>CM060990.1:374542697-379542697 GCA_030765065.1 Deroplatys truncata
ACTTCGTCTTACTCTGAAAGAGGTAAGCTTTCCAGTAAGGTGCGAGCAATAGAAAACAGGCCTCTAATAAAAAATTCTGAATCCACGTTTCCATGGAAGTGTAGATTGACATCTCAGATGAGACTCCCATGGTGCTCCTTAATATTCACAGCCAGTTCACCAGTTCACAATGAAGATGAATTTAATTGTCAGTTAAGAAAGCATCCAACAATGGAAAGGAAGATGTGTTTGCAACATTGATTTTTGCTATGAAGCCTTGTTTATTTTCCTAAGAGCCACAATTTTATCCTGCACCAATAACCTGAAAGTAAGCACAACCTGCAAACTCTTGTTCAGCTGGCTGAGGTGTGATGATGATGAGATGCGGTTTAAGGGCGCTAAACAGCTAAGGTCATCAGCGCCCTTACAAAGTATAAAATGTACAGTCCAGGAATAAAAGTCGGATAAAAAACAGCATAATTAAAAACGGGACACAAACCCGCGATGTCCAAAAGGTAAAAAACAAAAAACCAAAGTCCAAAAACGAACACACTAAAACCATTGTCAATAAAAGTGTAAAACAACGTGTCAAGAACTGTAGAATGCCAGGGACACGAGCACCAGATGTCCACTGGGGAGGAGATGCCCCATTAAAAAACAAAATAAAATCACACAGTCAAAAAACGCTCAGCGCATCAAATTAGTCTGGTAAATCCAATGTCACTGATAAAACCTAAAAGACACTCTACAGCATGCGCGTTGTCTGCCAAAACGTTGGCTAGGCCAACAGGCAGACCAACACGAACGCGCAACGGAGCTAAAACTTGACACTCTGCTACAATGTGACGCACCGTTAAAGGCGCATCACACTGCTCACAGATTGGTGCGGGGTCACCACTGAGCAGGTATCTATGGCTAAAAAGAAAATGTCCGATTCGTAAGCAAGCTAAAATTACCTCTTCCCGACGACACGAACGAGAAGAGGTACCACAGATTAACGGGAGAGGCTTAAATTCCCGTAACTTGTTCCCTCGGAGGGCCGTCCACTCATCCCTCCGAAGCAGGAGGACGCGGCTACGCAAAAGTACATACAAATCTGTGGAGGGAACAACAGAGGTATAATATCTGGGTAATAAAATCGCCGACCTGGCAGCGGCGTCGGCAGACTCATTACCTGAGATGCCCACATGACCTGGATTCCACATGAAGGAGACGCTGATGCCATAGACACCAAGCGAGTGGAGCAGGTCATGAATGCGCTGTACGAGCGGGTGGTAACTGTACAGCAAGCTAATACTTTGAAGAGCACTCAGGGAGTCTGAAACAATAAAACAATGCCGTAAGTCGTGCCGCTGAATGTATAAAAGAGACTGATAAATGCTAAAAAGTTCGGCGGTAAAAATCAAACATTGCCCCGGTAAACGAAACCTAAAACTATTTCCACCACGAACAAAGGCACATCATACTCCAGCATCAGTCTTAGATCCATCAGTAAAGATAAAACGAAACTCCCCGAAATGCGACTGAAGTTGACGAAATCGAATCCCTGGAGGAAGCAATGCAGAGGAGCTAACTAAATATTGCCGATCAGGCGAATCCTCGTAAAATGTCGCGAAGGACGGGTGGTCAGGCAAGCTGGAGAGTCGACAGGCATAGCTACACAAGAGCATCTCACGCCTGAGGGACAGCGGAGGCTCAGCAGCTTCAGCAATTGGGCTAGTTACAGGGCTGGTTGGAAAGGCCCCTGTAGCGACTATTATGCCACGATGGTGAATGGCATTCAATAGACGTAATACAGATGGACGCACCGACGAATAGACAATGCACCCGTAATCAAGCTTGGATCGGACCAAAGAGCGATAAAGATGTAGAAGGACGGTCCGATCAGCTCCCCAGGATGTGCCACTTAAAACACGTAAAAGATTAAGAGAACGGCCACACTTTGCTTTTAAAAAGGAAACGTGAGAAGTCCAGCTCAGATTCCGGTCAAAGACCAACACCAAAAATTTCACCTCGTCTGCAAATGGAAGGACCTCCGACCCAAGATGGAGAGAGGGCGGAGGGAAAGCCTTCCGGCGCCAGATGTTGATGCAGACGGATTTCTCGGCGGAGAAATTGAAGCCGTTGGCGTTACTCCAGGCGTAGAAACGGTCGATACAGCTCTGGAGACGGCGTTCGAGTAGACAGGTCCGCCGTGAATTGCAATAAATGGCAAAATCGTCAACAAAAAGGGACGATGAAATGCCAGGTGGAATACAATCAACAATGGGGTTGATAGCAATTGCAAAACGTGTGACACTAAGTACAGAGCCCTGTGGTACTCCGTTCTCTTGAATAAAACGACTACATAAAACCGAGCCCACACGTACACGAAAGACGCGGTCCGTCATAAACTCCCGAAGAAATGTGGGAAGACGACCGCGGATATACCATGCGTGAAGTGTACGTAAAATGCCGCCACTCCAACAAGTGTCATAAGCTTTCTCCAGGTCAAAAAACGCAGCCACGGTTTGTCACTTTCTCAGAAATCCATTCATAATATGCGTCGACAGGGACACCAGATGGTCGACGGTAGAGCGATAGCGACGAAATCCGCACTGAGCGTCCGCTAGAAGTTTCTGAGACTCAACCACCATGTCAACCGCCCGTTGATCATGCGCTCCATCACCTTGCAAATGCAACTGGTGAGGGAGATAGGGCGGTAGCTGGAAGGTAGTTGACGATCCTTCCCAGGCTTAAGTATAGGGACAATGGTGGCTTCGCGCCAAACGGAAGGAAAAAGGCCGTCTTGCCAAATACGGTTATAGACCTGTAAGAGAAAGTTTACCGTCGGCTGAACGGTTCTTTAACATCAGGACATGAATACCGTCCGGCCCAGGAGCGGAGTGCCTAGAGCAATGAAGAGCGTGCTCCAGCTCCTTTATTGTGAAAAGTTCATTATAACACTCGGTATTAGCAGACCGAAAATTATAGCTGGCGGAATCCAGCCGGTCTTTGATAGAGTGAAAGCCGGCGGAATAATGGTCTGAACTAGAAACCGCCTCAAAGGCAGCACCCAAAGTGTTAGCGATGGCAGCCGGATCCACTATGGTGGCATTAGAAACCTGAAGGCCAGAAACAGTACAATGCGACACTTTACCTGAGAAGCGACGAAGTTTATCCCAAACAACGGATGAAGGCGTAAAGCGATTAAAAGACTCGACAAAACGAGTCCACAATGCCTTCTTCCTATCTGAATAATGCGACGAGCCCTGGCGCGCGATTGTTTAAAAGTCACCAAATTATAAAGTGTAGGGTGACGCCGAAACACCCCTAAGTGCAGTTCTACGGGCACGAACGGCGTCCCGACAATCCTCGTTCCACCATGGAAAAGCCATTCGCCGAGGTTGAGAGCATGAACGGGGAATTGCGCGTTCGGCGGCAGAGAAAATCGTAGACGTAAGGTACTGCACTAGTTGCTTAATGTCGGTGAAGGGCTGGTCGTCAAAATGCACGAGGCTGGAATACAAACTCCAGTCGGCTTTTGTGAATATCCAGGTAGGTACTCTGGAATGCTGTACGTGGTGTGACAGAAGAGAAACGATGCAGGGGTAATGGTCGCTGGAGCAGGTGTCAGTGACGACGTTCCATTGCAGACTAGCAAGCTGGAGTGAGCAAACGGCAAAGTCCAATTGAGAAAATGTACCGGAAGAATCAGAAAGAAAGGTAGGCTCACCTGTATTCAGAATAGAGAGATTGAACTGGTAAAAATGTCGGAAAGAAGAGTTCCCCTCACACAAGCCCTTGGCGAACCCCACAGGGGGTGATGGGCATTAAAATCTCCCAACAGAAGAAATGGCGTTGGGAGAGCAGACAGAGAGCTCGAATGTCCGCGGGAGCGAGGGGAGACGATGGAGGTGAATAGACAGAGCAAACAGAAAAGAAAAAGCCGGGTAATTGAACAGTTACGGCAACAGCTTGCAAGTCGGACGTAAGAGCGAGAGTTTGAAAATGAACGTCGCTACGCACTAATATCATGACACCTCCATGAGCAGGAGTACCCTCCTCCGGTTCAAGGTCGTAGCGAACCGGAGTATATCCTCGCAGATCAGAAGGATCGTGAGGGCGAAGCTTAGTCTCCTGCAAACACAAGACCATAGGCGAATGGGAACGCAATAAAAGTTGCAGTTCCGCCCTAAGCTATCGTACACCACGTACATTCCAGGTCAGGATAGCCATTACGAAAAAGGGATAAACTGTCTACTTAGAAGGGCGGCTTAAAATTACCTTTTGTTTAACCTTTGCGTTCGGGCTTTTGGTATGGAGTTGGTCAGACTCCATAGCCTCCTCGAAGGGAGGGCCCACGCGCTCAGAGCCAGAAACCGATTAAAGCGCCGTGAATCGGTTCTGGGTGGCGATGGGTGAGGGGTGCCGCTGAGCGCGGCTTGTCCCAGGAGCTTCCTGGGACTGCGACCTCCGAGGAGGAGAAGGTGAACCTTTCTTACCGCGCGCACGCGGAGGGTCCTTCAGAAAATCTTCCCTACAAAGTTTCTGCTTTGGTTTCTTTTCAGCGGCTGGCGACTTCATTGACTATGGACCAGGTTTATAGGGATTGGTAACTGTAGCTTTAATCGACGGCCGGATGGTAGTGGCGGTTAATGCAGTAATGGTCCAGGTCTGAGTTTCGGCATCTATTCGTGATACTGGCGAGGCAACAACACAACTAAATGTACCAGATCGCAGGAGGGAAGGTTGGCACGCATAGTAGCGCCTCCGGACTTCAGCGAAGGATAGTTTCTCCTTTACCCGGATCTCCTGGATCGCCTTCTCGTCCAAGTACCGCGGACACTCGGCAAATGACGCAGAATGAGACCCTTTGCAGTTAACGCAGACGGGGGCTGTGGAACAGGTACCTTCGTGTGACGGCTGGCTACATGAGGCACAGATGGTAACGGCAGTCTTACAGGAGACTTGCGTATGCCCAAAACGTTGGCATTTAAACAACGCAGAGGTCTAGGTATATAGGGCCTCACAGCAATACGCTCGTACCCTGCTGAAAGACTCGTGGGCAGATCGACGCCGTCGAAAGTGATAAACAGGGTACGAGTTGGTACCAAAATTCCGTCGCGTTTAGCCTGCACTCGATGAACAGCTGTCACCTTTTGATCAGAAAGATAGCCGACAAGATCTTCGTCCGACATACCATCGAGGCAATGGGTGGTAATGACGCCTCGACAGGAATTCAAGGTGCGATGCTTCTCGACACGGATAGGATAACCGTGGAGAAGCGTGGCGCGCAACAAGGACGTACTTTGCTGTTCAGTTTTGATTTGAACCAACAATGAACCAATTCGAAGACGAGTGCAGGACTGAACCGCGCCTGCAATAGCGTCAATGCCCTTCTGAGTAATGAAAGGGTTCACCTTATCAAAACTTTGTCCTTCGTCTGTACGTGAAATGACCAAGTAACAACCAGATGTCGGCGGTGCTACGTCCGTTACATAGACTTTTCGGCGCTTGTTGTTAGTAATGGAGAAAGGGTGTTCCATAGCGAAATAAATCCTCCACCATTGCTACCGTCTCCGACCTCGGGCTCTGACTTACCGGGCGTTACCCCGGCTTGGATGAGTGGCCTATCTATATCAGACTCACCTCAGGGTCACACCTCCCAGAACATAGACAGAGGGACCCAATCGCCGTCAGACGTTAGCAGCTCATGCAATGGCCCCCCGCGGGACTGCAGTTGAACAGCGGATACGAACACAAACCCTACATGACGACCCCGGGTGGTGGGGATGACGCCATTACCCACTCACCCAGCTGCGCACGCACGGCTGTGTCCATGGAGGATTAACATAAAAGGTTAAAAGAAACTAAAAGTGTGTGGGCGTTTCGCACTCAAGGTAGGCCGGCGAAGCAAAAGAGGCGTGTAGATGAATGGGCGTGGGGCGAAATGTGCATAAACAGAAGAGAAGAAAGAAGCGATGGCGAGGGGCGACATGGAATGAAGTGCACAGAACGCACGAAAGCCTACCTTGAGTCCCCCGGTCACGAGAACGAACCCACCTCGACCGGACGGGGATGAAAGGGTGAAAATGGCTATGAATGGCTCGGGTACCCCGGGTGCGCCTAACCCGTACTTACAAAAGGTGAGCCCCTGGGGGGGGGGGTGGTTGAGGTGGCAAAATACATTAACAAGTAAGCCAACTAGACAAGACACAACTCATCACTGAAGTAATTGAAGTGTGAGGATGAGTCAGAGAGAAAAATCTGCACTTGTGAACAAAGTTCAAACAGACAACTCAATACATTTATGATTTACCCTCGACAGCTACCTAACTTCAATGTGAAGTAAAAGAAAATCATGTTCAGCATCCATTTCATTACACAAAATGGAAAATAATTGTGTATTCGTAGCTCTGAACTTAATGTAGTTTACATGTAGTTTTCTATGAAAATATTCCAACAGTTTGTGTTTCAAATCAAATTGCGCGGTGTCAAAATTATGTTTCAAAAGGGAAGGTTTCATCAAATGATTTTAAAATGCTTCATGACAAATCACACTGCAATATTGGGATGGTTTCTTCTCCATCTCCAATATATATGAAACCATATGAATAATAGCTTATATGGTACTTAAGTATTGCTTGTGTATGGAACTTTTTGTTGCTTTTTTGTGCATTAACTTTCTCTGTTGCATGCTCAGCATTAGAAGTAGTGGCTTCTGGCAAATGGAATTACTTTGCTTACACTCATTTGAGTTTTTCGAGCAAAGTTCTTTAATTAACAACTTATTATTTGGTTTACTTCTTCTGAATCTGGCACAAACTATAAACACTGCTCAAAAAAATTAAAGGAACATGTTTTGAAACCAAAGTCCCAAAATAAATATTGATACAATTTAATTTTTCACAGTTTGTGATTATAGATTGAAGAGTTGTATAAAATTATAACGGGTATTCTAACAAACTTTTATTTCACAAGCTCACAAATATGATCAAATTATTGATTGATACACAAAACAAAGTGGAAATGCAAGAGTACATTGTTTACTAATCAACGTTTCCATGGTTATTTCAACACTGAATACCTACTGTGTCCTCCGTGAGCTGCAATAGCTACATAATAACTATGTGGCATGCTTCACATCAGTCTACTAATAGGATTTGTGGGGTTTTCTCCCATTCTTCAGTGGGTGCATCTGTAAATTCTCCCAGGTTCTGTGGCACAGCAGGCTACTTGTGAACAAGTCTTTCCAGCATATTCCACTGATGCTCAATCGGATTGAAGTCAGGACTGTGTGCAGGCCAATCCATTACCTGAATATGGCATTCTTGTAGGAATCTTTGGTATTCTGTGCTGTATGGGTTTAGCGTTATCATACATTAACAGAAAATTAGGTTCCATTCCATAGGCAAAGGTTACAAGATTATGAAGGATAATGTTATTAATGTAAACATTAGGATTCGTGTGATCTGGGACAACCACCACCTCTGTCTGAGACTCAACAGTAATGCCAGCCCAAACTATAATCAAACCCCCTCCAATTTTGTCATGCTCGTTAATGGTGGCCGGAGCAAGATGTACACCAGGATGTCTCCATACACATGTACGTCCAACACAACGCTTCAAACTAAACCTTGACACATCTATGAAGAGAACAGCCTTCCATTAGCAGAGCTACCAGCTGAGATGGTTCTGAACAAATCTCAACTGGGCTTCTTTGTACTGATGTGTCATACAAGGTGCTTTAAAGGGGATTCTAGATGTCAACCCTGCATTTCTCAGCCTGTTACTTCCAGTCTGATCAGAAATCACCACCCCAGTTGTTGTTCATACGTCATCTTGCAGCTGTAGATTTGCATCTGCGCAGATATCTATCCAGTACCTCTGTTAAAAAATTGAGTTTTATTTATGGATGCTCTTTAACTGCTGTGGTTCTTAGCGTCCCATTCCATATTGGGTGTGAAATACCGGTAATTTTGCTCAGAGGTCTCTTTATCAGGCCTGAGGTTCTTTTATGTGCCGTAAATCTACAACACGGGACCATCGGCTTTACTTCCCTTCCGAAGGAAGCCATGCTAAGGATTTTTACGCCCGAAAAAATCCATCGCCCTCCGCCGGGCTGTACCTCTGTTGTCTTCTTATGCCCTTGTGCAGGCCACCTCTTGTATCCACCTATCTCCATATATCGCCTCCAAGCCCTATGGATGATAGAAGTACTGACATGGAGAATCCTGGAGACAAAGCGAATAGAATGGCCATCTTCAATCCATGTAACTGCTTGTGCGACTGATGTTTCCTTCAGATACTTCAGTGCTGTTTTAGCCTCAGAGAACACAAAATAACAATTTCCTACCACAAATCATTGTTAAAATCTGTTTTAAAGAATAATAAATCAATAAATCAAAGAGCACTCACTTTGATTTCCACAGATTTTTCAAGTTCACTAGTTTATTCAAAGAAAAACTAACACATTTTTAGAAGAGCTTCATTCTAATTTTAAACAATATTGGAAAACAAACATCTGACTGTCAAAATTTACGTTGTATCAATAGTTTATTTTGGGCTTGGATTTAAATATGCGTTCCTCTAATTTTTTGAGCAGTATATATATCTGACATTTTTAACAAATAAAATATTGCATTCAACAACAATAATGTAACTCTACTGCTTTCTTAAGTGTAAGTGCGTATTATGCTATACAAATAATTCAATGTTTCCCACTGTTGTCTGATCAAATATACTTGAGATGAGCTCTGTCATTGTTGTAGGGCTGAAGTTGAACTTATTTTTGTACAGTATCACAAAAAACGTTTATAATAATGTAAAAACTATTCTTTCTGTTTAGTTAGTAGAATTTTCAAAAATTTGTAGTTTGTGAAAGAAATGCTAATTTATCTTTGATCAAATGTTACGTACTACTCCATAGTACCTAAAGTACATCAATGGTACATGTACCATAGGTTGACAACTCCTGTACTAAGCAATATATTTTACTTTCCTTTTCTGCGCATTAGACATATGTTCCAGCTTATCTCCTCCTTAAACCTCCTAGGAATTTTGCCCCTGTTCTCATTCATGCTACTCCTTCCCTTTCCTGCCGGCTACATATGTTAACATAAATCTCTCTTCCTCAATCCCTCTTTATTATTTTCTATAAATGTAAGAACTGTAATTTTCAAGACTTCCACAGTTTTCTTGTTTGTCTATATCTTCTTCCTACGTTCCAAAATCTGTTGTACTTTTTTTCCCCTTTAGTTGCCATATAGCTCCCATTCCTATCTTCTCCAAAGCTCTTCCTATCCCTGCCCACCAGCTATTCTTGTTTGAAGTTATCTTCTGCTGATTCACAAAAACTTTCATATGCCTCCGTCTTCTGTTGAAGACACCTGTACCAATACTTTGAGATTCTTTCCTTAATTATTCCTTTCCTCCCTGTTATTCCTAATTCTAACAATGATAGCTCTCTTGGTGCTGATCTTATTAGTTCCAAAAGTCCTTTGCAGAATTATCTGCACATATGATGTATGTACTTTTTGCCTAATTCTGAAACCCCCATACCTATTTCTAAAGCATACATCATCTTTTAACCTACTAATGCTTCATACATTCTTTATAACCATTTAACAGTCATTTCCAATTTGCATTTACTTATTCTTAATTCTTTCATAGTAACTCTGCCTTTTGTCATCACCTTTCGTATACTTTCCATCCACTGTTGTTACTTAATATTACTCCTAGATAATCAACCTCTTAGCTGTTGTCCATTCAGATCCCATCCTTCATCTTTCCTTAAGTTTATTTCCTTTTTTGAAAACTAACTTTTGATTTATTCACATTTACTCAAGCTCCCCATTCTATACAGAATTACTGTATTTCATTAATTGTTCTTTGCAAGCCTACAAGTAATAGCCCCTAGCATTAGATAATCTTCATACAGCAAGCCTGATATCTCCTTATTCATTAATATAGAGCAGTGCCCATTACTTTCCCCAACTCTTTCCAATATCATCCACCCCCAGGGGCTCACCTTATGTGAGTACGGGTTTGGAGTACCCGGGGTGCCCGAGCCTGTCATCATCACCATCATCATCACTCCACCCTCGTCCGGTCGAGGTGGGTTCGTCCTCGTGACCGGGGAACTCAAGGTAGGCTCTCGTGCGTTCTTTGCATCTCGTTCCAAGCCGCCCCTTGCCATCATTTCTTTCTTCTCTAGTCTATTTCCGACCATTTCGCACCACAACCATTTGCACATCTCTTTTTCTTCCTCGCCGGCCTACCTTGCGTGTGAAACGCCCACACATTTTCGCTTTATTTTCCCCGTTTATTTTAATCCTCCATGGACACAGCCTGACGGATACCCGTGCACTGGGTGAGTGGGTAATGGCGTCATCCCCACCACCTGGGGTCGTCATGTAGGGTATGTGTTCGTATCCGCTGTTCAACTGCAGTCCCGCGGGAGGCCATTGCATAAGCTGCTGACTTCCGACGGTCATTGGGTCCCTCTGTCTATGTTCTGGGAGGTGTGATCCTGGGGTGAGTCTGGTACAGATAGGCCACTCACCCAAGCCGGGGTAACGCCCGGGAAGTCAGAGCCCGAGGTCGGAGACGGTTGCAATGGTGGAGGATTTCTTTCGCTATAGAGCCCCCTTTCTCCATTATTAATAACAAGCGCCGAAAACTATTTGCTACAGAAGTAGCACCACCAACATCTGGTTGTTACTTAGTCATTACGCGAACAGAGGAAGGTCAATCGTTTGAGAAGGTGAACCCTTTTATAGTAAGAAGGGCATTGACTCTATTGCTGGTTCGGTTCATTCCTGCACTCGAGTTCGAAACGGGTCATTATTAGTTCAAAGCAAGTCCGATCAACAAACTAAGACCTTGTTGCGCGCTACGCTCCTCCACGGTTATCCTATCCGTGTTGAGAAGCACCGCACCTTGAATTCCTGTCGAGGCGTCGTCACCACGCATAGCCTCGATGGTATATCGGACGATGACCTAGTCGAATATCTTTCAGATCAAAAGCTGACAGCGGTTCATCGAGTGCAGGCTAAACGCGATAGGGTGTTGGTACCCACTCGTACCCTGTTTATAACTTTTGATGGCGTCGATCTGCCCAGGAGCATTTCAGCAGTGTCAGAACGTATTGCGGTGAGGCCTTATATTCCTAGAACTCTGCGTTGTTTTAAATGCCAACGTTTTGGGCATACGCAAGTCTCATGTAAGAGTGCCGTTACCATCTGTGCATCATGTAGCCAACCCTCACACGAAGGTACCTGTTCAACAGCCCCCGTCTGCGTTAATTGCAAAGGGTCTCATTCTGCGTCATTTGCCGACTGTCCGCGGCACTTGGACGAGAAGGCGATAGAGGAGATCCGGGTAAAGGAGAAACTCTCCTTCGCTGAAGCCCGGAGGCGTTACCATGCGCGCCAACCCTCGCTCCTGCGATCGGGTACATTTAGTTCTGTTGTCTGCCTCGCCAGTACCCCGGAAGGATACCGAAACACAGACCTGGACCATGACTGCATTGACCGCCACTACCATCCGGCCGTCCATTTCAACCGCAGTTATTAAGCCATCTAAAGCTGGTCCAAAGGTTATAAAGTCACAAGGCACTGAGAAGAAATCCAAGCAGAAACTTCGTAGGGAATATTTTTCAAAAGCCCTCCGCGTGCGCGCGGTAAGACAAGTTCACCTTCTCCTCCTCGAAGGTCGCAGTCCCAGGATAATCCTGGGACAACCCGCACTCAGCGGTACCCCTCACCCATTGCCACCCAGAACCGATTCTCGGCGCTTGAATCGGTTTCTGGCACTGAGCGCGTGGGCCCTCCCGTCGAGGAGCCTATGGAATCTGACAAACTGCATACCGAAAGCCCGAGCCCAAAGGTTAAGCAGAAGGTAATTTTGAGCCGCCCTTCTAAGTAGACAGTTTATCCCTTTACTTCATGACTATCCTGACCTGGAATTTACGTGGTGTACGATCGCATAGGGCGGAACTGCAACTTTTATTGCCTTCCCATTCACCTACGGTCGTGTGTTTTCAGGAGACCAAGCTCCTTTTGATCCTTTTGATCTCCGAGGGTACACTCCGGTTCGCTACGATCTTGCACCAGATGAGGGTGGTCCTGCTCATGTCGGTGTCATATTAGTGCGTAACGACATTCATTTTCAGACTCTCACACTTACGTCCGTCTTGCAAGCTGTTGCCGTTAAAATGCAATTACCCGGCCTTTTCTTTTCATTTTGTACCATCTATTCGCCTCCGTCGTCTCCTCTAGCTAAACAATGAAAAATAAGCACAGGCTGCTTAATTATTTGAAACCACTGCCAACTGCAAATCATGAAAATTTTTCATGCATCAACTTTAAAACACAAATCAATGGAGATTAACTATGTTACTACAGCTTACATTATTTCCTCCTTGAGCACCTTGTCATTTGAAATAAAATATGGATCCAGACAATGACAATTACATTCATTAATTTAGTATGAAGATTTCTACAACCCACTGTGCGAAATAAAGAGATCATTACATGTAACAATTCATATTATTCTGCATGAGGTTGAAGCCAGTCCAAACTGATGAATGAATTATAATTATGCTTCCTTGACTTTTAACATCAACAATACAATCTCCACATTGGTTCCAAGCTGTTATTCTATGTGAATGCTTCCATTAAATAACATGGGTGCAATCCATGCATTTACACAATGCATCTGCACTTACTATGAATGGCACTTAATGCTATAACACTCAGACAAAATCCGTACTCAGTGACACTTGTGGAACTTTAAAAGGAACATAATAGCAAACAGTGGTCTAATGACACAAATCAATAAAGACAATCTCTATTACGTTTATATACATAATGTCTTCAATATAGTGGTTAGGTAGGTAAACATGTTTAAAGAATGCAAAACAATATTTTTCAATTGAAACAAATTACACCTTTCATAACAGCAATTGCACTAAAAACTGATTTTTAGTCACTGTTAATACACAGGTTTCCTCAACAGCACCAATCATTTCAGAATAACTTAGTTTGGTTTTGTATTTTCCATATTTAAGTATTTTGTCATCTATGCCTTTACTTTACTTACTTCAATTTTCTTATCTTCTCTTCGAACTTACTTTGTTTCATTTGCAAATCCTCTTTTTCTTTTTTCAAGTGTTGCAATACCTCAGGTTCATTCTCTCTCGCTCTCTCATACTGGTTCAGCTTCTCCAATTGTGTTTTTGTTTGTTTTCACTCTGCAATTACTTCTCTCTGCTTAGTGCAGGCTCCTTGAGCATAACAACGCATTTCTTGATCCACAACTATGGTATCCTCTTCACCCATATCTTGTATGCCACCCCATGCTTTTCTCAAGGCTATCAGATTCTCCTCATGATGGTTTTCCACTAACATTTCCTTATTAACAGAAAAGCCTCCTTTGACAAAGGCATTACCGTGTGAAAACAAGAATAATTTTGATAATGTACTACACATCTTTATATTCTTCTCTGCCATTCTAGAAAGTGTCAAGAGGAGACATTCTCCGATCAAAATTTGAGAGCTCAGTTTTGTCTACACAATATGCAAACTGACCAAATTCAAGGATGCCTCGATCAGACTGAAGCGCATTCACATGATGCTTTGCCAAAAGCATTCGAACACATGTTTCAAAGTCATTCTTGCATTGTTCTGGTTTGGTCAATATCTTTTTGGGATCAAGACAAGTAGAAGCTTTAACAAATTTATATTTCAGGGCACTCTTCTCTATAAGTTTCCCAACAATCTTCACTAGATAGTTTTTTTACCTCTATACAGTACTTGTCCATATCAATATTTTAAGACAAACTTCATTGAGAGATTGTCTTGCAGCTGGTCCAATTTTAACTTATCGCAGTTTCACACAGCTGTCTGCATTTTCGACATCTATGTTTATGAGCTTGTATGTAGTACTAGTGCCTTCCAGAATGCTGGGCTTAATGAACCTTTCCATTTGCTCTTGGATAAGGTGCCCAACAGCAGAATGCAGGAAAGGGAACATTGATTTTGGTGTTTGGAACTCCTGAAGAAGGATTCAAATGCAGAAGCAATCGTCAAGAAAAAGTGTAATTTAGGGGCAGAAGATGGTCTTGAAGAATTTCAGCAGTCTTCTTCACTGCATAAATATCAGGCAGGTGCACACTCTTGTTCTTGAAATGAGTCTTCAGGTGAGGTAAAATCTTGATAGCTCTTTTACAGATAGCAACATTTTCAAGCCAGTGGCAATTGCAAAATTTCAAAGGAAACTTTTTGCGCTTGTTTAAAAAACAAAATCAACTTGCTGCGCTGGTGAATCTTTGAAGTCACTGTGTATTGACTTCAAGAACTTAACAATTTCCCAGCCAGTTTTCCTGGATGCCACTTAGAATGTATCATGGACCACATGTAGACCACATGATCCAGTATCAATTATTTTTGGATTTTTTTCACACGCCTTATTTCTTTTTTGAGGAGTTCAAGAAAGGCCCAGTTTACATTTAGCCCATCCATGGGCACATATAAGATCTTTCTCTGTTCTATTTTGTCTCCAAGACACTCTTTAAAGCCTGTCCACAAGCCAGCTGCAGACAAATGCCCCAGAAAAGAAGAACTCTAATATCTTGATGACACTTTATTCTTATTCTCATCCCAGAAGTGAATGGCCAAATCCATTTGCAGCAATTTTGATATTCTGTTGAGTGATTCATCAAAACATACAACTATGTGCATTGCAAGCTTCAATTCATCAGTGAGCTTGTGATAGAAGTATGGTGAGAGTCCAAAGCAAGCAAGGTACACAGTTTTCATCCGACTAAATTGCATTTGTGATGCTATGTAACTGTCTTTGAACATCTTCTTAAAGATGTTGCTGATACCCTCCTGAGCTCTGAAACTTGCTTTTGTGCTGATCACATGGATGACCCAAGTAAGTTCTGCTGCTTTAACATTAGTGTTGGGAAGAAATCCTAGTTTGGAGATAGATGCGGCTGCCACAGACCTACATACATCTTCTGCAGATGTAAGTGTAGACATCACAGCAGGGGCAGTAAGCTGATGTTGGCACCTGAAGAAATAAATTCTGTGTTAGAACTATAACTAGGTTGAAGTTTCGTGGGCTTCTCACAGCCAGTGTCATAACTAAGTAAGAAATATCCCAGGCTTGTAGGACATGGTCTACTGGACTCCTCCTTTATCTTTCCAGATAAAGATGGAGGAGGAGCCCATGGTCTACAAGCCCGGAATATTTCTTACTCAGTTACAAACTAGGTTGACACTAAATAAACTAAGAGGAAAGAGGTTAGTTAATACAAAATTGATCCATTTGGGTATAAAAGAGACAGCCTTTTTAAGCTATAACTTTTAATTATGGTCGCATATATATAATTTCACTATGGATTTTTAACCTCAGAACTAGTTTCAATGAATCGATCTCTTCCTCATCATCACCAGTATTAACAACCATCAGGGATCTGATTAGACATACTTTGCCAATAAACCCATAAGTACCAAACTAACTGTTCATAAATTAATTTGTTATAATGTTACTTTCATCAAATAATGTTATAATATGTTGTTTAATTACAATAAAAGCAATATAAATTTACCTATGACTTTCATTTTAGAAAAAATATTTCCTTACAAGATATGACAACATAGATTCTGTGGCATGTACCTAGCTTCAGTCAGTTATCCCAAATCACTCTTCTTTGCAAAATATGAGAGATTTAGGGGCGATTAAAGGCCCTATCCTGCCAATGTTATGTTTGCTAATTTTGTGTACCTTTATCTCAGAAACTATGTTTTAAGATAACATGTTGAAACTTTTATAGGAAATGTATACATATCTTCTAAGTTTACTGATCTACTTTCATACCATATTTATTAAGGAAGATATGATGGTTTATTAATTATACTTTTAAAATAAATCAGTAATTAATTTTTTTTTAAATTTTACCAACCATTATATTAACACCAAAGTAGGTCCATAAAAGCATCAATCTTTTTATCATCCCATAATTTAAATGAGCTATCTTCAATCAGTTTTGAGAAAATGGGTCAATTCATTAATACCAGAAACTGTTAAAGAAAATACTCTTTCAAGTAGAGTTAGACATAAAATGCTACATTTAGCATCTTTTAAAATAATATTTTAAATACAAATAATATACCTACAATGATAAAACATAGTATATCAAATTAAAGAGGAATTTACAAATTTTAAATTAAAAACTACATCAAAATCTAAATGTTCCGTTTTTTGACAATTTTTTGCCATTTCCCAAAACTTAACAACACTAGCCACCAGAGCTGAAAATAAATGTTTCACTCATTCTTGTTTGCTGGATGGCATTTGCAAAGCTGCAACAAGCACTTGCATGCCCAGATAAGATTCTGTCTATGAACGGACACATTTGCAAAAATGTGGACTTCAACTCGCGCTAGCAAGTGCTTGCCGGCTCTTGCATGTGTTTGAAATCACTTTTGTATGCAATTGCACCCTTGGCTAACAAAGTTGTGTCTGTCTTTATTACTCAAAATTGAACACCAACTTTGATTAAAAATTAATGTAACTTGGATCTCAGTTTTAGTATTACTACAGAACATTTTATTCCCTTCATCTCTCCATTTATTTTTTATTTGTTATTATTTTTGGCCTTTGTTCATTGTTACATCACTGCTCTGAATCTAAAATAATATGCTGTGTCGTGTACAGTCACAGGCAAAATGTTAGGATTATGCAGAAACAATTGGAGGGTACATGTGCAAAAGGGGCTGATTGCAGTTTTAAAGGAAATTAACCCACCATCAAACGCAAAGCATTTTCAGAGGACTTTTATTTGGTCTAAACTGGAATAAATGGGTTTATTAACTACAAAAATTTAAATTGAAAAAATACTGTAATTTGAAAAAATGAGGTTGTTACACGTGTGAAAGAAAGAAGGGGCTCATTGTATTCATGGAAACATTTTGTATTCTGCTCTGTGTGTGCGTGTGCGCGTGTGCGTGTGTGCGTGTGCGCGTGTGCGTGTGCGCGCGTGTGCATGCTTTATATTGGTACAACTGATATGCATTGTTTAAATTGTGCGTAGTTGAAACTATTTTTGTTTATAGTCATATAATAAATATAGAATTTATTATTATTCTGTGTTAGTATAGTTTTTATCTTAACTTGCGATGGAAGTGACTAGTGAATGCAAAGAAGTTATTGAGAAGCCATAGGAACCTAAAAGCAAGGAAAGAAAATCTTATAGCAATATGAGAAATGTACAAAAGAGGTTAAAGTTAGAAACCCATGAGATGGGTAATATCTAATTATATGTGTAGGATGAAGTGTTTCAAAGGGATTTCAGAAGAAAACAATTGAAAATATTACGGGCTTTTAACGTGCTGGAATCTGTTAATGCACAAAATTCTTTTTTTTCGAGATTCTGTTTTAGGAAAGAAAAATCTTTTGGGGTTAATATCAGTGCTGCAGGTCAAACAAAGGAAAAAAGATGCTGTATACAAGTACAGGGTTCATGCTATGAATGGTGCAAAAGACATAGAAGTATGCCGATAGGCTTTCATTGCAATTTATGGAAACTCAAAGAAAAAAGTGGAAGTACTTGTGAGAAGCTTTAAATTTACAGGGTATTCACCATAAGACAAACAGGGCAAACATGGTAATCAACCAAACTAACTGCTGAGACAGTCAGTATAGTCAGACATGTAAATTCATTTAAAGGAAGAAGCAGCCATTAGCCTTCATGATTTGGCTAAGAACTACCTTCCTGAAGAGCTTAATGTAAAAAGTATGCATAGGATATATACTGAAAATTTTCAGAGCGCAAATTTCATATGAAAATTACCATAAGATATTTTGTTCTGGCTTTAATATTTCGTTCAGGTATCCCAGAACAG
Source organism: Deroplatys truncata (assembly GCA_030765065.1). Lineage (NCBI taxonomy): Eukaryota > Metazoa > Arthropoda > Insecta > Mantodea > Mantidae > Deroplatys > Deroplatys truncata. The sequence continues at coordinate 374,560,574 of CM060990.1, forward strand.
ACACCTGCAGTACTTGTGATGCACATGCAGCAAAGATTAAAGACATAAGCTGAAATAAGAAAATTGACCATAGAGAACACAGTACATAAGAAAAAAGCAGAAGTGTTTTACGACAGTAAAAGGGAAACTAAACAACAACAAAACAAATCTAGTGATGATAAAGAGGCCATACGCATAGAGTATGCCAAGAATTTACCAGTACCAAATATATCCACAAACGATATGTACTATAGAAGATAACTTTCAGTATAACATTCAATATTCATATCCTATCTTCATCATAAAGTGTGTTTTATTTGTCTGCAGAAACTGAAGGGAGAAAAGACAGTAATGATGTATGTACCCTTTTATACCACTTTGTCTGCAGCTTTCTTCAGCCCAAAGTAAAACATCTGGAAATAGCCTCCTGCAGAGGCCAGCTTAAAAACTTCACTTTTTTAGGTTTCTCTACAACCTGGTGAATGTGGAACTAAAACTGGAGTCAATAAAAGTTACATTTCCCATTCACAGACATTATTTTTTAGAATGTGACAAAAATTTTGGACGGATCAAAACTAAAGCTAAAATAGAACTGCCAAGCAACTGGGTCCATGTTTTGAGAGATGCTCGTCAGAGACCTTCGCCTTTTCATGCAGTTGAGGTTAATCATGAAATCTTCCAAAAATGGACATTATTTGATGACAAAAGATATGTCAAAAAGTCAAGTTTTCCCACAAGACCCATTAGAGAAATGAATATCAACAGAGGACCCTACATTGCCTACAGAGATTCATATAATGGTGCCTGGGAGCAAGCAATGCTGTTCAAAAAGAAGTCTCAACAGGAACTCACTAATCCCATACATCCTGAATTTCAGTTACTGATTCATATAACAGTGAGTAATTAAACTATCTAAGTACTTAAATTATTAAGAATGTTTCAATTAATTTTACTGTAAAACAAAATTTTTATTGTTTCAGATTCCCTACCTATTTTAAATGCAAAATTTGCTGATCTTCAACATCTTGCACAATTCTGCAGTAGCACTGCTGCTGAATATTAGTCATCTTCCTCATGAGTAGAACATAAACTGTGACTCAATCTGCTAAAACGCTGAACTTGATAATATTTTGAAACTCATCATATGAAGACTAGAATTTTCTTGCAATGTGCCCCTTATTTCATTGTTTACTACAACATTATAATTGTTAAAAGCTCTGTTTACATTATAAATTGAAGATTTGGTATTTTATGTACATTAGTGTTTTATTTAGATCTTTAAGCTAAACATTTAAATAAAGAGAGTGTTAGTTTCATTGAGATATATGCAAGAATTTTGGTTTCTTTCTTTAAAAATATTCTCCTGTAAAATTTGTAAAATATTCATCAACCCCCTCTGCACACCTTCAAGTATCTGCAATGCGATTTTCAACATTGGTAATATTGATATCCATATAAAAAAATACATGGTGTAAAAAAGATTATTAAGATTGTCACTTTTTGACTTTCTTGTATATACAGGATTTTGGGTGTCCCATACTAAGTCAATACAGATAAAGATTTACAGCCTGAAATATGAGATGTGTCGTAGCAAACTGGACACTGTCAATCCTATACACAGGGTGGACCATTTGAGTTGAGACTGTACAATATCTCCAAAACTAAGCGTTGTAGAAAGAAATGTATTTGATAAAAGTTGCTTGATATGAGGGAAAGTAAATGCCATTAGTCATGTTTTATTTGGAGGATGTTGTAATGGTTATTTTTGGGTTAATTTAATTTTTTTAAATGGGAACCTACCTTTTTTGTTATATTCTCACTCTTCTTAAAAAACTAAACATTTGTTTAAAGTACTTTGCAATTGTTCTTACACCAACATAAATAAGATCGAAAATTCTAAATGGCTGTGCATAAAGAGCGCAATGAATGGTTGAACCATCCACGGAGGTCATTTGAGGGTCAAGTTACGTTTTGTAATTGGGAACCAACATTTTTCATTTTGTTTCCTTATTCCTCATCACAAAATAAACAGCTTTTTATAAACCACTTTCTAATGAAAAAACTGCTCAGAAAATGTAGGTTCGCATTTAAGAAAATAAAATTGACACTAAAATGACCATCATAGCGTCCTCCAAACAAAACACAACTAATGGCATTTACTTTCCCCCATAATATCAAGCTACTTTTATTAAAGTTATTTCTTTTTACAACAATTAGTTTTGGAGATATTGTACAGTCTCAACTTAAATAGTCCAACCTGTACATGCATGAAAATGGAATTTGTACGAGAGATAGGTAAAGTATTAATTTAAGGTTAGTAAATTGTAAAATTACCCAAATTACCACTATACACCATATGAAATACAAGGGGACATAGAAAAAACAATGAAATGACTCACCTGTTCACGAAGTGAGGAGAGAAATGCAGAAATATCAGCTATATTCTTCATTGCTGTGCTCCTTGCTTTATGCATTTGTCCTGACATGTTGCTTAAGGTGAACCTTTTTTTTTGCATAGTTACAAAACGCTGTTTTTAAGTCTCTTGCTGGTATGCATAAATTCAAGCACAAGCTTTACCTTGCCAATTTTCAAGTATAATCTTGGCTTCTAATGAGGAGAGAAATGCAGAAATATCAGCTATATTCTTCATTGCTGCGATCCTTGCTTTATGCATTTGCCCTGATATGTGGCTGGTAACAGCCCTCTTGCCCATGTTGCTTAAGGTGAACTTTTTTTTTCTTGCACACGTTACAAAAAGCCGTTTTTAAGTCTTTTACTGGTATGCATAAAGTCAAGCACAAGCTTTACCTTGACTTCTTATGCATAAAACAACTTTGACTTGACTTAAGTCTATCTAGCTTTAGCTTGAATTTTCCAGCAACGACTTGCTTTAAGTGTAAATCCGATGCATAAAACAAGCGAAAGCTTCACTTTTTGTAAATTAATCTTGACTTTTTTCAAGCTACCTCAGTAGGTGACTTGATGTACTAGAGAAGCCTTAAGAGTTGCTTTATCCCACAAAACGGCACAGTTCATGAATATCCGTCACAGAAAAGTGTATCAAGCGAAACGACAGTGCAGAGTGTGTGTATATAAATCGTTCTATAGATTCGATGAGGAAAATGTCGAGTTAATTCCACATCATTTCTTGCGAGTGAACGCAGAAGCACGAGGAGGTGCGCTGTCATCGAAGCAAAGGATGCTTGGCGATCCGGGCGTTTCGTTGGCGATCCGGGATTTCAGACTGGTGTCGGAGAAGATGCTGGAGTTCATCAATCAACTGTAAGTAGAACTGTCGATTATGTGAATGAAAGAATTTTTGAAAGAGCTAATCAGTGGACAAAATTTCCATCACGGCTGCAAGAAGTTAATGCTACAAAACAAGACTGGCAAAACAGATTTAATTTTTCAAGTGTAATAGGAGCAATAGATTGCACACATGTGCCAATTCTGAAGCCATGAGTACACGGCGACGAGTATATAAATAGCAAAACTTTTTGTTCTATTATTATCGCTCAAACAACACGCAGTTCAGAAGAAGTGTTTACAAGAGTGGATACAACGTGACCTGGCAGTGTGCATGACAGCCGCATATTCAAAATTTAAATATTTTTGAAAGATTGCGATAACAAAACGGAACGGCGATGGTGTTGGGCGACTCTGGGTAATCGAGTGAATGCTGTGGAAGAATACTATAATAATCGCCAACATACCCGAAGTAGAGTTACAATAGAGAGATGTTTCGGGCAATTAAACAGACGGTTTCCTAAGTTGATGAACTTAATCAGAATTCCTACGGAGAAGGTGACGCGTATTGTTTTATATTGCTTTAAGTTGCATATCGCAAAACAATGCTGTAAAGCAGGGATGCCCAACCGCAGTCGGGAGAGGGGGGGAAGGGGGGGTGAACCTCCATCCACCCGCTCCGACATGTTATTGTGAGCGTGTAAGCCTACTTTACGTTGCAAAAGATGGGCTATGTTTACCAAGTTTCATGGTAGCTTGAATCCACTATGATATTCTTTAAATATATTTAATACAATACACCGTGGATATCGTGCCATTTGTACGTCACATATTTCTTAGTGACTTTTCTGCAACATCTTATTTTTAACAAGGTTATCGATATTCGCCACCAATGATGACGTACAAAGTCTCAGAAGACTTAGCACATGCCGTCCTTATCCTATTACGATATTGGCTTTTAATGTAATTAATTTTGGAAAACGTTTGCTCGCAAATGTATGTGGATCCGAAGATTGCCATTTATTGCAAACACACGTAACCGTGGAACTCCAACACAGGGCAGTGATTTAAAGAGTTCCCACCCTTCTTTATTAGAATATTTAAATGTAGTAGAATTCAAGTAGTTCCATTTGGAGATTATGTGGAGCCGCACTACAAGGGAAATTCAGAGGGGTGTTAAATAGGAGAATTTTCCAGTTCAGCGTTCTGAGGTGGGCAAACTGTGATTTAAAATTGGCATAAAATTGCTTTATAATACCAATATATTTGTTTAGAAGGGTAACTTGTATAGTGAAGAGCAATCCAAGCAAGGAAGATGAATAAGAGATCTCCAACTTCCAGCTGATCCTGCCAAAGAGAGAGTTTCGTCATAAATGTGCTAAACCGAAATTACACGTTCTTATATGAACTTTAATGGTTTCATGTTTTCCTAGTTGTTGCGCAATTCAGCCCTTAGGATTATTTTCAATGTTTGGAACTTGAGCAGAGATTCTTTCACAAACTTTAATTTTTGTAATCTAGCTTCACCTACAATTGAAACAATATAGAATTATGCAAATGCAAAAATAAATAAACAAAATCAATGTTTCCAGTGTTATTTAATACTGTTAAATGTCATATCTGAAAGAACATGTTGTTCCGTAGTGATAATTAGATACCTTTTGAAATATCGTTTGAAATTGTATTCAGATTTCAACTTCAAATATTTTGCACAAATTAACCATTTTTCTTGGTCTTTTCTTGGACATAAAAATATTCCACTTTCCATGTTTGATGAAATAAATATCTGGACATCTTTGAATTGTCAACGCAAAAGGTGAATTCACAAGGCCACCGCCACTGCACTGAACTTTGTGAATGGTATCATAAATACAACGAACAGCTAGGCCGGCCTGCCTGCCTGCTGTAGAGGAAGACGTTGATGATGGCAACAATGGAAATGAAGGATATGAAGGAGAAGGGGAAGATTGGAATGAAAATGAAGATTGGAGACGACCTGGAATGCAAAGAAGAAACGAAATTTCACAGGCATTGTATGAATATGTTGCAAATGATTAAATTACAAATTGTTATGAATATAAACTATAAATTTCAAGTTTGATGAAAATCTTAATAACAAGTATACTGTTATACAAACATATGCAAATGGTTATGCAGCTCTAAGTGAAATATAAATAAATGCCACCTGTATATGTGACTATGTTTAACATGCTTGAACTTTCATCGGATATATATATATATATATATATATATATATATATAGAGTTACAGGTTCTGAATAAAATTTGATTCCTATACTGCTATTACTGAAAGCAAGCTTTGTTTAATATGTCCTCCTGCTGCATGAGTAATAGTTTTGGTTGTTCTAAGAGTACCAACCTTTGTAGTTCATGCGTACTCAGGTGTTTTGTTTCTGGGGGTCTCAGGTAATTTAGATTTATTCGATTGTGTACCTTTTTCATTAGCGTTCTTATTGGGATTTGGGGCAATGCTCTCATTACTTGCAGATTCAGATTAAACTTCAAACTGCTCCAATGCATCATTTGGTAGATGTTCTTCCAAACCTTCCCCACCCACAGCATATCCATCTAAACAGTAAACAAAAAACTAACAAAACTAGCCACAAGGGAGTCAAAAGGACAGATAGTTTATAAAGTTAGTGATATTTACTGTTTGGAGTTGATCACGCTGTAAGTATATCACATTACTTTCCTGGAAATGCAATGTCTTCCGGCCGTGGCCTAATTATTACTGACAATGCTCTGCTGTCACGTACATACAAGGACGTGTCTACAGGTTCAGCTGACCCTCATGTGATTAATAGCGTAACCTTCATTGGGCCTATGCTTATTCAGAGGTGATCCATATACGAAATTTCTTCAGTAGCAGAGGTATACCGATGATGGCAATTGCCATTGTTCTTTAAATAGTAATTACCATCACACTTATAGATGCTAGATTATTTTTGCTCATAATAACTTCAAATCTCTATAAAAAGGAGAAATCTCTTAAGAGAAATTAGTTACGAGTTGGTGAAACTAACACCAGCAAACAAGAGACAGTTACATTTTAGAACTATTCGAACTAGAGGAGCCACAATAGAAAAGAAAGATTTTCCAATAAAACTTATATAAATGGTAAACTCAGCAACGTCCAGTTGCAATCTTTTTCCAGAAATAAAGGCAACTAAAATCAGCAATTTTACTGTTGTTTACAGGAAAGTCATGCGTAAATCCGTTTGAGAACCGTCTTAAAAGCCTGATAGAATTCTTAATGAAGCAAAAAAATTATTTGAAACTGTCCGTTTCTTTCCAAAGTAGTATCTATTGCTACGTACTTTATCATTCACTGTAATTTTCCAATATATTTATATTTTATACCACTTATGTGTAATATGTATAACATTACAGAATACGTTTTAAATTGCATTTCGTATTACAAACCAATGCAAAAATTAAAACAATTACACAGAAAGCTTTAAATAGTTGGCTCCTGAGATCAACTTGTATTCTTACCCGGAGTGCTACTAATGGTTGGGTTGCTTTTTCCATCAAGCAGCTGAAGAAATTCTTCTCCCCACCTTTTTAACTTTATTTTCTGATTTCCCATGGCTTTACGGTCAGTTTTCTTTGTTAGTTCAGTCTTCATATTTTTAATCTTTTTCTGCACTTGCTGTGGAGTGGATTTTATGTACATGGCTCATTGTGTCTTCTTGCAACCAAGGCTGAAACCCTGGATGCACCGATGGCAATACTAGGTTATTTAGGAGAGATCGAGCGCAGTTTTTTGCGTTTATATGGGAAAGGATAGGGAAAACGAGGGTAGATGCGACGGTTCAAGGAGGAAAATGCGTTTATATGGGCGAGATAGGGAATACGAGGGTTGATGCTAGGCTAGACAGTGGTAGAAGGAGGGGGAATGCGGTTTATATGAGACAGATAGGGAATACGTGGAGAGGTGCTAGGCTAGACGGAGGCTGAGGAGTAGAGTATGGTTTATATGAAAGGTATAGGAAAACGAGGAGGGGTGTTAGGCTAGACAGAGTTGAAGGGTAGAGCATGTCTTGTATATGAGAGAGGTAGGGAACAGGAGCAGGGGTGTTAGGCTAGACAGAGGTCAAGAAGTAGAGTATGGTTTATATGAAAGGTATAGGAAAACGAGGAGAGGTGTTAGGCTAGACAGAGTTGAAGGGCAGAGCATGTCTTGTATATGAGAGAGGTAGGGAACAGGAGCAGGGGTGTTAGGCTAGGCAGAGGTCAAGAAGTAGAGAATGGTTTATATGAAAGGTATAGGAAAACGAGGAGAGGTGTTAGGCTAGACAGAGTTGAAGGGCAGAGCATGTCTTGTATATGAGAGAGGTAGGGAACAGGAGCAGGGGTGTTAGGCTAGGCAGAGGTCAAGAAGTAGAGTATGGTTTATATGAAAGGTATAGGAAAACGAGGAGGGGTGTTAGGCTAGACAGAGTTGAAGGGTAGAGCATGTCTTGTATATGAGAGATGTAGGGAAAAGGAGCAGTGGTGTTAGGCTAGACAGAGGTTGAGAGTAGAGTAGGCGTTTATATGTATGAGAAGTATAGAACAGGAGGAGTGGTGTTAGGCTAGACAGAGGTTGAGGAGTAGAGTATAGTTTATATAAGGGTATAGGAAAACGCGGAGAGGTGTTAGGCTAGACAGAGGTCGAGGAGTAGAGTATGGTTTATATGAGAGGTACAGGGAAACGAGGAGAGTCGCTAGGCTAGACAGATAGTGAAGCAGTAGGAATATGGACTTATATACAGGAGAGATAGGGAATAGGAGAGGAGGTGCTAGACCTTGAAAGCGACTTTAGACGCGAACTTCGTGGAAAACTGTTTCATGTCAATGTTCTAGACATGCCCATCACGTAACCCATTCAGGAAAAAGGTGACTCGCTCAGGCAAAAACGTGACCAGCAAAGGGAAAAAGGTGTCCAGCAAAGGGAAAAACGTGACCAGCAAAGGGAAAAACGTGACCAGCAAAGGGAAAAAGGTGACCAGTAAAGGGAAAAATGTGACCAGCAAAGGGAAAAAGGTGACCAGCAAAGGGAAAAAGGTGACCAGCAAAGGGAGAAAGGTGACCAGCAAAGGGAAAAATGTGGCCAGCAACGGGAAAAAAGGTGACCAGTAAAGGGAAAAAGGTGACCAGTAAAGGGAAAAATGTGACCAGTAAAGGGAAAAATGTGACCAGCAAAGGGAAAAAAGGTGACCAGCAAAGGGAAAAGCTAACCCACTCACACTAGCAGGTAAGTAATTCAGTTAGTATCACAGGGTAGGACAGATCCTGGGAAGCGGATATAGCATAGTTCCGTATGATGTTACAGGTAATTCAGAGAGTATCGTAGGTATTTAGGATAATTCAAGTAACATAGGTGTTTAGAGTCACTCAGCTAGTATCACAAGAGGCTAGTTCCCAGGGGCAGGACGTATCATAGATGCATATTTTTCACAGGCAATTCAGCTAGTATCGGAGGGTATTTAAGCTAATTCAGCTGGTATTACAAGAGGCGGACTGCATCATAGCAGTGTATGATTTCACAGGTAATTCAGTTAGTATCGTAGGTATTTAGGCTAATTCATCTAGTATCACAGGAGGATACATTCCAGGGGTTGGGTATAGCATAGTTTCGTATTTCACAGGTAACTCAGCTAGTATCGTAGGTATTTAGCATAATTCAAGTGTCATAGGTGTTTAGAGTAATTAAGCTAGTATCACAGGAGGATAGATTCCAGGGGTTGGGTATAGCATAGTTTCGTATTTCACAGGTAACTCAGCTAGTATCGTAGGTATTTAGCATAATTCAAGTGTCATAGGTGTTTAGAGTAGTTAAGCTAGCATTACAGGAGGGTGGGTTCCAGGGTCGGTTATAACGTAGTTTCGTATTTTACAGATAGGTCAGGTAATATCGTAAGTATTAGGGTAATCAGCATAGTTTCACAGATACTCGTGATAATTTCGTTCAGAGATTTGTATCACAGCTATTTAAGGTAAATGCAGGTGATTCAGGTTGTATCAATGGTATTTGAGTCATTTTAACAGGTAATTCATCTAGTATCATTGGTATTTAAGGCAAACCAGATAGTATCACAGGTGCTCGTGATAATTTAGAGCAGGAATTCGTATCACAGCTAGTTAAGGTAATTTCACATGATTCGGGTAGTATCACAGGTATTTAAGTCATTTTCACAGGCAATTCAGCTAGTATCGTGAGCATTTAAGCTAATTCAGCTAGTATCACAGGAGGCTAGATTCCAGAGGCTAACTGCATCATAGCTATGCATGATTTCACAGGTAATTCAGCTAGTATCGTAGGTATTTAGGCTAACTCAGCTAGTATCACAGGAGGCTAGATTCAATGATCAGGGCTTCGTATCAGAGCTATTTAATGTAATTTCACTTGATTCGAGTAGTATCACAGGTATTTAAGTCATTTTAACAGGTAATTCAGATAGTATCACAGGTATTCATGGTAATATAGAGAGTAATTAGATTATAAACATTTCGCATCCAACGTTACAGCACTTTATATACTTTTTTTTCTAAATCTTACAAACCTTTTATATGTTAAACAGTTAGTGGACGAGGCTGAGAGGGATAAACTGCCTGTGGGGTTACAAAATGAAAAGTCATGCATCAACATACCTTAATTTACTCCGTCGTACCTGCCTCTCCCCTTTTATCTAGGCTTGAGACTAGCACTAGGATTGCTCCTAATGGCAGGGTTAACACCTCCCCTTCCATCTTCTTTCTTCATCAGGCGTCTGCTAGTTGCATACACAGCACGCGAGTAAACTTAATTTTCTAACATTGTAGACTCACGAGAAAATTTTTATCTTTAACTTACATTCTTTTAAGCACTGTTTGTAATGGCGTAATGTCCATACGCATAGGTAGTGATTCCATCTTCGGCAATAACTCTTTTATCATCAAACGGAGTCAATGCAATTTTATTCACTTGTACTGTAGCAAGAGCGTGCTTTCGCGACAGGATTAGATTCATGGGCGTTCTGATGATTTCACAGGTTTTAAGACAGTCTGTATAGCTGTCAAACGAAATGTACTGCTTAATAGCGCTACGTTTAATACCTTTAATCTTTTTTATCATCGATCCTTGAATATCTAAGGCATACATCTTAGGACGTAGTCCAACAAAGCGTAGGATGATTTTGCTATTAGCCTCATCTTTAAATTTTCCCAATACCTTCTTGTTCTGAGTAGAGTGGCATATATGATTGACAGGGTAATCAGATGTATCGAGATGCTCAAGAAAACGTAGCTTGTCCTGGTACACATCTTCAGTTGTTACACGATGAATGAATGAATCAGTGTCCATATACATAAGCTTCAGGTTTTCAGCTCCATAATAAGGCAACAACACGTCGTAATGATAGTTATACATTAATGTCTTGGAGATGTCTAACACACTCATACCAATGTATATAGGCTTGTTGAATACAATCTGACGAGAGGCCATATGTACAACAGCTAGATTATCAGCATATATGGTCCTGTCGATAAACGTAGGCTTGGCTATCAGCTTCTCTAGAGTTTTTTCATTGGTCACCAGTCGTATATCCATACGGTTACGCAGGTTCTCCATAGTTTTTCCAAACATGGCATTGTTAAAGAGCTTGTAGAGATCCTTCTCGAAATCATTTGCAGCTTGTTGTCGTAGCCTGTTGTTAAATTCTACATAAGGTTTTAGCCACCGAGACTGTCGGAATTGTAGCACACGATGAATTTTTGTTAGTCGTAGTCCATGATTAAGAGCTTGCTTCAAAGCCATGTAATGCACTACATACTTCTGTCGAGGTCCAAGATGGGGTATCAGTTTCTTTGTAGATGCTTCCAATGGTTTCATACACTCTGGCAGGAAAGGTAGATCGTTGTGTAGATCGTGAAGTTCTGCAGGATACTCGATATCGACTTCTAATATGTACCCATGAGGATCATCTTCTTGTAGTCTTTCTAAGTTGATTTCTTCAGGCAAAACCCACTGAAATCCACCAAAAGGAAGGGCGTGACACATTGCCCAGCCATATTGGTTATTAGCGTCCTCGTATGTGATAAATTGGGCTGGTCTCGACGGATCAAACTTCTCCATATAAGTGTTATTAGCCTCGGCATACCGATGAGAAACTTGACATAAACCTCCTCTTATACCTGATTCCACCATGAGTAGTTGATCATAATCTTGTAACAGCTCTAACTTAATTCCAGTATACAGTAACATAGCGTCCCATGTAAGACCTGGAGAGGTAAAATAATGGGCCGGATCGACTTTATGTGTTTTGAGGGTTTGCTCTCTGAACGTCTCAAAGACGTCAGCTAGAAGAAGTACATCCGAAGTTAAGTAGAGATCGGTGTACTCTCCCAGGTTTCTCACATTAAACAGCTCCCATACATTTCTAGCATGATCGTAGTCAGTATCAGTAATTTCTTCTTCATTTAATCTATTGTAGAAGGAGTCCTTAGGAGGCAAGCAGGTCTCGTTCAGGGCATCCCATGACGTAACAAAATCATATGGAAATACACCCTTACGAGTCATCAACTTCAATTTGTCTTCTCCAAAGTACTTTAGCGTTTCAGGATACGAGGTTAGATTTTTTACCAACTTATCCAAGCTTGTACTGAGGAATCGGAAGCTATCCACAAATCGAAGCTGTATATCTCCTACATACTTGGTGAATGAGATATAGCTTTCTTCAGAGTTAGGAATTAACTCCACACATTCACTTGTGCAACCCAGCTCCTTAACAATGAAATGAGAGTCATATCCGCTAAGGTTATGCATGAATACTGGTATATATTTAGGTGTTTTACAGGCTAAATTACATTCATTATGAAGACTTCCACGATATTCACCGCTGATGTGATCATGGTCGCGTACTTTATAGTTCTCTTCTGTAAAGGGTTTTCCACACAAGTAGCATGCTGAAGAAGACTCGAAATCCTTTTGCTGTTGATCCGTAAGTTTCAGAGGCTTAGCAGATTTGTATACGGCATCAATCATTTTTGTAAGAGATGTCAGGTACAGCATAAACTTCTGAGCAGCATCAGCACCACGATACACATAGGGTTGCTTAGGAAGTCCAGTTTCGAGATGTTCAACACTGGATATAGGCTTCACGTAAACACAGAAGCTCATAGGTGTGTGCTCTTGATAAGGGGTTGTATAGGAAGTTTCAGGATTGGGTATACATGTATGGCATGGAGTGAGAATACTCTCAAAATCAGCATAGATGACATAAGGTACTTTCAGCATCCTCTCAACATTTTTAAACTGTACAATTGATTTCTCCTTTGTAGGCATAACTACCCTTGCAACACCATGCTGATTACAGATGGTTGCATGTTCTTGTAGTTTTTCCAGTCCACTTCGTCCATATCGATTATCAAAATGTGTAAAGCAGCGCTTGCAGGTATAAACCCGTCCATTATTGCTAGTTTTCTGACATCGAACGAGTTTCTCAAAATTCTTGATATATACATAGTGATGTTTTCCAGTACTGTCACTCAATAGTAGCAGGTCGCGATGTTCAGGTAGTTCAATATCAGCAACCTTTATCGGATACACTTCATGCTTCTCATCCAGCCCGAAAACGTTAATAGACATATTGTTAAGCTTCTCAAATTTAGGTATTTGAGAAAGTGGAGTAGGGTAGGAAACACAGCTGAAGTCGTACTTGTCTTGAAGTTGTTTGTATTTGCTCACACGTTGTGCATCCTTCTCAACGAATTTAGCTAATACGGAGTACATGAAACATTTCTCGTCGCTAAAGTTCTGAATGTTTATACACGCTTCTTTAGCTCCGACAGATGGCGGTAGTGGTATGTAGCTACTGCCTCGCAACGGGTTGTACTTGTTGATACGAAGTCGAACTCCTTCCACAGTAAGCAAAGCCCAGCTGCTACCCTTAAGCTGAGACTCCTCCATTTCAGTCACCAATTTCTTGAATTTCACTTCCATCGTTGACTCCAGATCTGTTTCTAGGAAAACAGGATGATTCCGTGTTTTAAATGTTTTGTCACAGGTTTCTCCAATACTGTTAACAAATCGACACTCAGCCAGCAGTTTAATTTTAACACTCTTATGAATGCTAAGCTCTTTATGCACAGCCTGGATTATACGTTGTTTTGCCTATGCAGATACATATTTAGGTCCTTAGCTGATTCGCATCGTATAAAATACGATTTCAATCGTCCTTCGAATGAAGTTTCATATTCTTTCATATCACAGTCCTCCATTGTTGACAGCAACTGATGTTTAGTTGGCTCTAATCTTCTTTTCTTCTGAGGGCTGCTTATTTCACATATATCTTCGTGTTGCTGTCCCTTATAACAATCTTTGAAGGTTACATTGCAATGTTTACATTTGAAGAGCTTCTTGCAGCTCATCTCGTGTCTTCTCCTGTCATAACCTCGGAGGAACTTCTTCCCACATTTTCCGCATGCATATCCAGTAGCGCTTGGAATAATATCCTTATACGCTGAGTTATTCATCTTTATTCTTGATGTAATAACGTATTAATCACTGATCAATGAAATGTAGACCTCTTCACCTTGACACCACTTTAGAAAGCTGATTATTCTTGGAGAGAACACAATGTTAACACCTCAAGACAAATTAGCGCAATGAACTCCAATGCCCTAGATCACCGTATTTATAGAGGGAGCACGAGCCTTTTAGATCAATCATAAACTCGCTCCATAGCTACCTGTATATGTTTGCTCCACGCGTATTAACCTCACACCCAGAGTCAGGATGTTTATGACGTCACACCCAGAGACAGGATGTCTGGCAGTATCAAACACGTTTAAACTCGTCTCGTAACTACCTGTATGTGCTGTCACACCAACAAGAGAAGTATTCCCACACGCTCATTCAGTCAAATGTTCCATTCAAAGCCTACCACAACCACTACCACCACCGCCGCCACCACCCATTATACCAAAGCTAGCACAATCTCTATTATCACAATACTTAAAAGTAAAGGCTTAAAAGGTAACGTAGAAGATTTTCTCCCTTGTTTAGTTAAATGTATGTATATACTACATTATTTCACGTTTTCATTCCCTTTTCAATTCTTCCTTTCCATCTTCCCACAGAAAGACCATTACAATCACAAGCAAAGCAATTTTTCCGGAGTTACAGAGATCCTAAGCTTCTAGAATCGAACTCGGTAATACTTTTAATAAATGTGCTTTAGTAATTTAGCTCCCCCACATCAGCATTTACCATTTAATCTTTACTCGAACCTGATATGATCCATAAGCTTGATGATATATGAAATCACCCCTTCGGGATTCAATCTGAGTACTTTAAAGTAGTTATTGTCATGATAACAATATTTAGGGACTAGGTACTCTGTTTACGGTTTACTTGACGCATCTATCTAAACTAAATTACGAGTTATTAAATTTGCAAGTAAATTTCATTGAATCGGTATTCGAACCCAGAACACCAGGAACAAAATAATTTATAATATTAGCTTGACATGTTAAACAAAGCTGTGTGCAGTTACGCTATCAATCTAAGTGATATATTCTAGTGTAGGGAGGAAAATTAAGGAACTCATTAAAAGATGGGGAATCGAACCAAGCACAACTGATTGACAATTATATACAGCATTAATTACCTATTATAAGAGCTATCAATCATGCTTTGGTCCACTCCTCTACCTCTCTTAGTTTCCGAGATAATGAAGATTTAAAATTAAGGATCGAACCCAGGACGTCAGGTATCTAATTACACATCCATAAGATACTACCTAACAACATAAACGTAACAAAGTTTATTTGGCGTCTTTATCTTAATTGGTTTAGGAGTTATTAAATTTATAATTAAATTACATTTTATCGGTATTCGAACCCAGAACACCAGAAACAAAATTATTTACAATATTAGTTTGATATGTTAAAAAGAGCTGTATGCAGTTACAGCATCAATCTAAGTGTTATATTCTAGAGTATAGAGAAAAATTAAGGAAGTCACTGAAAGATCGGGATTCGAACTAGGGACAACTGATTGAAAATTATATACAGTATTAATTACACATTATAACAGCTATCAAACATGCTTTGGTCCATCCCTCTAACTTTCTTAGTTTCCGAGATAATGGCGATTTAAAAATTAAAGATCGAACCCAGGACACCAGGTACCCAAGTGTACATTCAGAAGAAACTACCTAATGACATTAATGTAATAAAATTTATTTTACGTCTTTATCTTAATTAGTTTTGGAGTTATTAGAAGATGAATGTGTAATCACTCATAGGATTCGAACCCAGGCATCCCGGCCAACTCGGATTAATATCTCAAGGACGCGGCGCATTCCAAAGAATTGATTACTTTTTATCCCATTGTTCTATCTCTTTTCATTCATGAGATATAAGCGATTAATCAGTAGTATAGATTTGGGGGTGGGGGCTAATTAGGGGGGTGGGGCTAATTAGCATATTAATTGCATTCCATGCATATTAATTGATACAGAACCCCCATATTTGATAGCCGTTATAATGTGTAATTAATACTGTATATAATTTTCAATCAGTTGTCCCTAGTTCGAATCCCGATCTTTCAGTGACTTCCTTAATTTTTCTCTATACTCTAGAATATAACAGTTAGATTGATGCTGTAACTGCATACAGCTCTTTTTAACATATCAAACTAATATTGTAAATAATTTTGTTTCTGGTGTTCTGGGTTCGAATACCGATAAAATGTAATTTAATTATAAATTTAATAACTCCTAAACCAATTAAGATAAAGACGCCAAATAAACTTTGTTACGTTTATGTTGTTAGGTAGTATCTTATGGATGTGTAATTAGATACCTGACGTCCTGGGTTCGATCCTTAATTTTAAATCTTCATTATCTCGGAAACTAAGAGAGGTAGAGGAGTGGACCAAAGCATGATTGATAGCTCTTATAATAGGTAATTAATGCTGTATATAATTGTCAATCAGTTGTGCTTGGTTCGATTCCCCATCTTTTAATGAGTTCCTTAATTTTCCTCTGTACACTAGAATATATCACTTAGATTGATAGCGTAACTGCACACAGCTTTGTTTAACATGTCAAGCTAATATTATAAATTATTTTGTTCCTGGTGTTCTGGGTTCGAATACCGATTCAATGAAATTTACTTGCAAATTTAATAACTCGTAATTTAGTTTAGATAGATGCGTCAAGTAAACCGTAAACAGAGTACCTAGTCCCTAAATATTGTTATCATGACAATAACTACTTTAAAGTACTCAGATTGAATCCCGAAGGGGTGATTTCATATATCATCAAGCTTATGGATCATATCAGGTTCGTGTAAAGATTAAATGGTAGATGCTGATGTGGGGGAGCTAAATTACTAAAACACATTTATTAAAAGTATTACCGAGTTCGATTCTAGAAGCTTAGGATCTCTGTAACTCCGGAAAAATTGCTTTGCTTGTGATTGTAATGGTCTTTCTGTGGGAAGATGGAAAGGAAGAATTGAAAAGGGAATGAAAACGTGAAATAATGTAGTATATACATACATTTAACTAAACAAGGGAGAAAATCTTCTACGTTACCTTTTAAGCCTTTACTTTTAAGTATTGTGATAATAGAGATTGTGCTAGCTTTGGTATAATGGGTGGTGGCGGCGGTGGTGGTAGTGGTTGTGGTAGGCTTTGAATGGAACATTTGACTGAATGAGCGTGTGGGAATACTTCTCTTGTTGGTGTGACAGCACATACAGGTAGTTACGAGACGAGTTTAAACGTGTTTGATACTGCCAGACATCCTGTCTCTGGGTGTGACGTCATAAACATCCTGACTCTGGGCGTGAGGTTAATACGCGTGGAGCAAACATATACAGGTAGCTATGGAGCGAGTTTATGATTTATCTAAAAGGCTCGTGCTCCCTCTATAAATACGGTGATCTAGGGCATTGGAGTTCATTGCGCTAATTAGTCTTGAGGTGTTAACATTGTGTTCTCTCCAAGAATAATCAGCTTTCTAAAGTGGTGTCAAGGTGAAGAGGTCTACATTTCATTGATCAGTGATTAATACGTTATTACATCAAGAATAAAGATGAATAACTCAGCGTATAAGGATATTATTCCAAGCGCTACTGGATATGCATGCGGAAAATGTGGGAAGAAGTTCCTCCGAGGTTATGACAAGAGAAGACACGAGATGAGCTGCAAGAAGCTCTTCAAATGTAAACATTGTAATGTAACCTTCAAAGATTGTTATAAGGGACTGCAACACGAAGATATATGTGAAATAAGCAGCCCTCAGAAGAAAAGAAGATTAGAGCCAACTAAACATCAGTTGCTGTCAACAACGGAGGACTGTGATATGAAAGAATATAAAACTTCATTCGAAGGACGATTGAAATCGTATTTTATACGATGCGAATCAGCTAAGGACCTAAATATGTATCTGCAAGAGGCAAAACATCGTATAATCCAGGCTGTGCATAAAGAGCTTAGCGTTCATAAGAGTGTTAAAATTAATCTGCTGGCTGAGTGTCGATTTGTTAACAGTATTGGAGAAACCTGTGACAAAACATTTAAAACACGGAATCATCCTGTTTTCCTAGAAACAGATCTGGAGTCAACGATGGAAGTGAAATTCAAGAAATTGGTGACTGAAATGGAGGAGTCTCAGCTTAAGGGTAGCAGCTGGGCTTTGCTTACTGTGGAAGGAGTTCGACTTCGTATCAACAAGTACAACCCGTTGCGAGGAAGTAGCTACATACCACTACCGCCATCTGTCGGAGCTAAAGAAGCGTGTATAAACATTCAGAACTTTAGCGACGAGAAATGTTTCATGTACTCCGTATTAGCTAAATTCGTTGAGAAGGATGCGCAACGTGTGAGCAAATACAAACAACTTCAAGACAAGTACGACTTCAGCTGTTTCCTACCCTACTCCACTTTCTCAAATACCTAAATTTGAGAAGCTTAACAATATGTCTATTAACGTTTTCGGGCTGGATGAGAAGCATGAAGTGTATCCGATAAAGGTTGCTGATATTGAACTACCTGAACATCGCGACCTGCTACTATTGAGTGACAGTACTGGAAAACATCTCTATGTATATATCAAGAATTTTGAGAAACTCGTTCGATGTCAGAAAACTAGCCATAATGGACGGGTTTATACCTGCAAGCGCTGCTTTACACATTTTGATAATCGATATGGACGAAGTGGACTGGAAAAACTACAAGAACATGCAACCATCTGTAATCAGCATGGTGTTGCAAGGGTAGTTATGCCTACAAAGGAGAAATCAATTGTACAGTTTAAAAATGTTGAGAGGATGCTGAAAGTACCTTATGTCATCTATGCTGATTTTGAGAGTATTCTCACTCCATGCCATACATGTATACCCAATCCTGAAACTTCCTATACAACCCCTTATCAAGAGCACACACCTATGAGCTTCTGTGTTTACGTGAAGCCTATATCCAGTGTTGAACATCTCGAAACTGGACTTCCTAAGCAACCCTATGTGTATCGTGGTGCTGATGCTGCTCAGAAGTTTATGCTGTACCTGACATCTCTTACAAAAATGATTGATGCCGTATACAAATCTGCTAAGCCTCTGAAACTTACGGATCAACAGCAAAAGGATTTCGAGTCTTCTTCAGCATGCTACTTGTGTGGAAAACCCTTTACAGAAGAGAACTATAAAGTACGCGACCATGATCACATCAGCGGTGAATATCGTGGAAGTCTTCATAATGAATGTAATTTAGCCTGTAAAACACCTAAATATATACCAGTATTCATGCATAACCTTTGCGGATATGACTCTCATTTCATTGTTAAGGAGCTGGGTTGCACAAGTGAATGTGTGGAGTTAATTCCTAACTCTGAAGAAAGCTATATCTCATTCACCAAGTATGTAGGAGATATAAAGCTTCGATTTGTGGATAGCTTCCGATTCCTCAGTACAAGCTTGGATAAGTTGGTAAAAAATCTAACCTCGTATCCTGAAACGCTTAAGTACTTTGGAGAAGACAAATTGAAGTTGATGACTCGTAAGGGTGTATTTCCATATGATTTTGTTACGTCATGGGATGCCCTGAACGAGACCTGCTTGCCTCCTAAGGACTCCTTCTACAATAGATTAAATGAAGAAGAAATTACTGATACTGACTACGATCATGCTAGAAATGTATGGGAGCTGTTTAATGTGAGAAACCTGGGAGAGTACACCGATCTCTACTTAACTTCGGATGTACTTCTTCTAGCTGACGTCTTTGAGACGTTCAGAGAGCAAACCCTCAAAACACATAAAGTCGATCCGGCCCATTATTTTACCTCTCCAGGTCTTACATGGGACGCTATGTTACTGTATACTGGAATTAAGTTAGAGCTGTTACAAGATTATGATCAACTACTCATGGTGGAATCAGGTATAAGAGGAGGTTTATGTCAAGTTTCTCATCGGTATGCCGAGGCTAATAACACTTATATGGAGAAGTTTGATCCGTCGAGACCAGCCCAATTTATCACATACGAGGACGCTAATAACCAATATGGCTGGGCAATGTGTCACGCCCTTCCTTTTGGTGGATTTCAGTGGGTTTTGCCTGAAGAAATCAACTTAGAAAGACTACAAGAAGATGATCCTCATGGGTACATATTAGAAGTCGATATCGAGTATCCTGCAGAACTTCACGATCTACACAACGATCTACCTTTCCTGCCAGAGTGTATGAAACCATTGGAAGCATCTACAAAGAAACTGATACCCCATCTTGGACCTCGACAGAAGTATGTAGTGCATTACATGGCTTTGAAGCAAGCTCTTAATCATGGACTACGACTAACAAAAATTCATCGTGTGCTACAATTCCGACAGTCTCGGTGGCTAAAACCTTATGTAGAATTTAACAACAGGCTACGACAACAAGCTGCAAATGATTTCGAGAAGGATCTCTACAAGCTCTTTAACAATGCCATGTTTGGAAAAACTATGGAGAACCTGCGTAACCGTATGGATATACGACTGGTGACCAATGAAAAAACTCTAGAGAAGCTGATAGCCAAGCCTACGTTTATCGACAGGACCATATATGCTGATAATCTAGCTGTTGTACATATGGCCTCTCGTCAGATTGTATTCAACAAGCCTATATACATTGGTATGAGTGTGTTAGACATCTCCAAGACATTAATGTATAACTATCATTACGACGTGTTGTTGCCTTATTATGGAGCTGAAAACCTGAAGCTTATGTATATGGACACTGATTCATTCATTCATCGTGTAACAACTGAAGATGTGTACCAGGACAAGCTACGTTTTCTTGAGCATCTCGATACATCTGATTACCCTGTCAATCATATATGCCACTCTACTCAGAACAAGAAGGTATTGGGTAAATTTAAAGATGAGGCTAATAGCAAAATCATCCTACGCTTTGTTGGACTACGTCCTAAGATGTATGCCTTAGATATTCAAGGATCAATGATAAAAAAGATTAAAGGTATTAAACGTAGCGCTATTAAGCAGTACATTTCGTTTGACAGCTATACAGACTGTCTTAAAACCTGTGAAATCATCAGAACGCCCATGAATCTAATCCTGTCGCGAAAGCACGCTCTTGCTACAGTACAAGTGAATAAAATTGCATTGACTCCGTTTGATGATAAAAGAGTTATTGCCGAAGATGGAATCACTACCTATGCGTATGGACATTACGCCATTACAAACAGTGCTTAAAAGAATGTAAGTTAAAGATAAAGATTTTCTTGTGAGTCTACAATGTTAGAAAATTAAGTTTACTCCGTGCTGTGTATGCAACTAGCAGACGCCTGATGAAAGAAGATGGAAGGGGAGGTGTTAACCCTGCCATTAGGAGCAATCCTAGTGCTAGTCTCAAGCCTAGATAAAAGGGGAGAGGCAGGTACGACGGAGTAAATTAAGGAATGTTGATGCATGACTTTTCATTTTGTAACCCCACAGGCAGTTTATCCCTCTCAGCCTCGTCCACTAACTGTTTAACATATAAAAGGTTTGTAAGATTTAGAAAAAAAAGTATATAAAGTGCTGTAACGTTGGATGCGAAATGTTTATAATCTAATTACTCTCTATATTACCATGAATACCTGTGATACTATCTGAATTACCTGTTAAAATGACTTAAATACCTGTGATACTACTCGAATCAAGTGAAATTACATTAAATAGCTCTGTTACGAAACCCTGATCATTGAATCTAGCCTCCTGTGATACTAGCTGAGTTAGCCTAAATACCTACGATACTAGCTGAATTACCTGTGAAATCATGCATAGCTATGATGCAGTTAGCCTCTGGAATCTAGCCTCCTGTGATACTAGCTGAATTAGCTTAAATGCTCACGATACTAGCTGAATTGCCTGTGAAAATGACTTAAATACCTGTGATACTACCCGAATCATGTGAAATTACCTTAACTAGCTGTAATACGAATTCCTGCTCTAAATTATCACGAGCACCTGTGATACTATCTGGTTTGCCTTAAATACCAATGATACTAGATGAATTACCTGTTAAAATGACTCAAATACCATTGATACAACCTGAATCACCTGCATTTACCTTAAATAGCTGTGATACAAATCTCTGAACGAAATTATCACGAGTATCTGTGAAACTATGCTGATTACCCTAATACTTACGATATTACCTGACCTATCTGTAAAATACGAAACTACGTTATAACCGACCCTGGAACCCACCCTCCTGTAATGCTAGCTTAACTACTCTAAACACCTATGACACTTGAATTATGCTAAATACCTACGATACTAGCTGAGTTACCTGTGAAATACGAAACTATGCAATACCTAACCCCTGGAATCTATCCTCCTGTAATGCTAGCTTAACTACTCTAAACACCTATGACACTTGAATTATGCTAAATACCTACGATACTAGCTGAGTTACCTGTGAAATACGAAACTATGCTATACCCAACCCCTGGAATCTATCCTCCTGTGATACTAGCTTAATTACTCTAAACACCTATGACACTTGAATTATGCTAAATACCTACGATACTAGCTGAGTTACCTGTGAAATACGAAACTATGCTATACCCAACCCCTGGAATGTATCCTCCTGTGATACTAGATGAATTAGCCTAAATACCTACGATACTAACTGAATTACCTGTGAAATCATACACTGCTATGATGCAGTCCGCCTCTTGTAATACCAGCTGAATTAGCTTAAATACCCTCCGATACTAGCTGAATTGCCTGTGAAAAATATGCATCTATGATACGTCCTGCCCCTGGGAACTAGCCTCTTGTGATACTAGCTGAGTGACTCTAAATACCTATGTTACTTGAATTATCCTAAATACCTACGATACTCTCTGAATTACCTGTAACATCATACGGAACTATGCTATATCCGCTTCCCAGGATCTGTCCTACCCTGTGATACTAACTGAATTACTTACCTGCTAGTGTGAGTGGGTTAGCTTTTCCCTTTGCTGGTCACCTTTTTTCCCTTTGCTGGTCACATTTTTCCCTTTACTGGTCACATTTTTCCCTTTACTGGTCACCTTTTTCCATTTACTGGTCACCCTTTTCCCGTTGCTGGCCAAATTTTTCCCTTTGCTGGTCACCTTTCCCCCTTTCCTGGTCACCTTTTTCCCTTTGCTGGTCACATTTTTCCCTTTACTGGTCACCTTTTTCCCTTTGCTGGTCACGTTTTTCCCTTTGCTGGACACCTTTTTCCCTTTGCTGGTCACGTTTTTGCCTGAGCGAGTCACCTTTTCCCTGAATGGGTTACGTGATGGGCATGTCTAGAACATTGACATGAAACAGTTTTCCACGAAGTTCGCGTCTAAAGTAGCTTTCAAGGTCTAGCACCTCCTCTCCTATTCCCTATCTCTCCTGTATATAAGTCCATATTCCTACTGCTTCATTATCTGTCTAGCCTAGCGACTCTCCTCGTTTCCCTGTACCTCTCATATAAACCATACTCTACTCCTCGGCCTCTGTCTAGCCTAACACCTCTCCGCGTTTTCCTATACGCTTATATAAACTATACTCTACTCCTCAACCTCTGACTAGCCTAACACCACTCCTGTTCTATACTTCTCATACATATAAACGCCTACTCTATTCTCAACCTCTGTCTAGCCTAACACCCCTGCTCCTTTTCCCTACATCTCTCATATACAAGACATGCTCTACCCTTCAACTCTGTCTAGCCTAACACCCCTCCTCGTTTTCCTATACCTTTCATATAAACCATACTCTACTTCTTGAGCTCTGCCTAGCCTAACACCCCTGCTCCTGTTCCCTACCTCTCTCATATACAAGACATGCTCTGCCCTTCAACTCTGTCTAGCCTAACACCTCTCCTCGTTTTCCTATACCTTTCATATAAACCATTCTCTACTTCTTGACCTCTGCCTAGCCTAACACCCCTGCTCCTGTTCCCTACCTCTCTCATATACAAGACATGCTCTGCCCTTCAACTCTGTCTAGCCTAACACCTCTCCTCGTTTTCCTATACCTTTCATATAAACCATACTCTACTTCTTGACCTCTGTCTAGCCTAACACCCCTGCTCCTGTTCCCTACCTCTCTCATATACAAGACATGCTCTACCCTTCAACTTTGTCTAGCCTAACACCCCTCCTCGTTTTCCTATACCTTTCATATAAACCATACTCTACTCCTCAGCCTCCGTCTAGCCTAGCACCTCTCCACGTATTCCCTATCTGTCTCATATAAACCGCATTCCCCCTCCTTCTACCACTGTCTAGCCTAGCATCAACCCTCGTATTCCCTATCTCGCCCATATAAACGCATTTTCCTCCTTGAACCGTCGCATCTACCCTCGTTTTCCCTATCCTTTCCCATATAAACGCAAAAAACTGCGCTCGATCTCTCCTAAATAACCTACTGGCAATGATCATACTGGTTTAAATTTCGAAACATTCATAATGCGTAGTGCGCACTAATAAAATTGACAACGTGATTCTCCGTCAAAACTTGCCCATTAACGCAGGAACAATGAAGAACCGTGTTCGATAAAAAAAAAAAAAGCGGCAACGTAATTTTAGTCTACATTCCAAGCATAGAGTTACTTCACATTGAGGCCAACTTCAGTTATTAAAAATAACTTAGGGGCACTACAAGTGGGTTCGGCAGTCAGATTATAATAAGGTGACCAGATTAGGTGTCCCGTAGTAGCCGGGAAAGTCTTTTTTTAAGGTAGAAATGGGAAGCCAAAAATGTCCCTTTTTGTGACAATGACTTCTCGACATAAAACGCCGTTGCCTACAGTTCTCAAAAATTCAAAATGTCCTGTTTTACATCAGTTGATGAACAATTTAAAAATACTCACAACTGACAAAGCAAAGCGCTATTTATATTATGGATCTACAATACATATACACACCTGAAACCGTGTGCAGACTTCGATTGGAAAAGTACAGTCGCGGACGATAATTGAACTGTACCGCTCTGCGTTATCGACAAACAAATCGTAGTCACTCGTGTTTGATGTGAATGCCGCCAACAATAACGAAAACTGTAAACGCTTATACTCGAGTCAAAAGAATATCATTACAGTTGTGACTTTGGTACAAGACAGTACTGTGTTCTGCATTTGTGAAATAATAAAATACAGCGAACTTTTGTAAATTGCGAGTTCTAAAACACTTTCATGCCACCGCCGAAAAGGAAGTGTGTTTTAATAGTGACCTATAAAATCCATACATTAACAATTTCTGACTCAGATGTTCGATGCAATAAATGTACATCTACTTTCAGTATAAGCAATGGGGGACAATTGGATATATCACATCATATAAACAGTGAAAAACATAAAAGAATGGTGCGTAGAAGTGCTTCTTCTAGCACAGTATTGACTAATTATTTATAAAAGTGAAAGTTTTGGTGATAAAAGATATGAAATTAGCAGCTGTTGAAGGAGCGTTCGCTTACCATACTGTCCACCACAACCAGTCTCTCAAATCAATGGACTACTATACTTCTAAACCTAGCCAATGTATGAAGAATAACGCCTGCAGTAATAATTCTTCATGATTGTTTGGCTGGAGCTACTATGTATGCAAGTTATACATGATTTATTTATTATTAGTTTCGATACCTTCGTATTTATGACGAAACAATTTTAAGCATTCTCTTTTGTCCCTTATTTCATTGAGAAAAACTTAAAATGTCCCGTTTTCTTGTTTCAAAAATATGGTCACCTTAGGCTATAAGCAGTTTTACATAGTTTCAACCAACCAGGGACCAGCATTTCCTCTCAATGTCGCCAAATTGACGAACGCAAAACATACAGCGCCAATGCTGTGACTGTGTGTTGCACCATTTTAACACGGTTTGTAAATGTCCGCCCGCCGCCCTCCCCAATTCTCTCAACAATCACAACTTCTTTGTATTTTTATTTCGTCTTTCCCCCAAAATTTTTGAACGATATATCATATGAAACTAATCGTTTATCTTTCATTCTATATCATAGGACTAAAATGTTTATCGAAGATAAAGGATCATAAAACAATCGCGGATATGGCTAAGTTGTAAGCATGCATGATTCGAAAGAATTGAACGAATAACAATGGTAGGCTGCAACTAGTTATTCTAGACAATTCATGACGATTGGTGATCTGCAGGGGTTCGTGTGAAGCAGTTCACGATGTATGAATGAATCGCATGAACAAGTACTTTGAAATCGGTTTGCGCAACCCTACTCTTATAACTCCACTCTTTCGTTCCGCTCAAGTACAATCTCGTCAAATACTCTGACGTGATAAGCATTTTCTGTATTTTGATTTCTCTGTTTTCCCGAAAACGGCCACCCAGCTATCTGAGAAATTCCCAGAGCCGGACTGCTTATCATCCCTAGCACTGATGAGTATCCATTTGCTAGCCAAACTACAGTCCACACCGAGCTTTCAGGATGATGTTATCGACCTATTTGCAAGGAAAACTGAATAATTGAGTTGCATTACAAAAAATGAGAAGACTTTTAACACAGAAAACGTTTACTTACTGAAACATTAGTGGTGTTTATTATTAATGTAAAATGTTAAGTCATCTTTATTTCACTTTGGAAACCTTCCTTAATTGCTTCCCTCAAATCGAAAGTCACGTTACGCCACTGGCAATGCTTGTTCTATAGATGCAATTTTCTTTGCGTCTAACGTACCGGTAGATCTGGCTTATTTTTCAAAGCTGCTTCTTTTATTTCAATAGCACAGCTGTCACAGGTGGCGCACGTGTCTGACTTCGGCAGCTTAAATCCAATGTAGAAATTCTCACAAAATCGGCCAAAATTGGTCACAACGCACTTTGAGATTTTGCTTTTCTTCACACCACTTAAGATAGTGCTCCAAAAAGACTTTTAAATGCTCATATCACAATCTAAATAAATCGTATACGGATTTTGTTGTCTACTATTATAGTGGCTTTGATATGTAGGCAGTTGATCTATGAAATTTTGACATGTTTCTCAGGGATGGTTCGTCCATAAGAGCTGCAGAAGTGCAGCACTCCTAATTAAGCAGACAATGATTTTTGTGGTAACTTTTAGGAGATTGTTTGCAACTTTATTTAGCATATTTCGTTATTTCTTAGAAGATTTGGACTATATCACTTACGGGAAGCTTCCTCTTTCAGGGCGACTGCGCAAGCTCGCTAACTGAGCAATATTGGACTATCTGGTATCTCGGCGCTGCAGTGGTAGGCAGATCCTTGGATGCATTTTCGTGACGATGAGAGGGTGCAAGGGAGTTGAGGAGTAGGGCTAGAACAGGTGCGGTTTGAAATAGCACATGTGGCTGCAGGCCTTTGCAGATCAGACAGGATTAACGTCTTTCTCATCCCCTGGCTCCACTCCTCGGCCCCATCCTTGATGACTAATGCTGCAGTAAATGGATTCTTTACTTTCTTAAAAACTAAATGGCAGACATTTGGAGTTCGGGTATTTTATAACATTTACGGTAGCCAAATTCTGACATACTGTATTCCTAGTTAGAATGTCTTCTGTTTACTGAAGATAACCGCAATAACGGAATCCCTTTAATGTAGCATACCAAGGACAAATTTTCAGGTTCAGGAAATTTCTACACGAGTGACCGTCAGTTACGATACTTTATTTTCCTACCTCCTTCATTTTAATCGAGATACATTTTTGCAGAAATACCTACATTACACATTTCGTTATAGAGGATGGAAGGTGACCTATGATCATCCTTTTAAACTGTGAAAGAGAAGTTGTTTTGCGTGTTATTCCTTAATAATTTTCTTCCAAAACGCATTCCGTTCTTGATATAATTACTATTTTATTTTGCACAATATTGCAACACAGCAAACTCAACAGGTTAACTTTTAAATCTTCAGTTTCTGCTGTTATGGCAATGAACATATACACACTTCCGGTATACAAATAAACAGAAAAGTACACATCCTTGTAACGTGACCTAAATATCATATGGAACATTGAACTGAGGAAGCATTTACAATATTACGCAAATTATTAATAGAAACACTTAAAGGTAAATAAAAGATTGAGAAACCCAAGTTAAAAGTTATGCTTGCTTTCTTTCTTTGTGAATCATAAAACTCTGAACAATAAAAGCAACACAAGAACAGAAAATAAATGAGAGCTTCTTTTTAATGTTTAGAGTGTTCAAAACGTGCACCCTTCGTCAACACATATGCTTCACGTTTTCTCCAATTCTGATGCACCCTACGAAGTACATCCGTGTTGTTTTTCTATTTCTTCCGCTGCTTGAAGTATTCTTTCTTGCAACATTTCCACATCAGCCACTTAACTCATGTATACATAGTTTTCATATCGTCCCAAAGAAAAACATAGATTGGATTTAGATCTGACGATCTTACTGGCCATCTTGGTCCATTCCAAGCGATCCAGTGTTCTACGTAGGTGTTGCACGGCTCTATTTATATGCGAACGTACGCCGTCACGTAATAGCCACACATCATTTCTTACTGCCAGGGGAGCATCCTCAAGTAGAACTGGTAACGTTTCTTGAAGAAACTGGAAATGGATGGCTCCTGTCCAAGCCAGAGGGAGAATCCACGGACCGATTAATGTGTTTCCTATGATTACTGCCCAAACATTTGCAGAAAATCTGTGCTGAAAGCTGTCTTGTCTTACTGTCTGTGGATTGTCGTAAGCTAGGTATGTGCATTAATGGTAATCAGATACTCCATTTTTGGCAAACGTTGCTTCATCCATTGTAAGAATTTTAAGGGGAAAATTCCTCCTTGTTGAGGAAACCATTCAGAAAATGCTACCCTTGGCGCATAATCTGCTTCTGAGAGATACTGGACGCGCTGAGTATAAGGGCGTAGCAATTCTTCTTTTAATGTTCTCAAAACAGTCCAATGGGATTCGCCGATAGTGCGAGCTATACCACGGCTGCTGCTTCCAGGATCTTCTTGTGCAACATTCCTTGACCAATTCCTTCAACACGAGGAAGATACGCTTCCTGAATCTACTCTTTGACAGATGAAAAAAAAATCCTATGATGTGGTGCTCGTCTATTTGGAAATCTTTCTAGATAAATTCTTGCCACAGCTGGCGCATTACGGTGTGTTTCACCGTAAATGAGTGGCATTTCAAGATACTCGGCATTAATATAGTGAGCCATTTTGTAACCGATAATCCGCTGTTTCAAAAACAAGCCATAAGCACAATAAACAACAGCTGAAATGCGTTTCTTTCGGTCTTACAGTGTTGTCATGTTGTGTAGTCTCGTTGCTAAGAATGTAGACTCAACAAATTTCGAAAGCTTGTAATAATAGTAAGAGATCGAACTGTTTTTAATTCAAAGTGAATTCAAACATGCAGGAAATATTTATCTTTCAATCTCCTTTAAGACATATTTGAAAAAGCATTTAATTTTTGTAAAATTTTCATTTAAAATAGAATTAACATTAAGAAATTTTCGTTTTTTTCTCAAAAACTACTTTAAAAATAGCAAAACTGCGCTAAGGATTTTTTTGTTCTACTCATTACAAAGAGTCATGCTGTTCAAGGATAAGTATGTCACCTTTCATCCTGTAGATTCAAAGGAAGTAGCGGCAGTCAGATGTTTTAGAACTGGACACCATAGGTACGCTGGCCTTAAAATTCCATATTCTTTTCATAACTCGCGAGAAACAACGGAAAATCGACACGACTTTAAAAGAATGGCTAAGTATTGAACAATTCGAACCATTAATAACGGATACCTCGGAAATGGCTGATGCCTCAAGAAAAGTAGGTATTTGAAATAAAATATGTGTTTTTAAAAGATCTACATTTTTTCTGCAGTAATTTTTCGTCTATCGCTTAACATTTACCAGTTATACAAGATTATACAAAATTCCTTCCGAATGCAGTGGACTTCACGGGCTATTCCTAGAAAATTCAAGATAAGCATTTTATTTTATTATGTAAATGTCTTTAACATATGCTATTTTAATCAAAATTGTTATCTCCATTTTTTTAGAAAATCAAAAATTTCAAAATGTTCCGAGTAAAGGGTATTTGGGGGTAGAGGATTTTCTTGAAAAACTATGTCGCATCTTTGGAGGATACTGAACATAAATACCAAATTTTGTATTTATGCGACTTTTCGTTTTTGAGTTATAGTGTTCACACATAAACCCACGTTTTTTTAATGTTCCTTTTAATTTTCATTACAGTAAAGGCAGAACCAAACAAGAGATAACCACGCTCACAGTTAGAGGTTAACAAGTATTCGTATAATGAAGTGACTGAGCATACACAGGATTTATTTTTGTGCTACATTCAACAACTGCTATTTTAAAACAAAATTTTGATATAACCAAACTCCATTGCTGCAACCCCAAAACATAAATTCGCGAGCCGCCACTGGTGTTTCTACAGCTTCTGATGTATATTTATTGGGTCTGTCTCAATGCTTACCTCTTTGGCCCCTTTTTGGAGCTGTGCAATCTATAGTCTGCTGCTAGAGCTGGTTTCGACACCCTGAAGAGAACCCATTCGCCAAGCTAACTCGAAACCCCATTTACTTTTACCGTATAGAGAAAGGATATACTTCACTGCGGGTTATTTTATGACGCTACTGCCAACCCGCGGACAGGCCAGGCTACTGCGTCCGGGTGTGTTTCATGATATATAAATACGGTGAATCAAAATTCGTGAGGTGGTTAAAAAATACTATAGCTTCATTTTAGTTTTCGTAACAAAACGAAATAAAGCGCTACAAAGTTTAGGCGAAAAAGGTAACAAGATAGAAGGTAACTGCAACGGTCCAGAAGGACAAAAAGAATAAATCTCCGTGAAGAGTGCACCAGACTCCACTCGGTTCCGGCAACACTGAAAGAAAACGTGGTTAAAAGACCCACATGATCCACCGACACACACAAAGCTATCACGGTGGCGAATTCTGTATAATTAATCGGGTGTGTGAGCGAGGTTAAATAAAATACGAAGATATAGCGAAATGCCTACCTTAGGCAGGCTGGGTTTCCGAGTAAGAAACGAACGCAAATCACGCCATGATTGTTCCTCGGCTACCATTTGAAACACCTCGCTACGTAACAAATGCCATAACATCACGCGGAGGTACTAGAAATTCAGTAGCTATAGTAGACGTCGTAGTCACGTGCCGAACAGCCTGGTCAATTATGTGATTGCTGCGAATGCCGACGTGACTCGATATCCAAACCAAAACAATATTAACCGACCAAGAAAGAAGACCTAAAAAATTCTGGATCAATATGTCATAAAGCATGCAAGACGTATCATGGTAGGCTTTATGAAGAGATTGTAAAACACTAAGGCTGTCCGTAAATATCGCAAAATACCGAATATTCATAGCTTGCACACATTTAAGGGCGCAATAGAGAGCGATAAACTCAGCCGTGTAAATAGATAGTTATGAATATAAAGATCACGTGCATACTTCATGGGTGTCCCAATCATATATCTCTGCACTAACCCCGTTCTTAGGCTTTGAACTGTCAGTAAACTGAAACTTAACTGGAGCCGGCCAAAATTGGTCGCGTAATGATTTGCGTATTCCAACCAGAATTGTTGTTTATCAGAAACGTTCTCAAGAAAAGTACCAATATAAATGCCCAAATTAGCCTCATTAATCATAGAGGGTTCATCGCATAAATAAGTAGGCCGAACAGGTATGTTATACATATGAGGGAAATTTAAACATTTGCCCAGAAAGTACAACAATAGGTGGTGACGTCCCCAATGGGATGCGACTAAGTAAAGTCCAGAGGTATCGTAATTTCCGCAAAAGTGCATTATGTGCATGTGTAAAGAGCCCCGCTATATAGCGATAACTCAAGACGCACACGTCGGTACCTATGGACGGTACCAGAAAGGGAAACCCCGTTTTACCTCACACAGTGCAGGATAACCGTTAATGTTACACATAATTTTAAAGAGTTGATATAGATAGGACTCAAACTTAGAAGAAACTTGTTTAGTAGGAGGAGGAGTCATCAACATGCCGTATTCCACTCGCGAGAAAACCAAGGGCAGCACCAGCCCCAAAGTGCAGTCAGGTACATGTCCCATCTACGCGCAGTCACAACTATAAAAACAGTTTTAAGAGCTCGTAAGTGAGTGAAAATCCGCAGATGTTTGGTAAAACCAAAGTTTTGCTTCAATAGAACTCCAATAAAGGTGTCCGAGGTCACAGCCGAAATCATGCTATTGTCAATAATAATATGACAATTCGGTCGTCGCATAGGCCGGTGAAATTTTATAAAATGAGCTTTACGAGCGTTTACCGTCAAATCTAACCGCGCGAAATAGGTGGGGTAAAAGCAAACGTTGTACTCAAACGAAACCAAGTCTCTACGATAATTACGACATGAAAGGTGTGAGAAACCAATTACTGTAAATGGTCGGAGTTTTTTGGACGCAAACTCCTCACATTCCAATAAAGGGTGCGTAGACGCTTACGCATAAATTTCCACTGCTATATACCTACCGAGCCGTAGTTTGAATTTTTCCAAGAAAGGCCGTAAAGCAACCGGCGCCTCCCAGATAATTTTGTCAATACTGACATACAACCCCTCCTCAGAAATGTCACGAATTGGAAAAACAGAACAGGTCATTGCAGGATCTGTCCGTGGTGTGCCCACTGTGGTTGGTGACACCCAGGAATATCGTCCCAAAGGCATATTAGCCTTCAACACTTTACACATCCCCTGCGGACAGGCATCTCCATCATCATCCGCACAGGTCTCAGCAGAGTTTCTCATCACCGAGCTTGGCCCCGTGGAACAAAGACCCTGAGGCACAATCAGAGCAGGCTCCCATCCTCAGAACAAACGTCTGTCAACGCCGATTGGCTTTCTGGGCAAGGGTGTTGGTTCCTCCTTTACCTATTTCCCCATTCTAACAGAGCAAGACCTTAAATTTCCCGAACCTTTCCAATAAGGGCATTTGCCCCGAAGACTTCCACATTCGTGAGGGTGGATTCGCCTGTACAATGTCCGCGTAAGTTTCTACCCCGGTAATTTATGAGCCTCATATCGGGAGAACGGTAGTTCCTGAATTTTGCCATTTGTTTCTATAAAGTAAAAGCGGGGCATTTTTTAAGATCTAAAGCACTACGTGATTGCTTATAATTAACACAATGTAAAAGTATCCGTTAAACAGTCAGATTGGGCATCAAGATGATCTTGTCTGCATTTCAAACACCGACGAATTTTCCTACACAACTTTTCCCTATGACTGAACCGTCCACATGTTTTACATACCATGACGCGTTCAATATATTTATCAACCCAAATCGTTGAGAGTATAAATACACATATGAAGGCAAACAATGCGCCCGAAAAGTCAACATCATAGTTCTCGTAGGTAAATAGGTATTCTCTCCCTGCTTCACAAGTCAATGCTTAAAGCGATATACATCAATTACCCCTTTTTGATTTGTTTCCCGACAATGTTCCTGAATTTCCTCCAGGGTGATACCTAAATCCACACCCCTGATCGCCCCAGTCACAAACACATTACAGTTCGCAATGTAAGAAGTGGTATCCTGCTCCTGGCCAAAACTCGAATCTACAAATTTACTGCTCAGATGAGGGCTATTAAAGTGTACCTCCACCTGATTAAAGCCACTACAATGAGTTATGTAACGCCTTCGGCATGTTAAAACAACCACGCCCTACTTTCAATGGATGCAGGCGATTAATATTCTTATCGTCTGCCTTGACGATAACAAAACAAAAGAGGGGCAACATCATCATATTTGTAATGTAAAAGGGGTTTAGACCCAGCGGACATTTCAATCGCAATCCCGACTACATTGGTCCCGTCGTAAATCCGACGACAATAAAACTGTACTATGCCGAACTTGCATATCTTCATCCACCATTTCCCCCAACTCCCTTAAATTAAACCATGTTACCTCGCAATTCCAGTAAATTGGAACACGTGACACAAACAAAGAATCTAATTA
Organism: Deroplatys truncata; assembly: GCA_030765065.1. NCBI lineage: Eukaryota > Metazoa > Arthropoda > Insecta > Mantodea > Mantidae > Deroplatys > Deroplatys truncata. The sequence goes on from CM060990.1 coordinate 374,594,290, forward strand.
GGGAAAACCACCACCCAGTAGCAATATATAAAGACCTTTCTTCCGAGGCAACAAACACGTAAATCCGTGACAGCAGTGCGCGTATGACTCACCACCAAGCGGAATGCGCGAATATACTTCGTCGTGATTTTCTTCGCTTCACATATCTGCATAATAGGGTTGCCAACCATCCCGATTTTTGCGGGAAATCCCGATTTTCGTAAATATTTCCCTCTTCCCGTCTCGTACACTGGTGGGAAAGCCATTTTCCCGATATTCACACACACACACACACACACACACACACACAAAAATTAAATCAACTTGTGAATTCCGTCTAAAAATTATAGTCGTAAAAAGGCTGAAGGTATGCTATACTAGTATAAAACAAACTAGTGTGCAGAAGTTAAAAGATGCACTCTGCGAATACGTCTGCTTAGCAGTTGGCAATACTCTTGGTTGCTTGTTGAGCATCACGCTGCTGTTATGTGACACCATAACACCTATAACTCAGCCTCATTTGCTTATGTGTTGTGCGCCGAATAAGTGATTTTTGTCCTGAATGGTGAATCATTAACACTTATGAAATTCCTTAAAAAGAAAGAGTAGTGTCATTGGTGAAAGTGAACGATCTGAGACTGAGCCTGAGCCTGACGCTGACGGCCAGGTACAAGGAAATGAAACAACCCGTGCTGAAACGCGAAAGCCATGTAAGAAAACAGCACGGAAAGCAGGTGTGTATATTTAAAAATTGGAAGACGAGTTTTGCTTTCTGTGTACAAAAAAAATTTTTCAATAAGTCATGGTGGGCATTCATGCTTGTATTAAAAAACGGTATTTTCAATGACTTTTCATAGATTCCTTTGTTAGGAAAGTTTAACTTTACTGAAGGTACTATTCATAGACGACAGTTTCGATACTTCAACATTGACTCTGGAAATTTCAGATCAATTTCCAATGTTGGCTAATCCGATTTCCAAACACATAGCATGTATGGCAATAAAATCAGTGCATGAAATGGTAAAGATGGTAGAAAAAGCCAGAAAGATGTTAGCGCATAGATGTGACTTGTTAACGCATGGGGAAGCGCATCACAAGACAATGAAGTAATAGCGTCACTTCAATTAGTGATGAATATCCTAAATAAGGATTTAATAAATGCTAAAGAAGCAGTGAATACTCTGGAAGCAGAAAATGAACAATTGAAATGCTAAATAAAGCTGTTGAATGACGAAAAACGGGAAAAGCAAAACTGGACAACGCTCCTCCTTCCAAAAAAGCATGACTCGCCATCCAAGAAATAAGGGTCCTTAACTACAAAGAATTACAAACTTGAGGTCTTGATGGCAAATCTGGAACATGAGCAACAACATTCTTCAACTAAGGAACCACAAAGAAACTTCAAACACTCATGATAGCGACCCAACCTCCAAATATCCTCCAGGGAAGCTATAGCAAAGGAACCAGAATCAGAAGTGATAGTGATTCTATAATAAAACACGTGCAAATAAACTGTGTAAAACCCAAGATGTATAGGGGAATTAATGTGTAAAATAGTGGAAGATCAAAGTGTTAGTGAAAATTGTGAGAAAAACACCAAATTTGTTACACATTGGCACAAACAACCTAAAACATTCAGTTAGCACATATGAAATTATAGGAGAAATATACAACTTATAAGAATGACAAAAACATATTTCCATAAGCATTATTGGCTATAAACAGTGTTGTAAAAAGGCATTATGTTCTACAAAAAATCTAAAACATTCAGTTTGCACAGATGAAATTACGGGAGAAATATAAAACCTGATAAGACTGACAAAATTAAAGCTTCTATGAGCAGTATTGACTATAAACAATATTGTAAAAAGACATGATGTTCTTATGAATTACAAAAATGCAGTTAATGCCAGTATAAGATGGGCATGTAAGGCATTAAAGCCATATCTGTAAACATAGATGGCTGGACAATTCATGTATTGAAAGGAGAGCATTACACATAAACAATAAAGGGCCACTTAGACTGGGGAAACCATTAAGTCAGTAACTGATATAATAGGATGTATATAGGGAAACGAAGGGACTCATTACATGGTGATATAGCTAAAACTGTCTATATTCACTCGGTTACGAATAATGACAGAGATGAGCTAAAGCAATTAGATAAAAAGAAGGAAATAATACAAATAAGACCAGAGGCGATTTACTGAATACTTTTCTTCAGAATGTACCGTGCACTAGGAATGAGCTTATAAACCTTAAGGCTTAGGGGGAAACATTGTTTAATAATGCACATGTTATCTGCTTTTGTGAACATGGGTTATCACAGCAGCAAATAGAAGGTATTAAATTGGAAGGATATGCACTAGGAGCTAGCTATTGTAGGAAAAATAGACTGGAGGATCCTGTATACAGGATGAATCACCCAAAAGGTTCACCGCAAATATTTCGGAAATGGAAAGCGCTATTGATTTGCAGTTGTCACAGCAACGATTGGTAGTCAGGGGCTCGTACATTTAGCCTATAAACAGATTTTAATAATACTGAGAAAGTGTATTTTTTGAACAAACTAACATTTTTTTAAATGGAGCAATGCCTAGTTACATCAACAGAATAAAGGTAGGGTAAACTAGAATGTCAATGGTCTTTGTTGCAGGATTCTAGTGCAAGTGGTTCACGAGAAATCGTATTTTGAAAAGTTTCCACCCCGACAATTGTTTGTCCCATTCAACCTGCTTAGTTGCTAGGTACGATGATGTTGTTATGTTTGTTTGCATTGTGTTTTCTGTCCATTGATTGCATTGCAACTTTCTGGTCAGTTTGTGGCAGTTCGCGCAGTAAGTCGTGAGTGGAAGATGGGGTTTACTAATGCAGAAAAAGCCGACATGGTCATTGTGTATGGAGAGTGTAGTAAGAATGCAGTTCGTTCCTGTACGGTATATGCGGAAACGTATCCCAATAGACGACAACCATCTCGGCAATTATTTATCAACCTCTTCAACCAATTACGTGAAAGTGGTACTGTAACACTAGAAAACGTAACAGAAACAAACAAGTGACTGGAGAAGAGGCAGAAATTAATGTTTTGGCTGCCGTTGCAGTAGATCCGCATATTAGTTCCCGCACAATCGCACGTGGAAGTGGCATAAGTCAACAAGTGTACTGCGCATTCTCCATCGACATAGGTTCCATCCCTAACACATCTCTCTCCATCAAGAGCTGCATGGAAACGATTTTGAGAATCGTGTTAACTTTTGTACACGGACATTAAGACATTATACTCCAGATTCATCATGTATCTTTTTAGTGATGAGGCAACATTTATTAATGATGGGCCATGTAAACCGCAGAAACATGCACTATTGGTCTGTTGACAATCCCAGTTGGCTTCGTCAGGTGGAACATCAGCGTCCATGGAGTTTAAACGTGTGGTGTGGGATAGTCAACCATCAGCTCACAGGCCCTTTGTTCATAGAAGGAACAGCGAACTCGCACAAGTATCGCAGCCTCCTGACAGACCATCTGCCACAGGTGCTAGAAGACCTTCCTTTGCAGACTAGGAGGAACCTGTGGTACCAACATGATGGCTGTCCAGCACATAGTGCACGAAGTACTACAGCTTGTCTTAACGGATTGTTTCCAAATCGTTGGATTGGACGAAGAGGACCTGTACCTTGGCCGGCCCGTTCACCGGATCTGATCACTTTAGACTTTTTTCTGTGGGGAAGGCTGAAAGACACTGTCTACAAGGATGTACCAACTACACTAGACCATATGAAACGACGTTTTACTGCTGCCTGCTCTGAAATTTCCGCTGAAATGCTAGAACGTATGCAGCAGTCCTTCCATAGCAGACTGGAAGCGTGTATTGAAGCTGGCGGTGGTCATTTTGAACACAACCTTTGAAGGGCTATGCTCTCTTTACTTGTAAGAATCCACAGAAGTATTGTAATTCTGTTTTGTTTTTCTTTAGTTTGTGCTACCACAGGTTGTACAAGTGTCGGTGCGTAAAAGTTTCAAAATAAGATTTATCGTAAACCACTTGCACTAGAATCTCAACACACGCCACTGACATTCTAATTTACCCTACCTTTATTCTGTTGATGTAACTAGGCATTGTTCCATTTAAAAAATTGTATGTTTGCTCAAAAAATACACTTTCTCAGTATCATTAAAATCTGTTTATAGGCTAAATGTACGAGACCCTGACTACCAATGAATGCTGTGAAAACTGCACATCAATAGCACTTTCCATTTCCGAAATATTTGCGGTGTAAGTTTTAAGTGCTTCCCCTGTATATGTAAAAATAATTTAGAAATTAAGCAAACTGATAGGTTTAAGTACTTAAATAAGGATGCCATTTTTAGGCCAGTATAATGGGGCTAACACAACTTAGCTGCATAATAATTTTGTAAATCGCCCACGCGTGCGCCGTGGCCGAGTGATTAGACCGCTCGCCTCTCACCGAGGCGGCCCGGGTTCAATCCCAGGGACCCGCATGTGGGGTTTGTGGTGGACAAAACGGCGTCTGGGTGGGTTTTCTCCGGGTTCTCCGGTTTCCCCCGCCATTCATTCCACCTTTCCTTTCATCCATTTCACCATCATTTCGTTTCATCTACTTCCTTCCTCCCATACCAGGCATCGGGCTGATCCCCCATCCTGGATATTCTGTCTGATCCATGAGTGTCTGCTCCTCGTCGGGCCTCTGACCCCAGGCGCCCGCCTGTAAGTCCTGGGGGTGTAAGTCCTACATATGAGGAGGTTAAACAGATAAAGAAGAAGAAGTATATCGCTCACCAACTAGGGATGTAGATGGGTCTAATGTCAGCATGTAATTTCAACGATATTGTGCTTAGACCAACAAGAATAATGAAGTATACTGCCAAAATTGTAGATGAAATTCTAGGTAAGCGCTTTAACGCCGTGACGAAGATCAATCAGAAGTGAACAGCTGGTTACCTGCACAGGACCCGACTTCTGGTTCACTTCTGATTCATATTCGTCACAGTGTTAAAGTGCTTACCTCCAAGATGACCTATGAGTCAGGGTAACATGTGAAAATCACTTGGGAAAAGATCTGGTGAATGTGGAGGATGCGAGAAAACTTCCCAGTTGAACCTTCTGAGCTCCGCCTGGGTCAAGATTCAACTTGGAAGTTTTCTCGTATCCTTCGTATTCACCAGAGCTTGCCCCAAGTGATTTTCCCATGTTCCTCCAACTCAAAGGTAAGCACTTTTAACACGATGAAGTCAAATCGGTGAACAGCTGGTTGCGAGTACAGGACCCAACCTGGTACAACACTGGCTTGGAAAAACTTGTGTCACGTCCCCAAAAATGCTTGGAAAAACATTGACTATGTAGAAAAGTAACAGAAGGATTGTACAATTTAAATTAAATTAATTCAACATGATCAATTGTGTGTAATGTTTTTTTTGTAAAATAGGGATACTTACTTATCGGACGACCCTCGTAAAAACAAATTACTTTTAAATCCTTCAAAATTATCAGTAATTGAATTTGGTAATGTGAGCATATTTTCTGAAGCCGAAAGCAGGACACTCATCAACTGACATATTTTTTAATTAGCCTTAGCTTTGAGTCTGCAGTTGATGCAATTAAAAAATCTAAAAGCCCAATTATCTATTTGTTACTAATAAACATAAAACATAATTATCAGATTACTCAGCATTTTACATCACTATAATTAAAAGCAACGCTATTGCAACACACAACATATAACATGATTATTACTATGAATATAAACACACAAAAATTATCATGTTATATACTCGTAAAACTCTTTGTTACTGGATACATTTTCCTGAAGAATGGATTTTCTTCAGAAGTTTCTCATTCTGCTTCAAGTAATTGAAAAACTCAAGGCAACTGTATTTTAAATTCGCTTTGGTAACCAACAATGCTTTCAGTGTTGGAACTTTCAATTGCGTTTTTTCTGATATACATGTTTTGTTCATGCTTGCAAAAGCTCTCTCTACAGGTGCATTAGTACCTGGAAGTGATAATCCAAATTCTACAACCTTCTTATGAGAGGAGAAATACTGAAACATTTCTACCCATCTCAGATAGACTCCTTTCCCCTCATTATTCCACTGATTAATTTTGTCTGCAGAAGCAAATTGCTTAACATAAACAAGTTTGCTAAAAATGACATTATCATCAAAAGTTTTTGATTCACCAGGTGCATTTCTAAACATTGGTATACATATTTCAACATCATTCCATTTTAGGATATTGTTAACCAAAATCCACACAAATTTCTCATACACTTCAAATCTGTCAGTTCGGACTTTTAGGTATTGAATACATGAATCATAGAAAGCATTTGCCGCCTTTTGAAAATCCTCTACTTTCACCTCACCTTCATCTTGTAATTCCTGTAAAGCACATTTTACAACATGTGGGATAAAATTGTTCTCCTTTTTCTCAATCATACTTACTTTCAACTTGGAAAGAGCCATAGCTACTTCAACATCTGTTGTTAGCTCACCTTCTACCTGGAGAACTGCCTGGTGAAAAGTTGTGGCTTCGTTGTGGAGAAAAAGAACTCTTGCCAATGGGTTCTCAAAAAAGAATTTTATTATCACTGGACATTTTTTATGATTAAGAAAATAGGACGCCAGTCCTTCAAAAAGAGCAAAAACTCTTCCAAGTGCTGCCATTAATGCTAACTATCTAGTGTTACTGTAACCCAACAATTTCCTGTAATCTCTGCAAAGGTGTAGAAATCCTTTAGTGATTCTATTCTCACGGTGTATGTGGAAAATTGTAGTAAATTTTGTGAATAACCATTTCTACATCAATAGCTAAACAATCTGCAGCAGTCTTAATTGTGTTGTGCACTATATGTGCTGCACATCCAACGCCAAGGATTTCATGGTCTAATACCCTTTTAAATATCTGAAAAATATTTCTTGTTCCTCTACGTGCTGCCTCACCAAAATCATTGTTGGTATTATCACCACAGAACACAATTATCTTGATATGTAGTTGTTTTTTGCAAACACATCAGTCAGATAATCGGTAATAATATCTGCAGTTTCACCAATTTCCAAAATTCGAACACGGACGCCCTGTAATGGTAAAAAGTGCTTAACCATAACATGGAAAATCTTTTTCTCCCCGGGATTAGAAGCAATCTGTAAACACTGTAACATAACTGACTTCCTGCAATTCCATATGCAATATTTCACAAGAATGAGGTTCAAGTACGTTCACAGCAATGGCTTCATACTTCGTGCGACCGCGAGAGCATTTCTGTTCAAACCAGTTTCTTACTAGTTTCGAAACAGTCATTTGAGCGAAAACTATGATTTTTTTCAATCACGTGGTAAGCCCAGGTTCCTTCAATTGCAGCCAAGTGAAATTCACGGTCTGTTGCTGAATTTTCCGGAAAAACGAAATTACACTTCTGGATGACGCTGCAGCAATTTCTGGCTTTTTATGTTTACTTGATTTTAGATGTTGCTCAAAGTCCCTCTTCCTTCTATGGGACACACAAAACTCGGTGTTACAAATGGTACAATGAACCTTAGAATTGGAACGCGTTTTCTTTATGAATGTGTACCTACGATAGAAATTAAGTATATGTAAGAAAGACTTTATTTGTTGATATATGCATAATTATCGTGAGTTGAATTTAAATTTTATCTAAATTCGCAATAAACTATAAGTACTACGTCTCAAGCTAAGACACTTTTCTTGCAACTCAGCAGTGAAAATACACTTTCGTATTGGCATCTTGAATTTTATCACGGAATTGCCGAAACAATGCACATCACACTCCAACGGTCGCTGAGAGAATAGATTCGATTTGTCGTAGTGAAGCGCAACAAAAGAAATGCCGGCAGTGTAGCCGTTATATTGTTTGTTGTTGGTAACGAATTTTGTCCATCGGTAACATAACATTCCTTCTTAGCAATTAGGGACATAAAACCTTAAATAATTACTGTATTCAATATTACGTAGCTTGAGAATAAATGTTATTTTCCAACAAAACGGGACAAAAGGGCGTCCCTACGAAATCTATCGGACAACAGGTTGAAAAACCGTAGTGTACCGTTTATAACAGAACGTCTGGTCACTTTACATTTGGGCATACGGAAAATAAGCGTTAGAATATTATTGACCTTCAAATATACAAAATAAAAGTAACACAAGTTGAGCATACGAAATTGATCTACCCATATGCTTATGGGTAGATCAGGATCTACATTGGGAAATCCATATAACTAACTTAATAGCAAAATTTAAATTTAAACACATTCTATTTTTCATTAAGGATAACAAAGAAAGAATTAGATATGAATACTACAGAAAGTTTGTTTTGCATATTACGCCCAAAGTTTATTGAGACATGTATGGAATAATGATTTGGCAAAATGGTAAAGATAGTCATTTAGTTTTAAAGACTCCGGAAAAAAACTTAGAAGCATTGCAAATATTGGTAAAATTGACTCTTGTAGGCCATTTTTAAAGTCTAAAGTTTGTATTTATACATCACATTTCATTATGTGAAAAATATTAATGCTTTTTATGGCAAATGAAGATATTCATTTTCACAATAGTAAGAATAAAAACAAATCTAGGAGTTATTGAACATAAGACAACCCTATTTGCTGAAAGGAAAGGATGATACTGGCCTAAAAATGGCATCCTTATTTAAGTACTTAAACCCATCAGTTTGCTTAATTTCTAAATTATTTTTACATATACAGGGTGAATCACCTGAAACTTGCACCGCAAATATTTCGGAAATGGAATGTGCTATTGATGTGCAGTTTTCACAGCATTCATTGGTGGTCAGGGGCTCGTACATTTAGCCTATAAACAGATTTTAATAATGCTGAGAGAGTGTATATTTTGAGCAAACATACAATTTTTAAATGGAACAATGGCTAGTTACATCAACAGAATAAAGGTAGGGTAAATTAGAATGTCAGTGGCGTTTGTTGCAAGATTCTAGTGCTGTCGTATTCACGCTTTTTACTTGCTTTGGAAAGGAGGATAACGTTAAGTGGTAGTGATTCTTACAATATAAACGCAAAAAGAAGAAACATTTAAAAGTCCCTTTGAAAAATGTAGGTGTTTCAGCAAATCGGAAAAAAGCGTTTTATATGTATGTCACAGGCATAGCCACAAACAAGGGTCAGGATGTCCCTCTCCTTGGGTCCACCACTCAGTATTAATACACCATGTTGATAATAGATCCTTCTGCAAATCAAACAACTTGATTTCAAACCCTTTCTTGAGAAAGTTCTTACTATACCATTGATGCTACTTTCTCTGAATGAGCTAAAACACTTTTTTCTCTTTTGTTCTGTTTTTGGCTACAGCAACCGTAACAAATAATGGTACGAATTTAAATCGCAATTCCTCCGTTTTCTTATATCAACTTCACCTGTCTTGTATTATGCATAAAAGAACCTACTAATAAGCAGAAATTACTAGCATTCTGCATTCAGAATGTGAAACCGGAATTGTGACGTAAATTATGGCTTTATTATTGAGTACATCTATATATGAGAAAGCAATAATGGATTTCAATGGGTATGACGAGGTTTAAATAGCTATTTATTTATACTCAAATTTGCATAGTTTAAACCTCAATTTTTTTAAAGGGAAACTTCACTTAAGTCTCAAATTAAGATATTCAGGTGTTTCCAGCAGTAAACCGTAACAACAATATTTGTTGCATAATTCATTGTGTAGCAGCAAAGTGCCTCAAGCACCACAACCTAACCTCTTTTTACTAATGTGAGACAACCTACTGATATTACTATTTATTGGGAACTAATAGAAGGTGAACGGATTTGTAACTGTGGTGTAATACTACAGCAAAATTAATAACCATATGATGCGTGGGATAGATAACCCTCTTGATGCTTTCAGCAAAACGTGTGCAAAAAAGTCACTATATCTATGGTATGTTAATAAGTTGTATCTGGACCTGAATTCATTGTCCATATAGGTATGCACCGAGGAATATATAAAATAATTGTCAATAGCCTCCTGGATTTTTTTTGCATACTTTCGGCAAAGCCCACTAGTACCAAAATGTCTGTAATTTAAGTGTTTTCTTCGTAAAGTCAGCATGAAAGTCTAAAATATCGGCGACTTCGAAGTAAAGTCCCAAACGAGGCTGTCTTTCTGGAAAGTCTCGTTCTTGAATAACAAACTGACAATTCCGTATTTTCGAATCTCTTCTTTCATCCAAAGCCTCGTTCATGAATACAAGCCTCAGATGCGATTTGCCATTCAAATCGTGCCAAGCCGCAAATGGAAAACGAGTGGAGCTGAAACTTCACACAAAATTACTAAGCTCTTCACGTCTGAGAAGTGTGATTTTGACGTTGCTGCTAGTGAGATTGCTTTTGTTTATCATATAGTTAAACATACCTGAAGTTATAATATTATGGGCTGCGAAAATAAACTCATGAAGGAAGTAATAATTACTCTAAAATGTTGTTAAAGATGTCTTGTGGGTGCACAAAAGGAGAGAAGATTATGCAAAATGTTATAGCACAAGTATGGGCATTCTGACCGCGTGTCAAGCTTCCTACACCCCTCCCCTTCACGCTTGCTGTTTGCAACAAATAAGCAGTCTTCTAATTCAGTGGTGGAACACTGCTTAACGCAGTTACAAGGCGCATTCCACAAGAACTGGTAGGACATTTAGGGAAGAACGGACTCTCATATTATGTAGCTTAACAAAGATGCGGCAATGCAATATGTGTGTGTATAATAAATTGAGTGCTTTAAAGAGATCTACATGTTTTGTGCAGTACATTTTCTCTATCGCTTAACGTTTATCAGTTACACAAGTTATTTAAATCATTTTATTAGAACTCGGAATAAAATATCTTAAAGAGCAATCTTTTTTTTGTTGTTGCTGAAATTAAGAACCTACTTTTACCTGTTTGTGGAGAATGAGGTGCTTAGATTCTAGCGTTAGTTTTTCTAATAAACAAACGATTTAGTGCTGTAAATTTTACAGATACCCCCTTTTTTTCTGTTTGAGTGTCAGTGTTTCCTATTTCAGGTATTTCCCTCTTCCCACCTATACTAGTGTTTATATAAACTGTATAATTTTTTCTCCCGGTTTCTTGTTATGAGCGGTATGTATTTATCATAACCATGGTTAGGATTTTTAGGTGCAAATTTCAGATGAGAAAAGGTGCTTAAATAAGGTGAAAAAAGGGACAATAAGGTCCTGATTTATTTAAGAGGATGCACAACTGAAGTTGCTATCCATTCAATTAGGCTGAAATTTTAACCACATGTCAGTCTTCTTTGGATATAACTGTTTTGTGAATTTCAAACCAAAATCTTAATTAGTTTTCAAGTTATTAATTTTTATAATATAAAATTATGGGCATATAAAAATGCAACACACGATGCATTTAAAAAAAAGTTTTATGTTGCCTCTATGTCAAGGAACTACAAATCTGTCGTATACTTTTTTTCTACCGTTCTTAGTTTAAGTGAAAAAAAGTTTTGCAGATTTGTATTTGCAATTTCTTTTGTATACACTGTTATCTTCGAAAATTAGTAGCGTAAAAACCATTCATTACACAGAAAAATTATATGACATTTTTATTTATTTGGGGTTTTGAAATAAGCATAAAAAACCTCAATATGAATGGATGAAAACTACATCGTGTGGAACATTTTGAATATGCAGAAATGCTGAAAATAAGAAACGCCTTAAAATCAAGTTTTAAAAATATAAACAGCTAGCAACCAAATGCGCAAGGGTATTTAAAAAGCCTCGTAACGATCCTGAAGCGTTCGCTTGATCAAAAATAAAAGTGGATTCTAAAACTACAAGCAATTGAGTATTTTTTGCGGAAAATAATTTTTTTTTTAGATTTTTTGAGATTTTGGGTTAATTTCAGTTGTGCATTCCCTTAACTAATTCAACGATTTCTCTTTCCTCTATTCTAATTTATTGAACTACAAACAAGTACATCAAATTATCACTCATAAAAAGAAGGAAAAAACATGTAGCTGTTGTACATTAAGCATTTCCGCATTTTTAAAAGCAAGTCTATTTATATTAGGAGATAGAATGTCTTAGTAGATGCTAAAGCTTCTTTCAACATTCACAGAAACCTGTGGGGCAAAACTTGTATTCACTCGGAATGGCTACTCTACAGATGTGGCGAATTCCTCGATGTCTGGATTCTTCTGAAGACTAGATTCAAGTTTGTCTTTGGCAAAGTCATCTAACTGCTCCCTCACGAAAGTAAAAATATCCCATTTGTTTCCTTTTCCAGACCTAGTTCTTCCAATCTTTAATAGCTGCAACAGGCACTTCTAACTATGGTCACAACATAGTTCTGTCTGCAAATTATGTATTTTCTCCGGTAACAGAAGTTGCTGTGCCTTGGAAATTGCACCGGCGTCGGATGGATCCAAAGAAAGCACAAACTATCTAAATTTGTCAAAATTCTAACACAACATAGCAGCACACTCAATCCAAGATCCCCAGCGAGTAATGACCGGGAAATTTGGAAGGGGCAGGTCAGTGATTTCCCTGTAATAAACAACAAGGCTTGGAGCTTTCAGTAGAATCTTCTTCAGGGCAGAGATGAATTGATTTGCGATGTCGTATTCGTTTCTTATGGATTCACAAACCCTGTGAAGGGCATAAGCCAAGTATGTCACGTGCTTCAAGTTAGGAAATAAAGGCTTCAATTAGTTAATAGCTGTAACCATGTATGAAGCCTGGTCCGTAGCCACAAGAAGAAGTTTTTCAAACTCGATACCAGTAGGCCAGAGTTTTTGGCAACAGTTCATAATGGATTGCATTACTGTACTGGCATTGGCTTTCTGCAGCTCGTACATTTTTAACAATGGGCTTAACTTTCTCCCCTGCTAAGGGAAAAACTAAAATGTTCAAAACATATCGTTCCAATGAGTCTATGGTTTCATCCACAATGATTCCCACATCGCAATCAGACACTTTCTCCTTGATTCTTTCTATGGTTTCTTGGTAAACAGGCTCCATGTAGTTTTTTAGAAAAGTACTCTCATCGGGAATTGACATCCTTGTGTATTTTTCAAGAAATCCCTTGAAGGCTGGATGGTTCACCTTATTGAGTGGAATTCGTGCTTGTTTAATTGCCGTGATTTGTTTGCTTGAAGAGTCTTGTTCATTTGATGCTTAGAGCTGGAAATGTGTTGTTTGAAGCGATCTTGCTGGTGTTTTTCATCTAACAAAATTCCTGAATCACAAATAGTACACCGCATAACAGTTCCATCAGTGTCTATGAAATCTTGTTTGATTCCTCAGCCAGAACAATAAATCGAGCACTGGACACCTTTGACGTGGTAAAATCTAGTACTAGTACACTCGTTTCGAGCGCTAACACTAGTTCACTTGCTAATACAATGCGACCGTCACACAACTCACTCTTGCGCCCATTCGCTGTGCACATTCTCTTATACCACCGCGACAATTACCAGAATGTTCTCATTCATGCTGGAACTTCAGTCTCAGCGATTTCTAGTATTTTCGAGCAGAACCCAGTCTTAATAATTCTCGGAACTGCGCGGGTGAGGTTACTGCCGTCTCTGCGTGTCCAGCCTTCGCTTCCACGCAAACAGATGACGTCTCTCACAGTAAGAAACTCACATTCACGAACAGCAGGCTACTGATTCTGGTGGGATAGAATCACGTATTGTCAATTGCATTATTGCGGGCTACTTTATAGCGGTAAAGCAAGAGAAAGAGGTTTTCGTCGAACACACAATTATTTTCCATTGTTGCGGGTGTGCTTTCAATTCCCGCGCGGCGTTTACTGAAAGCGGTATGCTTACTATTCGCACGTAGACAGCAAGCTGAGGAGACTTTAATTGAAAGTTAAGAATAAATTGGAATGCAACTTAAAAGAAAAAAGGGAGTAAAGGAGAATTATGGGCATGGTTGGGGGAAAATGGGATAAAGGTGCCAAAAAGGGTAAAGGTCCCCAAAAAGGGAAAAAGGTACCAGAAAAAATGCCTTTTTTTTTAAACTAGAAACAAAATTTCACAGTGATATCTTTTCGCACAGCTTTAACTTACCCTAAGAAAAAAGGTGCGCACCTAAAAATCCTAACCCTGATCATAACTTATCGGAATTTATCACTAATACTTTTCACGTCACCTGACGCGAGATTCGGCACGAGAACCCAGTGACCCATATTTTCATCGTGTCAGCTGAGCTGCGACACGAATTCTGGACAGCGTACACATGACTCTACGAATTATTGACGATGCAAAGAACGTCCACGCGTGGCGATAGGACACAGATCAAGAACCAGCGCCAGGCCAGCGCAAGAAGAGAAGTAAGTAGCAGCCACGTTTAGTAATTTGTACAACCAGGATGAGCTTGTTCTAACCCATTCAATAGGAATTTGTAGCTGTTTTAAATTATATTTTCATTTCTCGACCCATCCCCGCGGACGCCTGGTGGCCTCATAGGGTAATTCTAATTTGCAAATAGTTAGCTGCATGCGGGCCATGCACTACAAGTCAATTTTTACTGTGTCGCAGCATAACTCCTGGTCAGTAATTGGGAGCCAAAACTTTATTTAAACTGTTGTAAGCATGTATAGAATTACAGAAGATCAATGTTTCATTATGTTTGTCAGATTTGCATTACCTCTAGTTTATCTCATGAACTCAGTATTCAGTCAACCTTCCCAGCAAGGAATGGGCCATTTTAGGTACCTTGTAATCAAAATTTATATGAATTGTTATGTACATGTTTGTACAGGACAAGGAAACACAATAGGGCTTTTGTTTCTTTCAGTATCTCACACTCCGGCCATTTGATTAGGATTATGGTATTTAGGTATTAAGTCTTGCCCTATGTTATGCAGCAAAGAGTAAGTTTGTATTACGTCCCCTTTTCTTTTCTTCACCTTTTATATGCAGAAGCACTAATCCATTAGATCTGTTTGTCTTAATGGTTCAATAATGTGACCCATTAGAGACACCGATATATTTCGCTTCGTGTGTTTATGTGCTTGCAAGTTCAATACCTTGCGGCTTGTACATAATTTTATATTTTTGGTAATAACTATGACTTTTTGAGAAGACCGAGTTTCAAACCATAATGTCTAGGCTATGAAATTGTTGTCCACACCGAGAGTGCTGTGTGTGTCTTTAAATACGGTTGCATCAGCGCAATATTCGTAGAAATGGAATACTAGGCGCTTTGTTACCTTCCAGCTTCACCTCCTGTCTGGATAGACTATTCTGTTAACTCGGCTTCATCTGGGTACCACAGCCTAAGTTTATAGCAACTGATGGGTAGGATCCCATTGATTTCGCCGCCGTACAACTTGTTGGTTGTTTGTTACGTCAACCGTCTCCTGTGGAAGTTCCTGCAGGGTTCCTCTGCCCTCTGGATTGCCCGTGCCATCGTAATTCATGCTAGTGCAACAAGTGGCGCCTGGTACGGTGCGTTTTCGACGGCTGCGACGCCTTCTACATAAGCCTCAGTCCCCTGTTGCGCTGACGTTGCTCATCCTTGCTCCTGCACCGGGTATGTCTGATGGACGTGTGCGCGCCATCTTCTTTCTCGTTTGAGCGTGGGTGTTTCTGTCTTCCTTTCTTTGCCTCTTCTCTTCAGTCGTCGTTTCCTGCGGGTACTTTCTTTCCGTCTTTCCTTTCTCGGTTCCTACTTGCGTCCCTCCCGAATAGTTACTCCCTTCTAAATGCTTATGCAATTTATGTATCGGTGAGCACCGAAAGAACAAACAAAAATACAAACAAAACAACGGAAACCAAACTAGGCTTACTATTATCCTGTTTTGGAACATTTTTCATTTTCAATGTATTTATAACTTGTTACCCCGTTCCATGGTGTTAGCCCCGTCGAATGCTTTTCCTGGGAGGAGGGTGATGTCGTGGTGCTTTTCGTGTTGACATGTTATATTAGTAATATATGTTTTTGGAAGATTAAATATACTTTATAAGTCCTAAACATAAATCCACCATATGGTAAGATGAGTATGAACACGCAGAAATAGCTGCGTTGGAAATCGTTCACCGCGAGCTATTGCCCGACAGATAGCTGAGATGCAGCCAGGACATTATACTGGATAATTACGTATTGGTGCGACCTACCAGATTTTGTTTATATACCCCCAATTTTGTACCCTTGTGGCTGATTCGGTTACAGTTGCTAAACGAATCCACGTCGGTCGTCCTCTTGATAAACACGTGATCCAACAGCATTTTTTGTAATGTGATAACACGCGAGCACGGCGCCATCATCCTTCACTTCAGGTAAGGTAACCTTCTATTTTTATTTGTTTGTAAACTTCTTTCCGGCCTGTACCATACTTTATAATACATTATATATTTTTATAGAAGTCTGGGACATCATGTAATTGTTTGGAACCGCCCTGGTCATACTAGCAACGATTCCCTTGGGTGCGTATTTTAGAGGATAGGAAGCCTTAAAGACCTTCCCCTCGCAGGCTTCCTTCCGTCTTAAGCGAGTCGTTCAGGTTCGAATTTTAAGTTCGTAGTAGCATGTGAGCATGTGTAGGGGACGCACTCCCACCACATGTGGGCATTCACTCCTCTGAGCGACCCCTCAAATATGTCCGTGACAATATTTATGTTCTATTTTTCGCAGGCCAGGGCGCCACTTTCAGTTTTTTTTACTTTCACGCATGTTGCGAGGAGGAAGTTTAGTTCTTTCTAAAGCTAATCGACGTAGGTGTCCAGATTTCGGGGTAGATTTCTGCAGTGGCATAAATGCATTTGTGAGCTTTTTGTTGGGGGGCAGATTTGGACTATCCCCACGGCCTCAGTTAGCTTGCTTTTGCTCGTTTGAAATTCCCCAAGTTATGCATATCTCAAACGTAGATATTTAGTAAGTACGCGCAGCCTCAGACCGGAATTATACAATTTTGGCATTGTAATTTTGCCATAAGTTGGCAATTTGCAGAGTTTATTCACGTTGTTATAGCTTGGAGTTTATTTAAATAGTTATATTTTAAATATACTATTGTTATTAAATTGTCAATTTCTATAGTTTACCTAAACTGTTATTTTGTCGTGGCTTTTATTGTTTTTAGTGGGTAATTATCGAATTTTATCTAAATTATATCGCTGATGTTAAATGGTTAACACTTTAGGTAAGTTGTTACATTCCTGGTGCTTGGTTTAGTGTTAGTTCCATGCAGATACAACCTTTTGGAAATGTTTCGCTGGATTGCTCTTTAAAGTGTTAACTTTTAGTTCTGTTTCAATTCCTGTGTGTATTTTATCACAGTTACGAGCTCCCACAGTTGCGACATTTATGCAAGACCGAGACATGCATGGCAAGACATAGGTTCCCTTCTCTGAAAGTTGTACGTGAACACCCAGGAGAAATATGAAGTGAACAGTTGGTTGTCCTGAAGATTTGAATTGTATCTTAGCCTATATATTTAACATATACCTTTCGCTCCAGTTAATTTTTTGCTATATGCAACTCAGAACCCAATGTAATACGACGGTTGTCCTTATGACTTCCATCTTTTAGTGTCTGTTTTTGGGGGCATCTCCTACCTGGTAGCGGGTTAGCCCTGATATCGTTCCATAATCTGAACGCTTCCACGTTTGGCCCCTTCCATCGATAGAGATATGAATACAAACTACGCATTCTGAGTAAAGGGGCAGTGCACTTTGGTAGCAGAACGTGGTTGATTTGAATAGAGAAATTCGTAAATTTGGTTGTTTTCACTGGGTTTCGCTATTGTGGCTGCCATAGTAGATGCAGCACTTCAACGTATGAACTTTTATTTGAATGGCAGAGAATTGCGTTCGTCAGCTGGTGTGGCGACCATTTTGGACGCGTTTCATCAGGTAAAGGATAGTGTTATTATTAAGTTATCGGATAAAGAGCAGTTGATTGTCGATTCGCTATCTGTATATGAAACAGCCTTGGCGGAACTTGTAGAATTGTTTTCCGATTGTAAAACAGAAGCTGCATTATCGAAGCATCAAGTTAGGAGAATAGGGGCGCGAGTACACCATTATGTACAGCATATTGAATTCTTTCACACGCACTTTCTCAACATTAATTTTGTTTTGCCATCGCCGAATTTACGTACACGTTTGCTGCATTATTAGATAAATTGCCACAACTAAGTAATGAGGACGCTTTACGGACTGGCAATGTAGTGGCTTCCTCGTTTCACGAACCTATTTCAGCATTTAAACCTCTGAAATTGCCCCATCTGCTGCAGCAATATGTAGAATCGTTGTCGGGTCTGGAAGTGGTGGTTAAAGCGGAAGAGTACGCCTAGCTATATAGAGCTCTTGGAGAACATCATTGCGAATTCAAAAGGGGTAATTCTGAATTTGTTATTAAGAGTTACTCTTATTTACACCCATTAGGTGCATTTCACGAGGCGGTTTTGAATTATTTTGTCCCAGCCGTGCGTTAATGGGTCTTATACAAGAACGTTATTTAAAGTTGCAGGCACTTAATTAGTTGTTTACCGATTGTATGGTGAGGGTAGAGTTGTTCACGCGTTTATTACGACTACCTGACAACGAAAAGGAAATTTGTGACGTAATATTGCCCGCTTTGATGCCTCAGGTGCTGTGATGATGATGATATGCGGCTTAAGGGCGCTAAACTGCTGAGGTCATCAGCGCCCTTACAATGTAGAAAATATAAAGTCAAAAGATAAAAACAGGTAAAAGAACCGCATAATTAAAAAACGGGACGTAAACCCGCGATGTCCAAAAGGCTAAAAATAACAATAAGATAACAATAACAATAATGATAACAATAACAACAAGAATAACAATAACAACAATAAAATCAATAACAATAAAATCAATAACAACAACAATAACAATACAAATATCTGAAAAAACCAACACACTAAAAGCATAGGCAATAAACGATTAAAACGTGTCAAGAACTATGGAATGCGAGGGACATGAGCGCCATATGTCCACTGGGGAATAGACTCCCCATAAAAACTGACAGAATAAAAGTAATAAGCTAAAAGACGCTCAACGCATTAAATGCGCAGATTAAAATCACTGTCATGAATAAAACGTAAAACACATTCCACAGCATGCGTGTCGTCTGCCAAAACGTTGGCTAAGCCAAAAGACAGACCTACACGAGCACGCAATGCAGCTAAAACCTGACACTCTGTTAAAATGTGACGCACCGTTAAGGGCACGTCACACTGCCCACAGAGTGGTGCGGGGTCACCACTGAGCAAATACCTATGACTAAAAACACAATGTCCAATTCGTAAGCGGGCTAAAAGTACCTCCTCCCGACGTGAAGAACGAGAAGAGGTACCCCAGATTAACGGGAGAGGCTTAACCTCCCGCAACTTGTTCCCCCGGAGGGCCGTCCACTCATCGCGCCAGCGCGAGAGGATGCGGCGACGTAAGAGAGCACACGAATCTGACGAGGGAACTACAGAGGTAAACAATCTGGGTAATAAAATCGCCGATTTCGCAGCGGCGTCGGCAGACTCGTTACCTGAGATGCCCACATGACCTGGAATCCACATGAAGGAGACGCTGATGCCAGAGACACCGAGCGAGTGGAGCAGGTCATGTATGCGCTGTACGAGCGGGTGGTAATTGTACAGCGCATGAATAGCCTGAAGGGCACTCAGAGAGTCCGTACAAATAAAACAGTGCCGTAAGTCGTGCCGCTGAATGAATAAAACAGATTGATAAATGCTAAAAAGTTCGGCGGTAAAAATTGAACATTGTTGAGGTAAACGAAAAGTAAAACGCCGTACACCAAAAACAAAGGCACATCCTACTCCAACATCAGTCTTAGACCCATCAGTATATATAAAATGACAGTCCCCGAACTGCGCCTGTAGTTTTAAAAAGGCGGATCTAAGAACAGAAGCAGGGGTCGCATTTTTCGGCATCGACGTTAGCCCAAGGTGGATGTGGGCTTCAGCGCGCGACCGATGGAGGAAAACGCGTTTCCCCTCGGGTAAGGGCCGGCGCTGGCGTAACGTCCAAATGCCGAAGTAGCAGTCGAAATCGAACCCCTGGGGGGAGCAATGCAGAGGAGCTAACGAAATATTGTCGATCTAGCGAATCCTCGTAAAATACATCGAAGGACGGGTGGTTAGGCAAGCTTGAGAGCCGACAAGCATAGCTACATAAGAGCATCTCACGCCTGAAAGACAGCGGAGGCTCTGCAGCCTCAGCATAAAGACTGGGCACGGGGCTAGTTGGAAAGGCCCCTGTAGCGACTCTAATACCACGATGATGAATGGGATTCAAACGACGTAACACAGATGGACGTGCCGACGAATAAACTATACACCCGTAATCAAGTTTGGATCGGACCAAAGAGCGATAAAGGCGAAGAAGGACGGTCCGATCAGCTCCCCAGGATGTGCCACTTAAAACACGTAAAAGATTAAGAGAACGGTCACACTTTGCTTTTAAAAAGGAAACGTGCGAGGTCCAACACAACTTCCTGTCAAAAATCAACCCCAAAAATTTCGCCTCGTCTGCAAACGGAAGTATCCCTGGCCCAAGATGGAGAGAGGGCGGAGGGAAATACTTCCGGCGCCAGAAGTTGATGCAGACGGATTTCTCGGCGGAGAAATTAAAGCCGTTGGCGTTACTCCAGGCGTAGAGACGGTCGATACAACTCTGGAGACGGCGTTCGAGTAGACAGGTCCGCCGTGAACTGCAATAAATAGCGAAATCGTCAACAAAAAGGGACGATGAAATGCCAGGTGGAATACAATCAACAATGGGGTTGATAACAATCGCAAAAAGTGTGACACTGAGAACAGAGCCCTGCGGTACTCCGTTCTCTTGAATAAAACGACGAGATAAAACCGAGCCCACACGTACACGAAAGACGCGGTCCGTCATAAACTCCCGAAGAAATATGGGAAGACGACCGCGGATATTCCAATCGTGAAGTGTACGTAAAATGCCGCCCCTCCAACAAGTGTCATAAGCTTTCTCCAGGTCAAAAAATACAGCCACGGTTTGACACTTTCTCAGAAATCCATTCATAATATGCGTCGACAAGGACACCAGATGGTCGACGGTAGAGCGATAGCGACGAAACCCGCACTGAGCGTTCGCTAGAAGTTTCTGAGACTCAAGCCACCATGTCAACCGCCCGTTGATCATGCGCTCCATCACCTTGCAAGTGCAACTGGTGAGAGAGATAGGGCGGTAGCTGGAAGGTAGTTGGCGATCCTTCCCAGGCTTAAGTATAGGGACAATGGTGGCTTCGCGCCAAACGGAAGGAAAAATGCCGTCTTGCCAAATACGGTTATAGACCTGTAAGAGAAATAGTTTACTGTCGGCTGAAAGGTTCTTTAACATCAGGACATGAATGCCGTCCGGCCCGGGAGCGGAGTGCCGAGAGCAATGAAGAGCGTGCTCCAGCTCCCTCATTGTGAATAGTTCGTTATAGCATTCATCATTAGCAGACCGAAAAGTATATGATGCGGAATCTTGCCGGTCTTTAATAGAGCGAAAGGCGGCGGAATAATGGTCTGAACTGGAAACCGCCTCAAAGGCAGAACCCAGAGTGTTAGCGATGCCAGCCGGATCCACTATGGTGGCATTAGAAACCTGAAGGCCAGAAACAGTACAATGTGACACTTTACCTGAGAAGCGACGAAGTTTATCCCAAACAACGGATGAAGGCGTAAAACGATTAAAATACTCGACAAAACGAGCCCAAGATGCCTTCTTGCTATCCTGAATAATGCGACGAGCCCTGGCGCGCGATTGTTTAAAAGTCACCAAATTATCAAGTGTAGGGTGGCGCCGAAACACCCTAAGTGCAGTCCTACGGGTACGAACGGCGTCCCGACAATCCTCGTTCCACCACGGAACAGGTGGCCGCCGAGGTTGGGAGGATGAACGGGGTATTGCACGTTCGGCGGCTGAGAAAATAATAGACCTAAGGTGCTGCACTAGTTGATTAATGTCGGAGAAGGGCTGGTCGTCAAAATGCACGAGCCTGGAATACAAGCTCCAGTCGGCTTTTGCGAATGTCCAGGTAGGTACTCTGGAATGCTGTACGTGGTGCGACAGAAGAGAAACGATGCAGGGGAAAGGGTCGCTGGAGTAGGTGTCAGCGACGACGTTCCACTGAAGACGACGTGCAAGCTGGAGTGAGCAAATCGCAAGGTCCAGGTGAGAGAATGTACCAAAAGAATCAGAAATAAAAGTAGGTGCACCTGTATTGAGGATGGAAAGATTGAACTGATAAAAATGTCGGAAAGAAGAGTTCCCCTCGCACAAGCCCTTGGCGAACCCCATAGTGGGTGATGGGCATTAAAATCTCCCAACAGAAGAAATGGTGTTGGGAGAGCGGACAGGAGAGATCGAATGTCCGCGGGAGCGAGGGGAGACGATGGAGGTGTATACACAGAACAAACAGAGAAGAAAAAACCGGGTAACTGCAGTCTAATGGCAACAGCTTGCAAGTCGGATGTAATTGTGACAGGTGTAAAATGAACGTCGTTACGCACTAAGAACATGACACCTCCATGAGCAGGAGAACCCTCCTCCGGTTCAAGGTCGTAGCGAACCGGAGTATATCCTCGGAGATCAAAAGGATCATGAGGGCGAAGCTTAGTCTCCTGCAAACATACGACCATAGGCGAATGGGAACGCAATAAAAGTTGCAGTTCCGCCCTATGCGATCGTACACCACGTACAGTCCAGGTCAGGAGAGCCATTAAGAATAAGGGGATAAACTTTCTATTTAGAAGGGCGGCTTAAAATTACCTTTTGTTTAACCTTTGGGCTCGGGCTTTTTGTATGGAGTTGGTCAGACTCCATAGCTTCCTCGGAGGGAGGGCCCACGCGCTCAGTGCCAGAAACCGATTCAAGCGCCGTGAATCGGTTCTGGGTGGCGATGGGTGAAGGGTGCCGCTGAGCGCGGCTTGTCCCAGGACCATCCTGGGACAGCGACCTCCGAGGAGGAGAAGGTGAACTTTTGTTACCGCGCGCACGCGGAGGGTCTTTCAAAAAATCTTCCCTACGAAGTTTCTGCTTGGGCTTCTTTTCAACGGCTTGCGACTTCATTGACTTGGGACCAGGTTTATACGGCTTGGTAACTGTAGCCTTAATAGACGGCCGGATGGTAGTGGCGGTTAATCCAGTCAAGGTCCAGGTCTGAGTTTCGGCATCTACTCGTGGTACTGGCGAGGCAACAACAGAACTAAATGTGCCAGATCGCAGGAGTGAAGGTTGGCGCGCATGGAAACGCCTCCGGGCTTCAGCGAAGGAGAGTTTTTCCTTTACCCGGATCTCCTGGATCGCCTTCTCGTCCAAATACCGCGGACAGTCGGCAAACGAAGCAGAATGTGACCCTTTACAATTAACGCAGACGGGGGCTGTTGAACAGGTACCTTCGTGTGAGGGCTGGCTACATGTTGCACAGATGTTAACGGCACTCTTACAGGAGACTTGCGTATGCCCAAAACGTTGGCATTTAAAACAACGCAGAGGTCTAGGAATATAAGGCCTCACAGAAATCCGTTCGTACCCTGCGGAAATGCTCGTGGGCAGATCGACGCCATCAAATGTAATAAACAGGGTACGAGTGGGTACCAACACTCGATGAACCGCTGTCACCCTCTGGTCTGCAAGATATTCCACCAGGTCTTCGTCAGAGATACCATCGAGGCTATGCGTGGTGACAACGCCTCTACAAGAATTCAAGGTGCGGTGCTTCTCAACACGGATAGGATAACCGTGGAGAAGCGTGGCGCTCAACAAGGACTTACTTTGTGCCTCGGATTTGCTTTGAACTAGCAACGAACCATTACGAAGCCGAGTGCAGGAAAGAACCGGACCAGCAATTGAGTCAATGCCCTTCTGGATAATAAAAGGGTTCACCTTCTCGAACGATTGTCCCTCCTCTGTACGGGTAATCACTAAGTAACAACCAGCTGTTGGCGGTGCTACTTCTGTTACTAAAACTTTGCGGCGCTTGTTGTTAACAATGGAGAAAGGGTGCTCCATAGCGAAAAAAAATCCTCCACCATTGCAACCGTCTCCGACCTCGGGCTCTGACTTCCCGGGCGTTACCCCGGCTTGGGTGAGTGGCCTATCTATACCTAGCTCACCCCAGGGTCACACCTCCCAGAACATAGACAGAGGGACCCAATCGCCGTCGGAAGCCAGCAGCTCATGCAATGGCCCCCCCGCGGGACTGCAGTTGAACAGCGGATACGAACAACAACCCTACATGACGACCCCGGGTGGTGGGGATGACGCCATTACCCACTCACCCAGCTGCGCACGCGGTGCGCGGGTATCCGTCAGGCTGTGTCCACGGAGGATTTAAATAAAAGGATAAAAGAAACTAAAACTGTGTGGGCGTTTCGCACGCAAGGTAGGCCGGCGGGGAAGAAAAAGAGAGATATGCGAATGTCGTGGTGCGAAATGGCCGGAAAGTGATAAGGGAAGAAAGAAACGATGGTGAGGTGCGGTATGGATGGAATGCAAAGAACGCACGAGAGCCTACCTTGGGTCCACCGGTCACGAGAAGAACCCACGTCGACCGGATGGGGGTGAGGGGATGAATGTGGCGATGATTGGCTCGGGAACCCCCGGGTGCGCCAAAACCCGTACTCACATAAGGTGAGCCCCTGAGGGGGGCCTCAGGTGCGTTCGGATTTAGTCTCTGCCTCTAGACCTACTAGTTTTGCAGAATTGGAATTGTTCTTGCCCCCTTTGGCAGAAAAGAGTGCGGCAGATGATGTTATGCGGTTTAAAATGTCGCGTCATCCTACTCCGGTGTCGCGGAATAGTGCAGGTGATAAGATGGTGTATCTCATGGCAAGACATGCGTTTCTCGTTCGGGGCCTGTTTTCGTTATGGCCTGTTCGACCATCAGGTGCACTAATATGCTCCGCCGGGTGGGGTTCGTTCAAGTGTTACTAAGGCTCCCCGAATTACATATTGTCAAACACGTCCTATTTAACGGCAAAGGCTGCCTGGTGTTCAGGCTTGTGTGGCGTCTGCGCGTCATGTACCAGAAACTTACCTTTTGATGCTAAACCACCAGTCCAGCTTGTTGCCAGCAAACATTCTGTGTTGGCATTATTGGACTCGGGTAGTTCGTGTTCCTTGGTTCACGACCAGGCTTTTCGTGAGGTTTTGTATAAGTTTTTTCTTAAAGCCAATGATGCCAAATTCCACGTGTTCCAATTAATGGACAAATGTTTCAGGCAAATGACAAGGTTTTGCTTACGGTGCCCTTTCCGCCTTTCACTTGGAAGCATTGTTACGTGATTTCGGATCTTCCATGCAAGGTAATTTTGGGTGCGGATTTTATGGCTCGAGTGGGATTGAGAGTAGATAGAAAGATATTTTGCTTTTGCACCGCAGGTGAAGATTCCCTTTCAGTGTAATCTAACTACTCACTCGGAATCTACTGCTTGTGGTGAGAGTTTAGTCCAAGAGGCAGCCGCGTCGCAGGGCCAGTTATGCCATTTAACTCCGGATCACGATATGAGAGGAGACAGCAACCATACCAACCCAATAGACAACAAAGGCCACAGGGAAGAGCAATATTCGATATACAGGACGGAGCCATTATTATCCAGATAACCGCAACAATGGAGGCAGAAACTCGCCGGATAGATACGTGCACCAAGGAAACCGTGACAGACGCCGGAGACATTCCAATGGATCAGGGAGACACATTCCAGTACACTCACAGATCGTTGAAAATACGAGCATTGTGAGAGGATGGGGATCAAATCCGGAATTAAACAATGACCAGCCAAACACAAGCAAAAAGCAGAATCCGGGAAACCAAACCCAGGTATTTTCCGGTGCCAGGTAAACACCTTACACACTGCTGACAGAACACAATCGTCAAACGTAGGGCCCATTGCTTCTATACAAAAATGCAACAATGACGTGGAACACAACAATGCTAACAAGAGATTAGGAAATAGGGAATTACAGTACACATAATGGATATCACTACAACCGTAGTATTAGACACTGGAGCAAATATTTCTGTGTGTTCGGAAGATTATTTTCAACGATTGGTAAACAGAAAAATTAAAATAATGTCGCTACCCATCAAAAATGTTTATTGTACTGTGGCAGTATCAAAAGGGGCAGAACGGGCAAAGTACCAAGCCATGCTTTCCATTAAATTAGAAAACAAAACATTTAATATAATTTTCTTAATCGTGCCACGGCTTCAACAAAGTGTAATTATTGGAGCGGATTGTTTTTATGCCTGGGGTGCATTATAAATTTTTAGAACTGTATATCATTGGAGCAGGGAACCATTCAAGTGCCGTTCGACGAAGAAAAGTTAAATAAACACAGCGGTCCCACTGAGAAGCAAATACAGCTTCGAGAGGAGGAATTCTTTGTAGAAACAATCACAGTACAAAATGAAGTTATGATCGACATTATCAATGTGAATAAGGAATCACAGAACATTATTACAGAAGGCGAGGATTGCGAAGAATCACTTCATGTCCACACGCAAGCAATTGACGAAAGGTCGGAACACTCTGACCTGTATACACTGCACGCCGACCGGCTGCCAAGGGAGGAAAAACCGGTCCGGGTCCCGTGTCAAGAGGTGTTGACAGCCGACAAAGAGCTCGCGGCTCAAAGAATACGACAACGACCGCGCGGCTAAAATAGCAATAAACGAAGTTAAACATGAGAAATCAGCAAAAACAAAAAGGCACAGGTAGCAATGGACACACACATTGAATGTTTCGTTCTAATGAAAAATGAGAATAAAAAGACATCGTCAGCCTGGAACAACGAAGATCCTCGAATGTATATACTGTACAGAGGGCCAGCGGAGATAACAGCCCAGTTTGGTCCACACACTTACCAGTTAAATGGTTTAGATGACAACAAAATTTGGAGTACCTATCATCGGCAACTTTAAAGCCGTTCAAAACTTAAACAAGTTCCAACTCGCTGAACTTTCAAGACAAAGTCTTATAATTTATGTATATAGTAGGAATATTTAGTGTATATTTTATGTATTATGCCATTGATCACTTTTGACCAGTCACCGTTTTATGTAAAAGTAATAAATTCGCCACGGGCGAGAGAAAAGAATTTATGCAGAACATGAGTAAAAAGAAATTTAAGCAAACAGTTACGCTCATTTATATATGCAAACTACTTTGACTTTTGCAAACAATAACTTAATATGGGAACTTAATATTTATAACTTGTACATTAGTTTTGATATTCAAAGTATAAGGGTTCATTCAAATAATTTGTATGTCTTAATAGGTCAAGAAGGTCAACATTAAATTTAATGCATTGTGATAAAGTTTGTAATATCCAACAAAGATAATGAACTCAAATTCGAGAGTTAATTGAACATGAGTAAAACTTGTCTTTCGTAGGTTACAACCATAGTGTATTGGTAATGTAACCAGAGAGCAGGCACCGCGGCCTACACTTTAGCATCTTAATTAGCTACACACATTTGTTATTAGTGATAAGCAGGGTACTCAATATGCGTGTGAAGTGGCCTAGAAATACAGGCAATCTAAGGGCTAGTGCAAGTGAATCAGTGCAATAGTGAAAAAGAGCCCAAAAATACCAGTTTTCGGTAAAGTAGGAACAGCAAACTATAGTGAAACTACTTCCGAAAACGAAAAGCAAAAAGTGTATTTTTTTATCTTTTCCTTGTGCTACTTACACAGCACACAAACAAACACCAGTTGTGTTGGACACTTAAAAACAATACAAAAATACTTCAAATTACAGCACAATGAAGTTATCAATGTCTACAATATTGTACATACTGGTCATTACTTCTTTTCATGTTAGCTTTAAGCAGTTTATTTGTGTATTATGCATTTATTGTGTTTTGTTCGGGGACATTCATCTATGTTCCAAAAACGCAAATGTTGGAATTTTAGCAACATAGCTGCGGGGCATTTGAAAGGGGATATATTATACATATATAGAGGAATTGTACATATGAAAGGGGAATCATACATATAAGAATTGTACAGTAATAATTTAATTCACTAACATGTTAAAATATTCAACATCTAACATTTGTACAGAGCTGATTGTAAGACACAGGCGAGCTAGCAAGAATTCCAAGAAACCATAAAGACCGTGCCTGTCACCGAGCGGTACATCGCTACATGATGGCGCCTAAGCGCACGGATCTGAAGAGACACATTCTCATACATGTCAGGGCAACGCGGCCTGAAGGCCAATAGGAAACGTCGTTACATTTTTAAACACGGAGGTGAGAGTCATTAGGCTCCCGTATATAAGGGCAGACAAAGCGTCAGAGCCCGCTCTTATTCTGAGTATCTCATCGAGAAGTCACGTCGACACGAGGTGCTACAGATGCACGTGGGTGCACAAGGGTGGGAGTGCGTTTGAATATAGCTAGGCTCCTGACTAACTTAAAGTGGTGGGATTATTATAATAATGGGAAAAGCTAGCCGCCCATAATTATTCAAACTGTGAAATAAACTTCATTGATTAAGGGAAACTTGCAGTGTATTTTTAACTTGCCTCACCCACTAGAACCTGAGATTCAATAATTAAGTATAGCTAGGAATGGAATACTCAACAACCGACGAGCACCAATAGTCGAGGAAGAACACTGCAACAGGCAACTATAACCCAAGGATCATCGATTTCCCGCTACAAATGTCGCCCAACGGCTGTTTCCCGCTACAAGGGACAGTCATCTTCAAGAATCTGCAAGGAAGTCAAAGAAGAGAAAGTTTGAAAAAAATTAAATGAAACACATTGGCTTCTTGTTTTGTTAAAATGTAGTAATGAAATAAATTAGGGGAGTTCTTGAGAGCATTCTTAAAATGTTTCTTGAATAAAAACTTACCTTGTGTGAAATGGTATTTGAATACCTTTTTACGCTCATTAGTAAAATTGTCAAAACATTACTTATTTTGTGTAAAAACCTGACGTGATAGAATAAAACGGAAGCTATTCCTGGAATCAGCATAAAAACTTGATTCAAAAGACCTACTTTTAAGGAATCATCTGACAAAAAGTTTGAAAATGCAGACTAGTGCTATAGCAGAGCAAAGCAAACGTATAAAGAACTCTTAGAAGAGACAAGAAATCGTCTATGGAAGAAACTCTAAGCAATAATGTATGGGGCGTGCCATATAATGATGGAGAAGATTAAAAAGACGGAAATACTTTCTGCTTCAAACAAAGGATACTGAGATGTAACTAGAAACTGGAACGAGTCAGTATATATGTTGGTAAATAAACTTTTACCGAGTAATGGCATAGCAACAGAGGATGAGGTACATACCAGAAGAAGAAATGAAATTAGGGAGCAATATATTAATACAAGGGTTATATATCCGATGGATATAACAGAAATTAGACTAAAAATTGAGAACCTAAAAAAGAAAAAAGCATCCGAATCAGATGAAATATCAATCAAGTTCTTACTCAAATAGAAAATAAAATAGCATAACACCATTCCTATATAGACTTATAAATGACGTTTATGGCAAGATGATTTTCCTATATAGACTTATAAATGACGTTTATGGCAAGATGATTTCGTTATTTATGGATGGATGTTAAGGTTATATTATTTAAAAAGTAAAGATAAGAACAAACTTGAACGGAAATCTTTTAGACAATATGGCTTTCGCAAGGGGAGATGCAATTAGTGATTTAATGACTGGCGAATCAAGAGCAAAATATGTTGTTATCCTTGTTGATATCTCTGGAGCTTTTGACATATGCTGGCTTGTCCTTTTTAAGAGATTATGTGATAATAATAATCCAGCATGTTTATATGAAGTTTTGAAAACTTATTATTGTAAACATATCAGAGTTTATGTTAGAGAAATTAAATACACAATATGTATAGAAATTAAGAAGGAATGTTCCCAGGGCTCGGTCCTTGGGCCGGAATGTAGTGACATTGGGAAATATTATTGGACGATTTACAAAAGTAACCAAATATATTAACAACCATATGCATATGATTTATTATTTATAATAGATGGACAAAATAGAAATGAGATCGAAGAACGTTCTAATAAACTAGATTAAAAACTAGAAGCAAGATGTCAAACTAAGCTTTAAATAACACCTAATAAATTCGGTTATAATTCATTAAAACGAAAATTAATTAGAGACCCAATAACGAAATACGAAAACACAAACATTGCCGTCAAAAAGAAGCTAAATATTTGGGAATTTATTCGGATGAAAAATTGAAATTTAGAACACACTGAATATGTTTGCAATAATGCCAAATTAAAAATTAGGACTTTAGCCAGAATAACGCAGTGTAAATATAGTGTATCCTTGAATAGGTACCATTACAAAATATCAGAACTGCATATCTTCCTCAGTTATAACCCATGCGGTGGTGTATGGACAAGAAGGATGAAAAATGTACAAACAAAAATATTTTTAAGAAGAACGCAAAGGACTATTTATGTAAACTCTTAACAAATAACAATTTATAAACGGGAATATAATTCAAATAAAAGTGGATAATCGCCCACTAATGAAACAATAAAACCCACGAAAATATAACAGTTTAAATAAACTCTAAACTGTAACAACGTGAATGGACTCCGAAAATGGCCAAGTCACCGCCAGAAATTACAGACAAATTACAATGCCAAAAATGGTTTAATTCCCGCTAAGGCCACGCTTACTCGTTAAATATTTACGTTTAAGATACACGCAATATGGAGAATTTGCAACGAGCAAGAGCAAGCTAACCTAGGCAGTCAGGATAGCTCAAATCTGCCCCCAAAAATCACAAAGGCATTTACGTTATTCGAGAAACTCCGAAACCTAGACTCGTACGTACGTCGAGGAGCCAGAGCTAAAGCCAACTAACTACAGTATTTTTCAAAACATGACATCGCCTCCCACCCCTGCCCAAGTCGGCAGAGCTTTGAGGGTTGGTTTTAACAAGGTTTGTGGTTTAAAGCAAACACATTTCCAAGTCGTTGGTGTTTCTTAAACTGTGGAGCGCGATTCTCGGATTGCACTCATGAAAGTGTTCGTATATTAACCTAGCACCTCTTCCAATGACAGAGTTGTTTTTATTTTTCACACGAGTCTTTGCTGAAGAAGGTTGCTGATGTTGATTCACGTCAGGTTCAGGTCATATCAGGATCGGAAAAGGAACGACGTGTTGTGCACTAACTCACCGGTTTGCAAACTTACAACATGAAACACGAAACTACACTGACTGCTGACGAAGCTGAAGGAGATACAGAAAACATACACTTGGCTACGTTGCTTCTCACCCTCCTAATGAGGGTCGCCTTTTGTTTGCTAATGATTATTGCACAGTGGCAGGTGTAAGGCTTTGGTCAAGGGTATGGGGCGAGGCCGTCATATTTTGAAAAGAAAAGTGCAAGCTTCCTCCTCGCAACATTGGTGAAAGTAAAGAAATATTAGCGGCGCAGCAACATCTATCCCGCACGAATAGATCGCGAATTATGACAATGGCAAACCTTCGCGAATTCCAAATGCCCTGTGCCGTAACGGCACAAGCCTCCCTTATCTCAAGATCCCGCATTCCCAAAAGAAGGAAATGGGAAACGAGAGATTACCACATCGTAAAAACAAGGGAGAAGGGAACACACTTGTTTTAACGGTCACCCCACACATACCAATTTGTCACAGCCGGTGATACTTAACCGTTACGGGAACACTTTAAGATAAATTGATCACAGGGAGGCACACTATACTGCACTACTCACTTGCACCAACACACACGATCCTTCAGTGCAGAAGCAGCTGACCCGTAGTTCACCGCACACTTACGTAATTCTGTGGAACGCCAGGAAAACCGCAGCCACCACGAAAGAAGAATACGAAACAGCGGACCCAGAAAATTGCTAACGATGCGAAGTTCGTGGAGCAGTCAGCTAAAATGTCAACTAAGCGCATGACGCCAGACGAGCATGACATCCAAAATACTGATGCTGATCCACACGCTGGCGGGTCATAGGCAGAGTCCTCCCCGAATGCAGAACAAACCTCAGAAACCTCAAAATGCAGGTGAATTTGAGCCTCGGCAAAGCATTATTCTCGAAACATCCGGCTAAGAACAGAGTTCTTGAATGTAACTCATGGCGCGCCGAGTTAAACGCTACTTTAAACGAGGCAGATTCGCACCCCATCTAGATTGCTCATACTGAAAGGTGATTAACGCGGATTTCAAATTCTTATTAAACCTCTCCGCGTGGGACAGAAACTGATAATAAGGAGTAGTAGTAACGGATTTAACTCCCCAAATCAACCCCAGGGGCTCACCTTATGTGAGTACGGGTGTTGGCGTACCCGGGGGTTCCCGAGCCTTTCATCGCCACCTTCATCACTTCATCCCCGTACGGTCGAGGTGGGTTCGTTCTCGTGACCGTGGGACTCAAGGTAGGCTCTCGTGCGTTCTGTGCATTTCATTCCATGTCGCTCCTCGCCATCGTTTCTTTCTTCTCTTCTATTTATGCACATTTCGCCCCACGTCCATTCATTTA
Organism: Deroplatys truncata; assembly: GCA_030765065.1. Lineage (NCBI taxonomy): Eukaryota > Metazoa > Arthropoda > Insecta > Mantodea > Mantidae > Deroplatys > Deroplatys truncata. The sequence goes on from CM060990.1 coordinate 374,626,804, forward strand.
CACGTCTCTTTTACTTCTTCGCCGGCCTACCTTGAGTGCGAAACGTCCACACACTTTTAGTTTCTTTTAACCTTTTATTTTAATCCTCCGTGGACACACCCTGACGGATACCCGCGCACGGGTGCGCAACTGGGTGAGTGGGTAATGGCATCACCCCCACCACCCGGGGTCGTCATGTAGGGTATGTGTTCGTATCCGCTGTTCAACTGCAGTCCCGCGGGGGGGCCATTGCATGAGCTGCTGATTTCTGACGGCGATTGGGTCCCTCTGTCTATGTTCTGGGAGGTGTGACCCTGGGGTGAGCTAGGTATAGATAGGCCACTCACCCAAGCCGGGGTAACGCCCGGGAAGTCAGCCCGAGGTCGGAGACGGTTGCAATGGTGGAGGATTTATTTCGCTATGGAGCACCCTTTCTCCATTAATACCAACAAGCGCAGAAACGTTTATGTAACAAAGTGACACCGCCGACAACTGGTTGTTACTTGGGCATTTCACGAACCGAAGAAGGACAAAGTTTTGAGAAGGTGAACCCTTTCATCATTCAAAAGGGCATTGATGCTATTGCTGGTGCGGTTCAGTCCTGGACTCGTCTACGGAATGGTTCCTTATTAGCACAAACGAAGTCCGATCAGGAAAGTAAGACCTTGTTGCGCGCTACGCTTCTCCACGGCTATCCCACCCGTGTGGAGAAGCACCGCACATTGAATATCTGCCGAGGCGTCATTACCACCCATAGCGTCGATGGTATGTCGGACGAAGAACTCGTAGACTATCTTTCAGACCAAAAGGTGACAGCATGCATCGAGTGCAGGCCAAACGCGACGAAGTTTTAGTACCCACTCGTACCCTGTTTATAACATTTGATGGCGTCGATCTGCCCACGAGCATTTCAGCAGGGTACGAACGGATTGCGTTGAGGCCCTATATTCCTAGACCACTGCGTTGTTTTAAATGCCAACGTTTTGGACTACGCAAGTCTCCTGTAAGAGTGCCGTTACCATCTGTGCCTCATGTTGCCAGCCGTCACACGAAGGTACCTGTTCCACAGCCCCCGTCTGCGTAAACTGCAAAGGCTCTTATTCTGCGTCATTTGCCGACTGTCCACGGTACTTGGACGAGAAGGCGATCCAGGAGATCCGGGTAAAGAGAAACTTTCCTTCGCCGAGGCCCGGAGGCGTTACCATGCGCGCTAACCCTCACTCCTGCGATCTGGTACATTTTGTTCTGTTGTTGCCTCGCCAGTACCACGAGTAGATGTCGAAACTCAGACCTGGACCATGACTGCATTAACCGCCACTACCATCCGGCCGTCCATCTCTGGTACATTTAGCAAGTCATATAAAGTTGGTCCCAAGTCAGTGAAGTCGCAAGTCGCTGAAAAGAAACCAAAGCAGAAACTTCGTAGGGAAGATTTTCTGAAGTACCCTCCGCGTGCGCGCGGTAAGACAAGCTCACCTCCTCCTCCTCGGAGGTCGCAGTCCTAGGACGCTCCTGGGACAAGCCGCGCTAAGCGGCACCCCTCACCCATCGCCACCCAGAACCGATTCTCGGCGCTTGAATCGGTTTCTGGCTCTGAGCGCGTGGGCCCTCCCTTCGAGGAGGCTATGCAGTCTGACCAACTCCATACCAAAAGCCCGAGCCCAAAGGTTAAGCACAAGGTAATTTTGAGCCGCCCTTCTAAGTAAGAAGTTTATCCCTTTCTTTATGGCTATCCTGACCTGGAATTTACGTGGTGTACGATCGCATTGGTCGGAATTGCAACTTTTATTGCGTTCCCATTCACCCATGGTAGTGTGTTTGCAGGAGACTAAGCTTCGCCCTCACGATCCTTTTGATCTCCGAGTGTCTACTCCGGTTCGCTGCGATCTTGACCCGTAGGAGGGTACTCCTGCCCATGGAGGTGTCATGATATTAGTGCGTAGCGACGTTTATTTTCAAACTCTCGCTCTTACGTTCGACTTGCAAGCTGTTCCGTAACTGTTCAATTACCCGGCTTTTTCTTTTGTGTTTGCTCTGTCTATTCACCTCCATCGTCTCCCCTCCCTCCCGCGGACATTCTAGCTCTCCTGTCCGCTCTCCCAATACCATTTCTTCTGTTGGAAGATTTAATGCCCATCACCCCCTGCGGAATTCGCCAAGGGTTTGTGCGAGGGGAACTCTTCTTTCCGACATTTTTTACCAATTCAATCTCACCATCCTCAATACAGGTGAACCTACTTTTATTTGTGATTCTTCTGGTACATTCTCTCACCTGGACATTGCAGTTTGCTCACTCCAGCCTGCTAGTCGTCTGCAGTGGAACGTGGTCGCTGACACATACTCCAGCGACCATTACCCCTGCGTCGTTTCTCTTCTATCTCACCACGTCCAGCATTCCAGAGTACCTACCTGGATATTCAGAAAAGCCGATTGGAGATTGTATTCCAGCCTCGTGTCTTTTGCGGACCAGCCCTTCACTGACGTTTACCAAATGGTGCAGCACCTTTCGTCTACAATTCTATCTGCCGCCGAACGCACAATTCCCCGATCATCCTCTCACCCTCGGCGTATTCCTGTTCCATGGTCGAACGAGGATTGTCGGGACGCTGTTCGTGCTCGTAGGACTGCGCAAAGGGTATTTGATAATTTGGTGACTTTTAAACAATCGCGCGCCAGGGCTCGTCGCATTATTCAGGATAGCAAGAAGGCATCTTGGACTCGTTTTGCCTAGTCTTTTAATCGCTTTACGCCTTCATCTGTTGTTTGGGATAAACTTCGTCGCTTCTCAGGTAAAGTGTCGCATTGTACTGTTTCTGGCCTTCAGGTTCCCAATGCCACCATAGTGGATCCGGCTGCCATCGCTAACACTCTGGGTGCTGCCTTTGAGGCGATTTCCAGTTCAGACCATTATTCCACCGGCTTTCGCTCTATCAAAGACCGGCTGGATTCCGAAACCTTTAATTTTCGGTCCCTAATAATGAGTGTTATAATGAACTTTTCACACTGAGGGAGCTGGAGCACGCTCTTCATTGCTTTAGGCACTCTGCTCCTGGGCCGGACGGCATTCATGTCCTGATGTTAAAGAACCTTTCAGCCCACAGTATACTCTTTCTCCTGCGGGTCTATAACCGTATTTGGCAAGACGGCTTTTTTCCTTCCGTTTGGCGCGAAGCCACCATTGTCCCTATACTTAAGCCTGCTAAGGATCGCCAACTACCTTCCAGCTACCGCCCTATCTCCCTCACCAGTTGCATTTGCAAGGTGATGGATCGCATGATCAACGGGCGGTTGACATTATGGCTTGTGTCTCAGAAACTTCTAGCGAACGCTCAGTGTAGATTTCGTCGGCATCGCTCTACCGTTGACCATCTGGTGTCCCTGTCGACGCATATAATGAATGGATTTCTGAGAAAGTGTCAAACCGTGGCTGTGTTCTTTGACCTGGAGAAAGCTTACGACACTTGTTGGAGGGGCAGCATTTTACGTACACTGCACGCATGGAATATCCGCGGTCGTCTTCCCATATTTCTTCGGGAGTTTATGACGGACCGCGTCGTTCGTGTACGTGTGGGCTCGGTTTTATCTAGTCGTTTTATTCAAGAGAACGGAGTACCGCAGGGCTCTGTACTCAGTGTCACACTTTTGCAATTACTATCAACCCAATTGTTGATTGTATTCCACCCGGCATTTCATCGTCCCTTTAGGTTGACGATTTTGGAATTTATTGCAGTTCGCGGCGGACCTGTCTACTCGAACGCCGTCTCCAGAGCTGTATTGACCGTCTCTACGCCTGGAGTAACGCCAACGGCTTCAATTTCTCCGCCGAAAAATCCGTCTGTATCAATTTCTGGCGCCGGAAGACTTTTTCTCCGTCCTCTCTCCATCTTGGACCAGGGATGTTTCCGTTTGCAGACGAGGCGAAATTTTTGGGGTTGATCTTTGATAGGAAGCTGAGCTGGATTTCGCACATTTCGTTTTTAAAAGCAAAGTGTGACCGTTTTCTTAATCTTTTACGTGTTTTAAGTGGCACATCCTGGGGAGATGATCGGACCGTCCTTCTACATCTTTATCGCTCTTTGGTCCGATCCAAGCTTGATTACGGGTGCATTGTCTTTTCGTCGGCGCGTCCATCTGTTTTACGTCGATTGAATGCCATTCACCATCGTGGCATAAGAGTCGCTACGGGGGCCTTTCCAACCAGCCCTGTACCCAGTTTGTATGCTGAAGCTGCAGAGCCTCCGCTGTCCTTCCGGCGTGAGATGCTTTTGTGCAGCTATGCCTGTCGACTCTCAAGCTTGCATGACCACCCGTCTTTCGGGGTATTTTACGAAGATTCGCTTGATCGGCAATATTTCGTTAGCTCCTCTGCCTTGCTCCCTCCAGGGGTTCGATTTCGAAAGCTTCTTCGGCATTTGGACTTAACGCCAGCGCCGGCCATTCCCAAGGGGGAAACGCGCTTTCCTCCATGGTTGCGCGCTGAGGCCCAGTGTCACCTTGGTTTGACGTTAATGTCGAAGAATGAGACCCCTTCTTTAGTGCTTAGATCGGCTTTTTTAGAACTTCAGGTGCAGTTCGGAGATTTTCGTTTTATATATACTGATGGGTCTAAGACTGATGTTGGAGTAGGGTGTGCCTTTGTTGACGGTAATCGTAGTTTTACATTTCGTTTACCTGGGCAATGTTCGATTTTTACCGCCGAACTTTTTAGTATTTATCAGTCACTTTTATACGTCCAGCGGTACGACTTACGGCACTGTTTTATTTGTTCAGACTCCCTGAGTGCTCTTCAAAGTATTCGCGCATTGTACAATTACCACCCCCTCGTACAGCGCATACATGACCTGGTCCACTCGCTTAGTGCCTCTGGCATCCGCGTCTTCTTCATGTGGATTCCGGGTCATGTGGGCATCTCAGGGAACGAGTCTGCCGACGCCGCTGCCAAATCGGCGATTTTATTACCCAGATTTTTTACCTCTGTTGTTCCTTCGTCAGATTCGTGTGTTATTTTACGTCGCCGCATCCTCTCGCTTTGGCGCGATGAGTGGACGGCCCCCCGGGGGAACAAATTGCGGGAGGTTAAACCTCTCCCGTTAGTCTGGGGAACCTCTTCTCGTTCTACACGTCGGGAAGAGGTACTTTTAGCCCGTTTACGAATTGGACATTGCCTTTTTAGTTATAGATACTTGCTCAGTGGTGACCCTGCTCCACTGTGTCAGCAGTGTGATGCGCCCTTAACGGTGCGTCACATTTTAACTGAGTGTCAAGTTTTAGCTCCACTGCGCGTTCGCGTGGGTCTGCCTGTTGACATAGCCAACGTTTTGGCAGACGACGCGCATGCTGTAGAATGTCTTTTACGTTTTATAAGTGACATTGGTTTTAATAGGCGCATTTGATTCGCTGAGCGTCTTTTAAGTTTGAGATTTTATATTGTCACTTTTAATGGTGCTCTTCTCCCCGACCGACATAAGGCGCTCATGTGCCTTGCATTCTACAGTTCTTGACACGTTGTTTTATTCTTTTAGTGTGTAGATTTTAGTCTTTGGTCTGTTGTGTTTTTAGTGCTTTTGACCAAGCGGGTTTGTGTGTGGTTGTTTAGTTTTTTGACTTGTCCATTTTATATTTTATACATTGTAAGGGCGCTAATAACCATAGCAGTTGAGCGCTCTTAAGCCCCATCTCATCATCATCCCCAAATGAAACAGAGATTTCGAAAAGCCGCCTAAGTAAATTCAGTGCCATTATCGGTTACTACAAAACAAGGTGCACCAAACGAAACAAAAACAGACAAAGTTACTTCAATGGCATTCCGAAATGTGGCGCTAGGAATCGCACTCAGCCAAACATACTTATACAATGAGTATATGACAACCATGGCATATGTAATCCCTTGTGTAGTACGTGGAAAGGGACACACAAAATCCACATATAGCTTCTGCATTGGCATCCCTAAAAACTTCTGACGCTAAACCCTTCCATAGCGTACACTGGCCTGGTTTAGCAATATCACAGACAAGACAAGCCTTAACACGTGATGTAATGTGTTTATACATCCCGGCCATACAAATTGGTCACGAATCTTATATTTCATCTTAGCAACGCCTAAATGACCACGGAGGATAGAAGCATGGAAATAATAAAAAAACAGTACCAGTACGACAGGCAATACAATCTTTTCCTTGCCATCAAAAGTAGTTTGGGTAAGCAAAACATTACCCTTTAACCGAAAAGATGGGACCTCCTTTCCCGCCTGGAATTGTGTTATAATCTCGATTAACTTCGCGTCACGACTTTGGGGCTCGGATATAATGAGCTCGGGAAAAGCAACGCAAAAATGTTCGTCTAAAGCCTGGTGAACCGGCGAAGTAGACTTGGTAAAAACTAGCGTTAAGGCGTCGGTAATAAATTTGTCGACATCTTTTATGTGAACAGGGTTGAACTTTCACGCCCAATACACACTCCCCACACATGCTGACCTATAGGTCTCGGAGTCCCAAGTGACCACGTAAGAGCTTGATTATCGCATTCGGGAGTAAACTGCACGTGCTCAAGGTATTGGGGATACTTCTCCAAACCAAAACTTACCGCGAGGGTTTCCATTTCGTATATAGAATATTTCCGCTTAGTCTCATCCAACGTGCAGTAAATAAGATGGCGACCTTCGGAAAAATCCTGCAAAAGGATAGCCATCAAAACTCCTTTGTTGGCTTCCGTCTTGAGAACAATCCGTAAAAGCTAACACCTGGAGATTAGCAATTGCCTGCTTAAGATATTCGAAGGCACCCTGCTGTTCTTCCGCCTACACAAACGGCATACTTTTCTGCCAGAGACGATAAGTGGATTAGCCAAGGCGGCAAAGTCAGGGATAAACTTCCCCCCAGGGGCTCACCTTTTGTGAGTACGGGTTAGGCGCACCCGGGGTACCCGAGCCAATCATCGCCACATTCATCCCCTCACCCCCATCCGGTCGAGGTGGGTTCTTCTAGTGACCGGTGGACCCAAGGTAGACTTTCGTGCGTTCTTTGCATCACATTCATAACGCACCTCACTATCGTTTCTTTCTTCTCCTATATTTCTGCGCATTTCGCCCCACGTTCATTCATTTACGCCTCTATTTTACTTCCTCGCCGGCCTACCTTGCGTGCGAAACGCCCACACAGTTTTAGTTTCTTTTAACCTTTTATGTTAATCCTCCGTGGACACAGCCTGGCGGATACCCGCGCACCGCGTGCGCAGCTGGGTGAGTGGGTAATGGCGTCATCCCCACCACCCGGGGTCGTCATGTAGGGTATGTGTTCGTATCCGCTGTTCAACTGCAGTCCCGCGGGGGGCCATTGCATGAGCTGCTGGCTTCCGACGGCGATTGGGTCCCTCTGTCTATGTTCTGGGAGGTGTGACCCTGGGGTGAGTCTGGTATAGATAGGCCACTCACCCAAGCCGGGGTAACGCCCGGGAAGTCAGAGCCCGAGGTCGGAGACGGTTGCAATGGTGGAGGATTTCTTTCGCTATGGAGCACCCTTTCTCCATTATTAATAATAAGCGCCGTAAAGTACTTGCAACAGAAGTAGCACCACCGACAACTGGTAGTTACTTAGTGGTTTCACGAACTGAGGAAGGTCAAACGTTTGAGAAGCTGAACCCTTTCATTATCCAGAAGGGCATTGACGCTATTTCAGGTGTGGTTGAGTCCTGCACTCGTCTACGGATTGGTTCCTTGTTGGTTCAAACCAAATCCGAACAGCAGAGTAAGACCTTGTTGCTGGCTACGCTTCTCCACGGTTATCCTATCCATGTTGAGAAGCACCGCACCTTGAATTCTTGCCGAGGCGTTGTCACCACGCATAGCCTCGATGGAATATCGGACGAGGACCTGGTGGAATATCTTGCAGACCAGAAGGTGACAGCGGTCCATCGAGTGCAGGTCAACCGCGACGGCGTATTGGTACCCACTCGTACCCTGTTTCTAACATTTGATGGCGTCGATATGCCCACGAGCATTTCCGCAGGGCACGAACGGATTTCTGTGAGGCCTTATATTCCTAGACCTCTGCGTTGTTTTAAATGCCAACGTTTTGGGCATACGCAAGTCTCATGTAAGAGTGCCGTTAACATCTGTGCAACATGTAGCCAGCCCTCACACGAAGGTACCTGTTCAACAGCCCCCGTCTGCGTTAATTGTAAAGGGTCTCATTCTGCTTCGTTTGCCGACTGTCCGCGGTACTTGGACGAGAAGGCGATCCAGGAGATCCGGGTAAAGGAAAAACTCTCCTTCGCTGAAGCCCGGAGGCGTTTCCATGCGCGCCAACCTTCACTCCTGCGATCTGGCACATTTAGTTCTGTTGTTGCCTCGCCAGTACTACGAGTAGATGCCGAAACTCAGACCTGGAGCATGACTGGATTAGCCACTACCATCCGGCCGTCCATTAAAGCTACAGATACCAAGCCGTATAAACCTGGTCCGAAGTCAATGAAGTCCCAAGCCGCTGAAAAGAAACCCAAGGAGAGACTTTGTAGGGAAGATTTTTTGAAAGACCCTCCGCGTGCGCGCGGTAACAAAAGTTCACCTTCTCCTCCTCGGAGGTCGCTGTCCCAGGAAGGTCCTGGGACAAGCCGCGCTCAGCGGCACCCCTCACCCATCGCCACCCAGAACCGATTCACGGCGCTTGAATCGGTTTCTGGCACTGAGCGCGTGGGCCCTCCCTCCGAGGAAGCTATGGAGTCTGACCAACTCCATACAAAAAGCCCGAACCCAAAGGTTAAACAAAAGGTAATTTTAAGCCGCCCTTTTAAATAGACAGTTTATCCCCTTTTTCTTAATGGCTATCCTGACCTGGAATGTACGTGGTGTACGATCGCATAGGGCGGAACTGCAACTTTTATTGCGTTCCCATTCGCCTATGGTCGTATGTTTGCAGGAGACTAAGCTTCGCCCTCACGATCCTTTTGATCTCCGAAGATATACTCCGATTCGCTACGACCTTGAACCGGAGGAGGGTACTGCTGCTCATGGTGGTGTCATGAGTTTGGTGCGTAATGACGTTCATTTTCAAACTATCACACTTACGTCCGACTTGCAAGCTGTTGCCATTAGACTGCAGTTACCCGGTTTTTTCTTTTCTGTTTGTTCTGTGTATACACCTCCATCGTCTCCCCTCGCTCCCGCGGACATTCGATCCCTCCTGTCCGCTCTCCCAACACCATTTCTTCTGTTGGAAGATTTTAATGCCCATCACCCACTATGGGGTTCGCCAAGGGCTTGTGCAAGGGGAACTCTTCTTTCCGACATTTTTTACCAGTTCAATCTTTCAATCCTCAGTACAGGTGAGCCTACTTTTATTTCTGATTCTTCTGGTACATTCTCACACCTGGACCTTGCCATTTGCTCCCTCCAGCTTGCTAGTCGTCTTCAGTGGAACGTCGTCGCTGACACCTACTCCAGCGACCATTACCCCTGCATCGTCTCTCTTCTGTCGCACCACGTACAGCATTCCAGAGTACCTACCTGGATATTCCCAAAAGCCGCCTGGAACTTGTATTCCAGCCTCGTGCATTTTTACGATCAGCCCTTCGCCGACATTAACCAACTAGTGCAGCACCTTACGTCTACGATTTTCTCTGCCGCCGAACGTGCAATTCCCCGTTCATCCTCTCAACCTCGCCGGCCACCTGTTCCGTGGTGGAACAAGGATTGTCGGGACGCCGTTCGTGCCCGTAGGACTGCACTTAGGGTGTTTCGGCGACACCCTACACTTGATAATTTGGTGACTTTTAAACAATCGCGCGCCAGGGCTCGTCGCATTATTCAGGATAGCAAGAAGGCACCGTGGACTCGTTTTGTCGAGTCTTTTAATCGCTTTACGCCTTCATCTGTAGTTTGGGATAAACTTCGTCGCTTCTCAGGTAAAGTGTCGCATTGTACTCTTTCTGGCCTTCAGGTTCCCAATGCCATCATAGTAGATCCGGCTGCCATCGCTAACACCCTAGGTTCTGCCTTTGAGGCGGTTTCCAGTTCAGACCATTATTCCGCCGGCTTTCGCTCTTTTAAAGACCGGCTGGATTCTGCATCATATACTTTTCGGTCTGCTAATAATGAATGTTATAACGAACTATTCACAATCAGGGAGCTGGAGCACGCTCTTCATTGCTCCCGGCACTCCGCTCCTGGGCCGGACGGCATTCATGTCCTGATGTTAAAGAACCTTTCAGCCGACAGTAAACTATTTCTCTTACAGGTCTATAACCGTATTTGGCAAGACGGCATTTTTCCTTCCGTTTGGCGCGAAGCCACCATTGTCCCTATTCTTAAGCCTGGGAAGGATCGCCAACTACCTTCCAGCTACCGCCCTATCTCCCTCACCAGTTGCATTTGCAAGGTGATGGAGCGCATGATCAACGGGCGGTTGACATGGTGGCTTGAGTCTCAGAAACTTCTAGCGAACGCTCAGTGCGGATTTCGTCGCTATCGCTCTACCGTCGACCATCTGGTGTCCCTGTCGACGCATGTTCTGAATGGATTTCTGAGAAAGTGTCAAACCGTGGCTGTGTTTTTTGACCTGGAGAAAGCTTATGACACTTGTTGGAGGGGCGGCATTTTACGTACACTTCACGCATGGAATATCCGCGGTCGTCTTCCCATATTTCTTCGGGAGTTTATGACGGACCGCGTCTTTCGTGTACGTGTGGGCTCGGTTTTATCTAGTCGTTTTATTCAAGAGAACGGAGTACCGCAGTGCTCTGTACTCAGTGTCACACTTTTTGCGATTGCTATCAACCCCATTGTTCATTGTATTCCACCTGGCATTTCATCGTCCCTTTTTGTTGATGATTTTGCCATTTATTGTAGTTCACGGCGGACCTGTCTACTCGAACGCCGTCTCCAGGGCTGTATCGACCGTCTCTACGCCTGGAGTAACGCCAACGGCTTTAATTTCTCCGCCGAGAAATCCGTCTGCATCAACTTCTGGCGCCGGAAGTATTTCCCTCCGCCCTCTCTCCATCTTGGGCCAGGGATACTTCCGTTTGCAGACGAGGCGAAATTTTTGGGGTTGATTTTTGATAGGAAGTTGTGTTGGACCTCCTTTTTAAAAGCAAAGTGTGACCGTTCTCTTAATGTTTTACGTGTTTTAAGTGGCACATCCTGGGGAGCTGATCGGACCGTCCTTCTTCGCCTTTATCGCTCTTTGGTCCGATCCAAGCTTGATTACGGGTGTATTGTTTATTCGTCGGCACGTCCATCTGTGTTACGTCGATTGAATGCCATTCACCATCATGGCATAAGAGTCGCTACAGGGGCCTTTCCAACCAGCCCTTTTTTAGCCTGTATGCTGAAGCTGCAGAGCCTCCTCTGTCCTTCAGGCGTGAGATGCTCTTGTGCAGCTATGCCTGTCGACTCTCAAGCTTGCCTGACCACCCGTCCTTCGAGTTATTTTTCGAGGAGTCACTTGATCGTTACTATTTTATTAGCTCCTCTGCTTTTCTCCCACCAGGGGTTCGCTTTCGACAGCTCCTTCGGCATTTAGACGTTCCGCCAGCGCCGGCCCTTCCACGGGGGGAAACGCGTTTTCCTCCATGGTCCCGCGCTGAGGCCCACTGTCACCTTGGGCTAACGTCGATGCCGAAGACTGAGACCCCTGCTTCAGTCTTTAGATCGGCTTTTTTAGAAGTACGGGCTCAATTCGGGGACTTCCATTTTATCTTTACCGATGGATCTAAGACTGATGCTGGAGTTGGGTGTGCCTTTGTTTCTGGTCACTGTAGTTTTAAGTTTCGTTTACCTGGACAATGTTCAATTTTTACCGCCGAACTTTTTAGCATTTATCAATCTGTTTTATACATTCAGCGGCACGCCTTACAGCACTGTTTTATTTGTACGGACTCTCTGAGTGCCCTTCAGAGTATTCATGCGCTGTACCATTACCACCCACTTGTACAGCGCACACATGACCTGCTCCACTCGCTTGGTGTCTCTGGCATCAGCGTCTCCTTCATGTGGATTCCAGGTCATGTGGGCATCTCAGGTAATGAGTCTGCCGACGCCGCTGCGAAATCGGCGATTTTATTACCCAGATTTTTTACCTCGGTTGTTCCCTCGTCAGATTCGTGTGTTATTTTACGTCGCCGCATCCTCTCGCGCTGGCGCGATGAGTGGACGGCCCTCTGGGGGAACAAGTTGCGGGAGGTTAAACCTCTCCCGTTAATCTGGGGTACCTCTTCTCGTTCTTCACGTCGGGAAGAGGTACTTTTAGCCCGTTTACGAATTGGAAATTGCCGTTTTAGTCATAGTTACCTGCTCAGTGGTGATCCCGCTCCCCTGTGTCAGCAGTGTGACGTGCCCTTAACGGTGCGTCACATTTTATCTGAGTGTCAAGTTTTAGCTCCACTGCGCGTTCGCGTGGGTCTGCTTGTTGGCATAGCCAACGTTTTGGCAGACGACGCGCATGCTGTAGAATGTCTTTTACGTTTTATAGGTGACATTGGTTTTAATCGTCGCATTTGATGCGCTGAGCGTCTTTTAGCTTTGTTATTTTCTTCTGTATGTTTTAATAGGAACTTACTCCCCAGTGGATATATGGCGCTCATGTCCCTCGCATTCTACAGTTCTTGACACGTTTTAATCTTTTATTGCCTATGCTTTTAGTGTGTTGGTTTTTTGGATATTTTTATTGTTATTACTGTTATTGTTATTACTGTTATTGTTATTATTGTTATTGTTATTATTGTTATTGTTCTATTATTGTTATTTTTAGCTTGCTGAACATCGCGGGTTTGTGTCCCGTTTTTTAATTATGCGGTTCTTTTACCTGTCTTTTATATTTTGACTTTATATTTTATACATTGTAAGAGCGCTGATGACCTTTGCAGTTTAGCGCCCTTAAACCGCATATCATCATCATCATCATCATCATCATCATGAGGGATAAACTGACTGAAAAAATCGGCCATCGCGACAAAGTGCGCCAACGCACGTGGGGTTCTGATGGTGGAAAATCCTTAATAACCTTGGTTCTATCCGAATCTATTCTAATACCACCCGGAGACACTCTGTGCCCATGAAGGGATATCTGCATAGTTGCAAAAGTACATTTAGCTTTCTTAAGCGCGAGATCAGCACGTTCCAGGCGTGAAAATACCTCGCGAAGGTGTTCGTAATGTGCACTAAATCTAGAGAGTAAATCACATCATCATTAGCGTTCAAATAACGATACACATACTGAAAGTTAATATCCGACAAGGTATCTAGCATACCAGACAGCTCTTCCGCAGCTTTGCTATATCAAAGGGTACCCACTGCAACTTGCACAACCGCCAAAGTGTGGCAAACGCAGTGATATGGTTGCATGAATCGCGAGAATAATTTGAAAATAAGCGTTGTTGAGATACAACATGGTGAACACTCTAGCACCTGAAAAATGATGAGCCGCGGTATGAACGTCGGAATAGGTTCAGCTTCTATATGAATTTTTTTGTTAAGCCGACGGTAATCCACCGGGCGGAAATCTTTCTCGCCTTTTGGCGCCAAAACATCGGGATAATATATGCAGATGGCTGAATAATGCCCTTAGCTAACATCTCGTCAATTTTGCCCTTAAAGGTCGCCTTAGATGGGGTCAGACGGTAAGGGTAACCGGGATATTATCTGTGAGTTAGTTATACGTAGCCGTGTTAGTGGCCCTTGTCCTATCAGAGAACAAATTTCCATGTTTTTCACAAAAATGTTCTAGACGCTCAAATCTATTTCTTGTCCTTGGTGACGTCGGGTGCCATGCATTGTTATATGGAGGGGCTCTTGCCCCGGTCCCCGAAAATGGTGGTGACTGGCGGCCATCTTGTGTATAGCTGCTCCTTTGTGTGTGCCACGTGGTGCTTGTGCTGGGCTTCTGGTCAAAAGCTGATGAGCTCCAGCATTTTTGAAATCGTTTGCGGTTGAGCAACAATTAAACCATTCCTTATTTGAGGGTCAAAGTGGTTTAAGAGTAGAGCAATCACTTCTGTGTCTGACAGTGGCGGCTCTATTTGTTTGCTGTTTTCTGCCAATTTTAGTACGTAATCAATCAAGCTGCCGTGAATATTCTGGTTATAGCGGCCATTGTTGAGCTGCAATCTTACTTTGTTGACTTCTGTTGGTCCCCAGTGACGTAATAGGAAAGCCTGTTTAAACTCACTGTACGATAAAGAATCCCCTACGTGAGACGCAGCCAGTTCAGTGCACGCCCTTTTAAACATTTTCGCATAACAATTAATTTTATCTCGTCTGGAGTGGCTTTAAGTCTAAAATATTGCTCCAATTCACTAATAAACTCTTTAGGGTGATCCCCTTTTACTACATCAAATATTGGAGGTGATAACTAATTTAGCAAGTGTGAATTTAGATTACTGTTGTGATGAGAGCAGGTGACCGGTGGTGTTACACTTCTAGCATGCACATCATAATTACATGAATTGTATACATTGTTGGTGGCCTCGCCCGGTAACAATGCAGTGTTGCCGGGGTCCACCGATCTTTGGCATTCACTAGGTGAACTTGGACTTGCAGTAAGTTGCAGTTCTAATCTTTCTACAGAATTCTTTAACACATTAATGTCTTTGTCATGCACTGCGTTCATTGTTTGGACCACATTTCTAAGTTCGTGAATTTCATGTGAATTGGCTACCTGAGACGAATTTACAACTTTCTTAACTGCTGTGAGTTCCGAATCTATCCTGTCTGCTAATGCTTGTTGGCTATGTGCTAAGGTTTCTTTTAGCTGCCCTAACTGGTTTTGCATTGCCTCGTTCTGAGCTGTTGATGTGTCTACCTGTGCAGTTACAAATTCTGACAAAGTGGCTATTTCAGCTTTATTTACTAGCAACTCCCGTTTTAATGTTACAACATCTGATTTGATGTTTTCCTACCCTAAACTGATTTGTTCTAACATTTCCTGTACATTAGTTAATTGTTGATTGTTAGTTACGAACATTTCCTGTACATTATTTAATTGTTGATTGGTAGCTACGAACATTTCCTTGTTGATTTTCTTGTAAATGTTCCTGTACTTGTTGGCTATTTGTTATGATTTTCTCTTGTAACTGTTCCTTTAATTGTCTATTCGCGTCTCTCAATGTTGATGTTAGCATAGACTGCAGCACCTGCATTAAATTGGCGGAGCTGTGTCCGGAATCTCCTATATTAATTATGGCCTCTTCTGATGTGTTTTGTGTTGCAAAAGTATGTGGCTCAGGTAGTATATGGTTATCATGCTGGCCCAGAGGTGGAGCACTGGCTTCTCCCTCTACATGGGTGTCAGCATTGGATTTTTCAGCCATGATTACAATTTTGTTGTTTCTGAACAACATGCAAGTTTAACCACTGAGACTGATATAGCTTATAAATTAGTTTCGGTACTTTACTCTGTGTAGACTTGAAGTTCTGGAAGTTCTAGGTGTGTGGGTAGTGACTCCCTAGCAGCTGGTGTGCGTGGACTCCTTGACCACGTGGTGATGTCTCCTTTAATGAAACCACGTTGGCGCCATTTGTAGCGGGAAACAGTCGTTGGCGAAATTTGTAGCGGGAAATCGATGATCCTTGGGTTGTTGTTGCCTATTGCAGTGTTCTTCTTCCTCAGCTATTGGTGCTCGTCGGTTGTTGAGTATTCCATTCCTAGCTATACTTAATTATTGAATCTCAGGTTCTAGTGGGTGAGGCAAGTTAAAAATACACTGCAAGTTTCCCTTAATCAATGAAGTTTATTTCACAGTTTGAATAATTATGGGCGGCTAGCTTTTCCCATTATTATAATAATCCCACCACTTTAAGTTAGTCAGGAACCTAGCTATATTCACACGCACCCCCACCCTTGTGCACCCACGTGCATCTGTAGCACCTCGTGTCGACGTGACTTCTCGAGGAGATAGATTCAGAATAAGAGCGGGCTCTGACGCTTTGTCTGCCCTTATATACGGGAGCCTAGTGACGCTCACCTCCGCGTTTAAAAATGTAACGACGTTTCCTATTGGCCCTCAGGCCGCGTTGCCCTGACATGTATGAGAATGTGTCTCTTCAGATCCGTGCGCTTAGGCGCCATCATGTAGCATTGTATCGCTCGGTGACAGGCATGGTCTTTGTGGTTTCTTGGAATTCTTGCTAGCTCGTCCGTGTCTTACAATCAGCTCTGTACAAATGTTAGATGTTGAATATTTTAACATGTTAGTGAATTAAATTATTACTGTACAAATCCTATATGTATGATTCCCCCTTCATATGCACAATTCCTCTATATATGTATAATATATCTTCTTTCACCCCTCTCAACATCCAACAGTAGTCGGCCATCATAGTTTCATTTCATCTCCCCTGGTACCTCCTCTCCATTTGCTTAATATCTTGGTGAAAACGTTCACCCTGCTCTTCACTATGATGTCCCAGATTTTCTGGAAAGTAGACGATATGTGAATGCAGAAAATGCACCTTTACACTCATGTTGCAACCCATCTTCATGAAATTTTCCAACATTGTTTCAACAATGGCCTTGTAATTAGGATGTTTGTTATTGCCTAAGAAGTTTTCAGTAACTGATCGGAAGGCGGTCCATGCTTCTATTTCTCTCTCATTCATTGTCTTCTCAAAATCTTCATCCTTCATCAATTTCTTTATTTGAGGACCAACAAAAACTCCAGCCTTTAATCTGTCTTGTGTAATGAAGGGAAATTTCTTGGAAAGGTACTTGAAGCAGGCTCCATCCTGTGGTAGAACCCTTACAAATTGCTTCATCAATCCCAATTTTGTGCGTACTGGCGGAAGCA
The DNA here is from genome assembly GCA_030765065.1 of Deroplatys truncata. NCBI lineage: Eukaryota > Metazoa > Arthropoda > Insecta > Mantodea > Mantidae > Deroplatys > Deroplatys truncata. The sequence continues at coordinate 374,643,559 of CM060990.1, forward strand.
ATATCTTTATATCTGTATATCTCTATATTTTTGAAGTGGAATTGTGAAAAAACTGTACGTGGTAGAAAAAAAACTAAAAGCAGTTCTGAAATCAGCATAAAAAGTGAGTCAGAATCATTTATTAGTTTTCAGTCATCCGATATCATGCAGACTAGTGTAGTTATATAGAAATTGATTTCTCGTTCTTACACCACAATCGACTTTTTATACGTTTGTCTTAATTCCGTCGCCTTTATTCTTACTTTTTGTAACGAATCGTCGAGATTTTATCTTTATAATTCCGCTGTCTAGTTTTTGGCACTGTTTAGCGATTACGTTTTTCACCGTTGTTTCTAAACTATATGCGTTGATATCTATATCATCTCCTGTATACTTGGGTTGCATATTTTTAAATTCTGGCTCCATTTTGTCCCAGTTTGCTTGCTTAATGATATAGACGTTTTTTCTCTGTTTACATTTATATTGTTGTCAATATTAGTTTCAATATCAAAATATATCAACCGTTGATCACTTGATGTCAAATTGTGTCCAACACTCCAGTTCATAAATTTTCTTATTACTCTCAAGCTATATGACCTTAAATCTATGTTGGGCGTAGCTTCAGCTCTATTTTCAATGTTGGTGGATTATCGGGTTCATTGCAAATCGTTACATTTAGCTCCGAAATGATTACTTTTTCGCCTCTTCCCTATATTGATTATACGGGCATCTTAGCTCAGCATTTACATCACTAGTGTGAATTACTATATTTCTGTAGTATATGTTATCCAAATAAGAAATATACCGGACTTGTAGCCGTGGTCTACTGGGATCCTCCTTTATTTTCCCAGACGTTTCGTCTAAACCCGGCGGTAGACATCGAGTTTTTCGAAGCTACAGTATTGGATTCGGTACCGCTCAAACCTTCCTGCTGGTTTCGTTATGTGGACGACACATTCGTTATCTGGAACCGTAGTGAGCACGCACTAGCAGAATTCCTCAAGCACCTAAACAGCGTTAATAAGCATATCCAGTTTTCCATGGAGAAAGAAAAGGACGGGAAACTACCATTCTTGGATGTCATGGTGAACACTGAGGCAGATGGCACACCGGGCTATAGAGTATATCGTAAACCCACACAAACCGATCGTCACCTTCACAAGGGTTCAAACCGTCACCCGGCAAAAACGCTCCGTCATTAAGACGTTAACAGACCGGGCTACAAGCAATTCTCAGCCTGAACACTTACTCAAGATTTTCAGCATTTAAACAAAGCACTCCAATCCAATGGTTACACAGAACAAGAAATCAGAAGAGCGTCGCATCCCAGAAAATGTTCCCTTATTTCAGAGGCAACTTCAAGTGAGAGAAAAGGCAAGGCTGGTCTCCCATACATCAAATCAGTCACAGATCGTATCGGCAAATTACTAAAACGTTACATCATCATCTTCAAGCCATGCAAGCAGATACATAATACACTTCAATCAGCCAAAGGGGCGAGAGATACACTATCAGTAGCGGGAGTATACCGAGTACCAAGCTCCTGCGGTAGAGTATAGATAGGGTCCACACAACGGAGGAAAAGAACTCGCAACAACGAGCACAAAGGGAACTGCCGCTTGGGACACTCTGCGAGATTAGGGCATGCGATTTAAGGATAGAATAGATGATGGGAGGATGGTTAAGGTTAAAGGATGCGTTGGATTAGCTTTGTTAGAATGGTGGGTATCAGGTTAGGTTAGATATAATCATAATTGAAAGTTCTCACGCTATGCATACGTCGTACAGCAGATACATTGAACAATACACAACAACAAACGTGCATAACCCTACTTCTCCATCTCCAATGAACCCTAAATCATTCTAAGAACCACCCCCGAACACTTCTCTAATCTTTTTCCCTCTTTTAATCTGAAAGTTCCCTTTCACTAGCTTGGGGCTATCTAACACTAACATTTTTCTCTTATTAATATATGTGGGCAACCCGCTCCCGGGGTGTTTAGTTCCGAGATTGGTTCCCTTTGATTCCTCTTAAGATGCCCTACTGGAGTGACTGTCTCCCCTCGCCTACTGTGGAAATTCTCTCTTTCTTCCTCAAGCTATCCCTGGTCCTCAAACTCGGGAAGCACATACCCGCTTCCTACAACTTTCGTCCTTTCCCTCAATGCTTGTATTTTCTTGTATTTAGCCCTTGTAAGGAAGTTTCTCCCGAGTGGCTTCCTTGAATTAAACAAAATTCCAATTTTGGAATACTCTGTACACTTTATTCTACTCCTTAACCAGTTGAGCAGTTACTGAGAGGCCCGTGGTGACTTCTACGTATATATATATATATATATATATATATATATATATATATATATACGCAATAAGTCCACATAAACAAATTTTACAGGAGCGGCCAAAAACTAATATAGAGTCAAATTTTAGAATAATTGATAATTTAGATACAGGATTTATTAAGAATTCTGAATACAGTAAAACAGTATAAGTGGGGAAAATCTGACTCTTTATTTAAAGGCACAGTTGCTAAATGAATTTTGGAAATCTGTGAACTTGCTGCGTTTTACACCAACCAAAGGGACAAATTGAGTTTTGAAACAAATTTATAAAGATATAATGCAAGAATCTATTTTTAATTGTTGTTTTAGCTAAATAATTGATACAATGATATCAATAATTGAGGTAGATGCTTTCAACAAATTATTTAAACTATACAATCAAAATTAGTCACTTGTTTTAATGGTTGCATACTGCTTCTTTGAAAAATATTTTAACATTACTTAAGCAATACCAACAAAACTGTAATTAAGGAGAACATTTTCAAATGTTATTTAAAGAATACAGTCAGAATTCTTGCTGACGTTTCTTTTCTTAAAAGTTTTGAAAACATATGTAAAGCAACTACATCAAAATCATTAATAATTCAGCAAGTTCTTTTCACACCTTATAATAAATAACAGGTTAAAAATTAATTTGTTCCTAAATAAACTGCGAAATTCTTTCTGGCTTCAAACTTTACCTGAGGAATAAAATCAATATTAATATTTCACAGAAATCTTTAAATATTCATAAAACAAAACAGCTAAAAGTTATCCTGCTTGAAAATAAGGTTTTATGGCACGTATTAGAAAAACAAATTATGCAAATATCATCCGCAAAGGTAGTTTCACTGACTGTTGCCTTATTTTAGATAAAATTTTGAAATTTGAATGGATAATAATATGTCTCTTAATTCCTCTTCAGAGCATTTGATATCCAGGTTACTCCTCCAAGCAATAACACTCTTCATCCTCAGCTTGCTCTTTTACATGGTTTGTTGCAACATCTCTCTCAAGTACATCAACATAAATTTTCAGGGTTTCATCCTCCCAGCTTTACCAAAGCGTTGTTTCAGAAGAGTGAGTAGGTCTTTCTTTTTTTTCTGATTTTATAGGGCATATCAAACTGACATTAGGGCCAGGTATCAGATCTGCTGCTACACCTGTTTTTAAAAAGGAAATATAACATATGATGCATCGTCCAGTCTGTACGAGGTCTCCATTTTAAAAATAATGGAGGGTTTCTTCCCATGGGATTTCTTTTTCAATATTATCCATTTCATATCGCTTATGTTTACCGGCTTCTTTAAATAATGACAGAGGTCCTTGAAGTTTAATATATTCCAGTCTATTCTTAACCTTTGAACGATTTCCGTTTTCTCATACATTTTACATTATTCAGGAGTTAATATTTCAGATTGTTTCCGAAGACTCTTCTCCACTGTGCTGAAAAGGGGGTTTGCAGGCAAGTAGGAATGACCACGCATGGAAGATGTGATGCGTATCTCTTTGATTGAGCCTGGATATGTTTTCAGAAGCCACCTATACAGAGAAGGAATTACGTGGGCATTTCTGTTCTGCCCAGCGCAGCCACCAGAAAATAATCTTACGGCTGAAGTGTGATCTTTATATCCGCACTTAGAAAATCTTCAAAGCTGAAGGTACTTCATCTGGTCCACAGCCAGCCTGGTTTTCAGTCCAGAAATAGAAGCTTGGAGACTTATTTTCTATGTCTGTAATACAAAGAGCATGATATGTCAGTTGTCGTGCATAATATGCCTTGCCAATAGCAAGTTTTGGCAAAGGTTGAACTTGCTGTAGATCGAAGCATAAAGACAACTTTTGGGCAGTTTCTCTTTTGCAATTTTATAAAATTGTTTTGCCCTCATTAAATGGGGTTTGTCTTTTGCTGGTTTTTAGTGAGTTTCACTTCATGTTTCATTCTAAAGCAATAGTTACAGACATCTACTGCAGCATTACCAAATCCCAAATTAAAACTTTTAGAGGTGTTACTGAAGAATCACTTTTTTACTTTTAATGAATCAGCAACACTCTCGTTATACATTTTAAAGAGAATTGCGATATTCATGTCCAAAGAAAGATACAGCCTTTTACTTTTTTCTCTCTTGAAGTGGCTTTCCCTAGCCCTGAAATTTGAAATGAACTTAGTCATGTTGTCTTTCTTTGGAATATTTATATTTATATATATATATTACGGCTTCCTCCTATTTTTTTTTCAAGAATGTCATTAGCAGTAATTAGTGAGGCAGCAATACTATTAGGTCTGGCTGCTTCTATACCAAACAGAACTCTAAAAAACTTGGAACATACAGCAATTTGCTCATTGTAACAAGAGTATTCAGTTTTCCACTGTCTTTCTGAGGACACTGTCATTTTGGGCTGGACACTGTCATAAGTGGTCAGAGAATCCTGTCCTGCTGCTGTTTGTTTACATGGCTGTAGACCTTCCTATTTCTGATAAGACAGCAGACTGGTTTGGTACAGCATTTATATCTTCTCTCCTTGTGTGCACAAGGTGATTCAAACTCCAACATAACAGGGTCCCTAATCACGGTTCCTGAAACATTTAATGTGTAAGTGGAGTTCAATCCACAGATTAAAGCAGGAATATGCCACTAGTAATAATTGTAATAAAAGGCAATTTAAGAAATTTCATCACAAAATAAGTCTTTTAAAGTAGTTACCATAGTACAATCTGCTGCACCTTTCTTTTCACTATGCCCTTCTGTCATTTCCTTGAGGCAGAAGAATGGTCCCCTACACATACACCTTCTTCCATGTTCATCACTTACAACTGCAGGCTAGCACAAAAACACAATGCTGAACAACAAATCCGTTAGATACGACAATACGTTGGCCCAACCATAACTGATAATCAGCACCACACTGTTGTGAGGGTTTGGAATGCTGCTTTCTCAGGTTTAACAATTCTTATTCTACTTTAGGCACAACATACATTAGCGATCGTAACAAGCTGGGCTTATTGCGGTTTGAAACAATTTCAATGCTGCACTGATCGCGTTTTGAAACAAAGCCCATAATTTGTACATTGTTTAGAGGGTAAACGATTGTGGTTTTAATCAAAGCAACATCGTAGTTAGATGCAGCCAATCTTATGGAGTAGGAATCCGCGTCAAACTCATTTACTTCCACGAGTGAACTTATTGCATTTTGAAACGCCAATCCCATATATATCCCTCTGAGAAAATCTCATGCAAATTCTTACGTGCCCATGCTCTCTCCTCATGGTTTTCCATTCTGTTGAATTTGCGTCCTTTACTCCCATGTCGACTTCCTTCATCTCTGCGTTTCTTGTCTTTTGTCCGCTTCTCTAACAAATTTAAACATTATTTGTTACCTTACTTTTTAGCATACACTTATTCTATATTATTAAGGGAAGCATTCTGGGAAAGGATTTTGTGTTGCTCTAGTTTTTTCTTCTCTATTTAGACCCTTCCATTTCTATATTTAAATTTTCCGTGTGTTGTTTCTACTCCTCGCTACAGTTGAGCGGCTTTAACGTAGCCGCCACAGTAAGTTCGAAGTCTAACCTGCACATGTACATTCAAGACTGCTGATTCAGGGCCTTTCCTTTATCGGTTCCGTGTCTGCAGTTCTTTGTACGCTAGTCAATGAATGGATTGACAGCAAGGAAGACGTGTGTTTGTTCGCCTGCTTTGCGAATAACTATCGGCGGAGTACTAAGTGTTGCTTTCCTGTGTTTCCAGGATGTCGAACTTAGTGACCTTACGTGTAGTCCTTTTGTTACCTTCCTTAGATTTGTAATGTTCCTCTTTGTTTTGGCTGGGCAAAAATATAAAGTTATCTTTCTCTTCTTTTCCGTTCATGCTACTATTTCACCATTTTTTGTTATCCACCGCCACCGCCTTCGCCGCCGCCGCCGCCGCCACCACCACCACCACTACCACCACCGCTACTGCTACTTATATTTGTGATTTTTCTTTCATTTTTTTCTCTTCTTGGTCCTCCGGCAAGGACTTAAACATTATCTTCCGTCTCAGCCTGTTGTGGTTGCGTGGCCGAAGTAAACATTCCTGCTGCCCTTCCGATCCTCCTGGTAATGTGCCGGTACAATTTCTATTATTTCAGCACTCTTGGCTCCATGCTCTTAAGATTCTGTAGGTTGCAATAACAACAACAATAATAATAATAATAATAATAATAATAATAATAATAATAATAATAATAATAATAATAATAATAATAAATACACAGCCCTAGGGAAATTATTTCTAATATTTGCGACACTCCTTTCTGTACCATTGAACTAGCTGCCGCTGTCGGTATTACAGTATGACCAGTTCTGGTCGTCATATCATCAAAAGGCTTAACATCACGATTAAGAGGGCTCTGCAAGCGTATAGTGCTATAACCTTAGGTGATAAAATACACTTGCTTTAGGCAGTGATGTTTTCATTATCACTGCTGTTGGAGCCTGTGACAGATTCAAACGCTGTATCTCAAAAGACCAATTTGCATTTAGGCACTGCGTGAGATTGGTGAATACTAATTAATTGACTGGTGCCAGGGGGGGATCTTGAGGATTTCCAATGTTGGCCAACCCGATGGTATAATATGCATGGTTTGTAGTGCCAGCGCGGCATTTCGTGCACATAAGATACCTTTTCGGTATAAATTGTATGCCCCACTTCTAGCGTGCACGGGCTAGGGAAGCTAATTTTTATGATTCCTGGGGTTCCCGTTGATGATGATGATGATGATGAAGATGAGATGCGGTTTAAGAGCGCTAAACTGCTAAGGTCATCAGCGCCCTTACAATGTATAAAATATAACGTCAAAAATGTAAAAGAACCGCATAATTAAAAACGGGACACAAACCCGCGATGTCCAAAAAGTTAAAAAAAAACAACAATACAACAATCTCAAAAACTAACACACTAAAAACATAGGCAATAAAAGATTAAAACGTGTCAAGAACTGTAGAATGCGAGGGACATGAACGGCATATGTCCACTAGGGATTAGAGTCCCTATAAAAACAGACAGAATAAAATTACTAAGCTAAAGGACGCTCAACGCATCAAATGCGCAGATTAAAATCACTGTCATGAATAAACCGTAAAACGCATTCTACAGCACGCGTGTCGTCTGCCACAACGTTGGCTAGGCCTACAGGCAGACCCACACGAGCACGCAATGCAGCTAAAACCTGACACTCTGTTAAAATGTGACGCACCGTTAAGGGCGCATCACACTGCCCACAGAGTGATGCGGGGTCACCACTGAGCAAATACCTATGACTAAAAACACAATGTCAAATCCGTAAACGAGCTAAAATTACCTCTTCCCGACGACACGAACGAGAAGAGGTACCCCAGATCAACGGGAGAGGCCTAACCTCCCGCAACTTGTTCCCCCGGAGGGCCGTCCACTCATCCCTCCAAAGCGAGAGGATGCGCCTATGTAAAACAACAAACAAATCTGTGGAGGGAACAACAGAAGTAAAATATCTGGGTAATAAAATCGCCGATTTGGCAGCGGCGTCGGCAGACTCATTACCTGAGATGCCCACATGACCTGGAAGAAGAACAAGTGATAGGGCTTAAGGGCGCTCAACTGCTAGGGTTATTAGCGCCCTTACAATGTAGAAAATATAAAATCGAAAAGTCAAAAAACTAAAAACCCATAAACAAACTTGCTTGGTCAAAAACACTAAAAATACAACAGACCAAAAAATAAAATCTACACACTAAAATCATGGTCACTAAAAGAATAAAACGTGTCAAGAACTGTAGAATGCAAGGGACATGAGCGTCTTATGTCCGTCGGGGAGAAGAGCCCCATTAAAACTGACAATATAAAATCTCAAAGCTAAAAGACGCTCAGCGCATCAAATGCGACGATTAAAACAAATGTCACTTATAAAACGTAAAAGACACTCTACAGCATGCGCGTCGTCTGCCAAAACGTTGGCTATGCCAACAGACAGACCCACGCAAACGCGCAGTGGAGCTAAAACTTGACACTCAGTTAAAATGTGACGCACCGTTAAGGGCACATCACACTGCTGACACAGTGGAGCGGGATCACCACTGAGCAGGTAACTATGACTAAAACGGCAATGTCAATTCGTAAACGGGCTAAAATTACCTCTTCCCTGCGAGTAGAACGAGAAGAGGTACCCCAGATTAACGGGAGAGGCTTAACCTCCCGTAATTTGTTCCCCCGGAGGGCCGTCCACTCATCGCGCCAAAGCGAGAGGATGTGGCAACGTAAAATAACACACGAATCAGACGAGGGAACAATACAGGTAAAAAATCTGCGTAATAAAATCGCCGATTTCGCAGCGGCGTCGGCAGACTCGTTCCCTGAGATGACCACATGACCTGGAATCCACACGAAGGACACACTGATGCCAGAAGCACCAAGCGAGTGGAGCAGGTCATGAATGCGCTGTACGAGCGGGTGGTAAGTGTACACGCGTTAATGCTCTGAAGGGCACTCAGAGAGTCCGTACAAACAAAACAACGCCGTAAGACGTGCCGCTGAATGTATAAAACACATTGATAGATAGTAAAACGTTCGGCGGTATAAATCGAACATTGCCCGGGTAAACGACAAGTAAAACTATGCGTACCTAAAACAAAGGCACATCCTACTCCAACATCAGTCTTAGACCCATCAGTATAAATAAAAGGACAGTCCCCGAATTGAGCCTGTAGTTCTAAAAATGCGGATCTAAGGACTGAAGCAGGGGTCCCATTCTTCGGCATCAACGTTAACCCAAGGTGACAGTGGGCCTCAGCGCGCGACCAAGGAGGAAAACGCGTTTCCCCCCGAGGAAGGGCCGGCGCTGGTGGAACGTCTAAATGCTGAAGGAGCTGTCGAAAGCGAAAACCTGGAGGGAGCAAAGCACAGGAGTTAATCAAATAGTGGCGCTCAAGTGACTCCTCTCGAAAAATAACTCGAAGGACGGGTGGTCAGGCAAGCTTGAGAGTCGACAGGCATAGCTGCACAAAAGCATCTCACACCGGAAGGACAGCGGAGGCTCTGCAGCTTCAGCATATAGGCTAGGTACAGGGCTGGTTGGAAAGGCCCCTGTAGCGATTCTTATGCCACGATGGTGAATGGCATTCAATCGACTTAACACAGATGGACGTGCCGACGAATACACACTGCACCCGTGGTCAAGCTTGGATCGGACCAAAGAGCGATAAAGGCGAAGGACGGTCCGATCAGCTCCCCAGGATGTGCCACTTAAAACACGTAAAAGATTAAGAGAACGGTCACACTTAGCTTTTAAAAAGGAAATGTGCGAGGTCCAACACAACTTCCTATCAAAAATCAACCCCAAAAATTTCCCCTCGTCTGCAAACGGAAGCATCTCCGGCCCAAGATGGAGAGAGGGCGGAGGGAAATATTTCCGGCGCCAGAAGTTGATGCAGACGGATTTCTCGGCGGAGAAATTAAAGCCGTTGGCGTTACTCCAGGCGTAGAGACGGTCAATACAGCTCTGGAGACGGCGTTCGAGTAGACAGGTCCGCCGTGAACTGCAATAAATGGCAAAATCATCAACAAAAAGGGACGATGAAATGCCGGGTGGAATACAATGAACAATGGGGTTGATAGCAACTACAAAAAGTGTGACACTAAGTACCGAGCCCTGCGGTACTCCGTTCTCTTGAATAAAACGACTAGATAAAACCGAGCCCACACGTACACGAAACACGCGGTCCGTCATAAACTCCCGAAGAAATATGGGAAGACGACCGCGGATATTCCATGCGTGAAGTGTACGTAAAATGCCGCCCCTCCAACATGTGTCATAAGCTTTCTCCAGGTCAAAAAACACAGCCACGGTTTGACACTTTCTCAGAAATCCATTCATAATATGCGTCGACAGGGACACCAGATGGTCGACGGTAGAACGATAGCGACGAAATCCGCACTGAGCGTTTGCTAGAAGTTTCTGAGACTCAAGCCACCATGTCAACCGCCCGTTGATCATGCGCTCCATCACCTTGCAAATGCAACTGGTGAGGGAGATAGGGAGGTAGCTGGAAGGCAGTTGGCGATCCTTCCCAGGCTTAAGTATAGGGACAATGGTGGCTTCGCGCCAAACGGAAGGAAAAAGGCCGTCTTGCGAAATACGGCTATAGACCTGTAAGAGAAGAGTTTACTATCGGCTGAAAGGTTCTTTAACATACGGACATGAATGCCGTCCGGCCCAGGAGCGGAGTGCCTAGAGCAATGAAGAGCGTGCTCCAGCTCCCTCATTGTAAAAAGTTCGTTATAACATTCAGTGTTAGCAGACCGAAAAGTATATGGTGCGGAATCTAGCGGGTCTTTAATAGAGCGAAATCCGGCGGAATAATGGTCTGAACTGGAAACCGCCTCAAAGGCAGATCCTAGGGTGTTAGCGATGGCAGCCGGATCTACTATGATGGCATTGAGAACCTGAAGGCCAGAAACAGTACAATGCGACACTTTACCTGAGAAGCGACTAAGTTTATCCCAAACAACAGATGAAGGCGTAAAGCAATTAAAAGACTCGACAAAACGAGCCCGCGACGCCTTCTTGCTATCCTGAATAATGCGACGAGCCCTGGCGCGCAATTGTTTAAAAGTCACCAAATTATCAGGTGTAGGGTGTCGCCGAAACACCCTAAGTGCAGTCCTATAAGCACGAACGGCGTCCCGAAAATCCTCGTTCCACCACGGAACAGGCGGTCGCCGAGGTTGAGAGGATGAACGGGGAATTGCGCGTTCGGCGGCAGAGAAAATCGTAGACGTAAGGTGCTGCACTAGTTGGTTAATGTCGGCAAAGGGCTGATCTGGTAAAAAATGTCGGAAAGAAGAGTTCCCCTCGCACAAGCCTTAGGCGAACCCCACAGTGGGTGATGGGCATTAAAATCTCCCAACAGAAGAAATGGTGTTGGGAGAGCGGACAGGAGAGCTCGAATGTCCGCGGGAGCGAGGGGAGACAATGGAGGTGAATACACAGAGCAAACAAAAAACAAAAAGCCGGGTTAGTGAAGGCGAACGGCAACAGCTTGCAAGGCGGATGTAAGTGTGATAGTTTGAAAATGAACGTCGTTACGCACCAAAATCATGACACCACCGTGAGCAGGAGTACCCTCCTCGGGCTCAAGGTCGTAGCGAACCGGAGTATATCCTCGGAGATTAAAAGGATCATGAGGGCGAAGCTTGGTCTCCTGCAAACACACGACCATAGGTGAATGGGAACGCAATAAAGGTTGCAGTTCCGCCCTATGCGATCGTACACCACGCACATTCAAGGTCAGGATAGCCATTAAGAAAAAGAGATAAACTGTCTACTTAGAAAGGCGGCTTAAAATTACCTTTGGTTTAACCTTTGGGCTCGGGCTTTTGGTATGGAGTTGGTCAGACTCCATAGCTTCCTCGGAGGGAGGCCCCACGCGCTCAGTGCCAGAAACCGATTCAAGCGCCGTGAATCGGTTCTGGGTGGCGATGGGTGAGGGGTGCCGCTGAGCGCGGCTTGTCCCAGGAGCTTCCTGGGACAGCGACCTCCGAGGAGGAGAAGGTGAACCTTTCTTACCGCGTGCACGCGGAGGGTCCTTCAGAAAATCTTCCCTACGAAGTTTCTGCTTGGGTTTCGTTTCAGCGGCTTGCGACTTCATTGACTTTGGACCAGGTTTATAGGGCTTGGTAACAGCTTTAGTGGACGGCCGGATGGTAGTGGCGGTTAATCCAGTCATGGTCCAGGTCTGAGGTTCGGCATCTACTCGTGATATTGGCGAGGCAACAACAGAACTAAATGTGCCAAATCGCAGGAGGGAAGGTTGGCGCGCATGATAACGCCTCCGGGCTTCTGCGAAGCAGAGTTTTTCCTTTACCCGGATGTCCTGGATCGCCTTCTCGTCCAAGTACCGCGGACAGTCGGCAAACGACGCAGAATAAGACCCTTTACAATTAACGCAGACGGGGGCTGTTGAACAGGTACCTTCGTGTGAGGGTTGGCTGCATGTTGCACAGATGTTAACGGCACTCTTACATGAGACTTGCGTATGCCCAAAACGTTGGCATTTAAAACAACGCAGAGGTCTAGGAATATAAGGCCTCACAGAAATCCGTTCGTACCCTGCGGAAATGCTCGTGGGCAGATCGACGCCATCAAATGTTAAAAACAGGGTACGAGTGGGTACCAATATGCCGTCGCGTTTGGCCTGCACTCGATGGACCGCTGTCACCTGCTGGTCTGCAAGATATTCTACCAGGTCCTCGTCCGATATACCATCGAGGCTATGGGTGGTAATGACGCCTCGACAGGAATTCAATGTGCGGTGCTTCTCCACACGGATGGGATAGCCGTGGAGAAGCGTGGCGCGCAACAAGGTCTTACTTTGCTGATCGGATTTCGTTTGTGCTAATAAGGAACCATTCCGTAGACGAGTGCAGGACTGAACCGCACCAGCAATAGCATCAATGCCCGTTTGAATGATGAAAGGGCTCACCTCAAAACTTTGTCCTTCTTCGGTTCGTGAAATGACCAAGTAACAACGAGTTGTCGGTGGTGTCACTTCTGTTACATAAACTTTTCGGCGTTTGTTGGTATTAATGGAGGAAGGGTGTTCCATAGCGAAATAAATCCTCCACCATTGCAACCGTCTCCGACCTCGGGCTCTGACTTCCCGGGCGTTACCCCGGCTTGGGTGAGTGGCCTATCTATACCAGACTCACCCCAGGGTCACACCTCCCAGAACATAGACAGAGGGACCCAATGGCCGTCGGAAATCAGCAGCTCATGCAATGCCCCCCGCGGGACTGCAGTTGAACAGCGGATACGAACACATACCCTACAGGACGACCCCGGGTGGTGGGGTTGACGCCATTACCCACTCACCCAGCTGCGCGGGTATCCGTAGGCTGTGTCCACGGAGGATTGAAATAAAAGATAAAAGAAAGAAAACTGTGTGGGCGTTTAGGATGCAAGGTAGGCCGGCCAGGAAGAAAAAGAGATGCGTAAATCAATGGACGTGGTGCGAAATGCGCAGAAGTAAAAGAGAAGAAAGAAACGATGGTGAGGTGCGGTATGAATGGAATGCAAAGAACGCACGAGAGCCTACCTTGTGTCCACCGGTCACGAGAGGAACCCACCTCGACCGGATGGGGATGAGGGGATGAATGTGGCGATGATTGGCTCGGGAACCCCCGGGTGCGCCAAAAACCTAACTCAATTAAGGTGAGCCCCTGAGGGAGTGGCTGGTTGGAAAGGCCCTCGTAGCGACTCTTATGCCACGATGGTGAATGGCATTCAATCGACGTAATACAGATGGACGTGCCGACGAATAAACAATGCACCCGTAGTCAAGCTTGGATAGGACCAAAGAGCGATAAAGGCGAAGAACGACGGTCCGATCAGCTCCCCAGGATGTGCCACTTAAAACACGTAAAAGGTTAAGAGAACGGTCACACTTAGCTTTTAAAAAGGAAATGTGCGAGGTCCAACACAACTTCCTATCAAAAATCAACCCCAAAAATTTCACCTCGTCTGCAAACGGAAGCATCTCCGACCCCAGAAGGAGAGAGGGCGGAGGGAAATATTTCCGGCGCCAGAAGTTGATGCAGGCGGATTTCTCGGCAGAGAAATTAAAGCCGTTGGCGTTACACCAGGCGTAGTGACGGTCGATACAGCTCTGGAGACGGCGTTCGAGTAGACAGGTCCGCCGTGAACTGCAATAAATGGCAAAATCATCAACAAAAAGGGACGATGAAATGCCAGGTGGAATACAATCAACAATGAGGTTGATAGCAACTACAAAAAGTGTGACACTAAGTACCGAGCCCTGCGGTACTCCGTTCTCATGAATAAAACGACTAGATAAAACCGAGCCCACACGTACACCAAACACGCGGTCCGTCATAAACTCCCGAAGAAATATGGGAAGACGACCGCGGATATTCCATGCGTGAAGTGTACGTAAAATGCCGCCCCTCCAACATGTGTCATAAGCTTTCTCCGGGTCAAAAAACACAGCCACGGTTTGACACTTTCTCAGAAATCCATTCGTAATATGCGTCGACAGGGACACCAGATGTTCGACGGTAGAACGATAGCGACGAAATCCGCACTGTGTGTTTGCTAGAAGTTTCTGAGACTCACGCCACCATGACAACCGCCCGTTGATCATGCGCTCCATCACCTTGCAAATGCAACTGGTGAGGGAGATAGGGCGGTAGCTGGAACGTAGATGACGATCCTTCCCAGGCTTAAGTATAGGGACAATGGTGGCTTCGCGCCAAACGGAAGGAAAAAGGCCGTCTTTCCAAATACGGTTATAGACCTGTAACAGAAAGAGTTTACTGTGGGCTGAAAGGTTCTTTAACATCAGGACATGAATGCCGTCCGGGCCAGGAGCGGAGGGCCTAGAGCAATGAAGAGCGTGCTCCAGCTCCCTCATTGTAAAAAGTTCGTTATAACATTCAGTGTTAGCAGACCGAAAATTATATGGTGCGGAATCCAGCCGGTCTTTAATAGAGCGAAACCCGGAGGAATAATGGTCTGAACTGGAAAACGCCTCAAAGGCAGATCCCAGAGAGTTAGCGATGGCAGCCGGATCTACTATGATGGCATTGGGAACCTGAAGGCCAGAAACAGTACAATACGACACTTTACCTGAGAAGCGACGAAGTTTATCCCAAACAACACAGGAAGGCGTAAAGCGATTAAAAGACTCGACAAAACGAGCCCACGACGCCTTCTTGCTATCCTGAATAATGCGACGAACCCTGGCGCGCGATTGTTTAAAAGTCACCAAATTATCAGGTGTAGGGTGGCGCCGAAACACCCCTAAGTGCAATTATACGGGCACGAACGGCGTACCGACAATCCTCGTTCCACCACGGAACAGGCATTCGCCGAGGTTGAGAGGATGAACGGGGTATTGCGCGTTCGGCGGCAGAGAAAATAGTAGAAGTAAGGTGCTGCACTAGTTGGTTAATGTCGGTGAAGGCCTGGTCGTCAAAATGCACGAGGCTGGAATACAAGCCCCAGTCGGCTTTTGCGAATATCCAGGTAGGTACTCTGGAATGCTGTACGTGGTGTGACAGAAGAGAAACGATGCAGGAGTAATGGTCGCTGGAGTAGGTGTCAGCGACGACGTTCCCTGCAGACGACTAGGAAGCTGGAGTGAGCAAACGGCAAGGTCTAAATGAGAAAATGTACCGGAAGAATCAGAAAGAAACGTAGGCTCGCCTGTATTGAGAATAGAGAGATTGAACTGGTCAAAAATGTCAGAAAGAGGAGTTCCCCTCGCACAAGCCCTTGGCGAACTCCACAGGGGTGATGGGCATTAAAATCTCCCAACAGGAGAAACGGTGTTGGGAGAGCGGATAGGAGAGCTCGAATGTCCGCGGGAGCGAGGGGAGACGATGGAGGTGAATACACAGAGCAAACAGAAAAGAAAAAACCGGGTAACTGCAGTCTAATGGCAACAGCTTGCAAGTCAGACGTAAGAGCAAGAGGTTGGAAATGAACGTCGTTACGCACTAATAACATGACACCTCCATGAGCAGGAGCACCCTCCTCCGGTTCAAGATCGTAGCGAACCGGAGTGTACTCTCGGAAATCGAAAGGGTCGTGAGGGCGAAGCTTTGTCTCCTGCAAACGCACGACCATAGGGGAATGGGAACGAAATAAAAGTTGCAGTTCCGCCCTATGCGATCGAATACCACGTAAATTCCAGCTGAGGATAGCCATGAATAAAGGGAATAGACTGTCTACTTAGAAGGGCGGCTTAAAATAACCTTTTGCTTAACCTTTGGGCTCGGGCTTTTTGTATGGAGTTGGTCAGACTCCATAGCCTCCTCGAGGGGAGGGCCCGCACGCTCAGACCCAGAAACCGATTCCAGCGCCGAGAATCGGTTCTGGGCTGCAACGGGTGAAGGGGGCCGCTGAGCGCGGCTTGTCCCAGGAGCATCCTGGGACAGCGACCTCCGAGGAGGAGGAGGAGGAGAAGGTGAACTCGTCGTGCCGCGCGCACGCGGAGGGTCTTTCAAAAAATCTTCCCTACGAAATTTCTGCTTCGATTTCTTCTCAGGGGCTTGTGACTTCATAGACTTTGGACCAGGTTTATAGGGCTTGGTAACAGTAGCAGACTTGGACGGCCGGATGGTAGTGGCGGTCAATGCAGTCATGGTCCAAGTTTGAGTCTCTGCATCCTTCCGGGGTACTGGCGTGGCAACAACAGAACTAAATGTACCAGATCGCAACAGTGAAGGTTGGCGCGCATGGTAACGCCTCCGGGCTTCGGCGAAGGAGAGTTTCTCCTTTACCCGGATCTCCTGGATCGCCTTCTCGTCCAAATACCGAGGACAGGTGGCAAATGAAGCAGAATGAGACCCTTTGCAATTTACGCAGACGGGGGCGGATAAACAGGTACCATCGTGTGAGGGCTCACCACAAGAGGCACAGATGGAAACGGCACTCTTGCAAGAGACTTGCGTATGCCCAAAACGTTGGCATTTAAAACAACGCAGAGGTCTAGGAATATAAGGCGTCACAGAAATCCGTTCGTACCCTGCGGAAATGCTCGTGGGCAGATCGACGCCATCAAATGTTAGAAACAGGGTACGAGTGGGTACCATTACGCCGTCGCGTTTGGTCTGCACTCGATGAACTGCCGTTACCTTTTGTTCGGAAAGATATTCCACTAGATCTTCGTCTGACATACCATCGAGGCTATGGGTGGTGATGACGCCTCGACAGGAATTCAGGTACGGTGCTTCTCAACACGGATAGGATAACCGTGGAGAAGCGTGACGCTCAACAAGGACTTACTTTGTGCCTCGGACTTGCTTTGCAATAACAGCGAACCATTACGAAGCCGAGTGGAGGAAAGAACCGGACCAGCAATTGAGTCAATGCCCTTCTGGATGATAAAAGGGTTCACCTTCTCGAATGATTGTCCTTCCTCTGTACGGGTAATCACTAAGTAACAATCAGCTGTTGGCGGTGCTACTTCTGTTACTATAACTTTTCGGCGCTTGTTGTTAATAATGGAGAAAGGGTGCTCCATAGCGAAAAAAATCCTCCACCATTGCAACCGTCTCCGACCTTGGGCTCTGACTTCCCGGGCGTTACCTCGGCTTGGGTGGGTGGCCTATCTATACAATCTCACCCCAGGGTCACACCTCCCAGAACATAGACAGAGGGACCCAATCGCCGTCAGAAGCCAGCAGCTCATGCAGTGGCCCCCCGCGGGACTGCAGCTGAACAGTGGATACGAACACAATCCCTACATGACAACCCCGGGTGGTGGGGATGACGCCATTACCCACTCACCCAGCTGCGCACCTCGTACGCGGGTATCCGTCAGGCTGTGTCCACGGAGGATTAAAAGAAACTAAATGTGTGTGGGCGTTTCGCACTCAAGGTAGGCCGGCGAAGAAGTAAGAGAGAGATGTGTAAATGAATGGACATGTGGTGAAATCTGCGGAAATTGAAGAGAAGTAAGAAACGACGGCGACGGGCGAGATGTAATGATATGCACAGAACGCACGAGAGCCTACCTTGAGTCCCCCGGTCACGAGAACGAACCCACCTCGACCGGACGGGGATGAAATGATGAAGATGGTGATGAGAGGCTCGGGAACCCCCGGGTACGCCAACAACCGTACTCACATAAGGTGAGCCCCTGAGGGGGGGGTTCCCGTTGGGGCACCTTCATTGGATAAGTCGCTGCTTCACCTAACACCTCTAGTGGATTTATGAGGTGTACTATTACATACTCATCTGTTTCTACCTCGTTATTATTGCCTTTGTCGCAGCATGCCATTGGAAAGTGCAAAACTCATATTTTAATTCTCCCGCGGTTATTACTTGCAACATGACAGTAAATAAAAGTAAACTAAAATAAATCTGTAATATATGATCCTGGTATCTGGAGATCTAAGCCAGGACGCATATTCCAAATTCCTGACTGAATTAATTCTTCATGCATAATTGTTTTCACACATTGTTTTACACATTAAAACTTAACCTAACTGACTAACGAAAAATTGTAATATATGCTTCTCTATTATTCACTATTCATACTGGAAACCAGCAATCCCACCAAGTGGGCATATATTCGCTTTGCTTCATATTAACTTAAATCTTAATTATTGGGAGCTAGCAGTATTAAACACCTGTAGCCACATTCTAATCTAAATGTGCAATTCCAATTTTTAAACCTTTTCTAACTTTTTACAACATGAGAGAGGTATAGTGTTGTATTTGTGGCACCACGTTGTGGAAGCCAATTTACGAGAGCAAATATGTGTTTTCTTCACGCGAAGCCATCTTGTGTGACGTCATACGTTGGTTGGTTCATTTGTTGTTTGTAGATTCCTCTGACGTAGCAATTGGTATCAGTTTTAAATGTCCACCGGCTAGCTATTATCTTATCTAGGTAGGCATGTTTTTCTTACAGGTTGTGAAGCGGAAAAGGAATCTTTTATCCAAAAACTACTAGTGAAGAAATGTATTTTATAATGTTTTATTGTCTCACACGTGCACTAACACTTTCACAGATTTATCTAGATAATCGCCCTAATGAAACTGTTTATAATAACTTCTTATCACTTTTAACTCACGTAATTCAACTTTGTATGTTTAACTTTAGAATATTTTATAAGATTTCTCGTACTTCTGCTGCGTGTAACTTATGACGAAAATGAAGGACTAATTGGCGACATCTTGTTGAACTGCGGAATCCACGTGGAGTGTACGGAGAATTTTGTATAACTGCGGGCGATGTATAATGTTTTGAGAATCTTGCCGAACTGGGGGACCCGCTACCTCAACCTGGCTATTTATAGGCTTGCCTCAAGATACACCTAAAGATCATAAATGAACCGCTATTGGCTAATAAAACGCGCCAACATTAGCGTCTATTTTACTATCCAATGAAAACCACAAATACATATTACTTTTATAGAATGTTCTAGAAGCTTTTTTTACCGAAAAGGCGCGAAACATTACGTAACTTCCTGGTTCCCGGTAACGATAAACAACTCATCCCCTTGCTAAAGTATTGTGTTATTGTTAACAGTTTCAGTAGAGCCGTATATTATTATTTACCAATAATAATTACAATTATTAAACCTCTGAAATCAATGTTACATAAAAATACATATTCATATTAAAATAATTATTTATATTAACGTAATTTGTGATACAAATTACCGTCTCATATGCCCCACTAGAAACATAATTATAAATATTTATAACTTGTTTAGAATTTTATAATTTGTGTTTTTAGTCTCCTAAATCTTGGAACACACGCTATCACTTTCACTTTACACTTCACACGTATTTAACACACGACATATGTTTTATCTTGCCACTACTTACTGGCTCTGTTTTAATTAATTTAGATATTAGTCTGATATCACAAATTTTTTTTTTATAGCAAATACTATACCCTAAACTATTTAATCACTGTTTCAAAATTGTTTCCTCTCTTACATTGTTGACAAAAATTTATAAATTTAAGATTTTTGTAATCATTATACATATTTACCAAAATATTCACCCTCTACACAAATATTTACATCTCTTAAATCTAGACAATGTTTCACATTTTCTGTTTGCTACATAAGTATTTGTTTCAATTATTTTTACCCATTTTTGTTACTTGGTACCTTACAAAATATATTTTGAATTTTATTTTAACAGTACTCTTGTAATAGTATTTATGTACTTTACTTTAATATAACATCATGCTTTATTTCACATGTCCAGTTATTAATAACATGTTATTTTCCTCTCAAACATTTAATCATGTCCAAAATTTATTTCTCCTTTCCTATGACGTACATATTTATTTAACCCTCTTACGTCCCAATACATTGCTCTGCATTTCGTCTTTAACTATTCAGCATTTATTATTTATCATCATTGTCTTTTGTTTCACCATGATCTTCATAGTTGTATGGTTTCAGCATCTCAATATGAAACTTTCCTATGCTTTTTCGAGTTGTTGGATTACATAACTCATATGTGTTAGTTCCATACACTTCAACAACTTCATATGGTCCATGGTATTTGAGAAACATTCGCCAATAAAGTTTATTTTCTTTGTCCGACAATTTCTTGGTTTTAACCAAAACTAAATCTCCTATTTTGATCCTCCATTCCTTTCTCTTCTTTTCTTCATGTTTCATTTTTCTTTTTATGGCCTTTTTCTTCATCCTCTCAAATGCTTTTCGGAACATCTCTTCTTCTGTTGGTGATATCGAATGCGCATCTGGAATGGCTTCTGGAATTTTTTTACACATTGTATTGATCTTCTTTCCCAACTTAAGTTCACACGGTTTATATCCTGTCACATTGTTTATGGTTTCATTTAGTAGGTTCTGAACAAAGTTCACGTATCCATACCATTGGGTGTGTTTTCGATGACATAACACCCTTAAATAATTTGAAATTTCCTTAATTTCCCTCTCCACTGGGTTGGAGTTTGGTCTGTATCTTGACGAAAAATATTGTTTAATGCCATTTTCTTTCAGTCCATCCATAAATTTTTTTCCTGTGAAGTACGAAGCATTATCGCTCAATACAGATTGAATAGGTCCTTCTTCTATCACATATGACTTGAGTAGTCTATTCAAACATGCTAAACCTGTAGGTTTTCTCAATGGGTAAATTCTTACATATTTGCTGAATATATCATAACAGACAAATATATATTTATTTCCAAATTGACTTGTAGGCATCGGACCATGAATATCAATACTAATTACACATCTCGGCTTATCTCTTATAACCGAATTAGTTTCAAATGCATATGCTGCATTTATTTGCTTTGCCTTCTGACACAGGTTGCAGCACGATATAAATCTCCGAACTTTCTGACGCAATTTGGATATGTATAAATTCTCTAAAATCATAGAAGTTGTTCGGTCCGTCCCTGAGTGTGCTAACCCTTCATGAAAATTCTTAATTAGTTCCTTTTCCATGCTTTTCGGAACCATTACCTTCCAACTAGGCATTTCTTTTCCATGCTTTTTGTATAATGTCCCATCTCGAATTGCTATAATTTCTTTCTTTGCCTCCTCAATCAATGGTGCATTTTCTTTAAGTTCAAATA
Source organism: Deroplatys truncata (assembly GCA_030765065.1). NCBI lineage: Eukaryota > Metazoa > Arthropoda > Insecta > Mantodea > Mantidae > Deroplatys > Deroplatys truncata. The sequence goes on from CM060990.1 coordinate 374,664,976, forward strand.
ATTTTGCATCCTCATTTTGAATTTCCCCCATATTTTTCAATTTTCTAATCATTTCTTTGCTTAAAGGAATTTCAATTGTCAATATTTTGACTTCATTTCTAGGCCTTTCAATATTTTCGGGAATTTGTGGGTTGTAGTTCAATCTTGACAGCAAATCACTGAAGGTATTATTTTTGCCAGGAATGTGGATAATCTCAATATCGAATGCAGATATTGCATGAATATATCTAGCAAGTTTTCCACTACATAATCTACACCGTTGTATGAAAGTTAAGCTTATGTGGTCTGAATATACTTTCACCTTTTTCTGATAAATATAGGTTTTAAAACGAATTAATGAGAAATATAGTGCTCCAATTTCTAACTGAGTCACTGAAGAATTTCGCTCAATATTGGTAAGTCCTCGAGAAGCTGTACTAATGACGTGAAAGTCATTGTTGATGTCTCGCTGTCCTAAAATTCCGGCGTATCCTTGCATTGATGCGTCGACATAAATCTCATATTCCAAATCTTCTCTGGGCCTCTCAAGTAATATGGACTTAGCAAATAGTTCCTTTACTCTCTCAAAGCATTTTTGATGATCCTCTGTCCATTTCCACTTATTGTTCTTTCGGAGTAGCTGCCGCAGTGGTTCTATTTCAGCCGAATATCTTGGTACGAACTTACTCTGAAAGTTCAATACCCCTAAGAGACGTCTAATTTGTTTTACGTTCCTGGGTGGCGGAATTCTCATTATTGCTTCTATTCTTTTCTGATCAGGTCTTATACCTCGTTCATCCACTACATAACCCAGAAAATTTATTTCCTTGACACAAAATTTTGATTTTAGTATGTTCACAGTCATACCATGTTGTTGTAGTTTATTTAACACATAATGGACATTATTCATGTGTTCTTCAAATGTTTGACTAATGATTAAGAAGTCATCAATATACTTTATTAAAAAGTCATCTGCAGAATTTCCAAAGATACTGTGAATGGCTCTCAAAAATCCACTTCCCGAGTTTTTTAAACCAAAAGGATTTACACAAAAGCGATACTGGATCCCTGAGTACTGAAATGAAGTGTAATCACGCACTTGCGGATCTAATTCCACTTGCCAATAGGATGCAGTGAGGTCAATGGATGTCAAAAATCTTCCTCTTGAAAGTTTTGTAATTAGTTGTTCAATTCCCTCACTTTGAAAATGATCTGGTTTCATATATTTGTTGACATATCTACCGTCTAAAGTTAATCTCAAACTACCATCTCGTTTAATACTCCAGCAGATTGAATTTATGTATTGAGAATTACTTTGCTCAATAATCCCATTTTCTAACATGCTATTTATTAATTGTCTAGCTTTGTCTCGAAGACTTATAGGTAAATTGTCATACTTGTGCCTATATGGTGGTACGTCTTCTACTTGAAATGTATGCTGATATACATTACATCTGCCTGGGATATTACTAAATACTGAACTATTGTTCATCAAAACATCATGAAGGATTTGTTTTTGCATTATCGTAAGATTATAAGCTTCTTCACACTTGTATATTATTTCCTCATTTCTCTTCTCCTTCCAGCTGTTATTTGTCTCGCTCACATGGTCGTCTTTTGTTTGGATTGTAAATTCCTCTACTTTCTCTGGCATTTCTGCTAGCTGTTGAAAATATGGCGTGGTATTCCCTTCATATTCTGTGACTACCTGCTTTATCTGACTATTTCTATCAGTTTCTGTTATTTGCACAAAAAATTCTTGGTCACAAATATTTTTCTCATCCTTTGTCATCTCGATTACAGAAACTTTTTCTTTTATAAATGGTACCCTTATTTCTCTACCTTCTTTTGTTATTTTTAACTCTTCATGTTTAAAATCTATACATGCTTCATATTCATGTAGGAAGTCACATCCTATAATTATGTCACAAATCAGATGGTTTACAATTAGAAACATAACCTCAAAATTCTCTCCGCCAATAAGTATGCTAAGTAGAGCTTGTGTTTTTATGACCTGTGCGGTTCTTCCAATTGCAACACGACAAACTAAGTTACTAGTGGGAAGAGCCATAATCTTGTTACCTTCATTAATTAAATTTATGTAAAATTTCTGTGAGCAAATTGAAGCTATTGAACCAGAATCTATAGTTGCAATGATTTCTTTCTTCGCAATTTCCATTCTAACATGAGGTGACTCAAAATTTTCTCCCTTATCTTTTGTTGCTGTAATCTTATTACAGGGTGTATGTGTAGGCGTATGATTTGTATTGGTAATGGATACTGAATTATTAAAGACGTCCTGAGAACCTACTACACAGGAGTCTGTTAACAGTTTTCCTGGTTATTTCCATGTTCACGTACGGGACTGCCATTCCTAACAGGCGCTAAATCTATCTCCGTGTCGCTACCATTGTTTTGAGTTCCCCTTCCTCGAGTTCGAAATCCTCGATTTCTGACATTTTGTCCCCTTGGCACGTAATTTTCTTGCCGTTCCTCAGATCTTTCACGGTTATTATTTTCCCTCCAGTGAGTGAAATTTCCCCTCTGTCTAGTGTACCTCCTTCCATAATTTTGCCCTCTTTCAGGTAATCTTTCTGTCCGGACATAATTTATTTGTTCCTGCCGGCCTGGTCTCCTATCTATCCTTAATCTTTCAAATTGTGGAACGTATGATTGATACCGTTGTCTGGTATTAATTTCATGATGTCTGTCTTGTCCTCTTATTTGTTGATAACTACCTTGGTAATTTCTTCTATCTTGTACATCTAAAAATCTATGTTCCCACTCCCGAGACATATCTTCTTCCTGTTGTTCCAAAGCTGTTATTAATTCTGTCATCTCATAGATGTTCCGTGGTTTTGCAATTAATAAGTAATTTTGTATCCTTATAGGATAATGCCTTGCGAGCAAACTCACAAAATCTTCCTCACTGATTGGAGGTGACAAGTTTCTAACCTGACTTGCATGTTTTAGTAAGTAATCAGTCATCGATATTCCCCCTCGTGGATTAAATTGACCGTGACTAAGCATTGCTCGTATTCTTTGCTGTATCGTAACATTCCAAAATCTGTTCATGAATAATCTCTGAAAGGATTCATATGATATTTCACCCCCGGATACCATTTGTAACCAATCTAAAGTTTTCTGGTCCAAACATCTTTTGACAACTATCATTTTCAATGCTTCAGGTATCTTTTTAATTTGAAAATACTCTGATAATTCTGCAATGAACTGTACTGGACTGGAGTTTTCATTAAATTTTGGAAGTGGAAAATCACTTAAGATATGATTGTAATTTTGCAAATTCCCTGCTCCCATATTTAAATTTTCTAGTGTTACTTGTGCACTCTGAGTTTCAGCATTAGCTATAGATGAAGCTGCCGCATCACTCACATTATTTGTCATACCTGAGGAACTACCTCTTATCATTATTTTGTACATCTGACACATGCACATCACATATATTTGCCCTTGAATTCAATTCTAACCTATTTACAGTACCCTGCAGATTTTCTATTGTCTGTTCCAATTTCTTATTATTCTCATTTTGAACATTTTGGTGTTTGTTAATTTCAGAAGTTAGCTTTTGATTCAAATCTTTAGACAAATCTTTAACTTCATCTGACAATTTCTTTCTCTGTTTTTCTGACTCCTTCTGAATTTCAGATATTTCCCCTCTGAAATTAACTTGCACCTGTATTAAATCTGCATTTGTAGCCTCCATCATCCCTTTTAACTCACTTGAAATGCTACTCATTCGGCTACCTAGCTCTGTACATTTTACATTAACCTCATTTTTTTGGTTAGATATTTCCCTGCTCATGTCTAACATTTTCTTTGAAACCTCGCCTATCTCATTCGCTATCATTTCCTGATTTTCATTTCTCATTCTCATCATACTACTATCTAGCTCCATGAATTTCTTTTCAATTTCTTCCCTGTTTTGTTCTAAGCTTCTACCAATATCTTCTCTTAACTCCCTATGACTCTTTTGCATATCTTCCCTGTTTTGATCTATTTTCTTTTCTAATTTCTCATTATTCTTACAAATATCTTCCCTCAATTCCCTGCTATTCTTTTCCATATTCTCATTAGTCTTTTTCATATCTTCCCTGTTTTGATCTAATTTTTCACCAAATTTTCTCAACATTTCCATAATCATACTATTATCAGAGTGAATATTTCCTGCTATTCTACTCTCACTTTCTACACTAACATTTTCATCTTCAAACCCCAAAAAATCTGGGCTTCCTGTACTTTGTATTGGATCACAGCTAACTGCTACACTATCTCCCTCCATAATTATTTCTTCTGTATTATTGGTAGCCATTGTTTTTATTATCCTACCGCTCCTCATTAACATTGAAAGTTATTTACACTTAAAAAATTAGGATACTCTAACCTTAATAATGCTGTCCGCTGATGTATCTTTGATGTCCAGCGTTCTGCCCCTTTCTCCTAGATTTGTATGTCGCTTCTGCGTTGTTTTATGATGAATCTACGTTGTCTCGATGTTTTTGCGTCCACTTATCCGCGTCATTTGTCGCTCCTCGTTTCTGGAATCTGCGTCTTGTAGATTATTTTACTGCTGCTTTCGTTCCACGTCCTGATTATGCTGATCCTTTCCTGGTCACTTCGCCTTCCTTTCCTGGTCACTTCGCCCCACGTTGGTGGCGCCAATTTGTAAGATAAAACAAATTGTATGTTGCAAATAAATGTTTGTTTACATAACTTTAACTGCCCCACGTATGGGAGCCAATATGCGAGAGAACAAATTGTATATATGTTTATAGCACCACGTTGTGGAAGCCAATTTACGAGAGCAAATATGTGTTTTCTTCACGCGAAGCCATCTTGTGTGACGTCATACGTTGGTTGGTTCATTTGTTGTTTGTAGATTCCTCTGACGTAGCAATTGGTATCAGTTTTAAATGTCCACCGGCTAGCTATTATCTTATCTAGGTAGGCATGTTTTTCTTACAGGTTGTGAAGCGGAAAAGGAATCTTTTATCCAAAAACTACTAGTGAAGAAATGTATTTTATAATGTTTTATTGTCTCACACGTGCACTAACACTTTCACAGATTTATCTAGATAATCGCCCTAATGAAACTGTTTATAATAACTTCTTATCACTTTTAACTCACGTAATTCAACTTTGTATGTTTAACTTTAGAATATTTTATAAGATTTCTCGTACTTCTGCTGCGTGTAACTTATGACGAAAATGAAGGACTAATTGGCGACATCTTGTTGAACTGCGGAATCCACGTGGAGTGTACGGAGAATTTTGTATAACTGCGGGCGATGTATAATGTTTTGAGAATCTTGCCGAACTGGGGGACCCGCTACCTCAACCTGGCTATTTATAGGCTTGCCTCAAGATACACCTAAAGATCATAAATGAACCGCTATTGGCTAATAAAACGCGCCAACATTAGCGTCTATTTTACTATCCAATGAAAACCACAAATACATATTACTTTTATAGAATGTTCTAGAAGCTTTTTTTACCGAAAAGGCGCGAAACATTACGTAACTTCCTGGTTCCCGGTAACGATAAACAACTCATCCCCTTGCTAAAGTATTGTGTTATTGTTAACAGTTTCAGTAGAGCCGTATATTATTATTTACCAATAATAATTACAATTATTAAACCTCTGAAATCAATGTTACATAAAAATACATATTCATATTAAAATAATTATTTATATTAACGTAATTTGTGATACAAATTACCGTCTCAAACATTAACTATTCTTTTGTTGTTATATACTTATTAAGCTGCTATTATACAATCATGTTATTTATATTTAAGTTATTATTTTCATATCTATTTATTTATTAAAGTATGAATATCTTAAACCTATTCTTCATTTAATTATTTACATCATAAAATTCATCTCTTCTGCCTTAATATTTTCTCAGTTTATTACATTATATCTTTCCACTTTAACAATTTTTATCACTTTAATAAGCTTTACACTTTATCACACAATACCTTCTCAATCTTATCAGCTTTATAATCTCTAATTTTAAACTATTAGCCATTTCACTTTTCATTATATCACTTTAATTAATAAGTATCCTACCTATCCCTTTACTATCACTTATCACTAAATAGTTAGCATCCTCTTTTCACCACACTTCACATTCACTAAAACTCCTAATCCAATAAGCCTGCCTTCTTCACCTTTCATCCCTCGTCTCCTGGCTCCTCATCTTCTATACTGCCAGCAATAATTCCATCTTCTCCACCTACACTAACTCTTCCTCATCTCAACACTCCATCCGAACCCTTCTCTCACCTGCTATCCATGGCCCCTTCCCCCTTAACTCCTCTGCTGCATCCTTCCCACCCTCTATCTCCACTCCTGGGTGATTCTCCCTCCTCTCTTCTTCATCAGTCTCATTAATTATATTATCTCCCCTTTCGTCTTCTAACCTTCTATATTACTCAAATTCTGTGAGTATGTTTCTATTAAGTTTTCTTTTACTGTCTTCAATAGCTATAGTTGCATGCTTTCTGATCTTCTAAGAAATACTGGCGTCTTAATGTTTTCTGTTGGTTTTTCTATTATCTCCTTTCTTCCCATGCCAGTTTACTAATTTTATTTGCTAATATTTCTAAAATATTTGTATAATGTCTCTTTTCTTATAATAAATCCAATTGGATGTCCCTGTAGTACTCTTCTTTTTTCTTCCACTTCCTTATAGTATTTGGAATATTCAAAAAATAATATGCTCCGGTGTTCCTGTTACGTAACATATGTTGCATGTGTTATTTAAAACTTGTTTAATTTTATGCCAATACGTTTTATATGGGCCATGCACAGTAAGGTAATTTATTAGTCCTTTTGTGTGTTGCGTATGTTTAAAACTTGATCTTTCTTGAATGTTCGGAAAAATATCATATGTTTTCCTTCCTGCCTCGGTTTCATTCCATTCATTTTGCCAATCAGTTATCAGAATTTTCTGAATTTCCCTTAAATTTACGCATTTTCTTCCTACTATTTCCTCTACTTTGGCTAAGTTTCATTTTTAAACCAGTGCATTCCTCCCCCTAGTTTGACTCTATAATCGACTGCTAAGATTCCTGTTACAACTAATAATGCCATAGTCGGGGTTGTATTAAAGACCCCCGTATATCTCAACAATATTTCCCTTTATGTTCTTCTTAAATTTGTATATTTTCAACCTTCTTGTTTACACCCCCGCCCCATGGGTTATAATGGAGGAAAATATACAGTTCTGATATGTTTTAATGGTATTCAAGGATACGTTACTACAGGATACTAAATTACAATTTTTTATCCAAATAAATTCCCAGATATTTAGCTTCTTTTTGATGGCGAATATTTGTGTTTTTGTATTTAATTACTGGGTCCCTAATTCATTTTTCTTTTAGTATCATGTAACAGGATTTATTAGCTGTTATTTAAAGCTTAGTTGACTACACCATGCTTCTAGTTTTTTAGTAGGTTTATTGCTGCGTTCTTCTTTCTCATTTCTATTTTATCCTTCTATTATAAACAATAAATGATCTGCATACACAATGGTTGTTAACACATTTGCTTCCTTTTGTAAATCCTTCAACAATGTTTCCCTAGTCGTCCTCCGTGGACTAGTGGTACCATGCTAGCTTCTAGTTTCCAAGGTCGCGGGTTCAAACCCGGCGGAGGGCGATGGATTTTTTCGGGCGTAAAAATCTTTAGCATGGCTTCCCTTCGACATTAAAATGCGAATCAGCTGGAGGATTTATTGTCGTGTCGGCATGTTGCCATGGTAGCTCAGTGGTTAGAGCAACCGGACGGAGACCGGGAGATCCGTGGTTCAAATCCGGCTATGGCATTGAATTTTTCAGTCATCTGATTCTACCTTTCCAACCCTGTCCAACACACGGCTTGTGTGAAAGAACAATTAATTCCATTAATTGACCTACTAGTGGTTGCAACTATAAAGCCCGGAACTTAAAGTACTTACAACAAATGTAAGTCGCCATTGGGGTATGGCATCTCAAAACAATTTGAGATCTCCTTGTGGTTTACCGGGAAAAATGCGAATCAGCTGGAGAATTTAATGTCGTGTCGGCATGTTGCCATGGTAGCTCAGTGGTTAGAGCAACCGGACGGAGACCGGGAGATCCGTGGTTCAAATCCCGGCTATGGCATTGAATTTTTCAGTCATCTGATTCTACCTTTCCAACCCTGTCCAACACACGGCTTGTGTGAAAGAACAATTAATTCCATTAATTGACCTACTAGTGGTTGCAACTATAAAGCCCGGAACTTAAAGTACTTACAAGTCCATTGGGGTATGGCATCTCAAAACAATTTGAGATCTCCTTGTGGTTTACCGGGAAAAATGCGAATCAGCTGGAGAATTTAATGTCGTGTCGGCATGTTGCCATGGTAGCTCAGTGGTTAGAGCAACCGGACGGAGACCGGGAGATCCGTGGTTCAAATCCCGGCTATGGCATCTGATTCTACCTTTCCAACCCTGTCCAACACACGGCTTGTGTGAAAGAACAATTAATTCCATTAATTGACCTACTAGTGGTTGCAACTATAAAGCCCGGAACTTAAAGTACTTACAACAAATGTAAGTCGCCATTGGGGTATGGCATCTCAAAACAATTGAGATCTCCTTGTGGTTTACCGGGAAAAATGCGAATCAGCTGGAGAATTTAATGTCGTGTCGGCATGTTGCCATGGTAGCTCAGTGGTTAGAGCAACCGGACGGAGACCGGGAGATCCGTGGTTCAAATCCCGGCTATGGCATTGAATTTTTCAGTCATCTGATTCTACCTTTCCAACCCTGTCCAACACACGGCTTGTGTGAAAGAACAATTAATTCCATTAATTGACCTACTAGTGGTTGCAACTATAAAGCCCGGAACTTAAAGTACTTACAACAAATGTAAGTCGCCATTGGGGTATGGCATCTCAAAACAATTTGAGATCTCCTTGTGGTTTACCGGGAAAAATGCGAATCAGCTGGAGAATTTAATGTCGTGTCGGCATGTTGTCATGGTAGCTCAGTGGTTAGAGCAACCGGACGGAGACCGGGAGATCCGTGGTTCAAATCCCGGCTATGGCATTCTGATTCTACCTTTCCAATGTTTCCCAATGTCCCAAATGTTCAAAAATTCGGTCTAAGGACCGAGTCCTGGGAGCATCCTGTCATAATTTCTCTATATATTGCGTCTTTAATTCCTCTAACATAAACTCCCATATCTTTACAATAATCTTACAACATTTCATATAAGAATGTTGGATAACTTTTATCACGTAATCTCTTAAAAAGGAAAGGCCAACACATTTTGTGAACAGCTACAGAGATATTAACATGGATACCAATAACACATTTTACTCTCAATTCTTCAGTTACTAAATCATTAATGGCATCTCCCCTTTTGAAAGCCATATTGTCAAAAGACTTACGATTCAGCTTGTTCCTACTTTACTTTTTTTCCAATAATATAACATTAGCCCCCTTCCAACAATAAGGAAATCATCTTTGCCATAAACGTCATTTAAGTCTATATAGTAATGGTGTTATTTCCCTTTCCAGTTGTATAAGAAATTAATTGATAATTCCATCTGGTTCGGATGCTTTTTTCTTATTTAGGTTCTCAATTATTAGCGTAATTTCATTATATCGAATGGATATATAACCCTTGTATTGATACAGGGTGGACCATTTAAGTTGAGGCTGTACAGTATCTCCAAAACTAAGCATTGTAGAAAGAAATGGCTTTAATAAAAGTAGCTTTATATTATGGGAGAAAGCAAATACCATTAATCGTGTTTTGTTTGGAGGATGTTATGATGCTCATTTTACGGTCAATTTATGTTTCTAAATGGGAACCTACATTTTGTATGTTGTTTTATATTCCTCATAAAACTCTAAACAACTTTTGTATAAAGCACATAGCAACTGTTCTTATCAACGTAAATAACAACGAAAATTCCGTATGGCTGTGTACAATGAATGGTTGGACCCATTCAACATAGTGCAGCATAATAACAGTAGGCGAGCAGGCAATGAGACATTGTGTCGGTTGCTTTGTTTACTTTCCACGGTAGCACAGTTTCCTAGTATGTGCCATTAGTGTACTTGCAGCCGCCTTCGAGTCCAGGCGGATGCACTGGTAATGCCTACCTAAAATTAGCGATCACTGAGTAATAACCATCAGTTCCGTTCAAGTCGTTTAACATTTGAAGCGTACTCAGTTGACCGTGGGTTGAAATTAATCAACTGTCTCAACCAGAAAAAATGGAAATGGCTCTTATTTCCGGAGAATCTTGGAGAGATAAGGAACAGGCTATTCTTCCGCACGCGGAGAGATTTCCTAATAGGAGAGCTCCATCAAGAGCTTCATTTTATCGTGTGATAAAACAATTCTCCGAAAAAGGCAGTGTGCGGCCAAAGAAAAGGAAGCGCAGCTACGGACGAAGATAGGGAAGTTGCGATGCTAACTGCAGTGAATTACATCCCATATCAGCTCTTGCGAATTAGCAACCAAAGCGGGAATATCCAAAAGCAGCGCCCTCAGAAAATTGAAACGGCATAAACTCCATCCCTACCATGTGTCACTACATCAACAACCACATCGTGACAATTTTTTGAATAGACTAACGTTCTGTAGGAGGGCACAAGACAGACTTCGGATCAATAGCAGCTTTTTCAGTTCGTATTGTTTAGTGATGAGTGTGCATTAACAAATCATGGTGAAGTAAGTCCACACAATATGCACTATTCGGCTGTGGAAAACCCACACTGGTTACGAGAAGTGGAACATCATAGTCCCTGGTATGTTAATATGAGGTGTGGGATTTTGGGTGACAATGCAATTGGCCCGTACTTCATTAATGGCACCTTAACAGGTGCAAAGTACAGGAACCTATTAAAGGAGGAGTTACCGTTATTGTTAGATGTTCCATTACAATTAGGTCGCAAACGTGGTACCAGCACGTCGGATGCCCTGCGCACTATGCATGTACTGCTAGGGGTGTTCTAAATATTAATTACAATGAGATAGGACGCGCAGGTCCCATTAATTGGCCAGCTCAATCTCCTCACCTTACTTCACCAGACTTTTTCTTATGGAGTTAGTTTAAAGAAAAAGTGATTTGTGAAACACCAACGACTCCGGACAACATGAAGGCGTGCATACTTAAAGCTTGTGCCAGTCTTGAAAGAGACATGATTTTACGGACACATCAATCGTTCACTCATAGAGTTAGAAAATGGATTGAGACAGAAGGGCATCATTTTGTACATTTATTATCCTAAGGTAGTTTGTGATACTCTATGTATGCCTACCTTTCATCAATGTTTAATTGTCTACACCAGTGAAGGAACCATTTACTAAGTAGAAAATGGTTTATAAAAAATTGTTTATTTTGTGACGAATAAGGAAACGACGTAAAAAATGCTGGTTCCAATTACGAAACGTAATTTGACCCTAAAATGACCATCCATATATGGTCCAAGCATTCATCGTGTTATTCGCACGCAGCCATTCAGAATTTTCGTTGTTATTTACGTTGGTATAAGAACAATTGCAAAGTGCTTTATACAAATGTTGTCTAGTTTCTTATGAGAAGTGACAAAACAACATAAAAAAACGTAGGTTCCATTTAATAAATTAAATTGACTCTAAAACGACCATTACAACGTCCTCCAAATAAAAGACGAATAATGGCACTTACTTACCCCCATAATATCAAGCAACTTTTATTCAAGGCATTTCTTTCTACAACGCTTATTTTGGAGATATTGTACAGTCTCAACTATAATTGCCCACACTGTATATTGCTTCGTCATTTAATTTCCTTTTTCTAGCATGTACACCATCCTGTGTTGCTATGTCAGTACTCGGTAAAAGCTTATTTAGAAACACATTTACCGACTCTTTCCAGTTCTTAGTCACATCTCCGTATCCGTTGTTTAACGTAGAAAGTATTTCCGGCTTTTTAATCTTCTCCATAATTATTTATATGGCAAACCCCATAAATTATTGCTTAGAGTTCCTTGCATAAATGAGTTGGTATCTCCTCTAACAGTTCTTTATACGCTTGGTTTGCTTCCTATAGTTATATAACTTAATTTCTCGTCTTATGCTACAGTCGATTTTTATATATTCGTCTTAATTTCCTTGCCTATCTTCTTACTTTTTGTAACGAACCTGTCCAGATTCCATCTTTACAGTTCCGTTGTCTACTTTTTGGTACTGTTTAGCGATTACTTTTCTCACCATTTTTCCTAACTATATGCGTCTGTATCTGTAACATTTCCTGTATACTTGAGTTGTACATTTTTAGATTGTTGCTCGAGTTTGTCCCAGTTTGCTTGCGTAATGATATAAATACTTTTTCCCTTGTTTATCCTTATATTGTTGTCAACATTAGTTTCAGTATCAAAACATATCAACCGATGCTCACTTAAAGTCAAAGTTTTTCCAACACTTCAATTCATAATTTTTCCTATTGCTCCCATGTTACATGATGTTAAATCTATGTTCGGGGTAGCTTCAGCTCCACTTTCAAATCTTTGGGGATTATTGGGTTCACTACAAATCGTTAAATTTAGCTCCGAAATAATGTTTTCTAATTCTTCTCCTGTTTCATCCCTATATTGATTATACCACCATTTTGACTCAGCATTTACGTCACAAGTATGAATTATTATATTTCTGGAGTACATATTATCTACGCAAGAAATATCCCGGGCTTGTAGGCCGTGGTCTACTAGGCTCCTTTATCTTCCCAAAAGTTTCGTCTACACAGTTGGTAGACATTACTATATCTACACGTCACGCGATAAATATGGCGTTTTTCGAAACTGCAGTATTGGATTCTACACCGCTCAAGCCTTTCTGATGGTTTCGTTATGTGGACGATACTTTCGTCATCTGGAACCATGGTGAGCAAGCACTAGCAGAATACCTCAAGCACCTAAACAGCGTTAATCAACATATCATGGAGAAAGAAAAGGACGGGCACCTACCATTGTTGGACGTCTTGGTGAACAGGAGGGCAGAACGCACACTGCGTCATAGAGAATATCGTAGTCCCACACACACCGATAGTTACCTTTGAAGGGATTCAAACCACCACCCGCGGCAAAAACGTTCCCCAGACCGGGCTACAAGCATTTGTGAAGCTGGACACTTACGTCAAGAATTTTAGCATTTAAACAAAGTACTGCAGTCCAATGCTACACAGAACAAGAATTCGGAAGAGCCTTGCATCCCAGAAAAAGTTTCCTTATTTCAGAAACAAATTCAGGTGCATATACATCAAATCAGTCACAGACCGCATTGGCAAACTACTATCACGTTACATATTCAACACCATCTTCAAGTCAACCAAGCAGATACATAATATACTTCAGTCAGCCAAAGACTAGAGAGATACACTATCAATAGTGGCAGTATGCAGAGAACCGTTCTGCTGAGGTAGAGTATATATACGGACCACAGAACGGAGCATGAAAACTCGCATCAACAAACGCAAAAGAAACTGTCGCTTGGGACACATGGACAATCAGCTATTGCGGAACATGCCATCTTTGCTGAAGTGCGGCATATTATCCACACTACAACACAGATATAGCGGCATCGACCTCACAGTATCATGCACGGCACGACTATATCGTGAAACTATTGAGATCCATAAATATCAGCATTATATCGACAGAAAAGAAGAAAGATTAACATTACTCAAAACGGGGCATCCAGCAATCCAGCAATCGAGAACAGGTCGCCCAGGTATACCTGGGCGGAATGTAATCGCCACAGTACTTAGCCGCGTATGCGGCTTTACCTGTGCGATAAAGGAGGTTTAAAAGAATATACACAAGCTTTTGATTTGTGACTGTCTTGGGCGGGGTTTAGCTTTCTGCACTACCATTTGGCTGGGTCTCGGCGTTTCCTCATGGGCGGACTAGCGACCATACGGTGACCAAGCCCAATGCTGCTTAACTTGGGCGACCGCTTGTGTGGTCGTCAAGTTAAGCAGGCCGGCATGGCAGCAAAGCAAGATGGGAATACAGGTAATGGGATGGGGGTACTCAAGTTGGCAGCAGGGCGGGTCGCTGGTAGATGGTCACTCATCCAGCCAGCGACCGGGCCCAATGCTGCTTAACTTGGGGAGGTTTGTGAGATGAGGGATTGGTAGACTTCAGCCTCGGGGGCCCAAGCCGTCTTTCGGCAACCGGTAGCTCTTCCTCCGCCGTGGCACCTTGTGGTCATAGCGGCCCAAAGAGTTAACCAGCTGGTTGGGGTGATAGGTAAGTTTCGCGTACATGGTGCGGGTTCTCTCCCGCACCACGTCCACGATGTATGGGAGACCGGAATGGGTATGTAGGATATGTGATGGGAATCTACGCCCGGTATTATAGATCATCCGAAGCGCCCTGTTCTGGACGGTTTGCAGTCTGCGGATGGTGGTCGCTGCCGCCGATCCCCAGACCTCGCAGCCGTAAAGAATCAGGGGCGGGATAATCGCCTGATATAGGCGTAGCTTGAGGCGTATGGGCATTGTGGAGCGGAATACAGGGTACAGCTGCCTCAGCGCGGAGTGGCCGAGGCCGACCTTTGCCCTGACATGTGGCGCGAAAGTGAGGCCGCGGTCGAGCGTGACTCCGAGGTATTTGGCTGAGGTAACCCAGGGGATTCTCCTCCGCCGCAACCTCAGAGGCCGCTCGGGCCGCCACCGACGGACCTTCGCCAGGAGAAGCGCAGAGCTCTTCCCCGGGCTGATGGCCATCCTCCACTTTTCGCTCCACCTGCCAATGGCTCGGAGCTGTCGCTGTAGTGGAGGGAAACAGAATCGGGCATTCTTGTTCTGTGCCATTATGAGGACATCGTCGGCATATTGGCACGTAACAGTCCTGGGTTCCGTGGGGAAGTCCGACATGTAGGCCGCGAAGAGAAGCGGGGACAGTACACTGCCTTCCGGGACTCCAGCGGCTATGGGACGGACTGAGGAAACCTTCCCCTCCACTCTCACCCTGAATGTGCGATCCCGAAGGAAACTGCTTATCAGGGCAAGATAGGCGGGAGGGACGTCTAACTCCTTGAGTTTGTATAAAAGGCCTTGGTGCCACGTCGTGGCAAAGGCCTTCTCTACGTCCAGCAGCACTGCTATGGTCTTGAAGTTCTCCTGGAAGCCCAGGGAGGCCTTCTCGGCCAGTCGCAGCAGCTGCAGGGTGGTGGAGTGCCCATGGCGAAAACCAAACTGATGGTCCGGTAGGAGTTGCCTTTCCTCAAATAGAGGTGTGAGGCGGGCTAGGAGCAACCGCTCAAAGACTTTTGAGACGGTTGGGAACAAGCTGATGGAGCGGTAACTGCATGGAAAGACCGGATCCTTGCCGGGCTTTAAAATGCATACCACCCGCGCCTCTTTCCAACTAGTTGGAAAGTGACGGAGGTGAAGGCATGCATTGAAAATCCGCGTCAAATGGATGACGGCCTTCTTGGGTAGGTGCTGGAGCATGGGCGCCGTGAGGCCGTCATGTCCAGGGGATTTATTCGGATTGAGTTTTCGGATTTCGGAAGCCACCTGTTTAGGGGTGACTATGGGAAGATGGACCTTCTCGTGGCGCGGTTGTGGTTCCTCATAGAGGTAGTCCACAGTCGCTTCCACGAGCTCAGTAAAGTCTTCGTCCTGGGGGTCCTCCCGCGGTTCGAATTGGAGTTCTAAATGGTCTGCAAACACTGTGGCTTTCTCGCGGGGCTCGAAGGCGAGTCTCCCGCGAGTGCCGTGCAGAGGATGCTGGTACTGCGTCTTATCCTTCCTCAAGGATTTGATAATCCGCCATGGTTTCTTTTCCTGTAGGTTTACAGTCTCCATTGTTCTTTCCCAGGCCTCCTTTCTGTGCACACGGAGCAGTCGCCTTGCCAGGGTTTTGAACCGCTGGTATACTGCCCCTATCCTGGGATGGCGGAAACGCTGCCATAGCTTCCGTACAGTTGCCTTGGCTTTTAGCAGCTGCCGGAGTTCATTAGGTATGGTTCTCGGGTTTGGTATGTCAGACGGGATGCGGTGAGTGTGTGCACGTACCCTTCCCTCTCCCTCCACTACAGCATGTGGAAGCCTGTGCCATTCGGCTTGCCATTGGCGGGCTAGACACTTTGCTGATAGCGGTTTATGACCCCCCAGACCATCGCTTCTATGAAGCAGACTACCGAACCCTACTCAACCTACACCCAGTGGTATGCATTGCTGGAGACCTCAACGCGAAGCACGGGCTCTGGCACAGCCGCACGGCTAACCAGAAAGGCCGCGGACTCTACCGCCTCATCAGCGGAGACCCAAGCCTAATCGCGCACGGACCGAGAGGGCCTACGTTTTATCCGGCCCGCGGCAGGCCGGATATTCTCGACATCATGATCACCAAAAACATTCCTTTCCATCTAGAGCTCTCGGCGGTAAACGAGCTGGATTCCGACCATGACCCTGTCCTGGTGGATTCCAACGTTTCAATGCCAGCACTGGTCAGCCCAGACTGGGTAAACGAGGTCGACTGGGATGCAGCCGTCCAAGAATTGAACCGGTCTGTCAACCCGCGGCCAAGTATCGACTCCATCGATGCGCTGGAAGCGGCGGCGGCAGACTTCTCCCAACAGATCCTGACTGCGAAAACGGGGCATCCAGCCCTTACAAAACCCAAAATAAAACATTCCACGCGAGCCAATTACACGCCAGAGAAACCCAGCACACCATTAGATCAAGTCCAGCCCACATCCAACACGAACCAATGCACACCGCTCCACCTACCGCCACGATAAGTACTGCAGTACGATGTATACAAACCACAGTGGCGACCGAGACATCCACAAGGACACCTGGACCACGCAACCGCCACTGATGTCTACCCCAGGTGTACACGAAACGTCAGCAAGATGGAGTCCAATAGACAACGGCCCACAAGGCCGGGAAATTTCTCAATTAGTTACAACACCGGCCGTGAAAGCCTATGAAACTTCATTATATATTTGGATATTTGTCTAGTATGTTCTAAATAGGGCTCTATTTGGATCTTTTATTGACAGTAGTGATTTGTCAATATAAAACCGCACGCTTCAGTCGTTATTTCCACGCAGCTTAAATGTGTGTTAGTTGGGAAATATTCACTACTTGAAGAGTTGGATTATTTACATCCTTAGCTGCCATGGGGTTTATCCGCCATATTTACACAACGTACATTTGTTGGCATAAAATTAATGTACCCCACAGAGTACATGGTTCCTGAATGCACAAAATATCCAAACGTATATCTTCTTTTATTTTACGTAATTCCATTAACACTAATTTACCCTCTGAGCATTGATGTGACGATATCCTATCTGTGTTTAAAATCCATAGCCGTCCATTGCGTCTTCTATAAAAGATCGGTCTTGCGTAAAAATAGGAAATGTGTTTATTTCCAGTCCTAAGTTCTTGTCGATCAAATATTTTGAAAGTTTGTGACCCTTATTAGTAGCTGGTTTTTATTTCCTCTCGTATTAGGTATCAGTTTAAGCTGTTTTGTCGCACTTTGCTTTTGTGGTTGTTTTATTTAACTATGAGCTAAAGGCTGCAATTAAATTATCATTTCTACCAAAACTTCTTTTTTTGCTGACTTGTTATGGCCTGTAAGGGTTATATTTGGTGGTTTGTATGTGGAATGCTGAGTTAAAATAGTGTTTGTAGCTTTAATGTTCACGTGAGATATTTCATCATGTCTGGTATGAATATATAATTTAGCCAATTTTGAGCATAATCAACAATTCTTCCATGACAAAGTAGGGTTAATAAATTTCTTCCATGTCAAATGTATCATTACGTCTACTAAAACCTGTTTCTAGCAGTCAGTAATTCCTGCAGTTCGGTTATTACGTTCTGCACTCTCAGCTCAATCCGGTCAACGCTATCACGCACAGGATATGTAATTGTGTCACAATTGCGATGTAATTTCCATATTATGTATTATGGTGCAACTATTATTGTCCGTCTCTCTTCTAATCTAGTTAGTTGTAATGTCATACTAAACTTGGCATAGAACTTAGCACAGAACCTTGTTTATTGCAACACCTTCTTCCTGCTGCTCACTTTTCCTTCCTTCTTCTTTCTTCCCACTTTTTTGTGCTGTTAATGATGATTATATTGTCTGCTAATTCTTGTCCTGTTCTTCATTTCTTCTTATGGTGTTTTTATTGCTTTATTTTCAGTCTTCTTTTCTGTTTATATGTATTATTGATATGGCTATATGTTTTCTTTTCGTTAGGTTTACTTTACATTTAAAAATTTTGTGAAACATTTTTCTTCGTTCCCATAGAGAATGTTAAATACCGCTGTTCCGTTTTTGCGGTTGCTATTTAATATCCGCTCTCCTTAATCATCTTCCTCGGTGGTTAAATCATGTCAACAAAGCTTAATATTCAACTTAAAATTTTCTTTCATCTTGTCTGTACTCCTATTTCTTTTACTATCATTCTTGACAACATAATAGCGCACATCGAGCTGAACAGGAGATCGTTAGTAAACCTCGGTATATAGCAGAAGCCAGATTTATCCCATATCCGGTGCTGGTGACAGCGAACCGTTTTCCCAATTACTGCTACGTATATGGCACCATGTAGTATTGAACAGGTTACGTTGTCCCAAGAAAAAGAGGTGGCGATAAACGCATACACTCTCCTGATGGCGCCGTTCTGTTTTATTTGAATTTTAATGGTTACGATTATGTATGCTTTATTCAGTGAACAAGTCATGATTTCCAAGTCGAAGTATCTATGTGCTTCTTATATCACTATGGTCAGCTGGAGGCTCATTTTTGCCAACTCTTACTGCAGCTTTGCTAATTCTTTGATAAAAAAATCTCATAGGGGATGACCGAAAGCGGGAATAAATGGTTCCGACACACTAGCAAAGCGTCCATGTGTTTTATGACCAGAACAGTCCGTGTAGATCTTTGGTATTCTACACAATTTCCCATGAGTTAAGAATTATTCGTCCGACACATTTTGTAGTTTCGTTTCTATGTCGCATGTAAGGTTGGATCCCCAGACGGTTTTGCTGAGTCTAAGGTGCATCTTTTTGAACACCATGGTTAATTTCTCGTTATGGTTTGTCGACTAGTCCTTTTTGGATATTAACTGCGCATGATATTAAGTCAACGTTGTTTCTAACGCCTCTTATTGGTCCTGTAAATGTTTGTCCATAGCTGCTGACATGCATATCTAGTGGCTAGTGGGCAAGTCACCACAGAAATTAAGGTCAATCATGAAGACTAAACCTCTTCTTGAGTGGTATCCCTTGTCCCTGGTGAAATTAAACGATGCGTCGTGTAGCCTAAGCAGTTCTTCATCCAAGATAGTGCCTGCGTAGTTGATATCATTTTGCAGTCCCTCGATTACCTGCTTGCCTGCTGAGGTCAGGTATC
Source organism: Deroplatys truncata (assembly GCA_030765065.1). Classification (NCBI taxonomy): domain Eukaryota; kingdom Metazoa; phylum Arthropoda; class Insecta; order Mantodea; family Mantidae; genus Deroplatys; species Deroplatys truncata. The sequence goes on from CM060990.1 coordinate 374,684,391, forward strand.
GGATGTTCACTTTCTATCTATTCACTTAACGAAGGAGATACCGACGCCTGGTAGGCTGTCGTCCACGGCAATGGCTTCCGTACACGGCCCGTTACTATCATGTCGGACGCTTCTTGTTCTCCAGACGGCTAGGTGGACAGGTAGGGTGAGTAGTATAACGTTTCAGGCGTGGGCCAGCTACAAGCACCTCTGAAAAAGGGAAGGTAAATTCACCCGAGGCCGTCTCTATCTACAAGAGATTCGTGACGTTACAACGCGAGGTTCTCTACCAAGTAATTCCAACTGATGAAGCTATGTTTTGCAAGTATTGTAACAAGTTTGCGCTGAAATAAGCGCACGCAATCTTTATATCTTACACTTACATATTAATGGTTAATGCATGTTAGTAAATAAATGGAAACCATGCTTTCCATATAATTTGTGGCAGACCATTTTCTTACCTTCTCAATGCGAGTAAGTCTGTGACTTTCGTATTTGTTTTTCCTGCAGCTCATTTCAAACTATCTTCTTTAATAATACAATATTCTTATAAGGATGTTAGCTATTAAGTAGTATAGATTTGCGGTTCCTAAAACACTTAATATGCATGGAATGTCTTCATATGCAAATGAGCTCCCTCCCCCACTTTCCCTCTTCCACCCCCCACCTCCTAGGTAGTTTTACTTGCACCTGAGGGTCATAAATCTTGTTGAGTACAATGGAAGCTTGACAGTTAAGCAATTAAGGCTGTCAATCAACTGTCAAAACGAACAAAGGGGTCATAAATTTAAGGTTCTGTAACAAAGGCGAGATGTTTTTCCTACCCATTCCACATCAGGCCACTTCTGCACTTGTTGCAGTTACCCACTCCACTCCTATTGTTTGTCGAACACGTGGCATACTCATTCCACTAGCTTTTAACAAAAGAACAATGCTTACCCTTCAGCTGTCAAAATGAACAAAGCCCATGATGAATTAGGGTTGTGACAAAGAGAACCTAAGCCAGTTAACAGAGAAACAAGTTCTATTGTCCGGTGCAACCATTTATTTCTCATTCCACTGCCCCCATAACAAAGCCGGTTCCCTTTCCATTGTGGAAGAGATTCTATTGTGTGTGCCTTTCTATTGTCCGAGGCAAGCCTTCTTTAGAAAGACCATCTGACATACTCATTCCACAACCCTATAACAAAGCCGGTCCCTTTCCATTGTGTAAGAGATTCTATTGTATGCCTTTCTATTGTCCCGGGCAAGACTAGTTTAGAAAGACCCCTGCGGCGTTCCCATTCCACTGCTCCATAACAAAGCCTGACCCTTTCCATTGTTCGAGCACCTGGTAGCTTAACAAAAGAATCTGAAGGTGGCTTCATGCTCGTCCTGTCCTTGTTTGCGTGAAAGAGAGAGAAGCCTGTTTACCAACTCTGCGTAACAACGTCAGAGTCGGCCATCATAATTTTGCCTGAGGGACTGTTCTCTCCGATATTTTACGACATCCTACGAATATACCCGAGCATAGTTAACAAGCATTCTGCTTGGCCCATTTCAGGCAGGGACTCTGAAAAAGCGTCTAATATACATTTCATTACATGCATTAAACCTCTGTGTGGATATGCATAGATCGGTGCTCGATTCTTGCTGCAATCAAAAGTTTATTGCTATTGAGAAATTGATGATTGATATTATTATAGCATTACCTTAATTAATAAAAGTGCGTTCAGAGGAGTGTAGCTCGAATCTTACGCAGCGAAACTCTAATGCGTAATAACTATTAAACTATGCAAGGTCAGATTAAAAATGTATTTATCAAATATAATTTAATTTTTTATATATCATTACCCTAATTAATGAAAGGGCGTTCAGAGGGTTCTAGCTCGAATCTTACGCAGGGAAACTCTAATGCGCAATAACTATTAAACTATGCACGGCCAGATTAAAATGTATTTAACAAATATAACTTAATTTTATATATCATTACAATAATTGATAAAAAGGGTGTTCAGAGGGTCCTAGATCGAATCTGCGAAACTCTAATGCGCAATAACTATTAAACTATGCACGGCTAGATTAAAATGTATTTAACAAATATAATTAAATTAATGAAACGGTTTTCAGAGGGTTCTAGATCGAATCTATGAAACTCTAATGCTTAATAAATATTAAACTATGTGAGTATTGGGCGGTCAGATTAAAACGTGTTTAACAAATATAATTTAATTTATACAACAATACAATGTTTAACGAGCTGTATTGTTAGGAACCAGAGGCCCATAGTTTGAATCTTACCCTGCGAAACGTTATAATAATTATTAAAATATTGAAGCAGGGGGCGGTCGGATTAAAATTGCATTTAGCAAATATAATTATTTATATTAAACCCTGATGCATACTTAGATATCCCGAAGCCTAGACAACATTCTTTCTTCTTCTCCTCTCTTTTTCTTTCTATCTATCTCTTTCTTTCTCCACGACTTGTACACATTCAGGCGTTCGCATATACACGAGCACTTGTACACACATCAGCAAACATACACTGGTGCACACACGCACACACGTACATGTAAGTACACACACGCACACACATACACACACGCACATACATACATACATACAACAGTACACATACATACACCAGTACACACACGCATTCACGCACCTCATGCGTATACATACATACACTAGTGGTCTTACACTCACACATACATATACATGGACACACACATACACGCACACACACTCGCGTACATACATACATACACTGTTACACTTGCACATACGCACACGACCACACACACGTGCAAGCACATATGCCTGTTCACTTACATCCAACAGCGCCAACCCACACACGCACACACCAACTCACGCGCATGCCCTGAATGAAAAGAGACAAAATGATACAATAAAAACTAATTATAGCTCGGATGCAAGGCACATTTACGATTTGCTCGAAACCGGTCTGGATGCAGGGGTTCGAATCCTAGGAGTGATCACAAATTCATCTTCTAATAACTCCAAAACTAATTAAAATAAAAACAGTAAATAAGCTTTATTACTTTTATGTCAGTTCCTTTCTTGTGCATGCATATTAGAGTCCAGGTGTCATGGGCTCGATACTTAATTTTAAAATCTCAATTATCTCAGAAACTAGAAGGGATTAAGGTGCGGACCAAAGCACGATTTTAGTTCTTATGATGAACAATTAATGCTTTATATAATTTCCAATCAGTTGTCCCTACCTCGAATCCCGATCTTTCAGCGACTTCCTTAATTTTCCACTGTGCTCTAGAATATATCACATAGATTGATGCTGTAACTGCATACAGGTCTCTTAAACAGATCAAACTAATATAATAAATAATTTTGTTTCTGGCGTTCTGAGTTCGAATACCGATTCATGAAGTTTACTTATAAATTTAATAACATAGTAAATAAGTAAGACAAAGGCACCAAATAAACCTATTTTGTTAATAATATACAGCGGGTGTATATTAGGGTACCTGACGTCCTGGGATCGATCCTTAAGTTTAAATCTCAATTATTGCAGAAACTAGCAGAGATAGAGCTGTAGACGAAAGCATGTTTGATAGCTCATACAATGAACAATTAATGCTGTATATAATTTCCAATCAGGTGCCCCTAGTTCGAATCCCGATCTTTCAATGACTTCCTTAATTTTCATCTGTACACTAGAATACATCGCTTAGATTGATGCTTTAACTGTATGCAGCTTTGTGTAAAGACATTATGGCTGTACTCCGTGTGGGAGAGAGAGAGCGAGAGAGGGAGAGAGAGCGAGAGGAAGTGAAACAAGTAGGGATAGAAGTGCTGAGAGCAAGAGATGATGTCATTGGATGCAATAATCACGTGACGTGTAAGCATCACAGCCATGATGACGTGCCGGCATTACCTGGAGGGGCTTTAGATCCCTATATAAACAGATATCTGCCCATGTTAGAACTGTTGTGTACTTATTAACTTTACATTCAAGTTTTAAAGAGCATTAAAAGCAACGTGAGCTGCAGGCCGTCTACACATTCAGCACATATCAAAACGTGGCAATGCAAGGTGAGTTTTACATAACTATACAAAATCACTGTTGGCTTTTACAATACATTTAATTTCGTTTAAACGTTACAGTACATGAAAGACGATTCGTTACAAGGAGCATCATATTTTCTAATCTGTGCTTTACATTCACATGGATTTCACTGCATACTCTTCTTCAGTTCACATGATTTTCGACACACATTCTTCTTACATAAACATTCATACGATTTTCCCCCTCATTCTTTGTTTCACTATACACTCACATGATTTCCTCTACTCATTCTTTGTTCCCCTGCAGGTTCATGCTCTGTTAACATTCACACGACTTTCTCTGCACATTCTTTGCTTCCATTAACATTCACACGATCTTCGCTACACATTCCTCTTACTTAAACATTCATACGATTTTCCCCCACTCATTCTTTGTTTCACTATACATTCGCATGCGATTTCCTCTACTCATTCTTTGGTTCTCTGCTGGCTCATCTTCAATGAACATTCACATGATTTTCTATACTTATTCTTTGTTTCTCTACACATTCATAGGCATACTTACAAAACATGCACACCCTAGTTCTAATATAAAGAAGTGTATAACTCGTTCTTCAACTTGAATAATGTAGTGAAAATAATAATTCATGACAATGTCTGTTACAGATTGTTTAGCTGATAGACTTGACAAGATGGTTGAAGAGCGTAGTTTCCTACCGACTCGTCGGGTTCAAGATCTCGAAATAGGTCTTAACTATGAGATAAAGTCCTTAAAGAAAGTTCAAACAAGATATGGTACCAGGATCGTATCTTCGCTGGAGGATTGTCAAGTGATTACAATAGCCAGAGCGCTATAATTCGTTAACCGATTAAGAGATTGCAGAAATACCTGGGAACGTATACCTCCAGTATAATGGCATGGCAGAGACGGGGAAATTTAAGACATGTAAATTGTCTTTTTTACATGCAAAGAAGGTACGTAGAAGTGTCAAACTTAAGTATTGAATGTTCTCCCATTTCACAATGAAAAATTCATAAATAAAATAACTGACTCATTGATATTACATATAAAGACACAAAAGATGCATATTATAGAATTTTATAAAAAATTTACGAAATCACAATATCACATGCTTTGAGTTTAATTATATCTAGCGCATTGAAATAACTCTAAATATCCGAATGTTTATACAAATCTTTGTGCTTCTTTTTAGATGTATCATATGCTTCATTTTACATGTATCATAACAAAAAAATGTAATTCTTTTCAGGTTGCCTTTACTTGACAAGATAGTTTTCTAAGACTTTCATTGTGCAAAGTTTCAGGGTGTGCAATAAGAGGAAGAAGAAGAGGAATAGCCTGCTGCCATGCAAAGGATGCTGACGCTATTGGAGGGTGGAATAAGCACCATCGGCACCTACAAGAAACATTTCGGCGAGAAACGGGCGCTGAGACATCTACATCACCGAAACACATTAAGACAGGATCCTTATATAACATTACAGGGTATACGATGAAAAAATACGACCAATTTTGTATACAATTCAATGCATAGCTGAGAGTTAGCTCGAACGAGTCTCCCTATATTCACTGAAATTAAGCATTGTGAGCAATAATTTAAGTGACTGTGAAAATACTTTAAGTAATGGTGAAATTTGTATCCTAAAAGACTTGAGCCCTGTATACATTAACAGCATTAGGACTGTTTGCCACGCTGGAATACAAATTATGAAAATAAAAAGACTTTCATTTAAATAATAAGGAAATTTGCATAACCTGCTGTTACACGTGTAATGACATATACAGAAAAAATGAGTCGGACGAGAAAGTGATGGAAATGTAAGATAAATAATAACAATAAAAGAATTAAGGTATGCTTTTACATAGTGTTTTTATTCATTAAAAATCCTTGCATTCCTAATGAAAAATAAATCATTACAATGATTAGTTTAAGTTATGTCACAATGATCAAAAAGACAACCGTCTTTAGATGCATTACTCGATCTTAAGTCAGAGCACCAAAAAATGACAAATCACGGCTTCTCCATTTTAGATGTGGTGTCACTATTCAGGTAAATTCCTGTAACACAGCAGGTTAAGTATGCAGATCTGTGGTCCTAAATGGGTGAAACAGAGTCTTATCCAGCTTAACAGTCTTGAGGATCTCAGCATCAGAAAGTCGAATCACAAGCCTTCTCAACTCGATGAGTACAGGTTTAACAACAGTATTCTCTTCACCCTGAGACGGTGTAAAGTATATAAATGTTCAACTTGACAAGGGATTCTAAACTCGTTGTTAGAGTCCAGAGCTGATGTATTATATGGTGAAAACACATGTTCCTCTTCTTAGCGATCTTGTCGTCGAATCTCGGTGTCGGTAACATTGAAGATGTCCCATGATTATAGGATTCTGAAGCCCAATAACTGTAGGAACTGCTGATTGCGTGATGTTAACCTGATGAGCGTCAAGGGCAGAGCATGATGTGTGCGTCGAATCATTCCATTATTATATCCTCGACGTCGTTGACTTCTTCTAAAATCTATAGGCATTATGCTTATATCCTTGTTTCTAAAGGCAATGATATTGCTGTTAGGCTCCCCTGTTTGCTCTATGAAGCGGATGTTTATGAACAACAGGTAAAATTTGATTTGATGGTTCCATTGAAATACGGTATCCAGCCGTAACAGATGGGAAAACTGGTAGATGGAATGTCCACTTTTACTATCGAGGAAGGAGACTGATGCAATACTGCGCTAAATTCGTATGATGCTCAACCTAAATATATTCACTAGGAAATCAGAGTCAGACAGCTGATTAGATGGAATAACTTTGTCACTGAAGAGCCACAGAACGTTACTATAGAACAATCACTGGAAAAATCAAGAGTGAAAGGACATTTTAATATTATTATTATTATTATTATTATTATTATTATTATTATTATTCACTGATCTAATAAAGAAGACATTCGCATCCTAATATGAGGAATCTTTAAACGTCGGGCATGCAAGGCAAGGTCTATGTTACTCAATGCTTTTTCCGGGACAAGTATAGCCCTCTGCCTGAGCTTTTTGAATTCCCTTTCAGGCTCTGTCTCCTCTTCGTTTCGGTGTTTCTTCCCTTATTCTTCTTCACTCGAAAACATCTCCATCTTGCTTCAATTTCTCTGTTACGTCTCATCATTTCAGCAAGTTGTTTATCCGCGGCGTTTTTCTTATTTACAGCTGTAGCAATTTGTGATGCACCTCCGGCGGCGGCTCCTAGTGCTGCAATAATTGGTATGAGCGGTAGAAATCCTCCTCGTTTCTTCTTTTTGGACCCGCCGCCAACAGATACCTTTCTCTCAATTTCTCTCTTATGCCTCATCATTTCGGCAAGTTGTTTATCTGCTGCCTTTTTCTTATTTACTGCTGAGGCAATTTGGGCTGCACTTCCAGCAGCAGCGCCTAGAGCTGCAATAACTGGTATGAAAGGTAGAAATCCTCCTCGCTTCTTCTTCGTGGTTCCCACACCTGTAGCTACCTTTCCCTTCATAATGGCTGTTACTAGTCACGCTGCCAACTTTTTCACCTAATGTAACATCAGATGTTTGCACTCTTTTCCAAGTCGTTTCAGCCAGATCTTGTCAGCAATGTTTCTCGAAGCAGAGACCTTACGCTGAGCGTAGGCAATGTCGCTAAGATTACACGATTCGTCTAACGGAATGATTCCAGGTTCTCCTCTCTTTAATTTTTCTCTAGCTTTACCCCCAGTTCCTCACTATATGTAACCAGGTAAATGTACTTCAACGGTTGCAGGCTAGTGAGAGTTAATTAAACCGAAACCTCTTGCGAGCTTAACCACCTTAGCTCTCATGTTATACTAATCGATTTTATTCGGGATAGTTCTTTTATAGTTTCTCATTAGCGTATATACATTAAGAGCGATTTATTTTATTTTACTGTCAAGTTAGAGCGGATGAAACAAGAATGCTCACAGCCTATTCATATGTTAGACTTTGAAAGCGACTTTAGACGTGAACGTAGTGGAAAACTGATTCATGTCAATGTTTTTGACGTGCCCATCACGTAACCCATTCAGGGAAAAGGTGACCAGCTAAGGGAAAAATGTTACCAGCAAAGGGAAAAACGTGACCAGCAAAGCGAAAAACGTGACCAGCAAGGGGAAAAATGTGACCAGCAAAGGGAAAAAGTTGACCAGCAAAGGGAAAAAGGTGACCAGCAAAGGGAAAAAGGTGACCAGCAAAGGGAAAAACGTGACCAGCAAAGGGAAAAAGGTGACCAGAAAAGGGAAAAATGTGACCAGCAAAGGGAAAAAAGGTGACCAGCAAAGGGAAAAAGGTGACCATCAAAAGGGAAAAAGGTGAGCAGCAAAGGGTACATTGTGACCAGCAAAGAGAAAAATGTGACCAGCAAAAGGAAAAAGGTGACCAGCAAAGGGAAAAAGGTGACCAGCAAAGGGAAAAAGGTGACCAACAAAGGGAAAAATGTGACCAGCAAAGGGAAAAACGTGACCAGCAAAGGGAAAAAGGTGACCAGCAAAGGGAAACATGTGACTAGCAAAGGGAAAAAGGTGACCAGTAAAGGGAAAAAGGTGACCAGCAAAGGGAAAAAGGTGACCAGCAAAGGGAAAAAGGTGACCAGCAAAGGGAAAAATGTGACCAGCAAAGGGAAAAAGGTGACCAGTAAAGGGAAAAATGTGACCAGCAAAGGGAAAAATGTGACCAGCAAAGGGAAAAAGGTGACCAGCAAAGGGAAAAATGTGACCAGCAAAGGGAAAAAGGTGACCAGCAAAGGGAAAAATGTGACCAGCAAAGGGAAAAATGTGACCAGCAAAGGGAAAAAGGTGACCAGTAAAGGGAAAAATGGGACCAGTAAAGGGAAAAATGTGACCTGCAAAGGGAAAAAGGTGACCAGCAAAGGGAAAAATGTGACCAGCAAAGGGAAAAAGGTGACCAGCAAAGGGAAAAAGGTGACCAGCAAAGGGAAAAAGACCAGTATCTCACTCAACTCTCGCATTCTCTGTGCTAACTATCAAGAAAACTTGTACTCTTACCTCTATGAATCCATTTCTAGCTACTTGAATCTGCTTGCGCTTAATGAGATAGTTATAATTAACGGAATTACAACTATTATGTGCGAATGCTACAATATTTTGCTTAGTCTAATTCGGATATGGCTGTTTATATTCATCAAAACCTGTGTACATATATAAATACATAAATGTTGAAAAATATCTCAGTCTCGTGTTATCGTATACGAATTCAACATCTACAGTATACATTGACTAGTTTATATATACTGCTTGAGCATGAACACTCACAAAGACGAACAATTACAGTCAATTTACGAGAATCTTGATTATTCGTATGTTTCACAAGGGGGCAGTAATCGCTTTGTTAAGTGCTGCATATGTAATAGAACTTTAAAAAACAGGACAATTTCAAGGCTTAAGCAACACAGGAGAAGATGCTGTATAGCGATGACCAGCTGTGCATTGACTACAACACCCAAACGAGATCCTGAAGTCTTCTCAAGTTCCGAAGAGCGGGATTCAAGATGTACCGTACTTGGAACCAGTTCAAGTAATCCTGTAATAACGTCAAGAGCTAGCACTGATGAAACAATGAGAGCAGTTTCTTTGAATGAGCAAGCTCTGAATAAACACACCAATGAAAGCAAGCATACTAGTGTCAACTCACCTAGATTAGAAGATATATCCAAAGCGAATACAGAGGAGATGCTATACCGGTACACCGATCCTAATGATTTGGTAAACATGCTAAGGGTACTCACGATGCTTCATACACCTGATAAAAATGACTTTTCCGATGTGATTAGCGACATTATTCAGAATTTAAAGCTGGGTGGTTTTATAGCGTGATTAGCATCTGCAGAACCTTGAAACCATGAAAGAGCTAGAAAGATTCCTCATATTAGGATGCGAACGTCTTCTTTATTAGATCAGTGAATAATAATAATAATAATAATAATAATAATAATAATAATAATAATAAAAATAATAATAATAATAACGTCATTAAAATGTCCTTTCACTCTTGATTTTTCCAGTGATTGTTCTATAGGAACGTTCTGTGGCTCTTCAGTGACAAAGTTATTCCATCTAATCAGCTGTCTGAATCTGATTTCCTAGTGTATATATTTAGGTTGAGCATCATACGAATTTAGCGCAGTATTGCATCAGTCTCCTTCCTCGATAGTAAAAGTGGACACTCCATCTACCAGTTTTCCCATCTGTTACGGTTGGATACCGTATTTCACAGGAACCATCAAATGAAATTTTACCTGTTGTTCATAAACATCCGCTTCATAGAGTAAACAGGGGAGCATAACAGCAATATCATTGCCTTTAGAAACAAGGATATAAGCATAATGCCTATAGATTTTAGAAGAAGTCAACGACGTCGAGGATATAATAATGGAATGATTCGACGCACACATCATGCTCTGCCCTTGACGCCCATCAGGTTAACATCACGCAATCAGCAGTTCCTACAGTTACTGGGCTTCAGAATCCTCTAATCATGGGACATCTTCAATGTTACCGACACCGAGATTCGACGACAAGATCGCTAAGAAGAGGAACATGTGTTTTCACCATATAATACATCAGCTCTGGACTCTAACGAGTTTAGAATCCCTTGTCAAGTTGAACATTTATATACTTTACACCGTCTCAGGGTGAAGAGAATGCTGTTGTTAAACCTGAACTCATCGAGTGGAGAAGGCTTGCGATTCGACTTTCTGATGCTGAGATCCTCAAGACTGTTAAGCTGGATAAGACTCTGTTTCACCCATTTAGGACCACAGATCTGCATACTCAACCTGCTGTGTTACAGGAATTTACCTGAATAGTGACACCACATCTAAAATGGAGAAGCCGTGATTTGTCATTTTTGGTGCTCTGACTTAAGATCGAGTAATGCATCTAAAGACGGTTGTCTTTTTGATCATTGTGACATAACTTAAACTAATCATTGTAATGATTTATTTTTCATTAGGAATGCAAGGATTTTTAATGAATAAAAACACTATGTAAAAGCATACCTTAATTCTTTTATTGTTATTATTTATCTTACATTTCCATCACTTTCTCGTCCGACTCATTTTTTCTGTATATGTCATTACACGTGTAACAGCAGGTTATGCAAATTTCCTTATTATTTAAATGAAAGTCTTTTTATTTTCATAATTTGTATTCCAGCGTGGCAAACAGTCTTAATGCTGTTAATGTATACAGGGCTCAAGTCTTTTAGGACACAAATTTCACCATTACTTCAAGTATTTTCACAATCACTTAAATTATTGCTCACAATGCTTAATTTCACTGAATATAGGGAGACTCGTTCGAGCTAACTCTCAGCTATGCATTGAATTGTATACAAAATTGGTCGTATTTTTTCATCGTATACCCTGTAATGTTATATAAGGATCCTGTCTTAATGTGTTTCGGTGATGTAGATGTCTCAGCGCCCGTTTCTCGCCGAAATGTTTCTTGTAGGTGCCGATGGTGCTTATTCCACCCTCCAATAGCGTCAGCATCCTTTGCATGGCAGCAGGCTATTCCTCTTCTTCTTCCTCTTATTGCACACCCTGAAACATTGCACAATGAAAGTCTTAGAAAACTATCTTGTCAAGTAAAGGCAACCTGAAAAGAATTACATTTTTTTGTTATGATACATGTAAAATGAAGCACATGATACATCTAAAAAGAAGCACAAAGATTTGTATAAACATTCGGATATTTAGAGTTATTTCAATGCGCTAGATATAATTAAACTCAAAGCATGTGATATTGTGATTTCGTAAATTTTTTATAAAATTCTATAATATGCATCTTTTGTGTCTTTATATGTAATATCAATGAGTCAGTTGTTTTATTTATGAATTTTTCATTGTGAAATGGGAGAACATTCAATACTTAAGTTTGACACTTCTACGCACCTTCATTGCATGTAAAAAAGACAATTTACATGTCTTAAATTTCCCCGTCTCTGCCATGCCATTATACTGGAGGTATACGTTCCCAGGTATTTCTGCAATCTCTTGATCGGTTAACGAATTATAGCGCTCTGGCTATTGTAATCACTTGACAATCCTCCAGCGAAGATACGATCCTGGTACCATATCTTGTTTGAACTTTCTTTAAGGACTTTATCTCATAGTTAAGACCTATTTCGAGATCTTGAACCCGACGAGTCGGTAGGAAACTACGCTCTTCAACCATCTTGTTAAGTCTATCAGCTAAACAATCTGTAACAGACATTGTCATGAATTATTATTTTCACTACATTATTCAAGTTGAAGAACGAGTTATACACTTCTTTATATTAGAACTAGGGTGTGCATGTTTTGTAAGTATGCCTATGAATGTGTAGAGAAACGAAGAATAAGTATAGAAAATCATGTGAATGTTCATTGAAGATGAGCCAGCAGAGAACCAAAGAATGAGTAGAGGAAATCGCATGCGAATGTATAGTGAAACAAAGAATTAGTGGGGGAAAATCGTATGAATGTTTAAGTAAGAAGAATGTGTAGCGAAGATCGTGTGAATGTTAATGGAAGCAAAGAATGTGCAGAGAAAGTCGTGTGAATGTTAACAGAGCATGAACCTGCAGGGGAACAAAGAATGAGTAGAGGAAATCATGTGAGTGTATAGTGAAACAAAGAATGAGGGGGAAAATCGTATGAATGTTTATGTAAGAAGAATGTGTGGTGAAAATCATGTGAACTGAAGAAGAGTATGCAGTGAAATCCATGTGAATGTAAAGCACAGATTAGAAAATATGATGCTCCTTGTAACGAATCGTCTTTCATGTACTGTAACGTTTAAACAAAATTAAATGTATTGTAAAAGCCAACAGTGATTTTGTATAGTTATGTAAAACTCACCTTGCATTGCCACGTTTTGATATGTGCTGAATGTGTAGACGGCCTGCAGCTCACGTTGCTTTTAATTCTCTTTAAAACTTGAATGTAAAGTTAATAAGTACACAACAGTTCTAACATGGGCAGATGTCTGTTTATATAGGGATCTAAAGCCCCTTCAGGCGATGCCGGCACGTCATCATGGCTGTGATGCTTACACGTCACGTGATTATTGCATCCAATGACATCATCTCTTGCTGCGCATGCGCGGAGGCTCTCAGCACTTCTATCCCTACTTGTTTCACTTCCTCTCGCTCTCTCTCCCTCCCTCTCTCACACGGAGTACATCCATAATGTCGTTACACAAAGCTGCATACAGTTAAAGCATCAATCTAAGCGATGTATTCTAGTGTACAGAGGAAAATTAAGGAAGTCATTGAAAGATCGGGATTCGAACTAGGGGCAACTGATTGGAAATTATATACAGCATTAATTGTTCATTGTATGAGCTATCAAACATGCTTTCGTCTACAGCTCTATCTCTGCTAGTTTCTGCAATAATTGAGATTTAAACTTAAGGATCGAACCCAGGACGTCAGGTACCCTAATATACACCCGCTGGATATTATTAACAAAATAGGTTTATTTGTTGCCTTTGTCGTACTTATTTACTATGTTATTAAATTTATAAGTAAACTTCATTGAATCGGTATTCGAACTCAGAACGCCAGAAACAAAATTATTTATTATATTAGTTTGATCTGTTTAAGAGACCTGTATGCAGTTACAGCATCAATCTGTATGATATATTCTAGAGCACAGTGGAAAATTAAGAAAGTCACTGAAAGATCGGGATTCGAGCTAGGGACAACTGATTGGAAATTATATAAAGCATTAATTGTTCATCATAAGAACTAAAAATCGTGCTTTGGTCCGCACCTTAATCCCTTCTAGTTTCTGAGATAATTGAGATTTTAAAATTAAGTATCGAGCCCATGACACCTGGACTCTAATATGCATGCACAAGAAAGGAACTAATGACATAAAAGTAATAAACCTTATTTACTGTTTTTATTTTAATTAGTTTTGGAGTTATTAGAAGATGAATTTGTAATCACTCCTAGGATTCGAACCCCTGCATCCAGACCGGTTACGAGCAAATCGTAAATGTGCCTTGCATCCGAGCTATAATTAGTTTTTATTGTATCATTTTGTCTCTTTTCATTCAGGGCATGCGCGTGAGTTGGTGTGTGCGTGTGTGGGTTGGCGCTGTTGGATGTAAGTGAACAGGCATATGTGCTTGCACGTGTGTGTGGTCGTGTGCGTATGTGCAAGTGTAACAGTGTATGTATGTATGTACGCGAGTGTGTGTGCGTGTATGTGTGTGTCCATGTATATGTATGTGTGAGTGTAAGATCACTAGTGTATATATGTATACGCATGAGGTGCGTGAATGCGTGTGTGTACTGGTGTATGTATGTGTGTGTACTGTTGTATGTATGTATGTGCGTGTGTGTATGTGTGTGCGTGTGTGTACTTACATGTACGTGTGTGCGTGTGTGCACCAGTGTGTTTGCTGATGTGTGTACAAGTGCTCGTGTATATGCGAACGCCTGAATGTGTACAAGTCGTGGAGAAAGAAAGAGATAGATAGAAAGAAAAAGAGAGGAGAAGAAGAAAGAATGTTGTCTAGGCTTCGGGATATCTAAGTATGCATCAGGGTTTAATATAAATAATTATATTTGCTAAATGCAATTTTAATCCGACCGCCCCCTGCTTCAATATTTTAATAATTATTATAACGTTTCGCAGGGTAAGATTCAAACTATGGGCCTCTGGTTCCTAACAATACAGCTCGTTAAACATTGTAATGTTGTATAAATTAAATTATATTTGTTAAACACGTTTTAATCTGACCGCCCAATACTCACATAGTTTAATATTTATTAAGCATTAGAGTTTCATAGATTCGATCTAGAACCCTCTGAACACCGTTTCATTAATTAAATTATATTTGTTAAATACATTTTGATCTAGCCGTGCATAGTTTAATAGTTATTGCGCATTAGAGTTTCGCAGATTCGATCTAGGACCCTCTGAACACCCTTTTTATCAATTATTGTAATGATATATAAAATTAAGTTATATTTGTTAAATACATTTTTAATCTGACCTTGCATAGTTTAATAGTTATTACGCATTAGAGTTTCGCTGCGTAAGATTCGAGCTACACTCCTCTGAACGCACTTTTATTAATTAAGGTAATGCTATAATAATATCAATCATCAATTTCTCATTAGCAATAAACTTTTGATTGCAGCAAGAATCGAGCACCGATCTATGCATATCCACACAGAGGTTTAATGCATGTAATGAAATGTATATTAGACGCTTTTTCAGAGTCCCTGCCTGAAATGGGCCAGGCAGAATGCTTGTTAACTATGCTCGGGTATATTCGTAGGATGTCGTAAAATATCGGAGAGAACAGTCCCTCAGGCAAAATTATGATGGCCGACTCTGACGTTGTTACGCAGAGTTGGTAAACAGGCTTCTCTCTCTTTCACGCAAACAAGGACAGGACGAGCATGAAGCCACCTTCAGATTCTTTTGTTAAGCTACCAGGTGCTCGAACAATGGAAAGGGTCAGGCTTTGTTATGGAGCAGTGGAATGGGAACGCCGCAGGGGTCTTTCTAAACTAGTCTTGCCCGGGACAATAGAAAGGCATACAATAGAATCTCTTACACAATGGAAAGGGACCGGCTTTGTTATAGGGTTGTGGAATGAGTATGCCAGATGGTCTTTCTAAAGAAGGCTTGCCTCGGACAATAGAAAGGCACACACAATAGAATCTCTTCCACAATGGAAAGGGAACCGGCTTTGTTATGGGAGCAGTGGAATGAGAAATAAATGGTTGCACCGGACAATAGAACTTGTTTCTCTGTTAACTGGCTTAGGTTCTCTTTGTCACAACCCTAATTCATCATGGGCTTTGTTCATTTTGACAGCTGAAGGGTAAGCATTGTTCTTTTGTTAAAAGCTAGTGGAATGAGTATGCCACGTGTTCGACAAACAATAGGAGTGGAGTGGGTAACTGCAACAAGTGCAGAAGTGGCCTGATGTGGAATGGGTAGGAAAAACATCTCGCCTTTGTTACAGAACCTTAAATTTATGACGCCTTTGTTCGTTTTGACAGTTGATTGACAGCCTTAATTGCTTAACTGTCAAGCTTCCATTGTACTCAACAAGATTTATGACCCTCAGGTGCAAGTAAAACTACCTAGGAGGTGGGGGGTGGAAGGGGGAAAGTGGGGGAGGGAGCTCATTTGTATATGAATAGACATTCCATGCATATTAAGTGTTTTAGGAACTGCAAATCTATACTACTCTATTACAGGAATTATTTTTCTTACCAAAACAGCAATCGGGAATTCGTAACCACTAGCCTTGAAGCCAACACCAGTATTATAAATGTCACACGACTCGGTACCTATGTGTAGAATTGCGTTTCCCTGATTTTCTACTTTAAAAACTCTTGTTCAAATGCTTCAGAAATTAAAGACTAACCTAACTATATTGAAAGTGCATGGCATTATATCACAAGGGAACTGTAATGGCCAATCCAGGGCTGTCAATCTTAATTAAGCACTAACTTCAAAATTTTGAAAATCAATTTATTTGTTCACAGTATAACATGTTCCTACAATGTTTGCTTTTAAATTACCAACACTATTAGCTGGGATATTTGCAATGGAAATTCGGGTGATTGCATTCTCCTCCTTTACATAAATGTTCTACATTTATACACAGCATTTTAAAATGTGCCATAAAAATTCGTGCCAGTTTATCGAAAAGGTTTTAAAACTTTGTGTTATCTGATGTCAAAGTTAACGTATAAAATCCGCACTAACTCAAATCTTTAATGGTAAGGAGAATTATTTATACAATTTTTGGGCTGCTAAATTTTTACTGGATATGGGGCTTAAAGAACTTTATTCTTGAATGTTAAAGATGTAATCATCGAGGTCTGTACTGTATTTGCATGATCTTGTGCATTTGAAATACCTTGATTGTTACACCCATTATAAGAAATTTCTAGTTTTACGTAACTTTCGTGCAGCAACAAATTCACCAATTTATCTTCATCACAGAGTATTTATTTTAAATGTATCTTTCAAATGCGTAGATTTGCAATTACTATTCAGCATTAAGGGTTTGAGAATAAAGAAAGCACATAGGAGTCATATATCTGCAAGCTATTGCGTTATATTTTAACCAGTTTTACCTGCTCTTCCAGTCTTCGGGTATTGTGTGGAATCTTCATTTACTTCCTAGCAACATTCTTTTAAACCGTTGGCAGCCTGAAGCAGTTTATTCTCTGCTCGCTTTCAATTTTGTACCCATTTAGATGACTGTAATATTAAATTTGGGCCGTTTATCCAAGATACATTTTACCAAGCACCCATTTGAATTAATGATTTAATATAACAATGTTACCCTACGAAACTTGAAAAATTGCACTTAATTTATAATAGTCCTGCAACCTTTGGAGTTTCTGAAGTATCAGTTTCAACTAATGAACATCGTTGTATTTTATGAAGACAGTGAAACACTTTAATTTCATGCAGTTAACTCTTTGGGATCTGGTTCTGAAGAGAGATAGAGTGGTAAATAGAAAACAGTGAGGGAGAAGTATTTTCAATAGCAATAAATTTAGTAATTGTCCTGGATTCTACAAGTATACTTCCATCATTTCATGTGCAGTAAATTTATTCACTATATACTGTTCAGAAAAATTAATACGTAAAACAAGAAACGTAGTTCATAATTGTTACTGTGAATAGCACGTATCAATGTTGTCTCATGTGTGGATCATTTTGGAACGAAAACACTGTTATATACTTTTCAGAACTTGTTAAATCGTTTAACGTACATCTCAGCATAATACTTTCTTGTCATTTTGTACTGATAACTACACTGTTTTATTATTTTATCGCTCGCTAAGTAGGTGATTTGGTTATTAATTATTGGTCGGTTTTGAGACAGCAACGAACTCGTTAACATACCAAATGTACACTAAGATGGATTCCTGTGATGCAGGTTATGACTTCCGATAAGGGTAGGCCGCGATGATGACGTAATTACAGTTATGTTGTTTGTCTCTTGACTTGTATACATAGAGACGGACTTGGTTCAACCCGACCTCCTTCCTAGACCTTGTTCTTTTTTTCGACATCCTCGCCTATTCACACGTAGTAATACATCGCACTCGCGTGCACTTCTATCTTTTCACGGAATTTCTTGCGTTTATCACGTAGTTCAAGGACCCAAGTTTTTGTACGATCTTAAAAGTACCAGTATAGTTCATTAGCAGTTTTGTTGGTCTCCCCACTGTCCGTCTGGGGTATAAAGGTTTACTAGCTCTTCGAATGTATACTCCACATCCCTCCTGCTCTGATACAGAGGCGTATTCCTTTTCTGGCTTTCCTGGATGTTCTCCGCGGCCATTAATCTCGCCTTCAAGTGTGCTGAACAAACAGGTTCGGCGTTGTTGCCTATACACGAGCGCCAGGCAGTAGCACGGGTTTTCGAGCATAAATACAGCCGAATTGAGTAGTTTCCCTGCTTGCTTTCTCACTGCATTTATCGCGAATCCGATTTATGTTGATGTCAGTCTATGTGGTGTGAGTTCAAGTAGTTGCTCAAAATTTGCGCGATAGTTCTATGCGCTCCTTCTAATAGTCCCTCCGTCTGCGGTCTGTAAGCTGTAGTGAATTTTGGAGTGTTTCCTATCAATTCAAGTAACTCTTGGGATACTTAGCTCATAAACACTGACCATCGGTCCGATAACATAGATTTAGATGACCCATGTCGATAGATGGCGTCAACCAATATGAATTCGGCTACGCATTCTATGGGGCATTTGGGATTACACGTAGCTCTAAGTATCGAGAAAAAAATTCCGTAGTGGCTATTATGAAACGGTTCC
This sequence comes from Deroplatys truncata, assembly GCA_030765065.1. Taxonomy (NCBI): domain Eukaryota; kingdom Metazoa; phylum Arthropoda; class Insecta; order Mantodea; family Mantidae; genus Deroplatys; species Deroplatys truncata. The sequence goes on from CM060990.1 coordinate 374,703,279, forward strand.
CTTTAACAATATTCAGAAGAAATAATTAAGTTTGATGGTTTGCATTAACCCTGCAGCTTTCTGGTTTAAGGGACCCTTCCACTGCTGACACGAGCCGAACTGTTTCACGTAATTTTATGTCCTTTTCATCCCGTTCCAATAGTAGCATGAATTCCTTTTGTGAAAGTTTTAGTGAATCCCAGGTGCCCACCCAGCGTGTCATCATTATTATATACCTCATTTTTTAAGCTTTCTGATATGATTAGTAAGGCATGGCCCTGCTCCACCAGCGTTTTTCCAATGAGATATGTGATTTCAGTACGTAAGTCGAGGCTTGCCTGGTTAACCTAGGGTTCGCTGTGCTCGGATGTTTCATGCCTGAATTAGAGTTTTCAATTTCGGGTCACCTTCTTGACTCTGAGCTACTTCTAGCCGTTCCAGCAAACATGTGGTTGCCTTCATTTTCTTGTACCGCCTCGCTTTTCGGCATTCTGAAAAAACAGTTCACGTCTTTGTAGTTTGCTCCTGATCTGTGTTCTACAGTGTAACCAACAGCAATAGGCCGTAGCGCGCAAATCTTCCTAGCAAAATCCTGACTTTGGTTAAGTGGCATAAGCAAGCATGATTGTCAGTCACTATTGTTACTGGGTATCAATATATGTAATGCCTGAATTTGGATAACCCATACATTACTGCTAATATCTCTTGTTCTGAAACATTGTAGTTGTTTTCTGCTTTGCTCAGACTCCTTGATATGAATCCGACTTGTTTTTGAAATGCTTCCTTTGATACTTTTTGAAGTCGTCAATTGTGTGATTGCTTGAATGTTATCTTTGTCGAGCTAAATAACCGCTGCCGAAACTTCCTATCCTAATAGTTTTATCTTATCTGTTCCAAAAGAATACAATTGTTTTCTGAGCTTAAAGGTGTGCGTTTCCAGGTCTTTGAACACCGCATGCAAATTTGACATTAGCTCCTGAAACGTTGGTTCAAGGATTATTGTGCCAAGATTTGTAAGACGTGCCTTAGCTCTCCTGAAAGGATTTTTTTTGCAATTTCCGTAAAAACTGTTCGCGTGTAATACTCCAAACGATAATGTTTCGAACTGATATTGGTTATCCGGGGTCACGAATGAGGTGTACCTTTTGTTTTGTTCGGCAACTGGTACTTGAAAATATACGCTGAGTAGTTCGACAGTACAGTACTATTTTGAGCATCATAAATAACTCAGCAAACAGTCTATTAGTGATAGAGGTAATCATGACGACAGTGATTGAGCATTATGTTTTCTGTAGTCTGCACAAAATCTCTATTCCCCGTCTTCCTTTTGACCAAAATTATTGTAGAGTCTCATCTGCTATGCAAGTTTGTCCTTATTTCGGCCTCTTTCTTCTCCCTAATCTGACTATGCATAAATTCTCTCCGCTTGTGAAACATGCTGTACGGTCTCTATTTTATTGGGGTTTGATTTGTTAGCGCTATTTTGATCTCTGCTGTATTAGTGCTGCCTAACTGCCGTAGGCTTGTCGCGAAAAAACGCCTGTGCTTGTCTACTAGTTTACGTAACTGTTGTTCTGTCTCTCCTTGAGCTGACAATTAACATCTTTTGCGTCTTTAGTTTGTATCTGCTTCGCCGTTTCCTGGGTGAAACGACAGTCTGAACTAAGGCGACATCATACACAAGTGCAAATGTGGTACCTTTAAATGTCCTTGGTTGAGCAACCGTATTGTTTTGAATTTGAATCATCTGATCTGAATTATCGCATAGTGTATGTAGGATAGTAAGGTGGTTTTTTGCAAGGTGTTGAGGTATGGTTCCAGCAGTAGGGTGGTTCTAGACAGTGGTTGTAGTTTAGTATTCACCTTTGCTATGCTCGTCCTCCTCCATGGTGTAGTGGTTACCATGTTAGCCTCTAGTTCCCGCGGTCGCGGACTAAAATTCGGCGGAGGGCGACAGATATTTTCGGGCGTAAAAGTTCTTAGCATGACTCCCTTCGGAAGGGAAGTAAAGCTGGTGGTTCTGTGTCGTAGATTTACTGCTCATATAAGAACCTTAAGATTGATAAAGAGGCCTCTGAGCAAAGGTTCCGGTTTTTGACGCCCAATATAGAATGGGACGCTAAGGAGCGTCCATAAATAAAACTCAATTTTTGCTATGCTGAATGGTGAAGTTTTGCGTCTAAATATCAAAGGTAACTTTGCTTATCGTCTTGTGCGCGTCCGGTTCGATCGTAATTTGTGCCAATTGGCATTCCTTTTTGTTTACAAACTATGCTAACCTTCGTGCCGTCCGGCAGCCTCAGCGTTATTGTGCCGCTTACAAGAGCTATGAGCGCTTTGTACTTCTGCAGGAAATTCATTTCCAACAACAAACTACTGGGAAAATGTTTCACTACGAGTAGTTGTTCGTCAAAGTTTTCCCCTCCCACTCGGAAATGTGTGCTGGTTTGTTACGGTGCTAGAAGTAGATTACACAGGTCGACAAATTTTTAGTTTTTGTCTGGGATCTGTATGAAAATATGTTTTCTGAATAAATCGATTACACTGATAACGACACTGTTGCGTGTTTCTTTTCGTCACGTATGGTTTTTGCACAATAATCGCCATCATCATAATCTGTTCGCAATTAAATCGGAAAGCAACTACAGGAATATCAAGGCAAAATGGAGCAATTAAGATGGTAAAAACCTAACGTGAAAGGTATATGATATTAGAATAAGCAAAATATGGTGATACGGAAAACCTACCAGGCGGAGGTATCACTTCTGTTTACGTTTGGCTATAAATGAATGAATGATTGATTCCTATTTTTTGTATGTCACTTCCCCTTCACGTGTGATACACCAGCAGTAATCAGACATGTTTATTCTCGAATTACCTTGATAACGGAGGTCCAACGTTTAAGGTCCTGTTGGTGCCGTACACCATGTTTCTCAGATGTGTCGGCCACATTATCCTGAAAATTGTCTAGGTTTTACTTCAGGTAATGTAGCTTTAGGCTCACCTTTCATCTTAACTCTTTTAAATTCTGTAGCATATCTTCCACTACTTCCTTGTAATCAAGCTGCTTATTCTGGCCAAGAAAGTTATGCACAACATTTTTGCAATTTCTCCAAGTTTGCTGTTCCATTTCCGTCACTGTACTTTCAAAAAGTTCATCAGATATAAACTTACGTATATCCGGTTCAATAAATATCCCTTCTTTCAGCTTTGAACTGATAGATTTGGGTATCCAGCTACACAGTTATTGGAAACAAACTCCTGTTTTGTCCAATGCTTCCACATACTACTTCATCAAATGTGCAGTAGAGACAAAGTGTTATGTGGATCAATCAAATGTTCATTTACACTGTTCTTTGATCCCGTTAGCAGGGTTTTCATCTTAAGCCACCCTCTCCTCCTCCTCCTCCTCCTCCTCCTCCTCCTCCTCCAATGTTCATGCTTTACTGTCCCATTCGCACATATAAGGCATCTTGGTGTACCCGGTTTGCTGCCCGAGAAGCATGTCAATCACTTTAAGGTCACCATATACAAGCCACTGATGTTCTTCATACTTCACCTTTGAAGGAGCACTTTCATGGACTGCGCGTCGCTTTTAAGTGTACTGAATACGCAATTTGCATTGATGGTAGCTCATTTTCAATACGTAGTAATACAGCCTTAGCTTTTCGCTTCGAAGGATCCAAAAATAACCTCCATTGCTTATGTCATATTATGCAGCTCCCGTTTTTTCAAGTCCGGCGATGGCTTTGCCTAACACCATTAAACCGTCAATAAACATTCCTTTAAAGTCTGTGTCACAATTTCAGTAATGTAATATTTTTCACAAAAGTATATGTCAAGTTCAATGAGAGCTGTGCGAAGGCTCATCTAATTCTCAGACGTTTTTGCATAAATTTTATAAGAATGAAATTTGTCATATGCTTCCCTTCTGTGTAGTGGCCATGGCAGACATTGGCTCACCTTGGAGTTTTGAAAAGCAATATTTTAGCAATCATTAGAAACTAACGGGCAAATATTGCAAATTTAACTTCATTACACCTGTAGAAAATGTGTTGTTACTGTGTTTCGATTAAGTGATGGACCAGAAGTAAAGTAAAAATATTACAGCATTAGGTTTGCTTACAAACGTAGACTTAATCAGAAAACGTTTCTGTGCTTAGGATAGCTGAACTCGTTAAAGCGTGTTACTGATGATTAACAGTGGTGGCGAAACGTGGATCGAAACCCATATAACGCAATATTTGTCCGTTAGTGAGAGTGCAACTACATGATCTCCCACCACAGAGACTGGGACAGTAACTTATATCGGATTCGCTTCGCGATAAACAGAGTGAGGAAGCAAGCAGGGAAACTAATCATTTCGAGTGTATTTATGCTCGAAAGCTTAGCGCAAGTTTATAGGCAACAACGCAGAACCTGGTTGTTCAGCAATAAAGAAGCCGTCTTGAAGGTGAGGGTAATGGCCGCGGAGAACATCCAGGAAAGCCAGCAAAAGAGTACGCCTCCGTATGAGAGCAGGAGGCATGTGGAGTATAAAGTCGATGAGCTAGTACAACTTTACAACCCAGACGGACAGTAGCGAGATCAACAAAACTGCTAATGCACTATATTGATGCTTTTAAGATCGTAAAAAAACTTGGCTCGTTGAACTACGTGATAAACGCATGAAATTCCGTGAAAAGACAGAACGTGCACACGAGTTGAATGTGTTATTACGTGTGAATAGGCGAGGATGTCGAAAAAAAAGTAAAAGGCATAGGAAGGTAGCCGGGTTGAAACAAGATCATCTCAGTGTATACAGGACAAGAGGTAAACAAGAAAAACGAGATATCTGCAATTACGTCATCATTGGGTCCTACGCTTATCGGAAGTTCACAACCTGCATCGCAGGAATGCATCGCAGGAATGCATCTTAGTGTTGATTTGGTATGCCAACGAGTTCGTTGGTCTCAAAGCCAACCAATAATTAATAATCAAACCACCTACTTAGCGAGCGAAAAATGCACAAAACAGTGTAGTTACCAGTACAAAATGCCAAGAAAGTATTATGCTGGGATGTACGTTTAACTATTTAACAAGTTCTGAAAAGTATATAACAGTGTTTTGGTTCCAAAATGATGCACACATGAGACAGCAATGATTACGTGCTGGTCACAGTAATAATTATGAACTACGTTTCTTGTCTTACGTATTAATTTTTCTGCACAACATATAGTGACTAAATTTACTGCACGGGAAATGATGGAGTGTAATTGTAGTACCCAGGACAATTCCTAAATTTATTGTTATTGAAAATGCCTTTCCCTCACTGTTTTCTATTTACCACCCTCTCTGTCTTCAGAACCAGCTCCCAAAGAGTTAAGCGCACGAAATTAAAGTGCTTCACTGTCTTCATAAAATACAACGATGTGCATTAGCTGAAAACGGATACCTCCGAAACTCCAAAGGTTGTAGGACCAAATTATAAACGGTCCAGATAAACGAACCAAATTTGATGATATAGTCATCTAAATTGGTACACAATTTCAAGCAGGCAGAGAATGAACTACTTCAGGCTGTCAACGGTTTAAAAAAAATGTTGCCAGGAAATATATGAAGATTCCACATAATATTCTAAGACAAATTTCTTAGAAGAGCAGGTGAGACCGTTAATCAAAATGTAATGCAATAGCTTACAGATATACGACTCCTATGTGCCTCTTTATTCTCAAACCTTTAGTGCTGAATAGTAATTACAAACGATCGCATTTCAAAGATACATTTAAAATAAATACTCTGTGATGAAGAAAAATTGGTGAGTTTGTTGCTGCACGAAGATAGCCTAAAGCTACAAAATTCTTATAATGGGAGTAACTTCAAGGTATTTCAAATGCTCAAGATACTGCAAATACAATGCAGACATCTATGATAACATCCTTATTATGAAAGAATAAAGTTCTTTAAGCCACGTATCCAGTAAAGAATTTAGCAGCACAAAAATTGTATGAATCCCGTTATGATTAAAGATTTGAGTTAATGTGGATTTTATACGATAACTTTGATATCAGATAACGCAAAGTTAATACAAACCTTTTCGATAAACTGGCACGAAGTTTTATGGCACATTTTAAAATACAGTGTATGAATGTAGGAACATTTATACAAAGGAGCAGAATACAACTACCCGAATTTATAATGCTGTGCGTAGTTTAAATGCGAAAACTGTATGAAAATATTATATTGTGAACAAATGAATGGATTTTTAGTTTCAAAATTTTAAAGTTAGTGCTTACTTATGAGTGACAGATAGGGAGGTTTCGAATGGCCATCACAGTCCCCGTATGATATAATGGCACGCACCTTCAACATAATTATGTTAGTCTTTCATTTCTGAAGCAAATAAACAAGAATTTCTTAAAGTAGAAAATCAGGGAAACACAACTCTACATTTAGGTACCGAGTCGTGTGACATTTACAATACTTGTGCTGACTTCGATGCTACTGATTACGAATTGCTGAGTGCAGCTTTGGTGAGAAAAATAATCCAAGTAATATATAACATCCTTATGAAAAACTATTGTATTATTAAACAAGACAGTTTGAAATGAACTGCAGACAAAATAAAAACGAAAGTTGCAGACTTATTCACATTGAGAAGGTAAGAAAATAGTCTGCCAGAAACTATATGGAAAGCATGATTTCCATTTATTTATTAACACACATTAACCTTTAATATGTAAGTGTAAGAATATAAAGACAGCATGTGCTTATTTCAGCGCAAACATGTTAAACATAGCTTCATCAGTTAGAATTACTTGGTAGAGAGCGTCGCGTTGTGACGTCACGAATCGCGCATCCAGGCCTGTAGATAGAGGTGACCTTGGGTGAATCTATCCTCCTGTTTCAGAGATGCTTGGAGATGGCCCACGATTGTAACGTTACGCTACTCACACTACATGTCCACCTCGCCCTCGGGAGAACAAGAAACGTCGGACAAGATAGTAACGGGCCCTTTAAGGAAGCCATTGCCGTGGACAAGTCTACCAGGTGTCAGTGCCCCTGTCGTTCACAGTAACAGATAGAGTGGAAATGCGATACCTCACCTCAGACAGGCAAGCAGATGAGGGAAAGACATTAAACCAGATCAAGGGACTGCAAAATGTCATCGACTACGCAGGCACTATCTTGGTTGAAGAGCTGCTTAGGCTGCACGACGCACCGTTTAATTGCACCAGGGACAAGGGTTACCACTCGATAAGAGGTTTAGCCTTCATGGCTGGCCTCCTTAATTTCTGTGGCAGCGTGGCTACTAGTCACCAGATACGCATATTAAGAGCTACGGACACACACTTACTGTACCAATATGAGGCTTTAGAAATAATGTTGACTTAAGACTGTGCGTAGTTAATATGCACAAAGGACGAGTCGACAACCCATAACGAGGAATTAACCACGGCGTTCAAAAAGATGCACCTCAGACTCAGCAAAACCATCTAGGGAACCAACTTTGCATACGACATACAAACGAAATTACAAAATGTGCCCGACGAACAATTCTTAATGTTATGGGAAATTTTGTAGAATACCAAAGATCTACAAGGACTGTTCTGGTCATAAAACACAAGGACGCTTTGCTATCGTGCCGGAACAATTTATTCCCGCTTTCGGCCATCCCCTATGAGATTTTGTCAAAGAATTGGCAAAACTACAGTAAGACTTGGCAAAAATGGACCTCCAGCTGGAGATAGCGATACAGGAAGCACATAGATACTTCGATTTGGAAATCACAACTTGTTCACTGAATGAAACATAAATATTCGTAACCATCAAAATCCAAATAAAACAGAACGGCGCCATGAGGGAAATGTGTGCGTTTATCGCCTTTTTCTGGGGGACAACGTAACCTGCTCAATAATAACATGGCACCATATAGTAATTGGAAAAACGGCGCGCCCTGTCACCGGCACCGTGATGCGGGACAAATTTGGATTCTTCTACATACCGAAGTTTACTAACGGTCTCCTGTTCAGCCCGATGTGCATTACTATTATGTTGTCAAGAATGATAATAAAAGAAATAGCAGTAGAAGCTGAAGATAAATACTTAGGTGACAGTCGAGATGATAAAATCAATGATTTAGTTAAAACTCAAAAGGTTAAAAATGAAGGACGGGCACGGCAATTACCGCCAAAAATAAGGATACATAAAATAAATTTGGATTTGGGAATAACGAACAAATAAAATATTGAAGTTGTCACTCCCAGAACTAATTTACATAACATACAATCTGAATTAGAAGCAGGACAGAAAGTTTTAAGTTGATTATCAAGGTTAGTTAACATGATTTAACCACCGAGGAAGATGAAGATGGAGAGGGGATATTCAATAGCAACCGGAAACAACGGAGCAGCGGAACTGAAAATTCTCTATGGGAGCGAAGAAAAAATTTTAAAAGTAAAGTAAACCTAAATGAAGGAAAACATATACCCAAATCAATAATAGATTTAAACAATAAAAACGAAATAAGGCTGAAAATAATACATCAATAAAAATACCACAAGCGAAACGAAGAACAGGACATGATAACTAACACAATATAATCATCATAAAGAGGACAAAGAAAGAAGGAAAGAAAAATGAGTGGAGGGAAGGTGTTACATTAAACATTACTAGGTTCTATAACAAGCTTAATATGACATTACAACTAAGTAGATTAGAAGAGAGAGATAAACACTAATAGCAACACTAAGATACATAATACAGAAATGACATTCTATGGTGACAAAATTACACTTCCTGTACCGGATGCCGTTGATCGGATTGAGCTGAGCGTGCAGAACGTAATAACCGAGCTGCAGGAGTTACTGACTTTGCTAGAAACGGGTTTTAGTAGACGTAATGATACATATTTTGACATGGAAGAAATTTACAAACCCTACTTTGTCATGGAAGAGTTGTTTATGATTATGCCCAAAATTGGCCAAATTATATATTCATACTAGACATGATGGAATATCTCACGCGAACACTAACGCTACAAACGCTGTTTTGACTCAGCATTCCACATTTAAATCACCAAATATAACGCTTACAGCCATAACGAATCAGAAAAAAATCTAATCATGAAGAAAACAGCTTTGGTAGAAATGATTAATTAATTGGATCCTTTCTTTCACATTTAAACAAAAGCAAAGAGCGATAAAAAACTTAAACTGATACCCAATAGAAGAGGAGGTAACAGAAACCAACTACTAATAAGAGTCAGCAAACTATCAAAATTTTTTGACGGATAAGAACTTAGGATTGCAACATATTTCCTACGCCTACGCAAGACCGATCTTTTATAGGAGACGCAATGGAGGACTCTATGGAATTTAAACACAGATTACGAAATACATCAATGATCACAGAGTAAATTTGTGTGAATACAATTACGTAAATAAAATAAGATACACATTTGGATATTTTGTGCATTCAGGAACCTTGTACTCTATGGGGTATATGCCAACAAATTTACATTGTATAAATATGGCGGATAAACCCCATGGCAGCTAAGGATATAATTAATCCAACTCTTCAAGTAGTGGATATTTCCCAACTAACGCACATTTAAACTTCGTGGAAATAACGACTGAAGCATGTAGCTTTAAATTGGCAAATCACTACTTTCAATAAAAGATCCAAATAGAGCCCTATTTATAACATAATAGACAAATATCCAAATATATATTGAAGTTTCTACAGGGCTCCTCCTTTTTGATTTTCTCAGACGTTTCGTCCACACCTGGGGTAGACATCATAGGTGGCAGTTGTGTGATCTAAGTGTCGTTTTCGTTGTCTTGGTCGCAACTTGTTTATATAGCTTGACTGCCGTACTTATCCTGGCGATAGGCGGAGCGGTGTGCCTTGGTTCGTGTTGGCTGCGGGCTGGCTCAACCTAATGGTATGCTGGGTTTCATTGGCGTGTGAATGGATCGTGCTGAATGTTTTATTTTGGCTTTTGTAAGGGCCGGGTGCCACGTTTTGAGTAATTTTAAACCTTGTACTTTTCTGTTGATATTATGCTGATGTTTATGTATCTCAACAGCTTCACAGTATAGTCGTGCCGTGCTTGATACTGTGAGGTTGATGCCACTATATCTGTGTTTTAATATGCATAATATGCTCCACTTATTCAAGGATAGCATATTTCGTCATAGCTGATTTATCACCGTATCCCAAGCGGCATTTTCTTTTGTACTCGTTGATGCAACGCTCTTCTGATTTATTGTTCTGTGTAGCATTGGACTGGGGTGCTTTGTATAAATATTAAAATTCTTGAAGTAAGTGTCCACGTTCACAAATTCTTGTAGCCCGGTCTGTCAGCATCTTAATAATAGAGCGTTCTTGCCACGGGTGATGGCAAGATAAAGGAGCCCAGTAGACAACAGCCTACAAGCCCGGGATATTTCTTACTTAGATAAGAAAAATAATAGTTGATTTAAATTATGAGATGTAAATGCTGAGCCAAATGGTGGTATAATCAATATAGGGATGAAAAAGGAGAAGAATTAGAAAACATTATTTCGGAGCTAAATTTAACGATTTGTAGTGAACCCAATAATCCCCAACATTTGAAAGTGGAGCTGAAGCTATACCCAACATAGATTTAACATCATGTAACATGAGAGCAATAGGAAAAATTATGAATTGAAGTGTTGGAAAAACTCTGACATCGAGTGAACATAGGTCGATATATTTTGATATTGAAAGCAATATTAACAAGAGTATAAATGTAAACAGAGGAAGAAATGTTTATATTTTTAAGCAAGCAAACTGGGACAAAATAGAGGAAGAATTTAAAAACTTGCTACTGATGTATGCAGGAAATGTTATAGAGACGCATATAGTTTAGAGACAAAGGTGAGAACAGTAATTGCTAAAAAGTACCACAAACTAGACAAAGGTACTGTAAAGATAAAAATCTGGACCGATTCATTACAAAAAGTAAGAAGAAAGGCGAGCAAATTGAGACGAATATATAAAAAAAATCGATTGTCTTGTAAGAGAAAGAAATTAACTTATATAACTATAGAAGAGCAAAGCAAACTATAAAGGACTCTTAGAAGAGACCAGAAATCATTTGTGGAAGAAACCCTAAGCAACAATGTATGGGGTTTGACATATAAAATAATTATTGAGAACATTAAAAAGCCGGAAATACTATCTACTTTAAACAAAGGATACGGAGATGTGACTAAAAGCTCGAGAGAGTCAGTAAATGTGTTGGTAAATAAACTTTTACCGAGTAATGGCATAAGCAACAGAGGGTGATGTACAACACCCTCTTGAAAAAGAAATGAAATGAGGAGGCAATATGCAGGGTGGATCATTTAAGTTGAAACTGTAGAATATCTCTAAAACTAAGCGTTGTAGAAAGAAATGTCTCGAACAAAAGTTGTTTGATATTATGGAGGAAAGTAAGTGCCATTAGTCGTGTTTTATTTGGAGGACGTTGTGATCGTCATTTTAGTGTCAATTTAAGTTTTTTAAACGGGAACCTACCTTTTTAATGTTGTTTTCTCACTCCTCATAAACAACTAAACAACACTTGTATAAAGCACTTGCTATTGTTCTTATACCAACGTAAATAACAACAAAATTCTGAATGGCTGTGTACGAAGAGAGCAATAAATGGTTGGACCATCCACGGATGGAGATTTGAGAGTCAGGTTACGTTTCCTAATTGGGAACCAAAACTTCTTACTTCGTTTTCTTATCGCTCGTGACAAAATAAACCGCTTTTTATAAACCATTTTCTACATAGTACATGATTCTTTCACTGGTGTAGACAATTAAACATCGATGAAAGCTGGGTACACAGGTCTGATGATGATGAGATGCGGTTTAAGGGCGCCAAACAGCTAAGGTCATCAGCGCCCTTACAAAGTATAAAAGTTACAGTCCAAAAGTAAAACTCCGATAAAAAACAGCATAATTAAAAAACGGGACACAAACCCGCGATGTCCAAAGTTAAAAAACAAAACACCAAATTCCAAAAACGAACACACTAAAAGCATGGTCAATAAAAGAGTAATACAACGTGTCAAGAACTGTAGAATGCGAGGGACACGAGCGCCAGATGTCCATTGGGGAGGAGATGCCCCATTAAAAAGACAATATAAAATCACACAGTCAAACGACGCTCAGCGCATCAAATGCGTCGGCTAAAGCCAATGTCACTGATAAAACGTAAAAGACATTCTACAGCACGCGCGGCGTCTGCCAAAACGTTGGCTAGGTCAACAGGAAGACCAACACGAACGCGCAACGGAGCTAAAACTTGACACTCTGCTAAAATGTGACGCACCGTTAAGGGCGCATCACACTGCTCACAGAGTGGTGCGGGGTCACCACTGAGCAGGTATCTATGGCTAAAAAGACAATGTCCGATTCGTAAACGAGCTAAAAGTACCTCTTCCCGCCGAGAAGAACGAGAAGAGGTACCCCAGACTAACGAAAGAGGTTTAACCTCCCGCAACTTGTTCCCCCTAAGAGCCGCCCACTCATCTCGCCAGCGCGAGAGGATACGGTAACGTAAAATAGCATAAAAATCTGAGGAAGGAACAACACAAGTAAAACATCTGGGTGATAAAATGGCCGATTTCGCAGCGGCGTCGGCAGACTCGTTGCCTGAGATGCCCACATGACCTGTAATCCACACGAACGAGACGCTGATGCAAGAGACACCAAGCGAGTGGAGCAGGTCACGAATGCGCTGTACGGGCGGGTGGTAACTATACAGCGCGTGAATACTCTGAAGGGCATTCAGAGAGTCTGTACAAAAAACACAGCGCCGTAAGGCGCGCCGCTGAATGTATAAAACACATTGATATATACTAAAAAGTTCGGCAGTATAAATCGAACATTGTCCAGGTAAACGAAAAGTAAAACTCTGTGCACCAAAAACAAACGCACATCCTACTCCAACATCAATCTTAGACCCATCGGTATATATAAAATGATGGTCCCCGAACTGCGCCTGTAGTTCTAAAAAAGCGGATCTAAGTACGGAAGCTGGGGTCTCATTTTTCGGCATCGACGTTAACCCAAGGTGACAGTGGGCCTCAGCGCGCAACCATGGAGGAAAAAGCGTTTCCTCCCGTGGAAGGGCCGGCGCTTCCGTAACGTCCAAATGCCGAAGAAGCAGTCGAAATCGAACCCCTGGAGGAAGCAATGCAAAGGAGCTAACTATATGTTGGCGATCAAGCGAATCCTCGTAAAATAAATCGAAGGACGGGTGGTTAGGCAAGCTTGAGAGCCGACAAGCATAGCTGCACAAAAGGATCTCACGCCGGAAGGACAGCGGAGGCTCTGCAGATTCTGCGTAGACTGGGCAAAGGGCTGGTTGTAAAGGACCCGTAGCGACTCTTATGCCACGATGGTGAATGGCATTCAATCGACGTAACACAGATGGACCTGCCGACGAATAAACAATGCACCCGCAATCAAACTTGGATCGGACCAAAGAGCGATAAAGGCGAAGAAGGACGGTCCGATCAGCTCCCCAGGATGTGCCACTTAAAACATGCAAAAGATTAAGAGAACGGTCACACTTTGCTTTTAAAAACGAAATGTGCGAAGTCCAGCTCAGCTTTCGGTCAAAGACCAACCCCAAAAATTTCCCCTCGTCTGCAAATGGAAGGACCTACGACCCAAGATGGAGAGAGGGCGGGGGGAAAGCCTTCCGGCGCCAGAAATTGATACAGACGGATTTCTCGGCGGAGAAATTAAAGCCGTTGGCGTTACTCCTGGCGTAGAGACGGTCGATACAGCCCTGAAGACGGCGTTCGAGTAGACAGGTCCGCCGCGAACTGCAATAAATGGCAAAATCGTCAACAAAAAGGGACGATGAAATGCCAGGTGGAATACAATCAACAATGGGGTTGATAGCAATTGCAAATAGTGTGACACTGAGTACAGAACCCTGCGGTACTCCGTTTTCTCTTGAATAAAACGACTAGATAAAACCGAGCCCACACGTACACGAAGGACGCGGTCCGTCATAAACTCCCGAAGAAATATGGGAAGACGACCGCGGAAATTCCATTGATGGAGTGTACGTAAAACGCCGCCCCTCCAACAAGTGTCATACGCGTTCTCCAGGTCAAAAAATACAGCCACCGTTTGACACTTTCTCAGAAATCCATTCATAATATGCGTCGACAAGGACACCAGATGGTCGACGGTAGTGCGATAGCGGCGAAATCCGCACTGAGAGTTCGCTAGAAGTTTCTGAGACTCAAGCCACCATGTCAACCGCCCGTTGATCATGCGCTCCATCACCTTGCCAACGCAACTGGTGAGGGAGATAGGGCGGTAGCTGGAAGGTAGTTGGCGATCCTTCCCAGGCTTAAGTATAGAGACAATGGTGGCTTCGCGCCAAACGGAAGGAAAAATGCCGTCTTGCCAAATACGGTTATAGACCTGTCAGAGAAAGAGTTTACTGTCGGCTGAAAGGTTCTTTAACATCAGGACATGAATGCCGTCAGGGCCAGGAGCGGAGTGCCTAGAGCAATGAAGAGCGCGCTCCAGCTCCCTCATTGTAAAAAGTTCATTATAACACTCAATATTAGCAGACCGAAAATTAAAGGTGTCGGAATCCAGCCGGTCTTTGATAGAGTGAAAGCCGGCGGAATAATGGTCTGAACTGGAAACGGCCTCAAAGGCAGCACCCAGAATGTTAGCGATGGCAGCCGGATCCACTATGGTGGAATAGGAAACCTGAAGGCCAGAAACAGTACAATGCGACACTTTACCTGAGAAGCGACGAAGTTTATCCCAAACAACAGATGAAGGCGTAAAGCGATTAAAAGACTCGACAAAACGAGTCCACGACGCCTTCTTGCTATCCTGAATAATGCGACGAACCCTGGCGCGCGATTGTTTAAAAGTTACCAAATTAGCAAGTGTCCGGTGACGCCGAAACATCCCTAAGTGCAGTTTTACGGGCACGAATGGCGTCCCGATAATCCTTGTTCCACCACGGAACAGGTAGACGCCGAAGTTGAGAGGATGAACGGTGAATTGCGCGCTGGGCGGCAGAGAAAATCGTAGACGTAAGGTGCTGCACTAGTTGGTTAATGTCGGCGAAGGGCTGATCGTCAAAGTGCACGAGGCAGCAATACAAGCTCCAGTCGGCTTTTGTGAATATCCAGGTAGGTACTCTCGAATGCTGTACGTTGTGTGACAGAAGAGAAACGATGCAGGGGTAATGGTCGCTGGAGTAGGTGTCAGCGACGACGTTCCACTGAAGACGACTAGCAAGCTGGAGTGAGCAAACGGCAAGGTCAAAGTGGGAAAATGTACCGGAAGAATCAGAAAGAAACGTAGGCTCACCTGTATTGAGTATAGAGAGATTGAACTGATAAAAAATGTCGGAAAGACATTTGTCCCCTCTGTCCCTTCGCACAAGTCCTTAGCGAACCCCACAAGGGGTGATGGGAATTAAAATCTCCCAACAGGACAAATGGTAACGGGAGAGCGGACAAGAGATCTCGAAGGTCCGCTTTAGCGAGGGGAGACGATGGAGGTGAATATACAGAGCAAACAGAAAAGAAAAAACCGGGTAACTGCAGTCAAATGGCAACAGCTTGTAAGTCGGACGTAAGAGTGAGACGTTGAAAATCAACGTCGTTACGCACTAACAACATGACACCTCCGCACAGAACGCACGAGAGCCTACCGTGAGTCACCCGGTCTAGAGAATGAACTCACCTCGACCGGACGGGGGTGGAAGGATGATGATGGCGATGATTGGCTCGGGAACCCCCGGGTACGCCTAACCCGTACTCACATATGGTGAGCCCCTGGGGGACGATGAACGGGGAATTGCGCGTTCGGCGGCAGAGAAAATCGTAGACGTAATGTGCTCCGCTAGTTGGTTAATGTCGGTGAAGAGCTGGTCGTCAAAATGCACGAGGCTGGAATACAAGCTCCAGTCGGCTTTTGTGAATATCCAGGTAGGTACTCTCGAATGCTGTACGTGGTGTGACAGAAGAGAAACGATGCAGGGGTAATGGTCGCTGGAGTAGGTGTCACCAACGATGTTCCACTGCAGACGACTAGCAAGCTGGAGTGAGCAAACGGCAAGGTCCAAATGAGAAAATGTACCGGAAGAATGAAAAGAAACGTAATTTCATCTGTATTGAGAATAGAGAGATTGAACTGATCAAAAATTTCAGAAAGCAGAGTTCCCCTCTCACAAGCCCTTGGCGAACCCCACAGGTGGTGATGGGCATTAAAATCTCCCAACAGAAGAAATAGTGTTGGGAGAGCGGACAGGAGAGCTCGAACGTCCGCGGGAGCAAGGGGAGACGATGGAGGTGAATACACAGAGCAAACAGAAAAGAAAAAACTCCATGAGCAGGAGTACCCTCCTCCGGTTAAAGGTCGTAGCGAACCGGAGTATATCCTCGGAGATCAAAAGGATCGTGAGGGCGAAGCTTAGTCTCCTGCAAACACACGACCATAGGCGAATGGGAACGCAATAAAAGTTGCAGTTCCGCCCTATGCGATCGTACACCACGTACATTCCAGGTCAGGATAGCCATTAAGAAAAATGGATAAACTGTCTACTTAGAAGGGCGGCTTAAAATTACCTTTTGTTTAACCTTTGGGCTCGGACTTTTGGTATGGAGTTGGTCAGACTCCATAGGCTCCTCGAAGGGAGGGCCCACGCGCTCAGAGCCAGAAACCGATTCAAGCGCCGAGAATCGGTTCTGGGTGGCGACGGGTGAGGGGTGCCGCTGAGCGCGGCTTCTCCCAGGATCTTCCTGGGACTGCGACCTCCGAGGAGGAGAAGCTGAACTCTGCTTAGTGTGAACACGCGGAGGGTCGTTTAAAAAGTCTTCTTTTCGAAATTTCTGCTTAGGATTTTTCTCTGTAGCTTGTGACTTCATAGACTTTGGACCAGGTTTATAGGGCTTGGTAACAGTAGCTGAAATGGACGGCCGGATGGTAGTGGCGGTCAAGGCAGTCATGGTCCAAGTTTGAGTCCCAGCATCCTTCCGGGATACTGGCGAGGCAACAACAGAACTAAATGTTCCCGATCGCAGGAGCGAAGGTTGGCGCGCATGGTAACGCCTCCGGGCTTCGGCGAAGGAGAGTTTCTCCATTACCCGGATCTCCTGGATCGCCTTCTCGTCCAAATACCGCGTCAAATGAAGCAGAATGCGACCCTTTGCAATTCACGCAGACGGGGGCTGTTGAACAGGCACCTTCGTGTGAGGGCTGGCTACTTGTTGCACAGATGTTAACGGCACTCTTACATGAGACTTGCGTATGCCCAAAACGTTGGCATTTAAAACAACGTAGAGGTTTAGGAATATAAGGCCTCACAGAAATCCGTTCGTACCCTGCGGAAATGCTCGTGCGCAGATCGGCGCCGTCAAATGTAATAAACAGGGTACGAGTGGGTACCAAAACTCCGTCGCGTTTGGCCTGCATTCGATGCATTGCTGTCACCTTTTGGTCTGAAAGATAGTCTACGAGTTCGTCGTCCGACATACCATCGAGGCTATGGGTGGTAATGACGCCTCGTCAGGAATTAAATGTGCGGTGCTTCTCCACACGGATGGGATAGCCGTGGAGAAGCGTAGCGCGCAACAAGGTCTTACTTTGCTGACCGGACTTCGTTTGTGCTAATAAGGAACCGTTCCGTAGACGAGTGCAGGACTGAACTGCACCAGCAATAGCATCCATGCCCTTTTGAATAAAGAAAGGGTTCACCTTCTTAAAACTTTGGCCTTCTTCGGTTCGTGAAATGACCAAGTAACAACCAGTTGTCGGTGGTGTCACTTCTGTTATGTAAACTTTTCGGCGATTGTTGGTATAAATGGAGAAAGGGTACTCCATAGCGAAATAAATCCTCCACCATTGTAACCGTCTAAGACTTCGGTCTCTGACTTCCCGGGCATTACCCCGGCTTGGGTGAGTGGTCTATCTATACCTAGCTAACCCCAGGGTCACACCTCCCAGAATATAGACAGAGGGACCCAATGGCCGTCGGAAGTGAGCAGCTCATGCAATGCCCCCCCGCGGGACTGCAGTTGAACAGCGGATACGAACACATACCCTACATGACGACCCCGGGTGGTGGGGATGACGCCATTACCCACTCACCCAGCTGCGCACCCAGTGCGCGGGTATCCGTCAGGCTGTGTCCACGGAGAATTAAAATAAAAAGATAAAAGAAACTAAAAGTGTGTGGGCGTTTCGCACGCAAGGTAGGCCGGCGAAGAAGTAAAAGAGATGTGTAAATGAATGGGCGTGGGGCGAAATGTCCAGAAGTAGAGAGAAGAAAGAAACGATGGCGAGGGGCGACATGGAATGCCGTCGGAAGTCAGCAGCTCATGCAATGGCCCCCCCGCGGGACTGCAGTTGAACAGCGGATACGAACACATACCCTACATGACGACCCCGGGTGGTGGGGATGACGCCATTACCCACTCACCCAGCTGCGCACGCGGTGCGCGGGTATCCGTCAGGCTGTGTCCACGGAGGATTAACATAAAAGGTTAAAAGAAACTAAAAGTGTGTGGGCGTTTCGCACTCAAGGTAGGCCGGCGAAGAAGTAAAAGAGACGTGTAAATGAATGGGCGTGGGGCGAAATGTGCATAAACAGAAGAGAAGAAAGAAGCGATGGCGAGGGGCGACGTGGAATGAAATGCACAGAACGCACGAGAGCCTACCTTGAGTCCCCCGGTCACGAGAACGAACCCACCTCGACCGGACGGGGATGAAAGGGTGAAAATGGCTATGGATGGCTCGGGTACCCCGGGTGCGCCTAACCCGTACTCACAAAAGGTGAGCCCCTGGGGGGACAAATAACAAGAACAGTGTGTGAAGCATTAACACAGTTTGTGAAGGATCTTAGTCTTTTACTCTTTTATAATCGTAAATGTAAACTGCAATCCAATAAAAAGTAAATTTAAACACTTGGAGTGAGTTATCACCAGGCATAGTGGTGTGGGAGTATAACACGTTGGGTGTTATCTTGGCGTGGTGTTATTTCTCCTCTACCGCAAGAAACAACTGAATAGCAACGGCACTTTAAATAGATGACAAAAGTATTGATACTTTAGGCGTCATTTTGGTGTGGTATTATTGGGTTGCTGGGTTCGTTGTGGGTGTGGGGGCGTGTGTTGTGTTCGTAGGTTCTTAGCCCCTGATGAGTTCGTTCCCCTTTCAGTGGTTATGTGATATTGGACCGGGGAAGGATTCCTATCTCAGGTATACAAGCAAAGAAGGCACAGGTAACCAGTAGACGACCTTCGGTTGCTGGTCACTTTATTCTTGCCAAAACCACACTTCCTCTGTCCCGCACACAAGACACAAGCCGATCGCTACAGTTATGATGATTTATTAAGTCGCTGTCACCTAATCTACGTCCGGATAATGAGTTGTCGTTCCTCGCTATAACACGCTAATTTCTATGATTATCACTCATTCTCTTGCAGGACGCCATACGTGAACTTTGTTAATGTAGACTTAGTTATCTTGCCGACTACTGCGTCGGAAATGCAACACTTAGCGTTTTAACATGATGCCGGTCGAAACGAGAGAACAAGAGAGAGTGGTTTTCGTCTTCGCGGCTCCTACCTCATTCTGTCTAGGATCGTTTCCTATTTCACGCCCATTTTCTAGGCGACTTGGTTTGGTCCCTAATCACGTGACTTATCACGTCGGTTATTTGCTACTTTCTTTTCTACGCTTAATTTCTATTGGCGGTTCTCCTACCAAGATTAGTGCGAATTGATATTTTCAATCTGGAATATTTTATGGCCTGTCGCTCATTTCTAGCGTTGGTTTTTCTGCTTCGGTGAATTTGGTGACCGATTAAGCACGTACATCTTGGTGCCTGTCTGTCTTGTTCTGTCTTTTGTTCATAAAGCCACATGTTTGGCAGAATTCTTTAGAGACAGGAGACCTTTCCGGTGTGTCCCATTATAGCCTCAAGCACTATTAACAGCTATGTTCCGGTCTACCCTTCTGCAAACATTAGCTCGTTTGAAATTCCATTCCTTATGCTACAAATATGACTAATTTTATGTGTATTTATTCTACTTATTATCCATGTATATATATATAAATAATAGCCAGGCGCGTGTTTCTGCTTCATATGCCCTTCAAAGGGAATTGCGATTTTTTCATTTTTGGGAAATTCGCATTTCGCTTTGAATGTCCCACTGACTCGTGCGTAGTGAAGATATTCGTTAGTATCCTGGCTTGTCTTGCGTGTCGGGCGAGAGGGGTTCAAAATACAAAATCATATACACTTAACATGGTTTGTCATGCTTATCCTATGGTAAACACTGTTATATTGCACTGCTTGATGTGCGAGATTTGAATACATAGACACACACACACACACATATATATATATATAATGACCCTAAAATGTTACACATAATAATATCTAATGGTCTAAGTGTACTGGTTGACATAATAATAGTTACACAATCATAATACTTGTAAAGAAACACTGAAATACATGATTTGCAGAACTTCTGGCGTATTAGTACTGATAGACCACGAGAAGAAGGCAAGCGAGAGGAATGTGTAACATCAACACTTTCCTGCGTCTGTATCATATTTACGCCCGCCGTGTGGATACGATAAGCATGTTAAGGAGGTTATAAACTACTACACAGTGTTGTCAAGTACTCACCCATGGCTAGAAGTCCAGCAGCGGTCGTGCCTATTACGGCGATTGCTGCTCTACTAGTATCAGATCTGGCAGCATGGGTGGTTCATTTGCACACATAAACACATTTCGTAGTAAACAATCAACAGTACGTGAGCAGATAAACAGTTACAGAACCCCGCTCGCCCTTCAGGCCCCGCTCGCCTTCTTCTCGTTGTCCAACAGTACCCGTGATATCACCTGATTATGTTATTTGTAATTGAATGTTGTCTTTGTTACCGTACCAGTTCTGTGTCTAGATAACAATTGCTTACTCGCGCAGGTACGCTTTTACGTTAATTATACTGTTGCCATTTCTTTCCACTCCACACGCACATGTATAGTTTCATTTCACTGCACTATCTCACGTTAGTACACTTCACACGGTACCACATGCTTCTTGTTATGCATTTTGTGGGTTTGAAAGAAGACATATTGTTAACATTTTCTGTTTTTAATTTTTCTAATTGCTGACATTTCAAGTTAGAACTTAGATGGTCGGGAGTACACTCATTCTAGTTAATATCTAAAGTACTACATATATTACATTTCTTATTATTTAATTCATTCACAATTACCTATTCATGTCCTACATAATTTTGTTACAGTGTATGTTTAAAGTAGGGTATAAATATTTACATTTATGCGTATTATTTAGATTTCGAGAGCAATTTGTTTGAATCTGAAAATATTTTTATTGATAAAACCATGGTAACTGCTTAAAAATACATATACATAGTGTCTGTACAATTATTTACAACTTGGTAATATAGCTTTGATTGCTACCATTTGCTTCTCCTTCCCATTCACACCATGTGACTTCCTAAAGTGAATATTGGCCGTAATTGTTTGTTCATAAAAAATTTTTCTTTGGTGCTATAATGCTTGCTCAGTTTAATGCGGTGGAGACAATACCAATGTTTTCTACTTGGGAATTTTCTATTTCCAGCTGTTTAAGTGGTCGTAAGAGGGCTAAATTATACCTGCCTATGACCTGGTTTGTTTTGTTGTCCGCCAGTTCGAAAGCACGGTCACTCAACTCTTTGGTAATAACAGCTGGTCCCTTCCATAAGAGATGTAGTCTGTGCGATGTTTTACTCAGTAGGGATGACTTCATATGAGCTTTCACTAAAACTAGATCTCCTCTTTTGGATGCCATGACTTCTTGTGTCTTTTCTTTTTGCTGTTACGTTTTTCTGCTCGTTGCACTAGACGTTGATATGCTCTTTGTAATTTTTGTATCTCCGTCTCCTCCTGATTGCAGATTGAGCTTGGCATCCCTGGTATGATCTCTGCAGGCTGCTGGCCTGTATGTAGCGTTATTGGAGCAAATCCTGTATTTGGGTTGATAGAGTTGTTAAGAATCTACTCTATTAATGGTATTTGGGGGATCCAGGAAGTGTGTCTACGGTTGCAAAGAATGCGTAAAAAAATTGATATGTCATGCATTGTTCTCTCGCAGGGGTTTGCTTGAGGATGATAAGAGGTGGAGTGGTATATTTTTACTCCTGCTGCTTTTATTGTTTCCGCGAAGTGTCTGCTTCTGTGGACCGATGCGTTATCGGCCAAAATGGCGGCCATTTTGCCGAATTTTTGGATGAAGTCCTCCGTAACTTTCCTCGCACATGCTGCGCCCGTTAGTCTTTTCATAGGGTACAGTTTCACTAGTTTCGTGAATACATCGACGAGGACGAAAATAAGTTTCATGCCTGCGGCACCTGTCGGTAGAGGTCTATGGGCGTCCATTGTTACTAACATTAGTGGCTTGTCCCTTAAGATTGATATCGGGGGTGTATCGTACTTCACGTTAAGTGGTTTGGCTTTTTGGCAGGCTTCACACGCTGCTATGCGTTGTCGTACTTTGTGGTGAAGCCGAGGTATATAAAAGTGTTCCCCTATGGCCAGGCATGTCTTCTCCGATCCTGCGTGAATTAGTGCCGTATGGAAAGCGTCGATGATTAGTGTTTCTAGCGTATGTGGAGCGTATGTCCGCCATGTTGGTTTTTCTGCCTCTTGCAGCTTATACAGTACGCCGTTGCATGTACCTATTTTTTCCGTGTGTCCGCACGTATTTCGGGTGATCTCTGAATTAACTCATTAAGTTTTGCGTCCTCGCGCTGTAATATCGCGATGTCTTTTGCCTGTTTTACAAGTTCTTTATTTAGGTGTAGGTCCAGCTTTAGTACGTGTACCTCCCGTTGCGTGTTGCCTTGGCGCTCTGGTATGTCGCATTTTGTTCCAATTCTGGAGAGCACATGGGCAAAAATGTTTTCACTTCCCGAAATGTGCTTAGTAGTCACATCATAGGCCGTAATCTCGTGAATGTAACGTCAGATTTTGGAGCTTGTCAATTTACAGTTTTTAATAAAAGATAAGCTGATGTGGTCCATAAATATAGTGATAGGACGATTGAAGATGTAATGCCGAAACTTTTGAAGAGCAAAGAAAATCGCTGTTATTTCTTACTCTGTCACACAGGCTATTTTTGTTGTTGTTGTTAGGCTCCTTGAAGCCGTACTTATGACATATTGGTTACCCTGGTTGTCTAGTTGGCACAAGATGGCGTCGAATCCAGAAATGACCGCGTCGGTGTAAATGTAAAATGGCCTATCCATTCGTGGTTGTTCAAGTAAAATGGCCTTTCCAAATAGTTCCTTGACGGTCTCGAAGGCCTTTTGTTGGACCTCTGTCCATTTTCAACGGGCATTTTTCTTAAGTAGTTCTCTAAGAGCTGCTACTTCTTTGGCGTAATTTGTGAGAAAACGAGCTTCGTACTGAAATATGCCTAATATTCTTCGAAGCTGTCTGACATTCTTAGGCGGTGGTATTGCTTTGATAATTTTGATTCTTTCTTGGTCTGGCGACATTCCTGCACTGGAAGTGGCGTAGCCCAAGAACTTTATTTCTTGCTGAAAGAAATTCGTTTTCTCCAAGTTTAACGTCAGGCCGTTTCGCGTAATTTAGTTATTACATAATCTATATGTTCTATGTGTTCCTCCACGCTATTGTCGTGTATTAAAAAGTCATGTACATATTGTGTGAGGAAATTTTGAGATGTGTCTCCAAAGATATTGTACATTGCACGGAGAAATCAGCTTGCGCTTACAGATAAACCGAACGGTAATCTGGTGTACTGAAACACGCAACCTCTGTATACAAATGATGAATATTTCCTCAAGTGTTCTGGTAGGGAGATTTGAAGGTAGGAGTTGGTGAGGTCGATTGACAAGAACCATTTTTTTCTACCTATGCCAGAAAGCACTTGGTCAATGCTCATTGTCCTGAAATTATCAGGAATGATATATTGGTTGAGGTGTCTGGCGTCGATCGTAATGCGTACTTTGCCATTGCTTTTTCGGACAATACACAAGGGGTTGGTGTACGGAGATGTTGAAATTTCTATTATGTTTTGTTGCAGCATGTCTTTAATTGTTTGATCGACGGCAGGTCTGAGGTCCAGCAATATGTTTCGGCATTTGTAGCGCCATGGGGGTGCCTCTTGTACCTGGAATTCATATTCGAAGGACGTACACAAACCCGTTTTTTCCGTGAAAGCAGACCGGTTTTTCCAAAGTACCTCGAAAAGTTTGTGTTGCTGGTTTTCATTCAAGTGATGTGTGGCCGTGACTTTGTTTTCAATGGTCTTCCTAATGTCTTCACACCCGACCGCTACCTGCTCCAGTGGCACAAATGAATCCGTTTGTTCTTCTAAGTCAAGATTAGAATAGCATGCAGTAATTATTTTGTTTCGACCAGCGAGGTTTGCACTGTCATAATCTATAAAATCCTGTTTTTCTTCCACACACTTATCTCTACATGCAGCAGTGTTAAAAACATTGTGTTCCTCGCAATCATCATTAATATTAATTCCTTTGTTTCGTCCGGCGAGGTTTGCACTAACATTATCTATTAAATCATCTTTTTTTTCTACGTACATAGCACTACCTACAACAGTGTTGAAAACATTGTGTTCCTCGCATTCGTCGTTAACATTAGTTACTTGTAGCTTTGCTAGGTGTATATCTTCATCGACCTGAATTAGTTGAACAAAAACTTTCTCCTGTGTTACACAATTTTCCGCGGCGGTCAATTGTATGGTGTGAGTGTCGTCTGAATAAAGGGGGCGATTACTTCTCCTCCCTCCCTCTTTACCTCCAGCTGTTTTCTCTCATAATTTACCCGAGCTTGAAATGCCTGAAATAGGTCACTACCAAATAAGATTTGTACAACGAGATGGGGTATTATTAGAAATATGAATTCCATGTGCACGCCGTTCAATGTAAATTCAATCATTACCTGCATTTGTATGCGTTGACGCTTCCTCCCAATGGCTAATAAAGCGTATACATTCTTAGTTGGGAGCGTCTGTAGTTTTAAACCTTTAGCAACAAGGGAATTATAACATTGCAGACTACAGACGGAGGCCGTGGCTCCGGTGTCCAACGTGGCGAGAAATATTTCGTCCTGAATCCTTATCTCTACTTGTGGCGTTTCGTTTCTACAATTTCTTGGTACTTTTCTTCCATCGTTAACCCTACCGCCGTACTGTTGCAATTTTGTGTATTGTCAATGTTTTGGACATTTATCATTGAAATTTTGTTTGTGTTCCCTTTTTTCTGGAACATACCCCGGGGTCGGAATCGGAAACGTGGGCCAGCCCAATTTCAGTTTCCTAAAGTTTGTGTACCTGCTTGTGGTGCAGGCCCTGTTGCGCCATTGCTTGGGTGATCCTTATTTGGGGGCGCGAAAGCCGGTGTGCCAAACCCTTTGTGCCTACTTATGGCTCTTTGGCTATGCTCGTGGTGTGCCGATTGTGTTCTTTCGGTATGGCTGTGATTTTGATTGTTTTGCTACTGGGGGTTATTTGGGCTGCCGCTGTTTGGTCCGTGTGTGGTCTTTATATCTTCCGTGTATTGCCGGTGATGGTCGCCTTGATTGGCACTATTCTGCCACTGGTGACCTGCGGGATTTTCTCGGGGCGGGCTTTGACCGTACTGCCTTTGCCGGTCATTATAACTGCTTGCAGTGTTGTAGCGCCGGTTTCTGTTATAATGCCGCCGCTGCTGTCCCCGTATTTGTATGTAGTTGATGTGATGCGACCGGTGGTCCTGACTGGGGATTTTCTCGGCGGGCGCTGTTGCTGAGCATGTTGATGGTCATACCGGGAGTCGAACTGTGGTACCTGGTCCGTGTATCGCTCCCGAGCGTGGCCTTGATTTTGTCGCCGTGTACTGTGAATGGCGTTTGCCCTCGTCCCACTAAAATTCTGGGTATTGTATCCATTATCAACTCGCGGACCCGGGTTCGATTCTGGCGCGTATGGCTGTAATGCCGTTATGAGTTCTGAAGTTCCGGCAATACTCTGTGGGCGAGCCACAATTAAATGGTTGCGGATGTGCTCCGGGAAGTGTAATTTATTACAAGCCAAATGAATTCCTGTTCCTCCATGGGTGGATCGAGCAATTGGTTTTGCTGTGCCAAGTCGAGGAAGTAATCCACTATGGATTTTCCCCTTGCTTCAAAATACTTTCCATTGTTGATTTCGGTTCTTACCGCGTGTTGTGTTGCCCCATTCCAATATTTGGTTAAGAAGTGTTGTTTGAATTCCTGGTACTTGACATCACCAACTGCTAATCGAAACCAGCTCAGAGACCTCTAAGCCCTTCTTAACAATTAACATTTTGAAAGACTCAGGAACACTTTTTAAATGGAAGTACGATTCAAGATCCATTATGTACCGCTTCGCATTGTCTCTCCCATCGATAAACGTGGGCACGGATATTTTTAAGTAGGTGGTAATGGTTCGGGAAAGCGTTTGGCATGCAGTGAGTGTGTGTACTCTCCGGCCCTATACTACTACTACTATGTACTGCGGGAGGCGATGCAGAAGGCGCGGCTGGTTGTGCGTTCTGCATTTCCTCATGCACCGGCTCGTGAGAATTGGCAGAGTACTTTGACGGAGTTAGATTACGATTGGAAATATGAATGCCTTTGATGGCCTCTTTGAGCACTGCCATTTCCCGCGAGTAGTGCTCAATCGTGGTTGTGTTTGAGCGATGAGCTGCTACTGCCTGTGTAAGGGTTTCTTGTATATTAGAAATATCATTTCCCTGCTCCCTTTGGTGAGCTTGCATATTGTCTTATTGGTATCAACTCGGATTGAGTGTAATTTTCGGCACTTTGTCGCCGTTTCCCTAAATTGATACAGGTTGAGCGCAGCTCCTCGTTCAATTGCACATGCAAGTCAGCATTGTTGGCTGCTACACTATTTACTTGGTCTTTAAGTTTTTCTATGTCCTGCTGGGCGTCATACACATCTGTGCGGAGGTTGAGAAATTCCGCCTGAATTGTCGTCTGACCTAGACTAATCATTTCCAGGACTTGGTTTTGCTTTTCTATATGTTCATCTAGTCTGTTCTGGTTATGCTCAAACTGCTGTGTGAATCTATCATTTATTCTAAACTCCAAATGCTCACTCTGGGCTGCTATCCGGGATTCTAGGTTTCTATTTTGGGCTGCTATTTGTGATTCTAAGTTTCTTTCTTGAGCTACTATCCTGGATTCTAAGGTACTACTTTGGGCTGCTACTTTGATTCTAAGTTTCTACGTTGGGCTGATATTTGTGATTCTAAGTTACTACTTTGGGTTGCTATTTGTGAAATTTGGGCTGCTATTTGTGATTCTGTGTTACTCTGAAAGTTTTCTAGCATCTGTTGCATCATACTAGTAATGCTCAATGTAGTTGCTGGGGAAATTTCCTGTTCAGGAACGTCTGTTGGCACTGTTGCCTATTGTTCTGCCATGGTTGTGTCTATCACTTTACCGCTTCTCAGTAGCATGAGCACACTGCCTAGCCTGTTTAACTGCTGCTTATCCTAGATCGGGGTTGTTGTGTTGCACTGCAGGAAATGTTACGCATAGAGTACTTACTCGTGCAGGTGAAAGCGTGATGAACTGGTTACCTCTGTAGTTGCTCGTTGTGGAAGTCCAGTGTGGCGTCCACCTAGAATTTGTCTGCGGAGCTCGTCGCCAGTGAAGTGTAGGGGACACCGATGTAGCTGTTGTCCTTGACGTAGTAGCGTTGCGATTGCCTCGGACGTTGACAGAGATGCAGGTTACACTGTTTGGTGTGAGGTTGAAACGTTGGGCGGCATTTTGGTGTGGTAGTATAACACGTTGGGTGCTATCTTGATTGCGTCTCCCCAAAGCGTCCCACACGTGTTCGATGGGATTTAAATCAACGGAACGGGCAGGCCAGTCAATTCGCCGAATATCCTCTCGTTCCAAGAGATCCTCCACCTGCGCTGTTCGATGCGGTTGCGCATTGTCATCCATAAAAATGAAGTCAGGGCCAACTGCATCTCTGAAAAGACGCACATGGGGAAGGAGTACAGTATCACAATAACGTTGACCAGTGAGCGTACCGTGTTCAAAGATTTGGAGGTCGGTGCGCCCATGCAACATTATGCCCCAAACCATAACACCCGAACCACCAAAACGATCATGTTCAAGGATGTTCCTGGGTTCATTACGTGTTCCTCCCTCTTGCCAGATGAGGTTACGTCGAGAATCACTACTTAGACTGAATCTGCTCTCATCCGGGAAGAGCATGCGACTCTATTCCTTGTTGGTCCAATTTTGATGCTCTTGGGACCATCGCAAACGTTATGCCGCGGATGTCAATGGAACACAGCGTTCTGGCCGTCGGGCAATGAGACCACCTGTGTAGTCGCCGTGCCACTGTGTATCGTGAGATTGCGTGCCTAGCTGTCCTCTTAAATGTGGTTGCAATTGCACCCGCGGTTTGGTGTGGATCGTTTCTTGCCTGTTGCACAATGTAGCGGTCATCTGCTGCTGTAGTTGGGAGTGGTCGACCACCACCTCTCCTTGGGACAGCAGTGCCTGTGGTTTGGAAGGTTCCCCATGCACTTGAAACAATGCTGTGAGCAATTCCAAACTCCTGAACAATTCTCGTCACACTTCGCCCTTCTTCCAGTTTGCCGATGATTCTTCCCCGTGTGAAGTCATCCAAATGGTGTCTACGGGCCATGTTGCAATGAAGAACACCATTACAGTGCACCGTAACAGCTCGCTAATTGCCACACGCCGTCTTGTCCTGTTTCGTCAACTCCCCGTGTTGCGGGACCACACCCATTTGGCACTATAGGCTCACTACACTCACGCCATGTGACGTCCAGCTTTCTGTGTATGTGTGAGAGACCTCTGGCAACATGCTCCCGCACCTTCATCTACTTCCACCAAGTAGTTCATTTGTTATATTACTTTACCCATCTCGTCCTTAGGTTTTGCACACCAATGTATATTATTATAATTTATCATATAATATCCTTTGTATAATAATTCATTGCTAGTTTTGAAATTGATCCATTGCTTAATTTTAGTTGAATACGCCTGCTGAATGGAAAGTGCATATTTTTCACTAAACATTGTTTCATCAGTATAATTTTTTCCTTTCGGATAAATTATTTCGTTAGTCTACGTCCGTTAAACGATTGACACCGAATTCTTCTTGCTTTACCTGGTACACAAGAGTAATTGCATATCAAATAAAACAAAGATATTTTATAATTACATTCATTTCTAATATAAATAATACTGTGTAGCGGAGAGACACATATATACAGGCTCCTAGATATTAATACTATTTCAATAATAATTAAAATAATTCTCTTTTCAACCAAAATGTACGTTTGAACCAGATACATCGGAAATACAATGAAAAGCTTAATGAATCGCATCCTCTATAGCATCGAACATTATGTAACCGGTATTTGTTGCTTCAATCGATTGGTTGTTTTAATTTAAAGATCTATATTCTTGTAAACATTGAAAATAAATATGCAGGTTATTCCCATACTTTCAAAATGAAATATTCTTTCAAAAATATGAACTCCTTCAGAAACAGCAGAAAAACCAATTAACTTCATAGGAAGTTTAAGTTGAGAATAGTATCTGGACTTCAGTCACAATATAATCGCTTCACTCGTATGGGCTAGAAGCGACATTGGGACCCTTTCCGTCCCTTTCCTCTCCAACCGCCTGGAAATCCAAATGGCATTAATCTAATAAATTTCTACTATTTCGAGTTATAGAGTTCTTTTTGTTTTTCTTTCTTTCTTTCCTTGTTTCTTCAGATTCTTAATCTGACAGTAACACTGATTTTTAAAAAAATTCAGAAATAACCCTTAAGAGCAGAGTAATTTCAAATTAGAAATCAATTGCAAGGGAAGGCGCGTCAACAGTTTGACAGAAACATTACTTTTGTTTCAGTGTTTTGAAAAGTTTACGTACGATAGACGAGTTCACCAGGTGTATGGAAACTTCATAGTTTGCACCAAAAGTTTTCTGATCAGTTTCGATTACTATACACAATTTAGGTTCAAAATAAAAGACAGACAGACAAACAGACTCTGGTTTCGGAATTTACTGAAAATAGCCCATAGTGTGATAATTATAACATTTCTACTATATTATTATTATTATTATTATTATTATTATTATATAAAATAAAATGTTGAAAACAACATATACATTATGCGAAATATGTTTCCCCAAAAATACTGAAAAATGTATCTTAAACCCTAACAGCCCTAGCATAAAATGTTTTAAACAGCATACGCAGAAACAAAATGATACTTTCCTTAATTTGGGTACAAAAGAGGCTACGTCGCTCACGTCATGTCACTGCGTTAAACGAGCAGACGCAAAAGCATACATGACCTTTCAGACAGCAGCAGCGACTTTGGCTAGATAGGCGAGACGAGTTCACATCCCTGGTATTCCCTTCCAAACCCCTAGTTCACCAGAAACGTTGAGAAGCTTTGTGTGCAATAGCCGAATTTGAAAAATTCAAGCATGGCTCTGCGACCTGTTAATAGACAAACCCTGACGGGGCGGGGAGAATAGGAAAAGCGACCTCACAAGCTCGTGAATTCCCGCTCTCAGTACCACTGGCAATATCGATCTAATGAACCTGTCCTGCTAAAATCAGCCCTAGGTGCGTTACGCTTTAGTTACCTATGTATCTATTGAGGATAAGGAACTCCTACCCGAATAAGACCATTTCAGATGGCTCGCCCCAATCATATTCGAAAACTCGGCCCTCGAGTTTTAAAGGTATGCTCGCTACTCTACACCATCGAAGTGCGTGCAGTGTAAGACGATGGAGCAAAAAAGTACAGATCGGTGCATAAAATGTAGCTATTGTATGATTTTATGCCTTTTTCCAATGTTACGATCAAGTTCAAACCTAGCACTGTCAAACAACGCGCATCTTTTCCCCCTCAAACTAAACAGTTTTCTTTTTAACTTCAATACATATTGCATAGTATTCTTAATTCAATTAAATCGTGATCAGAGTAAAACCATTTACCTAATTTCCTTTGTAGCTTGTTTATTGGTTTTTGCTCTCTTTTCCCGGGAACCTCGATCCAAGGGCCCCAATTCCACACAATCGTCTTCAAAATGCACATTTGATATTTAAAATATAGTAGAACGCTCAACCTAACCAAAATTTCAAGGCGCGAATTTACACTCCATGCAGATCTACCGTCATTTTAAGAGTAGGACAAAATGCGATTTGAATGTCTAACAGCAATGGAAAAACTGCTGGTTGAATGTTCACACACTACTACTAAATTCGTTATACAATTTACTGTGTATAAAATGCGATTTGGTGGAAATCTACTGTCAAATACTGTAGAGGCTTGCTAAAGCTTGAGCTGCCCTTTTCAGTTAAAATTAGAAATTCCTGGACAAACTGCTTTTTGCATGTACACTCCTCATATTATATAAGACGCAGCCGGGAACAGAGCACGGGACCTTTGGTTTAGAAAGCCAGAACGTTGACTAACCACAAAGGCAGTCTTTCCACCTTTTGTTTTCATAGTGCCTTTCTCTCTTTCTTTTCGATTCTACCAGTCACCTGCGTTTTAATTTCCACAGGTATATCTCATAATTGCAATAAAATAATAAATATTACCTGTACAAGATACGTAGGTGTGCTCAGTTTTCTCATACCTTTAAAACAATGTTCATAAATAGGAAATGGATTTTTTAGATAGATGCTTACTTAAGAAAACCCGAATCACAAACGTCGCAATCATAAATATTTCGCTTACTTTATACCTTTATTGCTGGAATTATTTCGTCACATATGCCACACTTCTTCTAATTCCCAAACCGGCTTTTACATCCCTTTCACCGGCGTCACCACCGAAGTGATTCCAATAGCTGTGATCATTACAGCGAGACGAAATGGATTGGCCATCCAGTCAAAGCCAAACATCGCGAGTTCTTTGAGTCCCAACGACTGCAGTAAAATGTGCCTGTGGCAAAGGACGGGGAGGGCCCAAGTAAAATAACCGGTGTGGTGGCATGCTTGGATCCTGACGAGATTACATTTGGCTTCAGTTGCTGGACTTTGCTTCTTATTATTGAAAAAAATTCTAGTGTTTTATTGAAAAAATTACAATGTAAAACTACTATAAATACCAGTATTTTATTCTTGAAGGTTAGTATAATATGCAATTAGAAAAAACCATTAAAATAACCAAAAAAACTTATGAAAAACATTTTCTGTTTCAAATATGGTACACCAGGCTATAAGGGATTGTACATGCTGAGTTATTTAGGTTTCCATATTTAATTTCAAAAGCCGGGATGACCATGAACTTAAAGCGACGGGATACGCAACGTGAAGTTAACACATGACGCTAAACTATATAAAAGTCTACTTAGGGTGCACTTAACGTAACGGGAGTGATTCTGACTGGTAGTTGATTATATTACTCATGTTACTGTTTCAAGCTGAATGGTTCAAATTAATTACGTGGCATCCAACTTAGTGTAACGGGAAAGAAAGGACTGACATGGACAGAATCTTAAATCAACTCTAAATAGTTCTCTTTAATACGTGTTAAGTCTTTTGCGTTACGTGGCGTTAAGTCACGTTACGTTGGGTTGGGTTCATCGTAGTCCCGGCTTAAGGTAGAGAGAAGCCAGTGTCCATGTAAAACATTTTTTTATGAATGATTCAAATTACTGACAAGCTGCCACTAAGGTCACTCACTATTCGATATTTTTCCTCGCATATACTAACTATCCTATAATTTAATCTTTATTAGGCAGTTTGTATGCATGAATATTTTAATCTCGAACCATGCAATCAAGCCAGGACATGTTCTCCACACCGCAGCAGTTATTCTCAAGCACGTAAGCTTCGTACACTTTGAGGATGAAAACAAGTGCAAAATAGTGTATAAAATACGCGTATTTTGGACGGTGCAATCTGACTTGAGAAATTCAATGCCATGGCACTGAGGCTGTGTCACTGCATTAAGATGACATTAGATCTCATCCGAATCATTTATAACACGGGACAGTTTCAAGGTGAATTCAAATCTTCCGAAATATCATACATTTTTGACATATATTTGATATGTCAAAAAGGTAACGCCAAAACTT
Organism: Deroplatys truncata; assembly: GCA_030765065.1. NCBI lineage: Eukaryota > Metazoa > Arthropoda > Insecta > Mantodea > Mantidae > Deroplatys > Deroplatys truncata. The sequence continues at coordinate 374,736,451 of CM060990.1, forward strand.
TGCTGTGAAACCAAGACTTGTTCTTTCTTAACGATCCACGTTTGCATTAATGCTACACAACCTGAAAAAACACAACATATAGGAAGCCCGCCATGTCAGTTGCGCTCTTCAAGCTTGTACCAAGGTAGCAACTATGTGATAATTCCATTTTATCAATGGAAATACCTTTAAATACCTTTTAAACACCAAAGCTATCTGAGAAGTGCTGAAACAAGTTCTCATCTAAAAACTTTACTTGTATATTATAGCCCTTTTGTGTGATTTTATCTTTCTTTGGAGTTTTAACTTCATGAATAACACGCCGCAAGTCACTGCGCCTAGTATCAAGATGTTAAGTGCGGTAGTTATGCCAGAATTGAATTATGAACGTAATTAACACTTAAATGGTGTGATTGTACAACTTCCATTCTAGATGTAGGCGTGCTTTTAATTGGTTGTAACCTATCAGCTTCTGTTTTGCATCCCTCCACCATCTTGTTTTAACGATTCTTTTTATAGTGTACCCACATGTTAAGCGTCTCTTGCAATGGAAGATTGCGCGGGAGGGTTTACACGAATGTATACCGTATAATAAAGACTTAACACAATTTATAGAAACCTGATGCAGTTTTCAGTGTAACAGTCGCATGGTTTTGGGGTAGATTTATATTGCGAGTAACTTCTGTTCCTTAAATCACTTATTCGCTAAGCTGTCAAGCCGTCTTCTTTGGATGCACATATGTGAGGTTTAGACTGAACGATGAAGATGGACCCAAGACACATCTAGCCCTTAGCACGCCGCATAAATTCCAGAAAATAATTGCATTATGCTGATATAATGCTTTTCCTTTAGCCCGAAGAAGGTAATTAACAATGATAATTTCTTGAAGCTTTTCTTAAAATACCTGTGTATACGGCTTATTACTCTGTAGACGAGTATGTGAATGAAAATTCCTACTAATACACTATGCCGATGCATAGTCTCTGTATACAATTGATATAGATATTTACAATCGATGTCCATATCTATTTAAGCATGAGCATATGTACATACTGTATTTAGAAGTACATACTGTATTTAGAAGTAACTGTATACAAACGAATATCCATTTCAAATAGCATGTTCTACATCCATAAGTGTTAGTAACTATTGCCCAGGGTTATAAAATATTCGTTAACTAAATTAAAGTTAGAAAAAGTAAGAAACAATATTCACACACGCTATGCATCATGCTTTTAGCCCTGAGATTCTTTGATGCCCTTTTTTTTGGGTTCTTTCAGATTTCTTCTTTAAGTTACTTTTGCTTAAAAGTAAATTCTCATTTTTGCGTTTGAAGGAAAGGGGAGCAAAACTACCATCCAAGATAGCTTGGTTGAAAACAATGTGCTGGCTATATTTAGGTGAAATTTATGTCATCATCGTTATTGTATACTCACAGCAATTTGTGGCTTATTCTTTGGGGATCGAAAGAGGGATTAGTTTGATTTTAAACACATTCATTGCATTCATGCAAGCCATTAAAATTTATGAACGAAGAACTTATTTAGCATCATTCTGTAACTCCTGATTAATGGTGTCCAAAACACTGGACAATACTTTCTAGACAGTTTTTACCTTTCCTTTTATTAGAATTGCATTACCTGTTATCATAAGCGCTATAAATACAATCAAACAAATATTACATGTAGGGATGGGACCTCGATACCGTCGATATCTTGATACCTCGATACTAGGTGGTATCGAGGTATGTCTGATACTTTGAGATAAAGCTTCGAAACCTTTTCGATACTTTTAAATTTTTTTAAGTTTCGCTTTACTGTAAGTTGCGTTTAACTTTATGCTAGATGAGGTTTGAAAGGAGTCGAGACTTGAAGTTACTGCCTTGCACGCGTCCCCAAAGAGTTACCGAACTATAGTTGTTGATACACCTTGACTGCGCTTCCTGTGGGTGAATCAATGCAACATCCCATAGACTCTTGTGTCTATATGAAAACATGCAAAACAATGGGGAAAGAGAAAGAGGTATTCGTGTATCATGCAGCGTTAACTGAGATGTAAATGAAAATGACTTAGCTGACGCATACAATTACGTTTTTGCAATAGCCTGGCTTGGAGATTCACTCTCAGCCATTATATTTACTTACTCCGATGACCAAAATCTGTGAATTCAGCAGGAACAAATGAGATCATAAGACGTGAGATAATACAGTGCATGGATATATTAGTCCTTTCTTTCCATTTATTAGCTTGTATTTACGCAAGTCAAACTCGGTCATGAGCGTAACTTACAGGTATACCATACGACCGATTTCCGTAATATTTTATTTTACCAATGTACAACAGCAATATTGGATAAAAATGGGTGAAGTGTGGAACTTTTTGAAGTAGACACTGCTAATAACAACACAGCAGTATGTAAAATATGCAGAAAAGAATAATAATCAGCACCCTTGACTAACAATAGGGAATATATAACCTGTGGCATTACCAAGATAAAAAAAATCGCTGCCAATTGGAGAATGTCAAACACGAACAATTTCGGAATTAGGATACAATCAAAATTAGTTACTTGTGTTACACATGAATCTACTAGTAAGAATATAATTCAGTGAACAAGCTATCCCCATTACAGTTTTGTATAAAGTATCGAGTATCCAGTAACGGTGTTCAAACATCAGTATCGCTATCGATTATCGAGAAATAGTGGTATCGTCCCATCACTAATTATATGTTAGTTAAACTTGCTTAATTCGATTGAACTACACTAAAAATATGGTCCACAACCAGGAAGAGAAATTACAGGTCAGACGGCGATGATACTGTGAAGATTTCTGTTAGCAAAGTTGCAAAGTAAAGCATTAAACGCAAGATTAAATTGGTTACCTGGATGTCTCCTCCAAAAAACACCACTGCCATGTCTTGTTCTGATCTCGTAGATGGATGACAGTAAACAATGTCATTTATGCGGCCGTCATATCCTGTGACACCACACAAACGTACAGGAGTTGCAGGAGGTGGCGTACCCAACATGGTGGCTTGAAAAGGAAACACATGTCAGAAATTTATTGCTTACATTGAATGACATTTACAGGGTGTCTACTGAATTCCAATTAACTTAATTCATGCATTTTTCACTACTTTTTCATGACATCCTTAGTTAAGGTACTACATTTCCTATCCTGTCCGTATTAGATGTATTAAAGTGAGATTGATTTTTTTTTAAACAAGTGAAGCTACCAAAGTGAAACTCACGTAATTTATATTAATGCTTAGCGAGGATGCTGATCTTTTCTATGAATGTCTCTCACTTATTAAGACCAACGCGCGATCGCGTGTGTGCATTTTAAGCAGTAATTTAAAAACATTATTGGCCTTAAACCAATTTCCACAGATTAACATGATGTTTCACATTAACATTACCAGCTTGTTGTCATATGTAATAGTAATTTATGCAACAAGTAGATAATCTTGATAATTATGGCACGAGTGAACGTTTGTTGCACTCTCGTTCGTGCGGCAATTTTCATGAGTTCATATTAAGTCCGTCCACGAGTGGATACATTTTACGCAATCTCAGCATTATAAATTGTAAGAAATAAATAATGAAATAATTGGATATCCATATGACATAAATGAGGGTGTCTTCATATGTTAGGAAATGTACTTGCATTTCATTTGTTATTACCTGGCGTGTTGAACAGATAAATAAGATAGCCACTTGCACGAATTCCCTTCCTGGGGCAGAAATCAGGTATAACATCATAGCAGTTTAAGCAATTATAAATATAGATCTTAATTATTCGAAATTTAATAGTGTGCAGAGGTTTTTGTATTTTTGTTGCTCAGAGAAAACAATATTGCAAAATGGCTTCATAATCTCTCTATAAGGCACGGCAACTTGGAATACCAGTATTGTCATTGCTATTATTGGTACACATGCTATAATAAGCTGATTATGCACGATACTGAATACAGTAACGTGTTATTAATGCTAAGATTGCATAAAAAGGTTTATGTATATAATATATATTATCTTTTATAGTTTCTGAGAAAATGGGTCATTTACAGAAGCGGATCCAGGAACTAATTTTAGCAACAAAAAATACAAATCAGTAGTCTAAATTAAAGCCTAAGAGTAACTGGAACGTTTTCCCTCCGTAGTGATGAAATTTCTCATGTTTATGATATGGAAACTGTTATAGTATAGTAAAGTAAATGCTAGTTAATGTGTAATTTATTGCTATTTATTTCGCCACAAAGTTCCATTAAATAAGTTTGAAAGTACTAAATCAACTTTTCTTTCGGGTTTACAAACTATGTAAGGTTATATATTAGCAATTTACACAAATCAACATTTGACCAGTTACAACTACATAGCCTTCGTGGCTTTGATTTACTGAAGTAGTTTAAGACATCTTCAAGATGCATTAATCTTTCTTTATGGAAGTTTGCTAATGCAAGGACATTAAGCCGCTTAGGTTTTCACGGCCGGTGTCACAATTATAACTAATATGATTTTCCGGGCTGTTATGCCGTGGTCTGCTGAAGAAAGATTTCCCAGACGTTTCGTCCACAACTGCGGTGGACATCTTCAGTGGCGCGGACGAAGTCTTCTCGGTGAAAGTATTGCAGCGTCTGATGCATTGGCCGTTAGTGCCGCTCTCTTTATAGTGTGGGCGCTCTCTGCTGATTGGCCCGCTGGTATGAGGGGGCTGGCGCCGGCTGTGTTGTTGCTCTCTTCTGATTGGCTCGCAGTGTTTTTCGGTTTTGTATGACCTTTCTTGTTTTTGATGACTAGATGCCAGTTACTGTTGAGTTTCAATGCTTTTTCTTTCCTATTGAAATTATTGGGATGTTTATAAATCTCTATTGCTTCGCGTTGTAGCCGGGTATGGTAATGCTTTATGGAGGAAAGAATGTTGGTGTCCTGAAATCTAATAATGTGTTCGCCCTCGGCTTCAATGGCATGTTCGGCGACTGCCGATTTTTCTGTATGGCCCAGGCGGCAGTTTCTTTTGTGTTCGCTCAGTCTGGTGTTAGCGCTCCGCTGTGTGGTACCAATGTACACTGAACCACACGAACAAGGAATACGGTAAACACCGGCCGATGACAGGGGGTCTCGGGGGTCTTTGGAAGAGCGCAGTAGGCTGTTTAATTGTCTTGTAGGTTTGAATACTGTTTTGACGTTATGACGTTGAAGTATATGTTCAATACGGTCAGTGACATTTCTGAAATATGGCAGAAAGACGATGGACTTGCTTTTGGGTTGGTCCTGAGTAGCCGGTCGGGGCTTGGCCGGACGGCAGGCTCTTCTCACCTCTTGGACTGAATAACCATTTGATTGTAGAGCTGTTTCTAGGTGTCGGATTTCTTGTGGAAGTAAGTGTGGTTCACAAATACGGGAAGCACGGTTTGCGAGTGTCTTAATCATAGCACGTTTTTGTCTAGGATGGTGGTTGGAGTTCTTGTTAAGGTAACGGTCTGTGTGTGTGGGTTTGCGGTAGACAGTATGACCCAGCGTGCCGTCAGCCTTCCTACTAACGAGTACATATAGAAAGGCTAGTTGGCCATCCTTTTCTTGTTCCATTGTGAACTGTATACGCTGATTGATGCTATTTAGATGTAACAAAAAATCTTGAAGAGCTTGTTCACCATGGGGCCAGATGACGAAGGTGTCATCCACATAGCGGAACCAGGCTGTTGGTTTGAGTGGAGCTGAGTTTAGTGCCTTTGACTCAAATGCCTCCATGAAGAAATTGGCCACAACAGGGCTAAGGGGGCTGCCCATGGCAACACCGTCTATTTGCTCGTAGAATGACCGGTTCCACTGGAAATAAGTCGTAGTCAGGACATGGTGAAAAAGTGTAATGATATCATCAGAGAAGATGGGTTGTAACAACTTCAGAGTTTCTTGTACTGGAACCATGGTGAATAGAGACACAACGTCAAAACTAATTAGTAAATCCTTAGGTAGCAATTTGAGGTTGCGGAGAATTTGAATGAAATGAGTAGAGTCTTTGATGAAAGAGTCGGACAAGCCGACATGGGGACTCCAACATCAGTCTTAGACCCATCGGTATATATAAAATGACAGTCCCCGAACTGCGCCTGTAGTTCTAAAAAGGCGGATCTAAGAACAGAAGCAGGGGTCGCATTTTTCGGCATCGACGTCAGCCCAAGGTGGATGTGGGCCTCAGCGCGCGACCATGGAGGAAAACGCGTTTCCCCTCGGGTAAGGGCCGGCGCTGGCGTAACGTCCAAATGCCGAAGTAGCAGTCGAAATCGAACCCCTGGAGGCAGCAAGCAGAGGAGCGAACGAAATATTGTCGATCAAGCGAATCCTCGTAAAATACATCAAAGGACGGGTGGTTAGGCAAGCTTGAGAGCCGACAAGCATAGCTGCACAACAGCATCTCACGCCGGAAGGACAGCGGAGGCTCTGCAGCTTCTGCGTACAGACTGGGTACAGGGCTAGTTGGAAAGGCCCCTATAGCGACTCTTATGCCACGATGGTGAATGGCATTCAATCGACGTAACACAGATGGACGTGCCGTCGAATAAACAATACACTCGTAATCAAGCTTGGATTGGACCAAAGAGCGATAAAGGCGAAGAAGGACGGTCCGATCAGCTCCCCAGGATGTGCCACTTAAAACACGTAAAATATTAAGAGAACGGTCACACTTTGCTTTTAAAAAAGAAACGTGCGAGGTCCAACACAACTTCTTATCAAAAATCAACCCCAAAAATTTCGCCTCGTCTGCAAACGGAAGTATCCCTGGCCCAAGATGGAGAGAGGGCGGAGGGAAATACTTCCGGCGCCAGAAGTTGATGCAGACGGATTTCTCGGCGGAGAAATTAAAGCCGTTGGCGTTACTCCAGGCGTAGAGACGGTCGATACAGCTCTGGAGACGGCGTTCGAGTAAACAGGTCCGCCGTGAACTACAATAAATGGCAAAATCATCAACAAAAAGGGACGATGAAATGCCAGGTGGAATACAATCAACAATGGGGTTGATAGCAATCGCAAAAAGTGTGACACTGAGTACAGAGCCCTGCGGTACTCCGTTCTCTTGAATAAAACGACTAGATAAAACCGAGCCCACACGTACACGAAAGACGCGGTCCGTCATGAACTCCCGAAGAAATATGGGAAGACGACCGCGGATATTCCAATCGTGAAGTGTACGTAAAATGCCGCCCCTCCAACAAGTGTCATAAGCTTTCTCCAGGTCAAAAAACACAGCCACGGTTTGACACTTTCTCAGAAATCCATTCATAACTTGCGTCGACAGGGACACCAGATGGTCGACGGTAGAGCGATAGCGACGAAATCCGCACTGAGCGTTCGCTAAAAGTTTCTGAGACTCAAGCCACCATGTCAACCGCCCGTTGATCATGCGCTCCATCACCTTGCAAATGCAACTGGAGAGGGAGATAGGGCGGTAGTTGGAAGGTAGTTGGCGATCCTTCCCAGGCTTAAGAATAGGGACAATGGTGGCTTCGCGCCAAACGGAAGGAAAAATGCCGTCTTGCCAAATACGGTTATAGACCTGTAAGAGAAAGAGTTTACTGTCGGCTGAAAGGTGCTTTAACATCAGGACATGAATGCCGTCCGGGCCAGGAGCGGAGTGCCTGGAGCAATTAAGAGCGTGCTCCAGCTCCCTCATTGTGAATAGTTCGTTATAGCATTCATCATTAGCAGAAAGTATATGATGCGGAATCCAGCCGGTCTTGAATAGAGCGAAAGCCGGCGGAATAATGGTCTGAACTGGAAACCGCCGCAAAGGCAGCACTCAGAGTGTTAGCGATGGCAGCCGGATCCACTATGGTGGCATTAGAAACCTGAAGGCCAGAAACAGTACAATGTGACACTTTACCTGAGAAGCGACGAAGTTTATCCCAAACAATGGATGAAGGCGTAAAACGATTAAAAGACTCGACAAAACGAGCCCAAGATGCCTTCTTGCTATCCTGAATAATGCGACGAGCCCTGGCGCGCGATTGCTTAAAAGTCACCAAATTATCAAGTGTAGGGTGTCGCCGAAACACCCTAAGTGCAGTCCTACGGGCACGAACGGCGTCCCGACAATCCTCGTTCCACCACGGAACAGGTGGCCGCCGAGGTTGGGAGGATGAACGGGGTATTGCGCGTTCGGCGGCAGAGAAAATAATAGACGTAAGGTGCTGCACTAGTTGGTTAATGTCGGAGAAGGGCTGGTCGTCAAAATGCACGAGGCTGGAATATAAGCTCCAGTCGGCTTTTGCGAACATCCAGGTAGGTATTTCTGGAATGCTCTACGTGGTGCGACAGAAGAGAAACGATGCAGGGGTAATGGTCGCTGGAGTAGGTGTCAGCGACGACGTTCCACTGAAGACGATGAGCAAGCTGGAGTGAGCAAATGGCAAGGTCCAGGTGAGAGAATGTACCAGAAGAATCAGAAATAAAAGTAGGTGCACCTGTATTGAGGATGGAAATATTAAACTGATAAAAAATGTCGGAAAGAAGAGTTCCCCTCGCACAAGCCCTTGGCGAACCCCACAGTGGGTGATGGGCATTAAAATCTCCCAACAAAAGAAATGGTGTTGGGAGAGCGGACAGGAGAGCTCGAATGTCCGCGGGAGCGAGGGGAGACGATGGAGGTGAATACACAGAGCAAACAGAAAACAAAAAGCCGGGTAAGTGAAGGCGAACGGCAACAGCTTGCAAGTCGGATGTAAGTGTGACAGGTTTAAAATGAACGTCGTTACGAACTAACAACATGACACCTCCATGAGCAGGAGTACCCTCCTCCGGTTCAAGGTCGTAGCGAACCGGAGTATATCCTCGGAGATCAAAAGGATCGTGAGGGCGAAGCTTAGTCTCCTGCAAACATACGACCATAGGCGAATGGGAACGCAATAAAAGTTGCAGTTCCGCCCTATGCGATCGTACACCACGTACATTCCAGGTCAGGATAGCCATTAAGAAAAAGGGGATAAACTGTCTATTTAGAAGGGCGGCTTAAAATTACCTTTTGTTTAACCTCTGGGCTCGGGCTTTTTGTATGGAGTTGGTCAGACTCCATAGCTTCCTCGGAGGAAGGGCCCACGCGCTCAGTGCCAGAAACCGATTCAAGCGCCGTGAATCGGTTCTGGGTGGCGATGGGTGAGGGGTGCCGCTGAGCGCTGCTTGTCCCAGGACCTTCCTGGGACAGCGACCTCCGAAGAGGTGAACTTTTGTTACCGCGCGCACGCGGAGGGTCTTTCAAAAAATCTTCCCTACGTAGTTTCTGCTTGGGCTTCTTTTCAGCGGCTTGCGACTTCATTGACTTTGGACCAGGTTTATAGGGCTTGGTAACAGTAGCTTTAATAGACGGCCGGATGGTAGTGGCGTTTAATCCAGTCGTGGTCCAGGTCTGAGTTTCGGCATCTACTCGTGGTACTGGCGAGGCAACAACAGATCTAAATGTGCCAGATCGCAGGAGTGAAGGTTGGCGTGCATGGTAACGCCTCCGGGCTTCAGCGAAGGAGAGTTTTTCCTTTACCCGGATCTCCTGGATCGCCTTCTCGTCCAAGTACCGCGGACAGTCGGCAAACGAAGCAGAATGTGACCCTTTACAATTAACGCAGACGGGGGCTGTTGAAAGGTACCTTCGTGTGAGGGCTGGCTACATGTTGCACAGATGTTAACGGCACTCTTACAGGAGACTTGCGTATGCCCAAAACGTTGGCATTTAAAACAACGCAGAGGTCTAGGAATATAAGGCCTCACAGAAATACGTTCGTACCCTGCGGAAATGCTCGTGGGTAGATCGACGCCATCAAATGTAATAAACAGGGTACGAGTGGGTACCAATACGCCGTCGCGTTTGGCCTGCACTCGATGGACCGCTGTCACCTTCTGGTCTGCAAGATATTCTACCAGGTCCTCGTCCGATATACCATCGAGGCTATGCGTGGTGACAACGCCCCTACAAGAATTCAAGGTGCGGTGCTTCTCAACACGGATAGGATAACCGTGGAGAAGCGTGGCGCTCAACAAGGACTTTCTTTGTGCCTCGGACTTGCTTTGAACTAACAACGAACCATTACGAAGCCAAGTGCAGGAAAGAACCGGACCAGCAATTGAGTCAATGCCCTTCTGGATGATAAAAGGGTTCACCTTCTCGAATGATTGTCCCTCCTCTGTACGGGTAATCAGTAAGTAACAACCAGCTGTTGGCGGTGCTACTTCTGTTACTAAAGTTTTTCGGCGCTTGTTATTTATAATGGAGAAAGGGTGCTCCATAGCGAAAAAAATCCTCCACCATTGCAACCGTCTCCGACCTCGGGCTCTGACTTCCCGGGCGTTACCCCGGCTTGGGTGAGTGGCCTATCTATACCAGACTCACCCCAGGGTCACACCTCCCAAAACATAGACAGAGGGACCCAATCGCCGTCAGAAGTCAGCAGCTAATGCAATGGCCCTCCCGCGGGACTGCAGTTGAACAGCGGATACGAACACATACCCTACATGACGACCCCGGGTGGTGGGGATGACGCCATTACCCACTCACCCAGCTGTGCACGCGGTGCGCGGGTATCCGTCAGGCTGTGTCCACGGAGGATTAACATAAAAGGTTAAAAGAAACTAAAAGCGCGTGGGCGTTTCGCACTCAAGGTAGGCCGGCGAAGTAAAAGAGACGTGTTAATGAATGGGCGTGGGGCGAAATGTGCATAAATAAAAGAGAAGACAGAAGCGATGGCGAAGGGCGAGATGTAATGATATGCACAGAACGCACGAGAGCCTACCTTGAGTCCCCCGGTCACGAAAACGAACCCACCTCGACCGGACGGGGGTGAAATGATGAAGATGGCGATGATTGGCTCGGGAACCCCCGGGTGCGCCAAAAACCCGTACTCACATAAGGTGAGCCCCTGAGGGGGGAAACAATACAGAGAACCTAGGAAAAAGGACGAATGATTTAGAAATAGAAATGAAAGAGAATAAGAAAATGTTTGAACACGAGGTAGGGAAATGTAGAAATGAAGTGAGAGAATGTAATAGTGGCATAGAAAATGAAGTTAGTAAGATAAGAGTAAAGTTAGCAGAAGTAGTAGAAAGCTTAGAAAATGCAGTAGCAGGGCTTAGAGATAAAACAGGTGGAAGCAAAGAAAACTTTAGAGCAGGAGTCAGAAACAACAAGAAAAGAAAATATAGATGAGGAACTGTAAAGAAAATAGTTGCTTCTGAGCTAAAGCAGATCGCGAATGTGATGCAATCACAACGAAAAAAATAGTCAAAGGTGTGAAACAAAGTCAAGTAGAAATCAGAAATGAAATTTTAAATGAACTAAAAGCAATGAGCGATAACCTGCAGAAAGAGAAAGAAAATGTACAAGACATACAGAGAGTTGCAATTCCATTATAGGCGCAGAAGGAAGTAGAATCAGAGATAAATAATGATTTTGAGGCATATGATTTAGATGATGTCAATTCTGAAAATCTAATGCACAAAAATGTAAACCCCTAACACACACGCCGGTAATGCAGAACACCTGTTACACAAACACTGTGTTACACGAGATTACAACACGAATATTTGATAAGGAAAAGGGGGTTGATCCAAAAATATTCGTGAAAGAAATTGAGGAATATTTTAGAGTAAAGAGAATAAAGGATGAGCTGAAAATGATGCCCGTGAAAATGCATTTGAAGAACAAGGCTTTAGAATGGATAAGATTGACATTACCAGATCACGAGTCCTGTACATAATTTAGAAACTTATTTTTATCCAGATTCTGGGATCAAGTTAGAATAGAACTTGCTACAGGTATAATGATCCTTGCAAAGGGCTTTTCTTAGTTGATTATTTTCTGAACATTGCAGTAAAGGGAAATTGGTAGAACAGAGTCGGAATGAATTACCACTATAACCACGCATTTTTGAGTTCAGTAAGAGCAGTATTAATAGTTGTTAAACCCATAGATTTCGCAGATATCATTGAGCTTTTAACTGCTTTTGAAGTAAAAAAATGCTAAACAGAATGACATAAAACATAAAAATGGGACATAATCTCACACCACACTAACGTGGGAAAACCCAGGACACATTTAACCACAACACATCTAGAAACCTTGAAAGATCCACTTACGAGAGGAAGGAGGCAGAGCATCCAATGTACTCTAACAATAATAGTGAAAGAGTAAATAATGTGAAAGATATAAACAAACCATTTCCGGAAATGAACAGAGATTTTGGAAATCGTAATTTGACGACGTATACTAGCAGGCCACCCAACAGAAGGAACCAAATAAATCATGTACATTTTTGTAGAGAATACATAAGAAATCAAAGAGCAGGAAACACAAGGGGCACAGAACAGAGGTAGGAGCTGTTGGGAAACACATGAACCTAGGTTCATTAGCAATAACACTCGTGAACAAACAGAAACATCACCACCTGAAAGCACAAATAGCAATAAGTAAGTAGTATCAACCTGTCGGAGAATTAAAGCATGGTCAGTTTTATTTCTCGGAAGTTGATCTTTGTGGCAAAAGAAACAATCACAAAAATACACAAAGAAACTATAATAAAACAAGATAGCAATAAGGCCACAGAAATGGCCAATCCAAGTTAAAGTAAGAGTCTGGGGGCAACGAAATTTTCGCAGTGATAGATGCAGGAGCTAGTACTTCAGTATATGATAGTTACATATTTGAGTTATTTTGTAAAATTAAGCAGAATTTGTGCCTTTATGTGGAATATACTGTAGCACGACCACTGGGAAGAAAAGAGAACACGTAAGATACCAAGTGAAATTAGGACTCGAATTTGGCGAATGGAAATTTGATATTATTGCGCTAGTAATTCCAAAACCAACCACCCACCTAATCATAGGAAGTGACATTTTAAATCACTGGAAAGCAAAAATTAATTATAAACACACGAAGTTACTATTAACGATGGTGCGATCACACGCATAATTAAGTTTGTAGAGAAAGTAAACAAGGAATGAGAAAATTAGTCAGTGTGAAAGTTTTTTGTGTAAAACCTCGAGTTAAACGAGAATATGCTAGTACAAATAAACACGAACCATGAGGAGGGAACATTTGAAAGTGAAAGTATAGAATTTTACAACCACATGCGTTGTTCAGAATACGATGGCGACGAGAAAATAAAACTACCAACATAACCTGCAAATCGTAAATCATGATTAACAATTAATAAGTTAATAAATAAGAAAGTTGACAATCCATACAAACTAAACGAGAAAGAGAAAAGTAAATTAAAGGAAATTCTAACAAATAAAAAGAGTATTCAACAAAAACCGAGCACTTGCAACAAGTACACGCATACATTCAAGGTCAATGACAACACTATTCACTCACACGTCGAGGGCAATACCAATCCGAAAAGAAGCACATGAGATAATTCAGAAAATGTTGACACATGAAAATATAGAACCTTCCACGTCTTTCTACACAAATCGAGTTGAGTTCACAAAAAGGGAGGAAAATAAAGAATGACAATAGACGCTGGAAAAATTAACGCACACAGCCTACCAGACCACTCTGGATCTGAAGGAATATATAACTAATCCCAAAACTTTTCGAGTCTGGACATAAGTGCATTATTTTGGCATATCCCACTACACGAAGAAGTTCGAAAATATACTGCATTCACCACGGAGGAAAATTATTTCAATTTTTAACATATGCTTTTGGTTTATCTACTAGCAGCAGTGCAAGTTTGAGAGCTTTATACTATGTTTTTGATACTATAAAGAATTTATGACAGTGTGTAGATGATTTTCTGTTGTGTAAAGAAGACATGCAATCACTCCTAAATCAGATAAATTATGTTTTGACAAAAATGAAAGCAACATGACCATAAATTTGAGTCAGGATTTTTTGTCAGGGAAGCGGAATTTCTAGCCCACATAATCATACGAGAGGGCATGAAACCTAGCTCAGAAAGAGTAAGAAAACATTCCGCCACCCAAGAATCTAAAGCAGTTAAGGCGATTTATACGCATTCTACAATATGAGTCAAAATTCTTTATCGACTATGCAAAAGAGTTACCACCACTTAGAGGTTTATTGAGAAAAGATGTGAATGGTATGGACTACCGAGTAATAAACAGCATTTCAAAACAAAAAGGACGTATTCAAAATTGCAACTTTTTGGAACGACGAATCCCTACCTACCATTTCACATTATATGATGCCAGTATACATTTATTTGCTTGTGTAGTTACTCAAAAGGATGAAGCAAGTGAAAACTATGTGATAGGCACAGCATCTAAGTTGCTCAAAAATTGAAGTCAACTCAGCATCGCGGTAATTGAAATAACTGCAATACATTTTGCTCTACAAACGCTTAGACAATATGTTTACAACTATAAAATAATGGTATACACCGATCATGTAAGCCTCTCATTCATCCAGAAATATAAGGTAACTAATTAAACAATACCAGGATACATCCACGAAATTACATCATATAGCATTGAAATAACACACATCCCTGGGAAGGAGAACATATTCAGTGAGGTGTTATCTAGTTAACATCAGAAGGACACATCCCCCAAAAAATAACATCTAAATAATCCACACTATGAAGTTAATCTCATGACTTTTGGTATAAAAGAAATCAATGCAATTCTAAAAGACTTACAAAACATAGCAAGGATAAAACAAGAAGACCCAGAGTTAAGATCAATGTACAACACAAACATAAAGCCAAGTATAAACGCAAACATAGGAAAGTTCAAGGAATACTATTTAAACTGAAGGTGAAGATATAAACAAATGGAAAGTAATTGTTCCAAGTTCCACACAAAACAAAATTATATTAGCATTTCGCCACATTCTAGCTCACTCAGGAAGTGAAAGACAGCTTTAGATATCAGTTAAATCTTATACATCAAACATTTAGGAAAAAAGTGAGGAAATTAATTTCAGCTTGTGAGTTATGCAAAAAGACATATCCTTGAACATAAAATTCGACGTAGCTCGGCAATGAAGCATACGAAATAGCAAAAAAAAACAAAAAAACATAGTGATAATAAACAAATACAGAGAGCTTCCAGTGGGGAGAAAATGGATGCAAATATATATTTGTGATGTTGGATATTAAAATTAAATGAAATTGTTTTATTTACGGACCCTCTGTAACTACTATTGTCCTTAGCGTCCCATTCTATACTGAGCGTAAAAGACCGGAAATTTTGCTCAGAGACGTCTCTATCAGCCTTGGAGTTCTCTTACGTGCCGTATATCTACGACACGGGACTACCGACTTTACTTCCCTTCCGAAGGAAGCCATGCTAAGGACTTTTATGCCCGAAAAAAATCCATTGCCCTCCGCCGAGTTTGAACCCGCAACCTCGGAAACTAGAGGTCATGGTGATATTGGACATTTTTACTAAATTAGTGAAAATATATACTATGAAAGATATTAAAAGTAGAAAATTAATAAACAAAATCATAAAAGATTACATATCAAAGCACGGAAAGACGCAAGCTATCTTGTTAGACAATGCAACTATGCACAAAAGTAGATGTAGGGATAGACTTCAGGAATTAGGCATCAAATTCTTCTATTTCGCAACATATTATCCTCCACAGGGAAATCCAGCAGAACGGATAATGCGAGATATTTCTATTCATTTTGGAATTTTGTGCCAGAAGTATAATACCTCCTGGATTGATAAATGCCACAAAAAATTTGCACCAACTGAACTAATGATGAAGATAACACCAAAACCCATAGTCACTGACATTGCTACCACCACGCCAGTGGTCGTCCTCCGTGGTCTAGGGGTACTATGCTAGTCTCTAGTTCCGGATGTCGCGACATCAAACCCGGCGGAGGGTGATGGATTTTTTTCGGGCGTAAAAATCCTTAGCATGGCTTCCTTTGGAAGGGAAGTA
Source organism: Deroplatys truncata (assembly GCA_030765065.1). Taxonomy (NCBI): domain Eukaryota; kingdom Metazoa; phylum Arthropoda; class Insecta; order Mantodea; family Mantidae; genus Deroplatys; species Deroplatys truncata. The sequence goes on from CM060990.1 coordinate 374,752,330, forward strand.
AAGCCGGTGGTCCCGTGTCGTAGATTTAAGGCACGTAAAAGAACCTCAAGCCTGATAAAGAGGCCTCTGAGCAAACTTTTCGGTGTTTCACGCTAATATACAATGAGACGCTAAGGACTATACTAGTTAAAGAACGACCATAAATAAAGCTCAATTTAATTTTAACCATGTCAACAGAGAGAGATGACGGAAAGAGAAAAATGAGATAACTTTCAGCAGAATTCAGGAAAAAGTAAAAGCAAAACACAAAGAAATAAGAAAACGTGGTCACCACATTTTGGAGATAAGATATTACTAAGAAAACACAGTATTTATAAGGCGTCAGCAAAAAGAAACAGTAAGATTAAAACTATTGTAACTGGTCCAATAATCGTTACAAAACATTTAGGAGATCATATATACGAATTACATAGTTCAAATGGCAAACAAATGGGCAAATACCATAAACACACGCTTAAACCCTTTAAAGAAAACGTTTCAGCTACAACATAAATCTTAAATTGCAATATGTAAACTTTTTGATGTATAACAATAAAATAACCAAACAAATAAAGCATGCTAGGGCTAAAGACAACTACAAAATGCTTACGGTGCATTTGGATATCGTAGGAGAACATAAATAAAAATAAATTTACTTTTATCACAGTATAAATTAATTAAAAAGAAACAGTAATAAAATACAAAAGTACAGTAATGATGTTCATTCCAGAACAATTTGGCATTCTTCATGTCAGAATAAAAGGATTAATGTCTCTTATTTCCACACCGCCGGCCACGCCCCCTCCTTTGTGACCTACTCCGAACGCCTCTGACCACGACCCCACTCCTTTGTGGCCTGGTTTGAATGCCGCCCGGCGGAGAATTGGGACAATGGGGTAATGTTCCCGTACGCCGGCCACACCTCTTTGTGAGCTACTGGCATGTCGCCCAGCGGAGGAGTAGAAGAATGGGCTATTGTCCTTTGTGCCTGGTCTGAATGCCGCCCGGCAGAGTAGAACAATGGGCTATTGTGCTCGTGCGAGTACAATGGGGCATTGTTCTCGTCGCTAATGGAGGTGTATTGTGCGCTACTGATAACGGCAGCCGGAGACCGTCGAACAATGGGCTATTGTTCTCGTCGCGTGCCGCCGCTAGATCGAAGGAGGAGATACGTTCTAAAAGATCTGTGCCAATCAATCAAGTAATGTTCATCCATGTGCAACATCATCTAACGCTACTGAAAAAAAAATCAGGATTCATACTGCTAACGTCCGGGCATCGTGCCTCTAAAGGGTTGGACGCTGGTCGTCGATCGGTGAATACAATTATTCCAATTAAGTATTTCCTTATTGTTACAGTATACAGAATACCCCGCTCAACCGCCAATCTTTTTTCTAAAACTTACTAGGTGATTATTACGCGCGTATAATTACTACGATGATGATGATATGCGGCTTAAGGGCGCTAAACTGCTGAGGTCATCAGCGCCCTTACAATGTAGAAAATATAAAGTCAAAAGATAAAAACAGGTAAAAGAACCGCATAATTAAAAAACGGGACGTAAACCCGCGATGTCCAAAAGGCTAAAAATAACAATAAGATAACAATAACAATAATGATAACAATAACAACAAGAATAACAATAACAACAATAAAATCAATAACAACAACAATAGCAATACAAATATCTGAAAAAACCAACACACTAAAAGCATAGGCAATAAACGACTAAAACGTGTCAAGAACTATGGAATGCGAGGGCCATGAGCGCCATATGTCCACTGGGGAATAGAGTCCCCATAAAAACTGACAGAATAAAAGTAATAAGCTAAAAGACGCTCAACGCATTAAATGCGCAGATTAAAATCACTGTCATGAATAAAACGTAAAACACATTCCACAGCATGCGTGTCGTCTGCCAAAACGTTGGCTAAGCCAACAGGCAGACCTACACGAGCACGCAATGCAGCTAAAACCTGACACTCTGTTAAAATGTGACGCACCGTTAAGGGCACGTCACACTGCCCACAGAGTGGTGCGGGGTCACCACTGAGCAAATACCTATGACTAAAAACACAATGTCCAATTCGTAAGCGGGCTAAAAGTACCTCCTCCCGACGTGGAGAACGAGAAGAGGTACCCCAGATTAACGGGAGAGGCTTAACCTCCCGCAACTTGTTCCCTCGGAGGGCCGTCCACTCATCGCGCCAGCGCGAGAGGATGCGGCGACGTAAAAGAGCACACGAATCTGACGAGGGAACTACAGAGGTAAAAAATCTGGGTAATAAAATCGCCGATTTCACAGCGGCGTCGGCAGACTCGTTACCTAAGATGCCCACATGACCTGGAATCCACATGAAGGAGACGCTGATGCCAGAGACACCGAGCGAGTGGAGCAGGTCATGTATGCGCTGTACGAGTGGGTGGTAATTGTACAGCGCATGAATAGCCTGAAGGGCACTCAGAGAGTCCGTACAAATAAAACAGTGCCGTAAGTCGTGCCGCTGAATGAATAAAACAGATTGATAAATGCTAAAAAGTTCGGCGGTAAAAATTGAACATTGTTGAGGTAAACGAAAAGTAAAACTCCGTACACCAAAAACAAAGGCACATCCTACTCCAACATCAGTCTTAGACACATCAGTATATATAAAATGACAGTCCCCGAACTGCGCCTGTAGTTCTAAAAAGGCGGATCTAAGAACAGAAGCAGGGGTCGCATTTTTCGGCATCGACGTTAGCCCAAGGTGGATGTGGGCCTCAGCGCGCGACCATGGAGGAAAACGCGTTTCCCCTCGGGTAAGGGCCGGCGCTGGCGTAACGTCCAAATGCCGAAGTAGCAGTCGAAATCGAACCCCTGGGGGGAGCAATGCAGAGGAGCTAACGAAATATTGTCGATCTAGCGAATCCTCGTAAAATACATCGAAGGACGGGTGGTTAGGCAAGCTTGAGAGCCGACAAGCATAGCTACATAAGAGCATCTCACGCCTGAAAGACAGCGGAGGCTCTGCAGCCTCAGCGTAAAGACTGGGCACGGGGCTAGTTGGAAAGGCCCCTGTAGCGACTCTAATACCACGATGATGAATGGGATTCAAACGACGTAACACAGATGGACGTGCCGACGAATAAACAATACACCCGTAATCAAGCTTGGATCGGACCAAAGAGCGATAAAGACGAAGAAGGACGGTCCGATCGGCTCCCCAAGATGTGCCACTTAAAACACGTAAAAGATTAAGAGAACGGTAACACTTTGCTTTTAAAAAGGAAACGTGCGAGGTCCAACACAACTTCCTATCAAAAATCAACCCCAAAAATTTCGCCTCGTCTGCAAACGGAAGTATCCCTGGCCCAAGATGGAGAGAGGGCGGAGGGAAATACTTCCGGCGCCAGAAGTTGATGCAGACGGATTTCTCGGCGGAGAAATTAAAGCCGTTGGCGTAGCGAAATCGTCAACAAAAAGGGACTATGAAATACCAGGTGGAATACAATCAACAATGGGGTTGATAGCAATCGCAAAAAGTGTGACACTGAGTACAGAGCCCTGCGGTACTCCGTTCTCTTGAATAAAACGACGAGATAAAACCGAGCCCACACGTACACGAATGACGCGGTCCGTCATAAACCCCCGAAGAAATATTGGAAGACGACCGCGGATATTCCAATCGTGAAGTGTACGTAAAATGCCGCCCCTCCAACAAGTGTCATAAGCTTTCTCCAGGTCAAAAAATACAGCCACGGTTTGACACTTTCTCAGAAATTCATTCATAATATGCGTCGACAAGGACACCAGATGGTCGACGGTAGAGCGATAGCGACGAAACCCGCACTGAGCGTTCGCTAGAAGTTTCTGAGACTCAAGCCACCATGTCACCGCCCGTTGATCATGCCCTCCATCACCTTGCAAATGCAACTGGTAAGGGAGATAGGGAAGTAGCTGGAAGGTAGTTGGCGAAGGTAGTTCCCAGGCTTAAGTTTAGGGACAATGGTGGCTTCGCGCCAAACGGAAGGAAAAATGCCGTCTTGCCAAATACGGTTATAGACCTGTAAGAGAAAGAGTTTACTGTCGGCTGAAAGGTGCTTTAACATCAGGACATGAATGCCGTCCGGGCCAGGAGCGGAGTGCCTAGAGCAATTAAGAGCGTGCTCCAGCTCCCTCAGTGTGAAAAGTTCATTATAACACTCATTATTAACATACCGAAAATTAAAGGTGTCGAAATCCAGCCGGTCTTTGATAGAGCGAAAGCCGGCGGAATAATGGTCTGAACTGGATACGGCCTCAAAGGCAGCACCCAGAGTGTTAGCGATGGCAGCCGGATCCACTATAGTGGCATTGGAAACCTGAAGGCCAGAAACAGTACAATGCGACACTTTACCTGAAAAGCGACGAAGTTTATCCCAAACAACAGATGAAGGCGTAAAGCGATTAAAAGACTCGACAAAACGAGCCCACGACGCCTTCTTGCTATCCTGAATAATGCGACGAGCCCTGGCGCGCGATTGTTTAAAAATCACCAAATTATCAAGTGTAGGGTGTCGCCGAAACACCCTAAGTGCAGTCCTACGGGCACGAACGGCTTCCCGACAATCCTCGTTCCACCACGGAACAGGCATTCGCCGAGGTTGAGAGGATGAACGGGGAATTGCGCGTTCGGCGGCAGAGAAAATCGTAGACGTAAGGTGCTGCACTAGTTGGTCAATGTCGGCGAAGGGCTGATCGTAAAAATGCACGAGGCTGGAATACAAGTTCCAGTCGGCTTTTGCGAATATCCAGGTAGGTACTCTGGAATGCTATACGTGGTGCGACAAAAGAGAGACGATGCAGGGGTAATGGTCGCTGGAGTAGGTGTCAGCGACGACGTTCCACTGAAGACGACTTGCAAGCTGGAGGGAGCAAATGGCAAGGTCCAGGTGAGAGAATGTACCAGAAGAATCAGAAATAAAAGTAGGTGCACCTGTATTGAGGATGGAAAGATTGAACTGATAAAAAATGTCGGAAAGAAGAGTTCCATTCGCACAAGCCCTTGGCGAACCCCACAGTGGGTGATGGGCATTAAAATCTCCCTACAGAAGAAATGGTGTTGGGAGAGCGGACAGGAGAGCTCAAATGTCCGCGGGAGGGAGAGGAGACGATGGAGGTGAGTACACAGAGCAAACAGAAAACAAAAAGCCGGGTAAGTGAAGGCGAACGGTAACAGCTTGCAAGTCGGATGTAAGTGTGACAGGTTTAAAATGAACGTCGTTACGCACCAACAACATGACACCTCCATGAGCAGGAGTAACCTCCTCCGGTTCAAGGTCGTAGCGAACCGGAGTATATCCTCGGAGATCAAAAGGATCGTGAGGGCGAAGCTTAGTCTCCTGCAAACACACGACCATAGGTGAATGGGAACGCAATAAAAGTTGCAGTTCCGCCCTATACGATCGTACACCACGTACATTCCAGGTCAGGATAGCCATTAAGAAAAAAGGGATAAACTGTCTACTTAGAAGGGCGGCTTAAAATTACCTTTTGTTTAACCTTGGGGCTCGGGCTTTTTGTATGGAGTTGGTCAGACTCCATAGCTTCCTCGGAGGGAGGGCCCACGAGCTCAGTGCCAGAAACCGATTCAAGCGCCGTGAATCGGTTCTGGGTGGCGATGTGTGAGGGGTGCCGCTGAGCGCGGCTTGTCCCAGGAGCTTCCTGGGACAGCGACCTCCAAGGAGGAGAAGGTGAACTTTTGTTACCGCGCGCACGCGGAGGGTCTTTCAAAAAATCTTCCCTACGAAATTTCTGCTTGGGTTTCTTTTCAGCGGCTTGCGACTTCATTGACTTGGGACCAGGTTTATACGGCTTGGTAACTGTAGCCTTAATGGACGGCCGGATGGTAGTGGCGGTTAATCCAGTCATGGTCCAGTACTGAGGTTCGGCATCTACTCGTGGTACTGGCGAGGCAGCAACAGAACTAAATGCGCCAGATCGCAGGAGTGAAGGTTGGCGCGCATGGTAACGCCTCGGGGCTTTAGCGAAGGAGAGTTTTTCCTTTACCCGGATCTCCTGGATCACCTTCTGGTCCAAGTACCGCGGACAGTCGGCAAACGAAGCAGAATGAGACCCTTTACAATTAACGCAGACGGGGGCTGTTGAACAGGTACCTTCGTGTGAGGGCTGGCTACGTGTTGCACAGATGTTAACGGCACTCTTACATGAGACTTGCGTATGCCCAAAACGTTGGCATTTAAAACAACGCAGAGGTCTAGGGATATAAGGCCTCACAGAAATCCGTTCGTACCCTGCGGAAATGCTCGTGGGCAGATCGACGCCATCAAATGTAATAAACAGGGTACGAGTGGGTACCAATACGCCGTCGCGTTTGGCCTGCACTCGATGGAGCGCTGTCACCTTCTGGTCTGCAAGATATTCTAACAGGTCCTCGTCCGATATACCATCGAGGCTATGGGTGGTAATGACGCCTCGACAGGAATTCAATGTGCGGTGCTTCTCCACACGGATGGGATAGCCATGGAGAACCGTAGCGCGCAACAAGGTCTTACTTTGCTGATCGGACTTCGTTTGTGCTAATAAGGAACCATTCCGTAGGCGAGTGCAGGACTGAACCGCACCAGCAATAGCATCAATGCCCTTTTGAATTATGAAAGGGTTCACCTTCTCAAAACTTTGTCCTTCTTCGGTTCGTGAAATGAGCAAGTAACAACCAGTTGTCGGTGGTGTCACTTCTGTTACATAAACTTTTCGGCGCTTGTTGGTATTAATGGAGGAAGGGTGCTCCATAGCGAAATAAATCCTCCACCATTGCAACCGTCTCCGACCTCGGGCTCTGACTTCCCGGGCGTTACCCCGGCTTGGGTGAGTGGCCTATCTATACCTAGCTCACCCCAGGGTCACACCTCCCAGAACATAGACAGAGGGACCCAATGGCCGTCGGAATTCAGCAGCTCATGCAATGGCCCCCCGCGGGACTGCAGTTGAACAGCGGATACGAACACATACCCTACATGACGACCCCGGGTGGTGGGGATGACGCCATTACCCACTCACCCAGCTGCGCACGCGGTGCGCGGGTATCCGTCAGGCTGTGTCCACTGAGGATTAACATAAAAGGTTAAAAGAAACAAAAAGTGTGTGGGCGTTTCGCACTCAAGGTAGGCCGGCGAATGCACAGATGTTAACGGCACTCTTACACGAGACTTGCGTATGCCCAAAACGTTGGCATTTAAAACAACGCAAAGGTCTAGGAATATAAGGCCTCACAGAAATCCGTTCGTACCCTGCGGAAATGCTCGTGGGCAGATCGACGCCATCAAATGTAATAAACAGGGTACGAGTGGGTACCAATACGCCGTCGCGTTTGGCCTGCACTCGATGGACCGCTGTCACCTTCTGGTCTGCAAGATATTCTACCACGTCCTCGTCCGTTATACCATCGAGGCTATGGGTGGTAATGACGCCTCGACAGGAATTCAATGTGCGGTGCTTCTCCACACGGATGGGATAGCCGTGGAGAAGCGTAGCGCGCAACAAGGTCTTACTTTGCTGATCGGATTTCGTTTGGGCTAATAAGGAACCATTCCGTAGACGAGTGCAGGACTGAACCGCACCAGCAATAGCATCAATGCCCTTTTGAATGATGAAAGGGTTCACCTTCTCAAAACTTTGTCCTTCTTCTGTTCTTGAAATGACCAAGTAACAACCAGTTGGCGGTGGTGTCACTTCTGTTACATAAACATTTCGGCGCTTGTTGGTAGTAATGGAGGAAGGGTGCTCCATAGCGAAATAAATCCTCCACCATTGCAACCGTCTCCGACCTCGGGCTCTGACTTCCCGGGCGTTACCCCGGCTTGGGTGAGTGGCCTATCTATACCACTCACCCCAGGGTCACACCTCCCAGAACATAGACAGAGGGACCCAATCGCCGTCGGAAGCCAGCAGCTTATGCAATAGACCCCCGCGGCACTGCAGTTGAACAGCGGTTACGAACACATACCCTACATGACGACCCCGGGTGGTGGGGATGACGCCATTACCCACTCACCCAGCTGCGCACCCCGTGCGCGGGTATCCGTCAGGCTGTGTCCACGGAGGATTAAAAGAAAAGATAAAAGAAATAAAACTGTGTGGGCGTTTCGCACGCAAGGTAAGCCGGCCAGGAAGAAAAAGAGTTGTGTGAATGTCGTGGTGCGAAATGGTCGGAAAGTGACAATAGAAGAAAGAAACGATGGTGAGGTGCGGTATGAATGGAATGTAAGGAACGCACGAGAGCCTACCTTGGGTCCACCGGTCACGAGAAGAACCCTCCTCGACCGGATGGGGGTGAGGGGATGAATGTGGCGATGATTGGCTCGGGAACCTCCGGGTGCGCCAAAAACCCGTACTCACATAAGGTGAGCCCCTGAGGGGATCAATTTTGAAGGTGGTGCTACAAATTTCAGAAAAATACTGTAATGTATGAAAATGAGTCATACATACACAGCAGTCATACAGCATCTAAAAGTTGGAGTGACGATAGCGAATTAGGTTTGCAGGCACCTGTTGCCAAAGGGCAAATACTTATTATCGTTGGTGCTGTTGGAAAGATCGGCTTCGTTCCAAATGCCCTTCTTTTACAAGTCGCAACAAACAACAGGAGATTTTCATCAAGAAATGAATACAGAAAATTACATGAAGTGAATCAACGCCATGTTTATACCTAATATGCCTGCTGGGTCTGTTCTGGTCATCGACAATGCTTCACAATGCGTCAACACTCAAATTCACAAACCACCTACCTCAACCTCCTTGAAAGAAGAAATGAGAGCTTGGTTACTTAGACATAATAAAGCTTTAGATGAAAGCATGAGTAAAACAAAGCTATATAACTTAATTAAAGCCAACAAACTGCTTTAGAAGTCATACATACTTGACCAGATAGTAATACAACATCGCCATAATGTATTTAGACTGTCATCGTATCGCCCAGATCTAAACCCAATGGAATTAATCTGGGCTGATGTCAAAAAATGGGTGGCATGCAGAAATATCACTTTTAAATTAAAATATGTGGAGCAGTTATAACGCCAGCAATTTGCTGAAATTGGAAGGCCAGAATGGGAAAATGTATGGCGACATCCTGAATAAATTAAGAATCATTATTCCGAAAAATACGGAATTGCAGAAAATCAAATAGAAATAATTCTCATGCAGGATAATGGTGCAGAACGTAGTGACAGCAGTGATGACGGCAATAATGTGAGTGATTCCGAAGAAGAGGAAGGGTTGTTAGATGTGGAAGAATTGGAGGCAATGATTGACAGCGTTTTTTATATTATGCGGTTTTTACAGCGTGGATTTTAATATACTGTATATAACTAAGTTTATCAGCGCAACACAGTGCAGAACCGTTGTGGATATTTGACGATGACTGTCCCTCGCACTCCTGCAGGATTCAGTCGATCGGTCACCACCTGATGTGGTAACCAATTCGCATCATAGCTCTCATTAAGATTTTCACGTGTCTAGAACTGTTGCGCCGATTATAACTAACACCGTCTGCAATCATGATGATGATATGGGGTTAAGGGCGCTAAACATCGAAGGTCATCAGCGCCCTCGTCTGTAAACAAGATAGTCCTCTAAGACGACTACGCAACTAAGGTCATTTGCGTGCAACACGCTAACCAATCGACCGGAATGGTTCAGACGGTAACATCTATGGCCCGCATTTGGAGGTTGTGAATTCAGTTCCCAGCAGCTGACTCTCCTGACCACTCCCGGGGTTTTCCCTGGTCGCTAGGCGAATGCTGCGAAGGTTCATTACACCCTCGAATTTTTACCTCATTCCGTTTCACCTACATTCTCATTTTAGTACACCTTTCATCTCCCCGGCTTTGACCGGTAGTGTTTAATACCGAACACCGGGACTCATGCGATACAAATGCTTTATGATTAAGGAAACGTAGATGTATATTGTATGTAGCTAATAGGATAGGAATGGCGTGGTGTTTAAAACAGACATTTTCGCACCATCGAGGTAAAATAAAGGGAACGTCCTCAAAACATGCATTTCCGAGAAGATAAGGTGTAAAGGTCCTGTATATAGAGTGCTATCCTTAAACAGTCGTAGAAGGAAGGGAAAGCCATTCGAGTGTATGGTTTTACTTCCCTTTTGATGTGACAGTATATACAGCTAGTAATGATCCATGCATAAACATGTCGGTCGGTGACTAGACCGTCTATCTCATGGTGTGGCGTCATATGGTGAGGGTAGAGTTATTCACGAGTGGTACACAACCCCGTTTTTTGACTATATGGTTCAGACCGTAACGTCTGTGGTTCGCATTCGAGAGGTTCCTGGTTCGATTCCCGTCGGTCGCTCACTCTAGCCCCGGATTTTTCGCGGTTTTCCCTGGTTGACAAAGGCGAATTCTGGAGTGGTGTATGCGACCACGATTTCCTTCTCCTTTCAATCTATTTCATTGGCATCTTTCACGTGTGCTTCTAGGTTTCGTTGCGTATAGTGAATGCTTGCTCAAAGGATACTTGTCCCTTTCTCGGTTGACGGATTGTTCATCACCCTCACTAGCTAACTTGTGTTTCCTCTCTCTCTCTCTCTCTCTCTCTCACACACACACCCAATCATGCATAAACAGACATAAATGTCTCTGATGAACTCTCTAAGTGCCCGAACCTGCACGAAGGTCTACGAATACATAGATACATGCGTTCACTTCCACCAAGCACCCGAACCTGCCCGAAGACATACGAACATCACCGAACAATACATACATGCTCGCACTTCACTCACTCTAAGCTCCCGAACCTATACGAAGGTCTACGAATACATAGATACATGCGTGCACTTCCACCAAGCACCCGAACCTGCACGAAGACACACGATCATCACCGAGCTATACATACATCCTCGCAATACTTTAAACACTCGTTCTAAGCATCCGGACCTACACGAAGGTCTACGAATACATAGATACATGCTCATATTCTAAAGCTTCGTTCAAGCAGGCGAAGCTGTACGAAGACCTACGAATACGTACAATCTCACAAACATCTCTGAGAGCCCCTCTAAACACACGAACATTCACGAAGAGCTACGGAGACGCTGGAACACATTTATATACGTGTTCACTTCCACCAAGCACACGAAGCTATACGAAGACCTATGAATACATGCAATCACAACATAAACATCTCTGAGCGCCTCTCTAAATACTCGAACATGCACGAAGACCTACGGACATGCCCTTACCAGAACCCATAATCAGATTGGAATGGCAAACTTTAATGTAGATATTTATTTACAACCATAACAAGAACACATCACTTCTAAACAGTGTTTCAGACAGGAACTTTCTCTTTAAGGTACGCTATTTATGCTATTCGCTTGTTTAGGCTCAACAGAGGCTCTAAACTTACATATCGAAAAACATTTGCAGGCAATTTCGTCCTCCGTGGTGTAGTGGTTACCATGCTAGCCTCCAGTTCCCGAGGTCGCGGGTTCAAACCCGGCGGAGGGCGATGGTTTTTTTTCGTGCGTAAAAATCCTTAGCATGGCTTCCTTTGGAAGGGAAGTAAAGCCAGTGGTCCCCTGTCGTAGATTTACGGCACGTAAAAGAACCTCAAGCCTGATAAGGAGGCCTCTGAGTACAATTTCCAGTCTTTCACGCCCAATATAGAATGGGTCGCTAAGAACCATAGTAGTTAAACAGCGTTCATAAATGAAAACTCCAAAAAAGGCAATTTACGATGCTCTTAAAGTTAAGATAATTTTATCGAATATTCTCGTAAAGGAACGCACGGCAGGCTTTATTTATAGGATTATGCTTCTTATATATGCTTAAATTACGATATCGCGACTTCAGATGCGCGTATCTGACAATCAACTAATTTGTTCACGGTTTTGCTTAGACGACTGATAATAGCCGGTTGTATATTCAATAAGGCGACCCAGAGCCTGATAGGGAGATGTCTTTTTGCCGGAACAGGCTTGATAGTTTAATCTTGAAGAAAGAAGATCCATAACTAGGACCACCTGTAATCAAGATAGTTCTCTAAGACGACTACACAGCTAGGGTCATTTGTGTGTAACACACTAATCGAGTGGAATGACTCAGGTGGTAACGCCTGTGGTCTGCATTCGCGGTCGAAGGTTCAAGCCCAGCAACCTTCGCTCCTGACCTGTGAGGTTTTCAGGGTTTCCCGGTCGCTAGGTGAATGCGTTGAAGGTCATTCCATCTCCGATTTTTTCCTCTCTCCGTTTCACCTACATTCTCATTTTTACTTCATATTTCATCTCCTTGGTTGTTTCAGGGTGTAAAGTGTCGCAGGGGGAAGTCTTGGCATACGCACAGCGGGGGAAAAGGATGCTCTCTGGAACTTTCATCCACGGAATGAGGGCGGTCTCCAAATCCTGGACCTCTCAGAAGATGCGTAAGCCTGCAGTTCGCGAGAGGAGCCACAGATTGTTGTCGGCATCCCTTTGTGCGCTTGAATCGGTATAAGTACCCTACTTACAAAATGTTATATTCTCGTGTCATAAGGAAAATTATCATTCATGACGCTGAAAAACAAAATAAATTGTAGAAATTAAACTAAAATCGCATAAACATAAGAAAGATTTATGATCCAAGCTATTGCAGGAATGTAATAATAAAAATGAATTGCAATCGGAATTAAATGCTTAAAAGGTAGATTAAAGAAGATGATTAAAATTCCAGGTGATTATTGAAGAGAAATAATAAGAAAATTAAAGTAATCCAGTGAGAAACTTCTACGAGATATAAATATTTTTGAGTTATATGACCAAGAATCCAACGGCGAATAGTAATTGCGGCGACAAAGGAAAGAAAATATGAGAATTCTTCAATAGAAATGAAAGAAATAAAATATCCGAGGAATAAAAAATAAGCTACTACAACGAAAGATATATGAAAGGTAATTAATGTTCTAGCGGGATTAATGCGACGACGGAGTTGTAACCAAGATGTATTAAAAGATATTGTGATCAATGTGGAAAATATATAACCAGCAAATCAAGAATATCACTGAAAACACGAATCGTCAAAGCAAAAGGGATAAGCAGATATTTAAAGAAGGAAGCTTGGAAAAGCAGTAAGCCAACGAATCCAAATAGAAAGTTACCTGAAGCAAAGAAAGGAAGACAGTAAAGAAACAAACACTTATATTTCTTAAAACTAATTGTTTCAAACGAGATGGATAATAAATTTCATCAATTATTACCAATTACGTACAAAGACGGTACGAATACATTCTAACATAACCTTAAAATTGAACAAATTACAAGAATTCAAAAACACCATGGTGTCACACGAATAAAACGCTTCCGCAAAGAGATACACAGCTACGTGAGTAGGAACTATGACTATGATGCGTAAGTTTTCTTGTGCGAACGAGAGGAATTATTCCTTACATTAAAACTCAAATTTTTTTATTATAAATAAATTGAGTAAACAAATTTTAATTTAAGGAATAGAGGCAACTGATATTAAAAAGGGTCAGAATTCAAAATGGAGACTTCGTTTGAAAATGTTGTGAAGTTTTACATACTTGTTAGTTTCAGATGAGTATCATTTATTACGACTGTAACATTTCTTTATTTAATCTGTATATATTTTGGATAATTTAAACGTCTGTAATATTGAGGCAAAGGAAAAATGTTAATTATTTGAAAAATTGCATAGCCCAAAATGAAGAAACGCATAGACGAGGAAAAAAAATTATATCACTTGGTTTTACCTATGGAGCGGGGTCAGACGACATTGGTTGTTGACTCGTAACCATAGGAAAGACGATTTCATACAGGCATTATCCGAAGAGTAGGTGGCAAGCTTGGCATTAATTGCACTCGAGACCGCGAATAACCAACTTCACAATACTTTCCCGGATCTCGACCCGAGATAATCAGAGAGTACTCATAGCTCGCGCCAAAAAATTCTTCGACGCAGCAAGAGAAGAGAACGAAAACACGCAGAAAGATATCGGAGATTGAAGATCTCCAATCTGTGAGCACATTACATTTAAAAATACCGCCGAAGCCAGCCACTCAACGAGCAGCAAATCTACTTAGTTAAATAACCCGCATTAATTCGAGCCCGAACTGTGGGGTGAATAATATGTAAAATAACAATTATTTTAGGTATTTCACGTCTTATTTTCACCTCTATAATTGAATCTCTTCGTCTAGCATCACGGAAACACCTCTTTCCTTACACTCGATTACTTTCACAAGCTCCACTACTCTCTGGACTTAACATATGTGATAATCCTTTTACCATGGCTTTGAAAATACTTAAATGCTTTTTTTCTGGATATTTGACAAATTTATCCAGCTCCTGTGAAAACAAATAGAATTTCATTATAACCCACTGCAAATGACGGGATATGCGAGTACAAAATTCACTGTTAGTAGCATGAATTTAGTCGTCTAAACGTATTACAAGCAGTACAAACATTTTAGACACTACATTCTTTTAACGTTTATGTTAATTACGACTTATAATATTGAAATGGCTTTGCATTGATTTCTGTTATATTGTGCGCCAAGGTTACCTGTTGATCATTGCATATTATGCTGAAAAATATCCTAAAGCATATTTGGTATTTTAAAATTTAATTCTTCTACAAGTTAAAAAAGTATGAAAAATGGCCAGGCTAACAGATACAGTTTCCGTGAGAGCAAAAACTACACAGTATTTGCAGAAACAGCCGCATCAATCTTCACTGTAAGAGTGCCACTTAAATTTGTCAAGCAATTCTCTTCTGAATTTGCATCTGTTTGCCCTCCAAATTTCTAAGGAACGAATAGCTAGCTGGGGCTTTTTATGATTCAGTCACGAAATTGAATGTACTAAGTTCTTTCTATTTCTTCCGAACAACTTAAGCAGTATCATAAGTATGATATTCAAGGACGACTTCATACGGGAAGACGTACCATATCATTCACTGTTAAGTTTTATTGGAAGTAAAAGGTGTGCTTGCAGAAAATCTTTACATAATTACATTTCTTTTGAAAACAGAAACGCCAAGAAAAATTGCAGTTTTATTATTTTCATATCTGTTATTGGACAGTACTGTAGGCATAAAATTACATACTTGCCAACTTTTACGGTTTGCCCGTCAAATGTCTAGGTATGGAGGACTTTTTACAGCTTTACGTCAATGGAGGCGTTTGTAACGCTTTATGGGATTTAGCATTACCGATTTTCACCACACACCTGAAAAATCACTGTTTTTTGGTTCCATTATATGCGGCCTTTAACATCCAAGGTTATATCGGCGCCTTTGGAACAGTTGCTCATCGGCAATGATGTTCACTTGTTTACTATTGTGTTATTTGGAACTCTTTGTTTTCGTTTTCTTTAAAAAACACACTCAACTTACACCGTCACTCCCTCGAACCCGGGAACTCTGAATTTGTAAGCTAGCATTCCAAACCACCAGGTCACAGCAGCAGTCAAGTATTAAATGCTATTGTATTTATTATAATTTGTTGATGATAATGTGCGACTTCTTGCTAAATAAAGATTATAGCTCAAATGTACCGCGCTAATTGATATATAATGATTTGATACGCCATAGCTTATCTGTGTATTTATCCTTCATCATGATCATGGCTCCCGTTCAGTGGGTCGCAACAATGTACGAACTTCATTTTATGGGTTTTAAAATTTGATTGCATCTCTAGTGACTTCTAATGATATTAGTAGAAGGCGATGAGCTGTAAATGGGCGCGAACTATCAGTAATGGACGACGTGAATTGTAAAATGAACTCAGAGTTATCTTTTCTTTCATTGTTCCATTTATACCCCGCCTTTAACTACAATGGTCATATCGGCGGCCTTTCACCTTTGAAGCATATTGCCTATCGACAATGGTGTTAACTCGTATACTGTTGTCATTGGATTTCTCTCTTTGGTATTTATAAATTAGAGCACACAAGCATTCACACTCTCTTTCACACTTTTAGACTTTGGGCAGGATGGGGAATAATCTTGGCTAGAAAAAATTCCCACCCTCAGCCGGGAATCGAACCTGGGACCCCTCGCACAGCAGGTAGGTGATCTACCGACTAAGCTAAGGGGTGAGAAAGTGTTAACCTATACGTGTTCTATAGCTGCGAATTTTCCCATTTTTGTGACATAGTTTGTTTATAGTTCATGCCAAAAAGCGTAAAATTTGGACCAGAAATCTCTGTATAGCCTAGGAGGTGGTATTCTTTGTTATTTAATACGTGTTTATCTGTGGTATCAGGAAAAACTTCAGGATCTGTGACAGAAATAAGCATTACTACCAGGCTTTAAAGAATTCCTATAAAATGGAATTTCCTTTTACTTTAAAATCAGATATGGGGGTAATGTTTGCATTTTAATTACCTTATTGTAAGTAGGGGAAGATGGTTTGATTAACAAGCGGAAACCTCCGGGAGGAAGGGATGAGGTGAGAGATAAGGGCGACGCAGCGGGGTTTTCCTATGGTTTCCAAATGGAGCATCTGCAGCTATGCCCCCTAATTTCAGGAAGAATGGACCAACAGATTCGGACAAAAGTTTCCGTGTCGTGGAAGAACAGTTCTCTCCTTAACGCATATCCATTGCTTGCGACACGTCGACCGACTGTCGTGCCAGGCACTGTTGCCGCTGAAAGGAAATGAGCGATAGGAAGATACGTGGTGGCTCAAAATACACCCCAACATTCGCCTACCAACCTGGAAAAGACACGGAACATTCCAAAGCTATGGTCGGCCCAAGAGGAGTCCAATTCCGGGGCTCGCGAATACGAGCCTCAGACAATACCGCCTGAGCCATCTCGCTCATTAGGAAGATAGCAAATGGACAAGATAAACTCGTGTGACAGATGGAATGTTCAAATATTATAAAATATCAATTCTGTTAGCAATTTGCATACATGCTGAATGCGAACGTATTTTCTGTCTTGTGGAGAACAATAGAACCACCACAAGTCGCTGATGTCTATGAAGCCATTGGAATATACTTCTCAATTAAAACGAAGCGACACTAATGTATGGTATGAAAGAGCTTCAGGAAAGACTTTCTGACAAGAGTTAACAAAGCTACAGCGGAAAACCTAAAATGTTCTGCATCTACTGCCGCAAACCTCAACTCAACTCCATGTGCCGTGACATAGGCTGATACCTGCAAACAACCCCTCCAGATTGATAGTTTAGCTAGTTTTATGAATACTACTGTCTTAATGAACTTCATGTCCACGATCTGCAGCATATGTAATTACCAGTTGTCTTCTGCTTGGAAAAAGTTAGTGAATATGTTTTATCCTTATTTCAGTGTTGAGGCTTATATTAGATTACTTTTTTACATTTACTGCACTGAGCATGTTACGCATTCGAAATCTGATGTCGCCACAAAATTATTACGCTTTGGTGGACGAGGAAAAGTTCTACAGCTTTCCGTTTCAGAAAGTTGGCTAATATGACTGTAAATACATGCTCTGTGTGATTTGTACGGGTTGAAAAGTAGTGATGGTAATAACACCAGTGTGCAAGCATACCCTAACCCAAAATCAAGTGTTGTCCTCCGTGGTGTAGTAGTTAACATGCTGGCCTCTAATTCCTGAGGTCGCGGATTCAAACCCGGCGGAGGGCGATGAATTTTTTCGGGTGTAAAAATCCTTAGCATGGCTTCCTCCGGAAGGGAAGTAAAGCCGGTGGTCCCGTGTTGTAGATTTGCGGTACGTAAAAGAACCTCAAGCCTGATGAAGAGACCTCTGAGAAAAATTACCGGTCTTTCACGTCCAACATAGAATGGGACGCTAAGGACCAAAGCAGTTAAAGAGCGTCCATAAATAAAACTCAATTTAATTTTTCCAAAATCAAGTTCTAGTCAAGTTTAGTAGCTAATAAATTTGGAATTGATTAATAAAAAAACCAAAATAAAAAACAAAAACAAAACGTGTCCTGGTCAAAAGTCAAACCCGAAGTTTGTGCTTGACAGCAAGGAACCATAACCACTATGCCACAGAATGCGAGAAGAGTTAAATGTACGGAGGCACATATCCCCTTCAAAAATGAAACCTTAACAGTTCCATATATTTCATGAATGTTAAAGCTTTTAGAGTTATTGGCTGTATCAATATAATAATAATAATAATAATAATAATAATAATAATAATAATGTACTTTGCGTAGTCTTAGATGGGTTCATTCGCAATTAAACAAAATAATATAATAATACCTATGCAATACATTATGTTGATATAATTTAATACACGTGTCTTTCAAAATACATTACGTATTTGTATTTGGGTAACATTATTGAATTTTATAGTATGTTTTTGCTCATCAACTAAACGCTTAGCACTGAAATGTTATTCACTAGTAAATTTAGGCCCAGTTTGATTAAGCCTACCTGTTTTCCTGCAACAGTCTTAATATCATTTGAGATAATGGAAACTCAACTCACCTACAGTCTGGTAGGCTCGTGGTGAGCCTAAGTAGTGCTTCTGTGTACCTGGCCTTGAAAGGGCTTAATCACAGGGATGGTAGGATTGTTGTAGAATGGTGGGTTTGATTTTTATAGGTGATGTGTGGTAGAGATAGCTGCTATATGTTTATAGGCCCCTCAGTGGCTGCCGATTCAGGAGCAGCATCCATCCGCTGCTCCGCTGGTGTCTTTTGATTCAAACAGATTAAATGTTTTGAATTTTGAATGACCACTCCCATGGGGAGGGGGAGTACTTACTCTCAGTGTAATGTTTTGGCTGGTTTAGGGCCTTCGTTATCGGGGGTACCCACAAGCCATGCGGGAAAACCTGTAGTGTATGTAGCGACGTTCACTGGGGAAGTAGTCCCCCAAAAATCTGACAAGGGCGTTCTCATGATGGGTCAATCTGGCGTAGAAATTTTGAGCCCGGCGCCTAATCACATCCTACACGTATGGGAGGGCCGAGGTTTCGTGCAGTAGTCTCACTGGAAAACGACTGCAGACAGAACAGATGAACCTAAGTCCCCTATTCTTCGTCCTCTCTAACCAGAGAAGCCAGGAGTCTGCTACCATACCTCACACCTGGCAGGCATAGAGCATCAGGGTAATAAAAGCGCTTTATGAAGGCGTAGATTTAGGGGGACCGGTATGGTGGAAGCCAGAACCGGGTATAAGGCGCCTACCGCCCCCTTAGCCCTGTTCATTGTTCCCCGCACGTTTCACGAAATTTAGGTCTTTATCGAGAGTGACGCCTAGTAGGGAGTGGATGTTTCCCACTCTATCCTCGGGCCTTGATAGATGAATGCGGATGATGAGTTCAGGTTCAGTGGTAGGATCTCGGGATGAGGGGGGGTGTTAGGATAGTGAACTGTTCGCAACACTGTGATTGTAAAGGATTTGACTGCTGTCTCCAGGGAGGGAATATCTATCATCCTGGGGTTTGGTGTGATTGGTGCGTTGAGGCAATCCTTTAAGTATTCCCAATCGATTTCTTTGGTGTGACGTGAAAGATCATTGCTGGCAACCCGTGTGTTGATCCCCGCCAACGCGGGGTTGTAATCGGAATGAAGTGCTGTGAGTGATGTGAGCGTGATATGGTAGGGGTAGTGCTTGATAATAGCAAAATCGTTGACAAATGGTAGTCCTCGACCTTGTGCATGGTATATGCGTTGCCAGGGACACACTACTATGAGATGTGGATCTCCATCTATCATGCGAAATATTGCATTGCCTCTCGGATTTATGCGGGATCCGAATGCCAACGCTGATGTTTGGCATTAAAGTCGCTCGCCAAATTCACGCAAGTGTGAAGGGCTAAAATGAATTGGTAATCAGCAGGTACAAACTGTCGAACAGGTGGGCGGTAAATAGAGACTATAACTTCCATACGACCTAGTTCAACACAAACTGCCGTCGCCTCAAGGATTTGCAGCAGGAATAGGAATGGGTTAATGGACTACGCTTTACCTCACAAGTACCACAATGCCGGCCCCCGGGCGGGACACCCGATCACTGCGATGACAAACGTATCCGGGTATGCGGAGTGGGATGTCAGGTCGCAAATGTGTCTACGATACTAAAATGAGGTCCAATGCATAATGGGTGGCAAAGTGATGAAGCTCATCCTGATGGTTCCTCACCTCATTTGCATTTCAAAAGGCGAATCTGAAGGAGGTACGAGACCTAGTTCCGTCCGCCATTTTGAAGCAATGGTGCAAGGGAGAGCAAAAAGGTGAGGCCCTCAAAGAGGATCGTCGCCTAGCTGGTGGGATCGGAAGCCTGGATAAACTTGGTGAAATCCTGGACACGGCGACCATGGTCCTGCAGCAACCGCTACATCCACCGCATCAGATCCGAGACATCCGAAGAGGAGTGGTTTGTGTGGTTCCGGGTGGTTGGGTAGACAACTGAAGAGGTGGTGGCTGAACTCCCACCCCCTCGACCCGGAGACGCACGATAGTTGAGGTTCAGGACCTACATCCTCCGGTTCCTCCAGGTTCGAATCGGTCTCGGGGTCGGTCTTCTTTCTCTTCCGCCTGGGTTGAGGTTTTTTTGTGGTTGACCTTGGGTTTATGCATGGGGCGTGCTGTGTTGCACCCCGACCAGAGACCATCTGCGCGTAAGAGATGCCCCTTGGTGCTAGCTTGGTGCCTGTGGCACTGGTCTTGGCCACCTGCTGCGCCGATGATGACCTGGCGGTGGACTTCTGGGGGCCGTTGGTGGCACCTTTCGCTGGTTTTCCAACCTTCTAGGAGGAGTTGTTGGTTGAGCGCAGGCTGATGCTGATTGGTGATGAGCTGGAGGCGCTCCAGAAGACGAGCGCCATCAAGTCAGTCGTGTAGAGCATCCCCTTAGCAGGCGATGTGACCTCCCTTGCAGTTGGCACAGTAGGCCAATATGCGAGTGACCTGGAGCAGACCTCTTTGGGGTGCATACCACCGCACCGAACGCAGCGCAGTAGACTGTGGCAGTAGTTGCACGAGTGATTTAAACGCGTGCAACGATGGCATTGTGCAGGGGCGTGAGAGCGTCGGAAGGCTTCTATTGTGACCCGGAAATAACAGATCGAGGTTACCCGATCTATCTTAATATCCAGATCGTTGATCCGCTCCACCACGACCAGGAAGAGGGGGATTTTTTGAGCTGCTGCCCAACTGGAGCGGAGTTTGTGAGCTACTTCACAAGTTTGGGTGTTATGCCTTGACAGAAGAGCTCAATGTCCCCCACTGGTGTGTCCACAGGTAGGCCCCTGATAACGTTTCAGCTCTCGGGTCTTGTCAAGGCCAAAAGTGAAGTGGGGCATTTCCTTCCTCTTAAGAGCATTTAGCAAGAACGTATAGTTCTCTGAGGTCCTACGCTAAGACATTTCCTCCTGGTCACCATGCACTCTTGACAGAGCTGGCATGACCTTCCGAAAGAAGCCCACGATCCCCTGAAAGGAGTCCAGATGATGCAAGGAATGTGGCACTTCTGCTGTCCGCCAACGGCGGAACTGCTGATGCTGCCATACTCTGATTTGTGGGAACTAGTTGTTTTTCCTTTTTACCCACCACACCAAAACCGTCGTCGCCATTCTCAGGGAGAGCAGGATGGCTATCCTGGTCCTTCCCCATAACGGAGGAGCGTACGGAGAAGACCGAAGCCTTGTCCGAATAGCCTGAAAATTCTGTGACGTCACTGTCACAGCCCGAGTACTCAGACTCGGTAGTTTTACCTATACCCAGCGATGAACACTCGCGAGAGAGGCCGTTGTCTGAGCATTCGGTCGAGACCGAAAGGGTAGAGTCCCCCGTTGTCAGAGCACCAATTAATGCCGATAACCCGGAAAACTAAGACAGGATCCAATCAAGAGCTCGGAGCGGATTCTAAGCGCACAAAATTCTCAAATAAATAGCAAATGTGAAACAGGGCTCAAAAATGACTTTATACTAAGAAAACAAATAACTAAGATTCAAAATCATTCGGAAATGAAGCCAATCAGATGAGGATAATCAATGTGATAAGTGGCGCGTCAAAACATTTAAGTCAAACAGAGAAAAATGCTTCCGTCACCGAATTAGAGATCTGTGCTGTGTATTACGCACTACAGAAATTCAGATCATACATATATCTACATAAGGTTGTTATATACACCGATCATGTGAGTCTATCATTTATGAAACGTTGCCGGCTTACAAGCAGTAAATTATCTAGGTACATCCATGAGATTCTTTCGTATGATGTTGAGGTGAAACACATTCCAGGAAAAACAAATGTTTTTAGCGACTTGCTGTTTAGGTTACATAACAACAGTGAAATACCGGAGAGAATAGAACGCCCTAAAAATGAAGTAACATTAATGAGCATCGAAATACCCTTGAGCAAAAGATTGATAAAAGAATTAAACGGAATAGGTGACCAGCAGCGACAAGATGAGAAATTAAATAAATTAATAAAAAAGGCCCCAGAAATAGCTGAAAATATCAAGGGAAACATAGGGGTAAAAGGGGGGTGCTATATAAACTGTATGGCAGCGAAATACAGAAATGGAAGACGTATATACCTAAGAACATGGAGAATGAACTAATAAGCACGTTTCATCAAGCTTTAGCACATTCTGGCTCAGAACGCACCGCTTAAATGATCCAAGAAAATCTGTATATTCCAAAATTACATCATAAAGGAGAATAATTTCGACATGCTTACAATGTCAAAAAGCAAAACCATTGAACCTTCAATATGAATACGAGACAAACTCCGTCCTAAGAGAAAAACCAGGCATGTTAGTGACCTTGGACTGTCATGGTGAGATGCCCAGTAGTAAATTTGGATTTAGGTATATAGTAGTGTTAATAGATGTATTTTGAAAATTCGTGAAAATCTACCCAGTCAGGAAGATTACAAGTGAAACATGCCTAAGAAAGATAATGAAGTCGTATGTTCCACAATTTGGAAAGATGAAGGCAATTTTATGTGATAATGCTTCAATATTTACCAGCAGAAAATTTGTAGACACCTTAAAAGAAAACGAAATCACATTGTATCATTGCTCAAAATACCACCCACAAAGCAATCCCTACGAAAGAATAATACGGGACATTTCTGTTTATTTCAGAATTTTGGCCCATAAAAAAACACAGCGATTGGGCAAATCACTACCAGCGTATTGGAAGTATTTTAAATGAAAGTGTAAGCCCTACTACCGGTTATAAGCCCATTGAGCTAATGAAGGGGAAGTTAATGGAAACACTTGAAGGGGAATTACCACAGACACGAGAAACTAAAGATCCGAAATAAATAACGGAAGAAGACATGTTTAAAAAAGTTTTTGAAAGAATGTCGAAGAAGGCGCAGAAAAGGAAGAACAAATTTAAACAAAACAAGCGAAAGCACTGGTTGATGGAACTGGGAGACTTAGTATTGGTACGGGACAAGGAAAAGTCTAGCATTCTAAATGAAAGGTATCATAAAATGCAAAATTTATTTAAAGGTCCACACATTTTTGCTCGGATACATTTGAGTTACAAGAAATAAAGAATTCAAAGATTGTAGGGAGATATCATAAACAGTTGCTCAAACCGTACAAATGTTTAGAGAATGAGAAGGGTGAAGAATGCAATGAAAATAATCAGGCTAGTTCTACTCGAAATGAGAGAGCAACGCTATGAACAAGTAGTAAAGGTAATACACCCGATAAGTAAAGAAATAAGTAAATAACGAAATACACAATAATTATTATTTATCAGTATGTATGTATGTAAATAAATTTAATTGTTAGAACTTAATTTAGGTATTAGCGTATTTGTCTGCGCTACAAGTTATTCGTGTGAGTGATGTGTATTGTGCGACAGAATGCCTCTCGGAAAAACCTGTTTTAAAAGGATTTTCACTTTCGAGAGAATGGACAACCCACAACGAAGGATAAGAGGGAATGACCCAAGTGTAAACACCGCCGGTTTGTCAGAACCCTTGCGAAGGAATAGGTATAGCCAAGGTTTCTCTATAAACAAAACAAACGAATATAGATACTCGGAGGAAGTATTCTGGAAAAGAAAATTGTATCAAGTGGTGAAAAAATTATTTTTTCCAGAACAGGGCAATTTGAAACGGCAACTCTAGGCGGAGCCCCAGCTATGTAATTATTAATAGTCTGATTAATTAATTTTTAGTGAGGTTAAATCATGCTAGTACATACCTTTTACTTTTACTACCTGTGTAGCTTAAGAAGGCTGATTTAACGATATGTCTGTATTTAGGTTACTAATATTAGAGGAGTTATAAATTGTTTAATGTAAATAATTTAAGCGCAATGTTAAAATACTGTCCACGACGAGATATTTTAGCTGCAGGAATGGTGTCTTCGAAGGCAGACTCTAGTTTTACGATGTCTCTCTGGTAGCAGGGGCATTGTCCATACAGCGAGGGCGTAGAGCTTTTGTTCCTTTGTACGATAATTCACCGTGACCAAAGCGAGGGATACAAGAAGCTTAACGGTAAAATTAGGAAAAGCCGCTATATATGATAAACTTGGACCAATGAGATCCCTGTAAGTTTATGTGAAGTAGTGAGACGTGTTGAGTGGCGCTAAAATGGACCAATAGGAAATGAAGCAGCCCAAGAAGCCTGCGACTATAAATGGATCTGTTAGGAACAAATTCGGGGTCATTTGCTAAACTACAGGCAGGGAGAGATGCTGTAGGACGTTTGGGAGATATCGCGCCAAAAGTGAATTAAGACAGTTTTCGCAACACACATAAGAATTGCTACGCGTAGAGAGATCTAATAAGTATATAAACTTCGCGTCATATCAGCACCGTGTTTCGACAGCAGTGGACAGTGTTTTAACGGCGACAATATCAGTGTTGTGTACCACCAGAAGTAGCTAAATAAAAGAAACAGCAGTGTCGTCATTTTGTAACTAAAGTACGTCTATTTTCTCCTTTACCACACCTGAGATCTACGTTTCCTTTGCCAAGGAAAAGTCCATGCTCTCTCATATTCTAGAAATTACTTCAGCTAGCCGAGGATAAAAAAAATGCAGAGAACCAGCATACTTCGAACATCTGGAATCAACGCGGAGGCTGCAGTAAGGTAAGCCGCGAGCAACGGGCATTAAAAACCACAACAACAACGGACAGGAGGAGATACTGCCGCAGTGTCCAATATACAAGATTGGGCAGAAAGAATAGTAGGGTATAAACAGACCAGCATATTGTAAGAAGTACCGCAATTTATTTAAACATATGAAAACAAAGGTAAAGGTGTGCCATTTAGTCATTAGAGGAAAAAGTTACTGTTTCTTGAATATGATACTGGGTAAATGACCACCATTACATTTTACACATTCCTCCAAGCGGCGAATGAAAGCGTGCAACACACGATGTAGCATGTCCACGGGATATCCTGCTCAGCGTCTCGTACTCGGTCCTTAAGGTCTGCCAACATTTGAGAGCGTGTAGCATAGACTTCACTATTCAGATACTCCATAAGAAGTCAGGGGCAGTCAAATCTGGCGACCGTGCTCGCCAGTGGACATCTCTAAATCTGAAAATTAATCGGCCTAGAATGCAGGCCGCAAGATATCCATGGATCGTCGAGGCGTTGATGATGATGATGATGATATGGGGTTAAGGGCGCTAAACAACAAAGGTCATCAGCGCCCTTACAAGGTGTAAATATAGGTCAAAAACTAAAACAGGAAAAGTCGATAAGTAAAAACACTAAAGGCACGCACAAAAAGCTAAAACCATCACACTAAAACATGTTACACAAAACAATAAAAGAGTAAAACCACGTGTCAAGAGCTGTAGAACGTTTTGGACATGAGCGCCATATGTCCTCTGGGGAGTAGAGCCCCCATTAAAAAGGCAATATAATAGCACAAGATTAAAAGGCGCTCAGCGCATCATGTGCGCCTATTAAAATCACTGTCATGGATAAAACGTAAAAGACATCCTACAGCATGCGCGTCGTCTGCCAAAACGTTGGCTATGCCAACAGGCAGACCCACACGACCGCGCAACGGAGCTAAAACCTGACACTCTTCTAAAACGTGAAGCACCGTTAAGGGCGCATCACACTGCTCGCATAATGGTGCGGGGTCACCACTGAGCAGGTACCTATTACTAAAAATGCAATGTCCGACACTAGGGCGGGTTAAAATTACCTCTTCCCGACGAGAAGCACGGGAAGAGGTAGCCCAGACTAGCGGAAGAGGTTTAACCTCCCGCAACTTGCTCCCCCAGAGGGACGTCCACTCATCGCGCCAGCGCGAGAGGATGCGGCGACGTAAAATAACACACGAATCTGACGAGGGAACAACAGGGGTAAAAAATCTGGGTAATAAAATCGCCGATTTCGCAGCGGCGTCGGCCGACTCGTTCCCTGAGATGCCCACATGACCTGGAATCCACATAAAAGAGACGCTGATGCCAGAGGCACCAAGCGAGTGGAGCAGGTCATGTATGCGCTGTACGAGGGGGTGGTAAGTGTACAGTGCGCGAATACTTTGCAGAGCACTCAGGGAGTCTGAACAAATAAAACAGAGTCGTAGGTCGTACCGCTGGACGTATAAAAGTGACTGATAAATACTAAAAAGTTCGGCGGTAAAAATCGAACATTGCCCGGGTAAACGAAATGTAAAACTACGATTATCATCAATAAAGGCACACCCTACTCCAACATCATTCTTAGACCCATCAGTATATATAAAACGAAAGTCCCCGAACTGCGACCGAAGTTCTAAAAAGGCCGATCTAAGAACTGAAGAAGGGGTCTCATTCTTCGACATAGACGTCAACCCGAGGTGACACTGGGCCTCAGCGCGCAACCATGGAGGAAAACGCGTTTCCCCCCTGGGAAGGGCCGGCGCTGGCGTAAAGTCCAAATGCCGAAGAAGCTTTCGAAAGAGAACCCCTGGAGGTAGTAATGCAGAGGAGCTAACGAAATATTGTCGATCAAGCGAATCCTCGTAAAATAAATCGAAGGACGGGTGGTTAGGCAAGCTTGAGAGCCGACAAGCATAGCTGCACAAAAGCATCTCACGCCGGAAGGACAGCGGAGGCTCTGCAGCTTCTGCGTACAGACTGGGTACAGGGCTAGTTGGAAAAGCCCCTGTAGCGACTCTTATGCCACGATGGTGAACGGCATTCAATCGACGTAACACAGATGGACATGCCGACGAATAAACAATACACCCGTAATCAAGCTTGGATCGGACCAAAGAGCGATAAAGGCGAAGAAGGACGGTCCGATCAGCTCCCCAGGATGTGCCACTTAAAACACGTAAAAGATTAAGAGAACGGTCACATTTTGCTTTTAAAAAGGAGACGTGCGAGGTCCAACACAACTTCCTATCAAAAATCAACCCCAAAAATTTCGCCTCGTCTGCAAACGGAAGTATCCCTGGCCCAAGATGGAGAGAGCGAGGAGGGAAATACTTCCGTCGCCAGAAATTGATACAGACGGATTTCTCGGCGGAGAAATTAAAGCCGTTGGCGTTACTCCAGGCGTAGAGACGGTCGATACAGCTCTGGAGACGGCGTTCGAGTAGACAGGTCCGCCGTGAACTGCAATAAATAGCGAAATCGTCAACAAAAAGGGACGAAGAAATGCCAGGTGGAATACAATCAACAATGGGGTTGATAGCAATTGCAAAAAGTATGACACTGAGTACAGAGCCCTGCGGTACTCCGTTCTCTTGAATAAAACGACTAGATAAAACCGAGCCCACACGTACACGAAAGACGCGGTCCGTCATGAACTCCCGAAGAAATATGGGAAGACGACCGCGGATATTCCATGCGTGAAGTGTACGTAAAATGCCGCCCCTCCAACAAGTGTCATAAGCTTTCTCCAGATCAAAAAACACAGCCACGGTTTGACACTTTCTCAGAAATCCATTCATAACATGCGTCGACAGGGACACCAGATGGTCGACGGTAGAGCGATAGCGACGAAATCCGCACTGAGCGTTCGCTAGAAGTTTCTGAGACTCAAGCCACCATGTCAAGCGCCCGTTGATCATGCGCTCCATCACCTTGCAAATGCAACTGGTGAAGGAGATAGGGCGGTAGTTGGAAGGTAGTTGGCGATCCTTCCCAGGCTTAAGTATAGGGACAATGGTGGCTTCGCGCCAAACAGAAGGAAAAAGGCCGTCTCGCCAAATACGGTTATAGACCTGTAAGAGAAAGAGCTTACTGTCGGCTGAAAGGTTCTTTAACATCAGGACATGAATGCCGTCCGGCCCCGGAGCGGAGTGCCGAGAGCAATGAAGAGCGTGCTCCAGCTCCCTCATTGTGAAAAGTTCATTATAACACTCAATATTAGCAGACCGAAAATTAAAGGTGTCGGAATCCAGCCGGTCTTTGATAGAGCGAAAGCCGGCGGAATAATGGTCTAAAATGGATACCGCCTCAAAGGCAGCACCCAGAGTGTTAGCGATGGCTGCCGGATCTACTATAGTGGCATTGGAAACCTGAAGGCCAGAAACAGTACAATGCGACACTTTACCAGAAAAGCGACGAAGTTTATCCCAAACAACAGATGAAGGCGTAAAGCGATTAAAAGACTCGACAAAACGAGCCCACGACGCCTTCTTGCTATCCTGAATAATGCGACGAGCCCTGGCGCGCGATTTTTTAAAAGTCACCAAATTATCAAGCGTAGGGTGTCGCCGAAACACCCTAAGTGCAGTTCTACGGGCACGAACGGCGTCCCGACAATCCTCGCTCCACCACGGAACAGGTGGCCGCCGAGGTTGAGAGGATGAACGGGGTATTGCGCGTTCGGCGGCAGAGAAAATAATAGACGTAAGGTGCTGCACTAGTTGGTTAATGTCGGAGAAGAGCTGGTCGTCAAAATGCACGAGGCTGGAATACAAGCTCCAGTCGGCTTTTGCGAATATCCAGGTAGGTACTCTGGAATGCTGTACGTGGTGCGACAAAAGAGAAACGATGCAGAGGTAATGGTCGCTGGAGTAGGTATCAGCGACGACGTTCCACTGAAGACAAGTAAGCTGGAGTGAGCAAATGGCAAGGTCCAGATGAGAGAAGGTGCCAGAAGAATCAGAAATAAAGGTAGGT
This sequence comes from Deroplatys truncata, assembly GCA_030765065.1. Taxonomy (NCBI): domain Eukaryota; kingdom Metazoa; phylum Arthropoda; class Insecta; order Mantodea; family Mantidae; genus Deroplatys; species Deroplatys truncata. The sequence continues at coordinate 374,781,339 of CM060990.1, forward strand.
GCACCTGTATTGAGGATGGAAAGATTGAACTGGTAAAAAATGTCGGAAAGAAGAGTTCCCCTCGCACAAGCCCTTGGCGAACCCCACAGTGGGTGATGGGCATTAAAATCTCCCAACAGAAGAAATGGTGTTGGGAGAGCGGAAGGAGAGCTCGAATGTCCGCGGGAGCGAGGGTAGACGATGGGGGTGAATACACAGAGCAAACAGAAAACAAAAAGCCGGGTAAGTGAAGGCGAGCGGCAACAGCTTGCAAGTCGGATGTAAGTGTGACAGGTTTAAAATGAACGTCGTTACGCACTAACAGCATGACACCTCCATGAGCAGGAGTACCCTCCTCCGGTTCAAGGTCGTAGCGAACCGGAGTATATCCTCGGAGATCAAAACGATCGTGAGCGCGAAGCTTAGTCTCCTGCAAACAAACGACCATAGGCGAATGGGAACGCAATAAAAGTTGCAGTTCCGCCCTATGCGATCGTTCACCACGTACATTCTAGGTCAGGATAGCCATGAATAAAAGGGATAAACTGTCTACTTAGAAGGGCGGCTTAAAAGAATCTTTTGCTTAACCTTTGGGCTCGGACTTTTTGTATGGAGTTGGTCAGACTCCATAGCTTCCTCGGAGAGAGGGCCCACGCGCTCAGTGCCAGAAACCGATTCAAGCGCCGTGAAACGGTTCTGGGTGGCGATGGGTGAGGGGTGCCCCTGAGCGCGGCTTGTCCCAGGACCTTCCTGGGACACTGACCTCCGAGGAGGAGAAGGTGAACTTTTGTTACCGCGCGCACGCGGAGGGTCTTTCAAAAAATCTTCCCTACGGAGTTTCTGCTTGGGTTTCTTTTCAACGGCTTGCGGCTTAATTGACTTGGGACCAGGTTTATACGGCTTGGTAACTGTAGCCTTAATGGACGGCCGGATGGTAGTGGCGGTTAATCCAGTCATGGTCCAGGTCTGAGTTTCGGCATCTACTCGTGGTACTGGCGAGGCAACAACAGAACTAAATGTGCCAGATCGCAGGAGTGAAGGTTGGCGCGCATGGTAACGCCTCCGGGCTTCAGCGAAGGAGAGTTTTTCCTTTACCCTTATCTCCTCTATCGCCTTCTCGTCCAAGTACCGGGGACAGTCGGCAAACGAAGCAGAATGATACCCTTTACAATTAACGCAGACGGGGTATGTTAAACAGGTACCTTCATGTGAGGGCTGGCTACATGTTGCACAGATGTTAACGGCACTCTTACATGAGACTTGCGTATGCCCAAAACGTTGGCATTTAAAACAACGCAGAGGTCTAGGAATATAAGGCCTCACAGAAATCCGTTCGTACCCTGCGGAAATGCTCGTGGGCAGATCGACGCCATCAAATGTAATAAACAGGGTACGAGTGGGTACCAATACGCCGTCGCGTTCGGCCTGCACTCGATGGACCGCTGTCACTTTCTGGTCTGCAAGATATTCTACCAGGTCCTCGTCCGATATACCATCGAGGCTATGGGTGGAAATGACGCCTCGACAGGAATTCAATGTGCGGTGCTTCTCCACACGGATGGGATAGCCGTGGAGAAGCGTAGCGCGCAACAAGGTCTTACTTTGCTGATCGGATTTCGTTTGTGCTAATAAGGAACCATTCCGTAGACGAGTGCAGGATTGAACCGCACCAGCAATAGCATCTATGCCTTTCTGAATTATAAAAGGGTTCACCTTCTCAAAGTTTTGTCCTTCTGTTCTTGAAATGACCAAGTAATAACCAGATGACGGCGGTGCTACTTCTGTTACAATGACTTTTCGGCGCTTGTTTGTATTAATGGAGGAAGGGTGCTCCATAGCGAAATAAATCCTCCACCATTGCAACCGCCTCCGACCTCGGGCTCCTACTTCCCGGGCGTTACCCCGGCTTGGGTGAGTGGCGTATCTATACCAGACTCACCCCAGGGTCACACCTCCCAGAACATAGACAAGAGGGACCCAATCGCCGTCGGAAGCCAGCAGCTCATGCAATGGCCCCCCCGCGGGACTGCAGTTGAACAGCGGATACGAACACATACCCTACATGACGATCCCGGGTGGTGGGGATGACGCCATTACCCACTCACCCAGCTGCGCACGCGGTGCGCGGGTATCCGTCAGGCTTTGTCCACGGAGGATTAACATAAAAGGTTAAAAGAAACTAAAAGTGTGTGGGCGTTTCGCACTCAAGGTAGGCCGGCGTAGAAGGAAAAAAGAGGCGTAAATGAATGAATGTGGGGCGAAATGTGCAGAAATAGAAGAGAAGAAAGAAACGATGGTGAGGTGCGGTATGAATGGAATGTAAAGAACGCACGAGAGCCTACCTTGTGTCCACCGGTCACGAGAAGAACCCACCTCGACCGGATGGGGGTGAGGGGATGAATGTGGCGATGATTGGCTCGGGAACCCCCGGGTGCGCCAAAAACCCGTACTCATAAGGTGAGCCCCTGAGGGGGTCGAGGCGTTGCCCCGTCTTGTTGGAAACATCTGTCAGGTAGGTTGTGGGTGACCAGTGCTGGCGGAATGACGTTAACCACATACACAACGCGATCACTAGTAACTATAACAGCATAACAATTGTGGTCCTCAAAGAAATAAGAGCGTTTGATGCCTAATGAAGTAACCGCACATCACAATGTCACACATTCGCTATGGAGCGGTTTCCCATGTAGCACACGTGGATTACCTGGTGCATAATACCGGAAATTTTGCTTGTTAAAAGCCCCCGCTAAGTTCAAAATGGGCCTCATCGGACATCACTAAGTTGCTCAAGATCTGCGGTACCTGCTAAGCGACCAAGGAATTCCACTGCAAACTTCCTTCGGGTAACTTTGCCACGTTCGTTCAGTTGTTGCATAACCTGCATCTTGTAGGGGTGAAAGTGTAGATCACCATGGATGTTACGCTGCCGTGAACGACACGACATTGCTAGCGCTAAATCATGCCTGACAGCGGAACGCCAAGGACTGCGGGTAAGAGCTTGGCGAGCTTCCCTCCACTCGCGGATGATGATGATGATGATATGCGGTTTAAGGGCGCTAAACTGCTACGGTCATCAGCGCCCTTACAATGTATAAAAGATAAGGTCAAAATATAAAACAGGTAAAACAACCGCTAGTTAAAAACGGGACACAAACCCGCGATGTTCAAAAAGCTAAAACTAACAATAATAAAACAATAACAATAATAACAATAACAACAATAATAACAATAATAACAATAACAATAACAACAATAATAACAAGAACAACAATAATAACAATAACAACAATACAAAGTTCTGAAAAAGCAACACACTAAAAGCATAGGCAATAAAAGATTAAAACGTGTCAGGAACTGTAGAATGCGAGGGACATGAGCGCCATATGTCCACTGGGGATAAGAGTTCCCATAAAAACAGACAGAATAAAAGTACTAAGCTAAAGGACGCCCAACGCATTAAATGCGCAGATTAAAATCACTGTCATGAATAAAACGTAAAACACATTCTACAGCACGCGTGTCGTCTGCCAAAACGTTGGCTAGGCCAACAGGCAGACCCACACGAGCACGCAATGCAGCTAAAACCTGACACTCTGTTAAAATGTGACGCACCGTTAAGGGCACGTCACACTGTCCACAGAGTGGTGCGGGGTCACCACTGAGCAAATACCTATGACTAAAAACACAATGTCCAATCCGTAGACGAGCTAAAATTACCTCTTCCCGACGACAAGAACGAGAAGAGGTACCCCAGAGCAACGGGAAAGGCTTAACCTCCCGCAACTTGTTCCCCCGGAGGGCCGTCCACTCATCGCGCCAGCGTGAGAGGAAGCGGCGACGTAAAATAACACACGAATCTGACGAGGGAACAACAGAAGTAAAAATCTGGGTAATAAAATCGCCGATTTCGCAGCGGCGTCGGCAGACTCATTACCTGAGATGCCCACATGACCTGGAATCCACATGAAGGACACGCTGATGCCAGAGACACCAAGCGAGTGGAGCAGGTCATGTATGCGCTGTACGAGTGGGTGATAATGGTACAGCGCATGAATAGTCTGAAGGGCACTCAGAGAGTCCGTACAAATAAAACAGTGCCGTAAGTCGTGCCGCTGAATGTATAAAACAGATTGATAAATGCTAAAAAGTTCGGCGGTAAAAACTGAAAATTGTCGAGGTAAACGAAAAGTAAAACTCTGTACACCAAAAACAAAGGCAGATCCTACTCCAACATCAGTCCTAGACCCATCAGTATATATAAAATGACAGTCCCCGAACTGCGCCTGTAGTTCTAAAAAGGCGGATCTAAGAACAGAAGCAGGGGTCGCATTTTTCGGCATCGACGTTAGCCCAAGGTGGATGTGGGCCTCAGCGCGCGACCATGGAGGAAAGCGCGTTTCCCCTCGGGTAAGGGCCGACGCTGGCGTAACGTCCAAATGCCGAAGTAGCAGTCGAAATCGAACCCCTGGAGGGAGCAATGCAGAGGAGCTAACGAAATATTGGCGATCAAGCGAATCCTCGTAAAATACATCGAAGGACAGGTGGTTAGACAAGCTTGAGAGCCGACAAGCATAGCTGCACAAAAGCATCTCACGCCGAAAGGACAGCGGAGGCTCTGCAGCTGCTGCGTACAGACTGGGTACAGGGCTAGTTGGAAAGGCCCCTGTAGCGACTCTTATGCCACGATGGTGAATGGCATTCAATCGACGTAACACAGATGGACGTGCCGACGAATAAACAATACACCCGTAATCAAGCTTGGATCGGACCAAAGAGCGATAAAGGCGAAGAAGGACGGTCCGATCAGCTCCCCAGGATGTGCCACTTAAAACACGTAAAAGATTAACAGAACGCTCACACTTTGCTTTTAAAAAGGAAGCGTGCGAGGTCCAACACAACTTCCTATCAAAAATCAACCCCAAAAATTTCGCCTCGTCTGCAAACGGAAGTATCCCTGGCCCAAGATGGAGAGAGCGAGGAGGGAAATACTTCCGGCGCCAGAAGTTGATGCAGACGGATTTCTCGGCGGAGAAATTAAAGCCGTTGGCGTTACTCCAGGCGTAGAAACTGTCGATACAGCTCTGAAGACGGCGTTCGAGTAGACAGGTCCGCCGTGAACTGCAATAATTAGCGAAATCATCAACAAAAAGGAACGATGAAATGCCAGGTGGAATACAATCAACAATAGGGTTGATAGCAATCGCAAAAAGTGTGACACTGAGTACAGAGCCCTGCGGTACTCCGTTCTCTTGAATAAAACGACGAGATAATACCGAGCCCACACGTACACGAAAGACGCGGTCCGTCATAAACTCCCGAAGAAATATGGGAAGACGATTACGGATATTCCAATCGTGAAGTGTACGTAAAATGCCGCCCCTCCAACAAGTGTCATAAGCTTTCTCCAGGTCAAAAAATACAGCCACGGGTTGACACTTTCTCAGAAATCCATTCATAATATGCGTCGACAAGGACACCAGATGGTCGACGGTAGAGCGATAGCGACGAAATCCGCACTAAGCGTTCGCTAGAAGTTTCTGAGACTGAAGCCACCATGTCAAGCGCCCGTTGATCATGCGCTCCATTACCTTGCAAATGCAACTGGTGAGGGAGATAGGGCGGTAGCTGGAAGGTAGTTGGCGATCCTTCCCAGGCTTAAGAATAGGGACAATGGTGGCTTCGCGCCAAACGGAAGGAAAAATACCGTCTTGACCAATACGGTTATAGACCTGTAAGAGAAAGCGTTTACTGTCGGCTGAAAGGTGCTTTAACATCAGTACATGAATGGCGTCCGGCCCAGGAGCGGAGTGCCTAGAGTAATGAAGAGCGTGCTCCAGCTCCCGCATTGTGAAAAGTTCATTATAACACTCAATATCAGCAGACCGAAAATTAATGGTGTCGGAATCCAGCCGGGCTTTGATAGAGCGAAAGCCGGCGGAATAATGGTCTGAACTGGATACCGCCTCAAATGCAGCACCCAGAGTGTTAGCGATGGCAGCCGGATCCACTATAGTGGCATTGGAAACCTGAAGGCCAGAAACAGTACAATGCGACACTTTACCTGAGAAGCGACGAAGTTTATCCCAAACAACAGATGAAGGCGTAAAGCGATTAAAAGACTCGACAAAACGAGTCCACGACGCCTTCTTGCTATCCTGAATAATGCGACGAGCCCTGGCGCGCGATTGTTTAAAAGTCACCAAATTATCAATTGTAGGGTGTCGCCGAAACACCCTAAGCGCAGTTCTACGGGCACGAACGGCGTCCCGACAATCCTCGTTCCACCACGGAACAGGTGGCCGCCGAGGTTGAGAAGATGAACGGGGTATAGCGCGTTCGGCGGCAGCGAAAATAATAGACGTAAGGTGCTGCACTAGGTGGTTAATATCGGAGAAGGGCTGGTCGTCAAAATGCACGAGGCTGGAATACAAGCTCCAGTCGACTTTTGCGAATATCCAGGGAGGTACTCTGGAATGCTGTACGTGGTGCGACAAAAGAGAGACAATGCAGGGGTAATGGTCGCTGGAGTAGGTGTCAGCGACGACGTTCCACTGAAGACGATGAGCAAGCTGGAGGGAACAAATGGCAAGGTCCAGGTGAGAGAATGTACCAGAAGAATCAGAAATAAAAGTAGGTGCACCGGTATTGAGGATGGAGAGATTGAACTGATAAAAAATGTCGGAAAGAAGAGTTCCCCTCGCACCAGCCCTTGGCGAACCCCATAGTGGGTGATGGGCATTAAAATCTCCCAACAGAAGAAAGGGTGTTGGGAGAGCGCACAGGAGAGCTCGAATGTCCGCAGGAGCGAGGGGAGACGATGGAGGTGAATACACAGAGCAAACAGAAAACAAAAAGCCGGGTAAATGAAGGCGAACGGCAACAGCTTGCAAGTCGGATGTAAGTTTGACAGGTTTAAAATGAACGTCGTTACGCACTAACAACATGACACCTCCATGAGCAGGAGTACCCTCCTCCGGTTCAAGGTCGTAGCGAACCGGAGTATATCCTCGGAGATCAAAAGGATCGTGAGGGCGAAGCTTAGTCTCCTGCAAACATACAACCATAGGCGAATGGGAACGCAATAAAAGTTGTAGTTCCGCCCTATGCGATCGTACACCACGTACATTCCAGGTCAGGATAGCCATTAAGAAAAAGGGGATAAACTGTCTATTTAGAAGGGCGGCTTAAAATTACCTTTTGTTTAATCTTTGGGTTAGGGCTTTTTGTATGGAGTTGGTCACACTCCATAGCTTCCTCGGAGGGAGGGCCCACGCGCTCAATGCCAGAAACCGATTCAAGCGCCGTGAATCGGTTCTGGGTGGCGATGGGTGAGGGGTGCCGCTGAGCGCGGCTTGTCCCAGGACCTTCCTGGGACAGCGACCTCCGAGGAGGAGAAGGTGAACTTTTGTTACCGCGCGCACGCGGAGGGTCTTTCAAAAAATCTTCCCTACGAAGTTTCTGCTTGGGCTTCTTTTCATGAGGCTTGCGACTTCATTGACTTTGGACCAGGTTTATAGGGCTTGGTAATAGTAGCTTTATTGGACGGCCGGATGGTAGTGGCGGTTAATCCTGTCATGGTCCAGGTCTGAGTTTCGGCATCTACTCGTGGTACTGGCGAGGCAACAACAGAACTAAATGTGCCAGATCGCAGGAGTGAAGGTTGGCGCGCATGGTAACGCCTCCGGGCTTCAGCGAAGGAGAGTTTTTCCTTTACCCGGGTCTCCTGGATCGCCTTCTCGTCCAAGTACCGCGGACAGTCGGCAAACGAAGCAGAATGAGACCCTTTACAATTAACGCAGACGGGGACTGTTGAACAGGTACCTTCGTGTGAGGGCTGGCTACATGTTGCACAGATGTTAACGGCACTCTTACATGAGACTTGCGTATGCCCAAAACGTTGGCATTTAAAACAACGCAGAGGTCTAGGAATATAAGGCCTCACAGAAATCCGTTCGTACCCTGCGGAAATGCTCGTGGGCAGATCGACGCCATCAAATGTAATAAACAGGGTACGAGTGGGTACCAATACGCCGTCGCGTTTGGCCTGCACTCGATGCACTGCAGTCACCTTTTGATCGGATAGATAGTCTACTAGATCCTCGTCCGATATACCATCGAGGCTATGGGTGGTAACGACGCCCCGACAGGAGTTCAATGTGCGGTGCTTCTCGACACGGATGGGATAACCGTGGAGAAGCGTAGCGCGCAACAAGGTCTTGCTTTGCTGATCGGACCTAGTTTGTGTCAATAAGGATCCATTCCGTAAATGAGTGCAGGATTGAACCGCACCAACAATAGCATCTATGCCCTTCTAAATTATAAAAGGGTTCACCTTCTCAAAGTTTTGTCCTTCTTCTGTTCTTGAAATGACCAAGTAACAACCAGATGACGCCGGTGCTACTTCCGTTACAATGACTTTTCGGCGCTTGTTTGTATTAATGGAGGAAGGGTGCTCCATAGCGAAATAAATCCTCCACCATTGCAACCGTCTCCGACCTCGGGCTATGACTTCCCGGGCGTTACCCCGGCTTGGGTGAGTGGCCTATCTATACCTATCTCACCCCAGGGTCCCACCTCCCAGAACATAGACAGAGGGACCCAATGGCCGTCGGAAGTCAGCAGCTCATGCAATGGCCTCCCCGCGGGACTGCAGTTGAACAGCGGATACGAACACATACCCTACATGACGACCCCGGGTGGTGGGGATGACGCCATTACCCACTCACCCAGCTGCGCACGCAGTGCGCGGGTATCCGTCAGGCTGTGTCCACGGAGGATTAACATAAAGGGTTAAAAGAAACTAAAAGTGTGTGGGCGTTTCGCACTCAAGGTAGGCCGGCGAAGAAGTAAAAGAGACGTGTAAATGAATGGGCGTGGGGCGAAATGTGCATAAATAAAAGAAAAGACAGAAGCGATGGCGAGGGGCGAGATGTAATGATATGCACAGAACGCACGAGAGCCTACCTTGAGTCCCCCGGTCACGAGAACGAACCCACCCCGACCGCACGGGGATGAAAGGGTGAAAATGGGTATGGATGGCTCGGGTACCCTGGGTGCGCCTAACCCGTACTCACAAAAGGTGAGCCCCTGGGGGGGGGAAGAAGCATCGTGAGAGGGACTACAGCATTGAAAGCCCAATTCGCAGCATGTACTATATCAACTTCACCAGAATAGGCCCATCCTGCATTCAGCAGTCGATTCGACTCCATTGGTTTGAGACACATAATTTCGTATAGTTGTAGTAATTCCAGGATTCCTTGTTCTGTCTATAGTTGTAGCATTCATACCTAGACCTATCTCATAAAACATGAAGGCTATAGCATTATTAGTGAGCTTCGCTGTAGTAGTAGGAGATCCATCTACCTAGGTAAGAGCACCTTCGATGTAGAGACAACTCTTGTTAGTTAGCGTATACAAATCTTCAGCTTGGCAGGGTATTCTAATTTCATCATTTACATCCAGAGCGGAGGTGTTGTAGTAGAAAAACATGCTCCTCCTCCTCCTTGGTGATCTTGTCATCAAGGGCCGGAACCTCTGTCACGTTTAAGATGTCCATTATAGCGGTTTGTAGCCTAAGATCTCGAGGAACTTGCTGTTAGCACGAGAGGTAGTATGCTTCAAACGTGCTGTACGTCGTCTATTATAGTATTTGCGATGTCTTTTACAATGTATTGCCATTGCGCCTTATGTGGTGTCTTGTAGTAATAACCTCGTTCCTGAAGCTGATTGCCTTCCCGTGTTGATCTACCACTCGAATAGTGATCTGATCTATATAGTTTGTATCTATGACTGGTAAATATATGGGGTTCAAAGGTTCTTGAGAGATGTGATAGCCTGGTAGAACAGAAGGGAACAACTCGTAGAGCGAATGTCGACTTTTACCGTCAATGAAAGAGCCTGTTGCAATACTGCACTCCACAGTATGATGCTCACATTAAATATATTCACAAAATCGTCAGATTTAAACTCTTCTCCAGCAGGAACAACTTTAGCGTCGGTGAATCCTAGAAGCGAATCAACAGATCTGCCCTTAAAAAGTCTTATTGTATAAGGACATTTAATTTCAGCCTTCATTGTATTATTAGTAGGCCTTATGAAGAAGACTTCATCATTCAATCCTAGTTTATCCTTTAGAAATGCATTGATATCGGCAATCTCGTAGGTTCCATGAGGGATGACAATGGTTGCAGCTTTACCATTATGAATATAATGAAATCGATTATTACTTTCATCGACGTTTGGTATTGAATAGAATGTTTCAAAATTCAAGAGAGCAATCTCATAATGACCTGGAGGATCTAGCTGTAGAGGTGGGTTTAGATACGTTGAAATAATAGTGTCTGACCCGTTCACAGTAACTGTATAGCTTATGTTGACAATGTAGCAGCTCCTAGGATAAAAGAAATTGCCAGCACAAGTACCGACAGATAACTGAATCGAAATTCTGGTGTCTCTGTGTGTAATAGAAGATTTTAACACCTTGTAGATATTTCTCAAACTCGGGAGGCGGCTTCAAATTACCGAAACTATCAACGTAGTATGCGACACCACCTTCTTTCCTCACAGCAACCCAGTGTGTTCCTTCATAATCAGAGGTATCGAGATTGGCAATAAGTCTCTCTTTGAAGTGAGGCTTTAAAGGTAGTTGGTCAATCATATATACTCCTCTAAAATAAGGAATGTTTAAACGTTTAACATAACATTCGATGTCTACGTTACTTAGGGATTCCTCCGGTATATGTACCATCCTCTTCCACTGTTTTTTGGGTTCTTCTCTAAACCGTTGCCTTTAGCTCCTCTATTTTTGAAGGACCTTGCGATTTTAGATGCAGCGGCATTACAGGTAAGAATCCTCCTTTATTCCTCTTCTTACACCTTCTCTTTCGGAGTCCCTTTCCTCGGGCCTCCATCGCCTTGTTATGCCTCGCAACTTCTGCTAAGTACCTATCTGCAGCCTTTTTTTTACTGACTGCAGAGGCTATCTGAGCAGCGCCGCCGGTTGCAGCGCCTAAAGCAGCAATGATGGCTATCAATGGTAAAAACGCTGCTCTCTTCTTCTTTCTCTTTCCGGCTTCCACTGTACCCTTTCCCTTCATGATTGCAGTACTATCCTCGCAGCTAACGTTTCACCAAAACTTGAATCTGATTGCACACGCTTCTTATCCGCTATTTGCCTTGAAGCTATGTCCTATAGCTCAGCGTATGCGAGGTCGTGCTGTTTGCAAGCTTCGTCTAATTGGTTAATTTCCGGCGTCTCCTCTTTTTAGACATTTTTCCAAATGAGTACGCGGGCCGCAATATCAATACCCGGGCAAGTGAGCTTCAAAGGGGAGTGAATTAATTATGGAATTAATAATTTCAGAGCCGCGCTTATACTGCAACGACCTCCCTCTCTTTGCTCTCATGATATACTAATCGAGCAGGTGCATGCATTAGCCCTTTTATATCTTCGTTTGAAGTCTAACCGAAACGTAACCACACGCTGCAAAATGAATCCAATCATTAACTTTTTTTGCACTCGGTAATATAAACATCGCGCGTACATTTTATAAGTTAGTTGTTAACATGGAGCTTGTTAAGCAGCACTGCTCTCTACCTATTCAGGTATTAAGACTTTGAAAGTGACTTTAGATGCGGTCGTCACTGGAAGCTATTTTCATCTGTCAGAGCTCTTATTTTAGGGAGTTCCAGTGCAGAGAAAATAAACGTATTACTCAATATGCTACTCCATGAGAACGGGCTACGCTTTGAAAACTTGTATATTTATTCAAAGTCTATCAACCAAAGTATCAATACCCAATTAAAGTACTTGGAAACATCGAAGGTATAGAAATGAACACTTTTGACAACGGAGAAGGTGTTTTGCATTCTTCTGAAGTCAAAGAAAATTCAATCTTTATATTTGATGACGTCATTACTGAAAAGGAGGAAAAAATAGCATCTTTTTACACTATGGGTAGACATCGAAATGTCGACTCTGTATATCTAGCGCAGTCTTATGCTAAAGTTCCAAAACATTTAATTCGCGATAATACAAACATGATAACGCTCTTCAGGCAAGATAATTTAAACTTGAAGCATATTTACGAAGATTATGCAAATACCGACATGACCTAAATGAATTTAAATATCTATGTAAGAGTGTTTGGGAGAGTATCACAAGGCAGACCCTTTGCTGTGATAGTCCTGAATTTCACATGAATGAGGGTCGATATAGGAACGGTTTTGATGTATATATTAAGCTCGACAAACAAGAAAATGATCATTTGTAATTAATCATGAGCATCGACAGGTTCGGTTCTAAGAGAACTGCTCCATAAATGGAGATGTCAAAGGAAACTATCAATTCAAGAATAAGCGATTGGGCAATGTTCAGGATCCTGAAGTTAATCATGATGCTTCAAATAAGAATTATGTGGATGCTCTCGAAATTAGAATGCGCGATTTCTCTCAAGCTGCTAGCAATGTTGAGGTTATGGCTAAGGCTCTGATCGATCAAGTGATCTCGAAATATATTCTCAAGAGGGATAAGAAAAATAACATCGTGATCGATAAAGTTAGATTGAAGGTATTGCTAGATCCTGTTCACGATAATGATGTGAATAACAAGTTCATCACTGGATATCTTAATTCACGGACACAGTGGAGAGGTGATAATGGTGACATTATATTCGGCAATAAGAGAATCATGGATATAGCAGATCCTCTTGGAGATATGGATGCTGTAAATAAGATATGCTAGAGGTATGGTCATTAGGAAATCGAACGAGACGCGCCAGCAGTTAAACAGGTACTTGCCAAAGGAAATCGGAATGCAAATAGAAAAGAAACTGCAAGGGTTCAATGCAAATTTGAACAAAACTACGGAGCAAGTGGATGCTTTAACACTTTCAACAAAGCAAAGGATAGGATCCCTAATGGCTTCTATTAAGCAACAGGCAGAGGTACTGGAAAGAGAGAAAACCGTCATACAAAGCATATGTAATGAGAAAATAAATAATTTGGAAAAGTTAACAAATAGACAAATTTCAAGTCTGGACGGAACAATTAATCAAAGGCCGAGACTGTGAACCCTCTAAAAAGCGATATACAGCAGTTAAACAAATACATGTCAAAGGAAATCGAGACGCAAATAGGTAAGAAGCTGCTACATATCACAGCAAATTTTAATAAAACTACGGGTAAAGTGGATACTCTAACAAGTTCTACAAAGTCACAGCGGATTCTACAATGGACTCTATTAAACAAGTTACCGCGGACTTGATAGAGAAAAAACAAATCTTCAGAATCTTTGTAATCAGAAAATGAGTAATTTAGAAACGTTAACAATGAAGCGAGTTTCAGATCTAGAGGATACAGTCAAGCAGTTAAAGACAGGTTTTGAATACTCTCATAACTGATTCCTGGAATGATAAACTTAAGAAATTGGAGGAAAATGTAAACATGATGGACATCTACAAAAATCACATGCAGCAAATGAAAAGTCTACAAGAATCGGTCAGTAGCCAGTACGCTAATACGGCAATCTTTGCTGAGGCTTTCAAGACACATACACAGGAACATACAAAAGAAACCGAGCAACTGAGAACTTTGATAGAGATGTTAGCTAAGCCCATCGATACATTGAGAACTCAAGCTGGACGCTGACTATAAATTGAAGGTAATCGTCTATTTTCACATCATTTGTAAGATGGATAGTGAATGCATAAGGCTTAAAGAGTCTGTAGCCGCGCATACTAGGGCTGTAAAAGAACTGACAGCTCTAAAAGGTCTCAAGTTTGAGACTCAGCATGCCATGTCCGAAGCTTTGAAGCCCGTAACCGCCCCCCTCAAGGACGTTTTGGATAGTCAAAGAGGATTGACTGCGAAGACCATCAAGAATGAAGGTGATGAATCTACAAATACTTCTACTTACCTTCAACAAGTTCGCTCAAAAGACAAGGGTCGTATTGATACATTGTACGGCGTGAGATATCAGGATGGTAGTTATATGCTTGGAAATAAAGATATTCATTTTATAAATAATCAAATATTGTTAGGCTATGAAACGTATGAGTCTACAGCTGGTTTGAAGCAGCTCATCTTTAAACGATCGCCTCAGATGTCTGCGCACACCAGTGAAGACTTGGAGACGTACGCTAAGATTCAGAAAAGCACTTTTATTCAAAGAAGTGGCTACACCAGACATGGTCGTTTGAGATCTGGTAAATCGTATAAAAGCAAGAATATATTACGTCCCCTGCTCAATACACATTCAGGTCTAGGACTGGTATGGAAGGAGCATAAGCCTGATAAGGAGGTTGACTAGGTTTTCTGGAGAAATCCTAACACATTAGTGAACAGATTGAGGCTGCTTATTGCTTCGAGGGACGCCGGTAATAATAGTCACACTCAAGAGATTGAGGAAATTATCCGAGAGTTGAAAGCATCTAAAATTATTGCATGACCGCCAAACAGAATATCTCCAGAGAGCTTCACGGATCGGCGAGGAGGAACTATTTACGACGCAAAATTATCAGCAAAGGTCTGAATTTATTATTACACATTGATATGATTGAAATGATACCCTATGCAAGAGTGAACAAAAATTTAAAATACATTCTGATTGCAATCAATTTTTACTCTAAAATGCATATCCAAAACCCTTAAAGGACAAGGGCGGAGATAATGTTGCAAAAGCTATTGAGGACATATTACAAGAAATGGATGTCCCACCCTGGAATATTCAAAGTGACAATGGGAAAGAATGTTATAACAAATTCTTTAAACGATTAGTGTTAAAGTATAATATTAACCACTACAGCACCTATACCAATGTGAAGGCTGCAGCTGTTGAGCGTTTAATTCGAACCTTGAAGAATATGATGTATCCAGAGTTTTTAGTCCAAGTCTCATACAAGTAGCTAGATCTTTTACCTAGAATCCTTGTAAAATGCAATGATACTTTTCATCGACTATCGGCATGAAGCCTGATGAAGTGAAAAAGGACTTTCTTCTGTGTATAAATATAATCAAGAACAAAGAGAAAAGAAGACTGCAAGGAAGTTCAGTCTTGGTGATTATGTCAGGGTATCTAAACATAAAGGACATTTTGAAAACGGTTTTGAATCTAACTGGAGTGTTGAAATCTTCGAAGTATTTCGTGTGAATCGTACCAAGCCTACAACATGCATACTAAAGGATATGAATAGTGAGGTAATAAAAGGTGCCTTCTATGGACATGAACTAAAAAAGACTAACTATCCTAACACATATTTAGTAGAAAAGGTTATACGTAAACGTGGAAACAAAGTTCTTGTAAAGTGGTATGGTTTTGCAGAGACTGAATGGATTGATAAAAAGGATTTGGTGTAATATATGAAGAATTAATAAAGACTAGCGTTTTATGAATGTAAAATCATTAGTATGTTTTTATTTTAAAAATTCTTCAACTACTTTTGAGGGGAAAATGTAGATACTTAAAAAACCCTCACATATTTGAAATGAATATAAAGCTATATACATCATTAAGAAATCACCAGAGGGAAAAGTAATGCATAAAAACCCTCACACATTCGAAATGAATAACAACTATGCACAATATTAAAAATCATCAGAAGGAAAATTAATACATAAAAACCTTACACTTTTGAAATTAATATAAAACTATATACAACATTAAAATCATCAGAGGGAAAAGTAATACATAAAAACCCCTACACACTTTAAATGAATATAAAACTATATACAATATTTAAATTATCTGAGGGAAAAGTAATACAAAAAACCCTCGCATATTTGAAACCTCTTTTTACACATTATTTATATTTTTACAAGGATGGGCACTAGCAATCGCCAGGTCTAAGGGAATAACGGCCCCAGGGTAGTCTTATACGTTTACTTCTATCAGCTTCCTCTTGTCGTCACCCAACTTCAACGCCAATTTGTTTGTTTCAATAGTGGTAATTTTGTGGTTTTTGCTACGGAATGTTTTTGGAGTGAATAACTTTTTAGGCTATGATCCAAGCATTCAAAATAATGGCGGAAATCTATTTTCTCCATGCCAACCCTGGTGATGCCCTTTGATTTCTTTAGTGTCTGCCCGCTGTATCTGTAGGCATATAATGTTGCTCTGATACCGACATACTCTTCCATAACCACGCCACCCAATTCATCCTTGAACAAGCCAATCTTTTTTCTTGTTGGCTTACTGAATGCCATATGCATTAACTTTTTCGAAGTTTGAAGTGTCAAAATACTATGGGTTCTCCCTGATAAATTCATAGATATCAGAACTCGTTTCAAAAATGCACGAGACTGTACCCATGTAATTCAGCAGCAAGTCTTTCAAATTTGGTTTCATGATATTATAAACCAAATAACACATAATTATAAATTTAGAAATGTCCAAAATTGCATGGCCAATGTAGATTGGCTTATTCATATGCACCTCCTCTCTGCCCAGTTCGATGCCTTCAAGATTTTCTTCGAATATGATAGTGCGTAGATATGTGCTGCCTGCTGTCAGTTTCTTTGACTGTTCCCATTTGCTATTTTAAAATGTGTGTACTTACATTCTGTAAGAATTTCCCGTATACAGCATTATTCATATTTTTCCAGAGGTTTTGTCCAAATTTTTATTTTTCTTCAGCTCTCTTCTCTGTATTAACGTCGATAATTGTCTTTAGCCAGTTAGACTGGTCGTAGGACACCACCCTGTGAATCTCACAGTTAGACGCTGCTCGATACTACGCTGCATTACCCTGTAGTGCAATACATATTTGCTTTTATTCCGTAATGTTGCAAGGAGTTTCTTGTATTGTCCATTCGGTGGTGTCGGGCTCTGTGGGCAGAAAGCTCGTTATGGGCGTCGTGGATATGGTCAGGGTAATTTGATATCTACTTCTAGCACATAACCAGTCTCCGAATCTTCTTTGATGTCCATGAACCTTATACTCTCAATTTCTTCCCTGGTGAGCCATTTCAGGTTTTTATAAGGGAGGGCCGACATCATTGAGGCACGGTATAAATTGTTTGTCCCAATAGGACAGGTGCTTAACAGGGGCATGCTGGTCAATGCTGGACATGTACCTGTGGTTAGCTTTGGAGTAGCCCTTCACCACAATGCACAATCCACCTCTAACACCCGCTTCGAAAAACACTAGCATGCTCTTGTCAGATATTGAAGAAAGTTTCGCCTTTGCCATCTTCAACATTATGTCAAAAGCAAGTCCTGCCAATGTATAAAACCATGGTGGGTCAAGTTTGTACATCCCCAGGACGAGATCTCGAAACTTTTAAAAAATATCTGCCAAGAGCAGTATATGTCTTGAGATATAGGTCGCTGTATTCTCCGAGATTCCGGATATTAAAGGTATCCCAGACTTTTACAGCATGCCTATATTCCGGCGATGTGGCTGTCTTGTAGAGTGCTGAAGAAGGCCTCCTTTGATGGTAGAGCTGTTTCGTCAAGCTTTGCTTTTCTCAAGCTTTGCAAAGCTTGACACATAGTCATAGGGGAATGTCCCCTTGCTTGTTGCCAGCTTAAAATGCTCAACAGGATATTCTGCCCTGGTTATTTTAAAGTCATTCTCCTCCAGCATGTCAGCCAGGCTGGACAGCTTGTCGTCAAAAAACCTAAAGCTGTCCAGAAACCTGAAGCTGATGTTGTAGCTTTTGCTGAACACTAGATACCTTTCACCACTTTGATCTATGCATGCTATTGGTTTATTATTATTGCCAGGTGCCTTATCAGGAAGTGACTCATAATTAGATAGGCAATGAAAAAAGATCGGCATGAAATCAGGGACCTTTCTATTTAAATTGCATCTATTATAAGCACCACCCAGATATTCCCCACTCACGTGATCGTGATCCCTAACACGCAAATCGCTCATAGTGAAAGCGCAGTCATATATGACATTCAGACATTATAGAAATTCTGTTGCTCTTCAGGGGATAGATCCATAGGTTTAGTATTAAAATATGCATCGATGACATCATCAGCAATTGATTTTATTTATGAGCGTTCTTTAACTACCGTTAATTAAAAGAGTAACGAAGGGATGTTTTGTTTAGGGTACTCATCATATTCCATTATTTATTTATAACGTATTGCATGCATTATTTAACAATAATTTTAGTGCCAGTAATGAAAAGAAAGTATTGTTTCTCTTGATATAACTTTCCTGGTGCGATGTAGGGAACGTGTAAGTTTTAGACTTGCGAATCCCCTGTCTATAGGGGAAATCCACTCGCATGTATAAATCTGGGCTATTGTTTGAATGCATGTATTGCTAAAAACCCACTCTAAGGGTTATATATGAAACATTCACTTGTAGATGTTCTCTCTATTCAAGAATGCTGTTAAGAACCCGTCCATTAAGCTGTAGAGTGCATATGGCCTCAAAACTGGAAAAACCTTAGCGCACCATGGTTTACCCTCTTCAGGGATAAACAACGTATTTTGCAAGGGGTGTACAACTGATTAACTCATTGTCGAATTTCTCGAAGACCGCTGGTGCGTATCTTTAGAAAAAAAGATTTTAAAACGAACATCAAATTTATATTTGAAGTCCTTTCAATGGTTCGATCTCTCTGCTGGAGTAGTCAACATATCTTTCGATGGGGAATGTTTTGAAGTCTCCTCACTATGTTATTTACACCTTTTCACGATAGTTTGCATGTTTTAAAAGTCCATGATTTTTTTAGCTTGTGTTCAGAGTTAGATTTCCCGCTGGAATTCAGTACCGCTTTAGGCATTGCATATCTAAACAATCACGGGTCTGTTACAGAAGACATAATTTTTTTGTTACGAGAATAAAAAAAATAGTTTTTATTTATGATCGCTCTTTAACCGGTCTTAATTAAAAGAGCAACGAGGGAATGTTTTGTTTAGGGTGCTGTCTATATTTCATTATTTATTAAATAACGCCTTGCATGTATGTTAGCCTATATTTCATTATTTATTTTATTTTTCAGAGCCAACCTTACGTGTAAACAAGCCATACAAAAAATCTTGAAGCGCGAAGTTCCTTATTACCCTTTCAAATGATTTATGCTAGTTATTTCCTCGGGATAATAATTAGGCAACATGGCCGTCCTCCGTGTGTTAAAAACCCAAGATAGTTGGCTTCCGCCTTGTCCCTCCCAGGCCGGAAGAGTGAATCTCCGTCGCTGCCCGCTAGACCGCTGTAAGGAAAGCGGCTAACGCGCGGAGGGGGGATGTTAGGTGAAGAGAACCGGTCAGGAAAACACATCATTAGCGTTAGAGCGCCGGCAGGAGATTGACCGTGCGCTCGGGTTTTCCGTGAAAGATTCACTCGATAGCGTCTCGTGTTAGCTATTTACGCTAACTCCGCCCTTCAGTCATGGATTTTTTTTAAATTGACTAAAGTGATGTAATATTCTTATAAGCCCAAAAACATTTTCCCTCAAAGCGGAATTAAACAAGTGTTATTAGTCGTAATAATTATACGCGCGTAATAATCACCTTAACACACACATATACGATGGCAACCAGGTGCGCGATTCAATTCATATACACTTATTTACATTAATCAATCAAAAATACTTAATTGGAATAATTGTATTCATCGATCGAAGAGCAGCGTTTAATTACATTAATCAATCAAAATACATGCGGAGGGGTACTTCAATCGAGGGTCTGCGTCCAGCTCTTTAGAAGCACGATGCCGCGACGTTAGCAGTATAAATTGATTTTTTTTCAATAACGACCCCACCTTTTGAACAATAGAGCATTGTTCGACGGTCTCCGACTGCCGGTATCAGTAACACACAAAGCACCTCCAATAGCGACGAGAACAATAGCCCATTGTCGCAATTCTCCGTCGGGCGGCATTCAGACCAGGCCACAAAGGACAATAGCCCATTGTTCTAATCCTCTGTCGGGCGGCATTCAATCCAGGTCACAAAGTGCAATAGCCCATTGCTCTAATCCTCTTCCGTGTGGCATTCGGTCAGGCAACAAAGAAGGGGCGTGGTCGGCGGCATGGAACAAGGATATCACATTACATCTTATCAGTTGTCGGTATCTCTTTGTAGCCTCAAGTCCCCACCTTTACTCTACTTGTATGCTATCGCTGCCCATGAACAATACTGAATGACGTGGCTTAAAACGCAAAACTATCAACAAGATGGGGACCGTGATTTAACAGCCCTGACAGAATGCCAATAAAATAAGTTAAAGCTACAACTTATAGTTGTGTAACCCCCAACTTACAAACGGAAGTAGCCACGACTGCAACGTTGAATAAGTTGGCGAGATAATCAAAGCACTGCTAATGACATCCATAGAGTGAGCTAAATACTTAGCAGTATTCATGGCGCCATATTGAACAAAGTAATTCGCCTACGCTTAAAAATGGTTTCTATAAATACAGTGGGAGTGGGATGTTTAATTTATATTAAGACGTATGCTCTGAATATGTTGTTTTATATTAAGAAAACTTAAATGTAATTTTTATAATCCAATTTTAGGGGAATACTTGTTTAAATGGGCATGTAATATCTTTAAACAGCGATGCTGTAGGAAATCTAAAACGCATTGCGTCATATGTTTAAAGGATACTAGAATAATTCATATGAATTCTATTAAGTTGAGGATATGTACATTTTCGGGAACCAGGAGAGGGAGAAGGAAAATGCTTGAAATGTATAATAAAAGCAATAAAGCCGCTTTAGAATATACATATAAACCTATTTTTTTAATTCGCCGAAAATTCAAGATGCACATTTTATTTGTTATGAAAATATCTTAAATATATGGTATTTTAATCAAAACCGTTAGTCACTTTTTGAGAAAATCTAGAATAACATTTTTACATGCAAAGGGTAGTTTGGGTTGGGGGATTTTATTGAAAATCTTATCGCATCCTTGAAGGACAAACTTAAATACCATGTTTGGTATTTAATTGGCTTTTCGGTTTTGAGTGCTGTTCACGGGCACACATTCACGCAGACCTTTTTCTAAACATTTTTCTTTTTATTCAGGAGACTGCAAAATTTGTATTTTCAGTGAACTTTCGGCATAGAATATTCTGGTAAAAATTCAATACTTCCTCTACTTACTATAAGTAAGCTTAAAGAGAAAGTAAAAAGGTTGTCCTCGCCGTACCATTATCATATCAACACTAACAACGTTTCATGGTTACTGGCCATGTGCACCATTCTTGAGCATTCTTGTTAATCGAGGATCACTGAAACGTGATAAAACTTTGACCGCGGTTAAATTGTAGCGGCGGTGCATCATTGTTGATTCTCGTTCAATGAAACGCCATCAGTTGGCCGTGGGCTAAGTTGCTGAACGCTCATTATTCTACGAGAATTACTCAAATGAAAGCATCCACCTCTATATTCAACGAGGTTGCGGTGCAATTACAATCTCGTTGTCTAATCGCTTCGTCTTTGTTTTGATTTTGAAGTCTTGTATGATTGGACACTCCTTTGGCGGTAAACGAAAATGAAAAACAAAAAGGTTTTCTTAGCATGAGATAGATGTTCTGTTGGAGTAGCTGTCTCATATTCCAATAAAATCGAAAATAAAAGGGCTGACTCATGTTCTTTAAAGGAAAAGCAGGAGGCACATTGTACCTGCATAGCCATGCATTTAAGCATGACACCAGGCGAGCTGTAATAACGAAATAAGTAAATAAATAGCTATTTGTCAAAATAGGTGAGTCATGATAGGCAAATTTTCGGGAAATCAAAAACGTTATTTGTAAACTGCAGTACATCTAGCATTTTGATAATACAGCAGATATGCTTAACTCATAATAATGGTGTGACGTAAGATGTAGGTTAACGAACGTAATAATTGTATTTTTATTATAGTTTATATTGCATTGACTAACCTTATTAAATTTATGGCCGAAGTTTAACCAATACGGATAGAATAATAAATGCATGTGTATATTTCGTACGACACCCGGAAATCCATCAATTTGATCCATCATAGCTCTTAATTCCGCCTTCCACGGGAGCGATATAAACCGTGGACAAAAAGAAGCAATTATATCTGGCACATTACTGATAATACGCTACGCCGCACTGTGGGGTATTTGACCCAAAAATGCGGATAAAATTAATTTGGTACTAATTTGTGTTCCTTTCGCTTTAGTATAAGTCAGAAAGTTGTGTGTACCACAAAGCGGCGATTAGCTCACCACTTGTCACGTATTTGACAAAAAAACACTAAGTGTAAAATGAGTAGTTCTAATTGCTTTTGAACTGAACGTTTTTGTCTATTCCTTATTGGTATTTTTTGTTTTCTTTTCCATTTACTTGAAATATTTACAAATATTTTATTTTTGTAATAAGTAAATTACGTACACAGACAGACAATTACGTACAGGACGGACAAGGAAATAAAGCAGTTTAGTTTAGGTTATAATTTATTTTAGAAAATATTGAATATGTTTACAAATAAAACGAAAATATCAGTCTGAGGCTCTTTGGTCGTTAACTTCCCAAGGCAGCAGCATTTCTATTGTAGTCTTGCTAAAAGGCTTTGATTTAATTTTTCCTTTTTATAACGGAACTTAAATAGGGATCAAACATGAATAATAATATATTTATGATGTCCATATTGCTTTGTTCCCGAGAAAATTTTCTAAAATAACTTTCCCTAAATTGGCGAAAATGTTTATCTCTGGCCTCTGCAGCTTCTTCTGAAAAAGTCCCTATTGGAAGTAAGGCGTGCTCAATAATCACAGGTCCGTGGATTAATACTTTGTGGACTGTAGGTGTCATTGGGTGCTACGAATATAGTTCTAGGTACAATTTCGCAGTATCCAAGCACTAAGTAGAACATTTTTCAATGTTGACCTTGTGTCTACTGGAAATCACCTCTAACACAGTGGCAAATATTTCTATGAGGCTTTTATCCATACCTGTGATCTTTACGGATGTTTCAAAATTGGCAAAAAAACCTGCGGCTTATATTGCCCTCATTACTGTTGCCATATTGGGATTTCGGTATATCAACAATGAGTCCAAGTTTTGTTCTAAATTTCTGCTATATAATCTTTTTGCTTTCATTTATTATTTGTTTATCTTCATCATATCGTAATTGCCACTTCTGAACAGGAATCGTATAAGAAAGATAGAGTACAGTTTCAAAAAACCTTATTCGGGCATGTAATATCGACACACCAAATGTTAAATTTTTAGTATTCACTTCATTGCATTTTGACAAATCATTGAACTGCTTTGATGTAGCCTTACAAATGTAACATTTCATGGTTGAACTAGTATCTGTTGCTGCGTTAACACTTTGCTATCGACCATAGTCAAAAGCATTGTGTTCTTTACAACTATTTATTTTTCTTCTTTTACAATTACTGTTGCATTTAAATCCTTACATTTTGGGTTGTAGTAGTTAATTTCTTCTTTAGTTACATCTGACGTCTCATGTATAAACCTTGTCCTCATAGGACGACAAAACCGAGATGATGAAGGAGTAGGATTTTGCCAACTCACTTTATGGTTCGTTAGGCAAGCGAGTCACAAAGGAACTATAGAAGACTGAAAGATGTTGGCGTCAGAATTTTTGTTTGTACTGAGGTTGCTGCGATCCATCACAGGTCCACCTGCATTTCAATTCAAGGGAAGCCAATTCTTCTGCTGTTAAAACCTCAACATCATCATTTAGGTATAATTTTAGTCGCTCTACTCTACGGTATGATTCAATAATTCCTGTAAATCAACTTCTGCACAGGTTGCAGTAACTCGGTAGGACTCTCTTGTAGGATAGCACCATGTTTTCGCTTTCTGCAAAATACTATAGCAAGGATACACACCTTTATTCGAGAAACTTCTAATCTCATATTGTCTTCTACTTAAAGACGCTTCAACAAACATCGTTAGAGCTTCTATTGGAGTTAGCTGCTTACTAACTGATGATACTGGAACATTTTTCCTGTATGCTTTTTTGTACTTGTCACCGTGTGTTGGAGCAGTCATGGTGTCTTTCACTACGTGTGCTCCACATAAGTTCCCTTGCTCCCGCAGCAACATTTGTCTTGCATACTGGGATGGACTTTATCGTTGGGCGCCGTATTGAGTCGGCTTCTTTGGGTGTTGTCTTCGTTGGGCGCCTTAGTGGGATGGACTTTATTGTGTGTTTTCCTTTTATGTACGGTATCGGTGTTTTTGTAGGGGAAAAGGAAAGGTATCGGTCAGATGTCGGAAGAGCATGGATACAAGTAGGTTCTCTTGATCTCGGGTCGTGTTAACCGATGATATTTATATGGTTTTATTACGTTTTATTCTGACCTCCTTAAAAACCATTCCCATAACCGATCCGTTCACACAAATATGTTTAATGTCCGACCACACAAATATATCGAACTATGCCATCGCCAAATCAAACTATAGCCACATGATACCCTGTGGTGTTTCACACGTCTGCTCACCTCGAATTCCAGAGTACAAGTGTCTGCATTTACCCTTCGGTTCGCATTCCTGAAAGTTTCTTAACCCTAACTCTGCCTGGCATGTTTCCCCCAATTCACACATGTGTCGTTACAATGGGCATGTTCAGCCCGCATTCCAATCCCCTAACGGTACGTTCATTTCCCGTCGTATACCTACTCTGTACAGTCTTATAAAGACATGTTATATGTTCCCACACTTTTCTAGGTGGTTCACAAATAGACTATGTATAATCGATATTATGGCTTCAACGTATCGTTTCAATATGCCCCCACGAGGAAATCGCTGTCGCTTCGAAGAAAACGAGAGGGATTTTCTCGGAAGTCCCCATACCTAAATTTTTGTATCTTTGTTACTATATCCAAATGTAACTTAGAGTATATGTACTTTGTGTGTCGGATCGATTTTGAGAATGTACGATAATAACATTTAATTACAATAAACATATATACACAACATCCTTGAAATTACAATTCACATATGAAAAGAAAATTACTACTAAAATTATGACAGTTTAGATAACCACAGTATTGACTGATTACACAAAATTATAGCGCTGATAACTTAGAATGAAAACAATTATTTACAAGCATTTCAAACATGGAACAGATATCTTGAATATGTACATAATTTACACATTTATAAGTAGACGAGATAGACATTGTTTAGGCGCTAATGCCTATGAAATTGTATGTTGGTTGTGATGAAATGTATGTTTATTCTTCTTCTTTTTATTTCACAATCACGGGCTCACAATTGATAGCGGCACACGCAGTACTGTTCGTTTATCACAAACACTACACTCGCCACAAACTTTCACTGGCCGACTGGGCCGTATACGACAAATTTCATTGCCTTTGTCTTCCAACATTTTATTAACACTATAACATACATATGAGTACATCACTGATAACTGTGTTTGATTGGATATTTGGTTTACAAAGAATCATTTATCCCTAATCAACTGTGCGTGCCATCTAATTACACTGAATTTTTTTAAGTAAATGTTTCTTTTTTTTGCAACCATCCTGTCCGTTTTGTTTTATTATTTGTGTTATTGATAGTACCTCCATGTACCCGCAGTTACTTTATGTATCCGACGACGCTACTCTAAATTCTTTGAAAGGTTTTAATAACGCAATATTGTATCGCCCCTTTGCTTTCCCCGTTTTTATATCCGTAATTTCAAATGCCTTAGCGTTAATTTCTGAGTTATCACGCATGGCCCATTCCATAAGTTTTCCATTCTATGGTATCTTTTTCCAATTAGTGATAAACGAGGGTGGTTCTTGTATAATACTTTTTCACCTACTTGTGGGTCCCATATGTTACTATTTCTTTTAGTACGCCTTTTTCGTGCTTTTTTGACATTTTTCATTTCAGCTATTAGCTGCTTGTTTAAGCTAAGATCCAGTTTGAGGACCGTTACCTCTCTTTGTGTACCGGTTTGGCACTCAGGTAATTCTTGCCTGGGCCCAGTCGGGAAAGAATGTCACTAAAAATGTTCTCACTTCCAGGAATGTGCTTAATTTCCACGTCATAGGAGGTTATTTCATAAATGTATCGTGATATTTTAGAACTCGTTAATTTACATGTCTTTATAAAGGACAGGGTAACGTGATCTGTGAATATAGTAATCTTTTTGTTAAAGATATATGTTTTGAATTTCTGCAGTGCATAATAAATTGCAGATATCTCCTGCTTCGTGATGGGTGCAACTGCTTCTGCATGTGTCAAAGGTCGGGAACATGTGGATATGACGTGTAGGCCTCCATTATTGTCTCGTTGCGTCAATACAGCGCCGAAAGAAATAGTTGAGGCGTCGCAGTAAATCTCAAATGGCTGGTTCATCTTTGGCCTTTCTAATAAAATCGCCCGCGCAAACAGTTGTTTTATATCTTCAAAGGCGCGTTGCTCGTGTTCAGTCCACCGCCATCTTGTTCCCTTCTTCAGTAATGCCCATAACGGTGCAGTCTCCGCAAAATTGTATACAAATCTTACTTGGTAATTTAGCATGCCAAAAATCCTCCTGAGCTGCTTCAGATTTTTCGGGGCTCGTATTTTCTGTATGGCTTCAACCCTCTGTGGATCAACTGATAGGCCGCCATCAGAGATGATATAACCAACGAATCGCACCTGAGTGGCGAAAAATGCAGATTTTTCTAAATTTATCGTCATGCCACATTGTATCAGACGCTGTAAAATAGAATCAATATGTTCCATATGCTCCGAAATATCAGTATCATGTATTAAAAAATCATCTACGTATTGCGTCATAAATTCATTCGTAGTGTCACCGAAAACTGCATGCATGGCTCTCAGAAATGCACTAGAGCTGGTCGCGACGCCATATGGAGATCTGTGAAATTCATAGACACGCCCACAATAAAGGAAAGCGGTATATTTTCTCAGATGTTCCTAAGTTCTATCTGAAGATAAGAGTTTTTTAAATCCAATGTAGAAAACCATTTTTTGTGACCTATTTTGCCTAATATTTGGTCTATACTTTCGGTCCTAAAATTGTCAGGCGATATGTATTTATTCAGTCGACGTGCATCGATGGTAATTCTAACAGTCCCATTTCGTTTTCTAACTATGCACAGGGGGTTTAAATATGGGGAATTTGATAACCCAATAATACCATCTTGAAGCATTTTATTTATTGTGAGTTCGACGCTTTCCCTTATATCAAAAGGGATAGCTCGACATTTGTGTCTAATGGGCTCCATTTGTCGTATCTGGAACTCATATTCATAAATGTTACATAAACCGGTTCTGTCCGCGAAGACTTCGCGATTTCGGTAGAACAACTCCAATAGTTTCTCCTTCTGTTCCGCCGTCAATATTTCTATGTCCCTTATCTTCTCTCGGATCTTTTGGGAGATATTCGCATTAGCGTGTTCTTCTACCTGAAACCGGGCAGTTCTGTCAGTGGCGAACAAACCTGTTTCTTCCCGTACCTCTAAGTCGTAATAACTAACAGTTACTGATTCATTCGGGACAATACTTGCATTACTAATATCTTCAAATGATTCCTCATCCTGATTATACTCCTCGCAATCGGCATCGGATGCTCTGTTTAGATCACTTCTAGCGTTATTGATCTCGTATATTTCTCCTCCCTCAATCTGCAAATATTCAACGAAAAAATAATCTCCCATCAAGTCTTTCTCTCCGGGGGTCTCGGGATCGTTTACCTGCTGTGTCTTTTGTATGAAAGGTGTTACAACCAAGCGGTTATTTATGTAAAAACTCAACTCCTTGCTTTCATAATTTATTTTTGCTCGCATTGCATCTAGAAAATCATTTCCAATTAAAAGTTGAAATATAAGCCGTGGCACTACCAGAAAAACAAACTCAATTTCTACCTCTTCAATCTTAAATGTTATCATCACCTGGTATTTAATTCTTTGCTTGCTCCTACCTATCGCCGTAACACAACACACATTTCTTACTGGCAATGTCTGTAATTTCCACCCCGTTGTTATCAGGTTATCGTATAATTCCTGGCTACATACCGAAGAAGATGCGCCGCTGTCGATAATCGCCTCATAGACCTGATCTTTCACTTTCATCGCAATTCTAGGTGCCTCCACTATTTCACTAATTTTATCATAGTATTCCTCCCGGTTATCACTTTCTGTCGCAGAGCCTCTTTGATGCCTCTTTGAGCCTCTATGCCTACACTATTCATACTTTTGTCGTCCTCGTTTGCTGTAAATGAATTTGACGTATCCTGCACGGCCATATCAGAGGACTTGAGACGGCCCCTAATTAGTTTAAATTTTGGTTATTCAGTACATTTGTGGCTGAGGCACTGTTTTGTGCATCTTGATGCTGTTCAATGGGGCGTGATTCTTGTCTGTTCCAGTTCGGCGACATTCGTCCTCCGTCTCAAACGCCGGGTCCTGGGTTCGTTCTAGGGGGGCTATTTGAATAAGCGCGCCGCCAGCCATTATTGCCATAGTTTCCGCGCGGCCTATTTCCGCCTCGCCTGTGGGGATTGAAGTCTATGTAATTTATATGGTGAGAACGGCCATTTTGTTGGCGGTTTTGTCGTTTAAAATCTGGCTCGTTTCTCGTTCTATGTTGTCGCTGGTTATCTCTTGGAGCCTGATTTCGATATCTGTCTCGGATGTAATAAGGATCTGGCCTACGGTGATTTTCATTGGAACGTGCCCCCGCCCCATTGAAATTTTGAGCAATGTATCTGTCCTCACTGGTTCGTTGGTGGAAAATATTGGTGCCCCGTATTTCGCCTGAATGGCTTTGAAAAACTGTTAAACAGTTCTAGTGCCTCTGCTATTGTTGTTGGTTTAGCGACAATTAAATGGTTTCTAATGTGCTCATTAAAATGGTGGGCCATCAAGGAGATGAATTCCTCCTCTCTCATTGGTGGTTCAAGCAGTTGGCTCTGTTGCGCTAGTTTTAGAAAATAGTCCACCATTGTTTCACTTCGATGGAGTTAATATCTCCCATTGTTGATCTGCGTGCGCACCACATATTGTGTGCTGCTATTCCAATATTTGCTCAGAAAAGCCTGTCGGAATTGAGCGTAAGACGTTTGATCACCCAGCGTTAGCCTATACCACACTAAAGATTGGCCCAGTAAACCTCTCCTAATTATAAGCATTTTGTACTGTTCCGGGATACCCTTTAATGTAAAATACGCCTCAACATCCATAATGTAACGGCGGGCATTATCATGTCTATCATCAAATGTCGGTATCGCAATTTCGTTTAGCAATTGGTATGGCACGGACACATGATTATTCAAACACAATATTGGAGTTACATTCGTGTCGTTATTACAAGAGGTTATGGGAGAAAATGCACCACCATGCATATGCTCCGTTGGTCGTATGTTTGCCGAAACATCAGGTGAGCTGGCGGAACGTATGTTCTGGCTTGGATTATTTATCGGTTCCATTTCGAACCGTTGTGCTTTGTCTTGTAGTCCTGCTAGCTCACGTGAGGCTTCTACTCTTGAGGTTTGTTGTCTGCTGAGTATCAGACAGTTGCGCAATTTTGTCTTTCAATTTGGTTATATCATTTACTTGTGACTCTTTTTGATCCTGAATAATCTTTTTTACGGCTGTCCTTTCTGCCTCCACATTATTTTCCAATGTGCGCTGCCGCTTCTCCATTATTGTGCAACTGCGCTGAAATTCAGCATTCAACCCCTCTTGCACTGCTAAGGTACTACTTCTAATTTCTACTATTTGCCCTTTGAGCTTCTCAACCTCATTCTGTGATTCTTTGAGCTCAGCTCTATTTAACAAAAAATCTTCCTGCATAGCATTCTGATAAGATCTAATTTCCTCTAATTGATCGCTAATCTCCCTTTGCTGTACTTCAAACCCGGCTCCTATCATCTGCTCTAATATATTTCCTAACTTTTCTTCCAAAACCTCATTCTGACATTGCAAATTTCTGTTTAATCTCTCTTCTAGTGCTTTATTTTGGTTTTGCAATTCTTTGTTTTGATTTTGTAAACTTTCATCTAGCTTTTCCGTTAATGCTTTATTTTGATTTTGTAAACTTTCACTTAAATTCACGAACATTTGCTGTATAACCAAAACAAGGTTGTTTTCAGTCATAGTGCTAGCCTCTATTGTCTGCATATTTCCCGGAAAATTTGTTTCCCTACTGTCTAATGACCTACTTTCTACCTGCTCTACCTGCAAGTTTTCAGCTTCAATTAAGTCTTTCTCCATCTCTTTTACACTTAAAAGTTCTTTTAAAATCTTTTTATTTCTAAGTAACATTAATTAGTGATATTATTATTATTGTTGTTATTATTATTCAATTGTTACATGCATGGATTTAGTTCGGGAAAACTATAGAAGCATATGTGTACGTTACTTTTGCTGCGTTGAGTTGGCTCCGTTGACTTGCACTGTGCTGACCCGTGGTGCGATGATCTGGATGTCGGGTTGATCTGTTGACCTGGATGGTAGGGATTTCTTCCGGTGATCGGCACGGTCATCCGCTGCTGCTGGCCTGGGGTTCGATGCTCGCTGTCACTCGATCGTTGTCATCGGCAGTTCTCCTGACACATTGGGTGCCATGTTGGGATGGACTTTATCGTTGGGCGCCGTATTGAGTCGGCTTCTTTGGGTGTTGTCTTCGTTGGGCGCCTTAGTGGGATGGACTTTATTGTGTGTTTTCCTTTTATGTACGGTATCGGTGTTTTTGTAGGGGAAAAGGAAAGGTATCGGTCAGATGTCGGAAGAGCATGGATACAAGTAGGTTCTCTTGATCTCGGGTCGTGTTAACCGATGATATTTATATGGTTTTATTACGTTTTATTCTGACCTCCTTAAAAACCATTCCCATAACCGATCCGTTCACACAAATATGTTTAATGTCCGACCACACAAATATGTCGAACTATGCCATCGCCAAATCAAACTATAGCCACATGATACCCTGTGGTGTTTCACACGTCTGCTCACCTCGAATTCCAGAGTACAAGTGTCTGCATTTACCCTTCGGTTCGCATTCCTGAAAGTTTCTTAACCCTAACTCTGCCTGGCATGTTTCCCCCAATTCACACATGTGTCGTTACAATGGGCATGTTCAGCCCGCATTCCAATCCCCTAACGGTACGTTCATTTCCCGTCGTATACCTACTCTGTACAGTCTTATAAAGATATGTTATATGTTTCCACACTTTTCTAGGTGGTTCACAAATAGACTATGTATAATCGATATTATGGCTTCAACGTATTGTTTCAATACAGCAGCTCTTGAGCCTCATTACTCGTCCTAGATGTTCTGTTTTCCGGCGTTTACTGCGATCTGTGAGATCTTCAAAAGACTTTAGGGGACGGCCAACAGTTAAATTGGTGATTCCTTTAGAAGGTATTTCTATACTTCCTTGTTAACCATTTGTTGTTCTTATGCTAGAAAACGTGCTCTGTTCGTCTAGCAGCTTGCCATCTAGATATTATTTGGGATTTAAATCGTAAAAATTGTTTAACGAATTCAGGTCTTTGCTCTGCAGGAAAACGAGGATCATTTATTGTTTCATTTAGAAATACAGCCAACTGTTTCGAGACATCCGTTTTCGGTTATTGCTTCAACTTCTTAAGTATAAATTCCCGGATAACAATCTTTACATTAGAATGTCCTGAAAAGAACGAAAATGAGAAATGACCAGAGACGACCAGTTACAAGTTTCTTATTTTCCTAACAAATATAGGCTGCATAAAACATGTAGTGTAACCTTAATTGACACTTTTTGGCACCTAAAATTCAAATGTTTAGTAAGTACGTAAGTGAAACTAACATATTACAAAAAATCATAACCGGGAAAAGTTGGGAACATAAACTAATTAACTCGTAAATGTAGTTTTACTGAAAAACTGCATATTTTCTCAGTTTCCAAATCATACAGTTATAAATAAATTCATGAAATTAAAAACATTTGAAAGCAGTTCTAATATACATACCTGGTTCAACGTGATCTATTTAAAAATCACTACAATTCACTTAAAAATTACTAGGAAGTAACACAGAAAATGTTTTATTTTGCTTCCACTTAGACGTTCGCACATGCATTTAGCAAAGCTCTTGAATGACGACTGGCTGTGCCACCCTGAGTGAGTCAGCTAAACAAAACACCGGTTATGTTCACTCAGTATCTCAACCTCATCAGGTATTCATCGTTTAGGAGAATTGGCTTGTTTGTAACTACCGACTTTTGTCTGCGTTTTGGATCAAATACCCCTGTGTGCGCCGTTCGTGAATGCTAGAAATATCCCGTCACAATATTGAAACCTCCTGTAAGGTATGATCTGATTATTAAAGCTGTATTCATGTGTGAAAAAGGGTGGTGCAGTGCCTAGAGCACTCTAACCTCTCAATCATTTTATTTACTAGCTACCTCACCGCTTCCTTTTATAGCCGGAAGGGTTCTTCAAATTCCCGGCCACCATACTCTTTAAGAGGGTCGTCCCTTTCTACAATGATGCGGTTTTGACGTTGGTCCCGGTTTACGTATTCTAGGCTCTTTATCTCATTCCCACTACATTCAAGAAATCGAAACGGGCAGTCACTTTGTGTAACTTAACCGCAATCACCGGAATTGATCGGTCCAGCACCTGCGGTCTAACTTATAATCAATTACCTCGTTTAACTATGATCTACGTTGATGTACCGAAATGTACCGATGTACGCGGTCAAATGTCGAACTGACCGCGATCAAACTTTGATCGATAATTGTGCATATGGCTATAGATCTCTAAGGTGATCGTTTCCTCATAACACAATACGAAACACTGCTGTAGGTATCTCATTAAAGTGAGCTACCGCTTTTGTATAAATGACGAACTTTCCTGAGAATGCCAACCCTATCGCTTCACCAATCTGGAGATGCAAAGGGAGTGATTATAAACCACATATACATACTAGAAAATGCCTTTTGTAGCTGTTAAATTACTTTGACCACAACCGAATGCATTTCTATGAGAAAAGGAAGCCTGATGTGTTGCATTCACATGTCCTTCTCTATTCACTCGGCTACAAACTATTCTTTCAAAAGCTTATTCTTCTTAACACCTCTTGTTAATCGAGATAAACCTTATTTCACATTTACAGATTTCATTGTAGATATTAAGAGGATCCAGTACGGTAAAGCGATAGTAAGACTTTTTAAAAGCGGATCGCTAAGTATAGGCTTTGCACATCGCGAGAGAAAAAAAAACGAATAGCAACTTTCCACTTGAAAAAAGTATAAGCATTTGAAAATTCAAACCAGTAACAAGGAATATCTTGGAAATATTTAATGCACCACAATACATTTTGTTGGGCATAAATTGAACGCGTTAACGAGATCTGTGTTTGATATATTAAGATTTTATCTATATCTTACGGTTTACCGCTAATACAAAAGTCATACAGAATGAAGAGCATATCACAGCCTTTTCACACATTATTATATACGTATGTACTTTAATTCGCCACGGAAATGTCTAAACATGGAAAATTTTAATAAAAATCATTAAGACCCACTTTTGAGTAAATCAAAAATAACGAAAAACATTTTCCATATGGAGGGTATTTTGGCGTGGGGGAATTTTCTTGAACAATCTTCGTGCCGCATCCTTGGAAAACGTTGAACTTATATACCAAGCTTGGAATTTAATAAATTTTTCGTTTTGAATTATGCTGTTAACACAGAGACACGATACCTTCTAACAATGCTTTTCTTTTATTCAGAGGGCCACAAAACATGTACTTGCGGTAAAATCTCGATATCGAGTTTTTGGATGGAATGCAACACCTATACCTACTAGGTACGTGACACAGAAAGTAAAATAATGAGGTAAATTTATAATTATGGCCTCCTTGAGCGCAACATCTCTTGAATCTCGAGTTATATCAATCTTTTCTATATGTACAATAGAAAACTTAGAACTGCACATCAAACAATAACCACTACATTCTGACTTATTCTTTTATAAATGGAAAACAGCTTTCGTTTTATTAAACAAACATTTCCTTTTCATTATTGTTACGGTTACCCTTACAGTAGTAGGGGCGATGCGCCAATGTATTGGGTCCAAGCGTCACTACCCCATCGTGAACTGAACCCGGGCGCTACTGCCTGAAATCTGGCGTTTTTGTGTGGGGGCAATTCGCTGAGGACCAGTATCACCAGCGTAGCCGACGGCTGTATGCTTGCATTTCCCCTGCTCTAAGCACTAAGGGGAGATGATATCGGGTTCATCAAGGAACTCGGAAAGAGAGACAGTATACGAGGACTATTACTCTACAAGGGGTCTGCATGCCAGGAATGCAGGTTTGACTGGAGAGAACCTAAACTAGACTCTCACTTCTAAGGAAATATAGAGCTTATTAGACAAACATGCCTCGAGGTCGAAGGGAAGTTACAATGCAATGCATTAAAGAACTTACCTGGAGCGAAGTGTGGTCCAGCTGGGTGCTTGGTGACTCTCTAATTAAGTGTGGTCCAGCTTGGTGCTTGGTGACTATCTCTAATTAAATAAAGACTTTGTTTGAACAACATGGGATTTCACGAGAACAAGTGACGCAGGCTCCCGCCGCAACAAGAGGTGGAATCCCACGAGTGACCAAAACCGAAGGTTTTTAAAGTGAAATCTGGCCAACCAGGCAATGCTCCACTTGATGGCCTAATGTACTGCCGGCGAATCAGCATCTAACGGCCGTTGCCTTTAAGGTGAACAACTTGTGACGCGGCAACTTCCGCGTTCGCCACCCGCCTACCGTATGCATTTGTAAATCACAATATTCTACTAAAAACATATAACAACAATAACGCCAAATACACGCGACATCACCCTCCCTCCAGGAAAGCAGCCGTCCACGTCTGTAAGCACTGAACGGAAAAACATGTCATAAATACAAGTGAACTAGGTACAATACCAACACAAATATACATAACAGTAGAATAGTCAGCCGGGATGTTTTGTTCCTTTTTATCAAGCTGAGCTGCATAGGCTGCTTGCTTTCGTTTCTTTTTGTTTTGTTTTTATTTATTTAGTTGTTCATTTTACTTCAACAAGAGGTACAGAAGCAAAAGGGGAGGGGCAGCATCACCGGGAGGGAAGTAAGGTTACAACTAAGGAAGGAGAGATGGACATTATAGGAGAAGGGAGGAGAGAAAGAGAGAGCACCTCAGGGAGGGGAAATCGGCGAGTAGGAGCAAGGATCGAAAAGCAGGAACATTCACACATAGACTAGACGAGAAGACGGTGCACGCCCCTCCACCAAAGACCCGTGTATATAGGTAGGAGTGAACAAAGACGGTCAAAGTAGCTGTGGTCCAAGCAGACGTAGAATGCGCATAATGGGCGCAGGCACACCAACACGCGCCACTAGAGGTACCCGCACAAAGGGGACGATGACACGGGAGATCCAGAGTGCAGACGAACCGTAGAAAGCCCTCCACAGGAGACCAGTAACGCAAGAAGGCAACCATCAAGACCAGTGGGGTCCTGCCCATCAGTTATTGTGAACTGGAACCCTGGTACCCAAATGGATCGGAGAGACGCTTGGAGACACCATAGTTAACCCGGGCCACGGATGCCATAGCCGGGGTAGAAACCATTATGTGCGTGCGGAGGAACCATAGAAAACGTCGGCTATGACTTGGTTGTAGGAAACGGGTCGACAGAAAAACATAAGGGGGTAAATAAAACGACGTGGACAGAGAGAGCAATCGAACGAATAAGGAAGTACATCGCATTGGAAGTTGTCACACGGGAGCTGCAGGTAGGGGTGGTTTGCGGGTACCGAATTGTCTGGATAGTGCGGAGAAAGCGCTAAGTTGAAGAAGCATATACACAAGAAAAATCAAAACACTAGCGCAAAGAAATGATGACTGCGCGGCAAGCATTACTAAGCAACACACGCAGGTGACCTCGCAAGGTAGCCGTCGTCCACCGTGGTATAGTGGTTACCATGCTAGCATGTAGTTTCCGAGGTCGCGGGCTCAATCCCGGCGGAAGGCGATGGATTTTTTTCGGGCGTAAAAATCCTTAGCATGGCTTCCTTCGGAAGGTAACTAAAGCCGGTGCTCCCGTGTCAGTTTTACGACAAGTAAAAGAACCTCAAGCCTGATAAAGAGGCCTCTGAGCAAAACTACCGGTCTTTCACGCCCAATATAGAATGGGACGCTAAGGGCCACAGCAGTTACAGAGCGCGCAGAAATAAAACTGAATTTGTTTTCGCGAGGTAGCCAGTGCAAGTGGGTGACAAGGTCGGTGTTCCACTGGTACAGCGGAGAAAACACAGGCGCTGAATCGACAGACAGCGCACGGTTAACACATTATGTAACATACTTTGCCGTAGGTAACTTGTGGGGCGGGAACCAGCACGCTTAAACACTCCAATCTGAGAAGCGAGAAAAGAAAACGTACAAATAAAAATGCCTGGATATGAGCCTAAAATACAGAGTAACATGAACAGAAAATGTGTGCACGATATAACGAAATCATGTGAAACTATAGCGTATCTCATCCACAATGTGAATAACTTAACTGCACAAATGCTCGCCCTCCATCCCCAGTTTACTGCACATAAGGAAATCCATCAGAGAGACCAAACAAGATATACATACGCAAGTATAAGTTCCCTTGCATTCAGCTTCTCAAAAAACATCGGCTCAACGGAGCTCCTTATAGCTCAACATAATCACCTATCCAGACCGTGAGGTTTAGCTGGAAGGTATTAGAACATGCAGTATTTCATTATTACAAATACTTCACTAACATACAAAACCACACACACACACACACACACACAGTGTGAATACAACACCCGATAGCTGAGATGTTTCGGTTTGCAACTCGGAATACAAAACTCATATAAGCTACCAAAAGCACACACTTACGCACAAACCGCAAAGCATTGAACGTGCGCCCGCAAAATATATAAAGCAAAATATTTTGGTCTTTGATGGGTCACACTATAAAAGATAATGTCGAACAACTTGACCACTACTGACGCATAAAATAATAATATAAAAGAGGCCTTAATGCAAACTTTCTGTTTGAGGCATAATGATAGATCAACACTAAAACCTAAATACCGTAATCCTAAGCGAGTGACCGGAGTGCGGGATGCTAAAAAAAGGGCAAAGTATCGTGTGTCTCTGTCCTACACAAATATATGCGCTACAACTCATAGAAATTTAGATACAAAGTGTCCAAAAATGGTTCTTAGTGCACATATGAGTTAGCGGAATACTGCATTTATGAAATAACCTAGAAGTAACTTATGTTGTGTAACAGACATCATAAAAACATAACTTTTTGATTAGTTGTGTTTTTTCTATTTTGTCTCATTTTATTCCAAACAAGACGATCCGCTCATCCATTGGTGTTTATGGTTGGGTCCGTCCCGGGGCTGGATGCTGTTTGGGTTGCGCTGGTGCTTGGATAGCTGATGTTACTCTGTTCTCCGGTGGACTGGCGGTGCTCCCCGAGCTGAGTGTTCGGGCTTTGCGCATTAGGCGGTAAACCTGTAATCCGAACTTAAACAATTTATAAATGATGGCTCCCGCCAAACAAATATGATCATGGCAATTTGTAGGAATTTCATATGGAATAAGTGGTATACGGACACACCCGGGTCACGCATGACTGTTACAAGCTCCAGCAACCGGACTAAAATCGAAGTTAATCATTGCAGGCCAAACATAGAGGAGGGGGAGGAGGAGGAGCGTCGAATATGAGGGTATCCATGTGAGGCAGCGGATCTATCGGCCGGAGAGGAAGGAGTCGATGAGACAAATTAAGGTGAGGGACATCTAACGTCCAATTTAGGTTCAAACACTGAGATATATTTGTGAGGATAATGTGATCTGAATGGGCTATTGGGTTCACCTTCAACGAAGTTAAAGTGGACCATCCTGCGGGAATAAGGTGAACCACGCGATACTCAGGGGCCAGCTGCCGAAAACACGGAAAACGTAGAGGAACTTGCAGAACAGGACCCGCATGTAACTCACAATTGCAAGGCAAAGTGACCTTAAGGGCTCTAGGCATCCCTGGAGACGAAAGAGATAAAGAGATAAGTACCAATACAGAACACCTGAAGGAGTTCCACAAGATGGATCACCATAAACTCGTCTGGACCAATTTCAATGATTATCATTTATCTGAAGATGATGATGATATGGGACTTAAGGGCGCTCAACTGCTATGGTTATTAGCGCCCTTACAATGTATAAAATATAAAATTGAAAAGTCAAAAAACTAAAAAAACACCAGCGACAGACACACCAGATGGTCGACGGTAGAGCGATGGAGACGAAATCCGCACTGAGCGTTCGCTAGAAGTTTCTGAGACTCAAGCCACCATGTCAAGCGCCCGTTGATCATGCGCTCCATCACCTTGTAAATGCAACTGGTGAGGGAGATAGGGCGGTAGCTGGAAGGTAGTTGCGATCCTTCCCAGGCTTAAGGATAGGGACAATGGTGGCTTCGCGCCAAACGGAAGGAAAAAGGTCGTCTTGCCAAATACGGTTATAGACCTGTAAGAGAAAGAGTTTACAGTCGGCTGAAAGGTTCTTTAACATCAGGACATGAATGCCGTTCGGCCCAGGAACGGAGTGCCTAGAGCAATGGAGAGCGTGCTCCAGCTCCCGCATTGTGAAAGGTTCATTATAACACTCCTTATTAGCAGACCGAAAATTAAACGTCTCGGTATCCAGCCGGTCTTTGAGAGTGCGAAAACCGGCGGAATAATGGTCTGAACTGGAAACCCCTCAAAGGTAGCACCCAGAGTGTTAGCAATGGCAGCCGGATCCACTATGGTTGCATTGGAAACCTGAAGGCCAGACACAGTACAATGCGACACTTTACCGGAGAAGCGACGAAGTTTATCCCAAACAGAAGGTGTGAAGCGATTAAAAGACTCGACAAAACGAGTCCAAGATGCCTTCTTGCTATCCTGAATAATGCGAGGAACCCTGGCGCGCGATTGTTTAAAAGTAACCAAATTATCAAGTGTAGGGTGTCGTCGAAACACCCTAAGCGCAGTCCTACGAGCACGAACGGCCTCCCGACAATCCTCGTTCCACCACAGAACAGGAATACGCCGAGGGCGAGAGAATGATCGGGGAATTGTGCGTTCGGCGGCAGATAGAATCGTAGACGTAAGGTGCTGCACCATTTGAATAACGTCAATGAAGGGTTGGTCCTCAAAACACACGAGGCTGGAATACAATCTCCAGTCCGCTTTTCTGAATATACAGGTAGGTACTCTGGAATGCTGGACGTGGTGAGACAAAAGAGAAACGATGCAGGGGTAATGGTCGCTGGAGTAGGTGTCAGCGACGACGTTCCACTGCAGCCGACTAGCAAGCTGGAGTGAGCAAACGGCAAGGTCTAAGTGAGAGAAAGCACCAGAAAAGTCAGAAAGAAAAGTAGGTTCACCTGTATTGAGGATGGTGAGGTTGAACAGATAAAAAATGTCGGAAAGAAGAGTTCCCTTGCGCAAGCCCTTGGCGAACCCCACAGGGGGTGATGGGCATTAAAATCTCCCAACAAAAGAAATGGTGTTGGAAGAGCGGGCAGGAGATCTCCAATGTCCGCGATAGCGAGGGGAAACGATGGAGGTGAATAAACGGAGCAAACAGAAAAGAAAAAGCCGGGCAATTGAAGCCTAACGGTAACAGCTTGCAAGTCGGACGTAAGAGCTAGAGTATGAAAATGAACGTCGTTACGCACTAATATGACACCTCCATGAGCAGGAGCACCCTCATCCGATTCAAGATCGTAGCGAACCGGAGTGTACCCTCGGAGATCAAAAGGGTCGTGAGGGCGAAGCTTGGTCTTCTGCAAACACACAATAGGTGAATGGGAACGCAATAAAAGTTGCAGTTCCGCCCTATGCGATCGAACACCACGTAAATTCCAGGTCAGGATAGCCATAAAGAAAGGGATAAACTGTCTATTTAGAAGGGCGGCTTAAAATAATCTTTTGCTTAACCCTTGGGCTCGGGCTTTTGGTATGGAGTTGGACAGACTCCCTAGGCTCCTCTAAGGGAGGGACCACGCGCTCAGTGCCAGAAACCGAAACGTGAATCGGTTCTGGGTGGCAATGGGTGAAGGTGGCCGCTGAGCGCGGCTTGTCCCAGGAGCAACTTGGGACTGCGACCTTCGAGGAGGTGAACATTTCTTACCGCGCGCACGTGGAGGGTCTTTCAGAAAATCTTCTTTACGAAGTTTCTGATTTGGCTTCTTTGCAGTACCTTGAGACTTCAGAACCTTAGGACTAGCTTTCGATGGCTTGATAACAGTACTAGAAACGGACGGCCGGATGGTAGTGGCGGTTAATGCAGTCATGGTCCAGGTCTGTTTCGGCATCCTGTCGGGGTACAGGCGAGGCAACAACAGAACTAAATGTACCAGATCGCAGGAGAGAAGGTTGGCGCGCATGGTAACGCCTCCGGGCTTCGGCGAAGGAGAGTTTCTCCTTTACCCGGATCTCCTAGATCGCCTTCTCGTCCAAATACCGCGGACGGTTGGCAAATGAAGTAGAATGAGACCCTTTGCAATTTACGCAGACGGGGCGGATAAACAGGTACCATCGTGTGAGGGCTCACTACAAGAGGCACAGATGGAAACGGCACTCTTGCAAGAGACTTGCGTATGCGCAAAACGTTGGCATTTAAAACAACGCAGAGGTCGAGGAATATAGGGCCTCACCGCAATGCGTTCGTACCCAGCTGAAATGCTCGTGGGCAGCTCGAAGCCATCAAATGTTATAAACAGGGTAAGCATGGGTACCAATACTCCGTCGCGTTTGGCCTGCACTCGATGAACCGCTGTCACCTTCTGGTCTTCAAGATATTCTACCAGTTCCTTGTCCGATATACCATCGAGGCTATGCGTGGTGAGAAAACCTCGACCGGAAGGTGTGGTTCTTCTCAACACGGATAGGATAGCCGTGGAGAAGCCTGGCGCGCAACAAGGACTTAGTCTGATGTTCGGATTTGGTTTGAACCAACAATGAACCAATCCGAAGACGAGTGCAGGACTCAACTGCACCTGCAATTGCGTCAATGCCCTTCTGTACAATAAAAGGGTTCACCTTCTCAAAAGTTTGACTCAGTTCACGAAATCACTAAGTAACAATCAGTTGTTGGTGGTGCTATTCTGTTGCAAATACTTTACGGCGCTTGTTACTTATAATGGAGAAAGGGTGCTCCATAGCGAAATAAATCCTCCACCATTGCAACCGTCTCTGACCTCGGGCTCTGACTTCCCGGGCGTTACCCCGGTTTGGGTGAGTGGCCTATCTATACCAAACTCACCCCAGGGTCACACCACCCAGAACATAGAAAGAGGGATCCAATCGCCGTCAGAAGTCAGCAGCTCATGCAATCGCCCCCCGCGGGACTACAGTTGAACAGCGGATACGAACACATACCCTACATAACGACCCTACGGTGGGGATGACGCCATTACCCACTCACACAGCTGCACATCCAGTGCGCGAGTATCCTCAGGCTGTGTCCACGGAGGATTAAAATAAAAGGTTAAAATAAACTAAAAGTGTGTGGGCGTTTCGCACGCAAGGTAGGCCGGCGAAGAAGTAAAAGAGATGTGTAAATGAATGGGCGTGCGGCGAAATGTACATAAATAGAAAAGAAGGAAGAAACGATGGCGAGGGGCGTCATGTAATGAAATGCACAGAACGAACGAGAGCCTACCTTGAGTCCCCTGGTCACGAAGACGAACCCACCTCAACCGGACGAGGGTGGAAGGATGATGATGGCGATGATTGGCTCGGGAACCCCCGGGTTCACCAAAACCCGTGCTCACATAAGGTGTGCCCCTGGGGGGGGGGCGAAACCCCGTAGAACGCACGACTGCTGTGCATAATGCGAGACTATCACATGGCTTCAAGAACATAAAATAACTATACACCTGCACTGATCTCACTGCCGCATCAGTACAAATTGACACTTTACATTTACAACATAAGAGCCCTAACTATAAGAGTCAACTGAAAGGGCCAGGAACGGCGTAAGTGAAAAGTTAATATTAGTGTGTATACATGCTTGGTAAGGAGAGCAAGAGGAAAAACATTACTGCTACGTGTCCAGCTAGGACGCGATTGTTCACTATCCCAAGCTCACGTTTCTGGGTAATTCTGCATACACACTCGGCAACAGGAAGCGTGTAGACCGTTTTGTTTCTCGCCGCTGCAGCAAACGCGCCTGCCTTGCTGTTATACCATAATATTCTGCAAGGTTTGCGGTATTTCTTCCACCAGCAGTTAATCTTTCCAGTATGGGGTAGTATATGCATACATTCTG
Source organism: Deroplatys truncata (assembly GCA_030765065.1). Classification (NCBI taxonomy): domain Eukaryota; kingdom Metazoa; phylum Arthropoda; class Insecta; order Mantodea; family Mantidae; genus Deroplatys; species Deroplatys truncata. The sequence goes on from CM060990.1 coordinate 374,823,571, forward strand.
CTTACCAGCACAACCCGTTCATATGTCTTCAGCGCCAATGGGACTTTTATTACATAATCGGGGAGAGGCGTTTTACTGCCACAAATGGACCGTTATAATTATTCAAAGGTTTCGTGGAGAAGCCGTTTCTTCTTTATGGAGTGTAAACTCTTACCAGCGTACCGGGAGTATACGTCACTCCTCGGTGTTTACTGTCGAACAGACGCTTCTGTTACTTCCGTGCGGCTTTAACATTAATGCGCGCTAGCTCGCGTTGGTACTTTGTTGCGTATGCTTCACAAATGAATTATTTGTTGTGTATTTTAGTTCTGCTTCTGTGGACAAGACAGGATTCCTCCCATACATCATGAAGTAAGGTGAGATAACTAAAGATACTGTTGACTCTTGTATGGCTGTACTATAGGCCCATGTTACGTCTGGTAGGCAGACATCCCAGTCGTTTTGCCTCGTACCGACATAATGACTCAACATGTTGATGAGGTCTGGTTACACCTCTCGACCAGAGCATTAGAAGCAGGGTTACATGCAGTCGTTAGGTGGTGCTTATCCCCACGAGTTTTAAAAGCTCTTCCCCTGCTTAACTCAGGAAGACTGTTCCGTATCGGATAATAAGGTTGAGTGCGCACCATGATGATGATGATGATGAGGTGGTGGAGCTTAAGGACGCTCAACTACATTGGTTATCAGCGCCCTTACAATGTACGAAATATAAAATTGAAAAGTCAAAATACTAAAAAACCACACACAAACCCGCTTGGTCAAAACACTAAAAAACACAACACACCAAAGACTAAAATCTACACACTAAAATCATGGTCACTAAAAGAATAAAACGTGTCAAGAACTGTAGAATGCAAGGAACATGAGCGCCTTATGTCCGGGGAGAAGGGCCCCATTAAAACTAACAAAATAAAATCAAACAGCTAAAAGGCGCTCAGCGCATCAAAAGCGACGGCTAAAACCAATGTCAGTAAAAGACATTCTACAGCATGCGCGTCGTCTGTCAAAACGTTGGCTAGGCCAACAGGCAGACCCACGCGAACGCGCAGTGGAGCTAAAACTTGACACTCGGTTAAAATGTGACAGACCGTTAATGGCATAGCACACTGACCACACAGAGGTGCGGGATCACCACTAAGCAGGTATCTATGACTAAAAAGGCAATGTCCGATTCGTAGACGAGCAAAAATCACCTCTTCCCGGCGAGAAGAACGAGAAGAGGTGCACCAGATTAACGGGAGAGGTTTAACCTCCCGCAATTTGTTCCCCCGGAGGGCCGACCACTCACCGCGCCAGCGCGAGAGCATGCGGTGACGTAACAAAAAACTAAAATCAGACGAGGGAACAACGGTTGTAAAAAATCTGGAGGATAAAATCGCCGATTTAACAGCGGCGTCGGCAGACTCGTTCCCTGAGATGCCCACATGACCTGGAATCCACACGAAGGACACGCTGATGCCAGAAGCACCAAGCGAGTGGAGCAGGTCATGAATGCGCTGTACGAGGGGGTGGTAAGTGTACAGCGCGTTAATACTCTGAAGGGCACTCAGAGAGTCCGAACAAACAACACAACGCCGTAAGACGTGCCGCTGAATGTATAAAACATATTGATAGATACTAAAAAGTTCGGCGGTATAAATCGAACATTGCCCGGGTAAACCAAAAGTAAAACTATGCGCACCTAAAACAAAGGCACATCCTACTACAACACCAGTCTTAGACCCATCAGTATAAATAAAATGACAGTCTCCGAATGTTGCCGGAAGTTCTAAAAATGCGGATCTAAGGACTGAAGCAGGGGTGTCATTCTTCGGCATCAACGTTAACCCAAGGTGACAGTGGGTCTCAGCGCGCGACCAAGGAGGAAAACGCGTTTCACCCCGAGGAAGGGCCGGCGCTGGAATAACGTCCAAATGCCGAAGGAGCTGTCGAAATCGAACCCCTAAAGGGAGCAACGCAGAGGAGCTAATCAAATAGTGGCGATCAAGCGACTCCTCGCAAAATATCTCGAAAGACGGGTGGTCAGGCAAGCTTGAGAGTCGACAAGTATAGCTGCACAAAAGCATCTCACGCCGGAAGGACAGCGGAGGCTCTGCAGCTTCTGCGTAAAGACTGGGTACAGGGCTAGTTGGAAAGGCCCCTGTAGCGACTCTTATGCCACGATGGTGAATGGCATTCAATCGACGTAACACAGATGGACGTGCCGACGAATAGACAATACACCCGTAATCAAGCTTGGATCGGAACAAAGAGCGATAAAGGCGAAGAAGGACGGTCCGATCAGCTCCCCAGGATGTGCCACTTAAAACACGTAAAAGATTAAGAGACCGGTCACACTTTGCTTTTAAAAAGGAAACGTGCGAGGTCCAACACAACTTCCTATCAAAAATCAACCCCAAAAATTTCGCCTCGTCTGCAAACGGAAGTATCCCTGGCCCAAGATGGAGAGAGGGCGGAGGGAAATATTTCCGGCGCCAGAAGTTGATGCAGACGGATTTCTCGGCGGAGAAATTGAAGCCGTTGGCGTTACTCCAGGCGTAGAGACGGTCGATAGAGCTCTGGAGACGGCGTTCGAGTAGACATGTCTGCCGTGAACTACAATATATGGCAAAATCGTCAACAAAAAGGGACGATGAGATGCCAGGTGGAATACAATACACAATGGGGTTGATAGCAATTGCAAAAAGTGTGACACTGAGTACAGAGCCCTGCGGTACTCCGTTCTCTTGCATAAAACGACTAGATAAAACCGAGCCCACACGTACACGAAAGACGCGGTCCGTTATAAACTCCCGAAGAAATATGGGAAGACGACCGCGTATATTCCATGCGTGAAGTGTACGTAAAATGCCGCCCCTCCAACAAGTGTCATAAGCTTTCTCCAGGTCAAAAATAAGAACCACAGTTTGACACTTTCTCAAAAATCCATTCATAATAAGCGTCGACAAGGACACCAGATGGTCGACCGTAGAGCGATATCGACGAAATCCGCACTGAGCGTTGGCTAGAAGTTTCTGAGACTCAAGCCACCATGTCAACCGCCCGTTGAACATGCGCTCCATCAACTTGCAAATGCAACTGGTGAGGGAGATAGGGCGGTAGCTGGAAGGTAGTTGGCGATCCTTACCAGGCTTAAGTATAGGGACAATGGTGGCTTCGCGCCAAACGGAAGGAAAAATGCCGTCTTGCCAAATACGGTTATAGACCTGTAAAAGAAAGAGTTTACTGTCATGTGAAAGGTTCTTTAACATCAGGACATGAATGTCGTCCGGCCCAGGAGCGGAGTGCCGAGAGCAATGAAGAGCGTGCTCCAGCTCCCTCATTGTGAAAAGTTCGTTATAGCATTCAGTATTAGCAGACCGAAAAGTATATAATGCGGAATCCAGCCGGTCTTGAATAGAGCGAAACCCGGCGGAATAATGGTCTGAACTGGAAAGCGACTCAAAGGCAGCACAAAGAGTGTTAGCAATAGCAGCCGGATACACTATGGTGGCATTAGAAACCTGAAGGCCAGAAACAGTACAATGCGACACTTTACCTGAGAAGCGACGAAGTTTATCCCAAACAACGGATGAAGGCGTAAAGCGATTAAAAGACTCGACAAAACGAGCCCACGATGCCTTCTTACTATCCTGAATAATACGACGAGCCCTGGCGCGCGATTGTTTAAAAGTCACCAAATTATCAAGTGTAGGGTGTCGCCGAAACACCCTAAGTGCAGTCCTACGGGCACGAACGGCGTCCCGACAATCCTCGTTCCAGCACGGAATAGGTGGCCGCCGAGGTTGAGAGGATGAACGGGGAATTGCGCGTTCGGCGGCAGAGAAAATCGTAGACGTAAGGTGTTGCACTAGTTGGTTAATGTCGGCGAAGGGCTGATCGTAAAAATGCACGAGGCTGGAATACAAGCTCCAGTCGGCTTTTGGGAATATCCAGGTAGGTACTCTGGAATGCTGTACGTGGTTCGACAGAAGAGAAACGATGCAGGGATAATGGTCGCTGGAGTAGGTGTCAGCGACGACGTTCCACTGAAGACGAGGAGCAAGCTGGAGTGAGCAAATGGCAAGGTCCAGGTGACAGAATGTACCAGAAGAATCAGAAATAAAAGTAGGTGCACCTGTATTGAGGATGGAAAGATTGAACTGACAAAAAATTTCGGAAAGAAGAGTTCTCCTCGCACAAGCCCTTGGCGAACCCCAAAGTGGGTGATGGGCATTAAAATCTCCCAACAGAAGAAATGGTGTTGGGAGAGCGGACAGGAAAGCTCGAATGTCCGCGGGAGCGAGGGGAGACGATGACGGTGAATACACAGAGCAAACAGAAAACAAAAAGCCGGGTAAGTGAAGGCGAACGGCAACAGCTTGCAAGTCGGATGTAAGTGTGACTGTTGTAAAATGAACGTCGTTACGCACTAACAACATGACACCTCCATGAGCAGGAGTACCCTCCTCCGGTTCAAGGTCGTAGCGAACCGGAGTATATCCTCGGAGATCAAACGGATCGTGAGGGCGAAGCTTAGTCTCCAGCAGACATACGACCATAGGCGAATGGGAACGCAATAAAAGTTGCAGTTCCGCCCTATGCGATCGTACACCACGTACATTCCAGGTCAGTATAGCCATGAATAAAAGGGATAAACTGTCTACTTAAAAGGGCGGCTTAAAAGAATCTTTTGCTTAACCTTTGGGCTCGGGCTTTTTGTATGGAATTGGTCAGACTCCATAGCTTCCTCGGAGGGAGGGCCCACGCGCTCAGTGCCAGAAACCGATTCAAGCGCCGTGAATCGGTTCTGGGTGGCGATGGGTGAGGGGTGCCGCTGAGCGCGGCTTGTCTCAGGACCTTCCTGGGACAGCGACCTCCGAGGAGGAGAAGGTGAACTTTTGTTACCGCGCGCACGCGGAGGGTCTTTCAAAAAATCTTCCCTACGAAGTTTCTGCTTGGGCTTCTTTTCAGCGGCTTGCGACTTCATTGACTTTGGACCAGGTTTATAGGGCTTGGTAACAGTAGCTTTAATGGACGGCCGGATGGTAGTGGCGGTTAATCCAGTCATGGTCCAGGTCTGAGTTTCGGCATCTACTCGTAGTACTGGCGAGGCAACAACAGAACTAAATGTGCCAGATCGCAGGAGTGAAGGTTGGCGCGCATGGTAACGCCTCCGGGCTTCAGCGAAGGAGAGTTTTTCCTTTACCCGGATCTCCTGGATCGCCTTCTCGTCCAAGTACCGCGGACAGTCGGCAAACAAAGCAGAATGAGACCCTTTACAATTAACGCAGACGGGTGCTGTTGAACAGGTACCTTCGTGTGAGGGCTGGCTACACGTTGCACAGATGTTAACGGCACTCTTACATGAGACTTGCGTATGCCCAAAACGTTGGCATTTAAAACAACGCAGAGGTCTAGGAATATAAGGCCTCACAGAAATCCGTTCGTACCCTGCGGAAATGCTCGTGGGCAGATCGACGCCATCAAATGTAATAAACAGGGTACGAGTGGGTACCAATACGCCGTAGCGTTTGGCCTGCACTCGATGGACCGCTGTCACTTTCTGGTCTGCAAGATATTCTACCAGGTCCTCGTCCGATATACCATCGAGGCTATGGTTGGTAATGACGCCTCGACAGGAATTCAATGTGCGGTGCTTCTCCACACGGATGGGATAGCCGTGGAGAAGCGTAGCGCGCAACAAGGTCTTACTTTGCTGATCGGACTTCGTTTGTGCTAATAAGGAACCATTCCGTAGGCGAGTGCAGGACTGAACCGCACCAGCAATAGCATCAATGCCCTTCTGGATGATAAAAGGGTTCACCTTCTCGAACGATTGTCCTTCATCTGTACGGGTAATCACTAAGTAACAACCAGCTGTTGGCGGTGCTACTTCTGTTACTAAAGTTTTTCGGCGCTTGTTGTTTATAATGGAGAAAGGGTGCTCCATAGCGAAAAAAACCTCCACCATTGCAACCGTCTCCGACCTCGGGTTCTGACTTCCCGGGCGTTACCCCGGCTTGGGTAAGTGGCCTATCTATACCTAGCTCACCCCAGGGTCACACCTCCCAGAACATAGACAGAGGGACCCAATCGCCGTCGGAAGTCAGCAGCTCATGCAATGGCCCCCCCGCGGGACTGCAGTTGAACAGCGGATACGAACACAAACCCTACATGACGACCCCGGGTGGAGATGACGCCATTACCCACTCACCCAGCTGCGCACCCAGTGCGCGGTTATCCGTCAGGCTGTGTCCACGGAGGATTAAAAGAAAGATAAAAGAAACTAAAACTGTGTGGGCGTTTCGCACGCAAGGCAGGCCGGCGAAGAAGTAAAATAGAGGCGTAAATGAGTGAACGTGCGACAGCATTCGGTGTGTTGCCAAGGATTGCGGATTTACACTCTCGCTCTACAAAGGGTTCTTCCTGGCGTTTGGTTGGTCTATTGACGGCCCCCGTTCCTGGAAGGTGGCTCGGGTCCCTAAGAACCCACTAGCGGAACAAGGCTAACTCGTGGCTAGCAGTCTGCAGGATATGCGCCATCTGGAATTATTAGGGACTCTGCTCTTGCTGGCGCACGTCGTTGTCCGAATCTGGTCGCCCTTCGGGTCTCGCCTCGTGCCTCCCTCACAGGGCCACGTTAAAAGCAAAAAGGGCAGTTCAGGCCTCCTTACTATGTTTTACTTCATGTTTCTGGAGGCCCCTCCGTGTATGTACTCTTATTCCCAATGCTCCCCATCTTTGCTTATACAGTCCATTATATATTATGGGCATTTGCAGCACATGCTCCTCTCCTCACATTGAAATTGCCCTGGGTGGCACTTTCTGTGCCCTAGTTGTGAGTTTGATCCTGGATCGCCTAATGACATTTAAAGCTTTGATTTAGTGCAAGAGTCTTAGGTTTGATTAAGTGTCATGTGAAAGAACTCCTGTGCAAAATTCCTGCACACCGATGAAGCTGATATGATCGCCACCAGTTGGTAATATCGTTAAATAAATGTAAGTAGTATTGTTTATCACCGTAAAGACGTAGTAGAAACTGATGCTAATACAGGGTGGAGGGAGCTTATTACATCCCTTCTAATGTGTACTTCATAGAGGTATTAAACAAAAAAGTGTAATAGTGTTGTGATCGGTCGTTTTCGAAAAAAACTATAATTGTTTTTTCAAAGTAGATGATTTATTGCACGACTTAAGAAGACAATAGTTTGTTACTTGTAAGATGGGTAGAGTAATCTATTTCTGACCTATTTTCGGTAGTAAGTATGTGACATCGTGCAGGGTTTTGAAATAAGTTATCATTTTCCGAAACAGTTTTGCAGACGTAATGTGGTTGGAGACATGGCAACGTTGCATAGGTCAAGGTAGGTCAGTGTAAGAACCGGCTCCCGGTCGTAAACAAAACAACAAACCTTAACTGGAAGGTGGGGGATTAGCGGCTTCGTTTTCCACACTTTATCCAAATAAACACGACAAAAGAGTTAAACAAAGGATTTGTGTGTTAACGATGCTGTCAACTGCCAGGATCATATCAGCATCGCTGGTGTGCCGGAATTTCGTCCTGCAGGAATTCTTTCCCATGCCAGTAAATCTACTGACATGGGACTTGACGCAGCCACGCTGTCCTTCCCAGATTATGATAATTATTGACTTTATAATTTCGGCTTCAAATGCCCCCATATACATTGTCATATTACACAATAATATGACAATGTGTATGCCTTGCCCGAAACAATTCCCTCTCAGCAATTTCGCGACTGATCGGCAAATCTTGAATTGGTTACATGATTCTTTTACAATTAGTCAACATATAAGTTTCTTTACACTGTTTACAATTATGTTCCTTCTACACATACGTTGGTCATACATATGACTTACCCTTCACATGATTCACTTTAACCATTATTATACAAAATTTACATTCACTGTCATCATCATTCAAATTCAAACCATTATTATACGAAATTTACACTCAGTAACGTATAGTATTCAAATTAAACAATTATTATATTTTGTTTTCTGTTATTCTCATTGGAGTACATATTTTTTTCCTTTCTTGGAGAATATTATTCTCTTTCTCATTTCACTTTCACATTGTGCACTGATCACTTTCACTTCACTGTTTCTCTTATATTTATTTTACAATTTTCATAACCTAATGATATTTCTGTATTCATGCGCTAACGTTTCTCAGAAAATTCATACCGTTTGCATCTTATCAGGAACATTCAATGATTTGCGATTAGGTCTCATAAGTTGTTTGTGCCATTTACCAACAGATTTATTAATTTTTATATCTACTAACTCAAAGTGTGTTCCCCAAATTTAGCAGTAATAATTACCGGGCCTTTATATAACATCTCTAACTTATGATTTCTCCCTTTTAATGCGCTGGATAATTTGTGGTCCCTGGCAAGCACAAGGTCTCCTATTCTCGGTTCCCATTTATGCTTTCGCTTCTTTACTTTAGATTTCCTTTTTCCTGCTTTTTCTTTCAACATGTCAACAACAATTTTAGCCCTTTGTTCTTTTCTTCGGATAATGGTGGTTAGTTTCCTTCAATCGTTTTGGGTATCCCTTTTAAAATAGGTTCAGGTTCAATTCCTTGCATTAACTGTATTGGTGTGAATCCTGTCGTCGTATTGATGGTGTTATTTATTATCTTTTCTATTAGATTACAATACCTTACCCAATTTTTGTGAATGCTATGAGTCAGCACACGAAAATAGATTCCAATGTCCTTCAATATGCGTTCTGTTGGATTCCCAAATGGAAAATAAGAGGAACAATGATACAGTTTTATATTCTGATTCTTTAAGGTCTTCTGAAGATCTTACTACGATGTGCAGTAGCATTAGATTGTATAACTTTGTCTACTTCCTTTCTAATAGCACGTGGGATTGGCCTAGCTTTTTGAGCATATGGTTTAATATCAGTCAGTTCAAATGAATGGGTGTAATTTATGCACCTTCTCGGCTTTTCTGAAAACACTTCCTTATTATCCATTAAAATTTCCCATAATTCCTTCTTTTGTTTCTCATTCAGTCTACTAGCTTTTTTCACCTTATTTTTCAACAAACTTTCTATTTCGACACAGTCATTCACCCTATCGTACTTAGTTACATTCTTATTGTTCAAGCCTAATCTGGGATTTCCTTGGGGTTTCTCTTCGCCGTTATTAATACAAAATTTCTCATTTTCTCCGTATACTATATTTTCCTCATTAATTTCAGGGCAATTCTCTAACCTTACTTCCGCTAATTTCATAGCTCCATTGTTTATAACTTCCACAAAGAATGTTTCCCCTTTTATTTCTTCCTCTACCGGATTCCTGGCAATTATTCCTGAACTACTGTCCTCCAACAATGGTACGACTATGGTGTCTTGTTCTGTTTCGAGTTTCAAAATTTTATTTTCAAAATCTATAATGGAGTTCCATGCGTATAGACTATCACAACCTATTATTATGTCTGTTACAAGGCTAGGTACTACTAAAAATAACATCTCAATAATTTTCTTTCCGATTTCAATATTCATCAAAGCCTGAAACCTTACTCTTTCTTTTCTTTTACCCACTGCTACTGAACAATATATCCCATGTACTGGTAAAGACATCAATTCTAAACCACTGTTTATTAATTCTTCGTAAAGGTTCTGTGAACAAACGGTCGTGTTAGCGCCGGTATCTATTATTGCATGAAATTGTTTACCATTAATGCCAATATTTATCCTTGGTGGATCGCTAAAAATTTCGCTTTCTCCTGGCCTATCTCTCCCTTCCTTATGTTTCTCTATCATCCGTTGCCTTCCATTATTCCTACTTTTCGTGTACTTCTCATTATAGGAATTATTCCCAATCTTCACTGAAGGCGAAGTTGATTGGGTTTGGAGTTTTCCTACACTTTGCTAATTGCTCCTGCCCCAATATCGTTATGCGAATGTCCCGGTTTCGTTTCATGACGGTAATTATTTCCCATTATTTGTCTACTAGAATTTATCGCGTCAACCCTATCTTCTTGAACTGGTGAATTCCTACCACTTCTAATTCTCGCATCCTGTCTTGGGGAACTTGGTCTATACCTATTGTCATAGTTATTGCTATAATTATCTCCAGAATAGCGTCTGTTTCTAGGATACCTTTCCCTTCCATCATTATCCTATCTATGAGTGTGGACATAATTTACTTGTGCGTTCCGTTCTCTTCGGTAGTTTTCACCTCTTCCCCTGTAATTGTTTTCAAAGTTATTTCTCCTTCTGTTATCGTTGTAATTGTTTTTCGGAACAGGCCCATGGTATCTATCCCTCACATCAAAATTCCTGTCATTTCCTGGATATGCACCCTGCCCGAAAAATTTTGTAGGACTTCTTTCTTTCTGTGTGAAATTCCTATCCTTAATCACGCCATCTTGATTTCTCTTCCTCTCTAAAGCGATCAACGAATCTATCATGACTGCTATTGTAACTGGTTTTGCAACAATTATATAGTTTTGAATGGTTTCGGGGAAGTGCGCAGTTACTATACTTAATAATTCACTTTCTCCCATCGGTGGGTCTAGCATCTTAGATTTTCTTGCCACTACCATAAAGTAATTCACCATAGACTGGTCCTTACGGCAATCGTACTTGCCATTACTCAGTTCTAACCGTATATTCACTTGCCTGCTTGCACCCCAATATCTATTCAGAAACAGCCCTTTAAAAGCCCCGTAATTGTTATCTAGCCCTACAGACAATTCCAGCCAATTGGAAGCATTGCCTTTGAAACATTTCCGTACTACGGTCATCTTGTATTCCTCTGGTATACCCTTAACATTGAAATATTCCTGCATGCTATTAATAAATGCTTTCGGATTATCCGATTCCTCGTCTTCAAAAATCGGTGGTGAAATTTCGCTGAGAACATGGTTAGGCCATTGAAAAGGTGGACCGCCATTTATAATTACATTTGTACTAGTACTGTTACTGGAGGCACTTGACCTAAATTCAGCATCGGAAGGTCAGCTGACGCATTCTGTGCTGCATCGTTCCTTACTGTTGCACTGCTTACATTGCTACATGCTGAACTACCAATATTGTCTGATATGCACACTTTTTCTAACCCTTCCTTAAGTCTATCATTTACCTCATCTATCGCTACAGCAAGTCTCCTACTATCTCTTTCAGGCTGTTCTAACCTGTTTCTGTGTATTTCCAGTTCTTTGCTAGTAGCTTCCCTTTCTCTAACTAATTCCAGACTTAATTCTTCCCTCAATTTTCTGTTTTCTTTTTCTACCCTTTCACTAATCTCTTGTCTTACAATTTTGACTTCTTCTCTAACCTGTTCTTGATTTTCCCTAACCTCAATTCTCACGTTTTCTATTTCATTTCTAGCCTCCTCCTGGAAATTTTCCAAGACTTTCTACTGGTTCTCAATTTTCTACCCAATTTCAGTTAATTCCTCCCTTAAACTTTGATTATTAGCTTTTATCTGATCGCTTAATTCTTTCTGACCCTGTTCTATTTTTCCTGTTATTCTTCTCTCAAGTTTTCTGTTACATCCCTTAATTCTTTCTGACCCTGTTCTATTTTTCCTGTTAAATCTTCTCAAGTTTTCTGTTACACCCCGGTTAGCTTTCATCTCATCCCTTAATTCTTTCTGACCCTGTATCACTGACATAATTAACTTTAACATCTCGTTAGTTTCCGTACTTCCCCCTGGCTGCTCTACCTGTTTTTGTACATTCCTAATATCTACTGTTTCTACTACCTCATTTACACTACTATTATCGTCCTGCACAGTTCTACTATCACCGTCCTGAATTTCCATGTTTGTATCTGATTGCTTGAACATTTTACCGTTCCTTAACTGCATTGACCACTGAACACATAAATAAATTGGCACTCAGTACCTTTATGTCTGCTGCCTGCAACTGCTGCTTCGATGCTGCTCCTGTTGTCCTCCGCGTTGTCCCGGTCTCCTTGATTTCTCCGTCGTTCAGCGTCCGTTGTTCGGCCACACGTCGTTCAGCTTCCACGTTGTTCGGCTTCCACGTTATTCGAGCCCCGCGTAGGACGCCATATGACGCAGCCACGTTACGTCCTCCAACAATGAAGCTGCATCACGATTGCGGCTTTTCTCCTCCTAGTTGTTTTTTTTAATACTTTGCCACGGCTGCTCGAGCATGAGATCTTAATCACTGGGTATGCGTGAGTGTATGTACATATAAACACGAACGCTTTCTTGGAACCCTGTTATTCACCATTAAAATAAGACTTAAGATTTGCCGATCGCTTTTAAATTCTTACGATGTTACTGTGTCTTTTCCAAGACCGAAGATTATCAATTACAGCTGAACGTTCGATCCTCTTGCAAGTTCACACCCAGAGATTGTTGTTCCGCACCCCAAGAGGGTCCCAGCGAGAGTATGTCCTCACCACACGAGCGTCCCAGCGAGAATGTTCTCACCACACGCGCGATACAAGGAAAAAACCTCCTAACTTCCCCTCTCTCCCCTTAAACATTTCGCACCAAAACTGAGCGTCATGAAGCTTCTCGTGACCTTCACATCCTGGTCAGTGCAACTGCACCCATTATTTCCAGGAGAACTGGCTTCAGCGGTTTTACCCTTTTTACCTGGGGCTAGTCCCTAATTAGCTAAACTGTGCCTGTCTGGCCTTTCTGTAGCTTTTAAGTCAACAATTTCCCCAATGCTTCTCCTTTTAATACATGCACTGATTTTAAATATTTCATTATTTATTTTATTTCGCTATCCTTCCCAGATTATGATGATAATTATTGACTTTATAATTTCGGCTTCAGACTGTCGCTTTTAAGCACGCTTAAAAACCATAGGTATGGGCCGGGTTTGAAACCGCGACCTTGGGATCAAAAGGCCATCGCCTAACCAACTGAGCCACCCAGACCGACGCGACGAAAGGGCGGTGTGATAATTTGGTGAAATGGCAAGTAAAACTTGGTAGCTATAGGCCTACACTAACAATATGTGAGCCGATTCTGGCTTTCTTTCTTCGAGGGCCACTTTCGCAGAGATGGCCGCAGCTCTTCTTGTATCCGCAGTCATAAGATACAATGCTGGCCCCTGCTTCTTATGTGGACAGCCTTGCATTAGGAGTCCGCTGCACAAAGTTCTACAGCGCTCGCCAGGTTGCGCCCTCTCCGCCAGTACAGGCGGCGCTAATGTTGGTTCTACATCACCTGACCTGCCCAGTGCGTACCCGAGAGATGCCTGAAGAGGAAAAAAGACAGTGTATCACTTCGTTCTCGACTAACATCGAAGAACTTGGAGTGAACTTCGTGTCTGGGAGCGGCCGTCTCCACACCTTTTGGCTTATTCTAAATTTGTATAACATGTATCTTCGGGCGTAAGTACATTTCAAAATTCTTATACAGTGTGGAGCGGATCATAATATTTCACGGAAGCGAGTTTCCATTACATATATTTAGCGTGTTAAATTTTGTTTCGTAATGGCAAATATGTGTGAGAAGGCTAGAGATAAATGTAACGTGCTTTAATTGTATTATATTTCCGAGTTAATATATTCAGTACCTTTGAGGCTGTACAGATTCTTGTTCTTATTTAAAGCTTCTTTAAATCCTTTGATTCCTTTAAGTTGTAGTACTAAATAATTATTACTCTGGGGGAATGCCTTACTTCTAATGCATTCTATAATGGGTCCGGCAAATAATTCTTTTTCTTAGTTGTGACTTTCTTGCATCGACTATCCGTGAATCGGCTTTGCAAGAACGTTACATCACGTTACGTAACGCCATCATCGTCCAATAAGCTAACTGAAAAACACCATGTTTATGTCAGCTCCACTAGAAGTTGAGTCATTATTAGAGTAACATCGTACTACGCATTGAAACTCGCCGGTTCAATGCTAAAAGAACCCGAGGTGTGTTTAGTGGATAATCAAAGGTACAGCACAAGGTTTACGAGTTGCTAGCATTTTCAAACCGTGTGTACCTTGATATGTTGTTAGTGTATGATCTGCAAGATCGACAGACCTGAATCCTCTGGACTATTACTTCTGGGGGTATGAAAATGATGATGAGGTGGAGCTTAAGGGCGCTCAACTACATTGGTTATTAGCGCCCTTACATTGTATAAAATATAAAATTGAAAAGTCAAAAAACTAAAAAACCAGACACAAACCGTCTTGGTCAAAACACTAAAAAACAACACACCGAAGACTAAAATCTACACACTAAAATCATGGTCACTAAAAGAATAAAACGTGTCAAGAACTGTAGAATGCAAGGAACGTGAGCGCCTTATGACCGGGGAGAAGGGCCCCATTAAAACTAACAATATAAAATCAAACAGCTAAAAGGCGCTCAGCGCATCAAATGCGACGGCTAAAACCAATGTCAGTGATAAAACGTAAAAGACATTCTACAGCATGCGCGTCGTCTGCCAACACGTTGGCTAGGCCAACAGGCAGACCCACGCTAACGCGCAGTGGAGCTAAAACTTGACACTCGGTTAAAATGTGACGGACCGTTAATGGCATAGAACACTGACCACACAGAGGTGCGGGATCACCACTAAGCAGGTATCTATGACTAAAAAGGCAATGTCCGATACGAAGGCGTGTTAAAAGTACCTCTTCCCGACGAGAAGCACGGGAAGAGGTAGCCCAGACTAGCGGAAGAGGTTTAACCTCCCGCAACTTGTTCCCCCGGAGGGCCGTCCACTCATCGCGCCAGCGCGAGAGGATGCGGCGACGTAAAATAACACACGAATCTGACGAGGGAACAACAGGGGTAAAAAATCTGGGTAATAAAATCGCCGATTTCGCAGCGGCGTCGGCTGACTCGTTCCCTGAGATGCCCACATGACCTGGAATCCACATAAAAGAGACGCTGATGCCAGAGGCACCAAGCGAGTGGAGCAGGTCATGTATGCGCTGTACGAGGGGGTGGTAAGTGTACAGTGCGCGAATACTTTGAAGAGCACTCAGGGAGTCGGAACAAATAAAACAGTGCCGTAAGTCGTGCCGCTGAATATATAAAAGAGACTGATAAATGCTAAAAAGTTCGGCGGTAAAAATCGAACATTGCTCTGGTAAACGAAAAGTAAAACTATGCGCACCTAAAACAAAGACACATCCTACTCCAACATCAGTCTTAGACCCATCAGTATAAATAAAATGACAGTCTCCGAATGTTGCCTGAAGTTCTAAAAACGCTGATCTAAAGACTGAAGAAGGGGTCTCATTCTTCGGCATTGACGATAACCCAAGGTGACAGAGGTCCTCAGCGCGCGACCATAGAGGAAAACGCGTTTCCCCCCTTGGAAGGGCCGACGCTGGCGTAACGTCCAAATGCCGAAGTAGCAGTCGAAATCGAACCCCTGGAGGGAGCAATGCAGAGGAGCTAACGAAATATTGGCGATCAAGCGAATCCTCGTAAAATACATCGAAGGACGGGTGGTCAGGCAAGCTTGAGAGTCGACAAGCATAGCTACATAAGAGCATCCCACGCCAGAAAGACAGCGGAGGCTCTGCAGCCTCAGCGTAAAGACTGGGCACGGGGCTAGTTGGAAAGGCCCCTGTAGCGAATCTAATACCACGATGATGAATGGGATTCAACCGACGTAACACAGATGGACGTGCCGACGAATAAACAATACACCCGTAATCAAGTTTGGATCGGACCAAAGAGCGATAAAGGCGAAGAAGGACGGTCCGATCAGCTCCCCAGGATGTGCCACTTAAAACACGTAAAAGATTAAGAGAACGGTCACACTTTGCTTTTAAAAAGGAAACGTGCGAGGTCCAACACAACTTCCTGTCAAAAATCAACCCCAAAAATTTCGCCTCGTCTGCAAACGGAAGTATCCCCGGCCCAAGATGGAGAGACGGCGGAGGGAAATACTTCCGGCGCCAGAAGTTGATGCAGACGGATTTCTCGGCGGAGAAATTAAAGCCGTTGGCGTTACTCCAGGCGTAGAGACGGTCGATACAGCTCTGGAGACGGCGTTCGAGTAGACAGGTCAGCCGTGAACTGCAATAAATGGCAAAATCATCAACAAAAAGGGACGATGAAATTCCAGGTGGAATACAATCAACAATGGAGTTGATAGCAATCGCAAAAAGTGTGACACTGAGTACAGAGCCCTGCGGTACTCCGTTCTCTTGAATAAAACGACTAGATAAAACCGAGCCCACACGTACACCAAAGACGCGGTCCGTCATAAATTCCCGAAGAAATATGGGAAGACGACCGCGGATATTCCATCCGTGAAGTGTACGTAGAATGCCGCCCCTCCAACAAGTGTCATAAGCTTTCTCCAGGTCAAAAAATAGAGCCACGGTTTGACACTTTCTCAGAAATCCATTCATAATATGCGTCGACAGGGACACCAGGTGGTCGACGGTAGAGCGATAACGACGAAATCCGCATTGAGCGTTCGCTAGAAGTTTCTGAGACTCAAGCCACCATGTCAACCGCCCGTTGATCATGCGCTCCATCACCTTGCAAATGCAACTGGTGAGGGAGATAGGGCGGTAGCTGGAAGGTAGTTGGCGATCCTTCCCAGGCTTAAGTATAGGGACAATGGTGGCTTCGCGCCAAACGGAAGGAAAAGGGCCGTCTTGCCAAATACGGTTATAGACCTGTAAGAGAAAGAGTTTACTGTCGGCTGAAAGGTGCTTTAACATCAGGACATGAATGCCGTCCGGCCCAGAAGCGGAGTGCCTAGAGCAAATAAGAGCGTGCTCCAGCTCCCTCAGTGTGAAAATATCATTATAACACTCAACATTAGCAGACCGAAAATTAAAGGTATCGGAATCCAGCCGGTCCATGATAGAGCGAAAGCCGGCGGAATAATGGTCTGAACTGGATACCGCATCAAAGGCAGCACCCAGAGTGTTAGCGATGGCAGCCGGATCCACTATGGCGCCATTGGAAACCTGAAGGCCAGAAACAGTACAATGCGACACTTTACCTGAGAAGCGACGAAGTTTATCCCAAACAAATGATGAAGGCGTAAAGCGATTAAAAGACTCGACAAAACGAGCCCACGACGCCTTTCTCCTATCCTGAATAATGCGACGAGCCCTGGCGCGCGATTGTTTAAAAATTACCAAATTATCAATTGTAGGGTGTCGCCGAAACACCCTAAGCGCAGTTGTACGGGCACGAACGGCGTCCCGACAATCCTCGTTCCACCACGGAAAAGGAGGCAGCCGAGGTTGAGAGGATGAACGGGGTATAGCGCGTTCGGCGGCAGCGAAAATAATAGACGTAAGGTGCTGCACTAGTTGGTTAATGTCGGAGAAGCGCTGGTCGTCAAAATGCACGAGGCTGGAATACCAGCTCCAGTCGGCTTTTGCGAATATCCAGGTAGGTACTCTGGAATGCTATACGTGGTGCACAAAAGAGAGACGATGCAGGGGTAATGGTCGCTGGAGTAGGTGTCAGCGACGACGTTCCACTGAAGACGACTAGCAAGCTGGAGTGAGCAAACGGCAAGGTCTAAATGAGAAAATGTACCGGAAGAATCTCAAAGAAACGTAGGCTCGCCTGTATTGAAAATAGAGAGATGGAACTGGTCAAAAATGTCGGAAAGAAGAGTTCCCCTCGCAGAAGCCCTCGGCGAACCCCACAGTGGGTGATGGGCATTAAAATCTCCCAACAGAAGAAATGGCGTTGGGAGAACGGACAGGAGAGCTCGAATGTCCGCGGGAGCGAGGGGAGACGATGGAGGTGAATATACAGAGCAAACAGAAAACAAAAAGCCGGGTAAGTGAAGGCGAACGGCAACAGCTTGCAAGTCGGATGTAAGTGTGACAGGTTTAAAATGAACGTCGTTACGCACTAAGAACATGACACCTCCATGAGCAGGAGTACCCTCCTCCGGTTCAAGGTCGTAGCGAACCGGAGTATATCCTCGGAGATCAAAAGGATCGTGAGGGCGAAGCTTAGTCTCCTGCAAACATACGACCATAGGCGAATGGGAACGCAATAAAAGTTGCAGTTCCGCCCTATGCGATCGTACACCACGTACATTCCAGGTGAGGATAGCCATGAATAAAAGGGATAAACGGTCTACTTAGAAGGGCGGCTTAAAAGAATCTTTTGCTTAACCTTTGGGCTCGGGCTTTTTATATGGAGTTGGTCAGACTCCATAGCTTCCTCGGAGGGAGGGCCCACGCGCTCAGTGCCAGAAACCGATTCAAGCGCCGTGAATCGGTTCTGGGTGGCGATGGGTGAGGGGTGCCGCTGAACGCGGCTTGTCCCAGGACCTTCCTGGGACAGCGACCTCCGAGGAGGAGAAGGTGAACTTTTGTTACCGCGCGCAAGCGGAGGGTCTTTCAAAAAATCTTCCCTACGTAGTTTCTGCTTGGGTTTCTTTTCAGCGGCTTGCGACTTCTTTGACTTTTGACCAGGTTTATACGGCTTGGTAACAGTATCTTTAATGGACGGCCGGATGGTAGTGGCGGTTAATCCAGTCATGGTCCAAGTCTGAGTTTCGGCATCTACTCGTGGTACTGGCGAGGAAACAACAGAACTAAATGTGCCAGATCGCAGGAGTGAAGGTTGGCGCGCATGGTAGCGCCTCCGGGCTTCAGTGAAGGAGAGTTTTTCCTTTACCCGGATCTCCTGGATCGCCTTCTCGTCCAAGTACCGCGGACAGTCGGCAAACGAAGCAGAATGAGACCCTTTACAATTAACGCAGACGGGGCTGTTGAACAGGTACCTTCGTGTGAGGGCTGGCTACATGTTGCACAGATGTTAACGGCACTCTTACATGAGACTTGCGTATGCCCAAAACGTTGGCATTTGAAACAACGCAGAGGTCTAGGTATATACGGCCTCACAGAAATCCGTTCGTACGCTGCGGAAATGCTCGTGGGCATATCGACGCCATCAAATGTTAGAAACAGGGTACGAGTGGGTACCAATACGCCGTCGCGTTTGGCCTGCACTCGATGCACTGCAGTCACCATTTGATCGGATAGATAGTCTACTAGATCCTCGTCCGATATACCATCGAGGCTATGGGTGGTAACGACGCCCCGACAGGAATTCAATGTGCGGTGCTTCTCGACACGGATGGGATAACCGTGGAGAAGCGTAGCGCGCAACAAGGTCTGACTTTGCTGATCGGACTTAGTTTGTGCCAATAAGGAACCATTCCGTAGACGAGTGCAGGATTGAACCGCACCAGCAATAGCATCTATGCCCTTCTGAATTATAAAAGGGTTAACGTTCTCAAAGTTTTGTCCTTCTTCTGTTCTCGAAATGACCAAGTAACAACCAGATGGCGGCGGTGCTACTTCTGTTACAATTACTTTTCGGCGCTTGTTTGTATTAATGGAGGAAGGGTGCTCCATAGCGAAAAAAATCCTCCACCATTGCAACCGTCTCCGACCTCGGGCTCTGACTTCCCGGGCGTTACCCCGGCTTGGGTGAGTGGCCTATCTATACCTATCTCACCCCAGGGTCACACCTCCCAGAACATAGACAGAGGGGCCCAATGGCCGTCGGAAGTCAGCAGCTCATGCAATGGCCCCCCCGCGGGACTGCAGTTGAACAGCGGATACGAACACATACCCTACATGACGACCCCGGGTGGTGGGGATGACGCCATTACCCACTCACCCAGCTGCGCACGCGGTGCGCGGGTATCCGTCAGGCTGTGTCCACGGAGGATTAACATAAAAGGTTAAAAGAAACTAAAAGTGTGTGGGCGTTTCGCACTCAAGGTAGGCCGGCGAAGAAGTAAAAGAGACGTGTAAATGAATGGGCGTGGGGCGAAATGTGCATAAACAGAAGAGAAGAAAGAAGCGATGGCGAGGGGCGACGTGGAATGAAATGCACAGAACGCACGAGAGCCTACCTTGAGTCCCCCGGTCACGAGAACGAACCCACCTCGACCGGACGGGGATGAAAGGGTGAAAATGGCTATGGATGGCTCGGGTACCCCGGGTGCGCCTAACCCGTACTCACAAAAGGTGAGCCCCTGGGGGGAACCCTAAAGAGAAGTTTTCTTTATCGGATTCATTAAAGTCATAATAACGTTCATAATGTTTTCTGTGTATGTCTGCGAGATGCTTTTAACGTAGTGTCATCACTCAACATAATGCACATGTCGACACCTTTACTGTGAAGATGTGCCCTAATGCTGACATGGTAACTTAGTTGGTTAGAGCAACCGGACTGAAACCGGAAGATCCGTGGCTCAAATCCCTGCTATAGCAATGCGTTTTTCAGTCTGACTCTACCCTTCAAATATTGTCCTACGCATGCCTTGTGTGAAAGAACAATTAACTATCACTGACTGAACTAATAGTTGGTCAAGCTATGAACCCTGAGACTTCAAGAACTTGTGATATAGTAAGCCGCCATTTGGGTAAACCATCTCAAAATGAATTTGGGATCTCCTTGTGGTTTAGTGAGGAAAATGAGAAGTCAGCTGCGAAATTTAATGCCGTGCTGGCATTTTGCCATGGTAGCTCAATTGATTAGAGCAACGGCCGGAAACCGGACGATCTGTGGTTCCACTCCCGAGTATGACATAGAATTTTCCAGTGTGATTCTACGTTTTCAACCTTGTTCTACACAAGCTTATGTGATAAACAATTTATTAACTTTAGAAGTATTAACTATTAGAAGTTTCATTCAAAACTCTTTGAGGAAGCTCCTGTAAAAATGGATACACTGTTTAAGAGAAGCCATTTATGTATTATTTTCGAAGTTGTATCGTGTTATGGCAGTTATTTATAGAGTGGATCATTTAAGTTGAGACTATACAACATCTCCAAAACTAAGCGTTGTAGAAAGAAATGTCTTTCATAAAAGTTGATTGATATTATGCGGGAAAGTAAATGCATTAGTCGTGTTTTATTTGGAGGAAATTGTAATGGTCATTTTAGCGTCCATTTAAATTTACCCTAATTGTAGGTTCCCATTTAAAAGTATTAAATTGACCCTAAAATGACCATCATAACACCCTCAAAAAAGACTAATGGCATTTACTTTCCCCCATAATATCAAGCAACTTTTATGAAAGACATTTCTTTCTACAACGCTTAGTTTTGGAGATATTGTACAATCTCAACTAAAATGGACCAACCTATATAGCATGAGTTTTCTTAAAAAGATTTCATTACTCGCATGACTGATGTATAAGTTGTCTTTGAAGACTGTAAGACTAATTTAAATGAGTGTTTTTGAAAACGCTGCTGAGGTTCATTGGGGAAAGAAAGAAAGAAAGAAATAAAGAAAAAACGACACTATAAAAGGACGTAAGAGAGAGTTCGCCACTTTCATACTGCATTTTAATGTACATATTCATGATGTTACATATAGGTTGTAGACAAACTTAGATTGACATTTTAGAACAAAGTGTTGGGTTTTATATGCCAGTTTTTGTTGAGATGACCTGGCTTTTATATATAACTTATTAAAATGGCTTCATCAATACTATTAAGTATACACCAATATTATATGAATATTAGTAAGTATATAACTGGTGAAACCTAAGCCTTTGCATTTAAAATGCTAGACACTAAGACTCAGTTACTTCGGAAGAAAAATCTATTGAACACGTTTAACTTTCTTGATTAAGGTATCTATTTAAAAACGTAGTTCATATAGGTAACTTTATAAGTTTAGCTTTATTTGTAGCCCGACAAAACATCGTTAGAAATATTAGAAGAGCAACTAAAATTGACTCCTACAAATTGATGGCTGTCGTCATTATTTAAACATTAGCCAGAAAACAGGAAAGAATTGTAAGAGGAGCTTAAATTCGTTTTTTAGTTTTTTCTGGATATTACGAACGAAGTAAAACATTCAAAGACGGATAAAATGCAATTTATATTGTGACGCAGCGGCTATGGCCCAAGAGTATGCGGAGGTCGGTGCCAAGCAGTCGGAGATACAAAACGATAAGTAGCGCTCGCCAAAGTAAAACATCGGGAGCGCTGTCGGCAGATAACCAGAATCTTCTGGCAGATTGTGACGCAGCGGCTATGGCCCAAGAGTATGCGGAGGTCGGTGCCAAGCAGTCGGAGATACAAAACGATAAGTAGCGCTCGCCAATGTAAAACATCGGGAGCGCTGTCGGCAGATAACCAGAATCTTCTGGAAGTTTTTTCCGTCACGCTCTCGCCTCCAGATAGATCTTTAATGCTCTATCGAAGATTCCACTTGCTATATATAAGCGAGCGCTCTCGCGAGAGCAAAGTTAGAATTGAGTCCGTTAGTCAGCGAGTTAGCGAGTGCGTTTCTCCGAGCGCCTTTGTGACGTGCAGTGAGTGTTGCTGCAGGAGAGATTGAAGAAGTCTTGTGTTCAACTCCCCAGGAGTGAATCGTCCGGAAGAAGAGGCTACCTCATAAAGTGGAGTGACGGGGAAATTGAACTAGTTCACATAAGTGAAGTGACAGCATGATCCAAGTGAAGCTCTAGTAAAAATTGAACCAGATCAAAACAGTGCCAGTGAAAACTAAAAGAAGTGACAGTTAAAAGCTGGACAAAGTCACACCGATGTCTGGAATGGGATTAAATACCAAGATGGAGGAAATGCTTAAACTATTATTGGTCGGAATGGAAGAGAAAATTGCGAGTGAAATAAAGACGGTGAAATCTGGAATTGAGAAAATGGAGAGTGAAATGAAGAGTGTAAATTTCGGAATTGGGAAGAGAGACACGGAAATGAGGAGTGTGAAAACGGAAATGGAGAAATTGAAAGGCGATGTCGTTGGAGACATCGACTCGTTAAAGTATGAGATAAAGCCAACTGTGAAACCCTGCAGGATGACATTGCAAAGGAGGCAGAAAGGTCTAAATCTGAAATGGAACATAACATTAATGCGAAGGAAGAGCGTCTAGATCAGCAACAAAAATGGCTAGACGGGCAGACGAAGGAAAACAGAAGGATGGCAGAGGCCGAAATGGACGAGCTTCTGGACCAGCAGATGACGGAGAATGCTGCAACCCTACGCCTAGCCACGGTGCAACCTGCATTCGTTGGAGGGAGGAGACCTTGAGGAGGGAGCAACTGGAGGATCGAGCCATATGCCCACGCTGAACGATAACGAATCTGGCGTACCACCCCAGCGGGAGGATGTATCTCTCAGATGCTCGAACTATTGATGATGATGATGATGAAATGGGGTTAAGGGCGCTAAACATCAAAGGTCATCAGCGCCCTTACAATGTGTAAAATATAAAATTCGAGAACTAAAATACGGAAAATCCGATACGTCAAAAACACTAAAAACACGCACACAAATGCTAAAACCACCACACTAAAACATGATAGACAAAACAATAAAAGAGTAAAACCACGTGTCAAGAACTGCAGAACGTATGGGACATGAGCGCCATATGTCCACTGGGGAGTAGAGCCCCCATTAAAAGGCAATATAATATCACAAAGTTAAAAGGCGCTCAGCGCATCAAATGCGCCGATAAAAATCACTGTCAGTGATAAAACGTAAAACACATTTCACAGCATGCGCGTCGTCAGCCAAAACGTTGGCTATGCCAACTGGAAGACCCACACGACCGCGCAATGGAGCTAAAACTTGACACGCTGTTAAAATGTGACTCACCGTTAAGGGCGCATCTTACTGCTCGCAAACTGGTGCGGGGTCACCAGTAAGCAGGTATCTATGACTAAAAAGGCAATGTCCGATTCGTAGACGGGCTAAAAGTACCTCTTGCCGACGAGAAGAACGAGAAGAGGTACCCCAGACTAACGGAAGAGGCTTAACCTCCCGCAACTTGTTCCCTCGGAGGGCCGTCCACTCATCGCGCCAAAGCGAGAGGATGCGGCGACGTAAAACAACACACAAATCTGACGAGGGGACAACAGAGGTAAAATATCTGGGTAATACAATCCCCGATTTGGCAGCAGCGTCGGCACACTCGCTCCCTGAGATGCCCACATGAACTGGAGTCCACAGGAAGGAGACGCTGATGCAAGAGGCACCAAGCGAGAGGAGCAGGTCATGTAAGCGCTGTACGAGAGGGTGGTAATTGTACAGCGCGTTAATACTCTGGAGGGCACTCAGAGAGTCTGTACAAATAACACACTGCCGTAAATCGCTCCGCTGAACGTATAAAACCGATTGATAGATGCTAAAATGTTCGGCGGTAAAAATCGAACATTGCCCTGGTAAACGAAAGGTAAAACTATTTCCAATACAATCAAAGGCACATCCTACTCCAGCATCAGTCTTAGATCTATTAGTAAAGATAGAATGAAAGTCCCCGAATTTCGACTGAAGTTCTAAAAACGCTGATATAAAGACTGAAGAAGAGGTCTCATTCTTCGGCATCGACGATAAACCCAAGGTCACACAGGGCCTCAGCGCGCAACCATGGAGGAAAACGCGTTTTCCCCCTTGGAAGGGCCGGCGCTGGCGAAACGTCCAAATGCCGAAGAAGTTGACGAAATCGAACCCCTGGAGGGAGCAATGCGGAAGAGCTAACTACATATTGCCGATCAAGCGAATCCTCGTAAAATGTTGCGAAGGACGGGTGGTCAGGCAAGCTGAAGAGTCGACAGGCATAGCTACACAAGAGCATCTCACTCCTGAAGGACAGAGGAGGCTCTGCAGGACTGGGTACGGGACTAATTGGAAAGGCCACTGTAAGTAGTATAAGTCGCGGATGAGACAATTGCATTAACGATAATCCTGCCGCTAGGGGCGCTAGTGTCACTGCGTGCGGCGGCGGCAAGTTTGAAAAGAGCCATGAGCGGAAGGATTATCGTTATTGCAATTGGTTCATCCGGGACGAGTTAAAAGAATTGAGGATTAGGGAAAGATGAAGGAGAAACAGGAAGTGACGTGGAGTGTTTTGATTGGTAAAAATAAGACGAAATGTGATTGGTTCGTTAATTCGGGTGGAAGATGAAGGAAGGAAGATGAAAGAGTATGGAGGGTACGTGATGGAGAGGAGCGGTGTGGCGAGGTGTTGTGTGTGCGGAGGTCGGGACTGAAAGAGGGAAAAGATGGCGAACGTGGGATAAAAAGTATAACAGAAAGTGACGTGTGAAGTTGTGATTGGTGTGAATAAGAAGTGATGTTATTGGTGGAAAGGAGCAAATGAAAGTTGTTGATTGGTAAGAATAAGAGAGATTATGATTGGTGGAAATAAAAAGGGGTGGGAGTGGGGTATGTTGGAGGTGATGGGTTCATCCGGGACGAGTTAAAAGAATTGAGGATTAGGGAAAGATGAAGGAAAAACAGGAAGTGACGTGGAGTGTTTTGATTGGTAAAAATAAGACGAAATGTGATTGTTTGGTTAATTTGGGTGGAAGATGAAGGAAGGAAGATGAAAGAGTGTGGAGGACACGTGATGGAGAGGAGCTGGGTGGCGAGGTGTTGTGGGTGCGGAGGTGGGGACTGAAAGAGGGAAAAGATGGCGAGCGAGGGATAAAAAGTATAACAGAAAGTGACGTGTGAAGTTGTGATTGGTGGGAATAAGAAGTGATGTTATTGGTGGAAAGGAACAAACGAAAGTTGTTGATTGGTAAGATTAAGAGAGATTATGATTGGTGGAAAGAAAAAGGTGTGGGAGTGGGGTATGTTGGAGGTGATGGGAAAGGTAAGTTTTGCTAGCAACAAGATTTGCAAAAGCCTGTCGAGAGCTCATCAGCAATTTTGGAACGTTGGATGGTGGTTTTCTTGAGTGGATAGAGAGATGGGTCGATATGAGATGCGGTGGTGAAAATGGGAACTAAACAAGATGGTTGAGACAAGAGGTTTAAGGACGAGGAAATTTCGAGGTTAGTGGTGAACATGGCGGTTGCAAGAGGTGGGGGCAAGGAGACGCGGTGGTGAGAATGGGAACTAAAAGAAGATGGCGGTAGCAAGAGCTTAGAAGAGCAGATTTTGAGGTTAAAATAGTGGGAACTAAAATGGCGGAGGGTGGGCGACAAGGAGATGCGGTGAGAACTAAACAAGATGGCGGACGCAAGAGGAGGGTAAGGAGATTTGAGGTTACAGTACCAAAACACGAAAGGATATATTCCTACGCCAAGCAGGTCCGAAAAATAATTATGCGTGTGGTACTTACCTGTTACTGGTGTTGTTGCGTCACCAAAAGCGCAGCAGCTTCACGCGACGCGAAAAAAAATAAAAGCAAACTGTTTTTGAAAATGCTTAACCAGCTTTAAGATCAACCAACATCACTACGCACTGATATACCTAGGTTTTTTAAAGCGGTAAAGACGCCCTATGCAAAGACGTAATTTAACTATACCAAAAACCTGGTACTAGACCATCGTAATGGTCGCCTGCGTACGTAGGAGCAGGGTTCTCATAGCCGGTCGAAAGCGGTCAAAAAAGTGTACGACGTAGGTGTTCACAGTAGCTGCTGTCGAGTCAATCGTCGAGGTGTGAATGAACGAGATCTGTTCTTGCCGTCAATCTGGTTCGGAGATGAGAGGCGCGGTGGTAAAAATGGGAACTAAATAAGATGGCGGAGGTATGAAGTTGAGGTTAAAATATGAGGTAAACGTGGAGAGCTTAAACTAAGATGGCGGTGGCGTGGTGGTGAAAATGGGAACTAAACAAGATGGCGGAGGCAAGAAGTGGAGGGACGAAGAGGTTTGAGCTTAGGGTCAACATGCGAAAGATGTCGAACGCAACAGATGGTGACGAGGAGATAGAATTGAGGATTAGGAAAAGATGAAGGAAAAACAGGAAGTGACGTGGAGTGTTTTGATTGGTAAAAATAAGACGAAATGTGATTGGTTCGTTAATTCGGGTGGAAGATGAAGGAAGGAATTTAAAAGAGTATGGAGGACACGTGATGGAGAGGAGCGGAGCGGCGAGGTGTTGTCTGTGCGGAGGTTGGGACTGAAAGAGGGAAAAGATGGCGAACGAGGGATAAAAAGTATAACAGAAAGTGACGTGTGAAGTTGTGATTGGTGGGAATAAGAAGTGATGTTATTGGTGGAAAGGAGCAAATGAAAGTTGTTGATTGGTAAGAATAAGAGAGATTATGATTGGTGGAAAGAAAAAGGTGTGGGAGTGGGGTATGTTGGAGGTGATGGAAAAGGTAAGTTTTGCTACCAACAAGATTTGCAAAAGCCTCTCCAGATCTCATCAGCAATTTTAAATAACTAGTGTTTCGGGGTTTTCTCTGGTTGGTAGACGAATGCAAGCTGTTTCTGCTTTTTCATACGTTTTCCCTGGTTGGTAGGCGTTTGCTGTAGTGGTTGACGAAGCGCTTTCTAATTTTCGAGGTTTTTCAGGTTTTTCGTGGTTGATCCTGCCCGGTAGGCAAATGATGAAGTTTTGCCTTGGCGGCGCACGGATACTAGGCACATACTCGCACACTCACACATTCACACACACATACATTCGCTCACAAACTCTTTTTATTTTTCGGGCTTTTAAAAAATTAAATAGGCACACACACACTATAATAGTAGCGTATAAAAAATTTAACAAACAAAATTCACACAATCACAAAATTGAAAATGTATATATATTGTAACACAAAAGTGTGCAGTGCAAAAGCAAATAAAAATTAAATAGGCACACACACACACACACACACGTTACAGTTGCCATACTTATATTATCCGTCTTTTTCTTTTTTTTCTTTTTTTCTTTTTGTTTTTTTCGTTTTTTTAAGCTCTTTCTGCTTTTCATAGGTTTTCCCTGGTTGGTAGCCGTTTGCTGTAGTGGTTGACAAAGCCCTTTCTAATTTTCGTGGTTTTTTCAGGTTTTTCGTGGTTGTCCCTGTCCGGTAGGCAAATGATGATGTTTTCCCTTGTGGGCGCACGAATACTAGGCACATACTCGCGCACACACACACATTTAATAGTAGCGTGTAGCAAACTGTTTTTGAAAAAATACTTAACCAGCTTTAAGATCAACCAACATCACTACGCACTGATATACCTAGGTTTTTTAAAGCGGTACATACGCCCTTTGCACAGACGTAATTTAACTGTACCAAAAACCTGGTACTGGACCATCGTAATGGTCGCTAGCGTACGTAGGAGCAGGGTTCTCATTGCCGGTCGAAAGCGGTCAAAAAAGTGTACTATCTTGTTTTCATGGGTTTTCCAGATCGGTAGGCGTTAGAATACTGTTAGAGCTTTTTTCAGGTTTTTCGTGGTTGTCCCTGTCCGGTAGGCATATGATGAAGTTTTTCTATAATGTCGACGTTTTCGCTTGTGGCGCACGGATACTAAGCACATACTCGCACACACACACTATAATAGTAGCGTATAAAAAAAATTTAACAAACCGTAGATTTTCAAGAAAATTCCCACACCGCAAACTACCCGTTTAGTGGAAGAAATTTCGTTATTTTTATTGTCTTAAAAATGGCTCTAACCCTTTTGATTACGGTACGGTATGTTTAAGATATCTGCATGACAAATAAAATGTATAACTTGAATTTTCTGGGAATAGCTGTGAAGTAGTCTCATTCTGAATGTCTTTTGTACAACTGGTAAACCGTAGGAAACGAAGCCTTACTGTACAAGAACTGTACAAGAACGTTAAAGCACACAATTTATGTCTATTGTTATTATTATTAGTATTATTATTATTATTATTATTATTATTACTTTGTGGCGTTGTCTATTTACGAAGTTTCCATGTTGATTTTAATGTTTAAAAGCTTTAGACCTTTCTCACTAAAACTCGTCATTCTTTTATCTTTTCTTTTTTCATTTTCATACAAAGAGAACGGAATTTCACAAGTGAAGCAGTACTGTGATAACGATACCAACAAACTAATTATTATTCACCCACTGTAACACATAAAAACAATAAGTAATAATCACAGGCCCAATTTGTGGATATTTAAATGAAACATCATGCACAATACAAGCCAATTATGTAATCAGTTGAAATTAGCAAATCTATAGATGTATTTCTGGTGAAATCCCGGTATCGAATTTTTTGAGTGCTATGTACGTGGTAGAGAAAGTAAAAATAGTTACAGTGACCATACAAATGTAACAATAGAGAAACCCACTTGAAGAAAAAACGGAATAAAATAACAAGGCGTCAGACTCAACTTTCGCGCCATTCTCCGAATATCTGAGAATATTCTTAATATGAGACAAGCATTTTACCTTAAGCAAGTAGTTTTAATCTTACTTTTATGAAAATCAGAGTTTTCTCTATATCCTTTTATTAGTTGCTTTAAATCCTTGTCATTTCATTTACTGTCGTTTGGCGTAGCTACATTTATGCCTTCCAAGAAACACTAAACTAGCCGTATCTTTAAATCAGATTTCGACAAATTAATTAACCTTCATAGTGAGAATAGAGGGAATTACTTTCGGTGAAAAATACCATAGTTATCACATGTATAATCACCAAAATTTGTGACAACAACGCTAAGTTTCGAGCTAGCTATACTCACTTTTCTTGCAACTATATAAGTTTAAACCAATATTAACAAATTTCTCGTAATCCCAGAATTTATTAATCATAGCTGTAATATTTTTCACAACTGCATGTAATAATATTGATTTAGGGGCTTTTAGTAATTTGCTATTCGTTCTAAAACCTTTTATATTGTCAAGCTGGACAACTGTGGACCTGAACATTAGTATAAACTTCCCTACAGTGTTATATATACAATTTTACAAGTTGTTTTAAAAAATTGTTAAATTTCGGTACCGAAAAAAAATAAAGATACGGTTTTCCAAAGATTTCGAAAGAACTAAGTTGCTGTATCAAAATTTCCTTGTTACAAATTGTGCATTTATTTCTTAAGGAAACCAGGAATACAGATTTTTATAAATTTAGCGTGCACCGATCTATATTTTCAACTTTTACGCCTACGTTTCTCGTCAATAAACACCATTGCTGAAGAGGTTGCTGTTTCTACTCTCTCTACCACGTACATAGTAGGTAGAGGAGGTACGCATTGCATCCAAATATTCAATATTGAGATTTCACTGGAAAACTAAATACTTGTTTTGAGGTCCCCTGAATAAAAAACATTTTTAGAAAATTCTGCGTGTGTGTGTGTCTGTGTGTATGTGTCTGAGCAGCATAACTCAAAAATGAAAAGTCGGATAAATACTAAACCTGGTATTTAGGTTGAGTACCTTCCAACATACAACACAGAGATTTTCAAGAAAGTCCCTCCACCCCAAACTACCCTTTATATGAACTATTTTCCGAAATGTTTTATTTTCTAAAACTGTCTGACGATTTTAATTACAACACCATATATTAAAGACATTTATATGAAAAATAAAATGTATATCTTGAGTTTTGTGGAAATAGCCTGTGAAGTCCTCTTGATTCGGAAGAAATTTTCTATGATCTTGTATAACTGTTAAGGATTGAGGAAAACATACAATACAAAAAATTTAGATCTCTTTAAAAACACAATATTTATTTGAAATAACTTTTTTGTGACGTCAGCCATTTCCGAGATATGTGTTATAAATGGTTCGAATTGTTTCAATGCTTAGCCATTCTTTTAAAGTGATGTCGCTTTTTCAGTTCTTGCTCGCCATGTTCATGGAAAGAATTTAGAATTTTAAGGCCAGTGTATAGCGTCCCTTTGTATGTATAACGGATGTGTAATGCAGCTATTTCCCGAAAAGTTTATCTGGATTAAAATTAAGTGGATATGAAAATAAACTTTCGTACTCACCTATAAGAGATAGAGGGTAGAGGACATACGAAAGTAACACTTCAGAATTTTTTATTCTGCAGTTGGTGTTACTCCTTAGAAAGGAAGTATCTGTTGATTCTATTTAATTCTTGCATTTTACATAACACGTATGCACAGCACAACACAAAAACACTACACACGACACTGATAGTTTTAAATATTTGACACTGATGTTGACGTTGAGGCAGGGTACTGTTTTTAACCCCACACGCACTTAATAAATCACATAACCGTGCGGAAATACTTAACCTTCCGCGAAGAAAGACCTGTGCTGATGTGTGTTACAATATGCTGACGCGGTTAAACTGTTGCAAAATGTGCCATAACGTGAAAATTGACCGTGAGAAGCGGATGCTCATCAGCGAGAAAATCTTTTAAATGCAGTTTTATGGTCGATGGTAGGGAAAAGTGCAGCGGAGGATGAATGGATGGTGTGACCGGAAATGACTGCGATTACAACTTAGCAAGTTGTGGCGAAATAAGGCGTCAGGATTTTTAATGACACATTTAACTCGACGCGCATGCTGAAACTACGGTTTAAATCCTTGTTTCATTTCCTTTAACTTTTGGTAATGCAAACAATAATTACTGTGGGGGAATGCTTTATTTCTGATACATTCTATAACGGGCCAGGCGTTTTACTTTTCTAGTTTTGTGTTTACTTTCTGTACTACGTATAGTAAGTAGGGGAAGTATTGTATTCCACCCAAAAATTCGATACCGAGATTTCACCGGAAATACATGTTTTGAGACCCCCTGAATCCAAAAAAAAATGCATTTTTGGAAACATGTCCGTGTGTGTGTGTCAGAAACGAACAGTCGGATAAGCACCAAACTTGGTATTTAGGTTCAGTATCTTGCAGAGATGCGACACGAACGTTTCCAAGAAAATCCCCCCACCCCAGACAACCCTTTACATGCAACATTTTTCGAAAATTTTAATTTTCTCAAAAATGGTTCTAACGATTTTGATTAAAATATCATATGTTCAAGATATTTTCAAGACAAATGAAATGTATATTTCGAATTTCCTGGGAATGTCTCCAAAAGTATTCTTTATTGTGAACGACTTTTGCATAACTGGTAAACCACAAGAGATGGACAAAATTTTACTACACAAAAAATGTAGATCGCGTTAAAATACACAATTTATGTGATATACATTTTTTAGTTGAGTGAACCATTTTCGAGATATTGCTGGTTATTTCCTTAAATTTTCCAATACTTATACTTTTTCTCAAATTCGTTATTCAATTTTTTATGTCCTGGATATGCAAGCAGAATAGAATGCGCCACATAGCAACCAGCGCTTAAAAGATTTGACTATCGCTTATAACCTACCATGTTACCCTTGCATCTACAAGAAAATTAGCAATAAGATTGACATCTCGATATCTCGATTAACATGAAGTAGATGGAGAATAAGTGTTTGTAAAAATAGTTTGTACAAGAGTAGAGAAAGTCATGTGAGTGTAACACATCAGTTTTTCTATAAAATCGTGCTATTTGACGTGATATAAGTTTTAGAGCAATACGCGCACATGTGCGGGTGTCTAGGTTTAGTATCTTCCAGCGATGCGACACGAAGGTTTTCAAGAAAATCCCCCCACCCCAGACTACCCTTTACATTGAAGATTTTTCGAAAATTTTAATTTTCTAAAAAATGGCTGTAACGATTTTGATTGCAGCTTCGATACGTGTCCACGGAGATCTTAGTGCTAGGCAACTATACCTGTTTCTATACGTAACGGCAGATTGCAGCTTCGATACGTGTCCACGGAGACCTTAATGCTAGGCAACTGTACCTGTGTTTCTATACGTGAACGTCAGATGGCAGCTTCGATACGTGTCCACGGAGACCTTAGTGCTAGGCAACTGTACCTCTGTTTCTATACGTGAACGGCAGATTGCAGCTTCGATACGTGTCCACGGAGACCTTAGTGCTAGGCAACTGCACTTCTGTTTCTATACGTGAACGGCAGATTGCAGCTTCGATACGTGTCCACGGAGACCTTAGTGCTAGGCAACTGCACTTCTGTTTCTATACGTGAACGGCAGATTGCAGCTTCGATACGTGTCCACGGAGACCTTAGTGCTAGGCAACTGTACCTGTTTCTATACGTGAACGGCAGATTGCAGCTTCGATACGTGTCCACGGAGACCTTAGTGCTAGGCAACTATACCTCTGTTTCTATACGTGAACGGCAGATTGTAGCTTCGATACCTGTCCACGGAGATCTTAGTGCTAGGCAACTATACCTGTTTCTATACGTCAACGGCAGATTGCAGCTTCGATACGTGTTCACGGAGACCTTAGTGCTAGGCAACTGTACCTGTGTTTCTATACGTGAACGTCAGATGGCAGCTTCGATACGTGTCCACGGAGACCTTAGTGCTAACGGTTTACGGCAAACGCGCGTCGCGCAATGCGTCACGCCGGGCAATAAAACAAAAACCATATTCAGCAAGATGCCGGCGTGACGCATTGCGCGGCGCGCGTTTGCCGTAAACCGTTACAGTTGCCATACTTATATTATCCGTCTTTTTTTTTAAATCTTCGCCATCTTAGTTCACAAATTCACCGCTAATATCTTTTCGTCATTTTTCATCCAATCACCTTTGATTTTATTTTCGCCTATCACATCACGTTATTTCAATTTGTCCACCTATCAGAGATCGCCTTATTTTCACCAATCACAACGTTCCACGTCACTACTTGTTCTACTTTTTAACCCTCGGTCGTGCATGTTTTGCGTCCTTGAGTTTCCATACCTCGCACACGCAACACCACAGCGCGATAACATGTCCACGTGCTAGCTGGTGTACCGGTACGATCGCCTCCTGGGCCTGCTCAACGCCGAGGAAGTGGTAGTGCAGACCTGCGTACCCGGACGAACCAGGTCATGTACGTGGTGTTGAGGTAACTCCGAGGAGAGCCCCAAGGTGATCCACGCTACCAATGCCGTGATTGCGGCTTACACCACGGCACACAAGTGCCTAGTGTTATTTTGTCACCTGAAGCGAAAGGTCTCCGTGGACACGTATCGAAGCTGCAATCTGCCGTTCACGTATAGAAACAGAGGTACAGTTGCCTAGCACTAAGGTCTCCGTGGACACGTATCGAAGCTGCCATCTGACGTTCACGTATAGAAACACAGGTACAGTTGCCTAGCACTAAGGTCTCCGTGAACACGTATCGAAGCTGCAATCTGCCGTTGACGTATAGAAACAGGTATAGTTGCCCAGCACTAAGATCCCCGTGGACACGTATCGAAGCTACAATCTGCCGTTCACGTATAGAAACAGGTACAGTTGCCTAGCACTAAGGTCTCCGTGGACACGTATCGAAGCTGCAATCTGCCGTTCACGTATAGAAACAGAGGTACAGTTGCCTAGCACTAAGGTCTCCGTGGACACGTATCGAAGCTGCAATCTGCCGTTCACGTATAGAAACAGAAGTGCAGTTGCCTAGCACTAAGGTCTCCGTGGACAGGTATCGAAGCTGCAATCTGCCGTTCACGTATAGAAACAGAGGTACAGTTGCCTAGCACTAAGGTCTCCGTGGACACGTATCGAAGCTGCCATCTGACGTTCACGTATAGAAACACAGGTACAGTTGCCTAGCATTAAGGTCTCCGTGGACACGTATCGAAGCTGCAATCTGCCGTTCACGTATAGAAACAGGTATAGTTGCCTAGCACTAAGATCTCCGTGGACACGTATCGAAGCTGCAATCAAAATCGTTACAGCCATTTTTGAGAAAATTAAAATTTTCGAAAAATCTTCCATGTAAAGGGTAGTCTGGGGTGGGGGGATTTTCTTGAAAACCTTCGTGTCGCATCGCTGGAAGATACTAAACCTAGACACCCGCACATGTGCGCGTATTGCTCTAAAACTTATATCACGTCAAATAGCACGATTTTATAGAAAAACTGATGTGTTACACTCACATGACTTTCTCTACTCTTGTACAAACTATTTTTACAAACACTTATTCTCCATCTACTTCATGTTAATCGAGATATCGAGATGTCAATCTTATTGCTAATTTTCTTGTAGATGCAAGGGTAACATGGTAGGTTATAAGCGATAGTCAAATCTTTTAAGCGCTGGTTGCTATGTGGCGCATTCTATTCTGCTTGCATATCCAGGACATAAAAAATTGAATAACGAATTTGAGAAAAAGTATAAGTATTGGAAAATTTAAGGAAATAACAAGCAATATCTCGAAAATGGTTCACTCAACTAAAAAATGTATATCACATAAATTGTGTATTTTAACGCGATCTACATTTTTTGTGTAGTAAAATTTTGTCCATCTCTTGTGGTTTACCAGTTATGCAAAAGTCGTTCACAATAAAGAATACTTTTGGAGACATTCCCAGGAAATTCGAAATATACATTTCATTTGTCTTGAAAATATCTTGAACATATGATATTTTAATCAAAATCGTTAGAACCATTTTTGAGAAAATTAAAATTTTCGAAAAATGTTGCATGTAAAGGGTTGTCTGGGGTGGGGGGATTTTCTTGGAAACGTTCGTGTCGCATCTCTGCAAGATACTGAACCTAAATACCAAGTTTGGTGCTTATCCGACTGTTCGTTTCTGACACACACACACGGACATGTTTCCAAAAATGCATTTTTTTTGGATTCAGGGGGTCTCAAAACATGTATTTCCGGTGAAATCTCGGTATCGAATTTTTGGGTGGAATACAATACTTCCCCTACTTACTATACGTAGTACAGAAAGTAAACACAAAACTAGAAAAGTAAAACGCCTGGCCCGTTATAGAATGTATCAGAAATAAAGCATTCCCCCACAGTAATTATTGTTTGCATTACCAAAAGTTAAAGGAAATGAAACACGGATTTAAACCGCAGTTTCAGCATGCGCGTCGAGTTAAATGTCTCATTAAAAATCCTGACGCCTTATTTCGCCACAACTTGCTAAGTTGTAATCGCAGTCATTTCCGGTCACACCATCCATTCATCCTCCGCTGCACTTTTCCCTACCATCGACCATAAAACTGCATTTAAAAGATTTTCTCGCTGATGAGCATCCGCTTCTCACGGTCAATTTTCACGTTATGGCACATTTTGCAACAGTTTAACCGCGTCAGCATATTGTAACACACATCAGCACAGGTCTTTCTTCGCGGAAGGTTAAGTATTTCCGCACGGTTATGTGATTTATTAAGTGCGTGTGGGGTTAAAAACAGTACCCTGCCTCATCGTCAACATCAGTGTCAAATATTTAAAACTATCAGTGTCGTGTGTAGTGTTTTTGTGTTGTGCTGTGCATACGTGTTATGTAAAATGCAAGAATTAAATAGAATCAACAGATACTGCCTTTCTAAGGAGTAACACCAACTGCAGAATAAAAAATTCTGAAGTGTTACTTTCCTATGTCCTCTACCCTCTATCTCTTATAGGTGAGTACG
Source organism: Deroplatys truncata (assembly GCA_030765065.1). Taxonomy (NCBI): domain Eukaryota; kingdom Metazoa; phylum Arthropoda; class Insecta; order Mantodea; family Mantidae; genus Deroplatys; species Deroplatys truncata. The sequence goes on from CM060990.1 coordinate 374,859,636, forward strand.
GAAGTTTATTTTCATATCCACTTAATTTAATCCAGATAAACTTTTCGGGAAATAGCTGCATTACACATCCGTTATACATACAAAGGGACGCTATACACTGGCCTTAAAATTCTAAATTCTTTCCATGAACATGGCGAGCAAGAACTGAAAAGCGACATCACTTTAAAAGAATGGCTAAGCATTGAACAATTCGAACCATTTATAACACGTATCTCGGAAATGGCTGACGTCACAAAAAAGTTATTTCAAATAAATATTGTGTTTTTAAAGAGATCTAAATTTTTTGTATTGTATGTTTTCCTCAATCCTTAACAGTTATACAAGATCATAGAAAATTTCTTCCGAATCAAGAGGACTTCACAGGCTATTTCCACAAAACTCAAGATATACATTTTATTTTTCATATAAATGTCTTTAATATATGGTGTTGTAATTAAAATCGTCAGACAGTTTTAGAAAATAAAACATTTCGGAAAATAGTTCATATAAAGGGTAGTTTGGGGTGGAGGGACTTTCTTGAAAATCTCTGTGTTGTATGTTTGGAAGGTACTCAACCTAAATACCAGGTTTAGTATTTATCCGACTTTTCATTTTTGAGTTATGCTGCTCAGACACATACACACAGACACACACACACGCAGAATTTTCTAAAAATGTTTTTTATTCAGGGGACCTCAAAACAAGTATTTAGTTTTCCAGTGAAATCTCAATATTGAATATTTGGATGCAATGCGTACCTCCTCTAACCACTATGTACGTGGTAGAGAGAGTAGAAATAGCAACCTCTTCAGCAATGGTGTTTATTGACGAGAAACGTAGGCGTAAAAGTTGAAAATATAGATCGGTGCACGCTAAATTTATAAAAAATCTGTATTCCTGGTTTCCTTAAGAAATAAATGCACAATTTGTAACAAGGAAATTTTGATACAGCAACTTAGTTCTTTCGAAATCTTTGGAAAACCGTATCTTTATTTTTTTTCGGTACCGAAATTTAACAATTTTTTAAAACAACTTGTAAAATTGTATATATAACACTGTAGGGAAGTTTATACTAATGTTCAGGTCCACAGTTGTCCAGCTTGACAATATAAAAGGTTTTAGAACGAATAGCAAATTACTAAAAGCCCCTAAATCAATATTATCACATGCAGTTGTGAAAAATATTACAGCTATGATTAATAAATTCTGGGATTACGAGAAATTTGTTAATATTGGTTTAAACTTATATAGTTGCAAGAAAAGTGAGTATAGCTAGCTCGAAACTTAGCGTTGTTGTCACAAATTTTGGTGATTATACATGTGATAACTATGGTATTTTTCACCGAAAGTAATTCCCTCTATTCTCACTATGAAGGTTAATTAATTTGTCGAAATCTGATTTAAAGATACGGCTAGTTTAGTGTTTCTTGGAAGGCATAAATGTAACTACGCCAAACGACAGTAAATGAAATGACAAGGATTTAAAGCAACTAATAAAAGGATATAGAGAAAACTCTGATTTTCATAAAAGTAAGATTAAAACTACTTGCTTAAGGTAAAATGCTTGTCTCATATTAAGAATATTCTCAGATATTCGGAGAATGGCGCGAAAGTTGAGTCTGACGCCTTGTTATTTTATTCCGTTTTTTCTTCAAGTGGGTTTCTCTATTGTTACATTTGTATAGTCACTGTAACTATTTTTACTTTCTCTACCACGTACATAGCACTCAAAAAATTCGATACCGGGATTTCACCAGAAATACATCTATAGATTTGCACATTTCAACTGATTACATAATTGGCTTGTATTGTGCATGATGTTTCATTTAAATACCCACAAACTGGGCCTGTGATTATTACTTATTGTTTTTATGTGTTACAGTGGGTGAATAATAATTAGTTTGTTGGTATCGTTATCACAGTACTGCTTCACTTGTGAAATTCCGTTCTCTTAGTATGAAAATGAAAAAAGAAAAGATAAAAGAATGACGAGTTTTAGTGAGAAAGGTCTAAAGCTTTTAAACATTAAAATCAACATGGAAACTTCGTAAATAGACAACGCCACAAAGTAATAATAATAATAATACTAATACTACTACTACTACTACTACTAATAATAATAATAATAGACATAAATTGTGTGCTTTAACGTTCTTGTACAGTTCTTGTACAGTAAGGCTTCGTTTCCTACGGTTTACCAGTTGTACAAAAGACATTCAGAATGAGACTACTTCACAGCTATTCCCAGAAAATTCAAGTTATACATTTTATTTGTCATGCAGATATCTTAAACATACCGTACCGTAATCAAAAGGGTTAGAGCCATTTTTAAGACAATAAAAATAACGAAATTTCTTCCACTAAACGGGTAGTTTGCGGTGTGGGAATTTTCTTGAAAATCTACGGTTTGTTAAATTTTTTTTATACGCTACTATTATAGTGTGTGTGTGCGAGTATGTGCTTAGTATCCGTTCGCCACAAGCGAAAACGTCGACATTATAGAAAAACTTCATCATTTGCCTACCGGACAGGGACAACCACGAAAAACCTGAAAAAAGCTCTAAGAGTATTCTAACGCCTACCGATCTGGAAAACCCATGAAAACAAGATAGTACACATTTTTGACCGCTTTCGACCGGCAATGAGAACCCTGCTCCTACGTACGCTAGCGACCATTACGATGGTCCAGTACCAGGTTTTTGGTATAGTTAAATTACGTCTGTGCAAAGGGCGTCTGTACCGCTTTAAAAAACCTAGGTATATCAGTGCGTAGTGATGTTGGTTGATCTTAAAGCTGGTTAAGCATTTTTTTCAAAAACAGTTTGCTACACGCTACGATTAAATGTGTGTGTGTGTGTGTGCGCGCGAGTATGTGCCTAGTATCCGTGCGCCCACAAGGGTAAACTTCATCATTTGCCTACCGGACAGGGACAACCACGAAAAACCTGAAAAAACAACGAAAATTAGAAAGGGCTTCGTCAACCACTACAGCAAACGCCTACCAGCCAGGGAAAACCTATGAAAAGCAGAAAGAGCTTGCATTCGTTTACCAACCACAGAAAACCCCGAAAAACTAGTTATTTTTTTTTAAAAACGAAAAAACAAAAAGAAAAAAAGAAAAAGACGGATAATATAAGTATGGCAACTGTAACGTGTGTGTGTGTGTGCCTATTTAATTTTTATTTGCTTTTGCACTGCACACTTTTGTGTTACAATATATATACATTTTCAATTTTGTGATTGTTTGAATTTTGTTTGTTAAATTTTTTATACACTACAATTATAGTGTGTGTGTGCCTATTTAATTTTTTAAAAGCCCGAAAAATAAAAAGAGTTTGTGGGCGAATGTATGTGTGTGTGTGCGAGTATGTGCCTAGTATCCGTGCGCCCGCCAAGGCAAAACTTCATCATTTGCCTACCGGGCAGGAACAATCACGAAAAACCTGAAAAAGCTCGAAAATTAGAAAGCGCTTCGTCAACCACTACAGCAAACGCCTACCAACCAGGGAAAACGTATGAAAAAGCAGAAACAGCTTGCATTCGTCTACCAACCAGAGAAAAGCCCGAAACACTAGTTATTTAAAATTGCTGATGAGATCTGGAGAGGCTTTTGCAAATCTTGTTGGTAGCAAAACTTAGCTTTTCCATCACCTCCAACATACCCCACTCCCACACCTTTTTCTTTCCACCAATCATAATCTCTCTTATTCTTACCAATCAACAACTTTCATTTGCTTCTTTCCACCAATAACATCACTTCTTATTCCCACCAATCACAACTTCACACGTCACTTTCTGTTATACTTTTTATCCCTCGTTCGCCATCTTTTCCCTCTTTCAGTCCCAACCTCCGCACAGACAACACCTCGCCGCTCCGCTCCTCTCCATCACGTGTCCTCCAAACTCTTTTAAATTCCTTCCTTCATCTTCCACCCGAATTAACGAACCAATCACATTTCGTCTTATTTTTACCAATCAAAACACTCCACGTCACTTCCTGTTTTTCCTTCATCTTTTCCTAATCCTCAATTCTATCTCCTCGTCACCATCTGTTGCGTTCGACATCTTTCGCATGTTGACCCTAACCTGAAACCTCTTCGTCCCTCCACTTCTTGCCTCCGCCAACTTGTTTAGTTCCCATTTTCACCACCACGCCACCGCCATCTTAGTTTAAGCTCTCCACGTTTACCTCATATTTTAACCTCAACTTCATACCTCCGCCATCTTATTTAGTTCCCATTTTTACCACCGCGCCTCTCATCTCCGAACCAGATTGCCGGCTAGAACAGATCTCGTTCATTCACACCTCGACGGTTGACTCGACAGCAGCTACTGTGAACACCTACGTCGTACACTTTTTTGACCGCTTTCGACCGGCTATGAGACCCCTGCTCCTACGTACGCTAGCGACCATTACGATGGCCAGTACCAGGTTTTTGGTATAGTTAAATTACGTCTTTGCATAGGGCGTCTGTACCGCTTTAAAAAACCTAGGTATATCAGTGCGTAGTGATGTTGGTTGATCTTAAAGCTGGTTAAGCATTTTCAAAAACAGTTTGCTTTTATTTTTTTTCGCGTCGCGTGAAGCTGCTGCGCTTTTGGTGACGCAACAACACCAGTAACAGATAAGTACCACACGCATAATTATTTTTCGGACCTGCTTGGCGTAGGAATATATCCTTTCGTGTTTTGGTACTGTAACCTCAAATCTCCTTACCCTCCTCTTGCGTCCGCCATCTTGTTTAGTTCTCACCGCATCTCCTTGTCGCCCACCCTCCGCCATTTTAGTTCCCACTATTTTAACCTCAAAATCTGCTCTTCTAAGCTCTTGCTACCGCCATCTTCTTTTAGTTCCCATTCTCACCACCGCGTCTCCTTGCCCCCACCTCTTGCAACCGCCATGTTCACCACTAACCTCGAAATTTCCTCGTCCTTAAACCTCTTGTCTCAACCATCTTGTTTAGTTCCCATTTTCACCACCGCATCTCATATCGACCCATCTCTCTATCCACTCAAGAAAACCACCATCCAACGTGCCAAAATTGCTGATGAGCTCTCGACAGGCTTTTGCAAATCTTGTTGCTAGCAAAACTTACCTTTCCCATTACCTCCAACATACCCCACTCCCACACCTTTTTCTTTCCACCAATCATAATCTCTCTTATTCTTACCAATCAACAACTTTCATTTGCTCCTTTCCACCAATAACATCACTTCTTATTCCCACCAATCACAACTTCACACGTCACTTTCTGTTATACTTTTTATCCCTCGTTCGCCATCTTTTCCCTCTTTCAGTCCCAACCTCCGCACAGACAACACCTCGCCGCTCCGCTCCTCTCCATCACGTGTCCTCCATACTCTTTTAACTTCCTTCCTTCATCTTCCACCCGAATTAACGAACCAATCACATTTCGTCTTATTTTTACCAATCAAAACACTCCACGTCACTTCCTGTTTTTCCTTCATCTTTTCCTAATCCTCAATTCTATCTCCTCGTCACCATCTGTTGCGTTCGACATCTTTCGCATGTTGACCCTAACCTGAAACCTCTTCGTCCCTCCACTTCTTGCCTCCGCCATCTTGTTTAGTTCCCATTTTCACCACCACGCCACCGCCATCTTAGTTTAAGCTCTCCACGTTTACCTCATATTTTAACCTCAACTTCATACCTCCGCCATCTTATTTAGTTCCCATTTTTACCACCGCGCCTCTCATCTCCGAACCAGATTGCCGGCAAGAACAGATCTCATTCATTCACACCTCGACGGTTGACTCGACAGCAGCTACTGTGAACAACTACGTCGTACACTTTTTTGACCGCTTTCGACCGGCTATGAGAACCCTGCTCCTACGTACGCTAGCGACCATTACGATGGTCCAGTACCAGGTTTTTGGTATAGTTAAATTACGTCTTTGCAAAGGGCGTCTGTACCGCTTTAAAAAACCTAGGTATATCAGTGCGTAGTGATGTTGGTTGATCTTAAAGCTGGTTAAGCATTTTCAAAAACAGTTTGCATTTATTTTCTTTCGCGTCGCGTGAAGCTGCTGCGCTTTTGGTGACGAATCAACACCAGTAACAGGTAAGTACCACACGCATAATTATTTTTCGGACCTGCTTGGCGTAGGAATATATCCTTTCGTGTTTTGGTACTGTAACCTCAAATCTCCTTACCCTCCTCTTGCGTCCGCCATCTTGTTTAGTTCTCACCGCATCTCCTTGTCGCCCACCCTCCGCCATTTTTAGTTCGCACTATTTTAACCTCAAAATCTGCTCTTCTAAGCTCTTGCTACAGCCATCTTCTTTTAGTTCCCATTCTCACCAACGCGTCTCCTTGCCCCCACCTCTTGCAACCGCCATGTTCACCACTAACCTCGATATTTCCTCGTCCTCTCAACCATCTTGTTTAGTTCCCATTTTCACCACCGCATCTCATATCGCCCCATCTCTCTATCCACTCAAGAAAACCACCATCACCTCCAACATACCCGACTCCCACACCTTTTTCTTTCCACCAATCATAATCTCTCTTATTCTTACCAATCAACAACTTTCATTTGTTCTTTTCCACCAATAACATCACTTCTTATTCCCACCAATCACAACTTCACACGTCACTTTCTGTTATACTTTTTATCCCTCGCTCACATCTTTTCCCTCTTTCAGTCCCCACCTCCGCACACACAACACCTCGCCACCCAGCTCTTCTCCATCACGTGTCCTCCATACTCTTTCATCTTCCTTCCTTTATCTTCCACCCAAATTAACCAAACAATCACATTTCGTCTTATTTTTACCAATCAAAACACTCCACGTCACTTCCTGTTTTTCCTTCATCTTTCCCTAATCCTCAATTCTTTTAACTCGTCCCGGATGAACCCATCACCTCCAACATACCCCACTCCCACACCTTTTTCTTTCCACCAATCATAATCTCTCTTATTCTTACCAATCAACAACTTTCATTTGCTCCTTTCCACCAATAACATCACTTCTTATTCCCACCAATCACAACTTCACACGTCACTTTCTGTTATACTTTTTATCCCTCGTTCGCCATCTTTTCCCTCTTTCAGTCCCGACCTCCGCACACACAACACCTCGCCACACCGCTCCTCTCCATACTCTTTCATCTTCCTTCCTTCATCTTCCACCCGAATTAACGAACCAATCACATTTCGTCTTATTTTTACCAATCAAAACACTCCACGTCACTTCCTGTTTCTCCTTCATCTTTCCCTAATCCTCAATTCTTCTAACTCGTCCCGGATGAACCAATTGCAATAACGATAATCCTTTCGCTCATGGCGCTTTTCAAACTTGCCGCCGCCGTCGCACGCAGCGACACTAGCGCCCCTAGCGGCAGGATATCGTTAATCCAATTGGCTCATCCGGGACTTATACTACTCCTGTAGCAACTCTAATACCACGATGATGAATGGGATTCAAGCGACGTAACACAATGGACGTGCCGATGAATAGACAATGCACCCGTAATCAAGTTTGGATCAGACCAAAGAGGGATAAAGACGCAGAAGGACGGTCCGATCAGCTCCCCAGGATGTGTCACTTAAAACACGTAAAATATTAAGAGAACGGTCATACTTTGCTTTTAAAAACGAAATGTGCGAAATCCAGCTCAGCTTCCTATCAAAGATCAACCCCAAGAATTTCGCCTCGTCTGCAAACGGAAGTACCCCTGGCCCAAGATGGTGAGAGGGCGGAGGGAAAGTCTTCCGGCGCCAGAAATTGATACAGACGGATTTTTCGGCGGAGAAATTGAAGCCGTTAGCGATAATCCAGGCATAGAGACGGTCGATACAGCTCTGGAGACGGCGTTCGAGTAGACAGGTCCGCCGTGAACTGCAATAAATGGCAAAATCGTCAACAAAAAGGGACGATGAAATGCCAGGTGGAATACAAGCAACACTATGGTTGATAGCTATCGCAAAAAGTGTGACACTGAGTACAGAGCCCTGCGGTACTCCGTTCTCTTGAATAAAAAGACTAGATACAACCGAGCTCACACGTACACGAAAGACGCGGTCCGTCTTAAACTCCCGAAGAAACATGGGAAGACGACCGCGGAAATTCCATGCATGGAGTGTACGTAAAATGCCGCCCCTCCAACAAGTGTCATAAGCCTTCTCCAGGTCAAAAAATACAGGCCACGGTTTGACACTTTTTCAGAAATCCGTTCATAATATGCGTCGACAGACACCAGATGGTCGACGGTACATCGATGGCGAAGAAATCCACACTGAGCGTTCGGCAGACGTTTCTGAGACTCAAGCCACCATGTCAACCGCCCGTTGATCATTGGCTCCATCACCTTGCAAACGCAACTGGTGAGGGAGATAGGGCGGTAGCTGGAAGGTAGTTGGAGATCCTTACCAGGCTGAAGTATAGGGACAATGGTGGCTTCGCGCCAAACGGAAGGAAAACGGCCGTCCTGCCAAATACGATTATAGACCCGTAAGAGAAAGCGCTTACTGTCGGCTGAAAGGTTCTTTAACAGCAGAACATGAATGCCATCCGGCCCAGGAGCGGAGTGCCTAGAGCAACGAAGAGCGTGCTCCAGCTCCCTCATTGTAAAAAGGGCATTATAACATTCCGTATTATCAGACCGAAAATTACAGGTTGCGGAATCCAGGCGGTCTTTAATAGAGCGAAAGCCGGCGGAATAATGGTCTGAACTGGAAACCGCCTCAAAGGCAGCACCCAGAGTGTTAGCGATGGCAGCCGGATCCACTATGGTGGCATTGGAAACCTGAGGGCCAGAAACAGTACAATGCGACACTTTACCTGAGAAGCGACGAAGTTTATCCCAAACAGATGAAGGCGTAAAGCGATTAAAAGACTCGACAAAACGAGCCCAAGATGCCTTCTTGCTATCCTGAATAATGCGACGAGCCCTGGCGCGCGATTGTTCCGTCAACGTAAGGTGCTGCGCTAGTTGGTTAATGTCGGTGAAGGGCTGGTCGTCAAAATGCATGAGGCTGGAATGCATGCTCCAGTCGGCTTTGGTGAATATCCAGGTAGGGACTCTGGAATGCTGTACGTGGTGTGACAGAAGAGAAACGATGCAGGGGTAATGGTCGCTGGAGTAAGTGTCAGCGACGACGTTCCACTGAAGACGACTAGCAAGCTGGAGTGAGCAAACGGCAAGGTCCAAGTGGGAAAATGTACCGGAAGAATCAGAAAGAAACGTAGGCTCACCGGTATTGAGTATAGAGAGATTGAACTGATAAAAAATGTCGGAAAGAAGAGTTCCCCTTGGCGAACCCCACAGGGGGTGATGGGCATTAAAATCTCCCAACAGAAGAAATGGTGTTGGGAGAGCGGACAAGAGATGTCGAAGGTCCGCGTTAGCGAGGGGAGACGATGGATGTGAATATACAGAGCAAACAGAAAAGAAAAAACCGGGTAACTGCAGTCTAATAACAACAGCTTGCAAGTCGGACGTAAGAGTGAGACGTAGAAAATGAACGTCGTTACGCACTAACATGACACCTCCATGAGCAGGAGTACCCTCCTCCGGTTCAAGGTCGTAGCGAACCGGAGTATATCCTCGGAGATCAAAAGGATCATGAGGGCGAAGCTTAGTCTCCTGCAAACACACGACTATAGGCGAATGGGAACGCAATAAAAATTGCAGTTCCGCCCTATGCGATCGTACACCACGTACATTCAAGGTCAGGGTAGCCATTAAGAAAAAAGGGATAAACTCTCTACTTAGAAGGGCGCCTTAAAATTACCTTTTGCTTAACCGTTGGGCTCGGGCTTTTGGTATGGAGTTGGTCAGACTCCATAGCCTCCTCGAAGGGAGGGCCCACGCGCTCAGAGCCAGAAACCGATTCAAGCGCCGAGAGTAGGTTCTGGGTGGCGATGGGTGAGGGGTGCCGCTGAGCGCGGTTTGTCCCACGATCTTCCTGGGACTGCGACCTCCGAGGAGGAGAAGGTGAACTCTGCTTACTGTGAACAAGCGGAGGGCCTTTTAGAAAGTCTTCTCTTCGAAATTTGTGCTTCGGGTGTTTTCTCTGTGGCTTGTGACTTCATAGACTTTTGACCAGGTTTAGAGGGCTTGGTAACAGTAGCTGAAATGGACGGCCGGATGGTGGTGGAGGGCAAGGCAGTCATGGTCCAAGTTTTGAGTCCCCGCATCCTTCCGGGGTACTGGCGAGGCAACAACAGAACTGAATGTTCCCGATCGCAGGAGCGAAGGTTGGCGCGCATGGTAACGCATCCGGGCTTCGGCGAAGGAGAGTTTCTCCTTTACCCGGATCGCCTTCTCGTCCAAATACCGCGGACAGTCGGCAGACGAAACAGAATGTGACCCTTTGCAATTGACGCAGACGGGAGCTGTTGAACAGGTACCTTCGTGTGAGGGCTGGCTACATGTTGCACAGATGTTAACGGCACTCTTACATGAGACTTGCGTATGCCCAAAACGTTGGCATTTTAAACAACGCAGAGGTCTAGGAATATAAGGCCTCACAGAAATCCGTTCGTACCCTGCGGAGATGCTCGTGGGCAGATCGACGCCATCAAATGTTAGAAACAGGGTACGAGTGGGTACCAATACGCCGTCGCGTTTGGACTGCACTCGATGAACCGCTGTCACCTTCTGGTCTGCAAGATATTCTACAAGGTCCTCGTCCGATATGCCATCGAGGCTATGCGTGGTGACAACGCCTCGACAAGAATTCAAGGTGCGGTGCTTCTCAACACGGATAGGATAACCGTGCAGAAGCTTGGCGCTCAACAAGGACTTACTTTGTGCCTCGAACTTGCTTTGCACTAACAACGAACCATTGCGAAGCCGAGTGCAGGAAAGAACCGGACCAGCAATTGAGTCAATGCCCTTCTGGATGATAAAAGGGTTCACCTTCTCGAATGATTGTCCTTCCTCTGTAGGGTAATCACTAAGTAACAACTAGTTGTAGGCGGTGCTACTTCTGTTACTAAAACTTTTCGGCGCTTGTTGTTTATAATGGAGAAAGGGTGCTCCATAGCGAAAAAAATCCTCCGCCATTGCAACCGTCTCCGACCTCGGGCTCTGACTTCCCGGGCGTTACCCCGGCTTGGGTGAGTGGCCTATGTATACCTATCTCACCCCTGGGTCACACCTCCCAAAACATAGACAGAGGGACCCAATCGCCGTCAGAAGTCAGCAGCTCATGCAATGCCCCCCCCCCGTGGAACTGCAGGTGAACTGCGGATACGAACACAAACCCTATATGACGACCCCGGGTGGTGGGGATGACGCCATTACCCACTCACCCAGCTGCGCGGGTATCCGTCAGGCTGTATCCACGGAGGATTAAAAGAAAAGATAAAATAAATAAAACTGTGTGGGCGTTTGGCACGCAAGGTAGGTCGGCGAGGAAGAAAAAGAGATGTGCGAATGTCGTGGTGCGAAATGGCCGGAAATTGAAAAGGGAAGAAAGAAACGATGGCGAGGTGCGGTATGAATGTAATGCAAATAACGCACGAGAGCCTACCTTGGGTCCCCCGGTCACGAGAACGGACCCACTCCACCGGACGGGGATGAAGGGATGAAAATGGCGATGAGTGGCTCGGGAACCCCCGGGTACGCCAACACCCGTACTCACATATGGTGAGCCCCTGGGGGGGCTCGAACTATAAGAACTATTCTTTGCGGTAGAACTCCCTGGTGATAAGGAACGGTGTACTGAGGAGTGTGAGAGTTTGCATGCGTAAGAACTAGGGTGGAACAGCTGATGATCCCGAAGAGTAAACTGAAGGAAGTCCTCGAGGAAACCCATGCCAGTTTTACCGGGGCAACATGGATATGAACAAGTCCTCGAAGAAGCTATGTCGCCAATTATATTTGTTGCATCTTAGAGCGACATGATGAGATGGTGCCAATAATACATCTGTGCCACCGGTCCTGGGCCCACGTCACGCATTCAGTGTTAACCCCGAGGGAAGCTGATGGTAGTTCATTGTGATCGTCCTGCTACAGATCGTGGAATTGCTCAGGACGAAAAGCTTTGAGGAGGGAGTTGTGTAGCGCAGCGGCTATGGCCCAAGGTTATCGGAAGTTCGGCGCCAGGCAGTCAGAGATGCAAACGATAAGTAGCGCTCACCAGCGTAAACACCGGGACTGCTATCGGCAGATAAACAGAATATTCTGGAAGTTTCTTCCCCTCTCTCGCTTCCAGTAGAATGTTCTATGGAAGATTTCAATGCCTATATAAGCGAGAGGTATCGCAAGAACAGAGAGAGTGAGGTTGAATCAGTGAGCGAGTTAGCGAGTGCGATTCTGGTGCGACATCAAATACGATTATCCGAGCGAATTTGTGACGACTGCTGTGACGTGCGAGTGTTGCCGTCGGAGAGATTGCAGAAGCCTTGCGTTGAGACTCCCCAGCGAGTGAACCGTTCGGAAGAAGAGGCTATGCCATGAAGAAGTGGAGTGACAGGGAAGTTGAACTAGTTCACATTAATGATGTGACAGCGTGAACTAAGTGAAGTGCCAGTGAAAGTTGAACCAGATGAAAACAGTGAGAGTGGGAATTAAGAGAGATGACAGTTAAAAACTGGACAATGTCACAATATGATTAAAACAAAACCACATGCGAAAATGACTTTACTATGTAAACAAAAACTGTAAGAAGTATTGTTTGACCTAGGAAAAGAAGGATCCAGCTTTTCAGCTGAAATCTATGATTCGGAACGAGTTCTAGAAATACACCGATTATCCGTCCGGTAAACGAGTCTATCATCTCCATTTTCTCTATAGGTCCAAAAAGACACTTATATGCCCTGTAAATACGTATTTTAGAAATTACATTTTAAATTATGAACAATTCTAACATATTGCACTTTACAATATTAAGCCAAGCTATATTAAATTTAAAATATAATTATACAGCATTTTCATTAGCAAATGGCGTGTTTTTAAGGGCAATCCAAAGGAATTAAGCGTAAGCTTGTTAGACTGTTTATGCCTTCCGTTTATCTTTCACTTTCCCCCAAGATCTCGATTCACTAACAATAAGCGCAGAGTATTCCGTTTTATTATTTTGTACGGTTGTGTGATGAAAATATCGAAACGGAAGTGTGTGTTTAATAAAACGAAAGCTACTTTCCATTTATAAAAGGATAAATCAGTATGCTTTGCTTATTGCTTGACGTGGATATTTAAATTTGCTATTGGACATTCTAGAAGTATTTACAATGCTCGAGATTTAAGAGATGTAGCGCGCAAGGAGGCCATAATTATTAAATTACCTTATTCTTTATTTTATTTTCTCCACCACGTATCTATTAGGTACAGAAGGTATTGCATTCCACCCAAAAACTCGATATCATGATTTTAGTTAAGTACATTTTTGTTGCCTTCTGAATTAAAGAAAAATATTGTTAGAAGATCTCGTCTGTGTGTGAACAGCGTAACTGAAAAACAAAATGGTTGGTTAAATGCCAAGCTTGGTATATAAGTTCAACGTATTCCAATGCGGCAGGAAGTTTTTTCAAGAAAATTCCCCCTCGCCTAAATACCCGTTATATGGAAAATGTTTCGTTATTTGATATTTTCTCAAAAATTACTCTAATAATTTTGGTTAACATATAATATGTGTAAGATATTTTCATGGCAAATTGAATTACATATATTAATAATTTTGTGGGAATAACCTGTGAAATGCTCTTCATTCTGTATGACTTTAGTATTACTGGTAAACTGTAGGAGACAGACAAAATCTTAATTTACAAAAAATAATTCTCGTTAAAGCAAAAAATTTATTCAACATAAAATGTTTTGTGGCATTAACTATTTCCAAAATACTTCTTGTTATTGGTTTGCATTTTCAAATACTTAAACTTTTCAGGATTCATTCCACGTCAAGCACACAGATTTTCACAAAATCTGACCATCATGTGTCCGATTCACTTCAAATTTTCTCCATGGATTACAAAAACAAAGAGAACTATGTTTTAAATTCTTATTTTTTTTAAACAGCAACATTTTAAAACTATTGTGCAATCCAACTTGTGAAAAGCGACACACCTCTCTACCTTTAAATTAGAATATCTCACAGGTGATAAGTGATAAAATTATATTATAAAGTGCTATGCAAAGCTTAATATGTAATGTTTTACTTAATATTTATTATAATAATATATTTAACTATTTACATAATTTTTTAAAATCCAAACATTTAAAAACTTTATATTCCTACTAACCCCCTAGTTCGAATTTCTATAAAAATTATAAATAAATTCCTTGTAGTTTTTTGTACATATGTACATATACCAAAGATGGGATCCTGTGTAGTTAATTTTAAATACAATAACTTAGAAAGCGGCACCAGCGGTGGCAGACACATCAGCAGCCTGCCATTGGATGCCTTGTCAACTGTTCACAGCACTTTAGTTGCACTAGTTTGTTCACATGTAACTTAAATTTGGCATACAGTTCAGAAACATCCGAACTTTCAATTTTATCCTATGGGAGGCAGGCTAACTACAATTTAAATGCGCACTTTTTCCCCTTCAGACTCAAAAATTAAATTGAGTTTTATTTATGGACGCTCTTTAACTACTATGGTTCTTAGCGTCCCATTCTATATTGGGCGTGAAAGACCGGAAATTTTGCTCAGAGGCCTCTTATCAGCTTGAGGTTCTTTTACGTGCCGTAAATCTATGACACAGGACCACCGGCTTTACTTCCCTTCCGAAGGAAGTCGTGTTAAGGATTTTTACGCCCGAAAAAATTCATCGTCCTCGATGATTCGCCGGGTTTGAACCCACGACCTCGGGAACCAGAGGCTAGCACGGTACCACTAGTCCACGGAGGACGACTTCAGGCTCAAGTGATTACCATCTGGTTGTTACGTGATGATGATGATGATGATATGGGGTTAAGGGCGCTAAACATCAAAGGTCATCAGCGCCCTTACAAAGTGTAAAATATAAAATTCAAGAACTGAAATACGGAAAAATCCGATAAGTCAAAAACACTAAAAAACACGCACACAAATGCTAAAATCAACACACTAAAACATGTTAAACAAAACAATAAAAGATAAAACCACGTGTCAAGAACTGTAGAACGCATGTGACATGGGCGCTATATGTTCACTGGGGAGTAGAGCCCCCATTAAAAAGTCAATATAAAATTACAAGGTTAAAAGGCGCACAGCGCATCAAATGCGCCGATTAAAATCACTGTCATAGATAAAACGTAAAAGACATTCTACAGCATGCGCGTCGTCTGGCAAAACGTTGGCTATGCCAACAGGCAGACCCACGTGACCGCGCAATGGAGCTAAAACTTGACACTCTGTTAAAATGTGACGCACCGTTAAGGGCGCATCACACTGCTGGCATACTGGTGCGGGGTCACCACTAAGCAGGTATCTATGACTAAAAAGGCAATGTCCGATTCGTAGACGGGCTAAAAGTACCTCTTCCCGACGAGAAGAACGAGAAGAGGTACGCCAGACTAACGGAAGAGGTTTAACCTCCCGCAACTTGTTCCCCCGGAGGGCCGTCCACTCATCGCGCCAAAGCGAGAGGATGCGGCGACGTAAAAGAACACACAAATCTGACGAGTGAACAACAGAGGTAAAAAATCCGAGTAATAAAATCGCCGACTTGGCAGCGGCGTCGGAAAACTCGTTCCCTGAGATGCCCACATGACCTGGAATCCACAGGAAGGAGACGCTAATGCAAGAGGCACCAAGCAAGTGGAGCAGGTCATGTATACGCTGTACGAGAGGGTGGTAATTGTACAGCGCGTTAATACTCTGAAGGGCACTCAGAGAGTCGGTACAAACAACACCCTGCCGTAAGTCGCGCCGCTGAACGTATAAAACCGATTGATAAATACTAACACGTTCGGTGGTAAAAATCGAACACTGACCCGGTAAACGAAAGGTAAAACTATGATGATCCAAACAAAGGCACACCATAGTCCATCATCTGTCTTAGATCCATCAGTAAATATTACAGGCAAGTCCCCGAAGTGCGCCTGCAGTTCTAAAAATGCTGATCTAAAGACTGAAGGGGTCTCATTCTTCGGCATCGACGATAACCCAAGGTGACAGTGGGCCTCAGCAGGCAACCATGGAGGAAAACGGGTTTTCCCCCTTGGATGATGATGATGAGATGGGGCTTAAGGGCGCTCAACTGCTCAGGTTATTAGCGCCCTTACTATGTGTAAAATATAAAAGTCAAAAAGTTAAAAAACCACACACAAACCGCTTGGTCAAAACACTAAAAAAACACAACAGACCAAATACTAAGAGCTACACACTAAAATCATGGTCAACAAGAGAATAAAACAACGTGTCAAGAACTGTAGAATGCGAGGGACACGAGCGCCACATATCCACTGGGGAGACGTGCCCCCATTAAAACATAATCTAAAAGCAAACAGCTAAAAGGCGCTCAGCGCATCAAATGCGACGGCTAAAACCACTGTCAGTGATAAAACGTAAAAGACATTCTACAGCATGCGCGTCGTCCGCCAAAACGTTGGCTAGGCCAACAGGCAGACCAACACGAACGCGCAACGAAGCTAAAACTTGACACTCTGCTAAAATGTGACGCGCCGTTAAGGGCGCATCACACCGCCCACAGAGTGGTACGGGGTCACCACTGAGCAAATACCTATGACTAAAAATGCAATGTCCGATACGAAGCCGTGTTAAAATTACCTCTTCCCGACGAGAAGCACGGAAAGAGGTAGCCCAGACTAACGGGAGAGGTTTAGCCTCCCGCAACTTGTTCCCCCGGAGGGCCGTCCACTCATCGCTTCAAAGCGAGAGGATGCGGCGACGTAAAACAATAAACAAATCTGACGAGGGAACAACAGACGTAAAACTTATGGGTGATAAAATCGCCGATTTGGCAGCGGCGTCGGCAGACTTGTTCCCTGAGATGCCAACATGACCTGGAATCCACATGAAGAAGTCGCGGATGCCAGATGATGATGATGATGATGATGATATGCGGTTTAAGGGCGCTAAACTGCTACGGTCATCAGCGCCCTTACAATGTATAAAAGATAAGGTCAAAATATAAAACTGGTAAAAAACCGCATAGGTAAAAACGGGACACAAACCCGCGATGTGCAAAAAGCTAAAACTAACAACAGAACAATAACAAAATAACAATAACAACAATAACAATAACAATAACAACAATAACAAGAACAACAAGAATAACAATAACAACAATATAAAGTTCTGAAAAATCAACACACTAAAAGCAAGGGCAACAAAAGATTAAAACGTGTCAGGAACTGTAGAATGCGAGGGACATGAGCGCCATATGTCCACTGGGGATAAGAGTTCCCATAAAAACAGACAGAATAAAAGTACTAAGCCAACAGACGCTCAACGCCTAAATGCGCAGATTAAAATCACTGTCATGAATAAAACGTAAAACACATTCTACAGCACGCGTGTCGTCTGCCAAAACGTTGGCTAGGCCAACAGGCAGACCCACACGAGCACGCAATGCAGCTAAAACCTGACACTCTGTTAAAATGTGACGCACCGTTAAGGGCACGACACACTGCCCACAGAGTGGTGCGGGGTCACCACTGAGCAAATACCTATGACTAAAAACACAATGTCCAATCCGTAGAAGAGCTAAAATTACCTCTTCCCGACGACAAGAACGAGAAGAGGTACCCCAGATCAACGGGAAAGGCTTAACTTCCCGCAATTTGTTCCCCCGGAGGGCCGTCCACTCATCGCGCCAGCGCGAGAGGATGCGGCGACGTAAAATAATACACGAATCAGACGAGGGAACAACAGAAGTAAAAAATCTGGGTAATAAAATCGCCGATTTCGCAGCGGCGTCGGCAGACTCATTACCTGAGATGCCCACATGACCTGGAATCCACATGAAGGACACGCTGATGCCAGAGACACCAAGCGAGTGGAGCAGGTCATGTATGCGCTGTAAGAGTGGGTGGTAATGGTACAGCGCATGAATAGCCTGAAGGGCACTCAGAGAGTCCGTACAAATAAAACAGTGCCGTAAGTCGAGCCGCTGAATGGATAAAACAGATTGATAAATGCTAAAAAGTTCGGCGGTAAAAATTGAACATTGTCGAGGTAAACGAAAAGTAAAACTCTGAACACCAAAAACAAAGGCACATCCTACTCCAACATCAGTCTTAGACCCATCAGTATATATAAAATGACAGTCCCCGAACTGCGCTTGTAGTTCTAAAAAGGCGGATCTAAGAACAGAAGCAGGGGTCGCATTTTGCGGCATCGACGTTAGCCCAAGGTGGATGTGGGCCTCAGCGCGCGACCATGGAGGAAAGCGCGTTTCCCCTCGGGTAAGGGCCGGCGCTGGCGTAACGTCCAAATGCCGAAGTAGCAGTCGAAATCGAACCCCTGGAGGGAGCAATGCAGAGGAGCTAACTAAATATTGCCGGTCAAGCGAATCCTCGTAAAATACATCAGCTCCCCAGGATGTGCCACTTAAAACACGTAAAATATTAAGAGAACGGTCACACTTTGCTTTTAAAAAGGAAACGTGCGAGGTCCAACACAACTTCCTATCAAAAATCAACCCCAAAAATTTCGCCTCGTCTGCAAACGGAAGTATCCCTGGCCCAAGATGGAGAGAGGGCGGAGGGAAATACTTCCGGCGCCAGAAGTTGATGCAGACGGATTTCTCGGCGGAGAAATTAAAGCCGTTGGCGTTACTCCAGGCGTAGAGACGGTCGATACAGCTCTGGAGACGGCGTTCGAGTAGACAGGTCCGCCGTGAACTGCAATAAATAGCGAAATCGTCAACAAAAAGGGACGATGAAATGCCAGGTGGAATACAATCAACAATGGGGTTGATAGCAATCGCAAAAAGTGTGACACTGAGTACAGAGCCCTGCGGTACTCCGTTCTCTTGAATAAAACGACGAGATAAAACCGAGCCCACACGTACACGAAAGACGCGGTCCGTCATAAACTCCCGAAGAAATATGGGAAGACGACCGCGGATATTGCAATCGAGAAGTGTACGTAAAATGCCGCCCCTCCAACAAGTGTCATAAGCTTTCTCCAGGTCAAAAAATACAGCCACGGTTTGACACTTTCTCAGAAATCCATTCATAATATGCGTCGACAAGGACACCAGATGGTCGACGGTAGAGCGATATCGACGAAACCCGCACTGAGCGTTCGCTAGAAGTTTCTGAGACTCAAGCCACCATGTCAACCGCCCGTTGATCATGCGCTCCATCACCTTGCAAATGCAACTGGTGAGGGAGATAGGGCGGTAGCTGGAAGGTAGTTGGCGATCCTTCCCAGGCTTAAGTATAGGGACAATGGTGGCTTCGCGCCAAACGGAAGGAAAAATGCCGTCTTGCCAAATACGGTTATAGACCTGTAAGAGAAAGAGTTTACTGTCGGCTGAAAGGTTCTTTAACATCAGGACATGAATGCCGTCCGGCCCAGGAGCGGAGTGCCGAGAGCAATGAAGAGCGTGCTCCAGCTCCCTCATTGTGAAAAGTTCATTATAACACTCAATATTAGCAGATCGAAAATTAAAGGTGCCGGAATCCAGCCGGTCTTTGATAGAGCGAAAGCCGGCGGAATAATGGTCTGAATTGGATACCGCCTCAAAGGCAGCACCCAGTGTGTTAGCGATGGCAGCCGGATCCACTATGGTGGCATTAGAACCTGAAGGCCAGAAACAGTACAATGTGACACTTTACCTGAGAAGCGACGAAGTTTATCCCAAACAACGGATGAAGGCGTAACACGATTAAAAGACTCGACAAAACGAGCCCAAGATGCCTTCTTGCTATCCTGAATAATGCGACGAGCCCTGGCGCGCGATTGTTTAAAAGTCACCAAATTATCAAGAGTAGGGTGTCGCCGAAACACCCTAAGTGCAGTCCTACGGGCACGAACGGCGTCCCGACAATCCTCGTTCCACCACGGAACAGGTGACCGCCGAGGTTGGGAGGATGAACGGGGTATTGCGCGTTCGGCGGCAGAGAAAATAATAGACGTAAGGTGCTGCACTAGTTGGTTAATGTCGGAGAAGGGCTGGTCGTCAAAATGCACGACGCTGGAATACAAGCTCCAGTCGGCTTTTGCGAATATCCAGGTAGGTACTCTGGAATGCTGTACGTGGTGCGACAGAAGAGAAACGATGCAGGGGTAATGGTCGCTGGAGTAGGTGTCAGCGACGACGTTCCACTGAAGACGACGTGCAAGCTGGAGTGAGCAGATGGCAAGGTCCAGGTGAGAGAATGTACCAGAAGAATCAGAAATGAAAGTAGGTGCACCTGTATTGAGGATGGAAAGATTGAACTGATAAAAAATGTCGGAAAGAAGAGTTCCCCTCGCACAAGCCCTTGGCGAACCCCATAGTGGGTGATGGGCATTAAAATCTCCCAACAGAAGAAATGGTGTTGGGAGAGCGGACAGGAGAGATCGAATGTCCGCGGGAGCGAGGGGAGACGATGGAGGTGTATACACAGAACAAACAGAAAAGAAAAAACCGGGTAACTGCAGTCTAATGGCAACAGCTTGCAAGTCGGACGTAAGTGTGATAGTTTGAAAATGAACGTCATTACGCACCAACAACATAACACCTCCATGAGCAGGAGCACCCTCCTCCGGTTCAAGATCGTAGCGAACCGGAGTGTACCCTCGGAGATCGAAAGGGTCGTGACGGCGAAGCTTGGTCTCCTGCAAACACACGTCCATAGGTGAATGGGAACGCAATAAAAGTTGCAGTTCCGCCCTATGCGATCGTACACCACGTACATTCCAGGTCAGGATAGCCATTAAGAAAAAGGGGATAAACTGTCTATTTAGAAGGGCGGCTTAAAATTACCTTTTGTTTAACCTTTGGGCTCGGGCTTTTTGTATGGAGTTGGTCAGACTCCATAGCTTCCTCGGAGGGAGGGCCCACGCGCTCAGTGCCAGAAACCGATTCAAGCGCCGTGAATCGGTTCTGGGTGGCGATGGGTGAGGGGTGCCGCTGAGCGCGGCTTGTCCCAGGACCTTCCTGGGACAGCGACCTCCGAGGAGAAGGTGAACTTTTGTTACCGCGCGCACGCGGAGGGTCTTTTAAAAAATCTTCCCTGCGAAGTTTCTGCTTGGGTTTCTTTTCAACGGCTTGCGACTTCATGGACTTGGGACCAGGTTTATACGGCTTGGTAACTGTAGCCTTAATGGACGGCCGGATGGTAGTGGCGGTTAATCCAGTCAAGGTCCAGGTCTGAGTTTCGGCATCTACTCGTGGTACCGGCGAGGCAACAACAGAACTAAATGTGCCAGATCGCAGGAGTGAAGGTTGGCGCGCATAGTAACGCCTCCGGGCTTCAGCGAAGGAGAGTTTTTCCTTTACCCGGATCTCCTGGATCGCCTTCTCGTCCAAGTACCGCGGACAGTCGGCAAACGAAGCAGAATGAGACCCTTTACAATTAACGCAGACGGGGGCTGTTGAACAGGTACCTTCGTGTGAGGGCTGGCTACATGTTGCACAGATGTTAACGGCACTCTTACATGAGACTTGCGTATGCCCAAAACGTTGGCATTTAAAACAACGCAGAGGTCTGGGAATATAAGGCCTCACAGAAATTCGTTCGTACCCTGCGGAGATGCTCGTGGGCAGATCGACGCCATCAAATGTAATAAACAGGGTACGAGTGGGTACCAATACGCCATCGCGTTTGGCCTGCACTCGATGGACCGCTGTCACCTTCTGGTCTGCAAGATATTCTACCAGGTCCTCGTCCGATATACCATCGAGGCTATGGGTGGTAATAACGCCTCGACAGGAATTCAATGTGCGGTGCTTCTCCACACGGATGGGATAGCCGTGGAGAAGCGTAGCGCGCAACAAGGTCTTACTTTGCTGATCGGATTTCGTTTGGGCTAATAAGGAACCATTCCGTAGACGAGTGCAGGACTGAACCGCACCAGCAATTGCATCAATCCCCTTTTGTATGATGAAAGGGTTCACCTTCTCAAAACTTTGTCCTTCTTCGGTTCGTGAAATGACCAAGTAACAACCAGTTGTCGGTGGTGTCACTTCTGTTACATAAACTTTTCGGCGCTTGTTAGTAGTAATGGAGGAAGGGTGCTCCATAGCGAAATAAATCCTCCACCATTGCAACCGTCTCCGACCTCGGGCTCTGACTTCCCGGGCGTTACCCCGGCTTGGGTGAGTGGCCTATCTATACCTAGCTCACCCCAGGGTCACACCTCCCAGAACATAGACAGAGGGACCCAATCGCCGTCGGAAGCCAGCAGCTCATGCAATGGCCCCCCCGCGGGACTGCAGTTGAACAGCGGATACGAACACATACCCTACATGACGACCCCGGGTGGTGGGGATGACGCCATTACCCACTCACCCAGCTGCGCACGCGGTGCGCGGGTATCCGTCAGGCTGTGTCCACGGAGGATTTAAATAAAAAGATAAAAGAAACTAAAACTGTGTGGGCGTTTCGCACGCAAGGTAGGCCGGCGGGGAAGAAAAAGAGAGATATGCGAATGTCGTGGTGCGAAATGGCCGGAAAGTGACAAGAGAAGAAAGAAACGATGGTGAGGTGCGGTATGAATGGAATGTAACGAACGCACGAGAGCCTACCTTGTGTCCACCGGTCACTTGAAGAACCCACCTCGACCGGATGGGGGTGAGGGGATGAATGTGGCGATGACTGGTTCGAGAACCCCCGGGTGCGCCAAAAACCCGTACTCACATAAGGTGAGCCCCTGAGGGGGCGGATGCCAGAGAAATCAAACGAATGGACCAGGTCATGTATGCGCTGTACGAGTGGGTGGTAATTCTACAGCGCGTTAATACTCTGAAGGGCACTCAGGGAGTCTGCGCAAAGAACACAGTGCTGTAAATTACGCCGTAATTTGTATAAAAGAGCCTGATAGATACTAAAAAGCTCCGCGGTAAAAATCCAACATTACTCCGGTAAACGAAATGTAAAAGTATGCTGATCAAAAACAAAGGCACACCCTACTCCAACATCAGTCTTAGACCCATCAGTGTATATAAAATGAAAGTTCCCGATTTTCGCCTGGAGTTCTAAAAAGGCTGATCTAAGAACTGAAGAAGGGGTCTCAGTCTTCGGCATCGACGTTAGCCCAAGGTGATAGTGGGCCTCAGCGCGCAGCCATGGAGGAAAAAGCGTTTCCCCCTGGGAAGGGCCGGCGCTGGCGCAACGTCCAAATGCCGAAGGAGTTGAAATCGAACCCCTGGAGGTAGTAATGCAGAGGAGCTAACTAAATATTGTCGATCAAGGGAATCCTCGTAAAATAACTCGAAGGACGGGTGGTTAGGCAAGCTTGAGAGTCGACAAGCTTAACTACACAAAAGCATCTCACTCCGGAAGGACAGCGGAGGCAGCTTCTGCGTACAGACTGGGTACAGGGCTAGTTGGAAAGGCCCCTGTAGCGACTCTTATGCCACGATGGTGAATGGCATTCAATCGACGTTACACAGATGGACGTGCCGACGAATAAACAATACACCCGTAATCAAGCTTGGATCGGACCAAAGAGCGATGAAGGCGAAGAAGGACGGTCCGATCAGCTCCCCAGGATGTGCCACTTAAAACTCGTAAAATACTAAGAGAACGGTCACACTTTGCTTTTAAAAAGGAAACGTGAGAAGTCCAGCTCAGCTTCCGGTCAAAGATCAACCCCAAAAAATTCACCTCGTCTGCAAATGGAAGGACCTCCGACCCAAGATGGAGAGAGGGCGGAGGGAAAGCCTTCCGGCGCCAGAAGTTGATGCAGATGGATTTCTCGGCGGAGAAATTAAAGCCGTTAACGTTACTCCAGGCGTAGAGACGGTCGATACAGCTCTGGAGACGGCGTTCGAGTACACAGGTCCGCCGTGAACTGCAATAAATGGCAAAATCGTCAACAAAAAGGGACGATGAAATGCCAGGTGGAATACAATCAACAATGGGGTTGATAGCAATCGCAAAAAGTGTGACACTGAGTACAGAGCCCTGCGGTACTCCGTTCTCTTGAATAAAACGACTCGATAAAACCCAGCCCACACGTACACGAAAGACGCGGTCCGTCATACACTCCCGAAGCAATATGGGAAGACGACCGCGGAAATTCCATGCATGGACTGTGCGTAAAATGCCGCCCCTCCAACAAGTGTCATAAGCTTTCTCCAGGTCAAAAAATACAGCCACCGTTTGACACTTTCTCAGAAATCCATTCATAATATGCGTCGACAGACACAATTGGTCGACGGTAGAGCGATGGCGACGAAATCCATCCCCCCTTGGAAGGTAGTGCACTGGCGTAACGTCCAAATTCCGAAGAAGTTGACGAAATCGAACCCCTGGAGGGAGCAATGCAGAGGAGCTAACTAAATATTGCCGATCAAGCGAATCCTCGTAAAAAATCGCGAAGCACGGGTGGTCAGGCAAGCTTAAGAGTCGACAGGCATACCTGCACAAAAGCATCTCACGTTTGAAGGACAGCGGAGGCTCTGCAGCTTCAGCATATAGGCTAGGTACAGGGCTGGTTGGAAAGGACCCCGTAGCGACACTTATGCCACGATAGTGAATGGCAGTCAATCGACGTAATACAGATGGACGCGCCGACGAATAGACAATGCACCCGTAATCAACCTTGGATCGGACCAAAGAGCGATAAAATGTAGAAAGCTCCCCAGGATGCGCCACTTAAAACACGTAAAATATTAAGAGAACGGTCACACTTTGCTTTTAAAAAGGAAATGTGCGAAATCCAGCTCAGCTTCCTATCAAAGATCAACCCCAAAAATTTCGCCTCGTCTGCAAACGGAAGTAGCCCTGGCCCAAGATTGAGAAAGGGCGGAGGGAAAGATTTCCGGCGCCAGAAATTGATACAGACGGATTTTTCGGTGGAGAAATTAAAGCCGTTGGCGTTTCTCCCGGCGTAGAGACGGTCGATACAGCTCTGGAGACGGCGTTCGAGTAGACTGGTCAGCCGTGAACTGCAATAAATGGCAAAGCCGTCAGCAAAAAGGGACGTTGAAATGCCCGGTGGAATACAATCAACAATGGGGTTGATAGCAATTGCAAAACGTGTGACACTGAGTACAGAACCCTGCGGTACTCCGTTCAATGAATAAAACGACAAGATAAAACCGAGCCCACACGTACACGAAAGACGCGGTCCGTCATAAACTCCGGAAGAAATATGGGAAGACGACCGCGGATATTCCATGCGTGAAGTGTACGTAAAATGCCGCCCCTCTAACAAGTGTCATAAGCTTTCTCCAGGTCAAAAAAAACAGCCACGGTTTGACACTTTCTCAGAAATCCATTCATAATATGCGTCGGCAGGGACACCAGATGGTCGACGGTAGATCGATGGCGACGAAATCCCCACTGAGCGTTCGCTATAACTTTCTGAGACTCAAGCCACCATGTCAACCGCCCGTTGATCATGAGCTCCATCACCTTGCAAATTGCAACTGGTGAGGGAGATAGGGCGGTAGCTGGAAAGTAGTGTGCGATCCTTCCCAAGCTTAAGTATATGAACAATGGTGGCTTCGCGCCAAACGGAAGGAATTAGCTGTCTTGCCAAGTACGGTTATAGACCTATAAGAGAAATTGTTTACTGTTGGCTGAAAGGTTCCTTAACAGCAGGACATGAATGCCGTCCAGCCCAGGAGCGGGGTTCCTAGAGCAATGAAGAGTGTGCTCAGCTCCCTCATTGTGAAAAGTTCATTATAACACTCATTATTAGCAGACCGAAAATTAAACGTCTCGGATTCCAGCAGGTCTTTGAGAGTGCGAAAGCCGTGGAATAATGGGCAGAACTGGAAACCGCCTCAAAGGCAGCATCCAGAGTGTTAGCAATGGCAGCCGGATCCATTATGGTGGCATTGGAAACCCGAAGGCCAGACACAGTACAATGCGACACTTTACCGGAGAAGCGACGAAGTTTATCTCAAAAAACAGAGGAAGGCGTGAAGCGATTAAAAGACTCGACAAAACGAGTCCAAGACGCCTTCTTGCTATCCTGAATCATGCGACGAGCCCTAGCGCGCGATTGTTTAAAAGTAACCAAATTATCAACCATAGGGTGTCGCCGAAACATCTTAAGCTCAGTTCTACGGGCACGAACGGCGTCCCGACAGTCCTCGTTCCACCACGGAACAGGAATATGCCGAGGGTGAGAGGACGAACGCGGAATTGTGCATTCGGCGGCAGATAGCATCGTAGAGGTAAGGTGCTGCACCATTTGGTTAACGTCAGTGAAGGGCTGGTCCTCAAGATACACGAGGCTGAATACAATCTCCAGTCGGCATTTCTGAATATCCAGGTAGGTACTCTGGAATGCTCGAGGTGGTGAGACAAAAGATAAACGATGCAGGGGAAATGGTCGCTGGAGTAGGTGTCAGCGACGACGTTGCACTGCAGACGACTAGTAAGCTGAAGGGAGCAAACGGCAAGGTCCAAGTAAGAGAATGTACCAGAAGAATCAGAAAGAAAAGTAGGCTCGCCTGTATTGAGGATGAAGAGGTTGAACTGAGAAAAAATGTCGGAAAGAAGTGTTCCCCTTGCACAAGCCCTAGGTAAACCCCACAGGGTGTGATGGGCATTAAAATCTTCCAACAGAAGAAATTGGTGTTGGGAGAGCGGACAGGAGACCTCGAATGTCCGCGTTAGCTAGGGGAGACGAATAGATGGAGCAAACAGAAAAGAAAAAGCCGGGCAATTGAACTCTAAAGGCAACAGCTTGCAAGTCGGACTTAAGTGTGAGAGTCTGAAAATGAACGTCATTACGCACTAATATCATGACACCTCCATTAGCTGGAGTACCTTCATCCGGTGCAAGATCGTAGCGAATCGGAGTATACCCTCGGAGCTCAAAGGGATCGTGAGGGCGAAGCTTGGTCTCCTGCAAACACACGACCATAGGTGAACGGGAACGCAATAAAAGTTGCAGTTCAGCCCTATGCGATCGTACACCACGTAAATTCCAGGTCACAAAAGGGATGAACTGTCTACTTAGAAGGCCGGTTCAAAATAACATTTTGCTTAACCTTGGGGCTCGGGCTTTTGGTATGGAGTTGGTCAGATTCCATAGGTCCCTCGAAGGGAGGGCCCACGCGCGCAGTGGCAGAAACCGATTCAAGCGCCGAGAATCGGTTCTGGGTGGCAATGGGCAAAGAGTGCCGCCGAGCGCGGCTTGTCCCAGGGGCATCCTGGGACTGCAACCTCCGAGAAGGTGAACTTTTCTTACCGCGCGCACGCGGAGGGTCTTTAAGAAAATCTTCCCTACGAAGTTTATGGTTTGGCTTCTTTTCAGTGCCTTGAGACTTCAGAACCTTAGGACCAGCTTTAGATGGCTTGATAACCGTGCCAGAAACGGACGGCCGGATAGTTGTGGCGGTCAACGCAGTCATGGTCCAGGACTGTTTCGGCATCCTTCTAGGGTACTGGCGAGGCAATAGAACTAAATGTACCGGATCGCAGGGGCGAAGGTTGGCGCGCATGGTAACGCCTCCGGGCTTCAGCAAAGCAGAGTTCCTCGTTTACCCGGATCTCCTGGTTCGCCTTCTCGTCCAAGTACCGCGGACAGTCGGCAAATGACGCAGAATGAGACCGTTTGCAATTAGCGCAGACGGGTCCTGATGTACAGTTACCATCGTGTGACTGCTAGCTACATGAGGCACAGATATAACGGCACTCTAACAAGAGACTTGCGTATGCCCAAAACGTTGGCATTTGAAACAACGCAGAGGTCTAGGAACATAGGGCCTCACCGCAATACGTTCGTACCCTGCTGAAATACTAGTGGACAGATCGACGGCATCGAACATGAGAAACAGGGTACGAGTTGTTACCAACAGTCCGTCGCGTTTAGCCTGCAATCGATGAACCACTGTTTCCTTCAGGTCGGAAAGATATTCGACCAGTTCTCATCCGAGATTCCGCCGAGGCTGTGAGTGGTGACGACGCCTCGACAGGAATTCAAGGTGCGGTGCTTCTCAACACGGATGGGATAACCGTGGAGAAGCGTGGCGCGCAACAAGGTCCTATTTTGTTGATCGGACTTACTCTGTACCAACAATGAACCGCTTCGTAGTCGAGTGCAGGAATGAACCGGACTAGCAATTATGTCAATGCCCTTCTGGATTATAAAAGGGTTCACCTTCTCGAAAGATTGTCCTTCCTCTGTACGGTTAATCACTAAGTAACAACCAGATGTCGGCGGTGCTACTTCTGTTCCAAGGACTTTTTGGCACTTGTTACTAATAAAGAAGAAAGATGGCTCTATAGCGAAAGAAATCCTCCACTATTGCAACCGTCTACGACCCCGGGCTCTGACTTCCCGGGCGTTTCCCCGGCTTGGGTGAGTGGCCTATCTATACCAGTCTCACCCTGGGTCGCACCTCCCAGAACACTGACAGAGGGATCCAATGGCCGTCGGAAGTCAGCAGCTCATGCAATGCCCCCCCGCGGGACTGCAGTTGAACAGCGGATACGAACACAAGCCCTTAATGACGACCCCGGGTGGTGGGGATTACGCCATTACCCACTCACCCAGCTGCGCACCCAGTGCGCGGGTATCCGTCAGGCTGTAAATAAAATGGGAAGCAAACCAAGTGTGGGCGTTTCGCACGCAAGGTAGGACGGCGAGGAAGAAAAAGAGATGTGCGATGGTTCGTGGTGCAAAATGGTCGGAAATAGATTAGACAAGAAAGAAACAATGGCGAGGGGCGGCGTGGAACGAAGTGCAAAGAACGCACTTGAGCCTACCTTGTGTCCCCGGTCACGATAACGAACCCACCTCGACCGGACGGGGATGAAGGGATGAATATGGCGATGAGTGGCCTGGGCACTCCGGGTCCGCCAAACCCGTACTGACATAAGGTGAGCCCTGGGGGGGGGGGGTTGGTTTTGGCTGTATGTCGGCTCAAGAAGTAGGTGAGCTCTTTATAGACGGAAACATGGACCACCACCAGTATATTAAGATTTTAAAAATAACCTGAAGAAAGGTGCAGAAAATATGAGTATAGGAGACTGTTTTAAATTTTATCAAGACAACGACCCCAAACATACAGCATATAATGTGTGGCTATGGTTGCTGTACAACTGTCATAAAGTTGTGAATCCTCCCCCACAGAGTCCGGATATTAACCCGATGGAGAATCTATGGGATATACTGGAAAATAACGTAAGAAAGGTTCCTATAAATTCCAATGCTGATGTCAGGAGACGACTGCAAAAGGAGTTGAGCAAATTGTCCCATTCTACCACAAGCAAACTCGTGGAGAGCATACCGAGACGGCTGACTGAAGTGCTTAGAAGGAAGGGAAGAATCACGAAATACTAATATTCCTACAAAGGCTGAATTCTTTCTATTTTTGTTGAAAATTAAATCGAGTTTTATTTATGGACGCTCTTTAACTGCTGTGGTCCTTAACGTCCCATTCTATATTGGGCGTGAAAGACCGATAATTTTGCTCACAGGCCTCTTTACCAGACTTGAGGTTTTTTTATGTGCCGCAAATCTACGACACGGGACCACCGGCTTTGCTTCCCTTCCGAAGGAAACCATGCTAAGGATTTATACGCCCGAAAAAATCCATCGCCCTCCGCCGGGTTTGAAGCCGTGACCTCGGTAACTAGTGACTACATGGTAACCACTACATCACGGATATTTGCGTTGTACGCATACGTTTTGTCCGAATATTTTTGAACAGGAAGTTTTGGATTATTGTTATTACATTCATAAAGTTTATCTTTAAGTTCGTCATGAAATGAAGTGCATTTTTATTTTTGGTATCTGTATGAGTAACTGTTTATTCTGAAGTAAAATGAAACAATATATATTTGTTAATATTCTTCTTATGTTAAATATAAGGTAGCTATACCTGTCCGAAAAATTCTGCAAGTAACTCCAAGTACAGCCTTGTGTAGCCACCTAGCAATACCTACGTAGAACGTTGGATAGTTAGGCATGGACCAATAAGATGGCCACCAAGATCGTCGGAACTAAGTCCTATCGATTTTTTTTTTCTTTGGGCGATATGAAAATTCGCGTATACATTACAGAAGTGTCTGGAGTGGAAACGTTGCAAGAAAGAATACTTCGTGCAGCGGAAGAAATAAACAACGACCGGGACTTACTTCGTAGGTTGCAGTAGAATTGGAGAAAACATGAATCATGTGTGTTGGCGAGGGCTGCACATTTTGAGCAATTTCTCTAAGCATTAAAAGTACGCTCTCTTTGATTTCCTGTTCTTGTCTTGCTTTAATTATTCACAGGGTTCTATTATTCCTAAATAAATTAAGTATAATATTGTAATTCGGGTTTCTCCAGCCTTTATTTACCTTTATAAATAAGTGCTCTATTAATAATTTGCGTAATATTATAAATGTTTTCTCAGTTCCATATTCCGTATGATATTTAGGTTACGTCACAATGGCGTGAAGCCTCTGTTTATTGGTTACCGGAAGTGCTTACTTGTTCGTTGCCATAGCAGCAGCAGCTGAACAATTAAACGTTAAGCTGTTGAATGTAAAAAGTGAACCTGTTGAATTTGCTGTGTTGCAATATTGTGCAAAATAAAATAGTAGTTATCTCAAGAATGGAAAGCAATGTGGGAAAAAAGTTATCAAGGAAAAACACCCAAAACAATGTGCTCTTTCATAGTTTAAAACAATGATTACCTTCCACCCCGTATGTGGGTTAAAACAAGTCCCTTTGCACCTAAATTGGTGAAGCGATAAGGATAGCTTATCAGGAAAGTTCGTTCTTTATACAAAAGTGGTAGCCCACTTTGATGAGATGATGATGATGATGATGATATGCGGTTTAAGGGCGCTAAACTGCTAAGGTCATCAGCGCCCTTACAATGTATAAAATATAAGGTCAAAATATAAAAGACAGGTAAAAGAACCGCATAATTAAAAAAACGGGACACAAACCCGCGATGTCCAAAAAGCTAAAAATAACAATAATATAACAATAACAATAATAACAATAACAACAATAATAACAATACAAATACCTGAAAAACCAAAACACTAAAAGCATAGGCAATAAAAGATTAAAACGTGTCAACAACTGTAGAATGCGAGGGACATGAGCGCCATATGTCCACCGGGAATTAGAGTCCCCATAAAAAGAGACAGAATAAAAGTACTAAGCTAAAAGACGCTCAACGCATCAAATGCGCAGATTAAAATCACTGTCATGAATAAAACGTAAAACACATTCTACAGCACGCGTGTCGTCTGCCAAAACGTTGGCTAGGCCAACAGGCAGACCCACACGAGCACGCAATACAGCTAAAACCTGACACTGTTAAAATGTGACGCACCGTTAAGGGCACGTCACACTGCCCACAGAGTGGTGCGGGGTCACCACTGAGCAAATACCTATGACTAAAAACACAATGTCCAATCCGTAAACGAGCTAAAATTACCTCTTCCCGACGACACGAACGAGAAGAGGTACCCCAGATCAACGGGAAAGGCTTAACCTCCCGCAACTTGTTCCCCCGGAGGGCCGTTCACTCATCGCGCCAGCGCGAGAGGATGCGGCGACGTAAAAGAACACACGAATCTGACGAGGGAACAGAAGTAAAAAATCTGGGTAATAAAATCGCCGATTTCGCAGCGGCGTCGGCAGACTCATTACCTGAGATGCCCACATGCCCTGGAATCCACATGAAGGACACGCTGATGCCAGAAACACCAAGCGAGTGGAGCAGGTCATGTATACGCTGTACGAGTGGGTGGTAATGGTACAGCGCATGAATAGTCTGAAGGGCACTCAGAGAGTCCGTACAAATAAAACAGTGCCGTAAGTCGTGCCGCTGAATGTATAAAACACGTTGATAAATGCTAAAAAGTTCGGCGGTAAAAATTGAACATTGTCCAGGTAAACGAAACTTAAAACTACAGTGACCAAAAACAAACGCACATCCAACTCCAGCTTCAGTCTTAGATCCATCGGTAAAGATAAAATGGAAGTCCCGGAATTGAGCACGTACTTCTAAAAAAGCCGATCTAAAGACTGAACATGGGGTCTCAGTCTTCGGCATCGACGTTAGCCCAAGGTGACAGTGGGCCTCAGCGCGAGACCATGGAGGAAAACGCGTTTCCCCCGTGGAAGGGCCGGCGCTGGCGGAACGTCTAAATGCCGAAGGAGCTGTCGAAAGCGAAACCCTGGTGGGAGCAAAGCAGAGGAGCGAATGAAATAGTGACGATCAAGTGACTCCTCGAAAAATAACTCGAAAGACGGGTGGTCAGGCAAGCTTGAGAGTCGACAGGCATAGCTGCACAAGAGCATCTCACGCCTGAAGGACAGCGGAGGCTCTGCAGCTTCAGCATACAGGCTAAGAACAGGGCTGGTTGGAAAGGCCCCTGTAGCGACTCCTATGCCACGATGGTGAATGGCATTCAATCGACGTAACACAGATGGACGTGCCGACGAATAAACAATACACCCGTAATCAAGCTTGGATCGGACCAAAGAGCGATAAAGGCGAAGGACGGTCCAATCAGCTCCCCAGGATGTGCCACTTAAAACACGTAAAAGATTAAGAGAACGGTCACACTTTGCTTTTAAAAAGGAAACGTGCGAGGTCCAACACAACTTCCTATCAAAAATCAACCCCAAAAATTTCGCCTCGTCTGCAAACGGAAGTATCCCTGGCCCAAGATGGAGAGAGGGCGGAGGGAAATACTTCCGGCGCCAGAAGTTGATGCAGACGGATTTCTCGGCGGAGAAATTAAAGCCGTTGGCGTTACTCCAGGCGTAGAGACGGTCGATACAGCTCTGGAGACGGCGTTCGAGTAGACAGGTCCGCCGTGAACTGCAATAAATAGCAAAATCGTCAACAAAAAGGGACGATGACATTTCAGGTGGAATACGATCAACAATGGGGTTGATAGCAATCGCAAAAAGTGTGACACTGAGTACAGAGCCCTGCGGTACTCCGTTCTCTTGAATAAAATGACGAGATAAAACCGAGCCCACACGTGCACGAAAAACGCTGTCCGTCATGAACTCCCGAAGAAATATGGGAAGACGACCGCGGATATTCCATGCGTGAAGTGTACGTAAAATGCCGCCCCTCCAACAAGTGTCATAAGCTTTCTCCAGGTCAAAAAACACAGCCACGGTTTGACACTTTCTCAGAAATCCATTCATAACATGCGTCGACAGGGACACTAGATGGTCGACGGTAGAGCGATAGCGACGAAATCCGCACTGAGCGTTCGCTAGAAGTTTCTGAGACTCAAGCCAGCATGTCAACCGCCCGTTGATCATGCGCTCCATCACCTTGCAAATGCAACTGGTGAGGGAGATAGGGCGGTAGCTGGAAGGTAGTTGGCGATCCTTCCCAGGCTTAAGAATAGGGACAATGGTGCCTTCGCGCCAAACGGAAGGAAAAATGCCGTCTTGCCAAATACGGTTATAGACCTGCAAGAGAAAGAGTTTACTGTTGGCTAAAAGGTGCTTTAACATCAGGACATGAATGCCGTCCGGCCCAGGAGCGGAGTGCCTAGAGCAATGAAGAGCGTGCTCCAGCTCCCTCATTGTAAAAAGTTCGTTATAACATTCAGTGTTAGCAGACCGAAAACTATATGGTGCGGAATCCAGCCGGTCCTTAATACAGCGCAAACCGGCGGAATAATGGTATGAACAGGAAACCGCCTCAAAGGCAGATCCTAGGGTGTTAGCGATGACAGCCGGATCCACTATAGTGACATTGGAAACTCGAAGGCCAGAAACAGTACAATGCGACACTACCTGAGAAGGGACGAATTTTATCCCAAACAACAGATGAAGGCGTAAAGCGATTAAAAGACTCGACAAAACGAGTCCACGACGCCTTCTTGCTATCCTGAATAATGCGACGAGCTCTGGCGCGCAATTGTTTAAAAGTCACCAAATTATCAAGTGTAGGGTGTCGCCGTAACACCCTAAGTGCAGTGCTACGGGCACGAACGGCTTCCCGACAATCCTCGTTCCACCACGGCACAGGCATTCACCGAGGTTGAGAGGATGAACGTGGAATTGCGCTTTCGGCGGCAGAGAAAATCGTAGACGTAAGCAGCTGCACTAGTTGGTTAATGTCGGTGAAGGGCTGGTCGTCAAAATGCTCGAGGCTGGAATACAAGCTCCATTCGGCTTTTGAGAATATCCAGGTAGGTACTCTGGAATGCTGTACGTGGTGTGACAGAACAGAAACGATGCAGGGGTAATGGTCGCTGGAGTAGGTGTCAGCGACGACGTTCCACTGAAGACGACTAGCCAGCTGGAGTGAGCAAAGGGCGAGGTCCAAGTGAGAAAATGTACCGGTAGAATCAGAAAGAAACGTAGGCTCACTTGTATTGAGAATAAAGAGATTGAACTGATAAAAAATGTGAGAAACAAGAGTTCCCCTCGCACAAGCTCTTTTCGAACCCCACAGGGGATGATGGGCATTAAAATCTCCCAACAGGACAAATGGTGTTGGGAGAGCGGACAAGAGATCTCGAAGTTCCGCGTTAGTGAGGGGAGACGATGGAGGTGAATATACAGAGCAAACAGAAAAGAAAAAACCGGGTAACTGCAGTCTAATGGCAACAGCTTGCAAGTCGGACGTAAGAGTGAGACGTTGAAAATGAACGTCGTTACGCACTACCAACATGACACCTCCATGAGCAGGAGTACCCTCCTGCGGTTCAAGGTCGTAGCGAACCGGAGTATATCTACGGAGATCAAAAGGATCGTGAGGGCGAAGCTTAGTCTCCTGCAAACACACGACCATAGGCGAATGGGAACGCAATAAAAGTTGCAGTTCCGCCCTATGCGACCGTACTCCACGTACATTCCAGGTCAGGATAGCCATTAAGAAAAAGGGATAGACTCTCTACTTAGAAGGGCGGCTTAAAATTACCTTTTGTTTAACCTTTGGGCTGGGGCTTTTGGTATGGAGTTGGTCAGACTCCATAGCCTCCTCGAAGTGCGGGCCCACGCGCTCAGAGCCAGAAACCGATTCAAGCCCCGAGAGTAGGTTCTGGGTGGCGATGGGTGAGGGGTGCCGCTGACCGCGGGTTTTCCCAGGATCTTCCTGGAACTACGACCTCCGAGTAGGAGGAGAAGGTGAACTCTGCTTACTGTGAACACGCGGAGGGTCTTTTAAAAAGTCTTCTCTTCGAAATTTGTGCTTCGGGTTTTTTCTCTGTGGCCTGTGACTTCATAGACTTTGGACCAGGTTTAGAGGGCTTGGTAACATTAGCTGAAATGGACGGCCGGATGGTGGTGGCGGGCAAGGCAGTCATGGTCCAAGTTTTGAGTCCCAGCATCCTTCCGGGGTACTGGCGAGGCAACAACAGAACTGAATGTTCCCGATCGCAGGAGCGAAGGTTGGCGCGCATGGTAACGCCTCCGGGCTTCGGCGAAGGAGAGTTTCTCCTTTACCCGGATCTCCTGGATCACCTTCTCGTACAAATATCGCGGAAAGTCGCCAAATGAAGCAGAATGTGACCCTTGGCAATTGACGCAGACGGGGGCTGTTGAACAGGTACCTTCGTGTGAGGGCTGGCTACATGTTGCACAGATGTTAACGGCACTCTTACATGAGACTTGGTATGCCCAAAACGTTAGCATTTAAAACAACGCAGAGGTCTAGGAATATAACGCCTCACAGAAATCCGTTCGTACCCTGCGGAAATGTTCGTGGGCAGATCGACGGCATCAAATGTTAGAAACAGGGTACGAGTGGGTACCAATACGCTGTCGCGATTGGCCTGCACTGGAAGCACTTCGGTCACCTTTTGATCGGAGAGATATTCGACTAGGTCCTCGTCCGATGTACCATGGAGGCTATGCGTGGTAACGACGCCTCGACAGGAATTCAATGTGCGGTGCTTCTCAACACGGATGGGATAACCGTGGAGAACCGTAGCGCGCAACAAGGTCTTACTTTGCTGATCGGACTTAGATTGTGCTAATAACGAGCCATTGCGTAGCCGAGTGCAGGATTGAACCGCACCAGCAATAGCATCTATGCCCTTCTGGATTATAAAAGGGTTCACCTTCTCAAAGTTTGGTCCTTCTGTTCTTGAAATGACCATTTAACAACCAGATGTCGGCGGTGCTACTTCTGTTACAATAACTTTTCGGCGCTTGTTTGAATTAATGGAGAACGGGTGCTCCATAGCGAAATAAATCCTCCACCATTGCAACCGTCTCCGACCTCGGGCTCTGACTTCCCGGGCGTTACCCCGGCTTGGGTGAGTCGCCTATCTATACCTATCTCACCCCAGGGTCACAACTTCCAAAACCTAGACAGAGGGACCCAATCGCCGTCAGAAGTCAGCAGCTCATGCAATGGCCCCTCCTGCGGGACTGCAGTTGAAGAGCGGATACGAACACAAACCCTACATGACGACCCCGGGTGGTAGGGATGACGTCATTTCCCAGTCACCCAGGTGCGCACCTCGTGGGCGGGTATCCGTCAGGCTGTGTCCACGAAGGATTAAAATAAAAGGTTAAAAGAAGCAAAGTGTGTGGGCTTTTCGCACTCAAGGTAGGCCGGCGGAGAAAGAAAAGAGATGTGTAAATGAATGGAAGTGGTGCGAAATGTGCATAAATAGAAGAGAGAATAGAGAAACGATGGCGAGGGCGTAATGGAATAAAACGCTCAGAACGCACGAGAGCCTACCTTGAGTCCCCCGGTCACGAGAACGAACCCACCTCGACCGGACGGGGATGAAGCGATGAAGATGGCGATGAGTGGCTCGGGAATCCCCGGGTACGCCAACACCCGTACGCATATAAGGTGAGCCCCTGGGGGAACGTCGCATTAAGGCACGTATTTCTCATTGTATTGAACGTTTACAATATTGGCTTTTGTCACAATTTATTACAGAGCATAAAGTTGAAGTTCAAGGTTTGCTTTCACAATATTCAGAATTATTAGTCTATAGTGGAACCACTGGCATCCGGTTCTGACGACAAACAAATCGAAGTGGGTGAGGTACCTTTGTTACGAAATTTTACTTTTCCAAATTCTTTTGCATTAAAAGCGGAACCACCTGTATTATTTACGGCGTTAACCATACCACATCCAGCGCAGTTATTAGATTCTGCTCATTATATAGTCGATACCGCTGATCAGGCGATTGTATTTCTTAAATTTTTCCTACGGTTACAAAATTTGTGCGAAATTTATTTTGTTTCCGTCACAGATTTCTGTAAATTAATTCTCAGTTGTAGAGCGTAAAATTGAATTTTTCATTCGTAAAGCTTAACAAATCATTCTGATTTAATAACATTTCATGTTGCGGTTTTGGATTTCTTTTTTCCACTAAGGTTACGTAATCAATACCTTTCTAAATTTTATTACGCATCTCAACACTTGGACGCGGATTTACTTGCATTTTCAGTGCGAGTTAAATTATACGCTCGCATTTTTTACACGGGCCATTCAGAACATCAAGTCTGTGACCTGATAATTTCTGGTTTAAATTCCAAGACACGATTATCTAGTGTGTTTGATTCACCACCGATTTCATATTCCGATTGGGATACGATAATAGCTACGGTACAACAAATTCAGTTTGAACCTCATATTTCTTCTTCTGAATCACAAAACCTTACTGTGTTAAATACAATTCAGACAAATTCTACACAAAATTCTTTGACATCTCAGTCGTCTATGCAGTTAAATGGAACTCGCGTACATGCTACTCAACATTCTTTGCCTCTTCAACATGTTCCATCGGCATCTTCGATTTCACGGAGAACATTGCTTTGTTCATATTGTAAGAAATTGGGGCATTCATTTGATTTTTACTTTCTTCGCCGTAAGCAATTGCGTGATAAACAACTTGTACCGTGATGTCTATCAACGGATTTTCTCATTCGCGTTTATCACGTGTATATGGATTGCCATTTTTGTCTTTCCCAGTATTGCAGTTTAACTGTTTAAATACCTCAACATTTCTTTACTTGATTCGCGTGCATCTTTAAATTTTCTTCGCGCCACCTTTTGGAATAAATTTGCAAATCATTCTAAACACAAATTATTTCCAGTGCAAATTTATGCACTTATAGTGGAATGGACAGATTTCTCTATATTCGAAGTAGCTTGTGTATATCTTACAATTTCGATTCCTTTTTGTCTGACAACATATTTTCTTTTTTGGCCGCACAACGCCTTTGTATTTTATCGTCGCTTCTTACTGTTAAATCATGTCTCTCCCGATGGTATTTCAATTTATTCCGTACGTGCGTTGGCAGTTCGCAATTTTCTTGTATTTACTGATTTAAAGCGATTGACATCAATTTTGGTATGGATCTTTTTTCTTTTTCTCTTTTCCATTCATAGCTAATTTTTCTTCTATTGCCTAGCCTTTAACTTCTGTAACGCTTTCTAAAGCATTTGGCAACACTTTTTGGTATGGAATTTTTTTTCTCTTTTTTTGACTGAGGCTTATCAACGTACAAATTTTCATCTTAATTATGCCAAGCTATCGCGAATTTACTTTGTCCCTCGTATTCATGTAGCTCATTTGTTTTTTGTTACCATCCTCACATCATCTATTTTGTTCGTTGCCTCACATGTGAGAATGGGGTAGCTTTGCAGTAGAGCTATATGTTTTGTACCTTGAGATGTAGTTCACTTTATGTTTTGGTTGTGGTTTTAGTATAGTATTTTATTGTGTAGTTGTAGTGTATGTTTTCTTTGTGGTTATGGGCAGTGGATTATTATTCTTACTGTAGTTTATTTTCTTATAGATTAAGTGGGCCCACTAGATTTATTAACGGCATTTATCTACTACCGATGCCCATTATATTTATTAATAATCTTTATGCACTACTACATCCATTGGAATTGTTAATGGCTTTTATGCACTACCACTACCCACTACAATTATTTTTAAAATTTTTATTAGGATCCTATTTATACATTTTATTGTTATTGTTTAAATATATATATATATATATATATATATATTTATTGTTATCTGTTTAGAGTTACATTGTCATATTAATATAAGCTTTCTCCTTTTAGGGTTACAATTTTTTATGTTCTCCATATTTTTTTAAAGTTTTCATTATGCTCATGGACTTTTATATGTTTATTGCCCTTATATTTATGTGATTTCTTTATCAACAATACTTTTTATGTGGCTTTCCAGTACCTTTATAAGCCACTTTGTTATCTCTCTAATTATGTTGCCTTTAGTTTATAATGACTGTTTTTTTTTGTTTTTGGCATATTAATGTTTCTCCCTTGTAGTGTGGTTTTTATACCTTTCTGCCTATCTTGCTTGTCACGTCTTTGTTTGGATTTTTACATGGGTTTCCTGCCCGGGAGAGTTCCAGAATGCAGAAAGCTGGTCAGCATGGTGGACTTTCGCTGCGCTTTTTCGTGGGGGGGGGAGTTATTGTGTCGTTTTCGTCTCCCCCATGGTCGTGGCTCATGCAACCAGTACGTCACCATTCAGGGTGATGACGTCATTACAGCCAGAGAAAGCCAACGTCTACAATTTCGTACAACATACTGCCAGGCGTGACGTAAGACATCACTTCATCACGTAATACACCAGGCAAGACTGTCATTGGCTGGGTTGCGACATACCACTGATGCCAGTGTCATCTTCTTCGATGGGGCCACGAACTCCTGGGCAGGCAGAGAAGAGAAGAGAAGTCGCATTGTCGCCGGGGACCGAGGCGGACCAACTAGCCATCGTGACAGCGAGATTTAGCATAATTCACCAAGGGTTATTTCGGCCTTTTCTAAATTATATTTAAAACCTTCTTTTGTAAGGTTTTCAAAATTCAATCTATAACTCTTGGGGCTTTTCCAAATTGTTGTACGGGAGAAGTATTGACATTGCATTTCACGTAGCTTTCTTGTATTCGTTACTTTGTCATACATTCTTTAAATGCATATGGCAACTTTAAGAGTAGAAGGCAAGAAAATATCGCATTGTATTTGAGCATATGAATTTGCTAAGCAAGTGTTAAAGCAAGGTTTTCCAATTATTGTAAACTAAATATCACTTTAAAATAAATTGTTATTCCATGCGATAGTGAATATTAGCTACTTGCTAGCTCCCAAGCAATTGTCTCCTTTCCACGGAAACTTTTCCCTCTGAGTAAATAGTTAACGGTGGAAATGGCAGCAGAGTGCAAGAGTTAAACGCCCAACGGTGCAAATGGCAGCAGAGTGCAAAGAATAAACGCCAGCGGTGCAAGCTAAAGTGGAGATGAAAAGTAGGAAATAAAATATGGCAGAGAGGTCTGGGGTAAAAACGGAACTGACGGCTAAGAGGCGATACGGACGAATCGTGCCGTCCCCCCAGGGGCCTGCTTTGCAGGTACGGGTTTTTGGCGCACCCGGGGTCCCGAGCCACCCTGACTTCCTCGATGTGGGCTCCTCCCAGTGGTGAGGGAGTCAGCCAAAACGCCCACCCACGTGTCGGCCGTGCGTGGAGACCCGTGTCGGTGGAAAGGATTATCCTGGTTGGTTGAGGGATGCGTGTCTGAGCCTGGTTTGTTCTTTTTACATTTTTCGGGGAAGATACGCATTTCCAATACGCCGCTTCGGTTTCTGCTTCACTTAAACGGGCGGCTAGGGACTAACCCACCCCTAGCCAATCGGCCAGGACTAGGTATTTAACCGAACTCCAGGGTGAGTGGGACGGCGCGCCCGCTATATCCCCTGTGTAGCCCTGTCATCCCAGTGGGATGACCCCTTGTTGGGCTCCGTGGTGGGTGGGGAGCACTGGGGGATGAAACATAACTTATCTTTTCATGGCAAATCTCAATCCGAAACGAAGACGACACGTTCAAGAAGATAAAGAGGTAACTGCGGTGTCATCTGCGCGTTACCTATTAATTACCCGGTTGGAAGAGGCTCAGTCCTTTCTGAAGGTTAACCCGTTTGTGATTCAGTCTGGTCTTGACAACATAGCCGGTCCTGTTAAGTCCTGTACGCGCCTTAGAACCGGTTCTCTCCTCGTTGAGACTTACACATCCGCGCAGTTTGAAAAGTTGTTGAAGGCCAAACTCCTCCACGGATATCCTGTGCGAGTGGAGAAGCACCGCACCCTGAACTCCTCAAAGGGTGTTATTACCACCCACTTGTTGGATGGAATGCCGGAGGAAGAGATCCTGGGTTATCTTTCGGACCAGGGTGTCACCTCTGTGTATCGTGTGCGAGCTAAACGTGAAGGACTGGAGGTGCCTACGCGTACGCTTTTCCTCACGTTTGATCTGCTCGATCTCCCTCAGAAAATTAAGGCGGGCTATGAAGTAATTCCCGTTCGGCCCTATATTCCACGCCCTATGCGTTGTTTTCAGTGTCACCGCTATGGCCACACTAAATTTGCTTGTAAGCTCTCCGTTCCAGTTTGTGTCACCTGTAGTAAGGAAGCCCACGATGGAGCTTGTCCATCTGCCCCTTGCTGTGTAAACTGCCGTGGTGCTCATCCGGCGTCTTCCCGCGATTGTCCTAGCTTCTTGGACGAGAAGGCAATTCAGGAGCTGCGAGTGAAAGAGCGTTTATCTTTCGCTGAAGCTCGCAAACGTCATCTTGCCCGACAGCCTTCCGTCCTGAAGTTTGGTACGTTTAGCTCCGTGGTTTCACGCCAGGTACCAAAGCGGGATATGGGTACCCAAACGTTACCTGTAGCCTCCACAGCGGTCGCGTCTTCTAGCATTACAGTACCCTCTTCCAAATCAACCAGCTCCGCAACCATTCCTGTTAGTACGGCAACCCGGAAATTCAAAACGCAGCCGAAGCGTAGTGATTTCCTTAAGGACCCTCCAGCCTCTATCAGTGACCGCTCTGCATTGAAAGCCAGTTCTCCCTCGCCTCCTAGGCGGTCACGCTCTCAGGATGCTAGAGGGCGTAGTCGGGCTCAGCGGGGTTCTCCTCCTGTGCCCGCTGTCAATCGTTTTGCAGCACTATCCTCTGCCTCAGGTGAAACTGAGTCTCTTCCTTCCCAGGAGCCAATGGAACAAGAGTCCAATACTTCTCAAAGCCCTAGTCCCACGCGCAACCAGAAGGGCAAGTTGAGGCGACCACCTGCAGTGAAGTGATCTTTCTAATCCACCTATCGCATTTTCTTCCGGATGTCAATTCTTCAGTGGAATACACGTGGCATACGCGCTCATAGGGCCGAGCTACAGTTGCTAACCCACTTGTTTTCTCCCAGCGTTTTGTGTTTACAGGAGACTAAACTTCGGCCGCAAGACAGTTTTTCATTTTCTGGTTTTCTTCCAGTGCGCTTTGACCTACCACCGGAAGCTGGTACCCCTGCGCATGGGGGTGTCATGCTCCTCCTTCGAGATGACCTTTTTTACCAGCCTCTGGTACTTACCACTACCCTGCAAGCTGTTGCTGTTACTTTGATTTTACCTGGCTTTTCTTTTACCCTTTGTTCCATATATATACCGCCTTGTTCTCCCTTCGCTGTTGCGGAATTCGCTCATCTCGTATCCCAGCTCCCAGCGCCTTACCTCCTGCTGGGAGACTTCAATGCGCACCACCCTCTTTGGGGTTCACCTCGGGCTTGCGCAAGGGGGAACCATCTTGCTGGGTTTTTCCTTACGTCCAACCTTTCTCTTCTCAACACAGGTGAACCTACTTTTATTTCCGATTCTACGGGCGCTTTTTCTCATTTGGACTTATCTGTTTGTTCAGCACAGCTTGCACATCGTTTTCAGTGGAGTGTAGTTTCTGATACCTTTTCTAGCGATCATTTTCCTTGACTTATCAGCTTACTTTCACACACTTTCCCATCGCCAAGTGTGTCTACTTGGCAAATTCACAGGGCGAACTGGTTACTTTATTCCAGTTTAGCTGTTTTCGACGACCGCCCTTTCTCCGAGGTTGACGGGATAGCTCATTTTACTTCGGTCGTTCGTTCCGCTGCGGAACGTGCTATCCCTCGTTCGTCTTCCCACCCGAAGCGTTTGCCTGTCCCTTGGTGGACCGACGACTGTCGCTCGGCGATCCGTGCGCGGAGGGCGGCCCTTCGGGTGTTTCGGCGCCACCCTACGCTTACTAATTTGATAACTTTCAAGCAACTGCGCGCCAGAGCTCGCCGAATTATACGGACC
This sequence comes from Deroplatys truncata, assembly GCA_030765065.1. Taxonomy (NCBI): domain Eukaryota; kingdom Metazoa; phylum Arthropoda; class Insecta; order Mantodea; family Mantidae; genus Deroplatys; species Deroplatys truncata. The sequence continues at coordinate 374,902,701 of CM060990.1, forward strand.
AGTAAGAGGGCATCCTGGATCCATTTTGTGGATTCCTTTAATCACTTCACACCGTCATCTGTCGTCTGGGACAAGCTTCGTCGTGTGACAGGCAAAGTATCACCGCTTACCATTCCTGGGCTTAGAATTAATAATGCCACCATCGTTTCCGCTAGTGCTGTTGCTGACACGTTGGGCGCTGCTTTTGCGGGAAATTCCAGCTCATCTCATTACCACCCGGACTTTTTGTCTCTTAAGAACCGGGTTGAATCCCATGTACTCTCCTTTTCCTCTATTAACCGCGAGTGTTATAACGCCCTGTTCACTATGCCGGAGCTAGAGCGGGCCATGGGCTCCTCCAGGCCTTCAGCTCCTGGGCCGGATGGTGTCCACCTTTTAATGCTACAGCATCTTTCTGCCGCTGGAAAACGTTTTCTTTTGCAGATCTATAACCGTATCTGGACAACCGCCACGTTCCCGTCAGCTTGGCAGGAGGCCACCATCGTCCCAATTTTAAAACCTGGCAAGGATCGCCATCTACCTTCCAGTTATCGTCCGATCTCTCTCACCATTTGCTTCTGCAAGGTGATGGAGCGCATGATCCACGGGCGCTTGACGTGGTGGCTTGAATCTCAAGGTCTGCTGACTAACGTTCAGTGTGGATTTCGTCGCTTCCGCTCAACAGTCGACCACCTGGTTTCGTTGTCTACTCACATCATGAATGCTTTTCTGCAGAAAAGTCAAACAGTCGCTGTCTTCTTTGACCTCGAGAAGGCGTATGACACTTGCTGGAGGTACGGTATTCTTCGTACCCTCCATAATTGGGGCATTCGTGGTCGTCTGCCCCATTTTATTCGGGAGTTCATGAAGGAAAGAGTCTTTCGCGTACGCGCGGGTTCGGTTTTATCCCGTGTTTTTACTCAGGAGAACGGAGTACCGCAGGGCTCCGTCCTCAGCGTCACACTCTTTGCCATTGCAATCAATCCCATTGTCAATTGTGTTCCCCCTGGTGTTTCGTCTTCATTGTTCGTGGATGATTTCGCTATTTACTGCAGTTCTCGGCGCACTTGTCTCTTAGAACGCCGCCTCCAACTGTGTCTTGACCGCCTCTACACTTGGAGTGTCGAAACCGGCTTTAAGTTCTCTGCCGAGAAAACAGTCTGCATTAACTTCTGGCGCCGTACAGCGTTTCTTTCGCCTTCTCTCCGTCTCGGTCCAGATGTTCTTCCTTTCGTTGATGAGACGAAATTTTTGGGGTTGATTTTTGACCGGAAGCTTAGCTGGTCTTCCCATATCTCCTATTTAAAGGCAAGGTGTGAACGCTCTCTTAATGTTTTACGCGTTTTAAGTGGCACTTCCTGGGGAGCTGATCGTACTGTTCTCAGACTGTATCGCTCTCTGGTCCGTTCAAAACTTGATTACGGCTGCATTGTCTACTCCTCTGCTCCACCGTCGATCGTGAGTCGCCTCAATGCTACCCATCACCGTGGTATCCGGTTGAGTATTGGTGCTTTTCCAACGAGCCCTGTCATCAGCCTGTGTGCGGAAGCTGCTGAGCCCCCACTATCTTATCGCCGCGATGTTCTTCTCAGTCGTTACGGTGGTAGTCTCTCTAGTCTGCGGGGACATCCGTCTTTTACTCAGTTTTTTAATGATTCCTTGGACCGTCAGTACTCGTCGCACTCCTTGGCCTTACGTCCTCCTGGTGTTCGTTTCCGCTTGCTCCTTCGACAGTTGGACGTCACCTTACCGGCAACGTTTCCCATGGGGGAAACAGTTTTTCCCCCATGGCTCCAACCCGAGGCCACCGTTAATCTTGATTTGCTCTCCCTGCCGAAGTCGACGACGCCAGCGTCTGTTCTTTGCTCGGCCTTTTTGGTTATTAAGGAGCAGTATGGGGGTTGTGGTTTTATCTACACTGATGGCTCTAAGGATGCTAGGGGAGTAGGATGCGCTTTTATTCATGGCCGCCACAGTTTTACCTTTCGGCTTTCACCGCAGTGCTCTATTTTTACAGCTGAGCTGGTTGGCATTTACCAGGCTCTTTTATACCTCCAGCGGAATCCTTTGCGGGAGTGGGTTCTTTGCTCGGATTCGCTGAGCGCCCTCCAGAGCATCAGATCGCTGTACAGTTACCACCCTCTTGTACAGCGTGTCCAGGTTTGCCTCCACTCGCTCGCCAGTGTTGGAGTTACTTTGTCCTTTTTATGGGTTCCTGGTCACGTGGGCCTACCAGGCAATGAAGCTGCCGATGCTGCTGCAAAGGCCGCCCTTTTATCTCCCAGTTGTTTTAGCTCTTGTGTACCTTCTGCTGATTTTAGCTCATTTTTACATGGTTCCATAATTTCACGCTGGAGGGTTGCCTGGCTGGTCTTCAGGGCAACAAACTTCGGGAGGTAAAGCCCGTTCCTGACACCTGGAGTACTTCCTCGCGTGCCTCGCGTCGCGAGGAAGTCATTTTAGCCAGACTGCGCATCGGGCACTGTCGTTTTAGTCATGCTCATCTTTTGTCCTCAGACCCTGCCCCGGACTGTGCTCATTGTTCTGAGCCGCTGTCGGTTCGACATGTTTTGCTCCGATGCCCTTTTTTAGCTCCGATACGTGCGTCCTTGGGCTTGCCATCAACCCTCTCTGAGGTGCTGGCGGACGCTCCCAGTGCTGCGGATCGTGTATTAAGTTTTATTCGTCATAGCGGTATGGGAACGGGTTTGATAACCTAGTTTTATATTTATGTTTTAATCGTACGTTTTACCGCTACTGCATTTTTGTCTTTTGTTCGTTTACCTATTCGCTCTCCATTTCAGAGTTGCTGGCACTATTTTGTGAAGCTTTACTTGTTTCGTTTTAAACCGCGGGGGTCCTACATGCGTTCATGCATCTTATTTTAACTTTGCCTGGGCGCTAATGACCGCAGCAGTCGTGCGCCCTAAAACCCCACTACTACTACTGAATCGTGCCGTTAAGGACGAAACCGCAATCTGTAGCACCACCCACCTGGGAGCTATCAGTAAAAACCGGCATGTAGTTCCGGTAACTTCCCAGAACCTGGGCGAAAAGTTGGGAAACAAGGACGGTGGAGTAGAACGGCGCGCATTGTCTAAAAGTGCTAGTTCAAACCGGGAACGCTGGAGTTGCCACGAAGGTCAGAGTCCGAAAAAACCGCTCCATGGGAGGTAGCCGGAGGTCACGTGAAACCGGATACCGCTGGGGCGGGAAGAAGTACTGTTCCGCAGATAACGAACAACGAGATCCGGGTGTAAAACAGAGTTAAAACAGGGTGACCTGAATGACCAACCAACCTTGCAACATAAGAACGGAGTAAAAACGAGCGTCGAATAGACAATGGGGATTCGCCAGAGTCAGCGTAGAGACATTCGACACGACTAGTGCGGGAAGCCCCAGTAGCTATACGGATACCAGGATGTTGGACGGAGTCTAAGAGGCGGAGTTTAGAAGCGGACGTTGCGCTGTAGATAAAACTGCCATAATGCAGTTTGGACCGAACCAAGGAGCGGTACAATCGCGACATCACGGTGTGATCGTCGCCCCAAGATGCTCCAGATAAAACCCTGAGTACCCAAAGAGAGCGATCGGACGAAGTACGAAGCCGGCGAATATGGCACTCCCAGTTAAGTTTGCTGTCGAGGTAAAGACCCAAGAACTGGAGGTGCGGAACAAATGGCAGGGTTTTGCCGAGCAAATGAAGATCAGGAGGAGGATGTACACCACAAAAGCGATGAAAGTGAAGAGACTGCGTTTTCGTAGGTGAAAAACGAAAGCCGTTGCGAAGCGCCGAGGTTGCAAGTGATGTTATGACCAGCTGCAGTTGACGTTCGATGTAATCGAGACTGTAGGAACGATAATATATAGCAAAGTCGTCAACATACAGAGTCATCGGAAGGTCGCTACGAACAACACTAGTGATGCCGTTAATGGCTATGGAAAGGACAGTGACGCTAAGAATCGATCCCTGGGGTACACCATTCTCCTGGATGCGCTCCTGGGACAGCGTGTTTCCAATGCGGACACGAAAGCGTCGAAGCTGTAAAACGTTAGAGTGAAAGGCAGCTAGATGATCGCACAAACCGTAACCATGCAGTGTACGGAGAATACCATAGCGCCAAGCAGTGTCATACGCCTTCTGTAGATCAAAGAAGACACCCACGACATGCTGCTTCAGGAGAAATGCACCGTGCACAAAAGCCTCCAGGTGTCAGGTTGTCGAAACTACAGCGATGACGAAATCCGCACTGAACATTGCAGAGGAGATTATTGCTCTCGAGCCACCACACCAACCGAACGTTAATCATGCGTTCAAAAGTCTTACACACAACACTCGTCGAACAAATAAGCGGGTAGCTAGAAGCGACAGGTCTTTACCGGGTTGGGGAATAGGAATGACAATACCCGCCCGCCACAAGGACGGGAATTCCTGCCGACGCCAGATGCGGTTGTATATCCCGAGTTAAGACTGAAATTGCCTCAGGCGGAAGATGAAGTAGCACTTGTCGAGGAATCCCTGGCGATTGACAGAGAATGCACCAGCTCGGCAACGGTAAAAGGTAGGTTGTACGACTCGCTACAGTCACTGTTAAAATCAAGGACCAACCGCTCCGCAGAGACTTTAATGGACAAAAACGAGCTATCATAACTAGCCGTTTGTCTAAAAGTAGCGAAGGAGCTGGCAAGAGCTTCGGCTATATCTGGTTCACTGGTAAGAGTGGTGCCGATTACGGCAAGACCGGGGATGGTCGCCCTGCAACACTTGCCATACATATGCCGAACTGCAGTTCACAATTGTGCAGAACTGCGACGGGAAAGGGAAGAGACATAGGATTCCCAAGACTCGCTTTTGGCATTCCGAAGCACAAAACGTGCCCTATCCTGAGAACGCTTAAAAGCCACGAAGTTCCCCTCAGTGGGATACAAATGAAAGACACGCCTGCGCGCTTTGAGGGCCAAACGGCATTCCGTGGTCCACCAAGGACAGGAATGTGACATGGGGCGCAAGAACGTCGAAGAATGCTGGAATCCGCTGCGAGTACGAGAGAACAAGTAAAATACCCCACCATGTCATCTATGGTGGCAAAACTATTATCGGTGAGATAATCAGGGAACGAAACCTCTCCTAATCAGTCTTAGAAATAATCCAGGGAGTATGTCGTGAAGATAGAGGATAGTGAACGGATAAGCGAATGGCAATGGAGTAATGATCACTACCATAAAGGTCCGAAAGCCCCGACCAATCAAGGAGGGGAAGTAATGCCGGGCTGCAGAAAGAAAGATCTTAGACTGAGTGGGTGCCACAGGCAGAGGATAAGAAGGGAGGGACACCAGTATTTAACAAAAGTAAGCCGAACATATCACAAACGTCTGCTATAAGGCATCCACGAGCATCGTCAGTATCGGAACCCCAAAGAGAACGCTTGGCATTCAAATCATCAATGAAAAGTAGCGGTGGGGAAATCTGTGCCAAAAGCGCCCTAAGTTCATGCGCTTGAACAAAACTAAGCGGTGGCAGATATACGTTGCAAATAGAGAAACAGACGCCCTCCAATTGGACACGCACAGCCACAGCCGACAATGGTGTGCGCAGCGTTATGTTGGTGGTACAAATATTATGCGCCACCAAAACAGCAACCCCACCGCTGGCACGCTGTCCAACAACAAAGTCATGCCTAAAGCAGGAAAAGCTCCGAAAATGCAAAGCGCGAGTAGGCTGCAAATGGGTTTCCTATAAACAGAAGATTGAGGGACAAAGTTGGAAAATTAAACACTGTATGCTCGGAAGGCGTGCCCGGAACCCATTAACGTTCCACTGAGGTATTTCCATTCGAAACGATACGTTGAAGCCATAATACCGATTATACATAGTCTATTTGTGAACCACCTAGAAAAGTATGGAAACATATAACATATCTTTATAAGACTGTAGAGAGTAGGTATACGACGGGAAATGAACGTACCGTTAGGGGATTGGAATGCGGGCTGAGCATGCCCATTGTAACGACACATGTGTGAATTGGGGGAAACAAGGCAGGCAGAAAGTTAGGGTTAAGAAACTTTCAGGAATGCGAACCGAAGGGTATATGCAGACACTTGTACTCTGGAATTCGATGTGAGCAGACGTGTAAAACACCACAGGGTATCATGTGGCTATAGTTTGATTTGTCGATGGCATAGTTCGATATATTTGTGTGGTCGGACATTAAACATATTTGTGTGAACGGATCGGTTATGGGAATGGTTTTAAGGAGGTCAGAATAAAACGTAATAAAACCATATAAATATCATCGGTTAACACGACCCGAGATCAAGAGAACCTACTTGTATCCATGCGCATCCGACATCTGACCGATACCTTTCCTTTTCCCCCTACAAAAACACCGATACCGTACATAAAAGGAAATCACACAATAAAGTCCATCCCACTAAGGCGCCCAACAATAAAGTCCATCCCAATATGGCACCCAACGTGTCAGGAGAACTGCCGATGACAACGATCGAGTGACAGCGAGCATCGAACCCCAGGCCAGCAGCAGCGGATGAACGTGCCGATCGCCGGAAGAAATCCCCACCATCCAAGTCAACAGATCAACCCGGCATCCAGATCATCGCAGCAAGGGTCAGCACAGTGCAAGTCAACGGAGCCAACTCAACGCAGCAAAAGTAACGTACACATATGCTTCTATAGTTTTCCCGAACTAAATCCATGCATGTAACAATTGAATAATAATAATAACAATAATAATAATAATATCACTAATTAATGTTACTTAGAAATAAAAAGGTTTTAAAAGAACTTTTAAGTATAAAAGAGATGGAGAAAGACTTAATTGAAGCTGAAAACATGCAGGTAGAGCAGATAGAAAGTAGGTCATTAGACAGTAGGGAAACAAATTTTCCGGAAAATATGCAGACAATAGAGGCTAGCACTATGACTGAAAACAACCTTGTTTTGGTTATACAGCAAATGTTCGTGAATTTAAGTGAAAGTTTACAAAATCAAAATAAAGCATTAACGGAAAAGCTAGATGAAAGTTTACAAAATCAAAACAAAGAATTGCAAAACCAAAATAAAGCATTAGAAGAGAGATTAAACAGAAATTTGCAATGTCAGAATGAGGTTTTGGAAGAAAAGTTAGGAAATACATTAGAGCAGATGATAGGAGCCAGGTTTGAAGTACAGCAAAGAGAGATTAGGGATCAATTAGAGGAAATTGTATCTTATCAGAATGCTATGCAGGAAGATTTTTTGTTAAATAAAGCTGAGGTCAAAGAATCACAGAATGAGGTTCAGAGGCTCAAAGGGCAAATAGTAGAAATTAGAAGTAGTACCTTAGCAATGCAAGAGGGGTTGAATGCTGAATTTCAGCGCAGTTGCACAATAATGGAGAAGCGGCAGCGCACATTGGAAAATAATGTGGAGGCAGAAATGACAGCCGTAAAAAAGATTATTCAGGATCAAAAAGAGTTACAAGTAAATGATATAACCAAATTGAAAGACAAAATTGCGCAACTGTCTGATACTCAGCAGACAACAAACCTCAGAGTAGAAGCCTCACGTGAGCTAGCAGGACTACAAGACAAAGCACAACGGTTCGAAATGGAGCCGATAAATAATCCAAGCCAGAACATACGTTCCGCCAGATCACCTGATGTTTCGGCAAACATACGACCAACGGAGCATATGCATGGTGGTGCATTTTCTCCCATAACCTCTTGTAATAACGACACGAATGTAACTCCAATATTGTGTTTGAATAATCATGTGTCCGTGCCATACCAATTGCTAAACGAAATTGCGATACCGACATTTGATGATAGACATGATAATGCCCGCCGTTACATTATGGATGTTGAGGCGTATTTTACATTAAAGGGTATCCCGGAACAGTACAAAATGCTTATATATAGGAGAGGTTTACTGGGCCAATCTTTAGTGTGGTATAGGCTAACGCTGGGTGATCAAACGTCTTACGGTCAATTCCGACAGATTTTTCTGAGCAAATATTGGAATAGCAGCACACAATATGTGGTGCGCACGCAGATCAACAATGGGAGATATCAACACCATCGAAGTGAAACCACGGTGGACTACTTTCTAAAACTGGCCCAACAGAGCCAACTGCTTGAACCACCAATGAGAGAGGAGGAATTCATCTCCTTGATGGCCCACCATTTCAATGAGCACATTAGAAACCATTTAATTGTCGCTTAACCACGAACAATAGCAGAGGCACTAGAACTGTTAACAGCTTTTCAAAGGCATTCAGGCGAAATACGGGGCACCAATATTTTCCACCAACGAACCAGTGAGGACAGATACATTGCTCAAAATTTCAATGGGGCGGGGGCACGTTCCAATGAAAATCACCGTAGGCCAGATCCTTATCACATCCGGAACAGATATCGAAATCAGGCTCCAAGAGATAACCAGCGACAACATAGAACGAGAAACGAGCCAGATTGTGAACGACAAAACCGCCAACAAAATGGCCGTTCTCACCATATAAATTACATAGACTTCAATCCCCACAGGCGAGGCGGGAAAAGGCCGCGCGGAAACTATGGCAATAATGGCTGGCGGCGCGCTTATTCAAATAGCCCCCTAGAACGAACCCAGGACCCGGCGTGAGAGACGGAGGACGAATGTCGCCGAACTGGAACAGACAAGAATCACGCCCCATTGAACAGCATCAAGACGCACAAAACAGTGCCTCAGCCATAAATGTACTGAATAACCAAAATTTAAACTAATTAGGGGCCGTCTCAAGTCCTCTGATATGGCCGTGCAGGATACGTCAAATTCATTTACAGCAAACGAGGACGACAAAAGTATGAATAGTGTAGGCATAGAGCATTATCAAAGAGGCTCTGTGACAGAAAGTGATAACCGGGAGGAATACTATGATAAAATTAGTGAAATAGTGGAGGCACCTAGAATTGCGATGAAAGTGAAAGATCATGTCTATGAGGCAATTATCGACAGCGGCGCATCTTCTTCGGTATGTAGCCAGGAATTATACGATAACCTGATAACAACGGGGTGGAAATTACAGACATTGCCAGTAAGAAAGTGTGTTGTGTTACGGCGATAGGTAGGAGCAAGCAAAGAATTAAATACCAGGTGATGATAACATTTAGGATTGAAGAGGTAGAAATTGAGTTTGTTTTTCTGGTAGTGCCTCGGCTTATATTTCAACTTTTAATTGGAAATGATTTTCTAGATGCAATGCGAGCAAAAATAAATTATGAAAGCAAGGAGTTGAGTTTTTACATAAATAACCGCTTGGTTGTAACACCTTTCATACAAAAGACACAGCAGGTAAACGATCCCGAGACCCCCGGAGAGAAAGACTTGATGGGAGATTATTTTTTCGTCGAATATTTGCAGATTGAGGGAGGAGAAATATACCAGATCAATAACGCTAGAAGTGATCTAAACAGAGCATCCGATGCCGATTGCGAGGAGTATAATCAGGATGAGGAATCATTTGAAGATATTAGTAATGCAAGTATTGTCCCGAATGAATCAGTAACTGTTAGTTATTACGACTTAGAGGTACGGGAAGAAACAGGTTTGTTCGCCACTGACAGAACTGCCCGGTTTCAGGTAGAAGAACACGCTAATGCGAATATCTCCCAAAAGATCCGAGAGAAGATAAGGGATATAGAAATATTGACGGCGGAACAGAAGGAGAAACTATTGGAGGTGTTCTACCGAAATCGCGAAGTCTTCGAGGACAGAACCGGTTTATGTAACATTTATGAATATGATTTCCAGATACGACAAATGGAGCCCATTAGACACAAATGTCGAGCTATTCCTTTTGATATAAGAGAAAGCGTCGAACTCACAATAAATAAAATGCTTCAAGATGGTATTATTGGGTTATCAAATTCCCCATATTTAAACCCCCTGTGCATAGTTAGAAAAAGAAATGGGACTGTTAGAATTACAATCGATGCACGTCGACTGAATAAATACATATCGCCTGACAATTTTAGGACCGAAAGTATAGACCAAATATTAGGCAAAATAGGTCACAAAAATGGTTTTCTACATTGGATTTAAAAAACTCTTATCTTCAGATAGAACTTAAGGAACATCTGAGAAAATATACCACTTTCCTTTATTGTGGGCGTGTCTATGAATTTCACAGAACTCCATATGGCGTCGCGACCAGCTCTAGTGCATTTCTGAGAGCCATGCATGCAGTTTTCGGTGACACTACGAATGAATTTATGACGCAATACGTAGATGATTTTTTAATACATGATACTGATATTTCGGAGCATATGGAACATATTGATTCCATTTTACGTCTGATACAATGTGGCATGACGATAAATTTAGAAAAATCTGCATTTTTCGCCACTCAGGTGCGATTCGTTGGTTATATCATCTCTGATGGCGGCCTATCAGTTGATCCACAGAGGGTTGAAGCCATACAGAAAATACCAGCCCCGAAAAATCTGAAGCAGCTCAGGAGGATTTTTGGTATGCTAAATTACCAAGTAAGATTTGTATACAATTTTGCGAAGGAGACTGCACCGTTACGGGCATTACTGAAGAAGGGAACAAGATGGCGGTGGACTGAACACGAGCCACGCGCCTTTGAAGATATAAAACCACTGTTTGCGCGGGCCATTTTATTAGAAAGGCCAAACATGAACCAGCCATTTGAGATTTACTGCGACACCTCAACTATTTCTTTCGGCGCTGTATTGACGCAACGAGACAATAATGGCGGCCTACACGTCATATCCACATGTTCCCGACCTTTGACACATGCAGAAGCAGTTGCACCCATCACGGAGCAGGAGATACCTGCAATTTATTATGCACTGCAGAAATTCAAAACATATATCTTTAACAAAAAGATTACTATATTCACAGATCACGTTAGCCTGCCTTTTATAAAGACATGTAAATTAACGAGTTCTAAAATATCACGATACATTTATGAAATAACCTCCTATGACGTGGAAATTAAGCACATTCCTGGAAGTGAGAACATTTTTAGTGACATTCTTTCCCGACTGAGCCCAGGCAAGAATTTACCTGAGTGCCAAACCGGTACACAAAGAGAGGTAACGGTCCTCAAACTGGATCTTAGCTTAAACAAGCAGCTAATAGCTGAAATGAAAAATGTCAAAAAAGCACAATATGAAGATGCAAGGTTACGTCAAATAATAGAATCAGCGCCAGAAATAAACAAAGACATTTCAGGAACCCTAGGGGTATGGAAGGGCGTGTTGTATAAATTACAGGGCAGAGATAGACCCAAATGGATAACATACGTACCAACTAAATTACAAAATTTGGTTATCAATGCGTATCATGTCGCACTGATATATGCAGGAAGCGAAAAGACATCCCTTGCTGTGGGCGAGTATTTTTATATACCGCGGTTAAGGCATAAGGCCAGGAAACTGACAGCAACATGTGAAATCTGCCAGAAGGCTAAGCCAATAAACGTGAAATTTGATTCACCACCGCAAGCGATATTAAGAGACAGACCAGGAGCTCTGGTTGCCATTGACTCCCATGGACCATTACCGGTAGGTAGGGGAGGTATGAGACACATGTTTGTAATGGTAGACATTTTTTCAAAATTCGTCATAATCTATCCAATGAAGAAATTGTCTAGCGCGTTATGCGTAGCAAAAATCATGGACGATTATGTGCCTAAGTATGGTAAGATGGATGCTCTCATAGCTGATAACGTTTCGATTCACAAGTCAGAGAAGTTCCTAGGTCGTCTTCGGGAAGCAGGGATAAAAGTTTATAACTCCACATCATACCACCCCCAAAGACCCCGAAAGTAATCCTTGCGAGCGAATTATGCGAGACATTTCCATTTTTTTCGAGTGATATGCCATAAGCGGCATTCTCTCTGGCCAAATTATTGTGAATACGTGCAGACAGTAATAAATAATACGCCATGTCCAGCTACGGGATATGCACCAGTGACCTTACAAACAGGAGTGATAGCCCGCAACATAATACCAAAATTATCTGAACCAATTAGCGCAGCAGAAGCCGAAAAGGACGGAGAAATGTTTCAAAAAGCATTTAACAGGCTAAAAGAACGCGCAGAAGCACGAAAAAGGCGTACTAAAAGAAACAATAACTTATGGGACCCACAAGTAGGTGAAAGTATTATACAAGAACCACCCTCGTTCATCACTAATTGGAAAAAGATACCGTAGAATGGAAAACTTATGGAATGGGCCATGCGTGATCATTCAGAAATTTAACGCTAAGGCATTTGAAATTACGGATATAAAAACGGGGAAAGCAAAGGGGCGATACAATATTGCTTTATTCAAACCTTTCAAAGAATTTAGAGTAGCGTCGTCGGATACATAAAGTAACTGCGGGTACATGGAGGTACTATCAATAACACAAATAATAAAACAAAACGGACAGGATGGTTGCAAAAAAAAAGCATTTACTTAAAAAAAATTCAGTGTAATTAAATGGCACGCACAGTTGATTAGGGATAAATGATTCTTTGTAAACCAAATATCCAATCAAACACAGTTATCAGTGATGTACTCATATGTATGTTTTAGTGTTAATAAAATGTTGGAAGACAAAGGCAATGAAATTTGTCGTATACGGCCCAGTCGGCCAGTGAAAGTTTGTGGCGAGTGTAGTGTTTGTGATAAACGAACAGTACTGCGTGTGCCGCTATCAATTGTGAGCCCGTGATTGTGAAATAAAAAGTAGAAGAAGAATAAACATACATTACATCACAACCAACATACAATTTCATAGGCATTAGCGCCTAAACAATGTCTATCTCGTGTACCTATAAATGTGTAAATTATGTACATATTCAAGATATCTGTTCCATGTTTGAAATGCTTGTAAATAATTGTTTTCATTCTAAGTTATCAGCGCTATAATTTTGTGTAATCAGTCAATACTGTGGTTATCTAAACTGTCATCATTTTAGTAGTAATTTTCTTTTCATATGTGCATTGTAATTTCAAGGATGTTGTGTATATATGTTTATTGTAATTAAATGTTATTATCGTACATTCTCAAAATCGATCCGACACACAAAGTACATATACTCTAAGTTACATTTGGATATAGGAATAATGATACACAAAATTTAGGTATGGGGACTTCCGAGAAAATCCCTGTCGTTTTCTTTGAAGCGACAGCGATTTCCTCGTGGGGGCATATTGAAACGATACGTTGAAGCCATAATACCGATTATACATAGTCTATTTGTGAACCACCTAGAAAAGTATGGAAACATATAACATATCTTTATAAGACTGTAGAGAGTAGGTATACGACGGGAAATGAACGTACCGTTAGGGGATTGGAATGCGGGCTGAACATGCCCATTGTAACGACACATGTGTGAATTGGGGGAAACAAGGCAGGCAGAAAGTTAGGGTTAAGAAACTTTCAGGAATGCGAACCGAAGGGTATATGCAGACACTTGTACTCTGGAATTCGATGTGAGCAGACGTGTAAAACACCACAGGGTATCATGTGGCTATAGTTTGATTTGGCGATGGCATAGTTCGATATATTTGTGTGGTCGGACATTAAACATATTTGTGTGAACGGATCGGTTATGGGAATGGTTTTAAGGAGGACAGAATAAAACGTAATAAAACTATATAAATAGCATCGGTTAACACGACCCGAGATCAAGAGAACCTACTTGTATCCATGCTCATCCGACATCTGACCGATACCTTTCCTTTTCCCCCTACAAAAACACCGATACCGTACATAAAAGGAAATCACACAATAAAGTCCATCCCACTAAGGCGCCCAACAATAAAGCCCATCCCACATTGGAAGAAAATGTTAAGAAGTCCGCTTGAGTTTCTTCCTCACCTCGACAGATATCGGACCGACGACTGTAAAATCACCATCCTCTGGCGAACCCTCCGATGCCCGGGAAACAGAAAGCCCCTGCGGCTCTTGGAGCAGGACTGAGACTTCACAGAGGAAGTGCGGCTAGTCGGTCTATGTTAGGTCGAGAACGAACGCCCTCAGCAGACGTCGCTGATGGGCGAGCACTGGTAGACGGCTTGGAGGCTGCCGGCGACACGGCTGAAGACGAAGACTGTGCCGCACTGTCAACTCCAGACGATGGAGAACTACTCGCTGGAAACTCGGTTTTTGTCGAAGCATGGATAACGGGCCTGAGTGGTGAGACAACGTGGCAACAGGAGAGCGGCGGAAGGCGGATGAATAACCAGTGGTGCTTGCAGGTTGAAGTTGCGCAAAGCGCCGCCGTGCTTCAGGAAAGGTTAGGCATTCCTTAACGCGCAGCTCCTGTATACACTTTTCGTCCAAAAACCTCTAAAACTGTCGCGAGCTAGACGGATGATATCCTCCACAGTTAACACAACTAGGGTCATGAACACAGGCCGCCGTTATGGGCAGGTAGGCCACATCACTCACAGATAGCAGGATGGACACACGAGCGGGTAGTATGCCCGAATCTCTGGCACCGAAAACAGCGCATGGGGTTCGGAATATATGGGCGTACGGCGGCACGTTCGTAACCACAAAAACTAAACTACGGCAACACAGTACCTTTGAAAGTGAGACACTCGGTGCGCAATGGGTATTCTTGACCGTCCTGTTTGTGAGATAGTCGGTACGCCTGACAGAAACGTTGATCGGAGAGGCAAGTAACTATTCCGTCGTTGGAGAGATCGTCCAGACTGAAGTTGGTGACAACCGCTCTAACAGAGTTTAAGGACTTGTGTGGAACTACCCGGATGGGATAGGAGCCCAACAAACTCGCTTTCAACATTTTCTGGGACTGCTCGGCATTGTTGGTCTCGATCAATAGCGTACCGTCTCTAATTCGCGTCACGTTTTTTACCTGGCCACAAATCCGATCCACCTCACGCTTTATGTAAAAAGCGCTCAGGTCCTTGAATTTTTTACCATCACTTGCTAAAGTCACAACCAAAAAAGAGTCAGTGAAAAGGGTTTTGCGCGGATACATGATGAATGGACCCCCATCCGAAACCGTCGGCGTCAGCCTGCCATCCGGGGGTTAAAGAAAAAAAGGCACCATATCTTCACGGTCTGAGCCGTCGTGGGAACCCTCCCAAGACCGATCTCAAGGTGTACTTCAGAAGGGCAACCCCCAACCTCCACTGCTGTTCCATACGTGTAAGCCGTTCATCACACACACCCCGTCTTTAAGCCCCTCCATGGGAATAACCGCCCATGGCTCCCCACTCTAGGCCGCGCTGCGAGCAAGAAAAAGACACGGATTCAAGGGACTTGTGGTTGATTACACCGGGGTTCCGTCAGCGGTAACACGTCCGGCCCGTGATACTAATCCAGCGACACTCGGTCGCCGGAGAATTAACACAAGCTGGGCCCCCAGAGCTACGTGGGTGTACAACGGCGTGGACGGGCTTCGCACCTAAGGTTACACACAGGGGCAGTGCGAGGGGTCCGCCCGACCTTCTCGCCTGAGACCTCCGTAGAGCAGACATGTCGGGAAAGAACCACGGAGACAGAAAATATTCCTGTTGGTGAGACAGGAGTTAATAAATCTAAAATCGTAAAAATTAAGAATCAGAATAAGCCTAGAAGAGGAAGAGGATCGTTAACAACAAACGAAGAACAAATTAATTCACGTGGCACAATAGATGAGGGTGGAGGGGGTGATACGGTGGCGAGTGGCTCGGGACGCCGGGTACGCCAAACCCGTACTCACAGAAAGTGAGCCCCTGGGGTGGGGTGTCCTGTGGAATAGTTTAATTTATCATATCGGCTTCCTGCTATCTCACGGTCCCCATCCTCCTCTTGGTAGCTTTACGTTTTAAGCCATACCATTCAGTATTCTTCATGGGCAGAGATATACACACATTGCGAGGGTGATTCCTCCTGAAAGACTTCGGTGAGATGGATACACTGACAGCGGGCAGAATATGCATTCTACGCTATTCGGAAGCGATTCCTTTTGAGGTAGCAGTATCACCGCACAATGCATTTGCACATTTAAAGTCATCGCCATATGCGAACTATCTCAAATTTAAATGTGAAGTCCTTATTCTCGGGAAGAGGTTGGTCGTCTTTGGAATACTAATACATTTGTGTGATCATTTTAATCCCACCTATGAAATTTAACATCCGCTGGCGATATCTTTACGCATCTGAAGAATCTCAACGTATATATCTATACCTTGTATGTACGTGAAATACTTACACATTTTGGACTTTAATGAGAGGTTGAAGATTGGTATTGAGGTTATTTGTAATGTAATGCATAGCACCATGAGGTGGCGCGGGCGCGGGAGGGGCGTGCCGCTCCGCGGGCGTTGCGTGCGTGCGACGAAATTATTTACGGTTTTATTGTATGTCATAAAGGTTACCGCTCAAACCTTACTACGAAGCTCTATGAATGATAAGTTTGAGATAAGACATGTTTAAGCATAAAGAAATCAATCCTGGACTATATATATATGACCGAATCTATGTAATTATATCAATTTTTTAGTTTATTTCACATCTCCATGTACAATTGTTCACAAGCTATACAATATTAAAGTTATATACATGCTCAGACTCGAACCCAGGGTCTTCTGATACCACACACTCATATAACATAATCACGCTAAGACATCCTTAATACAGATGATAACGTTAAATGGATATACACCGTTAAACACTAGAATAGAAACAGATAATTTTAAGATTCTATAAGCATGTTAATTATATCAATCATATGTACTTATATATATATATATATATATATTATATACCGCGTTTGTCTTCCCATCCTGCGTATTCGTAACTAGGCAACCACGCATTTTACAGACGATGCGAAATGGAGGTGCTGACACGCATTCACCAGCTTGCCGATTAGGGCTACGGTGGTGCTCGCTTTTAACGTCCTCTAGTAGCGCACAGGTTAAGAGACTAGAAAGTCATGGTGAAGGTCGGAAGTTCAAATCACGCCTGCAAATAGATGAGTTACTTTATTCATTTCTTGCATTTATTTAGATGTTCATTAAGGCATAATTAAGTAACAATTTGTGTTGTAATGAAATTCACACGATTAAACTAATGAAGGGACACTTTCATGTCAAACCATCAGATCTCGTTAAACTTACTAAACATAAAAAGTACCTTCAAGTAGCAGTATTTGAACCTGAGAGCTTCACCACTGAAGGCCAAAGCGCACTTTATTGCGCTACGAGTGCAACTCACTGCACGCATACCGGTGCAAAGCAGTCATTTCGGCCGAAATTGATAAGACGCGATACGGTGGAGTGTGTTTACGGCATAGGCTGTACAACGCCGGGACTGCATTACTTCTCGATCCGCAAGCTGAGAAGACATCCTATATATATATATATATATATATATATATATATATATATATATATATAAATTACAATGATTTCTCCAGAAAAAATAAATTGATTTGACATGATACAACAAAGGCTTCAATTCAATTATACAAACCTTATAGAAGATTAATCATGTCAATCAATTTAATTATATTATTATTTAAGAATGATAATTAGAGCGCTTAACATGATAAATTAAAGTCAGTTTCCTCTGATGTACAAATTTTTGATCATACAAATTAGGGGGATCTATAACATACAACACCCACCTACTTACGTATTTATGGTATAAATAAATCTCTTAGGTTTCATTTAACTAAAAGAAACAATTTTGTACATTTAAATGTAATTAGACGGGACAAAGCCTCTCTTAGCCGCTACTTGGATCCGCCCCTGGTCATTTATAGCTATTTTTCCCTTTTATTTTTGGAAAATACAACATAACATAAAAGTTAGGTACAAAAAGCATGTTTATCTTATAAATAAATTCAAATCCTCCTGGAATAACGTTTATTTTTTCTTAACTCAGGGCAAAATAATACTACTACATAGGCAGGACGGGATTTAAGCATAGTGCCACCCTAGAGTGATAAAATTTGCCACGTCCCATTCGCATAAGCGTGGAATAGGCATATATGGCATAATTTAAACGTGAACTAGATTCTGCAGAGTACATTAAAAATATTTATCAACACCCTTTCTGTGATGATGATGATGAGATGCGGTTTAAGGGCGCTAAACTGCTGAGGTCATCAGCTCCCTTACAATGTATAAAATATAAAGTAAAATATATAAAAGAACCGCATAATTAAAAAACGGGACACAAACCCGCGATGTCCAAAAATTTAAAACAACAATAATACCGCAATGCCAAAAAATAACACACTAAAAGCATAGGCAATAAAAGATTAAAACGTGTCAAGGACTGTAGAATGCGAGGGACATGAGCGCCTTTTGTCCACTGGGGATTAGAGTCCCCATAAAAACAGACAGAATAAAATTACTAAGCTAAAAGACGCTCAACGCATTAAATGCGCAGATTAAAATCACTGTCATGAATAAAACGTAAAACACATTCTACAGCACGCGTGTCGTCTGCCAAAACGTTGGCTAGGCCAACAGGCAGACCCACACGAGCACGCAATGCAGCTAAAACCTGACACTCTGTTAAAATGTGACGCACCGTTAAGGGCACGTCACACTGCCCACAGAGTGGTGCGGGGTCACCACTGAGCAAATACCTATGACTAAAAACACAATGTCCAATCCGTAAACGAGCTAAAATTACCTCTTCCCGACGACACGAACGAGAAGAGGTACCCCAGATCAACGGGAAAGGCTTAACCTCCCGCAACTTGTTCCCCCGGAGGGCCGTCCACTCATCGCGCCAGCGCGAGAGGATGCGGCGACGTGAAAAAACACACGAATCTGACGAGGGAACAACAGAAGTAAAAAATCTGGGTAATAAAATCGCCGATTTCGCAGCGGCGTCGGCAGACTCATTACCTGAGATGCCTACATGACCTGGAATCCACATGAAGGACACGCTGATGCCAGAGACACCAAGCGAGTGGAGCAGGTCATGTATGCGCTGTACGAGTGGGTGGTAATGGTACAGCGCATGAATAGTCTGAAGGGCACTCAGAAAGTCCGTACAAATAAAACAAAGCCGTAAATCGTGCCGCTGAATGTATAAAACACATTGATAAATGCTAAAAAGTTCGGCGGTAAAAATTGAACATTGTCCAGGTAAACGAAACTTAAAACTACAGTGACCAAAAACAAAGGCACATCAAACTCCAGCTTCAGTCTTAGATCCATCGGTAAAGATAAAATGGAAGTCCCGGAATTGAGCACGTACTTCTAAAAAAGCCGATCTAAAGACTGAACATGGGGTCTCAGTCTTCGGCATCGACGTTAGCCCAATGTGACAGTGGGCCTCAGCGCGAGACCATGGAGGAAAACGCGTTTCCCCCCGTGGAAGGGCCGGCGCTGGCGGAACGTCTAAATGCCGAAGGAGCTGTCGAAAGCGAAACCCTGGTGGGAGCAAAGCAGAGGAGCGAATGAAATAGTGACGATCAAGTGACTCCTCGAAAAATAACTCGAAGGACGGGTGGTCAGGCAAGCTTGAGAGTCGACAGGCATAGCTGCACAAGAGCATCTCACGCCTGAAGGACAGCGGAGGCTCTGCAGCTTCAGCATACAGGCTAAGAACAGGGCTGGTTGGAAAGGCCCCTGTAGCGACTCCTATGCCACGATGGTGAATGGCATTCAATCGACGTAACACAGATGGACGTGCCGACGAATAAACAATACACCCGTAATCAAGCTTGGATCGGACCAAAGAGCGATAAAGGCGAAGGACGGTCCAATCAGCTCCCCAGGATGTGCCACTTAAAACACGTAAAAGATTAAGAGAACGGTCACACTTTGCTTTTAAAAAGGAAACGTGCGAGGTCCAACACAACTTCCTATCAAAAATCAACCCCAAAAATTTCGCCTCGTCTGCAAACGGAAGTATCCCTGGCCCAAGATGGAGAGAGGGCGGAGGGAAATACTTCCGTCGCCAGAAGTTGATGCAGACGGATTTCTCGGCGGAGAAATTAAAGCCGTGGGCGTTACTCCAGGCATAGAGACGGTCGATACAGCTCTGGAGACGGCGTTCGAGTAGACAGGTCCGCCGTGAACTGCAATAAATGGCAAAATCATCAACAAAAAGGGACGATGAAATGCCAGGTGGAATACAATCAACAATGGGGATGATAGCAATTGCAAAAAGTGTGACACTCAGTACAGAGCCCTGCGGTACTCCGTTCTCTTGAATAAAACGACTAGATAAAACCGAGCCCACACGTACACGAAAGACGCGGTCCGTCATAAACTCCCGAAGAAATATGGGAAGACGACCGCGGATATTCCATGCGTGAAGTGTACGTAAAATGACGCCCCTCCAACAAGTGTTATAAGCTTTCTCCAGGTCAAAAAACACAGCCACGATTTGACACTTTCTCAGAAATTAATTCATAACATGCGTCGACAGGGACACCAGATGGTCGACGGTAGAGCGATAGCGACGAAATCCGCACTGAGCGTTCGCTAGAAGTTTCTGAGACTCAAGCCACCATGTCAACCGCCCGTTGATCATGCGCTCCATCACCTTGCAAATGCAACTGGTGAGGGAGATAGGGCGGTAGCTGGAAGGTAGTTGGCGATCCTTCCCAGGCTTAAGAATAGGGACAATGGTGCCTTCGCGCCAAACGGAAAGAAAAATGCCGTCTTGCTAAATACGGTAATAGACCTGTAAGAGAAAGAGTTTACTGTCGGCTGAAAGGTGCTTTAACATCAGGACATGAATGCCGTCCGGCCAAGGAGCGGAGTGCCTACAGCAATGTAGAGCGTCCCCCAGCTCCCTCATTGTGAAAAGTTCATTATAACACTGAATATTAGCAGGCCGAAAATTAAAGGTGTCGGAATCCAGCCGGTCTTTGATAGAGCGAAAGCCGGCGGAATAATGGTCTGAACTGGATACCGCCTCAAAGGCAGCACCCAGAGTGTTAGCGATGGCTACCGGATCCACTATAGTGGCATTGGAAACCTGAAGGCCAGAAACAGTATAATGCAACACTTTACCTGAGAAGCGACGAAGTTTATCCCAAACAACCGATGAAGGCGTAAAGCGATTAAAAGACTCGACAAAACGAGTCCACGACGCCTTCTTGCTATCCTGAACAATGCGACGAGCCCTGGCGCGCGATTGTTTAAAAGTCACCAAATTATCAAGTGTAGGGTGTCGCCGAAACACCCTAAGTGCAGTCCTACGGGCACGAACGGCGTCCCGACAATCCTCGTTCCACCACGGAACAGGTGGCCGCCGAGGTTGAGAGGATGAACGGGGAATTGCGCGTTCGGCGGCAGAGAAAATCGTAGACGTAAGGTGCTGCACTAGTTGGTTAATGTCGGCGATGGGCTGATCGTAAAAATGCACGAGGCTGGAATACAAGCTCCAGTCGGCTTTTGGGAATATCCAGGTAGGTACTCTGGAATACTGTACATGGTGCGACAGAAGAGAAACGATGCAGGGGTAATGGTCGCTGGAGTACGTGTCAGCGACGACGTTCCACTGGAGACGATGAGCAAGATGGAGTGAACAAATGGCAAGGTCCAGGTGAGAGAATGTACCAGAAGAATCAGAAATAAAAGTAGGTGCACCCGTATTGAGGATGGAAAGATTGAACTGATAACAAATGTCGGAAAGAAAAGTTCCCCTCGCACAAGCCCTTGGCGAACCCCATAGTGGGTGATGGGCATTAAAGTCTCCCAACAGAAGAAATGGTGTTGGGAGAGCGGACAGGAGAGCTCGAATGTCCGCGGGAGCGAGGGGAGACGATGGAGGTGAATACACAGAGCAAACAGAAAACAAAAAGCCGGGTAAGTGAAGGCGAACGGCAACAGCTTACAAGTCGGATGTAAGTGTGACAGGTTTAAAATGAACGTCGTTACGCACTAACAACATGACACCTCCATGAGCAGGAGCACCCTCCTCCGGTTCAAGGTCGTAGCGAACCGGAGTATATCCTCGGAGATCAAAAGGATCGTGAGGGCGAAGCTTAGTCTCCTGCAAACATACGACCATAGGCGAATGGGAACGCAATAAAAGTTGCAGTTCCGCCATATGCGATCCTACACCACGTACATTCCAGGTCAGGATAGCCATGAATAAAAGGGATAAACTGTCTACTTAGAAGGGCGGCTTAAAAGAATCTTTTCCTTAACCTTTGAGCTCGGGCTATTTGTATGGAGTTGGTCAGACTCCATAGCTTCCTCGGAGGGAGGGCCCACGCGCTCAGTGCCAGAAACCGATTCTAGCGCTGTGAATCGGTTCTGGGTGGCGATGGGTTGAGGGGTGCCGCTGAGCGCGGCTTGTCCCAGGACCTTCCTGGGACAGCGACCTCCGAGGAGGAGAAGGTGAACTTTTGTTACCGCGCGCACGCGGAGGGTCTTTCAAAAAATCTTCCCTACGAAGTTTCCTCTTGGGTTTCTTTTCAGCGGCTTGCGACTTCATTGACTTTGGACCAGGTTTATAGGGCTTGGTAACTGTAGCTTTAATGGTCGGCCGGATGGTAGTGGCGGTTAATCCAGTCGTGGTCCAGTTCTGAGTTTCGGCATCTACTCGTGGTACTGGCGAGGCAACAACAGAACTAAATGTGCCAGATGGCAGGTGTGAAGGCTGGCGCGCATGGTAACGCCTCCGGGCTTCAGCGAAGGAGAGTTTTTCCTTTACCCGGATCTCCTGGATCGCCTTCTCGTCCAAGTACCGCGGACAGTCGGCAAACGAAGCAGAATGAGACCCTTTACAATTAACGCAGACGGGGGCTGTTGAACAGGCACCTTCGTGTGAGGGCTGGCTACATGTTGCACAGATGTTAACGACACTCTTACATGAGACTTGCGTATGCAAAAAACGTTGGCATTTAAAACAACGCAGAGGTCTAGGAATATAAGGCCTCACAGAAATCCCTTCGTACCCTGCAGAAATGCTCGTGGGCAGATCGACGCCATCAAATGTTAGAAACAGGGTACGAGTGGGCACCAATACGCCGTCGCGTTTGGCCTGCACTCGATGGACCGCTGTCACCTTCTGGTCTGCAAGATATTCTACCAGGTCCTCGTCCGATATACTATCGAGGCTATGGATGGTAATGACGCCTCGACAGGAATTCAATGTGCGGTGCTTCTCGACACGGATAGGATAGCCGTGGAGAAGCGTAGCGCGCAACAAGGTCTTACTTTGCTGATCGGATTTCGTTTGTGCTAATAAGGAACCATTCCGTAGACGAGTGCAGGACTGAACCGCAGCAGCAATAGCATCATTGCCGTTTTGAATGATGAAAGGGTTCACCTTCTCAAAACTTTGTCCTTCTTCGGTTCGGGAAATGACCAAGTAACAACCAGTTGTCGGTGGTGTCACTTCTGTTACATAAACTTTTCGACGCTTGTTGGTAGTAATGGAGGAAGGGTGCTCCATAGCGAAATAAATCCTCCACCATTGCAACCGTCTCCGACCTCGGGCTCTGACTTCCCGGGCGTTACCCCGGCTTGGGTGAGTGGCCTATCTATACCAGACTCACCCCAGGGTCATTCCTCCCAGAACATAGACAGAGGGACCCAATCGCCGTCAGAAGTCAGCAGCTCATGCAATGGCCCCCCCGCGGGACTGCAGTTGAGCAGCGGATACGAACACATACCCTACATGACGACCCCGGATGGGGGGATGACGCCATTACCCACTCACCCAGCTGCGCACCCCGTGCGCGGGTATCCGTCAGGCTGTGTCCACGGAGGATTAAAAGAAAGGATAAAAGGAATAAAACTGTGTGGGCGTTTCGCACGCAAGGTAGGCCGGCCAGGAAGAAAAAGAGAGGTGCGAATGTCGTGGTGCGAAATGGCCGGAAAGTGACAAGGGAAGAAAGAAACGATGGTGAGGTGCGGTATGAATGGAATGTAAAGAACGCACGAGAGCCTACCTTGTGTCCACCGGTCACGAGAAGAACCCACCTCGACCGGATGGGAGTGAGGGGATGAAGATGGCGATGATTGGCTCGGGAACCCCCGGGTGCGCCAAAAACCCGTACTCACATAAGGTGAGCCCCTGAGGGGACCCTTTCTCTGTTTCATAGATTCATAGAAAAAGCGTTTTAAAACGCAGAGGCGTCTGACAACAATGCGCTTTCCCTTACATATGGGAGGGAAAATAACACTTGGTTTAGTAGGCTTACGGCCGAGTAGAATGCGTGCCGTTTTGATTTAGAAGTGAGCAACTGGGAAAGAATCCTGAGAGGCACGCGGCATATAAAGCTATAATTCGCTGATGTGTTTCTACTTCTAGAGCAAAGTAGCGTTCATCAAGTTCGCATTTCCATACTTTATTTATAATGCAGTTTACAATCACCAACTTCTCTACTATTTACACAATAGGACGAGCAGTACACCTAAGTTCATTTTTTTTAAAACCTAGATACCTTTGAAACAACATCGTATCATTCCATTCAATATTTTCTGGCTTATAGTTTTGAAGATAAGTAGGCAGAAAATGCGTTTCATATAGAGATTAGATACTTCGTCTTATAGCAGCAGCAGTGAGTGTATCTACTTTGGGTCCTGGGTTTCCTGTTGGGGCGCTTCATACAGAGTCATGGAGTTCGCAAATCACTTATAGGTGTAAGATTTTTTGGGGGGCGGCTTTTTAAATACTCGTACGACGACAGAACGACGTACAAAACAGAAGACTGTAGCTACACCAGTTCTTTTAACCTTTCAACTATATTGATCACTGAGATAGTCGTCTTCCCGCATTTCAAAGCTTCAGATTCAACACTAAAAGACATGTGAACTTCACAGTCATGTACTGTCATCGGATTTTGCGCGCTTTCCAATCTGAA
Source organism: Deroplatys truncata (assembly GCA_030765065.1). Lineage (NCBI taxonomy): Eukaryota > Metazoa > Arthropoda > Insecta > Mantodea > Mantidae > Deroplatys > Deroplatys truncata. The sequence continues at coordinate 374,927,492 of CM060990.1, forward strand.
GCACAACGAACAAGAGTGTAATGAAAAATCATTGAAACAGACTTCAATGTTATCTCCGAAAACATTTCCAGTGCACAATGTCAATATTAATGGCGGCGCCGTGGCCGTGTGGTTAGACCGCTCGCCTCTCACCAAGACCTGGGTTCAATACCAGGGAACCGTATGTGTGATTTGTGATGGACAAAGCGGCGTCTGGGCGGGTTTTCTCCGGGTTCTTCGGCTTTCCCCGCCATACATTCCACTAATCCTTTCATTCAACTCACCGTCATTTCATATCTTCTCCTTCCTCTCATTAACCCCTTCAAGGATACCCAGCGAGAATAAGAATAAAAATACAAACGAAAAAATATTTTTGTTACTTTGGGGCGCGAACCTCTGATTATGCAACCCAAACATATCATGCCACAATGCCTTAAACCACTCGGCCATCTGAACACATGATAGTCGCAGCATTGTTTGATCTCATAAACTGCCGCCCAATATAGGAAGTGAAGTTTTTTTTAAAAAAGGGGTAAAATACACGTTCTGCACTCAATTGAAACCCGTCAGCATCCAACCGTGCCGTCTGTCCCCAGGCACCCGCTTGTAAGTCCTGAAGGATGTAAGCCCTAACAAGGGGAGGGTAAACAGAGAAAGAAGAAGAATAATAGCAATATCAAACTCCAATTATAGAGGCTAACTTTACCCCGACCTCCACTGATATCTTTACAAAACAGTCAGGCAGGTCAAATGGATAGGAACGGGGAGGGTTCTTGAAGGAGTTGCATTAAAGAATTTCCAGATAATGGACAGGTGGCTATTGCTATAAAGAGTAGAAAAACCAACGACTTACACCTAAAAAACACAGACAGCGAAGTCGTCCTCCGTGGTGTGGTGGTTACTATGCTAGCCGCTACTTCCCGAAGTCGCAGGTTCAAACCCGGTGGAGGGCGATGGATTCTTCGGAAGTAACAATCAGCATTTCCATTACTTCGGATTCCAAAACTCCTTTACTTCGGAAGGGAAGTAAAAACAGTGGTCCTGTGTCGTACATTTACGGCACGTGAAACATCCTCAAGCCTGATAAAGAGGCCTCTGAGCAAAATTACCGTTCTTTCACGCCCAATATAGCATGGAACACTAAGGAGCACAGCAGTTAAAGCGCCTCCATAAATAAAACTAATGTTTTTACAGACAGCGACAGCTTTGGTCATTCGTTACTGCCCATTTCTAAATCGTAAATAATAACAAACGCAAGAAGCCGTACGGTAGCAATACTCTAAATTTCTTCAAAAACAAGAAGAAAAAAAGAAGGAAACGAGAGTTTAAAGACTTTAGAAGATAAGAAAGCTTTAGCAACATCTATTGAAACCAATTTGGAATCCTCAAACACAACTCACTGCACCTGAGACCAACGTTGAAAACTCAACACCAATTAAGACCAATATCAACTCCAACGGCACTGGGTTATTTATAGGAAAACAAGTTTGACATTGACATTTATTGTTCTAACCAAGGTAACTTTTGTTATCGCACAGTAGAATTTAAGCGGTTCTTGCACCATCGGGACCTTAAAGGGCGGGCGGTAGATAAGAATGTTTATTTTCTATAATAGTAATATTATTTGTTTAATTACTAATAAAATTATATTTTTTGTTTGTGCATATCCCAGCGATGTCACGGGAATTATGAAACCTCTCACTTTTTTATTTTCAGCTACTAAACTTTTACCTACATTCTAATGGGACTATTGCGAAGAAAAGGGAAAGGGAAGGGAAGGGAAAATAGACATATGTACATTTAGTGAAATTTAACAGAAGTTTCTCTATTAATTTTCAAGTTTTTGGTTAAATGAGTTGTGCATTTTCAAAAATAACTCGCTGTTTTAGGATTGAATCAGGTGTGCTTTTACTTTTGAAAATAGACCGCTCATACAACTGGCATTGAATTCTGTAATTGGCTACGAAATCCCAAATTCCATTTTAAATTGTGTTTGCGTGCGCGTATGTGTGTCTTGTGTGTGTATTTTTCAACATTTATACATTTCGAAGGGGTATTGGATCTGAAAAATTCATTGCCATAACCGGGTGGCCGCGACACGAATCATAATTATGTCTTCAGCTTACCATTCCGATGCTCTCGCCAACTATGCTATTGTTTCGACTGTGGCAGATCCGATCGCCCGCACCCCTTTCAACCATAGCTTAAACATGCCCAGTGTAAAATAACAATTACTATAAAGGTACATGTTGACTCCGCAGCTCCGCTGGCGTAAATGCATCAACTACGGACATGCTCTCTTTCTCTCACTTCCAGGATGTTGCAGTCGTTCATTCTGTCCCCAGTCGTCCCATTTCTATCCAGTTGTACATAATTATGAGACATTTTTAAAATTAGTAATAAAAGTTTTTCTGGGACGTTAATTAAAATTAAATCACACTTAAAAATTTTAATGTATCCACACATGATAATTAATATGTAACCGAAATGTTGTGTTAATTTTAGATTATGTCACTAATTTTAATGTGTATAAGGGGCTTTCCTAAAGCAAAAAATCATATAATATTTTAAACTTTGTTTTGCTGTTTGTTTCGCGTAAAAATAGCCAAACCGATTGTTATGTAACAACATATGTTATGTTGTTATGTAACATATGACATGGCTTAGGCCCCATTAGATAATATACTATGACATTTAAGAGAGTGGGGTTTCAATGGAACGTAATAAACAAAAAACAAGTATCTCACTGTTCAGTTCTTGAAGAAACAAATGGTGCATTACAAAACCTTTTAAAGAATACTATTTCAGCCAAGTTTTGTTATTTACGAAATTTCCTTAGAATGGGTATTTAAAGAGTATCGAATTTTTCTTTAGCGTTATTTTCATACGTGAATCAGTTACTATAAGAATCAATAAATTTCCGATCGCGCAACAAACACAAGAACTGGATATCAATTTGATTACTAAGCTTTCGGTTACGTTTTTATTAGACCTTCTGGTTATCCGTGTACCTGAATAAACGTGTAATAAGCTATCCGTTTCTCAACTACGTGTATCTGTGTATCCGGATGTAAACGATTTTACGGCAAGTGTTACACGTTTAGTCGCCGTTGAAAAGTTTGTAGACGCGTTCCAATTAATATGCTGCCATTTCTTACTATACTTCTGCTTATATGTTAAAACTACGACGTTGCTAGGGTCTCTAAGCTATGGGGTGTTAGTATTGGTCTCATAGCTCTTTAAATCAGACAGGAAATTACTTAAAAGTAGTCTATAATCTGGGTAGTCACAGTAAACTGCTGTATTAGTGAGCTCTTTTGTAGAAATTTATAAACTCTTGAAGTCGAAAATAATGCATTTAACTTTACTACCAGAAAGTAAAATTCTTTTATGCATAAAACAGTATAAACTTCCAATGGCTTACATATTGTTACAAAATTATTAAAAAAAGCGTAGATTTTCAAACAGAAATACAAACATAGCTATGGTTTCCGGACTCAGATAACTTCTTTTCGCTGTTACAATGTTACCTGCCGTAGAAAATATGCGCTCAGATGATGCTAAGCTTACCGGTATAATACATAATTATATGCGAACCAATGCTGCCACTGCCAGGTACTTGTTCTCCCTAGCTTTGCACAATTCAAAGAGGCTTAAATCGAACCGCAGTTGAGGTTCTGCCAAACATCAGTCGAGGTAAGTAGAAGCGCAGTTCTTATTTTGTGCCGGCTGCTGATACAAACGTACCAGAGCCATGTTGATAACATCATTCCCGTTTTGTAGATCAGGATCCTTTGCTGCTTCTTCTTCACTAATGGTCGCTAGCTTGGTACCGATGTACTCCTAAACCTGTCTTTACAAGAGGTTATTCGTCGTCGAGGTCCTTATGGCGTGAATCAAGGATAGATGCGGTAAGTCGTGAACTCAGCTCTTATTCTTCATCTCCGTCAAGATCGAAGCTTTTACCCAATTCCTCACTGACACACACTTTTAACTCCACCGCCGTCTGGGAATCATTCAACAACTTTGAAAACTATTGAACCACCATGGTCACCGAGGAATGCGTCTCTTCACAAAAAGCAGCTGTCGCCATCTGGAGAAATTTACAGAATTTCATAGTTCATGGATTTCGGCCCATTCCTTTGCTATGATTTCGAGTTTTTCAGGCATACAAGCCGAAGTTACCGTGCGCTCTACTATTACATTGGCAACAGGGGTTTGGTTCGCAAGAAGGCGCTCTACATCTCATATGTAGAGTTCCATCGGGTTGCTACTCTCTGGAAGAGCTTTTGTTTGGGTAGTCCAAGCATTTCTTGTTTGGTGACCAAAGCTGCGGTAGCCAAATTTAAATGACGGATGTGCCCGACTAAGGCACTCGCCTTATTGCATAGTACAGACGGCTCCAAATGTTTTCCGTTGCACCGGTAGCGGAGCATGCGGGGTGCTTATCGAGAGGTTATTCCAGGTATCTTAGCTCATACCAGCTCTACAAGGAAGCTTATGAAATGCAACATGCTACAAAATATCATTCCAACAGATTTCCCTTAGACTTGGCTGTAAGAATGTAATAACTGTGAAAAGAAAACAGCAATAACATTACAACACAGCGACATAAGCAGTATACAAACTAATTTTTAGGAATTAAAGGCATCATATTATTGTATAACAAGCAAGCGTTAAAACAAAATGGTTTGGCTTTCAATATTTACTGCTTTCTCTATCCATTATTAACTAACATATGTTCTTTATTTTATAATGTCCTTATGAAGTATGATTTTTCCGTGCATCGTGACAACAATTTAGGCCAAAAATTATTTAAAGTTACAGTCTAAGTTACACTTTTCCCTATTTGGTTGCATGCAAAATGCCGTAACGACAACCAGCCGCTTATCTATTCCACAACTCATATTTTACTGTCTCTACTATTTACCTATAAGTAGGGAAAGTGTTGTATTCCACCCAAAAATTAAAAAACGAGATTCACCGGAAATACACTTTTTCAGACCCACTCAATCCAAATGATGATGATGATGATGATGATGATGAGAGGCGCTTTAAGGGCGCTAAACAGCTAAGGTCATTAGCGCCCTTACAAAGTATAAAATGTACTGTCCAAAAATAAAAGTCCGATAAAAATCGCATAATTAAAAACGGGACACAAACCCACGATGTCCAAAAGGTAAAAAACAAAACACCAAATACCAAAAACGAACACACTAAAACCATGGTAAAAGAGTAAAACAACGTGTCAAGAACTGTAGAATGTCAGGGACACGAGCGCCAGATGTCCACTGGGGAGGAGATGCCCCATTAAAAAGACAAGATAAAATCACACAGTCAAAAGACGCTCAGCGCATCAAATGCGTCTGGTAAATCCAATCTCACTGATAAAACGTAAAAGACACTCTACAGCACGCGCGTCGTCTGCCAAAACGTTGGCTAGGCCAACAGGCAGACCAACACGAACGCGCAACGGAGCTAAAACTTGACACTCTGCTAAAATATGACGCACCGTTAAGGGTGCATCACACTGCTCACAGAGTGGTGCGGGGTCACCACTGAGCAGGTATATATGGCTAAAAAGACAATGTCCGATTCGTAAGCGAGCTAAAATTACCTCTTCCCGACGACACGAACGAGAAGAGGTACCCCAGATTAACGGGAGAGGCTTAACCTCCCGTAACTTGTTCCCTCGGAGGGCCGTCCACTCATCCCTCCAAAGTAGGAGGATGCGGCTACGCAAAAGAACATACAAATCTGTGGAGGGAACAACAGAGGTAAAATATCTGGGTAATAAAATCGCCGACCTGACAGCAGCGTCGGCAGACTTATTACCTGAGAATCCCACATGACCTGGATTCCACATGAAGGAGACGCTGATGCCAGAGACACCAAGCGAGTGGAGCAGGTCATGAATGGGGTGTACGAGCGGGTGGTAACTGTACGAGCTAATACTTTGAAGAGCACTCAGGGAGTTTGAACAAATAAAACGGTGCCGTAAGTCGTGCCGCTGAATGTATAAAAGAGACTGATAAATGCTAAAAAGTTCGGCGGTAAATATCGAACATTGCCCCGGTAAACGAAAAGTAAAACTATTTCCACCACAAAAAAGGCACATCCTACTCCAGCATCAGTCCTAGATCCACTAGTAAAGATAAAATGAAGGTCCCCGAATTGCGACTAAAGTTCTAAAAACGCTGATCTAAAGACTGAAGAAGGGGTCTCATTCTTCGGTATCGACGATAACCCAAGGTGACAGAGGGCCTCAGCGCGCAACCATGGAGGAAAATGCGTTTCCCCCCCCCCTTGGAAGGGCCGGCGCTGGCGTAACGTCCAAAAGCCGAAGAAATTGACGAAATCGAACCCCTGGAGGTAGTAATGCAGAGGAGCTAAATAAATATTGTCGATCAAGCGAATCCTCGTAAAATAACTGGAAGGACGGGTGGTCAGGCAAGCTTGAGAGCCGACAAGCATAGCTGCACAAAAGCATCTCACGCCGGAGGCTCTGCAGCTTCTGCGTACAGGGTTAGTTGGAAAGGCCCCATGTAGCGACTCTTATACCACGATGATGAATGGTATTCAAGCGACGTAACATAGATGAACGTGCCGATGAATAGACAATGCACCCGTAATCAAGCTTGGATCGGACCAAGGAGCGATAAAGACGCAGAAGAACGGTCCGATCAGCTCCCCAGGATGTGCCACTTAAAACACGTAAAAGATTAAGAGAACGGTCACACTTTGCTTTTAAATAGGAAACGTGAGAAGTCCAGCTCAGCTTTCGATCAAAGATCAACCCCAAAAATTTCACCTCGTCTGCAAATGGAAGGACCTCAGACCCAAGGTTGAGAAAGGGCAGAGGGAAAGCCTTCCAGCGCCAGAAGTTGATGCAGACGGATTTCTCGGCGGAGAAATTAAAGCCGTTGGCGTTACTCCAGGCGTGGAGACGGTCGCTACAGCTCTGGAGACGGCGGTCGAGTAGACAGGTCCGCCGTGAACTGCAATAAATGGCAAAATCATCAACAAAAAGGGAAGATGAAATGCCAGGTGGAATACAATCAACAATGGGGTTGATAGCAATCGCAAAAAGTGTGACAATGAGTACAGAGCCCTGCGGTACTCCGTTCCCTTGAATAAAAAGACTAGATAAAACCGAGCCCACACGTACACGAAAGGCGTGGTCAGTCATAAACTCCTGAAGAAAATTTAGAAGACGACCGCGGAAATTCCATGCATGGAGTGTGTGTAAAATGCCGCCCCTCCAACAAGTGTCATAAGCTTTCTCCAGGTCAAAAAATACAGCCACCGTTTGACACTTTCTCAGAAATCCGTTCATAATATGCGTCGACAGAGACACCAGATGGTCGACGGTACAGCGATGGCGACAAATCCACACTGAGCGTTCGCCAGAAGTTTCTGAGACTCAAGCCACCATGTCAACCGCCCGTTGATCTTGCGCTCCATCACCTTGCAACGAAACTCGTGAGGGAGATAGGACGGTAACTGGAAGGTAGTTGGCGATCCTTACCAGGCTTAAGTATAGGGATAATGGTGGCTTCGCGCCAAACGAAAGGAAAAAGGCCGTCCTGCCAAATACGATTCTAGGCCCGTAAGAGAAAGCGCTTACCGTCGCCTGAAAGGTTCTTTAAGAGCAAACATGAATGCCATCCGGCCCAGGAGCGGAGTGCCTAGAGCAATGAAGAGCGTGCTCGAGCTCCCTGATTGTAAAAAGGGCATTATAACATTCCGTATTATCAGACCGAAAATTATAGGTTGCGGAATCCAGCCGGTCTTTGATAGAGCGAAAGCCGGCGGATTAATGGTCTGAACTGGAAACCGCCTCAAAGGCAGCACCCAGAGTGCTAGCGATGGCAGCCGGATCCACTATGGTGGCATTGGAAACCTGAAGGCCAGAAACAGTACAATGCGACACTTTACCTGAGAAGCGACGAAGTTTATCCCAAACAACGGATGAAGGCGTAAAGCGATTAAAAGACTCGACAAAACGAGTCCACAACGCCTACTTGCTATCCTGAATATTGCGACCAGCCCTTGAGCGCGATTATTAAAGTCACCAAATTATCAAGTGTAGGGTGTCGCCGAAACAACCTAAGTGCAGTTCTACGGTCACGAACGGCGTCCCGACAATCCTCGTTCCACCACGAAACAGGCGGTCGCCGAGGTTGAGAGGATGAACGGGGAATTGCGCGTTCGGCGGCAGAGAAAATCGTAGATGAAGGTGCTGCACTAGTTGGTTAATGTCGGCGAGGGCTGATCGTCAAAATGTACGAGGGTGGAATACAAGCTTCAGTCGGCTTTTGGGAATATCCAGGTAGGTACTCTCGAATGCTCTACGTGGTGTGACAGAAGAGAAACGATGCACGTGTAATGGTCGCTGGAGTAGGTGTCAGCGACGACGTTCCACTGAAGACGACTAGCAAGCTGGAGTGAGCAAACGGCAAGGTCCAAGTGAGAAAATGTACCGGAAGAATCCGAAAGAAACGTAGGCTCACCTGTATTGAGTATAGAGAGATTGAACTGATCAAAAATGTCGAAGAGAAGAGTTCCCCTCTCACAAGCCCTTGGCGAACCCCACAGGGGGTGATGGGCATTAAAATCTCCCAACAGGACAAATGGTGTTGGGAGAGCGGACAAGAGATCTCGAAGGTCCTCGTTAGCGAGGGGAGACGATGGAGATGAATATACAGAGCAAACAGAAGAGAAAAAACCGGGTAACTGCAGTTTAATGGCAACAGCTTGCAAGTCGGACGTAAGAGTGAGACGTTGAAAATGAACGTCGTTACGCACTAACAACATGACACCTCCATGAGCAGGAGTACCCTACTGCGGTTCAAGGTCGTAGCGAACCGGAGTATATCCTCGGAGTTCAAAAGGATCATGAGGGCGCAGCTTAGTCTCCTGCAAACACACGACCACAGGTGATTGGGAACGCAATAAAAGTTGCAGTTCCGCCCTATGCGATCGTACACCACGTACATTCAAGGTCAGGATAGCCATTAAGAAAAAGGGATAAACTGTCTATTTAGAAGGGCGGCTTAAAATTACCTTTTGTTTAACCTTTGGGCTCGGGCTTGTGTTATGGAGTTGGTCAGACTCCATAACCTCCTCGGAGGGAGGGCCCACGCGGTCAGAGCCAGAAACCGATTCAAGCGCCGAGAGTAGGTTCTGGGTGGCGATGGGTGAGGGGTGCCGCTGAGCGCGGCTTGTCCCAGGACCTTCCTGGGACTGCGACCTCCGAGGAGGAGAAGGTGAACTCTGCTTGCTGTGAACACGCGGAGGGTCTTTTAAAAAGTCTGCTCTTCGAAGTTTCTGCTTCGGTTTTTTCTCAGTGGCTTCTGACTTCATAGACTTTGGGCCAGGTTTATAGGGCTTCGTAACTGTATCTTTAATGGACGGCCGGATGGTAGTGGCGGTGAATGCAGTCATGGTCCAAGTTTGAGTCTCTGCATCCTTTCGGGGTACTGGCGAGGCAACAACAGAACAGAATGTTCCCGATCGCAGGAGCGAAGGTTGGCGTGCATTGTAACGCCTCCGGGCTTCGGCGAAGGAGAGTTTCTCCTTTACCCGGATCTCCTGGATCGCCTTCTCGTCCAAATACCGCGGCCAGTCGCCAAATGAAGCAGAATGTGACCCTTTGCAATTGACGCAGACGGGGGCTGTTGAACAGGCACCTTCGTGTGAGGGCTGGCTACATATTGCACAGATGTTAACGGCACTCTTACATGAGACTTGCGTATGCCCAAAACGTTGGCATTTAAAATAACGCAGAGGTCTTGGAATATAAGGCCTCACAGAAATCCGTTCGTACCCTGCGGAAATGCTCGTGGGCAGATCAACGCCATCAAAAGTTAGAAACAGGGTACGAGTGGGTACCAATACGCCGTCGCGTTTGGGCTACACTCGATGCACTGCTGTCACCTCTTGGTCTGAAAGATAGTCTACGAGTTCGTCGTCCCACATACCATCGAGCCTATGGGTGGTAATGACGCCTCGACAGGAATTCAATGTGCGGTGCTTCTCCACACGGATGGGATAGCCGTGGAGAAGCGTAGCGCGCAACAAGGTCTTACTTTGCTCATCGGACTTCGTTTGTGCTAATAAGGAACCGTTCCGTAGACGAGTGCAGGACTGAACTGCACCAGCAATAGCATCAATGCCCTTTTGAATAATGAAAGAGTTCACCTTCTCAAAACTTTGCCCTTCTTGGGTTCGTGAAATGACCAAGTAACAACCAGTTGTCGGTGGTGTAAGTTCTGTGACATAAACTTTTCGGCGCTTATTTGTAGTAATGGGGAAAGGGTGCTCCATAGCGAAATAAATCCTCCACCATTGCAACCGTCTCCGACCTCGGGCTCTGACTTCCCGGGCGTTACCCCGGCTTGGGTGAGTGGCCTATCTATACCTAGCTCACCCCAGGGTCACACCTCCCAGAACATAGACAGAGGGGCCCAATCGCCGTCAGAAGTCAGCAGCTCATGCAATGGCCCCCGCGGGACTGCAGTTGAACAGCGGATACGAACACATACCCTACATGACGACCCCGGGTGGTGGGGATGACGCCATTACCCACTCACCCAGCTGCGCACCCAATGCGCGGGTATCCGTCAGGCTGTGTCCACGGAGGATTAAAATAAAAGGTTAAAAGAAACTAAAAGTGAGTGGGCGTTTGGCACTCAAGGTAGGCCGGCGAAGAAGTAAAAGAGATGTGTAACTGAACGGGCGTGGGGCGAAATGTGCATAAATAGAAGAGAAGAAAGAAACGATGACGAGAGGCGACATGGAGTGGAATGCACAGAACGCACGAGAGCCTACCTTGAGTCCTCCGGTCACGAGATTGAACCCACCTCGACCGGACGGGGATGAATGGAAAATGGCTATGAATGGCTCGGGTACCCCGGGTGCGCCTAACCCGTACTCACAAAAGGTGAGCCCTTGGGGGGCTGAATCCAAAGAAAGCATTTTGACTTTTCCTACTACGCATTTACAGTAAGCAGAGGAAGTATAGTATTTCGCCCAAAAATTTCATAACGGGATTAATACTCAGAACGGAAATACTCGTTTTCAGACTCCCTGAAACCAAACAAAGCGTTTTTACTTTCTTCACTACGTAGTTACAGTAAGTAAATCAAGTATTATATTCCACCCAAAAATTGAATAACGAGATTAATACTCCGAACGGAAATACTCGTTTTCAGACTCCCTGAAACCAAACAAAGCGTTTTTACTTTCTCTACTACGTAGTTACAGTGAATAGAGCAAGTATTGTATTCCACCCAAAAATTTAATTACGAGATTAATACTCGGAACGGAAATACTCGCTTTCAGACTCCCTAAAACCAAACGAATTTTTACTTTCTCTACTACGTAGTTAGAGCAAGTAGAGCAAGTATTATGTTCCACCTAAAATTGAATGAGATTCACCGGATATACACGTTTTGAGACCCCGTGAATCCAAACAAAGCATTTTTACTTTCTCTACTACATAGCTACAGGAGCTAGAGAAAGTATTGTATTCCACCCAAAAACTGAATAACGAGATTCACCGGATATACACGTTTTGAGACTCCCTGGATCCAAAGAAAACATTTTTACTTTTACTACGAAGTTACAGTAAGTAGAGAAAGTATTGCATTTCACCCAAAAATTGAATAACGAAATTCAACGGAATTCACGTTTTGAAACCCCTGAATCCAAAGTAAGCATTTTTACTTTCTCTACTACGTAGCTACAATAAGTAGAGTAAGTATTGTGTTCCATCTGAAAATTCAATGTCGTAATTTCACCAGAAATCACGTTTGTGACCCCTGAATCCAATGAATTTATATTTAGACAATGGTCCAAGTGTGTGCGAGTGTGTGGGTATCCACGAATAGCATAACTCAAAAGCAAAAGGTTGGTTAAACATCGAACTTGGTGTTTAAGTTCAACTTCATCCAAGAATGCGACACTGAGATTTTAAAGAAAATCCTCCACTCCAAACTACCGTTTACATTGGACATTTTTCGAAATTTTTTATTCTTTCAAAAATGACTAAGGATTTTGATTAAAATACATATGTTTAAGCTATTTTCATGATAAATAGAATGTATACCTTTTATTTTCTAGGAATAGTCTGTAAATTAGTCTTTATTGCCAATGACGTTTGATAATTAGTAAATTGTAAGAGAGAGAGAGAGAGAGAGAGAGAGAGAGAGAGAGAGAGACAAAGGCAAAATCTTACTGCACAACAGTAGAACTTGTTAAAGCACAAAATTTATATCAAATAACATTTTTATTGTATGTCAAATAACTTTTACATTTTACCTATTCTGAAAGTTTCCTTGTTATTAGCTTAAATTTTCAAATACTTTATACTTCCCTTAAATGCAAATAGCTATTGTTTTTCTTTCTTTCTTGTGTTCATACAAAGAGAACAGAATTTAAAAGCTATCACGTCTGTGGCTCACATTCGGGAGGTTGTGGGTTGGATTCCTCTGGCCGACCTTCCTGACCCTAGATTTTTTCGGGGGGGGGGGGTTCCCGGGTCGCCAGGCGAGTGCTGGGAAGGATTCTCACATCCCCGAATTTCCGGACCTTCATTTCATCTTCATTCTAATTTCCCTTCATCTTTCATCCGTTGGTCTGTTTCAGGGTTGGAAGTGTCGGCGATGGTGTTTCGGTGCAGTGTGGCAGGAGAAAAGAATGTTTTTTTGTGACTTTCTCCGTCCTTCAGCTTTCGGCTGCCTGTAGGGAGTATCCCAACTTCCTTGAGGAGCGTTGGACATCCTCTCTGCTGGGTGGAGTCCCCGGTCTGCCTGTCCGTCTGACGGGGAATCTCTATCTGAAAACTTAGGGACCCTGCCATTCCTGTTACGTTTTTCCTGGTTCCGGACGCCCGGTGTCTTCTCTCGCCTCATCCTGCCTCCCGGAGACGCCTGTTTGTGGGGCGTAGGCACAATATCCACTACGTGGATCAGTGCCGAGTCCCCTCCGTAGCCAACCAATCCAAAGCTATCACGTAGCGATCAGCTATGAGGGATTTGGCTATCGCTTTAGCTTAATATGTTCTGGTTATACCTACAACGAATTGTAAAAATAAGTGATGAATGTTTATGGGTATTAACATGACATAGGTGCAAAATAAGCTTTATAAGAAGAGTAGAGAAAATCATGCGAATGCAACACATCATATTTTAGGGCAAAACCTCCATATACCTGCGTCTCTGTGAACAACATAAATCCAAAGCGAAAAGTCGGTTAACTACCAAACTTGATATTTAAGTTCAGCATCTTTCAAAGTTGTGACAAGGATTTTGTACAAAATTTCCCCATCCTGAACAACCCTTTACATGGAAAAATTTTCGAAATTTATTTTCTTAATAATGACTAATGATTTTGATTAAAATACTCGCTGTTTAAAATATTTTCATGACAAACGAAATATATATTTTTTACTGACTGAGAAGAGCCTCTAAAGTCTTCTTCATTCTGAATAACTTTTGTATGATTGGTAAACTCTAGAAGATTGGACAAAGTTTTGATACGCAAGAAATGCAGACCCCGTTAAAGCATGCAGCTTGTTATATACATTTTATGAGATTAACTAATATTTTTTGTTATTGGTTTGAATATTTTTTGTAACTGAGAAGTCGCTATTCGTTTTGTTTTTGTCGCGGTCACATAAACAGTATGGAATTTCAAAGCATCACGTAGTGATATGCTTTTTGAAAACGTGACTATCGCTTTATCTACATATACAACGAAACGTGTAAATGTGAACTTTTTCTTTTGGTATTTAATTAAAGTCATTTATCCGGGTAGGCCATTACGGACGGTGAATGAACGAAATGGTTAAAATGATGCTCAAATGGGCCCGAGGTCACTAGAAATTACAATCAAACATTCATCTTCTCAGAATAAGAGGAAACCCTGAAAAAACTTTACTCAGGTATTCAACTTTAACCGAGATTCTAACTCGGGACCTCTTGAAAGTGAGGCAGACCCCCACACCACACAGATGAGCTAATTTGCAAGCTTATCTGGATTATAAGAAGTAGACAGAAAAATGAGATTTAGAAAAAAAAATTGCAGAATGGTGACAAGAGAAAGTTATGTGAATGCAACACGTTAGTTTGTTCAATTTAAAATAATAATTTAATCTATATTTAAATATAATTCTTCCCAAACATAATTCTCGTGGTAGGGAAAGAGCGTGGAGTTTCAAAGACACCACATAAAAATCTGACTATCGTTTGAGCTACTACATTCTTCTTATACTTACAACGAAGTTTGTAATGACAGTTCATCTCAATTAACAAGAAGGCTGTTTCACTCAAGCCGTGTGTATGACAAGGTTGGAAAGATACAATCAGATTGAAAAATTCAATGTCATAGCCGAGATTTGAACTACGGATCTTCCAGTTTACGTCCAGGTGGCGCCGCGGTAACGCGTGCGACTCGCATTCGAGAGATCCCTAGTTCGCTTCCCGGCTAACGCCCAATCTGACCCACGGTTTTTTTTCGAGAGTTTTCCCGGGTCGTCAGGCGAATGCTGATATGATTTCTCTCAGCCCCCGAATATCGTTCCATTCCTCATTTCATTCATCCTTAACCCCGTTAGGTCTGTTTAAGGGTTGGAAGTGACGGCGATGGTATTCCGGTGCGGCGTGGCACAGAAAAAAGATTCTCTCTGTGGAACCTTATCCGTCTTTCGGTCTTTGGCTGGTTGCCAGGGTATAAGGAGCGCTTCTTGGGGGCGTTGAACCCTCTGTTTGGGGTGGGGTCCCCGGTTTGCCTGCCCAACTGTCAGGGCGTCTCAATCTGGAAATTTTAGGAACTTTGTCATTGCTGTGCCGTCAATCCTGGTTCCGGCCGCTCGGTGTCTCACACCTCGTCCCTCCCTCCCGGGAGCGCACGCTCGAGGGTCACAAGCACAATATCCTCATTCACTGGATCGGGGTCGAGTCCCCTCCGTTACACATTCTATTCCATTCTAGGCCAGGGAAGAGAAGCATTTTAAGAATTCAGAACGTGAATCGCAATACAAAGCCTTTTGGGGGGGGCATCTTCAGATTTGTATCTTGAAAGCAATTTAGTTTTCAGAATAGAGTGCTTTCAAATGAACCAATTGCAACAAAAGCACATAAACCTGTATACATTAACACTTCGGGTCACTATTTTGAAAATTTAGCTTATATGTTATCCTAACCAAATAAAACAGCTATACAGAAACTGCATATTTTGCGCTAAAGGTTGTTTCCTCGTATCTATTAACATTTTGCATACAATACATAAATAGGTGTTTTTACTCTACGTCCACTATACGACTGGCACGGTTTTTCTTCTTTTCACTTGTGAGTGTGCATATGAGGGGAATTACGTTTCAAATAAAACAATCTTTATTCGTTTTTCAGTAACAAACACAAAATATATCTCATTTTGAAGAAAATTTAATATTATACTTAATTGTTACCAAATTGCTTCAACAGTTTGACAT
This sequence comes from Deroplatys truncata, assembly GCA_030765065.1. NCBI lineage: Eukaryota > Metazoa > Arthropoda > Insecta > Mantodea > Mantidae > Deroplatys > Deroplatys truncata. The sequence goes on from CM060990.1 coordinate 374,942,967, forward strand.
TAGTATTACTTTTGCTACCATATTTTTAAAACATTACTTGAATATTATCAGAACTGAATGTGCCAACTGTATGGAAATACACACTTGGCGCTAAACGTTGTGATCGATATCTATGACGATTAAAAAGCAAAACGAACTTATATTCAAGGTAATAAATACCCTCGGAGCACGCGTAGAACGTTTTATTGGTGATAATTATGAAACTATTATTAGTAATATTATTGTTTATTACTAGCAACAAACGTTAAAACCCAGATACACATTATGCGAACCTTGTTTCTGAAGAAAATTACTGAATCTTAAACTTGTGTAGTACCCGCATAAAGAGTGCAATATTTGATTTTTAAACAGCACATTATGCAAAGAATATGTTAATTTATTTCACTTGTATAGTTCTAGTAAAGAGAAAAGTATTTGGTTTCGTCTTCCTTCTTCTAAGAGTCAGGTCGCTGAATGCATACACAGAAGTAAATGTGATCTTTGAGACGATACCGGCACGCTGGCTATAGCCAGGCATGACTAGTCGAGAAGAAATTTCTTCCCCCTCTTCCTCTACACCCCTTGGCCCATCGGAAAACATTTGAAGCCCACAGTACACCACTGCTGGGTGCTCGAGCGCCTTGTTTGTCGCGAGCTGCAAAGAGTGGGCGGCGCAGCCACCCCGGTGGCCACCTCAATGCAGTTCATGAATCGCACGCCGTTTACAATGTTAGAAACATTATCCGCCACATTGCCTTTGGTCTCGTCAGTTATGTTCCACTCCGCTAAGATGATTTCCATTGCTTCACAAAGGTTGGCCGCGGTGTGGCGCTTATTAAGAAAGCTCGTTGTTAGTATACAGGGTTTCAGTATCCAATCAGAGTTGACTGTATGGGCTGTGACAGATAGGACTGCTGTGCCAGCGATATCCAGAGGTCTGCAGTGCAAGCAACGTAAGAAGCTTCCAGGAGCTCTTCTACAACTTTTGCCTACACCTTCACATAGCTCTAGGTAGGGAAAATTACAGTGGCGTTTATTGCAAGATTCTATTGCAAGTGTTTTACGAGAAATCTTACTTTAAACTTTTGCGCAGCGATACTTGTACAACCTGTGGTAGCACAAACTAAAGAAAAACAAAAGGGAATTACAATAGTTCTGTGGATTCCTACAAATAAAGCAAACATTAACCCTCCAAAGTTTGTGTTCAAAATGACCACCGCCAGCTTCAATACACGCTTCCAGTCTGCTATGGAAAGACTGCTGCAAACGTTCTAGCATTTCAGCGGAAATTTCAGAGCAGGCAGCAGTAATACGTCGTTTCATATCGTCTGGTGTGGTTGGTACATCCTTGTAGACAGTGTCTTTCAGCCTTCCCCACAGAAAAAAATCTAAAGGGGTCAGATCCGGTGAACGGGCCGGCCAAGGTACAGGTCCTCTTCGTCCAATCCAACGATTTGGAAATAATCCGTTAAGACAAGCTGTAGTACTTCGTGCACTATGGGCTGGACAGCCATCATGTTGGTACCACAGGTTCCTCCTAGTCTACAAAGGAACGTCTTCTAGCATCTGTGGCAGCTGGTATGTCAGGGGGCTGCAATACTTGTGCGACTTCGCTGGTCCTTCTATGAACAAAGGGCCCATGAGCTGATGGTTTCACTATCCCACACCACACGTTTAAACTCCATGGACGCTGACGTTCCACATGACGAAGCCAACGGGGATTGTCAACAGACATAGTGCATGTTTCTGCGGTTTACCTGGCCATGATTAGTAAATGTTGCCTCATCACTAAACAAGATACATGATGAATCTGAAGTATCATGTCCTAATGCCCATGTACAAAAGTTAACACGATTCTCAAAATCGTTTCTATGCAGCTCTTGATGGAGAGAGATGTGCTAGGGATGGAACCTATGTCGATGGAGAATGTGCAGTACACTTGCCTGAATTATGCCACTTCCACGTGCGATTGTGCGGGAACTAATTTGCGGATCTACTGCAACGGCAGCCAAAACAAACATTTCTGCCTCTTCTCCAGCACTTGTTTGTTTCTGTTACGTTTTCTAGGTGTTACAGTACCACTTTCAGGTAATTGGTTGAAGAGGTTGATAAATAATTGCCGAGATGGTTGACGTCTATTGGGATACGTTTACGCATAAACCATACAGGAACAAACTGCATTGTCCATACACCATGAGCATGTCGGCTTTTTCTGCATTAGTAAACCCTACCTTCCACTCACGATTTACTGCTTGAACTGTCACAAACTGACCAGAAAGTTGCAATGCAATCAATGAACAGAAAACACAATGCAAACAAGCATAACAACATCGTACCTAGCAACTAAGCAGATTGAATGGGACAAACAATTGTCGGGGTGGAAACTTTTCAAAATACGATTTCTCGTAAACCACTTGCACTAGAATGATGCAACAAAGAGCATTGGCATTCTAATTTACCTACCTTTATTCTGTTGATGTAACTAGGCATTGTTCCATTTAAAAAATTACATTTTTGCTCAAAAATACACTTTCTCAATATTGTTAAAATATGTTTATAGGCTAAATGTACGAGCCCCTGACTACCAATCAATGCTGTGAAAACTGCATATCAATAGCACTTTCCATTTCCGAAATATTTGCGGTGCACGTTTAAGGTGATTCACCCTGTATAAGGCAAGCTGGTGAGTGCTGCTCAGCGAGCGATCAGTCGCTCACAGGCTTTGCACTGATAAGAGTGTGTGTACAAGGTCGAGAGAAGTGGGGGCGATACAAACAGCAGGCCAGTTCAGTGATGTAACCTTCATAAAGAGTGCAGGATGTGCTTCACCAACTTTTAATCTTGAATAGGAAGAAAGGTATTTCGCTATTTTCGAAGGTGGAAAGTCACGTTGTTTGGTTTGTGGTACAATAGCACCATATTCTTCGCATTATAACATTAGAAGGCATTTCACCAATGCACATGCAGAGGAATATGGTGCAGAGAAACTAAACTGCCGTTTGTGAAAATTGGAACACCAAGAAAGAATTTTCCGAATAACCCCAAACTTGGTAGAAGTGTAAAAGAGTGTGCAAGCAATAAGTGATTAGGTTTGCAGAGAGATGGGGTACACGTAGGCCGAGAAGAGCCCTCTCGTGTCGGTCCGACAAGGTCAGTATTGAACCCAGTGTAGTCAGTGGGAGCTGTCAAACAAGGTGGAAACAATAAAGTGAGTGCCAATATGCCTCGCCGACGTCAAAGGGAGCCATATCCGCATATGAGTGAGTTCGAACGGGGCAGAATGATCGGTCTCCGGAAAGCGGGTTTCTCATACCGTGACATTTCGGCTCGTACACGACATGCCGCTAAGACAGTGATGCGTGTGTGGAAGCAGTGGATAGATGAAGGTCGTACGCAGCGAAGAGCGCGTACTGGATCACGGAACATGACCACAGCACGGGATGACCGTCATCTTGTTCGCATGGCCATAACGGACCATGCAGCTTCATCCAGTGTTGGCTCGACGCTGGAGCACTGCAACTGGTGTGAACTTGTCTGCATCAACGGTTCGTCGCCGTCTGCTGCAGGTTGGATTGGTTGCATACCTACCATTATGTCGGCTTCCACTGTCCAGACATCACACGCTCCTCCAACTGCAATGGGCACGTGAACACCGTCACTGGGGTGCTGAGTGGCAAAATGTAGCATTTTCAGACGAGTCCCGCTTCAACGTGTCCTACAGTGATAGCCGCATACGTGTCCGGCGTTACCGTGGTGAGCGCAACCTGGAGGGCTGCATTGTTGGGCGGCATAGCGGACAAACACCAGATGTGATGGTTTGGGGCGTTATTGGTTACAACAAACGATGTCGCCTTCTACGAATTGATGGCACTTTGAACAGCAACCGGTACCTAACGGTAGTTGTAGAGCCTGAGGTACTCCTCCTGCTTCAGGCATCTCCACATGCCACATTTCAACAGGACAATGCCCAGCCACATATTGCGAGGAATGTACAAACCTTCTTCGAAGAACGACGGATATCATTGTTTCCCTGGCCGGCACGTTCACCTGACATGTCGCCCATCGAACATGTCTGGGATATGGTTGGTTGGCACCTGGTGCGTCACGGTCCTCCAGTAACCAGTGTTACGGATTTGTAGGCTCGAATACGAACTACGTGGAGAGAAATCCCTCAGGAACTTATTCAGAACCTTTTTGATTCAATGCCACGGCATATAGCAGCTCCAATTGCAGCGCATGGAGGCCACACCAAATACTGAATATTAGGACTCAAAGGTCATGTATAGATTTGAAATGCCTGCCATTTGTTACTTGTCATGTACCTAACATGTGGTATTAAATTCATTGAATTCATGCGTTTCCTTCTTGGTGTTGCAATTTTCACAAACGGCATCGCAGTAGGAGTGGCTGGTGAAAAAGGCTGGATCCCCTTAAAGAAGCGTTACAAAACAAAAGTGAGAGACAAGACGACAGCTGACCGGCAGAGTATAGTTCGTGCCAGTTTTAAAATTGCAAACCAAATTGCCATATCCCTGAAACTCTCTTTGAAGGAGACTTTGTGAAGGAATGCTTAATAACTGCTGCTGAAGAAATTTGCCCTGACTTAGTGAATTCCTTTAAAGCTCTCAGCTTTTCCCGTCGAAGAATCACCCAGCTAATTGCAGAAACGGCTTTCAATTTGTAGGAACAATTGAAAACGAAAATCGGAAAGCAAGTGAACTACTCATTAGCATTAGACGAGTGCAGTGACAGGAAAGACATTGCTTAGTTAACTGATTTTTAAGGGGAGTTGATCAAGATTTCAAAATCTGTGAAGAGTTTCTAGATCTTGCATCGTTAAAGACCGGAGCACAGGTGCGAATACGCTTAATGCTGTAGTAAATATAATAGAAAACTTTAATCTTCCCTTGGAAATATAGTTTGTGTTGCAACCGATGGAGCGTCATCCATGATGGGTCACACGTCGGGATTTGTAGGAAGACTGCAAGCTGTTCTTGCAGAAAATGGAATAAATCCAGACAGCATACTACATGTACATAGCTTTATTTATCGTAAGGTACTGTGTGCAAAATCAGCAATATTGGATACAGTAATGTCAGTTGTGCGAATTGTGAATACCATTAGGTCGCATCCACTTCGTCATAGAACATTTCAGGTATTTTTAAAATATATAGATTCCAACTTTTAAGATTCGCCGTATCATTGTCAAGTTACGTGCTTAATCGCGTTTTCGCGTTAAGGTGCGAAATAGACATTTTCAAACATCAGAAAACAGGAGTTTAGAGAAATTAGCACCAAAAGATTGGGTGTGTGACTTAGCATTTTGAGTGATCTAACACTGCACTTAAATAAATTGAATGCCCAGCCACAAGGGAAAAATAATTTAATCATTACAATGACTGATGATCTAAAAGCTTTCATGGAGAAATTGCGAATCTGGATCTATCAAATAGAGCACATTGATTTGTACAATTTTCCAAATTTAAACTCCGTATTCATTAATGGAACGTCTGAAGCGTTAAAGAAATACAATAAAGTTTTGGAAGACGTACTGGAAGAAATCACAAACCGATTTGATGATCTGAAGACAATGGACACAGACTGGAGGTTGTTTAATAATTCATTATCATGCAATGTTATAGATGCACCATACACTTTGCAGATGGAACTAATCGACCTCCAGAACAGCACACCTATGCATACGACTCTTGTAAGTAGTTATTTCATGCATTGCCCAAAGTGAATTTTCCAAATGTGTGTCTCCTTGGCAGTTATATTGTTGCTATGTTTAGTAAAACAACGTATTTATGTGGGCAGTTTTTTAGCAGACTGAACTATGTTAAAAATGCTTCACGCAGTAGTTTAAGTGATCAACATTTAGTGCACATATTGCGATTGCAATGCTCGATTTAGAGCCAGAATATGACAAGATAATGAAGAATAAAAGGTTGCACGTTTCAACAGTAGGCTCAGTATAACTACGCAGTCAGTCGCGCTTAAGATTTACGCGATTTGCGAATTGTTTTAGCTTAGTGCAGATTAATAGACTTCCAGATCATGCAGGACTAAATACTATTGTATAATCTGAAAATGAAACACTACACCAATTATATACTGCATTGCATTTAATTTTGTATTTGTGATAAATTACAACTTAGCAACACGTGTACACCACTGACCAGTTCGTATGTCTATACTACACGCACTTATAGGAGGGGAATCAGATAACAAATCGAATGTCGCTCAGGCTAATCCACGTGTTCCCCAGTTCTCATATAAGGGATTGGGGCATATATGCATCCTGAAGCAAGAGATGCGGAAAACGCATAAGGAATGAAATCGACCCACTTTTAGCAAATACCAAACAAAAGCCCATTGCACCAACTTTTGATAGGGCCAATGTTATGAGTGGAAGCACTGGTGAAGAAGAGGCCAAAAATAAGGAAAACTTATCCATATGCGTACTATGTCTATGTTATTCACACGAGTTGAATTTAATTATACAAAAGAGAGCATACCCTAATTCCCAAGTAAGTGTGTTACATTCAAATCTGTCAAATATTCCAGCATTTGTTCCAAATTCTTTGCGGTTTGATATTTTAAAGGACGTAATGCAGGAAAGACTGTCCAGTTACATTAAGAATATGAAATTGCAAAATTCATACTGTCAATATTGTGTACGAAAGCATAGAAAATCTAAAAGACTGCTTCGAAATTACTAAAGTGAGACGCACTAATACAGCCAAAATAAATTAAGCCAGTAGTTGTAGAAGATCTCTTCGAGACCCATATTTTATTTTCTGGTTTGACAGTTCTCCATAAAAGCTTACCTCATGAGAGTATTTTGTAACAGCTGCTTCAAAAGAAGGGCAAAGAGAGTGTTGTTGATGAGATGGGGCTTAAGGGCGCTCAACTGCTAAGGTTATTAGCGCCCTTACAATGTATACAAGATAAAATTGAAAAGTCAAAAAACTAAAAAATCACAACAAACCCGCTTGGTCAAAAACACTAAAGAACACAACCGACCAAAACCTAAAATCCACACACTAAAATCATGGTCAATAAAAGAATAAAACGTGTCAGGAACTATAGAACGCAAGGGACATGAGCGCCTTATGTCCGTCGGGGAGAAGAGCCCCATTAAAACTGACAATATAAAATCTCAAAGCTAAAAGACGCTCAGCGCATCAAATGCGCCGATTAAAACCAATGTCACTTATAAAACGTAAAAGACATTCTACAGCATGCCCGTCCTCTGCCAAAACGTTGGCTATGCCAACAGGCAGACCCGCGCGAACGCGCAGTGGAGCTAAAACTTGACACTCAGTTAAAATGTGACGCACCGTTAAAGGCCCATCACACTGCTGACACAGTGGAACGGGGTCACCACTGAGCAAGTATCTATGACTAAAAATGCAATGTCCAATTCGTAAACGGGCTAAAGTACCTCTTCCCGACGTGTAGAACGAGAAGAGGTACCCCAGACTAACGGGAGAGGTTTAACCTCCCGCAATTTGTTCCCCCGGAGGGCCGTCCACTCATCGCGCCAAAGCGAGAGGATGCGGCGACGTAAACTAACACACGAATCTGACGAGGGAACAAGAGGTAAAAAATCTGGGTAATAAAATCGCCGATTTGGCAACGGCGTCGGCAGACTCGTTCCCTGAGATGCCAACATGACCTGGAATCCACATGAAGAAGACGCGCATGCCAGAGGCACCAAGCGAGTGGACCAGGTCATGTATGCGCTGTACGAGGGGGTGGTAATTGTACAGCGCGCGAATACTTTGAAGAGCACTCCGGTAGTCTGAACAAATAAAACAAAGGCACCCCTACTCCATCATCAGTCTTAGACCCATCAGTATATATAAAATGAAAGTATTCGAACTGCGCCTGAAGTTCTAAAAAAGCCGATCTAAGAACTGAAGAAGGGGTCTCATTCTTCGACATTGACGTCAACCCAAGGTGACAGTAGGCCTCAGCGCGCAACCATGGAGGAAAGCGCGTTTCCCCCCTGGGAAGAGCCGGCGCTGGCGTAAAGTCCAAATGCCGAAAAAGCTTTCGAAATTGAACCACTGGAGGGAGCAAGGCAGAGATGCTAACGAAATATTGCCGATCAAGCGAACCGTCGTAACATACCTCGAAGGACGGGTGGTCAGGCAAGCTTGAGAGTCGACAGGCATACCTGCACAAGAGCATCTCACCCCTGAAGACAAGCGGAGGTTCTGCAGCTTCAGGATACAGACTGAGCACAGGGCTGGTTGGAAAGGCCCCCGTATCGACTCTTATGCCAGGATGGTGAATGGCATTCAATCGACGTAATACAGATGGACGCGCCCACGAATAGAGACTGCACCCGTAATCAAGCTTGTAACGGACCAAAGAGCGATAAAGATGTAGAAGGACGGTTCGATCAGCTCACCAGGATGTGCCACTTAAAACACGTAAAATATTAAGAGAACGGTCACACTTTGCTTTTAAAAAGGAAATGTGAGAAATCCAGCTCAGCTTCCGAACAAAGATCAAAACCAAAAATTTCGCCTCGACTGCAAACGGAAGCATCCCTGGCCCAAGATGGAGAGAGGGCGGAGGGAAATATTTCCGGCGCCAGAAATTGATGCAGACGGATTTTTCGGCGGAGAAATTAAAGCCGTTGGCGTTACTCCAGGCGTAGAGACGATCGATACAGCTCTGGAGACGGCGTTCGAGTAGATAGGTCCGCCGTGAACTGCAATAAATGGCAAAATCGTCAACAAAAAGGGACGATGAAATGCCAGGTGGAATACAATGCACTGCTGTCACCTTTTGGTCTGAAAGATAGTCTAAGAGTTCATCGTCCGACATACCATCGAGGCTATGAGTGGTAATGACGCCTCGACAGGAATTCAATGTGCGGTGCTTCTCCACACGGATGGGATACCCGTGGAGAAGCGTAGCGCGCAATAAGGTCTTACTTTGCTGATCGGACTTCGTTTGTGCTAGTAAAGAACCATTCCGTAGACGAGTGCAGGACTGAACCGCACCAGCAATAGCATCACTGCCCTTCTGAATAATGAAAGGGTTCACCTTCTCAAAACTTTGCCTTTCTTCGGTTCGTGAAATGACCAAGTAACAACCAGTTGTCGGTGGTGTCACATGCGTTACATAAACGTTTCGGCGCTTGTTGGTATGAATGGAGAAAGGGTGCTCCATAGCGAAATAAATCATCCACCATTGCAACCGTCTCCGACTTTGGGCTCTGACTTCCCGGGGGTCACCTCGGCTTGGGTGAGTGGCCTATCTTTACCAAACTCACCCGAGGGTCACATCTCCCGGAACATAAACAGAGGGACCCAATCGCTGTCAGAAGTCAGCAGCTCATGCAATGGCCCCCACGGTACTGCAGTTGAACAGCGGATACGAACACAAACCCTACATGACGACCACGGGTGTTGGGGATGACGCCATTACCCACTCACCCAGCTGCGTACCTCGTGCGCGGTTGTCTGTCAGGCTGTGTCCACGGAGGATTATAATAAAAGGTTAAAAGAAACAAAGTGTGTGGACGTTTCGCACTCAAGGTAGGCCGGCGGAGAAGGAAAAGAGACGTGTAAATAAATGGAAGTGGTGCGAAATGTGCATACATAGAAGAGAGAATAAACCAACGATGGCGAGGGCGTCATGGAATGAAATGCACAGAACGCACGAGAGCCTACCTTGAGTCTCCCGGTCACGAGAACGAACCCACATCGACCGGACGGGGATGAAGCGATGAAGATGGCGATGAGTGACTCGGGAACCCCCGGGTACGCCAACACCCGTACTCACATAAGGTGAGTCCTGGGGGGAAAGAGTGTGATGCTACAAAATGACACGCTAGTGTTTAATCATCAAATGGAAAAGGAAAGACTGAATATTGATGAAGTACATAAACAGTCAAAGATTTTCCGGAACTGCCAAAGAAAAGAAATGAATGCCGTCCGGCCCAGGAAGGGAGTGCCTAGAGCAAGGAAGAGCATGCTCCAGCTCCCTCATTGTGAAAAGTTCATTATAATACTCGGTATTAGCACACCGAAAATTATAGCTGGCGGAATCCAGCCGGTCTTTGATAGACCCAAAGCCGGCGGAATAATGGTCTGAACTGGAAACCGCCTCAAAGGCAGCATCCAGAGTGTTAGCGATGGCAGCCGGATCCACTATGGTGTCATTAGTAACCTGAAGCCCAGAAACAGTACAATGCGACACTTTACCTGAGAAGCGACGAAGTTTATCCCAAACAACGGATGAAGGCGTAAAGCGATTAAAAGACTCGACAAAACGAGTCCAAGATGCCTTCATGCTGTCGTAAATAATGGGACGAGCCCTGGCGCGCGATTGTTTAAAAGTCACCAAATTATCAAGTGCAGGGTGACGCCGAAACACCCTAAGTGCAGTTCTATGGGCACGAGCGGCGTCCCGACAATCCTCGTTCCACCATGGAACATGCATTCGCCGAGGTTGAGAGGATGAACGGGGAATTGCATTGATTGGGCATTGTGGTATATTAAATGCATTCCACGTGAGGCTACTGCTGTCCAAAACCTTACATGTTGACCAGATGATCGCCGATAAGCCTTCCATATGTGATGTTCTAGTGTCCCATTTTCAGCACACCTTCACCCCAATCGTCAGTTCTGGTCCACATTCCACCACTTCTATTGAACACGCGTTGAAGGATTAACTAGGGAAATCCGTCGTTCCCTAAAGAATTCGCTTCACCAGCTCACGTGAATTGGCTCATCTTATTCGAGTCCTTCCCAATAAGAAATCACCTGGGCATGATCGCATTCCCAATTCTGCACTCAAACTGCTCACCCAAAATGCATTAGCTTATTTGTCTTCCTTCTTTAATGCTGCTCTTCGACTTTATTTTCTTCAAAAATGCAAGCTGGCTAGATACATTCCATAAAACCCACAAGCCCAAGAACCTCACTCCAAGCTACCGTCCCATAGGTTTACTACCTACTTTATCCAAGCTTTTGGAGAAAATTATACATTTAAGTTTTTCCACATACGTGTATCAGGCTAATCTACTTCAATATCGGTTTGGGCTTCGGCCTACTAAGCATTCCACCATTCACCAAGTCTATTCTTCAGGGGTTTGAACGTCGCTAGTTTACACCAGCACCTACAAAATCTTGTGGAACTGGGCCTAGTGTTTTTCCACATTATTGTTTTTATTAGGAACAGAGACAGGGCGGAGCTGAAGTGATACAATGGACACAACAAACATTTTAGTCAGTGATAGGGTTTTCAGGGTCATTACATGTTTGTTTATAATTGCTGTACCCACTGCTTCCAGCACAGCCCCATTTGCTGATAATTGTTATATCATCTGCGATTGTGTTAAATATTGGTTCTCGTAAGGTCATAATGCGAGTAACACTATTGTCAATTAAAGCTTATACGAGCTCGTAATTCTATTTATGCTAACACATCTAAAATTTGAATTTTATTATTGGAAGGTAATGAGATTTTTTCTTTATTTAGGTTATAATATGATGGATAAATATTACACTGTCTTTGTTTTGCCTCTTGCTTGATATGATGGTATTGAGGTTTAGTCATCCTTGCAATTACAAATAAAGCTGAAGTTTGCAATGGAGTATAAGGAATAGGAACGGATGCCGCATGCTGATAGGCTCTTTTGAATTTCGTTGCTCGAGTTGGGGTGGTTTGTGTTGAAACTTACGTTAGGTAAGCAGCATATCACTTGCCTGAGGAAGTTAAAGAAACTTCAGCAGCAAATATTAAGCTCAACCCCAGGGTGCTTTGAGACTATAGATTTTACTATTCTCACATGTCTTTTTGAAATGTTTGTAAATGGCTTGAATAGTCTATGCAATTTAGTTGAGGTTCTTTGTTACGTTGCTTCTCTGGGTATATTTAACTCTTATTCTAGCCAGTTTTAAACTAAAAGAAATAAATACGTTTTTTTTTGTTCTGTGGCTTTTGTCCATCTAAAGTTGAAGTGGGAAATAAAATTTTACACACATTCCCTTACTAGACTTTTAATTAGATTAGAAGCTTCATATAGGCCTGTAGTATTTAAAACCTATGCAGTTAGTGTTGATTGATCTTTATTGCCAGAATACAAACGCTTAAAACGGTCCATTCGTGTTATTCTTCCACTGGGACCTGATAAGGGAAAAACGCGCGGTGTCATGCTGTTACCAAAGGGGTTATAGTGGATAAATACGCAAAAAAGGCCAAAAAAACTTTCCTTCGTGACCGAAAAGTACTCATTTCCGAGAAGCTACAGGACCTGTAAGCCACCATTACCGTCGCCGTTATCCATCAGCCGACCTTCGCCGCCGACCTGACGGCAAGGCTGGACAGCGTCTACGCGCATCTGCAGGCCCTGGAGGAAGTACTTCAAGGCCATTACACATCAGCGAACTCCACATCACAACCAGCTGCACAGGAACCACTTCATCGCCACAATACAGCAAACGAGCTAACTTCGAGATCCCTCGAGATCAGCAGCGTTTACTAGCGAAATGTCGTGCTATCAACCTGGAGAACGAGAAACAACCAGACGACAATTATCGCCTGAGTAGACATTTCACCCTTTTCTTTCCTCTTCTACTACTTTCAGCCTCCAGGCTCTAGGCTACAGTCAGGGACGTTTTGTCATGACTGTAGCCTAGGATCTCATGTCCTAGCCGTTCCCGTCCATTGGCCGGCAGCTATGTTTCAATCTACTAACCAAGTGCATCTGCAGGACTGCATCATCTAACGCTATTGTTTCCCTTCCAAATTTCTCCTTTCAATAACTTTCCTCCCTTTACCCGGCGAGATAAGCATTCCCATTCCAGGGAAATGGGCCAAGTCTTTCCTCTCTTCAACTACCTTCCCCTTTCCGAAATGAATGTGTGTGTTTGTGTGAAGTTGAGTAAGGGTGCTATGCGGGACCGATAAGATCATGAGATAAGAGCATGTAACCTAACGTACCAAGACAACTAACATTCTACTATGCATGTAGCATGGTTAGATACTAACGCATGTATATGGGGAGGCGATGTAGCTCCTGGAGGCGACCGCCACCAGGGGAGGCGGCTGTGGGGCCACCCGCAGAAAAAACTCGTGAAGCTTATCATCGGGCCTCTGGATTCGATTTCGGAATGGTGAACAACAAACAACGAAGACGCTCCGCCGTCGATGGCAACCGCTGTCTCGTCCTCTGGAATCAACTGCCGACTACGCTAGCGCAACTAGCAGCACGTCTACTCAACAACCGAAGCCGCTACAGACACACCGGCCGGCCGGTCGGTCCTTCGCCATCATCGCAACAAAATTGTTCTTTGGCACAGTTGCCGGCGCCACTGGTGCGACAGCTACTCAACCGAGGTTAACACAGCAGTAGAGGCCGCGACAAGTCAGTCGCCCGGTAACTTCCGGCACTTCTGCCGCAATTGAAGTTGGCGCTACCGGTGCCCTCCTGACACGTCCACCGTCACCGCAGCTAGCCTCGTAGCCACTCAACAGCCGTCCGGCAACTGCCGGTACCTTCACCGCCACTGCCGCTCCTGCTACAGGCACTTCCGCCATCGGGCACGGCCGCTTCAGCGCCGTTGCCGTCGGCTTACATCGCCGCCTGCCTCTTCTGAACCTACTGGAGGTAGTGCAACGTGATTGGGGTTCCCTGGATTCGGCGACGAGGATGTACAACCGCCATGGGCCTACTGTTCTGGTGCGTCTTGTCTACCAGGATAGGGCGTATTACAACGCTACTTACAACCGCCACGGGCCTACTGTTCTGGTGCGCCTTGTCTACCAGGATAGGGCGTATTACAACGCTACTTAAAACCGCCACGGGCCTACTGTTATGGTGCGCCTTGTCTACCAGGATAGGGCGTATTACAATGCTACTATGTCCACGGGTATGTACTTTCTGAGCCATGCCCTACGGATCCAGGGTAGGCTGACATGGCCTATATGGCCACCTTGCCGATCGTTGCACAACATCGCCATGTCAATACAGCGCCCATCTTCATTAATGCCCAAGTGCTAGCAGCATGATCTCACGCGTCGACGGCGGTTCTGCGCCATCTGTTGCAGGTAGGATCACTTCACCGGGCAAGCCTATTGCCCGCTCTACTCTCCAGCTTCCCCTACTTCTAGAGGACCATATCTGCAACATGAAGCACAATCGGACATCACCAACCGCCTTGTATAGCTGCAATCCAGCTACCGAAGTTCGATGAAACTTATATCCTTATCAGGAACTTCAACAGGCAAACAATTCCTGATTAGTCCTCCAAACACTTCTAACATGAACGCTGAAAACGCCACTGAATCATCGGCGATCTCACCTTTCATTATTTTTCCTCACAATCACATGTGTGCACAGACACCAATTGATTGTTAACAAACCATTGTCACCTTCCACTTCCTACACTCCTTCCTACTTCGTCACCTGCTTTGCTCAGGACCTTCTTATGTGTATAGTCTAGCAGCTCCCGCCGATCTAGTGGCAGCACCCTCAAAATCGTTCGCTTCAACTACGGGGATGATACTCTACTAAAACACCCTCTACTTCCCTTCCCATTACCACCTACCACTGCCTTCATCCCATTAAAAAATGCAAAAAGAAAACAAATTATCTTAAGCTTTCTAAAGTAGCCGAGCCACTCATACACCATCTCTTAGTTTGCTCCGCCCCCAGGACCCTTATAAATAGTAGCGGAATTCTTCCTCTCAGTTGTTTCCCCGAAGACGAAGACGATGCAAGCCTTCGAAACGTTGAAGTTATAACACCTGACGACCTGATTGAAAACCCGGGAGAGATTTGAGGCAAGTATTAGCCGGAAAACCTCAGCTCTTTTTTCGACAGTCATATGTTTAAAGGCGAATCGTGGTATGCAGGCCTTGAAATTCTATACTCTTTTGATGACATCGCGACAAACAACTGAATAGGGATAGTACATTAAAAAAGTATTTTTAAATTCAACCCAACAACCGTATCTCGGTAATGGCTTATGCCACAAAAAAGTTATTTGAGATAAATTGTATATATTAAAGAGTTCTATAATGCCCGTGTAGTACGTCTTTGCATATATCTCATGGTTTACCCGCTATATAAAGTTATACGAAATTCCTTCCGCATGAAGAGGACTTCACAGACTATTCCCAGGAAATTTATGATGTACATTTTATTTGTCAAATTAAAATCGTTAGAACAATTTTGCAGAAAATCAAAAACTCCCAAAAATCTTCCACGTAAAAGGTAGCTTGCGGCGAAGGGAGTTTCCTGAAAATCTTCGTATCATATCTTTGAAAGATACTGAACCTAAACACCAAGTTTGGCATTTATCGGACGTTTCGTTTTTAGTTATGTTCACAGACAGACACGCGCGGGCGTAACTTTTTCTAAAATGTTTTTTTTTCGGTTCAGGGAACTTCAAAACATGAATTTTAGGTGAAATCTCCACAGCGGATGTTTGGGCGACATACAGTACTTCCTCTACTTGCTGTAAATACGTAGAAGAGAAAGTAGAAAGTAAAATCAGGTAACGTAGGATAACACCAGTTGTCTTCGAAGTACAGAGAGCCGAAAAACTACGAACCGGCTGCGCGGTGTTTTTGCTGTCCGCGTCCTCGGCGCTCGTTGCCGTTTGCAGCTATCATAGAAAGGCCCGGATGAAACCATACAACATTTAAAAACTACTTTTAAAGTATTTACTTACCAACTTTATGAAAACAGATGCTGAAGCTGGTCATCGTCGTCGTCCATACATGTTTGGCACCTCTTTAGGAAACTATCCATCACTCGCCGTAGTTCTCGTTGAGAAATGCTGGCAATTTCCTGGCGGATATTTTGTTTTAATTCTTCCAGAGTGTGTGGGTTTGTCTTTTACACTTTATGTTTTAAGTTACCCCAGAGATAGAAATCGCAGGTGGTTAGGTCGGGGGACCGAGGGGGCCACAAATCTCTACTAATAATTCTGTCCTCAAACACACTTTCAATTGTTCTCATCGAAATATTGGCCGTATGAGCTGTTGCAGAGTCTTATTAAAAAAAAGGCAAAATCACGCTCCCTGTCAATTCCCTAAAAACAGGGGGCAAAATTGAATTTCTCAACGCGGGCTTTTCCATACGGAGGCATCCAATTTCACTGCAACCACCATATGAAAAAATGTACTCAGTCCTGTCTAAGGTTCAGTCATGTTACATGAATTGATTTTCAATTAAATTTAAGTAATACTGCGATTTAAAGTAAAAGAATGCAGATCAGGAAAAAACAATAATGCCCCTTATAGACAGCTATGTTGGTGGCTTTTGTTTGTGCGTCAAATTCCATCCGCCCACACGCAGTTTTGCGAATCAGACATGTACATGTTAGCTGCATACTGTGTTCGGAAGCGCGTGTTTTGTATAAAATACCTAACTAAATCATTGATTTCAATGCAAAAGGTGTGCTCTTGGCGGAAGCTGTTAAATAACTACTGTACATTTAAAGTAAAATTAATTCCTTAAGGAATCATCATGAACAGTGTAAATAGCAACGCATTATTTGCACGATTTCCTAGATCATTATCAGTGTGTGAAAGGTAACTTTCAAGGAGATAAAAGCATTCACTAGGAACACAATGAAGCAAAAAAAAAAAATTGAGTTTTATTTATGGACGCTCTTTAACTACTATGGTTCTTAGCGTCCCATTCTATATTGGGCGTGAAACACCTGTAATTTTGCTCAGAGGCCTCTTTATCAGGCTTGAGGTTCTTTTTCTTTCTTTTCTTTTTACACGGGACCACCGGCTTTACTTCCCTTCCGAAGGAAGCCGTGCTAACGATTTTTACGCCCGAAAAAATCCATCGCCCTCCGCCGGGTTTGAACACGCGACCTTGGGAACTAGAGGCTAGCACGGTACCACTAGTCCACGGAGGACGACCCACAATGAAGCAAGAAAGACTTAATGCTTTACTCGTGTGTTCTATTGAGAAGGTCCCGCCCGCCAAACCTAAACAGCTTGTAATCAACCATTTTGTTGAAAAAAGGAAAGGAGAATGGAGTATATCTAACAAGAATATTTAGTTTATTTATTTATTTATTGAGAGCCATTTAGATGCATAAAGTTTTTTTTATACTCTTGAGCATTTTTCAGTGCGTGTTGACGATTATTTGGTGTCATCACATACACCTTTAAGCACCTAAGGTTGGGCAGTGTGCAACGAAGAAATGCAACTGCAGCTGCTATATTAGCTGTACTTTATAGATTAACAACTCACTGGGTTCGAGACTGACATTGTAAATATTGCCGTTAGTCTGATTTTGAATATATATTATTATAGAAGGTAGTAACTAAAATTAAGAAGAAACACATCCACGAAACACAGACTTATCTATGTTGGGTATGTATAATAAAGATTTGTAAATCAATTATTTTATGAAAACAAAACACAGATAATAAATTTAAAGAAAAAGTGTGTTCTCCGCTGAAATTTTAATAGATATCCATTAATGTACGGTGCGTCGTATGATATAAATGGCTCAAGGCTTACTGCTACTGAAAGGCATAATACAATAATTGTTAATATAGTTTAATTTCCGCTCCCATTGATGCGTTTTATTGCTACACTTCTCTAAAGTACAGCTTAAAAATGCATGCAGTCTACTGAACAAACGAGAAATAATATGCAACAGTAGTTTGGTTTATATCTTTCTGTTTGCATATATGTTTTGATAAACTGCAGAATAAAACCTGCCGCATAAAGCGTGCTTATACGAAAACATCACCTGCCGCCCTCCTAACCTTACAAGTAACAGCCGCCACTGTAGTGAGGATACAACATAGTAACTGCAGTCATGCTGTAGAAGACTTCAACAAATACCAACTCTTTACTTATCATGCAAACTGCAAATCTGATGCCAGAACTATTTATTAAATCGGGCAACAGAAATGACATTAAACGCATTAGACAAAAGCATAAGTGAGAAAATAATAGAAAATAGACGCCTCTATCACAAAAACTTGTTATTTTTTGTGGTAGGCATAGAATAGCTCTGAGGAGTCAAAGAGACAGAGACATAACGGATGTTGATACTGCGGTTGTTAGCCATAATAAAGGGAACTTTCGCACTCTTAAGAATGCGACTCAAATATTGGAACGTCATCTAATGAATGCTGGTGAAAACGCAGCTTGTCTTCTCAACGCTGGTCTTCCCAAAATGATATTATTGCCTCTTGTAATCAGGTAATTTTGAAAAACGTTGTTAGCAGAATCTATAATGAAAATGCTTTAGCATCTCGGCCGGCGAGACAACCAACGTTTCAAGCACAAGGTAATTATCGTTATGTGTCCGATATGCGGATATGGAGGAATTTGTCTTACACGAGGAATTCCTATAATTTATTCCAATCACTAGACATGACAGCAAAGGGCATTAGGCTAACGTAAACAAACTCAGATCAGCTGGTGTTGCAAGAGTATTTACCTGGCCAAGGATACGACGGAGCTTCTGCTATGTGTGGCGATTTGAATGGAGTTCAATTCTATGTACGAAAGCAAGCAACCAACTGCATTATACGTCCACTGCATTAACCATTCTTTAAATCTGGCTGGATCCGACTCATGGCCAGCATTAACAGAATCTGCGTCGGTACAATAAGTAAACTACATGAGTTTGTTTCATACACCCAAACGTCAGGCTGCATTGAATGGATTCAATTCAAATGGATAGTCATTCAAATAAACTGAAGAAGCCTTCCCCAACACACGGTGGATACAAGGCCAATAATGCAGTATCCACTTTCACCGAAGGTGCTCTTATAACACAGTTCCTGAAACATGCTATTGGAGAGCTGCTTTTTATCTTTTCCCGAACACTTCCTAATACAGCTTGTGGAATGACTTGTGAAACGCAAAAACGTATTATACGCTTTTAAAAGCACTGTTTCCCGGCAAGACATTTCAAGACCTTTTGGAAGAAAGCAAACATATGATGAAGAATTTATGCCACCAATATTCGGAGAGCACAGCTCATGCTATGTATGAAGAATTTCAAAGGGGACTACAAATGTGTCATAATAAACTGAACCGTTTAAACAAACACACAAGCAGCGCTTTGGAAGCCGTACAAGACTGTGGAGGAATGTATCCAGCAATAAGAAAACTCTTGCATATCATCGCAAAACCATGTACCATTTGTTACTTGCAACGTTAAGAGGTCATTGTTCACTTTACGCTTATTAAAATATTATTTGAGAACTCTACAGGAGAAAATAGATTGAACAGACTGGCTCCTTTGTAGGTACATACACAAAAAGCCACCGTGATCCCGGAAGAAGTCTTAGACCAAATGGTAAAATGTTGCGAAGGCTTAGAATTAAGTTATTGCTTTTTAAGCTTTGTTTATCAGAAATTATTCCTCTTGGTGCAATCATTTGTGTTATTAAATGAAACTGCTATTGTTCGTTAACAATTATTATATTATGCAATTTTACCCCTTTAGATATTTTTATTCTTTATTTTAAACGTTAAGTTTATTTTCATTAATTAACACGATGTTTCTATTTTAGCTCCTTCAATGAACTCACAGCGGTTAGACCAATTTCCTGCCGTAGAATGTATTTCTGGCTACGCTACTTTCACTGGTTTACTTATAACTATCGTTGCATTTTATTACTATAGGTTTTTAAAACAAACTTTAAATCCTCTTGTATGTCTCTCTCTCACACAAAATTTCATATTCTGGGGAGGACAGGGACTAATCCTAGTTATAAATGACAGAATAAAATATGTATATAGAACTCTAACCTGGTTTAAGGAAAGAGAGCGCTGAGCATTCAACCATGGAAGCAGATTTTATACTTTTTGTTATCATTCTGCCTTTCTCTTCCTTGTCGACTTTATCAGCTAGTTTCGTTTTTAATTTCACAGAGATCTATGATCATTTCAATAAAATGTTAAATATTGCCTACACAAAATTCGCTAGTCTTGGCGAAGTTTTTTTTATGCCGTTAAACCGATGTTTATAAATGAGAAGTGTGTTTTAATTCATTCTTGCTTAAGAAACCCCAAAATTACAAGGATGATAAAAATATTTCGCTTTCCTTATATGTACATGCTGTGGTAGTAATATCCGTCCGATCAAATATAAAAACTACAGAGAACATATTATAGAGAATAAAAAGAGAAACGAAACGCTAAATAATAATAATAATAATAATAATAATAATAATAATAATAATAATAATAATAATAATAATAATAAGACAAAGGAACAAAGCACGCTAAGCAAGTTGTAATAAAAAGGGAGCTTATTAATAAAAGGGAATAAATATAAAATTGTATAAGCAGCTAGTATTGTGAAGAAGGAAAGTAACTATGTTAAGTTTGAAGCGATATTCAGTTGGGACCGCAGGTGTCCAGACAGTCAATGGCTTACCGGTAGTGACTGATAAAATATTGCCACCTAGGAGAAATATACAAGCCCGGATGCATGGAACAATATGCGGAAAAACCAGGCGGCTAAGAAATCAGCCAGGCGTACAGAAAATGCAATCAGACGACAATAATGCGGTAATTGCAGAGCAAGAAGCGTAGACTTTCTAAAATAGGACAACCAATAAATGTGTGTTAGAATTTATCACGTGGGCCAATAAAATCAATAAAAAACCACGTGACTAGAAAAAACTCGAGGGAGGTAGACAGCGTGAAATAGAAATTTGTCTAGATCAGGAGCTCAGCTTCGAACGATGATTACAGCGGCACTTTGTGTGGTAGCGTTGACCTGATGGGTTTTAACTTGGTATCTTAGTGTTGCTGGGCGACAGAAGTCTCCGTGTAAATTTGTGAAATGTTAATGGCGGACTTCATCGCTAATTAAATTAAATGTAGCAGAAACAATTAGGACATGGGGATCAAAGTTGAGTTTAGAGCATAGCAAATAGAAACAACCGCAATAATTCTTGTTTGTTCGTGGGATGTAGCTAAGTTAAATATTGTGTGACGGGGAAAAAGGAAAATTTATTTTAAAATTGATTTAACATTAAGGGACAGTGACGGAGTAAACGAGAAGTACTCATTTATCTCCTCTCCACACCTCCTGAGAGAAGAGCCTCTCCTTTCCTGGTAATTACCTGCCGGAGCTAGCCAACAAACACCATCCTTCCCTGTTATAACCCTCTCAGCAAAGCAAACCGACCAAGGATCCCACATCAATGCAAAGTTATTTAGGTTTCCATAATTAAATTTCTAAGGTAGTCGATAGAAGCCGGTGTCAATCTATGCATGTCTATGTCAATTTATGCATGACACAAATAAGTAGACAATCGGCAAATAACGTCACTTAGCAGTAAATATTTTTCTTCGCAAATACTCTATCCTGTAGTAGAACTTTAATTAGGCAGTTGATGTGCATTAATATCTTAATCTCGAAAAACAATTAAATTGAGTTTCATTTAAGGACGCTCTTTGACGCTGTGGTCCTTAGCGTCCCATTTCATAGTGGGCGTGAAAGACCCGTAATTTTGCTCAGAGGCTTCTTTATCAGGCTTGAGGGACATGGGACCACCGGCTGTACTTCCCTTCCGAAGGAAGCCAGGATACAGATTTTTACGCCCCAAAAAGTCCATCGCCCTCCGCCGGATTTGAACTCGCGACCTCGGGAATTAGAGGCTAGCATGGTAACTACTACACCACGGAGGACATCTTAATCTCGGTCTATGCATTCAAAACAAGGCGTGTTTTGCACGCTGCAACAGTTACTCTCAAGCATGTAAGCTTAGTATAATTTGGTGGTAAAGACGAGTGGAAAAGCTGACTCAAAAATGCAATGCCACGGCTAGGATACGAAGGCAGGGGTCTTATGCTTTACATAACAATGTCCTGCCACTGCGCTAGATGGCAAGATGACGTAATACACATTAACACTCGCCATCTGATTCACAGAACCTGGCACAGCTTCATGGCGAACTCAATTAATATTCCGAAATATCACATCTTTCCGACATATAAACTGATATTTTTCTCTTTTTCCAAACCCAATTTTGCTGTGAAAGCAATACTTGCTCTTTCTTGCCAATCCATAATTGTATTAGTGCTACGCTACCTGAAAACACAACATAAAGGAAACCGCTTTCCAGGGGTGTGCCAAGGTTGCAAATAGGTTAGGCAGGCTCCCCAGGTACTTAATTCGCCTTCTGTACAAGCGATGCAGGGTCTCTCACTGCTTACGTTTTGCATTCTTCGCCATTCCTGACATTACTGGTGATGAAGAGTAGGTAGATTATCAGCATTGCCAACCCATGGTGTGAATAACACTTTAAATTCTAGAGTAAATAGAGGTATTCTGATACTTTTTGGATGAGCATATTAAAAATCGACACTTCTGTTGTTTCTATCCATGTTTTAATAGCAATAGTTTGCTGCCGTAAGATTCGAGCTCTGCTACACACAGAATAATTCAGTCACGGTTCGCAGTGCTGGAAAAGATTCATGCATGAAAGATGAAAATTGTGTGCTAGCATCTATTACCAATTCTCTCCCCGCATGTAGCTTCTGCTTCCTGCGCTACGCTGCCAAATCTCTTCTATGCAAAGCACGAGACCTTGGTTATTCGTTATGTTTCTTCAGATGAAAGTGGTTGCTTCCGTACTGAGCGGTTTACCGTATTATTCTTAAGTTTGGTATAATAGCTATTACTACATATTGTACGTTAACAAACGACGCATTGCTTGCAACGTTATTGCTTAAAACACGTTGACTGCAGCGTATAGACCGGCAAGCCTCTTGGTCTCAGTCGTGAGAAACGAAACGGCCCCAGAGAGAGCGGCTAGACCCTACGACTTTCACGAATTCGAAGCTGTTGTAGTTAACATTTCGGGATTATGGCGTTGTGGGCTGTGGCAGCCACGCTAAATGATATCACGCATGTGCACAAACCGTTTACGTCCCAACCCTCGTTGGTTTAAACTTGTCTCTAGTTCAAGTACAAGCTTTCCTTCTCAAACTTGCATCTCCCTTCATGGCACGTGCGTAAGAATATTTCAAACCACATTCGTTTATTATAAAATGACTACGTTGAAATGAAAAAAACACAGGTATGTATTACTATTATTTGTGCGCTACATCTCATTTAGCTCATGGGAAATGGCCGTTACTAAGATGGAGGTTTTGTACGCCCGTTACGTATTACACAGTGGGGTATCCGCAAATGTTCTTCAGTGCATATCTCCAGAGTATCGGTTTCAGGCTATGCAATTTGCATCGCACTACACAGATGTTTATCCTTCGTTTCATGAAGGATATCTTGTCAGCAAACAAATGGTGACCGCTATTTTGGACAAACACTTTTTGCAGTGTATTTATTTAAGTATTAACTAAAGAGGCAGCTTTAAAGACAAACAATAAACATGTAATTTGATGAAAAAATTATAAATTAGGATAATACACTTGATGCTGAGCTAACAACCCGTGCTTATAGATATGTCACATGCGTTAGAGGTGCGTACACTACGTGATCAAAAGTATCCGGACATCTGGCTGAAAACGACGTTCACGTTCGTGGCGCCCTCCATCGGTAATGCTGGAAGTCAATATGGTGTTGGCCCACCCTTAGCCTTGATAACAGCGTTCACTCTCGCAGGTATACTTTCAATCAGGTGCTGCAAGGTTTCTTGGGGAATGGCAGCCCATTCTTCGCGGAGTGCGGAACTGAGGAGAGGTATCGATGTAGATCGGTGAAGCCTGGCACAAAGTCGGCGTTCCAAAGAATCCCAAAGGTATTCTATAGGATTCAAGTCAGGACTCTGTGCAGGCCAGTTCATTACAAGGATGTTATTGTCGTGTAACCACTCCGCCACAGCCCGTGCAGTATGAACAGGTGCTCCATCGTGTTGAAAGATGCAATCGCCATCCCCGAATTGCTCTTCACAAGTGGTAAGCAAGAAGCTGCTTAAAATATCAATGTAGGTCTGCGCTGTGATCGTGCCACGCAAAACAATAAGGGGTGCAAGCCCCCTCCAGGAAAACTACGACCACACCATACCACCAGCAACTCCGAATTTCACTGTTGGCACTACACACGCTGGCACATGACGTTCACCGGGCATTCGCCATACCCACACCCTGCCATCGGATCGCCACATTGTGTACCGTGATTCGTCACTCCACACGTTTTGCCATTGTTCAATCGTGTAATGTTGACGTTTCTTACACCAAGGGAGGCGTCGTATGGCATTTTCCTGCGTGATGTGTGGCTTATGAGCAGCAGCTCGACCATGGAATCCAAGGTTTCTCACCTCACGCCTGTCATAGTACTTGGAGTGGATGCTGATGCAGTTTGGAATTCCTGTGTGATGGTCTCGATAGATTTCTGCCTATTACTCTTTACGACCCTCTTCAAATGTCGGCGGTCTCTGTCAGTCAACAGACGGTCGGCCTGTACCCTTTTGTGCTGTACATGTCCCTTCATGTTTCCACTTCACTATCACATCAGAAACAGTGGACCTAGGGATGTTTAGGAGTGTGGAAATCTCGCGTACAGACTTCTGACACAAGTGACACCCAATCACCTGACCACGTTCGAATCCGTGAGTTCGACGGAGCGATCCATCCTGTTGTTTCACGATATCTAATGACTACTGAGGTCGCGGATGAGTACCAGGCAGTAGGTGGCAGCACAATGCACCTAAAATGAAAAACGTATGTTTGTGGGGGTGTCCGGATACTTTTGATCACATAGTGTATTACGAAAATGCAAGCTCGAATTTTTACGGAAAACAACGTCCTTCTTTAATAAATGTCTTTCTTTTTATTTTGATATGACTTCAAACCAGAGTGCTATTTTAAGTGTCAAAAACAAATGAAGCCATGGAGAGATACTCACTCACCGTACTGTCGCCGTTTTTCCTCCAAGGAAGGAGAGACGAAAACAAGCTAGGAATAAGTTTCCAAAGACTTTCTCTGTTCATGCAGTCGTCTCCTTTCTCTTACTCTTTAGCAATAATCCATGTCTGTAACAGAAGCAAACATGAAATTATACCAGTAAAAACTAAGAACAAAAACAAATACTGCTTCTAGATGCCTGCCCGGTGCAATGAGAGAGTAAGGAACCCATTTTGTATTTCTTATAGGTAACATAAACAAATATTCGAAACGCTATGGCTAGTAGAGCGCTGCAAATCCTTGTTTAGGCCGACCCATAACTTTAATTTTGTAATTGGGTTTATGCACTGTAACGATTGCTGTCCTTGCAACCTCCACTCGCAGGCAGGCATGATGATGATGAGATGGGGCTTAAAGGCGTTCAACTGCTATGGTTATTAGCGCCCTTACAATGTATAAAATATAAAATTGAAAAGTCAAAAAACTACAAAACCACACACAAACCCGCTTGGTCAAAAGCACTAAAAAACACAACAGACCAAAGACTAAAATCTACACACTAAAATCATGGTCACTAAAAGAATAAAACAACGTGTCAAGAATTGTAGAACGCAAGGGACATGAGCGCCTTATGTCGGTCGGGGAGAAGAGCCCCATTAAAACTGACAATATAAAATCTCAAAGTTAAAAGACGCTCAGCGCATCAAATGCGCCGATTAAAACCAATGTCACTTATAAAACGTAAAAGACATTCTACAGCATTCGCGTCGTCTGCCAAAACGTTGGCTATGCCAACAGGCAGACCCACGCGAACGGGCAGTGGATCTAAAACTTGACACTCAGTTAAAATATGACGCACCGTTAAGGGCGCATCACACTGCTGACACAGTGGAGCGGGGTCACCACTGAGCAAGTATCTATGACTAAAATGGCAATGTCCAATTCGTAAACGGGCTAAAAGTACCTCTTCCCGACGTGTAGAACGAGAAGAGGTACCTCAGACTAACGGGAGAGGTTTAACCTCCCGCAATTTGTTCCCCCGGAGGACCGTCCACTCATCGCGCCAAAGCGAGAGGATGCGGCGACGTAAAATAACACACGAATCTGACAAGGGAACAACAGAAGTAAAAAATCTGGGTAATAAAATCGTCGATTTGGCAGCGGCGTCGGCTCACTCGTTCCCTGAGATGACCTGGAATCCACATGAAGGAGACGCGGATGCCAGAGGTACCAAGCGAGTGGACCAGGTCATATATGCGCTGCACGAAGGGGTGGCAATTGTACAGTGCGCGAATACTCTGAAGAGCACTCAGGGAGTCTGAACAAATAAAACAGTGCCGTAAGTCGTACCGCTGGACGTATAAAAGTGACTGATAAATACTAAAAAGTTCGGCGGTAAAAATCGAACATTGCCCGGGTTAACGAAATGTAAAACTACGATTACCATCAACAAAGGCACACCCTACTCCAACATCAGTCTTAGACCCATCAGTGTATATAAAACGAAAATCTCCGAACCGCGCCTGAAGTTCTAAAAAGCCCGATCTAAGAACTGAAGAAGGGATCTCATTCTTCGACATTGACGTCAACCCAAGGTGACACTGGGCCTCAGCGCGCAACCATGGGGAAAAGCGCGTTTCCCCCTTGGGAAGGGCCGGCGCTGGCGTAAAGTCCAAATGCCGAAGAAGCTCTCGAAATCGAACCCCTGGAGGGAGCAAGGCAGCGGAGCTAACGAAATATTGCCGATCAAGCGAATCTTCGTAAAATACCTCGAAAGACAGGTGGTCAGGCAAGCTTGAGAGTCGACAGGCATAGCTGCACAAAAGCATCTCACGCCGGAGGGACAGCGGAGGCTCTGCAGCTTCAGCATACAGACTGGGTACAGGGCTGGTTGGAAAGGACCCCGTAGCGACTCTTATGCCACGATGGTGAACCGCATTCAATCGACGTAAAACAGATGGACGCGCCGACGAATAGACAATGCACCCGTAATCAAGCTTGGATCGGACCAAAGAGCGATAAAGATGTAGAAGTACGGTCCGATCAGCTCCCCAGGATGTGCCACTTAAAACACGTAAAAGATTAAGAGAACAGTCACACTTTGCTTTTAAAAACGAAATGTGCGAAATCCAGCTCAGCTTCCTATCAAAGATCAACCCCAAAAATTTTAGCTCGTCTGCAAACGGAAGTATCCGTGGCCCAAGATGGACAGAGGGCGGAGGGAAAGGCTTCCGGCGCCAGAAATTGATACAGACGGATTTTTCGGCGGAGAAATTGAAGCCGTTGGCGTTACTCCAGGCGTAGAGACGGTCAATACAGCCCTGGAGACGGCGTTCGAGTAGACAAGTCCGCCGTGAACTGCAATAAATGACAAACTCGTCAACAAACAGGGACGATGAAATGCCAGGTGGAATACAATTAACAATGGGGTTGATAGCAATTGCAAAAAGTATGACACTGAGTACCGAGCCCTGCGGTACTCCGTTCTCTTGAATAAAACGACTAGATAATACCGAGCCCACACGTACACGAAAGATGCGGTCCGTCATAAACTCCCGAAGAAATATGGGAAGACGACCGCGGATTTGCCATGACTGCAGTGTACGTAAAATGCCGCCCCTCCAACAAGTGCGTGTAAGCTTTCTCCAGGTCAAAAAACACAGCCACGGTTTGCCACTTTCTCAGAAATCCATTCATAACATGCGTCGACAGGGACAGCAGATGGTCGACAGTAGATCGATGCCGACGAAATACGCGCTGAGCGTTCGGTAGAAGTTTCTGAGACTCAAGCCACCATGTCAACCGCCTGTTGATCATGCGCTCCATCACCTTGCAAATGCAGCTAGTGAGGGAGATAGGGCGGTAGCTGGAAGGTAGTTGGCGATTCTTCCCAGGCTTAAGTATAGGGACAATGGTGGCTTCGCACCAAACGGAAGGAAAAAAGCCGTCTTGCCAAATACGGTTATAGACCTGTAAGAGAAAGAGTTTACTGTAGGCTGAAAGGTTCTTTAACATCAGGACATGAATGCCGTCCGGGCCAGGAACGAAGTGCCTAGAACAATGAAGAGCGTGCTCCAGCTCCCTCATTGTGAAACGTTCATTATAACACTCATTATTAGCAGACCGAAAATTAAAGATGTCGGAATCCAGCCGGTCTTTGATAGAGCGAAAAACGAGTGGAATAATGGTCTTAACTGGAAACCGCCTCAAAGGCAGCTCCCAGAGTGTTAGCGATGGCAGCCGGATCCAGTATGGTGGCATTGGGAACCTGAAAGCCAGAAACCGTTCAATGCGACACTTTACTTGAGAAGCGACGAAGTTTATCCCAAACAACAGATGAAGGCGTAAAGCGACTACGACTAGGCAAAACGAGTCCAAGATGCCTTCTTGCTATCCTGAATAATGCGACGAGCCCTGGCGCAAGATTGTTTAAAAGTAACCAAATTATCAAGTGTAGGGTGGCGCCGAAACTCCCTAAGCACGAAGAGCGTCCCGACAATCCTCGTTCCACCACGGAACAGGTATACGCCGAGGGTGAGAGGATGATCGGGGAATATTGCGTTCTGCGGCAGAGAGAATCGAGACGAAATGTGATGCACCATTTAGTTAAAGTCAGTGAAGGGCTGGTCTGCAAAAGACACGAGGCTGGAATACAATCTCCAATCGGCTTTTCTGAATATCCAGGTAGGTACTCTGGAATGCTGGACGTGGTGAGATAGAAGAGAAACGAAGCAGGGGTAATGGTCGCTGAAGTAGGTGTCAGCGACGACGTTACACTGCATACGACGAGCAAGCTGGAGTGAGCAAACGGCTAACTCCAGGTGAGAGAATGTACCAGAAGAATCAGAAATAAAAGTAGGTTCACCTGTATTGAGGCTGGAGAGACTGAATTGGTAGAATATGTCGGAAAGAAGTGTTCCCCTCGCACAAGCCCTTGGCGAACCCCACAGGGGATGATGAGCATTAAAATCTCCCAGCAGAAGAAATGGTGTTGGGAGAGCGGACAGGACAGCTCGAATGTCCGCGGGAGCGAGGGAAGACAATGGAGGTGAATAGACAGAGCAAACAGAAAAGAAAAAGCGGGTAATTGAACAGTTACGGCAACAGCTTGCAAGTCGGACGTAAGAGCGAGAGTTTGAAAATGAACGTCGCTACGCACTAATATCATGACACCTCCATGGGCAGGAGTACCCTCCTCCGGCTCAAGATCGTAGCGAACCGGAGTATACCCTCGGAGATCAAAAGGATCATGAGGGCGAAGCTTAGTCTCCTGCAAACACACTACCATGAGTGAATGGGAACGCAATAAAAGTTGCAATTCCGCCCTATGCGATCGTACACCACGTAAATTCCAGGTCAGGATAGCCATAAAGAAAGGGATAAACTTCTTACTTAGAAGGGCGGCTCAAAATTACCTTGTGCTTAACCTTTCGGTATGGAGTTGGTCAGACTCCATAGCCTCCTCGAAGGGAGGGCCCACGCGCTCAGAGCCAGAAACTCATTCAAGCGCCGAGAATCGGTTCTGGGTGGCGATGGGTGAGGGGTGCCGCTGAGCGCGGATTGTCCCAGGAGCGTCCTGCGACTGCGACCTCCGAGGAGGAGAAGGTGAACTTTTCTTATCGCGCGCATGCGGAGGGACCTTCAGAAAATCTTCCCTACGAAGTTTCTGCCTTGGTTTCTTTTCAGCGGCTTGCGACTTCATTGACTTGGGACCAGCTTTATATGGCTTGCTAACTATACCAGAAATGGACGGCCGGATGGTAGTGGCGGTTAATGCAGTCATGGTCGAAGTCTGAGTTTCGGCATCTACTCTGGTACTGGCGAGGCAACAACAGAACAAATGTACCAGATCGCAGGAGAGAAGGTTAGCGCGCGTGGTAATGCCTCCAGGCCTCGGCGAAGGAGAGTTTCTCCTTTACCCGGATCTCCTGGATCGCCTTCTCGTCCAAGTACCGCGGACAGTCGGCTAAGGAAGCAGAATGAGACCCTTTGCAGTTTACGCAGACGGGGGCTGTGGAACAGGTACCTTCGTGTGACGGCTGGCTACACGAGGCACCGGCACAGATGGTAACGGCACTCTTACAGGAGACTTGCGTATGCCCAAAACGTTGGCATTTAAAACAACGCAGAGGTCTAGGAATATAAGGCCTCACCGCAATCCGTTCGTACCCTGCGGAAATGCTCGTGGGCAGATCGACGCCATCAAATGTTATAAACAGGGTACGAGTGGGTACCCATACTCCGTCGCGTTTGGCCTGCACTCGATGCACTGCCGTCACCTTTTGGTCTGAAAAATAGTCTACGAGTTCATCGTCCGATATACCATCGAGGCTATGGGTGGTAATGACGCCTCGACAGGAATTCAATGTGTGGTGATTCTCCACACGGATGGGATAGCCGTGGAGAAGCGTAGCGCGCAACAAGGTCTTACTTTGCTCATCGGATTTCGTTTGTGCTAATAAGGAACCATTCCGTAGACGAGTGCAGGACTGAACCATACCAGCAATAGGATCGATGCCCATTTGAATGATGAAAGGGTTCACCTTCTCAAAACTTTGCCCTTCTTCGGTTCGTGAAATGACCAAGTAACAACCAGTTGTCGGCGGTGTCACTTCTGTTACATAAACTTTTCGGCGCTTGTTGGTATTAATGGAGAAAGGGTGCTCCATAGCGAAATAAATCCTTCCACCATTGTAACCGTCTCCGACCTCGGGCTCTGACTTCCCGGGCGTTACCCCGGCTTGGGTGAGTGGCCTATCTATACCTAGCTCACCCCAGGGTCACACTTCCCAGAACATAGACAGAGGGACCCAATCGCCGTCAGAAGTCAGCAGCTCATGCACTGGCCCCCCGCGGGACTGCAGTTGAACAGCGGATACGAACACAAACCCTACATGACGACCCCGGGTGGTGGGGATGATGCCATTACCCACTCACCCAGCTGCGCACCCCGTGTGCGGGTATCCGTCAGGCTGTGTCCACGGAGGATTAAAATAAAAGGTTAAAAGAAACTAAAAGTGTGTGGGCGTTTCGCACTCAAGGTAGGCCGGCGAAGAAGTAAAAGAGAGGTGTAAATGAATGGGCGTGGGGCGAAATGTGCATAAATAGAAGAGAAGAAAGAAACGATGGCGAGATGATGATGATGATATGCGGTATAAGGGCGCCAAAATACTAAGGTCATCAGCGCCCTTACAATATATAAAATATAAGGTCAAAATATAAGACAGGTAAAAGAACCGCATAATTAAAAAAAACGGGACACAAACCCGCGATGTCCAAAAGATAAAAATAACAATATAACAATAACAACAATAATAATACAAATATCTGAAAAATCAACACACTAAAAGCATAGGCAATAAAAGATTAAAACGTGTCAGGAACAGTAGAATGCGAGGGACATGAGCGCCATATGTCCACCGGGGATTAGAGTCCCCATAAAAACAGACAGAAGAAAAGTATTAAGCTAAAAGACGCTCAACGCATTAAATGCGCAGATTAAAATCACTGTCATTAATAAAACGTAAAACACATTCTACAGCACGCGTGTCGTCTGCCAAAACGTTGGCTAGATCAACAGGCAGACCCACACGAGCACGCAATGCAGCTAAAACCTGACACTCTGTTAAAATGTGACGCACCGTTAAGGGCACGTCACACTGCCCACAGAGTGGTGCGGGGTCACCACTGAGCAAATACCTATGACTAAAAACACAATGTCCAATCCGTAAAAGAGCTAAAATTACCTCTTCCCGACGACACGAACGAGAAGAGGTACCCCAGATCAACGGCAAAGGCTTAACCTCCCGCAACTTGTTCCCCTGGAGGGCCGTCCACTCATCGCGCCAGCGCGAAAGGATGCGGCGACGTAAAAGAACACACGAATCTGACGAGGGAACAGAAGTAAAAAATCTGGGTAATAAAATCGCCGATTTCGCAGCGGCGTCGGCAGACTCATTACCGGAGATGCCCACATGACCTGGAATCCACATGAAGGACACGCTGATGCCACAGACACCAAGCGAGTGGAGCAGGTCATGTATGCGCTGTACGAGTGGGTGGTAATGGTACCGCGCATGAATAGTCTGAAGGGCACTCAGAGAGTCCGTACAAATAAAACAATGCCGTAAGTCATGCCGCTGAATGTATAAAACACATTGATAAATGCTAAAAAGTTCGGCGGTAAAAATTTAACATTGTCCAGGTAAACGAAACTTAAAACCACAGTGACCAAAAACAAAGGCACATCCAACTCCAGCTTCAGTCTTCGATCCATCGGTAAAGATAAAATGGAAGTCCCCGAATTGAGCCCGTACTTCTAAAAAAGCCGATCTAAAGACTGAAGCAGGGGTCTCAGTCTTCGGCATCGACGTTAGCCCAAGGTGACAGTGGGCCTCAGCGCGGGACCATGGAGGAAAACGCGTTTCCCCCGTGGAAGGGCCGGCGCTGGCGGAACGTCTAAATGCCGAAGGAGCTGTCGAAAGCGAACCCCTGGTGGGAGCAAAGCAGAGGAGCTAATAAAATAGTGATGATCAAGTGACTCCTCGAAAAATAACTCGAAGGACGGGTGGTCAGGCAAGCTTGAGAGTCGACAGGCATAGCTGCACAAGAGCATCTCACGCCTGAAGGACAGCGGAGGTTCTGCAGCTTCAGCATACAGGCTAAGAACAGGGCCGGTTGGAAAGGCCCCTGTAGCGACTCTTATGCCACGATGGTGAATGGCATTCAATCGACGTAACACAGATGGACGTGCCGACGAATAAACAATACACCCGCAATCAAGCTTGGATCGGACCAAAGAGCGATAAAGGCGAAGAAGCACGGTCCGATCAGCTCCCCAGGATGTGCCACTTAAAACACGTAAAAGATTAAGAGAACGGTCACACTTTGCTTTTAAAAAGGAAACGTGCGAGGTCCAACACAACTTCCTATCAAAAATCAACCCCAAAAATTTCGCCTCGTCTGCAAACGGAAGTATCCCTGGCCCAAGATGGAGAGAGGGCGGAGGGAAATACTTCCGGCGCCAGAAGTTGATGCAGACGAATTTCTCAGCGGAGAAATTAAAGCCGTTGGCGTTACTCCAGGCGTAGAGACGGTCGATACAGCTCTGGAGACGGCGTTCGAGTAGACAGTCCGCCGTGAGCTGCAATAAATAGCAAAATCGTCAACAAAAAGGGACGATGACATTCCAGGTGGAATACAATCAACAATGGGGTTGATAGCAATCGCAAAAAGTGTGACACTGAGTACAGAGCCCTGCGGTACTCCGTTCTCTTGAATAAAATGACGAGATAAAACCGAGCCCACACGTACACGAAAAACGCGGTCCGTCATGAACTCCCGAAGAAATATGGGAAGACGACCGCGGATATTCCATGCGTGAAGTGTACGTAAAATGCAGCCCCTCCAACAAGTGTCATAAGCTTTCTCCAGGTCAAAAAATACAGCCACGGTTTGACACTTTCTCAGAAATCCATTCATAACATGCGTCGACAGGGACACCAAATGGTCTACGGTAGAGCGATAGCGACGAAAGAGTTTACTGTCGGCCGAAAGGTGCTTTAACATCAGGACATGAATGCCGTCCGGCCCAGGAGCGGAGTGCCTAGAGCAATGAAGAGCGTGCTCCAGCTCCCTCAGTGTAAAACGTTCGTTATAACATTCAGTGTTAGCAGACCGAAAAGTATATGGTGCGGAATCCAGCCGGTCCTTAATACAGCGAAAACTGGCGGAATAATGGTCTGAACAGGAAACCGCCTCAAAGGCAGATCCTAGGGTGTTAGTGATTGCAGCAAGATCTACTATGATGGCATTGGGAACCTGAAGGCCAGAAACAGTACAATGCGACACTTTACCTGAGAAGCGACGAAATTTATCCCAAACATGGGATGAAGGCGTAAAGCGATTAAAAGACTCGACAAAACGAGTCCACGACGCCTTCTTGCTATCCTGAATAATGCGACGAGCCCTGGCGCGCGATTGTTTAAAAGTCACCAAATTATCAAGAGTAGGGTGTCGCCGAAACACCTTAACTGCAGTCCTACGGGCACGAACGGCGTCCCGACAATCCTCCTTCCCCCACGGAACTGGTGGCCGCCGAGGTTGAGAGGATGAACGGGGAATTGCGCGTTCGGCGACAGAGAAAATTGTAGCCGTAAGGTGCTGCACTAGTTGGTTAATGTCGGCGAAGGGCTGATCGTAAAAATGCACGAGGCTGGAATACAAGCTCCAGTCGGCTTTTGGAATATCCAGGTAGGTACTCTGGAATGCCCTACGTGGTGCGACAGAAGAAAAACGATGCAGGGGTAATGGTCGCTGGAGTAGGTGTCAGCGACGACGTTCCACTGAAGACGATGAGCAAGCTGGAGGGAGCAAATGGCAAGGTCCAGGTGAGAGAATGTACCAGAAGAATCAGAAATAAAAGTAGGTGCACCTGTATTGAGGATGGAAAGATTGAACTGATAAAAAATGTCGGAAAGAAGAGTTCCCCTCGCACAAGCCCTTGGCGAACCCCATAGTGGGTGATGGGCATTAAAATCTCCCAACAGAAGAAATGGTGTTGGGAGAGCGGACAGGAGAGCTCGAATGTCCGCGGGAGCGAGGGGAGATGATGGAGGTGAATACACAGAGCAAACAGAAAACAAAAAGCCGGGTAAGTGAAGGCGAGCGGCAACAGCTTGCAAGTCGGATGTAAGGGTGACAGGTGTAAAATGAACGTCGTTACGCACTAACAACATGACACCTCCATGAGCAGGAGTACCCTCCTCCGGTTCAAGGTCGTAGTGAACCGGAATATATCATCGGAGATCATGGGATCGTGAGGGCGAAGCATAGTCTCCTGCAAACATACGACCATAGACGAATGGGAACGCAATAAAAGTTGCAGTTCCGCCCTATGCGATCGTACACCACGTACATTCCAGGTCAGGATAGCCATGAATAAAAGGGATAAACGGTCTACTTAGAAGGGCGGCTTAAAAGAATCTTTTGCTTAACCTTTGGGCTCGGGCTTTTTGTATGGAGTTGGTCAGACTCCATAGCTTCCTCGGAAGGAGGGCCCACGCGCTCAGTGCCAGAAACCGAATCAAGCGCCGTGAATCGGTTCTGGGTGGCGATGGGTGAGCGGTGCCGCTGACCTCCGAGGAGGAGAAGGTGAACTTTTGTTACCGCGCGCACGCGGAGGGTCTTTCAAAAAATCTTCCCTACGAAGTTTCTGCTTGGGCTTCTTTTCAGCGGCTTGCGACTTCATTGACTTTGGACCAGGTTTATAGGGCTTGGTAACAGTAGCTTTAATGGACGGCCGGATGGTAGTGGCGGTTAATCCAGTCATGGTCCAGGTCTGAGTTTCGGCATCTACTCGTGGTACTGGCGAGGCAACAACAGAACTAAATGTGCCAGATCGCAGGAGTGAAGGTTGGCGCGCATGGTAACGCCTCCGGGCTTCAGCGAAGGAGAGTTTTTCCTTTACCCATCTCCTGGATCGCCTTCACGTCCAAGTACCGCAGACAGTCGGCAAACGAAGCAGAATGAGACCCTTTACAGTTAACGCAGACGGGTGCTGTTGAACAGGTACCTTCGTGTGAGGGCTGGCTACATGTTGCACAGATGTTAACGGCACTCTTACATGAGACTTGCGTATGCCCAAAACGTTGGCATTTAAAACAACGCAGAGGTCTAGGAATATAAGGCCTCACAGAAATCCGTTCGTGCCCTGCGGAAATGCTCGTGGGCAGATCCACGCCATCAAATGTAATAAACAGGGTACGAGTGGGTACCAATACGCCGTCGCGTTTGGCCTGCACTCGATGGACCGCTGTCACCTTCTGGTCTGCAAGATATTCTACCAGGTCCTCGTCCGATATACCATCGAGGCTATGGGTGGTAATGACGCCCCGACAGGAATTCAATGTGCGGTGATTCTCCACACGGATGGGATAGCCGTGGAGAAGCGTAGCGCGCAACAAGGTCTTACTTTGCTGATCGGATTTCGTTTGGGCTAATAAGGAACCATTTCGTAGACGAGTGCAGGACTGAATCGCACCAGCAATAGCATCAATGCCCTTCTGGATGATAAAAGGGTTCACATTCTCGAATGATTGTCCTTCCTCTGTACGGGTAATCACTAAGTAACAACCAGCTGTTGGCGGTGCTACTTCTGTTACTAAAGTTTTTCGGCGCTTGTTGTTTATAATGGAGAAAGGGTGCTCCATAGCGAAAAAAATCCTCCACCA
This sequence comes from Deroplatys truncata, assembly GCA_030765065.1. NCBI lineage: Eukaryota > Metazoa > Arthropoda > Insecta > Mantodea > Mantidae > Deroplatys > Deroplatys truncata. The sequence continues at coordinate 374,979,030 of CM060990.1, forward strand.
TTGCAACCGTCTCCGACCTCGGGCTCTGACTTCCCGGGCGTTACCCCGACTTGGGTGAGTGGCCTATCTATACCAAGCTCACCCCAGGGTCACACCTCCCAGAACATAGACAGAGCGACCCAATCGCCGTCGGAAGTCAGCAGCTCATGCAATGGCCCCGCCGCGGGACTGTAGTTGAACAGCGGATACGAACACAAACCCTACATTACGACCCCGGGTGGTGGGGATGACGCCATTACCCACTCACCCAGCTCCGCACCCAGTGCGCGGGTATCCGTCAGGCTGTGTCCACGGAGGATTAAAAGAAAGATAAAAGAAACTAAAACTGTGTGGGCGTTTCGCACGCAAGGTAGGCCGGCGAAGAAGTAAAATAGAGGCGTCAATGAGTGAACGTGGGCCAAAATGCGCAGAAACAGAGAAGAAGAAAGAAACGATAGTGAGGGGCGGTATGAATGTGATGCAAAGAACGCACGAGAGCCTACCTTGTGTCCACTGGTCACGAGAAGAACCCACCTCGACCGGATGGGGGTGAGGGGATGAATGTGGCGATGATTGGCTCGGGAACCCCCGGGTGCGCCAAAAACCCGTACTCACATAAGGTGAGCCCCTGAGGGGACGATGGCGAGGGGCGACATGGAATGAAATGCACAGAACGCAAGAGAGCCTACCTCGAGTCCCCCGGTCGCGAGAATGAACCCACCTCGACCGGACGGGGATGAAGGGATGAATATGACGATGAGTGGCTCGGGAACCCCCGGGTACGTCAACACCCGTACTCACAAAAGCAGGCAGGCAGGCAGGCAGTGTCATTCACGTAAACACCAAACAGTCCACTAGTAAATCGAGAGGACTAGTGGCCCATCGACCTGCGCCAAACTGCTACTAACAGTTGCATGAAACTTCAACTGCATGACTTCCAAACCTGTGGAAACAGCCATAATGGAAACAGTAAAACAAAATCCAATCAATTGTGTTTACATTACGAGAAGCAGAAAAGGAAGAAGTACAGTATAGGAGTATTTTAAGGAAGTTATTACTGCTGAGGAGGAACAAAAAGTGCAGTACGCATAGTGTAAGAAGTGTGATAGCATCCTGTTATTTAAATCAAGTACATTCAGTTTACTTCGACACAAATACTCCGTACCATAAATTCTAGAACAAGAAATTAAGAAGGAAGATATCGAAAGAATTACGGAATGTTATGTACAAATGTATGCTCGCGGTAAACGCCATTTCGAAGCAGTAGGCTGTTCAGGCTTTAAGGACAAAGGACAAGAACTCATTAGGATGAGTGCCAAATACGGAGACATAAATGCTAATAGAATACTGCCACACATCCATATGTAGTATCAGTAATGTAAGGGAGAAAGCAAATCGTTGAAGACGTGACATATTTTTATCCAGCACCAAGCAATTAGGTCAGTTTGCTTGCACAACTGATATGAGTTACAACTACAAAAGGGTTGCTTACATCACAATTACAGGACACTATATTTCATAGGAAACAGTGTGTTCTTGTGCCATGTTAACAAAATTTCTTCACGATATAAAGACTGGCAAAAATATAAAATCTCTAAACGATGACGATTAATGACACTGAAATTTTCTTTGGATGACGCTATGAAGATCAATTTTGTGGCTGATCACGGCAGTAACATAAAAAAGACCTTAGTACGTATAAATGGAACCGTGCGCAGCTCACATTTTAAATGTATTAAGGAATACCTTTAAGGAGCATTATATAATAAAGCAGTTAAACATCGACATCTGTGACTGTATGCAGAGATAAAAAGATATGAAACGGCCAGATTAGTAAACAAGTTCTCCAAACCATTATTACACGAGTGCGATGTGCGCTGGAATTTGCATCTTGCCAATCTTAAATTCCTGTATGGTCAAGATGCGGACGTGCGATAGTTAATATCACAAATGAATGCTGATCCTTTATAACAATACAGAAACAATTGGAAACCTGGTACAGATTTTCTCACGTTACAAGAGGCGTCAGAGAAGCTGGAGGCTTCTCCAGTTGCAAGATGTTCCAACAATACAATTGTTGCTGCTTTGGAAGTGTGAACTGATGAAACACTGCACACCACAGAATGCAGATTTCGAATAAATGGAACCTGTTAACCAATGAGTTAAGGATTTTCTTGAAGAAAAACTTCGCATATATCCAACTCATCACCCAGCGAAGTTTTTATGGCCTTCCTTCAGGTACTCTGTAATGTTGTCCACTGAAGAAAGGAAACACATCCATCAACTAGCAAGATCACCTTTTAGAGTGTCTCAGGCTCCTTCAGACGTCCAGCCTTCCCTAATAGACCAATTTGCAGATTGAAGATATGGATAATCAGTTCGATAAATAAAATTGTATCTTATTATAGGAAATCCAGATTACGATAAACATATATTAACATGGTGGAAAAATCATGCAAATACGCCTAAGACAAAATAAATGAGCGACAGCCAGAGAGGGGGTTCGATTCGGGATGCATCGCAAGCATTCGCCGACGCTGCGTTCACAATACACTATTTAATTCCACCCTGAGTTTATTTCAAAGTTATGCGATAAGTAGGAAGATGCCTTTCATTTTAGCTGTATGCATGTATGGAGCGGTGAAGCGCATATGGCTCGTAATTGGATCAACCTGGGTTCGATTCCTTGGTGTATGTTTCTTATTATTTTTATTTTACTTTGTTAAATATGTGGCAATACCGCATGTTTTCCATGCATAAAACATCTATTAATTTTAAGACATTCATGCATAAAAACACAAAGAAATTACTCCTTTCGTTTTCAAAATAAATGCCATACCAATAAGAATTCTAAAGTGAAAAAACGAACTAAATTTTTAATTGACTTAATACTGGATGTGCAAACACACCGTCTCATTCTTCAGTTATGAATGGCGCTGGCATGATCATGCACGCGCACCTCATAGCCTTGGAGTTCTGCATGATATGTAAAAGGTAAAGGTGCGGACGAACAGAGTGGGCCCTCGAAACCAAGTCAGAGTACTGCATGCAGGCCAGCCGGCCCCTTGTGCTTCCACCGTGACCCCCGAGAGGGAAGGATGAAGCGAGAGACGCGAAGGGCGACCAGATCCGAATGAATAAGGGCGCAAGCACAGATGGGTTCCTAATGTTTCCAGATTAAACGCCTCCAACTTCGCCCGAGCACACTCTATTGGGCTCCCGAGAGCGCACAGCCACCGTCCAGCCGCAACCCGCCTAACAACGTTCTATGGCCCTACAACCCTGAAACAGATTACAGGAAGATGATGGGTCAGAGTGGGCGGTCGCCGGGGATGGAACCCAGGATCTCCCGAATGCGAGTCACACAGGTTGCATGATATATTAGCAATCATACTGATTTTTTACATGACTGAGCGCACACATAAAGACGGAGCTACAAGGAGATCTCTCCTTACGTTAGTGAATTGCTGGATAATCGGCGTCTCAGGCTGCAAGAACATTTGAGCCAATATCTATCGCTATGAGGTGGGTGCGACTATCTAGAGGATTGTTCGTCGTCGACCTGGTACAGGTCGAAAACCTTTGTCCACTCCACAGCAGAACCTGCACTTCTAGAAGAGGTAGACAGCAATCCCTTCCAGCATGTATATACAATTAGAAGTAATTCTAATGTTCCTGGGTCGAACTGTACAGCCTTGCGTCGTTTGACTACAGCAGGACTGTTTGCACCGATCCGCAGGTAAGAAACAGCATCTTAAAAACGATCACAGATTATGTCGCTTTGCATTTGGAGAAGAAAATGTCAACCATAAGTGAAATAGGGCTATATTCACTGACGAGGTGACATGTTCATCTACAAGTGCGGGGGAAAGTAATTGTCTACCGCCCCAGGGGAAAACGTTACGACGCAAAATACATGGCCCAAATGGATCGCCAAGATCGCGTACATCTGTGTTGTGTCGGGGTTGGACGTCAAGAGATGGTTTAGGTGTGTTACGGCAACTTGGTGGCACATTAAATAGCCAGCAGCATAAAGACATTCGAAACATCATGGTTTCTTTTGTAAGGACTAGTTTTTCCGATGGAATGACTGAATTCCAGCAGGATAATCACCCTGTTCACACAAGTCAGAAGATTTCAAGCTGGTTCTCGCGAAGGCAAGATAGCACAGTGATTGATTGGCCTGCTTGTTCACCAGATTTGAACCCCATTGAAAATGTGTAGGCAGAGGTGAAGAAGGTTTTGGAGTTAAATTGGCCTGCAAGACAAAAGCGGTTTTGTTGGGCAAATACAGTATGCTTGGGAGGAAGTATCCTCTCTTGCAAATTTCACCAGGCATTTTACAGCACTCACGCCCCGTAGCATGAGGGCAGTAATAGAAGCAGAGGGTTTACACATCCGATATTAAGTTAATTTCTACTTTTATGCGCTTTTTCACTCAGGAATATAATATTTATTATTTCACGCTTAGTTTGAAAACGAGAAGGTTTCAGTTTTTTGTGTGTGTGAGCATAAATGTCTTAAAATCAAATAAGCTTTAGTAATTGGAAATAATTATATTATGGTATACGTAATAAACATTGAGTTTTTCTGCACAAAAAAAATGAAAGCATTATGCTCGGGATACGAACCTCGGTTGGCCTCATTGCTACGTACCTGCTTAAAAAACGTTCGGCTGCCAGTGTATATTCACTAGTTGGGACTGAATATGAAAGTTGACGACAGAACAAAGCTATAGGCACGCGTCCTGAGACATCGCTGTGAACCGCGTGGAAGCGATTTAGAGTTCGACAAATGTACGCTTCGAGAGTCTGCTCCTTTTTCATTCTTTCCTTCATTTTATTTATTTATTTTTTTTGCTTAGGGTGTACATTGCCTCAGCTTTTCTCATTGGCAAAGGAGGTGTTATGTATCCCTGCCACAAGCGCCCCTATTGCACGGACTTTCAGTTTAACAGATCTAATTATTAATGAAAAGATAAATAATTTGGAATGAACTGCTCTTCCACACAAAACCGTGTGAATGGGGAAGGTTGGAAAGGTAAAATCAGACTGAAAAATTCAGTGCCATAGCCTGGATATGAAACACGGATCTTCCGGTTTCCGTTCGTTTGCTTTAACCAACTGAGCTACCATGGCAACATACCAGTACGACGTTAAATTTTCCTTCTGTTTTTTTATGAATTTGACATCTCCTTGTGGTTTACTGGGAAAATAAACACTCAGCTGGAGAATTTAATGTCGTACCGGCATGTTGGCATGGAAGCTCAGTTGGTTAGAGCAACCGGACGGAAACCGGAAGATCCGTGGTTCGAATCCCGGCGATGGCATTGAATTCACCATTTTGTTGGGATTTATTTGGCATTTATTTATTCGTATTACTAAGATGTAAATGCAAATGCGACTATTCCATAGCAGTTGAACTTTAATGTATATTTTTCTTAACGAGAAAACGTTTTGTTTACAATTATGTATTACATTTAGAAGACTATAAATTAAATTCCGAAGATAACTGTTATTGATAATGTGAAATACAATATAAGTGTCTATAACAGATACTGATATTCCTTACTTAAGTGTATTTTCACGATTTTGTTTAATTTTTTTTATTTAATGTCTTTTATTGCTCTAAAATGTTAAATATGTACGTATTATGTTGAATATGATATGTTTTACGGAAAATAAACTACATATTCTTGATATTAATTGTAATTGTTGGTAATCCCATAAGCTATTAACACATGTCCCTTTATTCCATAAAACAAATTTTAATTAAGCAAACAAATAGGAAACAAACTTCAGTTTCGAGCCACCGTTTCACCTTAGGCTGTACAGACAGACTTAACTAATGCAAATATGAACACACGGGTGTGTGGATTAGCCTTGTAAAACGCTGAATGGATCAGGGTGCTTTTAACTTGCTTTGTAGATCCATGTAACCCCATCTTTACGACCGGGAGTCTGCTGCCGATGTTTGAATCCGCTGGTATGACCAAACGGTTAAAGCTTGTATGGTCATGTTTGGACTGAACCTCCCAAGGTCGGGTTCGTCAGCTCAGTTTCGGAAGGACTGGTTCCTAGCGCTGCCGTTGAACTCAAAACTGCTGGCTGGCAGTTAAGAACTTAAAGAAACGCGTTTTTGCCGGTCTCTAAGGCTAGTGATTCCTCTTTTATTGCAACCCTACAGTAATTTAGGTTCGAGACACTCAGGTTGGAAATCCATGCCATTCTTTTACTGCCAAGTCATAAACGCTGCTAGTATATTAATTCCTTACACTTGCTGGCGTTGCACTGTGACAGAGTTTCATCTGCGCCCGCGCCTTAAGAGCCGCACGTGATCTCCGGCGCATGAATATAGATGGAGGGAACGGGTAGGCACTCTCGGATGTCAAACTCCCCAGAGCTTCTATCGGGGCGTTAGTAGAAACATCCTGACCTCCGTTCCACCGATCGATACCGAAACCTCTCAGGGGTCCGTGCGAATGATAAAGAATGCACGGTGGCCACTCAGAAAACAGAGGACTATGAGGAAGAAGCCTCGCCGACTCGTCTCGAACACCGCCGTATTGCCGTTTGAGGTACCGATGACTAATCGGGCAATCGAGGCTCCACATACGCCGAAGCTACACTCGCCGCTGCTTCCAACTCCGCCGCTCCAACCGCCACCACGCCTCAATTGCCTAATTCAACTGCTACTGCATTCGGCACCACTACTCAACAGGAGTCCGCGGCAGTGGGCAACACACCTCCATAACGGCCACCGGACCACTCGAAGACAGTGACAACCCCCACAGCGAGCACCTCGCCTCCTCTACTTCAGAATGCTCCGTCGTTCACCACAATCAGCACCGCACCTTTTCCACAATAGGATTCACCGTCGAATCACGCAGCCTCCAAAGTTCCAGCACTTCTATGCAGAGCCACCGCAGCACCAACGGTTCATCCCACTGCCCCCTACGGCGAATTTAGCGCAGCGACCTGTGGGGTAAACCGCCTCCTCCTAGAGAGGATAGTCTTTTAGATCGGACCCCCTGGAACACATCCGCCCACACAAGTCGATGTCCTGATTCTTTTCCTGCAGCATCGGACATATTACTCGATCCTCCAGCTGCCTCCTCCTAAAGGTCTCTTCGTCCCAAACATCTGCAGGTTGCACCGCAACCGGGCGTATGACTTCAACACTCTGTTACGCCTTGACCTTCACAGTGGTTGCAGTTTTCCCGACACGGTCTTCGGGAAAGTCTGCGTTAGAATAATGCGTTTCTGCCCGGTGCCCCAAAGTAAAACTATATTACTACAGCCGTTGGACGCAGCAGGTTCCAAATTGCGGAAGCCGAACAGCCAAGTTAGGGCGGAATGGGCGTTCAGAGGTGAACTCCTGTAAATGGAAGTGATTGAGGGTCCCCACAACAGCCAGGAGCTCTCGTCTTGTCACACACAAGTTTCGTTCGAACTTGTACAAGGTTCCAGTGAAGTAGGCCAGTACTCTTCTCCGTCTTGCCAAAATCACTGGCATCAGTGACCACGATCAACCTGTTACCGGGAATTGGGTATCTTAGTACCAGGGACGTGCACAAGACCCTCTTCAGGGTCTGTAAAGACGCCTCAGCTTGGTCGGATCATTGGAAGGCTCGTTCCTCTGTTAGCAGTGAGTGGTTTGGTGATCTTTGCATACTTCGCCACGAATCTTCGGTAGCACGTGCAGAGGCATAGGGAGCATCGCAGTTCTTGTTAATTCCTTGGTCTCGGCAACTGCTTGACGGCCTCAATATTCTGGGATTCCGCAGCCAATCAGGTCTTACCATGAGTCCTAGATAACGCATTTTCTTTCTTAACAGCGGACAGTTCTTGGAGTTAACATTGAGGTTGGCCTGGCGAAGCCTTTCGAACACTTTTCTCAAGTAACTCAGCTGATCCCCGAATGCCTTGGCTATAACAATATCACCGTCGAGGTAAAGAAGGAAAATGTCGTAGGTGATGTCCCTCGCCACATCACAGACTGCATAAGCCCCTTCAACGTTGCTGGGGTGTTGCAGAGTCCGAAAGACATTAGCATGAACTGCCACAGATCATGTCCGATAGAAAATGTCTTTTCTTGGTCGTCGGCGTGAAATGCCACTTGCCAGTACCCCAACTTGAGCTCCAGGGTGGAAAACTAATGGGTCCCTGCTAAGGTATCTAAATTGTCGATTTGCGACATTGGAAAGCAATTTTTGTTGGTGACGTGGTTTAGCTTGAGGCAGTCAAAGCAAACACGCAGATCTCCATCCTTTTTCACCATGACCATGGATTGTAGGAATCCCCTAAGATGTCTGCTTTTGATGCCATCTATCCGGTTGACTATTTCCTTTTGCTTCTCTAGCAGGACACGACGAGGCGGCTGTCAGCACCATCCGAACGGCCATATTCATCTACTGATAGGCTAAAGACTGTCTGGAACTAGACGAGCAGGAAGAAAAACAATTTCTCGCTTCGCGATGGGTTCTCAGTCTCCTCCTAGACGAGGTTACTCAGACGTCTATGCAGGTTCTTGTAGTTCGGTCGGCCCCCGGTGTCTCTGATCGGAAGTATTATACAAGCGACCGACTCCCAATTCCCCAATACAGTACCACTAACCAGCACCTGGTCCCAGTTGGTGGCATTCAAGATCCTCACCTGGACAGTCTCAAAAGCACGAAGCAGTGTCTCAACACAGCAAATCCCATCTCGGTGGGATCCTGCTCCGTCCAAAAGTATGTTAGGGGTTTTTCCGCCCGCTCCATCACCAACCTATCACTCCACGCTGAAACCATCTCTCATTTCACAAATAAGAGCCTCATTGGCTTAACATCTCATCCGGATGGTCCAACAGGATCTCGTCACGACCCAGGTGCAATACACGGCGCCCGACGTCCAACTTAGCATCGAAGCACCGAAGGGAAACCCGGATAACCTCGTTGCTCATTTCGATAACGAACACCCAGATTACTAGGCTGCTCCGGCCAACGGTCAACACTATGTCAACTCCTCGGCCACAGCCAGGTTTTCAACTCGTAGCGCTTACCGACCTCTATTTTGGTTGTCCCCGCACAAAATCGGACCCGGCGATAATCAGTGAGGCCTGTGTCCACCAGATCCTTGCAGACGCGGTCCCAATTCCATCCATGTGCTACCAGATCCTCACCGTTCCAAGGTATGGTGTTCAACGTAAAGAGAGGGGAAGGTGATCACGGCGCTGACGTGCCCCTCTTCACACCGGCCCTTATATATTTCCTGATTCTCAGTCGGGGTACGTCCGTAGTCCGCCCTTATGTGTCCGGGCTCTCCGCAACCCCAGCACGTAGATCTCCCGACCCAGTACTACGACGGTTAGTCTGTTGTGGTTGGCGCCAGTAATCACCGTTATCGGTCGTCACAGCTGTGACCGACACCGGGCTGGCTCTTCCGGGCGTCATCTTGTCGCTTCAATATGTAGAGCAGCCACAAGGGTGTCGTTGACATTACGGTCTTCCGCCACGAGTAGTTCCTTTTTCACATCCCTGTCTCTCAGCCCACTGATGAACGGTGGGCTGCCTCTACGCAAACAATCTAGTGGTATATCCACCAGAGCCCGGTGTGCCAGCCGCTCCACCTCCATGCCGAATTCTTGTAACACATTGTTCGATTGATGCACTCTTGCCTCCAACGGGATCCGGTAAGCAGCAGCAAGGCAATATTCTCCATGGAGCCGAACACAGCAGTTTAAGTAAATCGTCGGACTAGTCTCCGGCAGGGAATGTGCGGAATATTTCCGTTGCTAACCCCTGCAGAAATGCCAAATCCTGCGTTGTCTTCTTTGTCGGCATCCACCGACTGTGGTTCGCAATAGCCTTAAACTGCCACTTAAACACAGCCCAGGACGAAATGCCGTCCTGGTGGCTTCACTATTTTACATTAGGCGATGTCGTAATACCGGGACTGTCTACACTTTGACACGGATCTTGGCTTCCACATCGTGGCGTAACACTTCTACTGCGGTGTCCATCATCCCCTTACTCTCTTTCGCCTGCTGGTTCACACGCTTGACTATTGCAGCCTCTACCATCCTCTTTGTTTTCTTTTCACTGCCCATCAAGCCGATTTTCTTACAGATATAGGCGCTCTTCCACCGCATTAATTTTATCTTCCATGTCTGATTTAACTTCTTGTAACTCCTTTGCAATGTTTGTCTTTTAAAGGTCTCTTACCAATGCATTTATCTGGGATTTTACAGTGTCAATGTCAAACCGAGTTGGGATTTCATTTTCACTATTTCATTCTCCAATTGTTTTAACACTCTCCATTTCACTTTTCACCTCCTCCATTCCGGATTGCATTTCCTTCTCCATTTCTTCTGTTTCCATCTCAATATAATGGCCAAACCCGGATTTCAATTTGTCCATTTCCTTATTCAGTTCTTCCTTAACACCCTTTATTTCCTTTCTCATTTTCTCCATTCCAGATTCCACTTTCGTCTCCATTTTCTCCACTTCAGATTTCATTTTCGTCTATCTTCTCCATTCCAGATTTCATTTCCATCACCATTTTCTCCATTCCAGCGAATAACGTTTAAAAGTATTAAATAATTGGCTTTTATATCCGGCTACTAACACCAGTGTGACTTTGTCCAGTTTTCAACTATCACTTCAATAAATTTCCACCGTCACTTAATAGCTTTATCTAGTCTCGGTTTTCACTGATTTAACACATCTCATACTGCCGCTTCACTAATGTGATTTATTTCGACTTCTGGTATGACCACTCAGTTCACAGTCACTTCAATAATGTGAACAAGTTCCATTTTCCCTGTAGCCTCTTTTTCGGACGGTTCACCCTCTGGGGAGTCGAATGATTGTGATGAAGATATGCGGTTTAAGGGCGCTAAACTGCTATGGTCATCAGCGCCCTTACAATGTATAAAAGATAAGGTCAAAATATAAAACAGGTAAAAGAACCGCAAATTTAAAAAACGGGACACAAACCCGCGATGTTCAAAAAGCTAAAACAATAATATAACAATAACAATATAAACAATAACAATAATAACAATACAACAATAATAACAATAACAATAAGATCAATACAAATATCTGAAAAACCAACACAATAAAAGCATAGGCAATTAAAGATTAAAACGTGTCAGGAACTGTAGAATGCGAGGGACATGAGCGCCATATGTCCACTGGGGATAAGAGTTCCCATAAAAACAGACAGAATAAAAGTACTAAGCTAACAGACGCCCAACGCATTAAATGCGCAGATTAAAATCACTGACATGAATAAAACGTAAAACACATTCTACAGCACGCGTGTCGTCTGCCAAAACGTTGGCTAGGCCAACAGGCAGACTCACACGAGCACGCAATGCAGCTAAAACCTGACACTCTGTTAAAATGTGACGCACCGTTAAGGGCACGTCACACTGCCCACAGAGTGGTGCGGGGTCACCACTGAGCAAATACCTATGACTAAAAACACAATGTCCAATCCGTAGACGAGCTAAAATTACCTGTTCCCGACGACAAGAACGAGAAGAGGTACCCCAGATCAACGGGAAAGGCTTAACCTCCTGCAACTTGTTCCCCCGGAGGGCCGTCCACTCATCGCGCCAGCGCGAGAGGATGCGGCGACGTAAAATAACACACGAATCTGACGAGGGAACAACAGAAGTAAAAAATCTGGGTAATAAAATCGCCGATTTCACAGCGGCGTCGGCAGACTCATTACCTGAGATGCCCACATGACCTGGAATCCAAATGAAGGACACGCTGATGCCAGAGACACCAAGCGAGTGGAGCAGGTCATGTATGCGCTGTACGAGTGGGTGGTAATGGTACAGCGCATGAATAGTCTGAAGGGCACTCAGAGAGTCCGTACAAATAAAACAGTGCCGTAAGTCGTGCCGCTGAATGTATAAAACAGATTGATAAATGCTAAAAAGTTCGGCGGTAAAAATTGAACATTGTCCAGGTAAACGAAACTTAAAACTACAGTGACCAAAAACAAAGGCACATCCAACTCCAACATCAGTCTTAGACCCATCAGTATATATAAAATGACAGTCCCCGAACTGCGCCTGTAGTTCTAAAAAGGCGGATCTAAGAACAGAAGCAGGGGTCGCATTTTTGGCATCGACGTTAGCCCAAGGTGGATGTGGGCTTCAGCGCGCGACCATGGAGGAAAACGCGTTTCCCCTCGGGTAAGGGCCGGCGCTGGCGTAACGTCCAAATGCCGAAGTAGCAGTCGAAATCGAACCCCTGGAGCGAGCAATGCAGAGGAGCTAACGAAATATTGGCGATCAAGCGAATCCTCGTAAAATACATCGAAGGACGGGTGGTTAGGCAAGCTTGAGAGCCGACAAGCATAGCTGCACAAAAGCATCTCACGCCGGAAGGACAGCGGAGGCTCTGCAGCTTCTGCGTACAGGGCTAGTTGGAAAGGCCGCTGTAGCGACTCTTATGCCACGATGGTGAATGGCATTCAATCGACGTAACACAGATGGACGTGCCGACGAATAAACAATACACCCGTAATCAAGCTTGGATCGGACCAAAGAGCGATAAAGGCGAAGAAGGACGGTCCGATCAGCTCCCCAGGATGTGCCACTTAAAACACGTAAAAGATTAAGAGAACGGTCACACTTTGCTTTTAAAAAGGAAACGTGCGAGGTCCAACACAACTTCCTATCAAAAATCCACCCCAAAAATTTCGCCTCGTCTGCAAACGGAAGTATCCCTGGCCCAAGATGGAGAGAGGGCGGAGGGAAATACTTCCGGCGCCAGAAGTTGATGCAGACGGACTTCTCGGCGGAGAAATTAAAGCCGTTGGCGTTACTCCAGGCGTAGAGACGGTCGATCAAGCTCTGGAGACGGCGTTCGAGTAGACAGGTCCGCCGTGAACTGCAATAAATAGCGAAATCGTCAACAAAAAGGGACGATGAAATGCCAGGTGGAATACAATCAACAATGGGGTTGATAGCAGTCGCAAAAAGTGTGACACTGAGTACACAGCCCTGCGGAACTCCGTTCTCTTGAATAAAACGACGAGATAAAACCGAGCCCACACGTACACGAAAGACGCGGTCCGTCATAAACTCCCGAAGAAATATGGGAAGACGACCGCGGATATTCCATGCGTGAAGTGTACGTAAAATGCCGCCCCTCCAACAAGTGTCATAAGCTTTCTCCAGGTCAAAAAATACAGCCACGGTTTGACACTTTCTCAGAAAACCATTCATAATATGCGTCGACAAGGACACCAGATTGTCGACGGTAGAGCGATAGCGACGAAACCCGCACTGAGCGTTCGCAAGAAGTTTCTGAGACTCAAGCCACCATGTCAACCGCCCGTTGATCATGCGCTCCATCACCTTGCAAATGCAACTGGTGAGGGAGATAGGGCGGTAGCTGGAAGGTAGTTGGCGATCCTTCCCAGGCTTAAGTATAGGGACAATGGTGGCTTCGCGCCAAACGGAAGGAAAAATGCCGTCTTGCCAAATACGGTTATAGACCTGTAAGAGAAATAGTTTACTGTCGGCTGAAAGGTTCTTTAACATCAGGACATGAATGCCGTCCGGCCCAGGAGCGGAGTGCCGAGAGCAATGAAGAGCGTGCTCCAGCTCCCTCATTGTGAATAGTTCGTTATAGCATTCAACATTAGCAGACCGAAAAGTATATGATGCGGAATCCAGCCGGTCTTTAATAGAGCGAAAGCCGGCGGAATAATGGTCCGAACTGGAAACCGCCTCAAAGGCAGCACCCAGAGTTTTAGCGATGGCAGCCGGATCCACTATGGTGGCATTAGAAACCTGAAGGCCAGAAACATTACAATGTGACACTTTACCTGAGAAGCGACGAAGTTTATCCCAAACAACGGATGAAGGCGTAAAACGATTAAAAGACTCGACAAAACGAGCCCAAGATGCCTTCTTGCTATCCTGAATAATGCGACGAGCCCTGGCGCGCGATTGTTTAAAAGTCACCAAATTATGAAGTGTAGGGTGTCGCCGAAACACCCTAAGTGAGGTCCTACGGGCACGAACGGCGTCCCGACAATCCTCGTTCCACCACGGAACAGGTGGCCGCCGAGGTTGGGAGGATGAACGGGGTATTGCGCGTTCGGCGGCAGAGAAAATAATAGACGTAAGGTGCTGCATTAGCTGGTTAATGTCGGAGAAGGGCTGGTCGTCAAAATGCACGAGGCTGGAATACAAGCTCCAGTCGGCTTTTGCGAATATCCAGGTAGGTACTCTGGAATGCTGTACGTGGTGCGACACAAGAGAAACGTTGCAGGGGTAATGGTCGCTGGAGTAGGTGTCAGCGACGACGTTCCACTGAAGACGACGTGCAAGCTGGAGTGAGCAAACGGCAAGGTCCAGGTGAGAGAATGTACCAGAAGAATCTGAAATAAAAGTAGGTGCACCTGTATTGAGGATGGAAAGATTGAACTGATAAAAAATGTCGGAAAGAAGAGTTCCTCTCGCACAAGCCCTTGGCGAACACCACCGGGGGTGATGGGCATTAAAATCTCCCAACAGAAGAAATGGTGTTGGGAGAGCGGACAGGAGAGCTCGAATGTCCGCGGGAGCGAGAGGAGACGATGGAGGTGAATACACAGAGCAAACAGAAAACAAAAAGCCGGGTAAGTGAAGGCGAACGGCAATAGCTTGCAAGTCGGATGTAGGTGTGACGGGTTTAAAAGTAACGTCGTTACGCACTAACAACATGATACCTCCATGAGCAGGAGTACCCTCCTCCGGTTCAAGGTCGTAGCGAACCGGAGTATATCCTCGGAGATCAAATGGATCGTGAGGGCGAAGCTTAGTCTCCTGCAAACACACGACCATAGGCGAATGGGAACGCAATAAAAGTTGCAGTTCCGCCCAATGCGATCGTACACCACGTACATTCCAGGTCAGGATAGCCATTAAGAAAAAAGGGATAAACGCTCTACTTAGAAGGGCGGCTTAAAATTACCTTTTGTTTAACCTTGGGGCTCGGGCTTTTGGTATGGAGTTGGTCAGACTCCATAGCTTCCTCGGAGGGAGGGCTCACGCGCTCAGTGCCAGAAACCGATTCAAGCGCCGTGAATCGGTTCTTGGTGGCGATGGGTGAGGGGTGCCGCTGAGCGCGGCTTGTCCCAGGACCTTCCTGGGACAGCGACCTCCGAGGAGAAGGTGAACTATTGTTACCGCGCGCACGCGGAGGGTCTTTCAAAAAATCTTCCCTAGGAAGTATCTGCTTGGGCTTCTTTTCAGCGGCTTGCGACTTCATTGCTTTTGGACCAGGTTTATAGGGCTTGGTAACAGTAGCTTTAATGGACGGCCGGATGGTAGTGGCGGTTAATCCTGTCATGGTCCAAGTCTGAGCTTCGGCATCTACTCGTGGTACTGGCGAGGCAACAACAGAACTAAATGTGCCAGATCGCAGGAGTGAAGGTTGGCGCGCATGGTAACGCCTCCGGGCTTCAGCGAAGGAGAGTTTTTCCTTTACCCGGATCTCCTGGATCGCCTTCTCGTCCAAGTACCGCGGACAGTCAGTAAACGAAGCAGAATGAGACCCTTTACAATTAACGCAGACGGGGGCTGTTGAACAGGTACCTTCGTGTGAGGGCTGGCTACATGTTGCACAGATGTTAACGGCACTCTTACAGGAGACTTGCGTATGCCCAAAACGTTGGCATTTAAAACAACGCAGAGGTCTAGGAATACAAGGCCTCACAGAAATCCGTTCGTACCCTGCGGAAATGCTCGTGGGCAGATCGACGCCATCAAATGTAATAAACAGGGTACGAGTGGGTACCAATACGCCGTCGCGTTTGGCCTGCACTCGATGGACCGCTGTCACCTTCTGGTCTGCAAGATATTCTATCAGGTCCTCGCCCGATATACCATCGAGGCTATGGGTGGTAATGACGCCTCGACAGGAATTCAATGTGCGGTGCTTCTCCACACGGATGGGATAGCCGTGGAGAAGGGTAGCGCGCAACAAGGTCTTACTTTGCTGATCGGATTTCGTTTGGGCTAATAAGGAACCATTCCGTAGACGAGTGCAGGACTGAACCGCACCAGCAATAGCATCAATGCCCTTTTGAATGATGAAATGGTTCACCTTCTCAAAACTTTGTCCTTCTTCGGTTCGTGAAATGACCAAGTAACAACCAGTTGTCGGTGGTGTCACTTCTGTTACATAAACTTTTCGGCGCTTGTTAGTATTAATGGAGGAAGGGTGCTCCATAGCGAAATAAATCCTCCACCATTGCAACCGTCTCCGACCTCGGGCTCTGATTTCTCGGGCGTTACCCCGGCTTGGGTGAGTGGCCTATCTATACCAGACTCACCCCAGGGTCACACCTCCCAGAACATAGACAGAGGGACCCAATCGCCGTCAGAAGTCAGCAGCTCATGCAATGGCCGCCCCGCGGGACTGCAGTTGAACAGCGGATACGAACACAAACCCTACATGACGACCCCGGGTGGTGGGGATGACGGGGAGTCGAACACAACACTTCTCCAACTCTCCAGCAGCGCAGCACTTACTGCACGCTACAGTTGTCATAAACTCACTTGTAGCACCGCACTTGATATCGCACCAGAAGCACACTCGCTAACTCGTCCACTGACTCCTTAACTTGCGGGGGCACTCACTTAGATAGCCGTTGGCAATATCCGCAGAGTTCTAGAGCATCTGAGAAAGAAAAAAAACTTTCATAAGCTTCTGGTTATCTGTCGATAGCGGTTCTGGTGTTTATGCTGGGGAAAGCGATACCGCGTCATTTACTTCTGTTCATCTTTCCGACTGTCCGCACGCCATCTCCCGATAAACTTGGGACATAGCCCTGCGTCACTATATATATTTACCGGGCGAGTCTTCCCAACCTGCGGATTGAGAAGTTATACAGTCGCGGCATTTTACAGGCTATGCCGTAAACACTGTCCACTGCATCGCGTCATATCAATTTCGGTTGAAATGACTGCTTTGCACCGCTGTGCGTAAAGTTATTTGCATTCCTAGCGCAACAGTGGTCGCGTTAGGCTTCGGTGGTGAAGGTCCCAGATTCAAATATTGTCACTTGAAGGTACGTTTTATGTTTAGTAAATTTAACGAGAACTGATAGTTTGGCATGCAAGTGTCATTTCACTTAATTAATTTAATCATGTAAATTTCATTAAAACACAAATTCTTACTTGTAGGAATATGCTTTAATGAACACCATAAATAAATGCGTATGACATTGTAATAACTTACAAACATTAGGCAATATTATTTTACTATGTAAAACTATTCTTTCGTACAAAAGAAAGTCAATGAAGTGTTCCGAGAGTTTACAACATGCAGTACGTACATACAAACTAGAGGTTTGCAAGTCTATGTTATGTTCATTGTGAACCTCTCTGGTTCCCAAAGCAGTGCATTAACAGTGACTATGACAATATGCCGGATCATCACACAGATAAACCTTTACAATTTCCTCCACGTTGTTGTAATAGGTGTTCGAACTGGCCACCATGCCGGCGGATGCAAGATCCCAGTCTAACCGACATCGCCAGCCTAACCCAGCGCAACAAGGCCGGTGTGATGTCACGGGAAGCTAAGATGATGCGTTCCCTGAGCTGTTGAAGGGTCGTTATCCGCTCCGGTACAGATATCTTTACGATAACCCCATAAGAAGAAATCAAATGGGCTCATATCTTGTGAGCGTGCTGGTCACCCTATTGGTCCATGCCGTCCGATCCATTGCTCAGGGTAGGTGGCATCGAGATAAGCCGTTGTACGACTGGCCGAATGAGCTGTCACCCTCATGTTGGTACCACATAGTTAGTCGGTTCTGCAATGGCACTTCATCCAGTAGAGTAGGCAGCTGATGATGTAGAAAGTGGATATAGCGATTCCCAATGAGATGGCTATCATAAAAATACGGACCTATTAGATGATCATCGAATATACCAGTCCAAATGTTGAAATCCCATCGGACTTGCAAGGCGCCTCTCGCATCCAATGTGTGTTTACAGTGCTCCAGTAATACATGTTGTAGCGATTTACATGACCTGTGTTGTGGAAACCCTGTTACGTATGTAAATAACACAGTTGTCAAAAAAACTGTGGATATTTTTCCACCTAGCGAACGCCACTCTCTGTCCATAGTCCGGCTGCAATACCTCCTGGTGTAGTTGAAGATGATAAGGGTGAAACTTTGCATGGTGTAGTACTCTCCACGCGGAAGATTGGCTAATATTGAAATAGCTGTGAATGTCTCTCGTACGGCTTCAGCCTGATAAAAAGACCTTTGAGCAAAATTACGGGTATTTCACGCCAATATAGAATGGGACGCTAAGAACCACAGCAATTAAAGAGCGTCGATAAAAAAACTCAATTTATTTTTTCTTCTTGGATGTGGTGTCTTGCGCACTGTTCCTGATTCCAGAAGGCGCCCGCAACTCGCAAAAACATGTGATCTGTAGGAATTGTTCTCTGCGGAAATCTCTGTTGGTATAGACGCCGTGCCTCCGTTGCATTCTGCTGCGCTTCCCCGTGTACTAACAGCATGTCCTGATGCTCTCTATTTGAAAACATTGTTCCACAGTTAGCACGAAGGCTGGAACTTCGTATTTATAGGCAAATTCACTTTCTAGTGCATTCGTAAAGAAATCATGATTTCCTAGAACGTTCTCGAAACTTGAACAGAAATGAATAAAAAAACTCGTTTATTCGCAGGGGTGATTTGAACTTCCGACCTTTACCATGACTGTCCAGGATATTAACCATTGCGCTACTAGAGCACGTTAACAAGGAGCACCAACGTAGCCCTAATCAGCGGGCTGGTGAATGGGGTGTCAGCACCTGCATTTCGCATAGTCTGTAAAACGCAAGGTTGCCTAGTTACCAATCCGCAGTATCAGAAGGCTCACGCGGTATATATATATATATATATATATATATATATATATACACATATACATATCAGGTGAGTCAGCTGCACCTATTTATTTTTGAATTTATGCAACGTGCTAAGCGACACATGTGACTAGGCCTTTCTTGAATGCCTGATTTGCATAACACTTTATAGAGGGATAGATAACTCAATGCATAAGTGTTTTACAGGACAGAATGCAATCCCTATGTATGTCAATGCAAAAACCATCCAACCCTGACACTGGGAGCTGCAGTAGCATTTTTAGCCAATTTTACAAACCTCTATTATTTAGCATACATCCATGCACACCTTTGAATACGCCCCTGAAGGAACAACCTATTGCATACATCGTTTGACAAAATCATTTGAAAACAAAATGGCATATCTACGCAGTGCGACTAATTAGATTTAAACCGTCAGTAAATGTTGTACAGCCTTGTCAAAAATGCTAAGTATTATGTAGATAATTTCTCGTATGTCACAAAGTATGGGGTATTTCAGATCATACAGTAATTGTAATGACTGATGCACTTTATTTGAATTAAAACTACCAAACCGAGCTCTCAAAACACTGTATGACGTTGCAAAACGTGTGTAGAGATTCCAGGTGGGGTATAGTTCTGCGATTACTAATTCGTATAGGAACATCAGCTCGCAAGTGGCATTGGCCGAATGGTATCATCATGGTTGCTTTAACACTGTGCAACTTGAGTTCTGGTTCAAATCCTTCGGGTTGCTCAAACGTTTTATTACCTTTTGTGTTATCTCTTTGGGCCTATAATTTGATATTATGCTACAAATAACATTTTTGATAACATTATGAGTGTGTACAAAATAGAATAATCACCATCTTTTCCACCGCAAAGCCCAAGTCATCTACGGGCACTCATACGTGAAGAATGGAGGAAGATTACACCGCGCATGTTACAGCATGTAAGAAGGTATCTCCGGCAACGTACATAAATGTGCATTGATGAAATGGGTCGTCATTTTGTTTGAAATCCAAGCTCTTTAACAATTTATTATTCCGTTTACCAATGAACTTAAGACATTTACATTTCTTTGTCAATAGAAGTGAAACATAAGGTTTAAACATTAAACAAAAACTGTTAGATTTAATATCGTCCATATGCGCCGAAAAGAATGAAAGCTAACTACGTAACACGCCTTACAACACCAGATACGGTACAGATTATTAGGGTAAACATGATACACAATTATCTGATTGTAATTCTTGTTTCTTTGGCTCACCGGAGAGCCAATAACAAAAATAAATAAATTAGTACACAGAATAAAAATAAACAGGAGATGATGTTGAAGTGAGGTTTAAGGACGCAAAACCTGGGAGGTCATTAGCGCCCATCAAAGATAAAATCGAGGTAAGACAGTAGTTTAAAACAAAGGCCACCATAAAATCATACTAAAAGCAAAAAGGGGGTATAAGGCCATAATAAAATCAGCTAAAAGAGTGAAACAGGACAGTGTCAGAGGCTGCAGAACGCGGAGCTGACGCACGGGGCTAAAAAGGTCGAAAACACACTAAAAACGAAAAGCGCTCAAGGACAGGTGAAACGCGGTTCTGTAGATGCCCGCGGAGAATAAAAGTTAAAACACGTTCTACAGCTAGTACGTCATCAGCTAAAATGGCAGGCAGTGTGGCGCCTATCTGCAGGGATGACGCAGGACAGCAAAGGACTGACACTGCTCTAAAACATGCCGCACTGTCAACGGCGCACCGCAACGACCGCAAACGGAGACAGGCTCACGGCGCAACAAGTGACAGTGACTAAAACGAGTGCCCGATGCGAAGTCTACATAAAATTACCTCCTCCGGTTGGGAGGAACGCGAGAAAGTGGCCCAGGTTGAGGGTACAGCTTTAATCTTCCGCAGTTTATTATCCTGGAGGGTGGACCATGCACCAAACCAACACGACAGAATAGACCTCCGTAAGAAATGGCTAAAATCATTTGCAGAAACAGAAGAGCTAAAATAACTTGGAGAGAGAGAGTAGCACGCTCAGCAGCGGCATCCGCACTCTCGTTACCTTGAATGCCGACGTGACCAGGAACCCAATACAAAGGAAAGGCTGACACCAGCGGTGGTAAGCTGGCGGCAGCAATCCAGGAGGCGCTGCACGATGGGATGGCAAGCGTACAGCGCACGAAGGCTAGATAGGGCACTTAGTGAGTCCGTGCATAAAACACAACGCAGTAGACCTCGCTGACGGATAAAAGAAAGAGCTAGCTACAGAGCAAAACGTTGAGCAGTAAAAAATCGAGCACTGATCAGGAAGACGAAAGCTAAAATGTTCTACACCACACACAAAGGCACATTCAACTTCACGATCACCCTTCGAGCCGTCGGTATAAATAAAAGAATGGCTGCCGAAGCGTGACTGAATTGCGGCAAAAGCCGAACGGATGACCGGACCGGGGGTGTTGGACTTTGGCATGGATATCAAGTCAAGATGGTACGAGACGTCTGAAGGTAGCCAAGGGAAGAAATGTGGTTGGCCTCTTGGGAGTATAGTCGGTAAGACAACGTCCAAAGTCCGAAGGAGTTGGTGGAAACAAATTCTTGGTGGGAGCAAGGTAAGGGGCCGAGATGCTTAGTGCTGATCCAGCGAGTCCGCAAAGAACGACGAAGAAGTCGGGTGGTGAGGCACACTGGATAACCGACAAGCATAGCTGCAAAGAAGAACGTCGCGACGATAAGAAAGGGGAGGTTCGGCAGCTTCTGCACAAAGACTCAAAACAGGACTGGTGCGAAAGGCACCAGTAGCTAGCCGGATGCCCTGGTAGTGAATTGTGTCCAAGCGATGCAAGATGGAAGGACGCTCAGCGGAATACACAATACACCCGTAGTCAATCTTTGAGCGAACTAGTGAGCGATAAAGTCTCAAGAGGACTGTACGATCTGCACCCCATGATGTGCCACATAAAACACGTAAAACAGAAAGAGAACGTTCACACCTCGCTTTAAGATAGGCTATATGTGACGACCAACACAACTTCCTATCAAGGATTAAACCGAGGAATTTCGTTTCGTCCGCAAACGGGAGGAGTGCTGCACCGAGCCGGACAGAAGGTCCAGTGAACTCCTTCCGGCGCCAGAAGTTAACGCAGACTGTCTTGGCGGCAGAAATTTGAAAGCCATTTGCAATACTCCAGGAGTGAAGGGAGGTGAGACACTGCTGCAGTCGATGTTCCAAGATACAGGTAAGGCGAGAAGTAAGGTAGACGGCGAAGTCGTCAACAAAAAGCGACGAAGAAATTCCGTGTGGAACACAAGTCAACTATAGGGTTAATCGCAATAGCAAATAGTATGACGCTGAGTACCGATCCATGAGGAACTCCGTTCTCTTGAGTAAAAAATGAACATAAAACCGATCCCACACGCACACGAAAAACACGGTCCTTCATGAACTCGCGAAGGAAAACAGGAAGATGGCCACGAAAACCCCACTGATGTAAGGTACGAAGAATACCGGTTCTCCAACAAGTGTCATAGGTCTTCTCCAGATCAAAAAAGACAGCTACAGTTTGGCAGCCTCTCCGGAACCCGTTGAGAATTTGTCGAGAGTGACAAGATGATCAATAGTAGAACGGTGGCGACGGAAACCACATTGCAGGTTCCCTAGAAGGTTCCTAGATTCGAGCCATCATGTCAACCGACCGTTGATCATGCGTTCCATAATCTTGAAAACGCAGCTGGTTAGGGAAATCGGGCTGTAACTAGAAGGTTGATGACGGTCCTTGCCAGGTTTTAATATCGGGACAATGGTGGCCTCGCGCCAAACCCTAGGAAAGGTACAAGTCTCCCAGATACGATTGTACACCCGAAGGAGAAAGCGCTTACCATTTTCTGAGAGATGCTGAATGAGCAAAACGGGCACAGCATCAGGACCGGGAGCGGTTTGTCCAGAAGACGCCAAGGCAGACTCCAGTTCGCGCAAAGTAAAATGAATGCTGTAGTCTTCGCGGTTACTAGAGCGAAACGAGATTTCTTGGGCCTCCACCGCGGCCTTACGAGTAAGAAAGGCCGGGTGTTAATGGGCAGAGCTGGAAATTGCCGCGAATGTCTGGCCCAAAGTATCGGCGAGAGCATGGGGATCAGCAATCATACAATGGCCAAAGCGGAGACCGGCGACATACGATTGAGTAGCCTTACCAGCGACGCGCCTAAGCTTTTCCCAAACGACTGCGTCGGGCGTTGAATTACTGAAGCCGACCACGAAATGCGCCCAAGCTGCACGCTTACTTTGGCGAATAACCCGACGAGCTGTGGCACGCAGTCGTTTATAGCGCACCAAATTGTCCAACGTAGGGTGACGCCGAAAGACCCTGAGAGCACGCCGGCGCTCACGAACGACTTTGGCGCAATCCTCGTTCCACCAAGGGACCGGCAAACGTTTAGAATTGGTAGACCCACAAGGAATGCAACGGTGGGCAGCAGAGAGGATTTCGAATGTAAAATGCTCCACCAATAGATCTACACTGGAAAAGTCGCAGGAAGAAAATTGAGCGAGACGGGAATAAAGCGACCACTCGGCTTTAGTAAACTGCCATTTGGGATTTCCGGTGGAATATACGGTTGACGAAAGGAAACTAATTAGGCACGGGAAATGATCGCTCGAGTGCGTGTCCACTATAACGTTCCACTCCAAACGGTGGGCACGCTGCACCGAGCAGAAACTTAAATCCAAATGCGAAAGGGTTCCGGTGGAGTCAGAAAGAAAAGTTGGTTCGCCAGTATTAAGAACAGACAAGTGAAGTGGATCGAGAAGGTCGGCGAGTAAAACTTCCCTTGCACAAGCCCTAGGAGAACCCCAAAGAGGGTGATGGGCATTGAGATCCTCAAGCAACATATAAGGTTTGGGGAGCTGGGACACCAGGTGAAGCAGGTCAGCGGAAGCAAGGGAGGAAGAAGGAGGAACATGGATGCTGCAGAGAGAAAAGGAAAAGCCAGGAAGTGTAATATGAACGGCAACAGCTTGCAAAGTAATAGTGAGACGAACAGAATTGTAGCACACATCGTTACGAAAGAGGATCATCACCATGCGAAGGAGAGCCCTCCTCCGGTGTGAGGTCAAACCGCTCCACGGAGTATCGCCGGAGAGGAAGGGAATCTTGAGGGCGAAGTTTTGTCTCCTGCAAGCAAATAATGAGATGCGTATGCGAACGCAACAAAAGCTCGAGCTCTGCCCGCTGTGAGCGTAAACTACGTATATTCCACTGAAGAATGGCCATTGTAATGGGGTGCAAACGGCTAAAGAAGGCGCGCGCCGAGAAGAAATGTTATCACCTGGTCGCGGCTGGGGGCCGGTTAAGTTTAGGCTTCTTCTTCCGAGAAGGGCTGCGTCCCTGTCTAGTGCGACTGACAACATCAAAACCATCCGCATCACCCTCGCTGCTGCCAGTGTCACAGCACGTCGTACGAGTGCGGGAACGAGAGCGAGGGCCATCTGAGGGACGACGAATGGGTGATGTGCGAGGCAGTCGGTCAGTAGAACGGTCAGATGTTGAAACAGAAGCAGTAGATGAGGTGCAAGAAAAGGAAGCCTTAAGTAGCGGAGGAGAAATAATGTCGGATGAGGCATCAGTTTGGGTACCTATAGATACCCGTGGACGAGAAGCAGGGACACTCTGAACTCCAGCATCCTGCTTCCGCACAGGCTGGTGGACGGCGTTCGCATACTTCAGGGTGGTGACTGGATGGAGATCCCTAAAACGTTTTCTGGCCTCGGGAAATGTTAACCGCTCTTTGACTTTGATTTTCTGTATGGCCTTTTCTTCCAGGAATCGGGGGCACTCCTTAAAGCTGGAAGAGTGCGCACCCCCACAGTTGACGCAAGTGGGCGTGGAAGCACACACCGACCCATCATGTGAGGTGCGGCCGCAACGAGGGCAAACAGGCGACCCAGAACAACGTTGCTGCGTATGCCCGAATTTTTGGCAACGGAAGTATCGCATAGGATTGGGCACATAGAGACCAACGGGAGCTCTCTCATTACCGCAGAAGATGTAAGACGGCAGCTCCGTCATCTCAAAGGTCAAAAAGACCGTTCGAAGCGGAAACGGCTTGTCGTCCCTCGTCCCAATCAAACGGTATGCTGTTATAACACCCTGGTCCGATAAACAATTAGCTATGTCCTCATTTGAAAGGCCATCCAAACTTGGGGTCGTCACCACACGAGTACGGTTGAGCGACGCGTGTTGCTCAACTTTAACGGGGTAAGAACCCAAAAGACTCGCCTTTAATAAATTCGCCGGCTGGTCGGCAGTGGCCGCTTCAACTAACAAAGTACCATCTCTACAGCGGGTTGCATTCTTCACAGGTCCACAAATTCTGTCGAGCTCTTTTTGAATATAAAATGGGCTGATATCCTGCATGGTCTTGGTATCCGCAACAAGCCGCATGACAAAAAATCGAGGTGTCGAAAAGGTGGAGCGCAGAGGAGCCATGGTGAAAAGGTCCCCCTTCCGGAACCGTCGGCGTCAGCCTGCCATCCGGGGGATAAAAGAAAAGACACCGAAATCTACCGGTTTGTGCCGACCTGGAGCACCCACTACAGGTCCGATCTCGAGGAATACATCAAAGAAGTTACCCGCCACCCTCCACTACTGACCGGTATGCGACGCTTTCACCATAGGCAGGCCCGGATTTATGCCCTACCACCGGCATAACCACCGATGGCTCCGCACTATAGACCACGCCGCCTCAACGGATGCGACGTGGATTCAGGGGACTTGTGGTTGATTACGTCGGTCCCCAGACAGCGGTAACACGTCGGGCCCGCCCGTACATCCCAGCGACACGCGGCCGCTGAGGTGCCCGAGAGGACCCGGCCCCTCAGGAGCTACGTGGGTGTACATGACTGCGGAACGGTTCCGCACCTAATGTCGCACAAAAGGGGCAGTGGGGCGGGTCCACTCAACCTTCATGCCTGAGACCTCCGGAGAGCACACAAGTTGGAAGCTGCGCCGAAACCGTGGGACAGCACCACGGAGACAGTAAAGATCCCTGCTGGTGAGACAGGAGGATATAAATCTAATGTACTAAAGCTACAATAAAAGAAATAAGCCTAGAAGAGGAAGACTTATAGGTATGGATGACGACGTGGCAAAAACAAACGGCGGTGGAGATATGATAATGGGGATGAGTGGCGCGGGCACCCCGGGTAAGCCTAACCCGTACTCACACAAGGTGAGCCCCTGGGGGGACAGGAGAGAAAAAAGAACCAAAACAAGTTGACGTTTGTATCAGATTCAAACCTCCGAAGCTAACCTTTGCTTCATCACATTCGGGTAGCTAACCCACTCGGCCAGAACCCACGTAGTCTATCCCGCTCTTCGGGAAAACATTCCTCTATCTCCTTGCAAGCACTGTAGCCATGAAACGCCGTCTGTTTTAAGGCTTTTGCAGCTCTTTGGTTCTCATTCAGGCCTTTAATCATTAGTGTTAGTTGCGTATAGTACCGAATAGAAGGGCAGAGTTACAATAAGTTACAATAATGTTAAATGAACTGATACAAGCCAGCGCAAACACGAATAACAAAATGTAAATTTACAAGTACTTTATAAGTGTGACTTAATTATTACAAAAATACTACATCGTGTCGGTATTAAACGTTACAACACTGTGGATGAGTACAATAAAAATAAAGGTATGCGACCTTTAACTTCAATGTATAGGCGCTATATATATCTGAACCCCGTTGAGCATTCCTGGTGCATTGCGGATCTCATCACTGGCTGCAATAATGCGGGCAGACAGTGCCTTCTCAGAATCAATCAGTGAAGAATACGCCATAGGCTGAAAATGACCCCGGAGAGATGACCAGGGCATGGTTGGACTACCTCTTCCGATCTAACGATTGGGGAAGATTCCATTTAGATACTCCGGTACGTTGACAGCATAACGGCACTTCTTCTAAAACGGCTGGTCCAATGACGTGGCCACATGTTCACCATAAACTGCTGACGGTGGCTCTCCTGCACAATAAAATGGGGATTTTCGTATGACCATGCGTGACAGTTCTTGGAGTTTAGAATCGGCCTATCCCTGGTAAACGTGGCCTCTTTGGAGAACATCACTAATAAAACGATTCCGGTGGCTGCCTTAAGGCACATTCACAAAACTGCAGGCGTAAATTAAAATCCCTCGGGGTTAAGTTTAACACTTTTTACAGATGGAAGGAGGAGATTTGCTCCTCGTGCTAGACTTGCAATAGCATGGCTAGTAGTTGGGTTCCTCTTCCGGTGTAGGCAGTATCTTTTCTTAACACTCAGAAGCGCGTAAGTACTTCTTGATTACTAATCTGCTTAATCAGCACCTCAGAACTACTTCTTGCAAACGTCGACCTACAGACTCAAAAATAGTCCGATAGGTATGCAGTCTATTAGGGTACCTATTGCTGTAAATCCATCAGCTATTGAAGCATGACATCCAGCTTCGCCGTACACAAACAAGTTGCATATTACCGAGTTCAGAAAAAGTGTAATTTTGCTCCATGTTCCCCGAGTGTTTAGCTGCTTCAACGCAGTGTTGTGTGCCGAAGGCAAATAGGAAATGAGACGTGAATGACGTTTCTGTGGTTGAGAATAGAGTGGTTACCTATGGCTTGAGTAAGAAACAACCATACCGATGGTCTGTTTTGCCAGAGGTATCAAGGTCGCCTATTGATGGCCGTATTAGTTATACGTCATGCTCAGCGCCTCCTTTTGGGAGTCATAGTACCTCGTTCTATTGCTTGGTTAAAAATGAGAGAATTTGTTCCACCTAGTTAACGGTTAGGTTCAAATTTCCTCATTGATCTCACCGCAAACATCGCCAACCGAAAACTTCAAGCCAATGCCGACTCACAACCCTCCAGCCTTAGATGTGAGACGACGTAGCCGTACTGGACTATTCAGTGCCGCCAGAAAGAGAAATCATGCCATAGAGGGAGTCAACGACCAATATGAGTGATTATGTGCGCAAGCAATGCCAGATACAATTGCTGAAATAGAGATGATAGGACTGTTGGGTATCGAACTACAAACCTAGTAATCTTACAACCATAACGCACAAGGTTTCCGTGATTTCACTGCGCAGCCATATTGTCAAGTTGGCAATCGCGTCTTCTACAAGAACACGTGCTTTGCATTTCAATTAGGAAAGCAACACGTGCTGTTTCATTCAATATTCACCCAAATTATATGGTCAAAAGTCAAGGTGCATGTCGATTTTAACTTATTGTGCGAAATTTAGTGCATTCTATGGTACAAAGCTGACAGTAAAGTCACAGTTGTCTTCCAAGAAAGACATCGCTTACAATGGCTACCATACAGAGTACTACATGTATCGCCACGATTGAATTTTATTTTAATACCCTGTGTAGAGGAACGCCTTAAAGACGCTAACTCGAATAAATTGTACATCGAATATTTTAAAGATAGCGCCTTATTCCATGAGCAAACACTAACACGTAAAACTACAGCATGTAATCTAAAGCGCCTGAGTTTCTAGAAGTTTATATGGTAAGACATGTTCGAAGCCAAGTTTGATCTGGCCTGGAAAACCTTGCTTGCCCAATGAGTTGTTGCTTTGCAAGGAAGTCTTGGAGAATCAAATGTTGTTTATATAAATAATAAAGGAAGGAGGCCACCAATGTTGCTTCAATAGCCGCAAAAGCACTAACATTGTTATGATACGCTTAAACCGTACTGTTATTCTTGAGGGCGAAACCATGTCTATACACCAAAAACTAAAGTCTGTAAACGTAGGTAAACCATCCCCACATTTCAGTTTAAAACACACACTTTTGGGGATCAGCCAGTCATGTAAAACTATTATAAATCGCATGCAAAAATGTCCGAAAAGCTATAGTACAATTAAACATTTATCAGAGTATTAATATTCAAGCTAATTGCAATGCTGAAAAATAAATATAACAAAGGTGATGAGAAAATTATTAGAAACTTCAGTAGAGTAAGGATATTCATTCCTGGACAAAGAAACACCGAAAACTGATAAGATGCAATACGAAATCCTTTGTTCCACGCCGCCGACCACGCCCCTCTCCTTTGTGGCCTGGTCTGATTACCGGTCGGCGGGGAATTGGGACAAAGGGCTATTGTCCTCATACGAGGACAATGGGGATTGTCCCCTACGCTGACCACGCCCCCCTCTTTGTGGCCTGACCTGAATGCCGCGTGGGAGAGGATTAAAACAATGGGCTATTGCCCTTGCACGAGGACAATGGTTTATTGTTCTCGTCGCTAATGGAGGTGGCTCTTTGTGCGCTACTGATACCGAGAGCCGGAAATCGTCTAACAATGGACAATTGTTTTCGTCACGTGCCGCCACCATCGCCCTTGCAAATCGATGGAGGAGATAAGTTCTTAAACATCTGTGTCAATCTATCAGGTAATGTTCGTCCATGCATAACATCATCTAACATTATTGAAAAAAAATCAAGGAGTTATACTGCTAACGTCCCGGCATCGGGCTTCTAAAAGGTTACACGCAGACCCTCGATCGAAGTACCCCGCTGCGTGTGTTTGATTGATTAATGTAATTAAACGCTGATCATCGATCGATGAATACAATTACTCCAATTGAGTACTTTTGATTGATTAATGTAAATAAGTGTATATGAATTGATTCGCGCAGCTGGTTGCAAACGTATATCTGTGTGTTAAGGTGATTATTACGCGTATATAATTATTACGACTGATAACACTTGTTTAATTCTTCTTTAAGGGGAATTTTTTGGGGCTTATAAGAATATTACTTCACTTCGGTGGATTAAAAAAAATCCATGACTGAAAGGAATGAGTTAGCGTGAATAGCTAACACGAGACGTTAACGAGTGATTCTTTCACTGAAAAGCCGAGCGCACGGTCCATATCTTACTGGCGCTGTCGCGCTTATGATGTACTCTCGGATCTGTAATCAAGGGTAGACCACCTCACCCCTAGCCCAACACTCGCTCATACCTCCCACTCCTTCCTTTTCCCTGCTTGTCACTGCCTTCCGTGCGCTCTAGCGGCTGCGGAGGAGGATCACTCCTCCGGCGTGCGAGGAAGAAGGCAGAAGTCTGCCATCTTGTTCTTTTTAACACATGGAGGGCGGCCATGTTGGCTAATGATTATCCCGGGGAAATAACTAGCATAAATCATTTGAAAGGGTTATAAGAACTTCGCGCTTCCAGATTTTTATACTGTTTGTCTACACGTAGGGTGGGCCCTGAAAAATAAATAAATACGGATTAACATTATAGTTAAATAATACATGCGTTATTCATAAATAAATAATGAAATATGGAGAGTACCCTAAAAACATTCCTTCTGTTGCTCTTTTAATTAACACCGGTTAAAGAGCGATCATAAATAAAAACTCTATTTTTTATTTCCATAACAAAACTGAAAAGACGACTGTAACAGACTCATGAATGTTTAGATATGCAATGTCTAAAGAGGTATTGAACACCAGCGGGAAATCGAACTCCGAACTCAAGTTAAAAAATACATGGATTTTCAAAACATGCATTTCTTTCTTAGTAAATATATAAGTATCGCGAAAAGGTGTAAATAACACAGGGAGAAGACTTCCAAGCATTCTCCATCGAAAGATATGTTGACTACTCTAGCAGGGAGATCGAACCATTACGAAGACTTCAAATATAAATTTAATATTGTGACATTTGGTTAGGGTAATGTTTCTTTGTTGGTTGGGAAATGTATGTACTAGTGTGTGGGTTGTTAACAGAGATCGTATGATGTTAGAATAGTGGGGGAAACGGTTCGTTAGAAGGAAGCGTCAGTTGCCTCTCTCTTGCAAGGGAGCACTCGTGTAGCTTGGCCACCATCATGATCGACGCATCGCTGATGGCAAACAGGTAACATTTTGTGTATCTATTAACATCCAATACATCTTGGTTAAACTAAAGCCCTGGCATGTGATTTTTAGTAGATATTTGATCCTTCTTCCTTCCCATACAATGTTTTAGGAATCTTTAGGTGTATTTAGGATTTTGTTGAGCTTGCCCCGTAGGACCTCCTGTAGTTTATTGTTTGATCCTGTTCACGGTGCCTATCGCTCTACCACCCCCCCCCGTGTTTTTAGCTAAAATATGTAAAGAGGTTACCACAATATACGTTTAAAATCTCTTTTCTAAAGACGCACACCAGTGGTCTTCGAGAAATTCGACAATGAGTTATTCAGTTGTAAACCCCTTGCAAAAATATGTTGTACGCCCTTTGAAGAGCGTAAACCTGGTCTTGGGAAAATCCAGCTTGTAGACTATCTGCACTTACAGCTTAAGGGATGGAATTCCTGAGTAGAGATAACATCTACAAATGAATGCTTCAAATATAACCCTTTGAGCGGGTTTTTAACAATACATGTCTTCAAAAGAATTGCCCAGACTTATACCCGCGAGTGGATTTCCGCTATAGACAGCAGGGGATTCCTAAGTCTAAAAACTACACGATCCCTACATTGCTCCAGGAAAAATAAATCAAGAGAAACAATACTTTCTGTTCATTACTGGCACAAAAATTATTGTTAAATAATACATGCAATACGTTATAAATAAATGAATAATGAAATATGGAGAGTGCCCTAAACATAACATTGCCATTGTTGCTCTTTTATGTTAACGCTAGTTATACAACGCTCATAAATTAAACTCAATAGAAATATATAAAGACACTCGACGTAAAATACAGAACGTCTTCATGCATGCAGTCTTCGATGAGTAAAATAACATGGACACGGACTTTAAAACAGGCCTTGTCGATAAAGCACCCCACATACCACGCAAGCAAGCCCATAGGCAGGGACTTTAAAACAGTCGTTGTCGATAAAGTACCACGCCCAAAAGCGCAAGCACATTCATAGGCAGGGACTTTAAGACAGTCATTGTGGATTAAGTATCCCACCCACTAACGCAAGCAAGCGCAAGGTAGGGACCTTAAAACAAGCATAATCGATAAAGTACACATATCACCACGCAAGCAAGCGCATAGACAGGGACTTCAAAACAGTCACTGTCGGTAAAGTATCACACCCGCCCACGCCACCACGCTCTCTCTCTCTCTCCTTTGCGCCACCACAATGCTGCACTAATATAATTACCAATTCACTGATACGTTATGCGAGAGACTCCAACGATTTATATAGCGGTTTACACACTCCTTGCAAAATATGTTGTAAATCCCTGTAGACGGTAAACCACGGTGCGCCAGGGTTTTCCCAGTTTGGGGGCCATCTGTACTTTAGAGCTTAATGGGCGGGATCCTAACAGCAACCATATACCTGGGAATGCTACAAATTTAACACTTGAGAGGGTTTTTAGCAATACATGCATTCAAGCAATAGCCTCAAGAAAAATTATATCAAGATAAGCAATACTTTCTTTTCATTACTGACACTAAAATTGTAGTTAAACAATACGTTATTTATAAATAAATAAATAAATAATGAAATATGAATCATCCTAAACCAATAGGTGTTTCAACCCCAATGTTTGAAAATGATATGATCCCGCATTGCTCCAAGGTAATAAAAAATAAACACCAGGCTTCTCTGAGAGGTAGCGTGTCTACTTCATATTCGAGCAGTCCCGAGTTTGAATCTCGGTTAGGTGAGTTACCGGGTAATGGAAAACCCTCCCATTAAGTGTCTTTATAAGCGCAGGTGTATATTGCGTGTTCTTTAAAATGATTTCTCATTCGCCTGAAAAGCCCGTTCTTATCGGAAAGAGCCTCCCCATATAGAAGATGCTGTAAATCTTAACTTGTTTAGTCGCATTTTATTTATATACCTGTCAAATACAAGAATTGATTTTATGATGCCGATAATAAACAGATTTTTATGGAATGTGAAACAAAAAATATGAATTGGAGAGGGCGATAAGAAGAGTATGGTATTTAGAATTAAAATGGGAGAAAGAATTCAACTTAAGCATCCCTTCATTTCTAGGACATTCTTTTAAATATATATTCATTAAGGTGATCCAAAGCCTGATGTAGAGTTGTCTTTTGTGTCGGAACGTGCTTCATAGTTTAATCTTGAAGAAAGAAAATCCATAACTAGGATTATCTGTAATCAAGATAGCGCTCTAAAACGACTACGCAAATAAGGTCATTTGCATGTAACGCACTAACTAATCGACCGGAACGGTTCAGACGGTAACGTCTATGGACCGCATTCGGAGGTTGTGAGTTTAATTCCCAGCAGCTGACACTCCTGACCCCCGGGGTTTTTCCTGGACGCTAGGCGAATGCTGCGAAAGTTCATTACAGCCGCGAATTTTTACTCCATTCCGCTTCACCTACATTCTCATTTTACTACACCTTCCATCTCCCCGGATCTGTCCGGTAAGATTTAATACTGAACACCGGGACCCATGCGACACAAAATGCTTTATGAATAAAAAAAACCTAATGTATATTGCATGTAGCTAAAAGGATAGGAACGGCGTAGTGTTTAAAACAGACATTTTCGCACCATCGAGGCAAAATACAGGTAACGCCCTCAAAACATGCATTCCTGAGAAGATAATGTGTAAAGGTACTGTATATAGAGTGCTATCGTTTAACAATCGTAGAAGGAAGGAAAATCACTTCGAGTGTATAGTTTTTACTTCTCTTTTGATGTGACAGCATATACAGCTAGTAATGATCCAAGATTAAACATGTCGGTCGGTTACTAGACCGTATATCTCATGGTGTGACGGCATATGGTGAGGGTAGAGTATTGTCACGAGTGGTATACAACAATCCTGTTTTTCACGATATGGTTGAAACGGTAACGTCTGTGGTTCGTAATCGAGAGGTGCCGGGATCGATTTCCGTAGGTTGTTCACTCTAACCCGGATTTTTCGCGCTTTTCGCTGGTCTACAAGCGAATGCCGGAGTGGTGTATGCTACCACGGTTTCCTTTCCCTTTCATTATATTTCATTCGCATTTTTCACGTGTGCTTCTAGGTTTCGTTGCGTATGTTGAATACTCGCTCAAGAATACTTGTCCCTTGCTCGGTTGACGGATCGTTCATCACCCTCACTAGCCGGCTTGTGTCTCCTCTCTCTCTCTCTCTCTCTCTCTCACACACACACACACACAAACACACACACGCAGACACCCAATCATGCATAAACAGACATAAATACCTCTGATCAACTCTCCAAGTGCCCGAACCTGCACGAATGTCTACGAAACATAGAAACATGCGTTCACTTCCACGAAGCACGCGCAGTTGTAAGAAGACCTACGAATACGCACAATCACACAATTATCTCTGAGCCTCTCTAAATACTCGAACATGTACGAAGGGCTACGGAGACGCTCGAGCACATTGATATACATGTTCACTTCCTCCAAGCACACAAGCTATACGAAGACCTATGAATACAAGCAATCACACATAAACCTCTCTGACCGACTCTCGGTATACCCGAATATGCACGAAGACCTACGGACATGCCCTTACCAGAACCCATAATCAGATTGGAATGACAGGCTTTAAAGTAGATATTTATTTACAACCACAGCAAGAACACACCACATCTAAACAGTATCTTAGACAGGAACTTTCCCTTTAAGGCACACTATGTACGCTATTCGCTTGTTTAGACTCAATAGAGGTTCTAAACTTACTTATAGGAAAACATTTGTAGGCAATTGAGGGTACCCTTAAAGTTAAGATTATTTTATCTAGGATTCTCTTAAAGGAACGCATGACATTCAACATTTACCGGATAATTCTACTTATATATACTTACAATTGCAAGTTCGCGACTTCAGATGCAGGTATCCGACAATCAACTAATTTGTTCCCGGGTTTGCTCAGTCGCTTGACAAATACCCGGTTAAATATTCAATAAGGTGACCAGAGCCTGATGGGGAGATGTGTTTTTGTCGGAATGGGCTTCATAGTTTAATTTTGAAGAAAGAAAATCCATAACTAGGACCATCTGTAATCAAGAGTGCTCTAAGACAACTACACAACTAAGGAAATTGAACTGAGTTTTATTTATGGACGCTCCTTAACTACTGTGGTCCTTAGCTTCCCATTATCTATTGGGCGTGAAAGACTGGTAATTTTGCTCAGAGGGCTCTATCAGGCTTGAGGTTCTTTTACGTGCCGTAAATCTACGACACGGGACCACCGGCTTTACTTCCCTTCCGTAGGAAGCCATGCTAAGAATTTTTACGCCCGAAAAAATCCATCGCCCTCTGCCGGGTTTGAACCCGCGACCTCGGGAACCAGAGGCTAGCATGGTAACACTAGAACACGGAGGACGACACACAACTAAGGTCATTTGTGTGTAACACTAACTAATCGAGTGGAATGCCTCAGGTGGTAACGTCTGTGACTTACAATCGGGATCGAGGGTTCAATCCCAGAAACCTACACCCCCTGAACCATGAGGTTTTTTTTCTAGGTTTTCTGGTCGCTAGGCAAATGCTGTGAAGTTTCGTTCCACCTCTGAATCTTTTCTCCCACCCTCATTTTACTTTATTTCTCATCTTCTTGGTTGTTTCAGGGTTTAAAGTGCCGGAGGGGGAAGTCTCCGCATTCGCACAGCAGGGGAAAAAGATGCTCTCTGTAACTTTCATCCACGGAATGAGGGTGGTCTCCGAATTCTGAGCCTCTCAGGAGATGTGTAAGCCTGCAGTCCTCGAGAGGAGCCACAGATGGCGTCAACTACCACCAGGGAAGCTTTTAATCCGTGAAAGGTAGGGACCCTGCCCTCTGCACTGCGGATGTTCCCTGTATCCGCTCACCTCGCCCCTCCCACCCGTGAAATTAAACATCTACGCAATGTGTAGTTTATATGGGTGAAGTTCTTGTTAACTATCGTCGAAATTCATTAATGCCATTATCGTGTCTGTCATGGTATAACTTTAGATGCTTTCAGCTGACTTATAATTTTCCAATCTATTCAGATTTTTAAGTTTAGAAACCACTGAATTATCATCATAGGGAAACGTCAAATTAGTAACCACACGACTTCGACTATATTCCGATTCCTCACACGCAGGAGCCTCAAGTGCAGGTCAGAGATATTCCGTAGATATTCCTGAATTCTCGCCATATGGAAACGTTAAACTAGTAAACACACGACTTTCGGTGTATTGTGATTCCTCGCCTACAGGAGACTCAAGTGTAGGAGAGAGTCGATTGAGTATAACATCTTGCATTATGAAGCTTAAGTCTTGACAAAGAACGATTCTTTAAAATTCGTCCGCATATACAGCATTTAACGACTCGTCTTCCTCTGAGTGTAAGGTGCGAAATATTAAGTTTCTCATAACTTGGTTGCACAGATTTTCTCTGGCAATAGTCCATGCTAAAACTCTAAAAGAAATTAAATGAATACGTGAATGGTAGCGCTGGAAGGAATTAAATGCGAATGAATTCATAACATGCAACTATGTATATAGCTCGTATAAGAACGGTGGAGGGAACCTCGGTCTTTGCATAGCAGCGGGAAAGGATGCTCTCTGGAAACATTAGTCATCTAGACAGCGATTGGTCTCAGGATCCGTAGACGCGAGGTTGGTTGGAACAGACTCCAGTTTCAAATCTTTAAAAAGTAGGGGCCCAGCGCTTTGCCTGTCATGCTTCCTGGGCCGTCCCATGCTCTGTGGAAACATTCATCATCCGGACAATGAGTTTTCACAGTTAGTAGACGTCAGGTTGGATGGAATAGGCTCCAAGTTCAAATTTTTAAAGGGTAGGAACCCAACCTTTGACTGTCATTCTCCTGGACCGACCTAAACACGTAACATCACGTAACGTAACCACTTTACACCGTGTTAGCAGTAAATGTAACAACGTAACCAGGTAATGTAACAATGTAACCAGTAAATGTAACAAATGTAACCAGTAAGTGTAACAACGTAACCAGTAAATGTAACCATTACATGTAACCAGTATGTGTAAACATAACCAAGGTAACCAGTAAACATAACAAGCAGACGTAATCGGAAGATAGTGCCTGCGAGGATGGGGAAAAGGATGCTCTCTGGAGTAGATGTCATCCAGACAGCGATTGGTCTCAGGCTGGTTATGGGCCTCTGCCATCTTTATGTGATGATCTGTTACCTTCTGAAGAAAAGTTTGGTGATCGCTATAGAGCTGCGCAGCATGCATTGCGCTGGGTGTCCATAACACTTCCAGCTCCTGGACCGTTCCAGCTAGTCCCGCGTCTCTGCCACCGACATGTCGACAACCTGTTTGTTACCTTCTGAAGTAAAGTTTGGCGATCGGTTTAGATCTGTACAGCATGTATTGCGCTGGGTGTCCCTCACATTTCCAGCTCTCGGAGCGTTCCAGCTAGTTGCGCGTCTCTACCATCTACATATCGACGATCTATTGTCTTCTGAACGAAAGTCTGGTGGTCGGTATAGATCTGTACAGCATCATTGCGCTGGGTGTCCCTAACATTTCCTGTTCTCGGACAGTTCCAGGTAGTCGAGGGTCTCTACCATCTACATATCAACGATCTGTTGTCTTCTAAAGGAAAGTTTGGTTGCCAGTATAGATCTGTACAGCTTGCATTGCGCTGGGTGTTTCTAAGGTTTCCTGCTCCCGGACCGTTCCAGCTAGTTGCACGTCTCTGTCATCTACATGTCGACGATCTGTTGTCTTCTAAAGGAAAGTTTGGTGGTCGGTATAGATCTGTGCAGCATGCATTGCGCTGTATGTATCTAAAACTTCCAGCTCCTGGACCGTTCCAGCTAGTCGCGCGTCTCTCCCATCTTTATGTCG
Source organism: Deroplatys truncata (assembly GCA_030765065.1). Classification (NCBI taxonomy): domain Eukaryota; kingdom Metazoa; phylum Arthropoda; class Insecta; order Mantodea; family Mantidae; genus Deroplatys; species Deroplatys truncata. The sequence goes on from CM060990.1 coordinate 375,016,687, forward strand.
ACGATCTGTTGTATTCTGAAGGATGAGGTTGGTGGTCGGAATAGATCTGTAGTCTGCATTGCGCTGGGTGTCCCTAACATTTCCAGCTCCCGGACCGTTCCAGCTGGTTGCGCGTCTGTCATCCGTATGTCGACGGTCTGTTGCCTTCTGAAGTAAAGTTTGGTGGTCGGTTTACATCTCTACAGCCTGCTTTGCGCTGGATGTCCCTAACATTTCCAGCTCTCGGACCGTTTCATCTGGTTACGGGCCTCTGCCATCTTTATGTGATGATCTGTTACCTTCTGAAGAAAGGTTTGGTGATCGGTATAGAGCTGTGCAGCATGCATTGCGCTGGATGTCCCTAACACGTCCAGCTCCTGGACCGTTCCAGCTAGTCCCGCGTCTCTGCCATCTACATATCGACAATCTATTGCATTCTGAAGTAAAGTTTGGCGGTCGGTATAATTCTGAAAACTTGAGATGCGCTGGGTGTCCCTAACATTTCCACATCTATGATCGTTCCAGCTCGTCTCGCGCTTCTGTCATCTTTATGTCGACGATCTGTTGCCTTCGGAAGTACAGTTTGGTGGTCGGTTTATATCTGTACAGCTTGCATTGCGCTGCATGTCCCTAACATTTCCAGCTCCCGGACCGTTTCAGCTAGTCGCGCGTCTCTACCATCTTCATGTCAAGGATCTGCTACCTTCTGAATGAAAGTTTGGTGGTCGGTATAAATCTGTACAGCTTCTTGCGATGCGCTGGAAGTCTCTCACATTTCCGGCTCTCGGATCCTTCCAGGAAGTCGCAAGTCTCTCCATCTACATGCCGACGATCCGTTGTGTTCTGAAGTAAAGTTTGCCGCTCGGTATAGATCTGTACACCTTGTATTGCGCTGAGCGTTCCTAACATTTCCAGCTCCCGAACCGCTCCAGCTCGTTGCGCGTGTCTGTCCTCCGTGTGTCGACGATCTGTTGCCTCCTGAAGTAAAGTTTGGTGGTCGATTTAGATCTGTACAGCCTGCTTTGCGCTGGATGTCCCTAACATTTCCAGGTCTCAGACCGTTCCAGCTCGTCGCGATACTCTGTCATCTAAATGTCGATGATCTGTGCCCTTCGGAAGGAACGTTTAGTGGCCCGTATAGATCTGTACATCAGCATAGGGAGGCGTGAAACTGGTTGACACCTATTCCAGAAATAATCTTTTCCACTGCTCGCAGTCTCCATCTTCTGGTTAAGTGGCGTTTCAACATGAAGTTACGCTGTTAGGACGTCCAGGAAACATGACAGGCAAAGGGTTGGCCCCTTACCTTTTAAAGATTTTAACCTGGAGTCTGTTCCAACCAACCTCGCCTCTATGGATCCTGAGACCAATCGCTGTCTAGATGACTAACGTTTCCAGAGAGCATCCTTTCCCGCTGCTATGCAAAGACCGAGGTTCCCTCCACCGTTCTTATACGAGCTATATACATAGCTGCATGTTATGAATTCATTCATTCGCCTTTAATTCCTTCCAAACGTTACCATTCACGTATTCATTTAATTTCTTTTAGAGTTTTAGCATTTGCTAGTGCAAGAGATGATGATAATGATGAAATGCGGTTTAAGGGCGATAAACAGCTAAGGTCATCAACGCCCTTACAAAGTATAAAATGTACTGTCCAAAAATAAAAGTCCGATAAAAACCGCATAATTAAAAGCGGGACCCAAACCCAGAGTCCTAAAGGTAAAAAACAAAACAACAAATACCAAATACGAACACACTAAAACATGGTCAATAAAAGAGTAAAACAACGTGTCAAGAACTGTAGAATGTCAGGGACACGAGCGCCAATATCCACTGGGGAGGAGATGCCCCATTAAAAAACAAGATAAAATTACCCAGTCAAAAGACGCTCAGCGCATCAAATGCGTCTGGTAAATCCAATGTCATTGATAAAACATAAAAGACACTCTACAGCACGCGCGTCGTCTGCCAAAACGTTGGCTAGGCCAACAGGCAGACCAACACGAACGCGCAAAGGAGCTAAAACTTGACACTGCTAAAATATGACGCACCGTTAAGGTGCATCACACTGCTCACAGAGTGGTGCGGGGTCACCACTGAGCAAGTATCTATGGCTAAAAACACAATGTCCGATTCGTAAGCGAGCTAAAATTACCTCTTCCCAACGACACCAACGAGAAGAGGTACCCCAGAGCAACGGAAGAGATTTAACCTCCCGCAACTTGTTCCCCCTAAGAGCCGCCCACTCATCGCGCCAGCGCGAGAGGATACTGTAACGTAAAATAACATAAAACTCTGAGGACGGAACAACACAGGTAAAACATCTGGGTGATAAAATGGCCGATTTTGCAGCGGCGTCGGCAGACTCGTTGCCTGAGATGCCCACATGACCTGGAATCCACAGGAAGGAGACGCTAATGACAGAGGCACCAAGCGAGTGGAGCAGGTCATGTATACGCTGTACGAGAGGGTGGTAACCGTACAGCGCTTCAAAACCCTGAAGGGCACTCAGAGAGTCGGTACAAATAACACAGTGCCGTAAGTCGTGCCGCTGGATGTATAAAACAGATTGGTATATACTAAAAAGTTCGGCGGTATAAATCGAACATTGTCCAGGTAAACGAAAAGTAAAACTCTGTACACCAAAAACAAAGGCACATCCTACTCCAACATCAGTCTTAGACCCATCAGTATATATAAAACGACAGTCCCCGAACTTCGCCTGTAGTTCTAAAAAGGCGGATCTAAGAACAGAAGCAGGGGTCGCATTTTTCGGCATCGACGTTAGCCCAAGGTGGATGTGGGCCTCAGCGCGCGACCATGGAGGAAAACGCGTTTCCCCTCGGGTAAGGGCCGGCGCTGGCGTAACGTCCAAATGCCCAAGTAGCAGTCGAAATCGAACCCCTGGAGGGAGCAATGCAGAGGAGCTAACTAAATATTGCCGATCAAGCGAATCCTCGTAAAATATCGGGAAGGACGGGTGGTCAGGTAAGCTAGAGAGTCGACAGGCATAGCTGCACAAAAGCATCTCACGGCTGAAGGACAGCGGAGGCTCTGCAGCTTCAGCATACAGGCCAAGAACAGGGCTGGTTGGAAAGGCCCCTGTAGCGACTCTTATGCCACGATGGTGAATGGCATTCAATCGCCGTAACACAGATGGACGTGCCGTCGAATAAACAATACACCCGTAATCAAGCTTGGATCGGACCAAAGAGCGATAAAGACGAAGGACGGTCCGATCAGCTCCCCAGGATGTGCCACTTAAAACACGTAAAAGATTAAGAGAACGGTCACACTTTGCTTTTAAAAAGTCCAGCTCAGCTTCCGGTCAAAGATCAACCCCAAAAATTTCACCTCCTCTGCAAATGGAAGGACCTCCGACCCAAGATGGAGAGAGGGCGGAGAGAAAGCCTTCCGGCGCCAGAAGTTGATGCAGACGGATTTCTCGGCGGAGAAATTAAAGCCGTTAGCGATACTCCAGGCATAGAGACGCTCGATACAGCTCTGGAGACGGCGTTCGAGTAGAGGGGTCCGACGTGAACTGCAATAAATGGCAAAATCATCAACAAAAAGGGACGATGAAATGCCAGGTGGAATACAATCAACAATGGGGTTGATAGCAATCTCAAAAAGTGTGACACTAAGTACAGAGCCCTGCGGTACTCCGTTCACTTGAATAAAACGACTAGATAAAACCGAGCCCACACGTACACGAAAGACGCGGTCTGTCATAAACTCACGAAGAAATATGGGAAGACGACCGCGGATATTCCATGCGTGAAGTGTACGTAAAATGCCACCCCTCCAACAAGTGTCATAAGCTTTCTCCAAATCAGAAAATACAGCCACGGTTTGACACTTTCTCAGAAAACCATTCATAATATGCGTCAACAAGGACACCAGATGGTCGACGGTAGAGCGATAGCGACGAAATCCGAACTGAGATTTCGCTAGAAGTTTCTCAGACTGAATCCACACTGAGCGTTCGCCAGAGGTTTCTGAGACTCAAGCCACCATGTCAACCGCCCGTTCATTATGCGCTCCATCACCTTGCAAATGCAACTGGTGAGGGAGATAGCACGGTAGCTGGAAGGTAGTTAGCGATCCTTACCAGGCTTAAGTATAGGGACAATGGTGGCTTCACGCCCAACGGAAGGAAAAAGGCCGTCCTGCCAAATACGATAATAGACCCGTAGGAGAAAGAGCTTACTGTCGGCTGAAAGGTTCTTTAACAGCAGAACATAAATGCCATCCGGCCCAGGAGCGGAGTGCCTAGAGCAATGAAGAGCGTGTTCCAGCTCCCGCATTGTAAAAAGTTCATAATAACACTCGGTATTAGCAGACCGAAAATTATATCTGGCGGAATCCAGCCGGACTTTAATAGAGCGAAAGCCGGCGGAATAATGGTCTGAACTGGAAACCGCCTCAAAGGCAGCACCCAGGGTGTTAGCGATAGCAGCCGGATCCACAAAGATGGCATTAGAAACCTGAAGGCCAGAAACAGTACAATGCGACACTTTACCTGAGAAGCGACGAAGTTTATCCCAAACAACAGATGAAGGCGTAAAGCGATTAAAAGACTCGACAAAACGAGTCCACGACGCCGTGTTGTTATCCTGAATAATGCGACGAGCCCTGGCGCGCAATTGTTTAAAAGTCACCAAATTATCAAGTGTAGGGTGTCGCCGAAACACCCTAAGTGCAGTTCTACGGGCACGAACGGCGGCCCAACAATCCTCGTTCCACCACGGAACAAGCAGTCGCCGAGGTTGAGAGGATGAACGGGGAATTGCGCGTTCGGCGACAGAGAAAATCGTAGACGTAAGGTGCTGCACTAGTTGGTTAATGTCGGTGAAGGGCTGGTCGTCAAAATGCACGAGCCTGGAATACAAGCTGCAGTCGGCTTTTGTGAATATCCAGGTAGGTACTCTGGAATGCTGTACGTGGTGTGACAGAAGAGAAACAATGCAGGGTTATGGTCGCTGGAGTAGGTGTCACCGACGACGTTCCACTGAAGACGACTAGCAAGCTGGAGTGAGCAAACGGCAAGTTCCAAGTGAGAAAATGTACCGGAAGAATCAGAAAGAAACGTAGGCTCACCTGTATTGAGAATAGAGATTGAACTGATCAAAAATGTCAGAAAGAAGAGTTCCCCTCGCACAAGCCCTTGGCGAACCCCACAGGGGGTGATGGGCATTAAAATCTCCCAACAGAAGAAATGGTGTTGGGAGAGTGGACAGAGGAGCTCCAATGTCCCCGGAGCAAGGGGGACGATGGAGGTGAATACACAGAGCAAACAAAAGAAACAACCGGGTAACTGCAGTCTAATGGCAACAGCTTGCAAGTCGGACGTAAGAGTGAGACGTTGAAAATGAACGTCGTTACGCACTAACAACATGACACCTCCATGAGCAGGAGTACCCTCCTCCGGTTCAAGGTCGTAGCGTACCCACTATATCCTCGGAGATCAAAAGGATCGTGAGGGCGAAGCTTAGTCTCCTGCAAACACAGGACCATAGGCGAATGGGAACGCAATAAAAGTTGCAGTTCTGCCCTATGCGATCGTACACCACGTAAATTCCAGGTCAGGATAGCCATAAAGAAAAGGGATAAACTTCTTACTTAGAAGGGCGGCTCAAAATTACCTTGTGCTTAACCTTTGGGCTCGGGCTTTTGGTATAGAGTTGCTCAGACTCCATAGTGACCTCGAAGGGAGGGCCCACGCGCTCAGAGCCAGAAACCGATTCAAGCGCCGAGAATCGGTCCTGGGTGGCGATGGGTGCCTCTGAGAGCGGCTTGTCCCAGGAGCCTCCTGGGACTGCGACCTCCGAGGAGAAGGTGAACTTTTCTTACCGCGCGCACGCGGAGGGTCCTTCAGAAATACTTCTGCTTTGCTTTCTTTTCAGCGGCTTGCAACTTCAGTGCTTTGGGACCAGCTTTAGATGCCTTGCTAACTACAGCAGAAATGGATGGACGGATGGTAGTGGCGGCTAATTCAGTCATGGTCCAGGTCTGAGTTTCGGCATCTACTCGTGGTACTGGCGAGGCAACTGAACTAAATGTACCAGATCTCAGGAGAGAAGGTTGGCGCGCGTGGTAACGCCTCCGGACCTCGGCGAAGGAGAGTTTCTCATTTACCCGGATCTCCTGGATCGCCTTCTCGTCCACGTACCGCGGACAGTCGGCAAACAACGCAGAATGAGACCCTTTGCAGTTAACACAGACGGGGGCTGTGGAACAGGTACCTTCGTGTGACGGCTGGCTACATGAGGCACAGATGGTAACGGCAGTCTTACAGGAGACTTGCGTATGCCCAAAACGTTGGCATTTAAAACAATGCAGAGGTCTAGGAATATAAGGCCTCACCGCAATGCGTTCGTACCCTGCTGAAATGCTCGTGGGCAGATCGACGCCATCAAATGTTATAAATAGGGTACGAGTGGATACCAATACTCCGTCGCGTTTGGCCTGCACTCGATGCACTGCTGTCACCTTTTGGTCTGAAAGATACCCTACGAGTTCATCGTCCGACATACCATCGAGGCTATGGGTGGTAATGACGCCTCGACAGGAATTCAATGTGCGGTGCTTCTCCACACGGATAAATCCTCCACCATTGCAACCGTCTCCAACCTCGGGCTCTTACTTCCCGGGCGTTACCCCGGCTTGGGTGAGTGGTCTGTCTATACGAATCTAACCCCAGGGTCACACCTCCCAGAACATAGACAGAGGGAACAGCGGATACGAACACAAACCCTACATGACGACCCCGGGTGGTGGGGATGACGCCATTACCCACTCACCCAGCTGCGCACCTCGTGCGCGGGTATCCGTCAGGCTGTGTCCACGGAGGTTAAAAGAAAAGCTTAAAAGAAACCAAGGGTGGGCGTTTCGCACTCAAGGTAGGCCGGCGAAGAAGGAAAAGAGACGTATAAATGAATGGAAGTGGTCCGAAATGTGCATAAATAGAAGAGAAAATAAAGAAACGATGGCGAGGATCTCATGGAATGAAATGCACAGAACGCACGAGAGCCTACCTTGAGTCCCCCGGTCACGAGAACGAACCCACCTCGACCGGACGGGGATGAAGCGATGAAGATGGCGATGACTGGCTCGGGAACCCCCGGGTACGCGAACACCGGTACTCACATAAGGTGAGCCCCTGGGGGGGATGCTGGAGTACCTAGATACCTCTAATTACCCTACAACCCATATATGCTATGTAATTAAAGCGTTAAGGATATTAAACGAAGCACTATTAACCACTATTTTACATTTAATAGTTATATGGATTGCTTAGCAAGCAATGAAATTATAAGACCTTCGATGCACTTAATTCAGTCTCGCCATCATATTACTTCCACAGTTGAAGCCAAAAGCAACAGCTCTATCATGTCATGAAGGCAAAAGAGTGGTTGGTGATGATGCAATATCTGTATACACTTATGCCCATTACAGCATTGTGAGCCCTGCATAGGATAATGTGATGCATACCTTAATGTGCTGGTTTTCTCCGTGAGCCTGCTTAAAGAAAATGGAGGTTTACTCTACTATCACGCGCATCACCCGGCATAAACAGGATGAAAGAAGAATAAGAATAATGAAAGAGGATGGCGGTAACTCTGCCACTAGGAGTAACCTCTAGTGCTGGTCTCAGGCCCAGATAAAAGGGGAGAAACGCCGAGCATCAAACTAAAATATATCTTGAAAGAAACCTACGTTTACGTAATACTTTATAATTAATGCTCTCAAATAATAAAACCTGAATAAAATGCTGCACCTTCACTAAAACGAACTCAAGGTCAGATTCGACTAGTGTTGGATAGCTATGATAAGGTTAGGTTAGAATGTTCGGTGCTAGGTTAGGATGTTTGGTTTCAGGTTAGAATTGTATCAAACTAGGTTATACGATGGCTGGAGAGAATACATGATGAAAGGATGGTCTAGGTTAGAGTAAGTTAGGCTTGCACACTGCTTGTCTAAGTTATGAAGGATGGGAAAAGTTAGGTTACGTTTGCTCAGTTTACTTGTCACGTTAGATTACGTTATGCTCTTGTTCAGGCTAGAATGCTTGATAGGTTAGGTTAGACGATGATAGGACAGAATAGATGATGAGATGGTCTATGTTAGATTGGTGCGGTTGGTATGCGGTTACGTTAGACATGGACAAGATAGAACAGAATATAGGATGGTCTCTGTTAGGTTAGAGTGGCCGGTATCAAGTTAGGCTAGGTTAGTTAAATATGCTTCAGAAACACTGTAAACCATGCACAGTTTATCACTCATCCCCTCAACGCTAGCAGCTCGCCATACATATGTTTATAAAATATATGGAGAAGGGCTTTAATGGTATACAAAAATACTATAACATAGGATGAAATGCTTATAAAGTATTCGAAAATGAGTGAAAAAGCCCCAAAGTTTGTTAAAAGGGTAAAAAAAACCTATAAATACCATCACCTTCTCGTAAGCATAGCAAATGAACATGGCAACAGGATCAAGTTGCTATAAAACGTTTGAAATTTAGCACAATGGTTTCAAAGCGTTCAAAATATTCATAAAAGAGTCCAAAACCGTGCTATAGTGCTCCAAATACCTCTACTAGAGCTGGAAATACGCATTCCTGCGTCCAAAATGTATTCAAACCGTGTAAAATGGTCGTAAAGTGCTTCGAAATAATTTTCAAATGCCACAAAATATTCTAAGTATCTTCCCTCCCCAAATTACTTCCTCCAGTGTCTAAAATACCTTCAAAATGGATGGAAAACTGCGTAACAATACTTTAAAGCATCATAAAGTACCTTCAAAATGTTCTAAATGCTGTACCAATACCCTGAAAATACCACCTCCAGTAGCTAAAATGCCATCAAAATATCCTTAAATGAAGTGCTCCAAAATATGCCAAAAGATTATGTCAATACACAAAAATAGCTGCATAAGTGGCTAAAATATCCTACAAATGCTCTAAAATTCCAGGCAATGTCCGCTCCAGTGTCTAAAATGCCTTCAAAATGTTGCAAATGCATGGAAAACAGCACAAATATCCTTTCAAACAGCATAAACACCTTCAAAATGTATCGAAATGTTTAATAACCCTGTACCAATATCCTGAAAATACCCGCTCCATTGTCTAAAATCCTTTCGAAAGGCCATGAAATAACTGAAGTAGTGCCGCCCGTGTTAACAAATGTGCTAAACCCTTATGTCAATACCCAAAAATACCCTCAAAAGTTCTAAAATGCTCCACAATTCCTGCTGCAGTGTATAAAATACCTTGGAAATGTCTGTACCAACACCCTAAAACATCTGCTTCGGTGTCTAAAAATAGCCGTAAAAGGATACTAAAATGGCTTCAAAGCATTCCCGATATGCACTAAAGTACCTGTCCAGTGTCTAGAAAGCCTGTAAAAGTGGGCACAAGATCTTTAAAGGACTTTTAAATGTAACAAACGTATTTAAAAAAACCTATTCCAAAACCGAAATGTTCGTAATAGTGCTCCCCATAAGGCTGTCACTGCCTGAAATGTCTGTGAAATGGCTTGAAAGGAATAGGAAAATGCTCGAAATCGTTGTAAAACATCAGAATTGTCTAAAAACATAACAAATATGGATGTAAAAATGCACGATACGTCCATACGAAACGGGAGAAACTACTGTAAAACACCAGAAAATCGGTGTAAAACGAGAGAAATGCGGCGAGCCTGGGGTGAAGTCCATGTTAGGTTAGGTGATGAGAGTATAGGTTAGATGATCAAAGGGCGATCTAACTTAGGATAGAAGAGATTATTAGAGGAGGATCTAAATTAGGCTAGAATGGTTGGTATGTTAGGTTAGACGATAACCGACTGGAGTAGATGATGGAAGGATAGTCTAGGTTGGGTTAGAATGGAATGTATTTGTAGGCGTGATGATGGCAGTGTGGAACAGATTGGTTAGAATGGAATGTATCTGTAGGCTAGATGATGACAGTGTGGAACAGATTAATTTAGGTATAATCATGATAGGAAGTGTTTACGTTACACATCGTACATACGTCGTACAGCAAATACATTGATCAACATACCCTACCCCTCCATCTCATATGAACGCTAAGTTGTTCCCAGAACCAGCCTCGAAAATCTTCAGCCCGTACCGTCCTTAGCACCTTCCTCGTATTCTCTATATCTCCCATGTATCACCATTTTCTGGCCCTCAACCTCCGCTTAGGCTAGAATTTCGCCTCATTTTCCCTATATTTTACCATGTATCGACATTTTCTGCGCCAGCTCTCTTATATATCCTACTTACACTGAATAATTTATGTAGTGCTATTTGAACAACCTATGACGTTACATGAACCAAATCTCCAGATTTATGTTAGCCTCTGGTTCTAAAATTACTTCAAAAAACTGTAATACAAGTGTAGACATAAAAGTTATTATACGTCCAGAAAATGAATGGACGCCCAATATTCGTGTATCTCAAAGTTTTCCTTCACACTGTGGCCACCGACGGCGGCTCGCGCGTCGGCCATCGGACTCCCGCCGAAACAGTTACAATATCCACGCAACCGCCTCACATTCTAATAGTTACAATTGCAATAAGCACACATCGTATCATAAACGATGTTGCATATATTTGTACTTCTCTATCCGACTCTTTCTAGTATCTTCTCAGGAAATTCTCATTCACACTGGAGAGTTCAATATCCGAAACTGAGTAAATTCCTCGTCTAATGCTTTCTTTTAGTTCTTCCAATACATAGGGTTTGTTGCTCATACTTTGTCACGCGATCGTCAGCGTCGGTTACATTTCTGTAATCGGATTTTCGATATGATGGAGTAACCGACCCACGCTTAATACCTTCTCTGACGAAGCATGGTTCTATATTTCGTAGCAAAATAACAGATATTACAGTACAGAGAAACGACATTTTACACACAAGATTCCCCTGTATGACCCGAAAATTTGTGTTCCGCAAAAGCATACAGAGTGATAGGGCATGAATTTTTAACACACAATAAATGCAGAGAGGTACAGAAGTTACTTACACTATTTTTGAACAGACTTCATGAGGCGCTAGAAAGTAGCTGACGCATTGCAAATTGCAATATCGCAAACTAAACTGTCGGTGCGCTTGGCCCGCTGAGAATGCAGTCTGCTCCTTGTCTCTGGGATCTAGCGCCACTTGTTAGCTGGCTTTAGGTATCAAGTCGAGTCACTGGGCACCAGCGAGGGTGTCCAGTGTCGTGAATCTTAGGTAAGGGTAAACAGTCATTCCGGTGAAAGCAATCAGCTACCTTTAGTACACGCATAAGTGTTACTCCCTCACCAGAGCACAGGGGAACACAAGGGCTGTCAAAAGTATTCGAAAACTATCCTGTATACCATAAACTCCAGCATATCCCGTTCCTTTGTTTATTTCACCAAAGGGACGTCTAGGTTGTTTTCGGATAAGTCGGGCGTTTCCGGTGTCGACATGCTAGTGTTTCAAGGTCTGTGCGGCGGTAGGCGCCGTCCGCAACACTGAATACGAACTGGTATTGGACTATACCGGACTCACTTCAGTCGGGCCACGGTCAGATAGTCGATGGCCCTCCTGAGCAGGCCTTCCAGGTGGGGCCCGGATCTGGCGACGGCGTTTGCTCTTGAGTTCCGTCGAATGGAGATACGCTTACAGTTGAATCACACGTCCTCAACTCCGTCCCAACCTGCACGTCTTTATCGGTGAATGATGGGCTTAGTAGCCGCACAAGCACTTCTCAACACGCCAACAATACCCTGGCGATACTTAACCTATGTAAACGTGTTTTGAGGTCGAAAATGAGGTCCCTTCACCACTGGTCTTCCAGTCGAGCCCTCACAACTATTTCCTTCTTGAAGGCACAACTGCATCCTTCAGGACTACCCTGCGAATTCCCAGATGCTTGTCGGTGCAGTTTAAACAGGCCTACACCAGATATTCCGGCTGGCCGCACACCCAACACTAATCACTTGGAACTCTTCTTCGCCATCCCTAAAACAATCTTCTATCTCCGTCATTGCGGATACTTCTTGTCTTTGTGGCGCTAGTAGCTGTCACCTTGATCGACTCCATCCTTAACGCGGCAGTTAGTGCCTCATGGATGGTCTTGTACTTGTTGAGCATCAGGCGCTGTCGTATCCCCGCGTCACGTACCCCGTCGACAAAGCAGTAGGCGGCTTCTTGAAACACGTAGTCGGACAGGAGGTTGACCAAAGCCTTGTTCACCAACTTCTCTGTTGCAAGGTGAACTCCTGCAGCTTCTCCCTTGTTTAAGCTGGGTGCGATAAGTTGCGGTCCAGCGATGGCTCCCGAACTGGTTGTCGAGGGCCTCCCATGTGTTCTTGGACGTCGCCGACGGCGAGAACCTGTCTTAAACTTCTACCGTCCGCCCCTGGAAGCTGCTTACAAACTGCGCACCTTCCTCCTCTGGTGTAAATTGGTTTTGAGCAGTGGCTGTGCTAAATTGTCGGTGGAAGACTTCAAAAATGGTTGTTTTGTTCTAATTGGGTGGCTTGACGCGCGTAGATGTGTCGAGTTCTGGCTTCGACCCTCAAATCCTCGAGTCTTCTTCCGACCACCTCCACCACGAGACACAGTTTCTTGGTGCAGCGTAGACTTCACTTTCCGAAGCGTTAACACGTTTCCCGCAGGTCTTCCAAGAAATTAAGTGGTACGTTGAGGTGCTTCAGTTTTTTTTCTCTAAGATGGCTGGTTGTTGTTCTACCTTCACCGATAACGCTTCCTTCATCTCCGCCATCCCCGTTTTCATCTGCGTGACGCTGTTTTCATATGCGTCTTCATTTCGTCGAATCGAGCCAAGCGATTTGGCTAAATCTCCATGGTTCAATCGCACTTTGTAACACCACTTGTGACAAATAAACAAACACTGGTTAGCTCGTAACAGACTACTTATTCCACGAAATATGTTACAAGCCTCGCTTTGCAAATTTTACTTACAAATTGGTCGTAACTGATTCATATTCATTTTCTGGTCTCTCTTTATAATCCCGCTATTGCGAGGAAGATACATTAATGTTCCAGAATACAGATGAGCTTTCCCAAAGAAATACCAATCGAAACCTCTTCCAATGATTGATTAGCAGGAGCAGGAGCAGGAGGAGTAGCAGTAGTAGCAGCAGCAGTAGTAGTAGTAGTAGTAGTAGTAGTAGTAGTAGTAGTAGTAGTAGTAGTAGTAGCAGTGCTTGTACTTTTGGATGGGGCCAAACTGCTGGGGTCATCGCGCCGCACTCTGGCTACATATTTATTTACATTCTGGTACAAAAACAACAAACCATGAACACCAAAAAATTCAGGAAAAGAACAAAAATGAAAGATACAAAATTAGGCATTCAAATTCAGTATAGTTGTTGCAAACTATATAAGAACATTTATAACAAGCAGACAATAATGAGTGAAAACACTGTGTATTAAATTCTAACCAGTTCAGAAGCTTCTTCCGGAAAAGCACCAATTTCAACATGCACAGGTCTGGAAAGTCTACCATACTTCGTCGAGCAGTCTGGGAATTGGTTGCCATCAACACTCCCGTCATTCTTTGCCCGAGGCTCACCATACCTGACACCAGCCCATTAGCCTAGATTGAATTCTACACAACCTATATATTTTAGTGTAGTCTTGTTGGATGGCCTGATACCCTTACTACGCAACAATCTTCATTTTTTTAAGCCTCAGCTGCAGCCTCATATGGTTCTCTCGCTTTTGGTTGCCTTGCTCTTTCTGTTTCACATTTCATTTACATTGCATCTTCCCAAGCGATTACGAGCAAGATATACTTTAAGTGTGGCTTCTCGTTTCGCATATTCTTCCAATGGCAATTCAAACTTCTCTACTTTCGAAAACTGTTCAATTTCATTATGTAAAACCAACCTATCAACTGTATACAGTTGCACAACTTTCTCCACAGAATACGATCCAAGTAATGCATTGCCATTATCCAGCTTGACACCAAGATTGTTCTCTCTGCGGTACACCTCTAGCTTGATTGTTACCGGATTACCTGAACTCAGAAGTTCTAACTTACCCTTCAAATCAGCGACTGTCACTTTTCCGAAAACGTCTATCCACACACAAATGATGAAGAACGTTGCGGTTTTAAGGGCAAGGTTGTTGACCCTAACCCAACTCCCAAAACCTGGAGGACCGGTGGCTCGGGAGCGTCAATACCGTACTTACAGAAGTAAGCCCCTGGGGGTGTACCATACGGGCTTGCTTTCTCGAATATCCCAAGCTCGAAGTCTACTTCGAGGCTTGGCCGACTGTATCACTCGGATTTAGCTACACAGATACACACATGCACAGGGACACATACACATGCGGAACACGCGCTGCACATCTTGCCGAGATGAGGTAACCTTGGTTATTTATAAAGTAAATAGCTTGATTCTGGTGTGAAAGCCGACAGGGTGCTAGGCAGCACTCCGGAAGAAGAAGCGCGAGGCTTGAATACGTAAGTATTCAATATGATAGGTGGAACTAAGGTATCCCATTGGTTTGTTATATATTTTGCAGTGCACCGAAGTATTTAATAACGAGCAAATTAAGAAAAACTGCAAACAGAAATCATGATAACAGTCAAAAGTGAATATTCATGCTTGGTGTAGATGAAAAGTTTAGATACATACACTGACATTAATGCGAAACAAAGCTTTTTCTTCGCTGTTATTTTACAGTACTTAGTGGATTAACTTGATGTAAGCACCGCATTATGCTGTAGAACAAAATAATTATGCTGAAGTTTGATATGAGCGAACATTATACATAAGTATGTATCCATAAACGGTTGTTGAAATGGCATTTGCCTTTAGGTATGCGTACTCTTGTTTGCTCATGTAGGATTGTTAACATCCGACGCACCACATTTTACAACACACACTTCTAGCGTCACTGGTGTCCGACAGGTTATATCTAGGTCCTAATGCAGTGGACGTTAAGAAATGTCCATTAACCAAAATCTTTATCACTGGGATACTGCACACTTTGGTAATTTCAATGTCATAGTGTGCATCACATTTTTAGCCTGTTTTCTTAAACAACTCATTGGGCAGCTCAAGCAGGTGAGCCATTTCTCTATTATTCGTTTTCAGATCTTACCATCTCTACTAGCCATTTTGTTTTGCACCAAGAAAAACTGGATAGATTAAGAAACCGATATAAACAAACCGCTTCACGTCTGTGTTAGAAACACCCTGATGACCTTTTTGGTTTTTTTAGAAAATAAACTTCATATTTCCTCAGCTCCCCAGTTGTACAATTTCTAAGTATTACCGGTCTGCGAAAAGATAGATAGTTGAATTTTTTCCGCTGCACTGTCTCATCTATGCAGTTGGCCTCAGCTACTGTCGTTATCTACCGCCAATACGATCTCACCAGAGCGAAGCGAGGCTTAGGTTATGGCCAGGAAGAATAAAGCGAGCCAGAGCCAGTATGCGGTGTCAGATGTGGTACTTCGCGAAAATTACGATTCCGTGGAAGGATCAATCGCGAATTGTACAAAACCTGTTAGCTTTACAGAAAAGATGTTCAGAAAACAACTGTTCAGCTCCTTTTAAACTGTTCATAGTTTTAAGCGCTTTCTTATTAACACGTACCGCAGAGCAATGGTGTGATGGATGTCCGTAACGCTTTACGAGGAAAGAAAGTTGTGTCAATAGGGTTATGTTGTGAACACTTGCGTTGTATATTTGAAATGCATCAAGATATTTAGACACTAGAAATTCTGAGAGAAGGTCCCTGAAAATGTTCTTCTGACTGGGATAACCTGAGAGATTACATCAAAGAGTTGTGACAAAAATATTTATGTTGGTATTTCTTAATGGTTTTTATGTGTGGTAAGCTTTAATTACTCTTAAAATAATCAATTATTCCTTCTTTTCCAGAAACTAACATGCCACATTGATTATTATTAGCATTGTTCCTCTAGTACAATAATACTCTTTGATGTACGTGATCAGGAACCTATTACTTCTACTCTTACTTCAGGTGAAAGGTAGTTAAGACAATGAATATACAGTATGTGGAAAATCTGATATTTTTAAGTTCATCTAAAGTTTAGAAAACAAATCTACACTCTTCAGATGAACATCTGGTCTTGTTCGACACAGACTTCCGTCATTGCTGCAGACGCACTTCAGCCTTCGGCTTATTGTGCTACCGTATCATTAAAACCAACGATACCAACCGTTGTATCGTTAAAACCAATTCATTGTGCCTGCACCCTTTACCAAGGATAAGTCTCACAACACGCATGGTTTCAAATTCTTCTGGCTCTAAAAGCATTTCCCCAAAAGTAAGGCTAAGGCCTCAAAGGAGCATATCATGTGCTGGGCGCCTTCAATTTCCTTCTTGCACAATCTGCAATCTAAGTTATCCTAAAACACTCACATCGTGTGAGGATGCTTTTTCATGCGGGCATTTCCTGTGATAAATGCAATAATATTATTATTCTCAGTTGAAGTCTGCCACGTTTAGGTAGGCTTTCAGCTCTTTTCTTACATGGTTTTCTAAAAATAATTTACCAGGTTTGTTTCCTAGAGTTTTAAGTCAGGGTTTATGTTCTACTTAGGACCGGTTCTTAATAGCCTCTCTTACTTAACACCGAGATGTTCCTAGAGCCAGCTCTGGCCCAATAATCTGTGAAGCTGTTCTTGTCTTGCAAGTTCATCAGCTTTTGATTTCTGTCTATGCTACTATGACTAGGTACCCAGATGAGTTGAACTTCATTCTGTTCTGCCAAGCTTGTGAGCATGTTTAGGCAGTTTAAAACCAGTCCTGGCATTATCTTATGACTACTTAGAACCTTAGGTGCAGCCTGGTTATTAGATGAACTTAAAACTAACATTCGTCAAGAAATTGGTGCTATCTCTCAGAGGGAACTGCAGTGTAATGGGTAATTTCCTAAGCAGGTCCCAGAAATGCTTGAACAACGGAGCCAGTTCTAACATCTCATTGCTTGATATACGTGAGTAATTTACTTTCCTTTTTAGGTGTTTAGTTTATGTATCTTAGAAAGAATTTTAGTGACAAATCGTACTATATTTACTGTGGACCTCCTATCACCCGCACCGCCGGCAGAGCACGCCGTGAAACCGGTCGCACCAAGGGTTGTTCACCCATACTACGAGGCGTGTTTTTAAAGTACCGTTTTAACATTTTGCCGCTGCATCGCTGCAGTTCCGATTTTGAGCATATGCGATAATTTCCTCCATTCATTAGGAAACAATAATAGAGACAGGCACTCGAACGTATAGGTACGTGGCTCTGTTACAATATAGCTTCATAAATGAGAGAGCATCTTATGGGGGTTGTATTTTGATTAATGTAGCAGTGATGGCAACGGTGGAAATTACATGGTTAGGGAGTTATGGTGGTAAATCACAGAAATATTATAGCATTACGTGGATTAATGTAGGGTATACTTAGGTATCCCGAGGTCCAGGTTCGAGTCTCAATTCTCCTTTCTTTTTCCTTCATGTACACGCATACAGACACATACACACATGTATAGCGACTCATTCAGGCACGCAAATACACATATACACACATACACACCTCCGAACACATGGACATGCACGAAGACCTACGGACACACACGAACACACCTCCAAATACCTCTCTAAACACACGCGCATGCGCGAAGACCTATGAACACGCCCAAACACATACCTACACACATGTACACATACAGAAACACTAATAGAGACAGGCACTCGAACGTATAGGCACGTGTCTCTGTTACAATATAGCTTCATAAATGAGAGAGTATCTTATGTGGGTTGTATTTTGATTAATGTAGCAGTGATGGCGACGGTGGGAATTGCATGGTTAGGGAGTTATGGTTTTACTGGAATCATGTGGTGGTGATGATGGTGACTGCAGAGTTATGGGGTAAATGGGAATGACGGTAGTTGTGATGGGTGTGATAGGGGTGGTGGTGGGAATTGCGAGATTAGAGTTATGGTGTTAATGGAGTCGTGGTGGCGGTGGTGACTGTAGAGTTATGATGTTAATGGACATGTGGCGGTGGTAACAGTATAAGGTTATGGAAGGGTAGTGCTTGTGATGGTGGTGATGGTGGTTTTGGAAATGATGACGGTGGTGACAGTGCAGAGTTATGGTGTAACTGGAAATGAAAGTAGTTGTGATAGGAGTGATAGGAGAGATAGTGATGGTGGGAAATTGTGGGATTAGGGAGTTATGGTGTTAGTGGGAACATGTGGTGGTGACAGTGTGGAGTTATGGCGTTAATAGAGATATAGGTGGTGATGCCAGTATAGAGTTATGATGTAATTGGAAGTGTTGGTATTTGGTGGTGATAGGGGTGATGGTTATAGTGTTAGTGGTTTTGAAAATGGCGGTGGTGACTGTAGTGTTATGTGTTAATGAAGACATATGGCGGTGGTGACAGTATACAGTTATGGTGTAATTGCAAGTGGTGGTGTTTGTTATGATGGTGATAAGGGTGATGGTTAAACTGTTGGTGTTATTGGAAATGATGGTGGTGGTCAAAGGTGATGGTCATTATTTAGATGCTGATACAGATTCTTTTTATTTGTATAGAGGGCACATAATCATTGCGAGGAAGTACCGAATACTGTAAAACATACTGGATTGCTGCGAGTAGCAAAAAATGTCTAACGGTGCACAAAATGGTTTCAATGTCCTTAAAATGTGTGATAAGAGAATAGTTATTAAGCCTGGAAAAATGACAGTGAACATGAGAAGTATAGTGGCGTAAGGTATCGAATTCCTGTAAAAGTATTCAAAGCTCTTTATTTAAGGAAACATTTATGTGATGTATGGATCCCATGGCACTATGATAGGCTCTCCATTTAGCCTTTAAGAGAGTTCCTCTAGGTTATCCTAGGGCTGGATATGACAAGATAGGATAGTCTGTGTAAAGTCAGTTTAGGCTAGCCAGGGTTAGGTTATGATTGAGTGCCATAGATAACGCTGGGGAACAAAAACTTTTTTGGTGTTGACTTCGATTTTATTCTGACTTTTTTTAAAACAGACATCCAAATTTTGAAACTGTAGACAGGTTTCTTCTCTATCGCCTGTCCTTGCGATAGGCACGCTGATTTTCAAAGGGTGTTTGGTTGTTTCTATCATATCAAGTGTTTTTCTGTCACATCTACAAGCTATTTTTGCTCAATTTTACTTAATAGCTACGTATTTCTTTTGTTTCATAGGATGTCTTCGTTTTTCGTCGAAAATGCATAAATAACGTTTGACTGTTTTTGCAACGTCTGTGGAAATCTCACCATTCCCAGTCAAGAGGACGAATATCAGTTCATTTGCAGAGTAGCTTATTTAGCATATTTCAAAGTTAAAATTGGTGACCAGGATGTCATGGGCCTCTCATAATGTGTGGAAGCAGTGTGTGGAGGATTTACAGATGTGGGCAAAGGGAACGCGTAAACAGGTGCCATTTGGAATACCAGTGGTTTGGCAGGAGCCCGGGGACCATTAAAGCGAATGTTATTTTTGTACAGTGAAAACATCGGATATAACAAGAAAAATACGTATAAGACTGAGTATCCTAGTCTACCATCAGCTATACGCCCAGAACTTCATCGGAAATCCCAGTGCCGGTGCTGCACTACCCTGTCTTGAGGAACATTATGGTGATGGTGAAGTATCCTACAGTGATAGCGATTTTGCAATTGACGATGACTTTATTCGTAAGGGATTTGATCAGCATGAGTTGAATGATTTGGGACTATCTAAAAAGGCTTTTGAACTCCTAGCATCCAGACTGCGTAGGAAAAATCTGCTTGAAAAAGGAATTAAGGTACCGTACTTTCGAACAAGGGAAAGTGAATTTCTTAAGTACTTTAGAAGTGATAATGGCTTTGTATATTGCGATAACGTACAAGGTTTAATGGAACAATTGGCAATTTCGTTGTACAATGCAACTGAATGGTGACTTCATCGATAGCTCAAAGCGGAGCTTAAAATGTGTTCCCCTTCATAATAGAAATTTATATGGTCAGTACCAATTGGCTATTCAGTTTCTCCTTCTAAAGAATATAGAGAAATAAAGGGTGCCATTGAGTTATTGAAATACCACACACACAATTGGGTCACATGTGTTGAACTTAAAATGTTAGGTGTACTTCTTGGGCAGCAGAGCGGACACACCAAGTATCCCTGTTCTCTGCATGTGGGACAGCAGAGCACGTGAAAAGCATTGGGTGCAAAGTAATTGGCCTCCACGATGTGTCCCCAAACCAGGTGATCCCAACTTTCTACATGAGCCACTTGTTCATAGAAGAAATATTATATTCCCCCCTTTGCACTTGAAACTGGGCCTCATGTAGCAGTACGTGAAAGCTGTTTCAAGTATCTCTTTGCTGTATTTCCTGGCCTATCATATGGAAAAAAGGCCGGTGTGTTTGATGGTGTGCAGATTCGACAGTATCAGAAATCCAAATTTCATAGGGACAATGACAGACGTGGAAAGAAATGCTTGGTTATCATTCAAGGACATCGTCATGAACTTTCTTGGAAATACACAAGCAGAGAATTACACACAAGTCATACAGAAACGCTTATCATACAAAATGCTTGATTGCAACATGAGCATTAAACTACATTTTATGCATAGCCATCTGGATACGTTCCCCGAAAATCTTGGTGCCACCAGTGATGAACAACGTGAGCGATTCCAGCATGGAAACACGCTATCATAGCAAATGGGATCAACATATGCTGGCTGACTACCGCTGGAGTATTGGGAGGGATTGTCCACAGATTCCACACTCCATGAAAAGCTAAAAGAGCAACTTTTTGCCAGAAGTGGAATGAATTGGAAATTTTATATATAGAAGTAATATATTCTTAGTTGGAACAAAATTGCTGTGTATAAAGTAAATTTAGGCATATTCAGGTAACTTTATTGCTTTACTTTCCATGCTATCTATAAATTTGGATAATTTTGGAGGGCACACGGCATCGTATAAAGCTGGCGTGCTGGAAAAAAAAACTGAGGTCATATTTGAATTCCCAAACCAAACAGTGACAAACGAGACTCAGATCTAAGTCAACAAAAACTGTTCACAAGTGTAAAATTTAGAGGATGGTTAGCTTATAGCTTTAGTTTATGACCGGCTTGAATAGATGATGAGAGGACTGATGGCTAAGATTGGGCTAGCACGTAATCAAGCTAGATTAGGTAATAGTAAGTTAGATGTGAACTATGTTTATACTATCTTATGATAGGTTAGGGTGTTTACTGCTAGCGTAGGATTGGATTGTAGGACAGGTGATAAGGGATGGTCTAGGTTAGGTTAGAAGGCTTGGCATCAGGCTAGGATGGTATCAGATTAGGTTTGATGGTCACTGGATAGAATTACATAATGACAGGATAGTCTGGGATAGGATAGATTAGGCTCGCATACTGATTGTCTAAGTTATGAAGGATGGGTTAGTTTAGGTTGTTTTAGCAACAGGTTGGCCATGCTTGGTTACATTTTGCTGGTTAGGCCATGAGAGGATAGATGAGAGCATGTTTCAAAGCAGATAAGGCAGGGATAAGTTAGGCTAGGATGCTCGATGTTTGGTTAGTTTAGACTACTTCTATATGCCCTAAAACTGTAAACCAATACACAGTTTATCCCTCCCGGTCTCACACGTTAACTACTTTACAGAAGTTTAGAAGATTTAGAAAAAAATGGACTTTTAAAATACATTAAGTGTTTAAACATCGGATAAGAAATGCTCATAAATATTAAAAATGACTGAAAAATACATGGAATCCTTAATTTGGCTAAATACCCATGCTTACGCCAGGTTTACTCATAATATTAGCTAAAATACCCATGACAATATTCGAAATACCTATAAAATTACCCTGAATACCAGTTTTAATGCATGTATTAACAATGAAACTACCATAAATGCTAGTGATAATACCTGAATTACCTACTAAATTACCTTAAGCACCCGTGATGATAAATACTTGTGGCTAAAAAGACCACAAATGGACGCTAAAATGCTTCACAATTTCTACTCTAATAATTAAAATACCTCTGAAACGGCCGAAATTCTCCTATGCAGGTTCCCAAAAACGTCCTAAAGCCTCTAAGAGGATGCTAAATGCCTATTTCACTATTTCTCCCGAAAATGACTTACAAGGGTCTCCCGAAATATCTATAGCTACAGGAGTGTTCAAAATACCGCCTAACCCATTCCACTCTTCTCGAAACATTTCCTAAATACCTTCAATTCCTGTCTTCCTTAGCATTTCTCTCCATATAAACGCATATCCCACCCTTCATTCCTGTCTAGCCTAGCACGTGTGGTTGTATTCCCTATCTCTCCATAAAAACCTAAACCAATACACCGAAATGCCTGCTACTGCTTCCAAAATGACTTTAAACCTCCCGAAATTCTCATGATAGTTACCACTATGTCCTAAATACCTGTGCCCATGCGTAATTCAATTGTCTAAAATACCTTTAGAGCCATAACAGTTGCATATATAAGTATCAATACAATGAATTAGAAGCAGATACTGCACAGAAACACAAATTCTCTAAAGTGAATGCCTATACACTCGCACAGAAAACTAAACATCACAACTTATATAAACGGTTCCTTCATGACTTAACCATCTACCGAAACAAATACATGGTATTCATCACCCAACGCCACAATACTTGCTGACTTGCCCTTGCCTATCCTACACCCTCACAGGAGGAAAATATGCTGGATGCCACAATTCACAAATTTGAAAACCATAGAGACGCGCAAAAGTACCTTACATTTCCGGACGCAAACATCAAAGTGCTAAACAAGCAGCAGATTTCAGCAAATGAAGATGCAAGGGTATTCATGCATCATTGTATTTGACCGCCAAATGGCACCCGGGCCAATCATGTGTTAGCAAAAATTAACAAGCTGTAGTAATGAATAATTATCAATGCTTTTTAGCATGAAAACCCAATCATTAACCCTACTCGATTCATAGAATTCTGCTATAGGGTATCAAATATCATTAATTCTATACTGACACAGACAAACCTATCCTAAAGGTGCACAAAACAAATAATCAGCGAATGTATCCATGCACATCTGAATGTATGAATGATAGCAGAGGTGCAATGCGAATGGTTATCCTAAGGAAGTATTCTTCAATTAACTGAACGAAAATTATATTAGTGATTCTGGGTTACAAACATAATATCAAGCAAATCTACGCAGATGCACATAAAACGATAAGAGATGGAATAGTGCCATCGTTTGTGACTGATATTCAAGAGGTCCAGGGTTCAATCCTATGTATCCAACCTAGGCTGATACCAACCTAATCTAATGCCAAGCATATTAACCTAAACTAGGCTATCCGTTTACACCTGGCAATCCTAAACTGATTTTTCAAAAGATATCCTATCTTGTCATTGCCCGCCATAGCGTAACTAGAAGAACCCTCTTATCGGCTGAATGGAGAGCCTATCATAGCCTAATCGGATCCATGCATCACATAAATGTTTCCTTAAATCAATAACGTTAAACACTTTTACAGGAATTCGACAGCTTCTGCAACCACGCCATTTTTACATGCTTTACAACAATTCTGTTATCACATATTTTAAGGGCGTTAAAACCATATTGCACACTTAAGTGCATTTTTGTACCCGTAGCGATTCACTATGTTTTACAGTGTTTGTGTATTTCCTCGCAATGATTGTGTGCCCATTTATACACACGAAAAGAACCTGTATAGCATCTAAACAATGATCATCACCTCTGTCGTCATCATAATTTCCAATAACAACATTATAACCATTACCATCATAAACATCACCACTTCCAATTACACTATAACTGTATGCTGTAACCGCCCCCATCATTTCCAAAACCACCAACACTATAACCATCACCATCACAAAAACCACCACATCCAATTATACCATAACCTTATACTATCACCACCGCCATAGTCTCCATTAACACCATAACTCTACACTGTCACCACCTCCACCATATGACACCCATTAACACCATAATTCTCTAATCCCGCAATTTCCCACAATCACCATCACCGCTGTCACATCCATTACAATTAACATCATTCCCATTTACACCATAACTGTACTCTTACCATCGTCATCATTTCCAAAACCACCAACAGTATAACCATCACTATCACTCCTAACACCACCATTACAAATACCACCACTTTCAATTACGAGGGCAAATCAAAAAGTCTTTGCCCCTATTTCTGGTAACATAAGATACATACAGCCAAGTAAACATGTAGATTATTCGTTGTACCTTTCACTATTTTTCCACATAGTCCCCATGCCGGTTCAGAAATTTGCCCCATCGCAGCGCTAATTTTGCGATGCCGCTGCGGTAGAATTCGGTCGTCTGACTACGGAACCGCTGTCGCACTGTTGTCTTGACTTCGTCGTCGCAAGTGAATCGCTGTCCTGCCAGGAACTTCTTCGGCGGACTGAAAAGATGGAAATCAATACGGGCAAGATACGCGCAGTATGGTGGATGCTGTAATAACTCCCAGTGCAAGCTCCTTAGCTTGTCGACGGTCTTGTTTGCCACATGTGGTCTCACATTGTCGTGGAGGATGATCACGTTGTCAATATCGAGAATCCCGTGGCGCTTCTTTCTGATCGCAGCCCGCAGAAGTGATCGTATGGAACAATATCTGTCGGCATTGATGGTGGCACCTCGCGGCATGAAATGCAGCACGAGCGGTCCACGGCAATCCCAGAATGCCGTTAACATCACTCTGTGAACAGATGGCGCAGTGCGAAATTTCTTTTTCACAGGAGATTGCGGATGTTTCCACACCATACTCTGCTGTTTGGATTCCGACGTGTAATGCAGTACCCACGTTTCATCGCCAGTAACGTTGCGATCCAGGAAATTGTCACCCTCCTCGGCATATCGTTGCAGATGATTCAAAGAAGCAATCATTTGCTTGCCTTTCATCACGTCATCCAACTGCTTAGGAACCCATCGACATGAAACCTTCCTGTACCCTAAGCACTCCTAAAATAAATGTCGAGCTCCTGAGCAATGTCTTTGATGCGCACGCGCCGCTCTGCTTTCACCATCGCATCCACGCGGGCAATATTGTCGTCAGTCACCGATACACGCGGTCTACCCGCACGCTCATTGTCCTACAGATTGGCACGGCC
This sequence comes from Deroplatys truncata, assembly GCA_030765065.1. NCBI lineage: Eukaryota > Metazoa > Arthropoda > Insecta > Mantodea > Mantidae > Deroplatys > Deroplatys truncata. Next base: position 375,041,857 of record CM060990.1, read on the forward strand.
ATTTTCGAACTCGGAACACCACCATCTCACACTTCTCAAAGCAAGACACCTGTCCCCATATGATGGCGGCATTTCCCTGTGGATCTCGATGGGCGTTCGTCCTTTACTCCATAGAAAACGGATCACACTTCTTTGCTCGTAAGCCGTGGACGTGTTAAGCACACCTCCCATTTTGAATGCATTGACAGCAGCGCTTCCGCCGGCAGCAGCTGGAACCTCTATGAGGACCGGCCCATGAAAAGTTCACTACTTCGAATACATATGTTGGTTTTTGTTTTACATTAGTAATTTGGCCGAAAAACATTGGGGGCAAAGACTTTTTGATTTGCCTTCGTACACCATAACCTTATACTGGCACCACCGCCACATGTCTCATTAACACCACAAATTTACAGCCACCACGCCCCCACATGACTCCACTGACACCATCACTTCCTAATCCCGCAATTCCCATCACCCCCATCACAACTACCGTCATTCCAATTTACACCATAACTCTGAACTGTCACCACACGACTCCAGTAACACCATAACTTCCTAATCACGCTATTCCCACCGTTACCATCACTGCTACATTTATCGAAATACAATCCCCATAAGATAGTCACTCATTTATGAAGCTATATTATAACAGCCAAATGACTAAGTTCGAGCGCCTATATCTGTTAGTGTTTTGTACGTTTCTGTGTGTGTAATTAAGTATTTGGGTGTTTCCGTAGGTCTTCGTGCATATCCGTGTGTTTAGAGACATGTTCGGATGTGTATGTATGTGTGAGGATGAGTGCTGATGTATGCGATGATGTGTATTTTCGTGTATGTGTTTAACTGTCTCAATGTGTTTGTGAGTGCTTCTGTGTTTGTGCGAGTGTTTTTGTGTGTTTATGTATGTGCGTGTATTTATGTCCATGGATGAGTCGGTATGTACGTATATGTGTGTACATTAAGAAAGATGAAGGAAAGAAAGAAGAAAATTAAGACTGGGACCCGGATCTCGGGATAACTAAGAATACCCTACATCAGGGATGCCCAACGGCACTTGGAACCTCTGTCCACCGACTCCGACATGTTATTGTGAGCATGTAAGCCTACTTACGTTGCAAAAGATGGGCTAAGCTAGCCGAACTTCATGGTAGCTTGAACCCACTGTGATATTCTTTAAATACATTTAATACAAGACATCATGGATATCGTGCGGTGTGTACGCCACATTTCTCTAGGTGAGTTTTCTGACCCATTAATTTTTTTTACAAGGTTATCGATATTTGCCACCACTTATGACGTATAGTCTCAGAAGACTTAACAAGTGATCGCCCTTATCCTATTACGATTCTGGCTCTTAATGTAATTCGTTTTACAAAACGCTTGATCGCAACCGTGTGTGGATCCGAAAACTGCCTTTACATTTATTGTAGACATACGTAACCATGGAAATATATGACAGGGCAGTGATTTAAAGAGTTCCCAACCTTCTTTATTAGACTATTTAACTGTAGTAGAATTCCGTACTTGAAGTAGTTCCATTTGAAGATTATGTGGAGCCTCACTGCAAGGGAAATTCAGAGGGGTGTTAAATTGGGGACTTTTCCTGTTTAGCATTTTAGATGGGTAAATTGTGATTCAACATTGGCATGTAATTGCTGTGTGATATCAATATCTTTGTTTATAACGGTAACTTGTGCAGTGAAGACCGAATCTAAGCAAGGAAAATGATACAGATCTCAGACTTACGGCTGATCCCGTCAAATAGTGACTTTTGCCATGGACGTGTTAAAGGCGTCAACTAAATCCACGATTGTTTTGTCTTTACCCGGCAATGTTTTAATCAAAATATTCAAGTGTTGAAATAAATCTGTTAGAAACACAAGGTCACATAGCCATGTTGATTGAGCCAGTTCCAATAGCTAATTCTCCTGCAAACAATAAACGCATTAACTACTTCATTAAAATAATAAACAGAAATATATAGACGATGTGAATGAATCTTAAGAATAATTAATGCTTAGCTGTTGTTTCATGAAGCTAGCGATCTCGCTACGTAATAGAAAAGAAACGTGTTACCTCTAATATGGTACTTGTGAATATTCAGATCCTAGTTCTTCTAAGAATTTTTTGAATTGTCTGTGGCGGAGTGGTCTGGAGTTAATGAAATTGACACACTTGACTACAATGGACATAACATTATTCAGGGTAACTGACTTAGCACATTAAGCGTCCCTATGAATTATACAATGGATACATAACATTTCCGAAGTTACAGCAATATCCAGTGAGAATTGACTCAGCCTACCAATAAAGCCATTTCATTGCCCTTTTATAGATGGTGCTCCATCGTTTGCGACACTGGCAAGTTTAGTCCAGGGAAGCTCATATTTGCACCGAACATTATGAACAGCGGTGAATACATATATCTCCATCACATGTTTTATTCTGAAGAGAAACTACATCTAAATGCTCTTCAAAACATTTAAGTCCGTATTAATCCCTCTCAAAAATATTGCTAGTTGAGCTTCATTGCATCTTAGGGTAGTGTCATCTAAGGCCAATAAAAATAAATGAGCGATTTTATTTTCTCCTGCAGTTGTTTTTCTACATCACATCCCAGTTCCTCGATCCTCTTTGTAAGAGTATTTCGAAAAAGGCTTAACGACTGAAAAACGTTTATGAAATTAGCGCAAATTTCTTCAGCCGACGAAATCACACATTCTTTTATGAAATACCCTCCATTTAGTGGTCTGATATGTTTTCCTATTTGTTTAAAGGAATCCCTTAGTATATTCTCGGTGTTTGGAACTTGACCAGTAGATTCTTTCACAACCTTTAATTTTTTAAATCTAGCTTTATCTACGAATGAAACAAATGCAAAAATAAATACAGAAAATCAATGTTTCATGTGCTATTTCAATTCTGTGAAATGTCATACTTGAAAGAACATGTTCGTAGTCAGAATCAAGATACATTTCGAAATGTCGTTTGATATTGTATTGAGACTTCAACTTCAAATACTTTGCACAAGCATTTTATTGGTCGTTTTCTTGACACAAAAATATTCCAGTTGCCATGATTGCTGAAATAAATATCTGGACACCTTTAAATATGTCAACCCAAAACGTGACCTCACAAGGCCAACGCCACTGCGACTGAACTTTGTGATGGTATCGTAAATACGACATCAAACAGCTAGCTGGCTAGGATGTCAATAGGACCTTTCCGCTAATGTCAAGGAGGTGGAAGTGTTCAGAGTCCACAGTTCACTAAGTCGCACGGGTTACGGTTGGGCCTGCCTGCTCTACACTAATCCACGTAATTGTATAAATTTATTGTGATGTACCACCGGATTTAAGTATCATAGTTGTTTAGCAAATAAACATTTAAGTTTTACCAATCCGAGGGTCGAACAAGACAATAGGGATACCCAGCCATGATTCAGAATAATCCAATTAATGATATAAAATTAAATACATTTCTCTCAAGCATCTAAGTACCCTGGCTCAGGAGTATTTAAACATCAAAATTTGACCATGCCGGGAGTTGAAATGGAACCCCACGAGATTCCTCCCCGTCATCTAAGTACCCTGGCTCAGGAGTATTTAAACATCAAAATTTGACCATGCCGGGAGTTAAAATGGAACCCCTCCAGATTCCTCCCCGTAAGTAAACAATAATGCCAGCCGATATGCATCATTGTTGATGGTAAAAGGACATATCAATCGGGGTGAATGGAGATTTCTTCCTCACTGCCAACTTGGCTGAGAATAAAGAAAGTCTTTCCTTTATTCTACAGGTTATTTTTTTTAGTATATTACAGCTTTTCATCTCTTTCAGTTTTAGTGTGTAAATCTATTTATATCCTGTAATTGGTACCTTTTTGTTATTCGGTCTATTTTCTAGGAAATTGAAGAGTTTCAACAATTTCAGAGTTTAGTTAAACACTGTTAACTACATGTTAATGAGGTGCTTTCAATCATTAGTTGCTTTAATAGTTATAACTTTCAGTAATAGAATGCATTCCATAAGATTGCTGTGAGTTAGAATCAAATTGGATTTCAAAGGAGTCCAGAATCTCCATTGTCACACTAGTGCTATGACTGGAAACCTCATTTTATGCCTACTTCTCAATTTTTTTTATGAAAAGAGGTCTTTGGTCTGCGTTATATTTGAGTAGAAATGTAACACGATTTTAACACATATATTCAATTTAAATAATGTTTTATCGTCCTACGCACTGAATATTCATTTCACACCTTATTTGAGTATGAAATCCTGCTTCCGGTGTTGGAATATATTTAAGTAATATATATTTTGTGAGCTACTGTTAAAATAACACATGAAGTGTTCAATTGTTTTTTACGTCCTTAGTAAATCACTTCTCTGTGTGAAACGTCAAGATGCGGTCTTCAGCGTGTTCCAGTTAAGCATTTATAAAGAAGATTCATTTTGTTTCATATTTCATTGTAGATACAATTGGAAAGTCATCAGAGGCGTGCGTTCTCGACTCTCCAGCTTGAAAGCGAATTTCAGAGTAGGTGGTTTTTAACTGCACGAGGAAGCTACTATGTCTAGACTACCAGATGCGGGTATACAGGTTGTTCCAAAACCTGGTAGACAGAAATTTCTCCGGTTTGATATACGGAGTACATTTCTCTGTACCTTTGGAGCGTTTGAAGGTTTTTTGGGTGTGTGTGTGTGAGTGTGTGAGAGAGAGAGAGAACAATACATTTCGCAAACAAATATTAATAAATACCAGTCTCGGTATTTTTCAGCTTCTCTACGCTATATGCTTAGAAGAGTGAATATTATTTCGAATTACATTGTACACCACTTGAGAAAGCCATTAAGTTCTCTCCGCGTGTCTAGACCCTTATAGCATGTTAAAGAAAGGGTATTCCCATCTCTTGCTTACCACTGTTTCATCAGTGGGAGTCTATGAACGTTTCTTTTAACATGTAATGCTTTTCCTACGACTATGATTTCGTAACAACATGCGGATGCTATGCGGTTTCAGAGGATGCGTTAACACTAGTGTTCGGTGATGTCACGAGGAAATCTTCTTATCCCTTGCCACGAACTGTGGAATGCTTCATACTAGCCTTTTAAATTAATTTGCCATTTCTTACTGCGCCTTTGTGTGGGATCCTTAATTTGGTGGCGTATGTTCCATTGCGGCCTGGGAATGCAGTCATTAGTTTTATTACCTCCCGCACCAGAAGGCAGTATTTGGCCCTGAGTGTTCATGGCTTTTAGGTAATTTCTTACACTAAAATCCCGTCATGTGACATGAGTGACGCCAAGAAGTCTCTCCCCCACCGGAAAGCCAGTAGTTGGCCGTAAATGCCTATGGAGTTTAGGTAATTTCTTACACTAAAAGCCCGTCACGTGACATGAAAGTGACGCAAAGAAACCTGCCATTCCCCAACGGGAAGTCAGTGCTTGGCCGTGGATGTCCATGGCGTTTAGGCAATTTCTTACATTAAAGGTCAACACGTGGCCGGAAATGCCACTTAAATTAGCCATTACACTGAAAATCCCCCTCCACTCCCAAAATACCCTACGAACACGCGGTTCGGGGGGCGAGTCATACCGGATGCAAGCACTAGCGTAGGGGTGGGGGAAAGTACTTGGCCGCGAATTCCCATTTATATACTACTTCAGTTTAACACTAACCTGCAACTTATGTTAGTTATCTGATTTAAAAACAATTAACATTTGGAGGAAGATTTCGTCGACTGTATTTAGCGAAAACAAAAGCCTATAGGTGTCACTGAGCTACTTGCCTAATTTGATTATTTGTTTTAACCTAGTTCATCCCTGGAGTTCGAGTGCTTTTACCTTGAATGGAATCTAAATTGATTTTTGAAAATAAGGTGCTTTGTGGGAGGCGGTTGAGGATGGAGATGATAGGTAGGTAAGATACAGAACCTAACCAAGTGTCACAGGGAAGAAAAGGATTTGGAATCGCTGCAGTGTATTATTCACTTGTAACGCAGAATCTCGGTGCGGCCAAATGTACACGGCATTTGTTTCGACGCATGGCCGTATTACAGGGAATTGCTACCCCTGCACTGCGCTGTTTCTAACTGGCTCTTCTCTCTCCACTTTCCCTCCTCTCCGTGTGTCGGCGACGAGAAGTCTGTGCTGTACGGAGGTTGATACGTTGTTGAGACCACATATTTTACTGTTCTAGTGCGTTAGTGCTGTAATAACGCCAAAGAATACGCCCATGTACTTTAGCACACACTGTCTTCATGTAGGACACCTATGTGAAAACAAGCTCTTGTAGAGAAGTGAGACGGCGATTTATAGTTAGATTCCCTGCTGTTCGTGCGCCTCACGAAAAACTGTTCGTTATCTTGTGAATAGATTTAGGAAACGGTATCTATTCTTGGTAATGAAACCAAATTAAATCGCCGTGTTCTTACATAGGAGAAATTAGATAACACAAGAGAAAATGTTGAACGAAGTCTAAAGAAATCTCTGAAAAAGCTTACACACGAAAGAGGAATTTCGCAAACCTCGGCTTGGAATGCCACTAGGCCGGCGACTCGTCCAAACGAAGGCTCTGTAGAAATAGAAGCATAATCGCAAACCGTCAAAATTGGTCTTATATTTTTTTGACTTGTTCAACATATTAAAGACATTAACTACTAAATGTATTCAACAATGAATTCTTCCATATTATAAACGCTCTGGAGAACAACGTTTTAATTGCTAAATGAGCATGATTTATTATTGTTATTATTATTATTATTATTATTGTTGTTTATAATCATCGTTTGTAATAGTCTGTGTTGGTCTTGTTATCCTTATTATCTGTAGCATGATTTCTAGGAAGTAGCGTCACATAATATTGTCTAAGGCCTCGCAGGTGCTTGCATTGAGGATATTGTTTATATCCAATAAAACAAACGTGCAGTTTGTTTTAATATGTTAGCCTAATAAAAACATTTCAATTGCTTAACTTTTCTTTTTTAAACCACTGGAATTTTTAATTCGTTCCTCTTTCACATTGCTCCACGTGTTTAATATACAAGGCGTTTAGTCCCAAAGACACTGATTTGTTTGATGATTATTTCCCCGCGTTTTCCTCGCTAGCCTAACGCAGAACTTACTTCACACTTATTTTTAAAACATATACACAATATACAAAGAATAAGTCGCCCGTACTTTGCAGATAAAATAGAGATTTGCTCATTAAGCTGGTTGTAAAACACACAATGCGCTATTTATCAAACTTATAAAGGCTGGAGTTATCCTCCGTGGACTAGTGGTACCGTGCTAGCCTCTGGTTCCCAAAGGTCGCGGGTTCAAACCCGGCGGAGGGCGATGGACTTTTTCGGGCGTAAAAATCCTTAGCATTGCTTCCTTCGGAAGGGAAGTAAAGCCGGTGGTCCCGTGTCGTAGATTTACGGCACGTAAAAGAATCTCAAGCCTGATAAAGAGGCCTCTGAGCAAAATTACCGTTCTTTCACGCCCAATATAGAATAGGACGCTAAGGACCACAGCAGTTAAAGAGCATCCATAAATAAAACTCAATTCAACTTTTATAAAGGCTGGAGAATGTGTGCAAAACCTAAATTTTGTGGTTTGAAAGCCAAACGTAGGATTTTCGCTTAGGAAATAGATTAGCGTTTATTAATCAATGCAAAAATCCACCATACAGTAAACTACATGGGAAACAATATAACATACCGGTTCCTTTCCTTAACTATGCAATACCATCCAACACCTTCTAGCACACTGCAAATACCTGTGCCTGCATTGGGATGCAAAATCTCTCTTCACCCCTCATTTAAACTGAACGGAGGTATCTATGAAAAATTAAATTAATTGTATGTTTTGAAAAATAACGTTGAGGTTACAATTCTTCAACTTATCAAATGCCTTGCAAAACTGTTAACTACACTTGTTGAAACGCTGGTGCCAAATATCATATACAGACGGAAAGGAATACAAATGCCGAGCTTTAAAGTACCAAGAGAAACTCTCAAAAGGGGAAAAATAAGTGTTTCCTAACCTTCTATCAATCTTCAAGCATTTTAACGTAAATAATTTGTAATGACGTATTTGACAACGTAGCACCACTGAAGCATATGCTGCACCACCTACCGTGACAGGTAGATATCTAGATATTAATGCAGTAAACAATACCACTCTCACTCCGTGGAAACGCTACGGTATAAAAAGTGTTGACCTTTAAACTTATCTAGGCTGGTATTTATTTAATCACGACTAACTGAAAACCATTCTACGCTAAACATTTGCCGCAAAACTGATGTTTTGAATAAAATATCAACGAACATTCTACTTGCATTAGTAATTCATTTTTTTTAAATACATAGCGATTGACTTTAAGTATGTGTATTCTCGTTTGCACATACAATATTCTTTGAAAAATGAAGATATCAAATTTTGCACCCCGCACTTCGTCTGTCCGTAGTTTCTTATAAACGAACTTGGATCCTGATGAAGTGATCATACACAAATCCTACACGCAGTTCAGAACCCTTATCAACACGACCATTTTTTACACGTAATTTATGATATGCTCGTAAAACAATCGAATATGGAATTTCAAATATTGAAGCTTCTATTCGTTTTCACATGTTACTCTCTCAGAAAAACAATGCCTTTTTCAATATATAAGAATTTTGGGTGGTGTTTGTCGTTTTCTATCCTGGTATAACTATTCACCTTGCCGTTTCTGCGTTGAACACCGAGAATTCTAGAAAGCTTATGCTAAACAATTTAACTCGAGAAATTCTAACTATCCTTTTAGCGCGGCGTCTTAATACTACAAGTATTATGGTAATTTCTAAGATTATCATTATGTGATAAGAGTTAGCAGTTGAAACATTTACGCCGCGCTCTCTGAACTTGTTTCACTTCATGCTAAGTGTAATTGGTGTTATCTACGGAGTCCCAAACCTAAACAGCGTGGCGCATGTCAAGATTAGGTCGCCCCGAGTAGGAGACACCTCTCTCCGGTGTTGTGAGATGTACTGCACCACGGAAATTAAGAATTTGGGGAAACAAATTATGGCAAATATGTTGATTTTACAAAAATGTTGTAAAGGAAAAGCAGCTTTAACGTTTTTTAATTGCCCATAGCCTTAAGCGCTTTTAAAATAAAACGTACCATACAGTACTGACGTGACAAATGTGTCATTCAAACCAATTTTACAGCGAATCCAGTAATCAAAGGAAATAGTATAATATTTCATTCGGTGTACCATAAAGAATCAGCAGTTATACTGTGGACATATACATTCGTTCCATTCTGAATAAATATCTTAATGGCTGTTGAGTTCTCGTACGAAGATTTAATATTGGTTGAAAAAAAATAATTTTCACATCTCCGTGCCACCAGGTAATTTGAAATAAAAAAAGAACATATTTTCAAAATTAACAATACACGCCGATTGGGTATGAAACTTCTACCCGGGACTGCTGTATATTATGTTAGAAGCGCATAGCACTTCCGAAATGCGAAACATTTTCTGGATAAATCAAAGCACTTCGGAAGAAGTGTAGTGTAGTGTTTTGAACATGTCTGCTGATGGTACTGGTCTCTGAAAATGCAGATTATATGGCGAGATTCCCGTAACCCAGAGCAACGACTCCTGTTATTTCCGTATGAAAGCAACAAAAACTGTACTGATGTGCTATCTTATGCGCTGTAGTCTATTAACTTTTCTCACATTAAGGGCTATAAAACTGGTGTATTATGGGGATATCTAAAAGCATACTTCAGATAACTTATTTGATAAGTCTGGAGATACGACTTGTAGTAGCTGAACATCTTCAAAAGGAGAGGACAAAAAAGATTGTCACGTATAAATCAAGATGGACCTCGTTATAGCAACTTAAGGAAACAGAAATGGACGTAAAAGTGATATATCTGGCATCCTAGATATTTAGAAAGCTGGCTGAAATGGAGTAAACAGGTGAGGGAATCCATTAGGCAGTAATATGCAATCATCCTCACAGCCATAAAACTAAACTTGACAGTATTTCAAGATGGAATTATAAAATTTTCTTCAGATGGCCCCAGAACATAACGTTTCTGTACTTATTAATATTATTTAATTGTTTAATGGAGAAAAATGCCATTCACGAGATTTTCTTCAGCTCCTGTTTGAAAGCTTCCAGCAGCGAAAGTAATTTATAAAACTCCATAAGAAAATATTTTCTTTCTCGGAGACTGAATACTTTGTAAGGTATGTTTATTGAATTTGTCAGAGAAATGTTTCAGTTAATTTGCACGTTTTGGAAAAGAAATTTTTTCCGAATAGTCATGCATTTCGGTATGAATTTTCATGGAAAAGCACCACTGTATTGCTTTGTTTCCCACGGTATAAGCGTATACTTTTGAAGTGGGACAAGAATAGTGCTCGCGCTACGCAAGAAAAAACACAGAACACATTTCTGATGAATTTCTTAATTATGGATAATAAATAGATATGTTAATAAAATTAACTAAAGCATAATTCATTGTGTGGAATAATCAAAATAAGGTGTCTCAACTCGGATTTTTCATACTAAATCATAAGAAGATGCTAGCAAATGGCAGCTACGAACGTCTAACCGCGAAACATGACGGCTCTTAGGTACACAGCAAAGGTGTTGTATAAAATCCGTTGGTTACGCAAATATACATTTGATAAACCTTCGTTTGCACTTTTCCCCCACATGGAAAAGAGAATATTAAATACAATGCACAAAACAAACGCCACTTATTGATCTATGCCCACATCTAACGCACTTTCACCGGGTTTTAGGTATACTAAATGTTAACGAATAAAAGAATATATATTCTGAGAGCACTATGGTAATGAAGGCGCCAAATCGGATATCCGCATTTCTAGCCCGTATTTCCCACAATATGTCACTGAAAGTACTTAAAATGACCCACGATATCGATAATTCTCTCAAATGGAATTCCTCAAAAGTATAAGCAGAAATGAATCAGCCCTTCCAATGCAACTAAGAACTTGTAAGTTTCTTCCTTTCATTAGCTAAGAATTGGAATGAAAATGGCGTCTGTGTTTCCGCCGTGGAGTTCATTAATGGTTTATAAAGGCATACGCTTGACTATCTATTGTATCTGTTCGGGATTATTACTGACTGGTTATAATTAACATGGATCGGTTCACAAAATAAGACTTGCATGATATTGCCAAGGTTGAGGTGCAGCACAAACATATGGTCAACGAAGTTCAATATCTAGTTGTGTACTTTCAACCTACTAATTTATTTCGAGTAATTTGTTATATTACACGCGTAAGTGAGAATTTTAGCCTAAAATGTTGCCGATTTAGTGAACGTCATTTCACTGCACAGGGCGACGCCGGTAGGCTGCTACAGTACGGACCCGAATCTCTTCTAACCAGTGCTTCACGTCTTCCTTCGCTTCTCGCATTTTCACACGTATTTCTTCCCTCATCAAATTGAAGCACATCGCAATAAGCCCCATTCCTAAGAGCAGATATACAAAGTTAATGACCAGCTTGGTTTGACTGCCACTGTTGACCGCTTCCAATATGTTAGCTCCTGGCACAAAGTCGCCTATGCCGATCTTGCAAAGACTCGTAACGCAGAAGTAAGTGCTGTCCAGATACTCCCATCCTTCCCACTCGGCGAACATGATGGTTCCCGTTAATACATAGCCTCCTATCACCCAGAGACAGGCTGTAGAGGGCACAATGATACGTGGTGCTGGATTAGGAGGAAGATTTACTTCTGAGTCCTGGTCATATACTCCCTCCTCACTGCACTCGTACAGTCTTCTATACAGCCAACGAAAAGTGGAAGCCAGCACCTTGCCCATGTTCATGAAGTAGAGAACATACAAAGGTATACCGAACACAGCATAAACCACCGTGAGACACTTCCCTAATGCCGTTCGTGGAACTATGTTGCCGTAACCGATCATGGTGAAGATGGCCAGACAGAACATAAGCGCAGCAGGGAAAGACCATAGGTCGCGGTTTGTTCTGCCGTTATAGCCCTCCTTGTAAGCTTTGGTGAAACCATTCTGGAAGATACTCAATACTCTGTCCACCTCGATGCGCCAAGCCGTTTCGTTGAAAGCTAGGTCACTGGTAGTCAAGTTCCAAATGTCGCTGGCGCATCGCGCGTGAAGGTTGGAGACGATGGCGTTTTGAGGATTAACCCATTCCGATTCTATGGACATGAAGCCGAAGGCACCTACTATAGCATATCCCACGACCAGACCTCCCACTCCCACCTGTGTACACATAAACGCAACCAACTTGCGGCAACAGTCTTTCACTTTTTCGCGGGGATCACTCGCTGTCGTGGAGGAAGATCCGCGACTGCGCACAGAACTTCGAAAGTTGGCTACTCCAGCAGATCTCATCTCACAATGATGGTTCTTTAGCAACTGAAATAGATCCCGACTGACTGCCCAGAGGGATGTTCATTCAACCCACCAAGTTATTCTTAGCTGTCCTTCTTGGCATAGCGCCTTTGAATCTACGACTCACCACGTGTCGATTACGTAGACAATATCTAATGTATAAAATACATTGGAGTGTTTCTTTATACACTCGGGGAATTATTACAAATATGAGCAATTCTCTTGGCTATTTAATGACTAACCCATGCTTCCCTTTTTATTTGGCAGATCCTAATTCCCGTTTATCATTATTTTTAGCAATGGGGTGGATTTAACGATATGCTTCTACTCCTGATTTCTTTATAGCATAGGTGGAACATATGTGCAGAAACGTTTAAGAGAAGTTGGGGGACTGCACAGGATAGGGTATGAGCGGTCCGTTTATCGGCTGGACTGTGACAGCTAATCGCGTGGTTACTTTGTCTTGATTTAGGAAAATATGTGCTTAATCATAAACATAACTCTAAGAAACATTTTTCGAGTTAGATTAGTAAGCTTTAGAATATAACACTAAGGTTTTGCTGAAAGCGGCAAACTAATATTGCCTAAATCCCATAGAACACGTTTGTTTGAAAATTAAAGTATAATTTTGGATCGCTAAGATACACGTTACTAGTGAAGTATGCTATTTGATAACGGATGCAATAAAAGCATTTGTAACGAGGGAGGTTAGACGAATTATGCATTTCAAATATGTGCAAATATCGACACAACAAACCCTATCATCATTTCAGTAACTTGCAATGAAGAAGGGTCACATCTGGAAGAAAGGCTATTACTTATCAAGGCAAGCAACATCTTTTTAACGAATTATTGCATTTGTTTTATTGTGTGTTCGCTAAAATAACCAAAATTAACTGTCCACTGTTTAGTTAAATAAAGGTTAAAATGAGACAACACTGCCCTATCTACCATATTTCTGCCTAACGTGTTTGCTACCGCGTACTCCAGCCGCTTTCAAAGATCTCTGTGATGGCAGTAATTCATTTAATACCTCAAAAATGAACCTATGTGAAGCGGGTATTTTTTGTTTCTTTTCTTCTTCTCCTCCTTCTTCTTCTTCTTCTTTAGCTGTTGCTGATTAATGGTGGTTGATGTTACTCCATCAGTTTTTCGGAAACTGTTAGCTCAGTGCCACCCTGATTGGCGGGAATTTACTAATAAATAATACCAGTCAATTAAATGTATTCCTGATTCAGATATATAGTACTTTGGCCAAGCGCTGGCAAGTATGTGTGTATGAGAGAGAGAGAAACAATAAGATGCTAAAACACACACACACACACACAATTTTAACAACTACATGGGACGCATGCATGCATGCATTAGTGTAAAGTTAAGGACAAAACATAGCGACCATTCTCAGTATCACACCCATCTGCTATTGCTGGACACATAGCAAGGATGTATGTATGTATTTATTCACTGCAAATAGGTATTACCCGATGGCAGAGTTAAATATGCAAAATAATATCACAAAAAATAAGTGCACAAGCAATAATAATACAATGAACAATAAACCATAATGTGAATAACTTTCTACAACAATCATATTATTGAAGCTACCAGTTTAAATTAACAGCTATAAGTTTTGAAATCATTAATTTCTTTACTATTTACATTCACTAATTATCCATTCAGTTAGTATAGCCAATAAGTTTACCATTAGTATTCACAAGTTTATAAAATTTCAAAGGACGGCCCTGAAAGGCTGCTACAGCCAATTCGTTCCATTCTGCAATGGTTCTACTAACAAAGGAGAATTTTCCTACGTCGGTTCTGTGCCTTCTTCCCTTAATTTTAAACAAATTATCGTTTCTTCCGTAATACGTCGGGGTTCTGCAATCTTTTACTAATGCACATCCATACATCTAAACCAGCATAAGCTTTAAATAATGTGAATAACCGATGCCTCTTGCGCCAAACTTTAGAAGGCTGCCACTTAATCTCTTCCCCTTTTGTAGGCCCAAAATATTGACCTATTTTTATGAATTTTATAGCAGTAGATATAAAGGGTATGTTCTGGCGCAAAGGAAGATGCCGACAGCTGATAAGGGTAATTACATGTGTTTTAACACATGTAAACATATGTAAACACGTGTAACCCGCTAATGACCGCCGCTAATGTCAAGTCTAATGGATATGTGTGGTAATACATATGTAAACATATGTAACCCGCTAATGACCGCCGGAGATGCCGACAGGTCCTACCCCCCTCCCCCAAGCGGTCTAGTCGCGTGCCGTGGCGTCCTGACTTGAGGGATTTGTTTTCTCGAGGCCTGCCGCCCCTCGGCAAATTAATTAGGTAATGTTCGTCAAACATTTTTTATGACTACTAAGGTCTGCATATCTAAGGCTCCTCGAGCAATTAAGTTTTTTGATTAATTAATTGTTGACCCGAGCGTGAGTATAAGTAGTCTGCTCACGGGAACAGTCTGTTATGTAATGAAAACACTGCAGCCTTATTCTATCTGGGGAAAGCGCTTGTCCATTAGCTGGCCATGTTAGACGCTTTCACCACATTAATAGACTTTTAAGTTTGCATTCCGGATCTGTTTACGTACATTAGCGAACAACGACCTACTTCTGCCTGGAGGTAACGGTGACCTCCATTAGCTGACCACGTTAGACGCTTTCACCACATTAGCGAACAAGAGCCCGGCATGTAATGAAAAAACCCGCATCCTACTTCTGCCTGGTGGAAACGGTGACCTACATTAGCTGACAACATTAGACGCTTTCACCCCATTAGCGAACAATGTCAGTAATTGTTTTCCTAAGTGCTCTACACAACTCTCACCACTTCAGCTTTAGCGAGGAAATTATATAAAAGCAGCAGCTTCTCCAATGATTTTCACAGTATCGTAAGAACACTGCGATCTAAGCACTCTGCAAACTTTATTCTTTCAACGTGGAAATTACATCGAACAGCATGTCTGGTAAGTTGTATCACCAATTCATCTTCATTAAAAAAGTTAACTTATTACTTAGTACATTTAACTTATATTTGCGTTCTTGTTTTTAATGACGGACCTTTATTTGTAAATAGCTGAGTATTCTAAAAAGTTAATAGCTAGACACTTGAATTTTTCTGAAATGTGAACAGTTTAGTTAAGTATTCATTTTAGACAAGCTTATTCTACATTTAATAGCTAACTGCGCGAATTCTCAAAAAATGTGAACAATTTAGTTAAGTATTCATCTTGTTGAGTAATTATTATTCCAGATATTTAAATACAGGATTTCACAGAGTGAATTATATTCTTTCTAGACAAAATACAATTACTTGAATACCCTACGATTCGAATAAACAATGTTCTGTATAAATATTCTTCCGAGGGTAAGCGGCGGTATTCGATCCGGGGACTTCATGTTTGCATGCATTGATCGAACGTTCATCAGTTACTGTTTCATTCCTCTTGTGCATTTTATTTAGTAAAAACTTCCAGCCTGTTCCCATCACCTTAAAAAGAGATATTTTTCATGAGTGTGTCGAATAATACAAGTGATTTATTTTGTCATAGAAATTTCTCAGGTGTTTAAAATACATCGACATTTCCCTGTATAAGCAATACGCAATAAAGTAAATTAACTTAATAATATAACTTTTCTTAAAAAATAAGTAAATAAATAAATAAAAATCTAACGCGTAAATTAATTACGTTTTCAGTATTCAGTTCTGCTAACGTAGCTGAGGCATACATCCAGCTCCAGCAGGATACCCGCCACCGGCTGCAGGATCGTTCCTCAAATACAGCCATGATTCAGGCACCCGAACAACCGAATGGTAAGCATTCTTCAGAGTTTAAAAAAATTAATGTAACAACTCATATTAACTTCTTGTTCATATTCTTTATTATTATTATTATTATTATTATTATTATTATTATTATTTCCAGGAAGCGGACTTTATTTTGGGGTCTGTAATCCATCGACCGCTGCACCGGCACCGCCAGGCTTCCAAACCTTCTTGGTGCCAAATCATCATGGATGGGGCTCTGACCCATACATGCAGCAACACTAATGGTAAGAATTTACAAGCCTGTGTTTGAGCAATTGTAACTAAAAATTATTTAATAGTAGATATACAAGGGCGATTCTAGCATACAAAGACCTACCTGCGACAGCATAGAGTTCTGGATTGTATAAGGAGAAAAGGATATATTTAAGGGGAGTTTCTCACCACATATGCAGTCACATAACTCTTTTGGTCTCCCAGAATACCATGTATTTTCACGCATGTGTTTAAAACATCTATTTTTTCACATATAACGTATAGATTCTTTAGAACTCTGTACTTAAACATGCTGAACTATTAATATTATTATTATTAATATTATTTATTTTTTTCCAGGAAATGGACTTTATTTCGGGAGCGGCATCGCTCAACATGCACCCGCTGCACCTGCACCTCCAGGCCTCGCAACCGTTGCATCTGCATCATAAGACTTCGCGACCGCTGCACCGCCACCCACCGGCTTCCAGAACTTCCTGGTACCAAATCAGCAGGGGTGGGGCTCTGCCCCATACATGCAGCAAGCACCGATCGGTAAGAGTTTTTCAATATTTTATGAACTTCTTGCTTTACACATTCTATATTATTATTAATATCATTATTATTACTTTATGGAAGTGGACTTTATTTTGGTATGAGGCAGTCATCGTCCGCTGCACCGGCACCGCCTGGCTTCCAAGCCTTCATGGGGCCAAATCAGCAGGGTTGGGTCCGTGCCGCATACATGCAGCAACCACCGACCGGTAAGAATATGTTTCAAAATTTTATGAAGTTCTTTTACACATTCTATATTATTATTATTAATATTGTTATTATTATTTCCAGGAAGTGGTCTTTATTTCGGGGACGGGTTTGTTCATCACGCACCCCCTGCAACACATGCTTTCCCTGCACCAAATCAGCAGGTGTGGGACCCTGCCCCGTACATGCAGCAACCACTGAGTGGCAAGAACCCTTCAATATTTTATGAAGTTCTTTTACACATTCTATACTATTATCATTATTATTATTAATATTATTATTTCCAGGAAGTGGACTTTATTTCGGACGCGGTATCGCTCAACATGCGAGCGCTGAACCATCAGCCTTCCCTATACCAAATCAGCAGGGATGGGGGTCTGACATATGTGTGCAGCAACAGTCGAACGGTAAGAATCCTTCAACATTTTATGAAGTTCTTTTACACATTGTATATTATTATTATTAATATTATTATTATTATTCCAGGAAATGATCTGGGTGACGCTGGAAGCCAGCCTATGGACCTGGCAACACAGGGATCAGCATCGCCAGAGATTGGTGAAGACTCGACCACTGCACGGTCCGCCTCCTCATCGCTCGACACTCTGGAGGAAGTTATACAAGGTGAACCATCTACCTCCTCAGTCGCAGGCAATGAAACCGCTGCACCATCGACCTCCTCAGACGCAAGCGATGAAGCCGCTGCACCGTCAACCTCCTCATCATCATCATTCAATGATGTAGAACCAGTTAATCGAAAGAGAGGACCACCATCGGATGGGAGGGGACAGCTTACAATAAAAAAAACCAAGGTTAGTGCTAGCAATTGCCTGGGTCTAGAGTGCAATACCATACAATCAGCATTCAAGGGACGTATTTTTAATAGTAGAATAGAAAATACATTAGAAATACTCGAGCCCAGTCTTTTTAGATGAGTGCAAAGAGCTTATTATTAAAGAAGCGGAAAACGTGTTGCAGAAAAGCAGGAGTGGATTAAAGATGCATTGTTCCATGGAACTTGAATATTTAATCCAGAAACCTGATGAAGAGAAGTCTCTTCCCACTGGCTTTAATTCTAAGCCTGTACTGGTTCTTCGATCAAGCGATCTCAATCAGATCTTCTCTTCAATTGCGGGGGATATTTTGGAAAACATTTCTAAATTTGAGGGGGGAGCATCGTCGAAGTCCTTGTCAAAGATTCTCAGCCTGGTGATGGGCTTTACACACTACGATCCTTTACACGCAGGTTCATACATTGAATTACCGCAGAAAATTGCGAAAAAACATGCAGTCATAAACATCCAGAACAAAGACAATTACTGCTTCGCATGGTGCATGCTTGCCTCTAAATACCCTGTTAAATGCGACGGCCAAAGAACCACAAAATACCCTGAGGAACTGCTTTTCGAGGCATTCAATTATGAAGGTATCGAATTTCCGGTACCCTTACATCAAATTGAATGCTTTGAAAAGCAGAACAATGGAGTATCCATTTCAGTGTTTGGTATAGAGGAGGAGAATGAGAACATTATTCCCCTATATCAAACACCTGAAAAGAAGCAGCACCATGTAAACCTGCTATATATTGAAGAGAATGATAAGTCACACTATTGCCTCATTAAAGACCTATCCAGACTAGTAAGGAGCCAGACAACGAAGAAATGTCGAAGGATGTGGGCATGTGAGTCATGTCTCAAGAGATGCACCAATGAAAAGGCTCTGGAAGCACATAGGTTAAGATGCGGGAAATGCCAACTGCTTAAAATGCCTCAACAGGATGAATACCTTGAATTTAAAGCATTCTCCAAGAGCGTTCCTGTACCATTTGTTATATACGCAGACATTGAATCTGTTCTGGCGAAGGTTCACTCTTGCGAGCCCTCAAGCAGCTCGAGTTGGACCCGAGCCGTTCAAGAGCATGAAGCAATGTCTATTGCCTTGAAGGTGGTATGTAGGCATGACGAGGCCTTGTCAAAATTCTTCCTCTTCAGAGGTCCGAATGCCATCGATGACTTTATCAAGCAATTAAAATCAATTGCTGATGACGTCATCGATGTGTATTCCAATCCTAAACCCATGGATTTAACCCTTGAAGAGCAACAGAATTTTGACAATGCCTCTGAGTGTCATATATGCCTTGCTGCTTTCACTGTGAGCAATTTGCGTGTGAGGGATCACGATCATGTGACGGGAATATCTGGGTGCTGCTGATAATAGATGCAATTTGAATAGAAAGGTCCCTGATTTCATACCGATCTTTTTTCATTGTCTATCTAATTATGACAGCCACTTTTTGATAAGACGCGTGGCGTATGATAATAAGCCCATATCGTGCATCGCTCAAAGTGGTGAAAGGTATATAGCGTTTAGCAAACGGTAAAGGAACATCAGCTTCAGGTTTCTGGACAGCTTTAAGTTTCTTGACGACAAGTTGTCCAGCCTGGCTGACATGCTGGAGGAGAGTGACTTTAAAATAACAAGGGCAGAATATCCTGTTGAGGAGCATTTTAAGCTGGCGAAGAGCAAGGGAATATTCCCATATGATTATGTTTCAAGTCTTACCATACTCAAAGAAACTTCTCTACCACCGAAGGAAGCCTTCTACAGCACTCTCACTGACAGCCACATCACAGATGAGGAATACAGGCATGCTGAAAAAGTCTGGGATACCTTTAATATCCGGAATCTCGGAGAATACAGCGATCTATACCTGAAAACAGATATACTGCTCTTGGCGGATATTTTCGAAAAGTTTCGAGATCTCATCCTGGGGATGTATAAACTTGACCCAGCATGGTTTTATACATTACCAGGACTCGCCTTTGACGCTATGTTGAAGATAACAAAGGCAAAAATTTCCTTAATATCCGACAAGAGCATGCTGGAATTCTTCGAGTCGGGAATTAGAGGCGGACTGTGCACAGTGGTGAAGGGCTATACCAAAGCTAACCACAGGTACATGTCCAACTTTGATCAGCATGCTCCCGTTAAACACCTGTCCTATTGGGACATAAATAACTTATATGGAGCTTCTATGGGGTCTGCCCTCCCGTACAAGAATCTGAAATGGCTCACCAGAGAAGAAATTGATAGCATAAACTTCGCTGAAATCAAAGAAGATTCAGAGACTGGCTATGTGCTAGAGGTTGATATCGAATACCCTGACCATATCCACGACGCCCACAACGAGCTTCCTTTCTGCCCAGAGTGCGATACCACCGAATGGCCAATACAAGAAACTGCTTGCGACATTAGAACAGAAAAGCAAATATGTCTTGCACTACAGGGTGATGCAGCAGTGTATCGAGCAAGGTCTAACTGTGAGACATATTCACAGAGTGGTATCCTACGACCAGTCTAACTGGTTGAAGACATATATATCGACGTGAACACTGAGAAAAGAATTCAGGAAAAGTCAAAATTCGGGCAAAACCTGTGGAAAAAGATGAATAACGCCGTATATGGAAAATTTATAGAAAATGTGAGGAAATACACTGATTTCAAAATAGTTGGAAGCTGGAAACAGGCAAAGAAGTTGATAGCACGCAGCACTTACCTACGCACCATAATTTTTGAAGAAAATCTTGTAGGAATCGAGCTGGGTAGAGAGGAAGTGCATATGAACAAGCCAATCTACATAGGAGACGCAATTTTGGACATTTCAAAATTTATCATGTATGACTTCTTTTACAATATCATGAAACCAAATTTAAAAGACTTGCTGCTGAATTACATGGATACAGACTCATTCATTTTTGAAACGAGTTCTGATATCTATGATTTCATCAGGGAGAACCCCCAATATTTCGACACTTCAAACTTCGAAAAGGATAATGCATATGGCATTAAGCAAGCCAATAGGAAAAAGATTGGGTTGTTCAAGGATGAATTGGGCGGCTTGGTTATGGAGGAGTATGTCGGTATAAGAGCAAAGTTATACGCATACAGATACGGAGGGCAGACAATTAAGAAAGCTAAGGGCATCACCAGGACAGGTATGGATAAAATCGATTTCGGCCATTATTTTGAATGTTTAAAAGACCATAGCCTAAAAATTTATTCGGTACAAAAAACATTTCGGAGTAAACAACACAAAATTACAACAATTGAAACAAACAAATTGGCTTTGAAGGGGGGGACGATAAGAGGAAGTTGATGGAAGGAAGCTATAAGACTGGGGCCATTATTCCCTTAGACCCGGTGATTGCTAGTGCCTAAACTTTTAAATAATGTATATATTGTGTAAAATAGATATCAAATGTGTGAGGGTTTTTTATGTAACACTTTTCCCTCAAAAAAGAAAGAAAAATATGAATGCTTTTTTAAAATAAAAATACTCATGATTTTACAATCATAAAACGTAAGTCTTTATTAATTCTTCACATATTACACCAAGTCCTTTATATCAATCCATTGAGTATCTGGAAAACCATACCACTTTACAAGAACTTTGTTTCCACGTTTACGTATAACCTTTTCTACTAAATATGTATTAGGATAGTTAGTCTTTTTTAGTTCATGTCCATAAAAGCCACCTTTTATGATTTCACCATTCCTATCCTTTAGTATGTATGTTGTAGGCTTGGTACGGTTCACACGAAATACTTTGAAGATTTCAACGCTCCAGTTAGATTCATAACCCTTTTCAAAATGTCCTTTATGTTTAGATATCCTGACATAATCACCAACACTAAACTTCCTAGAAGCCTTCTTCTCTCTTCGTTCTTGATTATAATTATACACAGTCAGAAGAAGATCGCTGTTTTTCACTTCATTAGGTTTCATGCGGATAGTTGAATGAAAAGTATCATTGTACTTTACAAGGATTCTAGGTAAAAGATCTAGCCACTTGTATGAGCCTTGGAGTAAAAACTCTCGGTACATCATATTCTTCAAGGTTCAAATTAAACGTTCAACAGCCGCAGCCTTCACATTGGTATAGGTGCTGTAGTGGTTAATATTATACTTAAACATTAACCGTTTAAAGAACTTGTTATAAAATTCTTTCCCGTTGTCACTTCGAATATTCCGGGGAGGGACATCCATTTCTTGTAATATATCCTCCATTGCCTTTGCAACATTAACTCCGCTCTTATCCTTTAAGGGTTTTGCATATGCCATTTTAGAGTAAAAGTTGATTGCGATCAGAATGTATTTGAAATTTTTGTTCACTCTTGCATATGGTATCATTTCAATCAAATCAATTTGTAATAAATCATTCATAGCTTTGCTGATAATTTTGCGTCGTAAATAGTTCCTCCTCGCCGACCCGTGAAGCTCTCTGGCGATATTCTGTTTGGCTGTCATGCTATAACTTTAGAAGCTTTCAACTCCCGGATAATTTCCTCAATCTCTTGAGTGTGACTATTATTACCAGCGTCCCTCGAAGCAATAAGTAACCTCAGCCTATTCACTAATCTGTTAGGGTTTCTCCAGAAAACGTAGTCAACCTCCTTATCAGACTTATGCTCCTTCCATGTCAGTCCTAGACCTGAATATGTATTGAGCAAGGGTCGTATTATATTCTTGTATTTATACGATTTACCAGATTTCAAACGACCGTGTCTGGTGTAACCAGATCTATGAAGAAAAGTACTTTTCATAATCTTAGCGTACGTCTCCAAGTCTTCACTGGTGTATGCAGAAATCTGAGGCGTTCGCTTAAAGATGAGCTCCGTCAAACCGTCTGTAGACTCATACGTTTCATCACCTATCAATATTTGATTATTTATAAAATGAATATCTTTATTTCCAAGCAATATAACTTCCATCCTGATATCTCACCCCGTACAATGTATCAATGCGGTCCTTGTCTTTTGAGCGAACGTGTTGAAGGAAAGTAGAAATACTTGTAGAATCATCATCTTCATTCTTGACTGTCTCCACAGCCAACCCTCGTTGACTGTCCAAAATATCCTTGAGGGGAGCGGTTACAGGCTTCAAAGCTTCGGACATGACATGCTGAGTCTCAAACCTGAGACCTTTTAGAGCTCTCAGTTTTTCTTTTACAGCCCTGGTATGCTCGGCTACAGACTCTTCAAGTCTTATGCTTTCACTATCCATCTTACAAATGACTTGAAAATAGACGATTACCTTCAATTTATAGTCTGTGTCCACCTTGAGTTCTCATCGTATCGATAGCCTTAGCTAACATCTCTATCGAAGTTCTCAGTTGCTCGGTTTCTTTCTTATGTTCCTGCGTATGTGTCTTGAACGCTTCAGCAAAGATTGCCGTATTAGTGTACTGGCTTCTGGTTGATTCTTCTAGACTCGTCATTTGCTGCACATTAGTTTTGTAAGCGTCCATCATCATATTTACATTTTCCTCCACTTTCTTAAGTTTATCATTGCAGCAATCAGTTTTGAGAGTATTCAAAACCTCTGTCTTTAACTGTCCGACTGTAGCCTCTAAATCTGAAACTCGCTTCATCGCTAACTTTTCTAAATTGCTAATTTTCTGATTGCAAAGATTCTGAAGATTTGTTTTTTCTCTATCAAGCTCTGCGGTAACTTGTTTAATGGAGTCCATTACAGAATCCACTCTGTCTTTTGTAGAGGTTGTTAGAGTATCCACATTACTCGTAGTTTTATTCAGATTTGCTGTGATGTCTAGCAGCTTCTTACCTATTTGCATCTCGATTTCCTTTGGTAAGTACCTATTTAACTGCTGTCGCGTCTCGTTCGATTTCCTAATGATCATAGCTCTAGCATATCTTTTATTTACAGCATCTGTATCTCCGAGAGGATCTGCTATATCAGTGATTCTCTTATTGTCGAATATAATGTTACCATTACCATCTCTCGTCTGCGTGCGTGAATTGACATATCCAGTGATGAACTTTTTATTCACAACATTGTTATCGTGAACAGGATCTAGCAATACCTTCAATCTAACTTTATCAATCACAATGTTATTTTCCTTATCTCTCTTGAGGATATATCTTGAAATCAATTCATCGAACAGGGTCTTAGCCATAACCTCAACATTGTTAGCAGCTTGCTGAGAGAAATGTTGCATTCTAATTTCGAGAGCATCCACATAATTCTTATTGGAAGCATCATGATTATCTTCAGGATCGTGAACGTTACACAATCTCTTATTCTTGAATTGATAATTTCCTTTGACATCTCTATTTATGATAAAACGATCAAACACTCTTCTAACTGGACCAGTTCTCTGAGAACCGAACCTGTCGATGCTCATGGTTAACTACGAGTGATCATTTTCTTTTTTGTCGAGCTTAATATATACATCAAAACCATTCCAATATCGTCCCTCATTCATATGAAATTCAGGAACTATCACAACAAACGGTCTTCCTTCTGTAGAGCTCTCCCAAACGTTCTTACATAGATCTTTAAATTCATTGTAGGCCATGTCGGTATTTACATAATCTTCGTAAATGTGCTTTAAGTTTAAATTGTCTTGTCTGAAGAGTATTATTATGTTTGTATTATCGCGAATTAAATGTTTTGGAACTTTAGCATAGGACTGCGCTAGATATACAGAATCGACATTTCGATGTCTACCCATACTGTAAAAGGATGCTATCTTTTCCTGCTTTTCAGTGATGACGTCATCAAATATAAAGATTGAATTTTCTTCGACTTCAGAAGGATGCAAAACATCATTCCCGTTGTCGAAGGTGTTCACTTCTATACCTTCGATGTTACCAAGCACTTTAATTAGATATTGGTACTTTGGTTGATAGAGAGACTTTGAAAAAATATACAAATTTTCAAAACGTAGTCCATTCTCATGGAGTAGCATATTGAGTAATACGTTTGTTTTCCCTGCACTGGAACTCCCTAAAATAAGAGCTCTGACATTAGATGGAAATAACTTGCCATGACGATCACTTCTAAAGTCACTTTCAAAGTGTAATACCTGAACAGGTAGAGAGCAGTGCTGCTTAACAAGCTCCATGTTAACAACTAACTTATAAAATGTATGTGCGATGTTTATATATTACCGTATGTAAAAGTAGTTAATAATTGAATGCAATGATATAAAAGGGCTAATGCATGCAATTACTCGTTTAGTCTATCATGAGAGCTAAGAGAGGGAGGTCGTTGCAGTATAAGCGCGGCTCTGGAATTATTAATTCCATAATTAATTCGCTCCCCTTTGAAGCTCACTTACCTGGATATAGATATTGCGGTCCTGGTACTAAATTGGAAAAACGTCTAAAAAGAGGAGACCCCGGAATTAACCAATTAGACACAGCCTGCAAACAGCACGACCTCGCGTACGCTGAGAATAAGGACACAGCTTCAAGACAAATAGCGGATAAGATTCTTGCAGAGACGGCTTGGAAACGTGTGCAGTCATCAGATTCAACTTTTGGTGAAAGGTTAGCTGCAAGGCTAGTAACTGCAATCATGAAGGGAAAGGTTGCAGTGGGAGCCGGAAAGAGGAAGAAGAAGAGAGGAGGGTTTTTACCGTTGATACCTATCATTGCTGCTTTAGGCGCTGCAGCAGGTGGCGCTGCTCAGATAGCCTCTGCAGTCAATAAAAAAAAGGCTGCTGATAGGCACTTAGCAGAAGTTGCGAGGCATAACAAGGCGATGGAGACCCTAGGAAAGGGACTCCGGAAGGGCAGGTGTAAGAAGAGGAATAAAGGAGGATTCTTACCTGCAATGCCTCTGATATCGTCTTTAGCCGCTGCGTCTAAAATAGCAAGGTCTTTGAAAAAAAGAGGATCTAAAGGCGAGGGTTTAAAGAAGGCAAAAAACGGAGGAAGAGGATTGTACATATACCAGAGGAAGCCCTAAGTAACGTAGCCCTCGAATATTATGCTAAACGTTTAAAAATTCCTTATTTTAGAGGTGTTTATATGATTGACAAACTTCCTTTAAAACCACACTGCAAAGAGAGACTTATTACCAATCTCGATACATCAGATAATGCAGGAACACACTGGGTTGCTATAAGGAAAGAAGGTAATGTCGCATACTACTTTGATAGTTTCGGTAATTTGAAGCCGCCTCCTGAGATTGAGAAATATCTACAAGACGTTAAAATCTACTATAATACACAGAGATACCAGAATTACGATTCAGTCATCTGTGGACACTTGTGCTTGCAATTTCTTTTATCCTAGAAGCTGCTTCATCGTCAAGATGAGTTATACAGTTACAGTGAGTGGGTCAGACACTGTTATTTCAACGTATCTAAACCCTCCTCTACAGCTAGATCCTCCAGGTCATTATGAGATTGCTCTCTTGAATTTTGAAACATTCTATTCAATACCAAATGTCGATGAAAGTAATAATAGATTTCATTATATTCATAATGGTAAACCTGAAACCATTGTCATCCCTCATGGAACCTACGAGATTGCCGATATCAATACATTTCTAAAGGATAAACTAGAATTGAATGATGAAGTCTTCTTCATAAGGCCTAACAATAATACAATGAAGGCTGAAATTAAATGTCCTTATACAATAGACTTTTTTAAGGAAAAGATCTATTGGTTCGCTTCTAGGATTCACAGACACTAAAATAATTCCTGCTGGAGAAGCGCTCGAATCTGACGATCTTGTGAATATATTTAAAGTGAGTATCATACGCGTGGAGTGCAGTATTGCAACAGGCTCTTTCATTGACGGTAAAAGCGGACATTCGCTCTACGAGTTTTTCCCTTCTGTTCCGCCAGGCTATCATATCTCTCAAGAACCTTCGAACCCCATATATTTACCTGTCATAGATACAAACTATATAGACCAGATCACTATTCGAGTGGTAGATCAACACGGTAAGGCTATCAACTTCAGGAACGAAGTTATCACTACAAGACTCCACATAAGACGTAATGGCAATACATTTTAAAAGACACCTCAAATACTATAATAGACGACGTACACAGCGATCGAAGCATACTACCTCTCCAACTTCCGAGGAGTTAACACGTGCTAACCGCAAGTTCCTCGAAGAGTTAGGTTACAGGACGCTATAATGGACATCTTAAACGTGACAGAAGTTCCAGCCTTTGACGACAAGATCACCAAGGAGGAAGAGCATATTTTTCTTCCATACAACACCTCCGCTCTGGATGTAAACGATGAAATTAGAATACCATGCCAAGCTGAAGATTTGTATACGCCACCTAACAAGAGTTATCTCTACATCGAAGGTGCTCTCACCAAGGTAGATGGATCCCCTACTACTATATCGAAGCTCACTAATAATGCTATAACCTTCATGTTTGATGAGATACGTCAAGATATGAATGCTACAACTATAGACAGAACAAGGAATCCTGGAATTACTACAACTATACGAAATTATGTGACTCTCAACCCTATGGAATCGAATCGTCTGCTGAATGCTGGATGGGCCTATCCTGGTGAAGAAATTGATATAGTACACGCGACGAATGGAGCTTTCAATGCTGTAGTCCCTCTCTCGATGCTCCTAGGATTTGCTGATGACCACAAGGAACTTATACTCAACAGCAAGTTTGAATTGATTCTCATAAGATCAAAAGATTCTAGAAACTGTGTCCTGAGTTCGAATGGAGAGGAAGCTAATGTAAAGTTAACTAGAATCGAATGGAGGATGCCTGTAATTCGCCTTTCCGATGCTGAAAGAGTTCACATTCTAAAAATTGTCAAGTCTGATAAACCTCTACACCTTGCCTTTCGATCTATGGATCTTCATACCCAGCCTGCTGTACCCCAGACAAGATCTTTCACGTGGAATGTAGCAACAACATCTAAGCTCGAGAAACCTCGCTTCATCATAGTGTGTGCTCAGACTGCAAGATTGGGTGATTATAGCAAGAACAGTTCCGAGTTTGATCACTGCAACATTACTAATTTGAGACTATTCCTCAACAGTGAATGCTACCCCTACCATGATTTGAACTTGGACTTTAAAAGTTCAAAGTTTGCTTCACTATATGAAATGTACTGTAAATTTCAAAGTTCCTATTATGAAAGAGAGAATTATCCTCTCTTGAAGAGAAAGGATTTTCTTCACAGTGCACCATTATTCGTATTAGACTGTTCTCACCAACCCGAGGAGGTTATAAATGGAGCTGTGAACATCAGAATCGAGATTCAAGCATCTGTAAATATACCAGCCCAGACGTCACTGTACTGCCTGATTCTACACGAAAAAGTATTTACCTACAAACCTCTTTCTCACGTAATGCAAGCACTTATATAATTATGCATATGTTTGGGTGAATGATTTTTGTAAAGGAATGTACAAGGATAAGTTTTATGAATAATAAATTGAATTCATATACTAAAACACTCTTTTATTGACTTTAGCATACATTTCAAGCATTTTCCTTCTTCCCCTCCTACTCCCTGAAAAACTAATTGCTCCTGACTTGCAGAAATCATTTAAAATATTCAAATGTCTTTCAATATAGGGCAATAGCCGTTTTAGGTTCCTTACACCCTCAATGTCTAAAGATATTACATTATTATTTAAACACGTATTTATGAAATGAATTGAACTGTCAAAAAATACAATTATATTGTATGCATAAATTACATTGTCACAATATTCATCACACGCAAACTTTTTTTCTTGGCGTAGGTAATCTTCAATCATTGAAATGTTTTTGGATATTATATCCCAGTCTGATTTTGTAATATAAACAATTGATTTATCACTTTCACAATTTATGTAGAGGGAGGGTATGTCATAGTATAGTCCAATGTTCACGGAATGGGAGGGGGAGATGCTGACGTCATCAAACGCCTGTGATCGATTCTCCATGCTCCTCCGGGGTATCTTCAATGAATAAGAAGACCCTAGGACCCTCGTTGAGGATCCTCCTCTTGCAACTCTTCTTCTGCTTTCTCTTCCCAGTCTCGTTCTGCCTCTTCCTCCGCTCCCTCCTCGCACCCCTGCAACATATATTCAAAACAATGTTAGAAATAGGTTTAGTTAATGATTTCATATCCTCTGAAAGAGAAAAATACAAATATTAGAAAAATCCTCTCCCCTTGCCTCACAAAAAAGTACTATCAAAATGTGTCATACTCACTTCAAGGGTTTGCACGATTCTGCGTGTATCTCGGGCGAGCAATCTGGAATCGTCTGATTTATCCCATCCTGTACCATCGTTGCTTTATCATCCTCAGGGGTAGTAGTAATGTCGGGTAGTGGAGCAGCATCCTCGTCCATAGGCTGCGTATTGGCCTCTGCGATTGGATATTCCTCTATATTGACAATACGTCTCTCAGGATCCAGCTCCTCTATTGGCACAGGTACCTTAGGCTCAGTCATTCGCAGTCTGTAATAATTTAATTTTAGGTTAGACATAGAGTAGCATTAGAAGCAGTAAATGAAAATGTAATTTAACATTTCTTCTACTTACTCGAGTTTTCTCCTCCTGCGCTGGTAGACCTCGCAGTTATCGTTACATAGGAAGAAGGATGTCATGCGTTCATGCTGGGCTGGGTTAGTACAAAGTATAGAATGCATGTATCCCGTGCACGACTCTGTATCACATTCAGTTAGATGTTTCGAGACGAAGACATCGTCAACTTCCTCGACATCGCTAAGATCCTCCACATCATCACCCATGCGATTTTCACTGAAAGAATAAAATAATTTCAAGTTAGTTTTCATTTAACATGCGTACAATATATTACCGAGTTATAGAAAAATATATATATATATATATATATATATATTACTTACATGTTCGCTCCTCGATAAACAGGACAGCTCTCTGTATACACTTCCAGTGTAGTCATTTGATCTTGATGCGATGGTTGAGTACACAACACTGAATGCATTAAACCATTGCATGTTTCGGTATGGAAGTATACGTAGTGAAAATAATCTTCTCCGCACTCGCTCCAGCAATCATTCATCTCAGATGCACGATTATCACCAGCCATTTCGATTATCACTGAACGAGCAATAAATTGATCGCTCTGGCTGCCGACGTTCCTTATATACTGATGACGGTGACGTCACGCGGCTGTGGAGTGGGGATGAATGCATGTTGAGACCTGTTATTCGCCTTCGGGCAGAAGCCGGCTGTCTATTTTTTGAATACAAAGGCCTTTTTTTAATAACATTTATAATATTTAACTATAATGTTATCCGTATTTATTTTATTTTTAATAACATATGTAGTATTCACCTATCAATGAGACGCTTCTGAATTATGAATACTTTATTCGCAATATTTTATTGAAAGAAATAAGAACTATGAAACTTAATCATTAATTATCAGGGAAAAAATTGTCTAGACTTGGGTTTTTCCACGGTTTGCGATGGAAATTCTACGAGCTAAAGGTATTTACATTGAGTGTCTGGGTTTTTCAGAGCACTTAGGAAAACAATTACTGACCTTGTTCGCTAATGTGGTGAAAGCGTCTAACGTTGTCAGCTAATGTAGGTCACCGTTACCACCAGGCAGAAGTAGGATGCGGGTTTTTTCATTACATACCTGACTGTTGTTCGCTAATGTGGTGAAAGCGTCTAACGTGGTCAGCTAATGGAGGTCACCGTTACCTCCAGGCAGAAGTAGGTCGTTGTTCGCTAATGTACGTAAACAGATCCGGAATGCAAACTTAAAAGTCTATTAATGTGGTGAAAGCGTCTAACATGGCCAGCTAATGGACAAGCGCTTTCCCCAGATAGAAGAAGGCTGCAGTGTTTTCATTACATGACAGACTGTTCCCGTGAGCAGACTACTTATACTCACGCTCGGGTCAACAATTAATTAATCAAAAAACTTAATTGCTCGAGGAGCCTTAGATATGCAGGCCTTAGTAGTCATAAAAAATGTTTGACGAACATTACCTAATTAATTTGCCGAGGGGCGGCAGGCCTCGAGAGAACAAATCCCTCAAGTCAGGACGCCACGGCACGCGACTAGACCGCTTGGGGGAGGGGGGTAGGACCTGTCGGCATCTCCGGCGGTCATTAGCGGGTTACATGTTTACATATGTATTACCACACATATCCATTAGACTTGACATTAGCGGCGGTCATTAGCGGGTTACACGTGTTTACATATGTTTACATATGTTAAAACACATGTAATTACCCTTATCAGCTGTCGGCATCTTCCTTTGCGCCAGAACATACCCTTTATATCTACTTATAGCCCTTCCCTTTATCCTTTCTAACGAATCCAAGTCTTGAGGTACACCCGAGCTCACGGTGCCGCTTTCGGACAGTTCTTTACCTACTTTTACCCTTTGTGTTCTCCCCTCCAAAAAAATAACCCATAAAAGTACGCGTTTATCAATTCCTGTACTTAGCTAGCTTCCGGATAAGTAAATTATGCGGCCCTATATAAAAAGCTTTAGAAAATCTTATCACCACTGCATCAGTTCTTCCTCCTGCATCCACCTCATTTGCTAAGTCTTGAAATAATGAAGTTATTTGGCTTTCGCACGAGAAATCACGTCTAAACCCATGTTGCGCTTCCTGGAACCACTTTTTGTTTTCTAACTCCTCCCGCATATATCCTGCAATTAAATGCTCCATCAATTTACACACTACTGAAGTTAGACGAAACGGTCGATAAATATTTATTTCTGTTTTATTGCCCCCTTTATAAATCGGAACTACAATAGCAGTTTTCCAATCTTCTGGTAAGACACTGTTGTTAATTGACGTGTTGAACAAAACCATTAGGTAGGGAATTAAGGCTTCTCCCCCTATCTTCAATATTTCGGTAGGTATGTTACCGGGCCCCCTCGATTTTCGATTGTGTAACATCTTGATCCTTTTGCGCAATTTAGAAACCATCATTTGAAAAAGAGATTTTCCACTAACCTAAATTTCCTGTTTGGAATTATCCTCGTGTGTGTCTTAACATAGGAGCCATGTCTTTTCCTGTTCTCAACTGCTCTAATCAAACTCTTTCGCGAATTTTCTACACTGCTGGTTAACATAGCGCACTTGCATTTATTATAGATTTTAAGTGGCATGTATACATTAAAGTAATAATGATGTTGATGATAATAGAAATATCCTTCTTCTTGCAAAACTGCTGTGATACTTTTGGATTACAAGTAAATAACTGATCAGCAACGGTCACCCCAAATTACACTTGTACGAGGTTTATTAGTGTTATTGTTATTATTATTATTATTAAACGCTTGCACGTAAGAATAAGTGTGAAACTTCGTACACAACATTCCTTATATTACAGTATTGCTGTACTTGTACACGGTCGTGCCAAAAAATTCCGAGAAAAGTCTTATAAAAAATGTCGGAAATTAGGGATGCAATTTTTAATAGTAATGACTCCTACAGAAGTCGCATTTGCTGTTAATTGTTCGAGTTTCTATTGGGAAACACGCCACCACTTTCAACCAAAGTGCGAAAAAATTCTTCACATTTCGCTCTATATTAACTGTTTGTTTTTGCAGTTTTGATCCCGTACTAATAATTGTTTTTTTCTGGTCGTAGTCCTTTGCGATGAAGAGCCAAGATTTTGATACTCCTTGGCATCATGTTCGGGAGGTGTTTCGTCACTTAACCACGGCCAAAATATGAGATATATTCGCTTTCGTCAACATATTCGCACACAAGAGCGTACAAGTAGGTCCTGAGAAGTTAGAAAAAGCTCTAAAATTGCTGGATCTGACAACGGCACTTTGTGAAATGTGGCGGTGTTTGGCACCATAACTTTTGTTTGCTGTCATAATTTATACGAGTGGAATGGGAAGGGCTTTACCCTTACCCTAAGTAAAAATGTCGCTCTGTTTGGTCCACAAGTGTATGTCACAAGCTCACCGTAATTGCTTTTAGCACATGAAACATCTGAAACTACATTAGAAAAAAAGTATATAAAGCGTGTCAACAAGAAGCAGATGTGTTATGTTAAAACTACATAGTCTTAACTGGACCTGAACATCATGCATGTGGGGGAGGGGTGGGCAAGGATGGACCTAGCCCCATAGAAATTGAGATAAGCAACAAACAAAACATATCCGTTTTACTCTAATGTCTACGATGTTTATAGATTTGGGCATTTAAGTATTAATATGCAGTAATAATATTTCTATTGGCAAGTGAGTTTGGTGTTCACTATAATCAGCAACAAGGGTTCAATTTATTTGCAAATTCCAGACACCCCTGTAGTGTAGTACATTTCCCCCTCTCAGTTTATTCTTTCTCGTTTCAGTGCAGCCCAGCAACACATCATCCTCCGTGGAATAGTGTTTACCATGCTAGCCTTCAGCTCCGAGGTCGTGGGTTCAAGCCCGGCGGAGGGTGATGGAGTTTTTTCGGGCGTAAAAATCCTTAGCATGGCTTACTTCGGAAGGGAAGCAAAGCCGGTGGTCCCGTGTCGTAGATTTACGGCACGTAAAAGAACCTCAAGCCTGATAAAGAGGCCTCTGAGCAAAATTACCGGTCTTTCACGCCCAATATATAAAATGGGACGCTAAGGACCACAGCAGTTAAAGAGAGTCCACAAATAAAAGCTTAATTTCAATTTTAGGAACACGACTTTTCCCCGTAAGTGATTAACTGATTTTTGGAAACATTTGAAAATTAATTTACGGAATGAGGACATTTCATGTACTTAAGATTTTTTCATTACTAAAAGAGTAAAAAGACTGCAGCATTTGTTGCCCTCAACAATTCTGTACAAGTAGCACAGTGGACTTCTTTCTTAAAACTTATGCATTATTAAGTTGTTGACCGCCTGAGCGAACCGCAACAGAAGTCAAGGGTTCTCTTAATTTCCAAATGTTTCAAATTTCTGCCTAGAAAACATACTGGAGTGCTCTCTCCTGAAAAAAAAAAATCTGTCGTAGCCCAACTAAATGGAGTAGTATAGTTGTGTTTAATTTTATTATGGGTGTAGAAGAATTATTTCGTTGTCATTTGAATTTAGCTCTTAATATTGTGACTGCCCAATTTTTTCAACTATAACTTCTTTCAATTCTCACTGTCACTGTTTTGATCTGGTTCAACTTTCACTGGGATTTCACTTAGTTCACTCTGTCACTTCACTAGTGTGAGGTAGTTCAATTTACCCGTCACTTCACTTTCTTCGTGACGTAACCGCTTCTTCCGGACGGTGTATTAGCTGGGTAGTCGAACATAGGACTTTTACTACTATCTCTCGCTCCGCAGTAGCACTCTCTGCACGTCACAGCAGTTGTATCCAACTCGCTCGGGGAACTGCACTTGATGTCGCAGCAGAAACGCGCTCGCCAATCGCTTACTCACTCACTGACCGACTCAACTGACTCGCTCGCTTATATAGGCAATGGAATCTTCCAAAGAACATTCTATAACAATCCGTATACACGTTCTGGAGGCGGGGGAAGACACTTCCAGAAGATTCTGGTTATCTCTGAGAGCGCTTCTGTTTTTACGCGGGCGAGAGCGCGATTTACCTTTATTTATCTCCGGCTGCCTGGCGCCGACCACTCGATAACCTTAGGTCATAGTCGCTGTGTCACAATATGCACTGCCATATTGCTGAAATTTTCTTTAGCAAAACCACGGAATCCTATTTATGGTTAGAGATGTGACTAGCGGACACGCTAAACATTTACGTCATCAATTTACTGGACGGTTTAAGCAACCGTGTAATTAACCCTAGAGAGGTGGCGTATGTACGTCTTACATTAGTTGTGGCGTGGGGTCATTTGCGACCCCGGGAATAAAACGATTGTTATAAATGGGCCGAATTAATACTTTTGATTAATTATTGCTTACATATACCGAGTAATACATGATTATTAAAATAACTGTTGGTTGTAGAAATCTACTTTAAAAAATAAAACAAAAACTTTGAATTGACAGTTACCGTGTTAAATCCCAGAAACGTCGACTGAATTTCCTCTGAATTTCCAAATTGGTGAATGTAACGATACTTTGGAGCATATCGTCGGTAAAAAAACACCTTCCAGGCCTCTATAGGAGGTTTTGCATTTTTAGCTGCAGATTTTACACCTGGTAAGTGAGTCACTATCTTGTGGGAGCGAGTACGTGAACCATTTTCCATGGCGTAACTCGATCCTTTCCATAAATATTGCACATTCCTTGTGACAGTGAAATGTCATCACTCATATGTTCTTCCTCTTCTGCACTTTGCTCACTTTCACTATTTGAACTCAGTATTTCAAGTTTATCTTCGGTTTCACTGCCTTCACCACCTAATGCTTCCTCTTCTTCCACTTCCCTTATTAGGGCTAATAACCTTGCCTGATGTTCATCGTAATTTATATTGAGATATAAAAACAGCACTATGTTTAAGACTAAAAAATACGTATATATTATAACCACAACTTCTCTAAGATTCAGCTGAAAACACACTGTAACTACAGAAACAATATGCAGACGAGACACATAACAGGCAACGGAAGAGGTGGCATGGGATATTTCCTGCCCTCCTTTCAGCCGAAGAACACAAATAGCCTATATTCTAGGAATGTATGGCCTGTAATCCAATGCTAATGACCTCTAACAAAAGCCAAGGAATGCAGCGAAAGGTAAGGGAAAGCCAGGGTTCAGGTATCCGAAATCAGTATATATAATTTGCAAATAAAACTGACTGGGGTCAGAAAATACCCCGCGCCACCTCTCTAGGGTTAATATCAGATAGGTTAATACAGGATTGCCAAAGCAAGCCTAGTGACGTAGGGGTGAGGGCTTTGCTGTAAAAACGAGACAAACAAGTATCCTATTTCCCGCGTATATAATGTATACCATGATGAACAAATTTTGATGAAAGTTGCACTTTTGGCTAGGCGGAGTCGTTCGTTACGCAAGAGATTCAGTTTTTAATGTTCATTCATTTAAAAATTACGTCACACCTACTGCTGTTCGCATGCAATCAGCGGCTCAAGTAGGTGCGATATCCACTGCTACTCGTGTTTATATCGCATCATTCTAAAAGACATAGGTAGCGATATTTATCACAAAACACATTACCATTAATAGCATCAAACGTGTCAAACCATATATTCTTGGTAATCGGAAGGAATATTCCATTTTACAGCTCTAACGAAGACATGTTGCTCAGCTATTCTGAAAAGTTTGAGTTAACATTACACAAAATGCAAAGCATCAAGCAAACTTACGTTTTAAATACTTTATGAAAGAGAAAATGACCAAATCAATATGTATAGTACAGCTGCTCTGAAGACACGTCGTTTGTAACGTAGGTTTATGTGAACATGTCGGATACTTTTTAAATTTTAGTAGCGACTCTCGCAATGACCATAAAGTAAAGATGAAGAAATTCTGAGTGAAACTGAAAAGGGAAGACTAAACAGCAACTGAACTAATAATACGCAACATTCCCAGAAACGAGAAAACAAAAACCGATGGAATTATACACAAGAAAATATATGAGCACAGCGAAAATGTGAAGAAGCAACAACACGCTTTAATCCATCTGCACTTAAACACATTCTGCTTTCATATAATGTCTCTTGTGTTACTGACAACACCTTAGTAATGTCTAACAGCTATATTTCAGGTTCCCGCTTAGTCATTGCACACCTCTATTCCTGGCCACTAGCAACGTAAAGGTGGTTCACAAACATTGTCGTACATAAAAAGTGGCCCATTTCCCTAGATCGCCATAGTGTTTTTCCCTCCGTAAGATTTCCACCTTAAGGTAACCAACTTTTAACCCATCCAGCCGGTATCATTTCTCTACGTGACTGCCCTGAAAACAATACAGGGACATAAAACAAACCAATGAACGCTCTGTCTCCTTTGGTTCGGTTAAGCGGGATTTTACTGCAATATACTGCTTATAACTAGATGGATTCATATTATTTTTTTTGTGGATGACATTTTCTGTAATTACTTGGCTGTCGTTAAGTCGGCCATAAAATGGGGCTATTAAGATCACATGAGCAAACAATCAATATTATTAATTTCCTCAAATTGATTTTCAGGAACGGAAACATAAAGTGATGTATAATTTCAGAACTTGGTTTTAAGCCTGGTACAAATTAACCCTTCGATATTGGCCTGAGATTTAATTGAATCAATAACATATTTATATTGTACCTCCACGTGGAACCTAGACACAATATGCCGATGGACAACCTTAAGGGTATGTTCATTACGTACTCCAAACAAGGGGGTTCTTTTGCTTTTGTTACCCAGTTAAGTAACAGACCTGGGGAACCTTGCACTGACCTTAATGCTTTTCCTTTTAACTAGTACAAAGAAACCGACGTCATCAGAATTTTCGTTGACTTGCTCGGTTGCTGCCTTCTCTGCATAGCGGGTAGGTCGGACGAGGCATTCTAGGAACTAAATGTCGAAATCCGCTGCACGGTCTTCGATCCCTGATTGCAGGATTCTTCTTTCCCACCGATGTTGTTTTCTACATTCCTGATAAAACGGTTGAGAAAAGACCTTTATTCTCTCCCTTCAGCTTTAAAACTTCAGAAATAAACACTTCCACCATTGTGAACAGCTTCTGCACCAGGTGATGTGTGTTATCGAACTTCAGTCGCTTAGTCTCTAATTGAACACTACTGGTGAAGGGATTCCTCAGTTCAGGAAGATTTCCATCATCATACTAGCATCAAGATTAACATTTCCTGCTATTCTATTCTCACTTTCTGCACTAACATTTTCATCCTCAAATCCTAAAAAGTCTGGGCTGTTTTCTGTAACCTGTATTGAATTACAGCTAACTGTTACATTATCTCCCTCCATAATTATTTCTTCTGTATTATTAGTAGCCATTGTTCTCTTTATCCTACCACTCCTAAGGTACATTTAAATTTGTTTACCCTTTTTTTTTTTTAGAATTAACATAACATTATTCTAACCTTTCTGATGCTATCTGCTGATGTAGCTTTGATGTCCAGCTTTCTGCCCCTTTCTCCTAGGTTTGTATGTCGCTTCTGCATTGCATTATGATGAATCTGCGTCTTGTAGATTATTTCACTGCTGCATTCGCCCCTTTCTGGTCATCTCACTTCTTCCTGGTTAATTCTGCCCCTTCCTGGTTATTCTGATCCTTGCCTGGTCATCGTGTTCCTTTCCTGGTCACTATGCTTCTTTCCTGGTCATCGTGTTCCTTTCCTGGTTATCGTGCCCCACGTTCTGGGTGCCAATTTGTAACGGTATTACTTACAAATTTTTATTTACATCAGTGTTGAAGCCATCTTATGACGTCATTCATTTGTTTGGTTTGTAGCTCCATCTGGCGTAGCAATTTGCATCAGTTTTTGAAATAATTCATTTTAAATGTCCTCCGGCTAGCTGTTTGGGTCGAACATGTATCTCTATACAGGTTGTGAAGCGGAAAGGAATCTTTTATCCAAAAATTACACTTAATGAAGAAATTTGTTTTATAATTTTTATTGTCGAACACGTTCACTAACACTTTTACATATTGATCTGGATACTCGCCAAACTAAAACTGTTTGTAATAACTTCTTACTGATCACTTTTAACTCACGTACTTCAACTTTGTGTATAATTAACTTTACCATATTTTAAATCTTTCATAAATTTGCTGCGCGTAACTTGACGAACTGACTGACTGAAGACAACGTGTAGTATATGAATGCTTTCGGCGAACTGAAGGACTGACTGACGACGTGTAATGTGCTAGGAATTTTGATGAACTGGGGGCGATCTACCTCGGACTTGGCTTTATATACTCCCACTCCTCGACATGCCTAAAGATTATAAATGAACTGCTATTGGCTAATAAAACGCGCCAACATTAGCGTCTATTTTAATATCCAATAAAAACCACGAATACATATTGCTTTTTAGGGAAACATTCCAGAAGGTTCTCAACGGAAAAAACACGCGAACATTACGTAACTTCCTGCATTATTGCGTTATTATTGACAGTTTCAGTAAAGCCTTATAAATTTACTTTCCAACAATATTTACAATCAATAAACATCTGAAATCAATGTCACATAAAAATGCATATTCATATTACAATCATTATTTACATTTAAGTAATTTGTGATACAAATTACTGTATCATATGCCCCACTAGAAACATAATTATAAATATTTACAACTTGTTTGGAAATTTTATAATTGTGTTTTTAGTCTCCTAAATCTTGGAACACACGCTATCACTTTCACTTGACATTTCACACGCATTTAACACACGACATATGTTCTGTCTTAATCTCGCCACTATTTACTGGCTCTGGTTTAATTTGTTTTGACATTAATCTGACGTTACAAAAAAAATTTTTTTATAGCAAATACTGTACCCTAAATTATTTAATTACTGTTACCAAATTGTTTACTTTCTTAAGTTGTTGACAAAAATTTATACATTTAAGATTTTTGTAATTATTACACATATTTACCAAAATATTTACCCTCTACTCAAATATTTACATCTCTTAAATCTAGACACTGTTTCACCTTTTCTGTTTGCTACATAAGTATTTGTTTTTAATTATTTTTACCCATTTTTGTTGTTTTGTACATTATTTACGTACTTTTACTTTAAAATCATATTAAGTTTCAATTTCTTTGCATTGTTAATTTTCAAATGTTGTTACAGTTACTAAAAATTTAATTTTTTTTTTAAAACATTTCTCTTTTCAAATGACATATAAATAGTTAACCCTCTTACGTTCCAATACATTTCTCTGCAAGTCATCTTTAACTATCCAGCATTTACTTTACATCTCATTGCTATTTACCCTCCTGGATCAAATTGTGTGTGGCTAAACATTACTCGTAGCCGTATCCTAACCTTCAAATTTTTGTTCATGAATAACCTCTTGTATTCATATGACATTTCGTTCCCTGATAACATTTGAAAACAATCTACAGTTTCTTGAACAACACATCTTTTACCAACTTTCATTTTTGATTCTTTTACTATCTCATCAATTTGAAAGTACTCTGACAAATCTATACTAAACTGTACTGGACTGGAGTTTTCAATTTGAACATCTTGGTACAATTTATTTCTTTGCATTTCTGATTCTTTCTTTATTTCTGATATTTCCCCTCTGAAATTAACTTGCGCCTCATTTACATCTACATTCATAACCTCTTTCATCTCTCTTAACTTACTTGAAATACTACTCATTTGACTTCCTAACTCTGTACATTCTACATTAACCTCACTTTTAGTATTAACCTCACTTTCTTTGTTACCTATTTCCTTGCTCATGTCTAGCATTTTCTTTGAAATTTCTCCTGTCTCACTTGCTATTACTTCCTCATTTTCATCTCTCATTTTTGGCATACTAATATCTAGCTTCATAACTTTCTTTTCAATTTCTTCACTGCTTTGATCTACTGTTTGCTCTAATATCACATTACTCCTACCAATATTTTCAATTGAATTCCTGTTTTGTTCTAAGCTTTTACCAATATCTTCCCTCAATTCCCTATTATTCTTTTGTATATCTTCCCTGTTTTGATCCATTTTCTTTTCTAATTTCTCATTATTCTTACAAATTTCTTCCCTTAATTCTTTCTTATTCTGAACTAAATTCCTATCAATATCTTCCCTTAATTTCTCTATATTCTCATTAGTCTTTTTCATATCTTCTCTCATTCCCTACTCATATTTCTCAGCATTTCCATCATCATACTAGCATCAAGATTAACATTTCCTGCTATTCTATTCTCACTTTCTGCACTAACATTTTCATCCTCAAATCCTAAAAAGTCTGGGCTGTTTTCTGTAACCTGTATTGAATTACAGCTAACTGTTACATTATCTCCCTCCATAATTATTTCTTCTGTATTATTAGTAGCCATTGTTCTCTTTATCCTACCACTCCTAAGGTACATTTAAATTTGTTTACCCTTTTTTTTTTTTAGAATTAACATAACATTATTCTAACCTTTCTGATGCTATCTGCTGATGTAGCTTTGATGTCCAGCTTTCTGCCCCTTTCTCCTAGGTTTGTATGTCGCTTCTGCATTGCATTATGATGAATCTGCGTCTTGTAGATTATTTCACTGCTGCATTCGCCCCTTTCTGGTCATCTCACTTCTTCCTGGTTAATTCTGCCCCTTCCTGGTTATTCTGATCCTTGCCTGGTCATCGTGTTCCTTTCCTGGTCACTATGCTTCTTTCCTGGTCATCGTGTTCCTTTCCTGGTTATCGTGCCCCACGTTCTGGGTGCCAATTTGTAACGGTATTACTTACAAATGTTTATTTACATCAGTGTTGAAGCCATCTTATGACGTCATTCATTTGTTTGGTTTGTAGCTCCATCTGGCGTAGCAATTTGCATCAGTTTTTGAAATAATTCATTTTAAATGTCCTCCGGCTAGCTGTTTGGGTCGAACATGTATCTCTATACAGGTTGTGAAGCGGAAAGGAATCTTTTATCCAAAAATTACACTTAATGAAGAAATTTGTTTTATAATTTTTATTGTCGAACACGTTCACTAACACTTTTACATATTGATCTGGATACTCGCCAAACTAAAACTGTTTGTAATAACTTCTTACTGATCACTTTTAACTCACGTACTTCAACTTTGTGTATAATTAACTTTACCATATTTTAAATCTTTCATAAATTTGCTGCGCGTAACTTGACGAACTGACTGACTGAAGACAACGTGTAGTATATGAATGCTTTCGGCGAACTGAAGGACTGACTGACGACGTGTAATGTGCTAGGAATTTTGATGAACTGGGGGCGATCTACCTCGGACTTGGCTTTATATACTCCCACTCCTCGACATGCCTAAAGATTATAAATGAACTGCTATTGGCTAATAAAACGCGCCAACATTAGCGTCTATTTTAATATCCAATAAAAACCACGAATACATATTGCTTTTTAGGGAAACATTCCAGAAGGTTCTCAACGGAAAAAACACGCGAACATTACGTAACTTCCTGCATTATTGCGTTATTATTGACAGTTTCAGTAAAGCCTTATAAATTTACTTTCCAACAATATTTACAATCAATAAACATCTGAAATCAATGTCACATAAAAATGCATATTCATATTACAATCATTATTTACATTTAAGTAATTTGTAATACAAATTACTGTATCAACAATGAAGTGAAGCGAACTGAGAGAATAAAATTTTTAATTGACGTCAGGAGTCTGTTCTGTCAGCAGAAGCTAGCTTCCAGAGATTATAATGGCACAGAAGATTCCTGAAACCCGAAAATTTCAGTCATATTTAAACCTATGCTAAACAGAAAACAGGATTTGAACGCGCACTGGAAGAAAATGAGTTATTTTCGGGGGTTTTCAGTTACTATACAGGATGGACTGACCTAATGCATAAATGAGGAGATCCGTCAATACATGCATTCAAGTTTGGACAGCACCTCATTGTATGCATGCATTGTAGACGATGAAGAAACGCCCGAACTGTATACTTGGAAGATCCCGGGAGACCTAAGAAGATACCAGATAGATATCATGGCGAAAAATCACTTCACAGGGAGAGTGAAAGATGTTACGACTATGCCTGGAGCCGACACAGACTTGTATCATAATCTTTTAGTTGCTGATATTGATGCAAGAATGAAGAAAATAAATAACTCTGGGAGGAATAAACGAAGATGGAATAGGGTGAAGCTACGGGAAGTAAAGGAAGCAATAAAGGAAGACTTATAGGGCAAATTTTGTACATTGGGTACTGAAAACCCAACTGGAACAAAATCAATGAAATATTACAGGACACAATGGCAAGAAATGTCGGAAAAGAGGAAAGAATAACCAGGAAACCATGCATTACTCAAGAAATGCTAAAGAAAATGGAAGAAGGTAAATAATGTAGAGTATAGAAAGTTAAACAATGAATTGGGGAGAGTAACAGATAAAGCAAAAGAACTGTACTTGGAAAAAGTTACTGAAGAAGTGACTGAGCTGTAAAGAAGAGGTTATGACGTCTTGTACAACAAAGCAAAGGAAATGGGATGGAGAGAAAACAAAGGAATAAGGTCTTTCGACATAGACGACTCAAATGGCATTATACTACAGAAGAGGGGTATATATTGTAGATATGGGAAGATTATATCATGGATCTCTACGAGTTAGAAAATCGACCACAACAATTAGAAGCAGAAGCAGCTGAAAATAAATAGGACCAATCATTTGAAAGTCTGGAACGGAAAAAGTCATTCGAGATATGAAGGATAAAAAAAGGCTACTATAAATGACTACATACCCGTGGATTTTCTAAAACAAATAGGAGGCCTTACTACACTAACGAGGATGATTAACAAAATATACATAAGAGAATTGCCTGAAGACTTTTTGGGTGAGACTATGATTGCTTTGAAGAAGAAACGACAACCAAAGAACTTTCGAGTATTTCCATAAGCCTAATATCCCAAACTCCAAATACAGTAGCAGGAATACCAAACAGAAGATTGAAACAATGGAGGAAACACTGGGAGAAGATAAATTTGGCTTCAGAAAAGGAACCAGAGATGTTATAGGATTCTGATACCGGGCATAGATTCCCGTCACACATCCTACACACCTAATCCGGTCTCCCATACATCGTGAACCTGGTGCGGGAGAGAACCCGTATGATGATGATGATGATGATATGCGGCTTAAGGGCGCTAAACTGCTGAGGTCATCAGCGCCCTTACAATGTAGAAAATATAAAGTCAAAAGATAAAAACAGGTAAAAGAACCGCATAATTAAAAAACGGGACGTAAACCCGCGATGTCCAAAAGGCTAAAAATAACAATAAGATAACAATAACAATAATGATAACAATAACAATAATGATAACAATAACAACAAGAATAACAATAACAACAATAAAATCAATAACAACAATAAAATCAATAACAACAATACCAATACAAATATCTGAAAAAACCAACACACTAAAAGCATAGGCAATAAACGATTAAAACGTGTCAAGAACTATGGAATGCGAGGGACATGAGCGCCATATGTCCACTGGGGAATAGAGTCCCCATAAAAACTGACAGAATAAAAGTAATAAGCTAAAAGACGCTCAACGCATTAAATGCGCAGATTAAAATCACTGTCATGAATAAAACGTAAAACACATTCCACAGCATGCGTGTCGTCTGCCAAAACGTTGGCTAAGCCAACAGGCAGGCCTACACGAGCACGCAATGCAGCTAAAACCTGACACTCTGTTAAAATGTGACGCACCGTTAAGGGCACGTCACACTGCCCACAGAGTGGTGCGGGGTCACCACTGAGCAAATACCTATGACTAAAAACACAATGTCCAATTCGTAAGCGGGCTAAAAGTACCTCCTCCCGACGTGAAGAACGAGAAGAGGTACCCCAGATTAACGGGAGAGGCTTAACCTCCCGCAACTTGTTCCCCCGGAGGGCCGTCCACTCATCGCGCCAGCGCGAGAGGATG
Organism: Deroplatys truncata; assembly: GCA_030765065.1. Taxonomy (NCBI): domain Eukaryota; kingdom Metazoa; phylum Arthropoda; class Insecta; order Mantodea; family Mantidae; genus Deroplatys; species Deroplatys truncata. The sequence goes on from CM060990.1 coordinate 375,086,315, forward strand.
CGGCGACGTAAAAGAGCACACGAATCTGACGAGGGAACTACAGAGGTAAAAAATCTGGGTAATAAAATCGCCGATTTCGCAGCGGCGTCGGCAGACTCGTTACCTGAGATGCCCACATGACCTGGAATCCACAGGAAGGAGACGCTGATGCCAGAGACACCGAGCGAGTGTAGCAGGTCATGTATGCGCTGTACGAGTGGGTGGTAATTGTACAGCGCATGAAGAGCCTGAAGGGCACTCAGAGAGTCCGTACAAATAAAACAGTGCCGTAAGTCGTGCCGCTGAATGAATAAAAGAGATTGATAAATGCTAAAAAGTTCGGCGGTAAAAATTGAACATTGTTGAGGTAAACGAAAAGTAAAACTCCGTACACCAAAAACAAAGGCACATCCTACTCCAACATCAGTCTTAGACCCATCAGTATATATAAAATGACAGTCCCCGAACTGCGCCTGTAGTTCTAAAAAGGCGGATCTAAGAACAGAAGCAGGGGTCGCATTTTTCGGCATCGACGTTAGCCCAAGGTGGATGTGGGCCTCAGCGCGCGACCATGGAGGAAAACGCGTTTCCCCTCGGGTAAGGGCCGGCGCTGGCGTAACGTCCAAATGCCGAAGTAGCAGTCGAAATCGAACCCCTGGGGGGAGCAATGCAGAGGAGCTAACGAAATATTGTCGATCTAGCGAATCCTCGTAAAATACATCGAAGGACGGGTGGTTAGGCAAACTTGAGAGCCGACAAGCATAGCTACATAAGAGCATCTCACGCCTGAAAGACAGCGGAGGCTCTGCAGCCTCAGCGTAAAGACTGGGCACGGGGCTAGTTGGAAAGGCCCCTGTAGCGACTCTAATACCACGATGATGAATGGGATTCAAACGACGTAACACAGATGGACGTGCCGACGAATAAACTATACACCCGTAATCAAGTTTGGATCGGACCAAAGAGCGATAAAGGCGAAGAAGGACGGTCCGATCAGCTCCCCAGGATGTGCCACTTAAAACACGTAAAAGATTAAGAGAACGGTCACACTTTGCTTTTAAAAAGGAAACGTGCGAGGTCCAACACAACTTCCTGTCAAAAATCAACCCCAAAAATTTCGCCTCGTCTGCAAACGGAAGTATCCCTGGCCCAAGATGGAGAGAGGGCGGAGGGAAATACTTCCGGCGTCAGAAGTTGATGCAGACGGATTTCTCGGCGGAGAAATTAAAGCCGTTGGCGTTACTCCAGGCGTAGAGACGGTCGATACAGCTCTGGAGACGGCGTTCGAGTAGACAGGTCCGCCGTGAACTGCAATAAATAGCGAAATCGTCAACAAAAAGGGACGATGAAATGCCAGGTGGAATACAATCAACAATGGGGTTGATAGCAATCGCAAAAAGTGTGACACTGAGTACAGAGCCCTGCGGTACTCCGTTCTCTTGAATAAAACGACGAGATAAAACCGAGCCCACACGTACACGAAAGACGCGGTCCGTCATAAACTCCCGAAGAAATATGGGAAGACGACCGCGGATATTCCAATCGTGAAGTGTACGTAAAATGCCGCCCCTCCAACAACTGTCATAAGCTTTCTCCAGGTCAAAAAATACAGCCACGGTTTGACACTTTCTCAGAAATCCATTCATAATATGCGTCGACAAGGACACCAGATGGTCGACGGTAGAGCGATAGCGACGAAACCCGAATGAGCGTTTGCTAGAAGTTTCTGAGACTCAAGCCACCATGTCAACCGCCCGTTGATCAGGCGCTCCATCACCTTGCAAATGCAACTGGTGAGAGAGATAGGGCGGTAGCTGGAAGGTAGTTGGCGATCCTTCCCAGGCTTAAGTATAGGGACAATGGTGGCTTCGCGCCAAACGGAAGGAAAAATGCCGTCTTGCCAAATACGGTTATAGACCTGTAAGAGAAATAGTTTACTGTCGGCTGAAAGGTTCTTTAACATCAGGACATGAATGCCGTCCGGCCCGGGAGCGGAGTGCCGAGAGCAATGAAGGGCGTGCTCCAGCTCCCTCATTGTGAATAGTTCGTTATAGCATTCATCATTAGCAGACCGAAAAGTATATGATGCGGAATCCTGCCGGTCTTTAATAGAGCGAAAGCCGGCGGAATAATGGTCTGAACTGGAAACCGCCTCAAAGGCAGAACCCAGGGTGTTAGCGATGGCAGCCGGATCCACTATGGTGGCATTAGAAACCTGAAGGCCAGAAACAGTACAATGTGACACTTTACCTGAGAAGCGACGAAGTTTATCCCAAACAACGGATGAAGGCGTAAAACGATTAAAAGACTCGACAAAACGAGCCCAAGATGCCTTCTTGCTATCCTGAATAATGCGACGAGCCCTGGCGCGCGATTGTTTAAAAGTCACCAAATTATCAAGTGTAGGGTGGCGCCGAAACACCCTAAGTGCAGTCCTACGGGCACGAACGGCGTCCCGACAATCCTCGTTCCACCACGGAACAGGTGGCCGCCGAGGTTGGGAGGATGAACGGGGTATTGCACGTTCGGCGGCTGAGAAAATAATAGACGTAAGGTGCTGCACTAGTTGATTAATGTCGGAGAAGGGCTGGTCGTCAAAATGCACGAGGCTGGAATACAAGCTCCAGTCGGCTTTTGCGAATGTCCAGGTAGGTACTCTGGAATGCTGTACGTGGTGGGACAGAAGAGAAACGATGCAGGGGAAATGGTCGCTGGAGTAGGTGTCAGCGACGACGTTCCACTGAAGACGACGTGCAAGCTGGATGGAGAAAATCGCAAGGTCCAGGTGAGAGAATGTACCAGAAGAATCAGAAATAAAAGTAGGTGCACCTGTATTGAGGATGGAAAGATTGAACTGATAAAAAATGTCGGAAAGAAGAGTTCCCCTCGCACAAGCCCTTGGCGAACCCCATAGTGGGTGATGGGCATTAAAATCTCCCAACAGAAGAAATGGTGTTGGGAGAGCGGACAGGAGAGATCGAATGTCCGCGGGAGCGAGGGGAGACGATGGAGGTGTATACACAGAACAAACAGAAAAGAAAAAACCGGGTAACTGCAGTCTAATGGCAACAGCTTGCAAGTCGGATGTAAGTGTGACAGGTGTAAAATGAACGTCGTTACGCACTAAGAACATGACACCTCCATGAGCAGGAGTACCCTCCTCCGGTTCAAGGTCGAGCGAACCGGAGTATATCCTCGGAGATCAAAAGGATCGTGAGGGCGAAGCTTAGTCTCCTGCAAACATACGACCATAGGCGAATGGGAACGCAATAAAAGTTGCAGTTCCGCCCTATGCGATCGTACACCACGTACATTCCAGGTCATGCCATCCTGGGACAGCGACCTCCGAGGAGGAGAAGGTGAACTTTTGTTACCGCGCGCACGCGGAGGGTCTTTCAAAAAATCTTCCCTACGAAGTTTCTGCTTGGGCTTCTTTTCAACGGCTTGCGACTTCATTGACTTGGGACCAGGTTTATACGGCTTGGTAACTGTAGCCTTAATAGACGGCCGGATGGTAGTGGCGGTTAATCCAGTCAAGGTCCAGGTCTGAGTTTCGGCATCTACTCGTGGTACTGGCGAGGCAACAACAGAACTAAATGTGCCAGATCGCAGGAGTGAAGGTTGGCGCGCATGGAAACGCCTCCGGGCTTCAGCGAAGGAGAGTTTTTCCTTTACCCGGATCTCCTGGATCGCCTTCTCGTCCAAATACCGCGGACAGTCGGCAAACGAAGCAGAATGTGACCCTTTACAATTAACGCAGACGGGGGCTGTTGAACAGGTACCTTCGTGTGAGGGCTGGCTACATGTTGCACAGATGTTAACGGCACTCTTACAGGAGACTTGCGTATGCCCAAAACGTTGGCATTTAAAACAACGCAGAGGTCTAGGAATATAAGGCCTCACAGAAATCCGTTCGTACCCTGCGGAAATGCTCGTGGGCAGATCGACGCCATCAAATGTAATAAACAGGGTACGAGTGGGTACCAACACGCCGTCGCGTTTGGCCTGCACTCGATGAACCGCTGTCACCCTCTGGTCTGCAAGATATTCCACCAGGTCTTCGTCAGAGATACCATCGAGCCTATGCGTGGTGACAACGCCTCTACAAGAATTCAAGGTGCGGTGCTTCTCAACACGGATTGGATAACCGTGGAGAAGCGTAGCGCTCAACAAGGACTTACTTTGTGCCTCAGATTTGCTTTGCACTAACAACGAACCATTACGAAGCCGAGTGCAGGAAAGAACCGGACCAGCAATTGAGTCAATGCCCTTCTGGATGATAAAAGGGTTCACCTTCTCGAATGATTGTCCTTCCTCTGTACGGGTAATCACTAAGTAACAACCAGCTGTTGGCGGTGCTACTTCTGTTACTAAAGTTTTACGGCGCTTGTTGTTTATAATGGAGAAAGGGTGCTCCATAGCGAAAAAAATCCTCCACCATTGCAACCGTCTCCGACCTCGGGCTCTGACTTCCCGGGCGTTACCCCGGCTTGGGTGAGTGGCCTATCTATACCTAGCTCACCCCAGGGTCACACCTCCCAGAACATAGACAGAGGGACCCAATCGCCGTCGGAAGCCAGCAGCTCATGCAATGGCCCCCCCGCGGGACTGCAGTTGAACAGCGGATACGAACAACAACCCTACATGACGACCCCGGGTGGTGGGGATGACGCCATTACCCACTCACCCAGCTGCGCACGCGGTGCGCGGGTATCCGTCAGGCTGTGTCCACGGAGGATTTAAATAAAAAGATAAAAGAAACTAAAACTGTGTGGGCGTTTCGCACGCAAGGTAGGCCGGCGGGGAAGAAAAAGAGAGATATGCGAATGTCGTGGTGCGAAATGGCCGGAAAGTGATAAGGGAAGAAAGAAACGATGGTGAGGTGCGGTATGAATGGAATGTAAAGAACGCACGAGAGCCTACCTTGGGTCCACCGGTTACTTGAAGAACCCACCGCGACCGGATGGGGGTGAGGGGATGAATGGGGCGATGATTGGCTCGGGAACCCCCGGGTGCGCCAAAAACCCGTACTCACATAAGGTGAGCCCCTGAGGGGGAGAACCCGTACTTGGTCACTAGCTGGATGAGTGATCGTCTAGCGGTGGCCAGCCCGCAGGCCTGCTAACTTGGATATACCTCAAACTCTTACCCAAATTCCATCCTCCTTCGCTGCCAGCCGGGCTGCTTAACTTGACGACTACGTAAGCGGCCGCCAAAGCTAAGCAGTATTGGGCTTGGTCACCACTTGGACCCATGACCACCCAAGTGGGTTCGCCGACACCCAGCCAATGGCAGTTGAGTTTTTATTTATTTATTTATTTATGGACGCTCTTTAACTGCTGCGGTTCTTAGCGTCCCATTCTATATTGGGCGTGAAAGACCGGTAATTTTGCTCAGAGGCCTCTATCAGGCTTGAGGTTCTTTTACGTGCCGTAAATCTACGACACGGGGCCACCGGCTTTACTTCCCTTCCGAAGGAAGCCACGCTAAGGATTTTTACGCCCTCCGCCGGGTTTGAACCCGCGACCTTGGGAACTAGAGGCTAGCACGGTACCACTAGTCCACGGAGGACGACCCAATGGCAGTGCAGAAAGCTAAACTCTGCCCATTGACCACAAACTAAAGTTTGTGAAAACCTTTACACACCTTCCATATCGCACAGGTAAAGCCGCACTTGCGGCTAGGTACTGTGGCGATTGACATCCCGCCCAGTTAAACCTGGGCGACCTGCTCTGGATTGCTGGAGAATCATCCACAAGAGTATTGGATGTCAATGAAGAGATTTTTTTATGCTTCGACTGTCAAAAAAAGTCCGACCGAGTCAAAGGGGAAAAGTTAATCGGAATTCTAAAACACATCGGAGTAAATTGGAGAAACAGAAGAATGATCAAGAATTTGTACATGGGACAAAAGTGCAGCAAAGAGAAAATTAAGCAGAAATGAAGAGCACAATTATTATCTATAGGAAGAGGAGTAAGGCAGGGTTGCTTTTGTCGCCTATGCTATTCAATATCTATACTATATGGAGTAGAGATTTGCATGGGCTGGGGCCAAGGCCGCGAGCCGGGTTCGGGCTTAATCTTTTGAAAAATATTTGTCGGACTCGGGCTTGAAAATAAAGAAGAAAACAATAATTCGTGAATTCAACATATGTAGTTTATTTGACATGTAAATATATTAAACATATAGCATTTTAATCAAAATCACTGGCACCGGTTTTCGAGAAGATAAAACATAACGACATTTCTATGTAAAGCGAAAATAAATAAGAAAACAAAAGTAACATAGCAAATATTTGGTTCGCAATGTTGCGATTCTCGGAAGAGCACAAATCGCAACATCTAACTAGGAATTCCTTGTATGATTATTCTGCTGACGCCTTTCAAATGCATAAGTTGCAGTAGGTCATCTGAGAAGTGTTAGGAACTTTATTTCTCACCACTTAGCTACAATTAATCCGTTTACTAATTTCACTTATCAAATCTAATGACACACACTCCTGTCTCGAAGTTGGTTTGTTTGCTTATGTAGTAACGCTAGCGAAGTGTTTTTTCTTCGGCTTCGTAAATTGTATGCCCAACATATCGCTATTATTACCGATTCATTTCTTCTACACCGGGCATTAGCCATAATATTTCGTTGCTACTTAGCTACTTCCTCTTAAATACCTAACGGTCTGCAGATTTACCCAATCAAGCGCACGTGCATAAAGCCATAAATGCAGTAAGCCGGTAACTAACCAACGTAAGTTAAAATGAACACTAAAGAAACAGGGTTAGCAGCTGTCGAGGAGCTACATGCTTCCTCCCTTCTTTCATTACTATGTAAAATAAAACCGTCATCCTTAACCACCATTTCCTATTGAAACTAATCATCCTGCGGTTAAACCCTGTTGATGGTGGGCACGCAGCAAAAATTCACTCGGGCTAAAACTTAGCCTGCCAGTAGCTCGTCGTCGTCGAAACCAGGGTTAGATTGCAGAGAGGGGAATATATTTTAGTGGAAAATAAACGTGGTAAAAATGACATTTGGAAGAAAATTTGAGAAGTATAAAAATGTGACAGTGACGAAACAATTAGTGCAGTTCAGTGTATTAAGTGACATGCCATCTTCAGCTACTCTGCTTCAAAAACAGACAGTTCTAATTTAAACAGGCATTCTTGTAAAGCTTCCGCTGACGAATTAAAATTCACGATTTTTTAATCCCATCTCAGTCTCCACCTCCTCAAACAGCCCAAGACGAAATAATTAAAGCATGCGTGTGTCTTTGTTGTAAAGATTTAAGACCTTTTGATATTGTAACAGGTGGAGGATTCCTAGAATACCCTCAGACTTTAATTAAAATGGGTTTTAGATACGGTAATGTGAATGACTTGTTGCCCCATCCTATTACAGTATCTCGCAGTACAGTGAAAAAAAACTGATATTTTGCAAAAGTCGCTCATTCCTACAGTGCAAATAATGATGGATAGAAGAGAATGTGCCGCCACAATAGATATTTGGACTGATGAATACAAATATATTTCATATAGAACTCTCACTATTCACTTTGTTGACGCAAATTGGAAATTGTGTAGTAAAGCACTCTTTACAGTAGAAGTATGCATGATCGCAAAAAAGCGTCAAACATAAGATTAGAGCTCAACAAAAGATTAAATTCGCTGGGGTTGCGATAAGGCTATTTGTCTCGAATCGTCTTTGTAACGGACCAGTAGTAAGATAATAAGTGGCCTTCATAACTCTACCAGATTAAACTGTTCTTCTCAGTTACCGAATACAATACAGGGAAATATAGTACTGTTGGAACGACTTTCACATATACGTATATTGATATCACAAATTAAAGAAAAGAGGTACAAGAAACACAAAGAACTGACGCAGCATTTGAAAACTACCCTTCAACAAGGAACTGAAACTAGGTGGTACAGTAGAGTTGACATGTACAAGTCATTTGATGCAAACTGCAAAGACATTAAAATATATTAACACAGCAATAAGCGGAAGAAAGAATGTCACATGTTCAGCAAGATCCCTATAAATGCTTGTCAACTTTTTAAAACCATTCAAGGGAGCTTCTCTCCAGCTAGAGGCCGACATGTATCCTACACTGCCACTTGTTTTGCCACTACGTGCAATTTATTAAGACACCTTGCATACAGCAATCCCACAGATACAAATGATGCACTGAAGTTGAAACGCATTGCATTAAATCTGCTTGAAGATAAATTTTATATTAACAGTTGCCATAAGATTGCTTGTTTTCTGTGGTATGATTTCCGTCAGTTGAGAGTGCTTCAACATTCGGAGAAAGAAGATGTAAAGACAGAAGTGTATTCCTTAATACAAGAACTGAAATCTGAAGAACAGGCTTTGTCATGTCAAGGACCATCTTCTTCAAAACTCACTATGCAAACTGAAGATCAAAACACCGGTTCTCAAGTACCTCTCCAAAGGCAGAAAGTAATGAATTTTACTCGCTTTCAAGATGAAAACAATGAAAAACAAAGTGAGAATGATGATGAAATGCTGACATATTTCAAATAAAGTTACGGTTCAGTAAATATAGAAGATCTTCTGGAATAGTGAAAAAGTCACGCACTGGAATTTTATTTGTCAAAGAAGCCAGGCCGTTTTTGTGTATACCAGCATCAAGTGCGGGTGGTGAAAGAGATGTTAGTGCAGCAGGATTAGTTATTCAAGAACGCCTCACCAGCCTGAGCAATCTGAGTGTGGATTCCATTCTTTTTTTCACAACAATTTGGGTCATCAAACTATAGTGAGTGCTTGCTTACTCTAATGAAAACTTATTACTGTTTGCTTTGTTTTAAACATTTACAAACATGCACACATGCATCGCAGTAGTAAAGAGTAATAATCAAACATCGTATTTGTTTGCACTAAAATATGCATGCATTTATACTGTCAAAATCTTTAAAACATGTCCTATGATTTCAATATATGCACTTGACATGCATTAAAATTGTGAACATGAAGTTTACACCTTTTGGGACTTAAATAATGCATTCTTCCTTATTATGCGTTGCAAATCTCTTGACGTTTGAAACGTGTCCACTAATACAGCAGTGCAGCGTTGCCTCATACGGACAGTACACCTCGCCACTGGTGAAACTCTAATTGCAATATCATGTGCGCGCATGCGTATTTCATATTTCAAAAGCAACAAGTAGCCAGGATAAAAGATATTTTCCTGGAAAAATACAAAAAAGAATAATATTTTTACACCCAATGGTTCGCCATTAATTTATAGTTATCTTTCGTGATGTTAAACGGAGACTTTAGATATTGTTATGTTTGCAATGGTAATAAATCCATTCCTGTCGTAGTTATTTTGTATATTGTTATGTCATTGACATAATTATCACTTAATAATATGCAATTCTCCATGTTCTAAATAAATTTAGAAATAGTTATCCCACGAGGTTTCCTAATACAGCTACAAACCCGTCATAAAAATCCTTTCAATGCCCTCTGACGCAGCTCTACAAAACCATACATGACGTTGTTTTTTAATAAACAGCGTTATGTATGATTTTGTTTCACAGAATAATACCATTAGAAAACCAATGATTAAGTGCATTTTAATGATTATTATGCTTATTCTTCATAATGTCGAGCCCTTGAAACAAGCATGTATCCGTTACATTAGAAGAGCGTATTGTGCGATTTACAACTTCAACACCTCGTTACTTAGAATGCACTACAAAAAAGCCATATAAAGAATAAGCCAACTGAGAACTTTAAGCAAAGAATCAGCAATTGTCATCACCAGGGTTAGGATTTTTAGGTGCAAATTTCAGATGAAAAGATGAAGGGAAATAGGTGCTCACATAAGGTGAAAAAAGGGACAATAAGGTGCTGGTTTATTTAAGGGGATGCACATCTGAAATTGCTATTTTCTAAATACACATTCAATTGGGCTGAAATTTTAACCACATGTCAGTCTCATTTAGATATAATTGCTTTCTGCATTTCAATCCAAAATCTTAATTAGTTTTCAAGTTATTAATTTTCACAATATAAAATTATGGGTATATGCAAAATGCTACACAGGATGCATTTTTCAAAAAAAATCTTATGTTGCTTCTAAGTCAAGGGCGTACAAATCTGTCATATAATTTTTTTCTACCATTCTTAGTTTAAGAGAAAAAAAAGTTTTGCAGTTTTGTATTTGCATTTTTTTTCGTTTTTATGTATACATTGTTATCTTCAAAAATTAGTAGCGCAAAAACTATTCACTACACAGAAAAATTATATGACAGTTTTATTTATTTGGGTTTTTTAAATAAGCATTAAAAATGTCAATATGAATGGATGAAAACTACATCGTGTGGAACACTTTGAATATGCAGAAATGCTGAAAATAAGAAACGCCTTAAAATCAAGTTTTAAAAATATAAACAGCTAGCAACCAAATGCTAAAGGGTATTTAAAAAGTCTCGTAATGAACCTGAAGCGTTCTCTAGGTCAAAAATAAAAGTGAATTCTAAAACTACAAGCAATGGAGAATTTTTTGGGAACATAATTTTTTTTTTTATTTTTTTGAGATTTTGGGTTAACTTCAGTTGTGCATTCCCTTAACTAATTCAACGATTTCTCTTTCCTCTATTCTAATTTAATGAACTACAAACAAGTACAAAAAATTATCACTCATCAAAAGGAAAAAACATGAAGCTGTTGTACTTCAAGTCATTAAGCATCTCCACATTTTTAAAAGTAAGTCTGTTTCTATTAGGAGATAGAATGTCTCTGTAGAAGCTAAAGCTTCTTTCAACATCCACAGGAACCAGTGGGGCAAACGTTGTATTCACTCGGAATGGCAACTCTACAAATGTGGCGAAATTCTCAATGTCTGGATTCTTCTGAAGACTAGATTCAAGCCTGTCTTTGGCAAAGCCATCTAACTGCTCCCTCACGGAAGTAAAAATATCCCATTTTTTTCCTTTTCCAGACCTTGTTCTTCCAATCGTTTAATAGCTGCAGGCCGGTACTTGTAACTATGGACACAACATAGTTCTGTCTGCAAATTATGTATTTTCTCCGGTAACAGACGTTGCTGTGCCTTGGATTGCACCTGCGTCGGATGGATCCAAAGAAAACCCAAACTCTTTAATTTTGTCAAAATTCTCACACAACATAGCAGCACACTCAATCCAAGATCCCCAGCGAGTAATGACCGGGAAATTTGGAAGGGGCAGGCCAGTGATTTCCCTGTAGTAAACAACACGGCTCGGAGCTTTCAGTAGAATCTTCTTCAGGGCAGAGATGAATTGATTTGCGATGTCGTATTCGTTCCTTATGGATTCACAAACCCTGTGAAGGGCATGAGGCAAGCATGTCACATGCTTCAAGTTAGGAATAAAGGTTTCAATTGGTTAACAGCTGAAACCATGTATGGAGCCTGGTCCGTAACCACAAGAAGTTTTCAAACTCGATACCACTAGGCCAGAGTTTTTGGCAAAAGTCCATAATGAATTGCATTACTGTACTGGCATTGGCTTTCTGCAGCTCGTACATTTTTAACAACATAGGCTTAACTTTCTCCCCTGCTAAGGGAAAAACTAAAATGTTCAAAACATATCGTTCCATTGAGTCTATGGTTTCATCCACAATGATTCCCACATCGCAATCAGACTCTTTCTCCTTGATTCTTTCTATGGTTTCTTGGTAAACAGGCTCCATGTAGTTTTTTCTTCAAGTACTCTCATCGGGCATTGACATCTTTGTATATTTTTCAAGAAATCCCTTGAAGGCTGGATGGTTCACCTTATTGAGTGGAATTCCTACTTGTGTAAGAGCTGCAAACAAATCAATGTTTAATTCCTTCAAATTTTGGCTTTGTGAAGAACTCTGTTGAAACGCATTTCGTATTAGAGGTTGCCGTGATTTGTTTCCTTGAAGAGTCTTCATTTGATGCTTAGAGCTGGAAATGTGTTGTTTGATGCGATCTCGCTGGTGTTTTTCATCTAACAAAATTCCTGAATCACAAATAGTGCATCGCATAACAGTTCCATCAGTGTCTATGAAATCTTGTTTGAATTCCTCAGCCAGAACAATAAATCGAGCACTGGACACCTTTGACGTGGTAAAATCTAGTACTAGTACATTCGTTTGGTGATGTAACATAGAGCTAACACTAGTTCACTTGCTAACGCAATGCGACTGTCACACAACTCACTCTTGCGCTCATTGGCTGTCCACATTCTCCTATAACACCGCGACAATTACCAGAATGTTCTCATTCATGCTGGAACTTCAGTCTCAGCGTTTTCTAGCAGTTTCGAGTTGAGTTAAGTTTTATTTATGGACGCTCTTTAACTACTATGGTTCTTAGCATCCCAGTCTATATTGGGCGAGAAAGCGGAAATTTTGCTCAGAGGCCTCTTATCAGGCTTGAGGTTCTTTTACGTGCCGTAAATATACGACACGGGACCACCGGCTTTACTTCCCTTCCGAAGGAAGCCGTGCTAAGGATATAGCAGTTTCGAGCAGAACCCAGGCTTAATAATTCTTGGAACTGCGCGGGTGAGGTTACTGCCGTCTCTGCGTGCCTAGCCTTCGCCTCCACGCAAACAGATGACGTCTCTCACAGTAAGAAACTCACATTCACGAACAGCAGGCTACTGATTATGGTGGGATAGAATCACTCACTGTCAACTGCATTATTGCGGGCTATTTATAGCGGTAAAGCGAGAGAAAGAGGTTTTCGTCGAACACACAATTATTTTCCATTGTTGTGGGTGTGCTTTCAATTCCTGCGCGGCGTTTACAGAAAGAGGTAGGGCACGTACACAGCAAGCTGAGGAGACGTTAATTGAAAGTTAAAGAATAAATTGGAATGAAACTTAAAAGAAAAAAGGGGGGAAAGGGGATTATGGGCATGGTTGGGGGAAAATGGGATAAAGGTGCCAAAAAGGGGTAAACGTCCCAAAAAAGGGAAAAAGGTGCGAGAAATAATGCCTCTATTCGCAACTAGAAACAAAATTTCACACTGTGATATCTTTCCGCACAGCTTTAACTTACCCTAAGAAAAAAGGTGCGCGCCTAAAAATCCTAACCCTGGTCATCACACTATCGAGGAAACATCAACAATGGAATCCACTGCACCATTGACACAATAGTTCAAGGTTAAAACATTGACAAAACAACAATACTGCTGCTGTATTTTTACAGTGCGCTTTCTGGAAGGGTATGCGACTCAAATGTGAACTCAGCTGCGGTGTACTCAGTTCTTACAGAGATAGGCTTTGATAAACTTAACTCTTTCATGAAAATGTCGCTTAGTAAGCCCAGTAATACCAGTGGATATAGCAGTAGGGTTAGGGCTGTTGTCTTCAGTGTGTATAATTTCTTTAAAAAGCATGCTAACAAAGAAAAGCGCAAAAACTTTAACTTCACGAAATGTCAAAATCTTACGCCTAAGGCGTATGTACATTAACTGTTTCACGTGTGTGTAGGGAAGCGAAAAAGGCGCACGCAGAGGGAAGCGAAAAAGGCGCGCGCAGAGGGAACCGCGAAATTGTTTACATCGCCGAGAAAGCAAATACGCTTATCTAAGACAGCGACAAACCTGGGCAATTTCGAAAAAGATGTACGGCGCAGTGGTTTTTAGTTTTATAATAAACGTGATATCAAGGAAGGTGAGAATGTGCCGTTAGCTGTGCCACTTGAATAACTAAGGACGCATAGAAAGGTATGGTTTTTATTTCTCTATTTGTGTATTACATTTCAATTATTGTCTCTCTTCTTGGTTTCTTGTAGTTTTTAAGTGAACACTGCGTAGGCAAACGCGTAACGTTCTGACGAAGCGAAGCGAAGTGAAGTGAAGTTAGGAAATCGCGCGGTCACTTCGTATTGGTTGTCAGGAAACGTCAAGAGATTTGGACCGCACAGTAGATATCAGTAGCATATATAGATATTCTGGCTCATCTTTTGCGTTTATATGGGAAAAGATAGGGAAAAGGAGGGTAGATGCGACGGTTCAATTAGGAAAATGCGTTTATATTGGGAAGATAGGGGAAACGTGGACAGATGATAGGCTAGACAGATTCTGTAGGAGGGGGAATATGGACTTATATAAAGGAGAGACAGGGAATACGAGGAGAGGTACTAGATTAGACAGGGCTTGAAGGGTAGAATATGGCTTTTATATAGGAGATCTAGCAAGCCGAGGAGAGGTATTAGCCTAGGAGGGTTTGAATGGTAGAGTATGCTTTTATATGGGAGAGATAGGGAATACGAAGTGCGATGCTAGACTAGACAGAGGCTGAAGTAGGTGAATGCGCCTTATATGAGAGAGGTAGGGAATACGAAGAGAAGTGCTAGGTTAGACAAGAGTTTGAGGTGTGGAGTATACGTTTTTATGGGAAAGATAGGGAAAACGTGGACAGATGGTATGCTAGACAGATGCTGGAGGGGAATATAGGCTTATACGGGAGAGAAATGGAATACGAGGAGAGGTGCTAGACTAGACAGAGCTTGAAGGGTAGAATACGGCTTTATATGGGAGAGATAGCAAACCGAGGAGAGGTATTAGGCTAGGAGCGTTTGAATAGTAGAATATGAGTTTATATATAGACGGGGAAAACGGAGAGATATCAGTACATACAATAGGATTCTGGGCCGTTTTTTGGGCATATATGGGAAAGGATAGGGAAAACAACGGTAGATGCCAGGTTGAGAGAGGCTTCAAGGAGGGAAATGGGTTTATGTGGGAAAGATAGGGAATACGACGACGATACTATGCTAGACAGAGGCTGAAGGAGGGAAATACGTTTATATGGAAGAAATAGTGGAGAGGTGTAGGGCTAGACAGAGGTTGGGGAGTAGTGTATGCGTTTATAGGGAAAAATAGGGAAAACGAGGAGAGCTGTTAGACTAGACAGGGCTTGAAGGGTAGAATAAACCTTTATATGAGAGAAATAGCAAACCGAGGAGAGGTATTAGGCTAGGAGAGTTTGAGTATGTGTTTATAAGGAGAGACGAGAAAACGGAGAGAGAACCTATGCTAGGATAGACAGGTGTTAAAGGTAGAATGTGTTTTATATAGGTTAGATAGGAAACCAAGGAGAAATACTCAGCTAGACAGGGGGCGGGAGGGGAATACGCTTTATGAGAGGTAGAGGATACGGGGAGAGATGCTAGACTAGACAGCGGTTGAGAGTAGAGTATGCGTTTATATGTATGAAAGGTATTGGAACCGGAGGAGGGGTGTTAGGCTAGACAGAGGTCGAGGGGTAGAGTATGGCTTATATGAGAGGTATAGGAAAACGAGGAGAGGTGTTAGGCTAGACAGAGGTCGAGGAGTAGAGTATGGTTTATAAATGAGAGGTATAGAAAAACGAGGAGAGGTATTAGGCTAGGAGAGTTTGAATATGTGTTTATAAGGAGAGACGAGAAAACGGAGAGAGATCCTATGCTAGGATAGACAGGTGTTACAGGTAGAATGTGTTTTATATAGGTTAGATAGGAAACCAAAGAGATACTTAGCTAGACAAGGGGGCAGGAGGGGAATACGCTTTAAGAGCGGTAGGAGATACGGGGAGAGATGCAAGACTAGACAGAGGTTAAGAGCAGAGTATGCGTTTATATGTATGAGAGGTACAGGAAAACGAGGAGAGGTGTTAGGCTAGACAGATACGAAGGAGTAGAAATATGAGCTAGTATGCAGGAGAGATACGGAATACCTGGGGAGGAGCTAGACTAGTTAGGACTTGAAGGGTAGAATATGCTTTTTATTTAGGAGAGTGAAGACGACTTTACATGCAGTCGTCACGGAAAGCTGTTTACTGACAATGTTACAGCGCTAATTCTAGACCGCTTCAGCAGGGAACCCACTCACACAAAAAGTCAACCCACTCACGCAAGCAAGTAACCCACTTACGCAAAAAGGTAACCTACTCACGTAGAAAGGTAACCCACTCACGCTAAAAACGTGATCCACTCACGTAGAAAGGTAGCCTGCTCACGTAAAAAGGTGACCCACTCACACAAAAATGTGACCCAATCACGCAAAAAGGTAACTCGCGTAAAAAGGTAACCCACTCACGCTAAAAAGGTAATCACTCACGCCAAAAGGTAAGTAATTCAGGTATTATCACAGGGTAGGTCAGATTCCGGGAAGTGGGTATAGCGTAGTTCCGTATGATTTCACAGGTAATTCAGATAGTATCGTAGGTATTTAGGATAATTCAAGTATCATAAGTGTTGAGAGTCACTCAGCTAGTATCACAGGAGGTTAGATTCCATAGGCTGATTGCATCATAGCTGTGTATGATTTCACAGGTAATTCAGCTAGTATCGCAGGTATTTAGGCTAATTCAGCTAGTATCACAGGAGGATAGATTCAAGGGGTTGGGTATTACATAGTTTCGTATTTCACAGGTAATTCAGAGAGTATCGTAGGTATTTAGGATGATTCAAGTATCATAGGCGTTTAGAGTAGTTCAGCTAGCATTACAGGAGGGTAGGTTCCAGGGGTCGGTTATAGCATAGTTTCGTATTTCACAGATACTTCAGGTAATATCGTAAGTATGGGGTAATCAGCATAGTTTCACAGATATTCGTGACAATTTCGATCAGCGATTTGTATAATAGCTATTTAAGGTAATTGCAGCTGATTGAGTTGGTATCAAAGGTATTTGAGTCATTTTAACATATAGTTCAACTAGTATCATTGATATTTAGGGTAAACCAGATAGTATCACAGGTGATCGTGCTAATTTCGAGCAGGGACTCGTATCAGAGCTATTTAAGGTAATTTCACATGATTCGGGTAGTATCACAGGTATTTAACTCATTTTAACAGGTAATTCAGATAGTATCACAGGTATTGATGGTAATATAGAGAGGAATTAGATTATAAACATTTCTCATCCCACATTACAGCATTTTATATACCTTTTTTGTAAATCTTACAAACTTTTTGTTAAACAGCTAGTGTGTGAGGCGGAGAGGGATAACTGCATATTGGTTTACAAATTGAAAAGCTTTGCGTCAACATACCTTTATTTTAGTTATTCGTAGGTGCCTCTCCCCTTTTATCTAGGCTGGAGACTAGCACTAGGATTGCTCCTAATGGCAGGGTTAACACCTCCTCTTCCATCTTCTTCTTTCTTCATCTAGCGTTTGCTAAGTGTATACACTCCACACGGATAAACTTCATTTTTTTAAGATTGTAGACTAACGAGAAAATCTTCATCTTCGACTTACATTCTCTTAAGCACTGTTAGTAATACTATAATGTCCATACGCATAGGTAGTTATTCCATCCTCGGCAATAACTCTTTTATCATCAAAGGGACTCCACGTAATTTTATTCACTTGCACTGTGGAACAGCGTGCTTTCGTGATAGGATTAGATTCATGGGCGTTCTGCTGATTTCACAGGTTTTAAGACAGTTTGTATAGCTGTCAAACACCTGGCGTCTTCTCTTGTGATAACCTCGGAGGAACTTCTTCCCCCATTTTCCGCAAGCGTATCCAGTAGCGCTTGAAATAATATCCTTATACGCTGAGTTATTCATCTTTAGTCTTGATGTAATATCGTATTAATCCTTCTTCAAGGAAAATGTAGACCTCTTCACCTCGATAACACTTTAGAAAGCTGATTATTCTCGGACAGAGCACGATGTTAGCACCTTAAGACTAATTAGCAGAATAAAGCCCAGGGCCCTAGAAAACCCTGTTTATAGAGGAAGCACGAACCTTTTAGATCAATCATAAACTCGCTCCACAACTAGCTGTATATGATCGCTCTACGCGTATTAACCTACGTCATATAACCTCACGCCCAGAGGCAGGATATCTATGACGTCACACCCAGAGACAGGATGTCTGGCAGTATCAAACATGTTGAAACTCGCTCTATAGCTATCTATATATGCTGTCACGCCAACGCATAATCCAGGCTGTGCATAAGGAGCTTGGTATTCATAAGTGTTAAATTAATCTGCTGGCTGAGTGTCGATTTCTTAACAGTATTGGGGACAAAACATTTAAAACACGGAATCAACCTGTTTTCTTAGAAAATAATCTGGAGTCAAGGATGGAAGCGAAATTCAAGAAATTGGTGACTGAAATGGAGGAGTCTCAGCTTAAGGGTAGCAACTGGGCTTTGCCTGCTGTGGAAGGAGTTCGACTTCGTATCAACAAGTACAATCCGTTACGAGGAAGAAGCTACATACCCCTACCGCCATCTCTTGAAGCAAGGAAACCGAGGAACTTTAGTGATGAGAAATGCTTCATGTATTCTATACTGGCCAAATTCGTCGGCACCAAGCCTCAACGCGTCAACAAATACAAACAACTTCAAGATAAGTACGACTTCAGCTGTGTTTCCTACCCTACTCCACTTCCTCAAATACCTAAATTTGAGAAGCTTAACAGTATGTCTATCAACGTTTTCGGGATGGCTGAGAAGCATGAAGTGTATCCAATAAAGGTTAGTAGCACTGAACTAGCTGAACATCGTGATCTGCTACTATTGAGTGACGTTGTCGAAAACATCACTACGTATATATAAAGAATTTTGAGAAACACGTTCGACGCCAGAAAACTAAATGTAAAGGACATGTTTATACCTGTAAGCATTGCTTTATACATTTTGATGATCGATATGGACGAAGTGGGTTGGAAAACCTACAAGAAAATGCATCCATTTGCAATCAACATGGTGTCGCAAGGGTAGTTATGCCTACCAAAGAGAAATCAATTGTTCAGTTTAAAAATGTTGAGAGGATGTTGAAACTACCTTATGTCATCTATGCAGATTTTGACAGTATTCTCACTCCGTGCCATACGTGTATACCCAATCCTGAAACTTCCTATAAACCCCTTATCAAGAGCACACACCAATGAGCTTCTGCGTTTATGTGAAGCCGTCATCCAGTGTTGAACATCTCGAAACTGGTCTTCCTAAGCAACCCTATGTATATCGTGGTTATGATGCTGCTCAGAAGTTTATGCTGTACCTGTCATCCCTCGCAACAATCATCGGTGATATATACAAATCTGCCAAGCCTCTGAAACTTACGGACCAATAGCAAAAGGATTTTGAGTCTCTACGCTATGCTACTTGTGTGGAAAAGACTTTACAGAAGAGAACTAAAAAGTACGCGACCATGATCACATCAGCGGTGAATATCGTGGAAGTCTTCATAATGAATGCAATTTAGCCTGCTAAACACCTAAATATATCTCCGTCTTCATGCATAACCTTTGCGGATATGACTCTCATTTCATTGTTAAGGAGTTGGGGTGTACAAGTGAACGTGTGGAGGTAATTCCTAGCTCTGGAGAAAGCTATATCTCATTCACCAAGTATGTAGGAGATACAAAGCTTCGGTTTGTGGATAGCTTCCGATTCCTCAGTATAAGCTTGGATAAGTTGGTAAAAAAATCTAACCTCATATCCTGAAACGCTAAAGTACTTCAGAGAAGACAAATTCAAGTTGATGACTCGTAAGGGTGTATTTCCATATGATTTTGTCACGTCATGGGTTTTTTGAACGAGACCTGCCTGCCTCCTAAGCACTCCTTCTACAATAGATTAAATAAAGAAGAAATTACTGATACTGACTATGATCATGCTAGAAACGTATGGGAGTTGTTTACTGTGAGAAACCTAGGCGAGTACAGAGATCTCTACTTAACTTCAGATGTGCTTCTTCTAGCTGATGTCTTTGAGACCTTCAGAGAGCAAACCCTGAAAACAAAGTTTATCCAATACATTATTTTACCTCTCCAGGACTTACAAGAGATGCTATGTTACTGTATACAGGAATTCAGCTGGAACTGTTACAAGATTATGATCAACTACTCATGTGGAATTAGGTATAAGAGGTTTATGTCAAGTTTCTCATCGGTATGCAGAGGCTAATAACGCATATATTGAGAAGTTTGATCCGTCGAGACCAAGCCAATTTATCACATACGAGGACACCAATAACCAATATGGGTGGGCAATGTGTCATGCCCTTCCTTATGGTGGATTTCGGTGGGTTTCGCCTGAAGAAATAGACATAAAAAGACTACAAGAAGATGATCCTCATGGTTACATATTAGAAGTCGACATCGAGTATCCTGCAGAACTTCACGATCTACACAACGATCTACCTTTCCTGCCTGAGTGTATGAAACCGTTGGAATGATCTACAAAGAAACTGGTACCTCATCTTGGACCTCGAACGAAGTATGTTGTGCATTACATGAGTTTGAAGCAAGCTCTTAATCATGGACTACGACTAACAAAAATCCACCGTGTACTACAATTCCGACAGTCTAGGTGGTTAAAACCTCATGTGGAATTTAACAACAGGCTCCGACAACAGGCTGCAAATTATTTCAAAGAGCTCCACAAGCTCTTTAACAACGCCATGTTTGGAAAAACTATGGAGAACCTGCGTAACCGTATGGATATACGACTGGTGACAAATGAAAATGTTATAGAGAAGCTCATCGCCAAGTCTACGTTTATCGATAGGACAATATATGCTGCTAATCTAGATGCTGTACATATGGCCTCTCGTCAGATTGTAATCAACAAGCCTATATACATTGGAATGAGCGTGTTGGACAACTCCAAATCATTAATGTATCACTATCATTATGATGTGTTGTTACCGTATTGCGGAGCTGAAAATCTATAGCTTATGTATATGGATACCGATTCATTCATTCATCCTATAACAACTGAAGATGTGAACCTGGACAAGCTACGTGGTCTTGAGCATCTGGATACTGCTGGTTATCCTGTCAACCATATATGCCATTCATATCTAAACAAGACGGTGCTTGGGAAATTTAAAGATGAGGCTAATAGCAAAATCATCCTACGCATTGTTGGATTACGACCTAGGATGTATGCCTTAGATATTCAAGGCTCGATGATAAAAAAGATTAAAGGTATAAAACGTAGCACTATTAAACAGTACATTACGTTGGACAGCTATAAACAGTCAAAACCTGGGAAATCATCTGAACGCCCATGAATCTAATCCTATCACGAAAGCACGCTGTTCCACAGTGCAAGTGAATAAAATTACGTTGAGTCCCTTTGATGATAAGTTATTGCCGAGGATGGAATAACTACGTATGCGTATGGACATTGTAGTATTACAAACAGTGCTTAAGAGAATGTAAGTCGAAGATGAAGATTTTCTCGTTAGTCTACAATCTTAAAAAAATGAAGTTTATCCGTGTGCAGTGTATACACTTAGCAAACGCTAGATGAAGAAAGAAGAAGTTGGAAGAGGAGGTGTTAACCCTGCCATTAGGAGCAATCCTAGTGCTAGTCTCCAGCCTAGATAAAAGGGGAGAGGCACCTACGACGAACTAAAATAAAGGTATGCTGACGCAAAGCTTTTCAATTTGTAAACCAATATGCAGTTATCCCTCTCCGCCTCGCACACTAGCTGTTTAACAAAAAGTTTGTAAGATTTACAAAAAAGGTATATAAAATGCTGTAACGTGGGATGAGAAATGTTTATAATCTAATTCCTCTCTCTATTGCCATGAATACCTGTGATACTATATGAATTACCTGTTAAAATGAGTTAAATACCTGTGATACTACCCGAATCATAAGGAAATTACCTTAAATCCCTGTTCGAAATTAGCACGATCACCTGTGATACTATCTGGTTTACCCTAAATATCAATGATACTAGTTGAATTATCTGTTAAAATGACTGAAATACCTTTGATACAACCTCAATCAGCTGCAATTACCTTAAATAGCTATTATACAAATCGCTGATCGAAATTATCACGAATATCTGTGAAACTATGCTGATTACCCCATACTTACGATATTACCTGAAGTATCCGTGAAATACGAAACTATGCTATAACCGACCCCTAGAACCTACCCTCCTGTAATGCTAACTGAACTACTCTAGACACCAATGATATTTGAATTATCCTAAATACCTACGATACTCTCTGAATTACCTGTGAAACACGAAACTATGTAATACCCAACCCCTTGAATCTATCCTCCTGTGATACTAGCTGAATTAGCCTAAATACCTACGATACTAGCTGAATTACCTGTGAAATCATACACAGCTATGATGCAATCAGCCTTTGGAATCTAGCCTCCTGTGATACTAGCTGAGTGACTCTAAACACCTATGATACTTGAATTATCCCAAATACCTGTGATATTAGCTGAATTACCTGTGAAATCATACGGAACTATGCTATACCCACTTCCCAGAATCTGTCCTACCCTGTGATACTACCTGAATTACTTACCTTTTTGCGTGAGTGGGTTACCTTTTAGCGTGAGTGGGTCACCTTTCTGAGTGAGTGGGGTACCTTTTTACGTGAGTTACCTTTTTGCGTGAGTGGGTCACCTTTTTGCGTGAGTGCGTCACCGTTTACGTGAGCGGGCTACATTTTTACGTGAGTGGGTCACCTTTTTAGCGTGAGTAGGTTATCTTTTTGCGTGAGTGGGTTACGTGCTAAGGCTGTCTAGAATTAAGGGTGTAACATTGTCAGTAAACAGCTTTACCTGACGATTGCATCTAAAGTCGTTTTCACTCTCCTAAAAAAGCATTGTCTACGCTTCAAGTCCTAACTAGTCTGGCTCCTCCCCTGGTATTCCCTATCTCTCCTGTATACAAGTTCATATTCCTACTCCTTCGTATCTGTCTAGCCTAACACCTCTCCCCGTTTTCCTAAACCTCTCATACATATAAACGCATACTCTACTCTCAACCTCTCTAGTCTTGCATCTCTCCCCATATCCCCTACCTCTCATAAAGCGTATTCCCCTCCCGCTCCCTGTCTAGCCGAGTATCTCTCCTTGGTTTCCTATCTAACCTATATAAAACACATTCTACCTTTAATACCTGTCTATCCTAGCATAGGATCTCTATCCGTTTTCTCCCCTCTCCTTATAAACACATACTCAAACTCTCCTAGCCTAATACCCCTCCTCGGTTTGCTATTTGTCTCATATAAAGGTTTATTCTGCCCTTCAAGCTCTGTCTAATCTAACAACTCTCCTCGTTTTCCCTATAAACGCATAATCTACTCGCCAAACTCTGTCTAGCCCTACACCTCTCCACTATCTCTTCCATATAAACGTATTTCTCTCCTTCAGCCCCTGTCTAGCATGGTACCGTCGTCGTATTCCCTATCTCTCCCATATAAACCCATTTTCCTCCTTGAAGCCTCTCTCAACCTAGCATCTACTCACGTTTTCCCTATACTTTCCCATATATGCCAAAAAGTGGCCCAGAATCCTTCTATTATATCTACAAATATCCTATGCTAGGAGAGAGTTGAAGGAGAGGGAAATGTATTTATACGTGGGGAGATAGGGAATACGAGGACTGATGCTAGGCTGACAGAGGTTGAGGAGTAGAGTATGGGTTTATATGGGAAAGATAGGGAAAACGGGAAGAGATGCTAAGCTACACAGAGGCTGAAGGAGGGGAATGCGCTTTATACTAGAGAGAGAATACGTGGTGAGATGCTAGGCTAGACAGGGTTAAAGGTAGAGTGTGTTTTATATGAGATAGGAAATCGAGGAGATGTATTACTCAAGGAAGGGTTGAATAATAGAGTATGCGTTTATATGGGAGAAATAGGGAATACCATGATAGATGTTAGGGAGGTTAGTATTGATGCGTGTGTAATGTCCAGTCATCTCCAGGGTAGCACCATCAGGCATTCAGCAGACGGGCAGATACCATGGGGACGAGTGCAGCATAGTTGTGTATGATTTCACAGGTAATTCAGACATTCCAGAGGTTGGATGTAATATAGCTTCGTATGATTTAACAAGTAATTCAGATACTATCGAAGGTATTTAGGTTAATTCAGGTAGTATCACAAGGGGACAGATTCCATGGGTGGGTATAGCATAGTTATGCATAATTTCACAGGTAATTTGGATACTATCAAGGGTATAAGGTTAATTCAGATAGTATCACAACGAGGATAGATTCCAGGGTTTGGGTGCGGAGTAGTTGTGCACAATTTCACAGATAATTCAGGTAGTGTCATAGACAGACATATTCCAGGAGTTGAGTGTAGCATAGTATGGTTTCATAGACAATGCAGTAGTATTGTTGATATTTACGGTAATCAGAGTAGTATCACAGGTGTTGCTGATAATTTCGAACAGTGATTTGTATCACAGCTATTTAATGTAATTTCAGGTGATTCAGATAGTATCAAAGGTATTTGAGTCATTTTAACAAGTA
Organism: Deroplatys truncata; assembly: GCA_030765065.1. Taxonomy (NCBI): domain Eukaryota; kingdom Metazoa; phylum Arthropoda; class Insecta; order Mantodea; family Mantidae; genus Deroplatys; species Deroplatys truncata. The sequence continues at coordinate 375,110,530 of CM060990.1, forward strand.
ATTCAGATAGTATTGATAGGGTAATCCGGATAGCATCACAGGTGTTCACGGTAACTCAGAGCAGCGATTTGTACCAGAGCTTTTTAAGTTAATTTCCATATGCTTTCGGCTAGTATAACAGGTATTTAAGTCATTTTATCAGGTAATTCATATAATATCACAGATATTCAAGGTAATGTTGAGAGTAATTACATTATAAACATTTCTTATTCAGTGTTACAACACTTTATATGCCTTTTTCTAAATCTTGCAAACTTTTATATGTTAAACTGTTAGTATGTGAGACGGAGAGGGGTAAACAGTGTATAGGGTTACAGTGCAGGTATATAGAAGTAATATGAAGTAGATCATCCGAATGGTTGAAGAGATATAACGTTTTTAGTCAGCTTTATTGTTTTATAGGGCTAAAGTTTTATCCAAGTGTAGCAGCTTTATAAGTTTAATCATTGCTTCATTAGATAAGGATTGTAAGGATAGGCGTCTGTCCGCTTTATCAAGGCTTGAGACTAGCATTAGGATTTGCTCCTAATGGCAGGGTTAACGCCTCCCCTTATATATTATTTGTTCACCAGGATTATGCTAGGTGTATACACAGCACATGAGTTAACTTCCATTTTTTAAGATTGTGGACTCGCTGAGAAAATATTTGTCTTGAGATGCATGTTACATTCCTTTAAGCACTGGTTGTAATACGGCAATGTCCATACGCATATGCAGTTATTCCATCCTCGGCAATAACTCTTTTATCATCAAAAGGAGTCAATGTGATATTTGTCAGATGTAATGTACTGCTTAATAGCACTACGTTTTATACCTTTAATTTTTTATCATTAAACCTTGAATATCTAGTACATACGAGTACATCTTAGATCGTAGTCCGACAAAGGGTTGGTTGATTTTGCTAATGGCCTCATCTTTAAACTTTCCCATCACCTTTTTGTTCCGAGTGGAGTGGCATATATGGTTGACAGGGTAACCAGCTCTTATCAGATGCTCAATAAAACGTAGCTTGTCCTGGTACACATCTTCAGTTGTCACCCGATGAATGAATGAATCAGTGTCAATATACATAAGCTTCAGGTTGTCAGCCCCATAATACGATAACATCACGTCGTAATGACAGTGTTACATTAATGTCTTGGAGATGTCCAACACTCATTCCAATGTATATAAGCTTGTTCAATACAATCTGACAAGAGGCCATATGCACAGCAGCTAGATTAGCATCATATATTGTCCTATCGATAAACGTAAGCGTGGCGATCAACTTCTCCAGTCTTCTCATTTGTCACCAGTCGTATATCCATACGATTACGTAGGTTCTCCATAGTTTTTCCAAACATGGCGTTGTTAAAGAGCTTGTAGAGATCCTCGAAATCATTTGCAGCTTGTTGTCGTAGCCTATTAAATTCTACATAAGGTTTTAACCACGAGACTGTCGGAATTGTAGCACACGATGGAGTTTACTCAAACGTAACCAATGGTTAAGAGCTTGCTTCAAAGTCATGTAATATACTACAAACTTCTTTCGAGGTCCACGATGAGGTTCCAATTTCTTTGTAGATGATTCCTTGAGCTTCATATACTCAGGGAAGGAACGGTAGATCGTTGTGTAGTTCGTGAAGTTCTGCAGGATACTCAATGTCGACTTCTACTATGTATCCATGAGGATTATATTCTTGTAGTCTTTCTAAGTCGATTTCTTCCGGTGACATCCACTCAAATGCATCATAAGGGAAGGAGTAGGACATTGTCCAACCATATTGGTTATTGGCGTCCTCATACGTAATAAATTGGGTTGGTCTCGACGGATCATACTTATGCATGTAGGTGTTGTTTGCTTCGGCAAAAACGGTAGGAAACTTGGCATAAACCTCCTCCTATATCAGTCTTTCATGAGTAGTTGATCGAAATCCTATAGCAATTCCAGCAGAATTTCAGTATACAGTAACATGACTTACCAGGTAAGCCCTGGAGAGGTAAAATAATGAGGAGATCGACTTTGTGTGTTTCGAGGGTTTGATCTCTAAATATCTCAAAGGCATCAGCTAAAAGAACGCCTGAGGTTAAGTAGAGGTCGCTGTACTCGCCCAGGTTTCTCACATTAAACAGCTCCCATACATTTCTAGTATGATTGTAGTCAGCATCAGTAATTTCTTCTTCATTTCACCTATTGTAGTAGTCCTTAGAAGGCAGGCAGTTTTCGCTCAAAAATCCCATGACGTGACGTAATCATACGGAAATACTCCTTTATGAGTCACCAGCTTCAACATGTCTCCTCCAAAGTGAATCAGTGTTTCGGAATACGACGTTAGATTTTTCACCAGCTTATCCAAGCTTTTACTGAGGAACCGAAAGCTATCCATAAACCGAAGCTTTATATCTCCCACATACTTGAAGAATGATATATAGCTTTCTTCAGAGCTAGGAATTACCTCCACCCGCTCATTTGTACAACCGAGATGCTTGGCAATGAAATGTGAGCTATACCCACTGAGGTGTATGAAGACTGGAATATATTTAGGTGTTTTGCAGGACAAATTACATTCATTATGTAGAGTTTCGTGATGTTCACCACTGATACGATCATGATCGCGTACTTTGTAGTTTTCTTCAGTAAAGGCTTTACCACACAAGTAGCATACTGTAGAGGAGTCGAAATCCAGCTGGCGTTGATCTATAAGTTTCAGAGGCTTGGCAGATTTGTATGCATTATTATTACTCGCGCAAAACTTCTGGACTCGTGACCTTGATTGCCAACCCAGCTGCCGAGGCTAGCAGTGGTTTATGTTTAGCTTTATCAACGAAAGCGATATAATGCCTTTGCTTACTCACAGTGCGTAACACATAGTCTGCATAGAAAGTGTCTGCGTCTGGTTGTAATTTTAAAGAGAGCTGCAGTATCTAAATAGTACTTATTTCATATTTGTTATATTTATAACCATGGCTCCTATGTTTTCAAAGTTAAGTGGTAAGGTGTTACATAGTCAAAGTAGGGAAATAATTGCAAATGTCCTCGACTTCATGAAGCAAGAAGCAGAGATGAAGGAAGAAAATATATGTTCATCCGATTTCCACAAAAGCCTTAAGAGAATGAAAGAAAGAGTAGTCAAAGCAACTGGTGTTTCACCGAGTTCCGATTCCAGAGTTCTCAAAGATAAGAAAAAAAAACATATGGATGAAAGAGTACCATTTGACACACCTGGGAAGAAACATAAGGTCCCTAATCGTATTACAGAAATAGACGATTTCGAATGCGTCATTCGGCGCACGATTCACAATTCCTATGTGGAAGAAAAAACTGTGCTAACAATAAGCAGATTGCTCATCCAGCTGAAACACAGCAGAAACGTACAAGGTTGTGCTACAAATCTCAGAAAAATTATTAAAGATTTAGGGTTCAAGTGGAAGAAACCGAAATCAAATAGAACTCTAACAGAAAAGCAAAATTAATAAATAAAATAATAAAATAAAAAAAATAAAAAGTAAATGTTGCCATGATAGCTTAGTCGGTTAGACCAAAGGCACGGAAAGCCTAAGATCCGCGGTTCAAATCCCGGCTATGGCATTAATTTTTCAGTCTGATTCTACCTTTCCAAATGAGTATAATTTTATATGTACTTATATCAGTGTGTACTTATATCAGCACTAATTTTTAAGGTGGTGCTACAAATTTCAGAAAAATACTATAGTGTATGAAGATGGGTCATACATACACAGCAGTCGTACAGCATCTAAAAGTTGGAGTGACGATAGCGAATTAGGTTGCAGGTTCCTGTTGCTAAAGGGCAAATACTTATTATCGTTCATGCTGTTGGAGAGATCGGCTTCGTTCCAAATGCCCTTCTTTTACAAGTTGCAAAAACAACAGGAGATTTCCATCAAGAAATGAATACAGAAAAGTACATGAAGTGAATCAACGCCATGTTGAGACCTAATATGCCTGCTGGGTCTGTTCTGGTCATCGACAATGCTTCACAATGCGTCAACATTCAATTGACAAACCACCTACCTCAAATTCATTGAAAGAAGAAATGAGAGCTTGGTTACTTAGACATAATATAGCTTTAGATGAAAGTATGAGTAAAACAAAGCTATATAACTTTATTAAAACCAACAAACAGCTTCAGACGTCATACATACTTGACCAGATAGTAATACAACATCGCCATAATGTGCTTAGACTCCCATCGCATCACCCAGATCTAAACCCAATCGAATTAATCTGGGCTGATATCAAAAAATGGGTGCCATGCAGAAATATGACTTTTAAATTAAAATATGGGAGCAGTTATAACGCCAGCAATTTGCTGAAATTGGAAGGCCAGAATGGGAAAATGTATGTCGACATGTTGAATAAATTAAGTCATTATTTCGAAAAATACGGAATTGCAGAAAATCAAATAGAAAGAATTCTCATCCAAGATAATGGCGCAGAAAGTAGTGACAGCAGCGATGACGGCAATAATGTGAGTGATTCCGCAGAAGAGGAAGGGTTGTTAGGTGTGGAAGAATTGGAGGCAATGATTGACAGCGTTTTTTATATTAAGCGCTTTTTACAGCGTGGGTTTTAATATACTGTATATAACTAAGTTTATCAGCGCAAAGCAGTGCATAACCGGTGTGGATATTTGACGATGACTGTCCTACGCACTCCTGCAGTATGCAGTCCACCGGTCACCACCTGATCTGGTAAGCAACTCGCATCATAGCTCTCATTAAGATTTTCACGTGTCTAGAACTGTTGCGCCGATTATAATTTCCTTTGCAAGGGATGACAGATATACCATAAACTTCTGAGCAGCTTCTTAACCACGACATACATAGGGTTGCTTAGGAAGACTAGTTTCCAGATGTTAAAAAGATTAACCATGTTTCATGGAAATACAGAACCTCATAGGTACATGCTGGTGATAAAGGGTTGTGTATGAAGTTTCAGGAATGGGGAGGCATGTATGACATGGAGCGAGGATGCTTTCAAAGTCTGCGTAGATGACGTAAGGTACTTCCAACGTCCTCTCAACAGTTCTAAACTGAAAGACTGATTTCTCCTTGGTAGGCATAATTACCCTTGCAACATCATGTCGATTACAGATAACTGCATGTTCTTGTAGTTTTTCCAACCAATTGTTCCACGGTGTTAATCAAGATGTGTAAAACAGCGCTTACAGGTAAAAACACGTCCATTATGTTTAGTTTTCTGACATTCAACGAGCTTCTCAAAATTCTTTATATATACGTAGTGATGTTTTCCACAACTGTCACTCAATAGTAGCAGGTCACGGTGTTCAGGTAGATACCAGTCTAGGCAACTTTTATTGGATACACTTCGTGCTTCTCATGAAGTCCGAAAACGTTGAGACATACTGTCAGGCTTCTCAAACTTAGATATTTGAAAAACTGGAGTTGGGTAAGAAATACAGCTGGTCAAACTTATCTAGAAGTTCCTTGTATTTGCTAACGCGTTGAGGCTTGGTGCTGACGAATTTGGCTAATACAGAATACAAGAAGCATTTCTCGTCGGTATAGTTCTGGATGTTTATGCAGGCTTCTTTAGCTCCAAGAGATGGCGATAGTGGTATATAGCTACTTCCTCGTAACGGGTTATACTTGTTGATACGAAATCGAACTCCTTTCAATGCAAGCAGAGCCCAGTTCCTACCTTTAAGCTGTGATTCCTCCATTTTAGTAAACATTTTCTTGAATTTCGTTTCCAACAGTATATCCAGAGCAGTTTCTAGGGAAGCAGGGTGATTCCGCGTTTTAAATGTTTTGTCACAGGTTTCATCGATACTGTTAACAAATCGACACTCAGCTAGCAAATTGATTTTCACACTCTTGTACAGCCTGGATTATCCGTTGTTTTGCCTCATGCAGGTACATATTCAGATCCTTAGATGATTCGCATCGTATAAAATGCAATTTCAAGCGTTCATCGAACGAAGTTTCATATACTTTCATATCACACTCCTCCAGTGTAGATAATAATTGACTTTTAGTAGGTTCCAAACTCCTTGTCTTCTCGGATATGTGTATTTCACATGATCATAACATTGACCCTTATAACTGCCATTGAAGGTTGCGCTACCATGTTTACATTTGAAGAGCGGCTTACAAGACATCTCATGCCTTCGCTTATCATAACCACCTAAGAATTTCTTCCCGCATTTACCGCAATGTATCCAGTAGCGCTTGGAATAATATCCTTATATGCAGAGTTATTCATCTGTATTCTCGATGTAATAACGTATAACTCGTTGTTCAAGGAAATATAGACCTCTTCACCTTGATAACACTTTAGGAAACCGATTATTTTCGGGGAGAACAACGATGTTGGTACCTTAAGAATAATTAGCAGAATGAAGCCCAGTGTCCAAGATCACCCTATTTATAGAGGGGCTGGAAACGTTTAGATCAATTATATAGTGAATTTTAACATAACGGTGATTAAGCGTCTAAACGCTTACATTTCAAGACGTGTTTGCACATGTGTTCGTGCATGCTCACGTGTTTAGAGAGGTGTTCAGAGGTGTTTATGTATGATTGTACGTATTCGTAGGTCTTCGTATAGCTTCGTGTACTTGGAGGAAGTTTTAGAATGTGTTGAGGATGTATATCTACGTTTTCGGAGATATTTGTAGGTCTTCGTGAAGGTTCGTGCTTGTAGGAAGTGTACGTTTATAACTAAGTGTTGGGTGGTGTTCGTAGGTCTTCGTACAGCTTCGGGTGCTTAGAGTAAGTGTTTGAAGTATTGTGCGGGTGTTTGTATATGTTCGGAGATGTTCGTAAGTCTTTGGGCAGGTTCGTGTGCTTGGAGGAATTTAAAGTGTGTAAGGTGTTCGTAGGTTTTCGTACAGGTTCGAATGCTTCAAGTATTGAGCGGGTCATTGTATGTGTTCATAGATCTTCGTAGGTCTTCGTACAGGTTCGTGTGCTTGGAGGAAAGTACCTGTATCTGTGTGATCGGAGGTCTTCGTACAGGTTCGGGTACTTAGATTAAGTGAAGTATTGAGCGGGTGTATGTTTCGGAGATGTTCGTAGGTCTTCGTGCGGTTTCGTGTGCTTAGAGGTAGTGTACGTGTATATCTATGTGTTCGGTGGTGTTCGTAGGTCTTCGTACAGCTTCGGGAGCTTAGAATAAGTGTTTGAAGTATTGTGCGGGTGTATGTATATGTTCGGAGATGTTCGTAAGTCTTTGGGCAGGTTCGTGTGCTTGGAGGAAGTTCAAGTGTGTGTACGGAGGTGTTCGTAGGTTTTCGTACAGGTTCGGATGCTTGAAGTATTGAGCAGGTCATTGTATGTGTTCATAGATCTTCGTAGGTCTTCGTGCAGGTTCGTGTGCTTGGAGGAAGTGTACGGGTGTCTGTGTGTTCTGAGGTCTTCGTACAGGTTCGGGTACTTAAATTAAGTGAAGTATTGAGCGGGTGTAGGTTTCGGAGATGTTCGTAGGTCTTCGTGCGGTTTCGTGTGCTTAGAGGTAGCGTACGTGTGTATCTATGTGTTCGGTGGTGTTCGTAGGTCTTCGTACAGCTTCGGGAGCTTAGAATAAGTGTTTGAAGTATTGTGCGGGTGTATGTATATGTTCGGAGATGTTTGTAGATGTTTGAGTGGAATATCAGAGTTTTAGCCAACCGATTAGTATTTAATTCCTTAAATCATCATACTATTGGTTTGAAAGTATATAAAACGAGAACACAGAAAGAATAAGGAAAATTATGTCTAGTATATAAATTATCTTTTTAAACCATCTAAATGCATAAAATATGGGTAGTAACGTCTAGCCGGAAAGCGATAAAAGCGTTAGAAAATCGGGTCTGAAATGCAATGTTATCCAGAGGTTCGTGTCTCCTCCATAATTAGGAGTGCCTTCACACGCATGCAAACGCACACAGGTACATACAATTTCACTCACGTGCCTACACACGTATACACACATCGCACTTACACAAACACACACGCACACATACATACAAAGCCTACGCGCTCAAACACGCATCACACGCACACGCAGTCGCACACAATCGCACATAAACCTCCGCAAACCTCTCTAAAGGCGTGAACATGCATGAAGACCTACGAACACATTTCAACACATAGATACACACGTACACTTCTTCCAAGCACACGAACGTGCACGAAGACCTACGAACACCGCCGAACACACACATACATCCGCTCAATACTTCAAACACTTACTCTAAGCATTCGAACCTATACAAACACCTCGGAACACATACAGTACACTTCCGCCAAGCACACGAACCTGCACGAAGCCTACGAACATCTCCCTAACACATAGAGATACACGGCTAACACATTCTCCAAGCAAACGAAGCTATACAAATACGTACAATCACACATAAACACCTCTGATCACCTCTATAAACACGTCAACATGCACCGATATCTACGGACACGCCCGAACACCTGTGTAAACACTATTGAAATGTAAGAGTTTAGATGCTTAATCATCGTTTTATTATTAAACTTCACTATATAATTGATCTAAAGGATTCGTGCCCCCTCTATAAATAGCATGATCTCGGGCACTGGGCTTCATTCTGCTAATTAATCGTGAGATGTCAACATAGTTGTTCTCCCCGAAAATCATGGGCTTTCTAAAGTGTTATCAAGGTGAAGAGGTCTACATTTCCTTGAACAAGGAGTAATACGTTGTTACATCGAGAATAAATATGAATAACTCTGCATATAAGGATATCATTTCAAGCGCTACTGGGTACGCGTGTGGTAAATGCGGGAAGAAATTCCTGCGTGGTTATAGTAAGCGAAGGCATGCTATGTCTTTTAAGCAGCTCTTCAAATGTAAACACTGTAGCGTGACCTTCAATGGCAGTTATAAGGGTCAACGTCATGAAGTATGCGAAATATACATACCTGAGAAGACAAGCAGATTGGAGCCTACTAAAAGTAAACTATATCTACAATGGAGGAGTGTGATATGAAACAATATGAAGCTTCATTCGATGGACACTTGAAATCGTATTATATACGATGCGAATCATGTAAGGATCTGAATATGTACCTGTACAGGAAAAACGGATAATCCAGGCTGCACATAAAGAGCTTGGTATTCACAAGAGTGTGAAAATTAATCTACTCGCTGAATGTCAATTTGTTAACAGTATCGGAGAAACCTGTGAAAAACATTTAAACCATGGAATCAGGCTGTTTTCCTAGAAACGGATCTGGACTCCCTGTTGGAAACGAAATTCAAGAAATTGGTTACTGAAATGGAGGAATCTAGGCCCTGCTTGCCGTAGAAGGAGTTAGACTTCGTATCAATTCGTATAACCCGTTATGAGGAAGTAACTACATACCACTACCGCGATCTGTTAGAGCTAAAGAAGCCTGCATAAACATCCAGAACTATACCGACGAGAAATGCTTCCTGTACTCTATATTAGCCAAATTCGTCAGCACCAAGCCTCAACGCGTTAGCAAATACAAGGAACTAGATAAGTATGACTTCAACTGTATTTCTTACTCAACTCCGCTTTCTCAAATATCTAAGTCTGAGAAGCTTAACAGCATGTCTATCAACGTTTTCGGACTGGATGAGAAGCAAGAACTGTATCCAATAAAGATTGCCTAGATTGAACTCCCTGAACACCGTGACCTGCTACTATTGAGTGACAGTTGTGGAAAACATCACTACGTATATATAAAGAATTTTGAGAAGCTTGTTCGTTATCAGAAAACTAAAAACAATGGACGTGTTTATACCTATAAGAGCTGTTTTACACATTTTGATGATCACCGTGGACGAAGTGGGTTGGAAAAACTACAAGAACATGTAGCCATCTGTAATCAACATGGTGTTGCAAGGGTAGTTAAGCCTATCAAGGAGAAACCAATCTTACAGTTTAAAATTGTAGAGAGGACGTTGAAAGTACCTTACGTCATTACGCAGACTTTGAAAGCACCCTCGCTCAATGTCATACATGCCTCCCCAATCCTGAAACTTTATATACAACCCCTTATTATGTCCCTGTGAGTTTCTGAGTTTATGTGAACCTGCTTAAACTGTTGAACATCTGGAAACTGGTCTTCCTAAACAACCCTATGTATATCGTGGTTATGATGCTGCTCAGAAGTTTATGGTACACCTCTCATCCGTTGACAAAGGAAATTAATAATATATACAAATCTGCTAAGTCTCTGAAACTTACAGATCAACAGCAGCTGGATTTCGACCCCTCTACAGTGTGCTACTTGTGTTGTAAAACCGTTACTATGGAAAACTACAAAGTACGCGATCATGATCGTGTCAGTGGTGAATATCACGAAACTCTACATAATGAATGTAATTTGTCCTGCAAAACACCTAAATATATTCCAGTCTTTATACACCTCAGTGGGTATAGCTCACATTTCATTGTCAAGCAGCTCGGTTGTACAAATGAGCGGGTTAAGTTAATTCCTGGCTCTGAAGAAAGCTATATATTATTCTCCAAGTATGTAGGAAATATAAAGCTTCGGTTTGTGGATAGCTTTCGGTTCCTCAGTACAAGCTTGGATAAGCTGGTGAAAAATATAACATCGTATCCTGAAACACTGATGCATTTCGGAGAAGACAAGCTGAAGTTGACGACTCGTAAGGGAGTATTTCTCTATGATTACGCCACGTCATGGGATGGTTTGAACGAAACCTGCCTGCCTCCTAAGCACTCCTACAATAGGTTAAATGAAGAAATTACTGATGCTTACTGATGCTGACTACAATCATGCTAGAAATGTATGGGAGCTGCTTAATGTGAGAAACTTGGTCCGAGTACAGCGACCTCTACTTAACCTCAGATGTTCTTCTTCTAGCTGATGTTTTTGAGACATTTAGAGATCAAGCCCTCAAAACACACGAAGTCGATCCCCTCATTATTTTACTTCTTCAGGACTTAGCTGGGACATGTTGCTGTATACTGGAATTCAGCCGGAATTGATGCAGGATTATGATCAACTACTCACGATAGAATCTGGTATAAGAGGAGGTTTATGCTAAGTTTCTTACCGGTATGCCGAAGCAAACAACACCTACTTGGATAAGTAAGATCCGCCGAGACCAACCCAATTTTTACATACGAGGGCGCCAATATGTTTGCGCAATGTGCTACGACCTCCCTTATGGTGGATTTGAGTGGGTTTCACCAGAAGAAATCTACTTAGGAAGACTACAAGAACATGATTCTCATGGATACATATTAGAAGTCAACATTGAGTATCCTGCAGAAGTTCACGATCTAAACAAATGATCTACTTTTCCTGCCTGATTGTATGAAGCCCAAGGAATCATCTACAAAGAAACTGATAGCTCATCTTGGACCTCGAAAGAAGTATGTAGTACATTACATGACTTTGAAGGATGCTCTTAACCACGGGTTACGTTTGAGTTAAATCCATCGTGTGCTACAATTCCGACAGTCTCAGTGGTTAAAACCTTATGTGGAATTTAACAATAGACTACGACAACAAACTGCAAATGATTTCGAGAAGGATCTCTACAAGCTCTTTAACAATGCCATGTTTGGGAAAACTATGGAGAGCCTACGTAATATTATGGATATACGACTGGTGACAAATGAGAAGACTATGGAGAAGTTGATCGCCAAGTCTACGTTTATCGATAGGACAATATATGCAGCCAATCTAGCTGCTGTGCATATGGCCTCTCGTCAGATTGTATTCAACAAGCTTATATACATTGGAATGAGTGTGTTGGACATCTCCAAGACATTAATGTACCACTATCATTACGACGTGTTACCGTATTATAGGGCTGAAAACCCGAAGCTTATGTATATGGACACCGATTCATTCATTCATCGTGTGACAACTGAAGATGTGTACCAGGACAAGCTACGTTTTATTGAGCATCTGGACACAGCTGATTACCCTGTCAACCATATATGATACTCCACTCAGAACAAAAAGGTGCTGGGAAGATTTAAAGAGGAGGGCAATAGCAAAATCATTCAACGCTTTGTCGGACTACGACCTAAGATGTATGCACTAGATATTCAAGGTTCAATGATAAAAAATAAATATATAAAACGTAGTGTTATTGAGCAGTACATTACATTTGACAGATATACAGACTGTCTTAAAACCCGTGAATCATAAGAACACCCATGAATCTGATCCTGTCACGAGAGCATGCTGTTACCACGGTGCTAATGAATAAAATCACATTGACTCTTTTTGATGATAAAAGAGTTATTGCCGAGGATGGAATAACTAAATATGCTTATGGACATTATCGCATTACAAACAGTGCTTAAAAGAATGTAACCTGGATCTCAAGATATTTTCTCAGCGAATCTACAATCTTATGAAATAGAAGTTTACTCATGTCCTGTATATGCACCTAGCATACACCTGGTGAAGAAAGAATACGTAAAGGGGAGGCGTTATTCCTGCCATTAGGAGCAAATCCTACTGCTAGTCTCAAGCCTAGATAAAGGGGAGAGACGCCTACCCTTACAATCCTTATCTAGTGAAGCAATGATTAAACTTATAAAGCTGCTACACTTGGATAAAACTGTAGCCCTATAAAACAATAAAGCTGACTAAAAACGTTATATCTTTTCAACAATGCAGATGGTCTAGTTTATACTACTTCTATATACCTTCACTGTAACCTTATATAGTGTTTAACATATAAAAGTTTGCAACATTTAGAAAAGATTATATAAAGTGTTGTATTACTCGCGCAAAACTTCTGGAATCGTGACCTTGATTGCCAGCCCAGCTGCCGAGCCTAGGAATGGTTTATGTTCAGCTTAATTAACGAAAGCGATATAACACCTTTGCTTACTCACAGTGCGTAACACATACAGTCTGCATAGAAAGTGTCTGCATCTGGTTGTAATTTTAAAGAGACCAGTATCTAAATAGTACTTACCTTATATTTGTTATATTTATAACCATGGCTCCTACGTTTTCAAAGTTGAGTGCTAAGTTGTTACACAGTCAAAGTAGGGAAATAATTGCAAATGTCCTCGACTTTATGAAGCAAGAAGCAGAGATGAAGGAAGAAAATATATGTATGTCCGAGTTCCACAAAAGACTTAAGAGAGTGAAAGAAAGAGTAGTCAAAGCAACTGGTGTTTCACCGAGTTCCGTTTCCAGAGTTCTCAAAGATAAGAAAAAAACATATAGATGAAAGAATGCCATTTCACACGCCTGGGGTCCCCAAAACGTATTGCAGAAATAGACGATTTCGAATGCGTCATTCGGCGCACGATTCACAATTCCTATGTGGAAGAAAAAACTGTGCTAATAATAAGCAGATTGCTCATCCAGCTGAAACACAGCAGAAACTTTCAAGGTGGTGCTACAAATCTCAGAAAAATTATTAAAGATTTAGGCTTCAGGTGGAAGAAACCGAAATCAAATAGAAGAGTTCTAACAGAAAAGCAAAATAAATAAATAAAATAAAATAATAATAATGAAATAAAAAAATAAAAATAAAAAGTAAATGTTGCCATGATAGCTTAGTCAGTTAGAGCAACGGCACGGAAAGCCTAAGATCTGTGGTTCAAATCCCGACTATGGCATTTAATTTTTCAGTCTGATTCTACCTTTCCAAATGACTAATTTTATATGTACTTATATCAATGTATACTTATATCAGCATCAATTTTCAAGGTGGTGCTACAAATTTCAGAAAAATACTATAATGTATGAAAATGAGTCATACACACACAGCAGTCATACAGCATCTAAACGTTGGAGTGACGATAGCGAATTAGGTTTGCAGGCACCTGTTGCCAAAGGGCAAATACTTATTATCGTTCATGCTGATGGAAAGATCGGCTTCGTTCCAAATGCCCTTCTTTTACAAGTCGCAACAAACAGGAGATTTTCATCAAGAAATGAATACAGAAAATTACATGAAGTGAATCAACGCCATGTTTATACCTAATATGCCTGCTGGGTCTGTTCTGGTCATCGACAATGCTTCACAATGCGTCAACACTCAAATTCACAAACCACCTACCTCAACTTCCTTGAAAGAAGAAATGAGAGCTTGGTCACTTAGACATAATAAGGCTTTAGATGAAACCATGAGTAAAACAAAGCTATATAACTTAATTAAAGCCAACAAACAGCTTCAGAAATCATACATACTTGACCAGATAGTAATACAACATCGCCATAATGTACTTAGACTGTCATCGTATCGCCCAGATCTAAACCCAATCGAATTAATCTGGGCTGATATCAAAAGATGGGTGGCATGCAGAAATATCACTTTTAAATTAAAATATGTGGAGCAGTTATAACGCCAGCAATTTGCTGAAATTGGAAGGTCAGAATGGGAAAATGTATGGCGACATGCTGAATAAATTAAGAATCATTATTCCGAAAAATACGGAATTGCAGGAAATCAAATAGAAATAATTCTCATGCAGGATAATGGTGCAGAAAGTAGTGACAGCAGTGATGACGGCAATAATGTGAGTGATTCCGCAGAAGAGGAAGGGTTGTTAGATGTGGAAGAATTGGAGGCAATGATTGACAGCGTTTTTTATATTAAGCGCTTTTTACAGCGTGGATTTTAATATACTGTATATAAACAGGTTTATCTGCGCAACGCAATGCATAACCGGTGAGGATATTTGACGATGACTGTCCCACGCACTCCTGCACACACGACCGGTCACCACCTGATCTGGTAAGCAACTTGCATCATAGCTCTCATTAAGATTTTCACGTGTCTAGAACTGTTGCGCCGATTATAAAACTGGATAAGAAATGTTTATAACCTAAACACTCTGTATATTACCATGAATGCCTGTGATACTATCTCAATTACCTGTTGAAATGATTTAAATACCCGTCATACTAGCCGAATTATATGGAAATTAACCTAAATAGCTTTAGTACGAATCGCTGCTCTGAATTACCATGAACTACTGTGATGCTATCTGGATTACTATCAATGATACTATCTGAACTACTTGTTAAAATGACTCAAATACCTTTGATACTACCTGAATCACCTGAAATTACATTAAATAACTGTGATACAAATCTCTGATCGAAATCACACCTCTGATACTACTCTGGTTACCCTAAATACCAACAATATTACTGAATTGTCTATGAAACCATACGGAGCTATGCTACACTCAACTCCTGAAATGTGTCTATGACACTACCTGAATTATCTGTGAAATCGTGCACAACTACGCCACACCCCAACCCTGGAATCTATCCTCATTGTGATACTATCTGAATTAACCTAAATAACCTTGATACTGCCTGAACTACCTATGAAATCATACATAACTACGCTATACCCACCCATGGAATCTGTCCCCTTGTGATACTACCAGAATTAACCTAAATACCTTCGATATTATCTGAATTACCTGTTAAATCATACGAAGCTATGTTACATCCAACCTCTGGAATCCGTCCCCTTCTTATACTGCCTGAATTAACCTAAATACCTCCGATACTGTCTAAATTACCTGTGAAATCATACACAACTATGCTGTACTCACCCCCCATGGAATCTGCTCGTCTGCTGAATGCCTGATGGTGCTACCCTGGAGGAGACTGGACTTTACACATGCATTAATACTAACCTACCTAACACATATCATCGTATTCCCTATCTCTCCCATATAAATGCATACTCTACCAATCAACCCTTCCTAGACTAATACCTCTCCTCGGTTTCCTATCTCTCTCATATAAAACATACTCTACCTTAAACCCCCTCTAGCCTAGCATCTCACCACGTATTCCCTATCTATCTATCTATCTATCTATCTATCTATCTATCTATCTATCTATCTATCTATCTATCTATCTATCTCTCTATCTCTCTCTTTCTCTCGTATAAAGCGCATTCCCCTCCTTCAGCCTCTATCTAGCTTAGCATCTCTCCCCGTTTCCCTATCTTTCCCATATAAACGCATACTCTACTCCTCAACCTCTCTCTAGCCTAGCATCAGCCCTCGCATTCCCTATCTCCCCCATATAAACACATTTCCCTCTCCTTCAGCTCTCTCCTAGCATAGGATCTCTCTCCGTTTTCCCCGTCTCCATATAAACGCATGCTCTACTATTCAAACCCTCCTAGCCTAATACCTCTCCTCGGTTTGCTATCTCTCCATATAAAGCCGTATTCTACCCTTCAAGTCCTGTCTAGTCTAGTACCTCCCCTCGTATTCCCTATCTCTCCTGTATATAAGCCCGTATTCCTGCTCCTTCAGTATCTGTCTCGCCTATCATCTGCTCCCATTTTCCATATCTTTCCCATATAATCGTATACTCTGCTCAACCTCTGACTAGCCTAGCACTTCTCCTCCTATTCGCTACCTCTCTCATATAAAGCGCATTCCCCTCCTTCAACCCCTGTCTAACATAGCATCTACCCTCGTTTTCCCTACCTCCCCCATATAAACTCATTTTCCTCCTTCAACCCCTGTCTAGGATAGCATGTCTCCTCGTTTTCCCTATATTTTCCCATGTATGCTCAAAAAGGTGGCCTCGCTCTCCCTTATCTATTCTAATAACATTCATACTGGAGGAAGAAAGCGCAAAAGAAATTTAGTACGAAAAACTTTTCGCCACCGGCATGCTCACCATGATTGGCTTTGCCTGACTTCGCAGTTCCTAAATGCTTTTCAGATAACTAACCAGAGTGATATATTAGAAATTAAACTCAGACAGCGTGTGCAGTTAGATGATGAGCCTATCATTAATTATATCTATGATGTGTTATCACTGTGTGATCAAGTAAATCCAGATATGTCTCAGTTGGAACAAATTAAACACCTACTTAAAGGTCTTAAACCTCTCTATGTACATGCATTGCTGCCAGTAAATCCTCAAACTGTTGACGACGTGATGCAAATAATTCGACGAGTTGACAAAGCACAATTTTATATGCAGAACCGACATCTAGTGTCTGCCCAATCTCAGGCTGCAGTGTTTACACCACCTATTTCTGTGCCTAATACAACTGTTCCTGTTGGTACTTTTTCGGCTACTGGTCAATTATCACATACTACTTCTCTTGCGTACGTACCTGTCGATCCCATGAAACAGCTGATTGATTGTGTGGAACATTTATGTAACAAAGTTAATCAGTTTCAGTTACCACCTGCTGTACCATATTCACAGAGACCTTCACAGCTTCCACGATCATCTGACATGGATCAGCGGGACTCATCTATGCTATAGATGCCTTGCTCGCTTTTGTCACAGCCGCCTTCCTCAGTCAAAAAACAACTGGCGCCGAGCCTCATACGACGAGACTTAGCGGCACCACCACTGCCCACCAGTGCAGCTGCACCTCAACAGGATGTTGCTGCCTTATCAGGTCAGATCTTACAAGTTCTTGGTCGTATTGCCCAGACAGAAGTTTCCATCTTGCTCGACACAGGTAGCGCAGTTAGTATTGTAAATGCTGCCTATATTCTTGATATGTCTACATTGAAACCCATAGAGATGCTACATAGAACTGCAGGTAACAAGTTACTTGAAGCACCTTACCACACTGTTTTGAAATTCCATATTGATGTTCTTTTTCAGGAAGATGTATTAGTTGTAAAAGATCTTTCTCATGACTTAATTTTAGGCAATGACTTTTTACATGCTCATGGTGTCATAATTGACTATGCACAAAATTTGATTACTTTGAATTCTTCCGAGGATGATTCTTTTAGTATACCAATTAACCAGGTACAAGGTCCTTTTGTTGATATGGCAGTGAACCCTTCGCAAGATAAAGAATGTAATGACTCCGGTATTAAAGTGGCAGTTGTAAATGATGTGAAAATTCCACCGTTATCTACATGCTATGTAACAGTTCAACCCTCGTCAGAAATCAGTAATGAGGTTATGTTTGAACTTGATGTCAGCATTATGCAGAAGAAAAATCTCTCAATTCCACCATTGTTGTGTCATTCTACATCTGCACTAACTATACCAGTTCATAATAACACTACAGTTCCACAAACACTATTTGCTAATACAGTTTTAACTAAACCTTATGATGTTGCACTAGTTCAGAGTAATTCTGTGTCATCATCAGATGTTACCCATATGCCAGCTTCAAATTTTAATGTAAATGGTATATTACCAGACACTCAAAAAGCCGAACTGCATTCATTGTTGTTGAAATATGGTCATCTTTTTGCCACCACATTGCAAGAACTTGGTACCACTGATGTTGTAGAATTTGATATTAAAGTAACTGACTCCAAACTAATTAAACAAAGACCTTACAGAGTTCTCCATAAACAAAAAGAAATAATTGCCGAACAAGTTAAGGAAATGCAAGATGCTGGAATTATTAAGGAATCACAGTCCTCTTGGGCTTCTCCTGTGGTGTTAGTAAAAAAGAAAGGTGGTTCCATGCGGTTTTGTGTCGATTACAGGAAACTGAATGCTGTAACAGAAACCACCTCTTTCCCTTTGCCATTGATAGATGATTTGTTAAGTTATCTGGGGGAGGCTAAATGGTTTGTCTCACTAGACTTGTTGTCAGCATATTTTCAAGTACCTATTGCAGAGGATAGTCAGAAATTTACTTCTGTTGTTACTTTTCAAGGTCAATACCAATTTACTCGCTTTAGTTTTGGACTGGCGAATGCTCCTAGATTCTTCAGTTACATAGCAGACAAGTTGTTAAGTAATATCAATTTTAAAAAGGCAATTGCATATTTGGATGATGTCGTTTTTGATAAAACTTTTGACCAGTTGTTACAAAGTCTTGAAGCTGTTTTTCAACGCCTGGATCACCATAAATTCCAACTTAAACCAGACAAGTGCTTCTTCGCTATGCAAAAAATCAAGTTCTTAGGCTTTGAAGTTGCCAAAGATGGTATTTCTCCTGATTCTGATAAAGTAATTTCCATTCAAAATTTGCCCCGTCCTAAAAATGTCAGATGTAAGGAAACTTTTGGGCTTATTTATATCCCACATGCTTATTATCCTCAGTTGAAGTCGCTGACAAACAGAAACAAGATCCTGTGTAACAGTGGCAGCAATGTATAATGTGCATGTGCGGGGTTCGCTTAAACAGTCAAGATAACATCTTAATAAATATCGTCGGTGGCACTCGAGACTCCATTATGTTTGTGTAAGCTTCACACATATGTTAACAGGCATTCAAATATTCAACTTCTTCTTTGAGAGGCATTTCTGCTCCCTCTAATCTTTGTATACATCCAGATATTGTTTTTTTTTTGTAATAAGTTTGTGAAGCATGTCATTTCCTTTTCTGTAATTTTGTTTAAAAATTCTTCTTGTTTCGACGGGGACGTCGATTTGGGTAGCCAGGGGGAGATGTGGCAACTCCGTAAGAACATATGCGATTTATGGCAACATTGTTTGGTGACTGTTAGGTTGGTAGTACGGACCGGAATGACGTAATAGGAGTGGGGGTAAACCGGTTGTATCTTCAGTAAGCGTCTAGGACGCAGTCTCTTGGAATGTAGTGAACAGTGCAGATGTTAGGAATGGACGCTCCGTCAAGCGGAAGGTAAGATGTATCAAATGTAATCTTCATTAAACCTTACCATCTAAACTTTAACTATGTAGTTATTTGATGTAGATTGATCCTTCTTTCCTTCCCCACAATGATTTAGGAATATTTTAGAGTTTTCAGGAACTTTTATTAGCTCGCCCCGTCGGACCTCGTGTAGATTGCTATGAGTTAAACTCCGGTACCATGCTCTATCCCCCGTGGTATGTAAGAATATAAGAGGTTACGACAACGTGTTCAAAAAAGTATCTAGAGCCATTATGGAATTCAAAATCAGCATTATATATGGAATATGATAATTACTCTGAGAGAAAGAAGATTAAGACATTGTCTATAAAATCATTTCATGAGGTACTCTATATGAACCTAAGCCTCTTTAGTCCCAAAAAGATAATTGTGATCTTTGCTGCAGCTACGACTCTAGAAACATATCAGAGGATACTTACAATCACATATCAGCAAAAAGAAAGAAGAAATAGCAGAAAAATTAAAAGACAAAGAAACTGTGAAGCACGTGTATACAATGGATCTAGAGTCCGTATTGTTGTGCCCGAACTTGAAGGCTTCCGCCATATATTATAAAATGAAGCTTAAGGTTCATAACTTCACAATCTATAATGTGAAAACTGTAGATGGCCATTGTTATGTATGGCACGAGAGTGGAGGAGGGCTCAGTGCTAATGAATTTGTTACAATTTTGTGCGATTTCATATAAAGCCATGCAATGTGTGACAAAAAAAGATGAAATAATATTTTACAATGATGGCTGCGGCTATCAGAATAGAAATGTGACACTAGCAAATGCGCTACTTGATTTGGCTGACAAGATGAAAGCCTTTATAGTTCAAAAGTATTTGCCACACGACCACACACAAATGGAATTCGATTCATTGCATTCTTGCATAGAGAGGAAAAATTAAAAAAGTCAGGATATATACACACATGCAGGCTATGTTGCAGTGTTTAAGACAGCAAGATTGAAACCTAAACCATGCGAAATATATTACTTAAGCCATACCTTCTTTAAGGATTACAGTTCATTGAAGACATGTTCTTCTATTCGTCCAGGTATCAAGAAAGAGGACCCCACAGTCAATGACATGTGTTGCCTGAAGTATTGCCCCGACATGACAGCACGGTTCAAAGTTGATTTCAAAGGTAAATAATCTAAATAAAGTATAAATCTTGAAAAAATGTAAATTTTAAATAAACACTTATAATTATATATTTCCTCTCAGATGAGTGGAAGGACCTGCATAACACAAGAAAGAGTGGTAGTGAAAAATCTTCTATGATTATAGTTGCTGGTCCGTACAGTGCTCCCCTGAAGATTAAGAAAGACAAATTCATTGACTTGCAAGCACTGAACCTACTGGTTCCAAACGACTTCCATTCATTTTATGACAATTTGCCTTATGAATAGGATAATTGCATAGCACCAATTTCATAAAACTTTTGCAAGTTTATGTAATTAGAGAAACGTTACAAGAGAAATGGTTAAGATATAATTATTTGTATGCTTTTTCTGATGTCAATACCACTGATGTTAATGCCAAACCAAGTCTGAGTTCATTAATTATCGGACTAAAAAATTGGTAAGTTAATAATTACTTCCAGGAATTCATTAATAAAACAATGTAAATCTCGTAGTACCTCTAAAAGCTTTAAGTCAATGAGGTATACAGGGCGAATCACCTAAAACTTGCACCGCTAATATTTCGAAAATGGAAAGTGCTATTGATGTGCAGTTTTCACAGCATTGATGGTAGTCAGGGGCTCGTACATTTAGCCTATAAACAGCTTTTAATAATACTGAGAAAGTGTATTTTTTGAGCAAACATACAATTTTTAAATGGAACAATGCCTAGTTACATAAACAGAATAAAGGTAGGGTAAATTAGAATGTCAATGATCTTTGATGCAGGATTCTAGTGCAAGCGGTTTACGAGAAATCGTATTTTGAAAAGTTCCCACCCCCACAATTGTTTCTCCCATTCAACCTGCTTAGTTGCTAGGTACGATGTTGTTATGTTTGTTTCCATTATGTTTTTTTATTATTGATTGCATTGCGACTTTCTGGTCAGTTGGTTTCTGACAATTCGCGCAGTAAGTCGTTAGTGGAAGATGGGGTTTACTAATGCAGAAAAAGCCGACATGCTCATGGTGTATGGAGAGTGTAGGAAGAATGCAGTTCGTTCCTGTACGGTGTATGTGGAAACGTATCCCAATAGACGTCAACCACCTCGGCAATTATTTATCAACCTATTCAACCAATTACGTGACGTGAAAGTGGTACTGTAACACCTAGAAAACGTAACAGAAACAAACAAGTGACTGGAGAAGAGGCAGAAATTAATGTTTTGGCTGCCGTTGCAGTAATTCCGCAAATTAGTTCCGCACAATCGCACGTGGAAGTGGCATAAGTCAGGCAAGTGTACTGCACATTCTCCATCGACACAGGTTCCATCCCTATCACATCTCACTCCATCAAGAGCTGCATGCAAATGATTTTGAGAATCGTGTTAACTTTTGTACATGGGCATTAAGACATGATACTCCAGATTCATCATGTATCTTGTTTAGTGATGAGGCAATATTTACTAATCATGGCCAGGTAAACCGCAGAAACATGCATATTGGTTTGTTGACAATCCCCCTTGGCTTCGTCAGGTGGAACGTCAGCGTCAATGGAGTTTAAACGTGTGGTGTGGGATAGTGAACCATCAGCTCATAGGCCCTTTGTTCATAGAAGGAACAATGAACTCGCACAAGTATCGCAGCCTCCTGGCAGACCATCTGTCACAGATGCTAGAAGACGTTCACTAGGAGGAACCTGTGGTACCAACATGATGGCTATCCAGCCCATAGTGCACGAAGTACATACTACAGCTTGTCTTAACGCATTCTTTCCAAATCGTTGGATTGCACGAAGAACCTGTACCTTGGCCGGCCCGTTCACGGGATCTGACCCCTTTAGACTTTTTTCTGTGGTGATGGCTGAAAGACACTGTCTACAAGTATGTACCAACTACACCAGACGATATGAAACGACGTATTACTGCTGCCTCCTCTGAAATTTCCGCTGAAATGCTAGAACGTGTGCAGCAGTCTTTCCATAGCAGACTGGAAGCGTGCATTGAAGCTGGCGGTGGTCATTTTGAACACAACCTTTGAAGGGCCATGTTCTCTTTACTTGTAAGAATCCACAGAAGTAATGTAATTCCCTTTTGTTTTTCTTTAGTTTGTGCTACCACAGGTTGTACAAATGTCGGTGCGTAAAACTTTAAAAATAAGATTTCTCGTAAACCACTTGCACTAGAATCTTGCAACAAACGCCACTGACATTCTAATTTACCTTACCTTTATTCTGTTGATGTAACTAAGCATTGTTCCATTTAAAAAATTGTATGTTTGCTCAAAAATACACGTTCTCAGTATTATTAAAATATGTTTATAGGCTAAATGTACGAGCCCCTGACTACCAATCGCTGTGAAAACTGCACATCAATAGCACTTTCCATTTCCGAAATATTTGCGGTGCAAGTTTTAGGTGATTCACCCTGTATAACGGAAATTTATTAATAAAATCTTCTAAGTATAATAAAATCTCAAACCCCGCGACTCAATAAACACATTCCAATATTTGATTAATAAAACCTTTTCAAGTCAATGAGGTATATAAGGAAAATTTATTAATAAAATCTTGTAAGTATAATAAAATCTCATAAAACCCCTCAACTCAATAAAGACACTCGAATATTTGATTAATAAAACCTTGTAAGTCTCGTAAAAACGTCAACAATATTTAAACATTCGGAATGATGCATCATGTTAATAAATTATAATGATAGAAGACGTTTCACAACAATTTTATTAAGAAAAGCTGTTTTACAGAGATGTAAAATAGCTTTTTAGCCTCCTGTAAAACTGCCTGGAGACATACGAGGTTTTTAAAGTAAGCCGACGATATGTTTCGATTCCAAGCTTTAAAATGAGTGTAATATGAAGTTTATATACGACCATTTGAACGGGAGATAAGAGCGATTATGTATGGGAGCGCATCCACTTTTTTGTTGTTGGAAATTTTGACTTTGGCTGGTATTCAAAATACTGAAGTTAGGGACAAAAAGTGTGTCTTCTATTTCAAAGCGTCAAATACAAAACATTTAAAGAGGTTTGATGACTTGGTGTTTCATGGGTATTCAACTTGACATGCAATGACTCATAGTATATGGTCTGGATTCGTCATTACAAAGCATGGCGCGTTCTCAAACTGTTAATAATTGAGTGTAGAACAGGAAACTATTTTCTTCCCAGCATAATGAAACATTTTCCTCTGTCAGTTTGGGAGACTTAATTAATAAAATGATAGAATGAAACGGATAACATTTTTCCAGAAGCTTTCAAACTAGTTGGCGCAATTGCTACTACCATCCGTGGAAAAAGTACTTCATTTGAAAGCTATTTTTTCTTGTCCTAAACGCGTAAAAACGTATTTGAGGAACAGTATAGCCCAAATTGCCTATCAGCTCTTGCTTGTGCTTCAATTGAAAAACCAGTACTGAGAATACTTGAGAACCAAGGAACGTGGTAGGACGTTATCGAACGGTTCGGGAAGGATCGCCGAGTGAACTTGTTTTACCAGTAACAACCCCCCGACCACTCTACAAGCTCGCCTGTAAGTAAAAGTGATTAGCAGCAGCAGCGATCGTTATAAATGCCTGTTTACATTAAAAGGAAAGGAACAGGGATTTTCCAATATCAGGTTCCAAGTCTCTCCAGAACTTAGGACCATGGTCCGCCTCAACCAACCGTGAAATTAGGTGGTGGTGGTGGTGGTTGTGGTGGTTGTGGTGGTGGTGTTATGGCGTGGTCATGTTCTCCTGGAGGGGCTTGGCACCTCGTAGCTTTACGTGGTAATGTCACGGCGCAAGTTAACTTTGACACTTAACCATTTTCATGCTGCCTACTGTTGAAGGCTAAGTTCGGAAATGAGCATTTGTCTCTCAACATCGCCGAGCAACCGTTCATACTCAAGGCATGTATTTTGATTAGTTTGGTGTCAACAATGCCCCACTAATAAACTGGCCTGCGTAGAGTCCGGATTTGAGTCCCACAGAACATCTCTAGGATATTTTGTTACGCCGGCTTAGTGCTAGATCGCACCGACCAACATCGAAACCTCTTCTATTTCGGCTATCATATCCCAGAAACCTTCGATCACCTGATTGAAAGTATGCCTGCGAGAGTGAAGGCCGTCATCAATACTGATAGTGGGCCAACACCTATTGATGGAGGCCGGTCCAAAATTGTATTTCATTTTCAAGGGATGTCCGAATATCTTTGTCCACATGGTGTACACCGTTAAACCTAGTTAGCAGGCTAATAATATCGTGCTCTGTAATGTAAGCTAGAAAAATTAACATAATCATAATATTGTGTCCTACGTTTTATGTTAGTAAACCTAATAAACATGACCATAATTTTGTATTAGGTAAATTAAAGAGCGCAATAAATAATAATAATAATAATATTAATAATAATAATAATAATAATAATGGTAATACTAATAAAGCTATAGCACATTTTTGTGCTAGAACGTAATCGTAGTACCGAGATACTCAATGAACTATGAACCAGCTGCGCGGTGTTTTCCCACTAGGTGTGTGGACACGTCGTTTCCCACCGCTGTTGCAAACGTCACGCTACTGACGCTGGCTTTGCTCTGCTCTGAAGTATTGCTTTTACCGTGATGCGGTACAGTTCAGTGAGTCGGTGTAGTGCATTTGTTACGAATTATTTATTATTCTGTCCTGTAATTAGTCACAATTATGGCTGGGTATATGTTTACTATTGCGCAGCGTGTCTTTATGCATGGTTCGTATGTGTTAACGCAGACACTCAAATGTACATACGATTTGCAATTCCGAGTGCAAACGTTCCAGGCCCTACAACAGTCCATAATCTGCATAAGTTTAGGCTACAGGCAACGTTCCGTCTAGGAATCCTAATAGGCAGCATAGGGTTCTTACCCAAGAAACATTAGACGACATCGGTCATCGCTTGGAAACTTCCCACCAGAAATCGCTTAGGCATATTTCACAACAGGCAGGCATTTCGTATGGCTCTGTACAGAGATCTACTAACTTAATGATGTTAAAACTATATAAAATAACTGTTGTACATGCTCTTGATCCAGATGATCCTGTACGTAGGCGCACATTTTGTGAATGGAGGCTCAATAGTGTATACAATGGTGAACTAGATCCATATTTAATATGTTTCTCGGACACGGCCTGGCTCCTCCTTCATGGATGTGTGTACACAGAATAATCCTTACTGGAACTCTGACAAGCCTGACACTATTCATAAGTACCCATCCATGACGAAAAACTTGGTGTATGGTGCGCCATGAGCGGAGAACGAATTGTCGGGCCCATTTTTTTTTTCGATTCAACATTTACGCCCTGACATACGTAGTACAATTTTCTCTCCGCTTTTTAGAGAATTAACAGACAAGGAGCGTCCGTTTGCATTTTTTCAACAAGATTAGATGAGAACAATTGAAAGTTTGTTAGAAGGAAACAGATTTATTAGTAGAGATTTATGGCCCCCTCGGTTACCCTGACCTGTGACTTTTATCTCTGGGATAAATTAAAACAAAGTATACAAGACAAACTCACATCCTCGAATTAAAACAAAGTATCCGCCAGGAACTTGCCAGCATTTCGCAACGTGAACTACGGCGAACGATGAATAGTTTCTTAAAGAGGTGCCAAAAAACTATGGACAACGGTGATTGCCAGTTTCAGCACCTCTTTGCATACCGTTGGTAAGTAAAGCCTTTAAACGTAGTTAAGAAAATTGCCGTATGGTTGCATCAGCGGCATGATCGCCACAGAAGGCAACGTGCGCCGTCATTACGAACAGAAAAAACACCGCGCAGCAGGCTCACAGTTCATCGAGTCTCCCTGTATTATGCTATACATGATATGTAATGAGCGAAATCATAATATTGCGCCGTATATTTTGTTGGTAAATAGAACATCAGAGAGACAGAATCTCAAAATATAGCTTCTAAAATACAAAAACTCATTAAGTTTGAACTAAAGACGTATTCTCCAAATCTAAAACCTGACCGTTTCTTCATTTTTATGCTGTTCCAGGTTGTGTTACAATATTATAATACACAGGCAGCCACAAATTAAACGAAACCCCTAATTGCATGCTATACTGTACCCCAAATCAGTTTCCTTCCAAATAATAGCAAATAATTTAATTAAGTTCGTGTTTATAGCGTACTGAAGTAGTAATTCCTTCATTACACATATGTTACAAACACCAGAGCTTCAACTTTATCTTTTGCGTTGCTTTTATATTTAATTACTAACGACACACAAGTAAGTTACTTTCCTGTCTATAGCTTTCGGTTTTTCACAAATGCTGCAAAATGCTATGCTGAACATTTGAAACAGTTGAAACATTCTACTGGTACTTCAGTAGCTTTGCTACAATGGCAGCATGATAGGCTTGTTCAGTGGTTAAAGTGGCATTAGAGGAGATGTCGGTATGCAACTTGAGTAATATTACAAAGAGGTGGCGACAATTTTAAGAGAAACAATAATCGGTTAGTAAAAGCTAATTCCATAATGAAATAGAATGTATATAGTACGTTATGTAAAGAAAAACATTCAAATACGATAATTAGCCACTTATCATGCAACTTACTTTCCTAATTACATGAACAGAATTATTTATACCTTATAAGTTTATGTAAAGCTCGATATACAATTAACGTTGTCATCTGCAACTCACAAGAGGGCCCACAGCTTCCTATATGAATTTTCTTCCTTCTTTTTCGCGTCCTGGACGCGTTTAACCAGTAGCGCATCAAGAAAATTAAGTGGTGGTATGTATAGGGGTCGATTTTTAAAACAATTTTCCTATATCAATTCAAATGATAAATATGAATCAGGGTTGAAATATTTAAATAAATCGATTTTATATTCACAGCTTAAGGTGCATCATTTGCAATTAAAATTAGGATAGCATAGTTTGCGTATTCTAAGCGGCAAATGTGTTGTAGCATGAGAATTAATAACCCCTGTTAAGTATTTTATATTACTGCTGCAGGCCATTTTATCACTACAAAATAGGGCTTCTAGTTATGTTCTAAACTGGGAGATATTGCACTAATGTGGAAACCACCCAAATTTAGCACCGGAACGAACACATGTCCCTGATATCTTAACACGGTTGTACCAACGCCATCTGAAGTACAATTTCTGTTGCTGTCACCTTTGGCCATACTGTCCAAGACATGCGGCGTAAATACCATAGCGCCACGAGTGATATGATTAGGAAGTATCTCGTTCCCGCCAATCTAGAAAAGTCCTATTATTATTTTATGGTTTTTACATTTGTTTTAGCAGAGGGGGGGGGGTTCCAACCCCTTCCCCCTACCACGCCTGCCTACGCCTCTGCGTTGTACAGTCCGCGCTGCGTCACCCCTACAGCAACGATGAATTGGCATAAGGTTCAGGTTTAAACATAGTGACAGGCGGTCCAATTAAAGACACAACATCACAGCAGAAACGGTAGTAATTTGAAGTGAGTTTCGAAGATCAGATATTATGTTCATTTTACTAAAGCCACGTTCGCAATCGGCACTGCTTATTGGTAAGGTGTATATAGTGGCAAAACACTCCTTTAATTTCTCACTTACAACCCTCTTTCCTGTTGCTCTGTACTGAGCAAAATGTCTTAAAATATCCTGGGAATTGAATCCAAATCTAGAATCTAGTTTTCGTACTTCTCTTTCACCTTGTCTAATACCATCATACACACTATAAACTGAGTCTATTTGTTGGATTAACTGCTGATTTGCATCGTCTTCATCCATCATCATATTGTCTACAATGCACCGTATAAACTGACCTCTGTCAACAGCTGGAAAGCTAGCCATACTGTTCATTTTCACGCTTTTGAAATTCCCAACTTCGATACATTTAATAAATCTGCCTCACAGCCACCTGGTAAAGATGTCAAACTTTCAATTGTATTTGAATAGTTTTATATTTTCACATGCACGTTTTATGGTACAATGACGCATTTGTAGTACTCCTGACAGATGTTTCTATTCAAGCAGAGCATCATGCAAGTCCTAATTGTTTGATAAAATTATGACAACTCAATTTGTTAGCCAATCCTTCAAACTGGTTCCGCTCTTTACTGTTGCGGCAACTGTTTTTAGATTCTGAGTTACTGTGTGCAATGTAACGCAGAATAGGAACACCACACCGATTCGGCACAAGAAAAGAAGAGGCAACCCACTTTACATCTATACGATCAATCGTTTTAAGTTCAATTGTTAAAGCCTATGCACACTTTTCAAGTTAATTCCATTTTTTTAGATACGCTGTACAAGGTGTGTAATTTGTTGACAAATATTCAGAAATAATTCACTCCTCCATCAACAGTTTGTAACGCACCATTCACGGCAAGTTCCAATCGGTGACTAAGACGGCACAATATGATTTTAGGACGCTTTTCTTGTAAATTTTTGTGGTCCTGCGCCAGATTTCTTCCCACATAAATCACTTGCACCGCCGCTTGTGAAGCTAACCATATAATTCCGAAGACAATTTTCATCAAAAACATTCCTCCTGAGACATTCCAGCAGCACGTTGAATATGGTGTCTGCTCCTTGATCTGCAAGTCTCACTAATTCTAAAAATAATGTATAAATGGCATTGTCATCATTGCTTTCAAAAGTTTTGCTACCATCATTTACATCAATTGGATACTTGTACGTATATAAATATTCAATACACCTTTATTATTTATCGCGGTTGACAATCCATTATAATACCCACCATTGGTCTATCACTAATTATCTTCCCTATAATTCTAAGTTTCATTTCTTAACTATTCATATACGTTATGTCATAACACAAAACACTAAGCAACATTCGCCCGTATGAAGCTCGTTGGTAACATGAAGCTCTATTAAATGTACACGTGGTCGATAAATGGTCTATCTCGTTTTGCAATATAGTAAGATGTACGAAAAATGCAGCATGTTGTTTTAAAATTAAATTTATTTTCATTGTCAATAAGTTTCAGTTTGTTTCTCAACCTCCAATAATATTTTTTCTGTTGTACAATGAACATTGCTTTTCTTGTGTTCGAGTATTTTCCTTCGTGAGGATTGCTGTTGGCTTTCTGTAGTAGACCCGTAAGGTTCTATAGCACCCCAAAATGCATTGCTGTGACAAAGGCACGCCGGAACATTGAAGAAGTATGGGTTATGGAGGTGCTTTATGTTTATCTGCCCCACGTATGGGAGCCAATTTGAAGAAGGCAATTTATCGAGGTGCTTTATGTGAGATGTTTCTTGTAAGTCCCACGTTTTGCGCCAATTTGCGGTAGGTTTTTGGTTACGTAAATATTATTAAGGTTACGTAATGAAGATACATTTTGATGTTGTTTGATTTTTAGGACGCCAAAAGTTTATAGTGAAGATGGTTCTTGTTTTTACATAATATTATTAAAGTTATTTGCCTCGGCTGCTTTCAGTCGCACTATAGAAACACAAGTTCTTGTAGGGTTGTGATAAGACTCAAATTATAAAACGCCACACAATTTACTTTTCAATTTTTTACTTCTTTTTATTTCACTTTATATTTGCACATTTTATAAACACATCACTTTATAAAATAAAACTGTGAGCACTTAATACATTTTTGGCGATGAACACAAATTTTATCATTTATACTTTACAACATTTTTACCCACGACTTTCACGTCCGCTCTGTCTAATATCGTGCCCGAGACTGACTAGATTCAACGGTAAAAACCTTTAGCTTGGGTAATGCCATTCCCTTATTGGCTAATTCTAGTCCAATAGAATTTAAGTATTCAAACTAAAATCTTTTCTTTACCTTTGATTGGCTAATTCCAAACTGTAAGCGAAATTACGTTGTTACCGATCTTTTTCATAACCGTACTTTTAAAATTCCAAACACATTATTGTCACCAAAATTACATTATTACCCCAAAATTAACATCCTAAAACATAGTATTCTCACAGTTTTTGCACTATTAGAGTATATCAACATTTACGTATCACTAATAAACACGTTTACAATAAAATAAGTGTTTACAATGACTTTACATATAATTTATATAATAATTATATACATATTGTTTTCTAGTGGGCTGTTATTGAATTTAATTAATAAAAACACAATTAATATCATTTAGGCATTAAAATACTGCCTCAACATGAATAAAGTTTCAAGCCTTTTACTTTACAAGTTAAACACCAGAGTATTAGAAACGGTTAAACCACTCTATTTTTCTTTAAACACATTAGTTTGGTCTTGATTCCAACAGGATGGGAAACTATTTGGCTCAACTGTCACTTCCTTATCATTTGTTACTGTAGGCCAACCGTCCACGGCATTACTCGAACTCGAAGTTGCCCATGTCAATAAGTCTGTCTGAGCAACACCTGTATTTTGTTTTTTCAATTTTTATTGACTGCTGACCAAGCTTCATTATCAGGAACGATATAGCTTGCAACAATGTAGTTATATAGACTGGTAAGACATAACGAAACTAATAAACGATTTCACCTGGCCAAAGCGCCGTTTCAATTGCTTACAGTAGATATAATGGTCAGACATACCATTGTTGCATATACGTTTTCAAATAAATTGCATAAAATAATAATTAATCAGTAGATGAAAGTAGAATAGATAGGGGGAACCTGGGCCACCTTTTTCCGTTTATATAGGATGAGATACGGAAAACGGAAAGAAATGCTATGCTAGTAGAGAGTTGGAGGGGAAATGCGTTTATATGGGAGATATAGCGAAAACGAGGAGAGAACCTAGGTGATGCAGAGGCTGGAGGAAGAGAAATGCGCTTTATATGAGAGAGGTAGGGAAGACGAGGAGAGATGCTAGGCTAGACACAGGTTGAGGGACAGTGTATGCGTTTATATGGGAGAGATAGGAAAACGAGGAGATGTTAGGCTAGACAAAGTTTGAAGGGCAGAATATGCCTTTTATATGGGAGATATAGGGAAAACGGGAGGAGATGGTATGATAGGAGGGTTGAAGGAGCGTAAATGTGTTTATATGGGGAAGATAGGGAAAACGAGGAGAGATGCTAGGTGGAGCAAGGGCTGAAGGAGAGAAAATGCGTTTATATGGGAGTGATAGGGAAAACCAGGAGATACTAGGTGGAGCTGGGACTGAAGGAGGGGAAAAGCGTTTAGATGGGATAGGTAAAACGAGGATATGTTCTAGGGAAGCTAGGGTTGCTACATGTGCAATGTCCGCGTCTTCTCCAGGATAGCACCATCCGACATCCAGCAGGTGAACCGATTCCATGGTTTGCATGCAGCATATCTCCGTATTTCACAGGTAATTCAGGTAGTATCGTAGATATTTGAGCTAATTCAGGTAGTATCACAAGCAGGCGGATTCCAGGGGTTGTGTGTAGCATAGTTCCATGATTTCACAGGTAATTCAGGTAGTATGTAGGTATTTAGGGTAATCCAGGTAGTGTCACAGGTGTTCGGGGTAATTTCGATCGGCGATTCATATCACAGCTATTTAAAGTAATTTCGGGTGATTCGGGTAGTATCATAGATAATTCAGAAAGTATCACAGGTATAGCTGGCGCAAAGCTTCTGGAATCGTGACCCTGATTGCCACCCCAGCTGCCGAGCCTAGGAATGGTTTATGTTTAGCTTACGAAAGCGATATAATACTTTGCTTACTCACAGTGCACAACACATACTGTCTACATAGAAAGTGTTCCGCATCTGGTTGTAATTTCAAAGACAGCAGTACCTAAATAGTGCTTATTTTATATTTGTGATATTTATAACCATGGCTCCTACGTTTTCAAAGTTACGTGGTAAGGTATTATATAGTCAAAGCAGGGAAATAATTGCAAATGTCCTCGACTTCACGAAGCAAGAAGCAGAGATGAAGGAAGAAAATATATGTTCACCCCAGTTCCACAAAAGCCTTGGGAGTGAAAGAAAGAGTAGCCAAAGCAACTGGTGTTTCAATGAGTTCCGTTTCCACGGTTTTCAAAGATACCAAAAACACATGGATGGAGTACCATTTGACACACCTAGGAAGAAACATAAGGTCCATAAACGAGTTACAGAAATAGAGATTTAGGCAAGTGTGTCATTCGAAGCACGATTCACAATTTCTATGTGGAAGAAAAAACTGTGCCAACAATTAGCAGATTGCTCATCAAGATGAAAGACAGCATAAGTTTTCAAGGTGGTGCTACAAGTCTCAGAAAAATTATAAAAGATTTAGGTTCAAGTGGAAGAAAACAAAATCAAATAGGAGAGTTCTAATTGAAAAGTATGACATAAGATCTCAGCGGGAAGAGTACCTTACTCTTCTCCGGAGGCACAAATCAGAGTGTCGAACTAAAGTGTATGAAGATGAGTCATACATACACATCAGTCATACAACATCTAAAAGTTCGAGTGACGATAACGAATTAGGTTTGCAGGCACCTGTTGCCAAAGGACAAAGACTTATCATTGTTCATGCTGGTGGAAAGATCGGCTTCGTTCCAAATGCCCATCTCATTTACAAGTCGCCAAAAACAGGAGATTTTCATCAAGAAATGAATACAGAAAATTACATGAAGTGGATCAATATCATGTTGATATCTATTATGCCTGCTGGGTCCGTTCTGGTTGTCGACAATGCTTCTTACCATACCACTCAAATTGACAAACCACCTACCTCAAATTCCTTGAAAGAAATGAGAGCTTGGTTACCTAGGCAGAATATAGCTTATGATGAAAGCATGAGTAAAACAAACATAACGTAGTTAAAGCCAACAAATCGCTTCAGAAGTCATACATACTTGACCAAATATTAATACAACATGACCATAATGCACTTAGACTGCCACCGTATCACCCACATCCAAACCCAATCGAGTTAAACTGGGCTGATGTCAAAAAATGGGTGGCATGCAGAAATATCACCTTTAAATCAAAAGATGTGGAGCAGTTATGTCGCCAGGGATTTGCAGAAATTCGAAGGCCAGAATGGGAAAATGTATGTCGACACGTTGAACAAATCGAGAATCATTATTTTGAAAAAGATGGAACTGAAGAAAATCAAATAGAAAGAATTCTCATCCAGGATAATGGTGCAGAAAGTAGTGACAGCAGTGCTGACGGCAATGATGTGAGTGATTCCGCAGAAAAGGAAGGGCTGTCAGACGTGGAAGAGTTGGAGGCAGATGCTTGACAGTGGTGGATTTAAATATACAGTATGTAACTTTAAGTTTATCAGTACAGTGCATAATCGGTGTGCGGATATTTGACATTGACTGTCCCACGCATTCCTCCAGCACGCAGACAAATGCTCACCTCCTGATCTGCTAAGTGCCTCGCTTCGTAGTTGTCATTAAGATTTTCGCATGTCTGGAACTGTTGTGGCAAATATATTTATGGTAATTTAGAGAGTTATTCAATAGTTTATAAACATTTCTTATCTCATGTTATAACACCTTTATATACTTTTTTCTAAATCTTATAAACGTTTAAATGTTGAACAGATAGCATGTGAAACAGAGAGGGCTAACTGCGTATAGGCTTACAGTGAGGGCATACAGAAGTAGTCTTAAACTAACCCATCCACATGGTTGAGGAGATATTATAAAGTTTTAGTCAACTTTATTGTTTTATACGGTTACATTTTTGGTCTAAGTGTAGTAGCTTTATCAGTAAATCGTTGCTTCATTAGATAATGATTTTAAGCGTACGCGTCTCTCGCCGTTTATCTAGGCTTGAGGCTAGCACTAGGATTTGCTCCTAATGGCAGAGTTAACGCCTCCCCTTCCATCCTGCATTCTTATTCTTCTTTCTTCACCAGGTGTCATCTAGGTGTATACGCAGCAATGAGTAAACATCCATTTTTTAAAATTGTAGACTCACGTAGAAAATCTTCATCTTGAGACCCAGGTTACATTCTCTTAAGCGCTGTTTGTAATACTGTAATGCTCATATGCATATGTTGTTATCTCATTATTGGCAATAACTCTCTTATCGTCGTATGTACTCAACGTAATTTTATTCACTTGCACTCAGGCAACAGCATGCTCTCGTGAAAGGATCATATTCATAGGCGTTCTTATTATTTCTTGGGTTTAAGATACTCTGTATAGCTGTCTGATGTAATATAGTGCTTAATAACACTACGTTGTATGCATTTAATCTTTTTAACACTGAGCCTTGGATATCTAGTGCATACATCTTAGATCGCAGTCCGACAATACGCAGGAATATTTTTTCCATTAGCCTCATATTTAAATTTTCCCAGTACCGTTTTGTTTCGAGTGGAGTGACATATATGGTTGACAGAGCAATCAGTTGTATCTAAATGCACAAGAAAGTGTAGCTTGTCCTGGTACACATCTTCAGTTGTCACCCGATGAATGAATGAATCAGTGTCCATATACATAAGCTTCAGGTTTTCAGCTCCATAATATGGCAACACACCGTAATGATAGTGATACATTAATGTCTTAGAGATGACCAACACATTCATCCCAGTGTATAAAGGCTTGTTGAATACAATCTGTCGAGGCCATATGTACAGCAGCTAGATTAGCAGCATATATTGCCCTATCGATAAACGTAGGCTTGGCGATCAACTTTTCTAGTATTCTCGCTTGTAACCAACCGTATATCCATACGATTACGCGGGTTCTCCATAGTTTTTCCAAACATAGCATTGTCAAAGAGTTTGTAGAGGTCCTTCCCGAAATCATTTGCAGCCTGTTGTCATCTGTTAAATTCCACATAAGGCTTTAACCACTGAGACTGTCGTAATTATAGCACACGATGGAGTTTACTCAAGCATAACCCATGACTAACAGCTTGCTTCAAAGTCATGTAATGTACTACATACTTCTCCCGAGGTCCAAGGAGTATTAGTTTCTTTGTAGAGGCCTCCTTGGGCCTCATACACTCAGGCAGGAAAGGTAGATTGTTGTATAGATCGTGAACTTCTGCAGGATACTCGATGTGGACTGCTAATATATATCCATTAGGATCATCTTGTTGTAGTGTTCCTAAGTTTATATCCTCAGGAGAAACCCACTCAAATCCACCATAAGGGAGGGCGGGCACATTGCTCAACCATACTGGCTATTTGCATCCTCATAGGTGATAAATTCGGTTGGATTCAATGGATCAAACTTACCCACGTAACTTTTGTTTGCTTCGCCATACCGCTGGGAGACGTGACATAAGTCTCCTCTTATACCGGATTCTACCATGAGCAGTTGATCATAATCCAGAAGCAGTTGTAGCCGAATTCCAGTGTACTGAAGCATGGCATCTCAGGTAAGTGCTGGAGAGGTGAAATGATGAGCGTGGGTCGACTTTATGAGTTTCAGGGTATGATCTCTAAATGTCTCAAAGACATTAACTAGAAGAACATCTCAGGGTAAGTACAGGTCGCTGTATTCGCCCAGGTTTCTCACATTTAACGGTCTCCACACATTTCGCCATGATTGTAGTCAGCATCACTAACGTCTTCTTCATTTACTCTATTGTAGGAGGATTCTTTAGGTGGCAGGCAGGTTTCGTTCAAGACATCCCATGAAGTGATGTAATCAGCGCGAAATGCTCCTTTACGTGTCATCAACCTCAACCTGTCTTCTCCGAAGTGTTTCAGGATATGATGCTCGATTTTTCACCAGCTTATCCAAGCTTTAACTCAGGAACCGAAAGCTATCCACAAACCGAAGCTTTATATCTCCTACATACTTGGAAAATAATATATAGCCTTCTTCAGAGCAAGGAATTACCTCCGCTCCCTCACTCGTACATCCCAGCTCCTTAGTAATGGAATGTGAGTCATATCCACAGAGGCTATGCATTAAGACGGGAATATATTTAGGTGTTTTGGACGAAAAATTACATTCATTATGTAGACTTCCTCGATATTTACCACTGATATGATCATGGTCGTGTACTTTGTAGTTGTTTTCTGTAAACGTTTTACCACACAAGTAGCACACTGCAGAGGAGTCGAAATCCTTCTGCTGTTGATCTGTAAGTTTTAGAGCTACACAGATTTGTATACATTATCAATTTTCTTTGCAAGGGATGTTAGGCATTCCATAAACATCAGAGCAGCATCACAACCACGATATACATTGGGCTGCTTAGGAAGACCAGTTTCCAGATGTTCAACAGTTTGAGAGGGTTCCACGTAAACACAGAAACTCATACGTGTATGCTCCTGATGAGGGGATGTATAGGAAGTTTCAGAATTGGGGAGACACGTATGTCATGTAGTGAGGATGCTTTCAAAATTCGTAAACATGACGTAAGGTAGTTTCAACATCCTTTAAAAATGTATAAATTGTGTGACCTGAGTTCACCTTTGTAGGTCTAACTACCCTTGCAGTACCATGTTGGTTACAGATGAATGCATGTTCTTATAGTTTTCCTAACCCACTTCCTCCATATCGACCATCAAAATGTGTAAAGCAGCGCTTGGAGGTATATACACGTCCTTTGTGCTCAGTTTCCTGACGTTGAATAATTTTTTCAAAATTCTTTATATATGTGTAGTAATGTTTTCCACTGCCGTCACTCAATAGTAACAGGTCACGGTGCTTAAGTCAGTTCATTATCAGCAACATTTATTGGAAATACTTCTTGTTTCTCATCCAGCCCGAAAACGTTGTCAGGCATTCTGTTAAGCTTCTCAAGTGTAGGTACTTCATCGAGTGTCGTAGGGTATGAAACAGCTAAAGTGGTGCTTATCTTGAAGCTGCTTGTATTTGCTGACACGTTGAGGCTTAGTGCTGACGAATTTGGCTAGTACAGAATACATGAAGCATTTCTCGTCGCTGTAGTTCTGGGTGTTTATGCAAGCTTTTCTGACTTCAACAGATGGCGGTAATACTATATAGCTACTTCCTCGTAACAGGTTATACTTGTTGATACGCAGTAGAATACCTTCCACAGCAAGCAAACCCCAGTTGCTACCCTTAAGCTGCGACTCCTCCATTTCAATAACGAATTTCTTGAATTTCGTTTCCAACATGGACTGGATTATGATCAACTGCTCATGGTAGAATCCGGTAAAAGAGGAGGCTTATGTCACGTCTCCCAGCGGTATGGCGAAGCAAACAAAGTTACATGCGTAAGTTTGATCCATCGAGACCAACCGAATTTATCACCTATGAGGATGCAAATAGCCAGTATGGTTGGGCGCTGTGCCATGCCCCCCCTTATGGTGGATTTGAGTGGGTTTCTCCTGAGGATATGATCTTAGAACTTCTCTTTTCGGTGTGACAGCATATACAGCTAGTTGCGAGATGAGTTTAAAGGTGGGCGATAGTACCGTACATCCTATTCTCTAGGTGTGACGTCAAAGACATCCTGTCTCTGGGCGTGACATCATATGGTAGAGGTTAAGCGCGCAGAGCGAAAATATACAGGTAGTAATGAGACGAATTTAAGCATGTCTAACAGAGCTAGACAGTCTGTCTCTGGGTGTGACGTCATATGGTGGAGGTTAATACACGCAGAGCATTAAAATGAGTGGTATACAACAAACCCGTGTTTTATGGCATGGTTTAGAGTTGAATTGAATGTCTGATAAGCGATCACGTTATATCATTAAAAGCTATTGATATGTTAGTGAAATATCAGAATTTTAGCCACCTGATCAGTATTTAATTGCTCAAATCATCATACGATTGGATTGAAAGTATATAAACCGAGAAAACAGAGAATAAGGAATAATGATGTCTAGTATATAAATTATCTTTTTCAAACCTTTAAATACATAAAATATGGGTGTTGACGTCGAAACCGGAAAGTAATAAAAGCGCTACAAATTCGGATCTAAATTGTAATGTTATCCGAGAGGTTCCTGTCTCCTCCATAATTAGGAGTTCCTTCACGCGCATGCAAACACATATACGTACAGACGGCTCCAAATGTTTTCCGTTGCACCGGGAGCGTGGCAAGCGGGGAGATTATCGAGAGGTTATTCCAGGTATATTAGCTAATACCCGTTCTACAAGGAAGGTTAAGAAATGTAACAGGCTAAACAAAATACCATTCCAACACATTTCCCTTAGACTTGGCTGTAAGAATGTAATAACTGTAAAAAACGAAAACAGCAATAACACTACAACACAGCGGCATAAGCAGTATACAAACTAATTTTTAGGAATTAGAGGCATCATATTATTGTATAACAAGCAAGTGTTAAAACAAAATGGTTTGTTTTTTATATATTTACTGCTTTCTCTACCCATTATTAACTAACATATGTTCTTTATTTTCATAATGTCCTTATGAAGTATGAGTTTTCCGTGCATCGTGACAATTTATGCCAGAAATTATTTAAAGTTATAATCTAAGTTACAATTTTCCCTATTTGGTTGCATGCAAGATGCCGTAATGACAACCAGCCGCCTATCTATTCCACAACTCATATTTTTACTGTCTCTACTATTTACCTATAATAAGTAGGGAAAGTGTTGTATTTCACCCAAAAATTAAAAAACGAGATTCACCAGAAATACATTTTTTGAGACCCAATGAATCCAAAGATAGCATTTTGACTTTTCCTACTACGCACTTACATTAAGCAGAGGAAGTATTGTATTCCACCCAAACATTCAAAAACAATATTCACCGGAAACACACGTTTTGAGCACCATTGAATTTACTTTCCCTATTACGCACTTACAGTAAGTAGAGGAATTATTGTATTCCACCCAAAAATTTCATTACGGGATTAATACTCGGAACGGAAATACCAGTTTTCAGACTCCCTGAAACCAAACAAAGCGTTTTTACTTTCTCTACTACGTAGTTACAGTAGGTAGATCAAGTATTATATTCCACCGAAAAATTAAATAACGAGATTAATACTCGGAACGGAAATACTCGTTTTCAGACACCCTGAAACCAAACAAAGGGATTTTACTTTCTCTACTACGTAGTTACAGTAAGTAGAGCAAGTATTGTATTCCACCCAAAAATGTAATAGCGATATTAATACTCGGAACGGAAATACTCGTTTCCAGACTCCCTAAAACCAAACAAAGGTTTTTACTTTCTCTACTGTGTAGTTACAGCAAGTAGAGCAAGTATTGCGTTCCACCCAAAAATTGAATGCGATTCAACGGATATATCCGTTTTCAGAACCCCTGAATCCAAACAAAGCATTTTTACTTTCTCTACTACGTAGCTACAGGAGATAGAGAAAGTATTGTATTCCATCCAAAAACTGAATAACGAGATTCACCAGATATACACGTTTTGAGACTCCCTGGATGCAAAGAAAACATTTTTACTTTCTCTACTACCTAGTTACAGTAAGTACAGAAAGTATTGCATTTCACCCAAAAATTGAATAACGAGATTCAACGGAATTCACGTTTTGAAACCCCTGAATCCAAAGTAAGCATTTTTACTTTCCCTACTGCGTAGCTACAGTAAGTAGAGTAAGTATTGTGTTCCATCTGAAAATTCAATGTCGTAATTTCACCAGAAATCACGTTTGTGACCCCTGAATCCAATGAATTTATTTTTAGACAATGGTCCAAGTGTGTGTGTGTGTGTCCGCGAATAGCATAACTCAAAAGGAAAAGGTTGGTTAAAAACCGAACTTGGTGTTTAAGTTCAACTTCTTCCAAGAATGCGACACTGAGATTTTAAAGAAAATCCTCCACTCCAAACTACCCTTTACATTGGATATTTTTCGAAATTTTTTATTCTTTCAAAACTGTTTCTAAGGATTTTGATTAAAATAAATATGTTTAAGCTATTTTCATGATAAATAGAATGTATACCTTTTATTTTCTAGGAATAGTCTGTAAATTAGTCTTTATTGTCAATGACGTTTGATAATTAGTAAATCGTAAGAGAGACAAAGTCTTACCCCACAACTGTAGATCTTGTTAAAGCACAAAATTTATATCAAATAACATTTTTATTTTATGTCAAATAACTTTAACATTTTACCTATTCTGAAAGTTTCCTTGTTATTAACTTAAATTTTCAAATACTTTATACTTCCCTCAAATGCAAATAGCTATTGTTTTTCTTTCTTTCTCGTATTCATACAAAGAGAACAGAATTTCAAAGCTAACACGTCTGTGGCTCACATTCGGGAGGTCATGGGTTGAATTCCTCTGGCCGACCTTCCTGACCCATAGGTTTTTTCGGGGGGGGGTTTCCCGGGTCGCCAGGCGAGTGCTGGGAAGGATTCTCACATCCCCGAATTTCCGGACCTCCATTTCATCTCCATTCTAATTTCCCTTCATCTTTCATCCGTTGGTCTGTTTCAGGGTTGGAAGTGTCGGCGATTGTGTTTCGGTGCAGTGTGGCAGGGGAAAAGAATGTTTTTTGCGACTTTCTCCTCCGTACCTCAGCTTTCGGCTGCCTGTCGGGAGTATCCTAACTTCCTTGAGGAGCGTTGGACACCCTCTGTGCTGGATGGAGTCCCCGGTCTGCCTGTCCATCTGACGGGGAGTCTCTATCTGAATACTTAGGGATCCTGCCATTCCTGTGCGTTTTTCCTGGTTCCGGACGCCCGGTGTCTTCTCTCGCCTCATCCTGCCTCACGGAGACGCCCCCTTGTGGGGCGTAGGCACAATATCCACTATGTGGATCAGTGCCGAGTCCTCTCCGTAGCCAACCAATCCAAAGCTATCACGTAGCGATCATCAGCGTTGAGGGATTTGGCTATCGCTTTAGCTTAATATGTTCTGGTTATACCTACAACGAATTGTGAAAATATTTGATGAAGGTTTATGGGCATTAACATGGAATAGGTGCAAAATAAGCTTTGTAAGAAGAGTAGAGAAAATCATGCGAATGCAACACATCATATTTTAGGGCAAAACCTCCACATGCCTGCGTGTCTGTGAACATAAATCCAAAGTGAAAAGTCGGTTAACTACCAAACTTGATATTTAAGTTCAGCATCTTTCAAACTTGTGACATCCTGAACAACCCTTTAGATGGAACATTTTTCGAAATTTATTTTCTTAAAAAGGTCTAATTATTTTGATTAAAATACTCACTGTTTAAAATATTTTCGTGACAAACGTAATATATATTTTAAACTGACTGAGAAGAGCCTCTAAAGCCTTCTTCATTCTGAATAACTTTTAAATGATTGGTAAGCTCTAAAAGATTGGACAAACTTTTGATACAGAAGAAATGCTGACCCCGTTAAAGCACGCAATTTGTTATATATATATATATATATATATATATATATATATATATAATGAGATTAACTAATTACCAGATATTTTTTGTTATTGGTTTGAATATTTTTTGTAACTGAGAAGTCGCTATTCGTTTTGTTTTTGTCGCGGTCGTATAAACAGCATGGAATTTCAAAGCATCACGTAGTGACATGCTTTTTGAAAATGTGACTATCGCTTTATCTACATATACAACGAAACGTGTAAATGTGAACTTTTTCTTTTGGTATTTAATTAAAGTCCTTTAACTTGGTAGGCCATTACTGACGGTGAATGAACGAAATGGTTAAAATTATACTCAAATGGGCCCGAGGTGCACTAGAAATTACAATCAAACATTCATCTTCTCAGGATAAGAGGAAACCCTGGAAAAAAACTTTACACAGGTATTTAACTTTAACCGAGATTCTAACTCGGGACCTCTTAAATGTGAGGCAGACCCCCCCACACCACACAGATGAGCTAAATGTGATTTGCAAGTTTATCTGGATTATAAGTAGTAGACAGAAAAATGAGATTTAGAAAAAAGAATTTGTAGAATGGTGAGAAGAGAAAGTTATGTGAATACAACACGCTAGTTTGTTCAATTTAAAATAATAATTTAATCTATATTTAAATATAATTCTTCCTAATCATAATTCTCTAGTAATGCAAAGAGCGTGGAGGTTCAAAGACACCACATAAAAATATGACTATCGTTTGAGCTACTGCATTCTTCTTATACTTAGAACGAAGTTTGTAATTGGAGTTTCATCTCAATTAACAAAAAGACTCTTTCACTCAAGCCGTGTGTAGGACAAGGTTGGAAAGATAGAATCAGATTGAAAAATTCAATGTCATAGCCGAGATTTGAACTACGGATCTTCCAGTTTACGTCTAGGTGGCGCCGCGGTAACGCGTGCGACTCGCATTTGTGAGATCCCTAGTTCGCTTCCCGGTTACCACCGAATCTGACCCACGGTTTTTTCAAGAGTTTTCCCGGGTCGTCAGGCGAATGCTGATATGATTTCTCTCAGCTCCCGAATATCGTTCCATTCATTTCAGTCATCCTTAACCCCGTTAGGTCTGTTTCAGGATTGACAGCGTCGGCGATGGTATACCGTTGCGGCGTGGCACAGAAAAAAGATTCTCTCTGTGGAACCTTACCCATTTCTCGTCTTCGGCTGGTTGCCAGGGTATAAGGACCGCTTCTTGGAGGGCGTTGGGCCATCTGTTTGGGGTGGGGTCCCCGGTTTGCTTGTCCAAATGTCAGGGCGTCTCAATCTGGAAATTTTAGGAACATTGTCATCGCTGTGCCGTCAATCCTGGTTCCGGCCGCTCGGTGTCTCTCACCTCGTCCCTCCCTCCCGGGAGCGCACCCTCGAGGGCCACAAGCACAATATCCTCATTCACTGGATCGGGGTCGAGTCCCCTCCGTTACATATTCCATTCCATTCTAGAGAAGAGAAGCATTTTAAGAATTCAGAACGTGAATCGCAATACAAAGCATTTTGGGGGGCAGCTTCAGATTTGTAACTTGAAAGCAATTTAGTTTTCAGAATAGAGTGCTTTCAAATGAACCAATTACAACATTAGGACATCAACCTATCTGCAGTAACACTTCGGATCACTATTTTGAAAATTTAGCTTATATGTTATCCTAAACGAATAAAACAGCTATATAGAAACTGCATATTTTGCGCTAAAGGTTGTTTCCTCGTATCTATTAACATTTTGCATACAATACCTAAATAGGTGTTTTTACTATATGTCCACTATACGACTGGCACGGTGTTTCTTCTTTTCACTTGTGAGTGTGCATACAAGGGGAATTATGCTTCAAATAAAACAATCTTTATTCGTTTTTCAGTAACAAACGCAAAGTATATCTCATTTTGAAGAAAATTTAATGTTATACTTGTTTCCAAACTGCTTCAACAGTTTGACATTAATATTACTTTTGCTGCCAAATTTTTAAAACATTACTTGAATATTATCAGAACTGAATGTGCCAATTGTATGGAACTACACACTTAGCGCTAAACGTTGTGATCGATATCTATGGCAATTAAAAAGCAAAACGAACTTATATTCAAGGTAATAAATAACCTCGGAGCACGCGTAGAACGTTCTATTGGTGATAATTATGAAACTATTAATTATTATTATTATTATTATTATTATTTATTACTAGCAACAAACGTTAAAAATAAGATATGCATTATGCGAACCTTGTTTCTCAAGAAAATTACTAAATCTTAAACTTGTGTAGCACCCGCATAAAGAATGCAATATTTGATTTTTAAATAACATATTATGCAAAGAATATGTTAATTTATTTCGCTTGAATAGTTCTAATAAAGAGAAAAGTATTTGGTTTCG
Organism: Deroplatys truncata; assembly: GCA_030765065.1. Lineage (NCBI taxonomy): Eukaryota > Metazoa > Arthropoda > Insecta > Mantodea > Mantidae > Deroplatys > Deroplatys truncata. The sequence goes on from CM060990.1 coordinate 375,154,739, forward strand.
TCTTCTTTCTTCTTAGAGTCAGGTCGCTGAACGCATACACAGAAGTAAATGTGACCTTTGAGACGATACCGGCACGCTGGCTATAGCCAGGAATGACTAGTCGAGAAGAAATTTCTTCCCCCTCTTCCTCTACACCCCTTGGCCTATCGGAAAACATTTGAAGCCCACTGTACATACAATCTCTCACATGCCTACTCAGGTATACACACATCGCAGTTACACACGCACATACAAAGCATACGCGCTCAAACACGCAGCACCCGCGCACGCAATTGCACACAGACATAAACGCCTCAGATAACCTCTCTAAACACGCGAGCATGCATGAAGACCTACGACCATCTCCGAACACATACATACACCCGCACAATACTTCAAACACTTACTCTAAGTACTCGAAACTGTACGAAGACCTCCGAACACATACACACGTACAGTTCTTCCAAACACACGCACCTGCACGAAGATCTCCGAACGCATACATACACCCGCTCAACACTTCAAACACTTATTCTAAGCACCCGAACCTGTACGAAGACCTCCACATTGATACACGCGTACACTTCCTCCATGCACACGAACCTGCACGAAGACCTACGAAGATCTATGAACACATACATACACCCGCTCAATAATCCATTTACTCTAAGCACCCGAAACTGTACGAAAACCTCCGAACACATAGATACATACGTACACTTCCTCCAAGCACACGAACCTGCACGAAGACCTACGAACATCTCCGAACATATGGATAAATGCTCAACACATTCTAAAACTTCCTCCAAGCACACGAAGCTATACGAAGACCTACGAATGCGCACAACCACACATAAACACCTCTGAACACCTCTATAAACACGTGAACATGCACGAAGACCTAAGGTCACGCCCGAACACCTGTGTAAACACATATTGAAATGCAAGCGTTTAGACGCTTAATCACCATTTTATTATTAAAATTCACTATATAATTGATCTAAAGGGTTCGTGCCCCCTCTATAAATAGCGTGAACTCAGACACTGGACTTCGTTCCGCTAATTAATACTGAGGTGTCAACATCGTTGCTCTCCCCGAAAATCAGAGGCTTTCTAAAGTGTTATCAAGGTGAAGAGGCCTACATTTCCTTGAACAAGGATTAATACGTCATTACATCGAGAATGAAAATGAATAACTCTGCATATAAGGATATCATTCCAAGCGCTACTGGGTACGCTTGCGGTAAATGCGGGAAGAAATTCCTGCGTGGTTATAATAAGCGAAGGCATGAGATATCTTGTAAGTAGCTCTTCAAATGTAAACATTGTAGCGTGACCTTCAATGGCAGTTATAAGGGTCAACGTCATGAAGTATGTGAAATATACATACCTGAGAAGACAAGCAGATTGGAACCTACTAAAAATCAATTATTATCTACAATGGAGGAGTGTGATATGAAAGATTATGAAACTTCATTCGCTGGACGCGTGAAATCGTATTTTATACAATGCGAATCATCTAAGGATGTGAATATGTACCTACATGAGGCAAAACAACGAATAATCCAGGCTGTACATAAAGAGCTTGGTATTCACAAGAGTGTGAAAATCAATCTGCTAGCTGAGTGTCGATTGTTAACAGTATCGGAGAAACGTGTGACAAAACATTTAAAACACGGAATCAGCCTGTTTTCCTAGAAACTGATCTGGACTCTCTGTTGGAAATGAAACTCAAGAAATTGGTTACTGAAATGCAGGAATCACAGCTTAAAGGTAGCAACTGGGCTCTGCTTGCTCTGAAAGGAGTTCGACTTCGTATCAACAAGTATAACTCGTTACGAGGAAGTAATACATACCACTACCGCCATCTGTTAGATAAGCTCGCATAAACATCCAGAACTATACCGACGAGAAATGCTTCATGTATTCTGTATTAACCAAATTCGTCAGCACCAAGCCTCAACGCGCTAGCAAATACAAGGAACTAGATAAGTATGAGTTCAGCTGTGTTTCTTACCCAACTCCAGTTTCTCAACTATCTAAGTTTGAGAAGCTTAACAGTATGTCTATCAACGTTTTCGGACCGGATGAGAAGGACGAACTGTATCCAATAAAGGTTGCCTAGACAAACTACCTGAACACCGTGACCTGCTTCTATTGAGTGACAGTTGTGGAAAACATCACTACGTATATATAAAGAATTTTGAGAAGGTCGTTCGATGTCAGAAAACTAAATATAATGGACGTGTTTATACCTATAAACGCTGTTTTACACATTGTGATGATCATCGTGGACGAAGTGGGTTGGAAAAACTACAAGAACATGCAGCCATCTGTAATCAACATGGTGTTGTAAGGGTAGTTAAACCTATCAAGGAGAAATCAATCTTACAGTTTAAAATTGCAGAGAGGACGTTGAAAGCACCTTACGTCATTTACACAGACTTTGAAATCATCCTCGCTCCATGTCATACATGCCTCCCCAATCCTGAAACTTCATACACAACCCCTTATCAGCAGCATGTTCCTATGAGGTCCTGTGTTTACATGAAACCTGCTCAAAATGTTGAACATCTGGAAACTGGTCTTCCTAAGCAACCCTATGTATATCGTGGTTATGCAGCTCAGAAGTTTATGGTATATCTGTCATCCCTTGCAAAGGAAATTAATAATATATACAAATCTGCTAAGCCTCTGAAACTTACAGATACACAGCAGAAGGATTTCCACTTCTTTACAGTATGCTACTTGTGTGGTAAACCTTTACTGAGGAAAACTACAAAGTACGCGATCATGATCGTATCAGTGGTGAATATCGCGGAAGTCTACAAAATGAATGTAATTTGTCCTGCAAAACACCTAAATATATTCCAGTCTTCATGCACCTCAGTGGGTATGTCTCACATTTCATTGTCAAGGAGTTCGGTTGTACAAATGAGCGGGTGGAGGTAATTCCCAGCTCTGAAGAAAGCTATGTATCATTCTCAAGGTATGTAGGAGATATAAAGTTTCGGTTTGTGGATAGCTTTCGGTTCCTCAGTACAAGCTTGGATAAGCTGGTGAAAAATCTAACATCGTGTTCTGAAACACTGATGCATATCGGAGAAGACAAGTTGAAGTTGATGACCCGTAAGGGAGTATTTCCCTATGATTACGTCACGTCAAGGGATGTTTTGAACGAAACCTGCCCGACTCCTAAGGACTCCTACAATAGGTTAAATGAAGAAATTACTGATGCTGACTACAATCATGCTAGAAATGTATGGGAGCCTGAAGAAACTTGGGCGAGTACAGCAACCTCTACTTAACCTCAGATGTTCTTTCTCTAGCTGATGTCTTTGAGACATATAGAGATCAAACCCTGAAAACTCAAAGTCGACCCCGCTAATTATGATGTGTTTTTGCCATATTATGGACCTGAAAACCTGAAACTTATGTATATGGACACCGTTTCATTCATTCATCGGGTGACAACTGAAGATGTGTACCAGAACAAGATACGCTTTCTTGAGCATTTAGATACAACTGATTGCCCTATATGCCACTCCACTCAAAACAAAACGGTGCTGAGAAAATATAAATATGAAGCTAATGGAAAAATCATACTATGCTTTGTCGGACTACGACCTAAGATGCATGCACTAGATATCCAAGGCTCAAAGCTAAAAAAAGATTAAAGGCATACAACGTAGTGTTATTAAGCAGTATATTACATTTGAATGATATACAGTGTCTCTTAAAACCCAAGAAATAATAAGAACTCCTATGAATCTGATCCTGTCACGAGAGCATGCTGTTACCTCAGTGCAAGTGAATAAAATCACGTTGAGTCCATAGGATGATAAAAGAGTTATTGCCAATAATCGAACAACAACGCATGCATATGGGCATTACAGTATTACAAACATGCTTAAGAGGATGTAAACTGGGTCTCAAGATGAAGATTTTCTCCGTGAGTCTACAATTTTAAAAAATGAAAGTTTACTCATGTGCTGAGTATACACCTAGAAGACACCTGGTGAAGAAAGAAGAATAAGAATAAGAACATGGAAGGGGAGGCGTTAACTCTTGTCATTAGGAGCAAATCCTAGTGCTAGTCTCAAGCTTAGATAAAAGGGGAGACTCCTACCCTTACAATCCTTATCTAATAAAGTAGTTATTAATTGATAAAGCTACTACACTTAGACAAGAAACGTAACCATATAAAACAATAAAGCTGACTAAAACGGTATATCTCCTCAAACATGCGGATGGGTTAGTTTAGACTACTTCTATATACCCTCACTGTAAACCTACACACAGTTTAGCCCTCTCCGACTAACGCGCTGTTTAACATATAAAACTTTATAATGTTTAGAAAGAAGGTATATAAACGTGTTGTAACATTGGATAAGAAATGTGTATTAAGTACTGAATTATTCTATAAATTACCATAAACACCCGTGATGGTATCTGAATTACCTGTGACACTACCTGAATCACTCGAAACTACCTTAAATAGTTGTGATAGCAATCGCTGATTGAAATTACCCCGAACACCTGCGATACTACCTGAAGTACCCTAAATACCTACGATACTACCTGAATTACCTGTGAAATCATATGGAACTATACATCCAGCCCCTGGAATCTGCCTGCTTGTGATACTACCTAAATTAGCCCAAATATCTACGATACTACCCGAATTACCTGTGAAATCTTTCGGAGCTATGCTGTATCCAAACCATGGAACGTGTTCACCTGCTGGATGCCGGATGGTGCTATCCTGGAGAAGACGCGGACATTGCACATGCAGCAACTCTAGCCTCCCTAGAACCTATCCTCGTTTTCCCTATCTCTACCATATAAACGCATTTTCCCTCCTTCAACCCCTGCTCCATCTAGCATCTCTCCTCGTTTTACCTATCTCTCCCATATAGACGCATTTCCACTGTTTCAACCCTCTCCTATCATAGTATCTTCACCAGTTTTCCCTATCTCTCCCACATAAGACATATTCTGTCCTCCAACCTCTGTCTAGCCTAGCATTTCTCCTTGTTTTCCGATCTCTCCCATATAAACGCATACTCTACCCCCACCTCCTCCTCCTAGCCTAGCTCTCTCCTCGTATTCCCTACTTCTCATATGAAGCGCATTTCACCTCCAACTCTCTCCTAGCATAGCATTTCTAAAAAAAAAAATGAACTAACAATACTCAACATTTGCAGTCTTATAGTAAATAAATAGCATCTTGCTTCAATTGAAGTAGTTGGCTTACTAATTGGAGCCAGGGGTGTAATCGCACGCATTTTGTTATCATTTTGCAGAAAAAATATGAATTAAACAATTCATTTATTAAAGCAGTGACACTCAGTGTTGTTAAGGGGTTACTAGCGATACTGAAAAATCATCTGTATGTAAGATACGTAAACCAATTATTCCTATATACAAATTTGTTCGTCTTAAATGAAGGGCATTTCCGTATATATTTGTAGATTGTATAATTATTTTCAGTAGTGCTTTATATAGTTGCAATTCTGTTAAGAATTGCTTCTATTGTTTACAATTTCAATTATTCAATTTTTATATTTTTGTTATTTAGTATGCTTTGTTTAAGGCTGCCTTCAATTAGAGGAAGCTGAATTTGGTAAGAAATTCTGTATGTATGATGTATGTATGTATGTATGTATGTATGTATGTATGTATGTATGTATGTATGTATGTATGTATGTATGTATGTATGTATGTATGTATGTATTATCTATGCATGCATACGTGTGAGTGTGTTTTGTAGATTGTATAATTATTTTCAGGGATGTTTTATATAGTTGCAACTGTTAAGAATTGCTTCTATTGTTTACAATTTCAATTATTCATTTATATATTTTTGTTGCTTAGTATGCTTTGTTTAAGGCTGCCTTGAATTGGAGGAAGCTGAATTTGGTAAGAAATTCTGTATGTATGTATGTATGTATGTATGTATGTATGTATGTATGTATGTATGTATGATGATGATGAGATGCGGTTTAAGGGCGCTAAACTACTAAGGTCATCAGCGCCCTTACAATGTATAAAAGATAAAGTCAAAAGGATAAAATAACCGCATAATTAAAAAACGGGACAGAAACCCGCGATGTCTAAAAAGGCTAAAATAACAATAATATAACAATAACAATAATAATAACAACAATAACAACAATAATAATAACAATAACAACAATAATACAATAACAACAATATCAATAACAACAAAATAACAATACAAATATCTAAAAAACCAACACACTAAAATCATGGTCACTAACAGAATAAAACGTGTCAAGAACTGTAGAATGTAAGGAACATGAGCGCCTTATGTCTGGGGAGAAGGGCCCCATTAAAACTAACAATATAAAATCAAACAGCTAAAAGGCGCTCAGCGCATCAAATGCGACGGCTAAAACCAATGTCAGTGGTAAAACGTAAAAGACATTCTACAGCATGTGCGTCGTCTGCCAACACGTTGGCTAGGCCAACAGGCAGACCCACGCGAACGCGCAGTGGGGCTAAAACTTGACACTCGGTTAAAATGTGACGGACCGTTAAGGGCACGTCACACTGACCACACAGAGGTGCGGGATCACCACTTAACAGGTATCTATGACTAAAAAGGCAATGTCCGATACGAAGGCGTGTTAAAAGTACCTCTCCCGACGAGAAGCACGGGAAGAGGTAGCCCAGACTAGCGGAAGAGGTTTAACCTCCCGCAACTTGTTCCCCCGGAGGGCCGTCCACTCATCGCGCCAGCGCGAGAGGATGCGGCGACGTAAAATAACACACGAATCTGACGAGGGAACAACAGAAGTAAAAAATCTGGGTAATAAAATCGCCGATTTCGCAGCGGCGTCGGCTGACTCATTCCCTGAGATACCCACATGACCTGGAATCCACATAAAAGAGACGCTGATGCCAGAGGCACCTAGCGAATGGAGCAGGTCATGAATGCGCTGTACGAGGGGGTGGTAAGAGTACAGCGCGTTAATACTCTGAAGGGCACTCAGAGAGTCCGAACAAACAACACAACGCCGTAAGACATGCCGCTGAATGTATAAAACACATTGATAGATACTAAAAAGTTCGGCGGTATAAATCGAACATTGCCCGGGTAAACGAAAAGTAAAACTATGCGCACCAAAACAAAGGCACATCCTGCTCCAACATCAGTCTTAGACCCATCAGTATAAATAAAATTACAGTCCCCGAATGTTGCCTGAAGTTCTAAAAATGCGGATCTAAGGACTGAAGCAGGGGTCTCATTCTTCGGCATCGACGTCAGCCCAAGGTGGATGTGGGCCTCAGCGCGCGACCATGGAGGAAAGCGCGTTTCCCCTCGGGTAAGGGCCGGCGCTGGCGTAACGTCCAAATGCCGAAGTAGCAGTCGAAATCGAACCCCTGGAGGGAGCAATGCAGAGGAGCTAACAAAATATTGGCGATCAAGCGAATCCTCGTAAAATATATCGAAGGACGGGTGGTTAGGCAAGCGTGAGAGTCGACAAGCATAGCTGCACAAAAGCATCTCACGCCGGAAGGACAGCGGAGGCTCTGCAGCTTCTGCGTACAGACTGGGTACAGGGCTAGTTGGAAAGGCCCCTGTAGCGACTCTTATGCCACGATGGTGAATGGCATTCAATCGACGTAACACAGATGGACGTGCCGACGAATAAACAATACACCCGTAATCAAGCTTGGATCGGACCAAAGAGCGATAAAGGCGAAGAAGGACGGTCCGATCAGCTCCCCAGGATGTGCCACTTAAAACACGTAAAAGATTAAGAGAACGGTCACACTTTGCTTTTAAAAAGGAAACGTGCGAGGTCCAACACAACTTCCTGTCAAAAATCAACCCCAAAAATTTCACCTCGTCTGCAAACGGAAGTATCCCTGGCCCAAGATGTAGAGTGGGCGGAGGGAAATACTTCCGGCGCCAAAAGTTGATGCAGACGGATTTCTCGGCGGAGAAATTAAAGCCGTTGGCGTTACTCCAGGCGTAGAGACGGTCGATACAGCTCTGGAGACGGCGTTCGAGTAGACAGGTCCGCCGTGAACTGCAATAAATAGCGAAATCGTCAACAAAAAGGGACGATGAAATGCCAGGTGGAATACAATCAACAATGGGGTTGATAGCAATCGCAAAAAGTGTGACACTGAGTACAGAGCCCTGCGGTACTCCGTTCTCTTGAATAAAACGACGAGATAAAACCGAGCCCACACGTACACGAAAGACGCGGTCCGTCATAAACTCCCGAAGAAATATGGGAAGACGACCGCGGATATTCCAATCGTGAAGTGTACGTAAAATGCCGCCCCTCCAACAAGTGTCATAAGCTTTCTCCAGGTCAAAAAATACAGCCACGGTTTGACACTTTCTCAGAAATCCATTCATAATATGTGTCGACAAGGACACCAGATGGTCGACGGTAGAGCGATAGCGACGAAACCCGCACTGAGCGTTCGCTAGAAGTTTCTGAGACTCAAGCCACCATGTCAACCGCCCGTTGATCATGCGCTCCATCACCTTGCAAATGCAACTGGTGAGGGAGATAGGGCGGTAGCTGGAAGGTAGTTGGCGATCCTTCCCAGGCTTAAGTATAGGGACAATGGTGGCTTCGCGCCAAACGGAAGGAAAAATGCCGTCTTGCCAAATACGGTTATAGACCTGTAAGAGAAATAGTTTACTGTCGGCTGAAAGGTTCTTTAACATCAGGACATGAATGCCGTCCGGCCCGGGAGCGGAGTGCCGAGAACAATGAAGAGCGTGCTCCAGCTCCCTCATTGTGAATAGTTCGTTATAGCATTCATCATTAACAGACCGAAAAGTATATGATGCGGAATCCTGCCGGTCTTTAATAGAGCGAAAGCCGGCGGAATAATGGTCTGAACTGGAAACCGCCTCAAAGGCAGAACCCAGAGTGTTAGCGATGGCAGCCGGATCCACTATGGTGGCATTAGAAACCTGAAGGCCAGAAACAGTACAATGTGACACTTTACCTGAGAAGCGACGAAGTTTATCCCAAACAACGGATGAAGGCGTAAAACGATTAAAAGACTCGACAAAACGAGCCCAAGATGCCTTCTTGCTATCCTGAATAATGCGACGAGCACTGGCGCGCGATTGTTTAAAAGTCACCAAATTATCAAGTGTAGGGTGTCGCCGAAACACCCTAAGTGCAGTCCTACGGGCACGAACGGCGTCCCGACAATCCTCGTTCCACCACGGAACAGGTGGCCGCCGAGGTTGGGAGGATGAACGGGGTATTGCGCGTTCGGCGGCAGAGAAAATAATAGACGTAAGGTGCTGCACTAGTTGGTGAATGTCGGAGAAGGGCTGGTCGTCAAAATGCACGAGGCTGGAATACAAGCTCCAGTCGGCTTTTGCGAATATCCAGGTAGGTACTCTGGAATGCTGTACGTGGTGCGACAGAAGAGAAACGATGCAGGGGTAATGGTCGCTGGAGTAGGTGTCAGCGACGACGTTCCACTGAAGGCGACGTGCAAGCTGGAGTGAGCAAATTGCAAGGTCCAGGTGAGAAAATGTACCAGAAGAATCAGAAAGAAAAGTAGGTGCACCTGTATTGAGGATGGAAAGATTGAACTGATAAAAAATGTCGGAAAGAAGAGTTCCCCTCGCACAAGCCCTTGGCGAACCCCATAGTGGGTGATGGGCATTAACATCTCCCAACAGAAGAAATGGTGTTGGGAGAGCGGACAGGAGAGATCGAATGTCCGCGGGAGCGAGGGGAGACGATGGAGGTGTATACACAGAGCAAACAGAAAACAAAAAGCCGGGTAAGTGAAGGCGAACGGCAACAGCTTGCAAGTCAGATGTAAGTGTGACAGGTGTAAAATGAACGTCATTACGCACCAAAATCAGGACACCACCATGAGCAGGAGTACCCTCCTCCGGTTCAAGGTCGTAGCGAACCGGAGTATATCCTCGGAGATCAAAAGGATCGTGAGGGCGAAGCTTAGTCTCCTGCAAACATACGACCATAGGTGAATGGGAACGCAATAAAAGCTGCAGTTCCGCCCTATGCGATCGTACACCACGTACATTCCAGGTCAGGATAGCCATTAAAAATAAGGGGATAAACTGACTATTTAGAAGGGCGGCTTAAAATTACCTTTTGTTTAACCTTTGGGCTCGGGCTTTTTGTATGGAGTTGGTCAGACTCCATAGCTTCCTCGGAGGGAGGGCCCACGCGCTCAGTGCCAGAAACCGATTCAAGCGCCGTGAATCGGTTCTGGGTGGCGATGGGTGAAGGGTGCCGCTGAGCGCGGCTTGTCCCAGGACCTTCCTGGGACAGCGACCTCCGAGGAGGAGAAGGTGAACTTTTGTTACCGCGCGCACGCGGAGGGTCTTTCAAAAAATCTTCCCTACGTAGTTTCTGCTTGGGCTTCTTTTCAACGGCTTGCGACTTCATTGACTTGGGACCAGGTTTATACGGCTTGGTAACTGTAGCCTTAATCGACGGCCGGATGGTAGTGGCGGTTAATCCAGTCAAGCTCCAGGTCTGAGTTTCGGCATCTACTCGTGGTACTGGCGAGGCAACAACAGAACTAAATGTGCCAGATCGCAGGAGTGAAGGTTGGCGTGCATGGTAACGCCTCCGGGCTTCAGCGAAGGAGAGTTTTTCCTTTACCCGGATCTCCTGGATCGCCTTCTCGTCCAAATACCGCGGACAGTCGGCAAACGAAGCAGAATGTGACCCTTTACAATTAACGCAGACGGGGGCTGTTGAACAGGTACCTTCGTGTGAGGGCTGGCTACATGTTGCACAGATGTTAACGGCACTCTTACAGGAGACTTGCGTATGCCCAAAACGTTGGCATTTAAAACAACGCAGAGGTCTAGGAATATAAGGCCTCACAGAAATCCGTTCGTACCCTGCGGAAATGCTCGTGGGCAGATCGACGCCATCAAATATAATAAACAGGGTACGAGTGGGTACCAATACGCCGTCGCGTTTGGCCTGCACTCGATGGACCGCTGTCACCTTCTGGTCTGCAAGATATTCTACCAGGTCCTCGTCCGATATACCATCGAGGCTATGGGTGGTAATAACGCCTCGACAGGAGTTCAATGTGCGGTGCTTCTCCACACGGATGGGATAGCCGTGGAGAAGCGTAGCGCGCAACAAGGTCTTACTTTGCTGATCGGATTTCGTTTGGGCTAATAAGGAACCATTCCGTAGACGAGTGCAGGACTGAACCGCACCAGCAATTGCATCAATGCCCTTTTGAATGATGAAAGGGTTCACCTTCTCAAAGCTTTGTCCTTCTTCGGTTCGTGAAATGACCAAGTAACAACCAGTTGTCGGTGGTGTCACTTCTGTTACATAAACTTTTCGGCGCTTGTTAGTATTAATGGAGGAAGGGTGCTCCATAGCGAAATAAATCCTCCACCATTGCAACCGTCTCCGACCTCGGGCTCTGACTTCTCGGGCGTTACCCCGGCTTGGGTGAGTGGCCTATCTATACCAGACTCACCCCAGGGTCACACCTCCCAGAACATAGACAGAGGGACCCAATCGCCGTCAGAAGTCAGCAGCTCATGCAATGGCCCCCCCGCGGGACTGCAGTTGAACAGCGGATACGAACACAAACCCTACATGACGACCCCGGGTGGTGGGGATGACGCCATTACCCACTCACCCAGCTGCGCACGCGATGCGCGGGTATCCGTCAGGCTGTGTCCACGGAGGATGTAAATAAAAAGATAAAAGAAACTAAAACTGTGTGGGCGTTTCGCACGCAAGGTAGGCCGGCGGGGAAGAAAAAGAGAGATATGCGAATGTCGTGGTGCGAAATGGCCGGAAAGTGATAAGGGAAGAAAGAAACGATGGTGAGGTGCGGTATGGATGGAATGCAAAGAACGCACGAGAGCCTACCTTGGGTCCACCGGTCACGAGAAGAACCCACCTCGACCGGATGGGGGTGAGAGGATGAATGTGGCGATGAGTGGCTCGGGAACCCCCGGGTGCGCCAAAAACCCGTACTCACATAAGGTGAGCCCCTGAGGGGTTGTATGTATGTATGTATGTATGTATGTATGTATGTATGTATGTATGTATGTATGTATGTATGTATGTATGTATGCATGCATACGTGTGTGTGCGCGCGCGTGCGTGTACACACACACACACAGAGAGAGAGAGAGAGAGAGAGAGAGAGAGAGTACACTGCAGCATCTTTGTATGCTACAAAGTATGAAAGAGCGGAAAGCCCATTCTTCACCCTAAATGTCCTACCAACCATTGTGGAATGCATATAACTGCGTACAGCAGTGTTCCACCATTGGGTTAGAAGACTTCTTGTATATGTAAACAGCAAACGAGAAGGGGATACCTACGCAGAAATGATTCCTGAACCCCCTTGAGCATTCATGGTGCATTGCGAATCTCATCACTGGCTGCAATACTGCGGGCAGCCAGTGCCTCTTCAGAATCAATCAGTGATGAACGCACCATTGTCTAAAGATGACCCCAGAAAGAAAATCCTTGGGATTAAGACCCGGAAAACGAGGTGGCCAGGACACGAAGGCCTACCTCTTTCGATTCAGGATTGACGAAGACTCGATTTAGATGCTCCCGTACATTTATGGCATAATGCGAAGGAGCTTCATCGTGTTCGAAATGCAATTTAGCCCAAACATCAAGCGGCACTTCTTCCAAAAGGGTTGGCGATACATACTCTACAAATGTTTTATAAGTACCACCACGCAGTCGAGGAGAAAGCAAATATGGTCAAATGACATGGTCAGATACAATGCCAGGCCATATGTCCACCTTTAGCTACTGTTGATGGCTCTTCTGTACAGCAGCATGGCGATTTTCGTATGTCGATATGGACTGTTTGATGTCGTCCTTCGGGGTCTAGAGGTACCACTAACCTCTAGTTCCCGAAGTCGCGGGTTCAAGCCCGGCGGAGGGCGATGGATTTTTTCGGAAGTAAAAACCTTTAGCATGGCTTCCTTCGGAAGGGAAGTAAAGGCGGTGGTCCAGAGTCGCAGATTTACGGCACGTGAAAGGACCTCAAGCATGATAAAGAGGCTTCTGAGCAAAATTTCCGATCTTTCACGCCCAATATGGAATGGGACGCTAAGAACCATAGTTGTTAAAGAGCGTCCACAAATAAAATTTAATTCATGGACTGTTGGAGTTTAGAATCGGCCCATCCCTAGCAAGCGTGGCTTCATCGGTGAACACCACTAATGAAAACAATTCCGGTGGCTGGCTTATGGCCCATTCACAAAACCGCAGGCGTAAATTAAAATCCCTCGGAGTTAAGGCTTGCAACTTTTGCCGATGTAAGGGGTAGAGCTGCTCCTCGTCCAAGACTTGCCTCATACTTCTGGGGTTGGTGTCCATTGCACGTGCACCACAGAACCACTGTTTCGTAAATGTCATTACAGACTCGAGTGTACTCAGACGGGGATGCTGTCTATTGGGGTACCTTTCGTTGTAAATCCGTGTAGCTATTAAAGCACGACCTCCTGCTTCGCCGAACACAACGTGTATATCAGGGAGTTCCAAAAAACTGTAATTTTGCTCCAGGTTCCCCGAGATGTTTAGCTGATTCAAGTAGTGTTGTGTGCTGAAGGCAAATAGGAAGTGAGACATCAGTGACGTTACTGCGTTGGAGAATACAACCTATGTTACCTGTGACTTGAATAAGAAATAACCATGGCGTATGGTGGTGTTAGTATCCTACGAGGTGTCAAGGCCGCATATTTATGGCAGTAGTAGCTATACAGCATGCTACCATATTCTCAGCGCCTCTTTTGGGAAGTCATAGTACTTTGTGCTATTCCTTGGTGAATGGATTTGTTCCACCTGATTAACTGCTAGAATCAAATTGTCCTTACTGAGCTCACACGCAAACATCGCCAACGAAAATTCAAGCCAGTGCCAGTTTACAGCCCTCCAGGATTAAATGTGAGAAGACACAACAGTGATTCCTTGTGCATTTTGTCGGTCTGGGTGACTCAGTTGATTAGACGCTGGCCTTCTGATCTCAAGGCCGTGGGTTCAAACCCGGGCCAGAACGATAGTTTTTAAGTGTGCTTAAAAGCAACATCATGTCAGTAGATTTACTAGCATGTAAAAGAACTCCTGCGGAACGAAATTCTGGCGCAACGGCGGCGCTGATATTATCCTGGCAATTGACAGCGTCGTTAACAAACAAAATATTTATTTTTGTGCATTGCTCATTATGGTGGTATTTTGCCTGTTCAGGGATGGGCATAACATTGTTCCCACAATGGGAAGGGGGGAGTTCATCCATTGCAGATTCGAACTTGATTTCACATGCTTATTGTAGTTCACAGCCGGTCCGCCTAGCCATTCGGCCATAGTACAACTATTGGTGTCTTCCTACGACGCTTGTTTAGCCATTCACCGCAACCTGTTATCCATTGCAGTGGAGTGCAGCCATATGTAAGGTCCACACTTTCAGCGATTTTGGCAAGGGAAAATTTAGAAATGCTTATTCAGAGAATTAAAGGACGGGTTTTAAAAGTCCCTAACGAGTTGTACGTAATTTCTAATACTGACTATTTACACATTTTGGTTGTGACTTTGATTTATTGACCCTAGTCTCCAATTACTTTGAATACACATAATTCGGTAACTTAGAAGACCATCCGTTTATTCTCTCAAACTGACTGACTAGGAAGCATCTACTGGCAGTAAAATTCGTGTGGTGTTATTTACAGCCTGTAGAAAAGTAGGTATAGGAATAATGAGATAATTTAGAAAATTAATTTGATATAAACTTGTTCCATGTTCTTCTCTGAAAAAACCGAAAAGAAGATTAAGAAAATTGTTTTTGAAACAGTTGTTACAAAACTGCAGCAATAACTCTTGAACTCTCAGATCACACAAAATTGTGAATAGAGAGACCTTCACAGCTAATGACACGACACAAGAACAAGGACACAAAAACGGGAAAACTGACTTGTTTCATCCCTAGTTTGGGACATTAATTTCTAACTGTAATCATACCTGCTCCCCTGACAACAGACACCCCTCCAACCGCAAGCAACCCTTTTCAGACTAACCATTAAATAGGATTTCTTTTTTCAAAATGTGAGTGATATACAAAACTAGTCTTATTTCTCAGTTGAATAGAGAAATTTCTGATGTTTGAAAAGTTATCCTTATGTAAAATGCCGATAATATAAATATATTTATATATTCAATGTCAATGCAAAAAAAATGACTAAATAAAGATGCAATGGGCAAGAAAATGACAAAACAATTACATAAAATCAAAAACCAAAATGCCGTAATAAATATGCAGTTTCATAGTCTCATAACCATGATAAGCACTTATGTACATGTTAGCAACACCTATGATGCAATAATTAAAAGATGACATGTCAACAGAATCAGGGCATGGTGATAAGGTTGCTACGTGCCAGGAAAGCAGTACCAGATGGGTCATGGTGTAATAAAGTAAACAGCAACTTTCTGTCACCCATTGCTGATCTGTGTAACTTATGCACTCATCACACACCAAAAAGTTCCAGGCTTTGGAGATCATAAAGTTTTAACAGCTATTTATAGCCACTGTTGCCAAATGAAACATATTTCATGATGCTTAGCACTATTCCTAAAATGGGGAGCTTGTTTCCTAGAAGCTTTTGGATTATATTCACTGGTCCAATTGCTTTTCAGTCATCCAGTTAATTTAAATCATAAGCCATATGACAGACAGGTTTTCAAGCATACAAGAACTTGAATTCCTGTCCATTTTGGATCATAATAATTTTTAAACTTATTCTGAAGAATTTCCTAGTAGATCTTACAACCCCTCATCACTTCATATGACCATTACTTTAATGCCACTGTACTGAAAGCTGAGCCAATTACTCATCAGAAGAGTTCAAGAAACAGAATGTTCTAGAACTATATAGGTACCTTAGCAAAACAAGCCTAAGTAGTGCATTGCCTGAAGTGACAAAAGTGTGTTATTAACTATTCTGGCCACAATACACCTGTTGAAACACTTTTTGCAATGAAGTGAATTAAAACTTACTTGCAAAGCACCTAGACACAAGAAACATTCACCAAACTTTCACGTCTTGCATTGATAAGCAGTTGCTAAAAACAGTTGAGAAGGCGGTAACTGCAATAATTGATATTTTTGCTGCAAAGAATTGTTGTTCAGAGCTGACCTATATGCTCTAGATAGAATACAAATGGAAAACAGCAGACACTGGATGCGAGAAGGCAGATTTTTGCTTCAAGTACTAAGTCAACAGTCCATTTATTGTTTTATGTTTACATTTTGCACGTGTGTTATACAGAGCACTCATTTTATGACCCAGCCCAGATTGCAGATGGATACCACTTTCAGAACCACTTATGACAAGGTTAGTACTCATTATAGTGCATGTTACTATTACTAAATATGTAACACGGGAGGTTTAGAATGTAAAAGCCCCAATGTAGTTGGGCCAGGCCATAAAAGACCGTTCTGTACCAATAAACCTTTGTGATGTTACAATTAATGTACCTAAACATGCACTCAAATTGCAGAAACATTAAATTTTGGTATAAGCTAGATAGCGTTACTGCTAACACTTGTCCAACATTCACGCTCCACCGTTGCATTTAACACAACTACAAATACTTTCTCTTTACAAAGGCGCTATGCAATATCCAGAAAAAGCCAACAGCAATACCAGCTATCTACAATTTTCTCAAATGAAAATAAAGGGGACAGCAGCGATTGCCATTTTTAATAAAGTGAAAGACATTATTTTAATACACCAGCTGTCCGATGAGGATATAACAATGCTACAAATTACACATGAAACCCTAACCTGTATGAGCATCTATATTAATATACACTGCTTTTGCTTCACACATTGCACAGCTCAAACTCCTGCATAAACAGTTACAATATCCCTGTAACCGCCTCACATTCTCACACTTACAGTTATAATACAATTACAATGATAATAAGCACATAGCTTATCATAAGAGATGTTGGAAATGTTGTCCATCTCTGTCCGCATATTTCTGCCATCTTTCTACGAGATTCTCATTCACACTTGGAAGTTCAATATCCGAAACTGAGTGAATTTCTTGCCTGTTTTGTTTAGTTCTTTCAATGTATGGGATTTGTTGCATATACCTTATTTTTCAAGTTCCCCAATACATAAAAATCATGTACAGTTACATCAGCGGATTGCGAGGACCAATCATTTTTTATTAATTACCCCCATCTTCAAAAACTTCCTGAATTAAATTTAATAACCCATCAGCTGTATGTGCAGTAACAAAGTCTTGTTAGAAAAACCCAGACTGACATTCGTCAGTCAACTGTTTAAAAAATGCATAAGTCATTCCTGTATCTCTCTGCATTTATTGTTTTTTAAAAAAATACAGGTCCTACTATTCTGTATGCATTTACTGCACACCAATGTTCGTATCATGCAAGGAAATCTTGTGTATAAAATTGGATTTCTCTGTACTCAAATATCTATTATTTTGCAATGAAACATAGCCATATAAATGGAACCGTGCTTCCACAGAGAAGAATATTAAGCATGGGTTAATTGCTCTAACATTTCATAAAGTCCAATTAAAGGATTTACTCAACTCCGATGATCATATGAAAAATAAAATGTGCACTGCAAACCCAATACATTGAAGAAATAAAAGAAAACATCAGACGAGAAGCTCATTCAGTTTCGGATATTGTACTCTCTAGTGTGAATGAACATTTCCTGAAAAGATGCCAGAAATATGCAGATAGAGGACAACACTTCCAACATCTCTTATGATAAGCCTATGTGCTCAATCTTTGTAATTTAACTGTGAGAACTGAGGTGGTTGCGGGGATATTATGACTGTTTCAGTGAGAGTCTGAGCTCCAGCAGCCAGTACACGAATAGCTGTGCATTGGCCATATATAAAGGAAATGCACTGTAGAAAAACCAAATGAAGCAGACTACAGCAAATTTTGCAAAAGGAAATAGTGCAATTATTACTATGGATGATAGCTCAGGATCAAAATTATCATACTAGGGTTGAGCAACTTAGATTTTACTAAGCAATTCACAACTCTAGTAACTAATTGGGAATGTGACATAAAAGAAGTTTTTTTTTATCACAACATGAAACAGTGACACTACAGTAGTAATAAGAACAACTTCCATGTAATATGATAAATTACTATAATGAAGGAGGAAGATTTTGTATGATTTATCACTAGCTTAATCAACAAAGTTCAAGATGAATTTAACGTAACTGATGGTATAAAGCAGGTGGACAAGCAACTTTGCAGCACAGTACCTAAGCAGACAGATTTTTGAGTTGTAATTAACTGATTTCAAGCTCTTCAGATCAACTAATCCTACACGAACATCTAATAAAATGTCAGTTACATGGTGGACTAACCAAATCACAATTTAAAAATGGGCAACCTCTTTAAGTGGAAGATATCACAAACTAGAACAAAATTATGTATTATGTCGGAGAAGGTAAATGTTTCACAAGGAAGTAAAGCGAAAATATCAAAATGTTGTAGGGCTACTAAAGACAAGTCCTATAAAGAATAAATACTATAGCATCCCTATGATTTAAAATCCAGGGATGGTGTTTATATGCCAGCATCTGGCAAAATAACCAAATACACACTATCAACCTTGAAGAAAAATGGTATATATACAAAGAACCTATCTGACACAATGAACTTCATGATGGATGCGATTCACACAAGATGATGCTGAGGATAGTGATAATGAATATTGTAAGCAAATATGAATACATTCAAGTCAACTTCCATATACACACACCATTCACAGAAGAGGAAATAGGTGTCCTAAAAAGGCATTAAGCAAGGAGTGTGTAAAGAATGAGTATTCAGGCAAGACCTAAACAAACCTCTCTGTTCATAACAATGTGCAGTGGTTACTGAAAAGTTTCCTGAATTATGGAAAAGTATATCAAATGCAGCTGCCATAGTGTTAGAAACATTACTTATGAACATTGTATCATATGTGCTAAGCAGAAATCAATCTGGTTTACACCTCAAACTGGAGCAGTCAATACACCAATGGTGGTGATAAAAGTCTATGGAGGAGCATCTAAGAGTAAACAACAAATTACAATGATTAGCTCAAACGTCAAAAGAGCAGTGCCAGATCTATAAATTTTGCCCCCTTCCTACAATGGTGGAATTAATTGTCAAATAATGGAAGTCCCAAACCACTACTTTTTCACATCATTACTTCTGAGTTTTTCTTACAATTATATCAAGAGAAGTGAACTTTTAAGTTACAGAACATCAGCAAATAACTGTCTATATAGCTATGTAAGATTACTATTTTTGAGCATTCCAGTAAAAGTTTTAACTTTAAAATGCCCTCTATTTTTAATTCATTATTGCAAAAACATTTATGAATTCCTTTTTATCCAAAGCAGATGCATGATCATAAAGATAGAAGTTGAAGTCGAGTCACTGAGTCACTGCTTTGCCATGAAACTCCTCATATAATAGTTTATCCCTTTCAAAGTCAAAAAGGATTTCTACTAATTCTACTGTGGTAGAGTTGCAAACAGAATCAAAGCAGGAGACATCTCTGAAAAACTAGACAGAACTGCATTATACTTCTCAAATACAGCAGTTGTTTTCTCCCCACCCACCACTACAGTCACACACAAAACAAACTATTGATATCTCACTTCTGAGAGTTATTTCAAGAGAAAGTGGTTTACCTGGATATGATAAACCTACATATTTTTCATAGCAACTCTGTAATTTCTCTGTATTGAGTATCAATTCACCTCATAACTCCAATTAGTACCTGTGGAAAGATGCCAGAGAACTTATCAATTACATGATCAAGAGAAGTAAATAGCACAGTATAAAACTTATATTAAGCATCTACAATTCTGTTGTCTTCTGAAAGCTCAACAAAGCTTCTTATTTTCTAGTAATCTTTTTGCCTTAAAAACTGATTTCACATCCATTGTTGAGCAGTTCTAGTGGCTCATCTTTCATCTGGTCATATTGATCTCTGCTGCTGTACCATTCTTGCTTAACCTCAATGCTGATATAGCCTTCTCCAGATGTCTCTTTATTTTGAACGAGTTGAAATTATACATTTGCCCCATGAAAACCTTCGAGAGTATAACCAATAGGAAAATAAACCCAAAAGGATCCATTGCCTGTGCAAGACAATTTGATTTATCAATGTCGTGATTCTCTGAACTACAAAGACTAATTTTTCTCAGATTTTATTATATTAACATATCTAAGTCTAATGGCTAGTATGGATTTGTATCTTGCTGCCCATCTAGTGGGGTTGCGTTTCTTCAGTGACCTGATACTCAGCCTCGTATTTAGGTAATGTTACACCCATGGGCCAAACAATTTTTCTGCCCCCCCCCCCACTGTCCATACGACACCACTCAAAAACAGTGCAGGCAGCGTGCAGGAAGGCAGTGTTGCCAGTTGCACCATGCATGTAAGATTTTCATCCATCTACCTACAATTTCTCTCTCACTAATAAAAATTCCTGCTACCATTGGTGTTCTTTTTTAGAGCATGTGAAAATTTATTTTCAGCATATATACTTCATTATTTTCTCAAAGTTGCTGCACTGGGCCCGGGCCCATGTGGCCTATGCGTAAATGAAATGCAAGGCTGCTGATACTCGCCAGTGAAAGATGCACGAATGTCTCTTCTATTGATATTTTGACCAAAATAAACATACAAATCCTAAAGCACAAAGAAACATGCTATCTCTTTGATGCTTTTAACTGTGACATTATACGAGGCTTAAATTATGTGCTATACAGTGAATATAAATGGCTACTTTCTCCATATATTGAATTTCTTTCTGCGCTCCCAAGTATCAGTCATTCATAACTACTGTTCCATCTTATCCTCGACCCCTGCACTTTGAAAAGTCCAAACCTTTTTTCTGTAGAGTACCCAAAACAAAATTAGGGGCCTGGAAGCAGTCTGATTCTTAGAATGCAAAAAATCCAATAGAGTTTCCTTTATTTCAATGGTATTCTTGATATCTTTATTTTCATTACTCATAGCTAATTCATACTTACTTTGTTTACATACATAATAACACTGCAAACACAAAACAGCCCCAGAATGTGCTAGACTTCAGAACGCTCTTAGAAAAGATCCACAAAGCTTTATTAGCAATCTCCAATTGGAAAATTAAGAATATATTAAAACAGAGAGGACAACGGAAGAACTTAGAGTTCAGTTCCCTAGATCGATTATACCTGATGAACCTGAGGCAGGACAGGGCAGTCTGGGACTGAAGTTCTCTGGGAAGAGAGCCTCCAGGGCAGACTGGGAACTCACCAAGGAAGTCATCAAATGTGAAAAATTAAAATGGGCAGTGTTCTCATTTCAAACCTATAAATCTGCAGGAAGCAATGGAATAATGCCATTATGCTTCAGCGTAGTTTACACGAATTATCAAAAATTTTTATACAAATCCAAATAGCAAGTTTGACCTTAGGATACTTACCAATGAACTGGAGGCATCTTAGGGTGGTATTTATACCAAAGCCAGGGAAACCCTTGACCCTGGCTAAGTTCCTAAGACCCATCAGTTTAATTTCAATAATTCTCAAAACTCTTGAGAAATTAATAGATAGGCATATAAGAGGAGGCGCTTTGGAGGTATATTCTCTGCACCAGAATCAGCATGTCTATCATACAGGCAGATCAACTGAAACTGCCCTTTTTCAGGTTGCCTATAAACTGGAAAATACACTTCAGGAAAAGGAAGTGGCACTTGGTGCCTTCATTGATATTGAGGGTGCCTTGATAACACCTCCTTTAATGCAAAAACTACTGCTGCAGGGAAACATGAAATTGATGAAACCTGGTGGATTCAATCCACACTGAGAGACAGAATAATTCATACAAGTCTCATGGATAGTAGCCTAGCTGCAATGGTTGTCCACAGGGTGGGGTGTTGTCACCCCTACTATAGAACCTGGTGGTTGATGGGCTTGTTGTACAAGCAAGTAACCTAGGCTTTGATATCATGCGCAATACTGATGATATTGTCATCATAGTTCAAGGTAAATACACAGGAATGGTCAGAGAACTCATGCAGTCAACCCTGAATACTGTGACAAAATGGGCTGTGGATGAGGGCTATTAGTCCTCATAAAACAGCCATAGTACCATTTACCAGAAGAAGAGAGGTAAAGGGATAAGTACCTCTATATCTTCAAGGTAAAGAATTTAAAATGTATGAGGAAGTCAAATACTTGGGAATCACTTTTGACTTCAAGATGGACTGGAATCAGCATTTCAAGAAAACAATAAAACATATGAAAACAATCTATGAAGTAGTTAAGATGCCAATGCAGAATTTAAATGAGATAAAAGCAACAAATGCATTAAATAAGTTAAGCCATATTAGAGTTGCAAATCAAAGAGATGGACAATGCTTGACATGTATATCATTGTTAGGAATACATTGTGTTAAAATTATAAATTAAGATTGTTGGAAAATAATATTAAATTTTTTTTAAATATTTGCAAAGAATACTTATATTATCAAAACTCATAAAAAATTTTGTATCATGTAAAAAGAACAAAATAAAATAAAATTGAATAATATAAAAAGGGAAAATACATTAACAAGAATGAATGAAAACACTGCATCTGCAATATTTCAAATGTAATAGGAATTGAAAAGTGTCAACAAAAGAGAAAACTAAATAGAAATATGTTAAAGAATGCATTTATGTTGTAAATATGTTATTTATATCAAAATGTAATTTAA
Source organism: Deroplatys truncata (assembly GCA_030765065.1). NCBI lineage: Eukaryota > Metazoa > Arthropoda > Insecta > Mantodea > Mantidae > Deroplatys > Deroplatys truncata. Next base: position 375,177,525 of record CM060990.1, read on the forward strand.
CATAAAGAATTAGTATGTAAGTTATAATTTATTTCGTTGCATGTAGCATTCAAGTTAGAAAGTAAACAACATTAAATTTTTTTTATTACTTTAAGAAAATTTTCGCTGAGAGGCAGACATCTTCAGCAAGGCTGAAAGAAAATTATTTAGATTGTAACGCATATTGTATTGTGTCATTTGCAAAAATAAATTGTCTATAAAGCTTTGTGAAATACAAAGAATCGACGAAGAAAAGAGAAAATTGGAGTACGCAAGTGAAACTGAAATACAAAGTTACAGTGTACAGGACAACCGGAAGCTTCAAGATCGAGATCCTGTACCTGTGCCGAAGCAGAGGCCAGAACCCCCTGACCACCCCAATATCCCCGCATCAATGCACAAATGGCAAAAGATGGGGACTATGACTTGCTTGATCCATTGGATATATATCAGGATAATCATACCATCGATAACCTATGAAGCACTGATTTGGTAGACTAAGGTCCTTCAAACAGGCTCTAAAAATCAACTAAATAAAAGTCAAAGAACACATGTATGGCTGTTACAGGAGTTATGAAAACACTCCTACTGCAGCACTGGAGACACTCTTGAACCTGACTCCAATTAATTTAGTTGTAATGAAGGAGGCAGGAAAGGCACTATAGACTGCAACACACTAAGCAACTAAGAATTCCTGAAATAAACTCAGGTTTGCTATAAATTAGAAAATACATACATCTTTACAAATGCTGTCAGACTATATACTTCCAATTAAATACTTCATAAAGAACTTCAGGGTGATTATTGATCCTGAATGTTGGAAGAATAAAACTCTGGAAACTCCTGGGAAAACTCTGATGTGGTTTACAGATAGCTCAAAGGATGGCTTAGGAGCAGGATCCGAAGTATACAAGGGTGATACTGAAAAATTTTAGAAAATCAAACAAGGATAAGCTTTAAAAAATTTAAATGATTATATTGCTTTTCAAAATATTACCAGTTAACATCATTACATTTTTGCATTCAATGAAACCAGTCCTTAAAGCAATAATGCCACTCTTCCTGAGGCACTTCAGAAACCAGGTTTTCATAATGTTCCACTGCTTCATCTGATAATGAAAAAGTGATTCCACAAATTTTATTTTTAATTTTTGGATACAAAAAGAAAACACAAGGTGCTAGGTGAGAACTGTATGGTGGAGGGTCCATGGTGCTGACCTTTAGGCATCCAGATACTAAGTTGTTAGTTTTGCTGTATGCGATGATGCATTGTCATGATGTAACATTAGTTTTCCTTTTGGGTAGTTTTCACTAACTTTTTCAAACATTTGTGGTAAACAGACATTTTTGTACAAATCGGCAGCAACGGTGCATCTATCTTCTAATGCTATAGTAGAAATATGGCCCGTTTTAGGAAAAAACTTGCAACCATCTTACCAGCACTGCGAATTTGTCACACTTTTGTAGGCTTAGGTTCTGTTTGAAAGACCCATTGAGCCGAATGACTTTTGTTTTCAGGATCATAACAATAAATCCAAGATTCATCACTAATAACAATATTCCAAACCAAATTTGAAGTGCAAGTGCCACCTTGGAATTTTTCCAGAACTTTCTGCACCAATCAATGCATTCTTGTTTTTGATCGGCAGCCAGTTTATGTGGAATTCATTGACAACAAAGCTTTCTCACATCTAACTTTTGATGTAAAATGTTTTGGATTTGACTCATACCAATACTCAATGTGGCCCAAATAAATTCATAACATGCCTGACGATCTTCTTCAAGTATTGCTGGAACAGTGGCAATATTTTCATCAGTAACAGCAGTTCTTGAGCATCCTTCACGAAATTCATCACTAAGAAAAACACAATGTCTTTTGAATTCGCAGTACCAATTATAAATTGTTGCCTTAGATGGGGCTGCTTCACTAAATGCATTTCTAAGCCGATCTTCACATTGTTCAGGCATTAATGATGATTTAAAGTTGTAAAAAACCATAGGCCAGAAATACTTAGTCAAATTCATTTTTGGGTGAACACAAAATATTTAAATGATGATAATTACCAAACTATTAGAGCAAACTGAACCAACTACAGGGCAATAACTCGCAAAACATTAGAAAGTAGCTGTCAAATATAAAGAAATTTCATTTGTTTTTAGAAACATGGCATTCTAAAAATGTTCAGCATCATCCTCGTATGGCATAAGACCAAGGTGTAAAAGGTTTTTTCCCTTGGGTGAGTATACTACTGCTTTTGAAACAAAACTTTATGCTATTATTCAATGCACACATGAAAACATAATGAGAGCTTACACTGGTAAACAGATCCTTATCATCTCAGATAGCCAGGCTGAACTGCCTGAACATGCTCACAACTTGGCAGAACAGAATGATGTTATAAACTCATCTGGGTGTTGAGTATAGTGGCATAGCAAAAAGCTGATGAACTTGTAAGACAAGGAGCAGCTTCACAATTTATTGGGTCAGAGCTGGCACTAGGAACATCTTGATGTTTAGTAAGAGAGGCTATTAAGAACTGGTCCAAAGTAGAACATCATAAAACCTGGCTTAAAACTACAGGAATCAAACATGGTAAACTATTAGAACACCATGTAATAAAAGAGCTGAAAGCTTACTTAAATATAAGAGACTTCAGCCGAGAACAGTTAATGCATTTTTTACAGGACATGCTGCTGTGAAAAACCATCTTAACTTTATGGGAGCATTTCAGGGTAACTTAGATTGCAGATTGTGCAAGAAAAAAAAATGAAACAGCCTGGCACATATTCTCAGTGAGGCTTTGGCTCGTGCTCCTGTGAGGCTTTGGCTACAGGAGATATATTGCTTTTGGGAAAATGTTTTAGAACCAAAAGAATTTGAAACCATGTGTGTTAAGAGACTGTATTCCTTGGTAAAGGGTACAGACATAATTAATTGGCTTTAAAACAATACAGGTAGCACAATAAGCCCATGGCTGAAGAGTGTCAGGGGCAATGACAGAAGTCTGTATCATATAAGACAAGACAAGTATACTGACTTCTCTTGTCATTATGTTATCATAGATAAAAACCTAACGAGGGATGGAAAATTTCCATCATAAGTTTCTACCATACTCTTTTGCACCTCTCAAAGATAATGCAGCTTTTCCTGGAGTAAGAGTGATATCAATCTTTCCAGTAACTGGATCCAAAATTGTTCTTCATATTTTCTTTATACCTTCATCAATATTACTTTTAGTTTTCCATATATCATGTACCACTGAGGCAGCAATTGTTTATGTGATTTGCTATGCTCTTGTATCCTCTTCAATAAGCCCTGCTAATCTCTTATACCCCTACTCCAAGAACTTTTCCTTTCCCAAAAAGAAAGAAAGACAAGCCCAGAGAGCAAATGAAGAGCATTCATGTTTAACAATAATAATCTTTATTGCAGTCAATAGACTCTTTACAAGAGCATCTGATATTGTCAGAGTACTGATATCAAAAGTGAAGTTATAATCGGATGGTAATTATTACAAATCTATACAAAATATAATTATAGATATGTACAAACATAATTCTGCAATAGTATATAGACACTTCTTAATAAGGTATGATTTTGAAACAGTTTTGAATTTTATATTTACGTTATTCTCTACTTGCACTGGTAGTTTGTTATAAAATAAGGCTCCTGTTTTATAAGGGTCTTCATTAGTTTGTTTTTTATTTGTGCTCACCCTATGAAAATCATTTGCCCTCCTAGTACCATGGTTATGGCAGTCTTTATTGAGCACATTAACTTCTTTTTTATTTTTGATGAATAAGATACTTTTATACAATATAGAGAGACTACTGTTAATATTTATGAATATATCTCTACAGGACTGTCGATAGTGAAGGTTGTACATGCATCTGATGCATTTTTTTTTTTGTATTTTTACTATCCTGTCAATATTGGATTTACTTGTAAACCCCCCCCCCCCAGATTTGTATTCCATATGCTAAATGTGGGTAAATAATTCCATAGTATGCTGTATTTAGAATATAATTGTTCTTGTATTTCACCAATTGTCTTAGTAGAAATAGTCCCGAGTTCATTGTTTTGCAAACCGTGACCACTTGTGTATTATAAGTTAAATTTTCATCAAAGTTTATGCCTAAAAATTTAAAGTTGTTTACCTGCTCCAAGGTGTGGTGGTGGTAGAGGTGGTGATAGTGGTGCCACTAGTCATTTAATTGGTGGTGGTAGCAAAAATTGATAAAATGTGTGTATATAATCTTTCTTTTAATATTTCAGGAGGTGAAAATGGATTCCTTCCCAATGCTCTCCTCATGTTCAAATCTGGCACCAACACTGGGGATTACCATAATGATATGAATGCTGAAAACTTCACCAGATAAGTAATATATAGCACTGTTGGTGATACTGTTAATCCTAAAGATACTGTAGTTTGCATTTAATTTTATCATCATAACATGAACTAAAATAATATTGTAATTAGAAAGATAGTCTTTAGTGATTATTATTATTATTATTATTATTATTATTATTATTATTATTATTATTACTACTACTACTACTATTACAGATGGCTGTGGCAAGAAATTATTCTCAATTTATGGTCCAATTCCGTCATTGTAATGTATAATTCTTCCTGTGCAAATAGAGTAGCCTCCCAATGTGAACAGCAAGAAAGATGCTATGATGGAATGGTTGGATGCCAGAAACATTAATTACACAAAAAGCATGACCAAGATAGAGCTCTATGACCTGATTAAATTAGGAAACCTCTGTTCAAGCACTACACAATTGATAACATGTTCTCTCAGCATGGTCATACCCAAGGCCGTATTTAGGGTGTGTGACACCCCTGTGCAGTAATTTATTTTATGTCCCTCTTACTAAACTTCAGCAGTCTTATTCATTACAGCCTACAAATAATAAAGCCGCAGAATCATTAACTTCAATTTTAAACTTTACTGAAGTATTTAAATAACATATAACACAAAACATACATGCGCAAGTTAAATATTCAAAAATTATAAAATTACTACAGTTCAACAGCCCCATTTACTGAAAAATTGTCATAGAAACATCAAATTTGGACACAATATGTGGTAAAAATACAAATAAAACCACTACAGTATAATACCCTATACAAAAATTACTTCACTTAAGTGTGAAATTTAGTCAATCCGAAATACATAATACAATACTGTTTAACTGACCTTTTCCAAAACTTCTTGGAGAAATGACTTACTTCTCACTTTTGTATTTGCAAATACATTTATCATTTCTACAAAATCCAGACTGTCATTTCTAATTCTATGGCTAGTACTCCAGATTGACCAGTTGTTGATTCTCTGCTGCCCATAGGTAGTTCTTAATCCGTTTTAAAACAGAAAAGGACCTTTCAGCAGAACAGTTTGTTGCCGAAGTACAGTTGCAAATCTTGTATGCTGTGTACACATTTGGATAGACATCACCAACTTTTTTTTTAAACCAATTCTACAGAGAAATGGAAGAGAGGACAACTTGGCACCATCTTCTTTCTTCATAGACAACAGGTAGCTTTTAAAATGTATACATTCTTTACCAAAGTTGTGCTCTATGTCAGAATTACAAATGACTATGTTTCTCTGCAGCATCATAAATTTGAACAGCTTCTAGTTTGGTGATATTTGAGAGAAATGAAAATCTTTAGTTATATTCTTTGTAGACATTAACTATCTTCTGTAACTCATCCTGAAGAGTTTGTATAATCTTAGAACACATTTTCATTCTTCTCCAGATCTCAACACAATCTGTCCCTGTTTCTTCTTCAGGGCATTTGGGTTCTTCTTCAGAGTCAAATGATTGATAAAAAAAATCTCTTGTGTTTAATTTGATACTTCCTGTTTTGATTCTCAACAGCTGAAGGAGGCAGAACTGATTTGGAATTCCGCATCTCTGTAAGTTTCTTTTCAGCTGAATCCTTGTGAATTGAAAAAGGTGTCTGAAGCTTAGTTAAAAGCATTTGTAAGATAGTCATACATTTCAACAGAAGTAGAAATGTCTACATTGTCAGCTTGCAGTTTTTTCATTGCTTTCCCAAACTGTTGCAGAATACAACCCCACAATGATGTCATAAAAGCTACCTCAATAGTACTTAACTTTCTAAGAAGACCTTCAGCTTCACATCTAACTCTACCACTCTCATTTTTTGAAATTGTTCTTAATGCAGAAACACTGCTTTACACTTTGCATTCAAACTCTTACAAGTATCCTAACGTGCACACCATCGAGTTGACAATGACTTTAGTGTCTTACTCGCAAAATCAAAAAATGGTTCCAAGATGCTCCATCTACCTGTAGAATCTACAAAGAAGTTGTATAAACCTTGAATTAATTCAAAAAACCCTATTGAAGCTGTGTTAGCATTGTGCAGCTCATGAGCCAATTAGATTCAGCAAATGAGCCAAACGTGGAATGAAGAAAATTAGAGAGAAAATTATTGAGTCTTGTCTGAAAGCCTGAATATACACCAGACATGTTGACTGCATTATCGTATGACTGACCTCTAAAGTTGTCAAGTTTCAGTCCATGTAGTTCTGAAGAATTCAAAATTGCTTCAGAAAGTTTCTCTCCAGTGTGGCCTGCATTTTTTATAAAACACACGTATCTTTTAAATGAGAATCCATCTTCAATTACATATCTAATGATTATACTTAGCTGGTCATTATGGGATATATCTGGTGTAGAATCTACTATGACTGAAAGACTTTTAGAAGAAATAACTTCATTGCCTATTTTTTTTTTGGTCACTGACCTCCCCATAAGATGTACTAAATCTTCATAAGTTGCTGGTGACATGTATAAAGTAAATCCTTTTCCAGGGTTACCAAACCTTGCTACATGGTCAGCCTAAAAAGAATCATACTCTGCAATTAATTCCAGACACATCATGAAATTTCCATTTTTCACAGACTCAAACACCTCTTTGTCTCCATCAAATGCTAGACCTCCAGAAGCTAGCTTCTTAACTACAGAAACAACTCTTTTTACCACATTTCTCCAATACATAACTTCAGATTCATGGTGGGTGAGCAACTGTTTGTCAATTCTATTCATTTTGTTTCCTCTGTTTTTCAATTTTAACAAGCAGTCTCTGTGAGAGGTAGAATTTTCATGTTCAGCTATTTGTATTCCAGCATGGCTCCAATCACTGAAACCAGATGTTGCAAATTGAGATGCACCACCAAATGATTTGCAACAGCACAGAACGATGATCCTTGGCTAAAAGAATATACAAGATACTGATGATTGATAATTTTCCCATTCATCAAAACCCTCTGAAACAGTTTTTTGCTGAAAAATCGCTGAGATTGTCAGCATATCGCCATGACGACATACAAAAATCAGCATTTTTGTTTTGAGTAATAGCATTTTTAACCAAATAATCCAGAGTCTAGTCAGTGTATTCCCAATAAAATGGATCATTACTGGGAACAGAAAAATCCTCTGCTTTAGAGAGTGTAGATTCTTGACATCCTTCTGGGACTCTGAAAGTTGGAAATTCTGCATTCTGTATACCGTTTAGAACTCTAATTTTGCATGCACTTTCAAAGCTATGCTGTTTGTTGTTACTAATTTGAACCGCAACTTCACGTGAATGTTCAGAGCTACACATTCACTTTTACTTTTACCACTAAAATACGAGTCCAGTCAAAAAATAAATAAATAAATAAATAAATAAATAATCTGCGATGTAAAGTATTGGAAACTGAACATACTTTGATATCAACAGTACCAACTTCATTGTGACCAGTTAGTACTCAAATTACATACCATAATTTTAAGTTGAGAACCACGTGGAATGATGAACCCACCAAGCCACTTGTGTTGTGTATGACGCCAACATAACCATGAATGGATGAAGAATTGAAGAATCTCAATCAAAGAAACAAGTGAATCTCGTAACTTACGTGATTACTAGGCTTTGGACATGGTTGCTGTTTCGTTGCACTTTGACTGGAAAACAGTTACATGCACACAGGGTTTCACTGACACCTCCCCCTCCCCAGGCACTGCTGGTCATTCACTCTAAGCAAGCGATCAGTATATATACAGCCTGTTCTGAAGTTACAAAGTCCGGCCATTGATAGCTGACAAAACATGCCAAAAACAACCAGTAAGAAGAGTGTCTTACTCATAAATGAATATGGACGCAAGTATTTTGGTGTAAGAGGGGAAAATATATTTTGTAAAGTATGCCACATTGATATCAAAGGAGCGAGAAGGGTTTTTATTGCAAGACAATGTAAGTCTAAAAAAACACTTACAAAATATTACGTTACTTCCTAGAAATGAGGTGGTGAGGATATATTATCCAAATCAGAAATCACGAATTCATGTAGCCAAACCGAAGCTTACAGGGATTCATCTGACATGATGGTAAGCACAAATATACCATTTAATAAGCTGCAAAAGTTTGCTTTTAAAACGTTTCTGGAGAAATGTACAGCTATGAAATTTCCTTGTGAGTCTGCTTTACACAAATTTTATTTGTTTTTGTCATAGATGGCAATACCAAAGTTCTTGAAACTTGTTTCGATAATTTGACACAACACTTTACAGAAGTAGGCAAATGTTCTGCTGCTGAAACAGCACAGCAGAAACTGAAGAGTGTTTTAGATAAAAACCCAGGATATGCAATTATGTTCCGTATTAGGCATTAATAATAATAATTTTCTATTATAATGATATTCTAAATAATGAAAATGCATGCGTTTCCCAGAGATGTGTGGCGTTCATCAGTTTTGTTTTGCACTAGTAACATCATGTGATGTGGAACGGAGCTTTTCAAGATGTAAACATTTTTGAGTTTGAGAAGAGGTTTAGCTTTTGATACATTCAGAAAATATATTGTAATCCATTGTAATAGTTGTCCAGGCATGTAAATCACACATGAAACTAATTATTTCATCTACCACAGTTCAGATTTATTATTTTATTAATCTTATTTATACTTTGTAATAAAAGATTAAATTTACTATAGAATTGTATACTTACTTCTGTACCCATCTATACCCACAGTATTCAGCACAGCACAAACTCAGTAGCACACGAGACTACTGCCTCGTTCCTCTCTGCTCGCTCGTAAACAAAGTAGCAGTATAATAGAAGTTAACTTAACCTAAAGCCATGTCCGAAGCCTAGTGATTATGTTGTGAGCTACAGTGACTCCCATAAATAATTGGACAGACTTTGCATTTCACTATGGAGCACTCTAGAAAGCAGGATACATTATTTCTATGAATCTCAAGGTACTCTCTGTGTTAAGCAAAACTAATTTGCTATGAACACGTATTCTAATGGTTGAAAATGTGGCTAAAGTAAGTGTTTCCCTATTCAACCTTATTTACAACATTATTTTACGTCACAAGAGAAATCGAACAGAACAAATGAACTGGTACACAATCGAGTATGTGAAGTCTGTCAGTAGACAAAATGTCTCACAAGCAATACGTCAACTATGTACCAAGAAGAAGGCAAGAACATAATACGGGGCCCAGAGTACCTTTCAACACAGACAGTAATTTTTCATTATGAAAACTACAAAACATGCCAAGATATAACACAGATTGTTAATCCTAGCAAAACTACAGTTTGTGACATAATTCAATGGTATAAATATGAAGACAGAATTGAATCACGAGCTAAGCCAGAGCAACCAAAAACTATTTCCAACAGGGAGGAGTCTTATATAATGCAGAAGGTAAAAAAGAATCCCCGATTAAGTGTCCCTATGATTTTTGCTGAGATTGAAGAACTGGGACTGACAGCCCTGAAACGATAAGAAGAGTGTTGAGAAAACACAACTTTAATTGTTGCATAGCCAGAAGATAGGCATGCATCTCTTCAAATATATAAAAGGAAAAGATCCCAGTTTGCAAAGGAATTTATAAACGGAGTGCCAATTGGTGGGACCAAGTTATTTTCTGTGATGAAAGTAAATAAAACCTTGCTGGTTCCGATGGCGAGGTGGTTGTGAAGGAAACCAAACACGGAACTGGAAGAACGAAATTTGCAAGGTACGGCTAAACATGTTGGAGGGAGTATAATGGTGTGGGGTTGTATTCCTGCTAGTGGCATGGGAAAGCTGTGTTTATAGACAAGACCATGAACAAGCACCTCTATCTTCAAATATTACAACAGAATTTGAAACCAAGTGCAGAAATGATGGGTGTTTTGGACAGCTTTTCATTTTACCAGAATAATCATCTGAAACATATGCCCCATATTGTGCAGCTGTGATTACTTTACAACTGTTCTGATGTACTGCATCCACCTCCTCAGTCCTTGGATCTTAATTCTATAGAACCAGTTTGAGATAAACTGGAGAAGGCCGTGCTGAAGACTCCCACCAACTCAAAGCAGCACTTGAAGGAGAGGTTGCAAGAGGAATGGACTAAACTTTCCTTATGTTACCTGAAAAACTGGTTCACAGCATGCCAAGCAGATTGTGAGAGGTAATAAAAAGGTGAGGGAGAATCACAGAATATTAAACCTTATTTTCTTTCACTTATAATCTGTTATGTCTGATTACTTTTGAGCACACAAAAATGCTATATTTCTTTTTAATGTTTGAAAAAGTTTGTCTTATTTAATCTTCTATGTGAAATAATATCTATTTTATTAAAAGGACAAACCATTTAGTTATGGATTTGTATTAGTTTAAATAAAGAAACGTTTCAAATATTGATTTTCATTTTCTAAAGTTGGTAGTCTTTCTCCGATTATTTATGGGAGTCACTGTATCTCGTACCATAGAACACAAGACTAATGCGCTCGTACACGGACGACATTATACAGGTGGACTAATAGTAAAATACGAGTTTAATGCCAGGTAGAAATATTTATTAACGCTTTACCAACAAATTATTGAATGCCTGAACGCTAATACAATACACATTAAAATTACACTTAAATTTTTTGTTTTCAGTGGCAACATTTTGCTGGTCCCAAAATGTTGTCGCCCTTTGCAGTTGCACATGCTGCACGTGTCTAAATACGGCCCTGGTCATACCGCGCTGCGTCTGCCTCATTCACACAGAGCTTAATCAAATTGAAAGAGTCTGGGCCATTGTTAAGAACTGGGCTGCCCTTTACTATGTGACATTCAACTTTAAGAATGTACAAACACTAGCTCAACAGAAATTTGCTGCAGTAACCGTGGAACAGTGGAAAGTAGTGTGCGGCAAAACGAAAATGATCGAGCAAGAGTACATTGGAAATGAACATGTGAGGGACACTATCCTGGACAGCGTGATCATTGATTTAGCGTCAGATAGCGAAACTTACAAAAGTGACCGCGAAGATATTGACGCTGATTACATAGTGTGGCACCACTAAGTAAACGCTGCCTTGTTTGTGTTGTAAAATAGATACATTAATTTCAATAGATCATATTTGGTGTAAGTAGGGAGTGTATGTATGTTTCGCAACGGTACTTACATCCAGTACGCAGTAGTACTAATATCCGGCCCGCAATTTACACCACAAAGCCGCGAGTTCGCATCTTTTTGGTGGAATGGGCAATATATGCGGCACTTCCTGACCACGTGTTCATGTTTAGAGCAAAGAGCCTAACTGACGTGTACGTTCCAAAGCAGATTCTAGGTCATGGAATCTTTTATGGTGGAGTGGGCTTTTTGGTGGAATGGGAAGGCTTAGCGTCACTTTCATGGTGACGTGATGGTTTAGAGTGCAAAGATACCCAAATGGCATGTATGTTCCAAAAACAGAATCGGGTCACGCGTGGGGGTGGTAATAACAAGGCTTGCATTCCCAGACAGCTGTGGAACAGGTGTTGGCAAAATGGTGAGAACCACTGATAATAAGTATTCCCACGCAAACTGCGTCAAAAACACTGGGGGACGATCCAGAGGATGTATGTTCCGTAACAGACCATAGCCTCGGGGAGAGGGGAAGTAATAAATTTTAAGGATGAACTATTCCCAGACAGTATGGAACAGGTGATAGCAAATTGTGAGAATCATTGATACATGGGATTCCCACGCAAACTGTGTCCCAAGCACCTGCAACATTTTTGTGGAATGGGAAACTAAACGGCATTTCCTGGCCACGTGTTCATGTTTATAGAGCAAAGAGAACCTAACTGCCTTGTATGTTGCATAACAAACACTTGGCTAGGGTCCTTTGAGTGCAATAGGTACCTAAACGCCGGGTATTCTCCGAAACGAACACTAGGATAGGATGCCTTTCAGTACAATATATACCTAAACGCCGTGTTCTTGCCGAAACAAGCTAACATTTCCAGACCGCCAGACATCTGGAAAACAGATGAATCAATGTCGGAATCTAAGGGAAGCCTTCTCAGTCTACCGTATGATAAATCTTTCAAATCCGATATAGCTGCAAACTTATAAAAATTAATGGGCTACATCTGGGAAAGCCATTAGTCGTCACGGATGAACTGTTTCCGCCTCCCTCAATCTCCATGAATGCGCATGCGCCGTCCTTCCCTTCTGCAAGCGCCCCCACAATTATAGCATTAGTATATAATGATCCAGGACCAGCGTCCTGAAAATATTAGTTGGAAGGTGATCACACAAAGAGTTTTATTGGGCTAACGATATTGCTATGGCAGGAATGGAAGATATTTGGAGCGAGTGTGAAGAGGAATCGCATCACTATACATACTACCACAAAGAAGGCTTCATACATTCAATTGTATGTAAAAGGCCATCATATCACGACCAGATGTCTTCAAGAGAAATTTGCACAGAAAACTACGCACTCTGCGGTTAAGTTACCTGTAAGCAGAGTATCTTTTATTACTTTCTCGGGAATACTATTCTACACGTAGTGATAAAAGTAAATAATGAATTTGAAACACGTACATTCTTTTCGAGGAACGAATGGAGACGAGGAAGAACATAGTGACGTACACAATGCGGGTGTGTTTATAGCAAGACACGCTGCCAAATATCATTCTGAATTCTGTAATGGTCATACGCATGCAACCCCATTCGACACACAAAGGATGCATTGTCAAATGAAAACTGTAGTGTATTCCACCTAAAGTAAGTAGCATGGAAAAATAACTATGTATTTATCATTTGGAATCACTGAATATCTAATGTTTGAAATCATTATCTTGTTCCAGAAATCATATGACAACGCCTGTGCCTAAAGAGGACCTAGATCCCCACAGTAGAGGTGCGCATGAAGTAGGTGTCCCGAGGGCACCACAGCTTTTGATGGCTTTAGATGACCTAGAGGCCACCCAATTTCCAAGTAGATGACAGTCTACTGCAGTCGACTCCGAGCATTCACCCAGGAAACAATCAGAATCACGCAAACATTACTGAGTCTTATTACCATATCACGAAAGAACATTCATGCATAAAAAGTGTAACTGCTATACCATTCTTTTTATGGTATCCGCAAATGCAATTATTTTCGGGGGACCTGGCACTCAACTTTCAAAACATGATTAACGTTTTCATTTGGTATGTTTCAGGTCCGCAATTAAGAAGCCATTCAAGAGGAAGGACAAGAATTCCTTTGAAGATCTGCACACGAGGTTGACACTACTGGAAGTACGAGTTACCCGTGCTGACACACCTAAGAGAAATGCAAGGAGCACCACGTGTGCTCCAAGGCGTCTGCATTTCAAAAATCAGTAGTGTCAACATAGGACTATTTTACGAAACCGCAGTGCTCTTCATAAAAGAAACAGGCAATAATAATTTTGTGTGCATGGCATTACATGACTGCCGGATATTTTAATAAAATGTCTGCCAGTATTTGAAGAATACCTGAATCTGAAAAAGTGCTAGTGCAGTGCACACAGTGAACATATTGTATTCTCATATAATATCATAGCATTTATAGAAAGCGGAAAAATTACACTCTTGAATACGTCTTTAACTTCTGGTGAAATACAGTTAAGTTGCGATGTAATATCACTAATAAAAAGACTTGAATCGTATATAGAGACATTTTCAGAACCTACGCATTGTAAACTAAGTGACATATATGAACAAGGGGCTGGAGGAGGATGGCGCTGGAAATGTATGATAGGAAAATAAGAAAATGATTATCTGCTTTATAACTTGTTTTTATTTATAAAAAGCCTTACATTTCCTCATGATATACCTACATTGAATCTACTTTATAAATTAAAGACTGCGTCACATAAGTCAGTGGCTTGTATGTAAGTACTTTGTCATGATTTATCAAGCAATACAAAAAGGTCTGTGCAGGAAAATTTGCACTAGCTTGAATTTCAAGTGTAATGCTGACAGCTCCACTTACAACCTCCTCAGGCTGATGCGAACAGTGTATGATAAATATCGGTGCATGTATAAGAAAACCCTTTCTCTTCAATAAGGGGTAATTGTCTTTCGAATAATAGGAGCTTTGAAACTTTGAATACCCTTCATATAATGATGCAAATCTAGAGTTTGCAAAATCCAAGTTTATATCATGGTAGGGATAACATTCACTATTGAGGTTGTCTCAGATTTGTTATCTTGCAATGATCAAACTCGGAAGTCTTTTGTTGCATCATTCATTCTTGCAGTCTGTGCACCCACAATAAGAAATCTTGGTTTCTCTGGTTTCAACGTTGTTGTAACCTTCCATGTAAAGGATCTAGTTTGGGCATTGAAGGCTCAGTATGATATATAGCGGTCTGTCCGACTTGACAATTTCCACCTTTTCCGTATCAGGAAGGCGTATTAGAGACATCCGCTACGCGATACGTGTAAGTTTAACAGTAGCATTCTCTTCTCCTTCAGGCGCCATAATACAGTTCTTAGAGTACTTGGATATAATGAGGACCAGGCTCAAACTTGCTGTTGAGTATGAGGTCCTTCTGATCACTCTATTGGCATGTATAGGCGTCGATTTCAGGTATCCTCTTGAATGGGCTCACTCAATCGAGGTGTAACCTCACACGTTTCATCACGTACTCGTACTTTATTGTTGATGAAGTCAATGATCTTGTTTCCCAAGCATATGGATTTCATCTTCGTATCTTACTCCGTATGCAGTATCTATTTTATTCCTGTCCTTTCGAACTTTCTGCACGAGAGTTAAGATTTTCTCATCTTTCTCCTCTTTAGTTGGATCATTCTTTTTCTGAATTTCTTCTTTGCTTGAAGGAAAAGTATTCTTTGCTTGTACTTCCAGTATATCATTATCTTCTGTTACTGGCTGAAGAGCTTCACTCATTACTCTCTGGGTCTCAAACTATTGGCCTTCTAGAGCACGTAACTATTCTCTTATAGCTTTTGTATGCCTGGCTAAAGATTCTTTAAGCTTTATGCTCTCGCTGTCCATCTTGAAATGCCATTGAATATTGCTTTTTTATATAAAAATATAGCTCTATTATTCTGATCGTGTCAGCTTATATGTGATTTTCAATTCGGTATTTAGAATATTGTGGCGTATGCACAGATGATAGGATACACGAATCTCTGGGCACCGAGATTCGAGACAGCAGTCTGTCTGGGAGTAGGGGAAACTAGGTGTTAGGGAAACTAAGTGTTAGGGAGGGGATGGCGTCAGTGACGCTTGAGATTAGCGTGGGTTTGAGAAGGAGTCAGTAAGTTCCGAGTAGGAAAGACGTGCAACTGCTTTCTTCGTGCTAAAGCACGATGGCCTCGCCGACAGACATTGGGCTGAGAGTGTAAGTACTGTCATCTAACTTTATCTATTAAATTGTGAGCCATCCACTTTTGTAAAGTTTCATTTATGGTAGTATAGTGTCCTTCCTCTCCCCTTAAGCCAGGTATTATTGTGGAATAGTAATCATTTGGTAGTTAACTTAGCTGCGTTCCCCGTCGTAGCCTCGCCATGTGCAGATCTTGTTTAATTTACCGGTGCCTTTTGCAAGCGAGTGCCTACCCGTCTGTTTCTGAGTAGTATATTAGTAGAGAGGCTACGACAGTTGGTGGAAGGCCGAGTATAGTTTGGCTTTTGTGAGATTTTTAAGTGCAAAATTTTTTTCCCTCTGAATGTAACGGTTTGTGGTCCTCCACGTGGTCGCTAAAAATCTAAATTTGTTTCTGGCTTAAGGGTAAGGATTTTGATGGTGTAATTTGTGATTTCTATATTCTAAATTTTGTTGCTTTAATTTGTGAAAGCCTCGTTTCTAAATTTTAATTGAGTTCATTTTTGCATTTTTCCCATTGTCTGTCGGCGTGACGCTAAAACTCCTGACCCCATTTTCCTCTTATTTTGGCTTTATTTCTATTAAATTGTATTGCTGTGCTAAGTGATTCGTGCTGGTTATTTTGAAATATATTTTTGTGAAAGGTGAGTTGTGAAACGAGTGAGATATTTGCAACTTTGAAAATGTGCTCGTCACGTGTTGGCGATCTAGGTGAAAATATTGTTTTCTGTGCTTATTAGCAGTGGTTCTTGAAACTTATAACTTTATATTCCATTGATTGTGATTTCTAGCTGTTTACTATACTTTTGTGGGACATTTTTCGTGTAACGTTTATGTACGCACGTGTGTTATGTAATTCCCGCGTGGTCATGCATTTCAGCACTAATTCTAGCTTGTGAAACCAGTCTTCATCAGCACGTGTTTTGTGCGTTTATTTGCGTGTGTATATCAGGTCAGATACATCTGTTTTAAAGAAAAAAGAGAAGGAATTTTTTTTGTGCTACGTACAAATTGCAAGTCAGTATTCTGCTCCTTTTGAGATGTTAGCGGTGGTCGCAGTAGGTGTGACATGGTTTTTTTTAACTTCCAGTTCGAGGTTTCTCACTGAAGACATCATTTTGTTTTTTCTTCCATGTGTTCATTCTGTTTAAAAATCTTGGTACTGTGTCCAAGTGGTTTGCGTGTCATGCTTGTGTAAACCGTATGTTGGTATAAGTTTCTGATATTTCGCCGTGGGCGCTTAATTGTAATACTTCTGGTACTGTTTTATTTGGCTATGTTCTGATATTGCTACTTACATTCATGTGATGCTATAAGTGTTTAGTTTGGTGTAATCTGTATTGCGTTTCATATTGTTTATTTACTGGTTGTGTTATCTTTTGCGCTGCAATCATGCCTAAGCGACGTACTACGCAGAAATCTGATATGGCAATTGCTCCAGTTAGCGAGCATAGTGAAGTGGAATTTATGTCCAGTATTAGTACGCCTGTTATTCAGTTATTATCAGTGATGCCTAATCCGCCTGTCGCGGCGAGTACAATGCAGTCAGCTGTGTGTCGCCCGGTCATTGACCCCTCTCACTGTGAGAATTCCAGCAAGTTGTCGGCGTATGAGTTACTTCAGAATTTTGAAATGTTCGCTCCTACTGCTAATGGCTGCTCTGAGGAAATGATAATGATGATAATTTTGCTTCACCGTTGCCTAGTTTGGTTTATTTAATTCCGCAATGCATATTTTTAGGGAAAAATATTTCACAGTTACTCGTGTAAGTAAAGGTTTCAGGAGCTACTACCAGCCTTGCCAGTATCTTCACCTAATTAGGTTTGATGTGCCTTTAATATGGACCAGTACGATGTGGATGTTGATGAACCAGCTGTACGTGTGTTACCAGCTTTTGGAAAATTTGCACTGGAATTTTGTGGTAAAAAGAATAAGAAAAAAAAATATAACCTCTAAGTATGTAAACATTGTGAGTGCTAAAGTTTGGACGAATGAAACAGTTTTACGACTCACACAGGTATGCTAAATTTTTATTGTTTCACTGACTGATGCTTAATTAAGCTTTGCTTTTCAGGAATAATATGTGCTATGAATGTCTCTGCTAAATTAAAAGTGTATTATTATTTTGGTGTAACTAACATTTTCAATTATGTTTTGGGGATTGCAAATCATTTGTTTTGTTGTTGTGTCATGCTGCAGGAATGTGTTTCATGTGCACTATGTGCTTAATTGAGCTTTCATTTTCAGGAATGTTACGTGACAAGTATTGTTTTGAGTAATGATGTGATGTTGTTTTGTTGCATTCGATTTGATTTGACTTGATTTGATTTTGGGTTTCATAATGATGCTGTGATCTTTATTTGCAGAAAATTGTTGCATGAATAGTGTGTGTATGTAGGTGTGTATTTGAGGTTATGTGATATATGTGAGATTTGCCTCGGTGGATGTGCGTAAGAGTAACCCCGACGGTGGTAAAGAGAGAAGAGAAGAGATGAGATGATGTCAGCTTCGGTGGAAGTGCCAAAGTGTAACCCCGATAGTTGTATGAATGTGTTGATTTTTCAGGAGAGCTACATGTACCTGGAAAGTTGATGTGATGTGATGATTTTAGAGATTTTGCTTATTGGTGTTGCTGTAACGTGCCCAGTATAGCGTGTGTGATGAATTCACACGAGAGATTAAATGGATGGAAGTGATTGTAATGTGAATAATTTTTTTTCTGTTTATGCAACAAGTTTATTACCATCTTAGATAGCAAGTTTTAATACCACCTGTTTTCCAGCTTAATTTTGATTCGGAGGATGTGGATGCAACAGTATAATGTCATGTTATTTGTGTCATTCCTGAAATGTTAATGTGATTTCTTGAAGGTTATGCCTATGTTAGATGTTTTTGAATTTGCAGCATGTTGAATGAGACACGTCAGTGAAGATGTTTTGCTTTCGCAGTAATTACTGTCCAAGAGAAAAGTGAAAGTTCAGATAAAGATGATGATGACTGAAGTAATGATGATGATTGAAATACTAATGATGATGATTGTTTGATATTGAGATGAGGAAGATAGTAATGTGGAGAAATTGTATTAGTGACAAGAGTATGATAATTGTAGTTGAAAGCATGTCACGTGGTGTAGTTTGAAGATGTATTGTGGATGTATTTTGTAGTTTGTAGCAATACATACAGTAGTTTGAGTAACTAGTTAAGTGAGTGTTGTGTGTAATTTGGGCCATGGTCAGTGTGAATGAGTTCATTTCATTGTCATGTGTGATTCTCTTGTAAGTGCACTTATTTTCTTTTGTTAGTGGTACCAGCTGGTCATTAAGAGTTAATATTGGGATCCCAAATAAGGTTATGTTTTTTTTCTGTCATGTTATTGTATGAAAAAGTCACTGTTACTGATATAATGTTAATGTATTCTGAGTCTGTTTTAATGTTCTATTTGGATTGTGAAGCATTGAGTTAAATTTTGGATGGCAACTCTCTATAAAATTTAATTCTTATGTCAATATGTAGTTATTTTTTTTCTCTCTTTCTTTGCCCATGTCAAAAGAATTTTGAGTGCAAACCTTTAAACGTTTCAAATATGTGATTGTACATGACATACTGTTCTTTTTCATGTGTGATTGTTTGTTTGAGCATCCTTTTTATTGTTTGGTGGTTTTGTTGTAGTATTTTGCTGTGGCGGAGCTCGAGAGGATAAGGGAGCATCCCACGTGGCACACCAGAAGTTCAAGAAACACCACAGGGAAGCTGTCGGGCAGCCACTACACTGCCGTGGCATGAGGAGCCACCATTTCGGGGGGGCAGTCCAAGCCAGCGACTGCCCACCCCGTTGTCATCGCCAAAGACCTGCAGTAACAATTCTACAGCCAGGACAAGTCGTCGTTGTGGGCACATTATAAACTCACCCACAAACAGTTCCATTGGACCATCAAGCTCAAGTGCAGTGTAGTGTGCGTGAACAGAGGCAGCGTGGTGTGTATGCGTGTGCGGGGTGCTCGAGCATAAGTGCTCAATTAACAATATTATCCGAAAAAAATCGAGACTCTTAATTACGCCCAGTAACATTGTTTGTCGTCGTCTGGGTGCATCACACGTCTCATTTTTTGTATGTCATTTTTGTTATTTTAATGTTTCTTTTTGTGTTTGTTTGCCTTATGTCGACGAGGGCGTCGATCTCGGTGGCCAGGGGGAGATGTGGCGTATGCACAAATGATAGGATACACGACTCTTTGGGCACCGAGATTCGAGACAGCAGTCTGTCTGGGAGTAGGGGGAACTAGGTGTTAGGGGAACTAAGTGTTAGGGAGGGGATGGCGTCAGTGACGCTTGAGATTAGCGTGGGTTTGAGGAGTCAGTAAGTAAGTTCCGAGTAGGAAAGATGTGCAACTGCTTTCTTCGTGCTAAAGCACGATGGCCTCGCCGACAGACATTGGGCTGAGAGAGTAAGTACTGTCATCTAACTTTATCTACTAAATTGTGAGCCATCCACTTTTGTAAAGTTTCATTTATGGTAGTGTAGTGTCCTTCCTCTCCCTTAAGCCAGGTATTATTGTGGAATAGTAATCATTTGGTAGTTAACTTAGCTGCGTTCCCCGTCGTAGCCTCGCCATGTGCAGATCTTGTTTAATTTACCGGTGCCTTTTGCAAGCGAGTGCCTACCCGTCTGTTTCTGAGTAGTATATTAGTAGAGAGGCTACGACAATATGACAGTATTTTGCTCGATTGGATGGAGCAGTGAAGGTTAATGTATCTCCATTTGCAATAGAAACAGGGTTCCGACTGCGTTATTGTTTACAGCAAATGATGTATATGCTCTTACAATACGCGGTGTTGATGTCATACAGAAGGCAATGACCTCTCCGCTTACAGGTGATTTGTAGTATTTGAGACCCGATGTTAGGATTTAGTGAAATCCCTCTGAAAAGTTTCGTCTGCCGGGAAATAATGTGCTGTCCTTTCATTTGCTCTAATACTGCATTTATTACTTTCACCTATGATTTAAAAGTATTGACTTTATCCACTGTTGTTGTCAAGTGCTTATCCACGGAACTCTGTCGGTTCGCCATAGTTTCCATACGTATCACCACTGACAGTGATACAATTTCCACTAGAGCCAAGTTTCCTGTTTAGAACTTGCTGTGCTTCATTTTGTTTCTTTCCAACGTGTTTAACAAGCTTCTTAGTTGCTGCATCACTATTATCAATCGAATCGGCTATTCGCTCTTATTCTTAATTTATTTTTAAAGGAAACGTCAACGCCTGATTTGAGCGGTGGTATTCTTGCATTTATATAGTCTAATATATATTTCCTATTCGGTAAATCAGGGTCCTCCTGTGGTGGTAAAGATATCTTCATTCTTATTGTATCTAGTATAATGCTGTTCCCAGCATCTCGTTTAAGTGCATGTTTGCCCAGGTATTTCATTAGAGCTCATGTTGTCCAACTAGCGATTTCTGCATGTGATTCCTAAGCATAGTTTCAAGTTCACCCATGCGCTGATATGCCGCTTTTTCGATGAATTCTTACATTCGATTTTCAGTAGAAGTCTTAAGCGTATCAACATTGCATTTAGTGGTTGTATCACTGTCTTCCTCAGGGTCCTGAACATTGCACAGTCTCTTGTTCTTGAATGGATAGTTTCCTTTTCCATCTCTGTTGATGAATTGATGAAGTGCTCTTTTAACTGGAGTAGACCTCTGTGAACCTGTCAATACTCATCTTAAACTACGAATGATCATTTTCTTTCCTTTCTACTTTGATATGTACGCTTAAACCATTCCTATATCGACCCTCATTCAATGGGAATTCGGGAACTGACACTACAAAGGCTGCTCCTCCTCCCGACGCACTCTCCCAACACTCTTGCACAAGTCTTCAGTACACGCCATGTCAGTGTTTATATAATATTCATATATATGCTTCAAGTTTAAATGATCTTGCCTGAATAGAATAATCATGTTCGTATTATCACGGGATTGATATTTAGGTCTTTAAGCATAGGGTTGTGCTAAATATAGAGTCCACATTGCGGTGCCTGCCCATGCCGTAAAAGCAGGCGATCTTTCGCAGCTTTACAGTGATAGCGTCATCAAATATAAGTATCGCATCTTCTTTAACTTCAGAGGGATGCAAGACACTTTCTCCATCTTCATAAGTGTTCACTTCTATCCCGTCAATGTTTTCGAGTAGCTTGGTGAGATATTCAAACTTTGGTTGATAATGGGACTTTGAATAGACGTACAGGTTTTCAAAAGGTAAATCATTTTCATGAAGCAACATATTCAGTAATAAATTTGTTTTTCCTGCGCTTGAGCTGCCTAGAATAAGATCTCTGACATTAGCGGAAAATAGCTTCCCGTGGCGATCACGTGTAAAATCACTTTGGAAGTCTAGCAACTGAATAGGCAGAGAGCAATCTTGCTTCAAGAGCTCCATCTTAACGACTAAATATATAAAAAGCATGCTTCATGTACATACATCATGTGCACATTGATTTCCTTTTGCGGTGTTTTAAGGAGAGGTGTAATACATTGACTGGGGCGGTTGGGGTAGAAAGAAAGTATAAAAGACGACTAAACTCTTAAAATCAATAAATGCATCATGGGAGCTAAGAGGATTAAAATCTCAAAGAGGGTCTGGCTTAACATACTCCCCCATTAACTGGCTGCCGTTTGAAACGCATTTACCTGGTTAGAGATATTGCGGGCTCGGATGAAGTTGGAAAAATGCCTGCAAAGAGGAGACCCTGGAATTACCCCGTTAGATGAAGCGTGTTAACAGCACGACGTCGCTTACGCTGAGCACAAAGCCTTAAGGAATGTAGCCGATAAAATCTTAGCAGAGAAGGCTAGGAAAATAGTTTATGCATCGGACGCTACTTTAGGCGAAAAGTTGACTTAGAGGCTGGTAACAACAATTATGAAGGGCAAGGCGGCAGTAGGTGCTGGCTCCAGGAAGAAGCTGCATGTTGAATTTCTACCTCTCATACCCACAATTGCAGCCCTAGGTGCTTCAGCTGGAGCCGCAGCTCAAATTGCCACAGCAGTAAATAAGTGAAAGGCTGCAGATAAACAGCTTGAAGAAATGATGAGACATAACAGTGACGGAAGCAAAGGGAAAAGGATTCCCCCAGAGAAAGGAGAATAATAGAAGTGGAGGTTTTCTACCAATGCTACCTCTGACTGCATCTTTAGTACCTGCTTCTAAATTGCCAGAACCTTGAAAGGAAATCAATCAGTTAACGGAAGAGGTTTGAGGACGAACATCAAGAGTAGCAATGCTCGGAACAACAATAGGACTTCAAAAAAGCTCTGACAAAGGATTGTACGAGGCGCATCCAGAAAGTAAGTTTCCCTATCTTTAAAAACAAAGAAAACATGTTACATGAAAAACTTTATTGGCAACAGGTACAGTAATGTTTGAGCTATGTTTCGACATAGTCACCACAAGAATCGGGACAGTTGTCATATCGTAGGATCAACTTTTGTATTCCTGTGCCGTAGTAGTCTGCGCCTCTGAATGGAACCAGCGTATCAGTCGTCTTCAGCTGTTCGTCGTTGTCAAAACGCTGACCGGAATACAGGAATTCCTTGACGTGCAAAAAAAATGGAAATCGTTGGAAGCAAGATCAGGACTGTATGGTGGATGATCAAACAGTTCCCAGCCGAACTCCTGCAAAACAGTTGCTGCGCGCCGACGTATTTGGACGAATATTGTCATGGAGCAGCACAACACCTGCAGTAAGCATTCCACGCCTCTTGTTTTGAATGGCGCGTCGAAATTTCCGCAGTGTTTCACAGTACGGTCAGCATTCACTGTTTCATCTCTGGGCAGGAAGTCAATGAGCAGAATGCCCTTCCTGTCCCAGAATACCGTGCACATCACTTTCTGCACCGACACTGTTTGAATTTCGTCTTGACCGGAGATTCACTGGACGCCAATCCAATTGCTGCTGCTTGGTTTCCGGGTAAAGTGCGAAATCAAAGTCTCATCGCCCGTAACGACTCTGTCGAAGAACGTGTCGCCGTCATCATCATACCGCCACAGAAATGTCAGTGCTGCTCCTAAGCGTTTCGTTTTGTGCTCGGGTGACAGGTTTTTCGGCACCCACCTGGCACACAATTTCCTGAACAGCAGGTGCTTATTGACAATTTCATGCAACAAGGATCACAATATCTGCGGAAAATTACTTCTGAGCTCCGTTATCGTGAAGGGCGCTTCTCCAAAATGCGCTACCGCACAAGCTCAACAAGGTTGTCATTGATGAGGGACGGTCGCCCACTGTGCTCTTCACCATGGACACTTTGACGACATTCGGAAAACTGTCTACACCAGCAACGCGCCATCTGTTTGATCATGATGTTAGGCCCGTAGACCTGAGCTGACGATGAATTCCGATCGGAACTTTATCACTGACCGAACCTCGCAGGCGGCGGGAGAACGAATAAGAGCCGCCATTTCGGGCTGCTACGCTACTGGCACCATGCGGGACCTGTGCGGCCAGCATATGATTGATACGTCACAGATCTGTTACGCATGAGCAATTTTTCCGGCTAAATACGTTTACCTTAAAGGAAACAAAATCGGGAAACTTACTTTCTGGATGCGCCTCGTACTTGTCGCGGAAAAAGAGCTAAGTAGCACTGATCTCGGCTTGTACGCTCGAAGTTTAAATATTCCTCATTTTAGAGGAGTATATATGCTCGATGAGCTGCCTTCAAAGCTCCATTACCATGAGAGAATTCTCGTCAATCTCGATTTCTGAGAATGAAGGCACCCATTGGATTGCTCCGAAGGAGGGCAACACTGCATTTTATTTCCATAGCTTCGGGAACCTGAAGGCTCCGAAAGAGATAAAGGTATCTCAAAGGTATTAGGTTAATATGCAATACCAAGAGGTTTCAGAGTTTAAGGTGTCATCTGTGGGAACTTGCGCTTAAAATTTCTATCAAATGAGTTACACATTGCCGTTAGCGGTAATGAATCTATTCTTACCACGCACCCGGATCCTCCTCTGAAGATTGATCCTAAAGGACATTATGAGATTGCTCTTTTGAATTTTGAAGCATTCTATTCCCCATGTTGATCAGAGCAGTAATCAGTTTCATTACAGGTACAATGACGAGCTTACAAGCTTAAGATCATTGATATACCACATAGAACTTATGAGATTGCTGATATTAATGCATTAATCAAGGATAAGCTTCAATTGGAAGAGAATGTATTCTTTATTCGACCTAATAACAATAATAATACGATGAAAGCTGAAATTGTTTGTCTTTTTCCTACGGATTTTTCTACGGAGTGCTCTATTGGACCTCTTTTAGGTTTCAAAGCAAAGCCATCCCTGCTAATCAGGTGACTAAATCTAATTTCCTAGTAAACATATTTAAGGTGAGCATCATACGAATCGCGTGCATATTGCAACAGGCTGTTTCATTGGTAAAGCGGGCACTCATCTACGAGTTTTTTCCCCTTCTGTTCCGCCTGGATATTACATTTCGCAACAGCCTTCAAATGCCATTTACCTGCCTATCATAGACACCAACTTTATCGACCAAATCACTCTTCCAATAGTCGACCAGAACGGGCATACCATTAACTGTAGAAACGGGGATATAAGCATAGCCTTCACATACGTCGAAATGAGAATAGATTTTAAGCAGAAGACACTGCGAGGATATCCTGCGCATCGTCGTATTTTATACTGCCTTTGACACTCAGGGTGTTAATATCAAGCAATCGAAAGTTCCTTGAAGCTTTCGGCTTCAGAATTCTGTAATGGATACCTTAAATGTGACTGAACACTCACATTTGAAGACAATATTTGTAAAGAGGAGGAGCATGTGTTTCTATCCTATAATACATCGGCTCTGAACGCTAATGACAGATTAGAATTCCTTATCACGCTGAAGATTTATTTACTCTACCTAGCCGGAGTTACCTCTACATTAAGGGACCTATTACTAAACCCAATGGAGCAACTATAATATCAAAGCTCACCAATAATGCTATTGCATTTGTTTGCTGAGATTCGGCTGGATATCAATGGATCGACTAGATAGAAAAAGAAATCCAGGGATTACATCAGCTATTAAGAGCCACATTGCACTCAATCTTCTGGAATCCAATCGTTTACTCAATGCTGGATGGTGCTATCCTGGAGAAGAGGTGGATATTGTCCATTCTGCAAGTGGAGCATTCAACACTATAGTACCGTCGTCAATGCTTCTGGGATTTGCAGATGATGGCAAGGACCTCATACTCACGTTTGAACTGGTCCTCGTTATACCCAAAGACTCTAAGAACTGTATTATGGCGTCTGAAGGAGAAGAGAATGCTACTGTTAAACTTACACGTATCGAGCGGCGGTTGCCTGCAATACGCCTTTCTGATGCTGAAAGGATGGAGATCCTCAATATTGTCAAGTCAAACAGTCCGCTACACATTGCCTTTCGTACCATGGATCTACATATCCACTCTGCAGTACCGCAAACTAGATCCTTTACATGGAAGGTTACAACAACGTTGAAACCAGAGAAACCCAGATTTCTTATTGTGGGTGCACAGACTGCAAGAATGAATGATGCAACAAAAGACTTCCGAGTTTGATCATTGCAAGATGATAAATCTGAGACAACCTCAATAGTGAATGTTATCCCTACCATGATATAAACTTGGATTTTGCAAACTCTAGATTTGCATCATTATATGAAGGGTATTCAAAGTTTCAAAGCTCCTATTATTCGAAAGACAATTACCCCTTATTGAAGAGAAAGGGTTTTCTTATACATGCACCGATATTTATCATACACTGTTCGCATCAGCCTGAGGTGGTTGTAAATGGAGCTGTCAGCATTACACTTGAAATTCAAACTAGTGCAAATTTTCCTGCACAGCCCTTTTAGTATTGCTTGATAAATCATGGCAAAGTATTTACATACAAGCCACTGACTTATGTGATGCAGTCTTTAATTTAAAAGTAGATTCAATGTAGGTATATCATAAGGAAATGTAAGGCTCTTTATAAATAAAAGCAAGTTATAAAGCAGATTATCATTTCCTTATTCTCTTATCATACATTTCCAGCACCATCCTCCTCCAGCCCCTTGTTCCTATATAAGTCACTTAGTTTACAATGCATAGGTTCTGAAAATGTCTCTCTATATAGGATTCAAGTCTTCTTATTAGTGACGTTACATCGCAACTTAACTGTATTTCACCAGAAGTTAAAGAAGTATTCAAGAGTGTAATTTTTCCGCTTTCCATAAACGCTATGATATTATATGAGAATACAGTATGTTCACTGTATGCACTGCACTGACACTTTTTCAGATTCAGGTATTCTTCGAATACTGGCAGACATTTTTTAAGTATCCGGCGGTCATATAATGTCATGCACACAAAATTATTATTGTCTGTTTCTTTTATGAAGAGCACTGCGGTTTCGTAAAACAGTCCTATGTTGACACTACTGCTTTTTAAAATGCAGACGCCTTGGAGCACACGTGGTGCTGCTTGCATCTCTCTTAGGTGTGTCAGCACGGGTAACTCGTACTTCCAGTAGCGTCAACCTCGTGTGCAGATCTTCAAAGGAATTCTTGTCCTTTCTCTTGGATGGCTTCTTAATAGCGGACCTGAAGCATTACCAAATGAAAATGTAGTCATCATGCTTTGACAGTGAAGTAGCAGGTACCCTGAACAAAATTACATTTGTTAGGCACCATAAAGATAATGGTGTGACAGTTACACTTTTTATACATGAATGTTCTTTCATAGATATAATAATACCTACAGTAATGTTTTGCGTGATTCTGATTGTTTCCTGAGTGAATGCTGAGGAGTTACCTGCAGTACACTGTCATCTACTTGGAAATTGGGTGGCCTATCTAGGTCATCTAAAGCTGTGGTGCACTGGGGACATCTACCTCATGCGCAACTCTACTGTAGGGATTTGGTCCTCTTTAGGCACAGGCATTGTCATACGATTTCCGCAACAAGTTAATGATTTCAAATAAAGATATTCAATGGTTCCGCAATTATAAGCGCATATTGTCATTTTTCATGCTACTTTAGGTTTTTCTGTCCGAGTCGGAATACACTACAATTTCCATCACACAGGAAGTACGACTTCATTTGATCATGCACCTCTGATTTGTCGTATTGGGTTGCATGCGTATGACTATTACAGAATCAGAATTATACTGGGGCACGTGTCTTGCCACAAACATATCCACATCATGCCCGTCACTATGTGCTTCCTCATCTGTATCCGCTCTACTGAAAGAATGATCGTGTTTCAAATTGTTTACTTTTATCACTGGATATAGAATAGTATTTCCGAGAAAGTAATAAAAGATGCTCTACTTACAGGTACCTTCTGTAGACTGCGGTGTTCTCTGTACATATTTCTTTCGAAGACATCTGGTCGTGATATGATGGCCTTTTACCTACAATTGAATGTATGAAGCCAGTAAATTCGCCTTTTGCTAGTATGTGTAATGATGCGATTCCTTTCACACTCGCTCCAAAGATCTTCCATTCCTGCCATAGCAATTTCGTTAGTCCGAGATAACTCCTTGTATGATCACCTTTCAACTAATATTTTCAGGACGCTGAGCCTGGATCCTTATATGCTAATGCTATAATGGTGGAGCCGCTTGCAGAAGGAAAGCACGGCAGATGCGCATTCATAGAGATTGAGGGAGGTGTTTGAGGCGGAAACAGCTGCATCCGTGGCGGCTAATGGCTTTCCCAGATGTGGCCCATTAATTTTTTTTAACTTTGCAACTGTATCGGATATGAAAGATTTATCACGCGGCAGAATGAAAAGGATTCCCTTAGATTCTGACGCTGACCTCATCTGTTTTCCTGATGTCTGGCGATCTGGAAATGTTAGCTTGTTTCGGAAAAAACATGGTGTTTAGCTATTTATTCCACTCAAAAGCATCCTAGCCTAGTGTTTGTTGCGGATCATCACGGCGTTTAGGTGTCTATTGCAGTCAAAGGCATGCTAGCCTAGTATTTGTTCCGGAACATACAGTATTTACGTCCACGTTGCTCTAAACATTAACACGTGACCAGGAAATGCCGTTTAGTTTCCTATTTTACAATTAAGTGTGCAGGTGCTTGGGATGCATTTTGCGTGGGTAACCATCCTATCAATGGTTCTCACAATTTACTAGCACCTGTTCCATAGCTGCCTGGGAATGTTTCATCCTTAAACTTACTTACTTACTTCCCTTCCCCCGAGGCTGTGATCTGTTGCGGAACATGCATTTCTGCATCGTCCCCAGTGCTTGGGACGCAGTTTGTGTAGGAAACACTAGTATCGATGGTTCTCACCATTTTGCTAATACCTGTTCTACAGCTGCCTGGGAAAGCAAGCCCTGTTTTAATTACCTCCGCCATACGTGACCTTGAATCTGTTTTTGGAACATACGCGCCATTTAGGCATTTCTTGCACTCAAGGCATCACGTAACCAAGAAAGCGACGCTTAGCCTCCGCATTGCACCAAAAAAGATGCCGTGACCTAGAATATTCAGGAAATGCCGCTTAGACTCCCTATTCCACCAAAAACATCCCTTCCACAAAAAAGATGTTGCCAACACGCGGTTCTGGGATGTAAATTGTTGGTCGGGTATGAGTACTACTGCGGACCGAATGTAAGTATTGTTGCGGAACATACATATACTTCCTACTGGTGTAGCTTATGCAAATTTGTTTGTCTTAGAAGCAAAAATGAGGCAGTTTTTCTTGCTTGTTTAAAAGGACGATGTTTTCCGTGACAGCATAGTGAAACTAGCCCAATCCCTCCTTCTTCTCTCTCTTTGTCAATGGTTGAGGGTCAACCCCCTCCAAATTCAAGTATGTAGCATTATGTCCCGTTTCACGCAGATTGACGCCATCATTTCATAACCAAGCTATTCTAAGAGTACTCCCATTATAAACTGAACGGAACTTCCTGAGTTTCACTTTTCATTTGTATATGTCTCAATGCTGTAAGCCTCATACTTTTCACAATAAATGACGATCACATTTAAAGTAGAAAATAGGTGGCATTCAGCCACAACGGTGTCCAGATTTGGCAACTTAAAGGGGAACGAAACACAAAAATCACGTTTCTTCCTAAATGAAGGATATGACCTGTAAAATGTAGTAGTATGATTATTTTCTTACTCAGCCACACCGTTACCGCTGAGCAAGCGAAGTAATAACCACCTTATACGTCACCAGAGCCAGCCGTGTGATGGAAGCAGTTGGGAGTTCACAAGTCAGTCATTGCTGCACGTGCAGTAATACGTTTTCAAAACTTGTCCTTGTGGTATTTAAGTTCAAGAGTAGTGTACTTTGTGGTAGTGTTTTGGTGATGGTGTTACTGCGTCAGTTTAGTATTACACTAATGCGTAATATTGTGAAAAATAAAATGACTACGTTGTGCATATGGCTGTTAATGTGAGAAGGGAAACACACAAGGGAACTCATTTTCACGCGTTTCCAAACAGATTCAAATCTCCCAAAAGAAAAGGATATGGGTAGAATTTTGCAAAAGAAAAGATTTTTTGCCTGGTCCTGGTGCTCGTTTATGTTCCTTCCATTTTAAGGACACAAATTATGAACACAGTTATTAAAAAGCAGCTTATGTCCGATGAATATTTCAGAGGGCCTTTATTAAAACCTGGAACCATTCCTACTATAAGGAAAAACGAAGACAATTTCCAGATATCAAGTTCTAGTAAGGCAACTGATCCTTCACCATCTTCATCCAAGAGCAAACGACAAAGAACAGAGCGATATAAGGCTAGAAATCGTAAGAGCATTGTTTCTGAACTATGTGATAGTGCTATTTGGAATAAGACTGACAACGAAGGCGATGATAAAAGTAGTGAAAGAGAACTCAGAATACAAGACGATGAAAAAACCAATGATTTAGAAGAACAATTGAGCTAGGTACTGAAATCATAAGAAAATATATATTGTTGGAACCTGAAAATATCTACAAACAAGCAATAATGAGGAAGATCGGATAAGCTGAATGAAAGATTCTACGAACCTCATACTTCAGATTCTGATACAAATGATAACGAGGAAGAAGAAAGTTTCACCATATATGGAAATGAAGCTACAGTGGAATATTTCATTGTTGCTTGGACATCTCTACTTTTATTTTTCAAGGTATGTTTTATGTAAAAATGAAGTCAAAACAATTTCTCATTACATCAAAGCAACATGCTATGTGTTAAAACAGTGTGTTACTTTCACTTGGAACTCACAAAATTTATGAGGAAAGAAACCGGAAGGAAACGCTTTGATAGCAAGTTCTTTATCGTTATCTGGTAAATTGTTTCAGCAATTTAAGTCCTCCTGCAAATCACAAGGTTTGGCAATGTTTCCAAGGCGTACATTCGATAAACCCTTTCGAAACATGGTAGCGCCAGTTATTAGAGCATTTTGGGTTCAAGAAAGAAAAAAGAACTTGAATTCATTAAAAGGTTGTGGTATACCTATATGGTTGGCAGGGGATGAGCGGTATGGTTCCCCAGAATTTTCAGTCAAATATTTAGTCTATTCTGTCATGGGTTTAAAGTCCCTCAAATTATTTATTTTGAACTTGTTCAAAAAGGTATGGTGAAAGGCGATTTGGAAAAGGCTGCTTGTGACAACATGACTAGGCTTGCAAAACAGCAAATGTTGTAGAGTGGAAGTTATTCTCTCCGGCAGACAAAGGTGTAAGGTACCTGTTAAAAACTCAGTAACCGAAAGTTGAACATGAATTTGAGTAAGGCATTTGTCTAAAAGTCTAATTAAAAAAAATTAACGTAGCACAAAAAACCAGATCTGATGGCACGGAAAACCAGTATAAACAAACATTTATGGTGGGCTGCACAAAACTATAATGATAGCGATACTATATTAATTGAAAAATTCACCTCAATTCTTCAACATGTAAAAAATGAACATAAATAGCTAGAACACGGTGAATGGAAAATCTTGTGAACACGATGAATTGTTGGAAGAGGACCAAAGTAGTAATTTATGGCTTAAAGGCGAATCAAACGCCTATCGTGCTCTGAAAAAAAATATCTTGGATGGCACCTTCTTAAAAGATTTGGCTAATATTCGACATAATATACATACTGGCAGTTCATAAAGTTATAACAGTCTTCGTCTCAGATATACTCCGACATGTTTTATACAATGACCTTCATCTCAGATCCATGATAGCAAAGCTGGATCACAATTTCAATGTAAACAAAAAAGACTGGAGTAAAACTCAGTACTCAAAAGCATCTGGGTCTTGGCTCATGAAAAATAAATATGAGGAATCTAACGAAGAATGGAAACCGCTAATAATGCGTGAAATAAAAAATCTCTGCACACACATTCTCTGGATCCATTACCGGACGTAGCAATTGATCTGTCACTACCGAAGAATATAGTTACTACGACTGAAGCACATCTCACGTTTTCAGTCAACATAAGAAGGTAGGTCACAGACACGTTATACAATTTTAAATAAATAAATAAATAAATAATAATAATAATGGTTGGATTTAAAACTTACTGTTTTTAATTTGTGTGTTTATTATGGAAGTCTGAAGCCTACATATATTCCGCTGGGTCTGGAAACGTATTTCTAATACCAAGCACTACACATGATGTGACAACTCTTCTTGTGTGTTCAATAGCAGTCCATGAATTAATCCACGCTGTAAACTGTAGCAGGAATATCGCCAGGTGCTATTAGTAGGATTGTTGGCGGTAAGTGATTTCTTTTTAGCTCTACTTTTGGTTTTTAACGTTAGGTATTCCAAACATCACGATCTATAACCAATTTGTGAAAATTAGGATACTTTGTGATACAGACAAGATCACCCTTCACCAATTTTGTGTTTTCATAATCCGAGCAACATACGCTTTCCTCATCATTATTCATGTGTATACATTCCTTACACTTACACCAATGAATGGAACCAGCACGGTTTTCGGTTTTCACAGTTTCGGAATCGCTGTCAGAACGGTGCAAATCTTCAAAATCACTCTTTTTTGGTTCAAAATGATACGGTCGGATACCACGTTCACTCATTTTCAAAGCGAGGTTGGACTAGTGTTTATCACCTAGTAGGTATTAAGTGGATTATGAAAAGTGATAGGCTAGCTTTAGCTCTACTCTTTGTTATTGCGGGAAGTTATGAACTTCCAGTGAAATTAACACGTGAACATGTTAGTCGTTTAAAACACCTATGCTGCGTACGTCTTGTCCGAGTGCAGTGTGGTTCACATGACGTCACACGTCTACTCAACAGGCCGTAACCCGATAACCATTCATCTTGGGATGCTGAATCTGCGTGCGCTGCCATTTATTCCTGACGGTAAATAAACTAATGTGATGAATGAAATATTCAAGCGTGTGTTTCGTTCCCCTTTAAAATGAAATAAATCTGGCAACTGTTACCAATACAGAAACAGTGGCTGTCATTAATGCTGTTAGAAATAGTTTCATTGTTAGCACTCAATTTTCTTTTCTTTGTCCTATTGCTAGAGTCAACCTTCAGAGAACCTGCGCTACTAGAAGGTACAGAATAGGTTTCTTGACGTTTTCGAATGTTAAATCACTCAAGAACATTAGGCACACAACAGTCAGGTGTAATTTCTTCCTTAAGAAGCTTAAGAGGACACCAATGGTCTACCATCTCCTGCAACTTCCAAAAAAGAGGCAGACATCACGTGCATACATGCTTTAGTGCTTTCTCGGCATCCTTTTTGTGTCCATGAAAAGCCAACAATGTCTCTCCATTTGGCACTTCTTTCAAAACAAAATATGTCAAAAAGCACTTCAACTGCTACCGGAAACTTTAATAAGCAACTGAATTTGTCGTCCTCCGCGGTGTAGCGGTTGCCATGCTAGCCTCAAGTTTCCGAGATCGCTGGTTCAAACCCGGCGGAGGACGATGGATTCTTTCGGGAAATCCTTAGCATTGCTTCCTTCGGAAGGGAAGTAAAGCCGGTGGTCCCGTGTGTAGATTTAAGGCACTTAAAAGAACCTCAAGTCTGATAAAGAGGTCTCTGAACGAAATTACCGGTCTTTCATGCTCAATATAGACTGGGACGCTAAGGACTACAACAGCTAAAGAGGGTCCATAAATAACACTCAATTTAATTTTTAGCAGCTGAGTGTAATAGATACCAGAAAAATCACATACAAATATATAATCTCTTTCTCTCTCAGCAGTACTAGTACAGGACATACACCGCGGCAGACTCTCTGAGCGTCGAG
The DNA here is from genome assembly GCA_030765065.1 of Deroplatys truncata. Classification (NCBI taxonomy): domain Eukaryota; kingdom Metazoa; phylum Arthropoda; class Insecta; order Mantodea; family Mantidae; genus Deroplatys; species Deroplatys truncata. Next base: position 375,211,454 of record CM060990.1, read on the forward strand.
AAGGCCTTCTTCACGACCTGGCATGCGGGTCTCCTGCTCAAGCTCATTCACCTGGAGCTTCCAACACACATAATTCGCCTTTTACACACAAATATTTAAAACACAGATCTTTTGTCGTTTCAGTTGCGGGAAAGAAATCAACACAAAGGCCAATAAGAGGCGGAGTACCCGAAGGCTCTATACTATCTCCCGCGCGTTTCAGGGTCAGCCGCGCCGCTTTCCCACAAACCTTCCGTCGTTTACATATCTCAGGAGGACTGAATTGACAAATACCATCACCTATGGTAGAATTTAAATAGCATGAGAATTCTGACATTCCTTGGAGGGGTATATTTCCACGGCAACGTCCCCTACGCTGTTGCTCTAGCCAGTAAGGTGCCGCCTTTCCCTAATACAATGTGGCAACGCAGCTCTCCCAGTTCTCCGCTTAGAGTGAAATGTCAGGAGTCTCAGGTTGTTTAAATGACACTGTACATAGGAGTAAGTCTAAATAGGGACCTAACTTTTAGGGAGCACATCAGAAACCCGCATCGGGCCTCAGGGGCTACGGTCTCTTTGTATCCACACTAAGGTCCGGGATGCCTGTCATCCTAAAGCTACGCCTTTTCCAAGCAGCCACAATCTTCGTCCAGTCTGCTGCTTCTGCAACGGGTGCCAAATAGCGGCCTTCGAGTTATCTACTCTGTATGCCGCTCCTTTCCCGTGAGACTGATTCACGAAGCCTCATCTCTTCCTTATATGGAGGATGAAATTTGGCGCCGGGCCGCATAATTTTACGACCAGTTGCTATACCATCAGAGCGCCCTTGTACGGTCTCTTGGAGATTATAACTCCAGAACACGCCGTTTCAGGCGACACCGGCTTCCCAGCATGGCATTCGGGCACATCCGGTAACATCGGAGCAATTCCACCAGCAGCTAAGACCCAGCTCCTATACAATCCAACCAAGAGATGCCTGGACTTACTAATTTTTTCGTTAATCCCCAAATTAATACTTTTATAACTAAGATAACACCAGCAATACACAAGGGCCGATGCACCATCACCGACAACCGTGAGGAGCAAACCTCCTTTCACACCCCTACCAAAATTACACCTGCCACCCTATTAACTCCACATCAGTAGATAATAGATAGCGCTTCAAGAACAAAGGCAGATGCCGCCAATTGATAAGGATGTAAGCCGATTAACTTTGTAATGTGATATCCCTTTGTTCCACACCGGCGGCCCCGCCCCTTCTTTGTGTTCTGCTGTTTGCCGTCTGGTCGCGTGCCGCCTTGCCCTGCCCCCTCCCACATGCCGCCTGGTCTCGTGTCGGTGGCCACCCGCCCCCTCCTGTGTGTTCTAACCTGAAAAGCCGCCTGGCACGCGCCCCCTCCCTCCCTCCCCTTTGTGGTCTGATTGGTTCCCTGTGGATAGGTGGGAGAGTGTGTATTGTTCCCATACGCTGGCCACATTTCCTCCCCCTCATTGTGACCTGTCTAAATCCCATCCGTTTGATTGGTTCCCTGTGGATAGGTGGGAGAGTGTGTATTGTTCCCATACGCTGGCCACATTCCCTCCCCCTTCTTTGTGACCTGTCTAAATCCCACCCGTGTGATTGGTTCCTCTGCGGATAGGTGGGAGAGAGTGTATTGTTCCCATACGCTGGCGACGTCACCCCACTCTCATTGCGACCTGTCTAAATCCCGCCCTGGTGATGGGTGTGGTAGGGGAATGGTTTTTCTCGATGCGGGCCACTGTTCTGCAAATCGATGAGGAGATAATTGTGTCAATCAATTAGGTAATGTGTTATTGAAAAAATCAATGTTTATATACTGCTAATGCAATTAAACGCTGCTCTTCGATCGATGAATACGATTAAATATTTTGATTGATTAATGTAATTAAGTGTATATGAATTGACTCGCGCGCACCTGGCCGCCATCGTATATGTGTGCTAGCATATGTATAACTATCACGCTCACGGTCTTAACCTCTCCGGCAACAGTCCGTCATGTAATGAAAACCCCGGCAGCCGACTTCTGTCTGGTAATAACAAGTTTCACCCCCCTCCACGACTGTGTGCGTGACGTCACCAACAAGTCTCGACGTGTAGGCTAGCCCGGCTCTGCTCTGTCTGCGTCGATAAATCATGTTAAAACACGCTCGCCAATGGCTTTCCTTTGTATTCAAAAAGACAGCCGGCTTCTGCCTGGAGGGTGAATAACAGGTCTCAACATGCATTCCACCCCTCCTCCCCGCCGCGTGACGTCACCGTCTACAGTATATAAGGAACGCCGGCAGCCAGAGCAATCATTTATTGTTTTTTCAGTGTTCGTTCAGTGATAATCGTGCATCTGATGTGAATGATTACTGGAGCGAGTGCGGAGATTATTTTCACTACGTATACTTCCATACCGAAACATGCAATGGTTTAATGCATTCAGTGTTGTGTATTCAACCATCGCATCATGATCAGATGACTACACTGGAAGTGTGTACAGAGAGCTGTCCTGTTTATCGAGGAGCGAACATGTAAGTAATATATATATATTTCTATAACTCGGTAATATATTGTACGCATGTTAAATGAAATCTAACTTGAAACTATTTTATTCTTTCAGTGAAAATCGCATGGGGGATGATGTGGAGGATCTTAGCGATGTCGATAAAGTTGACGATGTCTTCGTCTCGAAACACCTAGCTGAATGTGATACAGAGTCGTGCACCGGATACATGCATTCTGTACTTTGTACTAACCCGGCCCAGCATGAACGCATGACATCCTTCTTCCTATGTAACGACAACTGCGAGGTCTACCAGCGCAGGAAGAGAAAACTCGAGTAAGTAAAAGAAATGTTAAATTACATATTCATTTACTGCTTCTAATGCTACTCAGTGTCTAACCTAAAATTAAATTATTACAGACTGCGAATGACTGCGCCTAAGGTACCCGTGCCAATAGAGGAGCTGGATCCTGAGAGACGCGATGTCGATATAGTGGAATATCCAATCGCAGAGCGCCATACCCAGCCTATGGATGATACCGCTCCACTCCCCGCCATTACTGCTACCCCTGATGATAAAGCTACGAGGGTACAGGAGTGGATAAATCAGACGACTCCAGATTGTTCGCCCGGGATAAACCTAGAAGCCTGCAAACCCTTGAAGTGAGTATGACACTCTTTGATAGTACTTTTTTGTGTGACAAGGGGAGAGGATTTTTCTAATATATGTATTTTCTCTTTCAGACGCATGAAATCATTAACTAAACCTATTTCTAACATTGTTTTGAATATATGTTGCAGGGGTGTGAGGCGGGAGCGGAGGAAGAGGCAGAACGAGACTGGGGAGAAAAAGCAGAAGAGGAGGTGAAAGAGGAGGATCCTCAACGAGGGTCCTATGGTCTTCTTATTCATTGAAGATACCCTGCATTCGCCAGAGGAGCATGAAGAATCGATCACACACGCTTGATGACGTCAGCATTTCCCCCTCCCATTCCGTGAACATTGGACTATACTATGACAGCCCCTCCCTCTACATAAATTGTGAAAGTGATAAATCATTTGTTTATATCACAAAATCAGACTGGGATATAATATCCAAAAACATTCCAATGATTGAAGATTACCTACGCCAAACAAAAAAGTTTGCGTGTGATGAATATTGTGACAATGTAATTTATGCATACAATATTATTGTATTTTTGACCATTCAATTCATTTCATAAATACTTGTTTAAATAATAATGTAATATCTTTAGACATTGATGGTGTAAGGAACCTAAAACGGCTATTGCCCTATATTGAAAGACATTTAAATATTTTAAATGATTTCTGCAAGTCAGGAGCAATTAGTTTTTCAGGGAGTAGGAGGGGGAGAAGGAAAATGCTTGAAATGTATGCTAAAGTCAACAAAAGAGTGTTTTAGTATACGAATTCAATTTATTATTCATAAACCTATCCTAGTACATTCCTTCACCAAAACCATTCACCCAAACATATACATAACTATATAAGTGCTTGCATCACGTGAGAAAGAGGCTTGTAGGTAAATACTTTGTCATGTAGAATCAGGCAGTACAATGACGTCTGGGCTGGTATATTTGCAGATGCTTGAATCTCGATTCTGATATTCACAGCTCCATTTATAACCTCCTCGGGTTGGTGAGAACAGTCTATTACGAATAATGGTGCACGGTGAAGAAAATCCTTTCTCTTCAAGAGGGGATAATTATCTCTTTCATAATAGGAACTTTGAAATTTACATTACATTTCATATAGTGAAGCAAACTTTGAATTTTTAAAGTCCAAGTTCAAATCATGGTAGGGGTAGCATTCACTGTTGAGGAATAGTCTCAAATTAGTAATGTTGCAGTGATCAAACTCGGAACTGTTCTTGCTATAATCACCCAATCTTGCAGTCTGAGCACACACTATGATGAAGCGAGGTTTCTCGAGCTTAGATGTTGTTGCTACATTCCACATGAAAGATCTTGTCTGGGGTACAGTAGGCTGGATATGAAGATCCATAGATCGAAAGGCAAGGTGTACAGGTTTATCAGACTTGACAATTTTTAGAATGTGAACTCTTTCAGCATCGGAAAGACGAATTACAGGCATCCTCCATTCGATTCTAGTTAACTTTACATTAGCTTCCTCTCCATTCGAACTCAAGACGCAGTTTCTAGGATCTTTGGATCTTATGAGAATCAATTCAAACTTGCTGTTGAGTATAAGCTCCTTGTGGTCATCAGCAAATCCTAGGAGCATCGAGAGAGGGACTACAGCATTGAAAGCTCCATTCGCCGCGTGTACTATATCAACTTCTTCACCAGGATAGGGCCATCCAGCATTCAGCAGCCGATTCGATTCCATAGGGTTGAGAGTCACATAATTTCGTATAGTTGTAGTAATTCCAGGATTCCTTGTTCTGTCTATAGTTGTAGCATTCATATCTAGACTATCTCATCAAACATGAAGGCTATAGCATTATTAGTGAGCTTCGCTGTAGTAGGGGATCCATCTACCTTGGTGAGAGCACCTTCGATGTAGAGATAACTCTTGTTAGGTAGCGTATACAAATCTTCAGCTTGGCATGGTATTCTAATTTCATCGTTTACATCCAGAGCGGAGGTGTTGTATGGTAGAAAGACATGCTCCTCCTCCTTGGTGATCTTGTCGTCAAAGGCTGGAACTTCTGTCACGTTTAAGATGTCCATTATAGCGGCTTGTAACCTAACCCCTCGAGGAACTTGCGGTTAGCACGTGTTAACTCCTGGGAAGCTGGAGAGATAGTATGCTTCGAACGCGGTGTACGTCGTCTATTATAGTATTTGCGAGGTCTTTTAAAATGTATTGCCATTGCGTCTTATGTGGAGTCTTGTAGTGATAACTTCGTTCCTGAAGTTGATCGCCTTTCCGTGTTGATCTACCACTCGAACAGTGATCTGGTCTATATAGTTTGTATCTATGACCGGTAAATATATCGGGTTCGAGGGTTCTTGAGAGATATGATAGCCTGGTGGAACAGAAGGGAAAAACTCGTAGAGCGAATGTCCGCTTTTACCGTCAATGAAAGAGCCTGTTGCAATACTGCACTCCACACGTATGATACTCACTTTAAATATATTCACAAGATCGTCAGATTCAAACGCTTCTCTAGCAGGAATTATTTTAGTGTCTGTGAATCCTAGAAGCGAACCAATAGATCTAGCCTTAGAAAAGTCTATTGTATAAGGACATTTAATTTCAGCCTTCATTGTATTATTGTTAGGCCTTATGAAGAATTCATCATTCAATCCTAGTTTATCCTTTAGAAATGCATTGATATCGGCAATCTCGTAGGTTCCATGAGGGATGACAATGGTTTCAGATTTACCATTATAAATATAATGAAATCTATTATTACTTTCATCGACGTTTGGTATTGAATAGAATGTTTCAAAATTCAAGAGAGCAATCTCATAATGACCTGGAGGATCTAGCTGTAGAGGTGGGTTTAGATACGTTGAAATAACAGTGTGTGACCCACTCACTGTAACTGTATAACTCATCTTGACGATGTAGCAGCTTCTAGGATAAAACAAATTGCAAGCACAAGTGCCCGCAGATGACTGAATCGAAATTCTGGTATCTCAGTGTATTATAGAAGATTTTAACACCATGTAGATAGTTCTCAATCTCAGGAGGTGGCTTCAAATTACCGAAACTATCAAAGTAGTATGCGACACCACCTTCTTTCCGTATAGCAACCCAGTGTGTTGCTTCATTATCGGAGGTATCGAGATTGGTAATAAGTCTCTCTTTGAAGTGCGGTTTTAAAGGAAGTTTGTCAATCATATAAACTCCTCTAAAATAAGGAATTTTTAAACGTTTAGCATAATATTCGATGGCTACGTTACTTAGGGCTTCTCCGGTATATGTACAATCCTCTTCCACCGTTTTTTGCCTTCTTTAAACCCCTGCCTTTAGATCCTCTTTTTTTCAAGGACCTTGCTATTTTAGATGCAGCGGCTAAGACATCAGAGGCATTGCAGGTAAGAATCCTCCTTTATTCCTCTTCTTACACCTTCTCTTCCGGAGTCCCTTTCCTCGGGTCTCCAACGCCTTGTTATGCCTCGCAACTTCTGCTCAGTGCCTATCAGCAGCCTTTTTTATTGACTGCAGAGGCTATCTGAGCAGCGCCTAAAGCAGCAATGCTGGGTATCAATGGTAAAAACCCTCCTCTCTTCTTCTTTCTCTTTCCGGCTCCCAATGTAACCTTTCCCTTCATGATTGCAGTTACTAGCCTTGCAGCTAACCTTTCACCAAAAGTTGAATCTGATGACTGCACACGCTTCCAAGCCTTCTCTGCAAGAATCTTATCCGCTATTTGTCTTGAAGCGGTGTCCTTATTCTCAGCGTACGCGAGGTCGTGCTGTTTGCAAGCTTCGTCTAATTGGTTAATTCCGGGGTCTCCTCTTTTTAGACGTTTTTCCAATTTAGTACCTGGCCCACAATACCTATATCCAGGTGAGCTTCAAAGGGGAGCGAATTAATTATGGAATTAATAATTCCAGAGCCACGCTTATACTGCAACGACCTCCCTCTCTTAGCTCTCATGATATGCTAATCGAGTAATTGCATGCATTAGCCCTTTTATATCATTGCATTCAATCATTAACAACTTTACATCCGGTAATATATATAAACATCGCACATACATTTTATAAGTTAGTTGTTAACATGGAGCTTGTTAAGCAGCACTGCTCTCTACCTATTCAGGTATTAGACTTTGAAAGTGACTTTAGAAGTGATCGTCATGGCAAGTTATTTCCATCTAATGTCAGAGCTCTTATTTTAGGGAGCTCCAGTGCAGGGAAAACAAACGTATTACTCAATATGCTACTCCATGAGAATGGACTACGTTTTGAAAATTTGTATATTTATTCAAAGTCTCTCTATCAACCAAAGTACCAATACCTAATTAAAGTGCTTGGAAACATCGAAGGTATAGAAGTGAACACCTTCGACAACGGAGATGATGTTTTGCATCCTTCTGAAGTCGAAGAAAATTCAATCTTTATATTTGATGACGTCATCACCGAAAAGCAGGAAAAGATAGCATCCTTTTACAGTATGGGTAGACATCGAAATGTCGATTCTGTATATCTAGCGCAGTCCTATGCTAAAGTTACAAAACATTTAATTCGCGATAATACAAACATGATAATACTCTTCAGAGAAGACAATTTAAACTTGAAGCATATTTACGAAGATTATGTAAATACCGACATGACCTACAATGAATTTAAAAATCTATGTAAGAGCGTTTGGGAGAGTGTATCAGAAGGAAGACCTTTTGTTGTGATAGTTTCTTAATTTCACCTGAATGAGGGACGGTATAGGAATGGTTTTGATGTATATATTAAGCTCGACAAAAAAGAAAATGATCATTCGTAGTTAATCATGGGCATCGATAGGTTCGGTTCTCAGAGAACTGGTCCAGTTAGAAGAGTGTTTGATCGTTTTATCATAGAGACGCCAAAGGAAACTATCAATTCAAGAATAAGAGATTGTGCAATGTTCACGATCCTGAAGATAATCATGATGCCTCTAATAAGAATTATGTGGATGCTCTCGAAATTAGGATGCACGATTTCTCTCAGCAAGCAGCTAACAATGTTGAGGTTATGGCTAAGACCCTGATCGATGAATTCATTTCAAGATATATCCTCAAGAGGGATAAGGAAAATAACATCGTAATCGATAAAGTTAGATTGAAGATATTACTAGATCCTGTTCACGATAATGATGTGAATAAAAAGTTCATCACTGGATCTGTCGATTCACGCACGCAGTCGAGAGATGATAATGGTAACATATTCGGAAATAAGAGAACCATTGATATAGCAGATCCTCTCGGAGATACGGATGCTGTAAATAAAAGATATGCTAGAGGTATGATCATTAGGAAATCGAACGAGACGCGACAGCAGTTAAACAGGTACTTGCCAAAGGAAATCGAGATGCAAATAGGTAAGAAGCTGCTAGTCATCACAGCAAATCTGAATAAAACTACGAGTAAAGTAGTTCACTCTACTAACCTCTACAAAACAACCTCTACAAAAGACAGAGTGGATTCTGTAATGGACTCTATTAAACAAGTTACCGCAGAGCTTGATAGAGAAAAAACAAATCTTCAGAATCTTTGCAATCAGAAAATTAGTAATTTAGAAAAGTTAGCAATGAAGCGAGTTTCAGATTTAGAGGCTGCAGTCAGGCAGTTAAAGACAGAGGTTTTGAATACTCTCAAAACTGATTCCTGCAATGATAAACTTAAGAAAGTGGAGGAAAATGTAATTATGATGATGGACGCCTACAAAACTAATATGCAGCAAATGACGAGTCTAGAAGAATCAGTCAGAAGCCAGTACGCTAATACGGCAATCTTTGCTGAAGTTTTCAAGACACATACACAGGAGCATAAGGAAGAAACCGAGCAACTGAGAACTTCGATAGAGATGTTAGCTAAGGCTATCGACACTGAGAACTCAAGCTGGACGCAGACTATAAATTGAAGGTAATCGTCTATTTTCACATCATTTGTAAGATGGATAGTGAAAGTATAAGACTTAAAGAGTCTAGCCGAGCATACCAGGGCTGTAAAAGAAAAACTGAGAGCTCTAAAAGGTCTCAGGTTTGAGACTCAGCATGTCATGTCCGAAGCTTTGAAACCTGTAACCGCCCCCCTCAAGGATATTTTGGACACTCAACGAGGGTTGACTGTGAAGACCGTCAAGAATGAAGCTGGTGATTCTACAAGTATTTCTACTTACCTTCAATACGTTCGCTCAAAAGACAAGGATCGTATTGATACATTGTACGGTATGAGATATCAGAATGGAAGTTATATGTTTGGAAATAAAGATATTCATTTTATAAATAATCAAATATTGATAGGTGATGAAACGTATAAGTCTACCGCTGGTTTGACGGAGCTCGTCTTTAAGCGAACGCCTCAGATTTCTGCATACACCAGTGAAGACTTGGAGACGTACGCTAAGATTATGAAAAGTACTTTTCTTCATAGAAGTGGTTAGACCAGACACGGTCGCTTGAAATCTGGTAAATCGTATAAATACAAGAATATAATACGTCCCTTGCTCAATACACATTCAGGTCTAGGGCTGGCATGGAAGGAGCATAAGCCTGATAACGAGGTTGACTACGTTTTCTGGAGAAATCCTAACACATTAGTGAATAGACTGAGGCTACTTATTGCTTCGAGGGACGCTGGTAATAATAGTCACACTCAAGAGATTGAGGAAATTATCCGGGAGTTGAAAGCATCTAAAATTATAGCATGACCTCCAAACAGAATATCGCCAGAGAGCTTCACGGATCGGCGAGGAGGAACTATTTACGACGCAAAATCATCAGCAAAGGTATGAATGATTTATTACAAATTGATTTGATTGAAATGATACCATATGCAAGAGTGATCAAAAATTTCAAATACATTCTGATCGCAATCAACTTTTACTCTAAAATGGCATATGCAAAACCCTTAAATGATAAGGGTGGAGTTAATGTTGCAAAGGCTATGGAAGATATATTACAAGACATGGATGTCCCTCCCCGGAATATTCAAAGTGACAACGGGAAAGAATTTTATAACAAGTTCTTTAAACGATTAATGTTTAAGTATACTATTAACCACTACAGCACCTATACCAATGTGAAGGCTGCGGCTGTTGAACGTTTAATTCGAACCTTGAAGAATATGATGTACCGAGAGTTTTTAGCCCAAGGCTCATACAAGTGGCTAGATCTTTTACCTAGAATCCTTGTAAAGTACAATGATACTTTTCATTCAACTATCCGCATGAAGCCTAATGAAGTGAAAAACAACAATCTTCTTCTGTGTATAATTATAATCAAGAACGAAGAGAGAAGAAGGCTTCAAGGAAGTTTAGTGTTGGTGATTATGTCAGGATATCTAAACATAAAGGACATTTTGAAAAGGGTTTTGAATCTAACTGGAGCGTTGAAATCTTCAAAGTATTTCGTGTGAATCGTACCAAGCCTACAACATACATACTAAAGGATAGGAATGGTGAAATCATAAAAGGTGGCTTTTATGGACATGAACTAAAAGAGACTAACTATCCTAACACATATTTAGTAGAAAAGGTTATACGTAAACGTGGAAACAAAGTTCTTGTAAAGTGGTATGGTTTTGCAGATACTGAATGGATTGATATAAAGGATTTGGTGTAATGTGTGAAGAATTAATAAAGACTAAAGTTTTATGATTGTAGAATCAGGAGTATTTTTATTTTAAAAATCCTTCATATTTTTTCTTTTTTGAGGGAAAAACGTAGGCTGTTAAAAATCCTCACATACTTTAAATGAACATATACAATATTAACATCATTAGAGGGAAAATTAAGACATAAAAACCCTCACACGCTTTAAATGAACACATACAATATTAACATCATCAGAGGGAAAATTTAGATACTTAAAAAACCCTCACACACTTTAAATGAACATATACAATATTAACATCATCAGAGGGAAAATTAATACTTAAAAAACCCTCACACACTTTAAATGAACATATACAATATTAACATCATCAGAGGGAAAATTAATACATAAAAACCCTCACACACTTTAAATGAACATATTCAATATTAAGATCATCAGAGGGAAAATTAATACATAAAAACCCTCACATACTTTAAATGATCATATACAATATTAACATCATTAGAGGAGAAAATTAATACATAAAAACCCTCACATACTTTAAATAAACATATACAATATTAACATCATTAGAGGGAAAAATTAATACTTAAAAACCCTCATACACTCTAAATGAACTTATACAACAAAATTCAGAGTGAAATTTAATACAAGAAATCCTGGAATATTTGAATTATTTACATATTTACAAGTTTAGGCACTAGCAATCACCAGGTCTAAGGGAATAATGGCCCCACGCTAGAGTCTTATAGCTCCCTTCTATCAACTTCCTCTTGTCGTCACCCCCTTCAATGCCAATTTGTTTGTTTCAATGGTTGTAATTTTGTGGTGTTTACTGTGAAATGTTTTTTGAAGTGAATAAATTTTTATACTGTGATCCTTTAAGCATTCAAAATAATGGGCGAAATCGATTTTATCCATACCCACCCTGGTGATACCCTTTGCTTTCTTTATCGTCTGCCTTCCGTATCTGTATGCGTATAATTTTGCTCTTATTCCGACATACTCCTCCATAACCAAGCCGCCCAATTCATCCTTGAACAACCCAATTTTTTTCCTGTTGGCTTGCTTAATACCATATGCATTATCCTTTTCAAAGTTTGAAGTGTCGAAATATTGTGGGTTCTCCCTGCTGAATTCATAGATATACTCGTTTCAAAAATGAATGAGTCTGTATCCATGTAATTCAGCAGCAAGTCCTTTAAATTTGGTTTCATGATATTATAAAAGAAGTCATACATATATTTTGAAATGTCCAAAATTGCGTGGCCTATGTAGATTGGTTTGTTCATATGCACCTCCTCTCTGCCCAGTTCGATTCCTACAAGATTTTCTTCAAAAATTATGATGCGTAGGTAAGTGCTGCGTGCTATCAACTTCTTTGCCTGTTTCCATGTTCCAACTATTTTGAAATCGGTGTATTTTCTCACATTCTCTATAAATTTTCCATATACTGCATTATTCATCTTTTTCCATAGGTTTTGCCCGAATTTTGACTTTTCTTGAACTCTTTTCTCGGTGTTGACGTCGATATGTTTTCAACCAGTTAGACTGGTCGTAGGATACCACTCTGTGAATATGTCTCACAGTTAGACCTTGCTCGATACACTGCTGCATCACCCTGTAGTGCAAGACATATTTGCTTTTCTTTTCTAATGTTGCAAGCAGTTTCTTGTATTGGCCATTCGGTGGTGTCGCGCTCTGTGGGCAGAAAGGAAGCTCGTTATGGGCGTCGTGGATATGGTCGGGGTATTCGATATCAGCCTCTAGCACATAGCCAGTCTCTGAGTCTTCTTTGATTTCTGCGAAGTTTCTGCTGTCAATTTCTTCTCTGGTGAGCCATTTCAGATTCTTGTACGGTAGGGCAGACCCCATAGAGGCTCCATATAAGTTGTTTATGTCCCAATAGGACAGGTGTTTAACAGGAGCATGCTGGTCAAAGTTGGACATGTATCTGTGGTTAGCTTTGGTGTAGCCCTTCACCACTGTGCACAGTCCACCTCTAATTCCCGACTCGAAAAATTCCAGCATGCTCTTGTCGGATATTAAGAAAAGTTTCGCCTTTGTTATCTTCAACATAGCGTCAAAGGAGAGTTCTGGTAATGTATAAAACCATGCTGGGTCAAGTTTATACATTCCCAGGATGAGATCTCGAAACTTTTCGAAAATATCCGCCAAGAGCAGTATATCTGTTTTCAGATATAGATCGCTGTATTCTCCGAGATTCCGGATATTAAAGGTATCCCAGACTTTTACAGCATGCCTGTGTTCCTCGTCGGTAATGTGGTTGTCAGTTAGTGTGCTGTAGAAGGCGTCCTTCGGCGGAAGAGTAGTTTCTTCGAGTTTTGCAAGGCTTGAAACATAATCATATGGAAATATTCCCTTGCTCTTTGCCAGCTTAAAATGCCCATCAACAGGATATTCTGCCCTTGTTATTTTAAAGTCACTCTCCTCCAGCATGTCCGCCAGGCTGGACAGCTTGTCGTCAAGAAACTTAAAGCTGTCCAGAAACCTGAAGCTGATGTTCCTGTACCGTTTGCTAAACGCTATATACCTTTCACCACTTTGAGCGATGCACGATACGGGTTTATTATCATATGCCAGGCGTCTTATCAAAAAGTGGCTGTCATAATTAGATAGACAATGAAAAAAGATCGCTATGAAATCAGGGACCTTCCTATTCAAATTGCATCTATTATGAGCAGTACCCAGATATTCCCGTCACATGATCGTGATCCCTCACGCGCAAATCGCTCATAGTGAAAGCGGCAAGGCATATATGACACTCAGAATTCTGTTGCTCTTCAAGGCTTAAATCCATGGGTTTAGGATTGGAATACACATCGATGACGTCATCAGCGATTGATTTTAATTGCTTGATAAAGTCATCGATGGCATTTGGACCTCTGAAGAGGTAGAATTTCGACAATGCCTCGTCATGCCTACATACCATCTTCAAGGCAATAGACATTGCTTCATGTACCTGAATGGTTCTGGTCCAGCTCGAGTTGCTTGAGGGCTCGCAAGAGTGAACCTTCGCCAGAACAGATTCAATGTCTGCGTATATAACAAAAGGTAGAGGAACGCTCTTGGAGAATGCTTTAAATTCGATGCAGTCATCCTGTTGAGGCATTTTAAGCAACTGGCATTTTCCACATCTTAATCGGTGCGTTTCTAGGGTCTTCTCAGTAGCACATCTCTTGAGGCACGCCTCACATGTCCATATTCTATGTTGGTATTTAGTAACTTGACTCCTTAGAAGCCTAGACATGTCTTTAATGAGGCAGTAGTGGGACTTATCCCCCTGTTCAATATATAACAGGTTTACATGGTGCTGCTTCTTTTCAGCTGTTTGGTATAGGGGAATAATGTTCTCATTCTCCTCCTCTATACCAAACACTGAAATGGATACTCCATTGTTCTGCTTCTCAAAGCATTCAATTTGATGGAGGGATACTGGGAATTCAATACCCTCATAATTGAATGCTTTGAAAAGCAGTTCCTCAGGGTATACTGTGGTTCTACATCCATTGTGTTTAGCGGGGTATTTTGACGCTAGCATACACCATGCGAAGCAGAAATTATCTTTGTTCTGGATATTTATGATAGCATGTTTTTTCCCAATTTTCTGTGGCAGTTCAATGTATGAACCTGCGTGTAAAGGATCGTAGTGTGTAAAGCTCATCACCAAGCTGAGTATCTTTAACAAGGACTTCGACGATGCTCCCCCCTCAAATTTAGAAATGTTTTCCAAAATATCCCCCACAATTGAAGAGAAGATCTGTTTGAGATCGCTTGACGGAAGTATCAGCACAGGCTTAGAATTAAAGAAGGTGGAAAGGTGCTTCTCTTCATCAGGTTTGTGGATTAAATATTCAAGTTCCATGGAACAATTCATTTTTAATCCACTCCTGCTTTTCAGCAAAACGTTTTCCGCTTCTTTAATAATAAGCTCCTTGCATTCATCTAAAAAGACTCTGGGGTCGAGTATTTCTAATGTATTTTCTATTCTACTATTAAAAATACGTCCCTTGAATGCTGATTGGATGGTATTGCATTCCAGACCCTGGCTATTACTAGCACTAACCTTGGCTTTCTTAATTGCAAGTTGCTCGCTCCCGTCCGATACCGGTCCTCTCTTCCCATTCAAAGGTGCCGCATCATTGGATGATGAGGAGGTTGACGGTGCAGCGGCTTCAGCATTTGCAGATCAGGAGGTTGATTATGCAGCGGCTTCATCATTTGCGGATGAGGAGGCGGACGATGCAGCAGTCGAGACTTCATCAATCTCCTGCGATGTTGACTCCTGTGTTGCTAGGTCTATAGGCTGGCTTCCAGCGTCACCCAGATAATTTCCTGGAATAATAATAATAATAATAATAATAATAATAATAATAATATAGCATGTTTTAAAGGTCTTCGTAAAATGTTGAAGGATTCTTACCATTCGGTGGTTGCTGCACGCATGTGGCAGAGCCCCATCCCTGATGGTTTGGTGCAGAGAAGGCGGATGGTGCAGCGGTCGCGAAGCCTGGTGGTGCTGCTGCAGCGGTAGCGTGTTGAGCGACACCGCCTCCGAAATAAAGTCCACTTCCTGAAAATAATAATAATAATAGTATAGCATGTGTAAAAGAACTTCATAAAATATTGAAAAATTCTTACCGTTCGGTGCTTGCTGCATGTACGGGCCCGAGCCCCAACCCTGATGATTTGGCACCAGGAAGGTATGGAAGCCTGGCGTTGCAGGTGCAGCGGTCGCGAAGCCTGGCGGTGCCGGTGCAGCGGTCACGAAGCCTGGTGGTGCCACTGCAGCGGTAGCGTGATGAGCGACGCCGCCACCGAAATAAAATCCACTTCGTGGAAGATAATAATAATAATAATAATAATAATAATAATAATAATAATAATAATAATAATGGTAGTATAGCATGCGTAAAAGAACTTCATAAAATGTTGACAAAATTCTTACCGTTCGACTGTTGCTGCATGTATGGGGCAGGACCCCAACCCTGATGATTTGGCACCAGGAAGGTTTGGAAGCCGGGGGGTGCCGGTGCAGCGGTCGAAGGATGACCCATCCCAAAATAAAGTCCACTTCCTGGAAATAATAATAATAAAGAATATGAACAAAAAGTTAATATGAATTGTTACATTAATTTTTTTAAAACCCTGAAGAATGCTTACCATTCGGGTGTTCGGGTGTCTGAATCATGATGTTATTTGAGGAACGATCCTGCAGCCGGCGGCGGGTATCCTGCTAGAGCTGGATGTAAGCCCCAGCTACGTTAGCAGAACTGAATGCTGAAAACGTAATTAATTTACGCGTTAGATTTTTATTTATTTATTTTTCTAAGAAAAGTTTTATTATTAAGTTAATTTACTTTATTGCGAATAGCTTATACAGGGGGAATGTCGATGTATTTTTTAACACCTGAGAAATTTCTATTGCAAAAAATAAAGCACGTGTATTTCTCGACACAGTCATGGAAAATATCCCTTTTAACATGATGCAAACAGGCTGAAATAAATGCGCAAGAGGAATGAAACATTAACTGATGAATGTTCGACCAATGCATGCAAACAGGAAGTCCCCGGATCGATTACCGTCGGTTACCCTCGGAAGAACATATATACAGAACATTTTTATTCGATTCGGATGGTATTCAAGTAATTGTATTTTCTCTAGAAAGGAATATAATTCACTCGGTGAAAACACGTATTTAAACAGCTGGAATAACAAGTTTGTTTTAAAAAAATGAATACTTAACTTAAACTGTTCACATTTTTTTGAGAATTCGCGCAGCTAGATATTAACAGTAGAAGTTCAACTATTCGCGTATAAATGTCCGACATTAAAAACAAGAACGCAAATATAAGTTAAATGTACTGAGTAATAATTTAACTTTTAAAGTAAATGAAGTGTTTTTTACAACTTACCAGACATGATGTTGGATGAAATTTCACGCTGAAAGAGTAAAGTTTGCAGAGGTCTTAGCTCGTTGATGTCAGCTGAGAAACTGTAAGAATTTCTGGTGAAGCAGTCTTTTTATAGTGCTCTTTTTGCAATATAAAAAATGTATGCGGGAAGTTTAAGATATATAATACAACGATTTTGATTGGCTACTCCAAACCTTCGAGTAGGAGAGGGAATGCTAGCCTCGCGCAAGGGACATTTCGTAAGCAAGCCTAAACCTGTTATGGGGAAATCCGACATCGCGCCACCTCTCCGTAAGGGAAATGCTTCTGCATATGACGCTAGAAAATAAAAATATATTTTATTTTTTACATGTACCGCTAAAATTCATTGTTAATTATTGTTACATTACCAAAATAATCACCCAAGTATTAAATTTGAATTGTCGGTCTGCAATCAAAGAATTATTCTAACATGATATGAATGTGAATGGCGACGCTGAGGCTAGCACCAAGGTATTATTTAGTAATAATTTTAGAGTGAAAATAACGAAAAAAGAAGGTATTGTTTCTGTTGATATAATTTTCCTTGTAAGGCTACACCCACGCTTATAAAAAATCGTTAATGGGCAGACTATGTATTCGTAGACCTCCATGCAGGTTCTAAAGTCGGCTAGGGTGGTCACCGGGAATCGAACCGTTGACCTCTCCTGTTCAAACCTCACACGTTACCACGACGTAATTTTTATCAAAACAACCTTTAAACACATTTTACCCTATGTTAAATAAGGCTGTTATTTATCAAATATTTCATTCATCTATAACGTAGACTGTAAAACAGGCTAGCTTCAAAGAACAATTAAGAAAATCTATCAGATACATTCGATCGCTTAATTTGAATTTTTTCTCCCATTTTAATTCTAAAAATGCCATACTCTTCATATCACCCTCATATTTATTTGTTTAGGATTCCATAAAAATTAGTTTAATTGTCGATATCGCGCAAGAAAAATACCATATATTTACACAGTCATCTGTATGAGAGGGATTTTCCTTTAAGTACGGGGTTTTCAGGGTAAGAGAAATCATTTTAAAGCACAATAGATTCCCTAATGAATAAGTGTTGTTTGTCGTGGTCCTGGCGGCGGCCTGTCGTCAGAGGGATTTCCAAGACCCCAGCCAGGTATACAGTCTTCAAAGGGTATACAAAATATTTTTGCAAGGGGTGTGCAACTGAATAATTCGTCGAATTTTCTCGAAGATCTCCGGTGAATGAAAAAAGCTTTTAAACAAATATGGTTCGATCTCTCTGCTGGAATATTAAAAAAATATCTCTCGAAGGGAGGGGTGTTTAAAAACATTCTCGTCCTATGTTTACTAAGAGAATAAGCCAATCTTTTAAATGGAATAAACAAATAAGCTTTCTTGACGATAATAATAATTATAATAATAATAAAAAAAACTGATTGCCTCTGAGAAGGAAATAATACTTGGAGATAATTGCAATGGTCACGAATGTTTACTGAGACTTCTACAGAATCTATACACTATGCGTTTAATTATAATTTCAGCGTAAAATGAAAATATCCGTTTAATTTTCCTGACGGGAGAGGCATACTCAATATTTTATTAAACGATATAAGAGGTAGTATACCATGAAACTTAATCATTAATAATCTTCATGTAGAATTTAAATTACTTATTGGAGGAAAAAATGTTTTAGCAGGCTTGTAATTGCCTGGTTTAGGATTTTCCCGTTTGTATGGGTGACTTCTGCGCAGAGCAATTAGGAACCGTTTCAAGCTGACCATTAACGATATGATAGATATCCATTGTATTCTTAAAAGGTTATTTTTTCCCAGCGGGTCGGGTTTTTTTTCGTCAAGGGTGTACAAACTTTCCTTTACATTGACTGAATTTATGAAAGATATCGTAATTCTTTTTTGCTTGCGTACGTGCGATACTTTATCGTTTTAAAGTCCGTACCTATGCGCATGGAGTGCTTTATCATCTGGGCGTTGTATTTGTGCTTCTTTTTCAGTTGTTTGGCGAAGAGTAACAAGGAATGTGTCTTGTTTAGGATAGTCTCCATATTTCATTATTTATTTAGAATTAAACAAATGTTATTAGTCGTAATAGTTATACACGCGTAATAATCAACTTAACACCCGAACACATACGACGGCAACCAAAATGCGCAAGTCAGTTCATATACACTTATTTACATTAATTAATAAAAAATATTTAATTGTATTCATGGATCAGCGAGACCATTATTTATTTTTAATAACGTATGTAATATTTAACTATAATGTTAACCTATTTATTTATTTTTAATAACATATGTAATATTCACCTATAATGTTAACCGAATCATTTATTTTTAATAACATATATTTAACTATAATGTTAACCGTATTTATTTATTTTTAATAACATATGTAGTATTCATCGATCAGCGAGACCCTTATTTATTTTTAATAACGTATGTAATATTTAACTATAATGTTAACCGTATTTATTTATTTTTTAATAATGTAGGTAATATTCAGTTGTAAGTTAACCGTATTTAATTATTTTTTCATAATCAATTCCACGGAATTATATAACGAGGACAACCTGAACGCGCCACGGATGTTAAACGATGTATTATTTAACTATAATGTTAATTCACGTTTATTTATTTTTTCATAATCAATTCCCCCGGAATTATAACGAGACAACATGAACGCACCTCGCATGTTAAATGAGTATTATTTAACTAAAATGTTAATTCGCCTTTTTTTCCAGAATCATATTCCTCGGAATTATATGGAGTTAAGATGGCCGCCATGCGCGCACCTCAAGGCTCAATATGGTGAATTCACAACTTTCGAATATGACCACATGGCGCGCTGACGGAGGTGGCGAACTGAAGCGCGAAGGAGGGGATGAATGCTAACTTGCCACTGCACTTGCTGAGGCTGGTCACTCGCGTCTGGCGCTCCATGGAGGAAGGGTTGCGCGCGGGCTTTCAGTGAAATTATCGCGCGTTAACGTCTCGTTACGGCAACTCTGTCCTTTCAGCCATGGATTCATCTAAGTGTTGTAATATTCTTATAAACCCAAAATATATTTTCCCTCAAAAGTAGGATTAAACAAATGTTATTAGTCGTAATAATTATACACATGTAATAATCGCCTTAACACATCCATATACGAGAACGACCAGGTGCGCGCGAGTCAATTCATATACAATTAATCAAAAAAAATACTTAATTGTATTCATCGATCGAGGAGCATCGTTTGATTACATCGCCCTGTAGTGCAATGTGCGGACATTAGTAGTAATAAAATACCGATTCTTTTTTTTCAACAATGTTTTATGCATGGACGAACATTACCTAATTGATTGACACAATTATCTCCTCAAATCGATTTGCGAACAGTGGCACGCATCGAGAAAAACCATTCCCCTACCACACCCATCACCAGGGCGGGATTTAGACAGGTCGCAATGAGAGTGGGGCGTATGGGAACAATACACACTCTCCCACCTATCCGCAGAGGAACCAATCACACGGGTGGGATTTAGACAGGTCACAATGAAGGGGGAGGGAATGTGGCCAGCGTATTGGAACAATACACACTCTCCCACCTATCCACAGGGAACCAATCAAACGGATGGGATTTAGACAGGTCACAATGAGGGGGAGGAAATGTGGCCAGCGTATGGGAACAATACTCTCTCCCACCTATCCACAAGGAACCAATCAGACCACAAAGGGGAGGGAGGGAGGGGGCGCGTGCCAGGCGGCTTTTCAGGTTAGAACACACAGGAGGGGGGCGGGTGGCCACCGACACGAGACCAGGCGGCATGTGGGAGGGGGCAGGGCCAGGCGGCACGCGACCAGACGGCAAACAGTAGAACACAAAGAAGGGGCGGGGCCGCCGGTGTGGAACAAAGGGATATCACATTACAAAGTTAATTGGCTTACATCCTTATCAATTGGCGGCATCTGCCTTTGTTCTTGAATCGCTATCTATTATCTACTCACAACGTGGTTGAGCCTTATTCAGGGCAGGTACACGTATAGCACACCTTAAAGCTTCGCTCAGCTTGCCAACTTGTGGACTGGACTGGAGCATTGTCAGTTGGAACAATCTCTTCATATATGAACATCTACACTGAAGAATGGGGACCGATATAACTCGCAATGTTCGCTTGTTAGGTTAGCCCTAGAAAATGCATCATTTACTGTGGTTACAGCGCTACGCCAGCATTATCTGCACAACAGGGAATCTCCAGTATACAACTTCTGAAGGAAAGAGAGAACTTTTGTACAAGGGGTAATATCCATTACATTAGTTTTACAGTATTAAAAGGAAGCCACTGTGTTATTTTGTGAGAGCTTTGTAGTGACTTACGTCAAGTTAAAGTCAGAAAGTGTAGTTGAAGTAATCGCCCAGTTTTAAAGGGTGTTTAGACAACGGACTGTAGCACGATTACAGGTGTACGAGTCAAAAGGGACTTTTAAGACATTTTGAAGAGCAGTCGCTTACTAGCAATGTTTCATGAAACTAAAAAACTCTTAATGCGTTTTGTTATTATTCGGAAAGTGCTTGAGGCGCGGATTATGCACAACGTTCCTTGTTTCTCATTTTCCAATACAAGCATCAAAGGTTTGTTTATGAATTTAAAACTTAACGTGTTCTATTTTCCACACTTGTATTATTCAATAAGTTCAGTATTACAAAATATTTATTCTTACACCTGAGAATATACCTTAGTAATTACAAGGCAGGGTCCTTTTCCCTTCCAATGTCTAGGTATCTGCAATTAGGTATCATGAGTTGAGTATACTGTGGCTAGAATTAGGCAAATGCAGCAAAGGTTAAAGGAAAACAATTCCCAGAGCGCGTGCCGCAGTGTTAAATTGTCATGAGACTATGAACGAGAGGCTATCATTAGTTAAGCATTTAATTATGTAAGTTATTAATATGCAAGTGTAGATTTCAGTTTAATAAAACACGTTTCAAATCTAAACTTATTTGTGGGCCTCGTGCCTGCGAGTTTATTGTGCCTGTGTTAAACCTATGTGACTTTGCCCGCGATTCATTCTCTGACGTTTTAGTGGGCCCCCGTTACGAAACGTTTGGCAAAACCTTATCTAGGGTCATCACATTCCAATTAGTAAAACACTGATGTGTTACATTTACAGGACTATCTCTAATCTCTATCGCTATTAGTGGGTATACAAATTATTCTTACGAAAGTATATTTTCCTACCTACTTATTTTAATCGACATAAATCTTTCCGGAATAGCTGCATACACATTTCGTTATAGATACAAAGGAAATAGCGATAGGCAAATGCTTAATAACTGGACATTATATGATGGCCTTAAAATTTCATACTCTTTCCATGCAATCGCGAGAAACAACTGAAAATAGACAGGGCTTCAAAAGAATGACTAAGTGATGAACAATTCGAACCATTAATAACAGATATCTCGGAAATGGCTGATGCCATAAACATTATTGGAAATAAATTGTGTATTTTAAAGACAGATAAATCTTCTGAGTAGTACGTTTTCGTCTATCCCTTAACGTTAAACAGTTATGCAAGATTATATAAATCCTTCCGAATGAAGAGGACTTCAAGATATTTCCCGAAAATTCAAGATATATACTTTATTTATCATGTATATATCTTTAATGTATAGTATTTTATTCAAAATCATTACAGCAATTTTTCAGAAAATAAAAAATTTCGAAAATGTTCCATATAAGGGTAGTTTGGGAGTCTAGTTCAAGGTATCCTGGGCCACCAAATTGGTGATATATGGGAAAAGATAGGGAAAATGAAGTGAAATGCTAGGCTAGCAGGGATGAAGGGCAGAAAAATGGTAATACATGGGAGAGATAGGAATACCAATGCTGGTGCTAAGGAGGGTAGGGGTTGAAGGTTTTCGGGGGTGGTTCTCAGAACAATTTAGTGTTCTTTGGAGATGTACACGCACGCACGCACGTTCGTTGCTGGGATATGTTGTATTATTATGTATGACTTAAAAAGCTTTTTCTGTAACCAATGTGTCTAGGTACCTATATCTTAAACTAAACCCTCCTCTAATAATCTTTTCTAACTTAACTTAACCTAACCCGGCCGATCCTAGCAAAGCTAACCTTACCTTACCTAACCTAGACTACCCTCTCATCATCATCTATTCCATCCTGTCATTGTCTAACCTAACCAACACATCCTCACATCATCTATTCCATCCTGCCATCGTCTAACCAAACCTGATACTAATCTTCCAACAAAGCTAACCTAACCCAGACTTTACCCCATGTAGACCTAAGCTTGATACACTTCTCTCGTTTTACACTGATTTGTTGGTGTTTTGCGGCAGTTTATTTCGTTTTTGTGGACGTATCGGTCATATCTATACCCATATTTGTTATGTTTTGGAGTATTCTAATGTTTTACAGCGATTTTACAAGACAAACCCACACACCCTGGAAGAGTTAAAACAAAACATCCGCCAGGAAATTGCCAGCATTTCTCGACGTGAATTACGGCGAGTGATAGTTTCCTGAAGCGGTGCCAAAAATGTATGGACAACGACAGTGGCCAGTTTCAGCATCTCCTTTCATAAAGTTGGCAAGTAAAGCCTTTAAACGTAGTTAAAAATGTTCTATGGTTTCATCCGCGACTTTCTATGATAGCAGCAGACGGCAACGAGCGCCGAGGACGCGGACAGGAAAAACACCGCGCAGCCGGTTCGTAGTTTTTTGGCTCTCCCTGTAGTATTGTAATAAAAATCGTTAAGAACCATTTTTCAGAAAATCAAAAAAATTTAAATAACGTTCTATGTAAAGCGTAATTTGGAAAGGGAAGATTTTGTTAAAAATCATGTCATTTCTTTGGAAGGTACCTACTGAAGCTAAATATCAAGTTTGGTATTTATTGGGATTTTTGTTTTTGAGTTCTCTCTCTTTTGCACGCATACACAACTTTTCCTAAAAAAAATGCTTTATTTGGATTCAGGGGGCCTAAAAACATTTATTTCCGGTGAAATCTCGGAACAAAATTTTTGGGTAGAATGCAATACCTTCTCTACCTACTATGTAGGTGGTAGAGAAAGTAAAAAGTAATTTGCTTAAACAAAAATACACACATAAAGGACATAACTTTTACAGGTAATTATTTTTAAAATCTAAAAAATGTCCTAACTACAGCATATAAATGAATAAAACAAAATTAAATTTCAAAATGCTGAACATATTAAACAAAATATGGTTATAAGCAAATTTTACAGACAATATGTCGCAATATTTCAATAACTCAATTGAACAAATATCAATCATTATCATCTGTAATGGTTCTGTACTTTTGAATTGAGCATATAGCTTGTAATAACTTTGTACTTTCCAGAACCAAATCATAGAATTTTCTACAGGTACAGTTGAAATCACATTTTGTTATTGGGTGTTTCGGAATGTCCTCAGTTTTTAATACAGATTTCTCAGCAGTCCACATATTCATTACTGAGAAAACTCTCTCAGTGGGTGTATTTGTGGCTGAAAGGTATAAATTGAGCTCTATAATGTTACATACCTGTGAAAAAGAAATGCATTCTTCCTGAAAATGTCTGAATATCTCAACCCATCTTAAATGTTTTGAATTTAACCATGTTCCATCCTTGAACTTTTTCAGCTGTGGCATATACCCAAATATTTCAAATTTCACTGAAGAGAGAAGAATAATTTAGTTGTTGTACTGACCATTTATTGATACATTTTTAGCCATTTTGCATCTTATCCCATTCAATCACTAAATTTAGTCTCAGCCCATACAAACCAGTAATTTCTGTATAGGAAGTAGACCACTGCTGAATATTTTTGACAGAGGTGGAATAAAACGAAATCACATCTTTCTTAAAACTTGCAATACAAAACATTTTTAGTTTTGATTGTATTGTAAGTGGGGAAAAAATATTTACATCTGTCAGTTGATTTTTATTTAAGATATGTAATTAATGCAGAAACCTCTACCATAGAAACATGGCGGTCCTCAAGAAAGTGAGCAAAATCATTAAAAACAGTTGCATTGGAATGAATGAAATGCAGCCATATTTCATATAAAAAGTCTTCAAAAAACATTTTAATGCCTATACTAAACTTGTCTTGTGACAAAGTGTGATTTTAAGGCTGGATAGAGTTTAAGTATACACTCAATGGCCAGCAACACAGAAAGTCTTCTAGTTTTATTGTAAGAAAGAAGTTTTAAGAACTCTATCTCCACAAAGTCACAAAATTTACATAAAGTAGATTCATGCTCTGTATCTATGCAAAACTATGAATATATTTTCTGTATCACACTTTCTATGCAAACTGTTAGGCAGTCCATTGCAGTTTGTACACAATTGTTAACTACATGTGCAGAACACCTACAACTACAATTGGTTTATTTTCAACATCTGTGAATAATATGGTAAACATTATTTTGACAAATTTCTTGCCGTTTCTCAAAAGTTACAGTTTGGATTGTCAGTACATAAATCAACAACTTCATTTTTAATGTTGTATTCATTTAATGTCTTTAGCATATTACGAAAGCACAATATCTGACATTTCACCACACTGGTCTTGAAAATCATGAACTTAACTTGTACCCCACTTGAAGAGAAGTAGTAAACCAACAATGGAAACAATTTCACAGATTAATGGTTTGAAAAATCTGTGCAAAGTGTAATGTAATGTAATTTCTTTCTTTTTTTTCCAAAGCTTTAAAATCTGAGGGCTGATCATATTTGTCACAATCCCTTCTGATTTTGTTTTTGCACAAGCATAAGGCAGGCAGCTCAAAGCATTTCTTTACAAGTTTTGAAGTACAATCTGTAGAACAAAATGAGTGGGAAAAAAAAAGCTTCCGCTGCCGCCAATTGTTGTTCTTTAGGTCTGAAATATTTATTTCTGATAAATGTAGAAAGTGTAGTGCTAGATACAACAGCAGAGTCAGATGGCTTATATTTTGCCATTTAGAGATGCTGAATTATTTCATCAGGCTTCCCAGTGTTGGCAATAGAAAACTCATCTGAACAATTTTGACAGTGAACGTCAATGTCGGTCTTCCCTCTCTTTAGAATGGATAAATAGAATTCAATTCTGAATTAAAAACATATTCCTTGTTTCTAACTGTTCTAACACTACACAATTGATAGTTGACTGTGACTGAGTGATTATTAAACACATTAACAGTTAACAGACCTAATATGTTTATTATCCCTTACACCACAATATAGTAAATATCAAAAAGTACAAATCATAAAATTAGAATAATCTAAATATACAAGAAACAAAACTATAATCTGTATTCTGATGAAACTGCAACATTAGCATAAATGGGGGGGGGGGGGGAAACCTAACTATAACATACATATTTCAACTTTAAAGTAGATAGGACATTTTGGGACATATAAAAAAATGGATATTTCTTAATTTTCTCCAAGTCTCCTTCAAAGATGGCAACTAGTTGGCCAGCACAGGTTTGAATCCTATTAAAGGAAGTCTGGATTTTGCACGCTTGCCGCAGCCCAGCAGGCAGTGAAGGACAGTGATCATGATGAACGGTATGCACATATAAGCTCTGGCCTGTTATAGCCCTTTGTTCCAAATACTGTGGTACAGTCAGAATGTAATCTTAGGTCTCGCTTTATTCTAAGAAATTACAACAGAATGCAACGTTGATACAGTGAAATTCATTGCTTGTCATATCCATGGTGAAAATCCTATCACTTCATTTCTCCCCTTTAAGCTGCAAAAAGGCATCCATTCCACTAGTCATAAGTTTTATGGGCAAAACATAAAAGTTGATAGCTCTACTTTTGCAACATGCTTTCTTGTACCTATGACCGTAATCTATCTGCACATTTAGTTCTGTTCTGTCCCCAGCAGTGAAGCAATTTTTTCCTCTGCAAACCAGTTCCAAAAGCGTATGAACTAGGATCCAGTGTAATCACCTAACAAAAGTAGTAAAATCCTTACAAAAAGCATAAGTACTGCTGGACCACAAATTTGGTGAACTACGTTTGCCTGTTGACAACTGTACTGTGAATTCCTGCACATCCCTTCTATATGCTAGGTGACATGCACTTCCAAAATTCTTTGGAGGGTTTCAGAATGTTCTTGTGGTTCTGTTATATTCTGGAATTATCTGGAAGATTCTAAATTCTCCCATTAGGCCTGTAATAAATTGGAAGTTCCTATAAGAAAATCAAAGAATAAAAATCTTCCACAGTTCAAATTTTTTGGATAATTTTCTTTCCGTAACATTGAACACTTTTCTTCAACACAGGTTTTAAATTCCAGAAGTAAAATAATTTCAGCACAATATGTAGTACACATATGTACGATATACCCACTCCCAGATGATTTTAAGAATTTTTGAGACTGCTGTTTCTGAGCAACTTATTTTTTAATTTTGTGTATTTTTAATTACTGTTCAAAGCTTAGTTTTGTGTATATGATTTATTTTTACTAGGTAGCAACAAAAATACTTCTAAACAATATATACATTTATCTCTATTTATTCCAACATTATTGCAGTTTATAAAATATAACATTCTAAAGTGACCTTCATGGTGTCAAATTTTAACAGCAATATGTAAGGTGAAATTCTTTATTTGTTTCTTCCAAAAGTGTATGTTTACTCAGATTACCTCTATGGTTTCACATATTACAATTTCAGGAAAATCAGAGACAATTTCCGAATTTTCATTTCAAGTACGTAATTTGAGATGGAAAGGATTGTTGATGATGATGAACCCTGAGTGGACTCTTTTTATAGGCATGCACATAGGCTTTTAAGAGCCCTTTGTATCTCTTATCCTGGACATTAATCAAGTTGAATGGTCTGGGTAAAATGGACCATGTCCTTGATAACTGCACTTCTTATATCCTCAAGTTCCAAAAAGAAGGGATACATATCCATGCATAGCAAATCCTTTGCAATCACGTAGTATATGCTGTATGGTTTCAAAATCCCTCACACATTTCTTACATAAAGGGTCTTGAGTAAGTTCCATTACATATAAACATCTGCACAAAGTGTTATGGCCTGTAGATACTCCTCTGAGCTTAAATCTAGTTAAATTCAGGAGTAACTTACTAAAATTCCTGCCAGGCCCCGATATAAAATCATGGGTTTGCCTGGCAGTAGTTTGTTTACTCCAGATCTCAAGATAAGCCCTTGCCATTACCTGGGTTATCTCATACTTGACACTTCTGAGAGACACACCATAGAAGGGCTCAGGACCAAGAAAATCAAGCTCCAATCCCCTCTTTGCAAGAGAGTCTGCCATCTCATTTCCTATACGAGCATGCCCAGAAACCCAAAGAAGAGTAACCAGACAGCTGGCACAGAGTCTATACAACATCCTTTGGCATTGCCACACCATTCTGGATGTAGTTTAGACCACTCTAAGGGCATTCAAAGCCGCCAGGCTATCTGAGCAGATAAACACATCTGCCTGTCTCCTGGAAAAGTAAGAATATGCATAACACGCTAAGATTGCATATATCTCAGCCTGAAAAACAATGGCAACACTTCCAAGGGGAATGGTAAGCCTGGACCTAGGGCCCCAGTCCCCATCCTACATTCGAAGTGGAAGCCACTCATGTACCATGTCCGGCTTCTACTCCTCCCTAGAAGGTGTCGCCACTGTATAAGATTGACATAGATTATATCTATTTCCCATTAGATCCCCTACCATCAGGAAATCCCCTACCTGAAATCAGTGAATGCCTTTCATACATGCCAATCTTTGCAGCAACTGCCATCACAGAGTCAGACCACCAAACCAATGCCACATAGGATATCCATGGCCTTATCAATGAGGAGTATAGCCATTTGACCACCTCTGGGTCTCAGATCCCACCTCAGTCTAATGGCTCTCCTGCATGATCACAAAGCATTATGGGCCTTATTTACTTTGTAACCCACATGCTTTTTCCAGCTCAGCCCAGCATCCAGGATAACACCTACACACTTAACCATTCTTCTTTCCAAACAGAAGGGGCTCTACCAACACCGGCAGGAGCCCCTTCCTCTGCCCCATTCTCCTTGTGAAAACATTATTTCAGTCTTGTCTGGGTTAAACAGACAAGTCCGTTTCTTTACACAATTCCTCTAGAGTATGCCAAGATAGTACTCAGGAATTTTCCACTTGCTACAAGCCATATGTTGTAGCATAGCCTTGAACATATACCCCTCCCCTGTTGAGGCTGTTAAACACATCATCCACCACCAGACATCACGGAGTGGGTTACAAAACTCCCCCTTATGGGCAGCTCCGGGACACTGATGCCCTCAAGGTCTCTCCCCCCAGGGCCATCATAGCTTCACAGCCTTCCAAGGAGGTCATAATCCAGTCCGTAACCACCGGACTGACTCCTCTACTCTCCAGGAACTACCTAATGGTGCCTAAAGTCACATGATTAAAGGCATCCTTTATGTCCAGGAAAACTGCCATGGCCAGTTTTCCACAGTCCAGCAGCCCCTCCAGTCTTACCAAGAACTGATGGAGCACTGTTTCCTTGGATTTACCTGTTCATTAAGCATACTGATAAGGAGTATGGGACTGTCAACCAGTACCCCATCCCTCAAATATCTTATCTACCAGTCTTTCCAGAGCCTTCAACAAGAAGGAAGTTAGATTGATAGGACGAAAACCCTTAGGCCTGCAGTAAGATTTTCTACCTGGCTTAGATATAAACACCACTTTGGCCTGCCTCCAGAGGCAAAAAACATGCCTTATAGCAAGACAGGCACTGAAGATGTTCATCAGGTGAGGAGAAACGATCTCCCAGCCCTCCTACAGAAGAGCCAGGAAGACCCTATCCTCACCCAGGCTTTTATAGGGCTCAAAAGAAAAATCAGCCCATTTGCAGCCTTTATGCGAAGACCCATGTGCACCAGCTGAGGTCGGTTGCTCTTAAGGAGGAACCCCTTTATACAAGTTCCTGAGAAGTGGGTCCCACGTAACAGCCTCAAGGTCTCCCCCTCCTATTGCATCATAGCAGCAGAAGGGCCTTCTGAGGCCAAAATGGCCCCACCTCCCAAGACCAGGAATTTCTGCAAGGGAACAACACTCGACCGCTTCTGAATATTACCACAAAAGTACTTCCAAGATTCCTCGGAGGCTCTCTAGGATGGGAAGTCACTTGAGTCAGGCACCTTTAGGGATGCAAGGCAAAGATTTCCTGGAAATTCCCCCTTTCCAAAAAGCTGTGTACATATAAAATTGTTTCTTTTTATTTACTTTGATTTTTATAAAACATGGTTCTAAATAATTTGATTGCCATATATTTTTAGGACCTTCACATAATGAATACAATGTATACCTTGAGTTTTCCCTGAATAGCATGTGAAATTATCATTCAAAATGAATTTTCTCTGACTATAAAACTACAACAGATAAAAAAACTTACTGCACAAAAAAACACGCAGAGCTGACTAATATAAAGAATGCATGTCAATTAATTTTATCATTGCATTAACTATTTTCAAAATATTTGCTGTTGTATGTTTAACTTTTTGTACATCTAGGTTATATGCTTGAAAATGTGGGATTCTTCTCTTATTTTCACCACTATCATTTTTAGAAAAAAAGCCTGTGTATGTGTGTATCTGTCTATGACCAGTACAACTCAAAAACAAATGTCGGATAAATACCAAACTTGGTATCTAAGTTCAGCACTTTCCAAAGATGTGACACAAAGATTTTCAAGAAAATCCCCCACCTCAAACTACCTTTTACATGGAACATTTTTCAAATATTTTGATTTTCTGAAAAATGGCTATAGTGATTTTGATTAAAATACTGTATATCAAAGATAATTACATGACAAATAAAATGTATATCTTGTTTTCAGGAAATAGCTTTGAAATCCTCTTCATTTGGAAGGAAACTTATATAATCTTGCATAACTGGTAAACGTTAAGCGATAGATGAAAACTTTCTGGCATCAACCATTTCCCAGATATCCGTTATTAATGATTAGAATTGTTTAACACTTCTTTTAAAATTGTGTCGATTATCAGTTGTTTTTTTCACAATGTCATGGAAAGAGTGAAATTTTAAGGCCAGCATATAGCATACAGTTTCAAAACATCTGATATCACCATTTCTTTTGTATCTATAACAAAATGTGCAATGCATCTATTTCTGGAAACATTTATCTTGATTAAAGAGAAGCAGATATGGAAATAATATTTCATAAGAATAAAATGTATTCACACTAATAAGCGGCAGAAGTTAGAGAAAGTGATGTGAATGTAATACATCAGATTTTTTTCATTTAACTCATTTCTGACAAAACCAATCTCGTGATAGAAGAAAATGAGAGTGTGATAATTAATTGTACTTTCACATTAGGGGCATGTAGACACTTAGAAAGCTTAGATAACACTTTGAAGATTCCATGATACAAGGTACTCGATCAACCAATCTTTGGCTTTCCATGCCAAGAAATAAATTTGTCAGATGTACACCAGTGGACAAAAAATGAGTCATCCCCAGATTCCATGTGTGGATCAGCATACCTTCATAACTGCTGTGTTCACAATACAGGAACTGTAGAATGATCTGCGCCTGTGAGGCAATGGTCACCTTATAAGCTACTGAAAACAGAACATGGAATGCTACGGTGGCCGAGAGGCTAAGAAGGCACTGCTTGCGCTCATAAGCTTCTCAGCTCAAATCTCATTTTAGTTGTTATTTTTTATGTTGTTAATTTTATGACTGGATGTGAATATAATATTACATTAATATAACTTTATCATTTGAAGTTTTAGGCATACCTATGCACACAAAAACATAATTCTACTTAAACTCTCATTTTAAATAACTAAAGAAAGAAATGCAAATAAACTATTATCCTCTAAAACTAAAACACACAAAAAATAAACAAAACTAATAACAGTTGTATGTATCCTCAGCACGTATAACTGCCCTCAATCTTTGGGGCATAGATGAAATTAAATCCCTACAGTAACGTGGACGAGAACACATAATGTCCCAGGCTTCCTGAACCTGTGCCCAGAAGCCATCTTTTGTCCTTTGCACTTCTGCAGGGAAATTCGAGAGCAGCTCCTTTTTCACCTCAGCCCACACATTTTCATCTGGTGAACAGATTTCAACCCTATTGAAATCTTTCACTTTGATATCCTGCCTCTGTGAGAACCAATTTGAAACCTTTCAACTTATGTGTATAGGATGGTTATCCTGTACGAATTCTTCCATCAGGAAATCCCATCCTCACAGAGAAAATCAAAATATTCTCAAGTATCGTGTATTGTGCACTGTTAGTCTTCCATCAAGCTGTCACAACACCCTAGACCTTTCCTTGATGTCCAACCCCAACAAGATAAAGATATGTGACCATGATGAAATTGTGAAACCATGTATTTTGCACTGTATCGGGACCCCTTTGGACGGTGTGGAACAAAATGTTTCCTCATCTGAGAATATCATGTTATTCTAGTCGTGGTTGGTGTTTTTCTCTGCAAAAGCAAGGCAAAACAATCTGTGATCATCTGTCAGATGTTGCTTTTTAATTCCCCTTCATGAAAGAAGTCCTGCAACGTTTACACGCCACAGAGCTGTTTGAGCTGATCCAGGGAATTACGAATGTGCCTTCATTTCAGAAGCAGTTTGGAAAGGGTTCCTCTCTGCTACTGCAATTAAAGCTGCATCCATTTCAGAAGTGGACACATGTCTTTTACCAGAACTAGAACCCTTCCCTGGACAATCTCACCCACCTCTGCACTGTAGTTGCAGGTAGGCCAATACAAGCTGCAGCTTCATGAGTAAAAATGCCTGCTGCATTGACTAGTGCAAGGAGAGACTTCCTTATGCCTATGTCTCCGTGCGTGCATTCTGCCATTGTCAAATGCAGTGTGGTTCACTGAAACAGAACCTGTTTGGGCCTAATTGCATTTGCACACCCTTCTGTGCATCACGTGGTTTCGTGTGCAGCATATTATAGTTAGCTAGAATAAACCCTCAAAGAAACATTATAATAAATATTCTATTATTAACTTTACCAAATGACCTGTACGAAATGCAGTAATCGAAAATAAGTGGCCTCTATGTGTTGATTAAACATTACTAACTGAAGGAAAAAAAGTGTTTGCTACATGCGAGAAGTGAACCTGGTCTGTGGTCTTAACAACAGAAGTACCCTATGCTTTACCACAGCGCTACAGAGAAGACATGTGGAAGATAGCATGTTTAGTAATGCCATAAAACAACTGCTGCAGTGGCTACACAACTGTATTGCACATGGTGTAAACAAGGCACTGTGTCGTGTAGGACTTGGAAAACTTTGGTATTCAAGACAGGACTCATTTTGTCCACGGGTGCTCCTATACAGCGTACAGTTGAGATTTGTTTCCAAACATAAACAAGTGTATGTTGCCAAATCAGAAGCTATTCCCAGGCAAGGATTTATTGTGATTAACCTAAGGTGGATAGAGGAATAACTTTTTATATGAATTTCACAGAAGATAGAGCAGGGCCATAGTGCACGTGTTACCGATGGTAATTGTATAAGAGTAATACACATCATTCATAATTTTTACTAACAATACCTCAAAACTCAGAGGACTGTTTTTTACCTACTTCTTTATAAATATTGCTGTCATACAATGGAAGCCAGTCAGGGAAGCAGCTTGCAGATATGAAAAAAGGATTTTACTGTGCTAGTGTTACCATCCAGCTGAACAGGATATAAATATCCACAAACATTCACATGATCTACAGGGATCACTCCGCTCATTCCAAACTGGGATTTCTTTTGTGTATCAGAAATAGCTGCCTGAGCTCATGTGCTTCTCAGAAACTGGAGTAAGTGATACAATGACTGTTTTTGAGCAGTCAACCTTGTGCTTGGTGCGTGGAAGGAACATAAGAGGAGAAGCCAACTATTTCACATACATACAAAGTATTTGACTGTGGACAGCTAAGTACTCGCTGAAGATTAAAACATAGAAGGTTGGTAGAATCATCTATTACTCTTATCATTGTTTTTCTCCTCATAAGTAAGGTTTTTCCCAAGACTATGATTAGAAAATTTTAAGCCATCATCATTACTAATTGTTTTGCTATTGATACCTGCTTGATATGCAGCACATGTTTTGCACTGATCTTTCTTAGATCTGAAAAATCCTATGTTAAAATTGATGTGAAATATGTGCTCATAAAGCCACCTCTTTTCAGGGATAATGCCATCATTCTTACCCAACTCTATTTAAACATCATACATTTTACTTAGTCTTAGACTTGCTTCAAAATATTCCTTTGCAGAGTCTTTCCTACAATAATAAGCTGGAACACTCAGAAAGCTGTCTATATGTTTCCTAATAGCATTCCTCTTGTCTTCCTTAATTCTTGGAACTGCTTTTGTGCCCCTAGGGTCATCTCTGGCGTTTCTGTAATACCAGAATTGAATTGAGGTTTTATTTATGGATGCTATTTAACTGCTATGGTTCTTAGCGTCATATTCTATATCGGGCATGAAATACCGGAAATTTTGCTCAGAGGCATCTCTATCAGGCTTGAGGTTCTTTTACATGCCATAATTCTATGACACAGGACCACCGGTTTTACTTCTCTTCTGAAGGAAGCCATACTAAGGACTTTTACACCCGAAAAAATCCATTGCCCTCCACTGGGTTGAATCCGCAACCTCGGAACCAGAGGCTAGCATGGTACCCCTAGACCACGGAAGATGACTGTAACACTGGGTTTTTTATGTTCTTGGAAATGGCTAATTTTACTTTGAGAAATGCTAAGTATGCTCAAATAAAATGTTTTGCAGAATGCACAGATAAATAGTACTTGTACAAAAAGAAGTGTTTTGATTCTCTGTCTTTGTTTCTGCATCTATCCCTCACTTTTGTTTCCCTAGCAGTAATTTATTATAGAAACTGCTCTTCTGTGAATTTGTCATATTCCAAAATTCAGAAAATATAGAATTTCCCTGTTCTAGTGTAATTGCAAATGAACATTTAAATTTCCAATTACAATTTTGAAAAGTAAATTTCTTTTCTGGCACAGAAATTTCCTTTGTATTATAGTACTTCTTGCCTGTCTCTGTTGTTTTCGTCGAGACTTCTATTGGGATTTTTGCTTTTCATGGTAGCTACAGATTAAAAATTAATGACTGTCACTATAAGAATTCTTGGTTTCAACCACATAAGAGGTATGAGATCATGATAAACCTTTCACCTTAGCAGTAGTGTCTTTTTCAGCTGGTACTTCTGATTCTTTTCCAATTAACAATAACAAACTGTCCTTTCTGCATTGTGACTGAAAAACAACTGTCCTGAATAATACAGCAAGGATGTAAATTAGATAACAGTAAAACATAACCTAAATCTCAAACTCAAGTTTTTCTAATACACACTATAAAGCTAATTCATAATGTTACAATTATTGCTACCTACTACACAAGTGATACTACGGTTATGAACATAAAACATAACTTGTCCAATAATTACTTTTAACATACATCTATAATGTGTTTCTTTAGAACATTGAAGGTTTTCCAATCTTTGTTCATGTTTCTTATGGAAAGGTGGGATGAACCAATCACATTCACCATCTGAGCTATTATTAACATAATCTGGATCTTTGACACTGTAATCCAAATCAAAGTCCATCCTAATAATGTTGAAATGCCTTCAGAAAGCACAATACGGCACACTATAAACACTGGCATAAAAAGGTGTGCATTGCCATTATGAAACCCGGTGAGACATATTCATAAAAACAAAAGGATTTTCATCATCACCATTGTAAATGGATTGAAAACAAGCTTTCTCGATGTACCAGTAATGTAAGTTTGGTCAAATGGAGCCCAAATTATAATAAAAGCAAACACACATTGTAATGTCAAGCGATGTTGTGTCTTGTCTTATATTGGTACATTGATACCTGGACATGGAACAGTATGGTTCTGAAATTAAAAGGGAATATGGACATGGAACAAATTGTTTCTGTTAGTATTGGATGTTTTAAATGTACCTATTTACCCTGTTTTATTCACAGCATAGCTCTAGACACAGAATACTCGCTGAGCTTCATAACTAATGTTCTAAAAGAATTGGACTTAGAACAGTATGGTTCTAGACCATGAACATGTCAAAGCACACCTTGGAAATTTGTACATGAAAATCATATATTTTGTATGAAACTATTTCATATTGTGAAATTTAAATCACTGCCTTTAGGTTTGGAACTCAGTTGTATACAAAGTTTGTATTATTTATTATTTCAACCACCTGAAAACTGCAATAAAAGTTAACTGCATTACTCTCATTTTTCTCAAAAATATGAAAGAAGGTCAAAGACAATAGTATATATTTTAAAATACTAACTATGGCTACTTCAGAAAAATCAAACACATTGACGCATGTACAGCCTAAGACCAAATAAATGAGCAACAGCCAGAAAGGGATTTCAATTTGGAAGACCATCAGAAACATTTGCTGATGTTGTGTTCATAATACATGAGTTAATACCACCCTACATTCTTTTAAAAGCTATGTAGGAAGATGCTTTTTAGGTTGATTGTCTGCAAGGTAGCCAAGCAGTGAAATGCATGTGTCTCCTAAACAAAGGGTTTTGGTGTGTTTTTTATTTAAATTTTAATTTCTTAAATACATGGCAATGCTGTATGTTTTTCATGCATAAAGACACAAACAAATTACTCTTTCCATTTTCAAAATAAATGCCGCATTAGTAAGAATTCTAAAGTGGAAAACTAAGGCAAATATTTAATTGACTTAATATTAGATGTACAAATACTCATCTCATTCTTCAGTTATGAATGGAGCTGGCATGAGTATGTGCATGCACCTCAGAGCCTTGAAGTTCTGCATGATCTATTAGCAATCATACTGACCTTTGCTGTGGTTGAGCGCACACACATAAAGACGAAGCTACAAGGAGATCTCTCCTCATGTTAGTGAATGTTGCTGGATACTCTGTATCTTAGACTACAAGAGCATTTGAAGTCCCTATATCTACGGCTACAGATGGTGATGTTATGCAGGGAAGGGATTGTTTGCTGTCGACCTGGTTTAGGTCGAAAACATTTGACCACACCTCAGAAGGACACTGCAGTTCTAGAAGAGGCAGACAGCAATGCCTTCCAGCATGTGTCCACCATTGTAAGTAATTCTCTAATTTCCTGCTGTCAAATCACACAGCCTTACGTGTTTTGACTACAGCAGGGCCCTTTGCTCGATCAGCAGCTAAGAAGTAGCATCTTACAAATGATCACAGATGTCGCTTCACATTTGCGATGTCAATCATAACTCGAATAGGGTTATATTCATAGATGAGGTGACATTTTCATCTACAAATGGGGGAAAATAATTGTCTACCACCCCAGAGGAAAACGTTACTATGCAAAATATATGGCACAAATGGGATCACCAAAGTCGCATTTTCTCGATAAATTTAAGTGCTGATTTTTTTTTACATAAATGTTCTATGTGCAATTTAAATATCAAGCTCCCATCGATTGTTATACCTGACATTTCATATTTACAATTGCTCAATATTTTTATCATTTATTTTCACATTTAATGGTTCATTTTTTGACCTATTCTTTTAGTGTTGGAACATATCACTTTTGTCTTTTGAAAATTTACTTTCAGATTATTACAGTTTAAATATTTACAGATATCCTGCATTTCAATGGTTATAAACTTTTTTAATCTATTTATGCCTGTGTTTACAAATATAACTGAATATTATTTTGTAATTTCCATATTTGGGGATATCATTTCTATATAGTGAAACCAGAAGTGGATTCCTGTGGTACTCCAATTTTTGTTACTTCATAATTTGGCTTTACATATTTTATATTGCAACCTTGTCAGTAAAATATTTCGGTACATTGTTTACAATTTGTAAGGAGAGATTTTAAGATTTCTACGAACTTGCCTCTGAAGCAATATTTTTGTTTTCTGTCTAATAGTTTCCTATATGATACCCCATGAAAAGCTTTTGATTGATCCAGGAATATGCCTGCCGTTTTGTTCCTCTTATCAAGCACATGTAATGCTAAATGATAGTACTCTACAACAGCAGTGCTTGTAGTGAAGTTTCTCCTGAAGCCATGTTGCAACAGATTAAGGCACTATTGGAAATTTTAATTAAAGAGTGAGTTTTACGTAAAAGTTTATTCATTTTTTGTCGTAGGGGTCCTTTATAAATATCAATCATTTTAACTACTGCAATTAAAGTTAAAAATCGGTAGGAGGCAATTAAAATTATAAAGTAAACTGCATTTATTTAAAAAGCACATCAATCTATTAATTAGTATATGTTTGAAAGCTTTAGCAAATATGATAAGAGTAATCGGCCTGTAATTTTCAATGTGTTTTATCACCGTTTTTAAAGATTGGCATAACAATACTAAATTTTAATGTGTAGGGGAAAATTTCTTCATTTATTGAGGCATTCATTAGATGAACGAGTATGTTTGTTAATGCACTGCTACAGTGTTTTA
Source organism: Deroplatys truncata (assembly GCA_030765065.1). Taxonomy (NCBI): domain Eukaryota; kingdom Metazoa; phylum Arthropoda; class Insecta; order Mantodea; family Mantidae; genus Deroplatys; species Deroplatys truncata. The sequence goes on from CM060990.1 coordinate 375,249,677, forward strand.
AGATTTGTGATGATATGCCATCCCAACTGGAAGATGTTTTATTCTTAATTTTACTTATAACTTTTGATACTTCCTCTTCAGTTGATTCTTCTAATAAGAATCCAAGGTACAACTCCAGAATATTCGCCAGATGTGCCTCCTACTGCATCTTTCCCGTCGTTTTTATTACATTTATAAAATATCTGTTAAACAGCTAGCATATTTTATTCAGATTGTTGATAGTTTCAGCATCTTCTTGTAATGTTATATTACCGTTAGTATTTTGATTTACATTTTGATTTCTTTTTATTTCCCATAAGGAATTAGCTTTATTATTAGATCCTAAAATTTTTTCACTGTACTGTTGCTTCTTTAGGTTAACTGCAGCTAGAGAGTATTGTTTAATTTTTTGCATTTATCTTTATAGGTTTCCAAATTTGTGGCCTTATAAAATGTATACAAATCCTCCATTTTTCCTCTCAGGTTTCTTATTTCCAATGGAATCTTAATATGCTGATTGCCCCTATTTTTTACCTTATATTTCTGTAATGGACATTGCTTATGGAAGTGCATTTTTAGGATTTTAAAGAAATTTTCTCACTTTCTATTGCTATCGCTTTCCCTATATACAATTTTGCAATTTTCTTGATTTACACATGTGAGCAACTGGTTTAAATTATTGATTATTTATCATTTTATAACACAATTTATTTCTTCTACACTTTTTACACAATCTAATATTTCCATAGTTTGTGCAGAATCGTCTGATATACACAATTCCTCTACCATCACTTTATAGATATTACTTTCTAAATTTGTTATTATATAGTCAATGGAGGATGATGTATTTAGGGCGATTCTAATTGACTCTTTAAAAGTATCTTGTAAGTTTAAAGCTACTTAGTAACCTTTGTAATCTGCTGTTCTTGCACCTGAATTTATATTTAGATCTCCCATAATTATAACACTTTTGTTTTTCTCATATATCCTATGTAACAAATTTTCCAGACTATTTACAAAATGCTCCACTTTAGTACTTGGTGACCTGTATAGCCCTATGATAAGACAGTTATTTTTTGTGTACATTTTTACTTCTGCTATTTCAAAATCTTTAACCCAATTTTGTGGAGACAGACATCCCATTTTTGAGGAAGATGGCTACACCGCCAGCTTTGTGATGCTGCCTACTGTAGCTAGAAGCTAACTGGTAATTTTGGAGCCATTTTGGAGCCTAAAATATTTAATCTGCTCACAGTCAAGCACATGTTCTGACAACACCAAAACATTAGATTTATAATCTTCCAATATACCTTCAATTTCCTCTAATTTGTTAAATGCATATTGCACATTTTGATGCAGTAAGTTAAGATTTATATTTACACTGTTGTACACATTTTTATTACTACCGTTTGTTAAATCCTTATGACTGCTAATATACCCTAAGTGCATTAGTTGATTCTTGACTTCATTCAAGTTTATTTACTTTTACTAACATTCACCTATTTTTTTGTATAGTTTCCCCATTAACAGAGAATAAATGGCATCATATATCAAATTTCCAAATATGAAGGATGCCCTTCGGTTTGTGTGTGCACCATCTCTACAATAGTTATTTTCATTTAACTAGAAACTTCCATCTACCAGTAAACATTTTATTTTTCATAACCAGTTTAACTCTCTATTTATTCTTATTGCTCTTCTTACCCCTACATCTCAAGGTCGTGGTTTCAAACATGGTGGAAGGTGATGGATTTTTTTGGGCGTAAAATCCTTAGCATGGCTTTCTTTAGAAGGGCAGTAAAGCCGGTGGTCCTGTGTCTAAGATTTACAGTATGTAAAAGAACCTCAACCCTGATAAAGAGGTCTCTGATCAAAATTCCCAGTCTTTCACGCCCAATATAGAATGGGACATTAACAAGCATAGTAATTAAAGAGTGTCCATAAACAAAGCTCAATTAAATTCCTAAGGAGAATGCCACTTACAATTATTTCAGTACTTGGCGCTTGCGTTCTAATACTATTTATCAAATCCATTGTTTCTCCCATTATTTCCTCTGCACTTACTCCCCTTTTTATATTATTTGAGCCTGCATGATCACAGATGACAGTGACTTGAATGAAACTGAATTGAACTGATTACTTAAGTTAAGCTTTTATAGTTTATAGTTTGCATGTAACAACTATATTACATTATCATTTTCACGTTTATGTTTGCATTCAGGAATTAGTTAAACCCTTATATTCGTGGATATTATACATTGCTTCGGATAAAAATTAACAATAAAATTAATTACATAGGCATTATACAGAGTGAGCCAAAAGACTCTGAACCGTCTGTGCAGTGTTTTTCCTGTCAGCGTCCTCGGCACTCGTTGCCGTCTGCTGCTATAATAGAAAGGTGCGGATGAATCCATACAACATTTCTAAAACTACTTTTAAAGGCTTTACCTGCCAACTTTACGAAAGGAGATGCTGAAACTGGCCACCGTTGTCCATACATTTTTGGCACCTCTTTAGGAAACTATCCATCATTCACCGTAGTTCACATTGAGGAATTTCCTGGCGGATATTTTATTTTAATTCTTCCAGGGTGTGTGTGTTTGTCTTGTACACTTTATGTTTTAAGTTACCCTGGAGGGGTATTTTATGAACAATATTACCGGCTGCGCTGTGTTTTTCCACTGGGCGTGTGGAAATATGATAAAAACATGATAATGCACTGCTGCTATAAACAAAGCCACGCTGTTGTGGCTTTGCTTTGCAGTGTGAAGTGCAGTTTTGAGTTGACGGTGATATGATGTGGTTCAGTAAGTACAAGTTATTTATTATTTTGTTCTGTACTTAGTCACAAAGTATATTATGGCTCAGTATATGTTTTCTACTGCACAGTGTGTATTTATTTATGATTCGTATGTGTTAACTTGGTCAGCTCGCCAAGTGAAAATACGATTTGCAGAAAGATTTCCAGGTGTAAAAGTTCCAGACCGTAGAACAATCCATGAACTTTACAGTAAATTTCAGGCCAAGAAATCTAAAAGACAGCGTTCAGTTCTTACCGAAGAAACATTAGACAACATCGGTCATCGTTTGGAGAATTCCCCCCAAAAATTCCATAATGGATTGTTTCCTAAAGAGGTGCCAAAAATGTATGGACAACGACGGTGGCCAGTTTCAGCTTTTCCTTTCATAAAGTTGGTAAGTAAAGCCTTTAAAAGTAGTTTTAAAAATGTTGTATGGTTTCAGCCGTGCCTTTCGATAGCAGCAGATGGCAACGAGCACCAAGGACGTGGACAGGAAAAACACCGCGCAGGCGGTTCAGAGTCTTTTGTCTCACTCTGTACAAAACTATGTAAGCATATATACAGTGTTTCAGAGCTCGACCAATAAACTTTAAGGGATTATAGAGGGGTGTTGGGGGAACAATTGGAGATGGGACACTTATGGTCTCACAGTGATTAATTTTGTGCTCAAAATAAATTTGAGCCAGCATGCCACTGATACCAGCTCAATGGTATATGCAAGCATTTTCTGCACTGCCAAGAAGTATACATGTGTAGCCCACTGGTAAAGTAGGAAGTTCCCAAGCCAGCGAAACCAGTGCAGTCCCTTCCAAATGTTTCTCTCTCTTTTTTATCTTTTTTCGTTCTTCAAATTGTTGATTTGCAGGATATGGAATACTGCACTGCTCCATTTGTTATTACTGCTGCTGTTAACTGTAATCAAGCAAATCAAACAAATGAATTTTGAATAGGAATGCACAACATAAGATACTGTAATGTTCTAAACATACACATGATATGTAATCAGAATTATTTATGGAGGTGACTTTAAAAATGGCATTACTATGACCTCGGACTAATACACTATTGTGCTTATGAATTGAAAAAATATGCTGTCAGCTCTGGAAAGGAAATAACTAGTGTACAAGGCAAATCACAGTCACATTTCTGCTTAAGCGTTATTTATTCACTTTCAGGAACTGTAGAAAAGTGTATTTCTTCTTCAGATGTACGGAAACAGACAACAGTGTGCATCCCCATTTGTGAGCTCTGATTTTCTGAAATATTTTCCTTTTGGAAAGCACCAGTGCATCACCAGACAGCATTCCTATGCATTTGTAGAAAGTTAAATACATCTATGAAAGCGCCTGTTGCCACTTGCACGCATAGCTCACTTGTTAACATTGTTGACTATAATTGAAATAGTGCTGTGTTCGATTCCCTCTGTAAAGTGACTTTTGTTTTTCTTCTTGTGTTTAAGATGAGAGGTGCATGCATACGCAAACAGTAATAGTAATTTAAATTTCTGAATAATACAAGGGAAGAAAACATTTGGCTTTAGTGTAATGAAGTCCTCTCTACGTATGGTTTTGTCATGCAATGCTTAAACCTAATGCTCAAGAATACGTGCATTATTTTTGTTTGCACAGTGTGGTTGCAATGCTTAGAAGCATGCTCCTTTCTGAAGGTCACCATGGCGATATTCAGTGCTATTTGGTTAAATGTAGAAACTAATTACTGATAAAAAGGTTATACAAAAGAAGCGGCAATAAATATCCCGTTACATGGATATAAGAAATAATCAGGGAATGATATAGCACATGTTTTTTAAACAATGCAATGGCAATAACATGACAGTGGTCTAATAGAGGTATGGTGTAAATTTACGAAAACAAAGTTAAAATGTTAGAGATAATGAAAGAATAAAGAAATGTAACTTTTAATTTCACAATAGGCCACAGGAAATACAAAAAGATAATTCGGTAGTCATGCCTCACATGTAGGTAGATGCCAGTAATCATAAACAGAATAGATGTTACTGGTAAAATGCATTGGTTACTTGTTATGTAGCCTTGCATAAGCCATGAATAGAGGGAACACATGTAAATATTAATCGAGAAATGCACAAAAATTAATTATTCTATCCATTCCCACTGGGATGGGGAAATTGGAGAAAAAATTTAAAAAACCTCTTAAAGATGAACAACAATGGAAACCATACACGCTCATACTTCGGAGAAGGACATTTGTGCATAATAAGGAAGAATAAGAAATATCAAAGTAGTTATTAATACCTTGCAGTGGAGAAAATTCTGCAGCAAATGGAAGCACATTACAAATCCAAGAAGATCATGTCATGGAAAATGAACATTCTTATTTATGCTTAGAATGGAGGGAAGTGGAAAACGATAAGACAAATTAGGGAAGAAAGACTGTTTATTCACGCCTCATAGCGGAAGAATGTTGTAGAAACCGCAGAAGATAAAGGAAAATAAAAGCTCTTATTTATACTCTGATTGGAGCAAACTGGAAAATGATGAAGAATTACGAAGAAAACTGTTTGTTCACACCTCAGTTCAGAGGAAAGTTGCGAAATTGAGGAAGATGAAGGAAAATTAAGCTTCTTATTTATCCTTAGAGTGGAAAAAAATGATATGAACCAAGGAAGATAAAGGAAAATTAAAGCTGTTATTTATCCTCAGGATGGAAGAAACTTATAAAAATGAGGAAGATCAAGGAAAATTAAAGCACTTACTTATCCTGGGAGTGAAGGAAACCTGAAAATTATAAGAAAAAGTAAAGGAAACTCAACACGTTATTCATGCTTTCATTCAAAAAGCAGAAATTGTTGAAAGTGATGTCCAACTTTCAAGCATAAATTGCAACGATGAAGAAATGCATCTCGTACTCTCTCAAAGGTGCCTGGAGTATTGCAGATTACATCACAGGCAGCCATTACTTTTGCAAGCAGTTCATCTTCTGAATTTATTGAGGTATCATGTACAAGGCTCTTAATGTGACCCCATAAGGAATAATTGGAGGAGTAAGATCAGGAGAATATGGTGGCCAAGCAACAGTATCATCATGACCAGTCCATCGTTCTGAGAATGCATTATTTAGATGGTTTCTAACGTCCCTGTCAAAGTGGGCAGGAGCTCCATCATGCTGGAATCATATATGGCATCAGAGGACAAGAGGAACATCTCCGGAAACCCATGAACATGAGTCAAGAACTGGCGATACAATATCCATTTAGCCTAGGTAGAAGAAAATGTGGACTAACGAGGTAGTTGGAAATTATGCCAGCCCAAATGTTGATGCCAAAAATTGACTGTTCCTCCTCCGCACAATGGCATGTGGATTATAATGGCTCCACACAGGCTATTTCTATGGTTGAATGCCATTCCATCCCTTGTAAAACAACACTCATGAGTGGAGCACTTGGAAAAAGAAATCAAGCTGTTCAACGTAGTTTCAGAGACCCAGTTACAGAAATGCATTCGTCAATTAAAGTCTGCTGGTGTCAAGGACTGCACCTTCAAAAGATGGAATGGATGGAGTTGGTCTTCCTGCGTGGTCGTCCTCCGTGGTGTAGTGGTTACCATGCTAGTTCCCGAGGTTGCGGGTTCAAATCCGGCAGAGGGCGATGGATTTTTTCGGGCGTAAAAATTCTTAGCATGGCTTCCTTCGGAAGGCAAGTAAAGCTGATGGTCCCATGTCGTAGATTTACAGCACATAAAAGAACCTCAAGTCTGATAAAGAGGCCTCTGAGCAAAATTACCGGTCTTTCATGCCCAACATAGAATGGGACGTTAAGGACCACAGTAGTTAAAGAGCGTCCATAAATAAAACTCAATTTAATTTAATTTTGCACCACCCACCATACACTCAAACGATATGTGCACATTGTACATGCAATAACATGCGTACTAGCTGAAGGAGTCTCCTGAAACCTTTTGAGCAAATCTTCCTCAAATGCTGGAGCATGACGTGTTCGTCTTGCACTGATGTTTGGTCGATGCACCTTCAGGGATCCAGTTTCCCTTAGACACAGGTGAACAGACAGAAAAGTTGAGGGGTGTGGATGGTGTCTGTTAGGATATCTTCCTCTGCAAAGTAACACAGCTTCATATGTGTTGCCTTTAGCTTCCCCATAAACAAAATGCATGTCTCCTACCTCCTCAAATCTGTAATCATCAGCCATTATTCCACTGAATATGGTCAACGTAGTTCAAATGACACAGCAAGACTGTTAGCCATAGTCAACTTCACATTCATGCATGCAGTTAGGTACTGCAGCTGCACTGTGCAAACAGGAATATTGCAGGTGTTCCTACGCAATAGATTTAAACAGTATACTACACCCTCTTTAGAAATGACTATTACACTAAAACTAAATGTTTTTTCTTCTGGATTATTAAAAAATTAAAATTACCATTGCTATTCGCATATGCACGCACCTCTCATCTTAAACACAGGAAGAAGAACAAAAGTTATTTTACAGAGGAAATTTAACATGCCACTATTTCACTACAGGGTGGAGGACCATTCAATATATCCAAAACTAAGCATTGTAGAAAGAAATGTCTTGAATAAAAGTTGCTTGATTTTACAGGGGAAAGTAAATGCCATTAGTCATGTTTTATTTGGAGGAACACTCCTCCTTTCTCACTCACTTTCTCCTCATAAAAAAACTAAACATTTGTACAAAGCACTTTGCAATTGTTTTTACACCAATGTAAATAACAACAAAAACTCTAAAGGCCATGTACGAAGAGCACAATGAATGGTTGGACCATCCATGCATGGTCATTTGAGGGCCAAGTTTTGTTACATAATTGGGAACCAACATTTTTTATTTTGTTTCCTTATTCCTCATCACAAAATAAAGAGCTTTTTATAAACCATTTTCTAATGAGAAAACAACACACAAAATGTAGGTTCCCATTTAAAAAAAATAAACTGACCCTAAGATGACCTGACCATCATAACATCCTCCAAACAAACCATGACTAATGGCATTTACTTTCCTCCATAATATCCAGCAACTTTTATCAAACACATTTCTTTCTACAATGCTTAGTTTTGGAGATATTGTACAGTCTCATCTTAAATGGTCCACCCTATATATGATGTTACCAAGTTAGCTATCCATGCGAGTGACAACAGGCACTTTCATAGGTATATTTGACTTTCTACAAATGTATAGTAGTGCTATCTCGTGAATCACCGGTGCTTCCCAAAAGGAAAATATTTCAGAAAATCAGAATTCACAAATGGGAATGCTCACTGTTAGCTGTTTCCATATATTTGAAGAAAAAATACAGTTTTCTATGGTTCCTGGAAGTGAATAAATAAAGTTTAAGCAGGAATGTGACTGTGATTTGCTTTGTACAGTTATTTCTTTTCCAGAGCAAACAGCACATTCTTTCAATTCGTAAGTATAATAGTGTACTAGTCCCAGCTAATGGTAATGCCATTTTTGAAGTCACCTCCATAAAGGATTCTGAATACATATCATGTATATGTTTAGAACATTACAATATCTTACGTTATACATTCCTGTTCAAAATTCATTCGTTTGAGTGCCTGATTACATTTAACAGCAGCAGTAATAACAAATGGAGCAGTGCAGTTTTCCATATCCTTAACAATCAACAATTTGAAGAACAAAAATAACAACAGTAACATTAATAATAATAATAATAATAATAATAATAATAATAATAATAATATTATTATTATTATTATTATTATTATTATTATTATATAAAAACAAGAGCGAAAAACATTTGTCATGGCCAGAACTTGGAATCTGGTGCCAATGGTTTGAGAACTCCCTACTTTACCACTGAGCCACACATGTACACTTCTAGGCAGTGCAGCAAATCCTTGCATATACCATTGAGCTGGTATCAGTGGCGTACCTGCTCAAAATGATTTTGGCTTATTGCAAAAAATCATGCACTCTGGGAACCATAAGTGCCCTATCTCCAATTGTTCCCCCAACAGCCCTCTATAATCCCTTTAAGTTAATCAGTCAAATTCTGAAACACCCTGTATATATAATATGAATTATGAGCAACCTCTTCATTCTCTTCTGCAGTTCAAGCACTAAGAATTTTAAAATGTACAATAGTAAGTTAATTGAGAAACTGCTGTAAACACAGCACAAAATATACTCAAGTTCTGTATAGCTGAGTTGAACAAAAAACAAATCGGCAATGTAGGCACGTGACCAATGATACTCCCCAAGATATAAGGTCATGATGCCACACTGCTCCCCTGTGGCACCAAACACAGCACCCCTCCTCATATTAACCGTTCATTAGTGGTACAACCTTTGTGCCTTTTCTAAACTTTGCGAGAAGTATAATCTTTCTAAGTACTGTACAGAATGTAATGTAAGTAAAACCAAAACCATAATTTTTCTGAATTGTGCTACCTCCTTTAGGGGGGGAAGGTGTTACAACATATACTTTCTCTCAAACATATAAGACAAGTAGAAAATATATAAGCTAAATTCCTTTTAATTATCTGTTTGAGTAACGGCAACATTATTTACTGTAATGTAAGTTACTGATAATAAAGATGAGCAAACATACTACCATACCAAGTCTCTAAATTATTTTATTACCCGTATATAATGAAACAGAAATCATGTTTGACTTTTTTTTTTTTAAATTAGATCTATTTATTCACACTGCCCTTTTTATTAATGCAAATATGACTCACTTATTTAGAATTCCCTTAACTGCTGCTGAGAAGAACAGAGAAATTGAAGAAAATAGGCAGGTATGAAGAATATAAGAAAACAACCAGAGAGGCCGTTAGAAAATGTAGAAAAAACAGGAAGGAAATGGAACTTGTGTTATCAAAACAAGAAGAAAGGAAAATTAAACAAGAAAGATGAATGAAAGAAAGTAAGAGATGTGGTTGTAAAGTTTGGGAGAGAGAGAGAGAAAGAAAAAGAAGAATCAATCAAGAATGGCACTCCTGGACTATCTAATTCTGGGTCACCAATCTCAAAAAATTCTTCTAGTCTTGAGAAGGCTATTGCCAGGACAAGCCATGGACTTCCAAAATCACCCAGAAAGAAGACTGCAGTCATCAGGAAATTGACACCTACATTTACCCTTTTCCGATTAGTACATCTTCAATATCTTCAGGATTGAATCCAGATATTAATAATGCAATAACCAAATTCTACAATCAAGACAACATTAGTTAACAGGCACCTGGACGGAAGGAGACTAATACAGTGAAAGAAGGTAACATTAAAGACAAAATGTAGATTCGACATTTAATGTTCTCTTTGAAAGAGGTGACTGCAGTTTTTTGCAGCAAACATTGTGCTGTCATTGGTAAGAGTAAGTTTGCACAACTCCGGTCGAAACATGTTCTAACTGAGCAGTAAACTCCATTATGTCTGTCTTTGCCAGCACCATGAAAACTTTATTAATGCAATCAATGCAGTTCATAAAATACAACAGGAAGTTTTAGAGTAATCAAATAATTTGCCAGATGTTGTCCTTTGTAGAGATGACACAAAATCCTGCTGATTTTCAAAATGTGAATAATGCAAGAATGTTTTGTCCACAAAGCTGCATGTGACTAAAGATTACCAACAGTATGTTGGTATTCCCTGTGATGTGAATGGTATACCAACAGTATGTTGATATTCCATGTGTTGTGGATGGTATGGAAAGAATGTGAAGGAACATTAATAAAAATACAAGAAAAGGAAGTATGTAGCTGTTGATTGAGATATTCTAACCACTTTTCTTTTTTTTCTTTTAATATATAGATGCTCTTTAACTGCTGTGGTCCTTAGGGTCCCATTCTATATTGGGCAAGAAAGACTGGTAATTTTGCTCAGAGGCTTCTTTATCAGGCTTGAAGTTCTTTTACGTGCTGTATATCTATGACATGGGACCACTGTCTTTACTTCCCTTCTGAAAGAAGCCATACTAAGGATTTTTACGCCGGAAAAAATCCATTGCCCTCCGCCAGATTTGAACCTGCAACCTCAGGAACTAGAGGCTAGCATGGTAACCACTACAACACGGAGGACGACATCTAACCACTAGCTCCCATTTTTTGAATACTGTTACATTAAGAGACAAAGTTCTAAAGCCTATCAAATGCAAAGAGGGACAGTAAAATGAACTCCAATACAGCTCTGATGAAAGTTGATTTCTCTGAAAATTACACATGTGTAGCACAGGATGAAATTCAAAGTGCCCAATGGCTGCAGAATCAAGTAAGTCTATTTACTGCTGCCATTTGGCACTCAGGATCTTTTCATCCATGTGTTATGTCTCTGATGTTCTAGACCACTCAGAAATAGCTGTGATTGGCTACATTGATAGACTTCCAGAAGAGCTGTCACCACCAGTAACAAAAGTTAACATCTGGTCAGATGGACCTAGTTCTCAGTTCAAGAACAGGTTCATTGCAGAAACAATAACAATTCTTGCAAGAGGCCATAGGAAGGAGATAACATGGAACCATTTTATTACTTCCCATGGGAAGGGCCCCATCGATGGAATTGGTGGAGCAATAAAACCTTGATGTATGATGGGGGCCTTTCAGGCCAGAGATTAAATTAATCATCACTTTAATTATATTAAAATCTTATATAATTTGACCACATTTTATATAATTCTTAAAACTGTATCTAATAATATGAAACATGATAAGATGTTATTTAATGTATTAAAAATTGCATGAAAACAATGTTTTCTTAATACTATAACAATATAATGCATGACCGGGGCCTTTCAGGCCTGTTGTAATATAATTCTTTAGCAATGCATTTTACTGCCCATCTATGAATATTGATACCTCTGATATTTCATACTGGTAATTGTTGTATGAGCTAGACTAGACATGAAAATAATGGAATTTCTGACGATTGTTAAAGTTGATTTCAGAAATGAAAGTTGCTGCTCTCATAGCTCTCAAATGTAAATATTTATTTTTGTTATTCTCTATACTTTTCTTTCATTTTTTCTTTCCTTAACAAAGTAACTAGAGTTTCTTCTAACCAAGGAATGTTCGTTTCTTTCAGTATGGAATCTCTAATGCTTCTCTTAATGTACAACCTACTTACACTGTAAATGATCCGAATGCTTCAACAATTATTCCTGAATGGCCAGGCATATGTAACCTAGTACTGCTCCTGAAGACAAAATTGATCCTGGATATAGACTTGTGTCAGACAGCTCATGAATCCGAAGAAAGTAGTGATGTATCATATGCAGGGACGGCATGACCTATGTATTCAGTGGACCCCGGGAAAAAGTTGATTGTTTAAATATATAGATTTATAATTTGCCAATCATTCATTTCTTCCTCATATTAGATCACTTTATCTGCATTTTCGAAGTATTTTTAATGTATGAAAATCTTTAAGTTGTTGAGATACGAGCACAAGCACCTTAGGTTCCATTTCTCTTTTGAACCTCCAAGAGTAAGCTTATTGGTATTCCTTTGGCAGGGAGGGGCAAGGGGAAAACATCACCAGGAATACGCGAATTTGAGACGGTGGAAGAATCAGCTCAACTCAAGTCGGACTCTGGTGGAAACGGACAAATTGATCTGAAAGGCTGCAGCCCACAACCAGAGAAATTAGCACATGTTTTCATTGTAAAGGAGTAATTTTCTTACAATAGTTTAACAGTGTATTCAATTATTTACTTGTGCTTTAGTGTTCATATACATATTCATCTGTTCTTAGAATTTGTTTTCAAAGAAGAATAAAGAGCTTTCAATATGCTTTACAAAGAAATTTCTCAGCTTTAAGCTTGGAAGGGAAGTGTGAAATAAAGAAGCTTGGCAGGCGGATACCTCGGCTCGAATTAAAACATGCGCAAACCAGCCGAGGTAACACACTTTGCAGGTCTTTTAATGTAAATGTATATAAAAGAAATCGTTGGATTTGCGGCTGCACTTCTACAAATAAGCTATTTTTCCCATGCTTAATGTTTGTTAAGGGTAAAGATATAAATTGGACATGCGCTGGCATGTCAAATTAAGTCATCAAGCACAGAAAGTTAAGCAGCATGAGGAATCTATTGCACATAAGAATGCTTATTTAGACTTATCAGTCCTTAGAAACAAAGAAATCAGGCAACAGATTACCTCAGCTTTCAGACAGAGCACCTATAGAAAGACACGATGACAACGTAAGGAAAAATTGCTATGTTCTTTCCAAAATAATTGATTGTACTACGTTCTGCAGTGAGTTTGAACTTGCCTTATCTGGATATGATGAAACAGCAGAATCTAGCGATCCTGGAATATTTAGAGTTTCACTTCAGCTTTAGGTGAAGTGAAGTTGTAAAAGAGCACATGAACAATGCTACAGTGTTTAAGGGTACATCCAAGGATATATTAGAGTGTATGTTACATGTGTGTCATGAGGAAGTTAATGCTGAAATAGCTAAGGCAGATTCTGTGTCTGTGACAGTAGATGTAACTTCTGATGTATCTTCTAAATTTCAATTGGTTGCAGTGTTTCATTATCTATTATTTACTGCAGAGCCTGTTGGAAGATTTTGGACATTTTTCAAGTCACCTGATAATGACGCTTCCTCCTTAGCAGCTTGCATTAAAAATTTTCTTGCCGATGTCCAAGAACAGAAAAAAAAAAAAAAAAAACATCTCAAAAGGTATGATGATGCGACCATCATGCTGGGATCCAAACAATAATTGTAAGAAATGAGTATCATTTTGCATATTATGTGCACTGTTATGCACACTAACTGAGCTTAATTCTTGCCCAAGCTACAAACCAAAATAAACAAGTAAAAGTGTTTTTCAGTGCTATTGCAGGGGTACCAATATTCTTCTCTATTCACCTCAAAGTATGGCTATTCTGGATGTAATTGTGAAATGAAAAGTCCCTCAGGGATAAGCCACAAGACGGAACTTTAAATCAAGAACAGTTCTTAAAGTTCATTAGAATAAAGAGGCCACTCTAAAATGTTTCCAACAAATTCAAGATACCAGCAACCAAACCATAGCTGTGAATCAAGCATATGGTGTAAGGTTGAAACTGCAATAGCCAAAATTTATAAAATAATGCCCCACATGGATATTCTGTACAGTCAAATACAAAAGTACACCACTGATCCTGTATCAATAAAGCATGCAATAGCACATCATTCGAAAATGAAATGCTAAAAATTAAAGACAATGTTGATAATATCAAAAACGAGGAAGATTATACCAAATATAGCAAAAAGAAGATGTGAGGACATGTATATGACAAGGAATGTAGCAGCAAAGGAAATATGTCACATAATAATTCAGCAGAGCATACAAAGGTTTGAATTCTCCAGCCACTTAATTGGCCTCTAATTTACTTGATCAGCACTTCTCTTCACTGAAAAATAAATTTCCCCCTAAAAATGCTTTCTGTTGTTGTGCAGTCCAATCCATTTTTAAACAAAGCTAAGTTAACCCTCCGTCAGTCGCTAGGGGCCTGAGAGACCCCTGGCATTATATAAATGTTATAATTTTCGAACGAACGCACCTATGCAATTGCCTGACTAGGACATCTAACATTACACCTTGCGTGATTATTTGCTGCAGCGATAACCTTATCTGTTTATTTGTTTGGCTGGAGGAATGAATAATCAGCAGTTACGTGTTGCACAGGTCAACCAGGCCCCGCGTGCCTGCTCTCGTTACATATTGTTGACAGATTTGTTTCTCATTAGCTTTTGTGCAATATTGCTTTACTATTGCAAGGAGCTGTTACTGCTTCGTCATGAATACGAGTAAAAGGTACGATCTACAAAATCCGAATGATTTGGAAGAAGTACATCGCCTACTTTGCGATGATGATGCCTTGCCCGTGGATGACAACTTATATGAATAAGATGACTCTGATTCAGAAGATAAACTCAAAACGAGGTCTTTAGATTCAGAAACTGACCATGAAGATGAAGACGATGAAAGCAGCTGGTGTGATAACATGTATTTTATAGGTAACATCATATGCGTATCATAGTAATTCTTCTTTTTCTTCTTCTTCTTCTTATTATTATTATTGACAATACATTCTGTTGTTATTCACAGGAAGAGATGGAACAAAATGAAAAAAAAACCACCTTTGAAAATAACACAGACAAGGGCTCACAATATATTGACCAAACTTCCTGGTGTGGTAGGAGCTGCCACAAATGCGAAAACGGAAATTAATTGTTGCAACCTTTTTGTTACCGAAGATATAGTTGATTTGATTGTTGAAAGCTCAAATACTTACATTAGCAGTGTGCAGCACAAATTTGATTGTGAAAGATACAGCAGACCTACAGATGTAACAGAAATAAAAGCTTTCCTAGGCTTATTGTACCTGGCAGGAATTTTTCGTGGTGGACGCCAGAATGTTCACGAGTTTTGGAGAACCGATCTTGGAATTCCTCTATTCCGAATGGCTATGTCCGTGAAATGTTTACATTGTTTCTGAACAACTATCAGAACCATTATTCTCTTGGACAAAATGTCACTGTCGACGAACAGTTGCCGGCATTTCGTGGTCGATGTGCTTTTAGACAATGTATACCATCCAAGCCAAACAAGTATGGCATAGAGATATTCTGTTTGAGTGATGCAAAACTGCTTTATCCAACTAACATGGAGATTTATTGTGGACAGCAGCCGGACGGACCATATTTGCAAACTAACTCGGCAGAGGCTGTAGTGCTGAGACTAACTGAACCAATCTCTGGCACTGGACGAAACGTTACTGCAGATAATTGGTTTACCAGTGTATCGCTGGTGAATGAATTGCGCAAAAGACAACTTTCTTTCGTCGGTACAGTGCGAAAGAACAAAAAAAGAGTTATCCACTAATTTCACTTCTCCAAAAGATCGCAGACAGTACGAAAGCATATTTGGCTTCACAAAAAATGAAACACTTGTTTCATATGTTCCAAAAAAGGGTAAAACAGTAGTTTTGCTCTCAAGTCTACATGTTTCATCCACACAGTTATCAGAAGGTGCTGAGAAAAAGCCTGAAATAATCCTGCATTACGACACTAAACGTGGAGTTGATGCGGTAGATAAATTGTGTGCTACATACAATGTAGCCAGAACAACGAGAAGGTGGCCCATGGTAATTTTTGACCATATCTTGAACATTGCAGGTATTAATTCTAGGGTTATCTTCCTTGGAAACCAAAATAAATATTCCACAAGGCAGGAGTATTTGAAATCACTATCTTTAGCTTTACTGTTGCAACAGCTACAAAGGAGAGCAACAGCATCAAATCTAACCGATGATTTGAAAGGACTTTTGACAAAATATAAACCTGATGAATCCGGTGTAGATGAATTGTCAAATACAGCACTATGCACATTGAAAACGAAACGTTGTGAACCCAGCAACAAAGACAAAATTAACTGCAAAACTAAATATGCATGTGGGAAATGCAACACCCCCCTGTGTTTGAGCAAACATGCTAAAATTATTTGCAATAGTTGCTTAGTTGGGGAAAACACGGGTGGGATAGTAGATGATTCTGAGTAACTGAACATTTGAAATTACAAGTTGTATGTATACCTGGAAATGACAATGTATTTCTTTATACTTACTGTAATACAATTTATAACGTATATGTACTCATATTTTAGCTTGTATTCTTATTTTGTAAGATAATACCTATTAATGAAAGCCTTGTACGCTTAATCTAAATAAAGGTAAAAACAGGAAAAAAATAGTAAATAAACGAAAGAAAACAAAAATACAAACAATAACAACAAAAATATAGCGCGGTTCTACTAGGCCCCGCGTGACTAACAGCGTTCTACCAAAGTGCGCGCCTGACGGAGGGTTAAAAACAGAACCAGAGATCATTTATTCTCGAAATGATTTTCAAGAAGTGCAATAGCCTTTCTGAAGTATTTAATTGAAAATAAGCTGCAAGAACCCTTTGGTGATTTTATGACATTGTTGAAATTAGTAGGTAGCTACTATCCCAATGATGTTTGAAGCAGAGAGGTGTTTCTCCACTTTGTCGCGGATCAAAACGTTTCATAGAAGCATCATGGATGAAAATAGGCTGTCTGCTCTTGCCATGCTATGCTATCTATTGAAAAGAAAATGATTCACAGGCTTCCAGATTTCGAGTCTAGACGACTTGCTACAAAAAAGGAAAGGAGGATGGCTTTCCCTATACATATACCTCTACAAGAGATTCAACCCCATGAACATTGTCTGGCCCATTTTAAGGTAATTTTATAAGTATACAGAAATATTTGAAATAATTTAGAAAATCAAATTATTTGGAAAGGTAAATAACATAACACAGTAAAAGTAATGAACCCTGTCACTTTAGACACCAGCCGCTACTGATCATATGATGTAAATGATGTAGCTTTTACCAAGTATAGCCCAGCTTGCAAATACAAACAATATAGCAGCTGCAGACCAGCCTACAATGCAAAAAGTACAGGAAGTACAGTCCAGCCTGCAAACATTATTATCAGATGAGAAAGAATTCAATGGAGTAAAACACTACCTCCTTCTAGCAGAATGCTTAATCATAATATAATGAATCCAGGTCGATTGTGGGGAAGAAATACAGAAATGTCAATGATGCACGGAATTACTTCATCACAAATAGTCCTGTGGACGAAATAGTTCACTACACAAATCTGGAATGATGTTCAGCAGCTATAAAAGGTCAAAAATGACAAAGTCATGAACGAGGAAATCAATACATTTTTTTGGAATTCACCTATTAGCTGGCAGTTACTGAGCTGGGATGTTCTTATATGGGAATTATTTCATGACTCTACTGGTACACCCTATTTATATGGCGACTTTATCTGTAAACAGGTTTGAAGAAATAAGGAGAACCATAAGGTTAAACAAACTACAGATAAGTATTATTTATAACAATGTATTCACACAATTATCAAATTAGTTTTTCATAATAAATGTAATGAAGCTTAAAAAAGAAATAAAGACATTTGTAAAATTCTCAAAGCAGGCTTCTGAAGCCCACATCATGCATTAACGTCAGTCTAAACACTCATGCATCCTAGCGCTAAGCATCATTCGAAATTGGACGAATGTAAAACACAAAGTGCATTGTAAATAATGCTTCAGACTTTGTTAATGCTGTGTACCCTTCATCAAAAGTTTCAGTAATTATGATGACAGATCAAGAATTTTCCAAGAGAAGCAGTGTAATTCAACTTGCACAAAACTTTAAACCATCCCCTAATATTCCTCAAGTGCATCACCTACAAATTCACCATTATCATATACTGTAGGACACACAACAAGTTTGGAAGCTAAGCCAGGGCTGAAGAGTAATGATACAGGAAATTAAATTCAAACAGATGATTGGGGAATGGTTACGACACATCATTAGTCCCAGGTGTTGTTACTGAAGTGATTGGTAAAGAATATAAGGTTAATGTGATGGAAAACAAAAGAAAACTATGGAAATGGCCCGATAAAACACATGAAATTCTTTATACTAAAGACAAAATAGTAAAAAAAGTGAATCCTCCAAAGGTTGTCAATTCTCAGGATCACTTTAAATTTGATGAAATGATGTAAGCTGCCAGAACTTTATTTTTTTCATGTATTCATTCTAGTCATTGATATGTATTATGGTAAAATATTTGTTTATGTTTTGTGTACATCCAACAAAATATGAGACTCATATCACTATTAGCAGAGCTTTCCATTTTTATAATATACAGTTATACGGTTGTCTAAATCTGTAATGTAAATTACCAGTGACATCTTTGTTTCTTTACATATACTAATACCAATACTTCAAATGTTTAATGTACTTTACTTCTGCAAGCATCAGTGACAATGTGTAGTAAAATTAAAGCTTGTGCATACCTAATTTCTCAAGTTATTTGTTTTCACATTTATTTGAAAGTATTAGTTCGTAATTAAGTTATTGGAATGTCCCTATTGAGAAATTTATTTTTGGGCTAAGATTAAAGAAATTGAATAAAACTGAAATACTATTTTTCGTCTTGAGTTCACCTTCGGCTTCCTAGAGATGAAAGAGTATCCCTTCAAATGTCTGTGCGGCCTCTACTAATTGGTATCATCAGTTTTTTTTTCTAGCAGTAACAAGCAATAACATTTCTTAAAATAAAACTGTTTAACATTAATATAAAGGTTTAACTTCCTTATCTGCTCCGGTATTTTATACGACTTTGTTCGAGTTTTAGAGGCACAGATGCTACGGGTACGCCCTAACGTCGCTTTGCAGTTGACAACTGCACTCCTGTTCTTCTAAAAAACATCCCTCGGCTACGCTTTGCAGCTTAGAGTCCTCAACATTGGACTACGCTCCATTTTCCGGAGCACACAGGTAAGTTTACCCAATATCCAATTCAATTTCAATAAGTCCAGCTTCTAGCCAGAATGCCAACACATATGTAAAATTAGAACTATCACTACTACATGAAAAGTGAAACCAAACATTGTCATAAATACTGATTTTCCTACAATTTAATTTACATTTGAATCACTAAACTACAAATAGGTTCAAAAACCTAACCTATGAAATCACTCCAAACGTAACCTTCCCTAAAGGTAACACTTGAACATTCAAATATAAGCACTCACCCTTCAAATGTGGTACCAGGTTGGAGTGGATGCTGAATTACAAATAACACATCCAACATCAGCTATGCATTAAATTGTACCAAAATTTACGTTTCAGTAACGTGAAACAATATTTTCCTTAGTTCTTGAGCGCCTTATTTCCTTGCATAATTGTAACGATGAAATCTACCACAAGAGCAGTGTTGCCAACACTTCATTCTTTTTCCCGTCAAACAAACTCCAAAAAATCCGCCAAAATCCGTCAAAATTCTAAAAATAAAACAAACTGGGTATTTTCATGAAAAAATGAAGTTTGCATTAAATATACCACTCGTTATTTGTTTATCCGCCGAAACAACACCCAAAAAATGCGCTCAAATTAGTCAAAAATAAAAATTAGCGCGTATTTTCAAGTAAAAATAAAAAGCCAATTTACTCACTTGATTACAATAGTAATAATTCACCCACATCATCCTCTGCCTCTAGTTCTTCAGTTGAAGTGCTGGGTTGGTTTACTCCCCAGTACGCAGCCATTGTACCAATTTGCATCAGAACATTATCTGGTAGGACATAATCATAACAACACTTTTTCACCCGCTTAAGTCCAGCCCGCACGGTGAGAATTGAGTTAACCATATTAGTTTTAAGCCTATTCCTAAGGGAGGTTTTCACAATGTTGAGCATACTAAATGCTCTTTCGACGTCTGCATTTGACCAAGGTAAGACCTAAAGCATCATTGCAAAGTCCGAGAGTTCTTGAAATGGATTTTGAGAACTTGCATCTTTATATGTTGCGACCTCTTGCCAAAACTCTACTGTATAGCTAACATTTTTCCATTGGACAGTAGTTAATTTTGACCACTGAAAGTCGATTTTCGTTATTTTAGTTGCAGGTAATTCAAATTCTTGAGCTAGCGGGATTATACTTTCTTTAATCGCCTTCAAACTCTTTTCAGGTGCAATTAAAGATACTTTTTGCAAAATCTTAACATTATTCGGCAGTCGCCGCTGGAGCTCCTCTGCTAAGCAAAGCAGAAAATTCTCGCACCTACTGCGAAATACCTTTTCACTTTCAGGACTGATTTTGTTTTGTTTCATCATATCCAGTATCAAAACTTCTACTTCATGGCCAAGGTAAATATTAGGAGATTTGTATTTTCTAACATCCACGGATAGCAGATCCCCCCTATAACCGGGAACAACAATCCGTCTCGTAAGGCCTACAATTAGTAGAACTAAGTCTTGGAGAAGCTTTGAAGGGTCTGCTGTACTTGGCTGGAATGATTTATTCACTTTTTGGCATTCTTCAAGATGTGGTACAAGAAACATAAGATAGAGCTTATTAATGACATCAGAGTACATGCTATAAAGGAGTTCAGCTGTGTAGCACTTAGTGTGAAGTCTGCATATCTCAAAATGTGACTGTAGTTCAAGCCATTGATTTAGAATCCGATAAACAGCAACTGCGATCGACAGCCACCTTGTATTTGATTGTTGTACAATTTTAAGGGGCTCGGCTCCATCATTTATTGTTCTAAACAAGTTCCTGTGTGTGACTTGTCGAGAAGAAGACTTAGAAAACCAAGAGTAAGTTTCCGAAATTAAAAACTCAAGATTTCTTGGTAGCATTTCGGCAGCAGAGGATACAGCTAACTGAACAGAATGGCAAACACAGGGGATCAATACAAGGTTAGTTACCTCACATTTCAGTTTCTGGTAGACGCCATTGTTAATGCCCACCATTACTGAAGCATTATCGGTTCCTATTTCTCTCATTTGTTTGATGTCTAAACCATAATCTGAAAGTAAAGACTTTACTGCAATGACAATACAATCAGCATTCCCCTGTTCTAGTTCAACAATTCCAAAGAAAGTGGATATAATAGTGCTTTGTTGTTTTGAAAAGTATACAATACAGACAGCCAATAGTTTTGTGACAGAAATGTCTGTAGACTCGTCTATAAGAAGACTAAAATGGCCAGTGCCGATGTCATTTTGTAGTTCTAATTTAAAGTGCTGATAGAGAATATTCCTAATTAAAGCACTACACTTTGTACGGTGCAGCCTTAAAAGAGATGCATGGTCAGCACTTTGGAAAAAATTCTTAGTTAGATCTGAAAGATGATCAACGGATCTGATTGAACAATGATTAATTACAAACAAAGTAAGAGCAGCTTCAGCCGCAGCGCGTTCATACGTATGTTTAATTGGTTGAAATGACAACTTTAACTGCCGTGAAGTTGAAAAGGGTTCTGCTGCTTTTAAATGTTTCTTACTTTTTCCATGAAGAAGTAAATCTGACAAGCGCACACTCAGATTGCAATGACAATACTTGCACCGCGCATTACTAGTTTCACCGGGCACTTCTAATAACCAATCCTTCAATTGTTCATTATTTAACCACTCTTTTCTAAACTTTCGAACATATCGCTTATCCTTTTCTGACATGTTAAACCTTAAAATAAAAAGCACCACACACTGAATCTTAAGAAACAGGTACACAATAAACGCACCACAATATTCAAATGCCGATGTAATGGACTCGACTCACTAAATGCAGTTAACTCTGATCAGGAGTTCTTGAATATGGGATCACGTCACGTACGCATACAAACTGAAAAGCAAACTGATTTAATATATAGAGAAGTCACAAACGCTATTGATAAATAGCATTCAGCCCACTTAGCTTATCGGTACGTTAATGCCGTATATCAGGCAACAATTCTGAGGGAAGTAAGCTTGAGGAATCTCTCACGTGGATGCTATATCAGGTGTTATTGTTTATACTTTATCGCAAGCACCCGGGCTAGCAGTCTAAACACACTCAGTGTACAGATAGCAGATGTTGAATAAACGGGGTGACAGCAAATTTATGCTACGATAATCTAATCTACACCTTAGGCAGCATGATGAAAGGCTTTCTGATACGTAATCCGAGTTGTGATGCAATGGAGTATTTCGTAAATATAGGTACCGTGGCCCATGTAGCGATATGCTATTAAAGACTTGTGTGCGTCTCAATTTCTCAAAAAAAAAAAATACAACTGATTTTTAACATTAAAGAAGCTAAGAAAAATCAGTCAAAAGACGGAACAATTCGTAATAATTTCCGCCGAAAAATCCGTCATCCGTCAAAGCCAATTTTTATCCGTCATACAACTTAAAATTCCGTCAATTTTGACGGAAAGTCCGTCAAATTGGCAACCCTGCACAAGAGCGAGTGTTATTATTCCCGCAATCATTTAGAGGGTATATTATGATGATCTCTGACACAATACAGCGTTGCCTACGAAATATACCAATGCCCCCTAGGAAACAAGGCCGGAAAACTTCCATGGCTGCCTCACGCTGTGCGGCCGATGCAATATGCATTATGTTGCGCGAGCCGCACATAACCGCAAATAAGCTCTAGAATAAAAGCTCTGCTTAAATGTTGGTTTCATATAAATTTCTATGAAGCGCAATAAAACGCACACACACATGTCGTCCTCCGTGGACTAGTGGTACCGTGCTAGCCTCCAGTTTTCAAGGTCGCGGATTCAAACCCGGCGGAGGGCGATGGATTTTTTTCGGGTATAAAAATCCTTAGCATGGCTTCCTTCGGAAGGGAAGTAAAGCCGGTGATCCCATGTCGTAGATTTACAGCACGTAAAAGAACTTCAAGCCTGATAAAGAGGCCTCTGAGCAAAATTACCGGTCTTTCACGCCCAATATGGAATGGGACGCTAAGAACCATAGTAGTTAAAGAGTGTGCATAAACAAAACTCAATTTAATTTTAATTTAATGTTAAATTAAAATTAAATATACATACATACATACATACATACATACATACATACATACATACATACATACATACATACATACATACAAAGTAGCGTGCGGAGATATTTTCAGGAGGGACCATGAGTAATGGAACTGTTACATTATTTAACATATCTACACAGCAGAAAAATATTTGAAAGTTGTTATTATAAGTAATGTGTATTAGGAAGAAAGTAAAGCTTACCTCCTTCATTTGTGCATCAATGGAATCCTCCTCTCTCCTTTTCGGGCAAATGTTTCAATGACATGGTCATAAAAATACCTTTGACTTTGAATTTTGTGCTGCAATAGAGCCTTTTCAATTGATAACAATGAAAGTTGGGAAAGCCTGTCTTCGCACGGAGTGTTCCGTAAGGAACTACGTGTTTTAAACAGGAAAACGTTCGTTCTACTGTAGATGTGCTCACTGGAATTGTTGTGAGGCAGCATAATTTATAAACTTCTGGAATTGCTTCTTCTCCTAATTCGAGGTCTTTCAAAACCTTTGCAATCGCAGTCACTGTCCTGTCTGCAAACCTATAAACAGCCACTAATTTACTTCGCAAATCTTCGAAATGGAACAAATTTATATTAGCTGATTTAAGAGATGTAAACAAAATTTCGGTAAGTCTAGTTTTGAAAGATTCAAACCTTTTCGAATCAAGTGACCCGATAAACTTAGTTCTTCTAAATCACGAAATCGGTTTTCCATTTGGCTATCGTGTCAATTATCTCGTTGTAAAGACAAATATTTCATTCTGGGATCCTCCAATTTACCTTCCCGATGTCCATTTCTAGCATCATTCTCATTTGTGTTATTTTCTTCTAGTTTTGCATACATATTATCAAAATTGTTTTGAAATTGTTGAATGAAAGAAATGGTCTTTTTCACTTTCCAATGCAATAATTTACGTCAAAAGTCTTTGTCTGGAGAATATTGAATAATATAACAGTGATAGCAAACATATGGAAATTTCCAACAGAAAAGGTAAAAATCTTTCAATGATGCTAAATATCCTCTGGCACAAATAAAAGTGCCACTATCCCAAGAATTTGGGTCATCCACAACATTGTCACCAAAATGAGATCAGTTCTGTCTTGTTTTCATGCACCGTGTTCACAATTCTAAAGTTGTAATTCCAATGTGTAACTGACACAGATGGAAACATCTTCTTGACTTTCGATGCATTCAGTGCATTTACACGCTTTGTTGAATGGGAAAAAAGTGAACAAAACACACTCAATGTCATGAAAAATACTTTACATTGCTTTATGAATTGCACTGAAAAATAAAATTAGCTTAGTTCGATGAGCATAACAGTGAACGAATAGCGCATTGAGAAATGTTTTCTTCACTACCAGAATCCATTTGAACGACCAGAAAATTTTGTAGCTCGTCATATCATTGGGCTACGAGCTTATTCTCAGACTCATACTGAAAGTCTGTAAGAATTTTACATACATATAACTTAACGCAACCACAAAGCGATTATTGCTGACATCCGTAAAGCCTAAAACTCTCCCTTATTTCACCCTTGTTTACATATCCAATGACATTGGAAAGCTGAGATAATTTTCAGCATCCGTCATTTCGTCCAGCATTAACAAAATTGAGAAACAATAAAAGGTGCACAGTTTACTTCTTTCCTCATTATGCCTAGCATTACGTCACTAATACCTTCAATAATATAATTTTGATTTCGAGTTGACGTTACTTGGAAAACTTTAGCGCTTTGTAAGTGTGTGTCTAATTGGATGTCATATTGGGATACCATGTGCAAGAACGCAATATAATTTCCCCGATTAAGGGATTCATTATGCCCGTTATGACCTCTGAAATGTAGCTCTTGTTTTGCCAGTAGGCAAGTTACATCGATTAATCGCTTAATTATTTCTCTATCAGAGTCAACTTCGACAGTGTGTTTCAAAACATCCGACCTGCATTGTTCACTTAGTTAAAAGTCTATCCTTGTTTTACCAAAAGCTTTCAATTTCGTTAATGCAGATAAATTAGAGGCGGCCGGCCAAGTAAAGTAGATGAAGAATTTTTAACCCCATATTTCCCGCTTACACCATTTCTTAATTTGCTTTAATTGCGGCATTTAATACAACAATCACATTTGACAATAGCTGTGAAATTTTTAGTCCAGATAGTGTAGAAATTGAAGTCGCCAACTTTATTTTCTTTTGTAACCTGACTTCAATGGCAGGTCTCTCCCTATGGGAGGGGAGACCACAAGCGCTCAACCCTCTAGCAAGTGAAATATTTCGGCACATACGGTTCAGTATTTCTCTTGTTTGGACAGGTTGCTATGGTAACATGACGTCATTATTGCTTGTCTAGCTATGGAAGTGAAAAACTTTTATCCCGACACTGAAGTATTTCTTTTGTACCCTCAGGTAGCAGGTTGTAGTGTAAGAGCTTCAGACGAGTAGTCAGTCAGTGAGTAGGTGTAAGCGTGCGAACACTGAATGTCTTGGTTCCTCCTTCACTTTTTTTTTCTTTTTGTTTACTAATATTTTCAATAAAATAAAATACGATGCCATGTGTACTTACGAGTAATCAGTAAGTAGTATGAGTGTGAATACTGAATACAAGTAAATTTTGAAGTAGACGTATTGCTGCTGTTGGTGAGCCAAAATTGATGAAGTAACTGCCCCACGTATGGTACAAAGTTGAAGTTGTTTATTACTGCTGTTCGCACCACGTATTGCGGGAGATATGTTTCTTGGAGTGTTCGCCCTACGCACGATGCAAACTTTCCGGTGGCCTTCGCCCCAAAGCTCACTTTTCCGGTGGCCTTCGCTCCAACGTTTAGAAAATCAACTTTGTATTCTACTGTTTATTTATATATTATATATGTATATGCCTTGGCTGCATCAGTAGTAATTTGCAGAAACACGTGTCTCTTAGCATGGGTAGTAAGGCTAAAGAATGAATGCTTACACAAATTATAATAGTATTTAACTTCGTTTTATTAATCTTTCACACGATTAAATAACACTTCACGGATATATCCTACGATAGAGCTGTGAGATTATTGTCATTTTTCACTTTTTAAACACGTAAACTTTATATTATTCACGCCTAATGAATTTGTTTTATGTCTCACAATGAATACTTACCGAGCGAACTGCTCGGGAACGCTGCCTTCTAGCATCTGGCTTATACCGCTTAAATTTGTACTTTACTATATTTCAAGTCTCTTATTGGCTAATTCTACTCCAAAAAGCTTTTTCTAGTTTTTGATTAGCTATTTATAAACTGTTTTAAATATTACATTATTGTTCCAAGAATTATTAGTAGCATTATTAAACTTTCTAATTCATTATTGCCTCAAGTTACCTCATTGTTAGCAACCTTCGGCTTCTATTCTCACAGCTCCTACATTGTTAAATTATGTCATACAGTTGCATAACATTATTATACATGTACATAATAATATAAACACAATACAATGACGGTTGCATACATTTTATGTATTATATTATACACACATTGCTTTTAGGTGTGATGTTATTATATTTTTATATTATATAATTTGACTGATATCATTTAAGTGTTAAAAATACTGCCTCAAATTCCCCCCCCCTTTAGAAATATTTAAAAATTATCTTCCTTTTTTTAAAAATATTTTCTGAAAGTCTCCTGAAAGAAAGAAACATGACCTTTTCATAACACTTGATATTTTTCACTGTCACTATTTATGAAGCTCGGTTTTCACTACACTCGCTTAGCAGAGTAATTTATCTTTTCTGCCACATGTTTGACACTTTTAAGGTCAACGACCTGGTGTAAGGTCAATGATCTGGCGTTCAATGACCTAAGTAAAGTTTGTTTATTCACTAATACAGCCACTATTAAATATCCTATTTGCTAGACATTTAACACTTAACTAGGCATATTAACACTTTTTACCCTTTCTTTAGCAACTTATTTCTTAAACAATTTATATTTCTAACAATTTCTAACAATTTATATATTATACATTATAAATGTAGTTGCTATTCAGATTTGTAATGTTTTTTCTTACTAACAATAGATTTTCTTCTATTACATCTTTTTATTTATACTACCTTTTGTTATATTGATGATTGGTTGCATTTAGTAAAGATATTTTAAATAGTATTTTGCATTGCTTTACCCTTTTATGTTCCAGTTACTTTATTTTCTTTTTCTCTTCTTTTTCTGTTTCTTTTTGTGCCGCACATAACCTGCATACTTTATAAGATAATCTGTCATTGATAAGTTGTCATCTCTACTATATTGTGAATAACTTAGGCTTGCCCTAATCTTATGTTGCACAGTGGTTTTCCAAAACTTATTAATGAATAAAGCTCTAAATGTTCATAATTCATTTCAGTATCTGCTAGCATATGTAACCATTATTATCCAAGCATTTTCTAACAAGGATCATTTTAATACTTCAGGCACATTCTTCAATTTGAAATATTCTACTAGATCATGATTAAATTGTACTGGACTTGAGGAAGCGTTAAAATAAGGCCAATGTAATTCATTGAACACAGAATGATAGTTTGACACTTGATTTGTTACATGCACATGTGTGTCATCATTATTGTTTTGTGTTTGAGAGGCTGATGCTATGGTACAAGCAGTAGCGTCTCTTGTATTATTAGTTAACAAAGGTGATACACTTCTTTCAGCATTTGTATTATTATCATGCATTTGATTAGCATTTACAGAACTAGTTACATTTGCATTTACCTTTGGTACACTGGTACTTAAATTTTTAAAACTATTTCTAAGTTTATCAATTTCTTTGCTACTTTCCTGCACTTTATCTTTAATTTTTTCTATCATTGACATTACTTGTCCTTGCCCTGTATTTGCTTCTTTAATTGCATCTGCATTTGTTTTAGCCATTTCATGCATTTTAGTTATTTCTCCTGTTAAATCTATTTGTATTTGCACAAGATCTGCATTTGTATTTTCTACCATTGTTTTTAATTCTTCACCCCGTTTATCCAACTTATTACAAATAGCCTGTTTAGTATTAGTAAGTTTCAACCCCATTTCAGTTAGATTTTTATCAATATGACCTGACATTTTCTGTTCTAGCTGTTTACAGCCTTTATTTACTTTTAAATCTATATCGTTTTGAAGTGCTTTAGAAGATTGTTCTATTTTGATTTCTAACCTCCAACTTTCAGCTTTACTTTCTTTTATACAATTTTCTATTTGCTTAGCTAGATCACTTTTTATACTAGCTAATTTATTATTAGTTTCTTGACTAGTTTCTTGTAGTTTATTTAAATCTGTTCTCAACTCTGTACTAGTTTCAGTTAGCTTATTATAAGTTTCAGTTAACTTATTACTTAATTCTTTTCTCAGCTCTGTACTAGTTTCAGTTATCTTATTATTAGTTTCAGTTACCTTATTATTAGTTTCAGTTACCTTATTACTTAAGCCATTTATTGCTTTTGGAAGGCTCATAAAACTTTGCTGTGATAAGTTTTCCTGCTCTTGTTGACTAGATGTGTGAGGAATAGTATCTCTTTCTATACCTAACTGTGAATTTACAGATGATTGTTCTTCTACATCTAACCTATTTGTTTCCTCTAGTTCTGACTATAAATTTACATCATAATCGGTAATTGCTGACCTATCCTCTCCTACTTCCATATTTTCAGTGTTTTCTGTTTCCATTTTATTTTGTATATTTTCTTTAGTTATATTTGGTTTGGAATTGCTGAATTTTAATTTTTCACTTCTTAACAGTATGAAATTATCTTAATAACAATATATTCGTAAATATATTGACAATTATATAAATATATAGTATTGGAATTTTCTGACATTTTTTTAGTGTGTTAGTAAACCTTTTTATTCTGGTGTTCCCTCGTAGATTCAAGTTGAATTATTGACTACGTGCCCCGTACTCCTGAAAGAATTTTTGCTGTCTTTGGATGATGTTGTTGTATGATGATTTTGAAGTTCATGGAGTACTCTGAAGTTCTTGAAGTGAAGTCTTGTAGTTTCGTCGATTCTGGTAGCTCTTTGTTGATTCTTTTCTTTTGCTCACCAATTCTTGCCTATTCGAACCCCACGTTTAGGCGCCAATTTGAAGTAGATTATATCTTTACGTTATTAGCACCACGCTTTGGGCACCAAACTTGAGGTAGTTGCAGCCCCACGTATGATACAAAGTTGAAGTTGTTTATTACTGCTGTTCGCACCACGTATTGCGGGAGATATGTTTCTTGGAGTGTTCGCCCCACGTACGATAGAAACTTTTCGGTGGCCTTCGCCCCAACGTTTAAAAAACCAACTTTGTATTTCAATGTTTATTTAAATATTATATATGTATATGCCTCGGCTGCGTCATTATAATTTGCAGAAACACGTGTCTCTTAGCATGGGTAGTACAGCTAAAGAATGAAGGCTTACAAAACTTATAATAGTATTAAACTTCGTTTTATTAATCTTTCACACGATTAAATAACACTTCACTGATATATCCTACTGTAGAGCTATGAGATTATTGTTATTTTTCACTTTTTAAACACGTAAACTTTATATTATTCACGCCGTAATGAATTTGTTATGTCTCACACTGAATACTTACCGAGCGAACTGCTCGGGAACGCTGCCTTCTAGCATCTGGCTTATACCGCTTAAATTTGTACTTTACTATATTTCAAGTCTCTGATTGGCTAATTATACTCCAATAGAATACTTTTATTTAACTTAAAGCTTTTTCTAGTTTTTGATCGGCTATTTATAAACTGTTTTAAATATTACATTGTTCCAAGAATTATTAGTTACATTATTAAACTTTCTAATTCATTATTGCCTCAAGGTTACCTCATTATTACCTCATTGTTAGCAACTTTCGGCTTCTATTCTCACAGCTCCTACATTGTTAAATTATGTAATACATTTGCATAACATTATTATACATGTACATAATAATATAAACACAATACAATGACGGTTGCATACATTTTATATATTATATTATACACACATTGCTTTTAGGTGTGCTGTTATTATATTTTTATATTATATAATTTGACTGATATCATTTAAGTGTTAAAAATACTGCCTCAATTTTTGCCCGCTTTGTTTTTTTTTCAACTATGTCGAGCGTATTTTGTTTGAAACTCCGTTTAATAGGTGGAATGACAAGAACAAGAAACATGTTTAATTACTGGGCAGCCAATTAATTCATTGCAAATTTCCACAAAGAAACAAATTAAAAGCTCCGGGATGTCGTATAACATAAAATTTAAGGATTTTTTATTCTTCGAATTTCGTTGGCTATGCACTAGTGTATACCTTAAATAATAGATAACTTTGCTTCCTTAAAGGACAGGAGG
The DNA here is from genome assembly GCA_030765065.1 of Deroplatys truncata. NCBI lineage: Eukaryota > Metazoa > Arthropoda > Insecta > Mantodea > Mantidae > Deroplatys > Deroplatys truncata. Next base: position 375,280,185 of record CM060990.1, read on the forward strand.
ATTGACTTAGTCTACAAAAAGTACGGTGAGTATATTAATTGTTATTCCGTTCTTAACGTGCACTTTTCTCCCATACAGCATTTTTCACCTGTTTTCTACATCACAGACCGCCACTGTGATAAATGTGATTGAGTCTTCTCAAAACGAATCTTTGCTTTGTGAATATTACTGATATCATAGAAACCTACATTATTCCATACTCCTCTATCGGTTCCAAAAAGAGTACAAGGCCAGCAAAATCATTTGTTTCTGGTTTACAGCAGTTAGCCATTTTGAAGAATTGTAGTATTCAATTTTGAAATGCCGTACATACTTTTCCATTTGTATACTCATTGAAACGTCCGGAGTAAGTCTCCTCTTTACTATAATATCTTGCTCTTCCTGAAAACCCAAAGCTCCTAACGAAGTACGTGTACTTAACAAACGATCCGAAACACAACATTGTGACTGTTGGCAGGCATGACTGGCTGCGCTGCCGGATGACGATTCAGCACCAGACTCTACCTCCAGCATCTGCATCCGGCCAGCTGTGAGTTTGTACGCGAGATTTGACCGGGAACCGTTGTGTTTCAGATGTGTACTTGCGCTCTATGTATAATAATGCCTCCACCATTCAATACACTGTATGTTGCAAACCCTTTCAAAGGAATTTTACCTTGAAAGGGTATTTCTCTAAGTTCCACACGAGACTTGAGTTAAGGAATATTTCGGAAATGTAAGCCAATAAAGCCTGAAAAGTTTTTTAAAAAAATCTGATGTTATATTCATATGATTTTCTCTACCCATTCTTCAATAAACTATTCTTATAACTGCTTAATCTTCTATCTACTTCATGTTAATCCATGTAAACGTTTGCAGAAATAGTTTTGTTACACATTTCCTTGTAGATTCAATGGGAATAGAGCAATAAAGTAGGCTTATGCGCTAGTCAAATCGTTTAACAGTGGGTCGCAATGTGATGGTTTTGAAATTCTGTTCTCATTGCGAAACCAGAAATAAAAAACAACTAAAAATGACTACCCATTTGAGAAAAGCATAAGTATTTGAAAATTCAAACCAGTATTATGGAATATCTCGAAAATGGTTAACTTAAAAAAGTTGACATAAAGCGTGTGCTTTAACAAGATATAATTTTGTTTGTCTCTTACGAGTTACCAGTAATGCAAAAGTAATTTGAGGCAGTATTTTTAACACTTAAATGATATCAGTCCGATTATATAATATAAATAACAGCCCGCCTTAAAGCAATATGTATAATATATAAAATGTATGTAACAGTCATTATATTATGTTTATTTTTATTATGTACATGTATAATAATGTTATGGGAATGTATTACGTAATTTAACAATGTAGGATCTGTGAGAATAGAAGCAAGCTGCTTTCCATAGCAAACAGAATTATAAAGTAGAAGCCGAAAGTTGCTAACAATGAGGTAACCTTGAGACAACAATAAATTAGAAAGTTAATAATGCTACTAATAATTCTTGGAACAATAATATAATATTTAAAACAGTTTAAAATAGCCAATCAAAAACTAGGGAAAGCTTAAGTTAAATAAAAGTATTCTATTGGAGTAGGCTTAGCCAATCAGAGACTTGAAATAGAGGACATTTACAAATTCAGGCGGTAGACGCTACAAGACAGTGTTCCCAAGCAGACGCTACAAGATTGCGTACCCGATCGGTACGATACAGGTTCAATGTGAGACATGAACAGTTATTGCGGTGAGAATAGTATAAAATTTACGTGTTAAAAGGTGTAATTAACAAAAAATCCCACAGCTCTACAGTAGAATATATCAGTGAAGTGTTATTTAATCGTGTAAAGGATTAATAAACAAAGTACAAAGCAATTATAATTTGTATAAGCCTTGTTTTTTAGCCACACCAGCTCTGCTAAGAGGCACGTGTTCTAAAAAAATACTGACGTGCCGAGGCATACATATATAATATTTAAATAAACATTAAAATACAAAGTTGATTTTTAAACGTGGGGTGAAGGCCACTGGAAAAGTGAATGTAGAGCGAAGGCCACCGGAAGGTTTGTCTCGTACGTGGGGCGAATACTCCAAGAATCATATCTCCCGCAATACGTGGTGCAACCACAACAACAATTCAACTACTTCAGGATTGGCGCTCAAAGCGTGGTGCTAATAACGTAAATATATTCTACATCAAATTGGCGCCTAAACGTGGGGCAAGAATAGGCAAGAATAGGTGAAAAGAATAAAACTAACGAACTTCATAAAGCTACCAGAATCGACGAAGCTACAAGACTTCACTAAGAGAACTTCAGAGAAGTTCAAAATCAACATACATCATCCAAGGACAGCAAAGATTCTTTCAGGAGTACGCGGCACGCAGTAAATAATTCAACTAGAATCTACGAGGAAACACCAGAATATAAAGGTTTACAAACACAGCCAGAGAAAAGGCCAGAAAATTCCAATACTATATATTTACATAATTGTCAAGATAGTTACGAATATATTATTATTAAGATAATTTCATGCTGTTAAGAAGTGAAAAATTAAAATTCAGCAGTTCCAAACCAAATATAACAAAACAAAATATACAAAATAAAATGGAAACAGAAAACAATGAAAATATAGAAGTAGGAGAGGATAGGTCAACCATTACAGATTGCAATGTAAATTTACAATCAGAGCTAGAGGAAACGAATGGGTTAGATGTAGAAGAACAGTTATCTGTAAATTCACAGTTAGGTATAGAAAGAGATAGCAGTAGTTTGCAAGGTCAATCAGCTCTACATATGTTAGTGCAGGGAACAACAAATGAAAGAAACACTATCCCTCACACATCTAGCCAACAAGAGCAAGAAAACTTATCACAACAAAATTGTATATGCATTCTTAAAACAACATCTGAAATGAGAATAGACTGAAGTAATGAGTCAACTGAAACTAATGATAAGTTAACTGAAACTAACACAAAGCTAAACAAAACTAGCACAGATTTAACTAAACTACAAGAAACTAGTCAGGAAACTAATAATAAACTATCTAGTATAAAAATGATCTAGCTAAGCAAATAGAAAATTGTATGAAAGAAAGTAAAGCTAAAAGTTGGAGGTTAGAAATCAAAATAGAACAATCTTCTAAAGCACTGATATAGATTTAAAAGTAAATAAAGGTTGCAATCAGCTAGAACAGAAATTGTCCAATCACATTGATAAGAATCGAAGTGAAATGGAACTGAAACTTACTAATACCAAACAGGGTATTTGTAACAAGTTAGATAAAAAGGGTGAAGAATTACAAACAATGGTGGAAAATACAAATGCAGATCTTGTGCAAATACAAATAGATTTAACAGGAGAAATAACTAAAATGCATGAAATGGCTAAAACAAATGCAGATGCAATTAAAGAAGCAAATACAGGGCAAGGACAAGTAATGTCAATGATAGAAAAAATTAAAGATAAAGTGCAGGAAAGTAGCAAAGAAATTGATAAACTTAGAAATAGTTTTAAAAATTTAAGTACCAGTGTACCAAAGGTAAATGCAAATGTAACTAGTTCTGTAAATGCTAATCAAATGCATGATAATAATACAAATGCTGAAAGAAGTGTATCACCTTTGTTAACTAATAATACAAGAGACGCTACTGCTTGTACCATAGCATCAGCCTCTCAAACACAAAACAATAATGATGACACACATGTGCATGTAACAAATCAAGTGTCAAACTATCATTCTGTGTTCAATGAATTACCTTTACCTTATTTTAACGCTTCCTCAAGTCCAGTACAATTTAATCATGATCTAGTAGAATATTTTAAATTGAAGAATGTGCCTGAAGCATTAAAATGATCCTTGTTAGAAACTGCTTTGATAATAAAACCTTAGAATGGTTACATATGCTAGCAGATAGTGAAATGAGTTTTGAAACATTTAAAGTTTTATTTATGGGTAGGTTTTAGAATACCACTGTGCAACATAAGATTAGTGCAAGCCTAAGTTATTCACAAAATAGTAGATATGACAACTTGTCAATGACAGATTATCCTATAAATTATGCAGGTTATGTGCGGCACAAAAAGAAACAGAAAAAGAAGAGAAAAAGAAAAAGAAAATAAGTAACTGGAACATAAAAGGGGAAAGCAATGTAAATTTAAAAATTTATAATAATATCTTTACTAAAAGTAACCAATTGTCAATATAACAAAAGGGGAGTATAGATAAAACGATGTAATAGAAGAAAATCCACTGTTAGTGAGAAAAACATAAGAAATCTGAATAGTAACTACGTATATAATGTATAAGATATAAATTGTATAAATTGTTAGAAATATAAATGTTTAAGAAATAAGTTGTAAAGAAATGGTAACATGTGTTAATATGCCTCATTAAGTATTAAGTTAGTAGCAAATAGGATACTTAATAGTGGCTGTGTCAATGAATAAACAAACTTTACCCAGGTCATTGAATACCAGATCGTTGACCTTAAAGGTGTCAAACATGTGGCAGACCAGATAAACTATTCTGCTGCACGAGTGTAGTGAAAACCAGTGAGTGTTACATAAATAGTGACAGTGAGAAATAGCAAGTGTTATAATAAAAAAGGTTATGTTTCTTTCTTTCAAGAGACCCTGAGAAAATATTTAAAAATTTAAAAAGACAAAACAAAAAGAACATAGTTTTAAATATTTCTAAAGGGGGACAATTTGAGGCAGTGTTTTTAACATTTAAATGTTATCAGTCTGATTATATAATATAAAATTTAATAACAGCCCGCCTTAAAGCAATACGTATCATGTAATATATAAAATGTATGTAACAGTCATTGTATTATGTTTATTTTTATTATGTACATGTATAATAATGTTATGTTAATGTATTACGTAATTTAACAATGTAGAAGCTGTGAGAATAGAAGCAAGCTGCTTTCCATAGCAAACAGAAGTATAAAGCAGAAGCCGAAAGTTGCTAACAATGAGGTAACCTTGAGACAACAATAAATTAGAAAGTTAATAATGCTACTAATAATTCTTGGAACAATAATGCAATATTTAAAACAGTTTATAAATAGCCAATCAAAAACTAGAAAAAGCTTAAGTTAAATAAAAGTATTCTATTGGAGTAGGCTTAGCCAATCAGAGACTTGAAATAGAGGAAATTTACAAATTCAGGCGGGAGACGCTACAAGACAGCGTTCCATAGCAGACGCTACAAGATTGCGTACCCGATCGATACGATACAGGTTCAATGTGAGACATGAAAGGTTATTGCGGTGAGAATAATATAAAGTTTACGTGTTAAAAGGTGTAACTAACAAAAAATCTCACAGCTCTACAGTAGGATATGTTAGTGAAGCGTTATTTAATCCTGTGAAGGATTAATAAACAAAGTACAATACAATTATAATTTGTATAAGCCTTGTTTTTAGCCACACCAGCTCTGCTAAGGGATACGTGTTCTAAAAAAATACTGACGCAACCGAGGCATATATAATATTTAAATAAACATTAAAATACAAAGTTAATTTTTAAACGTGGGGGCGAAGGCCACTGGAAAAGTGAACGTGGAGCGAAGGCCACCGGAAAGTTTGTATCGTACGTGGGGCGAACACTCCAAGAATCATGTCTCCCGCAATATAAGGTGCACCCAAAACAATAAACAACTTTACGTTTGGCTCTCCAACAGTGGGGTTAAAACAACATCAAATTCCTAATAAAGAGGACTTCGGAGGCTATTCCCAAAACATTCAAGGTATGCAGTTCATTTGTCATGTAATTATCTTAAACATGCGGTATGTTAATAAAAATCGTTGGAGCCATTTTTGGGAAAATGAAAATTTTCGAAAACTTTTCTATGTAAAGGGTAGTTTGGAATTAAGAGATTTTCTTGAAAATCTTTATACCGCATCCTTGGAACATACTGAACTTAAATATCAGGTTTGGTATTTAACCCACTTTTCATTTTTGTCATGCTGTTCACACGCACACGCGCGCGCGGACCTTTTTTCTGAAAGTGCTCTTTTGGACTTCAGGGTACCTCAAAACACGTATTTCCGGTAAAATCTCTGTATCAAATTGTTGGGTGGAATGCAATACCCTTTCTACTTCTGCAAGTATGTAGTAGAGAAAGTAATAATAATAAAAAAATACTCCCAGCTTCCCTCCCAAAAAGGAACCAGTATTTTTATTTTTACCGCATCGCAGCTCTGTATGATCTTTTATTTGTTTATTTTTTCTCAGTAAGAACTTTTGAATTTCATCATTACAACTTACGAGAACTACTTATTTTTATATGTATATGTTAGTGCAAATTCATATTTAAAGTACCACACCAATCTTAGTTTTCATGTCACATTGAAAGTTGTAGAAAAAACGTCCTCTTTAAGCTTTAATTTAATATACTAACAAATCTTCTGGTTCAAATATAAGTAGCTACTGCTATACGCGGCGTCTTGTTTAAGTTTTAATTGCATATGTTAACAAACTTTCTGGCTTAAATATAAGTGGGTATTGATATACGTAACGCCTTATTTAAGTTTTCATTTAATATACTCCAAACTTTCATCTCAAATATAAGTATTTATTGTTATACATAGCGCCATATACTAACAAACTTTCTGGCTCAAATATAACTGCGTATAGCTATATGTAAAATCTTGTTTAAGTTTTAATTTCATATAGTAACAAACCTTCTGGCTCAAACATAAGTGGGTATTGCTAATCGTATCCATCTTATTTATGTTTTCATTTCACATACTATCAAACTTTCTGGCTCAAACATGAGTAGGTATTGCTATACGTAGCGTCTTGTTTAAGTTTTAATTTCATTACTAACAAACTTTCTGCCTAAAATGTAAGTGAGTATTGCTATATGTTGACGCTGTGCACCTGTGAACACTTCAAAGCGTGCAAGAGCTGTCTATCGTCACACAAAAAAACATGTGCAGCAGCTGCGTGCTGTCCGCTTGGCAGGCGTGCGCACGCAAGCACGGCAGATGAGGATGCTGTCCATAGAGTCTTGTCGATTCAGCTTATGTGACATGCAGAGGGCTTGTATTTTGAACCGAGTCTCTCTCTCTGTGAATACTAAACAGCATAAAACACAAAGATTGTTTTAAACCGTGTGACAATTCACAGGTACACTTTCAGCATTTAACTCATAATACACAAAAACAATAAACCTACTAAGATATTCTTTATAATAAGAATGGAAGTTGTTTACCAGCAACAACACAGAAGTTGTTTACCAGCGATTGCCTGAGCATATGCTACCTCTCACGTAGCGCGAGGAACACATGCAGTGCAGCTAGTCCTAGGCGATCTGATTAGTTGTTGGCGGCAAGGGAGAGCTAGAGTCTTAGGTAAGGTACAGGCGCTGAGCAAACGAGAAAATATTTATGTTTTCACGTCTTCTAAAGTTAAAACATGAAATTTAATAAAGTTTATATATAAGCTGATGAACTAGCCTAGTTCTACTAGTCCACTGACCGCACGCCCCAGATGATACATACATCATAGTAAACCATTTAGTATAATTACTGGAAAACAATAAAATTCTTGATTAAACTTGTGTTGCATTTTATTAGAATTATGAGAAAAACTCGAACCTGATACTCTCGTAGGGTTTCTCTACTCTTTCCATTTCAGTTGCCCTTAAAATATCACGCTGTTCATATAAAAGGGTATTTTAATGCTTTACGTGACTCTAGAAAGCTTAGCTAAATTTGATATAAAACTAAGCTATCTGATATAAGGCTACTTAAATTTATTGATCTATATAATGATGATGATGAGATTGGGTTAAAGGGCGCTAAACATATAAGGTCATCAGCCCCTTATAAAGTATAAAATTTAAAATCCAAAAATTAAAATACGGGACACAAACCCGCGTAGTCTAAAACACTAAAAACAAGACAGTATATTGTAAAAGACACCACACTAAAACCATGGAAAATAAAACAACAAAAGAGTAAACGATGTGTCAGGAACTGTAGAAGGCAAGCGACAAGAACGCCACACGTCCGCCGGGGAGAAGAGCCCTCATTAAAACAGACAAAAGAAAATCACAAAACTAAAAGACGCACAGCGCATCAAATGCGCTGACTAAAACCATTGTCACTAATAAAACGTAAAAGACATTCTACAGCATACGCATCGTCTGCCAAAACGTAGGCCAGGATAACAGGTAGAGACAAACGAACGCGCAAACGAGCTAAACCCTGACACTCTGTTAAGATGTGACGCACCGTTAAGGGCGCAGCACACTGCTCACAGAGCGGTGCAAGGTCACCACTGAGCAGGTGCTTATGGCTAAAGAGGCAATGACCGATACGTAAACGAGCTAAAATTACCTCTTCCAGACGAGAAGAACCAGAAGAGGTACCCCAGACTAACGGGAGAGGTTTAACCTCCCGCAACTTGTTCCCCCGGAGGGCCGTCCATTCATCGCGCCAAAGCGAGAGGATACGGTGATGTAAAAACAGAGGTAAAACATCTGGGTGATAAAATTGCCGATTTGGCCGTGGCGTCGGCAGACTCGTTCCATGAGATGCCCACATGACCTGGAATCCACACGAAGGAGACGCTAATGCCAGAAGCACCCAGCGAGTGGAGGAGATCATGTATGCGCTGTACGAGGGGATGGTAATTGTACAGCGCGCTAATACTCTGAAGGGCACCCAGATAGCCCGTACAAACAACACAGTGCCGCAAGTCGTGCCGCTGGATGTGTAAAAGAGACTGATAAACACTAAAACGTTCGGCGGTAAAAATCGACATTGTCACAGTAAACGAAAGGTAAAAAGGTAAAACTATGTCGACCGAAAATAAAAGCACACCCTACTCCAACAACAGTCTTAGACCCATCAGTATATATAAAATGACATTCCCCGAACTGCGCTTGAAGTTCTAAAAAGGCGGATCTAAGGACTGAAGAACGGGTCTCATTCTTCGGCATCGACGTTAACCTAAGGTGACAGTGGGCCTCAGCGCGCAAACAAGGAGGAAACCGCGTTTCCCCCCTGGGAAGGGTCGGCGCTGGCGTAACGTCCAAATGCCGAAGAAGCTGGCGAAATCGAACCTCTGGAGAGAGTAATGCAAAGGAGCCAACTAAATATTACTGATCAAGCGAATCCTCGAAAAATACCTCGAAGGACCGGTGGTCATGCAAGCTTGAGAGACGACATGCATAGCGGCACAAAAGAATCTCACGCCTGAAGGACAGTGGAAGCTCTGCTGCTTCAGCGTACAGACTGGGTACAGGGCTAGTTGGAAAGGCCCCTGTAGCGACCCCTTGGGGCCCTTATTTTGGGATCTACTTACGGAACCACTACTTTGCAAATTACAGACGGTAGAAGAAATAAGTGAAATCGTTGCTTATGCAGATGACCTGTTAATATTATTTGAAGCTCGAAATAGAATTGATCTGGAAAGAAAAGCACAGATAATTACAAATCAAGTCTTAAATTGGTGCCAGAGAGTTAAATTAAAAATTGCACCAAATAAATCGGCATACATGCTATTCAAAGGGATTTTAAAACGTGATCCTACAATTAAAATAGGAGGTCACAACATTAAACGTGTCAGGAATTATAGATATCTCGGTTTATATTTGGATGGAAACTTTAACTTTAAGAATCATGTGCAAGAAATGAGAAGAAAAACAGAAGGAGTAACGCTGAAGTTAGCATCTCTAGGAAGTAGGAATTTTAAAATAAGCTTGAGTGATCTAAAAATATATCACATAGGTATTTTCATAGGTATGATGTCATTTGGTGCAAGTGTCTGGGCAGAGAAATTAAAATTATTATACATGAAAACGTTAGTGAGAAGGTCGCAAAGAAAAATGATACTGAAACTTACTGGTGCAGTAAACACTTCACCTACACTAGCTTTATTAGTCATTCTGGGAATATGGCCAGCTGACTTAATTATCAGATTAAGAGGAGCCAAATATTGGCTAAAGAAAAAGAAAATGAATAAGGTGGAGGAAATCATTGGAGGCAGTTGCAGCAATGTGAAGGAAATGAAGGCTAAATTGCTAAGTGAATGGCAAAAGGAATGGGATAGGATAGAGGAAGGGAGAAGAGTATATGAAATCTTCCCGAATATTCAGGAAAGACTGAAGCTAGATTATGTCAAACCAAATAAGGGAATTATACATTATATGACTGGACATGGTCCTTTTTCCAACTATTTACATAGAATTGGGAAGAGAAGTACAGATTTATGTGACAGATGTAGTAAAGTGGACTCGCCTGAACATGTGTTTTTTGAATGTACGAAATATAATGAGGAATTAAGCGATTTAAGAAGGAAATTGGAAGGAAAACAAATTGGGAGAATAATGAGGAGTAGAACACTTTTTGAGATTATGAGCAAAATAGCTAATAAGATTTCGACAATTGCATTAAAGAATATGGCTTTGGAAAGAAGTAATAGAGCAGGTGCTGTAAGAAGGGAGACGAATATATAACAGGAAGGAAGAGGTTAATTAGGGATGGAAAGTTTACCAGGCGGTTATAGGAGGTGTGAGGGATGTAGAGAAGCAACTTATATGTAGAAGTGTTAATATGGAAGTTAATGGGAGGCAGGTAGTTAGTGAGTGGACGAGAAAGACGAGGATTATGAGTAGGAGGAGTTTGACTTTGAGGGGAAGAATTTATTCCCAAGGTTAGGAAGATGGAGGGAAGATCGTGTAGTAAGTGACTTTGGCTGGCTATTTGTTTGTGAGGTGAAATGTGTTGTGAAGTGATATTCACGGAACTTTTGTAGATGAACACTATACAGTATTTAATAAAAACTTTTTGTTATGTATTTAAGGCATTCTGATATTTAATTTTGAGAATAAGAGTATTGTTTGTAAGGGTAGAAGTGAATTAATTGCTAGGAAGCATTTAGGAATGTAAACGTTTCATTTTCTGTCGGCCGTAATTAAGTACCTTTAAAGCCTCAAATCTTTAGTGAAGTTTTAATATGTTTAGATTAGATACAAGCATTCTCTATTTCTTGATGGATTTAAGAATGGTATAAAAATGATTTTAATATTTTTTGTTGTTGTCTATTTTAAATGATTGAACATTTAGAGATAAAATACTTTGATATTTAATTTCGAGTTATATGGAATAACTTTTGTGTTGAATTGTAAAAGAAGTAAACTTTGGACTATGTCATTATATTTATAATGTTTAATTATTTATGTTTTTAATTATATTAGTTATTTTATTTTAGGGTAGTGCTAAATTAAAGAGGTAATAATAATCACTAAGAAAGAATTGTTTTAAATAAATGAATAGCACTAAACTCTTATGTTTGTTCAGTTAGGTAAATTTTTAGATGTAATTTTAAAAATCTGATGTAAAAATTGTTTTAAATTGTAATGTAAATTGAGATAAATAAATAAAGATTGGCTACTTCGTCCTGACATAGGAAACAAGAGGTCAGGACAAGGAGGTCAGATGTGAAATTGAAAAAAAAAATTGAATTGTAGCGACCCTTATGCCACGATGGTGAACGGCATTCGAGCGACGTAACACAGATGGACGTGCCGATGAATAGACGGTGCACCCGTAATCAAGCTTGGATCGGACCAAGGAGCGATAAAGACGCAGATCAGCTCCCCAGGATGTGCCACTTAAAACACGTAAAATAGTAAGAGAACGGTCACGCTTTGCTTTTAAAAACGAAATGTGCGAAGTCCAGCTCAGCTTTCGATCAAAGATCAACACTAAAAGTTTCACCTCGTCTGCGAATGGAAGTAGCCCCTGCTCAAGATGGAGAGAGGGCGGAGGGAAAGCCTTCTGGCGCCAGAAATTGATAAAGACGGATTTATCGGCGGAGAAATTAAAGCCGTTGGCCTTACTCCAGGCGTAGAGACGGTCGATACAGCTCTGGAGACGGCGTTCGTGCAGACAGGTCCGCCGTGCAAAAAATGGTAAAACCGTAAACGAAAAGGGACGATGAAATGCCAGGTGGAATAAATCAACAATGGGGTTGATAGCAATCGCAAAAAGTGTGACACTGAGTACGGAGCCCTGCGGTACACCGTTCTCTTGAATAAAACGACTAGATAAAAAACCGAGACCACACGGACACGAAAGACGCGGTCCGTCATAAACTCCCGAAGAAATATGGGAAGGCGACCGCGGATATTCCATGCGTGAAGTGTACGTAAAATGCCGCCCCTTCAACAAGTGTCATAAGCTTTCTCCAGGCCAAAAACACAGCCACTGTTTGACACTTTCTCAGAAATACTTTCATAATATGCGTCGACAGAGACACCAGATGGTCGACGGTAGAGCGATGGCGACGAAATTCGCATTGAGCCTTCGCTAGAAGTTTCTGAGACTCAAGCCACCATGTCATCCGCCCGTTGATCATTGATCTATATAGCAAAATTGGTTAATTTATGTGCAAATTAATGTAAAACTGTAGAAGCAAGTTGTTTCAAATATATTTATCGTGAGCTCAGACAGAAAAGAACAAAATGAATCAAAAACGTTTAAAAGAATTTCTATCCGATGTACCTTCACTTGGAAAAATACAAAAATATAACATAAAATTCTATTAAAAAACGATCGTGGATTAAACATCAATTGCGACAAACCGTGTATTTTAATGAGAGATGCACTTCTTTCGTTATAACCTTTCTTTCCAAATGAATGTTTCTAAGTTACACAGAATTCGACAAAACTTCACAAGAGAAAAATAGGCTTCACGGGCTAATCAAATACTTGAAGATAAATACACTATTTGTAATGTCAATATCTGAAAGTTATGACACTTTAATTAAATCATCAGAACTATTTCTCATATAATAAATAAGTGACGAAAAGCCTTCCATTTAAAGGCTAGTTCAGGATAGGTGTAGATTCATGTGTACCTCCGAGTTGCAATACAAAGTTAAGAAAATATTGATTTAAAGAGTAATTCTGGATAGCTGGAATTTCATGAAAACCCTTGTACTGCATTCTTGGAGGATGGACATAAAATATATTAAATTGTGGTAATTGACTTAACAATTTTGAGTTATGCTGTTCACGTGCATCTTTTTTCTAAACACGTTTTCTTATGCTTAGGAGACCTCAAAACGTTATTTACCTTAATGTTTAATTTTCGGTTGAAATACAATACCTTTTCTATCTATTATGATGGTAGTTTGGAAATAACAAAATGTGAATAGAAAAGTAAGGTAATACAAAATAAAACAGAGTTTTCACTTTTTTATGCTACTGCAGTTCACAACATTATGAATAAATGCTGAGTTTTTAATGCTACTATGATTCCTCAGTATGGTACGTGGAATAAAAAAGCAGCTGCAAAAAACTGTACATAATGGCCTTCAATGTTTTTATTAGATATGGAAGCAAATTATATGCTTATATATATATAATTATATATATATTACAGAAACTATACACACTGCAAGCATAACGAATTTATATACATAGTGCCTATGTATATAAATATATAATGATATATGAGGTGCGATCATTAAATTCTGGGACTGTGTCTCCTGTGACCGAACGGATCACGTGATTGACATGTGCGCGCAGCACAGACGCGTAACAAGCCTGAAGATAAGCTACACAAAGTTTCAAGGAAAGCGTCATTGATACCTGTGTTACACAAGTTTGTACTAGCACATACACATGGGCGCGAAATTGGAACGGAGAGCAAACATTTCAAATTCAGTATGAAATTCGGAAAATCGGCAACCAAACCCATGGAATGTTGAAACAAGCTTATGGGAATGAAGCAATGAGTCAACGAGATGTTTTAGTGGCATTCACGTTTCACAAATGGCAGAATAACACTGAAGGACAACCAAGAGCATGACCATTGCTTTTTCGACATTCATGGGACTGTGCACCGTGAATTTGTTACAGGGGATCAAACAGTGACTGATGTTGTCTGCTGTGGCATTTTGAGACGTGTCAGGGAGGACATTCGTCGGAAACAACCGCAAATGTAGGCAGAGAAAAACTGGTTACTCCAAGACGACAACGCATCAGCTCACAGAGCTCTCACAGCACGCAAGTTTTTTTCTCGTAACAAAATTGTTGTTCTTCCTCACCCCCGTATTCACCAGATTTGGTCCCAGCGACTTCTTTTTATTTCCCAAGGTTTTCCAAGATGAAATTGAAGCGAAGGGTCGCCGTTTTGGCAGGGTGGAGGAGATCCAACGCGAATCGTAGTAGGTGCTTAACACTCTTCAAGAACGACACTTCCAGGATGCACTTTAAAAATGGCAGAGGTGCTGGGATCAGTGCATAACTGCCCAAAGGGACTACTTTGAAGGGAATTGCAGTCAAATTTAAATCACATAATTTTATTTCCATTTACGGGACCAGTCCCGGAATTTAATTATCGCACTTCGTTTATATACACTGCTCTGACTTTTTTAAAGGATTTTCTAGCTCTTTAATAATTTGCGAGATTTTTATTTCTCAGGACATAGTTGACTTCTTTTTTATACAATTGTTTAACAAAATACTCACTTTAGTAGTTACTATAGAATGCAATGTCTTTAGAAATATGACCTGCTGCACATTGCAGCGTTGAAAACACACCGTTTGGTATATTATCCAACGAAATCTTGACGAGACCTTTTCTCTGACTTTGCTGTTGCAAAAACAGCTCTTTATTGCAACACAGAATTTCTTGTGCAAGTGCAAAAGTACACCATGCACATGTCATAACGTCTGCACTCGCAAAGCTGAGTGCACCTCTATTCGTATGAGCAATCAAGCTAATTCTTACATCATTGTTTCACCATCATCATCACCACATACAAAAACCTTACAATGTCCGCACTTCGCTTGTTTTATCCCTTCAGGGGCTCACCTTATGTGAGTACGGGTTTTTGGCGCACCCGGGGGTTCCCGAGCCAATCATCGCCATATTCATCCCCTCACCCCCATCCGGTCGAGGTGGGTTCTTCAAGTGACCGGTGGACACAAGGTAGGCTCTCGTGCGTTCTTTGCATTCCATCCATACCGCACCTCACCATCGTTTCTTTCTTCCCTTATCACTTTCCGACCATTTCGCACCACGACATTCGCATATCTCTTTTTCTTCCCCGCCGGCCTACCTTGCGTGCGAAACGCCCACACTGTTTTAGTTTCTTTTATCCTTTTATTTAAATCCTCCGTGGACACAGCCTGACGGATACCCGCGCACCGCGTGCGCAGCTGGGTGAGTAGGTAATGGCGTCATCCCCACCACCCGGGGTCGTCATGTAGGGTTTGTGTTCGTATCCGCTGTTCAACTGCAGTCCCGCGGGGGGGCCATTGCATGAGCTGCTGACTTCTGACGGCGATTGGGTCCCTCTGTCTATGTTCTGGGAGGTGTGACCCTGGGGTGAGTCTGGTATAGATAGGCCACTCACCCAAGCCGGGGTAACGCCCGAGAAGTCAGAGCCCGAGGTCGGAGACGGTTGCAATGGTGGAGGATTTTTTTCGCTATGGAGCACCCTTTCTCCATTATTAACAACAAGCGCCGAAAAGTCATTGTAACAGAAGTAGCACCGCCGTCATCTGGTTGTTACTTGGTCATTTCGAGAACAGAAGAAGGACAAAACTTTGAGAAGGTGAACCCTTTTATAATTCAGAAGGGCATAGATGCTATTGCTGGTGCGGTTCAATCATGCACTCGTCTACGGAATGGTTCCTTATTGGCACAAACTAAGTCCGATCAGCAAAGTAAGACCTTGTTGCGCGCTACGCTTCTCCACGGTTACCCCATCCGTGTTGAGAAGCACCGCACATTGAACTCCTGTCGGGGCGTCGTTACCACCCATAGCCTCGATGGTATATCGGACGAGGATCCCGTAGAATATCTATCTGATCAAAAGGTGACTGCAGTGCATCGAGTGCAGGCCAAACGCGACGGCGTATTGGTACCCACTCGTACCCTGTTTATTACATTTGAAGGCGTCGATCTGCCCACGAGCATTTCCGCAGGGTACGAACGGATTTCTGTGAGGCCTTATATTCCTAGACCTCTGCGTTGTTTTAAATGCCAACGTTTTGGGCATACGCAAGTCTCCTGTAAGAGTGCCGTTAACATCTGTGCAACATGTAGCCAGCCCTCACACGAAGGTACCTGTTCAACAGCCCCCGTCTGCGTTAATTGTAAAGGGTCACATTCTGCTTCGTTTGCCGACTGTCCGCGGTATTTGGACGAGAAGGCGATCCAGGAGATCCGGGTAAAGGAAAACCTCTCCTTCGCTGAAGCCCGGAGGCGTTTCCATGCGCGCCAACCTTCACTCCTGCGATCTGGCACATTTAGTTCTGTTGTTGCCTCGCCAGTACCACGAGTAGATGCCGAAACTCAGACCTGGACCTTGACTGGATTAACCGCCACTACCATCCGGCCGTCTATTAAGGCTACAGTTACCAAGCCGTATAAACCTGGTCCCAAGTCAATGAAGTCGCAAGCCATTGAAAAGAAGCCCAACCAGAAACTTCGTAGGGAAGATTTTTTAAAAGACCCTCCGCGTGCGCGCGGTAACAAAGGTTCACCTTCTCCTCCTCGGAGGTCGCTGTCCCAGGATGGTCCTGGGACAAGCCGCGCTCAGCGGCACCCTTCACCCATCGCCACCCAGAACCGATTCACGGCGCTTGAATCGGTTTCTGGCACTGAGCGCGTGGGCCCTCCCTCCGAGGAAGCTATGGAGTCTGACCAACTCCATACAAAAAGCCCGAGCCCAAAGGTTAAACAAAAGGTAATTTTAAGCCGCCCTTCTAAATAGACAGTTTATCCCCTTATTCTTAATGGCTATCCTGACCTGGAATGTACGTGGTGTACGATCGCATAGGGCGGAACTGCAACTTTTATTGCGTTCCCATTCGCCTATGGTCGTATGTTTGCAGGAGACTAAGCTTCGCCCTCACGATCCTTTTGATCTCCGAGGATATACTCCGGTTCGCTACGACCTTGAACCGGAGGAGGGTACTCCTGCTCATGGAGGTGTCATGTTCTTAGTGCGTAACGACGTTCATTTTACACCTGTCACACTTACATCCGACTTGCAAGCTGTTGCCGTTCGCCTTCACTTACCCGGCTTTTTGTTTTCTGTTTGCTCTGTATATTCACCTCCATCGTCTCCCCTCGCTCCCGCGGACATTCGAGCTCTCCTGTCCGCTCTCCCAACACCATTTCTTCTGTTGAGAGATTTTAATGCCCATCACCCACTATGGGGTTCGCCAAGGGCTTGTGCGAGGGGAACTCTTCTTTCCGACATTTTTTATAAGTTCAATCTTTCCATCCTCAATACAGGTGCACCTACTTTTATTTCTGATTCTTCTGGTACTTTCTCTCACCTGGACCTTGCCCTTTGCTCAATCCAGCTTGCACGTCGCCTTCAGTGGAACGTCGTCGCTGACACCTACTCCAGCGACCATTTCCCCTGCATCGTTTCTCTTCTGTCGCACCACGTACAGCATTCCAGAGTTCCTACCTGGATATTCGCAAAAGCCGACTGGAGCTTGTATTCCAGCCTCGTGCATTTTGACGACCAGCCCTTCTCCGACATTAATCAACTAGTGCAGCACCTTACGTCTATTATTTTCTCAGCCGCCGAACGTGCAATACCCCGTTCATCCTCCCAACCTCGGCGGCCACCTGTTCCGTGGTGGAACGAGGATTGTCGGGACGCCGTTCGTGCCCGTAGGACTGCACTTAGGGTGTTTCGGCGCCACCCTACACTTGATAATTTGGTGACTTTTAAACAATCGCGCGCCAGGACTCGTCGCATTATTCAGGATAGCAAGAAGGCATCTTGGGTTCGTTTTGTCGAGTCTTTTAATCGTTTTACGCCTTCATCCGTTGTTTGGGATAAACTTCGTCGCTTCTCAGGTAAAGTGTCACATTGTACTGTTTCTGGCCTTCAGGTTTCTAATGCCACCATAGTGGATCCGGCTGCCATCGCTAACACTCTGGGTTCTGCCTTTGAGGCCGTTTCCAGTTCAGACCATTATTCCGCCGGCTTTCGCTCTATTAAAGACCGGCAGGATTCCGCATCATATACTTTTCGGTCTGTTAATGATGAATGCTATAACGAACTATTCACAATGAGGGAGCTGGAGCACGCTCTTCATTGCTCGCGGCACTCCGCTCCCGGGCCGGACGGCATTCATGTCCTGATGTTAAAGAACCTTTCAGCCGACAGTGAACTATTTCTCTTACAGGTCTATAACCGTATTTGGCAAGACGGCATTTTTCCTTCCGTTTGGCGCGAAGCCACCATTGTCCCTATACTTAAGCCTGGGAAGGATCGCCAACTACCTTCCAGCTACCGCCCTATCTCCCTCACCAGTTGCATTTGCAAGGTGATGGAGCGCATGATCAACGGGCGGTTGACATGGTGGCTTGAGTCTCAGAAACTTCTAGCGAACGCTCAGTGCGGGTTTCGTCGCTATCGCTCTACCGTCGACCATCTGGTGTCCTTGTCGACGCATATTATGAATGGATTTCTGAGAAAGTGTCAAACCGTGGCTGTATTTTTTGACCTGGAGAAAGCTTATGACACTTGTTGGAGGGGCGGCATTTTACGTACACTTCACGATTGGAATATCCGCGGTCGTCTTCCCATATTTCTTCGGGAGTTTATGACGGACCGCGTCTTTCGTGTACGTGTGGGCTCGGTTTTATCTCGTCGTTTTATTCAAGAGAACGGAGTACCGCAGGGCTCTGTACTCAGTGTCACACTTTTTGCGATTGCTATCAACCCCATTGTTGATTGTATTCCACCTGGCATTTCATCGTCCCTTTTTGTTGACGATTTCGCTATTTATTGCAGTTCACGGCGGACCTGTCTACTCGAACGCCGTCTCCAGAGCTGTATCGACCGTCTCTACGCCTGGAGTAACGCCAACGGCTTTAATTTCTCCGCCGAGAAATCCGTCTGCATCAACTTCTGGCGCCGGAAGTATATCCCTCCGCCCTCTCTCCATCTTGGGCCAGGGATACTTCCGTTTGCAGACGAGGCGAAATTTTTGGGGTTGATTTTTGATAGGAAGTTGTGTTGGACCTCGCACGTTTCCTTTTTAAAAGCAAAGTGTGACCGTTCTCTTAATCTTTTACGTGTTTTAAGTGGCACATCCTGGGGAGCTGATCGGACCGTCCTTCTTCGCCTTTATCGCTCTTTGGTCCGTTCCAAACTTGATTACGGGTGTTTTGTTTATTCGTCGGCACGTCCGTCTATCCCATTCATCATCGTGGTCTTAGAGTCGCTACAGGGGCCTTTCCAACTAGCCCCGTGCCCAGTCTTTATGCTGAAGCTGCAGAGCCTCCGCTGTCCTCCAGGCGTGAGATGCTCTTGTGCAGCTATGCCTGTCGACTCTCAAGCTTGCCTGACCACCCGTCTTTCGCGGCATTTTTCGAGGATTCACTTGACCGGCAATATTTAGTTAGCTCCTCTGCATTGCTCCCTCCAGGGGTTCGATTTCGACTGCTACTTCGGCATTTGGACGTTACGCCAGCGCCGGCCCTTCCAAGGGGGGAAACGCGTTTTCCTCCATGGTCGCGCGCTGAGGCCCACTGTCACCTTGGGTTATCGTCAATGCCGAAGAATGAGACCCCTTCTTCAGTCTTTAGATCAGCGTTTTTAGAACTTCAGTCGCAATTCGGAGACTTGCCTTTTATCTTTACTGATGGATCTAAGACTGATGCAGGAGTAGGATGTGCCTTTTTTGTGGTGGAAATAGTTTTACCTTTCGTTTACCAGAGCAATGTTCGATTTTTACCGCCGAACTTTTTAGCATTTATCAGTCTCTTTTATATATTCAGCGGCACGACTTACGGCACTGTTTTATTTGTTCCGACTCCCTGAGTGCTCTTCAAAGTATTAGCTCGCTGTACAGTTACCACCCGCTCGTACAGCGCATTCATGACCTGCTCCACTCGCTTGATGTCTCTGGCATCAGCGTCTCCTTCTTGTGGATTCCAGGTCATGTGGGCATCTCAGGTAATGAGTCTGCCGATGTCGCTGCCAAGTCGGCGATTTTATCACCCAGACGTTTTACCTCTGTTGTTCCCTCGTCAGATTTGTTTATTGTTTTACGTCGCCGCATCCTCTCGCTTTGGAGCGATGAGTGGACGGCCCTCCGGGGGAACAAGTTGCGGGAGGTTAAGCCTCTCCCGTTAGTCTGGGCTACCTCTTCCCGTGCTTCTCGTCGGGAAGAGGTAATTTTAACACGCCTTCGTATCGGACATTGCATTTTTAGTCATAAGTATTTGCTGAGTGGTGACCCCGCGCCACTCTGTGGGCAGTGTGACGTGCCCTTAACGGTGCGTCACATTTTAACAGAGTGTCAGGTTTTAGCTGCATTGCGTGCTCGTGTGGGTCTGCCTGTTGGCCTAGCCAACGTTTTGGCAGACGACACGCATGCTGTGGAATGTGTTTTACGTTTTATTCATGACAGTGATTTTAATCTGCGCATTTAATGCGTTGGGCGTCTGTTAGCTTCGTACTTTTATCCTGTCGGTTTTTTATGGGAACTCTTATCCCCAGTGGACATATGGCGCTCATGTCCCTCGCATTCTACAGTTCCTGACACGTTTTAATCCTTTACTGCCTATGCTTTTAGTGTGTTGTTTTTCAGATCTTTGTCTTGTTCTTATTATTGTTGTTATTGTTATTATTGTTTTTATTGTTATTGTTGTTATTGTTATTATTGTTATTGTTTTATTTGTTATTGTTATATTGTTAGTTTTAGCTTTTTGATCATCGCGGGTTTGGGTCCCGTTTTTAAATATGCGGTTCTTTTACCTGTTTTATATTTTGACCTTATCTTTTATACACTGTAAGGGCGCTGATGACCACAGCAGTTTAGCGCCCTTAAACCGCATATCATCATCATCATCGCTTGTTTTATGAGCTTGTATGAACAATAACCACTGATGTGGTGAAATATTGGAAAAGTCTTTCATCTAATTCATCAACGCTATCCTCCCCCACGCTAATACACAGTTCCTTAGGTAGAGCAGCTTCGCTTATTTCCTTTGATGAAGAATCCTGTACTTGAATATCACTTTGTGAAATCACATGCCATACTTTTCTGGATTTCAGTACCAACCTAAGATAAACTTGCATTCTTAATTTGGCCTCTCTTTTATAAATCTGCCTAATTTAGAAGTGATAATTCCCCCCCTCCACTCATTGACGATGTTTGCCAAACCTATCCTCCAGATCGTTGGTCTTCACTCTGCCAGTCAAAACGTGGTTCCTGTGCATTATATTTATCCAACAGACTGACAAATCAATCAAAGCATCTGTTGTGTGATGCAGTGATGACTGCGTCTCTGTAATGAAGCCAATAATCCCTTCAGTTACCCATGTGGAAAACTGGGCCATAAACTCTATTATATGACGTGAATTTACTGTAATGGGTTCCTGGTATCCGATTTTGAACCTCTGCCACTTTAGAACAGTTTTCACATTCATAATGTCCAACCAACAACATATCAATTCAATGAAATCTGCAGTTCCTTGCCTGTTTTCTTTGTTCTCCTGCAGACCTAGTACCACGATTGAACACTTGAAGTGCAATTTTTACATTCTGTCGTTCCAAGGTGGATGAATACAAAGATTTTAATGAAAGAGTCGTGCCATATTTCAATAAATTATCCTTCTATAGGGCACGAAGAACCTCAAGAGCAAAGAAAGAAACCTCTCCTTCTGGCACATCATTGTCGAAAGATTCAAACCTAATAATCTGGCCTGATTGACTCAACCAGTTATTCCTGAACATTTTAAAATGTATACGCTATCAAACACAAGGTACAGGCGTCACTCTACAGCTACAATACTGGGGTGCTTGTATTTAATTTTCTGCTTTGGAGGATCACAAAAACGAAGAAGAAGACGAAACGGCCTTACTATATATACCATTGATGTTTAAAAGAACACCAAAAACTTGGAAACCTATTTCCTCCAACTTCAAAATAGCACCCTATTCAAACAAGAGTAATTGCTCAGCTTTTATAGCTTTAACTGGCAAGATACATGCCACATCTAAATAGCTTGTATCCAAACTTCGTACCATAAAACATATGCAATGGAAGGACACCGTGAATTACTCTCTGCCTGACCATTGATGTTGCCACTCATATAGTAAAGCTGGGGTTTTAAATGGATGTCATCCTTGAGCATTAAAGGATTTTTATCTTCCTTCTTTAGGAAATTTTCTTTCCTATACAAATAATTTAGGAAATTTCAGCATTGCTGTTCTATTGTTTGTTGATACACTAATTATTGCAGACCCTACTTAGCGTTGCTTCACAAGGCAACAATAAACCTGAGGTACTTCGTAAATACTTGCAACAATGTGGAAATATGGACCGTGTCAAAGACCAGCAAACCATACACTTCCACGAGTATCTCATACTAAACTATTTACAATTCAACAGAGAAATTTGCTCTGTTAGCAAGTTTATTGTGTTTTCCTTTTTGAGCATATCATTAGTTAAGCTATGCAGGAAGTCTTGGTTGAATTCAAGCTTACCTTTCAATGCATTTTCTGAATTCTTAAATTTGACACACAGCTCATTAAGAATACTGTTTAGCTTGTGCGTATCGCTTAACATTAATGGAAGAGTTGTGTTGCCTATCCTTTTCAACTGCGTATCTTTCACGTGCACTGTTAATATCAATTCACTATTTACAACTACATAACACACAATCTTGGGGTGTGGAGTTTTACAAACTAGCAAAATGTACACACTGACATTTTTTTCTTAACCTCCTCAGTGTTTTGGGCTACAGGGTAACTCCGCGAGCACAGTCTCAGCTAAAATACAGTCCACAATCCTGGTTGACCACCCATAAGTGTTCATAAAAAATTCAGACATACATAGCAAACAAACCAGAAATGGGCAGGACTTGCACAGGCCAAGCAATAAAAAGAGGCTTACTACAATGGTGTAGTATTATTTAATTCACTTCCATCATATATTAAGGAACTGAAAACTAATAAAAATAAATTCAAGTTAGCATTAAAAAGATATCTCATCACTCACACCTTCTATACAGAGGAGGATTTCTTTCATTCAAAAAAATAACTGACTATAAAATGTTACCAAATTTTATAAATACATTAAGTATAAATAATATTATTTTAAATCTTTTTAGCTCTAACGTACTCTACATAAGAACTACAATTTATTTACATACAAGTACACAATGTAATTATGCATTTATGACATAATCTACATCCTAGAGTAGACTAGTTTTCTTTAAGCTGGTCTACCTCACTATAGGGTCTACAGATTGAGATGTTATGTTTATATATGATATCTGCGAACTTCATTTTTTCTCCGCGGTATTTTCGCACGAACTGGTATCTGGCTGGTGGTATCGTATGCTATACGTTTGCCACTAGTCGACTGCCATGTACTCCAAGTTATACCGAAGCTGGGTAGATGCCAGTTTAGCATCGAATGTTTCCATTCATCAGCTGGGAAGCATGTTTTGACAAAATAAATGTAAGTATTGCAGAAATTTGTGCTTTAAGTCAATGTATAGGTTGTTAATTATTTTTAACATATAGAGTAAGTGGTTTATGCTATAAAAGTACCCATACATTGTATAATGTAAGCTAGAAAGCGTTCAAAAATGAAGGTATCGAATATGATACCTTAGGTCTTCATGTGGTAAATTTGCTGGCATAACAAAAGTGGGGTTATACGTTTTCGTATCTCATTCCAGGTTTGACTGAGGAACAGATCACTGATCTTGCTAACAGAATCTATCCAGATCTCTAAGGTTTTAAGTTTGATGATTCTGATGAGGAGGATCAGATGATTCCAGCACCACCATCGAATGCTATTGAAAATGAAGCTTCAGATTTAGAGGATGGATTGGATAGACTGTTGAAAACTGTAGAAGATGGTCAAAGAAGGATAAAGAGCATATTGAAGTTCCTAGGCCACATTTGGTAAAATCACAGCACAAATATGGGAGGAGTGGAATTACTAAATAGAGTAATAGGAAAGTACTCAATGAAAGGGCGGACAAGAAAGAGGACGGTGAGAGTCATTCATCGTTTTATGGAATTTGTTCTTGCTGCCTCATGGTTAAAAC
Organism: Deroplatys truncata; assembly: GCA_030765065.1. Classification (NCBI taxonomy): domain Eukaryota; kingdom Metazoa; phylum Arthropoda; class Insecta; order Mantodea; family Mantidae; genus Deroplatys; species Deroplatys truncata. Next base: position 375,304,252 of record CM060990.1, read on the forward strand.
ACAGAGAAACTGCTTTAGAAAATGGCTTAGGGAAGAAGCACCCTATTACCAATTTAAGGGGAGTCATCAAGCCCTAGCTCACTAATGTTAAATTAGCTATGTTAATGACCCATTTTCTCAGAATTCACTTGACATAGAAATGTAATGTGATATTTTTACATGATGTTTATTCATTCCTTCTGAAAACATTGATCGTTTTGATATTGATACTGATTGCAAAATTATGCTTTTTTTGTAATCCTCTTCAATAGAATTTCTGACATTTTGTATTTTAAAAAATAAACTATTTGAGCAACTTCAATGGAAGCAATTCTACATGTTTATGGGATTCTTTGTACTACGTGGTAAAATTTGTATGCAGATACACCTTGTAGTTTCGGAGAAAACGGGTCATTTATGTTGAAAAATGTTGTTTTGAGTAATTGACATTTAAAGTAAAAATGTCTACAAAGCTCACTTATCATAATATCTTCAGAAATTAATTTATAATAGTAAACATTTTAATATTTCAATGAATAAAAGATCAAATTAAGCAGAATTAACGATATTTTCATAAAATGTAAAACATTTATTTTTAATTTTTGGCTTGACGACTCCCCTTAAGCTCGACATTGCTGAAAATTTGATTTTCTTTCATCAGAATCTAAGACTGGAAAGATCAATAGAGGAGGGGGAAGTGAGGGCGAAGATGACCAACCATATAGGGGGTGCCAAAACTATTCGTGCAGGTGGGCTAGTATTTATGTGGGTGGACCATTTTTTTCACTTAATTTTAAGATGATGATAGTGATTATAATAATAGTTATTATTATTATTATTATTATTATTATTATTATTATTATTAGTGCTATTATTACCTTAGTGCGTGTAGTACAGTGCCTTATTTTCGACTCCTGGCCGGCAGCTTGGCGGATGTAGCTGCGTGCGCACAGTGCTTCTAACCGGTTCTGGCTCCCGCTGTTCTCCCTTCATTCCGCATGTGCGACCGTTGCTAGCGCGATTCGTGTTTTGTTCTTTGTGGTTAAAGTGTGATGGTCCTGTTATAATGCCAGGAGGTGCGTTTACTTTAGAGCACCGCATATTCATGTATGATTCCTACATGGGAACAGAGTCTTATAGGCAAGTAGCACGGCTATTTATATACAGATTCCCTGGAATCCGTGCGCCTCACAGAGAGACAGTTCGTAGTCTAGTAAACCGATTTGGAGAAAGGCTTCTGATAATAAACTCAAAGTGTCTCGCCGTGTTCTTACAGAGGAAAAACTCGATGATATAGGACAACGGTTAGAACATAGCCCAAAAACATCTCTGAGTAGGTTATCACAGGACACGGGAGTTTCACAATTCTCGGCTTGGAAAGTCACTAAACTTTTAAAATTAAAACGTTATAAGATAACCGTAGTTCAGGAACTACAACCACGTCATACTGTGAGTAGATTAAATTTCTGCAATTGGGTGTTGGGTAAAGTTAATGATAGCTCTGTGGACCCAAAGTAGTTTTTTTCACAGACGAAGCATGGCTTTCTTTAAATGGCCATGTATCGAGACAAAACAACAGATATTGGAGGACAGAAAAACCCGATATTGTACATGAAATGCAATTGCATGATTAGAAAATTGGTGTTTGATGTGCTGTGAATGAGTATCGAATTATAGGGCCTGTATTCTTTGAGGATAGAGTTAATGGACAGAAGTACAGGGATATAATAATCAAACCATTCCTGGAATATTTGTGTGACATTGAATGCACACAGGCATATTTTCAACAAGACTCTGCTACAGCACATACCGCTGATCTCTCGTTGAAATTAATTGCGGAAACGTTTGAAGATAGAGTCATCAGAACTTACGGTATGCAACTTTCATTTATGGGGGAACTTACAAAATAATGTGAATCGGAACAACCCGCATACGTTGGAAGAACTAAAAGACAATATCAGAAGATAAATTACTACAATTTCAGAAGAGGAATTAAGGCGTGTTAATGGAAATTTTCTTAAAAGGTGTGAAAGATGCGTGCCAGCACAAGGACATCATTTCCAACACCTTCTATGACAAAGGTATGTGGTCATTGTATGCATATATGCATGTAAATCTATGCAGTGACCCCATCCATAGGATGCTGCTGAACCTTCTGTTTTTGCAGACTTGGGTATTTTATTTTTAGTGTTTAACGTCCCTCTGAACTACTAACCGGTTTACAGAGACAAGGAATGACAAGGTGACATTGACTGATTTTTGCAATGGAGGAATTGATTATTTGAAGACGGGGTAAACCGGAGAAAAACCGTTCAAGCACAGATTTGTCCACCAAAAATCCCACTTACGTTCCCTGGAATTGAACCCAGGCGGTCCCTGTAACAGACCATCATTTTAACGCTCAGCCACTGCGCCGCCTTATGCAGATTGAGGTTGCGAAGAGCTATAGTTAGTAAACTAAATAAAAAAAATCTATTATTTAAAGAAACTGGCATTATGCGTTATGAAATTATTAGCAGAGTAATGGGGTATAAAGCTATGAAATTGTATCAATGCGGATGAATCCTTCTGTTCTGGTGCTGAGCATCAAATTGGTCCACAGAAGCAGCTAAATCCAGTTGTTTATGAATGTTTTTTCCACTGCCAGTAGCGCAAGATCACCGAGTCTCTCGTCAGCCATTCAGATGATGATGATGAGATGCGGTTTAAGGGCGCTAAACAGCTAAGGTCATCAGCACCCTGACAAAGTATAAAAGGTACAGTCCAAAAACGTTCGATAAAAAAGCGCATAATTAAAAAACGGGACACAAACCCGCGATGTCCAAAAGGTAAAAAACAAAACACCAAATTCCAAAAACGAACACACTAAAAGCATGGTCAATAAGAGAGTAAAACAACGTGTCAAGAACTGCAGAATGCCAGGGACACGAGCGCCGGATGTCCACTGGGGAGTAGATGCCCCATTAAAAGACAATATAAAATCACACAGTCAAAAGACGCTCAGCGCATCAAATGCGTCTGGTAAATCCAATGTCACTGATAAAACTTTAAAGACATTCTACAGCACGCGCGTCGTCTGCCAAAACGTTGGCTAGGCCAACAGGCAGACCAACACGAACGCGCAACGGAGCTAAAACTTAATACTATGCTAAAATGTGACGCACCGTTAAGGGCGCATCATACTACTCACAGAATGGTGTGGGATCACCACTGAGCAGGTATCTATGGCTAAAAAGACAATGTCCGATTCGTAAGCGAGCTAAACGTACCTCTTCCCGACGAGAAGAACGAGAAGAGGTACCCCAGATTAACGGGAGAGTCTTAACCTCCTGTAACTTGTTCCCCCGAAGGGCCGTCCACTCATCCCTCCAAAGCGAGAGGATGCGGCTACGTAAAATAACAAACAAATCTGACGAGGGAATAAGAGAGGTAAAAAGTCTGGGTAATAAAATCGCCGATTTGGAAGCGGCATCGGCAGACTCGTTCCCTGAGATGCCAACATGACCTGGAATCCACATGAAGGAGACGAGGATGCCAGAGACACCAAGCGAGTGGACCAGGTCATGTATGCGCTGTACGAGGGGGTGGTAATTGTACAGCGCGCGAATACTTTGGGGTGGTAATTGTACAGCGCGCGAATACTTTGAAGAGCACTCAGGGAGTCGGAACAAATAAACCAGTGCCATAAGTCGTACCGCTGGACGTATAAAAGTGATTGATAAATACTAAAACGTCAGGCGGTAAAAATCGAACATTGCCCGGGTAAACGAAATGTAAAACTACGATGACCATAAACAAAGGCACACCCTACTCCAACATCAGTCTTAGACCCATCAGTATAAATAAAATGAAAGTCTCCGAGCTGGGCCTGAAGTTCTACAAAAGCCGATCAAAGAACTGAATAAGGGGTCGCATGCTTCGACATTGACGTCAACCCAAGGTGACAGTGGGCCTCAGCGCGCAACCATGGAGGAAAGCGCGTTTCCTCCCTGGGAAGGGCCGGCACTGGCGTAAGGTCCAAATGCCGAAGAAGCTTTCGAAATCCAACCCCTGGAGGGAGAAAGGCAGAGGAGCTAACGAAATATTGCCGATCAAGCGAATATTCGTAAAATACCTCGAAGGACGGGTGGTCAGGCAAGCTTGAGAGTCGACAGGCATAGCTGCACAAAAGCATCTCACGCCTGAAGGATAGCGGAGGCTCTGCAGCTTCAGCATACAGACTGGGTACAGGGCTGGTTGGAAAGGCCCCTGTAGCGACCCTTATGCCACGATGGTGAATGGCATACAATCGACGTAATACAGATGGACGCGCCGATGAAAAGACAATGCACCCGTAATCAAGCTTGGATCGGACCAAAGAGCGATAAAGATGTAAAGGGACGGTCCGATCAGCTCCCCAGGATGTGCCACTTAAAACACGTAAAAGATTAAGAGAGCGGTCACAATTTGCTTTTAAAAATGAAATGTGCGAAATCCAGCTCAGCTTCCTATCAAAGATCAACCCCAAAAATTTCGCCTCGTCTGCAAAAGGAAGTACCCCTGGCCCAAAATGGAGAGAGGGCGGAGGGAAATAATTCCGGAGCCAGAAATTGATACAGACGGATTTTTCGGCGGAGAAATTAAAGCCGTTGGCTTTAATTTCTCCGTAGAGAGGTCGATACAGCTCTGGAGACGACGCTCGAGTAGACAGGTCCGCCGTGAACTACAATAGATGGCAAAATCGTCAACAAAAAGGGACGAGGAAATGCCAGGTGGAATACAATCAACAATGGGGTTGATAGCAATTGAAAAAAGTGTGACACTGTGTATAGAGCCCTGCGGTACTCCGTTCTCTTGAATAAAACGACTAGATAAAACAGAGCCCACACGTACACGAAAGACGCGGTCCGTCATAAACATCGGAAGAAATATGGGAAGACGACCGCGAAGATTCCATGCGATAAGTGTACGTAAAATGCCGCCCATCTAACAAGTGTCATAAGCTTTCTCCAGGTCAAAAACTCAGCCACGGTTTGACACTTTCTCAGAAATCCATTCATAATATGCGTCGACAAGGACACCAAATGGTCGACGGTAGATCGATGGCGACGAAATCCGCACTGAGCGTTCGCTAGAAGTTTCTGAGACTCAAGCTACCATGTCAACCGCCCGTTGATCCGGCGCTCCATCACCTTGCAAATGCAACTGGTGAGGGCGATAGGGCGGTAGCTGGAAGGTAGTTGGCGATCCTTCCCAGGCTTAAGTATAGGGACAATGGTGGCTTCGCGCCAAACGGAAGGAAAAAGGCCGTCTTGCCAAATACGGTTATAGACCCGCAAGAGAAAGAGTTTACTATCGGCTGAAAGGTTCTTTAACATCAGGACATGAATGCCGTCCGGCCCAGGAGCGGAGTGCCTAGAGCAATGAAGAGCGTGCTCCAGCTCCCTCATTGTGAAAAGTCCATTATAACACTCATTAGTAGCAGACCGAAAACTAAAGGTGTCGGAATCCAGCCGGTCTTTGACAGAGCGAAAGCCGGTGGAATAATGGTCTGAACTGGAAGCCTCCTCAAAGGCAGCACCCAGAGTGTTAGCGATGGCAGCCGGATCTACTATGATGGCATTGGGAACCTGAAGGCCAGAAACAGTACAATGCGACACTTTACCTGAGAAGTGACGAAGTTTCTCCCAAACAACAGATGAAGGCGTAAAGCGATTAAAAGACTCGGCAAAACGAGTCCAAGACGCCATCTTGCTATTCTGAATAATGCGACGAGCCCTCGCTCGCGATTGTTTAAAAGTAACCAAATTAGCAAGTGTAGGGTGTCGCCGAAACACCCTAAGTGCAATTCTACGGGCACGAACGCCTACCCGACACTCCTCGTTCCACCAAGGAACAGGAATCCGTCGAGGGTGTGAGGATGAACAGGGAACTGCGCGTTCGGCGGCAGATAGAATCGTAGACGCAAGGTGCTGCACCATTTGGTTAACGTCAGTGAAGGGCTGGTCCGCAAAGGACACGAGACTGGAATACAATCTCCAGTCGGCTTTTGTGAATATCCAGGTAGGTACTCTGGAGTGTTGCACGTGGTGAGACAGAAGAGAAACGATGCAAGGGTAATGGCCGCTGGAGTAGGTGTCAGCAACGACGTTCCACTGCAGACGACTAGCAAGCTGGAGTGAGCAAACGGCAAGGACCAGGTGTGAGAATGTACCAGAAGAATCAGAAATAAAAGTAGGTTCACCTGTATTGAGGATGGAGAGATTGAACTGGTAAAAAATGTCGGAAAGAAGAGTTCCTCTCGCACAAGCCCTTGGCGAACCCCACAGTGGGTAATGGGCATTTAAATCTCCCAGTAGAAGAAATGGAGTTGGGAGAGCGGACAAGAGATCGCGAATGTCCGCATTTGCGAGGGGAGACGATGGAGGTGAATACACAGAGCATACAGAAAAGAAAAAACCGGATAAGTGTAGTCTAATAGCAACAGGTTGCAAGTCGGATATAAGAGTGAGAGTTTGAAAATGAACGTCTTTACGCACTAATAACATGACACCTCCATGAGCAGGAGGACCCTCCTCCGGTTCAAGATCGAAGCGAACCGGAGTATACCGTCGGAGATTAAAAGGATCATGACGGCGTAGCTTAGTCTCCTGCAAACATACGACCATTGGTGAATGGAAACACAATAAAAGTTGCAGTTCCCCCCTATGCGATCGTACACCACGTAAATTCCCGGTCAGGATAGCCATGAATAAAAAGGATAAACTGTCTACTTAGGAGAGCGGCTAAAAATTGCTTTCTGCTTAACCTTTTGGCTCGGGCTTTTAGTATGGAGTTGGTCAGATTCCATAGGCTCCTCGAAGGGAGGGCCCACGCGCTCAGTACCAGAAACCGATTCAAGCGCCGTGCATCGGTTCTGGATGGCAATGGGCGAAGGGTGCCGCTGAGCGCGGCTTGTCCCAGGAGCATCCTGGGACTGCGACCTTCGAGGAGGAGAAGGTGAACTTTTCTTTCCGCGCGCAAGCGGAGGGTCTTTAAGAAAGTCTTCCCTGCGAAGTTTCTGCTTGGGCTTCTTTTCCGTGGCTTGGGACTTCAGTACCTTAGGACCAGCTTTAGATGACTTGGTAAGCGCGCTAGAGACGGATGGCCGGATGGTAGCGGTGGTCAAGGCAGTCATGATCCAGGTCTGTGTTTCGGCATCTACTCGTGGTACTGGCGAGGCAACAACAGAAATAAATGTTCCAGATCGCAGGAGCGAAGGTTGGCGCGCATGGTAACGCCTCCGGGCTTTAGCGAAGGAGAGTTTTTCCTTTACCCGGATCTCCTGGATCGCCTTCTCGTCCAAGTACCGCGGACAGTCTGCAAATGACGCTGAATGAGACACTTTGCAATTGACGCAGAAGGGGGCTGTTGAAGAGGTATCTTCGTGTGAGGGCTGGCTACATGATGCACAGACGGTAACGGCACTCTTGCATGAGACTTGCGTATGCCCAAAACGTTGGCATTTAAAACAACGCAGAGGTCTAGGAATATAAAGCCTCACAGCAATCCGTTCGTACCCTGCTGAAATGCTCGTGGGCAGATCGACGCCATCAAATGTTATAAACAGGGTACGAGTGGGTACCAATACGCCATCGCGTTTGGCCTGCACTCGATGAACCGCTGTCACCTTCTGGTCTGCAAGATATTCTACCAGGTCCTCGTCCGATATGCCATTGAGGCTATGCGTGGTGACAACGCCTCGACAAGAATTCAAGGTGCGGTGCTTCTCAACACGGATAGGATAACCGTGGAGAAGCGTAGCGCGCAACAAAGTCTTACTCTGCTGTTCGGATTTGGTTTGAACCAACAGGGAACCAATCCGAAGACGAGTGCAGGACTGAACCGCACCTGAAATAGCGTCAATGCCCTTCTGGATAATAAAAGGGTTCACCTTCTCAAACGATTGTCCTTCCTCAGTTCGCGAAATCACTAAGTAACAACCAGTTGTTGGTGGTGTTACTTCTGTTGCAATTACTTTACGGCGCTTGTTATTTATAATGGAGAAAGTGTGCTCCATAGCGAAATAAATCCTCCACCATTGCGACCTTGGGCTCTGACTTCCCGGACGTTACCCCGGCTTGGGTGAGTGGCATATCTATACCTATCTCACCCCTGGGTTGCACCTCCCAGAACATAGACAGAGGGACCCAATCGCCGTCAGAAGTCAGCAGCTCATGCAATGGCCCCCCGCGGGACTGCAGTTGAACAGCGGATACGAACACAAACCCTACATGACGACCCCGGGTGATGGTTTGACGCCATTACCCACTCACCCAGTTGCGCACCTCGTATCCGTCAGGCTGTGTCAACGGAGGATTAAAATAAAAGGTTAAAAGAAACTAAAATTGTGTGGGCGTTTCGCACGCAAGGTAGGCCGGCGAAGAAGTAAAAGAGATGTGTAAATGAATGGGCGTGGGGCGAAATGTGCATAAAAAGAAGAGAAGGAAGAAACGATGGCGAGGGGCGACATGGAATGAAATGCACAGAACGCACGAGAGCCTACCTTGAGTCCCCCGGTCACGAGAACGAACCCACCTCGACCGGACAGGGGATGAAGCGATGAAGATGGCGATGAGTGGCTCGGGAACCCTCGGGTACGCCAACACCCGTACTCACATAAGGTGAGCCCCTGGGGGGATAGTTCGAGGAAAGCTAGATGGTACTCGTCTAACAATGTTAGCAGCTGGGAGAAACTCCGTACTACAAATTGATTTTCATATTCGTATCTTTTTATTAATTTGAGCAAAAGGTTCACTTCAACTGCAACACTGTCCATATCACATGCATAATCTTCCGCCAAGTGCTTAAGTTGTGAAACATAGAAAATCGATTTGCCGTTTGGCTATAGTGCACTTATTCCTTGCAACACCTTACTGTTGTCCGTAAAAAGTCTATAAATTTCACTTAATACTGCATCAAGCACAGGTATGAACACACGTGTTTGATATTGTTCACTAGAGGAAGTCCGTATTTCTTCACAATATAGACTCTCAATGATGAACTGCTGCAGGTATGGTGGTAATCTCCTTGGTCTAACTCCAAAGCACACTCGATGTCGATATTATTACTTTCAGCAACAGTCACACTCTCCGTCCAAATTATTTTGAATTATTCACAGCAGTTTCTCATTTCAGAGAAATTATCAAAAAAGCTTTCTATTAATTTATTGGCATTAGCTATATCAAACTCCTTCGTTTGGAGGTAACCAGACACAACTTTTGTCTTTTTAGAATCTCATATAATAAATGCAAATGAAATATAAATGACATATTAAACTCATTTAGTAAGCCACCTGCAGTTACTGTTTGTCATGATTTTCAATTTTACATTGATAGAGGGTGACCAGTATTGCTGAAAATGTCTTCTTTATCACCGAACAGGCTTTGGACTGCCATGTCCACCTTGTGTTACTTATGGACTTCAATTCTGTTTTAGGTATCTTTAATTGCGTCTGTGCCTTTAAGAACACACCATGAGTCACAGATCCACACAAAAATACAGATAGACTTTGTAAGACTGAAAAACGTTTTTTGCTGTCTGTATAGCTTTGCAAGCATCAACAATTACTAGATTCAATCTGTGATTAAAGCAGTGCATGTAAACAGATTGAGACACTTCCTTCTTTAACAAAGCCTTAACGCCTTTACAGCTATCGCTCATTACACTTGCTCCATCATATGCCTAAGTCACACAGTCCTGAATATCTATATGCCATCTGTTCAGTGTTTGATGTATAAAAGAGGTGAAGTAGCATCCAATTTTTCTGCAGGATGAAAGACTAAAGACCTTTCATAAATAGCACTTTTAAGTAGAAACATACAACTACTGAAAGCTATTTGGCTTTAGAAATGTCTTCTGACTCATCAGCAATTAATGCAAAATATTTAGCTTCTTTAACATCATTGCTGACAGTCATCAAAGTAAGATATGCAAAAATGTATAGTGTACTATTCTGAATAATGCGATGTGTATGCTTTGCATTTTTACGGCTCTCTTCAATTCTCATTATAAGTGAAGAGTCAGTTTAGCCATGTGATGGACAATTTATAAGAAATTGTCTCTGTTATCACTTGAACCAGATTCATCGTGACCCCCACGGGCAATACCTTGTGATGCAGTGAGTCGTAAAATACCTGCTATTTTTATTATATACTCTCTATTTCTCCTAACTTCCTCAGTGTAAGCAACACTAGGTTGAGAAGCAATAGAGTTAGCTCTCTTCGATTTCTTCATCTGTTTATAAGATTCGCATGCCATCATGCAGTTTTTTGTGTTACACTGTTTTCATGTTTATTTAGTCCAGAGTTATTTTCTGCGGCTCTCTTCCAATTTGAATACCCGATGTTTAACGAAATTCAAGTTCTCTGTTGCCTTCATATGATCTGATCCTTACATCCTGCACGCGAAACAAAATGCAGAATATGTTTCAATACTATGTTCCAACCACGGGTAAAGCTTACATCAAGAGCATTGGAAATTCCTATTCCTAACTCCAAATTTACGAAATGGAAGCATTTTCAACTGTAGTTGTTGTGGTCCGTCTGTTAAATTTATTGCTTTGAGTGTATGTGTTTCAATACATTTATCACCAGAAACTTCACAACCATATCAGAGGAACATGAAGGTTCAACAATAATTTCACCCACACATACATCGTTATTCGGAATACCTGCCGCACAAGTTTCTAGCTCACTTACATACTCAAATGACTCAACATTTTCATCATCCAGGAATACACGGGATTCATACTGGAAGTCTTAGACTTTTTGGTTTCCGGTACCGCAACCTCACCTCCCGAGAAGTAATCACTAATCGAACGCTTTCGATTTTCAGTCATAATTAAATTAAGTCCTCTCAAATCACAAAACAATTTGGACTTACATATTCGAAAGTAAACATTAAGATTCAAGTAAGGATTTGGAACTGACAACTACGGCCACCAATAATTATAACATTTGTCCTGAGAATGCTCCAGGAGTGGGGCCAGGGAGAGAGGATAGGCCTCAAACCCAAGAGAAAAGTCATGAAAGGAATTTGCAAACCTTATTATTTCGCATGAGCTGATCAGATGCGAAGAATATTTCTTAATGCAATGGAGTTCATTAATAAAGTCGTAAGCATTACGCGTATAAAAGGAATGCACCTTACGTCAGTCGTGTTGCGTGAAACTGTATACGCGTTGCTTTTTCAAGCACTTCCTGTAATGTTGAGCAAGATAAAAGAGTTTGCCCTATTTGGCATTATTTACAAGCCTTATACTGAATTGAAAGTTTTGCGCCATAAACATAAAGTGGATTTGTTCTTTATGTTCACCTAGAAAAATATACTGTGCGTTCATGTAATTTTAGGGTGGGCCAGAGTAATTTTAAATGAGCCAGGGCCCACCAAGACCCACCTTTGGCGCCGCCCATGACCAACCACAAGCAAAAAAGCCTAAGCATCCTAAACAAATGCCACCAATGGAAATGAGGATGAAAGATGCACTTCACTTGCCTCAAATGATGCATGGAACCCAAAAAGAAAGAAAAGAAATAGATAGGAATGCCATGCTAAAGGATGCACGGGCCTTACATTTGTGCAATGTAAGAAGCGTAAAGTATTTCTTCATTTCACTTCAGAGAGGGATTATTTCATGGCTTTCTATAAGAAATAATAGGTATTCCATTTATTTGTTTACAGAATCTAATGTTCAAATACTTTAATCACTTTAGTCTATGCCATATATCAGGAAAATGTTCAGACTGTTCAATTATTTCTGTGACTAGTTTTTGCAGCATCACTGTTTCTCCATTAAAATTTGCTAAAATGTTACAAAAAATAAAGGCATATTTCACTTGAACACAGATAACTATCGTAAGTCGATTTCTGCTGGCATCATTCAATTCTAATAACGTGAAAGAAAATTTAGATTTGCGCTCATAATTGTCTTCCTTAAGTCATGATGTATCATATATGAAACCATAAAAATTTTTGTACACTTCTCAAAACGTTCTGGGTGGTAAATTGCGTTTACATGATCTTATATTAACCCATTAAACATAAAAATCATGTATTTTTATTTGAAATGTTCCTTTGGGGCTGAAGAGGCTAAAAATAACCAATCACTGTCCAGTTTTAGTTTAGATGTAAGTTCGTCTAACAAACTGAATTATATACTTTTCAAATGTTGTTCATGCAGTCTTAAGCTTCCCTCTATTGAAGCTTTAAGGAATGCATTTTCTAGGCATTATCGGAAATTAACGGGAGGTTGGTGGCCTCGAAAGGTAGGTAGGGCAACCAGGAAGCTTCTAAGATACCGCATCCGAAATAAGCACTATAGGTAACCTAGCATTATTTAATGAACAAACTCACACATACAAACACTTGTGTATTTTTAATCAAACCCAGCCCAAAAGAACCCTTATTCCGTTCTCTGAAACTCAAATTTAAATACCAGTAATAATTCAAGCTCATTTCTGATATAATTAAGTAACTTATGGGATATTACAAAGCTAGGCTTACGAAAGGTACCAAATGGCTGTCATGCAAATTTTAATAATGTGTAAAGGAGAACTTCCAGCAGTATAACAGAAACTGTAAGTAAAAGACCATAACTATATAACGTGAGTTAATTCAACTAAACAGTATAGTACACATTCGACAATCAAGTTATATTATGTATATGATTCCAAACAATTTGATCTCGGAAAACAAAATGCAAGCTTATTACTCTTGAAATACTATTACAAATGCAGTGGTGTTTTAAATTAACTTTAATTTAAAGTAAATTAAACTTTCTCCCTCCAAATACACACTGAAACAGTGTACGACAGGTGCATGCATTGAGGTTTTGCATTGCTGCATTGTTAACATTTACCATATGTATCTGCTCACTTTTGCTGAAGAGGTCTGTACAAACACAGAACAGGCTGTATTGATTCACTAGCAATGTACAACTAGCCTAGGGAGGGATGCTTGCCTATATTTAATAAAATAACCAGTAGGTAAGCACTTAATACATTTTTCAGTTTTAATGTTATTGAAAGTGATACCTTTCTTAAAACGTGGGCGCTCCAGCGGTGCTGTTATTAATCTCCCAGTCTTCGGATCATATGTTGAGACTTCTCTTTCAATATCGTGCAACACGAAATGCAACTCACATACCTGAAAAAATAACCAACATTCAGTATTCCTGGACGAAAGCTAGGGACCTCACATAACCTGTTTTGTACTACATATCAGTTCATATTTTAGCACTGTGTACGTGATAGAATCACATAACATGTGTACATTGTGCGAACAGTGATACAATAATATGTGAATTATGTTATATAATAGGCACCACACACTTACCATGGAATGGAATGAGAAGTGGAGGGGATTTCGGCACTGGTCCAAGGAGTCCGAACAATGCACTTTACAACCCCACGACGGGGAGCGCCCCCGGGAGGAAGGAATGAGTTGAAGGAAGACACCGGGCTGCCAAACCAGGAGTGACGGCACAGCAAATGACAGGGTTCCTAACGTTTCCATATACAAACGCCACGGCAGGGGACAGGCAGACTGGGGACCCCGCTCCACATGGGGCCCAACGCCCTCGCCGGGGGTGGTTCTTATACCCCGGCAACCAACCAAAGGCCGAGGGAGGGAGAAAGTTCATGGAGAGCACTCTTTTCCCCTGCAACGCTGCACCGAAGCTCCATCGATACTTCCAATCCTGAAACATACCAAACGGGGTGAAGAATGAATGAAATTATTGATGGAATGAAGTGGAAAGACGGGAAATTCGGGAGATGGAATGATCCTTCCCAGCATTCGCCTGGTGACCCGTGGAAACCCCCGAAAAAACCCATGGGTCAGGAAAGTCGACCACGGAAATCTAACCCACGATCTCCCGAATGCGAAAGCCATCCCGCTCGGTACAGTTACCATAGATTGTTTTGTAGTTACAAAACCACCCCGACGTATTGCTTTGATCCACAGTGCTTCTTATTTAGCGAATAAGAACACGCTAACCCTTGATCCTGTTAGAAATTCCTTATCAGGCCGGTACACAACATTTTCGTGGCACATTTAAACATTAATGTGACAAAATTGGGTTATAATCCCAGATTTCTCCACATTTTCCTGCACTTAACCAAGCATTCGTTTCGAGTAGCATCGGTAGCGTGGCTGTGCGTCACAAGCAATAATTTAAACGGTATTGCGGCTTTGTTGCCTAGGGAACATTGAATATACAAGATCGGATCATGACATCTACAGGTTCGTTTGTTTATCGTTGGTTTTACCATATTGTAACAAATGAGTACACCAATTACTGCGAAACACATTTTATTTATCACTTAGGCACTCAGTGTAGAACAAACGTTACACTTGAGTCAATTTTGGCACATACTCCGACCACAACACAACTGATACGTCGAATCGCTGCTCACAATTGAACTGGCACTGTCCACTTTTCACTTCGTCACTTCTTAACTGACTGTACTCCGGGCAAGAGCAACCCCTCGCATACAAAGTGGAAGATTTTAGAAAGAAAAGATACTACAGCGTGCTGAAACGAATGTTCTGAAACAGTAACCGGCACACAATGGCTATTGTTCCACACTGGTTATTGTTCCCCCTGACTATTGTTGCGACGGCCGGTCGAACGCCCCACCCAGGTGCCGGGATGATGATGATGATGATATGCGGCTTAAGGGCGCTAAACTGCTGAGGTCATCAGCGCCCTTACAATGTATAAAATGTAAAGTCAAAATATAAAAGACAGGTAAAAGAACCGCATAATTAAAAAACGGGACGTAAACCCGCGATGTCCAAAAGGCTAAAAAGAACAATAAGATAACAATAACAACAATAATAACAATAACAACAATAATATCAATAACAACAACAATAACAACACAAATATTTGAAAAAAACAACACACTAAAAGCATAGGCAATAAACGATTAAAACGTGTCAAGAACTGTAGAATGCGAGGGACATGAGCGCCATATGTCCACTGGGGATTAGAGTCCACATAAAAACTGACAGAATAAAAATACTAAGCTAAAAGACGCTCAACGCATTAAATGCGCAGAGTAAAATCACTATCATGAATAAAACGTAAAACACATTCTACAGCACGCGTGTCGTCTGCCAAAACGTTGGCTAGGCCAAAAGGCAGACCCACACGGGCACGCAATGCAGCTAAATCCTGACACTCTGTTAAAATATGACGCACCGTTAAGGGCACATCACACTGCCCACAGAGTGGTGCGGGGTCACCACTGAGCAAATGCCTATGACTAAAAACACAATGTCCAATCCGTAAACGAGCTAAAATTACCTCTTCCCTACGACACGAACGAGAAGAGGTACCCCATATCAACGGGAAAGGCTTAACCTCCCGCAACCTGTTCCCCCGGAGGGCCGTCCACTCATCGCGCCAGCGCGAGAGGATGCGGCGACGTAAAATAACACACGAATTGGACGAGGGAACAACAGAAGTAAAAAATCTGGGTAATAAAATCGCCGATTTCGCAGCGGCGTCGGCAGACTCATTACCTGAGATGCCTACATGACCTGGAATCCACACGAAGGACACGCTGATGCCAGAGACACCAAGCGAGTGGAGCAGGTCATGTATGCGCTGTACGAGTGGGTGGTAATGGTACAGCGCATGAATAGCTTGAAGGGCACTCAGAGAGTCCGTACAAATAATACAGTGCCGTAAGACGTGCCGCTGGACGTGTAAAACAGATTGATAAATGCTAAAATGTTCGGCGGTAAAAATTGAACATTGTCCAGGTAAACGAAAAGTAAAACTCTGTACACCAAAACAAAGGCACATCCTACTCCAACATCAGTCTTAGACCCAGCAGTATATATCAAATGACAGTCCCCGAACTGCGCCTGTAGTTCTAAAAAGGCGGATCTAAGAACAGAAGCGGGGGTCGCATTTTTCGGCATCGACGTTAGCCCAAGGTGGATGTGGGCCTCAGCGCGCGACCATGGAGCAAAACGCGTTTCCCCTCGGGTAAGGGCCGGCGCTGGCGGAACGTCCAAATGCCGAAGTAGCAGTCGAAATCGAACCCCTGGAGGGAGCAAAGCAGAGGAGCTAACTAAATATTGCCGGTCAAGTGAATCCTCGTAAAATGCCGCGAAGGACTGGTGGTCAGGCAAGCTGGAGAGTCGACAGGCATAGCTACATAAGAGCATCTCACGCCTGAAAGACAGCGGAGGCTGTGCAGCCTCAGCGTAAAGACTGGGCAAGGGGCTAGTTGGAAAGGCCCCTGTAGCGACTCTAATACCACGATGATGAATGGGATTCAAACGACGTAACACAGATGGACGTGCCGACGAATAAACAATACACCCGTAATCAAGTTTGGATCGGACCAAAGAGCGATAAAGGCGAAGAAGGACGGTCCGATCAGCTCCCCAGGATGTGCCACTTAAAACACGTAAAAGATTAAGAGAACGGTCACACTTTGCTTTTAAAAAGGAAACGTGCGAGGTCCAACACAACTTCCTATCAAAAATCAACCCCAAAAATTTCGCCTCGTCTGCAAACGGAAGTATCCCTGGCCCAAGATGGAGAGAGGGCGGAGGGAAATACTCCCGGCGCCAGAAGTTGATGCAGACGGATTTCTCGGCGGAGAAATTAAAGCCGTTGGCGTTACTCCAGGCGTAGAGACGGTCGATACAGCTCTGGAGACGGCGTTCGAGTAGACAGGTCCGCCGTGAACCGCAATAAATGGCAAAAACATCAACAAAAAGGGACGATGAAATGCCAGGTGGAATACAATCAACAATGGGGTTGATAGCAATTGCAAAAAGTGTGACACTGAGTACAGAGCCCTGCGGTACTCCGTTCTATTGAATAAAACGACGAGATAAAACCGAGCCCACACGTACACGAAAGACGCGGTCCGTCATAAATTCCCGAAGAAATATGGGAAGACGACCGCGGATATTCCATCCGTGAAGTGTACGTAGAATGCCACCCCTCCAACAAGTGTCATAAGCTTTCTCCAGGTCAAAAAACACAGCCACGGTTTGACACTTTCTCAGAACTCCATTCATAATATGCGTCGACAGGGACACCAGGTGGTCGACGGTAGAGCGATAACGACGAAATCGGCATTGAGCGTTCGCTAGAAGTTTCTGAGACTCAAGCCACCATGTCAACCGCCCGTTGATCATGCGCTCCATCACCTTGCAAATGCAACTGGTGAGGGAGATAGAGCGGTAGCTGGAAGGTAGTTGGCGATCCTTCCCAGGCTTAAGTATAGGGACAATGGTGGCTTCGCGCCAAACGGAAGGAAAAAGGCCGTCTTGCCAAAAACGGTTATAGACCTGTAAGAGAAAGAGTTTACTGTCGGCTGAAAGGTGCTTTAACATCAGGACATGAATGCCGTCCGGGCCAGGAGCGGAGTGCCTAGAGCAATTAAGAGCGTGCTCCAGCTCCCTCAGTGTGAAAAGATCATTATAACACTCATCATTAGCAGACCGAAAATTAAAGGTGTCGGAATCCAGCCGGTCTTTGATAGAGCGAAAGCCGGCGGAATAATGGTCTGAACTGGATACCGCCTCAAAGGCAGCACCCAGAGTGTTAGCGATGGCAGCCGGATCCACTATAGTGGCATTGGAAACCTGAAGGCCAGAAACAGTACAATGCGACACTTTACCTGAGAAGTGACGAAGTTTATCCCAAACAAATGATGAAGGCGTAAAACGATTAAAAGACTCGACAAAACGAGCCCACGACGCCTTCTTGCTATCCTGAATATTGCGACGAGCCCTGGCGTGCGATTGTTTAAAAGTCACAAAATTATCAATTGTAGGGTGTCGCCGAAACACCCTAAGCGCAGTTGTACGGGCACGAACGGCGTCCCGACAATCCTCGTTCCACCACGGAACAGCTGGCCGCCGAGGTGGAGAGGATGAACGGGGTATAGCGCGTTCGGCGGCAGCGAAAATAATAGACGTAAGGTGCTGCACTAGTTGGTTAATGTCGGAGAAGGGCTGGTCGTCAAAATGCACGAGGCTGGAATACAAGCTCCAGTCGGCTTTTGCGAATATCCAGGTAGGTACTCTGGAATGCTGTACGTGGTGCGACAAAAGAGAGACAATGCAGGGGTAATGGTCGCTGGAGTAGGTGTCGGCGACGACGTTCCACTGAAGACGACTAGCAAGCTGAAGTGAGCAAACGGCAAGGTCTAAATGAGAAAATGTACCGGAAGAATCTGAAAGAAACGTAGGCTCGCCTGTATTGAGAATAGAGAGATGGAACTGGTCAAAAATGTCGGAAAGAAGAGTTCCCCTCGCAGAAGCCCTCGGCGAACCCCACAGTGGGTGATGGGCATTAAAATCTCCCAACAGAAGAAATGGTGTTGGGAGAGCGGACAGGAGAGCTCGAATGTCCGCGGGAGCGAGGGGAGATGACGGAGGTGAATATACAGAGCAAACAGAGAAGAAAAAACCGGGTAACTGCAATCTAATGGCAACAGCTTGCAAGTCGGACATAAGAGCGAGAGTTTGAAAATGAACGTCGTTACGCACTAACAGCATGACACCTCCATGAGCAGGAGTACCCTCCTCCGGTTCAAGGTGGTAGCGAACCGGAGTATATCCTCGGAGATCAAAAGGATCGTGAGGGCGAAGCTTAGTCTCCTGCAAACATACGACCATAGGCGAATGGGAACGCAATAAAAGTTGCAGTTCCGCCCTATGCGATCGTACACCACGTACATTCCAGGTCAGGATAGCCATGTATAAAAGGGATAAACGGTCTGCTTAGAAGGGCGGCTTAAAAGAATCTTTTGCTTAACCTTTGGGCTCGGGCTTTTTGTATGGAGTTGGTCAGACTCCATAGCTTCCTCGGAGGGAGGGCCCACGCGCTCAGTGCCAGAAACCGATTCAAACGCCGTGAATCGGTTCTGGGTGGCGATGGGTGAGGGGTGCCGCTGAGCGCCGCTTGTCCCAGGACCTTCCTGGGACAGCAACCTCCGAGGAGGAGAAGGTGAACTTTTGTTACCGCGCGCACGCGGAGGGTCTTTCAAAAAATCTTCCCTACGTAGTTTCTGCTTGGGTTTCTTTTCAGCGGCTTGCGACTTCATTGACTTTGGACCAGGTTTATACGGCTTGGTAACAGTAGCTTTAATGGACGGCCGGATGGTAGTGGCGATTAATCCAGTCATGGTCCAAGTCTGAGTTTCGGCATCTACTCGTGGTACTGGCGAGGCAACAACAGAACTAAATGTGCCAGATCGCAGGAGTGAAGGTTGGCGCGCATGGTAACGCCTCCGGGCTTCAGTGAAGGAGAGTTTTTCCTTTACCCGGATCTCCTGGAACGCCTTCTCGTCCAAGTACCGCGGACAGTCGGCAAACGAAGCAGAATGAGACCCTTTACAATTAACGCAGACGGGGGCTGTTGAACAGGTACCTTCGTGTGAGGGCTGGCTACATGTCGCACAGATGTTAACGGCACTCTTGCATGAGACTTGCGTATGCCCAAAACGTTGGCATTTGAAACAACACAGAGGTCTAGGTATATACGGCCTCACAGAAATCCGTTCGTACCCTGCGGAAATGCTCGTGGGCAGATCGACGCCATCAAATGTTAGAAACAGGGTACGAGTGGGTACCAATACGCCGTCGCGTTTGGCCTGCACTCGATGCACTGCAGTCACCTTTTGATCGGATAGATAGTCTACTAGATCCTCGTCCGATATACCATCGAGGCTATGGGTGGTAACGACGCCCCGACAGGAGTTCAATGTGCGGTGCTTCTCGACACGGATGGGATAACCGTGGAGAAGCGTAGCGCGCAACAAGGTCTGACTTTGCTGATCGGACTTAGTTTGTGCTAATAAGGAACCATTCCGTAGATGAGTGCAGGATTGAACCGTACCAGCAATAGCATCTATGCCCTTCTGAATTATAAAAGGGTTCACCTTCTCAAAGTTTTGTCCTTCTTCTGTTCTCGAAATGACCAAGTAACAACCAGATGACGGCAATGCTACTTCTGTTACAATTACTTTTCGGCGCTTGTTTGTATTAATGGAGGAAGGGTGCTCCATAGCGAAAAAATCCTCCACCATTGCAACCGTCTCCGACCTCGGGCTCTGACTTCGCGGGCGTTACCCCGGCTTGGGTGAGTGGCCTATCTATACCTATCTCACCCCAGGGTCACACCTCCCAGAACATAGACAGAGGGACCCAATCGCCGTCGGAAGTCAGCAGCTCATGCAATGCCCCCCCCCGCGGGACTGCAGTTGAACAGCGGATACGAACACATACCCTACATGACGACCCCGGGTGGTGGGGATGACGCCATTACCCACTCACCCAGCTGCGCACCCAGTGCGCGGGTATCCGTCAGGCTGTGTCCACGGAGGATTAAAAGAAAGATAAAAGAAACTAAAACTGTGTGGGCGTTTCGCACGCAAGGTAGGCCGGCGAGGAAGTAAAATAGAGGCGTAAATGAATGAACGTGGGGCGAAATGCGCAGAAATATAGGAGAAGAAAGAAACGATAGTGAGGTGCGGTATGAATGTGATGCAAAGAACGCACGAAAGCCTACCTTGGGTCCACCGGTCACGAGAAGAACCCACCTCGACCGGATGGGGGTGAGGGGATGAATGTGGCGATGATTGGCTCGGGTACCCCGGGTGCGCCTAACCCGTACTCACAAAAGGTGAGCCCCTGGGGGGAGGTGCCGGGATGAGATGTGCTTACCGGCGGCCCTCAGGTAGCCTCGCGCACGCGATAACTCTATAATAATGTGGCTAGATGTCTCGACAAACATAGCAGCGGGGATGGCATTTACATTGCCTTTATATGAAAACTCAGAACTACTGAAACTGAAAATTCCAAGAGCATATTATATCATCTGAATAGCAGTGTTGCAAGTTTACACATTTTCAACCCATTTTAGGGGAAACTAACATATCTGACTGTTTGCATCCCATATAATGCGTGTTTAATTTTATTTGACTTATACGCGCACAGGGGAACAACTGACCAAATTAACATGGGATGTTTTACAGTTGGGGAATGTGTTCAAATTCACGCGCGTTATTACTAATAATTGCGAAATCAATTAGACAACCTTTGAAATTTTGCAAAGTTAATTGGTTTACTGCTCTACCAAATTCAACGTTCTTTGCACAAAAATTGACATATATTTTAAAATGCCATGCGAGTCACATTATCAAAGCATTCGTCAAATATGGATAGAAAATAATGAAGTTGATGATAAAGTCGTTACCGGTGATCAGTTGAAGATGTTGCAAAGTCTACAAAAAGCATTAGTAATGAAGTCATTAAGAAAGCTAACCAGAATGGCTGTGTACCCAAATAAATTGGAGAAAATGAACACGACTAAAGCAAAGACTGTACTTTCAGAAGCAGCTAGTGCTGTATTGAAAATTATGGAAATAACTTCCCCAGAAAAAACAGCCGATGTTGAAAGCTTACGTGAAAAAGTTCATTTCTCGGAACAATGTAAAAGGTGGTTTGACATTCATGACATTAAAAGCATTATGCGTAGGATTCCGCCCAGCCCTCCATCTGCATCATCTGTGGAATGAGATGACACTTGATTAAACTGGCTAAGATATTACTTTCTACTATACATTGATGCTATCGAAAGCATTCCGTAGAAACAGAAAAATCTCCGAAAATGAACATACCAAGCATTTCTTCGATGACTATGTCAACTGTTGATTGTTTAAAATACCTAGTAGGTCTAAACTTCCTCTATGTAAGAGGCAGGATCTTTTCAAGCAATTTAAGATGTAAAGGAGACTCTAGGGACATGATGGATGTGATGTCTTACTTTCACTCAATTGAGTGTACTTTTCATACTGGTATCATTGCAGCAATGGGCGCTGAATTGTTTACGGAAAGGAACCATTATGAATTTAGCAGTGTCAAAAAATAAGCCCTCGTTCGATCAATCCTCAGATACTGCCCGGAACTTCTCACAGAACTTCTGCAAATGCTGGAAAATGGAATTCAAGGTAACCCTGTATGTGATGCAATATATAGTGTGTGAAAAAAATTGACCAATGTTTTAGATTTTATAAAAGTGTTTATATCCTTTTAGAAGTTTCGCCTGCTATGTGCATTGTTTTTATAGCTATGATTGCTGGATTCCTTATACGAGTGGAAGATAAATAAATCAAATACTACTAGTGTATGCAGAATATTTCTTCTCCAATAAACCAAGGTCCTACACAGTGTTTAATTAAATTCCATGACAAAGGAGGACTGAAGTAACCAAAATCATCTTTTGCGGCTATTTTAAAAACTGTTTCTAATTTAGCCACTGCTACACTACATTTACCGCCGAAATATTTTTTGGAAAATTACACAACATATATTAAAGATAAATTCGGAAGTAAAATTAACATGTGAAACTTTTGGTGACAAACTTTCTCTTCACCTCTTTCAAAAATATCTGAAATCCTCTTGATCAACATTGCTGCAAATCAAACATAAATGTGCGGACAGAAGATTAAAACTCTATGGGAAGCATTTAAAAATAAAAGTCTAAACCTAATGAAGAAGGATGGAGTGACATTTAGGGATTTTCTTCAAAGAGGCTTAATATTAATTAAGGTAAGCATTTCGTCTATTGGCACCTCTTTATATCAGATTTACGATTTAACTGTGCTAGAAGGACAAAAGTATTGATTTTAACTGGTGCTGACTACAAGCCAAAGACAGTGCTATTACTGCAAATTTGTCATAGAGAGAATATTGTGAGATGGGAAAGTGAGTGTGGAAGTCACGCTACTGCAACATACTTGATAATTAAATAACTTTCCGTCATGTTTGGCTGCTTATGATCCGGCCTTATATACCTCGTGGGCAACGATATACTTAGCATGGGCATGTGCCCCCGCCGCCCACATATAATTTTTGGATGGCGTACTGCGTCCTACAATTTTGAATGTTATAAAAGATCTTCTGTACATTAATAAGAAATAAGAAGATTGCATTGTTAAAACACATTCATCAACAAAACAACTGTCTTAATAAAACATAAGCACCATAATATGTCATAGTGTCTACCCAGCTAATTTGAGATCCGGTTTCACATTTATAGCAGCAGTTCCTTTAAATAATCCCATTTGTTAATACTGATTTTTAAGAAATTTAAAAATAAATTATAATATGAATGTATAACACAGTGCGATCGTACCAAGATAAAGCCACAGACCGGCTATATGCGTAACATATAGCCCGGTGTACTGCAGTGACCTCGGCGTTTTTCCGATGCGCAGGTCACGGTGAATGACGCGTTCAGATTTATCTTTATCAGCTGTGCTTCAGTCGTTGGTTTGTGTTCGTGCTGTAAAGAGAGCTGTGCATCTCAAAGTTGAAAGTTTATTTAAGACATCTGTGTTATGTGTGATTTTCTTAAGAGTGTTAGGGTCGGTTTCGCCAACAAATGCTAAATTTTAACACAATGTTAAACTGATGTAACACTGAAGTTAACACAAATTCTGTTTCATCAAGCAATGTTAACTTTAACAATATGTTAAAGTTGGTGATAAGTTAACATCCCCATATACCTATGTTTACGGCGTTTAACAAATGTTAGAAACTGGAAAATTGCTGCCACAAACCAAGCTGGTGATGCGAGTTTGCTACAACTGGCATTTTTAATGTCATTCCTAATAGAGGAGTAGTCGTATATCATAATAAATTTGAAATCCTGCAAAAGGAGGAATTTTTAAAGTAATATAGACTCTCCAAGGGGTCATGTGCATGGTTCTATGGGAAATACGAGAAGATTGCCAATAGAAGAGTGTTAATTAAATACTTAGATTTTATGCTACTAACATTTTTCATTTATTTGTGATAATGTTGGTATTTCCAAAACTACGTTTGTGGGTTTATTCGGAAAGTTTTTAAAGCAGTTGCTTCAAGAAGAAAACTATTTCTTTGGGGGGGTCTGCTTGGTTAATCAGCGATAACACTTTTCGTCTACTTTAGTTTCAATGCAGTGTCTACCACCAGTTTTAAACCGTCTTAAACGCTCTTCGCACCTAACGTTTCTGGTGCAGCACGTTATGTTAGCATAAAATTACCATAGTTGCTTACTGGACTTTAAGAAACGCATTCATTCTAATTAAATTACTCGTGGATTTTGCCCCAGGCTGCAATCTTATTCTTTAATGTACGACCGTCGTCTTTTTCACACTTGACAATACGTCTATACTTATTAAACAGATGTTAGTTAACGCGTTTCAAACGGTGAAACGTTTATTTCAGTTTACATCGTGATTCTAACCTCAAACAACCGGGAAAATCACTTGGCCATTGTCATGAATGTAAATAGTTGTCGGCTACTGACACAGAGAGCGCGGTGATACGTAAACAAAAGTGCATCGGAGTACGTTCAGAAGCAGTGTAGTTCGGCCACCGCCTTCTCGAAAGCTAGCGTTCGTAGTTCTCTTTGCCGTTAACAAAATGTTAGCTAACAATTTTCTGTTAAAGCTTGATGACACGCAAAAGTTTTAACCTTATGTTAAACTTCGAACACCTTGCTAACAAACTAAATGTTAGAGTATTTTTAACATCGGTTGGTGAAACTGGCCCTTAATGTATTGTTATTAGACCACTACAATGCCTACCAACGAATCCACGCTTGAACAACGAATTTTTATGTACGATACATACTAAAAGCCGAATTATGTAGACAGATGTGTGGGTAGTTTCAGGAAAATTTTTCTGGTATTCCTGTTCCAAGTAGACACACTGCTAGACGTCTGGTTAATAAGCTTAGGACAACGGGATCACTAAATGCTAAACCTAATTTTCTTTGATTTGATTTGCAAAAGAGTGTTCATGTGTTATTAGCCCACTGTAATGCCTGCCGACAAATTCACGCTAATACAACGGCATTTTATGTACGTTACATAATAAAAACAAAATCAAGTAGACAGGTGTGTGGGCAAGTTCAGGAGAAAATTCCTGGTATTACAGTTCCAATTACGGCATCGTTAGACGTCTGGTTAACAAGTTCAGGACAACGAGATCGCTAAACGCAAATCTAAGAAGCGAAAAGATGTTCTAACGGAGAAAATATGTACGAAATTGGCGTATCTATTTGTGGGGAACCTTAAAAAATAAGGTTTACAGGAACGCCCCCCACAGCATAACGAACTTAAGGACAGTATAAAAATAAAAATATGAAAATTAAGAAAGAAGACCCTATGCGTGTGAAAGGAAATTTCACTCGCAGATGCCAGGAATGTCTTCACGCAGATGGACATCACTTCCAACACCACTTAACAAGGTTAGTACTCTTATAGTACATGTTACCATTACTCGTGACAAAGTAACGCGGGAGTTGCGGAACGAAAACCCTCAGTGTAATAGACAGCGTACGAGAACGCATACGCGCGATCCGTGGCCTCACTATAAAACCATGCACTGT
Source organism: Deroplatys truncata (assembly GCA_030765065.1). Lineage (NCBI taxonomy): Eukaryota > Metazoa > Arthropoda > Insecta > Mantodea > Mantidae > Deroplatys > Deroplatys truncata. The sequence goes on from CM060990.1 coordinate 375,329,675, forward strand.
ACACTTCCATATCTCACTTCGCCTGGATCCTTCGAGCAGACAGGAGCTTCTCTCACCATGGGTAGAAGAAGACATCGCAGAGCTGCAGTAGCAGCAGAGACTTCCGCCGACGAATCAGACACGGCAATCGACGAACCTACCGCCACAGCTGGCACCGCCAGCTCGCAGCCAACGCCGCATCACTCTGAAGTCCCGGACGATATAGCACCTCTCGACGCCGCTGCGCCTGGTGAAGGCCAAACCCAGCGCTATGGTAACTTCAGCGCTGTGGTTGTGGGTGTTCACCAGCAACTACCGACGCAGACCATACTAAGCTGCGTACAACAGCTTTGGCCATCAGCCTTGAAGGCTACGAGGATCCAATCACGAAAGGGCCCAACACCGCTCGTGCTCCTTTTCTTTCGGGAAAAGGCTCACCCCGACGCTGCCCTCTCCCACGGCCTGCAGTTCTTAGGCAAGAGCTTAAGAATCGAACCGACCCGCTCAACATGGACGCCACCCTGCCGATCCCCTCAGGGGCTCACCTTATGTGAGTACGGGTTTTTGGCGCACCCGGGGGTTCCCGAGCCATTCATCGCCACATTCATCCCCTCACCCCCATCCGGTCGCGGTGGGTTCTTCAAGTGACCGGTGGACCCAAGGTAGGCTCTCGTGCGTTCTTTACATTCCATTCATACCGCACCTCACCATCGTTTCTTTCTTCCCTTATCACTTTCCGGCCATTTCGCACCACGACATTCGCATTTCTCTCTTTTTCTTCCCCGCCGGCCTACCTTGCGTGCGAAACGCCCACACAGTTTTAGTTTCTTTTATCTTTTTATTTAAATCCTCCGTGGACACAGCCTGACGGATACCCGCGCACCGCGTGCGCAGCTGGGTGAGTGGGTAATGGCGTCATCCCCACCACCCGGGGTCGTCATGTAGGGTTGTTGTTCGTATCCGCTGTTCAACTGCAGTCCCGCGGGGGGCCATTGCATGAGCTGCTGGCTTCCGACGGCGATTGGGTCCCTCTGTCTATGTTCTGGGAGGTGTGACCCTGGGGTGAGCTAGGTATAGATAGGCCACTCACCCAAGCCGGGGTAACGCCCGGGAAGTCAGAGCCCGAGGTCGGAGACGGTTGCAATGGTGGAGGATTTTTTTTCGCTATGGAGCACCCTTTCTCCATTGTTAACAACAAGCGCCGCAAAGTTTTAGTAACAGAAGTAGCACCGCCAACAGCTGGTTGTTACTTAGTGATTACCCGTACAGAGGAGGGACAATCATTCGAGAAGGTGAACCCTTTTATTATCCAGAAGGGCATTGACTCAATTGCTGGTCCGGTTCTTTCCTGCACTCGGCTTCGTAATGGTTCGTTGCTAGTTCAAAGCAAATCCGAGGCACAAAGTAAGTCCTTGTTGAGCGCCACGCTTCTCCACGGTTATCCTATCCGTGTTGAGAAGCACCGCACCTTGAATTCTTGTAGAGGCGTTGTCACCACGCATTGCCTCGATGGTATCTCTGACGAAGACCTGGTGGAATATCTTGCAGACCAGAGGGTGACAGCGGTTCATCGAGTGCAGGCCAAACGCGACGGCGTGTTGGTACCCACTCGTACCCTGTTTATTACATTTGATGGCGTCGATCTGCCCACGAGCATTTCCGCAGGGTACGAACGGATTTCTGTGAGGCCTTATATTCCTAGACCTCTGCGTTGTTTTAAATGCCAACGTTTTGGGCATACGCAAGTCTCCTGTAAGAGTGCCGTTAACATCTGTGCAACATGCAGCCAGCCCTCACACGAAGGTACCTGTTCAACAGCCCCCGTCTGCGTTAATTGTAAAGGGTCACATTCTGCTTCGTTTGCCGACTGTCCGCGGTATTTGGACGAGAAGGCGATCCAGGAGATCCGGGTAAAGGAAAAACTCTCCTTCGCTGAAGCCCGGAGGCGTTTCCATGCGCGCCAACCTTCACTCCTGCGATCTGGCACATTTAGTTCTGTTGTTGCCTCGCCAGTACCACGAGTAGATGCCGAAACTCAGACCTGGACCTTGACTGGATTAACCGCCACTACCATCCGGCCGTCTATTAAGGCTACAGTTACCAAGCCGTATAAACCTGGTCCCAAGTCAATGAAGTCGGAAGCCGTTGAAAAGAAGCCCAAGCAGAAACTTCGTAGGGAAGATTTTTTGAAAGACCCTCCGCGTGCGCGCGGTAACAAAAGTTCACCTTCTCCTCCTCGGAGGTCGATGTCCCAGGATGGTCCTGGGACAAGCCGCGCTCAGCGGCACACTTCACCCATCGCCACCCAGAACCGATTCACGGCGCTTGAATCGGTTTCTGGCACTGAGCGCGTGGGCCCTCCCTCCGAGGAAGCTATGGAGTCTGACCAACTCCATACAAAAAGCCCGAGCCCAAAGGTTAAACAAAAGGTAATTTTAAGCCGCCCTTCTAAATAGACAGTTTATCCCCGTATTCTTAATGGCTATCCTGACCTGGAATGTACGTGGTGTACGATCGCATAGGGCGGAACTGCAACTTTTATTGCGTTCCCATTCGCCTATGGTCGTATGTTTGCAGGAGACTAAGCTTCGCCCTCACGATCCTTTTGATCTCCGAGGATATACTCCGGTTCGCTACGACCTTGAACCGGAGGAGGGTACTCCTGCTCATGGAGGTGTCATGTTCTTAGTGCGTAACGACGTTCATTTTACACCTATCACACTTACATCCGACTTGCAAGCTGTTGCCATTAGACTGCAGTTACCCGGTTTTTTCTTTTCTGTTTGTTCTGTGTATACACCTCCATCGTCTCCCCTCGCTCCCGCGGACATTCGCTCTCTCCTGTCCGCTCTCCCAACACCATTTCTTCTGTTGGGAGATTTTAATGCCCATCACCCACTATGGGGTTCGCCAAGGGCTTGTGCGAGGGGAACTCTTCTTTCCGACATTTTTTATCAGTTCAATCTTTCCATCCTCAATACAGGTGCACCTACTTTTATTTCTGATTCTTCTGGTACATTCTCTCACCTGGACCTTGCGATTTGCTCAATCCAGCTTGCACGTCGTCTTCAGTGGAACGTCGTCGCTGACACCTACTCCAGCGACCATTTCCCCTGCATCGTTTCTCTTCTGTCGCACCACGTACAGCATTCCAGAGTACCTACCTGGACATTCGCAAAAGCCGACTGGAGCTTGTATTCCAGCCTCGTGCATTTTGACGACCAGCCCTTTTCCGACATTAATCAACTAGTGCAGCACCTTACGTCTATTATTTTCTCAGCCGCCGAACGTGCAATACCCCGTTCATCCTCCCAACCTCGGCGGCCACCTGTTCCGTGGTGGAACGAGGATTGTCGGGACGCCGTTCGTGCCCGTAGGACTGCACTTAGGGTGTTTCGGCGCCACCCTACACTTGATAATTTGGTGACTTTTAAACAATCGCGCGCCAGGGCTCGTCGCATTATTCAGGATAGCAAGAAGGCATCTTGGGCTCGTTTTGTCGAGTCTTTTAATCGTTTTACGCCTTCATCCGTTGTTTGGGATAAACTTCGTCGCTTCTCAGGTAAAGTGTCACATTGTACTGTTTCTGGCCTTCAGGTTTCTAATGCCACCATAGTGGATCCGGCTGCCATCGCTAACACTCTGGGTACTGCCTTTGAGGCCGTATCCAGTTCAGACCATTATTCCGCCGGCTTTCGCTTTATCAAAGACCGGCTGGATTTCGACACCTTTCATTTTCGGTCTGCTAATAATGAGTGTTATAATGAACTTTTCACACTGAGGGAGCTGGAGCGCGCTCTTAATTGCTCTAGGCACTCGGCTCCTGGCCCGGACGGCATTCATGTCCTGATGTTAAAGAACCTTTCAGCCGACAGTAAACTATTTCTCTTACAGGTCTATAACCGTATTTGGCAAGACGGCATTTTTCCTTCCGTTTGGCGCGAAGCCACCATTGTCCCTATTCTTAAGCCTGGGAAGGATCGCCAACTACCTTCCAGCTACCGCCCTATCTCCCTCACCAGTTGCATTTGCAAGGTGATGGAGCGCATGATCAACGGGCGGTTGACATGGTGGCTTGAGTCTCAGAAACTTTTAGCGAACGCTCAGTGCGGATTTCGTCGCTATCGCTCTACCGTCGACCATCTGGTGTCCCTGTCGACGCATGTTATGAATGGATTTCTGAGAAAGTGTCAAACCGTGGCTGTGTTTTTTGACCTGGAGAAAGCTTATGACACTTGTTGGAGGGGCGGCATTTTACGTACACTTCACGATTGGAATTTACGCGGTCGTCTTCCCATATTTCTTCGGGAGTTTATGACGGACCGCGTCTTTCGTGTACGTGTGGGCTCGGTTTTATCTCGTCGTTTTATTCAAGAGAACGGAGTACCGCAGGGCTCTGTACTCAGTGTCACACTTTTTGCGATTGCTATCAACCCCATTGTTGATTGTATTCCACCTGGCATTTCATCGTCCCTTTTTGTTGACGATTTCGCTATTTATTGCAGTTCACGGCGGACCTGTCTACTCGAACGCCGTCTCCAGAGCTGTATCGACCGTCTCTACGCCTGGAGTAACGCCAACGGCTTTAATTTCTCCGCCGAGAAGTCCGTCTGCATCAACTTCTGGCGCCGGAAGTATTTCCCTCCGCCCTCTCTCCATCTTGGGCCAGGGATACTTCCGTTTGCAGACGAGGCGAAATTTTTGGGGTTGATTTTTGACAGGAAGTTGTGTTGGACCTCGCACGTTGCCTTTTTAAAAGCAAAGTGTGACCGTTCTCTTAATCTTTTACGTGTTTTAAGTGGCATATCCTGGGGAGCTGATCGGACCGTCCTTCTTCGCCTTTATCGCTCTTTGGTCCGATCCAAACTTGATTACGGGTGTATAGTTTATTCGTCGGCACGTCCATCTGTGTTACGTCGTTTGAATCCCATTCATCATCGTGGTATTAGAGTCGCTACAGGGGTCTTTCCAACTAGCCCCGTGCCCAGTCTTTACGCTGAGGCTGCAGAGCCTCCGCTGTCTTTCAGGCGTGAGATGCTCTTATGTAGCTATGCTTGTCGGCTCTCAAGCTTGCCTAACCACCCGTCCTTCGATGTATTTTACGAGGATTCGCTAGATCGACAATATTTCGTTAGCTCCTCTGCATTGCTCCCCCCAGGGGTTCGATTTCGACTGCTACTTCGGCATTTGGACGTTACGCCAGCGCCGGCCCTTACCCGAGGGGAAACGCGTTTTCCTCCATGGTCGCGCGCTGAGGCCCACATCCACCTTGGGCTAACGTCGATGCCGAAAAATGCGACCCCTGCTTCTGTTCTTAGATCCGCCTTTTTAGAACTACAGGCGCAGTTCGGGGACTGTCATTTTATATATACTGATGGGTCTAAGACTGATGTTGGAGTAGGATGTGCCTTTGTTTTTGGTGTACAGAGTTTTACTTTTCGTTTACCTCAACAATGTTCAATTTTTACCGCCGAACTTTTTAGCATTTATCAATCTGTTTTACACGTCCAGCGGCACGCCTTACGGCACTGTTTTATTTGTACGGACTCTCTGAGTGCCCTTCAGGCTATTCATGCGCTGTACCATTACCACCCACTCGTACAGCGCATACATGACCTGCTCCACTCGCTCGGTGTCTCTGGCATCAGCGTCTCCTTCATGTGGATTCCAGGTCATGTGGGCATCTCAGGTAACGAGTCTGCCGACGCCGCTGCGAAATCGGCGATTTTATTACCCAGATTTTTTACCTCTGTAGTTCCCTCGTCAGATTCGTGTGCTATTTTACGTCGCCGCATCCTCTCGCGCTGGCGCGATGAGTGGACGGCCCTCCGGGGGAACAAGTTGCGGGAGGTTAAGCCTCTCCCGTTAATCTGGGGTACCTCTTCTCGTTCTTCACGTCGGGAGGAGGTACTTTTAGCCCGTTTACGAATTGGACATTGTGTTTTTAGTCATAGGTATTTGCTCAGTGGTGACCCCGCACCACTCTGTGGGCAGTGTGACGTGCCCTTAACGGTGCGTCACATTTTAACAGAGTGTCAGGTTTTAGCTGCATTGCGTGCTCGTGTAGGTCTGCCTGTTGGCTTAGCCAACGTTTTGGCAGACGACACGCATGCTGTGGAATGTGTTTTACGTTTTATTCATGACAGTGATTTTAATCTGCGCATTTAATGCGTTGAGCGTCTTTTAACTTATTACTTTTATTCTGTCAGTTTTTATGGGGACTCTATTCCCCAGGGGACATATGGCGCTCATGTTCCTCGCATTCCTAGTTCTTGACACGTTTTAATCGTTTATTGCCTATGCTTTTAGTGTGTTGGTTTTTTCAGATATTTGTATTGTTATTGTTGTTGTTATTGATTTTATTGTTATTGATTTTATTGTTGTTATTGTTATTCTTGTTGTTACTGTTATCATTATTGTTATTGTTCTCTTATTGTTATTTTTAGCCTTTTGGACATCGCGGGTTTACGTCCCGTTTTTTAATTATGCGGTTCTTTTACTTGTTTTTATCCTTTGACTTTATATTTTATACATTGTAAGGGCGCTGATGACCTCAGCAGTTTAGCGCCCTTAAGCCGCATATCATCATCATCATCATCACCCTGCCGACGCTGCTGCCTTTACGGGCACAGTGAGGTAGGATGTACTGCTCAACCACGGTGCCACTACTGTGGGGCACCTAATTTGACGTCTGTCTGCCAGCAGCACGATTTAACGCGTCGCCGCCGCTTCTGTGCAACCTGCTGGAGACACGACCACTTCACCGGGCAAGGTTGTTGTCCGCTACATCCTCGCAGCTGCTCCACACCGTCGCAGCAGAATGCTAAGGTGCCTACACGGCAGCAGCAGTTGTCACTGCAGCATGACCGCGTCTTGTAGAACGGGCCTCCTGCAGTAGACGACGCACCTGAATCAGCTAACAACATCTCAACCCAACCTTCGACTGAGATCCTCGAGAAGCTGGAGGATGTGCAGGCGAAGCTTCTGAATATCACCACCAAACTAGCCTGCTTGGAGGAGGTATTCACCGAACTTCAAGAGGACCATGAAACAATTCTCTTCGCTGCAAAGCTTATACCACATCTTCCTAGCAAGATAACAATACCAAACTACTTCCACGACCACTACCAAGACGTCAAAAGGCTTTCAGGGAGGAGATAGCAGCGTTTCAGACGACGCTGGATGACGTTCTGCCAAACAGACTTCCACAGCATCAGGACAAGCCCCCATGGGGGCCCACGCAGGAAGCTCCGACTACTCACAATCGAGGACGTCGGAAGCACAGGTAACCACACCCTAATCCTAGCATCCAACCACGCTCCACTTCCTAATACCGTCTCACCCTGAATTCCGAAGGGCGCAAGTAGGGCCTCGGTCATGCTTGCGTCCTGGCACGTTACCTTCACCTGGCTTAGGCCCTCGTGGCCGGCCAATACTATCACCTTGAATACGCAGGTGCATACTGCGGTACTGCCTCATTCCCGCACATGACTTTCTTCCCGGTGGAGGAGTTTTTAGTGGGTATGCCGACTACTAGTGAGTCCCACACTCTCAGTCCCTACTCCCATCGGGGCTGAGGTTAGTGATTAAATCATTTTCTTCTCCACTCGAAAAATAACTTCCATATGTATGTTCGACCTGGCTAAATCACAGTAACGTGCGGTGGTTTCAAACCTCGGGTAAGTGATGGGACCTATCATTGCAATATCCAGGGCAAGCCAAAATGACATAATCGACCATCTCATAGATAGCGATTAAACTAAATCCAATGGCACTTACTAATAATTAAATTAGTTGTATTAATAGTATTACATGTATAATTCAGTAGGTAAGTATCCTGTATGTCAGAGGTCCCCGAATGTCACAAACTCATGACGCAATAGAGATACTACCCGCCACGCACGAAGTGAAGACATATTTAAATTGAGTTTTTTCTTTAACTGCTGTGGTCCTTAGCGTCCCATTCTATATTGGGCGTGAAGACAGGGGTGGGCGCAATAAGCGAGACGGCAGAGATGACTTGTAATTGTCGCTACCATCACACATACTGCATAATAGTGTTCATAACAAAGAACTAACAAGAGAACAAAGGATTGTAACCTTTTCAGGATATTACATTTTATCGGCATTCTTTTATTTTATTTCATTTTATTTCACTATGGCATAGTGACTACACTATAGAAATTTGGGGTTGTCTCATAAGTAGCAGGTGTTAATTGTGCGTGAAGGCTGATATCAGTTAAGCGTGCTCTTTTTTCGATTTTAATGTGTTTAATTTAGAAAAACAAATTTCACAGGAGTACATAGAGCCGTGCATAGCTGCGATTCTTGCAGCAAATGATCGGAGACGTGGATATTTAGAGGAGTCAGTATGTTTGAATGCATCTTAAGCAACATATTCCTTAAGCTTACTTTTCACAAAAGTGTCGTTTTAGAGATCACCAACTTCAAATTACAAGTCTGCTGTTACCTTCACTCTGGATGTGTCAAAATGATTTGCAAAAGAGAGAAATCATTTTCCATGTTTGTAAAATCTCAAAACCGTCTATCTCTAAAGTCTGTAAATAAACGTTCCATAATATCACAGTATTTATGTATTCGAGAATCAGAAACATTTGAAAGTGACTTCAGACAAGGAAAATGATGAAACTTACGTAATTTCAGTTGCACATTCCAAACATTTATCATCATGGAAAATGATTTCACCGCAGCATACATGTCAACAATAAATTGACCACGACCTTGAAGTAGGCAGTTCAGCTCGTTTATCTATCCAAATATATCTGTTGTGAAAGCCAAGTCGCTAACCCAATCTTCGTCTTCTAACTCCCTTGGTCTCCCTGAAAGATTAGCATATATTATATTAGCTATTTTGAAATATAGGACTATTGTGAAATAACAAAATCCTACTAATGGTAGTTACCACCGTCGCCACCGACACTACTGCTACTACTACTACTACTACTACTACTACTACTACTACTACTACTACTACTACTACTACTACTACTACTACTACTACTACTACTACTACTGGTAATAATAACAACAATGAAATCGATAAATATTAATTATTTAACACATCTGATTCTTCATGAACAAGGCAGTGGAACTGTGCAAGTCCCTCCCCCCAAAAAAGAACGCCGAGGCATTTTACCCCGACTCAGCCAACTGATTTCTGTGTAATAATGCAGGTCTTCGTGTTCCACTCCTAGATTTTTCAGCGTATTGCGAAACCTTCAACCCTTCACAAAAAAAGAAACAATTTTGCTAACAGTCTTAAAACTTCCTTTCCTGTTTTGTTTTCACAATCATTCCGCACAGTGCCTCCTGATGGATGATGCAATGAAAACGGCATACGTTTTCAGGCATTTCTAACATTTTGTGTCATTGCTTTGATCTCCCACCCAGACTCTTCTTTTCCCCAATCATTGCTGGAGGACCAAATGTCGCCACTTATACCAGCCTTTTCAAGTATAGCCACTTATTTTCTGCTGTACCTTTCAGTGCTCGGAACAGTACTTCTTCCATTGTTTGTTCCGTAAGGGTTAATATATTCGTGTACAGAAGGATTCTCGTTTCCACCACGAATGAAGATTACTAACTGAGCCTTGTCGTTTATGTCCGTTATCTCATCTAATGCTAGAGAGTAGTATACAAACTCATTTACTTTATTTTGAATATCATTTTCAATTACTTCTGCAATTTTTATCATTCTAGTCTTAACGGTGTTAGGAGATAAGCGTATATTTTGAAAAGTAGGTGCTTATTGAGGATATATTGTTTTATCCACATCACATAGATAGGGTTTATAAACCCTTCATTTGCAAAGGGTTTCATTGCTTTTCGCATTTTCTAAGCTTTTGAATCATAGTCGAAGTTTGTATATCGTCATGTCTATCACATTTGCCTAAGTGTGCTGCCTTTAAGTATCGCAAAACTGTTGTTCGGTCCTGTCCTAAAACAACAAACGAAATCGGCATAATAATCCACTCTATGAATTTATATACAACTACAATTACACAGGAAATAAAATAATGACCTTTACATAATATACTCATATAGAAAGTCCCTGAAATCTCGTATTACGCCACAATATGAATTACGAGGGGTGATCACAAACTAAGGTTACAAAGCCTACAGTGAAACGTGTACATTTTATTTCATACAACGAATAGAGACAACTGATGGTACATTTATTAGGTTATTTTCGATATAGTCTACATATCAGTTTAGCCACTTGTCGCTTCGTGGGATGAGTCTGAACATTCCCTCCTGTTAAAAATCCTGTCCTTGAATGTCGCAAAGTGTTTCACCTCCTCGTCTGAAGCGAATCGTCGGCCTCCTAGGTGCTCCTTTAAGTGAGGAAAAAGGTGAAAGTCGCTTGGAGCGAGGCCCGAGCTGTAGGGAGGGTGGTCGATGATGTCCCAGCGATACTATTTCAACAGCGTGGTGGTCTTCTGGGCTGTATGAAGTCGCGCGTTGTCGTGAATGAAGGAGGATGACGTCCTCGGCGAGAAGTCCTGGCCGTTTCCTCCTGATTGTTTCGCGTAATCGTGTCAAGATCTCGCAGTATCGGTCAGCGGTCACTGTGTGCCCTCTTCTCAAAACGTCCACTAGTATGACACCCGCGCTGTCCCAAAACACTGTGGCTATCACCTTCCCGGCAGATGGCGTCACCTTAATCTTCTTTGTCGTTGGAGAGGAGGGGTGTTTCCACTCCAATGACGACCGCTTACTGCTGGGGGTGTAGTGGTGAATTCCTGTTTCGTCACCCTTGACAATATGGTGAAGAAAACTGTTCCCTTCCGTGGAGAAGCGTTACAAATATTGTAGACTTGCCTCCATGCGCTTCTCCTTGTGCTGATTGGACAAATTTCGTGGAACCCATGGGGCACAAACTTTCCGGTACTGCAGAATATCATGCAAAATGTGACGAACATTTCCGAACGACATTCCCAATTCTACCGTCATATACCGTAAGATGATCCTGTTGTTGTACTGAATCAGCTATTCCACGTGGTTTGTGTCTAAATCTGTTGATGCCGTGCTGGGTCGGCCACTGCGATTCTCGCCGGTGATGTTTTCTCTACCGACCGCAAACTTTGGACATCATTCTGCGACATGCTGACGACATTACAGTCTCTCCATAAACTTCCACCAGCTGTCGGTGAATTTCAGCCACGGTTGCATGTTTCGCCCATAGAAATAGCGAATAACGGAGCGATTTTTTCCCGAGACCAGTTTTCCAAGCGAGTCTCCATTTGTGTTTATCTGAAACTAGCGCTGCAGGTAGCGGGTGGCTGAAACTCTGCACATTTGCCAACCGTAAGCTTTAGAATAACCGCACACTACTAATTTATCTCTAACGGACGAAACTGCAGGAATATCAGCCTTGTAACCTTACTTTCTGATCACCTCTCGTACTTTTAATTTACATATCAAGTCAGTATTAAACCAACCTGATATCGTAGCATGACCTTTACGACATTTCACATAATGTAGTTGTATATTACTGATGTTGATATCCACAAATAGTTTGGAGGACAATAAACTTCTCAAATTCCCGTTTTGACAACAGAAACATATTTTTCCTCCCATTCAGCCCTAAATGGACGTTTTCGTGGTTTTGAAAACATTTTCGCCAGCAGAACATGCACTACTCAGATAAAGGACTGAGCCACTGCTGATATTGCTGCCTAAGCTAGTTGAGGGTTGAGCAAGGAGAGAGTGAAAGTTGTGTCACAGGTCAGACGCTGTGAATTTGCAATGACTGCCGTATATGTTACATCACCGAGGTATGTTTGTGTATCTTACATAATAGGTTTGCACATGAAAGAATTTTTAACGTAATTATAATATTATGAGAACTTTTATTGTACTTTCAGCTAGCAGTAACATATATAAGAAGTTGAAGTGGCTGATGATGAAAGGTTTTTGAACAATATAACATGTTAGATTTTTGCATGCAGCCTCACTACTATTAAATTTATAAGTATTGTATAAATATCATAAAAATGCTAATACTACTGCGCTTATTTAAATGTGAAATCCTCGCGTTGCTCCGATGGAAAGGTACCTACTCTATCACTGAATCGAAAATGAACTCTTCTCTTTCATTTCACATAACATCTTCGATTCTATGGATATTGGCGCAAGATTTGAGGGCCATTCCTAACCTGTTCAATTTATAGACCAGGTTTTTATTAGCTTCAAAGCTGAAAGCGATATTTCCACGAACAGCGTAGTGACGGGTATTGTTGCTATTGGCGAAAATAACGCCAAGAGTTGAGGCACAACTTTCCTAGTAGAGGTAAAATACCCTTTAATCAAACTGCAAAATGTTTCGTTTGGGAATGATTTCGAATATGTGGCACCTTTGCTGGTCCACCAGAGACATGAATGTTATTCTGTTGTAGACTTGAAATCAGTCGTCTATTTGTTGGTTTCCATAAGGTAAAATTTCGAAGAAGAATCTTCTGAAATTGGATTGGGATCACCAGAAGCATCCTGGATTCTACTTCTGACTTTAGGTAGCGCTTCATCTTACTGCTTCAGTGACCCAAGAACATCTGAGAATTTCGTTTCCTTACTCCTGCAATAAGCAGTATTACCAAAAGCCTTGTTTTATAAGAAAAAAATAACGGCTGTGTATGAAAATATTCTACTGAAAACACAGAGAAGGCAGGACTGGAAATTTTCGAGACTATCTAAGTGTCCCTATACAGGCGGCAGGATATCTTTTTGAACTTCACTGAAGTTGTCAAGCGCTGTATTGAACACTCACGTAAGCTCTCATGTTAACCAGCCGCGAAGAATACTTTCATCTGGGGCATAATTAATGAAGGTAGAATTTATGCTAAATCAGCCAACTATTTAAGGAGTTTTAACACATGTGTATTTCATAAATCTACAGTGGTTAATCTAAGTAGTAGTGCAAAATTACGGGTTGCAGGAAAGATTTTATAGGCTCATCTGTGCTTTTGACAGCTGTGTAACTTCTAAGTTCTCTCCTATAATAATATTCCTTACAGGTCTAATCTACGTTCACATATACTTAAAAAGCTCGAAATGAGGTTATGCTGAGTAATTGTTATGAAAGTTCATACTTTTTTCTTTATTAAATGTTCGAAACAATCGCAGACGTAAACTTATGAGAAGGAATAATGCAAATTTTGAAAGTACAATAAAGTTCAATGAAGGATTCAGAACGGCTCATAAAAAATTTGAGGTGTTTTTTAATAACATTGGCCACTGTCTTCATTACTGTGTCAACTTTATAAGTTTAAACTCGAAAAAGACTAGTAAAACGGTGTTATTTCATGTGTAAAATGAAAAATTACCTCCAAATGCTGTAGTATATTATTTACCTAGCTGGGATTTCGTTTAAAGTTTGCCTTTTTGACTTAATTATCGACGTATATGAACTAACGAGCTATTTGGCACAAATAAAGTAACTTATCCTTCAAAGGTTTTGAAAATTGAATAATCTACTGTTGAAAATGTCTAATATTAAAACAAATCTACAGGAGTCGACACATTTAAACCATTTGATACCGCCAGACAGAGCACTACCCATAGATGAACTATCAACTGTCAGAGATCTTACTAGATATGGGTTGTATTTAAGAGGTACCAGCGATAAAAGTAGGAGAAATCACACTAATGATGAATTAGTCAATTGCCTTACAAATGGATTACTTGTTCAGTGGAGTAAAGCAAATTAAAATTTTAGTAGTCCTGTTATTAATATTCTTGTTTGTGTTAAATTAAACGTAAAAATCACGTGGAAACAATACAACATACTTTTTGTGCGAAGAGAATCATATTAATGGATAAATTGACAGACTGTCACACTGCAGGTGCGAAATAAAGAGCTGTAGTGAATGAGGATATAATTCTTCACGTGTCAATGAAATTCACATACTTTGTGATTGTAATATGGAGAGGAAGATTCCTTTGATTAAATTAGAATTCATAAAAGGCCACATAGAGGACATTCGGGAAGTTAGATTTCATCAGTTTGGAGCAGTTGACCTTCCTGAGACAAAAAAGCTAAAACAAGAAAGGAAAAGACAGAATAACAGGGAGCGGAATGAAGAAAAGAAGAGGAGCATTACAAAAAGAACAACGTAAGGGCATGGGATTCGGGATCTGTGTCTGAAATGGATGAACATTTGGATGATGTGAAGGAAAGTGGGAAAGTGGAAGCTCCTAATGCTAGGAAAAAGTCAAAATGAGGATATAACCAATATAGCCCTAGACAGTTTAAGGCACCAGAATGGACTTAGAGAGATGGAGATGTTATTACAGCAGCCTGGATTGATGCAAGACTCATCACTCTTTTGGACACCACTAAAGTTGAAGCAGGCTAAGACAAGAATTGTGAAAAAATTGTTCTTCATTCTGAAGAGCACCTACAAAGGAATGGTATCTGTTCTATCTTCTTTGACGGTCGTCCTGATGATACGAGTTTCCATTTAAAGGCAGAAGAAAATGGTAAAATATATGCAGGCATAGTGAAAGAAGAACATTATACAGTTTATATGGAGACGGGGGGAAATATCTGCGGAATTTTGTTCCAGAGGAAACAACTGAAGAGAAGACACATGCAGATGTAATTGCTGATAATTTATTTGAGTGACTGAAAGAAAGGGGAGACAAAACTTTTCAACCTGTTGGAGGCGATTCCTATAATCTAAATGCCGGTTGAATGGGAGGAGTGAAGCATTATGTTGAGAAAAAGTTACAAAGGAAGCTTGTGTGGTTTATCTGTAACCCACATATTGGTGAACTAACATTGAAGCACTTTGTGACTACTTTAGATTGTCGGTCGTTAAGCTACAACAACTAGTTAGGTCCCTTGGGGAAAATGCTGGAGTCTGCTGCTGAACAGGGCATAAATTCTTATTTTACTATGATCACCGTTTGCCCTGATCTTCCTCAGCTAAACGTTGAAGCGGTCAAAGACCTAAGTATAGGTCACAGCCATGACTGTAGGATTGCAACTGCAATTAGAACAGGTGTCTTATTAAGAGAACTGGCTAAGTTAGAAATAGGACCTACGTCATATATCGTATGGCTCACACTGCCGTAAGAATTATGAGAATATGGGTTTCAAAGCATAATTTGAGGGGGAAGAATTTGCAAACCTTAAGAAATAGTATGGAGTTCTGTGTTGTTGTATACGTAGTGAACTGGTTCTATATAAAAATAAATAGCAATTGGACACAAGACCGCGGTTATTTCCTTCCAGTTGCAGCTGTCGAAAGGATACCATCGAAAGTAAAAACATGGTTATGCGTAGAGTCTACCGGTCAGTTTAGTATGGTTTGAGCAAATCTCTTCTACTGGTTATGTTGTGCAGCGAAGCGGAACGAGAGAGAAGAGATGCAGTGTAGAAAATATTGATGATCAGAAGTGCAGGAGATGAGAAAACACATATTGTAGATGGCAGTGTGAGATCCAGGAAGACACCATCCATCAACACTGAAGCAACCTTCCTCACCGAATTACCTGGCTGGAACTCTGGGATTCTGAGCAACTTCTTAATTGTAATATGAGAACTTTACAGATTAAAGCATTCGTACGTAAGTGTATGGCGGTTTCAGATTGACCATTACACTCTATCCACAGAAAGGCGTGTAAAAGGATAACTGACACGCTGCTGGACACGTCTATGGTCAGGAGAGAAGAGAACATTATATTAAGGGTTAGATGGTCAGCAGAGAGCTCATGAATCGAAACAGAAACAAAAGAGATGAGCTTCTTTGCCAGAATTTGTTAATAACATTACATTTTCTGCAAAAATGGTATGCGGACGAAGATTAATAGCTAGATCTGTTGCTTAGACTATATTGTCATGTTGTAATAAATGTTCGTTTCAACGCTCTTTCGTTTTGTTTTAATGTACACAGTACCAAACAATCATATATGAAGATGCAGTTTGATTCTGCACCCAAAACAAATATAATTTATCTAATACTGTGGTTATTGAAAGTATTTGCCAATATTTATCGTCCAAATTATCCTCATTTTGAAATAAATGATGCCTTATTTCCACTAAGTTGAAATGCGTTTTGAGGCTAAATCCCAGCAAGAGGAATTGTTAAGATAGAGTTAGATTCAGAATGAAAAATTGCACAGCTTTGTTACTAGTTATTTTAATTTAAAAACTTTGAAATGCACCCACAAAATTGACATACCCTACTACAAAGCCCTTATGTGCCAGAATACAACTTTGCATTGCACTGTTTTGGATTGGTTATGGAACTCATTATCATGTAATTTCTGATATACGTGGGGTGTCAAAAGTAAGTGTTTGTCGTGCTGTAAGCAGGGTGGTGTATGCAATTAATACTAACATTTTCCCAAGTGACAGATTCAATATAGCCCTTTAAACACTGGCTAATTCCTGCAGCAGCAGTCAGTGAACTAGTTAATTCAGCTGTTGTTAACCCGAGGTATGTGTTTGAAATTTTCCACAGGGGTTTTAAAGGAAAGTTTCCTCTGTCTGAATTATTAGCTCCAAAAGTAATTTTCTTCCTTGCAGCTATGACTTTTAAGAGCTCAACTTTCCTAGGCTTAGTAGAACGCATGTTGAAGTAAAAAGGAACTTTCCTGTGCCAGGCTACAAGATGGCTACTGTCTTCCAAATGAGTGAAAATAGCGTGCAGATGATCACAGGGTTTAGGTGTGAGTGAGCCGGGGTGGTGGGACCAAACAAAATATTACACCTTATCGATGGTCCGATTATATAACCACGTAAGTCTCTTTTCGGTGCACAATCGGCTTCCAGTGCATTACCGCTCAAACTCATTCCTCTATAATGTGTTATAACCTGGAAAGTCTATTCTTGCATTTTACACATAATGAAGAAATTGTAAAACCTCGGAAGATACGCATTCAGAAATTGTAGTTATAAAAGCCTGACTTACGAGTTTTAAGCATTACTTTGTTATATAGGGTCAATATATTATATGGTAACCCACTCGAGGGCTCTCTCCACTGCGCGAGGGAGCCGGGAGTTGCCGGTGAAATGGTGCTGGTAGATACGCACAATTCCTTGCCGTACAGTAGATGCTGGAAATGTTGACCTTCCGCCCTTAGACAAGCAACATACCTCGTAAAGATATTGTCACTTACTCGCCTAAGCTCACCAGCAGGAATTCTTGTTATTTCTTGCACGATGTTATCTAGTGTGCGATGATTTGAACGATACACTCTAATGTGCTCGAAAAATTTCTCAGAATTAGTTTCTGATATCGCTCTGCATTAATTGTTTCATTATTGAAAATAGGCCGAATTATTCTTCTAACACTTATCGCACATCATGCTCCAATTTTGAGGTCACAGTGAGACGTTTCATGCAATAGCACAGGTGTTTCTGAAGCCCAATGTTGACTATTGTGGGTATTCACAAGTCCATTTATGTGAAACTAAGATTCACCACAGAAAAACAAAAGCTGTGTGTCGATGAAACCACATTCTACAGAGTGGGAAAGTCCATTGCATTAATTCACTCGCTTACCAGAATCATTTGGTTTCAACGCTTGCACTCCTGTATAGCGATAGGGCTTCGGTTTTAACAGACGTGTAGTATTTCTTGCATAAGATGGAGATATCCCTGTTTGTTGAACTAATTTTTTTTAGCCGAAGCTTAAAATGTATTGACGATTGTATGTATAGCTTTTCTTGTAGGTGGCACAGAGTTTGGAAACTTCTTAACAAATTCCCTGCGCACACGGCGAGCAGATTCATGCTTAAAATAAATTTTGCAAATATACATGCTCCTTCCAAAGAAAAGCGACGCACCATGTACCGTATCAACAGAGGCACCTGACTGACTGGATCTGACATAGCAACACATGTGAGACATGGCGACAGTGCACATTCAAGTGCGAATCGGCAGTTCGTGTTCCCGGCAAATGGCGAGGGAGTAGCGACGGAGGGAGAGGCCGCGAATGGGTTACCAAATAATATAATGACCCTATATAAGGTATAAAGTAAATAGTCGTAAGTCTTGTTGCATAGTTTATGGAAGACTTTTAATGATGAAAACTTCCGCGGCAGCCAGAATTACTACTTATCGACAATAAATGCAGTTCACATTAATTAAATTATTGCCAGTCTAGCTTGTGTTATTGATTTGCGGTATTCATCAGGTGTTATTAACACATTATTATTATTATTATTATTATTATTATTATTATTATTATTGTATTTATCGAATTTTACTTCTGTCATTTCTTCCTTCTGTAGCTATATTATGTTATAGATATCATTATGTTGTCCCATAAGTAATGTCGGTTTTTAAGTTTGGCGTTTTATAAGATAGAATTGAATTTCTTTGGTTTGCCAATGCTATTTACAGGATATCGTGGCTAGTGTTGCGTATATTGCAAGTATGTGTCAGTCGTCAATTGTTAATACACAGTCCCAAAATGTAAGTTACAAAGTTTGAGATTACAGTCCCTCTAAAGCACTACTGGGAAGAAAATTATAAAGCTGCTACCGCGGCTCGAAAAATATGTGAAGTGGAAGGAAAAGGTGTTATTAGTGAGCGTGTGGCACAATAATGGTTCCAAAGTTTCAAAACTGGGGAAGAAAACACTAAATATTTACCATGTACAGGAAGACCTAAATTATGGGACATTGAGAATAAACGCAGAGATTTAGAAGAAAATCCGCAAAAAGGTACTCGCAGGCTGTCAGAAGAACTAGGTCCATCAAAAGAAACCGTACATTGCCAGATTAAGAAACTTGGAAAATCAAACAGAAGCTGTAGATCTACCTCATGAATTTATACCTCAACAGGCCCATCGAAGAGTGGATATCTGTCATCAGCTTATCGGTAATCCCAAGGATGATAGATTTGTCAAGAGAATTGTCACATTTGATGAAAATTGGGTCTATTACCGCAATCCTGACGCCTCGAAACAGTAGCTCAGTCCCCGTCAACCTGTCAGTCATCTTAAAAAATCAGTTCGGTCCCAAGGTAATGTTGTGTGTCTGGTGGAATTTTGAAGGAGTGATTTACTGGGAGTTTGTTCCAAACGGGTGTGCAGTCAAAGCGGATCTTTATTCTCAACAACTGGAACGAGTTCATGAAATTTTGAAGCGGAGATACCCAGCATTCGTTTAACGAAATAGAGTTCTCTTGCAGCAGGACAATGCAGCACTCCATACTGCACGAATAACCATGACAAAAATCCAGGAATTGGAAGGATTGGAACTGCTACAACACCCAGCACACAGCCCTGATCTTGCACCTTCAGATTAACATCTGTTTTGATCCAGGTGCCATTTCTTGCGTGGAAAAAAATTCGAAGACGTTGAAGCTGTGGAAGTGGGTCTCACCGACTTGTTCGCGTAAAACCCAGAGTCTGGTACCATTGCGGGACAATAAACTTCGCTTAAATATGGCTAAATACTCTGGTGTTTTTTACTTTGAAGAGTGGTTTAATTTGTCAGAAAAAGTTCTCAATAAAATGCTTGAAACCGACATTACTTATGAGACACCATCTATATTTTAATTTTCAGAACACACAAGCAGTGCAGATGTATTCGAAAACAGTCAATACAGTATTCTGCATAATAATCTACAGAAATCATCCAGAGGAACTTCAACCAAGTATTGTTGAATATATATTGTGCTCACAGATTTCAGAATTATCGAAGTTACTCCGACTGATAGGATAATAGATTCTATATTTGTTTGCTTATTATTTTCGCGTTCAACATTGACATCATCTGTATCTCTTCTAGCAGTCTTATAAAATGGCTGCTATATTATCCTTTCAGAAAACACATTGAATACAGGGATGAGACAAAATCATTATGATAATTCAGACAGGAGGATTATATCCACCAGAACAAATGATGAGACTGAACTTGGTTCATCTAGTTTTACTCATACAATAGCAAAATATCAAGATAAGACAATAACTTTAATTTATAATTCTGCAGTATGTTAGGCCTTAAACTAGCACACAAGTTATTATTAGACCTCGGATTTTAGACTAACTGCCTATTTTTTATGTGTACGAATAAACTAAAACTAGTTAATTATCTTCACGTTTCATACAATATATAAAGATATGGAAGGGGTTTGAGGTGCCTAAAATGCCTATTTTGACCACTGGCACCTATTTTAAGGTTTTATAGACTAAATGTACCTAAGATAAAGTACTGATATGGGATTGGTTTGATTCAAAGTTTGTAATAATTTGGTTTTAGGAATGAGACTTTCCGGGGGAAATAGTGGTTTATTTTAACGCTTTAGCAGGTATATTCATTTGTTTTATAGAAAGAGAAGCAGAATGCATGCCCCCACTAGATCTCTTTGTCATCATTTGGTATTGTCGGCGACTGTAGTACGGCAGAAATCCCTTTCATATGACGTATTTCCCATTTTTTTCGTGGCTCATATACCCATCCCCTTCATTAACTGTTCATATGCACATATTTGCAACATTTTCCCCATGTTTTCTCTGTTGCTTTTCAAATGTGCTTCAAACAATTCTCTTGATTGCTATTCTTAACGATATGTTGTGTTTTGTGCACCCTTTTGGGGGATCTACATGTGAGCTTTAGAGCATTTAGATCACAATGGTATATCCGCGGTGTATGGTGCATTTACATTGTGATCTATGGAGTTAGTTTTTAGAAGTCTTTTTTCCAACTTCATAACCTCATGTTATGTATCAGCAACCATAAATCTATAATTGAAGACATAACAACATGTTTCTAGCCACAATAATTTAGAAAAATTACTATCCATAAAACCTAATGTTAATCTCGTGGAAACGCATTTTTAGTGCCCAAAGCTGTGTCTTGAGTGCCTGTTTTTTATAATCCGAGAGCACATTTTAGGTGCCTAAAATTAGTTCTAAGAGCCTAAAATCCCAATTATAGTTATTATATTCACAGTTAGAGGATAACATGTAAGGAACTTAATTTCAGGCAAACTTTATTGTAATATTATTAAGTATCAGAACAAAACACCAGAATATTACTACTGGTAGCTTTTTTCACCCATGGCAAAGCATAACATTACACTCGTAATTGTTTTCTGTTTTTATCTTTAAGAAAATAAGGCCGCTAATATGGTGATGAAGGATCTGCAAGAATTTAATACTTTCTGGGATGAGCCAAAGGAAGGATTCACACATATGACAGTCCATTAAAAAAACAAGCTGTAGAAACAGAACATTAATCAAGACAGTTCCTTGCTTTGGAATAAACCTTTACCTACAGAATCTGATGATGAACTCTTCTTGAGTAGTAGTTATGAATACCTACCCTCTAAGAATGACATAATGAATGAGGAAACAAGAGGTGAAGGACTACTTAGAAATTACTTAGAAGGAAATACTCCTGGAAAGAATTAGTGCCAAATGCGAAAAGGAAGGAAAAAACGGGAAAGATCATTCTAATCCCACTACATGGGCTATCAATATAAATAAGAATGGAGAAAAGGGTTTCAGCTACTTAGGCATAAAAAAGGAAGATGAAAGTAAATGGGTGTACTGAAATAAGAACCAGCAAGAAAACTACAACCAAGATGTAGTTGTGCTTTGAGCAACAAACAAACAAACAAACAAAAAATAGAAAATTATGCGTTTCTCCATCAGTGATGAAGACAGACACGATATATTTAAGACAATTTGGGAATTGGAGTGGAAAGAAAGAACATTTTAATAGGTGATTTGATTATAACTAAACCCGTTAGAAATTAAAATTAAATTGAGTTTTATTTATGGACGCTCTTTAACTGCTGTGTTTCTTAGCGTCCCATTCTATATTGGGCGTGAAAGAGGGTAATTTCACTTAGAGGCATCTTTATCAGGTTTGATGTTCTTTTATGTGCCGTAAATCTACGACACGGGACCATCGACTTTACTTCCCTTCCGAAGGAAGCCATGCTAAGGACTTTTACGCCCGAAAAAATCTCACCCTCCGCCGGGTTTGAACCCGCGTCCTCGGGAGATAGCGGCTAGCATGTTAACCACTAGACCACGGAGGACGGCAAACTCGTTAGAGATACTAAACAGAAAACAAGAAGCTATTTAAAAAAGAAAGCAGTCCTTGTTCTTCCATTTAAAAAATGCGATAAACTCATTTACGTATGCACAGTAAAGCTCCGGCCTACTCTGGATAAAACCGAGTGGTGTGCTCTCAACTGGCTAAATGAAGACAGCAAAATCAGGAATACACATATGACAGAACAGACACATACACAGAGAGACACACACACAGATTGTGAAAACTAAATACGTGACTGAAGCAGAAAGAAAAAGAGGTTGAAAAAGCATTTTTTGACACTCTACCTAATATTGAATCCCATTATTGTAGAAAGGACACCCATAATTCACACCTAGAATCTGTTTGGAGGATTAAAGCTAATGTTTTCAGAGAGTATGCAGAATTCTGAAAAATCAGGAACGTTTTTCCACTGAAAACTGACACATTCTTTGATGTAATAAATGAGATGAATATTGTTTTATATCAAGCAAAACGGATAAGTGTGATATTTGCATTGACTTTAATACAAGCAATGTTAAGGAAAAAAATGTCTCAAGTACGAAAAGATAAAGTTAGGGAAGAAAAAGCAATTATAAGGAAAACAGCAAACTGGTGTTCAAAATGGACTTGCAAGCAGCTTTTTTGAGCTGTCAATTAAAAGCACTACGTTATAGCAAATTTAAACTGGTGGTACTTAATATGATATTTTACAACCTGAAACATCTACACTCATGGGGCATATGCTGTTGCATGCAAGCATGTTAAAATAAACCCAAAGCCATATTAAGCGCAATATTTACAACGCGGTCTTTAAAAAAGGTATGAATGTGGGCCTTATAAATCCATTCGCCCAGGAAGAAAGGGAATCCCGTGGTCACTGATCCGCAATTGTTAAGCCATAGTCCTTACTAGACTGTTAAGTATAAACTGAGGTTTACTGATGATTGCCTTATCTTTCCTCAAAGAAAGCCATTTCATTTATCTCCAAGCATTCCGCAACACCTCTATCTAGCAAGACAAAAATAATAAAAGAAAATTTTGATAGTTTACAGGAACTAAAGAAACTGTTGCTCAAAGAATAACACAATTTTTGTAATAATTTGCCCCAGCTTCTATGTTTGTCACCATATTCAATTCAGACTTGTTCCCCACAGGGGCTCACCTTATGTAAGTACGGGTTTGGCGTACCCGGGGGGCCCGAGCCAATCATCGCCATCATCATCCCTCCACCCTCGTCCGGTCGAGGTGGGTTCGTCCTCGTGACCGGGGGACTCAAGGTAGGCTCTCGTGCGTTCTGTGCATTTCATTCCATGACGCCGCTCGCCATCGTTTCTTTAGTCTCTCTTCTATTTACGCACATTTCGCCACACGTCCATTCATTCACACATCTCTTTTTCCTTCCTCGCCGGCCTACCTTCCGTGCGAAACGCCCACACAGTTTTGTTTTATTTTACCCTTTTCGTTTAATCCTCCATGGGCACAGCCTGACGGGTACCGTGCACTGGGTGCGCAACTGGGTGAGTGGGTAATGGCGTCATCCCCACCACCCGGGGTCGTCATGTAGGGTATGTGTTCGTATCCGCTGTTCAACTGCAGTCACGCGGGGGGCCATTGCATGAGCTGCTCACTTCCGACGGCCATTGGGTCCCTCTGTCTATGTTCTGGGAACTCACCCAAGCCGAGGTAACGCCCGGGAAGTCAGAGCTTGAGGTCGGAGACGGTTGCAATGGTGGAGGATTGCTTTCGCTATGGAGCCCTCTTTCTCCATTACTAATAATAAGCGCCGAAAATTTTTCAAACAGAAGTAGCACCACCGACATCTGGCTGTTACTTAGTGATTACGCGAACAAGGGAAGGTCAAACTTTTGAGAAGTTGAACCCTTTTATTATACAGAAGGGCATTGACGCTGTTGCAGGTTGCGGTCCAGTCCTGTACTCGTTTTCGGATTGGTTCAAACCAAATCCGAACAGCAGAGTAAGTCGTTGTTGCGCGCCACGCTTCTCCACGGTTCTCCCATTCGTGTTGAGAAGCACCACACCTTGAGTTCCTGTCGAGGCGTCGTTACCACCCATAGCCGCGATGGTATGTCGCACGAAGAACTCATCGACTATCTTTCTGATCAAAAGGTGACAGCTGTTCATCCAGTGCAGGCTAAACGCGACGGTATTTTGGTACCAACTCGTACCCTGTTTATCACTTTCGATGGTGTCGATCTGCCCACGAGTCTTTCAGCAGGGTACGAGCGTATTGCGGTGAGGCCTTATATTCCTAGACCTCTGCGTTGTTTTAAATGCTAACGTTTTGGGCATACGCAAGTCTCATGTAAGAGTGCCGTTACCATCATGTAGCCAGCGCTCACACGAAGGTAACTGTTCCGCAGCCCCCGTCTGCGTTAATTGCAAAGGGTCTCATTCTGCATCATTTGCCTACTGTCCGCGGTACTTGGACGAGAAGGCGATCCAGGAGATCCGGGTAAAAAAGAAACTCTCCTTCGCCTAAGCCCGGAGGCGTTACCATGCGCGCCAACCTTCGCTCCTGCGATCGGGTACTTTTAGTTCTGTTGTTGCCTCGCTTGTACCCCGGAAGGATGCCGAAACACAGACCTGGACCATGACTGCATTGACCGCCACTGCCATCCGGCCGTCCATTTCTGGCATTGTTATCAAGCCATCAAAAGCTGGTCCCAAAGTACTGAAGTCGCAAGGGACTGAAAAGAAGCCAAAGCAGAAACTTCGGAGAGAAGATTTTTTGAAGGACCCTCCGCGTGCGCGCGGTAAGAAAAGTTCACCTTCTCCTCCTCGAAGGTCGCAGTCCCTTGAGACAAGCCGCACTCAGCGGCACACCTCGCCCATTGCCACCCAGAACCGATTCTCGGCGCTATTATCGGTTTCTGGCTCTGAGCGCGTGGGCCCTCCCTTCGAGGAAGCTATGGAGTCTCACCAACTCCATCCCAAAAGCCTGAGCCCCAATATTAAGCAAAAGGTAATTTTAAGCCGCCCTTGTAAGTAGACAGTTTAACCCTTTATCTTCATGGCTATCCTGACCTGGAATTTTCGTGGTATACGATCGCATAGGGCGGAACTGCAACTTTTATTGCGTTCCCATTCACCTATGGTCGTGTGTTTGCAGGAGACTTCGCCCTCAGGATCCGTTTGATCTCCGCGGTTATACTCCGGTTCGCTACGATCTTGAATCGGATGAGGGTACTCCTGCGCATGGAGGTGTCCTGTTATTAGTGCGTAACGACGTTCATTTTCAAACTCCCACTCTTACGTCCGACTTACAAGCTGTTGCCGTTAGGCTTCAATTACCCGGTTTTTTGTTTTCTGTTTGCTCCCTGTATTCACCTCCATCGTCTCCCCTCGCTCACGTGGTCATTCGAGATCTCCTGTCCGCTCTCCCAAAACCATATCTTCTGTTGGGAGATTTTAATGCCCATCGCCCCCTGTGGGGTTCGCCAGGGGCTTGTGCGAGGGGAACTCTTCTTTCCAACATTTTTTATCAGTTCAACCTCTCCATCCTCAATACCGATGAACCTACTTTTCTTTCTGATACTTCTGGTACATTCTCTCACTTGGACCTTGCCGTTTGTTCACTCCAGTTTGCTAGTCGACTTCAGTGGATCGTCGTCGCTGACACCTACTCAAGCGACCACTACCACTAAATCGTTTCTCTTCTGTCTCACCACGTCCAGAATTCCAGAGTTTCTACCTGGATATTCAGAAAATCGACTGGAGTTTGCATTCCAGCCTCATGTGTTTTCAGGACCAGCCCTTCTCTGACGTTAACCAAATGGTGCAGCACCTTACGTCTACGGTTCTGTCTGCCACCGAACGCACCATTCCCCGTTCGTCGTTCCACCCTCGGCGTATTCCTGTACCGTGGTGGACCGAGGACTGTCAGCACGCCGTTCGTGCCCG
Organism: Deroplatys truncata; assembly: GCA_030765065.1. NCBI lineage: Eukaryota > Metazoa > Arthropoda > Insecta > Mantodea > Mantidae > Deroplatys > Deroplatys truncata. The sequence goes on from CM060990.1 coordinate 375,355,601, forward strand.
TAGAGCTGCACTCAGGGTGTTTCGGCGACACCCTACACTTGATAATTTGATTACTTTTAAACAATCGCGTGCCAGGGCTCGTCGCATTATTCAGGATAGCAAGAAGACATCTTGGACTCGTTTTGTCGAGCCTTTTACTCGCTTCACGCCTTCCTCTGTTGTTTGGGATAAACTTGGTAGCTTCTCCGGTAAAGTGTCTCGTACTGTGTGTGGCCTTCAGGTTTCCAATGCCACCATAGTAGATCCGGCTGCCATTGCTAACACTCTGGGTGCTGCATTCGAGGCGGTTTCCAGTCCTGACTATTATTCCGCCGGCTTTCGCACTCTCTAAGACCGGCTTGATTCCGTGACCTATAGTTTTCTGTCTCCAAATCAGGAGTTTATAATGAACTTTTCACAATGAGGGAGCTGGTGCACGTCCTCCTTTTATCTAAGCACTCCGCTCCTGGGCCGGACGAAATTCATGTCCTGATGTTAAAGCACCTTTCAGCCGTCGGTAAACTCCTTCTCTTACAGGTCTATAACCGCATTTGGCAAGACGGCGTTTTTCCCTCCGTTTGTCGCGAAGCCACCATTGTACCTATCCTTAAGGCTGAAAAGGATCGCCAACTACCTTCCAGCTACCGCCCTATCTCCCTCATCAGTTGCATTTGCAAGGTGATGGAACGCATGATCAACGGGCGGTTGACATGGTGGCTTGAGTCTCAGAAACTTCTAGCGAACGCTCAGTGCGGATTTCGTCGCCACCGCTCTATCGTCGACCATCTGGTCTCTCTGTCGACGCATATTATAAATGGATTTCTGAGAAAGTGTCAAACAGTGGCTGTGTTTTTTGATCTAGAGAAACCTTATGACACTTGTTGGAGGGGCGGCATTTTACGTACACTTCACGCATGGAATTTACGCGGTCGACTTCCCATATTTCTTCGGGAATTAATGACGGACCGCGTCTTTCGTGTACGTGTGGGCTCGGTTTTATCTAGTCGCTTTATTGAAGAGAACGGTGTACCGCAGGGCTCTGTACTCAGTGTCACACCTTTTGCGATTGCTATCAACCCCATTGTTGATTGTATTCCACCTGGAATTTCATCGTCCCTTTTCGTTGACGATTTTGCCATTTTTTTGTAGTTCACGACGGACATGTCTGCTCGTACGCCGTCTCCAGAGCTGTATCGACCGTCTATAGGCCTGGAGTAACGCCAACGGCTTTAATTTCTCCGCCGAGAAATCCGTCTGCATCAACTTCTGGCGCCGGAAGTATTTCCGTCCAGCCTCTCTCCATCTTGGGTCGGAGGTCCTTCCATTTGCAGACGAGATGAAATTTTTGGGGTTGATCCTTGTTCGGAAGTTGAGCTGGACTTCTCACATTTCCTGTTTAAAAACAAAGTGTGACCGTTCTCTTAATATTTTACGTGTTTTAAGTGGCACATCCTGGGGAGCTGATCGGACCGTTCTTCTGCGGCTTTATCGCTCCTTGGTCGGATCCAAGCTTGATTACGGGTGCACTGTCTTTTCATCGGCACGTCCCTCTGTGTTACGTCGCTTGAATGCCATTCATCATCGTGGTATAAGGGTAGCTACGGGGGACTTTCCAACCAGCCCTGTACCCAGTCTGTACGCTGAAGCTGCTGAGCCTCCACTGTCCTTCAGGCGTAAGATGCTTTTGTGCAGCTATGCATGTCGACTCTCAAGCTTGCCTGAGCACACGTCCTTCGAGTTATTTTGCGAGGATTCGCTTGATCGGCACTATTTAATTAGCTCCTCTGCATTGCTCCCTCAGGGGTTCGATTTCAACAGCTTCTTCGGCATCTGGGGGTTACACCAGCGCCGGCCCTTCCGAGAGGTGAATCGCGTTTTCCTCCATGGTTGCGCGCTGGGGCCCACTGTCACTTTGGGTTAACGTCGATGCCGAAGAATGAGACCCCTTCTTCAGTCCTTTGATCCGCGTTTTTAGAACTTCAGGCGCAATTCGGGGACTTGCATTTTATATATACTGATGGGTCTAAGATGGTTGGAGTAGGATGTGCCTTTATTTTGGTCATTGTAGTTTTACCGTTCGTTTACCCGGGAAATTTTCGATTTTTACCGCCGAACTTTTTAGTATTATGAAGTCATTTTATACATTTAGCGGCACGATTTGCGGCTCTGTGTTGTTTGTACGGACTCTCTGAGTGCCCTTCAGAGTATTAACACGCTGTATAATTACCACCCCCTCGTACAGCGCATACATGACCTGCTCCACTCGCTTGGTGCCTTTGACATCGGCGTCTCCTTCGTGTGGATTCCAGGTCATGTGGGCATCTGAGGAAACGAGTCTGCCGACGCCGCTGCCAAATCGGCGATTTTATTACCCAGATTTTATACCTGTGTTGTTCCCTCGTCAGATTTGTGTGTTATTTTACGTCACCGCATCCTCTCGCTTTGGCGCGATGAGTGGACGGCCCTCCGGGGAACAACTTGCGGGAGGCTAACCCTCTTCCGCTAGTCTGAGGTACCTATTCTCGTTCGTGTCGTCGGGAAGAGGTACTTTTAGCTCGTTTAGGAATTGGGCATTGCCTTTTTAGTCATAGATATCTGCTCAGTGGTGACCCCGCACCACTCTGTGAGCAGTGTGATGCGCCCTTAACGGTGCGTCACCTTTTAACAGAGTGTCAAGTATTAGCTCCATTGCGCGTTCGTGTTGGTCTGCCTGTTGGCCTAGCCAACGTTTTGGCAGACGACGCACGTGCTGTAGAATGTCTTTTACGTTTTATCACTGACATTGGTTTTTGCTGACGCATTTGATGTGCTGAGCGTCTTTTGGCTGCGTGATTTTATATTGTCTTTTTAATGGGGCCTCTACTCCCCAGTGTACATATGATGCTCATGTCCATCGCATTCTACATTTCTTGACACGTTATTTTACTCTTTTATTGACAATGATTTTAGTGTGTTGTTTTTTAGAAATTGGTGTTTTAGTTTTTTGGACATCGCGGGTTTGTGTCCCGTGTTTAATTATGCAGTTTTTTCCCGTTTTTTATTTTTGGATTTCAAATTTTATACTTTGTAAGGGCGCTGATGACCTTAGCTGTTTAGCGCGCTTAAACAGCATCTAGTCATCGTCATCATCATCATCATCATCATCATCAAACTTGTTGTCGTCCTCCGTGGTCTAGTGGTACAATGGTTCCCATCTGGTTCCCGAGGTTGCGAGTTGAAACCCAGCGGAGGGCGATGGATTCTTTTCGGGAGTAAAAATCCTTAGTATGGCTTCCTTCGGAAGGGAAGTAAAGCCGGCGGTCCCGTGTAGTAGATTTGCGGCACGTAAAAGATCCTTTCCAGATAAAGAGGCCTCTGAGCAGAATGTTCTGTTTTTCACGCCCAGAATAGAATGGGGCGATAAGAAACATAGTGGTTAAAGGCGTCCATAAATAAAACTCAATCAGTTTAATTTAAGACTTGTTTTTTCATTTAAAATATTAATTGAAATTATTTACACCGGAACGTGATTTTGTAGACATATGTCGGCATAAAGGGAATATGAAGATTTATTAATAGTAACTGAGTAAAAAGCACAAACACTATAACAATTAATGCTGGGCATCTTTTCCGATGTTACAGATCTAAGTGTTAGTGTATTAACTTTCCGCAAATTCATCGTTTTGCAGTAAAATATCACCATTATATCTAATACACTGGAAGTTCTGAGCACCATTACATTAAGTTGACAATCATTTATTCTGCAAACATTGATATTTTTTCTTTCCTTTTCTCATTTTCCCAGTGATTCATTATTCTATTACTTCTTTCAGTGTAAATGAACAGTAAAATAAATGTTTCGTTACTGAAAAACCTTGTAGTGAATTTAAAAGGTCATAAAATGTATGAATAGGAGAAGTATAGATGCCTTAACACCCAATAAATCTTTGATATAAAAAAAATGAGGACGAGCATATTTACTGCAAAATATCTTACACCGTGCATTGCCTTCCTGAAAACGAATCTTCTATTGAATTTTCAAGCAAAATAAAAACAATGTAGGATTTTATGATGTTCTTTGTTCTCCTGTAAAATTTGCCGAAAAAGGTATATATGGTTTTATAAGGTGGCCCTGGTGATGCTGATTTATATTTATACAAATGTAAAACTAGTTATAGTTTGTAAAATTACTCCATCTCTCCGTTCAATTTGTCATATATAAATGCTTGTACTTACAAAATTTACAAATAAAGCTTCATATTATATTTATGCAACAACTTTCGCAGTAGCTCGCCTATGTTTTACGGTGAGACGGGGGATGTTCCACAATGAGGTACAATTAGCTGAAGGTAATGAAGCGTTTTTAGTGCTGATCACTATAAATTATTAAAATGAAACACTGCAGCACATTCAGTTTTCCAAAATGTAAACAAAATTTGGGGTATACCCTTGTCTTTTTGTGGTTTCATACTCTAAGGATCTGGCAACACTAACCTATATTGCAGGAACTGATGCAACATCTGCAGTATCCAGAAAATAAAATTTTTCTATCAGTTTTTTAGTTTTCCTAAGGAATTTAACCTCCTAATCAACATTATCATCTATATCACTAAGCAGCTCCAAAGCATAAAATTTGGAATGCTTTCCTGAAAACTCTACCAGGACGTGGTCAGATTTTTCTGTTTCGTGTTCAGTTTGTCATTTACTTTTAATTAAATTTATTCTTTGTCATCTAAAGAGTTATCTGAATCAGAACAAACCTTATAACTCGCTTTGTTGCAGGACCCAGCTTTGACTTACTAATCATTTCTACAAACAAAGTTTTATTGCAATCATTGGTCTTACTTTGAGATTGAAGTGTAATTTTTTTATTGTCTGCTGAAATGGAACTTATTTTGCTACTTTCTGGAAACTGCAAAGCTGTTTTGGGCTGATTAATGTCCCTGTCGATAACAGAAAATCTTAATCAGAAAACATGTGCCTGCCAAAAGGAAAGATCCCAGTTTTGCGAAATCCTGACTTTATATTCTCTGGCGTCATACCCCTTACATGAACGTGCCCAAAGAAACCTACAAAAATAGCCCTACGTTATGTTTATTAGATGAAGTTGCTTGACAAACTGCAGGCTTCTGACTGTCGTAGAGACAAATTCGGATGCCTCATCAAGAAACCCCACAGGCATTCTCAGGCCTCTCTCATTTTAATATCCCAAGGCATTTAATGTTGTTTCTTGATATCATTTCATAGACCAAATTTCTACAGTCCGCTAAACGTAGCCCATAACATATGGCCAAGTAAGTCAATAATAAATATTATCTTAATTCTTCTTCTTGTTCGTCTGTGAACGCTGAAGGCTGTTGTACTAAGGTTACATCTTTATGGTTTCACCATTATCAGCCATAAGCCGATTCTTGTTCTTCACTACCTACTTAAAACAACATTCATTGGATACTTCATGAGGTTATCATGTAAAAAGGTGACGATAATATGCAGAAATAGGTATATTAAATAATTTTATAGCAATTAAATTTTTAAAATCTAGGCCAAAATGGTATTAAAATGTAATTCTATTACAAAAGTTCATACTTGTGGAATACCTTGAAAGCTAAACCCTTTGCTTTTGCTGCTGTTCGCACTGACATACCCTCTTCTCCCAGCTTTGTGGTAGCCATCATATCGCCTTTCTTAAAAGTATCATCCAATGGTGGTTTCTCTCTCTCTCTCTCTTTATTTCGTGCCATAGCTAAAAATCAAAGTATTTAGGTTACTGTACCAATATTTAGATACAATATATGCTTTAAGATAGTGCTTCTTGCCTACTTTAAACAAAAGTCATACATTAAACAGACAAATGTTGGGTACAGAGAGACTTGTCTCACTTTAGACCACTCTTCTGTGTCTCACACTGGCCCATGTTCTCAACATAAAATCTTTTACGTATGCCGCTTAACCTACAATCCTCCATGTACTAGTATTTTGCAGTCTTTCCATTATATATAAGTACTTTAATGATATATTAAATATCAGAAATCTTCAAAACGCATTCATTATAAAACACACAAAAAACAATTACAAGGAAAAATCACATCTCTTACCTAAATACAGCGTTCGTCAATGTGGCGTAAACAACAAGCTTCTTTCAAATAACAGGAACAAAATGGTTATAATTGTAGATAACAAAATAAGCTAAACAGAAATTAATTTCCCTCTTCTTAAAACATGAAATCTACGATGTTATATTGTGGATCCTGTCTCACCCGGCCCACTCTCCTCTAGACCCTAGCCTTCTGGAGAAAGATAATATGTCTTGTAATTTACAAGTCCCAGTGTCCATTTGTGGCCGTAATTTTATGAAATACTGGTAGTATGCAACTTGTCGTTATGGGCAATAACTGCGAGTAAATGTGTAAGTTGTACTGTTATAAAATAGATCCCTAGTTCGGACAAATCCTAGGAAGATGGAGCGCAAGAATTCATTTAAAGTTTTGTTGGCTTAGGAGATTATGAAAAAAAAGAAACAATAATAATGCAGAGTTTAGAAAATGTACATAACGGTGAACCAAAACAGCATCGGGGCATTAACGTTTCACAATTGCCTACATTCCATTCTCATTTGAAGACATTACAGCTACACCGCTGTAAGACTGAGCAATCGAGTTATGACTACGTTCAATTTATCTAATGTTAGATATTAGTTCTGAGCCTACTGCTGTCGTTTAGCTATAGTGACACCATGAAAATCTAGACATCCTCCGTAGATTAGATCCTCACAAAGATAGCGATACATCAGTGATAACTGAGATGTGTTTCCTATAACAGTTATTTCATCAGCCATTATAGCGATAAAGCTGGACTGGCGATTTCAGAATATATATGTTGAAGATATCTCATTTTGGATTCTGCTTGAAACCCCCTTGAAAACAGTGGATTTATGAAGATGTGGGTTGTGTTCCGCTGTACAGGACAAAAGCTATATACAGTTGCTCCGACTATGTGACGTTCCAGATTCACTGCTGCCACGGAATGTAAGTTAAGTTGCTGTTTATCTATAAAAAAGCAGCAACTATTAAGCGTTTGAAAATATGTTTACTATGTTGCACATTCTCGTTATGCATTTAAGCTCACCATGCTTTTTGCTCGCTTATTTAATTTTCTGTTCTTGAAGAGCCGAACGTGGCAAATAAAATGGATGTTCCATTGTGAGCGACAGATCCATCATGAATGCTTACTGCTTTTGATAAGTTCGATAGTGGGTGTACCTCGAATTTGTTTATGATGTTTTGTTCCCTTAGGTATTAAACAAAAGACAATATCAACAGTACAACTTACCCGTATTTGTTTCCAATTTGCCCGTAAGCCAGACAAATCCGTTATAGGTTAAAACATTAAAATGTTGGGTAAATGTTTCTTTCTCCTGAATTAAGTTAGGGAGCGGAGCTTTCGGCCTACGTCTATAAATACTCGTTTTTCCTCAATGCCTCTATATTCGAAAGAATTTCGTAAAAGTTATGCTACAATATCCATACCACTTAGGTTTCATTCACCCAATCGAAAGCACTTCACCTGTCGCGAGAAGGAATGGTAACACTATTGAACTAGTTACACTTGTCCCACTGCACCACGTCAGCACTAAAGAAAGTGGAAACAGACAAACAAGTGCAGCCTATCTCTTCTCGTAACCGAGTGGGTTGGCTCAGGAGGTAACGCCTGTGGCCCGCATCGGGAGGTCGTGAGTACGACTCCCGGGCCGACCTTCCTGACCCAAGTATGTTTTGGGGTTTTCCCCGGGTCGCCAGGCGAATGCTGGGAAGAATCATTACATCCCCCAAACTTCCTGTCCCTCCGTTTCATCTCCATTCTCATTTCCCTTAACCTGCTTGGTCTCTTTCAGAGTTACAAGTGTCGGCGGGAGGTCTCGTCGTGTTCATGGCAGGGGTAAAGAATGCTCTAAGAACAACTTCATCCTCTGGACTGCGAGCGGCATCCGGGTCCCGGACCCCCCAGGGAATGTGTAAGTCTAAGGGGGAGGGGGGCCAGCTGCACCAGCCAGCACCCGGGTAGCTCAAATCTGTAAACGGTAGGGACACTGCCCACTTCCTGTCGTGCCTCCTGGTCCGGTCGCCCTCAGATTCCTCTCACCCCATCCCTCCCTCTCGGGGACGCACCTTCAGGAGCATAGGCATAAATGGTCTATATAGGTTGAGGTGTACGTCCCATTCCGCTTCTAGTCCTATCCTATCCTACCCCTCCTCGTAAAAGAAGAAAAGAAATTGCATGGGGCTGTTAGGCTTGAGGTGGAGGGAGAAATTGCCCACCACAGCCAAGGAAGGAGTTTCCAAGATGGATTGCCTCAAGTGAATTTCCAAATGATTCGCACTTAGTGTGTTTAAGTCTAAAGCTTCCCAATTGGCTACTGCCTAATACAACAACTCTGCCATTGCAACCCAACCTACTGCATGGTCTAGCTCCTAGCAAGACACGAAGAAAAAGCAAGATACACACTAAGGGGGTTGAGTTGGAGAAAGAAAGAAAAAAGTTGAAGAAAGAGAAGTGATGGGATTGAAAGGGACTGAAATGGAGACCAAGACGCAGGTTAGCTTTAATAAATAGCAGTACATAAGGAAAAGTGCAAATAATAGTCACAACGGCTGTTTCATTAAGGTTAAGCACTTTCCACACTTCTACAGGGTCATCAATAACTCAAAATCTCCTTAACCACGCAGTACTTAGTTTGCTTGGCCTCACTACACGTCACTGTTAAATCAAAAGAACCCAGAACATATTCTTTTGACATTGTCAAGTGCATAAATGAACTTTCGACCACTCGAAAAACCAAGTTTGCATTCCCCTAGTATAAGTTGTTCGATTAAGCTTACTCTTCCGGATTTTTTCCGTTACTTATTCCCATAAGGCTGTTACTTATCCTCATATCACATTTTGACAAATAACTTCATATGAACTCATTTAAGAACCTCATTAATTCTTTCCAAGCATGATTTTGAAAGACTGTAGAAACCAGGAATCGCTATAAGATAATGATTTAGACGTAAAACTACTTATAATCATAATGAAAAATCATCTTCAATTCTTTTCTCTGTTGAAATCGTATAGAATGCCAGATGGCTTTTAAGATGTTGAGCTAATCAATGCAAAACGATAACAGGTTGTTACGATTCGATATTTTAGGGTATTTAGATGCTTTATTTATTTTCATTTATAACGTGAGTTTGCTATTTTTAAAATAGAAAATAGGGAGACTTTGTAAACTTAAGCATTCACTATTTCAGACAGAGAGAGCACCGAATTTTTTTTACATTCTGAAATCATAATCAGCTGCTAACAGCCGCATTTTGGACAGTGCAGTTGACAACAGAGAAATAGCAAATGCGATGTTTGTTGAGTGCAAGTTAGAAATAATAACTTTATAGCTGAATGTGCTGCTTGCCTATTTTATTCCAAATCCAGACGGTTGGGGCCATTGTTTTGGAGTAGGTGTTCCCAAATTTTTGGCTAGTGGAAACCAGTTTTCAAACCAGTTTCTTCCATGCACGAACCCCTTATAGGCACACCGGGTAACATTAGCTTGTAAGGCATAGGAAGACCTTACCTTATGCCTTACTTGAAGTTAATGTCACAGGGGAGGAAGGTGATATACAATGTAAAGGAACATAAGGTTGTAGTAATCATAAAGAAACAATTGCACAATATCCATACAATGAAATCATATTTCAAAAACTTTGAAATATACTAATATGTGTAACTCAGTTCATTCTCAACTACACCAATACACGTGTTATGGTCAAAACTCGGCATACTTAAAGCATTCTGAAAGTTCAATAAACTAGAAATCATTTGCGTTTTAATGAGACACCTATAATTCCATATTTTGTACAGTTTTCTGATATTTGGTTCAATTGATGATAACTGTAATCGATTATCCTGTTCTGCATTCAAGTGGCCTCCGTATTTTGTTGTGGTAGCTGTATAGACTGACAATTCCGCTTAAAAGAGATATGTGGTCGAGAAAGGCAGCAATTTAATTTTGCTTTCTCAGATAAGATTTTAATTTGCTGTGAGATGTCAAATCTATGAGGACCACGTGAGGACCATGTTCAAACGAGTGTTTCAATGCTTCGAGATGTGTCTACATATTTTCCTGAAGCCTGATGTAATTTTATACAATAAGCTATTTGTAAGGGGGAAATAATCAATGTTTTCCTTTTCGACTCACTCCTACCAATGCATACGTTTTCTCGTGGGACACTTTGGGCGGTATTCATATTCGATTTTGGTCCGGACCAACTTGCTACTTCCGGTGGATTTACAGCGGATCATCGATTCTCTTATTCATAGACCAGAACTTGCGTTGGTCAGGGGATCAAACGCCTTGGTCGGGACCAAATTTTGGTCTACCCCAGAGGGGTGATTACAGGCAGACCATCTTTACAAACTGTATGACTTTGGAGTGATGGGTGGCTGCTTGCGTAGAATTCGCGAAATGAGGCGGTGGAGTAAAACTATCTACCAAAATTAGACATAATTGGAAAGTATGGCGACCTAAACTTCAAAACAAATACAGGTTTAGTAAAGCAAAGGTTATAAAACTGATAAAACGGATTAATCCTAACCTATATGACAGAGACGATAACCGAAGCTTGAGTATTTCTATTGATAAGATGCTAATAGCACTTCCATATTCTGCGAGAGAAGGGTATCAAGAAAACGTTACTGACCTTAGTAAGGCGTCAGTAAGCCGCCTTACAACTAATGTCTCATGTAGTATTGCTAGATTTACCTTGGTTAAACCGGGATTACGAAGCACTTTACGTAACATGACCGCATGTAACAGGAAGTTATGAAACTCTGCTAAAGTAAAGGTCTAGTTAGGATGCACTTAACGTAACGGGAATGAATCTTGATGGATTGTCCTTTTATTAGTTCATGCTAATGCTTCACGCCGATTGGTTCTAATTGCTTCATTAAACTTGACGTAACGTGAAGGAAAAGTTTGGAACTGCCAAATTCTGAGGTTACGTCGTTAAAGTAAGCCACGTTAAGACAACCCTAAATAGCTCCATTTCATACAATGTATAAGACCTTCACGTTATGTCGCGTTTGGTTAAGTTCGAAGTAATTCAGGCTTTACTTGCGTTTCCACGGCGAGGAGAGGAGGATTACAACTTCCGGAAGGTTTATGATATATCAGAATTTCCTTAGGTAATTATTTCTGTATAATTACTATCACACAATATTTAATTATTTGGTTAAGATCCAGGGTGACATCTTAATAACAGCAAATGTTCCTTCCTATTTAAATAAGAATTCATTCTGTAGTTTTAAGGTTAAAAGTTAAATTCTTGTTGAAATGATTAACTATGCCATGAAACTGTGTATCTACTGGATAAGAACGTTTCAAAAAAGGGAGGGGTGGCAATAGTTTAGAATCATGCACAAAACTGCCTATCCATGCCTCCTGCCTACTCGTTTTTTTTTTGGTTTTTTTTGCGTTTGCATTTGTCGAAACCGATTTGTTGTCAGTAACTTTCATAATTTATTGTATTAAGGAAAATAGGCATTTTTCTCCGACCGTTTTAATGCACGCTTCTTGGTTATCTCAATTTTTGATGAGGGTGAGGAGTGAGCACTGAACCGATGAAAAAACAGCTGTGAAACGACCATAGAAAGTTAAAAACTAGGGAGTAATAGTGGTTAGTTTACTACTCTATGGAAGTCGCGCATGCCCAGAACTACCTTTCTTCTCGTGTAAAATTTCCCCTTATTGATCCACGACCTTTCTCGGTGCGAGACTTTTTATCGTCTATGAATTTTAAAAGCTTGGTCGGCCTTTGGTCTGGAACAAATGAATCTGGAAATAGTCCAGACCAATGTGAAATCTATGAATACGGCCCTTTACCGTTTGCATAAAAACCGTGGCCATTTTACCTTGCAGTAATAGACTCATATCCTTCATTTTTCCCAAAAATATATATTTCCAAATACGTCAGTTTGCAAGGCCAGTCTCCTTCATTTATAAACTTCACCAGAAGGGTGTTATGGTCCAACAGAAATGCTGCTGCCTCCACACGCCATTCCATCAAATGTGAAAATGCTTTTCTTCGGGACAGCCATCTTACTTCATTGGCAGTAGAACTGCTGGAGATTCCCATATCTCCACACATTACTATGAAGAGTTTGCTTTTACGAGGTCGCAACTTTCTATGGTTTATTAATTTTATGGCATCATTGAACACTGCCGTAAATTCAGAAGTCATTTTCTCTGGAGACAAGGACGTTCGTAGGAAGAATACAATTACTTCTGCTGCTACAGTTCTTTGCCTTATCGTTAATTGTGGCAATGACTTCAGCATTATGACTCGTCATTGCCGTTGTGCCATAACTGCATATATCTACACAGTTTTTCCACTGTGTCTTATTTGATGTGAAGAATTCATTCAAAATACTAACTTTTCACCACCTGATGTGTCAGTTGGTGATGATCTGCAAAGAATAAGGTCCTCCTGATATGTAGGTAAGTGTAGCAAACAAATACCATTAAAACCTCCAACCCGGCGACGTCAGTAGTTTCATCCACTTGCAGTACAATTTGACACACCTTATGCGACTGATAAGCGAGTATTCACGTCAACAGCCACATCATGAGCTCGTCTAGCAATGGTGCTATTTCACAACGGAATGTTGTAGACTAACAGCTGCTGTTCATCAAGTAAACACCCGACAATATCGATTGGACACGGTTCAATGAGAGGAACACCATCTGAAACAAGACCTGAGCACTGCTATCCCAAAACCAAAATTACTGTCTATGTAGGTTATGTATGCTAGGGAAAGCATAGCAGCTTTTACGCAATTTGGCGAAAACTAAACGTCTTTGTGTGATTTTATTTAAGAAGATTATTGCGTTGTTGGTGTTTATGTGTTTTCAACAATGGATTTTAAGTGCCGTATTCCCAACTGCAGGATAAATCTTATGAATATCAATAAGGCCTATGTGTTCAATTTCGCAAAAGAAGAGCATTTGAAGAAACAGGTCCATAACAAGAGAAAAATTTTCGCCGACCATAAATTAGATACAAGTCCATTAATATATGCTTTAATATTCATGATCTAGACGAGCACACGTACAGTGCCTAATTACCGCCCAACTGCTCAATTTAAAGGGCACTGTTAATATATTTTGCTGGTATCACACTTGGTAATGTATTGATATGTACATGTGCAACGCATCCATTTTCTATGCTTATTTGTAGTCTTAAAGGTAACCGGCTAAATAACATTTAAATGGCTACGTACATACGTATTCAAGTATATAGTAGCGTATGCATAACCCAATCCAATTAAATAAATATTATTTTCTTAAACCCTGTAAATTAGTATTTTTGTGACTCTAGTTCAATTTTAAAGGTGTGTCTGAAATTTAAAACATAAACTCAATGATATTTTTCTGAATAAAAGTAAAATTCCGTTTTAAAGGTGTAGTTATGCTTTAAGTTTAGTGGTAATTCTCCAGTAGTGGTTATTAGCACTGCTTGAAATCAAGACCTATAATCAAATTTGTATATACATTATTTGTGAAGAAAGAAACGACTAAAGCAAAATTAATAGAAGGATCTACTTGTAATAAGTACAGTCTATCAAAAAAAGCTTGAGATTACATTGGGAGGTAAAACAAAAATGTTTGGAAAAGAGCGGGTGCATTAAAATAAAAAAAAGTGGCCACTGGTGCTTTTTGGAACTAGTGGTCTTTAAGGAATATTTTTCATCACATTTATGTTTACTTTTATGTCTTAAACATTGCTATTTAGTACTAAATAGTATTTTCCTTTTGATTCTTGCGTCTTACATAAAACAATTAATGAAATATTTTAAATGAGCTCAATCACATTTCTAACTCTAATATATCCAGAAAGAGGAAAAATATTATTCTAATTTTTCTACTTGCTTGAAACGAAGTACTCATAGGATGAATTACATTGCTATTGGTTTCCCCATTACACCCACTAACAAACAATATTCGTTGAAGCATTTTATACGCAAACTATTACAACAATATTGTTGCGAAGTTCCGTTCATTAGCCTGCAGTATACCAAATTATCTTGGCACCTCCACAATCATTTTAGGGTTAATATACATTTTGTGATAATGCATATGAGTTTACTTTCTGTCCCATATTCTCAAATTTATGCAGCACTTTTTTCTCTTTATTTGGGGCTGTACCCTTCTAATTCTAAAACGAGATAATAATAGTGCTTTCCATCTAAATAATTTGACACAAACTAATATGATGGGAATGAGCGTGATACAATATTTAACAATACCAATGATCTGATAACAATATCAATCATATCACTCGGAATTTAACTTGTTATATTGTACTCTTTATAAATAGATATAAATTAATGTACAGAGGTAGGAAAACTTACAATATATCGTTCTTGATATCCCTGAAAATTTCACAGATGGTTTTTAACAGAACTAGTCTGAAGTACTGCTTTTTCTTTATTTCAACATAGATCTTGAGGAAGAAAATGGGCATGTTGTTTTAAGGTTTACAAAAACTTGAATATTTTACTTTGTATCTTAGTATTTCAGTTGTAATACCACGAACAACAATTGGTTTTATTAAAACTTCATAAGAAATTTTAAAGGAAGCAGAGGCTTTAAAGATGAATATGTGTGTTGTATTATTTTTCTAATCCAGCCCATAATAACTCCTCACATTTTCTGCGTTAGGTTTGTGAATTAAATTTTCCTTCATATGGGAGAAGGGGATACGATTCTTATAAAATAATCTTAACAATTTTAATGACTGAACTACTCCTTGCTGCAACCAATAGCTTACTTGGGCTGCCTTCTTATTTTAATGCTCAGGCCTTCTCTCCAGTGGAGTTGGTGAGAGTCCCTGCAGTGGTTGTACTTTACCTGCTTGAGCTAAAGGATAACTTATTGTAAAGGAAGCCTCCTGTACTTTATCAGTTTTTGGTATTAGCAAGTGTTGTGATTTTTTTCTGCTAAGCCAAAAACTCGTTCCACCTCCCTTTCAAAACAAACAAAGAAAAAAAGCTCAGACGATTTATCTTTGAACTCGGTTTGGTTCTCTCGAAATGACGACGCAGTTTTGCCGGAAATATAGGACTATTTGTCAACATATTTTCCGCAAATCTATAAGAGATCCACGATTAGTAGTTTCCGTGAATCCAATATTCAAGTAACTTTCTTCGCATTTTCGCTTTTATTGTCGCGTCTTTGTTCCATTGCTCACATTTTGCAAACGAATATTGAAGTTTCACAGATAATTCAGAAATTGTTTCTTTGAGGAGAGCTCTTCTGACAAGCAAACGCTGGAGTGAATGTTTTTGGTTATCTTATTTCTTGTCGTTGGATAATCTGGCGAACTAATGAAATTAGCCGATGGCTTACCTTCCTTTTAAAATATAACATTTTTCTTTTTTTCTTCAAAGTACCTGTTTGAAGCCACAGATCTATAGCTAAAGAAAACCAAACAAGGTTGTGATGACGAGAGACTTTATTTTCATTACCCATATTACAAAATAAAGCAAATACAGTTTCTTTGGTTAAAAATGGGCGTTTCATATTTTAAATAGTTTGAAAAAATACAGGCATCCTTCCTGCCAGTAAGCATACACCAGAAATCCCGACCTCTCTCTCTTAAAGATTTTTCATTTCATACAGCAGAAAACATCTAAAACACTGTAGAACACCTAAACGCACCTACAGAGCTTTAATCCGAAGATATATCTGTCGCCATGGCTACTCCGCAAGACCCATCCATGCTTTTAGCAAGATGTACTTCCTTTTCATAAGTTAGACATAGTGGCCACGGCCATTGTATCGAAAGAGGTCTCGTAGAGATTTATACCTTACCACTTGCGATGGTCTACTACAGCATGGTTACAAGCACAGAAATCATACCAATTTCACACGACAAACCTTAAGGGCGCATCTACGTAATTGGCCCAGACAGACGCTTTAGTATCCCCTCACCAGCAAAGAGTACAGGGCGCAGTGAACAAACGGAGCAAATACTTACGAAATATTGTAGTATACTACCAAGTCAATCCCCGCATGGAAGAAAATAATAAAGGTGCCATACAATGGGGTATCTTAAACCATATTTACTGGAACCGAAAAATCCTCAATCATAAAACTGTGAGCCTATATCTGTGCACAGCTTTGAAATCGCCAGGCATTTGACGAGTCAATGGGTACGTTTTCTTACAAACCATAGCCCGTAGATTACGTAGCTCAAAATTCGAATCTAAAAAAGGTCAGGGAATATTCAAGTTAAGCTATCAATTGAATCAGCCACAGCTTACGCATCAAACATTTATCCCTTCCAGTAGCTCAAGTAGTGGAAGCAGTCCTACTAACCATAGGGGAAAGCAAGGTGTTGGCCGTGTGAGACCTAGGGTTACTACTAGCGGTTACTCTACAAAAACAGAACCATCCTTGGACGTCCAATCTATTTTATGTAGGAAATTAGGACATGTGGGTAAATGTGATTTTAAACGGTTTTTTTCTGTACGTGTAAGCATAAAAATAGCAGTAAGCATAAATAATGAGTCATTGGTTCTTAAAATTTAACGTCTCAAATAGCTAATATTAAGCTACTTGGATTTTTTCGGCATACAGACTACCGCATTAAACGTGAATGCAACCAGGCTTCTGAGTGGTGAATGCTGGTTCGTGATTTTGGGTATACTTATTAGGAATTTGTTATCTAACCCATTATAAGGCCGGGTTTAACCTCACTTATCCACTATTAAAATGACAGCTGCAGTAATTCTAGCCTGCTATGAAAATACTCATTGAGCTTTAAATCAAATTATTATACCAGAAGGAGAAGACAACATACCTAACAGGGCAGCGTGTAGTAGAAACGTTAGATTGCGTCTCTTGAGTACGTTGTATAGTAGCGTCAAATTTCAAGCAACTCTATGCAATGTTTTACTTGAACTTGCGGATGCTCTCATGCAGAAGAGAAAATATTACTATACCATCGGTATTTTGTCAGCCTAATGGAGAATGTGTTATAGTTGTTCATAATACAGCAGTACTGCACACGTGCACATGCAAGGAATCATTTTAATTCAAACCACTAATTGGCTACCAGACACAACATTCAATGTGAACATCAAGAATCTAAATGTCATTTAAATTCTGGGCTTTCGACTGAGAAAAGGAAGAGCTCACAAGATTTGCTAACCAAATTTAACATACTTCCTATGAATTTACAAGAACTGGATTCCACAAATTTACTGAACGTTACATTTGGGTGTAAGATCCAAAACCCATAAAACAACGGCCATATTGCGTTTACCAAAAGCAATAAGAAACAATTAACACAAAAGCTTAGGGAATGAAAGAAGCAGGAATCACTGGGAATCACGCTAACCAAACAGTGGACGACTACAATTGTATCTGTGAAGAAAAGAGATGGATATTTTCATTTTAGTACGGATTAGTGTAAACTTAAGTGTTGTTCCCTAAATATGTTCCTACACTCTCCTACTAATTGACAGTTTGATAAGTTATTTAGGTAAATCAAAGTGATAGAAAGGTAAAAATAGACAAACGGAGGGGCCCCGACTACCGGGGCAGAGCACTGCAAGTAGGCCGCAAGGCCCTTTTTGCTTCTACCGTTACCCCTGGGAGAGATGAGGGGGGCCAAACGGTGACCAGATTCATATGACGCAAGTATGTACGGAGCCCCCAACGTTTTCAGATCGAATGCATCCAATGCCGTCCGGGCCTAGCCATAAGCTACCGAACCCCCAACGGTCCCGCCGGGGCGGGTCCACTCGCGGAAGTGAGACCTAACTGAGCAGTCCCACCACGACGCCAGGGAAGAAACCTTTACAGAGCGCACAGCCACCACCCAGTTGCAACCCGCCGAACACAGTCACCTTGCCCTACAACCCTGAAACAGATGGCAAGGAAGACGATGGGTACAGGAAATGAGGGACAGAAGATTCGTTGTAGAAGTTGAATCACCAGCATTCGCCCGCTGACCTGGGGAAACCACGAAAAACCCATGGGCCAGAGTGGGCGGTCGTCAGGGATCGAATCCGTGACCTTACGAATGCGAGTCTTACATGTTACCGCGGCGCTACCTCGCTCGGTAATCAAAGTGGTACTGTACACTGCATCCTTGAGTGCATATTTTCAGGAATCGTTCACGTGGTACGGTAACCAATTCACTTCCGCTATGTCTATTGGCCGAAGCGCACCAAGGCTTTCATGTTCGCCTGGTGAACTTTAATAAAATAAAGCCGTAATGTAACTCAATTATGCTCTTCAATTGGAATCGTCCTATCAAAAAAGTTTGATAATTTGGAGTCTATATTTCATAAAACGGAGAACATAATTTTAACTTGAAGCCTGAAGAATGTATGTCACTTTTACAGTGAACAAAATTGAAACTTGGGTCGGTAGTCGCAGACGCTCTTAGAATGGGGCAAATCGCAACTTCCAGTTTATCTACAGTGGTTTAAAGATTTTCATAGTCATAAAACATTTGCTTTAGTTCGACGTTAAATAAAGAAGATGTTTAAAGTTATTCACGCTACAAAGGGCGGTTTATCTCTGCAAAAGAGCTTCCCATCTATTTGTATTATTTTCACGTATCGAAGGCATGGAATGAAACAAGGTGGAAAATACATGCATCAAAATTGTAAATGAAGTATGAAAAAATAGATTTTATAAGTAGTAAGATATACCTACTAATAAGCCCAAGAGTACGTACAGAACTGTTGTATGCTTACAAATTACACAAGTGAACATAATTACTTTTTTTTAAAAAAAATACTTTATTTTACTTTTTACATCCGTAAAAACCCTTAGCATGACTTTCTTCGGAAGGGAAGTAAGAGTTAGGCACGTAAAACAACCTTAAGTCTGATAAGGAGGCCTTTGAGGAAAATTTCCGATCATTCACGCCCAATATAGAATCGGACACTAAGAACCATAGTAGTTAAACAGCGTCCATAAATAAAACTCAATTTAATTTAAGTGAATATAACCCCAGTTTTTAACAGTACTTCCATACAAAATAACGCTGCCAACAGGTTTCGCAGTTTTCCCGAATCTCTCATAGGAGCATTACTTTGTACTCAGCCATAGCGACAGAGAGCCATGGGGGAACAAAACAAACATGCCGATGAAATGATGTTTGTGTTTGAGCTGTATTATTTTCTCCATAACTTAGTTTATGTGTATTCCTCATTCAAATAAAATATGCAGTATTGTACATTACTGCAGCGATTTATATTACTCTCGCCAAAAGGTGTAAATAGAGACTGAAGATGCATCTTCCTATGTAACGTGTCAACTCGTACTGCTTGTATCTATATACAACACAGGTTGCAGTAAGAAAACATATATCAATCCTGTAAGCGGGCTGATTCCCGCAACTCTTAACACCACATTAAAGGTACTCATAGAAATGTTTACACGGCCTTAGGCACAGAATAGAGGCATTCCCCGGTTGCCGTGAGTCGATTTGAAAAGTTCGCGAACGCTTGGAAACGCCATGTTTACAACCTTAAGACACGACTGCAGTAGGTTCTTTGCCAATGAGCGCGTTGATCACGCATAAAAGAAACTGGAAAGAAATCGCATTGTGTTACTGTGGTCGAAAGTGTATATGTAGAACATCATGTTCCTTAATACAGTATTATACCCTAACGCATCATTTAAGGTCTATGACGTTATCTATTCTCAAACAAAAACGTAATGACAAACTAAGGTATTCTTTACAAGATGATTGAAAATGTTGAAATAAAAATAAAGGTTATCCTCTATTAATTTTTTCCCAAATAACTAAAAAATACATGAGAAAAAACCTATATCTTCTAAAGTGAAAACCCGTGAAAGTAAACGAAAATAATTATCGGATGAATGAACCTTCAGAATTTAAAACTGCATTCAATTTTCGGGCATAGACACCAGATTTATACTGTAACGTGAAGCGGAGGCCACAACATCCGAGACTTCCTAAATGTGTGCCCATATGCCATATGTTAACCTCTTTGGCTGGACAGGGAGATTCGAGCGGAATGTTTTGTTTTTCTTTCCTTTCCCTCCCTTCTTCACCTCATCGCACACATTTTCGATAGGGTCCAAATATGGTGCGACAGGACGGCCAGTCTACCAATCTGACACTCTACCTCTCTAAGAAACATTAAAAAGAAACTCAATATGTGTGGACAGGACGATTATTCCAGACGAAATCACTAATTACAGCAAGATATATGTATCATACATACAGAGGAGAACACGCTCAGTCTATGCGCACTGTTTAGAGTATTTCTCAGCTCATACAGCACACCTAAATTGCTTTTCGACATTCAGTCCTAACAATACAGAAGATACACGATCATGGCGATATTCTTTAGCCAGTATCTTGCATCGTATCGGAACCCCTTTGGACGGTAAATAATCAATTTACCCTTACATTTAGAAGGAAATGTCACCCCGTCTGAGAATATCGTATTGTTCCTGTAGTGGTTGGAATGCAAGCGCTAGGCGAAACAATCTATGATCGTGTGTCTGGTGCTGCTTCATAGCTGGTTTTTGTGCGAGGACTCCTGTGTCATTTATACGCCACAGAGCTCTTCGAGCAGATCCGGGAACTACGAAATTGCTTTCATACCAGGAGTAGCTTGAAAGAGATTCCTTTCTGCTTCTGCAAATACGCTGCATTTTGGTTCTCAGTGGACATACGTTTGTTTCTGAAACAGAGCGACGATGCTTAGTTTCTTCTCTGATAAATCTCACCCACCTCTTAGCTGTATACGTAGGAAATCCATTACGATTTGCAGTCTGACGAGCAGAAAACCGTGGGAGAGATAGGGAACATCAGGAGAAGTCGAGAGAGAGGCTGAGGGTGTACAAGGGTGACCTTAGAAACAATTTAAGCGTTATTTTTAGCTGGATAGCAGTGTATACATGACGTAAGTATGATATATAATATAAAAGATTTCTATGTTGAGTGCAGCTAACACAACCTAACCTAACCTACACCGTCCTCTCATCATCTATTCAATCCTATTGTAATCTAAAATTAGCTTAATTCCAATCCATACTAACCTAACTTAATAGGCTCACCTATGCTGTCATCAAACATAAGCTAGACTTCACCCATGTTGGCCTAAGCTAACCAAACCTAGAATGTCCTCCCATCATCTATTATATCCTCTCATGGTCTACCCTAACCGGATACCAACCATACTGATCCAGCTAGAACATCCTCTAATCACATATACTGTCAGGATATAACCTAAAATTAGCCTATGTACAAGCCATGTTAACCTAACCTAGACCACCAACTCAACGTCTATTCTAGCCTATCATTGTCTAAACCTGCTACCAACCATGCTAACCTAACTAGACCAACCTATAATCATCTCTTTTGTCCTGTCCTAACCTAACCTAAACTGTCGTCACAACGGTTAACCTATCCTCTTATTACGTAACCCAACATAACCTAACCTAGGCTTCACCCATGTTAACCTAAGATAACCTAGACAGATCCTCTTATCATCTAATTAAAAGCCCCTCATCACCTATAGGGGTCCAAGCATCAGCTAAAGGGCTCCTTACACCAGTAATTTTGGACACTTTTATGAGTATTTTGTTCCGATTTTTACGGCAATTACCTTTTACAATCATTTCTTGTTTTTTACACCAATATGTTACGTGTTATAGGAATTTGCTGAGCTTTTTTGGAACTTTTGCAGAAATTTGATGTGTTTTATGGTAACTTAAAAGGTTTTTAAGGCAATTTCTCGACATGTTTGAGCATTTTAAACCATTACAGTAAGTTTTGCACGTTTATGGTCATTTGTACCCTGTTAAGTCATTTTAGACACTTTTATGGTTATTTTGATAGCTTTACTGTCTTTTAGAAATTTTACAGCTGTTTTGCACCCTTATATCATACCTTATTGTGATTTACATTCTTTTTTATACTTTAGGTCATTTTATCCACCTTTCGTAAACTTCTGTACTTTCAGATGGTAGCATGTGAAATGTGGAATAGATGTTGAGTAAGGCTGTCTTACTAAGCCATATAGAACTAAACTAACCTAAATTAAGCTAACCTTGAGTTTCTTTAGAGACATTGTTGCAGTTTATTCAGGTTTATTTTGGTAGCCTTTAATTAAGAGCTCCTTATGTTAAAGTAGTTTTACTTTAGAGCTCATAAGGCATACTTAAGTTCTCCATGGTATTTTCAGCTTTTATTTAGGTTTACATAAGGTTAATTAGTGTATTATCTGACTTACTTTGAGCTTTGCTTAGATTTATTGCTGGAGACTCTTCTCCTTTATCATCGTATGTGACGGGTACTAGAAGATATTCTTGGTCTTGTTGTTGCTTATTTACAGTTTAATGGAACTTATTAGAAATATTTTATGTACTTGTAGTATTCTTCAACTTCTATTTCTCTTTATACGTGTAGAAAGTTACCCAATGACCTTTCACCCTTGTTTTGAGCTGTGTTTAGATTTATATCTGGGAACTCTCCTCTTGGCTCTTTTCTTGGCTATTGTGTTTAATTGAGTTTATTAGGGTATTTTGAGTACTTAATGGCATTTTCACCTTCTATTCCGATGTATATAAGGTTAATTATTGTATTACTAGCTTTATGTAGGCTTATGGGCTGGCGACTCTCCTCTTT
Organism: Deroplatys truncata; assembly: GCA_030765065.1. Classification (NCBI taxonomy): domain Eukaryota; kingdom Metazoa; phylum Arthropoda; class Insecta; order Mantodea; family Mantidae; genus Deroplatys; species Deroplatys truncata. Next base: position 375,378,280 of record CM060990.1, read on the forward strand.
AATCCGAGCTTGAGACCAGCACTAGAAGTTACTTCTAGCGGCAGAGTGGCGGCCTTCCTCCTCCCTATCTGCTTCTTTGTTTCATCATTTATCTTGTGTGTGTAAACTCACGGAGAAAATGTTATCTCAAGATCTAAGTTACACCATCTTCTGCACTGTTCTTAAAGCGGTAAAGGCCATAAGCATCTGTGGATATTCCAACACCTACTATCATTCTTTAGTTGCCATTAGGCAATAGAGTAATTTGATTATCGACAGAGGAAAGAATATTCAGTCTCGATGGGATGGAATTCATGAGTTCGTATGGCCTCGTCAGTGTTGAGACAATTCATATAGCTATCAAAGGTGATATAGCGGTTAATAGCATTTGTTTGACGCCTTAGCCTTTTTGATCACACCACCGTCGATATCGAGGGTATACATCTTTGGTCTAAGACCAACATAGCAGGGAGAATGATTTTATGATTTGCCTCATCTTTAAATTTTCGCAACATTCTTTTTATGAAATAGCAAATTTTATTTGTAGAGCAATCAGCTTATTCTAGATGTTCAAGCATGCTTAGTTTGTCCTGGTATGTGTCTGTTCTAGTCACTGGTTGGATGAACGAGTCAGCATCCTTGTGCATGAGCTTTAGATTTCCAGCTCCATAATGCACAAGTAACGCATTATATTGATACGAGCACATTAGTTTGGAGACGTATACCACATCCATACCAATATATGAAGACCTCCCTAAAATAGCGTTGTATATAACGTTTTGGAGATGCTGAGTTTGCGGCATAAGAATGTTGTATATTAGTAGAATCTTTTTTGCCACAGATGAGAGGCAGTTGGCAGTAGTATTAGTCCGGTATATTTCTGAGTTGAAAAACCGGTATATGTGGAAGGACGTACATCCTAAGTGAAATGGCGGCCTTGATTGTGAGACTGACAACAAACTGCATTAAATCTTTAAATAAAGGCAGGAAAAGGAACATTGGTACCTCAAACTGGAAATGGGATGTTATAAAGAGGCTAACCAATGTCAAGGAAGGTTACATTTCGCAAAGCGGCAAGACAGTGCCTAAGAAATAAGCTTCAGATAAGGTAAGTGAAAGAACGTTGTACATCTAACGTAAAAGAAATCTTAGTAAGTTCAAAGCTTCCATACTTTTTAAAATGATGCTTATATTTATAGCATTTCTGTAATTAGGAAATGTGTATGTATAACAGTATTAATTACTAATAATTCAGGTTGAGAATCAAAACTTTTGTTACAATGGAGTAGGACTTACATCACAAGGAATTCACACTTGTGTTAACATTCATTGTGTCGTAAACAATATCAACTTTCTTTGGCTACTTATATTTGCATATATGTAAACGTATTATAATTATAATGTTTTTATTCTTAATAATAAACAATGTTGCATATTATATTGTTGCTAACTACAAATTTGTAATGAGCAATTCATAATTTAAGACAGAGTGTTTAACCCCAAAGAATGTTTCAAGCCAGGCTGTAATTTGCCAACAAAGGACATAAAATAAGAGCTCTTCATGGAATATTATAAATTGGATTACAACGGAGATTGTGTTTTCCTAAGTAAGATTATGGTAATATCAGAACCACTGTAAAGAAGGGGTCAGAATATAGAGGCAACTTAATGTAGGAAGTGTACATTTAGAAATAACCAAAACATTGAAAGTAAGCATGCAGAAGTGTGGTTGAAAACTTTATGTAATACAATGGGAGTTACTCCTCGTGGTATACAAATCCTCCAATATAAAATGAAGGTTGGAATAAACAGTCCTTCTGATGGTCGTGGACAGCATACAGCAATCTCAAGTCTATTATTGAGAAATCACATTCAATGAAGGTACTATTGTCCTTTGTGTTGATATGCAACACATTTTATCTTGTCCTACACTGAAATACTCTAGCATGTACTATAAGGGACAACGTACAATTTTGCTATTAATTTGCTAGAGATGAAAATACCACTATGCACCTATAGCATGAGTGCCAGGCAAAGCGTGGGTCATCAAAAATCGCATATTGTTTACTTCAATATGCCAAGACAAATACAATATACCGGAAAATGGCAAAGAAAGACGATCAATTAGCTAGTCAAATCGTTGTGTCCGTCAAAATAATAACTAGAAAATAATACAGCTATGCAACTACTTTGTTTAGAGAGGTACTTTAGACAAGTGGAGATAAAGTTTCTGGTCTCAGGCCTCAGTTATTTTGCCTTGCGACCACACCTTTGCCTTAATAGAAAAGTAAAAGAAAACTATAAATGCGACGATCCCTTCTGAGTGGAAATGTGTTATAGCAACAGCCTGCTTAAATACACCATTTACAATAATGGAAATGGAGGAAAATGACTTTGTTGACTGTTGCTCAAGTTTATGTCAGATGATATACAAATGCGATTTTTGTAAGACTAAGTCACAATAATGTTCAGCCTTGGCAACGTACATTCCCTAGCAAAAAGAGCCAGAGAAAACCACTAACACAACATCTACATACCACTTCCACACTTTCAGTTTCTCCGTCTACACACTGCCTCGATTCCTTTAACACTGAGAAAAAAGAAGACCTTTTAGACATGTGTAAGTACATTGAGGAAGTAATGATCTTTTATGTCAATTATTTACCTGCTGTGTAAAAAGATGAACAGATTGTCATTGCCCAGCTGTTAACATTAAAGGACCATTTACTGGCCCTTAAGAGAAAATAGTGTTTTATATTGTGCAAAACGTATCTAAACCGTTTAAAAGTGTTTGTGGGTAAACTTTTCTTTTTATTTTAACATTACTTTTAAGAAATAACAACAAATTCAATACTTGTATGATTTACAACCTTATTCCGCTAGACACTGTGTTGTGATGTACAACGTTATTTCAAAACATCACATAAAAATCACTAATATTTTCCCATCAACCTACACATTTTGGATGGTAAAATAATGTGTATATTGCAGTTGTAATTAAGTATGTTTTTCTAAATATAAAGAACAATACACATTGTTTTTCCAGCTAGTATGCATTTTTTTTGTGTTTCCTGAAAACAAATAATAAATTATTTTGGGGAGGCATATATATAGGCTTGTTGAACACAATATGCCGTGATAACATATATACATCTGCCAAGTAAGGTCCATATATGGTTCTATTAATGAATTTTGGCTTTGCCATGAGGCTTTCTAACGTGTTTTCCTCTGTCACAAAGAATATGTCCATAAGATTGCCTATGTTGTTCATAGTTTTTCCGAACATAGCGTTGTTAAGATGCTTTTAAAAATCCTTCTCAAAATCTTTCTAGCACCTTTTTCTAGCCAATTGATAAATTATACATAGGGTTTCAACCAGTATGACTGATGAAATTGTGTTCGCGAGGAATTTTTGTTAGTCGTAGTTCATGACTAAGGGTCTGTTTCTAGGTCACATGGAGAACCACATTCATTTTCTGGGTACAAGGCGAGGAAGTGGCTTCTTTGAAGAATAGTTCTTAAGTTTAATGCACTCCGATAGATAAGGTAAACCATCTTCTTTTAGCGATTCTAGGTTGATATCTTCAGGAGAAAGCCAATCAAATCCTCAATAAGGAATGCTTCCGCCCAACCATATTGGTTATTGACATAAATCTCCTCTTATAGTAGATTACAACATGATAAGTTGACACAATCCAGCAGCAACTGGAGCTGAATTCCAGCATGTGGAAGCATGGCGTCCCATGTTAGTACAGGGGAGGTAAAATAATATGCAGAATCACTGCAAATGCACTGTTTTGTTTGTGAACGTTTAAAAGCACCAGTGAGGGAAAGTATGTCCGAAGGTAGGTAGAGCTAGCTGTACTTGCATAAATTTCTAATGTTAAATCACTCACACACAATTCTAGCATATTCACATTCTGGATCATCGATTACTCTGGATTTAATCTGCTGTAGAATGCATCATTATGAGGCAGACAAGCATCGTTCAAAACATCACCCGAGGTGACGTAATCATAGGGCCATATTACCTTATGAGTCATCCAGCTCAACTTACCTTCTCCGAAGTACTTGTATGTCTCAGAATATGACGCTAGATTTGTTATTAGCTTATTCAAGCTGGTACAGATAGAACAATATGCATCCACAAACCCGAGCTTAATAACACCAACATACTTTGGGAATAATGTTTAGTTTTCTCGTGAATTTCGAATTACCTTTATTCTTTCGCTTGTAGATTCCAACTCCTTAATGACGAAATGTGAATTATAACCGCTCAGATTATGTATGAAGACTGGAATATAATTAGGAGATTTGTAAGCCAGATTACACTTATGCAGACTCCTCCAATATTCCCCGCTTATATGGATATGATCTCTCACCTTTAAGTTATCTTCTGTTAATTCTCCCCCACCTAAGCAGCACACTGTAGAAGAGTTGAAATCCTTTTGTTATTCATCAGTACGTTTCAGAGGCGTAACAAATTTTATATACTAGTGATTTTCTTTACAAGAGAAGATAGATACTCCATGAACCTCTCACAGAGCGGAGTGGTTCAGGCGTCAACTTCTGTGGCCCGCATTCTAGAGGCCCCGGGTTCGATTCGCGGTGGCCGCCTACTCTGACCATGGGGGTTTTCGTGGTTTTCCCTCTGGTCGCCTAGGCTAATGCTGGGATGGTGTATTCCACCACGATTTCTCTTTTCCCTCATTTCCTCTCATTTCATCTTTCTCTGTTTCATCTTTCAGTAAGTGTCTCCGAGTTTCCTAGTGCGTCTGTTGATGGACAGATGGCATGTCTTCTGCGCTTTGGAAAGATTTCCCTCCGCCAACGACAGGGGCGCTGGCCTGCCTGCAACGGCAGTTTTGTCACCCTCTCGTGGGACCCTTCGCCTCTACTGGCGAGAGCGGGTGTTTCGTACTAGAAATTATAGGGTCTACCGTGAGTCTATGTGATCCCTGCGGACCTGCGACCTTCTGCGCCTCCTTCTCTTTATTCCTGTCTCCACGGGGCTGTAGCCACAATAGATCTAGTTAGTCGCAATAGCGAGGTGTCCCCCTCCGGTAATTCCATACTACATCCACGAACCTCTTGCGCATCGCATCCTCGATAAAGATACGGTTCTGTAGGAAGATCACTTTATAGGTGAACAACATATTATGCAGTTTTCACATAAGCACAAATGCTCTTTGGAGTATCGTTTTGGTATACTATACTCGTATAAGTATTATATTTAGAAAAGAGTTTTAATTTATGGACGCTCTTTAGGTACTGTGGTTCCTAGCGCCTTATTCTATATTGGGCGTGAAAGACCGAAAATGTTTCTCAGAGTCCTCTTTATCAAGTTTGTGATAAGTGCCGTAAAGCTACGACACGGAACCACCGGCTACTTCCCTTCGGAAGAAAGCCATGCTAAGGATTTTTACGCCACAAAAATATCATCACCCTCCGCCGGATATGAACTCACGACCTTGGGAACTAAAAGTCAGGATGGTACCCCTAGACCACGGAGGACGAGAATATCAGGATTGGGGATGCACGTATAGCATGGAGTAAGAATGCTCTCAAAATAAGCATAGATTACATAAGGTAATTTCAGCATCCTCTCTACACAGATTAGGTATGTTAATTTCAGCATCCCTTCTCCTTCGTAGACATAAGGAAAATAGCGGTCGCATACTGACTGCAAATATTGTTTTGTTCCTTCGGTTTTCCCAATCCAATTCTGCCATATATATTGACAAAATGGATGAGGCAGTGCTTGCATGTATCATCCCATAGTCTTTGTTTTCTGTCATCAAAAATTTTCCTGGAATTCTTTATATACACTAAGCGCCCGTTTCATCAAGTATGTTAAAAATACTCTAACTTCTTGTTTAATAACAATAAGTTAAAATTTTAACGCTCTGTTAAGATTTTTGCGTTTCACCAAGCCTTTCCAGAGAATTGCTAACTAATTAAGAGTGTTAAAAGTCAAAGAGAACAACGTATAACCGCGAGCAAGAGGGCGGTTGCCGAACTTGACAACTTCTGAAAGCGCTCCGATGCGCTTTTGTCGACTCTTTGCTTTGCAACGTTGTGTTTTGATTGGTTACTATTGAAGAGACGAGAATCTTTTAGGTTAATTTCATTATTTTGCGATCCATGGTTCGATACGAATAGTGAAAATGAGCGAGAAAGCCAGATATAGAAGCACAAATTTTTCATCGTACGAAAAAGAACTAGTAATTGAGCTAATAACCAAATATAAATCTATTATTGGCTGCAAAAAACGGACAGTCTGAAGATAAAGCAGAAAGATGCTGCCTGGGAGAAAAATACGAGAGGAATTTAACTGCAGTGCACGTATTTCTCCCAGGTCATCAAAACAACTGAGGCAATTTTACATAAATTTAAAACGGGGCACTAAAAAGGCAAGTTGTGAAGAGCGTCTAGAAAGATTCAGAACTGGTAATGGTGAATGCACAAAACTAAAGTCGACGAAAGCGTTTTATCACTAACTGAGGATTAAGCAGACCCACATAGCAATGCTTAAGATTCCGATGCACTCTATTATGGTATGTACCAGCAGCTTATACATAGTCTTGTTAATGAATGCATTACTGTAATTCAAAATTATCTTTTTATTAGACGTTAAAATGTTGAATATTTTTACAGGAGAGGTTGCTCAGCCTGTGGAGCAAGACGTTGAAGAGCAATTGCTGGCAATAATACAAGAGGTAAAACTATATTACATGCGTATTTATCTTGTGAACATAACTATACCGGCGAAAGAAATCTATGAAGTTGAAAGAATATGTTCGTTTGTGCAGGAAGATGCTACCGAAGTTCAATTGGAAACAACTGAGGATACCATTTTGTTATTGGAAGAAGCAGTGTCGCAAACATCAACAACAACGGCAAAGACGCCATCTGTAAGTATTACTAAAACAGAAGGAATGGGATATTTATTAGAACTGTGCGTTATGTTCATTATTATTTTTATTAGCTTCTATAATACATTGAGCTGTATTGCTTTCTAGGCTGAGGATTCCAGCGCAGGAGCCAGCAGAGTTAAGGAGCCATTACATGTACGAAAGGTTGGTAGTGTAACATCAGCTGGTGTTCTTCACATTACAAGGATTGCCAACATACTCATACGTGACCTTTTTTCGGCCAGTGTTCACAATAACATCGCAGAACTAGCGAGCAGTGGAACGACGTTATGCGAGAAGGAAATGCTGCTCCTGCAAAAGAAATATGATGCGGAATTAGAATTAATTGAACTGAAAAAAAAACAGCAGCTTATCAAAGCAAAACTTTCTAAATTACTGTAATGTACTTGTGAATTAAAATAAAGTTTAATTACAGTTGAAGTGTTCTTCTGCTATTGAATTTTTATATGCCAAAGCTGTAGGTTCATTGTGCACATGGATAGGATGCTGGATTTCGTCATCCCTGTGTTGCCTTTCCCTGATGAACTGGTAACGAAGTAAATCATCTGGAGGTAGCACGTTTGTCTCCACAGCAATATTTTGCAGCACAGCTGTTGCCACAATGGCGGTCAGCGTGGTTTCAAGTTTGGTGCGTAATCCCACACTGAGTACAGGAAAACGCCTTTTTTACACACCAATTGCGCGCTCAATGCAGTTGCGTGTTCTAGTATGAGAAGAGTTTTATCTACTTTGAGCTCTTGTTTCAGCATGCAGGTAGGGGTTGAAATATATTTTTAAAGAATAGTCGCTATCACCAAGCAGCACACCTTCATTTATAGCTCCCATTTCGAACAGAGCGCGTATGTGGGGTTATTAAATATGGACTGTCGTGTGCTGACCCAGGTCACCTAGCTACAATGTTCCTGATTTTTAGGTTACAGTCACTAATAACTTGCACATTAATCGAAAAGTAACCCTTGCGGTTACGGTAAATTTGTGCCCTTTCACCACCGGGAGATTGAATTCTCACGTGTGTGCACTCTAGTGCTCCCAGAACGCCTGAAATTTGGTACATCTGATAGAAGTCATTTATGACTGCTGGACGTTCCTCTGCAGAAGGAAAGGTTATGTACCTTGCACATCGTGAAGCGATTGCTTCGGAAACTTTCCGGATATCTCTACACAGTGGATTTTGAAATACCAACACTGTCTCCGAACATTAAATGAAATGTGCCGGTAGCATGAAAACGCAGGTTCATTAACATCTGCTACATTGCAGAAAGAGGTAAGTTCATGTTGGTAACATATTCTAAACTCCTTCGTTTTTCATCTGTAACTCTGCCCACCAGCATTTTAACAGTCTGTATTACTTTAAAAAATCCTCTTCTCCCACGATGTCAAAATCGTTTCGACGCACAGCTCTTCTCCGGTTCCGAACGGCAAAAGCTTCTAAATACAATAACTCCGCGTCTACTGCTTGATTTGCGACAGCAATTTTCCAATTTTTAACACGTGTTAAACGCTTTAACACGGGGGTATCGGGATGTTAATTAAAACACGTGGTTTAACACTGTGTTAACGTTAACGTTGTTTGATGAAACAGAATTTCTGTTAACTGCGGTATTAAATCGCTTTAACATCGTGTTAAAATTCAACATCCGTTGATGAAACCGGACCGTAGTAGAATAAAATGTACATACATACACATGTATATACGCATTTTATTCATTCTTTTAGGGATTTCTCTCAAGACCACACGCAACGACTTGAATGAGAAGTCATGCTTTTCATGAAGTTCCGTGTACTTTCTGACGCGCTGAACCTTGTTGTCGATGTACTTTATTAAGTCTGCGTACATAAAGCATTTCTCGTCATTGTAATTGTGTAGATTCTCACAGGCCTTCATAGCTTCCAAGGATGGTGGCAGAGAAATGTAAATACTAGACGTCTGCATTTCAATGAAAACAACCGACCGTAACTCAGTTATAGCTTGTTGCGCTCACCGTTGAAATGAATGTGTAGATGACTGCTTACCTATCAGGCTCAATTCTTTGCTCCCTTGTTTCTCTGTCCGAAGCACTTCTCTTGACCGAGAGCTTACGGTCGGCTTGGATCCCGTGGTTAACCGTGACGTCTCGTTAAAATGGTTAACAGTGACTATTCGGAGCAATGACGGTGCTTTGGACTGTATAAGTGAATGAAGCAACCGTTACTGTTAGGTACCTCTTTACTCACTCAGTAGCAAATGCGTAGCCTTATTTAGCTAGTCTTCATTTCTTTTGACTTTTTTGGGCTGGCCAATTTATATTTCGTTATTACTTTATCTAAAGCCTACCTATGATAGGTAGAGGAGGTACTGTCTTATATCCAAAACTTCGATATCGAAGTTTCACTGGAAGTACATATTTTGAGATCCCTGAACCCAAAGAAGAATTTCAAGAATGAGATCCGTGCAGGCGCGCGCGCGCGTGTGTATATATACATCATAATTCAAAAAAGAAACGTCGAATAAGTACCAACATTTATATTTAAGATCAATATCTTCCACGGATGGGGCACTAAGGTTTTCATGAAATCCCCCCTCCCCAAATTATCCTTTACATGGAACAACATTTATTATTTTTTACTTTCTCAAAAAACGTTGATTTTGATTAAACTGACATATGCCTGAGTTAATGACACGACAAATAAAATGTATATCTTGAACTTTCTGGGTATAGCCTATGAACTCCAATTTACTGTTTGTGGATTGTATATAACTTGAAAACCAAAAGGGAGAGGCAGAAAAACTTAATTACAGAAGAAATGTAAATGTACAAAAGCATACAATTTTTTGTTCGAAATACATTTCTATTTTCAGAAAATAAACAATTCCATTTAAATATTTCATGCTGTGTGTTTGCATTTTCCCAAGCGCAAGTAAATGTAACGAAGAACGTTTAAGGTTTTGCGATACTTTTTTTCTTCTCACAGAAGCTTGATGACAAAAACAACTTAACTCAGTTGAGTACCCGCTCTACATTTTGCATCTAGGTGGGGACAGTTTAAGTTGTATCGGTAGTAGGTTTGTAGTAGTGGCAGTATTAATAATGGTAGCAACAGTATATTCGTATTCTTATTACCATTAATGCTCATGATTAGGGATATTATATTTGTATATGCAGAACACACAAAAACAGTTACACCACTTGCTTCTGCGTACCACAAAGTATGTTTGGAGGAATACATAATATTTCGTTTCAACATCGAACATAATTAATGCTTCAAGCCGATTTGTGTCAGCGCTAGAACCAAGCCACTACTATGCTTCTCAGTACTGCTGCGTCTCCAGCCTTAATTGAGCCTGCGCGCCATAAAATGCGGCTATACGAGTACTGACAAATTACAACAGACTAGCTCCGTTCCCATTCTAAAACCTTACCTGCTTTTGTAAACAAAGCTGTCAGTCAACATTTCCAGGATACTTCTGGAGTATCCTGGAAATGTTGTTATCGTAATAGTGATCATTTATGATCATAAATGTAGTTTAATTATAAGAATGACGCGTAAGTATTGGGAGTCCATTTTATTTACAATTAACATAAAATACCTACACGTTGCAGTATATATGACAAAAAGAAGTAATAATTTTTGTTCTGCAGCATCCTTTCATAATAGTTACTATTACAATTTATATTACCTAAGTAAAGTTTGTGCCTCAGCTTTTTCTGTTACCTTTTCCTTGTTTGTTTCTGTTTGTACACATAGAAAAGTAGTAACAAATATATCTTATTTTGTTCTATTATGCTCATGCGCTTCATTTTTAAAGTTATTCCAAAGTCGCGTATAACGTAATAGTGTATTATTTCTTTGCTTTCTTTAGTAGGTATTGCCGCAGTATTGCCAACACTTAGTAGCATCTAAAACTACAATCACATGGATGCCATACAATACGTTTATTTACAATCTTGTAAATACAACGTGTATTACTGGGAACAATAAGGATTATTTAATATAATTACATTGTTTCAAAATGAACATTTTTATTTTAAAACCAATCCTTTACGCGTCACCTGATGTGGCAAGAATTTGTTCAAGCCGATTAATATTTTTATTTCAGGTCAGCAAAATGAATTTTGTTCAGAATTTGAATCCCGTAAAAATCTTCATTATAGATATAATTTGTGTAAATTTGGTTCTTTATAGAAACAACTAATTTTTAAAGCGTATTCAAAACTGCAACCCGTTTGATATGAGGTACGTGGTTTATATTCTTAGAATTACAAAATAAATAAATAAATAATAGTTGCATTGTAGAGCGCCGGTTTGTCCAGATAATAGACTTTGTACGAGCTATACATTGGATGTGATAAATTGCACCAAAGATTGTAGTATATGATAATTTTTTAACTAAATGTATCGCTGTAGTTTATAAAAGAATGCAGCTGTTTTATAATTCAACACTTCCAAATTTTGCCACCGCCAGTAAAGTCTCTAGTGTTACTGTACATATCTGCTCTTGAATGTAATATTGTATTAGTACCGGGTTCTGCTGAACTACGACTTGCTGTCAGTTGTATTACAACTGGGACTCACCAGAGAACAGCAGCAGTATTACGGTTGCTTGCGAGTAACCGACACTACCGTAACCAACCTGCTATCTCTACTCGGCTTCACGCGCTCGACTAAATTTGTCTAGGCTGCCATACGTGGTAACTGAAGGTGGCCTGGTGAGTTACGGTCGGTCGTTTTCATGAGAATGCAGACCTTTGGTAAGTACTTCCTCGAAGTGGGTGGTACTTATTAATTCTCCGTCAAACCGCTTCCACGGTATGCAATGCCTAGTTGCTCCCTTTAAGTTAACATTCTTTGATTTCTGTAGACAGCTTCTGGAATTTCGCGTCTAATATGGTATTCTAGACCTAATTCTAGAAACATAACTTGATTAAGCGTTTTAAGCGTTTTATTTTATTCGTAGTTTCTCCGACAGCATTGACATGTGCATTCAGCCATGATGCTAATTTTCACAGATTAATGATTTCTCAGTATTTTAGAATATCTTGAATTACATGCATCCTGAAGGTAAACATTCAAGTCTTTGAATGAATCATAGCAAATGAAATATGATTTCAAATGTTCTTCAAATGCTATCTCATTTTCTCTCAGGTCGCATTCCTGACCCATTGTTGGCAGGAGTTTATGCCTCGTGGGTTCAGTTTTGATTTTCTTGATGGGATTAATGAAGCCACATACCTCTTCATTGTTGTCCTTTATAGTTATTATTGAAGAGTTTATCCGAATGCTTGCATTTGAAGAGCTGCCTACAACACTTCCATGGCGCCTTTTGTTACAGCTTCATATAAAACCTCTTCCGCATTTACTACACGTGTTAGCAGGATTATTATTTGGAAATATTTCATGAAAATGCAGCGTTTTTATCTCTAAAATCTGTTAAATACTGAAAATTGTAAAAATACCATCAATGCATCCTTGATTGCTTGACCTGAATATATACTTGAGTATCTGTAGACCGGAGTTGGAGTCCTAATTCTTAAAACTTGGTTATGCTCAAAACTGCCGATTCTACAGACCTGAAATAGAGTTTAAATCGTAGCTCTTATTACAATGAAGCCCGTGAATAGGTTGGGTCAAAATAGCCTTTGTTGATTCCGTATATTTCAATTACACCTTCATTTTCGTCTGTGTACTGAGTTATAATACTGCTATAAACGCCCTAATTTGTATATAGTTTTATTTAAGTTATAGAATTATGATTATAAAAAAATGTATTCCAAATGGACATGGTTCGAATATCGATTCTGTAGAATCTTTCTAAACTAAATAAATGTGGGACAAATAGCCTTAAATCGAAAGGTGAAAAATTAAATAGGTGCTCATGTAACGGAAAAAAGTTGATAATTAAAATTCTTACCATAGGGTCTTGCAGGGTCGACCATAGGGTCGAGTCCTGAAGGGTCAATTTAAATATCTCCTAAACTAACAGTTCCAGAGACTTGGAATACAGCTTACATACCAGCGTTTCTTACAGAAAATCCATCCAATAAGTAATTTGAGTAAAAAAGTCTTGATTTCATTCCGTATATTATAATTAATTCTTTATTTTTCGTCTTTATTCTAAATTATTGCGCTTAGATAAACGTTGTTAAGTACATATAACTTTATTTAAGGTAGATAGTTCAGATTATAAACAATTTTGTAAAAAATGGACCGATTTCATAGAATTCACTTCTAAAATAATTAAACCTTAAATAGGCGTAAGACAGAGGGCTAAAAAGTAAACGGATGCTCCCGCCATAGAATACCGTTATAATAATAATAATAATAATAATAATAATAATAATGATGATGATGATGATGATGATGATGCTTAACATGTCGTGGATGGAGCCCTGAAGGGTCAATTTCAGATATCTCCTAAACTAGCGGTCCTAAAGACTTGCTCTGAATAATAACCTTTGCTATAGGGAATTACATTACTAAAACGTTTATTGAAAAAATGAACGGGTTCGATTCTACAAGCTTACATTTCGTATAACTCTGAAAAAATACTTTACGCAGAATAGGTATGAAATATAATGTTTTTCTGTGATGATGAAATATTAATCGTCAAATGAATTCCATATTGTCTATCTACTGATGTTAAGGAGAATGAAGGAAAGATGAAATGAAGTAAATAAACAATAAAATACATTGCAAATAAAAAAGAAAACGAAATCTGAATGATACGAATTAAGGAAAGAAAATTGCCTGCATTACCGTTTAGGCTGCTACTCCTAAGTAGTGTGATTGTAATGGGGACGGTTGTGGTGCTTCTTATGTTGATAGGATGTTGCTGTTCGTTATTTTTAAATTTATTTTCTTATTTTTTGTATATTTGTGGTAATGGATGTGATGTTGGTTGTGGTGGGAGCAGGGGTGTTGTTTATGGCGATGATGGTGTTGATAGTGGTGGTCTTTTGTAATTTTTATATATACTTTTATTTTGTATTCTTATATTTAGAGTGAAAACGATGGTGTTGGCGGTTGTGGTGGTGGTTAGGGGATGACTGTAGCGGGTTTTCAGGGTAATGGTTTCCTGGTTATGTTTGCTTCATTTTCATTTTTTTGTATTTCATTTTTTAATTCCTATGTTAAAGTAACTGTAGTAATGGTGGGTAGTTGTGACGGTAGTGGTATTAGTGGTGGCCATGTGTCAATTGTTTTAGTTTTCTAGCGGTTTTATCTATTTATTGCGTTTATGGAGAAGCTCATGGTGTTGATGTTGTTAATGCTGTTGGTAAATCAAATTAAATTGAGTTTCATTCATGGACGTTCTTGAACTACTATGGCCCTTGGCATCCTATTGTATATTGGGTGTGAAAAATCGGAAATTTTGCTCAGAGGCATCTGTAGTCTTGACATTCCTTTACATGCCATAAATATAGACACGGTACCACCGACTTTACTTCCCTTCCGAAGGAACCCATGTTAAGGATTTTTACGCCCGAAAAATTTCATCGACCTCCACCGGGTTTGAATTCGCGGCCTCGGGAACCAGAGGCTATCATGTTGCCCCTAGACCAGGGATGACGACAGGTTGGTAGTGGTAATGGGTATGGCTATAATGGTTTTTATTGTAATGGTTTACTGCTTATGTTGGCTTCATATTGATTTACTTTATTATTTTTATTTTGTAGTTTAAAGCTTACGGTAATAATGGCAATGACTGAAATTGTGGTAAACGGTGATAATGATGGTGGGTGGTTGCGGTGGAGGCTTTGCTTGTGATAGTGATAAATTATGATAATGATGGTGATGATGGTATGTTCTTAATGGCAGTGATGGTTTATGGTACTGCTTGCAATAGTGATGACAGCATTTGCGATGGTGGAAGTGATGTAAATGGTTTAAAAATGAATTCACCAGTTATATCTCCAGTTTACGTGATATAAGGTTAAAAGCGCTGATATGAGTGTCTAGAGTTCTGGATATATAATTAAAATTTATTGTTAAATTAAGTATCGATCTGATTGAAAGTATATAAAACAAGAAAAACTTGACAACACTGCATCTGAAATTTCCTAGTGTGTAAGATCCTTGCTTTTTGTACAAATATGACAGAGTCACACTTAGATCTTCATTGTTTCATTTAGTACGGCATTTAGCACATTGTAGAGACCAAGAGAGAGATATTCCAGGAAGTATTTCCAAATACTAACCTGCTAACCAGTGTAGTAAATGCGAAGAGTCATCTACGAAGTTATAACAAAAGTTGTCATGAGATGTGTTGCAGGCAGCTCCTCAAGTGCAAACTATAAGGAAAGTTACATAAATAGGTATGTGGTTTCATTAGTTTTAGCAAGCAAATCAAGACTGAACCTACGAGGCATCAATTGTTGTCAATAATGGGCCATGAGTGTGACACGAGAGAGTATGAGACGGCATTTGAAGGACGTCTGATATCATATTTCATTCGTTGTGATTCATCCAATGACCCGAATGCTTCTCCAGGAGTAAAAACACGGTATAATTGAAGCTGTTCTTAAAGAATTTAAAACTCATAAATCTGTGAAAATTAACATCATGAGTGAATGCATATTTGTCCACGCTGTCGGAGAATTTACGGATAAAATATTTAAAACAACTAATCAAACCGTGCTCCTAGAAACAGATCTAGACACCATGTTAGACGCGAAATGGAAGAATGTCAAATTAAAGGAAGCAGCTAGGCATTGCTTACTGTGGAGGGAGTTTGACGAGAATTAATACGTACAACCCACTTCGAGAAAGTAGCTACATTTCGCTACCACCATCTGTGGAACCTATGAAGGCTTGCGTAAATCCACGGAATTACAATGTGATGAGAAACGTTTTATGTTCGCAGAGTTAGCAAAATTCTTCAACAACAAGACTCAGCGAGTCAGCAAGTATAAGTAACTCAATGAAAAGTATGACTTCTCATGTATATGTCGCTTCACGCGGTCTTGAGCGAAATGCCCTGAAAGAATGTATAAAATAACATATATATATGTATGTATATATATGTGTATGTATATATATGAATCTGATGAAGATTATAACCTGCTTGCCCTAAGGATTGTTAATAAGGAGCCACTTGATCATCGGCATTTGCTGCTGTTAAGTAATGGTACTTGTTAACATCACTACGTGTATATAAAGAATTTCAGGAAGCTAATACGACAGAAAACAAAGCACTATGAGATGATAAACACTGCTTCACTTATTTTGTCAATAGATATGGCAGAAATGGATTGAAAAACCCGGAGGAACGTAATACTATCTGCAGTCAGCATGTGCTCTCTTAGATAGTTATACCTACGAAAGGGAACTTTATTGTACAATTTAAGAATGTAGAGAGGATGCTGAAATTACTTTATATCATCTATGCTAGTTTTGAGAGAATACTCACTCTATGCAATACGTGCATCCCAGCCCTGAAACGAGCTGTACGATGCAATACCAAAACGATACTCGAATGAGCTTTTGTGCTTATGTGATACCTGCACAATCTGTTGCTCACCTAAAAGACGATCCTCCTACAGAACCGTATGTTTGTCGAGGATACGACATTGCTGAGATGTTCATGGAATAACTAACTTCTCTTGCAAAGAAAACCAATAGTATATACAAATCTGTTAAGCCTCTGAAACTGACGTATGAACAACAGAAAGGATTTTGGCTCTTCTGCAGTATGCTGCTGTTGTGTGGGTGAGAATTAACAGAAGAGAACTGGAAGGTGAGAGCTCATAACCATATAAGGGGGAATATCGGGAATCTGTATACGTATAATTTGGCTTTCAAAACTCATACTTATATTCCAGTCTGCATGCATAATCTGGGCAGTTGTGGTTTACATCATCACTAAGGAGTTGGGATGTAAGAGCGAAGAAGTTGAGGTAATTCCGAGTTCAGAAGAAAACTATGTATTATTACAAAGTATGCTGGAGGTGTTAGGCTTAGGTTTGTGGTTTTCAGTACAAGCTTGGATAAGCTATAAAAATGTAACATCATATCCTGAGACATATAAGTACTTTGGAGAAGATAGTTGAGCTTGTTGACTAGCAGGGGAATATTCCTCTATGAGTACGCCACTTCATGGCATGTTTTGAATGATACACGTCTGCCTCCTTAATGATCCGTTCTATAGCAGATTAAATCAAGAAGCAATCAATGATCGAGTCTATGAATATGCTATAAACGGTGGGAGCAGTATGACATAAGCAATTTAGGCAACTACAGCGACTCTTACCTAACTTCGAATGTGCTTCTCTTCGCTTAAGTTTTTTAAACATTTGAGACAAAATGCTGCAAAAACATTAAGTTGATTCTGCATATTATCTCACCTCCCGTGGACTTATATGGTGCGCCATTTTCCTATGTGCTGGAGTTTAGCTTGGGTTGCTACTGGATTATTATCAGCTTCTAATGGTGGAATCTGGTATAAGAGGAGATTTATGTCAGGTTTGTCATCGTTGTGCTGAGGGTAATAACGTCTGCATGGAGAAGTTTCATCCTCAGAAACCCTCTTAGTTTATTACTTACGAAGACGTCAATAAATTATAATATGGTTAGGCGATGTGACATGCCCTCCCTTATGGAGGATTTGGTTGGGTTTCTCCTGAAGATATCAACCTAAAATCCTTAATAGAAAGCGATCCTCTCGCATAAATATATATATATTATATATACAGCTGTATTTTTTATTGGTGTCATATATTTGGTGGACGTGTTCCTGACATCAAAACAGTAAAAAAGTTCATATGTACATGTGTCTGAAAATCAACTGTTTCATTGTAATAGGTCAAAGATGTATTCCATGAGTGAATAGACGGATATGCACTACACGTATGGCCGTGCAGATGGCAATGCAGCACGAGCACGTGAACTTTATGCAGAAAGGTACCCTGAGAGGCCGTTAGCGTGTGCAAGTACATTCGCACGAATTCAGCAACTCTTGAGAGAGAATGACGCATTTGAGAGGAGTACTAGGGATGTTGGGAGACAAAGAGCGGTACGAGACATTGAGCTTGAAGAACGAGTTCTTCGTGCTGTGGATGTAGACCCATCACAAAGCACAAGACGTATGGCTGTAAGGGAAAGAGTTAGTCATATGACTATCTGGAGAATTCTGCATGAAAATCTTCTGTATCCGTATCACCTTCAACGTGTGCAAGGATTAAATGGGGCGGACTTTGGGCCAAAAAGGTGTTTCTGTCAATGCATGTTACAGCAGTGCGCTGTGTTCATCAATTACCTAGCCTGTATCTTACTCACGGATGAGGCTGGTTTTACTCGCGACGGCATCTTCAATTTTCATAGTACTCATAACTGGGCATTTGAAAATCTTAATGAAGTACGACAGGACAACCATCAACAGAAGTTCTATCTCAACGTTTGGGGTGGAATCATTCATGATCACCTTATTGGTCCCTACTTCTTCCCTCCGCGTCTGAATGGACAAACCTATCTCCAGTTTCTCAGAAATGAGTTGCATCACTTAACTGATAAGGGGCCTCTGGACATCATCTAACGAATGTGGTTTTACACGATGGTGCTCCAGCTCATTTCAGTATGATAGTTCCTAAGTTTTTGAATGATCGATTCCGCAAAGATGGATTGGTCGAGGGGGACCCATTGCATGGCATGCTCGATCGCCTGATTTGAATCAAATGGATTTCTTCATCTGGGGACATTTGAAGTCCTTGGTTTTTGCGACTCCAGTACCTGATGTTGACATTTTGAGAGAACGTATCCAAACTGTATTTGACCAAATACGAAACACACCATGAATTTTCAACAGAGTATGCCAGAGCATGGAACGCAGGCTTACTGCATGCATCGAAGCAAGAGGAAGGCACTTCGAGCAATTTTTGTACCTTCGATTTTGTGTTGCAACTCTGAAATCCTACAGAACTTCATGATCTAACACTAGTGGTGTCAACTGTGGCCCTGAGTGGCATATGCCCGCAGCGGTCCACTCGCCAAGCCCAGTGCATAGCGTGCCAATACATTAGAAGCCAGTTTAGTGCAGATTTTCGCATGATGTACATAGAGCAATGGCAGCACCGGGGACTGCAGGTACGAGTCGTCCGGACTCGCCTATTCTGTGTGGGTATTTACAATTTAAATGTTAATGGGAAAAACAGCTCCTAGGCAAAGTTGTTGACAGTAGTATACAGTGCCTAGTATGCAATCAGTATGCTGTGCTAAACATTCAACATACAAAGACATTATGAATTGAATCATCAGACAGAATACGGTGAGCTTTTTGGAGAAGAGCGAGATACTTTGGTAAAGCGGCACAAAGTAGATACATTGGATGTAAGTAGAAACATCATATAATTAAGGGGTTATATGTACGAGTGGTAAATGCATAGCAAATTTATCCTGCAATGAAATGTATTCTGGTATGTATATCACAGATACACGAAAGTTTCAATGCTTGCAAAAGAGGATTTCTAACCTTCAAGGTAACTTTGTTTAAATTATCTGATTATCTTTTGACATTCGCATTATTATTCAGGAGCATCGTTTCAAAACGTATTAAGTTCTCCTTTCCTAATTTCGCAGCAAACGATAAAAACGTGTTTCTTGAGAAATATGCAGTGTTTCAGAAAAAACGTGGTGCGTAAATATTTGTATAGACAATTGTAACTAAATCATATGAAATTTGAAATATGTTTGCCAGCTTATTTCTAAGTAATTTTAAATTCAAGATTCCACTGAATATGTTTTGAAGCAGCACATTGGAATTAAATACATTTTGTTTCAATAGTGAGAAAATTAATATTTCATTGAATACATTTTGATCCGGCTATGGGATTTAATAGCCTTTTGGCATTTTAAAGTGACATTCTACCTCAGTGTATGTTCCATTACTATAGTTATCAGTTTTTAATCATACTCAAATTATAGTATGAAACAATATATTGCAGTTAAAACACAAACTATGTGGATTTGAAATAAGATGATAATAATAATAATAATAATAATAATAATAACAGAAAGAGAACACTGAATAGAATTGAGAACACACTTGATGTTATGTTGTGTCACAATCTCCCTACACCACCTTCTTCATAGACAATCGCATTCTTCAGCATCCTGAGTATTGCCATCAGGTGCAACATCGATGTTGAAAGCAGAAACGTAGAACTGTAGAGCGTCTACCCTTTGCCAGTTATCTCCAAAACTCATTTTAGAAGAGTTTCTACATCAGGTACAGCTCTTCGGGTTGACAGGACAGATGGCTCACGTATTGTTCTTATACCTCTTTTCAAAATCGTGGTATAGAGCTTGCTTGGATCGTTGCATCTGTAAGTTGGCTCCATTTTGAGAACTATCTGTACTTTTCTGCCTTTTTGAACTTTCTTCAGCATTACCCTCTTCATCTCCTTTATTCCTTCCACTTTCCTGAGCTGTGATGTTAGTTCTTTATAGTCCCTTACCACCCAAATGTTTTGACGGTGCCTACAGTCTGGTAGATAGCCCTTATTATAGCCCGTAATTATTTCTTCTTTCTTACACAAAATCTTTTCTACCACTCCAAAAATTCTGTCGGCTGGTAGGAAAGAGTGCCCCCTGACGGAAAAGTACATTATAATTTTACGAATATGCAAAGGTGCTTTGCACTGAAACCCGAAGGCAAGAGCTTGCACAGTGTGTGTATTTTTATTCTGCCCTCCGCATCCGTCACAGAACAACCTCACACATGTAGTGCCTTTATCAAAATTTACCTCTCCTACAAATGACAGTACTCCTGATGCAACCTCATTTGCTCCCCTTCCTGCTTCAGTCTCGTTCCATGTGAAGAATACTGGAGAAGTTGTAGTGATATCAGTAACGCACAAAGAGTAGAATGCTAATTGACGGGAATAGTATGTCTCGCCAATAGCCAGCTTTGGCAATGGTTGCACCTGCTGTAGACCAAAGCAATATGACACTGTGCCAGAAGGACTTTCTTTCATCAGTTTGTAAAATGTCTTGGATCTTGCTTTGTGTACACCCAATTAAGCCAGGTGGTGGTTCTTTACAGATGTGTCTTCTGTATTTTTAATTTGAAAAGTCATGCGGCTACAGTAACTACATACGTCAGTTGCTGGTGATCTAAAACCGATATTGAAGTTTGTGAGGAAAATGTTTTGAAAGTACCACTTTTTTACCTTCAGGTTTTCAGAAACACTTGAGTTATAGATTTTGAATAATCTGCTGATACTTAAGTCAGCAGACAAGTAAAGTCGTTGGCGTTTATTTGTATATTTGTATTATAATGAGACTCCTTCGCTTCTAATTTCGTAATGAATTCAATTACTTTTTTTCTTTTTCTCTGCATAGCGTTACCTTTTACGGCTCCCTCCTTTTTATCTCTTATACCTTTACCTGACTTTAATCCTTTTGCAATATTATTAAGTCTCGTTTGTCCTATGCCAAATAATTTCTTGAAAAATTGGGCACACACAGGCTGTGTTTGATCTCCAATTTTCACCTGAAAATTAATTATTGAATTTATTCAAGATAAAGAAGTAACAAAGTACGGAGTTTTTTAAAATATGCAGTTTTCAAAGTTGATAAAACGTTAATATTTTAATTTACTAAAACTCTCAACTTATTTATTACTTTTACTAAGCCTGATATTAAAGGAAAAAAGGCTAAAACAATGATTAGAAAAAGAACAGGAATATGAAATTAAATTCAAGTTAAGTAACAGTGCCATTCTCTTCATATTAATAATCAAATACTTATTAGACGATTATATTGTTACTCCTTGCTTAGGAAACTATATTTCCATTGTTCTATTCATTGTTAACTAACAATTACAAACCTCATATTTTAAAACAATACTGTTTCTTGCTCGATTACTTTTCGGAACTTTTCCTGGTTTCGGTTTCTTTGGAGAAGATACTGTTATCATACGGCTCAGTGAAAACATCTTGGCCTAATTTGTTTGGTACACTATATACCAATTTCCTTGCTTTTACCAAAAAGTATGCTGGAATAGTACCACATTTGTATCGTCCTTCCTTATGACGGCATGGGACTTCAAAATTTGTTAAATGTGGATCCGAGTTTGCATACCTATAAAGAGTATTGCAATGTAGAGGCTTATAAAAAATTAGGCACGAAAATTTAATTGTTGCCGTAATGCAAGATGCTCTGAATGACATATTAATAGTGTAGGTATTAATATTAATAATGTTAACACTGCATTTAACTAACCTTGCTTCTCTTTCAGATTCACGTTTTGTTTTTCCTCGAACTTTTTCCTACTTCCCCTTGATCTTTCATCAATAGAAGCAGAACCTTCCGTTTTAACACCCAGCGCACATACACACACCGTCACAACACAATGAACTAACACTCAATGTGCAGACAAGTCACACTAAGAGTATAGAAACAAATTTTCGCGGTATCGGGAAGGCTTACAAACATCAGAAATTCGCACTAAAACTTAATACGTTTTGAACTGATCAGTTTTGTGAAAACAATACAGTTTGCTCCGACACTCCAACTTTAACCAGGAAAAAAGATAGGAACGAATACGAAATGCATCGGTTTTGATCAAGAGTACTGTAGAACACTTAAGAGTAGAAAATTGCATCAAACTAAATTTAAAAAGATAGGAACGAATACGAAATGCATCGGTTTTGATCAAGAGTACTGTAGAACACTTAATTAAGACTAAAAAATTATATCAAACCAAATTTCGATTGCGAAAATACAACATACAAAGACATCATGAAATGAATCACCAGACAGAATATGGTGAGCTTGTTGGAGAAGAGCGCGATACGTTGGTAAAGCGGCACAAAGTAGATACATTGGATGTAAGTAGAAACATCATATAATTAAGGGGTTATATGTACGAGTGCTAAATGTATAGCAAAATTATACTGCAATGAAATGTATTCAGGTATGTATATCACCGATACACGAAAGTTTCTATGCTTGCAAAACGGGATTTCTAACCTTCAAGGTTACGTTGTTTAAATTATCTGATTATCATTTTGAAATTCGCATTATTACTGTCCCAAATTGCAGTGACAATTAACCCAGTTTCCCTAGTATTTGGAAATATACACATTATGAACTGTTAAACTGGTTAAATCTGGTCAAACCGCAAACTCTAAGAAGCCGCATTTAGAATAAAACTATTACTGATGTAGAAATATCCATTTTTGTTTTAAGGGGGTTCAGGGGTGAGTTTGTGCCAATATCGTCAAAAAAAGAGGTCAATGGTTTTGATTTCACGTTGAAAAGTTGTTCAGTCTTTTTTCCATTAAAATGTGCAATTCGTGTTATCCTAGCGCCACCTTTAAAGGCCTGATGAAACCTGTGTTGCAGGACAAGTCTAATGAATTTACGATGTTTTAAAACGTTAATGCTGTTTCTTTGACTTGCTTTCTTTCTTCTCGCCATTTTCACGCCTATAAAATACCCCTTGCGACATTGATCTTAAGCGATTCTTTGAAAATTGCAGGATATATTCTTATTTATATAAGGACTTAAAATTGAACGGATTTTAATATCCGTTTAGGAATAATGTAAATTTTCACGTTCAAGTGACCGTGAACATTTTAGAAAAACTTAAATCCGTAAATGGAGGCATTAAAGATTTTCCATATGTTAAAGTAAATAGTGTAAAATTACAATCCAGTGCAATAATGAATTGCATGTGTATGAAATATCAGAGTACCAAATTTCATGCCAAACATTTCAAAATATGTGACTATTTGGCAAAATATGTGACAAAAGGTTGCACATAGAAGTTCATAATTTCACGCTAACTCTCCTTAATTAGACACTCAAACTTAACCGCAATCAAGAGGTTTAATGCAAATAATTAATTGTAGTAGCCGTATTGTGTTAGATGACTAGATCCAAATTACAGAATTTGGTATTTACGAACTAATTATTACAGTTATTTGGGAAACGATTCCATAAATTATATTAGGGTATTGTAATCAAGTAACTTAGGTATACGTTTTTCTTAATCCTTCTCTAGGTTTTCAATGGTGTAATGAATTGTAAGTCTTTAAGGTTTAAATTAGATCATTGAAAATGTCAGAATATTTTCAGGGTATTAGTATTTTTGAAAAGTAACGCTTTCAACATAGGTAACTATGTAGGGAGTAGTAGGTAGATGAGCGGTCAGATAGCTGTTTCTTTGCTTTTCTTTATTGTTGTCGAGAGCTTAGCGACTCAAGGAATCGGGTAGTGGCATTTTAGGCCTGAGCAAGTTCATAGTACTTAACAACTTAATTTGCTGGATGTTATTAAATATTATCATTCTCATATATCTGGAACACCAGTAATTGTGTTTGTTAATTTCCTGCATTCTCTCCCATTAGGAGAACCAAGAGATGTGCAGTGCTGATGCTGTGTGCCCTAGCTTTGAGCTAGTACACATGATTGCAAGGCACAGCCCTTATAGAGATGGGAAGTTCATCAAGGATTATATTAAGAGCAACTAGAAATGTATGTCCCAGTGAAGTACCAAGGCTGATGTCTATCAGCCTGTCAATAAATTTTGTACCAATCAACCTCAGGAACTTGCTAGTGACCTGGAACTTCAAATTATAAAGGAATGTGGTAATTTTCTGTGATTTGCTTTAGCTTTGGACGAGAGCACAGACATCTGTGACACAGCACAAATGGCTGTGTATATTCGAGGAATCAACCATCAGCTGCAAATCGCAGAGGAGTTTCTTGACCTGCTAATGACTGGAACAAAAAAAGTGCAAGACATTTTGACATTGTTGTAGACTATATAGAACTAAAGCGCTTATGCTGCGATAGGCTAATATCAGTTGCGACGGATGATGCGGCGGCCATGGTTGGCGAAAGGAAAGTTTTTATTGGGAGACTTAAATTTGCTAAATTTGACGACGTAATTCAACAACCGCTTTGCTCATGTTGCAAATTGGTAACACAGTTTTCTGAATTTGAGACTCCATCTTCTTGCAAAATGGATCAAGTAAATAATGCGGCAGTTCAGCTGGAGCTGATAGAATTACAATGTGAACGTCGCTTTACAGAGGAATTCGACAATTCATGCTTACACGCACTGATATAATTCTACCGGAAACTTGAGAATAGGCGTTTCCCAAATTTTATTTCCAATGCAGCCTAAATTGTGACAATATTCGGCAGTATGTACCTTTGTGAACAGGGTTTCTCCATGATCAAACTTCTTAAAACCCTCCATAGAAATAGACTCTCGGATAGCAATTTCCGATCCAGTCTTAGAATCTCTTTCCAATATTATAAAGCGAAATATTGAGAAGTGTGTGAATTCAAAAATATGCCAAGTGATTGATCCTACAAATGTGTAACACGTGGTAATGTTATTTAGGTTCAGTTTAAGATCACCCCAAATTCGTCATGTAAATAGAGAAGGTAAATGCTTAAAACTAAAATATGTATCCTTTAGGTTAGTAGTTTTCAAGTAATTTGCATTTAGACCTTCCCTTTAATTTTGGAGGAAATCGCCAACACATACTACTAATTATGTATTACGTAATTTCACTTATTCTGAAATAATGCAAGCAAATATTCCCTTACTTATTTTTAATTCCAAAAAGCTAAGAATATCCATATCAAGGATAACAGGATTTGAAAGCTGCTGTATTACGTTTTCCATCCACCCATCCATCCGTCCTTCCGTCCATCCATCCATCCATCTATCTATCTATATATCTGCTACAAGTTCATATCAAAAGCACTGTTATTAATACTCATATTATGCATTTATTTATTTATTTTAATGCATGATTTTTATCTTTTTATATCTCGGATTGAAGAGTCATGAAATGCGGCTCTCTTTAAGAGGAATGTAAGTGCGTAAATGATGTGCTACACAGTTTGAGAATCGCTAACCTATGAGCTAGGGCGGGCTTAATAATCTCTATAAGGTCAGTCAAACCATCAGAAAGTTTTAACGGTATTTCATGATTTTAATCAACTTGAATAACTACGTAAACCGATAAGTAGATTTCTATTTATGGCTGACAAACTAAGAAGCACTGTTCTGTTCATACATCAAATGTGTGTCTGTACTATGTATCTTTCTTCTAGTACAGGGCAATTCTGAAGGAAAACGTTTCATAAGGTATGCGTACTGTAAGCAAGATTCTACCTGTGTACGCAGCCAAGCTACAAGTAGACAGGCAGGTGATGGCTGATAAGGCTCCTAGCATTGATATGTGTTAAGCCGATCTGTGTGCGTGTCACTTGTGGCCCAATTGTACCCTGAACTGCATGTAACCTTGACAGCACTGATTTACACAATGATTTACCTTTCCTACCAGAGTGCATGAAACCTAAGGAATATACTTCAAAGAAGCTAATTCCTCACCTTGGACTCCGAAAAAAGTATGTAGTTCATTATATGACCTTTAAACAGGCTCTTAGTCTTGGACTACGGCTAACAACATAAATCGTGTGCTACGATTTCGTCAGTCATGCTGGCTGAAACCTTATGTCGAATTCAACAATAGACTACGACAATGAGTAGAAATGATTTTGAGAAGGATTTGTACAAACGTTTTAGTAATGCAATGCTTTGAAAAAAAACATGGAAAATATTCGCAATCGTACGGACATATGACTTGTGACAAACAAGAGGACCTTGGAAACTATATTACTTGGAAACTATATTATATGTACATAACCCAGCAGCTGTACATATGGCATCATGACTGATTGTATTTAACAGGCCCATACACAAACACACGCGCATATATATATATATATATATATATATATATAGCCTTGTTAAACACAAACTGCCATGATGCCATATCTATATCGGCATGAGTTTTGTTAGACATATCCAAGACACTAATGTACTCATATCAATATGATGTACTTCCTTATTATGGAGCTGTAAACCTAACGCTCGTATATATGGATGCGGACTTTAGCCATTGAGTGACTACAACTGATATAAAGCAGAACAAACTACGCATGCTTGAACATAAAGTTACAGCCCATTACCCTGAATTCATATCACGTATCACATTCGCCATTCCAGATAAAACAAAAATGTACAGGAAAAATTTAAAGATGATGCATATGGGAACATTTTTCAAAGCCTTGTTGGTCTTAGACCAAAGATGTATACCAACCCTCAACATCGACGGTGGTGTGATAAAAAGATTAAAGCGTCAAATATAGTGCTATTAACCGCTATATTACTTTCGATAGCTATGTGAACTGTTTCAAGACTGATGAGCCATATGAGAATTCCTATGAACTTCATCCTGTCCTGTCTGTTAATTGTTTCTTCTGTAGAAGTTGATAAAATTGCTCTACCACCTAATGATGTGATGGAGTATCCGCATATGCTTATGATCATTACAGATTTTGACAGTGCATAAGATAACCTAACTTAGATTTTGAGATAGAGATTTTCTCCGGAGTTTTTACGTGCGGATAATTGTTTTAACACGTTTACTTATCGCACAGAAGATAACAGGCGAAGAAAGATGAAGAAAGGAAACAGGAAGCTGGTAACTCTGCCACTGGAAGCAACTTCTAGTACGAGTCTGAAGCCCAGAAAAAGAGGGTAGCAGCCAAAAACCTAAATACATCTCAAAATAAGGCCAGCTTTACAATAATTATATTTATACAAATTTAAATAAAAGCTGACAATGCCATGAAGTGTTTAAAATACGCCTAATGAACTCAGTTAAGCTGTAAATAACTTAACAACACAGCCAAGCATATCTCGCAGTACCCGCTTCAATCCCTGATAAAAGAGAAGAATCTTAGGATATAAATCTAAAGGTGCATGATGATGACGATGAGGTGCGGTTTAAGAGCGCTACACAGCTAAAGTCATCAGCGCCCTTACAAAGTATAAAATTTACAGTCCAAAAAATAAAAGACGGGTAAAAAACCGCATGATTAAAAAACGGGACACAAACCCGCGATGTCCAAAAGGTAAAAAACAAACACCAAACACCAAAACGAACACACTAAAAGCACGTTCAATAAAAGAAAAAAACAACGTATCAAGAACTGTAGAATGCGAGGGACATGAGCGCTAAGTGTCCTCTGGGGAGTAGAGGCCCCATTAAAAGACAATATAAAATCACACAGTCAAAAGACGCTCAGCGCATCAAATTCGTCGGCTAAAACCAATGTCACTGATAAAACGTAAAAGACATTCTACAGCACGCGCGTCGTCTGCCAAAACGTAGGCTAGGCCAACAGGCAGACCAACACGAACGCGCAACGGAGCTAAAACTTGACACTCTGTTAAAATGTGACGCACCGTTAAGGGCGCATCACACTGCTCACACAGTGGTGCGGGGTCACCACTGAGCAGGTATCTATGACTAAAAAGACAATGTTCGATTCGTAAGCGAGCTAAAAGTCCCTCTTCCGGACGACACGAACGAGAAGAGATACCCTAGACTAACGGGAGAGGCTTAACCTCCCGAAACTTGTTCCCCCGGAGGGCCGTCCACTCATCCCTCCAAAGCGAGAGGATGCGGCTACGTAAAATGACAAACAAATCTGTGGAGGGAACAACAGAGGTAAAATATCTGGGTAATAAATTCGCCGACCTGGCAGCAGCGTCGGCAGACTCATTACCTGAGATGCCCACATGAACTGGATTCCACATGAAAGAGACGCTGATGCCAGAGACCAAGCGAGTGGAGCAGGTCATGAATGCGCTGTACGAGCGGGTGGTAACTGTACAGCGCGCGAATACTTTGAGAGCACTCAGGGAGTCTGAACAAATAAAACAGTGCCGTAAGTCGTGCCGTTGAATGTATAAAAGAGACTGATAAATGCTAAAAATATCAGCGGTAAAAAGCGAACACTGCTCCGGTAAACGAAAGGTAAAACTATTTCCACAACAAAGAAAGGCACATCCTACTCCAGCATCAGTCTTAGATCCATCAGTAAAGATAAAATCAAAGTCCCCGAATTGCGACTGAAGTTCTAAAAACGCTGTTCTAAAGACTGAAGAAGGAGTCTCATTCTTCGGCATCGACGATAACCCAAGGTGACAGTGGGCCTCAGCGCGCAACCATGGAGGAAAACGCGTTTCCCCCCTTGGAAGGGCCGGCGCTGGCGCAACGTCCAAATGCCGAAGAAGTTGACGAAATCGAACCCCTGGAGGGAGCAATGTAGAGGAGCTAACTAAATATTGCCGATCAAGCGAATCCTCGTAAAATATCGCAAAGGACGGGTGGTCAGGCAAGCTGGAGAGTCGACAGCCATAGCTGTACAAAAGCATCTCACGCCTGAAGGACAGCGGAGGCTCTGCAACTTCAGCATATAGGCTAGGTACAGGGCTGGTTGGAAAGGCCCCTGTAGCGACTTTTATGCCACGATGGTGAATGACATTCAATCGACGTAATACAGATGGACGCGCCGACGAATAGACAATGCACCCGTTATCTAGCTTGGATCGGACCAAAGAGCCATAAAGATGTAGAAGGACGGTCCGATCAGCTCCCCAGGATGTGCCACTTAACACGTAAAAGATTAAGAGAACGGTCACACTTTGCTTTTAAAAAGGAAATGTGAGAAGTCCAGCTCAGCTTTCGATCAAAGATCAACTCCATAAGTTTCACCTCGTCTGCAAATGGAAGGACCTCCGACCCAAGATGGAGAGAGGGCGGAGGGATAGCCTTCCGGCGCCAGAAATTGATAAAGGCGGATTTCTCGGCGGAGAAATTAAAGCCGTTGGCCTTACTCCAGGCGTAGAGACGGTCGATGCAGCTCTGGAGACGGCGTTCGTGTAGACAGGTCCGCCGTGAACTGCAATAAATGGCAAAATCGCAACAAAAAGGGACGATGAAATGCCAGGTGAAATACACTCAACAATGGGGTTGATAGCAATTGCAAAAAGCGTGACACTGAGTACAGAGCCCTGCGGCACTCCGTTCTCTTGAATAAAACGACTAGATAAAACCGAGCCCACACGTACACGAAAGACGCGGTCCGTCATAAACTCCCGAAGAAATATGGGAAGACGACCGCGGATATTCCATGCGTGAAGTGTACCTAAAATGACGCCCCTCCAACAAGTTTCATAATCTTTCTCCAGGTCAAAAAACACAGCCACGGTTTGACACTTTCTCAGAAATCCATTCATAATATGCGTCGACAAGAACACCAGAAGGTCGACGGTAGAGCGATAGCGACGAAATCCGCACTGAGCGTTCGGAAGAAGTTTCTGAGACCCAAGCCACCATGTCAACCGCCAGTTGATCATGCGCTCCATCACCTTGCAAACGCAACTGGTGAGGGAGATAGGGCGGTAGCTGGAAGGTAGTTGGCGATCCTTCCCAGGCTTAAGTATAGGGACAATGGTGGCTTCGCGCCAAACGGAAGGAAGAAAGCCGTCTTGCCAAATACGGTTATAGACCTGTAAGGGAAAGAGTTTACTGTCGGCTGAAAGGTTCTGTAACAGCAGGACATGAATGCCGTCCGGCCCAGGAGCGGAGTGCCTAGAGCAATGAAGAGCGTGCTCCAGCTCCCTCATTGTGAAAAGTTCGTTATAACATTCATTATTAGCAGACCGAAAATTATATGTTGCGGAATCCAGCCGGTCTTTAATAGAGCGAAAGCTGGCGGAATAATGGTCTGAACTGGAAACCGCCTCCAAAGCAGCACTCAGAGTGTTAGCAATGGCAGCCGGATCCACTATTGTGGCATTGGAAACCTGAAGGCCAGAAACAGTACAATGCGACACTTTACCTGAGAAGCGACGAAGCTTATCCCAAAGAATAGATGAAGGCGTAAAGCGGTTAAAAGACTCGACAAAACGAGTCCGCGACGCCTTCTTGCTATCCTGAATAATGCGACGAGCCTTGGCGCGCGATTGTTTAAAAGTAACCGAATTATCAAGGGAAAGGTGTCGCCGAAACACCCTAAGTGCAATTCTACGGGCACGAACGCCTACCCGACACTCC
The DNA here is from genome assembly GCA_030765065.1 of Deroplatys truncata. Lineage (NCBI taxonomy): Eukaryota > Metazoa > Arthropoda > Insecta > Mantodea > Mantidae > Deroplatys > Deroplatys truncata. Next base: position 375,409,109 of record CM060990.1, read on the forward strand.
TCGTTCCACCAAGGAACAGGAATCCGTCGAGGGTGTGAGGATGAACAGGGAACTGCGCGTTCGGCGGCAGATAGAATCGTAGACACAAGGTGCTGCACCATTTGGTTAACGTCAGTGAAGGGCTGGTCCGCAAAGGACACGAGACTGGAATACAATCTCCAGTCGGCTTTTGTGAATATCCAGGTAGGTACTCTGGAGTGTTGCACGTGGTGAGACAAAAGAGAAACGATGCAGGGGTAATGGTCGCTGGAGTGGGTGTCAGCGACGACGTTCCACTGCGGACGACTAACAAGCTTGATGGAGCAAACGGCAAGGTCTAAGTGAGAGAATGATCCAGAAGAATCAGAAATAGGTTCACCTGTATTGAGGATAGAGAGGTTGAACTGATGTCGGAAAAAAGTGTTCCCCTCGCACAAGCCCTTGGCGAACCCCACAGGGGGTGATGGGCATTAAAATCTCCCAACAGAAGAAATGGTTTTGGGAGAGCGGACAGGAGAGTTTGAGTGTCCGCATTAGCGAGGGGAGACGATGGAGGTGAATACACAGAGCAAAGAGAAAGGAAAAAGCCAGGTAACTGTAGTTTAACGGCAACAGATTGCAATTCGGACGTAATAGTAAGAGTTTGTAAATGAATGTCGTTACGCACTAATAACATGACACCTCCATGAGCAGGAACACCCCCCTCCGGTTCAAGATCGTAGCGAACCGGAGTATACCCTCGAAGATCAAATGGGTCGTGAGGGCGAAGCTTGGTCTCCTGCAAACACACGACCAAAGGTGAATGGGAACGCAATAAAAGTTGCAGTTCCGCCCTATGCGATCGCACACCACGTAAATTCCAGGTCAGGATAGCCATTAAGAGAAAGGGATAAACTGTCTACTTAGATGGGCGGCTTAAAATTATCTTTTGCTTAACCTTTGGGCTCGGGCTTTAGGAATGGAGTTGGTCAGACTCCATAGCCTCCTCGAAGGGAGGGCCCACGCGCTCAGAGTCAGAAACCGATTCAAGCGCCGAGAATCGGTTCTGGGTGGCAACGGGTTAAGGGGGCCGCTGAGTGCGGCTTGTCCCAGGAGCATCCTGGGACTGCGACTTCCGAGGAGGAGAAGTTGAACTTGTCTTGCCACGCGCACGCGGAGTGTCTTTCAAAAAATTTTCCTACGAAATTTCTGCTTCGATTTCTTCTCAGTGCCTTGTGACTTCATAGACTTCGGACCAGGTTTAGAGGGATTGGTAACTGTAGCTGAAATGGACGGCCGGGCGGTAGTGGCGGTAAATGCAGTCATGGTCCAAGTTTGAGTCTCTGCATCCTTCCGGGGTACTGGTGAGGCAACAACAGAATTGAATGTTCTCGATCGCAGGAGCGAAGGTTGGCGCGCATGGTAACGCCTCCGGGCTTCGGTGAAGGAGAGTTTCTCCTTTACCCGGATCTCCTGGATCGGCTTCTCGTCCAAGTACCGCGGACAGTCGCCAAATGAAGCAGAATGAGACCCTTTGCAATTAACGCAGACGGGGACTGTTGAACAGGTACTTTCGTGTGAGGGCTGGCTACATGATGCACAGATGGTAACGGCACTCTTACATGAGACTTGCGTATGCCCAAAACGTTGGCATTTAAAACAACGCAGAGGTCTAGGAATATAAGGCTTCATAGCAATCCGTTCGTACCCTGCGGAAATGCTCGTGGGCAGATCGATGCCATCAAATGTTATAAACAGGGTACGAGTGTGTACCAATACGCCGTCGCGTTTGGCCTGCACTCGATGAACCGCTGTCACCTTCTGGTCTGCCAGATATTCTACCAGGTCCTCGTCCGATATACCATCGAGGCTATGCGTGGTGACAACGCCTCGACAGGAATTTAAGGTGCGGTGCTTCTCAACACGGATGGGATAACAGTGGAGAAGCGTGGCGCGCAATAATGTCTTACTCTGTTGATCGGACTTACTCTTAACCAACAATGAACCGTTGCGTAGGCGAGTGCAGGAATGAACAGGACCAGCAATTGTGTCAATGCCCTTCTGGATGATAAAAGTGTTCACCTTCTCGTTTGAATGTCCTTCCTCTGTACGGGTAATCAGTGAGTAACAACCAGCTGTTGGCGGTGCTACTTCTGTTACAAGAACTTTTTGGTGCTTATTGTTTATAATGGGGAAAGGGTGCTCCATAGCGAAAAAAATCCTCCACCATTGCAACCGTCTCCGACCTCGGGCACTGACTTCCCGGGCGTTACCCCGGCTTGGGTGAGTGGCCTATCTATACCTATCTCACCCCAGGGTCACACCTCCCAGAACATACATAGAGGGACCCAATCGCCGTCAGAAGTCAGCAGCCCATGCAATGGCCCCCCGCGGGACTGCAGTTGAACAGCGGATACGAACGCATACCCTACATGACGACCCCGGGTGGTGGGGATGACGCCATTACCCACTCACCCAGCTGCGCACTCAGTGCGCGGGTATCCGTCAGGCTGTGTCCACGGAGGATTGAAATAAATGGGTAAAAGAAACTAAACTTGCGTGGGCGTTTCGCACGCAAGGTAGGCCGGCGAAGAAGGAAAATAGATGCGTAAATGAATGGACGTGGGGCGAAATGTGCATAAATAGAAGAGAAGAAAGAAACGATGGCGAGGGGCGACATGGAATGAAACACACAGAACGCACGAGAGCCTACCTTGAGTCCCCCGGTCACGAGAACGAACCCACCTCGACCGGACGAGGGTGGAAGGATGTTGATGGCGATGAGTGGCTCGGGAACCCCCGGGTGCGCCAAAATCTGTACTCACATAAGGTGAGCCCCTGGGGTCTAAAGGTTCAAAAGAACACAACTAATACAACAATCGGCTTCATATAAATCTAAATAAAAACTGAAATGCCTGAAGCACTTGTAATACGCCTAATCAACTCAATTAAACTGTAAACATCTCAACAACCAAACCAAGAATATCTTCTAGTGCCCGTCTCAAACCTTAATAACAGAGAAATATCCAGTAGTAAATCTAAACAAAACTCAAAATGGGACTAATAAGACATTAATTAGCCTTATATAAATCGAAATAAAAGCTGAAAATACAATGAGGTACTTAAAATATTCCTGATGAACCCAATTAAATTATAAATAACTCAGCAACAAAGCTATGAATATGTTCTAATACCCGTTCAAGCCCTGATAAGAGAGAAGAGTTTCCAGCCATAAATCTAAACAAGTTCGAAATAAGGCTAACAATACGCTAATTAACCTTATATATTGAAACAGAAGCTGAAAAATGCCTCAGATTACTTAAAATATGCCGAGTGAACTCTAAACTAAAACTAATTCTACAAAAATACCTAATTAAACCTTAATAAAACGCAACAATGCCTCCACAGAAACTCGAGGGTAAGTTAGGTTAGGTGAGTTCTATATGCATTAGGAAGATTATAAACCTTACTTAACTTATCCTCCACACTTAAGAATAATAATAATTGAGTTTTATTTATGGATGCCTCTCTAATTACTATGGTTCTTAGTGTCGCGTTCTATATTGGGCGTGAAAAACCGGAAATGTTGCTCAGAAGCCTCTTTACCATGCTTAAGGTTCTTTTACGTGCGTAAATCTACAACACGGGATCACCGGCTTTACTTCCCTTCCGAAGGAAGCCATGCTAAGGGTTTTGACCGAAAAAAGATCCATCGCCCTCCGCCGGCTTTGAACCCGCGACTTCGTGAACTAGTGGCTAGCATGGTACCCGAAGACGAAGCAGGATGGCTTCCAACTTCGCATGCTACCATCTGGACATACACAATTTTACAAAATCTGAAAAAGTGACTGTGGAAGTATAAAGACTGTAAAACACAATAAATGAATGTAAAAATGTGTCATATGTAAAAGCGACAACACATTCCTAAAAAACGCAACATAATCAATGTATAAGTGCCAAAACACGGTGGAACGTAATCAAATATCCACAAGTGTCTAAAATGAGTTAACAGGGTAAAAGTGCAGAAACTGACTGTAAAAGTATACAACGCTTTAAAAAGTAGGCAAATTACTGTAAAAACCTTACAAGCTATTGTAAAACGCATCAAAGTAAGATAAAAGGATGTAAAAGTCCAGAAAGGGTAGAACATTACTGTAAAAACCTTACAAAGTATTGTAACACACATCAAAGTACGATAAAAAGGTGTAAAACTCCAGAAAATGTAGAACATTACTGTAAAAGCACAACACATTATTTAAAAAAAAGAGGAAAGTACTAGAAGGTGTAAAATGGCTATAAAACGTAGTAAAATACTCACAAAGGTGTCCAAAATTACTGAAGAAAGAAGCCCTTTAGCTGAAACTTCATCCCGTGTGAGTGATGAGGGACTTCCAGCTGTAGGATAAGGGGTCTATATAGGTTAGCTTAGGTCAGCATAGTTTAACATGGGTGAAGTCTAGGTTAGGTAATGACATGATATGTTAGCTTGTTAGGACAGCTTAGGTTGGCCAGATTAGATTAGGACGGTCTAGATAGGTTAGCATGGTTGTTAGTAGATTTAGACTATGGGAGGGTAGAATAGATTATGACAGGGTGGTCTAGGTTAGGTTAGCATGGCTTGTAGCTAGGGTAGTTTTAGGTTATATCATGACGGAGTAGGTGATTAGAGGATGGTCTAAGTTAGCATGATTGGTATCAGGTTAGGGTAGATGATGAGAGGATAGAATAGATGATGGGCCAATGGTCTATGTTAGGTTAGCTTAGGTTAACATGGGTGAAATCTAGGTTATGTTTAGTGATGACATAATGAGTAGCCTATTATGTTGGGTTAACATGGCTTGGAGTTAGGCTGGTTTTAGGTTATGGTAGGAGAGACTAAATGATGAGATGAGGATCTTGGAATGGTTAGATGCATTCAAAATAGCAAACTCTTAGGTTGTACATCATACACAGGTAATGCATACACTGTTATTCACCTCAAAATGAACGCTAAAATTTTCCAAAGATCACCCTCGTACAGCTTCAGCTTCCCTCTCTCGGCCTTCTCTCTTGGTAATCCCTATCTCTACCACGTGTGCTCATTTTTGGTGGCCCAGCTCTTTGCTAACTAACCTATTCATATGAAATGCGTGTACAGCATATTGCATTAGATATAAGAATGAAGCATATGTTATAATAATCATTGTCATATACATATAATATGTTAACGTTAAATATATGTTACAAAAGTTTATTAAAACACATTGCTTCAAGCCGTGATGCGAACTCGAGCTCTTCACTACGGCACCATTGGACACCCTATCACAGAGCTAACGAAACGCACACACACACACACACACACACACACACACACACACACACATGTAACGTCTTTTATACATGCCTTAAAACATGACTGCTGCTGTAGTTACAGAGCTTTGCTGGATACATTGTGAGCCGCTCGCTGTATCACGTAAGACTTGGAAGAATTTTACATCAAGGGATGACTGTTCTTCTTTTTTGTTTTAGTTTTTTGTCACTAGCTCTACATACATATCAATGTCACTAAAATTGCTTTATTTATGCGACACACTTACACAAACTGGGTCCAGTGATCCGTATGATCTTTATTACAGTGCCATAAAATTAGATTGATTTGTATAATTGCACGTTGTAGTGAATTAATATATACTGTTTCCACAAATACACATTGTTGTGATTGCGAAAAACAGTGTTACAACTTGACAGTCTTTATCGAACTGCTATACAGTACACTCGTGTGTTGTGTCACTGAATATGAAGTTGTAGTTGATGTTACGTATGTTTTCAGAGCATTAGCAAAATTACAACTGGTAACTGAAAAGCTATAATTTCTTACAAATGATGATCTCTAACTGGTACATAAGTAGGGTTTTGGTAGATAAAACATGGTAAAAGTCATTTCGCTAGCTTTTTCGCCTTTCGCGAGATTTATTATAGTGACTCGAAAACAAAATTTACATATGCCGCTGAGACAAACACCTCGACCATGACTATAGGTTATATCGGAGGCTCATATTGTCATACTATCACGATATAGTTAGGATCGTATTTATCACTGACCTTATCGCTGATAATATGAAGTTTGAAACTCTTGGTGGATATAAGTTGGAGAACTTGAGAAAAGTGGAATTCATAAAGGTGTTAATGTGGCAAGTGCACCACTTATTCAAGTCCAGGAGCGCACACCATGTTGACAATAAAGGCTATTTTATAACTTTTTTATTAGAAGGCTCAAGCTTCCGTTTACGGACCCCACAAAAAATGGGCTAGATGACGCTAAATTCGATAATTGACTTAATGCCTCATAGTCGAAAAGCTCACCAATATGGTATTGGAGCGACACTTTTATTGTCGATTTAGGTTATATTTACTATAAGAATGCTTATGTGACAGTAAGGGGTGTTTCTAACCTGCATGTTGTTTACTGGGCGATTGAATCCAGACACACGATGATACACAAGGATGGGTATACTCGGTTCATATTCTGGAATTTGCAATCGTCTTGGTGTTTGTTTTCCATCCATTTTATGTTACCTATGTTTCAGCTGTTGGATCTCCGCGAGAAGTTGACGGTTGCGGCTTCATACCTGTTGTCGTTATTGGATGTGGTTCGTCGGCCAACTGTACTCTACGTGCTGGATATATAGACACTGAATGTCTTCCAGCATCGCAGCGTAAGCGTCTGCAACTGGCCTTTTCCATATATGCCGGCGCCTGATAACTCACATGAATACTCGACCAAATACTTTGTTTCGCTGTACTGGCGCAGAAAAGACTTGTTTAATTGGAACCAAAGGCCTCCCACTGCCTGGGCATGCGCCCCAGTTTCAGGGTATGAAATGTACAATTATCTTAATAGGACTAGAGAAGTAAAATTGTTACCATGGAGATGCAGGATTTTCAGATAATTCCATTAGAGGTTAGCTTAGCATTAATTCATTCAGCGTTTGTAGCATAAAAGGCCAATGGACGGTCCTTATACTGTAGTGCTTATTTGGTTTAAAATGAGTATGAGGCGAGTGGAGGCCGCAGCGAGCCGCAGTGAACGACAGGGTCCTGTGGTTTCGAAATTTACCCAAGGTTAGCTCAGGATTAATTTGTATTTGTGAACTAGATTGAAATAACGGGTACCAGATCAAGAACAGGGTTTATGTGTGAAATGATTTTAGCAACGGCTGTGAAGTGACAACATAGAGCTGGAAATTGATAATAGAAGTAGAACTGACACTTATCGGCAAGATGCTGAATGTACAGTACTAAGAGTGATTGCATGTATTTGTTTAACCACGAAATGTTTGAAATGATTTTCACCGTTTGGTGATTATAAGATGAAGCAGGAAGGCTTTGGTATACCTTCCACTCGTCGCTAATAATTATGAAGGAGCCTTGCTTTACTCTTTGTTCTTTTAAGCATATGAGCTCTACCCTGGATCTTTTGTTATTTGGGTAGAGCTCAAAGAAAGCTTTCGAAGGTTTCCCGCAATATCCTCCTAGTGCCTTTAAGCTCTGAAGGAGCACAAGAAAAAACATTACCTGTTTTATAAACAAGGTTTCAAAAACTGTCTTATTTGAGTGAATTAAGAATATTTATTCATTTCCTCCAGTCAGACGTCCTATTTTTATACTTGTTATGCGCTAATGTATTGAACTATGTTCATATAATGTATACACACTCCCCTACGATATGAAAACCAGTAGGCTACAGCCGAATTCTTTCCTCGAATGTAGGACGTCTCTTTAATTAGCAGTCGCATTTAAAAATACGGATCTAAGACACAGCTTAAAACATACATATGTTTGAGGTGGGCTCAGTGGCATCGGCTATTTGCAGGAAGGGCAGCACGTTTTGATCTTAACGAGTTCAGATAAATTTAATTGAGTTTTATTTATGGACGCTCTTTATCTGCTGCGGTCCTTAGCGTCCCATTCTATATTGGGCGTGAAAGACCGGTAATTTTGCTCAGAGGTCTCCTTATCAGGCTTTAGGTTCTTTTACGTGTCATAAATCTACGACACGGGACCACCAGCTTTACTTCCCTTCCGAAGGAAGTTAAGCTAAGGATTTTTACGTCCGAAAAAATCCATCGCAATCCGCCGGGTTTGAACCCACGACCTCGGGAAGTAGAGGCTAGCATGGTAACCACTATACCACGGAGGACGACCAAATAATGAGTCCAGTCTGTTTCGTGTACTGTATAATGGTCTCTCGGTCTTTCAGTACAGCCATGGTCAAGCCAGCGATGTCTGTCCAGGCAATACAGGTATCGTCGCGTCGATGGTGTCAGAGTCTGAGTCCTGTTCCTTGCAATCCATTATTTCAAATCCAAGAGGCACTGCAGGATAGAAAGGTAGCAGTGGGCACGAGGCAGCACTAGTGTCGAAGTTTCAGAAGCGACTGTATGATGTTAATGATGTATGGCCCACACAAGTGGGAGTCCAAGTGTACCTCCTTGTCCCGGGCCCGGTCCCATACCGTGTAGTCAACCGGATCGGATTTGTCTTTTTCACAGTATATCCTTGTTATTTAATAAGCTGAAATATTTCTTTGTTCCAAGGATATTTGTTTTCCATTAAATTAAAATTCTTTCGACGGCGAACTGATTGGCAAATGTCATGACATAACTCGCGAACACCTGGATAATGTAGAATAAAACCAACTGAAAGACAAAAGCGTGAGACGCCTAGCTCTCTATCTTTAATGGGAGTCTCAAAATGAATTTATTTCCCTATGGAGTGAAAAAAGTTAAATGCATTTTGGATCAAACAGGCCTTTTTATGGTATAATTGTTGATACCATAACGTGCCGTAAATCTACAACACGGGACCACCGGCTTTTTATCCCTTCCAAAGGAAGCCATGCTAAGGATTTGTACGGCCGAAAAATCCGGTTTGAACCCGGCACATGCTGATAACATGTTACGTGATGGCACCTAAAGTGGCTAGTTCTAATTTGTTTATCTACACATTGCTGAGACCACCGCCATGAAGTTTCTATCCCTTCCCATCATTTTAAAGCTCTACCCCATTTGTTCCGCAAATGCCAATCACTTTCTTAATATGCGCCGATTACATTTGGTTAATTTTTATGCTGAGTATAGTTAGATAGCTTTCAATTTACAGCATTGAAACCTGAGGATGCCTTAGAGAAAATGTGCAATTAAACACGATCACATTGTACTCATAAAGGGCACTTTCAGTGACGATTTTTCAGAAACTGCTTTGTTAGGAAAGTTTAACTTCACTGAAGGTGTTATTCATAGACGACAGTTTAATACGTCAACTTTGACCATGGAAAGTTCCGATTTCCAAACACACGGCCCTCTATAGCAATATTAGTACATGTAGGTCTAAAATCAACTGTATATTACAATAGAGAAGGTATTGCACCCCTGTTCTCCAACCTTCAGACACTCCAGCTAGTGTCTGTAGGGAAAACTAGAATGTGTAGAGGTTAGGATAAGATATGCTGTTGTATTGTTCGCGTTGTTTATTTTCTTTTTGGAAAGGAGGATAACGCAAGTGGTAGTGATTATTACAATATAAACGCACAAAGTAGGAACATTTAAGTCCTGGAATAACTGAGGAGTTTCTGGCTCGTTTGTATTCCTTTTTCTTTTATTCCTTTGCTGCAGAAAGTATAAAAAATAATCGTAAGATGTTAGACGGCAAATATTGCATCTATGTCTTTCGTTGTTTATAAATATCTCATATCTCGCGTATCTTGGATTACATATGAAATAACCTACCAATGGGCAGAAATTACTGGCATTCTGCATTCAGAATGTGAAACCTGAAATTTGATGCAAACGATGCCTTTATTATTTAAGTATATGTACGTGAGAAAATAATAATACATTTCGACGGGTATTACGGAATGACATAGCTGTTTATTTATACTCAAAATTGCTTAGTTTTGATGTGAGTTTTCCAAAGAGAAACTTCCCTTAAGCCTCGAATAAAGATTTTCAGCCGCTCCTAGCAGATGAATACTCTTTGTTACACTTCATTGTGCACATGAAAGGTGCCTCAAATTACGAATACAAACCACAACCTAACTTCTTTTTACTAATGTGAAATAATCTACTGAGATTACCATTTAATGTAAAATGAGAGAAGATAAACGAATCCATAACTGCGGCTTGATACCTAAGCAAAATTAAGAACTATATAATGATTGGAACAGGTAGTTCTCTTAATTTTTCTTTCATAAAGATAATATGTGCAAGTATCGCCAATATATCCGTGGTCTGTTTATAAAATCTGGATCTGGATCTAAATTCGTTGTCCCTGTACAACTCTACTAGATTTTGTGCATTCTTTACAATGCGCCTAGGAATATAAGCATTGTTAATAATGTCCTGGATTTGTTTTGCATTTTCGGCAACACCTACTATCGCTAAAATGTCCGCAATTTTTCCTGTTTTCTCCGTAAAGTCAGATGAAAATCTAATATATCGGTGACTTCGAAATAAAGTTCCGATCTGGACTATCTGACTGTAAAGTCTTGTTCATGAACAATAAATTGACAGTTCCGTACCTTTGAATCACTACTTTCATCCAAAGCCTCGTTCATGAGTAAAAGCTTACGACTTTCATTAAGTTTAAAGTTTCGTATGAAAGCTGTCTACGAAAAGCCGTCACAGAGAGTATCGTTTATGAACACAAGCCTAAATGATCTTCAAATACAGCTTTTAACATTTGAAACTCACTGTTTTGTAAAGACGGTTTTAATTCTAAATATTTTCAAGAAACAAAATACATAATGTTCAAATTGTCATGCAGTTGGATTATGCTGAGAGTTCTTCAGTTGTTCACCCAAAATGAAATACAACCCGCTCATTGGAACCATGCCCAAATAAACCTCTTCACTGTTGTGTTTTGCTTGAGAAAGGGTGTACTTGTTCTTTTGTTGTTGTGTGTGACGAGTGTTTGCCTAGTTCAAAAATAAATATAACTTGTCAAACTTATGCTTCATGAAGAAAGGTTTTGGCTTGGAGAAAGGAGAATGGGTATGCTTTGCAACTTCACATGGGAAATGCGCAGTTGATGGAATAGGAGGCTTGGTTAAGAGACTAGTATGGGCTGCAGTCAAGAGATAAGAGTAATTAGTTATCTGTTCTGGTGAATATTTCTGTCAATTTGCTAAGCATGCAACTACATCGATTTGCGTACTTCTATTGAAAGATGGTGATATTGTAACCAGTAGAAAACTGTTGTCTGACAGATGGCGCGAGGTGAAGTCATTCAGCAGTTACATTCAGATCACAACTTCAAAGGAGAAAGTGAGAATAACTTGATTGTTGGATGCACTATTGAGTCTAAAAAGGAAAAGGTTTACATGTTCAGGAGTTGCAAGCTCAATTATGTATATTCTGAGTCAGATGAGAAAGAGTACTCTTTTAAATTACAGCAGACCCCTGCTTTACAATCAGAGAAAACCATTCATCTATCTAATATTCAGAATGTGAAATGTGACACCTATCTCCTGGTTGAGCTTTCCTGTATAACAAAATCAAGAAAGAAGCCCTCAAAATATCTCTATCCAGCAGTAGCTCAATATGATGTAGACGAAGATTGTGTAGTTAAGATAATGTGCCTTCGGATGTGCGATTAAGAAGGAAAACTTTCCGTGACCAATGACAAAAATGTAACTTACACTCAAATTTTAGGAAATAGTTCACAATCTTCCTGAACTAAAATTATGGCAGCTGAAACAAGCCTATATATTTCCCAGTTCTTAGAGGATGTTAGAATTTGTAAAAGCTGAATAAATTACTTACAACTTGATTAAGAATCGTAATTTTATAAAATAGTTTGAGGCCAATAAACAAAAATAACAGATTTCTCTTTCCTGGGAGTTCATATTTAATAATTTTGAGTGCGTGATATTTTTTCTATTCACTAGGTTCAATGTAACATTTTGCATTGAATATGATAAATTAGCAATAATTAATATAACATTTAGACAATATGATGTTAAAATTTCTTTATATTTCATTAGTTCCTATTTTGAGCCTATATTTTATAAAAACACGTCGTTGGAAATCCTAGTAAATTTAAGGTTTTGCATAGTGTAACATAGATAACAAATGGTGTAACATACGTAGCTGTGAATTTAAATATATGTACTGCAGAATATTCAATAAATTTAAAACCTTCCTATATGGGCTTAGTAGGAATAAGGTGGGGACTCACGCGCACAAAGGGATGCCGCCGACTCACCCACCTTGCTTATTGCGCTGACCCTTAAAAGCCTCCGACTCCGCCCCCTTGCTTTGTGCGCTGACCGGAGAAGCCGCCGACCACGCCCCCTCCTTTGTGCTCTACTAGCATGCCACCTGGCTCTGTGCCTGTGGCCACACCCACTCGTTTCTGCACTACTGTTAGGCCGGCTGGCTCTGTGCCGCTGGTCACACCCCCGCCTTTGTGCGCTAATAGTATGCCGCCCAGCACCGTACCACTGGCCACACCCTCTCTTTGTGGCATAATCCCCTACACAGCTGACCACAACCCTCCCCTTTGTGGCCCAACCCCTTACACAGCTGACCTACCCCTCCCCCCTTTGTGGTCTAACTCTGTACGCTGCCTACGCTTCCCACTCTGAGTGTGCTGGTCTGAATAGTTCCCTGTAGAGGGGTGGGTATTGTTCCCGTACGCTCGCCACGCCTCCCTCTTTGCGGCCTGTTCTGAATGGTTCCCTGTAGAGGAGTGTGGGTAATAGGGTATTGAGCTAGTCGCTAATGGAGGTGGGTCTTTGTGCGCTACTGACGCCGACAGCCGGGGATCGTCGAACAATGGGGTATTGTTTTACGTTGCGTGTCGCCGCCCACGCAAATCGATGCAGGTGATATAAAATAATCAAGGAGTTTATACTGCTAACGTCATGGCATCGGGTCTCTAAAGGGCTGGACGCAAACCCTCGATCGAAGTAACCCTGCCGTGTGTATCTTGATTAATGTAATTAAACGCTGCTCGTCGATCGATGAATACGATTAAGTATTTTTGATTGATTAATGTAATTAAGTGTATATGAATTGACTCGCGCTCCTGGTCGCTATGGTATATGAGTGTGTGGGTGTTAAGTTGATTATTATGCGTGTATAATTATTACGACTAATAACATTTGTTTAATTCTATTTTTGAGGGGGTTTATAAGAATATTATACCACTTAGATGAATCCATGGCTGAAAGGACAGAGTTGTCGTAACGAGGCGTTAACGATGATAATTTCGCTAAAAACCCGCACGCGGTCCATCCTCTATGCACTACTCGAGTGAAACCTCTCACATCGGCAAGCAGGTTAGGTGGCATTCCATCCCCTCCCTTTCGGTGCAGCTAACGACCTGCAGCGCGCGCGCTCTACCCGATAGAGCCGAAAGCTCGCTCTCCCGCTCATCGATGAAGATGCCGGAAGTAGCCATTTTAAGAGGTTAACGAACGCATGGCGGCCATGCTGACTCCAGGGAAAAACCTAGCATAAATCAATTGAAATGGCCGATAATGAAATTCACGCTTCAAAATATTTTTTCAAATGTTTGTTTACACGTAGTACTGCCTCTGAAAAAGTAAATACGGTTAACATTATAGCTTAATATTACATATGATATTAATAAATAAATAAATAAATAATGAACTAAATAACTAATGGAACATGTTGAGCGGGCTAAACAAAACACATTCCTTGTCACTCTTTACCAAACAGCTGAAAAGAAGCACAAATATATCAACACAGCCGATAAAGCACTCCACGCGCATAGGCATGGACTTTAAAACAGGCATTTTCGGTAAAGTACCACACACGCCAACGCAAACACACGCATAGGCATGGACTTTTAAACATGCATTGTCGATAATGTACCGCAGCCCACTCACACAAGCAAGCGCATAGGTAGGGTCTTTAAAACAGAGATCGCCAATAAAGTACCCAAACAGCTCACGCAATCCCGCGCATAGCCATGGGCTTTAAAATAGACATTGCCGATGAAGTACCGCACGCGCCAACACAGTCACGCGCATATGCATGGACTTTAAAACAGACATTGTCGATAAAGCACTCCATGTGCATAGCCAAGGACTTTAAAACAGACATTGTCGATAAAATACTCCAACCCGCTCACACAAGCAAGCGCATAGGTAGGGACTTTAAAACAGGTGTTGTCCATAAAGTACCACACTGCCAGCGCAAGCACCATCGTAGGCATGGACTTTAAATCAGTCATTGCCGATAAAAAAATGCATCCATCACGCTATCTCTCACTCTCTACATAACACCAACGATTTATATAGCGGTTTACACACCCTTGAAGAGGTTAAACCCAGCCGCTACCTGGGTTTCTACACAGGCTTAATGGACGGGATTCCTGAGAAGAGAATAGGGTCTAAAGCGGGTGAATGGATTTTTCCCAAGACGCCGGAAATTGCGTCGAGAGAAACAAGGACACTTTATTTTCATTACTAACGCTAAAATTGTATTATGGTCAAGAAAGCTTATTTGTTTATTCCATTTAAACAGACTAGTACCTCAGCCGCCATATCTAAAAATTATTTGATCCAGCATCATTCCAATGTATAAATATCAGAGTTCTCTGAGAGATAACGTGTCTATTTACATTCGAGAGTTCACTGTTTCGATTCCAGGTGACCACCCTGTCTGACTTTAGGATCTGCATGAAGGTCTACGAATACATAGATACAGAGCAAGCCCTCCCATTAACGAGCTTTATAAGCGTGGGTGTAATACTTTCCTACGGGGTATGATATATACATCCTGTACGTAAACCCACGTTACTTGCACAATTATTAATCCCGTAACAAAAATGAAAAAGACGACTGTAACAGACCCTTGGCTGTTTAGATATGCAGCGGTATTGAATACCAGAGGGAAATCGAACTCTTAACTCAAACTAAAAAATACACGGACTTTCAAAACATGTATTCTTCTGTTAATAAATATATAAGATAGGACGAGAACTTCTTTTAAACAGCCCTCACTTCGACAGATATTTTGAATATTCCAGCAGAGAGATCGAACGATTACGAAGACTTCAAATTATAAACTTCATATTTGTTTAAAGTTTTTTCTTCACCAGTGATCTTCGGAAAAATTCGACCAGTTATTCAGTTGCACACCCCTTGCAAAAATATGTTGTACATCCCTGAAGAGAGTATACCTGGTGGCCGCGGGAAATTCCTGAGGCGGCTGGCCGACATCCTATAGCCCATTTACGGTCAATGTCAAGCCCTTTCCCATGAAGGTGTGCATAGTGTGTTTAAAATGATTTCTCAATCTCCCGAAAAGGCAGTATTCATCGGAAAACCCTGCTCATAGAGATGACGGTGTAAATATTGTAACTTGTTATATACTCTTCAAATACAAGAATTGTTTGCATGATACCGACAATTAAACTAATTTTTATGGAATGCTAAACAAATAAATATGATTTGGAGAGGGTGATACTCAGAGTATGGTATTTTAGAATTAAAATGGGACAAAGAATTCAACTTAAGCGTGCGAATGTATCTGATGTTTTTCTTAATGTGTCTTTGAAGCAAACCAGTTTTACGGTCTGCTTTATAGGTGAATGAAATATTTGATGAATGACAGTCTTAATTAACACGGGTAAAATGTGTTTAAAGCCTGTTTTGATAAAATTTACTTCGTGGTAACATGAGAGGTTTGAATTCGAGAGGTCGCGGGTTCGATTCCGGGTGACCGCCCTGTCTGACTTTAGGACCTGCATGAAGGTCTACGAATACATAGATACAGAGCAAGCCCTCGCATTAACGGTCTTTATAAGCAAGGGTTCAGACGGTGAGGTCTATGGACTGCATTCGGAGGTTGTGATTTCAATTCCAACAGCTGACACCCCTGATCCCCGGTGTTTTTCGGGTTTCCCTGGTTGCTAGGCGAATGCTGCGAAGGTTCATTACAACAGCGAATTTTTTCCTCCATCCCGTTTCACCTATATTCTCCTTTTACTCTGGCTTTCATCTCCCGGCTCTGACTGGTAATATTTAATACTGAACATCGGCACTCATTCGATACAGAGGCTTTATGAATAAACAAACGTAGATGTAAATTGCATGTAGCTAAAAGGACAGGGATGGCATAGTGTTTAAAACAGAAACCTGCCCTCAAAACATGGATCCCGAGAAGATAAGTGTAAAGGTACTGTATATAGGGTGTTATCCTTAAACAGACGCAGGAGGAAGGGAAAGCCATTTGAGTGTATGGTTTTTCCTTCTCTTTTGATGTGACAGCATTATACAGCTAATAATTTCATAAACATGTCGACCGCTTACTCCGACCTCGGATTTTTCGCGATTTCCCCTGGTCTTTAGGCGAATGCCTGAGTGGTATATGCTAGCGCGATTTCCATTCATTCTATATAATTTGCATCTTTCAAGTGTGCTTCTAGGACCTCTGTTTCGATTACCGTCGACCACTCACTCAGGCCTGAGATTTTTTGTGGTTTTCCCTCGTCTGCATGTAGATGCCTGAGTGGGGTATGCTACCACGATTTCATTTTATTTCATTAACATCTTTAACACGTGCTTCAAAGGCCCCTGGTTCGATTTCCCGTCGGTCGCTCACTCTGATCTCAGTTTTTTCGTGATTTTTCCTGGTCTGCAGGCGAATGCCTGAGGGGCGTATGCCTCCACGTTTTCGTGTTTCACGTGTCCTTCTAGGGTCCTTGGTTAGATTTCCCGTCAGTCGCTCACTCCAGCCTGGGATTTTTCATGGTATTTTCCTTGGTCTGTAGGCGAATGCCAGAGTTGTATATGCTATCCCGATTTCCTTTCATTGTATATAATTTGCATCTTTCATTTCATTCACATATTTTTTGCTTCTAGGTTTCGCTGCGCATGGCGAATGCTTGCTCAAAGGATACTGGTCCCTTGCTCGGTTGACAACCTCACGAGTTAAGCACCCGAATCTGCACGATTATACCCGAAAAATACATACATTTTCACAATACTTTACACTTACTCTAAACATCCGAACCTGTATGGGGACGAAAGTCTACGACACGGGACCACCGGCTTTACTTCCCTTCCGAAGGAAGCCATGCTAAGAATTTTTACGCCCGAAAAAAATCCATCGCCCTCCGCCGGGTTTGAACCCGCGACCTCGGGAACTAGAGGCTAGCAATGTAACCACTACACCACGGAGGACGACACACAGCTAATGTCATATGCGTGCAACACACAAGCAATCAAATGGAATGGCTCAGGTGGTAACGTCTGTGACTTGCTTTCGGATCGAGGGTTCCATCCCAGCAACATACAACCCCCCGACCCCCAGAGGTTTTTCGGGTTTCCCTGGTTGCTAGGCGAATACTGTGAAGGTTCGTTCCACCTCTGAATTTTTCCTCTCAACGTTTAATCTCCATCCTCATTTTACTTTTTTAATCTTCTTGGTTATTTCAGGGTTGAAAGTGTAGAAGGGAGAGTCTCGGCATAAGCACAGCTTATGCTCTCTGTAACTTCCATCCATGGAATGAGGGTGGCCCCCGAATCCTGGACCAGTCAGGAGATGTGTAAATCTGCGGTCCTCGAGAGAAGCCATAGATTGCGCTAACTACCACCAGGGAATTTTTTAATCCGTGAAAGGTAGGGGCCCTGCCCTGTACCCTGTAGATGTTACCTGTCTCCACACACGCCTCGCCCCTCCCAGCCGGGAAATCAAACACCCCAGCAATGTCTGGATAATGTATTTTATAAGAATAAGTTCTTGATTTTTCAATG
Source organism: Deroplatys truncata (assembly GCA_030765065.1). Classification (NCBI taxonomy): domain Eukaryota; kingdom Metazoa; phylum Arthropoda; class Insecta; order Mantodea; family Mantidae; genus Deroplatys; species Deroplatys truncata. The sequence goes on from CM060990.1 coordinate 375,426,837, forward strand.
TTGTGTTAACCAGCGTCTAAATTGAATAACACAATTTCTCGATCCGGTCATGCTATAACTTTAGATGCTTTCAGCTTACTTATAATGTCTTCAATCTCCACCGTATGATCACTAATACCAGTTTCTTTCGATGCAATTAGTAACCTCAATATATTTGCCAGTCTATCCTGACCTTCAAGCGTAGATATCACCAAATTATCATCAATGGAGTGTCAACTTCTTGCGACTTCCGTTGTATTCTGACTCCTCGCCTGCAGGAGACTCGAGTGTAGGAGAGAGAGGCTCGATTCAGTATTACATATTTCTCTATGAAGCTTAAGTCATGACAAATGACGATTCTTAAAAATCCGCCCGCATGTACAGCATTTAATAACACGTTGTCCTCCATGTGTAATGTATGAAAACTTGAGTTCCTCATATGTTGGTTGCACAGATTTTCTCCGACAGTAGCTCATGCTAAAACTGTAAAAGGAATTAAATGAATACGTGAATGCTAACGCTCAAATGAATTAAAAGCGAATGAATGAATTCATAGCACGCGACCATGTATACATCTCGGATGAGAACAGCGGAGGGAACCTCGATCTATGCACAGCAGAGTGCAAGGCTGCTCTCTTGAAATGTTAGTCATCTAGACAGCAATTGTTCACGGAGGCAGTAGATGTCAGGTTGGATGGAACAGACTCCAAGTTCAAATAATTAAAGGGTAGGGACCCCCGCCCTTTGACTATCATGTCACCTGGTTCGTCCTAATAGCATAATATCACGTTACAACGCCACGTAACCAGAAGATGGCGGGTGCGAGCAGGGGAAAATGATGCTCTCGGGAAACAATCGTCATCCGCATAACGATTGCTCACAAAGTCAGTAGACTTCAGGTTGGACGGAACAGACTCCCACTTCAAATCCTTAAAGGGTAGCGGCCCTAGGCTTTGACTGTCACGTAATCACGATGTGTAAAAGCCTAATCACGGTATATAGCAACCTACTTACGGAATGTAACAGCCTAATCACGGCATGTAACAGCCTAATCACGATATGTAACAGCCTAATCACGGTATGCAACAGCCTAATCACGATATGTTACAGCCTAATCAAGATATATAACAGCCAAATCACGGCATGTGACAGCCTAATCACGGCATGTAACGTCCTAATCACGGAAAGTAACAGCCTAATCACGATATGTAACAGCCTAATCTCGGTATGTAACAGCCTAATCACGATATGTAACATGCTAATCACGATATGTAACCGCCTAATCACGGCATGTAACAGCCTAATTACGGCATGTAAATGCCTAATCACGGTATGCAACAGCCAAATCACAGCATGTAACAGCCTAATCACGGTATGTAACAGCCTAATCAGAAATTGTAACAACATTCAGAAGGCCACAGATCATCAACATACAGGTGACAGAGACGCGGCACGAACTGAAACGATCCGAGATCTGCATACGTTAGGGACACCTCAGCGCAATGCATGCCTTTCAGATCTAAACGAACCACCAAACTTTCATTCAGAAGGTAACAATTCGACAACATGAAGATGGTAGGGACGCGCAACTAGCTGGAACGATTCAGGAGATGGAAATGTTAGGGACATCCAGAGCAATGCATGCTGTACAGATCTATACAGACCACCAAACTTTAATTCAGAAGGTAACATTTCGTCGAAATGTAGACGGTAGAGATGCACGACTAGCTGGAACGATCCAGGAGCTGGAAATGTTGAGGACACCCATGTCAATGCAGGGTGTACGGATCTATACCGACCACCATACTTTACTTCAGAAGGTAACAGATCGTTGACATGATTGATGATGATGATGATGATGATGGTAAAATGGGGCTTAAGGGCGCTCAACTACTAAGGTTATTAGCGCCCTTGCTATGTGTAACATATAAAATGTAAAAGTCAAAAAATTAAAAATCTACACTTAAACCGCCTGGTCAAAAACACCGAAAAACACAACAGGCCAAATACTAAGATCTACACACTAAAATCATGGTCAACAGGAGGATAAAACAACGTGTCAAGAACTGTAGCATGCGAGGGACACGAGCGCCAGATGTCCACTGGGGAGGAGTGCCCCCATTAAAAGATAATGTAAATCAAACAGCTAAAAGGCCCTCAGCGCATCAAATGCGACGGCTAAAACCAATGTCAGTGATAAAACGTAAAAGACATTCTACAGCATGCGCGTCGTCTGCCAAAACGTTGGCTAGGCCAACAGGCACACCAACACAAACGCGCAACGGAGCTAAAACTTGACACTCTGCTAAAATGTGACGCACCGTTAAGGGCGCATCACACTGCTCACAGAGTGGTGCGGGGTCACCACTGAGCAGGTATCTATGGCTAAAAATACAATGTCCGATTCGTAGACGGGCTAAAAGCACCTCTTCCCGACGAGAAGAACGAGAAGAGGTACCCCAGACTAACGGGAGAGGTTTATCCTCCCGCAACTTGTTCCCCCTAAGAGACGCCCACTCATCGCGTCAGCGCGAGAGGATACGGTGACATAAAATAACATTCAAATCAGAGGAGGGAACAACAGAGGTAAAAAATCTGGAGCATAAACCGCCGATTTGGCAACGGCGTTGGCAGACTCGTTCCCTTGAGATGCCCACATGACCTGGAATCCACACGAAGGACACGTGATGCCAGAAGCACCAAGCGGGTGGAGCAGGTCATGAATGCGCCTTACGAGCGGGTGGTAAGTGTACAGCGCGTTAATACTCTGAAGGGCACTCAGAGAGTCCGTACAAACCACACAACGCCGTAAGACGTGCCGCTTAATGTATAAAACACATTGATAGATACTAAAAAGTTCGGCGGTATAAATCGAACATTGCCCGGGTAAACCAAACGTAAAACTATGTGCACCAAAAACAAAGGCACATCCTACTCCAACATCAGTCTTAGACCCATCCGTATAAATAAAATGACAGTCCCCGAATTGCGCCTGTAGTTCTAAAAATGCGGATCTAAGGACTGAAGCAGGGGTCTCAGTCTTCGGCATCGACATTAACCCAAGGTGACAGTGGGACTCAGCGCGCGACCAAGGAGGAAAACGCGTTTCCCCCGAGGAAGGGCCGGCGCTGGCGTAACGTCCAAATGCCGAAGTAGCTGACGAAATCTAACCCCTGGAGGGAGCAATGCAGAGGAGATAACTAAATAGTGGCGATCAAGCGACTCCTCAAAGAATAACTCATAGGACGGGTGGTCAGGCAAGCTTGAGAGTCGACAGGCATAGCTGCACAAAAGCATCTCACGCCGGAAGGACAGCGGAGGCTCTGCAGCTTCAGCATACAGACTGGGAACAGGGCTGGTTGGAAAGGCCCCCGTAGCGACTCTTATGCCACGATGGTAAATGGCATTCAAGCGACGTAACACAGATGGACGTGCCGACGAATAAACAATGCACCCGTAATCAAGCTTGGATCGGACCAAAGAGCGATAAAGGCGAAGAAGGACGGTCCGATCAGCTCCCCAGGATGTGCCACTTAAATTACGTAAAAGATTAAGAGGATAGTCACACTTTGCTTTTAAAAAGGAAATGTGCGAAGTCCAACACAACTTCCTATCAAAGATCAACCCCAAAAATTTCGCCTCGTCTGCAAACGGAAGTAGCTCCAGCACAAGATGGAGAGAGGGCGGAGGGAAAGCCTTCTGGCGCCAGAAGTTGATGCAGACGGATTTCTCGGCGGAGAAATTAAAGCGATTGGCGTTACTCCAGGCGTGGAGACGGTCGAATTGACATGAAGGTGGTAGAGACACACGACTAGCTGGAACTATGCGAGGTCTGGAAACTTTAAGGACATCCAGCGCAATACAAACTGTACAGATTTAAACCAACCACCAAACTTTAATTCAGAAGGCAACAGATTGTCGACATGAAGGTGGTAGAGACGCGCGACGAGTTGCAAGGGTCCGAGAGCTAGAAATGTTAGCGAGACTCAGCGCATCGTAAGCTGTTCGGATCTAAACCGACTGCCAAACTTTACTTCAGAAGGTAACAGTTCGTCGAATTGTAGGCGGTAGAGACGCACGAATAGCTGGAAATGTTAGGGACACCCAGCGCAATGCAAACTGTACAGATCTATACAGACCACCAAACTTCAATTCAGAGTAACAGATCGTTGACATGAGGATGGTAGAGACGCGGCAAGAGCTGGAACGATCCGAGATCTGGAAATGTTACGGACACCCAGCGCAATGCATGCTGTACAGATCTAAACGAACCACCAAACTTTCATTCAGAAGGTAACAATTCGACATGTGGATGGTAGAGACGCGCGGCTAACTGGAACGTCCAAGATCTGGAAACGCTAGGGACACCCTGCGCAATGCAAGTGTACAGATCTAAACCAACAGCCAAACTTTACTTCAGAAGGTAACAGTTCGTCGAAATGTAGACGGTAGAGATGCGCGACTAGCTGGAACGATTCAGGTGCTGGAAATGATAGGGACACCCAGCGCAATGTAGGCTGTAAGATCAAAACAGACAACCAAACTTTATTTCAAAGGTAACAGATCGTTGACATGAAGATGCTAGAGACATATGGCTAGCTGGAACGGTCCGAGATGTGGAAACGTTAGGGACATCCAGCGCAATGCAAACTGTACAGATCTAAACCAACCACGAAACTTTAATTCAGAAGGTAACAGATTGTCGACATAAAGGTGGTAGTGACGCGCGACGAGCTGCAACGGTCCGAGAGATAGAAATGTTAGCGAGACCCAGCGCATCGTAAGCTGTTCAGATCTAAACCGACCGCCAAACTTTACTTCAGAAGGTAACAGTTCATCGAAATGTAGACGGTAGAGACGTGCGCCTAGCTGGAACGATCCAGGAGCTGGAAATGTTAGGGACACCAAGCGCAATGCAAACTGTACAGATCTATACAGACCACCAAACTTTAATTCAGAGTAACGGATCGTTGGCATGAAGATGATAGAGACGCGGCACGAGCCGGAACATTCCGAGATCTGGAAACGTTAGGGACACCCAGCGCAATGCATGCTGTGCAGATCTAAACGAACCACCAAACTTTCATTCAGAAGGTAAAAATTACATAACGTGTGGATAGTAGAGACGCGCGCCTAGCTGGAACGGTCCGAGATCTGGAAACTTTACGGACACTTGCGCAATGCAAGTGTGCAGATCTGAACCAACCGCCAAACTTTACTTCAGAAGGTAACAGTTCGTCGAAGTGTATACGGTAGAAATGCGCCACTAGCTGCAACGATCCAGGAGCTGGAAATGTTAGGGACACCCAGCACAATGCAGGCTGTACAGATCTATTCAAACCACCAAACTTTACTTCAGAAGTTAACAGATGGTTGACATGAAGATGGTAAAGACGCGCAACTAGCTGGAACGATTCAGGAGCTGGAAATGTTAGGGACACCCAGCGCAATGCAGACTACAGATCTAAACCAACCACCAAACTTTAATTCAGAAGGTAACACTTCATTGAAATATAGATGACAGAGAACAAGACTAGCTGGAACTATCCATGAGCTGGAAATATAGATGACAGAAACGTGTCACGAAGTGAAATGGTCCGTGATCTGGAAACGTTAAGAACAATCCGTTGTGCGGATAACGATTGTTTCCAGAGAGCATCCTTTTCCTCTGCTCGCACCCGCCATCTTCTGGGTACGTGGCGTTGTACGTGATGTAACGCTATTTGGACGGACGAGGTGACATGGCAGTCAAAGGGCGGGTGTCCCTTCCCTTTAATTATTTGAACTTAGAGTCTGTTCCATCCAACCTGACATCTATTACCTTCGTGAACAATTGCTGTCTAGATGACCAATGTTTCCAGAGAGCATGCTTGCCCGCTGCTATGCATACATCGAGGTTCCCTCCGCTGTTCTCATCCGAGATATATACATGGTCGCGTGTAATGAATTCATTCAATCGCTTTTAATTCATTCGAGCGTTAGCATTCACGTATTCATTTAATTTCTTTTACAGTTTTAGCATGAGCTACTGTCGGAGAAAATCTGTGCAACCAACATATGAGAAACTCAAGTTTTCGTACATTACACATGGAGGACAACGTGTTATTAAATGCTGTATATGCGGCCGGATTTTTAAGAATCGTTCATAGAGCAAGATGTTATACTGAATCGAGCCTCTCTCTCCTACACTCGAGTCTCCTGCAGGCGAGGAGTCGGAATACATCGGAAGTCGCGTGAATGTAAAGTCTGCATTGATGATAATTCAGTGATATCTACGCTTGAAAATCAGAATAGACTGGTAAGTATATAGGTTACTAATTGCATTGAAAGAAGCTGGTATTAGTGATCATACGGTGGAGATTGAAGACATAAGTAAGCTGAAAGCATATAAACTTCATGACAGGATCGAGAAATTGTGTTAATCAATTTAGACGCTGGTTAACAGAACTTTGAAATATCAAAGAATTATTCTCATAAAATACATTATCCAAACAATGCTGGGGTGTTTAATTTCACGGCTGGGAGGGGCGAGGCGTGTGTGGAGACAGGTAACATATACAGGGTACAGGGCAGGGCCCCTACCTTTCACGGATTAAAAAATTCCCTGGTGGTAGTTGGCGCAATCCATGGCTCCTCTCGAGGACTAAAACTTACACATCTCCTGAGAGGTCCAGGATTCGGGGACCACCCTCATTCCATGGATGAAAGTTACAGACGGCATAAGCTGTGCAGCATTCGCCTAGCAACCAGGGAAACCCGAAAAACCTCTGGGGGGCAGGGGGATGTAGGTTGCTGGGATTGAACCCTAGATCCGAATGCAAGTCACAGACGTTACCATCTGAGCCATTCCAATCGATTAGTTAGTGTGATGCACGCAAATGACCTTAGTTGTGTGTCGTCCTCCGTGGCGTAGTGGTTACCATGCAAGCCTCTAGTTCCCGAGGTCGCGGGTTCATACCCGACGGAGGTCCCGTGTCGTAGATTTTCGGCACGTAAAACAACCTCAAGCCTGATAGAGGCTTCTGAGCGAAACTCCCAGTCTTTCACGCCCGATATAGATTTATCTAAGGTCTGAGCAAAACCGTGAACAAATTAGTTGATTGTCGGATACATGCATTTGAAGTCGCGAACTCGCAATTGTAAGCATATATAAGAAGTATCATTATCTAGTAAATGTTGCATGTCATGCGTTCCTTTAAGTGAATCCTCGATAAAATTATCTTAAGTTTAAGAGCGCCCTAAATTGCCTGCCAATTTTTTTGCCGATATGTAAGTTTGGAACCTCTACTGAGACTAAACAAACGAATAGCATACATAGGATGTCTTAAAGAGAAAATTCCTGTCTAAGATATTGTTTAGATGTGATCTGTTCTTGTTATGGTTGTAAATAAATATCTACATTAAATCCTGGCATTCCAATCTGATTATGGGATCTGGCAAGGACATGTCCGTGGGTCTTCCTGCATGTTCGAGTATTTAGAGAGTCGGTCAGAGGTGTTTATGTGTGATTGCATGTATTCATAGGTTTTCGTATAGCTTCGCGTGCTTACAGTGAGTGAGCAAAGTCAAAGTATTACGCCGATGATGTATTGTTCGGTGGTGTTCGGACGTCCCCATACAGGTTCGGATGTTTAAAGTAAGTGTAAAGTATTGTAAAAATGTATGCCATGTTCGGGTATAATCATGCAGATTCGGTTGCTTAACTCGTGAGTTTCTCAACCGAGGAAGGGACAAGTATCCTTTTAGCAAACATTCGCCATGCGCAACGAAACCTAGAAGCAAAAAAATGTGAATGAAATGAAAGATGCAAATTATATATAATGAAAGGAAATCGTGATAGCATACACCACCCCGGCATTCGCCTGCAGACCAAGGAAAAAGCATGAAAAGTCCCAGGTTAGAGTGAGCGACCGACGGGAAATCTAACCAAGGACCCTAAAAGCACACGTGAAAGACGAAACCATGGTGGCATACGCCCCTCAGGCATTCGCCTGCAGACCAGGGAAATCACGAAAAATCCAAGATCAGAGTAAGCGACCGATGGGAAATCGAACCAAGGGCCTCAGAAGCACGCGTTAAACATGCGAATGAAATAAAATGAAATCGTGTTAGCATACGCCACTCCGGGATTCACCTGCAGACCAGGGATAACCACGCAAAATCTCAGGCCTGAGTAGGTGGTCGACGGTAATCGAAACAGAGGTCCTAGAAGCACTCGTGAATGATGCAAATTATATAGAATGAATGGAAATCGCGCTAGCATACACCACTCAGGCATTCGCCTGCAGACCAGGGAAAATCACGAAAAATCCGAGGTCAGAGTAGGCGGTCGACATGCTTAAGAATGTAAAATTATTAGCTGTATATGCTGTCACATCAAAGCAGAAGGAAAAACCATATACTCAAGTGGCTTTCGCTTCCTCCTCCGTCTGTTTAAGGACAGCACTCTATATACAGGACCTTTACACTTATCTTCTCGGGATCCATGTTTTGAGGGTATATTTCTGTTTTAAACACTACGCCATCCCTGTCCTTTTAGCTACATGCAATATACATCTACGTTTCTTTATTCATAAAGCATCTGTATCGAATGAGTGCCGATATTCTGGATTAAATATTACCACTCAGACCTGGGGAGATGAAAGCCTGAGTAAAAGGAGAATGTAGGTGAAACGGGGTGAGGAAAACATTCGGTGTTGTAATGAACCTTTGCAGCATTCGCCTAGCAACCAGGGAAACCCGAAAAACACCGGGGGTCACGAGTGTCAGCTGCTGAGAATTGAACCACAACCTCCGAATGCTGTCCATAGACTTCACCGCCTGAACCCTTGCTTACAATGACCGTTAATGGGAGGGCTTGCTCTATATCTATGTATTCCTAGACCTTCGTGCAGGTCCTAAAGTCAGACAGGGCTGTCACCTGGAATCGAACCCGCGACCTCTCGAATTCAAACCTCACACGTTACTACGAAGTAGTTTTTATCAAAACAGGCTTTAAAAACATTTTACCCGTGTTAATTAAGACTGTCATTCATCAAATATTTCATTCATCTATAAAGGAGACCGTAAAACTGGTTTGCTTCAAAGATACATTAAGAAAAATGTCAGATACATTCGCACGCTTAAGTTGAATTCTTTCTCCCATTTTAATTTTAAATACCATACTCTTCATATTACCCTCTCCAAATCATATTTATTTGTTTAGCATTCCATAAAAAATTAGTTTAATTGTCGGTATCTTGCAAACAATTCTTGTATTTGAAGGGTATATAACAAGTTACAATATTTACACCGTCATCTCTAAGAGCAGGGTTTTCCGATAAGTCCAGGCTTTTCAGGAGAATGAGAAATCATTTTAAACACACAATGCACACTTTAATGGGAAAGGGTTTGACATTGACCGTAAATGGACTATAGGATGGCAGCCAGCCGCCTCAGGAATTTGCCGCGGCCACCAGGTATACTCTCTTCAGGGATGTACAACATATTTTTGCGAGGGGTGTGCAACTGAATAACTCGTCGAATCTTTTCGGAGATCACTGGTGAAGAAAAAGCTTTTATACACACATGAAATTTATAATTTGAACTCTTCGTAATGGCTCGATCTCTTTACTGGAATATTCAAAATATCTTTCGAAGGGAGGGCTGTGTAAAAAAAGTTCTCCTCCTATGCTATATATTTACTATGAGAATAATGCATGTTTTAAGGTCCGTGGTTTTTAGTTTGTATTCATACCGCTTTAGTCGCTGCATATCTAAACAGCCAAAGGTCTGTTACAGTCGTCTTTGTCATTTTTGTTACGGGATTAATAATTGTGCAAGTAACGTGGATTTACGTACAGGATGTATATATCATACCCCGTAGGAAAGTATGACACCCACGCTTATAACGCTCGTTAATGAGAGGGCTTGCTCTGTATCTATGTATTCGTAGACCTTCATGCAGATCCTAAAGTCAGACAGGGTGGTCACCTGGAATCGAAACAGTGACCTCTCGAATGTAAATAGACACGTTATCTCTCAGAGAACTCTGATATTTATACATTGGAATGATGCTGGATCAAATAATTTTTAAATATGGCGGCTGAGGTACTAGTCTGTTTAAATGGAATAAACAAATAAGCTTTCTTGACTATAATACAATTTTAGCGTTAGTAATGAAAATAAAGTGTCCTTGTTTCTCTCGACGCAATTTCCGGCGTCTTGGGAAAAATCCATTCAGCCGCTTTAGACCCTATTCTCTTCTCAGGAATCCCGTCCATTAAGCCTGTGTAGAAACCCAGGTAGCGGCTGGATTTAACCTCTTCAAGGGTGTGTAAACCGCTATATAAATCGTTGGCGTTATGTAGAGAGTGAGAGAGAGCGTGATGGATGCGTTTTTTTATCGGCAATGACTGATTTAAAGTCCATGCCTACGATGGTGCTTGCGCTGGTAGTGTGGTACTTTATGGACAACGCCTGTTTTAAAGTCCCTACCTATGCGCTTGCTTGTGTGAGCGGGTTGGGGTACTTTATCGACAATGTGTGTTCTAAAGTCCTTGGCTATGCACATGGAGTGCTTTATCGACAATGTCTGTTTTAAAGTCCATGCATATGCGCGTGACTGTGTTGGCGCGTGCGGTACTTCATCGGCAATGTCTATTTTAAAGCCCATGGGTATGCGCGTGATTGCGTGAGCTGTTTGGGTACTTTATTCGCGATGTCTGTTTTAAAGACCCTACCTATGCGCCTGCTTGTGTGAGTGGGCTGCGGTACATTATCGACAATGCATGTTTTAAAGTCCATGCCTATGCGTGTGTTTGCGTTGGCGTGTGTGGTACTTTATCGACAATGCCTGTTTTAAAGTCCATGCCTATGCGCGTGGAGTGCTTTATCGGCTGTGTTGATATATTTGTGCTTCTTTTCAGCTGTTTGGTAAAGAGTGACAAGGAATGTGTTTTGTTTAGCCCGCTCACCATGTTCCATTAGTTATTTAGTTCATTATTTATTTATTAATATCATATGTAATATTAAGCTATAGTGTTAACCGTATTTATTTTTTCAGAGGCAGTACTACGTGTAAACAAACCTTTGAAAAAATATTTTGAAGCGTGAAGTTCATTATCGGCCATTTCAATTGATTTATGCTAGGTTTTCCCCTGGAGTCAGCATGGCCGCCATGCGTTCGTTAACCTCTTAAAATGGCTACTTCCGGCATCTTCATCGATGAGCGGGAGAGCGAGCTGTCGGCTCTGTCGGGTAGAGCGCGCGCGCTGCAGGTCGTTAGCTGCACCGAGAGGGAGGGGATGGAATGCCACCTAACCTGCTTGCCGATGTGAGAGGCTTCTTCGAGTGGAGTAGTGCATAGAGGATGGACCGCGTGCGGGTTTTCAGCGAAATTATCATCGTTAACGCCTCGTTACGACAACTCTGTCCTTTCAGCCATGGATTCATCTAAGTGGTGTAATATTCTTATAAACCCCCTCAAAAATAGAATTAAACAAATGTTATTAGTCGTAATAATTATACACGCGTAATAATCAACTTAACACCCACAACTCATATACGATAGCGACCAGGAGCGCGAGTCAATTCATTTACACTTAATTACATTAATCAATCAAAAATACTTAATCGTATTCATCGATCGACGAGCAGCTTTTAATTACATTAATCAAGATACACACGGCAGGGTTGCTTCGATCGAGGGTTTGCGTCCAGCCCTTTAGAGACCCAATGCCATGACGTTAGCAGTATAAACCCTTGATTATTTTATATCACCTACATCGATTTGCGTGGGCGGCGATACGCAACGTAAAACAATAAACCATTGTTCGACGATCCCCGGCTGTCGGCGCCAGTAGCGCACAAAGACCCACCTCCATTAGCGACTAGCTCAATACCCTATTACCCACACTCCTCTACAGGGAACCATTCAGAACAGTCCGCAAAGAGGGAGGCGTGGCGAGCGTACGCGAACAATACCCACCCCTCTACAGAGAACTATTCAGACCAGCACACTCAAAGAGGGAGGCGTAGACAGTGTACGGGGTTAGACCACATAGGGGGGAGGGGTGTGGTCAGCTGTGTAAGGGGATAGGCCACAAAGGGGAGGAATGTGGTTAGCTGTGTAAGGTGTTAGGCCACAAAGAGAGGATGTGGCCGGCGGTACAGAGCTGGGCGGCATACTAGTAGTGCACAAAGGAGGTGTTGTGGCTAGCGGCACACAGAGCCAGCCGGCATAACAGTAGCGCACAAAGGAGTGGGGGTGGCCACAGGCACAGAGCCAGGCGGCATGCTAGTAGAGCACAAAGGAGAGGGCGTGGTCGGCGGCTTCTCCGATCATCGCACAAAGCAAGGGGGCGGAGTCGGTGGCTTTTAATGGTCAGCGTACAAAGCAAGGGGCGGTGTCGACGGCATTTCTCTGTGCGCGGGAGTCCCCACCTTATTTCTACTGGGCCTGCAGTAAAAATATCCCAAGATGCAGGAAAAATTATAAACATTGTATGTATACATTATTCACAAACATTTACAAAGCCTCCAATGTCAAGTTTGCTTTCCATTTTTGTTACATACGTAATACAAATTTAAAACAGAATAACACGCTTTCATTTAGAAGACACGTAAAATAAATGTATTGTCTTTAGACATAACCTACATTTATATCTTTATGTTTAACTAATGTTATCAATGAAATGTTTATGTTTATGAATAATTGGAGCTAATTGCCATGTAGATGTAACATACGTAACCATGGAATGCCCCGAAACATACAAATTCTTCGAAATGTACACGGTTTGAACCGAGTGTGTAAAGAAATTTTGTAAATTTTCAGATGTGGAGTACTAGTCTTTGTTAAGAGCTTCATGTTCTTTGGTGAGTTCCATCTATGTTTGATAGGCTGAAGTTATACTTCCTATCATTGTAAATGTTCCCACACATTCTTAGTGATTTCTTTTCGAATACAACTTCTTTATTATGACTGAAATTCCTTTTGGGCCAACTAGAGGTATATGATAGAACTGAAGGCAAATGCAGTCAGAAGAAGTTTCACTGGACGAAGCTTTAAATTTGATTGATAGCCTCATGGAAAATATTATTAGCATGAAGTCCAGGAAGTTGTTACTTCTAGGTCAACAAAGTTCTCCAAGAAGTAAAACGTCTGACCACTGACAGGAAGTTCTTCAGCATTATCGAGTCTTCTTTGACAACTGACTATAATAAGCATGGTATCACTATGATGATGTAATGAACAAAGAGCCACGCTCTGTGCCAGAAAAGCGCCTGAGTTGTTTAATGTAGAGGTAATAGGAACTATCTTTCAGAATCAATTTGAATTAAAATTTGTTATTTGAGGAGCTTGTCCATTTAAGAAATGTCATACACAAAGGGATTCGGAACTTGAATGAAAGAAAACGTTGTGTTTCTCAGTACTAGTTAGTAGTATTCCAGTAAGGAATCACACATGAGTGTTGACAATATCTCCAAAATACTAGAATTTATGGAACAACTCCATCTGTCGAGCACAACTTCAGTCATATTAACATACTGGGTTGTGGAAAAAGTTTCTTAATGTAGAAACTTTAAAGCTGTCCTAATTGTTAAGACACATTTTACTCAGTCGTGTTCAGACTTTTAGGACCGTCTCATTATAAACCAGGAGGTCCTGAAGCCAATTCAAGTTCTGAAAGGTACAAGTCAGATTAGTAAAATTAGTTTGAGCAGTTAACTAATTAGCAGTCAATATTCACATTTAGAATTATATGCTGAAATAAAGAATATACTGAAATTGTTTGCACATTGTATTATTCGGTATGGCGTACCAGAAATGTTGTTTTACAATCTGGTCAGCCTGGTTTCAAGGTAGGCACATCAGAGTAAAAGATGATCTCGCATCCAGAGGCTGCCCCTAGGGAAGATGCTAGTGGTACTCCTGAACCATCGCTCCCGCTATGACAGTGCTGGTCGAGAATACCAACCTTGAGGAGGGCGCAGTGTGACCGCGTGCACGAAGCTACCTGCGGCCCACCTCCCGGCCCGGCACTTGGGTGGGGCCTTCGAATGGCCGACGGAACAATACCTCGTGCGGAATAGTAGCCATTATTTGCCACTTCCCTGTTCCAGAATATTCCTTTCGGCTAGTTCTAGTGGCCTCTCTTTCTAGAACATTTCGCTTTGTATGCGAGACCTGTATAGTGGCCGCTCTTGCTCGGAGTTAATGAAGTTGTTACGATGTGAAAAGTGGACAGGGAAAGTAGACAGTGCTAGTGCGGAGTTCAGTGGTGAGGTGTGACTCAGCAGTTCAGTTGTGAGCTGCGATTCGACAGATCAGTAGTATTGTGTTTCGAGTGTGCGTCAAAACTGACTCATGTGTAACGTTTGTGTTACGCTGAGTGCCTAAGTGATAAATAAATTTTGTTTTGCAGTCCCTGTTGTTCTCATTTGTTACAATAACTATAATTTTGAAAATTGGACTGGTGTGCTTAAGTATAATAGGAATTTCACTTTAATTGTTTGTAGTTTAGAGTAGGGATAATTAATAAATGCATACAACAACCAGGCATATTATTTAATTTTTGTAACATTTTTTTCTAACCTCCAGATGTCACGTATGGCATTTTACCTGAACTAATTATTTTTCCTATTGGGATTTTCGCATACACTTTGTGCAATAACCTTCAAAAGTCAAATAAAATATTGGGACCTAAACTAGGTAAATGAATTGTTTTTTGCTTTATTCATTTTACTTTTGTAACCAAACATATGGAGTGATGTTAATTTTAGTAGCTGGCATTTATTTTTAGATGTAATTAACTTCTTCTTCTTTAACGGATTACCTTCCTCTTTGTATGACTTACACTCCCGAAGACTTACAGTCCAATGCCTTGGATCAGTAGCCTGTTGAGGAGCAAGCGAGCTCTGGGCCATAGCATATCCAGGATGGGTGATCAACCCAATGCCTGATATGGCGGTCAAGGAGAAGAAGAAAATGAAATATAGTGATAATAAAAGGGATGATAGGAAAATTCGCGGATCAAATTATCCAACCCAGCATTCGCCTAGTGACCGAGGAAAACCGGTCAGATTGGTCGGCTCCGGGGTTTAAATCCGAGACCTCCCAAATGGAGGTCAAAGACGATACCGCCTGAGCCATCCCGCTCGGTAGATATAATTAACATAGGCTTAAAATAAGTGTAAATTTAAGAAAATTAGTATTATAATTTGTGAAGTCAACAGCATTACGACAACCATAAGAAGAGTTATGAAATTTCCTGTTCTGAATTTCTTTCCTCCCTGCAAATGAAGTTAATGTATTTGTTCATTCCTTCATAGCTATAATTGCAGAGATACTATGGTTATCGGTGACGAGTGAATACGCTCCAGCATACCATTAACTGTGCATATGCCGAATTGTCGATTGTATCAGAGGGAAGCGGTTAATGGTATGAAAATCCTTGACCAGGTGGAAGCATTATCTGTGTATTGGCGAATGGTTAAAACATAAGCCGCATGGGAAACTTCATAAGTTTAGATGTAGTGTTATAGTTAGCAGGATCTTATATTCCTGTAACCTTGTTTGCTGGGTAAACAATAAATGAAAGATACTATTGCCTTGAAGCTCGTCAAGTACAGTCCGTAAAGCGAATGAAACACTGAATGCTGGCGGAAACTACCGAATAATTCGGTTGTTTGCGACCATAAAATAATTCAATAGTTTCCATTCGGATCGCCTAATACTAATCGCGGCCTCGAAGGCAGGCTCCTAAAAGGAATGTTTTCATGTGTATATTCTACAGTAAGCGCGTCATATTCAGCTAGACCTTTTTACAATAATGGAGGAGCTTTACTGACGTAATTTTTTTTTATTGTTTTAATGAATTGCTGGTCCAAAATGGACGAAGTGGCATCTCACTCACTTCCCTGAAAAGTTGCTACTGATGTGCGCTTGGTTTTCTTTTGGGAGAGAGTCGGTATTATAGTTTGCTATAACTGAAATATATGTATAAAATATTCGGAGCGGTTTTAATGCTAGGGCAGGAGAAAATCAAATAACTCCAGTAACTATGAACATTGATTGTGAATGGGAGGAAGAAAGGGCTGTGATAAGGTGTGCAATAAGGAAGGGGTTACATTAATTAATATTTGTGAAGATAACAATTTGTCAATGTGTCGGAAAATGATTTATTGGTTACCTTTTGTCGTGGTGTCACTTTTCTGAGTATCCCAAGCGATAAACTGTTAACCTATCTGAAAAATTGTTTATCTACGGTTGGTTTACAAAATAAATATATATATATATATATATATATACAGGAATATTTAACGCTTGTGGAAGTATGCATTCATAATGATAATTTTTCATCCGGAAAGAAATTCTTTAACCAACTGGGGGGTTTAGCTATGGGCACTCTTTTGTCACCATTATTGGCCAACTTATCTATGAGTTTCCTGCAAATCCAAATAATGGAAGCATTTCTGAAGCTCTTTAAAATATGGTATGGATACATGGACCATATTGTTTCCATAATAAATAAAAAGCTTGTAGATGATGTCCTAAAACCTTTAAATTTATCCAACAGTTGAGCGAAATTCACAACAGAAATTGAATCGCGCAAAGAACATACATTTTTCGACAAAAGGATCATTAGGAATGCTAAAGGACCAGAATTTTGGATTTATAGAAAAAACCGCGCATACCAACCACTACATATTGCGACGTGTTGGTAGCACTGGGGATGCTAGTGTTGGCAATACGGCAGTTTAGGTTGGTAACACGGACAGGATATGACGTGCAGTAAAGGGATAGGTTAACTTCATAATTCACATTCGTCTCAGGGACGGCACAACAGCAGGTTGGCTCGTTATACAGTGCACGCCGGTTTCTGAGGGGAGGGGTGGGGGATTAGTTTGAGCACGTGTTTGCCTGAAGTACAGGTTCACACAATATCAGTTTCGCGCGTGTATTTCATTATTTTTGTGATTTCTTTCTTTTTCTTCGTGATCGTGTGTGGCTGTCTACAGTTGGTAAGTGTGATTTTTCCTACTTATCTTCGAGCGAGGTTCGGTTAGTACCGGAAAGGGGCGCAGCCCCCGTGGGTGCACCGAGGCGCACCATGGCGACTGAGGGAGAGGAACTCATTTGTGAAACGCCGATAGTCGGCATAGAAACGGAGGTAATTACTAGTACACCTCCACTTACGCAGGTGACCGGTGCGGACCACGTGCAGCCCCTCGATACACCTTTATTAGTACAGCAGTCAAATGGAGCTGGGATAGCCCCACGTGCGTATTCCGGTTCGACTCCGACACAATCACCATTACGATACATAAATTCAGATGCAGGTCCATATTTTGTGATTGTGCGGGGCAATAGTAAAAATATACGTGATTTCCACCCATTATGACTGGGTAAATGGTTGTTTTTACATGCCAGAGGAGCTACTCATAGCAATAAGTCGTGGTATAATCAACTAAAGGTACATTTTGCTTCGGCACAGAACGCGAATGACTTCCTAGATTCTGATTTCGATTCAATGCACGATACAACCTCCTATATACCTTCATATAACTTATTTGTGTCGGGGGTAGTACGGGGGATAGATTTAGGGGTGGATCTTGAAGAAAGTCGAACACATCTCAGCATGACTGGGAAATTATCAGTGCACCACATTATGCGTCTTAATCGCAGAACGCAGTTGAATGGGGAAACGCAGTATGTCTCAACGCGATCACTTAAAATCACTTTCGAACGCAAAACTTGCCCTCGCATATTTATCTTTATTACCAACGGTTCCATGTGAACCGCTACAATACGAGGTATTAGTTTGCACGAATTGTGGCTAATTCCATCACAGGGCAAAATTTTGTAAAAATAGGAAGCGTTGCCTCAAATGTGGACAGGATCACTTGGATGCACAACCAGAGTGTTTCGTGGATAAGCTTCGGTGCATAAACTGCAAACAGGAACATTTACCTACAATAAAAGAGATATGCGCGGCATATCACTTGGAAACCCAGATAACAAATACAATTGCTACTCTGCCGGTATCCCGTTATGAAGCCCGACAGATGGCGACCGGACACATATTGTATGCGGAACTATGCACACACCACTTATTCCGTCTACCCGGACACAACCGGGTGAAAATTTCCCGACCCTGCCCATTAAAGCACCTGTGCCGGATGTCACGAAGGTGGCACCGGAACCGGGGTGCCTAGGAGTTTCCGGCTCCAACAAGCGTAAATGTAATGCTCTTAATCCGCCGACTACACCGGAGTGGGTCCAGGAACACTGGGCACCACACGGCAGGTGGCCAGAAGCAGCACATGCAGTTAATACTCGGAACACAGAAACACACGAACAAGGGGGAGATGGTGGGGGAGACCTCCTACGTCGGCTGTATCTCGGGAGATCCCGAAGTCTTGGTTTGAGGAAATGGGTAGGAGAGATAATGTGCTCACACCTGAAGGAGGACCTCCTATACCACAGACGCGTGAGCCCAGGGGGATGCCCGGGGTTAACGTACAACTGCAGACTCTATTTCTAAAACTGTGTACGCTGGCACCAGACTACGTCCTGCACACCCTCCAGGGGCTGCAGCATCAGCTACACTTATACGTTTTGGCGAGTTGCACTAGATATTCAGCCAAATATTTGTTATTGGAACGCTCGCAGTGTGGTTCCAAAGCAGGTGGAACTGCAAGCATATTTAGCCCGTGTCCAACCCCTAGTGGTGATCGTCGTGGAGACTTGGTTCAGGGAAGGGCAGTCCTTTCGTCTCCCGGGTTAATACGATTTATAGAACTAACAGACTCTCGCATGGAGAGGGTGAGGCCATTTGTGTCGCAGACAACCTTCGGGTTTATAATTGATAGGCATTAGATTATCACCGCACCTCGAGGCGGTTCGGGTCGTGCTTGGGGATATTACTATCGTCGGAGTTTACACTTCGGGCACCAGATTCACAGTGCAAGAGTGGGAGAGGTTTCTTCACCCCCGTTCTTCGAAATAGTTGCTTGCAGGCGATTTTAATCTTGGTGACTTTGTGGAACTGACACCGCAACGGAGACGTAACTTTTCGCTAGGACAACAGGCGACGAAGCATGGATGGCAAGTTCTTACTCAACCTTATACGACTCGGCAAGGATCGCTAAATCAGATTGATTCCTCGCCGGACATCATATTTGCTACACAAGACGTGACTCCAAAATTTCAAGTATTCCGCCTCAACTATATCATGGTTAGCGACCATTACCATTTTATGCTTTACTCCCGTACGGCTCCCGGGGTTAATCCTACTTACCGACATCTTCACCGCACAGGTGTCTTTACTCCGCATCACTTCCAAACTTACCTCCAACACACCACCCGACCACGCAGTGACGCCGATGTCACTTGTGAACATCTAGAAGATACCCTAACCGGTTATCTAGACCAGTTCCACCCGAAAATACCTCGACGCTCTCGGCGAATACCTAGGCCGCCTTGGTGGACACCCGAATGTGCCCGTCTGGTGGCAGATAAACGTCAGCTCTACGCACAATATCACCGGGAACGCACCAGAGAAGCCTTTTCCTAGTACGGGCTAAAGAGGCACAAGTTCATCGCCGTTTCCGTCAGATTAAACGCGTTGCTTGGGCGAAATATTGTAATTCCACTTCGACCCGCACACCTACCCCTCAGGTTTTAAGACGTCTGGCGTGGTTCACAAAGGCAAGGTACTCGGTACCACCACCGATATCGGGACGGCCGCAGTTGCAGTCTGACTTCTTAAGGCATGTTGCGCCTGATTCGGTACTGGATCCCCCTTTACATCTTCCTGTAGACTCTAATGTATCAGACCTTGTGTCGCCCGGTCACGGGAACAGATGTCCGTAGTATTGTGATCGGTAAATCCGACAAATCTACGCCGGGACTTGATGACATTACGTATCGTCATTTGAAAGCGCTACCACCCAGATGGTATACGCTCCTGGCGATTGCCTTTACACGTATACTCCGTACTGATGTCCCACCAGATTCATGTCGAGATGTGATTATTTACCCTACCTTAAAGCCAGGGTGCATCGGGCTAACCTGGGCAGACTGTGGATATGTTAATTACATCCGTAACGTTTTTGAAAACTCCTTCAGGAACGTTTGAGCCTCTACTTGGAGCGGTATTCCTTATGGCCCGCCACGCAATATGGATTTCGAAAGGGTTATGGCACCACCTACCCTTTATACATACTCCTTACTGATATCCATATCGCATTTCATACCAACCGGAAGGTACTTGCACCTTTCCTGGACCTGTCGGCAGCATATGACCATGTCGTTCTACAGACCCTTATAGAACGCCTACGCAGATATTCAATTCCTTCACGTTTATGTGCATTGCCCTTTTTCATAATCGCTGATACCACCTAGCGCCGCATTTTCATAACTCACAAACTCATAACACCTCCCGAGGTTTGATACAAGGTTCGGCTCTTAGTCCATTGTTATATTCTTTGTATATAGGGGATATTCATTCCGAAGTGACGATGTCAGCGCGAGTTTTGCAATATGCGGGTGACTTGGTGATCTATGCGCCGATACAACTGAATGCCAGGACGGGCTTCCGAATATTTGAACAAGACTGCTTTCGTGCTATTCAGTTTCTGCAATCATTGGGTATGTGGGTAAATATCCGGAAAACTAAATTCCTGCACTTCCGTCGCTCCACCAGACCTTCACCGTTTACGCTTCCATTACAAGACCACGACCTGGGCCCGACACCGACGATAAAATTT
This sequence comes from Deroplatys truncata, assembly GCA_030765065.1. NCBI lineage: Eukaryota > Metazoa > Arthropoda > Insecta > Mantodea > Mantidae > Deroplatys > Deroplatys truncata. Next base: position 375,447,570 of record CM060990.1, read on the forward strand.
TTAGGTCTCCATTTGCAACACAATCTCTCCGCAACAGCACATTACAAATTTCTTTTGACTACCTTGACTCGCACCAAACACCTATTCAGAGCCATGGCAGCCCGACACTGGGGTATGCATCTACTTCTACTTCTCCGACTCATACCGCCACTTATATACTGGAATACGGACAACTCCTGGCGCCGCCGCTAACGCGTGGAAATAGCCGGATGTTGGACACCGTCTTTTACCAACTCTTTAAGGTCATATTTAATATTCCGGGCAAACCGGCTAAATACCTATCCCAACGATACTTCCCGAAGTATCAGTTGGACAATCTGCTCTTCACGCTCGGTGTACACTTTATTGCTGGCCTACTGACACATTCTCATACGCCGTTATTACCCAAACTTACCCGCTTATACGAGCTACTATGCAGCAAACCCGGTGAGGTGACACAATTACCTTTCCCAATACTGCGCGGTCTTGCGATCTTTCGTCGAATCAACGACTATTTCAGTACGCCCGTATATCCTGCGTATCTGCTGGACATTCAGACCCACACCCTTCCCGACCATGTCCATGTCGACACAACGACGTTCCATATTCAGAGTTCTTATTATTTGCCACTTTGGAGCGCGTACCGGAACGACAGGAAGGTCCTTTGGAAGGACGACTCACCACTCATGATTTTCACAGACGGTTCCAAAACGCCTCATGGCACTAGTGCAACGATTTACGTCGACGCAACGACGGAAACTTTTACGTGGCGACTGGACGATCGTATTACTATCTACACGGCGGATTCCATTGCGCTTTACAGTGCCTTGAAATATTTACACTATCATTTCGTCCCACACTGTATCATCTTTACCGATTGCCGCAGTCTTTTAACGGTACTACAAAGTCCGACTCGATGGCCCAAGGTCCAAATGTGTGAAGTTCTTATCCGCAACCTCTTACATAACCTACCGGAGACAGTGCACCTATGTTTGACTTGGATTCCGAGCCATGTAGGGATCCCTGGCAACGAACGATTGGACACAGCTGCACGGGACGCTACGAGGAACATGACGATCTGTGAACAGTTCCGAACACCACCATCTGACATTGCACGGCATAACCTACGGGGGGTGACCGACATTGGACGACCCACACGACTGCCGATAGACCATTCTCACAAAGTTTTAATCGGGTTCTCGGGGATTACCTAACCGAGCTTTTTCTTATTATTTTCGTATTTTATTCCACGTGGCATTGGCTCCTTCTTATCTTTTTCGTATTGGCTACCCGACACGGATCTATGCACCTGTGGACATCGGGGCGATGTTAACCACATGTTTTTTGCATGCCCCCTTCGCCAGGCCGCTACGACAGCTCTTTTTACCGAACTATACCACTTGAATATCATGGGCCCATATCACTTACCCTCGATTCTCCTTCCCTTTTCCGGACATCTTTGTAGAGCTTTATTCCTCTTTATTACACGTACAAAAATGAAGCTGTAGACGATGGTTTCCCCCTCCTTTTTAGCGTACACGGAAACTAGTTTCACTGCTGTTAACCGTCTTCCTGAGACGCAGTAGCACACCTTGTGGTGGGGCAGTAGTGTCTAAAAAAACCAACAACAACAACTTCATAATTGTGGGGTGTGCGAGTAAGTGTCTCCCACCTTCCTCTTTCTGCAATGCACTTGAAGCGGTAACACGTTGAAACAATTAGGTGAAAGTAATCTGTATATTTCTGTGTGGCCATCCAAAGCTAAAATGGATTGATTATTGAAATAGGTGACCTTACCTGATAATCCCATGTAAGTTAAGTGCGATTACATATATATGTCTAATGAATATTTAGGCTGGCCCCGTTCGATCTCGTGGTGAACGTGAAGAAATGTAAAGATCCCGGGTACCCTCTAGCTCTACCATCTAAATTTAAGTGTTATTAATATTTGAGGTGCGACATTTGGTGGGGCGCGGGTATATGATAATGTAAAAACTTTTTTCCCCACCGTCCTTTGAATATGTTAGCTTAATTTTGGATGGACCATGTATTTCAACGTGAGGAGGTACTTTTCCGTTTCAGTTTTTTTAGAAAAGGATGGGGAAAATCTGCTCTTAGTCCTCTTCCTGGAAAGTGGTTATAAAAGCAATAGGAATGTGAATAAATTACCTTAAGAGTGAGTTTAAAAGTGGATGTGATCTCTTCAATAGCTGGTGCCTACCCCTTTTAGGCGTTTTACTTTTATAGACAATTCGCGTTATGAACACAAACGTAGCCATTTTTTCGATAACTCACATGCAAAGTGGGAACTGCCAACCTAAATCAAAAGGTGAAATCCGCTAAGTATGCGATGTGTTGTTACTAGAACTTCTTCGTTTAGTGTTGCCGCTGACAAAAACGCAACGCATTCACAGTAAGAAAGACTATGCACCAAAATAGTAATTTTTGTATTGTTTTTGTGAAAGTTTGTTATACTAACATGTTATTTACATTAAATAAAGAAGTTTCTTTACTTTAACAGTGGTAGATAGTTAACACAAACTTACATAAAAATACTTGGCTATCCTGCATAATAGCGGCCTGTCTTCTGCTAGCAACGGCGTGGGCGTGGCCTAGGTGGTTGTTGCCAATGGTGAGAATGGAAAACACGCTGTAGGCATAACATGTAGCCAACCCATGCACACAATGTACAGCGAACCATTGAAGTTGTATACATATACGGCACGCGTATTGTTATTTATCGTTGTTGATGTATTATTATTATTATTATTATTATTATTATTATTATTATTATTATTATTATTATTATCATCATCATCATCATCATCATCGGAATCCAAATAAAGCATTTGTGGAAACGTCGTGTGTGTCAAAACGAAAAGTCTGATAAATACCTAAACTCCCTTTACATGGAATATTTTTCGAAATTTTTATGTTCTAAAAATGGCTGTAACGATTTCGATTAAAATACCATACATTAAAAATATTTACATGACAAATAAAATGTATATCTCGAATTTTCGGTGAAGAGCCTATGAAGTCCTTTATTCGGAAGGAATTTTTTATAAGCTTGTATAGCTGGTAATCGTTAAGCGATAGAGGAAAACGTACTACACCAAAATGTAGATCTCTTCAAAACATACAATATATTTAAAATAAGCTTTATTGTGGCATGAGCCGTTTCTGAGATATCCGTTATTAAATGTGCGAATTGTTCATTTTTTGAAGGTTTCAATGTTTATTTTTTTGGTCATTCTCTTAAAGTCCTTTCAACATTCAGTTGTTTCTACTGATGTCATAGAAACAAATGGAATTTTAAAGGAGCGTATAGCGTCCAGTTCTTAAATATTTGACTATTGCTGTTCTCTTTGTATCGAAATGTGTAATGTAGCTATTTCTGCAAAGTCTTTTTTATTATTATTAAAATGTAGTAGACATAAAAAAAGCTGGATTAAGAATAATTTATGTATCTACTAATAAACGATAGAGGGTAGAGGAAGTCATGTGAATGAATCAATTGTAATTTTATTATTGTTTTTATAAAAGGAGTTGAAAGCAAATTGACTTTCTGTGCTGCCAAGCTGCAAAGAATGACAGTATTAAGGTGTTTTGAGCTACTAAACGTGTCCTTTTCAGCAAGTCCTTTTTCAGTCTGTACAAAGCAAGAAATATTAAATGAATGAATTTTCGGGTAAAGCAGCTGTAATATAAAATGATTTTTCAGACTTTGAACACCCCTAAGGCTGTTATAAGATTATGCAAACTTTCAAACATTTATAATACACTTTTAAGCGCAAAGGTGCAATGACATATCCTGGAATATTATCACAAATGCTAACACAGGAAAATATTGGTTTACCTCAAATTGTACATCTTTCCTGCATTTTAGAGCATTTCATAGTTTCCTAGATACTTAGCGTAATAGAGAATTCAATCAGAATGAATGGAAGTTCACTGGCTATTTCCAGAAAATTCAAAATGCATGCTTAATTTGAACTCACCAGCACAAACACACTAACACTCCGTAGCTCACACCCTCGCAATCAAACACTGCAACTCACCAGCAAAACACACTCACAGTTCAAACCCCTCCCCGAGGTGCTCACTATGTGAGTATGGCTTTGACGTACCCAGAGTGCCCGAGCCAGTCCTCACCATTATCATCCCTTCACCCTCATCTGAACTAGCCACGTTATCTTCATTTATTTTACTCTTCCTTTTCTACAAGTATTTCTTAAGCTGGGTTCAGTCTCTATAGTTTTATTAACACCTGTCTCACCAACAGGGATATTTTCTATTTCCGTGGTTGCTGTCAGTAGTTATAACACCCCCGGGGACGCACCGAAATGATGACGTCACTGGCGCCAGTCCTAAGAAGGTGTACGTCTTAAGTAGGTGTAAGGATTGGAAATGTGTATGTGATGGAGGTAAAGGTGTGTAGGATGTTTTAAGTAGGTGTAAGTATTAAGTAGGTGTACGTTTTAAGTAGGTGTACGTTTTAAGTAGGTGTACGTTTTAAGTAGGTGTAAGAATTGGAAATGTGTATGTGATGGGGGTATAGGGTTGTAGGATGTACTAAGTAGGTGTAAGTATTAAGTAGGTGTACGTTTAAGTAGGTGTAAGTATTGAGGAGGTGTAAGAATGTGAAAAAAAGGTGCGTGGCGAGCGGAAGGTATTGGGTTCGACGGGGGTGTGTGTGTGTGTGTGGGAACGGTGCAGGCGGCGGGGCCGCGCGCGCGCGCGTGCGTGCCCTTTTTGGATGTGGAGATTTTTTGGGGGGAATGGTTGGTGTTTTATGCTATGGCGATAGTTTTAACCTAACCTACCTAACCTATACATGTAGCTTTTCCTTTTTTCTTTTAAGACTAGAAATGGAGAATTAGTAGGAAACGGTTAGGGAAGGAAAAGGTTAAAGAAAAAGAACATGATTTTTTTTGTGCGCTCATGGCGAGTGCATTTTTATTATGCTTTGATCAGAAGAGAAGCAGAAATGCATGACAGAGGTATATGACACCCTTTTTTTTAAAAAAAAAACACGAGTGTGTCAGCAAACAATAGCAGACATACGATAATGACACTTGGGCAATAATAACTTTTAAGCACATGAAATATATTTTGAACTACATTAATATACATACAGTTAGCTGGAATACTTTTGGTAATACTTGAACCAATAATAAACGTTTAAGCACATGATATATGAACACCTGGGTAATACTTGAAGCAATAATAAATCTTTAAGCACATGATATATGAACACTTCGGTAATACTTGTAGCAATAATAAACGTTTAAGCACATGATATATATTTTGAACTACAACGATATACATATAGTTAGCTGGAACACTTGGGGAATACTTGTAGCACGTTTTTAAGCACACGATATATTTATTTGGAACTACATTGATATATATTACCTTCACCACGAAAAGGACTGCTGTTTCTTTTTGTCTCTTTCTTTTCATGCTTTTGTTTTTGCACTTAAACAAGTTACAGGCACGTTGAAAGAATTGAGAAAAAAAAAACACTGGAGCACAGAAGAGGGAGGGGCGTCATTAGTTTTTTTTTTGTTAAACGGGGCACTTACATAAAAAAGTGGCACTCAATAGTGTTGCAAACACGAGGAAAAAAAAAACACTGGACATTATTCAATGGCTACGTTGCGCTTCTTCTTATATGCACGTGCTGGTGACGAGGAGCAAGTGGACGAAGGTGGAGAACTCCGTCGGCGGGAGGAGCGGGGCGACGTAATCGTCTTGCGTGGAGATGTTGGCGGTGCCGATGCTGTTGCTGCAGCCGTAGGTGGGCGAGTAGGGAGGGTTAGGGATGAAACATTCCTGCGCCTTGGTGATACAGAGGATGCGGGCATGTTTTAAGTTTTGATCTTGCACAAATTCGAGAGGAGGTATGTGAAGAGGAAGAACGAGGTGATGGGAACGAGTAGTGTTGGGGAAAGGGGTGCACCCTGCGTTGTGGACCCTGCAGTTTAAGGTGGGTACGTTGTTCGTTCCGACGAAGACGGTGCACTTGGCGTCGGATGCGTTGGCATCCACTTTTGAAAGTTCGAAGTTGATGCTGATGACATCGGCGTTGGAGGCGCACGCTTTGACGGTGATGATCTTGAACCTGTCGAAGCGGTGCGACTCGATGTGGGTGGATAAGATTTCGAATTTTGCTTCATCAGCGAAGCTTCCGTCTCTGGCGATGGAAAAGGCGACGTCGAAGGCGATCCTCATGGAGACGTTGTTGCCGACGTCGAAGGCATCCGTGCGGAACATGCCTGGTTTAGTTTTCTGTATCTCGCATGAACCTGAGCCCGAAGGTGACAAATCCAGAGGCGGTACGTTGCTCTCCAAGGAAGACGAGGTAAAACGGCTGTTGATTGAGTTTGTCGACGAGATACTGCGGGTAGTCGTTGTACCTCGTGGGCAAGAAGTACTCTTGTCCATCAATGCTGACGACGAGTCTTCGTCCAAACTTGGTGCGAACGGCTCTGATGACATCGACGAGGTACGGGTCGTTCTCGCGGAGATCTCTCAGCGAGGAAGCGGCGAAGCCGGAACCGGAGGCGTCACCCCTGAGGTTCAGCTCCTCGATAGCGTCGAGGTTGTCGACCTGGCGCAGCGTATATCTGGATTCGGCCGCCGGCAGGTCCGCGTCTTCGTAAGCGTCTTCGCGCAGAGGGCCTCTGGAGGCGTCTGGGGCGCGGGACTGCTGCTGGTGCGATTGACCCCTCTTGCGAGTTGTGCCGACGTGTCCGCTGCGTGACATGGGTGACGTGCTGGAACTATCGCTGCTGCTGCAACGGCTGGCAATGGCGTCGCTGCGAAACCCTTGCGTAGTAGTTTAGGAAGTGCTCGACTTGGGCGTTCAGCTCCCTCAGGTCTTGGTACACTCCGACCTGGCAGCGGGCGCAGCAGAAGGACCTTCGGTAGCGTATGCTACAGGCGCAGACGCTGTGGAAGCAGTGCGAGCAGTGGTAGATGGGGCATGGTAGCAGCATGACCCGCTCCTCCGACGACTGTGAGGATGGCCGAGCAGAGCTGCAGATATATAGCGAGGAGTCCATGGGAGTGGGGAGGAGAAGGAAGGTCAGTTGCGTGACCGGAAAATGGTAATTCGATGCATTTTGTTTATCTGCGTCTCGCCGTCATCCGGCGGGAAGTTGTTTGTTATGTTTCTTCGGCCGCGGGCGATAACCATGGAACCATCTGCAACGGAAATGCCGCCCACATCCCGACTGGCGCCGCGTATCGCATCCCGTTAGGCCTTCCTCCCCGCATCCGGTGTTGGCAAAGGTCCAACCGCGAGAGGGGGTGGTAAACGCATCAGCTCGTCGCGGTAGCGATTTCCGCCTGCATCTTTTTGACCGCTTCGCGGAACGTCTTGGGACCGACCTTGGAGCCGGAGCGCGGGTCGTTGGGCGACACGAGGCGCGTGTGAAGGATGCTCGTGGTGCCGTTCTGACGCTCCATCTTCGCGCGATCGATGGCCTCCTCTATGAGCCTGGCTCCGAGGTGATACGAGATTTCGTAGAAGGCTCTGGGAGTGGCGACGAGGGAAAACCTGGTGAAGTGGGAAAAGTTCATGTCGCCGAAGAAGTACTCTTCGGTGAGGGCCACGTGAAGGGCGCAGTTCTCGAAGGCCGCCACCAGCAGGCGCATCTCCACCTCGTTGTTCTTCAGGTGGCGGTAGAGCTCGCCGACGAGTCTGGCGAGGCGCTCCAGGACGCTCCACTCCCATTCTGTGAGGGAAATGCTGGCGCCGACGGTGGTCTCGACGACGGCCGTTGGCACGCCGAATATCGGCTTGAGGAGAACGGAGATCTCCGGCGCGACCGCGTGCCTCTACCTCTCTCGGGTGGGTTTCTGGTAGTAGGAGTTGACGATGGGAGATAGGGCCATGAGCTCGTGCCATTCCTCGGTGGAGCTAAGCTCGACGACGGCGGAATCTCCGCACCTGGATAGGGCGATGACCGCGTTGTACGGCGGGTAGGCGGAGTAGCCGACGCGCACGAACTTGGTCTGCGCTCGGTTGACGAACAGGACGTTGGAGAATGGACCCATGATGGCGGGTCGCAAGCGAACGGCCACGGCGGCAGCAGCGGCGGCGGCGGGGGGAACGGGTCTGGCCTCCTCCTCCAAGGCCGGCGTCGGTTTAGGTGGACCAACATCGTTCTCCTCCTCCTCCTCCTTGACCTTGCGAGCCTTCTTCTTCGACGTGGACCTGAAACGAGAAGAAAAAACACGAAAGCAATGTTGCAAAAAGAGAAAGAAAGCCTTTTTTTTACCCAATGAAAAAATAAAGAGGTACTTACATGTTTCTTTCTTTTCGTTCCGAGAAGCCGAAAGTCCGCGCGTCGACTGGAGGCCCCGATGGATGCTTTAGCCGTACTTATACTGCACCGTCGTCGTCATCGTCGTCGGGCGTTGCCTTCTAGAACGATAGAAAAAGAACACGTTGAGGACGAAGTCATGAGAAAAAGAAACCAAGCAACATTGACGAGATAAAAAAAAACAGGGTTTGGGGAAAAAGAGGAGAAGCCATGCCAGACATCGTGTGGAAACAAAAATACCCACGTGCAGATGTTCGCAGCGCTGATATCCGCCTGCGCCCTTGCAGCTTGCGAGGCGCACGTTTCGGAGAGCGTTTAGGATGAGGCGATCGTTGTAGGCGAAGTTGGATATCTTCAATTTTGATAGAAAGTCGCGTTCCGGAAGATGACGGCAGCGATGCTGGAGATAGGAAACCACGTAGTGCCCGCAGGTGGCGGATCGATGGCCTTGCAGGCGACGGGTGTTGTGGCGCCAATTGGACCCGCAGGATCGATGCAGAAAGCAGGAAATGGCGGTTGAGAGATGGGGTAAACCGTAGCTGTCGAAGTAACTTCCGCGTCCGTCTCGGGAGATGTAGATGCCCACCCAGTGCTTTCCAGGACGCGTGCTGGGATCCGTGTTGACGACGAAGGCGGCGGGAAGTTTGGGTGGGGGACCTTGCCGGTAGCACTTCGGAGGGGAAGACTCCGGCGAAGTGCGGGCACTTGGATAGGATGCGATGAATCTGATGCGTGTTCATGACACGAGCACGGATCTGTTCTCGTCGACTACCACGGTGCGATGCATCTCCGATAAGATGGGCAGGTTGATGGATTCTGTGAGCTGCGACTCGAATCCGATGCTTATAGAGAGAGAGTGCCGTGATGGGAACCCGAGATGTAGCCCTTGTTGCCCGATAGTTCCGGGGTGAGGTCGAAGGCGAGTATGGTGTATCCTTGTTGATAATCGGACCTCGAGATGGTATGCCCCTTGTTCTTCAGGTAGGTTCCGAGGCCATCCTGTAGGGTCAGATAGCATCTCAAGTACCGCGATTTGGCAAACTTGGGTTGCAGAGGATGGGTGGGAACTGGGCGTCCGTTGACGTACACGTGAATGTAGTTCATGTTGAAGTGCTGAAAGTTGTAGGGATTCTTCTGTACGGGACCCGTGTAGGCTGTATCGGACACGAGCGAAATGATCATTCTTCGGGGGATTCGCCCCACCAGGATGTCGTTGAAGGTGAGGCTTCCCGTGCCCCTGGGAATGTTGAGGGCGAGAAAGTCGACGTCCTTGAGATGATATTTTGCGTTGCTTTTGGCGAGCGCCTTCTGATGCGCCAGCTTCACGGTCGGACTCGGTCTGACGGTTCTCAGATGCAACGTCGCATAGGTGAACAGGGTGAGCCCCTTGAAGTTTGCGTCGCCGGAAATCAGGTGAAAGTCTGGTGAGGAAGGAGTGAGCGTGATGTCGAGGTTCACGCTGTTGAGGAGAAGGGCGCCCTGAGCGAAGAGCGCGTTGGAGAGGGGCCCCAGCATGTGCACGACCGCGCTCTTCTTCGTGTACTGGTATCGCCACTGCAAACCTTGGTTGAGCGCGAAATCGTCCATGAATCCGGCCGCGTCCTTATGCCAGAGGGTGGACTGCAGTTTGGCATTCATGACGTCGGAGTCGTAGTTGAGGAGCTGTTCGCAGTAGGTCCTGAAAGGGTATCCGCCCTGGGGGAGGGATACGATGACGTTGTTCAGGGACACCGTCACCTGTTGAAACAGAGAATTTAGGGAGTTGTTGACGAAGGTGACCTTGTCGTTTTCTCCCAGCTCGCTCCCGTCCTCCCCTCAGAGGCTCACCTTATGTGAGTACGGGTTTTGGCGCACCCGGGGGTTCCCGAGCCAATCATCGCCACATTCATCCCCTCACCCCCATCCGGTCGAGGTGGGTTCTTCTCGTGACCGGTGGACACAAGGTAGGCTCTCGTGCGTTCTTTTCATTCCATTCATACCGCACCTCACCATCGTTTCTTTCTTCCCTTGTCACTTTCCGACCATTTCGCACCACGACATTCACACAACTCTTTTTCTTCCTGGCCGGCCTACCTTGCGTGCGAAACGCCCAAACAGTTTTATTTCCTTTATCTTTTCTTTTAATCCTCCATGGACACAGCCTGACGGATACCCGCGCACTGGTGCGCAGCTGGGTGAGTGGGTAATGGCGTCATCCCCACCACCCGGGGTCGTCATGTAGGGTTTGTGTTCGTATCCGCTGTTCAACTGCAGTCCCGCGGGGGGCCATTGCATGAGCTGCTGACTTCTGACGGCGATTGGGTCCCTCTGTCTATGTTCTGGGAGGTGTGACCCTGGGGTGAGCTAGGTATAGATAGGCCACTCACCCAAGCCAGGGTAGCGCCCGGGAAGTCAGAGCCCGAGGTCGGAGACGGTTGCAATGGTGGAGGATTTATTTCGCTATGGAGCACCCTTCCTCCATTAATACAAACAAGCGCCGAAAAGTCATTGTAACAGAAGTGACACCACCGAAAACTGGTTGTTACTTGGTCATTTCACGAACCGAAGAAGGACAAAGTTTTGAGAAGGTGAACCCTTTTATAATTCAGAAGGGCATTGATGCTATTGCTGGTGCGGTTCAATCCTGCAACCCCTCAGGGGCTCACCTTATGTGAGTACGGGTTTTTGGCGCACCCGGGGGTTCCCGAGCCAATCATCGCCATCTTCATCATTTCACCCCCGTCCGGTCGAGGTGGGTTCGTTCTCGTGACCGGGGGACTCAAGGTAGGCTTTTGTGCGTTATGTGCGTATCACTCCATCTCGCCCCTCACCATCGCTTCTGTCTTCTCTTTTATTTATGCACATTTCGCCCCACGCCCATTCATTTACACGTCTCTTTTACTTCTTCGCCTGCCTACCTTGAGTGCGAAACGCCCACACACTTTTAGTTTCTTTTAACCTTTTATGTTAATCCTCCGTGGACACAGCCTTACGGATACCCGCGCACTGGGTGCGCAGCTGGGTGAGTGGGTAATGGCGTCATCCCCACCACCCGGGGTGGTCATGTAGGGTTTGTGTTCGTATCCGCTGTTCAACTGCAGTCCCGCGGGGGGGCCATTGCCTGACCTGCTGACTTCCGACGGCGATTGGTTCCCTCTGTCTATGTTCTGGGAGGTGTGACCCTGGGGTGAGCTAGGTATAGATAGGCCACTCACCCAAGCCAGGGTAGCGCCCGGGAAGTCAGAGCCCGAGGTCGGAGACGGTTGCAATGGTGGAGGACTTTTGTTTCGCTATGGAGCACGTTTTCTCCATTATAAACAACAAGCGCCGAAAAGGTTTAGTAACAGAAGTAGCACCGCAACAGCTGGTTGTTACTTAGTGATTACCCGTACAGAGGAAGGACAATCATTCGAGAAGATGAACCCTTTTATCAGCCAGAAGGGCATTGACTGAATTGCTGGTCCGGTTCTTTCCTGCACTCGGCTTCGTAATGGTTCGTTGTTAGTGCAAAGAAAATCCGAGGCACAAAGTAAGTCCTTGTTGAGCGCCACGATTCTCGACGGTTATCCTATCCGTGTTGAGAAGCACCGCACCTTGAATTCTTGTCGAGGCGTTGTCACCACGCATAGCCTCGATGGCATATCGGACGAGGACCTGGTCGAATATCTTGCAGACCAGAAGGTGACAGCGGTTCATCGAGTGCAGGCCAAACGCGACGACGTATTGGTACCCACTCGTACCCTGTTTCTAACATTTGATGGCGTCGATCTGCCCACGAGCCTCTCCGCAGGGTACGAGAGTATTTCTGTGAGGCCTTATATTCCTAGACCCCTGCGTTGTTTTAAGTGCCAACGTTTTGGCCATACGCAAGTCTCATGTAAGAGTGCCGTTAACATCTGTGCAACATGTAGCCAGGCCTCACACGAAGGTAACTGTTCAACAGCACCCGTCTGCGTTAATTGTAAAGGGTCTCATTCTGCTTCGTTTGCCGACTGTCCGCGGTACTTGGACGAGAAGGCGATCCAGGAGATCCGGGTAAAGGCAAAACTCTCCTTCGCTGAAGCCCGGAGGCGTTACCATGCGCGCCAACCTTCACTCCTGCGATCTGGCACATTTAGTTCTGTTGTTGCCTCGCCAGTACCACGAGTAGATGCCGAAACTCAGACCTGGACCATGACTGGATTAAACGCCACTACCATCCGGCCGTCCATTAAGGCTACAGTTACCAAGCCGTATAAACCTGGTCCCAAGTCAATGAAGTCGCAAGCCGCTGAAAAGAAACCCAAGCAGAAACTTCGTAGGGAAGATTTTCTAAAGGACCCTCCGCGTGTAGGCGGTAACAAAAGTTCACCTTCTCCTCCTCGGAGGTCGCTGTCCCAGGAAGGTCCTGGGACAAGCCGCGCTCAGCGGCACCTCTCACCCATCGCCACCCAGAACCGATTCACGGCGCTTGAATCGGTTTCTGGCACTGAGCGCGTGGGCCCTCCCTCCGAGGAAGCTATGGAGTCTGACCAACTCCATACAAAAAGCCCGAGTCCAAAGGTTAAACAAAAGGTAATTTTAAGCCGCCCTTCTAAATAGACAGTTTATCCCCTTTTTCTTAATGGCTATCCTGACCTGGAATGTACGTTGTGTACGATCGCATAGGGCGGAACTGCAACTTTTATTGCGTTCCCATTCGCCTATGGTCGTATGTTTGCAGGAGACCAAGCTTCGCCCTCACGATCCTTTTGATCTCCGAGGATATACTCCGGTTCGCTACGACCTAGAACCGGAGGAGGGTACTCCTGCTCATGGAGATGTCATGTTGTTAGTGCGTAACGACGTTCATTTTAAACCTGTCACACCTACATCCGACTTGCAAGCTGTTGCCGCTCGCCTTCACTTACCCGGCTTTTTGTTTTCTGTTTGCTCTGTGTATTCACCTCCGTCGTCTCCCCTCGCTCCCGCGGACATTCGAGCTCTTCTGTCCGCTCTCCCAACACCATTTCTTCTGTTGGGAGATTTTAATGCCCATCACCCACTGTGGGGTTCGCCATGGGCTTGTGCGAGGGGAACTCTTCTTTCCGACATTCTTTATCAGTTCAATCTTTCCATCCTCAATACAGGTGCACCTACTTTTATTTCTGATTCTTCTGGTACATTCTCTCACCTGGACCTTGCCACTTGCTCACTCCAGCTTGCTCGTCGTCTTCAGTGGAACGTCGTCAATGACACCTACTCCATTGACCATTATCCCTGCATTGTTTCTCTACTGTCACACCACGTACAGCATTCCAGTGTACCTACCTGGATATTCCCAAAAGCCGACTGGAGCTTGTATTCCAGCCTCGTGCGTTTTTACGATCAGCTCTTCGCCGACATTAACCAACTAGTGCAGCACCTTACGTCTACGATTTGCTCTGCCGCCGAACGCGCAATTCCCCGTTCATCCTCTCAACCTCGGTGGCCAGCTGTTCCGTGGTGGAACGAGGATTGTCGGGACGCCGTTCGTGCCCGTAGGACTGCACTTAGGGTGTTTCGGCGACGGCCTACACTTGCTAATTTGGTGACTTTTAAACAATCGCGCGCCAGGGCTCGTCGCATTATTCAGGATAGCAAGAAGGCGTCGTGGACTCGTTTTGTCGAGTCTTTTAATCGCTTTACGCCTTCATCTGTTGTTTGGGATAAACTTCGTCGCTTCTCAGGTAAAGTGTCGCATTGTACTTTTTCTGGCCTTCAGGTTTCCAATGCCACTACAGTGGATCCGGCTGCCATCGCTAACACTCTGGGTGCTTCATTTGAGGCGGTATCCAGTTCAGACCATTATTCCGCCGGCTTTCGCTCTATTAAAAACCGGCTGGATTCCGACACCATTAATTTTCGGTCTGCTGATATTGAATGTTATAATGAACTTTTCACAATGCGGGAGCTGGAGCACGCTCTTCATTGCTCTAGGCACTCCGCTCCTGGGTCGGATGGCATTCATGTCCTGATGTTAAAGCACCTTTCACCCGACAGTAAACGCTTTCTCTTACAGGTCTATAAACGTATTTGGCAAGACGGCTTTTTTCCTTCCGTTTGGCGCGAAGCCACCATTGTCCCTATTCTTAAGCCTGGGAAGGATCGCCAACTACCTTCCAGCTACCGCCCTATCTCCCTCACCAGTTCCCCTCAGGGGCTCACCTTATGTGAGTACGGGTTTTTGGCGCACCCGGGGGTTCCCGAGCCAATCATCGCCACATTCATCCCCTCACCCCCATCCGGTCGACGTGGGTTCTTCTAGTGACCGGTGGACCCAAGGTAGGCTCTCGTGCGTTCTTTTCATTCCATCCATAATGCACCTCAACATCGTTTCTTTCTTCCCTTATCACTTTCCGGATATTTCGCACCACGACATTCGCATATCTCTCTTTTTCTTCCCCGCCGGCCTACCTTGCGTGCGAAACGCCCACACAGTTTTAGTTCCTTTTATCTTTTTATTTAAGTCCTCCGTGGACACAGCCTGACGGATACCCGCGCACCGCGTGCGCAGCTGGGTGAGTGGGTAATGGCGTCATCCCCACCACCCGGGGTCGTCATGTAGGGTTTGTGTTCGTATCCGCTGTTCAACTGCAGTCCCGCGGGGGGGCCATTGCATGAGAAGCTGACTTCTGACGGCGATTGGGTCCCTCTGTCTATGTTCTGGGAGGTGTGACCCTGGGGTGAGTCTGGTATAGATAGGCCACTCACCCAAGCCGGGGTAACGCCCGAAAAGTAAGAGCCCGAGGTCTGAGACGGTTGCAATGGTGGAGGATTTCTATCGCTATGGAGCACCCTTCCTGCATTAATACAAACAAGCGCCGAAAAGTTATTGTAACAGAAGTAGCACCGCCGTCATCTGGTTGTTACTTGGTCATTTCGAGAACAGAAGAAGGACAAAACTTTGAGAAGGTGAACCCTTTCATAATTCAGAAGGGAATAGATGCTATTGCTGGTGCGGTTCAATCATGCACTCGTCTACGGAATGGTTCCTTATTGGCACAAACCAAGTCCGATCAGCAAAGTAAGACCTTGTTGCGCGCTACGGTTCTCCACGGTTACCCCATCCGTGTTGAGAAGCACCGCACATTGAACTCCTGTCGGGGCGTCGTTACCACCCATAGCCTCGATGGTATATCGGACGAGGATCTCGTAGAATATCTATCTGATCAAAAGGTCACTGCAGTGCATCGAGTGCAGGCCAAACGCGACGGCGTATTGGTACCCACTCGTACCCTGTTTATTACATTTGATGGCGTCGATCTGCCCACGAGCATTTCCGCAGGGTACGAACGGATTTCTGTGAGGCCTTATATTCCTAGACCTCTGCGTTGTTTTAAATGCCAACGTTTTGGGCATACGCAAGTCTCCTGTAAGAGTGCCGTTAACATCTGTGCAACATGTAGCCAGCCCTCACACGAAGGTACCTGTTCAACAGCCCCCGTCTGCGTTAATTGTAAAGGGTCACATTCTGCTTCGTTTGCCGACTGTCCGCGGTATTTGGACGAGAAGGCGATCCAGGAGATCCGGGTAAAGGAAAAACTCTCCTTCGCTGAAGCCCGGAGGCGTTTCCATGCGCGCCAACCTTCACTCCTGCGATCTGGCACATTTAGTTCTGTTGTTGCCTCGCCAGTACCACGAGTAGGTGCCGAAACTCAGACCTGGACCTTGACTGGATTAACCGCCACTACCATCCGGCCGTCTATTAAGGCTACCGTTACCAAACCGTATAAACCTGGTCCCAAGTCAATGAAGTCGCAAGCCGTTGAAAAGAAGCCCACGCAGAAACTTCGTAGGGAAGATTTTTTGAAAGACCCTCCGCGTGCGCGCGGTAACAAAAGTTCACCTTCTCCTCCTCGGAAGTCGCTGTCCCAGGATGGTCCTGGGACAAGCCGCGCTCAGCGGCACCCTTCACCCATCGCCACCCAGAACCGATTCACGGCGCTTGAATCGGTTTCTGGCACTGAGCGCGTGGGCCCTCCCTCCGAGGAAGCTATGGAGTCTGACCAACTCCATACCAAGAGCCCGAGCCCAAAGGTTAAACAAAAGGTGATTTTAAGCCGCCCTTCTAAATAGAAAGTTTATCCCCTTATTCTTAATGGCTATCCTGACCTGGAATGTACGTGGTGTACGATCGCATAGGGCGGAACTGCAACTTTTATTGCGTTCCCATTCGCCTATGCTCGTATGTTTGCAGGAGACTAAGCTTCGCCCTCACGATCCTTTTGATCTCCGAGGATATACTCCGGTTCGCTACGACCTTGAACCGGAGGAGGGTACTCCTGCTCATGGAGGTGTCATGTTCTTAGTGCGTAACGACGTTCATTTTACACCTGTCACACTTACATCCGACTTGCAAGCTGTTGCCATTCGCCTTCACTTACCAGGCTTTTTGTTTTCTGTTTGCTCTGTATATTCACCTCCATCGTCTCCCCTCGCTCCCGCGGACATTCGAGCTCTCCTGTCCGCTCTCCCAACACCATTTCTTCTGTTGGGAGATTTTAATGCCCATCACCCACTATGGGGTTCGCCAAGGGCTTGTGCGAGGGGAACTCTTCTTTCCGACATTTTTTGTCAGTTCAATCTTTCCATCCTCAATACAGGTGCACCTACTTTTATTTCTGATTCTTCTGGTACTTTCTCTCACCTGGACCTTGCCCTTTGCTCAATCCAGCTTGCACGTCGCCTTCAGTGGAACGTCGTCGCTGACACCTACTCCAGCGACCATTTCCCCTGCATCGTTTCTCTTCTGTCGCACCACGTACAGCATTCCAGAGTACCTACCTGGATATTCGCAAAAGCCGACTGGAGCTTGTATTCCAGCCTCGTGCATTTTGACGACCAGCCCTTCTCCGACATTAATCAACTAGTGCAGCACCTTACGTCTATTATTTTCTCAGCCGCCGAACGTGCAATACCCCGTTCATCCTCCCAACCTCGGCGGCCACCTGTTCCGTGGTGGAACGAGGATTGTCGGGACGCCGTTCGTGCCCGTAGGACTGCACTTAGGGTGTTTCGGCGCCACCCTACACTTGCTAATTTGGTGACTTTTAAACAATCGCGCGCCAGGGCTCGTCGCATTATTCAGGATAGCAAGAAGGCATCTTGGGCTCGTTTTGTCGAGTCTTTTAATCGTTTTACGCCTTCATCCGTTGTTTGGGATAAACTTCGTCGCTTCTCAGGTAAAGTGTCACATTGTACTGTTTCTGGCCTTCAGGTTTCTAATGCCACCATAGTGGATCCGGCTGCCATCGCTAACACTCTGGGTGCTGCCTTTGAGGCGGTTTCCAGTTCAGACCATTATTCCGCCGGCTTTCGCTCTATTAAAGACCGGCAGGATTCCGCATCATATACTTTTCGGTCTGTTAATGATGAATGCTATAACGAACTATTCACAATGAGGGAGCTGGAGCACGCTCTTCATTGCTCTCGGACTCCGCTCCCGGGCCGGACGGCATTCATGTCCTGATGGTAAAGAACCTTTCAGCCGACAGTAAACTATTTCTCTTACAGGTCTAAAACCGTATTTGGCAAGACGGCATTTTTCCTTCCGTTTGGCGCGAAGCCACCATTGTCCCTATACTTAAGCCTGGGAAGGATCGCCAACTACCTTCCAGCTACCGCCCTATCTCCCTCACCAGTTGCATTTGTAAGGTGATGGAGCGCATGATCAACGGGCGGTTCACATGGTGGCTTGAGTCTCAGAAACTTCTAGCGAACGCTCAGTGCGGGTTTCGTCGCTATCGCTCTACCGTCGACCATCTGGTGTCCTTGTCGACGCATATTATGAATGGATTTCTGAGAAAGTGTCAAACCGTGGCTGTTTTTTTTGACCTGGAGAAAGCTAATGACACTTGTTGGAGGGGCGCCATTTTACGTACACTTCACGATTGGAATATCCGCGGTCGTCTACCCATATTTCTTCGGGAGTTTATGACGGACCGCGTCTTTCGTGTACGTGTGGGCTCGGTTTTATCTCGTCGTTTTATTCAAGAGAACGGAGTACCGCAGGGCTCTGTACTCAGTGTCACACTTTTTGCGATTGCTATCAACCCCATTGTTGATTGTATTCCACCTGGCATTTCATCGTCCCTTTTTGTTGACGATTTCGATATTTATTGCAGTTCACGGCGGACTTGTCTACTCGAACGACGTCTCCAGAGCTGTATCGACCGTCTCTACGCCTGGAGTAACGCCAACGGCTTTAATTTCTCCGCCGAGAAATCCGTCTGCATCAACTTCTGGCGCCGGAAGTATTTCCCTCCGCCCTCTCTCCATCTTGGGCCAGGGATACTTCCGTTTGCAGACGAGGCGAAATTTTTGGGGTTGATTTTTGATAGGAAGTTGTGTTGGACCTCGCACGTTTCCTTTTTAAAAGCAAAGTGTGACCGTTCTCTTAATCTTTTACGTGTTTTAAGTGGCACATCCTGGGGAGCTGTCGGACCGTCCTTCTTCGCCTTTATCGCTCTTTGGTCCGATCCAAACTTGATTACGGGTGTTTTGTTTATTCGTCGGCACGTCCATCTGTTTTACGTCGTTTGAATCCCATTCATCATCGTGGTCTTAGAGTCGCTACAGGGGCCTTTCCAACTAGCCCCGTGCCCAGTCTTTATGCTGAAGCTGCAGAGCCTCCGCTGTCCTCCAGGCGTGAGATGCTCTTGTGCAGCTATGCCTGTCGACTCTCGAGCTTGCCTGACCACCCGTCTTTCGCGGCATTTTTGGAGGATTCACTTGACCGGCAATATTTAGTTAGCTCCTCTGCATTGCTCCCTCCAGGGGTTCGATTTCGACTGCTACTTCGGCATTTGGACGTTACGCCAGCGCCGGCACTTCCAAGGGGGGAAACGCGTTTTCCTCCATGGTTGCGCGCTGAGGCCCTCTGTCACCTTGGGTTATCGTCAATGCCGAAGAATGAGACCCCTTCTTCAGTCTTTAGATCAGCGTTTTTAGAACTTAAGTCGCAATTCGGGGACTTGCCTTTTATCTTTACTGATGGATCTAAGACTGATGCAGGAGTAGGATGTGCCTTTTTTGTGGTGGAAATAGTTTTACCTTTCGTTTACCAGAGCAATGTTCGATTTTTACCGCCGAACTTTTTAGCATTTATCACTCTCTTTTATATATTCAGCGGCACGACTTACGGCACTGTTTTATTTGTTCCGACTCCCTGAGTGCTCTTCAAAGTATTAGCTCGCTTTACAGTTACCACCCGCTCGTACAGCGCATTCATGACCTGCTCCACTCGCTTGATGTCTCTGGCATCAGCGTCTCCTTCTTGTGGATTCCAGGTCATGTGGGCATCTCAGGTAATGAGTCTGCCGATGTCGCTGCCAAGTCGGCGATTTTATCACCCAGACGTTTTACCTCTGTTGTTCCCTCGTCAGATTTGTTTATTGTTTTACGTCGCCGCATCCTCTCGCTTTGGAGCGATGAGTGGACGGCCCTCCGGGGGAACAAGTTGCGGGAGGTTAAGCCTCTCCCGTTAGTCTGGGCTACATCTTCCCGTGCTTCTCGTCGGGAAGAGGTAATTTTAACACGCCTTCGTATCGGACATTGCATTTTTAGTCATAAGTATTTGCTGAGTGGTGACCCCGCGCCACTCTGTGGGCAGTGTGACGTGCCCTTAACGGTGCGTCACATTTTAACAGAGTGTCAGGTTTTAGCTGCATTGCGTGCTCGTGTGGGTCTGCCTGTTGGCCTAGCCAACGTTTTGGCAGACGACACGCATGCTGTGGAATGTGTTTTACGTTTTATTCATGACAGTGATTTTAATCTGCGCATTTAATGCGTTGGGCGTCTGTTAGCTTCGTACTTTTATCCGGTCGGTTTTTTATGGGAACTCTTATCCCCAGTGGACGTATGGCGCTCATGTCCCTCGCATTCTACAGTTCCTGACACGTTTTAATCCTTTACTGCCTATGCTTTTAGTGTGTTGTTTTTCAGATCTTTGTCTTGTTCTTATTATTGTTGTTATTGTTATTATTGTTTTTATTGTTATTGTTGTTATTGTTATTATTGTTATTGTTTTATTTGTTATTGTTATATTGTTAGTTTTAGCTTTTTGATCATCGCGGGTTTGGGTCCCGTTTTTAAATATGCGGTTCTTTTACCTGTTTTATATTTTGACCTTATCTTTATACACTCTAAGGGCGCTGATGACCATAGCAGTTTAGCGCCCTTAAACCGCATATCATCATCATCATCACACCATTGTGGCATAAGAGTCGCTACAGGGGCCTTTCCAACCAGCCCTGTTCTTAGCCTGTATGCTGAAGCTGCAGAGCCTCCGCTGTCCTTCAGGCGTGAGATGCTCTTGTGCAGCTATGCCTGTCGACTCTCAAGCTTGCCTGACCACCCGTCCTTCGAGTTATTTTTCGAGGAGTCACTTGATCGTCTCTATTTGATTAGCTCCTCTGCTTTGCTCCCACCAGGGGTTCGCTTTCAACAGCTCCTTCGGCATTTAGACGTTCCGCCAGCGCCGGGCCTTCCACGGGGGGAAACGCGTTTTCCTCCATGGTCCCGCGCTGAGGCCCACTGTCACCTTGGGCTAACGTCGATGCCGAAGACTGAGACCCCTGCTTCAGTCTTAAGATCGCCTTTTTAGCAGTACGGGCTCAATTCGGGGACTTCCATTTTATCTTTACCGATGGATCTAAGACTGAAGCTGGAGTTGGATGTGCCTTTGTTTCTGGTCACTGTAGTTTTAAGTTTCGTTTACCTGGACAATGTTCAATTTTTACCGCCGAACGTTTTAGCATTTATCAATCTGTTTTATACATTCAGCGGCACGCCTTACGGCACTGTTTTATTTGTACGGACTCCCTGAGTGCCCTTCAGACTATTCTTGCGCTGTACCATTACCACCCACTCGTACAGCGCATACATGACCTGCTCCACTCGCTTGGTGTCTCTGGCATCAGCGTGTCCTTCATGTGGATTCCAGGTCATGTGGGCATCTCAGGTAATGAGTCTGCCGACGCCGCTGCGAAATCGGCGATTTTATTACCCAGATTTTTTACCTCTGTTGTTCCCTCGTCAGATTCGTGTGTTATTTTACCTCGCCGCATCCTCTCGCGCTGGCGCGATGAGTGGACGGCCCTCCGGAGGAACAAACTGCGGGAGGTTAAGCCTTTCCCGTTGATCTGGGGTACCTCTTCTCGTTCGAGTCGTCGGGAAGAGGTAATTTTAGCTCGTTTACAGATTGGACATTGTGTTTTTAGTTATAGGTATTTGCTCAGTGATGACCCCGCACCACTCTGTGGGCAGTGTGACGTGCCCTTAACGGTGCGTCACATTTTAACAGAGTGTCAGGTTTTAGCTGCATTGCGTGCTCGTGTGGGTCTGCCTGTTGGCCTAGCCAACGTTTTGGCAGACGACACGCGTGCTGTAGAGTGTGTTTTACGTGTTATTCATGACAGTGATTTTAATCTGCGCACTTAATGCGTTGGGCGTCTTTTAACTTAGTACGTTTCTTCTGTCTGTTTTATGGGAACTCTAATCCCCAGTGGACATATGGCGCTCATGTCGCTCGCATTCTACGGTTCTTGACACGTTTTAATCTTTTATTGCCTATGCTTTTAGTGTGTTGGTTTTTCAGTTATTTGAATTGTTCTTATTGTTATTATTGTTATTCTTGTTGTTGTTATTGTTATTATTGTTATTGTTATATTATTGTTATTTTTAGCTTTTTGAACATCGCGGGTTTGTGTCCCGTTTTTTAATTATGCGGTTCTTTTACCTGTCTTTTATATTTTGACCTTATCTTTTATACATTGTAAGGGCGCTGATGACCTCAGCAGTTTAGCGCCCTTAAACCGCATATCACCATCACACCCGCTCGTACAGCGCATTCACGACCTGCTCCACTCGCTTGGTGTCTCTGGCATCAGCGTCTCCTTCATGTGGATTCCAGGTCATGTGGGCATCTGTGGTAATGAGTCTGCCGACGCCGCTGCCAAATCGGCGATTTTATCACCCAGAAGTTTTACCTCTGTTGCTCCCTCGTCAGATTTGTTTATTGTTTTACGTCGCCGCATCCTCTCGCTTTGGAGCGATGAGTGGAAGGCTCTCCTGGGGAACAAGTTGCGGGAGGTTAAGCCTCTCCCGTTAGTCTGGGCTACCTCTTCCCGTGCTTCTCGTCGGGAAAAGGTAATTTTAACACGCCTTCGTATCGGACATTGCATTTTTAGTCATAAGTATTTGCTGAGTGGTGACCCCGCACCACTCTGTGGGCAGTGTGATGCGCCTTTAACGGTGCGTCACATTTTAGAAGAGTGTCAGATTTTAGCACCATTACGCGTTCGTGTTGGTCTGCCAGCAGGCCTAGCCAACGTTTTGGCAGACGACGCGCGTATTGTAGAATGTGTTTTACGTTTTATTAGTGACAGTGATTTTAATCTGCGCATTTGATGCGTTGAGCGTCCTTTAGCCTTGTTATTTTATTCTGTATGTTTTAATAGGGTTCTACTCCCCAGTGGACATACGGCGCTCATGTCCCTCGCATTATACAGTTCTTGGCTTGTTTTACTCTTTTATTGCTTATGCTTTTAGTGTGTTAGTTTTTGCGATTGTTGTCTTGTTGTTTTTAGCTTTTGGACATAGCGGGTTTGTGTCCCGTTTTTTAATTATGCGGTTATTTTATCTTTTTGACTTTATATTTTATACATTGTAAGGGCGCTGATGACCCTAGTAGTTTAGCGCCCTTAAACCGCATCTCATCATCATCAATGCTGCACTCGTCTACGGAAAGGTTCCTTACTGGCACAAACTAAGTCCGATCAGCAAAGTAAGACATTGTTGCGCGCTACGCTTCTCCACGGTTATCCCATCCGTGTCGAGAAGCACCGTAGATTGAACTCCTGTCGGGGCGTCGTTACCACCCATAGCCTCGATGGTATATCGGACTAGGATCTAGTAGAATATTTATCCGATTAAAAGGTGACTGCAGTGCATCGATTGCAGGCCAAACGCGACGGCGTATTGGTACCCACTCGTACCCTGTTAATTACATTTGATGGCGTCGATCTGCCCACGAGCATTTTCGCAGGGTACGAACGGATTTCTGTGAGGCCTTATATTCCTAGACCTCTGCGTTGTTTTAAATGCCAACGTTTTGGGCATACGCAAGTCTCATGTAAGAGTGCCGTTAACATCTGTGCAACATGTAGCCAACCCTCACACGAAGGTACCTGTTCAACAGCCCCCGTCTGCGTTAATTGTAAAGGGTCTCATTCTGCTTCGTTTGCTGACTGTCCGCGGTACTTGGACGAGAAGGCGATCCAGGAGATCCGGGTAAAGGCAAAACTCTCCTTCGCTGAAGCCCGGAGGCGTTACCATGCGCGCAAAACTTCACTCCTGCGATCTGGCACATTTAGTTCTGTTGTTGCCTCGCCAGTACCACGAGTAGATGCCGAAACTCAGACCTGGACCATGACTGGATTAACCGCCACTACCATCCGGCCGTCCATTAAGGCTACAGTTACCAAGCCGTATAAACCTGGTCCAAAGTCACTGAAGTCGCAAGCCGCTGAAAAGAAGCCCAAGCAGAAACTACGTAGGGAAGATTTTTTGAAAGACCCTCCGCGTGCGCGCGGTAACAAAAGTTCACCTTCTCCTCCTCGGAGGTCGCTGTCCCAGGAAGGTCCTGGGACAAGCCGCACTCAGCGGCACCCCTCACCCATCACCACCCATAACCGATTCACGGCGCTTGAATCGGTTTCTGGCACTGAGCGCGTGGGCCCTCCCTCCGAGGAAGCTATGGAGTCTGACCAACTCCATACAAAAAGCCCCAGCCTAAAGGTTAAACAAAAGATTCTTTTAAGCCGCCCTTCTAAGTAGACCGTTTATCCCTTTTATTCATGGCTATCCTGACCTGGAATATATGTGGTGTACGATCGCATAGGGCGGAACTGCAACTTTTATTGCGTTCCCATTCGCCTATGGTCGTATGTTTGCAGGAGACTAAGCTTCGCCCTCGCGATCCTTTTGATCTCCAAGGATATACTCCGGTTCGCTACGAGCTTGAACCGGAGGAGGGTACTCCTGCTCATGGAGGTGTCATGCTGTTAGTGCGTAAGGACGTTCATTTTCAAACTCTGGCTCTTACGTCCGACTTGCAAGCTGTTGCCTTTAGATTGCAGTTACCCGGTTTTTTCTTCTCTGTTTGCTCTGTATATTCACCTCCGTCATCTCCCCTCGCTCCCGCGGACATTCGAGCTCTCCTGTCCGCTCTCCCAACACCATTTCTTCTGTTGGGAGATTTTAATGCCCAACACGCACTGTGGGGTTCGCCGAGGGTTTGTGCGAGAAGAACTCTTCTTTCCGACATTTTGGACCAGTTCCATCTCTCTCTTCTCTATACAGGCGAGCCTACGTTTCTTTCAGATTCTTCCGGTACATTTTCTCATTTAGACCTTGCCGTTTGCTCACTCCAGCTTGCTAGTCGTCTTCAGTGGAACGTCGTCGCTGACACTTACTCCAGCGACCATTACCCCTGCTTTGTCTCTCTTTTGTCGCACCACGTACAGCATTTCAGAGTACCTACCTGGATATTCGCAAAAGCCGACTGGAGGTTGTATTCCAGCCTCGTGCATTTTGACGACCAGCCCTTCTCCGACATTAACCACCTAGTGCAGCACCTTACGTCTATTATTTTCGCTGCCGCCGAACGCGCTTACCCCGTTCATCCACTTAACCGCGGCGGCCACCTGTTCCGTGGTGGAACGAGGATTGTCGGGACGCCGTTCGTGCCCGTAGAAGTGCACTTGGAGTGTTTCGGCGACACCCTGCTATTGATAATTTGGTGACTTTTAAACAATCGCGCGCCAGGGCTCGTCGCTTTATTCAGGATAGCAAGAAGGCGTCGTGGGCTCGTTTTGTCGAGTCTTTTAATCGCTTTACGCCTTCATCTGTTGTTTTGGGTAAACTTCGTCGCTTCTCAGGTAAAGTGTCGCATGGTACTGTTTCTGGCTTTCAGGTTTCCAATGCCACTATAGTGGATCCGGCTGCCATCGCTAACACTCTGGGTGCTGCCTATGAGGCGGTATCCAGTTCAGACCATTATTCCGCCGGCTTTCGCTCCATCAAAGACCGGCTGGATTCCGACACTTTTAACTTTCGGTCTGCTAATATTGAGTGTTATAATGAACTTTTCACACTGAGGGAGCTGGAGCACGCTTTTAATTGCTCTAGGCACTCCGCACCTGGCCCGGACGGCATTCATGTCCTGATGTTAAAGCACCTTTCAGCCGACAGTAAACTCTTTCTCTTACAGGTCTATAACCGTATTTGGCAAGACGGCCTTTTTCCTTCCGTTTAGCGCGAAGCCACCATTGTCCCTATACTTAAGCCTGGGAAGGATCGCCAACTACCTTCCAGCTACCGCCCTATCTCCCTCACTAGTTGCATTTGCAAGGTGATGGAGCGCATGATCAACGGGCGGCTGACATGCTGGCTTGAGTCTCAGAAACTTCTAGCGAAAGCTCAATGCGGATTTCGTCGATATCGCTCTACCATCGACCACCTGGAGTCCCTGTCGACGCATATTATGAATGGGTTTCTGAGAAATTGTCAAACAGTGGCTGTGTTTTTTGACCTGGAGAAAGCTTATGACACTTGTTGGAGGGGCGGCATTCTACGTACACTTCACGGATGGAATATCCACGGTCGTCTTCCCATATTTCTTCGGGAATTTATGACGGACAGCGTCTTTCATGTACGTGTGGGCTCGATTTTATCTAGTCGTTTTATTCAAGAGAGCGGAGTACCGCAGGGCTCTGTACTCAGTGTCACACATTTTGCAATTGCTATCAACCCCATTGTTGATTGTATTCCACCTGGCATTTCATCGTGCCTTTTTGTTGACGATTTTGCCATTTATTGCAGTTCACGGCGGACCTGTCTACTCGAACGCCGTCTCCTGAGCTGTATCGACCGTCTCTACCCCTGGAGTAACGCCAACGGCTTTAATTTTTCCGGCGAGAAATCCGTCTGCATCAATTTTTGGCGCCGGAAGGCTTTCCCTCCGCGCTCTCTCCATCTTGGGTTGTAGGTCCTTCCATTTGCAGACGAGGTGAAATTGTTGGGGTTGATCTTTGACCGGAAGCTGAGCTGGACTTCTCACGTTTCCTTTTTAAAGGCAAAGTGTGAACGTTCTCTTAATATTTTACGTGTTTTAAGTGGCACATCCTGGGGAGCTGATCGGACCGTCCTTCTTCGCCTTTAGCGCTCTTTGGTCCGATCCAAGCTTGATTACGGGTGTATTGTTTATTCGTCGGCACGTCCATCTGTGTTACGTCGATTGAATGCCATTCACCATCGTGGCATAAGAGTCGCTACAGGGGCCTTTCCAACCAGCCCTGTTCTTAGCCTGTATGCTGAAGCTGCAGAGCCTCCGCTGTCCTTCAGGCGTGAGATGCTCTTGTGCAGCTATGCTTGTCGGCTCTCAAGCTAGCCTAACCACCCGTCCTTCGATGTATTTTACGAGGATTCGCTTGATCGCCAATATTTCGTTAGCTCCTGTGCATTGCTCCCTCCAGGGGTTCGATTTCGACTGCTACTTCGGCATTTGGACGTTACGCCAGCGCCGGCCCTTACCCGAAGGGGAAACGCGTTTTCCTCCATGGTCGCGCGCTGAGGCTCACAGCCACCTTGGGCTAACGTCGCTGCCGAAAAATGCGAACCCTGCTTCTGTTCTTAAATCCGCCTTTTTAGAACTACAGGCGCAGTTCGGGGACTGTCATTTTATATATACTGATGGGTCTAAGACTGATGTTGGAGTAGGATGTGCCTTTGTCTTTGGTGTACGGAGTTTTAATTTTCGTTTCCCTGAACAATGTTCGATTTATACCGCCGAACCTTTTAGTATCTATCAATGTGTTTTATACATTCAGCGGCACTTGTTTCGGCGCTGTGTTGTATGTACCGACTCTCTGAGTGCCCTTCAGGGTTTTCATGCGCTGTACAATTACCACCCACTCGTACAGCGCATACATGACCTGCTCCACTCGCTCGGTGTCTCTGGCATCAGCGTCTCCTTCCTGTGGATTCCAGGTCATGTGGGCATCTCAGGTAACGAGTCTGCCGACGCCGCTGCGAAATCAGCGATTTTATTACCCAGATTTTTTACCTCTGTAGTTCCCTCGTCAGATTCGTGTGCTCTTTTACGTCGCCGCATCCTCTCGCGCTGGCGCGATGAGTGGACGGCCCTCCGGGGGAACAAGTTGCGGGAGGTTAAGCCTCTCCCGTTAATCTGGGGTACCTCTTCTCGTTCTTCACGTCGGGAGGAGGTACTTTTAGCCCGCTTACGAATTGGACATTGTGTTTTTAGTCATAGGTATTTGCTCAGTGGTGACCCCACACCACTCTGTGGGCAGTGTGACGTGCCCTTAACGGTGCGTCACATTTTAACAGAGTGTCAGGTTTTAGCTGCATTGCGTGCTCGTGTAGGCCTGCCTGTTGGCTTAGCCAACGTTTTGGCAGACGACACGCATGCTGTGGAATGTGTTTTACGTTTTATTTATGACAGTGATTTTAATCTGCGCATTTAATGCGTTGAGCGTCTTTTAGCTTATTACTTTTATTCTGTCAGTTTTTATGGGGACTCTATTCCCCAGTGGACATATGGCGCTCATGTCCCTCGCATTCCATAGTTCTTGACACGTTTTAATCGTTTATTGCCTATGCTTTTAGTGTGTTGGTTTTTTCAGATATTTGTATTGTTATTGTTGTTGTTATTGATTTTATTGTTGTTATTGATTTTATTGTTGTTATTGTTATTCTTGTTGTTATTGTTATCATTATTGTTATTGTTATTTTATTGTTATTTTTAGCCTTTTGGACATCGCGGGTTTACGTCCCGTTTTTTAATTATGCGGTTCTTTTACCTGTTTTTATCTTTTGACTTTATATTTTCTACATTGTAAGGGCGCTGATGACCTCAGCAGTTTAGCGCCCTTAAGCCGCATATCATCATCATCACTTCGCCTTGGCCGCGGGCATACAACTGGGACAACAGCTACCTTCATTATTCCCTATGGTATAGCTGCGAGAAGCCATTTCAACACTACTACCCAAAATGCCTGCGGTGTCAAGCCATGCACGTGATAAGGAGCCATAACTTGCCAGATCTTTATTCACACCTTCCTCCCGCTCAACGACGCTGCACCCGGTTCTACTGCAACAATTAATCGCCATGGCAGACTGGGCCGTCACCATCCCACACGTCACCGAACAGATATGCACCTACCTCCCATCCTGCAAGGACCAGGTCAACTTTTTGGATGCCGCCAACATCGAGAAACAGGAATCGCTGCGCATCTTGAAAAAGCTCTACGACGTTAGATGCACCCGTCTACTGGAGGCTAAAGCCCTATTGCTAAGACTGCAACACTTCCTGCAGCTAAATCTGAATCCTGCATCCAAAAAACCGCCCAGAAACCTTAACGTCATCATGGCGGGCGATTACGTGGAGTACCTTCTAGGGTACAGAGAGTGCCAGGATCGGGAGATTCACGCAGACATCTTCGTCGTCACCGGCACCACGCCCAGCTTCGAAAGCTCTGCCGAACTGGAACGAGTGTGCAGCGCCTTGAACGAAGTGATGGACACGAGCTATTTTCACAGACTCTATGCTCACGAGACCGATTCCGGTCACGACGTGTGCCTGCTGGGAACATGGCGCAATTTTCACTTTTTGTGGAAACTACTTCGCGTGGATTGTCGGAATTATCTGCGCAACTTTCGGCATCCAAAATGCGACGCCATTCGCCTAACCCTTTCGCTTCGCATACCTCACCTCCGGGGAAGTGCCCTCTACGTGGACGGCGACGAAAGCGAAACGATCAGGCGCGTCATCGTGCCAGTACCGCTTCAAGAACGATCCCGACAGCATCGTCGGCAACTTTCATTCCAGAACTTCCATGAACAACGCAGAAATGTATGCCCAGTTTATGTCTTCCAATAACATATGTTTATCCCGCAGCGTCATCAAATACACCCTTTTGGACATTCATCGTGTGCCCCAAGATTACGTATCTCTACAGGTCATCGATATGGTGATGACGATGATGAATAGACTTAAAGTAAAAGTGCGCGTCACCGCCTCCAATGCCGAGGCCGACAACAACGTTCAGACGCCTCATTCCTCGTGCTGCTGCTATCTGTGCAACACGCTAGTGTTCTGCACGCATACGCGAAGTGCCATAATTCCAGAAAATGGATCACATTGTGTAGAAAGTGACGAGAGCATTTAGACCCTCCGCATAAATAAAAAAAAACTTTTTTCCCCCTTTCTCAACTGCAATGTATATAACCATTTCCATAAAAAACAATTGCATAGGCCTCAGTGGCTACACATTCATGTACATATGTTTATATGTAAAGAAACTTTGGTGTGGGTGTGTGTGTGAACGATGTACATTGTTGTCTTTTTTAAAATGTTCTTAAAAAAGACTCCAAAGGTTGTCATATGCTGTACATATGTCATAGTTTCTTTTGCGCTCTTCGTGTTTGCAGCTAGAAAGAAATATATACAGAGAGCTCTACATAGTGCAAATGCTGTGTTTTTGTGGTTTACTTACCTCATCGCTTGCTGATGTGGTATTCAAAGTCTCCGTGTTCCTCCTCCCGGTCCTCCTCTTCCTCCAACATTGCATCATCGTCCTCTCCTCCTTCCACTTCCGCCAACTCGTCCTCGTACGCAGGGGCGTCTTCGTCATCTGCGCCAGCGTCGCTTCCCCCACACGCTTTGCCCAATCCTCCCACCAATTCCTTTAGTCTCTGCAGTTCATCGTATATCTTATCCACGATCGCCTTCATTCTCTGCACCTTATCCCCCTGTCTCGTCAAATTTTCATCCCTCTCTTTCATCGCCCTATGCATCATCTCCAACTTATCCTTCATTCTTTTCACCTCTTCCTCCATGCTCTCCCTATCTTTCTCCGCTACCTCCAACTCCCGCTTCGTCTCCTTCATCTTATCCTCGCATTTCCTTTTCAGCTTACGTTTCACAGTTTCCACCGCGCTCTTACATTTCTCCATGGCCACGCGTCTCACGCTGCTCACCGACACCCTACCCGCGTCCGGACTCGATCCCCCTCCGCTACATTCCGAATTTATTCTCAAATTTCCTTCCGCCGCCCAACGCGATCCGCGCCTAACCCTACCCTTAACCTGCCTATCGTCCAATCTCACACCCCATTCCGCGTTACCGCATCTTCCATACACCTGCACGTAACTTCCCCCCAGGGGCTCACCTTTGTAAGTACGGGTTAGGCGCACCCGGGGTACCCGAGCCACTCATCGCCATCATCATCCTTCCACCCCCGTCCGGTCGAGGTGGGTTCGTTCTCGTGACCGGGGGAATCAAGGTAGGCTCTCGTGCGTTCTGTGCATTTCATATCATGTAGCCCCTCGCCATCGTTTCTTTCTTCGCTTTTACTTCTGCACATTTCGCACTACGTCCATTCATTTACGCATCTCTTTTTCTTCCTCGCCGGCATACCTTGCATCCGAAACGCCCACACAGTTTTAGATTCTTTTATCTTTCTCTTAATCCTCCGTGGACACAGCCTGACGGATACCCGCGCACCAGGTGCGCAGCTGGGTGAGTGGGTAATGGCGTCATCCCCACCACCCGGGGTCGTCATGTAGGTTTGTGTTCGTATCCGCTGTTCAACTGCAGTCCCGCGGGGGGCCATTGCATGAGCTGCTGACTTCTGACGGCGATTGGGTCCCTCTGTCTATGTTCTGGGAGGTGTGACCCTGGGGTGAGTCTGGTATAGATAGGCCACTCACCCAAGCCGGGGTAACGCCCGAGAAGTCAGAGCCCGAGGTCGGAGACGGTTGCAATGGTGGAGGATTTATTTCGCTATGGAGCACCCTTCCTCCATTAATACAAACAAGCGCCGAAAAGTTTATGTAACAGAAGTGACACCACCGTCATCTGGTTGTTACTTGGTCATTTCACGAACCGAAGAAGGACAAAGTTTTGAGAAGGTGAACCCTTTCATCATTCAAAAGGGCATTGATGCTATTGCTGGGTCGGTTCAGTCCTGCACTCGTCTACGGAATGGTTCCTTATTAGCCCAAACGAAATCCGATCAGCAAAGTAAGACCTTGTTGCGCGCCACGCTTCTCCACGGCTATCCCATCCGTGTGGAGAAGCACCGCACATTGAATTCCTGTCGAGGCGTCATTACCACGCATAGCCTCGATGGCATATCGGACAAGGACCTCATAGAATATCTTGCAGACCAGAAGGTGACAGCGGTCCATCGAGTGCAGGCCAAACGCGACGGCGTATTGGTACCCACTCGTACCCTGTTTCTAACATTTAATGGCCTCGATCTGCCCACGAGCATTTCCGCAGGGTACGAACGGATTACTGTGAGGCCTTATATTCCTAGACCTCTGCGTTGTTTTAAATGCCAACGTTTTGGGCATACGCAAGTCTCATGCAAGAGTGCCGTTAACATCTGTGCAACATGTAGCCAGCCCTCACACGAAGGTACCTGTTCAACAGCCCCCGTCTGCGTTAATTGTAAAGGGTCTCATTCTGCTTCGTTTGCCGACTGTCCGCGGTACTTGGACGAGAAGGCGATCCAGGAGATCCGGGTAAAGGAAAAACTCTCCTTCGCTGAAGCCCGGAGGCGTTACCATGCGCGCCAACCTTCACTCCTGCGATCTGGCACATTTAGTTCTGTTGTTGCCTCGACAGTACCACGAGTAGATGCCGAAACTCAGACATGGACCATGACTGGATTAACCGCCACTACCATCCGGCCGTCCATTAAGGCTACAGTTACCAAGCCGTATAAACCTGGTCCAAAGTCAATGAAGTCGCAAGCCGCTGAAAAGAAGCCCAAGCAGAAACTTCGTAGGGAAGATTTTTTGAAAGACCATCCGCGTGCGCGCGGTAACAGAAGTTCACCTTCTCCTCCTCGGAGGTCGCTGTCCCAGGAAGCTCCTGTGACAAGCCGCGCTCAGCGGCACCCCTCACCCATCGCCACCCAGAACCGATTCACGGCGCTTGAATCGGTTTCTGACACTGAGCGCGTGGGCCCTCCCTCCGAGGAAGCTATGGAGTCTGACCAAATCCATACAAAAGCCCGAGCCCAAAGCTTAAGCAAAAGATTCTTTTAAGCCGCCCTTCTAAGTAGACAGTTTATCCCTTTTATTCATGGCTATCCTGACCTGGAATGTACGTGGTGTACGATCGCATAGGGCGGAACTGCAACTATTACTGCGTTCCCATTCGCCCATGGTCGTATGTTTGCAGGAGACTAAGCTTCGCCCTCAGGATCCTTTTGATCTCCGAGGATATACTCCGGTTCGCTACGACCTTGAACCGGAGGAGGGTACTCCTGCTCATGGAGGTGTCATGCTGTTGGTGCGTAACGACGTTCATTTTAAATCTGTCACACTTACATCCGACTTGCAGGCTGTTGCCGTTCGCCTTCACTTACCCGGCTTTTTGTTTTCTGTTTGCTCTGTGTACTCACCTCCATCGTCTTCTCTCGCTCCCGCGGACATTCGAGCTCTTCTGTCCGCTCTCCCAACACCATTTCTTTGTTGGGGATTTTAATGCCCATCACCCACTGTGGGGTTCGCCAAGGCCTTGTGCGTGGGGAACTCTTCTTTCCGACATTTTTTATCAGTTCAATCTTTCCATCCTCAATACAGGTGCACCTACTTTTATTTCTGATTCTTCTGTTACATTCTCTCACCTGGACCTTGCCATTTGCTCCCTCCAGCTTCCTAGTCGTCTTCAGTGGAACGTCGTCGCTGACACCTACTCCAGCGACCATTACCCCTGCATCGTCTCTCTTCTGTCGCACCACGTTCAGCATTCCAGAGTACCTACCTGGATATTCCCAAAAGCCTACTGGAACTTGTATTCCAGCCTCGTGCATTTTTACGATCAGCCCTTCACCGACATTAACCAACTAGTGCAGCACCTTACGTCTAGGATTTTCTCTGCCGCCGAACGCGCAATTCCCCGTTCATCCTCTCTACCTCGGCGGCCACCTGTTCCGTGATGGAACGAGGATTGTCGGGACGCCGTTCGTGCCCGTAGGACTGCACTTAGGGTGTTTCGGCGACACCCTACACTTGATAATTTGGTGACTTTTAAACAATCGCACGCCAGGGCTCGTCGCATTATTCAGGATAGCAAGAAGGCGTCGTGGGCTCGTTTTGTCGAGTCTTTTAACCGCTTTACGCCTTCATCTGTTGTTTGGGATAAACTTCGTCGCTTCTCAGGTAAAGTGTCACATTGTACTGTTTCTGGCCTTCAGGTTTCCAATGCCACTATGGTGGATCCGGCTGCCATCGCTAACACTCTGGGTGCTGCCTTTGAGGCCGTATCCAGTTCAGACCATTATTCCGCCGGCTTTCGCTCTATCAAAGACCGGCTGGATTTCGACACCTTTAATTTTCGGTCTGCTAATACTGAGTGTTATAATGAACTTTTCACGCTGAGGGAGCTGGAGCAGGGTCTTAATTGCTATAGGCATTCCGCTCCTGGCCCGGACGGCATTCATGTCCTGATGTTAAAGCTCCTTTCAGCCGACAGTAAACTCTTTCTCTTACAGGTCTATAACCGTATTTGGCAAGACGGCTTTTTTCCTTCCGTTTGGCGCGAAGCAACCATTGTCCCTATTCTTAAGCCTGGGAAGGATCGCCAACTACCTTCCAGCTACCGCCCTATCTCCCTCACCAGTTGCATTTGCAAGGTGATGGAGCGCATGATCAACGGGCGGTTGACATGGTGGCTTGAAACTCAGAAACTTTTAACGAACGCTCAGTGCGGATTTCGTCGCAATCGCTCTACCGTCGACCATCTGGTGTCCCTGTCGACGCATGTTATGAATGGGTTTCTGA
Source organism: Deroplatys truncata (assembly GCA_030765065.1). Taxonomy (NCBI): domain Eukaryota; kingdom Metazoa; phylum Arthropoda; class Insecta; order Mantodea; family Mantidae; genus Deroplatys; species Deroplatys truncata. The sequence goes on from CM060990.1 coordinate 375,481,745, forward strand.
GAAAGTGTCAAACCGTGGCTGTGTTTTTTGACCTGGAGAAAGCTTATGGCACTTGTTGGAGGGGCGGCATTTTACGTACACTTCATGCATGGAATATCCGCGGTCGTCTCCCCATATTTCTTCGGGAGTTCATGACGGACCGCGTCTTTCGTGTACGTGTGGGCTCGGTTTTATCTAGTCGTTTTATTCAAGAGAACAGAGTACCGCAGGGCTCTGTACTCAGTGTCACACTTTTTCCGATTGCTATCAACCCCATTTATGATTGTATTCCACCTGGCATTTCATCGTCCCTTTTTGTTGATGATTTTGCCATTTATTGTAGTTCAAGGCGGACCTGTCTACTCGAACGCCGTCTCCAGAGCTGTATTGACCGTCTCTACGCCTGGAGTAACGCCAACGGCTTTAATTTCTCCGCCGAGAAATCCGTCTGCATCAACATCTGGCGCCGGAAGTATTTCCCTCCGCCCTCTCTCCATCTTGGGCCAGGGATACTTCCGTTTGCAGACGAGGCGAAATTTTTGGGGTTGATTTTTGATAGGAAGTTGTGTTGGACCTCGCGCGTTTCTTTTTTAAAAGCAAAGTGTGACCGTTCTCTTAATATTTTACGTGTTTTAAGTGGCACATCCTGGGGAGCTGATCGGACCGTCCTTCTTCGCCTTTATCGCTCTTTGGTCCGATCCAAGCTTGATTACGGGTGTATTGTTTATTCGTCGGCACGTCCATCTGTATTACGTCGATTGAATGCCATTCATCATCGTGGCATAAGCGTCGCTACAGGGGCCTTTCCAACTAGCCCTGTACCCAGTCTGTACGCAGAATCTGCAGAGGCTCCGCTGTCCTTTCGGCGTGAGATGCTTTTGTGCAGCTATGCTTGTCGGCTCTCAAGCTTGCCTAATCACCCGTCCTTCGATGTACTTTACGAGGATTCGCTTGATCGACAATATTTCGTTAGCTCCTCTGCATTGCTCCTTCCAGGGGTTCGATTTCGACTGCTACTTCGGCATTTGAACGTTACGCCAGCGCCGGCCCTTTCACGGGTGGAAACCCCCTCAGGGGCTCACCTTCTGTGAGTACGGGTTTTTGGCGCACCCGGTGGTTCCCGAGCAAGTCATCGCCACATTCATCCCCTCACCCCCATCCGGTGGAGGTGGGTTCTTCAAGTGACCGGTGGACACAAGGTAGGCTCTCGTGCGTTCGTTACATTCCATTCATACCGCACCTCACCATCGTTTCTTTCTTCTCTTGTCACTTTCCGGCCATTTCGCACCACGACATTCGCATATCTCTCTTTTTCTTCCCCGCCGGCCTACCTTGCTTGCGAAACGCCCACACAGTTTTAGTTTCTTTTATCTTTTTATTTAAATCCTCCGTGGACACAGCCTGACGGATACCCGCGCACCGCGTGCGCAGCTGGGTGAGTGGGTAATGGCGTCATCCCCACCACCCGGGGTCGTCATGTAGGGTTGTTGTTCGTATCCGCTGTTCAACTGCAGTCCCGCGGGGGGGCCATTGCATGAGCTGCTGGCTTCCGACGGCGATTGGGTCCCTCTGTCTGTGTTCTGGGAGGTGTGACCCTGGGGTGAGCTAGGTATAGATAGGCCACTCACCCAAGCCGGGGTAACGCCCGGGAAGTCAGAGCCCGAGGTCGGAGACGGTTGCAATGGTGGAGGATTTATTTCGCTATGGAGCACCCTTCCTCCATTACTACTAACAAGCGCCGAAAAGTTTATGTAACAGAAGTGACACCACCGACAACTGGTTGTTACTTTGTCATTTCACGAACCGAAGAAGGACAAAGTTTTGAGAAGGTGAAACCTTTCATCATACAAAAGGGGATTGATGCAATTGCTGGTGCGGTTCAGTCCTGCACTCGTCTACGGAATGGTTCCTTATTAGCCCAAACGAAATCCGATCAGCAAAGTAAGACCTTGTTGCGCGCTACGCTTCTCCACGGCTATCCCAGCCGTGTGGAGAAGCACCGCACATTGAATTCCTGTCGAGGCGTTATTACCACCCATAGCCTCGATGGTATATCGGACGAGGACCTGGTAGAATATCTTGCAGACCAGAAGGTGACAGCGGTCCATCGAGTGCAGGCCAAACGCGACGGCGTATTGGTACCCACTCGTACCCTGTTTATTACATTTGATGGCGTCGATCTGTCCACGAGCATCTCCGCAGGGTACGAACGAATTTCTGTGAGGCCTTATATTCCTAGACCTCTGCGTTGTTTTAAATGCCAACGTTTTGGGCATACGGAAGTCTCATGTAAGAGTGCCGTTAACATCTGAGCAACATGTAGCCAGCCCTCACACGAAGGTACCTGTTCAACAGCCCCCGTCTGCGTTAATTGTAAAGGGTCTCATTCTGCTTCGTTTGCCGACTGTCCGCGGTACTTGGACGAGAAGGCGATCCAGGAGATCCGGGTAAAGGAAAAACTCTCCTTCGCTGAAGCCCGGAGGCGTTACCATGCGCGCCAACCTTCACTCCTGCGATCAATGGTGGAGGATTTTTTTTCGCTATGGAGCACCCTTTCTCCATTGTTAACAACAAGCGCCGCAAAGTTTTAGTAACAGAAGTAGCACCGCCAACAGCTGGTTGTTACTTAGTGATTACCCGTACAGAGGAGGGACAATCATTCGAGAAGGTGAACCCTTTTATTATCCAGAAGGGCATTGACTCAATTGCTGGTCCGGTTCTTTCCTGCACTCGGCTTCGTAATGGTTTGTTGCTAGTTCAAAGCAAATCCGAGACACAAAGTAAGTCCTTGTTGAGCGCCACGCTTCTCCACGGTTATCCTATCCGTGTTGAGAAGCACCGCACCTTGAATTCTTGTAGAGGCGTTGTCACCACGCATTGCCTCGATGATATCTCTGACGAAGACCTGGTGGAATATCTTGCAGACCAGAGGGTGACAGCGGTTCATCGAGTGCAGGCCAAACGCGACGGCGTGTTGGTACCCACTCGTACCCTGTTTATTACATTTGATGGCGTCGATCTGCCCACGAGCATTTCCGCAGGGTACGAACGGATTTCTGTGAGGCCTTATATTCCTAGACCTCTGCGTTGTTTTAAATGCCAACATTTTGGGCATACGCAAGTCTCCTGTAAGAGTGCCGTTAACATCTGTGCAACATGCAGCCAGCCCTCACACGAAGGTACCTGTTCAACAGCCCCCGTCTGCGTTAATTGTAAAGGGTCACATTCTGCTTCGTTTGCCGACTGTCCGCGGTATTTGGACGAGAAGGCGATCCAGGAGATCCGGGTAAAGGAAAAACTCTCCTTCGCTGAAGCCCGGAGGCGTTTCCATGCGCGCCAACCTTCACTCCTGCGATCTGGCACATTTAGTTCTGTTGTTGCCTCGCCAGTACCACGAGTAGATGCCGAAACTCAGACCTGGACCTTGACTGGATTAACCGCCACTACCATCCGGCCGTCTATTAAGGCTACAGTTACCAAGCCGTATAAACCTGGTCCCAAGTCAATGAAGTCGCAAGCCGTTGAAAAGAAGCCCAAGCAGAAACTACGTAGGGAAGATTTTTTGAAAGACCCTCCGCGTGCGCGCAGTAACAAAAGTTCACCTTCTCCTCCTCGGAGGTCGCTCTCCCAGGAAGGTCCTGGGACAAGCCGCGCTCAGCGGCACCCTTCACCCATCGCCACCCAGAACCGATTCACGGCGCTTGAATCGGTTTCTGGCACTGAGCGCGTGGGCCCTCCCTCCGAGGAAGCTATGGAGTCTGACCAACTCCATACAAAAAGCCCGAGCCCAAAGGTTAAACAAAAGGTAATTTTAAGCCGCCCTTCTAAATAGACAGTTTATCCCCTTATTTTTAATGGTTATCCTGACCTGGAATGTACGTGGTGTACGATCGCATAGGGCGGCACTGCAGCTTTTATTGCGTTCCCATTCACCTATGGTCGTATGTTTGCAGGAGACTAAGCTTCGCCCTCACGATCCTTTTGATCTCCGACGATATACTCCGGTTCGCTACGACCTTGAACCGGAGGAGGGTACTCCTGCTCATGGTGGTGTCATGATTTTGGTGCGTAATGACGTTCATTTTACACCTGTCACACTTACATCTGACTTGCAAGCTGTTGCCGTTCGCCTTCACTTACCCGGCTTTTTGTTTTCTGTTTGCTCTGTGTATACACCTCCATCGTCTCCCCTCGCTCCCGCGGACATTCGAGCTCTCCTGTCCGCTCTCCCAACACCATTTCTTCTGTTGGGAGATTTTAATGCCCATCACCCACTATGGGGTTCGCCAAGGGCTTGTGCGAGGGGAACTCTTCTTTCCGACATTTTTTATCAGTTCAATCTTTCCATCCTCAATACAGGTGCACCTACTTTCATTTCTGATTCTTCTGGTACATTTTCTCACCTGGACCTTGCAATTTGCTCACTCCAGCTTGCACATCGTCTTCAGTGGAACGTCGTCGCTGACACCTACTCCAGCGACCATTACCCCTGCATCGTTTCTCTTCTGTCGCACCACGTACAGCATTCCAGAGTACCTACCTGGATAATCGCAAAAGCCGACTGGAGCTTGTATTCCAGCCTCGTGGATTTTGACGACCAGCCCTTCTCCGACATTCACCAACTAGTGCAGCACCTTACGTCTGTTATTTTCTCTGCCGCCGAACGCGCAATACCCCGTTCATCCTCCCAACCTCGGCGGCCACCTGTTCCGTGGTGGAACGAGGATTGTCGGGACGCCGTCCATTCCCGTAGGACTGCACTTAGGGTGTTTCGGCGACACCCTACACTTGATAATTAGGTGACTTTTAAACAATCGCGCGCCAGGGCTCGTCGCATTATTCAGGATAGCAAGAAGGCATCTTGGGCTCGTTTTGTCGAGTCTTTTAATCGTTTTACGCCTTCATCCGTTGTTTGGGATAAACTTCGTCGCTTCTCAGGTATAGTGTCACATTGTACTGTTTCTGGCCTTCAGGTTTCTAATGCCACCATAGTGGATCCGGCTGCCATCGCTAACACTCTGGGTTCTGCCTTTGAGGCGGTTTCCAGTTCAGACCATTATTCCGCCGGCTTTCGCTCTATTAAAGACCGGCAGGATTCCGCATCATATACTTTTCGGTCTGCTAATGATGAATGCTATAACGAACTATTCACAATGAGGGAGCTGGAGCACGCTCTTCATTGCTCTCGGCACTCCGCTCCCGGGCCGGACGGCATTCATGTCCTGATGTTAAAGAACCTTTCAGCCGACAGTAAACTATTTCTCTTACAGGTCTATAACCGTATTTGGCAAGACGGCATTTTTCCTTCCGTTTGGCGCGAAGCCACCATTGTCCCTATACTTAAGCCTGGGAAGGATCGCCAACTACCTTCCAGCTACCGCCCTATCTCTCTCACCAGTTGCATTTGCAAGGTGATGGAGCGCATGATCAACGGGCGGTTGACATGGTGGCTTGAGTCTCAGAAACCTCTAGCGAACGCTCAGTGCGGGTTTCGTCGCTATCGCTCTACCGTCGACCATCTGGTGTCCTTGTCGACGCATATTATGAATGGATTTCTGAGAAAGTGTCAAACCGTGGCTGTATTTTTTGACCTGGAGAAAGCTTATGACACTTGTTGGAGGGGCGGCATTTTACGTACACTTCACGATTGGAATATCCGCGGTCGTCTTCCCATATTTCTTCGGGAGTTTATGACGGACCGCGTCTTTCGTGTACGTGTGGGCTCGGTTTTATCTCGTCGTTTTATTCAAGAGAACGGAGTACCGCAGGGCTCTGTACTCAGTGTCACACTTTTTGCGATGGCTATCAACCCCATTGTTGATTGTATTTCACCTGGCATTTCATCGTCCCTTTTTGTCGACGATTTCGCTATTTATTGCAGTTCACGGCGGACCTGTCTACTCGAACGCCGTCTCCAGAGCTGTATCGACCGTCTCTACGCCTCGAGTAACGCCAACGGCTTTAATTTCTCCGCCGAGAAATCCGTCTGCATCAACTTCTGGCGCCGGAAGTATTTCCCTCCTGCCTCTCTCCATCTTGGGCCAGGGATACTTCCGTTTGCAGACGAGGCGAAATTTTTGGGGTTGATTTTTGACAGGAAGTTGTGTTGGACCTCGCACGTTTCCTTTTTAAAAGCAAAGTGTGACCGTTCTCTTAATCTTTTACGTGTTTTAAGTGGCACATCCTGGGGAGCTGATCGGACCGTCCTTCTTCGCCTTTATCGCTCTTTGGTCCGATCCAAACTTGATTACGGGTGTATAGTTTATTCGTCCGCACGTCTCCCTCAGGGGCTCACCTTATGTGAGTACGGGTTTTTGGCGCACCCGGGGGTTCCCGAGCCAATCATCGCCACATTCATCCCCTCACCCCCATCCGGTCGACGTGGGTTCTTCAAGTGACCGGTGGACCCAAGGTAGGCTCTCGTGCGTTGTTTACATTCCATTCATACCGCACCTCACCGTCGTTTCTTTCTTCCGTTATCACTTTCCGGCCATTTCGCACCACGACATTCGCATATCTCTCTTTTTCTTCCCCGCCGGCCTACCTTGCGTGCGAAACGCCCACACAGTTTTAGTTTCTTTTATCTTTTTATTTAAATCCTCCGTGGACACAGCCTGACGGATACCCGCGCACCGCGTGCGCAGCTGGGTGAGTGGGTAATGGCGTCATCCCCACCACCCGGGGTCGTCATGTAGGGTTGTTGTTCGTATCCGCTATTCAACTGCAGTCCCGCGGGGGGGCCATTGCATGAGCTGCTGGCTTCCGACGGCGATTGGGTCGCTCTGTCTATGTTCTGGGAGGTGTGACCCTGGGGTGAGCTAGGTATAGATAGGCCACTCACCCAAGCCGGGGTAACGCCCGGGAAGTCAGAGCCCGAGGTCGGAGACGGTTGCAATGGTGGAGGATTTTTTTCGCTATGGAGCACCCCTTCTCCATTGTTAACAACAAGCGCCGCAAAGTTTTAGTAACAGAAGTAGCACCGCCAACAGCTGGTTGTTACTTAGTGATTACCCGTACAGAGGAGGGACAATCATTCGAGAAGGTGAACCCTTTTATTATCCAGAAGGGCATTGACTCAATTGCTGGTCCGGTTCTTTTCTGCACTCGGCTTCGTAATGGTTCGTTGCTAGTTCAAAGCAAATCCGAGGCACAAAGTAAGTCCTTGTTGAGCGCCACGCTTCTCCACGGTTATCCTATCCGTGTTGAGAAGCACCGCACCTTGAATTCTTGTAGAGGCGTTGTCACCACGCATAGCCTCGATGGTATCTCTGACGAAGACCTGGTGGAATATCTTGCAGACCAGAGGGTGACAGCGGTTCATCGAGTGCAGGCCAAACGCGACGGCGTGTTGGTACCCACTCGTACCCTGTTTATTACATTTGATGGCGTCGATCTGCCCACGAGCATTTCCGCAGGGTACGAACGGATTTCTGTGAGGCCTTATATTCCTAGACCTCTGCGTTGTTTTAAATGCCAACGTTTTGGGCATACGCAAGTCTCATGTAAGAGTGCCGTTAACATCTGTGCAAACTGTAGCCAGCCCTCACACGAAGGTACCTGTTAAACAGCCCCCGTCTGCGTTAATTGTAAAGGGTCTCATTCTGCTTCGTTTGCCGACTGTCCGCGGTACTTGGACGAGAAGACGATCCAGGAGATCCGGGTAAAGGAAAAACTCTCCTTCGCTGAAGCCCGGAGGCGTTACCATGCGCGCCAACCTTCACTCCTGCGATCTGGCACATTTAGTTCTGTTGTTGCCTCGCCAGTACCACGAGTAGATGCCGAAACTCAGACCTGGACCTTGACTGGATTAACCGCCACTACCATCCGGCCGTCTATTAAGGCTACAGTTACCAAGCCGTATAAACCTGGTCCCAAGTCAATGAAGTCGCAAGCCGTTGAAAAGAAGCCCAAGCAGAAACTACGTAGGGAAGATTTTTTGAAAGACCCTCCGCGTGCGCGCAGTAACAAAAGTTCACCTTCTCCTCCTCGGAGGTCGCTGTCCCAGGAAGGTCCTGGGACAAGCCGCGCTCAGCGGCACCCTTCACCCATCGCCACCCAGAACCGATTCACGGCGCTTGAATCGGTTTCTGGCACTGAGCGCGTGGGCCCTCCCTCCGAGGAAGCTATGGAGTCTGACCAACTCCATACAAAAAGCCCGAGCCCAAAGGTTAAACAAAAGGTAATTTTAAGCCGCCCTTCTAAATAGACAGTTTATCCCCTTATTTTTAATGGTTATCCTGACCTGGAATGTACGTGGTGTACGATCGCATAGGGCGGCACTGCAGCTTTTATTGCGTTCCCATTCACCTATGGTCGTATGTTTGCAGGAGACTAAGCTTCGCCCTCACGATCCTTTTGATCTCCGAGGATATACTCCGGTTCGCTACGACCTTGAACCGGAGGAGGGTACTCCTGCTCATGGTGGTGTCATGATTTTGGTGCGTAATGACGTTCATTTTACACCTGTCACACTTACATCTGACTTGCAAGCTGTTGCCGTTCGCCTTCACTTACCCGGCTTTTTGTTTTCTGTTTGCTCTGTGTATACACCTCCATCGTCTCCCCTCGCTCCCGCGGACATTCGAGCTCTCCTGTCCGCTCTCCCAACACCATTTCTTCTGTTGGGAGATTTTAATGCCCATCACCCACTATGGGGTTCGCCAAGGGCTTGTGCGAGGGGAACTCTTCTTTCCGACATTTTTTATCAGTTTAATCTTTCCATCCTCAATACAGGTGCACCTACTTTCATTTCTGATTCTTCTGGTACATTTTCTCACCTGGACCTTGCAATTTGCTCACTCCAGCTTGCACATCGTCTTCAGTGGAACGTCGTCGCTGACACCTACTCCAGCGACCATTACCCCTGCATCGTTTCTCTTCTGTCGCACCACGTACAGCATTCCAGAGTACCCCTCAGGGGCTCACCTTATGTGAGTACGGGTTTTTGGCGCACCCGGGGGTTCCCGAGCCACTCATCGCCACCTTCATCCCCTCACCCCCATCCGGTCGAGGTGGGTTCTTCAAGTGACCGATGGACCCAAGGTAGGCTCTCGTGCGTTCTTTGCATTCCATCCATACTGCACCTCACCATCGTTTCTTTCTTCCCTTATCACTTTCCGGCCATTTCGCACCACGACATTCGCATATCTCTCTTTTTCTTCCCCGCCGGCCTACCTTGCGTGCGAAACGCCCACACAGTTTTAGTTCCTTTTATCTTTTTATTTAAATCCTCCGTGGACACAGCCTGACGGATACCCGCGCACCGTGTGCGCAGCTGGGTGAGTGGGTAATGGCGTCATCCCCACCACCCGGGGTCGTCATGTAGGGTTGTTGTTCGTATCCGCTGTTCAACTGCAGTCCCGCGGGGGGGCCATTGCATGAGCTGCTGGCTTCCGACGGCGATTGGGTCCCTCTGTCTATGTTCTGGGAGGTGTGACCCTGGGGTGAGCTAGGTATAGATAGGCCACTCACCCAAGCCGGGGTAACGCCCGGGAAGTCAGAGCCCGAGGTCGGAGACGGTTGCAATGGTGGAGGATTTTTTTTCGCTATGGAGCACCCTTTCTCCATTATTAACAACAAGCGCCGTAAAACTTTAGTAACAGAAGTAGCACCGCCAACAGCTGGTTGTTACTTAGTGATTACCCGTACCGAGGAGGGACAATCATTCGAGAAGGTGAACCCTTTTATTATCCAGAAGGGCATTGACTCAATTGCTGGTCCGGTTCTTTCCTGCACTCGGCTTCGTAATGGTTCGTTGCTAGTTCAAAGCAAATCCGAGGCACAAAGTAAGTCCTTGTTGAGCGCCACGCTTCTCCACGGTTATCCTATCCGTGTTGAGAAGCACTGCACCTTGAATTCTTGTAGAGGCGTTGTCACCACGCATAGCCTCGATGGTATCTCTGACGAAGACCTGGTGGAATATCTTGCAGACCAGAGGGTGACAGCGGTTCATCGAGTGCAGGCCAAACGCGACGGCGTATTGGTACCCACTCGTACCCTGTTTATTACATTTGATGGCGTCGATCTGCCCACGAGCATTTCCGCAGGGTACGAACGGATTTCTGTGAGGCCTTATATTCCTAGACCTCTGCGTTGTTTTAAATGCCAACGTTTTGGGCATACGCAAGTCTCATGTAAGAGTGCCGTTAACATCTGTGCAACATGTAGCCAGCCCTCACACGAAGGTACCTGTTCAACAACCCCCGTCTGCGTTAATTGCAAAGGGTCTCATTCTGCTTCGTTTGCCGACTGTCCGCGGTACTTGGACGAGAAGGCGATCCAGGAGATCCGGGTAAAGGAAAAACTCTCCTTCGCTGAAGCCCGGAGGCGTTACCATGCGCGCCAACCTTCCCTCCTGCGATCTGGCACATTTAGTTCTGTTGTTGCCTCGCCAGTACCACGAGTAGATGCTGAAACTCAGACCTGGACCTTGACTGGATTAACCGCCACTACCATCCGGCCGTCTATTAAAGCTACTGTTACCAAGCCTTATAAACCTGGTCCAAAGTCAATGAAGTCGCAAGCCGCTGAAAAGAAGCCCAAGCAGAAACTACGTAGGGAAGATTTCTTGAAAGACCCTCCGCGTGCGCGCGGTAGCAAAAGTTCACCTTCTCCTCCTCGGAGGTCGCTGTCCCAGGAAGGTCCTGGGACAAGCCGCGCTCAGCGGCACCCCTCACCCATCGCCACCCAGAACCGATTCACGGCGCTTGAATCGGTTTCTGGCACTGAGCGCGTGGGCCCTCCCTCCGAGGAAGCTATGGAGTCTGACCAACTCCATACAAAAAGCCCGAGCCCAAAGGTTAAACAAAAGGTAATTTTAAGCCGCCCTTCTAAGTAGACAGTTTATCCCTTTTATTCATGGCTATCCTGAGCTGGAATGTACGTGGTGTACGATCGCATAGGGCGGAACTGCAACTTTTATTGCGTTCCCATTCACCTATGGTCGTGTGTTTGCAGGAGACCAAGCTTCGCCCTCACGACCCTTTCGATCTCCGAGGGTACACTCCGGTTCGCTACGATCTTGAACCGGAGGAGGGTGCTCCTGCTCATGGAGGTGTTATGTTGTTGGTGCGTAATGACGTTCATTTTCAAACTATCACACTTACGTCCGACTTGCAAGCTGTTGCCATTAGACTGCAGTTACCCGGTTTTTTCTTTTCTGTTTGTTCTGTGTATACACCTCCATCGTCTCCCCTCGCTCCCGCGGACATTCGATCTCTCCTGTCCGCTCTCCCAACACCATTTCTTCTGTTGGGAGATTTTAATGCCCATCACCCACTATGGGGTTCGCCAAGGGCTTGTGCGAGGGGAACTCTTCTTTCCGACATTTTTTATCAGTTCAATCTTTCCATCCTCAATACAGGTGCACCTACTTTTATTTCTGATTCTTCTGGTACATTTTCTCACCTGGACCTTTCCATTTGCTCACTCCAGCTTGCACATCGTCTCCAGTGGAACGTCGTCGCTGACACCTACTCCAGCGACCATTACCCCTGCATCGTTTCTCTTCTGTCGCACCACGTACAGCATTCCAGAGTACCTACCTGGATATTCGCAAAAGCCGACTGGAACTTGTATTCCAGCCTCGTGCATTTTGACGACCAGCCCTTCTCCGACATTAACCAACTAGTGCAGCACCTTACGTCTATTATTTTCTCTGCCGCCGAACGCGCAATACCCCGTTCATCCTCCCAACCTCGGCGGCCACCTGTTCCGTGGTGGAACGAGGATTGTTGGGACGCCGTTCGTGCTCGTAGGGCTGCACTTAGGGTGTTTCGGCGCCACCCTACACTTGCTAATTTGGTGACTTTTAAACAATCGCGCGCCAGGGCTCGTCGCACTATTCAGGATAGCAAGAAGGCGTCGTGGGCTCGTTTTGTCGAGTCTTTTAATCGCTTTACGCCTTCATCTGTTGTTTGGGATAAACTTCGTCGCTTCTCAGGTAAAGTGTCGCATTGTACTGTTTCTGGCCTACAGGTTTCTAATGCCACCATAGCGGATCCGGCTGCCATCGCTAACACTCTGGGTGCTGCCTTTGAGGCGGTATCCAATTCGGACCATTATTCCGCCGGCTTTCGCTCTATCAAAGACCGGCTGGATTCCGACACCTTTAATTTTCGATCTGCTAATATTGAGTGTTATAATGAACTTTTCACAATGAGGGAGCTGGAGCATGCTCTTCATTGCTCTCGGCACTCCGCTCCTGGGCCGGACGGCATTCATGTCCTGATGTTAAAGAACCTTTCAGCCGACAGTAAACTCTTTCTCTTACAGGTCTATAACCGTATTTGGCAGGACGGCATTTTTCCTTCCGTTTGGCGCGAAGCCACCATTGTCCCTATACTTAAGCCTGGGAAGGATCGCCAACTACCTTCCAGCTACCGCCCTATCTCCCTCACCAGTTGCATTTGCAAGGTGATGGAGCGCATGATCAACGGGCGGTTGACATGGTGGCTTGAGTCTCAGAAACTTCTAGCGAACGCTCAGTGCGGGTTTCGTCGCTATCGCTCTACCGTCGACCATCTGGTGTCCTTGTCGACGCATATTATGAATGGCTTTCTGAGAAAGTGTCAAACCGTGGCAGTATTTTTTGACCTGGAGAAAGCTTATGACACTTGTTGGAGGGGCGGCATTTTACGTACACTTCACGATTGGAATATCCGCGGTCGTCTTCCCATATTTCTTCGGGAGTTTATGACGGACCGCGTCTTTCGTGTACGTGTGGGCTCGGTTTTATCTCGTCGTTTTATTCAAGAGAACGGAGTACCGCAGGGCTCTGTACTCAGTGTCACACTTTTTGCGATTGCTATCAACCCCATTGTTGATTGTATTCCACCTGGCATTTCATCGTCCCTTTTTGTTGACGATTTCGCTATTTATTGCAGTTCACGGCGGACCTGTCTACTCGAACGCCGTCTCCAGAGCTGTATCGATTCGTCTCTACGCCTGGAGTAACGCCAACGGCTTTAATTTCTCCGCCGAGAAATCCGTCTGCATCAACTTCTGGCGCCGGAAGTATTTCCCTCCGCCCACTCTCCATCTTGGGCCAGGGATACTTCCGTTTGCAGACGAGGCGAAATTTTTGGGGTTGATTTTTGACAGGAAGTTGTGTTGGACCTCGCACGTTTCCTTTTTAAAAGCAAAGTGTGACCGTTCTCTTAATCTTTTACGTGTTTTAAGTGGCACATCCTGGGGAGCTGATCGGACCGTCCTTCTTCGCCTTTATCGCTCTTTGGTCCGATCCAAGCTTGATTACGGGTGTATTGTTTATTCGTCGGCACGTCCATCTGTGTTACGTCGATTGAATGCCATTCACCATCGTGGCATAAGAGTCGCTACAGGGGCCTTTCCAACTAGCCCTGTACCCAGTCTGTACGCAGAAGCTGCAGAGCCTCCGCTGTCCTTCAGGCGTGAGATGCTCTTGTGCAGCTATGCTTGTCGACTCTCAAGCTTGCCTAACCACCCGTCCTTCGATGTATTTTACGAGGATTCGCTTGACCGGCAATATTTAGTTCGCTCCTCTGCATTGCTCCCTCCAGGGGTTCGATTTCGACTGCTACTTCGGCATTTGGACGTTACGCCAGCGCCGGCCCTTCCACGGGGGGAAACGCGTTTTCCTCCATGGTCCCGCGCTGAGGCCCACTGTCACCTTGGGCTAACGTCAATGTCGAAGACTGAGACCCCTGCTTCAGTCTTTAGATCGGCTTTTTTAGAAGTACGGGCTCAATTCGGGGACTTCCATTTTATCTTTACCGATGGATCTAAGACTGAAGCTGGAGTTGGATGTGCCTTTGTTTCTGGTCACTGTAGTTTTAAGTTTCGTTTACCTGCACAATGTTCAATTTTTACCGCCGAACTTTTTAGCATTTATCAATCTATTTTATACATTCAGCGGCACGCCTTACAGCACTGTTTTATTTGTACGGACTCTCTGAGTGCCCTTCAGACTATTACTGCGCTGTACCATTACCACCCGCTTGTACAGCGCATACATGACCTGCTCCACTCGCTTGGTGTCTCTGGCATCAGCGTGTCCTTCATGTGGATTCCAGGTCATGTGGGCATCTCAGGGAATGAGTCTGCCGACGCCGCTGCGAAATCGGCGATTTTATTACCCAGATTTTTTACTTCTGTTGTTCCCTCGTCTGATTCGTGTATTATTTTACGTCGCCGCATCCTCTCGCGCTGGCGCGATGAGTGGACGGCCCTCCGGGGGAACAAATTGCGGGAAGTTAAGCCTTTCCCGTTGATCTGGGATACCTCTTCTCGTTCTTGTCGTCGGGAAGAGGTAATTTTAGCTCGTCTACGGATTGGACATTGTGTTTTTAGTCATAGGTATTTGCTCAGTGGTGACCCCGCACCACTCTGTGGGCAGTGTGTCGTGCCCTTAACGGTGCGTCACATTTTAACAGAGTGTCAGGTTTTAGCTGCATTGCGTGCTCGTGTGGGTCTGCCTGTTGGCCTAGCCAACGTTTTGGCAGACGACACGCGTGCTGTAGAATGTGTTTTACGTTTTATTCATGACAGTGATTTTAATCTGCGCATTTAATGCGTTGGGCGCCTGTTGGCTTAGTACTTTTATTCTCCCCTCAGGGGCTCACCTTATGTGAGTACGGGTTTTTGGCGCACCCGGGGGTTCCCGAGCCACTCATCGCCACCTTCATCCCCTCACCCCCATCCGGTCGAGGTGGGTTCTTCAAGTGACCGGTGGACCCAAGGTAGGCTCTCGTGCGTTCTTTGCATTCCATCCATACTGCACCTCACCATCGTTTCTTTCTTCCCTTATCACTTTCCGGCCATTTCGCACCACGACATTCGCATATCTCTCTTTTTCTTCCCCGCCGGCCTACCTTGCGTGCGAAACGCCCACACAGTTTTAGTTTCTTTTATCTTTTTATTTAAATCCTCCGTGGACACAGCCTGACGGATACCCGCGCACCGTGTGCGCAGCTGGGTGAGTGGGTAATGGCGTCATCCCCACCACCCGGGGTCGTCATGTAGGGTTGTTGTTCGTATCCGCTGTTCAACTGCAGTCCCGCGGGGGGGCCATTGCATGAGCTGCTGGCTTCCGACGGCGATTGGGTCCCTCTGTCTATGTTCTGGGAGGTGTGACCCTGGGGTGAGCTAGGTATAGATAGGCCACTCACCCAAGCCGGGGTAACGCCCGGGAAGTCAGAGCCCGAGGTCGGAGACGGTTGCAATGGTGGAGGATTTTTTTCGCTATGGAGCACCCTTTCTCCATTATTAACAACAAGCGCCGTAAAACTTTAGTAACAGAAGTAGCACCGCCAACAGCTGGTTGTTACTTAGTGATTACCCGTACCGAGGAGGGACAATCATTCGAGAAGGTGAACCCTTTTATTATCCAGAAGGGCATTGACTCAATTGCTGGTCCGGTTCTTTCCTGCACTCGGCTTCGTAATGGTTCGTTGCTAGTTCAAAGCAAATCCGAGGCACAAAGTAAGTCCTTGTTGAGCGCCACGCTTCTCCACGGTTATCCTATCCGTGTTGAGAAGCACCGCACCTTGAATTCTTGTAGAGGCGTTGTCACCACGCATAGCCTCGATGGTATCTCTGACGAAGACCTGGTGGAATATCTTGCAGACCAGAGGGTGACAGCGGTTCATCGAGTGCAGGCCAAACGCGACGGCGTATTGGTACCCACTCGTACCCTGTTTATTACATTTGATGGCGTCGATCTGCCCACGAGCATTTCCGCAGGGTACGAACGGATTTCTGTGAGGCCTTATATTCCTAGACCTCTGCGTTGTTTTAAATGCCAACGTTTTGGGCATACGCAAGTCTCATGTAAGAGTGCCGTTAACATCTGTGCAACATGTAGCCAGCCCTCACACGAAGGTACCTGTTCAACAACCCCCGTCTGCGTTAATTGCAAAGGGTCTCATTCTGCTTCGTTTGCCGACTGTCCGCGGTACTTGGACGAGAAGGCGATCCAGGAGATCCGGGTAAAGGAAAAACTCTCCTTCGCTGAAGCCCGGAGGCGTTACCATGCGCGCCAACCTTCCCTCCTGCGATCTGGCACATTTAGTTCTGTTGTTGCCTCGCCAGTACCACGAGTAGATGCTGAAACTCAGACCTGGACCTTGACTGGATTAACCGCCACTACCATCCGGCCGTCTATTAAAGCTACTGTTACCAAGCCTTATAAACCTGGTCCAAAGTCAATGAAGTCGCAAGCCGCTGAAAAGAAGCCCAAGCAGAAACTACGTAGGGAAGATTTCTTGAAAGACCCTCCGCGTGCGCGCGGTAGCAAAAGTTCACCTTCTCCTCCTCGGAGGTCGCTGTCCCAGGAAGGTCCTGGGACAAGCCGCGCTCAGCGGCACCCCTCACCCATCGCCACCCAGAACCGATTCACGGCGCTTGAATCGGTTTCTGGCACTGAGCGCGTGGGCCCTCCCTCCGAGGAAGCTATGGAGTCTGACCAACTCCATACAAAAAGCCCGAGCCCAAAGGTTAAACAAAAGGTAATTTTAAGCCGCCCTTCTAAGTAGACAGTTTATCCCTTTTATTCATGGCTATCCTGAGCTGGAATGTACGTGGTGTACGATCGCATAGGGCGGAACTGCAACTTTTATTGCGTTCCCATTCACCTATGGTCGTGTGTTTGCAGGAGACCAAGCTTCGCCCTCACGACCCTTTCGATCTCCGAGGGTACACTCCGGTTCGCTACGATCTTGAACCGGAGGAGGGTGCTCCTGCTCATGGAGGTGTTATGTTGTTGGTGCGTAATGACGTTCATTTTCAAACTATCACACTTACGTCCGACTTGCAAGCTGTTGCCATTAGACTGCAGTTACCCGGTTTTTTCTTTTCTGTTTGTTCTGTGTATACACCTCCATCGTCTCCCCTCGCTCCCGCGGACATTCGATCTCTCCTGTCCGCTCTCCCAACACCATTTCTTCTGTTGGGAGATTTTAATGCCCATCACCCACTATGGGGTTCGCCAAGGGCTTGTGCGAGGGGAACTCTTCTTTCCGACATTTTTTATCAGTTCAATCTTTCCATCCTCAATACAGGTGCACCTACTTTTATTTCTGATTCTTCTGGTACATTTTCTCACCTGGACCTTTCCATTTGCTCACTCCAGCTTGCACATCGTCTCCAGTGGAACGTCGTCGCTGACACCTACTCCAGCGACCATTACCCCTGCATCGTTTCTCTTCTGTCGCACCACGTACAGCATTCCAGAGTACCTATCTGGATATTCGCAAAAGCCGACTGGAGCTTGTATTCCAGCCTCGTGCATTTTGACGACCAGCCCTTCTCCGACATTAACCAACTAGTGCAGCACCTTACGTCTGTTATTTTCTCTGCCGCCGAACGCGCAATACCCCGTTCATCCTCCCAACCTCGGCGGCCACCTGTTCCGTGGTGGAACGAGGATTGTCGGGACGCCGTTCGTGCTCGTAGGGCTGCACTTAGGGTGTTTCGGCGCCACCCTACACTTGCTAATTTGGTGACTTTTAAACAATCGCGCGCCAGGGCTCGTCGCACTATTCAGGATAGCAAGAAGGCGTCGTGGGCTCGTTTTGTCGAGTCTTTTAATCGCTTTACGCCTTCATCTGTTGTTTGGGATAAACTTCGTCGCTTCTCAGGTAAAGTGTCGCATTGTACTGTTTCTGGCCTACAGGTTTCTAATGCCACCATAGTGGATCCGGCTGCCATCGCTAACACTCTGGGTGCTGCCTTTGAGGCGGTATCCAATTCGGACCATTATTCCGCCGGCTTTCGCTCTATCAAAGACCGGCTGGATTCCGACACCTTTAATTTTCGATCTGCTAATATTGAGTGTTATAATGAACTTTTCACAATGAGGGAGCTGGAGCATGCTCTTCATTGCTCTCGGCACTCCGCTCCTGGGCCGGACGGCATTCATGTCCTGATGTTAAAGAACCTTTCAGCCGACAGTAAACTCTTTCTCTTACAGGTCTATAACCGTATTTGGCAGGACGGCATTTTTCCTTCCGTTTGGCGCGAAGCCACCATTGTCCCTATACTTAAGCCTGGGAAGGATCGCCAACTACCTTCCAGCTACCGCCCTATCTCCCTCACCAGTTGCATTTGCAAGGTGATGGAGCGCATGATCAACGGGCGGTTGACATGGTGGCTTGAGTCTCAGAAACTTCTAGCGAACGCTCAGTGCGGGTTTCGTCGCTATCGCTCTACCGTCGACCATCTGGTGTCCTTGTCGACGCATATTATGAATGGATTTCTGAGAAAGTGTCAAACCGTGGCAGTATTTTTTGACCTGGAGAAAGCTTATGACACTTGTTGGAGGGGCGGCATTTTACGTACACTTCACGATTGGAATATCCGCGGTCGTCTTCCCATATTTCTTCGGGAGTTTATGACGGACCGCGTCTTTCGTGTACGTGTGGGCTCGGTTTTATCTCGTCGTTTTATTCAAGAGAACGGAGTACCGCAGGGCTCTGTACTCAGTGTCACACTTTTTGCGATTGCTATCAACCCCATTGTTGATTGTATTCCACCTGGCATTTCATCGTCCCTTTTTGTTGACGATTTCGCTATTTATTGCAGTTCACGGCGGACCTGTCTACTCGAACGCCGTCTCCAGAGCTGTATCGACCGTCTCTACGCCTGGAGTAACGCCAACGGCTTTAATTTCTCCGCCGAGAAATCCGTCTGCATCAACTTTTGGCGCCGGAAGTATTTCCCTCCGCCCACTCTCCATCTTGGGCCAGGGATACTTCCGTTTGCAGACGAGGCGAAATTTTTGGGGTTGATTTTTGACAGGAAGTTGTGTTGGACCTCGCACGTTTCCTTTTTAAAAGCAAAGTGTGACCGTTCTCTTAATCTTTTACGTGTTTTAAGTGGCACATCCTGGGGAGCTGATCGGACCGTCCTTCTTCGCCTTTATCGCTCTTTGGTCCGATCCAAGCTTGATTACGGGTGTATTGTTTATTCGTCGGCACGTCCATCTGTGTTACGTCGATTGAATGCCATTCACCATCGTGGCATAAGAGTCGCTACAGGGGCCTTTCCAACTAGCCCTGTACCCAGTCTGTACGCAGAAGCTGCAGAGCCTCCGCTGTCCTTCAGGCGTGAGATGCTCTTGTGCAGCTATGCTTGTCGACTCTCAAGCTTGCCTAACCACCCGTCCTTCGATGTATTTTACGAGGATTCGCTTGACCGGCAATATTTAGTTCGCTCCTCTGCATTGCTCCCTCCAGGGGTTCGATTTCGACTGCTACTTCGGCATTTGGACGTTACGCCAGCGCCGGCCCTTCCACGGGGGGAAACGCGTTTTCCTCCATGGTCCCGCGCTGAGGCCCACTGTCACCTTGGGCTAACGTCAATGTCGAAGACTGAGACCCCTGCTTCAGTCTTTAGATCGGCTTTTTTAGAAGTACGGGCTCAATTCGGGGACTTCCATTTTATCTTTACCGATGGATCTAAGACTGAAGCTGGAGTTGGATGTGCCTTTGTTTCTGGTCACTGTAGTTTTAAGTTTCGTTTACCTGCACAATGTTCAATTTTTACCGCCGAACTTTT
This sequence comes from Deroplatys truncata, assembly GCA_030765065.1. NCBI lineage: Eukaryota > Metazoa > Arthropoda > Insecta > Mantodea > Mantidae > Deroplatys > Deroplatys truncata. The sequence goes on from CM060990.1 coordinate 375,501,257, forward strand.
TAGCATTTATCAATCTATTTTATACATTCAGCGGCACGCCTTACAGCACTGTTTTATTTGTACGGACTCTCTGAGTGCCCTTCAGACTATTACTGCGCTGTACCATTACCACCCGCTTGTACAGCGCATACATGACCTGCTCCACTCGCTTGGTGTCTCTGGCATCAGCGTGTCCTTCATGTGGATTCCAGGTCATGTGGGCATCTCAGGGAATGAGTCTGCCGACGCCGCTGCGAAATCGGCGATTTTATTACCCAGATTTTTTACTTCTGTTGTTCCCTCGTCTGATTCGTGTATTATTTTACGTCGCCGCATCCTCTCGCGCTGGCGCGATGAGTGGACGGCCCTCCGGGGGAACAAATTGCGGGAAGTTAAGCCTTTCCCGTTGATCTGGGATACCTCTTCTCGTTCTTGTCGTCGGGAAGAGGTAATTTTAGCTCGTCTACGGATTGGACATTGTGTTTTTAGTCATAGGTATTTGCTCAGTGGTGACCCCGCACCACTCTGTGGGCAGTGTGTCGTGCCCTTAACGGTGCGTCACATTTTAACAGAGTGTCAGGTTTTAGCTGCATTGCGTGCTCGTGTGGGTCTGCCTGTTGGCCTAGCCAACGTTTTGGCAGACGACACGCGTGCTGTAGAATGTGTTTTACGTTTTATTCATGACAGTGATTTTAATCTGCGCATTTAATGCGTTGGGCGCCTGTTGGCTTAGTACTTTTATTCTGTCTGTTTTTATGGGAACTCTTATCCCCAGTGGACATTTGGCGCTCATGTCCCTCGCATTCTACAGTTCCTGACACGTTTTAATCGTTTCTTGCCCTTGCTTTTAGTGTGTTGATATTTCAGAACTTTGTATTGTTATTGTTATTCTTGTTGTTCTTGTTATTATTGTTGTTATTGTTATAGTTATTGTTGTTATTGTTATTTTGTTATTGTTCTGTTGTTAGTTTTAGCTTTTTGAACATCGCGGGTTTGTGTCCCGTTTTTAACTATGCGGTTTTTTACTTGTTTTATATTGTGACCTTATCTTTTATACATTGTAAGGGCGCTGATGACCGTAGCAGTTTAGCGCCCTTAAACCGCATATCATCATCATCATCAGTACTTTTATTCTGTCTGTTTTTATGGGAACTCTTATCCCCAGTGGACATTTGGCGCTCATGTCCCTCGCATTCTACAGTTCCTGACACGTTTTAATCGTTTCTTGCCCTTGCTTTTAGTGTGTTGATTTTTCAGAACTTTGTATTGTTATTGTTATTCTTGTTGTTCTTGTTATTATTGTTGTTATTGTTATAGTTATTGTTGTTATTGTTATTTTGTTATTGTTCTGTTGTTAGTTTTAGCTTTTTGAACATCGCGGGTTTGTGTCCCGTTTTTAACTATGCGGTTTTTTACTTGTTTTATATTGTGACCTTATCTTTTATACATTGTAAGGGCGCTGATGACCGTAGCAGTTTAGCGCCCTTAAACCGCATATCATCATCATCATCATTCCAGAGTACCTACCTGGATATTCGCAAAAGCCGACTGGAGCTTGTATTCCAGCCTCGTGCATTTTGACGACCAGCCCTTCTCCGACATTCACCAACTAGTGCAGCACCTTACGTCTGTTATTTTCTCTGCCGCCGAACGCGCAATACCCCGTTCATCCTCCCAACCTCGGCGGCCACCTGTTCCGTGGTGGAACGAGGATTGTCGGGACGCCGTCCATTCCCGTAGGACTGCACTTAGGGTGTTTCGGCGACACCCTACACTTGATAATTAGGTGACTTTTAAACAATCGCGCGCCAGGGCTCGTCGCATTATTCAGGATAGCAAGAAGGCATCTTGGGCTCGTTTTGTCGAGTCTTTTAATCGTTTTACGCCTTCATCCGTTGTTTGGGATAAACTTCGTCGCTTCTCAGGTATAGTGTCACATTGTACTGTTTCTGGCCTTCAGGTTTCTAATGCCACCATATTGGATCCGGCTGCCATCGCTAACACTCTGGGTTCTGCCTTTGAGGCGGTTTCCAGTTCAGACCATTATTCCGCCGGCTTTCGCTCTATTAAAGACCGGCAGGATTCCGCATCATATACTTTTCGGTCTGCTAATGATGAATGCTATAACGAACTATTCACAATGAGGGAGCTGGAGCACGCTCTTCATTGCTCTCGGCACTCCGCTCCCGGGCCGGACGGCATTCATGTCCTGATGTTAAAGAACCTTTCAGCCGACAGTAAACTATTTCTCTTACAGGTCTATAACCGTATTTGGCAAGACGGCATTTTTCCTTCCGTTTGGCGCGAAGCCACCATTGTCCCTATACTTAAGCCTGGGAAGGATCGCCAACTACCTTCCAGCTACCGCCCTATCTCTCTCACCAGTTGCATTTGCAAGGTGATGGAGCGCATGATCAACGGGCGGTTGACATGGTGGCTTGAGTCTCAGAAACCTCTAGCGAACGCTCAGTGCGGGTTTCGTGGCTATCGCTCTACCGTCGACCATCTGGTGTCCTTGTCGACGCATATTATGAATGGATTTCTGAGAAAGTGTCAAACCGTGGCTGTATTTTTTGACCTGGAGAAAGCTTATGACACTTGTTGGAGGGGCGGCATTTTACGTACACTTCACGATTGGAATATCCGCGGTCGTCTTCCCATATTTCTTCGGGAGTTTATGACGGACCGCGTCTTTCGTGTACGTGTGGGCTCGGTTTTATCTCGTCTTTTTATTCAAGAGAACGGAGTACCGCAGGGCTCTGTACTCAGTGTCGCACTTTTTGCGATTGCTATCAACCCCATTGTTGATTGTATTCCACCTGGCATTTCATCGTCCCTTTTTGTTGACGATTTCGCTATTTATTGCAGTTCACGGCGGACCTGTCTACTCGAACGCCGTCTCCAGAGCTGTATCGACCGTCTCTACCCCTGGAGTAACGCCAACGGCTTTAATTTCTCCGCCGAGAAATCCGTCTGCATCAACTTCTGGCGCCGGAAGTATTTCCCTCCGCCCTCTCTCCATCTTGGGCCAGGGATACTTCCGTTTGCAGACGAGGCGAAATTTTTGGGGTTGATTTTTGACAGGAAGTTGTGTTGGACCTCGCACGTTTCCTTTTTAAAAGCAAAGTGTGACCGTTCTCTTAATCTTTTACGTGTTTTAAGTGGCACATCCTGGGGAGCTGATCGGACCGTCCTTCTTCGCCTTTATCGCTCTTTGGTCCGATCCAAACTTGATTACGGGTGTATAGTTTATTCGTCGGCACGTCCATCTGTGTTACGTCGTTTGAATCCCATTCATCATCGTGGTATTAGAGTCGCTACAGGGGCCTTTCCAACTAGCCCCGTGCCCAGTCTTTACGCTGAGGCTGCAGAGCCTCCGCTGTCTTTCAGGCGTGAGATGCTCTTATGTAGCTATGCTTGTCGGCTCTCAAGCTTGCCTAACCACCCGTCCTTCGATGTATTTTACGAGGATTCGCTAGATCGACAATATTTCGTTAGCTCCTCTGCATTGCTCCCCCCAGGGGTTCGATTTCGACTGCTACTTCGGCATTTGGACGTTACGCCAGCGCCGGCCCTTCCACGGGGGGAAACGCGTTTTCCTCCATGGTCGCGCGCTGAGGCCCACATCCACCTTGGGCTAACGTCGATGCCGAAAAATGCGACCCCTGCTTCTGTTCTTAGATCCGCCTTTTTAGAACTACAGGCGCAGTTCGGGGACTGTCATTTTATATATACTGATGGGTCTAAGGCTGATGTTGGAGTAGGATGTGCCTTTGTTTTTGGTGTACGGAGTTTTACTTTTCGTTTACCTCAACAATGTTCAATTTTTACCGCCGAACTTTTTAGCATTTATCAATCTGTTTTATTCATTCAGCGGCACGACTTACGGCACTGTTTTATTAGTACGGACTCTCTGAGTGCCCTTCAGGCTATTCATGTGCTGTACAATTACCACCCACTCGTACAGCGCATACATGACCTGCTCCACTCGCTCGGTGTCTCTGGCATCAGCGTCTCCTTCCTGTGGATTCCAGGTCATGTGGGCATCTCAGGTAACGAGTCTGCCGACGCCGCTGCGAAATCGGCGATTTTATTACCCAGATTTTTTACCTCTGTAGTTCCCACGTCAGATTCGTGTGCTCTTTTACGTCGCCGCATCCTCTCGCGCTGGCGCGATGAGTGGACGGCCCTCCGGGGGAACAAGTTGCGGGAGGTTAGGCCTCTCCCGTTAATCTGGGGTACCTCTTCTCGTTCTTCACGTCGGGAGGAGGTACTTTTAGCCCGCTTACGAATTGGACATTGTGTTTTTAGTCATAGGTATTTGCTCAGTGGTGACCCCGCACTACTCTGTGGGCAGTGTGACGTGCCCTTAACGGTGCGTCACATTTTAACAGAGTGTCAGGTTTTAGCTGCATTGCGTGCTCGTGTAGGCCTGCCTGTTGGCTTAGCCAACGTTTTGGCAGACGACACGCATGCTGTGGAATGTGTTTTACGTTTTATTCATGACAGTGATTTTAATCTGCGCATTTAATGCGTTGAGCGTCTTTTAGCTTATTACTTTTATTCTGTCAGTTTTTATGGGGACTCTATTCCCCAGTGGACATATGGCGCTCATGTCCCTCGCATTCCATAGTTCTTGACACGTTTTAATCGTTTATTGCCTATGCTTTTAGTGTGTTGGTTTTTTCAGATATTTGTATTGTTATTGTTGTTGTTATTGATTTTATTGTTATTGATTTTATTGTTGTTATTGTTATTCTTGTTGTTATTGTTATCATTATTGTTATTGTTATCTTATTGTTATTTTTAGCCTTTTGGACATCGCGGGTTTACGTCCCGTTTTTTAATTATGAGGTTCTTTTACCTGTTTTTATCTTTTGACTTTATATTTTCTACATTGTAAGGGCGCTGCTGACTTCAGCAGTTTAGCGCCCTTAAGCCGCATATCATCATCATCATTGTTTTAAATGGCAACGTTTTGGGCATACGCAAGTCTCTTGTAAGAGTGCCGTTTCCATATGTACCTCATGTAGTCAGCCCTCACATGATGGTACCTGTTCATCAGCCTCCGTCTGCATTAATTGCAAAGAGTCTCATTCTGCGTCATTTGCCGACTGTCCGCGGTACTTGGACGAGAAAGCGATCCAGGAGATCCGGGTAAACGAAAAGCTACCCTTCGCTGAAGCCCGGAGGTGTTACCATATGCCCCAACCGTCGCTCCTGCGATCGGGTACATTCATCTCTGGTGTTGCCTCGCCAGTATCCCGGAAGGATGCGAAACTCAGACCTGGACCATGACTGCATTTACCGCAACTACCACCCGGCCGTCCATCTCTGGCACGGTTATCAAGCCATCTAAAACTCGTCCTAAGGTACTGAAGTCACAAGGCACTGAGAAGAAATCCAAGCAGAAACTTCGTAAGGAAGATTCTCTTAAAGACCCTCCGCGTGCGCGCGGTATGAAAAGTTCTCCTTCTCCTCCTCTTAGGACGCAGTCCCAGGATGCTCCTGGGACAAGCCGCGCACAGTGGTACCCTTCACCCATTGCAACCCAGAACCGATTCTCGGTGCTTCAATGGGTTTCTGGAACTGAGCACCTGGGCCCTCCCTTCGAGGATCCTATGGAGTCTGAACAACTCCATACCAAAAGCTCGAGCCCCAAGGTTAAGCAGTATGTAATTTTGAACCTTCTAAGTAGACAGTTTATCCCTTTCATTCATGGCTATCGTGACCTGGGATTTACGTGGTGTAAGATCGCATAGGGCAGAACTGCAAGTTTTATGCGTTCCCATTCACCTATGGTCGTGTGTTTGCAGGAGATCAATCTTCGCCCTCACGATCCTTTTGATCTGCGAGGGTGTACTCTGGTTTGCTACAATCTTGCACCGGATGAGGGTACTCCTGCTAATGGAGATGAAATTCTATTAGTGCGTCACGACGTTTATTTTCAGACTCTCACACTTACGTCCGACTTGCAAGCTGTTGCCGTTAGGATTCAATTCCACAGCTTTTTCTTTTCTCTTTGCTCCGTCTATTCACCTCCATCGTCTCTCCTCGCTAACACGGACATTCGAGATCTCCTGTCCGCTCTCCCAACACCATTTCTTCTGTTGGGAGATTTTAATGTCCATCACCCGCTGTGGGGTTCGCCTAGGGCTTGTGCAAGGGGAACGCTTCTTTCCGAAATTTTTGCTCAGTTCAACCTCTCCATCCTCAATACAGGTGAACCTACTTTTCTTTCTGATTCTTTTGGTACATTCTCTCAGTTGCACCATGCCGTTTGCTCACTCCAGCTTGCTAGTCGTCTGCAGTGGAACGTCGTCGCTGACACCTACTCCAGCGATCATTACCCCATCGTGTCTCTTCTGTCTCACCACGTCCAGCATTCCAGAGCACCTACCTGGTAATTCCATAAAGCCGATTGCAGACTGTAATCAAACCTCGTGTCTTTTGTGGACCAGCCCTTCACTGACGTTAACCAAATGGTGCAGCACCTTACTTCTACGATTCTATCTGCCGCCGAACGCACAATTCTCCCACCCTCGGCGTATTTCTGTTCCGTGGCTGACCGAGGCCTGTCGGGACGCCGTTCGTGCCCGTAGAGCTGCGCTCGGGATGTTTCAGCGACACCCTACAATTGACAATTTGGTTAATTTTAAACAATCGCGCGCCAGGGCTCGTCGCATTATTCAGGATAGCAATAACGCCTCCTGGACTCGTTTTGTCGAGTCTTTTAATCGCTTCATGCCTTCCTTTGCTGTTTGGGATAAACTTCGTCGCTTCTCCGGTAAAGTGTCGCATTGTACTGTGTATGGCCTTCAGGTTTCCAATGCCACCATAGTGGACCCGGCTGCCATTGCTAACACTCTGGGTTCTGCCTTTGAGACGGTTTCCAGTTCTGACCATTATTCCGCCGGCTTTCGCACTCTCAAAGACCGGCTGGATTCCGTGACCTATAGTTTTCGGTCTCCTAATCAGGAGTGTTATAATGACCTTTTCTCAATGAGGTAGCTGGAGTACGCCCTCCATTTCTCTAGGCACTCCGCTCCTGGGCCGGACGGCATTGATGTCTTGATGTTAAAGAACCTTTCAGCCGACAGTAAACTCTTTCTCTTACAGGTCTATAACCGTATTTGGCAAGACGGCTTTTTTCCTTCCGTTTGGCGCGAAGCCACCATTGTCCCCATACTTAAGCCTGGGAAGGATCGCCAACTACCTTCCAGCTACCGCGCTATCTCCCTCACCAGTTGCATTTGCAAGGTGATGGAGCGCATGATCAACGGGCGTTGATATGGTGGTTTGAGTATCAGAAACCTCTAGCGAACGCTCATTGCGGATTTCGTCGCTATCGCTCTACCGTCGACCATTTGGTGTCCCTGTGGACGCATATTATGAATGGATTTCTGAGAAAGTGTCAAAACGTGGCTGTGTTTCTTGACCTGGAGAAAGCTTATATACTTGTTGGAGGTGGGGCATTTTACGTACACTCCATCAGTGGATTTTCCATGGCCGTCTCCCTGTCTTCAGTCTGAGTTTATGAAGGACCGTGTATTTCGTGTGCGTGTAGGGTTGGTTTTATCTTCAACTTTTGTCCAAGAGAACAGAGTACCTCAAGGCTCGGTACTCAGCGTCAAACTGTTTCGAATTGCGATTATTCCTAATGTTGCCTGTGTTCCACCCGGAACTTCCTCGTCGCTTTTTGTTGACGACTTCGCCGTATTCGCAACTTGTCGTCGCACCTGTGTTTTGGAACGCCGGCTACAGCAGTTTCTTAACTGCCTTCACTCCTGGAGCATTACCAAAGGGTTCCAATTTTCTGCCGAGGAGACAGCCTGCGTTAATTTCTGCCGCAGAAAAGCGTTACCTCCACCTTGTCTCCGACTCGGTGCGGCACTCCTCCCCTTTTCGGACGAAACGAAATTCCTTTGGATTAATCTTTGATAGGAAGTTGTGTTGGCCGTCGCATATCACCTATTTGAAAGCAAGGTGTGAACGTTCTCTTTCTATTTTACGTGTTTTAAGTGTCATCCTGGGGTGCATATCGCACGTTACTTTTGCGACTTTATCGATCATTTGGTTCGATCAAAGCTTGACTATGGTTGTATTGTGTATTCCGCTGCGCGACCTTCCATCCTGAGTCGCTTGAACGCAGTTCACGACCAGGGCCTCTGGCTATCAACTGGTGTTTTTCGTATACCAGTCCTATTTTGAGTCTTTGTACGGAAGCTACAGAACCTCCGCTCTCTTATCGTTGTGACGTTCTTCTCTGCAGCTAGGCTTGCCGGTTATCCGTGTGTCTCAACACAGGGGTCACATACACTTTCCTCCTTGGCTGCATTACGAAATATCTTGCCACCTTCATTTGACATCCATGCCAAAGTCCACGACCCCAAACCGGTCATCCGTTCGGCTTTTGCCGAAGTTCAGTCGCACTTTGGCAGCCATTGTTTTATTTCTACTGACGGCTTAAAGGATGATCGTGGAGTTGGATGTGTTTTTTTTATTTGGTGTAGAACGTTTTATCTTTCGTCTCTCTGTTCATTGCTCGGTTTTTACTGCTGAACCTATTGCTCTGGAACAAGCCCTGTCCTTTATCCGTCAGCATGGTCTGCAGAATTGTGTTTTATGCACGGACTCTCTAAGCGTCCTTTCTAGCCTTCGTGATGGGGTCAACCTATCGTTTGTCTGGGTTCCTGGTCACGTCGGCATACCCTCTCGTCCCCCGCAGACTAGTGGTAGCGTGCTAGCCTCTAGTTCCCGAGATCGCGGGTTCAAACCCGGCGGAGGGCGATGAGTTATTTCGGGCGTAAAAATCCTTAGCATCGCTTCCTTCGGAAGGGAAGTAAAGCCGGTGGTCCCGTGTCGTAGATTTACGACACGTAAAAGAACCTCAGCCTAATAAAGAGGCTCTGAGAAAAAATTACTGTCTTTCACGCCCAATATAGAATTGGACGCTAAGGAACATAGTAGTTAAAGAGCGTCCATAAATAAAACTCACTTCAATTTAATTTCGGCATACGCGATAATGAAGGTACACTATGTGATCAAAAGTATCCGGACACCACACAAACATACGTTTTTCATCTTAGGTGCATTGTGCTGCCACCAACTGCCTGGTACTTATTATCCGCGACCTCAGTAGTCATTAGACATCGCGAAACAGCAGAATGGGACGCTCCGTGGGACTCATGAACTTCGAACTTGGTCAGGTGATTGGGTGTCACTTGTGTCAGAAGTCTGTACGCGAGATTTCCACACTCCTTAACATCCCTAGGTCCATTGCTTCTGATGTGATAGTGAAGTGGAAACGTGAAGAGACATGTACAGCACAAAAGCGTACAGGCTGACCTCGTCTGTTGATTGACAGAGACCGCTAACATTTGAAGAGGGTCGTAAAGAGTAATAGGCAGACATCTATCCAGACCATCACACTGGAATTCCAAACTGCATCAGGATCCACTCCAAATACTATGATGGTTAGGCGTAACGTGAAAAACCTTGGATTCCATGGTCGTGCGGCTGCTCATAAGCCACACATCACGCAGGAAAATGCCAAACGCTGCCTCGTTTAGTGTAAGGAGCGTCAACATTACACGATTGAACAGTGGAAAAACGTCGTGTGGAGTGACGAATGACGGTACACAATGTTGCGATCCGATGGCAGGATGTGGGTATGACGAATGCCCGGTGAACGTCATCTGCCAGCGAGTGTGGTGCCAAAAGTGAAATTCGGAGTTGGTGGTGTTATGGTGTAGTCGTGTTTTTCCTGGAGGGGGCTTGCACCCCTTTTGTTTTGCGTGGCACGATCACAACGCAGACCTACATTGATATTTTAAGCACCTCCTTGCTTCCCACTTTTGAAGAGCAATTCGGGGATGGCGATTGCATCTTTCAACACGATCGAGCACCTGTTCATACTGCACGGGCTGTGGCGGAGTGGTTACACGACAATAACATCCCTGTAATGGACTGCCCTGCACAGAGTCCTGACTTGAATCCTATAGAATACCTTTGGGATGTTTTGGAACGCCGACTTCGTGCCAGGCCTCACCGACCTACATCGATACCGCTCCTCAGTTTCGCACTCCCGGAAGAATGGGCTGCCATTCCCCAAGAAACCTTCCAGCACCTGATTGAAAGTATGTCTGCAAGAGTGAACGCTGTCATCAAGGCTAAGTGTGGGTCAACACCATATTAACTTCCAGCATTACCGATGGAGGGCGCCACGAACTTGTACGTCATTTTCAGCTAGGTGTCCGGATACTTTTGATCACGTAGTGTATATTGAATGAAGGTGCGCATTCCGCTGCCATGAGTGCTATTTTATCCCAATCTTATTTTAGCCCCTGTGTTCCTGCGGATTATTTTAGTCATTACTTAAAGAAGTCTATTTCTCCCGTTGTTTTTGTGCCTGGTCCTCTGTCCAGGGTAACAAATTGCGGGAGATAAAGCCTCTACCTGGGCCACTTCTTTCCGTCGGGAAGAAGTAACTCTATGTAGACTTCGCTTCGGGCACTGTCTTTTAGCCACTGTCACTTGTTGCGCCGAGAGCCCGCTCCTGTTTGTAATCGTTGCGGTGTGCCGTTGACGGTGCGGCATGTTTTAAAGCAGTGTCAGTGTTTCGCTGCTCTTCGTAGCAGTTTATAAGACAGAATTTGACCTGTCCTTGAGTTGCTTTTCTTGCTTTTAGTGTGTTGTAGACCCAATATTTTAGCTACCTTGTTTTTTGGCTTCACGTTCTACAGTCTACGACACTACTTCTTTTATTTCTAGTCGAGTTTTAACCTGACGTTTTCTAACTTTCAGTCCTTTATTTTAGGCCTTTTTATTTGTCTGGTTTTTAACTGCTAACTTTAACTGTTTTTATCTGTGACGGGCGCTAATGACCTTTCCCATTTTGCTCCCTTAATATCCCAATTCAGTTCAAAAACTCGCGATCAAACACCACAACTCACTAGCACAAACACACTCACACTCCAAAGCTCACATACACACAGAATCACACACTCATGCTCCACAACTCATTAAAACACACACACAGACTCAAGCATTACAACTCATTAAAACACACACGCTCAGGCACTACAACTCATAAAAACACACACGCTCAGGCACTACAACTCATATTAACTCATACACACTCAGGCGTTACTTCTTTTTCTTTCTCTATTTAACCTCCTCTTATGTAGGAGTTACACCCCCAGGACTTACAAGCAGGTGCCTGGTGTCAGAGGCCCGTCGAGGAGCAGACACTCATGGATCAGACAGAATATCCAGGATGGGTGATCAGCCCGATGCCTGGTATGGGAGCAAGGAGTGGATGAAACGAAATGATGGTGAAATGGATGAAAGGAAAGGTGATGATGGAGCAGTTGGTGGAATGAATGTCGGTGGAAACCGGAGAAAACCCGCCCAGATGCCGCTTTGTCCACCACAAATCCCACATGCGGGTCCCTGGGATTGAACCCGGGCCGCCTCCGTGAGAGGCGAGCGGTCTTACCACTCGGCCACTCAGGCATTACAACTCATTAAAACACACACACTCAGGCACTACAACTCATTAAAACACACACACAGATAGACACCTACACAAATGCTACATGTGGCGTTTTTAGTTTTTTCGTATGGTGTATGTAACCAAGTTCATTGTAATGAAATTTGTAATTAATAGTGGCCAAAATATTTTTTGTAGGAAATTTAACGTGAATACCATATAGCAAGGGTGGCGAAAACAACTTCCTTCCGCAAGTCACCAAATATGCAACACGCACGGCGTCACTCAGCAGCATGAGAAAATCAAACGGACGGTTGCAGAAAAGGAACGTGCGCCTGCGAGTAAAAATAACTCGCGAGTCACGTTTTCGCCACTTCTGCCATATAGCATTCATGCAAAATTAGCCTTCTATTCACATTATATTTTCCACGATATGAGTATATTTTTTCGAGTAAGAATATTGATTTTTAATCAGTAGAGGACTTCGTCTAACTGTGAAGGTTCCTATTGTTTTTTAATCCTTAAACATAAAATTGCGATTTTGAACTACACAGTGTAAGTTCACCGTGTCAGCGTTTAAAGCTAGCGTTTTAAGCTATAAATGATCTAAGGATTGTTTAATCCTTTCTTGCGCTTTCCTCCTCGAATCCCCGTGTTTTTAGTTTATTTTTTAGTGTAAAGTAAAATCAATGACTAAAGGTATAGATTTACAAATATAGAATTTTATGGATTATTCTTCAGCTTCCTATCTGCCTGATTGTTCTTAATAATTGAAGGAATGGAAAAGATAATTGTGGCATAGATGAGCCCGGTATTTTTCTTATTAAAACTTTCTTGGAAATTGTCTCTACGGGATAAATGAAAACTGGGGAGGAAAAGCCTTTCCGAATAGCTCTTGCTACTGGAATAAAACGCAGGCCGACAGGGAGGAAAAGAAACACTTTACCACAAAGCATTCGTCAATTATATTCCTTAAATCCCTACTCACATTGTTCCATTTAGAATACGGAATTTTTCTTGGAATTAAACGTAAATAGTTGTATTCGAATTGCTTGAGCACTGTTTGCAGTGCGAATTATTGGTCTGGAGTTTCTTGTTAACCAAAGGTTGTACCTTTTGCGGAACAGATGTTCTCCCAACCACTTTTATCATATGGTGTTGTATTGTATTCCTGGTTGAGAGTCATTTACTGCCCATCATAAACATGAATTGCTTTCGGAATGTTAAAACACTGCCCCTTGCAAAGTTCCAGGCAGGTAGGGGGGTCTGAGCTTTTCGGATCTTAAAAGTCATGTACAAGTGTTATGAAAAATGGAAACGTTTATACATGATGTTACACTTCACATTTTTGTGCCTAAACTGCTGCAACCCTGCAAAGATTCGGCTCTTAAGGTTGTGCTTAATTAAAAACCTGATGTTGGATTCACATAACTTTCTCTACCCATTAATCTTATAAAACTTTCTTCTTCTATCTCCTTCTTGTTAACATAGATAAACATGCATGACACATTTCGTCGTTTGTAGGTATAAAAAATATATAGAACGTACTGCCTCTGCGGTGTGCGGTGTGCGGGTAGTGTGTTTGCCTCACATTCAAAAGGTCCCGAATACTAGTCTCGGTTAGGTTGAGTTGTCCGGATAAACTTTTTTCGGAGTTTTCCCTTATCTTGAGAAGTCGAATGTCGAATAACTGTAAACTCTATGGACCCCGAGGTCATTTGCATCATTTCACCCATTTCATTTATTCGTCATCCGATATGACTACCAAGTTAGGGTCGTTAAACCTAAAGAACGACAATAAGCTAACGCAACAGTCAAATGTTTTAAGTCCGGTCGCCATGCGACGTCTTTGAGATTACATGAACACGGCACCCCAGGGACTCAACTTATGTGAGTACGGGTTTGGCCTACCCGGGGTGCCCGAGCCTCTCATCGCCATATTCATCCCTTCATCCCCGTCCGGTCGAGGTGGGTTCGTTCTCGTGACCGGGGGACTCAAGGTAGGCTCTCGTGCGTTCTGTGCATTTCATTCTATGACGCTCTCGCCATCGTTTCTTTATTCTCCCTTCTATTTCTGCACATTTCGCCCCACGTCCATTCATTCACACATCTCTTTTCCTTCCTCGCCGGCCGAATTTGCGTACGAAACGCCCACACAGTTTATTTTTATTTTACCCTTTTCGTTTAATCCTCCGTGGACACAGCCAGATGGATACCCGCGCACTGGGTGCGTAGCTGGGTCAGTGGGTAATGGCGTCATTTCCACCACCCGGTGTCGTCATGTAGGGTATGTGTTCGTATCCACTGTTCAACTGCAGTCCCGCGGGGGGCCATTGCATGAGCTGCTGACTTCTGACGGCGATTGGGTCCTTCTGTCTATGTTCTGGGAGGTGTGACCCTGGGGTGAGTTTGGTATAGATAGGCCACTCACCCAAGCCGGGGTAACGCCCGGGAAGTCAGAGCCCGAGGTCGGAGACGGTTGCAATGGTGGAGGATTTCTTTCGTTATCGAGCCCTCTTTCTCCATTATTTCTAACAAGCGCCGAAAAGTTTTGGTAACAGTAGCACCATCGACATCTGGTAGTTACTTAGTCATTACGCGAACAGAGGAAGGACAATCGTTTGAGATGGTGAACCCTTTTATAGTACAGAAGGGCATTGACTCTATAGCTGGTTCGGTTCAATCCTGCACTCGACCTCGAAATGGGTCATTAGTAGTACAAAGCAAGTCTGATCAACAAACTAAGACCCTGTTACGCGCTACGCTTCTCCACGGTTATCCTATCCGTGTTGAGAAGCACCGCACCTTGAATTCCTGTCGAGACGTCGTCACCACCCATAGACTGGATGGTACATCGGACGAGGACCTTGTCGAATATCTTGCAGACCTAAAGGTGACAGCGGTGCATCGCGTGCAGGCTAAACGCGACGTAGTGTTGGTACCCACTCGTACCGTGTTTCTCACTTTCTATGGCGTCAATCCTCCCACGAGCATTTCAGCAGGGTACGAATGTATTGCGGTTAGGCCTTAAATTCCTAGACCTCTGCGTTGTTTTAAATGCCAACGTTTCGGGCATACGCAAGTCTCATGTAAGAGTGCCATTACCGCCTGTGCATCATGTAGCCAGCCCTCACACGAAGGTACCTGTTCAACAGCCCCCGTCTGCGTTAATTCCAAAGGGTCTCATTCTGCATCATTTGCCGACTGTCCGCGGTACTTGGACGAGAAGGCGATCCAGGAGATCCGGGTAAAGGAGAAACTCTCCTTCGCTGAGGCCCGAAGGCGTTACCATGCACGCCAAACTTCGCTCCTGCGATCGGGTACCTTTAGTTCTGTTGTTGCCTCGCCTGTACCCCGGAAGGATGCCGAAACACAGACCTGGACCATGACTGCATTGACCGCCACTACCATCCGGCCGTCGATTTCTGGCACAGTTATCAAGCCAAACAAAACTTGTCCTAAGGTACTGAAGTCGCATAGCACTGAAAAGAAATCAAAGCAGAAACTTCGTAGGGAAGATTTTCTGTAAGACGCTCCGCGTGCACTCGGTAAGAAAAGTTCACCTTCTCCTCCTCGAAGGTACAGTCATAGGGATGCTCCTGGGACAAGCCGCGCTCAGCGGCATCGTTCACCCATTGTCACCCAGAATTGATTCTCGGCGCTTGAATCGGTTTCTGGCTCTGAGCGCGTGGGCCCTTCCTTCCAGGAAGCTATGGAGTCTGACCAACTCCATGCCAAAAGCCCGAGCCCACAGGTTAAGCAGAAGGTAATTTTGAGTCGCTCTTCTAAATAAGAAGTTTATCCCTTTTATTCATGGCTATCCTGACGTGGGATTTACGTGGTGTACGATCGCATGGGGCGGAACTGCAACTTTTATTGCGATCCCATTCACCTATGGTCGTGGGTTTGCAGGAGACTAAGCTTCGCCCTCACGATCCTTTTGATCTCCGGGGGTATACTCCGGTTCGCTATGATCTTGAACCGATGAGGGTACTCCTACTCATGGAGGTGTCATGTTATTTGTGCGTAACGACGTTCATTTTCAAACTCTCACTCTTACGTCCGACTTTCAAGCTGTTGCCGTTAGGCTTCTATTACTCGGCTTTTTCTTTTCTGTTTGCGCTGTGTATTCAGCTCCATCGTCTCCCCTCGCTCACGCGGACATTCGAGATCTCCTGCCCGCTCTCCCAAAACAGTTTCTTCTGTTTGGAGATTTTAATGCCCATCACCCCCTGTGGGGTTCGCCAAGGGCTTGTGCGAGGGGAACTCTTCTTTCCGACATTTTTGATCAGTTCAACCTCTCCATCCTCAATACAGGTGAACCTACTTTTCTTTCTGATTCTTGTGGTACATTCTCTCACTTGGACCTTGCCGTTTGCTCACTCCAGCTTGCTAGTCGTCTGCAGTGAAACGTCGTCGCTGACACTTACTCCAGCGATTATTACCCCTGCATCGTTTCTCTTCTGTCTCACCACGTTCAGCATTCCAGAGTGACTATCTAGGTATTAAGAAAAGCCGACTGGAGATTGTATTCCAGCCTCGTGTGTTTTCAGGACCAGCCCTTCTCTGACGTTAACCAAATGGTGCAGCACCTTTCGTCTACGATTCTACCTGCCGCCGAACGCACGATTACCCGTTCATCCCCTCACCCTCGGCGTATTCCTGTTCTGTGATGGAACGAGGCTTGTCGGGACGCCGATCGTGCTCGTAGAACTGCACTTATGGTGTTTCGGTGACACCCTACTCTTGATAATTTGGTTACTTTTAAACAATCGCGCACCACGGCTCGTCGCATTATTCAGGATAGCAAGAAGGCGTCCTGGACTCGCTTTGTCGAGTCTCTTAATCGCTTCACGGCTTCCTCTGTTGTTTGGGATAAACTTCATCGCTTGTCCGGAAAAGAGTCGCATTGTGCTGTGTCTGGCCTTCAGGTTTCCAATGCCACCGTAGTGGATCCGGCTGCCATTGCTGACACTCTGGATGCTGACTTTGAGGCAGGATTCCGAGACCTATAGTTTTCGGTCTGCTAATACGGAGTGTTTTAATGTACTTTTCACAATCAGAGAGCTGGAGCACGCTCTCCTTTGCTCTAGGCACTCCGCTCCTGGACCGGACGGCATTCATGTCCTGATGTTAAAGAACCTTTCAGCCGACAGTAAGCTCTTTCTCTTACAGGTCTATAACCGTATTTGGCAAGACGGCTTTTTTCCTTCCGTTTGGCGCGAAGCCACCATTGTCCCTATACGTAAGCCTGGGAAGGATCGCCAACTACCTTCCAGCTACCGCCCTATCACCCTCACCATGCACCACTCTGTGGGCAGTGTGACGTGCCCTTAACGGTGCGTCATATTTTAACAGAGTGTCAGGGTTTAGCTGCATTGCGTTCCCGTGTGGGTCTGCCTATTGGCCTAGCCAACGTTTTGGCAGACGACACGCGTGCTGTAGAATGTGTTTTACGTTTTATTCATGATAGTGATTTTACTCTGCGCATTTAATGCGTTGAGCGTCTTTTAGCTTAGTACTTTTGTTCTGTCAGTTTTTATGGGGACTCTAATTCCCAGTGGACATATGGCGCTCATGTCCCTCGCATTCTACAGTTCTTGACACGTTTTAATCGTTTATTGCCTATGCTTTTAGTGTGTTGGTTTTTTTCAGATATTTGAATTGTTATTATTGTTGTTATTGATATTCTTGTTACTATTGTTGTTATTGTTGTTATTGTTATTATTATTGTTATTGTTATTGTTATCTTATTGTTATTTTTAGCCTTTTGGACATCGCGGGTTACGTCCCGTTTTTAATTATGCGGTTCTTTTACCTGTCTTTTATATTTTGACTTTATATTTTATACATTAAAAGGACGCTGATGACCTCCGCAGTTTAGCGCCCTTAAGCCGCATATCATCGTCATCATCATCATCACCCTCACCATTTGCATTTGCAAGGTGATGGAGCGCATGACTAACGGGCGGTTGACATGGTGGCTTGAGTCTCAGAAACTTCTAGCGAACGCTCAGTGTGCATTTCGTCGCCATCGCTCTACCGTCGATCATCTGGTGTCTCTGTCGACGCATATTATGAACGGATTTCTGAGAAAGTGTCAAACAGTGGCTGTGTTTTTTGACGTGGAGAATGCTTATGACACTTGTTGGAGGGGCGGCATTTTACGTATACTTCACGATTGGAATATCCGCGGTCGTCTTCCCATATTTCTTCGGGAGTTTATGACGGACCGCGTCTTTCGTGTACGTGTGGGCTCGGTTTCATCTATTCGTTTTATTCAAGAGAACGAAGCACCGCAGGGCTTGTACTCAGTGTCACAGTTTTTGCGATAGCTATCAACCCGATTATTGATTGTATTCCAGATAGCATTTCCTTGTCCCTTTTCGTCGACGATTTTGCCACTTCTTGCAGTTCACGGGGACCTGTGTGCTCGAACGCCGTCTCCAGAGCTGTATCGACCGTCTCTATGCCTGGAGTAACGCCAACGGCTTTAATTTCTCCGCCGAGAAATCCGTCTGAATCAATTTCTGGCGCCGGAAGGATTTACCTTCCGCCCTCTCTCCATCTTGAGTCGGAGGGCCTTCCATTTGCAGACGAGGTGAAGCTTTTGGGGCTGATCTTTGAGACAAAACTGAGCTGGACGTCTAACATTTCCTTTTTAAAAGCAAAGTGTGACCGTTCTATTAATGCTTTACGTGTTTTAAATGGCATATCCTGGGAAGCTGATCGGACCCTTCTTCTGCGTCTTTATCGCTCCTTGGTCCGATCCAAGCTTGATTGCGGGTGCATTGTCTATTCGTCGGCACGTCCATCTGTGATACATCGATTGAATGCCATTCACCCTCGTGGCATAAGTGTCGCTACAGGGGCCTTTCCAACCAGCCCTGTACCTAGTCTATATGCTGAAGCTGCAGAGCTTCCGCTGTCCTTCAGGCGTGAGATGCTTTTGTGCAGCTATGCCTGTAGACTCTCAAGCTTGCCTGAGTCCTACGAGTTATTTTACGAGGATTCTCTTGATCGGCAATATTTCGTTAGCTCCTCTGCATTGCTCCCTCCAGGGTTTCGATTTCGACAGCTTCTTCGGCATCTGGACGTTACGCCAGCGCCAGCCCTTCCGAGAGGCGATCGCGTTTTCCTCCATGGTTGCGCGCTGAGGCCCACAGTCACCTTGGGTTAAAGTCGACGCCGAAGAATGGGAGCCCTTGTTCAGCCCTTAGATCAGCGTTTTTAGAGCTACAGGCGCAATTCGGGTACTTTCATTTTATATTTACTGAAGGGGTCTAAGACTGATGTTGGAGTAGGGTGTGCCTTTGTTTTTGGTGAACATAGTTTTAGCTTTCGTTTTCCTGGGCATTTTCGATTTTTACCGCCGAACTTTTTAGTATTTATCAATCCGTTTTATACATTAAGTGGCACGACCTACGATACAGTGTTGTTTGTACGGACTTCTGAGTGCCCTCCAGAGTGTTAAGGCGCTGTACAATCACCATCCCCTCGTACAGCACATACATGACCTGCCCCACTCGCTTGGTGCTTCTTGCAGCAGCGTCTCGTTCGTGTGGATTCCAGGTCATGTGGGTATCTCAGGCAACGAGTCTGCCGACGCCGCTGCCAAATCGGCGATTTTGTCACCCAGATTTTTTACCCCTGTTGTTCCCTCGTCAGATTTGTGCTTTATTTTACGTCACCGCATCCTCTCGCTTTGGCGCGATGAGTGGACGGCCCTCCGGTGGAACACGTTGCGGGAGGTTAAACCTCTCCCGTTAGTCTGGGGTACCTCTTCTCGTTCTTCTCGTCGGGAAGAGGTAGTTTTAGCTCGTTTAGGAATCGGGCATTGCGTTTTTAGTCATAGCTATCTGCTCAGTGGTGACCCCGTACCACTCTGTGAGCAGTGTGATACGCCCTTAACGGTGCGTCACATTTTAACAGACTGTCAAGTTTTGCTCAATTGCGCGTTCGTGTGGGTCTGCCTGTTGGCATAGCCAACATTTTGGCAGACGACGCGCGTGCTGTGGAATGTGTTTTACGTTTTATTAGTGACAGTGGATTTAATTGGCGCATTTGATGCGCTGAGCGCCTTTTGAATTGTGATTTTTTTATAGTCTTTTAATGCGGGCTGTTCTCCCCGGCGGACATATGGCGCTCATGTCCCTTGCGTTCTACAGCTCTTCGCACCCGGGGTACCCGAGCCATCCATAGCCATTTTCACCCTTTCATCCCCGTCCGGTCGAGGTGGGTTCGTTCTCGTGACCGGGGGACTCAAGGTAGGCTC
Source organism: Deroplatys truncata (assembly GCA_030765065.1). NCBI lineage: Eukaryota > Metazoa > Arthropoda > Insecta > Mantodea > Mantidae > Deroplatys > Deroplatys truncata. The sequence goes on from CM060990.1 coordinate 375,521,005, forward strand.
TGGTGCGTTCTGTGCATTTCATTCCAGGTCGCCCCTCGCCATCGCTTCTTTCTTCTCTTCTGTTTATGCACATTTCGCCCCACGCCCATTCATTTACACGTCTCTTTTACTTCTTCGCCGGCCTACCTTGAGTGCGAAACGCCCACACACTTTTAGTTTCTTTTAACCTTTTATGTTAATCCTCCGTGGACACAGCCTGACGGATACCCGCGCACCGCGTGCGTAGCTGGGTGAGTGGGTAATGGCGTCATCCCCACCACCCGGGGTCGTCATGTAGGGTATGTGTTCGTATCCGCTGTTCAAATGCAGTCCCGCGGGGGGGCCATTGCATGAGCTGCTGACTTCCGACGGCCATTGGGTCCCTCTGTCTATGTTCTGGGAGGTGTGACCCTGGGGTGAGATAGGTATAGATAGACCACTCACCCAAGCCGGGGTAACGCCCGGGAAGTCAGAGCCCGAGGTCGGAGACGGTTGCAATGGTGGAGAATTTATCTCGCTATGGAGCACCCTCCCTCCATTAATGCAAACAAGCGCCGAAAAACTTTTGTAACAGAAGTAGCACCGCCGTCATCTGGTTGTTACTTGGTCATTTCAAGAACAGAAGAAGGACAAAACTTTGAGAAGGTGAACCCTTTTATAATGCAGAAGGGCATAGATGCTATTGCTGGTGAGGTTCAATCCTGCACTCGTTTACGGAATGGATCCTTATTGACACAAACTAAGTCCGATCAGCAAAGTAAGACCTTGTTGCGCGCTACGCTTCTCCACGGTTATCCCATCCGTGTCGAGAAGCACCGCACATTGAACTCCTGTCGGGGCGTCGTTACCACCCATAGCCCCGATGGTATATCGGACGAGGATCTAGTAGACTATCTATCCGATCAAAAGGTGACTGCAGTGCATCGAGTGCAGGCCAAACGCGACGGCGTATTAGTACCCACTCGTACCCTGTTTATTACATTTGATGGCGTCGATCTGCCCACGAGCATTTCCGCAGGGTACGAACGGATTACTGTGAGGCCTTATATTCCTAGACCTCTGCGTTGTTTTAAATGCCAACGTTTCGGGCATACGCAAGTCTCATGTAAGAGTGCCGTTAACATCTGTGCAACATGTAGCCAGCGCTCACACGAAGGTACCTGTTCAACAGCCCCCGTCTGCGTTAATTGTAAAGGGTCTCATTCTGCTTCGTTTGCCGACTGTCCGCGGTACTTGGACGAGAAGGCGATCCAGGAGATCCGGGAAAAGGAAAAACTCTCCTTCGCTGAAGCCCGGAGGCGTTATCATGAGCGCCAACCTTCACTCCTGCGATCTGGCACATTTAGTTCTGTTGTTGCCTCGCCAGTACCACGAGTAGATGCCGAAACTCAGACCTGGACCATGACTGGATTAACCGCCACTACCATCCGGCCGTCCATTAAGGCTACAGTTACCAAGCCGTATAAACCTGGTCCCAAGTCCATGAAGTCGCAAGCCGTTGAAAAGAAACCCAAGCAGAAACTTCGTAGGGAAGATTTTTTGAAAGAACCTCCGCGTGCGCGCGGTATCAAAAGTTCACCTTCTCCTCCTCGAAGGTCGCTGTCCCAGGAAGCTCCTGGGACAAGCCGCGCTCAGCGACACCCCCCACCCATCGCCACCCAGAACCGATTCACGACGCTTGAATCGGTTTCTGGCACTGAGCGCTTGGGCCTTCCCTCCGAGGAAGCTATGGAGTCTGACCAACTCCATACAAAAAGCCCGAGCCCAAAGGTTAAGCAAAGATTCTTTTAAGCCGCCCTTCTAAGTAGACCGTTTATCCCTTTTATTCATGGCTATCCTGACCTGGAATGTACGTTGTGTACGATCGCATAGGGCGGAACTGCAACTTTTATTGCGTACCTATTCGCCTATGGTCGTATGTTTGCAAGAGACTAAGCTTCGCCCTCACGATCCTTTTGATCTCCGAGGATATACTCCGGTTCGATACGACCTTGAACCGGAGGAGGGTACTCCTGCTCATGGAGGTGTCATGTTGTTGGTGCGTAACGACGTTCATTTTAAACCTGTCATACTTACATCCGACTTGCAAGCTGTTGCCGCTCGCCTTCACTTACCCGGCTTTTTGTTTTCTGTTTGCTCTGTGTATTCACCTCCATTGTCTCCCCTCGCTCCCGCGGATATTCGATCTCTCCTGTCCGCTCTCCCAACACAATTTCTTCAGTTGGGAGATTTTAATGCCCATCACCCACTGTGTGGTTTGCCAAGGGCTTGTGCGAGGGGAACTCTTCTTTCCGACGTTTTTTACCAGTTTAATCTTTCCATCTTCAATACAGGTGCACCTACTTTTATTTCTGATTCTTCTGGTACCTTCTCTCATCTGGACCTTGCCATTTGCTCACTCCAGCTTACTCGTCGTCTTCAGTGGAACGTCGTCTCTGATACCTACTCCAGCGACCATTACCCTTGCATCGTTTCTCTTTTGTTGCACCACGTACAGCATTCCAGAGTACCTACCTGGATATTCGCAAAAGCCGACTGGAGCTTGTATTCCAGCCTCGTGCATTTTGACGACCAGCACTTATCCGACATTAACCAACTAGTGCATCACCTTACGTCTATTATTTTCTATGCCGCCGATCGCGCAATACCCCGTTCATCCTCTCAACCTCGGCGGCCACCTGTTCCGTGGTGGAACGAGGATTGTCGGGACGCCGTTCGTGCCCGTAGAACTGCACTTAGGGTGTTTCGGCGACACCCTACACTTGATAATTTGGTGACTTTTAAACAATCGCGCGTCAGGGCTCGTCGCATTATTCAGGATAGCAAGAAGGCGTCATGGGCTCGTTTTGTCGAGTCTTTTAATCGCTTTACGCCTTCATCTGTTGTTTGGGATAAACTTCGTCGCTTCTCAGGTAAAGTGTCGCATTGTACTGTTTCTGGCCTTCAGGTTTCCAATGCCACTATAGTAGATCCGGCTGCCATCGCTAACACTCTGGGTGCTGCCATTTAGGCGGTATCCAGTTCAGACTATTATTCCGCCGGCTTTCGCTGTATCAAAGACCGGCTGGATTCCGACACCTTTAATTTTCGGTCTGCTAATATTGAGTGTTATAATGAACTTTTCACAATGAGGGAGCTGGAGCACGCTCTTCATTGCTCTCGGCACTCCGCTCCTGGGCCGGACGGCATTCATGTCCTGATGTTAAAAAACCTTTCAGCCGACAGTAAACTCTTTCTCTTACAGGTCTATAACCGTATTTGGCGAGACGGCCTTTTTCCTTCAGTTTGGCGCGAAGCCGCCATTGTCCCTATACTTAAGCCTGGGAAGGATCGCCAACTACCTTCCAGCTACCGCCCTATCTCCCTTAGCAGTACCCCTCAGGGGCTCACCTTATGTGAGTACGGGTTTTTGGCGCACCCGGGGGTTCCCGAGCCAATCATCGCCATATTCATCCCCTCACCCCCATCCGGTCGAGGTGGGTTCTTCAAGTGACCGGTGGACACAAGGTAGGCTCTCGTGCGTTCTTTGCATTCCATCCATACCGCACCTCACCATCGTTTCTTTCTTCCCTTATCACTTTCCGACCATTTCGCACCACGACATTCGCATATCTCTTTTTCTTCCCCGCCGGCCTACCTTGCGTGCGAAACGCCCACACTGTTTTAGTTTCTTTTATCCTTTTATTTAAATCCTCCGTGGACACAGCCTGACGGATACCCGCGCACCGCGTGCGCAGCTGGGTGAGTAGGTAATGACGTCATCCCCACCACCCGGGGTCGTCATGTAGGGTTTGTGTTCGTATCCGCTGTTCAACTGGAGTCCCGCGGGGGGGCCATTGCATGAGCTGCTGACTTCTGACGGCGATTGGGTCCCTCTGTCTATGTTCTGGGAGGTGTGACCCTGGGGTGAGTCTGGTATAGATAGGCCACTCACCCAAGCCGGGGTAACGCCCGAGAAGTCAGAGCCCGAGGTCGGAGACGGTTGCAATGGTGGAGGATTTATTTCGCTATGGAGCACCCTTCCTCCATTAATACTAACAAGCGCCGAAAAGTTTATGTAACAGAAGTGACACCACCGACAACTGGTTGTTACTTGGTCATTTCACGAACCGAAGAAGGATAAAGCTTTGAGAAGGTGAACCCTTTCATCATTCAAAAGGGCATTGATGCAATTGCTGGTGCGGTTCAGTCCTGCACTCGTCTACGGAATGGTTCCTTATTAGCCCAAACGAAATCCGATCAGCAAAGTAAGACCTTGTTGCGCGCTACGCTTCTCCACGGCTATCCCATCCGTGTGGAGAAGCACCGCACATTGAACTCCTGTCGAGGCGTTATTACCACCCATAGCCTCGATGGTATATCGGAGGAGGACCTGGTAGAATGTCTTGCAGACCAGAAGGTGACAGCGGTCCATCGAGTGCAGGCCAAACGCGACGGCGTATTGGTACCCACTCGTACCCTGTTTATTACCTTTGATGGCGTCGATCTGCCCACGAGCATTTCCGCAGGGTACGAACGGATTTCTGTGAGGCCTTATATTCCTAGACCTCTGCGTTGTTTTAAATGCCAACGTTTTGGGCATACGCAAGTCTCCTGTAAGAGTGCCGTTAACATCTGTGCAACATGTAGCCAGCCCTCACACGAAGGTACCTGTTCAACAGCCCCCGTCTGCGTTAATTGTAAAGGGTCACATTCTGCTTCGTTTGCCGACTGTCCGCGGTATTTGGACGAGAAGGCGATCCAGGAGATCCGGGTAAAGGAAAAACTCTTCTTCGCTGCCCCCTCAGGGGTTCACCTTATGTGAGTACGGGTTTTTGGCGCACCCGGGGGTTCCCGAGCCATTCATCGCCACATTCATCCCCTCACCCCCATCCGGTCGAGGTGGGTTCTTCAAGTGACCGGTGGTCCCAAGGTAGGCTCTCGTGCGTTCTTTGCATTCCATCCATACCGCACCTCACCATCGTTTCTTTCTTCCCTAATCACTTTCCGGCTATTTCGTACCACGACATTCGCATATCCCTTTTTCTTCCCCGCCGGCCGACCTTGCGTGCGAAACGCCCACACAGTTTTAGTTTCTTTTATCTTTTTATTTAAATCCTCCGTGGACACAGCCTGACGGATACCCGCGCACCGCGTGCGCAGCTGGGTGAGTGGGTAATGGCGTCATCCCCACCACCCGGGGTCGTCATGTAGGGTTGTTGTTCGTATCCGCTGTTCAACTGCAGTCCCGCGGGGGGGCCATTGCATGAGCTGCTGGCTTCCGACAGCGATTGGGTCCCTCTGTCAATGTTCTGGGAGGTGTGACCCTGGGGTGAGATCGGTATAGATAGGCCACTCACCCAAGCCGGGGAAACGCCCGGGAAGTCAGAGCCCGAGGTCGGAGACGGTTGCAATGGTGGAGGATTTCTTTTCGCTATGGAGCACCCTTTCTCCATTAATACAAACAAGCGCCGAAAAACTATTGTAACAGAAGTAGCACCGCCGACATCTGGTTGTTACTTAGTCATTTCAAGAACAGAAGAAGGACAAAATTTTGAGAAGGCGAACCCTTTTATCATTCAGAAGGGAATAGATGCTATTGCTGGTGCGGTTCAATCATGCACTCGTCTACGGAATGGTTCCTTATTGGCACAAACTAAGTCCGATGAGCAAAGTAAGACCTTGTTGCGCGCTACGCTTCTCCACGGTTACCCCATCCGTGTTGAGAAGCACCGCACATTGAACTCCTGTCGGGGCGTCGTTACCACCCATAGCCTCGATGGTATATCGGACGAGGATCTCGTAGAATATCTATCCGATCAAAAGGTGACTGCAGTGCATCGAGTGCAGGCCAAACGCGACGGCGTATTGGTACCCACTCGTACCCTGTTTATTACATTTGATGGCGTCGATCTGCCCACGAGCATTTCCGCAGGGTACGAACGGATTTCTGTGAGGCCTTATATTCCTAGACCTCTGCGTTGTTTTAAATGCCAACGTTTTGGGCATACGCAAGTCTCATGTAAGACTGCCGTTAACATCTGTGCAACCTGTAGCCAGCCCTCACACGAAGGTACCTGTTCAACAGCCCCCGTCTGCGTTAATTGTAAAGGGTCTCATTCTGCTTCGTTTGCCGACTGTCCGCGGTACTTGGACGAGAAGGCGATCCAGGAGATCCGGGTAAAGGAAAAACTCTCCTTCGCTGAAGCCCGGAGGCGTTACCATGCGCGCCAACCTTCACTCCTGCGATCTGGCACATTTAGTTCTGTTGTTGCCTCGCCAGTACCGCGAGTAGATGCCGAAACTCAGACCTGGACCTTGACTGGATTAACCGCCACTACCATCCGGCCGTCTATTAAGGCTACAGTTACCAAGCCGTATAAACCTGGTCCCAAGTCAATGAAGTCGCAAGCCGTTGAAAAGAAGCCCAAGCAGAAACTACGTAGGGAAGATTTTTTGAAAGACCCTCCGCGTGCGCGCGGTAACAAAAGTTCACCTTCTCCTCCTCGGAGGTCGCTGTCCCAGGAAGGTCCTGGGACAAGCCGCGCTCAGCGGCACCCTTCACCCATCGCCACCCAGAACCGATTCACGGCGCTTGAATCGGTTTCTGGCACTGAGCGCGTGGGCCCTCCCTCCGAGGAAGCTATGGAGTCTGACCAACTCCATACAAAAAGCCCGAGCCCAAAGGTTAAACAAAAGGTAATTTTAAGCCGCCCTTCTAAATAGACAGTTTATCCCCTTATTTTTAATGGCTATCCTGACCTGGAATGTACGTGGTGTACGATCGCATAGGGCGGAACTGCAGCTTTTGTTGCGTTCCCATTCACCTATGGTCGTATGTTTGCAGGAGACTAAACTTCGCCCTCACGATCCTTTTGATCTCCGAGGATATACTCCGGTTCGCTACGATTTTGAACCGGAGCAGGGTACTCCTGCTCATGGAGTTGTCATGTTCTTAGTGCGTAACGACGTTCATTTTACACCTGTCACACTTACATCCGACTTGCAAGCTGTTGCCGTTCGCCTTCACTTACCCGGCTTTTTGTTTTCTGTTTGCTCTGTATATTCACCTCCATCGTCTCCCCTCGCTCCCGCGGACATTCGAGCTCTCCTGTCCGCTCTCCCAACACCATTTCTTCTGTTGGGAGATTTTAATGCCCATCACCCACTATGGGGTTCGCCAAGGGCTTGTGCGAGGGGAACTCTTCTTTCCGACATTTTTTATCAGTTCAATCTTTCCATCCTCAATACAGGTGCACCTACTTTTATTTCTGATTCTTCTGGTACTTTCTCTCACCTGGACCTTGCCCTTTGCTCAATCCAGCTTGCACGTCGCCTTCAGTGGAACGTCGTCGCTGACACCTACTCCAGCGACCATTTCCCCTGCATCGTTTCTCTTCTGTCGCACCACGTACAGCATTCCAGAGTACCTACCTGGATATTCGCAAAAGCCGACTGGAGCTTGTATTCCAGCCTCGTGCATTTTGACGATCAGCCCTTCTCCGACATTAATCAACTAGTGCAGCACCTTACGTCTATTATTTTCTCAGCCGCCGAACGTGCAATACCCCGTTCATCCTCCCAACCTCGGCGGCCACCTGTTCCATGGTGGAACGAGGATTGTCGGGACGCCGTTCGTGCCCGTAGGACTGCACTTAGGGTGTTTCGGCGCCACCCTACACTTGATAATTTGGTGACTTTTAAACAATCGCGCGCCAGGGCTCGTCGCATTATTCAGGATAGCAAGAAGGCATCTTGGGCTCGTTTTGTCGAGTCTTTTAATCGTTTTACGCCTTCATCCGTTGTTTGGGATAAACTTCGTCGCTTCTCAGGTAAAGTGTCACATTGTGCTGTTTCTGGCCTTCAGGTTTCTAATGCCACCATAGTGGATCCGGCTGCCATCGCTAACACTCTGGGTTCTGCCTTTGAGGCGGTTTCTAGTTCAGACCATTATTCCGCCGGCTTTCGCTCTATTAAAGACCGGCAGGATTCCGCATCATTTACTTTTCGGTCTGCTAATGATGAATGCTATAACGAACTATTCACAATGAGGGAGCTGGAGCACGCTCTTCATTGCTCTCGGCACTCCGCTCCCGGGCCGGACGGCATTCATGTCCTGATGTTAAAGAACCTTTCAGCCGACAGTAAACTATTTCTCTTACAGGTCTATAACCGTATTTGGCAAGACGGCATTTTTCCTTCCGTTTGGCGCGAAGCCACCATTGTCCCTATACTTAAGCCTGGGAAGGATCGCCAACTACCTTCCAGCTACCGCCCTATCTCCCTCACCAGTTGCATTTGTAAGGTGATGGAGCGCATGATCAACGGGCGGTTGACATGGTGGCTTGAGTCTCAGAAACTTCTAGCGAACGCTCAGTGCGGGTTTCGTCGCTATCGCTCTACCGTCGACCATCTGGTGTCCTTGTCGACGCATATTATGAATGGATTTCTGAGAAAGTGTCAAACCGTGGCTGTATTTTTTGACCTGGAGAAAGCTTATGACACTTGTTGGAGGGGCGGCATTTTACGTACACTGCATGCATGGAATATCCGCGGTCGTCTTCCCATATTTCTTCGGGAGTTCATGACGGACCGCGTCTTTCGTGTAGGTGTGGGCTCGGTTTTATCTAGTCGTTTTATTCAAGAGAACGGAGTACCGCAGGGCTCTGTACTCAGTGTCACACTTTTTGCAATTGCTATCAACCCCAATGTTGATTGTATTCCACCTGGCATTTCATCGTCCCTTTTTGTTGACGATTTCGCTATTTATTGCAGTTCACGGAGGACCTGTCTACTCGAACGCCGTCTCCAGAGCTGTATCGACCGTCTCTACGCCTGGAGTAACGCCAACGGCTTTAATTTCTCCGCCGAGAAATCCGTCTGCATCAACTTCTGGCGCCGGAAGTATTTCCCTCCGCCCTCTCTCCATCTTGGGCCAGGGATACTTCCGTTTGCAGACGAGGCGAAATTTTTGGGGTTGATTTTTGACAGGAAGTTGTGTTGGACCTCGCACGTTTCCTTTTTAAAAGCAAAGTGTGACCGTTCTCTTAATATTGTACGTGTTTTAAGTGGCACATCCTGGGGAGCTGATCGGACCGTCCTTCTTCGCCTTTATCGCTCTTTGGTCCGATCCAAGCTTGATTACGGGTGTATTGTTTATTCGTCGGCACGTCCATCTGTGTTACGTCGATTGAATGCCATTCACCATCGTGGCATCAGAGTCGCTACAGGGGCCTTTCCAACTAGCCCTGTACCCAGTCTGTACGCAGAAGCTGCAGAGCCTCCGCTGTCCTTTAGGCGTGAGATGCTCTTGTGCAGCTATGCTTGTCGACTCTCAAGCTTGCCTAACCACCCGTCCTTCGAGTTATTTTTCGAGGAGTCACTTGATCGTCACTATTTTATTAGCTCCTCTTCCTTGCTCCCACCAGGGGTTCGCTTTCGACAGCTCCTTCGGCATTTAGACGTTCCGCCAGCGCCGGCCCTTCCACGGGGGGAAACGCGTTTTCCTCCATGGTCTCGCGCTGAGGCCCACTGTCACCTTGGGCTAACGTCGATGCCGAAGACTGAGACCCCTGCTTCAGTCTTTAGATCGGCTTTTTTAGAAGTACGGGCTCAATTCGGAGACTACTATTTTATCTTCACCGATGGATCTAAGACTGAAGCTGGAGTTGGATGTGCCTTTGTGTCTGGTCACTGTAGTTTTAAGTTTCGTTTACCTGGACAATGTTCAATTTTTACTGCCGAACTTTTTAGCATTTATCAATCTATTTTATACATTCAGCGGCACGCCTTACAGCACTGTTTTATTTGTACGGACTCTCTGAGTGCCCTTCAGACTATTACTGCGCTGTACCATTACCACCCGCTTGTACAGCGCATACATGACCTGCTCCACTCGCTTGGTGTCACTGGCATCAGCGTGTCCTTCATGTGGATTCCAGGTCATGTGGGCATCTCAGGTAATGAGTCTGCCGACGCCGCTGCGAAATCGGCGATTTTATTACCCAGATTTTTTACCTCTGTTGTTCCCTCGTTAGATTCGTGTGCTATTTTACGTCGCCGCATCCTCTCGCGCTGGCGCGATGAGTGGACGGCCCTCCGGGGGAACAAGTTGCGGGAGGTTAAGCCTCTCCCGTTAATCTGGGGTACCTCTTCTCGTTCTTTACGTCGGGAAGAGGTACTTTTAGCCCGTTTACGAATTGGACATTGTCGTTTTAGTCATAGTTACCCGCTCAGTGGTGATCCCGCTCCGCTGTGTCAGCAGTGTGACGTGCCCTTAACGGTGCGTCACATTTTAACTGAGTGTCAAGTTTTAGCTCCACTGCGCGTTCGCCTGGGTCTGCCTGTTGGCATAGCCGACGTCTTGGCAGACGACGCGCATGCTGTAGAATGTCTTTTACGTTTTATAAGTGACATTGATTTTAATCGTCGCATTTGATGCGCTGAGCGTCTTTTAGCCTTGTTATTTTATTCTGTCTGTTTTCATAGGGACTTACTCCCCAATGACATATGGCGCTCATGTCCCGCATTCTACAGTTCTTGACACGTTTTAATCTTTTATTGGCTATGCTTTTAGTGTGTTGGTTCTTGAGATATATTTATTGTTATTATTGTTGTTATTGTTATTCTTGTTGTTATTTTTATTATTGTTATTGTTATGCTGTTGTTAGTTTTAACTTTTTGGACATCGCGGGTTTGTGTCCCGTTTTTTAAGTATGCGGTTTTTTTACCTTTTATATTTTGACCTTATATTTTACACATTGTAAGGGCGCTGATGACCCTAGCAGTTTAGCGCCCTTAAACCGCATATCATCATCATCATCATCATCTCCTTCGCTGAAGCCCGGAGGCGTTTCCATGCGCGCCAACCTTCACTCCTGCGATCTGGCACATTTAGTTCTGTTGTTGCCTCGCCAGTACCACGAGTAGATGCCGAAACTCAGACCTGGACCTTGACTGGATTAACCGCCCCTACCATCCGGCCGTCTATTAAGGCTACAGTTACCAAGCCGTATAAACCTGGTCCCAAGTCAATGAAGTCGCAAGCCGTTGAAAAGAAGCCCAAGCAGAAACTTCGTAGGGAAGATTTTTTAAAAGACCCTCCGCGTGCGCGCGGTAACAAAGGTTCACCTTCTCCTCCTCGGAGGTCGCTGTCCCAGGATGGTCCTGGGACAAGCCGCGCTCAGCGGCACCCTTCACCCATCGCCACCCAGAACCGATTCACGGCGCTTGAATCGGTTTCTGGCACTGAGCGCGTGGGCCCTCCCTCCGAGGAAGCTATGGAGTCTGACCAACTCCATACAAAAAGCCCGAGCCCAAAGGTTAAACAAAAGGTAATTTTAAGCCGCCCTTCTAAATAGACAGTTTATCCCCTTATTTTTAATGGTTATCCTGACCTGGAATGTACGTGGTGTACGATCGCATAGGGCGGCACTGCAGCTTTTATTGCGTTCCCATTCACCTATGGTCGTATGTTTGCAGGAGACTAAGCTTCGCCCTCACGATCCTTTTGATCTCCGAGGATATACTCCGGTTCGCTACGACCTTGAACCGGAGGAGGGTACTCCTGCTCATGGTGGTGTCATGATTTTGGTGCGTAATGACGTTCATTTTACACCTGTCACACTTACATCTGACTCTGCAAGCTGTTGCCGTTCGCCTTCACTTACCCGGCTTTTTGTTTTCTGTTTGCTCTGTGTATACACCTCCATCGTCTCCCCTCGCTCCCGCGGACATTCGAGCTCTCCTGTCCGCTCTCCCAACACCATTTCTTCTGTTGGGAGATTTTAATGCCCATCACCCACTATGGGGTTCGCCAAGGGCTTGTGCGAGGGGAACTCTTCTTTCCGACATTTTTTATCAGTTCAATCTTTCCATCCTCAATACAGGTGCACCTACTTTTATTTCTGATTCTTCTGGTACATTTTCTCACCTGGACCTTGCCATCTGCTCACTCCAGCTTGCACGTCGTCTTCAGTGGAACGTCGTCGCTGACACCTACTCCAGCGACCATTACCCCTGCATCGTTTCTCTTCTGTCGCACCACGTACAGCATTCCAGAGTACCTACATGGATATTCCCAAAAGCCGACTGGAGTTTGTATTCCAGCCTCGTGCATTTTGACGACCAGCCCTTCACCGACATTAACGAACTAGTGCAGTACCTTACGTCTACTATTTTCTCTGCTGCCGAACGCGCCATTCCCCGTTCATCCTCTCAACCTCGGCGAATGCCTGTTCCGTGGTGGAACGAGGATTGTCGGGCCGCCGTTCTTGCTCGTAGGGCTGCACTTAGGGTGTTTCGGCGCCACCCTACACTTGATAATTTGGTGACTTTTAAACAATCGCGCGCCAGGGCTCGTCGCACTATTCAGGATAGCAAGAAGGCGTCGTGGGCTCGTTTTGTCGAGTCTTTTAATCGCTTTACGCCTTCATCTGTTGTTTGGGATAAACTTCGTCGCTTCTCAGGTAAAGTGTCGCATTGTACTGTTTCTGGCCTACAGGTTTCTAATGCCACCATAGTGGATCCGGCTGCCATCGCTAACACTCTGGGTGCTGCCTTTGAGGCGGTATCCAATTCGGACCATTATTCCGCCGGCTTTCGCTCTATCAAAGACCGGCTGGATTCCGACACCTTTAATTTTCGATCTGCTAGTATTGAGTGTTATAATGAACTTTTCACAATGAGGGAGCTGGAGCATGCTCTTCATTGCTCTCGGCACTCCGCTCCTGGGCCGGACGGCATTCATGTCCTGATGTTAAAGAACCTTTCAGCCGACAGTAAACTCTTTCTCTTACAGGTCTATAACCGTATTTGGCAGGACGGCATTTTTCCTTCCGTTTGGCGCGAAGCCACCATTGTCCCTATACTTAAGCCTGGGAAGGATCGCCAACTACCTTCCAGCTACCGCCCTATCTCCCTCACCAGTTGCATTTGCAAGGTGATGGAGCGCATGATCAACGGGCGGTTGACATGGTGGCTTGAGTCTCAGAAACTTCTAGCGAACGCTCAGTGCGGGTTTCGTCGCTATCGCTCTACCGTCGACCATCTGGTGTCCTTGTCGACGCATATTATGAATGGATTTCTGAGAAAGTGTCAAACCGTGGCTGTATTTTTTGACCTGGAGAAAGCTTATGACACTTGTTGGAGGGGCGGCATTTTACGTACACTTCACGATTGGAATATCCGCGGTCGTCTTCCCATATTTCTTAGGGAGTTCATGACGGACCGCGTCTTTCGTGTACGTGTGGGCTCGGTTTTATCTCGTCGTTTTATTCAAGAGAACGGAGTACCGCAGGGCTCTGTACTCAGTGTCACACTTTTTGCGATTGCTATCAACCCCATTGTTGATTGTATTCCACCGGGCATTTCATCGTCCCTTTTTGTTGACGATTTCGCTATTTATTGCAGTTCACGGCGGACCTGTCTACTCGAACGCCGTCTCCAGAGCTGTATCGACCGTCTCTACGCCTGGAGTAACGCCAACGGCTTTAATTTCTCCGCCGAGAAATCCGTCTGCATCAACATCTGGCGCCGGAAGTATTTCCCTCCGCTCTCTCTCCATCTTGGGCCAGGGATACTTCCGTTTGCAGACGAGGCGAAATTTTTGGGGTTGATTTTTGATAGGAAGTTGTGTTGGACCTCGCACGTTTCCTTTTTAAAAGCAAAGTGTGACCGTTCTCTTAATCTTTTACGTGTTTTAAGTGGCACATCCTGGGGAGCTGATCGGACCGTCCTTCTTCGCCTTTATCGCTCTTTGGTCCGATCCAAACTTGATTACGGGTGTATCGTTTATTCGTCGGCACGTCCATCTGTGTTACGTCGTTTGAATCCCATTCATCATCGTGGTATTAGAGTCGCTACAGGGGCCTTTACAACTAGCCCCGTGCCCAGTCTTTACGCTGAGGCTGCAGAGCCTCCGCTGTCTTTCAGGCGTGAGATGCTCTTATGTAGTTATGCCTGTCGACTTTCCAGCTTGCCTGACCACCCGTCCTTCGCGGCATTTTACGAGGATTCACTTGACCGGCAATATTTAGTTAGCTCCTCTGCTTTGCTCCCTCCAGGGGTTCGATTTCGACTGCTACTTCGGCATTTGGACGTTCCGCCAGCGCCGGCCCTTACCCGAGGGGAAACGCGTTTTCCTCCATGGTCGCGCGCTGAGGCCCACATCCAACTTGGGCTGACGTCGATGCCGAAAAATGCGACCCCTGCTTCTGTTCTTAGATCTGCCTTTTTAGAACTACAGGCGCAGTTCGGGGACTGTCATTTTATATATACTGATGGGTCTAAGACTGATGTTGGAGTAGGATGTGCCTTTGTTTTTGGTGTACAGAGTTTTACTTTTCGTTTACCTCGACAATGTTCAATTTTTACCGCCGATATTTTTAGCATTTATCAATCTGTTTTATTCATTCAGCGGCACGACTTACGGCACTGTTTTATTTGTACGGACTCTCTGAGTGCCCTTCAGGCTATTCATGCGCTGTACACTTACCACCCACTCGTACAGCGCATACATGACCTGCTCCACTCGCTCGGTGTCTCTGGCATCAGCGTCTCCTTCATGTGGATTCCAGGTCATGTGGGCATCTCAGGTAACGAGTCTGCCGACGCCGCTGCGAAATCGGCGATTTTATTACCCAGATTTTTTACTTCTGTTGTTCCCTCGTCAGATTCGTATGTTATTTTACGTCGCCGCATCCTCTCGCGCTGGCGCGATGAGTGGACGGCCCTCCGGGGGAACAAGTTGCGGGAGGTTAAGCCTTTCCCGTTCATCTGGGGTACCTCTTCTCGTTCTTGTCGTCGGGAAGAGGTAATTTTAGCTCGTCTACGGATTGGACATTGTGTTTTTAGTCATAGGTATTTGCTCAGTGGTGACCCCGCACCCGTCTGTGGGCAGTGTGACGTGCCCTTAACGGTGCGTCACATTTTAACAGAGTGTCAGGTTTTAGCTGCATTGCGTGCTCAAGTGGGCCTGCCTGTTGGCCTAGCCAACGTTTTGGCAGACGACACGCGTGCTGTAGAATGTGTTTTACGTTTTATTCACGACAGTGCTTTTAATCTGCGCATTTAATGCGTTGGGCGTCTGTTAGTTTGGTACTTTTATTCTGTCTGTTTTTTATGGGAACTCTTATCCCCAGTGGACATATGGCGCTCATGTCCCTCGCATTCTACAGTTCCTGACACGTTTTAATCCTTTACTGCCTATGCTTTTAGTGTGTTGGTTTTAGGATATTTGTCTTGTTCTTTTTATTGTTGTTATTGTTATTATTGTTATTATTGTTGTTATTGTTGTTATTGTTATTATTGTTGTTATTGTTATATTTGTTATTGTTATATTGTTAGTTTTAGCCTTTTGAACATCGCGGGTTTGTGTCCCGTTTTTAACTATGCGGTTCTTTTACCTGTTTTATATTTTGACCTTATCTTTTATACACAGTAAGGGCGCTGATGACCATAGCAGTTTAGCGCCCTTAAACCGCATATCATCATCATCATCCCTTACCAGTTGCATTTGCAAGGTAATGGAGCGCATGATCAACGGGCGTTTGGCATGGTGGCTTGAGTCTCAGAAACTTTTAGCGAACCCTCAGTGCGGATTTCGTCGCTATCTCTCTACCGTCGACCATCTGGTGTCCCTGTCGACGCATGTTATGAATGGGTTTCTGAGAAAGTGTCAAACCGTGGCTGTGTTTTTTGACCTGGAGAAAGCTTATGACACTTGTTGGAGGGGCGACATTTTACGTACACTTCATGCATGGAATATCCGCGGTCGTCTTCCCATATTTCTTCGGGAGTTCATGACGGACCGCGTCTTTCGTGTACGTGTGGGCTCGGTTTTGTCTAGTCGTTTTATTCAAGAGAACGGAGTACCGCAGAGCTCTGTACTCAGTGTCACACTTTTTGCGATTGCTATCAACCCCATTGTTGATTGTATTCCACCTGGCATTTCATCGTCCCTTTTTGTTGATGATTTTGCCATTTATTGTAGTTTAAGGCGGACCTGTCTACTCGAACGCCGTCTCCAGAGCTGTATCGACCGTCTCTACGCCTGGAGTAACGCCAACGGCTTTAATTTCTCCGCCGAGAAATCCGTCTGCATCAACATCTGGCGCCGGAAGTATTTCCCTCCGCTCTCTCTCCATCTTGGGCCAGGGATACTTCCGTTTGCAGACGAGGCGAAATTTTTGGGGTTGATTTTTGATAGGAAGTTGTGTTGGACCTCGCACGTTTCCTTTTTAAAAGCAAAGTGTGACCGTTCTCTTAATCTTTTACGTGTTTTAAGTGGCACATCCTGGGGAGCTGATCGGACCGTCCTTCTTCGCCTTTATCGCTCTTTGGTCCGATCCAAACTTGATTACGGGTGTATTGTTTATTCGTTGGCACGTCCATCTGTGTTACGTCGTTTGAATCCCATTCATCATCGTGGTATTAGAGTCGCTACAGGGGCCTTTCCAACTAGCCCCGTGCCCAGTCTTTACGCTGAGGCTGCAGAGCCTCCGCTGTCTTTCAGGCGTGAGATGCTCTTATGTAGCTATGCTTGTCGGCTCTCAAGCTTGCCTAACCACCCGTCCTTCGATGTATTTTACGAGGATTCGCTTGATCGGCAATATTTAGTTAGCTCCTGTGCATTGCTCCCCCCAGGGGTTCGATTTCGACTGCTACTTCGGCATTTGGACGTTTCGCCAGCGCCGGCCCTTACCCGAGGGGAAACGCGTTTTCCTCCATGGTCGCGCGCTGAGGCCCACATCCACCTTGGGCTGACGTCGATGCCGAAAAATGCGACCCCTGCTTCTGTTCTTAGATCCGCCTTTTTAGAACTACAGGCGCAGTTCGGGGACTGTCATTTTATATATACCGATGAGTCTAAGACTGATGTTGGAGTAGGATGTGCCTTTGTTTTTGGTGTACAGAGTTTTACTTTTCGTTTACCTCGACAATGTTCAATTTTTACCGCCGTACTTTTTAGCATTTATCAATCCATTTTATACATTCAGCGGCACGACTTACGGCACTGTTTTATTTGTACGGACTCTCTGAGTGCCCTTCAGAGTATTACTGCGCTGTACAATTACCACCCACTCGTACAGCGCATACATGACCTGCTCCACTCGCTGGGTGTCTCTGGCATCAGCGTGTCCTTCATGTGGATTCCAGGTCATGTGGGCATCTCAGGTAATGAGTCTGCCGACGCCGCTGCGAAATCGGCGATTTTATTACCCAGATTTTTTACCTCTGTTGTTCCCTCGTCAGATTCGTGTGTTGTTTTACGTCGCCGCATCCTCTCGCGCTGGCGCGATGAGTGGACGGCCCTCCGGGGGAACAAGTTGCGGGAGGTTAAGCCTTTCCCGTTGATCTGGGATACCTCTTCTCGTTCCTGTCGTCGGGAAGAGGTAATTTTAGCTCGTTTACGGATTGGACATTGTGTTTTTAGTCATAGGTATTTGCTCAGTGGTGACCCCGCACCACTCTGTGGGCAGTGTGACGTGCCCTTGACGGTGCGTCATATTTTAACAGAGTGTCAGTTTTTAGCTGCATTGCGTGCCCGCGTGGGTCTGCCTATTGGCCTAGCCAACGTTTTGGCAGACGACACGCGTGCTGTAGAATGTGTTTTACGTTTTATTCATGATAGTGAGTTTACTCTGCGCATTTAATGCGTTGAGCGTCTTTTAGCTTAATACTTTTCTTCTGTCAGTTTTTATGGGGACTCTAATCCCCAGTGGACATATGGCGCTCATGTCCCTCGCATTCTATAGTTCTTGACACGTTTTAATCGTTTATTGCCTATGCTTTTAGTGTGTTGGTTTTTTCAGATATTTATATTGTTATTATTGTTGTTATTGATTTTATTGTTGTTATTGATTTTATTGTTGTTATTATTGTTATTGTTATCTTATTGTTATTTTTAGCCTTTTGGACATCGCGGGTTTACGTCCTGTTTTTAATTATGCGGTTCTTTTACCTGTTTTTATCTTTTGACTTTATATTTTATACATTGTAAGGGCGCTGATGACCTCAGTAGTTTAGCGCCCTTAAGCCGCATATCATCATCATCATCATCATCATCATGCCTGTTGGCCTAGCCAACGTTTTGGCAGACGACACGCGTGCTGTAGAATGTGTTTTACGTTTTATTCACGACAGTGATTTTAATCTGCGCATTTAATGCGTTGGGCGTCTGTTAGCTTGGTACTTTTATTCTGTCTGTTTTTATGGGAACTCTTATCCCCAGTGGACATATGGCTCTCATGTCCCTCGCATTCTACAGTTCTTGACACGTTTTAATCGTTTATTGCCTATGCTTTTAGTGTGTTGGTTTTTTCAGATAATTGTATTGTTCTTATCGTTGTTATTAATATTATTGTTATCGTTAACATTGTTGTTATTGTTATTATTGTTGTTATTGTTATTGTTATCTTTATCTTATTGTTATTTTTAGCCTTTTTGACATCGCGGGTTTACGTCCCGTTTTTAATTATGCGGTTCTTTTACCTGACTTTTATATTTTGACTTTATATCTTATTCATTGTATGGGCGCTGATGACCTCAGCAGTTTAGCGCCCTTAAGTCGCATATTAAATCAATCCCATATTTCTTCGGGAGTTTATGACGGACCGCGTCTTTCGTGTACGTGTGGGCTCGGTTTTATCTAGTCGTTTTATTCAAGAGAACGAAGTACCGCAGGGCTTGTACTCAGTGTCACAATTTTTGCGATAGCTATCAACCCGATTATTGATTGTATTGCAGATAGCATTTCCTTGTCGCTTTTCGTCGACGATTTTGCCATTTCTTGCAGTTCACGGGGACCTGTCTGCTCGAACGCCGTCTCCAGAGCTGTATCGACCATCTCTATGCCTGGAGTAACGCCAACGGCTTTAATTTCTCCGTCGAGAAATCCGTCTGCATCAATTTCTGGCGCCGGAAGGATTTCCCTTCCGCCCTCTCTCCATCTTTGGTCGGAGGGCCTTCCATTTGCAGACGAGGTGAAATTTTTGGGGTTGATCTTTGAGCGAAAACTGAGCTGGACGTCTAACATTTCCTTTTTAAAAGCAAAATGTGATCGTTCTATTAATGTTTTACGTGTTTTAAATGGCACATCCTGGGAAGCTGATCGGACCCTTCTTCTGCGTCTTTATCGCTCCTTGGTCCGATCCAAGCTTGATTGCGGGTGCATTGTCTATTCGTCGGCACGTCCATCTGTGATACATCGATTGAATGCCATTCACCCTCGTGGCATAAGTGTCGCTACAGGGGCCTTTCCAACCAGCCCTGTACCTAGTCTATATGCTGAAGCTGCAGAGCTTCCGCTGTCCTTCAGGCGTGAGATGCTTTTGTGCAGCTATGCCTGTAGACTCTCAAGCTTGCCTGACCACCCGTCCTACGAGTTATTTTAAGAGGATTCTCTTGATCGGTAATATTTCGTTAGCTCCTCTTCATTGCTCCCTCCAGGGTTTCGATTTCGACAGCTTCTTCGGCATCTGGACGTTACGCCAGCGCCAGCCCTTCCGAGAGGCGAACGCGTTTTCCTCCATGGTTGCGCGCTGAGGCCCACTGTCACCTTGGGTTGAAGTCGATGCCGAAGAATGAGAGCCCTTGTTCAGCCCTTAGATCAGCGTTTTTAGAGCTACAGGCGCAATTCGGGTACTTTCATTTTATATTTACTGAAGGGGTGTAAGACTGATGTTGGAGTAGGGTGTGCCTTTGTTTTTGGTGAACATAGTTTTAGCTTTCTTTTCCTGGGCATTTTCGATTTTTACCGCCGAACTTTTTAGTATTTATCAATCCGTTTTATACATTAAGTGCCAAGACCTACGATACAGTGTTGTTTGTACGGACTTCTGAGTGCCCTCCAGAGTGTTAAGGCGCTGTACAATCACCATCCCCTCGTACAGCACATACATGACCTGCTCCACTCGCTTGGTGCTTCTGGCAGCAGCGTCTCGTTCGTGTGGATTCCAGGTCATGTGGGCATCTCAGGCAACGAGTCTGCCGACGCCGCTGCCAAATCGGCGATTTTGTCACCCAGATTTTTTACCCCTGTTGTTCCCTCGTCAGATTTGTGCTTTATTTTACGTCACCGCATCCTCTCGCTTTGGCGCGATGAGTGGACGGCCCTCTGGTGGAACAAGTTGCGGGAGGTTAAACCTCTCCCGTTAGTCTGGGGTACCTCTTCTCGTTCTTCTCGTCGGGAAGAGGTACTTTTAGCTCGTTTAGGAATCGGGCATTGCGTTTTTAGTCATAGCTATCTGCTCAGTGGTGACCCCGTACCACTCTGTGAGCAGTGTGATACGCCCTTAACGGTGCGTCACATTTTAACACAGTGTCAAGTTTTAGCTCAATTGCGCGTTCGTGTGGGTCTGCCTGTTGGCATAGCCAACATTTTGGCAGACGACGCGCGTGCTGTGGAATGTGTTTTACGTTTTATTAGTGACAGTGGTTTTAATTGGCGCATTTTAAGCGCTGAGCGCCTTTTAGAATTGTGATTTTTTTGTAGTCTTTTAATGCGGGCTGTTCTCCCCGGCGGACATATGGCGCTCATGTCCCTTGCGTTCTACAGCTCTAGACACGTCGTTTCACTCTGTTGTTTTATTTACCGTTGTTTTAGTGTGGTGTAATTTAGAATCAATGTCTTGCTTTTTTAGTGTTTTGGACTCAGCGGATTTGTGTCCTGTATTTTAGTTTTTTATTTTAAATTTTATACTTTGTAAGGGCGCTGTTGACCTTTGATGTTTAGCACCCTTAACCCCATCTCATCATCATCATCATCATGAACACGGGAAAAACATTAAGACTCGAATAACGATTTGCACTTGAGAAACTTATTAACTATCTGAAAATTGAAACCAATAGCACAGAATAAATATGTTGCAAATAGTTAACGCCACCAAAAGATTTCATTTTACATGAGTTATGCGTTTTAATGAGATCTAAATTTGTTGTATCATAAGGTTTTGTCTATCTGTTACGGTTTACCAATTATACGAAATTCATTCAGAATGAAAAGGATTTCACAGGCTATTACCAGAAAATTGAACATGTATGGACATATTTCAAGCCAATGGTATTTATAAAAGTCGTAAAGAGTAGTTTGGGGCTGGGGAGATTTTTTTTTGGAAATCGTGTCGTGCATTTTTCCAAGATATAGAGCCAAGTTTGGTATTCATAGGATTCTTCGTTTTTGAGTTGTGCTGTTGACAGTCACACGGGTGCGCTTTTTCTAAACATGCTTTCTTTTTGTATTTAAGATCTTTCAAAACATGTATTTTAGGTGAAATCTCGGTATGGAATTTGTGGGTGAAATACGATGTTTCATGTACTTACTGTAAACATCTGATGTGCTACATTCACATGCCTTTCTCTACCCTCTATCGTTTATTACTGGATATAGAAATTATTCTCACTCAGGCTTTTTACTTTCTCAATCACGTACTTAGTACCATCCAAAAATTCGATACCGAGCTTTCGCTGCAACTACATGTTTTGAGGTCTCGTGAATCCAAAGAAAGCAAAATTGAAAAGTCAGATAAATACCATAACTGGTATTAGGTTCATTACCTTCAAAAGAAGAGTTTTCAAGAAAATCTCCTTCCCAAACTACCCTTTACATGCAGCATTTTTCGAAACCTTTTAATTCTTTGAAAAATGGCTCTAACAATTTTTATTAAAATATCATATATTAAAGATATTTACATGACAAATAAAATGTGGTTGGCTCCGTAGTTCAGTCTTTATAGCACCTGCTTTCTGTACCAAGGGTCCCGGGTTCGATTCCCGGCTGGGGGTGGGCATTTTTCTCTAGCCAAGATTATTCCCTATCCTCCCCCAGAGTCTGGAAGTGTGTGTGTGTGTGTGTGTGATCTAATTATTAAAAAAACCAAAAGTGCAAGAAACCCAACTACAAGCGAACACGAGTTGACACCATTGCTTTAGGCAATAAGTTCCACAGAAAAGGCAGCCTATAAGACCAATATGGTTAAAGGCAGAGTACAAATGGAACTTTATGAAAAATAAAATTTATATCTTGAATTCTTTGGAAATAGCCTGCGAAGTCCTCTTCATTCGGAAGCAGTTTTGTATAATCTTGTATAATTGGTAAACGTTAGCGATAGGCGAAAACATACCACACAAAAAATGTAGATATCTTTAAAACACACAACTCACTTAAAATGTTTTCTGTGGCATAACCCATTTCTGAGATATCCGTTATCAAAGATTCGAATGTTTCAATACCTGTCATTCTTTTAAAGTCTTATCGATTTCAATTGTTTCCCACGATGTCATGGAAACGGTATGGATATTGCCACCTCATTGCAGTACATTAATACAACAATGTGTGTTTTGTGGCTCATGGACAATGACAACAATTCTGCCACTGCTTCTGTGTAATAACTGTATAGCCGAGGGATGTGCGCGTCTAAACTCGAATGAAAACGTGATTCTGTAAGTTTCTTAACTTTCATACGTCCTACCCGCATACGGAATAATGTCCAGAGCGTCTAATGCAGACTCCAGGATTTTCAGTACTCAAAATTCTGCCTGCGTATTTTGCTTAGCCATAATTTTCGTCGCTTCTCATCTCTGGGAAACCTAAAGCAGGTTACATACGGAGCTCATAATTCCATCTGCAACCTGGTACTGCACATTTGAAAGGCATTGCAGCCCTGGAAATACAAAGAAAAGACTGTTGTTTTATACATTTACAATATAATTCTCTCTAATAAAAGCATACAAATAGTTATTAGTTACTTTCAGAGTTGTGCCAGACATAACCAAGTATACTTCTGCAACAGGGACGTATTTAGAGGGGGGTTTTAGGGTAGAATCCCCCCAAACTTCTGACAGTTTTATTTATTTAAATTCATAGAAAACCAATATGGGAAAATGTCGTTAGATAACGGTAGGTCTGTTACTAGTAGCACATTTACAAGTAAAAGGGAAATTTAATATCGTCACCTTACATAGGTAAAGTGACCATACATTCCGGTTTTCGAAGCAGTCTCCATGTTTTGTGCTGTAAGGTGGAATATCCTCATTCTAGTGGGGTTTTCTTGTCTATATAATGTCTCCAAGCAATTTTCTTATCCATATAACGTCTATATACTACGGAGTAAGTACATGGTAACTGTGTGGGGTACTGTTAAGTTTAGATCTACCTGTGGAAAACCCTCCCTGAAATTTTTTTCTGGGTACGGACATGTTATGCAACATATTATAATAACCAGGGTTAGGATTTTTAAGTGCACACCTTTTTTCTTAGGATTAAGTTAAAGCTGTGCGGAAAGATATCACAGTGTGAAATTTTGTTTCTAGTTGCGAAAAGAGGCATTTTTCCCGCACCTTTTTCTCTTTTTGGGACCTTTACCCCATTTTCCCCCAACCATGCCCATAATCACCTTTTTCCCCCTTTTTTCTTTTAAGTTTCATTCCAATTTATTCTTTAGGTAACTTTCAACTAACGTCTCCTCAGCTTGCTGTGTACATGCGAATAGTAAGTCTACCTCTTTCAGTAAACGCCACGCGGGAATTGAAAGCAAGCCCGCAACAATGGAAAATAATTGTGTGTTCTCTTTCTCTCGCTTTACCGCTATAAAGTAACCTGCAATAATGCAATTGACAATGAGTGATTCTATCCCACTAGAATCAGTAGCCTGCTGTTCGTGAATGTGAGTTTGTTACTGTGAGAGACGTCATCTGTTTGCGTGGAGGCGAAGGCTGGGCACGCAGAGACGGCAGTAACCTCACCCGCGCAGTTCCGAGAATTATTAAGACTGGGTTCTGCTAAAACTACTAGAAATCGCTGAGACTGAAGTTCCAGCATGAATTAGAACATTCTTATAATTGTCGCGGTGTTATAAGAGAATGTGGACAGCCAATGGTCGCAAGAACCTCATTCCGGTTCGCGTTTTGGAACGCGTGTGGCCTGACGCTCCAGGGGAGTGAGCTCCAGCACTTTGCCGGCCTGCATGCACTGGATGTCATCCTAGTCTCGGAAACAGATCTCCGTCCAAATAACACTTTCCGCCTACCGGGCTTCAACTGCCTCAGGACAGATCGTGTGGGCCCCCCCGGGGGGCGGCAGAGCGGTCTTCGTGAAGAGCAGTGTAGTCCACCGACCCGGCCAGCTCCCTCCACTTCAAACCCTAGAGGCCACGGCTGTTTTTGTTGACCTCGGCGGGACAGAAGTCTTGATGGTGTCTGTATATCACCCTCCTCGGAGGCAGTTTGTAACCAACGATTACCTCTCCATTTTAGCCCTTCATCCTGACGTCATCATGGCCGGGCACTTCAATGCCAAGCATCCGCGTTGGCATTGCGGCCCCCGACCGGATGCACGAGGCAATGATATTATTCGCATAGTAGACGCGGACGCTCAGCTCAGAGTAGAGGGTCCCTGGCAACACACCCATCATCCACGAGGTCGAGGACGGTCATCTGTTATCGATTTCGTGATCACCAAGCACTTCCCCTATCATACGTCACTCATTTCGATCATTGCGCTAACTCAGATCATAATCCGGTGTTGGCTGAGGTTAACACCCGGGTTACCAGTCATGACCTCAAGGTTCAAAACCGAGAGATTGACTAGGACTGTGTAATGCATTGCCTCAACGTCTCCAATCCGCCTCCCCTCAGGGGCTCACCTTATGTGAGTACGGGTTTTTGGCGCACCCGGGGGTTCCCGAGCCAATCATCGCCACATTCATCCCCTCACCCCCATCCGGTCGCGGTGGGTTCTTCAAGTGACCGGTGGACCCAAGGTAGGCTCTCGTGCGTTCTTTACATTCCATTCATACCGCACCTCACCATCGTTTCTTTCTTCCCTTATCACTTTCCGGCCATTTCGCACCACGACATTCGCATATCTCTCTTTTTCTTCCCCGCCGGCCTACCTTGCGTGCGAAACGCCCACACAGTTTTAGTTTCTTTTATCTTTTTATTTAAATCCTCCGTGGACACAGCCTGACGGATACCCGCGCACCGCGTGCGCAGCTGGGTGAGTGGGTAATGGCGTCATCCCCACCACCCGGGGTCGTCATGTAGGGTTGTTGTTCGTATCCGCTGTTCAACTGCAGTCCCGCGGGGGGGCCATTGCATGAGCTGCTGGCTTCCGACGGCGATTGGGTCCCTCTGTCTATGTTCTGGGAGGTGTGACCCTGGGGTGAGATAGGTATAGATAGGCCACTCACCCAAGCCGGAGTAACGCCCGGGAAGTCAGAGCCCGAGGTCGGAGACGGTTGCAATGGTGGAGGATTTTTTTTCGCTATGGAGCACCCTTTCTCCATTGTTAACAACAAGCGCCGCAAAGTTTTAGTAACAGAAGTAGCACCGCCAACAGCTGGTTGTTACTTAGTGATTACCCGTACAGAGGAGGGACAATCATTCGAGAAGGTGAACCCTTTTATTATCCAGAAGGGCATTGACTCAATTGCTGGTCCGGTTCTTACCTGCACTCGGCTTCGTAATGGTTCGTTGCTAGTTCAAAGCAAATCCGAGGCACAAAGTAAGTCCTTGTTGAGCGCCACGCTTCTCCACGGTTATCCTATCCGTGTTGAGAAGCACCGCACCTTGAATTCTTGTAGAGGCGTTGTCACCACGCATAGCCTCGATGGTATCTCTGACGAAGACCTGGTGGAATATCTTGCAGACCAGAGGGTGACAGCGGTTCATCGAGTGCAGGCCAAACGCGACGGCGTGCTGGTACCCACTCGTACCCTGTTTATTACATTTGATGGCGTCGATCTGCCCACGAGCATTTCCGCAGGGTACGAACGGATTTCTGTGAGGCCTTATATTCCTAGACCTCTGCGTTGTTTTAAATGCCAACGTTTTGGGCATACGCAAGTCTCATGTAAGAGTGCCGTTAACATCTGTGCAACCTGTGGTCAGCCCTCACACGAAGGTACCTGTTCAACAGCCCCCGTCTGCGTTAATTGTAAAGGGTCTCATTCTGCTTCGTTTGCCGACTGTCCGCGGTACTTGGACGAGAAGGCGATCCAGGAGATCCGGGTAAAGGAAAAACTCTCCTTCGCTGAAGCCCGGAGGCGTTACCATGTGCGCCATCCTTCACTCCTGCGGTCTGGCACATTTAGTTCTGTTGTTGCCTCGCCAGTACCACGAGTAGATGCCGAAACTCAGACCTGGACCTTGACTGGATTAACCGCCACTACCATCCGGCCGTCTATTAAGGCTACAGTTACCAAGCCGTATAAACCTGGTCCCAAGTCAATGAAGTCGCAAGCCGTTGAAAAGAAGCCCAAGCAGAAACTACGTAGGGAAGATTTTTTGAAAGACCCTCCGCGTGCGCGCGGTAACAAAAGTTCACCTTCTCCTTCTCGGAGGTCGCTGTCCCAGGAAGGTCCTGGGACAAGCCGCGCTCAGCGGCACCCTTCACCCATCGCCACCCAGAACCGATTCACGGCGCTTGAATCGGTTTCTGGCACTGAGCGCGTGGGCCCTCCCTCCGAGGAAGCTATGGAGTCTGACCAACTCCATACAAAAAGCCCGAGCCCAAAGGTTAAACAAAAGGTTATTTTAAGCCGCCCTTCTAAATAGACAGTTTATCCCCTTATTTTTAATGGCTATCCTGACCTGGAATGTACGTGGTGTACGATCGCATAGGGCGGAACTGCAGCTTTTATTGCGTTCCCATTCACCTATGGTCGTATGTTTGCAGGAGACTAAGCTTCGCCCTCACGATCCTTTTGATCTCCGAGGATATACTCCGGTTCGCTACGACCTTGAACCGGAGGAGGGTACTCCTGCTCATGGAGGTGTCATGTTCTTAGTGCGTAATGACGTTCATTTTCAAACTATCACACTTACGTCCGACTTGCAAGCTGTTGCCATTAGACTGCAGTTACCCGGTTTCTTCTTTTCTGTTTGTTCTGTGTATGCACCTCCATCGTCTCCCGTCGCTCCCGCGGACATTCGAGCTCTCCTGTCCGCTCTCCCAACACCCTTTCTTCTGTTGGGAGATTTTAATGCCCATCACCCACTATGGGGTTCGCCAAGGGCTTGTGCGACGGGAACTCTTCTTTCCGACATTTTTTATCAGTTCAATCTTTCCATCCTCAATACCGGTGCACCTACTTTTATTTCTGATTCTTCTGGTACATTCTCTCACCTGGACCTTGCCATTTGTTCCCTCCAGCTTGCTCATCGTCTTCAGTGGAATGTCGCTGACACCTACTCCAGCGACCATTACCCCTGCATCGTCTCTCTTTTGTCGCACCACGTACAGCATTCCAGAGTACGTACCTGGATATTCGCAAAAGCCGACTGGAGCTTGTATTCCAGCCTCGTGCATTTTGACTACCAGCCCTTCTCCGATATTAACCACCTAGTGCAGCACCTTACGTCTATTGCTTTCGCTGCCGCCGAACGCGCTATACCCCGTTCATCCTCTCAACTTCGGCGGCCACCTGTTCCGTGGTGGAACGAGGATTGTCGGGACGCCGTTCGTGCCCGTAGAACTGCGCTTAGTGTGTTTCGGCGACACCCTACAATTGATTATTTGGTGACTTTTAAACAATCGCGCGCCAGGGCTCGTCGCATTATTCAGGATAGCAAGAATGCGTCGTGGACTCGTTTTGTCGAGTCTTTTAATCGTTTTACGCCTTCATCCGTTGTTTGGGATAAACTTCGTCGCTTCTCAGGTAAAGTGTCACATTGTGCTGTTTCTGGCCTTCAGGTTTCTAATGCCACCATAGTGGATCCGGCTGCCATCGCTAACACTCTGGGTTCTGCCTTTGAGGCGGTTTCCAGTTCAGAACATCATTCCGCCGGCTTTCGCTCTATTAAAGACCGGCAGGATTCCGCATCATATACTTTTCGGTCTGCTAATGATGAATGCTATAACGAACTATTCACAATGAGGGAGCTGGAGCACGCTCTTCATTGCTCTCGGCACTCCGCTCCCGGGCCGGACGGCATTCATGTCCTGATGTTAAAGAACCTTTCAGCCGACAGTAAACTATTTCTCTTACAGGTCTATAACCGTATTTGGCAAGACGGCATTTTTCCTTCCGTTTGGCGCGAAGCCACCATTGTCCCTATACTTAAGCCTGGGAAGGATCGCCAACTACCTTCCAGCTACCGCCCTATCTCTCTCACCAGTTGCATTTGCAAGGTGATGGAGCGCATGATCAACGGGCGGTTGACATGGTGGCTTGAGTCTCAGAAACTTCTAGCGAACGCTCAGTGTGGGTTTCGTCGCTATCGCTCTACCGTCGACCATCTGGTGTCCTTGTCGACGCATATTATGAATGGATTTCTGAGAAAGTGTCAAACCGTGGCTGTATTTTTTGACCTGGAGAAAGCTTATGACACTTGTTGGAGGGGCGGCATTTTATGTACACTTCACGATTGGAATATCCGCGGTCGTCTTCCCATATTTCTTCGGGAGTTTATGACGGACCGCGTCTTTCGTGTACGTGTGCGCTCGGTTTTATCTCGTCGTTTTATTCAAGAGAACGGAGTACCGCAGGGCTCTGTACTCAGTGTCACACTTTTTGCGATTGCTATCAACCCCATTGTTGATTGTATTCCACCTGGCATTTCATCGTCCCTTTTTGTTGACGATTTCGCTATTTATTGCAGTTCACGGCGGACCTGCCTACTCGAACGCCGTCTCCAGAGCTGTATCGACCGTCTCTACGCCTGGAGTAACGCCAACGGCTTTAATTTCTCCGCCGAGAAATCCGTCTGCATCAACTTCTGGCGCCGGAAGTATTTCCCTCCGCCCTCTCTCCATCTTGGGCCAGGGATACTTCCGTTTGCAGACGAGGCGACATTTTTGGGGTTGATTTTTGACAGGAAGTTGTGTTGGACCTCGCACGTTTCCTTTTTAAAAGCAAAGTGTGACAGTTCTCTTAATATTTTACGTGTTTTAAGTGGCACATCCTGGGGAGCTGATCGGACCGTCCTTCTTCGCCTTTATCGCTCTTTGGTCCGATCCAAGCTTGATTACGGGTGTATTGTTTATTCGTCGGCACGTCCATCTGTGTTACGTCGATTGAATGCCATTCACCATCGTGGCATCAGAGTCGCTACAGGGGCCTTTCCAACTAGCCCTGTACCCAGTCTGTACGCAGAAGCTGCAGAGCCTCCGCTGTCCTTCAGGCGTGAGATGCTCTTGTGCAGCTATGCTTGTCGACTCTCAAGCTTGCCTAACCACCCGTCCTTCGAGTTATTTTTCGAGGAGTCACTTGATCGTCACTATTTTATTAGCTCCTCTGCCTTGCTCCCACCAAGGGTTCGCTTTCGACAGCTCCTTCGGCATTTAGACGTTCCGCCAGCGCCGGCCCTTCCACGGGGGGAAACGCGTTTTCCTCCATGGTCTCGCGCTGAGGCCCACTGTCACCTTGGGCTAACGTCGATGCCGAAGACTGAGACCCCTGCTTCAGTCTTTAGATCGGCTTTTTTAGAAGTACGGGCTCAATTCGGAGACTACTATTTTATCTTCACCGATGGATCTAAGACTGAAGCTGGAGTTGGATGTGCCTTTGTGTCTGGTCACTGTAGTTTTAAGTTTCGTTTACCTGGACAATGTTCAAATTTTACTGCCGAACTTTTTAGCATTTATCAATCTATTTTATACATTCAGCGGCACGCCTTACAGCACTGTTTTATTTGTACGGACTCTCTGAGTGCCCTTCAGACTATTACTGCGCTGTACCATTACCACCCGCTTGTACAGCGCATACATGACCTGCTCCACTCGCTTGGTGTCACTGGCATCAGCGTGTCCTTCATGTGGATTCCAGGTCATGTGGGCATCTCAGGTAATGAGTCTGCCGACGCCGCTGCGAAATCGGCGATTTTATTACCCAGATTTTTTACCTCTGTTGTTCCCTCGTCAGATTCGTGTGTTATTTTACGTCGCCGCATCCTCTCGCGCTGGCGCGATGAGTGGACGGCCCTCCGGGGGAACAAGTTGCGGGAGGTTAAGCCTCTCCCGTTAATCTGGGGTACCTCTTCTCGTTCTTTACGTCGGGAAGAGGTACTTTTAGCCCGTTTACGAATTGGACATTGTCGTTTTAGTCATAGTTATCTGCTCAGTGGTGATCCCGCTCCGCTGTGTCAGCAGTGTGACGTGCCCTTAACGGTGCGTCACATTTTAACTGAGTGTCAAGTTTTAGCTCCACTGCGCGTTCGCCTGGGTCTGCCTGTTGGCATAGCCGACGTCTTGGCAGACGACGCGCATGCTGTAGAATGTCTTTTACGTTTTATAAGTGACATTGATTTTAATCGTCGCATTTGATGCGCTGAGCGTCTTTTAGCCTTGTTATTTTATTCTGTCTGTTTTCATAGGGACTTACTCCCCAATGACATATGGCGCTCATGTCCCGCATTCTACAGTTCTTGACACGCTTTAATCTTTTATTGGCTATGCTTTTAGTGTGTTGGTTCTTGAGATATATTTATTGTTATTATTGTTGTTATTGTTATTCTTGTTGTTATTTTTATTATTGTTGTTATTGTTATTGTTATGCTATTGTTAGTTTTAACCTTTTGGACATCGCGGGTTTGTGTCCCGTTTTTTAATTATGCGGTTTTTTTACCTTTTATATTTTGACCTTATATTTTACACATTGTAAGGGCGCTGATGACCCTAGCAGTTTAGCGCCCTTAAACCGCATATCATCATCACTCCAGCTTGCACGTCGTCTTCAGTGGAACGTCGTCGCTGACACCTACTCCAGCGACCATTACCCCTGCATCGTTTCTCTTCTGTCGCACCACGTACAGCATTCCAGAGTACCTACCTGGATATTCGCAAAAGCCGACTGGAGCTTGTATTCCAGCCTCGTGCATTTTGACGACCAGCCCTTCTCCGACATTAATCAACTAGTGCAGCACCTTACGTCTATTATTTTTTCAGCCGCCGAACTTGCAATACCCCGTTCATCCTCCCAACCTCGGCAGCCACCTGTTCCGTGGTGGAACGAGGATTGTCGGGACGCCGTTCGTGCCCGTAGGACTGCACTTAGGGTGTTTCGGCGACACCCTACACATGCTAACTTGGTGACTTTTAAACAATCGCGCGCTAGGGCTCGTCGCATTATTCAGGATAGCAAGAAGGCATCTTGGGCTCGTTTTGTCGAGTCTTTTAATCGTTTTACGCCTTCATCCGTTGTTTGGGATAAACTTCGTCGCTTCTCAGGTAAAGTGTCACATTGTACTGTTTCTGGCCTTCAGGTTTCTAATGCCACCATAGTGGATCCGGCTGCCATCGCTAACACACTGGGTGCTGCCTTTGAGGCGGTTTCCAGTTCAGACCATTATTCCGCCGGCTTTCGCTCTATTAAAGACCGGCTGGATTCCGCATCATATACTTTTCGGTCTGCTAATGATGAATGCTATAACGAACTATTCACAATGAGGGAGCTGGAGCACGCTCTTCATTGCTCTCGGCACTCCGCTCCTGGGCCGGACGGCATTCATGTTCTGATGTTAAAGAACCTTTCAGCCGACAGTAAACTCTTTCTCTTACAGGTCTATAACCGTATTTGGCAAAACGGCATTTTTCCTTCCGTTTGGCGCGAAGCCACCATTGTCCCTATACTTAAGCCTGGGAAGGATCGCCAACTACCTTCCAGCTACCGCCCTATCTCCCTCACCAGTTGCATTTGCAAGGTGATGGAGCGCATGATCAACGGGCGGTTGACATGGTGGCTTGAGTCTCAGAAACTTCTAGCGAACGCTCAGTGCGGATTTCGTCGCTATCGCTCTACCGTCGACCATCTGGTGTCCTTGTCGACGTATATTATGAATGGATTTCTGAGAAAGTGTCAAACCGTGGCTGTATTTTTTGACCTGGAGAAAGCTTATGACACTTGTTGGAGGGGCGGCATTTTACGTACACTTCACGATTGGAGTATCCGCGGTCGTCTTCCCATCTTTCTTCGGGAGTTTATGACGGACCGCGTCTTTCGTGTACGTGTGGGCTCGGTTTTATCTCGTCGTTTTATTCAAGAGAACGGAGTACCGCAGGGCTCTGTACTCAGTGTCACACTTTTTGCGATTGCTATCAACCCCATTGTTGATTGTATTCCACCTGGCATTTCATCGTCCCTTTTTGTTGACGATTTCGCTATTTATTGTAGTTCACGGCGGACCTGTCTACTCGAACGCCGTCTCCAGAGCTGTATCGACCGTCTCTACGCCTGGAGTATCGCCAACGGCTTTAATTTCTCCGGCGAGAAATCCGTCTGCATCAACTTTTGGCGCCGGAAGTATTTCCCTCCGCCCTCTCTCCATCTTGGGCCAGGGATACTTCCGTTTGCAGACGAGGCGAAATTTTTGGGGTTGATTTTTGACAGGAAGTTGTGTTGGACCTCGCACGTTTCCTTTTTAAAAGCCAAGTGTGACCGTTCTCTAAATCTTTTACGTGTTTTAAGTGGCACATCCTGGGGAGCTGATCGGACCGTCCTTCTTCGCCTTTATCGCTCTTTGGTCCGATCCAAGCTTGATTACGGGTATATTGTTTATTCGTCGGCACGTCCATCTGTGTTACGTCGATTGAATGCCATTCACCATCGTGGCATCAGAGTCGCTACAGGGGCCTTTCCAACTAGCCCTGTACCCAGTCTGTACGCAGAAGCTGCAGAGCCTCCGCTGTCCTTCCGGCGTGAGATGCTTTTGTGCAGCTATGCTTGTCGACTCTCAAGCTTGCCTAACCACCCGTCCTTCGATGTATTTTACGAGGATTCGCTTGATCGCCAATATTTCGTTAGCTCCTCTGCATTGCTCCCTCCAGGGGTTCGATTTCGCCTGCTACTTCGGCATGTTACGCCAGCGCCGGCCCTTACCCGAGGGGAAACGCGCTTTCCTCCATGGTCGCGCGCTGAGGCCCACATCCACCTTGGGCTAACGTCGATGCCGAAGAATGAGACCCCTGCCTCAGTCCTTAGATCCGCATTTTTAGAACTTCAGGCAACATTCGGAGACTGTAATTTTATTTATACTGATGGGTCTAAGACTGATGTTGGAGTAGGATGTGCCTTTGTTTTAGGTGCGCATAGTTTTACTTTTCGTTTACCCGGGGAATGTTCGATTTATACCGCCGAACTTTTTAGTATCTATCAATGTGTTTTATACATTCAGCGGCATGTCTTACGGCGTTGTGTTGTTTGTTCGGACTCTCTGAGTGCCCTTCAGAGTATTAACGCGCTGTACCCTTACCACCCCCTCGTACAGCGCATTCATGACCTGCTCCATTCGCTAGGTGCCTCTGGCATCAGCGTCTCTTTTTTGTGGATTCCAGGTCATGTGGGTATCTCAGGGAATGAGTCGGCCGACGCCGCTGCGAAAT
Organism: Deroplatys truncata; assembly: GCA_030765065.1. Classification (NCBI taxonomy): domain Eukaryota; kingdom Metazoa; phylum Arthropoda; class Insecta; order Mantodea; family Mantidae; genus Deroplatys; species Deroplatys truncata. Next base: position 375,554,279 of record CM060990.1, read on the forward strand.
CGGCGATTTTATTACCCAGATTTTTTACTTCTGTTGTTCCCTCGTCAGATTCGTGTGTTATTTTGCGTCGCCGCATCCTCTCGCGCTGGCGCGATGAGTGGACGGCCCTCCGGGGGAACAAGTTGCGGGAGGTTAAACCTCTTCCGCTAGTCTGGGCTACCTCTTCCCGTGCTTCTCGTCGGGAAGAGGTACTTTTAACACGCCTTCGTATCGGACATTGCCTTTTTAGTCATAGATACCTGTTAAGTGGTGATCCCGCTCCGCTGTGTCAGCAGTGTGACGTGCCCTTAACGGTGCGTCACATTTTAACTGAGTGTCAAGTTTTAGCTCCACTGCGCGTTCGCCTGGGTCTGCCTGTTGGCGTAGCCAACGTTTTGGCAGACGACGCGCATGCTGTAGAATGTCTTTTACGTTTTATAAGTGACATTGGTTTTAATCGTCGCATTTGATGCGCTGAGCGTCTTTTAGCTTTGTTATTTTATTCTGTATGTTTTAATAGGGACTTACTCCCCAGTGACATATGGCGCTCATGTCCCTCGCATTCTACAGTCCTTGACACGTTTTAATCTTTTATTGGCTATGCTTGTAGTGTGTTGGTTTTACAGACATATTTATTGTTATTGTTACTATTGTTGTTATTGTTATTATTGTTATTGTTTTTATTGTTATTGTTTTTATTGTTATTGTTATTCTATTGTTATTTTTAACTCTTTTGACATCGCGGGTTTGTGTCCCGTTTTTAATTATGCGGTTTTTTATCAGTGTTTTATTTTTTGACTTTATATTTTATACCTTGTAAGGGCGCTGATGACCTCAGCAGTTTAGCGCCCTTAAGCCGCATATCATCATCATCATCATCCAATCCGCCTAACCCAAGAATGACCGACATCCCATCCTTAGAGGCTGCGATCTCTTCCTTCACTTTCACCGTGGTGAAAACTGCTCAAAACCTGACTGTTCTCACCCCTCCGCTCCTACACCCAGATGTTGTACCTGTAGAACTTATCCTTCTCATCCGACGATCCTCGGCAGCCCGCAGACTCTATCAGCGGCACCGCACGGCTCACAATCGAGCGCTTCTGAGGCGCTTCGCCGAGAGGTCGGGATCTGCCTTCGTGAGCACAGAGTGCGCGCGTGGGAGGACAACATGACCCGCACTAACCTCGAGAGTGCAGACGTGTGGCAGATCGCCAAAATACTTCGGAACCGGCGAGGTCAATACACCTCCCCGCTCCAAGGCACCCTATGCCTGGCCTATGATCCCCAAGCCAAATCAAATGTGTTTGCGGACTACTTTGAGCGAACCATGAGGCCTCGAGACGACCCCCAGGACGACGCCTTTTCCGAGTACGTCCGCCAGGAGGTTCGCCGATTCGTTCGGCGTCCCCTGGACGAGGCGGCTCGGCCTCCTGTCATCAAACCCAAAGAAGTTCAAGGCGCACTCCGGCGTCTCAACATCAAAAAGGCGGCGGGACTTGACGGGCTCACACCCGCCATGCTCCGCCGCTTTCCCTTCAGAGCTGTTCTCTTTCTCACAAAGGTCTTCAACAGGTCTTGCCCTATGTCACTTCACACGAGAGTGGAGAGAGGCAAGGGTGATCTGCATCTTGAAGCCAGGGAAGGACCTGGTTCACCTTCCAACTACCGCTCCATCAACCTCCTGTCAGTCCTCTCGAAAGTTTTCGAGAGGCTAGTACTTGCCCGCTTGTCCCCTGTTTTGGGCGACATTCACGCCATCCCTGGCCATCAGTTTGGGTTCCGTCCTGGGCACTCGACGCCCCAGAAGCTGCTGCGGGTGGTGGAGGCCGCTGCCCTGGGAATTAAACATTGATTTGTGTGCAGCTCTTGCACAAGCAGAAATTCCACTCAATAAGGTGAACTATCCAGCCTTCAAGGGATTTCTTGAAAAATACACTACGATGTCAATGCCCGAAGAGAGTACTTTAAGAGAAAACTACATGGAGCCTGTTTACCAAAAAACCATAGGAAGAATCAAGGAGAAAGTGTCTGGCAATGTGGGAATCATTGTGTGATGATGAGATGCGGTTTAAGGGCGCTAAACTACTAAGGTCATCAGCGCCCTTACAATGTGTAAAATAGAGAGTCACAAAATATAAAAGAACCGCATAATTAAAAACGGGGCACAAACCCCTATGTCCAAAAGCTAAAAACAACAAGACCACAATCGCAAAAAACTAACACACTAAAAGCATAAGCAATAAAGGAGCAAAACGTGTCAAGAACTGTAGAATGCGAGGGACATGAGCGCCATAGGTCCACTGGGGAGTAAGTCCCTATTCAAACATACAGAATAAAATAACAAAGCTAAAAGACGCTCAGCGCATCAAATGCGACGACTAAAACCAATGTCACTTATAAAACGTAAAAGACATTCTACAGCATGCGCGTCGTCTGCCAAAACGTTGGCTATGCCAACAGGCAGACCCACGCGAACGCGCATTGGAGCTAAAACTTGACACTCAGTTAAAATGTGACGCACCGTTAAGGGCACGTCACACTGCTGACACAGTGGAGCGAGATCACCACTGAGCAGGTAACAATGACTAAAACGGCAATGTCCAATTCGTAAACGGGCTAAAAGTACCTCTTCCCGACGTGAAGAACGAGAAGAGGTACCCCAGATTAACGGGAGAGGCTTAACCTCCCGCAACTTGTTCCCCCGGAGGGCCGTCCACTCATCGCGCCAGCGCGAGAGGATGCGGCGACGTAAAATAACACACGAATCAGACGAGGGAACAACAGAGGTAAAAAATCTGGGTAATAAAATCGCCGATTTCGCAGCGGCGTCGGCAGACTCATTACCTGAGATGCCCACATGACCTGGAATCCACATGAAGGACACGCTGATGCCAGAGACACCAAGCGAGTGGAGCAGGTCATGTATGCGCTGTACGAGCGGGTGGTAACTGTACAGCGAGCTAATACTTTGAAGAGCACTCAGGGAGTCGGAACAAATAAAACAGTGCCGTAAGTCGTGCCGCTGAACATATAAAAGATACTGATAAATGCTAAAAATTTCGGCGGTAAAAATCGAACATTGCTCTGGTAAACGAAAGGTAAAGCTATTTCCACCACAAAAAAGGCACATCCTACTCCAGCATCAGTCTTAGATCCATCAGTAAAGATAAAAGGCAAGTCCCCGAATTGCGACTGAAGTTCTAAAAACGCTGATCTAAAGACTGAAGAAGGGGTCTCATTCTTCGGCATTGACGATAACCCAAGGTGACAGAGGGCCTCAGCGCGCGACAATGGAGAAAAACGCGTTTCACCCCTTGGAAGGACCGGCGCTGGCGTAACGTCCAAATGCCGAAGTAGCAGTCGAAATTGAACCCCTGGAGGGAGCAATGCAGAGGAGCTAACTAAATATTGCCGGTCAAGTGAATCCTCGAAAAATGCCGCGAAAGACGGGTGGTCAGGCAAGCTTGGGAGTCGACAGGCATAGCTGCACAAGAGCATCTCACGCCTGGAGGACAGCGGAGGCTGTGCAGCTTCAGCGTAAAGACTGGGCACGGGGCTAGTTGGAAAGGCCCCTGTAGCGACTCTAATACCACGATGATGAATGGGATCCAAGCGACGTAACACAGATGGACGTGCCGATGAAAAGACAATACACCCGTAATCTAGTTTGGATTGGACCAAAGAGCGATATAGACGCAGAAGGATGGTCCGATCAGCTCCCCAGGATGTGCCACTTAAAACACGTAAAAGATTAAGAGAACGGTCACACTTTGCTTTTAAAAAAGAAATGTGCGAGGTCCAACACAACTTTCTATCAAAGATCAACCCCAAAAATTTCGCCTCGTCTGCAAACGGAAGCATCCCTGGCCCTAGATGGAGAGAGGGCGGAGGGAAATACTTCCGGCGCCAGAAGTTGATGCAGACGGATTTCTCGGCGGAGAAATTAAAGCCGTTGGCGTTACTCCAGGCGTAGAGACGGTCGATACAGCTCTGGAGACGGCGTTCGAGTAGACAGGTCCGCCGTGAACTGCAATAAATAGCGAAATCGTCAACAAAAAGGGACGATGAAATGCCAGGTGGAATACAATCAACAATGGGAATGATAGCAATCGCAAAAATGGTGACACTGAGTACAGAGCCCTGCGGTACTCCGTTCTCTTGAATAAAACGACTAGACAAAACCGAGCCCACACGTACACGAAAGACGCGGTCCGTCATGAACTCCCGAAGAAATATGGGAAGACGACCGCGGATATTCCATGCGTGAAGTTTACGTAAAATGCCGCCCCTCCAACAAGTGCCATAAGCTTTCTCCAGGTCAAAAAACACAGCCACGGTTTGACAATTTCTCATAAAGCCATTCATTACATGCGTCGACAGGGACACCAGATGGTCGACGGTAGAGCGATAGCGACGAAATCCGCACTGAGTGTTCGCTAAAAGTTTTGAGACTCAAGCCACCATGTCAACCGCCCGTTGATCATGCGCTCCATCACCTTGCAAATGCAACTGGTGAGGGAGATAGTGCGGTAGCTGGAAGGTAGTTGGCGATCCTTACAAGGCTTAAGAATAGGGACAATGGTGGCTTCGCGCCAAACGGAAGGAAAAATGCCGTCTTGCCAAATACGGTTATAGACCTGTAAGAGAAAGAGTTTACTGTCGGCTGAAAGGTGCTTTAACATCAGGACTTGAATACCGTCCGGCCCAGGACCGGAGTGCCTAGAGCAATGAAGAGCGTGCTCCAGCTCCCTCATTGTGAAAAGTTCATTATAACACTCATGATTAGCAGACCGAAAATTAAAGGTGTCGGAATCCAGCAGGTCTTTGATAGAGCGAAAGCCGGCGGAACAATGGTCTGAACTGGATACCGCCTCAAAGGCAGCACCCAGAGTGTTAGCGATGGCAGCCGGATCCACTATAGTGGCATCGGAAACCTGAAGGCCAGAAACAGTACAATGCGACACTTTACCTGAGAAGCGACGAAGTTTATCCGAAACAACAGATGAAGGCGTAAAGCGATTAAAAGACTCGACAAAACGAGCCCACGACACCTTCTTTCTATCCTGATTAATGCGACGAGCCCTGGCGCGCGATTGTTTAAAAGTCACCAAATTATCAATTGTAGGGTGTCGCCGAAACACCCTAAGCGCAGTTCTAAGGGCACGAACGGCGTCCCGACAATCCTCGTTCCACCACAGAACAGGTGGCCGCCGAGGTTGAGAGGATGAACGGGGTATTGCGCGTTCGGCGGCAGCGAAAATAATAGACGTAAGGTGCTGCACTAGTTGGTTAATTTCGGAGAAGGGCTGGTCGTAAAAATGCACGAGGCTGGAATACAAGCTCCAGTCGGCTTTTGCGAATATCCAGGTGGTACTCTGGAATGCTGTACGTGGTGCGACAAAAGAGAAACGATGCAGGGATAATGGTCGCTGGAGTAGGTGTCAGCGACGACGTTCCACTGAAGACGACTAGCAAGCTGGAGTGAGCAAACGGCAAGGTCTAAATGAGAAAATGTACCGGAAGAATCTGAAAGAAACGTAGGCTCGCCTGTATTGAGAATAGAGAGATGGAACTGGTCAAAAATGTCGGAGAGAAGAGTTCCCCTCGCAGAAGCCCTCGGCGAACCCCACAGTGGGTGATGGGCATTAAAACCTCGCAACAGAAGAAATGGTGTTGGGAGTGCGGACAGGAGAGCTCGAATGTCCGCGGGAGCGAGGGGAGATGACGGAGGTGAATTACAGACCAAACAGGGAAGAAAAAACCGGGTACTGCAATCTAATGGCAACAGCTTGCAAGTCGGACATAAGAGCGAGAGTTTGAAAATGAACGTCGTTACGCACTAACAGCATGACACCTCCATGAGCAGGAGGACCCTCCTCCGGTTCAAGGTCGTAGCGAACCGGAGTATATCCTCGGAGATCAAAAGGATCGTGAGGGCGAAGCTTAGTATCCTGCAAACATACGGCCATAGGCGAATGGGAACGCAATAAAAGTTGCAGTTCCGCCCTATGCGATCGTACACCGCGTACATTCCAGGTTAGGATAGCCATGAATAAAAGGGATAGACGGTCTACTTAGAAGGGCAGCTTAACAAAATCTTTTGCTTAACCTTTGGGCTCGGGCTTTTTGTATGGAGTTGGTCAGACTCCATAGCTTCCTCGGAGGGAGGGCCCACGCGCTCAGTGCCAGAAACCGATTCAAGCGCCGTGAATCGGTTCTGGGTGGCGATGGGTGAGGGGTGCCGGTGAGCGCGGCTTGTCCCAGGACCATCCTGGGACAGCGACCTCCGAGGAGGAGAAGGTGAACTTTTGTTAACGCGCGCACGCGGAGGGTCTTTTAAAAAATCTTCCCTACGTAGTTTCTGCTTGGGTTTCTTTTCAGGGGCTTGCGACTTCATTGACTTTGGAGCAGGTTTATACGGCTTGGTAACAGTAGCTTTAATGGACGGCCGGATGGTACTGGCGGTTAATCCAGTCATGGTCCAAGTCTGAGTTTCGGCATCTACTCGTGGTACTGGCGAGGCAACAACAGAACTAAATGTGCCAGATCGCAGGAGTGAAGGTTGGCGCGCATGGTAACGCCTCCGGGCTTCAGTGAAGGAGAGTTTTTCCTTTACCCGGATCTCCTGGATCGCCTTCTCGTCCAAGTACCGCGGACAGTCGGCAAACGAAGCAGAATGAGACCCTTTACAATTAACGCAGACGGGGGCTGTTGAACAGGTACTTTCGTGTGAGGGCTGGCTACATGTTGCACAGATGTTAACGGCACTCTTACATGAGACTTGCGTATGCCCAAAACGTTGGCATTTGAAACAACGCAGAGGTCTAGGTATATACGGCCTCACAGAAATCCGTTCGTACCCTGCGGAAATGCTCGTGGGCAGATCGACCCCATCAAATGTTAGAAACAGGGTACGAGTGGGTACCAATACGCCGTCGCGTTTGGCCTGCACTCGATGCACTGCAGTCACCATTTGATCGGATAGATATTCTACTAGATCCTCGTCCGATATACCATCGAGGCTATGGGTGGTAACGACGCCCCGACAGGAGTTCAATGTGCGGTGCTTCTCGACACGGATGGGATAACCGTGGAGAAGCGTAGCGCGCAACAAGGTCTGACTTTGCTGATCGGACTTAGTTTGTGCCAATAAGGAACCATTCCGTAGACGAGTGCAGGATTGAACCGCACCAGCAATAGCATCTATGCCCTTCTGAGTTATAAAAGGGTTCACCTTCTCAAAGTTTTGTCCTTCTTCTGTTCTCGAAATGACCAAGTAACAACCAGATGACGGCGGTGCTACTTCTGTTACAATTACTTTTCGGCGCTTGTTTGTATTAATGGAGGAAGGGTGCTCCATAGAGAAAAAAATCTTCCACCATTGCAACCGTCTCTGACCTCGGGCTCTGACTTCCCGGGCGTTACCCCGGCTTGGGTGAGTGGCCTATCTATACCTATCTCACCCCAGGGTCACACCTCCCAGAACATAGACAGAGGGACCCAATGGCCGTCGGAAGTCAGCAGCTCATGCAATGGCTCCCCTCAGGGGCTCACCTTATGTGAGTACGGGTTTTTGGCGCACCCGGGGGTTCCCGAGCCAATCATCGCCACATTCATCCCCTCACCCCCATCCGGTCGACGTGGGTTCTTTTCGTGACCGGTGGACACAGGGTAGGCTCTCGTGCGTTCTTTACATTCCATTCATACCGCGCCTCACTATCGTTTCTTTCTTCTCTTGTCACTTTCCGACCATTTTGCACCACGACATTCACACAACTCTTTTTTTTCCTGGCCGGCCTACCTTGCGTGGGAAACGCCCACACAGTTTTATTTCTTTTATCTTTTCTTTTAATCCTCCGTGGACACAGCCTGACGGATACCCGCGCACGGGGTGCGCAGCTGGGTGAGTGTGTAATGGCGTCATCCCCAGCACCCGGGGTCGTCATGTAGGGTTTGTGTTCGTATCCGCTGTTCAACTGCAGTCCCGCGGGGGGGGGCCATTGCATGAGCTGCTGACTTCTGACGGCGATTGGGTCCCTCTGTCTATGTTCTGGGAGGTGTGACCCTGGGGTGTGTCTGGTATAGATAGGCCACTCACCCAAGCCGGGGTAACGCCCGAGAAGTCAGAGCCCGATGTCGGAGACGGTTGCAATGGTGGAGGATTTCTTTCGCTATGGAGCACCTTTCCTCCATTAATACTAACAAGCGCCGAAAAGTTTATGTAACAGAAGTGACACCACCGACAACTGGTTATTTCGTGGTCATTTCACGAACCGAAGAAGGACAAAGTTTTGAGAAGGTGAACCCTTTCATCATTCAAAAGGGCATTGATGCTATTGCTGGTGAGGTACAGTCCTGCACTCGTCTACGGAATGGTTCCTCTTTAGCCCAAACGAAATCCGATCAGCAAAGTAAGACCTTGTTTCGCGCTACGCTTCTCCACGGCTATCCCATCCGTGTGGAGAAGCACCGCACATTGAATTCCTGTCGAGGCGTCATTACCACCCATAGCCTCGATGGTATATCGGACGAGGACCTGGTAGAATATCTTGCAGACCAGAAGGTGACAGCGGTCCATCGAGTGCAGGCCAAACGCGACGGCGTATTGGTATCCACTCGTACCCTGTTTATTACATTTGATGGCGTCGATCTGCCCACGAGCATTTCCGCAGGGTACGAACGGATTTCTGTGAGGCCTTATATTCCTAGACCTCTGCGTTGTTTTAAATGCCAACGTTTTGGGCATACGCAAGTCTCATGTAAGAGTGCCGTTAACATCTGTGCAACATGTAGCCTGCCCTCACACGAAGGTACCTGTTCAACAGCCCCCGTCTGCGTTAATTGTAAAGGGTCTCATTCTGCTTCGTTTGCCGACTGTCCGCGGTACTTGGACGAGAAGGCGATCCAGGAGATCCGGGTAAAGGAAAAACTCTCCTTCGCTGAAGCCCGGAGGCGTTACCATGCGCGCCAACCTTCACTCCTGCGATCTGGCACATTTAGTTCTGTTGTTGCCTCGCCGGTACCACGAGTAGATGCCGAAACTCAGACCTGGACCTTGACTGGATTAACCGCCACTACCATCCGGCCGTCCATTAAAGCTACTGTTACCAAGCCGTATAAACCTGGTCCAAAGTCAATGAAGTCGCAAGCCTCTGAAAAGAAACCCAAGCAGAAACTTCGTAGGGAAGATTTTTTGAAAGACCCTCCGCGTGCGCTCGGTAACAAAAGTTCACCTTCTCCTCCTCAGAGGTCGCTGTCCCAGGATGCTCCTGGGACAAGCCGCGCTCAGCGGCACCCCTCACCCATCGCCACCCAGAACCGATTCACGGCGCTTGAATCGGTTTCTGGCACTGAGCGCTTGGGCCCTCCCTCCGAGGAAGCTATGGAGTCTGACCAAATCCATACAAAAAGCCCGAGCCCAAAGGTTAAACAAAAGGTAATTTTAAGCCGCCCTTCTAAATAGACACTTTATCCCCTTTTTCTTAATGGCTATCCTGACCTGGAATCTACGTGGTGTACGATCGCATAGGGCGGAACTGCTACTTTTATTGCGTTCCCATTCACCTATGGTCGTTTGTTTGCAGGAGACCAAGCTTCGCCCTCAAGACCCTTTCGATCTCCGAGGGTACACTCCGGTTCGCTACGACCTTGAACCGGAGGAGGGTACTCCTGCTCATGGTTGTGTCATCATTTTGGTGCGTAATGACGTTCATTTTCAAACTATCCCACTTACGTCCGACTTGCAAGCTGTTGCCATTAGACTGCAGTTACCCGGTTTTTTCTTCTCTGTTTGTTCTGTGTATTCACCTCCATCGTCTCCCATCGCTCCCGCGGACATTCGAGCTCTCCTGTCCGCTCTAGCAACACCAGTTCTTCTGTTGGGATGTTTTAATGCCCATCACCCACTATGGGGTTAGCCAAGGGCTTGTGCGAGGGGAACTCTTCTTTCCGACATTTTTTATCAGTTCAATCTTTCCATCCTCAATACAGGTGCACCTACTTTTATTTCTGATTCTTCTGGTACATTTTCTCACCTGGACCTTGCCATCTGCTCACTCCAGCTTGCACGTCGTCTTCAGTGGAACGTCGTCGCTGACACCTACTCCAGCGATCATTACCCCTGCATCGTTTCTCGTCCGTCACACCACGTACAAAATTCCAGAGTACCTACCTGGATATTCCCAATAGCCGACTGGAGTTTGTATTCCAGCCTCGTGCATTTTGACGACCAGCCCTCCACCGACATTAACCAACTAGTGCGGTATCTTACGTCTACTATTTTCTCTGCTGCCGAACGCGCAATTCCCCGTTCATCCTCTCAACCTCGGCGAATGTCTGTTCCGTCGTGGAACGAGGATTGTCGGGACGCCGTTCGTGCTCGTAGGACTGCACTTAGGGTGTTTTGGCGCCACCCTACACTTGATAATTTGTTGACTTTTAAACAATCGCGCGCCAGGGCTCGTCGCACTATTCAGGATAGCAAGAAGACGTCGTGGGCCCGTTTTTCGAGTCTTTTAATCGCTTTACGCCTTCATCTGTTGTTTGGGATAAACTTCGTCGCTTCTCAGGTAAAGTGTCGCACTGTACTGTTTCTGGCCTTCAGGTTTCTAATGCCACCATAGTGGATCCGGCTGCCATCGCTAACACTCTGGGTGCTGCCTGTGAGGCGGTATCCAGTTCACACCACTATTCCGCCGGCTTTCGCTCTATCAAAGACCGGCTGGATTCCGACACCTTTAAATTTCGGTCTGCTAATAATGAGTATTATAATGAACTTTTCACAATGAGGGAGCTGGAGCACGCTCTTCATTGCTCTAGGCACTCTGCTCCTGGGCCGGACAGCATTCATGTCCTGATGTTAAAGCACCTTTCAGCCGACAGTAAACTCTTTCTCTTACAGGTCTATAACCGTATTTGGCAAACCGGCATTTTTCCTTCCGTTTGGCGCGAAGCCACCACTGTCCCTATTCTGAAGCCTGGGAAGGATCGCCAACTACCTTCCAGCTACCGCCCTATCTCCCTCACCAGTTGCATTTGCAAGGTGCTGGAGCGCTTGATGAACGGCGGTTGACATGGTGGCTTGAGTCTCAGAAACTTTTAGCGAACGCTCAGTGCGGATTTCGTCGTTATCGCTCTACCGTCGACCATCTGGTGTCCCTGTCGACGCATGTTATGAATGGATTTCTGAGAAAGTGTCAAACCGTGGCTGCGTTTTTTGACCTGGAGAAAGCTTATGACACTTGTTGGAGGGGCGGCATTTTACGTACACTTCACGATTGGAATATCCGCGGTCGTCTTCCCATATTTCTTCGGGAGTTTATGACGGACCGCGTCTTTCGTGTACGTGTGGGCTCGGTTTTATCTCGTCGTTTTATTCAAGAGAACGGAGTACCGCAGGGCTCTGTACTCAGTGTCACACTTTTTGCGATTGCTATCAACCCCATTGTTGATTGTATTCCACCTGGCATTTCATCGTCCCTTTTTGTTGACGATTTCGCTATTTATTGCAGTTCACGGCGGACCTGTCTACTCGAACGCCGTCTCCAGAGCTGTATCGACCGTCTCTACGCCTGGAGTAACGCCAACGGCTTTAATTTCTCCGCCGAGAAATCCGTCTGCATCAACTTCTGGCGCCGGAAGTATTTCCCTCCGCCCTCTCTCCATCTTGGGCCAGGGATACTTCCGTTTGCAGACGAGGCGAAATTTTTGGGGTTGATTTTTGATAGGAAGTTGTGTTGGACCTCGCACGTTTCCTTTTTAAAAGCAAAGTGTGACCGTTCTCTTACTCTTTTACGTGTTTTAAGTGGCACATCCTGGGGAGCTGATCGGACCGTCCTTGTTCGCCTTTATCGCTCTTTGGTCCGATCCAAGCTTGATTACGGGTGTATTGTTTATTCGTCGGCACGTCCATCTGTGTTACGTCGATTACATGCCATTCACCATCGTGGCATAAGGGTCGCTACAGGGGCCTTTCCAACCAGCCCTGTTCTTAGCCTGTATGCTGAAGCTGCAGAGCCTCCGCTATCCTTCAGGCGTGAGATGCTCTTGTGCAGCCATGCCTGTCGACTCTCAAGCTTGCCTGACCACCCGTTCTTCAAGTTAGTTTTCGAGGAGTCACTTGATTGTCACTATTTTATTAGCTCCTCTGCTTTGCTCCCACCAGGGGTTCGCTTTCGACAGCTCCTTTGGCATTTAGACGTTCCGCCAGCGCCGGCCCTTCCACGGGGGGAAACGCGTCTTCCTCCATGGTCGCGCGCTGAGGTCCACTGTCACCTTGGGCTAACGTCGATGCCGAAGACTGAGACCCCTGCTTCAGTCTTTAGATCGGCCTTTTTAGAAGTACGGGATCAATTCGGGGACTTCCATTTTATCTTTACCGATGGATCTAAGACTAAAGCTGGAGTTGGATGTGCCTTTGTTTTTGGTCACTGTAGTTTTAAGTTTCGTTTACCTGGACAATGTTCAATTTTTACCGCCGAATTTTTAGCATTTATAAATCTGTTTTATACATTCAGCGTACATTATTTGTACGGATTCTCTGAGTGCCCTTCAGACTATTACTGCGCTGTACCATTACCACCCGCTCGTACAGCGCATACATGACCTGCTCCACTCGCTTGGTGCCTCTGGCATCAGCGTGTCCTTCATGTGGATTCCAGGTCATGTGGGCATCTCAGGTAATGAGTCTGCCGACGCCGCTGCGAAATCGGCGATTTTATTACCCAGATTTTCTACTTCTGTTGTTCCCTCGTCAGATTCGTGTGTTATTGTACGTCGCCGCATCCTCTCGCGCTGGCGCGATGAGTGGACGGCCCTCCGGGGGAACAAGTTGCGGGAGATTAAGCCTGTCCCGTTAATCTGGGGTACCTCTTCTCGTTCTTCACGTCGGGAAGAGGTACTTTTAGCCCGTTTACGAATTGGACATTGCCGTTTTAGTCATAGTTACCTGCTCAGTAGTGATCCCGCTCCCCTGTGTCAGCAGTGTGACTTGCCCTTAACGGTGCGTCACATTTTAACTGAGTGTCAAGTTTTAGCTCCACTGCGCGTTCGCGTGGGTCTGCCTGTTGGCATAGCCAACGTTTTGGCAGACGACGCGCATGCTGTAGAATGTCTTTTCCGTTTCATAAGTGACATTGGTTTTAATCGTCGCATTTGATGCGCTGAGCGTCTTTTAGATTTGTTATTTTATTCTGTATGTTTTAATACGGAGTTACTACCCAGTGGACATATGGCGCTCATGTCCCTCGCATTCTACAGTTCTTGACACGTTTTAATCTTTTATTGGCTATGCTTTTAGTGTGTTGGTTTTTCAGATATTTGTATTGTTATTATTGTTTATATTGTTATTGTTATTATTGTTGTTATTGTTATTATTGTTGTTATTGTTATTATTTTTGTTTTTGTTATATTATTGTTATTTTTAGGCTTTTTTGGACATCGCGGGTTTGTGTCCCGTTTTTAATTATGCGGTTCTTTTACCTGTCTTTTATATTTTGACCTTATATTTTATACATTGTAAGGGCGCTGATGACCTTAGCCGTTTAGCGCCCTTAAACCGCATATCATCATCATCATCATCATCATCATGCAGTGGCCCCCCCCCGCGGGACTGGAGTTGAACAGCGGATACGAACACATACCCTACATGACGACCCCGGGTGGTGGGGATGACGCCATTACCCACTCACCCAGCTGCGCACGCGGTGCGCGGGTATCCGTCAGGCTGTGTCCACGGAGGATTAAAAGAAAGATAAATGAAACTAAAACTGTGTGGGCGTTTCGGATGCAAGGTAGGCCGGCGAGGAAGAAAAAGAGATGCGTAAATGAATGGACGTGGTGCGAAATGTGCCGAAGTAAAAGCGAAGAAAGAAACGATGGCGAGGGGCGACATGATATGAAATGCACAGAACGCACGAGAGCCTACCTTGATTCCCCCGGTCACGAGAACGAACCCACCTCGACCGGACGGGGGTGGAAGAATGATGATGGCGATGATTGGCTCGGGTATCCCGGGTGCGCCTAACCCGTACTCACAAAAGGTGAGCCCCTGGGGGGGGGGGAATCATTGTGGATGAAACCATAGACTCAATGGAACGATATGTTTTGAACATTTTAGTTTTTCCCTTATCAGGGGAGAAAGTTAAGCCCATGTTGTTAAAAATGTACGAGCTGCAGAAAGCCTATGCCAGTACAGTAATGTAATCCATTATGGACTTCTGCAAAAAACTCTGGCCTACTGGTATCGAGTTTGAAGAACTTCTTCTTGTGGTTACGGACCAGGCTCCATACATGTTTTCAGCTGTTAACCAATGGAAACCTTTACTTCCTAACTTGAAGCATGTGGCATGCTTGGCTCATGCCCTTCATATGGTTTGTGAATCCATAAGGAACGAATACAACATCACAAATCAATTCATCTTTGCCCTGAAGAAGATTATACGGAAAGCTCCGAGCCATGTTGTTTATTACAGGGAAATCACTGGCCTACCCCTTGCAAATTTCCCGGTCATTACTCGCTGGGGATCTTGGATTGAGTGTGCTGCTATGTTGTGTGAGAATTTTGACAAAATTAAAGAGTTTGTGCTTTCTTTGGATCCATGCGACGCAGGTGCAATTTCCAAGGCACAGCAACTTCTGCTACCGGAGAAAATACATAATTTGCAGACAGAACTAAATTGTGTCCTTAGTTACAAGTACTGGCCTGCAGCTATTAAATGATTGGAAGAATAAGGTCTGGAGAAGGAAAAACAAAGTGATATTTTTACTTCCGTGAGGAAGCAGTTAGATGTCTTTGCCAAAGACAAACTTGAATCTAGTCTTCAGAAGAATCCAGACATTGAGGAATTCGCCACATCTGTAGAGTTGCCATTCCGAGTGAATACAAGGTTTGCCCACTGGTTTCTGAGGATGTTGAAAGAAGCTTTAGCATCTACAAAGACATTCTATCTCCTAATAGAAACAGACTTACCTTTAAAATTGTGGAGATGCTTAATGTCTTGAAGCACAACAGCTTCAGGTTTTTCCTTCTTTTGATGAGTGATAATTTAAATGTTTGTGAAGGCTTCCACGGTCGGTGTCATTATTGTTCTAGGCTCTTTCGGTGTAGGCCACGTTGGGTGTTGGCGTACCCGTGGGTTCCAGAGCCAATCATCGCCATATTCATCCCTTCACCCCCATCCGGTCGAGGTGGGTTCTTCTCGTGACCGGGGGACACAAGGTAGGCTCTCGTGCGTTGATGATGATGATGATGATATGCGGTTTAAGGGCGCTAAACTGCTGCGGTCATCAGTGCCCTTACAATGTGTAAAATATAAGGTCAAAATATAAAAGACAGGTAAAAAACCGCATAATTAAAAAACGGGACACAAACCCGCGATGTCAAAAAAGTTAAAAATAACAATAGAATAACAATAACAATAATAACAATAACTATAAAAACAATAACAATAATAACAATAACAAGAATAACAATAAATATGTCTGAAAAACCAACACACTAAAATAATGGTCACTAAAAGAACAAAACGTGTCAAGAACTGTAGAATGCAAGGAACATGAGCGCCTTATGTCAGGAGAGAAGGGCCCCATTAAAACTAACAATATAAAATCAAACAGCTAAAAGGCGCTCAGCGCATCAAATGCGACGGCTAAAACCAATGTCAGTGATAAAACGTAAAAGACATTCTACAGCAGGCGCGTCGTCTGCCAACACGTTGGCTAGGCCAACAGGCAGACCCACGCGAACGCGCAGTGGACCTAAACCTTGACACTCGGTTAAAATGTGACGGATCGTTAAGGGCACGTCACACTGACCACACAGAGGTGCGGGATCACCACTTAACAGGTATCTATGACTAAAAAGGCAATATCCGATACGAAGGCGTGTTAAAAGTACCTCTTCCCGACGAGAAGCACGGGAAGAGGTAGCCCAGACTAGCGGAAGAGGTTTAACCTCCCGCAAGTTGTTCCCCCGGAGGGCCGTCCACTCATCGCGCCAGCGCGAGAGGATGCGGCGACGTAAAATAACACACGAATCTGACGAGGGAACAACAGAAGTAAAAAATCTGGGTAATAAAATCGCCGATTTCGCAGCGGCGTCGGCCGACTCATTCCCTGAGATACCCACATGACCTGGAATCCACATAAAAGAGACGCTGATGCCAGAGGCACCTAGCGAATGGAGCAGGTCATGAATGCGCTGTACGAGGGGGGTGGTAAGAGTACAGCGCGTTAATACTCTGAAGGGCACTCAGAGAGTCCGAACAAACAACACAACGCCGTAAGACATGCCGCTGAATGTATAAAACACATTGATAGATACTAAAAGGTTCCGGTATAAATCGAACATTGCCCGGGTAAACGAAAAGTAAAACTATGCGCACCTAAAACAAAGGCACATCCTACTCCAACATCAGTCTTAGACCCATCAGTATAAATGAAATGACAGTCTCCGAATGTTGCCTGAAGATCTAAAAATGCGGATCTAAGGACTGAAGCAGGGGTCTCATTCTTCGGCATCGACGTTAGCCCAAGGTGGATGTGGGCCTCAGCGCGCGACCATGGAGGAAAGCGCGTTTCCCCTCGGGTAAGGGCCGACGCTGGCGTAACGTCCAAATGCCGAAGTAGCAGTCGAAATCGAACCCTTGGAGGGAGCAATGCAGAGGAGCTAACGAAATATTGGCGATCAAGCGAATCCTCGTAAAAAACATCGAAGGACGGGTGGTTAGGCAAGCTTGAGTGTCGACAAGCATAGCTGCACAAAAGCATCTCACGCCGGAAGGACAGCGGAGGCTCTGCAGCTTCTGCGTACAGACTGGGTACAGCGCTAGTTGGAAAGACCCCTGTAGCGACTCTTATGCCACGATGGTGAATGGCATTCAATCGACGTAACACAGATGGACGTGCCGACGAATAAACAATACACCCGTAATCAAGCTTGGATCGGACCAAAGAGCGATAAAGGCGAAGAGAAACGGTCCGATCAGCTCCCCAGGATGTGCCACTTAAAACACGTAAAAGATTAAGAGAACGGTCACACTTGGCTTTTAAAAAGGAAACGTGCGAGGTCCAACACAACTTCCTGTCAAAAATCAACCCCAAAAATTTCGACTCGTCTGCAAACGGAAGTATCCCTGGCCCAAGATGGAGAGAGGGCGGAGGGAAATACTTCCGGCGCCAAAAGTTGATGCAGACGGATTTCTCGGCGGAGAAATTAAAGCCGTTAGCGTTACTCCAGGCGTTCGAGTAGACAGGTCCGCCGTGAACTACAATAAATAGCGAAATCGTCAACAAAAAGGGACGATGAAATGCCAGGTGGAATACAATCAACAATGCGATTGATAGCAAACGCAAAAAGTGTGACACTGTGTACAGAGCCCTGCGGTACTCCGTTCTCTTGAATAAAACGACGAGATAAAACCGAGCCCACACGTACACGAAAGACGCGGTCCGTCATAAACTCCCGAAGAAATATGGGAAGACTACCGCGGATATTCCAATCGTGAAGTGTACGTAAAATGCCGCCCCTCCAACAAGTGTCATAAGCTTTCTCCAGGTCAAAAAATACAGCCACGGTTTGACACTTTCTCAGAAATCCATTTATAATATGCGTCGACAAGGACACCAGATGGTCGACGGTAGAGCGATAGCGACGAAACCCGCACTGAGCGTTCGCTAGAAGTTTCTGAGACTCAAGCCACCATGTCAACCGCCCGTTGATCATGCGCTCCATCACCTTGCAAATGCAACTGGTGAGGGAGATAGGGCGGTAGCTGGAAGGTAGTTGGCGATCCTTCCCAGGCTTAAGTATAGGGACAATGGTGGCTTCGCGCCAAACGGAAGGAAAAATGCCGTTTTGCCAAATACGGTTATAGACCTGTAAGAGAAAGAGTTTACTGTCGGCTGAAAGGTTCTTTAACATCAGGACATGAATGCCGTCCGGCCCAGGAGCGGAGTGCCGAGAGCAATGAAGAGCGTGCTCCAGCTCTTTCATTGTGAATAGTTCGTTATAGCATTCATCATTAGCAGACCGAAAAGTATATGATGCGGAATCCAGCCGGTCTTTAATAGAGCGAAAGCCGGCGGAATGATGTTCTGAACTGGAAACCGCCTCAAAGGCAGCACCCAGAGTGTTAGCGATGGCAGCCGGATCCACTATGGTGGCATTAGAAACCTGAAGGCCGGAAACAGTACAATGTGACACTTTACCTGAGAAGCGACGAAGTTTATCCCAAACAACGGATGAAGGCGTAAAACGATTAAAAGACTCGACATAACGAGCCCAAGATGCCTTCTTGCTATCCTGAATAATGCGACGAGCCCTGGCGCGCGCCCCTCAGTGGCTCACCTTATGTGAGAACGGGTTTTTGGCGCACCCGAGGGTTCCCGAGCCAGTCATCGCCACATTCATCCCCTCACCCCCATCCGGTCGAGGTGCGTTCTTCAAGTGACCGGTGGACACAAGGTAGGCTCTCGTGCGTTCTTTGCATTCCATCCGTACCGCACCTCACCATCGTTTCTTTCTTCCCTTATCACTTTCCGGCCATTTCGCACCACGACATTCGCATATCTCTCTTTTTCTTCCCCGCCGGCCTACCTTGCGTGCGAAACGCCCACACAGTTTTAGTTTCTTTTATCCTTTTATTTAAATCCTCCGTGGACACAGCCTGACGGATACCCGCGCACCGCGTGCGCAGCTGGGTGAGTGGGTAATGGCGTCATCCCCACCACCCGGGGTCGTCATGTAGTGTTGTTGTTCGTATCCGCTGTTCAACTGCAGTCCCGCGGGGGGCCATTGCATGAGCTGCTGGCTTCCGACGGCGATTGGGTCCCTCTGTCTATGTTCTGGGAGGTGTGACCCTGGGGTGAGCTAGGTATAGATAGGCCACTCACCCAAGCCGGGGTAACGCCCGGGAAGTCAGAGCCCGAGGTCGGAGACGGTTGCAATGGTGGAGGATTTTTTTTCGCTATGGAGCACCCTTTCTCCATTATAAACAACAAGCGCCGAAAAACTTTAGTAACAGAAGTAGCACCGCCAACAGCTGGTTGTTACTTAGTGATTACCCGTACAGAGGAGGGACAATCATTCGAGAAGGTGCACCCGTTTATTATCCAGAAGGGCATTGACTCAATTGCTGGTCCGGTTCTTTCCTGCACTCGGCTTCGTAATGGTTCGTTGCTAGTTCAAAGCAAATCCGAGGCACAAAGTAAGTCCTTGTAGAGCGCCACGCTTCTCTACGGTTATCCTATCCCTGTTGAGAAGCACCGCACCTTGAATTCTTGTAGAGGCGTTGTCACCACGCATAGCCTCGATGGCATCTCGGACGAGGACCTGGTCAAATATCTTGCAGACCAGAAGGTGACAGCGGTTCATCGAGTGCAGGCCAAACGCGACGGCGTATTGGTACCCACTCGTACCCTGTTTCTAACTTTTGATGGCGTCGATCTGCCCACGAGTATCTCCGCAGGGTACGAACGTATTTCTGTGAGGCCTTATATTCCCAGACCTCTGCGTTGTTTTAAGTGCCAATGTTTTGGGCATACGCAAGTCTCATGTAAGAGTGCCGTTAACATCTGTGCAACGTGTAGCTAGCCCTCACACGAAGGTGCCTGTTCAACAGCCCCCGTCTGCGTTAATTGTAAAGGGTCACATTCTGCTTCGTTTGCCGACTGTCCGCGGTATCTGGACGAGAAGGCGATCCAGGAGATCCGGGTAAAGGAGAAACT
The DNA here is from genome assembly GCA_030765065.1 of Deroplatys truncata. Taxonomy (NCBI): domain Eukaryota; kingdom Metazoa; phylum Arthropoda; class Insecta; order Mantodea; family Mantidae; genus Deroplatys; species Deroplatys truncata. The sequence continues at coordinate 375,573,983 of CM060990.1, forward strand.
CTCCTTCGCCGAAGCCCGGAGGCGTTTCCATGCGCGCCAACCTTCACTCCTGCGATCTGGCACATTTAGTTCTGTTGTTGCCTCGCCAGTACCACGAGTAGATGCCGAAACTCAGTTCTGGACCTTGACTGGATTAACCGCCACTACCATCCGGCCGTCTATTAAAGCTACTGTTACCAAGCCGTATAAAGCTGGTCCAAAGTCAATGAAGTCGCAAGCCGCTGAAAAGAAGCCCAAGCAGAAACTACGTAGGGAAGATTTTTTGAAAGACCCTCCGCGTGCGCGCGGTAACAAAAGTTCACCTTCTCCTCCTCGGAGGTCGCTGTCCCAGGAAGGTCCTGGGACAAGCCGCGCTCAGCGGCGCCCCTCACCCATCGCCACCCAGAACCGATTCACGGCGCTTGAATCGGTTTCTGGCACTGAGCGCGTGGGCCCTCCCTCCGAGGAAGCTATGGAGTCTGACCAACTCCATACAAAAAGCCCGAGCCCAAAGGTTAAACAAAAGGTAATTTTAAGCCGCCCTTCTAAATAGACAGTTTATCCCCTTTTTTCTTAATGGCTATCCTGACCTGGAATGTACGTGGTGTACGATCGCATAGGGCGGAACTGCAACTTTTATTGCGTTCCCATTAGCCTATGGTCGTATGTTTGCAGGAGACTAAGCTTCGCCCTCACGATCCTTTTGATCTCCGAGGATATACTCCGGTTCGCTACGACCTTGAACCGGAGGAGGGTACTCCTGCTCATGGAGGTGTCATGTTCTTAGTGCGTAACGACGTTTATTTTACACCTGTCACACTTACATCCGACTTGCAAGCTGTTGCCGTTCGCCTTCACTTACCCGGCTTTTTGTTTTCTGTTTGCTCTGTATATTCACTTCCATCGTCTCCCCTCGCTCCCGCGGACATTCGAGCTCTCCTGTCCGCTCTCCCAACACCATTTCTTCTGTTGGGAGATTTTAATCCCCGTCACCCACTATGGGGTTCGCCAAGGGCTTGCCCCCTCAGGGGCTCACCTTATGTGAGTACGGGTTTTTGGCGCACCCGGGGGTTCCCGAGCAAATCATCGCCAGATCCATCCTCTCACACCCATCCGGTCGAGGTGGGTTCTTCTCGTGACCGGTGGACACAAGGTAGGCTCTCGTGCGTTCGATACATTCCATTCATACCGCACCTCACCATCGTTTCTTTCTTCTCTTGTCACTTTCCGGCCATTTCGCACCACGACATTCGCATATCTCTCTTTTTCTTCCCCGCCGGCCTACCTTGCGTGCGAAACGCCGACACAGTTTTAGTTTTTTTTTATCTTTTTATTTAAATCCTCCGTGTACCCAACCTGACGGATACCCGCGCACTGCGTGCGCAGCTGGGTAGGTGGGTAATGGCGTCATCCCCACCACCCGGGGTCGTCATGTAGGGTTGTTGTTCGTATCCGCTGTTTAACTGCAGTCCCGCGGGGGGGCCATTGCATGAGCTGCTGTCTTCCGACGGCGATTGGGTCCCTCTGTCTATGTTCTGGGAGGTGTGACCCTGGGGTGAGCTAGGTATAGATAGGCCACTCACCCAAGCCGGGGTAACGCCCGGGAAGTCAGAGCCCGAGGTCGGAGACGGTTGCAAAGGTGGAGGATTTATTTCGCTATGGAGCACCCTTCCTCCATTACTACTAACAAGTGCCGAAAAGTTTATGTAACAGAAGTGACACCACCGACAACTGGTTGTTACTTGGTCATTTCACGAACCGAAGAAGGACAAAGTTTTGAGAAGGTGAACCCTTTCATCATACAAAAGGGGATTGATGCAATTGCTGGTGCGGTTCAGTCCTGCACTCGTCTACGGAATGGTTCCTTATTAGCCCAAACGAATTCCGATCAGCAAAGTAAGACCTTGTTGGCGCTACGCTTCTCCACGGCTATCCCATCCGTGTGGAGAAGCACCGCACATTGAATTCCTGTCGAGGCGTAATTACCACCCATAGCCTCGATGGTATATCGGACGAGGACCTGGTAGAATATCTTGCAGACCAGACGGTGACAGCGGTCCATCGAGTGCAGGCCAAACGCGACGGCGTATTGGTACCCACTCGTACCCTGTTTATTACATTTGATGGCGTCGATCTGCCCACGAGCATCTCCGCAGGGTACGAACGAATTTCTGTGAGGCCTTATATTCCTAGACCTCTGCGTTGTTTTAAATGCCAACGTTTTGGGCATACGCAAGTCTCATGTAAGAGTGCCGTTAACATCTGTGCAACATGTAGCCAGCCCTCACACGAAGGTATCTGTTCAACAGCCCCTGTCTGCGTTAATTGCAAAGGGTCTCATTCTGCTTCGTTTGCCGACTGTCCGCGGTACTTGGACGAGAAGGCGATCCAGGATATCCGGGTAAAGGAAAAACTCTCCTTCGCTGAAACCCGAAGGCGTTACCATGCGCGCCAACTTTCACTCCTGCGATCTGGCACATTTAGTTCTGTTGTTGCCTCGCCAGTACCACGAGTAGATGCCGAAACTCAGACCTGGACCTTGACTGGATTAACCGCCACTACCATCCGGCCGTCTATTAAAGCTACTGTTACCAAGCCTTATAAACCTGGTCCAAAGTCAATGAAGTCGCAAGCCGCTGAAAAGAAGCCCAAGCAGAAACTACGTAAAGGAGATTTCTTGAAAGACCCTCCGCGTGCGCGCGGTAACAAAAGTTCACCTTCTCCTCCTCGGAGGTCGCTGTCCCAGGAAGGTCCTGGGACAAGCCGCGCTCAGCGGCACCCCTCACCCATCGCCACCCAGAACCGATTCACGGCGCTTGAATCGGTTTCTGGCACTGAGCGCGTGGGCCCTCCCTCCGAGGAAGCTATGGAGTCTGACCAACTCCATACAAAAAGCCCGAGCCCAAAGGTTAAACAAAAGGTAATTTTAAGCCGCCCTTCTAAATAGACAGTTTATCCCCTTTTTTCTTAATGGCTATCCTGACCTGGAATGTACGTGGTGTACGATCGCATAGGGCGGAACTGCAACTTTTATTGCGTTCCCATTCACCTATGGTCGTGTGTTTGCAGGAGACTAAGCTTCGCCCTCACGACCCTTTCGATCTCCGAGGGTACACTCCGGTTCGCTACGATCTTGAACCGGAGGAGGGTGCTCCTGCTCATGGAGGTGTCATGTTGTTGGTGCGTAATGACGTTCATTTTCAACCTATCACACTTACGTCCGACTTGCAAGCTGTTGCCATTAGACTGCAGTTACCCGGTTTTTTCTTTTCTTTTTGTTCTGTGTATTCACCTCCATCGTCTCCCCTCGTTCCCGCGGACATTCGGGCTCTTCTGTCCGCTCTCCCAACACCAGTTCTTCTGTTGGGAGATTTTAATGCCCATCACCCACTATGGTGTTCGCCTAGGGCTTGTGCGAGGGGAACTCTTCTTTCCGACATTTTTTACCAGTTCAATCTTTCAATCCTCAATACAGGTGAGCCTACTTTTATTTCCGATTCTTCTGGTACATTCTCACACCTGGACCTTGCCGTTTGCTCCCTCCAGCTTGCTAGTCGTCTGCTGTGGAACGTCGTCGCTGACACCTACTCCAGCGACCATTACCCCTGCATCGTTTCTCTTCTGTCACACCACGTCCAACATTTCAGAGTACCTACCTGGATATTCCCAAAAGCCGACTGGAGTTTGTATTCCAGCCTCGTGCATTTTGACGACCAGCCCTTCACCGACATTAACGAACTAGTGCAGTACCTCACGTCTACTATTTTCTCTGCTGCCGAACGCGCCATTCCCCGTTCATCCTCTCAACCTCGGCGAATGCCTGTTCCGTGGCGGAACGAGGATTGTCGGGCCGCCGTTCGTGCTCGTAGGGCTGCACTTAGGGTGTTTCGGCGCCACCCTACACTTGATAATTTGGTGACTTTTAAGCAATCGCGCGCCAGGGCTCGTCGCACTATTCAGGATAGCAAGAAGGCGTCGTGGGCTCGTTTTGTCGAGTCTTTTAATCGCTTTACGCCTTCATCTGTTGTTTGGGATAAACTTCGTCGCTTCTCAGGTAAAGTGTCGCATTGTACTGTTTCTGGCCTACAGGTTTCTAATGCCACCATAGTGGATCTGGCTGCCATCGCTAACACTCTGGGTGCTGCCTTTGAGGCGGTATCCAATTCGGACCATTATTCCGCCGGCTTTCGCTCTATCAAAGACCGGCTGGATTCCGACACCTTTAATTTTCGATCTGCTAATATTGAGTGTTATAATGAACTTTTCACAATGAGGGAGCTGGAGCATGCTCTTCATTGCTCTCGGCACTCCGCTCCTGGGCCGGACGGCATTCATGTCCTGATGTTAAAGAACCTTTCAGCCGACAGTAAACCCTTTCTCTTACAGGTCTATATCCGTATTTGGCAGGACGGCATTTTTCCTTCCGTTTGGCGCGAAGCCACCATTGTCCCTATACTTAAGCCTGGGAAGGATCGCCAACTACCTTCCAGCTACCGCCCTATCTCCCTCACCAGTTGCATTTGCAAGGTGATGGAGCGCATGATCAACGGGCGGTTGACATGGTGGCTTGAGTCTCAGAAACTTCTAGCGAACGCTCAGTGCGGGTTTCGTCGCTATCGCTCTACCGTCGACCATCTGGTGTCCTTGTCGACGCATATTATGAATGGATTTCTGAAAAAGTGTCAAACCGTGGCTGTATTTTTTGACCTGGAGAAAGCTTATGACACTTGTTGGAGGGGCGGCATTTTACGTACACTTCACGATTGGAATATCCGCGGTAGTCTTCCCATATTTCTTCGGGAGTTTATGACGGACCGCGTCTTTCGTGTACGTGTGGGCTCGGTTTTATCTCGTCGTTTTATTCAAGAGAACGGAGTACCGCAGGGCTCTGTACTCAGTGTAACACTTTTTGCGATTGGTATCAACCCCATTGTTGATTGTATTCCACCTGGCATTTCATCGTCCCTTTTTGTTGACGATTTCGCTATTTATTGCAGTTCACGGCGGACCTGTCTACTCGAACGCCGTCTCCAGAGCTGTATCGACCGTCTCTACGCCTGGAGTAACGCCAGCGGCTTTAATTTCTCCGCCGAGAAATCCGTCTGCATCAACTTTTGGCGCCGGAAGTATTTCCCTCCGCCCACTCTCCATCTTGGGCCAGGGATACTTCCGTTTGCAGACGAGGCGAAATTTTTGGGGTTGATTTTTGACAGGAAGTTGTGTTGGACCTCGCACGTTTCCTTTTTAAAAGCAAAGTGTGACCGTTCTCTTAATCTTTTACGTGTTTTAAGTGGCACATCCTGGGGAGCTGATCGGACCGTCCTTCTTCGCCTTTATCGCTCTTTGGTCCGATCCAAGCTTGATTACGGGTGTATTGTTTATTCGTCGGCACGTCCATCTGTGTTACGTCGATTGAATGCCATTCACCATCGTGGCATAAGAGTCGCTACAGGGGCCTTTCCAACTAGCCCTGTACCCAGTCTGTATGCTGAAGCTGCAGAGCCTCCGCTGTCCTTCAGGCGTGAGATGCTCTTGTGCAGCTATGCTTCTCGACTCTCAAGCTTGCCTGACCACCCGTCTTTCGAGTTATTTTTCGAGGAGTCACTTGATCGTCACTATTTTATTAGCTCCTCTGCTTTGCTCCCACCAGGGGTTCGCTTTTGACAGCTCCTTCGGCATTTAGACGTTTCACCAGCGCCGGCCCTTCCACGGGGGGAAACGCGTTTTCCTCCATGGTCTCGCGCTGAGGCCCACTGTCACCTTGGGCTAACGTCGATGCCGAAGACTGAGACCCCTGCTTCAGTCTTTAGATCGGCTTTTTTAGAAGTACGGGCTCAATTCGGAGACTTCCATTTTATCTTTACCGATGGATCTAAGACTGAAGCTGGAGTTGGATGTGCCTTTGTTTCTGGTCACTGTAGTTTTAAGTTTCGTTTACCTGGAAAATGTTCAATTTTTACCGCCGAACTTTTTAGCATTTATCAATCTCTTTTATACATTCAGCGGCATGCCTTACAGCACTGTTTTATTTGTACGGACTCTCTGAGTGCCCTTCAGACTATTACTGCGCTGTACCATTACCACCCGCTTGTACAGCGCATACATGACCTGCTCCACTCGCTTGGTGTCACTGGCATCAGCGTGTCCTTCATGTGGATTCCAGGTCATGTGGGCATCTCAGGTAATGAGTCTGCCGACGCCGCTGCGAAATCGGCGATTTTATTACCCAGATTTTTTACCTGTGTTGTTCCCTCGTCAGATTCGTGTGTTGTTTTACGTCACCGCATCCTCTCGCGCTGGCGCGATGAGTGGACGGCCCTCCGGGGGAACAAGTTGCGGGAGGTTAAGCCGCTCCCGTTAATCTGGGGTACCTCTTCTCGTTCTTCACGTCGGGAAGAGGTACTTTTAGCCCGTTTACGAATTGGACATTGTCGTTTTAGTCATAGTTACCTGCTCAGTGGTGATGCCGCTCCGCTGTGTCAGCAGTGTGACGTGCCCTTAACGGTGCGTCACATTTTAACTGAGTGTCAAGTTTTATTTCCACTGCGCGTTCGCCTGGGTCTGCCTGTTGGCATAGCCAACGTTTTGGCAGACGACGCGCATGCTGTAGAATGTCTTTTACGTTTTATAAGTGACATTGGTTTTAATCGTCGCATTTGATGCGCTGAGCGTCTTTTAGCTTTGTTATTTTATTCTGTATGTTTTAATAGGGACTTACTCCCCAGTGACATATGGCGCTCATGTCCCTCGCATTCTACAGTCCTTGACACGTTTTAATCTTTTATTGGCTATGCGTGTAGTGTGTTGGTTTTTGAGACATATTTATTGTTATTGTTACTATTGTTGTTATTGTTATTATTGTTATTGTTTTTATTGTTATTGTTATTGTTATTGTTATTCTATTGTTATTTTTAACTTTTTTGACATCGCGGGTTTGTGTCCCGTTCTTTAATTATGCGGTTTTTTACCTGTCTTTTATTTTTTGACTTTATATTTTATACCTTGTAAGGGCGCTGATGACCTCAGCAGTTTAGCGCCCTTAAGCCGCATATCATCATCAACACGAGGCCAACGGCTTTAATTTCTCCGCCGAGAAATCCGTCTGCATCAACTTCTGGCGCCGGAAGAATTTCCCTCCGCCCTCTCTCCATCTAGGGCCAGGGATGCTTCCGTTTGCAGACGAAGCGAAAATTTTGGGGTTGATCTTTGATAGAAAGTTGTGTTGGACCTCGCACATTTCTTTTTTAAAAGCAAAGTGTGACCGTTCTCTTAATATTTTACGTGTTTTAAGTGGCACATCCTGGGGAGCTGGTCGGACCATTCTTCTGCGTCTATATCGCTCTTTGGTCCGATCCAAGCTTGATTACGGGTGTATTGTCATTTCATCGGCACGTCCATCTGTGGTACGTCGCTTGAATCCCATTCATCATCGTGGTATTAGAGTCGCTACAGGGGCCTTTCCGACTAGCCCAGTGCCCAGTCTTTACGCTGAAGCTGCAGAGCCTCCGCTGTCCTCCAGGCGTGAGATGCTCTTGTGCAGCTATGCCTGTCGACTCTCCAGCTTGCCTGACCTCCCGTCTTTCGCGGAATTTTTCGGGGATTCACTTGACCGGCAATATTTAGTTAGCTCCTCTGCATTGCTCCCTCCAGTGGTTCGATTTCGACTGCTACTTCGGCATTTGGACGTTACGCCAGCGCCGGCCCTTCCAAGGGGGGAAACGCGTTTTCCTCCATGGTCGCGCGCTGAGGCCCTCTGTCACCTTGGGTTATCGTCAATGCCGAAGAATGAGACCCATTCTTCAGTCTTTAGATCAGCGTTTTTAGAACTTAAGTCGCCATTCGGGGACTTGCCTTTTATCTTTACTGATGGATCTAAGACTGATGCTGGATTAGGATGTGCCTTTTGTTGTGGTGGAAATAGTTTTACCTTTCGTTTACCAGAGCAATGTTCGATTTTTACCGCCGAACGTTTTACCATTTATGAGTCTCTTTTATATATTCAGCGGCACGACTTACGGCACTGTTTTATTTGTTCCGACTCCCTGAGTGCTCTTCAAAGTATTAGCTCGCTGTACAGTTACCACCCGCTCGTACAGCGCATTCATGACCTGCTCCACTCGCTTGATGTCTCTGGCATCAGCGTCTCCTTCTTGTGGATTCCAGGTCATGTGGGCATCTCAGGTAACGACTCTGCCGACGCCGCTGCGAAATCGGCGATTTTGTTACCTAGATTTTTTACTTCTGTTGTTCCCTCGTCAGATTCGTGTGTTATTTTACGTCGCCGCATCCTCTCGCGCTTTCGCGATGGGTGGATTCACTTGACCGGCAATATTTAGTTAGCTCCTCTGCATTGCTCCCTCCAGGGGTTCGATTTCGACTGCTACTTCGGCATTTGGACGTTACGCCAGCGCCGGCCCTTCCAAGGGGGGAAACGCGTTTTCCTCCATGGTCGCGCGCTGAGGCCCACATTCACCTTGGGCTAACGTCGATTCCGAAAAATGCGACCCCCGCTTCTGTTCTTATATCCGCCTTTTTAGAACTACAGGCGCAGTTCGGGGACTGTCATTTTATATATACTGATGGGTCTAAGACTGATGTTGGAGTAGGATGTGCCTTTGTTTTTGGTGTACAGAGTTTTACTTTTCGTTTACCTGGACAATGTTCAATTTTTACCGCCGAACTTTTTAGCATTTATCAATCTGTTTTATACATTCAGCGGCACGAATTACGGCACTGTTTTATTGTACGGACTCTCTGAGTGCGCTTCAGACTATTCATGCGCTGTACCATTACCACCCACTCGTACAGCGCATACATGACCTGCTCCACTCGCTTGGTGTCTCTGGCATCAGCGTGTCCTTCATGTGGATTCCAGGTCATGAGGGCATCTCAGGTAACGACTCTGCCGACGCCGCTGCGAAATCGGCGATTTTATTACCTAGATGTTTTACTTATGTTGTTCCCTCGTCAGATTCGTCTGTTATTTTACGTCGCCGCATCCTCTCGCGCTGGCGCGATGAGTGGACGGCCCTCCGGGGTAACAAGTTGCGGGAGGTTAAGCCTTTCCCGTTGATCTGGCGTACCTCTTCTCGTTCGTGACGTCGGGAAGAGGTAATTTTAGCTCGTTTACGGATTGGACATTGTGTTTTTAGTCATAGGTATTTGCTCAGTGGTGACCCCGCACCACTCTGTGGGGAGTGTGGCGTGCCCATAACGGTGCGTCACATTTTAACAGAGTGTCAGGTTTTAGCTGCATTGCGTGTTCGTGTGGGTCTGCCTGTTGGCCTAGCCAACGTTTTGGCAGACGACACGCGTGCTGTAGAATGTGTTTTACGTTTTATTCATGACAGTGATTTTAATCTGCGCATTTAATGCGTCGTGCGTCTTTTAGCTTAGTACTTTTATTCTGTCTGTTTTTATGGGGACTCTAATTCCCAGTGGACATATGGCGCTCATGTCCCTCGCATTCTACAGTTCTTGACACGTTTTAATCTTTTACTGCCCATGCTTTTAGTGTGTTGATTTTTCAGATATTTGTATTTTTATTATTGTTGTTATTGTTATTATTGTTTGTATTGTTATTTTTTGTTATTTTTATTATTGTTGTTATTGTTATTGTTATATTATTGTTATTTTTAGCTTTTTGAGATCGCGGGTTTGTGTCCCGTTTTTTAATTATGCGGTTCTTTTACCTCTCTTTTATATTTGACCTTATATTTTATACATTGTAAGGGCGCTGATGACCTTAGCAGTTTAGCGCCCTTAAACCGCATATCATCATCATCACCATATTAATGCTTATGGCACTGTCATATGGCATTACTGTGGTTGAGGCCTTTTATCTCTTGCAATCTCAATTTAATAAAACATCTTTGTTAAACATTTTGGAGCACTACAGATGAGAATATACAATTGAAATTATGACAAATAACTTCAAATGTGATTATTATTGAAACTTGCAGATAACACAAATCGGATGCTCTACTTTCTCATTGTTATCGGTTTGCATCATTTACCGCTGAAAGCGCCAAATAGAGATTGTTCCCACTAATTATTGAATGACCCACATATAAAATGGGAGGTAGGGGGAGGCATTTTCCCGTTACATTTCGAGGGTGTTCCTGATATCCGGGAGAGCATCCCGCTGGCGAGCACTGAAGGACACTTTGCCACCCGTTGCTGGGGGGAGTTGGATTTGTCCCGAGCAGCTCTGTGATATGGAGCAAGTTCATGAGTAGCTTCAGCGACTTCCCTTTAGTCCTCATGGGGTATGATAGAGCCAACCCTCCTGGAATCTGGCACTGTTTGCCAGGCAGTCATAGTGTGCCCTCCTTTTGTCACTTGCCAGCTTCAGGTGCTCCCTGGCAAAATGGTGAATATCTTCAAGTCTGTCCATTAGCACCCTTACATAATCTGTAACCAGTTGGTCAGCATAAGGAGGCATACGGAACAACAGATCACATGATAGCCGTAGCTCCCATCCATACATTAAGTTTTATGGTGTCATGGCAGTGGACTCGTGTACTGAGGATTGGTAGGCCAGAAGGAATAATGGCACATGCACATCCCAATCTCACTGATGACTGAGGTGCTTTCCTCATCGTTGTGATATAGCATTCCACTATTCCGTCTGACTGTGGATTAAGAGGAGTGTTATGCGTCTTGTGTATCCTGAGGCACTGGAGCAGCTCTCGCGTAAGTTTGGATTCTAAATTAGCCCTGTGGTGCTTGTGGGGGACTCTGAACCAGTAGAAGTTCTTCACAAGTGCATTAGCCATAGTCAAAATCCTCTTTTGGGATTCGCATAAACCTCCGGCCATCTGGTGAAATAGTCTCTAGCCAGTAACAGGTAGGGGATTTCCTGCATCTTCCACGTTGAAGTCAATATTTTTAATGATACTCTGGCATTGTACTATTGCATGTCAATTCTTTCAAAAGGTGATCCAACATTGTACACCCCCAGGGGGTCACCTTATGTGATTACGGGTTTGGCGTACCCGGGGGTTCCCGAGCCAGTCATCGCCATCTTCATCATTTCACCCCCGTCCGGTCGAGGTGGGTTCGTTCTCGTGACCGGGGGACTCAAGGTAGGCTCTCGTGCGTTTTGTGCATATCATTACATCTCGCCCCTCGCCATCGCTTCTGCCTTCTCTTTTATTTATGCACATTTCGTCCCACGCCCATTCATTTACACGTCTGTTTTACTTCTTCGCCGGCCTACCGTGGACACAGCCTGACGGATACCCTCGCACGGGGTGCGCAATAAGGTGAGTGGGTAATGGCGTCATCCCCACCACCCGGGGTCGTCATGTAGGGTATGTGTTCGTATCCGCTGTTCAACTGCAGTCCCGCGGGGGGGCCATTGCATGAGCCGCTGACTTCCGAAGGCCATTGGGTCCCTCTGTCTATGTTCTGGGAGGTGTGACCCTGGGGTGAGATAGGTATAGATAGGCCACTCACCCAAGCCGGGGTAACGCCCGGGAAGTCAGAGCCCAAGGTTGGAGACGGTTGCAATGGTGGAGGACTTTTTTCGCTTTGGAGCACCCTTCCTCCATTAATACAAACAAGCGCCGAAAAGTAATTGTAACAGAAGTAGCACCGCCGTCATCTGGTTGTTACTTGGTCATTTCGAGAACAGAAGAAGGACAAAACTTTGAGAAGGTGAACCCTTTTATAATTCAGAAGGGCATAGATGCTATTGCTGGTGCGGTTCAATCCTGCACTCATCTACGGAATGGTTCCTTATTGGCACAAACTAAGTCCGATCAGCAAAGTCAGACCTTGTTGCGAGCTACGCTTCTCCACGGTTATCCCATCCGTGTCGGGAAGCACCGCACATTGAATTCCTGTCGGGGCGTCGTTACCACCCATAGCCTCGATGGTATATCGGACGAGGATCTAGTAGACTATCTATCCGATCAAAAGGTGACTGCAGTGCATCGAGTGCAGGCCAAACGCGACGGCGTATTGGTACCCACTCGTACCCTGTTTCTAACATTTGATGGCGTCGATCTGCCCACGAGCATTTCCGCAGGGTACGAACGGATTTCTCTGAGTCTTATATTCCTAGACCTCTGCGTTGTTTTAAATGCCAACGTTTTGGGCATACGCAAGTCTCATGTAACAGTGCCGTTAACATCTGTGCAACATGTAGCCAGCCCTCACACGAAGGTGCATGTTCAACAGCCCCCGTCTGCGTAAATTGTAAAGGGTCTCATTCTGCTTCGTTTGCCGACTTTCCGCGGTACTTGGACGAGAAGGCGATCCAGGAGATCCGGGTAAAGGAAAAACTCTCCTTTGCTGAAGCCCGGAGGCGTTACCATGCGCGCCAACCTTCACTCCTGCGATCTGGCACATTTAGTTCTGTTGTTGCCTCGCCAGTACCACGAGTAGATGCCGAAACTCAGACCTGGACCATGGCTGGATTAAACGCCACTAGCATCCGGCCGTCCATTAAGGCTACTGTTACCAAGCCCTATAGACCTGGTCCAAAATCAATGAAGTCGGCAGCCGCTGAAAAGAAACCCAAGCAGAAACTTCGTAGGGAAGATTTTTTGAAAGACCCTCCGCGTGCGCGCGGTAATAAAAGTTCACCTTCTCCTCCTCGGAGGTCGCTGTCCCAGGAAGGTCCTGGGACAAGCCGCGCTCAGCGGCACCACTCACCCATCGCCACCCAGAACCGATTCACGGCGCTTGAATCGGTTTCTGGCACTGAGCACGTGGGACCTCCCTCCGAGGAAGCTATGGAGTCTGACCAACTCCATACAAAGAGCCCGAGCCCAAAGGTTGAGCAAAAGATTCTTTTATGCCGCCCTTCTAAGTAGACAGTTCATCCCTTAAATTCATGGCTATCCTGACCTTGAATGTACGTGGTGTACGATCGCATAGGGCGGAACTGCAACTTTTATTGCGTTCCCATTCGCCTATGGTCGTATGTTTGCAGGAGACTAAGCTTCACCCTCACGATCCTTTTGATCTCCGACGATATACTCCGGTTCGCTACGACCTTGAACCGAAGGAGGGTGCTCCTGCTCATGGAGGTGTCATGTTGTTAGTGCGTAACGACGTTCATTTTCAAACTCTCGCTCTTACGTCCGACTATCAAACTGTTGCCATTAGATTGCAGTTACCCGATTTTTTCTTCTCTGTTTGCTCTGTATATTCACATCCGTCGTCTCCCCTCACCACCGCCCCTCAGGGGCTCACCTTATGTGAGTACGGGTTTTTGGCGCACCCGGGGGTTCCCGAGCCAATCATCGCCATCTTCATCATTTCACCCCCGTCCGGTCGAGGTGGGTTCGTTTTCGTGACCGGGGGACTCAAGCTAGGCTCTCGTGCGTTCTGTGCATATCATTACATCTCGCCCTTCGCCATCGCTTCTGTCTTCTCTTTTATTTATGCACATTTCGCCACACGCCCATTCATTAACACGTCTCTTTTACTTCTTCGCCGGCCTACCTTGAGTGCGAAACGCCCACACACTTTTAGTTTCTTTTAACCTTTTATGTTAATCCTCCGTGGACACAGTCTGACGGATAACCGCGCACCGCGTGCGCAGCTGGCTGAGTGGGTAATGGCGTCATCCCCACCACCCGGGGTCGTCATGTAGGGTATGTGTTCGTATCCGCTGTTCAACTGCAGTCCCGCGGGGGGGCCATTGCATGAGCTGCTGACTTCTGACGGCGATTGGGTCCCTCTGTCTATGTTCTGGGAGGTGTGACCCTGGGGTGAGCTAGGTATAGATAGGCCACTCACCCAAGCCGGGGTAACGCCCGGGAAGTCAGAGCCCGAGGTCGGAGACGGTTGCAATGGTGGAGGATTTTTTTCGCTATGGAGCACCCTTTCTCCATTATAAATAACAAGCGCCGAAAAACTTTAGTAACAGAAGTAGCACCGCCAACAGCTGGTTGTTACTTAGTGATTACCCGTACAGAGGAGGGACAATCATTCGAGAAGGTGAACCCTTTTATCATCCAGAAGGGCATTGACACAATTGCTGTCCGGTTCTTTCCTGCACTCGGCTTCGTAATGGTTCGTTGTTAGTTCAAAGCAAATCCGAGGCACAAAGTAAGTCCTTGTTGAGCGCCACGCTTCTCCTCGGTTATCCTATCCGTGTTGAGAAGCATCGCACCTTGAATTCTTGTAGGGGCGTTGTCACCACGCATAGCCTCGATGGTATATCGGACGAGGACCTGGTAGAATATCTTGCAGACCAGAAGGTGACAGCGGTCCATCGAGTGCAGGCCAAACGCGACGGCATATTGGTACCCACTCGTACCCTGTTTATTACATTTGATGGCGTCGATCTGCCCACGAGCATTTCCGCAGGGTACGAACGGATTTCTGTGAGGCCTTATATTCCTAGACCTCTGCGTTGTTTTAAATGCCAACGTTTTGGGCATACGCAAGTCTCATGTAAGAGTGCCGTTAACATCTGTGCAACATGTAGCCAGCCCTAACACGAAGGTACCTGTTCAACAGCCCCCGTCTGCGATAATTGTAAAGGGTCTCATTCTGCTTCGTTTGCCGACTGTCAGCGGTACTTGGACGAGAAGGCGATCCAGGAGATCCGGGTAAAGGAAAAACTCTCCTTCGCTGAAGCCCGGAGGCGTTACAATGCGCGCCAACCTTCACTCCTGCGATCTGGCACATTTAGTTCTGTTGTTGCCTCGCCAGTACCACGAGTCGATGCCGAAACTCAGACCTGGACCATGACTGGATTAACCGCCACTAGCATCCGGCCGTCCATTAAGGCTACAGTTACCAAGCCGTATAAACCTGGCCCCAAGTCAATGAAGTCGCAAACAGTTGAAAAGAAACCCAAGCAGAAACTACGTAGTTAAGATTTTATGAAAGACCCTCCGCGTGCGCGCGGTAACAAAACTTCACCTTCTCCTCCTCCCCCGGCAGGGGCTCACCTTATGTGAGTACGGGTTTTTGGCGCACCCGGTGGTTCCCGAGCCAATCATCGCCATATTCATCCCCTCCCCCCATCCGGTCGAGGTGGGTTCTTCAAGTGACCGGTGGACCCAAGGTAGGCTCTCGTGCGTTCTTTTAGCCCCTTTACGAATTGGACATTGCCGTTTTAGTCATAGTTACCTGCTCAGTGGTGTTCCCGCTCCCCTGTGTCAGCAGTGTGACGTGCCCTTAACGGTGCGTCACATTTTAACTGAGTGTCAAGTTTTAGCTCCACTGCGCGTTCGCGTGGGTATGCCTGTTGGCATAGCCAACGTTTTGGCAGACGACGCGCATGCTGTAGAATGTGTTTTACGTTTTATAAGTGACATTGGTTTTAATCGTCGCATTTGATGCGCTGATAGTCTTTTAGCTTTGTTGTTTTATTCTGTATGTTTTAATAGGGACTTACTCCCCAATGGACATATGGCGCTCATGTCCCTCGCATTCTACAGTTCTTGACACGTTTTAATCTTTTATTGCCTATGCTTTTAGTGTGTTGGTTTTTCAGATATATGTATTGTTATTGTTGTTCTTGTTATTATTGTTCTTGTTATTGTTGTTGTTATTGTTATTATTGTTGTTATTGTTATTGTTATTTTATTGTTATTTTTAGCCTTTTGGACATCGCGGGTTTGTGTCCCGTTTTTTAATTATGCGGTTATTTTACCTGTCTTTTATATTATGACTTTATATTTTATACATTGTAAGGGCGCTGATGACCTTAGCAGTTTAGCGCCTTTAAACCGCATATCATCATCATCACAACCCTCACTCCCGCGGACATTCGAGCTCTTCTGTCCGCTCTCCCAACACCATTTCTTCTGTTGGGAGATTTTAATGCCCATCACCCACTGTGGGGTTCGCCGAGGGCTTGTGCGAGGGGAGCTCTTCTTTCCGACATTCTTTATCTGTTCAATCTTTCCATTCTCAATACAGGTGCACCTACTTTTATTTCTGATTCTTCTGGTACATTCTCTCACCTGGACCTTGCTACTTGCTCACTCCAGCTTGCTCGTCGTCTTCAGTGGAACGTCGTCGCAGACACCTACTCCAGCGACCATTATCCCTGCATCGTTTCTCTTCTGTCACACCACGTAGAGCATTCCAGAGTACCTACCTGGATATTCACAAGAGCCGACTGGAGCTTGTATTCCAGTATCGTGCATTTTTCCGATCAGTCCATCGCCGACATTAACCAACTAGTGCAGCACCTTACGTCTACGATTTTCTCTGCCGCCGAACGCGCAATTCCCCGTTCATTCTCTCAACCTCGGCGGCCACCTGTTCCGTGGTGGAACGAGGATTGTCGGGACGCCGTTCGTGCACGTAGGACTGCACTTAGTGAGTTTCGGCGACACCCTACACTTGATATTTTGGTGACTTTTAAACAATCGCGCGCCAGGGCTCGTCGCATTATTCAGGATAGCAAGAAGGCGTCGTGGACTCGTTTTGTCGAGTCTTTTAATCGCTTTACGCCTTCATCTGTTGTTTGGGATAAACTTCGTCGCTTCTCAGGTAAAGTGTCGCATTGTACTGTTTCTGGCCTTCAGGTTTCCAATGCCACTATAGTAGATCCGGCTGCCATCGCTAACACTCTGGGTGCTGCGTTTGAGGCGGTATCCAGTTCAGACTATTATTCCGCCGGCTTTCGCTCTATCAAAGCGCGGCTGGATTCCGACACCTTTAATTTTCGGTCTGCTAATGTTGAGTGTTATAATGAACTTTTCACAATGAGGGAGCTGGAGCACGCTCTTCATTGCTCTCGGCACTCCGCTCCTGGGCCGGACGCCATTCATGTCCTGATGTTAAAGAACCTTTCAGCCGACAGTAAACTCTTTCTCTTACAGGCCTATAACCGTATTTGGCAACACGGCATTTTTCCTTCCGTTTAGAGCGAAGCCACCATTCTCCCTATACTTAAGCCTGGGAAGGATCGCCAACTACCTTCCAGCTACCGCCCTATCTCCCTTTCCAAGTCATTTGCAAGGTGATGGAGCGCATGATCAACGGGCGGTTGACATGGTGGCTTGAGTCTCAGAAACTTCTAGCGAACGCTCAGCGCGGGTTTTGTCGCTATCGCTCTACCGTCAAACATCTGGTGTCCTTGTCGACGCATATTATGAATGGATTTCTGAGAAAGTGTCAAACCGTGGGTGTGTTTTTTGACCTGGAGAAAGCTTATGACACATGTTGCAGGGGCGGCATTTTACGTACACTGCATGCATGGAATATCCGCGGTCGTCTTCCCATATTTCTTCGGGAGTTTATGACGGACCGTGTGTTTCGTGTACGTGTGGGCTCGGTTTTATCTAGTCCTTTTATTCAAGAGAACGGAGTACCGCAGGGCTCTGTACTTAGTGTCACACTTTTTGCAGTAGCTATCAACCCTATTGTGTATTGTATTCTACCTGGCATTTCATCGTCCCTTTTTGTAAATGATTTTGCCATTTATTGCAGTTCACGGCGGACCTGTCTACTCGAACGCCGTCTCCAGAGCTGTATCGACCGACTCTACGCCTGGAGTAACGCTAACGGCTTTAATTTTTCCGCCGAGAAATCCGTCTGCATCAACTTCTGGCGCCGGAAGTATTTGCCTCCGCCCTCTCTCCATCTAGGGCAAGGGATACTTCCGTTTGCAGACGAGGCGAAATTTTTGGGGTTGATCTTTGATAGAAAGTTGTGTTGGACCTCGCACATTTCTTTTTTAAAAGCAAAGTGTGACCGTTCTCTTAATCTTTTACGTGTTTTAAGTGGCACATCCTGGGGAGCTGATCGGACCGTCCTTCTTCGTCTTTATCGCTCTTTGGTCCGATCCAAGCCTGATTACGGGTGTATTGTTTATTCGTCGGCACGTCCATCTGTGTTACGTCGATTGAATGCCATTCACCATCGTGGCATAAGAGTCGCTACAGGGGCCTTTCCAACCAGCCCTGTTCTTAGCCCGTATGCTGAAGCTGCAGAGCCTCCGCTGTCCTTCAGGCGTGAGATGCTCTTGTGCAGCTATGCCTGTCCACTCTCCAGCTTGCCTGACCAACCGTCCTTCCCGACATTTTACGAGGATTCGCTTGATTGGCAATATTTAGTTAGCTCCTCTGCATTGCTCCCTCCAGGGGTTCGATTTCGACTGCTACTTCGGCATTTGGACGTTACGCCAGCGCCGGTCCTTACCCGAGGGGAAACGCGTTTTCCTCCATGGTCGCGCTCTGAGGCCCACATCCACCTTGGGCTAACGTCGATGCCGAAAAATGCGACCCCTGCTTCTGTTCTTAGATCCGCCTTTTTAGCACTACAGGCGCAGTTCGGGGACTGTCATTTTATATATACTGATGGGTCTAAGACTGATGTTGGAGTGGGATGTGCCTTTGTTTTTGGTGTACAGAGTTTTACTTTTCGTTTACCTGGACAATGTTCGATTTATACCGCCGAACTTTTTAGTATATACCAATCTGTTTTATACATCCAGCGGCACGACTTACGACACTGTGTTATTTATACCGACTCTCTGAGTGCCCCCTCAGGGGCTCACCTTATGTGAGTACGGGTTTTTGGCGCACCCGGGGGTTCCCGAGCCAATCATCGCCATATTCATCCCCTCCCCCCATCCGGTCGAGGCGGGTTCTTCAAGTGACCGGTGGACCCAAGGTAGGCTCTCGTGCGTTCTTTGCATTCCATTCATACCGCACCTCACCATCGTTTCTTTCTTCCCTTATCACTTTCCGGCCATTTCGCACCACGACATTCGCATATCTCTTTTTCTTCCCCGCCGGCCTACCTTGCGTGCGAAACGCCCACACAGTTTTAGTTTCTTTTATCTTTTTATTTAAATCCTCCGTGGACACAGCCTGACGGATACCCGCGCACTGTTGGGCAGTGTGACGTGCCCTTAACGGTGCGTCACATTTTAACAGAGTGTCAGGTTTTAGCTGCATTGCGTGCTCGTGTAGGTCTGCCTGTTGGCTTAGCCAACGTTTTGGCAGACGACACGCATGCTGTGGAATGTGTTTTACGTTTTATTCATGACAGTGATTTTAATCTGCGCATTTAATGCGTTGAGCGTCTTTTAGCTTATTACTTTTATTCTGTCAGTTTTTATGGGGACTCTATTCCCCAGTGGACATAAGGCGCTCATGTCCCTCGCATTCCATAGTTCTTGACACGTTTTAATCGTTTATTGCCTATGCTTTTAGTGTGTTGGTTTTTTCAGATATTTGTATTGTTATTGTTGTTGTTATTGATTTTATTGTTGTTATTGATTTTATTGTTGTTATTGTTATTCTTGTTGTTATTGTTATCATTATTGTTATTGTTATCTTATTGTTATTTTTAGCCATTTGGACATCGCGGGTTTACGTCCCGTTTTTTAATTATGCGGTTCTTTTACCTGTTTTTATCTTTTGACTTTATATTTTCTACATTGTAAGGGCGCTGATGACCTCAGCAGTTTAGCGCCCTTAAGCCGCATATCATCATCATCACACCTTGGGCTAACGTTGATGCCGAAGACTGAGACCCCTGCTTCAGTCTTTAGATCGGCTTTTTTAGAAGTACGGGCTCAATTCGGAGACTTCCATTTTATCTTTACCGATGGATCTAAGACTGAAGCTGGAGTTGGATGTGCCTTTGTTTCTGGTCACTGTAGTTTTAAGTTTCGTTTACCTGGACAATGTTCAATTTTTACCGCCGAACTTTTTAGCATTTATCAATCTGTTTTATACATTCAGCGGCACGCCTTATGGCACTGTTTTATTTGTACGGACTCTCTGAGTGCCCTTCAGACTATTACTGTGCTGTACCATTACCACCCGCTTGTACAGCGCATACATGACCTGCTCCACTCGCTTGGTGTCTCTGGCATCAGTGTGTCCTTCATGTGGATACCAGGTCATGTGGGCATCTCAGGGAATGAGTCTGCCGACGCCGCTGCGAAATCGGCGATTTTATTACCCAGATTTTTTACCTCTGTTGTTCCCTCGTCAGATTCGTGTGCTATTTTACGTCGCCGCATCCTCTCGCGCTGGCGCGATGAGTGGACGGCCCTCCGGGGGAACAAGTTGCGGGAGGTTAAACCTCTCCCGTTAATCTGGGGTACCTCTTCTCGTTCTTGTCGTCGGGAAGAGGTAATTTTAGCTCGTTTACGGATTGGACATTGTGTTTTTAGTCATAGGTATTTGCTCAGTGGTGACCCCGCACCACTCTGTGGGCGGTGTGACGTGCCCTTAACGGTGCGACACATTTTAACAGAGTGTCAGGTTTTAGCTGCATTGCGTGCTCGTGTGGGTCTGCCTGTTGGCCTAGCCAACGTTTTGGCAGACGACACGCGTGCTGTAGAATGTGTTTTACGTTTTATTCATGACAGTGATTTTAATCTGCGCATTTAATGCGTTGGGCGTCTGTTAGTTTAGTACTTTTATTCTGTCTGTTTTTATGGGAACTCTTATCCCCAGTGGACATAAGGCGCTCAGGTCCCTCGCATTCTACCGTTCCTGACACGTTTTAATCTTTTATTGCCTATGCTTTTAGTGTGTTGGTTTTTCTGAACTTTGTATTGCTCTTATTGTTGTTATTGTTATTCTTGTTGTTCTTGTTGTTATTGTTATTATTGTTGTTATTGTTATTATTGTTTTATTGTTGTTATTGTTATATTATTGTTAGTTTTAGCTTTTTGAACATCGCGGGTTTGTGTCCCGTTTTTAACCATGCGGTTCTTTTACCTGTTTTATATTATGACCCTATCTTTTATACATTGTAAGGGCGCTGATGACCATAGCAGTTTAGCGCCCTTAAACCGCATATCATCATCATCATTTGTACGGACTCTCTGAGTGCCCTTCAGACTATTACTGTGCTGTACTCTTACCACCCGCTTGTACAGCGCATACATGAACTGCTCCACTCGCTTGGTGTCTCTGGCATCAGCGTGTCCTTTATGTGGATTCCAGGTCATGTGGGCATCTCAGGTAATAAGTCTGCCGACGCCGCTGCGAAATCGGCGATTTTATTACCCAGATTTTTTACCTCTGTTGTTCCCTCGTTAGATTCGTGTGCTATTTTACGTCGCCGCATCCTCTCGCGCTGGCGCGATGAGTGGACGGTCCTCCGGGGGAACAAGTTGCGGGAGGTTAAGCCTCTCCCGTTAATCTGGGGTACCTCTTCTCGTTCTTCACGTCGGGAAGAGGTACTTTTAGCCCGTTTACGAATTGTACATTGTCGTTTTAGTCATAGTTACCTGCTCAGTGGTGATCCCGCTCCGCTGTGTCAGCAGTGTGACGTGCCCTTAACGGTGCGTCACATTTTAACTGAGTGTCAAGTTTTAGCTCCACTGCGCGTTCGCCTGGGTCTGCCTGTTGGCATAGCCAACGTTTTGGCAGACGACGCGCATGCTGTAGAATGTCTTTTACGTTTTATAAGTGACATTGATTTTAATCGTCGCATTTGATGCGCTGAGCGTCTTTTAGCTTTGTTATTTTATTCTGTATGTTTTCATAGGGACTTACTCCCCAGTGACATATGGCGCTCATGTCCCTCGCATTCTACAGTCCTTGACACGTTTTAATGTTTTATTGGCTATGCTTGTAGTGTGTTGGTTTTTCAGACATATTTATTGTTATTGTTACTATTGTTGTTATTGTTATTATTTTTATTGTTTTTATTGTTATTGTTATTGTTATTCTATTGTTATTTTTAACTTTTTTGGCATCGCGGGTTTGTGTCCCGTTTTTTAATTATGCGGTTTTTTACCTGTCGTTTATTTTTTGACTTTATATTTTATACCTTGTAAGGGCGCTGATGACCAAAGAAGTTTAGCGCCCTTAAGCCGCATATCATCATCATCACTTCTCCTCCTCGGAGGTCGCTGTCCCAGGAAGGTCCTGGGACAAGCCGCGCTCAGCGGCGCCCCTCACCCATCGCCACCCAGAACCGATTCACGGCGCTTGAATCGGTTTATGGCACTGAGCGCGTGGGCCCTCCCTCCGAGGAAGCTATGGAGTCTGACCAACATCATACAAAAAGCCCGAGCCCAAAGGTTAAGCAAAAGATTCCTTTAAGCCGCCCTTCTAAGTAGACCGTTTATCCCTTTTATTCATGGCTATCCTGACCTGGAATGTACGTGGTGTACGATCGCATGGGGCGGAACTGCAACTTTTATTGCGTTCCCATTCCCTATGGTCGTGTGTTTGCAGGAGACCAAGCTTCGCCCTCACGACCCTTTCGATCTCCGAGGGTACACTCCGGTTCGCTACGATCTTGAACCGGAGGAGGGTGCTCCTGCTCATGGACGTGTCATGTTGTTGGTGCGTAACGACGTTCATTTTCAAACTCTCGCTCTTACGTCCGACTTGCAAGCTGTTGCCATTAGACTGCAGTTACCAGGTTTTTTCTTTTCTGTTTGTTCTGTGTATTCACCTCTATCGTCTCCCCTCGCTCCCGCGGACATTCGAGCTCTTCTGTCCGCTCTTCCAACACCAGTTCTTCTTTTGGGAGATTTTAATGCCCATCACCCACTATGGGGTTCGCCAAGGGCTTGTACGAGGGGAACTCTTCTATCCGACATTTTTTACCAGTTCAATCTTTCCATCCTCAATACAGGTGAGCCTACTTTTATTTCTGATTCTTCTGGTACATTCTCACACCTGGACCTTGCCGTTTGCTCACTCCAGCTTGCTAATCGTCTGCAGTGGAACGTCGTCGCTGACACCTACTCCAGCGACCATTACCCCTGCATCGTTTCTCTTCTGTCACACCACGTACAACATTCCAGAGTACCTACCTGGATATTCCAAAAATCCGACTGGAGTTTGTATACCAGCCTCGTGCATTTTGACGACCAGCCCTTCACCGACATTAACCAACTAGTGTAGTACCTTACGTCTACTATTTTCTCTTCTGCCGAACGCGCAATTCCCCGTTCATCCTCTCAACCTCGGCGAATGCCTGTTCCGTGGTGGAACGAGGATTGTCGGGCCGGCGTTCGTGCTCGTAGGACTGCACTTAGGGTGTTTCGGCGACACCCTACACTTGATAAATTGTTGACTTTTAAAAAATCCCGCGCCAGGGCTCGAGGCACTATTCAGGATAGCAAGAAGGCGTCATGGGCTCGTTTTGTCGAGTCTTTTAATCGCTTTGCGCCTTCATCTGTTGTTTGGGATAAACTTCGTCGCTTCTCAGGTAAAGTCTCGCATTGTACTGTTTCTGGCCTTCAGGTTTCTAATGCCACCATAGTGGATCCGGCTGCCATCGCTAACACTCTGGGTGCTGCCTTTGAGGCGGTATCCAGTTCAGACCATTATTCCGCTGGCTTTCGCTCTATCAAAGACCGGCTGCATTCCGGCACCTTTAATTTTCGATCCGCTAATATTGAGTGTTATATTGAACTTTTCACAATGAGGAAGCTGGAGCACGCTCTTCATTGCTCTCGGCACTCCGCTCCTGGGCCGGACGGCATTCATGTCCTGATGTTAAAGAACCTTTCAGCCGACAGTAAACTCTTTCTCTTACAGGTCTATAACCGTATTTGGCAAGACGGCATTTTTCCTTCCGTTTGGCGCGAAGCCACCATTGTCCCTATACTTAAGCCTGGGAAGGATCGCCAACTACCTTCCAGCTACCGCCCTATCTCCTCACCAGTTGCATTTGCAAGGTGATGGAGCGCATGATCAACGGGCGGTTGACATGGTGGCTTGAGTCTCAGAAACTTCTAGCGAACGCTCAGTGCGGGTTTTGTCGCTATCGCTCTACCGTCAAACATCTGGTGTCCTTGTCGACGCATATTATGAATGGATTTCTGAGAAAGTGTCAAACCGTGGCTGTATTTTTTGACCTGGAGAAAGCTTATGACACTTGTTGGAGGGGCGGCATTTTACGTACACTGCATGCATGGAATATCCGCGGTCGTCTTCCCATATTTCTTCGGGAGTTCATGACGGACCGCGTCTTTCGTGTACGTGTGGGCTCGGTTTTATCTAGTCGTTTTATTCAAGAGAACGGAGTACCGCAGGGCTCTGTACTCAGTGTCACACTTTTTGCAATTGCTATCAACCCCAATGTTGATTGTATTCCACCTGGCATTTCATCGTCCCTTTTTGTTGACGATTTCGCTATTTATTGCAGTTCACGGCGGACCTGTCTACTCGAACGCCGTCTCCAGAGCTTTATCGACCGTCTCTACGCCTGGAGTAACGCCAACGGCTTTAATTTCTCCGCCGAGAAATCCGTCTGCATCAACTTCTGGCGCCGGAAGTATTTCCCTCCGCCCTCTCTCCATCTTGGGCCAGGGATACTTCCGTTTGCAGACGAGGCGAAATTTTTGGGGTTGATTTTTGATAGGAAGTTGTGTTGGACCTCGCACGTTTCCTTTTTAAAAGCAAAGTGTGACCGTTCTCTTAATATTTTACGTGTTTTAAGTGGCACATCCTGGGGAGCTGATCGGACCGTCCTTCTTCGCCTTTATCGCTCTTTGGTCCGATCCAACCTTGATTACGGGTGTATTTTTTATTCGTCGGCACGTCCATCTGTGTTACGTCGATTGAATGCCATTCACCATCGTGGCATAAGAGTCGCTACAGGGGCCTTTCCAACTAGCCCTGTACCCAGTCTGTACGCAGAAGCCGCAGAGCCTCCGCTGTCCTTCCGGCGTGAGATGCTTTTGTGCAGCTATGCTTGTCGACTCTCAAGCTTGCCTAACCACCCGTCCTTCGATGTATCTTACGAGGATTTGCTTGATCGCCAATATTTCGTTAGCTCTTCTGCATTGCTCCCTCCAGGGGTTCGATTTCGAGTGCTACTTCGGCATTTGGACGTTACGCCAGCGCCGGCCCTTGCAAGGGGGGAAACGCGTTTTCCTCCATGGTCGCGCGCTGAGGCCCTCTGTCACCTTGGGTTATCGTCAATGCCGAAGAATGAGACCCCTTCTTCAGTCTTTAGATCAGCGGTTTTAGAACTTCAGTCGCAATTTGGGGACTTGCCTTTTATCTTTACTGATGGATCTAAGACTGATGCTGGAGTAGGATGTGCCTTTTTTTGTGATGGAAATAGTTTTACCTTTCGTTTACCAGAGCAATGTTCGATTTTTACCGCCGAACTTTTTAGCATTTATCAGTCTCTTTTATGTATTCAGCGGCACGACCTACGGCACTGTTTTATTTGTTCCGACTCCCTGAGTGCTCTTCAGACTATTACTGCGCTGTACCATTACCACCCGCTCGTACAGCGCATACATGACCTGCTCCACTCGCTTGGTGCCTCTGGCATCAGCGTCTCTTTTATGTGGATTCCAGGTCATGTGGGCATCTCAGGTAATGAGTCTGCCGACGCCGCTGCGAAATCGGCGATTTTATTATCCAGATTTTTTACTTCTTTTGTTCCCTCGTCAGATTCGTGTGTTATTTTACGTCGCCGCATCCTCTCGCGCTGGCGCGATGAGTGGACGGCCCTCCGGGGGAACAAGTTGCGGGAGGTTTAGCCTCTCCCGTTAATCTGGGGTACCTCTTCTCGTTCTTCACGTCGGGAAGAGGTACTTTTAGCCCCTTTACGAATTGGACATTGCCGTTTTAGTCATAGTTACCTGCTCAGTGGTGATCCCGCTCCCCTGTGTCAGCAGTGTGACGTGCCCTTAACGGTGCGTCACATTTTAACTGAGTGTCAAGTTTTAGCTCCACTGCGCGTTCGCGTGGGTATGCCTGTTGGCATAGCGAACGTTTTGGCAGACGACGCGCATGCTGTAGAATGTGTTTTACGTTTTATAAGTGACATTGGTTTTAATCGTCGCATTTGATGCGCTGATAGTCTTTTAGCTTTGTTGTTTTATTCTGTATGTTTTAATAGGGACTTACTCCCCAATGGACATATGGCGCTCATGTCCCTCGCATTCTACAGTTCTTGACACGTTTTAATCTTTTATTGCCTATGCTTTTAGTGTGTTGGTTTTTCAGATATATGTATTGTTATTGTTGTTCTTGTTATTATTGTTCTTGTTATTGTTGTTGTTATTGTTATTATTGTTGTTATTGTTATTTTATTGTTATTTTTAGCCTTTTGGACATCGCGGGTTTGTGTCCCGTTTTTTAATTATGCGGTTATTTTACCTGTCTTTTATATTATGACTTTATATTTTATACATTGTAAGGGCGCTGATGACCTTAGCAGTTTAGCGCCTTTAAACCGCATATCATCATCATCACAACCCTCACTCCCGCGGACATTCGAGCTCTTCTGTCCGCTCTCCCAACACCATTTCTTCTGTTGGGAGATTTTAATGCCCATCACCCACTGTGGGGTTCGCCGAGGGCTTGTGCGAGGGGAGCTCTTCTTTCCGACATTCTTTATCTGTTCAATCTTTCCATTCTCAATACAGGTGCACCTACTTTTATTTCTGATTCTTCTGGTACATTCTCTCACCTGGACCTTGCTACTTGCTCACTCCAGCTTGCTCGTCGTCTTCAGTGGAACGTCGTCGCAGACACCTACTCCAGCGACCATTATCCCTGCATCGTTTCTCTTCTGTCACACCACGTAGAGCATTCCAGAGTACCTACCTGGATATTCACAAGAGCCGACTGGAGCTTGTATTCCAGTATCGTGCATTTTTCCGATCAGTCCATCGCCGACATTAACCAACTAGTGCAGCACCTTACGTCTACGATTTTCTCTGCCGCCGAACGCGCAATTCCCCGTTCATTCTCTCAACCTCGGCGGCCACCTGTTCCGTGGTGGAACGAGGATTGTCGGGACGCCGTTCGTGCACGTAGGACTGCACTTAGTGAGTTTCGGCGACACCCTACACTTGATATTTTGGTGACTTTTAAACAATCGCGCGCCAGGGCTCGTCGCATTATTCAGGATAGCAAGAAGGCGTCGTGGACTCGTTTTGTCGAGTCTTTTAATCGCTTTACGCCTTCATCTGTTGTTTGGGATAAACTTCGTCGCTTCTCAGGTAAAGTGTCGCATTGTACTGTTTCTGGCCTTCAGGTTTCCAATGCCACTATAGTAGATCCGGCTGCCATCGCTAACACTCTGGGTGCTGCGTTTGAGGCGGTATCCAGTTCAGACTATTATTCCGCCGGCTTTCGCTCTATCAAAGCGCGGCTGGATTCCGACACCTTTAATTTTCGGTCTGCTAATGTTGAGTGTTATAATGAACTTTTCACAATGAGGGAGCTGGAGCACGCTCTTCATTGCTCTCGCACTCCGCTCCTGGGCCGGACGCCATTCATGTCCTGATGTTAAAGAACCTTTCAGCCGACAGTAAACTCTTTCTCTTACAGGCCTATAACCGTATTTGGCAACACGGCATTTTTCCTTCCGTTTAGAGCGAAGCCACCATTCTCCCTATACTTAAGCCTGGGAAGGATCGCCAACTACCTTCCAGCTACCGCCCTATCTCCCTCACTAGTTGCATTTGCAAGGTGATGGAGCGCATGATCAACGGGCGGCTGACATGCTGGCTTGAGTCTCAGAAACTTCTAGCGAACGCTCAGCGCGGGTTTTGTCGCTATCGCTCTACCGTCAAACATCTGGTGTCCTTGTCGACGCATATTATGAATGGATTTCTGAGAAAGTGTCAAACCGTGGGTGTGTTTTTTGACCTGGAGAAAGCTTATGACACATGTTGCAGGGGCGGCATTTTACGTACATTGCATGCATGGAATATCCGCGGTCGTCTTCCCATATTTCTTCGGGAGTTTATGACGGACCGTGTGTTTCGTGTACGTGTGGGCTCGGTTTTATCTAGTCCTTTTATTCAAGAGAACGGAGTACCGCAGGGCTCTGTACTTAGTGTCACACTTTTTGCAGTAGCTATCAACCCTATTGTGTATTGTATTCTACCTGGCATTTCATCGTCCCTTTTTGTAAATGATTTTGCCATTTATTGCAGTTCACGGCGGACCTGTCTACTCGAACGCCGTCTCCAGAGCTGTATCGACCGACTCTACGCCTGGAGTAACGCTAACGGCTTTAATTTTTCCGCCGAGAAATCCGTCTGCATCAACTTCTGGCGCCGGAAGTATTTGCCTCCGCCCTCTCTCCATCTAGGGCAAGGGATACTTCCGTTTGCAGACGAGGCGAAATTTTTGGGGTTGATCTTTGATAGAAAGTTGTGTTGGACCTCGCACATTTCTTTTTTAAAAGCAAAGTGTGACCGTTCTCTTAATCTTTTACGTGTTTTAAGTGGCACATCCTGGGGAGCTGATCGGACCGTCCTTCTTCGTCTTTATCGCTCTTTGGTCCGATCCAAGCCTGATTACGGGTGTATTGTTTTTCGTCGGCACGTCCATCTGTGTTACGTCGATTGAATGCCATTCACCATCGTGGCATAAGAGTCGCTACAGGGGCCTTTCCAACCAGCCCTGTTCTTAGCCCGTATGCTGAAGCTGCAGAGCCTCCGCTGTCCTTCAGGCGTGAGATGCTCTTGTGCAGCTATGCCTGTCCACTCTCCAGCTTGCCTGACCAACCGTCCTTCCCGACATTTTACGAGGATTCGCTTGATTGGCAATATTTAGTTAGCTCCTCTGCATTGCTCCCTCCAGGGGTTCGATTTCGACTGCTACTTCGGCATTTGGACGTTACGCCAGCGCCGGTCCTTACCCGAGGGGAAACGCGTTTTCCTCCATGGTCGCGCTCTGAGGCCCACATCCACCTTGGGCTAACGTCGATGCCGAAAAATGCGACCCCTGCTTCTGTTCTTAGATCCGCCTTTTTAGCACTACAGGCGCAGTTCGGGGACTGTCATTTTATATATACTGATGGGTCTAAGACTGATGTTGGAGTGGGATGTGCCTTTGTTTTTGGTGTACAGAGTTTTACTTTTCGTTTACCTGGACAATGTTCGATTTATACCGCCGAACTTTTTAGTATATACGAATCTGTTTTATACATCCAGCGGCACGACTTACGACACTGTGTTATTTATACCGACTCTCTGAGTGCCCCCTCAGGGGCTCACCTTATGTGAGTACGGGTTTTTGGTGCACCCGGGGGTTCCCGAGCCAATCATCGCCATATTCATCCCCTCCCCCCATCCGGTCGAGGTGGGTTCTTCAAGTGACCGGTGGACCCAAGGTAGGCTCTCGTGCGTTCTTTGCATTCCATTCATACCGCACCTCACCATCGTTTCTTTCTTCCCTTATCACTTTCCGGCCATTTCGCACCACGACATTCGCATATCTCTTTTTCTTCCCCGCCGGCCTACCTTGCGTGCGAAACGCCCACACAGTTTTAGTTTCTTTTATCTTTTTATTTAAATCCTCCGTGGACACAGCCTGACGGATACCCGCGCACTGTTGGGCAGTGTGACGTGCCCTTAACGGTGCGCCACATTTTAACAGAGTGTCAGGTTTTAGCTGCATTGCGTGCTCGTGTAGGTCTGCCTGTTGGCTTAGCCAACGTTTTGGCAGACGACACGCATGCTGTGGAATGTGTTTTACGTTTTATTCATGACAGTGATTTTAATCTGCGCATTTAATGCGTTGAGCGTCTTTTAGCTTATTACTTTTATTCTGTCAGTTTTTATGGGGACTCTATTCCCCAGTGGACATAAGGCGCTCATGTCCCTCGCATTCCATAGTTCTTGACACGTTTTAATCGTTTATTGCCTATGCTTTTAGTGTGTTGGTTTTTTCAGATATTTGTATTGTTATTGTTGTTGTTATTGATTTTATTGTTGTTATTGATTTTATTGTTGTTATTGTTATTCTTGTTGTTATTGTTATCATTATTGTTATTGTTATCTTATTGTTATTTTTAGCCATTTGGACATCGCGGGTTTACGTCCCGTTTTTTAATTATGCGGTTCTTTTACCTGTTTTTATCTTTTGACTTTATATTTTCTACATTGTAAGGGCGCTGATGACCTCAGCAGTTTAGCGCCCTTAAGCCGCATATCATCATCATCACACCTTGGGCTAACGTTGATGCCGAAGACTGAGACCCCTGCTTCAGTCTTTAGATCGGCTTTTTTAGAAGTACGGGCTCAATTCGGAGACTTCCATTTTATCTTTACCGATGGATCTAAGACTGAAGCTGGAGTTGGATGTGCCTTTGTTTCTGGTCACTGTAGTTTTAAGTTTCGTTTACCTGGACAATGTTCAATTTTTACCGCCGAACTTTTTAGCATTTATCAATCTGTTTTATACATTCAGCGGCACGCCTTATGGCACTGTTTTATTTGTACGGACTCTCTGAGTGCCCTTCAGACTATTACTGTGCTGTACCATTACCACCCGCTTGTACAGGGCATACATGACCTGCTCCACTCGCTTGGTGTCTCTGGCATCAGTGTGTCCTTCATGTGGATACCACGTCATGTGGGCATCTCAGGGAATGAGTCTGCCGACGCCGCTGCGAAATCGGCGATTTTATTACCCAGATTTTTTACCTCTGTTGTTCCCTCGTCAGATTCGTGTGCTATTTTACGTCGCCGCATCCTCTCGCGCTGGCGCGATGAGTGGACGGCCCTCCGGGGGAACAAGTTGCGGGAGGTTAAACCTCTCCCGTTAATCTGGGGTACCTCTTCTCGTTCTTGTCGTCGGGAAGAGGTAATTTTAGCTCGTTTACGGATTGGACATTGTGTTTTTAGTCATAGGTATTTGCTCAGTGGTGACCCCGCACCACTCTGTGGGCGGTGTGACGTGCCCTTAACGGTGCGACACATTTTAACAGAGTGTCAGGTTTTAGCTGCATTGCGTGCTCGTGTGGGTCTGCCTGTTGGCCTAGCCAACGTTTTGGCAGACGACACGCGTGCTGTAGAATGTGTTTTACGTTTTATTCATGACAGTGATTTTAATCTGCGCATTTAATGCGTTGGGCGTCTGTTAGTTTAGTACTTTTATTCTGTCTGTTTTTATGGGAACTCTTATCCCCAGTGGACATAAGGCGCTCAGGTCCCTCGCATTCTACCGTTCCTGACACGTTTTAATCTTTTATTGCCTATGCTTTTAGTGTGTTGGTTTTTCTGAACTTTGTATTGCTCTTATTGTTGTTATTGTTATTCTTGTTGTTCTTGTTGTTATTGTTATTATTGTTGTTATTGTTATTATTGTTTTATTGTTGTTATTGTTATATTATTGTTAGTTTTAGCTTTTTGAACATCGCGGGTTTGTGTCCCGTTTTTAACCATGCGGTTCTTTTACCTGTTTTATATTATGACCCTATCTTTTATACATTGTAAGGGCGCTGATGACCATAGCAGTTTAGCGCCCTTAAACCGCATATCATCATC
The DNA here is from genome assembly GCA_030765065.1 of Deroplatys truncata. Lineage (NCBI taxonomy): Eukaryota > Metazoa > Arthropoda > Insecta > Mantodea > Mantidae > Deroplatys > Deroplatys truncata. Next base: position 375,605,133 of record CM060990.1, read on the forward strand.
ATCATTTGTACGGACTCTCTGAGTGCCCTTCAGACTATTACTGTGCTGTACTCTTACCACCCGCTTGTACAGCGCATACATGAACTGCTCCACTCGCTTGGTGTCTCTGGCATCAGCGTGTCCTTTATGTGGATTCCAGGTCATGTGGGCATCTCAGGTAATAAGTCTGCCGACGCCGCTGCGAAATCGGCGATTTTATTACCCAGATTTTTTACCTCTGTTGTTCCCTCGTTAGATTCGTGTGCTATTTTACGTCGCCGCATCCTCTCGCGCTGGCGCGATGAGTGGACGGTCCTCCGGGGGAACAAGTTGCGGGAGGTTAAGCCTCTCCCGTTAATCTGGGGTACCTCTTCTCGTTCTTCACGTCGGGAAGAGGTACTTTTAGCCCGTTTACGAATTGTACATTGTCGTTTTAGTCATAGTTACCTGCTCAGTGGTGATCCCGCTCCGCTGTGTCAGCAGTGTGACGTGCCCTTAACGGTGCGTCACATTTTAACTGAGTGTCAAGTTTTAGCTCCACTGCGCGTTCGCCTGGGTCTGCCTGTTGGCATAGCCAACGTTTTGGCAGACGACGCGCATGCTGTAGAATGTCTTTTACGTTTTATAAGTGACATTGATTTTAATCGTCGCATTTGATGCGCTGAGCGTCTTTTAGCTTTGTTATTTTATTCTGTATGTTTTCATATGGACTTACTCCCCAGTGACATATGGCGCTCATGTCCCTCGCATTCTACAGTCCTTGACACGTTTTAATGTTTTATTGGCTATGCTTGTAGTGTGTTGGTTTTTCAGACATATTTATTGTTATTGTTACTATTGTTGTTATTGTTATTATTTTTATTGTTTTTATTGTTATTGTTATTGTTATTCTATTGTTATTTTTAACTTTTTTGGCATCGCGGGTTTGTGTCCCGTTTTTTAATTATGCGGTTTTTTACCTGTCGTTTATTTTTTGACTTTATATTTTATACCTTGTAAGGGCGCTGATGACCTCAGAAGTTTAGCGCCCTTAAGCCGCATATCATCATCATCACTTCTCCTCCTCGGAGGTCGCTGTCCCAGGAAGGTCCTGGGACAAGCCGCGCTCAGCGGCGCCCCTCACCCATCGCCACCCAGAACCGATTGACGGCGCTTGAATCGGTTTATGGCACTGAGCGCGTGGGCCCTCCCTCCGAGGAAGCTATGGAGTCTGACCAACATCATACAAAAAGCCCGAGCCCAAAGGTTAAGCAAAAGATTCCTTTAAGCCGCCCTTCTAAGTAGACCGTTTATCCCTTTTATTCATGGCTATCCTGACCTGGAATGTACGTGGTGTACGATCGCATGGGGCGGAACTGCAACTTTTATTGCGTTCCCATTCCCTATGGTCGTGTGTTTGCAGGAGACCAAGCTTCGCCCTCACGACCCTTTCGATCTCCGAGGGTACACTCCGGTTCGCTACGATCTTGAACCGGAGGAGGGTGCTCCTGCTCATGGACGTGTCATGTTGTTGGTGCGTAACGACGTTCATTTTCAAACTCTCGCTCTTACGTCCGACTTGCAAGCTGTTGCCATTAGACTGCAGTTACCAGGTTTTTTCTTTTCTGTTTGTTCTGTGTATTCACCTCTATCGTCTCCCCTCGCTCCCGCGGACATTCGAGCTCTTCTGTCCGCTCTTCCAACACCAGTTCTTCTTTTGGGAGATTTTAATGCCCATCACCCACTATGGGGTTCGCCAAGGGCTTGTACGAGGGGAACTCTTCTATCCGACATTTTTTACCAGTTCAATCTTTCCATCCTCAATACAGGTGAGCCTACTTTTATTTCTGATTCTTCTGGTACATTCTCACACCTGGACCTTGCCGTTTGCTCACTCCAGCTTGCTAATCGTCTGCAGTGGAACGTCGTCGCTGACACCTACTCCAGCGACCATTACCCCTGCATCGTTTCTCTTCTGTCACACCACGTACAACATTCCAGAGTACCTACCTGGATATTCCAAAAATCCGACTGGAGTTTGTATACCAGCCTCGTGCATTTTGACGACCAGCCCTTCACCGACATTAACCAACTAGTGTAGTACCTTACGTCTACTATTTTCTCTTCTGCCGAACGCGCAATTCCCCGTTCATCCTCTCAACCTCGGCGAATGCCTGTTCCGTGGTGGAACGAGGATTGTCGGGCCGGCGTTCGTGCTCGTAGGACTGCACTTAGGGTGTTTCGGCGACACCCTACACTTGATAAATTGTTGACTTTTAAAAAATCCCGCGCCAGGGCTCGAGGCACTATTCAGGATAGCAAGAAGGCGTCATGGGCTCGTTTTGTCGAGTCTTTTAATCGCTTTGCGCCTTCATCTGTTGTTTGGGATAAACTTCGTCGCTTCTCAGGTAAAGTCTCGCATTGTACTGTTTCTGGCCTTCAGGTTTCTAATGCCACCATAGTGGATCCGGCTGCCATCGCTAACACTCTGGGTGCTGCCTTTGAGGCGGTATCCAGTTCAGACCATTATTCCGCTGGCTTTCGCTCTATCAAAGACCGGCTGCATTCCGGCACCTTTAATTTTCGATCCGCTAATATTGAGTGTTATATTGAACTTTTCACAATGAGGAAGCTGGAGCACGCTCTTCATTGCTCTCGGCACTCCGCTCCTGGGCCGGACGGCATTCATGTCCTGATGTTAAAGAACCTTTCAGCCGACAGTAAACTCTTTCTCTTACAGGTCTATAACCGTATTTGGCAAGACGGCATTTTTCCTTCCGTTTGGCGCGAAGCCACCATTGTCCCTATACTTAAGCCTGGGAAGGATCGCCAACTACCTTCCAGCTACCGCCCTATCTCCTCACCAGTTGCATTTGCAAGGTGATGGAGCGCATGATCAACGGGCGGTTGACATGGTGGCTTGAGTCTCAGAAACTTCTAGCGAACGCTCAGTGCGGGTTTTGTCGCTATCGCTCTACCGTCAAACATCTGGTGTCCTTGTCGACGCATATTATGAATGGATTTCTGAGAAAGTGTCAAACCGTGGCTGTATTTTTTGACCTGGAGAAAGCTTATGACACTTGTTGGAGGGGCGGCATTTTACGTACACTGCATGCATGGAATATCCGCGGTCGTCTTCCCATATTTCTTCGGGAGTTCATGACGGACCGCGTCTTTCGTGTACGTGTGGGCTCGGTTTTATCTAGTCGTTTTATTCAAGAGAACGGAGTACCGCAGGGCTCTGTACTCAGTGTCACACTTTTTGCAATTGCTATCAACCCCAATGTTGATTGTATTCCACCTGGCATTTCATCGTCCCTTTTTGTTGACGATTTCGCTATTTATTGCAGTTCACGGCGGACCTGTCTACTCGAACGCCGTCTCCAGAGCTGTATCGACCGTCTCTACGCCTGGAGTAACGCCAACGGCTTTAATTTCTCCGCCGAGAAATCCGTCTGCATCAACTTCTGGCGCCGGAAGTATTTCCCTCCGCCCTCTCTCCATCTTGGGCCAGGGATACTTCCGTTTGCAGACGAGGCGAAATTTTTGGGGTTGATTTTTGATAGGAAGTTGTGTTGGACCTCGCACGTTTCCTTTTTAAAAGCAAAGTGTGACCGTTCTCTTAATATTTTACGTGTTTTAAGTGGCACATCCTGGGGAGCTGATCGGACCGTCCTTCTTCGCCTTTATCGCTCTTTGGTCCGATCCAACCTTGATTACGGGTGTATTGTTTATTCGTCGGCACGTCCATCTGTGTTACGTCGATTGAATGCCATTCACCATCGTGGCATAAGAGTCCCTACAGGGGCCTTTCCAACTAGCCCTGTACCCAGTCTGTACGCAGAAGCCGCAGAGCCTCCGCTGTCCTTCCGGCGTGAGATGCTTTTGTGCAGCTATGCTTGTCGACTCTCAAGCTTGCCTAACCACCCGTCCTTCGATGTATCTTACGAGGATTTGCTTGATCGCCAATATTTCGTTAGCTCTTCTGCATTGCTCCCTCCAGGGGTTCGATTTCGAGTGCTACTTCGGCATTTGGACGTTACGCCAGCGCCGGCCCTTGCAAGGGGGGAAACGCGTTTTCCTCCATGGTCGCGCGCTGAGGCCCTCTGTCACTTTGGGTTATCGTCAATGCCGAAGAATGAGACCCCTTCTTCAGTCTTTAGATCAGCGGTTTTAGAACTTCAGTCGCAATTTGGGGACTTGCCTTTTATCTTAACTGATGGATCTAAGACTGATGCTGGAGTAGGATGTGCCTTTTTTTGTGATGGAAATAGTTTTACCTTTCGTTTACCAGAGCAATGTTCGATTTTTACCGCCGAACTTTTTAGCATTTATCAGTCTCTTTTATGTATTCAGCGGCACGACCTACGGCACTGTTTTATTTGTTCCGACTCCCTGAGTGCTCTTCAGACTATTACTGCGCTGTACCATTACCACCCGCTCGTACAGCGCATACATGACCTGCTCCACTCGCTTGGTGCCTCTGGCATCAGCGTCTCTTTTATGTGGATTCCAGGTCATGTGGGCATCTCAGGTAATGAGTCTGCCGACGCCGCTGCGAAATCGGCGATTTTATTATCCAGATTTTTTACTTCTTTTGTTCCCTCGTCAGATTCGTGTGTTATTTTACGTCGCCGCATCCTCTCGCGCTGGCGCGATGAGTGGACGGCCCTCCGGGGGAACAAGTTGCGGGAGGTTTAGCCTCTCCCGTTAATCTGGGGTACCTCTTCTCGTTCTTCACGTCGGGAAGAGGTACTTTTAGCCCCTTTACGAATTGGACATTGCCGTTTTAGTCATAGTTACCTGCTCAGTGGTGATCCCGCTCCCCTGTGTCAGCAGTGTGACGTGCCCTTAACGGTGCGTCACATTTTAACTGAGTGTCAAGTTTTAGCTCCACTGCGCGTTCGCGTGGGTATGCCTGTTGGCATAGCCAACGTTTTGGCAGACGACGCGCATGCTGTAGAATGTGTTTTACGTTTTATAAGTGACATTGGTTTTAATCGTCGCATTTGATGCGCTGATAGTCTTTTAGCTTTGTTGTTTTATTCTGTATGTTTTAATAGGGACTTACTCCCCAATGGACATATGGCGCTCATGTCCCTCGCATTCTACAGTTCTTGACACGTTTTAATCTTTTATTGCCTATGCTTTTAGTGTGTTGGTTTTTCAGATATATGTATTGTTATTGTTGTTCCTGTTATTATTGTTCTTGTTATTGTTGTTGTTATTGTTATTATTGTTGTTATTGTTATTGTTATTTTATTGTTATTTTTAGCCTTTTGGACATCGCGGGTTTGTGTCCCGTTTTTTAATTATGCGGTTATTTTACCTGTCTTTTATATTATGACTTTATATTTTATACATTGTAAGGGCGCTGATGACCTTAGCAGTTTAGCGCCTTTAAACCGCATATCATCATCATCACAACCCTCACTCCCGCGGACATTCGAGCTCTTCTGTCCGCTCTCCCAACACCATTTCTTCTGTTGGGAGATTTTAATGCCCATCACCCACTGTGGGGTTCGCCGAGGGCTTGTGCGAGGGGAGCTCTTCTTTCCGACATTCTTTATCTGTTCAATCTTTCCATTCTCAATACAGGTGCACCTACTTTTATTTCTGATTCTTCTGGTACATTCTCTCACCTGGACCTTGCTACTTGCTCACTCCAGCTTGCTCGTCGTCTTCAGTGGAACGTCGTCGCAGACACCTACTCCAGCGACCATTATCCCTGCATCGTTTCTCTTCTGTCACACCACGTAGAGCATTCCAGAGTACCTACCTGGATATTCACAAGAGCCGACTGGAGCTTGTATTCCAGTATCGTGCATTTTTCCGATCAGTCCATCGCCGACATTAACCAACTAGTGCAGCACCTTACGTCTACGATTTTCTCTGCCGCCGAACGCGCAATTCCCCGTTCATTCTCTCAACCTCGGCGGCCACCTGTTCCGTGGTGGAACGAGGATTGTCGGGACGCCGTTCGTGCACGTAGGACTGCACTTAGTGAGTTTCGGCGACACCCTACACTTGATATTTTGGTGACTTTTAAACAATCGCGCGCCAGGGCTCGTCGCATTATTCAGGATAGCAAGAAGGCGTCGTGGACTCGTTTTGTCGAGTCTTTTAATCGCTTTACGCCTTCATCTGTTGTTTGGGATAAACTTCGTCGCTTCTCAGGTAAAGTGTCGCATTGTACTGTTTCTGGCCTTCAGGTTTCCAATGCCACTATAGTAGATCCGGCTGCCATCGCTAACACTCTGGGTGCTGCGTTTGAGGCGGTATCCAGTTCAGACTATTATTCCGCCGGCTTTCGCTCTATCAAAGCGCGGCTGGATTCCGACACCTTTAATTTTCGGTCTGCTAATGTTGAGTGTTATAATGAACTTTTCACAATGAGGGAGCTGGAGCACGCTCTTCATTGCTCTCGGCACTCCGCTCCTGGGCCGGACGCCATTCATGTCCTGATGTTAAAGAACCTTTCAGCCGACAGTAAACTCTTTCTCTTACAGGCCTATAACCGTATTTGGCAACACGGCATTTTTCCTTCCGTTTAGAGCGAAGCCACCATTCTCCCTATACTTAAGCCTGGGAAGGATCGCCAACTACCTTCCAGCTACCGCCCTATCTCCCTTTCCAAGTCATTTGCAAGGTGATGGAGCGCATGATCAACGGGCGGTTGACATGGTGGCTTGAGTCTCAGAAACTTCTAGCGAACGCTCAGCGCGGGTTTTGTCGCTATCGCTCTACCGTCAAACATCTGGTGTCCTTGTCGACGCATATTATGAATGGATTTCTGAGAAAGTGTCAAACCGTGGCTGTATTTTTTGACCTGGAGAAAGCTTATGACACTTGTTGGAGGGGCGGCATTTTACGTACACTTCACGATTGGAATATCCGCGGTCGTCTTCCCATATTTCTTAGGGAGTTCATGACGGACCGCGTCTTTCGTGTACGTGTGGGCTCGGTTTTATCTCGTCGTTTTATTCAAGAGAACGGAGTACCGCAGGGCTCTGTACTCAGTGTCACACTTTTTGCGATTGCTATCAACCCCATTGTTGATTGTATTCCACCTGGCATTTCATCGTCCCTTTTTGTTGACGATTTCGCTATTTATTGTAGTTCACGGCGGACCTGTCTACTCGAGCGCCGTCTCCAGAGCTGTATCGACCGACTCTACGCCTGGAGTAACGCTAACGGCTTTAATTTTTCCGCCGAGAAATCCGTCTGCATCAACTTCTGGCGCCGGAAGTATTTGCCTCCGCCCTCTCTCCATCTAGGGCAAGGGATACTTCCGTTTGCAGACGAGGCGAAATTTTTGGGGTTGATCTTTGATAGAAAGTTGTGTTGGACCTCGCACATTTCTTTTTTAAAAGCAAAGTGTGACCGTTCTCTTAATCTTTTACGTGTTTTAAGTGGCACATCCTGGGGAGCTGATCGGACCGTCCTTCTTCGTCTTTATCGCTCTTTGGTCCGATCCAAGCCTGATTACGGGTGTATTGTTTTTCGTCGGCACGTCCATCTGTGTTACGTCGATTGAATGCCATTCACCATCGTGGCATAAGAGTCGCTACAGGGGCCTTTCCAACCAGCCCTGTTCTTAGCCCGTATGCTGAAGCTGCAGAGCCTCCGCTGTCCTTCAGGCGTGAGATGCTCTTGTGCAGCTATGCCTGTCCACTCTCCAGCTTGCCTGACCAACCGTCCTTCCCGACATTTTACGAGGATTCGCTTGATTGGCAATATTTAGTTAGCTCCTCTGCATTGCTCCCTCCAGGGGTTCGATTTCGACTGCTACTTCGGCATTTGGACGTTACGCCAGCGCCGGTCCTTACCCGAGGGGAAACGCGTTTTCCTCCATGGTCGCGCTCTGAGGCCCACATCCACCTTGGGCTAACGTCGATGCCGAAAAATGCGACCCCTGCTTCTGTTCTTAGATCCGCCTTTTTAGCACTACAGGCGCAGTTCGGGGACTGTCATTTTATATATACTGATGGGTCTAAGACTGATGTTGGAGTGGGATGTGCCTTTGTTTTTGGTGTACAGAGTTTTACTTTTCGTTTACCTGGACAATGTTCGATTTATACCGCCGAACTTTTTAGTATATACCAATCTGTTTTATACATCCAGCGGCACGACTTACGACACTGTGTTATTTATACCGACTCTCTGAGTGCCCCCTCAGGGGCTCACCTTATGTGAGTACGGGTTTTTGACGCACCCGGGGGTTACCGAGCCAATCATCGCCATATTCATCCCCTCCCCCCATCCGGTCGAGGTGGGTTCTTCAAGTGACCGGTGGACCCAAGGTAGGCTCTCGTGCGTTCTTTGCATTCCATTCATACCGCACCTCACCATCGTTTCTTTCTTCCCTTATCACTTTCCGGCCATTTCGCACCACGACATTCGCATATCTCTTTTTCTTCCCCGCCGGCCTACCTTGCGTGCGAAACGCCCACACAGTTTTAGTTTCTTTTATCTTTTTATTTAAATCCTCCGTGGACACAGCCTGACGGATACCCGCGCACTGTTGGGCAGTGTGACGTGCCCTTAACGGTGCGTCACATTTTAACAGAGTGTCAGGTTTTAGCTGCATTGCGTGCTCGTGTAGGTCTGCCTGTTGGCTTAGCCAACGTTTTGGCAGACGACACGCATGCTGTGGAATGTGTTTTACGTTTTATTCATGACAGTGATTTTAATCTGCGCATTTAATGCGTTGAGCGTCTTTTAGCTTATTACTTTTATTCTGTCAGTTTTTATGGGGACTCTATTCCCCAGTGGACATATGGCGCTCATGTCCCTCGCATTCCATAGTTCTTGACACGTTTTAATCGTTTATTGCCTATGCTTTTAGTGTGTTGGTTTTTTCAGATATTTGTATTGTTATTGTTGTTGTTATTGATTTTATTGTTGTTATTGATTTTATTGTTGTTATTGTTATTCTTGTTGTTATTGTTATCATTATTGTTATTGTTATCTTATTGTTATTTTTAGCCATTTGGACATCGCGGGTTTACGTCCCGTTTTTTAATTATGCGGTTCTTTTACCTGTTTTTATCTTTTGACTTTATATTTTCTACATTGTAAGGGCGCTGATGACCTCAGCAGTTTAGCGCCCTTAAGCCGCATATCATCATCATCACACCTTGGGCTAACGTTGATGCCGAAGACTGAGACCCCTGCTTCAGTCTTTAGATCGGCTTTTTTAGAAGTACGGGCTCAATTCGGAGACTTCCATTTTATCTTTACCGATGGATCTAAGACTGAAGCTGGAGTTGGATGTGCCTTTGTTTCTGGTCACTGTAGTTTTAAGTTTCGTTTACCTGGACAATGTTCAATTTTTACCGCCGAACTTTTTAGCATTTATCAATCTGTTTTATACATTCAGCGGCACGCCTTATGGCACTGTTTTATTTGTACGGACTCTCTGAGTGCCCTTCAGACTATTACTGTGCTGTACCATTACCACCCGCTTGTACAGCGCATACATGACCTGCTCCACTCGCTTGGTGTCTCTGGCATCAGTGTGTCCTTCATGTGGATACCAGGTCATGTGGGCATCTCAGGGAATGAGTCTGCCGACGCCGCTGCGAAATCGGCGATTTTATTACCCAGATTTTTTACCTCTGTTGTTCCCTCGTCAGATTCGTGTGCTATTTTACGTCGCCGCATCCTCTCGCGCTGGCGCGATGAGTGGACGGCCCTCCGGGGGAACAAGTTGCGGGAGGTTAAACCTCTCCCGTTAATCTGGGGTACCTCTTCTCGTTCTTGTCGTCGGGAAGAGGTAATTTTAGCTCGTTTACGGATTGGACTTTGTGTTTTTAGTCATAGGTATTTGCTCAGTGGTGACCCCGCACCACTCTGTGGGCGGTGTGACGTGCCCTTAACGGTGCGACACATTTTAACAGAGTGTCAGGTTTTAGCTGCATTGCGTGCTCGTGTGGGTCTGCCTGTTGGCCTAGCCAACGTTTTGGCAGACGACACGCGTGCTGTAGAATGTGTTTTACGTTTTATTCATGACAGTGATTTTAATCTGCGCATTTAATGCGTTGGGCGTCTGTTAGTTTAGTACTTTTATTCTGTCTGTTTTTATGGGAACTCTTATCCCCAGTGGACATAAGGCGCTCAGGTCCCTCGCATTCTACCGTTCCTGACACGTTTTAATCTTTTATTGCCTATGCTTTTAGTGTGTTGGTTTTTCTGAACTTTGTATTGCTCTTATTGTTGTTATTGTTATTCTTGTTGTTCTTGTTGTTATTGTTATTATTGTTGTTATTGTTATTATTGTTTTATTGTTGTTATTGTTATATTATTGTTAGTTTTAGCTTTTTGAACATCGCGGGTTTGTGTCCCGTTTTTAACCATGCGGTTCTTTTACCTGTTTTATATTATGACCCTATCTTTTATACATTGTAAGGGCGCTGATGACCATAGCAGTTTAGCGCCCTTAAACCGCATATCATCATCATCATTTGTACGGACTCTCTGAGTGCCCTTCAGACTATTACTGTGCTGTACTCTTACCACCCGCTTGTACAGCGCATACATGAACTGCTCCACTCGCTTGGTGTCTCTGGCATCAGCGTGTCCTTTATGTGGATTCCAGGTCATGTGGGCATCTCAGGTAATAAGTCTGCCGACGCCGCTGCGAAATCGGCGATTTTATTACCCAGATTTTTTACCTCTGTTGTTCCCTCGTTAGATTCGTGTGCTATTTTACGTCGCCGCATCCTCTCGCGCTGGCGCGATGAGTGGACGGTCCTCCGGGGGAACAAGTTGCGGGAGGTTAAGCCTCTCCCGTTAATCTGGGGTACCTCTTCTCGTTCTTCACGTCGGGAAGAGGTACTTTTAGCCCGTTTACGAATTGTACATTGTCGTTTTAGTCATAGTTACCTGCTCAGTGGTGATCCCGCTCCGCTGTGTCAGCAGTGTGACGTGCCCTTAACGGTGCGTCACATTTTAACGGAGTGTCAAGTTTTAGCTCCACTGCGCGTTCGCCTGGGTCTGCCTGTTGGCATAGCCAACGTTTTGGCAGACGACGCGCATGCTGTAGAATGTCTTTTACGTTTTATAAGTGACATTGATTTTAATCGTCGCATTTGATGCGCTGAGCGTCTTTTAGCTTTGTTATCTTATTCTGTATGTTTTCATAGGGACTTACTCCCCAGTGACATATGGCGCTCATGTCCCTCGCATTCTACAGTCCTTGACACGTTTTAATGTTTTATTGGCTATGCTTGTAGTGTGTTGGTTTTTCAGACATATTTATTGTTATTGTTACTATTGTTGTTATTGTTATTATTTTTATTGTTTTTATTGTTATTGTTATTGTTATTGTTATTCTATTGTTATTTTTAACTTTTTTGGCATCGCGGGTTTGTGTCCCGTTTTTTAATTATGCGGTTTTTTACCTGTCGTTTATTTTTTGACTTTATATTTTATACCTTGTAAGGGCGCTGATGACCTCAGCAGTTTAGCGCCCTTAAGCCGCATATCATCATCATCACTTCTCCTCCTCGGAGGTCGCTGTCCCAGGAAGGTCCTGGGACAAGCCGCGCTCAGCGGCGCCCCTCACCCATCGCCACCCAGAACCGATTCACGGCGCTTGAATCGGTTTATGGCACTGAGCGCGTGGGCCCTCCCTCCGAGGAAGCTATGGAGTCTGACCAACATCATACAAAAAGCCCGAGCCCAAAGGTTAAGCAAAAGATTCCTTTAAGCCGCCCTTCTAAGTAGACCGTTTATCCCTTTTATTCATGGCTATCCTGACCTGGAATGTACGTGGTGTACGATCGCATGGGGCGGAACTGCAACTTTTATTGCGTTCCCATTCCCTATGGTCGTGTGTTTGCAGGAGACCAAGCTTCACCCTCACGACCCTTTCGATCTCCGAGGGTACACTCCGGTTCGCTACGATCTTGAACCGGAGGAGGGTGCTCCTGCTCATGGACGTGTCATGTTGTTGGTGCGTAACGACGTTCATTTTCAAACTCTCGCTCTTACGTCCGACTTGCAAGCTGTTGCCATTAGACTGCAGTTACCAGGTTTTTTCTTTTCTGTTTGTTCTGTGTATTCACCTCTATCGTCTCCCCTCGCTCCCGCGGACATTCGAGCTCTTCTGTCCGCTCTTCCAACACCAGTTCTTCTTTTGGGAGATTTTAATGCCCATCACCCACTATGGGATTCGCCAAGGGCTTGTACGAGGGGAACTCTTCTATCCGACATTTTTTACCAGTTCAATCTTTCCATCCTCAATACAGGTGAGCCTACTTTTATTTCTGATTCTTCTGGTACATTCTCACACCTGGACCTTGCCGTTTGCTCACTCCAGCTTGCTAATCGTCTGCAGTGGAACGTCGTCGCTGACACCTACTCCAGCGACCATTACCCCTGCATCGTTTCTCTTCTGTCACACCACGTACAACATTCCAGAGTACCTACCTGGATATTCCAAAAATCCGACTGGAGTTTGTATACCAGCCTCGTGCATTTTGACGACCAGCCCTTCACCGACATTAACCAACTAGTGTAGTACCTTACGTCTACTATTTTCTCTTCTGCCGAACGCGCAATTCCCCGTTCATCCTCTCAACCTCGGCGAATGCCTGTTCCGTGGTGGAACGAGGATTGTCGGGCCGGCGTTCGTGCTCGTAGGACTGCACTTAGGGTGTTTCGGCGACACCCTACACTTGATAAATTGTTGACTTTTAAAAAATCCCGCGCCAGGGCTCGAGGCACTATTCAGGATAGCAAGAAGGCGTCATGGGCTCGTTTTGTCGAGTCTTTTAATCGCTTTGCGCCTTCATCTGTTGTTTGGGATAAACTTCGTCGCTTCTCAGGTAAAGTCTCGCATTGTACTGTTTCTGGCCTTCAGGTTTCTAATGCCACCATAGTGGATCCGGCTGCCATCGCTAACACTCTGGGTGCTGCCTTTGAGGCGGTATCCAGTTCAGACCATTATTCCGCTGGCTTTCGCTCTATCAAAGACCGGCTGCATTCCGGCACCTTTAATTTTCGATCCGCTAATATTGAGTGTTATATTGAACTTTTCACAATGAGGAAGCTGGAGCACGCTCTTCATTGCTCTCGGCACTCCGCTCCTGGGCCGGACGGCATTCATGTCCTGATGTTAAAGAACCTTTCAGCCGACAGTAAACTCTTTCTCTTACAGGTCTATAACCGTATTTGGCAAGACGGCATTTTTCCTTCCGTTTGGCGCGAAGCCACCATTGTCCCTATACTTAAGCCTGGGAAGGATCGCCAACTACCTTCCAGCTACCGCCCTATCTCCTCACCAGTTGCATTTGCAAGGTGATGGAGCGCATGATCAACGGGCGGTTGACATGGTGGCTTGAGTCTCAGAAACTTCTAGCGAACGCTCAGTGCGGGTTTTGTCGCTATCGCTCTACCGTCAAACATCTGGTGTCCTTGTCGACGCATATTATGAATGGATTTCTGAGAAAGTGTCAAACCGTGGCTGTATTTTTTGACCTGGAGAAAGCTTATGACACTTGTTGGAGGGGCGGCATTTTACGTACACTGCATGCATGGAATATCCGCGGTCGTCTTCCCATATTTCTTCGGGAGTTCATGACGGACCGCGTCTTTCGTGTACGTGTGGGCTCGGTTTTATCTAGTCGTTTTATTCAAGAGAACGGAGTACCGCAGGGCTCTGTACTCAGTGTCACACTTTTTGCAATTGCTATCAACCCCAATGTTGATTGTATTCCACCTGGCATTTCATCGTCCCTTTTTGTTGACGATTTCGCTATTTATTGCAGTTCACGGCGGACCTGTCTACTCGAACGCCGTCTCCAGAGCTGTATCGACCGTCTCTACGCCTGGAGTAACGCCAACGGCTTTAATTTCTCCGCCGAGAAATCCGTCTGCATCAACTTCTGGCGCCGGAAGTATTTCCCTCCGCCCTCTCTCCATCTTGGGCCAGGGATACTTCCGTTTGCAGACGAGGCGAAATTTTTGGGGTTGATTTTTGATAGGAAGTTGTGTTGGACCTCGCACGTTTCCTTTTTAAAAGCAAAGTGTGACCGTTCTCTTAATATTTTACGTGTTTTAAGTGGCACATCCTGGGGAGCTGATCGGACCGTCCTTCTTCGCCTTTATCGCTCTTTGGTCCGATCCAACCTTGATTACGGGTGTATTGTTTATTCGTCGGCACGTCCATCTGTGTTACGTCGATTGAATGCCATTCACCATCGTGGCATAAGAGTCGCTACAGGGGCCTTTCCAACTAGCCCTGTACCCAGTCTGTACGCAGAAGCCGCAGAGCCTCCGCTGTCCTTCCGGCGTGAGATGCTTTTGTGCAGCTATGCTTGTCGACTCTCAAGCTTGCCTAACCACCCGTCCTTCGATGTATCTTACGAGGATTTGCTTGATCGCCAATATTTCGTTAGCTCTTCTGCATTGCTCCCTCCAGGGGTTCGATTTCGAGTGCTACTTCGGCATTTGGACGTTACGCCAGCGCCGGCCCTTGCAAGGGGGGAAACGCGTTTTCCTCCATGGTCGCGCGCTGAGGCCCTCTGTCACCTTGGGTTATCGTCAATGCCGAAGAATGAGACCCCTTCTTCAGTCTTTAGATCAGCGTTTTTAGAACTTCAGTCGCAATTTGGGGACTTGCCTTTTATCTTTACTGATGGATCTAAGACTGATGCTGGAGTAGGATGTGCCTTTTTTTGTGATGGAAATAGTTTTACCTTTCGTTTACCAGAGCAATGTTCGATTTTTACCGCCGAACTTTTTAGCATTTATCAGTCTCTTTTATGTATTCAGCGGCACGACCTACGGCACTGTTTTATTTGTTCCGACTCCCTGAGTGCTCTTCAGACTATTACTGCGCTGTACCATTACCACCCGCTCGTACAGCGCATACATGACCTGCTCCACTCGCTTGGTGCCTCTGGCATCAGCGTCTCTTTTATGTGGATTCCAGGTCATGTGGGCATCTCAGGTAATGAGTCTGCCGACGCCGCTGCGAAATCGGCGATTTTATTATCCAGATTTTTTACTTCTTTTGTTCCCTCGTCAGATTCGTGTGTTATTTTACGTCGCCGCATCCTCTCGCGCTGGCGCGATGAGTGGACGGCCCTCCGGGGGAACAAGTTGCGGGAGGTTTAGCCTCTCCCGTTAATCTGGGGAACCTCTTCTCGTTCTTCACGTCGGGAAGAGGTACTTTTAGCCCCTTTACGAATTGGACATTGCCGTTTTAGTCATAGTTACCTGCTCAGTGGTGTTCCCGCTCCCCTGTGTCAGCAGTGTGACGTGCCCTTAACGGTGCGTCACATTTTAACTGAGTGTCAAGTTTTAGCTCTACTGCGCGTTCGCGTGGGTATGCCTGTTGGCATAGCCAACGTTTTGGCAGACGACGCGCATGCTGTAGAATGTGTTTTACGTTTTATAAGTGACATTGGTTTTAATCGTCGCATTTGATGCGCTGATAGTCTTTTAGCTTTGTTGTTTTATTCTGTATGTTTTAATAGGGACTTACTCCCCAATGGACATATGGCGCTCATGTCCCTCGCATTCTACAGTTCTTGACACGTTTTAATCTTTTATTGCCTATGCTTTTAGTGTGTTGGTTTTTCAGATATATGTATTGTTATTGTTGTTCTTGTTATTATTGTTCTTGTTATTGTTGTTGTTATTGTTATTATTGTTGTTATTGTTATTGTTATTTTATTGTTATTTTTAGCCTTTTGGACATCGCGGGTTTGTGTCCCGTTTTTTAATTATGCGGTTATTTTACTTGTCTTTTATATTATGACTTTATATTTTATACATTGTAAGGGCGCTGATGACCTTAGCAGTTTAGCGCCTTTAAACCGCATATCATCATCATCACAACCCTCACTCCCGCGGACATTCGAGCTCTTCTGTCCGCTCTCCCAACACCATTTCTTCTGTTGGGAGATTTTAATGCCCATCACCCACTGTGGGGTTCGCCGAGGGCTTGTGCGAGGGGAGCTCTTCTTTCCGACATTCTTTATCTGTTCAATCTTTCCATTCTCAATACAGGTGCACCTACTTTTATTTCTGATTCTTCTGGTACATTCTCTCACCTGGACCTTGCTACTTGCTCACTCCAGCTTGCTCGTCGTCTTCAGTGGAACGTCGTCGCAGACACCTACTCCAGCGACCATTATCCCTGCATCGTTTCTCTTCTGTCACACCACGTAGAGCATTCCAGAGTACCTACCTGGATATTCACAAGAGCCGACTGGAGCTTGTATTCCAGTATCGTGCATTTTTCCGATCAGTCCATCGCCGACATTAACCAACTAGTGCAGCACCTTACGTCTACGATTTTCTCTGCCGCCGAACGCGCAATTCCCCGTTCATTCTCTCAACCTCGGCGGCCACCTGTTCCGTGGTGGAACGAGGATTGTCGGGACGCCGTTCGTGCACGTAGGACTGCACTTAGTGAGTTTCGGCGACACCCTACACTTGATATTTTGGTGACTTTTAAACAATCGCGCGCCAGGGCTCGTCGCATTATTCAGGATAGCAAGAAGGCGTCGTGGACTCGTTTTGTCGAGTCTTTTAATCGCTTTACGCCTTCATCTGTTGTTTGGGATAAACTTCGTCGCTTCTCAGGTAAAGTGTCGCATTGTACTGTTTCTGGCCTTCAGGTTTCCAATGCCACTATAGTAGATCCGGCTGCCATCGCTAACACTCTGGGTGCTGCGTTTGAGGCGGTATCCAGTTCAGACTATTATTCCGCCGGCTTTCGCTCTATCAAAGCGCGGCTGGATTCCGACACCTTTAATTTTCGGTCTGCTAATGTTGAGTGTTATAATGAACTTTTCACAATGAGGGAGCTGGAGCACGCTCTTCATTGCTCTCGCACTCCGCTCCTGGGCCGGACGCCATTCATGTCCTGATGTTAAAGAACCTTTCAGCCGACAGTAAACTCTTTCTCTTACAGGCCTATAACCGTATTTGGCAACACGGCATTTTTCCTTCCGTTTAGAGCGAAGCCACCATTCTCCCTATACTTAAGCCTGGGAAGGATCGCCAACTACCTTCCAGCTACCGCCCTATCTCCCTCACTAGTTGCATTTGCAAGGTGATGGAGCGCATGATCAACGGGCGGCTGACATGCTGGCTTGAGTCTCAGAAACTTCTAGCGAACGCTCAGCGCGGGTTTTGTCGCTATCGCTCTACCGTCAAACATCTGGTGTCCTTGTCGACGCATATTATGAATGGATTTCTGAGAAAGTGTCAAACCGTGGGTGTGTTTTTTGACCTGGAGAAAGCTTATGACACATGTTGCAGGGGCGGCATTTTACGTACACTGCATGCATGGAATATCCGCGGTCGTCTTCCCATATTTCTTCGGGAGTTTATGACGGACCGTGTGTTTCGTGTACGTGTGGGCTCGGTTTTATCTAGTCCTTTTATTCAAGAGAACGGAGTACCGCAGGGCTCTGTACTTAGTGTCACACTTTTTGCAGTAGCTATCAACCCTATTGTGTATTGTATTCTACCTGGCATTTCATCGTCCCTTTTTGTAAATGATTTTGCCATTTATTGCAGTTCACGGCGGACCTGTCTACTCGAACGCCGTCTCCAGAGCTGTATCGACCGACTCTACGCCTGGAGTAACGCTAACGGCTTTAATTTTTCCGCCGAGAAATCCGTCTGCATCAACTTCTGGCGCCGGAAGTATTTGCCTCCGCCCTCTCTCCATCTAGGGCAAGGGATACTTCCGTTTGCAGACGAGGCGAAATTTTTGGGGTTGATCTTTGATAGAAAGTTGTGTTGGACCTCGCACATTTCTTTTTTAAAAGCAAAGTGTGACCGTTCTCTTAATCTTTTACGTGTTTTAAGTGGCACATCCTGGGGAGCTGATCGGACCGTCCTTCTTCGTCTTTATCGCTCTTTGGTCCGATCCAAGCCTGATTACGGGTGTATTGTTTATTCGTCGGCACGTCCATCTGTGTTACGTCGATTGAATGCCATTCACCATCGTGGCATAAGAGTCGCTACAGGGGCCTTTCCAACCAGCCCTGTTCTTAGCCCGTATGCTGAAGCTGCAGAGTCTCCGCTGTCCTTCAGGCGTGAGATGCTCTGGTGCAGCTATGCCTGTCCACTCTCCAGCTTGCCTGACCAACCGTCCTTCCCGACATTTTACGAGGATTCGCTTGATTGGCAATATTTAGTTAGCTCCTCTGCATTGCTCCCTCCAGGGGTTCGATTTCGACTGCTACTTCGGCATTTGGACGTTACGCCAGCGCCGGTCCTTACCCGAGGGGAAACGCGTTTTCCTCCATGGTCGCGCTCTGAGGCCCACATCCACCTTGGGCTAACGTCGATGCCGAAAAATGCGACCCCTGCTTCTGTTCTTAGATCCGCCTTTTTAGCACTACAGGCGCAGTTTGGGGACTGTCATTTTATATATACTGATGGGTCTAAGACTGATGTTGGAGTGGGATGTGCCTTTGTTTTTGGTGTACAGAGTTTTACTTTTCGTTTACCTGGACAATGTTCGATTTATACCGCCGAACTTTTTAGTATATACCAATCTGTTTTATACATCCAGCGGCACGACTTACGACACTGTGTTATTTATACCGACTCTCTGAGTGCCCCCTCAGGGGCTCACCATATGTGAGTACGGGTTTTTGGCGCACCCGGGGGTTCCCGAGCCAATCATCGCCATATTCATCCCCTCCCCCCATCCGGTCGAGGTGGGTTCTTCAAGTGACCGGTGGACCCAAGGTAGGCTCTCGTGCGTTCTTTGCATTCCATTCATACCGCACCTCACCATCGTTTCTTTCTTCCCTTATCACTTTCCGGCCATTTCGCACCACGACATTCGCATATCTCTTTTTCTTCCCCGCCGGCCTACCTTGCGTGCGAAACGCCCACACAGTTTTAGTTTCTTTTATCTTTTTATTTAAATCCTCCGTGGACACAGCCTGACGGATACCCGCGCACTGTTGGGCAGTGTGACGTGCCCTTAACGGTGCGTCACATTTTAACAGAGTGTCAGGTTTTAGCTGCATTGCGTGCTCGTGTAGGTCTGCCTGTTAGCTTAGCCAACGTTTTGGCAGACGACACGCATGCTGTGGAATGTGTTTTACGTTTTATTCATGACAGTGATTTTAATCTGCGCATTTAATGCGTTGAGCGTCTTTTAGCTTATTACTTTTATTCTGTCAGTTTTTATGGGGACTCTATTCCCCAGTGGACATATGGCGCTCATGTCCCTCGCATTCCATAGTTCTTGACACGTTTTAATCGTTTATTGCCTATGCTTTTAGTGTGTTGGTTTTTTCAGATATTTGTATTGTTATTGTTGTTGTTATTGATTTTATTGTTGTTATTGATTTTATTGTTGTTATTGTTATTCTTGTTGTTATTGTTATCATTATTGTTATTGTTATCTTATTGTTATTTTTAGCCATTTGGACATCGCGGGTTTACGTCCCGTTTTTTAATTATGCGGTTCTTTCACCTGTTTTTATCTTTTGACTTTATATTTTCTACATTGTAAGGGCGCTGATGACCTCAGCAGTTTAGCGCCCTTAAGCCGCATATCATCATCATCACACCTTGGGCTAACGTTGATGCCGAAGACTGAGACCCCTGCTTCAGTCTTTAGATCGGCTTTTTTAGAAGTACGGGCTCAATTCGGAGACTTCCATTTTATCTTTACCGATGGATCTAAGACTGAAGCTGGAGTTGGATGTGCCTTTGTTTCTGGTCACTGTAGTTTTAAGTTTCGTTTACCTGGACAATGTTCAATTTTTACCGCCGAACTTTTTAGCATTTATCAATCTGTTTTATACATTCAGCGGCACGCCTTATGGCACTGTTTTATTTGTACGGACTCTCTGAGTGCCCTTCAGACTATTACTGTGCTGTACCATTACCACCCGCTTGTACAGCGCATACATGACCTGCTCCACTCGCTTGGTGTCTCTGGCATCAGTGTGTCCTTCATGTGGATACCAGGTCATGTGGGCATCTCAGGGAATGAGTCTGCCGACGCCGCTGCGAAATCGGCGATTTTATTACCCAGATTTTTTACCTCTGTTGTTCCCTCGTCAGATTCGTGTGCTATTTTACGTCGCCGCATCCTCTCGCGCTGGCGCGATGAGTGGACGGCCCTCCGGGGGAACAAGTTGCGGGAGGTTAAACCTCTCCCGTTAATCTGGGGTACCTCTTCTCGTTCTTGTCGTCGGGAAGAGGTAATTTTAGCTCGTTTACGGATTGGACATTGTGTTTTTAGTCATAGGTATTTGCTCAGTGGTGACCCCGCACCACTCTGTGAGCGGTGTGACGTGCCCTTAACGGTGCGACACATTTTAACAGAGTGTCAGGTTTTAGCTGCATTGCGTGCTCGTGTGGGTCTGCCTGTTGGCCTAGCCAACGTTTTGGCAGACGACACGCGTGCTGTAGAATGTGTTTTACGTTTTATTCATGACAGTGATTTTAATCTGCGCATTTAATGCGTTGGGCGTCTGTTAGTTTAGTACTTTTATTCTGTCTGTTTTTATGGGAACTCTTATCCCCAGTGGACATAAGGCGCTCAGGTCCCTCGCATTCTACCGTTCCTGACACGTTTTAATCTTTTATTGCCTATGCTTTTAGTGTGTTGGTTTTTCTGAACTTTGTATTGCTCTTATTGTTGTTATTGTTATTCTTGTTGTTCTTGTTGTTATTGTTATTATTGTTGTTATTGTTATTATTGTTTTATTGTTGTTATTGTTATATTATTGTTAGTTTTAGCTTTTTGAACATCGCGGGTTTGTGTCCCGTTTTTAACCATGCGGTTCTTTTACCTGTTTTATATTATGACCCTATCTTTTATACATTGTAAGGGCGCTGATGACCATAGCAGTTTAGCGCCCTTAAACCGCATATCATCATCATCATTTGTACGGACTCTCTGAGTGCCCTTCAGACTATTACTGTGCTGTACTCTTACCACCCGCTTGTACAGCGCATACATGAACTGCTCCACTCGCTTGGTGTCTCTGGCATCAGCGTGTCCTTTATGTGGATTCCAGGTCATGTGGGCATCTCAGGTAATAAGTCTGCCGACGCCGCTGCGAAATCGGCGATTTTATTACCCAGATTTTTTACCTCTGTTGTTCCCTCGTTAGATTCGTGTGCTATTTTACGTCGCCGCATCCTCTCGCGCTGGCGCGATGAGTGGACGGTCCTCCGGGGGAACAAGTTGCGGGAGGTTAAGCCTCTCCCGTTAATCTGGGGTACCTCTTCTCGTTCTTCACGTCGGGAAGAGGTACTTTTAGCCCGTTTACGAATTGTACATTGTCGTTTTAGTCATAGTTACCTGCTCAGTGGTGATCCCGCTCCGCTGTGTCAGCAGTGTGACGTGCCCTTAACGGTGCGTCACATTTTAACTGAGTGTCAAGTTTTAGCTCCACTGCGCGTTCGCCTGGGTCTGCCTGTTGGCATAGCCAACGTTTTGGCAGACGACGCGCATGCTGTAGAATGTCTTTTACGTTTTATAAGTGACATTGATTTTAATCGTCGCATTTGATGCGCTGAGCGTCTTTTAGCTTTGTTATTTTATTCTGTATGTTTTCATAGGGACTTACTCCCCAGTGACATATGGCGCTCATGTCCCTCGCATTCTACAGTCCTTGACACGTTTTAATGTTTTATTGGCTATGCTTGTAGTGTGTTGGTTTTTCAGACATATTTATTGTTATTGTTACTATTGTTGTTATTGTTATTATTTTTATTGTTTTTATTGTTATTGTTATTGTTATTGTTATTCTATTGTTATTTTTAACTTTTTTGGCATCGCGGGTTTGTGTCCCGTTTTTTAATTATGCGGTTTTTTACCTGTCGTTTATTTTTTGACTTTATATTTTATACCTTGTAAGGGCGCTGATGACCTCAGCAGTTTAGCGCCCTTAAGCTGCATATCATCATCATCACTTCTCCTCCTCGGAGGTCGCTGTCCCAGGAAGGTCCTGGGACAAGCCGCGCTCAGCGGCGCCCCTCACCCATCGCCACCCAGAACCGATTCACGGCGCTTGAATCGGTTTATGGCACTGAGCGCGTGGGCCCTCCCTCCGAGGAAGCTATGGAGTCTGACCAACATCATACAAAAAGCCCGAGCCCAAAGGTTAAGCAAAAGATTCCTTTAAGCCGCCCTTCTAAGTAGACCGTTTATCCCTTTTATTCATGGCTATCCTGACCTGGAATGTACGTGGTGTACGATCGCATGGGGCGGAACTGCAACTTTTATTGCGTTCCCATTCCCTATGGTCGTGTGTTTGCAGGAGACCAAGCTTCACCCTCAGGACCCTTTCGATCTCCGAGGGTACACTCCGGTTCGCTACGATCTTGAACCGGAGGAGGGTGCTCCTGCTCATGGACGTGTCATGTTGTTGGTGCGTAACGACGTTCATTTTCAAACTCTCGCTCTTACGTCCGACTTGCAAGCTGTTGCCATTAGACTGCAGTTACCAGGTTTTTTCTTTTCTGTTTGTTCTGTGTATTCACCTCTATCGTCTCCCCTCGCTCCCGCGGACATTCGAGCTCTTCTGTCCGCTCTTCCAACACCAGTTCTTCTTTTGGGAGATTTTAATGCCCATCACCCACTATGGGGTTCGCCAAGGGCTTGTACGAGGGGAACTCTTCTATCCGACATTTTTTACCAGTTCAATCTTTCCATCCTCAATACAGGTGAGCCTACTTTTATTTCTGATTCTTCTGGTACATTCTCACACCTGGACCTTGCCGTTTGCTCACTCCAGCTTGCTAATCGTCTGCAGTGGAACGTCGTCGCTGACACCTACTCCAGCGACCATTACCCCTGCATCGTTTCTCTTCTGTCACACCACGTACAACATTCCAGAGTACCTACCTGGATATTCCAAAAATCCGGCTGGAGTTTGTATACCAGCCTCGTGCATTTTGACGACCAGCCCTTCACCGACATTAACCAACTAGTGTAGTACCTTACGTCTACTATTTTCTCTTCTGCCGAACGCGCAATTCCCCGTTCATCCTCTCAACCTCGGCGAATGCCTGTTCCGTGGTGGAACGAGGATTGTCGGGCCGGCGTTCGTGCTCGTAGGACTGCACTTAGGGTGTTTCGGCGACACCCTACACTTGATAAATTGTTGACTTTTAAAAAATCCCGCGCCAGGGCTCGAGGCACTATTCAGGATAGCAAGAAGGCGTCATGGGCTCGTTTTGCCGAGTCTTTTAATCGCTTTGCGCCTTCATCTGTTGTTTGGGATAAACTTCGTCGCTTCTCAGGTAAAGTCTCGCATTGTACTGTTTCTGGCCTTCAGGTTTCTAATGCCACCATAGTGGATCCGGCTGCCATCGCTAACACTCTGGGTGCTGCCTTTGAGGCGGTATCCAGTTCAGACCATTATTCCGCTGGCTTTCGCTCTATCAAAGACCGGCTGCATTCCGGCACCTTTAATTTTCGATCCGCTAATATTGAGTGTTATATTGAACTTTTCACAATGAGGAAGCTGGAGCACGCTCTTCATTGCTCTCGGCACTCCGCTCCTGGGCCGGACGGCATTCATGTCCTGATGTTAAAGAACCTTTCAGCCGACAGTAAACTCTTTCTCTTACAGGTCTATAACCGTATTTGGCAAGACGGCATTTTTCCTTCCGTTTGGCGCGAAGCCACCATTGCCCCTATACTTAAGCCTGGGAAGGATCGCCAACTACCTTCCAGCTACCGCCCTATCTCCTCACCAGTTGCATTTGCAAGGTGATGGAGCGCATGATCAACGGGCGGTTGACATGGTGGCTTGAGTCTCAGAAACTTCTAGCGAACGCTCAGTGCGGGTTTCGTCACTATCGCTCTACCCTTGACCATCTGGTGTCCTTGTCGACGCATATTATGAATGGATTTCTGAGAAAGTGTCAAACCGTGGCTGTATTTTTTGACCTGGAGAGAGCTTATGACACTTGTTGGAGGGGCGGCATTTTACGTACACTGCATGCATGTAATATCCGCGGTCGTCTTCCCATATTTCTTCGGGAGTTCATGACGGACCGCGTCTTTCTTGTACGTGTGGGCTCGGTTTTATCTCGTCGTTTTATTCAAGAGAACGGAGTACCGCAGGGCTCTGTACTCAGTGTCACACTTTTTGCAATTGCTATCAACCCCATTGTTGATTGTATTCCACCTGGCATTTCATCGTCCCTTTTTGTTGATGTTTTTGCCATTTATTGCGGTTCATGGCGGACCTGTCTACTCGAACGCCGTCTCCAGAGCTGTATCGACCGTCTCTACGCCTGGAGTAACGCCAACGGCTTTAATTTCTCCGCCGAGAAATCCGTCTGCATCAACTTCTGGCGCCGGGAGTATTTCCCTCCGCCCTCTCTCCATCTTGGGCCAGGGATACTTCCGTTTGCAGACGAGGTGAAATTTTTGGGGTTGATTTTTGATAGGAAGTTGTGTTGGACCTCGCACGTTTCCTTTTTAAAAGCAAAGTGTGACCGTTCTCTTAATCTTTTACGTGTTTTAAGTAGCACATCCTGGGGAGCTGATCGGACCGTCCTTCTTCGCCTTTATCGCTCTTTGGTCCGATCCAAACTTGATTACGGGTATATTGTTTATTCGTCGGCACGTCCATCTGTGTTACGTCGTTTGAATCCCATTCATCATCGTGGTATTAGAGTCGCTACAGGGGCCTTTCCAACTAGCCCCGTGCCCAGTTTTACGCTGAGGCTCCACAGCCTCCGCTGTCTTTCAGGCGTGAGATACTCTTATGTAGCTATGCCTGTCGACTCTCCAGCTTGCCTGACCACCCGTCCTTCGCGGCATTTTACGAGGATTCACTTGACCGGCAATATTTAGTTAGCTCCTCTGCTTTGCTCCCTCCAGGGGTTCGATTTCGACTGCTACTTCGGCATTTGGACGTTCCGCCAGCGCCGGCCCTTACCCGAGGGGAAACGCGTTTTGCTCCATGGTCGCGCGCTGAGGCCCACATCCACCTTGGGCTAACGTCGATACCGAAAAATGCGACCCCCGCTTCTGTTCTTAGATCCGCCTTTTTAGAACTACAGGCGCAGTTCGGGGACTGTCATTTGATATATACTGCTGGGTCTAAGACTGATGTTGGAGTAGGATGTGCCTTTGTTTTTGGTGTACAGAGTTTTACTTTTCGTTTACCTGGACAATGTTCAATTTTTACCGCCGTACTTTTTAGCATTTATCAATCTGTTTTACACGTCCAGCGGCACGACTTACGGCACTGTATTATGTGTACGGACTCTCTGAGTGCCCTTCAAGCTATTCATGCGCTGTACCATTACCACCCACTCGTACAGCGTATACATGACCTGCTCCTCTCGCTTGATGCCTCTGGCATCAGCGTCTCCTTCCTGTGGATTCCAGGTCATGTGGGCATCTCAGGCAACGAGTCTGCCGACGCCGCTGCCAAATCGGCCATTTTATCACCCAGATGTTTTACTTGTGTTGTTCCTTCCTCAGATTTTTATGTTATTTTACGTACCAGTATCCTCTCGCGCTGGCGCGATGAGTGGGCGGCTCTAAGGGGGAACGAGTTGCGGGAGGTTAAACATCTTCCGTTGCTCTGGGGTACCTCTTCTCGTTCGTGTCGTCGGGAAGAGGTAATTTTAGCTCGCTTACGAATCGGACATTGTCTTTTTAGCCATATATACTGGCTCAGTGGTGACCCCGCACCACTCTGTGAGCAGTGTGATGCACCCTTAACGGTGCGTCATATTTTAGCAGAGTGTCAAGTTTTAACTCCTTTGCGCGTTCGTGTTGGTCTGCCTGGTGGCCTAGCCAACGTTTTGGCAGCCGATGCGCGTGCTGTAGAGTGTCTTTTACGTTTTATCAATGACATTGGATCTACCAGACGCATTTGATGCGCTGAGCGTCTTTTGACTGTGTGATTTTATATTGTCTTTTTACTGGGGCATCTCCTACCCAATGGACATCTGGCTCTCGTGTCCCTTGCACTCTACATTTCTTGACACGTTGTTTTACTGTTTTATTGACCATGCTTTTAATGTTTTCGTTTTTGGAATTTGGTGTTTTGTTTTTTACCTTTGGACATTGCGGATTTTTGTCCCGTTTTTAATTATGCGGTTTTTTATCGGAGCCTTATTTTTGCACTGTACCTTTTATACTTTGTAAGGGCGCTGATGACCTTAGCTGATTAGCGTCCTTATGCCGCATCGCATCATCGCATCACACCAACATTGTACTGTTGCATTTGGTCATGATTGTGGGTCTGAGGCCCAAGATTTGTCTTGCAGATGCCGCATCAAAGATGCAACCAATAAAATCAGTGATGCAACTTCTCCAAAGTCTTAGTTACATCCACATTCCCTCTTGTAGTACTGGCATGAGGCTCTTGAAGGACTTCGGCTAATAGCCTAATAGTTGAATGCCCTTAAACATAAATAAAATCGAGTACTTCTTCACCTTGCTCCTCAGGAGCACCAACTGTTGACTCGCACACTGTGCCCAATAGCTCTTACAGATTGGGCCTCGAGCGGTGTCCACACACAGTTCATTCATCAGATTTTTTAGTCGTTATGATCCACCCTATATCTTGATCATCCAGTTGCTCTCTCATCTAAGGTCCCTTCATCTCAACCAACTGCAGGTTCCAAACAGGTAGAAAGCTGCAACACTCTTCTTTTCTCCATCCCAGATTCTATTTTCATCTTCATCTTCTCCATTCCAACTAATAATTTTTTAAGCGTTTCCTCCACCATGGTGCTTAGTTTAGGGTAACCAGATTTCCAAAATCGAAATGTGTGCACAAATTAGAAGTTGAAATGAACCACCATTTTGTGGAAACGTTTGTTAATGCTATACCTATATAGTAAATTAGTGTTAAAATACTTGGTTTATGCTTCAACTACAGGAGTCATGATACCTTTTTGTTAAAACTCATACTAAAAAAATCATCAAAATACAGTGCATTACTAATTGAGTAAATATTTTATTGTTGTCACATACAAACACAATATATCACTTTAATGTTACAAGGTCTTAAACTAGGCTAGACAATGAAAATAGCTTACATAGGTTACTTGTTTCCCACTCTCAATTGACCTGGAAGTTTCACCATGGCTATTTTCTGGAATATCTTTTTTTGTTATATTTTGTAGAAGAATGTATGTCATTCAGGAGTTTGATATCTTCAAATAGACTTTCATAAAAATCAACACATGACGTATCCTGAAAATGAATCTTAGTTATAATTACTTCTTTAACAGTTTCCACACTAAAGCTATTCCTTCCATCAGTCCATAAAGCATTTGTGATAGAGAACACTGCTTCTGCAGTAGCATTGGTGCCAGCTAGAGCTAGCACAAACACAATAATGAGCTGCAAGTTTTTGTAGCAGATATCTCGAAATGCAAGGAAGATGAAAATTATAAACCATTTTTCACCAACACTTAGCAGTTCCTAATTCATGGCTTTTCACTTCACTACATTTTTAACATGGTTCACTAAAGTTCATCTTTAAATATTTCTTTCAGTATATTTTCATCATACTCTGCTAAAGTTTTAAGGGTTTACTGAGCGACTTCCAAAGAAGTGGATATTTCAGTTGAACCCAGTTAAATGGTTTCAGCACATGAAATGGGTAAGCCCATTTTTCAATATAGCCAATTAATGTCTAATAAAGTAAACTTGAAATGTCCAAGAAATCAGAATCTTTTAAGAAGGCATCCTCTTGTAATGTACTTATCAAAGACTGAATTTTCATAGTTTGAAAGTTTTCCTCTTTCCTCAATTTTGCTTTCCTTATCAATATTTCTGATTCATCCAAAACTTTATTTGCTGACATATCTGCTGCCTCAATAGTTTTTATTGTTGATAGAAGCATTTTAAATTGGCTGTGAATCAAATAGAACAAAAGCAGTCATTGAGGATCCCTAAAGAATGACTTTAAGATAGCAGGACATTTTTCTTGAGACAAAATTAAGATTTTATCAGTATCTCGTAAATATCAATAATTCTGATAACAGCCGGTTCAAAAAAAACATCTGCTATTAACATTACCAAGCACCTGTTTATATTCCACTTCAGAAAACTCACAAACTCTCTCAGTTCAACACGAATGGTGTAAAGGTGGAAATATTGAAGAAGTTTGTTTACAATGGTTTCTACATCTACTGGAAGAATATCAGCACTGGTTTGTACTGCATTATGCACTATGTGCACTGCACAACTTACACCGTGCATGTTGCTCTTCAGCAAAGGTTTAAGTCTTCCAAAAATATTGCTTTGTCCCTTTCTTCTTGCACCACCAAAGTTTGTGTTGCAGTTGTCACCACAGATTGCAACAATTTTATCCCTCAGATGGAATTTATTTACAACTTCCATGATAAGATTTGTTGTAACATCAACTGCTTCACCTGTTACCCCTCAGGGGCTCACCTTATGTGAGTACGGGTTTTTGGCGCACCCGGGGGTTCCCGAGCCAATCATCGCCATCTTCATTCTTTCACCCCCGTCCGGTCGAGGTGGGTTCGTTCTCGTGACCGGGGGACCCAAGGTAGGCTCTCGTGCGTTCTGTGCATATCATTACATCTCGCCCCTCGCCATCGCTTCTGTCTTCTCTTTCATTTATGCACATTTCGCCCCACACCCATTCATTTACACGTCTCGTTTACTTCTTCGCCGGCCTACCTTGAGTGGGAAACGCCCACACACTTTTAGTTTCTTTTAACCTTTATGTTAATCCTCCGTGGACACAGCCTGACGGATACCCGCGCACTAGGTGCGCAGCTGGGTGAGTGGGTAATGGCGTCATCCCCACCACGCGGGGTCGTCATGTAGGGTATGTGTTCGTATCCGCTGTTCAACTGCAGTCCCGCGGGGGTGCCATTGCATGAGCTGCTGACTTCCGACGGCGATTGGATCCCTCTGTCTATGTTCTGGGAGGTGTGACCCTGGGGTGAGCTAGGTATAGATAGGCCACTCACCCAAGCCGGGGTAACGCCTGGGAAGTCAGAGCCCGAGGTCGGAGACGGTTGCAATGGTGGAGGATTTTTTTTCGCTATGGAGCACCCTTTCTCCATTATAAACAACAAGCGCCGAAAAGTTTTAGTAACAGAAGTAGCACCGCCAACAGCTGGTTGTTACTTAGTGATTACCCGTACAGAGGAAGGACAATCATTCGAGAAGGTGAACCCTTTTATCATCCAGAAGGGCATTGATGCTATTGCTGGTGCGGTTCAGTCCTGCACTCGTCTACGGAATGGTTCCTTATTAGCCCAAACGAAATCCGATCAGCAAAGTAAGACCTTGCTGCGCGCTCCGCTTCTCCACGGCTATCCCATCCGTGTGGAGAAGCACCGCACATTGAATTCCTGTCGGGGCGTCATTACCACCCATAGCCTCGATGGTATATCGGACGAGGACCTGGTAGAATATCTTGCAGACCAGAAGGTGACAGCGGTCCATCGAGTGCAGGCCAAACGCGACGGCGTATTGGTACCCACTCGTACCCTGTTTATTACATTTGATGGCGTCGATCTGCCCATGAGCATTTCCGCAGGGTACGAACGGATTTCTGTGAGGCCTTATATTCCTAGACCTCTGCGTTGTTTTAAATGCCAACGTTTTGGGCATACGCAAGTCTCATGTAAGAGTGCCGTTAACATCTGTGCAACATGTAGCCAGCCCTCACACGAAGGTACCTGTTCAACAGCCCCCGTCTGCGTTAATTGTAAAGGATCAAATTCTGCTTCGTTTGCCAATTGTCCGCGGTACTTGGACGAGAAGGCCATCCAGGAGATCCGGGTAAAGGAAAAACTCTCCTTCGCTGAAGCCCGGAGGCGTTACCATGCGCGCCAACCTTCACTCCTGCGATCTGGCACATTTAGTTCTGTTGTTGCCTCGCCAGTACCACGAATAGATGCCGAAACTCAGACCTGGACCATGACTGGATTAACCGCCACTACCATCCGGCCGTCCATTAAGGCTACAGTTACCAAGCCGTATAAACCTGGTCCCAAGTCAATGAAGTCGCAAGCCGCTGAAAAGAAACCCAAGCAGAAACTTCGTAGGGAAGATTTTCTAAAGGACCCTCCGCGTGCGCGCGGTAACAAAAGTTCACCTTCTCCTCCTCCCCCTCAGGGGCTCACCTTATGTGAGTACGGGTTTTTGGCGCACCCGGGGGTTCCCGAGCCAATCATCGCCACTTTCATCCCCTCACCCCCATCCGGTCGCGGTGGGTTCTTCAAGTGACCGGTGGACCCAAGGTAGGCTCTCGTGCGTTCTTTTCATTCCATCCATACCGCACCTCACCATCGTTTCTTTCTTCTCGTATCACTTTCCGGCCATTTCGCACCACGACATTCGCATATCTCTTTTTCTTCCCCGCCGGCCTACCTTGCGTGCGAAACGCCCACACAGTTTTAGTTTCTTTTATCTTTTTATTTAAATCCTCCGTGGACACAGCCTGACGGATACCCGCGCACCGCGTGCGCAGCTGGGTGAGTGGGTAATGGCGTCATCCCCACCACCCGGGGTCGTCATGTAGGGTTTGTGTTCGTATCCGCTGTTCAACTGCAGTCCCGCGGGGGGGCCATTGCATGAGCTGCTGACTTCTGACGGCGATTGGGTCCCTCTGTCTATGTTCTGGGAGGTGTGACCCTGGGGTGAGTCTGGTATAGATAGGCCACTCACCCAAGCCGGGGTAACGCCCGAGAAGTCAGAGCCCGAGGTCGGAGACGGTTGCAATGGTGGAGGATTTTTTTCGCTATGGAGCACCCTTTCTCCATTATAAACAACAAGCGCCGAAAAGTCATTGTAACAGAAGTAGCACCGCCGTCATCTGGTTGTTACTTGGTCATTTCGAGAACAGAAGAAGGACAAAACTTTGAGAAGGTGAACCCTTTTATAATTCAGAAGGGCATAGATGCTATTGCTGGTGCGGTTCAATCATGCACTCGTCTACGGAATGGTTCCTTATTGGCACAAACTAAGTCCGATCAGCAAAGTACGACCTTGTTGCGCGCTACGCTTCTCCACGGTTACCCCATCCGTGTTGAGAAGCACCGCACATTGAACTCCTGTCGGGGCGTCGTTACCACCCATAGCCTCGATGGTATATCGGACGAGGATCTCGTAGAATATCTATCCGATCAAAAGGTGACTGCAGTGCATCGAGTGCAGGCCAAACGCGACGGCGTATTGGTACCCACTCGTACCCTGTTTATTACATTTGATGGCGTCGATCTGCCCACGAGCATTTCCGCAGGGTACGAACGGATTTCTGTGAGGCCTTATATTCCTAGACCTCTGCGTTGTTTTAAATGCCAACGTTTTGGGCATACGCAAGTCTCATGTAAGAGTGCCGTTAACATCTGTGCAACCTGTAGCCAGCCCTCACACGAAGGTACCTGTTCAACAGCCCCCGTCTGCGTTAATTGTAAAGGGTCTCATTCTGCTTCGTTTGCCGACTGTCCGCGGTACTTGGACGAGAAGGCGATCCAGGAGATCCGGGTAAAGGAAAAACTCTCCTTCGCTGAAGCCCGGAGGCGTTACCATGCGCGCCAACCTTCACTCCTGCGATCTGGCACATTTAGTTCTGTTGTTGCCTCGCCGGTACCACGAGTAGATGCCGAAACTCAGACCTGGACCTTGACTGGATTAACCGCCACTACCATCCGGCCGTCTATTAAGGCTACAGTTACCAAGCCGTATAAACCTGGTCCCAAGTCTATGAAGTCGCAAGCCGTTGAAAAGAAGCCCAAGCAGAAACTTCGTCGGGAAGATTTTTTGAAAGACCCTCCGCGTGCGCGCGGTAACAAAAGTTCACCTTCTCCTCCTCGGAGGTCGCTGTCCCAGGATGGTCCTGGGACAAGCCGCGCTCAGCGGCACACTTCACCCATCGCCACCCAGAACCGATTCACGGCGCTTGAATCGGTTTCTGGCACTGAGCGCGTGGGCCCTCCCTCCGAGGAAGCTATGGAGTCTGACCAACTCCATACAAAAAGCCCGAGCCCAAAGGTTAAACAAAAGGTAATTTTAAGCCGCCCTTCTAAATAGACAGTATATCCCCGTTTTCTTAATGGCTATCCTGACCTGGAATGTCCGTGGTGTACGATCGCATAGGGCGGAACTGCAACTTTTATTGCGTTCCCATTCGCCTATGGTCGTATGTTTGCAGGAGACTAAGCTTCGCCCTCACGATCCTTTTGATCTCCGAGGATATACTCCGGTTCGCTACGACCTTGAACCGGAGGAGGGTACTCCTGCTCATGGTGGTGTCATGATTTTGGTGCGTAATGACGTTCATTTTACAGCTGTCACACTTACATCTGACTTGCAAGCTGTTGCCGTTCGCCTTCACTTACCCGGCTTTTTGTTTTCTGTTTGCTCTGTGTATACACCTCCATCGTCTCCCCTCGCTCCCGCGGACGTTCGATCTCTCCTGTCCGCTCTCCCAACACCATTTCTTCTGTTGGGAGATTTTAATGCCCATCACCCACTATGGGGTTCGCCAAGGGCTTGTGCGAGGGGAACTCTTCTTTCCGACATTTTGTATCAGTTCAATCTTTCCATCCTCAATACAGGTGCACCTACTTTTATTTCTGATTCTTCCGGTACATTCTCTCACCTGGACCTTGCCATATGCTCAATCCAGCTTGCACGTCGTCTTCAGTGGAACGTCGTCGCTGATACCTACTCCAGCGACCATTTCCCCTGCATCGTTTCTCTTCTGTCGCACCACGTACAGCATTCCAGAGTACCTACCTGGATATTCGCAAAAGCCGACTGGAGCTTGTATTCCAGCCTCGTGCATTTTGACGACCAGCCCTTCTCCGACATTAATCAACTAGTGCAGCACCTTACGTCTATTATTTTCTCAGCCGCCGAACGTGCAATACCCCGTTCATCCTCCCAACCTCGGCGGCCACCTGTTCCGTGGTGGAACGAGGATTGTCGGGACGCCGTTCGTGCCCGTAGGACTGCACTTAGGGTGTTTCGGCGCCACCCTACACTTGATAATTTGGTGACTTTTAAACAATCGCGCGCCAGGGCTCGTCGCATTATTCAGGATAGCAAGAAGGCATCTTGGGCTCGTTTTGTCGAGTCTTTTAATCGTTTTACGCCTTCATCCGTTGTTTGTGATAAACTTCGTCGCTTCTCAGGTAAAGTGTCACATTGTACTGTTTCTGGCCTTCAGGTTTCTAATGCCACCATAGTGGATCCGGCTGCCATCGCTAACACTCTGGGTTCTGCCTTTGAGGCGGTTTCCAGTTCAGACCATTATTCCGCCGGCTTTCGCTCTATTAAAGACCGGCAGGATTCCGCATCATATACATTTCGGTCTGCTAATGCTGAATGCTATAACGAACTATTCACAATGAGGGAGCTGGAGCACGCTCTTCATTGCTCTCGGCACTCCGCTCCCGGGCCGGACGGCATTCATGTCCTGATGTTAAAGAACCTTTCAGCCGACAGTAAACTATTTCTCTTACAGGTCTATAACCGTATTTGGCAAGACGGCATTTTCCCTTCCGTTTGGCGCGAAGCCACCATTGTCCCTATACTTAAGCCTGGGAAGGATCGCCAACTACCTTCCAGCTACCGCCCTATCTCCCTCACCAGTTGCATTTGCAAGGTGATGGAGCGCATGATCAACGGGCGGTTGACATGGTGGCTTGAGTCTCAGAAACTTCTAGCGAACGCTCAGTGCGGGTTTCGTCGCTATCGCTCTACCGTCGACCATCTGGTGTCCTTGTCGACGCATATTATGAATGGGTTTCTGAGAAAGTGTCAAACCGTGGCTGTATTTTTTGACCTGGAGAAAGCTTATGACACTTGTTGGAGGGGCGGCATTTTACGTACACTTCACGATTGGAATATCCGCGGTCGTCTTCCCATATTTCTTCGGGAGTTTATGACGGACCGCGTCTTTCGTGTACGTGTGGGCTCGGTTTTATCTCGTCGTTTTATTCAAGAGAACGGAGTACCGCAGGGCTCTGTACTCAGTGTCACACTTTTTGCGATTGCTATCAACCCCATTGTTGATTGTATTCCACCTGGCATTTCATCGTCCCTTTTTGTTGACGATTTCGCTATTTATTGCAGTTCACGGCGGACCTGTCTACTCGAACGCCGTCTCCAGAGCTGTATCGACCGTCTCTACGCCTGGAGTAACGCCAACGGCTTTAAATTCTCCGCCGAGAAATCCGTCTGCATCAACTTCTGGCGCCGGAAGTATTTCCCTCCCCCCTCTCTCCGTCTTGGGCCAGGGATACTTCCGTTTGCAGACGAGGCGAAATTTTTGGGGTTGATTTTTGATAGGAAGTTGTGTTGGACCTCGCACGTTTCCTTTTTAAAAGCAAAGTGTGACCGTTCTCTTAATCTTTTACGTGTTTTAAGTGGCACATCCTGGGGAGCTGATCGGACCGTCCTTCTTCGCCTTTATCGCTCTTTGGTCCGATCCAAACTTGATTACGGGTGTTTTGTTTATTCGTCGGCACGTCCATCTGTGTTACGTCGTTTGAATCCCATTCATCATCGTGGTCTTAGAGTCGCTACAGGGGCCTTTCCAACTAGCCCCGTGCCCAGTCTTTATGCTGAAGCTGCAGAGCCTCCGCTGTCCTCCAGGCGTGAGATGCTCTTGTGCAGCTATGCCTGTCGACTCTCAAGCTTACCTGACCACCCGTCTTTCGCGGCATTTTTCGAGGATTCACTTGACCGGCAATATTTAGTTAGCTCCTCTGCATTGCTCCCTCCAGGGGTTCGATTTCGACTGCTCCTTCGGCATTTGGACGTTACGCCAGCGCCGGCCCTTCCAAGGGGGGAAACGCGTTTTCCTCCATGGTCGCGCGCTGAGGCCCTCTGTCACCTTGGGTTATCGTCAATGCCGAAGAATGAGACCCCTTCTTCAGTCTTTAGATCAGCGTTTTTAGAACTTCAGTCGCAATTCGGGGACTTGCCTTTTATCTTTACTGATGGATCTAAGACTGATGCTGGAGTAGGATGTGCCTTTTTTTGTGGTGGAAATAGTTTTACCTTTCGTTTACCAGAGCAATGTTCGATTTTTACCGCCGAACTTTTTAGCATTTATCAGTCTCTTTTATATATTCAGCGGCACGACTTACGGCACTGTTTTATTTGTTCCGACTCCCTGAGTGCTCTTCAAAGTATTAGCTCGCTGTACAGTTACCACCCGCTCGTACAGCGCATTCATGACCTGCTCCACTCGCTTGATGTCTCTGGCATCAGCGTCTCCTTCTTGTGGATTCCAGGTCATGTGGGCATCTCAGGTAATGAGTCTGCCGATGTCGCTGCCAAGTCGGCGATTTTATCACCCAGACGTTTTACCTCTGTTGTTCCCTCGTCAGATTTGTTTATTGTTTTACGTCGCCGCATCCTCTCGCTTTGGAGCGATGAGTGGACGGCCCTCCGGGGGAACAAGTTGCGGGAGGTTAAGCCTCTCCCGTTAGTCTGGGCTACATCTTCCCGTGCTTCTCGTCGGGAAGAGGTAATTTTAACACGCCTTCGTATCGGACATTGCATTTTTAGTCATAAGTATTTGCTGAGTGGTGACCCCGCGCCACTCTGTGGGCAGTGTGACGTGCCCTTAACGGTGCGTCACATTTTAACAGAGTGTCAGGTTTTAGCTGCATTGCGTGCTCGTGTGGGTCTGCCTGTTGGCCTAGCCAACGTTTTGGCAGACGACACGCATGCTGTGGAATGTGTTTTACGGTTTATTCATGACAGTGATTTTAATCTGCGCATTTAATGCGTTGAGCGTCTTTTAGCTTAATACTTTTCTTCTGTCAGTTTTTATGGGGACTCTAATCCCCAGTGGATATGGCGCTCATGTCCCTCGCATTCTACAGTTCCTGACACGTTTTAATCCTTTACTGCCTATGCTTTTAGTGTGTTGTTTTTCAGATCTTTGTCTTGTTATTATTGCTGTTATTGTTATTATTGTTTTTATTGTTATTGTTGTTATTGTTATTATTGTTATTGTTATATTTGTTATTGTTATATTGTTAGTTTTAGCTTTTTGACATCGCGGGTTTGTGTCCCGTTTTTTAATTATGCGGTTTTTTACCTATCTTTTATTTTTTGACTTTATATTTTATACCTTGTAAGGGCGCTGATGACCTCAGCAGTTTAGCGCCCTTAAGCCGCATATCATCATCATCATCATTCTCCTCCTCGGAGGTCGCTGTCCCAGGAAGGTCCTGGGACAAGCCGCGCTCAGCGGCACCCCTCACCCATCGCCACCCAGAACCGATTCACGGCCTTACTGTTTCTGGCCTTCAGGTTTCCAATGCCACTATAGTGGATCCGGCTGCCATCGCTAACACTCTGGGTGCTGCATTTGAGGCGGTATCCAGTTCAGACCATTATTCCACCGGCTTTCGCTCTATCAAAGCGCGGCTGGATTCCGACACCATTAATTTTCGGTCTGCTGATATTGAGTGTTATAATGAACTTTTCACAATGCGGGAGCTGGAGCACGCTCTTCATTGCTCGAGGCACTCCGCTCCTGGGCCGGACGGCATTCATGTACTGATGTTAAAGCACCTTTCAGCCGACAGTAAGCGCTTTCTCTTACAGGTCTATAACCGTATTTGGCAAGACGGTATTTTTCCTTCCGTTTGGCGCGAAGCCACCATTGTCCCTATTCTTATGCCTGGGAAGGATCGCCATTTATTGCAGTTCGCGGCGGACCTGTCTACTCGAACGCCGTCTCCAGAGCTGTATTGACCGTCTCTTCGCCTGGAGTAACGCCAACGGCTTTAATTTCTCCGCCGAGAAGTCCGTCTGCATCAACTTCTGGCGCCGGAAGTATTTCCCTCCGCCCTCTCTCCATCTAGGGCCAGGGATGCTTCCGTTTGCAGACGAGGCGAAATTTTTGGGGTTGATCTTTGAGCGAAAACTGAGCTGGAGGTCTAACATTTCCTTTTTAAAAGCAAAGTGTGACCGTTCTATTAATGTTTTACGTGTTTTAAATGGCACATCCTGGGAAGCTGATCGGACCCTTCTTCTGCGTCTTTATCGCCCCTTGGTCCGATCCAAGCTTGATTGTGGGTGTATTGTCTATTCGTCGGCACGTCCATCTGTGTTACATCGATTGAATGCCATTCACCCTCGTGGCATAAGTGTCGCTACAGGGGCCTTTCCAACTAGCCCCGTGCCCAGTCTTTACGCTGAAGCTGCAGAGCCTCCGCTGTCCTCCAGGCGTGAGATGCTCTTGTGCAGCTATGCTTGTCGACTCTCAAGCTTGCCTAACCACCCGTCCTTCGATGTATTTTACGAGGATTCGCTTGATCGCCAATATTTTGTTAGCTCCTCTGCATTGCTCCCTCCAGGGGTTCGATTTCGACTGCTACTTCGGCATTTGGACGTTACGCCAGCGCCGGCCCTTACCCGAGGGGAAACGCGCTTTCCTCCATGGTCGCGCGCTGAGGCCCACATCCACTTTGGGCTAACGTCGATGCCGAAGAATGAGACCCCTGCTTCAGTCCTTAGATCCGCATTTTTAGAACTTCAGGCAACATTCGGAGACTGTGATTTTATTTATACTGATGGGTCTAAGACTGATGTTGGAGTAGGATGTGCCTTTGTTTTAGGTGCGAATAGTTTTACTTTTCGTTTACCCGGGCAATGTTCGATTTATACCGCCGAACTTTTTAGTATCTATCAATTTGTTTTATACATTCAGCGGCATGTTTTACGGCGTTGTGTTGTTTGTTCGGACTCTCTGAGTGCCCTTCAGAGTATTAACGCGCTGTACTCTTACCACCCCCTCGTACAGCGC
Organism: Deroplatys truncata; assembly: GCA_030765065.1. Classification (NCBI taxonomy): domain Eukaryota; kingdom Metazoa; phylum Arthropoda; class Insecta; order Mantodea; family Mantidae; genus Deroplatys; species Deroplatys truncata. The sequence goes on from CM060990.1 coordinate 375,642,857, forward strand.
ATTCATGACCTGCTCCACTCGCTGGGTGCCTCTGGCATCAGCGTCTCTTTTATGTGGATTCCAGGTCATGTGGGTATCTCAGGGAATGAGTCGGCCGACGCCGCTGCGAAATCGGCGATTTTATTACCCAGATTTTTTACTTCTGTTGTTCCCTCGTCAGATTCGTGTGTCATTTTACGTCTCCGCATCCTCTCGCGCTGGCGCGATGAGTGGACGGCCCTCCGGGGGAACAAGTTGCGGGAGGTTAAACCTCTTCCGCTAGTCTGGGCTACCTCTTCCCGTGCTTCTCGTCGGGAAGAGGTACTTTTAACACGCCTTCGTATCGGACATTGCCTTTTTAGTCATAGAAACCTGTTAAGTGGTGATCCCGCACCTCTGTGTGGTCAGTGTGACGTGCCCTTAACGGTCCGTCACATTTTAAACGAGTGTCAAGTTTTAGCTCCACTGCGCGTTCGCGTGGGTCTGCCTGTTGGCCTAGCCAACGTGTTGGCAGACGACGCGCATGCTGTAGAATGTCTTTTACGTTTTATCACTGACATTGGTTTTAGCCGTCGCATTTGATGCGCTGAGCGCGTTTTAGCTGTTTGATTTTATATTGTTAGTTTTAAAGGGGCCCTTCTCCCCTGATATAAGGCGCTCATGTTCCTTGCATTCTGCAGTTCTTGACACGTTTTATTCTTTTAGTGACCATGATTTTAGTGTGTTGGGTTTCTAGATATATTTATTGTTATTCTTGTTATTGTTATTATTGTTATTCTTTTTATTGTTATTGATATTATTGTTATTGTTTTTATTGTTATTGTTATTGTTATTCTATTGTTATTTTTAACTTTTTTGGCATCGCGGGTTTGTGTCCCGTTTTTTAATTATGTGGTTTTTTACCTGTCTTTTATATTGTGACCTTATATTTTACTCACTGTAAGGGCGCTGATGACCGCAGCAGTTTAGCGCCCTTAAACCGCATATCATCATCATCATCATCATCATCATCATCATCAGTTCCCTCGTCAGATTCGTGTGTTATTTTACGTCGCCGCATCCTCTCGCGCTGGCGCGATGAGTGGACGGCCCTCCGGGGGAACAAGGTGCGGGAGGTTAAGCCGCTCCCGTTAATCTGGGGTACCTCTTCTCGTTCTTCACGTCGGGAAGAGGTACTTTTAGCCCGTTTACGAATTGGACATTGTCGTTTTAGTCATAGTTACCTGCTCAGTGGTGATCCCGCTCCGCTGTGTCAGCAGTGTGACGTGCCCTTAACGGTGCGTCACATTTTAACTGAGTGTCAAGTTTTAGCTACACTGCGCGTTCGCCTGGGTCTGCCTGTTGGCATAGCCAACGTTTTGGCAGACGACGCGCATGCTGTAGAATGTCTTTTACGTTTTATAAGTGACATTGGTTTTAATCGTCGCATTTGATGCGCTGAGCGTCTTTTAGCTTTGTTATTTTATTCTGTATGTTTTAATAGGGACTTACTCCCCAATGACATATGGCGCTCATGTCCCTCGCATTCTACAGTCCTTGACACGTTTTAATCTCTTATTGGCTATGCTTGTAGTGTGTTGGTTTTTGAGACATATTTATTGTTATTGTTACTATTGTTGTTATTATTATTATTGTTATTGTTCTTATTGTTATTGTTATTGTTATTCTATTGTTATTTTTAACTTTTTTGACATCGCGGGTTTGTGTCCCGTTTTTTAATTATGCGGTTTTTTACCTGTCTCTTATTTTTTGACTTTATATTTTATACCTTGTAAGGGCGCTGATGACCTCAGCAGTTTAGCGCCCTTAAGCCGCATATCATCATCATCATCATCATCATCATCCAGCCTCGTGCATTTTGACGACCAGCCCTTCTCCGATATTAATCAACTAGTGCAGCACCTTACGTCTATTATTTTCTCAGCCGCCGAACGTGCAATACCCCGTTCATCCTCCCAACCTCGGCGGCCACCTGTTCCGTGGTGGAACCAGGATTGTCGGGACGCCGTTCGTGCCCGTAAGACTGCACTTAGGGTGTTTCGGCGCCACCCTACACTTGATAATTTGGTGACTTTTAAACAATCGCGCGCCAGGGCTCGTCGCACTATTCAGGATAGCAAGAAGGCATCTTGGGCTCGTTTTGTCGAGTCTTTTAATCGTTTTACGCCTTCATCCGTTGTATGGGATAAACTTCGTCGCTTCTCAGGTAAAGTGTCACATTGTACTGTTTCTGGCCTTCAGGTTTCTAATGCCACCATAGTGGATCCGGCTGCCATCGCTAACACTCTGGGTTCTGCCTTTGAAGCGGTTTCCAGTTCAGACCATTATTCCTCCGGCTTTCGCTCTATTAAAGACCGGCAGGATTCCGCATCATATACTTTTCGGTCTGTTAATGATGAATGCTATAACGAACTATTCACAATGAGGGAGCTGGAGCACGCTCTTCATTGCTCTCGGCACTCTGCTCCCGGGCCGGACGGCATTCATGTCCTGATGTTAAAGAACCTTTCAGCCGACAGTAAACTATTTCTCTTACAGGTCTATAACCGTATTTGGCAAGACGGCATTTTTCCTTCCGTTTGGCGCGAAGCCACCATTGTCCCTATACTTAAGCCTGGGAAGGATCGCCAACTACCTTCCAGCTACCGCCCTATCTCCCTCACCAGTTGCATTTGCAAGGTGATGGAGCGCATGATCAACGGGCGGTTGACATGGTGGCTTGAGTCTCAGAAACTTCTAGCGAACGCTCAGTGCGGGTTTCGTCGCTATCGCTCTACCGTCGACCATCTGGTGTCCTTGTCGACGCATATTATGAATGGATTTCTGAGAAAGTGTCAAACCGTGGCTGTATTCTTTGACCTGGAGAAAGCTTATGACACTTGTTGGAGGGGCGGCATTTTACGTACACTTCACGATTGGAATGTCGGCGGTCGTCTTCCCATATTTCTTCGGGAGTTTATGACGGACCGCGTCTTTCGTGTACGTGTGGGCTCGGTTTTATCTCGTCGTTTTATTCAAGAGAACGGAGTACCGCAGGGCTCTGTACTCAGTGTCACACTTTTTGCGATTGCTATCAACCCCATTGTTGATTGTATTCCACCTGGCATTTCATCGTCCCTTTTTGTTGACGATTTCGCTATTTATTGCAGTTCACGGCGGACCTGTCTACTCGAACGCCGTCTCCAGAGCTGTATCGACCGTCTCTACGCCTGGAGTAACGCCAACGGCTTTAATTTCTCCGCCGAGAAATCCGTCTGCATCAACTTTTGGCGCCGGAAGTATTTCCCTCCTCCCACTCTCCATCTTGGGCCAGGGATACTTCCGTTTGCAGACGAGGCGAAATTTTTGGGGTTGATTTTTGATAGGAAGTTGTGTTGGACCTCGCACGTTTCCTTTTTAAAAGCAAAGTGTGACCGTTCTCTTAATCTTTCACGTGTTTTAAGTGGCACATCCTGGGGAGCTGATCGGACCGTCCTTCTTCGCCTTTATCGCTCTTTGGTCCGATCCAAAATTGATTACGGGTGTTTTGTTTATTCGTCGGCACGTCCATCTGTGTTACGTCGTTTGAATCCCATTCATCATCGTGGTCTTAGAGTCGCTACAGGGGCCTTTCCAACTAGCCCCGTGCCCAGTCTTTATGCTGAAGCTGCAGAGCCTCCGCTGTCCTCCAGGCGTGAGATGCTCTTTTGCAGCTATGCCTGTCGACTCTCAAGCTTGCCTGACCACCCGTCTTTCGCGGCATTTTTCGAGGATTCACTTGACCGGCAATATTTAGTTATCTCCTCTGCATTGCTCCCTCCAGGGGTTCGATTTCGACTGCTACTTCGGCATTTGGACGTTACGCCAGCGCCGGCCCTTCCAAGGGGGGAAACGCGTTTTCCTCCATGATCGCGCGCTGAGGCCCTCTGTCACCTTGGGTTATCGTCAATGCCGAAGAATGAGACCCCTTCTTCAGTCTTTAGATCAGCGTTTTTAGAACTTCAGTCGCAATTCGGGGACTTGCCTTTTATCTTTACTGATGGATTTAAGACTGATGCAGGAGTAGGATGTGCCTTTTTTGTGGTGGAAATAGTTTTACCTTTCGTTTACCAGAGCAATGTTCGATTTTTACCGCCGAACTTTTTAGCATTTATCAGTCTCTTTTATATATTCAGCGGCACGACTTACGGCACTGTTTTATTTGTTCCGACTCCCTGAGTGCTCTTCAAAGTATTAGCTCGCTGTACAGTTACCACCCGCTCGTACAGCGCATTCATGACCTGCTCCACTCGCTTGATGTCTCTGGCATCAGCGTCTCCTTCTTGTGGATTCCAGGTCATGTGGGCATCTCAGGTAATGAGTCTGCCGATGTCGCTGCCAAGTCGGCGATTTTCTCACCCAGACGTTTTACCTCTGTTGTTCCCTCGTCAGATTTGTTTATTGTTTTACGTCGCCGCATCCTCTCGCTTTGGAGCGATGAGTGGACGGCCCTCCGGGGGAACAAGTTGCGGGAGGTTAAGCCTCTCCCGTTAGTCTGGGCTACCTCTTCCCGTGCTTCTCGTCGGGAAGAGGTAATTTTAACACGCCTTCGTATCGGACATTACATTTTTAGTCATAAGTATTTGCTGAGTGGTGACCCCGCGCCACTCTGTGGGCAGTGTGACGTGCCCTTAACGGTGCGTCACATTTTAACAGAGTGTCAGGTTTTAGCTGCATTGCGTGCTCGTGTGGGTCTGCCTGTTGGCCTAGCCAACGTTTTGGCAGACGACACGCATGCTGTGGAATGTGTTTTACGTTTTATTCATGACAGTGATTTTAATCTGCGCATTTAATGCGTTGAGCGTCTTTAGCTTTGTAATTTTATTCTTTCTGTTTTTTATGGGGACTCTAATCCCCAGTGGACAACAGGCGCTCATGTCCCACGCATTCTACAGTCCTTGACACGTTCTGGACTTTTATTGCCTATGCTTTTAGTGTGTTGGTTTTATCAGATATTTGTATAGTTATTATTGTTGTTATTGTTATTATTGTTGTTATTGTTATTATTGTTGTAATTATTGTTGTTATTGTTCTTATTGTTATTGTTATATTATTGTTATTTTTAGCCTTTGGACATCGCGGGTTTACGTCCCGTTTTTTAATAATGCGGTTCTTTTACCTGTCTTTAATATTTTGACCTTATATTTTATACATTGTAAGGGCGCTGATGACCTTAGCAGTTTAGCACCCTTAAACCGCATATCACATCACATCACATGTCCCAGGAAGGTCCTGGAACAAGCCGCGCTCAGCGGCACCCCTCACCCATCGCCACCCAGAACCGATTCACCGCGCTTGAATCGGTTTCTGGCACTGAGCGCGTGGGCCCTCCCTCCGAGGAAGCTATGGAGTCTGACCAACTCCATACAAAAAGCCCGAGCCCAAAGGTTAAACAAAAGGTAATTTTAAGCCGCCCTTCTAAATAGACATTTTATCCCCGTTTTCTTAATGGCTATCCTGACCTGGAATGTACGTGGTGTACGATCGCATAGGGCGGAACTGCAACTTTTATTGCGTTCCCATTCGCCTATGGTCGTATGTTTGCAGGAGACTAATCTTCGCCCTCACGATCCTTTTGATCTCCGAGGATATTCTCCGGTTCGCTACGACCTTGAACCGGAGGAGGGTACTCCTGCTCATGGAAGTGTCATGTTGTTAGTGCAAAACGACGTTCATTTTAAACCTGTCACACTTACATCCGACTTGCAAACTGTTGCCGTTCGCCTTCACTTACCCGGCTTTTTGTTTCCTGTTTGCTCTGTGTATTCACCTCCATCGTCTCCCCTCGCTCTCGCGGACATTCGAGCTCTCCTGTCCGCTCTCCCAACACCATTTCTTCTGTTGGGAGATTTTAATGCCCATCACCCACAGTGGGGTTCGCCAAGGGCTTGTGCGAGGGGAACTCTTCTTTCCGACATTCCTTATCGGTTCAATCTTTCCATTCTCAATACAGGTGCACCTACTTTTATTTCTGATTCTTCTGGTACATTCTCTTACCTGGACCTTGCTACTTGCTCACTCCAGCTTGCTCGTCGTCTTCAGTGGAACGTCGTCGCTGACACCTACTCCAGCGACCATTTCCCTTGCATCGTTTCTCTTCTGTCACACCACGTACAGCATTCCAGAGTACCTACCTGGATATTCACAAAAGCCGCCTGGAGCTTGTATTCAAGCCTCGTGCAGTTTTACGATTAGCCCTTCGCCGACATTAACCAACTAGTGCAGCACCTTACGTCTACGATTTTCTCTGCCGCCGAACGTGCAATTCCCCGTTCATCCTCTCAACCTCGGCGGCCACCTGTTCCGTGGTGGAACGAGGATTGTCGGGACGCCGTTCGTGCCCGTAGGACTGCACTTAGGGTGTTTTGGCGACACCCTACACTTGATAATTTGGTGACTTTTAAACAATTGCGCCAGGGCTCGTCGCATTATTCAGGATAGCAAGAAGGCGTCGTAGACTCGTTTTGTCGAATCTTTTAATCGCTTTACGCCTTCATCTGTTGTTTGGGATAAACTTCGTCGCTTGTCAGGTAAAGTGTCGCATTGTACTGTTTCTGGCCTTCAGGTTTCCAATGCCACTATAGTGGATCCGGCTGCCATCGCTAACACTCTGGGTGCTGCATTTGAGGCGGTATCCGGTTCAAACCATTATTCCGCCGGCTTTCGCTCTATCAAAGCCCGGCTGGATTCCGACACCACTAATTTTCGGTCTACTGATATTGAGTGTTATAATGAACTTTTCACAATGCGGGAGCTGGAGCACGCTCTTCATTGCTCGAGGCACTCCGCTCCTGGGCCGGACGGCATTCATGTACTGATGTTAAAGCACCTTTCAGCCGACAGTGAGCGCTTTCTCTTACAGGTCCATAACCGTATTTGGCAAGACGGTATTTTTCCGTCCGTTTGGCGCGAAGCCACCATTGTCCCTATTCTTAAGCCTGGGAAGGATCGCCAACTACCTTCCAGCTACCGCCCTTCTCCCTCACCAGTTGCATTTGCAAGGTGATGGAGCGCATGATCAACGGGCGCTTGACATGGTGGCTTGAGTCTCAGAAACTTCTAGCGAACGCTCAGTGCGGATTTCGTCGCTATCGCTCTACCGTCGACCATCTGGTGTCCTTGTCGACGCCACCCGGGGGTTCCTGAGCCAATCATCGCCATCTTCATCATTTCTCCCCCGTCCGGTCGAGGTGGGTTCGTTCTCGTGACCGGGGGAATCAAGGTAGGCTCTCGTATGTTCTGTGCATTTCATATCATTTCGCCCCTCGCCATCGTTTCTTTCTTCGCTTTTACTTCTGCACATTTCGCACCACGTCCATTCATTTACGCATCTCTTTTTCTTCCTCGCCGGCCTACCTTGCATCCGAAACGCCCACACAGTTTTAGTTTCTTTTATCTTTCTTCTAATCCTCCGTGGACACAGCCTGACGGATACCCGCGCACTGGGTGCGCAGCTGGGTGAGTGGGTAATGGCGTCATCCCCACCACCCGGGGTCGTCATGTGGGGTATGTGTTCGTATCCACTGTTCAACTGCAGTCCCGCGGGGGGGGGGGGCCATTGCATGAGCTGCTGGCTTCCGACGGCGATTGGGTCCCTCTGTCTATGTTCTGGGAGGTGTGACCTGGGGTGAGTCTGGAATAGATAGGCCACTTACCCAAGCCGGGATAACGCCCGGGAAGTCAGAACCCGAGGTCGGAGACGGTTGCAATGGTGGAGGATTTATCTCGCTATGGAGCACCCTCCCTCCATTAATACAAACAAGCGCCGAAAAACTTTTGTAACAGAAGTAGCACTGCCGTCATCTGGTTGTAACTTGGTCATTTCAAGAACAGAAGAAGGACAAAACTTTGAGAAAGTGAACCCTTTTTTAATTCAGAAGGGCATAGATGCTATTGCTGGTGCGGTTCAATCCTGCACTCGTTTACGGAATGGATCCTTATTGACACAAACTAAGTCCGATCATCAAAGTAAGACCTTGTTGCGCGCTACGCTTCTCCACGGTTATCCCATCCGTGTCGAGAAGCACCGCACATTGAACTCCTGTCGGGGCGTTCGTTACCACCCGTAGCCTTGATGGTATATCGGACGAGGATCTAGTAGACTATCTATCCGATCAAAAGGTGACTTCAGTGCATCGAGTGCAGGCCAAACGCGACGGCGTATTGGTACCCACTCGTACCCTGTTTATTACATTTGATGGCGTCGATCTGCCTACGAGCATTTCCGCAGGGTACGAAAGGATTTCTGTGAGGCCTTATATACCTAGACCTCTGCGTTGTTTTAAATGCCAACGTTTTGGGCATACGCAAGTCTCATGTAAGAGTGCCGTTAACATCTGTGCAACATGCAGCCAGCCCTCACACGAAGGTACCTGTTCAACAGCCACCGTCTGCGTTAATTGTAACGGGTCACATTCTGCTTCGTTTGCCGACTGTCCGCGGTACTTGGACGAGAAGGCGATCCAGGAGATCCGGGTAAAGGTAAAACTCTCCTTCGCTGAAGCCCGGAGGCGTTACCATGCGCGCCAACCTTCACTCCTGCGATCTGGCACATTTAGTTCTGTTGTTGCCTCGCCAGTACCACGAGTAGGTGCCGAAACTCAGACCTGGACCTTGACTGGATTAACTGCCACTACCATCCGGCCCTCCATTATGGCTACAGTTACCAAGCCGTATAAACCTGGTCCCAAGTCAATGAAGTCGTAAGCCGTTGAAAAGAAACCCAAGCAGAAACTTCGTAGGGAAGATTTTTTGAAATACCCTCCGCGTGCGTGCGGTAACAAAAGTTCACCTTCTCCTCCTCGGAGGTCGCTTTCCAGGATGGTCCTGGGACAAGCCGCGCTCAGCGGCACCCCTCACCCATCGCCACCCAGAACCGATTGACGGCGCTTGAATCGGTTTCTGGCACTGAGCGCGTGGGCCCTCCCTCCGAGGAATCTATGGAGTCTGACCAACCCCATACAAAAAGCCCGAGCCCAAAGGTTAAGCAAAAGATTATTTTAAGCCGCCCTTCTAAGTAGACAGTTTATCCCTTTTATTCATGGCTATCCTGACCAGGAATGTACGTGGTGTTCTATCGCATAGGGCGGAACTGCAACCTTTATTGCGTTCCCATTCGCCTATGGTCGTATGTTTGCAGGAGACTAAGGTTCGCCCTCTCGATCCTTTTAATCTCCGAGGATATACTCCGGTTCGCTACGACCTTGAACCGGAGGAGGGTACTCCGGCTCATGTTGGTGTCATGATTTTGGTGCGTAATGACGTTCATTTTAAAACTATAACACTTACGTCCGACTTGCAAGCTGTTGCCATTAGACTGCAGTTACCCGGTTTCTTCTTTTCTGTTTGTTCTGTGTATGCACCTCCATCGTCTCCCGTCGCTCCCGCGGACATTCGAGCTCTCCTGTCCGCTCTCCCAACACCCTTTCTTCTGTTGGGAGATTTTAATGCCCATCACCCACTATGGGGTTCGCCAAGGGCTTGTGCGACGGGAACTCTTCTTTCCGACATTTTTTATCAGTTCAATCTTTCCATCCTCAATACCGGTGCACCTACTTTTATTTCTGATTCTTCTGGTACATTCTCTCACCTGGACCTTGCCATTTGTTCCCTCCAGCTTGCTCATCGTCTTCAGTGGAATGTCGCTGACACCTACTCCAGCGACCATTACCCCTGCATCGTCTCTCTTTTGTCGCACCACGTACAGCATTCCAGAGTACGTACCTGGATATTCGCAAAAGCCGACTGGAGCTTGTATTCCAGCCTCGTGCATTTTGACTACCAGCCCTTCTCCGATATTAACCACCTAGTGCAGCACCTTACGTCTATTGCTTTCGCTGCCGCCGAACGCGCTATACCCCGTTCATCCTCTCAACTTCGGCGGCCACCTGTTCCGTGGTGGAACGAGGATTGTCGGGACGCCGTTCGTGCCCGTAGAACTGCGCTTAGTGTGTTTCGGCGACACCCTACAATTGATTATTTGGTGACTTTTAAACAATCGCGCGCCAGGGCTCGTCGCATTATTCAGGATAGCAAGAATGCGTCGTGGACTCGTTTTGTCGAGTCTTTTAATCGCTTTACGCCTTCATCTGTTGTTTGGGATAAACTTCGTCGCTTCTCAGGTAAAGTGTCGCATTGTACTGTTTCTGGCCTTCAGGTTTCCAATGCCATTATAGTGGATCCCGCTGCCATCGCTAACACTCTGGGTGCTGCATTTGAGGTGGTATCCAGTTCAAACCATTATTCCGCCGGGTTTCGCTCTATCAAAGACCGGCTGGATTCCGACACCTTTAATTTTCGGTCTCCTAATTATGAGTGTTATAATGAACTTTTTACAATGAGGGAGCTGCAGCACGCTCTTCATTGCTCTAGGCACTCCGCTCCTGGGCCGGACGGCATTCATGTCCTGATGTTAAAGCACCTTTCAACCGACAGTAAAGTCTTTATCTTACAGGTCTATAACCGGCAAGACGGCATTTTTCCTTCCGTTTGGCGCGAAGCCACCATTGTCCCTATTCTTAAGCCTGGGAAGGATCGCCAACTACCTTCCAGCTACCGCCCTATCTCCCTCACCAGTTGCATTTGCAAGGTGATGGAGCGCATGATCAACGGGCGGTTGATATGGTGGCTTGAGTCTCAGAAACTTTTAGCGAACGCTCAGTGCGGATTTCGTCGCTATCGCTCTACCGTCGACCATCTGGTGTCCCTGTCGACGCATGTTATGAATGGATTTCTGAGAAAGTGTCAAACCGTGGCTGTGATTTTTGACCTGTAGAAAGCTTATGGCACTTGTTGAAGGGGCGGCATTTTACGTACACTTCACGCATGGAATATCCGCGGTCGTCTTCCCATATTTCTTCGGGAGTTCATGGCGGACCGCGTCTTTCGTGTACGTGTGGGTTCGGTTTTATCTAGGCGTTTTATTCAAGAGAACGGTGTACCGCAGGGCTCTGTACTCAGTGTCACACTTTTTGCAATTGCTATCAACCCCATTGTTGATTGTATTCCACCTGGCATTTCATCGTCCCTTTTTGTTGACGATTTCGCTATTTATTGCAGTTCACGGCGGACCTGTCTACTCGAAGGCCGTCTCCAGAGCAGTATCGACCGTCTCTACGCCTGGAGTAACGCCAACTGCTTTAATTTCTCCGCCGAGAAATCCGTCTGCATCAACTTCTGGCGCCGGAAGTATTTCCCTCTGCCCTCTCTACATCTAGGGCCAGGGATGCTTCCGTTTGCAGAAGAGGCGAAATTTTTGGGGTTGATCTTTGATAGAAAGTTGTGTTGGACCTCGCACATTTCTTTTTTAAAAGCAAAGTGTGACCGTTCTCTTAATCTTTTACGTGTTTTAAGTGACACATCCTGGGGAGCTGATCGGACCATTCTTCTGCGTCTATATCGCTCTTTGGTCCGATCCAAACTTGATTACGGGTGTATTGTCTTTTCATCGGCACGTCCGTTTGTGTTACGTCGCTTGGATCCCATTCATCATCGTGGTATTAGAGTCGCTACAAGGGCCTTTCCAACTAGCCCCGTGCCCAGTCTTTACGCTGAAGCTGCAGAGCCTCCGCTGTCCTCCAGGCGTGAGATGCTCTTGTGCAGCTATGCCTGTCGACTCTCCAGCTTGCCTGACCACCCGTCTTTCGCGGCATTTTTCGAGGATTCACTTGACCGGCAATATTTAGTTAGCTCCTCTGCATTGCTCCCTCCAGGGGTTCGATTTCGACTGCTACTTCGGCATTTGCACGTTACGCCAGCGCCGGCCCTTCCAAGGAGGGAAACGCGTTTTCCTCCATGGTCGCTCGCTGAGGCCCTCTGTCACCTTGGGTTATCGTCAATGCCGAAGAATGAGACCCCTTCTTCAGTCTTTAGATCAGCGTTTTTAGAACTTCAGTCGCAATTTGGGGACTTGCCTTTTATTTTTACTGATGGATCTAAGACTGATGCTGGAGTAGGATGTGCCTTTTTTGTGATGGAAATAGTTTTACCTTTCGTTTACCAGAGCAATGTTCGATTTTTACCGCCGAACTTTTTAGCATTTATCAGTCTGTTTTATACATTTAGCGGCACGACTTACGGCACTGTTTTATTTGTTCCGACTCCCTGAGTGCTCTTCAAAGTATTCGCGCACTGTATACTTACCATCCCCTCGTACAGCGCATACATGACCTGCTCCACTCGCTTGGTGCCTCTGACATCAGCGTCTCTTTTATGTGGATTCCAGGTCATGTGCCCCTCAGGGGCTCACCTTATGTGAGTACGGGTTTTTGGCGCACCCGGGGGTTCCCGAGCCAGTCATCGCCACATTCATCCCCTCACCCCCATCCGGTCGAGGTGGGTTCTTCAAGTGACCGGTGGACACAAGGTAGGCTCTCGTGCGTTCGTTACATTCCATTCATACCGCACCTCACCATCGTTTCTTTCTTCTCTTGTCACTTTCCGGCCATTTCGCACCACGACATTCGCATATCTCTCTTTTTCTTCCCCGCCGGCCTACCTTGCGTGCGAAACGCCCACACAGTTTTAGTTTCTTTTATCTTTTTATTTAAATCCTCCGTGGACACAGCCTGACGGATACCCGCGCACCGCGTGCGCAGCTGGGTGAGTGGGTAATGGCGTCATCCCCACCACCCGGGGTCGTCATGTAGGGTTGTTGTTCGTATCCGCTGTTCAACTGCAGTCCCGCGGGGGGCTATTGCATGAGCTGCTGGCTTCCGACGGCGATTGGGTCCCTCTGTCTATGTTCTGGGAGGTGTGACCCTGGGGTGAGCTAGGTATAGATAGGCCACTCACCCAAGCCGGGGTAACGCCCGGGAAGTCAGAGCCCGAGGTCGGAGACGGTTGCAATGGTGGAGGATTTATTTCGCTATGGAGCACCCTTCCTCCATTACTACTAACAAGCGCCGAAAAGTTTATGTAACAGAAGTGACACCACCGACAACTGGTTGTTACTTGGTCATTTCACGAACCGAAGAAGGACAAAGTTTTGTGAAGGTGAACCCTTTCATCATACAAAAGGGGATTGATGCAATTGCTGGTGCGGTTCAGTCCTGCACTCGTCTACGGAATGGTTCCTTATTAGCCCAAACGAAATCCGATCAGCAAAGTAAGACCTTGTTGCGCGCTACGCTTCTCCACGGCTATCCCATCCGTGTGGAGAAGCACCGCACATTGAATTCCTGTCGAGGCGTTATTACCACCCATAGCCTCGATGGTATATCGGACGAGGACCGTGTAGATTATCTTGCAGACCAGAAGGTGACAGCGGTCCATCGAGTGCAGGCCAAACGCGACGGCGTATTGGTACCCACTCGTACCCTGTTTATTACATTTGATGGAGTCGATCTGCCCACGAGCATCTCCGCAGGGTACGAAGGAATTTCTGTGAGGCCTTATATTCCTAGACCTCTGCGTTGTTTTAAATGCCAACGTTTTGGGCATACGCAAGTCTCATGTAAGGGTGCCGTTAACATCTGTGCAACATGTAGCCAGCCCTCACACGAAGGTACCTGTTCAACAGCCCCCGTCTGCGTTAATTGTAAAGGGTCTCATTCTGCTTCGTTTGCCGACTGTCCGCGGTACTTGGACGAGAAGGCGATCCAGGAGATCCGGGTAAAGGAAAAACTCTCCTTCGCTGAAGCCCGGAGGCGTTACCATGCGCGCCAACCTTCACTCCTGCGATCTGGCACATTTAGTTCTGTTGTTGCCTCGCCGGTACCACGAGTAGATGCCGAAACTCAGACCTGGACCTTGACTGGATTAACCGCCACTACCATCCGGCCGTCCATTAAGGCTACAGTTACCAAGCCGTATAAACCTGGTCCCAAGTCCATGAAGTCGCAAGCCGTTGAAAAGAAACCCAAGCAGAAACTTCGCAGGGAAGATTTTTGAAAAGACCCTCCGCGTGCGCGCGGTAACAAAAGTTCACCTTCTCCTCCTCGGAGGTCGCTGTCCCAGGAAGGTCCTGGGAGAAGCCGCGCTCAGCGGCACCCCTCACCCATCGCCACCCAGAACCGATTCACGGCGCTTGAATCGGATTCTGGCACTGAGCGCGTGGGCCCTCCCTCCGAGGAAGCTATGGAGTCTGACCAACTCCATACAAAAAGCCCGAGCCCAAAGGTTAAACAAAAGGTAATTTTAAGCCGCCCTTCTAAATAGACAGTTTATCCCCTTTTTCTTAATGGCTATCCTGACCTGGAATGTACGTGGTGTACGATTGCATAGGGCGGAACTGCAACTTTTATTGCGTTCCCATTCACCTATGGTCGTGTGTTTGCAGGAGACCAAGCTTCACCCTCACGGCCCTTTCGATCTCCGAGGGTACACTCCGGTTCGCTACGATCTTGAACCGGAGGAGGGTGCTGCTGCTCATGAAAGGTGTTATGTTGTTGGTGCGTAATGACGTTCATTTTCAAACTATCACACTTACGTCCGACTTGCAAGCTGTTGCCATTAGACTGCAGTTACCCGGTTTTTTCTTTTCTGTTTGTTCTGTGTATACACCTCCATCGTCTCCCCTCGCTCCCGCCGACATTCGATCTCTCCTGTCCGCTCTCCCAACACCATTTCTTCTGTTGGGAGATTTTAATGCCCATCACCCACTATGGGTTTCGCCAAGGGCTTGTGCGAGGGGAACTCTTCTTTCCGACATTTTTTATCAGTTCAATCTTTCCATCCTCAATACAGGTGCACCTACTTTCATTTCTGATTCTTCTGGTACATTTTCTCACCTGGACCTTGCCATTTGCTCACTCCAGCTTGCACGTCGTCTTCAGTGGAACGTCGTCGCTGACACCTACTCCAGCGACCATTGCCCCTGCATCATTTCTCTTCTGTCGCACCACGTACAGCATTCCAGAGTACCTACCTGGATATTCGCAAAAGCCGACTGGAGCTTGTATTCCAGCCTCGTGCATTTTGACGACCAGCCCTTCTCCGACACTAACCAACTAGTGCAGCACCTTACGTCTATTATTTTCTCAGCCGCCGAACGCGCAATACCCCGTTCATCCTCCCAACCTCGGCGGCCACCTGTTCCGTGGTGGAACGAGGATTGTCGGGACGCCGTTCGTGCCCGTAAGACTGCACTTAGGGTGTTTCGGCGCCACCCTACACTTGATAATTTGGTGACTTTTAAACAATCGCGCGCCAGGGCTCGTCGCATTATTCAGGATAGCAAGAAGGCTTCTTGGGCTCGTTTTGTCGAGTGTTTTAATCGTTTTACGCCTTCATCCGTTGTTTGGGATAAACTTCGTCGCTTCTCAGGTAAAGTGTCACATTGTACTGTTTCTGGTCTTCAGGTTTCTAATGCCACCATAGTGGATCCGGCTGCCATCGCTAACACACTGGGTGCTGCCTTTGAGGCGGTATCCAATTCAGACCATTATTCCGCCGGCTTTCGCTCTATCAAAGACCGGCTGGATTCCGACACCTTTAATTTTCGATCTGCTAATATTGAGTGTTATAATGCACTTTTCACAATGAGGGAGCTGGAGGACGCTCTTCATTGCTCTCGGCACTCCGCTCCTGGGCCGGACGGCATTCATGTCCTAATGTTAAGGAACCTTTCAGCCGACAGTAAACTCTTTCTCTTACAGGTCTTTAACCGTATTTGGCAAGACGGCATTTTTCCTTCCGTTTGGCGCGAAGCCACCATTGTCCCTATTCTTAAGCCTGGGAAGGATCGCCAACTACCTTGCAGCTACCGCCCTATCTCCCTCACCAGTTGCATTTGCAAGGTGATGGAGCACATGATCAACGGGCGGTTGACATGGTGGCTTGAGTCTCAGAAACTTCTAGCGAACGCTCAGTGCGGGTTTCGTCGCTATCGCTCTACCGTCGACCATCTGGTGTCCTTGTCGACGCATATTATGAATGGATTTCTGAGAAAGTGTCAGACCGTGGCTGTATTTTTTGACCTGGAGAAAGCTTATGACACTTGTTGGAGGGGCGGCATTTTACGTACACTTCACGATTGGAATATCCGCGGTCGTCTTCCCATATTTCTTCGGGAGTTTATGACAGACCGCGTCTTTCGTGTACGTGTGGGCTCGGTTTTATCTCGTCGTTTTATTCAAGAGAACGGATTACCGCAGGGCTCTGTACTCAGTGTCACACTTTTTGCGATTGCTATCAACCCCATTGTTGATTGTATTCCACCTGGCATTTCATCGTCCCTTTTTGTTGACGATTTCGCTATTTATTGCAGTTCACGGCGGACCTGTCTACTCGAACGCCGTCTCCAGAGCTGTATCGACCGTCTCTATGCCTGGAGTAACGCCAACGGCTTTAATTTCTCCGCCGAGAAATCCGTCTGCATCAACTTTTGGCGCCGGAAGTATTTCCCTCCGCCCTCTCTCCATCTTGGGCTAGGGATACTTCCGTTTGCAGACGTGGCGAAATTTTTGGGGTTGATTTTTGATAGGAAGTTGTGTTGGACCTCGCACGTTTCCTTTTTAAAAAATCAAAGTGTGACCGTTCTCTTAATATTTTACGTGTTTTAAGTGGCACATCCTGGGGAGCTGATCGGACCGTCCTTCTTCGTCTTTATCGCTCTTTGGTCCGATCCAAGCTTGATTACGGGTGTATTGTTTATTCGTCGGCACGTCCATCTGTGTTACGTCGATTGAATGCCATTCACAATCGTGGCATAAGAGTCGCTACAGGGGCCTTTCCAACTAGCCCTGTACCCAGTCTGTACGCAGAAGCTGCAGAGCCTCCGCTGTCCTTCCGGCGTGAGATGCTTTTGTGCAGTTATGCTTGTCGACTCTCAAGCTTGCCTAACCACCCGTCCTTCGATGTATTTTACGAGGATTCGCTTGACCGGCAATATTTAGTTAGCTCCTCTGCATTGCTCCCTCCAGGGGTTCGATTTCGACTGCTACTTCGGCATTTGGACGTTACGCCAGCGCCGGCCCTTACCCGAGGGGAAACGCGCTTTCCTCCATGGTCGCGCGCTGAGGCCCACATCCACCTTGGGCTAACGTCGATGCCGAAAAATGCGACCCCTGCTTCTGTTCTTAGATCCGCCTTTTTAGAACTACAAGCGCAGTTCGGGGACAGTCATTTTATATATACTGATGGGTCTAAGACTGATGTTGGAGTAGGATGTGCCTTTGTTTTTGGTGTTCAGAGTTTTACTTTTCGTTTACCTCGACAATGTTCAATTTTTACCGCCGAACTTTTTAGCATTTATCAATCTGTTTTATACATTCAGCGGCTCGACTTACGGCACTGTTTTATTTGTACGGACTCTCTGAGTGCCCTTCAGGCTATTCATGCGCTGTACCATTACCACCCACTCGTACAGCGCATACATGACCTGCTCCACTCGCTTGGTGTCTCTGGCATCAGCGTGTCCTTCATGTGGATTCCAGGTCATGTGGGCATCTCAGGGAATGAGTCTGCCGACGCCGCTGCGAAATCGGCGATTTTATTACCCAGATTTTTTACCTCTGTTGTTTCCTCGTCAGATTCGTGTGCTATTTTACGTCGCCGCATCCTCTCGCGCTGGCGCGATGAGTGGACGGCCCTCCGGGGGAACAAATTGCGGGAGGTTAAGACTTTCCCGTTGATCTGGTGTACCTCTTCTCGTTCTTGTCAACGGGAAGAGGTAATTTTAGCTCGTCTACGGATTGGACATTGTGTTTTTAGTCATAGGTATTTGCTCAGTGGTGACCCCGCACCACTCTGTGGGCAGTGTGTCGTGCCCTTAACGGTGCGTCACATTTTAACAGAGTGTCAGGTTTTAGCTGCATTGCGTGCTCGTGTGGGTCTGCCTGTTGGCCTAGCCAACGTTTTGGCAGGCGACACGCGTGCTGTAGAATGTGTTTTACGTGATATTCATGACAGTGATTTTAATCTGCCTATTTAATGCGTTGGGCGTCTGTTGGCTTAGTACTTTTATTCTGTCTGTTTTTATGGGAACTCTTATCCCCAGTGGACATATGGCACTAATGTCCCTCGCATTCTACAGTTCCTGACACGTTTTCATCTTTTATTGCCCTTGTTTTTAGTGTGTTGATTTTTCAGAACTTTATATTGTTGTTATTGTTCTTCTTGTTGTTCTTGTTATTGTTGTTATTGTTATTGTTATTATTGTTGTTATTGTTATTTTGTTATTGTTCTGTTGTTAGTTTTAGCTTTTTGAACATCGCGGGTTTGTGTCCCGTTTTTAACTATGCGGTTTTTTACCTGTTTTATATTTTGACCTTATCTTTTATACATTGTAAGGGCGCTGATGACCGTAGCAGTTTAGCGCCCTTAAACCGCATATCATCATCATCATCATCAGGTCATGTGGGCATCTCAGGGAACGAGTCAGCCGACGCCGCTGCGAAATCGGCGATTTTATTACCCAGATTTTTTACCCCTGTTGTTCCCTCGTCAGATTCGTGTGTTATTTTACGTCGCCGCATCCTCTCGCGCTGGCGCGATGAGTGGACGGCCCTCCGGGGGAACAAGTTGCGGAAGGTTAAACCTCTTCCGCTAGTCTGGGCTACCTCTTCCCGTGCTTCTCGTCGGGAAGAGGTACTTTTAACACGCCTTCGTATCGGACATTGCCTTTTTAGTCATAGATACCTGTTAAGTGGTGATCCCGCACCTGTGTGTGGTCAGTGTGACGTGCCCTTAACGGTCCGTCACATTTTAACCGAGTGTCAAGTTTTAGCTCCACTGCGCGTTCGCGTGGGTCTGCCTGTTGGCCTAGCCAACGTGTTGGCAGACGACACGCATGCTGTAGAATGTCTTTTACGTTTTATCACTGACATTGGTTTTAGCCGTCGCATTTGATGCGCTGAGCGCCTTTTAGCTGTTTGATTTTATATTGTTAGTTTTAATGGGGCCCTTCTCCCCGGACATAAGGCGCTCATGTTCCTTGCATTCTACAGTTCTTGACACGTTTTATTCTTTTAGTGACCATGATTTTAGTGTGTTGGTTTTACAGATATATTTATTGTTATTCTTGTTATTGTTATTATTGTTATTGTTTTTATTGTTATTGTTATATTATTGTTATTTTTAACTTTTTTGACATCGCGGGTTTGTGTCCCGTTTTTTAATTATGCGGTTATCTTATCCTTTTGACTTTATATTTTATACATTGTAAGGGCGCTGATGACCTTAGTAGTTTAGCGCCCTTAAACCGCATCTCATCACATCACATCTCTCAAGCGCTTTTTGCACTTTGGAATATACATTATTAAATCCTTTTTGAGACGAACCACCAAAGTTCGTATTTTTGTTGTCTGCACAAATCAAAATAATGAACCAGGAAGGGAAATAGTTTTGTGGACTTATGATTTGAAGAATCTGTGTACACAGTGACGTAATTTGCTTTTTCTAAGACCTTTACTACATATGACATGGCAAATGGGCTGATCGCATTAGTCACGATAACCTCACTCTTTGTCTTTGTGCACGAATATTTGGGATCAAAGCATTTCTGAACCAATTTAGTTGTACAGTCTGTTGAACGAAATGTTTGGTTGTGTTGAACGGTGCGGAATGCAAAACTTCCTTCAGAAGCAGCCAATTTCTGTTCAGTTAATCCAAATTCAGCTCCTCGAAAGAAAGTTCTAAGGGATGAGCTGGAAGCAGCAGCATTGTCGGACAGCTTGTGCTTCTTTGTTTGGATGTGTCGTAAAATTTCACTTTTTCTGCCATTTGCTATTGAAAACAATGCGGAACACTTCATGCAGCATACATCACTGTTAGATTTATCTTGGACGATAAATGGATAGAGAGATTGCAGCTCAGTGTTTAATACACATTTTCCTTAACTTTTGGCATAATTATGTAAAGTTATACGCTACAGTTATCTTTCACCGCACACGAACTAGACAGTAAGCCGTTGAAAAACTTAAAAAGTCCAACACGACCGGAAGTTTCACAATTTCAGTTTCAACAACCATTTTTTTATAAGGCTGCCAACTTATATATGCACGTTAGTTTTTAATGATACTATTTCCTTTATTTCATAAAAGTCATTTTCCCAATGATGGAAAAATTGCATATTTTCCATTTTGCAGGAGTTTTTGCAGGATGGTTTTGAAATGCAGGATATTTATGAGGTTTTAGTCTCTTCGCGGGTAGCAGGATAAGGTGTCAAAAAAAAGGAGTATCCTGCGAAAAGCAGGACATCTGGTCACCCTACTCTAACCACACTTCTAAATGTGGCAACCTGAAGCAATAGGCAATGCACAAAGAAAGCAGAAGTGATAAACTGCTTACCATGTGAAAGCATTACATAGTATCAACCAAAGAACTTAAAAAAATCATGCCTCATTCAGTTTGATTTAATCAAAGAGTGATTTTCTTTATTCTTTGGGTATGACCACATTTTGTTCTACATTTGGTTTTGTTACATGTCACTAAAAACAACACCTATTTCAAAATATATGGGATGGTTAATGAAAAACAGGACAATATACATCCCGTATGTATTTTGTTGGGACAATGAGACACTTAAGCTACATAAGGGATGTTCCCATAAAATACAGGATGTCTGGTCACCCTAGTTTAGATTCTGCTACTGACACCAATGTAACTTTGTTCAGTTTTCAATGCCACTTCACTTTCCTAGTGTGACTTAATTCAGTCTTCACTGTCACTTCACTTTGGTTTGTATGTAGCAGTTGAGTGTATCACATACTAAACAGTCTCTGCTTCCTTCCGCTTCACATGCTGGAGTATTGAACACTGGACTTCACTAATCATACACCAAGCAGCACTCACTGTATGTCACAACTTGGAGAATAGCACTTTGTCACACAAATTACACTAACTCACTGACAGCTGAATGATGTGTGAGCATGCTTGGTTTTGTATAACGGTCGGAGAGTTCCAGAATGTTCATGGGAAGTGGGGGAAGAGGCATCCAGAATTTTCTGGTCGCATTTCAAAGTCATTCCTGGTATTTACATCTGGAAGAGTGCCCTCTCCCTCACCAACTAATTGTTGCCAAGCATTGAGTAACACATACAAACACACACACACACACACACACACACACATATATATATATATATATATATATATATATATATATATATATATACTCACACACATATATACAAGGATCTGCATTCGCTTTGTATGTTGATTTAACCGTTGGCTGTATTTGAATTTTTAGAATATTTTCCTTATGGAAGTACATTTATGTGAAGACATAACATATGTTATTTTAAGTGTTATTATTCATTAATATTAACTTGTATTCACAGAAGAGATGGTTTTTCAGCAATAATAATGAAATTAATTTAAAATTTAGATTTTTTTAAAAAACTTATTTATGGGCACTCTTTAACTACTATGGTCCTTAGCATACCATTCTATATTGGGCATGAAAGACCGGAAATTCATGTTCAGAGGCCTCTTTACTAGACTTGAGGTTCTTTTACATGCCGTAAATCCACGGCATGGGACCACTGGTTTTACTACCCCTCTAAAGGAAGCCATACAAAGGATTTTTATGCCCAAAAACCTCCATTACACTCCGCTGGGTTTGAATCTGCGACCTTGAGAACATGGTACCCCTAGACCATGGAGGACGACAAAATTTATATGTTAAAATTAATTTTCTTCATAAATAATTTCAAACAATTTCTGCCTCAGATCCCCTCAGGGGCTCACCTTATGTGAGTACGGGTTTTTTGGCGCACCCGGGGGTTCCCGATCCAATCATCGCCACCTTCATCCCCTCACCCCCATCCGGTCGAGGT
This sequence comes from Deroplatys truncata, assembly GCA_030765065.1. Classification (NCBI taxonomy): domain Eukaryota; kingdom Metazoa; phylum Arthropoda; class Insecta; order Mantodea; family Mantidae; genus Deroplatys; species Deroplatys truncata. Next base: position 375,664,573 of record CM060990.1, read on the forward strand.
GGGTTCTTCAAGTGACCGGTGGACCCAAGGTAGGCTCTCGTGCGTTCTTTGCATTCCATCCATACCGCACCTCACCATCGTTTCTTTCTTCCCTTATCACTTTCCGGCCATTTCGCACCACGACATTCGCATATCTCTTTTTCTTCCCCGCCGGCCTACCTTGCGTGCGAAACGCCCACACAGTTTTAGTTTCTTTTATCTTTTTATTTAAATCCTCCGTGGACACAGCCTGACGGATACCCGCGCACCGCGTGCGCAGCTGGGTGAGTGGGTAATGGCGTCATCCCCACCACCCGGGGTCGTCATGTAGGGTTTGTGTTCGTATCCGCTGTTCAACTGCAGTCCCACGGGGGGGCCATTGCATGAGCTGCTGACTTCTGACGGCGATTGGGTCCCTCTGTCTATGTTCTGGGAGGTGTGACCCTGGGGTGAGTCTGGTATAGATAGGCCACTCACCCAAGCCGGGGTAACGCCCGAGAAGTCAGAGCCCGAGGTCGGAGACGGTTGCAATGGTGGAGGATTTATCTCGCTATGGAGCACCCTTCCTCCATTAATACAAACAAGCGCCGAAAAGTTATTGTAACAGAAGTAGCACCGCCGTCATCTGGTTGTTACTTGGTCATTTCGAGAACAGAAGAAGGACAAAACTTTGAGAAGGTGAACCCTTTTATAATTCAGAAGGGCATAGATGCTATTGCTGGTGCGGTTCAATCATGCACTCGTCTACGGAATGGTTCCTTATTGGCACAAACTAAGTCCGATCAGCAAAGTAAGACCTTGTTGCGCGCTACGCTTCTCCACGGTTACCCCATCCGTGTTGAGAAACACCGCACATTGAACTCCTGTCGGGGCGTCGTTACCACCCATAGCCTCGATGGTATATCGGACGAGGATCTCGTAGAATATCTATCTGATCAAAAGGTCACTGCAGTGCATCGAGTGCAGGCCAAACGCGACGGCGTATTGGTACCCACTCGTACCCTGTTTATTACATTTGATGGCGTCGATCTGCCCACGAGCATTTCCGCAGGGTACGAACGGATTTCTGTGAGGCCTTATATTCCTAGACCTCTGCGTTGTTTTAAATGCCAACGTTTTGGGCATACGCAAGTCTCCTGTAAGAGTGCCGTTAACATCTGTGCAACATGTAGCCAGCCCTCACACGAAGGTACCTGTTCAACAGCCCCCGTCTGCGTTAATTGTAAAGGGTCACATTCTGCTTCGTTTGCCGACGGTCCGCGGTATTTGGACGAGAAGGCGATCCAGGAGATCCGGGTAAAGGAAAAACTCTCCTTCGCTGAAGCCCGGAGGCGTTTCCATGCGCGCCAACCTTCACTCCTGCGATCTGGCACATTTAGTTCTGTTGTTGCCTCGCCAGTACCACGAGTAGATGCCGAAACTCAGACCTGGACCTTGACTGGATTAACCGCCACTACCATCCGGCCGTCTATTAAGGCTACAGTTACCAAGCCGTATAAACCTGGTCCCAAGTCAATGAAGTCGCAAGCCGTTTAAAAGAAGCCCAAGCAGAAACTTCGTAGTGAAGATTTTTTGAAAGACCCTCCGCGTGCGCGCGGTAACAAAAGTTCACCATCTCCTCCTCGGAGGTCGCTGTCCCAGGATGGTCCTGGGACAAGCCGCGCTCAGCGGCACCCTTCACCCATCGCCACCCAGAACCGATTCACGGCGCTTGAATCGGTTTCTGGCACTGAGCGCGTGGGCCCTCCCTCCGAGGAAGCTATGGAGTCTGACCAACTCCATACCAAAAGCCCGAGCCCAAAGGTTAAACAAAAGGTAATTTTAAGCCGCCCTTCTAAATAGAAAGTTTATCCCCTTATTTTTAATGGCTATCCTGACCTGGAATGTACGTGGTGTACGATCGCATAGGGCGGAACTGCAACTTTTATTGCGTTCCCATTCGCCTATGGTCGTATGTTTGCAGGAGACTAAGCTTCGCCCTCACGATCCTTTTGATCTCCGAGGATATACTCCGGTTCGCTACGAACTTGAACCGGAGGAGGGTACTCCTGCTCATGGAGGTGTCATGTTCTTAGTGCGTAACGACGTTCATTTTACACCTGTCACACTTACATCCGACTTGCAAGCTGTTGCCGTTCGCCTTCACTTACCCGGCTTTTTGTTTTCTGTTTGCTCTGTATATTCACCTCCATCGTCTCCCCTCGCGCCCGCGGACATTCGAGCTCTCCTGTCCGCTCTCCCAACACCATTTCTTCTGTTGGGAGATTTTAATGCCCATCACCCACTATGGGGTTCGCCAAGGGCTTGTGCGAGGGGAACTCTTCTTTCCGACATTTTTTATCAGTTCAATCTTTCCATCCTCAATACAGGTGCACCTACTTTTATTTCTGATTCTTCTGGTACTTTCTCTCACCTGGACCTTGCCCTTTGCTCAATCCAGCTTGTACGTCGCCTTCAGTGGAACGTCGTCGCTGACACCTACTCCAGCGACCATTTCCCCTGCATCGTTTCTCTTCTGTCGCACCACGTACAGCATTCCAGAGTACCTACCTGGATATTCGCAAAAGCCGACTGGAGCTTGTATTCCAGCCTCGTGCATTTTGACGACCAGCCCTTCTCCGACATTAACCAACTAGTGCAGCACCTTACGTCTATTATTTTCTCAGCCGCCGAACGTGCAATACCCCGTTCATCCTCCCAACCTCGGCGGCCACCTGTTCCGTGGTGGAACGAGGATTGTCGGGACGCCGTTCGTGCCCGTAGGACTGCACTTAGGGTGTTTCGGCGCCACCCTACACTTGATAATTTGGGGACTTTTAAACAATCGCGCGACAGGGCTGGTCGCATTATTCAGGATAGCAAGAAGGCATCTTGGGCTCGTTTTGTCGAGTCGTTTAATCGTTTTACGCCTTCATCCGTTGTTTGGGATAAACTTCGTCGCTTCTCAGGTAAAGTGTCACATTGTACTGTTTCTGGCCTTCAGGTTTCTAATGCCACCATAGTGGATCCGGCTGCCATCGCTAACACTCTGGGTTCTGCCTTTGAGGCGGTTTCCAGTTCAGACCATTATTCCGCCGGCTTTCGCTCTATTAAAGACCGGCAGGATTCCGCATCATATACTTTTCGGTCTGTTAATGATGAATGCTATAACAAACTATTCACAATGAGGGAGCTGGAGCACGCTCTTCATTGCTCTGGGCACTCCGCTCCCGGGCCGGACGGCATTCATGTCCTGATGTTACAGAACCTTTCAGCCGACAGTAAGCTATTTCTCTTACAGGTCTATAACCGTATTTGGCAAGACGGCATTTTTCCTTCCGTTTGGCGCGAAGCCACCATTGTCCCTATACTTAAGCCTGGGAAGGATCGCCAACTACCTTCCAGCTACCGCCCTATCTCCCTCACCAGTTGCATTTGTAAGGTGATGGAGCGCATGATCTACGGGCGGTTGACATGGTGGCTTGAGTCTCAGAAACTTCTAGCGAACGCTCAGTGCGGGTTTCGTCGCTATCGCTCTACCGTCGACCATCTGGTGTCCTTGTCGACGCATATTATGAATGGATTTCTGAGAAAGTGTCAAACCGTGGCTGTATTTTTTGACCTGGAGAAAGCTTATGACACTTGTTGGAGGGGCGGCATTTTACGTACACTTCACGCATGGAATATGCGCGGTCGTCTTCCCATATTTCTTCGGGAGTTTATGACGGACCGCGTCTTTCGTGTACGTGTGGGCTCGGTTTTATCTCGTCGTTTAATTCAAGAGAACGGAGTACCGCAGGGCTCTGTACTCAGTGTCACACTTTTTGCTTTGCTATCAACCCCATTGTTGATTGTTTTCCACCTGGCATTTCATCGTCCCTTTTTGTTGACGATTTTGCTATTTATTGCAGTTCACGGCGGACCTGTCTACTCGAACGCCGTCTCCAGAGCTGTATCGACCGTCTCTACGCCTGGAGTAACGCCAACGGCTTTAATTTCTCCGCCGAGAAATCCGTCTGCATCAACTTCTGGCGCCGGAAGTATTTCCCTCCGCCCTCTCTCCATCTTGGGCCAGGGATACTTCCGTTTGCAGACGAGGCGAAATTTTTGGGGTTGATTTTTGATAGAAAGTTGTGTTGGACCTCGCACGTTTCCTTTTTAAAAGCAAAGTGTGACCGTTCTCTTAATCTTTTACGTGTTTTAAGTGGCACATCCTGGGGAGCTGATCGGACCGTCCTTCTTCGCCTTTATCGCTCTTTGGTCCGATCCAAACTTGATTACGGGTGTATTGTTTATTTGTCGGCACGTCCAATTCTGTTACGTCGATTGAATGCCATTCAACATCGTGGCATAACAGTCGCTACAGGGGCCTTTCCAACCAGCCCTGTTTTTAGCCTGTATGCTGAAGCTGCAGAGCCTCCGCTGTCCTTCAGGCGTGAGATGCTCTTGTGCAGCTATGCTTGTCGACTCTCAAGCTTGCCTGACCACCCGTCCTTCGAGTTATTTTTCGAGGAGTCACTTGATCGTCACTATTTTATTAGCTTATCTGCTTTGCTGCCACCAGGGGTTCGCTTTCGACAGCTCCTTCGGCTTTTAGACGTTCCGCCAGCGCCGGCCCTTCCTCGGGGGGAAACGCGTTTTCCTCCATGGTCTCGCGCTGAGGCCCACTGTCACCTTGGGCTAACGTCGATGCCGAAGACTGAGACCCCTGCTTCAGTCTTTAGATCGGCTTTTTTAGAAGTACGGGCTCAATTCGGAGACTTCCATTTATCTTTACCGATGGATCTAAGACTGAAGCTGGTGTTGGATGTGCCTTTGTTTCTGGTAACTGTAGTTTTAAGTTTGGTTTACCTGGACAATGTTGAATTTTTACCGCCGAACTTTTTAGCATTTATCAATCTATTTTATACATTCAGCGGCACGCCTTACAGCACTGTTTTATTTGCACGGACTCTCTGAGTGCCCTTCAGACTATTACTGCGCTGTACCATTACCACCCGCTTGTACAGCGCATACATGACCTGCTCCACTCGCTTGATGTCACTGGCATCAGCGTGTCCTTCATGTGGATTCCAGGTCATGTGGCCATCTCAGGTAATGAGTCTGCCGACGCCGCTGCGAAATCGGCGATTTTATTACCCAGATTTTTTACCTCTGTTGTTCCCTCGTCAGATTCGTGTGTTATTTTACGTCGCCGCATCCTCTCGCGCTGGCGCGATGAGTGGACGGCCCTCCGGGGGAACAAGTTGCGGGAGGTTAAGCCTCTCCCGTTAATCTGGGGTACCTCTTCTCGTTCTTTACGCCGGGAAGAGGTACTTTTAGCCCGTTTACGAATTGGACATTGTCGTTTTAGTCATAGTTACCTGCTCAGTGGTGATCCCGCTCCGCTGTGTCAGCAGTGTGACGTGCCCTTAACGGTGCGTCACATTTTAACTGAGTGTCAAGTTTTAGCTCCACTGCGCGTTCGCCTGGGTCTGCCTGTTGGCATAGCCAACGTTTTGGCAGACGACGCGCAAGCTGTAGAATGTCTTTTACGTTTTATAAGTGACATTGATTTTAATCGTCGCATTTGATGCGCTGAGCGTCTTTTAGCTTTGTTATTTGATTCTGTATGTTTTTATAGGGACTTACTCCCCAGAGACATATGGCGCTCATGTCCCGCATTCTACAGTTCTTGACACGTTTTAATCTTTTATTGGCTATGCTTTTAGTGTGTTGGTTTTTGAGATATATTTATTGTTATTATTGTTGTTATTGTTATTCTTGTTGTTATTGTTATTGTTATGCTATTGTTAGTTTTAACTTTTTGGACATCGCGGGTTTGTGTCCCGTTTTTTAATTATGCGGTTTTTTTACCTTTTATATTTTGACCTTATATTTTACACATTGTAAGGGCGCTGATGACCCTAGCAGTTTAGCGCCCTTAAACCGCATATCATCATCATCATCATGTCCTTCCGGCGTGAGATGCTTTTGTGCAGCTATGCTTGTCGGCTCTCAAGCTTGCCTAACCACCCGTCCTTCGATGTATTTTACGAGGATTCGCTTGATCGCCAATATTTCGTTAGCTCCTCTGCATTGCTCCCTCCAGGGGTTCGATTTCGACTGCTACTTCGGCATTTGGACGTTACGCCAGCGCCGGCCCTTACCCGAGGGGAAACGCGTTTTCCTCCATGGTCGCGCGCTGAGGCCCACATCCACCTTGGGCTAACGTCGATGCCGAAAAATGCGACCCCTGCTTCTGTTCTTGGATCCGCCTTTTTAGAACTACAGGGGCAGTTCGGGGACTGTCATTTTATATATACTGATGGGTCTAAAACTGATGTTGGAGTAGGATGTGCCTTTGTTTTTGGTGTACAGAGTTTTGCTTTTCGTTTACCTCGACAATGTTCAATTTTTACCGCCGAACTTTTTAGCATTTATCAATCTGGTTTATTCATTCAGCGGTACGACTTACGGCATTGTTTTATTTGTACGGAATCTCTGAGTGCCCTTCAGACTATTCATGCGCTGTACCATTACCACCCACTCGTACAGCGCATACATGACCTGCTCCACTCGCTTGGTGTCTCTGGCATCAGCGTGTCCTTCATGTGGATTCCAGGCCATGTGGGCATCTCAGGTAATGAGTCTGCCGACGCCGCTGCGAAATCGGCGATTTTAATACCGAGATTTTTTATTTCTGTTGTTCCCTCGTCAGATTCGTGTGTTATTTTACGTCGCCGCATCCTCTCGCGCTGGCGCGATGAGTGGACGGCCCTCCGGGGGAACAAGTTGCGGGAGGTTAAGCCTTTCCCGTTGATCTGGGGTACCTCTTGTAGTTCTTGTCGTCGGGAAGAGGTAATTTTAGCTCGTCTACGGATTGGACATTGTGTTTTTAGTCATAGGTATTTGCTCATTGGTGACCCCGCAGCACTCTGTGGGCAGTGTGTCGTGCCCTTAACGGTGCGTCACATTTTAACAGAGTGTCAGGTTTTAGCTGCATTGCGTGCTCGTGTGGGTCTGCCTGTTGGCCTAGCCAACGTTTTGGCAGACGACACGCGTGCTGTAGAATGTGTTTTACGTTTTATTCATGACAGTGATTTTAATCTGCGCATTTAATGCGTTGGGCGTCTGTTAGCTTAGTACTTTTATTCTGTCTGTTTTTATGGTAACTCTTATCCCCAGTGGACATATGGCGCTCATGTCCCTCGCATTCTACAGTTCCTGACACGTTTTAATCCTTTATTGCCTATGCTTTTAGTGTGTTGGTTTTTCAGAACTTTGTATTGTTCTTATTGTTGTTATTGTTATTATTGTTGTTCTTTTTATTGTTATTGTTATTATTGTTGTTATTGTTATTATTGTTATTATTGTTGTTATTGTTATTATTGTTATTGTTATATTATTGTTAGTTTTAGCTTTTTGATCATCGCGGGTTTGTGTCCCGTTTTTTTAAATATGCGTTTCTTTTACCTATTTTATATTTTGACCTGTCTTTTATACATTATAAGGGCGCTGATGACCATAGCAGTTTAGCGCCTTTAAACCGCATATCATAATCATCTCCCTGAAATTAGGTTCTCAATAATATTAATCTCTATCAGTATATCAATGACTTACTCCCTTCATAAAGTGACTAAGGTTGGTTCATTACCTCAATTTAGAATATTAAGGTTTGGACTCGCCGAGTAGTCCATTAAATTTTCTCCTCTAGGATTGATATCATTGCTTCCCCACAATGTTGGTGTGCATTGGCATCAACCCCCAAGATTAACTCCTTTCCATTTTCTCCACAGTGGGTCACAAGTTCCCTCACCGCTGTCGATGGTGGTTCAGAGTCTTCATAAGGGAGGTAGATGGAAGAGTATTAAAACTCTTCTCTCTCCTGCCTCCTCCACTGTTGTTTAGAGTGTAGTTACATCCCTGGAACAGTGCTCAATAAGAAGCAATGCATTTATCCAATTCTTAGTATAAATGCATGATCTTGGATTATTATTGCTAGGTCTATATATAGTACCCTTAGTACAATTGATCCCTCTAATTGAACCCCTGTTGAGCCAAGGTTCCTGTATGAGAGCAATATCAACATTGTCTTCAACAAGTCTCTTACTTAAAATGGCTGAAGCTGCCTTACAGTGCTGCAAGTTAATTTGAACTATTTTCATAATTGCATTCAACCCACAACACTTACCTTAAGCAGTAACTGATGCGGATCCTCCAGAGTCCCCTATCTCCATTGTCTCTGGACCGCCTCCACTATTGCTGCCTGCCTTCTTCGCCTTGTCTGATTCTGCCTTTCTCTCCGGGTCAGACAAGATCTTAAAAAGGGCCCTGTCTATCCCAGTATAGGCCGACATGCCAAGTTCCTTTATCTTCTTAGCAGACTCTTGGTCCACCATTAAAATTAGGCGTTGACCAGAGGAGTCTGCCTGCTTGTCAGTGATTTTACAGTGCTCCATATTCAGCTCCTGGTTTAATTTCTGGATATGTCTTAGCAGCACCTTAGGATCATCGTTGTAATGTCCCGAGTCCTAAGGGCCATCTTGACTGGCTTGGTTAGATCTTCTGTAGCTACTACTTTAAGGGCTAAATTCTCCTTGATTTTAGCTCCTTGAATGTGTTTTTGGAGCCAATTGCATGACTGCTCATCACAATAATATATCAGAGCCACATCGGTAGAGAAAAGGACCTGAGTTTAGGTAGAGATTCGCTAGATGGTACCTCATCAATCTTCGTCAGAATCTCAGCCTGATTGAGTTGAATGTCCTCCCCAATCAGCTTTCTCTCAGGATAGGATTCTCCAACAATTGCCATCTTAAAAGCAGCCAAAGCTTCCCTGTAAGCGACACCAGGTTCAGTGTCCCTAGGCCTCTTAACAGGTTTGGTTTTATCCGAAGGAGGAGTATCCACACTAGTCCTGGTTCTTTTAGAAGTCCCTGGATCAGTACAGACCTCCCCCCTCTACTCTGTGGGTTTACATTGCCTGTGCCCTCACTCATTTTAGTTTTTTTAATTCTTCTTCTAGTTGTCCCTGACAACTTCTTGGTGCCCAGGTGCATTCTATTGATTCCAGATGCAGTTGCACCCATTTGTTTATCTAGTGACGGATTTCTCTCTACTGGAAAGTCTGTCACTTGACTTTTCTTTGTCAGGTGAGAGATTTCTCTCAGCTGGAGAGTCTCTCTCACCAGCCTTGAAAATATTTGTTTTATTTTGGTCCATCTTGGTCCCATGAGTAGCAGGGAAATAAGTCACCCAATACAGAGCCCCGTATATATTGGGAATGCTAATTACTTCAGGGTGCTGCCTGGTGCCCTGAAGAGATCATTCACGACACTGCATTTTTTACCACCCCAGTGCCATTCATCCCTCGGCACGATGCATTTCCACCTTGGATTGGGTGGATCAGAGCATTAAAGTCCTCCAACTGGGAGGGACTTGGGTTGGGTTTTCTGTTGAGCCACTTCTTAGTCTGGTACCTCATTACGAACCTCCCTGGCATAGTGCCTCTACCAGCACAGCTTAGTAAATCACTGGTACATGGAACCCCCCCACCAACTACAAGGTCTTGTGGCTCCTAGGGGAGGACCCAGTGGGGTACATGGATTGATTTCTGTGTGTACTATTGTGACCACTTCTAAACAGTGAAGCAGTCGATTCCCTCGAAGTACAAGAAGCCAAGGCTATTCAAACTGCCCAAGAACTGTTTTCAAAGAGCGAAATAATGGGGAAATTAACATATATTAAGGCAAGTTTTGGCTCATTATCTAAAATATTGTGCATCTTCAAGTAAAGGGTGTGGCACTGTAAAACATGATTCATGTAGTCACAACAAGTGCAGATGGATTAAAAAATGTTTGCAGTGATATTTGTGTATCGGTGTCAGACAAACTGAAACACATTATTGACAAAAACTCTGGCTATAATGTTTTGTGCTCCATCTCTTGGGTATTGATGGGGGAAGATTTTAGCCTGTCTGGCATTGAAGAGGAACTTACATCCAGTGATTTTGTGCACTATAAGTATAATTGGCGCAACAGCTTTAGACATGTGAAAATCTTAATGACAGCTATGAAGCGAGTTGCTTACCAGATCAGGAGGTGACCGGTCGTCTGCATGCTGCAGGAGTGCATGGGACAGTCATTGTCAAATATCTGCACACCGGTTATGCACTGCATTGCACTACACTGCGCTGCACTGATATACAGTATATTTAATCCACCACTGTAAGAAGTGCTTAATATAAAAACTGGTCAATCATCTGCCTCCAGTTCTTGACATCAGCCCAGATAATTCTATCGGGTTTAAATCTGGTTGATACGGTGGCAGTCTAAGTACATTATGGCCATGTTGTATTAAAATCTGATCAAGTATAGATTCTGAAGCGATTTGTTGGCTTTAATTAAGTTATACAGTGTTGTTTTACTCATGCTTTCATCAAAAGCTATTTTATGCCTAAGTAACCAAGCTCTCATTTCTTCTTTCAAGGAATTTGAGGTAGGTGGTTTGTCAATTTGAATGTTGATGCATTGTGAAGCATTGTCGATAACCAGAACAGACCCATTCGACATATTAGGTATCAACATGGTGTTGATTCACTTCATGTAATTTTCTGTATTCATTTCTTGATGAAAATCTCCTGTTTTTTGTTGCGACTCATCACTCCAACTTTTAGATGTTGTATGACTGCTATGTATGTATAAGTCGTCTTCATACACTATAGTTTGACCCTATAATTTGTACCTCTGAGTAAGGTACTCTTCCAGCTGAGATTGTATGTCGTGCATGTCTATTAGAGCTCTTCTATTTGATTTTGTTTTCTTCCACTTGAACCCTAAATCTTTTATAATTTTTCTGAAATTTGTAGACCACCTTGAAATTTATGCTGATATAAGTACATATAAAATTATCGTCATATGGAAAGGTAGAATCAGACTGAAAAATTCAATGCCATAGCTGGGATTTGAACCAGGGATCTTAGGCTTTCCGTGCCATTGCTCTAACCAACTAAGCTATCATGGCAACATGTTCAAAATCCGTGGTTCAAATTCCGGCTATGGCATTGAATGTTTCAGTCTGATCTGATTGTATGTCGTGCTTTTCTATTAGAACTCTTCTATTTAATTTCGTTTTCTTCCACTTGAACCCTAAATCTTTTATAATTTTTCTGAGATTTGTAGCACCACCTTGAAAATCTATGCTGTCTTTCAGCTTGTTGAGCAATGTGCTCATTGTTGACAGTTTTTTCTTCCACATAGAAATTCTGAATCGTGCTTCATGAAGTCGAGGACATTTGCAATTATTTCCCTGCTTTGACTATGTAATACCTTACCACTTAAGTTTGAAAACATAGGAGACATTGTTATAAATATAATAAACATAAAATAAACACTATTTAGGTGCTGCTCTCTTTGAAATTACAACCAGATGCGAACACTTTCTATGCAGACTGTATGTGTTATACACTATGAGTAAGCAAAGGTATTATATCACTTTCGTTGATTAAGCTAAACATAAACCATTCCTAGGCTCGGCAGCTGGGGTGGCAATGAAGGTCACGATTCCAGAAGTTTTGCGCCAGCTATATGTTCCCATCGCATCTGTAGATGTTGAAAGGAGTTTTTCAGTCTACAAGAGCATACTGGCAGACAATTGTTTGTTTTCTTTCAAGAATCTGTGGATGATCTCCATCTACTGTAATGCAGAATGAGGTAAGCCTGTGAATTGTAATATGTAAATGGGTGTATAATTTTTCAATAATGTTTCCATCCAATAATGTATTCAGTTATTTAACAGTATTTTTTTCTCCTTCCAGGTGTTCCCTTCTTCTTATCTTGCAAGAACTGTTCCACATATACTGCATAAATCAAAGGGCTGAAGTTAACAGTAATTGTCATCTTGAAATTTTCTCATTCTTGTTATAAATTATAATTTTAATTTGCATATAGAAAGACTGTGCTTGAATTTAATTGTAGGTAATTCCAAGCCTAGAATTGGGCCAACAACACATATGTAGAACAGGCCAAATCTGATAAATAAACTATATTTTCATGCAAATTTTTGGGTCTTTTTTCCAGTTTTTGGGTGATTTTTTTTTATATTTTTGCAGTCATTTTATAGCTAATTTTTTAAAAATATGTTTAGATCATCAAAATCAGGGCCCTGTTTATCACCCTTCTTTAACAGGCTTGACAATAGCATATTTACATTTTTCTGGAAAGATTCCAGTTTTCAAAAATGTTTTCTTTAAACACAAACACTTCCTTAAAGTGTACAGAATTACTGAGAAAGGTTATCTACATTCAAGGGAGAGTCAAAGCAGACAAAGATGCACTCTCAAGGCATTCTGGTTGAGAAGACAGTTAAAGATTTCTTAAAGCAAAGCATGCTGAAATAAGTTTTAAAAGTATGGTTTTGGTATGTTCTTCCCAGTGGGGTTTGTATGAGGCGCATTCAGAAAGTAAGCTTCCCTGTTTTTTTAAAACAAAGAAAACATAGTTACATGAAAAACTTAATTGGCAACAGGTACAGTAATGTTCGAGTTATTTTTCAACATAGTCATCACAAGAATTGAGACCTTGTCATATCGTGGGATCAGTTTTGTATTCCTGTGTCATAGAAGTCTGCCGCCTGTGAATGGAACCAGTGTGTGACAGTCGTCTTTAGCTCTTCGCCGTTGTCAAAATGCTGACCAGAGGAGAGGAATTTCTTGAGGTGCAAGAAAAGATGGAAATCGCTGGGAGCAAGATCAGGACTGTATGGTGGATGATACAACAGCTCCCAGCCGAACTCCTGCAGAACAGCTGCTGTGCACCGAGCCGTATGTGGACGAGCATTGTTATGGAGCAGCACAACACCTGCAGTAAACATTCCACGCCTCTTGTTTTGAATGACACCTCGTAATTTCTGCAGTGTTTCACAGTAACAGTCAGCGTTCATGTTTCACCTCTGGGCAGGAAGTCAATGAACAGAATGCCCTTGCTGTCCCAGAGCACCATGCACATCACTTTCTGCACCGACACAGTCTGTTTGAATTTCTTCTTGACCGGAGATCCACTGTGACGCAAATGCATTGACTGCTGGTTGGTTTTCGGGGTAAAGTGTGAAACCCATGTCTCATCGCCCGTGATGATTCTGTCAAGGAACTCCTCACTGCCTTCATGATACTGCTGCAGAAATGTCAGTGTTGCTTCTAAGCGTTTCGTTTTGTGTTTGTGTGTCAGGTTTTTCGGCACCCACCTGGCACATAATTTCCTGAACAGCAGGTGCTTAGTAACAATTTCATGCAACAAGGATCGCGATATCTGTGGAAAACGGCTGCGGAGCTCTGTAATCATGAAGCGACGGTTCTCCACGATGCGCTGCCGCATAAGCTCAACAAGGTTATCATTGATGAGGGGCGATCACCCACTGCAGTCTTCACCATGAACACTTTGATACCTTCGGAAAACTGCCTACACCAGCGACGCACCATCTGTTTGCTTATGATGTTCGGCCTGTAGACCTGACAGAGCTGACAATGAATTTCGATCGGCGCTATGCTTTGTGTAGTAAGGAACTTTACCTCTGACCGAACCTTACAGGCGGCGGGAGAACGAATAAGAGCCGCCATTTCGGGCCACTGCTGCCGCGCTACTGGCACCAGTTGGGACCTGTCAGGCCGGTATATGATTGATACATCATAGATCTGTTACGCATGTGCAACTTTCCCGGCTAAATACGTTTACTTTAAAGGAAGCAAAATCGGAAACTTAATTTCTAGATGCGCTTTGTATCAAAGCTTTATGTTATAATAAGTATGTAAAAGAGTCCACTGTCCCCCCCAGGGGTTCAGCTTATATGAGTACGGGTGTTGGCGTACCCGGGGGTTCCCGAGCAATTCATCGCCATCTTCATCGCTTCATCCCCTTCCGGTCGAGGTGCGTTCGTTCTCGTGACCGGGGGACTCAAGGTAGGCTCTCGTGCGTTCTGTGCATTTCATTTCATGACACCCTCGCCATTGTTTTTTATTCTTTCTTCTATTTCTGCACATTTCGCACCACGTCCATTCATTTAAACATCTCTTTTCCTTCTTCGCCGGCCTACCTTGAGTGCGAAACGACCACACACGTTGTTTCTTTTAACCTTTTATTTTAATCCTCCGTGGACACAGCCTGACGGATACCCGCGTACGAGGTGCGCAGCTAGGTGAGTGGGTAATAGCGTCATCCCCACCACCCGGGGTCGTCATGTAGAGTTTGTGTTCGTATCCGCTGTTGAACTGCAGTCCCGCGGGGGGGGGCATTGCATGAGCTGCTGACTTCTGACGGCGATTGGGTCCCTCTGTCTATGTTCTGGGAGTTGTGACCCTGGGGTGAGATACGTATAGATAGGCCACTCGCCCCTCAGGGGCTCACCTTATGTGAGTACGGGTTTTTGGCGCACCCGGGGGTTCCCGAGCCATTCATCGCCACATTCATCCCCTCACCCCCATCCGGTCGAGGTTGGTTCTGCAAGTGACCGGTGGACACAAGGTAGGCTCTCGTGCGTTCGTTACATTCCATTCATACCGCACCTCACCATCGTTTCTTTCTTCTCTTGTCACTTTCCGGCCATTTCGCACCACGACATTCGCATATCTCTCTTTTTCTTCCCCGCCGGCCTACCTTGCGTGCCAAACGCCCACAAAGTTTTAGTTTCTTTTATCCTTTTATTTAAATCCTCCGTGGACACAGCCTGACGGATACCCGCGCACCGCGTGCGCAGCTGGGTGAGTGGGTAATGGCGTCATCCCCACCACCCGGGGTCGTCATGTAGGGTTGTTGTTCGTATCCGCTGTTCAACTGCAGTCCCGCGGGGGGGCCATTGCATGAGCTGCTGGCTTCCGACGGCGATTGGGTCCCTCTGTCTATGTTCTGGGAGGTGTGACCCTGGGGTGAGCTAGGTATAGATAAGCCACTCACCCAAGCCGGGGTAACGCCCGGGAAGTCAGAGCCCGAGGTCGGAGACGGTTGCAATGGTGGAGGATTTATTTCGCTATGGAGCACCCTTCCTCCATTACTACTAACAAGCGCCGAAACGTTTATGTAACAGAAGTGACACCACCGACAACTGGTTGTTGCTTGGTCATTTCACGAACCGAAGAAGGACAAAGTTTTGAGAAGGTGAGCCCTTTCATCATACAAAAGGGTATTGATGCAATTGCTGGTGCGGTTCAGTCCTGCACTCGTCTACGGAATGGTTCCTTATTAGCCCAAACGAAATCCGATCAGCAAAGTAAGAACTTGTTGCGCGCTACGCTTCTCCACGGCTATCCCATCCGTGTGGAGAAGCACCGCACATTGAATTCCTGTCGAGGCGTTATTACCACCCATAGCCTCGATGGTATATCGGACGAGGACCTGGTAGAATATCTTGCAGACCAGAGGGTGACAGCGGTCCATCGAGTGCAGGCCAAACGCGACGGCGTATTGGTACCCACTCGTACCCTGTTTATTACATTTGATGGCGTCGATCTGCCCACGAGCATCTCCGCAGGGTACGAACGAATTTCTGTGAGGCCTTATATTCCTAGACCTCTGCGTTGTTTTAAATGCCAACGTTTTGGGCATACGCAAGTCTCATGTAAGAGTGCCGTTAACATCTGTGCAACATGTAGCCAGCCCTCACACGAAGGTACCTGTTCAACAGCCCCCGTCTGCGTTAATTGTAAAGGGTCTCATTCTGCTTCGTTTGCCGACTGTCCGCGGTACTTGGACGAGAAGGCGATCCAGGAGATACGGGTAAAGGAAAAACTCTCCTTCGCTGAAGCCCGGAGGCGTTACCATGCGCGCCAACCTTCACTCCTGCGATCTGGCACATTTAGTTCTGTTGTTGCCTCGCCAGTACCACGAGTAGATGCCGAAACTCAGACCTGGACCTTGACTGGATTAACCGCCACTACCATCCGGCCGTCTATTAAGGCTACAGTTACCAAGCCGTATAAACCTGGTCCCAAGTCAATGAAGTCGCAAGCCGTTGAAAAGAAGCCCAAGCAGAAACTTCGTAGGGAAGATTTTTTGAAAGACCCTCCGCGTGCGCCACCCGGGGGTTCCCGATCCAATCATCGCCACCTTCATCCCCTCACCCCCATCCGGTCGAGGTGGGTTCTTCTCGTGACCGGTGGACATAAGGTAGGCTCTCGTGCGTTCTTTACATTCCATTCATACCGCACCTCACCATCGTTTCTTTCTTCCCTTATCACTTTCCGGCCATTTCGCACCACGACATTCGCATATCTCTTTTTCTTCCCCGCCGGCCTACCTTGCGTGCGAAACGCCCACACAGTTTTAGTTTCTTTTATTTTTTTATTTAAATCCTCCGTGGACACAGCCTGACGGATACCCGCGCACCGCGTGCGCCGCTGGGTGAGTGGGTAATGGCGTCATCCCCACCACCCGGGGTCGTCATGTAGGGTATGTGTTCGTATCCGCTGTTCAACTGCAGTCCCTCGGGGGGGCCATTGCATGAGCTGCTGACTTCTGACGGCGATTGGGTCCCTCTGTCTATGTTCTGGGAGGTGTGACCCTGGGGTGAGTCTGGTATAGATAGGCCACTCACCCAAGCCGGGGTAACGCCCGAGAAGTCAGAGCCCGAGGTCGGAGACGGTTGCAATGGTGGAGGATTTATTTCGCTATGGAGCACCATTCCTCCATTACTACTAACAAGCGCCGAAAAGTTTATGTAACAGAAGTGACACCACCGACAACTGGTTGTTACTTGGTCATTTCACGAACCGAAGAAGGACAAAGCTTTGAGAAGGTGAACCCTTTCATCATTCAAAAGGGCATTGATGCAATTGCTGGTGCGGTTCAGTCCTGCACTCGTCTACGGAATGGTTCCTTATTAGCCCAAACGATATCCGATCAGCAAAGTAAGACCTTGTTGCGCGCTACGCTTCTCCATGGCTATCCCATCCGTGTGGAGAAGCACCGCACATTGAATTCCTGTCGAGGCGTTATTACCACCCATAGCCTCGATGGTATATCGGACGAGGACCTGGTAGAATATCTTACAGACCAGAAGGTGACAGCGGTCCATCGAGTGTAGGCCAAACGCGACGGCGTATTGGTACCCACTCGTACCCTGTTTATTACATTTGATGGCGTCGATCTGCCCACGAGCATTTCCGCAGGGTACGAACGGATTTCTGTGAGGCCTTATATTCCTAGACCTCTGCGTTGTTTTAAATGCCAACGTTTTGGGCATACGCAAGTCTCATGTAAGAGTGGCGTTAACATCTGTGCAACATGTAGCCAGCCCTCACACGAAGGTATCTGTTCAACAGCCCCCGTCTGCGTTAATTGCAAAGGGTCTCATTCTGCTTCGTTTGCCGTCTGTCCGCGGTACTTGGACGAGAAGGCGATCCAGGAGATCCGGGTAAAGGAAAAACTCTCCTTCGCTGAAGCCCGGAGGCGATACCATGCGCGCCAACCTTCACTCCTGCGATCTGGCACATTTAGTTCTGTTGTTGCCTCGCCAGTACCACGAGTAGATGCCGAAACTCAGACCTGGACCTTGACTGGATTAACCGCCACTACCATCCGGCCGTCTATTAAAGCTACTGCTACCAAGCCTTATAAACCTGGTCCAAAGTCAATGAAGTCGCAAGCTGCTGAAAAGAAGCCCAAGCAGAAACTACGTAGGGTAGATTTCTTGAAAGACCCTCCGCGTGCGCGCGGTAATAAAAGTTCACCTTCTCCTCCTCGGAGGTCGCTGTCCCAGGAAGGTCCTGGGACAAGCCGCGCTCAGCGGCACCCCTCACCCATCGCCACCCAGAACCGATTCACGGCGCAGTTTCTGGCACTGAGCGCGTGGGCCCTCCCTCCGAGGAAGCTATGGAGTCTGACCAACTCCATACAAAACCCCGAGCCCAAAGGTTAAACAAAAGGTAATTTTAAGCCGCCCTTCTAAATAGACAGTTTATCCCCTTTTTCTTAATGGCTATCCTGACCTGGAATGTACGTGGTGTACGATATCATAGGGCGGAACTGAAACATTTATTGCGTTCCCATTCGCCTATGGCCGTGTGTTTGCAGGAGACCAAGCTTCGCCCTCACGACCCTTTCGATCTCCGAGGGTACACTCCGGTTCGCTACGATCTTGACCCGGAGGAGGGTGCTCCTGCTCATGGAGTTGTCATGTTGTTGGTGCGTAATGACGTTCATTTTCAACCTATCATACTTACGTCCGACTTGCAAGCTGTTGCCATTAGACTGCAGTTACCCGGTTTTTTCTTTTCTGTTTGTTCTGTGTATTCACCTCCATCGTCTCCCCTCGCTCCCGCGGACATTCGAGCTCTTCTGTCCGCTCTCCCAACACCAGTTCTTCTGTTGGGAGATTTTAATGCCCATCACCCACTATGGGCCCCTCAGGGGCTCACCTTATGTGAGTACGGGTTTTTGGCGCACCCGGGGGTTCCCGAGCCATTCATCGCCACATTCACCCCCTCACCCCCATCCGGTCGAGGTGGGTTCTTCAAGTGACCGGTGGACCCAAGGTAGGCTCTCGTGCGTTCTTTGCATTCCATCCATACCGCACCTCACCATCGTTTCTTTCTTCCCTAATCACTTTCCGGCCATTTCGTACCACGACATTCGCATATCTCTTTTTCTTCCCCGCCGGCCTACCTTGCGTGCGAAACGCCCACACAGTTTTAGTTTCTTTTATCTTTTTATTTAAATCCTCCGTGGACACAGCCTGACGGATATCCGCGCACCGCGTGCGCAGCTGGGTGAGTGGGTAATGGCGTCATCCCCACCACCCGGGGTCGTCATGTAGGGTTTGTGTTCGTATCCGCTGTTCAACTGCAGTCCCGCGGGGGGGCCATTGCATGAGCTGCTGGCTTCCGACGGCGATTGGGTCCCTCTGTCAATGTTCTGGGAGGTGTGACCCTGGGGTGAGATCGGTATAGATAGGCCACTCACCCAAGCCGGGGTAACGCCCGGGAAGTCAGAGCCCGAGGTCGGAGACGGTTGCAATGGTGGAGGATTTCTTTTCGATATGGAGCACCCTTTCTCCATTAATACAAACAAGCGCCGAAAAACTATTGTAACAGAAGTAGCACCGCCGACATGTGGTTGTTACTTAGTCATTTCAAGAACAGAAGAAGGACAAAATTTTGAGAAGGTGAACCCTTTTATCATTCAGAAGGGAATAGATGCTATTGCTGGTGCAGTTCAATCATGCACTCGTCTACGGAATGGTTCCTTATTGGCACAAACTAAGTCCGATCAGCAAAGTAAGACCTTGTTGCGCGCTACGCTTCTCCACGGTTACCCCATCCGTGTTGAGAAGCACCGCACATTGAACTCCTGTCGGGGCGTCGTTACCACCCATAGCCTCGATGGAATATCGGACGAGGATCTCCTAGAATATCTATCCGATCAGAAGGTGACTGCAGTGCATCGAGTGCAGGCCAAACGCGACGGCGTATTGGTACCCACTCGTACCCTGTTTATTACATTTGATGGCGTCGATCTGCCCACGAGCATTTCCGCAGGGTACGAACGGATTTCTGTGAGGCCTTATATTCCTAGACCTCTGCGTTGTTTTAAATGCCAACGTTTTGGGCATACGCAAGTCTCATGTAAGAGTGCCGTTAACATCTGTGCAACCTGTAGCCAGCCCTCACACGAAGGTACCTGTTCAACAGCCCCCGTCTGCGTTAATTGTAAAGGGTCTCATTCTGCTTCGTTTGCCGACTGTCCGCGGTACTTGGACGAGAAGGCGATCCAGGAGATCCGGGTAAAGGAAAAACTCTCCTTCGCTGAAGCCCGGAGGCGTTACCATGCGCGCCAACCTTCACTCCTGCGATCTGGCACATTTAGTTCTGTTGTTGCCTCGCCAGTACCGCGAGTAGATGCCGAAACTCAGACCTGGACCTTGACTGGATTAACCGCCACTACCATCCGGCCGTCTATTAAGGCTACAGTTACCAAGCCGTATAAACCTGGTCCCAAGTCAATGAAGTCGCAAGCCGTTGAAAAGAAGCCCAAGCAGAAACTACGTAGGGAAGATTTTTTGAAAGACCCTCCGCGTGCGCGCGGTAACAAAAGTTCACCTTCTCCTCCTCGGAGGTCGCTGTCCCAGGAAGGTCCTGGGACCAGCCGCGCTCAGCGGCACCCTTCACCCATCGCCACCCAGAACCGATTCACGGCGCTTGAATCGGTTTCTGGCACTGAGCGCGTGGGCCCTCCCTCCGAGGAAGCTATGGAGTCTGACCAACTCCATACAAAAAGCCCGAGCCCAAAGGTTAAACAAAAGGTAATTTTAAGCCGCCCTTCTAAATAGACAGTTTATCCCCTTATTTTTAATGGCTATCCTGACCTGGAATGTACGTGGTGTACGATCGCATAGAGCGGAACTGCAGCTTTTATATCGTTCCCATTCACCTATGGTCGTATGTTTGCAGGAGACTAAACTTCGCCCTCACGATCCTTTTGATCTCCGAGGATATACTCCGGTTCGCTACGACCTTGAACCGGAGGAGGGTACTCCTGCTCATGGTGGTGTCATGATTTTGGTGCGTACTGACGTTCATTTTCAAACTATCACACTTACGTCCGACTTGCAAGCTGTTGCCATTAGACTGCAGTTACCCGGTTTTTTCTTTTCTGTTTGTTCTGTGTATACACCTCCATCGTCTCCCCTCGCTCCCGCGGACATTCGATCTCTCCTGTCCGCTCTCCCAACACCATTTCTTCTGTTGGGAGATTTTAATGCCCATCACCCACTATGGGGTTCGCCAAGGGCTTGTGCGAGGGGAACTCTTATTTCCGACATTTTTTCTCAGTTCAATCTTTCCATCCT
This sequence comes from Deroplatys truncata, assembly GCA_030765065.1. NCBI lineage: Eukaryota > Metazoa > Arthropoda > Insecta > Mantodea > Mantidae > Deroplatys > Deroplatys truncata. The sequence continues at coordinate 375,685,342 of CM060990.1, forward strand.
CAATACAGGTGCACCTACTTTTATTTCTGATTCTTCTGGTACATTTTCTCACCTGGACCTTGCCATTTGCTCACTCCAGCTTGCACGTCGTCTTCAGTGGAACGTCGTCGCTGACACCTACTCCAGCGACCATTACCCCTGCTTCGTTTCTCTTCTGTCGCACCACGTACAGCATTCCAGAGTACCTACCTGGATATTCGCAAAAGCCGACTGGAGCTTGTATTCCAGCCTCGTGCATTTTGACGACCAGCCCTTCTCCGACATTAATCAACTAGTGCAGCACCTTACGTCTATTATTTTCTCAGCCGCGGAACGTGCAATACCCCGTTCATCCTCCCAACCTCGGCGGCCACCTGTTCCGTGGTGGAACGAGGATTGTCGGGACGCCGTTCGTGCCCTTAGGACTGCACTTAGGGTGTTTCGGCGCCACCCTACACTTGATAATTTGGTGACTTTTAAACAATCGCGCGCCAGGGCTCGTCGCATTATTCAGGATAGCAAGAAGGCATCTTGGGCTCGTTTTGTCGAGTCTTTTAATCGTTTTACGCCTTCATCCGTTGTTTGGGATAAACTTCGTCGCTTCTCAGGTAAAGTGTCACATTGTACTGTTTCTGGCCTTCAGGTTTCTAATGCCACCATAGTGGATCCGGCTGCCATCGCTAACACTCTGGGTTCTGCCTTTGAGGCGGTTTCCAGTTCAGACCATTATTCCGCCGGCTTTCGCTCTATTAAAGACCGGCAGGATTCCGCATCATATACTTTTCGAACTGCTAATGATGAATGCTATAACGAACTATTCACAATGAGGGAGCTGGAGCACGCTCTTCATTGCTCTCGGCACTCCGCTCCCGGGCCGGACGGCATTCATGTCCTGATGTTAAAGAACCTTTCAGCCGACAGTAAACTATTTCTCTTACAGGTCTATAACCGTATTTGGCAAGACGGCATTTTTCCTTCCGTTTGGCGCGAAGCCACCATTGTCCCTATACTTAAGCCTGGGAAGGATCGCCAACTACCTTCCAGCTACCGCCCTATCTCCCTCACCAGTTGCATTTGCAAGGTGATGGAGCGCATGATCAACGGGCGGTTGACATGGTGGCTTGAGTCTCAGAAACTTCTAGCGAACGTTCAGTGCGGGTTTCGTCGCTATCGCTCTACCGTCGACCATCTGGTGTCCTTGTCGACGCATATTCTGAATGGATTTCTGAGAAAGTGTCAAACCGTGGCTGTATTTTTTGACCTGGAGAAAGCTTATGACACTTGTTGGAGGGGCGGCATTTTACGTACACTACACGATTGGAATATCCGCGGTCGTCTTCCCATATTTCTTCGGGAGTTTATGACGGACCGCGTCTTTCGTGTACGTGTGGGCTCGGTTTTATCTCGTCGTTTTATTCAAGAGAACGGAGTACCGCAGGGCTCTGTACTCAGTGTCACACTTTTTGCGATTGCTATCAACCCCATTGTTGATTGTATTCCACCTGGCATTTCATCGTCCCTTTTTGTTGACGATTTCGCTATTTATTGTAGTTCACGGCGGACCTGTCTACTCGAACGCCGTCTCCAGAGCTGTATCGACCGTCTCTACGCCTGGAGTAACGCCAACGGCTTTAATTTCTCCGCCGAGAAATCCGTCTGCATCAACTTCTGGCGCCGGAAGTATTTCCCTCCGCCCTCTATCCATCTTGGGCCAGGGATACTTCCGTTTGCAGACGAGGCGAAATTTTTGGGGTTGATTTTTGATAGGAAGTTGTGTTGGACCTCGCACGTTTCCTTTTTAAAAGCAAAGTGTGACCGTTCTCTTAATCTTTTACGTGTTTTAAGTGGCACATCCTGGGGAGCCGATCGGACCGTTCTTCTTCGCCTTTATCGCTCTTTGGTCCGATCCAAACTTGATTACGGGTGTTTTGTTTATTCGTCGGCACGTCCATCTGTGTTGCGTCGTTTGAATCCCATTCATCATCGTGGTCTTAGAGTCGCTACAGGGGCCTTTCCAACTAGCCCCGTGCCCAGTCTTTATGCTGAAGCTGCAGAGCCTCCGCTGTCCTCCAGGCGTGAGATGCTCTTGTGCAGCTATGCCTGTCGACTCTCAGGCTTACCTGACCACCCGTCTTTCGCGGCATTTTTCAAAGATTCACTTGACCGGCAATATTTAGTTAGCTCCTCTGCATTGCTCCCTCCAGGGGTTCGATTTCGACTGCTCCTTCGGCATTTGGACGTTACGCCAGCGCCGGCCCTTCCAAGGGGGGAAACGCGTTTTCCTCCATGGTCGCGCGCTGAGGCCCTCTGTCACCTTGGGTTATCGTCAATGCCGAAGAATGAGACCCCTTCTTCAGTCTTTAGATCAGCGTTTTTAGAACTTCAGTCGCAATTCGGGGACTTGCCTTTTATCTTTACTGATGGATCTAAGACTGATGCTGGAGTAGGATGTGCCTTTTTTTGTGGTGGAAATAGTTTTACCTTTCGTTTACCAGAGCAATGTTCGATTTTTACCGCCGAACTTTTTAGCATTTATCAGTCTCTTTTATATATTCAGCGGCACGACATACGGCACTGTTTTATTTGTTCCGACTCCCTGAGTGCTCTTCAAAGTATTAGCTCGCTGTACAGTTACCACCCGCTCGTACAGCGCATTCATGACCTGCTCCACTCGCTTGATGTCTCTGGCATCAGCGTCTCCTTCTTGTGGATTCCAGGTCATGTGGGCATCTCAGGTAATGAGTCTGCCGATGTCGCTGCCAAGTCGGCGATTTTATCACCCAGACGTTTTACCTCTGTTGTTCCCTCGTCAGATTTGTTTATTGTTTTACGTCGCCGCATCCTCTCGCTTTGGAGCGATGAGTGGACGGCCCTCCGGGGGAACAAGTTGCGGGAGGTTAAGCCTCTCCCGTTAGTCTGGGCTACCTCTTCCCGTGCTTCTCGTCGGGAAGAGGTAATTTTAACACGCCTTCGTATCGGACATTGCATTTTTAGTCATAAGTATTTGCTGAGTGGTGACGCCGCGCCACTCTGTGGGCAGTGTGACGTGCCCTTAACGGTGCGTCACATTTTAACAGAGTGTCAGGTTTTAGCTGCATTGCGTGCTCGTGTGGGTCTGCCTGTTGGCCTAGCCAACGTTTTGGCAGACGACACGCATGCTGTGGAATGTGTTTTACGTTTTATTCATGACAGTGATTTTAATCTGCGCATTTAATGCGTTGAGCGTCTGTTAGCTTCGTACTTTTATCCTGTCGGTTTTTTATGGGAACTCTTATCCCCAGTGGACATGTGACGCTCATGTCCCTCGCATTCTACAGTTCCTGACACGTTTTAATCCTTTACTGCCTATGCTTTTAGTGTGTTGTTTCTCAGATCTTTGTCTTGTTCTTATTATTGTTGTTATTGTTATTATTGTTTTTATTGTTATTGTTGTTATTGTTATTATTGTTATTGTTATATTTGTTATTGTTATATTTGTTATTGTTATATTGTTAGTTTTAGCTTTTTGACATCGCGGGTGTGTGTCCCGTTTTTTAATTATGCGGTTTTTTACCTGTCTTTTATTTTTTGACTTTATATTTTATACCTTGTAAGGGCGCTGATGACCCCAGCAGTTTAGCGCCCTTAAGCCGCATATCATCATCATCATCATCATCATCACCCACTATGGGGTTCGCCGAGGGCTTGTGCGAGGGGAACTCCTCTTTCCGACATTTTTTACCAGTTCAATCTCTCAATCCTCAATACAGGTGAGCCTACTTTTATTTCCGATTCTTCTGGTACATTCTCACACCTGGACCTTGTCGTTTGCTCCCTCCAGCTTGCTAGTCGTCTGCTGGGGAACGTCGTCGCTGACACCTACTCCAGCGACCATTACCCCTGCAACGTTTCTCTTCTGTCACACCACGTCCAACATTCCAGAGTACCTACCTGGATATCCCCAAAAGCCGACTAAAGTTTGTATTCCAGCCTCGTGCATTTTGACTACCGGCCCTTCACCGACATTAACGAACTAGTGCAGTACCTTACGTCTACTATTTTCTCTGCTGCCGAACGCGCCATTCCCCGTTCATCCTCTCAACCTCGGCGAATGCCTGTTCCGTGGTGGAACGAGGATTGTCGGGCCGCCGTTCGTGCTCGTAGGGCTGCACTTAGGGTGTTTCGGCGCCACCCTACACTTGATAATTTGGTGACTTTTGAACAATCGCGCGCCAGGGCTCGTCGCACTATTCAGGATAGCAAAAAGGCGTCGTGGGCTCGTTTTGTCGAGTCTTTTAATCGCTTTACGCCTTCATCTGTTGTTTGGGATAAACTTCGTCGCTTCTCAGGTAAAGTGTCGCATTGTACTGTTTCTGGCCTACAGGTTTCTAATGCCACCATAGTGGATCCGGCTGCCATCGCTAACACTCTGGGTGCTGCCTTTGAGGCGGTATCCAATTCGGACCATTATTCCGCCGGCTTTCGCTCTATCAAAGACCGGCTGGATTCCGACACCTTTAATTTTCGATCTGCTAATATTGAGTGTTATAATGAACTTTTCACAATGAGGGAGCTGGAGCATGCTCTTCATTGCTCTCGGCACTCCGCTCCTGGGCCGGACGGCATTCATGTCCTGATGTTAAATAACCTTTCAGCCGACAGTAAACTCTTTCTCTTACAGGTCCATAACCGTATTTGGCAGGACGGCATTTTTCCTTCCGTTTGGCGCGAAGCCACCATTGTCCCTATACTTAAGCCTGGGAAGGATCGTCAACTACCTTCCAGATACCGCCCTATCTCCCTCACCAGTTGCATTTGCAAGGTGATGGAGCGCATGATCAACGGGCGGTTGACATGGTGGCTTGAGTCTCAGAAACTTCTAGCGAACGTTCAGTGCGGGTTTCGTCGCTATCGCTCTACAGTCGACCATCTGGTGTCCTTGTCGACGCATATTATGAATGGATTTCTGAGAAAGTGTCAAACCGTGGCTGTATTTTTTGACCTGGAGAAAGCTTATGACACTTGTTGGAGGGGCGGCATTTTACGTACACTTCACGCATGGAATATCCGCGGTCGTCTTCCCATATTTCTTCGGGAGTTCATGACGGACCGCGTCTTTCGTGTACGCAAGCAGAAACTTTGCAGGGAAGATTTTTTAAAAGACCCTGCGAAATCGGCGATTTTATTACCCAGATTCTGTTGTTCCCTCGTCTGATTCGTGTATTATTTTACGTCGCCGCATCCTCTCGCGCTGGCGCGATGATAGGACGGCCCTCCGTGGGAACAAATTGCGGGAAGTTAAGCCTTTCCCGTTGATCTGGGGTACCTCTTCTCGTTCTTGTCGTCGGGAAGAGGTAATTTTAGCTGGTCTACGGATTGGACATTGTGTTTTTAGTCATAGGTATTTGCTCAGTGGTGACCCCGCACCACTCTGTGGGCACTGTGTCGTGCCCTTAACGGTGCGTCACATTTTAACAGAGTGTCAGGTTTTAGCTGCATTGCGTGCTCGTGTGGGTCTGCCTGTTGGCCTAGCCAACGTTTTGGCAGACGACACGCGTGCTGTAGAATGTGTTTTACGTTTTATTCATGACAGTGATTTTAATCTGCGCATTTAATGCGTTGGGCGTCTGTTGGCTTAGTACTTTTATTCTGTCTGTTTTTATGGGAACTCTTATCCCCAGTGGACATATGGCGCTCATGTCCCTCGCATTCTACAGTTCCTGACACGTTTTAACCTTTATTGCCCTTGCTTTTAGTGTGTTGATTTTTCAGAACTTTGTATTGTTGTTATTGTTATTCTTGTTGTTCTTGTTATTATTGTTGATATTGTTATTGTTATTGTTGTTATTGTTATTTTGTTATTGTTCTGTTGTTAGTTTTAGCTTTTTGAACATCGCGGGTTTGTGTCCCGTTTTTAACTATGCGGTTTTTTACCTGTTTTATATTTTGACCTTATCTTTTATACATTGTAAGGGCGCTGATGACCGTAGCAGTTTAGCGCCCTTAAACCGCATATCATCATCATCATCATCATCTTTCAGTGACCATGATTTTAGTGTGTTAGTTTTTCAGATATATTTATTGTTATTCTTGTTATTGTTATTATTGTTATTGTTTTTATTGTTATTGTTATTATTGTCATTGTTATTATTGTCATTGTTATTCTATTGTTATTTTTAAACTTTTTGACATCGCGGGTTTGTGTCCACTTTTTTAATTGTGCGGTTTTTTACCTGTATTTTATATTGTGACCTTATATTTTACTCATTGTAAGGGCGCTGATGACCGCAGCAGTTTAGCGCCCTTAAACCGCATATCATCATCATCATCATCATCATCATCATCCGCGTGCGCGCGGTAACAAAAGTTCACCTTCTCCTCCTCGGAGGTCGCTGTCCCAGGATGGTCCTGGGACAAGCCGCGCTCAGCGGCACCCTTCACCCATCGCCACCCAGAACCGATTCACGGCGCTTGAATCGGTTTCTGGCACTGAGCGCGTGGGCCCTCCCTCCGAGGAAGCTATGGAGTCTGACCAACTCCATACAAAAGCCCGAGCCCAAAGGTTGAACAAAAGGTAATTTTAAGCCGCCCTTCAAAATAGAAGGTTAATCCCCTTATTCTTAATGGCTATCCTGACCTGGAATGTACGTGGTGTGCGATCGCATAGGGCAGAACTGCAACTTTTATTGCGTTCCCATTCGCCTATGGTCGTATGTTTGCAGGAGACTAAGCTTCGCCCTCACGATCCTTTTGATCTCCGAGGATATACTCCGGTTCGCTACGACCTTGAACCGGAGGAGGGTACTCCTGCTCATGGAGGTGTCATGTTCTTAGTGCGTAACGACGTTCATTTTACACCTGTCACACTTACATCCGACTTGCAAGCTGTTGCCGTTCGCCTTCACTTACCCGGCTTTTTGTTTTCTGTTTGCTCTGTATATTCACCTCCATCGTCTCCCCTCGCTCCCGCGGACATTCGAGCTCTCCTGTCCGCTCTCCCAACACCATTTCTTCTGTTGGGAGATTTTAATGCCCATCACCCACTATGGGGTTCGCCAAGGGCTTGTGCGAAGGGAACTCTTCTTTCCGACATTTTTTATCAGTTCAATCTTTTAATCCTCAATACAGGTGCACCTACTTTTATTTCTGATTCTTCTGGTAATTTCTCTCACCTGGACCTTGCCCTTTGCTCAATCCAGCTTGCCCGTCGCCTTCAGTGGAACGTCGTCGCTGACACCTACTCCAGCGACCATTTCCCCTGCATCGTTTCTCTTCTGTCGCACCACGTACAGCATTCCAGAGTACCTACCTGGATATTCGCAAAAGCCGACTGGAGCTTGTATTCCAGCCTCGTGCATTTTGACGACCAGCCCTTCTCCGACATTAATCAACTAGTGCAGCACCTTACGTCTATTATTTTCTCAGCCGCCGAACGTGCAATACCCCGTTCATCCTCCCAACCTCGGCGGCCACCTGTTCCGTGGTGGAACGAGGATTGTCGGGACGCCGTTCGTGCCCGTAGGACTGCACTTAGGGTGTTTCGGCGCCACCCTACACTTGATAATTTGGTGACTTTTAAACAATCGCGCGCCAGGGCTCGTCGCATTATTCAGGGTAGCAAGAAGGCATCTTGGGCTCGTTTTGTCGAGTCTTTTAATCGTTTTACGCCTTCATCCTTTGTTTGGGATAAACTTCGTCGCTTCTCAGGTAAAGTGTCACATTGTACTGTTTCTGGCCTTCAGGTTTCTAATGCCACCATAGTGGATCCGGCTGCCATCGCTAACACTCTGGGTTCTGCCTTTGAGGCGGTTTCCAGTTCAGACCATTATTCCGCCGGCTTTCGCTCTATTAAAGACCGGCAGGATTCCGCATCATATACTTTTCGGTCTGTTAATGATGAATGCTATAACGAACTATTCACAATGAGGGAGCTGGAGCACGCTCTTCATTGCTCTCGGCACTCCGCTCCCGGGCCGGACGGCATTCATGTCCTGATGTTAAAGAACCTTTCAGCCGACAGTAAACTATTTCTCTTACAGGTCTATTACCGTATTTGGCAAGACGGCATTTTTCCTTCCGTTTGGCGCGAAGCCACCATTGTCCCTATACTTAAGCCTGGGAAGGATCGCCAACTACCTTCCAGCTACCGCCCTATCTCCCTCACCAGTTGCATTTGTAAGGTGATGGAGCGCATGATCAACGGGCGGTTGACATGGTGGCTTGAGTCTCAGAAACTTCTAGCGAACGCTCAGTGCGGGTTTCGTCGCTATCGCTCTACCGTCGACCATCTGGTGTCCTTGTCGACGCATATTATGAATGGATTTCTGAGAAAGTGTCAAACCGTGGCTGTATTTTTTGACCTGGAGAAAGCTTATGACACTTGTTGGAGGGGCGGCATTTTACGTACACTTCACGATTGGAATATCCGCGGTCGTCTTCCCATATTTCTTCGGGAGTTTATGACGGACCGCGTCTTTCGTGTACGTGTGGGCTCGGTTTTATCTCGTCGTTTTATTCAAGAGAACGGAGTACCGCAGGGCTCTGTACTCAGTGTCACACTTTTTGCGATTGCTATCAACCCCATTGTTGATTGTATTCCACCTGGCATTTCATCGTCCCTTTTTGTTGACGATTTCGCTATTTATTGCAGTTCACGGCGGACCTGTCTACTCGAACGCCGTCTCCAGAGCTGTATCGACCGTCTCTACGCCTGGAGTAACGCCAACGGCTTTAATTTCTCCGCCGAGAAATCCGTCTGCATCAACTTCTGGCGCCGGAAGTATTTCCCTTCGCCCTCTCTCCATCTTGGGCCAGGGATACTTCCGTTTGCAGACGAGGCGAAATTTTTGGGGTTGATTTTTGATAGGAAGTTGTGTTGGACCTCGCACGTTTCCTTTTTAAAAGCAAAGTGTGACCGTTCTCTTAATCTTTTACGTGTTTTAAGTCGCACATCCTGGGGAGCTGATCGGACCGTCCTTCTTCGCCTTTATCGCTCTTTGGTCCGATCCAAACTTGATTACGGGTGTATTGTTTATTCGTCGGCACGTCCATCTGTGTTACGTCGTTTGAATCCCATTCATCATCGTGGTCTTAGAGTCGCTACAGGGGCCTTTCCAACTAGCCCCGTGCCCAGTCTTTATGCTGAAGCTGCAGAGCCTCCGCTGTCCTCCAGGCGTGAGATGCTCTTGTGCAGCTATGGCTGTCGACTCTCAAGCTTGCCTGACCACCCGTCTTTCGCGGCATTTTTCGAGGATTCACTTGACCGGCAATATTTCGTTAGCTCCTCTGCATTGCTCCCTCCAGGGGTTCGATTTCGACTGCTACTTCGGCATTTGGACGTTACGCCAGCGCCGGCCCTTCCAAGGGGGGAAACGCGTTTTCCTCCATGGTCGCGCGCTGAGGCCCTCTGTCACCTTGGGTTATCGTCAATGCCGAAGAATGAGACCCCTTCTTCAGTCTTTAGATCAGCGTTTTTAGAACTTCAGTCGCAATTCGGGGACTTGCCTTTTATCTTTACTGATGGATCTAAGACTGATGCAGGAGTAGGATGTGCCTTTTTTGTGGTGGAAATAGTTTTACCTTTCGTTTACCAGAGCAATGTTCGATTTTTACCGCCGAACTTTTTAGCATTTATCAGTCTCTTTTATATATTCAGCGGCACGACTTACGGCACTGTTTTATTTGTTCCGACTCCCTGAGTGCTCTTCAAAGTATTAGCTCGCTGTACAGTTACCACCCGCTCGTACAGCGCATTCATGACCTGCTCCACTCGCTTGATGTCTCTGGCATCAGCGTCTCCTTCTTGTGGATTCCAGGTCATGTGGGCATCTCAGGTAATGAGTCTGCCGATGTCGCTGCCATGTCGGCGATTTTATCACCCAGACGTTTTACCTCTGTTGTTCCCTCGTCAGATTTGTTTATTGTTTTACGTCGCCGCATCCTCTCACTTTGGAGCGATGAGTGGACGGCCCTCCGGGGGAACAAGTTGCGGGAGGTTAAGCCTCTCCCGTTAGTCTGGGCTACCTCTTCCCGTGCTTCTCGTCGGGAAGAGGTAATTTTAACACGCCTTCGTATCGGACATTGCATTTTTAGTCATAAGTATTTGCTGAGTGGTGACCCCGCGCCACTCTGTGGGCAGTGTGACGTGCCCTTAACGGTGCGTCACATTTTAACAGAGTGTCAGGTTTTAGCTGCATTGCGTGCTCGTGTGGGTCTGCCTGTTGGCCTAGCCAACGTTTTGGCAGACGACACGCATGCTGTGGAATGTGTTTTACGTTTTATTCATGACAGTGGTTTTAATCTGCGCATTTAATGCGTTGGGCGTCTGTTAGCTTCGTACTTTTATCCTGTCGGTTTTTTATGGGAACTCTTATCCCCAGTGGACATATGGCGCTCATGTCCCTCGCATTCTACAGTTCCTGACACGTTTTAATCCTTTACTGCCTATGCTTTTAGTGTGTTGTTTTTCAGATCTTTGTCTTGTTCTTATTATTGTTGTTATTGTTATTATTATTTTTATTGTTATTGTTGTTATTGTTATTGTTTTATTTGTTATTGTTATATTGTTAGTTTTAGCTTTTTGATCATCGCGGGTTTGGGTCCCGTTTTTAAATATGCGGTTCTTTTACCTATTTTATATTTTGACCTTATCTTTTATACACTGTAAGGGCGCTGATGACCATGGCAGTTTAGCGCCCTTAAACCGCATATCATCATCATCATCATCATCAGCTACAGGGGCCTTTCAAACCAGCCCTGTACCTAGCCTATATGCTGAAGCTGCAGAGCCTCCGCTGTCCTTCAGGCGTGAGATGCTCTTGCGCGGCTATGCCCGTCGACTGTCCAGCTTGCCAGACCACCAGTCCTTCGCGCTATTTTTTGAGGATTCGCTTGATCGCCAATATATAGTTAGCTCCACTGCATTGCTCCCTCCAGGGGTTCGATTTCGACTGCTACTTCGGCATTTGGACGTTACGCCAGCGCCGGCCCTTCTACGGGGGGAAACGCGTTTTCCTCCATGGTCGCGTGCTGAGGCCCACTGTCACCTTGGGTTAACGTCGATGCCGAAAAATGAGACCCCTGCTACCGTCCTTAGATCCGCTTTTTTAGAACTACAGGTGGAGTTTGGGGACTGTCATTTTATATATACCGATGGGTCTAAGACTGATGACGGAGTAGAATGTGCCTTTGTTTTTGGTGCACAGAATTTTACTTTTCGTTTACCTAAACAATTTTCGATTTATAGCGCCGAACTTTTTAGTATCTATCAATGTGTTTTATACATTCAGCGACACGTCTTACGGCGCTGTGTTGTTTGTACAGACTCTCTGAGTGCCCTTCAGAGTATTCACGCGCTGTATAGTGACCACCCGGTCGTACAGCGCATTCATGACCTGCTCCACTCGCTTGGTGCATTTGGCATCAGCGTCTCGTTCGTATGGATTCCAGGTCATGTAGGCATCTCAGGCAACGAGTCTGCCGTCGCCACTGCCAAATCGGTCATTTTATCACACAGATGTTTTACCCGTGTTGTTCCTTCCTCAGATTTTTATGTTCTTTTACGTTACCAAAACCTCTCGCGCTGGCGCGATGAGTGGGCGGCTCTTAGGGGGAACAAGTTGCGGGATGTTAAACCTCTTCCGTTAGTCTGGGGTACCTCTTCTCGTTCTTCTCGTCGGGAAGAGGTACTTTTAGCTCATTTACGAATCGGACATTGTCTTTTTAGACATAGATACCTGCTCAGTGGTAACCCCGCACTACTGTGTGAGCAGTGTGATGCGCCCTTGACGGTACGTCATATTTTAACAGTGTGTCAAGTTTTAACTCCGTCGCGCGTTCGTGCTGGTTTGCCTGTTGGCCTAGCCAACGTTTTGGCAGACGACGCGCGTGCTTTAGAATGTGTTTTACGTTTTATTCGGGACAGTGATTTTAATCTGCGCATTTGATGCGTTGAGCATCCTTTGGCTTTGTAATTTTATTCTGTCTGTTTTAATGGGGACTCTACTCCCCAGTGGACATATAGCGCTCATGTGCCTCACATTCTACAGTTTTTGACAAGTTTTACTCTTATTGCCTATGCTTTTAGTGTGTTGCTTTTTTCGGATTGGTGTATTGATTGTTTTTAGCTTTTTGGACATCGCGGGTTTGTGTCCCGTTTTTTAATTATGCGGGTTTTTTTACCTGTCTTTTATGTTTTCTGACTTTATATTTTATACATTGTAAGGGTGATGATGACCTTAGCAGTTTAGCGCCCTTAAACCGCATCTCATCGTCATTATCATCATCATCATCTTTTAATCGCTTTACGCCTTCATCTGTTGTTTCGGATAAACTTCTTCACTTCTCAGGTAAAGTGTCGCCTTGTACTGTTTCTGCCTTCAGGTTTCCAACGCCACCATAGTGGATCCGGCTGCCATCGCTAACACTCTGGGTGCTGCCTTTGAGGCGGTTTCCAGTTCAGACCATTATTCTGCCGACTTGCGCTGTATCAAAGGCCGACTGGATTCCGCAACCTATAATTTTCGGTCTGATAATACTGAATGTTATAATGCCCTTTTTACAATGAGGGAGCTGGAGCACGCTCTTCATTACTCTAGGCACTCCGCTCCTGGGCCGGACGGCATTCATATCGTGATGTTACAGAACCTTTCAGCCAAAAGTAAACTCTTTTTTTTACAGTTCTATAACCGTATTTGGTAGGACGGCTCTTTTCCTTCCGTTTGGCTCGAAGCCACCATTGTCCCTATACTTAAGACTGGGAAGGATCGCCAACTACCTTCCAGCTACCGCCCTATCTCCCTCACCAGTTGCATTTGCAAGGTGATGGAGCGCATGATCAACGGGCGGTTGACATGGTGGCTTGAGTCTCAGAAACTTCTAGCGAACGCTCAGTGCGGATTTCGTCGCTATCGCTCTACCGTCGACCATCTGGTGTCACTGTCGACGCATGTTATGAATGGATTTCTGAGAAAGTATCAAACCGTGGCTGTGTTTTTTTTAACCTGGAGAAAGCTTATGACACTTGTTGTAGTAGGGGCGGCATTTTACGTACACTTCACGCATGGAATATCCGCGGTCGTCTTCCCATATTTCTTCGGGAGTTCATGACGGACCGCGTTTTTCGTGTACGTGTGGGCTCGGTTTTATCTAGTCGTTTTATTCAAGAGAACGGAGTACCGCAGGGCTCTGTACTCAGTGTCACACTTTTTGCGATTGCTATCAACCCCATTGTTGATTTATTCCACCTGGCATTTCATCGTCCCTTTTTGTTGCCATTTATTGCAGTTCACGGCGGACCTGTCTACTCGAACGCCGACTCCAGAGCTGTATCGACCGTCTCTAGGCCTGGAGTAACGCTAACGGCTTTAATTTCTCCGCCGAGAAATCCGTCTGTATCAATTTCTGGCGCCGGAAGGCTTTCCTTCCGCCCTCTCTCCATTTTGGGTTGGAGGTCCTTCCATTTGCAGACGAGGTGAAATTTTTGGGGTTGATATTTGATCGTAAGCTGAGCTGGACTTCTGACATTTCCTTTTTAAAAGCAAAGTGTTCTCTTAATCTTTTACTTGTTTTAGGTGGCACATCCTGGGGAGCTGATCGGACCGTCCTTCTGCATCTTTATCGCTTTTTGGTCCGATCCAAGCTTGTTTACGGGTGCATTGTCTATTCGTCGGCGCGTCCATCTGTATTACTTCGATTGAATGCCATTCACCATCGTGGCATCAGAGTAGCTACAGGGGCCTTTCCAACCAGCCCTGTACCTAGGCTATATGCTGAAGCTGCAGAGCCTCCGCCGTCCTTCAGGCGTGAGATGCTCTTGTGCAGCTATGCCTGTCGACTCTCCAGCTTGCCTGACCACCCGTCTTTCGCGATATTTTACGAGGATTCGCTTGATCGGCAATGTTTAGTTAGCTCCTCTGCATTGCTCCCTCCAGGGTTCGATTTCGTCATCTTCTTCGGCATTTGGACGTTACGCCAGCGCCGGCCCTTCCACGGGGGGAAACGCATTTTACTCCATGGTTGCGCGCTGAGGCCCACTGTCACCTTGGGTTAGCTGTTTGATTTTACATTATCATTTAATGGTTTTTTAATTTTTTGACTTTTACATTTTATATTTTACACATAGTAAGGGCGCTAATAACCTTAGCAGTTGAGCGGTCTTAAGCCCCATCTCATCATCACCATCATCATCACAGAGTGCAGTGTGTATTTCATGTTGTGAAAGCAGAAACTAGTACTCCTAAGCCAATATCCCTCAACTATGATTATACACATTTGCACTGTCTGGTTGAAATCTAAGATTGCTATACCTAGCTTGCAGTGCTTATTTATAACTAAGGACGAGAATACCATGCACTATAGAATCCCAAAATATGCATGCATTCATGCACTATGAAACTACAATACATGCACGATCAAGTGAAATATTCATTAAAATATGTACTATCATTTTTGTTCCCAATTCATTAATTCACTTCCCTTTTTGCAGTTAACAACTAACAACATTTGTAATTTTTTTTTCTGTGAGGTTCCTGTGCTTATCAGTCAAAATATTTTTGTAGGCTGAAAATCACCTCTCTACATCACAAGAAGTTATAGGCACAATTTTGAGCAAACGTATTTGTGACAGTGTCATGTCAAGTTCTTCATGAAATACCTTCTTTACTGATCAAAAGAATCCGTAGTCTGGGTTCATGTTTATGACACTGTCCAGTTTGTACTTTGCATCTACCGCTACTTTCCCTTGGGCATGACTGAGGAATCTATGGAGTTCCTCAGCATTTGACATTGAGCCTACCAGTGGCAGACACATTGCTTCTAATTTTATTGTAGAGGACAATTTAGAGAAGTTTGACTTAATGTAAATTAAATCCTCCTACACATTTTTGCATTTAAATGCTGCTTGTGCAGCTCTGATACATTGGCATCATCTGGAGAGAAACTGTTTACTACCTAAAATGAAAGAAGTATTTACTTTAGCATTAAATATTGAAGTATTTATTTTGTTGCAATTAAGTGCATATCAATTTTATTTCATACGAACTTAATGACATCAAAATTGTTAAAGTAAAACATTGCATTTTGCAACCAAGTACCATATCTAGAAGGATGTGCTGAGGGGGGTAACAGTAACTTTGGTAGACTCTCTTTGTAAGCAGCTACATGTGCAGGGGCTTTTGAAAACACCTGTACAAAACAAAATATCAAAATGACCAATTTATTTTTATAGTTTTGGAACCAATAAAACTGATGCAAACCTAAATTTTATACATACCTGTTTAGTTGAGGATATCAGATTATTGATATTGCCATAATTAGAGCGTATTGCTTCTGCAGCATAATAGAGCCCATGAGCAAGATATGTAATGTGTTTTACATTTAGGTAGAATATTTTAATTGCTTTCCCAACCTTTACAGATGCAACATCCTGTTCGACTTGAAATTTCTTAGAAAATGATTTATAAAAATAGGATATAAATGAGAATAAAATAATTATTTCAAATGTTATTCAGTTAAATATCTGATTAAAAATTACACAATCCATCATCAAAGAAACTGGCAATTGTGGAGTTATTTACTTGATTTACCAGATGGGGTTGACCAGGCCCATCCTCAGTTAATTTTCCTACAACTAGATTCCTACATAGCTCCCCATAGGATAAGTTGTTTCATCTACAAATGTCCATATGTTTGAAGTTCCCAAGTCCTCACGGATTTTATCCAATACCTGGTTAGCAACAAGTATTTTTACATGTGTGAAAATGGTTTTCATTTATTTTTACACCAAATTATATTTATTGTGGCAAATACATTATGTAAGCCTATCTGATTATAAGATTTTGGAACATAAATTTTACTCAATGTTGAGGGATCAGGGACATCTTTCGATGTATATTTCTCTAAAAACCCCTTAAGAGTTGGGTTTCAGAGTTTCTCAAGTGCTATATTTGTTTCTACAAAAGCATTGCACAAATCCATGTAAAAATTATTTTGCTGTACCTTAGGTGCAGGAGCAGTAATAAATGACTGTATTTGGTGAGTTGCAGATTCTTTTGTTTTAGGCATTCTTGCAATATGCGACACAAAATTTCTTAGTACATTTTATCTGAAATTATAAAAGATTTTCTGGTTATATGGATATGATTTTTAAAAAACCAGCATTCTTATTTAATTAATTATGTTAAATAAATTTGGTAATATTTCACAAAGAACAAGCACCATATAAAACTTTCAGAGAAAGAATAGCTTATCTCTTTACTACAACCCCTCAGGGGCTCACCTTATGTGAGTACGGGTTTTTGGCGCACCCGGGGGTTCCCGAGCCAATCATCGCCACATTCATCCCCTCACCCCCATCCGGTCGAGGTGGGTTCTTCAAGTGACCGGTGGACACAAGGTAGGCTCTCGTGCGTTCTTTGCATTCCACCCATACCGCACCTCACCATCGTTTCTTTCTTCCCTTATCACTTTCCGGCCATTCCGCACCACGACATTCGCATATCTCTCTTTTTCTTCCCCGCCGGCCTACCTTGCGTGCGAAACGCCCACACAGTTTTAGTTTCTTTTATCTTTTTATTTAAATCCTCCGTGGACACAGCCTGACGGATACCCGCGCACCGCGTGCGCAGCTGGGTGAATGGGTAATGGCGTCATCCCCACCACCCGGGGTCGTCATGTAGGGTTGTTGTTCGTATCCGCTGTTCAACTGCAGTCCCGCGGGGGGCCATTGCATGAGCTGCTGGCTTCCGACGGCGATTGGGTCCCTCTGTCTATGTTCTGGGAGGTGTGACCCTGGGGTGAGCTAGGTATAGATAGGCCACTCACCCAAGCCGGGGTAACGCCCGGGAAGTAAGAGCCCGAGGTCGGAGACGGTTGCAATGGTGGAGGATTTTTTTCGCTATGGAGCACCCTTTCTCCATTGTAAACAACAAGCGCCGAAAAACTTTAGTAACAGAAGTAGCACCGCCAACAGCTGGTTGTTACTTAGTGATTACCCGTACAGAGGAGGGACAATCTTTCGAGAAGGTGAACCCTTTTATTATCCAGAAGGGCATTGACTCAATTGCTGGTCCGGTTCTTTCCTGCACTCGGCTTCGTAATGGTTCGTTGCTAGTTCAAAGCAAATCCGAGGCACAAAGTAAGTCCTTGTTGAGCGCCACGCTTCTCCACGGTTATCCTATCCGCGTTGAGAAGCACCGCACCTTGAATTCTTGTAGAGGCGTTGTCACCACGCATAGCCTCGATGGCATATCGGACGAGGACCTGGTCGAATATCTTGCAGACCAGAAGGTGACAGCGGTTCATCGAGTGCAGGCCAAACGCGACGGCGTATTGGTACCCAATCGTACCCTGTTTCTAACATTTGATGGCGTCGATCTGCCCACGAGCATCTCCGCAGGGTACGAACGTATTTCTGTGAGGCCTTATATTCCTAGACCTCTGCGTTGTTTTAAGTGCCAACGTTTTGGGCATACGCAAGTCTCATGTAAGAGTGCCGTTAACATCTGTGCAACATGCAGCCAGCGCTCACACGAAGGTGCCTGTTCAACAGCCCCCGACTGCGTTAATTGTAAAGGGTCACATTCTGCTTCGTTTGCCAACTGTCCGCGGTATCTGGACGAGAAGGCGATCCAGGAGATCCGGGTAAAGGAGAAACTCTCCTTCGCCGAAGCCCGGAGGCGTTTCCATGCGCGCGAACCTTCACTCCTGCGATCTGGCACATTTAGTTCTGTTGTTCCCTCGCCAGTACCACGAGAGGATGCCGAAACTCAGACCTGGACCTTGACTGGATTAACCGCCACTACCATCCGGCCGTCTATTAAAGCTACTGTTACCAAGTCCTATAAACCTGGTCCAAAGTCAATGAAGTCGCAAGCCGCTGAAAAGAAGCCCAAGCAGAAACTACGTAGGGAAGATTTTTTGAAAGACCCTCCGCGTGCGCGCGGTAATAAAAGTTCACCTTCTCCTCCTCGGAGGTCGCTGTCCCAGGAAGGTCCTGGGACAAGCCGCGCTCAACGGCGCCCCTCACCCATCGCCACCCAGAACCGATTCACGGCGCTTGAATCGGTTTCTCCCCTCAGGGGCTCACCTTATGTGAGTACGGGTTTTTGGCGCACCCGGGGGTTCCCGAGCCAATCATCGCCACATTCATCCCCTCACCCCCATCCGGTCGACGTGGGTTCTTCTCGTGACCGGTGGACCCAAGGTAGGCTCTCGTGCGTTCTTTGCATTCCATCCATACCGCACCTCACCATCGTTTCTTTCTTCCCTTATCACTTTCCGGCCATTTCGCACCACGACATTCGCATATCTCTCTTTTTCTTCCCCGCCGGCCTACCTTGCGTGCGAAACGCCCACACAGTTTTAGTTTCTTTTATCTTTTTATTTAAATCCTCCGTGGACACAGCCTGACGGATACCCGCGCACCGCGTGCACAGCTGGGTGAGTGGGTAATGGCGTCATCCCCACCACCCGGGGTCGTCATGTAGGGTTGTTGTTCGTATCCGCTGTTCAACTGCAGTCCCGCGGGGGGGCCATTGCATGAGCTGCTGGCTTCCGACGGCGATTGGGTCCCTCTGTCTATGTTCTGGGAGGTGTGACCCTGGGGTGAGCTAGGTATAGATAGGCCACTCACCCAAGCCGGGGTAACGCCCGGGAAGTCAGAGCCCGAGGGCGGAGACGGTTGCAATGGTGGAGGATTTTTTTCGCTATGGATCACACTTTCTCCATTGTTAACAACAAGCGCCGCAAAGTTTTAGTAACAGAAGTAGCACCGCCAACAGCTGGTTGCTACTTAGTGATTACCCGTACAGAGGAGGGACACTCGTTCGAGAAGGTGAACCCTTTTATTATCCAGAAGGGCATTGACTCAATTGCTGGCCCCTCAGGGGCTCACCTTATGTGAGTACGGGTTTTTGGCGCACCCGGGGGTTCCCGAGCCAATCATCGCCACATTCATCCTCTCACCCCCATCCGGTCGAAGTGGGTTCTTCTCGTGACCGGTGGACCCAAGGTAGGCTCTCGTGCGTTCTTTGCATTCCATCCATACCGCACCTCACCATCGTTTCTTTCTTCACTTATCACTTTCCGACCATTTCGCACCACGACATTCGCATATCTCTCTTTTTCTTCCCCGCCGGCCTACCTTGCGTGCGAAACGCCCACACAGTTTTAAATTCTTTTATCTTTTTATTTAAATCCTCCGTGGACACAGCCTGACGGATACCCGCGCACAGCGTGCGCAGCTGGGTGAGTGGGTAATGGCGTCATCCCCACCACCCGGGGTCGTCATGTAGGGTTGTTTTTCGTATCCGCTGTTCAACTGCAGTCCCGCGGGGGGCCATTGCATGAGCTGCTGGCTTCCGACGGCGATTGGTTCCCTCTGTCTATGTTCTGGGAGGTGTGACCCTGGGGTGAGCTAGGTATAGATAGGCCACTCACCCAAGCCGGGGTAACGCCCGGGAAGTCAGAGCCCGAGGTCGGAGACGGTTGCAATGGTGGAGGATTTTTTTCGCTATGGAGCACCCTTTCTCCATTGTTAACAACAAGCGCCGCAAAGTTTTAGTAACAGAAGTAGCACCGCCAACAGCTGGTTGTTACTTAGTGATTACCCGCACAGAGGAGGGACAATCGTTCGAGAAGGTGAACCCTTTTATTATCCAGAAGGGCATTGACTCAATTGCTGGTTCGGTTCTTTCCTGCACTCGGCTTCGTAATGGTTCGTTGCTAGTTCAAAGCAAATCCGAGGCACAAAGTAAGTCCTTGTTGAGCGCCACGCTTCTCCACGGTTATCCTATCCGTGTTGAGAAGCACCGCACCTTGAATTCTTGTAGAGGCGTTGTCACCACGCATAGCCTCGATGGTATCTCTGACGATGACCTGGTGGAATATCTTGCAGACCAGAGGGTGACAGCGGTTCATCGAGTGCAGGCCAAACGCGACGGCGTGTTGGTACCCACTCGTACCCTGTTTATTACATTTGATGGCGTCGATCTGCCCACGAGCATTTCCGCAGGGTACGAACGGATTTCTGTGAGGCCTTATATTCCTAGACCTCTGCGTTGTTTTAAATGCCAACGTTTTGGGCATACGCAAGTCTCCTGTAAGAGTGCCGTTAACATCTGTGCAACATGTAGCCAGCCCTCACACGAAGGTACCTGTTCAACAGCCCCCGTCTGCGTTAATTGTAAAGGGTCACATTCTGCTTCGTTTGCCGACTGTCCGCGGTATTTGGACGAGAAGGCGATCCAGGAGATCCGGGTAAAGGAAAAACTCTCCTTCGCTGAAGCCCGTAGGCGTTTCCATGCGCGCCAACCTTCACTCCTGCGATCTGGCACATTTAGTTCTGTTGTTGCCTCGCCAGTACCACGAGTAGATGCCGAAACTCAGACCTGGACCTTGACTGGATTAACCGCCACTACCATCCGGCCGTCTATTAAGGCTACAGTTACCAAGCCGTATAAACCTGGTCCCAAGTCAATGAAGTCGCAACCCCTCAGGGGCTCACCTTATGTGAGTACGGGTTTTTGGCGCACCCGGGGGTTCCCGAGCCAATCATCGCCATATTCATCCCCTCACCCCCATCCGGTCGATGATGATGATGATGATATGCCGTTTAAGGGCGCTAAACTGCTAGGGTCATCAGCGCCCTTACAATGTGTAAAATATAAGGTCAAAGTATAAAAGGTAAAAAAACCGCATAATTAAAAAGCGGGACACAAACCCGCGATGTCCAAAAAGTTAAAACTAACAATAGTATAACAATAACAATAACAACAAGAATAAAAATAACAACAAGAATAACAATAACAACAAGAATAACAATAACAACAATAATAACAATAAATATATCTCAAAAACCAACACACTAAAAGCATAGCCAATAAAAGATTAAAACGTGTCAAGAACTGTAGAATGCGGGACATGAGCGCCACATGTCACTTGGGAGTAAGTCCCTATAAAAACATACAGAAGAAAATAACAAAGCTAAAAGTCCGTACAAATAAAACAGTGCTGTAAGGCGTGCCGCTGAATGTAGAAAATAGATTGATAAATGCTAAAAAGTTCGGCGGTAAAATTTGAACATTGTCCAGGTAAACGAAACTTAAAACTACAGTTACCAGAAACAAAGGCACATCCAACTCCAGCTTCAGTCTTAGATCCATCGGTATAGATAAAATAGTAGTCTCCGAATTGAGCCCGTACTTCTAAAAAAGCCGATCTAAAGACTGAAGCAGGGGTCTCAGTCTTCGGCATCGACGTTAGCCCAAGGTGACAGTGGGCCTCAGCGCGAGACCATGGAGGAAAACGCGTTTCCCCCCGTGGAAGGGCCGGCGCTGGCGGAACGTCTAAATGCCGAAGGAGCTGTCGAAAGCGAACCCCTGGTGGGAGCAAGGCAGAGGAGCTAATAAAATAGTGACGATCAAGTGACTCCTCGAAAAATAACTCGAAGGACGGGTGGTTAGGCAAGCTTGAGAGTCGACAAGCATAGCTGCACAAGAGCATCTCACGCCTGAAGGACAGCGGAGGCTCTGCAGCTTCTGCGTACAGTCTGGGTACAGGGCTAGTTGGAAAGGCCCCTGTAGCGACTCTGATGCCACGATGGTGAATGGCATTCAATCGACGTAACACAGATGGACGTGCCGACGAATAAACAATACACCCGTAATCAAGCTTGGATCGGACCAAAGAGCGATAAAGGCGAAGAAGGACGGTCCGATCAGCTCCCCAGGATGTGCCACTTAAAACACGTAAAATATTAAGAGAACGGTCACACTTTGCTTTTAAAAAGGAAACGTGCGAGGTCCAACACAACTTCCTGTCAAAAATCAACCCCAAAAATTTCGCCTCGTCTGCAAACGGAAGTATCACTGGCCCAAGATGGAGAGAGGGCGGAGGGAAATACTTCCGGCGCCAGAATTTGATGCAGACGGATTTCTCGGCGGAGAAATTAAAGCCGTTGGCGTTACTCCAGGCGTAGAGACGGTCGATACAGCTCTGCATCCGGTCGAGGTGGGTTCTTCAAGTGACCGGTGGACCCAAGGTAGGCTCTCGTGCGTTCTTTGCATTCCATTCATACCGCACCTCACCATCGTTTCTTTCTTCCCTTATCACTTTCCGGCCATTTCGCACCACGACATTCGCATATCTCTTTTTCTTCCCCGCCGGCCTACCTTGCGTGCGAAACGCCCACACAGTTTTAGTTTCTTTTATCTTTTTATTTAAATCCTCCGTGGACACAGCCTGATGGATACCCGCGCACCGCGTGCGCAGCTGGGTGAGTGGGTAATGGCGTCATCCCCACCACCCGGGGTCGTCATGTAGGGTTTGTGTTCGTATCCGCTGTTCAACTGCAGTCCCGCGGGGGGGCCATTGCATGAGCTGCTGACTTCTGACGGCGATTGGGTCCCTCTGTCTATGTTCTGGGAGGTGTGACCCTGGGGTGAGTCTGGTATAGATAGGCCACTCACCCAAGCCGGGGTAACGCCCGAGAAGTCAGAGCCCGAGGTCGGAGACGGTTGCAATGGTGGAGGATATTTTTCGCTATGGAGCACCCTTTCTCCATTATTAACAACAAGCGCCGAAAAGTCATTGTAACAGAAGTAGCACCGCCGTCATCTGGTTGTTACTTGGTCATTTCGAGAACAGAAGAAGGACAAAACTTTGAGAAGGTGAACCCTTTTATAATTCAGATGGGCATAGATGCTATTGCTGGTGCGGTTCAATCATGCACTCGTCTACGGAATGGTTCCTTATTGGCACAAACTAAGTCCGATCAGCAAAGTAACACCTTGTTGCGCGCTACGCTTCTCCACGGTTACCCCATCCGTGTTGAGAAGCACCGCACATTGAACTCCTGTCGGGGCGTCGTTACCACCCATAGCCTCGATGGTCAATCGGACGAGGATCTCGTAGAATATCTATCCGATCAAAAGGTGACTGCAGTGCATCGAGTGCAGGCCAAACGCGACGGCGTATTGGTACCCACTCGTACCCTGTTTATTACATTTGATGGCGTCGATCTGCCCACGAGCATTTCCGCAGGGTACGAACGGATTTCTGTGAGGCCTTATATTCCTAGACCTCTGCGTTGTTTTAAATGCCAACGTTTTGGGCATACGCAAGTCTCATGTAAGAGTGCCGTTAACATCTGTGCAACCTGTAGCCAGCCCTCACACGAAGGTACCTGTTCAACAGCCCCCGTCTGCGTTAATTGTAAAGGGTCTCATTCTGCTTCGTTTGCCGACTGTCCGCGGTACTTGGACAAGAAGGCGATCCAGGAGATCCGGGTAAAGGAAAAACTCTCCTTCGCTGAAGCCCGGAGGCGTTACCATGCGCGCCAACCTTCACTCCTGCGATCTGGCACATTTAGTTCTGTTGTTGCCTCGCCAGTACCACGAGTAGATGCCGAAACTCAGACCTGGACCTTGACTGGATTAACCGCCACTACCATCCGGCCGTCTATTAAGGCTACAGTTACCAAGCCGTATAAACCTGGTCCCAAGTCAATGAAGTCGCAAGCCGTTGAAAAGAAGCCCAAGCAGAAACTTCGTAGGGAAGATTTTTTGAAAGACCCTCCGCGTGCGCGCGGTAACAAAAGTTCACCTTCTCCTCCTCGGAGGTCGATGTCCCAGGATGGTCCTGGGACAAGCCGCGCTCAGCGGCACACTTCACCCATCGCCAACCAGAACCGATTCACGGCGCTTGAATCGGTTTCTGGCACTGAGCGCGTGGGCTCTCCCTCCGAGGAAGCTATGGAGTCTGACCAACTCCATACACAAAGCCCGAGCCCAAAGGTTAAACAAAAGGTAATTTTAAGCCGCCCTTCTAAATAGACAGTTTATCCCCGTATTCTTAATGGCTATCCTGACCTGGAATGTACGTGGTGTACGATCGCATAGGGCGGAACTGCAACTTTTATTGCGTTCCCATTCGCCTATGGTCGTATGTTTGCAGGAGACTAAGCTTCGCCCTCACGATCCTTTTGATCTCCGAGGATATACTCCGGTTCGCTACGACCTTGAACCGGAGGAGGGTACTCCTTCTCATGGTGGTGTCATGATTTTGGTGCGTACTGACGTTCATTTTCAAACTATCACACTTACGTCCGACTTGCAAGCTGTTGCCATTAGACTGCAGTTACCCGGTCTTTTCTTTTCTGTTTGTTCTGTGTATACACCTCCATCGTCTCCCCTCGCTCCCGCGGACATTCGATCTCTCCTGTCCGCTCTCCCAACACTATTCTTCTGTTGGGAGATTTTAATGCCCATCACCCACTATGGGGTTCGCCAAGGGCTTGTGCGAGGGCAACTCTTCTTTCCGACATTTTTTATCAGTTCAATCTTTCCATCCTCAATACAGGTGCACCTACTTTTATTTCTGATTCTTCTGGTACATTCTCTCACCTGGACCTTGCGATTTGCTCAATCCAGCTTGCACGTCGTCTTCAGTGGAACGTCGTCGCTGACACCTACTCCAGCGACCATTTCCCCTGCATCGTTTCTCTTCTGTCGCACCACGTACAGCATTCCAGAGTACCTACCTGGACATTCGCAAAAGCCGACTGGAGCTTGTATTCCAGCCTCGTGCATTTTGACGACCAGCCCTTCTCCGACATTAATCAACTAGTGAAGCACCTTACGTCTATTATTTTCTCAGCCGCCGAACGTGCAATACCCCGTTCATCCTCCCAACCTCGGCGGTCACCTGTTCCGTGGTGGAACGAGGATTGTCGGGACGCCGTTCGTGCCCGTAGGACTGCACTTAGGGTGTTTCGGCGCCACCCTACACTTGATAATTTGGTGACTTTTAAACAATCGCGCGCCAGGGCTCGTCGCATTATTCAGGATAGCAAGAAGGCATCTTGGGCTCGTTTTGTCGAGTCTTTTAATCGTTTTACGCCTTCATCCGTTGTTTGGGATAAACTTCGTCGCTTCTCAGGTAAAGTGTCACATTGTACTGTTTCTGGCCTTCAGGTTTCTAATGCCACCATAGTGGATCCGGCTGCCATCGCTAACACTCTGGGTTCTGTCTTTGAGGCGGTTTCCAGTTCAGACCATTATTCCGCCGGCTTTCGCTCTATTAAAGACCGGCAGGATTCCGCATCATATACTTTTCGGTCTGCTAATGATGAATGCTATAACGAACTATTCACAATGAGGGAGCTGGAGCACGCTCTTCATTGCTCTCGGCACTCCGCTCCCGGGCCGGACGGCATTCATGTCCTGATGTTAAAGAACCTTTCAGCCGACAGTAAACTATTTCTCTTACAGGTCTATAACCTATTTGGCAAGACGGCATTTTTCCTTCCGTTTGGCGCGAAGCCACCATTGTCCCTATACTTAAGCCTGGGAAGGATCGCCAACTACCTTCCAGCTACCGCCCTATCTCTCTCACCAGTTGCATTTGCAAGGTGATGGAGCGCATGATCAACGGGCGTTTGACATGGTGGCTTGAGTCTCAGAAACTTCTAGCGAACGCTCAGTGCGGGTTTCGTCGCTATCGCTCTACCGTCGACCATCTGGTGTCCTTGTCGACGCATATTATGAATGGATTTCTGAGAAGGTGTCAAACCGTGGCTGTTTTTTTTGACCGGGAGAAAGCTTATGACACTTGTTGGAGGGGCGGCATTTTACGTACACTTCACGATTGGAATATCCGCGGTCGTCTTCCCATATTTCTTCGGGAGTTTATGACGGACCGCGTCTTTCGTGTACGTGTGGGCTCGGTTTTATCTAGTCGTTTTATTCAAGAGAACGGAGTACCGCAAGGCTCTGTACTCAGTGTCACACTTTTTGCGATTGCTATCAACCCCATTGTTGATTGTATTCCACCTGGCATTTCATCGTCACTTTTTGTTGACGATTTCGCTATTTATTGTAGTTCACGGCGGACCTGTCTACTCGAGCGCCGTCTCCAGAGCTGTATCGACCGTCTCTACGCCTGGAGTAACGCTAACGGCTTTAATTTCTCCGCCGAGAAATCCGTCTGCATCAACTTTTGGCGCCGGAAGTATTTCCCTCCGCTTTCTCTCCATCTTGGGCCAGGGATACTTCCGTTTGCAGACGAGGCGAAATTTTTGGGGTTGATTTTTGACAGGAAGTTGTGTTGGACCTCGCACGTTTCCTTTTTAAAAGCAAAGTGTGACCGTTCTCTTAATATTTTACGTGTCTTAAGTGGCACATTCTGGGGAGCTGATCGGACCGTCCTTCTTCGCCTTTATCGCTCTTTGGTCCGATCCAAGCTTGATTACGGGTGTATTGTTTATTCGTCGGCACGTCCATCTGTGTTACGTCGATTGAATGCCATTCACCATCGTGGCATAAGAGTCGCTACAGGGGCCTTTCCAACCAGCCCTGTTTTTAGCCTGTATGCTGAAGCTGCAGAGCCTCCGCTGTCCTTCAGGCGTGAGATGCTCTTGTGCAGCTATGCTTGTCGACTCTCAAGCTTGCCTGACCACCCGTCCTTCGAGTTATTTTTCGAGGAGTCACTTGATCGTCACTATTTTATTAGCTCCTCTGCTTTGCTCCCACCAGGGGTTCGCTTTCGACAGCTCCTTCGGCATTTAGACGTTCCGCCAGCGCCGGCCCTTCCACGGGGGGAAACGCGTTTTCCTCCATGGTCTCGCGCTGAGGCCCACTGTCACCTTGGGCTAACGTCGATGCCGAAGACTGAGACCCCTGCTTCAGTCTTTAGATCGGCTTTTTTAGAAGTACGGGCTCAATTCGGAGACTTCTATTTTATCTTTACCGATGGATCTAAGACTGAAGCTGGAGTTGGATGTGCCTTTGTTTCTGGTAACTGTAGTTTTAAGTTTCGTTTACCTGGATAATGTTCAAATTTTACCGCCGAACTTTTTATCATTTATCAATCTATTTTCTACATTCAGCGGCACACCTTACAGCACTGTTTTATTTGTACGGACTCTCTGAGTGCCCTTCAGACTATTACTGCGCTGTACCATTACCACCCGCTTGTACAGCGCATACATGACCTGCTCCACTCGCTTGATGTCACTGGCATCAGCGTGTCCTTCATGTGGATTCCAGGTCATGTGGGCATCTCAGGTAATGAGTCTGCCGACGCCGCTGCGAAATCGGCGATTTTATTACCCAGATTTTTTACCTCTGTTGTTCCCTCGTCAGATTCGTGTGTTATTTTACGTTGCCGCATCCTCTCGCGCTGGCGCGATGAGTGGACGGCCCTCCGGGGGAACAAGTTGCGGGAGGTTAAGCCTCTCCCGTTAATCTGGGGTACCTCTTCTCGTTCTTTACGTCGGGAAGAGGTACTTTTAGCCCGTTTACGAATTGGACATTGTCGTTTTAGTCATAGTTACCTGCTCAGTGGTGATCCCGCTCCGCTGTGTCAGCAGTGTGACGTGCCCTTAACGGTGCGTCACATTTTAACTGAGTGTCAAGTTTTAGCTCCACTGCGCGTTCGCCTGGGTCTGCCTGTTGGCATAGCCAACGTTTTGGCAGACGACGCGCATGCTGTAGAATGTCTTTTACGTTTTATAAGTGACATTGATTTTAATCGTCGCATTTGATGCGCTGAGCGTCTTTTAGCTTTGTTATTTGATTCTGTATGTTTTTATAGGGACTTACTCCCCAGAGACATATGGCGCTCATGTCCCGCATTCTACAGATCTTGACACGTTTTAATCTTTTATTGGCTATGCTTTTAGTGTGTTGGTTTTTGAGACATATTTATTGTTATTGTTACTCTTGTTGTTATTGTTATTATTGTTATTGTTTTTATTGTTATTGTTATTCTATTGTTATTTTTAACCTTTTTTACATCGCGGGTTTGTGTCCCGTTTTTTAATTATGCGGTTTTTTAGCTGTCTTTTATTTTTTGACTTTATATTTTATACCTTGTAAGGGGGCTGATGACCTCAGCAGTTTAGCGCCCTTAAGCCGCATATCATCACATCATCAATGAAGTCGCAAGCCGTTGAAAAGAAGCCCAAGGAGAAACTTCGTAGGAAAGATTTTTTGAAAGACCCTCCGCGTGCGCGCGGTAACAAAAGTTCACCTTCTCCTCCTCGGAGGTCGCTGTCCCAGGATGGTCCTGGGACAAGCCGCGCTCAGCGGCACCCTTCACCCATCGCCACCCAGAACCGATTCACGGCGCTGGAATCGGTTTCTGGCACTGAGCGCGTGGGCCCTCCCTCCGAGGAAGCTATGGAGTCTGACCAACTCCATACAAAAAGCCCGAGCCCAAAGGTTAAACAAAAGGTAATTCTAAGCCGCCCTTCTAAATAGACCGTTTATCCCCTTATTTTTAATGGCTATCCTGACCTGGAATGTACGTGGTGTACGATCGCATAGGGCGGAACTGCAGCTTTTATTGCGTTCCCATTCACCTATGGTCGTATGTTTGCAGGAGACTAAGCTTCGCCCTCACGATCCTTTTGATCTCCGAGGATATACTCCGGTTCGCTACGACCTTGAACCGGAGGAGGGTACTCCTGCTCATGGAGGTGTCATGTTCTTAGTGCGTAACGACGTTCATTTTACACCTGTCACACTTACATCCGACTTGCAAGCTGTTGCCATTAGACTGCAGTTACCCGTTTTTTTCTTTTCTGTTTGTTCTGTGTATACACCTCCATCGTCTCCCCTCAAGGGCTCACCTTATGTGAGTACGGGTTTTTGGCGCCCCGGGGGTTCCCGAGCCAATCATCGCCACATTCATCCTCTCACCCCCATCCGGTCGAAGTGGGTTCTTCTCGTGACCGGTGGACCCAAGGTAGGCTCTCGTGCGTTCTTTACATTCCATCCCTACCGCACCTGACCATCGTTTCTTTCTTCCCTTATCACTTTCCGGCCATTTCGCACCACGACATTCGCATATCTCTCTTTTACTTCCCCGCCGGCCTACCTTGCGTGCGAAACGCCCACACAGTTTTAGTTTCTTTTATCTTTTTCTTTAAATCCTCCGTGGACACAGCCTGACGGATACCCGCGCACCGCGTGCGCAGCTGGGTGAGTGGGTAATGGCGTCATCCCCAACACCCGGGGTCGTCATGTAGGGTTGTTGTTCGTATCCGCTGTTCAACTGCAGTCCCGCGGGGGGGCCATTGCATGAGCTGCTGGCTTCCGACGGCGATTGGGTCCCTCTGTCTATGTTCTGGGAGGTGTGACCCTGGGGTGAGTCTGGTATAGATAGGCCACTCACCCAAGCCGGGGTAACGCCCGGGAAGTCAGAGCCCGAGGTCGGAGACGGTTGCAATGGTGGAGGATTTATTTCGCTATGGAGCACCCTTCCTCCATTACTACTAATAAGCGCCGAAAAGTTTATGTAACAGAAGTGACACCACCGACAACTGGTTGTTACTTGGTCATTTCACGAACCGAAGAAGGACAAAGTTTTGAGAAGGTGAACCCTTTCATCATACAAAAGGGGATTGATGCAATTTTTGGTGCGGTTCAGTCCTGCACTCGTCTACGGAATGGTTCCTTATTAGCCCAAACGAAATCCGATCAGCAAAGTAAGACCTTGTTGCGCGCTAGGCTTCTCCACGGTTATCCCATCCGTGTGGAGAAGCACCGCACATTGAATTCCTGTCGAGGCGTTATTACCACCCATAGTCTCGATGGTATATCGGACGAGGACCTGGTAGAATATCTTGCAGACCAGAAGGTGACAGCGGTCTATCGAGTGCAGGCCAAACGCGACGGCGTATTGGTACCCACTCGTACCCTGTTTATTACATTTGATGGCGTCGATCTGCCCACGAGCATCTCCGCAGGGTACGAACGAATTTCTGTGAGGCCTTATATTCCTAGACCTCTGCGTTGTTTTAAATGCCAACGTTTTGGGCATACGCAAGTCTCATGTAAGAGTGCCGTTAACATCTGTGCAACCTGTAGCCAGCCCTCACACGAAGGTACCTGTTCAACAGCCCCCGTCTGCGTTAATTGTAAAGGGTCTCATTCTGCTTCGTTTGCCGACTGTCCGCGGCACTTGGACGAGAAGGCGATCCAGGAGATCCGGGTAAAGGAAAAACTCTCCTTCACTGAAGCCCGGAGGCGTTACCATGCGCGCCAACCTTCACTCCTGCGATCTGGCACATTTAGTTCTGTTGTTGCCTCGCCGGTACCACGAGTAGATGCCGAAACTCAGACCTGGACCTTGACTGGATTAACCGCCACTACCATCCGGCCGTCCATTAAGGCTACAGTTACCAAGCCGTATAAACCTGGTTTCAAGTCCATGAAGTCGCAAGCGGTTGAAAAGAAACCCAAGCAGAAACTTCGTAGGGAAGATTTTTTGAAAGACCCTCCGCGTGCGCGCGGTATCAAAAGTTCACCTTCTCCTCCTCGGAGGTCGCTGTCCCAGGATGGTCCTGGGACAAGCCGCGCTCAGCGGCACCCTTCACCCATCGCCACCCAGAACCGATTCACGGCGCTTGAATCGGTTTCTGGCACTGAGCGCGTGGGCCCTCCCTCCGAGGAAGCTATGGAGTCTGACCAACTCCATACAAAAAGCCCGAGCCCAAAGGTTAAACAAAAGGTAATTTTAAGCCGCCCTTCTAAATAGACAGTTTATCCCCTTATTCTTCATGGCTATCCTGACCTGGAATGTGCGTGGTGTACGATCGCATAGGGCGGAACTGCAACTTTTATTGCGTTCCCATTCGCCTATGGTCGTATGTTTGCAGGAGACTAAGCTTCGCCCTCACGATCCTTTTGATCTCCGAGGATATACTCCGGTTCGCTACGACCTTGAACCGGAGGAGGGTACTCCTGCTCATGGAGGTGTCATGTTCTTAGTGCGTAACGACGTTCATTTTACACCTGTCACACTTACATCCGACTTGCAAGCTGTTGCCGTTCGCCTTCACTTTCCCCTCAGGGGCTCACCTTATGTGAGTACGGGTTTTTGGCGCACCCGGGGGTTCCCGAGCCATTCATCCCCACATTCATCCCCTCACCCCCATCCGGTCGAGGTGGGTTCTTCAAGTGACCGGTGGACCCAAGGTAGGCTCTCGTGCGTTCTTTGCATTCCATCCATACCGCACCTCACCATCATTTCTTTCTTCCCTAATCACTTTCCGGCCATTTCGTACCACGACATTCGCATATCTCTTTTTCTTCCCCGCCGGCCTACCTTGCGTGCGAAACGCCCACACAGTTTTAGTTTCTTTTATCTTTTTATTTAAATGCTCCGTGGACACAGCCTGACGGATACCCGCGCACCGCATGCGCAGCTGGGTGAGTGGGTAATGGCGTCATCCCCACCACCCGGGGTCGTCATGTAGGGTTATTGTTCGTATCCGCTGTTCAACTGCAGTCCCGCGGGGGGGCCATTGCATGAGCTGCTGGCTTCCGACGGCGATTGGGTCCCTCTGTCAATGTTCTGGGAGGTGTGACCCTGGGGTGAGATCGGTATAGATAGGCCACTCACCCAAGCCGGGGTAACGCCCGGGAAGTCAGAGCCCGAGGTCGGAGACGGTTGCAATGGTGGAGGATTTCTTTTCGCTATGGAGCACCCTTTCTCCATTAATACAAACAAGCGCCGAAAAACTATTGTAACAGAAGTAGCACCGCCGACATCTGGTTGTTACTTAGTCATTTCAAGAACAGAAGAAGGACAAAATTTTGAGAAGGTGAACCCTTTTATCATTCAGAAGGGAATAGATGCTATTGCTGGTGCGGTTCAATCATGCACTCGTCTACGGAATGGTTCCTTATTGGCACAAACTAAGTCCGATCAGCAAAGTAAGACCTTGTTGCGCGCTACGCTTCTCCACGGTTACCCCATCCGTGTTGAGAAGCACCGCACATTGAACTCCTGTCGGGGCGTCGTTACCACCCATAGCCTCGATGGTATATCGGACGAGGATCTCGTAGAATATCTATCCGATCAAAAGGTGACTGCAGTGCATCGAGTGCAGGCCAAACGCGACGGCGTATTGGTACCCACTCGTACCCTGTTTATTACATTTGATGGCGTCGATCTGCCCACGAGCATTTCCGCAGGGTACGAACGGATTTCTGTGAGGCCTTATATTCCTAGACCTCTGCGTTGTTTTAAATGCCAACGTTTTGGGCATACGCAAGTCTCATGTAAGAGTGCCGTTAACATCTGTGCAACCTGTAGCCAGCCCTCACACGAAGGTACCTGTTCAACAGCCCCCGTCTGCGTTAATTGTAAAGGTTCACATTCTGCTTCGTTTGCCGACTGTCCGCGGTACTTGGACGAGAAGGCGATCCAGGAGATCCGGGTAAAGGAAAAACTCTCCTTCGCTGAAGCCCGGAGGCGTTACCATGCGCGCCAACCTTCACTCCTGCGATCTGGCACATTTAGTTCTGTTGTTGCCTCGCCGGTACCACGGGTAGATGCCGAAACTCAGACCTGGACCTTGACTGGATTAACCGCCACTACCATCCGGCCGTCTATTAAGGCTACAGTTACCAAGCCGTATAAACCTGGTCCCAAGTCTATGAAGTCGCAAGCCGTTGAAAAGAAGCCCAAGCAGAAACTTCGTCGGGAAGATTTTTTGAAGGACCCTACGCGTGCGCGCGGTAACAAAAGTTCACCGTCTCCTCCTCGGAGGTCGCTGTCCCAGGATGGTCCTGGGACAAGCCGCGCTCAGCGGCACACTTCACCCATCGCCACCCAGAACCGATTCACGGCGCTTGAATCGGTTTCTGGCACTGAGCGCGTGGGCCCTCCCTCCGAGGAAGCTATGGAGTCTGACCAACTCCATACAAAAAGCCCGAGACCAAAGGTTAAACAAAAGGTAATTTTAAGCCGCCCTTCTAAATAGAGAGTTTATCCCCTTATTCTTAATGGCTATCCTGACCTGGAATGTACGTGGTGTACGATCGCATAGGGCGGAACTGCAACTTTTATTGCGTTCCCATTCGCCTATGGTCGTATGTCTGCAGGAGACTAAGCTTCGCCCTCACGATCCTTTTGATCTCCGAGGAGATACTCCGGTTCGGTACGACCTTGAACCGGAGGAGGGTACTCCTGCTCATGGAGGTGTCATGTTCTTAGTGCGTAACGACGTTCATTTTACACCTGTCACACTTAAATCCGACTTGCAAGCTGTTGCCGTTCGCCTTCACTTACCCGGCTTTTTGTTTTCTGTTTGCTCTTTATATTCACCTCCATCGTCTCCCCTCGCTCCCGCGGACATTCGAGCTCTCCTGTCCGCTCTCCCAACACCATTTCTTCTGTTGAGAGATTTTAATGCCCATCACCCACTATGGGGTTCGCCAAGGGCTTGTGCGAGGGGAACTCTTCTTTCCGACATTTTTTATCACTTCAATCTTTCCATCCTCAATACAGGTGCACCTACTTTTATTTCTGATTCTTCTGGTACTTTCTCTCACCTGGACCTTGCCCTTTGCTCAATCCAGCTTGCACGTCGCCTTCAGTGGAACGTCGTCGCTGACACCTACTCCAGCGACCATTTCCCCTGCATCGTTTCTCTTCTTTCGCACCACGCACAGCATTCTAGAGTACCTACCTGGATATTCGCAAAAGCCGACTGGAGCTTGTATTCCAGCCTCGTGCATTTTGACGACCAGCCCTTCTCCGACATTAATCAACTAGTGCAGCACCTTACGTCTATTATTTTCTCAGCGGCCGAACGTGCAATACCCCGTTCATCCTCCCAACCTCGGCGGCCACCTGTTCCGTGGTGGATCGAGGATTGTCGGGACGCCGTTCGTGCCCGTAGGACTGCACTTAGGGTGTTTCGGCGCCACCCTACACTTGATAATTTGGTGACTTTTAAACAATCGCGCGCCAGGGCTCGTCGCATTATTCAGGATAGCAAGAAGGCATCTTGGGCTCGTTTTGTCGAGTCTTTTAATCGTTTTACGCCTTCATCCGTTGTTTGGGATAAACTTCGTCGCTTCTCAGGTAAAGTGTCACATTGTACTGTTTCTGGCCTTCAGGTTTCTAATGCCACCATAGTGGATCCGGCTGCCATCGCTAACACTCTGGGTTCTGCCTTTGAGGCGGTTTCCAGTTCAGACCATTATTCCGCCGGCTTTCGCTCTATTAAAGACCGGCAGGATTCCGCATCATATACTTTTCGGTCTGTTAATGATGAATGCTATAACGAACTATTCACAATGAGGGAGCTGGAGCACGCTCTTCATTGCTCTCGGCACTCCGCTCCCGGGCCGGACGGCATTCATGTCCTGATGTTAAAGAACCTTTCAGCCGACAGTAAACTATTTCTCTTACAGGTCTATAACCGTATTTGGCAAGACGGCATTTTTCCTTCCGTTTGGCGCGAAGCCACCATTGTCCCTATACTTAAGCCTGGGAAGGATCGCCAACTACCTTCCAGCTACCGCCCTATCTCCCTCACCAGTTGCATTTGTAAGGTGATGGAGCGCATGATCAACGGGCGGTTGACATGGTGGCTTGAGTCTCAGAAACTTCTAGCGAACGCTCAGTGCGGGTTTCGTCGCTATCGCTCTACCGTCGACCATCTGGTGTCCTTGTCGACGCATATTATGAATGGATTTCTGAGAAAGTGTCAAACCGTGGCTGTATTTTTTGACCTGGCGAAAGCTTATGACACTTGTTGGAGGGGCGGCATTTTACGTAAACTTCACGATTGGAATATCCGCGGTCGTCTTCCCATATTTCTTCGGGAGTTTATGACGGACCGCGTCTTTCGTGTACGTGTGGGCTCGGTTTTATCTCGTCGTTTTATTCAAGAGAACGGAGTACCGCAGGGCTCTGTACTCAGTGTCACACTTTTTGCGATTGCTATCAACCCCATTGTTGATTGTATTCCACCTGGCATTTCATCGTCCCTTTTTGTTGACGATTTCGCTATTTACTGTAGTTCACGGCGGACCTGTCTACTCGAACGCCGTCTCCAGAGCTGTATCGACCGTCTCTACGCCTAGAGTAATGCCAACGGCTTTAATTTCTCCGCCGAGAAATCCGTCTGCATCAACTTCTGGCGCCGGAAGTATTTCCCTCCGCCCTCTCTCCATCTTGGGCCAGGGATACTTCCGTTTGCAGACGAGGCGAAATTTTTGGGGTTGATTTTTGATAGGAAGTTGTGTTGGACCTCGCACGTTTCCTTTTTAAAAGCAAAGTGTGACCGTTCTCTTAATCTTTTACGTGTTTTAAGTGGCACATCCTGGGGAGCTGATCGGACCGTCCTTCTTCGCCTTTATCGCTCTTTGGTCCGATCCAAGCTTGATTACGGGTGTATTGTTTATTCGTCGGCACGTCCATCTGTGTTACGTCGATTGAATGCCATTCACCATCGTGGCATCAGAGTCGCTACAGGGGCCTTTCCAACTAGCCCTGTACCCAGTCTGTACGCAGAAGCTGCAGAGCCTCCGCTATCCTTCCGGCGTGAGATGCTTTTGTGCAGCTATGCTTGTCGACTCTCAAGCTTGCCTAACCACCCGTCCTTCGATGTACCCCTCAGGGGCTCACCTTCTGTGAGTACGGGTTTTTGGCGCACCCGGGGGTTCCCGAACCAATCATCGCCATATTCATCCCCTCACCCCCATCCGGTCGAGGTGGGTTCTTCAAGTGACCGGTGGACCCAAGGTAGGCTCTCGTGCGTTCTTTGCATTCCATTCATACCGCACCTCACCATCGTTTCTTTCTTCCCTTATCACTTTCCGGCCATTTCGCACCACGACATTCGCATATCTCTTTTTCTTCTCTGCCGGCCTACCTTGCGTGCGAAACGCCCACACAGTTTTAGTT
The DNA here is from genome assembly GCA_030765065.1 of Deroplatys truncata. Lineage (NCBI taxonomy): Eukaryota > Metazoa > Arthropoda > Insecta > Mantodea > Mantidae > Deroplatys > Deroplatys truncata. The sequence continues at coordinate 375,721,009 of CM060990.1, forward strand.
TCTTTTATCTTTTTATTTAAATCCTCCGTGGACACAGCCTGACGGATACCCGCGCACCGCGTGCGCAGCTGGGTGAGTGGGTAATGGCGTCATCCCCACCACCCGGGGTCGTCATGTAGGGTTTGTGTTCGTATCCGCTGTTCAACTGCAGTCCCGCGGGGGGGCCATTGCATGAGCTGCTGACTTCTGACGGCGATTGGGTCCCTCTGTCTATGTTCTGGGAGGTGTGACCCTGGGGTGGATCTGGTATAGATAGGCCACTCACCCAAGCCGGGGTAACGCCCGAGAAGTCAGAGCCCGAGGTCGGAGACGGTTGCAATGGTGGAGGAATTTTTTTTCGCTATGGAGCACCCTTTCTCCATTATTCACAACAAGCGCCGAAAAGTCATTGTAACAGAAGTAGCACCGCCGTCATCTGGTTGTTACTTGGTCATTTCGAGAACAGAAGAAGGACAAAACTTTGAGAAGGTGAACCCTTTTATGATTCAGAAGGGCATAGATGCTATTGCTGGTGCGGTTCAGTCCTGCACTCGTCTACGGAATGGTTCGTTATTAGCCCAAACGAAATCCGATCAGCAAAGTAAGACCTTGTTGCGCGCTACGCTTCTCCACGGCTATCCCATCCGTGTGGAGAAGCACCGCACATTGAATTCCTGTCGAGGCGTTATTACCACCCATAGCCTCGATGGTATATCGGACGAGGACCTGGTAGAATATCTTGCAGACCAGAAGGTGACAGCGGTCCATCGAGTGCAGGCCAAACGCGACGGCGTATTGGTACCCACTCGTACCCTGTTTATTACATTTGATGGCGTCGATCTGCCCACGAGCATTTCTGCAGGGTACGAACGGATTTCTGTGAGGCCTTATATTCCTAGACCTCTGCGTTGTTTTAAATGCCAACGTTTTGGGCATACGCAAGTCTCATGTAAGAGTGCCGTTAACATCTGTGCAACATGTAGCCAGCCCTCACACGAAGGTACCTGTTCAACAGCCCCCGTCTGCATTAATTGTAAAGGGTCTCATTCTGCTTCGTTTGCCGACTGTCCGCGGTACTTGGACGAGAAGGCGATCCAGGAGATCCGGGTAAAGGAAAAACTCTCCTTCGCCGAAGCCCGGAGCCGTTTCCATGCGCGCCAACCTTCACTCCTGCGATCTGGTACATTTAGTTCTGTTGTTGCCTCGCCAGTACCACGAGTAGATGCCGAAACTCAGACCTGGACCTTGACTGGATTAACCGCCACTACCATCCGGCCGTCTATTAAGGCTACAGTTACCAAGCCGTATAAACCTGGTCCCAAGTCAATGAAGTCGCAAGCCGTTGAAAAGAAGCCCAAGCAGAAACTTCGTAGGGAAGATTTTTTGAAAGACCCTCCGCGTGCGCGCGGTAACAAAAGTTCACCTTCTCCTCCTCGGAGGTCGCTGTCCCAGGATGGTCCTGGGACAAGCCGCGCTCAGCGGCACCCTTCACCCATCGCCACCCAGAACCGCTTCACGGCGCTTGAATCGGTTTCTGGCACTGAGCGCGTGGGCCCTCCCTCCGAGGAAGCTATGGAGTCTGACCAACTCCATACAAAAAGCCCGAGCCCAAAGGTTAAACAAAAGGTAATTTTAAGCCGCCCTTCTAAATAGAGAGTTTATCCCCTTATTCTTAATGGCTATCCTGACCTGGAATGTACGTGGTGTACGATCGCATAGGGCGGAACTGCAACTTTTATTGCGTTCCCATTCGCCTATGGTCGTATGTCTGCAGGAGACTAAGCTTCGCCCTCACGATCCTTTTGATCTCCGAGGATATACTCCGGTTCGCTACGACCTTGAACCGGAGGAGGGTACTCCTGCTCATGGAGGTGTCATGTTCTTAGTGCGTAACGACGTTCATTTTCAAACTATCACACTTACGTCCGACCTGCAAGCTGTTGCCATTAGACTGCAGTTACCCGGTTTTTGCTTTTCTGTTTGTTCTGTGTATACACCTCCATCGTCTCCCCTCGCTCCCGCGGACATTCGATCTCTCCTGTCCGCTCTCCCAACACCATTTCTTCTGTTGGGAGATTTTAATGCCCATCACCCACTATGGGGTTCGCCAAGGGCTTGTGCGAGGGGAACTCTTCTTTCCGACATTTTTTATCAGTTCAATCTTTCCATCCTCAATACAGGTGCACCTACTTTTATTTCTGATTCTTCTGGAACTTTCTCTCACCTGGACCTTGCCCTTTGCTCAATCCAGCTTGCACGTCGCCTTCAGTGGAACGTCGTCGCTGACACCTACTACAGCGACCATTTCCCCAGCATCGTTTCTCTTCTGTCGCACCACGTACAGCATTCCAGAGTACCTACCTGGATATTCGCAAAAGCCGACTGGAGCTTGTATTCCAGCCTCGTGCATTTTGGCGACCAGCCCTTCTCCGACATTAATCAACTAGTGCAGCACCTTACGTCTATTATTTTCTCAGCCGCCGAACGTGCAATACCCCGTTCATCCTCCCAACCTCGGCGGCCACCTGTTCCATGGTGGAACGAGGATTGTCGGGACGCCGTTCATGCCCGTAGGACTGCACTTAGGGTGTTTCGGCGCCACCCTACACTTGATAATTTGGTGACTTTTAAACAATCGCGCGCCAGGGCTCGTCGCATTATTCAGGATAGCAAGAAGGCATCTTGGGCTCGTTTTGTCGAGTCTTTTAATCGTTTTACGCCTTCATCCGTTGTTTGGGATAAACTTCGTCGCTTCACAGGTAAAGTGTCACATTGTACTGTTTCTGGCCTTCAGGTTTCTAATGCCACCATAGTGGATCCGGCTGCCATCGCTAACACTCTGGGTTCTGCCTTTGAGGCGGTTTCCAGTTCAGACCATTATTCCGCCGGCTTTCGCTCTATTAAAGACCGGCAGGATTCCGCATCATTTACTTTTCGGTCTGCTAATGATGAATGCTATAACGAACTATTCACAATGAGGGAGCTGGAGCACGCTCTTCATTGCTCTCGGCACTCCGCTCCCGGGCCGGACGGCATTCATGTCCTGATGTTAAAGAACCTTTCAGCCGACAGTAAACTATTTCTCTTACAGGTCTATAACCGTATTTGGCAAGACGGCATTTTTCCTTCCGTTTGGCGCGAAGCCACCATTGCCCCTATACTTAAGCCTGGGAAGGATCGCCAAATACCTTCCAGCTACCGCCCTATCTCCCTCACCAGTTGCATTTGTAAGGTGATGGAGCGCATGATCAACGGGCGGTTGACATGGTGGCTTGAGTCTCAGAAACTTCTAGCGAACGCTCAGTGCGGGTTTCGTCGCTATCGCTCTACCGTCGACCATCTGGTGTCCTTGTCGACGAATAATATGAATGGATTTCTGAGAAAGTGTCAAACCGTGGCTGTATTTTTTGACCTGGAGAAAGCTTATGACACTTGTTGGAGGGGCGGCATTTTACGTACACTTTACGATTGGAATATCCGCGGTCGTCTTCCCATATTTCTTCGGGAGTTTATGACGGACCGCGTCTTTCGTGTACGTGTGGGCTCGGTTTTATCTCGTCGTTTTATTCAAGAGAACGGAGTACCGCAGGGCTCTGTACTCAGTGTCACACTTTTTGCGATAGCTATCAACCCCATTGTGGATTGTATTCCACCTGGCATTTCATCGTCCCTTTTTGTTGACGATTTCGCTATTTATTGCAGTTCACGGCGGACCTGTCTACTCGAACGCCGTCTCCAGAGCTGTATCGACCGTCTCTACGCCTGGAGTAACGCCAACGGCTTTAATTTCTCCGCCGAGAAATCCGTCTGCATCAACTTCTGGCGCCGGAAGTATTTCCCTCCGCCCTCTCTCCATCTTGGGCCAGGGATACTTCCGTTTGCAGACGAGGCGAAATTTTTGGGGTTGATTTTCGACAGAAAGTTGTGTTGGACCTTGCACGTTTCCTTTTTAAAAGCAAAGTGTGACCGTTCTCTTAATATTTTACGTGTTTTAAGTTGCACATCCTGGGGAGCTGATCGGAACGTCCTTCTTCGCCTTTATTGCTCTTTGGTCCGATCCAAGCTTGATTACGGGTGTATTGTTTATTCGTCGGCACGTCCATCTGTGTTACGTCGATTGAATGCCATTCACCATCGTGGCATCAGAGTCGCTACAGGGGCCTTTCCAACTAGCCCTGTACCCAGTCTGTACGCAGAAGCTGCAGAGCCTCCGCTGTCCTTCAGGCGTGAGATGCTCTTGTGCAGCTATGCTTGTCGACTCTCAAGCTTGCCTAACCACCCGTCCTTCGAGTTATTTTTCGAGGAGTCACTTGATCGTCACTATTTTATTAGCTCCTCTGCCTTGCTCCCACCAGGGGTTCGCTTTCGACAGCTCCTTCGGCATTTAGACGTTCCGCCAGCGCCGGCCCTTCCACGGGGGGAAACGCGTTTTCCTCCATGGTCTCGCGCTGAGGCCCACTGTCACCTTGGGCTAACGTCGATGCCGAAGACTGAGACCCCTGCTTCAGTCTTTAGATCGGCTTTTTTAGAAGTACGGGCTCAATTCGGAGACTACTATTTTATCTTCACCGATGGATCTAAGACTGAAGCTGGAGTTGGATGTGCTTTTGTGTCTGGTCACTGTAGTTTTAAGTTTCGTTTACCTGGACAATGTTCAATTATTACTGCCGAACTTTTTAGCATTTATCAATCTATTTTATACATTCAGCGGCACGCCTTACAGCACTGTTTTATTTGTACGTACTCTCTGAGTGCCCTTCAGACTATTACTGCGCTGTACCATTACCACCCGCTTGTACAGCGCATACATGACCTGCTCCACTCGCTTGGTGTCACTGGCATCAGCATGTCCTTCATGTGGATTCCAGGTCATGTGGGCATCTCAGGTAATGAGTCTGCCGACGCCGCTGCGAAATCGGCGATTTTATTACCCAGATTTTTTACCTCTGTTGTTCCCTCGTCAGATTCGTGTGTTATTTTACGTCGCCGCATCCTCTCGCGCTGGCGCGATGAGTGGACGGCCCTCCGGGGGAACAAGTTGCGGGAGGTTAAGCCTCTCCCGTTAATCTGGGGTACCTCTTCTCGTTCTTTACGTCGGGAAGAGGTACTTTTAGCCCGTTTACGAATTGGACATTGTCGTTTTAGTCATAGTTACCTGCTCAGTGGTGATCCCGCTCCGCTGTGTCAGCAGTGTGACGTGCCCTTAACGGTGCGCCACATTTTAACTGAGTGTCAAGTTTTAGCTCCACTGCGCGTTCGCCTGGGTCTGCCTGTTGGCATAGCCGACGTCTTGGCAGACGACGCGCATGCTGTAGAATGTCTTTTACGTTTTATAAGTGACATTGATTTTAATCGTCGCATTTGATGCGCTGAGCGTCTTTTAGCCTTGTTATTTTATTCTGTCTGTTTTCATAGGGACTTACTCCCCAATGACATATGCGCTCATGTCCCGCATTCTACAGTTCTTGACACGTTTTAATCTTTTATTGGCTATGCTTTTAGTGTGTTGGTTCTTGAGATGTATTTATTGTTATTATTGTTGTTATTGTTATTCTTGTGGTTATTTTTATTATTGTTGTTATTGTTATGCTATTGTTAGTTTTAACTTTTTGGACATCGCGGGTTTGTGTCCCGTTTTTTAATTATGCGGTTTTTTTTACCTTTTATATTTTGACCTTATATTTTACACATTGTAAGGGCGCTGATGACCCTAGTAGTTTAGCGCCCTTAAACCGCATATCATCATCATCACACCCTTCGATGTATTTTACGAGGATTCGCTTGACCGGCATTATTTAGTTAGCTCCTCTGCATTGCTCCCTCCAGGGGTTCGATTTCGACTGCTACTTCGGCATTTGGACGTTACGCCAGCGCCGGCCCTTACCCGAAGGGAAACGCGCTTTCCTCCATGGTCGCGCGCTGAGGCCCACATCCACCTTGGGCTGACGTCGATGCCGAAGAATGAGACCCCTGCTTCAGTCCTTAGATCCGCATTTTTAGAACTTCAGGCAACATTCGGGGACTGTAATTTTATTTATACTGATGGGTCTAAGACTGATGTCGGAGCAGGATGTGCCTTTGTTTTAGGTGCGCATAGTTTTACTTTTCGTTTACCCGGGCAATGTTCGATTTATACCGCCGAACTTTTTAGTATCTATCAATGTGTTTTATACATTCAGCGGCATGTCTTACGGCGTTGTGTTGTTTGTTCGGACTCCCTGAGTGCCCTTCAGGGTATTAACGCGCTGTACTCTTACCACCCCCTCGTACAGCGCATTCATGACCTGCTCCATTCGCTAGGTGCCTCTGGCATCAGCGTCTCTTTTATGTGGATTCCAGGTCATGTGGGTATCTCAGGGCATGAGTCGGCCGACGCCGCTGCGAAATCGGCGATTTTATTACCCAGATTTTTTACTTCTGTTGTTCCCTCGTCAGATTCGTGTGTTATTTTACGTCGCCGCATCCTCTCGCGCTGGCGCGATGAGTGGACGGCCCTCCGGGGGAACAAGTTGCGGGAGGTTAAACGTCTTCCGCTAGTCTGGGCTACCTCTTCCCGTGCTTCTCGTCGGGAAGAGGTACTTTTAACACGCCTTCGTATTGGACATTGCCTTTTTAGTCATAGATACCTGTTAAGTGGTGATCCCGCACCTCTGTGTGGTCAGTGTGACGTGCCCTTAACGGTCCGTCACATTTTAACCGAGTGTCAAGTTTTAGCCCCACTGCGCGTTTGCGTGGGTCTGCCTGTTGGCCTAGCCAACGTGTTGGCAGACGACGCGCATGCTGTAGAATGTCTTTTACGTTTTATCACTGACATTGGTTTTAGCCTTCCCATTTGATGCGCTGAGCGCCTTTTAGCTGTTTGATTTTATATTGTTAGTTTAATGGGGCCCTTCTCCCCAGACATAACGCGCTCATGTTCCTTACATTCTACAGTTCTTGACACGTTTTTTTCTTTTAGTGACCATGATTTTAGTGTGTTGGTTTTTTAGATATGTGTATTGTTATTTTGTTGTTATTGTTATTGTTGTTATTGTTATTATTGTTGTTAATGTTATTATTGTTGTTATTGTTGTTATTATTATTGTTATTGTTATTTTATTGTTATTTCAGCCTTTTTAGACATCGCTGGTTTCTGTCCCGTTTTTTAATTATGCGGTTATTTTATCCTTTTGACTTTATTTTTATACATTGTAAGGGCGCTGATGACCTTAGTAGTTTAGCGCCCTTAAACCGCATCTCATCATCATCATCACGCCTTCACTTACCCGGCTTTTTGTTTTCTGTTTGCTCTGTATATTCACCTCCATCGTCTCCCCTCGCTCCCGCGGACATTCAAGCACTCCTGTCCGCTCTCCCAACACCATTTCTTCTGTTGGGAGATTTTAATGCCCATCACCCACTATGGGGTTCGCCAAGGGCTTGTGCGAGGGGAACTCTTCTTTCCGACACTTTTTATCAGTTCAATCTTTCCATCCTCAATACAGGTGCACCTACTTTTATTTCTGATTCTTCTGGTACATTCTCTCACCTGGACCTTGCGATTTGCTCAATCCAGCTTGCACGTCGTCTTCAGTGGAACGTCGTCGCTGACACCTACTCCAGCGACCATTTCCCCTGCATCGTTTCTCTTCTGTCGCACCACGTACAGCATTCAAGAGTACCTACCTGGACATTCGCAAAAGCCGACTGGAGCTTGTATTCCAGCCTCGTGCCCCTCAGGGGCTCACCTTATGTGAGTACGGGTTTTTGGCGCACCCGTGGGTTCCCGAGCCAATCATCGCCATATTCATCCCCTCACCCCCATCCGGTCGAGGTGGGTTCTTCAAGTGACCGGTGGACACAAGGTAGGCTCTCGTGCGTTCGTTACATTCCATTCATACCGCACCTCACCATCGTTTCTTTCTTCTCTTGTCACTTTCCGGCCATTTCGCACCATGACATTCGCATATCTCTCTTTTTCTTCCCCGCCGGCCTACCTTGCGTGCGAAACGCCCACACAGTTTTAGTTTCTTTTATCTTTTTATTTAAATCCTCCGTGGACACAGCCTGACGGATACCCGCGCACCGTGTGCGCAGCTGGGTGAGTGGGTAATGGCGTCATCCCCACCACCCGGGGTCGTCACGTAGGGTTGTTGTTCGTATCCGCTGTTCAACTGCAGTCCCGCGGGGGGGCCATTGCATGAGCTGCTGGCTTCCGACGGCGATTGGGTCCCTCTGTCTATGTTCTGGGAGGTTTGACCCTGGGGTGAGCTAGGTATAGATAGGCCACTCACCCAAGCCGGGGTAACGCCCGGGAAGTCAGAGCCCGAGGTCGGAGACGGTTGCAATGGTGGAGGATTTATTTCGCTATGGAGCACCCTTCCTCCATTACTACTAACAAGCGCCGAAAAGTTTATGTAACAGAAGTGACACCACCGACAACTGGTTGTTACTTGGTCATTTCACGAACCGAAGAAGGACAAAGTTTTGAGAAGGTGAACCCTTTCATCATACAAAAGGGGATTGATGCAATTGCTGGTGCGGTTTAGTCCTGCACTCGTCTACGGAATGGTTCCTTATTAGCCCAAACGAAATCCGATCAGCAAAGTAAGACCTTGTTGCGCGCTACGCTTCTCCACGGCTATCCCATCCGTGTGGAGAAGCACCGCACATTGAATTCCTGTCGAGGCGTTATTACCACCCATAGCCTCGATGGTATATCGGACGAGGACCTGGTAGAATATCTTGCAGACCAGAAGGTGACAGCGGTCCATCGAGTGCAGGCCAAACGCGACGGCGTATTGGTACCCACTCGTACCCTGTTTATTACATTTGATGGCGTCGATCTGCCCACGAGCATCTCCGCAGGGTACGAACGCATTTCTGTGAGGCCTTATATTCCTAGACCTCTGCGTTGTTTTAAATGCCAACGTTTTGGGCATACGCAAGTCTCATGTAAGAGTGCCGTTAACATCTGTGCAACATGTAGCCAGCCCTCACACGAAGGTACCTGTTGAACAGCCCCCGTCTGCGTTAATTGTAAAGGGTCTCATTCTGCTTCGTTTGCCGACTGTCCGCGGTACTTGGACGAGAAGGCGATCCAGGAGATCCGGGTAAAGGAAAAACTCTCCTTCGCTGAAGCCCGGAGGCGTTACCATGCACGCCAACCTTCACTACTGCGATCTGGCACATTTAGCTCTGTTGTTGCCTCGCCAGTACCACGAGTAGATGCCGAAACTCAGACCTGGACCTTGACTGGATTAACCGCCACTACCATCCGGCCGTCCATTAAGGCTACAGTTACCAAGCCGTATAAACCTGGTCCCAAGTCAATGAAGTCGCAAGCCGTTGAAAAGAAGCCCAAGCAGAAACTTCGTAGGGAAGATTTTTTAAAAGACCCTCCGCGTGCGCGGTAACAAAGGTTCACCTTCTCCTCCTCGGAGGTCGCTGTCCCAGGATGGTCCTGGGACAAGCCGCGCTCAGCGGCACCCTTCATCCATCGCCACCCAGAACCGATTCACGGCGCTTGAATCGGTTTCTGGCACTGAGCGCGTGGGCCCTCCCTCCGAGGAAGCTATGGAGTCTGACCAAATCCATACAAAAAGCCCGAGCCCAAAGGTTAAACAAAAGGTAATTTTAAGCCGCCCTTCTAAATAGACAGTTTATCCCCTTATTCTTAATGGCTATCCTGACCTGGAATGTACGTGGTGTACGATCGCATAGGGCGGAACTGCAACTTTTATTGCGTTCCCATTCGCCTATGGTCGTATGTTTGCAGGAGACTAAGCTTCGCCCTCACGATCCTTTTGATCTCCGAGGATATACTCCGGTTCGCTACGACCTTGAACCGGAGGAGGGTACTCCTGCTCATGGTGGTGTCATGCTTTTGGTGCGTAATGACGTTCATTTTACACCTGTCACACTTACATCTGACTTGCAAGCTGTTGCCGTTCGCCTTCACTTACCCGGCTTTTTGTTTTCTGTTTGCTCTGTGTATACACCTCCATCGTCTCCCCTCGCTCCCGCGGACATTCGATCTCTCCTGTCCGCTCTCCCAACACCATTTCTTCTGTTGGGAGATTTTAATGCCCATCACCCACTATGGGGTTCGCCAAGGGCTTGTGCGAGGGGAACTCTTCTTTCCGACATTTTGTATCAGTTCAATCTTTCCATCCTCAATACAGGTGCACCTACTTTTATTTCTGATTCTTCCGGTACATTCTCTAACCTGGACCTTGCCATATGCTCAATCCAGCTTGCACGTCGTCTTCAGTGGAACGTCGTCGGTGATACCTACTCCAGCGACCATTTCCCCTGCATCGTTTCTCTTCTGTCGCACCACGTACAGCATTCTAGAGTACCTACCTGGATATTCGCAAAAGCCGACTGGAGCTTGTATTCCAGCCTCGTGCATTTTGACGACCAGCCCTTCTCCGACATTAATCAACTAGTTCAGCACCTTACGTCTATTATTTTCTCAGCCGCCGAACGTGCAATACCCCGTTCATCCTCCCAACCTCGGCGGCCACCTGTTCCGTGGTGGAACGAGGATTGTCGGGACGCCGTTCGTGCCCGTAGGACTGCACTTAGGGTGTTTCGGCGCCACCCTACACTTGATAATTTGGTGACTTTTAAACAATCGCGCGCCAGGGCTCGTCGCATTATTCAGGATAGCAAGAAGGCATCTTGGGCTCGTTTTGTCGAGTCTTTTAATCGTTTTACGCCTTCATCCGTTGTTTGGGATAACCTTCGTCGCTTCTCAGGTAAAGTGTCACATTGTACTGTTTCTGGCCTTCAGGTTTCTAATGCCACCATAGTGGATCCGGCTGCCATCGCTAACACTCTGGGTTCTGCCTTTGAGGCGGTTTCCAGTTCAGACCATTATTCCGCTGGCTTTCGCTCTATTAAAGACCGGCAGGATTCCGCATCATATACTTTTCGGTCTGCTAATGCTGAATGCTATAACGAACTATTCACAATGAGGGAGCTGGAGCACGCTCTTCTGTGCTCTCGGCACTCCGCTCCCGGGCCGGACGGCATTCATGTCCTGATGTTAAAGAACCTTTCAGCCGACAGTAAACTATTTCTCTTACAGGTCTATAACCGTATTTGGCAAGACGGCATTTTCCCTTCCGTTTGGCGCGAAGCCACCATTGTCCCTATACTTAAGCCTGGGAAGGATCGCCAACTACCTTCCAGCTACCGCCCTATCTCCCTCACCAGTTGCATTTGCAAGGTGATGGAGCGCATGATCAACGGGCGGTTGACATGGTGGCTTGAGTCTCAGAAACTTCTAGCGAACGCTCAGTGCGGGTTTCGTCGCTATCGCTCTACCGTCGACCATCTGGTGTCCTTGTCGACGCATATTATGAATGGGTTTCTGAGAAAGTGTCAAACCGTGGCTGTATTTTTTGACCTGGAGAAAGCTTATGACACTTGTTGGAGGGGCGGCATTTTACGTACACTTCACGATTGGAATATCCGCGGTCGTCTTCCCATATTTCTTTGGGAGTTTATGACGGACCGCGTCTTTCGTGTACGTGTGGGCTCGGTTTTATCTCGTCGTTTTATTCAAGAGAACGGAGTACCGCAGGGCTCTGTACTTAGTGTCACACTTTTTGCGATTGCTATCAACCCCATTGTTGATTGTATTCCACCTGGCATTTCATCGTCCCTTTTTGTTGACGATTTCGCTATTTATTGCAGTTCACGGCGGACCTGTCTACTCGAACGCCGTCTCCAGAGCTGTATCGACCGTCTCTACGCCTGGAGTAACGCCAACGGCTTTAAATTCTCCGCCGAAAAATCCGTCTGCATCAACTTCTGGCGCCGGAAGTATTTCCCTCCCCCCTCTCTCCGTCTTGGGCCAGGGATACTTCCGTTTGCAGACGAGGCGAAATTTTTGGGGTTGATTTTTGATAGGAAGTTGTGTTGGACCTCGCACGTTTCCTTTTTAAAAGCAAAGTGTGACCGTTCTCTTAATATTTTACGTGTTTTAAGTGGCACATCCTGGGGAGCTGATCGGACCGTCCTTCTTCGCCTTTATCGCTCTTTGGTCCGATCCAAGCTTGATTACGGGTGTACTGTTTATTCGTCGGCACGTCCATCTGTGTTACGTCGATTGAATGCCATTCACCATCGTGGCATAAGAGTCGCTACAGGGGCCTTTCCAACTAGCCCTGTACCCAGTCTGTACGCAGAAGCTGCAGAGCCTCCGCTGTCCTTCCGGCGTGAGATGCTTTTGTGCAACTATGCTTGTCGACTCTCAAGCTTGCCTAACCACCCGTCCTTCGATGTATTTTACGAGGATTCTTTTGATCGCCAATATTTTGTTAGCTCCTCTGCATTGCTCCCTCCAGGGGTTCGATTTCGACTGCTACTTCGGCATTTGGACGTTACGCCAGCGCCGGCCCTTACCCGAGGGGAAACGCGCTTTCCTCCATGGTCGCGCGCTGAGGCCCACATCCACTTTGGGCTAACGTCGATGCCGAAGAATGAGACCCCTGCTTCAGTCCTTAGATCCGCATTTTTAGAACTTCAGGCAACATTCGGAGACTGTCATTTTATTTATACTGATGGGTCTAAGACTGATGTTGGAGTAGGATGTGCCTTTGTTTTAGGTGCGCATAGTTTTACTTTTCGTTTACCCGGGCAATGTTCGATTTATACCGCCGAACTTTTGAGTATCTATCAATGTGTTTTATATATTCAGCGGCATGTTTTACGGCGTTGTGTTGTTTGTTCGGACTCTCTGAGTGCCTTTCAGAGTATTAACGCGCTGTACTCTTACCACCCCCTCGTACAGCGCATTCATGACCTGCTCCATTCGCTGGGTGCCTCTGGCATCAGAGTCTCTTTTATGTGGATTCCAGGTCATGTGGGTATCTCAGGGAATGAGTCGGCCGACGCCGCTGCGAAATCGGCGATTTTATTACCCAGATTTTTTACTTCTGTTGTTCCCTCGTCAGATTCGTGTGTTATTTTACGTCGCCGCATCCTCTCGCGCTGGCGCGATGAGTGGACGGCCCTCCGGGGGAACAAGTTGCGGGAGGTTAAACCTCTTCCGCTAGTCTGGGCTACCTCTTCCCGTGCTTCTCGTCGGGAAGAGGTACTTTTAACACGCCTTCATATCGGGCATTGCCTTTTTAGTCATAGATACCTGTTAAGTGGTGATCCCGCACCTGTGTGTGGTCAGTGTGACGTGCCCTTAACGGTCCGTCACATTTTAACCGAGTGTCAAGTTTTAGCTCCACTGCGCGTTCGCGTGGGTCTGCCTGTTGGCCTAGCCAACGTGTTGGCAGACGACGCGCATGCTGTAGAATGTCTTTTACGTTTTATCACTGACATTGGTTTTAGCCGTCGCATTTGATGCGCTGAGCGCCTTTTAGCTGTTTCATTTTATATTGTTAGTTTTAATGGGGCCCTTCTCCCCGGACATAAGGCGCTCATGTTCCTTGCATTCTACAGTTCTTGACACGTTTTATTCTTTTAGTGACCATGATTTTAGTGTGTTGGTTTTACAGATATATTTATTGTTATTCTTGTTACTGTTATTATTGTTATTGTTTTTATTGTTATTGTTATTATTGTTATTGTTTTTATTGTTATTGTTATTGTTATTCTATTGTTATTTTTAACGTTTTTGACATCGCGGGTTTGTGTCCCGTTTTTTAATTATGCGGTTTTTTACCTGTTTTTTATATTGTGACCTTATATTTTACTCATTGTAAGGGCGCTGATGACCGCAGCAGTTTAGCGCCCTTAAACCGCATTTCATCATCATCATCATCCGCCGAGAAATCCGTCTGCATCAACTTTTGGCGCCGGAAGTTTTTCCCTCCGCCCACTCTCCATCTTGGTCCAGGGATACTTCCGTTTGCAGACGAGGCGAAATTTTTGGGGTTGATTTTTGACAGGAAGTTGTTTTGGACCTCGCACGTTTCCTTTTTAAAAGCAAAGTGTGACCGTTCTCTTAATCTTTTACGTGTTTTAAGTGGCACATCCTGGGGAGCTGATCGGACCGTCCTTCTTCGCCTTTATCGCTCTTTGGTCCGATCCATGCTTGATTACGGGTGTATTGTTTATTCTTCGGCACGTCCATCTGTGTTACGTCGATTGAATGCCATTCACCATCTTGGCATAAGAGTCGCTACAGGGGCCTTTCCAACTAGCCCTGTACCCAGTCTGTACGCAGAAGCTGCAGAGCCTCCGCTGTCCTTCCGGCGTGAGATGCTTTTGTGCAGCTATGCTTGTCGACTCTCAAGCTTGCCTAACCACCCGTCCTTCGATGTATTTTACGAGGATTCTTTTGATCGCCAATATTTTGTTAGCTCCTCTGCATTGCTCCCTCCAGGGGTTCGATTTCGACTGCTACTTCGGCATTTGGACGTTACGTCAGCGCCGGCCCTTACCCGAGGGGAAACGCGCTTTCCTCCATGGTCGCGCGCTGAGGCCCACATCCACTTTGGGCTAACGTCGATGCCGAAGAATGAGACCCCTGCTTCAGTCCTTAGATCCGCATTTTTAGAACTTCAGGCAACATTCGGAGACTGCAATTTTATTTATACTGATGGGTCTAAGACTGATGTTGGAGTAGGATGTGCCTTTGTTTTAGGTGCGCATAGTTTTACTTTTCGTTTACCCGGGCAATGTTCGATTTATACCGCCGAACTTTTTAGTATCTATCAATGTGTTTTATACATTCAGCGGCATGTTTTACGGCGTTGTGTTGTTTGTTCGGACTCTCTGAGTGCCCTTCAGAGTATTAACGCGCTGTACTCTTACCACCCCCTCGTACAGCGCATTCATGACCTGCTCCATTCGCTGGGTGCCTCTGGCATCAGCGTCTCTTTTATGTGGATTCCAGGTCATGTGGGTATCTCAGGGAATGAGTCGGCCTACGCCGCTGCGAAATCGGCGATTTTATTACCCAGATTTTTTACTTCTGTTGTTCCCTCGTCAGATTCGTGTGTCATTTTACGTCGCCGCATCCTCTCACGCTGGCGCGATGAGTGGACGGCCCTCCGGGGGAACAAGTTGCGGGAGGTTAAACCTCTTCCGCTAGTCTGGGGTACCTCTTCCCGTGCTTCTCGTCGGGAAGAGGTACTTTTAACACGCCTTCGTATCGGACATTGCCTTTTTAGTCATAGATACCTGTTAAGTGGTGATCCCGCACCTGTGTGTGGTCAGTGTGACGTGCCCTTAACGGTCCGTCACATTTTAACCGAGTGTCAAGTTTTAGCTCCACTGCGCGTTCGCGTGGGTCTGCCTGTTGGCCTAGCCAACGTGTTGGCAGACGACGCGCATGCTGTAGAATGTCTTTTACGTTTTATCACTGACATTGGTTTTAGCCGTCGCATTTGATGCGCTGAGCGCCCTTTAGCTGTTTATTTTATATTGATAGTTTTAATGGGGCCCTTCTCCCCTGATATAAGGCGCTCATGTTCCTTGCATTCTGCACTTCTTGACACGTTTTATTCTTTTAGTGACCATGATTTTAGTGTGTTGTTTTTTAGATATATTTATTGTTATTCTTGTTATTGTTATTATTGTTATTGTTTTTATTGTTATTGTTATTATTGTTATTGTTTTTATTGTTATTGTTATTGTTATTCTATTGTTATTTTTACCTTTTTTGACATCGCGGGTTTGTGTCCCGTTTTTTAATTATGCGGTTTTTTACCTGTCCTTTAATATTGTGACCTTATATTTTACTCATTGTAAGGGCGCTGATGACCGCAGCAGTTTAGCGCCCTTAAACCGCATATCATCATCATCACACACACCCCTGCTTCAGTCTTTAGATCGGCTTTTTTAGAAGTACGGGCTCAATTCGTGGACTTCCATTTTATCTTTACCGATGGATCTAAGACTGAAGCTGGAGTTGGATATGCCTTTGTTTCTGGTCACTGTAGTTTTAAGTTTCGTTTACCTGGACAATGTTCAATTTTTACCGCCGAACTTTTTAGCATTTATCAATCTATTTTATACATTCAGCGGCACGCCTTACAGCACTGTTTTATTTGTACGGACTCTCTGAGTGCCCTTCAGACTATTACTGCGCTGTACCATTACCACCCGCTTGTACAGCACATACATGACCTGCTCCACTCGCTTGGTGTCTCTGGCATCAGCGTGTCCTTCATGTGGATTCCAGGTCATGTGGGCATCTCAGGTAATGAGTCTGCCGACGCCGCTGCGAAATCGGCGATTTTATTACCCAGATTTTTTACCTCTGTTGTTCCCTCCTCAGATTCGTGTGCTATTTTACGTCTTCTCATCCTCTCGCGCTGGCGCGATGAGTGGACGGCCCTCCGGGGAACAAGTTGCGGGAGGTTAAGCCTCTCCCGTTAATCTGGGGTACCTCTTCTCGTTCTTCACGTCGGGAAGAGGTACTTTTAGCCCGTTTACGAATTGGACATTGTCGTTTTAGTCATAGTTACCTGCTCAGTGGTGATCCCGCTCCGCTGTGTCAGCAGTGTGACGTGCCCTTAACGGTGCGTCATATTTTAACTGAGTGTCAAGTTTTAGCTCCACTGCGCGTTCGCCTGGGTCTGCCTGTTGTCATAGCCAACGTTTTGGCAGACGACGCGCATGCTGTAGAATGTCTTTTACGTTTTATAAGTGACATTGGTTTTAATCGTCGCATTTGATGCGCTGAGCGTCTTTTAGCTTTGTTATTTTATTCTGTATGTTTTCATAGGGACGTACTCCCCAGTGACATATGGCGCTCATGTCCCTCGCATTCTACAGTTCTTGACACGTTTTCATCTTTTATTGGCTATGCTTTTAGTGTGTTGGTTTTTCAGATATTTCTATTGTTATTAATGATGTTATTGTTATTATTGTTATTGTTGTTTTTGTTGTTAATGTTATTATATCTGATATCGTTATTATTGTTATTCTTATATTGTTATTTTTAGCTTTTTGACATCGCGGGTTTGTGTCCCGTTTTTAATTATGCGGTTCTTTTACTTGTCCTTTATATTTTGACTATATTTTATACACTGTAAGGGCGCTGATGACCAAAGCAGTTTAGCGCCCTTAAACCGCATATCATCATCATCATCATCATCATCGTCATCACCCGTGCTTCTGGTCGGGAAGAGGTAATTTTAACACGCCTTCGTATCGGACATTGCATTTTTAGTCATTGGTATTTGCTGAGTGGTGACCCCGCACCACTCTGTGGGCAAGGTGATGCACCCTTAACGGTGCGTCACGTTTTAGAGGAGTGTCAGGTTTTAGCTGCATTGCGTGTTCGTGTGAGTCTGCCTGTTTGTCTAGCCAACGTTTTGGCAGACGACGCGCGTGCTGTAGAGTGTGTTTTACGTTTTATTCGTGACTGTGATTTTAATCTGCGCATTTGATGCGTTGAGCGCCCTTTAGCTTTGCAATTTTATACTGTGTGTTTTAATGGGGACTCTACTCCCCAGTGGACATATGGCGCTCATGTCCCTCGCATTCTACAGTTCTTGACACGTTTTACTCTTTTATTGCTTATGCTTTTAGTGTGTTAGTTTTTGGGAATGTTGTGTTGTTGTTTGTAGCTTTTGGACATCGCGGGTTTGTGTCCCGTTTTTAATTATGCGTTTCTTTTATATTTTTGACTTTATATTTTATACATTGTAAGGGCGCTGATGACCTTAGTAGTTTAGCGCCCTTAAACCACATCTCATCATCATCACACCACAAACCCATTTTATAGTCATAATGGATTTTTTAAAGCCAATACTGACATTGTATTTTGAAAAGTCCTGTTTTATATCGTGTGTATTTTTATTGCTTTTGTTTTACTGATCCATTTTATCATTCTCATTGCATTATTGACTTATGTTAATAACTGCTCATGAGCGGGCATTATCCACTGATTGTGGATTTTATGATGTAAAACACAATATAAGATTGGAAAGCTATTGTAAAAAAGAGTATATTAGCTATAAATGGAAAGAAGAATTTTGTGACACATTTAAAGAGACTCTTGATTCGAATTATGGAAAGATATGTCTATGTGGAGTAACATTCATGGTTAAGAATAATCAAATTGAGAATGCAATAGATATCCTTAATACAGTTATGCAAAGGGCGGGAGAGGAAATGAAAACAAAAAAGAGGGTTTACATATATGATAAGGACTGGTTTGATGAAGAATGTAGGGTATCAAAAAGACAAGTAAAACAACTGTTGGTTAGGTGGAGAGAATTAGGTGATAGAAAATCTAGGGACAATTATATGCAAGGGAGGAATTCACATAATTTATTGTTAGAGCAAAAGAAAAAGGACTGGAGGGAATGCAATGAAAGGAATTTGATAAAATGTCTAAATGAAAATAATGTTAATAAGGTATGGCAGGTTCTTAAGTCGACTTATAATAAATGTGTAACTAAACCCAATGTTGAGCCAGGACAGTGGATGGAGTATTTTAAAACATTATATGGGGAAGAAAGGAGTATAGGAAGTACGGAATTTTTTGGAAATAAGGAATGTTTTTGTAGAGATATTGGATGGTGAAATTAGGAGTGAGGAAATAATAAAACAAGTTAAGTTACTGAAGAAAAATAAAGCTACTGGAATTGATGGCATCCCAACAGAGTTTCTTAAGGAGTGGTGTAATGAAACAGGGAGAGTGAAAATTTTACTAGATTTATTTAATGTAATTATTAGAAAGGGTTATGTACCTAAATGATGGAGAGAAGCTATCATCCATCCTGTATATAAAGGCAAGGGCAATGTCGATAAACCTAATAACTACAGAGGTATTGCATTATTATCGAACATAGGAAAACTTTTTGTGGGCATTTTGGCAGCGAGACTACAATCTTGGGTTGAAGAATATAATATCCTTTTGGAATTACAGATGGGCTTTCGCAAGGGAAGGAGAACAATTGATAATTTATTTATTATAAAGACATTAGCAGACAAATATTTCAAAGAAAAAAGGGGTAAACCGTATATGGCTTTTGTAGACTTAGAGACGGCTTATGACCGAATTGAGCTACAACTTCTGTGGCATAAATTAGTGTGTAAGGGAGTAAGTCAGCAATTGGTGAATATTCTAAAAGCACTGTATTTTGAGAACACCTTCTGTGTAAGGGTGGAGACAGGCTGTGTAACAAACGAAATTCCACAAAAGAAAGGCCTTCGGCAAGGATGTAAGCTAAGTCCAGTTTTATTTAATTTATACATAGATGATGTCTTACTAGAAATTGGAAGGAATAATAACTGTGCACCAGTAATTAACAACATCCAAATTCCAGGACTTCTTTTTGCAGATGACCTAGTGGTAGGATCTAATACAGTAAGTGGTTTAAAAGAATCATTACAAGCAATTGATGTGTATTGTAAAGAATGGAGGTTAAAAGTGAATCAAGAGAAAACACAGATTGTGGTTTTCAAAAAGGGGGGAAAATTAGGCAAATATGAAAAGTGGAAGGGAGAGAATAAAGATTACAGGGTAGTGCGTGACTGTATCTATTTAGGAGTAAAAATAGATGGAGGTAATAAATGGGAGAAACAAAAGAAGTTTGCATTGGCAAAAGGTAAAGGGGCGATGGCAGCAATTAGAAGCTGCAAATATAAAGTACCTAATATAAATGTTAAATGACTGGAAAAAGTTTATGAGATGGTTGTGGAGGCAAAAATGATGTATGGTATAAAAATATGGGGATTAGATAGAGGATGGGAATGTATAGATGTGGTGCACAGGATGTTTTGTAGAGAAATACTAGGGCTACCGAAGTCAATTGTAAGACAGGTAGCACAATTACAGATGGGCAGGGTGCCAACTAAGGGGAAGATAATGGAAAGAGCTTTGAAATTTTGGTTCAGAAGTTTAAATCTAGGAAAAAGTAATGTGTTAAGACAATGTATTGAATACCAAGAGAAGAGCTTAATGAATGATGGATGGGTAAGTAAATTACGGAATATTTTGGAGAAAAATGGGTTAGGAGATATATGGAGAAGGAGAGAAAATAACGTAAAACATTTTTGGAAAAAGGCAAGGAAAAGACTGGAAGATACAGAAATACAAATCATGTTCAGTGAGATTGCCGAAAAGAGCTCATTAGTTTATTATAGGCCAATGAAAAATACATGGGGCAGGGAAAAATATATAGACATAGTAAATAAAGAAGAGAGAGAATCTATTGCATGGTTAAGAACCGGAGCATGGAGGCTAAAACGGCTAAGACAGGGTATTCCTCAGAACCAATGTCTGATATGTGGTGGTAATGAAGACATTGAACACATAGTATTTAAGTGCCAAGGAACAGAAAATTGGAGAAAAGAATTTTTTAATAAGAAGTGGTCGAAGGGGGATAGAAATACACTTATAATTGAAATGATATGCAAGGACGCTAGAAGCATTGGGCAGTTTTTGTGTAAAGTAAAAAATAAATGGCTCTGGACAGTGGAAAGAGAAAAGTAAGAGGTAGTGCATCTTACTTTGAATGGAAAACTATAGTGAATGTGTTAATTTAGTGACAAGCGATTGTAAAATGTAAATAAACTGTAGTGATTGTCTACTGAATAAGTGACCAGGGTCAAAATGCAGTAGACAATCTAATTTGTAAAACTCTTAGCACAATAAATATAACTGCAACATACAACTGCTCATGATGCAGTTTTACATCAATAAATATTGAATTGAACTGAATATACCACACAGCTGCTGTGCTTCTTCCCTTGAAAGTGATAATATTTATACATATATTTGTTAGTGTCTCCATCACAAATGAAAGCAGTTGCACAGTACAAAAAATTCTGCAAGATCATAGTCATGTGCTTCCTAGCCAACCAGCAGCATATTTTATTGTATGTTTGTATGAATTTGCTGCTGTTTGACAGCAACATTTGATAATTTTAAGCTATAAATTGATTACATTGTGGGGACACTTTTGGGATTATTCTGATTCTGAAAGACATTCCAGAGACAAAGAATAAAGTAAGATATGTATTATGGTGTTCTTGACCATTGAATATAAAGTAATGTGTCGCTTAGTTCAAGCCTCTCTGCCTCAAGCAACCACTCCCCTACCCCTCCTTGAAACTATTTATGCAGCAACTGTGTTTTATTATGCTCATTCATGATGGATACTATAGTTTGGCTAGATCCTCTTATTTCATCAGTGTACAATCCTGTTGTTTTCACCCATTTCTTTAAGTGATGAGTGTTTCTATTGTATCAAATAAAACTAGTAGTACATCTACTGTCAGCATAATATTATTGATTTTTACCAAGTTATACAAATTTCTAATGCTTAGGTTGTCATATTTGTGTAGTAAATTTAAATTCTCAGTAAGCCATTTTGTGAGTTTGTAGGTTGGAGCATTGATATTATTTTCTGTAGGTCTCATGCTGTTGTCTGATTTACAGAAACAAAACAATGCAAAATTATTGCAAACAATCTCATTTTGTCTATCATTGTGCACTTTCAAAAATTCATAAAACAGACAATAGCATGAGGTACATTTCATAACTCTTATCATACCTAGTACCTACCATTGGTGAAGCTAAGATGCAAATCCTGAGTAACCCCAAAAAAATCTCCTGGTCTTATTTTTTTTTATACAGCAGGTCCATATATTTATCTTCAGTGCAGAAGTATCATTACTCATTCTTTGAAACTAATCAATAGCAAGTTGAAATATGAGCTGAAGCTTTCCTGACATTGTGAATACTCTAGATTTTCTCAGGCTTCCAGCCAGGTGTAGAGTTGGTTAGAAACAAAAATTTCAGGAACGATGTATGCTCCTAAAACATCGGTTTCTAACCAACTCTACAACTGACTGGAAGACGAGAAAATCTAGAGAATAGCAAGTTGTTTCAACATTTTCTTTTCCAAAGTAATTAACAATTATACTAAGGGAACTTGTAGACCTTTATTCCTCATTGAATTACAAACAAAATGTTTCCCCGCTTTTGAATGTGCTCATACTCTTTTCAGAGGAAGCTGTAGTAACAAGAAAGCACAAAACCATCTTGTTAAGTTGTGTTACTTCTTTATATGTTGACGGTTTGAAGACTATTGCCAGTAATGTATTTCAGGAGATCTGTACAAGGCAAATGCTTTTCTTTGATATAAATATTTTATATTTGTGTGTGGCTCACATTTGAGAGGTCCAGGATTTGATCTCCGGCAGCTGTCCACTCTGACCCATGGGTTTTTTCTGGGTGTTTCCCAGGTCACCAGATGAATGCTGGAGTGGTTTATTTCAGCCCCCGAATTTCCTGTCCCTTCATTTTGTTCCATTCATCATTTCATTCATCCTTCATCCCGTTGGTCTCTTTCAGGGTTGGAAGTGTTGGCAATGGTGTTTTGGTGCAGTATGACAGGGGAAAAAGGATGGTCTGTGTAAACTCTCTCCTCCCTCAGCTTTCGGCTGGCTGCTGGGGTATCCAAAACCTCCTTTAGGGGAGTTGGACCCCCTTTGTGTGGGGCAGGGTCTCTGGTCTGCCTGTCCATCTGCCGGGGTGTCTACATTTGGAAACTTAGGGACCCTGTCATTACTGTACTGTCACTCCTGGATCCGGCTGCCTGGCGTCTCCTTTCACCCCATCCTTCCTCCCGGCGATGCCTCCTTGCAGGGCTAGGTACAGAAAGCTCCAAATGTTTTCCAATGGACCAAGGGGTGTAGAGGAAGAGGGGGAAGAAATGTCTTCTCGACTAGTCATGCCTGGCTATAACCAACAGTAAGTGCTGGTATCATCTCAAAGGTCTCATTTACTTCTGTGTATACTCGTATAATTCAGCGATCTGACTCTAAGAGGAAAGAAGACAAAACTAAACACTTTTCTCTTTACTAGATCTATTCAAGCGAAATAAATTAATATTTTCTTTGCATAATATGTTGTTTAAAAATCAAATATTACACTCTTTATGCGGGTGCTACACAAGTTTAACAATTCAGTAATTTTCTTGAGAAACAAGGTTCATATAATATATATCTTGTTTTTGCCGTTTGTTGCTAGTAATAAATAATAATATTAATAATAATAATCAATAATAATTTCATAATAATTAATAATAATAATAATAATAATAATAATAGTTACATAATTATCTCCAACAGAACGTTCTAGGTGTACTCTGAAGCAGAGTATTTATTACCTTGAATATAAGTTCGTTTTGCTTTTTAATTTTCATAGATGTTGATCAGAACATTTAGCGCTAAGTGTGAAGTTCCATACAGTTGGCACATCGTTCTGATAATATTCAAGTAATGTTTTAAAAATATGGAAGCAAAAGTAATATTAATGTAAAACTGTTGAAGCAGTTTGGGCACAATTAAGTGCAACATTAAATTTTCTTGAAAATGAGATATATTTTGCATTTGTTACTGAAAAACGAATAAAGATTGTTTTCTTTGAAACATAATTTCCCTTACACACACTCGCAAGAGAAAGGAAAACAAAAAAGAAAAAACAAAAACAAAACGTGCCAGTCGTATAGTGGACGTAGAGTAAAAAACCTATGTAGGTATTATATCCAAAAGTAGAAAATGTTCATAGATACGAGGAAACAATGCTTAGTGCAAAATATGCAATTTCTATATAGCTGTTTTATTCGGTCAGAATAACCTATAAGCTAGATTTTCAAAATAGTGACCCGAAAGTGTTAATGCAGACAGCTTGATGTGCTTTTGTTGCAATTGGTTCAATTGAAAGCACTCTATTCTGAAAATTAAATTGCTTTCAAATTACAAATCTGAAGATGGCAAAAAAAAAAAGACTTAGGTATTTTGTATTAAGATTCACGATCTGAATTCTTAAAATGCTTCCCTTCCATGGTCTGGAATGGAATGGGATGCGTAACGGAGGGGACTCAACCCTGATCCAGTGAATGAGGATATTGTTGTGCTTGTGCCCCTCAAGGGGGCGCCCCTGGGAGGGAGGAATGAGGTGAGAGACACCGGGCGGCCGGAACCAGGAGTGACGGCACAACAATGACAAAGTTACTAAAGTTTCCAGATTGAGACGCCCTGACAGTCGGGCAGGCAAACCGGGAACCCCACCCCACACAGAGGGTCCAACGCCCCCCAAGAGGTGGTCCGTATACCCTGGCAACCAGCCGAAGACCGAGAGACGGAAAAGGTTCCACTGAGAGCGTCCTATTTCTCTGCCACGCCGCACCGGAACACCATCGCCGACACTTCCAATCCTGAAACAGACCTAATGGGGTTAAGGATGAATGAAATGAGGAATGGAATGATATTTGGGGGCTGAGAGAAATCATATCAGCATTCGTCTGACGACCTGGGAAAACTCCCGAAATAAACCCGTGGATCAGATTGGGCGGTCGCCGGAAAATGAACTAGGCATCTCCCGAATGCGAGTTGCACACGTTACCGTGGCGCCACCTGGACGTAAACTGGAAGATCCGTAGTTCAAATCTCGGCTATAACATTGAATTTTTCAATCTGATTCTATCTTTCCAACTTTGTCCTACACACAGCTGGAGTGAAAGAGTCTTCTTGTTAATTGAAATGAACTGCCTTTACAAACTTCGTTGTAAGTATAAGAAGAATGCAGTAGCTCAAACGATAGTCAGATTTTTATGCGGTGTCTTTGAAACTCCACGCTCTTTACATTACCACGAGAACAATCTAACGTGTTGCATTCACATAACTTTCTCTTCTCGCCATTCTACAAATTCTTTTTTGTAAATCTCATTTTTCTGTCTACTTCTTATAATCCAGATAAACTTGCAAATCACATTTAGCCCATCTCTGTGGTGTGGAGGTCTACCTCACATTCAAAAGGTCCCGAGTTCGAATCTCGGTTAGAGTGAATTACCTGGATAAAGATTTTTCCAGGGTTTCCTCTTATCCTGAGAAGATGAATGCCAGGTTCTAATTTGTAGGGACCTCGGACACATTTGAGCATCATTTTAACCATTTCGTTCATTCACCGTCCGTAATGGCCTACCAGGTTAAAGGACTTTAATTAAATACCAAAAGAAGAAGTTCACATTTACACATTTCGCTGTAGTAAACGTAGATACAGCGATATTCACATTTTCAAAAAGCATGTCACTACATGGTGATTTGAAATTCCATGCTGTTTGTATGACCGCGACAAAAACGAAAAACGAATAGCGACTTCTCAGTTACAAAAAGTATTCAAACCAATAACAAAAAATATCTGGGAAATAGTTAACCTCATAAAATATATGTATAACAAACTGCGTGCTTTAACGGGGTCTGCATTTCTTGTGTGGCAAAACTTTGTCCAATCTTTTAGAGTTTACCAATTAAACAAAAGTCATTCAGAATGAAGACTTGAGAGGCTCTTTTTAGTAAGTTCAAAAAAATGTATTTCGTTTGTTATGAAAATATTTTAAATAGAGTATTTTAATTAATATCATTAGAGCCATTTTTGAGAAAATAACAAATTTCGAAAATTTTTCCATGAAAAGGGTTGTTCAGGATGGGGAAGATTTTCTTGAAAATCCTTGTCACATCTTTAAAAGATGCTGAACTAAAATATCAAGTTTGGTATTTAACCGACTTTTCGCTTTGGATTTATGTTGTTCACAGAGACGCAGGCATATGGAGCTTTTGCTGTAAAATATGTGTTGCATTCACATGACTTTCTCTACTTACTTGCATTTGCAAGGTGATGGAGCGCATGATCAACGGGCGGTTGACATGGTGACTTGAGTCTCAGAAACTTCTAGCGAACGCTTAGTGCGGGTTTCGTCGCTATCGCTCTACCGTCGACCATCTGGTGTCCTTGTCGACGCATATTATGAATGGATTTCTGACAAAATGTCAAACCGTGGCTGTATTTTTTGACCTGGAGAAAGCTTATGACACTTGTTGGAGGGGCGGCATTTTACGTACACTTCACGATTGGAATATCCGCGGGCGTCTTCCCATATTTCTTCGGGAGTTTATGACGGACCGCGTCTTTCGTGTACGTGTGGGCTCGGTTTTATCTCGTCGTTTTATTCAAGAGAACGGAGTACCGCAGGGCTCTGTACTCAGTGTCACACTTTTTGCGATTGCTATCAACCCCATTGTTGATTGTATTCCACCTGGCATTTCATCGTCCCTTTTTGTTGACGATTTCGCTATTTATTGTAGTTCACGGCGGACCTGTCTACTCGAACGCCGTCCCCCTCAGGGGCTCACCTTATGTGAGTACGGGTTTTTGGCGCACCTGGGGGTTCCCGAGCCAATCATCGCCATATTCATTCCCTCACCCCCATCCGGTCGAGGTGGGTTCTTCAAGTGACCGGTGGACCCAAGGTAGGCTCTCGTGCGTTCTTTGCATTCCATTCATACCGCACCTCACCATCGTTTCTTTCTTCCCGTATCACTTTCCGGCCATTTCGCACCACGACATTCGCATAACTCTTTTTCTTCCCCGCCGGCCTACCTTGCGTGCGAAACGCCCACACAGTTTTAGTTTGTTTTATCTTTTTATTTAAATCCTCCGTGGACACGGCCTGACGGATACCCGCGCACCGCGTGCGCAGCTGGGTGAGTGGGTAATGGCGTCATCCCCACCACCCGGGGTCGGCATGTAGGGTTTGTGTTCGTATCCGCTGTTCAACTGCAGTCCCGCGGGGGGGCCATTGCATGAGCTGCTGACTTCTGACGGCGATTGGGTCCCTCTGTCTATGTTCTGGGAGGCGTGACCCTGGGGTGAGTCTGGTATAGATAGGCCACTCACCCAAGCCGGGGTAACGCCCGAGAAGTCAGAGCCCGAGGTCGGAGACGGTTGCAATGGTAGAGGATTTATCTCGCTATGGAGCACCCTTCCTCCATTAATACAAACAAGCGCCGAAAAGTTATTGTAACAGAAGTAGCACCGCCGTCATCTGGTTGTTACTTGGTCATTTCGAGAACAGAAGAAGGACAAAACTTTGAGAAGGTCAACCCTTTTCTAATTCAGAAGGGAATAGATGCTATTGCTGGTGCGGTTCAATCATGCACTCGTCTACGGAATGGTTCCTTATTGGCACAAACTAAGTCCGATCAGCAAAGTAAGACCTTGTTGCGCGCTACGCTTCTCCACGGTTACCCCATCCGTGTTGAGAAGCACCGCACATTGTACTCCTGTCGGGGCGTCGTTACCACCCATAGCCTCGATGGTATATCGGACGAGGATCTCGTAGAATATCTATCTGATCAAAAGGTCACTGCAGTGCATCGAGTGCAGGCCAAACGCGACGGCGTATTGGTACCCACTCGTACCCTGTTTATTACATTTGATGGCGTCGATCTGCCCACGAGCATTTCCGCAGGGTACGAACGGATTTCTGTGAGGCCTTATATTCCTAGACCTCTGCGTTGTTTTAAATGCCAACGTTTTGGGCATACGCAAGTCTCCTGTAAGAGTGCCGTTAACATCTGTGCAACATGTAGCCAGCCCTCACACGAAGGTACCTGTTCAACAGCCCCCGTCTGCGTTAATTGTAAAGGGTCACATTCTGCTTCGTTTGCCGACTGTCCGCGGTATTTGGACGAGAAGGCGATCCAGGAGATCCGGGTAAAGGAGAAACTCTCCTTCGCCGAAGCCCGGAGGCGTTTCCATGCGCGCCAACCTTCACTCCTGCGATCTGGCACATTTAGTTCTGTTGTTGCCTCGCCAGTACCACGAGTAGATGCCGAAACTCAGACCTGGACCTTGACTGGATTAACCGCCACTACCATCCGGCCGTCTATTAAGGCTACAGTTACCAAGCCGTATAAACCTGGTCCCAAGTCAATGAATTTGCAAGCCGTTGAAAAGAAGCCCAAGCGGAAACTTCGTAGGGAAGATTTTTTGAAAGACCCTCCGCGTGCGCGCGGTAAAAAAAGTTCATCTTCTCCTCCTCGGAGGTCGCTGTCCCAGGATGGTCCTGGGACAAGCCGCGCTCAGCGGCACCCTTCACCCATCGCCACACAGAACCGATTCCGGCGCTTGAATCGGTTTCTGGCACTGAGCGCGTGGGCCCTCCCTCCGAGGAAGCTATGGAGTCTGACCAACTCCATACCAAAAGCCCGAGCCCAAAGGTTAACCAAAAGGTAATTTTAAGCCGCCCTTCTAAATAGAAAGTTTATCCCCTTATTCTTAATGGCTATCCTGACCTGGAATGTACGTGGTGTACGATCGCATAGGGCGGAAATGCAACTTTTATTGCGTTCCCATTCGCCTATGGTCGTATGTTTGCAGAAGACTAAGCTTCGCCCTCACGATCCTTTTGATCTCCGAGGATATACTCCGGTTCGCTACGACCTTGAACCGGAGGAGGGTACTCCTGCTCATGGAGGTGTCATGTTCTTAGTGCGTAACGACGTTCATTTTCAAACTATCACACTTACGTCCGACCTGCAAGCTGTTGCCATTAGACTGCAGTTACCCGGTTTTTGCTTTTCTGTTTGTTCTGTGTATACACCTCCATCGTCTCCCCTCGCTCCCGCGGACATTCGATCTCTCCTGTCCGCTCTCCCAACACCATTTCTTCTGTTGGGAGATTTTAATGCCCATCACCCACTATGGGGTTCGCCAAGGGCTTGTGCGAGGGGAACTCTTCTTTCCGACATTTTTTATCAGTTCAATCTTTCCATCCTCAATACAGGTGCACCTACTTTTATTTCTGATTCTTCTGGTACTTTCTCTCACCTGGACCTTGCCCTTTGCTCAATCCAGCTTACACGTCGCCTTCAGTGGAACGTCGTCGCTGACACCTACTCCAGCGACCATTTCCCCTGCATCGTTTCTCTTCTGTCGCACCACGTACAGCATTCCAGAGTACCTACCTGGATATTCGCAAAAGCCGACTGGAGCTTGTATTCCAGCCTCGTGCATTTTGACGACCAGCCCTTCTCCGACATTAATCAGCTAGTGCAGCACCTTACGTCTATTATTTTCTCAGCCGCCGAACGTGCATCCTCCCTACCTCGGCGGCCACCTGTTCCGTGGTGGAACGAGGATTGTCGGGACGCCGTTCGTGCCCGTAGGACTGCACTTAGGGTGTTTCGGCGCCACCCTACACTTGATAATTTGGTGACTTTTAAACAATCGCGCGCCAGGGCTCGTCGCATTATTCAGGATAGCAAGAAGGCATCTTGGGCTCGTTTTGTCGAGTCTTTTAATCGTTTTACGCCTTCATCCGTTGTTTGGGATAACCTTCGTCGCTTCTCAGGTAAAGTGTCACATTGTACTGTTTCTGGCCTTCAGGTTTCTAATGCCACCATAGTGGATCCGGCTGCCATCGCTAACACTCTGGGTTCTGCCTTTGAGGCGGTTTCCAGTTCAGACCATTATTCCGCCGGCTTTCGCTCTATTAAAGACCGGCAGGATTCCGCATCATATACTTTTCGGTCTGTTAATGATGAATGCTATAACGAACTATTCACAATGAGGGAGCTGGAGCACGCTCTTCATTGCTCTCGGCACTCCGCTCCCGGGCCGGACAGCATTCATGTCCTGATGTTAAAGAACCTTTCAGCCGACAGTAAACTATTTCTCTTACAGGTCTATAACCGTATTTGGCAAGACGGCATTTTTCCTTCCGTTTGGCGCGAAGCCACCATTGTCCCTATACTTAAGCCTGGGAAGGATCGCCAACTACCTTCCAGCTACCGCCCTATCTCCCTCACCAGTTGCATTTGTAAGGTGATGGAGCGCATGATCAACGGGCGGTTGACATGGTGGCTTGAGTCTCAGAAACTTCTAGCGAACGCTCAGTGCGGGTTTCGTCGCTATCGCTCTACCGTCGACCATCTGGTGTCTTTGTCGACGCATATTATGAATGGATTTCTGAGAAAGTGTCAAACCGTGACTGTATTTTTTGACCTGGAGAAAGCTTATGACACTTGTTGGAGGGGCGGCATTTTACGTACACTTCACGCATGGAATATCCGCGGTCGTCTTCCCATATTTCTTCGGGAGTTTATGACGGACCGCGTCTTTCGTGTACGTGTGGGCTCGGTTTTATCTCGTCGTTTAATTCAAGAGAACGGAGTACCGCAGGGCTCTGTACTCAGTGTCACACTTTTTGCGTTTGCTATCAACCCCATTGTTGATTGTTTTCCACCTGGCATTTCATCGTCCCGTTTTGTTGACGATTTCGCTATTTATTGCAGTTCACGGCGGACCTGTCTACTCGAACGCCGTCTCCAGAGCTGTATCGACCGTCTCTACGCCTGGAGTAACGCCAACGGCTTTAATTTCTCCGCCGAGAAATCCGTCTGCATCAACTTCTGGCGCCGGAAGTATTTCCCTCCGCCCTCTCTCCATCTTGGGCCAGGGATACTTCCGTTTGCAGACGAGGCGAAATTTTTGGGGTTGATTTTTGATAGGAAGTTGTGTTGGACCTCGCACGTTTCCTTTTTAAAAGCAAAGTGTGACCGTTCTCTTAATCTTTTACGTGTTTTAAGTGGCACATCCTGGGGAGCTGATCGGACCGTCCTTCTTCGCCTTTATCGCTCTTTGGTCCGATCCAAACTTGATTACGGGTGTTTTGTTTATTCGTCGGCACGTCCATCTGTGTTACGTCGTTTGAATCCCATTCATCATGGTGGTATTAGAGTCGCTACAGGGGCCTTTCCAACTAGCCCCGTGCCCAGTCTTTATGCTGAAGCTCCAGAGCCTCCGCTGTCCCTAAGGCGTGAGATGCTCTTGTGCAGCTATGCCTGTCGACTCTCAAGCTTGCCTGACCACCCTTCTTTCGCGGCATTTTTCGAGGATTCACTTGACCGGCAATATTTAGTTAGCTCCTCTGCATTGCTCCCTCCAGGGGTTCGATTTCGACTGCTACTTCGGCATTTGGACGTTACGCCAGCGCCGGCCCTTCCAAGGGGGGAAACGCGTTTTCCTCCATGGTCGCGCGCTGAGGCCCTCTGTCACCTTGGGTTATCGTCAATGCCGAAGAATGAGACCCCTTCTTCAGTCTTTAGATCAGCGTTTTTAGAACTTCAGTCGCAATTCGGCGACTTGCCTTTTATTTTTACTGATGGATCTAAGACTGATGCAGGAGTAGGATGTGCCTTTTTTGTGGTGGAAATAGTTTTACCTTTCGTTTACCAGAGCAATGTTCGATTTTTACCGCCGAACTTTCTAGCATTTATCAGCCTCTTTTGTATATTCAGCGGCACGACTTACGGCACTGTTTTATATGTTCCGACTCCCTGAGTGCTCTTCAAAGTATTAGCTCGCTGTACAGTTACCACCCGCTCGTACAGCGCATTCATGACCTGCTCCACTCCCTTGATGTCTCTGGCATCAGCGTCTCCTTCTTGTGGATTCCAGGTCATGTGGGCATCTCAGGTAATGAGTCTGCCGATGTCGCTGCCAAGTCGGCGATTTTATCACCCAGACGTTTTACCTCTGTTGTTCCCTCGTCAGCTTTGTTTATTGTTTTACGTCGCCGCATCCTCTCGCTTTGGAGCGATGAGTGGACGGCCCTCCGGGGGAACAAGTTGCCGGAGGTTAAGCCTCTCCCGTTAGTCTGGGCTACCTCTTCCAGTGCTTCTCGTCGGGAAGAGGTAATTTTAACACGCCTTCGTATCGGACATTGCATTTTTAGTCATAAGTATTTGCTGAGTGGTGACCCCGCGCCACTCTGTGGGCAGTGTGACGTGCCCTTAACGGTGCGTCACATTTTAACAGAGTGTCAGGTTTTAGCTGCATTGCGTGCTCGTGTGGGTCTGCCTGTTGGCCTAGCCAACGTTTTGGCAGACTACACGCATGCTGTGGAATGTGTTTTACGTTTTATTCATGACAGTGATTTTAATCTGCGCATTTAAAGCGTTGGGCGTCTGTTAGCTTCGTACTTTTATCCTGTCGGTTTTTTATGGGAACTCGTATCCCCAGTGGACATATGGCGCTCATGTCCCTCGCATTCTACAGTTCCTGACACGTTTTAATCCTTTACTGCCTATGCTTTTAGTGTGTTGTTTTTGAGATCTTTGTCTTGTTCTTATTATTGTTGTTATTGTTATTATTGTTTTTATTGTTATTGTTGTTATTGTTATTATTGTTATTGTTTTATTTGTTATTGTTATATTGTTAGTTTTAGCTTTTTGATCATCGCGGGTTTGGGTCCCGTTTTTAAATATGCGGTTCTTTTACCTGTTTTATATTTTGACCTTATCTTTTATACACTGTAAGGGCGCTGATGACCATAGCAGTTTAGCGCCCTTAAACTGCATATCATCATCATCACTTCTGTCGCACCACGTACAGCATTCCAGTGTACCTACCTG
Organism: Deroplatys truncata; assembly: GCA_030765065.1. Lineage (NCBI taxonomy): Eukaryota > Metazoa > Arthropoda > Insecta > Mantodea > Mantidae > Deroplatys > Deroplatys truncata. Next base: position 375,753,166 of record CM060990.1, read on the forward strand.
GATATTCGCAAAAGCCGACTGGAGCTTGTATTCCAGCCTCGTGCATTTTGACGACCAGCCCTTCTCCGACATTAATCAACTAGTGCAGCACCTTACGTCTATTATTTTCTCAGCCGCCGAACGTGCAATACCCCGTTCATCCTCCCAACCTCGGCGGCCACCTGTTCCGTGGTGGAACGAGGATTGTCGGGACGCCGTTCGTGCCCGTAGGACTGCATTAGGGTGTTTCGGCGACACCCTACACTTGATAATTTTGTGACTTTTAAACAATCGCGCGCCAGGGCTCGTCGCATTATTCAGGATAGCAAGAAGGCATCTTGGGCTCGTTTTGTCGAGTCTTTTAATCGCTTTACGCCTTCATCCGTTGTTTGGGATAAACTTCGTCGCTTCTCAGGTAAAGTGTCACATTGTACTGTTTCTGGCCTTCAGGTTTCTAATGCCACCATAGTGGATCCGGCTGCCATCGCTAACACTCTGGGTGCTGCCTTTGAGGCGGTTTCCAGTTCAGACCATTATTCCGCCGGCTTTCGCTCTATTAAAGACCGGCTGGATTGCGCATCATATACTTTACGGTCTGCTAATGATGAATGCTATAATGAACTATTCACAATGAGGGAACTGGAGCACGCTCTTAATTGCTCTAGGCACTCCGCTCCTGGGCCGGACGGCATTCATGTCCTGATGTTAAAGCACCTTTCAGCCCACAGTAAACTCTTTCTCTTACAGGTCTATAACCGTATTTGGCAAGACGGCATTTTTCCTTCCGTTTGGCGCGAAGCCACCATTGTCCCTATTCTTAAGCCTGGGAAGGATCGCCAACTACCTTCCAGCTACCGCCCTATCTCCCTCACCAGTTGCATTTGCAAGGTGATGGAGCGCCTGATCAACGGGCGGTTGACATGGTGGCTTGAATCTCAGAAACTTTTAGCGAACGCTCAGTGCGGATTTCGTCGCTATCGCTCTACCGTCGACCATCTGGTGTCCCTGTCGACGCATGTTATGAATGGTTTTCTGAGAAAGTGTCAAACCGTGGCTGTGTTTTTTGACCTGGAGAAAGCTTATGACACTTGTTGGAGGGGCGGCATTTTACGTACACTTCATGCATGGAATATCCGCGGTCGTCTTCCCATTTTCTTCGGGAGTTCATGACGGACCGCGTCTTTCGTGTACGTGTGGGCTCGGTTTTATCTCGTCGTTTTATTCAAGAGAACGGAGTACCGCAGGGCTCTGTACTCAGTGTCACACTTTTTGCGATTGCTATCAACCCCATTGTTGATTGTATTCCACCTGGCATTTCATCGTCCCTTTTTGTTGACGATTTCGCTATTTATTGCAGTTCACGGCGGACCTGTCTACTCGAACGCCGTCTCCAGAGCTGTATCGACCGTCTCTACGCCTGGAGTAACGCCAACGGCTTTAATTTCTCCGCCGAGAAATCCGTCTGCATCAACTTTTGTCGCCGGAAGTATTTCTCTCCGCCCTCTCCCCATCTTGGGCCAGGGATACTTCCGTTTGCAGACGAGGCGAAATTTTTGGGGTTGATTTTTGACAGGAAGTTGTGTTGGACCTCGCACGTTTCCTTTTTAAAAGCAAAGTGTGACCGTTCTCTTAATATTTTACGTGTTTTAAGTGGCACATCCTGGGGAGCTGATCGGACCGTCCTTCTTCGCCTTTATCGCTGTTTGGTCCGATCCAAGCTTGATTACGGGTGTATTGTTTATTCGTCGGCACGTCCAACTGTGTTACGTCGATTGAATGCCATTCACCATCGTGGCAGAAAAGTCGCTACAGGGGCATTTCCAACCAGCCCTGTTTTTAGCCTGTATGCTGAAGCTGCAGAGCCTCCGCTGTCCTTCAGGCGTGAGATGCTCTTGTGCAGCTATGCCTGTCGACTCTCAAGCTTGCCTGACCACCCGTCCTTCGAGTTATTTTTCGAGGAGTCACTTGATCGTCACTATTTTATTAGCTCCTCTGTTTTGCTCCCACCAGGGGTTCGCTTTCGACAGCTCCTTCGGCATTTGGACGTTCCGCCAGCGCCGACCCTTCCACGGGGGGAAACGCGTTTTCCTCCGTGGTCTCGCGCTGAGGCCCACTGTCACCTTGGGCTAACCCCTCAGGGGCTCACCTTATGTGAGTACGGGTTTTTGGCGCACCCGGGGGTTCCCGAGCCATTCATCGCCACATTCATCCCCTCACCCCCATCCGGTCAAGGTGGGTTCTTCAAGTGACCGGTGGACCCAAGGTAGGCTCTCGTGCGTTCTTTGCATTCCATCCATACCGCACCTCACCATCGTTTCTTTCTTCCCTAATCACTTTCCGGCCATTTCGTACCACGACATTCGCTTATCTCTTTTTCTTCCCCGCCGGCCTACCTTGCGTGCGAAACGCCCACACAGTTTTGGTTTCTTTTATCTTTTTATTTAAATCCTCCGTGGACACAGCCTGACGGATACCCGCGCACCGCATGCGCAGCTGGGTGAGTGGGTAATGGCGTCATCCCCACCACCCGGGGTCGTCATGTAGGGTTGTTGTTCGTATCCGCTGTTCAACTGCAGTCCCGCGGGGGGGCCATTGCATGAGCTGCTGGCTTCCGACGGCGATTGGGTCCCTCTGTCAATGTTCTGGGAGATGTGACCCTGGGGTGAGATCGGTATAGATAGGCCACTCACCCAAGCCGGGGTAACGCCCGGGAAGTCAGAGCCCGAGGTCGGAGACGGTTGCAATGGTAGAGGATTTCTTTTCGCTATGGAGCACCCTTTCTCCATTAATACAAACAAGCGCCGAAAAACTATTGTAACAGAAGTAGCACCGCCGACATCTGGTTGTTACTTAGTCATTTCAAGAACAGAAGAAGGACAAAATTTTGAGAAGGTGAACCCTTTTATCATTCAGAAGGGAATAGATGCTATTGCTGGTGCGGTTCAATCATGCACTCGTCTACGGAATGGTTCCTTATTGGCACAAACTAAGTCCGATCAGCAAAGTAAGACCTTGTTGCGCGCTACGCTTCTCCACGGTTACCCCATCCGTGTTGAGAAGCACCGCACATTGAACTCCTGTCGGGGCGTCGTTACCACCCATAGCCTCGATGGTATATCGGACGAGGATCTCGTAGAATATCTATCCGATCAAAAGGTGACTGCAGTGCATCGAGTGCAGGCCAAACGCGACGGCGTATTGGTACCCACTCGTACCCTGTTTATTACATTTGATGGCGTCGATCTGCCCACGAGCATTTCCGCAGGGTACGAACGGATTTCTGTGAGGCCTTATATTCCTAGACCTCTGCGTTGTTTTAAATGCCAACGTTTTGGGCATACGCAAGTCTCATGTAAGAGTGCCGTTAACATCTGTGCAACCTGTAGCCAGCCCTCACACGAAGGTACCTGTTCAACAGCCCCCGTCTGCGTTAATTGTAAAGGGTCTCATTCTGCTTCGTTTGCCGACTGTCCGCGGTACTTGGACGAGAAGGCGATCCAGGAGATCCGGGTAAAGGAAAAACTCTCCTTCGCTGAAGCCCGGAGGCGTTACCATGCGCGCCAACCTTCACTCCTGCGATCTGGCACATTTAGTTCTGTTGTTGCCTCGCCAGTACCGCGAGTAGATGCCGAAACTCAGACCTGGACCTTGACTGGATTAACCGCCACTACCATCCGGCCGTCTATTAAGGCTACAGTTACCAAGCCGTATAAACCTGGTCCCAAGTCAATGAAGTCGCAAGCCGTTGAAAAGAAGCCCAAGCAGAAACTACGTAGGGAAGATTTTCTGAAAGACCCTCCGCGTGCGCGCGGTAACAAAAGTTCACCTTCTCCTCCTCGGAGGTCGCTGTCCCAGGAAGGTCCTGGGACAAGCCGCGCTCAGCGGCACCCTTCACCCATCGCCACCCAGAACCGATTCACGGCGCTTGAATCGGTTTCTGGCACTGAGCGCGTGGGCCCTCCCTCCGAGGAAGCTATGGAGTCTGACCAACTCCATACAAAAAGCCCGAGCCCAAAGGTTAAACAAAAGGTAATTTTAAGCCGCCCTTCTAAATAGACCGTTTATCCCCTTATTTTTAATGGCTATCCTGACCTGGAATGTACGTGGTGTACGATCGCATAGGGCGGAACTGCAGCTTTTATTGCGTTCCCATTCACCTATGGTCGTATTTTGCAGGAGACTAAACTTCGCCCTCACGATCCTTTTGATCTCCGAGGATATACTCCGGTTCGCTACGACCTTGAACCGGAGGAGGGTTATCCTGCTCATGGTGGTGTCATGATTTTGGTGCGTACTGACGTTCATTTTCAAACTATCACACTTACATCTGACTTGCAAGCTGTTGCCGTTCGCCTTCACCTACCCGGCTTTTTGTTTTCTGTTTGCTCTGTGTATACACCTCCATCGTCTCCCCTCGCTCCCGCGGACATTCGATCTCTCCTGTCCGCTCTCCCAACACCATTTCTTCTGTTGGGAGATTTTACGAGGATTCGCTTGATCGCCAATATTTTGTTAGCTCCTCTGCATTGCTCCCTCCAGGGGTTCGATTTCGACTGCTACTTCGGCATTTGGACGTTACGCCAGCGCCGGCCCTTACCCGAGGGGAAACGCGCTTTCCTCCATGGTCGCGCGCTGAGGCCCACATCCACCTTGGGCTGACGTCGATGCCGAAGAATGAGACCCCTGCTTCAGTCCTTAGATCCGCATTTTTAGAACTTCAGGCAACATTCGGGGACTGTAATTTTATTTATACTGATGGGTCTAAGACTGATGTTGGAGCAGGATGTGCCTTTGTTTTAGGTGCGCATAGTTTTACTTTTCGTTTACCCGGGCAATGTTCGATTTATACCGCCGAACTTTTTAGTATCTATCAATGTGTTTTATACATTCAGCGGCATGTCTTACGGCGTTGTGTTGTTTGTTCGGACTCTCTGAGTGCCCTTCAGAGTATTAACGCGCTGTACTCTTACCACCCCCTCGTACAGCGCATTCATGACCTGCTCCATTCGCTAGGTGCCTCTGGCATCAGCGTCTCTTTTATGTGGATTCCAGGTCATGTGGGTATCTCAGGGAATGAGTCGGCCGACGCCGCTGCGAAATCGGCGATTTTATTACCCAGATTTTTTACTTCTGTTGTTCCCTCGTCTGATTCGTGCGTTATTTTACGTCGCCGCATCCTCTCGCGCTGGCGCGATGAGTGGACGGCCCTCCGGGGGAACAAGTTGCGGGAGGTTAAACCTCTTCCGCTAGTCTGGGCTACCTCTTCCCGTGCTTCTCGTCGGGAAGAGGTACTTTTAACACGCCTTCGTATCGGACATTGCCTTTTTAGTCATAGATACCTGTTAAGTGGTGATCCCGCACCTCTGTGTGGTCAGTGTGACGTGCCCTTAACGGTCCGTCACATTTTAACCGAGTGTCAAGTTTTAGCCCCACTGCGCGTTCGCGTGGGTCTGCCTGTTGGCCTAGCCAACGTGTTGGCAGACGACGCGCATGCTGTAGAATGTCTTTTACGTTTTATCACTGACATTGGTTTTAGCCGTCGCATTTGATGCGCTGAGCGCCTTTTAGCTGTTTGATTTTATATTGTTAGTTTTAATGGGGCCCTTCTCCCCAGACATAAGGCGCTCATGTTCCTTACATTCTACAGTTCTTGACACGTTTTATTCTGTTAGTGACCATGATTTTAGTGTGTTGGTTTTTTAGATATTTGTATTGTTATTTTGTTGTTATTGATATTGTTGTTATTGTTTTTATTGTTGTTATTGTTATTATTGTTGTTATTGTTGTTATTATTATTGTTATTGTTATATTATTGTTATTTTAGCCTTTTTAGACATCGCGGGTTTCTGTCCCGTTTTTTTTAATTATGCGGTTATTTTATCCTTTTGACTTTATCTTTTATACATTGTACGGGCGCTGATGACCTTAGTAGTTTAGCGCCCTTAAACCGCATCTCATCATCATCATCACACCTTGGGCTAACGTCGATGCCGAAGACTGAGACCCCTGCTTCAGTCTTTAGATCGGCTTTTTTAGAAGTACGGGCTCAATTCGGAGACTTTCATTTTATCTTTACCGATGGATCTAAGACTGAAGCTGGAGTTGGATGCGCCTTTGTTTCTGGTCACTGTAGTTTTAAGTTTCGTTTACCTGGACAATGTTCAATTTTTACCGCCGAACTTTTTAGCATTTATCAATCTGTTTTATACATTCAGCGGCACGCCTTACGGCACTGTTTATTTGTACGGACTCTCTGAGTGCCCTTCAGACTATTACTGCGCTGTACCATTACCACCCACTTGTACAGCGCATACATGACCTGCTCCACTCGCTTGGTGTCACTGGCATCAGCGTGTCCTTCATGTGGATTCCAGGTCATGTGGGCATCTCAGGTAATGAGTCTGCCGACGCCGCTGCGAAATCGGCGATTTTATTACCCAGATTTTTTACCTCTGTTGTTCCCTCGTTAGATTCGTGTGCTATTTTACGTCGCCGCATCCTCTCGCGCTGGCGCGATGAGTGGACGGCCCTCCGGGGGAACAAGTTGCGGGAGGTTAAGCCGCTCCCGTTAATCTGGGGTACCTCTTCTCGTTCTTCACGTCGGGAAGAGGTACTTTTAGCCCGTTTACGAATTGGACATTGTCGTTTTAGTCATAGTTATATGCTCAGTGGTGATCCTGCTCCGCTGTGTCAGCAGTGTGACGTGCCCTTAACGGTGCGTCACATTTTAACTGAGTGTCAAGTTTTAGCTCCACTGCGCGTTCGCCTGGGTCTGCCTGTTGGCATAGCCAACGTTTTGGCAGACGACGCGCATGCTGTAGAATGTCTTTTACGTTTTATAAGTGACATTGGTTTTAATCGTCGCATTTGATGCGCTGAGCGTCTTTTAGCTTTGTTATTTTATTCTGTATGTTTTAACAGGGACTTACTCCCCAGTGACATATGGCGCTCATGTCCCTCGCATTCTACAGTCCTTGACACGTTTTAATGTTTTATTGGCTATGCTTGTAGTGTGTTGGTTTTTCAAACATATTTATTGTTATTGTTACTATTGTTGTTATTGTTATTATTGTTATTGTTTTTATTGTTATTGTTATTGTTATTCTATTGTTATTTTTAACCTTTTTGACATCGCGGGTTTGTGTCCCGTTTTTTAATTATGCGGTTTTTTACCTGTCTTTTATTTTTTGACTTTATATTTTATACTTTGTAAGGGCGCTGATGACCTCAGCAGTTTAGCGCCCTTAAGCCGCATATCATCATCATCATCATCATCATCATCATCATCATCATCATCATCATTCTATCCTCGTATTTACTGATGGCACTTTGAGTTCATCTCTTATCCTTTCATTCCTTATTCTATCTTGTCGTGTCTTTCTGACTATTCTTTGTAAGCATTTAATTTGCATTGCATTCACCATGCTTAATTCACTTTTTGTTATTATCCAGCTTTCACTTCCATAGATAAGTGAGGTCGTCAAGAGCAAAACTCGCCTTATCCAGGTAAAACGAATTTTCAGAAAACGCGAAAAACTAAAATTAGGCAAACAGCAAAACAATTGAAAATTCTCTTAATGTAATAATGTCCGGACTAGACCCTTAAAGATGCATGTATTCTCTTGAAAATCAGTCTCAAATAATATGATGGTAAATAAAAATTTAATTTTGGATAAGGCGAGTTTTGCACACAACGGTAGTGGATTTGACGAATTTTGGTGGAAACACAATATTAAATTACAATTAAGTGCAAACATTTTCGCATTTACTTCTCAATACTTGTGTTTGACAATGTTAATAAATGACTTCTTGCAATATTTGTATAAGTATAACCATTTGTTATTTCATTTTAGTTAAAAAAAAGCTAAATTTCCACAATTGTTTCACTAATTTCGCATAAGAATATCAATTAATCACTCCTTTCATAGTTTGCTCACTAAAATTGAACGGTTTTCGTATCACATACATCTTATGACTTATAAAATTTATATATTATGTTTAAAATGTAATACTAATAACTAATGTTCAAAAACAAACATATCAAATTCCAAGTTGTCCTTCCTCACTATCCAAGAAACACTCACAAACAGCATCTACTTCTTTATTGTCATTGGCAATATTGTTTTTTAGATATTAAATTCTTGTAAAATACAGGCTTTCATTTTCCTCCCAGTTATCACCAAACGTTTTTTGAATAAATGTTTGACCTCTAACTTTTTCCTCCATTACTTTTACACCTACATCTAAATTCCTTGCAATATGCATATGCACCATACTCATAGTCTAAGAGTCAGATATCATCCCCAAATGAAGGGTTGCCTCTTCGTCGTCCTTTGCGCTGTTGAAGACTTTCTCCTTTGTACGCCATAGGTATATATATATGTATATGTATATATATATATATATATATATATATATATGTTGACCAACACCCTTTGATTGGACTGGGAGTCAATTAGAATTTATGATCTAAGTTAAATTGAAATTTATTATGGAAACTCATTAACCACGATGAACCTTAGCGTTCTATTCCATATTGGGAGTGAAAAACCGGACATTTTGCTGAGAGGTTTCTTTATCAGACTTGAGGTTCTTTTGCGTGCCGTAAATCTACGACATGGGACCACTGCCTTTACTTTCCTACTTTTCGCTTCAGAATGGTCCTGCCTACACACAAATCGGACCAATAATTTACTCACCTCTCACTAGAACTTTGCCTGAGGTAAAATATTGTAAAATAATATGTTTAGATGCCTTTAATTTAAAATGCCAGGATCCTGGTGACTTCAATGTTTTCTTTGCAGCATACTTCCAATCTTGTACAGATACATCTGTCCCTAGCCTGATTACCTTTCCATGATTTTTTGTAGATTTCAAAATATTCTTAAGGCCTACTGATAGTATTTCTAATTCTTATTTCTTTTTCTATTAGCCTGAAAACATGATCGGGAGGGGTGAATGAATGGCCAGGAATAGGACAGATCATTTCTATCACCTGCATGTTCTGCGGTGCTTGAATAGCAAGCCATTTATTATACATGTCTATCATAGTGGTATTTTTATTTTGTCCATAGCAGGCATCTGCAAATAACCTTACTTACTTAACTCCAGAAAAATTGGATTTGCACGGTTGACCGTATACTACTGACACAATTTTGTTTGAACCTTTAGGACATTCATTTTCTGTCCAAACAGAATTACAAACATTCTGATTTGTCAGTGTTGTCTTGGATGAACCCTGCACAATGGAGAAGTTATACATGTATAACTTCCTGCTGTAGTATGCTGTTTGATCCTGTACTTTTGACAGTACCATATTTTTCTGACAGTCAAATGAAAATGTTGCTACTTTATCATCTTCTTTCAGAAGATCAAAATATGCCTTAGCTCTAAGTTTATGTATTCATTTAGCTATCAGCAAACAGAATGTTTAGTTTTATCTGTTTCCAATTTTATTTTCTCGTCATAAAGACATAGTGAACATACATCAGAAATAGCCTTTTGAAGCCTATATTAAATTTTGCATTAAACATATTATGAAAGAAACTCTTAGACAACTTCAATGAATTAGATGCTTCTGCATTATACACATGTCTCATTTTTATTAATGCTTAATTCCCCTGGTAAGCATTACTGTATTGAAGTTTTTCTCCTACAATAATGAACGTCAAGTACTTTAAACTTCTGTATGAATTTAATTATAGATTCTCTCTTATTGCTATTTTTTTGTGACACCCTGTCTCCACCTTGGAATTCCTTTGGCACTACTCCAGTTTCAAGGTGTCTTTTGTACTCTGTCTTTTGATATTTGCAAAATGTCCAGAAAAGTTTTCCGACACACATGCACTGGCAGACCTAGTACACGTTTCACGTGATACTTTGTTGTAAAACCCTTCTGAGAATCATCTTTGACTGCACACTGCTGTTTAGGTATATCAGTTCAACAGTAAGTTAGTGTAATGCAGTCTTGTTTAATTTTAGAACTGCAGCTGTAGAAGATTTCATGGAATTTCCTTATGTCTTTCTGTGTCAAGTTACTGCATTGGAATGACTTGCTGTTGTGATTGCAGGCAGGCAAGCCTGGGCCGAGGCTTGCTGAATGCCTTTAACAATTGAGACTGTATTGTAAACACATCTGCTTATTTCTAGATGACTCATATCTGTCAACAACAGAAGAATACTACTTAATTGGAATTCGATCATACATACCTTTCCCTCTTCTCTCACCCTCAGGGGCTCACCTTATGTGAGTACGGGTTTTTGGCGCACCCGGGGGTTCCCGAGCCAATCATCGCCACATTCATCCCCTCACCCCCATCCGGTCGAGGTGGGTTCTTCAAGTGACCGGTGGACACAAGGTAGGCTCTCGTGCGTTCTTTACATTCCATTCATACCGCACCTCACCATCGTTTCTTTCTTCCCTTGTCACTTTCCGACCATTTCGCACCACGACATTCACACAACTCTTTTTCTTCCTGGCCGGCCTACCTTGCGTGCGAAACGCCCACACAGTTTTAGTTTCTTTTATCTTTTCTTTTAATCCTCCGTGGACACAGCCTGACGGATACCCGCGCACCGCGTGCGCAGCTGGGTGAGTGGGTAATGGCGTCATCCCCACCACCCGGGGTCGTCATGTAGGGTTTGTGTTCGTATCCGCTGTTCAACTGCAGTCCCGCGGGGGGGCCATTGCATGAGCTGCTGACTTCCGACGGCGATTGGGTCCCTCTGTCTATGTTCTAGGAGGTGTGACCCTGGGGTGAGCTAGGTATGGATAGGCCACTCACCCAAGCCGGGGTAACGCCCGGGAAGTCAGAGCCCAAGGTCGGAGACGGTTGCAATGGTGGAGGATTTTTTTCGCTATGGAGCACCCTTTCTCCATTATAAACAACAAGCGCCGAAAAGTTTTAGTAACAGAAGTAGCACCGCCAACAGCTGGATGTTACTTAGTGATTACCCGTACAGAGGAAGGACAATCATTCGAGAAGGTGAACCCTTTTATCATCCAGAAGGGCATTGACTCAATTGCTGGTCCGGTTCTTTCCTGCACTCGGCTTCGTAATGGTTCGTTGTTAGTGCAAAGCAAATCCGAGGCACAAAGTAAGTCCTTGTTGAGCGCCACGCTTCTCCACGGTTATCCTATCCGTGTTGAGAAGCACCGCACTTTGAATTCTTGTAGGGGCGTTGTCACCACGCATAGCCTCGATGGCCTATCGGACGAGGACCTGGTCGAATATCTTGCAGACCAGGTGACAGCGGTTCATCGAGTGCAGGCCAAACGCGACGGCGTATTGGTACCCACTCGTACCCTGTTTCTAACATTTGATGGCGTCGATCTGCCCACGAGCATCTCCGCAGGGTACGAGCGTATTTCTGTGAGGCCTTATATTCCTAGACCTCTGCGTTGTTTTAAGTGCCAACGTTTTGGGCATACGCAAGTCTCATGTAAGAGTGCCGTTAACATCTGTGCAACATGTAGCCAGCCCTCACACGAAGGTGCCTGTTCAACAGCCCCCGTCTGCGTTAATTGTAAAGGGTCACATTCTGCTTCGTTTGCCGACTGTCCGCGGTATTTGGACGAGAAGGCGATCCAGGAGATCCGGGTAAAGGAGAAACTCTCCTTCGCCGAAGCCCGGAGGCGTTTCCATGCGCGCCAACCTTCACTCCTGCGATCTGGCACATTTAGTTCTGTTGTTGCCTGGCCAAAACCACGAGTAGATGCCGAAACTCAGACCTGGTCCATGACTGGATTAACCGCCACTACCATCCGGCCGTCCATTAAAGCTACTGTTACCAAGCCCTATAAACCTGGTCCAAAGTCAATGAAGTCGCAAGCCGCTGAAAAGAAGCCCAAGCAGAAACTACGTAAGGAAGAGTTTTTGAAAGACCCTCAGCGTGTGCGCGGTAACAAAAGTTCACCTTCTCCTCCTCGGAGGTCGCTGTCCCAGGAAGGTCCTGGGACAAGCCGCGCTCAGCGGCACCCCTCACCCATCGCCACCCAGAACCGATTCACGGCGCTTGAATCGGTTTCTGGCACTGAGCGCGTGGGCCCTCCCTCCGAGGAAGCTATGGAGTCTGACCAACTCCATACAAAAAGCCCGAGCCCAATGGTTAAGCAAAAGATTCTTTTAAGCCGCCCTTCTAAGTAGACCGTTTATCCCTTTTATTCGTGGCTATCCTGACCTGGAATATACGTGGTGTACGATCGCGTAGGGCGGAACTGCAACTTTTATTGCGTTCCCATTCGCCTATGGTCGTATATTTGCAGGAGACTAAGCTTCGCCCTCACGATCCTTTTGATCTCCGAGGATATACTCCGGTTCGCTACGACCTTGAACCGGGGGAGGGTACTCCTGCTCATGGAGGTGTCATGCTGTTAGTGCGTAACGACGTTCATTTTCAAACTCTCGCTCTTATGTCCGACTTGCAAGCTGTTGCCATTAGATTGCAGTTACCCGGTTTTTTCTTCTCTGTTTGCTCTGTATATTCACCTCCGTCATTTCCCCTCGCTCCCGCGGACATTCGAGCTCTCCTGTCCGCTCTCCCAACACCATTTCTTCTGTTGGGAGATTTTAATGCCCATCACCCACTGTGAGGTTCGCCGAGGGCTTCTGCGAGGGGAACTCTTCTTTCCGACCTCTTTGACCAGTTCCATCTCTCTATTCTCAATACAGGCAAGCCTACGTTTCTTTCAGATTCTTCCGGTACATTTTCTCATTTAGACCTTGCCGTTTGCTCACTCCAGCTTGCTAGTCGTCTTCAGTGGAACGTCGTCGCTGACACCTACTCCAGCGACCATTACCCCTGCATCGTCTCTCTCTTGTCGCACCACGTACAGCATTCCAGAGTACCTACCTGGATATTCGCAAAAGCCGACTGGAGCTTGTATTCCAGCCTCGTGCATTTTAACGACCTGCCCTTCTCCGACATTAACCAACTAGTGCAGCACCTTACGTCTATTATTTTCGCTGCCGCCGAACGCGCTATACCCCGTTCATCCTCTCAACTTCGGCGGCCACCTGTTCCGTGGTGGAACGAGGATTGTCGGGACGCCGTTCGTGCCCGTAGTACTGCGCTTAGGGTGTTTCGGCGACACCCTAAATTGATAATTTGGTGACTTTTAAACAATCGCGCGCCAGGGCTCGTCGCATTATTCAGGATAGCAAGAAGGCCTCGTGGGCTCGTTTTGTCGAGTCTTTTAATCGCTTTGCGCCTTCATCATTTGTTTGGGATAAACTTCGTCGCTTCTCAGGTAAGGTGTCGCATTGTACTGTTTCTGGCCTTCAGGTTTCCAATGCCACTATAGTGGATCCGGCTGCCATCGCTAACACTCTGAGTGCTGCCTTTGAGGCGGTATCCAGTTCAGACCATTATTCCGCCGGCTTTCGCTCTATCAAAGACCGGCTGGATTCCGACACCTTTAATTTTCGGTCTGCTAATGATGAGTGTTATAATGATCTTTTCACACTGAGGGAGCTGGAGCACGCTCTTAATTGCTCTAGGCACTCCGCTCCTGGCCCGGACGGCATTCATGTCCTGATGTTAAAGCACCTTTCCGCCGAGAGTAAACTCTTTCTCTTACAGGTCTATAACCGTATTTGGCAAGACGGCCTTTTTCCTTCCGTTTGGCGCGAAGCCACCATTGTCCCTATACTTAAGCCTGGGAAGGATCGCCAACTACCTTCCAGCTACCGCCCTATCTCCCTCACCAGTTGCATTTGCAAGGTGATGGAGCGCATGATCAACGGGCGGTTGACATGGAGGCTTGAGTCTCATAACTTTTAGCGAACGCTCAGTGCGGATTTCGTCGTTATCGCTCTACCGTCGACCATCTGGTGTCCCTGTCGACGCATGTTATGGATGGATTTCTGAGAAAGTGTCAAACCGTGGCTGTGTTTTTTGACCTGGAGAAAGCTTATGACACTTGTTGGAGGGGCGGCATTTTACGTACACTTCACGCATGGAATATCCGCGATCGTCTTCCCATATGTCTTCGGGAGTTCATGACGGACCGCGTCTTTCGTGTACGTGTGGGCTCGGTTTTATCTAGTCGTTTTATTCAAGAGAACGGATTACCGCAGGGCTCTGTACCCAGTGTCACACTTTTTGCGATTGCTATCAACCCCATTGTTGATTGTATTCCACCTGGCATTTCAAGGTCCCTTTTTGTTGACGATTTTGCCATTTATTGTAGTTCACGGCGGACCTGTCTACTCGAACGCCGTCTCCAGAGCTGTATCGACCGTCTCTACGCCTGGAGTAACGTCAACGGCTTTAATTTCTCCGCCGAGAAATCCGTCTGCATCAACTTCTGGCGCCCGGAAGTATTTCCCTCCGCCCTCTCTCCATCTTGGGCCAGGGATACTTCCGTTTGCAGACGAGGCGAAATTTTTGGGATTGATTTTTGATAGGAAGTTGTGTTGGACCTCGCACGTTTCCTTTTTAAAAGCAAAGTGTGACCGTTCTCTTAATATTTTACGTGTTTTAAATGGCACATCCAGGGGAGCTGATCGGACCGTCCTTCTTCGCCTTTATCGTTCTTTGGTCCGATCCAAGCTTGATTACGGGTGTATTATTTATTCGTCGGCACGTCCATCTGTGTTACATCGATTGAATGCCATTCACCATCGTGGCATAAGAGTCGCTACAGGGGCCTTTCCAACCAGCCCTGTTTTTAGCCTGTATGCTGAAGCTGCAGAGCCTCCGCTGTCCTTCAGTCGTGAGATGCTCTTGTGCAGCTATGCCTGTCGACTCTCCAGCTTGCCTGACCACCCGTCCTTCGAGTTATTTTTCGAGGAGTCACTTCATCGTCACTATTTTATTAGCTCCTCTGTTTTGCTCCCACCAGGGGTTCGCTTTCGACAGCTCCTTCGGCATTTAAACGTTCCGCCAGCGCCGGCCCTTCCACGGGGGGAAACGCGTTTCTTCCATGGTCCCGCGCTGAGGCCCACTGTCACCTTGGGCTAACGTCGATGCCGAAGACTGAGACCCCTGCTTCAGTCTTTAGATCGGCTTTTTTAGAAGTACGGGCTCAATTCGGAGACTTCCATTTTATCTTTACCGATGGATCTAAGACTGAAGCTGGAGTTGGATGTGACTTTGTTTCTGGTCACTGTAGTTTTAAGTTTCGTTTACCTGGACAATGTTCAATTTTTACCGCCGAACTTTTTAGCATTTATCAATCTGTTTTATATATTCAGCGGCACGCCTTACGGCACTGTTTTATTTGTACGGACTCTCTGAGTGCCCTTCAGAGTATTACTGCGCTGTACCATTACCACCCACTCGTACAGCGCATACATGACCTGCTCCACTCGCTTGGTGTCTCTGGCATCAGCGTCTCCTTCATGAGGGTTCCAGGTCATATGGGCATCTCAAGTAATGAGTCTCCCGGCGCCGCTGCGAAATCGGCGATTTTATTACCCAGATTTTTTACTTCTGTTGTTCCCTCGTCAGATTCGTGTGTTATTTTACGTCGCCGCATCCTCTCGCGCTGGCGCGATGAGTGGACGGCCCTCCGGGGGAACAAGTTGCGGGAGGTTAAGCCTATCCCGTTGATCTGGGGTACCTCTTCTCGTTCTTGTCGTCGGGAAGAGGTAATTTTAGCTCGTTTGGGATTGGACATTGTGTTTTTAGTCATAGGTATTTGCTCAGTGGTGACCCCGCACCACTCTGTGGGCAGTGTGACGTGCCCTTAACGGTGCGTCACATTTTAACAGAGTGTCAGGTTTTAGCTGCATTGCGTGCTCGTGTGGGTCTGCCTGTTGGCCTAGCCAACGTTTTGGCAGACGACACGCGTGCTGTAGAATGTGTTTTACGTTTTATTCATGACAGTGATTTTAATCTGCGCATTTAATGCGATGAGCGTCTTTTAGCTTAGTAATTTTATTCTGTCTGTTTTTTATGGGGACTCTAATCCCCAGTGGACAAAAGGCGCCCATGTCCCTCGCATTCTACAGTCCTTGACACGTTTTAATCTTTTATTGCCTATGCTTTTAGTGTGTTGGTTTTTCAGATATGTTTATTGTTATTATTGTTGTTATTGTTATTCTTGTTGTTATTGTTATTGTTGTTATTTTTATTCTTGTTGTTATTGTTATACTATTGTTAGTTTTAACTTTTTGGACATCGCGGGTTTGTGTCCCGTTTTTTAATTATGCGGTTTTTTTTACCTTTTATACTTTGACCTTATATTTTACACATTGTAAGGGCGCTGATGACCCTAGCAGTTTAGCGCCCTTAAACCGCATATCATCATCATCATCATCGAGTGCAGGCCAAACGCGACGGCGTGTTGGTACCCACTCGTACCCTGTTTATTACATTTGATGGCATCGATCTGCCCACGAGCATTTCCGCAGGGTACGAACGGATTTCTGTGAGGCCTTATATTCCTAGACCTCTGCGTTGTTTTAAATGCCAACGTTTTGGGCATACGCAAGTCTCCTGTAAGAGTTCCGTTAACATCTGTGCAACATGTAGCCAGCCCTCACACGAAGGTACCTGTTCAACAGCCCCCGTCTGCGTTAATTGTAAAGGGTCACATTCTGCTTCGTTTGCCGACTGTCCGCGGTATTTGGACGAGAAGGCGATCCAGGAGATCCGGGTAAAGGAAAAACTCTCCTTCGCTGAAGCCCGGAGGCGTTTCCATGCGCGCCAACCTTCACTCCTGCGATCTGGCACATTTAGTTCTGTTGTTGCCTCGCCAGTACCACGAGTAGATGCCGAAACTCAGACCTGGACCTTGACTGGATTAACCGCCACTACCATCCGGCCGTCTATTAAGGCTACAGTTACCAAGCCGTATAAACCTGGTCCCAAGTCAATGAAGTCGCAAGCCGTTGAAAAGAAGCCCAAGCAGAAACTTCGTAGGGAAGATTTTTTGAAAGACCCTCCGCGTGCGCACGGTAACAAAAGTTCACCTTCTCCTCCTCGGAGGTCGCTGTCCCAGGATGGTCCTGGGACCAGCCGCGCTCAGCGGCACCCTTCACCCATCGCCACCCAGAACCGATTCACGGCGCTGGAATCGGTTTCTGGCACTGAGCGCGTGGGCCCTCCCTCCGAGGAAGCTATGGAGTCTGACCAACTCCATACAAAAAGCCCGAGCCCAAAGGTTAAACAAAAGGTAATTTTAAGCCGCCCTTCTAAATAGAAAGTTTATCCCCTTATTCTTAATGGCTATCCTGACCTGGAATGTACGTGGTGTACGATCGCATAGGGCGGAACTGCAACTTTTATTGCGTTCCCATTCGCCTATGGTCGTATGTTTGCAGGAGACTAAGCTTCGCCCTCACGATCCTTTTGATCTCCGAGGATATACTCCGGTTCGCTACGACCTTGAACCGGAGGAGGGCACTCCTGCTCATGGAGGTGTCATGTTCTTAGTGCGTAACGACGTTCATTTTACACCTGTCACACTTACCTCCGACTTGCAAGCTGTTGCCATTAGACTGCAGTTACCCGGTTTTTTCTTTTCTGTTTGTTCTGTGTATACACCTCCATCGTCTCCCCTCGCTCCCGCGGACATTCGATCTCTCCTGTCCGCTCTCCCAACACCATTTCTTCTGTTGGGAGATTTTAATGCCCATCACCCACTATGGGGTTCGCCAAGGGCTTGTGCGAGGGGAACTCTTCTTTCCGACATTTTTTATCAGTTCAACCTTTCCATCCTCAATACAGGTGCACCTACTTTTATTTCTGATTCTTCTGGTACATTTTCTCACCTGGACCTTGCCATTTGTTCACTCCAGCTTGCACGTCGTCTTCAGTGGAACGTCGTCGCTGACACCTACTCCAGCGACCATTACCCCTGCATCGTTTCTCTTCTGTCGCACCACTTACAGCATTCCAGAGTACCTACCTGGATATTCGCAAAAGCCGACTGGAGCTTGTATTCCAGCCTCGTGCATTTTGACGACCAGCCCTTCTCCGACATTAATCAACTAGTGCAGCACCTTACGTCTATTATTTTCTCAGCCGCCGAACGTGCAATACCCCGTTCATCCTTCCAACCTCGGCGGCCACCTGTTCCGTGGTGGAACGAGGATTGTCGGGACGCCGTTCGTGCCCGTAGGACTGCACTTAGGGTGTTTCGGCGCCACCCTACCCTTGATAATTTGGTGACTTTTAAACAATCGCGCGCCAGGGCTCGTCGCATTATTCAGGATAGCAAGAAGGCATCTTGGGCTCGTTTTGTCGAGTCTTTTAATCGTTTTACGCCTTCATCCGTTGTTTGGGATAAACTTCGTCGCTTCTCAGGTAAAGTGTCACATTGTACTGTTTCTGGCCTTCAGGTTTCTAATGCCACCATAGTGGATCCGGCTGCCATCGCTAACACTCTGGGTGCTGCCTTTGAGGCGGTTTCCAGTTCAGACCATTATTCCGCCGGGTTTCGCTCTATCAAAGACCGGCTGGATTTCGACACCCTTAATTTTCGGTCTGCTAATAATGAGTGTTATAATGAACTTTTCACACTGAGGGAGCTGGAGCACGCTCTTAATTGCTCTAGGCACTCCGCTCCTGGCCCGGACGGCATTCATGTCCTGATGTTAAAGAACCTTTCAGCCGACAGTAAACTCTTTCTCTTACAGGTCTATAACCGTATTTGGCAGGACGGCATTTTTCCTTCCGTTTGGCGCGAAGCCACCATTGTCCCTATACTTAAGCCTGGGAAGGATCGCCAACTACCTTCCAGCTACCGCCCTATCTCCCTCACCAGTTGCATTTGCAAGGTGATGGAGCGCATGATCAACGGGCGGTTGACATGGTGGCTTGAGTCTCAGAAACTTCTAGCGAACGCTCAGTGCGGGTTTCGTCGCTATCGCTCTACCGTCGACCATCTGGTGTCCTTGTCGACGCATATTCTGAATGGATTTCTGAGAAAGTGTCAAACCGTGGCTGTATTTTTTGACCTGGAGAAAGCCTATGACACTTGTTGGAGGGGCGGCATTTTACGTACACTTCACGATTGGAATATCCGCGGTCGTCTTCCCATATTTCTTCGGGAGTTTATGACGGACCGCGTCTTTCGTGTACGTGTGGGCTCGGTTTTATCTCGTCGTTTTATTCAAGAGAACGGAGTACCGCAGGGCTCTGTACTCAGTGTCACACTTTTTGCGATTGCTATCAACCCCATTGTTGATTGTATTCCACCTGGCATTTCATCGTCCCTTTTTGTTGACGATTTCGCTATTTATTGTAGTTCACGGCGGACCTGTCTACTCGAACGCCGTCTCCAGAGTTGTATCGACCGTCTCTACGCCTGGAGTAACGCCAACGGCTTTAATTTCTCCGCCGAGAAATCCGTCTGCATCAACTTTTGGCGCCGGAAGTATTTCCCTCCGCCCTCTCTCCATCTTGGGCCAGGGTTACTTCCGTTTGCAGACGAGGCGAAATTTTTGGGGTTGATTTTTGACAGGAAGTTGTGTTGGACCTCGCACGTTTCCTTTTTAAAAGCAAAGTGTGACCGTTCTCTTAATATTTTACGTGTTTTAAGTGGCACATCCTGGGGAGCTGATCGGACCGTCCTTCTTCGTCTTTATCGCTCTTTGGTCCGATCCAAGCTTGATTACGGGTGTATTGTTTATTCGTCGGCACGTCCATCTGTGTTACGTCGATTGAATGCCATTCACCATCGTGGCATAAGAGTCGCTACAGGGGCCTTTCCAACTAGCCCTGTACCCAGTCTGTACGCAGAAGCTGCAGAGCCTCCGCTGTCCTTCCGGCGTGAGCTGCTTTTGTGCAGCTATGCTTGTCGACTCTCAAGCTTGCCTAACCACCCGTCCTTCGATGTATTTTACGAGGATTCGCTTGACCGGCAATATTTAGTTAGCTCCTCTGCATTGCTCCCTCCAGGGGTTCGATTTCGACTGCTACTTCGGCATTTGGACGTTACGCCAGCGCCGGCCCTTACCCGAGGGGAAACGCGCTTTCCTCCATGGTCGCGCGCTGAGGCCCACATCCACCTTGGGCTAACGTCGATGCCGAAGAATGAGACCCCTGCTTCAGTCCTTAGATCCGCATTTTTAGAACTTCAGGCAACATTC
Source organism: Deroplatys truncata (assembly GCA_030765065.1). Lineage (NCBI taxonomy): Eukaryota > Metazoa > Arthropoda > Insecta > Mantodea > Mantidae > Deroplatys > Deroplatys truncata. The sequence goes on from CM060990.1 coordinate 375,773,187, forward strand.
GGAGACTGTCATTTTATTTATACTGATGGGTCTAAGACTGATGTTGGAGTAGGATGTGCCTTTGTTTTAGGTGCGCATAGTTTTACTTTTCGATTACCCGGGCAATGTTCGATTTATACCGCCGAACTTTTTAGTATCTATCAATGTGTTTTATACATTCAGCGGCATGTCTTACGGCATTGTGTTGTTTCTTCGGACTCTCTGAGTGCCCTTCAGAGTATTAACGCGCTGTACACTTACCACCCCCTCGTACAGCGCATTCATGACCTGCTCCATTCGCTAGGTGCCTCTGGCATCAGCGTCTCTTTTATGTGGATTCCAGGTCATGTGGGTATCTCAGGGAATGAGTCGGCCGACGCCGCTGCGAAATCGGCGATTTTATTACCCAGATTTTTTACTTCTGTTGTTCCCTCGTCAGATTCGTGTGTTATTTTACGTCGCCGCATCCTCTCGCGCTGGCGCGATGAGTGGACGGCCCTCCGGGGGAACAAGTTGCGGGAGGTTAAACCTCTTCCGCTAGTCTGGGCTACCTCTTCCCGTGCTTCTCGTCGGGAAGAGGTACTTTTAACACGCCTTCGTATCGGACATTGCCTTTTTAGTCATAGATACCTGTTAAGTGGTGATCCCGCACCTCTGTGTGGTCAGTGTGACGTGCCCTTAACGGTCCGTCACATTTTAACCGAGTGTCAAGTTTTAGCTCCACTGCGCGTTCGCGTGGGTCTGCCTGTTGGCCTAGCCAACGTGTTGGCAGACGACGCGCATGCTGTAGAATGTCTTTTACGTTTTATCACGGACATTGGTTTTAGCCGTCGCATTTGATGCGCTGAGCGCCTTTTATCTGTTTGATTTTATATTGTTAGTTTTAATGGGGCCCTTCTCCCCTGACATAAGGCGCTCATGTTCCTTGCATTCTACAGTTCTTGACACGTTTTATTCTTTTAGTGACCATGATTTTAGTGTGTTGGTTTTTTAGATATATTTATTGTTATTCTTGTTATTGTTATTATTGTTATTGTTTTTATTGTTATTGTTATATTATTGTTATTTTTAACTTTTTTGACATCGCGGGTTTGTGTCCCGTTTTTTAATTATGCGGTTATTTTATCCTTTTGACTTTATATTTTATACATTGTAAGGGCGCTGATGACCTTAGTAGTTTAGCGCCCTTAAACCGCATCTCATCATCATCATCAGTTTTCGGGGCTCTCTTGAAGGTGTATTAGATGAGTTTTGTTCAAACCCAAAGTTACCAGTTCGTAGAGAACTGCAAGAATTATTGAATCCCATGTCTAACTCAATTTTTTCAATTTTTGGATAAGACGAGTTTTGCACTTAACATCTTCAAGTATTGGTTCTATAACTGTTTTATATACTTTAGTTTTTGTCCTGTTATCTACTTCTTCTTTCCCAAAAACACATTTACTCACTGTATAATATGCTCTAGTAGCTTTCTCTACACGCTTTATTATTTCTTCTTGTATTTTACCCGTTTGGTTTAACACTGTTCCCAAATACTTATAGCTTTCCACTTGCTGTAACTCTAACTGCCTTTCCTCTTTTTCTATCTTGATCTCCTTTATCTGATCTTCTGTCCTAGCTACCATCATTACTTTACTCTTATTAAGATTTACCGTCATCCCCCTCCCCTCAGGGGCTCACCTTATGTGAGTACGGGTTTTTGGCGCACCCGGGGGTTCCCGAGCCAATCATCGCCACATTCATCCCCTCACCCCCAACCGGTCGACGTGGGTTCTTCTCGTGACCGGTGGACCCAAGGTAGGCTCTCGTGCGTTCTTTGCATTCCATTCAAACCGCACCTCACCATCGTTTCTTTCTTCCCTTATCACTTTCCGGCCATTTCGCACCACGACATTCGCATATCTCTTTTTCTTCCCCGCCGGCCTACCTTGCGTGCGAAACGCCCACACAGTTTTAGTTTCTTTTATCCTTTTATTTAAATCCTCCGTGGACACAGCCTGACGGATACCCGCGCACCGCGTGCGCAGCTGGGTGAGTGGGTAATGGCGTCATCCCCACCACCCGGGGTCGTCATGTAGGGTTGTTGTTCGTATCCGCTGTTCAACTGCAGTCCCGCGGGGGGGCCATTGCATGAGCTGCTGGCTTCCGACGGCGATTGGGTCCTTCTGTCTATGTTCTGGGAGGTGTGACCCTGGGGTGAGCTAGGTATAGATAGGCCACTCACCCAAGCCGGGGTAACGCCCGGGAAGTCAGAGCCCGAGGTCTGAGACGGTTGCAATGGTGGAGGATTTTTTTCGCTATGGAGCACCCTTTCTCCATTGTTAACAGCAAGCGCCGCAAAGTTTTAGTAACAGAAGTAGCACCGCCAACAGCTGGTTGTTACTTAGTGATTACCCGTACAGAGGAGGGACAATCATTCGAGAAGGTGAACCCTTTTATTATCCAGAAGGGCATTGACTCAATTGCTGGTCCGGTTCTTTCCTGCACTCGGCTTCGTAATGGTTCGTTGCTAGTTCAAAGCAAATCCGAGGCACAAAGTAAGTCCTTGTTGAGCGCCACGCTTCTCCACGGTTATCCTATCCGTGTTGAGAAGCACCGCACCTTGAATTCTTGTAGAGGCGTTGTCACCACGCATAGCCTCGATGGTATCTCTGACGAAGACCTGGTGGAATATCTTGCAGACCAGAGGGTGACAGCGGTTCATCGAGTGCAGGCCAAACGCGACGGCGTGTTGGTACCCACGCGTACCCTGTTTATTACATTTGATGGCGTCGATCTGCCCACGAGCATTTCCGCAGGGTACGAACGTATTTCTGTGAGGCCTTATATTCCTAGACCTCTGCGTTGTTTTAAATGCCAACGTTTTGGGCATACGCAAGTCTCATGTAAGAGTGCCGCTAACATCTGTGCAACCTGTAGCCAGCCCTCACACGAAGGTACCTGTTCAACAGCCGCCGTCTGCGTTAATTGTAAAGGGTCTCATTCTGCTTCGTTTGCCGACTGTCCGCGGTACTTGGACGAGAAGGCGATCCAGGAGATCCGGGTAAAGAAAAACTCTCCCTCGCTGAAGCCCGGAGGCGTTACCATGCGCGCCAACCTTCACTCCTGCGATCTGGCACATTTAGTTCTGTTGTTGCCTCGCCAGTACCACGAGTAGATGCCGAAACTCAGACCTGGACCTTGACTGGATTAACCGCCACTACCATCCGGCCGTCTATTAAGGCTACAGTAACCAAACCGTATATACTTGGTCACAAGTCAATGAAGTCGCAAGCCGTTGAAAAGAAGCCGAAGCAGAAACTTCGTAGGGAAGATTTTTTGAAAGACCCTCCGCGTGCGAGCGGTAACAAAAGTTCACCTTCTCCTCCCCGGAGGTCGCTGTCCCAGGATGGTCCTGGGACAAGCCGCGCTCAGCGGCACCCTTCACCCATCGCCACCCAGAACCGATTCACGGCGCTTGAATCGGTTTCTGGCACTGAGCGCGTGGGCCCTCCCTCCGAGGAAGCTATGGAGTCTGACCAACTCCATACAAAAAGCCCGAGCCCAAAGGTTAAACGAAAGGTAATTTTAAGCCGCCCTTCTAAATAGACAGTTTATCCCCTTATTCTTAATGGCTATCCTGACATGGAATGTACGTGGTGTACGATCGCATAGGGCGGAACTGCAACTTTTATTGCGTTCCCATTCGCCTATGGTCGTATGTTTGCAGGAGACTAAGCTTCACCCTCACGATCCTTTTGATCTCCGAGGATATACTCCGGTTCGCTACGACCTTGAACCGGAGGAGGGTACTCCTGCTCATGGTGGTGTCATGATTTTGGTGCGTAATGACGTTCATTTTCAAACTATCACACTTACGTCCGACTTGCAAGCTGTTGCCATTAGACTGCAGATACCCGGTTTTTTCTTTTCTGTTTGTTCTGTGTATACACCTCCATCGTCTCCCCTCGCTCCCGCGGACATACGAGCTCTCCTGTCCGCTCTCCCAACACCATTTCTTCTGTTGGGAGATTTTAATGCCCATCACCCACTATGGGGTTCGCCAAGGGCTTGTGCGAGGGGAACTCTTCTTTCCGACATTTTTTATCAGTTCAATCTTTCCATCCTCAATACAGGTGCACCTACTTTTATTTCTGATTCTTCTGGTACATTCTCTCACCTGGACCTTGCGATTTGCTCAATCCAGCTTGCACGTCGTCTTCAGTGGAACGTCGTCGCTGACACCTACTCCAGCGACCATTTCCCCTGCATCGTTTCTCTTCTGTCGCACCACGTACAGCATTCCAGAGTACCTACCTGGACATTCGCAAAAGCCGACTGGAGCTTGTATTCCAGCCTCGTGCATTTTGACGACCAGCCCTTCTCCGACATTAATCAACTAGTGCAGCACCTTACGTCTATTATTTTCTCAGCCGCCGAACGTGCAATACCCCGTTCATCCTCCCAACCTCGGCGGCCACCTGTTCCGTGGTGGAACGAGGATTGTCGGGACGCCGTTCGTGCCCGTAGGACTGCACTTAGGGTGTTTCGGCGCCACCCTACACTTGATAATTTGGTGACTTTTAAACAATCGCGCGCCAGGGCTCGTCGCATTATTCAGGATAGCAAGAAGGCATCTTGGGCTCGTTTTGTCGAGTCTTTTAATCGTTTTACGCCTTCATCCGTTGTTTGGGATAAACTTCGTCGCTTCTCAGGTAAAGTGTCACATTGTACTGTTTCTGGCCTTCAGGTTTCTAATGCCACCATAGTGGATCCGGCTGCCATCGCTAACACTCTGGGTTCTGCCTTTGAGGCGGTTTCCAGTTCAGACCATTATTCCACCGGCTTTCGCTCTATTAAAGACCGGCAGGATTCCGCATCATATACTTTTCGGTCTGCTAATGATGAATACTATAACGAACTATTCACAATGAGGGAGCTGGAGCACGCTCTTCATTGCTCTCGGCACTCCGCTCCCGGGCCGGACGGCATTCATGTCCTGATGTTAAAGAACCTTTCAGCCGACAGTAAACTATTTCTCTTACGGGCCTATAACCGTATTTGGCAAGACGGCATTTTTCCTTCCGTTTGGCGCGAAGCCACCATTGTCCCTATACTTAAGCCTGGGAAGGATCGCCAACTACCTTCCAGCTACCGCCCTATCTCTCTCACCAGTTGCATTTGCAAGGTGATGGAGCGCATGATCAACGGGCGGTTGACATGGTGGCTTGAGTCTCAGAAACTTCTAGCGAACGCTCAGTGCGGGTTTCGTCGCTATCGCTCTACCGTCGACCATCTGGTGTCCTTGTCGACGCATATTATGAATGGATTTCTGAGAAAGTGTCAAACCGTGGCTGTATTTTTTGACCTGGAGAAAGCTTATGACACTTGTTGGAGGGGCGGCATTTTACGTACACTTCACGATTGGAATATCCGCGGTCTTCTTCCCATATTTCTTCGGGAGTTTATGACGGACCGCGTCTTTCGTGTACGTGTGGGCTCGGTTTTATCTCGTCGTTTTATTCAAGAGAACGGAGTACCGCAGGGCTCTGTACTCAGTGTCACACGTTTTGCGATTGCTATCAACCCCATTGTTGATTGTATTCCACCTGGCATTTCATCGTCCTTTTTTGTTGACGATTTCGCTATTTATTGCAGTTCACGGCGGACCTGTCTACTCGAACGCCGTCTCCAGAGCTGTATCGACCGTCTCTACGCCTGGAGTAACGCCAACGGCTTTAATTTCTCCGCCGAGAAATCCGTCTGCATCAACTTCTGGCGCCGGAAGTATTTCCCTCCGCCCTCTCTCCATCTTGGGCCAGGGATACTTCCGTTTGCAGACGAGGCGAAATTTTTGGGGTTGATTTTTGACAGGAAGTTGTGTTGGATCTCGCACGTTTGCTTTTTAAAAGCCAAGTGTGACCGTTCTCTTAATCTTTTACGTGTTTTAAGTGGCACATCCTGGGTAGCTGATCGGACCGTCATTCTTCGCCTTTATCGCTCTTTGGTCCGATCCAAACTTGATTACGGTTGTATAGTTTATTCGTCGGCACGTCCATCTGTGTTACGTCGTTTGAATCCCATTCATCATCGTGGTATTAGAGTCGCTACAGGGGCCTTTCCAACTAGCCCCGTGCTCAGTCTTTTCGCTGAGGCTGCAGAGCCTCCGCTGTCTTTCAGGCGTGAGATGCTCTTATGTAGCTATGCTTGTCGGCTCTCAAGCTTGCCTAACCACCCGTCCTTCGATGTATTTTACGAGGATTCGCTAGATCGACAATATTTCGTTAGCTCCTCTGCATTGCTCCCCCCAGGGGTTCGATTTCGACTGCTACTTCGGCATTTGGACGTTACGCCAGCGCCGGCCCTTACCCGAGGGGAAACGCGTTTTCCTCCATGGTCGCGCGCTGAGGCCCACATCCACCTTGGGCTAACGTCGATGCCGAAAAATGCGACCCCTGCTTCTGTTCTTAGATCCGCCTTTTTAGAACTACAGGCGCAGTTCGGGGACTGTCATTTTATATATACTGATGGGTCTAAGACTGATGTTGGAGTAGGATGTGCCTTTGTTTTTAGTGTACGGAGTTTTACTTTTCGTTTACCTCAACAATGTTCAATTTTTACCGCCGAACTTTTTAGCATTTATCAATCTGTTTTATTCATTCAGCGGCACGACTTACGGCACTGTTTTATTTGTACGGACTCTCTGAGTGCCCTTCAGGCTATTCATGCGCTGTACAATTACCACCCACTCGTACAGCGCATACATGACCTGCTCCACTCGCTCGGTGTCTCTGGCATCAGCGTGTCCTTCATGTGGATTCCAGGTCATGTGGGCATCTCAGGTAACGAGTCTGCCGACGCCGCTGCGAAATCGGCGATTTTATTACCCAGATTTTTTACCTCTGTAGTTCCCTCGTCAGATTCGTGTGCTCTTTTACGTCGCCGCATCCTCTCGCGCTGGCGCGATGAGTGGACGGCCCTCCGGGGGAACAAGTACCGGGAGGTTAAGCCTCTCCCGTTAATCTGGGGTACCTCTTCTCGTTCTTCACGTCGGGACGAGGTACTTTTAGCCCGCTTACGAATTGGACATTGTGTTTTTAGTCATAGGTATTTGCTCAGTGGTGACCCCGCACCACTCTGTGGGCAGTGTGACGTGCCCTTAACGGTGCGTCACATTTTAACAGAGTGTCAGGTTTTAGCTGCATTGCGTGCTCGTGTAGGTCTGCCTGTTGGCTGAGCCAACGTTTTGGCAGACGACACGCATGCTGTGGAATGTGTTTTACGTTTTATTCGTGACAGTGATTTTAATCTGCGCATTTAATGCGTTGAGCGTCTTTTAGCTTATTACTTTTATTCTGTCAGTTTTTATGGGGACTCTATTCCCCAGTGGACATATGGCGCTCATGTCCCTCGCATTTCATAGTTCTTGACACGTTTAATCGTTTGTTGCCTATGCTTTTAGTGTGTTGGTTTGTTCAGATATTTGTATTGTTATTGTTGTTGTTATTGATTTTATTGTTGTTATTGATTTTATTGTTGTTATTGTTATTCTTGTTGTTATTGTTATCATTATTGTTATTGTTATCTTATTGTTATTTTTAGCCTTTTGGACATCGCGGGTTTACGTCCCGTTCTTTTAATTATGCGGTTCTTTTACCTGTTTTTATCTTTTGACTTTATATTTTCTCCAATGTAAGGGCGCTGATGACCTCAGCAGTTTAGCGCCCTTAAGCCGCATATCATCATCATCATCATCACCGACACCTTTAATTTTCGATCTGCTAATATTGAGTGTTATAATGAACTTTTCACAATGAGGGAGCTGGAGCACGCTCTTCATTGCTCTCGGCACTCCGCTCCTGGGCCGGACGGCATTCATGTCCTGATGTTAAAGAACCTTTCAGCCGACAGTAAACTCTTTCTCTTACAGGTCTATAACCGTATTTGGCAAGACGGCATTTTTCCTTCCGTTTGGCGCGAAGCCACCATTGTCCCTATACTAAAGCCTAGGAAGGATCGCCAACTACCTTCCAGCTACCGCCCTATCTCCCTCACCAGTTGCATTTGCAAGGTGATGGAGCGCATGTTCAACGGGCGGTTGACATGGTCGCTTGAGTTTTAGAAACTTCTAGCGAACGCTCAGTGCGGGTTTCGTCGCTATCGCTCTACCGTCGACCATCTGGTGTCCTTGTCGACGCATATTATGAATGGATTTCTGAGAAAGTGTCAAACCGTGGCTGTATTTTTTGACCTGGAGAAAGCTTATGACACTTGTTGGAGGGGCGGCATTTTACGTACACTTCACGATTGGAATATCCGCGGTCGTCGTCCCATATTTCTTCGGGAGTTTATGACGGACCGCGTCTTTCGTGTACGTGTGGGCTCGGTTTTATCTCGTCGTTTTATTCAAGAGAACGGAGTACCGCAGGGCTCTGTACTCAGTGTCACACTTTTTGCGATTGCTATCAACCCCATTGTTGATTGTATTCCACCTGGCATTTCATCGTCCCTTTTTGTTGACGATTTCGCTATTTATTGTAGTTCACGGCGGACCTGTCTACTCGAACGCCGTCTCCAGAGCTGTATCGACCGTCTCTACGCCTGGAGTAACGCCAACGGCTTTAATTTCTCCGCGGAGAAATCCGTCTGCATCAACTTCTGGCGCCGGAAGTATTTCCCTCCGCCCTCTCTCCATCTTGGGCCAGGGATACTTCCGTTTGCAGACGAGGCGATATTTTTGGGGTTGATTTTTGATAGGAAGTTGTGTTGGACCTCGCACGTTTGCTTTTTAAAAGCCAAGTGTGACCGTTCTCTTAATATTTTACGTGTCTTAAGTGGCACATCCTGGGGAGCTGATCGGACCGTCCTTCTTCGTCTTTATCGCTCTTTGGTCCGATCCAAGCTTGATTACGGGTGTATTGTTTATTCGTCGGCACATCCATCTGTGTTACGTCGATTGAATGCCATTCACCATCGTGGCATAAGAGTCGCTACAGGGGCCTTTCCAACTAGCCCTGTACCCAGTCTGTACGCAGAAGCTGCAGAGCCTCCGCTGTCCTTCCGGCGTGAGATGCTTTTGTGCAGCTATGCTTGTCGACTCTCAAGCTTGCCTAACCACCCGTCCTTCGATGTATTTTACGAGGTTTCGCTTGACCGGCAATATTTAGTTAGCTCCTCTGCATTGCTCCCTCCAGGGGTTCGCTTTCAACTGCTACTTCGGCATTTGGACGTTACGCCAGCGCCGGCCCTTACACGAGGGGAAACGCGCTTTCCTCCATGGTCGCGCGCTGAGGCCCACATCCACCTTGGGCTAACGTCGATGCCGAAAAAAATGCGACCGCTGCTTCTGTTCTTAGATCCGCCTTTTTAGAACTACAAGCGCAGTTCGGGGACTGTCATTTTATATATACTGATGGGTCTAAGACTGATGTTGGAGTAGGATGTGCCTTTGTTTTTGGTGTTCAGAGTTTTACTTTTCGTTTACCTCGACAATGTTCAATTTTTACCGCCGAACTTTTTAGCATTTATCAATCTGTTTTATACATTCAGCGGCTCGAGTTACGGCACTGTTTTATTTGTACGGACTCTCTGAGTGCCCTTCAGAGTATTACTGCGCTGTACCATTACCACCCACTCGTACAGCGCATACATGACCTGCTCCACTCGCTTGGTGTCTCTGGCATCAGCGTGTCCTTCATGTGGGTTCCAGGTCATGTGGGCATCTCAGGTAATGAGTCTGCCGACGCCGCTGCGAAATCGGAGATTTTATTACCCAGATTTTTTACTTCTGTTGTTCCCTCGTCAGATTCGTGTGTTATTTTACGTCGCCGCATCCTCTCGCGCTGGCGCGATGAGTGGACGGCCCTCCGGGGGAACAAGTTGCGGGAGGTTAAACCTCTTCCGTTAGTCTGGGCTACCTCTTCCCGTGCTTCTCGTCGGGAAGAGGTACTTTTAACACGCCTTCGTATCGGACATTGCCTTTTTAGTCATAGATACCTGTTAAGTGGTGATCCCGCACCTCTGTGTGGTCAGTGTGACGTGCCCTTAACGGTCCGTCACATTTTAACCGAGTGTCAAGTTTTAGCTCCACTGCGCGTTCGCGTGGGTCTGCCTGTTGGCCTAGCCAACGTGTTGGCAGACGACGCGCATACTGTAGCATGTCTTTTACGTTTTATCACTGACATTGGTTTTAGCCGTCGCATTTGATGCGCTGAGCGCCTTTTAGCTGTTTGATTTTATATTGTTAGTTTTAATGGGGCCCTTCTCCCCTGACATAAGGCGCTCATGTTCCTTGCATTCTACAGTTCTTGACACGTTTTATTCTTTTAGTGACCATGATTTTAGTGTGTTGATTTTTCAGATGTATTTATTCTTATTCTTGTTATTGTTATTCTTGTTATTGTTTTTATTGTTATTGTTATTATTGTTATTGTTTTTATTGTTATTGTTATTCTATTGTTATTTTTAACTTTTTGACATCGCGGGTTTGTGTCCCGTTTTTTAATTATGCGGTTTTTTACCTGTCTTTTATATTGTGACCTTATATTTTACTCATATTAAGGGCGCTGATGACCGCAGCAGTTTAGCGCCCTTAAACCGCATATCATCATCATCATCATCATCACACATTCTTAAATGTAGAATTGATTACCCTTATTAATTTTAAGGGTACCTTCTTCTTATATAGTGCCTTCCATATCTCTACTCTTGGTACAGAGTCAAAGGCTGCTTGTAGATCCGAAAATGCAAGGTATGCTGTTTTGATTTTACTAATCCATTTGTCTGTGATGACTGTTAGTGCAAATATCTGGTCCTGAGTCTTGTCTACTGGGTCTAAAACCTGCTTGTTCATCATCTAAACCCTTTTCCACATAACTTCTCAATTTCCTTTCCAGAATCCTTGTATATAACTTCATGATCGTACTTGTTAAGCAAATTGCTCTATAGTTCTCACATTTACACGATTCTCCCTTTTTATATATGGGGATTACTATGTTTAGATTCCATTCATTTGGGATGTATTCTTCTCTCCATAATATTCTAAACAACTCCTTCATCTGGTTAATCATGGTTTTACCTCCCGCTTTAATCATCTCAGGGACTATTCCATCTGCTCCAGCTGCCTTACCACTTTTCATTTGCCCCACTGCTATCTGTACATTCCAGTAATCAATCTGTAAATCCCTATCCATACCTATATCTGTATCTGTCCCTTCTTCTTCTTCCCAATTGATCTCCGTTTCCATCATAACATGCTCATTCCTAAATTTCTCTTCATAGTACCTGCTCCATACCTCTAGTACCTCCTGTGTTTCTGTTTTCAATCTACTTTCCTTGTCTTTTATACTATACACTTTTCTGCCATGTTTCCCTCTTAGGTATCTCATGGTCTTCCAGAATTACTTATCATCATGTATAGAGTTATCTTCCATGCTCTCACCAAATTCTTTCCACATTTGTCTTTTTGCTCTTTTTACCACTATTTTGCACTCCTTTTTCTTTTTATCATATTCTTCTTTATGTTCTATATTTTTGGTGGTTAAGCACTGTTTCCAAGCTTTCTTCTTCTCCTTCATGGCTTTTTGTACATCTTCGTTCCACCATTTAGTTGCCTTAACCCCTTCTCTCACTGCATCTCTCACCTGCAAAGGTCATATCTGCCACCAGGAGAAAGTGATATGTAGCTAGTTCCGCCCTTCTTATTATTTTTAGATCCCTACAGAAATTTTTTATTTCTTTCTGGAATAGGAAATAGTCTATTATACTTTCATATTGAGTAGATTTGAACATAATTTGATGTATACATTTATGTTTGTAAAATGTATTAGCTACAATAAATCTGTTACCAATACACAAATCTATTATTCTATTTCCGTTTCCATTTACTGTACTTTCTCCTCCATAAGGGCCTAAGACGTTTCTGCTTGTCTTCCTATCATTTCCTACTCTTCCATTTAGGTCCCCCATTATAATTACTTTCCTTTTATTTCTTTCTGACTTGTTTATTAAGTTTTGTAGATCTTCAAAAAACTTTTCCTTTTCTTCTATTTCAGCATCCTCAGTGGGTGCATAAGTCTGAATAATATTTAAAGGGAATTTCCAATTCCATATCTATTGTCATCAGTCTCGAGCTAAACGCTTCCCACGATGTCACTATCTTGTCTAGTTCTTCTGTTACAATTATTGCTACTCCTTCCTTTGCTCTTGTTTTCCATGGGACACTGTATATCTCATTTCATAATTACCATGTAGTGTTTGAGTGCCCTGTCCCTTCTTCCTTGTCTCACTAATCCTTAATATTCCAATCCTATATTTATTCATTTCCTCTATCATCTCTACCTCCTTTCCAACTAGTGTTTTTATATTACATGTTCCAAATTCGTAAACCATGTTTCTCGCGAAGTCTTCGTCTATTCGCCAAGCAGGGAAACAATATTGTAAATGCCTTATAGCAGTAGGTACTAGTCTCTCCTGTGCTGCACACATGATAAATGCAGGGCTGAGGTATTTGTTGGAAGAATCGTTCCTGATGGAAAACACCCTTGAAGTACTGCAAGCCCTGAATGTCACAAAAGTTAGAAAGTTTCTTAAAAACAAAAGGCTTATGAAGTTAGCTTTCAACATCACTAAAGTAATATTGTTGTAACCGCTGAACAACCTTATAACTATAATGAAGTCAATTCATTTACCAACAGATAGTACAGTTTTTTATTTTAAATGAAGAAAATGCTACTGAGAAATTTAACTAGTTATAACTGGTTGTAATTGGTCAGCTTCTTGCTTTTCTACAGCTTCTCAGTGATGTTACGAAGGATTTAGAAGGAGACAAAGACCAGCTTTGCAACTAGCTTTGCAAGGGAAGCAAGATAGGGCCAACAATGGTGGTTATGATGACAGCTGTATCCTAGACCTTTTAATACTCCATTGTTACAGAATATGGTAGTTTCAAAAGAACTACTTAGTGGTTCATAAATCAGAAATTTATAGTTTTTGCAGGTCACAAAGTGCAGCACTTCTGACATCCAATTATAGTTTGCTGAAAAGATGTACAACAAAGGCTAGCAATCCATTAAGACCACATGAAGGTGTGCCAAAGGTACAGCTAAGGAGTATATAGTGTACAGGAAAAATACTAAATGCTGTCTGTGTAGACTAGTATTTGATAGAGGATATCATAGCAATGAAATTTGATAAAGGAATCCTTGTGGCATTATGATTAATTATGAAGGTAAATAAAATTATATGAAGAACACAAATGGGCTAGTAGTTAAAGCATTAGGACATAGTAACTGAATTTAAATTTCAAGAAAACATCAAGTGCGATATGTGCAAAATGTATTTGTCCCTATGAATAGGTAGAATCAGATTAAAAAGTTCAGTGCCATAACCAATGGGGAGAGCAACATAGAAAGCTGAAGATCCATAGTTCAAACAGACTTTTAACATTTGACAATGGTTTTGATCCCTATATCCCCTTATACCTATAACAAAATGTGTAATGAAGCTGTTTCTGCAAACATGCATTAGATGGAAAAACATTCTTTTGTAAGAATAATTTGTAGAAGCTATATAAATATAAATGATGAGTAGAGAAAGTCATGTGAATGTAACACATCCCACCCCTATAGTGATCCTTCAGTATGCTATACCATGCAAACTGCATTACATCCCTCATGCTGTTAATAATGTAACATACAGGGAATCGTCCTTTCTTAATAGGTGGGTATGCATTAGTAAGGGAAAATTTATCAAATTGAAGATAGGGTGGGACATTACTGGTGGTTGGTGTAGAATGAGTTGGGCAGTTTAACCAGTTTCAAGTTGACAGCATTGTGCCTCGTGGTTGTGGTGATATTTTCTGCTGTTTTGCTGGTTATGCATTCTTCAGAAGCTGAGTTGTATTGTGTCCATCTGTAGTGATGTGCAATGCAGCAAATGTGGAGAATGGTTGCTGGATTGAATGAGTACTGTGTTTATTGTGGCATTAGTTGATTTACCTGCATTCTTGAACAAATACAATCTTTTATTAATTTTAAATCAGAAGACATAGTGAAAAGATTAAGTATAATATATAGAAATGGTTGCAAATATACAATTTCACTAAAATAGGTTCAATACCTCAGAACTAGTTTCGAGGAATCACTTCCTCATCGTCAGCTGATTGCAACTGGTTGGCTTTCCTCTGATGGTTATAGATGTCTTGTTGTCCCTCTAGTGGTGGTTCTACAAGTTTCGTAAACAAACTTTTGTTCATAGGGATGTCGAAATTCATTAACCTTGGATGAAATTTCCAAAGAAATATTTTCTCCCAAATGTTTAATTCTGTAGGTTTTTGTGCCTGCTTGATAAGTGATACTGTGTCCTCAATTTCATGTCCCTGTATCCAAAAATGTGCTGCAACTGCTGATTTTTCTTCTTCCCTGGATTTGATGTTTCGAAAATGTTCCTTAAGCCTTGTTTCTATGTTACGCTTAGTTTGACCAATATAGATTTGTTCACAATCCTTGCAATCTATTCTATAAATCCCAGGTTTTTATGAGCTGGCATTTTTTCTTTTTGGTTTGCATTTATGAGGAATTTTATGCTGATTTTATTTTCGGGGATGAGTGCCACATTGATATCATTGAAAATTTTCTTGAATTTGTTATGTGCCCATGGGTGAAATGTGACTTTTTTGTATGTCGGCCTTTGTTTGTGTGGTTTGAGGGTTGTATTTTCCTTTATCATTTTTTGTTGCCTGAATTTTTTGATTAACCTATCCATCATATCTGTTTTGTAGCCATTTTTTCTAGCTGTTTTTAAGATTTCTTGGTATTCTAAGTTATATTCATTTTCATTGAGGGGGATGTTCACTAATCTATGGGTCAAACTGTTAAAAACTGCAACTTTATGTGATGGGGGTTCTAACTATTGTTTTTATATAGTTATCCGTATAGGTGCTCTTTCTGTAAATTCCAAAAGTTAATCTATTGTTCTTCTTCATGATTTTTAGGTCCAGGTAGGGGAGCTGGTTATCCAGTTCCGTTTCCATGGTAAATTTAATATTACTATCTTGCAAATTCAATAATTTAAGAGCATCTTGTACATGTTTCTTGTTAACTATTGTGAATACGTCATCGACATATCTGGCCCAAGTTTTAAATAACCAAGGAAAGGCTTTTACTACTCTTGTCTCAAGAGCACTCATGAATAAATCAGCCAGAAAGGGTGACATTGGATTTCCCATGGCTAGGCCTATGTGTTGTTCAAAATATTTTCCTTCAAAGCTGAAGAAGGTTTGCTCTATGCACAGTTTTGTCAGATTAATGAGTTCTTCAATTTCTGTTGGGTTTCTATTGATGGCAGTTAACCAATTTTTTAATACTTCTAGCACCCTATCTTTAGGTAGGCTTGGAAACAGTGAAACAACATCGAAAGACACTAAAGTATCCCCATCTCCAAGTTGAAAATCCTTTATCTTAGTGATTAACTCAAATGAATTCCTGATGTTTAAAGACTCAAATTTTGTGAATTCTTGAATTCACTACAATTAGTGAAATTGTATATTTGCAACCATTTCTACATATTATAAAATACAATCTTATCTACTATAGAAGCTTTAAACTTGGGATGGGACCTCAATACCATCAATACCTTGATACTCTCAGTACTTGGTGGTATCAAAGTAGGTTTAATACTTTGAGATAAACCTTTGATACTTTTAAATTTTTAAGTTTTGCATTATTGAAAGTTGTAGTATTTCACTTTATACTAGATAAGGAATGAAAGTAGTTGAGACTCCAAGTTATTGTCTCACATGTGTCTCCAAAGAGTTGTGGACTGTAGTTCTTGATAAACCTTGACTGCAATGAAACATTCCATAGACTCTTGCGTCTAAATGAAAACATGGAAAACAATGAGGGAAGGTAGAAATACTCATTTAACATGCAGCATTAACTGAGTTGTGAATGAAGCTGATTTAGCTGATCACTAAATCACATTTCTGCAATAGCCTGGCTTGGTGACTCACTCTCAGCCATTAAATTTACTTACTCCGGTGACCAAAATTTGTGAATTCAGCAGAAATAAATCAGAACTTATGATGTGAGATAATACAGCGCATGGAAGTATTTGTTTTAATGGATGCTTCTGTACTTAACAAAAATCCTTGATTCCTTTATATCTCTGCATTTCACATAATACTTCCTGATTTTTTCTTCAAATTTTTAATTGTGTCTAATACATCTTTGTATTAAACATGTATATACTAAGGTATGAGGGTGGGTAGTAGAAAGGTTTAATCCACAAACATACTATGTTTCTGAGTGTTATATGGCTAATTACTTATTTAACTACAAGGAGGAAACAGCCCAACAGGGCCAGAGACTTCCCTCCTTAACATTAACCCAAACTCTCACACCCCAGGACATACGACAATGCCCGCGGCAGACACCTGATGGGGGGCAGAGGGCCTGCAGAGTGAGAGACCAGGGTGGGTGATCAGCCACATGCCCGGGATGAGAGTGAGGAAGTGGATGATAGATACAGATGAGAGATGAATGATAGGAAAGGTGATGATGGAGCACCAGTGGAATGAAACATGGCATGGGAAACCAGAGAACCGGGAGAAAATCTGCCCAGATGCAGCTTTGTCCACCCAAATACCACATGCGGGTCCCTGAGGT
The DNA here is from genome assembly GCA_030765065.1 of Deroplatys truncata. Taxonomy (NCBI): domain Eukaryota; kingdom Metazoa; phylum Arthropoda; class Insecta; order Mantodea; family Mantidae; genus Deroplatys; species Deroplatys truncata. The sequence goes on from CM060990.1 coordinate 375,789,809, forward strand.
TGAATGCGAGCCACCTTGGTGAGAGGCGAGTGGTCTAACCACTTGGCCATGGTGCCACCCTAATTACTCATTACCAGGTGAAAAAGTACATAAGGGGCATTATTAAGAAAAAAATTGCTGCCATTGGAGAATGTCAAAAGGAACAATTTCGGAACTAGCATACAGTGTACAACATTGGGTATAATCGGCGCAACAGTTTTAGACACGTGAAATCTTAATGAGAGCTATGATGCGAGTTGCTTACCAGATCAGGTGGTGACCGGTCGTCTGCATGCTGCAGGAGTGCGTGGGACAGTCATCGTCAAATATCCACACCGGTTATGCACTGCGTTGCGCTGATAAACTTAGTTATATACAGTATATTAAAATCCACGCTGTAAAAAGCGCTTAATATAAATCCACTCTCTTTTGCGGAATCATTCACATTATTGCCGTCATCACTGCTGTCACTACTTTCTGCACCATTATCCTGGATGAGAATTATTTCTATTTGATTTTCTGCAATTCCGTATTTTTCGAAATAATGATTCTTAATTTATTCAACATGTCGACATACATTTTCCTATTCTGGCCTTCCAATTTCAGCAAATTGCTGGCGTTATAACTGCTCCACGTATTTTAATTTAAAAGTGATATTTCTGCATGCCACCCATTTTTTGATATCAGCCCAGATTAATTCGATTGGGTTTGGATCTGGGTGATGCGATGGGAGTCTAAGTACATTATGGCGATGTTGTATTACTATCTGGTCAAGTATGTATGACGTCTGAAGCTGTTTGTTGGCTTTAATTAAGTTATATAGCTTTGTTTTACGCATGCTTTCATCTAAAGCTATATTATGTCTAAGTAACCATGCTCTCATTTCTTCTTTCAAGGAATTGAGGTAGGTGGTTTGTCAATTGAGTGTTGACGCATTGTGAAGCATTGTCGATGACCAGAACAGACCCAGCAGGCATATTAGGTCTCAACATGGCGTTGATTCACTTCATGTACTTTTCTGTATTCATTTCTTGATGAAAATCTCCTGTTGTGTTTGCAACTTGTAAAAGAAGGGCATTTGGAACGAAGCCGATCTTTCCAACAGCATGAACGATAATAAGTATTTGCCCTTTAGCAACAGGAACCTGCAACTTAATTCGCTATCGTCACTCCAAATTTTAGATGCTGTACGACTGCTGTGTATGTATGACTCATCTTCATACACTATAGTATTTTTCTGAAATTTGTAGCACCACCTTAAAAATTGATGCTGATATAAGTACACACTGATATAAGTACATATAAAATTATACTCATTTGGAAAGGTAGAATCAGACTGAAAAATTCAATGCCATAGCCGGGATTTGAACCCCGGATCTTAGGCTTTCCGTGTCGTTGGTCTAACCGACTAAGCTATCATGGCAACATTTACTTTTTATTTTTATTTTTTTTATTTTATTATTTTTCATTTTATTTATTTATTTATTTTGCTTTTCTGTTAGAGCTCTTCTATTTGATGTCGGTTTCTTCCACTTGAACCCTAAATCTTTCATAGTTTTTCTGAGATTTGTAGCAACACCTTGTAAGTTTCTGCTGTCTTTCAGCTTGATGAGCAATCTGCTTATTGTTAGCACAGTTTTTTCTTCCACATAGGAATTGTGAATCGTTCGCCGAATGACGCATTCGAAATCGTCTATTTCTGTAATACGTTTAGGGACCTTATGTTTCTTCCCAGGTGTGTCAAATGGTGCTCTTTCATCCATATGTTTTTTTTCTTCTTATCTTTGAGAACTCTGGAATCGGAACTCGGCCAAACACCAGTTGCTTTGACTACTCTTTCTTTCACTCTCTTAAGGCTTCTGTGGAACTCGGATGAACATATATTTTCTTCCTTCATCTCTGCTTCTTGCTTCATGAAGTCGAGGACATTTGGAATTATTTCCCTACTTTGACTACGTAACACCTTACCATTTAACTTTGAAAACGTAGGAGCCATGGTTATACATATAACAAATATAAAAAAAGTATATTTAGATACTGCTCTCTTTAAAATTACAACCAGATGCAGACACTTTCTATGCAGACTGTATGTGTTACGCACTGTGAGTAAGCAAAGGTATTATATCGCTTTCGTTGATTAAGCTAAACATAAACCATTCCTAGGCTCGGCAGCTGGGGTAGCAATCAAGGTCACGATTCCAGAAGTTTTGCGCGAGTAATACCTGTGTTTATACACAGAAAACTACTAATAAGAACATAATTCAGTGAACAAGCTACCACCTTTAGAGTTTTTTTATAAAGTATCAATTGTCGAGTATCAAATATTGGTGCTCAAAAATAAGTATCGGTATGAGTATTGAGAAACAGTGGTATTGTCCCATCACTACTTTAAACCATATAAATAAAAGCAAGTGCTTCTCATGAACAGGTTGAATATCAAGAATCAGCTCATAGTTAAACACCAGTGTCTTTCCTTCCTTTGCGCGCAACCAAGCAGCTTACTTGAACACATACCTACTATCGAGGACAGTCTATTGATAGCCTTGAGAGAGGCATATGCACACACAGATTGAACAGTGGGTGTGCTACGAATAATAGCCTTGTCAACTCCTTCAACATCAAAGAAGAGGAAGTTCCAAACGGAATGGGAATACCTGTTTTTTTTGTTCTGAATATAACGAAAACATTAAGTGTCTGATATGTTCGAAAATTATACATGGCATACTACGAAGTAATATACAGCGGCACTATTGCACATGTTATGTTGAATATGCAGGACTGAAGGGTATTATTACTATTATTGTTATTATTATTATTATTATTATTATTATTATTATTATTATTATTATATGCCATGTTCATCGTTATTGCAATAGTAGGATTATTATTAATTATTATTTATTACTACTACTACTACTACTACTACTACTACTACTACTACTACTACTACTACTACTACTACTACTACTACTACTACTACTATAGAACTGCAGATTATTTGTGTGGTGTTTATTGATTCATTATTTCAGGATTGGAATGAGACATGAAACTGAGCTAAAGAAGAAGCTACACTGTTCCTGCTACTAAATAACAAAATATGACTGAAAAACTACTGGCTAGTTACGTTGTGGCGTGGAACATAGGTAAAGTCCTTAAATCTTTTTAAAATGGAGAGTTCATTAAATCACGTATGGTGGACGTGGTAAAAATTGTATGGCCCCAGGAACTGATTCATTTTAAAAACAACTTGTATCTTTCACGACAAAGTATCTCCCGAAGAATTGAATTGTTGTCCACTGATACAATAGACAAGTGGATGTGAAAATTCGTCAATTTGTATACTCTCTAGCTCTTGATGAAAGCACAGATTTGATTGGCGCAGCTCAGTTGGCAATACGACCCCGGGTGGTGAGGATGACGCCATTACCCACTCACCCAGCTGCGCACGCAGTAGGCGGGTATCCGTCAGGCTGTGTCCACGGAGGATTAAACTAAATAGAATGTAAAATAAAACAAAAAGTATGTGGGCGTTTCGCACGCAAGGTAGGCCGGCGAAGAAGGAAAATAAGCGTGTGAATGAATGGACGTGGGGCGAAATGTGCGTAAATAGAAGAGAGAATACAGAAACGATGGCGAGAGACGTCATGGAATGTAATGCAATGCACAGAACGCATGAGTGCCTACCTTGCGTCTCCCGGTCACGAGGACGAACCCACCTCGACCGGACTAGGGTGGAGGGATGACGATGGCGAAGACTGGCTCGGGACCCCGGGTGCGCCAAACCCGTACTCTCACGAGGTGAGCCCCTGGGGGCATATAAGCACATTTTCAGCCTAAATAATGAAGCCAAAATATCCAAATTCTGAACACATTCAGAATGTGCACTGCTCTGTCTGAAACTCGGTTTATTTGGAATTGGAGGATATTTGCAAGACTTGCTGTGCAGAAAACTGTTTTTCAGCATGTGATGATGATGTGATAAAGCTTAAGGGCGCTCAACTACTAGGGTTATTAGCGCCCTTACAATGTATAAAATATAAAATCGAAAAGTCAAAAAACTAAAAAACCCATTCACAAACCCGCTTGGTCAAAAACGCTAAAAAAAACACAACAGACCAAAAGCTAAAATCTACACACTCAAATCATGGTCACTAAAAGAATAAAACGTGTCAAGAACTGTAGAATGCAAGGGACCTGAGCACCTTATGTCCGTCGGGGAGAAGAGCCCCATTAAAAATGACAATATAAAATCTCAAAGCTAAAAGACGCTCAGCGCATCAAATGCGACGATTAAAACCAATGTCACTTATAAAACGTAAAAGACATTCTACAGCATGCGCGTCGTCTGCCAAAACGTTGGCTATGCCAACAGGCAGATACACGCGAACGCGAAGTGGAGCTAAAACTTGACACTCAGTTAAAATGTGACGCACCGTTAAGGGCACGTCACACTGCTGACACAGTGGAGCGGGATCACCACTGAGAAGGCAACTATGACTAAAACGGCAATGTCCAATTCGTAAACGGGCTAAAAGTACCTCTTCCCGACGTGAAGAACGAGAAGAGGTACCCCAGATTAACGGGAGAGGCTTAACCTCCCGCAACTTGTTCCCCCGGAGGGCCGTCCACTCATCGCGACAGCGCGAGAGGATGCGGCGACGTAAAATAACACACGAATCTGACGAGGGAACAACAGAGGTAAAAAATCTGGGTAATAAAATCGCCGACTTCGCAGCGGCGTCGGCAGACTCATTACCTGAGATGCTCACATGACCTGGAATCCACATGAAGCAGACGCTGATGCCAGAGACACCAAGCGAGTGGAGCAGGTCATGTACGCGCTGTACGAGTGGGTGGTAATGGTGCAGCGCAGTAATACTCTGAAGGGCACTCAGAGAGTCCGTACAAATAAAACAGTGCTGTAAGTCGTGCCGCTGAATGTATAAAACGGATTGATAAATGCTAAAAAGTACGGCGGTAAAAATTGAACATTGTCCAGGTAAACGAAACGTAAAACTACAGTGACCAAAAACAAAGGCACATCCAACTCCAGCTTCAGTCTTAGATCCATAGGTAAAGATAAAATGGAAGTCCCCGAATTGAGCCCGTACTTCTAAAAAAAGCCGATCTAAAGACTGAAGAAGGGGTCTCAGTCTTCGGCATCGACGTTAGCCCAAGGTGACAGTGGGCCTCAGCGCGGGACCATGGAGGAAAACGCGTTTCCCCCGTGGAAGGGCCGGCGCTGGCGGAACGTTTAAATGCCGAAGGAGCTGTCGAAAGCGAAACCCTGGAGGGAGCAAAGCAGAGGAGCTAATGAAATAGTGACGATCAAGTGACTCCTCGAAAAATAACTCGAAGGACGGGTGGTCAGGCAAGCTTGAGAGTCGACAGGCAATAGCTGCACAAAAGCATCTCACGCCGGAAGGACAGCGGAGGCTCTGCAGCATCAGCATACAGACTGGGAACAGGGCTGGTTGGAAAGGCCCCTGTAGCGACTCTTATGCCACGATGGTGAATGGCATTCAATCGACGTAACACAGATGGACGTGCCGACGAATAAACAATACACCCGTAATCAAGCTTGCATCGGACCAAAGAGCGATAAAGGCGAAGAAGGACGGTCCGATCAGCTCCCCAGGATGTGCCACTTAAAACACGTAAAAGATTAAGAGAACGCTCACACTTATCTTTTAAAAAGGAAATGCGCGAGGTCCAACAAAACTTCCTATCAAAAATCAACCCCAAAAATTTCACTTCGTCTGCAAACGGAAGCATCTCCGGCCCAAGATGGAGAGAGGGCGGAGGGAAATACTTCCGGCGCCAGAAGTTGATGCAGACAGATTTCTCGGCGGAGAAATTAAAGCCGTTCGCGTTACTCCAGGCGAAGAGACGGTCGATACAGCTCTGGAGACGGCGTTCGAGTAGACAGGTCCGCCGTGAACTGCAATAAATGGCAAACCAAAAAAAAAGAGACGCTGAAATGCCAGGTGGAATACAATCAACAATGGGGTTGATAGCAACTGCAAAAAGTGTGACACTAAGTACCGAGCCCTGCGGTACTCCGTTCTCTTGAATAAAATGACGAGATAAAACCGAGCCCACACGTACACGAAACACGCGGTCCGTCATAAACTCCCGAAGAAATATGGGAAGACGACCGCGGATATTCCAATCGTGAAGTGTACGTAAAATGCTGCCCCTCCAACATGTGTCATAAGCTTTCTCCAGGTCAAAAAACACAGCCACGGTTTGACACCTTCTCAGAAATCCATTCATAATATGTGTCGACAGGGACACCAGATGGTCGACGGTAGAACGATAGCGACGAAATCCGCACTGAGCATTTGCTAGAAGTTTCTGAGACTCAAGCCACCATGTCAACCGTCAGTTGATCATGCGCTCCATCACCTTGCAAATGCAACTGGTGAGGGAGATAGGGCGGTAGGTGGAAGGCAGTTGGCGATCCTTCCCAGACTTGAGTATAGGGACAATGGTGGCTTCACGACAAACGGAAGGAAAAATGCCGTCTTGCCAAATACGGTTATAGACCTGTAAGAGAAAGATTTTACTGTCGGCTGAAAGGTGCTTTAACATCAGGACATGAATGCCGTCCGGCCCAGGAGCGGAGTGCCTAGAGCAATGAAGAGCGTGCTCAAGCTCCCTCCCCCCCAGGGGCTCACCTTATGTGAGTACGGGTGTTGGCGTACCCGGGGGTTCCCGAGCCGATCATCGCCATCATCATCCTTCCACCCCCGTCCGGTCGAGGTGGGTTCGTTCCCGTGACCGGGGGACACAAGGTAGGCTCTCGTGTGTTCTTAGCATTACATTCATACCGCGCCTTGCCATCGTTTATTTCTTCTCTTCTCCTTACACACATTTCGCCCCACACCCATTCATTTGCACATCTCTGTTCCTTCTCGCCGGCTTACCTTGCGTGCGAAACGCCCACACAGTTTTAGTTTCTTTTATCTTTCTTTTATTCCTCCGTGGACACAGCCTGACGGATACCCGCGCACTGGTGCGCAGCTGGGTGAGTGGGTAATGGCGTCATGCGCACCACCCGGGGTCGTCATGTAGGGTTTGTGTTCGTATCCGCTGTTCAACTGCAGTCCCGCGGGGGGCCATTGCATGAGCTGCTGACTTCCGACGGCGATTGGGTCCCTCTGTCTATGTTCTGGGCCTGGGGTGATTTTGGTATAGATAGGCCACTCACCCAAGCCGGGGTAACCCCCGGGAAGTCAGAGCCCGAGATCGGAGACGGTTGCAATGGTGGAGGATTTATTATCGCTATGGAGCACCCTTTCTCCATTAATACAAACAAGCGCCGAAAAACTATTGTAACAGAAGTAGCACCGCCGACATCTGGTTGTTACTTAGTCATTTCAAAAACAGAAGAAGGACAAAACTTTGAGAAGGTGAACCCTTTTCTAATTCAGAAAGGCATAGATGCTATTGCTGGTGCGGTTCAATCCTGCACTCGTCTACGGAATGGTTCCTTATTGGCACAAACTAAGTCCGATCAGCAAAGTAAGACCTTGTTGCGCGCTACGCTTCTCCACGGTTATCCCATCCGTGTCGAGAAGCACCGCACATTGAATTCCTGTCGGGGCGTCGTTAACACCCATAGCCTCGATGGTATATCGGACGAGGATCTAATAGAATATCTATCCGATCAAAAAGTGACTGCAGTGCATCGAGTTCAGACCAAACGCGACGGCGTATTGGAACCCACTCGTACCCTGTTTCTAACATTTGATGGCGTCGATCTGCCCACGAGCATTTCCGCAGGGTACGAACGGATTTCTGTGAGTCCTTATATTCCTAGACCTCTGCGTTGTTTTAAATGCCAACGTTTTGGGCATACGCAAGTCTCATGTAAGAGTGCCGTTAACATCTGCTCAACATGTAGCCTGCCCTCACACGAAGGTACCTGTTCAACAGCCCCCGTCTGCGTTAATTGTAAAGGGTCTCATTCTGCTTCGTTTGCCGACTGTCCGCGGTACTTGGACGAGAAGGCGATCCAGGAGATCAGGGTAAAGGAAAAACTCTCCTTCGCCGAAGCCCGGAGGCGTTACCATGCGCGCCAACCTTCACTCCTCCGATCTGGCACATTTAGTTCTGTTGTTGCCTCGCCAGTACCACGAGTAGATGCCCAAACTCAGACCTGGACCATGACTGGATTAACCGCCACTACCATCCGGCCGTCCATTAAAGCTACTGTTACCAAGCCCTATAAACCTGGTCCAAAGTCAATGAAGTCGCAAGCCGCTGAAAAGAAACCCAAGCAGAAACTTCGTAGGGAAGATTTTTTAAAAGACCCTCCGCGTGCGCGCGGTAACAAAAGTTCACCTTCTCCTCCTCGGAGGTCGCTCTCCCAGGAAGCTCCTGGGACAAGCCGCGCTCAGCGGCACCCCTTATCCATCGCCCCCAGAACCGATTCACGGTGCTTGAATCGGTTTCTGGCACTGAGCGCGTGGGCCCTCCCTCCGAGGAAGCTATGGAGTCTGACCAACTCCATACAAAAAGCTCGAGCCCAAAGGTTAAGCAAAAGATTCTTTTAAGCCGCCCTTCTAAGTAGACCGTTTATCCCATTTATTCATGGCTATCCTTACCTGGAATGTACGTGGTGTACGATCGCATAGGGCGGAACTGCAACTTTTATTGCGTTCCCATTCGCCTATGGTCGTATGTTTGCAGGAGACTAAACTTCGCCCTCACGATCCTTTTGATGTCCGAGGATATACTCCGGTTCGCTACAACCTTGAACCGGAGGAGGGTACACCTGCTCATGGAGGTGTCATGTTGTTAGTGTGTAACGACGTTCATTTTAAACCTGTCACATTTACATCCGACTTGCAAGCTGTTGCCGTTCGCCTTCACTTACCCGGCTTTTTGTTTTCTGTTTGCTCTGTGTATTCACCTCCATCGTCTCCCCGCGCTCCCGCGGACATTCTAGCTCTCCTGTCCGCTCTCCCAACACCATTTCTTCTGTTGGGAGTTTTTAATGCCCATCACCCACTATGGGGTTCGCCAAGGGCTTGTGCGAGGGAACTCTTCTTTCCGACATTTTTTATCAGTTCAAACTTTCCATCCTCAATACAGGTGCACCTACTTTTATTTCTGATTCTTCTGGTGCATTCTCCCACATGGACCTTGCCATTTGCTCCCTCCAGCTTGCTCATCGTCTTCAGTGGACCGTCGTCGCTGACACCTACTCCAGCGACCATTTCCCCTGCATCGTTTCTCTTCTGTCGCACCACAGAACAGCATTCCAGAGTACCTACCTGGATATTCCCTAAAGCCGACTGGAGCTTGTATTCCAGCCTCGTGCATTTTTGTGATCAGCCCTTCGCCGACATTAACCAACTAGTGCAGCACCTTACGTTTACAATTTTCTCTGCCGCCGAACGCGCAATTCCCCGTTCAACCTCTCAACCTCGGCGGCCACCTGTTCCGTGGTGGAACGAGGATTGTCGGGACGCCGTTCGTGCCCGTAGGACTGCACTTAGGGTGTTTTGGCGACACCCTACTCTTGATAATTTGGTGACTTTTAAACAATCGCGCGCCAGGGCTCGTCGCATTATTCTGGATAGCAAGAAGGCGTCGTGGACTCGTTTTGTCGAGTCTTTTAATCGCTTTACGCCTTCATCCGTTGTTTGGGATAAACTTCTTCGCTTCTCAGGTAAACTGTCGCATTGTACTGTTTCTGGCGTTCAGGTTTCTAATGCCACTCTAGTAGATGCGGCTGCCATCGCTAACACTCTGGGTGCTGCCTTTGAGGCGGTATCCAGTTCGGACCATTATTCCGCCGGCTTTCGCTCTATCAAAGACCGGCTGGATTTCGACACCTTTCATTTTCGGTCTGCTAATAATGAGTGTTATAGTGAACTTTTCACTCTGAGGGAGCTGGAGCACGCTCTTAATCCCCTCAGGGGCTCACCTTATGTGAGTACGGGTTTTTGGCGCACCCGGGGGTTCCCGAGCCAATCATCGCCATATTCATCCCCTCACCCCCATCCGGTCGAGGTGGGTTCTTCAAGTGACCGGTGGACACAAGGTAGGCTCTCGTGCGTTCTTTGCATTCCATTCATACCGCACCTCACCATCGTTTCTTTCTTCCCTTATCACTTTCCGGCCATTTCGCACCACGACATTCGCATATCCCTTTTTCTTCCTCGCCGGCCTACCTTGCGTGCGAAACGCCCACACAGTTTTAGTTTCTTTTATCTTTTTATTTAAATCCTCCGTGGACACAGCCTGACGGATACCCGCGCACCGCGTGCGCAGCTGGGTGAGTGGGTAATGGCGTCATCCCCACCACCCGGGGTCGTCATGTAGGGTTGTTGTTCGTATCCGCTGTTCAACTGCAGTCCCGCGGGGGGGCCATTGCATGAACTGCTGGCTTCCGCGGCGATTGGGTCCCTCTGTCTATGTTCTGGGAGGTGTGACCCTGGGGTGAGCTAGGTATAGATAGGCCACTCACCCAAGCCGGGGTAACGCCCGGGAAGTCAGAGCCCGAGGTCGGAGACGGTTGCAATGGTGGAGGATTTATTTCGCTATGGAGCACCCTTCCTCCATTACTACTAACAAGCGCCGAAAAGTTTATGTAACAGAAGTGACACCACCGACAACTGGTTGTTACTTGGTCATTTCACGAACCGAAGAAGGACAAAGTTTTGAGAAGGTGAACCCTTTCATCATACAAAAGGGGATTGATGCAATTGCTGGTGCGGTTCAGTCCTGCACTCGTCTACGGAATGGTTCCTTATTAGCCCAAACGAAATCCGATCAGCAAAGTAAGACCTTGTTGCGCGCTACGCTTCTCCACGGCTATCCCATCCGTGTGGAGAAGCACCGCACATTGAATTCCTGTCGAGGCGTTAATACCACCCATAGCCTCGATGGTATATCGGACGAGGACCTGGTAGAATATCTTGCAGACCAGAAGGTGACAGCGGTCCATCGAGTGCAAGCCAAACGCGACGGCGTATTGGTACCCACTCGTACCCTGTTTATTACATTTGATGGCGTCGATCTACCCACGAGCATCTCCGCAGGGTACGAACGAATTTCTGTGAGGCCTTATATTCCTAGACCTCTGCGTTGTTTTAAATGCCAACGTTTTGGGCATACGCAAGTCTCATGTAAGAGTGCCGTTAACATCTGTGCAACATGTAGCCAGCCCTCACACGAAGGTACCTGTTCAACAGCCCCCGTCTGCGTTAATTGTAAAGGGTCTCATTCTGCTTCGTTTGCCGACTGTCCGCGGTACTTGGACGAGAAGGCGATCCAGGAGATCCGGGTAAAGGAAAAACTCTCCTTCGCTGAAGCCCGGAGGCGTTACCATGCGCGCCAACCTTCACTCCTGCGATCTGGCACATTTAGTTCTGTTGTTGCCTCGCCAGTACCACGAGTAGATGCCGAAACTCAGACCTGGACCTTGACTGGATTAACCGCCACTACCATCCGGCCGTCCATTAAGGCTACAGTTACCAAGCCGTATAAACCTGGTCCCAAGTCCATGAAGTCGCAAGCCGTTGAAAAGAAACCCAAGCAGAAACTTCGCAGGGAAGATTTTTTAAAAGACCCTCCGCGTGCGCGCGGTAACAAAAGTTCACCTTCTCCTCCTCGGAGGTCGCTGTCCCAGGAAGGTCCTGGGACAAGCCGCGCTCAGCGGCACCCCTCACCCATCGCCACCCAGAACCGATTCACGGCGCTTGAATCGGTTTCTGGCACTGAGCGCGTGGGCCCTCCCTCCGAGGAAGCTATGGAGTCTGACCAACTCCATACAAAAAGCCCGAGCCCAAAGGTTAAACAAAAGGTAGTTTTAAGCCGCCCTTCTAAATAGACAGTTTATCCCCTTTTTCTTAATGGCTATCCTGACCTGGAATGTACGTGGTGTACGATCGCATAGGGCGGAACTGCAACTTTTATTGCGTTCCCATTCGCCTATGGTCGTATGTTTGCAGGAGACTAAGCTTCGCCCTCACGATCCTTTTGATCTCCGAGGATATACTCCGGTTCGCTACGACCTTGAACCGGAGGAGGGTACTCCTGCTCATGGTGGTGTCATGATTTTGGTGCGTAATGACGTTCATTTTACACCTGTCACACTTACATCCGACTTGCAAGCTGTTGCCGTTCGCCTTCACTTACCCGGCTTTTTGTTTTCTGTTTGCTCTGTGTATACACCTCCATCGTCTCCCCTCGCTCCCGCGGACATTCGATCTCTCCTGTCCGCTCTCCCAACACCATTTCTTCTGTTGGGAGATTTTAATGCCCATCACCCACTATGGGGTTCGCCAAGGGCTTGTGCGAGGGGAACTCTTCTTTCCGACATTTTTTATCAGTTCAATCTTTCCATCCTCAATACAGGTGCACCTACTTTTATTTCTGATTCTTCCGGTACATTCTCTCACCTGGACCTTGCCATATGCTCAATCCAGCTTGCACGTCGTCTTCAGTGGAACGTCGTCGCTGACACCTACTCCAGCGACCATTTCCCCTGCATCGTTTCTCTTCTGTCGCACCACGTACAGCATTCAGTGGTACCTACCTGGACATTCGCAAAAGCCGACTGGAGCTTGTATTCCAGCCTCGTGCATTTTGACGACCAGCCCTTCTCCGACATTAACCAACTAGTGCAGCACCTTACGTCTATTATTTTCTCAGCCGCCGAACGTGCAATACCCCGTTCATCCTCCCAACCTCGGCGGCCACCTGTTCCGTGGTGGAACGAGGATTGTCGGGACGCCGTTCGTGCCCGTAGGACTGCACTTAGGGTGTTTCGGCGCCACCCTACACTTGATAATTTGGTGACTTTTAAACAATCGCGCGCCAGGGCTCGTCGCATTATTCAGGATAGCAAGAAGGCATCTTGGGCTCGTTTTGTCGAGTCTTTTAATCGTTTTACGCCTTCATCCGTTGTTTGGGATAAACTTCGTCGCTTCTCAGGTAAAGTGTCACATTGTACTGTTTCTGGCCTTCAGGTTTCTAATGCCACCATAGTGGATCCGGCTGCCATCGCTAACACTCTGGGTACTGCCTTTGAGGCGGTTTCCAGTTCAGACCATTATTCCGCCGGCTTTCGCTCTATTAAAGACCGGCAGGATTCCGCATCATATACTTTTCGGTCTGCTAATGATGAATGCTATAACGAACTATTCACAATGAGGGAGCTGGAGCACGCTCTTCATTGCTCTCGGCACTCCGCTCCCGGGCCGGACGGCATTCATGTCCTGATGTTAAAGAACCTTTCAGCCGACAGTAAACTATTTCTCTTACAGGTCTATAACCGTATTTGGCAAGACGGCATTTTTGCTTCCGTTTGGCGCGAAGCCACCATTGTCCCTATACTTAAGCCTGGGAAGGATCGCCAACTACCTTCCAGCTACCGCCCTATCTCCTTCACCAGTTGCATTTGCAACGTGATGGAGCGCATGATCAACGGGCGGTTGACATGGTGGCTTGAGTCTCAGAAACTTCTAGCGAACGCTCAGTGCGGGTTTCGTCGCTATCGCTCTACCGTCGACCATCTGGTGTCCTTGTCGACGCATATTATGAATGCATTTCTGAGAAAGTGTCAAACCGTGGCTGTATTTTTTGACATGGAGAAAGCTTATGACACTTGTTGGAGGGGCGGCATTTTACGTACACTTCACGATTGGAATATCCGCGGTCGTCTTCCCATATTTCTTCGGGAGTTTATGACGGTCCGCGTCTTTCGTGTACGTGTGGGCTCGGTTTTATCTCGTCGTTTTATTCAAGAGAACGGAGTACCGCAGGGCTCTGTACTCAGTGTCACACTTTTTGCGATTGCTATCAACCCCATTGTTCATTGTATTCCACCTGGCATTTCATCGTCCCTTTTTGTTGACGATTTCGCTATTTATTGTAGTTCACGGCGGACCTGTCTACTCGAGCGCCGTCTCCAGAGCTGTATCGACCGTCTCTACGCCTGGAGTAACGCCAACGGCTTTAATTTCTCCGCCGAGAAATCCGTCTGCATCAACTTTTGGCGCCGGAAGTATTTCCCTCCGCCCTCTCTCCATCTTGGGCCAGGGATACTTCCGTTTGCAAACGAGGCGAAATTTTTGGGGTTGATTTTTGACAGAAAGTTGTGTTGGACCTCGCACGTTTCCTTTTTAAAAGCAAAGTGTGACCGTTCTCTTAATATTTTACGTGTTTTAAGTGGCACATCCTGGGGAGCTGATCGGACCGTCCTTCTTCGCCTTTGTCACTCTTTGGTCCGATCCAAGCTTGATTACGGGTGTATTGTTTATTCGTCGGCACGTCCATCTGTGTTACGTCAATTGACTGCCATTCACCATCGTGGCATCAGAGTCGCTACAGGGGCCTTTCCAACTAGCCCTGTTATTAGCCTGTATGCTGAAGCTGCAGAGCCTCCGCTGTCCTTCAGGCGTGAGATGCTCTTGTGCAGGTATGCTTGTCGACTCTCAAGCTTGCCTGACCACCCGTCCTTCGAGTTGTTTTTCGAGGAGTCACTTGATCGTCACTATTTTATTAGCTCCTCTGCTTTGCTCCCACCAGGGGTTAGCTTTCGACAGCTCCTTCGGCATTTAGACGTTTCGCCAGCGCCGGCCCTTCCACGGGGGGAAACGCGTTTTCCTCCATGGTCTCGCGCTGAGGCCCACTGTCACCTTGGGCTAACGTCGATGCCGAAGACTGAGACCCCTGCTTCAGTCTTTAGATCGGCTTTTTTAGAAGTACGGGCTCAATTCGGAGACTTCCATTTTATCTTTACCGATGGATCTAAGACTGAAGCTGGAGTTGGATGTGCCTTTGTTTCTGGTCACTGTAGTTTTAAGTTTCGTTTACCTGGACAATGTTCAATTTTTACCGCCGAACTTTTTAGCATTTATCAATCTATTTTATACATTCAGCGGCACGCTTTACAGCACTGTTTTATTTGTACGGACTCTCTGAGTGCCCTTCAGACTATTACTGCGCTGTACCATTACCACCCGCTTGTACAGCGCATACATGACCTGCTCCACTCGCTTGGTGTCACTGGCATCAGCGTGTCCTTCATGTGGATTCCAGGTCATGTGGGCATCTCAGGTAATGAGTCTGCCGACGCCGCTGCGAAATCGGCGATTTTATTACCCAGATTTTTTACCTCTGTTGTTCCCTCGTCAGATTCGTGTGTTATTTTACGTCGCCGCCTCCTCTCGCGCTGGCGCGATGAGTGGACGGCCCTCTGGGGGAACAAGTTGCGGGAGGTTAAGCCGCTCCCGTTAATCTGGGGTACCTCTTCTCGTTCTTCACGTCGGGAAGCGGTACGTTTAGCCCGTTTACGATTTGGACTTTGTCGTTTTAGTCATAGTTACCTGCTGAGTGGTGATCCCGCTCCGCTGTGTCAGCAGTGTGACGTGCCCTTAACGGTGCGTCACATTTTAACTGAGTGTCAAGTTTTAGCTCCACTGCGCGTTCGCCTGGGTCTGCCTGTTGGCATAGCCAACGTTTTGGCAGACGACGCGCATGCTGTAGAATGTCTTTTACGTTTTATAAGTGACATTGGTTTTAATCGTCGCATTTGATGCGCTGAGCGTCTTTTAGCTTTATTTTATTCTGTATGTTTTAATAGGGACTTACTCCCCAGTGATATATGGCGCTCATGTCCCTCGCATTCTACAGTCCTTGACACGTTTTAATCTTTTATTGGCTATGCTTGTAGTGTGTTGGTTTTTGAGACATATTTATTGTTATTGTTACTATTGTTGTTATTGTTATTATTGTTATTGTTATTGTTATTCTATTGTTATTTTTAACTTTTTTGACATCGCGGGTTTGTGTCCCGTTTTTTAATTATGCGGTTTTTTACCTGTCTTTTATTTTTTGACCTTATATTTTATACCTTGTAAGGGCGCTGATGACCTCAGCAGTTTAGCGCCCTTAAGCCGCATATCATCATCATCATCATCATCATCATCACCGCCTGTTCCTGGTGGAACGAGGATTGTCGGGACGCCGTTCGTGCCCGTAGGACTGCACTTAGGGTGTTTTGGCGACACCCTACACTTGATAATTTGGTGACTTTTAAACAATTGCGCGCCAGGGCTCGTCGCATTATTGAGGATAGGAAGAAGGCGTCGTGGGCTCGTTTTGTCGAGTGTTTTAATCGCTTTACGCCTTCATCTGTTGTTTGGGATAAACTTCGTCGCTTCTCAGGTAAAGTGTCACATTGTACTGTTTCTGGCCTTCAGGTTTCTAATGCCACCATAGTGGATCCGGCTGCCATCGCTAACACTCTGGGATATGCCTTTGAGGCGGTTTCCAGTTCAGATCATTATTCCGCCGGCTTTCGCTCTATTAAAGACCGGCTGGATTCTGCACCATATAATTTTCTGTCTGCTAACACTGAATGTTATAAAGAACTTTTTACAATGAGGGAGCTGAAGCATGCTCTTCATTGCTCTAGGCACTCCGCTCCTGGGCCGGACGGCATTCATGTCCTGATGTTAACCCCTCAGGGGCTCACCTTTTGTGAGTACGGGTTTTTGGCGCACCCGGGGGTTCCCGAGCCAATCATCGCCATCCTCATCATTTCACCCCCGTCCGGTCGAGGTGGGTTCGTTGTCGTGACCGGGGGACTCAAGGTAGTCTCTCGTGCGTTCTGTGCATATCATTACATCTCGCCCCTCGCATTCGCTTCTGTCTTCTCTTTTATTTAAGCACATTTCGCCCCACGCCCATTCATTTCAACGTCTCTTTTACTTCTTCGCCGGCCTACCTTGAGTGCGAAACGCCCATACACTTTTAGTTTCTTTTAAACTTTTATGTTAATCCTCCGTGGACACAGCCTGACGCATACCCGTGCACTGGGTGCGCAGCTGTGTGAGTGGGTAATGGCGTCATCCCCACCACCGGGGGTCGTCATGTAGGGTGTGTGTTCGTATCCGCTGTTCAACTGCAGTCCCGCGGGGGGCCATTGCATGAGCTGCTGGCTTCCGACGGCGATTGGGTCCCTCTGACTATGTTCTGGGAGGTGTGACCCTGGGGTGAGCTAGGTATAGATAGGCCACTCACCCAAGCCGGGGTAACGCCCGGGAAGTCAGAGCCCGAGGTCGGAGACGGTTGCAATGGTGGAGGATTTTTTTCGCTATGGAGCACCCTTTCTCCAATATAAACAACAAGCGCCGAAAAGTTTTAGTAACAGAAGTAGCACCGCCAACAGCTGGTTGTTACTTAGTGATTACCCGGACAGAGGAAGGACAATCATTCGAGAAGGTGAACCCTTTTATCATCCAGAAGGGCATTGACTCAATAGCTGGTCCGGTTCCTTCCTGCACTCGGCTTCGTAATGGTTCGTTGTTAGTGCAAAGCAAATCCGAGGCACAAAGTAAGTCCTTGTTGAGCGCCACGCTGCTCCACGGTTATCCTATCCGTGTTGAGAAGCACCGCACTTTGAATTCTTGTAGGGGCGTTGTCACCACGCATAGCCTCGATGACCTATCAGACGAGGACCTGGTCGAATATCTTGCAGACCAGAAGGTGACAGCGGTTCATCGAGTGCAGGCCAAACGCGACGGCGTATTGGTACCCACTCGTACCCTGTTTCTAACATTTGATGGCGTCGATCTGCCCACGAGCATCTCCGCAGGGTACGAGCGTATTTCTGTGAGGCCTTATATTCCTAGGCCTCTGCGTTGTTTTAAGTGCCAACGTTTTGGGCATACGCAAGTCTCCTGTAAGAGTGCCGTTAACATCTGTGCAACATGTAGCCAGCCCTCACACGAAGGTGCCTGTTCAACAGCCCCCGTCTGCGTTAATTGTAAAGGGTCACATTTTGCTTCGTTTGCCGACTGTCCGCGGTATTTGGACGAGAAGGCAATCCAGGAGATCCGGGTAAAGGAGAAACTCTCCTTCGCCGAAGCCCGGAGGCGTTTGCATGCGCGCCAACCTTCACTCCTGCGATCTGGCACATTTAGTTCTGTTGTTGCCTCGCCAGTACCACGAGTAGATGCCGAAACTCAGACTTGGACCATGACTGGATTAACCGCCACTACCATCCTGCCGTCTATTAAAGCTACTGTTACCAAGCCCTATAAACCTGGTCCAAAGTCAATGAAGTCGCAAGCCGCTGAAAAGAAGCCCAAGTAGAAACTACGTAGGGAAGATTTTTTGAAAGACCCTCCGCGTGCGCGCGGTAACAAAAGTTCACCTTCTCCTCCTCGGAGGTCGCTGTCCCAGGAAGATCCTTGGACAAGCCGCGCTCAGCGGCACCCCTCACCCATCGCCACCCAGAACCGATTCACGGCGCTTGAATCGGTTTCTGGCACTGAGCGCGTGTGCCCTCCCTCCGAAGAAGCTATGGAGTCTGACCAACTCCATACAAAAAGCCCGAGCCCAAAGGTTAAACAAAAGCTAATTTTAAGCCGCCCTTCTAAATAGACAGTTTATCCCCTTTTTCTTTATGACTATCCTGACCTGGAATGTACGCGGTGTACGATCGCATAGGGCGGAACTGCAACTTTTATTGCGTTCCCATTCGCCTATGGTAGTATGTTTGCAGGAGACTAAGCTTCGCCCTCGCGATCCTTTTGATCTCCGAGGATATACTCCGGTTCGCTACGACCTTGAACCGAAGGAGGGTACTCCTGCTCATGGAGGTGTCATGTTGTTAGTGCTGACGACGTTCATTTTACACCTGTCACACTTACATCCGCCTTGCAAGCTGTTGCCGTTCGCCATCACTTACCCGGCTTTTTGTATTCTGTTTGCTCTGTGTATTCACCTCCATCGTCTCCCCTCGCTCCCGCGGACATTCGAGCTCTTCTGTCCGCTCTCCCAACACCAGTTCTTCTGTTGGGAGATTTTAATGCCCATCACCCACTATGGGGTTCGCCAAGGGCTTGTGCGAGGGGAACTCTTCTTTCCGACATTTTTTATCAGTTCAATCTTTCCATCCTGAATACAGGTGCACCTACTTTTATTTCTGATTCTTCCGGTACATTTTCTCACCTGGACCTTGCCATTTGCTCACTCCAGCTTGCACGTCGTCTTCAGTGGAACGTCGTCGCTGACACCTGCTCCAGCGACCATTACCCCTGCATCGTTTCTCTTCTGTCGCACCACGTACAGCATTCCAGAGTACCTACCTGGATATTCGCAAAAGCCGACTGGAGCTTGTATTCCAGCCTCGTGCATTTTGACGACCAGCCCTTCTCCGACATTAACCAACTAGTGCAGCACCTTACGTCTATTATTTTCTCTGCCGCCGAATGCGCAATACCCCGTTCATCCTCCCAACCTCGGCGGCCACCTGTTCCGTGGTGGAACGAGGATTGTCGGGACGCCGTTCGTGCCCGTAGGACTGCACTTAGGGTGTTTCGGCGCCACCCTACACTTGATAATTTGGTGACTTTTAAACAATCGCGCGCCAGGGCTCGTCGCATTATTCAGGATAGCAAGAAGGCATCTTGGGCTCGTTTTGTCGAGTCTTTTAATCGCTTTACGCCTTCATCCGTTGTTTGGGATAAACTTCGTCGCTTCTCAGGTAAAGTGTCACATTGTACTGTTTCTGGCCTTCAGGTTTCTAATGCCACCATAGTGGATCCGGCTGCCATCGCTAACACTCTGGGTGCTGCCTTTGAGGCGGTTTCCAGTTCAGACCATTATTCCGCCGGCTTTCACTCTATTAAAGACCGGCTGGATTCCGCATCATATACTTTTCGGTCTGCTAATGATGAATGCTATAATGAACTATTCACAATGAGGGAACTGGAGCACGCTCTTAATTGCTCTAGGCACTCCGCTCCTGGGCCGGACGGCATTTATGTCCTGATGTTAAAGTACCTTTCAGCCGACAGTAAACTCTTTCTCTTACAGGTCTATAAACGTATTTGGCAAGACGGCATTTTTCCTTCCGTTTGGCGCGAAGCCACCATTGTCCCTATACTTAAGCCTGGGAAGGATTGCCAACTACCTTCC
This sequence comes from Deroplatys truncata, assembly GCA_030765065.1. Classification (NCBI taxonomy): domain Eukaryota; kingdom Metazoa; phylum Arthropoda; class Insecta; order Mantodea; family Mantidae; genus Deroplatys; species Deroplatys truncata. Next base: position 375,809,741 of record CM060990.1, read on the forward strand.
AGCTACCGCCCTATCTCCCTCACCAGTTGCATTTGCAAGGTGATGGAGCGCATGATCAACGGGCGGTTGACATGGTGGCTTGAGTCTCAGAAACTTCTAGCGAACCCTCTGTGCGGATTTCGTCGCTATCGCTCTACCGTCGACCATCTGGTGTCCTTGTCGACGCATATTATGAATGGATTTCTGAGAAAGTGTCAAACCGTGGCTGTATCTTTTGACCTGGAGAAAGCTTATGACACTTGTTGGAGGGGCGGCATTTTACGTACACTTCACGCATGGAATATCCGCGGTCGTCTTCCCATATTTCTTCGGGAGTTTATGACGGTCCGCGTCTTTCGTGTACGTGTGGGCTCGGTTTTATCTCGTCGTTTTATTCAAGAGGACGGAGTACCGCAGGGCTCTGTACTCAGTGTCACACTTTATGCGATTGCTATCAACCCCATTGTTGATTGTATTCCACCTGGCATCCCCTCAGGGGCTCACGTTATGTGAGTACGGGTTTTTGGCGCACCCGTGGGTTCCCGAGCCAATCATCGTCATATTCATCCCCTCACCCCCATCTGGACTAGCCACGTTGTTTCTTTACTTTACTCTTCCTCTTCTAGAATTATTCCATATACTAGGTTTAGGCATCTTAGGTTTATTTACTCCTGTCTCACCATCAGGGATCTTTTCTATTTCCGTGGTTGCTTTCCCACGGTTTCAGCGCAGCTTTCAAGTTGTGTGCTCTCCGGAGGTCTCAAGCGTGAAGGTTGAGTGAACCCTCCTCACTACCCCTTTCCTGCGACACTAGGTGCGTAGCCGTTCCATTGTCACGTACACCCACGTAGCTCCTTAGGGGCCGGGTGCCCCTCGGACAGTTCGGTGACCGCGAGTGGCTGTGTTGTGGGGGGGGGGGGGGGCTCGACGTGTTACCGCTGTCTGGGGTCCGATGTAATCTACTACATGTCCCCTGAATCCACGTTGACTCTGTTGAGGCAACGTGGCCTAAAGTGGGGGGCCACTGGCGGTTATTCCAGTGGTAGGGGCGTAAAGTCGGGCCTGCCTATGGTGAACGTGTCGTAAGCCGTTAAGTAGTGAATCTCGGAGGGTAACGTTTCTGAGGTATTCTCTGAGATCAGGCCTGGAGCGGGTGCTCCAGGCCGGCACAGACCGGAAGATTAAGGTGTCTTTTCTTCTACATCCCCCAGATGGCAGGCTGACGCCGACGGTTCCGGAAGAGGGACCTTTCCATTATGGCTCCTCTGCGCTCCACTATTTCAACACCACGGTTTTTCGTTATGCGGCTAAAGAGCGACAGCAAAGATATGAAGCACCTCAGCCCCTTTTACATTCAGCGGGAAGTTGATAGAATCTGTGGTCCTGTGAAGAATGCTACACGGTGTAGGGATGGAAGCTTACTGATTGAAATTGCACAAGACGCACAGGCCGCTAAACTGCTAAAGGCCAGTCTACTAGGTTCCTACCCGGTGACTGTGGAAAAACACAAAACCCTTAACAGCTGTCTTGGTGTGGTTACGACTTCTTGTTTGGTCGGACTTTCTAATGAAGACATCGTCAACTGTCTCTCCGATCAAGGTGTTATTGCGGCATACAGGCTCATCGGGAGGAGGGACAATCAACCGTTTCCGCTGCGCACGGTCTTTCTTACCTTTGAAAGAACCGTGCTACCGCAGTTCATCTTGTGCGGCTATGAGCGCGCAGCTATTCGTCCCTATGTTCCTAACCCCATGCGTTGTTATCGCTGCCAGAAATTCGGTCATACACAACAACGTTGCACTGGCTCACCAGTTTGTCCTCGTTGTGGAAGCGACAGTCACGATGATTCCATGTGTGCCTGTGTAAACTGTGGGGGTGCACACCCGTCGAGTTCTAGAGAATGCTCACGCTTTGTAGGGGAAAAGACCATACAGGAGATTCGAGTGAATGAACACCTGACCTTTCCAGAAGCGAGGAAGCGCTATCACGAACTACACCCTACATCCACCATGAGGTATTCAGCTGCCGTCCGCCTCGGTGCCCCTCAGGGGCTCACCTTATGTGAGTACGGGTTTTTGGCGCACCCGGGGGTTCCCGAGCCAATCATCGCCACATTCATCCCCTCACCCCCATCCGGTCGCGGTGGGTTCTTCAAGTGACCGGTGGACCCAAGGTAGGCTCTCGTGCGTTCTTTACATTCCATTCTTACCGCACCTCACCGTCGTTTCTTTCTTCCCTTATCACTTTCCGGCCATTTCGCACCACGACATTCGCATATCTCTTTTTCTTCCCCGCCGGCCTACCTTGCGTGCGAAACGCCCACATAGTTTTAGTTTCTTTTATCTTTTTATTTAAATCCTCCGTGGACACAGCCTGACAGATACCCGCGCACCGCGTGCGCAGCTGGGTGAGTGAGTAATGGCGTCATCCCCAACACCCGGGGTCGTCATGTAGGGTTGTTGTTCGTATCCGCTGTTCAACTGCAGTCCCGCGGGGGGCCATTGCATGAGCTGCTGGCTTCCGACGGCGATTGGGTCCCTCTGTCTATGTTCTGGGAGGTGTGACCCTGGGGTGAGCTAGGTATAGATAGGCCACTCACCCAAGCCGGGGTAACGCCCGGGAAGTCAGAGCCCGAGGTCGGAGACGGTTGCAATGGTGGAGGATTTTTTTCGCTATGGAGCACCCTTTCTCCATTGTTAACAACAAGCGCCGCAAAGGTTTAGTAACAGAAGTAGCACCGCCAACAGCTGGTTGTTACTTAGTGATTACCCGTACAGAGGAGGGACAATCATTCGAGAAGGTGAACCCTTTTATTATCCAGAAGGGCATTGACTCAATTGCTGGTCCGGTTCTTTCCTGCACTCGGCTTCGTAATGGTTCGTTGCTAGTTCAAAGCAAATCCGAGGCACAAAGTAAGTCCTTGTTGAGCGCCACGCTTCTCCACGGTTATCCTATCCGTGTTGAGAAGCACCGCACCTTGAATTCTTGTAGAGGCGTTGTCACCACGCATAGCCTCGATGGTATCTCTGACGAAGACCTGGTGGAATATCTTGCAGACCAGAGGGTGACAGCGGTTCATCGAGTGCAGGCCAAACGCGACGGCGTGTTGGTACCCACTCGTACCCTGTTTATTACATTTGATGGCGTCGATCTGCCCACGAGCATTTCCGCAGGGTACGAACGGATTTCTGTGAGGCCTTATATTCCTAGACCTCTGCGTTGTTTTAAATGCCAACGTTTTGGGCATACGCAAGTCTCATGTAAGAGTGCCGTTAACATCTGTGCAACCTGTAGCCAGCCCTCACACGAAGGAACCTGTTCAACAGCCCCCGTCTGCGTTAATTGTAAAGGGTCTCATTCTGCTTCGTTTGCCGACTGTCCGCGGTACTTGGACGAGAAGGCGATCCAGGAGATCCGGGTAAAGGAAAAACTCTCCTTCGCTGAAGCCCGGAGGCGTTTCCATGCGCGCCAACCTTCACTCCTGCGATCTGGCACATTTAGTTCTGTTGTTGCCTCGCCAGTACCACGAGTAGATGCCCAAACTCAAAACCTGGACCATGACTGGATTAACCGCCACTACCATCCGGCCGTCTATTAAAGCTACTGTTCCCAAGCCCTATAAACCTGGTCCAAAGTCAATGAAGTCGCAAGCCGCTGAAAAGAAGCCCAAGCAGAAACTACGTAGGGAAGATTTTTTGAAAGACCCTCCGCGTGCGCGCGGTAACAAAAGTTCACCTTCTCCTCCTCGGAGGTCGCTGTCCTAGGAAGGTCCTGGGACAAGCCGCGCTCAGCGGCGCCCCTCACCCATCGCCACCCAGAACCGATTCACGGCGCTTGAATCGGTTTCTGGCACTGAGCGCGTGGGCCCTCCCTCCGAGGAAGCTATGGAGTCTGACCAACTCCATACAAAAAGCCCGAATCCAAAGGTTAAACAAAAGGTAATTTTAAGCCGCCCTTCTAAATAGACAGTTTATCCCCTTTTTTCTTCATGGCTATTCTGACCTGGAATGTACGTGGTATACGATCGCATAGGGCGGAACTGCAACTTTTATTGCGTTCCCATTCGCCTATGGTCGTATGTTTGCAGGAGCCTAAGCTTCGCCCTCACGATCCTTTTGATCTCCGAGGATATACTCCGGTTCGCTACGACCTTGAACCGGAGGAGGGTACCTCTGCTCATGGAGGTGTCATGTTCTTAGTGCGTATTGACGTTCATTTTACACCTGTCATACTTACATCCGACTTGCAGGCTGTTGCCGTTCGCCTTCACTTACCCGGCTTTTTGTTTTCTGTTTGCTCTGTATATTCACCTCCAGCGTCTCCCCTCGCTCCCGCGGACATTCGATCTCTCCTGTCCGCTCTCCCAACACCATTCGTGCCCGTAGGACTGCACTCAGTATAGCAAGAAGGCATCTTGGGCTCGTTTTGTCGAGTCTTTTAATCGTTTTACGCCTTCATCCGTTGTTTGGGATAAACTTCGTCGGTTCTCAGGTAAAGTGTCACATTGTACTGTTTCTGGCCTTCAGGTTTCTAATGCCACCATAGTGGATCCGGCTGCCATCGCTAACACACTGGGTGCTCCCTTTGAGGCGGTATCCAATTCAGACCATTGTTCCGCCGGCTTTCGCTCTATCAAAGACCGGCTGGATTCCGACACCTTTAATTTTCGATCTGCTAATATTGAGTGTTATAATGAACTTTTCACAATGAGGGAGCTGGAGCACGCTCTTCATTGCTCTCAGCACTCCGCTCCTGGGCCGGACGGCATTCATGTCCTGATGTTAAAGAACCTTTCAGCCGACAGTAAACTATTTCTCTTACAGGTCTATAACCGTATTTGCAAGACGGCATTTTTCCTTCCGTTTGGCGCGAAGCCAGCATTGTCCCTATACTTAACCCTGGGAAGGATCGCCAACTACCTTCCAGCTACCGCCCTATCTCCCTCACCAGTTGCATTTGCAAGGTGATGGAGCGCATGATCAACGGGCGGTTGACATGGTGGCTTGAGCCTCAGAAACTTCTAGCGAACGCTCAGTGCGGGTTTCGTCGCTATCGCTCTACCGTCGACCATCTGGTGTCCTTGTCGACGCATATTATGAATGGATTTCTGGAAAGTTTCAAACCGTGGCTGTATTTTTTGACCTGGAGAAAGCTTATGACACTTGTTGGAGGGGCGGCATTTTAGTACACTTCTCGATTGGAATATCCGCGGTCGTCTTCCCATATTTCTTCGGGAGTTTATGACGGACCGCGTCTTTCGTGTACGTGTGGGCTCGGTTTTATCTCGTCGTTTTATTCAAGAGAACGGAGTACCGCAGGGCTCTGTACTCAGTGTCACACTTTTTGCGATTGCTATCAACCCCATTGTTGATTGTATTCCACCTGGCTTTTCATCGTCCCTTTTTGTTGACGATTTCGCCATTTATTGCAGTTCACGGCGGACCTGTCTACTCGAACGCCCTCTCCAGAGCTGTATCGACCGTCTCTACGCCTGGAGTAACGCTAACGGCTTTAATTTCTCCGCCGAGAAATCCGTCTGCATCAACTTTTGGCGCCGGAAGTATTTCCCTCCGCCCTCTCTCCATCTTGGGCCAGGGATACTTCCGTTTGCAGACGAGGCGAAATTTTTGAGGTTGATTTTTGATAGGAAGTTGTGTTGGACCTCGCACGTTTCCTTTTTAAAAGCAAAGTGTGACCGTTCTCTTAATATTTTACGTGTTTTAAGTGGCACATCCTGGGGAGCTGATAGGACCGTCCTTCTTCGCCTTTATCGCTCTTTGATCTGATCCAAGCTTGATTACGGGTGTATTGTTTATTCGTCGGCACGTCCATCTGTGTTACGTCGATTGAATGCCATTCACCATCGTGGCATAAGAGTCGCTACAGGGGCCTTTCCAAATAGCCCTGGACCCAGTATGTACGCAGAAGCTGCAGAGCCTCCGCTGTCGACTCTCAAGCTTGCCTAACCACCCGTCCTTCGATGTATTTTACGAGGTTTCGCTTGACCGGCAATATTTAGTTAGCTCCTCTGCATTGCTCCCTGCAGGGGTTCGATTTCGACTGCTACTTCGGCATTTGGACGTTACGCCAGCGCCGGCCCTTCCACGGGGTGAAACACGTTTTCCTCCATGGTCCCGCGCTGAGGCCCACTGTCACCTTGGGCTAACGTCAATGCCGAAGACTGAGACCCCTGCTTCAGGGTTATATCGGCTTTTTTTAGAAGTACGAGCTCAATTCCGGGACTTCCATTTTATCTTTACCGATGGATCTAAGACTGAAGCTGGAGTTGGATGTGCCTTTGTTTCTGGTCACTGTAGTTTTACGTTTCGTTTACCTGGACAATGTTCAATTTTTACCGCCGAACTTTTTAGCATTTATCAATCTATTTTATACATTCAGCGGCACGACTTGCAGCACTGTTTTATTTGTACGGACTCTCTGAGTGCCCTTCAGACTATTACTGCGCTGTACCATTACCACCCGCTTGTACAGCGCATACATGACCTGCTCCACTCGCTTGGTGTCTCTGGCATCAGCATGTCCTTCATGTGGATTCCAGGTCATGTGGGCATCTCAGGTAATGAGTCTGCCGACGCCGCTGCGAAATCGGCGATTTTATTACCCAGATTTTTAACCTCTATTGTTCCCTCGTCAGATTCGTGTGCTATTTTACGTCGCCGCATCCTTTCGCGCTGGCGCGATGAGTGGATGGCCCGCCGGGGGAACAAGTTGCGGGAGGTTAAGCCTCTCCCGTTAATCTGGGGTACCTCTTCTCGTTCTTCACGTCGGGAAGAGGTACTTTTAGCCCGTTTACGAATTGGACATTGTCGTTTTAGTCATAGTTACCTGCTCAGTGGTGATCCCGCTCCGCTGTGTCAGCAGTGTGACGTGCCCTTAACGGTACGTCACATTTTAACTGAGTGTCAAGTTTTAGCTCCACTGCGCGTTCGCCTGGGTCTGCCTGTTGGCATAGCCAACGTTTTTGCAGACGACGCGCATGCTGTAGAATGTCTTTTACGTTTTATAAGTGACCTTGGTTTTAATCGTCGCATTTGATGCGCTGAGCGTCTTTAAGCTTTGCTATTTTATTCTGTATGTTTTCATAGGGACTTACTCTCCAGTGACATATGGCGCTCATGTCCCTCGCATTCTACAGTTCTTGACACGTTTTCATATTTTATTGCCTATGCTTTTAGTGTGTTGGTTTTTCAGATATTTCTATTGTTATTATTGTTGTTATTGTTATTATTGTTATTGTTGTTTTTGTTGTTAATGTTATTATATCTGATATCGTTATTATTGTTATTGTTATTGTTATATTGTTATTTTTAGTTTTCTGACATCGCGGGTTTGTGTCCCGCTTTTAATTATGCGGTTTTTTACTTGTCCTTTATATTTTGACTCCCTCAGGGGCTCACCTTATGTGAGTACGGGTTTTTGGCGCACCCGGGGGTTCCCGAGCCCCCGTCAGGGGCTCACCTTATGTGAGTACGGGTTTTTGGCGCACCCGGGGGTTCCCGAGCCAATCATCGCCATATTCATCCCCTCACCCCCATCCGGTCGAGGTGGGTTCTTCAAGTGACCGGTGGACCCAAGGTAGGCTCTCGTGCGTTCTTTGCATTCCATTCATACCGCACCTCACCATCGTTTCTTTCTTCCCTTATCACTTTCCGGCCATTTCGCACCACGAAATTCGTATTTCTCTTTTTCTTCCCCGCCGGCCTACCTTGCGTGCGAAACGCCCACACAGTTTTAGTTTCTTTTATCTTTTTATTTAAATCCTCCGTGGACACAGCCTGACGGATACCCGCGCACCGCGTGCGCAGCTGGGTGAGTGGGTAATGGCGTCATCCCCACCACCCGGGGTCGTCATGTAGGGTTTGTGTTTCGTATCCGCTGTTCAACTGCAGTCCCGCGGGGGGCCATTGCATGAGCTGCTAACTTCTGACGGCGATTGGGTCCCTCTGTCTATGTTCTGGGAGGTGTGACCCTGGGGTGAGTCTGGTATAGATAGGCCACTCACCCAAGCCGGGGTAACGCCCGAGAAGTCAGAGCCCGAGGTCGGAGACGGTTGCAATGGTGGAGGATTTATCTCGCTATGGAGCACCCTTCCTCCATTAATACAAACAAGCGCCGAAAAGTTATTGTAACAGAAGTAGCACCGCCGTCATCTGGTTGTTACTTGGTCATTTCGAGAACAGAAGAAGGACAAAACTTGAGAAGGTGAACCCTTTTATAATTCAGAAGGGCATAGATGCTATTGCTGGTGCGGTTCAATCATGCACTCGTCTACGGAATGGTTCCTTATTGGCACAAACTAAGTCCGATCAGCAAAGTAAGACCTTGTTGCGCGCTACGCTTCTCCACGGTTACCCCATCCGTGTTGAGAAGCACCGCACATTGAACTCCTGTCGGGGCGTCGTTACCACCATAGCCTCGATGGTATATCGGACGAGGATCTCGTAGAATATCTATCTGATCAAAAGGTGACTGCAGTGCATCGAGTGCAGGCCAAACGCGACAGCGTATTGGTACCCACTCGTACCCTGTTTATTACATTTGATGGCGTCGATCTGCCCACGAGCATTTCCGCAGGGTACGAACGGATTTCTGTGAGGCCTTATATTCCTAGACCTCTGCGTTGTTTTAAATGCCAACGTTTTGGGCATACGCAAGTCTCCTGTAAGAGTGCCGTTAACATCTGTGCAACATGTAGCCAGCCCTCACACGAAGGTGCCTGTTCAACAGCCCCCGTCTGCGTTAATTGTAAAGGGTCACATTCTGCTTCGTTTGCCGACTGTCCGCGGTATTTGGACGAGAAGGCGATCCAGGAGATCCGGGTAAAGGAAAAACTCTCCTTCGCCGAAGCCCGGAGGCGTTTTCATGCGCGCCAAACTTCACTCCTGCGATCTGGCACATTTAGTTCTGTTGTTGCCTCGCCAGTACCACGAGTACATGCCGAAACTCAGCCCTGGACCTTGACTGGATTAACCGCCACTACTATCCGGCCGTCAATTAAGGGTACAGTTACCAAGCCGTATAAACCTGGTCCCAAGTCAATGAAGTCGCAAGCCGTTGAAAAGAAGCCCAAGCAGAAACTTCGTAGGGAAGATTTTTTGAAAGACCCTCCGCGTGCGCGCGGTAACAAAAGTTCACCTTCTCCTCCTCGGAGGTCGCTGTCCCAGGATGGTCCTGGGACAAGCCGCGCTCAGCGGCACCCTTCACCCATCGCCACCCAGAACCGATTCACGGCGCTTGAATCGGTTTCTGGCACTGAGCGCGTGGGCCCTCCCTCCGAGGAAGCTATGGAGTCTGACCAAGTCCATACAAAAAGCCCGAGCCCAAAGGTTAAACAAAAGGAAATTTCAAGCCGCCCTTCTAAATAGACAGTTTATCCCCTTATTCTTAATGGCTATCCTGACCTGGAATGTACGTGGTGTACGATCGCATAGGGCGGAACTGCAGCTTTTATTGCGTTCCCATTCGCCTATGGTCATATGTTTGAAGGAGACTAAGCTTCGCCCTCACGATCCTTTTGATCTCCGAGGATATACACCGGTTCGCTACGACCTTGAACCGGAGGAGGGTACTCCTGCTCATGGTTGTGTCATGATTTTGGTGCGTAATGACGTTCATTTTCAAACTATCACACTTACGTCCGACTTGCAAGCTGTTGCCATTAGACTGCAGTTACCCGGTTTTTTCTTTTCTGTTTGTTCTGTGTATACACCTCCATCGTCTCCCCTCGCTCCCGCGGACATTCGATCTCTCCTGTCCGCTCTCCCAACACCATTTCTTCTGTTGGGAGATTTTAATGCCCATCACCCACTATGGGGTTCGCCAAGGGCTTGTGCGAGGGGAACTCTTCTTTCCGACATTTTTTATCAGTTCAATCTTTCCATCCTCAATACAGGTGCACCTACGTTTATTTCTGATTCTTCTGGTACATTTTCTCACCTGGACCTTGCCATTTGCTCACTCCAGCTTGCACGTCGTCTTCAGTGGAACGTCGTCGCTGACACCTACTCCAGCGACCATTACCCCTGCATCGTTTCTCTTCTGTCGCACCACGTACAGCATTCCAGAGTACCTACCTGGATATTCGCAAAAGCCGACTGGAGCTTGTATTCCAGCCTCGTGCATTTTGACGACCAGCCGTTCTCCGACATTAACCAACTAGTGCAGCACCTTACGTCTATTATTTTCTCTGCTGCCGAACGCGCAATACCCCGTTCATCCTCCCAACCTCGGCGGCCACCTCTTCCGTGGTGGAACGAGGATTGTCGGGACGCCGTTCGTGCCCGTAGGACTGCACTTAGGGTGTTTCGGCGACACCCTACACTTGATAATTTGGTGACTTTTAAACAATCGCGCGCCAGGGCTCGTCGCATTATTCAGGATAGCAAGAAGGCATCTTGGGCTCGTTTTGTCGAGTCTTTTTATCGTTTTACGCCTTCATCCGTTGTTTGGGATAAACTTCGTCGCTTCTCAGGTAAAGTGTCACATTGTACTGTTTCTGGCCTTCAGGTTTCTAATGCCACCATAGTGGATCCGGCTGCCATCGCTTACACTCTGGGTTCTGCCTTTGAGGCGGTTTCCAGTTCAGACCATTATTCCGCCGGCTTTCGCTCTATTAAAGACCGGCAGGATTCCGCATCATATACTTTTCGGTCTGCTAATGATGAATGCTATAACGAACTATTCACAATGAGGGAGATGGAGCACGCTCTTCATTGCTCTCGGCACTCCGCTCCCGGGCCGGACGGCATTCATGTCCTGATGTTAAAGAACCTTCCAGCCGACAGTAAACTATTTCTCTTACAGGTCTATAACCGTATTTGGCAAGACGGCATTTTTCCTTCCGTTTGGCGCGAAGCCACCATTGTCCCTATACTTAAGCCTGGGAAGGATCGCCAACTACCTTCCAGCTACCGCCCTATCTCCCTCACCAGTTGCATTTGCAAGGTGATGGAGCGCATGATCAACGGGCGGTTGACATGGTGGCTTGAGTCTCAGAAACGTCTAGCGATCGCTCAGTGCGGGTTTCGTCGCTATCGCTCTACCGTCGACCATCTGGTGTCCTTGTCGACGCATATTATGAATGGATTTCTGAGAAAGTGTCAAACCGTGGCTGTATTTTTTGACCTGGAGAAAGCTTATGACACTTGTTGGAGGGGCGGCATTTTACGTACACTTCTCGATTGGAATATCCCATATTTCTTCGGGAGTTTATGACGGACCGCGTCTTTCGTGTACGTGTGGGCTCGGTTTTATCTCCTCGTTTTATTCAAGAGAACGGAGTACCGCAGGGCTCTGTACTCAGTGTCACACTTTTTGCGATTGCTATCAACCCCATTGTTGATTGTATTCCACCTGGCATTTCATCGTCCCTTTTTGTTGACGATTTCGCTATTTATTGCAGTTCTCGGCGGACCTGTCTACTCGAGCGCCGTCTCCAGAGCTGTATCGACCGTCTCTACGCCTGGATTAACGCCAACGGCTTTAATTTCTCCGCCGAGAAATCCGTCTGCATCAACTTTTGGCGCCGGAAGTATTTCCCTCCGCCCCCTCTCCACCTTGGGCCAGAGGTACTTCCGTTTGCAGACGAGGCGAAATTTTTGGGGTTGATTTTTGACAGGAAGTTGTGTTGGACCTCGCACGTTTCCTTTTTAAAAGCAAAGTGTGACCGTTCTCTTAATATTTTACGTGTTTTAAGTGGCACATCCTGGGGAGCTGATCGGACCGTCCTTCTTCGCCTTTATCGCTCTTTGGTCCGATCCAAGCTTGATTACGGGTGTATTGTTTATTCGTCGGCACGTCCAACTGTGTTACGTCGATTGAATGCCATTCACCATCGTGGCATAAGAGTCGCTACAGGGGCCTTTCCAACCAGCCCTGTTTTTAGCCTGTATGCTGAAGCTGCAGAGCCGCCGCTGTCCTTCAGGCGTGAGATGCTCTTGTGCAGCTATGCTTGTCGACTCTCAAGCTTGCCTAACCACCCGTCCTTCGAGTTATTTTTCGAGGAGTCACTTGATCGTTACTATTTTATTCGCTCCTCTGCTTTGCTCCCACCAGGGGTTCGCTTTCGACAGCTCCTTCGGCATTTAGACGTTCCGCCAGCGCCGGCCCTTCCACGGGGGATACGCGTTTTCCTCCATGGTCTCGCGCTGAGGCCCACTGTCATCTTGGGCTAACGTCGATGCCGAAGACTGAGACCCCTGCTTCAGTCTTTAGATCGGCTTTTTTGGAAGTACGGGCTCAATTCGGAGACTTCCATTTTATCTTCACCGATGGATCTAAGACTGAAGCTGGAGTTGGATGTGCCTTTGTTTCTAGTCACTGTAGTTTTAAGTTTCGTTAACTGGACAATGTTCAATTTTTACTGCCGAACTTTTTAGCATTTATCAATCTATTTTATACATTCAGCGGCACGCTTTACAGCACTGTTTTATTTGTACGGACTCTCTGAGTGCCCTTCAGACTATTACTGCGCTGTACCATTACCACCCGCTTGTACAGCGCATACATGACCTGCTCCACTCGCTTGGTGTCACTGGCATCAGCGTGTCCTTCATGTGGATTCCAGGTCATGTGGGCATCTCAGGTAATGAGTCTGCCGACGCCGCTGCGAAATCGGCGATTTTATTACCCAGATTTTTTACCTCTGTTGTTCCCTCGTCAGATTCGTGTGTTATTTTACGTCGCCTCATCCTCTCGCGCTGGCGCGATGAGTGGACGGCCCTCCGGGGAAAAAGTTGCGGGAGGTTAAGCCGCTTTCGTTAATCTGGGGTACCTCTTCTCGTTCTTCACGTCGGGAGGAGGTACTTTTAGCCCGTTTACGAATTGGACATTGTCGTTTTAGTCATAGTTACCTGCTCAGTGGTGATCCCGCTCCGCTGTGTCAGCAGTGTGACGTGCCCTTAACGGTGCGTCACGTTTTAACTGAGTGTCAAGTTTTAGCTCCACTGCGCGTTCGCCTGGGTCTGCCTGTTGGCATAGCCAACGTTTTGGCAGACGACGCGCATGCTGTAGAATGTCTTTTACGTTTTATAGGTGACATTGGTTTTAATCGTCGCATTTGATGCGCTGAGCGTCTTTTAGCTTTGTTATTTTATTCTGTATGTTTTAATAGGTACTTACTCCCCAGTGACATATGGCGCTCATGTCCCTCGCATTCTACAGTCCTTGACACGTTTTAATCTTTTATTGGCTATGCTTGTAGTGTGTTGGTTTTTGAGACATATTTATTGTTATTGTTACTATTGTTGTTATTGTTATTATTGTTATTGTTTTTATTGTTATTGTTATTCTATTGTTATTTTTAACTTTTTTGACATCGCGGGTTTGTGTCCCGTTTTTTAATTATGCGGTTTTTTACCTGTCTTTTATTTTTTGACTTTATATTTTCTACCTTGTAAGGGCGCTGATGACCTCAGCAGTTTAGCGCCCTTAAGCCGCATATCATCATCATCATCATCATCATCATATATTTTGACTATATTTTATACACTGTAAGGGCGCTGATGACCAAAGCAGTTTAGCGCCCTTAAACCGCATATCATCATCATCATCCTTCCAGTGAACATCTGGCGCTCGTGTCCCTCGCAGTCTACAGTTCTTGACACGTTGTTTTATTCTCTTGTTGACCAACATTTTCTTGTGTAGACCCCCCAGGGGCTCACCTCGTGTGAGTACGGGTTAGGCGCGCCCGGGGTCCCGAGCCACTCGCCAACATTTCACCCCATCCATTCTCATCTACTGTGCCACGTGAATTTTTTTTATTCATTTGTTCACGATCCTCTTCCTCTTCTAGGCTTATTCTGATTTCTAGTTTTACGTTTTAGTCTTATTAACTCCTGTCTCACCAACAGGGATCTTTTCTGTCTCCGTGGTTCTTTCCCACGGTTCCCGCGCGGCTTCCGACATGTGTGCTCTACGGAGGTCTCAGACGCGAAGGTCGGGCGGACCCCTCGCACTGCCCCTGTGTGTAACCTTAGGTGCGGAGCCCGTCCACGCCGTCATGTACACCCACGTAGCTCTCTGGGGCCCGGCTTGTGTTAATTCTCCAACGACCGTGTGTCGTTGGATTAGTATCACGGGCCGGACGTGTTACCGCTGACGGAGCCTCGGTGTAATCAACCACAAGTCCCCTGAATCCGTGTCTGTGTCTTGCTCGCAGCGCGGCCTAGTTAGGGGAGCCATGGGCGGTTATACCCATGGTAGGGGCTTAAAGCCGGGGTGTGTGTGGTGAACGGCTTACACATATGGACTAGCAGTGGAGTTTGGGGGGTAGCCCTTCTGAAGTACGCCTTGAGATCGGTCTTGGGAGGGTTCCCACTACGGCGCAGACCGTGGAGATATGGTGTCTTTTTTCTTTAAGCCCCGGATGGCAGGCTGACGCCGACGGTTTCGGATGGGGGTCTATTCATCATGTATCCGCGCAAAACCCCTTTCACTGACATATTTTTAGTTATGACTTTAGCAAGTGATGGAAAAACGTTCAAGGACCTTAGCCCTTTTTACATAAAGCGTGAGGTGGATCGGATCTGTGGCCAGGTGAAAAACGCGACGCGACTACGAGACGGTACGTTATTGATCGAAACCGCCAACGCCGAGCAGTCCCAGAAACTGTTGAAAACGAGTTTGCTGGGCTCCTATCCTGTCCAGGTAGTCCCACATAAGTCCTTAAGCTCTGTTCGGGGGGTTGTCACCACCTCCAGTCTCGATGATCTCTCCAACGATGACATAGTGTCTTGTCTCTCCGATCAACGTGTCTGTCAGGCGTACCGGCTTTCTCGCAAACAGGACGGTCAGGAATACCCTCTACGTACTGTGTTTCTAACTTTCAAAGGTACTGCATTGCCGGAGTTCATTTTTTGTGGCCAAGAACGTGCCTCCGTGCGCCCTTATATTCCGAACCCCATGCGCTGTTTTCAGTGCCAAAGCTCGGCCATACTACCCGCTCGTGTGCCCATCCAGCTCTCTGTGAGCGATGTGGCCTACCTGCCCATGACGGCGCAGCATGTGTTCGTGACCCTCGTTGTGTTAACTGTGGAGGATGTCATCCGTCTAGCTCACGACAGTGTTCTCGTTTTTTGGACGAAAAGTGTATACAGGAGTTGCGCGTTAAGGAACGCCTCACCTTTCCTGAAGCACGGCGGCGCTTTGCGCAACTTCAACCTGCAAACACCTCTGGTTATTCATCCACCGTCCGCCGCACTCCTGTTGCCACTGTTTGCTCGCCTCTCATGTCCGTTGCCCATGCTTCGACACAAACCGAGCCTCCTGCGAATACTTCTCCATCGTCTCGAGTTGACAGTGCTGTACAGTCTTCATCTTCAGCCGTGTCGCCGCCAGCCTGCAAGCCGTCTACCAATGCTCACCCTTCAGCGACTTCTACTGAGGGTGTTCGTTCTCGGCCTCACCATAGACCGAGTAGTCGCACTTCCTCTGCGAAGTCCAGGTCCCGTTCCACGAGCCGCAGAGGCTCTTCTGGTTCCCGGGCATCGGAGGGTTCGCCAGAGGATGCGGCTTTTACTGTCGTTGGTCCGAAATCTGTTAAGATGCGGAAGAAACTCAAGCGGTCATCTTAGCCTTTTTTGAATGGAGATACTCCACTGGAACGTTAATGGGTTTCGGGCACGCCTTCCGGACTTACAATGTTTAATTTCCCAACGTTCTCCCTCAATCGTTTGTTTACAGGAAACCCATCTGCAGCCTCCTCACGCTTTGCATCTTCGGAGCTTTTCCTGCTTTAGACATGACTCTGTAGTTGGACACCGTGCCAGCGGTGGGGTTGCTATTTTGGTGGCGCATACTATTTGTGCTACCAACATACCGCTTCGCACACCATTGTCGGCTGTGGCTGTGAGGGTCCGATCGGAGGGCGTCTGTTTCTCTGTCTGCAATGTGTATCTGCCGCCGCTCAGTGTAGTTCAAGCGCACGAACTACGGGCTCTTTTGTCACAGCTAACCCCACCGCTACTTTTCGTTGGTGATTTCAACGCCAAGCATTCTCTCTGGGGTTCCGATATTGATGACGCTCGTGGCTGCCTTATTGCAGACGTTTGTGACATGTCCGGCTTATTTCTTTTAAATACTGGTGTCCCTACCTTCTTATCCTCTGCCTATGGCACCCACTCAGTCTTAGATCTTTCTTTCTGCAGCTCGGCATTACTTCCCCTCATTGATTGGTCGGTGCTTTCTGACCTTTATGGCAGTGATCATTACCCCATTGCCATTCGTTTATCCGGCCACTATCCTCTACCTTCACGACATCCTCCCTGGATTATTTCTAAGGCTGATTGGGAGAGGTTTCGTTCCCTGATTCATCTCACCGCTACTGCTTTTGCCACTATAGATGACATGGTGGAGTATTTTACTTGTTCTCTTTTACTCGCAGCGAATTCCAGCATTCCTCGTGGTTCTTGCGCCCCACGTCGCGTTCCTGTCCCTTGGTGGACCACAGAATGCCGTTTGGCCCTTAAGGCACGCAGACGTGCCCTGCGTGTCTTTCATTTACATCCTACTGAGGGGAATTTCGTTGCTTTTAAACGTTCTCGGGCTCGGGCACGTTTTGTACTTCGAAATGCCAAACGAAAGTCTTGGGAGACCTATGTCTCTTCTCTTTCCCATCGCAGTTCTGCACAACAGGTGTGGTCTGCAGTTCGGCGTATGTATGGCCGGTGTCGCAGGGTGCTCATTCCCGGTCTTGCCGTACACGGCTCCACCCTTACCAGCGAACCCGCTATAGCCGAAGCTCTTGCCAGCTCATTTGCTACTTTTAGTCAGACGGCTAGTTATGACAGCTCGTTTTTACCGATTAAGACATCTGCGGAGCGGTTGGTCCTTGATTTTAACAGCGATTGTAGTGAGTCCTACAACGCACCTTTTACCGTTGCCGAGCTGGTGCATTCTCTGTCTCTCGCCAGGGATTCTTCCCCTGGTCCTGATGACATCCACCGACAAATGCTACTTCATCTTCCGCCTGAGGCGATTTCATTCTTACTTGCGATCTTCAACCGCATGTGGCGTAGACAGGAGTTTCCGTGCTCGTGGCGGACGGGTATTGTCATTCCTATCCCGCGACCCGGTGACGATCTGTCCCTTCCGTCTAGCTACCGGCCTATTTGTCTGACCAGTGTTGTGTGTAAGACCTTTGAAAGAATGATTAACGTTCGGTTGACGTGGTGGCTAGAGCGCAATAATTTCCTCTGCAATGTGCAGTGTGGATTTCGTCGCCATCGCTCTAGTGTGGACAACCTGGCTCGGCTGGAAGCTTATGTGCAAGACGCTTTTCTCCTGAAGCAGCATGTCGTGGGTGTCTTCTTTGACCTGCAGAAGGCGTATGACACTGCTTGGCGCTACGGTATTCTTCGTACGCTCCATGGTTATGGTTTGCGCGGCCATTTAGCTGCCTTTCTTTCAAACTTTTTACAGCTTCGGTGTTTTCGTGTCCGCATTGGAAACACGCTATCTCAGGAGCGTATCCAGGAGAACGGTGTACCACAGGGGTCGATTCTTAGCGTCACTCTCTTTGCGGTAGCCATTAACGGCATCTCTAGCGTTGTTCGTAGCGATCTTCCGATGTCTCTGTATGTTGACGACTTTGCTATATATTATCGTTCTTATAGTGTGGATCACATCGAGCGTTAACTACAGCTGGCCATAACATCTCTTGCAACCTGGGCGCTACGCAACGGCTTTCGTTTCTCCGCTTCGAAAACGAAGTGCCTTCACTTTTATCGCCTTCGTGGTATACATCCGCCTCCTGACCTTCACTTGCTCGGCACACCCTTGCCCTTTGTACCGCACCTCAAGTTCCTGGGTCTTTATCTCGACCGCAAACTTACCTGGGAGTGCCATATTCGCCATCTTCGTGCTTCGTGCGATCGCTCTCTTCGGGTACTGAGGCTTTTATCTGGAGCTTCTTGGGGCGGTGATCGCACCGTGATGTTGCGACTCTACCGCTGCTTGGTTCGGTCTAAATTGGATTATGGCAGTTTTATCTCCGGCGCCGCGTCCGCTTCTAAACTCCGCCTCTTGGACACTGTCCATCATACTGGTATCCGTGTTGCAACTGGGGCTTTCCGCACTAGTCGTGTGGACTGTTTATACGCTGATTCTGGCGAACCCCCGTTGTCTATTCGGCGCTCGTTTTTACTCTGTTCTTATATTGCAAGGTTGGCGGCTCACCCAGGTCACCCTTGTTTTAACTCTGTTTTACACCCGGCTCTCGCTGTCCGTTATGTACGGAATAGTAGCTCTTCCCGCCCCAGCGGTATTCGGTTTCGCGACCTTCTTGTTGCACGTGACCTCCGACTGCCTGCTGTAACGCGGTTCTCCTTTGGACGTTGTCCACCGTGGCAACTCCAGCGCGCCCGGTTTGACCTAGCCCTATCGGACAACGCTCGCCGCTCCACCCCACCGTTGGTGTTCCGTCGACCTTTTAACGAGCTTTTGGGGAGTTACCGGAACTACACTCCGGTTTTTACTGATGGTTCCCAGGTGGGTGGTGCTACAGGTTGCGCTTTCGTCGTTAACGCCACGGCTCACTCGTATCGACTCTTGGACGTCAGTTCCGTTTTTACCGCCGAGCTCTTTGCCACCTTTTATTTCTTGCTTTTTATCTCCACTTTATCTCCAGGATTTTATCTTATCTGCTCCGACTCTTTAAGCGCCCTTCAAGCCTTACAACAGTTTCTCGGCTCCTCCACCTTAGGGCCGGTTTCACCAAACGCGAGTAACGTTTACTCTCGATTAAAACGTGGTTTACTCGCGAGTAAGCCGTTTGAGCGTTTCACCAACAACTTACTCTGGAATAAATTGCGTATGCGAGAGTAAATCACAGAGTAATGTTACTCGGCGAAATATTGTGGAATAAAGTACAGAGTAACTGCTAGTTAGCACTTTGCAATGGCTGCAGAATTGATGAGAATGGTTTTTGAGGACAGTTCCAGCGGTGAAGATGAGGATTTTTACCCTCCAGAACGACGACCAAGATGGATTCGTGACAGAACTGAGTGGTCTGTAAATTATGATGATAGGGATTTTGTTACGAGGTTCCGGTTGACAAAAACCTCGGCACTTCACTTGCTTCAAAGAATTGAAGCTAATTTGGAGTACACATCTGATCGGTAAGTAACAGAAATAGATTAACATCTTTCCTATAATTATAAGGAGCATCTAGAAACAGTTTATAAAACTTCACGGGCATGGTAGACATTAGTGAGGTTACGTTCGCGGTTCAGTATGCTTCCGTGCTTCTATTTCTTTTACGACTTTATTATACCATATTATAATCTTAACTTTACAATTTTCTAAAATTTAGAACAATTGTTACTAAGAATAGTTTTAATGCACATTGTTAATAATGTAAATGATTGCTTAATAGGTTATGTTAACTATTTATAGATGGCTGCTCAGAAAAGTATTCGTCTGCATTTTAAAAGTTGTAGCAGCCAAATTAATGGAGGTAAGACTGGTTTCTTTGGACATGAAGTTCAAACGGTAATACAGTTTACGTGTTTTGGCGGTTTTTCAGGTCGTTCATTTTATTAGTTTTCTAAACTTTTTAAAAATATGTCAAGATTGCAACTCACTTGTTCTTGGTGTTTTCAAAATTATCTTACATACATTGAGTAGAGCCACTTCTTTTCTTGTATTACTTGATTTTGCGGTGAAAATATGATTTTAGTTTACGGGGGAATAAAACGTCAAAGTTGTGAATTTTCAACGTTTTTGCCTAAATTTCTCATTTTCGGTTCACTTTTTAGGACTTCGTGAATTTATTTCTCCACCAGTTAAGTTACACCAGATTAAAGTGTGTGGATGCATGCACAAAAAGATGATCTACCCATTGCGTGAAAGATAGTTTTGAAAACACCACATACAAAACTGTTACAATGTTGGCATACTTTTCAAAAATGTA
The DNA here is from genome assembly GCA_030765065.1 of Deroplatys truncata. Classification (NCBI taxonomy): domain Eukaryota; kingdom Metazoa; phylum Arthropoda; class Insecta; order Mantodea; family Mantidae; genus Deroplatys; species Deroplatys truncata. The sequence continues at coordinate 375,829,650 of CM060990.1, forward strand.
AAAGCTGAACTGTTACCGTTTGATCTTCATGTCCAAAAAAGTTACATTTTCCCTCCATTAATTTGACTGCTAGAATTTTTAAGTGCAGACGAATACTTTTTTGAGTGGGTGTATATTGTATGTAGTGGCACTACTTATTTATATGATATATCCATTGTAAATGTTTGTAGGAATGCATCAGTGTCCCCCATGAACCAGCTGCTGACAGCACTTCGATTTTATGCGACAGGATGCTCTCAACTTGCCATAGGGGACTATATCGGGGCCTGCAAAGCAACAGTGCATAGAATTGTGCATAGAGTTAGTGCTGCCATTGCTTCACTTTGTCCGCAATATCTTCAATTCCCTGAGGAGGATGTTGATTTGAAAAGGGAACAGTTACATTTCTACCGAATTGCAAAGTTTCCAAAAGTTGTTGGTGCTATGGACTGTACTCACATTAGGATTTCCTCACCAGGTATAGGAGTATTTATATTAGCAATTCTCTAGTCCTATAAAAGGCAACCCTTCATTGAAAAGCGTAACTTGTTTTACCAATGTTTTCTTCTTTCTTCAGGTGGAGACAATGCAGAACTCTTCCGCAACAGGAAAAACTATTTTTCCTTAAATGTGCAGGCAATATGCAACTCCAACATGGAGTTTACAGACATTGTGGCAAGATGGCCAGGCTCTACCCATGATAGTACAATTTTTAATAATTGTTCTCGCCGTGTAAAATTTGAAAGTGGAGTTCATGGTGATGGTGTTCTGCTTGTTGATAGAGGATATGCATCAACTACATACATGATGGCACCTCTTGAACACCCACAAACTCCAGCAGAGCATTTGTATAACGAATCACAAATTCGTTCTAGAAATCTCATTGAGCGTCTGTTTGGAATTTGGAAACGGCGGTTTCCTGTTCTTGCTTTAGGTATCAGACTGAAGTTAAGAAACATTTTTGCTGTTGTTGTGGCTACTGCAGTAGTTCACAATTTGCTACGCCAACGTGGGGAAGATATCCCACCAGATGATCCAGAAGTCAATTTACCTCTTCCATGGGACCAGCTCTTGGAAGAAGGCAGAATTGACAACATAGAACCACATGGACGACGAGCTGCAAATGATGCTGCTCGAAGGGCATTAATTGCAAATTATTTTGAAAGGCAAGTGAAACAATGTTTGAAGCTACTATACTCCAGACATTGAATAAATGTGAATGATGGAATTTCTTTCATTGCTAAAATTCAGCAAAGGTATTTTAAAATGGCACCTGCATATCATTCAATGTAACACGTTCTGGTAACTACAGATTAGTGATAGAGGTTTTGAAAGAAACTAATTACATTCAACTTTTCTGTCATTCATTTTGCTGTTTAGGAAAAACTTTTATAAATGTAAATATATGATAGACCTGGGTGCAGGAAATAATAATTGCTAATAAAGTTTTGTTTGTTTCAGTTTGCTCTGAAGAATATTGCTACAGTACTCCTCCATCTTAAGCATCAAAGGTTGTATATTGTTAAGAAATAAAAACAGCATCAGTTTGAAAATTTATTTATTTTTTCCTGTAACATTATCCTTGACCTTATTCTTTCTTGTTTGAATTGCTCCTTTTTAATTTTGATGTTAAGAAGGTGTTGTTCTTTTGCATCATCCCTTGCCTCCCTTTCAATCTGCAACTTCAGAAGATGACGTTCCCTTGCTTCCTGTCTCTCCTCCCTGGCATGCTGCATCTGCAGTTCTAACGCTTGCATTTTCTTTTGGTGGACTTTCTCCAATGAAGTTTTAGGCAGCAAAGGTCTTCGCCTGCTTGTCCAAGTTCTTGTGGTGGCTTGTTTACAATTATTCTCAGTTATGTCTTCAATAACAACATTATCTGCCACTAATGCAGCAGATAATGGAGTACGAAGCATATCTGGTTTGTATGTAGACCAGTCACTAACTTGGTCCTGAAACAAAAAATAACTCATAACTTTATATTCAGCAATTACTTTATGCTGATTAATTTGATTTATATGCTGTATGCAAGTTTAAAATTTAGATCGCTGTGGTACATTTTTGGTTTTTACAGTGGGATCAATAGGTGAAAAATTTAAGTGATAGCTTCCCAGATAAAGTAAACAAGGAAATTTCATGGTTTGACAGTAAATAATTTTTTACAATTGAAGGAGATAGTGCATGATTAAAATACTCAAAAATATAAGAGTTCTTGAAACTTAAAGCCTGAAAACCCAAAAATATTTCACTGACAAGTTAGACATTTTTACTTAAAAATATATCTTTATATTGGTTCATTTTTAGTTTATTTGTATATGCTGATAATATTTCTAGTTTAGTTTAAAATGCATGTTCAGTCAACTTCGGCAATTAGAAGTGATGCTAATGACTACTAAAACAACAACAAATAATAATAATAATCAAATCGTAATAGAGATTTCACATTATTTTAGGAAACACTAAGGTACGGGAATTTGTGCATCATTTAAAAAATTCTAAATTCAGTTTTTAAAGTCTAGTATATCCAGAAGACAGTATCAAGCTATGCCACTATGGCACTCTTACATCATCATACAAGACATGACATGTCCTCTCCAAATATCAGTAAACTGTGATGGAAAATATTAACACTACACTCCAGAATGTTTTCTGGAGCAATGTTTTTAGAACTGCTAGAGTTGGATAAGTTTGACATACCAACCTCAGGCATAAAAGGATCTGATGCGCGTAAAATATATTTATTTTGTAGTTACTTCTAAAAGGAAACTTAAAGCTGATTACTGGTGGCTACATTTTAAAACAGGTGCTCATGTTACACTATACTATGAATGCTGAGAGTTTCATTTCAGTGGCTTCTCCTTATCACTGCCATAGCTCTACTAGACTTACCAATGAGGTATATGGTTGCAAATGTTCTTCCAGATTTTGATATATCTGATAATGCATCAATTATTAACAACAAATGGTTTGTATGTCAAAGTAGTTACAGTATGTAGAGAAATAACCTCTCTCTTTCTCTGTATACATATTATTTTGTTTCTTTCTTTCTTCAATATTAATAAAAATAAAACATCTATTCTTTTTCTTTGGAAATAACTGATAATTTATGTAGATATGTGGAATAAACAAACTATTTTTGCTGTGCCACAATCCATTTTGTTTAATAGTTAGCCTTTACAACCAAACTAATGAGAAAGCCTTAAATGTACACATTCCATTATCTTGCTTATGCATTGCTTCACCTGAAGATAAACTCTGAACCAATCAGTTAATGTTCGAGCTTAAATTTCATCCATTGAAATACAGAAATTTTAAACCTATGTTTTGGCTTATCACCATATATTGTAATTAACATTATTTATAATAATTCTTGACTTCACAGCTAACATCTGTGATACCTTTAATTTTGCTGAGAATTTGGAAATAAATGCAGTCTTATCTACTCATAAGAAGTTGACATTTCTCACATAGGTATCTCATACTATATACTAAGAAAATAGTAAATCAATCGCTAATCAATAGAATCAATCGATGTGTAATTTTTTATGTTAATACGGTTCTAAGCAACTATTTACTGTGTAGAAACTTTGTGCACCATAGAATTCATCTCATCTTCCTATTTTCCTTATTACATAGTGAACTACACATTTAAATATTATAATTTGTGCAGTTATTTACCCAGAAATGTGAAGTGTTATCTATTATCCATGTTTCAAATTAAGAATGATCATGTGTCTCCTTTTACACTGAAAAGTTATGAAATTTTGTCAGATGATAAGTTAGTACCTATAATACATTTGCTTAAGGCCACAGAAATCTTACTTAGATCTTATGCTAGTATAAAAATGATACACTTTCTAATAATAACATGTTTAAGTAGGTACCTGCTGATGCGAAAGACCTGCCTCCATTTCTTTCTCTTCTGTGGGAGATGCCATCGTACAATGTGATTCCTCCTCATTCTGCTGCTTTCCCTCTGATCCCTCATGAGACAAGTCAAACACTAGAACAAAATATTGCATTGAACACAAACATGTTAATACAGAAATATAAAGATAACAAGAAGAATTATTTCACTTAATTTCAATAGGTTTGCTTATATATGACAAAATTCTATTTCATTAAAATTAACTTCACAAAAGGACCCTTATTTAGTGCTCAGATCAGTCTTAACTTAAACCCTGCACCAGTTCATGCAACTTAAAACATACAGTTGCAAAAGTTAAATGCTAATGTTGACTGGAAAATGCAGTGCAAAATGGAGGGGAAAAAGTTAGACTTTTTGTAACATATTTTAACCACCAGATGACATACTGTGGCAACTTAAGTGGATCATGAATGAGAATGTAGGGATAACCATAACCTGTGTTAATTTATTTGTACATGCTGTATGATGAGAGATTTAAGCTAATATACATTATGAATGTAAAATAACGTTTTGTTGCTCTGAACAATGTTTTGGCAACAAATGTGTATACAACTCGACCATCTCCATCTACATGCAATGGATATGAGTAGCTAGCTTTTTTTATATTAAGCTTTCAATTTTCTAACCTATATTTCAAACCAAACACATTAAACAGTCTCATGTTTATAAGTTCTACACTATTTATATTACTTTCATATCATGAACATTTTAATTCTTAAACACACTTTGGGAAAGGAGTAAGATTTAAATTGTAAAGCTACTGTAGATCCGATAAAGTTACTTGCTGTACATAAAGCATTACCTATGAATTAACAGTAACCAAATGTATAGTTTCTGACAAAACCTCTGCTGCAACTAAGCTAGCTATAAGGAAATGCATAATCATTAATAAACACAAAGCCTATGTGAAGTACAAACCATGAATAATGGACATTTTAGAAAATATGCTTTAAACATTCTTTTATTTACTTCACACACTTCATTCTGTTGAAAGGCAATGGCTTTTTTAAATTAATTTAAAGATAACTGAAAATGATGATGAAAATGTGATTATTTAGGGACAAGAGTATGAGATAACTTCCAAGTTTTGTGTCTATGATATTTTTGAGTTATTGTGGCATTAATATTTAATGCAAATATACAAACCTGCTATTGGTTGTCTCATTCCTTCATCATGATCAAAGGAATTATAATAGCCAACTGCAGCATGCCCAATAAGACTTAGTATTTTGGTAAATACTGGGTCGTCACTGTGATCTGGCCTTGGAGGTCCACCACCTACAAATTAGAAGAAAGAATAGAACAAATGCTTACACTACATATTCATGTTGCATATTAAAAAAACAAAAAATGTATTACCTGTCTTATTTGCAGCTATTCTTTTGCTAGCTAAATCCTTCTTTGCAGCTTTTTTTAGCAGCTCCCATTCTGCCTTTAGATTAGCTGCAGTTCTGTGTCCCATTGTGGTGCTAGCATTATACTTTTCTGCAACCTTCTCCCATGTCTGCTTCTTCTGGCGCATAGTTGAACCATCTGTTCTTTTATTCTCCAATACACCTATAAATTCTTCTACCACAGAAAGCAGTAGGAATTTCTCAGAATAATGCCAATTTGGGCTTCTCTTTCGCTTTCCTTCGTCTGCCATGATTCTGTAAATTTAACACACGAAAACTATAAGTTAAGAGGATAATTTCATTATAACGAAAGGTTAAGTTACATTTTTTTTTTCGAAAATATTATCTATTACCATGCATTTATACTTACCGATGCTTTCGTTTACTTCTTTCTCAGAGCTTTAACCTCTAAAAACTTTCTTTTAACTCGCGCTAAATTCCTTAAAATGGCGGAAAACAGCTGAGAGGAGTGCTCACATACTATGAGAAACTACGCGATCGGCACTTTTCTGGTATAATTATTGGAGTACTGACTCGAGAGTATTACAACCTCCACACAAGCATGGTGAAACGAATACATACTACTTGGGAGTAACGACCACCGGGTTAATTTTACCCTGGAGTTGCTATTCTAAACTTTAATCGCGTTTGGTGAAACCGGCCCTTAGTCGTAAAAATTCAGAACATCGTCTCCCAGCTGCTTTACCGAGGATATCATCTCGTTTTTACATGGACCCCCGGCCATGTGGGCATTGCCGGCAATGAGGAAGCGGATGCGGCTGCAAAGTCCGCCTGCCATTTGTCGGAGTTTTCTACAGCGACTGTGCCTTACCGGGATGTCCAGCGTTACTTCAGGCGTCATATGTTCCTGACCTGGCAGGAGTCATGGGTGGCGTTGAGTGGCACACAACTGCGAACTATTAGGGACACCGTCCACCCCTGGCCCACTTCTTGCAGAGAATCCCGGCGATCAGAAGTTGTTCTGAATCGTCTACGCCTGGGTCATACTCGCGCCACTCATGGATATCTTTTGCGCGGAGATCCGGCCCCAATTTGTCCGACTTGCAACGTTCGCCTGTCCGTCCTACATGTTTTACTCGAATGTCCGCGATTCGCCCGTGAGCGCCTCTCCTATGGTCTAGGCCATACCCTGCGTGTTGTTTTAGGCGACGACCCAGTGGCTGTCGATCAGGCACTTCGGTTTGTTTTAACTATTGGCTTTTATGCGCAGGTGTAAATTGCTTTTATCTCTTTTATATTTTGATTTTCAGCTTTTAGACCTGTGCCTTTATAGTTTTTTTTTTCGCTTCTTTTTAGCTTTTAACATGTCTTTTAGGGTTTTGGCTTTTTTCTTACGTTTTATAGTGTTTTAGATTCCATTATGCCTTTTAGGCTTTAGCGGTTTTAAGTTTTGACCTCGGGGCCTAATGACCTAGTTGTCGACGGGCCCTTAAACCCCACTCACTCACTCTTGTGTAGATATTAGTATTTGGTCTGTTGTGTTTTTTAGTGTTTTTGTCCAAGCGTTTTGTGTGGGTTTTTTTACTTTTTTTACTTTTGCATTTATATTTTACACATAGAAAGGGCGCTAATAACCCTAGCAGTTGAGCAACCTTAAACCCCATCGCATCATCATCTACACCATACCCTCTCCGGAAGCCATAATGTGTATTCAGTCAAAGGCCTTACCGTTCCAAGTAATGACTAAGACGGTCCTGGAGGATCTTTTCAAAAAGTGCGTAATGTAAGCAAAAGAGTAAGTGTTCTATAGTCTGTAGCTAAATATCCTGTGCGTCTCGGTTTCAATATAGGGTGTACCAGAAGGCCTTGCAACGACGGTGGTATATCACCGGTGTGCAAAAAGCGGGTATCAAGAGTTTGAAAAAGTCATAGCTGATGCAGTCCACTTCCGAAGCGGACCTGCCAGTTCTGTCATGCAAGGTGTGTCGAATTTCGTTCGTATTAAAAGGCGAAAGAAGTCAGTCCTGTGTTTTCACCTCAGACTCAGAAAGTTGGATAGCTTCCGGTACTGAGTCCGGCGTATAACTTGTAAAACCTGTGCTTGTAAATCAGGGTTCCCAGTCAGATGTGATTGCCTGGAAACTTGGAGCGTGGCTTTAAACTAAGCTAATTGTCCCCTAAGTTGTGATACCGGGGTAGCCGTCGAAATGGAATTCCAGTACTGAGCCCAAAAAGCATTTCATACGACACAAATTATGTCCCACACGGACCTCTGTACGTTTAGCTGCAAAGTACACGACGATTAAACCGATGCACATTATGTACTAATAACTGACCGATCAGTTATAAATTTGTTGTAAGCTCCTCTACTGTAATATCTAGGTCTACCCGCGGATAACCCCCATGACGTAAACCTTATAAAAATGAATATATGGCCTTGTATAATGCGTTTTAGCAACATGCGAGTCTTAGAAAATTGTTCGCAGTTTGGTACGTGACAAAATGCACCTCTAATTGATTGAATCCTTTTTCGTGGCTGTGAGTCACACTCTCCGCAGGAATAAAGAGCCATTTCCCAAACTTCATCCCCTCAGGGGCTCACCTTATGTGAGTACGGGTTTTTGGCGCACCCGGGGGTTCCCGAGCCAATCATCGCCATCTTCATCATTTCACCCCCGTCGGTCAAGGTGGGTCCGTTCTCGTGACCGGGGGACTCAAGGTAGGCTCTCGTGCGTTCTGTGCATATCATTACATCTCGCCCCTCGCCATCGCTTCTATCGTCTCTTCTATTTATGCACATTTCGCCCCACACCCATTCATTTACACGTCTCTTTTACTTCTTCGCCGGCCTACCTTGAGTGCGAAACGCCCACACACTTTTAGTTTCTTTTAACCTTTTATGTTAATCCTCCGTGGACACAGCCTGACGGATACCCGCGCACTGGTGCGCAGCTGGGTGAGTGGGTAATGGCGTCATCCCCACCACCCGGGGTCGTCATGTAGGGTATGTGTTCGTATCCGCTGTTCAACTGCAGTCCCGCGGGGGGCCATTGCATGAGCTGCTGACTTCTGACGGCGATTGGGTCCCTCTGTCTATGTTCTGGGAGGTGTGACCCTGGGGTGAGTCTGGTATAGATAGGCCACTCAACCAAGCCGGGGTAACGCCCGGGAAGTCAGAACCCGAGGTCGGAGACGGTTGCAATGGTGGAGGATTTATTTCGCTATGGAGCACCCCCTCAGGGGCTCACCATATGTGAGTACGGGTTTTTGGCGCACCCGGGGGTTCCCGAGCCAATCATCGCCATATTCATCCCCTCACCCCCATCCGGTCGAGGTGGGTTCTTCAAGTGACCGGTGGACACAAGGTGGGCTCTCGTGCGTTCTTTGCATTCCATCCATACCGCACCTTACCATCGTTTCTTTCTTCCCTTAACACTTTCCGACCATTTCGCACCACGATATTCGCATATCTCTTTTTCCTCCCCGCCGGCATACCTTGCGTGCGAAACGCCCACACTGTTTTAGGTTCTTTTATCCTTTTATTTAAATCCTCCGTGGACACAGCCTGACGGATACCCGCGCACCGCGTGCGCAGCTGGGTGAGTGGGTAATGCCGTCATCCCCACCACCCGGGGTCGTGATGTAGGGTTTGTGTTCGTATCCGCTGTTCAACTGCAGTCCCGCGGGGGGGCCATTGCATGAGCTGCTGACTTCTGACGGCGATTGGGTCCCTCTGTCTATGTTCTGGGAGGTGTGACCCTGGGGTGAGTCTGGTATAGATAGGCCACTCACCCAAGCCGGGGTAACGCCCGAGAAGTCAGAGCCCGAGGTCGGAGACGGTTGCAATGGTGGAGGATTTTTTTCGCTATGGAGCACCCTTCCTCCATTAATACCAACAAGCGCCGAAAAGTCATTGTAACAGAAGTAGCACCGCCGTCATCTGGTTGTTACTTGGTCATTTCGAGAACAGAAGAAGGACAAAACTTTGAGAAGGTGAACCCTTTTATAATTCAGAAGGGCATAGATGCTATTGCTGGTGCGGTTCAATCATGCACTCGTCTACGGAATGGTTCCTTATTGGCACAAACGAAGTCCGATCAGCAAAGTAAGACCTTGTTGCGCGCTACGCTTCTCCACGGTTACCCCATCCGTGTTGAGAAGCACCGCACATTGAACTCCTGTCGCGGCGTCGTTACCACCCATAGCCTCGATGGTATATCGGAAGAGGATCTCGTAGAATATCTATCCGATCAAAAGGTGACTGCAGTGCATCGAGTGCAGGCCAAACGCGACGGCGTATTGGTACGCATTCGTACCCTGTTTATTACATTTGATGGCGTCGATCTGCCCACGAGCATTTCCGCAGGGTACGAACGGATTTCTGTGAGGCCTTATATTCCTAGACCTCTGCGATGTTTTAAATGCCAACGTTTTGGGCATACGCAAGTCTCCTGTAAGAGTGCCGTTAACATCTGTGCAACATGTAGCCAGCCCTCACACGAAGGTGCCTGTGCAACAGCCCCCGTCTGCGTTAATTGTAAAGGGTCACATTCTGCTTCGTTTGCCGACTGTCCGCGGTATTTGGACGAGAAGGCGATCCAGGAGATCCGGGTAAAGGAGAAACTCTCCTTCGCCGAAGCCCGGAGGCGTTTCCATGCGCGCCAACCTTCACTCCTGCGATCTGGCACATTTAGTTCTGTTGTTGCCTCGCCAGTACCACGAGTAGATGCCGAAACTCAGACCTGGACCTTGACTGGATTAACCGCCACTACCATCCGGCCGTCTATTAAAACTACTGTTACCAAGCCTTATAAACCTGGTCCAAAGTCAATGAAATCGCAAGCCGCTGAAAAGAAGCCCAAGCAGAAACTACGTAGGGAAGATTTTTTGAAAGACCCTCCGCGTGCGCGCGGTAACAAAAGTTCACCTTCTCCTCCCAGGAGGTCGCTGTCCCAGGAAGGTCCTGGGACAAGCCGCGCTCAGCGGCACCCATCACCCATCGCCACCCAGAACCGATTCACGGCGCTTGAATCGGTTCCTGGCACTGAGCGCGTGGGCCCTCCCTCCGAGGAAGCTATGGAGTCTGACCAACTCCATACAAAAAGCCCGAGCCCAAAGGTTAAACAAAAGGTAATTTTAAGCCGCCCTTCTAAATAGACAGTTTATCCCCTTTTTCTTAATGGCTATCCTGACCTGGAATGTACGTGGTGTACGATCGCATAGGGCGGAACTGCAACTTTTATTGCGTTCCCCTTCGCCTATGGTCGTATGTTTGCAGGAGACTAAGCTTCGCCCACACGATCCTTTTGATCTCCGAGGATATACTCCGGTTCGCTACGACCTTGAACCGGAGGAGGGTACTCCTGCTCATGGTGGTGTCATGATTTTGGTGCGTAATGACGTTCATTTTCAAACTATCACACTTACGTCCGACTTGCACGCTGTTGCCATTAGACTGCAGTTACCCGGTTTTTTCTTTTATGTTTGTTCTGTGTATACACCTCCATCGTCTCCCCTCGCTCCCGCGGACATTCGATCTCTCCTGTCCGCTCTCCCAAAACCATTTCTTCTATTGGGAGATTTTAATGCCCATCACCCACTATGGGGTTCGCCAAGGGCTTGAGCGAGGGGAACTCTTCTTTCCGACGTTTTTTATCAGTTCAATCTTTCCATCCTCAATACAGGTGCACCTACTTTTATTTCTGATTCTTCTGGTACATTTTCTCACCTTGACCTTGCCATTTGCTCACTCCAGCTTGCACGTCGTGTTCAGTGGATCGTCGTCGCTGACACCTACTCCAGCGACCATTACCCCTGCATCGTTTCTCTTCTGTCGCACCACGTACAGCATTCCAGAATACCTACCAGGATATTCGCAAAAGCCGACTGGAGCTTGTATTCCAGCCTCGTGCATTTTGACGACCAGCCCTTCTCCGACATTAACCAACTAGTGCAGCACCTTACGTCTATTATTTTCTCTGCCGCCGAACGCGCAATACCCCGTTCATCCTCCCAACCTCGGCGGCCACCTGTTCCGTGGTGGAACGAGGATTGTCGGGACGCCGTTCGTGCCCGTAGGACTGCACTTAGGGTGTTTCGGCGACACCCTACACTTGATAATTTGGTGAATTTTAAACAATCGCGCGCCAGGGCTCGTCGCATTATTCAGGATAGCAAGAAGGCATCTTGGGCTCGTTTTGTCGAGTCTTTTAATCGTTTTACGCCTTCATCCGTTGTTTGGGATAAACTTCGTCGCTTCTCAGGTAAAGTGTCACATTGTACTGTTTCTGGCCTTCAGGTTTCTAATGCCACCATAGTGGATCCGGCTGCCATCGCTAACACACTGGGTGCTGCCTTTGAGGCGGTATCCAATTCAGACCATTATTCCGCCGGCTTTCGCTCTATCAAAGACCGGCTGGATTCCGACACCTTTAATTTTCGATCTGCTAATATTGAGTGTTATAATGAACTTTTCACAATGAGGGAGCTGGAGCACGCTCTTCATTGCTCTCGGCACACCGCTCCTGGGCCGGACGGCATTCATGTCCTGAAGTTAAAGAACCTTTCAGCCGACAGTAAACTATTTCTCTTACAGGTCTATAACCGTATTTGCAAGACGGCATTTTTCCTTCCGTTTGGCGCGAAGCCAGCATTGTCCCTATACTTAAGCCTGGGAAGGATCGCCAACTACCTTCCAGCTACCGCCCTATCTCCCTCACCAGTTGCATTTGCAAGGTGATGGAGCGCATGATCAACGGGCGGTTGACATGGTGGCTTGAGTCTCAGAAACTTCTAGCGAACGCTCAGTGCGGGTTTCGTCGCTATCGCTCTACCGTCGACCATCTGGTGTCCTTGTCGACGCACATTATGAATGGATTTCTGAGAAAGTGTCAAACCGTGGCTGTATTTTTTGACCTGGAGAAAGCTTATGACACTTGTTGGAGGGGCGGCATTTTACGTAAACTTCTCGATTGGAATATCCGCGGTCGTCTTTCCATATTTCTTCGGGAGTTTATGACGGACCGCGTCTTTCGTGTACGTGTGGGCTCGGTTTTATCTCGTCGTTTTATTCAAGAGAACGGAGTACCGCAGGGCTCTGTACTCAGTGTCACACTTTTTGCGATTGCTATCAACCCCATTGTTGATTGTATTCCACCTGGCATTTCATCGTCCCTTTTTGTTGACGATTTCGCCATTTATTGCAGTTCACGGCGGACCTGTCTACTCGAACGCCGTCTCCAGAGCTGTATCGACCGTCTCTACGCCTGGAGTAACGCTAACGGCTTTAATTTCTCCGCCGAGAAATCCGTCTGCATCAACTTTTGGCGCCGGAAGTATTTCTCTCCGCCCTCTCTCCATCTTGGGCCAGGGGTACTTCCGTTTGCAGACGAAGCGAAATTTTTGGGGTTGATTTTTGATAGGAAGTTGTGTTGGACCTCGCACGTTTCCTTTTTAAAAGCAAAATGTGACCGTTCTCTTAATATTTTACGTGTTTTAAGTGGCACATCCTGGGGAGCTGATCGGACCGTCCTTCTTCGCCTTTATCGCTCTTTGATCTGATCCAAGCTTGATTACGGGTGTATTGTTTATTCGTCGGCACGTCCATCTGTGTTACGTCGATTGAATGCCATTCACCATGGTGGCATAAGAGTCGCTACAGGGGCCTTTCCAACTAGCCCTGTACCCAGTCTGTACGCAGAAGCTGCAGAGCCTCCGCTGTCCTTCCGGCGTGAGATGCTTTTGTGCAGCTATGCTTGTCGACTCTCAAGCTTGCCTAACCACCCGTCCTTCGATGTATTTTACGAGGTTTCGCTTGACCGGCAATATTTAGTTAGCTCCTCTGCATTGCTCCCTCCAGGGGTTCGATTTCGACTGCTACTTCGGCATTTGGACGTTACGCCAGCGCCGGCCCTTCCACGGGGTGAAACACGTTTTCCTCCATGGTCCCGCGCTGAGGCCCCCTGTCACCTTGGGCTAACGTCAATGCCGAAGACTGAGACCCCTGCTTCAGGGTTATATCGGCTTTTTTAGAAGTACGGGCTCAATTCGGGGACTTCCATTTTATCTTTACCGATAGATCTAAGACTGAAGCTGGAGTTGGATGTGCCTTTGTTTCTGGTCACTGTAGTTTTAAGTTTCGTTTACCTGGACAATGTTCAATTTTTACCGCCGAACTTTTTAGCATTTATCAATCTATTTTATACATTCAGCGGCACGCCTTGCAGCACTGTTTTATTTGTACGGACTCTCTGAGTGCCCTTTAGACTATTACTGCGCTGTACCATTACCACCCGCTTGTACAGCGCATACATGACCTGCTCCACTCGCTTGGTGTCTCTGCCATCAGCATGTCCTTCATGTGGATTCCAGGTCATGTGGGCATCTCAGGTAATGAGTCTGCCGACGCCGCTGCGAAATCGGCGATTTTATTACCCAGATTTGTAACCTCTATTGTTCCCTCGTCAGATTCGTGTGCTATTTTACGTCGCCGCATCCTTTCGCGCTGGCCCTCCGGGGGAACAAGTTGCGGGAGGGTAAGCCTCTCCCGTTAATCTCGGGTACCTCTTCTCGTTCTTCACGTCGGGAAGAGGTACTTTTAGCCCGTTTACGAATTGGACATTGTCGTTTTAGTCATAGTTACCTGCTCAGTGGTGATCCCGCTCCGCTGTGTCAGCAGTGTGACGTGCCCTTAACGGTACGTCACATTTTAACTGAGTGTCAAGTTTTAGCTCCACTGCGCGTTCGCCTGGGTCTGCCTGTTGGCATAGCCAACGTTTTGGCAGACGACGCGCATGCTGTAGAATGTCTTTTACGTTTTATAAGTGACCTTGGTTTTAATCGTCGCATTTGATGCGCTGAGCGTCTTTTAGCTTTGCTATTTTATTCTGTATGTTTTCATAGGGACTTACTCTCCAGTGACATATGGCGCTCATGTCCCTCGCATTCTACAGTTCTTGACACGTTTTCATATTTTATTGGCTATGCTTTTAGTGTGTTGGTTTTTCAGATATTTCTATTGTTATTATTGTTGTTATTGTTATTATTGTTATTGTTGTTTTTGTTGTTAATGTTATTATATCTGATATCGTTATTATTGTTATTGTTATATTGTTATTTTTAGTTTTTTGACATCGCGGGTTTGTGTCCCCTTTTTAATTATGCGGCTTTTTACTTGCCCTTTATATTTTGACTATATTTTATATACTGTAAGGGCGCTGATGACCAAAGCAGTTTAGCGCCCTTAAACCGCATATCATCATCATCATCCTTCCAGTGAACATCTGGCGCTCGTGTCCCTCGCAGTCTACAGGTCTTGACACGTTGTTTTATTCTCTTGTTGACCAACATTTTCTTGTGTAGATATTAGTATTTGGTCTGTTGTGTTTTTTAGTGTTTTTGTCCAAGCGTTTTGTGTGGGTTTTTTTACTTTTTTTACTTTTGCATTTATATTTTACACATAGAAAGGGCGCTAATAACCCTAGCAGTTGAGCAACCTTAAACCCCATCGCATCATCATCTACACCATACCCTCTCCGGAAGCCATAATGTGTATTCAGTCAAAGGCCTTACCGTTCCAAGTAATGACTAAGACGGTCCTGGAGGATCTTTTCAAAAAGTGCGTAATGTAAGCAAAAGAGTAAGTGTTCTATAGTCTGTAGCTAAATATCCTGTGCGTCTCGGTTTCAATATAGGGTGTACCAGAAGGCCTTGCAACGACGGTGGTATATCACCGGTGTGCAAAAAGCGGGTATCAAGAGTTTGAAAAAGTCATAGCTGATGCAGTCCACTTCCGAAGCGGACCTGCCAGTTTTGTCATGCAAGGTGTGTCGAATTTCGTTCGTATTAAAAGGCGAAAGAAGTCAGTCCTGTGTTTTCACCTCAGACTCAGAAAGTTGGATAGCTTCCGTTACTGAGTCCGGCGTATAACTTGTAAAACCTCTGCTTGTAAATCAGGGTTCCCAGTCAGATGTGATTGCCTGGAAACTTGGAGCGTGGCTTTAAACCAAGCTAATTGTCCCCTAAGTTGTGATACCGGGGTAGCCGTCGAAATGGAATTCCAGTACTGAGCCCAAAAAGCATTTCATACGACACAAATTATGTCCCACACGGACCTCTGTACGTTTAGCTGCAAAGTACACGACGATTAAACCGATGCACATTATGTACTAATAACTGACCGATCAGTTATAAATTTGTTGTAAGCTCCTCTACTGTAATATCTAGGTCTACCCGCGGATAACCCCCATGACGTAAACCTTATAAAAATGAATATATGGCCTTGTATAATGCGTTTTAGCAACATGCGAGTCTTAGAAAATTGTTCGCAGTTTGGTACGTGACAAAATGCACCTCTAATTGATTGAATCCTTTTTCGTGGCTGTGAGTCACACTCTCCGCAGGAATAAAGAGCCATTTCCCAAACTTCATCCCCTCAGGGGCTCACCTTATGTGAGTACGGGTTTTTGGCGCACCCGGGGGTTCCCGAGTCAATCATCGCCATCTTCATCATTTCACCCCCGTCGGTCGAGGTGGGTCCGTTCTCGTGACCGGGGGACTCAAGGTAGGCTCTCGTGCGTTCTGTGCATATCATTACATCTCGCCCCTCGCCATCGCTTCTATCGTCTCTTCTATTTATGCACATTTCGCCCCACACCCATTCATTTACACGTCTCTTTTACTTCTTCGCCGGCCTACCTTGAGTGCGAAACGCCCACACACTTTTAGTTTCTTTTAACCTTTTATGTTAATCCTCCGTGGACACAGCCTGACGGATACCCGCGCACTGGTGCGCAGCTGGGTGAGTGGGTAATGGCGTCATCCCCACCACCCGGGGTCGTCATGTAGGGTATGTGTTCGTATCCGCTGTTCAACTGCAGTCCCGCGGGGGGCCATTGCATGAGCTGCTGACTTCTGACGGCGATTGGGTCCCTCTGTCTATGTTCTGGGAGGTGTGACCCTGGGGTGAGTCTGGTATAGATAGGCCACTCAACCAAGCCGGGGTAACGCCCGGGAAGTCAGAACCCGAGGTCGGAGACGGTTGCAATGGTGGAGGATTTATTTCGCTATGGAGCACCCCCTCAGTGGCTCACCTTATGTGAGTACGGGTTTTTGGCGCACCCGGGGGTTCCCGAGCCAATCATCGCCGTATTCATCCCCTCACCCCCATCCGGTCGAGGTGGGTTCTTCAAGTGACCGGTGGACACAAGGTAGGCTCTCGTGCGTTCTTTGCATTCCATCCATACCGCACCTCACCATCGTTTCTTTCTTCCCTTAACACTTTCCGACCATTTCGCACCACGACATTCGCATATCTCTTTTTCTTCCCCGCCGGCCTACCTTGCGTGCGAAACGCCCACACTGTTTTAGGTTCTTTTATCCTTTTATTTAAATCCTCCGTGGACACAGCCTGACGGATACCCGCGCACCGCGTGCGCCCCCTCAGGGGCTCACCTTATGTGAGTACGAGTTTTTGGCGCACCCGGGGGTTCCCGAGCCAATCATCGCCACCTTCATCCCCTCACCCCCATCCGGTCGAGGTGGGTTCTTCAAGTGACCGGTGGACCCAAGCTAGGCTCTCGTGCGTTCTTTGCATTCCATCCATACCGCACCTCACCATCGTTTCTTTCTTCCCTTATCACTTTCCGGCCAGTTCGCACCACGACATTCGCATAACTCTTTTTCTTCCCCGCCGGCCTACCTTGCGTGCGAAACGCCCACACAGTTTTACTTTCTTTTATCTTTTTATTTAAATCCTCCGTGGACACGGCCTGACGGATACCCGCGCACCGCGTGAGTGGGTAATGGCGTCATCCCCACCACCCGGGGTCGTCATGTAGGGTTTGTGTTCGTATCCGCTGTTCAACTGCAGTCCCACGGGGGGGCCATTGCATGAGCTGCTGACTTCTGACGGCGATTGGGTCCCTCTGTCTATGTTCTGGGAGGTGTGACCCTGGGGTGAGTCTGGTATAGATAGGCCACTCACCCAAGCCGGGGTAACGCCCGAGAAGTCAGAGCCCGAGGTCGGAGACGGTTGCAATGGTGGAGGATTTTTTTCGCTATGGAGCACCCTTCCTCCATTAATACCAACAAGCGCCGAAAATTCATTGTAACAGAAGTAGCACCGCCGTCATCTGGTTGTTACTTGGTCATTTCGAGAACAGAAGAAGGACAAAACTTTGAGAAGGTGAACCCTTTTATAATTCAGAAGGGCATAGATGCTATTGCTGGTGCGGTTCAATCATGCACTCGTCTACGGAATGGTTCTTTATTGGCACAAACTAAGTCCGATCAGCAAAGTAAGACCTTGTTGCGCGCTACGCTTCTCCACGGTTACCCCATCCGTGTTGAGAAGCACCGCACATTGAACTCCTGTCGGGGCGTCGTTACCACCCATAGCCTCGATGGTATATCGGACGAGGATCTCCTAGAATATCTATCCGATCAAAAGGTGACTGCAGTGCATCGAGTTCAGACCATTATTCCGCCGGCTTTCGCTCTATCAAAGACCGGCTGGATTCCGACACCTTTAATTTTCGGTCTGCTAATATTCAGTGTTATAATGAACTTTCACAATGAGGGAGCTGGAGCACGCTCTTCATTGCACTCGGCACTCCGATCCTGGGCCGGACGGCAGTCATGTCCTGATGTTAAAGAACCTCTCAGCCGACAGTAAACTCTTTCTCTTACAGGTCTATAACCGTATATGGCGAGACGGCCTTTTTTCCTCAGTTTGGCGCGAAGCCACCATTGTCCCTATACTTAAGCCTGGGAAGGATCGCCATCTACCTTCCAGCTACCGCCCTATCTCCCTCACCAGTTGCATTTGCAAGGTGATGGAGCGCATGATCAACGGGCGTTTGACATGGTGGCTTGAGTCTCAGAAACTTCTAGCCAACGCTCAGTGCGGATTTCGTCGCTATCGCTCTACCGTCGACCATCTGGTGTCCCTGTCGACGCATGTTATGAATGGATTTCTGAGAAAGTGTCAAACCGTGGCTGTGTTTTTTGGCCTGGAGAAAGCTTATGACACTTGTTGGAGGGGCGGCATTTTACGTACACTTCACGCATGGAAAATCCGCGGTCGTCTTCCCATATTTCTTCGGGAGTTCATGACGGACCACGTCTTTCGTGTACGTGTGGGCTCGGTTTTATCTCGTCGTTTTATTCAAGAGAACGGAGTACCGCAGGGCTCTGTACTCAGTGTCACACTTTTTCAATTGCTATCAACCCCATTGTTGATTGTATTCCACCTGGCATTTCATCGTCCCTTTTGTTGACGATTTCGCTATTTATTGCAGTTCACGGCGGACCTGTTTACTCGAACGCCGTCTCCAGAGCTGTATCGACCGTCTCTACGCCTGGAGTAACGCCAACGGCTTTAATTTCTCCGCCGAAAAATCCCTCTGTATCAATTTCTGGCGCCGGAAGTATTTCCCTCCGCCCTTTCTCCATCTTGGGCCAGGGATAATTCCGTTTGCAGACGAGGCGAAATTTTTGGGGTTGACTTTTGATAGAAAGTTTTGTTGGACCTCGCACGTCTCCTTTTTAAAAGCAAAGTGTGACCGTTCTCTTAATATTTTACGTGTTTTAAGTGGCACATCCTGGGGAGCTGATCGGACCGTCCTTCTTCGCCTTTATCGCTGTTTGGTCCGATCCAAGCTGGATTACGGGTGTATTGTTTATTCGTCGGCACGTCCATCTGTGTTACGTCGATTGAATGCCGTTCACCATCGTGGCATAAGAGTCGCTACAGGGGCCTTTCCAACTAGCCCTGTACCCAGTCTGTACGCAGAAGCTGCAGAGCTTCCGCTGTCCTTCCGGCGTGAGATGCTTTTGTGCAGCTATGCTTTTCGGCTCTCAAGCTTGCATATCCACCCATCCTTCGATTTATTTTACTAGGATTCGCTTGATCGACAATATTTCGTTAGCTCCTGTGCATTACTACTTCCAGGGGTTCTATTTCGAAAGCTTCCTCGGCATTTGGACTTTAACACAGCGCCGGCCCTTCCCAGGGGGGAAACGCGCTTTCCTCCATGGTTGCGCGCTGAGGCCCAGTGTCACCTTGGGTTGACGTCTATGTCGAAGAATGAGACCCCATCTTCAGTTCTTAGATCGGCCTTTTTAGAACTTCGGTCGCAGTTCGGGGACTTTCGTTTTATATATACTGATGGGTCTAAGACTGATGTTGGAGTAGGGTGTGCCTTTGTTGATGATAATCGTAGTTTTACATTTCGTTGACCCGGGCAATTTTCGATTTTTCCCGCCGAACTTTTTAGTATTTATCAGTCACTTTTATAGGTCCAGCGGTACGACCTACGACTCTGTTTTATTTGTTCAGAGTCCCTGAGTTCTCTTCAAAGTATTCGCGCACTGTACACTTACCACCCCCTTGTACAGCGCATACATGACCTGCTCCACTCGCTTGGTGCCTCTGGCATCAGCGTCTCTTTTATGTGGATTCCAGGTCATGTGGGCATCTCAGGGAACGAATCGGCCGACGCCGCTGCGAAATCGGCGATTTTATTACCCAGATTTTTTACTTCTGTTGTTCCCTCGTCAGATTGGTGTGTTATTTTACGTCGCCGCATCCTCTCGCGCTGGCGCGATGAGTGGAAGGCCCTCCGGGGGAACAAGTTGCGGGAGGTTAAACCTCTTCCGCTAGAGTGGGCTACCTCTTCCCGTGCTTCTCGTTGGGAAGAGGTAATTTTAACACGCCTTCGTATCGGACATTGCATTTTTAGTCATAGGTACTTGCTCAGTGGTGACCCCGCACCAGTATGCGAGTAGTGTGATGCGCCCTTAACGGTGCGTCACGTTTTAGAAGAGTGTCAGGTTTTAGCTCCGTTGCGCGGTCATGTGGGTCTGCCTGTTGGCATATCCAACGTTTTGGCAGACTACGCGCATGCTGTAGGATGTCTTTTACGTTTTATCCATGGCAGTGATTTTAATAGGCGCATATGATGCGCTGAGCGCCTTTTAATATTGTGCTATTATATTGCCTTTTTAATGGGGGCTCTACTCCCCAGAGGACATATGGCGCTCATGTCCAAAACGTTCTACGGCTCTTGGCACGTGGTTTTACCCTTTTATTGTTTTGTGTAACATGTTTTAGTGTGGTGGTTTTAGCTTTTTGTGCGTGCGTTTTGTGTTTTTACTTATCGACTTTTCCTGTTTTAGTTCTTGACCTATATTTACACCTTGTAAGGGCTCTGATGACCTTTGATGTTTAGCGCCCTTAACCCCATATCATCATCATCATCAGCGTCGCCATTCACATTCATATCATGTTAGAGTAATACTTTGATTGCAGACGGACGCTTCAAATATAATACTGGAATGAATATTTTGGTAATACATAGATACAGTGGAAGCCAATACCTGAGTGGTGTATGCTAGCGTGATTTCCTTTTATTCTATATAATTTGCATCCTTTACGCATGCTTCCCCTCAGGGGCTCACCTTATGTGAGTACGGGTTTTTGGCGCACCCGGGGGTTCCCGAGCCAATCATCGCCATATTCATCCCCTCACCCCCATCCGGTCGAGGTGGGTTCTTCAAGTGACCGGTGGACACAAGGTAGGCTCTCGTGCGTTCGTTACATTTCATTCATACCGCACCTCACCATCGTTTCTTTCTTCTCTTGTCACTTTCCGGCCATTTCGCACCACGACATTCGCATATCTCTCTTTTTCTTCCCCGCCGGCCTACCTTGCGTGCGAAACGCCCACACAGTTTTAGTTTCTTTTATCTTTTTATTTAAATCCTCCGTGGACACAGCCTCACGGATACCCGCGCACCGCGTGCGCAGCTGGGTGAGTGGGTAATGGCGTCATCCCCACCACCCGGGGTCGTCATGTAGGGTTGTTGTTCGTATCCGCTGATCAACTGCAGTCCCGCGGGGGGGCCATTGCATGAGCTGCTGGCTTCCGACGGCGATTGGGTCCCTCTGTCTATGTTCTGGGAGGTGTGACCCTGGGGTGAGCTAGGTATAGATAGGCCACTCACCCAAGCCGGGGTAACGCCCGCGAAGTCAGAGCCCGAGGTCGGAGACGGTTGCAATGGTGGAGGATTTATTTCGCTATGGAGCACCCTTCCTCCATTACTACTAACAAGCGCCGAAAAGTTTATGTAACAGATGTGACACCACCGACAACTGGTTGTTACTTGGTCATTTCACGAACCGAAGAAGGACAAAGTTTTGAGAAGGTGAACCCTTTCATCATACAAAAGGGGATTGATGCAATTGCTGGTGCGGTTCAGTCCTGCACTCGTCTACGGAATGGTTCCTTATTAGCCCAAACGAAATCCGATCAGCAAAGTAAGACCTTGTTGCGCGCTACGCTTCTCCACGGCTATCCCATCCGTGTGGAGAAGCACCGCACATTGAATTCCTGTCGAGGCGTTATTACCACCCATAGCCTCGATGGTATATCGGACGAGGACCTGGTAGAATATCTTGCAGACCAGAAGGTGACAGCGGTCCATCGAGTGCAGGCCAAACGCGACGGCGTATTGGTACCCACTCGTACCCTGTTTATTACATTTGATGGCGTCGATCTGCCCACGAGCATCTCCGCAGGGTACGAACGCATTTCTGTGAGGCCTTATATTCCTAGACCTCTGCGTTGTTTTAAATGCCAACGTTTTGGGCATACGCAAGTCTCATGTAAGAGTGCCGTTAACATCTGTGCAACATGTAGCCAGCCCTCACACGAAGGTACCTGTTCAACAGCCCCCGTCTGCGTTAATTGTAAAGGGTCTCATTCTGCTTCGTTTGCCGACTGTCCGCGGTACTTGGACGAGAAGGCGATCCAGGAGATCCGGGTAAAGGAAAAACTCTCCTTCGCTGAAGCCCGGAGGCGTTACCATGCGCGCCAACCTTCACTCCTGCGATCTGGCACATTTAGTTCTGTTGTTGCCTCGCCAGTACCACGAGTAGATGCCGAAACTCAGACCTGGACCTTGACTGGATTAACCGCCACTACCATCCGGCCGTCCATTAAGGCTACAGTTACCAAGCCGTATAAACCTGGTCCCAAGTCAATGAAGTCGCAAGCCGTTGAAAAGAAGCCCAAGCAGAAACTTCGTAGGGAAGATTTTTTAAAAGACCCTCCGCGTGCGCGCGGTAACAAAGGTTCACCTTCTCCTCCTCGGAGGTCGCTGTCCCAGGATGGTCCTGGGACAAGCCGCGCTCAGCGGCACCCTTCACCCATCGCCACCCAGAACCGATTCACGGCGCTTGAATCGGTTTCTGGCACTGAGCGCGTGGGCCCTCCCTCCGAGGAAGCTATGGAGCCTGACCAACTCCGTACAAAAAGCCCGAGCCCAAAGGTTAAACAAAAGGTAATTTTAAGCCGCCCTTCTAAATAGACAGTTTATCCCCTTATTCTTAATGGCTATCCTGACCTGGAATGTACGTGGTGTACGATCGCATAGGGCGGAACTGCAACTTTTATTGCGTTCCCATTCGCCTATGGTCGTATGTTTGTAGGAGACTAAGCTTCGCCCTCACGATCCTTTTGATCTCCGAGGATATATTCCGGTACGCTACGACCTTGAACCGGAGGAGGGTACTCCTGCTCATGGTGGTGTCATGATTTTGGTGCGTAATGACGTTCATTTTACACCTGTCACACTTACATCTGACTTGCAAGCTGTTGCCGTTCGCCTTCACTTACCCGGCTTTTTGTTTTCTGTTTGCTCTGTGTATACACCTCCATCGTCTCCCCTCGCTCCCACGGACATTCGATCTCTCCTGTCCGCTCTCCCAACTCCATTTCTTCTGTTGGGAGATTTTAATGCCCATCACCCACTATGGGGTTCGCCAAGGGCTTGTGCGAGGGGAACTCTTCTTTCCGACATTTTGTATCAGTTCAATCTTTCCATCCTCAATACAGGTGCACCTACTTTTATTTCTGATTCTTCCGGTACATTCCCTCACCTGGACCTTGCCATATGCTCAATCCAGCTTGCACGTCGTCTTCAGTGGAACGTCGTCGCTGACACCTACTCCAGCGACCATTTCCCCTGCATCGTTTCTCTTCTGTCGCACCACGTACAGCATTCCAGAGTACCTACCTGGATATTCGCAAAAGCCGACTGGAGCTTGTATTCCAGCCTCGTGCATTTTGACGACCAGCCCTTCTCCGACATTAATCAACTAGTGCAGCACCTTACGTCTATTATTTTCTCAGCCGCCGAACGTGCAATACCCCGTTCATCCTCCCAACCTCGGCGGCCACCTGTTCCGTGGTGGAACGAGGATTGTCGGGACGCCGTTCGTGCCCGTAGGACTGCACTTAGGGTGTTTCGGCGCCACCCTACACTTGATAATTTGGTGACTTTTAAACAATCGCGCGCCAGGGCTCGTCGCATTATTCAGGATAGCAAGAAGGCATCTTGGGCTCGTTTTGTCGAGTCTTTTAATCGTTTTACGCCTTCATCCGTTGTTTGGGATAAACTTCGTCGCTTCTCAGGTAAAGTGTCACATTGTACTGTTTCTGGCCTTCAGGTTTCTAATGCCACCATAGTGGATCCGGCTGCCATCGCTAACACTCTGGGTTCTGCCTTTGAGGCGGTTTCCAGTTCAGACCATTATTCCGCCGGCTTTCGCTCTATTAAAGACCGGCAGGATTCCGCATTATATACTTTTCGGTCTGCTAATGCTGAATGCTATAACGAACTATTCACAATGAGGGAGCTGGAGCACGCTCTTCATTGCTCTCGGCACTCCGCTCCCGGGCCGGACGGCATTCATGTCCTGATGTTAAAGAACCTTTCAGCCGACAGTAAACTATTTCTCTTACAGGTCTATAACCGTATTTCGCAAGACGGCATTTTCCCTTCCGTTTGGCGCGAAGCCACCATTGTCCCTATACTTAAGCCTGGGAAGGATCGCCAAATACCTTCCAGCTACCGCCCTATCTCCCTCATCAGTTGCATTTGCAAGGTGATGGAGCGCATGATCAACGGGCGGTTGACATGGTGGCTTGAGTCTCAGAAACTTCTAGCGAACGCTCAGTGCGTGTTTCGTCGCTATCGCTCTACCGTCGACCATCTGGTGTCCTTGTCGGCGCATATTATGAATGGGTTTCTGAGAAAGTGTCAAACCGTGGCTGTATTTTTTGACCTGGAGAAAGCTTATGACACTTGTTGGAGGGGCGGCATTTTACGTACACTTCACGATTGGAATATCCGCGGTCGTCTTCCCATATTTCTTCGGGAGTTTATGACGGACCGCGTCTTTCGTGTACGTGTGGGCTCGGTTTTATCTCGTCGTTTTATTCAAGAGAACGGAGTACCGCAGGGCTCTGTACTCAGTGTCACACTTTTTGCGATTGCTATCAACCCCATTGTTGATTGTATTCCACCTGGCATTTCATCGTCCCTTTTTGTTGACGATTTCGCTATTTATTGCAGTTCACGGCGGACCTGTCTACTCGAACGCCGTCTCCAGAGCTGTATCGACCGTCTCTACGCCTGGAGTAACGCCAACGGCTTTAAATTCTCCGCCGAGAAATCCGTCTGCATCAACGTCTGGCGCCGGAAGTATTTCCCTCCCCCCTCTCTCCGTCTTGGGCCAGGGATACTTCCGTTTGCAGACGAGGCGAAATTTTTGGGGTTGATTTTTGATAGGAAGTTGTGTTGGACCTCGCACGTTTCCCTTTTAAAAGCAAAGTGTGACCGTTCTCTTAATCTTTTACGTGTTTTAAGTGGCACATCCTGGGGAGCTGATAGGACCGTCCTTCTTCGCCTTTATCGCTCTTTGGTCCGATCCAAACTTGATTACGGGTGTTTTGTTTATTCGTCGGCACGTCCATCTGTGTTACGTCGTTTGAATCCCATTCATCATCGTGGTCTTAGAGTCGCTACAGGGGCCTTTCCAACTAGCCCCGTGCCCAGTCTTTATGCTGAAGCTGCAGAGCCTCCGCTGTCCTCCAGGCGTGAGATGCTCTTGTACAGCTATGCCTGTCGACTCTCAAGCTTACCTGACCACCCGTCTTTCGCGGCATTTTTCGAGGATTCACTTGACCGGCAATATTTAGTTAGTTCCTCTGCATTGCTCCCTCCAGGGGTTCGATTTCGACTGCTCCTTCGGCATTTGGACGTTACGCCAGCGCCGGCCCTTCCAAGGGGGGAAACGCGTTTTCCTCCATGGTCGCGCGCTGAGGCCCTCTGTCACCTTGGGTTATCGTCAATGCCGAAGAATGAGACCCCTTCTTCAGTCTTTAGATCAGCGTTTTTAGAACTTCAGTCGCAATTCGGGGACTTGCCTTTTATCTTTACTGATGGATCTAAGACTGATGCTGGAGTAGGATGTGCCTTTTTTTTGGTGGAAATAGTTTTACCTTTCGTTTACCAGAGCAATGTTCGATTTTTACCGCCGAACTTTTTAGCATTTATCAGTCTCTTTTATATATTCAGCGGCACGACATACGGCACTGTTTTAATTGTTCCGACTCCCTGAGTGCTCTTCAAAGTATTAGCTCGCTGTACAGTTACCACCCGCTCGTACAGCGCATTCATGACCTGCTCCACTCGCTTGATGTCTCTGGCATCAGCGTCTCCTTCTTGTGGATTCCAGGTCATGTGGGCATCTCAGGTAATGAGTCTGCCGATGTCGCTGCCAAGTCGGCGATTTTATCACCCAGACGTTTTACCTCTGTTGTTCCCTCGTCAGATTTGTTTATTGTTTTACGTCGCCGCATCCTCTTGCTTTGGAGCGATGAGTGGACGGCCCTCCGGGGGAACAAGTTGCGGGAGGTTAAGCCTCTCCCGTTAGTCTGGGCTACATCTTCCCGTGCTTCTCGTCGGGAAGAGGTAATTTTAACACGCCTTCGTATCGGACATTGCATTTTTAGTCATAAGTATTTGCTGAGTGGTGACCCCGCGCCACTCTGTGGGCAGTGTGACGTGCCCTTAACGGTGCGTCACATTTTAACAGAGTGTCAGGTTTTAGCTGCATTGCGTGCTCGTGTGGGTCTGCCTGTTGGCCTAGCCAACGTTTTGGCAGACGACACGCATGCTGTGGAATGTGTTTTACGTTTTATTCATGACAGTGATTTTAATCTGCGCATTTAATGCGTTGAGCGTCTGTTAGCTTCGTACTTTTATCCTGTCGGCTTTTATGGGAACTCTTATCCCCAGTGGACATATGGCGCTCATGTCCCTCGCATTCTACAGTTCCTGACATGTTTTAATCCTTTACTGCCTATGCTTTTAGTGTGTTGTTTTTCAGATCTTTGTCTTGTTATTATTGCTGTTATTGTTATTATTGTTTTTATTGCTATTGTTGTTATTGTTATTATTGTTATTGTTATATTTGTTATTGTTATATTGTTAGTTTTAGCTTTTTGACATCGCGGGTTTGTGTCCCGTTTTTTAATTATGCGGTTTTTTACCTATCTTTTATTTTTTGACTTTATATTTTATACCTTGTAAGGGCGCTGATGACCTCAGCAGTTTAGCGCCCTTAAGCCGCATATCATCATCATCATTTACGCATGCTTCTAGGATCTCTAATTTCGATTATCGTCGACCACTCGCTCAGACCTGAGATTTTTGTGGTTTACCCTTGTCTGCAGGCGAATGCCTGAGTGGCGTATGCTGCCACGTTTTCATTTTATTTTATTCGCATCTTTAACACTAGCTTCTAAGGCCCCCTGTTTGGATTACCGTCAGCCACTCGCTCAGACCTGAGATTTTTCGTGGTTTTCCCTGGTCTGGGCGAATGTCTGAGTGACGTATGTTACCACGATTTCCTTTCATTCTATATAATTTGCATCGTTCATTTCATTTACAGCTCTTTTGCTTCTAGGTTTCGTTGCGCATGGTGAATGCCTGCTCAAAAGAATACTTGTCCCTTCCTCGGTTGACAACCTCACGAGTTATGCACCCGAATCTGCTCGATTATACCCGAACAATACATACATCTTCACAATACTTTACACTTACTCTAAGCATCCGAAAATATACGGAGACGTCCGAACACCTCCGAACAATAAATTATCGTTGCAATACGTTGCTCACTCACTCTAAGCACGCGAAGCTATACGAAGACCTATGAATACATGCAATCACAAATAAACATCTCTGACGGACTCTATAGATACTCGAGCATGCAGGTAGACCTACGGACATGTGCTTATCAGAACCCATAATCAGATTGGAATGACAGGCTTTAATGTAGATATTTATTTACAACCATAACAAGAACACATCACATCTAAACACTGACTTATCCAGGAATTTTCTCTTTAAGACACGGTATGTATGTTATTCACTTGTTTAGGTTCAATAGAGGTTCCAAACTTACATTTTAGAAAACAAATCGGCAGGCAATTTAGGGCGCTCTTAAAGTTAAGATAATTTTATCGAGGATTCTCTTAAAGGAACGCATGGCATGCAACATTTACCAGATAATGCTTCTTACATAGGCTTACAATAGCGCGTTCGCGCCTTCGGATGCATGTATGCGACAATCAACTAATTTGTTAACGGTTTTGCTTGATAAATCTATATAGGGCGTGAAAGACTGGTAATTTTGCTCAGAGCCTCTATCAGGCTTGAGGTTCTTTTACGTGCAGTAAAACTACGACTCGGACCACTTACTTTACTTCCCTTCCGTAGGATGCCATGCTAAGAATTGTTGCGCCCGAAAAAGCCATCGCCCTCCGCTGGGTTTGAACCCGCGACCTCGGGAACTAGAGGCTAGCATGGTAACTACTACACCACGGAAGACGACACACAACTAAGGTCATTTGCGTGTAACACACTAACTAATCGTGTGGGATGGTTCAGGTGGTAACGTCTGTGACTTGCATTCGGATCGAAGGTTCAATCCCAGCAACCCACACCCTCCTGACCCCCCAAGAGTTTTTTCTTCAAGGTTTTCCGCTCGCTAGGCGAATGCTGTGAAGGTTTTGTTCCACCTCTGAATTTTTTCCTCTCATCGTTTCACCTCCATCCTCATTTTACTTTGTTCATCTTCTTGGTTGTTTCAGGGCTTAAAGTACCGGAGAGAGAGTCTTGGCATAAGCAGAGCATATGCTCTCAGTAACTTTAATCCATGGAATGAAGTGTCCTCGAATCCTGGAAATCTCAGGAGATATGTAAATCTGTAGTCCTCGAGAGGAGCCATAGATTGCGTCAACTGCCGCCAGGGAATTTTAACCGTGAAATGTAGGGGCCCTGCCTCCTGCCCTTTGACTGTCACGTAATCACGCTATGTAACAACCTGATCACGCTATGTAACAGCCTCATCACGCTATGTAACAACCTGATCACGCTATGTAACAGCCTCATCACTGTATGTAACAACGTGATATCGCTAGGTAACAGCCTTATCACGCTATGTAACAACCTCATCACGCTATGTAACAACGCGATCACGCCAGGTAACAGCCTCATCACGCTATGTAACAGCCTCATCACGCTATGTAACAAGCTTATCACGCTATGTAACAACATGATCACGCTATGTAACAGCCTCATCACGCTATGTAACAACCTGATCACGCTATGTAACATCCTCATCACGCTATGTAACAACCTCATCACGCTATAACAACGTGATCACGCTATGTAACAGCCTCATCTATGTAACAACCTGATCACGCTATATAACAGCTTGATCACGCTATGTAAAAACCTGATCACGCTATGCAACAGCCTCATCACGCCATGTAACAACATTCAGAAGCCCCCTGATCATCAACATACAGGTGACAGAGACGCGGCATGAGCTTCAACGATTTGAGATCTGGAAACGTTAAGGACACCCAGCGCGATGCAAGTGTACAGATCTATACAGACCACCATATTTTAATTCAGAGTAACTGATAGTTGACATGAAGATGGTAGAGACACGCGACTGATTGGAACGATTCAGGAGCTGGAAACGTTAGGGACACACAGCGCAATGCAACCTGTATAGATCTAAACCAACCACCAAACTTTACTTCAGAAGGCAACAGTTCGTCGAAATGTAAATGATAAAGACGCACGACTATCTGGAACGATCCAGGAACTGGAAATGTTAGGGACATCCAGCTAGTTGCGCGTCTCTACCATCTACATTTCGACGAACTGTTACCTTCTGAAGTAAAGTTTGGCGGTCTGTTTAGATCTGTACAGCTTGGATTGCGCTGGGTGTCTCACATTTCCAGCTCCTGGATTCTTCCAGATCGCCGCGCGTCTTTACCATCTACATTTTGACGAACTGCTACCTTCTGAAGTAAAGTTTGGTGGTTGGTTTAGATTCGGGGTCATACTCATTCCATGGATGAAAGTTACTGAGAGCATACGTTCTGCTTATGCCGAGACTCCCTCTGCGGTACTTTAAACCCTGAAACAACCAAGAAGATGAAAAAAGTAAAATGAGGATGGAGGTGAAACGATGAGAGGAAAAAATTCAGAGGTGGAATGAACCTTCACAGCATTCGCCCAGCGAGCGGAAAATCTTGAAGAAAAAACCTCTGGGGGTCAGGACGGGGTGGGTTGCTAGGATTGAACCTTCGATCCGAATGCAAGTCACAGACGTTACCACCTGAGCCATCCCACACGCTTAGCTAGTGTGTTACACGCAAATCACCTTAGTTGTGTGTCGTCCTCCGTAATGTACTGGTTACCATGCTAGGCGCTAGTTCCCGAGGTCGCGGGTTCAAATCTGGCGAAGGGCGATGGATTTTTTTCGGGCGTAAAAACCCTTAGCATGGCTTCCTTCGGAAGGGAAGTAAAGCCGGTGGTCCCGAGTCGTAGATTTACTGCACGCAAAAGAACCTCAAGCCTGATAGACGACTCTGAGCAAAATTACCAGTCTTTCATGCCCAATATAGATTTATCACGCAAAACCGTTAACAAATTAGTTGATTGTCGCATACATGCATCCGAAGGCGCGAACGCGCTATTGTAAGCCTATGTAAGAAGCATTATCTGGTAAATGTTGCATGCCATGCGTTCCTTTAAGAGAATCCTCGATAAAATTATCTTAACTTTAAGAGCGCCCTAAATTGCCTGCCGATTTTTTTTCTGAAATGTAAGTTTGGAACCTCTATTGAATCTAAACAAGCGAATAACATACATAGCGTGTCTTAAAGAGAAAGTTCCTGTCTAAGTCAGTGTTTAGATGTGATGTGTTCTTGTTTATGGTGGTAAATAAATATCTACATTAAAGCCTGTCATTCCAATCTGATTATGGGTTCTGATAAGCACATGTCCGTAGGTCTTCCTGCATGCTCGAGTATTTATAGAGTCCGTCAGAGATGTTTATTTGTGATTGCATGTATTCATAGGTCTTCGTATAGCTTCAGGTGCTTAGAGTGAGTGAGCAAAGTATTGCAACGATAATTTATTGTTCGGAGGTGTTCGGACGTCTCCGTATATTTTCGGATGCTTAGAGTAAGTGTAAAGTATTGTGAAGATGTATGTATTGTTTGGGTATAATCGCGCAGATTCGGGTGCATAACTCGTGAGGTTGTCAACCGAGGAAGGGACAAGTATTCTTTTGAGCAGGCATTCACCATGCGCAACGAAACCTAGAAGCAAAATAGCTGTAAATGAAATGAACGATGCAAATTATATAGAATGAAAGGAAATCGTGGTAACATACGTCACTCAGACATTCGCCGCAGACCAGGGAAAACCACGAAAAATCTCAGGTCTGAGCGAGTGGCTGACGGTAATCCAAACAGGGGACCTTAGAAGCTAGTGTTAAAGATGCGAATAAAATAAAATGAAAACGTGGTAGCATACGCCACTCAGGCATTCGCCTGCAGAAAAGGGTAAACCACAAAAATCTCAGGTCTGAGCGAGTGGTCGACGGTAATCGAAACAAGAGATCCTAGAAGCCTGCGTAAAGGATGCAAATTATATAGAATGAAAGGAAATCGCGCTAGTATACACCACTCAGGTATTCGCAAGCAGATCAGGGAAAACCGCGAAAAAATGCGAGACCGGTAAGCGATCAATATGTTTAAGAATGTGGAATTACTAGCTGTATATGCTGTCACATCAAAACAGAAGTAAAAACCATACACTCGAATGGCTTCCCCTTCTTTCTGCGTCTGTTTAAGGATAGCGCTCTATATACAGGACCTTTACACCTTATCTTCTCGGGATGCCTGTTTTGAGTGTATATTTCTGTTTAAAACACTACGACATCCCTGTGCTTTTAGGTACATACATATACGTTTCTTTATTCATAAAGCATCTGTATCACATGAGTGCCAACGTTCAGTAGTAAATATTACCAGTCAGAGCCGGAGAGATGAAAGCCTAAGTAAAAGGATAATATCGGTGAAAGTGGGTGGAGGAAAACACTCGCGGTTGTAATGAACCTTCACAGCATTCGCCTAGCACCAGGGAAACCGAGGAATCCAGGGGTCACGAGTGTCAGCTGCTGGGAATCGAACCCACGACCTCTAATGTGGGACATAGACGTTACTGGCTGAACCCTTGCTTATAAAGACCGTTAATGGTATGGCTTCCACTGTATCTATGTATTACCCAAATATTCACTCCAGTATTATATTTGAAGCGTCCGTCTGCAATCAAAGTATTACTCTAACATGATATGAATGTGAATGGCGACGCTGAGGCTAGCACCAACCTCACACGTATTATTTAATAATAATTTTAAGAGTGAAAATAACGAAAAAGAAGGTATTGTTTCTGTTGATATAATTTTCCTTGTAAGGTTACACCCTCGCTTATAAGACGATAAAATTCAATGTTTTTTATCACCCAAATAAAATATTCGCGCTAGTATTATATTTGAAGTGTCCGTCTGACACGTATTATTTAATATTAATTTTAGAGTGAAAATAACGAAAAAGAGGGTATTGTTTCTGTTGATATAATTTTCCTTCTAAGGTTTACCCTCGCTTATAAAAATCGCTAATGGGCGGTTTATGTATTCGTAGACCTTCATGCAGGTTCTAAAGTCGGGCAGGGCGGTCACCTGGAATCGAACCGGCAACCTCTCCAATTTAAACCTCACACATTACCACGAAGTAATTTTTATCAAAACAGCCTTTAAACACCTTTTACCCATGTTAAATAAGACTGTCATTCATCAAATGTTTCCTTCATCTATAAACTAGACCGTAAAACTGATAATTCGATCGCTTAATTTGAATTTTTCCTCCCATTTTAATTCTAAAATACTATACTCTTCATATCACCCTCTCCAAATCATATTTATTTGTTTAGCATTCCATAAAAATTAGTTTCATTGTCGATCTAATGGAAACAGTTAGGTTATGATATTTACACAGTCGTCTGTATGAGCTGTACGGATTTTTCAGGGAAAGAGAAATCATTATAAAGCACAATAGATTCCTTAATGAAGAAATGTTTGACATTGTCCTAAATGGGCCATATGACGGTAGCCGGTCGCCTGGAATTTCCGAGACTCCCAGCCAGGTATACTCCCTTCAAGGGGTATACAACATATTTTTGCAAGGGGTGTGCAACTGAATAACTGAAGAACTGAATAGTGAAGAAATAACTTTTAAACAAATATGAAATTTATAATTTGAAGTCTTCGTAATGGTTCGATCTCTCTGCTGGGATATTCAAAATATCTTTCGAAGGGAGGGCTGTTAAAAAAAGTTCTCGTCCTATGTTACTAAGAGAATAATGCATGTTTTAAAAGTCCGTGTATTTATTGGTTTGAGTTCAGAGTTCGATTTCCCTCTGGTATTCAAAACCACTTTAGACGCTGCATATCTAAACAATCAAGAGTCTATTACACGAATCATTTTCGTTTTTGTTACGGGAATAATAAATATTGTACATGTAACGAATGTTTACGCACAGGACCTATACGACCTGTAGGAAAATATTACACCAACACTTATAAAGCTCTTAATTGGAGGGCTTACTTTGCACAGTAAATCACCTAACCCGGATTTGAAGCCGCGACCTCTCGAATATGAATAGACACGTTATTTCTCATGGAATTATGACATGTATACATTCGAATGATGGGGATCAAGTATTTTTAGATATGACGGGGTAAAACACCAGTCTGTTTAAATGCAATAAACAAATAGGCTTTCTTGACGATAATATAATTTTTGCGTTAGTAATGAGAATAAATTATCCTTGTTTTCTCTCGATGTACTTTCCGGTGTCTTGGGGAAAATCCATTCACACTCTTTAGATGCTGTATTTCTGAGGAATCCCGACCGTTAAGTCAGGTAGTGCTTGGGTTTACCATCTTCAACCTTGTACAACATATTTTTCAAGGGTGTGTAAACCGCTATATAAATCGTTGGCGTAATGTAGAGAGATAGAGAGTGTGTGAGAGAGAGAGACACAGAGAGTGTGATGGTTGCATATTTTTACCGGCAATGTCTGTTTTAAAGTCAATGTCTATGCGAGTGTGCTTGCGTTGGCAGTGCGGTACTTAACTGACAATGCCTGTTTTAAGGTCCATGGCAATGCGCCTGGAGTGCTTTATGGATAATGTCTGTTTTAAAGTTTATGCCTGCAAAGGAGGGAGAGAGAGACATAGTGAGAGAGAAACAGTATGTGTAAAGGATGCGTATTTTTACCAACAATGTCTGTTTTAAAGTCCATGTCTATGCGAGTGATTGCGTTGTCAGTGCTATACTTTATCCAGAACGACTGTTTTAAACTCCCTACGTATGCGTTTGCATGCGTGAGCGGGCTGCGGTACTTTATTAAGTTCATGTCTATGCGCGTGGAGTGCGTTATCGACAGTGTCTGTTTTAAAGTCCATGCCTGCAAAGGAGGGAGAGAGAGACATAGTGAGAGAGAAACAGTGTGTGTAATGAATGCGTATTTTTACCGACAATGCCTGTTTTAAAGTCCATGTCTATGCGAGTGATTGCGCTGGCAA
Organism: Deroplatys truncata; assembly: GCA_030765065.1. Lineage (NCBI taxonomy): Eukaryota > Metazoa > Arthropoda > Insecta > Mantodea > Mantidae > Deroplatys > Deroplatys truncata. The sequence goes on from CM060990.1 coordinate 375,863,779, forward strand.
TGCTATACTTTATCGAAACTACCAGTTTTGAAGTCCATGTCTACGCGTATGCTTGCGCTGGTAGTGCGGTACTTTATCGTCAACGTCTGTTTTAAAGTCCATGTCTACGCGCGTGCTTGCGCTGGCAGTGCGGTATTTATCTTCAACGTCTGTTTTAAAGTCCATGCTTACGCGTGTGCTTGAGTGAGTGGCGGGGTACTATATCGTCAACGTCTGTTTTAAAGACTCTACCTATGCGCTTTTATGCGTGAGTGGGCGGGGTAGTTTTTCGAAAATGACTGTTTTAAAGTCCGTATCTATGTGCGTGGAGTGCTTTATCGTCTGTCTTGACATATTTGTGCTTCTTTTCAGCTGTTTGGTAAAGAGTAACAAGGAAGGTGTCTTGTTTAGGATAGTGTCCATATTTCGTTATTTATTTAGTTCATTTTTTATTTATTAATAACATATTTAACTTTAACTTTCGTCGCTCTCCGCTAAAGAGAGCACAAATGAAGTGCGCGGAAGGCAGTGACAGGCACGGAGTGCGAAGGGGTAAGGGATGAGGTGGTCAAGCCATGCATGCAGGTGCAAGAGACCATTATCGAGTCAGCGCCTACAGGACATGGACCGCGCGCTCGGGTTTTCAGTGAAAGAATCACGCGTTAACGTCTCGTGTTAGGTATTTACGCCAACTCTGTCTTTTCAGTTATGCATTCACCTAAGCGAGGTAATATTCTTATAAGCTCAAAATATATTTTCCTTCAAAAGTAGAATTAAAGGAATGTTATTAGTCGTAATAATCATACACGCATAGTAATCACCTTAACACACACACATACGATGGCAACCAAATGCGCAAGTCAATTCATATACACTTATTTACATTAATCAATCAAAAAATACTTAATTTTATTCATTGTTTATTTTTTAATAACGCATGTAATACTTAACTTTAATGTTAACCACTATCATTTATTTTTTTAATAACATATGTAATACTCGGCTATAATGTTAATCGTATTTATTTTTCAGAGCCACCCCTATGTGTAAACAAACCTTAGAAAAAATATCTTGAAACGTGAAGTTCCTTATCGGGCATTTCAAATGATTTATGCTAGCTTTCCTTGGAGTCAACATGGCCACCGCCGTGCATTCGGTAAGCTTTTAAAATGTCTACTTCCGACATCTTCGACGATGAGCGGAAGAGCGAGCTTTCCGCTCTCTCGGCTAGAGTGCGCACGCGCTGCATTCGCGAGCTGTACCGGGCGGGAGGGAGGGAGGGAGAGGGGGTGTCTGCTAACTTGCTCGCTGCATTGAGGGACCGATCACTCGAGTAGACACTGCATAGAGTAAGGGTCGCGCGCAGGTTTTCAGCGAAATTATCTCTCGTTAACGCCTCGTTATGAGAACTCTGTCCTTTCAGCCATGGAGTCATCTAAGTGTTGTAATATTCTTATAAACCCAAAATATATTTTCCCTCAAAAGTAGAATTAAACAAATGTTATTAGTCGTAATAATTATACACGTGTAATAACCACCTTAACACTCACACACATATACGACGGCGACCAGGTGCGCGAGTCAATTAATATATACTTAATTATATTAATCAGTCAAAAATACTTAATCGCATTCATCGATCGAGGAGCATCCTTTAATTACATAAATCAAGATACATGCGGCAGTCATACTTCGATCGTGGGTTTGCGTCCACCCCTTCAGAGGCAGGAAGCCAGGACGTAATAAGTATAAACCATTACTTTTTTATCACCTACATCTATATGCGTGGGCGGCGACACGCGACGAAAACAATAGCATATTTTTCGACGATCCCCGTCTATCGGCATCAGTAGCGCACAAAGATCCACCTCCATTAACGACTAGCACAATACCCTATTACCTCCACTCCTCTACAGCAAACCATTCAGAACAGACCGTAAAGAGGGAGGCGTGGCGAGCGTACGGGGTTAGACCACAAAGGAGAGGGGTGGCCACAAAGAGAGGGTGTGGCCAGCGTTCCTCCACTACTCTACAGGGAGCCATTCAGACCAGCACACTCAAAGAGGGGGGGTAGACCGCGTACGAGTTTAGACCACAAAGGGGAGGGGTGTGGCCAGCGGCGCAGAGCCTGGCGGCATACTGGTAGAGCACAAAGGAGTTGTTGTGGCCACCGGCACAGTGCCGGGTGGCATGCTAGTAGAGCACAAAGGAGTGGGTGTGGCCACCGGCACAGAGCCAGGCGACATGCTAGGAGGCCACAAAGGAGGGGTCGTGGTCGGCGGCTTTAAGGGTTAGCGCACAAAGAAGGGGGAGGAGTCGGCGGCTTTTAAGGGTCAGACCACAAAGCAGGGGGCGGATTTAGCGAAATCCTATTGTTCTCAGGTCCCCTTCCTTTTTTACTAACGAAGAAAGATTGTTTTATTTGAAACAAAATTCCCCCTTACACACACTCACAAGAGAAAGGAAGAAAACCCATGCCAACCATATAGTGGACGTAGGGTAGAACAGCTATTGTACCTAAAAAGAAAATGTTAATAGATACGAGGAAAGAACGTTTAGTGAAAAATATGCAGCAATATAGCAGTTTTATTCCGTTAGGATAACATATAAGCTAAATGTTCAAAATAGTGACACGAAAGTGTTAATGGAAAAGGGTTGATGTTCTTTTGTTGTAATTATTTCCTTATTTAAAAGCACTCTACTTTTAAAAGCAATTGTATTTTCTGAATAAACGTGCTTTGAAATTAAAAATCTGAAGAAAAAGAAAAGCTTAGAAAATAACGTACGATGCTAGACTTAGATAACTTGTATTATGATTCACGTTCTGAAATCTGAAATGCTTCTCCTCCCTGGTCTGGAATGGAATGTAATGTGTAAAGGAGGGGATTTGACCCCGATACAATGAATGAGGATATTGTTCCTGTGTCCCTCGAGGGATAGGGAGGGACGAGGTGAGACACCAGGCTGCCGGAACCAGGAGTGATGGCGCAGTAATGATAGTGTCCCTGAAGTTTCCGGATTGAGACGCTCCGACAGTCAGGCAGGTAAACCGGAGACCCCACCCCACACAGAGGATCCCCTCCCCTAATTATGCCCCAGCAACCAGCTGAAGACCCAGAGACGAATAATGTTCCGTACAGAGAATCCTTTTTCCCTGCCACGCTGCACCGGAATACCATCGCCGACACTTCCAACATTGAAACTGGCCTAACGGGGTTAAGGATGAATGAAATGAGGAATGTAACGACATGAAGGGACAGGAAATTCGGGGGCTGAGAGAAACCACTCCAGCATTTGCCTGACGACCCGGGAAAACTTCTGAAAACGCCCATGGGTCAGAGTGAACGCTCGCCGGGAAGCGAACCAGGGACCTCTCGAATGCGAGTCGTACGCGTTCCCCAGGCGCCATCTTCACGGAATCTGGAAGATCCGTACTTCAAATCTCGGCTATGGCACTGCATTATTCAGTCTGATTCTACCTTTCCAACGTTGTCCTACACACGGCTTGTGACTTCTTGTTAATTGATATGAACTGTCATTACACTCTTACAAACTTAGTTGTAAGTATAAGAACGCAGTAGCTAAAACGATAGTCAAATTTTTGTGTGTTGGCTTTGAAACTCCACGCTCTGTGCATTACCACGAGAAAAATCTAATGTATTTCTTTCTGCAAATTAGATTTACTAAAGCTTCTTTTTCTATCTGCTTCTTGATAATCCAGATAAACTTTCAATTAATATTTAGTCCATCTCTGTGGTGTGCCCCCCAGGGGCTCACCTTTTGTGAGTACGGGTTAGGCGCACCCAGGGTACCCGAGCCATTCATAGCCATTTTCACACATTCATCCCCGTCCAGTCGAGGTGGGTTCGTTCTCGTGTCCGGGGAACTCAAGGTAGGCTCTCGTGCGTTCTGTGCACTTCATTCCATGTCGCCCCTCCCATCGCTTCTTTCTTCTCTTCTATTTATGCACATTTCGACCCACGCCCATTCATTTACACATCCCTTTTACTTCTTCGCCGGCCTACCTTGAGTGCGAAACGCCCACACAGTTTTAGTTTCTTTTAACCTTTTATTTTAATCCTCCGTGGATACAGCCTGACGGATACCCGCGCACTGGGTGCGCAGCTGGGTGAGTTGGTAATGGCGTCATCCCCACCACCCGAAGTCGTCATGTAGGGTTTGTGTTCGTATCCGCTGTTCAACTGCAGTCCCGCGGGGGGGCCATTGCATGAGCTGCTGACTTCCGACGGCCATTGGGTCCCTCTGTCTATGTTCTGGGAGGTGTGACCCTGGGGTGAGCTAGGTATAGCTAGGCCACTCACCCAAGCCGGGGTAACGCCCGGGAAGTCAGAGACCCAGGTCGGAGACGGTTGCAATGGTGGAGGATTTTTTTTCGCTATGGAGCACCCTTTCTCCATTATTAACAACAAGCGCCGAAAAGTTCTAGTAACAGAAGTAGCACCGCCAACAGCTGGTTGTTTCTTAGTGATTACCCGTACAGAGGAAGGACAATCAATCGAGAAGGTGAACCCTTTTATCATCCAGAAGGGCATTGACTCAATTGCTGGTCCGGTGCTTTCCTGCACTCGTCTTCGTAATGGTTCGCTGTTAGTGCAAAGTAAGTCCTTGTTGAGCGCCACGCTTCTCCACGGTTATCCTATCCGTGTTGAGAAGCACCGTACCTTGAATTCCTGTCGAGGCGTCATCACCACCCATAGCCTCGATGGTATGTCAGACGAAGAGCTAGTGGAATATCTTTACGAACTAAAGGTAACGGCAGTTCATCGAGTGCAGGCCAAACGCGACGGCGTATTGGTGCCCACTGGTACCCTGTTTCTAATATTTGATTGCGTCGATCTACCACGAGCATTTCCGCAGGGTACGAACGGATTTCTGTGAGGCCTTATATTCCTAGACCTCTGCGTTTTTTAAATGCCTACGTTTTGGGCATACGCAAGTCTCATGTAAGAGTACCGTTAACATCTGTGCAACATGTAGCCAGCCGTCACACGAAGGTACCTGTTCAACAGCCCCGGTCTGTGTTAATTGTAAAGCGTCTCATTCTGCGTTGTTTGCCGACTGTCCGCGGTACTTGGACCAGAAGGCGATCCAGGAGATCCGGGTGAAGGAAAAACTCTCATTTGCTGAAGCCCGGAGGCGTTATCATGCGCGTCAACCTTCACGCCTGCGATCGGGCACATTTAGTTCTGTTGTTGCCTCGCCAGTACCACGAATAGATGCCGAAACTCGGACCTGGACCATGACTGGATTAACCGCCACTACCATCCGGCCGTCCATTAAGGCTACAGTTACCAAGCCGTATAATCCTGGTCCCAAGTCAATGAAGTCGCAAGCCGCTGAAAAGAAACCCAAGCAGAAACTTCGTAGGGAAGATTTTCTGAAGGACCCTCCGCGTGCGCGCGGTAACAAAAGTTCACCTTCTCCTCCTCGGAGATCGCATTCCCAGGAAGTTCCTGGGACAAGCCGCGCTCAGCGGCCCCCCTCACCCATCGCCACCCAGAACCGATTCATGGCGCTTGAATTGGTTTCTGGCTCTGAGCGCGTGGGCCCTCCCTTCGAGGAGGCTAAGGAGTCTGACCAACTCCATACCAAAAGCCCGAGCCCAAAGGTTAAACAAAAGGTAATCTTAAGCCGCCCTTCTAAGTAGACATTTTATTCCTTTTATACATGGCTATCCTGACCTGGAACGTACGTGGTGTACGATCGTATAGGGCGGAACTACAACTTTTGTAGCGTTCTCATTCTCCTGTGGTCGTGTGTTTGCAGGAGACCAAGCTTCGCCCTCATGATCCTTTTGATCACCGAGGATATACTCCGGTTCGCTACGACCTTGAACCGGAGGAGGGTACTCCTGCTCATGGTGGTGTCATGATTTTGGTGCGTAACGACGTTCATTTTCAAACTATCACACTTACGTCCGATTTGCAAGCTATTGCGGTTCGCCTTGACTTACCCGGCTTTTTGTTTTCCTTTTGCACTGTGTATTCACCTCCATCGTCTCCCCTCGCTCCCGCGCCCCTCAGGGGTTCAGCTTATGTGAGTACGGGTTTTTGTCGCACCCGGGGGTTCCCGAGCCAATCATCGCCACTATCATCCCCTCACCCCCATCCGGTCGAGGTGGGTTCTTCACGTGACCGGTGGACACAAGGTAGGCTCTCGTGCGTTCTTTACATTCCATTCATACCGCACCTCACCATCGCTCCTTTCTTCTCTTGTCACTTTCCGACCATTTCGCACCACGACATTCACACAACTCTTTTTCTTCCTGGCCGGCCTACCTTGCGTGCGAAACGCCCACACAGTTTTAGTTTCTTTTATCCTTTTATTTAAATCCTCCGTGGACACAGCCTGACGGATACCCGCGCACTGGTGCGCAGCTGCGTGAGTGGCTAATGGCGTCATCCCCACCACCCGGGGTCGTCATGTAGGGTATGTGTTCGTATCCGATGTTCAACTGCAGTCCCGCGGGGGGGCAATTGCATGAGCTGCTGACTTCCGACGGCGATTGGGTCCCTCTGTCTATGTTCTGGGAGGTGTGACCCTGGGGTGAGATAGGTATAGATAGACCACTCACCCAAGCCGGGGTAACGCCCGGGAAGTCAGAGCCCGAGGCCGGAGACGGTTGCAATGGTGGAGGATTTTTTTTCGCTATGTAGCACCCTTTCTCCATTATAAACAACAAGCGCCGAAAAACTTTAGTAACAGAAGTAGCAACGCCAACATCTGGTTGTTACTTAGTGATTACCCGTACAGAGGAGGGACAATCATTCGAGAAGTTGAACCCTTTTATTATCCAGAAGGGCATTGACTCAATTGCTGGTCCGGTTGTTTCCTGCACTCGGCTTCGTAATGGTTCGTTGCTAGTTCAAAGCAAATCCGAGGCACAAAATAAGTCCTTGTTCAGCGCCACGCTTCTCCACGGTTATCCTATACGTGTTGAGAAGCATCGCACCTTAAATTCTTGTAGATGCGTTTTCACCACGCATAGCCTCGATGGCATCTCGGACGAGGACCTGGTCGAATATCTTGCAGACCAGAAGGTGACAGCGGTTATTCGAGTGCAGGCCAAACGCGACGGCGTATTGGTACCCACTCGTACCCTGTTTCTAACATTTGATGGCGTCGATCTGACCACGAGCATCTCCGCAGGGTACGAACGTATTTCTGTGAGGCCTTATATTCCTAGACCTCTGCGTTGTTTTAAGTGCCAACGTTTTGGGCATACGCAAGTCTCCTGTAAGAGTGCCGTTAACATCTGTGCAACATGCAGCCAGCCCTCACACGAAGGTGCCTGTTCAACAGCCCCCGTCTGCGTTAATTGTAAAGGGTCACATTCTGCTTCGTTTGCAGACTGTCCGCGGTATTTGGACGAGAAGGCGATCCAGGAGATCCGGGTAAAGGAGAAACTCTCCTTCGCCCAAGCCCGGAGGCGTTTCCATGCGCACCAACCTTCACTCCTGCGATCTGGCACATTTAGTTCTGTTGTTGCCTCGCCAGTACCACGAGTAGATACCGAAACTCAGACCTGGACCTTGACTGGATTAACCGCACTACCATCCGGCTGTCTATTAAAGCTACTGTTACCAAGCCCTATAAACCTGGTCCAAAATCAATGAAGTCGCAAGCCGCTGAAAAGAAGCCCAAGCAGAAACTACGTAGGGAAGATTTTTTGAAAGACCCTCCGCGTGCGCGCGGTAACAAAAGTTCACCTTCTCCTCCTCGGTGGTCCTCCTCAGGGGCTCACCTTATGTGAGTACGGGTTTTTGGCGCACCCGGGGGTTCCCGAGCCAATAATCGCCATATTCATCCCCTCACCCCCATCCGGTCGAGGTGGGTTCTTCAAGTGACCGGTGGACACAAGGTAGGCTCTCGTGCGTTCTTTGCATTCCATCCATACCGCACCCCACCATCGTTTCTTTCTTCCCTTATCACTTTCCGACCATTTCGCACCACGACATTCGCATATCTCTTTTTCTTCCCCGCCTGCCTACCTTGCGTGCGAAACGCCCACTGTCACACTTACATCCGACTTGCAAGCTGTTGCCGTTCGCCTTCACTTACCCGGCTTTTTGTTTTCTGTTTGCTCTGTATATTCACCTCCATCGTCTCCCCTCGCTCCCGCGGACATTCGAGCTCTCCTGTCCGCTCTCCCAACACCATTTCTTCTGTTGGGAGATTTTAATGCCCATCACCCACTATGGGGTTCGCCAAGGGCTTGTGCGAGGGGAACTCTTCTTTCCGACATTTTTTATCAGTTCAATCTTTCCATCCTCAATACAGGTGTACCTACTTTTATTTCTGATTCTTCTGGTACTTTCTCTCACCTGGACCTTGCGATTTGCTCAATCCAGCTTGCACGTCGCCTTCACTGGAACGTCGTCGCTGACACCTACTCCAGCGACCATTTCCCCTGCATCGTTTCTCTTCTGTCGCACCACGTACAGCATTCCAGAGTACCTACCTGGATATTCGCAAAAGCCGACTGGAGCTTGTATTCCGGCCTCGTGCATTTTGACGACCAGCCCTTCTCCGACATTAATCAACTAGTGCAGCACCTTACGTCTATTATTGTCTCAGCCGCCGAACGTGCCATACCCCGTTCATCCTCCTAACCTCGGCGGCCACCTGTTCCGTGGTGGAACGAGGATTGTCGGGACGCCGTTCGTGCCCGTAGGACTGCACTTAGGGTGTTTCGGCGCCACCCTACACTTGATAATTTGGTGACTTTTAAACAATCGCGCGCCAGGGCTCGTCGCTCTATTCAGGATAGCAAGAAGGCGTCGTGGGCTCGTTTTGTCGAGTCTTTTAATCGCTTTACGCCTTCATCTGTTGTTTGGGATAAACTTCGTCGCTTCTCAGGTAAAGTGTCGCATTGTACTGTTTCTGGCCTACAGGTTTCTAATGCCACCATAGTGGATACGGCTGCCATCGCTAACACTCTGGGTGCTGCCTTTGAGGCGGTATCCAGTTCAGACCATTATTCCGCCGGCTTTCGCTCTATTAAAGACCGGCAGGATTCCGCATCATATACTTTTCGGTCTGCTAATGATGAATGCTATAACGAACTATTCACAATGAGGGAGCTGGAGCACGCTCTTCATTGCTCTCGGCACTCCGCTCCCGGGCCGGACGGCATTCATGTCCTGATGTTAAAGAACCTTTCAGCCGACAGTAAACTATTTCTCTTACAAGTCTATAACCGTATTTGGCAAGACGGCATTTTTCCTTCCGTTTGGCGCGAAGCCACCATTGTCCCTATACTTAAGCCTGGGAAGGATCGCCAACTACCTTCCAGCTACCGCCCTATCTCCCTCACCAGTTGCATTTGCAAGGTGATGGAGCGCATGATCAACGGGCGGTTGACATGGTGGCTTGACTCTCAGAAACTTCTAGCGAACGCTCAGTGCGGGTTTCGTCGCTATCGCTCTACCGTCGACCATCTGGTGTCCTTGTCGACGCATATTATGAATGGATTTCTGAGAAAGTGTCAAACCGTGGCTGTATTTTTTGACCTGGAGAAAGCTTATGACACTTGTTGGAGGGGTGGCATTTTACGTACACTTCACGATTGGAATATCCGCGGTCGTCTTCCCATATTTCTTCGGGAGTTTATGACGGACCGCGTCTTTCGTGTACGTGTGGGCTCGGTTTTATCTCGTCGTTTTATTCAAGAGAACGGAGTACCGCAGGGCTCTGTACTCAGTGTCACACTTTTTGCGATTGCTATCAACCCCATTGTTGATTGTATTCCACCTGGCATTTCATCGTCCCTTTTTGTTGACGATTTCGCTATTTATTGCAGTTCACTGCGGACCTGTCTACTCGTACGCCGTCTCCAGAGCTGTATCGACCGTCTCTACGCCTGGAGTAACGCCAACGGCTTTAATTTCTCCGCCGAGAAATCCGTCTGCATCAACTTCTGGCGCCGGAAGTATTTCCCTCCGCCCTCTCTCCATCTTGGGCCAGGGATACTTCCGTTTGCAGACGAGGCGAAATTTTTGGGGTTGATTTTTGACTGGAAGTTGTGTTGGACCTCGCACGTTTCCTTTTTAAAAGCAAAGTGTGACCGTTCTCTTAATCTTTTACGTGTTTTAAGTGGCACATCCTGGGGAGCTGATCGGACCGTCCTTCTTCGCCTTTATCGCTCTTTTGTCCGATCCAAACTTGACTACGGGTGAATAGTTTATTCGTCGGCACGTCCATCTGTGTTACGTCGTTTGAATCCCATTCATCATCGTGGTATTAGAGTCGCTACAGGGGCCTTTCCAACTAGCCCCGTGCCCATTCTTTACGCTGAGGCTGCAGAGCCTCCGCTGTCTTTCAGGCGTGAGATGCTCTTATGTAGCTATGCTTGTCGGCTCTCAAGCTTGCCTAACCACCCGTCCTTCGATGTATTTTACGAGGATTCGCTAGATCGACAATATTTCGTTAGCTCCTCTGCATTGCTCCCCCCAGGGGTTCGATTTCGACTGCTACTTCGGCATTTGGACGTTTCGCCAGCGCCGGCCCTTACCCGAGGGGAAACGCGTTTTCCTCCATGGTCGCGCGCTGAGGCCCACATCCACCTTGGGCTAACGTCGATGCCGAAAAATGCGACCCCTGCTTCTGTTCTTAGATCCGCCTTTTTAGAACTACAGGCGCAGTTCGGGGACTGTCATTTTATATATACTGATGGGTCTAAGACTGATGTTGGAGTAGGATGTGCCTTTGTTTGTAGTGTACGGAGTTTTACTTTTCGTTTACCTCGACAATGTTCAATTTTTACCGCCGAACTTTTTAGCATTTATCGATCTGTTTTACACATCCAGCGGCACGACTTACGTAATTGTTTTATTTGTACGGACTCTCTGAGTGCCCTTCAGGCTATTCATGCGCTGTACAATTAACACCCACTCGTACAGCGCATACATGACCTGCTCCACTCGCTCGGTGTCTCTGGCATCAGCGTCTCCTTCATATGGATTCCAGGTCATGTGGGCATCTCAGGTAACGAGTCTGCCGACGCCGCTGCGAAATCGGCGATTTTATTACACAGATTTTTTACCTCTGTAGTTCCCTCGTCAGATTCGTGTGCTCTTTTACGTCGCCGCATCCTCTCGCGCTGGCGCGATGAGTGGACGGCCCTCCGGGGGAACAAGTTGCGGGAGGTTAAGCCTCTCCCGTAAATCTGGAGTACCCCTTCTCGTTCTTCACGTCGGGAGGAGGTACTTTTAGCCCGCTTACGAATTGGACATTGTGTTTTTAGTCATAGGTATTTGCTCAGTGGTGACCCCGCACCACTCTGTGGGCAGTGTGACGTGCCCATAACGGTGCGTCACATTTTAACAGAGTGTCAGGTTTTAGCTGCATTGCGTGCTCGTGTAGGTCTGCCTGTTGGCTTAGCCAACGTTTTGGCAGACGACACGCATGCTGTGGAATGTGTTTTACGTTTTATTCATGACAGTGATTTTAAACTGCGCATTTAATGCGTTGAGCGTCTTTTAGCTTATTACTTTTATTCTGTCAGTTTTTATGGGTACTCTATTCCCCAGTGGACATATGGCGCTCATGTCCCTCGCATTCCATAGTTCTTGAGACGTTTTAATCGTTTATTGCCTATGCTTTTAGTGTGTTGGTTTTTTCAGATATTTGTATTGTTATTGTTGTTGTTATTGATTTTATTGTTGATATTGATTTTATTGTTGTTATTGTTATTCTTGTTGTTATTGTTATCATTATTGCTATTGTTATCTTATTGTTATTTTTAGCCTTTTGGACAACGCGGGTTTACGTCCCGATTTTTAATTATGCGGTTCTTTTACCTGTTTTTATCTTTTGACTTTATATTTTCTCCATTGTAAGGGCGCTGATGACCTCAGCAGTTTAGCGCCCTTAAGCCGCATATCATCATCATCATTCAGTGGAACGTCGTCGCTTACACCTACTCCAGCGACCATTACCCCTGCATCGTTTCTCTTCTGCCACACCACGTACTGCATTCTAGAGTACCTACCTGGATATTCACAAAAGCCGACTGGAGCTTGTATTCCAGCCTCGTGCATTTTTACGATCAGCCCTTAGGCGACATTAACCAACTAGTGCAGCACCTTACGTCTACGATTTTCTCTGCCGTCGAACGCGCAATTCCCCGTTCATCCTCTCAACCTGGGCGACTGCCTGTTCCGTAGTGGAACGAGGATGGTCGGGACGCCGTTCGTGCCCGTAGGACTGCACTTAGGGTGTTTCGGCGACACCCTACGCTTGATAATTTGGTGAATTTTAAACAATCGCGCGCCAGGGCTCGTCGCATTATTCAGGATAGCAAGAGGGCGTCGCGGACTCGTTATGTAGAGTCTTATAACTGCTTTACGCCTTCATCCATTGTTTGAGATAAACTTCGTCGCTTCTCAGGTAAAGTGTCGCATTGTATTGTTTCTGGCCTTCGGGTTTCCAATTCCACCATAGTAGATCCGGCTGCCAATGCTAACACTTTGGGTGCTGCCTTTGAGGCGGTTTCCAGTTCAGACCATTTTTCCGCCGGCTTTCGCTATATTAAACACCGGCTTGATTCCGTAACATATAATTTTCAGTCTGCTAATTCTGAATGTTATAACGAACGTTTTACAATGAGGGAGCTGGAGCACGTTCTTCATTGCTCTAGGCACTTCGCTCCTGGGCCGGACGGCATCCATATTCTGATGTTAAAGAACCTTTCAGCCGACAGTAAACTCTTTCTCTTACAGGTCTATAACCGTATTTGGCAAGACGGCATTTTTCCTTCCGTTTGGCGCGAAGCCACCATTGTCCCTATACTTATGCCTGGGAAGGATCGCCAACTACCTTCCAGCTACCGCCCTATCTCCCACACCAGTTGCATTTGCAAGGTGATGGAGCGCATTATCAACGGGCGGTTGACATGGTGGCTTGAGTCTCAGAAACTTCTAGCGAACGCTCAGTGCGGGTTTCGTCGCTATCGCTCTACCGTCGACCATCTGGTGTCCTTGTCGACGCATATTATGAATGGATTTCTGAGAAAGTGTCAAACCGTGGCTGTATGTTTTGACCTGGAGAAAGCTTATGACACTTGTTGGAGGGGCGGCATTTTACGTACACTTCACGATTGGAATATCCGCGGTCGTCTTCCCATATTTCTTCGGGAGTTTATGACGGACCGCGTCTTTCGTGTACGTGTGGGCTCGGTTTTATCTCGTCGTTTTATTCAAGAGAACGGAGTACCGCAGGGCTCTGTACTCAGTGTCACACTTTTTGCTATTGCTATCAACCCCATTGTTGATTGTATTCCACCTGGCATTTCATCGTCCCTTTTTGTTGACGATTTCGCTATTTATTGCAGTTCACGGCGGACCTGTCTACTCGAACGCCGTCTCCAGAGCTGTATCGACCGTCTCTACGCCTGTAGTAACGCCAACGGCTTTAATTTCTCCGCCGAGAAATCCGTCTGCATCAACTTCTGGCGCCGGAAGTATTTCCCTCCGCCCTCTCTCCATCTTGGGCCAGGGATACTTCCGTTTGCAGACGAGGCGAAATTTTTGGGGTTGAATTTTGACAGGAAGTTGTGTTGGACCTCGCACGTTTCCTTTTTAAAAGCAAAGTGTGACCGTTCTCTTAATATTTTACGTGTTTTAAGTGGCACATCCTGGTGAGCTGATCGGACCGTCCTTCTTCGCCTTTATCGCTCTTTGGTCCGATCCAAGCTTGATTACGGGTGTATTGTTTATTCGTCGGCACGTCCATCTGTGTTACGTCGATTGAATGCTATTCACCATCGTGGCATAAGAGTCGCTACAGGGGCCTTTCCAACTAGCCCTGCACCCAGTCTGTACGCAGAAGCTGCAGAGCCTCCGCTGTCCTTCCGGCGTGAGACCCCTCAGGGGCTCACCTTATGTGAGTACGGGTTTTTGGCGCACCCGGGGGTTCCCGAGCCAATCATCGCCACATTCATCCCCTCACCCCCATCCGGTCGACGTGGGTTCTTCTCGTGACCGGTGGACCCAAGGTAGGCTCTCGTGCGTTCTTTGCATTCCATCCATACCGCACCTCACCATCGTTTCTTTCTTCCCATATCACTTTCCGACCATTTCGCACCACGACATTCGCATATCTCTCTTTTTCTTCCCCAACGGCCTACCTTGCGTGCGAAACGCCCACACAGTTTTAGTTTTTTTTATCTTTTTATTTAAATCCTCCGTGACACAGCCTGACGGATACCCGCGCACCGCGTGCGCAGCTGGGTGAGTGGGTAATGGCGTCATCCCCACCACCCGGGGTCGTCATGTAGGGTTGTTGTTCGTATCCGCTGTTCAACTGCAGTCCCGCGGGGGGGGGCCATTGCATGAGCTGCTGGCTTCCGACGGCGATTGGGTCCCTCTGTCTATGTTCTGGGAGGTGTGACCCTGGGGTGAGCTAGGTATAGATAGGCCACTCACCCAAGCCGGGGTAACGCCCGGGAAGTCAGAGCCCGAGGTCGGAGACGGTTGCAATGGTGGAGGATTTTTTTCGCTATGGAGCACCCTTTCTCCATTGTTAACAACAAGCGCCGCAAAGTTTTAGTAACAGAAGTAGCACCGCCAACAGCTGGTTGTTACTTAGTGATTTCCCGTACAGAGGAGGGACAATCCTTCGAGAAGGTGAACCCTTTTATTATCCAGAAGGGCATTGACTCAATTGCTGGTCCGGTTCTTTCCTGCACTCGGCTTCGTAATGGTTCGTTGCTAGTTCAAAGCAAATCCGAGGCACAAAGTAAGTCCTTGTTGAGCGCCACGCTTCTCCACAGTTATCCTATCCGTGTTGAGAAGCACCGCACCTTGAATTCTTGTAGAGGCGTTGTCACCACGCACAGCCTCGATGGTATCTCTGACGAAGATCTGGTGGAATATCTTGCAGACCAGAGGGTGACAGCGGTTCATCGAGTGCAGGCCAAACGCGACGGCGTGTTGGTACCCACTCGTACCCTGTTTATTACATTTGATGGCGTCGATCTGCCCACGAGCATTTCCGCAGTGTACGAACGTATTTCTGTGAGGCCTTATATTCCTAGACCTCTGCGTTGTTTTAAATGCCAACGTTTTGGGCATACGCAAGTCTCATGTAAGAGTGCCGTTAACATCTGTGCCACCTGTAGCCAGCCCTCACACGAAGGTACCTGTTCAACAGCCCCCGTCTGCGTTAATTGTAAAGGGTCTCATTCTGCTTCGTTTGCCGACTGACCGCGGTACTTGGGCGAGAAGGCGATCCAGGAGATCCGGCTAAAGGAAAAACTCTCCTTCGCTGAAGCCCGGAGGCCTTACCATGCGCGCCAACCTTCACTCCTGCGATCTGGCACATTTAGTTCTGTTGTTGCCTCGCCAGTACCACGAGTAGATGCCGAAACTCAGACCTGGACCTTGACTGGATTAACCGCCACTACCATCCGGCCATCTATTAAGGCTACAGTTACCAAGCCGTATAAACCTGGTCCCAAGTCAATGAAGTCGCAAGCCGTTGAAAAGAAGCCCAAGCAGAAACTTCGTAGGGAAGATTTTTTGAAAGACCCTCCGCGTGCGCGCGGTAACAAAAGTTCACCTTCTCCTCCTCGGAGGTCGCTGTCCCAGGATGGTCCTGGGACAAGCCGCGCTCAGCGGCACCCTTCACCCATCGCCACCCAGAACCGATTCACGGCGCTTGAATCGGTTTCTGGCACTGAGCGCGTGGGCCCTCCCTCCGAGGAAGCTATGGAGTCTGACCAACTCCATACAAAAAGCCCGAGCCCAAAGCTTAAACAAAAGGTAATTTTAAGCCGCCCTTCTAAATAGACAGTTTATCCCCTTATTCTTAATGGCTATCCTGACCTGGAACGTACGTGGTGTACGATCGCATAGGGCGGAACTGCAACTTTTATTGCGTTCCCATTCGCCTATGGCCGTATGTTTGTAGGAGACTAAGCTTCGCCCTCACGATCCTTTTGATCTCCGAGGATATACTCCGGTACGCTACGACCTTGAACCGGAGGAGGGTACTCCTGCTCATGGAGGTGTCATGTTCTTAGTGCGTAACGACGTTCATTTTACACCTGTCACACTTACATCCGACTTGCAAGCTGTTGCCGTTCGCCTTCACTTACCCGGCTTTTTGTTTTCTGTTTGCTCTGTATATTCACCTCCATCGTCTCCCCTCGCTCCCGCGGACATTCGAGCTCTCCTGTCCGCTCTCCCAACACCATTTCTTCTGTTGGGAGATTTTAATGCCCATCACCCACTATGGGGTTCGCCAAGGGCTTGTGCGAGGGGAACTCTTCTTTCCGACATTTTTTATCAGTTCAATCTTTCCATCCTCAATACAGGTGCACCTACTTTTATTTCTGATTTTTCTGGTACATTCTCTCACCTGGACCTTGCGATTTGCTCAATCCAGCTTGCACGTCGTCTTCAGTGGAACGTCGTCGCTGACACCTACTCCAGCGACCATTTCCCCTGCATCGTTTCTCTTCTGTCGCACCACGTACAGCATTCCAGAGTACCTACCTGGACATTCGCAAAAGCCGACTGGAGCTTGTATTCCAGCCTCGTGCATTTTGACGACCAGCCCTTCTCCGACATTAATCAACTAGTGCAGCACCTTACGTCTATTATTTTCTCAGCCGCCGAACTTGCAATACCCCGTTCATCCTCCCACCCTCGGCAGCCACCTGTTCCGTGGTGGAACGAGGATTGTCGGGACGCCGTTCGTGCCCGTAGGACTGCACTTAGGGTGTTTCGGCGCCACCCTACACTTGATAATTTGGTGACTTTTAAACAATCGCGCGCCAGGGCTCGTCGCATTATTCAGGATAGCAAGAAGGCATCTTGGGCTCGTTTTGTCGAGTCTTTTAATCGTTTTACGCCTTCATCCGTTGTTTGGGATAAACTTCGTCGCTTCTCAGGTAAAGTGTCACATTGTACTGTTTCTGGCCTTCAGGTTTCTAATGCCACCATAGTGGATCCGGCTGCCATCGCTAACACTCTGGGTTCTGCCTTTGAGGCGGTATCCAGTTCAGACCATTATTGCGCCGGCTTTCGCTCTATTAAAGACCGGCAGGATTCCGCATCATATACTTTTCGGTCTGCTAATGTTGAATGCTATAACGAACTATTCACAATGAGGGAGCTGGAGCACGCTCTTCATTGCTCTCGGCACTCCGCTCCCGGGCCGGACGGCATTCATGTCCTGATGTTAAAGAAACTTTCAGCCGACAGTAAACTCTTTCTCTTACAGGTCTATAACCGTATTTGGCAAGACGGCATTTTTCCTTCCGTTTGGCGCGAAGCCACCATTGTCCCTATACTAAAGCCTAGGAAGGATCGCCAACTACCTTCCAGCTACCGCCCTATCTCCCTCACCAGTTGCATTTGCAAGGTGATGGAGCGCATGATCAACGGGCGGTTGACATGGTGGCTTGAGTCTCAGAAACTTCTAGCGAACGCTCAGTGCGGATTTCGTCGCTATCGCTCTACCGTCGACCATCTGGTGTCCTTGTCGACGCATATTATGAATGGATTTCTGAGAAAGTGTCAAACCGTGGCTGTATTTTTTGACCTGGAGAAAGCTTATGACACTTGTTGGAGGGGCGGCATTTTACGTACACTTCACGCATGGAATATCCGCGGTCGTCTTCCCATATTTCTTCGGGAGTTTATGACGGACCGCGTCTTTCGTGACGTGTGGGCTCGGTTTTATCTCGTCGTTTTATTCAAGAGAACGGAGTACCACAGGGCTCTGTACTCAGTGTCACACTTTTTGCGATTACTATCAACCCCATTGTTGATTGTATTCCACCTGGCATTTCATCGTCCCTTTTTGTTGACGATTTCGCTATTTATTGCAGTTCACGGCGGACCTGTCTACTCGAACGCCGTCTCCAGAGCTGTATCGACCGTCTCTACGCCTGTAGTAACGCCAACGGCTTTAATTTCTCCGCCGAGAAATCCGTCTGCATCAACTTCTGGCGCCGGAAGTATTTCCCTCCGCCCTCTCTCCATCTTGGGCCAGGGATACTTCCGTTTGCAGACGAGGCGAAATTTTTGGGGTTGATTTTTGACAGGAAGTTGTGTTGGACCTCGCACGTTTCCTTTTTAAAAGCAAAGTGTGACCGTTCTCTGAATCTTTTACGTGTTTTAAGTGGCACATCCTGGGGAGCTGATCGGACCGTCCTTCTTCGCCTTTATCGCTCTTTGGTCCGATCCAAACTTGAATACGGGTGTATAGTTTATTCGTCGGCACGTCCATCTGTGTTACGTCGTTTGAATCCCATTCATCATCGTGGTATTAGAGTCGCTACAGGGGCCTTTCCAACTAGCCCCGTGCCCTGTCTTTACGCTGAGGCTGCAGAGCCTCCGCTGTCTTTCAGGCGTGAGATGCTCTTATGTAGCTATGCTTGTCGGCTCTCAAGCTTGCCTAACCACCCGTCCTTCGATGTATTTTACGAGGATTCGCTAGATCGACAATATTTCGTTAGCTCCTCTGCATTGCTCCCCCCAGGGGTTCGATTTCGACTGCTACTTTGGCATTTGGGCGTTACGCCAGCTCCGGCCCTTACCCGAGGGGAAACGCGTTTTCCTCCATGGTCGCGCGCTGAGGCCCACATCCACCTTGGGCTAACGTCGATGCCGAAAAATGCGACCCCTGCTTCTGTTCTTAGATCCGCCTTTTTGAACTACAGGCGCAGTTCGGAGACTGTCATTTTATATATACTGATGGGTCTAAGACTGATGTTGGAGTAGGATGTGCCTTTGTTTTTGGTGTACGGAGTTTTACTTTTCGTTTACCTCAACAATGTTCAATTTTTACCGCCGAACTTTTTAGCATTTATCAATCTGTTTTATTCATTCAGCGGCACGACTTACGGCACTGTTTTATTTGTACGGACTCTCTGAGTGCCCTTCAGGCTATTCATGCGCTGTACAGTTACCACCCACTCGTACAGCGCATACATGACCTGCTCCACTCGCTCGGTGTCTCTGGCATCAGCGTCTCCTTCATGTGGATTCCAAGTCATGTGGGCATCTCAGGTAACGAGTCTGCCGACGCCGCTGCGAAATCGGCGATTTTATTACCCAGATTTTTTACCTCTGTAGTTCCCTCGTCAGATTCGTGTGCTCTTTTACGTCGCCGCATCCTCTCGCGCTGGCGCGATGAGTGGACGGCCCTCCGGGGGAACAAGTTGCGGGAGGTTAAGCCTCTCCCGTTAATCTGGGGTACCCCTTCTTGTTCGTCACGTCGGGAGGAGGTACTTTTAGCCCGCTTACGAATTGGACATTGTGTTTTAGTCATAGATATTTGCTCAGTGGTGACCCCCCACCACTCTGTGGGCAGTGTGACGTGCCCTTAACGGTGCGTCACATTTTAACAGAGTGTCAGGTTTTAGCTGCCTTGCCCCCTCAGGGGCTCACCTTATGTGAGTACGGGTTTTTGGCGCACCCGGGGGTTCCCGAGCCAATCATCGCCACATTCATCCCCTCACCCCTATCCGGTCGACGTGGGTTCTTCTCGTGACCGGTGGACCCAAGGTAGGCTCTCGTGCGTTCTTTTCATTCCATCCATACCGCACCTCACCATCGTTTCTTTCTTTCCTTATCACTTTCCGGCCATTTCGCACCACGACATTCACATATCTCTCTTTTTCTTCCCCGCCGGCCTACCTTGCGTGCGAAACGCCCACACAGTTTTAGTTCCTTTATCTTTTTATTTAAATCCTCCGTGGACACGGCCTGACGGATACCCGCGCACCGCGTGCGCAGCTGGGTGAGTGGGTAATGGCGTCATCCCCACCACCCGGGTTCGTCATGTAGGGTTTGTGTTCGTATCCGCTGTTCGACTGCAGTCCCGCGGGGGGGCCATTGCATGAGCTGCTGGCTTCCGACGGCGATTGGGTCCCTCTGTCTATGTTCTGGGAGGTGTGACCCTGGGGTGAGTCTGGTATAGATAGGCCACTCACCCAAGCCGGGGTAACGCCCGGGAAGTCAGAGCCCGAGGTCGGAGACGGTTGCAATGGTGGAGGATTTCTTTTCGCTATGGAGCACCCTTTCTCCATTAATACAAACAAGCGCCGAAAAACTATTGTAACAGAAGTAGCACCGCCGACAGCTGGTTGTTACTTAGTCATTTCAAGAAGAGAAGAAGGACAAAATTTTGAGAAGGTGAACCCTTTTATCATTCAGAAGGGAATAGATGCTATTGCTGGTGCGGTTCAATCATGCACTCGTCTACGGAATTGTTCCTTATTGGCACAAACTAAGTCCGATCAGCAAAGTAAGACCTTGTTGCGCGCTACGCTTCTCCACGGTTACCCCATCCGTGTTGAGAAGCACCGCACATTGAACTCCTGTCGGGGCGTCGTTACCACCCATAGCCTCGATGGTATATCGGACGAGGATCTCGTAGAATATCTATCCGATCAAAAGGTGACTGCAGTGCATCGAGTGCAGGCCAAACGCGACGGCGTATTGGTACCCACTCGTACCCTGTTTATTACATTTGATGGCGTCGATCTGCCCACGAGCATTTCCGCAGTGTACGAACGTATTTCTGTGAGGCCTTATATTCCTAGACCTCTGCGTTGTTTTAAATGCCAACGTTTTGGGCATACGCAAGTCTCATGTAAGAGTGCCGTTAACATCTGTGCCACCTGTAGCCAGCCCTCACACGAAGGTACCTGTTCAACAGCCCCCGTCTGCGTTAATTGTAAAGGGTCTCATTCTGCTTCGTTTGCCGACTGACCGCGGTACTTGGGCGAGAAGGCGATCCAGGAGATCCGGCTAAAGGAAAAACTCTCCTTCGCTGAAGCCCGGAGGCCTTACCATGCGCGCCAACCTTCACTCCTGCGATCTGGCACATTTAGTTCTGTTGTTGCCTCGCCAGTACCACGAGTAGATGCCGAAACTCAGACCTGGACCTTGACTGGATTAACCGCCACTACCATCCGGCCATCTATTAAGGCTACAGTTACCAAGCCGTATAAACCTGGTCCCAAGTCAATGAAGTCGCAAGCCGTTGAAAAGAAGCCCAAGCAGAAACTTCGTAGGGAAGATTTTTTGAAAGACCCTCCGCGTGCGCGCGGTAACAAAAGTTCACCTTCTCCTCCTCGGAGGTCGCTGTCCCAGGATGGTCCTGGGACAAGCCGCGCTCAGCGGCACCCTTCACCCATCGCCACCCAGAACCGATTCACGGCGCTTGAATCGGTTTCTGGCACTGAGCGCGTGGGCCCTCCCTCCGAGGAAGCTATGGAGTCTGACCAACTCCATACAAAAAGCCCGAGCCCAAAGCTTAAACAAAAGGTAATTTTAAGCCGCCCTTCTAAATAGACAGTTTATCCCCTTATTCTTAATGGCTATCCTGACCTGGAACGTACGTGGTGTACGATCGCATAGGGCGGAACTGCAACTTTTATTGCGTTCCCATTCGCCTATGGCCGTATGTTTGTAGGAGACTAAGCTTCGCCCTCACGATCCTTTTGATCTCCGAGGATATACTCCGGTACGCTACGACCTTGAACCGGAGGAGGGTACTCCTGCTCATGGAGGTGTCATGTTCTTAGTGCGTAACGACGTTCATTTTACACCTGTCACACTTACATCCGACTTGCAAGCTGTTGCCGTTCGCCTTCACTTACCCGGCTTTTTGTTTTCTGTTTGCTCTGTATATTCACCTCCATCGTCTCCCCTCGCTCCCGCGGACATTCGAGCTCTCCTGTCCGCTCTCCCAACACCATTTCTTCTGTTGGGAGATTTTAATGCCCATCACCCACTATGGGGTTCGCCAAGGGCTTGTGCGAGGGGAACTCTTCTTTCCGACATTTTTTATCAGTTCAATCTTTCCATCCTCAATACAGGTGCACCTACTTTTATTTCTGATTTTTCTGGTACATTCTCTCACCTGGACCTTGCGATTTGCTCAATCCAGCTTGCACGTCGTCTTCAGTGGAACGTCGTCGCTGACACCTACTCCAGCGACCATTTCCCCTGCATCGTTTCTCTTCTGTCGCACCACGTACAGCATTCCAGAGTACCTACCTGGACATTCGCAAAAGCCGACTGGAGCTTGTATTCCAGCCTCGTGCATTTTGACGACCAGCCCTTCTCCGACATTAATCAACTAGTGCAGCACCTTACGTCTATTATTTTCTCAGCCGCCGAACTTGCAATACCCCGTTCATCCTCCCACCCTCGGCAGCCACCTGTTCCGTGGTGGAACGAGGATTGTCGGGACGCCGTTCGTGCCCGTAGGACTGCACTTAGGGTGTTTCGGCGCCACCCTACACTTGATAATTTGGTGACTTTTAAACAATCGCGCGCCAGGGCTCGTCGCATTATTCAGGATAGCAAGAAGGCATCTTGGGCTCGTTTTGTCGAGTCTTTTAATCGTTTTACGCCTTCATCCGTTGTTTGGGATAAACTTCGTCGCTTCTCAGGTAAAGTGTCACATTGTACTGTTTCTGGCCTTCAGGTTTCTAATGCCACCATAGTGGATCCGGCTGCCATCGCTAACACTCTGGGTTCTGCCTTTGAGGCGGTATCCAGTTCAGACCATTATTGCGCCGGCTTTCGCTCTATTAAAGACCGGCAGGATTCCGCATCATATACTTTTCGGTCTGCTAATGTTGAATGCTATAACGAACTATTCACAATGAGGGAGCTGGAGCACGCTCTTCATTGCTCTCGGCACTCCGCTCCCGGGCCGGACGGCATTCATGTCCTGATGTTAAAGAAACTTTCAGCCGACAGTAAACTCTTTCTCTTACAGGTCTATAACCGTATTTGGCAAGACGGCATTTTTCCTTCCGTTTGGCGCGAAGCCACCATTGTCCCTATACTAAAGCCTAGGAAGGATCGCCAACTACCTTCCAGCTACCGCCCTATCTCCCTCACCAGTTGCATTTGCAAGGTGATGGAGCGCATGATCAACGGGCGGTTGACATGGTGGCTTGAGTCTCAGAAACTTCTAGCGAACGCTCAGTGCGGATTTCGTCGCTATCGCTCTACCGTCGACCATCTGGTGTCCTTGTCGACGCATATTATGAATGGATTTCTGAGAAAGTGTCAAACCGTGGCTGTATTTTTTGACCTGGAGAAAGCTTATGACACTTGTTGGAGGGGCGGCATTTTACGTACACTTCACGCATGGAATATCCGCGGTCGTCTTCCCATATTTCTTCGGGAGTTTATGACGGACCGCGTCTTTCGTGACGTGTGGGCTCGGTTTTATCTCGTCGTTTTATTCAAGAGAACGGAGTACCACAGGGCTCTGTACTCAGTGTCACACTTTTTGCGATTACTATCAACCCCATTGTTGATTGTATTCCACCTGGCATTTCATCGTCCCTTTTTGTTGACGATTTCGCTATTTATTGCAGTTCACGGCGGACCTGTCTACTCGAACGCCGTCTCCAGAGCTGTATCGACCGTCTCTACGCCTGTAGTAACGCCAACGGCTTTAATTTCTCCGCCGAGAAATCCGTCTGCATCAACTTCTGGCGCCGGAAGTATTTCCCTCCGCCCTCTCTCCATCTTGGGCCAGGGATACTTCCGTTTGCAGACGAGGCGAAATTTTTGGGGTTGATTTTTGACAGGAAGTTGTGTTGGACCTCGCACGTTTCCTTTTTAAAAGCAAAGTGTGACCGTTCTCTGAATCTTTTACGTGTTTTAAGTGGCACATCCTGGGGAGCTGATCGGACCGTCCTTCTTCGCCTTTATCGCTCTTTGGTCCGATCCAAACTTGAATACGGGTGTATAGTTTATTCGTCGGCACGTCCATCTGTGTTACGTCGTTTGAATCCCATTCATCATCGTGGTATTAGAGTCGCTACAGGGGCCTTTCCAACTAGCCCCGTGCCCTGTCTTTACGCTGAGGCTGCAGAGCCTCCGCTGTCTTTCAGGCGTGAGATGCTCTTATGTAGCTATGCTTGTCGGCTCTCAAGCTTGCCTAACCACCCGTCCTTCGATGTATTTTACGAGGATTCGCTAGATCGACAATATTTCGTTAGCTCCTCTGCATTGCTCCCCCCAGGGGTTCGATTTCGACTGCTACTTTGGCATTTGGGCGTTACGCCAGCTCCGGCCCTTACCCGAGGGGAAACGCGTTTTCCTCCATGGTCGCGCGCTGAGGCCCACATCCACCTTGGGCTAACGTCGATGCCGAAAAATGCGACCCCTGCTTCTGTTCTTAGATCCGCCTTTTTGAACTACAGGCGCAGTTCGGAGACTGTCATTTTATATATACTGATGGGTCTAAGACTGATGTTGGAGTAGGATGTGCCTTTGTTTTTGGTGTACGGAGTTTTACTTTTCGTTTACCTCAACAATGTTCAATTTTTACCGCCGAACTTTTTAGCATTTATCAATCTGTTTTATTCATTCAGCGGCACGACTTACGGCACTGTTTTATTTGTACGGACTCTCTGAGTGCCCTTCAGGCTATTCATGCGCTGTACAGTTACCACCCACTCGTACAGCGCATACATGACCTGCTCCACTCGCTCGGTGTCTCTGGCATCAGCGTCTCCTTCATGTGGATTCCAAGTCATGTGGGCATCTCAGGTAACGAGTCTGCCGACGCCGCTGCGAAATCGGCGATTTTATTACCCAGATTTTTTACCTCTGTAGTTCCCTCGTCAGATTCGTGTGCTCTTTTACGTCGCCGCATCCTCTCGCGCTGGCGCGATGAGTGGACGGCCCTCCGGGGGAACAAGTTGCGGGAGGTTAAGCCTCTCCCGTTAATCTGGGGTACCCCTTCTTGTTCGTCACGTCGGGAGGAGGTACTTTTAGCCCGCTTACGAATTGGACATTGTGTTTTAGTCATAGATATTTGCTCAGTGGTGACCCCCCACCACTCTGTGGGCAGTGTGACGTGCCCTTAACGGTGCGTCACATTTTAACAGAGTGTCAGGTTTTAGCTGCCTTGCCCCCTCAGGGGCTCACCTTATGTGAGTACGGGTTTTTGGCGCACCCGGGGGTTCCCGAGCCAATCATCGCCACATTCATCCCCTCACCCCTATCCGGTCGACGTGGGTTCTTCTCGTGACCGGTGGACCCAAGGTAGGCTCTCGTGCGTTCTTTTCATTCCATCCATACCGCACCTCACCATCGTTTCTTTCTTTCCTTATCACTTTCCGGCCATTTCGCACCACGACATTCACATATCTCTCTTTTTCTTCCCCGCCGGCCTACCTTGCGTGCGAAACGCCCACACAGTTTTAGTTCCTTTATCTTTTTATTTAAATCCTCCGTGGACACGGCCTGACGGATACCCGCGCACCGCGTGCGCAGCTGGGTGAGTGGGTAATGGCGTCATCCCCACCACCCGGGTTCGTCATGTAGGGTTTGTGTTCGTATCCGCTGTTCGACTGCAGTCCCGCGGGGGGGCCATTGCATGAGCTGCTGGCTTCCGACGGCGATTGGGTCCCTCTGTCTATGTTCTGGGAGGTGTGACCCTGGGGTGAGTCTGGTATAGATAGGCCACTCACCCAAGCCGGGGTAACGCCCGGGAAGTCAGAGCCCGAGGTCGGAGACGGTTGCAATGGTGGAGGATTTCTTTTCGCTATGGAGCACCCTTTCTCCATTAATACAAACAAGCGCCGAAAAACTATTGTAACAGAAGTAGCACCGCCGACAGCTGGTTGTTACTTAGTCATTTCAAGAAGAGAAGAAGGACAAAATTTTGAGAAGGTGAACCCTTTTATCATTCAGAAGGGAATAGATGCTATTGCTGGTGCGGTTCAATCATGCACTCGTCTACGGAATTGTTCCTTATTGGCACAAACTAAGTCCGATCAGCAAAGTAAGACCTTGTTGCGCGCTACGCTTCTCCACGGTTACCCCATCCGTGTTGAGAAGCACCGCACATTGAACTCCTGTCGGGGCGTCGTTACCACCCATAGCCTCGATGGTATATCGGACGAGGATCTCGTAGAATATCTATCCGATCAAAAGGTGACTGCAGTGCATCGAGTGCAGGCCAAACGCGACGGCGTATTGGTACCCACTCGTACCCTGTTTATTACATTTGATGGCGTCGATCTGCCCACGAGCATTTCCGCAGGGTACGAACGGATTTCTGTGAGGCCTTATATTCCTAGACCTCTGCGTTGTTTTAAATGCCAACGTTTTGGGCATACGCAAGTCTCATGTAAGAGTGCCGTTAACATCTGTGCAACCTGTAACCAGCCCTCACACGAAGGTACCTGTTCAACAGCCCCCGTCTGCGTTAATTGTAAAGGGTCTCATTCTGCTTCGTTTGCCGACTGTCCGCGGTACTTGGACGAGAAGGCGATCCAGGAGATCCGGGTAAAGGAAAAACTCTCCTTCGCTGAAGCCCGGAGGCGTTACCATGCGCGCCAACCTTCACTCCTGCGATCTGGCACATTTAGTTCTGTTGTTGCCTCGCCAGTACCACGAGTAGATGCCGAAATTTAGACCTGGACCTTGACTGGATTAACCGCCACTACCATCCGGCCGTCTATTAAGGCTACAGTTACCAAGCCGTATAAACCTGGTCCCAAGTCAATGAAGTCGCAAGCCGTTGAAAAGAAGCCCAAGCAGAAACTACGTAGGGAAGATTTTTTGAAAGACCCTCCGCGTGCGCGCGGTAACAAAAGTTCACCTTCTCCTCCTCGGAGGTCGCTGTCCCAGGAAGGTCCTGGGACAAGCCGCGCTCAGCGGCACCCATCACCCATCGCCACCCAGAACCGATTCACGGCGCTTGAATCGGTTTCTGGCACTGAGCGCGTGGGCCCTCCCTCCGAGGAAGCTATGGAGTCTGACCAACTCCATACAAAAAGCCCGAGCCCAAAGGTTAAACAAAAGGTAATTTTAAGCCGCCCTTCTAAATAGACAGTTTATCCCCTTATTTTTAATGGCTATCCTGACCTGGAATGTACGTGGTGTACGATCGCATAGGGCGGAACTGCAGCTTTTATTGCGTTCCCATTCACCTATGGTCGTGTTTGCAGGAGACTAAACTTCGCCCTCACGATCCTTTTGATCTCCGAGGATATACTCCGGTTCGCTACGACCTTGAACCGGAGGAGGGTACTCCTGCTCATGGAGGTGTCATGTTCTTAGTGTGTAACGACGTTCATTTTACACCTG
This sequence comes from Deroplatys truncata, assembly GCA_030765065.1. NCBI lineage: Eukaryota > Metazoa > Arthropoda > Insecta > Mantodea > Mantidae > Deroplatys > Deroplatys truncata. Next base: position 375,890,874 of record CM060990.1, read on the forward strand.
TCACACTTACATCCGACTTGCAAGCTGTTGCCGTTCGCCTTCACTTACCCGGCTTTTTGTTTTCTGTTTGCTCTGTATATTCACCTCCATCGACCCCTCAGGGGCTCACCTTATGTGAGTACGGGTTTTTGGCGCACCCGGGGGTTCCCGAGCCAATCATCGCCACATTCATCCCCTCACCACCATCCGGTCGAGGTGGGTTCTTCAAGTGACCGGTGAACCCAAGGTAGGCTCTCGTGCGTTCTTTGCATTCCATTCATACCGCACCTCACCATCGTTTCTTTCTTCCCTTATCACTTTCCGGCCATTTCGCACCACGACATTCGCATATCTCTCTTTTTCTTCCCCGCCGGCCTACCTTGCGTGCGAAACGCCCACACAGTTTTAGTTTCTTTTATCTGTTTATTTAAATCCTCCGTGGACACAGCCTGACGGATACCCGCGCACCGCGTGCGCAGCTGGGTGAGTGGGTAATGGCGTCATCCCCACCACCCGGGGTCGTCATGTAGGGTTTGTGTTCGTATCCGCTGTTCAAATGCAGTCCCGCGGGGGGCCATTGCATGAGCTGCTGACTTCTGACGGCGATTGGGTCCCTCTGTCTATGTTCTGGGAGGTGTGACCCTGGGGTGAGTCTGGTATAGATAGGCCACTCACCCAAGCCGGGGTAACGCCCGAGAAGTCAGAGCCCGAGGTCGGAGACGGTTGCAATGGTGGAGGATTTATTTCGCTATGGAGCACCCTTCCTCCATTACTACTAACAAGCGCCGAAACGTTTATGTAACAGAAGTGACACCACAGACAACCGGTTGTTACTTGGTCATTTCACGAACCGAAGAAGGACAAAGCTTTGAGAAGGTGAACCCTTTCATTATTCAAAAGGGCATTGATGCAATTGCTGGTGCGGTTCAGTCCTGCACTCGTCTACGGAATGGTTCCTTATTAGCCCAAACGAAATCCGATCAGCAAAGTAAGACCTTGTTGCGCGCTACGCTTCTCCACGGCTATCCCATCCGTGTGGAGAAGCACCGCACATTGAATTCCTGTCGAGGCGTTATTACCACCCATAGCCTCGATGGTATATCGGACGAGGACCTGGTAGAATATCTTGCAGACCAGAAGGTGACAGCGGTCCATCGAGTACAGGCCAAACGCGACGGCGTATTGGTACCCACTCGTACCCTGTTTATTACATTTGATGGCGTCGATCTGCCCACGAGCATTTCCGCAGGGTACGAACGGATTTCTGTGAGGCCTTATATTCCTAGACCTCTGCGTTGTTTTAAATGCCAACGTTTTGGGCATACGCAAGTCTCATGTAAGAGTGCCGTTAACATCTGTGCAACATGTAGCCAGCCCTCACACGAAGGTACCTGTTCAACAGCCCCCGTCTGCGTTAATTGTAAAGGGTCTCATTCTGCTTCGTTTGCTAACTGTCCGCGGTACTTGGACGAGAAGGCGATCCAGGAGATCCGGGTAAAGGAAAAACTCTCCTTCGCCGAAGCCCGGAGGCGTTTCCATGCGCGTCAACCTTCACTCCTGCGATCTGGTACATTTAGTTCTGTTGTTGCCTCGCCAGTACCACGAGTAGATGCCGAAACTCAGACCTGGACCTTGACTGGATTAACCGCCACTACCATCCGGCCGTCTATTAAGGCTACAGTTACCAAGCCGTATAAACCTGGTCCGAAGTCAATGAAGTCGCAAGCCGTTGAAAAGAAGCCCAAGCAGAAACTTCGTAGGGAAGATTTTTTGAAAGACCCTCCGCGTGCGCGCGGTACCAAAAGTTCACCTTCTCCTCCTCGGAGGTCGCTGTCCCAGGATGGTCCTGGGACAAGCCGCGCTCAGCGGCACCCTTCACCCATCGCCACCCAGTACCGATTCACGGCGCTTGAATCGGTTTCTGGCACTGAGCGCGTGGGCCCTCCCTCCGAGGAAGCTATGGAGTCTGACCAACTCCATACAAAAAGCCCGAGCCCAAAGGTTAAACAAAAGGTAATTTTAAGCCGCCCTTCTAAATAGACAGTTTATCCCCTTATTCTTAATGGCTATCCTGACCTGGAATGTACGTGGTGTACGATCGCATAGGGCGGAACTGCAACTTTTATTGCGTTCCCATTCGCCTATGGTCGTATGTTTGCAGGAGACTAAACTTCGCCCTCACGATCCTTTTGATCTCCGAGGATATACTCCGGTTCGCTACGACCTTGAACCGGAGGAGGGTACTCCTGCTCATGGTGGTGTCATGATTGTGGTGCGTAATGACGTTCATTTTCAAACTATCACACTTACGTCCGACTTGCAAGCTGTTGCCATTAGACAGCAGTTACCCGGTTTTTTCTTTTCTGTTTGTTCTGTGTATACACCTCCATCGTCTCCCCTCGCTTCCGCGGACATTCGATCTCTCCTGTCCGCTCTCCCAACACCATTTCTTCTGTTGGGAGATTTTAATGCCCATCACCCACTATGGGGTTCGCCAAGGGCTTGTGCGAGGGGAACTCTTCTTTCCGACATTTTTTATCAGTTCAATCTTTCCATCCTCAATACAGGTGCACCTACTTTTATTTCTGATTCTTCTGGTACATTTTCTCACCTGGACCTTTCCATTTGCTCACTCCAGCTTGCACATCGTCTCCAGTGGAACGTCGTCGCTGACACCTACTCCAGCGACCATTACCCCTGCATCGTTTCTCTTTTGTCGCACCACGTACAGCATTCCAGAGTACCTACCTGGATATTCGCAAAAGCCGACTGGAGCTTGTATTCCAGCCTCGTGCATTTTGACGACCAGCCCTTCTCCGACATTAACCAACTAGTGCAGCACCTTACGTCTATTATTTTCTCTGCCGCCGAACGCGCAATACCCCGTTCATCCTCCCAACCTCGGCGGCCACCTGTTCCGTGGTGGAACGAGGATTGTCGGGACGCCGTTCGTGCCCGTAGGACTGCACTAAGGGTGTTTCGGCGCCACCCTACACTTGATAATTTGGTGACTTTTAAACAATCGCGCGCCAGGGCTCGTCGCATTATTCAGGATAGCAAGAAGGCATCTTGGGCTCGTTTTGTCGAGTCTTTTAATCGTTTTACGCCTTCATCCGTTGTTTGGGATAAACTTCGTCGCTTCTCAGGTAAAGTGTCACATTGTACTGTTTCTGGCCTTCAGGTTTCTAATGCCACCATAGTGGATCCGGCTACCATCGCTAACACTCTGGGTGCTGCCTTTGAGGCGGTTTCCAGTTCAGACCATTATTCCGCCGGCTTTCGCTCTATTAAAGACCGGCTGGATTCCGCATCATATACTTTTCGGTCTGCTAATGATGAATGCTATAACGAACTATTCACAATGAGGGAGCTGGAGCACGCTCTTCATTGCTCTCGGCACTCCGCTCCTGGGCCGGACGGCATTCATGTCCTGATGTTAAAGAACCTTTCAGCCGACAGTAAACTATTTCTCTTACAGGTCTATAACCGTATTTGGCAAGACGGCATTTTTCCTTCCGTTTGGCGCGAAGCCACCATTGTCCCTATTCTTAAGCCTGGGAAGGATCGCCAACTACCTTCCAGCTACCGCCCTATCTCCCTCACCAGTTGCATTTGCAAGGTGATGGAGCGCATGATCAACGGGCGGTTGACATGGTGGCTTGAGTCTCAGAAACTTCTAGCGAACGCTCAGTGCGGGTTTCGTCGCTATCGCTCTACCGTCGACCATCTGGTGTCCTTGTCGACGCATATTATGAATGGATTTCTGAGAAAGTGTCAAACCGTGGCTGTATTTTTTGACCTGGAGAAAGCTTATGACACTTGTTGGAGGGGCGGCATTTTACGTACACTTCACGCATGGAATATCTGCGGTCGTCTTCCCATATTTCTTCGGGAGTTCATGACGGACCGCGTCTTTCGTGTACGTGTGGGCTCGGTTTTATCTCGTCGTTTTATTCAAGAGAACGGAATACCGCAGGGCTTTGTACTCAGTGTCACACTTTTTGCAATTGCTATCAACCCCATTGTTGATTGTATTCCACCTGGCATTTCATCGTCCCTTTTTGTTGACGATTTCGCTATTTATTGCAGTTCACGGCGGACCTGTCTACTCGAACGCCGTCTCCAGAGCTGTATCGACCGTCTCTACGCCTGGAGTAACGCCAACGGCTTTAATTTCTCCGCCGAGAAATCCGTCTGCATCAACTTCTGGCGCCGGAAGTATTTCCCTCCGCCCTCTCTCCATCTAGGGCCAGGGATGCTTCCGTTTGCAGACGAGGCGAAATTCTTGGGGTTGATCTTTGATAGAAAGTTGTGTTGGACCTCGCACATTTCTTTTTTAAAAGCAAAGTGTGACCGTTCTCTGAATCTTTTACGTGTTTTAAGTGGCACATCCTGGGGAGCTGATCGGACCACCCTTCTGCGTCTATATCGCTCTTTGGTCCGATCCAAACTTGATTACGGGTGTATTGTTTATTCGTCGGCACGTCCATCTGTGTTACGTCGATTGACTGCCATTCACCATCGTGGCATAAGAGTCGCTACAGGGGCCTTTCCAACTAGCCCCGTGCCCAGTCTTTATGCTGAAGCTGCAGAGCCTCCGCTGTCCTCCAGGCGTGAGATGCTCTTGTGCAGCTATGCCTGTCGACTCTCAAGCTTGCCTGACCACCCGTCTTTCGCGGCATTTTTCGAGGATTCACTTGACCGGCAATATTTAGTTAGCTCCTCTGCATTGCTCCCTCCAGGGGTTCGATTTCGACTGCTACTTCGGCATTTGGACGTTACGCCAGCGCCGGCCCTTCCAAGGGGGGAAACGCGTTTTCCTCCATGGTCGCGCGTTGAGGCCCTCTGTCACCTTGAGTTATCGTCAATGCCGAAGAATGAGACCCCTTCTTCAGTCTTTAGATCAGCGTTTTTAGAACTTCAGTCGCAATTCGGGGACTTGCCTTTTATCTTCACTGATGGATCTAAGACTGATGCTGGAGTAGGATGTGCCTTTTTTTGTGGTGGAAATAGTTTTACCTTTCGTTTACCAGAGCAATGTTCGATTTTTACCGCCGAACTTTTTAGCATTTATCAGTCTCTTTTATATATTCAGCGGCACGACTTACGACATTGTTTTATTTGTTCCGACTCCCTGAGTGCTCTTCAAAGCATTAGCTCGCTGTACAGTTACCACCCGCTCGTACAGCGCATTCATGACCTGCTCCACTCGCTTGATGTCACTGGCATCAGCGTCTCCTTCTTGTGGATTCCAGGTCATGTGGGCATCTCAGGTAATGAGTCTGCCGATGTCGCTGCCAAGTCGGCGATTTTATCGCCCAAACGTTTTACCTCTGTTGTTCCCTCGTCTGATTTGTTTATTGTTTTACGTCGACGCATCCTCTCGCTTTGGAGCGATGAGTGGACGGCCCTCCGGGGGAACAAGTTGCGGGAGGTTAAGCCTCTCCCGTTAGTCTGGGCTACCTCTTCCCGTGCTTCTCGTCGGGAAGAGGTAATTTTAACACGCCTTCGTATCGGACATTGCATTTTTAGTCATAAGTATTTGCTAAGTGGTGACCCCGCACCACTCTGTGGGCAGTGTGGTGCGCCCTTATCGGTGCGTCACATTTTAGCAGAGTGTCAAGTTTTAACCCCTTTGCGCGTCCGTGTTGGTCTGCCTGTTGGCCTAGCCAACGTTCTGGCAGACGACGCGCGTGCTGTAGAGTGTCTTTTACGTTTTATCAATGACATTGGATTTACCAGACGCATTTGATGCGCTGAGCGTCTTTTGACTATGTACTTTTCTCTTGTTTTTTAATGGGGCATCTCCTCCCCAATGGACATTGGCGCTCGTGTCCCTGACATTCTACAGTTCTTGACACGTTTTAATCTTTTATTGGCTATGTTTTTAGTGTGTTAGTTTTATCAGTTATTTGTATTGTTACAATTGTTGTTATTGTTATTATTGTTATTTTTTGTTATTGTTATTATTGTTATCGTTATTTTTATTGTTCTATCATTGTTATTTTTAACTTTTTGACATCGCGGGTTTGTGTCCCGTTTTTTTTAATTATGCGGTTCTTTTAACTGTCATTTATATTTTGACCTTATATTTTATACCTTGTAAGGGCGCTGATGACCTCAGCAGTTTAGCGCCCTTAAACCGCATATCGTCATCATCATCACCTCCATCGTCTCCCCTCGCTCCCGCGGACATTCGAGCTCTCCTGTCCGCTCTCCCAACACCATTTCTTCTGTTGGGAGATTTTAATGCCCATCACCCACTATGGGGTTCGCCAAGGGCTTGTGCGAGGGGAACTCTTCTTTCCGACATTTTTTATCAGTTCAATCTTTCCATCCTCAATACAGGTGCACCTACTTTTATTTCTGATTCTTCTGGTACTTTCTCTCACCTGGACCTTGCGATTTGCTCAATCCAGCTTGCACGTCGCCTTCAGTGGAACGTCGTCGCTGACACCTACTCCAGCGACCATTTCCCCTGCATCGTTTCTCTTCTGTCGCACCACGTACAGCATTCCAGAGTACCTACCTGGATATTCGCAAAAGCCGACTGGAGCTTGTATTCCAGCCTCGTGCATTTTGACGACCAGCCCTTCTCCGACATTAATCAACTAGTGCAGCACCTTACGTCTATTATTTTCTCAGCCGCCGAACGTGCAATACCCCGTTCATCCTCCCAACCTCGGCGGCAACCTGTTCCATGGTGGAACGAGGATTGTCGGGACGCCGTTCGTGCCCGTAGGACTGCACTTAGGGTGTTTCGGCGCCACCCTACACTTGATAATTTGGTGACTTTTAAACAATCGCGCGCCAGGGCTCGTCGCATTATTCAGGATAGCAAGAAGGCATCTTGGGCTCGTTTTGTCGAGTCTTTTAATCGTTTTACGCCTTCATCCGTTGTTTGGGATAAACTTCGTCGCTTCTCAGGTAAAGTGTCACATTGTACTGTTTCTGGCCTTCAGGTTTCTAATGCCACCATAGTGGATCCGGCTGCCATCGCTAACACTCTGGGTTCTGCCTTTGAGGCGGTTTCCAGTTCAGACCATTATTCCGCCGGCTTTCGCTCTATTAAAGACCGGCAGGATTCCGCATCATTTACTTTTCGGTCTGCTAATGTTGAATGCTATAACGAACTATTCACAATGAGGGAGCTGGAGCACGCTCTTCATTGCTCTCGGCACTCCGCTCCCGGGCCGGACGGCATTCATGTCCTGATGTTAAAGAACCTTTCAGCCGACAGTAAACTATTTCTCTTACAGGTCTATAACCGTATTTGGCAAGACGGCATTTTTCCATCCGTTTGGCGCGAAGCCACCATTGTCCCTATACTTAAGCCTGGGAAGGATCGCCAACTACCTTCCAGGTACCGCCCTATCTCCCTCACCAGTTGCATTTGTAAGGTGATGGAGCGCATGATCAACGGGCGGTTGACATGGTGGCTTGAGTCTCAGAAACTTCTAGCGAACGCTCAGTGCGGGTTTCGTCGCTATCGCTCTACCGTCGACCATCTGGTGTCCTTGTCGACGCATATTATGAATGGATTTCTGAGAAAGTGTCAAACCGTGGCTGTATTTTTTGACCTGGAGAAAGCTTATGACACTTGTTGGAGGGGCGGCATTTTACGTACACTTCACGATTGGAATATCCGCGGTCGTCTTACCATATTTCTTCGGGAGTTTATGACGGACCGCGTCTTTCGTGTACGTGTGGGCTCGGTTTTATCTCGTCGTTTTATTCAAGAGAACGGAGTACCGCAGGGCTCTGTACTCAGTGTCACACTTTTTGCGATTGCTGTCAACCCCATTGTTGATTGTATTCCACCTGGCATTTCATCGTCCCTTTTTGTTGACGATTTCGCTATTTATTGCAGTTCACGGCGGACCTGTCTACTCGAACGCCGTCTCCAGAGCTGTATCGACCGTCTCTACGCCTGGAGTAACGCCAACGGCTTTAATTTCTCCGCCGAGAAATCCGTCTGCATCAACTTCTGGCGCCGGAAGTATTTCCCTCCGCCCTCTCTCCATCTTGGGCCAGGGATACTTCCGTTTGCAGACGAGGCGAAATTTTTGGGGTTGATTTTTGACAGGAAGTTGTGTTGGACCTCGCACGTTTCCTTTTTAAAAGCAAAGTGTGACCGTTCTCTTAATATTTTACGTGTTTTAAGTGGCACATCCTGGGGAGCTGATCGGACCGTCCTTCTTCGCCTTTATCGCTCTTTGGTCCGATCCAAGCTTGATTACGGGTGTATTGTTTATTCGTCGGCACGTCCATCTGTGTTACGTCGATTGAATGCCATTCACCATCGTGGCATCAGAGTCGCTACAGGGGCCTTTCCAACTAGCCCTGTACCCAGTCTGTACGCAGAAGCCGCAGAGCCTCCGCTGTCCTTCAGGCGTGAGATGCTCTTGTGCAGCTATGCTTGTCGACTCTCAAGCTTGCCTAACCACCCGTCCTTCGAGTTATTTTTCGAGGAGTCACTTGATCGTCACTATTTTATTAGCTCCTCTGCCTTGCTCCCACCAGGGGTTCGCTTTCGACGGCTCCTTCGGCATTTAGACGTTCCGCCAGCGCCGGCCCTTCCACGGGGGGAAACGCGTTTTCCTCCATGGTCTCGCGCTGAGGCCCACTGTCACCTTGGGCTAACGTCGATGCCGAAGAATGAGACCCCTGCTTCAGTCTTTAGATCGGCTTTTTTAGAAGTACGGGCTCAATTCGGAGACTACTATTTTATCTTCACCGATGGATCTAAGACTGAAGCTGGAGTTGGATGTGCCTTTGTGTCTGGTCACTGTAGTTTTAAGTTTCGTTTACCTGGACAATGTTCAATTTTTACTGCCGAACTTTTTAGCATTTATCAATCTATTTTATACATTCAGCGGCACGCCTTACAGCACTGTTTTATTTGTACGGACTCTCTGAGTGCCCTTCAGACTATTACTGCGCTGTACCATTACCACCCGCTTGTACAGCGCATACATGACCTGCTCCACTCGCTTGGTGTCACTGGCATCAGCGTATCCTTCATGTGGATTCCAGGTCATGTGGGCATCTCAGGAAACGAGTCTGCCGACGCCGCTGCGAAATCGGCGATTTTATTACCCAGATTTTTTACCTCTGTTGTTCCCTCGTCAGATTCGTGTGTTATTTTACGTCGCCGCATCCTCTCGCGCTGGCGCGATGAGTGGACGGCCCTCCGGGGGAACAAGTTGCGGGAGGTTAAGCCTCTCCCGTTAATCTGGGGTACCTCTTCTCGTTCTTTACGTCGGGAAGAGGTACTTTTAGCCCGTTTACGAATTGGACATTGTCGTTTTAGTCATAGTTACCTGCTCAGTGGTGATCCCGCTCCGCTGTGTCAGCAGTGTGACGTGCCCTTAACGGTGCGTCACATTTTAACTGAGTGTCAAGTTTTAGCTCCACTGCGCGTTCGCCTGGGTCTGCCTGTTGGCATAGCCGACGTCTTGGCAGACGACGCGCATGCTGTAGAATGTCTTTTACGTTTTATAAGTGACATTGATTTTAATCCTCGCATTTGATGCGCTGAGCGTCTTTTAGCCTTGTTATTTTATTCTGTCTGTTTTCATAGGGACTTACTCCCCAATGACATATGGCGCTCATGTCCCGCATTCTACAGTTCTTGACACGTTTTAATCTTTTATTGGCTATGCTTTTAGTGTGTTGGTTCTTGAGATATATTTATTGTTATTATTGTTGTTATTGTTATTCTTGTTGTTATTTTTATTATTGTTGTTATTGTTATGCTATTGTTATTTTTACTTTTTGGACATCGCGGGTTTGTGTCCCGTTTTTTAATTATGCGGTTTTTTTACCTTTTATATTTTGACCTTATATTTTACACATTGTAAGGGCGCTGATGACCCTAGCAGTTTAGCGCCCTTAAACCGCATATGATCATCATCATCATCCGTGGACACAGCCTGACGGATACCCGCGCACCGCGTGCGCAGCTGGGTGAGTGGGTAATGGCGTCATCCCCACCACCCGGGGTCGTCATGTAGGGTTGTTGTTCGTATCCGCTGTTCAACTGCAGTCCCGCGGGGTGGCCATTGCATGAGCTGCTGGCTTCCGACGGCGATTGGGTCCCTCTGTCTATGTTCTGGGAGGTGTGACCCTGGGATGAGCTCCCCTCAGGGGCTCACCTTATGTGAGTACGGGTTTTTGGCGCACCCGGGGGTTCCCGAGCCATTCATCGCCACATTCATCCCCTCACCCCCATCCGGTCGAGGTGGGTTCTTCAAGTGACCGGCGGACACAAGGTAGGCTCTCGTGCGTTCTTTACATTCCATTCATACCGCACCTCACCATCGTTTCTTTCTTCCCTTAACACTTTCCGGCCATTTCGCACCACGACATTCGCATATCTCTTTTTCTTCCCCGCCGGCCTACCTTGCGTGCGAAACGCCCACACAGTTTTAGTTTCTTTTATCTTTTTATTTAAATCCTCCGTGGACACAGCCTGACGGATACCCGCGCACCGCGTGCGCAGCTGGGTGAGTGGGTAATGGCGTCATCCACACCACCCGGGGTCGTCATGTAGGGTATGTGTTCGTATCCGCTGTTCAACTGCAGTCCCGCGGGGGGGCCATTGCATGAGCTGCTGACTTCTGACGGCGATTGGGTCCCTCTGTCTATGTTCTGGGAGGTGTGACCCTGGGGTGAGTCTGGTATAGATAGGCCACTCACCCAAGCCGGGGTAACGCCCGAGAAGTCAGAGCCCGAGGTCGGAGACGGTTGCAATGGTGGAGGATTTATTTCGCTATGGAGCACCCTTCCTCCATTACTACTAACAAGCGCCGAAAAGTTTATGTAACAGAAGTGACACCACCGACAACTGGTTGTTACTTGGTCATTTCACGAACCGAAGAAGGACAAAGCTTTGAGAAGGTGAACACTTTCATCATTCAAAAGGGCATTGATGCAATTGCTGGTGCGGTTCAGTCCTGCACTCGTCTACGGAATGGTTCCTTATTAGCCCAAACGAAATCCGATCAGCAAAGTAAGACTTTGTTGCGCGCTACGCTTCTCCACGGCTATCCCATCCGTGTGGAGAAGCACCGCACATTGAATTCCTGTCGAGGCGTTATTACCACCCATAGCCTCGATGGTATATCGGACGAGGACCTGGTAGAATATCTTGCAGACCAGAAGGTGACAGCGGTCATCGAGTGCAGGCCAAACGCGACGGCGTATTGGTACCCACTCGTACCCTGTTTATTACATTTGATGGCGTCGATCTGCCCACGAGCATTTCCGCAGGGTACGAACGGATTTCTGTGAGGCCTTATATTCCTAGACCTCTGCGTTGTTTTAAATGCCAACGTTTTGGGCATACGCAAGTCTCATGTAAGAGTGCCGTTAACATCTGTGCAACCTGTAGCCAGCCCTCACACGAAGGTACCTGTTCAACAGCCCCCGTCTGCGTTAATTGTAATGGGTCTCATTCTGCTTCGTTTGCCGACTGTCCGCGGTACTTGGACGAGAAGGCGATCCAGGAGATCCGGGTAAAGGAAAAACTCTCCTTCGCTGAAGCCCGGAGGCGTTACCATGCGCGCCAACCTTCACTCCTGCGATCTGGCACATTTAGTTCTGTTGTTGCCTCGCCGGTACACCGAGTAGATGCCGAAACTCAGACCTGGACCTTGACTGGATTAACCGCCACTACCATCCGGCCGTGTATTAAGGCTACAGTTACCAAGCCGTATAAACCTGGTCCCAAGTCTATGAAGTCGCAAGCCGTTGAAAAGAAGCCCAAGCAGAAACTTCGTCGGGAAGATTTTTTGAAAGACCCTCCGCGTGCGCGCGGTAACAAAAGTTCACCTTCTCCTCCTCGGAGGTCGCTGTCCCAGGATGGTCCTGGGACAAGCCGCGCTCAGCGGCACACTTCACCCATCGCCACCCAGAACCGATTCACGGCGCTTGAATCGGTTTCTGGCACTGAGCGCGTGGGCCCTCCCTCCGAGGAAGCTATGGAGTCTGACCAACTCCATACAAAAAGCCCGAGCCCAAAGGTTAAACAAAAGGTAATTTTAAGCCGCCCTTCTAAATAGACAGTTTATCCCCTTATTCTTAATGGCTATCCTGACCTGGAATGTACGTGGTGTACGATCGCATAGGGCGGAACTGCAACTTTTATTGCGTTCCCATTCGCCTATGGTCGTATGTCTGCAGGAGACTAAGCTTCGCCCTCACGATCCTTTTGATCTCCGAGGATATACTCCGGTTCGCTACGACCTTGAACCGGAGGAGGGTACTCCTGCTCATGGTGGTGTCATGATTTTGGTGCGTACTGACGTTCACTTTCAAACTATCACACTTACGTCCGACTTGCAAGCATTTGCCATTAGACTGCAGTTACCCGGTTTTTCCTTTTCTGTTTGTTCTGTGTATACACCTCCATCGTCTCCCCTCGCTCCCGCGGACATTCGATCTCTCCTGTCCGCTCTCCCAACACCATTTCTTCTGTTGGGAGATTTTAATGCCCATCACCCACTATGGGGTTCGCCAAGGGCTTGTGCGAGGGGAACTCTTATTTCCGAAATTTTTTATCAGTTCAATCTTTCCATCCTCAATACAGGTGCACCTACTTTTATTTCTGATTCTTCTGGTACATTTTCTCACCTGGACCTTGCCATTTGCTCACTCCAGCTTGCACGTCGTCTTCAGTGGAACGTCGTCGCTGACACCTACTCCAGAGACCATTACTCCTGCATCGTTTCTCTTCTGTCGCACCACGTACAGCATTCCAGAGTACCTACCTGGATATTCGCAAAAGCCGACTGGAGCTTGTATTCCAGCCTCGTGCATTTTGACGACCAGCCCTTCTCCGACATTAATCAACTAGTGCAGCACCTTACGTCTATTATTTTCTCAGCCGCCGAACGTGCAATACCCCGTTCATCCTCCCAACCTCGGCGGCCACCTGTTCCGTGGTGGAACGAGGATTGTCGGGACGCCGTTCGTGCCCGTAGGACTGCACTTAGGGTGTTTCGGCGCCACCCTACACTTGATAATTTGGTGACTTTTAAACAATCGCGCGCCAGGGCTCGTCGCATTATTCAGGATAGCAAGAAGGCATCTTGGGCTCGTTTTGTCGAGTCTTTTAATCGTTTTACGCCTTCATCCGTTGTTTGGGATAAACTTCGTCGCTTCTCAGGTAAAGTGTCACATTGTACTGTTTCTGGCCTTCAGGTTTCTAATGCCACCATAGTGGATCCGGCTGCCATCGCTAACACTCTGGGTTCTGCCTTTGAGGCGGTTTCCAGTTCAGACCATTATTCCGCCGGCTTTCGCTCTATTAAAGACCGGCTGGATTCCGCATCATATACTTTTCGGACTGCTAATGATGAATGCTATAACGAACTATTCACAATGAGGGAGCTGGAGCACGCTCTTCATTGCTCTCGGCACTCCGCTCCCGGGCCGGACGGCATTCATGTCCTGATGTTAAAGAACCTTTCAGCCGACAGTAAACTATTTCTCTTACAGGTCTATAACCGTATTTGGCAAGACGGCATTTTTCCTTCCGTTTGGCGCGAAGCCACCATTGTGCCTATACTTAAGCATGGGAAGGATCGCCAACTACCTTCCAGCTACCGCCCTATCTCCCTCACCAGTTGCATTTGCAAGGTGATGGAGCGCATGATCAACGGGCGGTTGACATGGTGGCTTGAGTCTCAGAAACTTCTAGCGAACGCTCAGTGCGGGTTTCGTCGCTATCGCTCTACCGTCGACCATCTGGTGTCCTTGTCGACGCATATTATGAATGGATTTCTGAGAAAGTGTCAAACCGTGGCTGTATTTTTTGACCTGGAGAAAGCTTATGACACTTGTTGGAGGGGCGGCATTTTACGTACGCTTCACGATTGGAATATCCGCGGTCGTCTTCCCATATTTTTTCGGGAGTTTATGACGGACCGCGTCTTTCGTGTACTTGTGGGCTCGGTTTTATCTCGTCGTTTTATTCAAGAGAACGGAGTACCGCAGGGCTCTGTACTCAGTGTCACACTTTTTGCGATTGCTATCAACCCCATTGTTGATTGTATTCCACCTGGCATTTCATCGTCCCTTTTTGTTGACGATTTCGCTATTTATTACAGTTCACGGCGGACCTGTCTACTCGAACGCCGTCTCCAGAGCTGTATCGACCGTCTCTACGCCTGGAGTAACGCCAACGGCCTTTATTTCTCCGCCGAGAAATCCGTCTGCATCAACTTCTGGCGCCGGAGGTATTTCCCTCCGCCCTCTCTCCATCTTGGGCCAGGGATACTTCCGTTTGCAGACGAGGCGAAATTTTTGGGGTTGATTTTTGATAGGAAGTTGTGTTGGACCTCGCACGTTTCCTTTTTAAAAGCAAAGTGTGACCGTTCTCTTAATCTTTTACGTGTTTTAAGTGGCACATCCTGGGGAGCTGATCGGACCGTCCTTCTTCGCCTTTATCGCTCTTTGGTCCGATCCAAACTTGATTACGGGTGTTTTGTTTATTCGTCGCCACGTCCATCTGTGTTGCGTCGTTTGAATCCCATTCATCATCGTGGTCTTAGAGTCGCTACAGGGGCCTTTCCAACTAGCCCCGTGCCCAGTCTTTATGCTGAAGCTGCAGAGCCTCCGCTCTCCTCCAGGCGTGAGATGCTCTTGTGCAGCTATGCCTGTCGACTCTCAAGCTTACCTGACCACCCGTCTTTCGCGGCATTTCTCGAGGATTCACTTGACCGGCAATATGTAGTTAGCTCCTCTGCATTGCTCCCTCCAGGGGTTCGATTTCGACTGCTCCTTCGGCATTTGGACGTTACGCCAGCGCCGGCCCTTCCAAGGGGGGAAACGCGTTTTCCTCCATGGTCGCGCGCTGAGGCCCTCTGTCACCTTGGGTTATCGTCAATGCCGAAGAATGAGACCCCTTCTTCAGTCTTTAGATCAGCGTTTTTAGAACTTCAGTCGCAATTCGGGGACTTGCCTTTTATCTTTACTGATGGATCTAAGACTGATGCTGGAGTAGGATGTGCCTTTTTTGTGGTGGAAATAGTTTTACCTTTCGTTTACCGGAGCAATGCTCGATTTTTACCGCCGAACTTTTTAGCATTTATCAGTCTCTTTTATATATTCAGCGGCACGACATACGGCACTGTTTTAATTGTTCCGACTCCCTGAGTGCTCTTCAAAGTATTAGCTCGCTGTACAGTTACCACCCGCTCGTACAGCGCATTCATGACCTGCTCCACTCGCTTGATGTCTCTGGCATCAGCGTCTCCTTCTTGTGGATTCCAGGTCATGTGGGCATCTCAGGTAATGAGTCTGCCGATGTCGCTGCCAAGTCGGCGATTTTATCACCCAGACGTTTTACTTCTGTTGTTCCCTCGTCAGATTTGTTTATTGTTTTACGTCGCCGCATCCTCTCGCTTTGGAGCGATGAGTGGACGGCCCTCCGGGGGAACAAGTTGCGGGAGGTTAAGCCTCTCCCGTTAGTCTGGGCTACCTCTTCCCGTGCTTGTCGTCGGGAAGAGGTAATTTTAACACGCCTTCGCATCGGACATTGCATTTTTAGTCATAAGTATTTGCTGAGTGGTGACCCCGCGCCACTCTGTGGGCAGTGTGACGTGCCCTTAACGGTGCGTCACATTTTAACAGAGTGTCAGGTTTTAGCTGCATTGCGTGCTCGTGTGGGTCTGCCTGTTGGCCTAGCCAACGTTTTGGCAGACGACACGCATGCTGTGGAATGTGTTTTACGTTTTATTCATGACAGTGATTTTAATCTGCGCATTTAATGCGTTGAGCGTCTGTTAGCTTCGTACTTTTATCCTGTCGGTTTTTTATGGGAACTCTTATCCCCAGTGGACATATGACGCTCATGTCCCTCGCATTCTACAGTTCCTGACACGTTTTAATCCTTTACTGCCTATGCTTTTAGTGTGTTGTTTTTCAGATCTTTGTCTTGTTCTTATTATTGTTGTTATTGTTATTATTGTTTTTATTGTTATTGTTGTTATTGTTATTGTTATATTTGTTATTGTTATATTGTTAGTTTTAGCTTTTTGACATCGCGCGTTTGTGTCCCGTTTTTTAATTATGCGGTTTTTTACCTGTCTTTTATTTTTTGACTTTATATTTTATACCTTGTAAGGGCGCTGATGACCTCAGCAGTTTAGCGCCCTTAAGCCGCATATCATCATCATCATCTGGGGTGAGCTAGGTATAGATAGGCCACTCACCCAAGCCGGGGTAACGCCCGGGAAGTCAGAGCCCGAGGTCGGAGACGCTTGCAATGGTGGAGGATTTTTTTCGCTATGGAGCACCCTTTCTCCATTGTTAACAACAAGCACCGCAAAGTTTTAGTAACAGAAGTAGCACCGCCAACAGCTGGTTGTTACTTAGTGATTACCCGTACAGAGGAGGGACAATCATTCGAGAAGGTGAACCCTTTTATTATCCAGAAGGGCATTGACTCAATTGCTGGTCCGGTTCTTTCCTGCACTCGGCTTCGTAACGGTTCGTTGCTAGTTCAAAGCAAATCCGAGGCACAAAGTAAGTCCTTGTTGAGCGCCACGCTTCTCCACGGTTATCCTATCCGTGTTGAGAAGCATCGCACCTTGAATTCTTGTAGAGGCGTTGTCACCACGCATAGCCTCGATGGTATCTCTGACGAAGACCTGGTGGAATATCTTGCAGACCAGAGGGTGACAGCGGTTCATCGAGTGCAGGCCAAACGCGACGGCGTGTTGGTACCCACTCGTACCCTGTTTATTACATTTGATGGCGTCGATCTGCCCACGAGCATTTCCGCAGGGTACGAACGTATTTCTGTGAGGCCTTATATTCCTAGACCTCTGCGTTGTTTTAAATGCCAACGTTTTGGGCATACGCAAGTCTCATGTAAGAGTGCCGTTAACATCTGTGCAACCTGTAGCCAGCCCTCACACGAAGGTACCTGTTCAACAGCCCCCGTCTGCGTTAATTGTAAAGGGTCTCATTCTGCTTCGTTTGCCGACTGTCCGCGGTACTTGGACGAGAAGGCGATCCAGGAGATCCGGGTAAAGGAAAAACTCTCCTTCGCTGAAGCCCGGAGGCGTTACCATGCGCGCCAACCTTCACTCCTGCGATCTGGCACATTTAGTTCTGTTGTTGCCTCGCCAGTACCACGAGTAGATGCCGAAACTCAGACCTGGACCTTGACTGGATTAACCGCCACTACCATCCGGCCGTGTATTAAGGCTACACTTACCAAGCTGTATAAACCTGGTCCCAAGTCAATGAAGTCGCAAGCCGTTGAAAAGAAGCCCAAGCAGAAACTACGTAGGGAAGATTTTTTGAAAGACCCTCCGCGTGCGCGCGGTAACAAAAGTTCACCTTCTCCTCCTCGGAGGTCGCTGTCCCAGGAAGGTCCTGGGACAAGCCGCGCTCAGCGGCACTCTTCACCCATCGCCACCCAGAACCGATTCACGGCGCTTGAATCGGTTTCTGGCACTGAGCGCGTGGGCCCTCCCTCCGAGGAAGCTATGGAGTCTGACCAACTCCATACAAAAAGCCCGAGTCCAAAGGTTAAACAAAAGGTAATTTTAAGCCGCCCTTCTAAATAGACAGTTTATCCCCTTATTTTTAATGGCTATCCTGACCTGGAATGTACGTGGTGTACGATCGCATAGGGCGGAACTGCAGCTTTTATTGCGTTCCCATTCACCTATGGTCGTATGTTTGCAGGAGACTAAGCTTCGCCCTCACGATCCTTTTGATCTCCGAGGATATACTCCGGTTCGCTACGACGTTGAACCGGAGGAGGGTACTCATGCTCATGGTGGTGTCATGATTTTGGTGCGTAATGACGTTCATTTCCAAACTATCACACTTACGTCCGACTTGCAAGCTGTTGCCATTAGACTGCAGTTACCCGGTTTTTTCTTTTCTGTTTGTTCTGTGTATACACCTCCATCGTCACCCCTCGCTCCCGCGGACATTCGATCTCTCCTGTCCGCTCTCCCAACACCATTTCTTCTGTTGGGAGATTTTAATGCCCATCACCCACTATGGGGTTCGCCAAGCGCTTGTGCGAGGGGCACTCTTCTTTCCGACATTTTTATCAGTTCAATCTTTCCATCCTCAATGCAGGTGCACCTACGTTTATTTCTGATTCTTCTGGTACATTTATTCACCTGGATTTTGCCATTTGCTCACTCCAGCTTGCACGTCGTCTTCAGTGGAACGTCGTCGCTGACACCTACTCCAGCGACCATTACCCCTGCATCGTTTCCCTTCTGTCGCACCACGTACAGCATTCCAGAGTACCTACCTGGATATTCGCAAAAGCCGACTGGAGCTTGTATTCCAGCCTCGTGCATTTTGACGACCAGCCCTTCTCCGCATTAACCAACTAGTGCAGCACCTTACGTCTATTATTTTCTCTGCCGCCGAACGCGCAATACCCCGTTCATCCTCCCAACCTCGGCGGCCACCTGTTCCGTGGTGGAACGAGGATTGTCGGGACGCCGTTCGTGCCCGTAGGACTGCACTTAGGGTGTTTCGGCGCCACCCTACACTTGATAATTTGGTGACTTTTAAACAATCGCGCGCCAGGGCTCATCGCATTATTCAGGATAGCAAGAAGGCATCTTGGGCTCGTTTTGTCGAGTCTTTTAATCGTTTTACGCCTTCATCCGTTGTTTGGGATAAACTTCGTCGCTTCTCAGGTAAAGTGTCACATTGTACTGTTTCTGGCCTTCAGGTTTCTAATGCCACAATAGTGGATCCGGCTGCCATCGTTAACTCTCTGGGTTCTGCCTTTGAGGCGGTTTCCAGTTCAGACCATTATTCCGCCGGCTTTCGCTCTATTAAAGACCGGCAGGATTCCGCATCATATACTTTTCGGTCTGCTAATGATGAATGCTATAACGAACTATTCACAATGAGGGAGCTGGAGCACGCTCTTCATTGCTCTCGGCACTCCGCTCCCGGGCCGGACGGCATTCATGTCCTGATGTTAAAGAACCTTTCAGCCGACAGTAAACTATTTCTCTTACAGGTCTATAACCGTATTTGGCAAGACGGCATTTTTCCTTCCGTTTGGCGCGAAGCCACCATTGTCCCTATACTTAAGCATGGGAAGGATCGCCAACTACCTTCCAGCTACCGCCCTATCTCCCTCACCAGTTGCATTTGCAAGGTGATGGAGCGCATGATTAACGGGCGGTTGACATGGTAGCTTGAGTCTCAGAAACTTCTAGCGAACGCTGAGTGCGGATTTCGTCGCTATCGCTCTACCGTCGACCATCTGGTGTCCTTGTCGACGCATATTATGAATGGATTTCTGAGAAAGTGTCAAACCGTGGCTGTATTTTTTGACCTGGAGAAAGCTTATGACACTTGTTGGAGGGGCGGCATTTTACGTACACTTCTCGATTGGAATATCCGCGGTCGTCTTCCCACATTTCTTCGGGAGTTTATGACGGACCGCGTCTTTCGTGTACGTTTGGGCTCGGTTTTATCTCGTCGTTTTATTCAAGAGAACGGAGTACCGCAGGGCTCTGTACTCAGTGTCACACTTTTTGCGATTGCTATCAACCCCATTGTTGATTGTATTCCACCTGGCATTTCATCGTCCCTTTTTGTTGACGATTTCGCTATTTATTGCAGTTCACGGCGGACCTGTCTACTCGAACGCCGTCTCCAGAGCTGTGTCGACCGTCTCTACGCCTGGAGTAACGCCAACGGCTTTAATTTCTCCGCCAAGGAATCCGTCTGCATCAACGTCTGGCGCCGGAAGTATTTCCCTCCGCCCTCTCTCCATCTTGGGCCAGGGATACTTCCGTTTGCAGACGAGGCGAAATTTTTGGGGTTGATTTTTGATAGGAAGTTGTGTTGGACCTCGCACGTTTCCTTTTTAAAAGCAAAGTGTGACCGTTCTCTTAATATTTTACGTGTTTTAAGTGGCACATCCTGGGGAGCTGATCGGACCGTCCTTCTTCGTCTTTATCGCTCTTTGGTCCGATCCAAGCTTGATTACGGGTGTATTGTTTATTCGTCGGCACGTCCATCTGTGTTACGTCGATTGAATGCCATTCACCATCGTGGCATAAGAGTCGCTACAGGGGCCTTTCCAACTAGCCCTGTACCCAGTCTGTACGCAGAAGCTGCAGAGCCTCCGCTGTCCTTCCGGCGTGAGATGCTTTTGTGCAGCTATGCTTGTCGACTCTCAAGCTTGCCTAACCACCCGTCCTTCGATGTATTTTACGAGGATTCGCTTGACCGGCAATATTTAGTTAGCTCCTCTGCATTGCTCCCTCCAGGTGTTCGATTTCGACTGCTACTTCGGCATTTGGACGTTACGCCAGTGCCGGCCCTTACCCCAGGGGAAACGCGCTTTCCTCCATGGTCGCGCGCTGAGGCCCACATCCACCTTGGGCTAACGTCGATGCCGAAAAATGCGACCCCTGCTTCTGTTCTTAGATCAGCCTTTTTAGAACTACAAGCGCAGTTCGGGGACTGTCATTTTATATATACTGATGGGTCTAAGACTGATGTTGGAGTAGGATGTGCCTTTGTTTTTGGTGTTCAGAGTTTTACTTTTCGTTTACCTCGACAATGTTCAATTTTTACCGCCGAACTTTTTAGCATTTATCAATCTGTTTTATACATTCAGCGGCTCGACTTACGGCACTGTTTTATTTGTACGGACTATCTGAGTGCCCTTCAGGCTATTCATGCGCTGTACCATTACCACCCACTCGTACAGCGCATACATGACCTGCTCCACTCGCTTGGTGTCTCTGGCATCAGCGTGTCCTTCATGTGGATTCCAGGTCATGTGGGCATCTCAGGTAATGAGTCTGCCGACGCCGCTGCGAAATCGGCGATTTTATTACCCAGATTTTTTACTTCTGTTGTTCCCGCGTCTGATTCGTGTATTATTTTACGTCGCCGCATCCTCTCGCGCTGGCGCGATGAGTGGACGGCCCTCCGAGGGAACAAATTGCGGGAAGTTAAGCCTTTCCCGTTGATCTGGGGTACCTCTTCTCGTTCTTGTCGTCGGGAAGAGGTAATTTTAGCTCGTCTACGGATTGGACATTGTGTTTTTAGTCATAGGTATTTGCTCAGTGGTGACCCCGCACCATTCTGTGGGCAGTGTGTCGTGCCCTTAACGGTGCGTCACATTTTAACAGAGTGTCAGGTTTTAGCTGCATTGCGTGCTCGTGTGGGTCTGCCTGTTGGCCTAGCCAACGTTTTGGCAGACGACACGCGTGCTGTAGAATGTGTTTTACGTTTTATTCATGACAGTGATTTTAATCTGCGCATTTAATGCGTTGGGCGTCTGTTAGCTTAGTACTTTTATTCTGTCTGTTTTTATGGGAACTCTTATCCCCAGTGGACATATGGCGCTCATGTCCCTCGCATTCTACAGTTCCTGACACGTTTTAATCTTTTATTGCCCTTGCTTTTAGTGTGTTGATTTTTCAGAACTTTATATTGTTGTTATTGTTATTCTTGTTGTTCTTGTTCTTGTTGTTATTGTTATTGTTATTGTTGTTATTGTTATTTTGTTATTGTTCTGTTGTTAGTTTTAGCTTTTTGAACATCGCGGGTTTGTGTCCCGTTTTTAACTATGCGGTTTTTTACCTGTTTTATATTTTGACCTTATCTTTTATACATTGTATGGGCGCTGATGACCATAGCAGTTTAGCGCCCTTAAACCGCATATCATCATCATCATCATCATCATCAAAGCTGCATTGCGTGCTCGTGTAGGTCTGCCTGTTGGCTTAGCCAACGTTTTGGCAGACGACACGCATGCTGTGGAATGTGTTTTACGTTTTATTCATGACAGTGATTTTAACCTGCGCATTTAATGCGTTGAGCGTCTTTTAGCTTATTACTTTTATTCTGTCAGTTTTTATGGGGCTCTATTCCCCAGTGGACATATGGCGCTCATGTCCCTGGCACTCCATAGTTCTGGACACGTTTTAATCGTTTATTGCCTATGCTTTTAGTGTGTTGGTTTTTTCAGATATTTGTATTGTTATTGTTGTTGTTATTGATTTTATTGTTGTTATTGTTATTCTTGTTGTTATTGTTATCATTATTGTTATTGTTCTCTTATTGTTATTTTTAGCCTTTTGGACATCGCGGGTTTACGTCCCGTTTTTTAATTATGCGGTTTTTTTACCTGTTTTTATCTTTTGACTTTATATTTTCTCCATTGTAAGGGCGCTGATGACCTCAGCAGTTTAGCGCCCTTAAGCCGCATATCATCATCATCATCACCCCGGCGTGAGATGCTTTTGTGCAGCTATGCTTGTCGACTCTCAAGCTTGCCTAACCACCCGTCCTTCGATGTATTTTACGAGGATTCGCTTGATCGCCAATATTTCGTTAGCTCCTCTGCATTGCTCCCTCCAGGGGTTTGATTTCGACTGCTACTTCGGCATTTGGACGTTACGCCAGCGCCGGCCCTTACCCGAGGGGAAACGCGTTTTCCTCCATGGTCGCGCGCTGAGGCCCACATCCACCTTGGGCTAACGTCGATGCCGAAGAATGAGACCCCTGCTTCAGTCCTTAGATCCGCATTTTTAGTACTTCAGGCAACATTCGGAGACTGTCATTTTATTTATACTGATGGGTCTAAGACTGATGTTGGAGTAGGATGTGCCTTTGTTTTAGGTACGCATAGTTTTACTTTTCGTTTACCCGGGCA
Organism: Deroplatys truncata; assembly: GCA_030765065.1. Lineage (NCBI taxonomy): Eukaryota > Metazoa > Arthropoda > Insecta > Mantodea > Mantidae > Deroplatys > Deroplatys truncata. The sequence goes on from CM060990.1 coordinate 375,913,540, forward strand.
ATGTTCGATTTATACCGCCGAAAGTTTTAGTATCTATCAATGTGTTTTATACATTCAGCGGCAAGTCTTACGGCGTTGTGTTGTTTCTTCGGACTCTCTGAGTGCCCTTCAGAGTATTAACGCGCTGTACACTTACCACCCCCTCGTACAGCGCATTCATGACCTGCTCCATTCGCTTGGTGCCTCTGGCATCAGCGTCTCTTTTATGTGGATTCCAGGTCATGTGGGTATCTCAGGGAATGAGTCGGCCGACGCCGCTGCGAAATCGGCGATTTTATTACCCAGATTTTTTACTTCTGTTGTTCCCTCGTCAGATTCGTGTGTTATTTTACGTCGCCGCATCCTCTCGCGCTGGCGCGATGTGTGGACGGCCCTCCGGGGGAACAAGTTGCGGGAGGTTAAACCTCTTCCGCTAGTCTGGGCTACCTCTTCCCGTTCTTCTCGTCGGGAAGAGATACTTTTAACACGCCTTCGTATCGGACATTGCCTTTTTAGTCATAGATACCTGTTAAGTGGTGATCCCGCATCTCTGTGTGGTCGGTGTGATGTGCCCTTAACGGTCCGTCACATTTTAACCGAGTGTCAAGTTTTAGCTCCACTGCGCGTTTGCGTGGGTCTGCCTGTTGGCCTAGCCAACGTGTTGGCAGACGACGCGCATGCTGTAGAATGTCTTTTACGTTTTATCACTGACATTGGTTTTAGCTGTCGCATTTGATGCGCTGAGCGCCTTTTAGCTGTTTGATTTTATATTGTTAGTTTTAATGGGGCCCTTCTCCCCAGACATTAGGCGCTCATGTTCCTTGCATTCTACAGTTCTTGACACGTTTTATTCTTTTAGTGACCATGATTTTAGTGTGTTGGTTTTTCAGATATATTTATTGTTATTATTGTTATTGTTTTTATTGTTATTGTTATTATTGTTATTGTTATTCTATTGTTATTTTTAACTTTTTTGACATCGCGGGTTTGTGTCCCGTTTTTTAATTATGCGGTTTTTTACCTGTCTTTTATATTTTGACCTTATATTTTACACATTGTAAGGGCGCTGATGACCGCAGCAGTTTAGCGGCCTTAAACCGCATATCATCATCATCATCATCATCATCATCATCACTGAGTCTCAGAAACTTCTAGCGAACGCTCAGTGCGGATTTCGTCGCTATCGCTCTACCGTCGACCATCTGGTGTCCCTGTCAACCCATGTTATGTATGGATTTCTGAGAAAGTGTCAAACCGTGGCTGTGTTTTTTGATCTGGAGAAAGCTTATGACACTTGTTGGAGGGGCGGCATTTTACGTACACTTCACGCATGGAATATCCGCGGTCGTCTTCCCATATTTCTTCGGGAGTTCATAACGGAGCGCGTTTTTCGTGTACGTTTGGGCTCGGTTTTATCTCGTCGTTTTATTCAAGAGAACGGAGTACCGCAGGGCTCTGTACACAGTGTCACACTTTTTGCGATTGCTATCAACCCCTTTGTTGATTGTATTCCACATGGCATGTCATCGTCCAGTTTTGTTGACGATTTTGCCATTTATTGCAGTTCACGGCAGACCTGTCTACTCGAACGCCGTCTCCAGAGCTGTATCGACCGTCCCTACGCCTGGAGTAACGCTAACGGCTTTAATTTCTCCGCCGAGAAATCCGTCTGCATCAACTTCTGGCGCCGGAAGGCTTTCCGTCCGCCTTCTCTCCATCTTGGGTCGGAGGTCCTTCCATTTGCAGACGAGGTGAAATTTTTGGGGTTGATCTTTGACCGGAAACTGAGCTGGACTTCTCACGTTTCCTTTTTAAAAGCAAAGTGTGACCGCTCTCTTAATATTTTACGTGTTTTAAGTGGCACATCCTGGGGAGCTGATCGGACCGTCCTTCTTCGCCTTTATCGCTCTTTGGTCCGATCCAAGCTTGATTACGGGTGTATTGTTTATTCGTCGGCACGTCCATCTGTGTTACGTCGATTGAATGCCATTCACCATCGTGGCATAAGGGTCGCTACAGGGGCCTTTCCATTTAGCCCTGTACCCAGTCTGTACGCAGAAGCTGCAGAGTCTCCGCTGTCCTTCCGGCGTGAGATGCTTTTAGGCAGCTATGCTTGTCGGCTCTCAAGCTTGCCTAACCACGCATCCTTCGATTTATTTTACGAGGATTCGCTTGATCGACAATATTTCGTTAGCTCCTGTGCCCCCTCAGGGGCTCACCTTATGTGAGTACGGGTTTTTGGCGCACCCGGGGGTTCCCGAGCCAATCATCGCCACATTCATCCCCTCACCTCCATCCGGTCGAGGTGGGTTCTTCAAGTGACCGGTGGACCCAAGGTAGGCTCTCGTGCGTTCTTTGCATTCCATACATACCGCACCTCACCATCGTTTCTTTCTTCCCTACTCACTTTCCGGCCATTTCGTACCACCACATTCGCATATCTCTTTTTCTTCCCCGCCGGCCTACCTTGCGTGCGAAACGGCCACACAGTTTTAGTTTCTTTTATCTTCTTATTTAATCCTCCGTGGACACAGCCTGACGGATACCCGCGCACCGCGTGCGCAGCTGGGTGAGTGGGTAATGGCGTCATCCCCACCACCCGGGGTCGTCATCTAGGGTTTGTGTTCGTATCCGCTTTTCAACTGCAGTCCCGCGGGGCGGCCATTGCATGAGCTGCTGACTTCTGACGGCGATTGGGTCCCCCTGTCTATGTTCTGGGAGGTGTGACCCTGGGGTGAGTCTGGTATAGATAGGCCACTCACCCAAGCCGGGGTAACGCCCGAGAAGTCAGAACCCGAGGTCGGAGACGGTTGCAATGGTGGAGGATTTATCTCGCTATGGAGCACCCTTCCTCCATTAATACAAACAAGCGCCGAAAAGTTATTGTAACAGAAGTAGCACCGCCGTCATCTGGTTGTTACTAGGTCATTTCGAGAACAGAAGAAGGACAAAACTTTGAGAACGTGAACCCTTTTATAATTCAGAACGGCCTAGATGCTATTGCTGGTGCGGTTCAATCATGCACTCGTCTACGGACTGGTTCCTTATTGGCACAAACTAAGTCCGATCAGCAAAGTAAGACTTTGTTGCGCGCTACGCTTCTCCACGTTTATCCCATCCGTGTTGAGAAGCACCGCACATTGAACTCCTGTCGGGGCGTCGTTACCACCCATAGCCTCGATGGTATATCGGACGAGGATCTCGTAGAGTATCTATCTGATCAAAAGGTGACTGCAGTGCATCGAGTGCAGGCCAAACGCGACGGCGTATTGGTACCCACTCGTACCCTGTTTATTACATTTGATGGCGTCGATCTGCCCACGAGCATTTCCGCAGGGTACGAACGGATTTCTGTGAGGCCTTATATTCCTAGACCTCTGCGTTGTTTTAAATGCCAACGTTTTGGGCATACGCAAGTCTCCTGTAAGAGTGCCGTTAACATCTGTGCAACATGTAGCCAGCCCTCACACGAAGGTACCTGTTCAACAGCCCCCGTCTGCGTTAATTGTAAAGGGTCACATTCTGCTTCGTTTGCCGACTGTCCGCGGTATTTGGACGAGAAGGCGATCCAGGAGATCCGGGTAAAGGAAAAACTCTCCTTCGCTGAAGCCCGGAGGCGTTTCCATGCGCGCCAACCTTCACTCCTGCGATCTGGCACATTTAGTTCTGTTGTTGCCTCGCCAGTACCACGAGTAGATGCCGAAACTCAGACCTAGACCTTGACTAGACTAACCGCCACTACCATCTGGCCGTCTATTAAGGCTACAGTTACCAAGCCGTATAAACCTGGTCCCAAGTCAATGAAGGCGCAAGCCGTTGAAAAGAAGCCCAAGAAGAAACTTCGTAGGGAAGATTTTCTGAAAGACCCTCCGCGTGCGCGCGGTAACAAAAGTTCACCTTCTCCTCCTCGGAGGTCGCTGTCCCAGGATGGTCCTGGGACAAGCCGCGCTCAGCGGCACCCTTCACCCATCGCCACCCAGAACCGATTCACGGCGCTTGAATCGGTTTCTGGCACTGAGCGCGTGGGCCCTCCCTCCGAGGAAGCTATGGAGTCTGACCAACTCCATACAAAAAGCCCGAGCCCAAAGGTTAAACAAAAGGTAATTTTAAGCCGCCCTTCTAAATAGACAGTTTATCCCCTTATTCTTAATGGCTATCCTGACCTGGAATGTACGTGGTGTACGATCGCATAGGGCGGAACTGCAACTTTTATTGCGTTCCCATTCGCCTATGGTCGTATGTTTGCAGGAGACTAAGCTTCGCCCTCACGATCCTTTTGATCTCCGAGGATATACTCCGGTTCGCTACGACCTTGAACCGGAGGAGGGTACTCCTGCTCATGGTGGTGTCATGATTTTGGTGCGTAATGACGTTCATTTTCAAACTATCACACTTACGTCCGACTTGCAAGCTGTTGCCATTAGACTGCAGTTACCCGGTTTTTTCTTTTCTGTTTGTTCCGTGTATACACCTCCATCGTCTCCCTTCGCTCCCGCGGACATTCGATCTCTCCTGTCCGCTCTCCCAACACCATTTCTTCTGTTGGGAGATTTTAATGCCCATCACCCACTATGTGGTTCGCCAAGGGCTTGTGCGAGGGGAACTCTTCTTTCCGACATTTTTTATCAGTTCAATCTTTCCATCCTCAATACAGGTGCACCTACTTTTATTTCTGATTCTTCTGGTACATTCTCTCACCTGGACCTTGCGATTTGCTCACTCCAGCTTGCACGTCGTCTTCAGTGGAACGTCGTCGCTGACACCTACTCCAGCGACCATTACCCCTGCATCGTTTCTCTTCTGTCGCACCACGTACAGCATTCCAGAGTACCTACCTGGATATTCGCAAAAGCCGACTGGAGCTTGTATCCAGCCTCGTGCTTTTTGACGACCAGCCCTTCTCCGACATTAACCAACTAAAGCAGCACCTTACGTCTATTATTTTCTCTGCCGCCGAACGCGCAATACCCCGTTCATCCTCCCAACCTCGGCGGCCACCTGTTCCGTGGTGGAACGAGGATTGTCGGGACGCCGTTCGTGCCCGTAGGACTGCACTTAGGGTGTTTCGGCGCCACCTACACTTGATAATTTGGTGACTTTTAAACAATCGCGCGCCAGGGCTCGTCGCATTATTCAGGATAGCAAGAAGGCATCTTGGGCTCGTTTTGTCGAGTCTTTTAATCGTTTTACGCCTTCATCCGTTGTTTCGGATAAACTTCGTCGCTTCTCAGGTAAAGTGTCACGTTGTACTGTTTCTGGCCTTCAGGTTTCTAATGCCACCATAGTGGATCCGGCTGCCATCGCTAACACACTGGGTGCTGCCTTTGAGGCGGTTTCCAGTTCAGACAATTATTCCGCCGGCTTTCGCTCTATTAAAGACCGGCTGGATTCCGCATCATATACTTTTCGGTCTGCTAATGATGAATGCTATAATGAACTATTCACAATGAGGGAGCTGGAGCACGCTCTTAATTGCTCTAGGCACTCCGCTCCTGGGCCGGACGGCATTCATGTCCTGATGTTAAAGCACCTTTCAGCCGACAGTAAACTCTTTCTCTTACAGGTCTATAACCGTATTTGGCAAGACGGCATTTTTCCTTCCGTTTGGCGCGAAGCCACCATTGTCCCTATTCTTAAGCCTGGGAAGGATCGCCAACTACCTTCCAGCTACCGCCCTATCTCCCTCACCAGTTGCATTTGCAAGGTGATGGAGCGCATGATCAACGGGCGGTTGACATGGTGGCTTGAGTCTCAGAAACTTTTAGCGAACGCTCAGTGCGGATTTCGTCGCTATCGCTCTACCGTCGACCATCTGGTGTCCCTGTCGACGCATGTTATGAATGGGTTTCTGAGAAAGTGTCAAACCGTGGCTGTGTTTTTTGACCTGGAGAAAGCTTATGACACTTGTTGGAGGGGCGGCAATTTACGTACACTTCATGCATGGAATATCCGCGGTCGTCTTCCCATATTTCTTCGGGAGTTCATGACGGACCGCGTCTTTCGTGTACGTGTGGGCTCGGTTTTATCTAGTCGTTTTATTCAAGAGAACGGAGTACCGCAGGGCTCTGTACTCAGTGTCACACTTTTTGCGATTGCTATCAACCCTCTTGTTGATTGTATTCCACCTGGCGTTTCATCGTCCCTTTTTGTTGACGATTTCGCTATTTATTGCAGTTCATGGCGGACCTGTCTACTCGAACGCCGTCTCCAGAGCTGTATCGACCGTCTCTACGCCTGGAGTAACGCCAACGGCTTTAATTTCTCCGCCGAGAAATCCGTCTGCATCAACTTTTGGCGCCGGAAGTATTTCCCTCCGCCCTCTCTCCATCTTGGGCCAGGGATACTTCCCTTTGCAGACGAGGCGAAACTTTTGGGGTTGATTTTTGACAGGAAGTTGTGTTGGACCTCGCAGTTTCCTTTTTAAAAGCAAAGTGTGACCGTTCTCTTAATATTTTACGTGTTTTAAGTGGCACATCCTGGGGAGCTGATCGGACCGTCCTTCTTCGCCTTTATCGCTCTTTGGTCCGATCCAAGCTTGATTACGGGTGTATTGTTTATTCGTCGGCACGTCCAACTGTGTTACGTCGATTGAATGCCATTCACCATCGTGGCATAAGAGTCGCTACAGGGCCCTTTCCAACCAGCCCTGTTTTTAGCCTGTATGCTGAAGCTGCAGAGCCTCCGCTGTCCTTCAGGCGTGAGATGCTCTTGTGCAGCTATGCCTGTCGACTCTCAAGCTTGCCTGACCACCCGTCCTTCGAGTTATTTTTCGAGGAGTCACTTGATCGTCACTATTTTATTAGCTCCTCTGCTTTGCTCCCACCAGGGGTTCGCTTTCGACAGCTCCTTCGGCATTTAGACGTTCCGCCAGCGCCGGCCCTTCCACGGGGGGAAACGCGTTTTCCTCCATGGTCTCGCGCTGAGGCCCACTGTCACCTTGGGCTAACGTCGATGCCGAAGACTGAGACCCCTGCTTCAGTCTTTAGATCGGCTTTTTTAGAAGTACGGGCTCAATTCGGAGACTTCCATTTTATCTTTACCGATGGATCTAAGACTGAAGCTGGAGTTGGATGTGCCTTTGTTTCTGGTCACTGTATTTTAAGTTTCGTTTACCTGGACAATGTTCAATTTTTACCGCCGAACTTTTTAGCATTTATCAATCTGTTTTTGTACATTCAGCGGCACGCCTTACGGCACTGTTTTATTTGTACGGACTCTCTGAGTGCCCTTCAGACTATTACTGCGCTGTACCATTACCACCCGCTTGTACAGCGCATACATGACCTGCTCCACTCGCTTGGTGTCTCTGGCATCAGCGTGTCCTTCATGTGGATTCCAGGTCATGTGGGCATCTCAGGTAATGAGTCTGCCGACGCCGCTGCGAAATCGGCGATTTTATTACCCACATTTTTTACCTCTGTTGTTCCCTCGTTAGATTCGTGTGCTATTTTACGTCGCCGCATCCTCTCGCGCTGGCGCGATGAGTGGACAGCCCTCCGGGGGAACAAGTTGCGGGAGGTTAAGCCGCTCCCGTTAATCTGGTGTACCTCTTCTCGTTCTTCACGTCGGGAAGAGGTACTTTTAGCCCGTTTACGAATTGGACATTGTCGTTTTAGTCATAGTTACCTGCTCAGTGGTGATCCTGCTCCGCTGTGTCAGCAGTGTGACGTGCCCTTAACGGTGCGTCACATTTTAACTGAGTGTCAAGTTTTAGCTCCACTGCGCGTTCGCCTGGGTCTGCCTGTTGGCATAGCCAACGTTTTGGCAGACGACGCGCATGCTGTAGAATGTCTTTTATGTTTTATAAGTGACATTGGTTTTAATCGTCGCATTTGATGCGCTGAGCGTCTTTTAGCTTTGTTATTTTATTCTGTATGTTTTAATAGGGACTTACTCCCCAGTGACATATGGCGCTCATGTCCCTCGCATTCTACAGTCCTTGACACGTTTTAATCTTTTATTGGCTATGCTTGTAGTGTGTTGGTTTTTGAGACATATTTATTGTTATTGTTACTATTGTTGTTATTGTTATTGTTATTTTTATTGTTATTCTATTGTTATTTTTAACTTTTTTGACATCGCGGGTTTGTGTCACGTTTTTTAATTATGCGGTTTTTTACCTGTCTTTTATTTTTTGACTTTATATTTTATACCTTATAAGGGCGCTGATGACCTCAGCAGTTTTGCGCCCTTAAGCCGCATATCATCATCATCATCATCATCATCATCACAGCTCCTGTGCATTACTACTTCCAGGGGTTCTATTTCGAAAGCTTCTTCGGCATTTGGACTTTAACACAGCGCCGGCCCTTCCCAGGGGGGAAACGCGCTTTCCTCCATGGTTGCGCGCTGAGGCCTAGTGTCACTTTGGGTTGACGTCTATGTCGAAGAATGAGACCGCTTCTTCAGTTCTTAGATCAGCCTTTTTAGAACTTCGGTTGCAGTTCCGGGACTTTCGTTTTATATATACTGATGGGTCTAAGACTGATGTTGGAGTAGGGTGTGGCTTTGTTGATGATAATCGTAGTTTTACATTTCGTTTACCCGGGCAATGTTCGATTTTTACCGCCGAACTTTTTAGTATTTATCAGTCACTTTTATACGTCCAGCGGTACGACCTACGACTCTGTTTTATTTGTTCAGACTCCCTGAGTGCTCTTCAAAGTATTCGCGCACTGTACAATTACCACCCCCTCGTACAGCGCATACATGACCTGGTCCACTCGCTTGGTGCCTCTGGCATCAGCGTCTCTTTTATGTGGATTCCAGGTCATGTGGGCATCTCAGGGAACGAGTCGGCCGACGCCGCTGCGAAATCGGCGATTTTATTACCCAGATTTTTCACCTCTGTTGTTCCCTCGTCAGATTCGTGTGTTATTTTACGTCGCCGCATCCTCTCGCTTTGGCGCGATGAGTGGACGGCCCTCCGGGGGAACAAATTGCGGGAAATTAATCCTGTCCCGTTAGTCTGGGGTATCTCTTCTTGTTCTCCACGTCGGGAAGAGGTACTTTTAGCCCGTTTACGAATTGGTTATTGGTTGTTTAGTCATAGATACTTGCTCAGTGGTGACCCCGCTCCACTGTGTCAGTAGTATGGTGAGCCCTTAACGGTGCGCAATATTTTAACTGAGTGTCAAGCTTTAGCTCCACTGCGCGTTCGCGTGGGTCTGCCTATTGGCATAGCCAACGTTTTGGCAGACGACGCGCATGCTGTAGAATGTCTTTTACGTTTTATAAGTGACATTGGTTTTAGCCGTCGCATTTGATGCGCTGAGCGCCTTTTAGCTGTTTGATTATACATTATCTTTTAATGGGGGTACTCCTCCCCAGTGGACATCTGGAGCTCGTGTCCCTCGCATTCTACAGTTCTTGACACGTTGTTTTATTCTCTTGTTGACCAAGATTTTAGTGTGTAGATCTTAGTATTTGGTCTGTTGTGTTTTTTAGTGTTTTTGTCCAAGTGTTTTGTGTGGGGTTTTTTACTTTTTTGACTTTTGCATTTATATTTTACACATAGAAAGGGCGCTAATAACCCTAGCAGTTGAGCACCCTCAAACCCCATCTCATCATCATCATCTGTGGTGTGGGGATGTGCCTCACATTCAAGAGGTCCCGAGTTCGAATCTCGGTTAGAGTGAATTATCTGGATAACGTTTTCTCCAGGGTTTCCTCTTATCCTGAGAAGATGAATGTCAGGTAACTCTAAGCTCTAGGGACCTCGGGCCCATTTGAGCATCGTTTTGTCCATTTCGTTTATTCACTGTCCGTAATGGCCCTACCCTTTTAAAGAACGTTATTTAAATACCAAAAGAAAAAGTGCACATTTACACATTTCGTTTTAGGATACGTAGATAAAGCCATAGTCACGTTTTCAAAACGCATATCACAACGTGAAGCTTTGAAATGCCATGCTTTTTGTATGATCGCGTCAAAAAACAACAAATAGCGACTTTCCAGTTACAACAATTATTCAAACGAATAAAAAAATATCTGGAAAATAAATAATTTCATAAAAATATGTATGACAAACTGTGAGCTTAACGGGGGTCTATATTTCTTGTGTAGTAAAACTTTGTGCATTTTTTACAGTTTACCAATTACACAAAAGTCATTCAGAACGAAGATTTGAGAGGCTCCTCTCAGAAAATTCAAAATATATATTTTGTTTGTCATGAAAATATCTTAAACACAGAGTATTTTAATCCAAATTGTTTAAAGCCATTTTTGAGAAAATAACAAATTTCGAAAATTTTTCCATGTGTCAATTTTTCCATGGTTGTTCGGGGTGGGGAAGATTTTCTTAAAAATTTTGGTGTCGCATCTTTGAAAGATGCTGAGCTTAAATATCAAGTTTGGTATTTGACAGACTTTTCGTATTGCAGTTATATGGTTCAATGACACCCAGGCATACGAAGCTTTTCTGTAAAATACGTGTTGCATTCACATGAACTTCTCTACTCACTCTTCTACAAACGATTCTTACAAAGCTATTCTTGCATTTATTTCATGTTAATACAGATAAACCTTCATTACTTATTTGCACATTTCGTTGTAGGTATAAGTAGAATATATTCAGCTAAAGCGATAACCAAGTCCCTCAAAGCTGATCACTATGTGATAGCTTTGGATTGGATAGGCTGCTACGGAGGGGACACGGCACTGATCCAAATGGAGAATATTGTACCTACGCCCCACGAGGAGGCGTCCACGAGAGGAAGGATGAGGCGAGAGGAGACATCGGGCTTCGGAAGATGGAGTGACGGCAGAGAAATGGCAGTGTCCCTAAGTTTCCAGATAGATGCTCCCCGGCAGACGAACAGGCAGACCGGGGACCCCAACTCACACTGAGGGGGTTCAAGGGGTTTCGGATGCCCCCGCAGCCAGTCGAAAGCCGAGGGACGGAAAAAGTCACAAAGAGTCTTTTCCCCTGCCACATTGCACCAAAACACTATCGCCGACACTTCCAACCCAGAAAGGGATCAACGGATGAAAGATAATGGAGGGACAGGAAATTCGGGGATGTGAGAATCCTTCCCAGCATTCGCCTGGCGACCCGGGAAAAACCTCCGAAAAAACCCATGAGTCAGAAATGTCGGCCACGGGAATCGAACACACGATCTCCCGAATGCGGGCCATAGATGTGATAGCTTTGAAATTCTGTTCTCTTTGTATGAACACGAAAAAGAAAGAAAGAAAAACCAACAGCGCTTTGCCGCTGAGAGAGGTATAAGTAAAGTATTTGAAAATTCAAACTAATAACAAAAGATATTTCAGAAGAGCGTAACATCTTTGCCGGCCCTCGTAGTCGCTGGAGCGTATAGCGTCTGCGCTGCTTCAAGCTAAGGGTCGCATGTTCGAGTCCCGCCATAGGCATGGGTGTTTGTTTGTGTGTGTGTTGTATGTGTAATCGCGGTAAATTAAACAGTAACACACACACAGTATTCATAAACTGGGTAAAGAAAGGAAGCTGAACAAAACACAATAAGAATGTTATTTGACATTAATTTTGTGGTTTAACAAGATCTGCATTTGTTGTGCAGTAAGATCTTTTTCTCTCTCTTACGGTTTAGTAATTATCAAAATTCATTCACAATAAAGACGAATTTACAGACTATTCCTAGAAAATTAAAGATATACATCTTATATGTCATGAAAATAGCTTAAAGATATGTATTTTAATCAAAATCGTTACAGCCATTTTTAAAGCTAAAAAGTTTCGAAAAATGTCCAAAGTAAGGTATAGTTTGATGCGGGGAATTTTCTTCAAATTCTTCGTGTCGCATCCTTCGAGGGTGTTGAACTTAAACACTAAGTTTGGTTTTTAACCGACTTTTTGTTTTTGAGTTATGCTGTTTACGGATCCACACACACACACACACACACACACACACACACTTTGTACATTTTTCTAAAAATACATTCTTTGGATTCAGGGAGTCTCAAACGTGATTTCTGGTAGGTTTATGACATTGAATTTTTGGGTGGAATACAATACTTCGTCTACTTACTGTAAGTGCGCAGAAAGAAAAGTAAAAATGCTTTCTTTGGATTCAGGGGGTCTTAAAACGTGTATTTCCAGTGAATGTTATTGAATTTGTGGGTGTAATACAATACTTCTATAACTACGTAGTAGAGAAAGTAAAAATGCTTTCTTCCCATTCAGGGTGGTCTCAAATCGTGCATTTCCCGTGAATCTCGTAATTGAATTTTTGAGTGGAATACAATACTTCCTATACTTATTGTAAATACGTTGTAGAGAGAGTAAAAATGCTGTCTTTGGATTCAGGGGTCTCAAAACGTGTATTTACAGTGGATCACGTTATTGAATTTTTCGCCGGAATACAATACTTCCTCTGCTTACGGTAAGTGCGTAGTAGGGAAAATAAAAATGGTTTGTTTTGATTCAGGGGATTCAAAACGTGTATTTCATGTGAACCTCGTTATTGAATTTTTGAGCGGAATACAATACTTTCCCTACTTATTATAGGTAAGTAGTAGACACGGCAAAAAGAAGAGTTGTGGTATAGATAAGCGGCTGTTTGTTGTTACGGCTTTCTGGCCTAAATTGTTGTCACGATTAAGGTAATGTGCGCGGAAAAATAGTAGTTTTTAAGGATATTATATTAAGTAAACACCGTGTTAGTTGATAATGGGTAGTGAAAATAGTGAATATTGAAAAACAAACCATTTTGCTTTAACACTTACATATTATACAGTGATATGATGCCTCTAATTAAAAAAATAGCTTGCATACCGCTTATGTGGCTGTGCTGTAATGTTATTGCTGTTTTTTTCACAGTTATTATCTTCTTACAGCCAAGTCTAAGGGAAATGTGTTGGAATTATATTTACTTTAGGAGTATTACATCCTCTAATCTTGTAGAGTAGGTATGAGCTAAGGCACCTGGCATAACCTCTCGATAAGGTGCGCTGTGATTACAAACACGTGGCACGGAAAACATTTGCAGCCCGTGTGAACCTGGCCGGCCTCACTGTGAAGTATAGGTGCAGGTCTTCCTGCAGCACAATTTCCTATTTATTTAGCTTCTTTGACAATTTTTAATTTTTCCGTTGTAGTAAATGAGCGCAGTGATAGTATTCATTTTTGTAAGTCTGTCGATGTGTGAACACAAATACTGGTCACAAAGAACGAAAAGTACCTAAACAAGAACTATCGCATAAGCTGGAGACCACCTGGAGACAAACTGACGCTATAGCTAACCCTTTTATACTTTGTGTACTCGCATACTGGCACAAAACACCAAACTATTAGAAGTGCAACTCTAGTAGGGTTACTAGATGTCTGGAAAACCCTGGAATGCGCTCTATTTTTACCTTCTGTCCGACATGCGGGAGGAATTTCTGAAAAATCTGGAATGTCCTACATTTTGAGAAATGAAAATAGTCTTTAGTTTCAAATTGATTGGCAGCAATATTTGTAGAAAATAGTGGAATTACACTGCTATTTATTCCTGCCACAGCACTAATGATGAGAGGGTTTTGTTTCACTGATATCAGCACAGTAAACACACCAAAGAAATTGGACAGTAATAGATTCAGTAAAAGGTACTGTACTAGTAAAATATAACTTCAAACATTTAAGTTGTGTAGAATATAGTGATCGTATATCAAATCCAGGTGTTTTGTAAAAATACGTTCTTCACACAAGTATATTTTTTAAGGTTCTTTGACAGCTGTTATTATTATTATTATTATTATTATATGAATGTTTAAGAAAACATAAAACCTATGTAAACATGTCTGTAGTAATTTAGGTTTGGAGTTTAGTTTTCTTCAACGCATTCACTCATCCTTGTAGGAGTTGCACCACTAAGCATTTACAAGCCAATGCCCTGAGTCAATAGCCTGTCGAGAAGCAAGCAAACTCTGGATCATAGCATATCCAGGATGGGCGATCAGCCCAATGGCTGGTATGGTGATGAAATGAAGGAAGTGAAATGTAGTGATGAAAGGAATGATAGAAAAGTACGCGGATCAAATTATTCAACCCAGCATTCGCCTAGCAACCGAGGATAACTGGGGAGAAGAAAGAAAAAAAGAAAGAAAAAAACTCCGGGCAGGTTGATAGTTCCCGGGGTATGAACACGGGACCTCCCGAATGCAAGTCGCACACGTTGTCACGGCGCCCGGTCCTACACTTAATATTTTTCTACAATGTTCTTCATTTCATTAAAAGTATCTGGTAGCCCTAAACTCTATGTTAAATGATGACAACAAGAAGGCAATCACAGCGAGAGTAGTTATCTGGAACGGAACTAAGCTATGAAGAATCACGCTCGCGAATGCTGACGTCATTGGTAGCTACTACAGCAATACAGTTTATTTTTCATTTCAGCAGTATTTTTCATACCTGCCTAGCTGATCATATGTTCTAACACCGTATCGCTACAATGACATACAAAGTTCATTGCGTGAGCTTCCGTAGTCGTGACTGGTTTTTGAGTTATTCAAATTGCTTTTAAAGGGATAGGTTAAAGCTCGCATAAAGTAACTAATCATTGTGATCTGCGGCAATACAGTAATAGAACATAATTATGATCATCTGAATACCTGACAGCTAGGCTAATATGAAAAACACAACTGTTTATTTTTGTATAACCCTTAATTTAAATTGCCCAATAGTCGGTACATAAATTGGTTTTCAATAATATTACTGCGTTTTATAGTGGTTGCTGGTTCAAGTCATTAATTCTGTTAACAGGAATGTTTATATATCATAATACGTAATTGTGTCACATTTAATTTAAATTTTGAGGCTGAATGAGAAGTCCAAATACCTTGCAATAATTTTTTCTGTATGCTTCATAGAAAAATCTTTTGCACTTAAACTGCCTCCAAGTTTTGTTTGAACTCGCAACCAACTAATAGTAGGATGTGGAATTTGACAGGAAAATGGGAAGAATTACACATTTTTGACCCTTATTTTATTCTACTCTGATAGTACAAACAATTTGACATATTTGCATAGCTAACATGAACAACTATTCCATTTCTTACAAAGAAACTTCTGCATACATTATATACAACACTGTAGCTATTGCCACATATGCCAACATCTGTTTGTCATTCACTAAATCGCTATTAGCAATGCAACATTTGCCATTAGTAACAGTTTCACTACATCATTTAACACTATCAATGTCAGTATCATTCTGTTCTCTTGCGTGAAACACCATCAGTGGACACATATAGTGTTACATGCTGGGTAGATGGCCTAAAAGTTCACATGGAAATTAAATTAATTTTGAGTACCCAGCACGTACATTGAAGGGACGTATACTTACTTGGCTGCGGAGGACCGAAACGTGGTGTGGAGGTTAAGAGGAAAGCGTGGGTTTTTACTGTACAAAATCCATAACACAAATCTACTCACACATTCCTAGATTTATTTCCTAACCGTTTGGTGTTCCTACATTATTAAAAATGGAAGGTGGAAGGAGGAAGGAGATGTCCACCGATGCAAAGCCCAACTTACACACGCAGTCCGTTTCTCACGAATTCCTGAGACAGACATTGTCCTCTACTACTCGTGGCTAGCAAAGCTATCAGCCAAGAGTGACGTAAACAACAATGTGTTTGGTAATGACAATGTAGAAGAATAATGTAACCCCCCCAAATTATTAATACGCCACAATAGGCACAACTAATTTTATCTTTTACACCCATTATCTACACAATCGCAGGAATACCTTAACTCCAGCTTCCCATTGTATATATCCTAGAAGTAAATACAAATGCATGCTTAAACTACCCTTAAAAGCAGGATTTTGGGAAGAAAAATCAGTTTGCATCAAGGGAAAATTTGTGGCTACGAACACTTTGTAATTATATTACCTAAGTCCACCATTGCTAGTACATCTAGAGGAATTCTAATATGTCGGTCAGGAATTGCTAAAAATGTGTAACAGCATTTATATTCAACCAGCGGCTTAAGTAATGCGTGGTTTGGGACGAAGAGGAGCTAGGCCGCTTCCTGCTTGTACTTAAAATACGTATAATTTTTACAACTCCAACAGTTGTAAAAATGATTAATATAGCAAGTAATCAATTTTCTGCTAAACATAGCAAGTTTCGATCTTGTCACTCTCGTGACAACTTTAGCTTACACACGGCATGTGTGAAGAACAATTAACATCTATTGACCTAATAATGGTTAATGTGAAGCCCGGCGCTTAAAGTGCTCACGATATTGTAAGTTGCCTTTGGGGTACATCTCAAAATTAATTTTAGAACGCCTTGTTGTTTACTAGAAAAAACGTGTCAGTTGGGAAGTTTAATGTTGTATCGGCATGTTGCCATGGTAGCTCAGTTCTCTAGAGCAATGGCATGGAAAGGCGAAGGTCTGTGTTCAAATTTCGGCTACGTATTGAATTTTTCAGTCTAATTCTACCTTTCCAGCTTTAGCCTACACACGACATGTGTAGAAAGCCGTAATCATTTAGCGAGAGGTTTAACCTTATTATTAGTGTCTTGTAGGGATGGCAATGATTTCATGGCCATTCTTACAAATTGACAACCCAAATGACAGCCCATGTCAGTTTGAGCTGAACGCAATAGACTATCACTGGAATCTTGTCAAAATGAGACTGCCTTATCTGAAACACTGATTTGTAAGTTAAAGAAACAAAAATTGCTTAAAGGACATGAGGAAGGCTGTGCTGTTACGATATGAACTGAATTAAAATATATAAAATACCCATGTTATTTTCATTTTATGAATATTGCTTATCAAACGTTTCATTCAGTACGCAGTCTTAGCAAATACCACTCATGAGTTCGATATTAGTTAGATAAATCCCCGAGCGCGATTTTCCTGTGTTATAGGTATTAACTGACATATGCATAACAACTGTCAACACAGTTTTGTTTTCTCCCTGTATAATGTTAATCTGAATATACACTACGTGATCAAAAGTATCCGGACACCTGGCTGAAAATGACGTACAAGTTCGTGGCGCCCTCCATCGGTAATGCTGGAAGTCAATATGGTGTTGGCCTACCCTTAGCCTGGATGACAGCGTTCACTTTCGCAGGCATACTTTCAATCAGGTGCTGGAAGGTTTCTTGGGGAATGGCAGCCCATTCTTCACGGAGTGCGGAACTGAGGAGAGGTATCGATGTAGGACGGTGAGGCCTGGCCCGAAGTCGGCGTTCCAAAACATCCCAAAGGTGTTCTATAGGATTCAAGTCAGGACTCTGTGCAGGCCAGTCCATTACAGGGATGTTATTGTCGTGTAACCACTCCGCCACAGCCCGTGCAGTATGAACAGGTGCTCGATCGTGTTGAAAGATGCAATCGCCATCCCCGAATTGCTCTTCAACAGTGGGAAGCAAGAAGGTGCTTAAAATATAAATGTAGGTCTACGCTGTGATCGTGCCACGCAAAACAACAAGGGGTGCAAGCCCCCTCCAGGAAAAACACGACCACACCACCTCCGAATTTCACAGTTGGCACTACACACGCTGGCAGATGACGTTCACCGGGTATTCGCCATCGGATGGCCACATTGTGTACCGTGATTCGTCACTCCACACAATGTTTTACCACTGTTCAATCGTGTAATCCCCTCAGGGGCTCACCTTATGTGAGTACGGGTTTTTGGCGCACCCGGGGGTTCCCGAGCCAATCATCGCCACATTCATCCTCTCAGCCCCATCCGGTCGAGGTGGGTTCTTCTCGTGACCGGTGGACACAAGGTAGGCTCTCGTGCGTTCTTTACATTCCATTCATACCGCACCTCACCATCATTTCTTTCTTCCCTTATCACTTTCCGGCCATTTCGCACCACGACATTCGCATATCTCTTTTTCTTCCCCGCCGGCCTACCTTGCGTGCGAAACGCCCACACGGTTTTAGTTTCTTTTATCTTTTTATTTAAATCCTCCGTGGACACAGCCTGACGGATACCCGCGCACCGCGTGCGCCCCCTCAGGGGCTCACCTTATGTGAGTACGAGTTTTTGGCGCACCCGGGGGTTCCCGAGCCAATCATCGCCACCTTCATCCCCTCACCCCCATCCGGTCGAGGTGGGTTCTTCAAGTGACCGGTGGACCCAAGCTAGGCTCTCGTGCGTTCTTTGCATTCCATCCATACCGCACCTCACCATCGTTTCTTTCTTCCCTTATGACTTTCCGGCCAGTTCGCACCACGACATTCGCATAACTCTTTTTCTTCCCCGCCGGCCTACCTTGCGTGCGAAACGCCCACACAGTTTTACTTTCTTTTATCTTTTTATTTAAATCCTCCGTGGACACGGCCTGACGGATACCCGCGCACCGCGTGAGTGGGTAATGGCGTCATCCCCACCACCCGGGGTCGTCATGTAGGGTTTGTGTTCGTATCCGCTGTTCAACTGCAGTCCCGCGGGGGGGCCATTGCATGAGCTGCTGACTTCTGACGGCGATTGGGTCCCTCTGTCTATGTTCTGGGAGGTGTGACCCTGGGGTGAGTCTGGTATAGATAGGCCACTCACCCAAGCCGGGGTAACGCCCGAGAAGTCAGAGCCCGAGGTCGGAGACGGTTGCAATGGTGGAGGATTTATCTCGCTATGGAGCACCCTTCCTCCATTAATACAAACAAGCGCCGAAAAGATATTGTAACAGAAGTAGCACCGCCGTCATCTGGTTGTTACTTGGTCATTTCGAGAACAGAAGAAGGACAAAACTTTGAGAAGGTGAACCCTTTTATAATTCAGAAGGGCATAGATGCTATTGCTGGTGCGGTTCAATCATGCACTCGTCTACGGAATGGTTCCTTATTGGCACAAACTAAGTCCGATCAGCAAAGTAAGACCTTGTTGCGCGCTACGCTTCTCCACGGTTACCCCATCCGTGTTGAGAAGCACCGCACATTGAACTCCTGTCGGGGCGTCGTTACCACCCATAGCCTCGATGGTATATCGGACGAGGATCTCGTAGAATATCTATCTGATCAAAAGGTGACTGCAGTGCATCGAGTGCAGGCCAAACGCGACGGCGTATTGGTACCCACTCGTACCCTGTTTATTACATTTGATGGCGTCGATCTGCCCACGAGCATTTCCGCAGGGTACGAACGGATTTCTGTGAGGCCTTATATTCCTAGACCTCTGCGTTGTTTTAAATGCCAACGTTTTGGGCATACGCAAGTCTCATGTAAGAGTGCCGTTAACATCTGTGCAACATGTAGCCAGCCCTCACACGAAGGTACCTGTTCAACAGCCCCCGTCTGCGTTAATTGTAAAGGGTCACATTCTGCTTCGTTTGCCGACTGTCCGCGGTACTTGGACGAGAAGGCGATCCAGGAGATCCGGGTAAAGGAAAAACTCTCCTTCGCTGAAGCCCGGAGGCGTTACCATGCGTGCCAACCTTCACTCCTGCGATCTGGCACATATAGTTCTGTTGTTGCCTCGCCAGTACCACGAGTAGATGCCGAAACTCAGACCTGGACCATGACTGGATTAAACGCCACTACCATCCGGCCGTCCCCCTCAGGGGCTCACCTTATGTGAGTACGGGTTTTTGGCGCACCCGGGGGTTCCCGAGCCATTCATCGCCACATTCATCCCCTCACCCCATCCGGTCGAGGTGGGTTCTTCAAGTGACCGGTGGACCCAAGGTAGGCTCTCGTGCGTTCTTTGCATTCCATCCATACCGCACCCCACCATCGTTTCTTTCTTCCCTAATCACTTTCCGGCCATTTCGTACCACGACATTCGCATATCTCTTTTTCTTCCCCGCCGGCCTACCTTGCGTGCGAAACGCCCACACAGTTTTAGTTTCTTTTATCTTTTTATTTAAATCCTCCGTGGACACAGCCTGACGGATACCCGCGCACCGCGTGCGCAGCTGGGTGAGTGGGTAATGGCGTCATCCCCACCACCCGGGATCGTCATGTAGGGTTGTTCGTATCCGCTGTTCAACTGCAGTCCCGCGGGGGGGCCATTGCATGAGCTGCTGGCTTCCGACGGCGATTGGGTCCCTCTGTCAATGTTCTGGGAGGTGTGACCCTGGGGTGAGATCGGTATAGATAGGCCACTCACCCAAGCCGGGGTAACGCCCGGGAAGTCAGAGCCCGAGGTCGGAGACGGTTGCAATGGTGGAGGATTTCTTTTCGCTATGGAGCACCCTTTCTCCATTAATACAAACAAGCGCCGAAAAACTATTGTAACAGAAGTAGCACCGCCGACATCTGGTTGTTACTTAGTCATTTCAAGAACAGAAGAAGGACAAAATTTTGAGAAGGTGAACCCTTTTATCATTCAGAAGGGAATAGATGCTATTGCTGGTGCGGTTCAATCATGCACTCGTCTACGGAATGGTTCCTAATTGGCACAAACTAAGTCCGATCAGCAAAGTAAGACCTTGTTGCGCGCTACGCTTCTCCACGGTTACCCCATCCGTGTTGAGAAGCACCGCACATTGAACTCCTGTCGCGGCGTCGTTACCACCCATAGCCTCGATGGTATATCGGACGAGGATCTCGTAGAATATCTATCCGATCAAAAGGTGACTGCAGTGCATCGAGTGCAGGCCAAACGCGACGGCGTATTGGTACCCACTCGTACCCTGTTTATTACATTTGATGGCGTCGATCTGCCCACGAGCATTTCCGCAGGGTACGAACGGATTTCTGTGAGGCCTTATATTCCTAGACCTCTGCGTTGTTTTAAATGCCAACGTTTTGGGCATACGCAAGTCTCATGTAAGAGTGCCATTAACATCTGTGCAACATGTAGCCAGCCCTCACACGAAGGTACCTGTTCAACAGCCCCCGTCAGCGTTAATTGTAAAGGGTCTCATTCTGCTTCGTTTGCCGACTGTCCGCGGTACTTGGACGAGAAGGCGATCCAGGAGATCCGGGTAAAGGAAAAACTCTCCTTCGCTGAAGCTCGGAGGCGTTACCATGCGCGCCAACCTTCACTCCTGCGATCTGGCACATTTAGTTCTGTTGTTGCCTCGCCAGTACCACGAGTAGATGCCGAAACTCAGACCTGGACCTTGACTGGATTAACCGCCACTACCATCCGGCCGTCTATTAAGGCTACAGTTACCAAGCCGTATAAACCTGGTCCCAAGTCAATGAAGTCGCAAGCCGTTGAAAAGAAGCCCAAGCAGAAACTACGTAGGGAAGATTTTTTGAAAGACCCTCCGCGTGCGCGCGGTAACAAAAGTTCACCTTCTCCTCCTCGGAGGTCGCTGTCCCAGGAATGTCCTGGGACAAGCCGCGCTCAGCGGCACCCTTCACCCATCGCCACCCAGAACCGATTCACGGCGCTTGAATCGGTTTCTGGCACTGAGCGCGTGGGCCCTCCCTCCGAGGAAGCTATGGAGTCTGACCAACTCCATACAAAAAGCCCGAGCCCAAAGGTTAAACAAAAGGTAATTTTAAGCCGCCCTTCTAAATAGACAGTTTATCCCCTTATTTTTAATGGCTATCCTGACCTGGAATGTACGTGGTGTACGATCGCATAGGGCGGAACTGCAGCTTTTATTGCGTTCCCATTCACCTATGGTCGTATGTTTGCAGGAGACTAAACTTCGCCCTCACGATCCTTTTGATCTCCGAGGATATACTCCGGTTCGCTACGACGTTGAACCGGAGGAGGGTACTCCTGCTCATGGAGGTGTCATGTTCTTAGTGCGTAACGACGTTCATTTTACACCTGTCACACTTACATCCGACTTGCAAGCTGTTGCCGTTCGCCTTCACTTACCCGGCTTTTTGTTTTCTGTTTGCTCTGTATATTCACCTCCATCGTCTCCCCTCGCTCCCGCGGACATTCGAGCTCTCCTGTCCGCTCTCCCAACACCATTTCTTCTGTTGGGAGATTTTAATGCCCATCACCCACTATGGGGTTCGCCAAGGGCTTTTGCGAGGGGAACTCTTCTTTCCGACATTTTTTATCAGTTCAATCTTTCCATCCTCAATACAGGTGCACCTACTTTTATTTGTGATTCTTCTGGTACTTTCTCTCACCTGGACCTTGCCCTTTGCTCAATCCAGCTTGCAAGTCGCCTTCAGTGGAACGTCGTCGCTGACACCTACTCCAGCGACCATTTCCCCTGCATCGTTTCTCTTCTGTCGCACCACGTACAGCATTCCAGAGTACCTACCTGGATATTCGCAAAAGCCGACTGGAGCTTGTATTCCAGCCTCGTGCATTTTGACGACCAGCCCTTCTCCGACATTAATCAACTAGTGCAGCACCTTACGTCTATTATTTTCTCAGCCGCCGAACGTGCAATACCCCGTTCATCCTCCCAACCTCGGCGGCCACCTGTTCCATGGTGGAACGAGGATTGTCGGGACGCCGTTCGTGCCCGTAGGACTGCACTTAGGGTGTTTCGGCGCCACCCTACACTTGATAATTTGGTGACTTTTAAACAATCGCGCGCCAGGGCTGGTCGCATTATTCAGGATAGCAAGAAGGCATCTTGGGCTCGTTTTGTCGAGTCTTTTAATCGTTTTACGCCTTCATCCGTTGTTTGGGATAAACTTCGTCGCTTCTCAGGTAAAGTGTCACATTGTACTGTTTCTGGCCTTCAGGTTTCTAATGCCACCATAGTGGATCCGGCTGCCATCGCTAACACTCTGGGTTCTGCCTTTGAGGCGGTTTCCAGTTCAGACCATTATTCCGCCGGCTTTCGCTCTATCAAAGACCGGCTGGATTGCGACACCTTTAATTTTCGATCTGCTAATATTGAGTGTTATAATGAACTTTTCACAATGAGGGAGCTGGAGCACGCTCTTCATTGCTCTCGGCACTCCGCTCCTGGGCCGGACGGCATTCATGTCCTGATGTTAAAGAACCTCTCAACCTCGGTTTTATCTCGTCGTTTTATTCAAGAGAACGGAGTACCGCAGGGCTCTGTACTCAGTGCCACACGTTTTGCGATTGCTATCAACCCCATTGTTGATTGTATTCCACCTGGCATTTCATCGTCCCTTTTTGTTGACGATTTTGCTATTTATTGCAGTTCACGGCGGACCTGTCTACTCGAACGCCGTCTCCAGAGCTGTATCGACCGTCTCTACGCCTGGAGTAACGCCAACGGCTTTAATTTCTCCGCCGAGAAATCCGTCTGCATCAGCTTCTGGCGCCGGAAGTATTTCCCTCCGCCCTCTCTCCATCTTGGGCCAGGGATACTTCCGTTTGCAGACGAGGCGAAATTTTTGGGGTTGATTTTTGATAGAAAGTTGTGTTGGACCTCGCACGTTTCCTTTTTAAAAGCAAAGTGTGACCGTTCTCTTAATATTTTACGTGTTTAGGTGGCACATCCTGGGGAGCTGATCGGACCGTCCTTCTTCGCCTTTATCGCGCTTTGGTCCGATCCAAACTTGATTACGGGTGTATTGTTTATTCGTCGGCACGTCCATCTGTGTTACGTCGTTTGAATCCCATTCATCATCGTGGTATTAGAGTCGCTACAGGGGCCTTTCCAACTAGCCCCGTGCCCAGTCTTTACGCTGAGGCTGCAGAGCCTCCGCTGTCTTTCAGGCGTGAGATGCTCTTATGTAGCTATGCTTGTCGACTCTCAAGCTTGCCTATCCACCCGTCCTTCGACGTATCTTACGAGGATTCGCTTGATCGCCAATATTTCGTTAGGTCCTCTGCATTGCTCCCTCCAGGGGTTCGATTTCGACTGCTACTTCGGCATTTGGACGTTTCGCCAGCGCCGACCCTTACCCGAGGGGAAACGCGTTTTCCTCCATGGTAGCGCGCTGAGGCCCACATCCACCTTGGGCTGACGTCGATGCCGAAAAATGCGACCCCTGCTTCTGTTCTTAGATCCGCCTTTTTAGAACTACAGGCGCAGTTCGGGGACTGTCATTTTATATATACCGATGGGTCTAAGACTGATGTTGGAGTAGGATGTGCCTTTGTTTTTGGTGTACAGAGTTTTACTTTTCGTTTACCTCGACAATGTTCAATTTTTACCGCCGAACCTTTTAGCATTTATCAATCCGTTTTATACATTCAGCGGCACTACTTACGGCACTGTTTTATTTGTACGGACTCTCTGAGTGCCCTTCAGAGTATTACTGCGCTGTGCAATTACCACCCACTCGTACAGCGCATACATGACCTGCTCCACTCGCTTGGTGTCTCTGGCATCAGCGTGTCCTTCATGTGGATTCCAGGTCATGTGCGCATCTCAGGTAATGAGTCTGCCGACGCCGCTGCGAAATCGGCGATTTTATTACCCAGATTTTTTACCTCTGTTGTTCCCTCGTCAGATTCGTGTGTTGTTTTACGTCGCCGCATCCTCTCGCGCTGGCGCGATGAGTGGACGGCCCTCCGGGGGAACAAGTTGCGGGAAGTTAAGCCTTTCCCGTTGATCTGGGATACCTCTTCTCGTTCTTGTCGTCGGGAAGAGGTAATTTTAGCTCGTTTACGAATTGGACATTGTGTTTTTAGTCATAGGTATTTGCTCAGTGGTGATCCCGCACCACTCTGTGGGCAGTGTGACGTGCCCTTGACGGTGCGTCATATTTTAACAGAGTGTCAGGTTTTAGCTGCATTGCGTGCCCGCGTGGGTCTGCCTATTGGCCTAGCCAACGTTTTGGCAGACGACACGCGTGCTGTAGAATGTGTTTTACGTTTTATTCATGATAGTGATTTTACTCTGCGCATTTAATGCGTTGAGCGTCTTTTAGCTTAATACTTTGCTTCTGTCAGTTTTTATGGGGACTCTAATCCCCAGTGGACATATGGCGCTCATGTCCCTCGCATTCTATAGTTCTTGACACGTTTTAATCGTTTATTGCCTATGCTTTTAGTGTGTTGGTTTTTTCAGATATTTATATTGTTATTATTGTTGTTATTGATTTTATTGTTGTTATTGCTTTTATTGTTGTTATTGATTTTATTGTTGTTATTGATTTTATTGTTGTTATTATTGTTGTTATTGTTATCTTATTGTTATTTTTAGCCTTTTGGACATCGCGGGTTTACGTCCTGTTTTTAATTATGCGGTTCTTTTACCTGTTTTTATATTTTGACTTTATATTTTATACATTGTAAGGGCGCTGATGACCTCAGTAGTTTAGCGCCCTTAAGCCGCATATCATCATCATCATCAATCGTGTAATGTTGACGCTCCTTACACCAAGCGAGGCGTCGTTTGGCATTTTCTTGCGTGATTTGTGGCTTATGAGCAGCCGCTCGACCATGGAATCCAAGGTTTCTCACCTCAAGCCTATCTGTCATAGTACTTGGAGTGGATCCTGATGCAGTTTGGAATTCCTGTGTGATAGTCTGGATAGATGTCTTTACGACCCTCCTCAGATGTTGGCTGTCTCTGTCAGTCAACAGACGAGGTCGGCCTGTACCTTTTTGTGCTGTACATGTCCCTTCACGTTTCCACTTCACTATCACATCAGAAACAGTGGACCTAGGGATGTTTAGGAGTGTGGAAATCTCGCGTACAGACTTCTGACACAAGTGACACCCAATCACCTGACCACGTTCGAAGTCCGTGAGTTCCACGGAGCGTCCCATTCTGCTGCTTCACGATGTCTAATGACTACTGAGGTCGCGGATAATGAGTAACTAGGCAGTAGGTGGCAGTACAATGCACCTAAGATGAAACATGTATGTTTGTGGGGGGTGTCCGGATACTTTGATCACATAGTGTATGTGTAACTTTGGTTTGGTTCTGCAAATACAAATAGCTGAACTTTTGAAGGCAATATCGATGTCTTAGCTGTGAAACAGTTGTGTAAAATATTCAATTCCGAATTCGCTGAAATAAATAGTTTGTGATGAGCAACATTTATTTCTGTTATCTACGAGTAAGCTGCAGCTTGTTGCATCTCGTCGTCCTTTCTGATGTGGCTGTGTTTGCTTATGAATGTAATGTGGAAAATGTGAAGAGGCGATAGATAACAGAACTAAAGAATTTAAAGAAAATGGTATTATACTTAAAGTTTTAATGCGCAGTTATTGATATGAGTGAATCAACTAGTCAGCCAATTGAGTGAAACACACTACAAATACCCTGAAGTGTAAAGAAAAGCAGAAATTAGATGGGAAAACTGGAATTCTGTGCTCATGTTTGGTTAATAAAGTGTTAAGAAGGAAATAATACCTTTGTTGCAAAATAACCACCACTTTGTGTTACTTCAAAGAACAAGGAGGTTCAGAATTATTTAGAACTACTGATGCATTCGCAGTGTTAGCCTGTCTGTCCCAAGCTTTTGGGACTAGTTTGGATAAAACAGAAGCTGCACATAGGAATTTGGATCGTAAAACCGGTCAAAAGTCAAGTCGTCAAGTTACTTAGAAATCCCTTTAAACCTATCATTCTTAGTTAGAGAACTGCTCCATCTAACGACAGCCATTAAAATTCCCCTTGCTTTTGCTTTATGCCATGAAGTCAGTTAGAACCCAGCCCTTGTGGGAAACGCATGTCTAAGTTCCCGGCACTTTTGTTTGTGGTGCTATTTTGTCTCACTATTGTGGTGTTGTGTGTTGAAGTAGACATAAAACACCTCTGGATAGTGGAAGTGGAAGATATGTACATTATTTTAAAACATCGGTTTATTGTTTTTGTTAGAAGTGTATATTTACGATAAATGTATACAATGACCTACTTGGGAATGCATTTTTACCAACATTTTTGGAGATAATATTGTTTTTGTTTATGTGTCGGGCATTATCGTGTTATGTTTCTTCCATAAATGTGAAGTTTGAACATTTAACTGCTATAAACTGAAGTAAAATTGTCCACCAACATCCGCCATCTTGTTCGTTTAATGATTTGAAGTTGATGGGGAAAACGAATTACTTCAAAAGTGTAATTATTCGTTATTTCTCTTATAGATCCATTAGTAACGTTTATGGAATTAACCAAAAAAGCACTATGACATTCTGAAAGAATTTAAAGGAAAAACAATTGATGAAAGTCTTACTTTGATGGAAGAAAGAGTTGTGGAAGTAACTAAATGCCCTGCTGATCAAGTACTTTTTTTAAATCGGGCATTGAGGTATTTCAGGAGTGATTTTAAAAAGAAATGGTTTGCTGCTAGTTGCAAGGACGAACGCTTTTCAAAAAATAATGCATTATGACTCACACCTCCGATTAGATTACCTTCTTGGTCAGCACAAACTGGCGATAAACCAGGACGACCAAAAAAAACCAACTTTCCGTGAATCAAGTGTTCGCAGTAAGCAGCGGCAAACAGAAGACCTACGGGTGCAGACACACGTTGATGAGCTGACCTATGCAGCTGGGGTGAGTCAGTGTACTTGTAGGAACACTGACGCTTCGAAATTAATCAAGCAAATGATTTCATCCCCAGCCAGCCCCCACAGGGGCTCACCTTATGCGAGTACGGGTTTCTGGCGCACCCGGGGGTTCCCGAGCCAATCATCGCCACATTCATCCCCTCACCCCCATCCGGTCGAGGTGGGTTCTTCTCGTGACCGGTGGACACAAGGTAGGCTCTCGTGCGTTCTTTGCATCACATTCATACCGCACCTCACTATCTGTTCTTTCTTCTCCTCTATAACTGCGCATTTCGCCCCACGTTCACTCATTTACACCTCTATTTTACTTCTTCGCCGGCCTACCTTGCGTGCGAAACGCCCACACAGTTTTAGTTTCTTTTACCTTTCTTTTAATCCTCCGTGGACACAGCCTGACGGATACCTGCGCACTGGGTGCGCAGCTGGGTGAGTGGGTAATGGCGTCATCCCCACCACCCGGGGTCGTCATGTAGGGTTTGTATTCGTATCCGCTGTTCAACTGCAGTCCCGCGGGGGGGCCATTGCATGAGCTGCTGACTTCCGACAGCGATGGGGTCCCTCTGTCTATGTTCTGAGAGGTGTGACCCTGGGGTGAGCTAGGTATAGATAGGCCACTCACCCAAGCCAGGGTAACGCCCGGGAAGTCAGAGCCCGAGGTCGGAGACGGTTGCATTGGTGGAGGAATTTTTTCGCTATGGAGCACCCTTTCTCCATTATAAACAACAAGCGCCGAAAAACTTTAGTAACAGAAGTAGCACCGCCAACAACTGGTTGTTACTTAGTGATTACCCGTACAGAGGAAGGACAATCATTCGAGAAGGTGAACCCTTTTATCATCCAGAAGGGCATTGATGCTATTGCTGGTGCGGTTCAGTCCTGCACTCGTCTACGGAATGGTTCCTTATTAGACCAAACGAAATCCGATCAGCAAAGTAAGACCTTGTTGCGCGCTACGCTTCTCCACGGCTATCCGATTCGTGTGGAGAGGCACCGCACATTGAATTCCTGTCGGGGCGTCATTACCACCCATAGTCTCGATGGTATATCGGACGAGGACCTGGTAGAATATCTTGCAGACCAGAAGGTGACAGCGGTCCATCGAGTGCAAGCCAAATGCGACGGCGTATTGGTACCGACTCGTACCCTGTTTCTAACATTTGATGGCGTCGATCTGCCCACGAGCATTTCCGCAGGGTACGAACGGATTTCTGTGAGGCCTTGCCCTCAGGGGCTCACCTTATGTGAGTACGGGATTTTGGCGCACCCGGGGGTTCCCGAGCCAATCATCGCCACCTTCATCCCCTCACACCCATCCGGTTGAGGTGGGTTCTTCAAGTGACCGGTGGACCCAAGGTAGGCTCTCGTGCGTTCTTTGCATTCCATCCATACCGCACCTCACCATCGTTTCTTTCTTCCCTAATCACTTTCCGGCCATTTCGTACCACGACATTCGCATATCTCTTTTTCTTCCCCGCCGGCCTACCTTGCGTGCGAAACGCCCACACAGTTTTAGTTTCTTTTATCTTTTTATTTAAATCCTCCGTGGACACAGCCTGACGGATACCCGCGCACCGCGTGCGCAGCTAGGTGAGTGGGTAATGGCGTCATCCCCACCACCCGGGGTCGTCATGTAGGGTTGTTGTTCGTATCCGCTGTTCAACTGCAGTCCCGCGGGGGGGCCATTGCATGAGCTGCTGGCTTCCGACGGCGATTGGGTCCCTCTGTCAATGTTCTGGGAGGTGTGACCCTGGGGTGAGATTGGTATAGATAGGCCACTCACCCAAGCCGGGGTAACGCCCGGGAAGTCAGAGCCCGAGGTCGGAGACGGTTGCAATGGTGGAGGATTTCTTTTCGCTATGGAGCACCCTTTCTCCATTAATACAAACAAGCGCCGAAAAACTATTGTAACAGAAGTAGCACCGCCGACATCTGGTTGTTACTTAGTCATTTCAAGAACAGAATAAGGACAAAACTTTGAGAAGGTGAACCCTTTTGTAATTCAGAAAGGCATAGATGCTATTGCTGGTACGGTTCAATCATGCACTCGTCTACGGAATGGTTCCTTATTGGCACAAACTAAGTCCGATCAGCAAAGTAAGAACTTGTTGCGCGCTACGCTTCTCCACGGTTACCCCATCCGTGTTGAGAAGCACCGCACATTGAACTCATGTCGGGGCGTCGTTACCACCCATAGCCTCGATGGTATATCGGACGAGGATCTCGTAGAATATCTATCTGATCAAAAGGTGACTGCAGTGCATCGAGTGCAGCCCAAACGCGACGGCGTGTTGGTACCCACTCGTACCCTGTTTCTAACATTTGATGGCGTCGATCTGCCTACGAGCATTTCCGCAGGGTACGAACGGATTTCTGTGAGGCCTTATATTCCTAGACCTCTGCGTTGTTTTAAATGCCAACGTTTTGGGCATACGCAAGTCTCCTGTAAGAGTGCCGTTAACATCTGTGCAACCTGTAGCCAGCCCTCACACGAAGGTACCTGTTCAACAGCTCCCGTCTGCGTTAATTGTAAAGGGTCTCATTCTGCTTCGTTTGCCGACTGTCCGCGGTACTTGGACGAGAAGGCGATCCAGGAGATCCGGGTAAAGGAAAAACTCTCCTTCGCTGAAGCCCGGAGGCGTTACCATGCGCGCCAACCTTCACTCCTGCGATCTGGCACATTTAGTTCTGTTGTTGCCTCGCCAGTACCACGAGTAGATGCCGAAACTCAGACCTGGAGCTTGACTGGATTAACCGCCACTACCATCCGGCCGTCTATTAAGGCTACAGTTACCAAGCCGTATAAACCTGGTCCCAAGTCCATGAAGTCGCAAGCCGTTTAAAAGAAGCCCAAGCAGAAATTTCGTAGGGAAGATTTTTTGAAAGACCCTCCGCGTGCGCGCGGTAACAAAAGTTCACCTTCTCCTCCTCGGAGGTCGCTGTCCCAGGAAGGTCCTGGGACAAGCCGCGCTCAGCGGCACCCTTCACCCATCGCCACCCAGAACCGATTCACGGCGCTTGAATCGGTTTCTGGCACTGAGCGCGTGGGCCCTCCCTCCGAGGAAGCTATGGAGTCTGACCAACTCCATACAAAAAGCCCGAGCCCAAAGGTTAAACAAAAGGTAATTTTAAGCCGCCCTTCTAAACAGACAGTTTATCCCCTTATTCTTAATGGCTATCCTGACCTGGAATGTACGTGGTTTACGATCGCATAGGGCGGAACTGCAACTCTTATTGCGTTCCCATTCGCCTATGGTCGTATGTTTGCAGGAGACTAAGCTTCGCCCTCACGATCCTTTTGATCTCCGCGGATATACTCCGGTTCGCTACGACCTTGAACCGGAGGAGGGTACTCCTGCTCATGGTGGTGTCATGATTTTGGTGCGTAATGACGTTCATTTTCAAACTATCACACTTACGTCCGACTTGCAAGCTGTTGCCATTAGACTGCAGTTACCCGGTTTTTTCTTTTCTGTTTGTTCTGTGTATACACCTTCATCGTCTCCCCTCGCTCCCGCGGACATTCGATCTCTCCTGTCCGCTCTCCCAACACCATTTCTTCTGTTGGGAGATTTTAATCCCATCACCCACTATGGGGTTCGCCAAGGGCTTGTGCGAGGGGAACTCTTCTTTCCGACATTTTTTATCAGTTCAATCTTTCCATCCTCAATACAGGTGCACCTACTTTTATTTCTGATTCTTCTGGTACATTTTCTCACCTGGACCTTGCAATTTGCTCACTCCACTTTTGCACGTCGTCTTCAGTGGAACGTCGTCGCTGACACCTACTCCAGCGACCATTACCCCTGCATCGTTTCTCTTCTGTCGCACCACGTACAGCATTCCAGAGTACCTACCTGGATATTCGCAAAAGCCGACTGGAGCTTGTATTCCAGCCTCGTGCATTTTGACGACCAGCCCTTCTCCGACATTCACCAACTAGTGCAGCACTTTACGTCTGTTATTTTCTCTGCCGCCGAACGCGCAATACCCCGTTCATCCTCCCAACCTCGGCGGCCACCTCTTCCGTAGTGGAACGAGGATTGTCGGGACGCCGTTCGTGCCCGTAGGACTGCACTTAGGGTGTTTCGGCGACACATTACACTTGATAATTTGGTGACTTTTAAACAATCGCGCGCCAGGGCACGTCGCATTATTCAGGATAGCAAGAAGGCATCTTGGGCTCGTTTTGTCGAGTCTTTTAATCGTTTTACGCCTTCATCCGTTGTTTGGGATAAACTTCGTCGCTTCTCAGGTAAAGTGTCACATTGTACTGTTTCTGGCCTTCAGGTTTCTAATGCCACCATAGTGGATCCGGCTGCCATCGCTAACACACTGGGTGCTGCCTTTGAGGCGGTTTCCAGTTTAGACCATTATTCCGCCGGCTTTCGCTCTATTAAAGACCGGCTGGGTTCCGCAACATATACTTTTCGGTCTGCTAATGATGAATGCTATAACGAACTATTCACAATGAGGGAGCTGGAGCACACTCTTCATTGCTCTCGGTTCTCCGCTCCTGGGCCGGACGGCATTCATGTTCTGATGTTAAAGAACCTTTCATCCGACAGTAAACTCTTTCTCTTACAGGTCTATAAACGTATTTGGCAAAACGGCATTTTTCCTTCCGTTTGGCGCGAAGCCACCATTGTCCCTATACTTAAACCTGGGAAGGATCGCCAACTACCTTCCAGCTACCGCCCTATCTCCCTCACCTGTTGCATTTGCAAGGTGATGGAGCGCATGATCAACGGGCGGTTGACATGGTGGCTTGAGTCTCAGAAACTTCTAGCGAACGCTCAGTGCGGGTTTCGTCGCTATCGCTCTACCGTCGACCATCTGGTGTCGTTGTCGACGCATGTTATGAATGGATTTCTGAGAAAGTGTCAAACCGTGGCTGTATTTTTTGACCTGGACAAAGCTTATGACACTTGTTGGAGGGGCGGCATTTTACGTACACTTCACGATTGGAATATCCGCGGTCGTCTTCCCATATTTCTTCGGGAGTTTATGACGGACCGCGTCTTTCGTGTACGTGTGGGCTCGGTTTTATCTCGTCGTTTTATTCAAGAGAACGGAGTACCGCAGGGCTCTGTACTCAGTGTCACACTTTTTGCGATTGCTATCAACCCCATTGTTCATTGTATTCCACCTGGCATTTCATCGTCCCTTTTTGTTGACGATTTCGCTATTTATTGTAGTTCACGGCGGACCTGTCTACTCGAACGCCGTCTCCAGAGATGTATCGACCGTCTCTACGCCTGGAGTAACGCCAACGGCTTTAATTTCTCCGCCGAGAAATCCGTCTGCATCAACTTTTGGCGCCGAAAGTATTTCCCTCCGCCCTCTCTCCATCTTGGGCCAGGGATACTTCCGTTTGCAGACGAGGCGAAATTTTTGG
Source organism: Deroplatys truncata (assembly GCA_030765065.1). Classification (NCBI taxonomy): domain Eukaryota; kingdom Metazoa; phylum Arthropoda; class Insecta; order Mantodea; family Mantidae; genus Deroplatys; species Deroplatys truncata. The sequence goes on from CM060990.1 coordinate 375,946,168, forward strand.
GGTTGATTTTTGACAGGAAGTTGTGTTGGACCTCGCACGTTTCCTTTTTAAAAGCCAAGTGTGACCGTTCTCTTAATATTTTACGTGTTTTAAGTGGCACATCCTGGGGAGGTGATCGGACCGTCCTTCTTCGCCTTTATCGCTCTTTGGTCCGATCCAAGCTTGATTACGGGTGTATTGTTTATTCGTCGGCACGTCCATCGGTGTTACGTCGATTGAATGCCATTCACCATCGTGGCATAAGAGTCGCTACAGGGGCCTTTCCAACTAGCCCTGTACCCAGTCTGTACGCAGAAGCTACAGAGCCTCCGCTATCCTTCCGGCGTGAGATGCTTTTGTGCAGCTATGCTTCTCGACTCTCAAGCTTGCCTAACCACCCGTCCTTCGATGTATTTTACGAGGATTCGCTTGATCCCCAATATTTCGTTAGCTCCTCTGCATTGCTCCCTCCAGGGGTTCCATTTCGACTGCTACTTCGGCATTTGGACGTTACGCCAGCGCCGGCCCTTACCCGAGGGGAAACGCGCTTTCCTCCATGGTCGCGCGCTGAGGCCCACATCCACCTTGGGCTAACGTCGATGCCGAAGAAAGAGACCCCTGCTTCAGTCCTTAGATCCGCATTTTTAGAACTTCAGGCAACATTCGGGGACTGTAATTTTATTTATACTGATGGGTCTAAGACTGATGTTGGAGTAGGATGTGCCTTTGTTTTAGGTGCGCATAGTTTTACTTTTCGTTTACCCGGGCAATGTTCGATTTATACCGCCGAACTTTTTAGTATCTATCAATGTGTTTTATACATTCAGCGGCATGTCTTACGGCGTTGTGTTGTTTGTTCGGACTCTCTGAGTGCCCTTCAGAGTATTAACGCGCTGTACCCTTACCACCCCCTCGTACAGCGCATTCATGACCTGCTTCATTCGCTAGGTGCCACTGGCATCAGCGTCTCTTTTATGTGGATTCCAGGTCATGTGGGTATCTCAGGGCATGAGTCGGCCGACGCCGCTGCAAAATCGGCGATTTTATTACCCAGATGTTTTACTTCTGTTGTTCCCTCGTCAGATTCGTGTGTTATTTTACGTCGCCGCATCCTCTCGCGCTGGCGCGATGAGTGGACGGCCCTCCGGGGGAACAAGTTGCGGGAGGTTAAACCTCTTCCGCTAGTCTGGGCTACCTCTGCCCGTGCTTCTCGTCGGGAAGAGGTACTTTTAACACGCCTTCGTATCGGACATTGCCTTTTTAGTCATAGATACCTGTTAAGTGGTGATCCCGCACCTCTGTGTGGTCAGTGTGACGTGCCCTTAACGGTCCGTCACATTTTAACCGAGTGTCAAGTTTTAGCTCCTTTGCGCGTTCGCGTGGGTCTGCCTGTTGGCCTAGCCAACGTGTTGGCAGACGACGCGCATGCTGTAGAATGTCTTTTACGTTTTATCACTGACATTGGTTTTAGCCGTCGCATTTGATGCGCTGAGCGCCTTTTAGCTGTTTGATTTTATATTGTTAGTTTTAATGGGGCCCTTCTCCCCGGACATAAGGCGCTCATGTTCCTTGCATTCTACAGTTCTTGACACGTTTTATTCTTTTAGTGACCATGATTTTAGTGTGTTGGTTTTACAGATATATTTATTGTTATTCTTGTTATTGTTATTATTGTTATTGTTTTTATTGTTATTGTTATTATTGTTATTGTTTTTATTGTTATTGTTATTCTTGTTATTGTTATTCTATTGTTATTTTTAACTTTTTGACATCGCGGGTTTGTGTCCCGTTTTTTAATTATGCGGTTTTTTACCTGTCTTTTATATTGTGACCTTATATTTTACTCATTGTAAGGGCGCTGATGACCGCAGCAGTTTAGCGCCCTTAAACCGCATATCATCATCATCATCATCATCATCATCATGTGAGGCCTTATATTCCTAGACCTCTGCGTTGTTTTAAATGCCAACGTTTTGGGCATACGCAAGTCTCATGTAAGAGTGCCGTTAACATCTGTGCAACATGTAGCCAGCCCTCACACGAAGGTACCTGTTCAACAGCCCCCGTCTGCGTTAATTGTAAAGGGTCACATTCTGCTTCGTTTGCCGACTGTCCCCGGTACTTGGACGAGAAGGCGATCCAGGAGATCCGGGTAAAGGAAAAACTCTCCTTCGCTGAAGCCGGAGGCGTTACCATGCGCGCCAACCTTCACTCCTGCGATCTGGCACATTTAGTTCTGTTGTTGCCTCGCCGGTACCACGAGTAGATGCCGAAACTCAGACCTGGACCATGACTGGATTAAACGCCACCACCATCCGGCCGTCCATTAAAGCTACTGTTACCAAGCCCTATAAACCTGGTCCAAAGTCAATGAAGTCGCAAGCCGCTGAAAAGAACCCCAAGCAGAAACTTCGAAGGGAAGATTTTTGGAAACACCCTCCGCGTGCGCGCGGTAACAAATGTTCACCTTCTCCTCCTCGGAGGTCGCTGTCCCAGGAAGGTCCTGGGACAAGCCGCGGTCAGCGGCACCCCTCACCCATCGCCACCCAGAACCGATTCACGGCGCTTGAATCGGTTTCTCCCACTGAGCGCGTGGGCCCTCCCTCCAAGAAAGCTATGGAGTCTGACCAACTCCATACAAAATGCCCGAGCCCAAATTTTAAGCAAAAGATTCTTTTAAGCCGCCCTTCTAAGTAGACCGTTTATCCCTTTTATTCATGGCTATCCTGACCTGGAACGTACGTGGTGTACGATCGTATAGGGCGGAACTACAACCTTTGTAGCGTTCCCCTTCACCTATGGTCGTATGTTTGCAGGAGACTAAGCTTCGCCCTCACGATCCTTTTGATCTCCGAGGATATACTCCGGTTCGCTACGACCTTGAACCGGAGGAGGGTACTCCTGCTCATGGAGGTGTCATGTTGTTAGTGCGTAACGACATTCATTTTAAACCTGTCACACTTACATCCGACTTGCAAGCTGTTGCCGCTCGCCTTCACTTACTCGGCTTTTTATTTCCTGTTTGCTCTGTATATTCACCTCCATCGTCTCCCCTTGCTCCCGCGGACATTCGAGCTCTCCTGTCCGCTCTCCCAACACCATTTCTTCTGTTGGGAGATTTTAATGCCCATCACCCACTATGGGGTTCGCCAAGGGCTTGTGCGAGGGGAACTCTTCTTTCCGACATTTTTTATCAGTTCAATCTTTCCATCCTCAATACAGGTGCACCTACTTTTCTTTCTGATTCTTCTGGTACATTCTCTCACCTGGACCTAGCCGTTTGCTCACTCCAGCTTGCTCATCGTCTTCAGTGGAACGTCGTCGCTGACACCTACTCCAGCGACCATTACCCCTGCATCGTTTCTCTTCTGTCGCACCACGTACAGCATTCCAGAGTACCTACCTGGATATTCCCAAAAGCCGACTGGAGCTTGTATTCCAGCCTCGTGCATTTTTACGATCAGCCCTTCGCCGACATTAACCAACTAGTGCAGCACCTTACGTGTACAATTTTCTCTGCCGCCGAACGCGCAATTCCCCGTTCATCCTCTCAACCTCGGCGGCCACCTGTTCCGTGGTGGAACGAGGATTGCCGGGACGCCGTTCGTGCTTGTATGACTGCACTTAGGGTGTTTCGGTGACACCCTACTCTTGATAATTTGGTGACTTTTAAACAATCGCGCGCTGGTGACTTTTAAACAATCGCGCGCAAGGGCTCGTCGCATTATTCAGGATAGCAAGAAGGCGTCGTGGACTCGCTTTGTCGAGTCTTTTAATCGCTTTACGCCTTCATCCGTTGTTTGGGATAAACTTCGTCGCTTCTCAGGTAAAGTGTCACATTGTACTGTTTCTGGCCTTCAGGTTTCTAATGCCACCATAGTGGATCCGGCTGCCATCGCTAACACTCTGGGTGCTGCCTTTGAGGCGATTTCCAGTTCAGACCATTATTCCGCCGGCTTTCGCTCTATTAAAGACCGGCTGGATTCCGCATCATATACTTTTCGGTCTGCTAATGATGAATGCTATAATGAACTATTCACAATGAGGGAGCTGGAGCACGCTCTTAATTGCTCTAGGCACTCCGCTCCTGGGCCGGACGGCATTCATGTCCTGATGTTAAAGCACCTTTCAGCCGACAGTAAACTCTTTCTCTTACAGGTCTATAACCGTATTTGGCAAGACGGCATTTTTCCTTCCGTTTTGCGCGAAGCCACCATTGTCCCTATTCTTAAGCCTGGGAAGGATCGCCAACTACCTTCCAGCTACCGCCCTATCTCCCTCACCAGTTGCATTTGCAAGGTGATGGAGCGCATGATCAACGGGCGATTGACATGGTGGCTTGAGTCTCAGAAACTTCTAGCGAATGCTCAGTGCGGATTTCGTCGCTATCGCTCTACCGTCGACCATCTGGTGTCCCTGTTGACGCATGTTATGAATGGATTTCTGAGAAAGTGTCAAACCGTGGCTGTGTTTTTTGTCCTGGAGAAAGCTTATGACACTTGTTGGAGGGGCGGCATTTTACGTACACTTCACGCATGGAATATCCGCGGTCGCCTTCCCATATTTCTTTGGGAGTCCATGACGGACTGCGTTTTTCATGCACGTGTGGGCTCGGTTTTATCTCGACATTTTATTCAAGAGAACGGAGTACCGCAGGGCTCTGTACTCAGTGTCACACTTTTTGCGATTGCTATCAACCCCATTGTTGATTTATTCCACCTGGCATTTCATCGTCCCTTTTTGTTGATGATTTTGCCATTTGTTGCAGTTCACGGCGGACCTGTCTACTCGAACGCCGTCTCCAGAGCTGTATCGATCGTCTCTACGCCTGGAGTAACGCCAACGGCTTTAATTTCTCCGCCGAGAAATCCGTCTGCATCAACTTCTGGCGCCGGAAGTATTTCCCTCCGCCCTCTGTCCATCTAGGGCCAGGGATGCTTCCGTTTGCAGACGAGGCGAAATTTTTGGGGTTGTTCTTTGATTGCAAGTTGTGTTGGACCTCCACATTTCTTTTTTAAAAGCAAAGTGTGACCGTTCTCTTAATCTTTTACGTGTTTTAAGTGGCACATCCTGGGGAGCTGATCGGACCGTCCTTCTGCGTTTATATCGCTCTTTGGTCCTATCCAAACTTGATTACGGGTGTATTGTCTTTTCTTTGGCACGTCCATCTGTGTTACGTCGATTGAATGCCATTCACCATCGTGGCATAAGAGTCGCTACAGGGGCCTTTCCAACCAGCCCTGTTCTTAGCCTGTATGCTGAAGCTGCAGAGCCTCCGCTGTCCTTCAGGCGTGAGATGCTCTTGTGCACCTATGCCTGTCGACTCTCAAGCTTGCCTGACCACCCGTCCTTCGAGTTATTTTTCGAGGAGTCACTTTATCGTCACTGTTTCATTAGCTCCTTTGCTTTGCTCCCACCAGGGGTTCGCTTTCAACAGCTCCTTCGGCATTTAGACGTTCCGCCAGCGCCGGCCCTTCCACGGGGGGAAACGCGTTTTCCTCCATGGTCCCGCGCTGAGGCCCACTGTCGCCATGGGCTAACGTCGATGCCGAAGACTGAGACCCCTGCTTCAGTCTTTAGATCGGCTTTTATAGAAGTACGGGCTCAATTCGGGGACTTCCATTTTATCTTTACCGATGGATCTAAGACTGAAGCTGGAGTTGGATGTTCCTTTGTTTTTGGTCACTGTAGTTTTAAGTTTCGTTTACCTGGACAATGTTCAATTTTTACCGCCGAACGTTTTAGCATTTATCAATGTGTTTTATACATTCAGCGGCACGACTTACGGCACTGTTTTGTTTGTACGGATTCGCTGAGTGCCCTTCAGACTATTCATGCGCTGTACCATTACCACCCACTCGTACAGCGCATACATGACCTGCTCCACTCGCTTGGTGTCTCTGGCATCAGCGTCTCCTTCCTGTGGATTCCAGGGCATGTGGGCATCTCAGGTAATGAGTCTGCCGACGCCGCTGCGAAATCGGCGATTTTATTACCCAGATTTTTTACTTCTGTTGTTCCCTCGTCAGATTCGTGTGTTCTTTTACCTCGCCGCATCCTCTCGAGCTGGCGCGATGAGTGGACGGCCCTCCGGGGGAACAAGTTGCGGGAGGTTAAGCCTTTCCCGTTGATCTGGGGTACCTCTTCATGTTCGTGTCGTCGGGAAGAGGTAATTTTAGCTCGTTTACGGATTGGACATTGTGTTTTTAGTCATAGGTATTTGCTCAGTGGTGACCCCGCACCACTCTGTGGGCAGTGTGACGTGCCCTTAACGGTGCGTCACATTTTTACAGAGTGTCAGGTTTTAGCTGCATTGCGTGCTCGTGTGGGTCTCCCTGTTGGCCTAGCCAACGTTTTGGCAGACGACACGCGTGCTGTAGAATGTGTTTTACGTTTTATTCATGACAGTGATTTTAATCTGCGCATTTAATGCGTTGAGCGTCTTTTAGCTTAGTAATTTTATTCTGTCTGTTTTTATGTGGTTTCTAATCCCCGGTGGACATATGGCGCTCATGTCCCTCGCAATCTACAGTTCTTGACACGTTTTAATCTTTTATTGCCTATGCTTTTAGTGTGTTGGCTTTTCAGATATTTGTATTGTTGTTATTGTTGTTATTGTTATTATTGTTATTGTTATATTATTGTTATGTTTAGCTTTTTGGACATCGCGGGTTCGTGTCCCGCTTTTTACTTATGCGGTTCTTTTACCTGTCTGTTATATTTTGACCTTATATTTTATACATTGTAAGGGCGCTGATGACCTTAGCAGTTTAGCGCCCTTAAACCGCATATCATCATCATCACACCCAGCCAGCGCTACGAAATTACGAAAAATGATTACTTCTGGTCGAAAGCAATCAATTGTTGGTAAACACGCAGCTCAAAGCATTTGCAATATTTGTCTAAGGCAACTTTAGCCGAAGACAATGGGACTTAATACATGAGTATAACAAGAATATCTACCCCTGATATTCAATAATACAAAAAGCCAAAAGGGAATGCCACCCCGATGAGCAATCGATGCGAGTGATTGAGACCTGCTCAGAAGTTGAATTGCAATCTTTACTGGGCCACACTGCAATGCGTATTTATATATGCGTAGCTGAGATTGTACAGACATGTACATTCGAAGAACAGCAAAACATGGTTTTGATTTCAAAATGGGGCTGTGATGGATTGCAACAAACGCAGTATAAGCAAAAATTTGAAGAAAAAAAATACTGACATTGACGCAAACATTTTTCAAAGTTCCTTTGTATACTGGTCGCAGTCTACGTTTCCCCAGTCGGCTACAAAGCGAACGAAAAGCTCTGAAGCCTGACCATAAACCCATCAGTAAGCGATTAGTAGGGTCTTCCCATCCATCAACTACAGCACGTGGTCCTTTCTCTAGCTCCACCAAAGCAAAGCATTGTTGCAATGTCATTTCTGTTGTTTTTTCGGTTTTAGCAGCTGTGACTGTTCGCTCGTGCTTTTCTTCCGTCTTTTAGTTAAGCTTATATCTTACTTCTTCAGAGAAGTTATATAGTGTTTTACTTAGTGCAATTTTGTAAGTTTAGCGGTGTTTAATAGTTATTAGCGTTTAATAGTTTAATTAAGATGTGGAGACCTTGGGAAACGAACCAAGTCGCTGCCCCCCCCGGCCGCACCAGCAAATGACCCTTTGCCGAATACCAGTAGTGCCAAGACCCGAAGAAAAGAGCTACAAAAACTTTCAATAAGCAAAACCAGATTTTTGTGTGTAATGTTCAAGAACATGTAGAAAAGAACCCTTTACGTGGAAAAATGTTTGTTATTGTTTTGAATTTCTCAAAAACAGCTTTAACGATTTTAGCAAAATACCGCAAGTTTAAGATATTAGCGTGATTTGGGAGTAAGAGTTCCTTTCAACATAAATTCATATTTATGTATTTTAATTATTTAATGATAGTCCAACAATGTATATCCCTCAGGGGCTCACCTTATGTGAGTACGGGTTTTTGGCGCACCCGGGGGTTCCCGAGCCAATCATCGCCACATTCATCCTCTCACCCCCATCCGGTCGACGTGGGTTCTTCTCGTGACCGGTGGACCCAAGGTAGGCTCTCGTGCGTTCTTTTCATTCCATCCATACCGCACCTCACCATCGTTTCTTTCTTCCCTTATCACTTTCCGGCCATTTCGCACCACGACATTCGCATATCTCTCTTTTTCTTCCCCGCCGGCCTACCTTGCGTGCGAAACGCCCACACAGTTTTAGTTCCTTTATCTTTTTATTTAAATCCTCCGTGGACACAGCCTGACGGATACCCGCGCACCGCGTGCGCAGCTGGGTGAGTGGGTAATGGCGTCATCCCCACCACCCGGGGTCGTCATGTAGGGTTTGTGTTCGTATCCGCTGTTCAACTGCAGTCCCGCGGGGGGGCCATTGCATGAGCTGCTGACTTCTGACGGCGATTGGGTCCCTTTGTCTATGTTCTGGGAGTTGTGACCCTGGGGTGAGTCTGGTATAGATAGGCCACTCACCCAAGCCGGGGTAACGCCCGAGAAGTCAGAGCCCGAGGTCGGAGACGGTTGCAATGGTGGCGGATTTTTTTCGCTATGGAGCACCCTTTCTCCATTATAAACAACAAGCGCCGTAAAACTTTAGTAACAGAAGTAGCACCGCCAACAGCTGGTTGTTACTTAGTGATTACCCGTACAGAGGAAGGACAATCATTCGAGAAGGTGAACCCTTTTATCATCCAGAAGGGCATTGACTCAATTGCTGGTCCGGTTCTTTCCTGCACTCGGCTTCGTAATGGTTCGTTGTTAGTGCAAAGCAAATCCGAGGCACAAATTAAGTCCTTGTTGAGCGCCACGCTTCTCCACGGTTATCCTATCCGTGTTGAGAAGCACCGCACCTTGAATTCTTGTAGAGGCGTTGTCACCACGCATAGCCTCGATGGTATCTCTGACGAAGACCTGGTGGAATATCTTGCAGACCAGAGGGTGACAGCGGTTCATCGAGTGCAGGCCAAACGCGACGGCGTGTTGGTACCCACTCGTACCCTGTTTATTACATTTGATGGCGTCGATCTGCCCACGAGCATTTCCGCAGGGTACGAACGGATTTCTGTGAGGCCTTATATTCCTAGACCTCTGCGTTGTTTTAAATGCCAACGTTTTGGGCATACGCAAGTCTCATGTAAGAGTGCCGTTAACATCTGTGCAACCTGTAGCCAGCCCTCACACGAAGGTACCTGTTCAACAGCCCCCGTCTGCGTTAATTGTAAAGGGTCTCATTCTGCTTCGTTTGCCGACTGTCCGCGGTACTTGGACGAGAAGGCGATCCAGGAGATCCGGGTAAAGGAAAAACTCTCCTTCGCTGAAGCCCGGAGGCGTTACCATGCGCGCCAACCTTCACTCCTGCGATCTGGCACATTTAGTTCTGTTGTTGCCTCGCCAGTACCACGAGTAGATGCCGAAACTCAGACCTGGAGCTTGACTGGATTAACCGCCACTACCATCCGGCCGTCTATTAAGGCTACAGTTACCAAGCCGTATAATCCTGGTCCCAAGTCAATGAAGTCGCAAGCCGTTGAAAAGAAGCCCAAGCAGAAACTACGTAGGGAAGATTTTTTGAAAGACCCTCCGCGTGCGCGCCGTAAGAAAAGTTCACCTTCTCCTCCTCGGAGGTCGCTGTCCCAGGAAGGTCCTGGGACAAGCCGCGCTCAGCGGCACCCTTCACCCATCGCCACCCAGAACCGATTCACGGCGCTTGAATCGGTTTCTGGCACTGAGCGCGTGGGCCCTCCCTCCGAGGAAGCTATGGAGTCTGACCAACTCCATACAAAAAGCCCGAGCCCAAAGGTTAAACAAAAGGTAATTTTAAGCCGCCCTTCTAAATAGACAGTTTATCCCCTTATTTTTAATGGCTAAACTGACCTGGAATGTACGTGGTGTACGATCGCATAGGGCGGAACTGCAGCTTTTATTGCGTTCATATTCACCTATGGTCGTATGTTTGCAGGAGACTAAGCTTCGCCCTCACGATCCTTTTGATCTGCGAGGATATACTCCGGTTCGCTACGACCTTGAACCGGAGGAGGGTACTCCTGCTCATGGAGGTGTCATGTTCTTAGTGCGTAACGACGTTCATTTTACACCTGTCACACTTACATCCGACTTGCAAGCTGTTGCCGTTCGCCTTCACTTACCCGGCTTTTTGTTTTCTGTTTGCTCTGTATATACACCTCCATCGTCTCCCCTCGCTCCCGCGGACATTCGAGCTGTCCTGTCCGCTCTCCCAACACCATTTCTTCTGTTGGGAGATTTTAATGCCCATCACCCACTATGGGGTTCGCCAAGGGCTTGTGCGAGGGGAACTCTTCTTTCCGACATTTTTTATCAGTTCAATCTTTCCATCCTCAATACAGGTGCACCTACTTTTATTTCTGATTCTTCCGGTACATTCTCTCACCTGGACCTTGCCATATGCTCACTCCAGCTTGCACGTCGTCTTCAGTGGAACGTCGTCGCTGACACCTACTCCAGCGACCATTACCCCTGCATCGTTTCTCTTCTGTCGCACCACGTACAGCATTCCAGAGTACCTACCTGGATATTCGCAAAAGCCGACTGGAGCTTGTATTCCAGCCTCGTGCATTTTGACTACCAGCCCTCCTCCGACACTAGTCAACTAGTGCAGCACCTTACGTCTATTATTTTCTCAGCCGCCGAACGTGCAATACCCCGTTCATCCTCCCAACCTCGGCGGCCACCTGTTCCGTGGTGGAACGAGGATTGTCGGGACGCCGTTCGTGCCCGTAGGACTGCACTTAGGGTGTTTCGGCGCCACCCTACACTTGATAATTTGGTGACTTTTAAACAATCGCGCGCCAGGGCTCGTCGCATTATTCAGGACAGGAAGAAGGCATCTTGGGCTCGTTTTGTCGAGTCTTTTAATCGTTTTACGCCTTCATCCGTTGTTTGGGATAAACTTCGTCGCTTCTCAGGTAAAGTGTCACATTGTACTGTTTCTGGCCTTCAGGTTTCTAATGCCACCATAGTGGATTCGGCTGCCATCGCTAACACTCTGGGTGCTGCCTTTGAGTCGGTTTCCAGTTCAGACCATTATTCCGCCGGCTTTCGCTCTCTTAAAGACCGGCTAGATTCCGCATCATATACTTTTCGGTCTGCTAATGAAGAATGCTATAACGAACTATTCACAATGAGGGAGCTGGAGCACGCTCTTCATTGCTCTAGGCACTCCGCTCCTGGGCCGGACGGCATTCATGTCCTGATGTTAAAGCACCTTTCAGCCGACAGTAAACTCTTTCTCCTACAGGTCTATAACCGTATTTGGCAAGACGGCCTTTTTCCTTCCGTTTGGCGCAAAGCCACCATTGTCCCTATACTTAAGCCTGGGAAGGATCGCCAACTACCTTCCAGCTACCGCCCTATCTCCCTCACCAGTTGCATTTGCAAGGTGATGGAGCGCATGATCAACGGGCGGTTGACATGGTGGCTTGAGTCTCCGAAACTTTTAGCGAACGCTCAGTGCGGATTTCGCCGCTATCGCTCTACCGTCGATCATCTGGTGTCCCTGTCGACGCATGTTATGAATGGATTTCTGAGAAAGTGTCAAACCGTGGCTGTATTTTTTGACCTGGAGAAAGCTTATGACACTTGTTGGAGGGGCGGCATTTTACGTACACTTCACGATTGGAATATCCGCGGTCGTCTTCCCATATTTCTTCGGGAGTTTATGACGGACCGCGTCTTTCGTGTACGTGTGGGCTCGGTTTTATCTCGTCGTTTTATTCAAGAGAACGGAGTACCGCAGAGCTCTGTACTCAGTGTCACACTTTTTGCGATTGCTATCAACCCCATTGTTGATTGTATTCCTCCTGGCATTTCATCGTCCCTTTTTGTTGACGATTTCGCTATTTATTGCAGTTCACGGCGGACCTGTCTACTCGGACGCGGTCTCCAGAGCTGTATCGACCGTCTCTACGCCTGGAGTAACGCCAACGGCTTTAATTTCTCCGCCGAGAAATCCGTCTGCATCTACTTCTGGCGCCGGAAGTATTTCCCTTCGCCCTCTCTCCATCCTGGGCCAGGGATACTTCCGTTTGCAGACGAGGCGAAATTTTTGGGGTTGATTTTTGATAGAAAGTTGTGTTGGACCTCGCACGTTTCCTTTTTAAAAGCAAAGTGTGACCGTTCTCTTAATCTTTTACGTGTTTTAAGTGGCACATCCTGGGGAGCTGATTGGACCGTCCTTCTTCGCCTTTATCGCTCTTTGGTCCGATCCAAACTTGATTACGGGTGTATTGTTTATTCGTCGGCACGTCCATCTGTGTTACGTCGTTTGAATCCCATTCATCATCGTGGTATTAGAGTCGCTACAGGGGCCTTTCCAACTAGCCCCGTGCCCAGTCTTTACGCTGAGGCTGCAGAGCCTCCGCTGTCTTTCAGGCGTGAGATGCTCTTATGTAGCTATGCTTGTCGGCTCTCAAGCTTGCCTAAGCACCCGTCCTTCGATGTATTTTTCGAGGATTCGCTTGATCGGCAATATTTAGTTAGCTCCTCTGCATTGCTCCCCCCAGGGGTTCGATTTCGACTGCTACTTCGGCATTTGGACGTTTCGCCAGCGCCGGCCCTTACCCGAGGGGAAACGCGTTTTCCTCCATGGTCGCGCGCTGAGGCCCACATCCACCTTGGGCTGACGTCGATGCCGAAAAATGCGACCCCTGCTTCTGTTCTTAGATCCGCCTTTTTAGAACTACAGGCGCAGTTCAGGGACTGTCATTTTATATATACCGATGGGTCTAAGACTGATGTTGGAGTAGGATGTGCCTTTGTTTTTGGTGTACAGAGTTTTACTTTTCGTTTACCTCGACAATGTTCAATTTTTATCGCCGAACTTTTTAGGATTTATCAATCCGTTTTATACATTCAGCGGCACGACTTACGGCACTGTTTTATTTGTACGGACTCTCTGAGTGCCCTTCAGAGTATTACTGCGCTGTACAATTACCACCCACTCGTACAGCGCATACATGACCTGCTCCACTCGCTGGGTGTCTCTGGCATCAGCGTGTCCTTCATGTGGATTCCAGGTCATGTGGGCATCTCAGGTAATGAGTCTGCCGACGCCGCTGCGAAATCGGCGATTTTATTACCCAGATTTTTTACCTGTGTTGTTCCCTCGTCAGATTCGTGTGTTGTTTTACGTCGCCGCATCCTCTCGCGCTGGCGCGATTAGTGGACGGCCCTCCGGGGGAACAAGTTGCGGGAGGTTAAGCCTTTCCCGTTGATCTGGGATACCTCTTCTCGTTCTTGTCGTCGGGAAGAGGTAATTTTAGCTCGTTTACGGATTGGACATTGTGTTTTTAGTCATAGGTATTTGCTCAGTGGTGACCCCGCACCACTCTGTGGGCAGTGTGACGTGCCCTTGACGGTGCGTCATATTTTAACAGAGTGTCAGGTTTTAGCTGCATTGCGTGCCCGCCTGGGTCTGCCTATTGGCCTAGCCAACGTTTTGGCAGACGACACGCGTGCTGTAGAATGTGTTTTACGTTTTATTCATGATAGTGATTTTACTCTGCGCATTTAATGCGTTGAGCGTCTTTTAGCTTAATACTTTTCTTCTGTCAGTTTTTATGGGGACTCTAATCCCCAATGGACATATGGCGCTCATGTCCCTCGCATTCTATAGTTCTTGACACGTTTTAATCGTTTACTGCCTATGCTTTTAGTGTGTTGGTTTTTTCAGATATTTATATTGTTATTATTGTTGTTATTGATTTTATTGTTGTTATTGATTTTATTGTTATTGATTTTATTGTTGTTATTATTTTTGTTATTGTTATCTTATTGTTATTTTTAGCCTTTTGGACATCGCCGGTTTACGTCCTGTTTTTAATTATGCGGTTCTTTTACCTGTTTTTATATTTTGACTTTATATTTTATACATTGTAACGGCGCTGATGACCTCAGTAGTTTAGCGCCCTTAAGCCGCATATCATCATCATCATCACCAACAATGTATAGTCTATTCGGGACATGTTTCTAAGTTTCTCTCGGATATGTTAACATGCATTTGCATTCTTGTAGCGCAGTACATTAGTTCAGATTATCCATTAGTTCAGTTATATTTTAAAGCGTTTGTAACATAAATGTAATTACTATGCGATGCATAGTTATATACATAGTTATTTTGTGTGTAAAGCAAGCAGACAAACTGCATGATTGTATTCTGTATATGTGGAAATCAATTGCAAAGTTTTGCTTTTAAATACTATTTTTAATTGTGGCAACAACGCGCAAGTGCATATGGATGTCACTAAGATGTTTATAGTGGTTGCGGTTAGGGAGGGTAGGGAACAAGTGTTTAGCTACTGCACAAAGGCCGCCGCTTGGGGATCCTTTGCCTGCGATGACTTTACCTTTAAGGTTACTCATTGTGATTAATGGAGAGCAGAAGAAAATCATATGGCAAAACCCAGTCCCTTCTTCTGTTAGATTTTGCATACCCATACGCATACGATATATACATAAATCGAAAGACGTTACCAAAGAAGAAATCGCCTGCATAAAAAAATCAAGCTGCAAATTTAGGCTCGTTTCACACTGCGACACCGGTGACGGTCGCTAGTGACGGTCACCGGTGATTGCGATGAACACTCCTAGGTCACTGGTGTCGGATACTGTAGGCATTGCCTACTGATTAGTTAGTGAAATGGACTCAAGCGAGGAGGTACTTTTGTTTTCAGTACTTCTACATAGAAGTAGAAGGAGGAGGATGAAGAGAAAACGTTCATTACACGTACATCCACTGCATGATCGGCTGGAGAACGGATTATTTTACAGTGTATGACGATCTGAGACAAGATAACAGGAAAATTTTTCAGTATTTCCGAATGTCAAATACTTCATTTGATGAACTACTAGAAAATATGAAAGAGTAAATCACAGCATTGATACTATCCTAAGGAAGGCTATGCCAGCAGAAGAAAAACTTGCTCTAGCTTTAAGGTAGGTACTGCAATATTATTTTATTTTATTGGAAGCACATTTCACAGATTTTAGCTAGCATTAGTATATATTATAACATATAAAACTTTAACTGATAGTCTGTTCATTGTTGCTCTTCGTGTGCTGTTGAAAAGTATATCAAGGATTCATCAGTATACTCAGTGGGTGTTGGCAAGCACACAGCTGGTAATTGATCGGGCAACATGAAACTATTCTCCAGTGTGGTTCCACGATGTGGAATGATACGGACCCCCAGTAGTGTAGTTTGTTACAAATCCTATTTGGGACGAAGAGGAAGTAGAAGTTCTGTAGTATTGTTGGGCATTAAGAATGACTTTCAACAAATCAGATTTTACTTTCAATCTTGCATGATGTGTGATTTGTTTTAATTCAGAAACCAAAGACTGCATGAACAAGGTATCTTCGTCTGCTTGCTGTGAGGAATTGTCTTTCGTTCTGGCCAACTTTTCCTTCAAAATGTTATATATAGTATCTTCTTCTTCTTTCTCTTCAAGGTTTTTCTTTTGACGTTTTTGCGACCGCACAGCAAATTTTTTACGTACTTCCTGATCTACACTTTCTCCTCCAGTAAACTCATTTCTGTCTTCATCGTCATCATTATCAATACTAGATGTAGTACTCTTGCAACCAATTGTTAAGAATCGCAACTGTTCGAAGCAGATCTTCTTCCTACCAGTTGCTGCAGAACCACTCTTTTCGCTTTTATGCCTTAATAACTCTCTGGTATAACTAGACCTTCAGCTCTTCCGTTTCCTTTGAAGAATTGTCCCTGTAACAAACAAAAACCACCTTTGTATTGTAATTATACACTTGTGTGTGCGCGTGTGAACTATAACTTTCCTATTTTTGCTCCATATATTTTTTTACAGGTACTTGGGATCCAGATCATCCATGATGGGCTCACACTTTCAGTGTAGAACTGGTGTGTCAACCATCTCGTATATTATACGAGACGTTTGCTCTGTCATATGGCGTAAAATGAAGACACAATGTTTTACCGACTCCTCCAAAGAGCTATGACTTTTCTCAGCTAAAGGATTCCATCACAGGGCCAACTTTCCTCATTGTGTGGGTGCAGTGGACGGGAAACAAATCAGAATTATAAAACAAACTTCCAGTGGTTCACTATACATAACTATAAAAACTATTTTTCCATTCTGTTGCTAGCTGTTTGTGATTCCACGTATAAATTCTTGTTTATAGACGTTGGAGCGTATGGATAGTCATCCGACTCAACAGTGTTTCGTAATATAGTGTTAAATAAAAAACTACTGCAAGATGGTATGCAAACAACTGTCCTTAATTATTGAGAGACCTATTCCATTCATGTTAGTAGGTGATGAAAGTTTCGGATTGTCAAAATTCATTTTTCGCCCTTTTGGAGGAAAGTATTTGTGCGTTCAACTACAGACTGTGCAGAGCAAGAAAGTACATCGAATCCAGTTTTGGAATTCCTGCAAGCAAGTGGCGCATTTTCTATCGACCTCTCGACGTTAAAATAAATTTGGCAGTGTCTATTGTAAAAACCTATTGCCTCCTCCATAATTTTGTGCGTGTTCGCGAACAGTATCAGAGATGAATTTGCAAACGGCTTCGTCAGTCCTGAAGGCGAAGTGCCATGGCAGCTGCAAAAAATCTAATTACCAATACTAGAAATGGTATGTGAACATTAATGGGTTACTGCATGATAATTGCTTCATTTAAGTGTTTTTCTGTCATTGTATTTGTGATGTGCAGTGTTAAATTATTACCTAACAATCCATATTGTGACATTTATTGTTGTAGTAGTAAATATACGCAAATAGTACTTGCAACTTCGGATTATTTTGACTTTTGCCTTATTACGGTGAAAAAAGAACACACAACTTTACCAATTATGTTGTTCTTTCATTAGCTGCAAAAATCTAATTATTGGCACTAGAAATGGTATGTGAACAGTAACGTGGTTACTACATTATATTACTTCAGTGAAGTGTTTTTCTGTTATTGTATTTATGATGTGTAGTGTTAAATTATTGCCTAACAATCTATATTGTTACATTCATTGTTGTGGTAGTAAATACACGTAAATAATTGTTGTAACTTCGGACTATTAACTTATTACAGTGAAATAGAACACACAACTTACCAATTTTGTTTTTTTCGTCCATTCTCTTCTCACTGAAATCAGGCACAAGCTTAGTTATACTTTTCTGCCATACATTCGTTTTCACCACTTTGTTGCTATAGTCACCGCTTTTGATATCCCAAATAGCAGGGCGACTTTCTACTTCGCTTATAAAATCTTCCGTGTTAATCCAATCTAAACTTATGGCTACAATAGCGTAGGTATCACTGTGCTCGAGTATACTACAAAAATGATTGCCTGTCTCAAGGACGTTTCTGTTGGCAAATCTGCACGCTCTGTCTGTGATCAATGTCCCAGTATGAACAATCCAATTCAAACCAATGCATGTCGGGCGGTGACTGCTCTGAACACAGTGACTGTGTCCGTCACATTTGGCGAGGATGAGACACTGCTGTGACACAGTGGCTGGGTAAGGCAGTGAAGTGTCCCGGAGTGAATGCTCCAATTCAAACGAATGTATTTCCATCAGTGACCGTCACTGACGACTGTCGCCAGTGTCTTAAGGAAAACAGAAGTGTCTACTCTTAGTGGAATAGTAAAAATAGAAAACACGCTGATGTTTACAATGATCGACGGAAAAGTCTGCAATGCTGCAACTGATATTGCACCTACTATGAGGGGCCATATTTGCGGACAGACTTCCAAAGATTTCAACAAATTAATAGAAGCAAAGGAAGTCAATATCGAAGCACTGAAGTTTGGACTCTCGATACTTCATGCAAGAATTCCCTTCTTCGAATCGTTGTTACACTTAGCCTATAAATTAACTTTAAAAAGGTGGCAAGCGTGAAGTGATAAAGGAAAAACAATTGTTAAGGAAACAAAAGAAAAAATTCAAAAGCATTTCAAAGAGCAAATGTTTATCCTAGTAGATGTTCCTAAACCAGGTTCTGGAAGTACAAATGATGGAAACACGTCCAGAAGATTTTTTGCCATTCCGGAATGCTCTTCAAGAATCACAGGCATGTCTCAATTTAATAAAGGGATTTAAGGTAATCCTGGAAGCGATATCTAGTGGAGGTAATATAAATATAACAAATTATGATAACTTTGCAAAAGAAACTGCAAAAACTGTACACAAATTTGTATGGCTGGCATCTCATGTCACCAACTGCTCATAAAGTTTTGAACCTTGGGGCCAAAGTGATAGCCAATGCTATTTTACCTATCGGCCAATTATCAGAGGAAGCAGTTGGGGTACGCAACAAGCACCTACGGCAATACAGATCACATTTTTCTTGAAAGTTTTCTAGAGTAAGTTTTTAAGACTGTAATAGGGATGTTCTTAACAGACTTTTACTGAGTTCTGATCCTTATTTCAATTGTAGCAGACCAAGGCAGCACAAGAAAAGTAAACCATTTTCGAAAGAGTCAATCAACCTTATGATCGAAAGCATATCACCTTTACCTTAGAGCGAAAATGGTGATGATGAGGAAGGTGATGATGATATTGATGATGACGATGAAGAAGAAAATGATGAAATTGATAAACGTATTGCTCTCCAATGTGCTTTTTAATTTTAAAATACACCTACTTTTGATCTAACATTGTGTTTTATTCCATTCCATTCCATTGCAGAAAAAAGCATAGCATAATGCTGACCGGTTTTACTATACAAATATTCCTATATGCGCTGTTCCAAATCGGCAAACACAGTTTTCGGGAAGAAACAAGCACTACTAGCAGTTCTAGACATTGTACTACATTGTGTATGCCGTTGTGTATTGAAATAATTTGACAATATTCATCGGGATTAAGATGAGCGGCTGGGAATATATATTTTATCAACAACATAAAGGTTATGAAAATAAACGAGTGGGTAGCAGTGGCGTCTCGTGAGCTCAATTTGACCGGGACTGATTTCCTTAATGATAAAACCCCCCATTCCAGACTACCCTTCACATAGAAGATTTTTGGAAATTTTTGATTCTCTAAAACATGGCTCTAACATTTTGATTAAAATATCATATATTAAAGATACTTACATGGCAAATAAAATGTGTATATTGAATTTTCTGGGAATAGCCTTGAAGTCCACTTCATTTGGAAGAAATTTTGTATAATCTTGCATAACTGGTAAACTATAAGCAATAAACGAAAACGTATTACACAAAAAATATAGATCTGTTTAAAACACATAATTTAGATGAAATAAGTTTTTAGTGGCATAAGCCATTTCTGAAATATCCGTTATTAAGTGTTCGAATTGTTCACTTCTTGTTAATTCTCTTAAGTCCTTTAAACTTTCACTTGTTTCTTGCGATTGCATGGAAATAATGGAATTTTAAGGTCAGCGTATAACGTCTAGTTCTTAAACATTTTATTATTGCTGTTGCCTTGTATCTAAAATGAAATGTGTAAAGTAGCTATTTCTGCAAAGACTTGTTTGTATTAAAATGCAGTAGAGAGAAAAAAATATCTGATGTGTTGCACTCACACGACTTTCCCTACTCTTGTACAAACTATTTTTACAAACGCTTATTCTCCACCTACTTCATGTTAATAGAGATAAGCCTTTGCAGAAACTATCTTATTCCAAATTTTCTCTTAGGTACAAGGGGAATGTGGTAGGCTTTAAGCGATAGTCAAATCTTTTAAGAGCTGGTTGCTATGTGGAACATTCCATTCTCTTTGCATGTCCAGGACATTACAAAAAACAATATGCACACGAATAACGAATTCCCTTTTGAGGAAAAGTGTAATTATTGGAAAACTGAAAAAATAACAAAGAATATCTCGGAAATGATTCACTCGGCAAAAGTGTATATGACATAAATTGTATGTTCTAACGAGATCTACGTTTTTTGTGTAGTAGAATTTTGTCTGTCTCTTACGGTTTTCCAGTTATGCAAAAGTCACTCAGAATAAAGAGGACATTTGGGAACATTCCCAGAAAATTTATCAATTTCATTTGCCATAAAATATATTAAACATATATGTTAATCAAAATCATTTAATCAAGGCCATTTCTGAGAAAATCAAAATTTTCGAAAAATGTTCCATGTAAAGGGTTGTCTGTGATGGGGAGTTTTCTTGAAAATCTTCGTGTCGCTACTTTGAAAGATACTGAACCTAAATACCACGCTTGGTATTTATACGACTTTTCGTTTTTGAGTTATGCTGTTCACAGATACACATCCACACAGAGATACACACACACGAACCTTTTTCTAAAAATGATTTTTTTATTCAGGGGGCCTCAAAACATATATTTTCGGTGAAATCTTGGTATCGAATTTTTGGGGGGAATGCAATACTTCCCCTATTTAATATACGTAGTAGAGAATGTAATACGCTTTAGTAAGAATAGTTTGTATGCCCACTAATAAACGGTAGAGAGTAGAGAAAGTCATGTGAATGCATCACATCAAATTCTTTAACTTATAAGCAATTTTTAAGATGTATTTAATTGACTAACGTAGAATTAGTTTTACTATAGCAACGCTTTGCAGATGACCGATGAAAGATCAAAATCACAGCGAAAAGCCCCGCATCTACATCTAGTGTTTCAAATTGCATTGCAAGTTAAAAAGAAAGAAAGGAAGAAAGAAAGAAAGAAAGAAAGAAAGAAAAAAAGAAAGAAAGAAAGAAAGAAAGGGGCAGGGCCAAGGGAAGGAAAAGTTAACGTGACACATTCACACAACTGTTGACCATTTACTTAGAGACTGATTATTGCTTACATAAGTAGCTGTTTGTATTTTGTTTATTTCGGCATTATTCAGGAAAAATAAGCACAAATGAATGGCTAGACACAAAGATAATTGTACTTATTGTCATAAATTTTATTTCTATTATTTATGATAGGTATAACCTACTCCAAAGCCAAAAAACTATCAAACTTTTACACATAGTTGAGGTTTGTGAGATAAACTAATAGCTACACAGACTATTTGGGTGACGCCATTTTGTTAATTAGCCACTTATACAAGGGTTTGACGATGTTTAATTGGACGTTAGTCAAGTTCGCTGTTTAGCTATTAGTTAGCGCTAAATAATGTATGTGAGTAAGAATTACTTTAAAACAACTATTTAGCTGTTAATTATTGTTTATGAGTAAGACATTAAGGGCCGTATTCATAGATAGCACATTGGTCTGGGCTATCTCCAGACTCATTTGGTCCGGACCAAAGGTCGGTCAAGTTTTTTATATTCATATACGATAAAAAGTCTCGGACCAAGAAAGGCCGTGGATCATCAAGGAGAAAATGTTAAACGACGAAAGATAGTTCTGCGCATGGGCGACTGCCATAGAGTAGTAAACTAACTACTGTTATTCCCTAGTTTTTAACGTTCTATGGTCGTTTCACAGCTGTTTTTTCATCGGTCCAGTGCTCACTTCTCGCCTCAGCGCGCGCGCGCACACACACACACACACACACAAAGGAGATAACCAAGAAGCGTGCATTAAAACGGTCGGAGGAGCAAAATGTCTGTTTTCCTTAATACAAAAAATGATGGATATTATTAAAAACAAATCGGTTTCGACAAATGCAAACGCAAAAAGAGAGGAGGTATAGAGGGAGATAATACATATATAGGCAGTTTTGTGCATGATTCTAACCTATTATAACCCCTCCCATTTTGAAACGTTCTTATCCACCAGATACACAGTTTCATGGCAGTGTTAATCATTTCAATAAGAATTTAACTTGCTGGAATATTAACTGTTATTTAAATACGATTTGATTCTGAGTTAAAATTTCAGAACCAAATCGTATTTAAATAGGAAAGAACATTTGCTATTAGTAAAACCTCACCCTGGATCTTAACCAAATAAATATTGTGTGATAGTAATTATACAGAAATAATTACCTGAGGAAATTCTAATACACCATAAACATTCTGGGAGTTGTAATCCTCCGCTCCTCGCTGGGAAAACGTAAGTAAAGCCGGAATTACTTCGAACTTAACCCAAGTGACTTAACTCAACGCGACAGAACGTGAAGGTCTTATACAATGTACTAAATGGAGCTATTTAGGGTTGTCTTAACGTGGCTTACTTTAACGACGTAACTTAAAAATTTGGCAGTGTCAAACTTTTCTTTCCCGTTACGTCAAGTTTAATGTGGCATGGCAATTAAAGCCAATCGGCGTGAAGCAGTAGCATGAAGTAATAGAAGAACAATCAATCAAGATTCATCCCCGTTACATTAAGCGCATCCTAATTAAACCTTTCGCGTTATATCCTGTCATGTTACGTAAAGTGCATCGTAATCCCGGTTTAACGAAGGTAAATTAGCAATGGCATAGAGTCATTAGCTATAATGCGGCTTACTGACGCCTTACTAAGGTCAGTGGTGTTTTCTTGATACTCTTCTCTTGCATAATGTGAAAGTGCTATTAGCATCGTATAAATTGAGATACTCAAGCCTCGGTTATCGTCTCTGGCATATAGGTTAGAATGAATCCATTTTATCAGTCCTCTAACCTTTGCTTTACTAAACCTGTATTTGTTTTGACGTTTAGTCTCCATACTTTACAATTATGTCTAATTTTGGTAGATAGTTTTACTCCACCGTCTCATTTCGCGAATTCTACGCAAGCAGCCACGCCCATCACTACAAAGTCATCCATTTTGTAAAGATGGTCTGCCTTTAATCTACCCCTCTTAAGCAGACCAAAATCTGGTCCTGACCAAGGCGTTTGATCCCCGGACCAACGCAAGTCCCGGTCTATGAATAAGAAAATCGATGGTCCGCTGTAAATCCACCGGAAGTAGCAAGTTGGTCCTGACCAAAATCGACTATGAATGTATGGCGCCTCCCTCATGCTCTTTCTTATCCTTATCAAGTTCACAATGCCTAGGCCCCTCCAAAAAGAGTAACGGTTAGATAATTTGTAGCAGCGGTCAAAGACGGTTGGGTAGCTGTCCCTGGTAAAATTTTTGTCTATTTTAAGATAACGAATTTTGACACGAGGGACAGAGAAAAGGGGTTTTAGCTGTTTTACCGACGGTGCTAAGCATAACAGGCCGAAAGGCGTTATGTAATGCGTTGTTAATTGTATTTACTAAAAAAAGGGTTTAGTTATGATGCCGTAATTATTGACGGGAAGATATAAATAATTAAATAAAGAAATAATAGTAAGATAAAGAAGTAATCGCAATAAATAATTTCCGTATATTAAATAATATGTAACGTAATAAGTTTGAGTTGAGAGATTTATCCGGAAAGAGGTAATTAGGATGTCATGTTTACGAAAGTCATTAGCAACAGCCGATTACAGAAAACATTGGCGTTAAAAATTCCTGGAAGGCAGTTAAGTTGTAGTTCAAGACATGTGTGAACAGGCACGTAGACCACTTCTGAAAAAGAGAAGTGAAAAGAATTTCTGAGATTTTAGCCAGGCCCCCTAGTAACAAGGTAACAGATTGGCATGAACAGAGTTTACGTATTGGCCTGGGCGTGAAATATCGTTGATGGAGAGTAATAAAGTAGGCGGAGCTAAAATTAATAAATGTTCATGCAATTTAAATCGGAGACCTATTCTGGTACCGTCACCGGTACTTACTCTTCGTGTGATATTTTAAGCGCTTAGTGACGTGCTTGTGTGAGTAATACTTTGCTGCTATCGCGAGGGATCTTTCCGAGCAAAATTTTAGGGAATCACGGCAAGTTGCGCTTCTAGAATCTTTTAGCGGAAACAGTTATTTCAAACCGTGAAATTGATACTGCAGAAGTTAGCAGGTAAAGAAGTAAATTGTTATAGTTTCGAGTGCTACGGTTCATAATCAGTTTCATTCTTTATCTTCAAACGGTCGGCAGCTCGTTTCAATAGCTCAAGTATCAGACCTTATTAAATTCCTCAGTCAATTTAAACTGGTGTTGTCTTTAACAGTACATTCACGCATGCCCTGAGAAAGTACTCATAGCTCTACCACTGGAGTAGCTGGCGCACGAGACAACAGAAGGAGGTACGAGATAACATCATCAGAAGCAGGTAAAGTATACTGCTTCAAAATTGCCGACCATCATATATCTTGTATCAGGCAGATATCAAACAATGTTTAAGTAATTCGAATCGAAGGTGTTAAACCATGTCATGTAAGTCGCCCTTAGACCAGCTTAGGTACGATATTATCTACGCAAAATAAAGTATGTGAAACATGATGTTGTTTCTAACATGTTATTAATCTCTTTCAAGTTACATTACATAACAAAATTCAGTATACTCACAGAATGTCTAGCTTAACAGTAGTGATGTTTCAACAGTAAGCCCCCTCAGGGGCTCACCTTATGTGAGTACGGGTTTTTGGCGCACCCGGGGGTTCCCGAGCCAATCATCGCCATCTTCATCATTTCACACCCGTCCGGTCGAGGTGGGTTCGTTTTCGTGACCGGGGGACTCAAGGTAGGCTCTCGTGCGTTCTGTGCATATCATTACATCTCGCCCCTTGCCATCGCTTCTGTCTTCTCTTTTATTTATGCACATTTCGCCCCACGCCCATTCATTAACACGTCTCTTTTACTTCTTCGCCGGCCTACCTTGAGTGCGAAACGCCCACACACTTTTAGTTCCTTTAACCTTTTATGTTAATCCTCCGTGGACACAGCCTGACGGATACCCGCGCACCGCGTGCGCAGCTGGGTGAGTGGGTAATGGCGTCATCCCCACCACCCGGGGTCGTCATGTAGGGTATGTGTTCGTATCCGCTGTTCAACTGCAGTCCCGCGGGGGTGGCCATTACATCAGCTGCTGGCTTCCGACGGCGATTGGGTCCCTCTGTCTATGTTCTGGGAGGTGTGCCCCTGGGGTGAGTCTGGTATAGATAGGCCACTCACCCAAGCCGGGGTAACGCCCGGGAAGTCAGAGCCCGAGGTCGGAGACGGTTGCAATGGTGGAGGATTTTTTTCGCTATGGAGCACCCTTTCTCCATTATAAATAACAAGCGCCAAAAAACTTTAGCAACAGAAGTAGCACCGCCAACAGCTGGTTGTTACTTAGTGATTACCCGTACAGAGGAGGGACAATCATTCGAAAAGGCGAACCCTTTTATCATCCAGAAGGGCATTGACTCAATTGCTGGTCCGGTTCTTTACTGCACTCGGCTTCGTAATGGTTCGTTGTTAGTTCAAAGCAAATCCGAGGCACAAAGTAAGTCCTTGTTGAGCGCCACGCTTCTCCACGGTTATCCGTTCCGTGTTGAGAAGCACCGCACCTTGAATTCTTGTAGGGGCGTTGTCACCACGCATAGCCTCGATGGTATATCGGACGAGGACCTGGTAGAATATCTTGCAGACCAGAAGGTGACAGCGGTCCATCGAGTGCAGGCCAAACGCGACGGCGTATTGGTACCCACTCGTACCCTGTTTATTACATTTGATGACGTCGATCTGCCCACGAGCATTTCCGCAGGGTACGAACGGATTTCTGTGAGGCCTTATATTCCTAGACCTCTGCGTTGTTTTAAATGCCAACGTTTTGGGCATACGCAAGTCTCATGTAAGAGTGCCATTAACATCTGTGCAACATGTAGCCAGCCCTCACACGAAGGTACCTGTTCAACCGCCCCCGTCTGCGTTAATTGTAAAGGGTCACATTCTGCTTCGTTTGCCGACTGTCCGCGGTACTTGGACGAGAAGGCGATCCAGGAGATCCGGGTAAAGGAAAAACTCTCCTTCGCTGAAGCCCGGAGGCGTTACCATGCGCGCCAACCTTCACTCCTGCGATCTGGCACATATAGTTCTGTTGTTGCCTCGCCAGTACCACGAGTAGATGCCGAAACTCAGACCTGGACCATGACTGGATTAAACGCCACTACCATCCGGCCGTCCATTAAAGCTACTGTTACCAAGCCCTATAAACCTGGTCCAAAGTCAATGAAGTCGCAAGCCGCTGAAAAGAACCCCAAGCAGAAACTACGTAGGGAAGATTTTTTGAAAGACCCTCCGCGTGCGCGCGGTAACAAAAGTTCACCTTCTCCTCCTCGGAGGTAGCTGTCCCAGGAAGGTCCTGGGACAAGCCGCGCTCAGCGGCAACCCTCACCCATCGCCATCCAGAACCGATTCACGGCGCTTGAATCGGTTTCTGGCACTGAGCGCGTGGGCCCTTCCTCCGAGGAAGCTATGGAGTCTGACCAACTCCATACAAAAAGCCCGAGCCCAAAGGTTAAACAAAAGGTAATTTTAAGCCGCCTTTCTAAATAGACAGTTTATCCCCTTTTTCTTAATGGCTATCCTGACCTGGAATGTACGTGGTGTACGATCGCATAGGGCGGAACTGCAACTTTTATTGCGTTCCCATTCGCCTATGATCGTATGTTTGCAGGAGACTAAGCTTCGCCCTCACGATCCTTTTGATCTCCGAGGATATACTCCGGTTCGCTACGACCTTGAACCGGAGGAGGGTACTCCTGCTCATGGAGGTGTCATGTTGTTAGTGCGTAACGACGTTCATTTTAAACCTGTCACACTTACATCCGACTTGCAAGCTGTTGCCGTTCGCCTTCACTTACCCGGCTTTTTGTTTTCTGTTTGCTCTGTGTATTCACCTCCATCGTCTCCCCTCGCTCCCGCGGACATTCGAGCTCTCCTGTCCGCTCTCCCAACACCATTTCTTCTGTTGGGAGATTTTAATGCCCATCACCCACTATGGGGTTCGCCAAGGGCTTGTGTGAGGGGAACTCTTCTTTCCGACATTTTTTATCAGTTTAATCTTTCCATCCTCAATACAGGTGCACCTACTTTTATTTCTGATTCTTCTGGTACATTCTCTCACCTGGACCTTGCCATTTGCTCACTCCAGCTTGCTCATCGTCTTCAGTGGAACGTCGTCGCTGACACCTACTCCACGACCATTACCCCTGCATCGTTTCTCTTCTGTCGCACCACGTACAGCATTCCAGAGTACCTACCTGGATATTCGCAAAAGCCGACTGGAGCTTATATTCCAGCCTCGTGCATTTTGACGACCAGCCCTTCTCCGACATTAACCAACTAGTGCAGCACCTTACGTCTATTATTTTCTCTGCCGCCGAACGCGCAATACCCCGTTCATCCTCTCAACCTCGGCGTATGCCTGTTCCGTGGTGGAACGAGGATTGTCGGGACATCGTTCGTGCCCGTAGAACTGCACTTAGGGTGTTTCGGCGCCACCCTACACTTGATAATTTAGTGACTTTTAAAGAAATCGCGCGCCAGGGCTCGTCGCATTATTCAGGATAGCAAGAAGGCGTCGTGGGCTCGTTTTGTCGATTCTTTTAATTGCTTTCCGCCTTCATCTGTTCTTTAGGATAAACTTCGTCGCTTCTCAGGTAAAGTGTCGCATTGTACTTTTTCTGGCCTTCAGGTTCCCAATGCCATCATAGTAGATCCGGCTGCCATCGCTAACACCCTTGGATCTGCCTTTGAGGCGGTTTCCAGTTCAGACCATTATTCCGACGGCTTTCGCTCTATTATGGACCGGCTGGATTCCGCACCATATACTTTTCGGTATGCTAACACTGAATGTTATAACGAACTTTTTACAATGAGGGAGCTGGAGCACGCTCTTCATTGCTCTAGGCACTCCACTCCTGGGCCGGACGGCATTCATGTCCTGGTGTTAAAGCACCTTTCAGCCGACAGTAAAATCTTTCTCTTATAGGTCTATAACCGTATTTGGCAAGACGGTATTTTTCCTTCCGTTTGGCGCGAAGCCACCATTGTCCCTATTCTTAAGCCTGGGAAGGATCGCCAACTACCTTCCAGCTACCGCCCTATCTCCCTCACCAGTTGCATTTGCAAGGTGATGGAGCGCATGATCAACGGGCGCTTGACATGGTGGCTTGAGTCTCAGAAACATCTAGCGAACGCTCAGTGCGGATTTCGTCGCTATCGCTCTACCGTCGACCATCTGATGTACTTGTCGACGCATATTATGAATGGATTTCTGAGAAAGTGTCAAACCGTGGCTGTATTTTTTGACCTAGAGAAAGCTTATGACACTTGTTGGAGGGGCGGCATTTTACGTACACTTCACGCATGGAATATCCGCGGTCGTCTTCCCATATTTCTTCGGGAGTTTATGACGGACCGCGTCTTTCGTGTACGTGCGGGCTCGGTTTTATCTAGTCGTTTTATTCAAGAGAACGGAGTACCGCAGGGCTCTGTACTCAGTGTCACACTTTTTGCGATTGCTATCAACCCCATTGTTAATTTATTCCAACCTGGAATTTCATCGTCCCTTTTTGTTGATGATTTTGCCATTTATTGCAGTTCACGGCGGACCTGTTTACTCGAACGCCGTCTCCAGAGCTGTATCGACCGTCTCTACGCCTGGAGTAACGCCAACGGCTTTAATTTCTCCGCCGAGAAATCCTTCTGCATCATCGTCTGGCGCCGGAAGTATTTCCCTCCACCCTCTCTCCATCTAGGGCCAGGAATGCTTCCGTTTGCAGACGAGGCGAAATTTTTGGGGTTGATCTTTGATAGAAAGTTGTGTTGGACCCCGCACATTTCTTTTTTAAAAGCAAAGTGTGACCGTTCCCTTAATCTTTTACGTGTTTTAAGTGGCACATCCTGGGGAGCTGATCGGACCATCCTTCTGCGTTTATATCGCTCTTTGATCCGATCCAAGCTTGATTACGGGTGTATTGTTTATTCGTCGGCACGTCCATCTGTGTTACGTCGCTTGGATCCCATTCATCATCGTTGTATTAGAGTCGCTACAGGGGCCTTTCCAACTAGCCCCGTGCCCAGTCTTTACGCTGAAGCTGCGGAGCCTCCGCTGTCCTCCAGGCGTGAGATGCTCTTGTGCAGCTATGCCTGTCGACTCTCCAGCTTGCCTGACCACCCGTCTTTCGCGGCATTTTTCGAGGATTCACTTGACCGGCAATATTTATTTTGCTCCTCTGCATTGCTCCCTCCAGGGGTTCGATTTCGACTGCTACTTCGGCATTTGGACGTTACGCCAGCGCCGGCCCTTCCAAGGGGGAAAACGCGTTTTCCTCCATGGTCCGGCGCTGAGGCTCTCTGTCACCTTGGGTTATCGTCAATGCCGAAGAATGAGACCCCTTCTTCAGTCTTTAGAGCAGCGTTTTTAGAACTTCAGTCGCAATTCGGGGACTTGCCTTTTATCTTTACTGATGGATATAAGCTGGAGTAGGATGTGCCTTTTTTGTGGTGGAAATAGTTTTACCTTTCGTTTACCAGAGCAATGTTCGATTTTTACCGCCGAACGTTTTAGCATTTATCAGTCTCTTTTATATATTCAGCGGCACGACTTACGGCACTGTTTTATTTGTTCCGACTCCCTGAGTGCTCTTCAAAGTATAAGCTCGCTGTACAGTTACCACCCGCTCGTACAGCGCATTCATGACCATCTCCACTCGCTTGGTGTCTCTGGCATCAGCGTCTCCTTCATGTGGATTCCAGGTCATGTGGGCATCTCAGGTAATGAGTCTGCCGATGTCGCTGCCAAGTCGGCGATTTTATCACCCAGACGTTTTACCTCTGTTGTTCCCTCGTCAGATTTGTTTATTGTTTTACGTCGCCGCATCCTCTCGCTTTGGAGCGATGAGTGGACGGCCCTCCGGGTGAACAAGTTGCGGGAGGTTAAACCTCTCCCGTTTGTCTGGGCTACCTCTTCCCGTGCTTCTCGTCGGGAAGAGGTAATTTTAACACGCCTTCGTATCGGACATTGCATTTTTAGTCATAAGTATTTGCTGAGTGGTGACCCCGCAACACTCTGTGGGCAGTGTGATGCGCCCTTAACGGTGCGTCACATTTTAGCAGAGTGTCAAGTTTTAGCTCCTTTGCCTGTCCGTGTTGGTCTGCCTGTTGGCCTAGCCAACGTTCTGGCAGACGACGCGCGTGCCGTAGAGTGTTTTTTACGTTCTATCAATGCCATTGGATTTACCAGACGCATTTGATGCGCTGAGCGTCTTTTGACTATGTAATTTTCTCTTGTTTTTTAATGGGGCATCTCCTCCCCAATGGACATTGGCGCTCGTGTCCCTGACATTCTACAGTTCTTGACACGTTGTTTTTACTCTTTTATTGCCCATGTTTTTAGTGTGTTCGTTTTTGGTATTTGTTGTTGGGTTTTTTACCTTTTGGAGTCGTGGGCTTGTGTCCCGTTTTTAATTATGCGGTTTTTATAGGACTTTTATTGTTTGACACTACATTTTATACTTTGTAAGGGCGCTGATGACCTTAGCTGTTTAGCGCCCTTAAACCGCATCTCATCATCATCATCAACTGTAAGTAATGTTATCGTTTCAATTTCACTCGGAGCTCGCCACACAGACAGAAATCACAATACACATGCACCCGCACGCGATTGAACGCCAAAGTAACGGCCGGTGGGGGACAGAACTAGTGATAGTAAAAATAATACAATATTTACTATTTATGTATTACAGGCAAGTTATACATGTATAGATATTAGTTTCAAGTCGTTAATATTTCTACAACGTTAAGTGCAAATTTCACACTACCTTTGAAATGCGCACAACCCATTCATTGTTGTATAGAAGTTGTTTTGGCGGGCAAGTTAAGTAGCAATAAGGTGATTGTTTTTTTTTTTGCGCAGACGATCTATCGTTGCATTTTTTGGCCCCCCTCATGATTGCCCGGTGAAGTCGTACCGTTTGCACTGCCCTAGGGCCGCTCCTGTGTCCATCACAATGAAAATAAAGTTGAATATGTTATTTATACCTGTCCATGTTGCAAATATTTTTTTAGAACTGTGCCCTTGCAGAGACCATTCCTGAGCTAATGAGCTTTGAAATGCTAATGTCCCTGTGATATCAACAGGTAGGTCAGTGTATGCTTTCTTATTCCATATGTGCTATTTTATTTATCTGATATACATGCCATTAGGGTTTTAAAATTGTAATTTTCAGAAATCCTGTATAGTAAAAAATTATCAAAGTGAGATCAACCAACAAGCCCCTCAGGGGCTCACCTTATGTGAGTACGGGTTTTTGCGCACCCGGGGGTTCCCGAGCCAATCATCGCCATATTCAACCCCTCACCCCCATCCGGTCGAGGTGGGTTCTTCAAGTGACCGGTGGACCCAAAATAGGCTCTCGTGCGTTCTTTGCATTCCATTCATACCGCACCTCACCATCGTTTCTTTCTTCCCTTATCACTTTCCGGCCATTTCGCACCACGACATTCGCATATCTCTTATTCTTCCCCGCCGGCCTACCTTGCGTGCGAAACGCCCACACAGTTTTAGTTTCTTTTATCTTTGTATTTAAATCCTCCGTGGACACAGCCTGACGGATACCCGCGCACTGGTGCGCAGCTGGGTGAGTGGGTAACGGCGTCATCCCCACCACCCGGGGTCGTCATGTAGGGTATGTGTTCGTATCCACTGTTGAACTGCAGTCCCGCGGGGGGGCCATTGTATGAGCTGCTGACTTCTGACGGCGATTGGGTCCCTCTGTCTATGTTCTGAAAGTGTGACCCTGGGGTGAGTCTGGTATAGATAGGCCACTCACCCAAGCCGGGGTAACGCCCGAGAAGTCAGAGCCCGAGGTCGGAGACGGTTGCAATGGTGGAGGATTTATTTCGCTATGAAGCACCCTTCCTCCATTAATACTAACAAGCGCCGAAAAGTTTATGTAACAGAAGTGACACCACCGACAACTGGTTGTTACTTGGTCATTTCACGAACCGAAGAAGGACAAAGCTTTGAGAAGGTGAACCCTTTCATCATTCAAAAGGGAATTGATGCAATTGCTGGTGCGGTTCAGTCTTGCACTCGTCTATGGAATGGTTCCTTATTAGCCCAAACGAAATCCGATCAGCAAAGTAAGACCTTGTTGCGCGCTACGCTTCTCCACGGCTATCCCATCCGTGTGGAGAAGCACCGCACATTGAATTCCTTTCGAGGCGTTATTACCACCCATAGCCTCGATGGTATATCGGACAAGGACCTGGTAGAATATCTTGCAGACCAGAAGGTGACAGCGGTCCATCGAGTGCAGGCCAAGCGCGACGGCGTATTGGTACACACTCGTACCCTGTTTATTACATTTGATGGCGTCGACCTGCCCACGAGCATTTCCGCAGGGTACAAACGGATTTCTGTGGGGCCTTATATTCCTAGACCTCTGCGTTGTTTTAAATACCAACGATTTGGGCATACGCAAGTCTCATGTAGGAGTGCCGTTAACATCTGTGCAACATGTAGCCAGCCCTCACACGAAGGTACCTGTTCAACAGCCCCCGTCTGCGTTAATTGTAAAGGGTCTCATTCTGCTTCGTTTGCCGACTGTCCGCGGTACTTGGATGAGAAGGCGATCCAGGAGATCCGGGTAAAGGAAAAACTCTCCTTCGCTGAAGCCCGGAGGCGTTACCATGCGCGCCAACCTTCACTCCTGCGATCTGGCACATTTAATTCTGTTGTTGCCTCGCCAGTACCACGATTAGATGCCGAAACTCAGACCTGGACCATGACTGGATTAACCGCCACTACCATCCGGCCGTCCATTAAGGCTACAGTTACCAAGCCGTATAAACTTGGTCCCAAGTCCATGAAGTCGCAAGTCGTTGAAAAGAAACCCAAGCAGAAATTTCGCAGGGAAGATTTTTTAAAAGACCCTCCGCGTGCGCGCGGTAACAAAAGTTCACCTTCTCCTCCTCGGAGGTCGCTGTCCCAGGAAGGTCCTGGGACAAGCTGCGCTCAGCGGCACCCCTCACCCATCGCCACCCAGAACCGATTCACGGCGCTTGAATCGGTTTCTGGCACTGAGCGCGTGGGCCCTCCCTCCGAGGAAGCTATGGAGTCTGACCAACTCCATACAAAAAGCCCGAGCCCAAAGGTTAAGCAAAAGATTTTTAAGCCGCCCTTCTAAGTAGACAGTTTATCCCTTTTATTCATGGCTATCCTGACCTGGAATGTACGTGGTGTACGATCGAATAGGGCGGAACTGCAACTTTTATTGCGTTCCCATTCACCTATGGTCGTGTGTTTGCAGGAAACCAAGCCTCGCCCTCACGACCCTTTCGATCTCCGAGGGTACACTCCGGTTCGCTACGATCTTGAACCGGAGGAGGTTGCTCCTGCTCATGGAGGTGTTATGTTGTTGGTGCGTAACGACGTTCATTTTCAGACTCTCGCTCTTACATCCGACTTGCAAGCTGTTGCCATTAGATTGCAGTTACCCGGTTTTTTGTTCTCTGTTTTCTCTGTATATTCACCTCGGTCATCTCCCCTCGCTCCCGCGGACACTCGAGCTCTCCTGTCCGCTCTCCCAACACCATTTCTTCTGTTGGGAGATTTTAATGCCCATCACCCACTGTGGGGTTCGCCAAGGGCTTGTGCGAGGGGAACTCTTCTTTCCGACGTTTTTGACCAATTCCATCTCTCTATTCTCAATACAGGCGAGCCTACGATTCTTTCAGATTCTTCCGGTACATTTTCACATTTAGACCTTGCCGTTTGCTCACTCCAGCTTGCTAGTCGTCTTCAGTGGAACGTCGTCGCTGACACCTACTCCAGCGACCATTACCCCTGCATCGTTTCTCCCCTCAGGGGCTCACCTTATGTGAGTACGGGTTTTTGGCGCACCCGGGGGTTCCCGAGCCAATCATCGCCACATTCATCCCCTCACCCCCATCCGGTCCACGTGGGTTCTTCTCGTGACCGGTGGACCCAAGGTAGGCTCTCGTGCGTTCTTTTCATTCCATCCATACCGAACCTCACCATCGTTTCTTTCTTCCCTTATCACTTCCCGGCCATTTCGCACCACGACATTCGCATATCTCTCTTTTTCTTCCCCGCCGGCCTACCTTGCGTGCGAAACGCCCACACAGTTTTAGTTTCTTTTATCTTTTTATTTAAATCCTCCGTGGACACAGCCTGACGGATACCCGCGCACCGCGTGCGCAGCTGGGTGAGTGGGTAATGGCGTCATCCCCACCACCCGGGGTCGTCATGTAGGGTTTGTGTTCGTATCCGCTGTTCAACTGCAGTCCCGCGGGGGGGCCATTGCATGAGCTGCTGACTTCTGACGGCGATTGGGTCCCTCTGTCTATGTTCTGGGAGGTGTGACCCTGGGGTGAGTCTGGTATAGATAGGCCACTCACCCAAGCCGGGGTAACGCCCGAGAAGTCAGAGCCCGAGGTCGGAGACGGTTGCAATGGTGGAGGATTTTTTTCGCTATGGAGCACCCTTTCTCCATTATAAACAACAAGCGCCGTAAAACGTTAGTAACAGAAGTAGCACCGCCAACAGCTGGTTGTTACTTAGTGATTACCCGTACAGAGGAAGGACAATCATTCGAGAAGGTGAACCCTTTTATCATCCAGAAGGGCATTGACTCAATTGCTGGTCCGGTTCTTTCCTGCACTCGGCTTCGTAATGGTTCGTTGCTAGTGCAAAGCAAATCCGAGGCACAAAGTAAGTCCTTGTTGAGCGCCACGCTTCTCCACGGTTATCCTATCCGTGTTGAGAAGCACCGCACCTTGAATTCTTGTAGAGGCGTTGTCACCACGCATAGCCTCGATGGTATCTCTGACGAAGACCTGGTGGAATATCTTGCAGACCAGAGGGTGACAGCGGTTCATCGAGTGCAGGCCAAACGCGACGGCGTGTTGGTACCCACTCGTACCCTGTTTATTACATTTGATGGCGTCGACCTGCCCACGAGCATTTCCGCAGGGTACGAACGGATTTCTGTGAGGCCTTATATTCCTAGACCTCTGCGTTGTTTTAAATGCCAACGTTTTGGGCATACGCAAGTCTCATGTAAGAGTGCCGTTAACATCTGTGCAACCTGTAACCAGCCCTCACATGAAGGTACCTGTTCAACAGCCCCCGTCTGCGTTAATTGTAAAGGGTCTCATTCTGCTTCGTTTGCCGACTGTCCGCGGTACTTGGACGAGAAGGCGATCCAGGAGATCCGGGTAAAGGAAAAACTCTCCTTCGCTGAAGCCCGGAGGCGTTACCATGCGCGCCAACCTTCACTCCTGCGATCTGGCACATTTAGTTCTGTTGTTGCCTCGCCAGTACCACGAGTAGATGCCGAAACTCAGACCTGGACCTTGACTGGATTAACCGCCACTACCATCCGGCCGTCTATTAAGGCTACAGTTACCAAGCCGTATAAACCTGGTCCCAAGTCAATGAAGTCGCAAGCCGTTGAAAAGAAGCCCAAGCAGAAACTTCGTAGGGAAGATTTTTTGAAAGACCCTCCGCGTGCGCGCGGTAACAAAATTTCACCTTCTCCTCCTCGGAGGTCGCTGTCCCAGGATGGTCCTGGGACAAGCCGCGCTCAGCGGCACCCTTCACCCATCGCCACCCAGAACCGATTCACGGCGCTTGAATCGGTTTCTGGCACTGAGCGCGTGGGCCCTCCCTCCGAGGAAGCTATGGAGTCTGACCAACTCCATACAAAAAGCCCGAGCCCAAAGGTTAAACAAAAGGTAATTTTAAGCCGCTCTTCTAAATAGACAGTTTATCCCCTTATTCTTAATGGCTATCCTGACCTGGAATATACGTGGTGTACGATCGCATAGGGCGGAACTGCAACTTATTGCGTTCCCATTCGCCTATGGTCGTATGTTTGCAGGAGACTAAGCTTCGCCCTCACGATCCTTTTGATCTCCGAGGATATACTCCGGTTCGCTACGACCTTGAACCGGAGGAGGGTACTCCTGCTCATGGTGGTGTCATGATTTTGGTGCGTAATGACGTTCATTTTCAAACTATCACACTTACGTCCGACTTGCAAGCTGTTGCCATTAGACTGCAGTTACCCGGTTTTTTCTTTTCTGTTTGTTCTGTGTATACACCTCCATCGTTTCCCCTCGCTCCCGCGGACATTCGATCTCTCCTGTCCGCTCTCCCAACACCATTTCTTCTGTTGGGAGATTTTAATGACCATCACCCACTATGGGGTTCGCCAAGGGCTTGTGCGAGGGGAACTCTTTTTTCAGACATTTTTTACCAGTTCAATCTTTCAATCCTCAATACCGGTGAGCCTACGTTTATTTCTGATTCTTCTGGTACATTCTCACACCTGGACCTTGCCATTTGCTCCCTCTAGCTTGCTAGTCGTCTTCAGTGGAACGTCGTCGCTGACACCTACTCCAGCGACCATTACCCCTGCATCGTTTCCCTTCTGTCGCACCACGTACAGCATTCCAGAGTACCTACCTGGATATTCTCAAAAGCCGACTGGAACCTGTATTCCAGCCTCGTGCATTTTTACGTTCAGCCCTTCGCCGACATTAACCAACTAGTGCAGCACCTTACGTCTACGATTTTCTCTGCCGCCGAACGTGCAATTCCCCGTTCATCCTCTCAACCTCGGCTGCCACCTGTTCCGTGGTGGAACGAGGATTGT
Organism: Deroplatys truncata; assembly: GCA_030765065.1. NCBI lineage: Eukaryota > Metazoa > Arthropoda > Insecta > Mantodea > Mantidae > Deroplatys > Deroplatys truncata. Next base: position 375,982,582 of record CM060990.1, read on the forward strand.
CGGAACGCCGTTCGTTCCCGTAGGACTGCACTTAGGGTGTTTCGGCGACACCCTACACTTGATAATTTCGTGACTTTTAAACAATCGCGCGCCAGGGCTCGTCGCATTATTCAGGATAGCAAGAAGGCATCATGGGCTCGTTTTGTCGAGTCTTTTAATCGTTTTACGCCTTCATCCGTTGTTTGGGATATACTTCGTCGCTTCTCAGGTAAAGTGTCGCATTGTACTGTTTCTGGCCTTCAGGTTTCTAATGCCACCATAGTGGATCCAAATACCATCGCTAACAATCTGGGTGCTGCCTTTGAGGCAGTTTCCAGTTCAGACCATTATTCCGCCGGCTTTCGCTCTATTAAAGACCGGCTGGATTCCGCATCATATACTTTTCGGTCTGCTAATGATGAATGCTATAACGAACTATTCACAATGAGGGAGCTGGAGCACGCTCTTCATTGCTCTCGGCACTCCGCTCCTGGGCCGGACGGCATTCATGTCCTGATGTTAAAGAACCTTTCAGCCGACAGTAAACTCTTTCTCTTACAGGTCTATAACCGTATTTGGCAAGACGGCATTTTTCCTTCCGTTTGGCGCGAATCCACCATTGTCCCTATACTTAAGCCTGGGAAGTATCGCCAACTACCTTCCAGCCTCCGCCCTATCTCCCTCACCAGTTGCATTTGCAAGGTGATGGAGCGCATGATCAACGGGCGGTTGACATGGTGGCTTGAGTCTCAGAAACTTCTAGCGAACGCTCAGTGCGGGTTTCGTCGCTATCGCTCTACCGTCGACCATCTGGTGTCCTTGTCGACGCATATTATAAATGGATTTCTGAGAAAGTGTCAAACCGTGGCTGTATTTTTTGACCTGGAGAAAGCTTATAACACTTGTTGGAGGGGCGGCATTTTACGTACACTTCTCGATTGGAATATCCGCGGTCGTCTTCCCATATTTCTTCGGGAGTTTATGGCGGACCGCGTCTTTCGTGTACGTGTGGCCTCGGTTTTATCTCGTCGTTTTATTCAAGAGAACGGAGTACCGCAGGGCTCTGTACTCAGTGTCACACTTTTTGCGATTGCTATCAACCCCATTGTTGATTGTATTCCACCTGGCATTTCATCGTCCCTTTTTGTTGAAAATTTCGCTATTTATTGCAGTTCACGGCGGACCTGTCTCCTCGAACGCCGTGTCCAGAGCTGTATCGACCGTCTCTACGCCTGGAGTAACGCCAACGGCTTTAATTTCTCCGCCGAGAAATCCGTCTGCATCAACTTCTGGCGCCGGAAGTATTTCCCTCCGCCCTCTCTCCATCTTGGGCCAGGGATACTCCCGTTTGCAGACGAGGCGAAATTTTTGGGGTTGATTTTTGATAGGAAGTTGTGTTAGACCTCACACGTTTCCTTTTTAAAAGCAAAGTGTGACCGGTCTCTTAATCTTTTACGTGTTTTAAGTGGCACATCCTGGGGAGCTGATCGGACCGTCCTTCTTCGCCTTTATCGCTCTTTGGTCCGATCCAAGCTTGATTACGGGTGTATTGTTTATTCGTCGGCACGTCCATCGGTGTTACGTCGATTGAATGCCATTCACCATCGTGGCATAAGAGTCGCTACAGGGGCCTTTCCAACTAGCCCTGTACCCAGTCTGTACGCAGAAGCTGCAGAGCCTCCGCTATCCTTCCTGCGTGAGATGCTTTTGTGCAGCTATGCTTGTCGACTCTCAAGCTTGCCTAACCACCCGTCCTTCGATGTATTTTACGAGGATTCGCTTGATCGCCAATATTTCGTTAGCTCCTCTGCATTGCTCCCTCCAGGGGTTCGATTTCGACTGCTACTTCGGCATTTGGACGTTACGCCAGCGCCGGCCCTTACCCGAGGGGAAACGCGCTTTCCACCATGGTTGCGCGCTGAGGCCCACATCCACCTTGGGCTAACGTCGATGCCGAAGAATGAGACCCCTGCTTCGGTCCTTAGATCCGCATTTTTAGAACTTCAGGCAACATTCGGGGACTGTAATTTTATTTATACTGATGGGTCTAAGACTGATGTTGGAGTAGGATGTGCCTTTGTTTTAGGTGCGCATAGTTTTACTTTTCGTTTACCCGGGCAATGTTCGATTTATACCGCCGAACTTTTTAGTATCTATCAATGTGTTTTATACATTCAGCGGCATGTCTTACGGCGTTGTGTTGTTTGTTCGGACTCTCTGAGTGCCCTTCAGAGTATTAACGCGCTCTACTGTTACCACCCCCTCGTACAGCGCATTCATGACCTGCTCCATTCGCTAGGTGCCACTGGCATCTGTGTCTCTTTTATGTGGATTCCAGGTCATGTGGGTATCTCAGGGAATGAGTCGGCCGACGCCGCTGCGAAATCGGCGATTTTATTACCCAGATTTTTTACTTCTGTTGTTCCCTCGTCAGATTCGTGTGTTATTTTACGTCGCCGCATCCTCTCGCGCTGGCGCGATGAGTGGACGGCCCTCCGGGGGAACAAGTTGCGGGAGGTTAAACCTCTTCCGCTAGTCTGGGCTACCTCTTCCCGTGCTTCTCGTCGGGAAGAGGTACTTTTAACACGCCTTCGTATCGGACATTGCCTTTTTAGTCATAGATACCTGTTAAGTGGTGATCCCGCACCTCTGTGTGGTCAGTGTGATGTGCCCTTAACGGTCCGTCACATTTTAACCGAGTGTAAAGTTTTAGCTCCACTGCGCGTTCGCGTGGGTCTGCCTGTTGGCCTAGCCAACGTGTTGGCAGACGACGCGCATGCTGTAGAATGTCTTTTACCTTTTATCACTGACATTGGTTTTAGCCGTCGCATTTGATGCGATGAGCGCCTTTTAGCTGTTTGATTTTATATTGTTAGTTTTAATGGGGCCCTTCTCCCCGGACATAAGGCGCTTATGTTCCTTGCATTCTACAGTTCTTGACACGTTTTATTGTTTTAGTGACCATGATTTTAGTGTGTTGGTTTTACAGATATATTTAATGTTATTCTTGTTATTGTTATTATTGTTATTGTTTTTATTGTTATTGTTATTATTGTTATTGTTTTTATTGTTATTGTTATTCTTGTTATTGTTATTCTATTGTTATTTTTAATTTTTTTGACATCGCGGGTTTGTGTCCCGTTTTTTAATTATGCGGTTTTTTACCTGTCTTTTATATTGTGACCTTATATTTTACTCATTGTAAGGGCGCTGATGACCGCAGAAGTTTAGCGCCCTTAAACCGCATATCATCATCATCATCATCATCATCATCAACTTTTGGCGCCGGAAGTATTTCCCTCCGCCCTCTCTCCATCTTGGGCCAGGGGTACTTCCGTTTGCAGACGAGGCGAAATTTTTGGGGTTGATTTTTGACAGGAAGTTGTGTTGGACCTCGCACGTTTCCTTTTTAAAAGCAAAGTGTGACCGTTCTCTTAATATTTTACGTGTTTTAAGTGGCACATCCTGGCGAGCTGATCGGACCGTCCTTCTTCGCCTTTATCGCTCTTTGGTCCGATCCAAGCTTGATTACGGGTGTATTGTTTATTCGTCGGCACGTCCAACTGTGTTACGTCGATTGAATGCCATTCACCATCGTGGCATAAGAGTCGCTACAGGGGCCTTTCCAACCAGCCCTGTTTTTAGCCTGTATGCTGAAGTTGCAGAGCCTCCGCTGTCCTTCAGGCGTGAGATGCTCTTGTGCAGCTATGCTTGTCGACTCTCAAGCTTGCCTAACCACCCGTCCTTCGAGTTATTTTTCGAGGAGTCACTTGATCGTCACTATTTTATTCGCTCCTCTGCTTTGCTCCCACCAGGGGTTCGCTTTCGACAGCTCCTTCGGCATTTAGACGTTCCGCCAGCGCCGGCCCTTCCACGGGGGGAAACGCGTTTTCCTCCATGGTCTCGCGCTGAGGCCCACTGTTACCTTGGGCTAACGTCGATGCCGAAGACTGAGACCCCTGCTTCAGTCTTTAGATCGGCTTTTTTAGCAGTACGGGCTCAATTCGGAGACTTCCATTTTATCTTCACCGATGGATCTAAGACTGAAGCTGGAGTTGGATGTGCCTTTGTTTCTGGTCACTGTAGTTTTAAGTTTCGTTTACCTGGACAATGTTCAATTTTTACTGCCGAACGTTTTAGCATTTATCAATCTATTTTATACATTCAGCGGCACGCCTTACAGCACTGTTTTATTTGTACGGACTCTCTGAGTGCCCTTCAGACTATTACTGCGCTGTACCATTACCACCCGCTTGTACAGCGCATACATGACCTGCTCCACTCGCTTGGTGTCACTGGCATCAGCGTGTCCTTCATGTGGATTCCAGGTCATGTGTGCATCTCAGGTAATGAGTCTGCCGATGCCGCTGCGAAATCGGCGATTTTATTACCCAGATTTTTTACCTCTGTTGTTCCCTCGTCAGATTCGTGTGTTATTTTACGTCGCCGCATCCTCTCGCGCTGGCGCGATGAGTGGACGGCCCTCCGGGGGAACAAGTTGTGGGAGGTTAAGACGCTCCCGTTAATCTGGGGTACCTCTTCTCGTTCTTCACGTCGGGAAGAGGTACTTTTAGCCCGTTTACGAATTGGACATTGTCGTTTTAGTCATAGTTACCTGCTCAGTGGTGATCCCGCTCCGCTGTGTCAGCAGTGTGACGTGCCCTTAACGGTGCGTCACATTTTAACTGAGTGTCAAGTTTTAGCTCCACTGCGCGTTCGCCTGGGTCTGCCTGTTGGCATAGCCAACGTTTTGGCAGACGACGCGCATGCTGTAGAATGTCTTTTACGTTTTATAAGTGACATTGGTTTTAATCGTCGCATTTGATGCGCTGAGCGTCTTTTAGCTTTGTTATTTTATTCTGTATGTTTTAATAGGGACTTACTCCCCAGTGACATATGTCGCTCATGTCCCTCGCATTCTACAGTCCTTGACACGTTTTAATCTTTTATTGGCTATGCTTGTAGTGTGTTGGTTTTTGAGACATATTTATTGTTATTGTTACTATTGTTGTTATTGTTATTATTGTTATTGTTTTTATTGTTATTGTTATTTTTATTGTTATTCTATTGTTATTTTTAACTTTTTTGACATCGCGGGTTTGTGTCCCGTTTTTTAATTATGCGGTTTCTTACCTGTCTTTTATTTTTTGACTTTATATTTTATACCTTGTAAGGGCGCTGATGACCTCAGCAGTTTAGCGCCCTTAAGCCGCATATCATCATCATCATCACATCACGTCCATCTGTGTTACTTCGATTGAATGCCATTCACCATCGTGGCATAAGGGTCGCTACAGGGGCCTTTCCAACTAGCCCTGTACCCAGTCTGTACGCAGAAGCTGCAGAGCCTCCGCTGTCCTTCCGGCGTGAGATGCTTTTGTGCTGCTATGCTTGTCGGCTCTCAAGCTTGCCTATCCACCCGTCCTTGGATGTATTTTACGAGGATTCGCTTGATCGACAATATTTGGTTAGCTCCTCTGCATTACTACCTCCAGGGGTTCTACTTCGAAAGCTTCTTCGGCATTTGTTCTTTACGTCAGCGTCGGCCCTTCCCAGGAGGGAAACGCGCTTTCCTCCATGGTTGCGCGCTGAGGCCCAGTGTCATTTTGGGTTGACGTCTATGTCGAAGAATGAGACCCCTTCTTCAGTTCTTAGATCGGCCTTTTTAGAACTTAGGGCGCAGTTCGGGGACTTTCGTTTTACATATACTGATGGGTCTAAGACTGATGTTGGAGTAGGGTGTGCCTTTGTTCATGTTAATCATAGTTTTACATTTCGTTTACCCGGGCAATGTTCGATTTTTACCGCCGAACTTTTTAGTATTTATCAGTCACTTTTATACGTCCAGCGGTACGACCTACGACTCTGTTTTATTTGTTCAGACTCCCTGAGTGCTCTTCAAAGTATTCGCGCACTGTAAAATTACCACCCCCTCGTACAGCGCATACATGACCTGGTTCACTCGCTTGGTGCCTCTGGCATCAGCGTCCCTTTTATGTGGATTCCAGGTCATGTGGGCATCTCAGGGAACGAGTCGGCCGACGCCGCTGCGAAATCGGCGATTCTATTACCCAGATTTTTTACCTCTGTTATTCCCTCGTCAGATTCGTGTGTTATTTTACGACGCCGCATCCTCTCGCTTTGGCGCGATGAGAGAACGGCCCTCCGGGGGAACAAGTTGCGGGAGGTTAAACCTCTTCCGTTAGGCTGGGCTAACTCTTCCTGTGCTTCTCGTCGGGAAGAGGTAATTTTAACGCGCCTTCGTATCAGACATTGCATTTTTAGTCATAGGTATTTGCTCAGTGGTGACCCCGCACCAGTATGCGAACAGTGTGATGCGCCCTTAACGGTGCGTCACATTTTAACAGAGTGTCAAGTTTTAGCTCCACTGCGCGTTCGCGTGAGTCTGCCTGTTGGCATAGCCAACGTTTTGGCAGACGACGCGCATGCTGTAGGATGTCTTTTACGTTTTATCCATGACAGTGATTTTTATAGGAGCATATAATGCGCTGAGCGCCTTTTAATCTTGTGCTATTATATGGGCTTTTGAAATGGGGGCTCTACTCCCCAGCGGACATATGGCGCTCATGTCCAAAACGTTCTACAGCTCCTGATACGTGGTTTTACTCTTTTATTGTTTTGTGTAACATGTTTTAGTGTGGTGGTTTTAGCATTTTGGTGCGTGCTTTTAGTGTTTTTACTTATCGACTTTTCCTTTTTTATTTCTTGACTTATATTTTACACTTTGTAAGGGCGCTGATGACCTTTGATGTTTAGCGCCCTTAACCCGATATCATCATCATTGAAATAACTCTAAATATCCGAATGTTTATACCAATCTTTGTGCTTCATTTTGCATGTATCATATGCTTCATTTTACATGTATCATAACATAAAATGTAATTTTTTTCAGGTTGCCTTTACTTGACCAAGATAGTTTTCTAAGACTTTCATTGTTAATGTTTCAGGCTGTGCAATAAGAGGAAGAAGAAGACGAATAGCCTGCAGCCATGCAAAGGAGACTGACGCTATTGGAGGATAGAATAAGCACCATCGGCACCTACAAGAAACATTCCGGCAAGAAGAGGGTGCTGAGACATCTACATCACCGAAACACGTTAAGACAGGATTCTTATATAACATTACAGGGTATATGATGAAAAAACACGAACAATTTTGTATACAATTCAATGCATAGCTGAGAGTTAGCTCAAGCGAGTCTCCCTATATTAGATGAAAATAAGAATTGTGAACAGTCATTTAATGATTGTGAAATACTTTTAAATAGAGATGAAATTTGTATCCTAAAAGACTTGAGCCCTGTATACATTTAACAGCATTAAGACTGTTTGCCACGCTGGAATACAAATTATGAAAATAAAAAGACTTTCATTTAAATATTAAAGAAATTTGCATAACCTGCTGTTACAAGTGTAATGACATGTACAGAAACAATGAGTCGGATGAGGAAGTGATGGAAATGTAAGATAAAAAAACAATAAAAAGAATTAAGGTATGCTTTTACATAGTGTTTTTATTTATTAAAAAATCCTTGCATTCCTAATGAAAAATAAATCATTACAATGATTAGTTTAAGTTATGTTACAATGATCAAAAAGAGAACCGTCTTTAGATGCATTACTCGATCTTAAAGTCAGAGCACCAAAAATGACAAATCCGGGCTTCTCCATTTTAGATGTGCTGTCACTAGTCAGGTAAATTCCTGTAACACAGCAGGTTGAATATGCAGATCCATGGTCCTAAATGGGTGAAACAGTCTTATCCAGCTTAACAGTCTTGAGGATCTCAGCATCAGAAAGTCCAATCACAGGCCTTCTCCACTCGATGAGTACAGGTTTAACAACAGCATTCTCTTCACCCTGAGACGGGGTAAAGTATATAAATGTTCAACTTGACAAGGGATTCTAAACTCGTTGTTAGAGTCCAGAGCTGATGTATTATATAGTGAAAACACATGTTCCTCTTCTTAGTGATCCTGTCGTCGAATCTCGGTGTCATTGCGGTGCCGGTAACATTGAAGATGTCCATGATTATAGGATTCTGAAGCCCAATAACTGTAGGAACTGTCGATTGCGTGATGTATACCCGATGGGCGTCAAGGGCAGAGCATGATGTATGCGTCGAATCATTCCATTATTATATCCTCGACGTCGTTGACTTCTTCTAAAATCTATAGGCATTATGCTTATCTCCTTGTTTCTAAAGGAAATGATATTGCTGTTATGCTCCCCTATACTAAGGCTGTTTGCTCTATGAAGCGGATGTTTATGAACAACAGGTAAAATTTGATTTGATGGTCCTTGTGAAATACGGTATCCAGGCGTAACAGATGGGGAAACTGATAGACTGAGTGTCCACTTTTACTATCGAGGAAGGAGACTGATGCAATACTGCACTAGATTCGTATGATACTCAACCTAAATATATTCACTAGGAAATCAGATTCGGGCAGCTGATTAGGTGGAATAACTTTGTCACTGAAGGGTCCCAGAACGTTCCTATAGAACAATCACTGGAAAAAATCAAGAGTGAAAGGACATTTTAATTGCATTATTATTATTATTATTATTATTATTATTATTATTATTATTATTATTATTATTATTAATTGATCTAATAAAGAAGACATTCGCATCCTAATATGAGGAGTCTTAAAAAATTGGACATAGAAGCCGGGATCTATGTTACTTAATGTTTTTTCTGGGACAAGTATAGCCCTCTGCCAGAGTTTTTGAATTCCCTTTCTTGATCTGTCCCCTCTTCGATTCGATCTTCCTCCCTTATTCTTCTTCACTCGTGGACCTTTCCCTCTTGATTCAATTTCTTTGTTATGTCTCATCATTTCAGCAAGTTGTTTATCCACAGCTTTTTTCTTATTTACGGCTGTAGGAATTTGTGATGCACCTCCAGCGGCGGCTTCTAGGGCTGGAATAGTTGGTATGAGCGGTAGAAATCCTCATCGTTTCTTCTTTTTGGACCCGCCGCCAACAGATAGCTTTCTCTCAATTTCTCTCTTATGTCTCATCATTTCGGCGATTTGTTTATCTGCTGACTTTTTCTTATTTACTGCCGAGGCAATTTGGGCTGCACCCCAGCAGCAGTGCCTAGAGCTGCAATAATTGGTATGAGAGGTAGAAATCTTCCTCGTTTCTTCTTCATGGTTCCTACACCTGTAGCTACCTTTCCCTTCATAATTGCTGTTACTAGTCGCGTTGCCAACTTTTTCACCTAATGTAACATCAGATGTTTGCACTCTTTTCCAAGCCGTTTCAGCCAAGATCTTGTCATTAATGTTTCTCGAAGCAGAGACCTTATGCCGAGCGTAGGCAATGTCGCTAAGATTACACGATTCGTCTAACGGGCTGGTTCCAGGGTCTCTTCTCTTTAATTTTTCTTTAGCTTTGCCCCCCAGTTCCTCAGTATCTGTAACCAGGCAAATGTACTTCAAACGGTAGCAGGTTAATGAGAGAGTTAATTAAAACGAAACCTCTTGCGACCTTAAACACCTTAGCTCTCATGTTATACGAATTGATTTTATTGCGGCATAGTTCTTTTATACTTTCTCATTAGCATATATACATTAAGAGCGATTGATTTTATTTTAGCTGTCAAACTAGAGCGTTGAAGCAAGAATGCTCGCTGCTTATCCAGGTGCTAGACTTTGAAAGTGACTTTAGACGCGATCGTCACGGGAAGTTGTTTCTAGGCAATGTTAGAACGCTAATTCTAGACATGGCCATCACGTAACCCATTCAGGGAAAAGGTGACCTGCAACGGGGAAAAGGTGAGCAACAAAGGGAAAAAGGTGAACCAGCAAAGGGAAAAAGTTGACCCGCAAAGGGAAAAAGGTGACCCACAAAGGGAAAAAGGTGACCCATAAAGGGAAAAAGGTGACCTGCAAAGGGAAAAAGGTGACCTGCAAAGGGAAAAAGGTGACCCATAAAGGGAAAAAGGTGACCCACAAAGGGAAAAAGGTGACCCAGAAAGGGAAAAAGATGACCCAGAAAGGGAAAAAGTGACCCACAAAGGGAAAAATGTGACCCATAAAGGGAAAAAGGTGACCCACAAGGGGAAACAAGCTGACCCATAAAGGGAAAAAGGTGACCCACAAAGGGAAAAAGGTGACCTATAAAGGGAAAAAGGTGGCTCACAAAGGGAAAAAGGTGACCCACAAAGGTAAAAAGGTGACCCATAAAGGGAAAAGGTGACCCACAAAGGGAAAAAGGTGACCCATAAAGGGAAAAAGGTGACTCACAAAGGGAAAAAGGTGACCCACAAAGGGGAAAAAGGTGACCCGCAAAGGGAAAAATGTGACCCACAAAGGGAAAAAGGGAAAGAGCAGGGAAAAGGTGACCCGCTCAGGGAAAGGGGCAGGGAAAAGGTGACACGCTCTCGCTAAAGCCTCTCAGATATGTGTGCCATTTTTGCTAAAGGATGATACATGAGCTTCAGACTCGTGCTAGCTAGACCAGTATCTCACTAAGCTCTCGCATTCTCTGTGCTAACTATCAAGAAAACTTGTACTCTTACCCCTATGAATCCATTTCATGCTACTTGAATATGCTTGTGCTTAATGAAATAGTTATAATTAACGGAATTCCAGTGTTTATGTGTGAATGCTATAATATTTTGCTTAGTCTAATTCGGATATGACTGTTTATATACGTCAAAGCCTGGGAACATGTATATAAATACGTAAATGTTGAAAAAATAGTTCAGTCTCGTGTTATCGTATACGAATTCAACATCTACAGTATACATTCACTAGTTTATATATACTGTTTGAGCATGAACACTCACAAAGATCGTCAATTACAGTCAATTTACGAGAATCTTGATTTTTCGTATGTTTCCCAAGGGGGGAGGAATCGCTATGTTAAGTGTAGCATATATAATAGAAATTAAAAAACAGGACAATTTCAAGGCTCAAGCAACATAGGAGAAGATGCTGTAAAGAGATGACCAGCTGTGCATTGCCTACAATACCCAAACGAGATCCTGAAATCTTCTCAAGTTCCGAAGAGTGGGATTCAAGATGTACCGTACTTGGAACCAGTTCAAGTGATCCTGTAATAACATCATGAGCTAGCACTGATGAAACAATAAGAGCAGTTTCTTTGAATGAGTAAGCTCTGAATAAACACAGCAATGAAAGCAGGCATACTAGTGTCAACTCACCAAGATTAGAAGATATATCCAAAGCGAATACAGAGGAGACGCTATACCGCTACACCGATCCTAATGATTTGGTAAACATGCTAAGGGTATTAATGATGCTTCATACACCTGATAAAAATGACTTTTCCGATGCGATTAGCGACATTATTCAGAATTTAAAGCTGGGTGGTTTTATAGCGTGATTATCATCTGCAGAACCTTGAAACCAGGAAAGAGTTAGAAAGATTCCTCATATTAGGAGGATTCCTCATATTAGGATGCGAGTGTCTTCTTTATTAGATCAATTAATATAATAATAATAATAATAATAATAATAATAATAATAATAATAATAATAATAATAATAATAATAATAATGCAATTAAAATGTCCTTTCACTCTTGATTTTTTCCAGTGATTGTTCTATAGGAACGTTCTGGGGCCCTTCAGTGACAAAGTTATTCCACCTAATCAGCTGCCCGAATCTGATTTCCTAGTGAATATATTTAGGTTGAGTATCATACGAATCTAGTGCAGTATTGCATCAGTCTCCTTCCTCGATAGTAAAAGTGGACACTCAATCTATCAGTTTTCCCATCTGTTACGCCTGGATACCGTATTTCACAAGGACCATCAAATCAAATTTTACCTGTTGTTCATAAACATCCGCTTCATAGAGCAAACAGCCTTAGTATAGGGGAGCATAACAGCAATACCATTGCCTTTAGAAACAAGGAGATAAGCATAATGCCTATAGATTTTAGAAGAAGTCAACGACGTCGAGGATATAATAATGGAATGATTCGACGCACACATCATGCTCTGCCCTTGACGCCCATCGGGTAAACATCACGCAATCGACAGTTCCTACAGTTATTGGGCTTCAGAATCCTATAATCATGGACATCTTCAATGTTACCGGCACCGCAATGACACCGAGATTCGACGAAAAGATCACTAAGAAGAGGAACATATGTTTTCACTATATAATACATCAGCTCTGGACTCTAACAACGAGTTTAGAATCCCTTGTCAAGTTGAACATTTATATACTTTACCCCGTCTCAGGGTGAAGAGAATGCTGTTGTTAAACCTGTACTCATCGAGTGGAGAAGGCCTGTGATTGGACTTTCTGATGCTGAGATCCTCAAGACTGTTAAGCTGGATAAGACTCTGTTTCACCCATTTAGGACCATGGATCTGCATACTCAACCTGCTGTGTTACAGGAATTTACCTGACTAGTGACAGCACATCTAAAATGGAGAAGCCCGGATTTGTCATTTTTGGTGCTCTGACTTTAAGATCGAGTAATGCATCTAAAGACGGTTCTCTTTTTGATCATTGTAACATAACTTAAACTAATCATTGTAATGATTTATTTTTCATTAGGAATGCAAGGATTTTTTAATAAATAAAAACACTATGTAAAAGCATACCTTAATTCTTTTTATTGTTTTTTTTTATCTTACATTTCCATCACTTCCTCATCCGACTCATTGTTTTTGTATATGTCATTACACTTGTAACAGCAGGTTATGCAAATTTCTTTATTGTTTAAATGAAAGTCTTTTTATTTTCATAATTTGTATTCCAGCGTGGCAAACAGTCTTAACGCTGTTAATGTGTACGGGGCTCAAGTCTTTTAGGATACAAATTTCATCTCTATTTAAAAGTATTTCACAATCATTAAATGACTGTTCACAATTCTTATTTTCATCTAATATAGGGAGACTCGCTTGAGCTAACTCTCAGCTATGCATTGAATTGTATACAAAATTGTTCGTGTTTCTTCATCGTATACCCTGTAATGTTATATAAGAATCCTGTCTTAACGTGTTTCGGTGATGTAGATGTCTCAGCACCCTCTTCTTGCCGGAATGTTTCTTGTAGGTGCCGATGGTGCTTATTCTATCCTCCAATAGCGTCAGTCTCCTTTGCATGGCTGCAGGCTATTCGTCTTCTTCTTCCTCTTATTGCACAGCCTGAAACATTAACAATGAAAGTCTTAGAAAACTATCTTGGTCAAGTAAAGGCAACCTGAAAAAAATTACATTTTATGTTATGATACATGTAAAATGAAGCATATGATACATGCAAAATGAAGCACAAAGATTGGTATAAACATTCGGATATTTAGAGTTATTTCAATGCACTAGATATAATTAAACTCAAAGCATGTGATATTGTGATTTCGTAAATTTTTTATAAAATTCTATAATATGCATCTTTTGTATCTTTATATGTAATATCAATGAGTCAGTTGTTTTATTTATGAATTTTTCATTGTGAAATAGGAGAACATTGAATACTTAAGTTTGACACTTCTACACACCTTCTTTGCATGTAAAAAGACAATTTACATGTCTTAAATTTCCCCATCTCTGCCATACCGTTATACTGGAGGTATACGTTCCCAGGTATTTCCAATCTCTTGATCGGTTAACGAATTATAGCGTTCTGGCAAGAACACTTGACAATCCTCCAGTGAAGATACCATCCTGGTACCATATCTTGTTTGAACTCCCTTTAAGGACTTTATCTCATAGTTAAGACCTATTTCGAGATCTTGAACTCGACGAGTCGGAAGGAAACTACGCTCTTCAGCCATCTTGTTAAGTCTATCAGTTAAACAATCTGTAACAAACATTGAAATGAATTATTATTTTCACCACATTTTTCAAGTTGAAGAACAAGTTATACACTTCTTTATATTAGAACTAGGGTGTGTGTATGTTTTGTAAGTATGCTTATGAATGTGTAGAGAAACAAAGATTAAGTACAGAAAATCATGTGAATATGAACGTGTAGAGAAACAAAGAATGAGTAGAGGAAATCGTGTGAATGTATAGCGAAACAAAGAATGAGTGAAGAAAATCGTATGAATGTTTATGCAAGAAGAATGTGTAGCGAAGATCGTGTGAATGTTAATGGAAGCAAAGAATGTGCAGAGAAAGTCGTGTGAATTTTAATAGAGCATGAACCTGCAGGGAAACAAAGAATGAGTAGAGGAAATCATGTGAGTGTATAGTGAAACAAAGAATGAGGGGGGAAATCGTATGAATGTTTATGTAAGAAGAATGTGCGGCGAAAATCATGTGAACTGGAGAAGAGTACGCAGTGAAATCCATGTGAATGTAAACTACAGATTAGAAAATATGATGCTCTTTGCAACGAATCGTCTTTCATGTACTGTAACGTTTAAACAAAATTAAATGCATTGTAAAAGCCAACAGTGATTTTGTATAGTTATGTAAAAACCTCACCTTGCATTGTTATGTGTTGATATGCGCTGTACGTGTAGATGGCCTGCACCTCGCCTTTCTTTTAAGGTTCTTTAAAACTTAAATGTAAATTTAATAAGTACACAACAGTTCTAACATGCGCAAATATCTGTTTATATAGGGATCTAAACCCCCTATAGGCGATGTCAGCACGTCATCATGGCCGTGATGCTTACACATCACGTGATTATTACAGCCAATGACACCATCGCCTGCTGCGCATGCGCAGAGGCTCTGAGCACTCTATCCCTACTTGTTTCGATTCCCCCCTCTCTAGCGATCTCTCTCTCTCTATCTCTCTCAGAGTACACCCGTAATGTCTTTACACAAAACTGTATGCAGTTACAGTATCAATCTAAGTGATATATTCTAGGGTACAGAGGAAAATTAAGGAAGTCATTGAAAGATCGGGATTCGAACTATGGGCAACTGATTGGAAATTATATACAGCATTGATTGCTCATTGTAGGAGCTATCAAACATGCTTTCGTCCACGGCTCTATCTCTGCTAGTTTCAGGGATAATTGAGATTTAAACTTAAGGATCGAACCCTGGACGTCAGGTAGCCTGATATGCACCCACAAGATACTATCTGATGGCATAAACGTAATAAGGTTTATTAGGTGCCTTTATCTTAATTATTTACTATGTTATTAAATTTATAAGTAAATTTCATTGAATCAGTATTCAAACTCAGAACACCAGAAACAAAATTATTTATAATATTAGTTTGATGTGTTTAAAAGACCTGTATGCAGTTACAACATTGATCTAAGTGATATATCCTAGTGTACAGTGGAAAATTAAGGAAGACACTGAAAAATCAGGATTCGAACTAGGACAACTGATTGGAAATTATATGCAGGCATTAATTGTCCACCATAGGAGCTAGCAATCATGCTTTGGTCCGCTCCTCTATCCCTGCTAGTTTCTGAGATAATTGAGATTTAAAAATTAAGGATCGAACCCATGACACCTGGTACACTAGTATGCATGCACAAGAAACTAGCTAATGACATAAAAGTAATAAAGTTTAATTACAATCTTTATTTTAATTAGTTTTGGAGTTATTAGAAAATGAATTTGTAATCAGTCCTAGGATTCGAACCCATGCATCCAGGCCAGTTTCGAGCAAATCGTAAATGGCGCCTTGCATCCCGAGCTATAATTAGCTTTTATTGCATCATTTTGTCTCTTTTCATTCAGGACATGCGCGTGAGTTGGTGTGTGCGTGTGTATGCGTGTACGTGTGTGGTTGGTGCTGTTGGGTGTAAGTGAACAGGCATATGTGCTTGCGTGTGTGTGTGTGTGTGGTCGTGTGCGTATGTGCAAGTGTAACGGTGTATGTATGTACGTTAGTGTGTGTGCGTGTATGTGTGTATGCGTGTGTGTCCATGTATATGTATGTGTGAGTGTAAGAGCACTGGTGTATGTATGTGTGAGTGTAAGTGATGATGATGATGATGATGATGAGATGCGGTTTAAGGGCTCTAAACTACTAAGGTCATCAGCGCCCTTACAATTAATAAAATATAAAGTCAAAAAGATTAAATAACCGCATAATTAAAAAACGGGACACAAACCCGCTATGTCCAAAAGCTAAAATCAACAAGACAACAATCGCAAAAACTAACACACTAAAAGCATAAGCAATAAAAGAGTAAAACGTGTCAAAAACTGTAGAATGCGAGGGACATGAGCGCCGTATGTCCACTGGGGAGTAGAGCCCCTATTAAAACATACAGAATAAAATAACAAGGCTAAAGGACGCTCAATGCATCAAATGCGCAGATTAAAATCACTGTCACTAATAAAACGTAAAACACATTCTACAATACGCGAGTCGTCTGCCAAAACTTTGGCTAGGCCAACTGGCAGACCAACACGAACGCGCAATGGAGCTAAAACCTGACACTCTTCTAAAATGTGACGCACCGTTATGGGCGCATCACACTGCCCACAGAGGTGCGTGAATGCGTGTGTGTACTGGTGTATGTATGTGTGTGTACTTGTGTATGTATGTGCGTGTGTGTATGTGTGTATGCTTGTGTGTGTCCATGTATATGTATGTGTGAGTGTAAGAGCACTGGTGTATGTATGTATACGCATGAGGTGCGTGAATGCGTGTGTGTACTAGTGTATGTATGTGTGTACTGGTGTATGTATGTGCGTGTGTGTATGTGCTTGCGTGTGTGTGCGTGTGTGTACGTGTATGTGCTTGCATGTACTTGTGTGCGTGTACTGGTGTATGTTTGCTGATGTGTGTACAAGTGCTCGTGTATATGTGAACGCCTGAATGTGTACAAGTCGTGGAGAAAGAACGAGATAGATAGAAAGAAAAAGAGAGGAGAAGAAGAATGTTGTCTAGGCATCGGGATATCTAAGTGTGCATCAGGGTTTAATATAAACAATTATATTTGTTAAATGCAATTTTAATCCGACCGCCCCTTCTTCAATAATTTAATAGTTATTATAGCGTTTCGCAGGGTAAGATTCGAACTAGGGGCCTCTGGGTTCCTAAGAATACAGCGTTAAACATTGTAATGTCGTATAAATGAAATTATATTTGTTAAACACGTTTTAATCCGACCGCCCAATAGTCATATAGTTTAATATTTATTAAGCATTAGAGTTTCGAGCTAGAACCCTCTGAACACCCTTTCATTAATTAAATTATATTTGTTAAATATATTTTAATCTGGCTGTGCATAGTTTAATAGTTATTGCGCATTAGAGTTTCGCAGATTCGATCTAGGACCCGCTGAACACCCTTTTATTAATTATTGTAATGATATATAAAATTAAATTATATTTGTTAAATGCATTTAATCCGACCTTGCATAGTTTAATATTTATTAAGCATTAGAGTTTCGCTGCGTAAGATTCGAGCTAGAACCCTCTGAACACCCTTTCATTAATTAGGGTAATGGTGTATAAAAAATTAAATTATATTGTTAAATATATTTTTAATCTGGCGGTGCATAGTTTAATAGTTATTACGCGTTAGAGTTTCACTTGGTAAGATTCGAGCTACAATCCTCTGAACGCCCTTTTATTAATTAAGGTAATGATATAATAATATCAATCATTAATTTCTCATTAGCAATAAACTTTTGATTACAGTAAGAATCGAACACCGATCTATGGATATCCACGCACATGTTTAATGCATGTAATGAAATGTATATTAAACGCTTTTTCGGAGTCGTTGCTTGAAATAAGCCAAACAGAATGCTTGTTAACTATGCTCGGATATATTCGTAGGATTTCGTAAAACATCGGAGAGAACTCCCTCAGGGCAAAAACCATGATGGCTGACTCTGGCGCTGTTAAAGTGTGTCTCTCTCTTTCACGCGAACAAGGACAGGACTAGCATAAGGCAAGCTTTAGATTCTTTTGTTAAGCTAGCAGTTTTCGAGAAACAATGGAAAGGGACCGGCTTTGTTATGGGGCAGTGGAATGGGAACGCCGCAGGGGTCTTTCTAAAGAAGGCTTGCCCCGGACAATGGAACTTGTTTCTCTGTTAACAGGCTCAAGGTTCTCTTTTGTCACGACCATAATTCATCATGGGCTTTGTTCATTTTGACAGCTGAAGGGTAAGCATTGTTCTTTTGTTAAAAGCTAGTGGAATGAGTATGCCAGGTAGTAGCCTTACCCCGGACAATAGAAATGCACACAATAGAATCTCTTCCTTTGTCCAGCAAGCTCTTTGTTCCCGCACGTATTCGAGAAACAATAGGAGTGGTGTGGGTAACTGGCACAGGTGCAGAAGTGGTCGGATGTGGAATGGGTAGGAAAAAAACATCTCGCCTTTGTTACAGAGCCATAAATTTATGACCCCTTTGTTCGGTTTGACAGGTGAAGGATAACCTTAATTGCTTAACTGTCAAGCTTCCATTGTACTCAACAAGGTTTATGGCCCACAGCTGCAACTAAAACTACCAAGGCACTGCGGGGGGGAGGGGGGGCTAATTAGCATATGAATAGACATTCCATGCATATATTAATTGCGCCAGTCCCCACAATCCTGTACTACTCATGGGTTTGCTAGTGAGGAGTCGTCCTCAAGCTATTCAAGTACAGGGAACTTAAAATTACTGTATAGATTTGAAAAAAAAATTATAATAAAACGCCTGTAATGGAAATGAAAGACAACACCAGCTCTATCTGAAAACCAAATCCTCTGCGTACAAATCTTAACAGGGGCGGCTTCTTAATATGGTAGCACGTTTGCGCTACAACCAAAATCCTGGCTCTCCCTTTAATGTAAATAACGTATACGATTCATACATTTCAGTTATCATTCTGACATGATCTTTTGGAGCGGACTTCAGCAAGCGTTTTATTGTTTGCAGGTGCCAAGTAGTGCACTCCCGGCTGCAACCCACATTGATATAATAGTGAAGTATCGGGAATGACGAACCAAGGGAGCGCAGTGGAGGGCGGGAAGTCCGGGGCATAAGCCGCATGTTGTTTGCTAACCTAATAGTCAGAAGCATAGAATAGGTTGATCAACAGGAACAATACCTTTCGTTTCGTCCCATAATTTTCGTTTCGCCATCTACTGAATTCACAGTAAATGTTTACCTCACTTTCGGTCTTCTATCTACTAAACAGCATCTCTGATCATTACGTTGCCTGTATGCCACGTGTTGGTGCCGTGTTGTGTGTGTCGGGATTTAATTCATGAATCAAAGTGGTTTATTTATCTAAATATAGGTAAACGCTGTTATAAGGAGAAAAAATGAATTCCGTTCAGCCTCTTTTAACGCAACCGTTTTCAACGCTACACTTGGAGGAAAAGAATGAAATTAAGAATTTTAACAGCGATGTTTTTTAAAAATATGACAGGATGTGTGGTTGTGATACTGTTTTGCTTTCCTTGCGTTTTGTTTGGTGGTGAAGATACATGGACAAAGCATGGCGTGAATGATTTGCAGCATCTTCATGACCGCGCCCAAAAAAAAGTAGCGTCAAAGTTGCACACGAAAAATACTGTCAGTCTTGTTATGTTTGGCAATGTAAGTATAGCAAAACAGATGGACAGTGCACATCGGAGAGCAATTGAAGAACACAACCAGAAAGTGGCTCAAAATAGATATGTTTTAAACATTATTATTAACTGCATTAGGTTTTGTGGGGCCTTTGAGTTTGCTCTTCGAGGACATGATGAGTCAGCGACGTCAAGTAACCCGGGTATTTTTCGTGGACTGATAAATTTCAGTGCTGAGCTAGACTGTGTTCTGAAAAACCATTTGGAAAATGCAACAGTGTTTAAGGGAACGTCAAAAAGATTTAAAAAGAGATTTTGCAATGCATGCTTGAAGTCTGTCATGAGGAGATATCGAAAGAAATAAAAGACTCGCCATTTTTATCTGTCATAGCAGATGAAATCAGCGACGTAGCATCCAAGAATCAAATGGTAATTGTCTATAGATATCTGGTAAACCATAAGCCAGTGGAAAGGTACCGGGGTTTTGTGAATCCTATAGGGCACAAAGCAGATAACTTAGCTGCATGCATATTGCCAGAACTTGATCGACACCTGCTAGGCTGTGAACATAAATTGATTGCTCAAACATACGATGGGACTAATGTTATGTCGGTCGAAACATGGCGTTCAATGCATCATAAAACAGAAGTACAGGTCTGCAGAATACATTCATTGCCATGCGCATCAGTTAAACTTAATTATGTTAAATGCAGCATCAGCGAATAGTAGTGTACGAATTTTCTTCATAAATCTTCAAGGAATTTGTGCTTTTTTCTCTAAGTCTCCTCAGAGAACATCAATTTTAGAAGAAGTAGTGCAAAAACGGCTGCCAAGATCAGTGGAAACGAGATGGAACTTTCAATCTAGATCTGTGAACACAGTTTTTGAATACAGGGAGGAGTTAATAGAATGTATGAAAATCATAAGGAGAGGCAAAAGAATCACCAATTCAAGTTCTGTTCTTCAAGCATCTGGTTTTATTCGAATTTTGAGTGATGCAGATTTCATATTTTGGTTGTCCTTCCATAAAATTATGCCCCATGTCGATATTTTCTACAATCAGCTTCAGAGGAGCGACTGTACTCCTGTAATGGTCCAGGATAGACTTAATTATTTTGAGGTGGAAATTCTCAAATTTAGAAGCACCATAAGTTCCGCTGCAGTTGATGAGAATGTGACGAAGAAAAGAAAACTTGTGGAACACACTGAAAGAAAACGAGAGTCCATTGAAGCGTGTGATGTAATCATTACTGAAATGAAAGACAGGTTCAGATTTGTTGCTCGTATGGGAGCAGCAGCTCTCTTTCAGCCTGGCAGATTTTCAGAATATTACACTTCGTTCCCGGAACAACATATTAAAGTTGCCCTTCAGACATATTCTTTTATTGAAGAAAAGAAACTGATTACAGAACTTTCCACAATGTATAGTACTGAAGAATTTAAAAACATAACTGGGATTGTTCCACTAATGGAGTTTTTCAGGGACAATAATTTATGTTCCACTTTTAGTGAATCTGTTGAACTACTAAGTGTCATTCTAACAATCCCCATGACAATATGTGAGGCAGAAAGATGCTTCTCTACTCTGAAGTGGATTAAAACATTTCTGCGTAACACAATGTCTGAGGAGAGGTTATCTGCGTTGGCCATTCTTTCTATTGAAAGGGATTTCATCATGCAGATCAAGAACTTCAATGAGCTGGTCATCGATAAGTTTGTTGGCAGGAAGGAAAGAAGGGCTGATTTTCTCTATAAATAGGTGAGTGCTATATGCTACACTGTTTATGAAATGTGCATGTGTTATATATTGTGAGTTCCCATTTCTTGTGTGTTTGCGTAAATTATTCAGCCTATAGTGCGAAACTTATTCCTTATTTATTACCTAAAATATTTCAAATTGCAAGGATAATTTTGTGAACCACCAAGTTCAGAGTCAACAGCCGCCCCTGCCTAACAATGAATTCTAAAAGCATTATTTATCGAAACCAACAAAAGCTATATACTAACAGTGGCAAGGCATTGTCGTTTCATAAAGAAAGTATTGTATTAGGCAGAGTGGTTCTTTGTAAGTATGGAAACTGCATTCATGTGCCAGCTGATTCTGAAGGCATGTATTGTCATACCTAGGTTTCAGATTTTTAATTAGGATGTAAAACCATAACTATGCACCCTACCTAAGTTATTTATTTATTTATAAACGTGATTGAGTAATTCATATACATGTTAACATGATTCCATAAACCAATTATCTTTATCCAGTTTGAAATATACACACTGAGTCCTTAAATCCAATATAATGTATACATTTTAATTACCATAGAAAAACGAGGGGCACAGAGAGAAAGAGCAGATGAGGCTTTGCTTCTGCTAGTTTGTGAATTTTGTGTCGAATTCAACATAGACGCAATAAGACA
Source organism: Deroplatys truncata (assembly GCA_030765065.1). Lineage (NCBI taxonomy): Eukaryota > Metazoa > Arthropoda > Insecta > Mantodea > Mantidae > Deroplatys > Deroplatys truncata. Next base: position 376,004,428 of record CM060990.1, read on the forward strand.
GGTCTTTCTACATCGTCTTTCTCAATGGCGACTCCTGGTTTTTTAGATGTGTAAGATGAAGCTGTTGTGAGAGCTAAGCATTTGTATCTAGGTCTATAATATATACCGGAGCATTAAAATATAAGCAATTATTATTATTATTATTATTATTATTATTATTATTATTATTATTATTATTATATCATCTCACGTGTTGTTTACTTTCAGTTCAGTGCAATTCTTCTGTTCTTCTTGGTGGCAAAAATGTCTGTAATTGCGTCATGAAAGTTTTGGCGGCTTTTATGTTCCCTAAACAAAGCCTTTTCTATGGAAATTAAGGACAATCCGTTGAGGCGATCTTGAGCTGTTGAATTCCTGCCGTGGATCTTGGTGCGTTTTAATGTAGGAAAACCTCTTTCTGCTGTGACAGTTGAAGCTGACGTCATAATTAATTTTATGCCGGTTGACAGTTGTGGAAAACTTTCACTAAGGTCATTTTCTATTAAATATCCATTCACTTCCGAGAATGGCTATAATTTGAATGATTGTGAACTACAGATGTAAGATAGTTGGGAATTAAGCCCCGCGCCTCAAAGAGATGTCCCTAAGGTTATTTAATGCGAGATTGAAGATGAGATTTTGGAAAATAACAGATTATTCTTCAAACTTTAGGAAATCTTATAGAACAAAACATCACAATTGATGTAGATCAGAAAGCCTTTCTTCGATATGTACTATAAAATTTTCCAGTATTTTATAATTCAGCCTCCGAAATGGGGTTTCAGGATCATCTCTGACAGTGTTCAGTCGTTGGCTCTTTACTGGAATACTCTGTGATTGAATTAGAGTTTGATGCAGGGACGTGCTTAATCTTAATCCACTTAACGTTAAACTCCCCACGCAGGCGATGGAGGAGCTATTTAAACTCCTTTATTTTTTCCAAAGGAAAAACTATATCATATTATTTTTCAATATCAATTTAAAGAGTTTTTCAGCCTTTACAAGTTCTAAATGGAAAATTAAAAATTTCCAACATGAAATTAAATTCAAAATATGTAAGTTCTTAGGAAAACTCTTTAGCACAAAATCTAGTTTCAGGGTAAACTTCTGTGTCATTAGCAACAATGAGATTAATTAACTAGATTAATTGGTGTTTGTGATCAATAGTCATAAATCATTTCTATAGCCAGCTGTTGTATAACCATATTGTTGCCGCTACAGCAGGAAAGTGGGCATTGACTGTTCTATCAACAGTCATAAAAAGACTTTACAAGACTTTGTTCTTTATAGGGTCTGCAAAACTAAGTTTAATTTATGAGCGAAACAAATAGCAAGTAATGCTTGTGGATACTTCCTTTTAGTTTTTACGGCAACGCCATTATAGTGCCCAGTATTCATAGCTGTGCTACCCTGCATTTGACCATTTAATTTATCACCTGAATGGAAGTATTCTAAATCCTGAAACACTATCTTTAAAATCTGTTCGGCTGTACGATCATCACTCACATCAATGAATCGAATGAACCTTTCTTGAATTTCTCCTTTCAAGGCAATGCATCTGTGAAAATCCAAAGATCTGCCATTTTCTTCTGATTGCTTTGACCTTTTACCATATATCCAGAACATAAAACATATAGTAGACACAAAATTTTGACGAGATATCAAACCGTTGTTAAGATATTCATTTTTATATTTATAAATAATCACTTTTTGATGGATAATACCAAATGTTCCTTGGACCGCGCGGTTTATCGTATCGCTCTTAAAATTTTAATTTCAGGTTAATATACAAATAAAGAAATTGTTGTGCACGTATTTCTTAATTGTAATTAGTTTAACGGAAAAAAATGTGTACGTGAGTAGTAGGAGAATGGGCATTCACGGCCACTTAATATGCATGGAATGTCAATTAATATGTTAATTAGCCCCTCCCCCACTTCCCCCCTCCCTCCCCCCACAGGACCTTGGTAGTTTTAGTTGCAGCTGCGGTCGTAAATCTTGTTGAGTACAATGGAGGCTTGACAGTTAAGCAATTAAGGTTATCCTTCACTTGTTAAACCGAACAAAGGGGCCATAAATTTAAGGTTCTGTAACAAAGGCGAGATGTTTTTCCTACCCATTCCACATCAGGCCACTTCTGCACCTGGTCAGTTACCCACCCCCACTTCCATTGTGTGTCGAACACGTGGCATACTCATTCCACTAGCTTTTAACAAAAGAACAATGCTTACCCTTCAGCTGTCAAAATGAACAAAGCCCATGATGAATTAGGGTTGTGACAAAGAGAACCTAAGTCAGTTAACAGATAAACAAGTTCTATTGTCTGGTGCAAGCCTTTATTTCTCGTTCCACTACCTCCATAACAAAGCCGGTCCCTTTCCATTGTGTAAGAGATTCTATTGTGTGTGCCTTTCTATTGTCCCGGGGCAAGCATTCTTTAGAAAGACCATCTGGCATACTCATCCCACTACTCCATAACAAAGCCTGACCCTTTCCATTGTGTAAGAGATTCTATTGTGTGTGCCTTTCTATTGTCCTGGGCAAGACTAGTTTAGAAAGACACCTGCGGCGTTCCCATCCCACTACTCCATAACAAAGCCTGACCTTTTCCATTGTTTGACCACCTGCTAGTTAACAAAAGAATTCGAGGGTTGCTTTATACTCGACTTGTCTTTGACTGTGGGAAAAGAGAGAGCCTTGGGTTCCCACGAGACAAGCATCACCAGCCCCATTCCACCCCCCGACTTCCAGGCGTCACCTGAATTGCCCGAGGGCTACTTCTCTCTGCGCATGCGCTGCAAGAGATGATGTCATTGGATGCAATAATCACGTGACGTGTAACATCTCCCCCCTGCCATGCCAACGCGCGCATGCGCTGAAAGAGATGATGTCATTGGATGCAATAATCACGTGACGTGTAACATCTCCCCCCGCCATGCCAACGCTTGAAATTGCCTGAGGGGTTCTAGGCTCCCTATATAAACCAGCGCTGGCGCATAAGGAAACCACTGCGACATTTTAAGTTAAAGTATATTGATTCGCTTAATCGAATTCAGTGCTATTGTCTTCTAGACTGCATTCATCGTAATCTACATAATGCAAGGTGAGTGAGTTTTTTACATGACTAAGTGAAACACGAATCATTGCAACAATACCATATTGTTTATCTAAATTTTTCATTTCTTTAATAATTAACATCAGAATTGTTAAAAAATGTAGTGCTTTCATCAAGGGTGTAAAAATAGTTCTTTAGATACCGACATAAACATTCATACTTAATCTCTAATCAATGTTCCTCTATTAACATTCATACGATTTCGCTACACATTCTTCTGTAAACATTCACGTGATTTCTCATCGCATTCTTCTATTAACATTCATATGATTTTCGTTACATGTTCGTCATGCATAAACATTCACATGATATTCTCAAAACATTCGTCTGACATTCATACGATTTCGCTACAAGTTCTTCTTGCATAAACATTTACATTATTTCTCCTCGCATTCTTCTATTAGCATTTATATGATTTTCTCTACATCTTCTTTTGTAAACATTCATATGATTTCTCATAGCATTCTTATATTAACATTCCTATGATTTCACTACACGTTCTTTTATTAACATTCATATAATTTTCGCTGAACGTTCTTCATGCATAAACATTCATATGATATTCTCAACACATTCTTCTATAACATTCATATGATTTCTCTTCGCATTCTTCTATTAACATTCATATGATTTCACTACGCGTTCTTCTTCTTCTGAAAACATTCATATGGTTTTCTATACATTACTCTATTGACATTCACATGATTTCTCCGTTCATTCTTCTATTAACATTCATATGATTTGACTACACGTTCTTCTTCTGCAAACATTCATGATATTCCCGTCACATTCCTCTATTAACATTCATATGATTTCTCATCGCGTTCTTCTATTAACATTCCTCTAATAACATTCATATGATTTCTCATCATTCTTCTATTAACATTCATATGATTTCACTACACATTCTTCTTGCATAAACATTCACATGATATTCTCAACACACATTCTTCTGTAACATTTATATGATTTTCTCTACATCTTCTGTAAACATTCATATGGTTTTCTCAACTCATTTCTCTATTGACATTCACATGATTTCTCCTCGCATTCTTCTATTAACATTCATATGATTTTCGCTACACGTTCCTCTTTCCGAAAAGCTTCATGCGACTTTTTCACAAAGCATTCTATTAACGTTCATACGATTTCCTCTACTCATTTATTTCATATTACACGTCTTTCTCTACTCATTCATCTTTTATCAGTTATAAAAACCAATTGAATTTACACATTTAAACTTTTTCACAGGTAATACTGCAAACTCCATGGGAGTCGCAAGAGCGGCACTCGTCAGAGGAGCGGGCTCTCGACTTAACCAATTTATGCAGGTCAATAGAGAGCCCGTTAATAACAGCACAATGTACAACATGCCGACACCCCTGGCGGGGGATCTGATATCAGGCGTGCCGCTGCAAGGCACTTACATTTTTAATAGCCCCCCGTCACCAATCTTATCGGGGGGTGATTATATTATCCCACCGCCACCTGGTTTTGAGGATGTCACTCCCGTTACAGGGGTGAATGCAGGCATGGGCAGCGCTTCGGCCCAATGTTGCACGTGCAATAACTGCGAATACCAAGTTGCTGCAATAAAGATGCTTAACGAAGCGAACGGTGAGTTTAGATATATTATTACACTTTTTTCTAGAAATATTATCTTTATCATTAATCAATGAATAACCAGAGAACAATTCAGAACTTCAATAATGGAATGAAGTATTCAATTTATTAGCACCTTTCAAACAAAATATTCAATGTGAAGCTAATTCTGCTTTTTGCTTCTTTGTTCTAGTTCCTGAAACAACTTCAGACGGTGCGGTGGAGATGGACGATGGTGGTAGCTTGCCCTCGCCTATCTTTTCACAGGACTACCTGACCCCGCCGCCTCCCGGATTCGAGGATGTTGCGCCGATGCCTGTAGGAGATCCATGGGCGATTATCCCCAGCGAGGTGTGCACTGGCGAAAATTGTGCCTACAGGACCGTGTACCTGCAGATGCTTCGTGAATTGAATGGTGAGTTTTTTAATCATTTATTCTAGTAACATCATTACATAAATAATTAACGTAACGTTAACGCATAACTTTTCTCAATAAAATGTTTTACTCGTTTTATTGATTAAAATACAATTACATAATAATTATCGTAATGTTAACGCATAACTTTTCTCAATCAACTTTTTCTCTCGTTTTATTATTTATTAAAATATACAATTATATAAATAATTATCGCAGCATTAACATGTGACTTTAAGATTTTTCTTTAATGATTTAATAAACATATATATTGTTGCATTTCTATTTTAACTGACATTCCAATTAATTTTTTTTATTGTTATAGAACCTTCAATAGTGGTCATGAGCCCGGAGCCTGAGGATGCAATGCTCCGGGGTACCAAAAGACCTCACGAGGCTGAAGAGGAACACGGACAAACAATTAGCCCCCTCGCCCGCCCAGGATCTTCAATGGCACCTCCATCACCAATTGCAGGGCCATCAGGCATCGGTCGCATGCATTGCGACAACTCAACCACCACTGCTGACTCCGATAGTGACGACACCGAGTACAGGAACAACGCCAAAAAACTAAAGGTTAGTCATACTCAGCTAGAGTGTAAGGTTATTGAATCGGTGTTCAAGGGCCGCCTTTTCAATAGCCGCATAGAAAACTCTTTAGAGATAGCTGACCCCGGTCAATTTCTGCAGGAATGTAGACATCTTGTATTGGGAGAGATGGTTTCTGTACTCAGGAGAAGCTCTTCTGGTTTTAAAGTAAATTCCTCCATAGAGATCACCTACCTAATACAATCTCCTGAAAAAGAGCATGCAGAAACCATCTTTTTCAATAGCAAGACAAAGCTGGGTCTTCAATCAAGTAATCTCGATGCCTTATACACTTCTATGGTCGATGAAATTCTAGAAAACATCTCGAATTTCGAAGGAGGTGCAAGCTCAAAATCTCTGTTCGCTGTCAGGGCTCTTGTTATTGGAACTAGCTTCTATGATCCCTTGAATGCATCGCTATATATAGAGTTACCCGGTGCAATCAGGGCTAAGAGAGCTGTAATAAACATAAAAAACGAAGATGAATACTGTTTTGCATGGTGTTTGCTCGCTGCAAAGTATCCCGCAAAGCAGCACTGTTATAGAGTGAGCAGATACCCTGCAGAACAGTTATTCACTGCATTCAACTACAGTGGGATAGACTTCCCTGTTAGCCTACACCAGATTCCAGACTTTGAACAGCAAAACAACGGAATATCAGTTTCAGTATTTGGAATAGAAAGGGAGTGCGCAATTATACCACTATATCAAACCAGCAGCAGGAAAGATTTCAATGTAAACCTATTACTAATTGAACAAGATGGAAGATCTCACTACTGTCTGATTAAGGACATGTCAAGGCTGACAAGATCACAGTTCAGCAAACATCACGGTAAACAGTGGGTATGCGAGCCCTGCCTGAAGCACTTCAATAATGAAGGTGCTTTTAAAAAGCATCAATTGAAGTGCATGCAGTGCCAGGTGCTCAAAATGCCTAATCAGGGTGAAGTGATTGAGTTCTCATCATACTCGAAGGGTAGTCCTGTAAATTTTGTTGTGTATGCCGATATTGGGAGCGTGCTAGCCCGAGTTCAGTCCTGTGAACCGTCGGCTAATCAGAGCTGGACTCGGGCTATCCAGCATCATGAGGCTATATCTATATCGCTTAAGCTCGTATGTCGCCATGACGATTCATTGTCGAGGTTTAAGCTATTCAGAGGACCTGATGCAATCAAGGAGTTCTTCATTGAGCTTAGGTCAATAGCCGACATGGTTATTGAGCAATATAGCCGCAATGAAGAAATGACCTTGACTGCTCAGGACGTGGCTGACTTCGATAATGCTCGTCATTGCCACATATGCAAGAAGGAGTTTGCGGTAGACGATTTGAAGGTACGTAACCACTGCCATGTTACCGGTGTATTCCTGGGGGCTGCTCATAATGCATGCAATTTAAATAGACGGGTACCTAACTTTATACCCATATTTTTTCATTGCCTTAGCAATTATGACAGCCATTTCCTGATGCAACACCTGGCATATGATCACCCCATTTCGTGTATCTCAAACTCCTCTGAGCGATATATATCATTCAGCAAAAAGTACAGGACTATCTTTTTCAGGTTTCTAGATAGCTTTAAGTTCTTGGACGATAAGCTATCTAGTTTAGCCTGTATGCTGAGTAGTGATGAGTTCAAGATCACAAACTCTGAGTATCCCGATCCTGAACATCAGCAGTTAGTGAGATCTAAGGGAATATTCCCTTACAGCTACGTTGACTCTCCTTCAAAACTAGAGGAAACAGCACTCCCTTCAATTGAAAATTTTGACAATATAACACAAGAGGAATACAACCATGCTGTCAAAGTCTGGAACACTTTCAACATTAGCAATCTAGGCGAATACAGCGACCTCTATTTGAAAACGGATACGCTCTTGTTGGCCGATGCATTCGAGAAGTTTAGGGACCTCTCTCTGGAGCTATATAACTTGAACCCCTGCTGGTACTATACCCTAGCAGGACTTGCATTTGATGCAATGCTCAAGGTGACTCAGGTCAAGCTTGACCTCATCCATGATGAGGAAATGATCAAATTCTTTGAGGGAGGAATCAGGCGCGGAATGTGCACCGTGTCAAAGAGGCATGCTAAAGCAAACAACAAGTACCTTCCTGGACATAAACAGACACAAAAAGACTTATATTTGGCATGTCTTGACATAAACAATTTATATGGGGCTTCAATGGCGAGCCATATGCCACACAAGAACTTCAGATGGCTTCTGCCAGAAGAAATTTTAAACATAAACTTCTTTGCTGTTGCTCCTGATTCCCCAACTGGATACGTTTTGGAAGTCGACCTCGAGTACCCTGAGCACCTACATGATGAGCACAATAACCTTCCTCTCTGCCCGAAAAGTGAGATACCACCTGGAGGCCAATACAAGAAACTGCTGGCAACACTAGAGAACAAAGAGAAATATACCTTGCACTACAGAAACCTCCAGCAGTGCATTGACTTGGGCATGAAGTTAAAGAAGATCCATAGAGTGGTCTCATATGATCAGTCAGAATGGCTGAAAACCTACATCAATATAAATACAGAGAGACGTGCAAGGGAAACTTCCAAATTCGGTCAGAATTTATGGAAGAAAATGAACAACTCTGTATATGGCAAATTTATTGAGAATGTGCGCAAATACAATGACTTCCGTATCGTTACAAGTTGGAAGCAATGCAAGAAATTAACAGCGCGACCAACTTACGTTCGGAGCATTTTATTTGCGGAAAATCTTGTAGGGATAGAACTTGCCAGAGAGGAAGTTTACATGAACAAACCCATCTACATAGGGCAAGCCATCCTTGATATATCAAAACATATCATGTACAGCTTTTATTACAATATATTGAAGCCAGGCCTAGAAGATTTAATTTTAAATTACATGGATACGGATTCATTTATTCTGGAAACCTCAAGCGACATATACAAATTTATTAAGGAAAATCAAGAGCATTTTGACACATCAAATTACGAAACACAAAACAGCTATGGAATTACACCGCAAAACAAGAAAGTCATCGGCCTGTTCAAGGATGAGCTTGCAGGAATCCCTATGATAGAATATGTTGGGCTAAAGTCCAAGTTATATGCATACAGGCACGAGGACCAAACTATGATGAAAGCAAAGGGCATCAACAAGACCGGCATGCGTAACATAAATTTTGAGCACTATTTCGGCTGTCTAAATGATATTAGAAAAAAAGTTTTAACAAAAAACAACAACATTTCGAAGTTTCAAACATAAAGTCTCGACCATAGAAATGAATAAGGTCGCTCTCTGTGGTAGAGACGATAAGAGAAAACTGATTGAAGGATCAGACCAGACAATTGCCTGGGGTCACTATTGTCTGCGTATGACTGACCCTTAGATGTATATATGTAAATTTTTAGTTGTGAAGCTTTTAAACAAATTGCTTTTCTGTGTTTGTGTGTGTGTATGCGTGTGTATGCGTGAGTGGTTGTGTATGTGTGTATTTATATATGTACATGGATAATGTAAATGTTTAGCTTTTCTGTTTATTAATTTATTGATTTTGAATTTTATAAAATGTATGTAAAATGCAGTCTAGTGAGCGAGTGTTTTTTCATGTATGTATTGTGTGTGCGTGTGTGTGTATATATGAAGATTGACCTAAAAATGCAAATGATAATATTGTTGTATATACATGTAATTTTTTTGTTTATGATTTTTTAGTTAAAACAATTTATTGATTTTTAATCATGTAAACACTGCAAACACAAAAATGTTTTTAAATAATGAATTTCTTATTTAGCACACCATATACAGTGAAATAAAAAACACGCATTATTGTGGAATGAAAGCCTCTTTATTTTCATTATTATTTTTCTACAATAAATCCTTTCTGTCAATCCATTGAGTATTAGGGAATCCATACCACTTTACAAGAATCCTATTTCCCTGCCTGCGTAATACTTTCTCTACCAGAAATGTATTAGGGTACAGTGTAGGTCGCAGTTCATGACCATAAAAGGACCCCTTTATCTCGTCACCATCATTACCTTTTAGCATGTATGTAACGGGATTGGTGTGATTCACATGAACAACTTGAAATATTTCAACACTCCAATTAGCTTCAAAGCCCTTTTCAAAATGTCCCTTGTCCTTTGATATCCTCACATAATCACCAACACTAAACTTTCTTGCCCCTCTCTTCTCTTTTCGATCTTGAGTGTAGTTGTAAACAGTCAGAAGAAGATCATTGTTCTTCACCTCTATAGGCTTCATTCGAATAGTGGAGTGGTAAGTGTTGTTATATCTTGCAATGATCTGAGGTAAAAGGTCTAGCCACTTGTATGATCCATTGGCTAGAAATTCGCGATACATCATATTTTTTAAAGTTCTTATTAATCGTTCAACAGCAGCTGCCTTCACATGGGTATAGGTACTGTAGTGATTGATGTTATATTTTGTCATTAAATGTTTAAAATGTTTATTATAAAATTCTTTTCCATTATCACTCTGTATGTTCTTGGGCGGGGTTATCATTTCTTGCAGTATATCTTCCATAGCCTTTGCAACTTGAAGTCCTGTCTTGTCCATTAGAGGTCTCGCATATGCCATTTTAGAATAGAAGTTGATTGCAATGATGATGTACTTGAAATTCTTATTGATTTTTGCATGTGGTATCATCTCCACCAAGTCGATCTGCACCAAGTCGTGGAGCCCCTTGCTGATAATCTTTCGACGCATGAAGTTTCTCCGGGCTGGAGCATGGAGCTCGCTTGCTATATGTTGCTTCACTGATGTCATGCTATAACCTTTGCCGCTTTTAGTTCTTGAATAATCTCTTCAATTTCTTGAGTATTATTGTTATTGCCGGCGTCTCTGGATGCCACAAGTAGCCTAAGGCGATCCACCAGATCATTAGGGTCGGTCCAGTAGATGTAGTCTTGCCTCGTATTAGGACGATGTTCTTTCCACTGTAGTCCTAATCCCTTGTGTTTCGTTACTAGAGGACGTATAACGCTTTTATACTTGTAGGAATTACCCGATCTCAGCTCCCCGTGCTTGTTGAAGTTTCTTCGATGAACATGTGTTGCTTTAAGTATTTTACTGTATGTTTCAAGGTCATCCTCGGTGTATGCATGCATTTCAGGTATTCTCTTGAAGATCAGTTCCTTCAATCCAGGCGTGGTTTCATACGTTTCGTCCCCTATTCGAACTTTATTATTGATGAAATCAATAACCTTGTTGCCTAGCATGTAGCTGCCATCCTCATATCGTACTCCATATGATGAATCTATTTCATTTTTGTCCTTCTTTCGAACTTTATTAAGGTAGTTGTAGAGCTTCTCATCTTTCACGTCTTTCGGTGATTCCTCCTTGCTTGTAGTATTCTTTTTCTGTATTTCAAGTATATCTTGAAGCGGATCTGTCACTGGTTGAAGAGCTTCACTCATCACTCTCTGGGTTTCAAACTGCTGACCTTTAAGAGAACGTAACTTTTCTCTTATAGCCTTCGTGTGCATGACTACAGATTCTTTAAGTCGTATGCACTCGCTGTCCATCTTGAAATGACCCTGAAATTAGACTTTCGCATTAATATATACCCTATTTATTTAGCAGACTTCAGTTTATAAGAGAGATTTTCAGCTCGATATTTAGAAAATGGCCGTCCCTTACACGATTTGCAGGAGCAGTGAAGGCTAGTCTATCACCATTTGCAAGTGGTGCAGGCAGAGCTCTAAGAGACTTGTTATTTATTTCAATTATTGTATCAGGCCTTACAGTAGGAGCTGTTGGTGACGTCATATAGCAAGAAACAATCTCCCCGTTTACACTTGATTTGTAATATTCAAGACCTGTTGTTAACATGTACCTCTGCGATTTCCCTCTGAAAGGCAACGACTGCAGTGTAATTACCTGTTCCCCTCTCATTTGCTCTACTAATGAATTTACGACTCTCATTTGTGTTTTAAGGGTATTGATATTATCCATTGCAGCTGTCAGATGCCCATCTATTGATTTCTGGCGGTTCGCCATAGTTTCCATGTGTTTTCCCACTGTTTCTGCAACTGTGGTACTTATTGCACCAAGTCTGTTGTTTAAATCTTGGCGTATTTCATTTTGTTTCCTTCCCACGTGAACTTTAACAAACTTTTTTGTTGCTCCATCACTGTCATCGACAGGATCTGCTACTTCAATTAGCCTTCTTTTTTGGAATGAAACGTTACCGTGTGAATCGAGCGGTGGTGTTCTTGCACTTATATATTCTAATACATGCTTCTTATTTGGCACGTCATAGTCCTCTTGAGGTGGAGAGAGAGAGAGAGAGAAGTGGGAGGATAAAGGGCGCAAAACCAGAAAGGTCATTAGCGCCCGCCACAGATAAAATACAGGTTAGTGAGCAGTTAAAAAGCCAAACAGACAATAGGGCCGAGAAGGAAAGACATAAAAGCTATAAAATGTCAGGTTAAAAGTCCACGAAAAAGAATAAAAGAGTCAGTGTCAGGGACTGTAGAACGAGAGGCTTAAAACAAGGCAGCTAAAAAAAAAAATGGGTCTATAACACTAAAAACCAGAAAGAACGAACGCAGAGTGGTCAAACGCTGTCCTGGAAGCTGCTGCGCCGAATGAAAGTTAAAACACGTTCCACAGCCAACATGTTGTCCGCTAAAATGTCGGGCAATGCTACGTCCATCTGCAGAGCAGTACGAAGAGTAGCGAAATACTGACACTGCTCTAAAACATGCCGCACCGTCAACGGCGCACCGCAACGATTACAAACGGGAGCGGGCTCACGGCGCAACAAGTGACAGTGGCTAAAACGACAGTGCCCGATTCGAAGTCTACATAAAATAACCTCCTCCCGACGGGAGGATCGGGAAGAAGTAGCCCATGCCGAGGGTAAAGGCTTTATCTCCCGCAATTTGCTAGCCTGGACAGAGGACCAGGCAGAAAACCATAGAGAGAGAATAGACTTCTTTAAATAGTGACTAAAATCGTCCGCAGGAACAGAGGAGCTAAAACAAGAACGAGAGAAAATAGCGCTCTTGGCAGCAGCATCTGCACCTTCATTACCAGGAATGCCAACGTGTCCAGGAACCCAGACAAAGAATAGGCTGACTCCATCAGAGGTAAGCCGGTGGGAACAATCCTGGAGACGCTGCACGATAGGATGGCGTACGTACAGCGCACGAAGGCTAGAAAGGGCGCTTAAAGAATCCGTGCATATAACACAATTCTGCAGACCACGTCGACGGATAAAAGACAGAGCTTGTTCCAGAGCAATAAGTTCAGCAGCAAAAATCGAGCACTGGTCAGAGAGACGAAACATAAAACGTTCTACACCAAATAAAAAGGCACATCCAACTCCACGGTCATCCTTTGAGCCGTCGGTATAAATAAAACAATGGCTGCCAAAGTGAGACTGAACTTCGGCAAAAGCCGAACGGATGACCGGAGCGGGGGTCGTGGACTTAGGCATGGACGTCAAATCAAGGTAGCAAGATACTCCAGAATGCAGCCAAGGGGGGAACTGTGTGTGACGTCGTGGAAGCATAGTGGGCAATGTGATATTTAAATTCCGAAGTATCCGGCGGAAACGTACCCCTGGCGGGAGCAAGGCCAGGGGTCGAGACGCATAATGACAATCCAGCGAGTCCTCAAAGAAAGACGAATAAGTGGGGTGTTGAGGCATACAGGACAACCGGCAAGCATAGCTGCAAAGAAGAACGTCACGACGATAAGAGAGCGGAGGTTCTGCAGCTTCTGCACAAAGACTCAAAACAGGGCTAGTACGAAAAGCACCAGTTGAGAGACGAAGGCCCTGGTGGTGGACTGGATTCAAGCGACTCAGGATGGAAGGTCGCGCAGCAGAATACACAATGCACCCATAGTCAAGCTTAGAGCGAACCAATGATCGATAAAGTCGCAAAAGGACCGTGCGATCTGCACCCCAGGATGTGCCACTTAAAACACGTAAAATACAAAGAGAACGTTCACACCTTGCTTTCAAATAGCTGATATGCGACGACCAACACAACTTCCTATCCAAGATTAACCCGAGGAATTTCGTTTCGTCCGAAAATGGGAGGAGTGCCGCACCGAGTCGGAGACAAGGTGGAGGGAACTCTTTACGGCGCCAGAAGTTAATGCAGACTGTCTTCTCCGGAGAAAATTGAAACCCGTTTGCAACGCTCCAGGAGTGAAGGGAGTTAAGACATTGCTGCAGTCGGCGTTCCAAAAGACAGGTGCGACGAGAAGTTGCGAAGATGGCGAAATCGTCAACAAAAAGCGATGAGGAAATTCCAGCTGGAACACAGTCAGCAATGGGGTTAATCGCTATAGCAAACAGTGTGACGCTGAGTACCGAGCCTTGAGGTACTCCGTTCTCTTGGATAAAAAGTGAAGATAAAATCGATCCCACGCGCACACGAAATATCCGGTCCCTCATAAACTCACAAATAAAGGCAGGGAGACGACCACGGAAACCCCACAGATGGAGTGTACGAAGAATGCCAGTCCTCCAACATGTGTCGTAAGCCTTCTGCAAGTCAAAAAATACTGCCACAGTCTGGCATCCTCTCAGGAAGCCGTCCAGAATGGAGGTCGAAAGATGGACAAGATGATCCACAGGAGAACGGTGTCGGCGAAAACCACATTGTACATTCGCTATAAGGTTCCGAGACTCAAGGCACCAGACCAAACGCCCGTTGATCATGCGTTCCATAACCTTGCAAATGCAACTGGTTAAGGAAATCGGGCGATAGCTAGATGGTAGGTGGCATTCCTTTCCGGGTTTCAAAACTGGAACGATGGTGGCTGCTCGCCAACCTGTAGGAAGAGTACTAGTTTCCCAGATGCGGTTGTAAATCTGAAGGAGAAAGCGCAGTCCAGCAGAGGAGAGATGTTGAAGAAACACCACGTGAATAGAATCAGGCCCAGGTGCGGTAGGCTTAGAAGATGCTAGGGCATGCTCTAGCTCGCGGAAGGTAAATGGGCGATTATATACCTCCTGGTTGCTGGAGTGAAAAGAGAGTGCATGGGCCTCCACCGCGGCCTTGTGTGGAAGAAAACCCGGGTCATAACGGGCAGAGCTGGAAATGCGTTCAAAGTTCTTGCCGAGGGTGTCGGCAATAGCAGGTGGTTCGCAAATAGTACTAGAGCCTACCCGAAGACCGGGAATAGAAGAAGAACGGGTCTTGCCGGCCACACGCCTAAGTTTGTCCCAGACAACCGATGTAGGTGTAGAGCTATTGAAACCGGCTACATAGCGCTCCCAGGAGGCTTTCTTGCTGATGCGAATTACTCTGCGAGCCTTAGCGCGTAATTCTTTATAACGGACCAGATTAGCAAGAGTAGGGTGCCGCCGAAATACCCTAAGAGCACCGCGTCGTGCACGAACGGCGTCCCGACATTCCGCGTTCCACCAAGGGACCGGTAAACGCCTGGGATGTGAAGACGTGCGGGGAATGGAACGTTCGGCAGCGGCGAAAATGACAGTACGCAGGTGTTCCACCATGAGATCCACAGAGGAAAAAGCGCAGTGAGAAAACCGCGCTAGACGGGAAAAAAGGGTCCAGTCAGCTTTGCGGAACTGCCATTTAGGAAGGACAGGTGAATCGACAGAAGAAGACAGGAGAGTAATTACGCACGGGAAGTGATCGCTAGAATGTGTATCAGCTATGACATACCATTCCACACGATGAGCAAGCTGCGCAGAGCAAAGACACAAATCCAGATGGGAAAATGTGCCGGTTGAATCGGAGAGAAAAGTGGGTTCGCCGGTATTCAGAACAGAAAGGCAGTGCTGATCAAGAAGTGCAGCCAAAAGTCCGCCCCTCGCGCACGCCCTAGGAGAACCCCAAAGCGGGTGGTGTGCATTGAAATCCCCCAAGAGTAAATAAGGGGCAGGGAGCTGTAAAATCAGGCGGTCTAGGTCATCCTGTGCAAGAGGAGAAGAAGGAGGAACATAGAGGCTACAGATACAGAAGTTAAAACCAGGAAGAGAAAGGAGGATCCCAACAGCTTGCAGAGGTGTGGCAAGCGGAACCCGATTATAAAACACATCATCGCGAACAAGTACTGTAACACCACCGTGTGCAGGAGAACCATCCGCTGGAGCAAGATCGAAGCGCTCCGGAGTATACCTACGAATGGCAAAGGTATCCTGAGGTCGAAGTTTTGTCTCCTGTAGACAGACGACTAGGGGGTAGTGAGTGTGCAGTAGCATGTCCAACTCCGCTCGGTGTGCACGGAGACCACGGATATTCCACTGAAGGATGTGATTAAGAGCCATAAATATCAAGATAGGCAAGAAGTGCGTGCGGGTAAGGCTATTGAATAGCCGCAGTGGATCGGTTTAGTTTCACCTTTTTCTTCCGGGTAGGACTGCGCCCCGGCCGAGAATGCGCAGGCCTCTCGAATCCCTCCGTGCCACCATCGCTGCTAACTGAATCTGAGCAGGTGGTGCGAGTCCTGGAGCGAGAACGGGAGCGACCCGTGGGACGACGAACAGGTGATTTGCGACTGGTGTGGTCAAGAGAGGTGGAACCTGCGGTCGAAGCTGATGGGGCGGAAGCATCTTTTGTGCGAACAGGAACCGGCGAGGGAAGTACCAGATCCGAAGGTTTATCAGTTTGGACCCCAATGGAAACCTGCGAGGGCGAGCCAGGACAGGTCTGCACAACGGCATCCTGTTTCCGGACACCGAGGCGGACAGCAGCTGAATACCTCATGGTGGATGTAGGGTGTAGTTCGTGATAGCGCTTCCTCGCTTCTGGAAAGGTCAGGTGTTCCTTCACTCGAATCTCCTGTATGGTCTTTTCCTCCACAAAGCGTGGGCATTCCCTAGAGTTCGACGGGTGTGCACCCCCACAGTTTACACAGGCGGGGTCCGTAGCACACATGGAATCATCGTGACTGTCGCTTCCACAACGAGGACAAACTGGTGAGCCAGTGCAACGTTGTTGTGTATGACCGAATTTCTGGCAGCGATAACAACGCATGGGGTTAGGTACATAGGGACGAATAGCTGCGCGCTCATAGCCGCACAAGATGAACTGCGGTAGCACGGTTCTTTCAAATGTAAGAAAGACCGTGCGCAGCGGAAACGGTTGATTGTCCCTCCTCCCGATCAGCCTGTATGCCGCAATAACACCTTGGTCGGAGAGACAGTTGACGATGTCTTCATTAGAAAGTCCGTCTAAACATGAAGTCGTAACCACACCACGACAGCTGTTAAGGGTTTTGTGTTTGTCCACAGTCACTGGGTAGGAACCTAGTAGACTGGCCTTTAGCAGTTTAGCGGCCTGGGCGTCTTGTGCAATTTCAATCAGTAAGCTTCCATCCCTACACCGTGTAGCATTCTTCACAGGACCACAGATTCTATCAACCTCCCGCTGAATGTAAAAGGGGCTGAGGTGCTTCATATCTTTGCTGTCGCTCTTTAGCCGCATAACAAAAAAACGAGTTGTTGAAATAGTGGAGCGCAGAGGAGCCATAATGGAAAGGTCCCCCTTCCGGAACCGTCGGCGTCAGCCTGCCATCCGGGGGATGTAGAAGTAAAGACACCAGAATCTTCCGGTCTGTGCCGGCCTGGAGCACCCGCTCCAGGCCTGATCTCAGAGAATACCTCAGAAAAGTTACCCTCCGACCGTCACTACTTACCGGTTTACGACACGTTCACCATAGGCAGGCCCGACTTTACGCCCCTACCACTGGAATAACCGCCAGTGGCCCCCCACTTTAGGCCACGCTGCCTCAACAGAGTCAACGTGGATTCAGGGGACTTGTGGTAGATTACATCGGGCCCCAGACAGCGGTAACACGTCGAGCCCCCCCGGACAACCCAGCCACTCGCGGTCGCCGAACTGTCCGAGGGGCACCCGGCCCCTATGGGGCTACGTGGGTGTACGTGACAATGGAACGGCTCCGCACCTAGTGTCGCAGGAAAGGGGTAGTGAGGAGGGTTCACTCAACCTTCACGCTTGAGACCTCCGGAGAGCACACAAGTTGAAAGCTGCGCTGAAACCGTGGGACAGCAACCACGGAAATAGAAAAGATCCCTGTTGGTGAGACAGGAGTAAATAAACCTAAGATGCCTAAACCTAGTATAAGGAATAATTCTAGAAGAGGAAGAGTAAAGTAAAGAAACAACGTGGCTAGTCCAGATGGGGGTGAGGGGATGAATATGACGATGATTGGCTCGGGAACCCCCGGGTGCGCCAAAAACCCGTACTCACATAAGGTGAGCCCCTGAGGGGCTTGAGGTGGCAGCATTATCTTCAATCTTATAGCATCCAGGATAATGTTGTTTCCATCGTCTCGTTTAAGGGTATTTTTATTCAGATATTCCATTAGAGCATCATGTTGCACGTCTAGCGACTTTTGGATGTGATCCCTAAGCGTAGTTTGAAGTTCGCCCATGCGCTGATATGTCGTTTTTTCCGTGAAATCCTGCATTCGATTTTCAGTAGAAGACGTAAGCGTATCCACATAGCGTTTAGTGCTTGCGTCGTCGTCCTCCTCAGGATCCTGAACAATGCACAGTCTCTTGTTCCTGAATTGGTAATTTACTTTTCCATCTCTGTTTATGATAAATTGATGTAGCGATCTTTTCACTGGAGCAGTCCTCTGTGATCCAAACCTATCAATACTCATGATGAACTATGAATGAGCAATTCTTTATTAACAGCTTTAATATATACATCGAATCCGCACCTATATCGACCGTCATTCATCGGAAATTCGGGAACTATTACCATAAAAGGTCTTCCTTCTGTAGAGCTCTCCCAAACACCTTTGCACAAATCTTTAAATTCAGTATACGTCATATCTGTGTTTACGTAATCTTCATATACATGCTTCAAGTTTAAATTATCTTGCCTGAAGAATATAATCATATTTGCATTATCTCTAATTAAATGCTTTGGGACTTTGGCATAGGATTGTGCTAGATATATTGAATCTACATTTCGATGTCTGCCCATGCTGTAAAAGGATGCAATCTTGTGTTGCTTTTCAGTGATGACGTCATCAAATATAAAGATTGAATTTTCTTTAATTTCTGATGGGTGCAAGACGCTTTCACCGTCTTCGTGAGTATACACACCTATACCCTCAATGTTTTCAAGCAGCTTAACAAGATATTGATACTTTGGCTGGTATAGCGACTTTGAATAAATGTACACATTTTCAAAGCGTAGTCCATTCTCGTGAAGTATCATATTGAGTAATACATTTGTTTTTCCAGCACTTGAGCTACCTAGAATTAGCGCTCTAACATTGCCTGGAAACAGCTTCCCGTGACGATCGCGTCTAAAGTCACTTTCAAAGTCTAGCACCTGGATAGGCAGCGAGCAATCTTGCTTCACCAGCTCCATCGTAGCAACTAAAATAAAATAAATCATCCTTAATGTATATATGTTAATAAATGTAAGCAATGACAGAGTATAAAAGAACTATGTGCCATTAAAATCGATTAGTGTACCATGAGCGCTAAGGGGGTTAAGGTCTCAAGAGGTTCCGGTTTAATTAACTCTCTCATTAACCTGCTGCCATTTGAAGCACATTTGCCTGGTTACAGATACTGTGGACCTGGGACAAAGCTAGAAAAAAGACTAAAGAGAGGAGACCCCGGAATAAATCCTTTAGACGAAGCGTGTAAGCTTCACGACATAACCTACGCACAGCATAAGGACTCTGCTTCGAGGAACGTTGCCGACAAAATCTTGGCTGAAAAGGCCTGGAAAAGAGTGCAATCATCTGATGCTACATTAGGTGAAAGGTTGGCAGCCCGACTAGTAACAACCATCATGAAGGGTAAGGTAGCTGTTGGTGCGGGATCCAGGAAGAAGAAACGAGGAGGATTTCTACCACTCATACCAAGTATTGCAGCACTAGGAGCCGCCGCTGGAGGCGCTGCACAAATAGCCTCTGCTGTAAATAACAAAAAGGCTGCGGATAAACAACTTGCTGAAATGATGAGATATAACAAAAAATTGAAGCAAGAGGGAAAGGCCTACGAGTGAAGAAGAAGAAGAAGAAGAAGAAGAAGAAGAAAAAGAAAAAGGCGAGGAACACCGAAAGGAAGAGGAGGCCGAGCAAGAAAGGAAATTCAAAAAACTCCGGCAGAGGGCTATACTTGTCCCGGAAAAAGCATTAAGTAACATAGACCTCGACTTGTATGCCCGACGTTTAAAGATTCCTCATTTTAGGGGTGTATACATGATCGATCAGCTACCCTCAAGACCTCGTTACAGAGAGAGAATTATTGTTAATCTCGATACTTCAGGGAATGAAGGCACTCATTGGGTTGCTATAAAGAAGGATGGCAACGTGTCATTTTATTTCGACAGCTTTGGAAACTTGAAGCCTTCAAAAGAGATAGAAAGGTACCTCAGAGATGTTAAGGTACTGTATAACACTAAGAGGTTTCAGAGTTTCAGCTCAGTCATCTGCGGGCACTTGTGCTTGCAATTTCTATCGCAATGAGTTACACTATTGCAGTCAGTGGCAACGAGTCTGTGCTTACTACATACCTGAATCCTCCTCTTCAGCTAGATCCAAAGTATCATTATGAGATTGCTCTACTGAATTTTGAAACCTTCTATTCAATTCCTAATGTTGATTGGAGTAATAATCAATTTCATTACATGCACAATGATGAAATTAAGATCATTGATATACCTGATGGAACTTATGAGATTTCTGATATTAATGAATACATCAGAGATAAGCTAGGTGTAGATGAGAATGTCTTCCTTATTAGACCTAATAATAACACAATGAAGGCTGAAATTAAGTGTCCTTTCACTATTGATTTTTCCGGTGATCGTTCTATAGGCTCGCTATTGGGCTTCAGAGGTAAAGTTATTCCAGCTAATCAGCTGTCTGAATCTGATTACCTGGTGAATATATTTAAGGTGAGCATCATTCGAATCGAGTGCAGTATTGCAACAGGCTCTTTCATCGACGGTAAAAGCGGCCACTCGATCTACGAGTTTTTCCCTTCTGTTCCGCCTGGATATCATATTTCTCAAGAGCCGTCAAATCCAATTTACCTTCCAATCATAAACACCAATGCTATAGAGCAAATTAGTCTTCGTGTAGTGGACCAAAGTGGTAATATCATTGACTTTAGAAACGAGGATATAAGCATAAGGCTTCACATCCGCTGCAATGCCAATAGATTTTAGAAGAAGTCAACGACGTCGAGGATATAATAAGGGAGTGATTCAACGCACACATCATACTCTGCCCTTGACACCCGGAGAGTTAACATCACGTAATCGACACTTCCTCCAGGTATTGGGCTTCAGACTTCTATAATCATGGACATCTTTAATGTTACCGGCGCACCGACATTCGATGACAAGATCACTAAAGAAGAGGAACATGTGTTTTACCGTATAATACATCGGCTCTGGACGCTAATGATGAAATTAGAATCCCTTGTCAAGCTGAGGATTTATATACTTTACCTAATCGAAGTTATCTATACATCGAGGGGAGTATTACTAAACCTAATGGAACAGCTACTACTGCAAAGCTTACCAATAACGCTATTGCATTCATGTTTGAGGAGATTCGACTGGATATGAACGGCTCAACTATTGATCGAACCAGGAACCCCGGGATCGCCTCAACTTTACGCAACTATGCTGCTCTCAATCCAATGGAGTCTGATCGCTTGCTGAATGCTGGATGGTGCTATCCTGGAGAAGACATGGACATTGTGAATGCAGCAAATGGAGCCATCAACGCCATAGTACCGCTTTCGATGCTTCTGGGATTTGCTGACGACCACAAGGAACTCATACTCAATAGCAAGTTTGAGTTGGTGCTGATTCGATCCAAGGACTCTAAAAACTGTATTATAGCGCCTGAGGGTGAAGAGAATGCAAGCGTTAAACTTGCACGAATCGAGTGGAGAATGCCAGTGATACGACTTTCTGATGCTGAAAAGGTTGAAATTCTCAAGATTGTCAAGTCGGACAAGGCGCTGTATCTCCCATTTAGGACCATGGATTTGCATACTCAGCCTGCTGTGCCGCAAACTAAATCATTCACTTGGAATGTCGCCACCACATCAAAAATGGAGAAGCCGAGATTTGTCATTTCCGGTGCTCAAACTTTAAGATCGAGTAATGCATCTAAAGACGGTTCTCTTTTTGATCATTGTAACATAACTAATTTGAGAATGTATCTTAATAGCGAATGTTATCCCTATCATGACATGAATTTGGATTTTGGAAACTCTAGATTTGCATCTTTGTATGATATGTACTCAAAGTTTCAAAACTCTTACCATGAAAAAGAGAACTATCCTTTATTGAAGAGAAAAGATTTTCTTAAATTTGCACCTATATTTGTTATAGATTGCTCACATCAACCAGAGGAAGTTGTAAATGGTGCTGTTAACATTAGAATAGAAATTCAAGCTAGTGCAAATATTCCTGTACAGACCACTTTGTATTGTTTGATAATTCACGATAAAGTATTTACATACAAGCCTCTGACTCATGTGATGCAGCTTTTATTTTAAACTAATCATTGTAAGGATTTGTTTTTTCATTAGCAATGTAAGGATTATTAATGAATAAAAACACTATGTAAAAGCATACTTTCATTCTTTTTATTGTTATTATTTATCCTGCATTTCCATGACTTTCTTCCTCCAACTCCTCGTTCCAACATATTGCATTACATTTGCATCAGCCAGGTTAACTAAATGGTAGTCTATAAACGATTCAAGTCTTTTTAGCCTGCAAATTTCATCTCTATTTAAAAATATTTCACAATCATTTAAATTAGTGTTCAAAAATTTTATTTCTGTCTCTTTCATATATGCAACAATATTATAAGAGAAAACAATATTTTCACAATATTCCACACGCGGATACTTTCTCGTTTGGAGGAATGCACTGAATGTAGGAAGACTCTCACGAATTATCTCCCAATCTTGAATTGTCATGTATAAAAATTTGTCTGTGTTTTTCACTAAAAGCACTGGAAGATCATGGAAGAATCCTATGTTAATGCTGCGCCTTTTCGAGATGTAGACGTCTCGGCACACGCTTCTTACCGGCATGTTTCTTGGGCGTCTCGATGTTGCTTATTCTATCCTCCAATAGCGTCAGCCTCCTTTGCAGGTCTGCAAAGCTGTTCCTCTTCTTCTTCCCCTTATTGCACCGCCTGAAACATTACACAATGAAGGTCTTAGAAAAGTTCTTGGTGAAGTTAAGGTATCCTGAAAAGAATTACATATTTTCGTTAGTGTACACTTAAAATGAGCCAATGATTTTTATATATGTGAAAATACTTACGTCAATGTTTTCCCGAGTTCTGCAGGCTTTCCAGGAGGAGACTCGGAGGTCGTCTGTGTTAGATCCCCAGCCTGCTGTGAATTGGAATCCTGTTCTTCATCTATGTGTTTAGCATACTGCTGTGCAATGGGATATTCCACTATATATTCCGGTTCTTTATCATCGGAATCTACCTCGGTTTTAGGCGCTGGTGTCGTCATTTGAATTCTGCAAAAGTCATTATAATTTCCAGTGTTAGTCGTATACAACTGCTCTTGTACTATAGTAGCATGTAATGTATGCTAGTATCGCATGCAATTAATGTTTACATTAATGTTCTCTGAAGTTACGTATATGACAATAGCAATGTACAATAATGATACATATTTAAAGAGGTACTCACTTTAAATTTCTCTGTCTGAAGAGGAATACACTGCAGCTCTCATTGCATGGAAAGTATGACGCCATCTTGTCGTGCACCTCTGATTTTGCACACAGTACAGAGTGAGTATACCCATTGCAGTACTCTGAATGCCACAGAGAGCCGTGATTTGAAATGAGGCTGAGCTTCTTACCCTCACTTTCGGTATCAGTTTCTCTGGAAAGAAAGAAGGCACAATAGAATGAACCATTTTAATTTTTTCACTCTTTTTTAGAGAACAATTGCACTCTTTTTAGAGCTTGCATTCAATAATAAAAACGATACTTACATGATGCTTCTTTTGTAGACAGGGCAGTTGTCTGTGCATATGCCTCGAGAAGTCATCTGGTCATGATAGGAAGGCATGTTACACACTATAGAATGCATGATGCCATTACACGACTCTTTATGATAATATGTATAATGGTATGATTCTTCTCCGCATTCACTCCAAAAATCGTCCATTGTATTATCGACTCGATTACACCTCGAATAATATTCAGAGCAGTGCGAGAAGGGGCTGCTTATATATAGCGGCTAGAAAAACCGGTTCTTCTATCACATGTAATGACTTGCAGAGAGGATCGGTGGGGGGGAGCGATCTATAGGGAGGGGGGATGAATGTGTTTTTCTATGCAAGTGAATAAATGATTCAGTGAGGGAAATGAAAACTTTTATTATAGAGAGGCAATGCACGTAAAGGTTTTTGATATCTCTGTTTGAAAGAGATAATTGTTGCGTTACATGTATGTGCATGTGTGTGCATGCGTGCACCAGTGTATTCATGTTGATGTATGCACATGTGCTCGTGTATATGGGAGTGCCTGGATGTGTACAAGTCGTTGAGAAAGAAAGAGATAGATAGATTGAAAGAGGAAAAAAGGAAGAAAGAGAGAGAAGAAAGAAAATAAAGAATCGTGTCTAGGTATCGGAATATCTAAGTATACGCAGGGGTTTAATATAAATAATTATATTTGTTAAATACATACATTTTAATCTGACCCGTTCACGGTTCAATAATTTAGTATTTATTATAGAGTTCCCTATGAAGGTTCGAACTATGGGCTTCTGGTTCCTAAGAATACAGCTCGTTAAACAGCGTAATATTGTATAAATTAAATTATATTTGTTAAACACGCTTTAATCTGGGCGCGCAATACTCACATAGTTTAATATTTATTAAGCATTAGAGATTCGCTGGGTAAGATTCGATCTAGAACCCCCTGAACACCCTTTTATTAATCATTGTAATGATATATAAAAATTAAATTATACTTGTTAAATGTGTTATAATCTGACCTTGCATAGTTTAATATGTATTAAGCATTAGAGTTTCGCAGATTCGAACTAGGGTCCCTCTGAACGGTCTTTCATTAATTAGGATAATAATGTATAAAAAATTAAATTATATTTGTTAAATACATTTTTTTAATCTGGTGGTGCATAGTTTAATAGTTATTGCGAGTTAGAGTTTCACTTGGTAAGAGTCGAGCTAGAATTCTCTGAACGCCTTTTTTATTAATTAGGGTAATGATATAATAATATCAATCATCAATTTCTCATTAGCAATAAACTTTTGATTACAGCAAGAATCGAACACCGATCTATGGATATCACGCAGAGGTTTAATGCACGTAATGAAATGTATATTAGGCGCTTTTTCAGTCACTGCCTGAAATAAACCAAGCAGAATGCTTGTTAACTATGCCCCCTCAGGCAAAATCATGATGGCCGACTGACGTTGTTACGCAGAGTTGGTAAACGAGTTTCTCTCTCTTTCACACAAACAAGGACAGGGCGAGTATAAAGCAACCCTCGAATTCTTTTGTTAACTAGCAGGTGGTCAAACAATGGAAAAGGTCAGGCTTTGTTATGGAGTAGTGGGATGGGAACGCCGCAGGTGTCTTTCTAAACTAGTCTTGCCCAGGACAATAGAAAGGCACACACAATAGAATCTCTTACACAATGGAAAGGGTCAGGCTTTGTTATGGAGTAGTGGGATGGGAACGCCGCAGGTGTCTTTCTAAACTAGTCTTGCCCAGGACAATAGAAAGGCACACACAATAGAATCTCTTACACAATGGAAAGGGTCAGGCTTTGTTATGGAGTAGTGGGATGAGTATGCCAGACGGTCTTTCTAAAGAATGCTTGCCCCGGGACAATAGAAAAGCACACACAATAGAATCTCTTACACAATGGAAAGGGACCGGCTTTGTTATGGAGGTAGTGGAACGAGAAATAAAGGCTTGCACCAGACAATAGAACTTGTTTCTCTGTTAACTGACTTAGGTTCTCTTTGTCACAACCCTAATTCATCATGGGCTTTGTTCATTTTGACAGCTGAAGGGTAAGCATTGTTCTTTTGTTAAAAGTTAGTGGAATGAGTATGCCACGTGTTCGACACACAATGGAAGTGGGGGTGGGTAACTGACCAGGTGCAGAAGTGGCCTGATGTGGAATGGGTAGGAAAAACATCTCGCCTTTGTTACAGAACCTTAAATTTATGGCCCCTTTGTTCGGTTTAACAAGTGAAGGATAACCTTAATTGCTTAACTGTCAAGCCTCCATTGTACTCAACAAGATTTACGACCGCAGTTGCAACTAAAACTACCAAGGTCCTGCGGGGGGAGGGAGGGGGGAAGTGGGGGAGGGGCTAATTAGCATATTAATTGACATTCCATGCATATTAAGTGGCCGTGAATGCCCATTCTCCTACTACTTACGTGTGATTGAAGTTTTTAACTTTTTCAATATAAGCTATGAAAATTAATTAATTAAAACTGAGCTATTTAATATGTTTTAACTAGTGGCCAAAATTTTAAATGCAGAATTTCTGAAGCTCTCCTGAACATTCTATGTTAGTAAGTTATAAAGTATGGTCCAAGGAGAATTTTCAACAGTGAAAAATGCTGAAAAAATGAGAAAAACGGAGTTTTAAGGTTCAATGCAGTGCTTAACCTAAATAGTACAGGACCAATTAAACAGGAATTTGCACCTTTTAAATTGTTTATATTAAGAAACAAACGTGTAGCATGAAAGTACAAATTATAAGTATGCTAAAAATGTAAAAAATAAAAAATCTAAAATGTTAACATTCTTTTTATCATATTTCACTGATGGATTGCCTTGAGCCATACACACTATACATAACTGACGTTTCTTAGAAATGCCCGCGGTTTCATCCACAAGAACTGCAACAAACTGAGCTACCAAGATTTCCTGTTTAATTTTCTGGATTACCTAAATGTTCCCCCATGCTTCTGTTACCATGCTAGCCTCTAGTTCTCGAGGTCACGGGTTCAAACCCGGCGAAGGACGATGGATATTTTCGGGCGTAAAAATCCTTAGCATGGCTGCTCCAACCCCCATCTCTCTTTTCCCCTAAACGCGCGTTTACAACATAATTTACACTGCGCAAGATGAGATAGGGACATCGTTTCATCAACCTGCTCACAATAAAACTGTTGACGTCCTACCATGAGTGCCTTCAATAACGCTGTCATTTACTTTCTAATTGTGATTTGTCCTTTTCTCTTCAGTTGTGGCAATGAATGTTAATAAACGCCAATGCAGATAAGTTGTGAAGTGTAGGATGATCCTCACGTCCTATATGGAATAATCGCCACTGATCTTTCTACATGCACACTCATAGTTCAAGGGACCCTGGACTCACTTGAGCTACAGTTCATCCAATTCATTCACAGTCTCTTTAGATATAAGTAATTAAAAGAAACCTTTGTAGAAGAGATTGAGTTGAGTGTAATATGTTAACTATGTAGCTGCATTTGTATTCAGAGTATTCCGAGTATCATATCTTTGCTTGTGTGGTATATTTGTTATTGCATTGTTGGTTGAATAAAGAGAACATGGCTTAATATACACAATGGGTCTGTGTTTGTCTTATACTTGCTTCCCACAACATACTGGTGCGGAAACGCAGGTATACTGTAAATACTATAAATACTATCAATATTTACGTGAAGACAATCTCCAAGACAAAACCCAGGCAGAGATTATCTTCTACACTGCGTGAGAAGCTTTTGTCTCGACTGCTGACGCAAACCAGACACCATGCATGCAAGCTAAGTTTCAACGATTTTGTTTTACTTTTAAGCTTGTCGATAATGAATATTTATTATTAGGGCGTAGAACCGCCTAAAATACTTTATTACTGATAGTTCTGCGTATATTGTACCACTTCCAACGTGTAATAATAGAATTTAACACAGCGCTCAGTCCGTAATAGAGATTCTGCAAATCCGACCAGGCTTGCCACACTAATTTATTGTATGGAA
This sequence comes from Deroplatys truncata, assembly GCA_030765065.1. Lineage (NCBI taxonomy): Eukaryota > Metazoa > Arthropoda > Insecta > Mantodea > Mantidae > Deroplatys > Deroplatys truncata. Next base: position 376,032,113 of record CM060990.1, read on the forward strand.
GACGAAACTGCTAACCGACTTCACAATTTAAAGCGTAAGCACGCTAGAGAGAGGGTAAATGCTACTCACTTTACGAACATCATTAATAATTTCACAGTTGCAACCCCAATAGAGGGCTATCAATACTATCGTAGTCGTCATTAAGACACATGTTCCTGGGTTCATTACGTGTTCCCACCTCTCGTCAGATGAGGGTACGTCGAGAATCACTACTTAGACCGAATCTGCTCTCATTCGAGAAGAGCACGCGACCCCATTCCTCGTTGGTCCAATTTTGATGCTCTTGGGACCATCGCAAAAGGTCCCGCCGATGTGCTGAGGTCAATGGAACTCAACGAACCGGCGGTCGGGCAAAGAGACCACCTCTGTGTAGTCGCCGTGCCACTGTGTATCGTGAAATTGTGTGCCTAGCTATCTTGTCCAATGTGGTTGCAATTGCACCCGCTGTTTGGTGTGGATCCCTTCTTTACTTTTGCACAATGTAGCGGTCATCTGCTGCTGTAGTTGAGCGTGATCGACCACCACCTCTCCTTGGGACAGCAGTGCCTGTGGTTTGGAAGTTTCCCCATGCACGCGGAACAATGCTGTGAGCAATTCCAAACTCCTGAGCAACACTCGTTACACTTCACCCTTCTACCAGTTTCTCGATGATTCTTCCCCGTGTGAAGTCATCCAAATGGTGTCTATGACGAACACAACTACAGTGCACCGTAACAGCTCGCTAATTGCCACACACCGTCTTGTCCTGTTTCGTCAACTGCCCCGTGTTGCAGGACAAGACCCATTTGGCACTATAGGCTCGCTACACTCACGCCATGTGACGTCCAGCTTTCTGTGACGTGTGAGAGACCTCTGGCAACATGCTCCCGCACCTTCATCTACTTACATATAGTAGTTCATTTGTTATGTTACTTTACCCATCTGGACCTTAGGTTTTGCACACCAGTGTATATTATTAGCTCACTGATCTGATGAACATCATCCAACTACCAATATGCAAATGGGCCACAAACCCTGCTAGACTACAACATATATGAAAATCCGAACATTTGCCTGCATATAAGGATACACAGTTTTAAGTATTGATTGGGACACACAATTCGACACGATTTCTATATCGCCCTCTATACAGGATGTATCGACAGAAGTGTATGTCCCTGCTAAAACAAACGGATTAACGATAATCCTGCCGCTAGGGGCGCTATTGTCACCGTTAGTGTCCCCTCGAATGGCGGGAAAATTTGAATAATAGCAACAGGACTGTGGTCAATCCAGATGTTTTAGCCGGGACAATTTTTTCTTTATTTTTTCTGATACATGTTTATTACTTATAGATTAAGGGCCGGTTTCACCAACAGATGCTAAATTTTAACACAATGTTAAGCTGATTTAACACTTAGGTTAACAGAAGTTCTGCTTCATCAAACAACGTTAACTTTAACAATGTATTAAAGTTGGTGTTAAATTAGCATCGCCGTACCCCTGCGTTAAGGCGTTTATCAAATATTAGAAGTTGGAAAATGACTGCCGCAAACCAAGCTGCTGATGCGAGTTTGCTACAATTGGCGTTTTTGAATGCTATTCCCAATAGAAGAGCAGTCATACGTCGTAATAAATTTGAAATCCTTCAAAAGGAGGAATGTTAAAGCGATATAGACTGCCCAAGGTGTCATGAGCATGGTTTTATGGGAAATACGCGGGGTTAGAATACTATCAACAGAAGGATGCCTTATTCTCCTATGCTACAAATGTGAATTAGGTACTTAGATTTTATGCTAATAACATATTTCAATTACTTGGTGGGTGATAATGTTAGTATTTCCAAAGGTACCGTTTGTGGGTTTATCCGGAAGGTTTCCAAAACAATTGCTTCATGAAGCACACAGTAGTTTTTTTTTCGGATCTGCTTGATTAATCGGCGATAACAAATTTTCTTCCGCTTTAGCTTCATTGCAGTGTCCACCACCAGTTTTAAACCGTCCTAAACGCTCTTCGCACCTAACGTTTCTGTTGCTGCGCTTTATATTACCATAAAGTTGCCGTAATTGCTTACTGGACTTAAAAGAAACACGTTCATTCGAATTAAATTACTCGTGGATTTTGTCCCAGGCTGAGCTGTTATCCTTTAACCCAATACCATCGGCTTTTTCGGACTTGATAATGCGTCTATTCTTTAATATAGTCAAATGAAAAATTCAACGCCACAGCCGGGATTTGAACACAGTTCTCCCGCTCTCCGTGCGGTTGCTCTAACCATTTAGCTACTGTGATAACATGCCGGGGAGACATTGAATTCCCCAATTGACCTAAGTTGTTTCCCAGACAGACCACTAAGGCACCTCACTCGAGATGACAATCTTAGCGGCGACCTGCTATCGCAAGTACTTCAGTGCTGGATAAATGGGTTTTTTAAGGTTTTATTTATTATTATATTTAAATTAGTTATACTTTTTATAGACCTTAGCCTAGTCTTAGCAAGTTTTTAATAGAGTCAACTGAAAAATTCAACGCCACAGCCGGGATTTGAAGACGGTTCTCCCACTCCCCGTGCGGTTGCTCTAACCATTGAACTACTGTGACATCATGCCGGTAGGACACTGAATTCCCCAATTGACTCAAGTTGTTTCCCAGACAGACCACTAAGGCATCTCACTCGAGATGACAATCTTAGAGGTGACCTGATATCGCAAGTACTTCAGTTTTGGGTAAATGTTTTTTTTAAGGTTTTACTTTTATTACTATTATTATTATTATTATTATTATTATTATTATTATTATTATTAGCCTGGTCTTGGAAAGTTTTTAATATAAGTAATAAACACATTCTTATTAATCAGATGTTAATTAACGTGTTTCAAATTTCATCTGACATCGCGATTTTAACCTCAAACAATCCGGAGCATCACATGGCAATGTCATGAATATAAATAGTTGTCTGCTACTGAAACAGAGAGCGCAGAGATACGTAGGCAAAAGCGCATCGAAGCACTTTCAGAAGCAGTGTAATTCGGCCACCGCCTTCTCGAAACCTAGAGTTCCCAATTGTCTTTGACGTTAACAAAATGATAGCTAACAATTTGGCGTAAAAGCTTGATGAAATGCAAAAGTTTTAACATTATGTTAAACTTTGAACACCTTGTTAACAAATACGATGTTAAGAGTATTTTTTAACATTGGTTGGTGAAGCCGACCCTAAGTACAAAATAATATAATGGATAATTAAATACATAGGAAGTGGCCATAATGTGGCAGACTTAGGAACTAAATGGACATAGTGTAGTGCTTGATCTATGGAGTAACACTAATTGGCAAACTTTACAAACTAAAATGGTGTCTATCACAGTGCCATATTCGTTTAGGGTGAACTTTGGAAATAAGTGGAAAGCGCTATGATTGAATATTTACATGGCGCACCTAGCGGTGGCTTTTTGAACTGTTTCACTCGCGCACCAAAATCATTTTGAAGAGCGTGAAGCATCATGGTGGGTCACGTGATCACTATATTCTTAATTACTGCTGCCAATGCTGAACTTTGGGGCATCTTTCGTGGTAACACAGGTGATAAGCAGATGAGAGAAGTTGTCGTGTATGTCTCGCTGAAGTTGGGTATAGAGACGGGTACGGCAAATTCGTTGATGTGGTTGATACGGAAGCATCCTTCATTGGTGACCCTGTGACATAGAGTGAGTGTTTTGGAGGTTCCAAAATAGACGTGCACAGTGCGTCTGCTTGGTAGCGATGGATTTGGAAGGGCTTACTGGTGTCGTCGACTTTCTTGACGTCTAGATTGACCGTGACTGTTTTGATGTTCTCGGAGGTGAGGGTAAAGGAGGCGTTTATGTGGGAGGGAAACTCTCTTTGGAGAGCTGGGCTTCATAAATCAGTTTCAAATATAGGTTATTTCCTACGTTGGCAGGTCATTGAAGATGTATAGCGTGAACTTGACGGCGTATCCTTTGAAGCCGTTTTTGAGAGCCTCTTCTTCTTGATAGACAATGCAGAAGTTGACCGTATTGAGCTGTTGCACGAGCTAGGGAGAGGCCTTGTCGAATCTTGAGAGTATAAATACTTCTGTATCGTTGTCGAACTTGACAACGGGCTTTGTGCTGTACTTGGTGTCTACGGATTTGTATTGTCGAACAAGGTACGGACACGTCCGTTTTTCTGTACGGACACGCTGACGGTATTGGCGTTGCACGATAGGTTGTCTAGTTGCCGAAGAGCGTCCTGGAACATAGCCGACAGAAAAACAATTTTCATAAATGGAATGAGGTCCGTCGAGGTGAGTGTATGATGTGGCAAGTTGTAATGCTGTTTGCACCTGCAATATGGAGCGTAGACTTCTCGAGTTTCTAAGGAAAATGGTTCCAAACGAGGTCGACGCCTGCTGGTGGATAGCATTGGAGGAAGGCGTTACCGTTTTGCAAAAGAACTTGGCGTTCACCTAATAGTAGAACTTTAATGCGGCGTGCGCTTTCTAGGTACTTGAGCAGTACTATAAAACAGACGCAGGTCATGTAGTCTTTCTTCCGTTGTACTTGCGCAGAAAACGGTGGATGCGGCGAAGCAGTTGGACGAGGTCTTCGTAGAATCCTTGATGGCACTGGTGCATGGGTACGTAAGTCGGCCTCGAAGTTTGCAGCTGCACGTTGTATGAAAGCAGTTGGAGCAGTAATGCGTCGTATACGGTACGTCCAACATGCCACGCCGAGAGATCCATAGCAACTGAGCGTGATAGTGTCTGTGTATACCTATATAACTTTTTGGAAAAAGCCACAGTAATTATCACATACGTCACAGTGGTCCCATGGCAGGAGTCACAACCACAGAAGTTTGACATTCGGTGGAATGCTTTTATGGGGGAAAAACCCTAGTTTGACCGCCAGATGTTACTTTTGACGTAGCTTATTCTTATGCCGTATTCTTCATCTTGCACGGGAACTCTGTTTTTTCGATGCTCAACATCCAATTTCCGTGGATTTGATCAGGTCGGATATAAGGCGAGACATTGCCCAAATGCACGGCCAAACATTTACAAAGATGATGCGTCCGTCGTTTCTCATGTGCAGCATTTTATCCGGTGAGATGTATTGTTCGTAGGATACTACGTGTAGGCCCCTTTTGGGAACAAATTCGAACAGCTGATCTGGTTCGTCATCCTCATCGCTTTTGTGACCCTCACCGTGGTCATAGGAACGACACAAGCTTGCTTTAAAATGAATATCTTGCAGACTCATTTTGGATATGACAGTGGATTTTTCCTCGCACCTATGGCACTTGACCTTGATGGATTTGCCGTCGTAGCGGTGCATTGGGTGTATTCTTTTGGGGGTTGTCCCTGTAATTCGTAATGTTTAAGCACCTTGGCTCCGTCGCAGTACACGGATACGTAGCTGCTATATCCCGAGACGTGCGCTTGCTCAGACTTGTTTGAGGAGACTGAGTTGCAGATCCGTCGTACCTTTTTTATGCAATCTCTTTTACGTGTTGCAGGTAATAGGCTTTGAGATAATGCTCCACTTCCAGGTGGCTTCTAAAGACGACGCAACGTATCCACTTTGTGTGAGAGAGAGCAATGGGGTTTAAGGGCGCACAACAGCCCAGGTTTTAAACTCCCTCACTAAAGCTAAAAGCGTCAACAGTTAAAATAAAAGCACGATAAAGGAAACTAAAGAGCAGTTAAAACACAGAAGTACAGATGTAAAAAACAAACACTGCCACTTGCGGTAGAACGCCAAGTGAAAGTCCTAGAGCGTTAAAACAGAGATAAAACGGTTAAAAACAAGTTGCATGAACCCCTTTGATTCGGAATAAAGCTCATAGGACAATCTGTATCCGGGAAATAAAACCACTTTGTGAGATAAAGGCTAAAAGACGTCCTACAACAGTAAAAATATCTGCAAGTAGATCGGAAATCCGGTCTGGCAGAGACAGACGCCGGTGTAAAGGAGCTAAAAAGTGACACTGGAGTAAATTGTGACGGATCGTCAAAGGTACGCCACAGTGCACACAAACTGGTGCGGGATCACCATTTAATAAAGAATTATGGCTAAAACGGCAATGTCCAATTCTTAGTCTGGTTAAAATTACCTTTTCGCGACGAGAGGGGCATATAGAGGTAACCAACGTGGTAGGGATGGGCTTAATCTCTCGGAGTTTGTCCCCCTGGACCAAGGACCATTCCTCTCCCCAACGCAAATAAATGGCGCGGCGTAAAACAGTATTAAATGGCGCAAAGAAACAGAGGAGCTAAAACACCTGGGCGATAAAATAGCAGCCTTAGCAGCAGTCTCGTTCCCTGGCAGGCCTACATGACCAGGAACCCACACAAACGACACGTGTGTGCCGAAACGGCTTAGAGTGTGAAGACAATCCTGAATACACTGCACAATAGGATGGAAAGTGTACAACGGCTGGAGGCTCTGAAGTGCGCTCAGGGAATCCCAACATATAAAACACCGCTGTATACAATGTCGCCGTACATAAAAAAGAGCCTGGAGTACACCAAAAAGTTCGGCTATAAAAATGGAACACTGCCGTGAGAGACGAAATTTAAAACTGCAGGCACCAACAACAAAGGCACATCCTACACCCCGATCGTCCTTCGATCCATCAGTATATATAAAAACACCATCCCTCAGAGATCCTTTGAGCGATAAAAAGGCAGAACGAAAGATGAAGCTGGGGATTGTGGACTTTGGCATAGACGCCAGCCCCTGATAAAAAGTGGATTCTGGGCACAGCCACGGGGAAAAACTGTTTTCTCCCCGGGAAACCACACAAGAATGTTCGACGTTCAATCCCCGAAGCAACTGCCGAAAACGTACTTCTGGGGGAAGAAGTGCCAGGGAGCAAGACTCATACAGACGATCTAGAGAATCATCAAAAAGAGTCCATGCGTTGGGTATTCTGGCATGCTGGAGAGGCGGTAAGCATAGCTGCAAAGAAGATCGTCACGCCTATAAGACAACGGAGGTTCGGCAGCTTTAGCACAAAGACTCATGACAGGGCTTGTGATTAATGCACCTGTGGATAGGCAAATACCAAGGTGGTGAGTGGAGTTTAGGTGGCGTACGAATGAGGGTCGTGCAGAACCATACACAATACATTCGTAGTCCACTTTGGAGCGGACCAACAGTCGATAAATGCGTAAAATAACGGTCCGATCAGCTCCCCAGGATGTGCCGCTTAAAACGCGTAAAATAGAAAGAGAACGATGACACCGAGCTTTCAAGTATGCTATGTGGGATGACCAACAAAGTTTTCGGTCAAAGAGTAAACCCAGGAATTTCACTTGGTCTGCGAAAGGCAGAGCTTCAGGGCCGAGCCGGAGAATGGACTGGGGAAATCCCTTCGGCGCCAAAAATTGGCACACACGGTCTTTTCGACAGAAAACCGTAACCCATGTGTAATACTCCAGGAGTACAGACTGTCAAGCCAACGCATGAGTAGTCGTTCCATGTGGATGGTCCGCCGAGAGGTAAGGTAAATAGCAAAATCGTCAACAAAATGTGACGCTGAAATTCCTGGTGGAACACAGTCCACAATAGAATTAATAGCTGCAGCAAACAGTGTGACGCTGAGCACAGAGTCCTGAGGGACCGTTCTCCTGAGTAAAAAGCTGGGATAAAACCGAACCCACACGTACTCGAAATATCCGGTCCTTCATATACTCCCGAACGAAGATAGGGAGACGACCTCGAAAACTCCATCGATGGAGAATACCAAGAATGCCTGTCCTCCAACACGTATCGTAAGTTTTCTCTAAGTCGAAAAATACGGCTACAGTATGACACCGATGTACAAATCCCTTCATTATAGCTGTCAAAATGTTTACTAGATGGTCAGCAGTGGAGCGGTACCGGCGGAAACCGCACTGCACGCTCGTTAAAAGTTTCCGAGTTTCCAGCCACCATGTTAACCGCCCGTTGATTATGCGTTCTATTTCCTTGCAAACGCAACTGGTTAGGGAAATAGGGCGGTAATTGGAAGGTAGTTGACGATCCCTCCCAGGTTTCAATACGGGAACAATGGTGACTTCACGCCATACTGAGGGAAACGTACCATCTTGCCAGATACACCTGTAGGATGATGATGAGATGGGGCTTAACGGCGCACAACTGCTAAGGTTATTAGCACCCTTACTATGTGTAAAATATAAAATGTAAAAGTCAAAAAATTAAAAAAACCACACAAACCGCTTGGTCAAAAACACTAAAAAACACAACAGAACAAATACTAAGATCCACACACTAAAATAATGGTAAACAAGAGAATAAAACAACGGGTCAAGAACTGTAGAATGCGAGGAACACGAGCGCCAGATGTCCACTGGGGAGGAGTGCCCCCATTAAAGATAATGTAAAATCAAACAGCTAAAAGGCGCTCAGCGCATCAAATGCGACGGCTAAAACTAATGTCAGTGATAAAACGTAAAAGACATTCTACAGCATGCGCGTCGTCTGCCAAAACGTTGGCTAGGTCAACAGGCAGACCAACACGAACGCGCAACGGAGCTAAGACTTGACACTCTGCTAAAATGTGACGCACCATTAAGGGCGCATCACACTGCTCACAGAGTGGTGCGGGGTCACCACTGAGCAGGTATCTATGGCTAAAAAGACAATGTCCGATTCGTAAACGATCTAAAAGTACCTCTTCCCAACGAAACGAACGAGAAGAGGTACCCCGGACTAACGGGAGTGGCTTAACCTCTCGTAACGTGTTCCCCCGATGGGCCGTCCACTCATCCCTCCAAAGCGAGTGGATGCGGCTACGTAAAATAACAAGCATATCTGACGAGGAAACAACAGCAGTAAAATATCTGGGTAATAAAATCGCCGATTTGGAAGCGGCGTCGGCAGACTCATTCCCTGAGATGCCCACATGACCTGGAATCCACAGGAAGGAGACGCTGATGCCAGAGGCACCAGCGAGTGGAGCAGGTCATGTATGCGCTATACGAGAGGGTGGTAACTGTACAGCACGTTAATACTCTGAAGGGCACTCAGAGAATCTGTACAAACAACACACTGCCGCAAGTCGCGCCGCTGAACGTATAAAACAGATTGATGAATACTAAAAAGTTCGGCGGTAAAAATCGAACAGTGACCCGGTAAACGAAAAGCAAAACTATGATGATCAGAAACAAAGGCACACCCTACTCCATCATCAGTCTTAGATGCATCAGAAAATATAAAGGGCAAGTCCCCGAGTTGCGCCTGCAGTTCTAAAAATGCTGACCTAAATACTGAAGAAGGGGTCTCATTCTTCGGCAGCGACGATAACCCAAGGTGACAGTGGGCCTCAGCTCACAACCATGGGAGAAAAAGCGTTTCCCCCCCCTGGGAAGGGCCGGCGCTGGCGCAACGTCCAAATGCCGAAGGAGTTGTCGAAATCGAACCCCTGGATGTAGTAATGCAGAGGAGCTAACTAAATATTGTCGATCAAGCGAATCCTCGTAAAATAAGGACGGGTAGTTTAACAAACTTGAGAGTCGACAAGCATAGCTGCATAAAAGCATCTCACGCCGGAAGGACAGCGGAGGCTCTGCAGCTTCTGCGTACAGACTAGGTACAAAGCTAGTTGGAAAGGCCCCTGTAGCGACCCTTATACCACGATGATGAATGGTATTCAAGCGACGTAACACAGATGGACGTGCCGATGAATAGACAATGCACCCGTAATCAAGCTTGGATCGGACCAAGCAGCGATAAATACGCAGAAAGACGGTCCGATCAGCTCCCCAGGATGTGCCACTTAAAACACGTAAAAGATTAAGAGAACGGTCACACTTTGCTTTTAAAAAGGAAACGCGACAAGTCCAGCACAGCTTTCGATCAAAGATCAACCCCAAAAATTTCACCTCGTCTGCAAACGGAAGGACCTCGGGCCCAAGATGGAGAGAGGGCGGAGGGAATGCCTTCTGGCGCCAGAAATCAATACAGACGGATTTCTCGGCGGAGAAATTAAAGCCGCTGGCGTTACTCAAGGCGTAGAGAGGGTCGATACAGCCCTGGAGACGGCGTTCGAGTAGACAGGTCCGCCGTGAACTGCAATAAATGGCAAACTCGTCAACAAAAAGGGACGATGAAATGCCAGGTGGAATACAATCAACAATGGGGTTGATAGCAATCGCAAAAAGTGTGACACTGAGTACAGAGCTCTGCGGTACTCCGTTCTCTTGAATAAAACGACTAGATGAAACCGAGCCCACACGTACACGAAAGACGCAGTCCGTCATAAACTCCCGAAGAAATGTGGGAAGATGACCGCGGATATTCCATGCGTGAAGTGTACGTAAAATGCCGCCCCTCCAACAAGTGTCATAAGCTTTCTCCAGGTCAAAAAATACAGCCACGGTTTGACACTTTCTCAGAATTCCATTCATAATATGCGTCGACATGGACACCAGGTGGTCGACGGTAGAGCGATATCGACGAAATCCGCACTGAGCGTTTCCTAGAAGTTTCTGAGACTCAAGCCACCATATCAACCTCCCGTTGATCATGCGCTCCATCACCTTGCAAATGCAACTGGTGAGGGAGATAGGGCGGTAGCTGGAAGGTGGTTGGCGATTCTTCCCAGGCTTAAGTATAGGGACAATGGTGGCTTCGCGCCAAACGGAAGGAAAAATACCGTCTTGCCAAATACGGTTATAGACCTGTAAGAGAAAGAGTTTACTGTCAGCTGAAAGGATCTGTAACGTCAGGACATGAATGGCGTCCGACCCAGGAGCGCAGTGCCTAGAGCAATGAAGAGCGTGCTCCAGCTCCCTCATTGTGAAAAGTTCGTTATAGCATTCTGTATTAGCAGACCGAAAATTATAGGATGCGGAATCTAGCTGGCCTTTAATACACTGAGAGCCGGCGGAATAATGGTCTGAATTGGAAAACGCCTCAAAGGCAGTACCCAGAGCGTTAACAATGGCATCCGGATCCACTATGGTGGCATTGGAAACCTGTAGGCCAGAAGCAGTACAATGCGACACTTTACCGGAGAAGCGACGAAGTTTATCCCAAACAACAGAGGAAGGTGTGAAGCGATTGAAGGACTCGACAAAACAAGCCCAAGATGCCTTCTTGCTATCCTGAATAATGCGACGAGCCCTGGCGCGCGATTGTTTAAAGGTAAGCAAATTATTAAGTGTAGGGTGACGCCGAAACACCCTAAGTGCAGATCTACGGTCACGAACGGCAACCCGACACTCGTTCTACCAAGGAACAGGAATCCGTCGAGGGTGAGTGGATGAACGGGGAATTGCGCATTCGGCGGCAGAGAAAATCGTAGACGTAAGGTGCTGCACTAGTTGGGTATTGTCGGTTAAGGGCTGGTCGTCAAAATGCATCAGGCTGGAGTACAAGCTCCAGTCGGCTTTTGTGAATATCCAGGCAGATATTCTGGAATGCTGTACGTGGTGTGACAGAAGAGAAACGATGCAGCGGTACTGATCGCTGGAGTAGGTGTCAGCGACGACGTTCCACTGCAGACGACTAGCAAGCTGGAGTGAGCAAACGGCAAGGTCCAAATGAGAAAATGTACCGGAAGAATCAGAAAGAAAGTAGGCTCGCCTGTATTGAGAATAGAGTGATTGAGCTGATCAAAAATGTCAGAAAGAAGAGTTCCCCCTCGCACAAGCCCTTGGCGAACCCTACAGGGGTTGATGGGCATTAAAATCGCCCAACAGAAGACATGGTGTTGGGAGAGCGGACAGGAGAGCTCGAATGTCCGCGGGAGCAAGGGGAGACGATAGAGGTGATTACACAAGGCAAACAGAAAAGAAAACACCGGGTAACTGCAGTCTAATGGCAACAGCTTGCGAGTCGGACGTAATAGTGAGAGTTTGAAAATGAACGTAGTTACGCACTAACAACATGACACCTTCATGAGTAGGAGTACCCTCCTCCGGTTCAAAGTCGTAGCGAACCGGAGTATATCCTCGGAAATCAAAAGATCATGAGGGCGAAGCTTAGTCTCCTGCAAACACACGACCATAGGCGAATGGGAACGCAATAAAAGTTGCAGTTCCGCCCTATGCGATCGCACACCACGTACATTACAGGTCTGGATAGCCATTAAGAAAAAGGGATAAACTGTCTACTTAGAAGGGCGGCTTAAAATTACCTTTTGATTAACCTTTGGGCTCGGGCTTTTGGTATGGAGTTGGTTAAACTCCATAGCCTCCTCCAAGGGAGGGCCCACGCGCTCAGAGCCAGAAACCGATTCAAGCGCCGAGAATCGATTCTGGGTGGCGATGGATGTGGGGTGCCGCTGAGCGCGGCTTGTCCCAGGAACTTCCTGGGACTGCAATCTCCGAGGAGGAGGAGAAGGTGAACTCTGCTAGGTGTGAACACGCGGAGGGTCTTTTAAAAAGTATTCTCTTCGAAATTTCTGCTTCGGCTTTTTCTCAGTGGCTTGTGACTTCATAGACTTTGGACCAGGTTTAGAGGGCTTGGTAACAGTAGCTGAAATGGACGGCCGGATGGTAGTGGCGGTCAACGCAGTCATGGTCCATGTTTGAGTCCCAGCATCCTTCTGGGGTACTGGCGAGGCAACAACAGAACTCAATGTTCCCGATCGCAGTAGCGAAGGTTGGCGCGCATGGTAACGCCTCCGGGCTTCGTCTTAGGAGAGTTTCTCCCTTACCCGGATCTCCTGGATCGCCTTCTCGTTCAAATACCGCGGACAGTCGCCAAATGAAGCAGAATGTGACCCTTTGGAATTGACGCAGACGGGGGCTGTTGAACAGGCACCTTCATGTGAGGGCTGGCTACATGTTACATAGATGTTAACGGCACTTTTACATGAGACTTGCGTATGCCCAAAACGTTGGCATTTAAAACATCGCAGAGGTCTAGGAATATAAGGCCTCACAGAAATCCGATCGTACCCTGCGGAAATGCTCGTAGGCAGATCGACGCCATCAAATGTTATAAACAGGGTACGAGTGGGTGCCAATACTCCGTCGCGTTTGGCCTGCACTTGATGCACTGCTGTCACCTTTTGGTCCGAAAGATAGTCTACGAGTAGATCGTCCGACATACTATCGAGGCTATGGGTGGTAATGACGCCTCGACAGGAGTTCAATGTGCGGTGCTTCTCCACACGGATCCCCTCAGGGGCTCACCTTATGTGAGTACGGGTTTTTGGCGCACCCGGGGGTTCCCGAGCCAATCATCGCCACATTCATCCCCTCACCCCATCCGGTCGACGTGGGTTCTTCTCGTGACCGGTGGACCCAAGGTAGGCTCTCGTGCGTTCTTTTCATTCCATCCATACCGCACCTCACCATCGTTTCTTTCTTCCCTTATCACTTTCCGGCCATTTCGCACCACGACATTCGCATATCTCTCTTTTTCTTCCCCGCCGGCCTACCTTGCGTGCGAAACGCCCACACAGTTTTAGTTTCTTTTAACTTTTTATTTAAATCCTCCGTGGACACAGCCTGACAGATACCCGCGCACCGCGTGCGCAGCTGGGTGAGTGGGTAATGGCGTCATCCCCACCACCCGGGGTCGTCATGTAGGGTTTGTGTTCGTATCCGCTGTTCAACTGCAGTCCCGCGGGGGGGGGCCATTGCATGAGCTGCTGACTTCTGACGGCGATTGGGTCCCTCTGTCTATGTTCTGGGAGGTGTGACCCTGGGGTGAGTCTGGTATAGATAGGCCACTCACCCAAGCCGGGGTAACGCCCGAGAAGTCAGAGCCCGAGGTCGGAGACGGTTGCAATGGTGGAGGATTTATTTCGCTATGGAGCACCCTTCCTCCATTAATACTAACAAGCGCCGAAAAGTTTTAGTAACAGAAGTGACACCACCGACAACTGGTTGTTACTTGGTCATTTCACGAACCGAAGAAGGACAAAGCTTTGAGAAGGTGAACCCTTTCATCATTCAAAAGGGCATTGATGCAATTGCGGGTGCGGTTCAGTCCTGCACTCGTCTACGGAATGGTTCCTTATTAGCCCAAACGAAATCCGATCAGCAAAGTAAGACCTTGTTGCGCGCTACGCTTCTCCACGGCTATCCCATCCGTGTGGAGAAGCACCGCACATTGAACTCCTGTCGAGGCGTTATTACCACCCATAGCCTCGATGGTATATCGGACGAGGACCTGGTAGAATATCTTGCAGACCAGAAGGTGACAGCGGTCCATCGAGTGCAGGCCAAACGCGACGGCGTATTGGTACCCACTCGTACCCTGTTTATTACGTTTGATGGCGTCGATCTGCCCACGAGCATTTCCGCAGGGTACGAACGGATTTCTGTGAGGCCTTATATTCCTAGACCTCTGCGTTGTTTTAAATGCCAACGTTTTGGGCATACGCAAGTCTCCTGTAAGAGTGCCGTTAACATCTGTGCAACATGTAGCCAGCCCTCACACGAAGGTACCTGTTCAACAGCCCCCGTCTGCGTTAATTGTAAAGGGTCACATTCTGCTTCGTTTGCCGACTGTCCGCGGTATTTGGACGAGAAGGCGATCCAGGAGATCCGGGTAAAGGAAAAACTCTCCTTCGCTGAAGCCCGGAGGCGTTTCCATGCGCGCCAACCTTCACTCCTGCGATCTGGCACATTTAGTTCTGTTGTTGCCTCGCCAGTACCACGAGTAGATGCCGAAACTCAGACCTGGACCTTGACTGGATTAACCGCCACTACCATCCGGCCGTCTATTAAGGCTACAGTTACCAAGCCGTATAAACCTGGTCCCAAGTCAATGAAGTCGCAAGCCGTTGAAAAGAAGCCCAAGCAGAAACTTCGTAGGGAAGATTTTTTAAAAGACCCTCCGCGTGCGCGCGGTAACAAAGGTTCACCTTCTCCTCCTCGGAGGTCGCTGTCCCAGGATGGTCCTGGGACAAGCCGCGCTCAGCGGCACCCTTCACCCATCGCCACCCAGAACCGATTCACGGCGCTTGAATCGGTTTCTGGCACTGAGCGCGTGGGCCCTTCCTCCGAGGAAGCTATGGAGTCTGACCAACTCCATACAAAAAGCCCGAGCCCAAAGGTTAAACAAAAGCTAATTTTAAGCCGCCCTTCTAAATAGACAGTTTATCCCCTTATTCTTAATGGCTATCCTGACCTGGAATGTACGTGGTGTACGATCGCATAGGGCGGAACTGCAACTTTTATTGCGTTCCCATTCGCCTATGGTCGTATGTTTGCAGGAGACTAAGCTTCGCCCTCACGATCCTTTTGCTCTCCGAGGATATACTCCGGTTCGCTACGACCTTGAACCGGAGGAGGGTACTCCTGCTCATGGTGGTGTCATGATTTTGGTGCGTAATGACGTTCATTTTACACCTGTCACCTTCGCCTTCACTTACCCGGCTTTTTGTTTTCTGTTTGCTCTGTGTATACACCTCCATCGTCTCCCCTCGCTCCCGCGGACATTCGATCTCTCCTGTCCGCTCTCCCAACACCATTTCTTCTGTTGGGAGATTTTAATGCCCATCACCCACTATGGGGTTCGCCAAGGGCTTGTGCGAGGGGAACTCTTCTTTCCGACATTTTTTATCAGTTCAATCTTTCCATCCTCAATACAGGTGCACCTACTTTCATTTCTGATTCTTCTGGTTCATTTTCTCACCTGGACCTTGCAATTTGCTCACTCCAGCTTGCACGTCGTCTTCAGTGGAACGTCGTCGCTGACACCTACTCCAGCGACCATTACCCCTGCATCGTTTCTCTTCTGTCGCACCACGTACAGCATTCCAGAGTACCTACCTGGATATTCGCAAAAGCCGACTGGAGGTTGTATTCCACCCTCCTGCATTTTGACGACCAGCCCTTCTCCGACATTCACCAACTAGTGCAGCACCTTACGTCTATGATTTTCTCTGCCGCCGAACGCGCAATACCCCGTTCATCCTCTCAACCTCGGCGGCCACCTGTTCCGTGGTGGAACGAGGATTGTCGGGACGCCGTTCGTGCCCGTAGGACTGCACTTAGGGTGTTTCGGCGCCACCCTACACTTGATAATTTGGTGACTTTTAAACAATCGCGCGCCAGGGCTCGTCGCATTATTCAGGATAGCAAGAAGGCATCTTGGGCTCGTTTTGTCGAGTCTTTTAATGTTTTACGCCTTCATCCGTTGTTTGGGATAAACTTCGTCGCTTCTCAGGTAAAGTGTCACATTGTACTGTTTCTGGCCTTCAGGTTTCTAATGCCACCATAGTGGATCCGGCTGCCATCGCTAACACTCTGGGTTCTGCCTTTGAGGCGGTTTCCAGTTCAGACCATTATTCCGCCGGCTTTCGCTCTATTAAAGACCGGCAGGATTCCGCATCATATACTTTTCGGTCTGCTAATGATGAATGCTATAACGAACTATTCACAATGAGGGAGCTGGAGCACGCTCTTCATTGCTCTCGGCACTCCGCCCCCGGGCCGGACGGCATTCATGTCCTGATGTTAAAGAACCTTTCAGCCGACAGTAAACTATTTCTTTTACAGGTCTATAACCGTATTTGGCAAGACGGCATTTTTCCTTCCGTTTGGCGCGAAGCCACCATTGTCCCTATACTTAAGCCTGGGAAGGATCGCCAACTACCTTCCAGCTACCGCCCTATCTCCCTCACCAGTTGCATTTGTAAGGTGATGGAGCGCATGATCAACGGGCGGTTGACATGGTGGCTTGAGTCTCAGAAACTTCTAGCGAACGCTCAGTGCGGGTTTCGTCGCTATCGCTCTACCGTCGACCATCTGGTGTCCTTGTCGACGCATATTATGAATGGATTTCTGAGAAAGTGTCAAACCGTGGCTGTATTTTTTGACCTGGAGAAAGCTTATGACACTTGTTGGAGGGGCGGCATTTTACGTACACTTCACGATTGGAATATCCGCGGTCGTCTTCCCATATTTCTTCGGGAGTTTATGACGGACCGCGTCTTTCGTGTGCGTGTGGGCTCGGTTTTATCTCGTCGTTTTATTCAAGAGAACGGAGTACCGCAGGGCTCTGTACTCAGTGTCACACTTTTTGCGATTGCTATCAACCCCATTGTTGATTGTATTCCACCTGGCATTTCATCGTCCCTTTTTGTTGACGATTTCGCTATTTATTGCAGTTCACGGCGGACCTGTCTACTCGAACGCCGTCTCCAGAGCTGTATCGACCGTCTCTACGCCTGGAGTAACGCCAACGGCTTTAATTTCTCCGCCGAGAAATCCGTCTGCATCAACTTCTGGCGCCGGAAGTATTTCCCTCCGCCCTCTCTCCATCTTGGGCCAGGGATACTTCCGTTTGCAGACGAGGCGAAATTTTTGGGGTTGATTTTTGATAGGAAGTTGTGTTGGACCTCGCACGTTTCCTTTTTAAAAGCAAAGTGTGACCGTTCTCTTAATCTTTTACGTGTTTTAAGTGGCACATCCTGGGGAGCTGATCGGACCGTCCTTCTTCGCCTTTATCGCTCTTTGGTCCGATCCAAACTTGATTACGGGTGTATAGTTTATTCGTCGGCACGTCCATCTGTGTTACGTCGTTTGAATCCCATTCATCATAGTGGTATTAGAGTCGCTACAGGGGCCTTTCCAACTAGCCCCGTGCCCAGTCTTTACGCTGAGGCTGCAGAGCCTCCGCTGTCTTTCAGGCGTGAGATGCTCTTATGTAGCTATGCTTGTCGGCTCTCAAGCTTGCCTAACCACCCGTCCTTTGATGTATTTTACGAGGATTCGCTAGATCGGCAATATTTCGTTAGCTCCTCTGCATTGCTCCCCCCAGGGGTTCGATTTCGACTGCTACTTCGGCATTTGGACGTTACGTCAGCGCCGGCCCTTACCCGAGGGGAAACGCGTTTTCCTCCATGGTCGCGCGCTGAGGCCCACATCCACCTTGGGCTAACGTCGATGCCGAAAAATGCGACCCCTGCTTCTGTTCTTAGATCCGCCTTTTTAGAACTACAGGCGCAGTTCGGGGACTGTCATTTTATATATACTGATGGGTCTAAGACTGATGTTGGAGTAGGATGTGCCTTTGTTTTTGGTGTTCAGAGTTTTACTTTTCGTTTACCTCAACAATGTTCAATTTTTACCGCCGAACTTTTTAGCATTTATCAATCTGTTTTATTCATTCAGCGGCACGACTTACGGCACTGTTTTATTTGTACGGACTCTCTGAGTGCCCTTCAGGCTATTCATGCGCTGTACAATTACCACCCACTCGTACAGCGCATACATGACCTGCTCCACTCGCTCGGTGTCTCTGGCATCAGCGTCTCCTTCATGTGGATTCCAGGTCATGTGGGCATCTCAGGTAACGAGTCTGCCGACGCCGCTGCGAAATCGGCGATTTTATTACCCAGATTTTTTACCTCTGTAGTTCCCTCGTCAGATTCGTGTGCTCTTTTACGTCGCCGCATCCTCTCGCGCTGGCGCGATGAGTGGACGGCCCTCCGGGGGAACAAGTTGCGGGAGGTTAAGCCTCTCCGGTTAATCTGGGGTACCTCTTCTCGTTCTTCACGTCGGGAGGAGGTACTTTTAGCCCGCTTACGAATTGGACATTGTGTTTTTAGTCATAGGTATTTGCTCAGTGGTGACCCCGCACCACTCTGTGGGCAGTGTGACGTGCCCTTGACGGTGCGTCACATTTTAACAGAGTGTCAGGTTTTAGCTGCATTGCGTGCTCGTGTAGGTCTGCCTGTTGGCTTAGCCAACGTTTTGGCAGACGACACGCATGCTGTGGAATGTGTTTTACGTTTTATTCATGACAGTGATTTTAATCTGCGCATTTAATGCGTTGAGCGTCTGTTAGCTTGGTACTTTTATTCTGTCTGTTTTTTATGGGAACTCCTATCCCCAGTGGACATATGGCGCTCATGTCCCTCGCATTCTACAGTTCCTGACACGTTTTAATCCTTTACTGCCTATGCTTTTAGTGTGTTGGTTTTCAGATATTTGTCTTGTTCTTTTTATTGTTGTTATTGTTATTATTGTTGTTATTGTTGTTATTGTTATTATTGTTATTTTTATATTTGTTATTGTTATATTGTTAGTTTTAGCCTTTTGAACATCGCGGGTTTGTGTCCCGTTTTTAACTATGCGGTTCTTTTACCTGTTTTATATTTTGACCTTCTCTTTTATACACTGTAAGGGCGCTGATGACCATAGCAGTTTAGCGCCCTTAAACCGCATATCATCATCATCCACACGGATGGGATAACCGTGGAGAAGCGTGTCGCTCAACAATGACTTACTTGTTGCCTCGGACTTTCTTTGCAGTAACAACGAACCATTGCGAAGCCGAGTGCAGGAAAGAACCGGACCAGCAATTGAGTTAATGCCCTTTTGGATAACAAAAGTGTTCAGTTTTTCGAAAGTTTGACTTTCGTCTGTTCGCGTAATGACCAAGTAACAACCAGATAAGAATGGCGCAACTTCTGTTACTAACACTTTTCGGCGCTTATTCGAAATAATGGAGAAAGGGGGCTCCATAGCGAAACAAATCCTCCACCATTGCAACCGTCTCCGACCTCGGGCTCTGGCTTCCCGGGCGTTACCCCGGCTTGGGTGAGTGGCCTATCTATACCTATCTCACCCCAGGGTCACACCTCCCAGAACATAGACAGAAGGACCCAATCGCCGTCAGAAGTCCGCAGCTCATCGAATGGCCCCCCGCGGGACTGCAGTTGAACAGCGAATACGAACACATACCCTACATGACGTACCCGGGTGGTCGGGATGACGCCATTACCCATTCACCCAGCTGCGCACCCAGTGCGCGGGTATCCGTCAGGCTGTGTCCACGGAGGATTAAAATAAAATGTAAAAGAAATAAAACTCTGTGGGCGTTTCGCACCCAAGGTAGGCCGGCGAGGAAGAAAAGGAGAGGCGTAAATGAATGGACGTGGGGCGAAATGTGCAGAAGTAGAAGGTAAGAAAGAAACTATGGCGAGGGGAACATGGAATGAAATGCACAGAACGCACGAGAGCCTACCTTGAGTCCTCCGGTCACGAGAACGAACCCACCTCGACCGGATGAGGGTGGAAGGATGATGATGGCGATCATTGCCTCGGGAACCCTCGGGTACGCCAACACCCGTACTTACATAAGTTGAGCCCCTGGGGGGACACCTGGAGGAGAAAGCGCCTACCATCAGTAGACAGATTGTGGAGCGGTAACACGTGTACGGCATCGGGCCCAGGGGCTGATGGCCGAGAGCTAGCTAGCGCATGTTCCAGCTCCTGCAACGAAAACGGTCGGTTATAATCCTCCCTGTTGCCTGGGCGAAAGGATATATCTTGAGCTTCCATCGCAAACTTATGGGCAAGAAATCAAGGATCATAATTGATGGAACTGGATGTGGCTTCAAACGTCGTACCCAGGGTGTCTGCGATAACAGTAGGATCAACCAGGATGTCAGTACCTATCCTAAGACCGGGTATAGTAGTGAAGTCTGATTTACTGGCTACGCGCTTAACTTTGTCCCATACAACGGATGTGGGGTAAATCTATTAAAACTTGCCACATAGCGGGACCAAGAGGTCTGTTTACTGAATAGTCCTTCGAGCCCTCGCACGCAGTTGTTTATAAATTATCAAGTTCTCTGTAGTAGAATGCCACCGAAAGATTCTCAGCGCACCTCTTCGTTCACGAATTGCTTTCCGACAATCTTCGTTCCAGCAAGGAACCGGTAGACGTTTGGGGTGGGAAAACGTGTGAGGAATGGAGCGGTCAGCGGCGGCCAGTAACACTGAAGTGAGGTACGCTATCATGTGGTCAATAGTTAGAAATTCGCAGCTAGAGAAGCAAGCAAGACGTGAATAAAGGTCGCAGTCTGTCTTATTGAGTTGAAACTTAGAGATGCCAGTGGAAGATATGGTAGCCGAAAGTAAAGTGATGATGCACGCGAAATGATCGCTAGAATGCGTATCGGAAATGATGTTCCATACCAAACGACGATCAAGCTGTGCAGAAAAAAGGCTCAAATCCAGATAAGAAAGTGTCCCAGATGCGTCAGAGAAAAACGTTGGTTCTCCAGTGTTCAGGACGCAAAGATTAAAGTGATGTATGAGGTCAGAAAGAAGGCCTCCCTTCGCGCATGTCCGTGGATACCTCCAAAGAGGATTATGAGCACTGAAGTTCCCCAATAAGTAAAGTAAAGGGAGTTGCGACACCAGAAGAAGGAGATCACCCAATGTGAGGGAAGAGGAAGGCGGAACATAAATGTTACAAATGGAAAAACGGAAGCTAGAAACAGAAACAAAACACATCGTCTCGAATCAAGGTGGAAACTCTATCATGAGCAGAAGAACCCACCTCCGGGGCTAGATCGGGGCACCACTGAGAATCTGCGTAAACAAATGCATCTTGAGGAAGTTTTGTCTCCTGCAAGCAAACAAAAAGTGGTTAATGGCGACGCAATAGAACCTCCAATACAGCTCGTTGTGCCCACACACCACGTATATTCCACTGGAGGAGAGCCATTAGAAAGACGAGAAAGCAGATAGGTGAAGAAGGCATATACGGAGTATGAAGCACCTTTGGCTACAACGGTGCGGTTTAACTTGAGCTTTTTCTTGCGCGCACGACTGCGGCTCGGTCTGGTACGACCGACAACCTGGAAGCTGTCCGCGTCGCCGTCGCTAGTACCTGTGTCAGAGGATGTCGTCCGAGTACGAGAGCGGGAGCGACTCGTGGGACTACGTGTGGGAGATTTACGGTTAGGTCGGTTAGAAACGGTGCTAGAGGTAGAAACTACAGTGGGCGGTATGGAAGGAGCCTGTGGATGCGTGGTTGGAGAAAGAACTACATCCGAAGCGTTGTCGGTTTGGATGCCTATGGAAACACGAGAATGAGAGACGGGAGAGGTCTGCGCCGCGGCATCCTGCTTCCGAACGCCCTTGCGGACGGCAATGGAACATTTCAGGTAGGTAGTCGGGTCTGTTCGTGGTAACCATTCCGTGCTTCCGGAAACGTTAATCGTTCCTTGGTCCGTAGTTCTTAGGTACCCCTTTCCTCTAGAAACAGTGTGCATGTTTGGTGTTGGACGGATGAGCACCACCACAGTTAACACAAGTGGAGTCTTGAGCACACATCGAGCCGTCATGCGCGGCTCTTCCACAGCGGGTACAAATAGACGAGCCGGAACAACGCTGCTGGGTGTGCCCAAACTTCTGGCAACGGTAGCAGCGCATTGGATTGCGTATATAAGGTCGGACAGGTGCTCTCTCATAGCCGCAGAAGATGTAGGTGGGTAATTCGGTCCGTTCGAACGTCAGAAACACTGTGCGTGAGGAAACGGCTTGCTATCCCTCTTTCCAATGAGGCGATAAGAGGCAGTAACCCCCTGATCAGACAGGCAATTCACAATTTCCTCATTGGAAAGGCCGTCTAAACTGGCGGTTGTTCCCACACCTCGGCTGCTGTTCATGGATCTCTGTATTACCACCTTAATGGGGTAGGATCCCAGGGGAGTTGCCTTTAATAACTTTGCCGGTTATTCATCGTGTAACACTTCTATTAGAAGCGTGCCATCCCTAAAGCGCGTTGCGTTTCTCGGTTTTCCACAGATACGATCAACTTCTTTCTGTATATAAAATGGACTGACGTCATGCATGGTCTTGCCTTCACAATGAAACCGCATAACAAAAAAAACGAGGCGTTGAGGAGGTTTAGCGCAGAGGAGCCATCATGGGAAGAGCTCCCTTCCGGAACCGTCGGCGTCAGCCTGCCATCCGGGGGATAGAAAAGAAAAGACACCTAAGTCTTCCGGTCTGTGCCGTCCTGGAACACCCGCTTCAGGTCCGATCTCAAAGAATACTTCAAAGGAGTTACCCTTCGACTGTCACTACTTACCGGTATACGACAGTTTCACCACAGACAGGACCGACTTTTTGCCACTATCATTGGAATAAGCGCCAGTGGCCCCCTACTTTAGGCCACGCTGCCTCAACAGAGTCAACGCGGATTCAGGGGACTTCTGGTTGACTACATTGGGCTCCAGACAGCGGTAACACGTCGAGTCACCCGGTCAACCCAGCCACGCACGACCACAGAACCGCTCGAGGAGACCCGGCCGCTATGGGGCTACGTGGGTGTACGTGGCAGTGGAACGGCTCCGCACCTAGTGTCGCATGATAGGGGTAGTGAGGAGGGTGCACTCGACCTTCACGCTTGAGATCTCCGGAGAGCACAGAAGTTGGAAGCTGCGCTGAAACCGTGGGACAGCAACCACGGAGATAGAAAAGATCGCTGTTGGTGAGACAGGAGTTAATAAACCCAAGGAACCTAAACCTACTATAAGAAATAATTGTAGAAGAGGAAGAGTAAAACAAATAAAGCTAACGTGGCTAGTCCAGATGGGGGTGTGGTGATGGTAATGGTGAGGACTGGCTCGGGCACCCCAGGTACGCTAAACCCGTACTCACATAATGTGAGCCCCTGGGGGAGCTTCCTTATGAACATGTCGCAGACGATCTTCTGCAGGGCGTCCAGCACGCACCATTCCTCCAGGTTAAGGAAAACGGCGTGCCATTGTGCGTCGTTGATGGAAAGTGTTAGCCTTCCGAAACGGTTCGTGAAGACGATAGTGAGGTCTCCGTTAATCTGGAACTTCTGTAAAGGGCGCTGGGCGTCGCTCATGCGATGACGAATGATGGATGCTGCTTCACGAACCTCTGCCACTGTGCAGGGCTCATAACTGCCGCTTGGCGCATGCCGTACTTGGCGACGGTGACCACCAGTGGTTGCGACGGAGAAGGCAAAAATCCCAAGCACACGAACTTGGTTTGGGCGTGGTTGAGAAAGTAAAACTCCGATAGTGGTCCCTAGCTAGGCGGTCCTTTGGACGCATACGCGCCGCGGAAGGAGTCCGTGAGGTCGCACGACGCCACATCGTGATGCATTTGGGACCGTTGGGCGAGGACTCCAGTTTACCTGATCTGGAGGACCTCTGACTGCGGAATGTTGCTGCTGGGGTGGTGGGTCAATCTTGGGCTGCTTGTCCAACTTAAGTTTCTGTGTGTGTGGTTGGGCCAAATGCACCGTTCGTGGTCACCTTTGGCCTCTTATTTACCGGCGTTTGCATGACACTGCAACAGGAATGTACGCCGCAAGCTCTTCGAGGTAAAACAAAAAAGTACATTGGCTGACCGACGTGCAGAAACTTTACCTGTGCTGCATATCGATGTGTTGAATCATCTCGGCATACTATCGCCACAACTTAGCGGTACACGATTTATACGAGCAGGAGCGCGCTTTGAAAGCACAGGACACAAAAATTAACGAATATCGGAAATTACTAGAACGTCTTTGTAGACGTACATTTTAAGGCTTTTCGGTGCTTACCTTCAAAATTGGTACTTTTGGTAAAGATACGAGCACGGAGCGAGGCACGCATCTCTGTAGGTGTGGAGAATGTTGCGGTGTTTATGAATTCTGAGACCATTTTTCAGGGTTTGAAAGCACTCGATAAAATGTCCATCATCAAAGTTGGGTCGCAGGGGTTGGGAGAGAAAGGATTGGCCGTTGGCGTACATTTGAAACGAATTCATGTTGAAGTACTGGAGATGGTACGGATTTTGGCATAGTCGACGTTGTATGCCCTGTCCGTCACCATGGTGACGACCACTCTTCTGGGAATTTGTGCTATGAAAACGTCGTTAAACGTTATGTTGCTACTTTTTGGGAATGCTGAGTGCGCGAATGCTGATGTGTTTGAGATGGTACTTGGCGTTGCTTTTTGCCAAGACCATCTGATGAGAAAGTTTAATGATGTAAGACGGCCTAGCGGTTTTGAGATGTAGGGTGGAGGATTGAATTCCGCGAATCCTTCAACATCCCTATTTTCGGTAAACAGATGATACTGAGGAGAGGAGGGAAACAACTTTATGGTGGGGCTGACAATGTTGAGGAGCAGGTTTTCCTGCTTAAAAAGTGCGTTGGAGAGGCACGCAATTGAGCTGTACGACTTTACCTCCCTTGGTGAATCCTTACCGACCCAGAAATCGCTAATTGTCCACATACGTGTCCATGATGCCCGCAGTGACCATCTTCCAAAGGAAAACCTCCTGCCGGGAGTTCATGGCATCTTAAAATAACTGAGCATACTTTGAGGTACGTTCTATGAGGTTAGTCGGGTTGTGGCACGGAAATGATGACGTTGTTTAGGGACACTTCCATTTGGTGAAACAGGGAATTGAGGGCATTGTTGACCAAGGTGACATTATCCTCTGTGGCTATCGCTTTTCCTTCGCCATCCACGATCTTCACGAAGAGCTCTAGATCACACAGGTCATGTTCAGTTAATTGTTGCCATTGCCGGGATAATGAAAGTCGATGGCAGCATTATTTATGATTATATTTTGCAGATTCAGGTGAATGAAGTGATACTCTTCCACTTTCACCTGAACCGGAAGGTCTCTAAGGAAGTCCAGCACGGAGGTCATGTGAACGGTTACTTCGGTCATTACGAGAAGACGCCTTCACCTTACGCCTACAGCCTTTGGGCTTAGACTGCGCGAATGTCCTGGTTTCTGTGCATTCTATTTTCTTGATTTGTCTCATACCCGAACCCAGCATGGGACTGATCTTTTCGTCTGCTTTTCCATGAGATTTGAAACTGCCTCCTTGGTTCTTTCCTTAAGCGATTCCTTAGGAGATGTTCCGGAATCGACCACGTCAGCAAGGACGTTTGCGCCTACTTTGAGTGCCTGGTTTCCTACGGCTTTTTAGAAATTGAAGAATGCTTTTGAAAAGGCCAACTAAGGCATAAAACAGGCCGCTTCCATTTTGGTAGCGCCTACCTCTGTAGAGATAAAAATCTCGGTCGTCTGAAGCACCACTCGTCTGATTGAAATAGTACTGCGTGGCGTGAGCGAAAGGTGAGAACTTTAGTGGAGGAAAATCCCTCAGCAAATGGCAAGGTATCGCCAAAACATTTCCTTAAAACTATGTTGACGGCCTTCAAATCTTGCTGCATGAGAAGAACCCAGTTCAAAGGAAAAAACGACTTTTGATCGGTCATGTACGCGTTGGTACTTTTTTCGTAAACCACTGCCGCGCTCTCTATGACTTCTACAACTACTTGTGGGACCACTAAGATTGCAGTAGATAAACATTTGATAAACAAAACCAATATGTAGATCTATGGGGTGTGTAGCGTCTGGGTGAATAGGTTGGTAAAGCTGGAGACAGTAGCAAACTGTGAATTAGGTGGATTGTTTCCGTCGGGTTTTATTTTTCTGGTTTGGGGACACCGGATCGCCTACGTCCGAGGTCGTAGGCGCAGTTTCTGTAGGCTTAGGCGCACTATGTATCGGCTTAGCCGCCGGCTTTGATGGCGTCGCATGCAGCGGTTTGGCGGCTTCCGTTTAGGCGCGTCCCTGAGGTGATCCATTTTCACAGGGTAAGCCGCTTTTTTGAGTGCACTAGGTTTTCTACAATGCTTTCAAGTGCAATGTCAGGCTACATATCAAGATGAGTGGCGCATCGTTCACGCTTGCTTTCCTTGGACTTCGTTGTAAACGAAAAAAATTACATTAAAATGGTTGTAAATGACAGTGTATACGCTGTTTACTAAATACTTTCGACGGTGTCGTGTATATTCGGGCACATGTTAAGTATACTCGGAACTCGTGGGCTGACGCGTCATGGTGTACTTTGTCCGTTTGATTTGGCTGGTGTGCTTTGCGACATTGTAAACTTTTATCGGAATACCTAACCTTTTGGAGCGCCGCCTCCTATTGTCCCTGCGGCACTATTCTTTTTGGCAAGATGTTTGAACATTTGGCAGTGGTGTTGGTTGTGAAATGGTCCAGGGAAGCGTCGCTTACGAGGGTGATGATAAACGTTTAAGTT
This sequence comes from Deroplatys truncata, assembly GCA_030765065.1. Lineage (NCBI taxonomy): Eukaryota > Metazoa > Arthropoda > Insecta > Mantodea > Mantidae > Deroplatys > Deroplatys truncata. Next base: position 376,058,899 of record CM060990.1, read on the forward strand.
TTAATCATAGGCACTGAACGGTCGAAGCCTGTACCCAAGTGTTAAATTTGGAAGGATATCCTCTCCCCTTGACCAAAAACATTTTGTTTCCGGTTTGCACAATGTGGTCTATTTTAAGCGCTTCAGGAAACGCCACCTCTTGTGGTTCCTGGGTGTAAAAGTTGCCGTCAATGTCTTCGTCGGCTAGGTCCTTCAATTTATATACCACCGGAGATTCGTTAACGACCTTGGAAACCTGAATGATTTCGGCCGTCCACTCTAGCTCGTACCCCTTATCGAACTTCATTTTTTGTTTGGAAATACGGATGTGATCTCCAACTTCAAATTTAGCTGCCCTGGTTTCAAGCTTGCGCCTGCCGGCGTACAAATTGTCGTATACCTGAAAAATGTTGGAGGTGTTGACGTCTTCTGGGGCCATCTTTATAGATCTGTGTTAGGAGCTGTTGTACGACTTGACCAACTCTGGTAGAACACCCACTTACCTATACCTGTGTTTGTGCGTGAAATATTTCTACATCTTTGTTTTAAGGGTGCGGTTATACGTTCTACAGCGCTGGTTTGTACATTATTTTTAGTGACGTAGTACTGCACGGCGTGTTGCAATAGAATAGAAAATCGCAAAACGTCTTGTTGGTGAACTCGGTGCTTTTGACGGTTTGCAGCACCTACGGAACACGCTCAGAAATAATTATTTTATAGGCCTGCGTGACTTCGGTGCTATATTTGTGTTTAAAGGTACCGCCCAAGCGTACTTGAAGAATGCATCAATCACGGTTAGAATGTACACGTAGGGTTGATACACATAGCATGGCTTCCTTCGGAACGGAAGTACAGCCGGTGGTCCCGTGTCGTAGATTTACGGCACGTAAAAGAACCTCAAGCCTGATAAAGGGGCCTCTATGCAAAATTTCCGGTCTATCACGCCCAATATGGAATGGGATGCTAAGGACCACAGCAGTTAAGGATCGTTCATAAATATAACTCAATTTTATGCGTTGTAGGGTTGGTTGTGCTCCTTGACGGCATTCATAATGTTAAGCTCGACTTCTCAAAGATAATCCATATTGGTTATGTGATACTATCTGTTGGGAAACAGTTTTCTCATCCGTTTGTGAAAGGTATGGCTGTTCTGGGTTCGAAGAAAGGACACGTGTTAGACTTTGGTAGACCAATAGCTTTGCGAAGCGCGTTTGCGATGCCCAACCCTGCATAGAAATCCGGCCATCGTAACAGCACTTTATCGTGGTCCACTCCTTCATAATTTACTTGTACAGAAGTTGTCACCTTCGCTCGCGAAGGTTAATGGTAGGGGTTCTCTTATATTTTCTGGGCGACGCAGCTTAGGCCTTTTTAGTAGACGATGGTTGGGATATCTTCTGTGCTTGCTTCACTTCTACATCTTTGTACAAATCGTCAAACTCGACGTCGTCGTCGTGATCGTCACGTTGCAGGTGAGGCTGTCTCAATTGTACAACGAATCCCAGATAGTTTCCCAATTTATATTTCAGTAGTCGCCATTTTTCGGGCGGGGACAGCTTTCCTCCGTGCACGCTATCCATTTCTTTGGCTAATCTGTAGATGGATTTGTCTATCGCGTGATGTTGATCGACCATTTTGGCCTGCAGCGCTACCACGATTATTTATCCCCTTTCATCATACAAACCTTGATATGAGAGCGCTACCTAGCGAGGCCAGCACGAGTAGAAGGAATGCCGGCAAGAACCCTCGTTTTTTCACCAAGATCGTTTTCTTCTTCAACGAAGATTTCTTGTCGACTAACTTTCTTCAATCGGTTTTATGCGTTTTTAAGCGATTCAGGCTTTTGACCGGCAATGGCACGTTGCCTTTAGTCGCGTTGTACATTCATTCCGAATTGGCTTTATCCAGTTCTGGGCACGCCTACTGTAGTAACTTTTTCGCAGGTCAGACTTCGGCTTTGCTCCAACGGTCCAATTTCCGTGCTGTCTCGTCACCAGCGGACTGATAAGTTTCGCCATGCTCAATCTTTCTCTAACCATGCTTGCAGTACGACACCGCTGCCACTTTGGCGGGTTATTAGAATCTACAACTCGTTGGGCACGAAGAACGATAGAGTTTGTTCCGGAAGCACGTCAGTTCATATCTTCATCCTTCGGGAGTATATTGTGTGCAATCTAGCAACAAATAACCGTGCGGATGCTTGGTAGCCTTTTGGAAAGCTTCCGGAAGAAACCTAGAATGCCTGGGTTCGATATGTAGGCACAGCCTTTCGATCTGCATCTTGTCTCCGTTGGCCTTAAGCGCCAAGATATAATTGGCATTCGGTGAAATGGTTCTATATCTGTTTCCGCGAGGAAACACGTTTATCAGGATGTAAATGATTCCGATGCGCTTGTGATGCCCATCTCTCGTGATGAAATTGGACACGTGGTCCCCTGCAACTTCGAGCTAGAAGTAATCGAAAATCACCAGGTATTTCGCTCCCACCGACCGCGATTCTGGAATGCCCACGTGCGTTTCACAAATCATAGGAAAGCTGCCTACTTTTGGAGGATATTTCGGTGGTTGGCACCATGCGCCAAGTGGTGGATGGCACGCGGTCGAACATGTGGCGGGCGTTGCGATTAATACTTTTCACAAAGGTTTATATTCCGCATCGCGAAGGGCCAGCATTTAGCATGATGTACAGGAAACTAAATCGCCTGCGGTTGTCCGAGGACTTAACGTCTCTCCCTGAGAGCATTGTGCCTCTAAGTGGGTTTAGCGCGTAAATCATTCTCCATGTGAAGGATCGTCACGTTTACGATATGCCTTTACTCGCACCTTTTCTTGTACCCGTAAAGATAGGTGTCAAGACGTCGACTAGTACGCGCTTGTTCACTACCATGCGAAAGGTCTTGACGTTGGGCTCAGTGACCACGACCCAACCGGGTTTTCTCGAAACCTGTGTTCCCCTCAGCGTCACCGTCCTAGTGCGGTCGCGAAGATCCACGTCGCGAACAACATTGGCATTCGCACGCTTCAAGTTGCCAGAATTAAGCGTAATGCTGTCGATATTGCACAAAGATAAGACCATCGTTTTCGGGACACTTGTTCTCTGTACTTCTCCAGGTCGTCCGTCATGTCCCTCAGGAAGCACCCCATGGACGGCATCCACTGCCCCGACGCCACGGTGGTGGTGATTGAGTCGGTGTCGAAGCAGCACACCCGCTCTTCCAATCGCTTGAGGTAAGCATTAAGCAGTAGGCGCGCGTGAGCCGTGGTGTGGGTCGGAATGACAGCGTTGGTCGTAGGCTTCAAGTTGGGACTCTGCTCGCAGTACCTCCATACCACGTACATCAATTCGTCCGCGGTAGGCATGTACGACTGTACCTCTAACTCACAGGTCCTTGAGCGAATCGAGCAGGCTATCGTAACGGTCCACCAGTTCGCTGATAGGAAGATTGCCTCTATGGCCACCCCTCAGGGGCTCACCTTATGTGAGTACGGGTTTTTGGCGCACCCGGGGGTTCCCGAGCCAATCATCGCCACATTCATCCCCTCACCCCCATCCGGTCGCGGTGGGTTCTTCAAGTGACCGGTGGACCCAAGGTAGGCTCTCGTGCGTTCTTTACATTCCATTCATACCGCACCTCACCATCGTTTCTTTCTTCCCTTATCACTTTCCGGCCATTTCGCACCACGACATTCGCATATCTATCTTTTTCTTCCCCGCCGGCCTACCTTGCGTGCGAAACGCCCACACAGTTTTAGGTTCTTTTATCCTTTTATTTAAATCCTCCGTGGACACAGCCTGACGGATACCCGCGCACCGCGTGCGCAGCTGGGTGAGTGGGTAATGGCGTCACCCGGGCAATGTTCGATATATACCGCCGAACTTTTTAGTATCTATCAATGTGTTTTATACATTCAGCGGCATGTTTTACGGCGTTGTGTTGTTTGTTCGGACTCTCTGAGTGCCCTTCAGAGTATTAACGCGCTGTACTCTTACCACCCCCTCGTACAGCGCATTCATGACCTGCTCCATTCGCTGGGTGCCTCTGGCATCAGCGTCTCTTTTATGTGGATTCCAGGTCATGTGGGTATCTCAGGGAATGAGTCAGCCGACGCCGCTGCGAAATCGGCGATTTTATTACCCAGATTTTTTACTTCTGTTGTTCCCTCGTCAGATTCGTGTGTCATTTTACGTCGCCGCATCCTCTCGCGCTGGCGCGATGAGTGCACGGCCCTCCGGGGGAACAAGTTGCGGGAGGTTAAACCTCTTCCGCTAGTCTGGGGTACCTCTTCCCGTGCTTCTCGTCGGGAAGAGGTACTTTTAACACGCCTTCGTATCGGACATTGCCTTTTTAGTCATAGATACCTGTTAAGTGGTGATCCCGCACCTGTGTGTGGTCAGTGTGACGTGCCCTTAACGGTCCGTCACATTTTAACCGAGTGTCAAGTTTTAGCTCCACTGCGCGTTCGCGTGGGTCTGCCTGTTGGCCTAGCCAACGTGTTGGCAGACGACGCGCATGCTGTAGAATGTCTTTTACGTTTTATCACTGACATTGGTTTTAGCCGTCGCATTTGATGCGCTGAGCGCCTTTTAGCTGTTTGATTTTATATTGTTAGTTTTAAAGGGGCCCTTCTCCCCTGATATAAGGCGCTCATGTTCCTTGCATTCTGCAGTTCTTGACACGTTTTATTCTTTTAGTGACCATGATTTTAGTGTGTTGGTTTTCTAGATATATTTATTGTTATTGTTATTATTGTTATTGTTTTTATTGTTATTATTGTTATTGTTTTTATTGTTATTGTTATTATTGTTATTGTTATTCTATTGTTATTTTTAACTTTTTTGGCATCGCGGGTTTGTGTCCCGTTTTTTAATTATGCGGTTTTTTACCTGTCTTTTATATTGTGACCTTATATTTTACTCACTGTAAGGGCGCTGATGACCGCAGCAGTTTAGCGCCCTTAAACCGCATATCATCATCACTCTATGGCCATATTTTCTCCTGAAGCAGCTGAATATCAACTTGGCCAGCTCTCGCCTGCCAGAATTGTTGGAAATGACGCGAGCATCCAGGGAAACGTCTTCGTGCCCCAAGAATTATTTAACGTGGTGCTCCTTTGCGGCAGGCGTGTCGGCATCTGAGGGCCAACCGGAAGCTTCGGTCTTGATCTTTGGGAACTGATTCACGTAGTCCTGAAACAGTCCTTTCTCTCTGGTGGCCGGGTCGTATTTCATCACTTCGTACTCCTACATCTCGTAGATCTGCATTAATCTGTATCCCTCCTCCAAGGCGGCTTTCATTTCGTCGAGGACACAGGTTCCCGTTATGAACTATCTTCGTCTTTATGGTGGCACTGCTCTTGGCTCTTCGCCTCTGCATAAGCGCGACACAGCGAAAGCATGCGCTTTCCGTTAATGCGCTCCGGCAGTACGGTGTGATAAAGCATTTGGGGCGGTCGGACCTTGTACTTAACGATGCCGCCCGCACGACTTCAAAGCGCGAAACGTGATCCACGTGAATCTTTGCTCGACACACGGGATAGGGCTTCGTCTTGTTGACGAACGGGTGCAGGCTGCACACGTCGTAATAAAAGTGTTTCATATACCTAGAGGTCTCGAAGTACGTCTTGGTACAGTTGATGCGGCCTCTGAAAAAGACATCTCTAGGCTTCAGGGGTCCGGAATTGGAAAATGCTTGGCATGCTATGCCAGTTCCTCGCTCGCCTTCATTATAGTGTAAACTCGCATTCCCACATTTCCACCACGGCATAACCGACATCCCTGAAATCCTTCGTGACCTTCTCGGTGCTCTTATAGCTGGAGGCTATGGTTTCGTTGCCCGTGCAGTGCCCCATGGTGTGCCGATTTGGAAAGCATTTCGGGCAACCCTGAAGGAAGTTCACCGCCTTTTCGTGCCTGTAACCGCCCACCTTGTGGCCTTCGATATTTAGTCCTGTTCCTCTCAGTGCATGCGTGATAGCCATCTTTTTCTGCCGCTCCACCCAAGATAACCAAATGGAAGATGTGCGCGACTGCCTCTCCGCCAGGCTGTACCCGCCTCCGGGTATAATGGCAATGTTGTCTTTTGGCATGAAGCGTTTCATGTAGACGTTTATGCACGCTTTTGCGATGGTAACGCATTTTTAATGGGATCGATCTCGTTCTTGTCAAGGAATATTTATAAACCTTCATACTCACCGACTCGAGGAACAAGTCCATTTTGCAATACGTCTCCATCTCCGCTTTGATGTCAGAGACATAGTTGTAGCACGCCTCTTTCTCGTGCCACTGCTCGAGGGTTCTTCGAGCTTCTATGTCCATACCCTCCAAGCAGTAGTACTTTGGGTGCTGTATGCGACCCACCTAGTGCATATTCTCTTTGGCATTAAATAAGTACGGAAATTAGCGTTTGCATTCCTTCAACGGAAGTTCGTGGGAAAGCGAGACAATCGCATCGGTATAAAGTTGAACTAATCAATAAAGGTGACGTCACCGTGCTGCATTATGTAAATTTTAGTTCCGTTCATGAAGAGCTCGGGCATCCATTTTAGCTCGCCCACTATGTACTGCAACAGGAACTGCCTGTCGTAGCTTTTGAGGTTATGTGCGACCACGATCACGTCCCAGCCTTTAAACTTGGGCTGTGCAATGTGTTTGAACAAGGGCTTTATTGGTTGGGCGTCAAACACCAATTTATTAACTCCAGTATGCGTACAGTACACCATTTTGTGGCTTTCGTCGATGCACAACTGACAGCCTTGATAAAGCACGCAGAGCTTTAACACATGTTCAAACGTGCTCGCTTTGTCCATATAGAGCGTTTCGTGTGTGTATTCGAAATCTATAAACATAAACATTTATCGATATCCTCTATTTGTTGCGTGGTATGGCTGCGTGTAGCACTTGTGATTAGGAAGCACATGCATCTTACAGTTACTACAGAACTCTCTTCTGCACTGGTGGGAGGTCTTTCTCAATCTCGTGTTCACTAAAGTTATTAACCCTACCTTCCATGTATATATTTTCAATCTTAAAATTCTATGTATGCAATCGAACCACATTTATTACAAACATGGAAATTCATGAGATAAACACTAGACAAAAGGGTAGCATCCATCATCCCAGTGCAAAGCTTTCTTGCTTCCAGAAAGGTGTATATTACGAGACCATAAAAATATTTAATACTCTCCCTAATGATCTTAAGAGAAAAGTTGACAATTTCAATGTCTGTAAAACTGCTGTTAAAGAGTACCTATGCTCAAAAGCATATTATTCTGTACAAGATTATCTGAATGACAAATTATCCTGATGATAATACTTATATAGCTCTGTGAGTAGTATTAGTAAATATTAATGACAATTGCCAGTCATATTTGATGCCTGCTCTAGAATTAATGAAGCTATTTAAATGTATGTATATTAAGAACTGACAGTAAATGCTATGCATTACAAATCAAATAGAACAAAGGTAAAATCCTAGTGAATGTTAAAATAACTGTTCTTGCCTGTACGTATGTTAACCTTATAACAGTAAGGAGGTATTCAACTCTGTACAAAATTACACTTGATTTGTTTCATTTTGTATATAGTATGTCTTTATTTTATTTTAAATGTTCTGTATACTATGTAATATTTATGTATACATGTAACTTTATTGTACATTTCCTTAACACGCATATAATATGTGTATTTTATTTCAAATGTTCCATATTCTATGTAATATTTATGTTTATATATAATTTTTGTACATTTCCTTGACATGTTCTATGTTCACAAGCCTTTATGGCTGCTAGTGAACTCACAGAATGCAATCTAATCTAATCTAATCTAACTAGTTCGTTGCACAAGAGGCATACCATTTTCACGTCGCTAACGGACGAACCTTTTGGATAAAATCTCCTTTTGTCAAGTGCTGTTCAAAAAGAGTGCTTCTTAAAATCGCGATAACACGTAACACAACGCATCTACTGGTCAAACCTCCCCTCAGAGGCTCACCTTATGTGAGTACGGGTTTTTGGCGCACCCGGGGGTTCCCGAGCCAATCATCGCCATCTTCATCCTTTCACCCCCGTCCGGTCGAGGTGGGTTCGTTCTCGTGACCGGGGGACTCAAGGTAGGCTCTCGTGCGTTCTGTGCATATCATTACATCTCGCCCCTCGCCATCGCTTCTGTCTTCTCTTTTATTTATGCACATTTCGCCCCACGCCTATTCATTTACGCATCTCTTTTTCTTCCTCGCCGGCCTACCTTGCATCCGAAACGCCCACACAGTTTTAGATTCCTTTATCTTTCTTTTAATCCTCCGTGGACACAGCCTGACGGATACCCGCGCACCAGGTGCGCAGCTGGGTGAGTGGGTAATGGCGTCATCCCCACCACCCGGGGTCGTCATGTAGGGTATGTGTTCGTATCCGCTGTTCAACTGCAGTCCCGCGGGGGGCCATTGCATGAGCTGCTAGCTTCCGACGGCGATTGGGTCCCTCTGTCTATGTTCTGGGAGGTGTGACCCTGGGGTGAGTCTGGTATAGATAGGCCACTCACCCAAGCCGGGGTAACGCCCGGGAAGTCAGAGCCCGAGGTCGGAGACGGTTGCAATGGTGGAGGATTTATTTCGCTATGGAGCACCCTTTCTCCATTATAAACAACAAGCGCCGAAAAACTTTAGTAACAGAAGTAGCACCGCCAACAGCTGGTTGTTACTTAGTGATTACCCGTACAGAGGAGGGACAATCATTTGAGAAGGTGAACCCTTTTATCATCCAGAAGGGCATTGACTCAATTGCTGGTCCGGTTCTTTCCTGCACTCGGCTTCGTAATGGTTCGTTGCTAGTTCAAAGCAAATCCGAGGCACAAAGTAAGTCCTTGTTGAGCGCCACGTTTGTCCACGGTTATCCTATCCGTGTTGAGAAGCACCGCACCTTGAATACTTGTAGAGGCGTTGTCACCACTCATAGCCTCGATGGCATATCCGACGAAGACCTGGTCGAATATCTTGCAGACCAGAGGGTGACAGCGTTTCATCGAGTGCAGGCCAAACGCGACGGCGTATTGGTACCCACTCGTACCCTGTTTATTACATTTGATGCCGTCGATCTGCCCACGAGCATTTCCGCAGGGTACGAACGGATTTCTGTGAGGCCTTATATTCCTAGACCTCTGCGTTGTTTTAAATGCCAACGTTTTGGGCATACGCAAGTCTCATGTAAGAGTGCCGTTAACATCTGTGCAACCTGTAGCCAGCCCTCACACGAAGGTACCTGTTCAACAGCCCCCGTCAGCGTTAATTGTAAAGGGTCTCATTCTGCTTCGTTTGCCGACTGTCCGCAGTACTTGGACGAGAAGGCGATCCAGGAGATCCGGGTAAAGGAAAAACTCTCCTTCGCTGAAGCCCGGAGGCGTTACCACGCGCGCCAACCTTCACTCCTGCGATCTGGCACATTTAGTTCTGTTGTTGCCTCGCCAGTACCACGAGTAGATGCCGAAACTCAGACCTGGACCTTGACTGGATTAACCGCCACTACCATCCGGCCGTCCATTAAGGCTACAGTTACCAAGCCGTATAAACCTGGTCCCAAGTCAATGAAGTCGCAAGCCGTTGAAAAGAAGCCCAAGCAGAAACTTCGTAGGGAAGATTTTTTGAAAGACCCTCCGCGTGCGCGCGGTAACAAAAGTTCACCTTCTCCTCCTCGAAGGTCGATGTCCCAGGATGGTCCTGGGACAAGCCGCGCTCAGCGGCACACTTCACCCATCGCCACCCAGAACCGATTCACGGCGCTTGAATTGGTTTCTGGCACTGAGCGCGTGGGCCCTCCCTCCGAGGAAGCTATGCAGTCTGACCAACTCCATACAAAAACCCCGAGCCCAAAGGTTAAACAAAAGGTAATTTTAAGCCGCCCTTCTAAATAGACAGTTTATCCCCGTATTCTTAATGGCTATCCTGACCTGGAATGTACGTGGTGTACGATCGCATAGGGCGGAACTGCAACTTTTATTGCGTTCCCATTCGCCTATGGTCGTATGTTTGCAGGAGACTAAGCTTCGCCCTCACGATCCTTTTGATCTGCGAGGATATACTCCGGTTCGCTACGACCTTGAACCGGAGGAGGGTACTCCTTCTCATGGAGGTGTCATGTTCTTAGTGCGTAACGACGTTCATTTTACACCTGTCACACTTACATCCGACTTGCAAGCTGTTGCCGTACGCCTTCACTTACCCGGCTTTTTGTTTTCTGTTTGCTCTGTATATTCACCTCCATCGTCTCCCCTCGCTCCCGCGGACATTCGAGCTCTCCTGTCCGCTCTCCCAACACCATTTCTTCTGTTGGGAGATTTTAATGCCCATCACCCACTATGGGGTTCGCCAAGGGCTTGTGCGAGGGGAAATCTTCTTTCCGACATTTTTTATCAGTTCAATCTTTCCATCCTCAATACAGGTGCACCTACTTTTATTTCTGATTCTTCCGGTACATTCTCTCACCTGGACCTTGCCATATGCTCAATCCAGCTTGCACGTCGTCTTCAGTGGAACGTCGTCGCTGACACCTACTCCAGCGACCATTTCCCCTGCATCGTTTCTCTTCTGTCGCACCACGTACAGCATTCCAGAGTACCTACCTGGATTTTCGCAAAAGCCGACTGGAGCTTGTATTCCAGCCTCGTGCATTTTGACGACCAGCCCTTCTCCGACATTAACCAACTAGTGCAGCACCATACGTCTATTATTTTCTCTGCCGCCGAACGTGCAATACCCCGTTCCTCCTCCCAACCTCGGCGGCCACCTGTTCCGTGGTGGAACGAGGATTGTCGGGACGCCGTTCGTGCCCGTAGGACTGCACTTAGGGTGTTTCGGCGCCACCCTACACTTGATAATTTGGTGACTTTTAAACAATCGCGCGCCAGGGCTCGTCGCATTATTCAGGATAGCAAGAAGGCATCTTGGGCTCGTTTTGTCGAGTCTTTTAATCGTTTTACGCCTTCATCTGTTGTTTGGGATAAACTTCGTCGCTTCTCAGGTAAAGTGTCGCATTGTACTGTTTCTGGCCTTCAGATTCCCAATGCCATCATAGTAGATCCGGCTGCCATCGCTAACACTCTAGGTTCTGCCTTTGAGGCGGTTTCCAGTTCAGACCATTATTCCGCCGGCTTTCGCTCTATTAAAGACCGGCAGGATTCCGCATCATATACTTTTCGGTCTGCTAATGATGAATGCTATAACGAACTATTCACAATGAGGGAGCTTGAGCACGCTCTTCATTGCTCTCGGCACTCCGCTCCCGGGCCGGACGGCATTCATGTCCTGATGTTAAAGAACCTTTCAGCCGACAGTAAACTATTTCTCTTACAGGTCTATAACCGTATTTGGCAAGACGGCATTTTCCCTTCCGTTTGGCGCGAAGCCACCATTGTCCCTATACTTAAGCCTGGGAAGGATCGCCAACTACCTTCCAGCTACCGCCCTATCTCCCTCACCAGTTGCGTTTGCAAGGTGATGGAGCGCATGATCAACGGGCGGTTGACATGGTGGCTTGAGTCTCAGAAACTTTTAGCGAACGCTCAATGCGGATTTCGTCGCTATCGCTCTACCGTCGACCATCTGGTGTCCTTGTCGACGTATATTATGAATGGATTTCTGAGAAAGTGTCAAACCGTGGCTGTATTTTTTGACCTGGAGAAAGCTTATGACACTTGTTGGAGGGGCGGCATTTTACGTACACTTCACGATTGGAATATCCGCGGTCGTCTTCCCATATTTCTTCGGGAGTTTATGACGGACCGCGTCTTTCGTGTACGTGTGGGCTCGGTTTTATCTCGTCGTTTTATTCAAGAGAACGGAGTACCGCAGGGCTCTGTACTCAGTGTCACACTTTTTGCGATTGCTATCAACCCCATTGTTGATTGTATCCCACCTGGCATTTCATCGTCCCTTTTTGTTGACGATTTTGCCATTTATTGTAGTTCAAGGCGGACCTGTCTACTCGAACGCCGTCTCCAGAGCTGTATCGACCGTCTCTACGCCTGGAGTAACGCCAACGGCTTTAATTTCTCCGCCGAGAAATCCGTCTGCATCAACTTCTGGCGCCGGAAGTAATTCCCTCCGCCCACTCTCCATCTTGGGCCAGGGATACTTCCGTTTGCAGACGAGGCGAAATTTTTGGGGTTGATTTTTGATAGAAAGTTGTGTTGGACCTCGCACGTTTCCTTTTTAAAAGCAAAGTGTGACCGTTCTCTTAATCTTTTACGTGTTTTAAGTGGCACATCCTGGGGAGCTGATCGGACCGTCCTTTTTCGCCTTTATCGCTCTTTGGTCCGATCCAAGCTTGATTACGGGTGTATTGTTTATTCGTCGGCACGTCCATCTGTGTTACGTCGATTAAATGCCATTCACCATCGTGGCATAAGAGTCGCTACAGGGGCCTTTCCAACTAGCCCTGTACCCAGTCTGTACGCAGAAGCTGCAGAGCCTCCGCTGTCCTTCCGGCGTGAGATGCTTTTGTGCAGCTATGCTTGTCGACTCTCAAGCTTGCCTAACCACCCGTCCTTCGATGCATTTTACGAGGATTCGCTTGATCTCCAATATTTTGTTCGCTCCTCTGCATTGCTCCCTCCAGGGGTTCGATTTCGACTGCTACTTCGGCATTTGGACGTTACGCCAGCGCCGGCCCTTACCCGAGGGGAAACGCGCTTTCCTCCATGGTCGTGCGCTGAGGCCCACATCCACTTTGGGCTAACGTCGATGCCGAAGAATGAGACCCCTGTTTCAGTCCTTAGATCCGCATTTTTAGAACTTCAGGCAACATTCGGAGACTGTGATTTTATTTATACTGATGGGTCTAAGACTGAAGTTGGAGTAGGATGTGCGTTTGTTTTAGGTGCGAATAGTTTTACTTTTCGTTTACCCGGGCAATGTTCGATATATACCGCCGAACTTTTTAGTATCTATCAATGTGTTTTATACATTCAGCGGCATGTTTTACGGCGTTGTGTTGTTTGTTCGGACTCTCTGAGTGCCCTTCAGAGTATTAACGCGCTGTACTCTTACCACCCCCTCGTACAGCGCATTCATGACCTGCTCCATTCGCTGGGTGCCTCTGGCATCAGCGTCTCTTTTATGTGGATTCCAGGTCATGTGGGTATCTCAGGGAATGAGTCAGCCGACGCCGCTGCGAAATCGGCGATTTTATTACCCAGATTTTTTACTTCTGTTGTTCCCTCGTCAGATTCGTGTGTCATTTTACGTCGCCGCATCCTCTCGCGCTGGCGCGATGAGTGGACGGCCCTCCGGGGGAACAAGTTGCGGGAGGTTAAACCTCTTCCGCTAGTCTGGGCTACCTCTTCCCGTGCTTCTCGTCGGGAAGAGGTACTTTTAACACGCCTTCGTATCGGACATTGCCTTTTTAGTCATAGATACCTGTTAAGTGGTGATCCCACTTAACAGGTATTCCCGTTGATCTGGGGTACCTCTTCTCGTTCGTGTCGTAGGGAAGAGGTAATTTTAGCTCGTTTACGGATTGGACATTGTGTTTTTAGTCATAGGTATTTGCTCAATGGTGACCCCGCACCACTCTGTGGGCAGTGTACGTGCCCTTAACGGTGCGTCATATTTTAACAGAGTGTCAGGTTTTAGCTGCATTGCGTGCCCGTGTGGGTCTGCCTATTGGCCTAGTCAACGTTTTGGCAGACGACACGCGTGCTGTAGAATGTGTTTTACGTTTTATTCATGATAGTGATTTTACTCTGCGCATTTAATGCGTTGAGCGTCTTTTAGCTTAGTACTTTTATTCTGTCAGTTTTTATGGGGACTCTAATCCCCAGTGGACATATGGCGCTCATGTCCCTCGCATTCTACAGTTCTTGACACGTTTTAATCGTTTATTGCCTATGCTTTTAGTGTATTGGTTTTTTCAGATATTTGTTTTGTTATTGATATTATTGTTGTTATTGTTATTATTGTTGTTATTGTTATTGTTATATTTTTGTTCTTTTTAGCCTTTTGGACATCGCGGGTTTACGTCCCGTTTTTTTTTAATTATGCGGTTCTTTTACCTGTCTTTTATATTTTGACTTTACATTTTATACATTGTAAGGGCGCTGATGACCTCAGCAGTTTAGCGCCCTTAAGCCGCATCTCATCATCATCATGGTCAAACCTGTCAACGCACGATTGGTAGCATTTCGTGAATAGTTGGTCACAGCGGTGATATTCCTTTTTGTGTTTGTTACACCGTCTGCACTAAGACGTGCGCTTAAAGTATGCATGCAAGTTCACTATGGCATTACGGTAGTCATCATGCAGCATCAGGTCTGTGTGCTTTTCAGCTATGTGGTCAGATTTATAGAGTATATTTTTGCATGTATGATCGGCAAACACTGTGATAGCATTTTCTCTTAAATATTTGACAAATTTCTTTACTTCATCCAGAGTAGACCTACTTTGCGTCTTCCCTATCCCCTCGCACAATGCTATCACCGTCTGCTAATACTCAGTACGCGTAATCATTTGGTAATTGACATCGTGGTCTGCTCGTGCTTTACTCACTGTAATAGCTCTCGGTATACACAAAATATCGTGTTCTTTATTTCAATTACACATTTATTTTCTCTACAATCATCGCACAACTTAAAGCACGGACCTACGACCTCCTTCGTCCACATATAAGATATCTTAGTTGGCCCCTGCATAAAAAACATTGTTACTTTGTATAGCTTTTTTGATGCTTTTTCATATGGCCTCGGAGTTTACTTTATCTACCCGGCGAACGCTTATATTAAGCGGTTTAGAAGGCTGTTTAGAATCCACTATGGATAAACCTATGGATCCGGGGCAGTTTTACGGTAGGTTCTTATTCCCAAATTAAGAAAGAATATTAAACATCTGCGAAACCCACCCCTGTGGGTCTGTATGCTTTGGCATGGCGGACACATAAATTTCTGTCTCCGAGAAACTTGAAAAAATTCCCTTCATCGTCCTTTGATGATGCTCTGATTTTAAATGTAGTCGGAAAATACCCTAATCTTCACCTGCCTCCTCCTGCTCCTCCTTCTCCGTCGCTTCATGAGTGGGTAGCACTTCTTTTACTGTAGTGCTCTCTATTTTCTTTCACTAGGCAAATGCTTCACTCCATTGTATCTGTGTTCGTTGTGCCGTGGTATATATTCACACTCATTTTGTTACTCAAAGTTAATTATGTATACTCACTTTCACTACCCTAGTCCAAACAGCTACTCCAGTAAAAAACAACAGTAGCTTTATTCTCCATGCTAAACGTATATACACCAACCTACCTTTATCCCTGCATTTGTCAACCGACAGTTTCATCATGCTAATTCAGTAACGTGTAGTGTTTATGTTACGCCAGCTTCAATACAATGCATAAAGTATTATTTTTCATTACAGCAGAAGTCGTGCTCACAGGGTTTTGAAATAGTAGCAATTCGCAGACATCCGTTAACGGGCATCAAGTCCACTATCGCTTCCGCTAGAATTATCAGAAGCAGCGAACGTCGGTTTAGCCAATCGCAAAGACTGCTATCGCTTTGGGAAATTTCCGCTGGAATTTTTTCTTCCGGCTACCAGCGACATCTTTACTCGCGCATCGACACTTGACTTTGAATGTAGCTGCTGAGAACTGGTCTGTTAGTCCTTTCGTCTGTCGTACAATGTTTTTGAGCACGTCTGACTGGCAATTAAAACCCTGCTCCTACGCACGCTAGCTACCATTACGATGGTCTCGTACCAGGTTTTTGGTACAGTTAAATTACGTCTGTACCGCTTTAAAGTCCTAGGTATATCAGTGCGTAGTGACGTTGGTTGATCTTAAACAAGTTTAAGCATTCTAAAAAACAGTTGCTTGCATTTTTTTGCGATAACTTAGTTTTTGCGTCGCGTCAACACCTACAGCATGACCGCTGCGGCCATTTTCATTTTAACTCGTTTCGTGTCGCTTCAGCACCTGCAAACATAACTGAAAAGTGAGTACCACAGAGGTTATTATTTTTCCGCTTACATCTCTAGATCTGCTTGGCGTAGCAATCTATCGTTCAGTGTCTTGGTACTGGGTTTTGAGTCCCAAAATAAAACTACACATCCCACCAACACTAACGCGCGCGTACCCACTCACGAATGACACACGTCGCCAACAAACCTAAACGAGGAAAAACATCGAAACACCTCACACACAATATCAACACGTCCCCACACTCACAAATACATACACCTTCAGAGAACCTCACTAAAACTGGCGCCGGTGATGTCACATTAGAAACGAAGATTCAAGGGGTAGCTTTGCAGGGTTTGGCGTTTCCTTCTCCCTTCTACTTTTTAGTGTGTTAGGTATTGGTACTGGGTTCGAATTGCGACATCTGCGTTAACAATCACAGGTATCATCAATACTACCGCAAATAACCATCCCTTCCTCTTTTTATTCCCTTCGTTTGTTCAATCCAAACGTGTTTTATTTTCACCAATCGTGCTGCTTTCTTTTATTGCGTACACCATAAAACGTCTTATTTCCTCCAATCACAACACGTAATGTCACTTCCTGCCTTCCATTTGTACACAAGCATTGCGTTTCTTCGCTCAATTATTTTTCAACTTTCATGCTAGTCCCTTGATTGCTCCAATTCTCATCACATGACCTGCAAGGAAAGAGATTTCGTTCCCTTATCTATTGCTGTTAATCTCATTACCAATACCATTTAGTTCCAATTTTCACCACCAGGCTTAGCCAACACCTCCGCTTCCAGTGCCAAGCTTTTTATTTCCGTCTTTCACCCCATTACACCTTAACCAGTCACTTAATACCGCACATTTTACCGCAGTAGTTGCCATCAATCACCTCGTCCGTCCCCGCAGGGGGTTACCTTATGTCAGTACGGGTTTTGGCGTACTCAGGGGTTCCCGAGCCACTCATCGCCATCTTCATCACTTCATCCCCGTCCAGTCGAGGTGGGTTTGTTCTCGTGACCGGGAGACACAGGATTGGCTCTCGTGCGTTCTTTGTATTACATTCAAACCGCACCTCGCCATCGTTTCTTTCTTCCCTTGTCAATTTCCGGCCATCTCGAACCACGACATTCGCACATCTCTTTATCTTCCTCGCCGGCCTACCTTGCGTGCGACCCCCCAGGGGCTCATCTTTTGTGAGTTCGGGTTAGGCGCACACGGGGTACCCGAGCCATTCATAGCTATTTTCAACCTTTCATCCCCGTCCGGTCGAGGTGGGTTCGTTCTCGTGACCGGTGGACTCAAGGTAGGCTCTCGTGAGTTCTGTGCATTTCATTCCATGTCGCCCCTCGCCATCGTTTCTTTCTTTTACTCTATTTATGCACATTTCGCCCACGCCCATTCATTTACACATCTCCTTTACTTCTTCGCCGGCCTACCTTGAGCCCAAAACGCCCAACACTTTTAGTTTCTTTTAACGTTTTCTTTTAATCATCCGTGGACACAGCCTGACGGATACCCGCGTACGAGGTGCGCAGCTGGGTGAGTGGGTAATGGCGACATCCCCACCACCCGCCCCTCAGGGGCTCACCTTATGTGAGTACGAGTTTTTGGCGCACCCGGGGGTTCCCGAGCCGATCATCGCCACATTCATCCCCTCACCCCCATCCGGTCGAGGTGGGTTCTTCAAGTGACCGGTGGACCCAAGGTAGGCTCTCGTGCGTTCTTTGCATTCCATCCATACCGCACCTCACCATCGTTTCTTTCTTCCCTTATCACTTTCCGGCCATTTTGCACCACGACATTCGCGTATCTCTTTTTCTTCCGCGCCGGCCTACCTTGCGTGCGAAACGCCCACAAAGTTTTAGTTCCTTTTATCTTTTTATTTAAATCCTCCGTGGACACAGCCTGACGGATACCCGCGCACCGCGTGCGCAGCTGGGTGAGTGGGTAATGGCGTCGTCCCCAACACCCGGGGTCGTCATGTAGGGTTTGTGTTCGTATCCGCTGTTCAACTGCAGTCCCGCAGGGGGGCCATTGCGAGGGCTGCTGACTTCTGCCGGCGATTGGGTCCCTCTGTCTATGTTCTGGGATGTGTGACCCTGGGGTGAGTCTGGTATAGATAGGCCACTCACCCAAGCCGGGGTAACGCCCGAGGTCGGAGACGGTTGCAATGGTGGAGGATTTATCTCGCTATGGAGCACCCTTCCTCCATTAATACAAATAAGCGCCGAAAAATTATTGTAACAGAAGTAGCACCGCCGTCATCTGGTTGTTACTTGGTCATTTCGAGAACAGAAGAAGGACAAAACTTTGAGAACGTGAACCCCTTTATAATTCAGAAGGGCATGGATGCTATTGCTGGTGCGGTTCAATCATGAACTCGTCTACGGAATGCTTCCTTATTGGCACAAACTAAGTCCGATCAGCAAAGTAAGACCTTGTTGCGCGCTACGCTTCTCCACGGTTACCCCATCCGTGTTGAGAAGCACCGCACATCGAACTCCTGTCGGGGCGTCGTTACCACCCATAGCCTCGATGGTATATCGGACGAGGATCTCGTAGAATATCTATCCGATCAAAAGGTGACTGCAGTGCATCGAGTGCAGGCCAAACACGACGGCGTATTGGTACCCACTCGTACCCTGTTTATTACATTTGATGGCGTCGATCTGCCCACGAGCATTTCCGCAGGGTACGAACGAATTTCTGTGAGGCCTCATATTCCTAGACCTCTGCGTTGTTTTAAATGCCAACGTTTTGGGCATACGCAAGTCTCCTGTAAGAGTGCCGTTAACATCTGTGTAACATGTAGCCAGCCCTCACACGAAGGTACCTGTTCAGCAGCCCCCGTCTGCGTTAATTGTAAAGGGTCTCATTCTACTTCGTTTGCCGACTGTCCGCGGTACTTGGACGAGAAGGCGATCCAGGAGACCGGGTAAAGGAAAAACTCTCCTTCGCTGAAGCCCGGAGGCGTTACCATGCGCGCCAACCTTCACTCCTGCGATCTGGCACATTTAGTTCTGTTGTTGCCTCGCCAGTACCACGAGTAGATGCCGAAACTCAGACCTGGACCATGACTGGATTAACCGCCACTACCATCCGGCCGTCTATTAAGGCTACAGTTACCAAGCCGTATAAACCTGGTCCCAAGTCAATGAAGTCGCAAGCCGTTGAAAAGAAGCCCAAGCAGAAACTTCGTAGGGAAGATTTTTTGAAAGACCCTCCGCGTGCGCGCGGTAACAAAAGTTCACCTTCTCCTCCTCGGAGGTCGCTGTCCCAGGAAGGTCCTGGGACAAGCCGCGCTCAGCGGCACCCCTCACCAATCGCCACCCAGAACCGATTCACGGCGCTTGAATCGGTTTCTGGCACTGAGCGCGTGGGCCCTCCCTCCGAGGAAGCTATGGAGTCTGACCAACTTCATACAAAAAGCCCGAGCCCAAAGGTTAAACAAAAGGTAATTTTAAGCCGCCCTTCTAAGTAGACCGTTTATCCGTTTCATTCATGGCTATCCTGACCTGGAATGTACGTGGTGTACGATTGCATAGGGCGGAACTGCAACTTTTATTGCGTTCCTATTCGCCTATGGTCGTATGTTTGCAGGAGACTAAGCTTCGCCCTCACGATCCTTTTGATCTCCGAGGATATACTCCGGTTCGCTACGACCTTGAACCGGAGGAGGGTACTCCTGCTCATGGAGGTGTCATGTTGTTAGTGCGTAACGACGTTCATTTTAAACCCGTCACACTTACATCCGACTTGCAAGCTGTTGCCGTTCGCCTTCACTTACCCGGCTTTTTGTTTTCTGTTTGCTCTGTGTATTCACCTCCATCGTCTCCCCTCGCTCCCGCGGACATTCGAGCTCTCCTGTCCGCTCTCCCAACACCACTTCTTCTGTTGGGAGATTTGAATGCCCATCACCCACTGTGGGGTTCGCCAAGGGCTTGTGCGAGGGGAACTCTTCTTTCCGACATTTTTACCAGTTCAATCTTTCCATCCTCAATACAGGTGCACCTACTTTTATTTCTGATTCTTCTGGTAGCTTCTCTCATCTGGACCTTGCCATTTGCTCACTCCAGCTTACTCGTCGTCTTCAGTGGAACGTCGTCGCTGATACCTACTCCAGCGACCATTACCCCTGCATCGTTTCTCTTCTGTCGCACCACGTACAGCATTCCAGAGTACCTACCTGGATATTCGCAAAAGCCGACTGGAGCTTGTATTCCAGCCTCGTGCATTTTGACGACCAGCCCTTCTCCGAAATTAACGAACTAGTGCAGCACCTTACGTCTATTATTTTCTCTGCCGCCGAACGTGCAATACCCCGTTCATCCTCCCAACCTCGGCGGCCACCTGTTCCCTGGTGGAACGAGGATTGTCGGGACGCCGTTCGTGCCCGTAGAACTGCACTTAGGGTGTTTCGGCGACAACCTACACTTGATAATTTGGTGACTTTTAAACAATAGCGCGCCAGGGCTCGTTGCATTATTCAGGATAGCAAGAAGGCGTCGTGGGCTCGTTTTGTCGAGTCTTTTAATCGCTTTACGCCTTCATTCGTTGCTTAGGATAAACTTCGTCGCTTCTCAGGTAAAGTGTCGCATTGTACTGTTTCTGGCCTTCAGGTTTCCAATGCCAACATAGTGGATCCGGCTGCCATCACTAACACTCTGGGTGCTGCCGTTGAGGCCGTATCCAGTTCAGACCATTATTCCGCCGGCTTTCGCTATATTAAACACCGGCTTGATTCCGCAACATATAATTTTCGGTCTGCTAATAATGAGTGTTATAATGACCTTTTCACACTGAGGGAGCTGGAGCACGCTCTTAATTGCTCTAGGCACTCCGCTCCTGGGCCGGACGGCATTCATGTCCTGATGTTAAAGCACCTTTCAGCCGACAGTAAACTCTTTCTCTTACAGGTCTATAACCGTATTTGGCAAGACGGCATTTTTCCTTCCGTTTGGCGCGAATCCACCATTGTCCCGATTCTTAAGCCTGGGAAGGATCGCCAACTACCTTGCAGCTACCGCCCTATCTCCCTCACCAGTTGCATTTGCAAGGTAATGGAGCGCATGATCAACGGGCGGTTGACATGGTGGCTTGAGGCTCAGAAACTTTTAGCGAACGCTCCGTGCGGATTTCGTCGCTATCGCTCTACCGTCGACCATCTGGTGTCCCTGTCGACGCATATTATGAATGGATTTCTGAGAAAGTGTCAAACCGTGGCTGTATTTTTTGACCTGGAGAAAGCTTATGACACTTGTTGGAGGGGCGGCTTTTTACGTACACTTCACGATTGGAATATCCGCGGTCGTCTTCCCATATTTCTTCGGGAGTTCATGACGGACAGCGTCTTTCGTGTACGTGTGGGCTCGGTTTTATCTAGTCGTTTTATTCAAGAAAACGGAGTACCGCAGGGCTCTGTACTCAGTGTCACACTTTTTGCGATTGCTATCAACCCCATTGTTGATTGTATTCCACCTGGCATTTCATCGTCCCTTTTTGTTGACGATTTCGCTATTTATTGCAGTTCACGGCGGACCTGTCTACTCCAACGCCGTCTCCAGAGCTGTATCGACCGTCTCTACGCCTGGAGTAACGCCAACGGCTTTAATTTCTCCGCCCAGAAATCCGTCTGCATCAGCTTCTGGCGCTTCCCTCCGCCCTCTCTCCATCCTGGGACGGGGATGCTTCCGTTTGCAGACGAGGTGAAATTTTTGGGGTTGATTTTTGATAGAAAGTTGTGTTGGACCTCGCACGTTTCCTTTTTAAAAGCAAAGTGTGACCGTTCTCTTAATCTTTTACGTGTTTTAAGTGGCACATCCTGGGGAGCTGATCGGACCGTCCTTCTTCGCCTTTATCGC
This sequence comes from Deroplatys truncata, assembly GCA_030765065.1. Classification (NCBI taxonomy): domain Eukaryota; kingdom Metazoa; phylum Arthropoda; class Insecta; order Mantodea; family Mantidae; genus Deroplatys; species Deroplatys truncata. The sequence continues at coordinate 376,080,680 of CM060990.1, forward strand.
TCTTTGGTCCGATCCAAACTCGATTACGGGTGTATTGTTTATTCGTCGGCACGTCCATCTGTGTTACGTCGTTTGAATTCCATTCGTCTTCGTGGTATTAGAGTCGCTACAGGGGCCTTTCCAACTAGCCCCGTGCCCTGTCTTTACGCTGAGGCTGCAGAGCCTCCGCTGTCTTTCAGGCGTGAGATGCTCTTATGTAGCTATGCCTGTCGACTCTCCAGCTTGCCTGACCACCCGTCCTTCGCGGCATTTTACGAGGATTCACTTGACCGGCAATATTTAGTTAGCTCCTCTGCTTTGCTCCCTCCAGGGGTTCGATTTCGACTACTACTTCGGCATTTGGACGTTCCGCCAGCGCCGGCCCTTACCCGAGGGGAAACGCGTTTTCCTCCATGGTCGCGCGCTGAGGCCCACATCCACCTTGGGCTAACGTCGATGCCGAAAAATGCGACCCCTGCTTCTGTTCTTAGATCCGCCTTTTTAGAACTACAGGCGCAGTTCGGGGACTGTCATTTTATATATACTGATGGGTCTAAGACTGATGTTGGAGTAGGATGTGCCTTTGTTTTTGGTGTACAGAGTTTTACTTTTCGTTTACCAGGACAATGTTCAATTTTTACCGCCGAACTTTTTAGCATTTATCAATCTCTTTTACACATCCAGCGGCACGACTTACGGCACTGTTTTATTTGTACGGACTATCTGAGTGCCCTTCAGGCTATTCATGCGCTGTACCATTACCACTCACTCCTACAGCGCATACATGACCTGCTCCACTCGCTTGGTATCTCTGGCATCAGCGTGTCCTTCGTGTGGATTCCAGGTCATGTGGGCATCTCAGTTAATGAGTCTGCCGACGCCGCTGCGAAATCGGCGATTTTATTACCCAGATTTTTTACTTCTGTTGTTCCCTCGTCAGATTCGTGTGTTATTTTACGTCGCCGCATCCTCTCGCGCTGGCGCGATGAGTGGACGACCCTCCGGGGGAACAAGTTGCGGGAGGTTAAGCCTTTCCCGTTGATCTGGGGTACCTCTTCTCGTTCGTGTCGTCGGGAAGAGGTAATTTTAGCTCGTTTACGGATTGGACATTGTGTTTTTAGTCATAGGTATTTGCTCAGTGGTGACCCCGCACCACTCTGTGGGCAGTGTGACGTGTCCTTAACGGTGCGTCATATTTTAACAGAGTGTCAGGTTTTAGCTGCATTGCGTGCCCGTGTGGGTCTGCCTATTGGCCTAGCCAACGTTTTGGCAGACGACACGCGTGCTGTAGAATGTGTTTTACGTTTTATTCATGATAGTGAATTTACTCTGCGCATTTAATGCGTTGAGCGTCTTTTAGCTTAGTACTTTTATTCTGTCAGTTTTTATGGGGACTCTAATCCCCAGTGGACATATGACGCTCATTTCCCTCGCATTCTACAGTTCTTGACACGTTTTAATCGTTTATTGCCTATGCTTTTAGTGTGTTGGTTTTTTCAGATATTTGTATTATTGTTATTGATATTATTGTTGTTATTGCTATTATTGTTGTTATTGTTATTATTATTGTTATTGTTATCTTATTGTTCTTTTTAGCCTTTTGGACATCGCGGGTTTACGTCCCGTTTTTTAATTATGCGGTTCTTTTACCTGTCTTTTATATTTTGACTTTATATTTTATACATTGTAAGGGCGCTGATGACCTCAGCAGTTTAGCGCCCTTAAGCCTCATATCATCATCATCACCCACCACCCCGGGTCGTCATGTAGGATTTGTGTTCGTATTCGCTGTTCATCTGCAGTCCCGCAGGGGGGCCATTGCATGAGCTGCTGACTTCCGACGGCGATTGGGTCCCTCTGTCTATGTTCTGGGAGGTGTGACCCTGGGGTGAGCTCGGTATACATAGGCCACTCACCCAAGCCGGGGTAACGCCCGGGAAGTGAGAGCCCGAGGTCGGAGACGGTTGCAATGGTGGAGGATTTATTTCGCTATGGAGCACCCTTCCTCCATTAATACCAACAAGCGCCGAAAAGTTTATGTAACAGAAGTGACACCACCGACAACTGGTTGTTACTTGGTCATTTCACGAACCGAAGGAGGACAAAGTTTTGAGAAGGTGAACCCTTTCATCATTCAAAAGGGCATTGATGCTATTGCTGGTGCGGTTCAGTCCTGCACTCGCCTACGTAATGGTTCCTTATTAGCACAAACGAAGTCCGTTTAGCAAAGTAAGAACTTGTTGCGCGCTACGCTTCTCCACGGCTATACCATCCGTGTGGAGAAGCACCGCACATTGAATTCCTGTCGAGGCGTCACTACCACCCACTGCCTCGATGGTATATCGGACGAGGACCTGGTAGAATATCTTGCAGACCAGAAGGTGGCAGCGGTCCATCGAGTGCAGGCCAAACGCGACGGCGTATTGGTACCCACTCGTACCCTGTTTCTAACATTTGATGGCGTCGAACTGCCCACGAGCATTCCCGCAGGGTACGAACGCATTTCTATGAGGCCTTATATTCCTAGACCTCTGCGTTGTTTTAACTGCCAACGTTTTGGGCATACGCAAGTCTCATGTAAGAGTGCCGTTCCCATCTGTGCAACATGTAGCCAGCCGTCACACGAAGGTACCTGTTCCACAGCCCCCGTCTGTGTTAACTGCAAACGGTGTCATTCTGCGTCATTTGCCGACTGTCCGCGGTACTTGGACGAGAAGGCGATCCAGGAGATCCGGGTAAAGGAAAAACTCTCCTTCGCTGAAGCCCGGAGGCGTTACCATGCGCGCCAACCTTCACTCCTGCGATCTGGCACATTTAGTTCTGTTGTTGCCTCGCCAGTACCACAAGTAGATGCCGAAACTCAGACCTGGACCATGACTGGAATAACCGCCACCACTATCCGGCCGTCCATTAAAGCTACTGTTACCAAGCCCTCTAAACCTGGTCCAAAGTCAATGAAGTCGCAAGCCGCGGAAAAGAAACCCAATCAGAATCTTCGTAGGGAAGATTTTTTGAAAGACCCTCCGCGTGCGCGCGGTAAGAAAAGTTCACCTTCTCATCCTCGGAGGTCGCTGTCCCAGGAAGCTCCTGGGACAAGCCGCGCTCAGCGACACCCCTCACCCATCGCCACCCAGAACCGATTCACGGCGCTTGAATCAGTTTCTGGCACTGAGCGCGTGGGCCATCCCTCCGAGGAAGCTATGGATTCTGACCAAATCCATACAAAAATCCTGAGCCCAAAGGTTAAGCAAAAGATTCTTTTAAGCCGCCCTTCTAATTAGACAGTTTATCCCTTTTATTCATTGCTATCCTGACCTGGAATGTACGTGGTGTACGATCGCATAGGACGGAACAGCAACTTTTATTGCGTTCCCATTCGCCTATGGTCGTATGTTTGCAGGAGACCAAATTTCGCCCTCACGACCCTTACGATCTCCGAGGGTACACTCCGGTTTGCTACGATCTTGAACCGGAGGAGAGTGCTCCTGTTCATGGAGGTGTCGTGTTGTTAGTGCGTAGCGACGTTCATTTTCAAACTCTCGCTCTTACGTCCGACTTGCAAGCTGTTGCCATTACATTGCAGTTACCAGGTTTTTTCTTTTCTGTTTGATGTGTGTATAACCCTCCATCGTCTCCCCTCGCTCTCGCGGACATTCGAGATCTCCTGTCCGCTCTCCCGAAACCATTTCATCTGTTGGGAGATTTTAACGCCCATCACCCCCTGTGGGGTTCGCCAAGGGCTTGTGCGAGGGGAACTCTTCTTTCCGACATTTTTTACCAGTTCAATCTGTCCATTCTCAATACAGGTGAACCTACTTTTATTTCTGATTCTTCTGGTACATTCTCACACCTTGACCTTGCCGTTTGCTCACTCCAGCTTGCTAGTCGTCTGCAGTGGAACGTCGTTGCTGACAGCTACTCCAGCGACCATTTCCCCTGCGTCGTTTCTCTTCTGTCACACCACGTACAGCATTCCAGAGTAATTACCTGGATACTCGCAAAAGCCGACTGGAGCTTGTATTCCAGCCTCGTGCATTTTGACGACCAGCCCTTCACCGACATTAACCAACTAGTGCAGCACCTTACGTCTACTATTTTCTCTGCCGCCGAACGCGCAATACCCCGTTCATCCTCTCAACCTCGGCGTATGCCTGTTCCGTGGTGGAACGAGGATTGTCGGGACGCCGTTCGTGCCCGTAGAACTGCACTTAGGGAGTTTCGGCGCCACCCTACATTTGATAATTTGGTGACTTTTAAAGAATCGCTCGCCAGGGCTTGTCGCATTATTCAGGATAGCAAGAAGGCGTCGTGGACTCGTTTTGTCGAGTCTTTTAATCGCTTTACGCCTTCATCTGTTGTTTGCAATAAACTTCATCGCTTCTCAGGTAAAGTGTCGCATTGTACTGTTTCTGGCCTTCAGGATTCTAATGCCACCATAGTGGATCCGGCTGCCATCGCTAACACTCTGGGTGCTGCCTTTGAGGCGGTTTCCAGTTCAGACCAATATTCCGCCGGCTTTCGCTCTATTAAAGACCGGCTGGATTCCCCATCATATAATTTTCGGTCTGCTAATAATGAATGCTATAACGAACTATTCACAATGAGGGAGCTGGAGCACGCTCTTCATTGCTCTCGGCACTCCGCTCCTGGGCTGGACGGCATTCATGTCCTGATGTTAAAGAACCTTTCAGCCGACAGTAAACTATTTCTCTTACAGGTCTATAACCGTATTTGGCAAAACGGCCTTTTTCCTTCCGTTTGGCGCAAAGCCACCATTGTCCCTATACTTAAGCCTAGGAAGGATCGCCAACTACCTTCCAGCTACCGCCCTATCGCCAACACCAGTTGCATTTGCAAGGTGATGGAGCGCATTATCAACGGGCGGTTGACATGGTGGCTTGAGTCTCAGAAACTTCTAGCGAACGCTCAATGCGGATTTCGTCGCTATCGCTCTACCGTCGACCATCTGGTGTCCTTGTCGACGCATATTATGAATGGATTTCTGAGAAAGTGTCAAACCGTGGATGTATTTTTGGCCTGAAGAAACCTTATGACACTTGTTGGAGGGGCGGCATTTTACGTACACTTCACGCATGGAATATCCGCGGTCGTCTTCCCATATTTCTTCGGGAGTTTATGACGGACCGCGTGTTTCGTGTACGTGTGGGCTCGACTTTATCTAGTCGTTTTATTCAAGAGAACGGAGTACCGCAGGGCTCGGTACATAGTGACACATTTTTTGCAGTTGCTATCAACCCCATTGTTGATTGTATTCCATCTGGCATTTCATCCTCCCTTTTTATTGATGATTTTGCCATTTATTGTAGTTCACGGCGCTCCTGTCTACTCGAACTTCGTCTCCAGAGCTGTTTCGACCGTGTATACGCCTGGAGTAACGCCAACGGCTTTAATTTCTCCGCCGAGAAATCCGTCTGCATCAACTTCTGGCGCCGGAAATATTTCCCTCTGCCCTCTCTCCATCTTGGGCTGGAGATGCTTCCGTTTGCAGACGAGGTGAAATTTTTGGGGTTGATTTTTGAAAGGCAGTTGTGTTGGACCTGGCACATTTCCTTTTTAAAAGCTAAGCGTGAGCGTTCTCTTAATCTTTTACGTGTTTTAAGTGGCACATCCTGAGGAGCTAATCGGACCGTCCTTCTTCGCCTTTATCGCTCTTTGGTCGATCCAAGGTTGACTACGGGAGCATTGTTTACTCGACGGCATGTCCATCTCTGTCTGAATGCCATTCACCATTGTGGCATAAGAGTCGCTACAGGGGCCTTTCCAACCAGCCCTGTTTTTAGCCTGTATGCTGAAGCTGCAGAGCCTCCGCTGTCCTTCAGGCGTGAGATGCTCTTGTGCAGCTATGCTTGTCGACTCTCAAGCTTGCCTAACCACCCGTCCTTCGAGTTATTTTTCGAGGAGTCACTTGATCGTCACTATTTTATTCGCTCCTCTGCTTTGCTCCCACCAGGGGTTCGCTTTCGACAGCTCCTTCGGCATTTAGACGTTCCGCCAGCGCCGGCTCTTCCACGGGGGGAAACGCGTTTTCCTCCATGGTCTCGCGCTGAGGCCCACTATCACCTTGGGCTAACGTCGATGCCGAAGACTGATACCCCTGCTTCAGTCTTTAGATCGGCTTTTTTAGAAGTACGGGCTCAATTCGGAGACTTCCATTTTATCTTCACCGATGGATCTAAGACTGACGCTAGAGTTGGATGTGCCTTTGTTTCTGGTCACTGTAGTTTTAAGTTTCGTTTACCTGGACAATGTTCAATTTTTACTGCCGAACTTTTTAGCATTTATCAATCTATTTTATACATTCAGCGGCACGCCTTACAGCACTGTTTTATTTGTACGGACTCTCTGAGTGCCCTTCAGACTATTACTGCGCTGTACTTTTACCACCCGCTTGTACAGCGCATACATGACCTGCTCCACTCGCTTGGTGTCTCTGGCATCAGCGTGTCCTTCATGTGGATTCCAGGTCATGTGGGCATCTCAGGTAATGAGTCTGCCGACGCCGTTGCGAAATCGGCGATTTTATTACCCAGATTTTTTACCTCTGTTGTTCCCTCGTCAGATGTGTGTGTTTTTTTACGTCGCCGCATCCCCTCGCTTTGGCGCGATGAGTATACGTCCCTCCGGGGGAACAAATTGCGGGAGGTTAAGTCTCTCCCGTTAATCTGGGGTACCTCTTCTCGTTCTTCACGTCGGGAAGAGGTACTTTTAGCCCGTTTACGAATTGGACATTTCCGTTTTAGTCATAGTTACCTGCTCAGTGGTGATCCCGCTCCACTATGACAGCAGTGTGACGTGCCCTTAACGGTGCGTCACATTTTAACTGAGTGTCAAGATTTAGCTCCACTGTGCGTTCGCGTGGGTCTGCCTGTTGGCATAGCCAACGTTTTGGCAGAGACGCGCATGCTGTAGAATGTCTTTTACGTTTTATAAGTGACATTGGTTTTAATCGTCGCATTTGATGCGCTGAGCGTCTTTTAGCTTTGAGATTTTATATTGTCAGTTTTAATGGGGCTCTTCTCCCCGACGGACATAAGGCGCTCATGTCCCTTGCAATATACAGTTCTTGACACGTTTTATTCTTTTAGTGACCATGATCTTAGTGTGTAGATTCTAGCTTTTGGTCTGTTGTGTTTTTAGTGTTTTTGACCAAGCGGGTTTGTGTATGGGTTTTTTAGTTTTTTGACTTTTCGATTTTATATTTTATGCATTGTAAGGGCGCTAATAACCCTAGCAGTTGAGCGCCCTTAAGCCCTATCACATCATCACTTGCGTGCGAAACGCCCACACAGTTTTATTTATTTTATCTTTACTTTCAATCCTCCATGGACACAGCCTGGCGGATACCCGCTCACTGGGTGGGCGGCTGAGTGAGTGGGTTATCCCCACCACCAGGGGTCGTCATGTAGTGTTTGTGTTCGCATCCGTTGTTCAACTGTAGTCCCGCGGGTGGCCATTGCATGAGCTGCCGCCCTCAGGGGCTCACCTTATGTGAGTACGGGTTTTTGGCGCACCCGGGGGTTCCCGAGCCAATCATAGCCACATTCATCCCCTCACCCCCATCCGGTCGCGATGGGTTCTTCAAGTGACCGGTGGACCCAAGGTAGGCTCTCGTGCGTTCTTTACATTCCATTCATACCGCACCTCACCGTCGTTTCTTTCTTCCTTATCACTTACCGGCCATTTCGCACCACGACATTCGCATATCTCTCTTTTTCTTCCCCGCCGGCCTACCTTGCGTGCGAAACGCCCACACTGTTTTAGTTTCTTTTATCTTTTTATTTAAATCCTCCGTGGACACGGCCTGACGGATAGCCGCGCACCGCGTGCGCAGCTGGGTGAGTGGGTAATGGCGTCATCCCCACCACCCGGGGTCGTCATGTAGGGTTTGTGTTCGTATCCGCTGTTCAACTGCAGTCCCGCGGGGGGGCCATTGCATGAGCTGCTGACTTCTGACGGCGATTGGGTTCCTCTGTCTATGTTCTGGGAGGTGTGACCCTGGGGTGAGTCTGGTATAGATAGGCCACTCACCCAAGCCGGGGTAACGCCCGAGAAGTCAGAGCCCGAGGTCGGAGACGGTTGCAATGGTGGAGGATTTATTTCGCTATGGAGCACCCTTCCTCCATTACTACTAACAAGCGCCGGAAAGTTTATGTAACAGAAGTGACACCACAGACAACCGGTTGTTACTTGGTCATTTCACGAACCGAAGAAGGACAAAGCTTTGAGAAGGTGAACCCTTTCATTATTCAAAAGGGCATTGATGCAATTGCTGGTGCGGTTCAGTCCTGCACCCGTCTACGGAATGGTTCCTTATTAGCCCAAACGAAATCCGATCAGCAAAGTAAGACCTTGTTGCGCGCTACGCTTCTCCACGGCTATCCCATCCGTGTGGAGAAGCACCGCACATTGAATTCCTGTCGAGGCGTTATTACCACCCATAGCCTCGATGGTATATCGGACGAGGACCTGGTAGAATATCCTGCAGACCAGAAGGGGACAGCGGTCCATCGAGTGCAGGCCAAGCGCGACGGCGTATTGGTACTCACTCGTACCCTGTTTATTACATTTGATGGCGTCGATCTGCCCACGAGCATTTCCGCAGGGTACGAACGGATTTCTGTGAGGCCTTATATTCCTAGACCTCTGCGTTGTTTTAAATGCCAACGTTTTGGGCATACGCAAGTCTCATGTAAGAGTGCCGTTAACATCTGTGCAACATGTAGCCAGCCCTCACACGAAGGTACCTGTTCAACAGCCCCCGTCTGTGTTAATTGTAAAGGGTCTCATTCTGCATCGTTTGCCGACTGTCCGCGGTACTTGGACGAGAAGGCGATCCAGGAGATCCGGGTAAAGGAAAAACTCTCCTTCGCCGAAGCCCGGAGGCGTTTCCATGCGCGCCAACCTTCACTCCTGCGATCTGGTACATTTAGTTCTGTTGTTGCCTCGCCAGTACCACGAGTAGATGCCGAAACTCAGACCTGGACCTTGACTGGATTAACCGCCACTACCATCCGGCCGTCTATTAAGGCTACAGTTACCAAGCCGTATAAACCTGGTCCGAAGTCAATGAAGTCGCAAGCCGTTGAAAAGAAGCCCAAGCAGAAACTTCGTGGGGAAGATTTTTTGAAAGACCCTCCGCGTGCGCGCGGTACCAAAAGTTCACCTTCTCCTCCTCGGAGGTCGCTGTCCCAGGATGGTCCTGGGACAAGCCGCGCTCAGCGGCACCCTTCACCCATCGCCACCCAGAACCGATTCACGGCGCTTGAATCGGTTTCTGGCACTGAGCGCGTGGGCCCTCCCTCCGAGGAAGCTATGGAGTCTGACCAACTCCATACAAAAAGCCCGAGCCCAAAGGTTAAACAAAAGGTAATTTTAAGCCGCCCTTCTAAATAGACAGTTTATCCCCTTATTCTTAATGGCTATCCTGACCTGGAATGTACGTGGTGTACGATCGCATAGGGCGGAACTGCAACTTTTATTGCGTTCCCATTCGCCTATGGTCGTATGTTTGCAGGAGACTAAACTTCGCCCTCACGATCCTTTTGATCTCCGAGGATATACTCCGGTTCGCTACGACCTTGAACCGGAGGAGGGTACTCCTGCTCATGGTGGTGTCATGATTGTGGTGCGTAATGACGTTCCTTTTCAAACTATCACACTTACGTCCGACTTGCAAGCTGTTGCCATTAGACTGCAGTTACCCGGTTTTTTCTTTTCTGTTTGTTCTGTGTATACACCTCCATCGTCTCCCCTCGCTCCCGCGGACATTCGATCTCTCCTGTCCGCTCTCCCAACACCATTTCTTCTGTTGGGAGATTTTAATGCCCATCACCCACTATGGGGTTCGCCAAGGGCTTGTGCGAGGGGAACTCTTCTTTCCGACATTTTTTATCAGTTCAATCTTTCCATCCTCAATACAGGTGCACCTACTTTCATTTCTGATTCTTCCGGTACATTCTCTCACCTGGACCTTGCCATCTGCTCACTCCAGCTTGCACGTCGTCTTCAGTGGAACGTCGTCGCTGACACCTACTCCAGCGACCATTTCCCCTGCATCGTTTCTCTTCTGTCGCACCACGTACAGCATTCCAGAGTACCTACCTGGATATTCGCAAAAGCCGACTGGAGCTTGTATTCCAGCCTCGTGCATTTTGACGACCAGCCCTTCTCCGACATTAATCAACTAGTGCAGCACCTTACGTCTATTATCTTCTCAGCCGCCGAACGTGCAATACCCCGTTCATCCTCCCAACCTCGGCGGCCACCTGTTCCGTGGTGGAACGAGGATTGTCGGGACGCCGTTCGTGCCCGTAGGACTGCACTTAGGATGTTTCGGCGCCACCCTACACTTGATAATTTGGTGACTTTTAAACCATCGCGCGCCAGGGCTCGTCGCATTATTCAGGATAGCAAGAAGGCATCTTGGGCTCGTTTTGTCGAGTCTTTTAATCGTTTTACGCCTTCATCCGTTGTTTGGGATAAACTTCGTCGCTTCTCAGGTAAAGTGTCACATTGTACTGTTTCTGGCCTTCAGGTTTCTAATGCCACCATAGTGGATCCGGCTGCCATCGCTAACACTCTGGGTTCTGCCTTTGAGGCGGTTTCCAGTTCAGACCATTATTCCGCCGGCTTTCGCTCTATTAAAGACCGGCAGGATTCCGCATCATATACTTTTCGGTCTGTTAATGATGAATGCTATAACGAACTATTCACAATGAGGGAGCTGGAGCACGCTCTTCATTGCTCTCGGCACTCCGCTCCCGGGCCGGACGGCATTCATGTCCTGATGTTAAAGAACCTTTCAGCCGACAGTAAACTATTTCTCTTACAGGTCTATAACCGTATTTGGCAAGACGGCATTTTTCCTTCCGTTTGGCGCGAAGCCACCATTGTCCCTATACTTAAGCCTGGGAAGGATCGCCAACTACCCTCTAGCTACCGCCCTATCTCCCTCACCAGTTGCATTTGCAAGGTGATGGAGCGCATGATCAACGGGCGGTTGACATGGTGGCTTGAGTCTAAGAAACTTCTAGCGAACGCTCAGTGCGGGTTTCGTCGCTATCGCTCTACCGTCGACCATCTGGTGTCCTTGTCCACGTATATTATGAATGGATTTCTGAGAAAGTGTCAAACCGTGGCTGTATTTTTTGACCTGGAGAAAGCTTATGACACTTGTTGGAGGGGCGGCATTTTACGTACACTTCACGATTGGAATATCCGCGGTCGTCTTCCCATATTTCTTCGGGAGTTTATGACGGACCGCGTCTTTCGTGTACGTGTGGGCTCGGTTTTATCTCGCCGTTTTATTCAAGAGAACGGAGTACCGCAGGGCTCTGTACTCAGTGTCACACTTTTTGCGATTGCTATCAACCCCATTGTTCATTGTATTCCACCTGGCATTTCATCGTCCCTTTTTGTTGACGATTTCGCTATTTATTGTAGTTCACGGCGGACCTGTCTACTCGAGCGCCGTCTCCAGAGCTGTATCGACCGTCTCTACGCCTGGAGTAACGCCAACGGCTTTAATTTCTCCGCCGAAAAATCCGTCTGCATCATTTTTTGGCGCCGGAAATATTTCCCTCCGCCCTCTCTCCATCTTGGGCCAGGGATACTTCCGTTTGCAGACGAGGCGAAATTTTTGGGGTTGATTTTTGATAGGAATTTGTTTTGGACCTCGCACGTTTCCTTTTTAAAAGCAAAGTGTGACCGTTCTCTTAATCTTTTACGTGTTTTAAGTGGCACATCCTGGGGAGCTGATCGGACCGTCCTTCTTCGTCTTTATCGCTCTTTGGTCCGATCCAAGCTTGATTACGGGTGTATTGTTTATTCGTCGGCACGTCCATCTGTGTTACGTCGATTGAATGCCATTCACCATCGTGGCATAAGAGTCGCTACAGGGGCCTTTCCAACTAGCCCTGTACCCAGTCTGTACGCAGAAGCTGCAGAGCCTCCGCTGTCCTTCCGGCGTGAGATGCTTTTGTGCAGCTATGCTTGTCGACTCTCAAGCTTGCCTAACCACCCGTCCTTCGATGTATTTTACGAGGATTCGCTTGACCGGCAATATTTAGTTAGCTCCTCTGCATTGCTCCCTCCAGGGGTTCGATTTCGACTGCTACTTCGGCATTTGGACGTTACGCCAGCGCCGGCCCTTACCCGAGGGGAAACGCGCTTTCCTCCATGGTCGCGCGCTGAGGCCCACATCCACCTTGGGCTAACGTCGATGCCGAAAAATGCGACCCCTGCTTCTGTTCTTAGATCCGCCTTTTTAGAACTACAAGCGCAGTTCGGGGACTGTCATTTTATATATACTGATGGGTCTAAGACTGATGTTGGAGTAGGATGTGCCTTTGTTTTTGGTGTTCAGAGTTTTACTTTTCGTTTACCTCGACAATGTTCAATTTTTACCGCCGAACGTTTTAGCATTTATCAATCTGTTTTATACATTCAGCGGCTCGACTTACGGCACTGTTTTATTTGTACGGACTCTCTGAGTGCCCTTCAGGCTATTCATGCGCTGTACCATTACCACCCACTCGTACAGCGCATACATGACCTGCTCCACTCGCTTGGTGTCCCTGGCATCAGCGTGTCCTTCATGTGGATTCCAGGTCATGTGGGCATCTCAGGTGTTGAGTCTGCCGACGCCGCTGCGAAATCGGCGATTTTATTACCCAGATTTTTTACTTCTGTTGTTCCCTCGTCTGATTCGTGTATTATTTTACGTCGCCGCATCCTCTCGCGCTGGCGCGATGAGTGGACGGCCCTCCGGGGGAACAAATTGCGGGAAGTTAAGCCTTTCCCGTTGATCTGGGGTACCTCTTCTCGTTCTTGTCGTCGGGAAGAGGTAATTTTAGCTCGTCTACGGATTGGACATTGTATTTTTAGTCATAGGTATTTGCTCAGTGGTGACCCCGCACCACTCTGTGGGCAGTGTGTCGTGCCCTTAACGGTGCGTCACATTTTAACAGAGTGTCAGGTTTTAGCTGCATTGCGTGCTCGTGTGGGTCTGCCTGTTGGCCTAGCCAACGTTTTGGCAGACGACACGCGTGCTGTAGAATGTGTTTTACGTTTTATTCATGACAGTGATTTTAATCTGCGCATTTAATGCGTTGGGCGTCTGTTAGCTTAGTACTTTTATTCTGTCTGTTTTTATGGGAACTCTTATCCCCAGTGGACATTTGGCGCTCATGTCCCTCGCATTCTACAGTTCCTGACACGTTTTAATCTTTTATTGCCCTTGCTTTTAGTGTGTTGATTTTTCAGAACTTTATATTGTTGTTATTGTTATTCTTGTTGTTCTTGTTATTGTTATTGTTATTGGTATTGTTGTTATTGTTATTTTGTTATTGTTCTGTTGTTAGTTTTAGCCTTTTGAACATCGCGGGTTTGTGTCCCGTTTTTAACTATGCGGCTTTTTACCTGTTTTATATTTTGACCTTATCTTTTATACATTGTAAGGGCGCTGATGACCTTAGCAGTTTAGCACCCTTAAACCGCATATCATCATCATCATCATCATCATGAGCTGCTGACTTCTGACGGCGATTGGGTCCCTCTGTCTATGTTCTGGGAGGTGTGACCCAGGGTTGAGTCTGGTATAGATAGGCCACTCACATAAGCTGGGCTAACGCCCGGGAAGTCAGAGCCCGAGGTCGGAGACGGTTGCAGTGTTGGAGGACTGTAGTATAAGACCCGGATGAGCCAATTGGATTAACGATAATCCTGCCGCTAGGGGCGCTAGTGTCGCTAGTGTCGCCGCGGGTTAAGAGCGACGGCGGTAAGTTTGAAAAGCGCCATGAGCGGAAGGATTATCGTTATTGCAATTGGCTCATCCGGGACGAGATAAAAGAATTGAGGATTAGGGAAAGATGAACGAAAAATAGGAAGTGACGTGGAGTGTTTTGATTGGTAAAAATAAGACGAAATGTGATTGTTTCGTTAATTCGGGTGGAAGATGAAGGAAGGAAGATGAAAGAGTATGGAGGACACGTGATGGAGAGGAGCGGAGCGGCGAGGTGTTGTCTGTGCGGAGGTCGGGACTGAAAGAGGGAAAAGATGGCGAACGAGGGATAAAGGGTATAACAGAAAGTGACGTGTGAAGTTGTGATTGGTGGGAATAAGAAGTGATGTTATTGGTGGAAAGGAACAAATGAAAGTTGTTGATTGGTAAGAATGAGAGAGATTGTGATTGGTGGAAAGAAAAAGGTGTGAGAGTGGGGTATGTTGTAGGTGATGGGAAAGGTAAGTTTTCCTACCAACAAGATTTGCAAAAGCCTCTCCAGAACTCATCAGCAGTTTTTGAACGTTCGGTGGTAGTTTTCTTGAGTGGATAGAGAGATTGGGTGAAAATGGTAACTAAACAAGATGGCGGAGACAAGAGGTCTAAGGACGAGGAAATTTTGAGGTTAGTGGTCAACTTGGCGGACGCAAGAGGTGGGGGCAAGGAGACGCTGTGGTGAGTTTGGCAACTAAAAGAAAATGGCGGAAGCAAGAGCTTAGAAGAGCAGATTTTGAGGTTAAAATAGTGGGAACTAAAATGGCGGAGGGTCGGAGACAAGGAGATGCGGTGGCCAACGTGTGAACTAAACAAGATGGCGGACGCAAGAGGATGGTAAGGAGATTTGAGGTTAAGATTTTTAGGTTAAGACAGGACGTAAGCATGGGAACGAAATCCAAGATGCCGATGGCAATGGTGTGGACGAGGAGATGTGAGGCGCGGTGGCGAAAATGGGAACTAAACAAGATGACGAAGACAAAAAGTTTAAGGACGAGGATATTTCGAGGTTAGTGGTGAACATGGCGGGCGCAAGAGGTGGGGGGGCGATGAGATTTGAGGTTAAGATCTTTAGGTTAAAACAGGACGTAAGAAGGGGAACTAAATCCAAGATGGCGGAGGCAAGGTTGGGACGAGGAGATGTGAGGCGCGGTGGTAAAATGGGAACTCAACAAGATGGGGGAGGCAGGAAGTTCAGGTTAAAAAATATGAGGTAAACGTGGAGAACTTAAACCAAGATGGCGGAAGCGTAGTGGTGAAAATGGGAACTAAACAAGATGGCGGACGCAAGAAGTCGAGGGACGAAGAGATTTGAGATTATGGTCAACATGCGAAAGATGCCGAACGCGACAGATGGTGACGATGAGATTTGATGTTGTGAAAACTAAACAAGATGGCGTATGCGCGTGGTCAAGAAGATTTCACAAAAGAAAAAATAAATATCATACCTTGAACTAGAATTGAAGCAGCCAGGTAACTAACACGAAAGTTGAAAACACAAAAGAGCGCGGAAATATAATGCTTGTGAAAAAAGGAAGGCAGGAAGTGACGTGGCATGTTATGATTGGAGAAAATAAGACGATTTGTGATTGGTGAAAATAAAACGTGATTGGATTGGACAAAGGAATAAATAAGGCGAAGTGAAGGTGATTTGCGGCGATATTGACGATAGCCGTGATCGTTAACGCATCTGTTGGGATTGAAACCCAGTACCAAAAACCAAACACATTAAAAAGTTACTCTTTGAACCTTCCTTTTGAATGTGACATCACAACTTCGAATTAAACGTGAACTTTAACGGTATTTTAAATAGGAATGTTGGTGGAATGTGGACTTCTTTTTTACTTTGGGACTCAAACCCGGTACCAGAACACTAAACCATGTATTTCTACCGCAACGCTATTTTAAAATGTGGTGGAATGTGGAGTTTGTAGTTTGGGATTCGAACCCAGTACCAAAACACCAAAGGATATATTCCTACGCCAAGCAGGCCCGAAAAATAATTATGCGTGTGGTACTTACCTCTTACTGGTGTTGATGCGTCACCAAAAG
The DNA here is from genome assembly GCA_030765065.1 of Deroplatys truncata. Lineage (NCBI taxonomy): Eukaryota > Metazoa > Arthropoda > Insecta > Mantodea > Mantidae > Deroplatys > Deroplatys truncata. The sequence goes on from CM060990.1 coordinate 376,096,506, forward strand.
CGCAGCAGCTTCACGCGACGCGAAAAAATAAAAGCAAACTGTTTTTGAAAATGCTTAACCAGCTTTAAGATCAACCAACATTACTACGCACTGATATACCTAGGTTTTTTAAAGCGGTACAGACGCCCTTTGCACAGACGTAATTTAACTATACCAAAAACCTGGTACTGGACCATCGTAATGGTCGCTAGCGTACGTAGGAGCAGGGTTCTCATTGCCGTTCGAAAGCAGGTGTTCACAGTAGCTACTGTCCAAGTCAACCGTCGAGGTGTGAATGATTTGAGATCACCGCCATTTAGATAGTACATAGTAGCATCCACGGGGCCGGGGACACTGGGTTCCGCGGAACTTCCACCTACCATTTTGAGTAGCCATGGAATGATCTACCTAGCCGTGCAGCGGCAGAAGTGAAGGGGATGGCAAAAGTTGGTTGGAAACTTCGCCCGGCGGCCATGTTGTTGTGTGGGAGGTGGCTTCCGTCATCTTAACCAGGCTTTTTCCACCTACCATGTCGTTGCTGATGGTGCGGTTGGCGGCCATATTCGACAGTTTATTGCAATGCGTGCAACAAGGGCACACAGCCACTTGTTGCTCGCGTCGAAGAATTGTGCGTGATTTTTCTCAGATTTTATGCACCGCACAAAACAAAATAACTATACACGACACTGATAGTTTTAAATATTCGACACTGATGTTGAAGTTGAGGCGGGGCACTGTTTTTTAACTCCACACGCACTTAATAAATCACATAGCCGTGCGGAAATACTTAACTTTCCGCGAAAAGCGCTAGTGGGAGTGCAAGCTCAACCACTATTAGCAACATGTAGCAAGCGTTATAGTCTTTCCTCCTACCACGTTGTTGCTGATGGTGCGGTTGGCGGCCATATTCGACAGTTTTGCGTGCAACAAGGACACACAACCACTTGTTGCTCGCGTTGAAAGTTTGTGCGTGATTTTTCTCAGATTTTATGCACCGCACAACACAAAATCACTACACACGCCACTGATAGTTTTAAATATTTGACACTGATGTTGAAGTTGTGGCGGGGCACTGTTTTTAACTCCACACGCACTTAATAAATCACAAAGCCGTGCGGAAATACTTAACTTTCAGCGAAAAGCGCTATGGGAGTGCAAGCTCAACCACTATTAGCAACATGTAGCAAGCGTTATAGTTCTGCTCGCGTTCCCCTCAGGGGCTCACCTTATGTGAGTACGGGTTTTTGGCGCACCCGGGGGTTCCCGAGCCATTCATCGCCACATTCATCCCCTCACCCCCATCCGGTCGAGGTGGGTTTTTCAAGTGACCGGTGGACCCAAGGTAGGCTCTCGCGCGTTCTTTGCATTCCATCCATACCGCACCTCACCATCGTTTCTTTCTTTCCTAATCACTTTCCGGCCATTTCGCACCACGACATTCGCATATCTCTTTTAATTCCCCGCCGGCCTACCTTGCGTGCGAAACGCCCACACAGTTTTAGTTTCTTTTATCTTTTTATTTAAATCCTCCGTGGACACAGCCTGACGGATACCCGCGCACCGCGTGCGCAGCTGGGTGAGTGGGTAATGGCGTCATCCCCACCACCCGGGGTCGTCATGTAGGGTTGTTGTTCGTATCCGCTGTTCAACTGCAGTCCCGCGGGGGGGGCCATTGCATGAGCTGCTGACTTCTGACGGCGATTGGGTCCCTCTGTCTATGTTCTGGGAGGTGTGACCCTGGGGTGAGTCTGGTATAGATAGGCCACTCACCCAAGCCGGGGTAACGCCCGAGATGTCAGAGCCCGAGGTCGGAGACGGTTGCAATGGTGGAGGATTTTTTTTCGCTATGGAGCACCCTTTCTCCATTATTAACAACAAGCGCCGAAAAGTCATTGTAACAGAAGTAGCACCGCCGTCATCTGGTTGTTACTTGGTCATTTCGAGAACAGAAGAAGGACAAAACTTTGAGAAGGTGAACCCTTTTATAATTCAGAAGGGCATAGATGCTATTGCTGGTGCGGTTCAATCATGCACTCGTCTACGGAATGGTTCCTTATTGGCACAAACTAAGTCCGATCAGCAAAGTAAGACCTTGTTGCGCGCAAAGCTTCTCCACGGTTACCCCATCCGTGTTGAGAAGCACCGCACATTGAACTCCTGTCGGGGCGTCGTTACCACCCATAGCCTCGATGGTATTTCGGACGAGGATCTCGTAGAATATCTATCCGATCAAAAGGTGACTGCAGTGCATCGAGTGCAGGCCAAACGCGACGGCGTATTGGTACCCACTCGTACCCTGTTTATTACATTTGATGGCGTCGATCTGCCCAGGAGCATTTCCGCAGGGTACGAACGGATTTCTGTGAGGCCTTATATTCCTAGACCTCTGCGTTGTTTTAAATGCCAACGTTTTGGGCATACGCAAGTCTCCTGTAAGAGTGCCGTTAACATCTGTGCAACCTGTAGCCAGCCCTCACACGAAGGTACCTGTTCAACAGCCCCCGTCTGCGTTAATTGTAAAGGGTTACATTCTGCTTCGTTTGCCGACTGTCCGCGGTATTTGGACGAGAAGGCGATCCAGGAGATCCGGATAAAGGAAAATCTCTCCTTCGCTGAAGCCCGGAGGCGTTTCCATGCGCGCCAACCTTCACTCCTGCGATCTGGCACATTTAGTTCTGTTGTTGCCTCTCCAGTACCACGAGTAGATGCCGAAACTCAGACCTGGACCTTGACTGGATTAACCGCCACTACCATCCGGCCGTCTATTAAGGCTACAGTTACCAAGCCGTATAAACCTGGTCCCAAGTCAATGAAGTCGCAAGCCGTTGAAAAGAAGCCCAAGCAGAAACTTCGTAGGGAAGATTTTTTGAAAGACCCTCCGCGTGCGCGCGGTAACAAAGGTTCACCATCTCCTCCTCGGAGGTCGCTGTCCCAGGATGGTCCTGGGACAAGCCGCGCTCAGCGGCACCCTTCACCCATCGCCACCCAGAACCGATTCACGGCGCTTGAATCGGTTTCTGGCACTGAGCGCGTGGGCCCTCCCTGCGAGGAAGCTATGGAGTCTGACCAACTCCATACAAAAAGCCCGAGCCCAAAGGTTAAACAAAAGGTAATTTTAAGCCGCCCTTCTAAATAGCCAGTTTATCCCCTTATTCTTAATGGCTATCCTGACCTGGAATGTACGTGGTGTACGATCGCATAGGGCGGAACTGCAACTTTTATTGCGTTCCCATTCGCCTATGGTCGTATGTTTGCAGGAGACTAAGCTTCGCCCTCACGATCCTTTTGATCTGCGAGGATATACTCCGGTTCGCTACGACCTTGAACCGGAGGAGGGTACTCCTGCTCATGGAGGTGTCATGTTCTTAGTGCGTACCGACGTTCATTTTACACCTGTCACACTTACATCCGACTTGCAAGCTGTTGCCGTACGCCTTCACTTACCCGGCTTTTTGTTTTCTGTTTGCTCTGTATATTCACCTCCATCGTCTCCCCTCGCTCCCGCGGACATTCGAGCTCTCCTGTCCGCTCTCCCAACACCATTTCTTCTGTTGGGGGATTTTAATGCCCATCACCCACTGTGGGGTTCGCCAAGGGCTTGTGCGAGGGGAAATCTTCTTTCCGACATTTTTTATCAGTTCAATCTTTCCATCCTTAATACAGGTGCACCTACTTTTATTTCTGATTCTTCCGGTACATTCTCTCACCTGGACCTTGCCATATGATCAATCCAGCTTGCACGTCGTCTTCAGTGGAACGTCGTCGCTGACACCTACTCCAGCGACCATTTCCCCTGCATCGTTTCTCTTCTGTCGCACCACGTACAGCATTCCAGAGTACCTACCTGGATATTCGCAAAAGCCGACTGGAGCTTGTATTCCAGCCTCGTGCATTTTGACGACCAGCCCTTCTCCGACATTAATCAACTAGTGCAGCACCTTACGTCTATTATTTTCTCAGCCGCCGAACGTGCAATACCCCGTTCCTCCTCCCAACCTCGGCGGCCACCTGTTCCGTGGTGGAACGAGGATTGTCGGGACGCCGTTCGTGCCCGTAGGGCTGCACTTAGGGTGTTTCGGCGCCACCCTACACTTGATAATTTGGTAGCTTTTAAACAATCGCGCGCCAGGGCTCGTCGCATTATTCAGGATAGCAAGAAGGCATCTTGGGCTCGTTTTGTCGAGTCTTTTAATCGTTTTACGCCTTCATCCGTTGTTTGGGATAAACTTCGTCGCTTCTCAGGTAAAGTGTCACATTGTACTGTTTCTGGCCTTCAGGTTTCTAATGCCACCATAGTGGATCCGGCTGCCATCGCTAACACTCTGGGTTCTGCCTTTGAGGCGGTTTCCAGTTCAGACCATTATTCTGCCGGCTTTCGCTCTATTAAAGACCGGCAGGATTCCGCATCATATACTTTTCGGTCTGCTAATGCTGAATGCTATAACGAACTATTCACAATGAGGGAGCTGGAGCACGCTCTTCATTGCTCTCGGCACTCCGCTCCCGGGCCGGACGGCATTCATGTCCTGATGTTAAAGAACCTTTCAGCCGACAGTAAACTATTTCTCTTACAGGTCTATAACCGTATTTGGCAAGACGGCATTTTTGTTTCCGTTTGGCGTGAAGCCACCATTGTCCCTATACTTAAGCCTGGGAAGGATCGCCAACTACCTTCCAGCTACCGCCCTATCTCTCTCACCAGTTGCATTTGCAAGGTGATGGAGCGCATGATCAACGGGCGGTTGACATGGTGGCTTGAGTCTCAGAAACTTCTAGCGAACGCTCAGTGCGGGTTTCGTCGCTATCGCTCTACCGTCGACCATCTGGTGTCCTTGTCGACGCATATTATGAATGGATTTCTGAGAAAGTGTCAAACCGTGGCTGTATTTTTTGACCTGGAGAAAGCTTATGACACTTGTTGGAGGGGCGGCATTTTACGTACACTTCACGATTGGAATATCCGCGGTCGTCTTCCCATATTTCTTCGGGAGTTTATGACGGACCGCGTCTTTCGTGTACGTGTGGGCTCGGTTTTATCTCGTCGTTTTATTCAAGAGAACGGAGTACCGCAGGGCTCTGTACTCAGTGTCACACTTTTTGCGATTGCTATCAACCCCATTGTTGATTGTATTCCACCTGGCATTTCATCGTCCCTTTTTGTTGACGATTTCGCTATTTATTGTAGTTCACGGCGGACCTGTCTACTCGAGCGCCGTCTCCAGAGCTGTATCGACCGTCTCTACGCCTGGAGTAACGCCAACGGCTTTCATTTCTCCGCCGAGAAATCCGTCTGCATCAACTTTTGGCGCCGGAAGTATTTCCCTCCGCCCTCTCTCCATCTTGGGCCGGGGATACTTCCGTTTGCAGACGAGGCGAAATTTTTGGGGTTGATTTTTGACAGGAAGTGGTGTTGGACCTCGCACGTTTCCTTTTTAAAAGCAAAGTGTGACCGTTCTCTTAATATTTTACGTGTTTTAAGTGGCACATCCTGGGGAGCTGATCGGACCGTCCTTCTTCGCCTTTATCGCTCTTTGGTCCGATCCAAACTTGATTACGGGTGTATTGTTTATTCGTCGGCACGTCCATCTGTGTTACGTCGATTGAATGCCATTCACCATCGTGGCATAAGGGTCGCTACAGGGGCCTTTCCAACCAGCCCTGTTTTTAGCCTGTATGCTGAAGCTGCAGAGCCTCCGCTGTCCTTCAGGCGTGAGATGCTCTTGTGCAGCTATGCTTGTCGACTCTCAAGCTTGCCTGACCACCCGTCCTTCGAGTTATTTTTTGAGGAGTCACTTGATCGTCACTATTTTATTAGCTCCTCTGCTTTGCTCCCACCAGGGGTTCGCTTTTGAACGCTCATTCGGCATTTAGACGTTCCGCCAGCGCCGGCCCTTCCACGGGGGGAAACGCGTTTTCCTCCATGGTCTCGCGCTGAGGCCCACTGTCACCTTGGGCTAACGTCGATGCCGAAGACTGAGACCCCTGCTTCAGTCTTTAGATCGGCTTTTTTAGAAGTACGGGCTCAATTTGGAGACTTCCATTTTATCTTTACCGATGGATCTAAGACTGAAGCTGGAGTTGGATGTGCCTTTGTTTCTGGTAACTGTAGTTTTAAGTTTCGTTTACCTGGACAATGTTCAATTTTTACCGCCGAACATTTTAGCATTTATCAATCTATTTTATACATTCAGCGGCACGCCTTACAGCACTGTTTTATTTGTACGGACTCTCTGAGTGCCCTTCAGACTATTACTGCGCTGTACCATTACCACCCGCTTGTACAGCGCATACTTGACCTGCTCCACCCGCTTGATGTCACTGGCATCAGCGTGTCCTTCATGTGGATTCCAGGTCATGTGGGCAACTCAGGTAATGAGTCTGCCGACGCCGCTGCGAAATCGGCGATTTTATTACCCAGATTTTTTACCTCTGTTGTTCCCTCGTCAGATTCGTGTGTTATTTTACGTCGCCGCATCCTCTCGCGCTGGCGCGATGAGTGGACGGCCCTCCGGGGGAACAAGTTGCGGGAGGTTAAGCCTCTCCCGTTAATCTGGGGTACCTCTTCTCGTTCTTTACGCCGGGAAGAGGTACTTTTAGCCCGTTTACGAATTGGACATTGTCGTTTTAGTCATAGTTAGCTGTTCAGTGGTGATCCCGCTCCGCTGTGTCAGCAGTGTGACGTGCCCTTAACGGTGCGTCACATTTTAACTGAGTGTCAAGTTTTAGCTCCACTGCGCGTTCGCCTGGGTCTGCCTGTTGGCATAGCCAACGTTTTGGCAGACGACGCGCATGCTGTAGAATGTCTTTTACGTTTTATAAGTGACATTGATTTTAATCGTCGCATTTGATGCGCTGAGCGTCTTTTAGCTTTGTTATTTGATTCTGTATGTTTTTATAGGGACTTACTCCCCAGAGACATATGGCGCTCATGTCCCGCATTCTACAGTTCTTGACACGTTTTAATCTTTTGTTGGCTATGCTTTTAGTGTGTTGGTTTTTGAAATATATTTATTGTTATTATTGTTGTTATTGTTATTCTTGTTGTTATTTTTATTCTTGTTGTTATTGTTATTGTTATGCTATTGTTAGTTTTCACTTTTTGGACATCGCGGGTTTGTGTCCCGTTTTTTAATTATGCGGTTTTTTTACCTTTTATATTTTGACCTTATATTTTACACATTGTAAGGGCGCTGATGACCCTAGCAGTTTAGCGCCCTTAAACCGCATATCATCATCATCACTCCTCGGAGGTCGCTGTCCCAGGATGGTCCTGGGACAAGCCGCGCTCAGCGGCACCCTTCACCCATCGCCACCCAGAACCGATTCACGGCGCTTGAATCGGTTTCTGGCACTGAGCGCGTGGGCCCTCCCTCCGAGGAAGCTATGGAGTCTGACCAACTCCATACAAAAATCCCGAGCCCAAAGGTTAAACAAAAGGTAATTTTAAGCCGCCCTTCTAAATAGACAGTTTATCCCCTTATTCTTAATGGCTATCCTGACCTGGAATGTACGTGGTGTACGATCGCATAGGGCGGAACTGCAACTTTTATTGCGTTCCCATTCGCCTATGTTCGTATGTTTGCAGGAGACTAAGCTTCGCCCTCACGATCCTTTTGATCTCCGAGGATATACTCCGGTTCGCTACGACCTTGAACCGGAGGAGGGTACTCCTGCTCATGGTGGTGTCATGATTTTGGTGCGTAATGACGTTCATTTTCAAACTATCACACTTACGTCCGACTTGCAAGCTGTTGCCATTAGACTGCAGTTACCCGGTTTTTTCTTTTCTGTTTGTTCTGTGTATACACCTCCATCGTCTCCCCTCGCTCCCGCGGACATTCGATCTCTCCTGTCCGCTCTCCCAACACCATTTCCTCTGTTGGGAGATTTTAATTCCCATCACCCACTATGGGGTTCTCCAAGGGCTTGTGCGAGGGGAACTCTTCTTTCCGACATTTTTTATCAGTTCAATCTTTCCATCCTCAATACAGGTGCACCTACTTTTATTTCTGATTCTTTTGGTACATTCTCTCACCTGGACCTTGCCATTTGCTCCCTCCAGCTTGCTCATCGTCTTCAGTGGAACGTCGTCGCTGACACCTACTCCAGCGACCATTACCCCTGCATCGTTTCTCTTCTGTCGCACCACGTACAGCATTCCAGAGTACCTACCTGGATATTCGCAAAAGCCGACTGGAGCTTGTATTCCAGTCTCGTGCATTTTGACGACCAGCCCTTCTCCGACATTCACCAACTAGTGCAGCACCTGACGTCTATTATTTTCTCTGCCGCCGAACGCGCAATACCCCGTTCATCCTCGCAACCTCGGCGGCCACCTGTTCCGTGGTGGAACGAGGATTGTCGGGACGCCGTTCGTGCCCGTAGGACTGCACTTAGGGTGTTTCGGCGCCACCCTACACTTGATATTTTGGTGACTTTTAAACAATCGCGCGCCAGGGCTCGTCGCATTATTCAGGATAGCAAGAAGGCATCTTGGGCTCGTTTTGTCGAGTCTTTTAATCGTTTTACGCCTTCATCCGTTGTTTGGGAAAACTTCGTCGCTTCTCAGGTAAAGTGTCACATTGTACTGTTTCTGGCCTTCAGGTTTCTAATGCCACCATAGTGGATCCGGCTGCCATCGCTAACACTCTGGGTTCTGCCTTTGAGGCGGTTTCCAGTTCAGACCATTATTCCGCCGGCTTTCGCTCCATTAAAGACCGGCAGGATTCCGCATCATATACTTTTCGGTCTGCTAATGATGAATGCTATAACGAACTATTCACAATGAGGGAGCTGGAGCACCTCTTCATTGCTCTCGGGACTCCGCTTCCGGCCCGGACGGCATTCATGTCCTGATGTTAAAGAACCTTTCAGCCGACAGTAAACTATTTCTCTTACAGATCTATAACCGTATTTGGCAAGACGGCATTTTTCCTTCCGTTTGGCGCGAAGCCACCATTGTCCCTATACTTAAGCCTGGGAAGGATCGCCAACTACCTTGCAGCTACCGCCCTATCTCCCTCACCAGTTGCATTTGCAAGGTGATGGAGCGCATGATCAACGGGCGGTTGACATGGTGGCTTGAGTATCAGAAACTTCTAGCGAACGCTCAGTGCGGGTTTCGTCGCTATCGCTCTACCGTCGACCATCTGGTGTCCTTGTCGACGCATATTATGAATGGATTTCTGAGAAAGTGTCAAACCGTGGCTGTATTTTTTGACCTGGAGAAAGCTTATGGCACTTGTTGGAGGGGCGGCATTTTACGTACACTTCTCGATTGGAATATCCGCGGTCGTCTTTCCACATTTCTTCGGGAGTTTATGACGGACCGCGTCTTTCGTGTACGTGTGGGCTCGGTTTTATCTCGTCGTTTTATTCAAGAGAACGGAGTACCGCAGGGCTCTGTAATCAGTGTCACACTTTTTGCGATTGCTATCAACCCCATTGTTGATTGTATTCCACCTGGCATTTCATCGTCCCTTTTTGTTGACGATTTCGCTATTTATTGCAGTTCACGGCGGACCTGTCTACTCGAACGCCGTCTCCAGAGCTGTATCGACCGTCTCTACGCCTGGAGTAACGCCAACGGCTTTAATTTCTCCGCCGAGAAATCCGTCTGCATCAACTTCTGGCGCCGGAAGTATTTCCCTCCGCCCTCACTCCATCTTGGGCCTGGGATACTTCCGTTTGCAGACGAGGCGAAATTTTTGGGGTTGATTTTTGACAGGAAGTTGTGTTGGACCCCGCACGTTTCCTTTTTAAAAGCAAAGTGTGACCGTTCTCTTAATATTTTACGTGTTTTAAGTGGCACATCCTGGGGAGCTGATCGGACCGTCCTTCTTCGCCTTTATCGCTGTTTGGTCCGATCCAAGCTTGATTACGGGTGTATTGTTTATTCGTCGGCACGTCCATCTGTGTTACGTCGATTGAATGCCATTCACCATCGTGGCATAAGAGTCGCTACAGGGGCCTTTCCAACTAGCCCTGTACCCAGTCTGTACGCAGAAGCTGCAGAGCCTCCGCTGTCCTTCAGGCGTGAGATGCTCTTGTGCAGCTATGCTTGTCGACTCTCAAGCTTGCCTAACCACCCGTCCTTCGAGTTATTTTTCGAGGAGTCACTTGATCGTCACTATTTTATTCGCTCCTCTGCCTTGCTCCCACCAGGGGTTCGCTTTCGACAGCTCCTTCGGCATTTAGACGTTCCGCCAGCGCCGGCCTTTCCACGGGGGGAAACGCGTTTTCCTCCATGGTCTCGCGCTGAGGCCCACTGTCACCTTGGGCTAACGTCGATGCCGAAGACTGAGACCCCTGCTTTAGTCTTTAGATCGGCTTTTTTAGAAGTACGGGCTCAATTCGGAGACTACCCTTTTATCTTCACCGATGGATCTAAGACTCAGGCTGGAGTTGGATGTGCCTTTGTTTCTGGTCACTGTAGTTTTAAGTTTCGTTTACCTGGACAATGTTCAATTTTTACTGCCGAACTTTTTAGCATTTATCAATCTATTTTATACATTCAGCGGCACGCCTTACAGCACTGTTTTATTTGTACGGACACTCTGAGTGCCCTTCAGACTATTACTGCGCTGTACCATTACCACCCGCTTGTACAGCGCATACATGACCTGCTGCACTCGCTTGGTGTCACTGGTATCAGCGTGTCCTTCATGTGGATTCCAGGTCATGTGGGCATCTCAGGTAATGAGTCTGCCGACGCCGCTGCGAAATCGGAGATTTTATTGCCCAGATTTTTTACCTCTGTTGTTCCCTCGTCAGATTCGTGTGTTATTTTACGTCGCCGCATCCTCTCGCGCTGGCGCGATGAGTGGACGGCCCTCCGGGGGAACAAGTTGCGGGAGCTTAAGCCGCTCCCGTTAATCTGGGGTACCTCTTCTCGTTCTTCACGTCGGGAAGAGGTACTTTTAGCCCGTTTACGAATTGGACATTGTCGTTTTAGTCATAGTTACCTGCTCAGTGGTGATTCCGCTCCGCTGTGTCAGCAGTGTGACGTGCCCTTAACGGTGCGTCACATTTTAACTGAGTGTCAAGTTTTAGCTCCACTGCGCGTTCGCCTGGGTCTGCCTGTTGGCATAGCCAACGTTTTGGCAGACTACGCGCATGCTGTAGAATGTCTTTTACGTTTTATAAGTGACATTGGTTTTAATCGTCGCATTTGATGCGCTGAGCGTCGTTTAGCTTTGTTATTTTATTCTGTATGTTTTAATAGGGACTTAGTATCCAGTGACATATGGCGCTCATGTACCTCGCATTCTACAGTCCTTGACACGTTTTAATCTATTATTGGCTATGCTTGCAGTGTGTTGGTTTTTGAGACATATTTATTGTTATTGTTACTATTGTTGTTATTGTTATTATTGTTATTGTTTTTATTGTTATTGTTATTGTTATTGTTATTCTATTGTTATTTTTAACTTTTTTGACATCGCGGGTTTGTGTCCCGTTTTTTAATTATGCGGTTTTTTACCTGTGTTTTATTTTTTGACTTTATATTTTATACCTTGTAAGGGCGCTGATGACCTCAGCAGTTTAGCGCCCTTAAGCCGCATATCATCATCATCATCATCATCACATCTCCGAGGATATACTCCGGTTCTCTACGACCTTGAACCGGAGGAGGGTACTCCTGCTCATGGTGGTGTAATGATTTTGGTGCGTAATGACCTTCATTTTCAAACTATCACACTTACGTCCGACTTGCAAGCTGTTGCCATTAGACTGCAGTTACCCGGTTTTTTCTTTTCTGTTTGTTCTGTGTATACACCTCCATCGTCTCCCCTCGCTCCCGCGGATATTCGAACTCTCCTATCCGCTCTCCCAACACCATTTCTTCTGTTGGGAGATTTTAATGCCCATCACCCACTATGGGGTTCGCCAAGGGCTTGTGCGAGGGGAACTCTTCTTTCCGACATTTTTTATCAGTTCAATCTTTCCATCCTCAATACAGGTGCACCTACTTTTATTTCTGATTCTTCTGGTACATTTTCTCACCTGGACCTTGCCATTTGCTCACTCCAGCTTGCACGTCGTCTTCAGTGGAACGTCGTCGCTGACACCTACTCCAGCGACCATTACCCCTGCATCGTTTCTCTTCTGTCGCACCACGTACAGCATTCCAGAGTACCTACCTGGATATTCGCAAAAGCCGACTGGAGCTTGTATTCCAGCCTCGTGCATTTTGACGACCAGCCCTTCTCCGACATTAATCAACTAGTGCAGCACTTTACGTCTATTATTTTCTCAGCCGCCGAACGTGCAATACCCCGTTCATCCTCCCAACCTCGGCGGCCACCTGTTCCGTGGTGGAACGAGGATTGTCGGGACGCCGTTCGTGCCCGTAGGACTGCACTTAGGGTGTTTCGGCGCCACCCTACACTTGATAATTTGGTGACTTTTAAACAATCGCGCGCCAGAGCTCGTCGCATTATTCAGGATAGCAAGAAGGCATCTTGGGCTCGTTTTGTCGAGTCTTTTAATCGTTTTAAGCCTTCATCCGTTGTTTGGGATAAACTTCGTCGCTTGTCAGGTAAAGTGTCACATTGTACTGTTTCTGGCCTTCAGGTTTCTAATGCCACCATAGTGGATCCGGCTGCCATCGCTAACACTCTGGGTGCTGCCTTTGCGTCGGTTTCCAGTTCAGACCACTATTCCGCCGGCATTCGCTCTCTTAAAGACCGGCTGGATTCCGCATCATATACTTTTCGGTCTGCTAATGATGAATGCTATAACAACCTATTCACAATGAGGGAGCTGGAGCACGCTCTTCATTGCTCTAGGCACTCCGCTCCTGGGCCGGACGGCATTCATGTCCTGATGTTAAAGCACCTTTCAGCCGACAGTAAACTCTTTCTCCTACAGGTCTATAACCGTATTTGGCAAGACGGCCTTTTTCCTTCCGTTTGGCGCGAAGCCACCATTGTCCCTATTCTTAAGCCTGGGAAGGATCGCCAACTACCTTCCAGCTACCGCCCTATCTCCCTCACCAGTTGCATTTGCAGGGTGATGGAGCGCATGATCAATGGGCGGTTGACATGGTGGCTTGAGTCTCAGAAACTTTTAGCGAACGGTCAGTGCGGATTTCGTCGCTATCGCTCTACCGTCGATCATCTGGTGTCCCTGTCGACGCATGTTATGAATGGATTTCTGAGAAAATATCAAACCGTGGCTGTATTTTTTGACCTGGAGAAAGCTTATGACACTTGTTGGAGGGGCGGCATTTTACGTACACTTCACGATTGGAATATCCGCGGTCGTCTTCCCATATTTCTTCGGGAGTTTATGACGGACCGCGTCTTTCGTGTACGTGTGGGCTCGGTTTTATCTCGTCGTTTTATTCAAGAGAACGGAGTACCGCAGGGCTCTGTACTCAGTGTCACACTTTTTGCGATTGCTATCAACCCCATTGTTGATTGTATTCCACCTGGCATTTCATCGTCCCTTTTTGTTGACGATTTCGCTATTTATTGCAGTTCACGGCGGACCTGTCTACTCGAACGCCGTCTCCAGAGCTGTATCGACCGTCTCTACGCCTGGAGTAACGCCAACGGCTTTAATTTCTCGCCGAGAAATCCGTCTGCATCAACTTCTGGCGTCGGAAATATTTCCCTCCGCCCTCTCTCCATCTTGGGCCAGGGATACTTCCGTTTGCAGACGAGGCGAAATTTTTGAGGTTGATTTTTGATAGAAAGTTGTGTTGGAACTCTCACGTTTCCTTTTTAAAAGCAAAGTGTGACCGTTCTCTTAATCTTTTACGTGTTTTAAGTGGCACATCCTGGGGAGCTGATCGGACCGTCCTTCTTCGCCTTTATCGCTCTTTGGTCCGATCCAAACTTGATTACGGGTGTATTGTTTATTCGTCGGCACGTCCATCTGTGTTACGTCGTTTGAATCCCATTCATCATCGTGATATTAGAGTCGCTACAGGGGCCTTTCCAACTAGCCCCGTGCCCAGTCTTTACGCTGAGGCTGCAGAGCCTCCGCTGTCTTTCAGGCGTGAGATGCTCTTATGTAGCTGTGCTTGTCGGCTCTCAAGCTTGCCTAACCACCCGTCCTTCGATGTATTTTACGAGGATTCGCTTGATCGGCAATATTTAGTTAGCTCCTCTGCATTGCTCCCCCCAGGGGTTCGATTTCGACTGCTACTTCGGCATTTGGACGTTTCGTCAGCGCCGGCCCTTACCCGAGGGGAAACGCGTTTTCCTCCATGGTCGCGCGCTGAGGCCCACATCCACCTTGGGCTGACGTCGATGCCGAAAAATGCGACCCCTGCTTCTGTTCTTAGATCCGCCTTTTTAGAACTACAGGCGCATTTCGGGGACTGTCATTTTATATATACCGATGGGTCTAAGACTGATGTTGGAGTAGGATGTGCCTTTGTTTTTGGTGTACAGAGTTTTACTTTTCGTTTACCTCGACAATGTTCAATTTTTACCGCCGAACTTTTTAGCATTTATCAATCCGTTTTATACATTCAGCGGCACGACTTACGGCACTGTTTTATTTGTACGGACTCTCTGAGTGCCCTTCAGAGTATTACTGCGCTGTGCAATTACCACCCACTCGTACAGCGCATACATGACCTGCTCCACTCGCTGGGTGTCTCTGGCATCAGCGTGTCCTTCATGTGGATTCCAGGTCATGTGGGCATCTCAGGTAATGAGTCTGCCGACGCCGCTGCGAAATCGGCGATTTTATTACCCAGATTTTTTACTTCCGTTGTTCCCTCGTCAGATTCGAGTGTGATTTTACGTCGCCGCATCCTCTCGCGCTGGCGCGATGAGTGGACGGCCCTCCGGGGGAACAAGTTGCGGGAGGTTAAGCCTTTCCCGTTGATCTGGGGTACCTCTTCTCGTTCGTGTCGTAGGGAAGAGGTAATTTTAGCTCGTTTACAGATTGGACATTGTGTTTTTAGTCATAGGTATTTGCTCAGTGGTGACCCCGCACCACTCTGTGGGCAGTGTGACGTGCCCTTGACGGTGCGTCATATTTTAACAGAGTGTCAGGTTTTAGCTGCATTGCGTGCCCGCGTGGGTCTGCCTATTGGCCTAGCCAACGTTTTGGCAGACGACACGCGTGCTGTAGAATGTGTTTTACGTTTTATTCATGATAGTGATTTTACTCTGCGCATTTAATGCGTTGAGCGTCTTTTAGCTTAATACTTTTCTTCTGTCAGTTTTTATGGGGACTCTAATCCCCAGTGGACATATGGCCCTCATGTCCCTCGCATTCTATAATTCTTGACACGTTTTAATCGTTTATTGCCTATGGTTTTAGTGTGTTGGTTTTTTCAGATATTTATATTGTTATTATTGTTGTTATTGATTTTATTGTTGTTATTGATTTTATTGTTGTTATTGATTTTATTGTTATTATTGTTGTTATTGTTATCTTATTGTTATTTTTAGCCTTTTGGACATCGCGGGTTTACGTCCCGTTTTTAATTATGCGGTTCTTTTACCTGTTTTTATATTTTGACTTTATATGTTATACATTGTAAGGGCGCTGATGACCTCAGCAGTTTAGCGCCCTTAAGCCGCATATCATCATCATCATCATCATCACGCATTTGTTTAACGATATTCTAAGCTTTGCGGAAGTGAACCTGTTAGAAAACGAACACGGATATTTAGGCATATCCATAACAGACGAAAAGGAGGCGTCTAAAGCCTTCAATATAAGCGTAAGGCGCGTAGAGCAATTGAATGCGGATGTCATTGTTCGAAGCATCGAAAAAATAATGCAAAGTAACCAACAATTCTTGCTAAGCGGGCCTCTTCATGTGACGTTTGTGTGGACGAAGGAGGTCTCGGGTTCGTGCCACCAACCTTGCCATGCCTGTAGGGACAATAAAGGCATTGTCGAAATAGCCAACAAAGACAACTTGTGTTTAGCAAGAGCCATTGTTGTAGTTAAAGCCAAAGTGGATCGCGACGTCAACTATAATATGATGACGCGCTCCGACTATCTGCAAAAATCGAAGGCCGTAGCCTTGTGTGCGTGCATCGGTCAAGGCCACGACAGCTGTACGATAGATGACGTCAGACGCTTTGACGCTGCGTTAAAGGGCTACGCTGTGACGGTGTTTGGCGATCATACGGGGAAGCACGTGCTGTACGCGTCGGATAAGAAATGCGATAAATACATCGACGTCATGCTCCACGCCGGGCACTTTAATGCTATCGTGAACCTTCACAAGTGCTTTAAATGCAAATAGTATTGCCGCCAGTGTCATTATCCCTAGGCACACAAAAAAGAATTTCATAGGTGCGACGCCAGGTGTGCTAAATGCCATGCCATCGCAGTGCGATGCGCGATTTGACGCCTACATAAGCTGCGCCGGGTGCAACAGAGATTTTAAGGGACCGACATGCTTTGCAAACCATGCAAAGAAAGGCATTTTTTACCCAAAGGCACTGTCGGTGTGCGATGTAGAAAAGGTGTGCACGTCTTGCAATAAACTCGTGAATGCGAGGCACAGAAAAACCGCGCACGAGTGCGGGGAAAAGTACTGCTATCATTGCAAGACACACGTGAATTCTAACCACATGTGCTATATGCAGCCGTATGCCGCAAAGAACAAAAAAACCGGTACGTGTTTATGTTTATCGACTTTGAATGCACGCAAAACATTCCATATACCGACAAAAAGGACACATACGAGCATGTACCTAACTTGTGCGTGTTGTACCAAGCCTGCCCGCTCTGCATCGACGAACGCCGCAAGACGGCATACTGTACCGAATGCGGTTGCAAAGAATGGGTGTTTATGGACGAGCCCGTGAAGCAGCTTTTCGAGCACATCGCGCAGGCGAGGTTCGAAGCCTGGGACGTCTACGTCGTGGCGCATAACCTCAGAGCTTACGACGGGCAGTTTTTATTAAAGTACATGGTGGTGCACTTAGACCGGGCGCCGGAGCTCATCATGAACGGGAGCAAGATCTACAGGATGAGGTACGGTGACGTCACATTTCTAGACTCGCTCAACTTCATACCCATGCCACTCTCCCGCTTTTCCAAGACCTTCGGATTGAAGGAATGCAAAGGTTATTTCCCGTACCTGTTTAACACGCAGGAAAACGAGCAGTACGTGGGTTCGATTCCCGACAAAGGGCATTACTGTCCGGAGGGCATGTCGGCGGATGGTCGGAAAGCCTTCGAGCAGTGGCACGAAGAAAAGGCGTCCTCCGGGTACGTCTTCGACATGAGGGCGGAAATGGTGGCGTATTGCAAGATGGAAGTATTTCTACTCAGTCAGGGAGTTTCCAAATTCAGAAGGGAATTCTTGGACGAGAACGGAATAGACCCGTTCAGAGAATGGGTCACCATCGCGCAGGCGTGCATGTGCGTGTATAGAAAGCGCTTCATGCCGCTTAAAAAATTGCCCTCTTGCCAGCGGGCGGGTATCGACTAGCGGACCGGCAGTCTCGCGCCGCATGCATATGGCTAACTTGGCTAGAGATGCAAAACCGCATCGTCATCCAGCACGCCATGCGAGGACGCGAAGTTAAAATCGTGGGGCACAAGGTGGACGGGTACAGAGAGGCTGAAAAAACCGCGTACTTTTTCCACGGCTGCTTTTACCACGGCTGCAGGCGGTGCTTTCAAAATCGCCATGCGGTTATATACAACTCGGGACACGAAAGCATGACCTCCAGGTTAGAGAGCACCGAGAAGGTCACGGCCAAGATCAAGGCCGCCGGCTACGCCGTGGTGGAAATGTGGGAGTGCGAGTTCAACGCCGCGATGGAGGCCAACCAGGACCTCGCGCGCTACGCAAGGGACTTTGCGGTACTGGAAACCCTGAACCCCAGAGACGCCTTCTACGGAGGTCGCACCAACTGCACCAAGACGTACTGCGAGGCGAAGGGGGATAGCAAGATCTACTACTACGACGTATGCAGCCTGTACCCGTACGTGAACAAGACGAAGCCCTACCCCGCGGGCCATCCCAAGATCCACGTGGATCGATTCCCGCGCTTGGAAGACGTGGGGGGGGCGGTTTGGTGAAGTGCGAGGTTCTACCGCCGCAACACCTGTACCACCCGGTGCTACCGGCGCGCATCGGCAGCAAGCTCATGTTCCCGCTATGCCGCGCTTTTGCGGAGGCGGAGAACCAAGACGAGTGCCACCACGGAAAGCGCGAGAGGGCGTTGTCGGGTACCTGGGTGGTCGACGAGATGAAGGTCGCCCTGGAGGAAGGGTACCGCCTCCTCCGGGTCCACGAGATCTGGGAGTACGACGTGGTGCGGCACGAACCGACCACCGGAGCCAAGGGTCTCTTCGAGGACTACGTGAATCAGTTCTTGAAGATCAAGACCGAAGCCTCCGGCTGGCCCTCGGATTGCGACGACCCTGCCGCAAAACAGCAGTACGTGGAGCAATTCTTCGAGCACGATGGCGTCGCCCTGGTTCCCAGGCCATCGCCACCAACCCCGGCAGGCGGGAGCTGGCCAAGCTGATGCTCAAAATCTTCTGGGACAAACTGGGGCAGAGGAAAAACCTCCCCACGTGCGAGCTGGTGGACCGGTACGACCGCCTCCTGGAGCTGCTCAACGACCCTGGCGTGGAAGTGCAGACCTACGTGCCCGTCACCGACCGGATCATGTACGCGGTGTGGAGGTACTGCGAGCAGCGCAGCAAGGTCGACCCCACCGCCAACGCCGTCCTGCCGGCCTACACCACGGCTCACGCGCGCTTGGTGCTCTACTCTTACCTCAAGAGGCTGGGAGAACGGGTCTCCTACTTCGACACCGATTCCGTCGTCGTCGCCGCCGCTCCGGGTGACTGGACGCCGTCCGTTGGACGCCTCCTGGGGGACATGACGGACGAGCTGGAGAAGTACGGGCGGGGCTCTTACATCGCCCGGTTTGCCTCCACGGGGCCCAAGAGCTACTGCATGGAGATCGTTTGCCCCGAGATGGGCAAGGCCTTCTCGGTGTGCAAGGTGAAGGGGATCACGCTCAATTCGGGCAACCTGGAGCTGGTGAACGCCGAAGTGATTCGCGACGTGGTGCTGAGGGACAACGACCGTGCGGTGAAGCTGGCGGGCACGCAGATTTCGCGGAAACCGTCTTGGACGGTCGTCACCGAACCCAGCTCGAAGACGTTTAGGATGGTGGTCAACAAGCGCGTTCTCGCCGGCGATCACGATTCCTATCCCTACGTGTTCAAGAGGAACGCATAAATGAGACGTCTAGAGCCGCGCCAAAGTCATTTCGAACCGGGCGCCCCTGAGGAGACGATGCCCGGTCCCCGAGACCTGGGGCGATTCGAGTTTCCCAGCACGATGCTCGTGGTGGGGCCGTCGCGCTGCGGGAAGTCGACCTTCGTGAAAAACCTGTTACGCCACGCGCACCGGATGTTCGACGTACGCCCCAGGAGGGTGCTGTGGTGCCACCCTCCGGAGTATTTGCCGAGACTCGAACTCTCGGCTCTGCGTTGCGAGACCCACGCGGGCATACCCGAACTTGCTTCGGTGGGCGAGAACGACCTCGTCGTCCTCGACGATCTGATGCTGGAGGGGGGCGGGAAGGACGTGTCCAATTTTTTCTCCAGACTCCCATCACAAGCGCTTCGGCATCGTCTACATCCTGCAGAACGTGTTTCCGCAGGGTCAGAAATATCGCAACATCTCTCTGAATGCAAACTACGTCGTGGTCTTCAAGAACAACCGGGACAAGATGCAGATCGAGAGACTGTGCCAGCAGATTGAACCCAGGAACTCTAGGTTTCTGTTGGAGGCCTTCGAGAAGGCCACCGAACGCCCTCACGGGTATCTCGTGTTGGAGTGCACTCAGTACACGCCCGCCCGATACAGGTATCGAACCGGCGTGCTGCCGGGGGAAAACCTCTCTTATTTCGTACCCAACTGAGCCCGCCGAGAGGACTCGGTTTCGTTTCGTTCTATATTATCCCGGCAGGGTCTTACCCAACCGAGGCCATTGATTTTAAATAAAAAGTACCGCTTTAGGAGCGAACGTCATTATCCCACAAGCATGCCTAGAGGTAGGTTAAGGCTTGCGACGCTGACCAGTCCTCGCATAGCGAGACAGCACGGTAATTTGACGGCTCTGGCCAAGGCGAAGGCCCCTCTGCGCAAAAAGTTGTTAAAAATGCCGATGGCGATCTGATCAAGGCCATTAGCGAATGTATGCTCAACGTGCGCAGAGGTCACGTGCAACTTCCCGCAAAGTGCTTGGGTCACCTAAAGAAGCACAAGGCTTCTTGGAGGAAGTTGACGGATAAACGGGTTCCTCTGAAGAAGAAGAAGAGCATCTTGGTTCAAAAAGGAGGTTTTTTGCCGGGATTTCTCCTACCCGTCTTGGCTTCAATTGGCGGCGCGCTAGTGTCGAAATTAACAGGATGAAGTACGGCAAGCAGATCCTCGTTGCACCGCAACCAAAGACCGTCGATAAGCTTCACGCTATAGACCGCACCATATCCAGATTGGCTAAAGAAATTCAGAGCCTGCAGAGCGCAAAGCTCTCTGCCGACGAAAAGTGGTGGCTCGTAAAATATAAATTGGTCAACTACCTCGATCTCGTGGCACAAGTCAGAAAGCCCTTCCTCGGCGACGACGACGACGACGATTACGAAGACGTGTACGAACGCGTGCCGGTGAAGCAGGAGGTCGAACCCCGAACCATAAATGTCAACCTCCTCTCGCCTCGCAAAAAGAAGAGGGCAAACCCTGCCACTCCGAAAAAGAAATCGAAATCGCCTTCCGAGTCGTACCATTTTCGCAAACGCGTCTGGCAACATCTGTACAAGTAAAGCATGAAGGAATGGAAGGCGCTAAGGCGATACTATGCCAAACCGGAACACTATGCCGGTTTGGGTACGGTCAAGCCCCTTCGAAAGGCCACGGGTGCGTCTAAGGCGAACATCGAGTCCTTCCTTCAAACCCAGGACAGTTACACTCTGCACAAACCGGTCAGAAAGCGGCTCCCCACCAGATATTATCACATGACGAATATGGGCGATCTTTGGGAGGCCAATCTAAACGTCATGAACAGCGTGAGGGAACATAACAAACCTTACGTGTACATTCTGACAGTTATCGACGTATTTTCCAAATATGCTTGGGCCGTACCCCTGAAATCGAAGCTGGGTACCGAGGTGCGCAAGCGTTTCGCTCCATATTCTCCCAACGCGTCCCCAGGGTCCTCCAAACGGACAAGGGAACCGAGTTTACCAACAAGACTTTTCGCGACTTTCTGAAGAAACACGACGTGAAACATTACACAACCAAAAATAACGTTAAAGCCAGCGTCGTGGAGCGCTTCAACCGCACCTTAAAAACCAAGATGTGGAGGTATTTCACGCACAAAAACAGTTACAGATACCTGGAGGTCCTTCCGGCCTTACTCGAGTCGTACAATAGCTCGCATCACAGGTCCATAAAAATGGCTCCGAAGGACGTGAACGAATCTAACATTTTACGAGTGTACCGCAATCTCTACGGAAATAGGACCCTACCTCGCGCAGGGAAACCCAGATTTTCCGTGGGCAATCACGTGCGCATCTCTAAAGAAAAAATGAAATTCGACAAGGGCTACGAGCAGAATTGGACGGACGAAATATTTCGGATAGCCGAGGTGGTGCGCGGTCGGCCAGTGGTATATAAGTTGAAGGATCTGGCCGGAGAAGCCATAGACGGCATATTTTACACCGAGGAGCTACAAAAGGTTGCGCTACCTCGGACGTTTAAGATCGAACGCTTTTTACAGACCAAGGGCCGAGGGCGCAACAAGCAGGTCTTGGTAAAGTGGAAGGGGTATCCGGCAAAGTTTAACTCGTGGGGTTCTGGCTTCGACCATCGATTCGACATGATTAAGACGAAGCCCTTCTCCATCACTCTCGTGAGCAACGTCTCCATAGAACACCTTACCGACAACACCACGGCCAGATTTTCTAACATCTTGCCCGAGAGAATCGTTCCGCAGGGAGAATGGGAGGTCGCCCTGCAAAAGGTCAGGTATCCGGTGAAATTTTATAACCTTTCGCGAGACGATGCCCGTCTGGTGGGCACCAAGTACACCATGACGCTCCTCCAAACGCATTCCAAATTCAGCCTGGAAATGCCGCAAGGCATCGTGCACAATCCCAAAGACTTGGTGAACCTCATCAACGCCGTTCTACTCGAACACTTGCACGTGGAAAACTTCTTCCTCTTCGACGAGCGCAAGAAGACGGTGGGCGTGAATGCCGCCGTCGCCCATCCCGAACCACTACCCGACATTCCGTTCGACGGGTTTGTGGAAAATGTCGCGCGCACGGCCGTACCGTACGCGGTCGGCGAATACGAAGCTCTGAACGATGCGCCCCACCAGAGACCCAAGCCGAAACCGAAACCGAAGCCCCCGGGTTCGGGGCAGCAGAAACCCGCGGCGGCTCGTCCCGTCAGACCCGCGACATCTACCACAAAACCCAAACCAAACGTTTCAAAATCGGAGGACCCTCCGGGACCTCTACACCGCATCCACAGTTTGCTCTTAACGCCCGCTAAGGCAAAAATGTTGGGTTTCGAGCCCTACGTCAACGTCATTCTCGAAAAAGCTCCTAAACACCCCGTAGATCCTTATATGGGGTTTCCTTACGAAATGTTCATCTATTGTAATCTAGTGACCACGCAAGTCGTGGGCGACAGCTTCGCCCAAGTCATAGAGAGCGCGGCCGTGGAATACGAAAGAAGCAACAACACTTACAGGAGCGACGAAAAGACGTTTTTTCCCCAAAATTGGGTACCCTTGATTCAGCAAGACTTCAAGACGGTCAACATAGTTTTAAGGAACGGTTACGGCGATCTCTTGCCATTCGCCGACGGATTTTCCTCTACTATAGTTCTCGCTTTTCGTCCGAAACAGACGTACTGGACGTGCACGCCGTGACGCGGTACTACCTCAATCAGGCCGGCGGCGCGTTCGACGATCGCGATTTCATTCTCTACAGGGGCAAGCGCTACCAAAGAGGCAGCGGTCTCTTTTCAGCCCTCGGAGGACTCCTCAGAAGGTTGCTACCGTTTTTAAAGAGCGGAGCAAAAGCAGTCGGAAAGGAGGCCTTAAAGGCGGGCGCTCACATTCTGTCCGATGTGGCTGTCGCGGGAGCAGCGCCAAAGGAAGCGCTCCAACGGAGGCTCAAGGAGTCCGGATACAATTTAAAGCGAAAAGCCGACGAAAAGCTCGATGCCAAGCTCGGTTCCGGCGCCAGGCGCCTCAAGAGAATAAAACCGAGCAAATCCAAAAAGAGCAAGCAGTCGAAGCTGAAACACGGTAGGCGTAAGGTGCAAGACGTATTTTCGTAATGGCAGACGCGGCCGTCCACATGAGTTCCGAACTGGACCTCTTTACAGAGGTGCCGGTTCAGATGAGCATCGAGGAGTCACGGTTCCTATACCTAAACCCTCAAAACACTTTAATGAAAAATGCCCCCATCACCTTTCATTATTCCGGAAATGCGGACGATTACCTAGACTTGACCTACGTCGTACTCGAACTCATGGTGCGCATTGTAGATGACAAAGGAGAGGCCTTAAACGCTGATGCTAACGCCACTCTGGTCAACAACGCCTTAAATTCCCTGTTTCAACAGGTGGAGGTAACCCTCAATAACGTCATCGTCTCCATGCCGCAAGCCGGTTACCCCTATAGAACCTACCTCGAGACGCTTCTCAGTTACTCCGAAGATGCCATGAACACCAAACTAGAATCCACCCTCTGGAGAAAGGACACGGCAGGCATCATGGACACTTTTATCGCCAATGCGGGTTTTCAGTGTCGTCAGGGGTTTACCAAAGGGAGCAACGTCGTACAGCTCATCGGTCCTCTGTCCAACGCTCTGTTTAGACAGGATAAGCTGCTTTTGAACAACGTTAGCATGACCGTCAAGCTCACTCCCGCCTCTCCCAAGTTTTATCTGTTTTCCGACGTAGATACCTTTAAGGGGTACGCCGACATCGTGTCTGCCACGCTGCGCTTAAAATCGGTGCGGCCCTCGCCGACCATAAAGCTCGCGCACCAGGCCGTGCTCGCAAAGGGCAACGCAAAGTACCATCTCAAGGACGTCAACGTTCTACGCTCTCAGCATCCCCGAGGAGTCCAGGGCAATGACGTTTAGCGACGTGTGCGTAGGGCAAGTTCCCAGGAGAGTGGTAGTAGCCATGGTCACCGACAAGGCCTATTCCGGCCATTTTAACTCAAATCCGTACAACTTGAAACATTTTAAAATGAACTTCTTTCAGCTCTACGTGAACGGGCAACCCGTTCCCTGCCAACCTCTGCAACCCGACTTTACAAAGGGACACTATTTTCAATGCTTTCAAACCCTGCAGGACGGCCTAGGCATTCATTTCAAGGACGAGGGACACTCCATCTCCAGAGAAACCTACCCGCAAGGGTATACGATAATGGTTTTCGATCTCACTGCAGACATGAGCGCTAACGAGTCTCACATCTCGGGTCAGCGCCACGGAACCGTCTCTATAAGCATCGGTTTTGCCGATAAATTGACAGAACCGGTCATACTTCTGCTGCTAGCGGAAATACATCGCACGGTCGAAATCGACGGCAACCGATCCATTTTGGTATCATGAACACCTTTCAAATTCAACGGTTTCTATCGACATGCCCCTCTACGCGCTCTCACTTTTTAGGCGTCTACCCCTGCGATAAACTACCCGTACTTCACGGCATTCGAACGCCTCCCTTGGCGCTAGTGGCTAACACCGACCCCAGCACCAAATCCGGGCAACACTGGGTTTGCATCTTTGTGGACAAAAACTCGCATGGAGAATATTTTGACAGTTACGGCATAGGACCGCTTTCGCCCCATTTTCTCTGGTTCTTAAATTCGGTCTGCGGGACGCGTTGGTCCACCAACGCCAGAAGGCTGCAAGGTTTCGACAGCACCACTTGCGGTCATTACGTCATCGCCTACCTCACCCACCGCTGCTCCGGCTTACCTAAGCATAAATTCTTCTCAAAATTTCACGTCAGCAATCACGCGCATAATGATGCCGTCATTCGCAAAACGTACAAAGACGCATGCCGCGCAAAGTGCTCTGACGCTCAGCAAACTTGTCAACCCTTGAAAGTGAGTACCTGTGTGTGTGTGTCACTATTCATCACATCTAACCTAATCCATCCTCTTGCACGTGCTTTCAGAACACGCTCCTGCTCATATAAAAAGCAACGTCACGGTGCCGCTCGCCTCATTCAGAGTGTGCCATGCAGCACGCGGATACAGTCATGCTGCCATGCAGCACGCCGACCAGGTAGGTCCGCACCTACGTATTAGCTTGCTTTTTTCTATCCCGTTTATCTGTCTATCCCTCACATTATTATTGTTTTGTGTGTTCCAGTATAACCGGATTTCAAACCCTGACCACCTCAAAACCCGGGGAAAAAAGGAAACTACCGATCTTTGACCTCCAACAGCATCCCGACCGTTCAAAACAGAGTTCTCCTCCAAGAGGAAAACCGTTAAATCAACGGACACAGTGTTTTTCCTGCGGATGTTGTGCAATAATCGCTAAGCGCTTCCGGCGGATGTAGTGAACCTCCAACGAACGTTTCCCCCACCAGTGCTTCCCCCTGATGTGGTAATTCTCCAACGAACTTTTCCCCCACCAGTGCTTCCCCCTGATGTGGTAAATCTCCAACGAACTTTTCCCCCACCAGTGATTTCCTGCTTCCGGCAGTTGGGTTATATTTATGCACGCGCATTCTTTTCCCCTTCATTCGGTGCTAGCCAGCCGTGGGGGAATGCCAGGACCGACGTGTAAAGACTTCCACTACTCGTTTTGCTTTCACCAAACGTGCAGCTGCGAACTTAGGCACCGTCTCACCCGCCTGTGCACGCAGTGTCAACTCGGTTTCTACGAAGACCTCGATCAACTCAACAAGCAAATTCAACAATTCCTTCGAAGGTACTCCGCTAGAATCACCACATGAACTGCTTCATCGTGCTCTTTCGGTATCTCGATAACGGACGAGGAATCCACCTGCTACTGCCCAGGGAATGCCAAGTGCTGCTGCAGAACGGCATATACATCTTCGAACGTTATCCCCCAAGCGACGTCGACCTTGTGTGGAACCAATTTCCCAGAGACGCACAGGTAGTTTGCGCACCTTATCGCAGGTGTAAACAACACTACAACCTTCCTCATCAAACCACTCATATAGAAGGTCTTCCCCCGTTTATCAAAAACTGCCATCTGTGCCGTCATAATGTCACAGGACGCCCTTAAAGAGCTAGAAGAACCTTCCCGCAGCGCCGACACTCTCAGCGTATCTACGCTTGAACAGCACGTACTGTATTGTGTCGTCGGCGTCAAAACACTCGACACCGTTCACGGTACAAAGCTCGTCGCCAAACTCTACAACGACACAGAAGTTTTCCTACCAACAAGATTTGCAAAAGCCTCTCCAGAACTCATCAACAAACTCAACTCTACCTCATTCTGCATCATATACGCAGGCGAGGAAAAACTACGCAGCGGTTTCAAACGTCACATCGTCACGTTCTCCCCATATAACCCTAAATAATGTCCGACGAAACCTATCCCGTCCCCGTGGGGAACAATCTTAACCTACAACTCATTCTCAACGCAGCTTCACCTATCCGTATCCTCTGCATCTCCAACTCCTATTTCCGTAGCAGCAGAGTTGTCACCATCACACTCGACGTCCAAGGGGCTCACGCCGTCCACGTCAAATGCGTACCTACCAAAGTGCACCAGCAACAACAAGACGCACTATGCATCATATACCTCGGCAACAGCAACATTCCTGCTCTAACCAACAAAGTCACATCCACAGGATGCTTCTCAACCAGCCATTACAACGAATTTACCATCCCCATCTATATACCAACCTTCACCGAGTTCGTCAACGAAAGTTTCTCTCACCTGCTCGTCACCTGCATCACCAAACCTATCCACCAATTTACCGTCGATAGCAGCAGCAGCGATGACGAGGACTCAAAGTGCACCACGTACTTTAAAATCATTGTTGTGCGCGAAATCTGTGTGTCCTAGTGCCTCACCAAACTATGAATTTTAATGTGCTTTTTTTTCCTCCTAATATTTCTTATATTGTTCATTTATTGTAATCATATGTTAATCTCCTGTAATCAAATAATCCATTATGTTATTCTCAAACCATGTATTCATATGTTAAGCAAATAATACATCATGTAAATCTCAACTATGTATTCATATCTTTATCCAATGTACTGTATTCAAATTATAAATAAAGAAAACAGTCCCGGATGAGCCAATTGCAATAACGATAATCCTTCCGCTCATGGCGCTTTTCAAACTTACCGCCGTCGCTCTTAATCCGAGGCGACACTAGCGACACTAGCGCCCCTAGCGGCAGGATTATCGTTAATCCAATTGGCTCATCCGGGACTTATACTACTGAGGACTTATTTCGCTATTGAGCCCCCGTTCTCCATTATTTCCAAGAAGCGCCGTAAACTTATTGTAACGGAAGTAACGCCGTAGCCATCTGATTGTTACTTGGTAATTTCAAGAACAGAAGAAGGACAAAGCTTTGAGAAGGTGAAACCTTTTATAATTCAGAAGGGCATTGATGCAATTGCTGGTGCGGTTCAGTCCTGAACTCGTCTACGGAATGGTTCCTTATTGGCACAAACGAAGTCCGATCAGCAAAGTAAGACCTTGTTGCGCGCTACGCCTCTCCACGGTAATCCCATCCCTGTTGAGAAGCACTGCACATTGAATTCCTGCCGGGGCGTCGTTACCACGCATAGCCTCGATGATATATCGGACGAGGACCTAGTCGAATATCTATCAGATCAAGAGGTGACAGCAGTGAACCGAGTGCAGGCCAAATGCGACGGAGTATTGGTACCCACTCGTACCCTCTTTATAACCTTCGATGGCGTCGATCTGCCCAGGAGCATTTCAGCAGGGTATGAACGTATTGCGGATCGGACTTATATTCCTAGACCTATGCTTTGTTTCAAATGCCAACGTTATGGGCATGCGCAAGTCTCCTGTAAGAGTGCCGTTAACATCTGTGCCTCATGTAGCCAGCCCTCAAACGAAGGTACCTGTTTAACAGCCCCCGTCTGCGTTAAATGCAAAGGGTCTCATTCTGCTTCATTTGCCGACTGTCCGCGGTACTTGGACGAGAAGGCGATCCAGGAGATCCGCGTAAAGGAGGAACTCTCCTTCGCCGAAGCCCGGAGGCGCTACCATGGTCACCAAACTTCGTCCTTGCGATCGGAAATTTTCAGTTCTGTTGTTGCCTCGCCAGGAAGCATGCAGAGACTCAAACTTGGACCATGACTGCCTTGACCGCCACTACCATCCGGCCGTCCATTTCAGCTACAGTTACCAAGCCCTCTAAACCTGGTCCAAAGTCTATGAAGTCAAAGGCACTGAGAAGAAATCGAAGCAGAAATTTCGTAGGGAAGATTTTTTGAAAGACCCTCCGCGTGCGCGCGGCAAGATAAGTCCACCTTCTCCTCCTCGGAGGTCGCGGTCTCAGGATGCTCCTGGGACAAGCCGCGCTCAGCGGCCCCCTTCATCCGTTGCCACCCCGAACCGATTCTCGGCGCTTGAATCGGATTCTGGCTCTGAGCGCGTGGGCCCTCCCTTCGAGGAGGCTATGGAGTCTGACCAACTCCATTCCAAAAGCTCGAGCCCAATGGTTTAGCAAAAGATAATTTTAAGCCGCCATTCTAAGTAGACAGTTTATTCCTTTTTCTTAATGGCTGTCCTGACCTAGAATTTACGAGGTGTAAGATCGCATAGGCCGGAACTGCAACTTTTATTGCGTTTCCATTCACCTATGGTGGTGTGTTTGCAGGAGACCAAGCTTCGCCCTCACGACCCTTTTGGTCTTTGAGGATACACTCCGGTTCGCTACGATCTTGAACCGGAGGAGGGTATTCCAGCTCATGGAGGTGTCATGTTATTAGTGCGTAAAGACGTTCATTTTACACCTCTCACTATTGCGTTCGACTTAAAAGGTGTTGCCGTTAAACTACAGTTACCTGGCTTTTTCTTTTCTATTTGCCCTGTGTATTCAACTCTATCGTCTCCCCTCGCTAACGCGGACATTCGAGCTCTCCTGTCCGCTCTCCCAACACCATTTCTTCTATTGGGAGATTTTAATGCCCATCACCGCCTGTGGGGTTTGCCAAGGGCTTGTGCGAGGGTAACTCTACTTTCTGACACTTTCGATCAGTTCAACCTCTCTATTCTCAATACAGGTGTGCCTAGGTTTCTTTCTGATTCTTCCGGTACATTCTCTCACTTGGAACTCGCCGTTTGCTCACTCCAGCTTGCTAGTCGTCTGCAGTGGAACGTCGTCGCTGACACTACTGCAGCAACCATTACCCCTGCATCGTTTCTCTTCAGTCTCACCATGTCCAGCATTCCGGAGTACCTACCTGGATATTCACAAAAGCCGACTGGATATGGTATACCAGCCTCGTGTGTTTTGAGGACCAGCCCTTTGTTGACGTTAACCAAATGGTGTAACATCTTTCGTCTACTATTCTATCTGCCTCCGAACGCGCAATTCCCCGTTCCTCCTCTCACCCTCGGAGAATACCTGTTCCGTGCTGGAAGGAGGATTGTCGAGATGCCGTTCGTGCCCGTAGAACTGCGCTTAGGGTGTTTCGGCGGCACCCTACACTTGATAATTTGGTTACTTTTAAACAATTGTGCGCCAGAGCCCGTCCCATTATTCAGGATAGCAACAAGGCGTCCTGGAATCGTTTTGTTGAGTCTTTTAGTCGCTTCACGCCTTCATCTGTTGTTTTGGATAAACTTCGTCGCTTCTCAGGTAAAGTGTCGCATTGTACTGTTTCTGGCCTTCAGGTTTCCAATGCCACTATGGTGGATCCGGCTGCCATTGCTAACACTCTGGGTGCTGCCTTTGAGGCGGTTTCCAGTTCTGCCCATTGTTCCGCCGGCTTTCGCACACACAAAGACCGGTTGGATTCCGAGACCTATAATTATCAGTCCTCTAATACGGAGTGTTATAATGAACTTTTTCACAATGAGGGAGCTGGAGCACGCTCTTTATTACTCTAGGCACTCCGCTCCTGGGCCGGACGGCATTCATATCCTGATGTTAAAGAAGCTTTCAGCCGACAGTAAACTCTTTCTCTTACAGGTCTATAACCGTGTTTGGCAAGACGGCATTTTTCCTTCCGTTTGAAGCGAAGCCACCATTGTCCCTATACTTAAGGATCGCCAACTACCTTCCAGCTACCGCCCTATCTCCCTCACCAATTGCATTTGCAAGGTGATGGAGCGCATGATCAACGGGCGTTTGACATGGTGGCTTGAGTCTCAGAAACCTCTGTATAACGCGCAGTGCGGATTTCGTCGCCATCGCTCTACCGTCGACAATCTGATGTCTCTGTCGACGCATATTATGAACGGATTTCTGAGAAAGTGTCAAAACAGTGGCTGCATTTTTTGACCTGGAGAACGCTTATGACACTTGTTGGAGGGGCCGCATTTTACGTACACTCCATGCATGGAATTTCCACGGTCGTCTTCCCATATTTCTTCGGGAGTTTATGACGGATCGCGTGCGATGTGTACGTGTGGGCTCGATTTTATCCATTAGTTTTATTCAAGACAACGGTGTACCGCAGGGCTCTGTACTCAGTGTCACACTTTTTGCGATTGCTATTACCCCATTGTTGATTGTGTTCCACCTGGCATTTCATCGTCCCTTTTTGTTGACGATTTTGCGATTTATTGCAGTTCATGGCGGACCTGTCCGCTCGAACGCCGTCTCCAGATCTGTTTCGATCGTCTCTACGCCTGGAGTAACGCCAACGGCTTTAATTTCTCCGCCAAAAAATCCGTCTGCATCAACTTCTGGCACCGGAACTATTTCCTTCCGCCTTCTCTCCATCTTGGGCCAGAGATACTTCCGTTTGCAGATGAGGTGAAATTTTTGGGGTTGATCTTTCATAAGAAGTTGTGTTGGACTTCGCACATTTCCTTTTTAAAAGCAAAATGTGAACGTTCTCTTAATGTTTTATGTGTTTTAAGTGGCACATCCTGGGGAGCTGATCGGACCGTCCTTCTTCGTCTTTATCGCTCTTTGGTCCGATCCAAGCTTGATTACGGGTGCATTGTTTATTCGTCGGCACGTCCTTCTGTGTTACGTCCATTGAATGCCATTTACCATCGTGGCATGAGAGTCGCTACGGGGAACTTTCCAACCAGCCCTGATCCCTGTCCCCCCCCCAGGGGCTCACCTTTTGTGAGCACGGGTTAGGCGCACCCGGGGTACCCGAGCCAATCATCGCCATCATCATTCTTCCACCCCCGTCCGGTCGAGGTGGGTTCGTTCTCGTGACCGGGGGAATCAAGGTAGGCTCTCGTGCGTTCTGTGCATTTCATATCATGTCGCCCCTCACCATCGCTTCTGTCTTCTCTTTTATTTATGCACATTTCGCCCCACGTCCATTCATTTGCACGTTTCTTTTACCTCTTTGCCGGCCTACCTTGCGTGTGAAACGCCCACACACTTTTAGTTTCTTTTAACCTTTTATGTTAATTCTCCGTGGACACAGCCTGACGGATACCCGCGCACCAGGTGCGTAGCTGGGTGAGTGGGTAATGGCGTCATCCTCACCACCCTGGGTCGTCATGTAGGGTTTGTGTTCGTATCCGCTGTTCAACTGCAGTCCCGCGGGGGGGCCATTGCATGAGCTGCTGACTCTGACGGCGATTGGGTCCCTCTGTCTATGTTCTGGGAGGTGTGACCCTGGGGTGAGCTAGGTATAGATAGGCCACTCACCCAAGCCGGGGTAACGCCCGGGAAGTCAGAGCCCGAGGTCGGAGACGGTTGCAATGGTGGAGGGTTTTTTTCGCTATGGAGCACCCTTTCTCCATTATAAACAACAAGCGCCGAAAAACTTTAGTAACAGAAGTAGCACCGCCAACGGCTGGTTGTTACTTAGTGATTACCCGTACACAGGAGGGACAATCATTCGAGAAGGTGAACCCTTTTATCATCCAGAAGGGCATTGACTCAATTGCTGGTCCGGTTCTTTCCTGCGCTTGGCTTCGTAATGGTTCGTTGTTAGTACAAAGCAAATCCGAGGCACAAAGTAAGTCCTTGTTGAGCGCCACGCTTCTCCACGGTTATCCTATCCGTGTTGAGAAGCACCGCACCTTGAATTCTTGTAGGGGCGTTGTCACCACGCATAGCCTCGATGGTATATCGGACGAAGACCTGTTCGAATATCCTGCAGACCAGAGGGTGACAGCGGTTCATCGGATGCAGGCCAAACGCGACGGCGTATTGGTACCTACTCGTACCCTGTTTCTAACATTTGATGGCGTCGATCTGCCCACGAGCATTTCCGCAGGGTACGAACGGATATCTGTGAGGCCTTATATTCCTAGACCTCTGCGTTGTTTTAAATGCCAACGTTTTGGGCATACGCAAGTCTTATGTAAGAGTGCCAATAACATCTGTGCAAAATGTAGCCAGCCCTAACATGAAGGTACCTGTTCAACAGCCCCCGTCTGAGTTAATTGTAAAGGGTCTCATTCTGCTTCGTTTGCCGACTGTCCGCGGTACTTGGAAGAGAAGGCGATCCAGGAGATCCGGGTAAAGGAAAAACTCTCCTTCGCTGAAGCCCGGAGGCGGTACCGTGCGCGCCAACCTTCACTCCTGCGATCTGGCACATTTAGTTCTGTTGTGCCTCGCCAGTACCACGAGTAGATGCCGAAACTCAGACCTCGACCATGACTGGATTAACCGCCACTACTGTCCGGCCGTCCATTAAAGTTACTGTCACCAAGCCCTATAAACCTGGTCCAAAGTCAATGAAGTCGCATGCCGCTGAAAAGAAACCCAAGCAGAAACTTCGTAGGGAAGATTTTTTGAAAGACCCTCCGCGTGCGCGCGGTAACAAAACTTCACCTCCTCCTCCTCGGAGGTCGCTGTTCCAGGAAGGTCCTGGGACAAGCCGCAACAAGCGGCACCCCTCACCCATCGCCACCCAGAACCGATTCACGGCGCTTGAATCGGTTTCTGGCACTGAGCGCGTGGGCCCTCCCTTTGTGGAAGCTATGGAGTCTGACCAACTCCATACAAAAAGCCCGAGCCCAAAGGTTAAGCAAAAGATTCTTTTAAGACGCCCTTCTAAGTAGACAGTTTATCCCTTTTATTCATGGCTATCCTGACCTGGAATGTACGTGGTGTACGATCGCATAGGGCGGAACTGCAACTTTTATTGCGTTCCCATTCGCCTATGGTCGTATGTTTGCAGGAGACTAAGCTTCGCCCTCACGATCCTTTTGATCTCCGAGGATATACTCCGGTTCGCTACGACCTTGAACCGGAGGAGGGTACTCCTGCTCATGGAGGTGTCATGTTGTTAGTGCGTAACGACGTTCATTTTAAACCCGTCACACTTACATTTGACTTGCAAGCTGTTGCCGTTCGCCTTCACTTACCCGGCTTTTTGTTTTCTGTTTGCTCTGTGTATTCCCCTCCATCGTCTCCTCTCGCTCCCGCGGACATTCGAGCTCTCCTGTCCGCTCTCCCAACACCATTTCTTCTGTTGGGAGATTTTAATGCCCATCACCCACTGTGGGGTTCGCCAAGGGCTTGTGAGGAACTCTTCTTTCCGACATTTTTTATCAGTTCAATCCTTCCATCCTCAATACAGGTGCACCTACTTTTATTTCAGATTCTTCTGGTACATTCTTTCACCTGGACCTTTCCATTTGCTCACTCCAGCTAGTACGTCGTCTTCAGTGGAACGTCGTCGCTGACACATACTCCAGCGACCATTACCCCTGCATCGTTTCTCTTCTGTCACACCATGTACAGCATTCCAGAGTACCTACCTGGATTTTCGCAAAAGCCGACTGGAGCTTGTATTCCAGCCTTGTGCATTTTGACGACCAGCCCTTCTCCGACATTAACCAACTAGTGCAGCACCTTACGTCTACGATTTTCTCTGCCGCCGAATGCGCAATTCCCCGTTCATCCTCTCAACCTCGGCGACCGCCTGTTCCGTGGTGGAACGAGGATTGTCGGGGCGCCGTTCGTGCCCGTAGGACTGCACTTAGGGTGTTTCGGCGACACCCTACACTTGATAATTTGGTGACTTTTAAACAATCGCGCGCCAGGGCTCGTCGCATTATTCAGGATAGCAAGAACGCATCTTGGGTTCGTTTTGTCGAGTCTTTTAATCGTTTTACGCCTTCATCCGTTGTTTGGGATAAACTTCGTCGCTTCTCAGGTAAAGTGTCACATTGTACTGTTTCTGGCCTTCAGGTTTCCAATGCCATCATAGTAGATCCGGCTGCCATCGCTAACACCCTAGGATCTGCCTTTGAGGCGGTTTCCTGTTCAGACCGCTATTCCGCCGGCTTTCGCTCTATCAAAGACCGGCTGGATTCTGCATCATATACTTCTTGGTCTGCAAATAATGAATGTTATAACGAACTATTCACAATAAGGGAGCTGGAGCACGCTCTTTATTGCTCTAGGCACTCCACTCCTGGGCCGGACGGCATTCTTGTCCTGATGTTAAAGAACCTTTCAGCCGACAGTAAACTCTTTCTCTTACAGGTCTATAACCGTATTTGGCAAGACGGCGTTTTTCCTTCCGTTTGGCGCGAAGCCACCATTGTCCCTATACTTAAGCCTGGGAAGGATCGCCAACTACCTTCCAGCTACCGCCCTATCTCCCTCACCAGTTGCATTTGCAAGGTGATGGAGCGCATGATCAACGGGCGGTTGAGATGGTGGCTTGAGTCTCAGAAACTTCTAGTGAACGCTCAGTGCGGGTTCCGTCGCTATCGCTCTACCGTCGACCATCTGGTGTCCTTGTCGACGCATGTTATGAATGGATTTCTGAGAAAGTGTCAAACCGTGGCTGTGTTTTTTGACCTGGAGAAAGCTTATGACACATGTTGGAGGAGCGGCATTTTACGTACACTGCACGCATGGAATATCCGCGGTCGTCTTCCCATATTTCTTTGGGAGTTTATGACGGACCGTGTGTTTCGTGTACGTGTGGGCTCGGTTTTATCTCGTCGTTTTATTCAAGAGAACGGAGTACCCCAGGGCTCTGTACTCAGTGTCACACTTTTTGCGATTGCTATCAACCCCATTGTTGATTGTATTCCACCTGGCATTTCATCGTCCCTTTTTGTTGACGATTTCGCTATTTATTCCAGTTCACGGCGGACCTGTCTACTCGAACGCCGTCTCCAGAGCTGTATCGACCGTCTCTACGCCTGGAGTAACGCCAACGGCTTTAATTTCTCCGCCGAGAAATCCGTCTGCATCAACTTCTGGCGCCGGAAGTATTTCCCTCCGCCCTCTCTCCATCTTGGGCCAGGGATACTTCCGTTTGCAGACGAGGCGAAATTTTTGGGGTTGATTTTTGATAGAAAGTTGTGTTGGACCTCGCACGTTTCCTTTTTAAAAGCAAAGTGTGACCGTTCTCTTAATCTTTTACGTGTTTTAAGTGGCACATCCTGGGGAGCTGATCGGACCGTCCTTCTTCGCCTTTATCGCTCTTTGGTCCGATCCAAACTTGATTACGGGTGTATTGTTTATTCGTCGGCACGTCCATCTGTGTTACGTCGTTTGAATCCCATTCATCATCGTGGTATTAGAGTCGCTACAGGGGCCTTTCCAACTAGCCCCGTGCCCAGTCTTTACGCTGAGGCTGCAGAGCCTCCGCTGTCTTTCAGGCGTGAGATGCTCTTATGTAGCTATGCTTGTCGGCTCTCAAGCTTGCCTAACCACCCGTACTTCGATGTATTTTACGAGGATTCGCTTGATCGGCAATATTTAGTTAGCTCCTCTGCATTGCTCCCTCCAGGGGTTCGATTTCGACTGCTACGTCGGCATTTGGACGTTACGCCAGCGCCGGCCCTTACCCGAGGGGAAACGCGTTTTCCTCCATGGTCGCGCGCTGAGGCCCACAGTCACCTTGGGCTAACGTCGATGCCGAAAAATGCGACCCCCCGCTTCTGTTCTTAGATCCGCCTTTTTAGAACTACAGGCGCAGTTCGGGGACTGTCATTTTATATATACTGATAGTTCTAAGACTGATGTTGGAGTAGGATGTGCCTTTGTTTTTGGTGTACAGAGTTTTACTTTTCGTTTACCTGGACAATGTTAAATTTTTAGCGCCGAACTTTTTAGCATTTATCAATCTGTTTGGTACATTCAGCGGCACGACTTACGGCACTGTTTTATTTGTACGGACTCTCTGAGTGCCCTTCAGACTATTCATGCGCTGTACCATTACCACCCACTCGTACAGCGCATACATGACCTGCTCCACTCGCTTGGTGTCTCTGGCATCAGCGTGTCCTTCATGTGGATTCCAGGTCATGTGGGCATCTCAGGTAATGAGTCTGCCGACGCCGCTGCGAAATCGGCGATTTTATTACCCAGATTTTTTACTTCTGTTGTTCCCTCGTCAGATTCGTGTGTTATTTTACGTCGCCGCATCCTCTCGCGGTGGCGCGATGAGTGGACGGCCCTTCGGGGGAACAAGTTGCGGGAGGTTAAGCCTTTCCCGTTGATCTGGGGTACCTCTTCTCTTTCGTGTCGTCGGGAAGAGGTAATTTTAGCTCGTTTACGGATTGGACATTGTGTTTTTAGTCATAGGTATTTGCTCAGTGGTGACCCTGCACCACTCTGTGGGCAGTGTGGCGTGCCCTTAACGGTGCGTCACATTTTAACAGAGTGTCAGGTTTTAGCTGCATTGCGTGTTCGTGTGGGTCTGTCTGTTGGCCTAGCCAACGTTTTGGCAGACGACACGCGTGCTGTAGAATGTGTTTTACGTTTTATTCACGACAATGATTTTAATCTGCGCATTTAATGCGTTGAGCGTCTTTTAGCTTAGTACTTTTATTCTGTCTGTTTTTATGGGGACTTTAATCCCCAGTGGACATATGGCGCTCATGTCCCTCGCATTCTACAGTTCTTGACACGTTTTAATCTTTTATTGCCTATGCTTTTAGTGTGTTGGTTTTTCAGATATTTGTATTGTTATTATTGTTGTTATTGTTATTTTTGTTGTTATTGTTATTATTGTTGTTATCGTTATTATTGTTATTGTTATATTATTGTTATTTTTAGCGGGTTTGTGTCCCGTTTTTTAATTATGGGGTTTTTTTACCTGTCTTTTATATTTTGATCTTATATTTTATACATTGTAAGGGCGCTGATGACCTTCGCAGTTTAGCGCCCTTAAACCGCATATCATCATCATCATCATCATCTTTGTTTGGTTCACATTTTTGCCACCCTCATATCTGCTCGTTCCCCATCTTGCCTCCACCATCTTGTTTAGTTCCCATATTTGCCACTGCGTCTTTAGCCTCAAATCTCCTCTTCCCCCATGTCTTGCCTCTGCTTTCTTGTTTAGTCCCCTTTCTTGCCATCCGTCTTTAACTACAAATCTCCTCATCTCAGCTCTTACCTGAGCCATCTTGTTTAGTTCTACTTTTCTCCACCCACATTTAACCTCAAATCTCCTTGTCCCCACCTCTTGCCTACACCATATTGTTAAGTTCCCATTTTTAACCTCAAATCTCCTCATCCCAGCTATTGCCTCCGCTATATTCTTTGTATCCATTTTCGCCACCCGTCTTTAAGCCCAAATCTCCTTGTCCCCACCTCTTGTCTCCGCCATTTTGCTTAGTTCCCATTTTTGCCACCGCATCTTTAATCCTACAAATTCTTGTTCACCACCCTTGACTCCGCTGTTTTGTTTGGTTCTCACTTTCGCCACCCATATTTAACCCCAAATCTGTTTGGCACACCTCTTGCCTCCGCCATCTTATTAATTCCTATTTTCGCCACCCGTCTTCACCTCAAATGCCCTCATCCAGCTCTTGCTTCCGCCATCTTGTTTAGTTCCCATTTACGCCACCCGTCTTTAACCCCAATTCTCCTTGTCCCCACATGTTACTTCCGTCATCTTGTTTTAGTTCTCATTTTTCCACCACCATTTAAATGTCCCGGCTAAAACATCTGGATCGACCATAGTCCTACTACTCTTCAAATTTGCCTGCCACTTGAGCGGATTAACGGCAACACTAGTGCCACTAGCGGCACGATGATCGTTAATCCATTTGTTTTAGCTGGGACATACACTACTATCGACAGCTGAACCCATAGCAAAGCGTCTTGTCTTACAGGTGATTTATCGTCTCTAGGATCCCTTTGGACTCTTTTTTCCCGTTACTATTATCGGGAGGTTGTTGTCTCAAGAAACATAGATAAGAGGCATAGGGTGGCAAGAGAAATTACTTGAAGATATTGCTACAAGTTGTTCTACATAGTATTCTAAGCTACATTGGAGTTCTTGACATCTGTATTTCAAGGTGGATAAGTGCCTATGCTCCAGATTTGCACAGCTGTAGACTTCATGCTTATTTTGTGTTGTCTCCGAGAAGGCATATGAATCTGTTATATATCGTCGTGTGCAGTCGAATGACACTTCCAGCTTACATATAGTATACAGCAAAACCAGTTAGTCCCTATCAAACGCGTCATTCTTGCAGGTTTGAAGCTACTTGCAGCCTTAATAGGTACGCGTCTTCTGCACTCCTACTGCCAAGCAACTATATGGACTGACTACAATCACCCTTGGGTGGATACGTAGCAATCCAAATTGCTGGAAAACTTTCATCTGCAACAGAGTAATCGAAATAACCAGTCACACGTCACCATTCCAGTGGCATTACTCTCCTGGATCTAATAATCCGGCTGATTTGTTATTAAGAGACTCCAGACGCAGGAACTTTGTGATCTGCTGACGTTTGTGACGTTTAATGATCTATGCTGATCTGCGAGTGCATCACTTAGTATTGCGGATAGTACTCTCTGAGTTATGAACACATGATTGGATTCAAGCACGGCAAGCTTATAGGAAGGCTTTAAACTCCTGCCTTCATGAAAATTGTCTCATAATCCGCAAGCACAGGAAATCGAAGCCCCATTACCTGCATATCGTGTACGATAATCCACGCCGTTATCCTTACAGGAATGGATTTTTCAGGTCCATTATATATACACAGCAGTATCGCACCGTTCAGAAAACACATATATTGCTGCTTACTTGTGCCATTACATGAGCGTTCACCTCAAACTTTCTTCCAATATGTCTGTGGACAATTTCTCTATGGCATTCGATAGGTTCGTTAGTCGTAGAAGCATCACACATACTGCCTATTCGGATAACGCCACTACGGTCCATGCAGCAAACAAAGAACTACGAGAGCTTACAGCACTCTTCGAGGATAGCAAAAATTCTCGGCACTTTTCCAATTCTGGTATCCACTAGAAGTTCATAGCTTCAAGGGGGCATAGTGGGGAGAATGATGGGGTGGGTACCACTAAACGTTGCATTCGAATGGTCCTAGGACGCAGGCAAGTAAACGGAGAAACGTTGTGTACAATACTGGTAAACATCGAAACCGCCATTAACTCTCGCCCTCTCATCGAAGATGACGGAATTGATCGTTTAACATCAGCTCATTTCCTCATTGGGAAGAGACTTATTACAATCCCAACGGGACCAGAGCCACTTAACCTAAATAGAGAGCAACGATTCATGAACAAGCCGTAGAACATTTTTGGAAGCGCTGGAGTAAAAATACTTGTTTCAGTTGAAACGCTTTCATCACGTTCAGCAAACAATTGGCAGATCTACAGCGTTCCGAGTTGGAGATACTGCTATAGAAAGATGTCCGCTCAAGGCATTCATAGAGGAACTACGATCCGGAACAGATAGGAAAATCAGAACTGTGTTACTCTTTACACAGAGGGCAAACAAATATCCCGTCCTGTTCAGCTGGTCATACCTCTGGAAGTAGACTAGGGTGGGGAGGATGTGGAAGATTCAGTTGAGTGTAATATCTTTCCTTTGAACTATGTAATTGCATTTGTATTCCGAGTGTCATATCTTTGTTTGTGTGCTACCTCTGTGTTGTATTGTTGGTTGAATAAAGAGAACATGGCTTGATATACACAATGGGCCGGTGCTTATATAACTTATATTTGCTTCCCACAACAACCTTAAACGTGTTAAAAAGGAATTTATTTTTACTTCTGCATATACACAGTAACATCCTTTGTAGTCGTACCATGGACAAACAAAAAGCTAAACAAGAATACACAGACTTAGATGTGAAAACTACTTCAATATCTGTTAAAAATAGACTTAAAGGGATACATTCCATACAATTCCAAATTTTGAGTTCTGACATTCTTATAGTAAATGAGTTATATAATACAGGACTATAATTAAAAACTAAAATCGGATGCTTTACATTCCAGTATCGTTTACTTATATCTCTGTTTTGTAATCAGTTCTTTTTCTAAATACTTAATGTTAATTGAGATAGACATTTTCAGAAGTTGCTTATTGCACATTTTGTTGTAGGCAAAAGGTGAATACAGGTGGCTGAAGTGATACTCAAATTGTTAAAATATTGGTTAATAATATAAGATAGGTTAATAATGGAATTATATATAACTTTATAAAATTTCAAGTAATTTGAAATTACATTTTTTGCATGACTACAAGAGACAAACAAATGGTAACTTGACACTTCAAGAAGTACTCGTATACAGCATTTGAAAATTCAAACCAGTAATAATGAATATCTTGGAAATTATTAATGCAGAAAACACTTTAATAGCCAAAAATTGTGTGTTTGAATGAGATGTGCATGTTATTTAGTAGGTCTTGTCTATCTTACAAATATAAAATACGAGTATATATGGTTAATTTAACCATAATGTAAATGCTTACATATGGCTATACAAATATATGCAAAATTCATTGCAAGGAAGAGAATCCCATGAACATTCCAGAAAATTCAGGATGTACATTTTGTCATGTAAATATCTCAGGAATATTGTATTTTAGTCAAAATTGTGAAGTCCCTTTCTGGGAAAATAAATATTTTTACCTCCTAAATTGTAGTGTGGGGTGGGGGTATTTTCTTTAAAATCTTCATGTTTAATCCTCGGAAGATGCTGAACTAAATAGAAGTTAGGTACTTATGTGACATTCGTTTTTTAATTATGCCATTTCTCAGACACAATGCACATAACTGCCTTTTTTATTCAGAGCCTCAATATATATATTTCTGGTGAAATGTCACTCAGATTTTTGTGTGGAATGCGGTATTTCCTCTAGCTTCTATAAGTAATCTACAGAAAGTATAATCGCCGTATTATAACTTATCGTCTGAGACAGTTCCACTACCACGTGGGCTGAATGAAGTGGAGAGCTACGTTGCAACTTTTTGCGCGTTGGGAAACGTGAAGGCAAAATGCTACCTGTCAGGCTCAGTCGACAATACTAACAGTTTATTCATTATTTTATTCATGACTAAATAAGACGATTTTCTCAGGCTGTTAACGAAAGAAGAAATTATAAGTTAACGTTTATAGTTACTGCGAAACTACTAATGCTGTTATCAGAAGTGGTATTAATTATCGCTGTTATAAAAGAGAGAAATAACGCTGTAAAGGAAGCACTATAAAACACAACAACAGAAGTAGTATCGCAGTTAGTTTGCGTGAAGACACCCTGAGTGTGATGTTTATGTTGCACTCAAACCATTAACCATTTGCAACAATACATGCAACAAGACTAGATATTACCGCAAGGTAATAAGAACTTTTATTCCTATGTACTAGCTTCATGAGCTTTGGCAGGTGAAATAGCCGGAAGAGGGAAGACATGTTATTTGTTTGAAGCATCTGATAACAGAATCAAACCAATGCATAAGAAACATCGTAATGATTCGTATATAAATTGTGCTCCATAAAAATTTAATTTTAAATTAGTAACGGATAAATGTATGTGTAAGCTCTGTGAATAAAGTGCTAAATATACCATGTGCTATATTCACTAAGTGTTCAAAATCGGTGACAGAACTCGGTGCTGAAAACCAAAGCTTTGTTTCATCCTTGCACACTTGTGTGTATTTCACTTTATTATTTCTAATAACACCTGACTACTGTTTATTTTATATTCCGTCAAAGCCTTGTTTATTTTTAATACGTTTATGCATTCCTTCCAGGTTTCACAAGACCAAAACATACGTATATGTCTTACCACGTGCCAGCAGTATAAATAAATGCGTCTATAGTGGAAGTGAAAGTGTTGCGTCATGTTGGATGTTTTAGGCGGAGAGTTCGAAGGGATGTTGGACGGTATAGACGGTGATTGGCTGGCACACACGTAGCGGCTATGACGTGGTCCGACACTGAGCTGTCACAAGGTACAAGTTATAATACGGCGACACTAATGAAATACAAATGTGGAAGCATAGCACATAACAGTAGCATTATCCACACTTTATAACAGTATAAACTACAGAAGCAGTATACACTTGACTTTAAGTATTAATGTAATTTGAACACAATATCATGCATCCCATATCCCTACCCTATGTAGAGCATTTAAGGGAAACTATAACGGTCCTGTGAAAATGCTAGATGATGTTTTTCTTACCACCTTTGGAACATAATTTTAATTTAGTACTATAGGAACACCCCCCTGTTGTATATTATGTCTGACCCAGTCTTGCACCCCTCAGGGGCTCACCTTATGTGAGTACGGGTGTTTGGCGCACCCGGGGGTTCCCGAGCCAGTCATCGCCACATTCATCCCCTCACCCCATCCGGTCGAGGTGGGTTCTTCAAGTGACCGGTGGACACAAGGTAGGCTCTCGTGCGTTCTTTGCATTCCATCCATACCGCACCTCACCATCGTTTCTTTCTTCCCTTATCACTTTCCGGCCATTTCGCACCACGACATTCGCAAATCTCTCTTTTTCTTCCCCGCCGGCCTACCTTGCGTGCGAAACGCCCACACAGTTTTAGTATCTTTTATTTTTTATTTAAATCCTCCGTGGACACAGCCTGACGGATACCCGCGCACCGCGTGCGCAGCAGGGTGAGTGGGTAATGGCGTCATCCCCACCACCCGGGGTCGTCATGTAGGGTTGTTGTTCGTATCCGCTGTTCAACTGCAGTCCCGCGGGGGGCCATTGCATGAGCTGCTGGCTTCCGACGGCGATTGGGTCCCTCTGTCTATGTTCTGGGAGGTGTGACCCTGGGGTGAGCTAGGTATAGATAGGCCACTCACCCAAGCCGGGGTAACGCCCGGGAAGTCAGAGCCCGAGGTCGGAGACGGTTGCAATGGTGGAGGATTTTTTTTCGCTATGGAGCACACTTTCTCCATTATACACAACAAGCGCCGTAAAACTTTAGTAACAGAAGTAGCACCGCCAACAGCTGGTTGTTACTTAGTGATTACCCGTACAGAGGAGGGACAATCATTCGAGAAGGTGAACCCTTTTATTATCCAGAAGGGCATTGACTCAATTGCTGTTCCGGTTCTTTCCTGCACTCGGCTTCGTAATGGTTCGTTGCTAGTTCAAAGCAAATCCGAGGCACAAAGTAAGTCCTTGTTGAGCGCCACGCTTCTCCACGGTTATCCTATCCGTGTTGAGAAGCACCGCACCTTAAATTCTTGTAGAGGCGTTGTCACCACGCATAGCCTCGATGGCATCTCGGACGAGGACCTGGTCGGATATCTTGCAGACCAGAAGGTGACAGCGGTTCATCGAGTGCAGGCCAAACGCGACGGCGTATTGGTACCCACTCGTACCCTGTTTCTAACTTTTGATGGCGTCGATCTGCCCACGAGCATCTCCGCAGGGTACGAACGTATTTCTGTGAGGCCTTATATTCCCAGACCTCTGCGTTGTTTTAAGTGCCAACGTTTTGGGCATACGCAAGTCTCATGTAAGAGTGCCGTTAACATCTGTGCAACGTGTAGCCAGCCCTCACACGAAGGTGCCTGTTCAACAGCCCCCGTCTGCGTTAATTGTAAAGGGTCACATTCTGCTTCGTTTGCCGACTGTCCGCGGTATCTGGACGAGAAGGCGATCCAGGAGATCCGGGTAAAGGAAAAACTCTCCTTCGCCGAAGCCCGGAGGCGTTTCCATGCGCGCCAACCTTCACTCCTGCGATCTGGCACATTTAGTTCTGTTGTTGCCTCGCCAGT
Organism: Deroplatys truncata; assembly: GCA_030765065.1. Classification (NCBI taxonomy): domain Eukaryota; kingdom Metazoa; phylum Arthropoda; class Insecta; order Mantodea; family Mantidae; genus Deroplatys; species Deroplatys truncata. The sequence goes on from CM060990.1 coordinate 376,140,597, forward strand.
ACCACGAGTAGATGCCGAAACTCAGACCTGGACCTTGACTGGATTAACCGCCACTACCATCCGGCCGTCTATTAAAGCTACTGTTACCAAGCCCTATAAACCTGGTCCAAAGTCAATGAAGTCGCAAGCCGCTGAAAAGAAGCCCAAGCAGAAACTACGTAGGGAAGATTTTTTGAAAGACCCTCCGCGTGCGCGCGGTAACAAAAGTTCACCTTCTCCTCCTCGGAGGTCGCTGTCCCAGGAAGGTCCTGGGACAAGCCGCAACAAGCGGCACCCCTCACACATCGCCACCCAGAACCGATTCACGGCGCTTGAATCGGTTTCTGGCACTGAGCGCGTGGGCCCTTCCTCCGAGGAAGCTATGGAGTCTGACCAACTCCATACAAAAAGCCCGAGCCCAAAGGTTAAACATAAGGTAATTTTAAGCCGCCCTTCTAAATAGACAGTTTATCCCTTTTATTCATGGCTATCCTGACCTGGAATATACGTGGTGTACGATCGCATAAGGCGGAACTGCAACTTTTATTGCGTTCCCATTCGCCTATGGTCGTATGTTTGCAGGAGACTAAGCTTCGCCCTCACGATCCTTTTGATCTCCGAGGATATACTCCGGTTCGCTACGACCTTGAACCGGAGGAGGGTGCTCCTGCTCATGGAGGTGTCATGTTGTTAGTGCGTAACGACGTTCATTTTAAACCTGTCACACTTACATCTGACTTGCAAGCTGTTGCCGTTCTCCTTCACTTACCCGGCTTTTTGTTTTCTGTTTGCTCTGTGTATTCAACTCCATCGTCTCCCCTCACTCCCGCGGACATTCGAGCTCTCCTGTCCGCTCTCCCAACACCATTTCTTCTGTTGGGAGATTTTAATGCCCATCACGCACTGTGGGGTTCGCCAAGGGCTTGTGCGAGGGGAACTCTTCTTTCCGACATTTTTTATCAGTTTAATCTTTCCATCCTCAATACAGGTGCACCTACTTTTCTTTCTGATTCTTCTGGTACGTTCTCTCACCTGGACCTTGCCATTTGCTCACTCCAGCTTGCTCATCGTCTTCAGTGGAACGTCGTCGCTGACACCTACTCCAGCGACCATTACCCCTGCATCGTTTCTCTTCTGTCGCACCACGTACAGCATTCCAGAGTACCTACCTGGATATTCGCAAAAGCCGACTGGAGCTTGTATTCCAGCCTCGTGCATTTTGACGACCAGCCCTTCTCCAACATTAACCAACTAGTGCAGCACCTTACGTCTATTATTTTATCTGCCGCCGAACGCGCAATACCCCGTTCATCCTCCCAACCTCGGCGGCCACCTGTTCCGTGGTGGAACGAGGATTGTCGGGACGCCGTTCGTGCCCGTAGGACTGCACTTAGGGTGTTTCGGCGACACCCTACACTTGATAATTTGGTGACTTTTAAACAATCGCGCGCCAGGGCTCGTCGCATTTTTCAGGATAGCAAGAAGGCATCTTGGGCACGTTTTGTCGAGTCTTTTAATCGCTTTACGCCTTCATCCGTTGCTTGGGATAAACTTCGTCGCTTCTCAGGTAAAGTGTCACATTGTACTGTTTATGGCCTTCAGGTTTCTAATGCCACCATAGTGGATCCGGCTGCCATCGCTAACACTCTGGGTGCTGCCTTTGAGGCGGTTTCCAGTTCAGACCATTATTCCGCCGGCTTTCGCTCTATTAAAGACCGGCTGGATTCCGCATCATATACTTTTCGGTCTGCTAATGATGAATGCTATAACGAACTATTCACAATGAGGGAGCTGGAGCACGCTCTTAATTGCTCTAGGCACTCCGCTCCTGGGCCGGACGGCATTCATGTCCTGATGTTAAAGCACCTTTCAGCCGACAGTAAACTCTTTCTCTTACAGGTCTATAACCGTATTTGGCAAGACGGCATTTTTCCTTACGTTTGGCGCGAAGCCACCATTGTCCCTATTCTTAAGCCTGGGAAGGATCGCCAACTACCTTCCAGCTACCGCCCTATCTCCCTCACCAGTTGCATTTGCAAGGTGATGGAGCGCATGATCAACGGGCGGTTGACATGGTGGCTTGAGTCTCAGAAACTTTTAGCGAACGCTCAGTGCGGATTTCGTCGCTATCGCTCTACCGTCGACCATCTGGTGTCCTTGTCGACGCATATTATGAATGGATTTCTGAGAAAGTGTCAAACCGTGGCTGTGTTTTTTGACCTGGAGAAAGCTTATGACACTTGTTGGAGGGGCGGCATTTTACGTACACTTCATGCATGGAATATCCGCGGTCGTCTTCCCATATTTCCTCGGGAGTTCATGACGGACCGCGTCTTTCGTGTACGTGTGGGCTCGGTTTTATCTAGTCGTTTTATTCAAGAGAACGGAGTACCGCAGGGCTCCTTACTCAGTGTCACACTTTTTGCGATTGCTATCAACCCCATTGTTGATTGTATTCCACCTGGCATTTCATCGTCCCTTTTTGTTGATGATTTTGCCATTTATTGTAGTTCACGGCGGACATGTCTACTCGAACGCCGTCTCCAGAGCTGTATCGACCGTCTCTACGCCTGGAGTAACGCCAACGGCTTTAATTTCTCCGCCGAGAAATCCGTCTGCATCAACCTCTGGCGCCGGAAGTATTTCCCTCCGCCCTCTCTCCATCTTGGGCCAGGGATACTTCCGTTTGCAGACGAGGCGAAATTTTGGGGTTGATTTTTGATAGAAAGTTGTGTTGGACCTCGCACGTTTCCTTTTTAAAAGCAAAGTGTGACCGTTCTCTTATTATTTTACGTGTTTTAAGTGGCACATCCTGGGGAGCTGATCGGACCGTCCTTCTTCACCTTTATCGCTCTTTGGTCCGATCCAAGCTTGATTACGGGTGTATTGTTTATTTGTCGGCACGTCCATCTGTGTTACGTCGATTGAATGCCATTCACCATCGTGGCATAAGAGTCGCTACAGGGGCCTTTCCAACTAGCCCTGTACCCAGTCTGTACGCAGAAGCTGCAGAGCCTCCGCTGTCCTTCCGGCGTGAGATGCTTTTGTGCAGCTATGCTTGTCGGCTCTCAAGCTTGCCTAACCACCCGTCCTTCGATGTATTTTACAAGGATTCGCTTGATCGCCAATATTTCGTTAGCTCCTCTGCATTGCTCCCTCCAGGGGTTCGATTTCGACTGCTACTTCGGCATTTGGACGTTACGCCAGCGCCGGCCCTTACCCGACGGGAAACGCGTTTTCCTCCATGGTCGCGCGCTGAGGCCCACATCCACCTTGGGCTAACGTCGATGCCGAAAAATGCGACCCCTGCTTCTGTTCTTAGATCCGCCTTTTTAGAACTATAGGCGCAGGTCGGGGACTGTCATTTTATATATACTGATGGGTCTAAGACTGATGTTGGAGTAGGATGTGCCTTTGTTTTTGGTGTACAGAGTTTTACTTTTCGTTTACCTCGACAATGTTCAATTTTTACCGCCGAACATTTTAGCATTTATCAATCCGTTTTATACATTCAGCGGCACGACTTACGGCACTGTTTTATTTGTACGGACTCTCTGAGTGCCCTTCAGAGTATTACTGCGCTGTACAATTACCACCCACTCGTACAGCGCATACATGACCTGCTCCACTCGCTTGGTGTCTCTGGCATCAGCGTGTCCTTCATGTGGATTCCAGGTCATGTGGGCATCTCAGGTAATGAGTCTGCCGACGCCGCTGCCAAATCGGCGATTTTATTACCCAGATTTTTTACCTCTGTTGTTCCCTCGTCAGATTCGTGTGTTGTTTTACGTCGCCGCATCCTCTCGCGCTTGCGCGATGAGTGGACGGCCCTCCGGGGGAACAAGTTGCGGGAGGTTAAGCCTTTCCCGTTGATCTGGGGTACCTCTTCTCGTGCTTGTCGTCGGGAAGAGGTAATTTTAGCTCGTCTACGGATTGGACATTGTGTTTTTAGTCATAGGTATTTGCTCAGTGGTGACCCCGCACCACTCTGTGGGCAGTGTGACGTGCCCTTAACGGTGCGTCACATTTTAACAGAGTGTCAGGTTTTAGCTGCATTGCGTGCTCGTGTGGGTCTGCCTGTTGGCCTAGCCAACGTTTTGGCAGACGACACGCATGCTGTGGAATTTGTTTTACGTTTTATTCACGACAGTGATTTTAATCTGCGCATTTAATGCGTTGGGCGTCTGTTAGCTTCGTACTTGTATCCTGTCTGTTTTTATGGGAACTCTTATCCCCAGTGGACATATGGCGCTCATGTCCCTCGCATTCTACAGTTTCTGACACGTTTTAATTCTTTACTGCCTATGCTTTTAGTGTGTTGGTTTTTCAGAATTTGTATTGTTCTTATTGTTGTTATTGTTATTTTAGTTGTTATTGTTGTTATTGTTATTGTTGTTATTGTTATATTTGTTATTGTTATATTATTGTTAGTTTTAACTTTTTGAACATCGCGGGTTTGTGTCCCGTTTTTAAATATGCGGTTCTTTTACCTGTTTTATATTTTGACCCTATCTTTTATACATTGTAAGGGCGCTGATGACCATAGCAGTTTAGCGCCCTTAAACCGTATATCATCATCATCATCATCACCAGTCTTGCATTTCTGGCTCAGGTGGTGGCAATTACTCATTGAGATTTATTGCCAAATTGTGTAAAACTGCACCTGGCACTATACCAGCTTGCACATTTTCAAGCTTCTGCTTTATGCCTAAGGCAAATACCGGGAAATGGGCCTTCCATACTCCATAATGTCTTTGAACAATATTCCTCATTCTGATTAGTGATTCGTTATACAGCTGCTGTGCTCTGGTTGCAGGATTCCACAAGAGATGTAGCAGATGCACCCCTAGAGCATAACCAGAATCACAAAGCAGAACAGAGTTCTCAAAGTCTCCTCTCTCCAGTCTTGTCTTTAGAGAAGAATTGTTGAAAATGGTAGCATCGTGGGTAGGCCCTGGCCATATTACCACAATGTCTGTAATGCTCAGGTTTCCTTCACACACTGTTTGCACGTTAGTATAGGGGTGTTGTTGTTTCCTGTTGCGAAAAACGTCTGTCATGTCTCTTCTTGGAGACTTTATTAGCATATGAGTGCAGTTCAATGACACAACCGTATGTGGAAAGGTACGGATCTGTAAAACAAGGCCTAGGTTTCTTGAATGGCCCTTCCTTGGGGCATATTAATTTAATCCCTCACCAAGGATAATATTGCAGCACTGACCGTGTTGATGACAGTTTGTGCTTTGGGCACCAGAGAAGTCTCCCACTGATGTCAGCGTCCCTGCAGTTACATACAGCAGCTAAAAGGGAGTTTTTATTTATGGACGCTGTTTAACTACTATGGTTCTTAGTGTTCCATTCCACATTGCGCGTGAAAGATAGGGGATTTTGCTCAGAGGTCTCTTTATCAGGCTTAAGGTTCTTTTACGTGCCGTAAATCTTCGACACAGGACCACCAACTCAGTATGGTTTCCTTCGGAAGACAAGTAAAGGATTTTTATACCCGGAAAGGTCGATCGCCCCCCGCCGAGTTTAAACCCGCAACCTCGGGAACTAGAGGCTAGCATGGTATACCCTTAGACCACGGAGGAAGACTACATAAAAAGGGCAAGCAGCAGCTGGTCCATATGAGCTAATGCATGATTTCGGAAGAAATATAGGTGCTCTGTGGTTACACTCTTGAAATACACATACAAATAATTAGCAAGGGAAAAATCCTATTAAATTGTAACTAAAAATAACAGGGCTACAGTTTAGTAATATAAGGTGGTGCTGAAATACAATGAATGTGTTAGTAAATATATGGCAGTATGCATATGATGACCAGAGATAGGGCTTTTAGGACTTGGCTTACAATGTGTGCACGCTGTGAGCATAGGAAGAGGAGCATGACCTAACTCCAGTAGTAAAAAGTCAATCGTCACAGGGTATACGAATGTGCTAACAGTTTTAATAATACAATATGTAAATTACGTAAACAGTTTTGAGAATCATGCTGGAAAACTGGAGGTATAAAAATTAAAATTTTACTATAATGTTGGCAAAATTAATTTATGCAATACTAAAGTATGTGTGTACATGTTCAACGTCTATTCACTTTTTGAAGTTATTACCATGTATAACAACATACATTTAAACTTTTCAGTTTGATTTCCCCCTTCTGTCATTTAAAGAATGTTTTTAGTTTGAAAAGCTTCTCTCCACATCACAGGATGTCACAGGAGCAAAACTTAAGTGTTTGCGGATGATATTGCTTTGTAAGCGCTATCTCACAATGTCCTTGTAAATTATGCTTAACATTCATCATCTTTAAATAGCCTGGATTTTTCTCATGGGCGGGTTTCATCTTCTGCTTTACGTTATCCATAACAGGACCAGAAGCTGCTCAATCGGTCTTTTGGGCTAGTTCTTCTACGAGCTCTATGGCATCGGGTATTTTATAATCTGACCTTTCTAAAACATACTATAGTTTTGGACAGATCTGAAAAAGTTGTTTTTAATAAACAGCAAATTTTTATGTAATGTGCTTTAAATGAGGGACTGAGAGCCTCGTACTGCAGAACGATGTACGTTGTCCAAAACGCTACGAATTTCGGTAACTGCACTGTAATGATCCACATAGCATAGAGCTGCATTTAGCCAGATGCCCCATCGGTTGTAGCAGGCTGAGGAGGTAAAGCAATATTAGGTGCCATTTTTAAATTTCCATTTTCTGCTTGGAGCTTTCAGAAATGTCTTTTTCACGTTCGCGATGAGGCCATCTGCATATCTGTAACTGCTGTGAATTGTCTCGGCTACATAGTGGAGCCCGTGCGCCAGACAGATTCAAGACAGCATGTTAGGATACGCAATCTGAAGTTCCTTGTATGCTTTTATCATGTAACTTGCAGCATCTGTGATGAAAGTGAGTATATTATCTGTATTTATTCCTCTGGGAACGACAGAATGATACTTTTTTGAAATATATCTGTAATTTTTACATGGTTCACCTTTGTAATAACTTCAGAGGTTAACAAAACATTCTCGCCGGGTTTGTCTGGCAAAAGTATTCCCATTGCGACAATTGTAACCCACCTACCAGCAGCATCTTCGTTTTCGTCAATAGGAATCCACGTATTATTTTCGCCCATTCGTTTTCGCATTTGAAATATAACATCATTATAACATTGTGATAACTGGCACTTAAGCAAAGTTGTTTGGGAGGGGGGATCTCGTTTTGTGTACTTTTGTATGAACTGTTTAAAATGCGGATTTTCTACCGCGTACATCCGTATATTTGCATATTCTATCATTTCACACGGGTCCTGAAATAACTCGGACTGAGATAGTGAAGTTAAACACGATCCTTCTTATACTTCGGCCTCTGTTGCTGCTAAAATCCTTGCTTTATGAATTTTAGTGTTGCAGTGCTGTCTTAGTCATTTGTGTTTAGTACCCCTGATTTCTACATAGCATACCTTGCATTGAATATTTTCTCTGTTCTGTGTGAAAATATATCCTCTTGCTAATCCCTCCTCTAATATACTTTTACCTGCTTTAACATTTTCTTCACTTCCAGCGAAACACTGCCTCCATACAACGCCAGCGTGCCACTATGGGCGGCGTGCACCAACCTAGAGTAAACCCCAATTCCGTAGTAAACTACTATTAAATGCAATTCTCCGCGACCTCCATACGAGAGTAAACTACTCCCGAAGGACTTTTACTCCTTTCAGATGCTCCCAAAGTAAATTATTACAGAAATAAGTGTCGTAGAGCACCGTCGTGTAGTATGTTACTACGGAAGCAAACAGAGCACAAATATAGGTTAGAATTTACTCTTGCTATCTGGAAGGAGTAATTCATCTGTTGATTGAACTACAATAACGTGTTTCGTATTTGAGGAAGATATTTCTACGTAGGCATGGATTACTTAGGTTATATTGATCTCGTCAAAGAAAACAACCGGAATACGATAGTGCGTATAGCACGGGAAAGGCGAGATCCGTATGATACCTATACACAGAGTGAGTTCAAGGAACGTTTCGGTATTATAAAGGAATCCTTTACATTCATTTTGCACCTACTTGGAGAATCTTTACAACAAAACTCAAACAGGAATTCAGCTGTATCACCCAAGTTACAGTTGCTATGTGCCGTGCGACTGTTTCGTACCGGAACATTTCCTATAGCTGCAGGCGATCTTATAAACGTTCACCGTATGACTGCTGGTCGTATCTTTCATGGCGTTGTTAGAGCGCTTTTGAGGTTGAGAACAAGGTACACCATGATGAGCGTTCTTAAAATAAAAGGCATTTCTTTCGCAAGTTTTCCACACACTGTGGGTCCAATCATTGCACATATGTTCCTATTGTGTGCCAATCCGGTGAAAATGGTTAACCTTTCCGAAATCGGAAAGGGTATTTCTCCATCAACACGCAAGTGATCTGCGACGCAAATATGAAGATTAGGAACATTGTTTCCGGTGGCCTGGTTCTACGCATGATGCACGAATATGGGACAGCAGTGCAGTTGCTGCGAATTTCGAACGTGATCTGTATAATGTTATGTTAGTGGGAGATAAGATTTATGCCTGTACTAAACATCTAATTACTCGCTCCTATAACCAAACACACAAGATGAACATCGGTACAACACCACCCGCGCAAAAACCCGCAATATTGTGGAACGCAGTTTTGAAGCGTGGAAAATTTTTGAAAAGGAAATTCGTTTCACGCCTATACCTTGCGAAAACGCAGTAGTGGCTACTGCAGTCCTCCACAATTTTGCATTAGAGGTAGGAGATCATTATGAAGGCAGGGACTTGGTAAACAATGGCGGAAACATTCATTTGTCAATCATGATCAAAATATAACAGGAAATGCCATTCGACGAGTAATTATAAATGATTATCTATCATGAAATAATGCACATTTCCACAAAATAGATATATACTCTCAAGAAAGTATTCGTCTGCACTTGAAAAAATTCTGGCACAGAAATTAATGGAGGGAAAATTTAAGAACAGTTTTTTTGTGTGTATTATTTGAGTTTGCGGTGAAAATAGGATTTTATTTGACGGAGGATTAAAGTGGTAAAGTTGGGAATTTTCAGTTTTTTTCTTACTTCCTAATTTTCGGCTCACATCTTAGGATTTCACGAATTTATTTCTCCACAAGTTTGTCACATGTCGATGAAAGTGTGTGATGTATGCAAAAAAACTGCTCTACCCAATGCATGAAAGATTATTTTGAGAACATCACGTACAAAAATTGAATTTTGGCATATTTTTAAAAAATTTATGAAACTGGTAATATTAACGATATAAAAACTGCCAAAATACGAAATCTGTATTACCATTAGATCTTTATGTCCAAAAAAATTCATTTTCCCTCCATTAATTTGTCTACTAGAATTTTTTGAAGTGCAAACGAATACTTTCTTGAACGGGTGTACAACATTTTTGCATGATTTTGCACACGGGTTTAAAAGAGGTTATTTTACTCTTTTTATGAACTATTTATTCAAATGTTGATAATATTTGCTACTGCTACAATTATATGCACTTAAATTCTGCTGCAATTTCAATGGGCTTGTAGCCACCGTGTGGAAGGACTGGTACCCTCTTGGAAATGGCGTTCAGTTCTCATTAGCGCAGTGTGCTATGCTGTATTTTTAATATACGAATGTTCTTCTCACTAAGAATACCACACACCGCAGCCTACTAACACTTATATTCCATAGTTATATCCAAGCTTAACATAGGGTATGTGGATCATGTCCTGGGGAATACTGTTACACACATGATCATTATTACTTCATTTTATTGCTACCAATATTATATTTGAAGTTGAGTCGTTACATTTTAATTCACATCACAGTAGCGCTCGATGTTAATGTTAATGTTAAATTCATAGAACTTTGCCTTACATACATTGTGGTACCATGCCTTGTTAAGAAATACATCAAATATACCGGTAATGGCCAACACCAAAAAACAGCAGAAAGAAGCATTTTGAAAACCGAAATTGTGAAACACTATAGTAACCTAAACCGTATTCAATTACAACTTTACGAATTGCATTTATTGCTAACAAAAGCTTTGGGACCTCAAATGTAGAATAAATTTGAAGATACATGTCATTCCCAATTACAATATTATATGCAGAATATAACTTATACTCTAAAGAAAAAGCTTTATTACTTAAAAGAAACACAGCTGCCATATTGGAATTACAATAAGATTAAAAATGCAGGCAAACCCAAAACAGTAGTTTATCAGTCTGATCAAACTTTGGCTTTACAAGAATTGCAACTATTAGAAAAAGGATTTAAAACTTGGATTTCCTTTTCCAACAATGTTCAAGATTACATAGCATATACACAAATAGCCACCTATGGTTTAACTTCAGCTTTAGCCAGCAGTTTAAAATTACAATGTACAGAAATTACTAAAAATATGGATTTCACTATGAATAATACCTTCAGTAAAAAAACTATTCAAAAACTCAATGAGAAACCTGTTGTATATTTAAAAGCAGACAAAGGCAATGAAATTGTAATTTTAAATACTGACAACTACTATAACAGAGTTAAAGAATTTTTAAAAAAAATGATTATGTGACAATTAGTAAAGATCCTTTAAATTCATGTATAAAACAGGTTAACCAAGTGATATCAAAATCAACTATAACATCAACTGATAAAAAATGACAGCTTAAATGTAGCAATCCAACTTTATCTAAAATATACTGCTTACCAAAAACTCATAAGACAGACAATAGTATGCGACGTATCATCAATAACATAGGTTCACCCAGCTATGGTTTAGCCAAATGGTTGACAAAGGAATTCACATCCTTAGAAAAATTTTCATCATTAAGTATCAAGAACTCTGCTGAATTAATTAACAAAATTCAGAATTTCACAATTAGTAAGGAAGATATACTAGTGTCCTTTGATGTTACATCTTTATTCACAAATGTACGTACAGATAGCATTCCAGATTTGTTAAAAACTTGGCTACAATCACTCAAACTACAAGAGAATTATATTTAAGAAATGATCACACTTGCAACCTGCTGTATTAATCAAAATTATTTTACCTTTAACAAGAATTTCCACAAGCAGACACACGGTCTGGCAATGGGTAACCCACTATCTCCTCTTCTTGCAGACCTTTATATGAGCTCCTTGGAAAAAGCTGTTACTACTTCATGCCCACATATTTTCAAGATTTGGCACAGATATGTAGATGGCATTTTTGCTATTATTCCTCAAGATTGTACAAATTTAGCATTGAATATTTTGAACAAACAAGACATACACATTAAATTTACTATGGAAATAGAAACAATAATTCATTACCCTTTTTAGATGTACTTGTAAAAAGAAAAAAGAATAATATAAAGCTTGGTGTTTACAGAAAACCTCACATGTGGATAATTATATAAAAAACTAATTGTTATAACCCTACTTCACATCAACATGCTGTCTTTAAAGTTTGGTCTACAGATTGATTAACGTGCCTTTGGAAAAAGAAGATTGTCACTGAATTGAGTTATATCAAGAATGTAGCTATTGAAAATGGCCTCAAACCTCAACTTATTAATAATTTAATCACTAGCTATAAAAAAAATATAGCTTACATAAAATTAGTACCCTACAGAATCCGAATAAAATGGATTTAATGTACAGGAAATTTACATACCATCCAGTGATGTTCAAATTTTTTGAAAAATTATTTAGAAAATATCAGATCCAATTGGCACCTCAGAATATATACAGTTTGAGAAATATGCTGAATACACCTTTGACTAATACAACTGATAATTTAAAAAGTCAGGTATTTATAAGATATCATGTCAGCATTGCCAGGGCTCATATATAGGTAGAACAAAAGGAAACTTGAAAATAAGACTAAGTGAACACCAAAGAAATATAAAATTGAAACAAATAGATAAATCAGCAATTGCCAACCATTTTTGGAACAGTAATCATGAAATAGGACAAGAGATAAAATTATTAAAACCTATACAGATTCCTTCACACTTGGAAATTTGGGAAAATATTTTCATCCATCTCAACATTAAGAATGCTTTGAATTTTGAAATACAGCCTACAGACTACTTAATGCAGTTGGTCCAGCAGATTACAAGAGAGAAGAAAGAAGACAGATGAGCTCCCAACCTTCACTACAGATGGCAACAAATCCAACACCACAAGTTTCAAATCTTTCACAACAGAGGGCAGAAGAATCATCTAATGAAATACTTCTTGGGGTCATGGGAGCGAACGAGACATCAGTCGGCCGAAGCTGATGATGAGCGAAACATGTCTCTCGAAAGTGCTTCTCAGTTAACATCGAGCGCTACTGTGATGTGAATTAAAATGTAACGACTCAACTTCAAATGTCATTTGATAACATCACAATTAAAAATACTTCTGTTTATTATACTACTACTACTACTAATATTATTAAGCAAGATGTAATTCGTCATATAAATACATTCTCCAGCCCAATATTACTCAATCAATATTTAATTTGTCAGAATTCCTACTCGTGTTTCCTCTCAGTTACATTATTTTAATAAAGCTTTAAAAATTACTTTCCAATTTACAAAATACCACATTAATACCTTTGTGTATGTACATATCAAATCCCTGTTCATAACTGTATGCATAAACTGACACTAGAACGTGAACTATTCTTTGGTAAACTACATTTCCACTAAAACGCGAATAAGATATTATATACATAACAAACCCTGGTAACCTTCTGAACCCTTCAATAAAAAATTACAAATAGGCTGAACCTCTGACTGAAACGCTCCACTTAAATCTGGCAGTACGGTTTAGGTTCCACTTTTTATACATTAGTAAAAAATGCTTTACGCTTTTAAAAGAAGCCACACTGCTTATCAGCCAATCTGTAGACTGCCCATGTGTTACTTCCCAAATCCGATTGCCCATAAATTACTTTTCTGACCAACATGCTCTTGTGGAATTTTCTGTCATCATCTTCCTGGAAGAATAAACTGAAAAACTCCACTCCGGATATTAGACTTCACTGCGACGTGTCGACTTCAGCACCACATAGTTTAATTCTTGCAGTCATGTTCCATAATGAAGACAAACTTTCTTTAATGACATAAGCAGTGTTTAGGTTAAATTAAACCTCACTTCCTCTCACGAAGCGTAGTTAAATGCTACTACTAAAACTTTATTGAGGCATGATTACAGCCAAACTTTTTTGTAGGAACCTTGCACACTCGCTCCTAAACGTTCGTTACGTCAACTATCTCGCAACGCACCTGATTGCGGGGATTTCGGGAAACTTCCATTAATTGCGCCTACTCCCCTCCCCTTCTCGGAAATGAGCAGCCCCATTCTACGCCGTATATAAGTAATTTTAATAAAAAAATTTAAGTATAAACGATATTAACATAATACCATTACACTCCCCCCTCCCCGCCAAAAAACAGTTTTCTCAAGCTATAGCATCTTGATACAGTCGTATGATGGACGGCATGCTTTGACGATCCAAGCATCGGTATACAGGCTCTCGCAAACTTATACAATGAAATAAAGAAAGTCCAGCAAATTAACTCCAACCAATCAGTTAAAAGTAGAGCTTTGCGGTGTACAACAAATGTAACATTAGAACCTAAAAATAATTACCTTTCACTTGCGAAACATGAGCAAAGATTGGTTTAGTTCCTGTCTTGTGCTTCAATTCAAGCGAAATTCGAGAGCAAAAGCCAGTTACAACATGCTATCCTACATAACGAGGAGCAAATTTTGCAACAAACGTGTTTGCCGCATTACTCAATGGGTGATTGCGTACATATACTTCAGCCCCAATTTGAAACATATGTGGTTTTCGCCCAATTTTATAAGATTTTGCAGCACGTTTCTGCTTCTTTAGCAAATCATTTCTGACATTCCTCCATACGTTCTTTAGTTCCCCGGATCCACGCGATCAAGCAAAATGTCCTTTATGTGCCAAAAGTTGGCTAAGGATAATGATGTTTAGCGAAATTAAAAGCAAAATGAAACCAGTAAACGTTTTGATCCCATTTTGTATGATCCTGAGTATGATAAGCATTAAGTGCACTCTTTAGATTACAATTTACACTCTCACTCTGTGAAGTCTTAGTATAATATGGCAGCATAACATGTTTGATTACCCCCACAAAACAAAACGTACGGAAAACATTGGACTTGCAGCAAGTAGTATTGTCAGTCACAATTTCTCCGGGCACACCGAAACAAGCTATAATCGCCTGCAGTTTCCGAATAGCATTTTGTATATTGGCTTCACGTACAGGTCTTAACCAAGAATACTTAGTAAAGGAATCTACTATAACCAAAGCATATTTTTTACTGTTTTTATTCCAAGGAAAAGGGCCAATGAGTCCACAAATAAACGTTGCATTGGTCGTTCAGCTAAAATTGATGATAAATATACCAATTGGTTACTTTGTTTACATACATGATATCGTTTAACCCGTTCTTTAATATCTTTATCCATTCCCTTCCAAAAGAAATGTTGTTTGATACGAACTCTGGCCTTAAATATACCTAGATGCCTACCACATGCCTCATCATGAAAAACCTAAATAATTCGGGTATCAAGACAGTAGGAACCACAATTTTCCAATCTTCTTTACGAGTCCTATAACACAAACATTTCAATTGACCGCATAATACTGATCCGAATAACCGTTCTGTAATTTTACAAAAATTTCCTTTAACTTCTCATCCGCCCTTTAATGCACAGCAACATCTTCAAACAATAATGGACAAGCTGTCAGTACAGTGCATACTTACGAGTTCTCCTTAGCGGGCTCAAAAGTTTCAGGTGCCTTATACAAACGATACAAAGCATTCGCAATCAAATTATATTATCCACGCATATGCTGTACTTTGAATTTAAACGTAGATAATTGTAATACCCATCGCGCGTTCTTCCCACCTCTGTGGGTCTTCGCTAAGGCCCAAGAGATAGCCTGATTATCTGCTTCCAGAGGAAATTCAACGTGCTCTAAATAAAACTGGAATTTCTCTGTTTCGCATAATACACTAGCGCCTCAAGTTCATGCATGGAGTATCGACGTTCTGTAGGAGGCAAACGTCGATATACATAGGCTACCACTTTTGGCCCCCTCAGAGGCTTGAAGGGGGATTGTCAAAATCGCTCCCGTAGAGGCATCGATTTGTAAAATGAACTGTTTCGGAAATTTTGAATCAGTCGAAACAGGTGGAGAAGTTAAAAGCTGCTTAAGACGCAAAAGAGCATCTTGATGAGCAGGACGCCACACAAACTTAACCCCTTTTTCACGCAAGGCATTCAAGAGCTCGGTAATTTGAGCCAAATTGGGAATAATTTTTGTAAAAGGATTTACCATGCCCAAGAATCAAGCGACATGTTTAACACTCGAGAACGAGGAAATTCCCTAACACGTATGGTACGCCCAGGATAATTCTCACACTCCGAAAGGAAATAATATGACCTAAAACATCAACACAGGCGTGTAAAACCTAATCTTATGTGGATTCGCCGTAGCACCAGCTTTACGTAAACGCAGCAATACTACCGTACATGACAAAAATGCTCCTAAAACGATTGGGAATAAATACAAAAATCATCTAAATAATAGTACTAGCAATCAAACATAATATCCGCTAAGATCTTATCCAACAACTGTGTTAGTAACTGAGTTGCAACAGCCAAGCCAAAAGGTATAGAATTGAATTCAAATGAATTATCATCGGTGGCAAACGCGGTACAGGTTTAGAACCCGGATGTAACGGAATTTGATAGTAAGCATTGTTCGGGTCAAGGATAGTGAAATTTTTGACCCCTACAAACCAATGAAACAAATAAAGTAAATGAGGCAATGGGGTTGAGCTCACTCGTACACGCTGGTTAAGTTGACAATATTCAACTACCAGGCGGGCATCGCCATTGGACTTAGGTACTAGAAAAACAGGGCTAGACTAATTGAATTGAGAATCTGAAATAACGCCCGCTTCAAGCATCTCATCCACTTTTGCCTCAATAATTGTAGTCTATGTGGAGGTAAATGTAATGAGGGTAATCGCACCGGACGGTAATATTCTAACTGGATTTCCAAACCATTCCGTTAAAACATCCGCAAACTCGTCCTGAAGTTCACAAAATTGCTGCTGTTGTACTGGCGACAAATGGCAGAGAAAAAAGAACAGAATCATCAAATTTAGAGAGCGAATCTTTCAAATCACGAGTCGAAAGCTTAGCCTTAGACCACATGTGAAGAGAAGTCTGTACACTTGATCAAAATCGAAAATAGGCTACGTGAGCCGCCAAATCCAAAATAATTTGTGAATGAGTCACAAAATCCGTTCTCAGAATAACAGGTGCAAGTAAGGAATCACTAACAAACAGCTTATAATTTCACCGAAAATTCGCAATCATAATCGAATAAGTTACAAACCCAAATTTTCAAATGTTGGCCATTAACAATAACAAAATCGAGCTGTTCCGGAATTATATAAGCTCGCAATGCTTGAACAGACTGACTATGCACTAACGAGATCACACTACCGGTATCTACTAAAGCATAGGACAAGAGTTTATTAATGTCAGGAGTTACAAACGGTAAGTCCGAACCCACAGATCCCTAAATAGAAACACGCCAAAGTTCCTGTAATTCTGTAATTGTCAAGACACCCGATCTTGACGTAAAAGGCCAACAGTACGTCTACTATATTTCTACCCACGGTAGCAATCCCGTTGAACATGCACAATTTTACGGCAATACAGACAATGAATTTCACGGCGATTGACTGGTGCAGAAGCTGAACTAGTATCAATCTGTAGACCCACCATTGAACGTTGCACTTCCGTAAAACCGGGAATAATTAAAATTCACCACGTTGCAATTTCAGAAAACTTAAAGCTAATTGTTCTAACTGTATAAAAGTCGTAGCTTATGGATAGGAGAGAGAGTGAGAGAGAGAGAGACATGAATTTCAACAAATTTCAAAAAATGGAATTTCAACGTGACGGGAAGATCGTATAATCTGTAAAACAATCTCTAGCTCCGGAAAGGTGCTTTAAGTGCCCAAGCTATTAATTTTCGGTGTTCAATATAATTCAATAGGAATTCAATGTCTCGCTGCATGCGAAAATAATACTTATATAATAATTCATTGACTTGAGCTGGTGATAAAAAAGCCGCCAAAATATGAGCATGAAACACACCCAAAGAATCCCGAAGGGAAATAGCAGTCAACAAAAAGGGTTGCAATACAGAATTCCGGTTAAACATTTAAAAAACCATAATATGCGACAATGGAAATGTATTTGCCTGAAATTTGGCTTTAACTATAAACACACAAAAATCCAAACTTTCAGAAGGAGAATTTGCATTGAACATATGAAACTGTTCCAACAATCTTTGCCACGGATTAGGGAAGGAAGGTTTTGCAAAATTAAGATTAAACGCATTTTGTGACTCCTGTCTTAAGTCATTGTTTAAGGATGCAGCTATATCCAAACTCGGAGCAGGCACGCTAAGTCCCTGCACTTGTGCTTGCAAGGCCGCTAAGCGCGTATAAAGAGTGGAAATTTTGTCCTTAAGGTCATGCGCAATCGTGTTTGGATTATTATCACTAAGACAAAAAAGTCAGTATTTAATAAGACTACTAACTGACGACGCTAACTAGGTGTAATGTAACTGCAGGAAAATTCTAAAATAATTTGCAAAAAGGAATCAATTGCCAACTCAAACTTTGATAGTCTTGTACCTGGTCGCAACTCGCTCGTCGTTCAGCATTACCTGGTTGTTCCAATGTTTTATGTAATTTCCTTGCCAACTCGGGCACAGAACATCTTTGGTTGAATGGAACCTCACGAACTCGGCGTTCCCTATCCAGCTCAGTTCGTTGAAGCAGCTCCGGCTTAAATGGAATATCGATCGCAGCAAAACTCACAAAGTCAACAATTTACAAAGAAATACAGCAGGTAAAGTATTCCCCCAAACACTAAACGAACACGCAATTTAATGGACGAAGAATCGTCAGTATACACAATATTACGCGACATAAATGCTCTGCTGCCAAAGCCACTACTACTACCATTTTTGCAGGTACATCAATTCTGCTGCAGTTTAAATGGGTTAGTAGGCACCGTGTGGAAAGACTAGTACCCTCTTTAAATGGCTTGGAAATATTCAATTCTTATTACACAACCTAGAGCGCAGTGTGCTATGTCGTATTTTCAATATACGAATCTTCTTCTCAATGAGAATACCGCACACTGCAGCCTACTAACACTTAAATTCCATATCCACCCCAAGCTTAATATAAGGTGTGTGAATCATGTTCTGGGGAATATTGTTACACACAAGATCATTATTACATCCTTTTATTACTACCAATATTTATGTTTTAATTAAGCAACATGTAATTCGTTATTTAAATACATTCTTGAGCCCAATATTACACAATCAATATTTAATTTGTCAAAATTCCTACTCGTGGTTCCTTCAAAAGTTATATTATTTAATAAAGCTTTCAAAGTTACTTTCCAATTTACAAATTACCACATTAAACACCTTCGTATATATACACATCAAATATGTTCATAACTGTGTGTATAAACTGTCACTAGAACGTGAACTATTCTTTGGTAAACTACATTCCCACTAAAACGTGAATAAGATATTATATACATAACAAACCCTGGAAACCTTCTGAGCCCTTTATTAAACAATTAAAAATAGGCAAAAGCTCTGACTAAGACGTTCCACCTGAATCTGGCAGTTCAGTTTAAGTTCCACTTTTTAGAAATGAGTAAAAAATGCTTTACTCTTCCAAAAGCAGCCACATTCCTTATGGGCCAGTCTGTATATTGCCCACGTGTTGCTTCCCAAATCCGATTGCCCATAAATTATTTCTCTGACCAACATGCTCTTGTGGAATTTTCTGCCATCATCTTCCTGGAAGAGTAAACTGAATAACTCCACTCCGGATACTAGACCTTACTGTGACGCGTCGACTTCCCCGCTACATAGTTTAATTCTCGCAAACATCTTCTATGATGAAGACAAACTTTCTTTAATGACATAAGCAGTTGTTTAGGCTAAGTTAAGCCTTACCTCTTCTCACGAACCGTAGTTAAGTGCTACTACTAAAACTTCGTATTGGGTCATGATTACAGCCAAACTTTCTTTTAGTAACCTTGCACAATCACTCCTAAACGTTCGTTACATCAACTAACTCGTAACGAACCTAATTGCGGCAATTTCGGGAAACTTCCCCTATGTATATTATATAATGAAACTATCCCACTGTATGTTCTTGCCTAGCATACATTGCTCACAAAAACCATACACCCTGCTATTGCCATCGGCGACAACTGACGAGCCAACATAAACAGAAGTGACCTGCAGGGGCACATAGAAGCAATCTCTCTCTCATTTCAGTGTGGGCTAACAGCTAAGCTCGCTGTTCCATTAATTGTATCGACTCCCCTCCTCTGCTCTGAAATGAGCATCCCCATTCTACGCCTTATATAGCTAACTTTAATCAAAATGCTTAATTATAAACGGTATTAATATCATACCGTTACATATACCATTTACTGATTTTGCCATTTTTAATTAAAGCCTTTGTGCTGCAGTATGTAACTACTTCGTTATTTTAGTATGTGTAGTTTGTATATGTTATGTTCAGGGTTTGTACTGTGTGTAACAGTTGTACCAAGTCTTCTGTATACAAAAATAATACTGGTAATATTCTATTATGTTCGTATGTCACCAAAATACAAACAATATCAGATTAAAAATATATTCTTTATATACTTTATTACATTAAAATATATTCATTACATTCTTTAGTACATTCGTATAGCACTGACAAACAAGCCGTTTTAGGTTAAATATATTCCTTTACATTCGTATAGCACCATGAATGCAAACAATTTTCGGTTAAATATACTCTATTATATAATTCAGTGCATTCGTAAAGGGCCATTCACAACGAAAAGTAAGCTAACTACTTAAAACTTCAACTTAACGTGGTGTGTTGTCATACGTGTCGACAAATGCAGACTTAAGCAGCAGCCAATCGCAAGTGAGCGTTAAACAGCAGGGCTAATATGGCGACCTACGAAGAGACCACTGACAAAGAGGTTATGTGCACTTATCAAAATGAGCAAGAGCTAGTTACCCGGTTAAAGGGCGTTAAACTTGCGAAAATGATCATCTACACTCAGTTTCTGTTGCTACTATTTTTATTCACCCCAGTAATTCCTGCACCGTCATCTTGCACAGAAAAGTGTATTAGTGAGTCACCACACGACAATGGAGTATCTGATGGGAGATGACAAAATGATCATGTGATGAGAATCGCTTTCTGATTCGCTAGGTAACTTGAAATCTTGCACCATGCAAGCTTCTTAAGTTTACGTATAATTCAATGTTAATTTTTATGTTTACGTAATTAAAAGTGAATGGTTCTATTACAATACATATCATACTTAAGTTTGTTATGCTTACACTTAATTTTCATTGCGATTGGGGTCTGTGAGGTTAAATTTCTATAAAATATATTTTGCTGAATTAGGTACCTAACAAACAATAATATCTTGTCTTGTCACATAAAGGCTACGGATTATGTTCCCACGCAGAACTTTGGCAACTTGGGCCCATTTCAGCTTCTAAATCAACAGTAGCACCATCAGATTCTTCACTCTTAATTCAATTCTCGTCATTTTAGACGGAATTAAAATTGTTGCATCATCGTCTCTTACTGAGTCGATTCCTTGTAATACTTGGGGCATTATTTCAATGATCATTTTTTTAAATATCATCCAGGTATTTTGTCTGTGAACCGCCACTGGTTTTAAATTTTTCGCGTATTTCCCTGGCCTTCTGTTTTTTTTTTAGCTTTTTCTTTTATAAGTCTTTCCAAAGAATTTTAAGTTGCTCTTCAGTACGTTTCCCGTCGTTCACGGTATTAAACTAATCCGTCACGACTTTCCAGGTATTTCTATTTTTATCCAACATTTTACGTCTCGTATTTTTCTTCTCTATAGTATCTACACGGATTTTCATAATGTCTACCAGCAAACATTTGTCTCTTTCGCTGACGTTTTTTTTTCTAGTTTCCTAACGCACATAACCTTATCCATGATCGCTTCAAGTAAATCGCGCAAACAAAGCATGTCTACTACGGAGTAATGAGTTCTTACCTCCGTAGTCGTAATTAAGGGAATAAATTATAATTCGGCTCTCCAACGTTACTTCCGGAGAAAATTGCTCCCTTAGTAACCCACTTCCTTAGTACGTGCTTGTTTAGTAAACGTTACTTTCGAAGTAGTTTACTCCAATGTGGTGCACGCTACCCTAACAGCAGCGTCCAGAGAGTTCAGTACGCGCCTGAATATGCTGTTGACAAATGACGCAGTACTACGTCGCGAAGCAACAAACGTATTTCCGATGAGGTATTGAAAGTCCTAGCTCTGACTGATAACCAATGTAACATTAACCGACCCTGTTTTGGATTACTAACAGAACATTATAACTACAGTTCCGCTGAAATAGAGCTTACAGGTATAACAATTTTGATCTAAGGTCTGCTGCAGAACAGCTAACTCAAAGCTTTACACAAGCACTTAAATTTTACTACAGATTAGAATTCATAACCTCACTTCACCTGCAGATATAGGTTATTGAAATTTTTGTATCAAGAGTGATTACTAAGATTTTGTTAGAGGGCCTATACTGCTGCAAAACAACATGCTCATATAATAATAACCTTAACCTTGGAACAGCTATTGAACAGTTTATTAAAATTTTGAAATATATGTACTTGTAACTTTACTTTAGCTTTAAAACAGTTTACAGAACCATATAAAAATTAATTTGCACAAAAGCTTAAAATTTGTACTTAACCTTCGTTACAGAAAAATTGATATTAACACAACCTTGCAACAGCTCTTGAACAGTTTGCTGAAATTTCGTAATCTAAGTACCTATAACTTCACTTTAGCTGTAAAACAACTTATAGAAACTATATGGTAACAACTTAAGCTGCAACAAAGCTTAGAATTTGTAACCTCACTTCACCTGTTGCACAGGTTGCTGAAAATTTTATATAAAGACAGGCTACTAGCATTTTATATATTCCCTGTATCCTCAGTTTTGTTGCAAAATAGGTTTATTTCCTTTCATTCTCCTAGATGTGAGGTTCTCAACTACCAAAGACCCACTTTAAGCATAAAACTTGCATCTAATCACACTACAGGCAGTGGTATAAACAACTCAAATAAAAGTAACGTTAACATTATATAGGCTGACAAACACTTTGTGTGGTTTATTTAGTGGAATTTATATACTATTATACACTTCTCACTCACCAGTCGGTGGCAAACTCCAAGTGATTTCTTATGGCACCTAGTAGATGCAGTGCGGTAGATTTAGATACTCGAAAACAAGTTTATGTTCCTTCATCGTCCCATTACATGTGCGTGGCTTAATGCACCTCGCTCTTCGAGCAGCAACAAACATTTGGACCAAAATATCATCATCCGAATCTGATTCCAAATCAAAATCATTCATCAAACCAACACGACGTACAACCATCTTGTTTGATCTCTGTCAGACTGCCCGTTATGCGCTGCTCTATCTTTCGATTAGCTAACCTAGAAGACATTTGTAGATATGCGAGGCACATAGTATGCATTTTTATGTAACTTTCAGATACACCTGGTAAGTTTTAGATAATGCTATACGTTACTTTTATCTGGTGATCGTAGTACAGGCCCTCAGAGCAATGGAATGCTGAGGATCTGTGGTTCTAATCCTAGATATGGCATAGAATGTTTTCAATATGGTTCTACCCTTTTCAACCTTAGCCTACTCATAGCATATGTGAAAGAACAACTATCAACCTTGCTTGTTATTTAAAATTCTTTGAACAATCTTAAAGACGTATTAAACTCTCAGTTAAGTTCGTTCTTATATACTCTCCATTTAAATAGAGGAATATTTTAAAATCTTGGAACGAAATTGGTAACTAATTTAAAAAGCTACACTATGAATGGTAGTGATTAACATTACTCCAAGCTTTTTTGTTTTGCATTATGCATGGTAGTAAAAAAAAACACTATAGTGTTGGGTATGTGCTTTATTTGGATGTGTTTGGTGAGAGAGTAGGTGTATAATGTGTACAATGTTCCCAAGCATTGCTATCCGTGAAACCTTAACAATTAAAGCAAACAAACAAGACCTAATAACAAATATGGTATATAATCTAATCTAAGAATGCAACAAATATAAACACCACCGGCAATAGAGATTTTATCACGGTTTCTTACACAGCAACAGGCATATCCATTGCAGCGATCCGACATGGAGTTCTGTCCATGGACAGGGAGTCATCAGATGTGTTAAGTTTCAAAAGGTGGTGTAATGAAGGAAGTGCTGGCACTGAGGACACCAGGTAGCTGAGGTGTCTAATGAAAACGCATTTATTGACCACGAAAGTGGGTCAACCATCTCAATTCTCTCCATGCCTCGCTGAGACGCAGAGGCCACGTCAGGTTAGGGCTCCGGACCCCACCCTAACTAGTAAACATTTAAGATTGTGTTTCAAGGTCTACCAGAGTACCACAGGTAAGTTATGCGTGGCCATAATTAAGTTCTTGCACGACCAACCATTTTCCGAAGTGCCCCAACCGCACTCCAATTTATTCAAGGATATAGCTAATAGTTTTAATAGAATCCCCGGGCACTTATTTAACATCTCCTCCCCGAACATGCCTATGGTTCCTAACATCCCGGTCCCGACCATCTCTGCCATATTATCCTACTCCCCTGTTGTAAGCAACCCCCGGGGTTAACTGCACCAGGGATCGCTACAATTATTTGTGGGCCGCGGGTATAGCGACCTCACAATTATGGTGTTCGGTTAACAGGTACATTGTCACCCAAAATTTGGTAGACGCGCTGATAAAAATGGGGAGCGCCGGAAAAACCACCACAAATAGGTGGCACTGCCCATCAACAGCTTGGCATATGCTAGGGGATGTTACTGCTACAGAATGGTGGAGCTACGGAGTACGACTCCCAGAACTTATTTCGTCCCCTCCGTCACACCAATCATAAATCCCATGAATTATTTTTCTCTTCCCACCCAGCCTCCACTAGGGATAAGAAAAATGTCACATTAAACACAAACAAACACATTTAATATTACAAATACCTTAGTAGACACTCTTAGGGATCCATATTCAGTAGAACACAGCCTCTGCATCATAACATGTTTTTTAGCTGCATGCAGCATTAGAATTTAGTAAAAAGATTGAAGAATGAATATTTATTGTTTTATTTGAGGTGCCTTATATTTATCTGCCCCACGTATGGGAGCCAATTTGAAGAATGATTGTTCTTCAATTTGTAGATAGTAGCTTGCGTAATTATTTGGAGGAGTTTGCCCCACAGTTGTATGCCAATTTGAAGAAGGTAATTTAGCGATGTTTTTGATTTGAGATGTTTCTTGTAAGCCCCACATATGGGAGCCAATTTGAAGAAGATTATTTAGCGAGGTGCTTTATGTTTATGTGAGAATTCCCGTGTATGTGCGTCACTTACGAAGAAGTTATTTAGGTTACGTAATGAAGATACACTTTGATGTTGTTTGATTTTTAGGACGCCAAACTTTATAGTGAAAACGATGCTTGTTTTTATGTTTAAGTTATTTTTGCCTCGGCTGCTTTCAGTCGCACTATAGAAACACGAATTCTTGCAGGGTTGTAATAAGACTCAAATTGTAAGACGCCACACAATTTAATTTTAATTTTTTACTTCTTTTATTTCACTTTATATTTGCACATTTTATAAACACAACACTTTATAAAATAAAACTGTGAGCACTTAATACATTTTTGGCGGAGAACACAAATTTTATCATTCGTACTTTACAACATTTGTACCCACGACTTTCCCGTCTGTTCTCTACAGCTTCATGATCGCGACTTACACGTCTGCTCTGTCTAATATCTTGCCTGAGACTGACTAGATTCAACGGTACAAACCTTTAGCGTCGGTAATGCCATTCTCTTATTGGCTAATTCCAGTCCAATAGAATTTAAGTATTCAAACTAAAAATCTTTCTTTACTTTTGATTGGCTAATTCCAAACTGTAAGCGAAATTACGTTATTACCGATCTTTTTCATAACCAGTACTTTTAAAACTCCAAACACATTATTGTCACCAAAATTACATTATTGCCTCATTATTAACATCCTAAAACATAGTATTTTCACAGTTTTTGTACTATTAGAGTATACAAATATTTACATATCATTAATAAATACGTTTACAATAAAAATAAGTATTTACAATGACTTTACATACAATTTATATAATACTTATATACATATTGTTTTCTATGTGGGCTGTTATTGAATTTAATTAATAAAAAATACAATTAATATCATTTAGGCATTAAAATACTGCCTCAAATTGCCCCCTTTTAGAAATATTTAAAATTTACCCTTTTGTTTTGTTCTTTTAAATTTTCAAATATTTTCTAAAAGTGTCCTGAAAGAAAGAAACGTAGCTCTTATTTTGCACTTCCTATCTTTCACTTTCTTACTTTTTCTTCAACACTCGTTTGTCATAACACTCGTGTATAGCTGAACACTTCCTATTCACTTGCGTAGCACTTTTCAAGGTTAATGATCTTGTATAATATTAATGACCTGAGCTAAGTTTGCTCATTCACTATCACTTTCACTTTCACTTTATATGCTTCACATTTTTACATACAATTATACATGTTAACATTTGTTACCCTTTGTTTACAATTTGTTTCCTAAATTTTAATTTATAATATAAATGTAATTGCTACTGAGATTGTCTACTAACAATGGAATTTTAATTTAATTCTTCTGTTTCTAAACTCTCTTTTGTTATTTATTACTTGCTCTATTTAGTAAAACAAATTATTATTTACATATTACTTTACAATTTTAAATTACATTGGTTTCCCCTTTTATGTTCCAGATACATTAATTTTGGTTTTGTCTTGTGCCACACATAACCTGTAAACTTTACTTTCCCTTTCTTTTTGTTTCTCAGATTGTTTACATTTATTTTCTCTTTCATTTTATTCCTATGCCACACATAATTTAAATACTTTATTTTCTTTTTCTTTTTATTTCTCAGACTGTTTACATTTAATTTCTGTTTCTTTTTGTGAAACATGTACCCCACATACTTTACTTTTCTTTTCTTTTTGTTTCTCAGACTGTTTACATTGTTCTTATGCCACAGACTTTTTAGCTTTGCCCTAGTTTTATGTTGCACACTTGTGTTTGACATGAAATTTGGTACACGTATTTGAGTATTATCATTCATGTTGCGTGTTTGAGATGTTGATGCTATGGAAAAAGCAAATGCATCTCTTGTTTTGTTTGTTAACAAAGTTGCTACATTTCTCTCTGTACTTGTATTACTGACATGCATTTGGTTAGCATTAACAGAACTAGTTACATCTGTATTTACCTTTGGTGCTGTTACATCCATTTGCATTTGCACAATGTTTACATTTGTGTTTTCTACTTCTTTAGTTTCCTGACTAGTTTCTTGTACTTTATTTAACTCGGTTTTCAACTCCGTACTAGTTTCATTGAGTTTATTATTAGTTTCCTTTCTCAGTTCTGTATTAGTTTCAGTTACTTTACCATAAGTTTCCTTTCTCAACTCTATATGAGTTTCAGTTACTTTATTATTTAACTCTTTACTGGTTTCAGTTAACTTATTACTTAATTCCACTTTCATCTCACCTATCAAATTATTAGTTTCAGTTAGTTTATTATTTAAATCTTTTCTCAGCTCTGCTCTATCTTCTCTTAACCCTTTCCTCAGTTCTGTACAACTTTAGTTATATTTTTATTCATTTCATCTATCTTATTATTAACTTCTACTCTCATTTCATTCAATGATTTTAAAATGCACATAATATCTTTTTGTGATAAGCTTTCTTGTTCTGTTTTGCTACATATGTGAGGGATAGTATCTCTTTGTTTTGCTCCATGCACTGACATTTGTGTACCGCTGCTATCTGACTGACTTTGCATACTATTGCTAACTTTTTCAACATCTACTTCTGAATTTTCAGATAACTGCTCATCCACTTCTAAATTACAATCTGTAATATCTGACCTAACCTCAACTACCTCCATACTTTCTTTATTTATAGCTTGCATTTTATTGTTTCTATTAACTTTTGAACTATTTAACGTAGCTTTTCCACTTCTTAACAGCATGAATTTTATTAAAATTTTACAATATTTTCTAAATTATATATTTAGAACATGAAAAAAAATTGAACGTTCTGACCTTTAATTTGTAGTTATTTAATTTCAGTACTCAGTGTTCCTGCGTAATTTGTTGTTAAGATGTTTACCACGTGTCCCTTACTCCTGAGGAATTGTTGTTATCCTGGATTCCTTTGTTAATTTGGTGCTGATCTTGAAGTTTCAAGCTGCGTCTCACTGTATGTTTGTTGTTTTTGGCCGCCCTGTTGGATTCTCTTCTGTGACGTCATCAATTCTCGTCGTAATTCGTAGCCCCACGTTGGGCGCCAATTTGAAGAATGAATATTTATTGTTTTATTTGAGGTGCCTTATATTTATCTGCCCCACGTATGGGAGCCAATTTGAAGAATGATTGTTCTTCAATTTGTAGATAGTAGCTTGCGTAATTATTTGGAGGAGTTTGCCCCACAGTTGTATGCCAATTTGAAGAAGGTAATTTAGCGATGTTTTTGATTTGAGATGTTTCTTGTAAGCCCCACATATGGGAGCCAATTTGAAGAAGATTATTTAGCGAGGTGCTTTATGTTTATGTGAGAATTCCCGTGTATGTGCGTCACTTACGAAGAAGTTATTTAGGTTACGTAATGAAGATACACTTTGATGTTGTTTGATTTTTAGGACACCAAACGTTATAATGAAAACGATGCTTGTTTTTATGTTTAAGTTATTTTTGCCTCGGCTGCTTTCAGTCGCACTATAGAAACACGAATTCTTGCAGGGTTGTAATAAGACTCAAATTATAAGACGCCACACAATATACTTTTTAATTTTTTACTTCTTTTATTTCACTTTATATTTGCACATTTTATAAACACAACACTTTATAAAATAAAACTGTGAGCACTTAATACATTTTTGGCGGAGAACACAAATTTTATCATTCGTACTTTACAACATTTGTACCCACGACTTTCACGTCTGTTCTCTACAGCTTCATGTCCGCGACTTACACGTCTGCTCTGTCTAATATCTTGCCTGAGACTGACTAGATTCAACGGTACAAACCTTTAGCGTCGGTAATGCCATTCTCTTACTGGCTAATTCTAGTCCAATAAAATTTAAGTATTCAAACTAAAAATCTTTCTTTACTTTTGATTGGCTAATTCCAAACTGTAAGCGAAATTACGTTATTACCGATCTTTTTCATAACCAGTACTTTTAAAACTCCAAACACATTATTGTCACCAAAATTACATTATTGCCTCATTATTAACTTCCTAAAACATAGTATTTTCACAGTTTTTGCACTATTAGAGTATACAAATATTTACATATCACTAATAAATACGTTTACAATAAAAAATATGTTTACAATGACTTAACATACAATTTATATAATAATTATATACATATTGTTTTCTATGTGGGCTATTATTGAATTTAATTAATAAAAAAATACAATTAGTATCATTTAGGCATTAAAATACTGCCTCAGGATGTATAGCCTTAGTGTGTGGGTTTCCTTTTTCAGCTGCACCATATTAAATATCATTTAAGTTAGCTTTAGGCTTAAAGCAAAGACGCCACGAGAAATGAAACACGCCGTAACCGGAATACTTATGAAATATACAGGATGTTTCAGAAATACTTTTACAAACTTCGGGTATGGGTTCCTTACACCACAAGAAGGAAAAAAGTTCATATGAACACATGTCCCATAATCCTTTGTTTTCTCGTTAGGAGGTGTTCAACACAGTGGTACACCTATAACACACAAAACTCATAATAAATGCTCGAAATGTCCTCCTCTTGCTTCTATGCATGCCCGTACTCGTCGAATCATGGAATGTCGCACCCTGTCAAAACTCCGGGATGGTGTCGAATGGTTTCGCAGGTTTCGATGACACGTCGATGAAGCGTTTCTGCATCCGGGATGGCTGCTCCATAAACCAATGATTTAAGATGCCCCCAGAGATAAAAATAATCCACAGGATTGAGGTCGGGAGAACGTGCAGGCCATGGAACCCGTCCTCATCTGCTTATCCATCGGTCATGGTACATACCAGTCAGTGCATCTCGAACAATGCGACTAAAATGTGCCGGAGCCAGGCATTTATCACATTTATCAGCAAGCGACGATAAACAGCGACAAAGGTTGGATGACTCGGTTGTCTTCGGTCTGGAAACTCCATCTGATAGAGCCGTGCAGCCTCGCGTCCATTACCATTCGCGCGACCATACATAAAAATCATGTCTGCCTGTTCACGAAATGAATATCCAGCCATGGTGGAACGAAACACGTGCAGTTAGCTCACTACACGTACACAATTGAAACGTTGAAGACAGACTAATGACAAATGACAAACGTAAACAAGTCTCCATGGCAACACTTCGTCATCTACCGTATGTAGTACAATGGGTCAACGCCTTCTATGAATGCATAGAGAAATGAAGTTTTGAGGTTGGATCCCGAAGGCCGTTGAACTCACACTTTCATTGTGACAGGAATAACGCGAAAACCAAGGATTATGGGACATATGTTCATATGAACGTTTTTCGTTCTTTTGATGTGAGAAACCTATACCCGAACTTTGTAAAGGTATTTCTGAAACACCCGGTATAATACAAATGACACAAGAAACGTGTAACTACGAAGAACATACGTACAAATGTATCACCCACATTTTAAGGGAAATTAGAAAAATGTATAGGCATATTGTCACATATGCTATTGGGAGATATACTAAATTATGGGAACTTAAATATTTATTAGAATTTATTAAGAGTCTAAATTCCTTCGAGCTTTGATAATTTACGGTTTTACTTAACTTTCTTGAGCTGGGGCACTCCTAAACGGAATTTTTGGTTTACCTCTTCCGTTGATAACTTACATGGGACTTTACAGTTACATCATTTTCCGCTTAGTAACAAGCAGAATCATGCTGAAATCGGCACTGTCACGTAGGCACATGGTACTTTGAATTGGGCGTTGGTTTACCATATATGGTTAACCTGCGTCACGATGTCGCGCTGTTCTTAGGCAACCGCAAGGCTATATAATATGTACCGTAGATAACTCGCCCGCTTTGCTCTCTTCCGTCTGGAACTTCTGACTTGCGAGGAACTTTCCTGCTGCCGTGCTGTTCGCCAAGATGCCGCCGAGACCTTTGGATTCCCGCAACTACGCATCTAGTGTGGTGATATTCTCCTAAGGGTAAGGTACCTGTATTCTGTATTATGTAATCCTAATTGTTAATCAAACTTAGCTACTACTGGACTAGCACTTGCAACAATCGCTTTTACAGTTAGGTTCTTCCAATACAATTAGTGGACCCAAACCTGAAATACTCTATCGTATGTAATAAACAACATGGCATGTCATTTGACATATTCGCTCTCCCATTTATCCTTCGCCTACGTCCTCCTAGTCACAAATTAAACCGTGACAATATAGCAGAGCTAGGAAAAGAGAAAGTTGCAAATTTAGAAGCCGCTTTAAAAGTCAGATTTGTATAATACATCCAGAAAGCGAATTCAATGTCTTCTACAAATGCAATTAATAATAATTTTTACTACAATATTTATTTTACTTATCTGAAATCCATTTGTTTATTTTATTGAATAGTTTCCGTAGACACAATCACAAGGATCCTGCTGACCCATATTTCACATACATAGCGACCTCTGAGTATTCAGAATCTCCAGAAGATAGTTGTCACACACAATGTCATCAAAAACGCTGACGCCATATTTCCCAGCAGACACACCAACGAAATGCTTTTACGCACAACATTATAAAATATATTGTCCTTCGCGCCCACGTAATAATAAATAACGATAAATAAAAAGAGCAAAAGGGCAAAGGACAGTAAGAAAAAGAAGAAAGGTTTGAAGTCTTAAATTTCTATGGTAGTTATTAGATGTTTTAAAATCGTTCGAGTGATTTGTTTTAATGCAATCCAGTTAATGCTTTCTTACCTCCAGCCGTAATTTAAGTATCTTTGTAGAGACGGTGGTAATCCACGCAATCCAGTTGTTTTTAGAGGTATCAAAGAAAAAAAAGTCTTAAGTAATTATGCAAAAGGTAATCCGAGAATGCAAAGCTGTTGTTTCCGCACATTTTAAAGATTTTCATTGTTCAGATATGAAGTTCTGAGCCGAGTATATTATGTTCTCAGAAGCTGAGTTATGGACGAAATTTATATTTAGAGGTTTATAGTGTACCGCAGATGCATATTCCTGGAGACGTACCTGAATTATAAGATTTTTTGTTTTTCCCTATCTCAATAGCAGTATATGGACGAAAACTACACCTGGAGTGTCTTATAAATGTCTAATTACATGTGAAAATTCAATTAATTCTAATCTTAGCGTTTTTTTTAAGTTAAGCTATTTTGGTATAATGCATGACACATATTGAGTGAAACGGAGATGAGTTCCCCAAGTACCACATTTTAGAGATAGAACTATAGATAAGAATCTTTCAGGAAAGCAGGGCAATGTAATTTTACAAGTAACTGGTAACGTACAGTGTGATGGATGCTAAAGTAATAATAAATGTTCAATAAATTAAATATTACACGCAGTGTGGCATACATTTTAAAAGCAGCAACTTAAGGTCATATTTTACCCCTACAAAGAAAGGAAAAAGAAACACGAAAGAGCAGCCCGGTGAAGATAACCTTTCAGTGGCACCGAATCTGTTAGTATTCACAAATTTCACACGATGCTTAAACACTAACAAGAGGAAAGAAGGAAAAAAGAAGTAGATGGAAATAATCAAAATATTATTATAAATACTATGCATGACAATAATGACTGCGATAGGTTACGAGATTTTTAAAAGGTGGTATCGTAAGCATTCGAAATGCAAATAATAACCTCCTGGAGCCATAAGCATCACAAACTTGAACAAATGGAATTTTGATTCTGGCAACACGAGGGAACCGCGCAGGAGGAGACGAGGAAGCCTAAATTCGGTCGAAGAAAAGGGGAATATACTCATTAGTTAAGTAAACACAACATGTCACTGAGAACTCGTGAGGTACAGTAAACACTTAGATTACAAACGCACACCAGAACCGAATAGGAGATAACACGTAGCGTACCACACACTAGGTTGCACGAATTAAGAAACGTGTGCAAAGCAGGAGCAGATGTCTTGCAAAGGATAGAATTATGCGCTAACTATAGATGAAGGATTGACAGAGAAAAGTGACAGGAAACGATGGTCTAACTCAGCAATCCTTCACTCACGCGTGCACTATAAACCTTGCACACGCCGTAGCAGTTTATGCATATGAACAGCCAATCGGAAAGAATGGGCTGTAAATAGAGAAAACAGGAAGGAAAAGAAAAAGGCAGTACAGAGCCCCTTCCCCTCTATCCACCTTAGTAAAATAATAAACATAATCTAACAAGTAAGAAGGAGTAAATCAGATATTTTCTGTTAAGCGCTTCAATGTACATACATATATGATTATATATACAAACCAGTCGTTTTAATATACTCAGATTTAACTGTATACATCAAGCATTTATACCGTATGAGTCACTACAACTTACATGATGTAGAACAACTAATTAACTTATGAGTGATGTTTAGAAGTCTTGCACGAAGAAGCCAGCGAGACAACCAGAAACTAAGGAAGCAGCCCTTAGCAAGATGAGGAGCGGAAGCCCGCTGAAAGGATAAGTATAGAAGAATAGTAGTATGAGGGTAGGCAGATTGGTTAATTTTTTTTATAAAATAAGCAGGTTTGCTATGGAAAAATGTAGGTCTGTCTCAAAACTCAAAGTTAGAAACAACCGTGGGGCACTCAGCAACCTTATTTGAAGTTTTGTTTTTTTTAACCAGTTGTAAGGTTATGGATACTATCAAAGCAGAATACGGGCAACTCTGAATATGTGACCCCAGTATACAGCTATAGATAAGAAAACATTTAAGAAGCGCTCATTTAAGAAATGAACTACCATGAACACTAGAAAAAGGCAAAATAAGGAGAGAACAATGGTGCAAAAGTCGAGGCAAGCGAAATTGCGCCCCAAGTCTTAAAGCCCAAAAGAAAGCATGAAAAGTTTGAGATGTAGGAAAAAATATATGTTGTTTCCCAGAGACAGGAAGAATTTTCGGGTCAACCTATATGCGTCACCGTGAGATAAACTTCCAATAAGTAGATAAAAGAGCACGAGTACTCCAGGTAGGGAGTATTAAAGGAAAATGATCTAATGTCGGGATTGATCACCCCAGGAGATGTCTACCTGCACATCCTTTGAAAAACGAAAAAGATAGTCGAGGCGTTCCTAGTGAGTAGAAATGAGCGTTAAGAGGAAGAGAAAGACAGGCGTTGAGAAAAATAAAAACATCTTAGAGTAAACCTATCATACAGAACAGAGCCCCCTCCAGAAGAGAAGAGAAGAGAGAGAGAGAGAAACGGGATAAATAAATAAGAACAGAGAATAAGCAGAAAGGAGGCAGAATTTTATATACTTTAGAAAGGGAAATCATATAATTGGTAAAGTGCTTGAGGTTCCAGGGAGAGGAAGGCGACGACGGCAGACTAGAGTAGAGCCGTGTACCCCCAGGGAACAACAAAACAGGCCATGATGGAACAAAGAAATCTGCTGTGTCAAGGGAGAACCAAGCAACAAAAAAAGTAAAAAGAAGAAGAAAACGAAAGAACACACTCACCCTCTTTCACTCAACTAATGTAACCCTATCGTTTTTTCAGAAGCACAACATGTACACAGAAGTTGGAATAGGCAAAAATGGAAATGTACAGAACAAATATTGTAAAAAGAAAATGTACCGTCAAGCTAATATGTGCAGGACCGTAATACCATGGCGTACTTGAAGTGTAGAGGAAAAACAGTTTTTTCAAAATACAGAAGACAGAAAAATAGTCGACAGGGATACGCACTTTCAAAATTCAACTCCCGCACTTATCACTAGACTTATCCCCGAGAACGACAATTAAACGATCCCCTCCCCTTAAAATAAATCCGTCTCAAAATCATCCAGCAGCGCTCCGGTCAACAGTAGAAGAGCACATGTAGGTGAAAGAGAAACAGGGAGGCTACTATAAAAGGATAGCAGGAAATAGAACAACCGCGTTCGGATAACTTAGCGACAGGGACTTTTACACTGCTGGAAGCTATTGCATTCAGTAAAAGCAGCGCCAGTATGATTCTATAAGCCACCGCTAATGAGGAAGGGTGTTGGTGATTCAGCAGGAAGCTGAGCTGACATGTGGAATCTGCAACTATATCAGGAAGTAACAAAAAGAACGCTGTGCATTGACGATCACAGGAAATAGTCGGAGGAAGGTCAACAGACCTGCCAGCAAACCAGACCACCTAACCCTTAACCCCTAAAATGTTCTAACCCTTAAAAGGTCTCTCCCGCGGCTCCCGAGCCTTACGCAGCAGCGGGAGGTGACAAAGGTGCTAGCCAGCCAAGTTTTTATTTCAGTCAGTTGACAGTGAGGAAACTCCTCATCTTTCTTAGGTTCGCGAATGGAACATGGCATGTACCCTCTAAGACACAGTGCTTACAACCTTTCAGGCTTTTCTAAATTATTCCGGGGTCGAAATTTTCTCAACCCTGGGTGGAGCAGCGATCCGACATGAAGTTCAATCCACGAACGGGGAGTTGAATCAGATTGTGTTAAGTTTCAAAAGGAGGTGTAATAAAGGAAGCGCTGGCATTGTGAGCACCAGGCTACTGAGGTGTCAATTGAAAACATATTTATTGTCCAAGAAAGTGGGTCAACCGTCTCAATTTTCTCCACGGTTCGCTGAGACGCAGAGGGCACGTCAGTTTAGGGCTCCGGGCCCAAACCTACAGTAAAGCTTTAAGACTATGTTTTAAGATCTACCAGAGTCCTACAGGTAAGTCATGTGTGGGTACAATTAAGTCCTTGCGTGACCAACCCCGCTTCCGAGGGGTCCCAATACCACTCTAATTTATTCAAGAATATAGCTAATAAGTTTCTACAGAATCTCCGGGTACTTATTTCACACACCTTCCCTGAAAAGCCCAATGGCGTCTATCACCCCGGTCCCGATCGGCTCTATCATCTGATCCTACTCCTCACTGTTGTAAGCAAACCCCCGGAGCTAACTGCCCCAAGGGTCGCTACAATATTTTAAGGGGGATGTAAGTCAGAAATCGCTAATATATTTAAAATTGCTCTTAGCTCATTATGAAAGGTGTGTTTTTAAAGTGTTGCGCACGTGTTACCTATAAAATGTGGTATGTAAAAAGATTACTGGCGAATTTTCCTTACACAGGTTGGGCAGTGCACTAAAAGTAAGAAATGAAAGAATGGTTAGAAATTATGTTTCCCTATTCTGAAATTTGTGAAGCAATTCATGTGCTTTTTTACTGAATTACTGTTACCTGTTGGTAACATTTGACCTGTAAAACCTTTTCTGTGAGATAAATACTTGCTAAAATAAATTACATTTTTTTAACATTTTTGGCATAATCTCAGTGCATAGAGCTAGAATAAACCTGATTCTAATATTCCAATTAACTTCGCTTTAGAGGACAAGCCACAACATTAAGCTATAAAGATTTCATAAAAGTTTCACAGCTCTATTGCTGAAGGTTGCTGGGAAAAACTAACATGTGGTATGAAGAATGTAAGCTGCAGAAATGAGCAATTAAGGTTCTGTTTTCAAATATATGAACAAAAAATCCTTACTTTCAGAAGTTAGAAACGCCTAGTGACCGCCATGTACATATTCCTCATCATCCTCTTGATTCTTTCTTTCGGGCATCTTCTTCTGCCTTGCTTCCTGGTGCAGTTTCAGGAGATTTGATTCTGCATTCGCCATCCGCTTCCGATCCATGTAGTTATGTATTTTATTGTGTACAATCTAGGTTCCAGTCCGGCCTTGCTCAAAAACCTTAATTCTGCCATTATTTCCTTCATTATAATATACACAGCAATATAAATCACTTTTAGACCACAAAATATGGTTTTAGGGTACCTAATCCAAACTAAATTGTTGAAAGTTTCGTTATTATTCTTGGGTTTTACCAAGTACACATTTCTGCAAAAAGTTCAGGATATGATAGAGCTGTAGATGTTGGCTTTATTTCATTTAACATTGCCTGTGGGAGTGAATGCTTGTGTGTATAGCTACTGCGGTCAACACTGTACCTGCACTATCCTTCTTTGGGTCACAACTGGTGCATAGGCTTCTTTGTCGGTTAACAGTTTGTGGAAGCAAATGGCCCAAATTGCTTCCCTCATATTCTCTACACTGGAATCATTTTCTCTTATAGCTTGTCCATAGTAAACCTGCAGAGAATCTATTTCCCTTGCAGTCATTCTTCCTCTACCTCCTAAACTTTTACCATCCTCCAAGAGAACATCATTTTCAGCAGTCGACGAAGACTTCCACCAACCCTTTTCTGAATGTGTCCAATACATTGCAGTTTTTCAACTGGATAGCCATAAGTATTTTCATCCAAGACATACTTATAGGATGAAGAGTCACCATCCCCAAAATATTTTGTGTACCTTACTCCATACTGACTTTGGGATCTGCAAAACATGTCGACAACAACTGCTGATTCCATGCCACCACTGGAACCACCATAGCGTTTGCTGCAAATTTATCTATGTTTTTCAGCCCATTCCTTCTCTGCTGCTGGATCTGTCAAGGATTTTCCCACTGCACATTCATAGCGATACTCGGACTTAATGGTAATGTCCAATATTTTGCCACTGTCAACCCTTATTATTGAAGCTGCCACAAACAGGATGTAAGGCCTCTCTTCATCCAGGTACCATCAACTGAAACCAAATCTGTGGGCTCTTCACTTCTTTCTATTCTCTTTCCTGTAATAGTCCATGCACTGCAGCTTTCATGCTTTCCTTTGCAGCATCATATGTTATATTGGAAATGTATTTGTTTACAGCACCAAATCCTAGAATAGATGGGGGCATGTTCGTTAATCTACGAAAGATATTTGCACCATCTCTCGCATTTCCCAAGCACCACATTCCATATGCTAATCTAAACATACTTTCATAAATACCTTCTGGCACTTTCTTGGATGAAGAGAATGAAAATTCAAAACTGCAGCTCTCGGACACAAATTTGAACTCGCAAGCAACACCAACTCTGACTATTTTTGCAATTTGAGTTGGCACATGATATGTTTATTGCATTACATAATAAGCTTAGATCTATAAATCTTAGCCGTGACATTGACAAATCTTCATTGTATACACTGTTATCCAGAACTTGTAGATCAGAATTCATTTTGGAAGATGAAGCTGAATAGGTTATGTTGTGTTAGTTTGTCTGCTACTGGTTGTTTCTGTTTTTGAAACTCTTTCCATTAAAGTTTATCTTTTTATACACTCTATTTGATCTTGACATTGTAAAGACTACCACAATTATTGTGAAATAAATTAGGTAAGTCGACAAAAACAATTACTTTAAAAAAATTCACCACTTCATTCTAACCACAACAAAAGCATATGCTCTCCGGATTGTGCGTTTGTGTAGCCTCATGGTGGAATAAGGGTGTACTATATAACATAGAGAAAATAATCTTGGAGTGGAATTGCCCATAGACAGTCATTGTACCAAAATAAAATGATGCAACCAGCAGTGTTCATTTTGACTAAAATGTGGGCGTAGTAGTACCAGCGCACTAGCATGTATTTTATTTTTAGTGCGTTAAGAGTTATAGTATCACGTTAAATTTTACGGAAAATGAGGAAAACATCATGAATGTACAAAAAAATCTAAATTTCTGACATTACCACTTACACCTCCATTTAAAATAAAATTGGCAATTACAAGACTCTCTTTTATGACCAGGGGGACATATGTTCCACTTAGGTTTTCATTTCATAGCCAATGGGAATCATACATTCCACAATTACAGTAGGTTGCCATCTCTGGAAGCCTATTTAATTGCGTGAAACAGTTGTGGCCCCATTGGCGCTTTTTTCCGCTGAACATATTTTGTTTGGTCTTATGCAATTTATATAATGCGAGTTATTAGGTTTTATATTTTTCCTATTTTTCTGCTAGGTAAGCAATACTAGCAAACTAATCACATAAATAGTAAAATTTCTCACACACACGTATATACACACACTATCGTTTTTGAAAATTGCAACACCAAGAAAGAATTTCCCGAATAACTCCAAACTTGGTGGAAGTGTAGATGAGTGCGCAAGCAATACATGATTACGTTTGCAGAGAGATGGGGTAAACGTAGGCCGAGCAGAGCCCTCTCGTGTCGGTCCGACAAGGTCAGTGCTGCGCCCAGTTTAGTCAGTGCAGGGCTGTCAAACAAGGTGGAAACAATAAAGTGAGTGCAAGTATGCCACGTCGACGTCAAAGAGAGCCAATCGGCATGTGAGTGAGTTCGAACGGGGCACAGTGATCGATCTCCCGGAAGAGGGTTTGTCATACCGTAACATTTCGGCTCGTACAGGGCATGCTGCTACGACAGTGATGAGTGTGTGGAAGCAGTGGATATATGAAGGTCGTACGCAACAAAGAGCGGGTACTGGACCACAGAACATGACCACAGCATGTGATGACCGTCATCTTGTCCGCATAGACATAATGGACCGTACAGCTTCACCTACAGTGTTGCCTCGAAGCTGGAGCACTGCAACAGGTGTGAACTTGTCTGCATCAACGGTTCGTCACGTCTGCTGGAGATTGGACTGGTTACATGCATACCATTACGTCGGCTTCCATTGTCCAGAAACCACAAGCTCCTCCGACTGCAATGGGCACGTGAACACCGTCACTGGGGTGCTGAGTGGCAAAATGTAGTCTTTTCGGACGAGTGCCGCTTCAACGTGTCCTACAGCGATGGCCGCATACGTGTCCGGCGGTACCGGGGTGAGCGCAACTTGGAGGGCTTTATTGTTGAACGGCATAGCGGACAAACACCAGTTGTGATGGTTTGGGGCGCCATTGGTTACAACAACCGATCTCGCCTCCTACGAATTGAGGGCATTTTGAACAGCAACTGGTACCTACGGTGGTTGTAGAGCCTGAGGTATTCCCCCTGCTTCAGGCATCTCCACAGACAACATTTCAACAGGACAATGCCCGGCCACATATTGCTAGGAATGTACAAGCCTTCTTCGTAGAGCGACGGGTACCATTGCTTCCCTGTCTTGCACGTTCGCCTGACATGTTGCCCATCGATATGGTTGGTCGGCACCTAGTGCGTCACGATCCTCCAGTAACCAGTGTCACCGATTTGTGGGCTCGAATACAAACTGCGTGTAGAGAAATCCCTCAGAAACTTATTTAGAACCTTTTTGATTCAATTCCACGGCGTATAGCAGCTCTAATTGCAGCAGCGCATGGAGGCCATACCAAACACTGAATATCAGGGCTCAAATGTCATATATAGGTTTGAAATGTTTGTTATTTGTTACCTGCTATGTACCTAACTTGTGGTATTAAATTAATTGCATTCAAGTGTTTTCTTCTTCGTGTTGCAATTTTCACAATTCTGCATCAATCTTATGCACGAATGTCTTCTCAAAACCAATAATTTATTTTTAAGATTAACACTTGCATGATGAATCAGATCATGACCAGAGGGACATATTTGTCGCACTTATATTTATATTATTTCAGAACCACCGTCAAAAATGCCAATTTCGCATACTCAAAGTTTGTTTATAGATGTATTATAAATGTAACGATAACAGTAAAGTGCCTGTTATTTTATTAACGGTGGAACATAAATCACCCACATAACCTTTCTCACTTTTATGAATATTTTGAACCTTTTTTCTTCTTGTATGTAATAATCTGCACTGAAGATGCATGATGATGATGATGATGATGATATGCGGTTTAAGGGCGCTAAACTGCTAAGGTCATCAGCGCCCTTACAATGTATAAAATATAAGGTCAAAATATAAAAGACAGGTAAAAGAACCGCATAATTAAAAAACGGGACACAAACCCGCGATGTCAAAAAGCAAAAAATAACAATAATATAACAATAACAATAATAACGATAACAACAATAATAACAATAACAACAAAAATTACAATAACAACAATAATAACAATAACAACAATAATAACAATACAAATATCTGAAAAACCAACACACTAAAAGCATAGGCAATAAAAGATTAAAACGTGTCAAGAACTGTAGAACGCGAGGGACATGAACGCCATATGTCCACTGGGGATTAGAGTCCCCATAAAAACAGACAGAATAAAAGTACTAAGCTAAAAGACGCTCAACGCATTAAATGCGCAGAGTAAAATCACTGTCATGAATAAAACGTAAAACACATTCTACAGCACAGGTGTCGTCTTCCAAAACGTTGGCTAGGCCAACAGGCAGACCCACACGAACACACAATGCAGCTAAAACCTGACACTCTGTTAAAATGTGACGCACCGTTAAGGGCACGCCACACTGCCCACAGAGTGGTGCGGGGTCACCACTGAGCAAATACCTATGACTAAAAACACAATGTCCAATCCGTAAACGAGCTAAAATTACCTCTTCCCGACGACACGAACGAGAAGAGGTACCCCAGATCAACGGGAAAGGCTTAACCTCCCGCAACTTGTTCCCCCGGAGGGCCGTCCACTCATCGCGCCAGCGCGAGAGGATGCGGCGACGTAAAATAACACACGAATCTGACGAGGGAACAACAGAAGTAAAAAATCTGGGTAATAAAATCGCCGATTTCGCAGCGGCGTCGGCAGACTCATTACCTGAGATGCGCACATGACCTGGAATCCACATGAAGGACACGCTGATGCCAGAGACACCAAGCGAGTGGAGCAGGTCATGTATGCGCTGTACGAGTGGGTGGTAATAGTACAGCGCATGAATAGTCCGAAGGGCACTCAGAGAGACCGTACAAATAAAACAGTGCCGTAAGTCGTGCCGCTGAATGTATAAAACAGATTGATAAATGCTAAAAGGTTCGGCGGTAAAAATTGAACATTATCCAGGTAAACGAAAAGTAAAACTCTGTACACCAAAAACAAAGGCACATCCTACTCCAACATCAGTCTTAGACCCATCAGTATATATAAAATGACAGTCCCCGAACTGCGCCTGTAGTTCTAAAAAGGCGGATCTAAGAACAGAAGCGGGGGTCGCATTTTTCGGCATCGACGTTAGCCCAAGGTGAATGTGGGCCTCAGCACGCGACCATGGAGGAAAACGCGTTTCCCCTCGAGCAAGGACCGGCGCTGGCGTAACGTCCAAATGCCGAAGTAGCAGTCGAAATCGAACCCCTGGAGGGAGCAATGCAGAGGAGCTAATTAATATTGCCGGTCAAGTGAATCCTCGAACAATGCCGCGAAGGACGGGTGGTCAGGCAACCTGGAGAGTCGACAGGCATAGCTACACAAGAGCATCTCACGCCTGGAGGACAGCGGAGGCTCTGCAGCTTCAGCATACAGGCTAAGAACAGGGCTGGTTGGAAAGGCCCCTGTAGCGACTCTTGTGCCACGATGGTGAATGGCATTTAATCGACGTAACACAGTTAGCGTGCCGACGAATAAACAATACACCCGTAATCATGCTTGGATCGGACCTAAGAGCGATAAAGGCCAAGAAGGACGGTCCGATCAGCTTCCCAGGATGTGCCACTTAAAACACGTAAAAGAGTAAGAGAACGGTCACACTTAGCTTTAAAAGGGAAATGTGCGAGGTCCAACACAACGTCCTATCAAAAATCAACCAAAAAATTTCGCCTCGTCTGCAAACGGAAGTATCCCTGGCCCAAGATGGAGAGAGGGCGGAAGGAAATATTTCCGGCGCCAGAAGTTGATGCAGACGGATTTCTCGGCGGAGAAATTAAAGCCGTTAGCGTTTCTCCAGGCGTAGAGACGTTCGATACAGCTCTGGAGACGGCGTTCGAGTAGACAGGTCCGCCGTGAACTGCAATAAATGGCAAAATCATCTACAAAAAGGGACGATGAAATGCCAGGTGGAATACAATCAACAATAGGGTTGATAGCAACTGCAAAAAGTGTGACACTAAGTACAGAGCCCTGCGGTACTCCGTTCTCTTGAATAAAACGACTAGATAAAACCGAGCCCACACGTACACGAAACACACGGTCCGTCATAAACTCCCGAAGAAATATGGGAAGACGACCGCGGATATTCCATGCGTGCAGTGTACGTAAAATGCCGCCCCTCCAACATGTGTCATAAGCTTTCTCCAGGTCAAAAAACACAGCCACGGTTTGACATTTTCTCAAAAATCCATTCATAATATGCGTCGACAAGGACACCAGATGGTCGACGGTAGAGCGATAGCGACGAAACCCGCACTGAGCGTTCGCTAGAAGTTTCTGAGACTCAAGCCACCATGTCAACCGCCCGTTGATCATGCGCTCCATCACCTTGCAAATGCAACTGGTGAGGGAGATAGGGCGGTAGCTGGAAGGTAGTTGGCGATCCTTCCCAGGCTTAAGTATAGGGACAATGGTGGCTTCGCGCCATACGGAAGGAAAAACGCCGTCTTGCCAAATACGGTTATAGACCTGTAAGAGAAAGAGTTTACTGTCGGCTGAAAGGTTCTTTAACATCAGGACATGAATGCCGTCCGGCCCAGGAGCGGAGTGCCGAGAGCAATGAAGAGCGTGCTCCAGCTCTCTCATTGTGAATAGTTCGTTATAGCATTCATTATTAGCAGACCGTGAAGTATATGATGCAGAATCCAGCCGGTCTTTAATAGAGCGAAAGCCGGCGGAATAATGGTCTGAACTGGAAACCGCCTCAAAGGCAGCACCCAGAGTGTTAGCGATGGCAGCCGGATCCACTATGGTGGCATTGGAAACCTGAAGGCCAGAAACAGTACAATGCCACACTTTACCTGAGAAGCGACGAAGTTTATCCCAAACAACCGATGAAGGCGTAAAGCGATTAAAACACTCGACAAAACGA
Organism: Deroplatys truncata; assembly: GCA_030765065.1. Classification (NCBI taxonomy): domain Eukaryota; kingdom Metazoa; phylum Arthropoda; class Insecta; order Mantodea; family Mantidae; genus Deroplatys; species Deroplatys truncata. The sequence continues at coordinate 376,183,818 of CM060990.1, forward strand.
GCCCACGACGCCTTCTTGCTATCCTGAATAATGCGACTAGCCCTGGCGCGCGATTGTTTAAAAGTCACCAAATTATCAAGTGTAGGGTGTCGCCGAAACACCCTAAGTGCAGTCCTACGGGCACGAACGGCGTCCCGACAATCCTCGTTCCACCACGGAACAGGCGGTCGCCGAGGTTGAGAGGATGAACGGGGAATTGCGTGTTCGGCGGCAGAGAAAATCGTAGACGTAAGGTGCTGCACTAGTTGGTTAATGTCGGCGAAGGGCTGATCGTAAAAACGCACGAGGCTGGAATACAAGCTCCAGTCGCCTTTGGTGAATATCCAGGTAGGTACTCTGGAATGCTGTACGTGGTGTGACAGAAGAGAAACAATGCAGGGGTAATGGTTGCTGGAGTAGGTGTCAGCGACGACGTTCCACTGAAGACGACTAGCAAGCTGGAGGGAGCAAATGGCAAGGTCCAGGTGAGAGAATGTACCAGAAGAATCAGAAATAAAAGTAGGTGCACCTGTATTGAGGATGGAAAGATTGAACTGGTAAAAAAATGTCGGAAAGAAGAGTTCCCCTCGCACAAACCCTTGGCGAACCCCACAGTGGGTGATGGGCATTAAAATCTCCCAACAGAAAAAATGGTTTTGGGAATGCGGACAGCAGAGCTCGAATGTCCGCGGGAGCGAGGGGAGATGACGGAGGTGAATATACAGAGCAAACAGAGAAGAAAAAACCGGGTAACTGCAATCTAATGGCAACAGCTTGAAGGTCGGACGTAGGAGCGAGAGTTTGAAAATGAACGTCGTTACGCACTAACAACATGACACCTACATGAACAGGAGTATCCTCCTCCGGTTCAAGGTCGTAGCGAACCGGAGTATATCCTCGGAGATCAAAAGGATCGTGAGGGCGAAGCTTAGTCTCCTGCAAACATACGACCATAGGCGAATGGGAACGCAATAAAAGTTGCAGTTATGCCCTATGCGATCGTACACCACGTATATTCCAGGTCAGGATAGCCATGAATAAAAGGGATAAACTGTCTACTTAGAAGGGCGGCTTAAAAGAATCTTTTGCTTAACCTTTGGGCTCGGGCTTTTGGTATGGAGTTGGTCAGACTCCATAGCTTCCTCGGAGGGAGGGCCCACGCGCTCAGTGCCAGAAACCGATTCAAGCGTCGTGAATCGGTTCTGGGTGGCGATATGTGAGGGGTGCCGCTGAGCGCTGCTTGTCCCAGGACCTTCCTGGGACAGCGACCTCCGAGGAGGAGAAGGTGAACTTTTGTTACCGCGCGCACGCGGAGGGTCTTTCAAAAAGTCTTCCCTACGAAGTTTCTGCTTGGGTTTCTTTTCAGCGGCTTGCGACTTCATTGACTTTGGACCAGGTTTATAGGGCTTGGTGACAGTAGCTTTAATGGACGGCCGGACGGTAGTGGCGGTTAATCCAGTCATGGTCCAGGTCTGAGTTTCGGCATCTACTCTTGGTACTGGCGAGGCAACAACAGAACTAAATGTGCCAGATCGCAGGAGTGAAGGTTGGCGCGCATGGTAACGCCTCCGGGCTTCAGCGAAGGAGAGTTTTTCCTTTACCCGGATCTCCTGGATCGCCTTCTCGTCCAAGTACCGCGGACAGTTGGCAAACGAATCAGAATGAGACCCTTTACAATTAACGCAGACGGGGGCTGTTGAACAGGTACCTTCATGTGAGGGCTGGCTACATGTTGCACAGATGTTAACGGCACTCTTACATGAGACTTGCGTATGCCCAAAACGTTGGCATTTAAAACAACGCAGAGGTCTAGGAATATAAGGCCTCACAGAAATCCGTTCGTACCCTGCGGAAATGCTCGTGGGCAGATCGACGCCATCAAATGTTAGAAACAGGGTACGAGTGGGTACCAATACGCCGTCGCGTTTGGCCTGCACCCGATGCACCGCTGTCACCCTCTGGTCTGCAAGATATTCGACCAGGTCTTCGTCCGATATGCCATCGAGGCTATGCGTGGTGACAACGCCCCTACAAGAATTCAAGTTGCGGTGCTTCTCAACACGGATAGGATAACCGTGGAGAAGCGTGGCGCTCAACAAGGACTTACTTTGTGCCTCGGATTTGCTTTGAAGTAACAACGAACCGTTACGAAGCCGAGTGCAGGAAAGAACCGGACCAGCAATTGAGTCAATGCCCTTCTGGATGATAAAAGGGTTCACCTTCTCGAATGATTGTCCCTCCTCTGTACGGGTAATCACTAAGTAACAACCAGCTGTTGGCGGTGCTACTTCTGTTACTAAAGTTTTTCGGCGCTTGTTGTTTATAATGGAGAAGGGGTGCTCCAGAGCGAAAAAAATCTTCCACCATTGCAACCGTCTCCGACCTCGGGCTCTGACTTCCCGGGCGTTACCCCGGCTTGGGTGAGTGGCCTATCTATACCTAGCTCACCCCAGGGTCACACCTCCCAGAACATAGACAGAGGGACCCAATTGCCGTCGGAAGTCAGCAGCTCATGCAATGCCCCCCCCGCGGGACTGCAGTTGAACAGCGGATACGAACACAAACCCTACATGACGACCCCGGGTGGTGGGGATGACGTCATTACCCACTCACACAGCTGCGCACCCAGTGCGCGGGTATCCGTCAGGCTGTGTCCACGGACGATTAACATAAAAGGTTAAAAGAAACTAAAAGTGTGTGGGCGTTTCGCATTCAAGGTAGGCCGGCGAAGAAGTAAAAGAGACGTGTAAATGAATGGGCGTGGGGCGAAATGTGCATAAGTAAAAGAGAAGACGGAAGCGATGGCGAGGGGCGAGATGTAATGATATGCATAGAACGCACGAGAGCCTACCTTGAGTCCTCCGGTCACGAGAACGAACCCACCTCGACCGGACGGGGGTGAAAGCATGAAGATGGCGATTATTGGCTCGGGAACCCCCGGGGGCGCCAAAAACCCGTACTCACATAAGGTGAGCCCCTGAGGGTGCTTGAAGATGCAGCATTTAGTAATGCTTCATCCAAGCATGTTCACATAGCGCAACGAGTAATGTGTCTTGACATTGAAAAGATTTAGGAAATAGGTCCTGGTGCTGTACGACAATGTTTTTCTCCCACTTTTAAATACTGGTTTAAGAAGTCGGTAACAGTTCCATAAATAACCGCTAATTGAAATACAGAAATAGAAGGTATTTTAGTGAATGAAAATTTATATATTACACACTTTAAGAAATGTGAACAGTTAGAAAGCCTATAATCCATCCACCCCATTTGAGACATTTTCTTATATTTGAAATAAGTCGCTAAATTTTAAACAAAGTGCTCCATTTCGTTACTAATGCACATGCGCAGAAAAAAGTGCCAACCCATTAGTACTAGCGAAATCCGTGAAAATAGCGATATTTTTGAACTATTCCAAACACTATTGTTACTTATTCTATCTTTCCCACCAAATTAAGTTTCATAATTGTACACGGGGTTTATCCTCATAAATCTTATGGCTAAGCCCTTCTTCTTCTTCTTATAAAAAGCATTCCTTGGCTACGTTTCACGGCTTAGGTCCCTCTGTCCCTCGGCTATGCTTTGTGGCTTACGGCACTCAATCCTGGACTACGCTTTGATGCCTAAAGCCCTCAATCTTGGTCTACGCTTTGCGGCCTAGGTCCCTAAATCAGTAATTTGCATAGAGCTCACTGGGCTTTTTGGTCAGATGTTGGCGGCTCTTCCGTATCAACAGCACAGATACAAAGTGGCTACTACTGGCCAAAGTACGAAGTTTATTTTACTGGCTAGACGGAAACAAGGTCGTATTCTATTTGAAATACTTCTGGAGTACTAATGCAACTTGTAAAGTTGTGGATTTATATTTTATTAGCATGGGGTTACAACTAACATCATATACCATTAATTTATTTATACAATGCACTGGCTTTGGAATTAAAAACTAGTAAAGCTATAGAAGGTTTTAAAAGAAAAATCATTAATAGCTTAAACAAGGAATATTTTGATAGCTGACAAATTGTCATTACAGGTGAATAATGCTGTCATTCCAGAATTTGCTTATTGCACTATATTGTTAAATTATTATTGTAAATTTGTGTATGGTGGTGTTATTCACTCTCATAGTGCTATTGTGTTCTACCCGTATAAGCATTTGTTGTTGATCTCATCTTCCATTTCTTCTTTGTTTAAGTATGACCTTTATTATCAGTTCCTATTATTATACTGTATGTTAAATTTAGACAGGACTGTTTTCCGATCATCATATCATTTATAGTGCTCCCAGCTTATGTGCTTTGACTCAGGGAAACTTGTAAAATAAAATAATAACATTGTCAACAAGAGAAAGACCAAAGGTGCATGCTTCGGAGGAATGGCAGTAGATTACTGTATAAAATATTTTAAATTAATGCATCATAATTATTTTGCTAAAATAGCTGTCATAAAAGAACAAAATAAAAAGACATACTTGCTATGAAATGCATACTCATCACTTTTCATAATGCATGTGGTTACAAATAATGTAATTCATAACATACAAGAGAAAGAGTACGTTTTGAACATCGCTGTTTGCAGGGCATGTCTGTAAATAAACGGTAATATTTTATATAATGTTAATTTGAAGTATCCACCTTTCTGTATGGAGTATGAGTATTTAAATATGTTTCTTGCAAGCTTTGTGGATTTTTTGGAATTCTCCATCTTGAAGCTGGTTGGAAGCCTTTATCAATTGTTATTCCAAAATAGTATTGTGATGTAAGCCTGCAACGACGCCATCAGCGCCTTCACCAGCCACCACGTAAAGGATGAGCAAACGCAGCACCGGATGGTCTCGAGAGGGTTACGGTTGCTGGTGTCATTATAAGACAAGTAACTTCTGTTCCCAAGCTTTCTAGTCTTTAATTTTTCTAATACAACCTTCCCCTCAGCGCCTCACCTTATGTGAGTACGGGTTTTTGGCGCACCCGGGGGTTCCCGAGCCAATCATCGCCACATTCATCCCCTCACCCCCATCCGGTCGAGTTGGGTTCTTCAAGTGACCGGTGGACCCAAGGTAGGCTCTCGTGCGTTCTTTGCATTCCATCCATACCGCACCTCACCATCGTTTCTTTCTTCCCTTATCACTTTCCGGCCATTTCGCACCACGACATTCGCATATCTCTCTTTTTCTTCCCCGCCGGCCTACCTTGCGTGCGAAACGCCCACACAGTTTTAGTTTCTTTTATCTTTTTATTTAAATCCTCCGTGGACACAGCCTGACGGATACCCGCGCACCGCGTGCGCAGCTGGGTGAGTGGGTAATGGCGTCATCCCCACCACCCGGGGTCGTCATGTAGGGTTGTTGTTCGTATCCGCTGTTCAACTGCAGTCCCGCGGGGGGGCCATTGCATGAGCTGCTGGCTTCCGACGGCGATTGGGTCCCTCTGTCTATGTTCTGGGAGGTGTGACCCTGGGGTGAGCTAGGTATAGATAGGCCACTCACCCAAGCCGGGGTAACGCCCGGGAAGTCAGAGCCCGAGGTCGGAGACAGTTGCAATGGTGGAGGATTTTTTTCGCTATGGAGCACCCTTTCTCCATTGTTAACAACAAGCGCCGCAAAGTTTTAGTAACAGAAGTAGCACCGCCAACAGCTGGTTGTTACTTAGTGATTACCCGTACAGAGGAGGGACAATCATTCGAGAAGGTGAACCCTTTTATTATCCAGAAGGGCATTGACTCAATTGCTGGTCCGGTTCTTTCCTGCACTCGGCTTCGTAATGGTTCGATGCTAGTTCAAAGCAAATCCGAGGCACAAAGTAAGTCCTTGTTGAGCGCCACGCTTCTCCACGGTTATCCTATCCGTGTTGAGAAGCACCGCACCTTGAATTCTTGTAGAGGCGTTGTCACCACGCATAGCCTCGATGGTATCTCTGACGAAGACCTGGTGGAATATCTTGCAGACCAGAGGGTGACAGCGGTTCATCGAGTGCAGGCCAAACGCGACGGCGTGTTGGTACCCACTCGTACCCTGTTTATTACATTTGATGGCGTCGATCTGCCCACGAGCATTTCCGCAGGGTACGAACGTATTTCTGTGAGGCCTTATATTCCTAGACCTCTGCGTTGTTTTAAATGCCAGCGTTTTGGGCATACGCAAGTCTCACGTAAAAGTGCCGTTAACATCTGTGCAACCTGTAGCCAGCCCTCACACGAAGGTACCTGTTCAACAGCCCCCGTCTGCGTTAATTGTAAAGGGTCTCATTCTGCTTCGTTTGCCGACTGTCCGCGGTACTTGGACGAGAAGGCGATCCAGGAGATCCGGGTAAAGGAAAAACTCTCCTTCGCTGAAGCCCGGAGGCGTTACCATGCGCGCTAACCTTCACTCCTGCGATCTGGCACATTTAGTTCTGTTGTTGCCTCGCCAGTACCACGAGTAGATGTCGAAACTCAGACCTGGACCTTGACTGGATTAACCGCCACTACCATCCGGCCGTCTATTAAGGCTACAGTTACCAAGCCGTATAAACCTGGTCCCAAGTCAATGAAGTCGCAAGCCGTTGAAAAGAAGCCCAAGCAGAAACTTCGTAGGGAAGATTTTTTGAAAGACCCTCCGCGTGCGCGCGGTAACAAAAGTTCACCTTCTCCTCCTCGGAGGTCGCTGTCCCAGGATGGTCCTGGGACAAGCCGCGCTCAGCGGCACCCTTCACCCATCGCCACCCAGAACCGATTCACGGCGCTTGAATCGGTTTCTGGCACTGAGCGCGTGGGCCCTCCCTCCGAGGAAGCTATGGAGTCTGACCAACTCCATACAAAAAGCCCGAGCCCAAAGGTTAAACAAAAGGTAATTTTCAGCCGCCCTTCTAAATAGACAGTTTATCCCCTTATTCTTAATGGCTATCCTGACCTGGAATGTACGTGGTGTACGATCGCATAGGGCGGAACTGCAAGTTTTATTGCGTTCCCATTCGCCTATGGTCGTATGTTTGCAGGAGACTAAGCTTCGCCCTCACGATCCTTTTGATCTCCGAGGATATACTCCGGTTCGCTACGACCTTGAACCGGAGGAGGGTACTCCTGCTCATGGAGGTGTCATGTTCTTAGTGCGTAACGACGTTCATTTTACACCTGTCACACTTACATCCGACTTGCAAGCTGTTGCCGTTCGCCATCACTTACCCGGCTTTTTGTTTTCTGTTTGCTCTGTATATTCACCTCCATCGTCTCCCCTCGCTCCCGCGGACATTCGATCTCTCCTGTCCGCTCTCCCAACACCATTTCTTCTGTTGGGAGATTTTAATGCCCATCACCCACTATGGGGTTCGCCAAGGGCTTGTGCGAGGGGAACTCTTCTTTCCGACATTTTTTATCAGTTCAATCTTTCCATCCTCAATACAGGTGCACCTACTTTTATTTCTGATTCTTCTGGTACATTCTCTCATCTGGACCTTGCCATTTGCTCACTCCAGCTTGCACGTCGTCTTCAGTGGAACGTCGTCGCTGACACCTACTCCAGCGACCATTTCCCCTGCATCGTTTCTCTTCTGTCGCACCACGTACAGCATTCCAGAGTACCTACCTGGACATTCGCAAAAGCCGACTGGAGCTTGTATTCCAGCCTCGTGCATTTTGACGACCAGCCCTTCTCCGACATTAATCAACTAGTGCAGCACCTTTCGTCTATTATTTTCTCAGCCGCCAAATGTGCAATACCCCGTTCATCCTCCCAACCTCGGCGGCCACCTGTTCCGTGGTGGAACGAGGATTGTCGGGGGGCCGTTCGTGCCCGTAGGACAGCACTTAGGGTGTTTCGGCGCCACCCTACACTTGATAATTTGGTGACTTTTAAACAATCGCGCGCCAGGGCTCGTCGCATTATTCAGGATAGCAAGAAGGCATCTTGGGCTCGTTTTGTCGAGTCTTTTAATCGTTTTACGCCTTCATCCGTTGTTTGGGATAAACTTCGTCGCTTCTCAGGTAAAGTGTCACATTGTACTGTTTCTGGCCTTCAGGTTTCTAATGCCACCATAGTGGATCCGGCTGCCATCGCTAAAACTCTGGGTTCTGCCTTTGAGGCGGTTTCCAGTTCAGACCATTATTCCGCCGGCTTTCGCTCTATCAAAGACCGGCAGGATTCCGCATCATATACTTTTCGGTCTGCTAATGATGAATGCTATAACGAACTATTCACAATGAGGGAGCTGGAGCACGCTCTTCATTGCTCTCGGCACTCCGCTCCCGGGCCGGACGGCATTCATGTCCTGATGTTAAAGAACCTTTCAGCCGACAGTAAACTATTTCTCTTACAGGTCTATAACCGTATTTGGCAGGACGGCATTTTTCCTTCCGTTTGGCGCGAAGCCACCATTGTCCCTATACTTAAGCCTGGGAAGGATCGCCAACTACCTTCCAGCTACCGCCCTATCTCCCTCACCAGTTGCATTTGCAAGGTGATGGAGCGCATGATCAACGGGCGGTTGACATGGTGGCTTGAGTCTCAGAAACTTCTAGCGAACGCTCAGTGCGGGTTTCGTCGCTATCGCTCTACCGTCGACCATCTGGTGTCCTTGTCGACGCATATTATGAATGGATTTCTGAGAAAGTGTCAAACCGTGGCTGTATTTTTTGACCTGGAGAAAGCTTATGACACTTGTTGGAGGGGCGGCATTTTACGTACACTTCACGATTGGAATATCCGCGGTCGTCTTCCCATATTTCTTCGGGAGTTTATGACGGACCGCGTCTTTCGTGTACGTGTGGGCTCGGTTTTATCTAGTCGTTTTATTCAAGAGAACGGAGTACCGCAGGGTTCTGTACTCAGTGTCACACTTTTTGCGATTGCTATCAACCCCATTGTTCATTGTATTCCACCTGGCATTTCATCGTCCCTTTTTGTTGACGATTTCGCTATTTATTGTAGTTCACGGCGGACCTGTCTACTCGTGCGCCGTCTCCAGAGCTGTATCGACCGTCTCTACGCCTGGAGTAACGCCAACGGCTTTAATTTCTCCGCCGAGAAATCCGTCTGCATCAACTTTTGGCGCCGGAAGTATTTCCCTCCGCCCTCTCTCCATCTTGGGCCAGGGATACTTCAGTTTTCAGACGAGGCGAAATTTTTGGGGTTGATTTTTGACAGGAAGTTGTGTTGGACCTCGCACGTTTCCTTTTTAAAAGCAAAGTGTGACCGTTCTCTTAATATTTTACGTGTTTTAAGTGGCACATCCTGGGGAGCTGATCGGACCGTCCTTCTTCGTCTTTATCGCTCTTTGGTCCGATCCAAGCTTGATTACGGGTGTATTGTTTATTCGTCGGCACGTCCATCTGTGTTACGTCGATTGAATGCCATTCACCATCGTGGCATAAGAGTCGCTACAGGGGCCTTTCCAACTAGCCCTGTTTTTAGCCTGTATGCTGAAGCTGCAGAGCCTCCGCTGTCCTTCAGGCGTTAGATGCTCTTGTGCAGCTATGCTTGTCGACTCTCAAGCTTGCCTGACCACCCGTCCTTCGAGTTATTTTTCGAGGAGTCACTTGATCGTCACTATTTCATTAGCTCCTCTGCTTTGCTCCCACCAGGGGTTCGCTTTCGACAGCTCCTTCGGCATTTAGACGTTTCGCCAGCGCCGGCCCTTCCACGGGGGGAAACGCGTTTTCCTCCATGGTCTCGCGCTGAGGCCCACTGTCACCTTGGGCTAACGTCGATGCCGAAGACTGAGACCCCTGCTTCAGTCTTTAGATCGGCCTTTTAGAAGTACGGACTCAATTCGGAGACTTCCATTTTATCTTTACCGATGGATCTAAGACTGAAGCTGGAGTTGGTTGTGCCTTTGTTTCTGGTCACTGTAGTTTTAAGTTTCGTTTACCTGGACAATGTTCAATTTTTACCGCCGAACTTTTTAGCATTTATCAATCTATTTTATACATTCAGCGGCATGCCTTACAGCACTGTTTTATTTGTACGGACTCTCTGAGTGCCCTTCAGACTATTACTGCGCTGTACCATTACCACCCGCTTGTACAGCGCATACATGACCTGCTCCACTCGCTTGGTGTCACTGGCATCAGCGTGTCCTTCATGTGGATTCCAGGTCATGTGGGCATCTCAGGTAATGAGTCTGCCGACGCCGCTGCGAAATCGGCGATATTATTACCCAGATTTTTTACCTCTGTTGTTCCCGCGTCAGATTCGTGTGTTATTTTACGTCGCCGCATCCTCTCGCGCTGGCGCGATGAGTGGACGGCCCTCCGGGGGAACAAGTTGCGGGAGGTTAAGCCGCTCCCGTTAATCTGGGGTACCTCTTCTCGTTCTTCACGTCGGGAAGAGGTACTTTTAGCCCGTTTGCGAATTGGACATTGTCGTTTTAGTCATAGTTACCTGCTCAGTGGTGATCCCGCTCCGCTGTGTCAGCAGTGTGACGTGCCCTTAACGGTGCGTCACATTTTAACTGAGTGTCAAGTTTTAGCTCCACTGCGCGTTCGCCTGGGTCTGCCTGTTGGCATAGCCAACGTTTTGGCAGACGACGCGCATGCTGTAGAATGTCTTTTACGTTTTATAAGTGACGTTGGTTTTAATCGTCGCATTTGATGCGCTGAGCGTCTTTTAGCTTTGTTGTTTTATTCTGTATGTTTTAATAGGGACTTACTCCCCAGTGACATATGGCGCTCATGTCCCTCGCATTCTACAGTCCTTGACACGTTTTAATCTTTTATTGGCTATGCTTGTAGTGTGTTGGTTTTTGAGACATATTTATTGTTATTGTTACTATTGTTGTTATTGTTATTATTGTTATTGTTTTTATTGTTATTGTTATTGTTATTGTTATTCTATTGTTATTTTTAACTTTTTTGACATCGCGGGTTTGTGTCCCGTTTTTTAATTATGCGGTTTTTTACCTGTCTTTTATTTTTTGACTTTATATTTTATACCTTGTAAGGGCGCTGATGACCTCAGCAGTTTAGCGCCCTTAAGCCGCATATCATTATCACATTAATACAACCTAAACTAAATTTCAAAAAGAAAAAAGAATAACAGCTTGTGGGTTTACCTGAGTGACAGAGGAAGTCCGGCGCTTCGTCGTCGTCGTCCCTTGGGCCTATGTCGAGGCTGCAAATTAACACTATATAAATTTAAAGAACTGGACAGCAGAGAGTCCGGCTAGACACGTGGTTGTCGAGAGAGTGCAGTCAAAAATCCAAAGTTTAAATACCTACAAAATGCTGGTTAGTGCCTAGTTAGTAGCTGACGTAGGCGTATGTCAGCAAAATTATATAGCTCAGCCATGCTGCGGAGATGAAATGATCTTTTACCCTAAACCGCGTTTAACCTAATCTCTGCTTACTTCAACATCCCGGAAATGACTCGCGAGAAATCTAAAGCCAACTTCCTGGAGTTACTAGAAGTTTGTCCTGAGTATATAACATTTTATGAAATCACATTTATCAAAATCTTTAAAATAAAATTATAACCGTTACAACCTCCGCCACGCCAAAAAAAACCAGCTGTCTACAGCTGCGATAAAACCTATTAAGGAAAAAACAAATAATACAAAAGTTAGGTTTCCTAACCGGTGAGGGGAAAAACAGCAATTTATAAGTATAGTGACATTACATTTGATGGTCAGGGCAGAAAGGATAGCTGAGAAAGGGGAAGAACGGTGAAGGGAGCGGCAAATAGCTATCACGTAGAGGAGCCGAAAAGAAGAAAAAGAGCAAGACTACAGGTGAACAGAGTAATACTCGGCTTGACATAAAGTGAGAACAGTCTAGTCGCTGTTACATCAAGCACATGAAAGTCTTGAGGGGCACACATAAACCTACTGCCAACACCCTTGTGAGAAAGAGTGAGACTAAGTGTATTGCTTCTGCTGCAGTCACTGTCCATCAATGGCTTCTTACAAAAGCAATAAAATAAGTCCGTCGTAGAGGCACTCTATACAACATAGCATAACTTTTTAAGGAAAGTTTTTGAGGTACATTTAATACTTAACAGATGAATAAAACATATATGCGCAATCACTGAAGCGTTTGTGCAGGCAGAAAGACGTAGAGGAAGTAGACCTGATAAGCCTTTGATTGCATGATGCGGGCCTAATCTCACCATAGAGAGGCCCATATTCCGTCGGCGATGGTCACCGAGCGCACACACACCATCGCTCTCAACAATGTCCATGAGGGAAAGCGGTCCCCTCGGCGAATAACGCGAGGGCAAAAACAGTGCCGAAGCGGCGTCCCGGGTATATTCTCAATAAGCGCTCACCATGAGGAACCTGAGCTAGGCGGATCCATTATCAGGAATAGCCGTGTGGCATAGGAAGGAAATTGCAGACGGCATGGCCAAGGGATAGCTCGGGAAAAAACAAAACAACATCACATCAGCAAAACGGAGCATAAAATAAAGAAACAGGGAAAGCGAAAGATGGGAGGTGTGTGAGGGACAAGGTAGGGGTACGAGCAGTAGCAAGAGGGTTGTTGGCCCAACAAGTGCAGAATCAATAAAAAAACATATAAACACATATTTTACGAGTGTATGTAACACATAAGTAGCCATGAAACAACTAGGTTCACGCCGGTTAAAACCTATCAGAAAATCTAGGGAGCTAGAATAGAATTGGGAGCAGGACCGACAATCCAAACAAACAAACAAAAGCAGCATTGTAAAAACAGAAGAGAAAGAAAATTGGCAAAAGTGGATCATGTTCCCTGGTTAACCTAAAACATTTTAGTACAGAAATGGTTGCTGAGTCATAAGTCCCATAACGAGATGGATGATCTATATGTTTTCACTTAGGTAGCATAAGTGTACAGCAACAAAATTATACCAAACGAAACACAGAGCTAGGATACATTAGTTCTTTGCCAGGACAATAAATTGGTAACAAGAGTTGGCATCCCAAATTATTACAAAGCCATGTTGACTTCCATAATATAACATACTTGAACGCGAGCTGAACATAGCGTATCTTTGTATAATACTTCACATACAAAACAAAATTATTTAGTAAACTCATGGCTCACACAACTTACCGGGTCACAAAACCTACGGGAATCTATCAGAGACGCCAACGTATACATTCACATACAAAACAGTGTCAAATATACTCAAAACTCAAAAGCATCATAACATCTACTCAACAGATCTCGACATCAGATCAGAAACAAGACCGGGAAAATTTAACATTAGTGTACAGAAAAAGGCACATCCTCATTACCGTGAACACCACAACAATAACACGCCACCAGAAACCGTTAGGATTTAACTCTGGGATAAACGTTCAACCCTACAACATTCAGACAAACAATCATTGCCTGCAAGGCTTTTCACGTGCAAAACACACACAAAATTATTGGGGTCTCTAACACCTTAAACTTATAAAAGCGTAACAAGCTAGCCAAGAAAAGATAGAAAATATTAGATAGACTTGTAATACATAAAACGCACAACCCTTTAAAAGTTACGGATGTGTGAGGGAAGCAAAACCAATGAACCCAATTTCCAAAAAGTATAGAAAACATAAATTGCAAGGTGTACCATCTACATACTTGCTTTCTGTTTTTGATTTTGTTTAGCATTGTGTTTTGGTTCTGTGCTTTATTTGTTATTCCGCAAAGAAAATAAAAATTACTGATTGGGCAATTGACGTCTAGCAGGTGGTGGCCGGAGTAGCAGTTGTGGCAGGATCTATAGAGGGTTCAACTCGAGGTCCGCTCAGGGGCTCACCTTATGTGAGTACGGGTTTTTGGCGCACCCGGGGGTTCCCGAGTCAATCATCGCCATATTCATCCCTTCACCACCATCAGGTCGAGGTGGGTTCTTCTCAAGACCGGTGGACACAAGGTAGGCTCTCGTGCGTTCTTTGCATTCCATTCATACTCCACCTCACCATCGTTTCTTTCTTCCGTTGTCACCTTCCGGCCATTTCGCACCACGACATTCGCACATCTCTTTTTCTTCCTCGCCGGCCTACCTTGCGTGCGAAACGCCCACACAGTTTTATTTCTTTTATCTTTTCCTTTAATCCTCCGTGGACACAGCCTGACGGATACCGCGCACGGGGTGCGCAGCTGGGTGAGTGGGTTATGGCGTCATCCCCACCACCCGGGGTCGTCATGTAGGGTTTGTGTTCGTATCCGCTGTTCAACTGCAGTCCCGCGGGGGGGCCATTGCATGAGCTGCTGACTTCTGACGGCGATTGGGTCCCTCTGTCTATGTTCTGGGAGGTGTGACCCTGGGGTGAGTCTGGTATAGATAGGCCACTCACCCAAGCCGGGGTAACGCCCGGGAAGTCAGAGCCCGAGATCGGAGACGGTTGCAATGGTGGAGGATTTATCTCGCTATGGAGCACCCTCCCTCCATTAATACAAACAAGCGCCGAAAAGTCATTGTAACAGAAGTAGCACCGCCGTCATCTGGTTGTTAGTTGGTCATTTCAAGAACAGAAGAAGGACAAAACTTTGAGAAGGTGAACCCTTTTATAATTCAGAAGGGCATAGATGTTATTGCTGGTGCGGTTCAATCCTGCACTCGTCTACGGAATGGTTCCTTATTGGCACAAACTAAGTCCGATCAGCAAAGTAAGAAATTGTTGCGCGGCTACCCTTCTCCACGGTTATCCCATCCGTGTAGAGAAGCACCGCACATTGAATTCCTGTCGGGGCGTCGTTACCACCCATAGCCTCGATGGCATATCGGATGAGGATCTAGTAGAATATTTATCCGATCAAAAGGTGACAGCAGTGCATCGAGTGCTGGCCAAACGCGACGGCGTATTGGTACCCACTCGTACCCTGTTTCTAACATTTGATGGCGTCGATCTGCCCACGAGCATTTCCGCAGGGTACGAACGGATTTCTGTGAGGCCTTATATTCCTAGACCTCTGCGTTGTTTTAAATGCCAACGTTTTAGGCATACGCAAGTCTCATGTAAGAGTGCCGTTAACATCTGTGCAACATGTAGCCAGCCGTCACACGAAGGTACCTGTTCAACAGCCCCCGTCTGCGTTAATTGTAAAGGGTCTCATTCTGCGTCGTTTGCTGACTGTCCGCGTTACTTGGGCAAGAAGGCGATCCAGGTGATCCGGGTAAAGGAAAAACTCTCCTTCGCTGAGGCCCGGAAGCGTTATTATGCCTCCTGCGATCTGGCATATTTAGATCTGTTGTTGCCTCGCCAGTACCACGAGTAGATGCCGAAACTCAGTCCTGGACCATGACTGCATTAACCGCCACTACCATCCGGGCGTCCTTTAAGGCTACAGTTACCAAGCCCTATAAACCTGGTCCAAAGTCCATGAAGTCGCATTCCGCTGAAAAGAAGCCCAAGCAGAAACTTTGTAGGGAGGATTTTCTGAAGCACCCTCCGCGTGCGCGCGGTAATAAGAAAAGTTCACCTTCTCCTCCTCGGAGGTCGCAGTCCTAGGAAGATCCTAGGACAAGCTGCGCTCAGCGGCACCCCTCACCCATCGCCACCCAGAACCGATTCACGGCGCTTGAATCGGTTTCTGGCACTGAGCGCGTGGGCCCTCCCTCCGAGGAAGCTATGGAGTCTGACCAACACCATACAAAAAGCCCGAGCCCAAAGGTTAAGCAAAAGATTATTTTAAGCCGCCCTTCTAAGTAGACAGTTTATCCCTTTTATTCATGGCTATTTTGACCTGGAATTTACGTGGTGTACGATCGCATAGGGCGGAACTGCAACTTTTATTGCGTTCCCATTCGCCTATGGTCTTGTGTTTGCAGGAGACCAAGCTTCGCCCACATGATCCTTTTGATCTCCGTGGCAATACTCCGGTTCGCTACGACCTTGAACCGGAGGAGGGTACTGCTGCTCATGGTGGTGTCATATTTTGGTGCGTAACGACGTTCATTTTCAAACTATCACACTTACCTCCGACTTGCAATCTGTTGCCGTTCGCCTTCACTTGCCCGGCTTTTTGTTTTCTGTTTGTTCTGTGTATTCACCTTCATCGTCTCCCCTCGCTCCCGCGGACATTCGAGCTCTCCTGTCCGCTCTCCCAACACCATTTCATCTGTTGGGAGATTTTAATGCCCATCACCCACTGTGGGGTTCGCAAAGGGCTTGTGCGAGGGGATCTCTTCTTTCTGACATTTTTTACCAGTTGAATCTTTCTATCCTCAATACAGGTGCACCTACTTTTATTTCTGATTCTTCTGGTACATTCTCTCACCTGGACTTTGCCATTTGCTCACTCCAGCTTGCTCGCCGTCTTCAGTGAAACGTCGTCGCTGACACTTACTCCAGCGACCATTACCCCTGCATCGTTTCTCTTCTGTCGCACCACGTACAGCATTCCAGAGTACCTACCTGGATATTCGCAAAAGACGACTGGAGCTTATGTTCCAGCCTCGTGCAATTTGACGACCAGCCCTTCACCGACATTAACCAACTAGTGCAGCACCTTACGTCTATTATTTTCTCTGCCGCCGAACGCGCAATACCCCGTTCATCCTCTCAGCCTCGGCGTATGCCTTTTCCGTGTTGGAACGAGGATTGTCGGGACACCGTTCGTGCCCGTAGAACTGCACTTAGGGTGTTTCGGCGCCACCCTACACTTGATAATTTGGTGACTTTTAAACAATCGCGCGCCAGGGCTCGTCGCATTATTCAGGATAGCAAGAAGGCGTCGTGGGCTCGTTTTGTCGAGTCTTTTAATTGCTTTACGCCTTCCTCTGTTGTTTAGGATAAACTTCGTCGCTTCTCAGGTAAAGTGTCGCATTGTACTGTTTCTGTCCTTCTGGTTCCCAATGCCATCATAGTAGATCCGCCTTCGTTGCTAACACCCTTGGATCTGCCTTTGAGGCGGTTTCCAGATCAGACCATTATTCCGCCGGCTTTCGCTCTATTAAGGACCGGCTGGATTCCGCACCATATACTTTTCGGTATGCTAACGCTGAATGTTATAACGAACTTTTTACAATGAGGCAGCTGGAGCACGCTCTTCATTGCTCTAGGCACTCCACTCCTGGGCCGGACGGCATTCATGTCCTGATGTTAAAGCACCTTTCAGCCGACAGTAAAATCTTCCTCTTATAGGTCTATAACCGTATTTGGCAAGACGGCCTTTTTCCTTCCGTTTGGCGCTAAGCCACCATTGTCCCTATACTCAAGCCTGGGAAGGATCGCCAACTGCCTTCCAGCTACCGCCTTACTCCCTCACCAGTTGTATTCGCAAGGTGATGGAGCGCATGATCAACGGGCGGTTGACATGGTGGCTTGAGTCTCAGAAACTTCTAGCAAACGCTCAGTGCGGATTTCGTCGCTATCGTTCTACCGTCGACCATCTGGTGTCCCTGTCGACGCATATTATGAATGGATTTCTGAGAAAGTGTCAAACCGTGACTGTGTTTTTTGACCTGGAGAAAGCTTATGACACATGTTGGAGGGGCGGCATTTTACGTACACTTCACGCATGGAATATCCGCGGTCGTCTTCCCATATTTCTTCGGGAGGTTATGACGGACCGCGTCTTTCGTGTACGTGTGGGCTCGGTTTTATCTAGTCGTTTTATTCAAGATAACGGAGTACCGCAGGGCTCGGTACTTAGTGTAACACTTTTTGCAGTTGCTATCAACCCCATTGTTGATTGTATTCCACCTGGCATTTCATCGTCCCTTTTTGTTGATGATTTTGCCATTTATTGCAGTTCACGGTGGACCTGTCTACTCGAACGCCGTCTCCAGAGGTGTATCGACCGTCTCTACGCCTGGAGTAACGCCAATGGCTTTAATTTCTCCGCCGAGAAATCCGTCTGCATCAACTTCTGGTGCCGGAAATATTTCCCTCCGCCCTCTCTCCATATTGGGCCGGAGATGCTTCCGTTTGCAGGCGAGGTGAAATTTTTGGGGTTGATTTTTGATAGGAAGTTGTGTTGGACCTCGCACATTTCCTTTTTAAAAGCTAAGTGTGAGCGTTCTCTTAATCTTTTACGTGTTTTAAGTGGCGCATCCTGTGGAGCTGATCGGACCGTCCTTCTTTGCCTTTATCGCTCTTTGGTCCGATCCAACCTTGACTACGGGTGCATTGTTTATTCGTCGGCACGTCCATCTGTGTTAAGTCGATTGAATGCCATTCACCATCGTGGCATAAGAGTCGCTACAGGGGCCTTTCCAACCAGCCCTGTTCCCAGTCTGTATGCTGATGCTGCAGAGCCTCCGCTGTCCTTCCGGCGTGAGATGCTTTTGTGCAGCTATTGCCTGTCGACTCTCAAGCTTGCCTGACCACCCGTCCTTCGAGTTATTTTTCGAGGAGTCACTTGATCGTCACTATTTCATTAGCTCCTCTGCTTTGCTTCCTCCAGGGGTTCGCTTTCGACAGCTCCTTCGGCATTTAGACGTTCCGCCAGCGCCGTCCCTTCCACGGGGAGAAACGCGTTTTCCTCCATGGTCCCGCGCTGAGGCCCACTGTCACCTTGGGCTAACGTCGATGCCGAGGACTGAGACCCCTTCTTCAGTCTTTAGATCGGCTTTTTTAGAAGTACGGGCTCAATTCAGGGACTTCCATTTTATCTTTACCGATGGATCTAAGACTGAAGCTGGAGTTGGATGTGCCTTTGTTTTTGGTCACTGTAGTTTTACGTTTCGTTTACCTGGACAATGTTCAATTTTTACCGCCGAACTTTTTAGCATTTATCAATCCGTTTTATACATTCAGCGGCACGACTTACGGCACTGTTTTATTTGTACGGACTCTCTGAGTGCCCTTCAGAGTATTAATGCGCTGTACCATTACCACCCACTCGTACAGCGCATACATGACCTGCTCCACTCGCTTGGTGTCTCTGGCATCAGCGTCTCCTTCATGTGATTCCAGGTCATGTGGGCATCTCAGGTAATGAGTCTGCCGACGCCGCTGCGAAATCGGCGATTTTATTACCCAGATTTTTCACCTCTGTTGTTCCCTCGTCAGATTCGTGTGTTATTTTACGTCCCCACATCCTCTCGCTTTGGCGGGATGAGTGTACGGCCCTCCGGGGAAATAAGTTGCGGGAGGTTAACCCTCTCCCGTTAATCTGGGGTACCTCTTCTCGTTCTACAGGTCGGGAAGAGGTACTTTTAGCCCGTTTACGAATTGGACATTGCCGTTTTAGTCATAGTTACCTGCTCAGTGGTGATCCCGCTCCACTGTGTCAGCAGTGTGACGTGCCCTTAACGGTGCGTCACATTTTAACTGAGTGTCAAGTTTTAGCTCCACTGCACGTTCGCGTGGGTCTGCCTGTTGGCATAGCCAACGTTTTGGCAGACGACGCGCATGCTGTAGAATGTGTTTTACGTTTTATAAGTGACATTGGTTTTAATCGTCGCATTTGATGCGCTGAGCGTCTTTTAGCTTTGAGATTTTATATTGTCAGTTTTATTGGGGCTCTTCTCCCCGACGGACATAAGGCGCTCATGTCCCTTGCATTCTACAGTTCTTGACACGTTCTATTCTTTTAGTGACCATGATTTTAGTGTGTAGATTTTAGCTTTTGGTCTGTTGTGTTTTTAGCGTTTTTGACCAAGCGGGTTTGTGTATGGGTTTTTTAGTTTTTTGACTTTTCGATTTTATATTTTATACATTGTAAGGGCGCTAATAACCCTAGCAGTTGAGCGCCCTTAAGCCCTATCACATCATCATCATCATTCAACTCGAGGTGGTTGCTGAAGAGACAACGTAACGAAAATCGTGACATTTCCAGGCGAGGTGACAGGATGTAAAGCAAGGGTACATACGGCAAGGAAGTCGAGAAATAGATGACAAAACTTAAAACTCATGCAAGTAATGTAGAAAAAAATTAAGCATGAAGGAAACACGTTTTAATCATATGGAATTAAGCTGCAGTGAATGGATTGGAAATAAAGAGAAATGCAGCCAAGGTTGTAATGAGAGAGCCAAACACGTAGTATTTCCGGTGTGGAAGTGAGGTTCGCAGGAGTAGGAGTAGCAGCAGCTATAAGCGCTTGCAGTAAATCCTGCCCTGCAAATAGTGACGCGCTTTAAAATAATCTAATCCCAGGCAACACAGTTAAAATAATAATGGGAAGAAAGTCTTAATAGGCGAAGGATTCCAATAATATCTTATCAATTGTTACAGTTGTAAGCATTAACAAATTACGCCGACGAATCCAGTACAGAGCAATCGGGACCCGCGAAGGCATAAGAATAATCGGTATATACAGTATCTGGATTATACAACACAAAAAAGATTACAAACAATGTACCATAACCTATGTAAAGCACAAAACTGATACAGAAAAAACAAGCCGTTATGAGAGTCATAACGTAGAAGAGACCATAAATATAGAGTTGAAGCAATAACGGTATTAGCGACGGTAAAAAAAAACAATGGGAAAGAAGCATAAGAATGGAAACATCGGGACCATGCTAGAAGGTAGCAGAAAGGCTGCGAAGAACTATAGCCAGCGACCAACGAGAAAAATCCACTACCGGCAGAATGTTCTTCGTACAGTACCTCAGATGGATGATCGAGAAAACGGAAGCTTCGTTTTTAACACCGCAGCAATTGCATATAGCGAAATGTTAGTTCCATGTTAACTGCGATGCGTGGAACAAACGGTAATTACCCCTCAGGGGCTCACCTTATGTGAGTACGGGTTTTTGGCGCACCCGGGGGTTCGCGAGCCAATCATCGCCACATTCATCCCCTCACCCCCATCCGGTCGACGTGGGTTCTTCTCGTGACCGGTGGACCCAAGGTAGGCTCTCGTGCGTTCTCTGCATTCCATTCATACCGCACCTAACCATCGTTTCTTTCTTCCCTTATCACTTTCCGGCCATTTCCCACCACGACATTCGCATATCTCTTTTTCTTCCCCGCCGGCCTACCTTGCGTACGAAACGCCCACACAGTTTTAGTTTCTTTTATCTTTTTATTTAAATCCTCCGTGGACACAGCCTGACGGATACCCGCGCACTGGTGCGCAGCTGGGTGAGTGGGTAATGGCGTCATCCCCACCACCCGGGGTCGTCATGTAGGGTATGTGTTCGTATCCGCTGTTCAACTGCAGTCCCGCGGGGGGGCCATTGCATGAGCTGCTGACTTCTGACGGCGATTGGGTCCCTCTGTCTATGTTCTGGGAGGTGTGACCCTGGGGTGAGTCTGGTATAGATAGGCCACTCACCCAAGCCGGGGTAACGCCCGGGAAGTCAGAGCCCGAGGTCGGAGACGGTTGCAATGGTGGAGGAGTTTTTTCGCTATGGAGCACCCTTTCTCCATTATAAGCAACAAGCGCCGTAAAACTTTAGTAACAGAAGTAGCGCCGCCAACAGCTGTTTGTTACTTAGTGATTACCCGTACAGAGGAGGGACAATCATTCGAGAAGGTGAACCCTTTTATCATCCAGAAGGGCATTGACTCAATTGCTGGTCCGGTTCTTTCCTGCACTCGGCTTCGTAATGGTTCGTTGTTAGTGCAAAGCAAATCCGAGGCACAAAGTAAGTCCTTGTTGAGCGCCACGCTTCTCCACGGTTATCCTATCCGTGTTGAGAAGCACCGCACCTTGAATTCTTATAGAGGCGTTGTCACCACGCATAGCCTCGATGGTATCTCTGACGAAGACCTGGTCGAATATCCTGCAGACCAGAGGGTGACAGCGGTTCATCGAGTGCAGGCCAAACGCGACGGCGTGTTGGTACCCACTCGTACCCTGTTTATTACATTTGATGGCGTCGATCTGCCACGAGCATTTCCGCAGGGTACGAACGGATTTCTGTGAGGCCTTATATTCCTAGACCTCTGCGTTGTTTTAAATGCCAACGTTTTGGGCATACGCAAGTCTCCTGTAAGAGTGCCGTTAACATCTGTGCAACATGTAGCCAGCCCTCACACGAAGGTACCTGTTCAACAGCCCCCGTCTGCGTTAATTGTAAAGGGTCTCATTCTGCTTCGTTTGCCGACTGTCCGCGGTACTTGGACGAGAAGGCGATCCAGGAGATCCGGGTAAAGGAAAAACTCTCCTTCAGTGTGGAGTGTCAGATATCTGCTATACACAAAAAACTGAGTATATGCCTTATAATATTTATAGACAATTCCGGAACTTTTCAGAGATAACTCAGCGTAATTCCACAGACTCAAAATGTTTACAAAGACCATATGCAGAATTTTCTCTCGGGGAGGGGGCTGGAAAGAAGAAATACCATGCATAAATCTCGAAAAGAAGACGATTTGAAAAACATACTGAAGACATTACATATTGCTGCACAGATTCGTGAAATACTAAAGTTAAGATTAAACACATCCAGGTGCGGAGAAAACTGTGGGCCTATATCACTTGCTGAAACCAATGTCATGTTTGCCGGGAATGTGTTTTGTACCATACATGAAAGCAAAGGAACATTTAACAGGGGCCCTGTCAATTTCATTGTTTATCCGCAAATTACAGTAACCTGGAGATTCTATCTTCATTGTGTGCAATAATTGAGTATAGTTTTGTTTGGAGGATGTTAGGATGGTCATTTTAGGGTCAATTTAATTTTTTAAATCCGAATCTTCGTTTTGTATGTTGTTTTCTCATTAGAAAATGGTCTATAAAAACTGTTTATTTTGTGATGAGGAAGAAGGAAACAAAATAAAAATTTTTGATTCCCAGTTGCGAAACGTAACTTGACCATCAAATGACTATCTGTGGATGTTCCAACAATCGATTGAGCTCTTCGTACATAGCCATTCAGAATTTTCGTTGGGTAAGAACAATTGGAAAGTGCTTTATAGTAATGTTGTTTATATTTTTACGAGTGAGAAAACAACATAAAAAGGTAAGTTCCCATTTAAAAAATTAAATTGACCCTAAACTGACTATCACAGCGTCCTCCAAATAAAATACAAGTATTGGAATTTACTTTCGCACATAATATCAAGTAACTTTTACTCGAGACATTTCTTTCTACAACTCTTAACTCTGGAGATAATGTATAGTCTCAACTTAAATGGTCTACCCTGTGTATACACTTTGGCATTCGAAAAGTAATGGCAACACTGTTGTAAATCAGAGATCCTAGTGGTGACAATTGTAATCTTGTAGTATACTGTTGAGCATTTTTTGTTGTATAAATGTGTAGTAATGAAAGTCTCGAAATAGTAATATTTTGTGAATACATTCACCGTTTCTCACGTTCAGTAAGTAATACCACCCTAAAACGATGTTCAGTAGATATGAACAAAGGTGCTTCATAAAAATCCAAGTTGCAAGAGAAAAAAGCGTAAGTCAGTGCTTTAAAGCATTGCAAGAAACTTGTGGGAGAGAAGTCCTACCTTATCGAACTATTGCACAATGGGTGGAAGCTTTCCGCCAAGGAAGACAGGAATGTTAACACAGGGCACGTGTTGGTAGACACGTTGCTGCAACAGACGATTTGCATGTTCGGGCTGTAAAGGTTTTATTGGAAGATGACAGACGCTTGACATCTGTGGAGATTCTAGGGAACTTGATATTGCAGCGTCGACTGACCATACCATTTTAAGAAAAAACCTGAAAATGCGAAAGGTTTGTGCCCACTGTGCTCCGCACACTCTAACTGAAATTGAAATGTGACACAATGGAGACAAAGTAACCTAAATACATTTTTTGTGACGTTATAGCAGTGTTGCCATTACTTTTTGAATGCCCTAGTACACACACACACACACATATATATATATATATATATATATTATGTGTGTGCGCGCACGTGTATGTAAACTACAACGCCATACGAAAAATTAGATTCCTGAAAACAGAAACAAAAAGGTTTCTTGCTCTCCAAAATCCCTTAATGTGCTAACAAACTGTCTAAAATTACAAGTTAATCCATCTTCAAATTATATTGTAATAGCAAGTCATAATAGATACAACTTATCGTAATCCTATGAAATCCTTGAAAATTTATGAAAAGGAAATGAAACACTGAACATACGTGGCTCATGAAAGTTGCGTAGCTGTAGAAATTCCCTGAAAACAATTTGTTGCTTTAGGACAATAAAACACTTATAAAACTGTATACATCGCCATATCCAAACAAATATTACTACTAAACTCAAAATAACTATTGGGCCCTATATGCACTTCAACGTGCAATGAAATTTACATAATCCATTCTGGGAATGCTACTATAATAATAACACAAATTTAATAGCATTAGAACTGCGAGGAAAAACGTTCTGGAAAGAAAATTTACACCCACATCTAAGCACCTTTGGGAACCAGAGTTTACAGTCGGAGGCATTATTCAATTAAAAGAACAACCACAGGACCCATACAGCATGCCAAAGGAAATTAGTGCACCCAAACATTTAGTAGCAACACAGTCTTTTACCCCGAAAAACATAAGGCGGGGAAAAACAAGAACACCTTACAAACATAGGTGGCAGGGTGGGAATCGAGCCACAACCCTAGTAAAAGGAAGTAGGGAACGGCGACTAAATCAGTGTGACGTAATGGCCCGGCGTTCCACCAATTCTGATGTAAGCCCGGAGACGATGCCATCGGCGCCTTCAGCAGACGTCATGTAAACCATGGGAGAACGTAGCACAGGATGGCTAGAGAGGGATACAGGTTGCATGCTCTGTTAATATCATTGAAGAAAACAAGGAATTACCTACACAACAACAGCACCGCTATTCATAACCCATAACCGTATGCATGATACTTTGCTTCATAATTCAAAATACTGATTTAATTTTCTTTAGCTTGAGTTTGTGCGGTGCATTAAGTAGTTTAAGTAAATCTGGATGTGTATTATAGATTTTAATTGGAGTATAACAATTTCCATTCTGGGAGTGCGAGTATGAATTAATCGCCATTACACACCAACAGTAGCAGTAAACACATCCTGTTTTTCTTCGTTGTCCTCCGTGGTGTAGTGGTTACCATGCTAGCGTCTAGTTCCGGAGGTCGCGGGTTCAAACCCGGCGGAGGGCGATGGACTTTCTCGAGCGTAAAAATTCTTAGCATGGCTACCTTCGGAAGGTAAGTAAAGCCGGTGGTCCCGTGTCGTAGATTTACGGCACGTAAAAGAACCTCAAGCCTGATAAAGAGGCCTCTGACCAAAAGTTCCGGTCTTTCATGCCCAATATAGAATAGGACGCTAAGGACCACAGCAGTTAAAGAACGTCCATAAACAAAACTCAATTTAATTTCGTTGTTCTTCCGTTGTAAAATTAATTATATATATATATAGAGTTTTGCAATTGTGATTCTTTTAATGTGTTTCCAAATTCACAAAACTCTCAAAAAAAGTTCATTATAATTATCGTTTAAAGAGCTAATCCAATATTTGTTTTAGCTGGGATGACAGAAAGTGCTTCTTCAGCTCGATTATTTGCAGCTATAGCTTAGGTAATCAAGCAGGTATGGCCCAATTGTAAATAATGTCCTTCATCAGACTAATTTGATGCCATATTATTGATCTTGTTGATGTAAATAATAACATCGGAAAAACTGCTCAAAGCCAGTTTATGAGGCCATGAAGTATTTGAAGTAGTTTCAAAATTTATAGTTATGGTTAGTTACTATGACGATCTTTTTTCCAAAACACACGTACTGAAGATACTTTTTAAAAAACTGAAAATATGGCTGTTTTGCTGGTGTAGTTTATCACTTAAGGTATATGCTGAATACATTCATATTTTTAATTAACTTATTTTTTCATACATTTGATAATATGGATAATCATTACCACACATAATATATACTATCACCCACTCGTAGAGCGCATACATAATCTCCTACACTCGCTCGGTGCTTCTGGCATCAGCGTCTCCTTCGTGTGGATTCCAGGTCATGTGGGCATCTCAGGTGACGAGTCTGCCTGCGCCGCTGCCAAATCGGCGCTTTTATCACCCAGAAGTTTTACCTGTGGTTTCCCCTACTCAGATTCTTATGTTATTTTACGACACAGCATTCTCTCGCTTTGGCGCGAGGAGTGGACGGCCCTCCGGGGGCACAAGTTGCGGGAGGTTAAACCTCTCGCGTTAATCTGGAGTACCTCTTCTTGTTCTCGTCGGGAAGAGGTAATTTTAGCTCGTTTACGAATCGGATATTGCCTTTTTAGTCATTGATACCGCTCAGTGGTGATCCCACACCACTCTGTGCGCAGTGTGATGCGCCATTAACGGTGCGTCACATCTTAGCAGAGTGTCAGGTTTTAGCTCCATTGGGCGTTCGTGTTGGTCTGCCTGTTGACATAACCAACGTTATGGCAGACGTCGCGCATGCTGTAGCATGTCTTTTACGTTTTATCAGTGACAGCGGTTTTAGTAAACCCATTTGATGCGCTGAGTGTCTTTTAGTTTTGTGCTATTATATTCGCAGTTTTAATGGGGGGCTCTTCTTCCCTGGGGACATATGGCGCTCTAGTCCCTTGACTTCTACAGTTCCTGACACGTAGTTTAACCTTTTATTGTTTTATCTACCATGTTTTTAGTGTGTTGGTTTTTAGACTCCGATATGTTGGTTTTTATTGTTTTCGACTAAGCGGGTTTGTGTCCCGTATTTTAGTTTTTGGATTTTAAATTTGTTTACGTTTTAAGGGTGCTGATGACCTTAGCTGTTTAGCGCCCTTAACCACAAAATCATCAACATCATCCATAAGGTAGGAGGATCTTAAGTTTGTTACCATAGTCTCTGTTAAATGAAGAACGCAGCAACGATCTGGCGTTTATAGCAGCACATTACAGCGTGCTACCGGAAGTAATATTTAAGTTGGAGAAAAAAGTGATACTCTAATGTCATCCATGGCGATCTTTGAAGATACACTAAGCCAACTGCTGCAAGTACCAGTGTTAGTGAAAAGTGTAATAGTGATACGAGTGCCAATGTTGGCCTAGAAAAGCTAAAGAACCTTTGTGATGTCATGAAAGGTGAAAGTTCAGTTGTAACTGATATACGTCCTTCCGAGATAGCTTGTTTTAAATATGCTGCAGTCACTTCAGCGAAAGTAGAAAGTTCTTATTGCATGATGTAAAATATTCTATCTGACAGGCGACTGTTAATACATTGAAAAAACATTTTCTTATTGCTTGCAATCAGGAAACCAAGAATATACTTTTTGGATAAATAAATTATTAAGTATCTTAGCTAGTTTCATTATACTAGTCTGCATTTTCAAACTTTTTGTCAGATGATTTCTTAAAAGAAGGTGTTCTTGAATCACGTTTTTGTGCTGATTCCAGAAATAACTTCCGTTTTTTTCTATCACGTCAGGTTTTTACAGAAAATAAGAAGTAATGTTTGGACAATTTTACTAATGAGCGTAGAAAAGTATTCAAATATCATTTCAAACAAGCTAAGTTTTTATTCAAGAAACATTTTAAGAATACTCTCAAGAACTCCTATAATTTATTTCATGACCACATTTTAACAAAACAAGAAGCCAAATTGCTTCATTTAATGTTTTTCAAACTTTCTCTTCTTTGACTTCCTTGCACATCCTTGAAGATGACTGTCCCTCCTCAACATCTAACAGTAGTCTGCCATCATATTTTCATTCCGTCTCCCCTGGTACCTCCTCTCCATTTCCTTAATATATTGGTGAAAACGGTCACCCTGCTCTTCACTATAATGTTCCAGATTTTCTGGAAGGTAGTCGATATGTGAATGCAGAAAATGCACCTTTACACTCATGTTATAACCCATCTTCTTGAAATTTTCCAACATTGTTTCGACAATGACCTTGTAATTAGGATCTTTGTTATTGTCTAAGAAGTTTTCAGTAACTGATCGGAAGGCGGTCCATGCTTCTATTTCTCTCACATTCATTGTCTTCTCAAAATCTTCATCCTTCATCGATTTCTTTATTTGAGGACCAACAAAAATTCCAGCCTTTAATTTGTCTTGTGTAATGAAAGGAAATTTCTTGGAAAGGTACTTAAAGCAGGGTTCATCCTGTGGTAGAGCTCTTACAAATTACTTCATCAAGCCCAATTTTATGTGTAATGGCGGAAGTAATATCCTTTGTCTCTCTACAAGCGGTTCGTGCAGGATGTTTTTAGTTCCAGGCAACAAGTTTCTCCGCTGTGGCCATACCTTCACACTCCAATGTCTTTGCTTTGCCCGACTGTCCCATTCGCACAGGAAACAAGGCATTTTTTGTGAACCCAGCTTGTTGTCTATTAGTATTCCAATGACTTTGAAATCACCCAGATACGCCATTTGTGTTCCTCGTATTGGATACTTGTTAAAAGTATCTTATTTCAACTGTCTTTTTCATTTGAACTGAATGTGCGACAGGAATGGACCCATGCACATTCCCATTATGCAGTAACACGCCTTTCAGGATCCTCTTTGATGAATCTATAAAAAGTCTCCACTGAGTAGGATCATGTTCAATGTCATAAAAGTGCATTAACTCGTTTATGTTATTCCAGTAAGGACTCGATCTGTGAGAAAAATGGAACTGACTCTTGTTCTCTGTGTCTGTACCATGAGTAATGAGGTCCTGGTTCCAGAAGATTCTTATTTTTAAGACGGGAACCTAGTAACTCTGCAGATTCCTTAGACAAATTCAAATCACGTATTAGGTCATTTAGTTCACTCTGAGAGAAGAGTTGTGGAGTCATGTCATATTCAGGGCGGTAGACATCATGAGAATCGTCTTCGGTGATTGCATGAAGTTCACTTTCAACACTATCTTCTTCCAAGTTCTCAAAAACAGCTGGAGGAAGAGGAGCAGGCAGATCTTCTCCGCGTGGAACTGGCCTGATGGCTTGAGGAATACTTGGATACACAATGTGTTTCTTATTTTTCGAATTCCACCCCTGAACATTAACTAAACGGAAATAACAGTCTTTAAGGTGGTGTTTAGGCTCCCTCCACACCATAGGAATTGCAAATGGCATGCATGATATCTTTCCTTTTATCCACAATCTTAACCTCTCAATACAATAGCGGCAAACTGTCTTTGGAGCCAGGCCTTGTCTTGGTCACCAAGTTTCATTTTAAAGTAAGCATGGTACACTTTTTTCACAAAGTCTGTTATATCAGTTCTCTGCTGAAGCACTGTATAATTTCCAAAGATGTAGCAGAAAACATTTGGATTGTTCACACAGTTGCGTGTAGACATAATGTATTTATAACTTCAATCACTATATAGCACCGGTAATGCAAGCCTCTGATATTAACAACAATACCTAAATTACAAATAGCAACCAGAATCTACAGGTGTAACACCCTAAAGACTTAAAATTCTGTTTTGAGAAATTTCTCTCCAAGAAGTGATAGATTTCCCTTCAACAATACTCATCATCTACTGGCTCAACTCTATATTTTGGAAGTGAAATTGTGAAGAAAAAAACTGTACGTGATAGAGAAAACTAAATTCAGTTCTGAAATCAGCATAAAAACTGAATCGGAATCGCTTATTAGTTTTCAGTCATCCGATATCATGCAGACTAGTGTTAAAGAGTGGGTTTACTCTCTGTATTCACTTTAATAAATGCTTATTTTATTTATATTACTACCCATTTTCGGTATTTTAAATGCCTTTTGTCTGCCTATTTTGACCAAAATAAATGCCTGAACTTCCGGGCTCTATTTATTAGCAACTTGGCGACAACGCGAGAGTAGTAAAGAACGAAGCTAATGGCAACGTTAGATAGTGACAAAAATATTCCATTTACCTCCCTACTGCCTTTAAGTTTGAGACAGGTTTTCAAACATTCTGCTTTGTATGCGAGGCCAATATTAGGGGTTGCTCTAGCCCGGGAGTCAGTTAAGAGGTAAGGAATTTAAGTGCAGACAAGAAGTCGAAGGTTTTGGACAGTTAAAAGTGAACAGTGCACGTGCAGTTCAGTTGTGATTTAATTCGACGGATGAGTTGTGTTCTGCTATGCTGAGTGCTTAAGTGACAAATAATGCGTGTTCCGCAGTATTTCATGCTCCCATTTGTTAGAATATGTTCGTGTCGCATGCTTGGGCGTGATTGTGGCCATTTGTGCTCCGTTTTATTTCGGTTTATCTTCGCTAGCTGGTTTTTATTATAATTCCGTTACTCTTAAGAGGGTTAGTAAGTGGACGTCCATTTCTTAAAGGTTATGCCAGAGCAAGGCATTAGTATGGTGTCCTAGTACCGATGGCTTCGATTATCTTGAGGAAGGTGTAAAAAAAGCGAAGTCTCGCTCAGCCCTAAGTTTAGAATAACTAACTTTAATATTTTACTCACAGCAGTTATTCGTAAGATTTGCTTGGATATCCTCAGATTATTGCTGTTTCTCCCATTAAGTAGTAATTGCACTAATTAGCTTTAACTTGTTTCTTAGCGCTATATATACGTACTCCCGTTTGTGAAAATTGCAGCACCGTGAAAGAATTTCCCGAATAACTCCAAACTTGGTGGTAGTGAAGAAGAGTGTGCAAGCAATACGTGATTAGGTTTGCAGAGAGATTGGGTACACGTAGGCCGAGCAGAACCATCTCGTGTGGGTCCGACAAGGGCATGCTGCTACGACAGTGATGCGTGTGTGGAAGCAGTGGATAGATGAAGGTCGCACGCAACGAAGAGCGGGTACTGGACCACGGAACTTACCAAAGCACGGGATGATCGCCATCTTGTCCGCATGGCCATAACGGACCGTACAGCTTCATCCACAGTGTTGGCTCGACGCTGGAGTACTGCAACAGCTGTGAACGTGCCTGCATCAACGGTTCGTCGCCGTCTGCTGCAGGTTGGACTGGTTGCATGCATGTCATTACGAGATTGGGTACACGTAGGCCGAGCAGAACCCTCTCGTGTGGGTCCGACAAGGTCAGTGTTGCGCCCAGTGTAGTCAGTGCAGAGCTGTCAAACAAAGTGAAAACTATAAAGTCAGTGCCAGTATGCCTCGTCGACGTTAAAGGGAGCCGTATCGGCATGTGAGTGAGTTTGAACGGGGCACATACGTTGTGTCTCTTGAAAAAGATATAGAGATTGTTAGCTAATTTGCCACTCAATGATGAAGCCACATTGGTTGTATAGCTGTGTGTAGAGCTATGCACAGACTACAACACAAGTTGTATTTTCTCTTTGTGGGTTAGTGTTGGCAATGAAGGCATTTCATAATTAAATTGACTTTGGTCACTGCTCCAAACACTTTCTTTGTCCACACATCCATCTGTTACATATTTATTCACTGCCTCCATAAACCCTTGTGCCCTCTGACGAACACTATGAATTTTTTATGTCTTTACATGTGACGAACGTAGTAATATGTGGGGAATAAATTGCATATTCAGCCTTAAGTTTATTGATAAAAGTAATCGAAGATATGAAATTGTCCAAGCCAACTACTTTAGATGCTTCTAGTGTCCATATTTGTAGATGCCAATAGTGGACTAAAGATTCACACGCTCTTGCCATATGAAGTTGTTCTATTACATACCCTTTTACAGTTTTTAATTGTGATAGCATGTTTCTCATGAAGTGGGCTCGATCTCACCTTCTGCTAGTCACATAATTTAATATTAACTTCCACATTGTTTTACTTCAAATGTACTTATAACGCCTCATAAGTTTTCTGTAGGAGTTGAAGGCACGAGTGCAACAGTCTTCATAAATGTTTTCCAGTATGTTGTAATCAATATCTTATAATGCACTGGGCCTCGGTATTTTGGGTGGAGATAGTTCATACTCACTTGCACTTGAAGGTTCCTGCTGCTTTGGAGATGAACGTCTTGCACTGTTGGAAAAGTCAACTTCAGGTACGGGCGATTCCTGTTCATCAAAATCACTGTTCCTATCCAGTGTATCTTCTTGCATTTCTGTGTCATTCTTATTGTATTTGTGAATTATCATGTTATATAACACATTCGCGAACTACACATCCTCGGCTCCGATTACGTTTCCATATTCAACATGTCGCAAATTTGCCTCTAACTTTTGACAACACTCATGGGATTAATTCGCTTCATGATATCAAGGTACACTGTTTACACCCTAACCCACAACTTAAAATGTCTGAGGAAGTCAAATGCTTGGGAATCGCTTTTGATTCCAAGATGGGTTGGAATTAGCATTTCAAGAAATCTCAAAACTTGCGAAAGCAACCTTTGAAGTAGTTAGGCGCACACGTGGTAAAAGATGGGAACCAAGACCTTCTATGATCCATTGTATATATACCAGGGTAATCATACCATGGATAACACATGGAGCACTGATTTGACACTTCAAACAGGCCCAAGATCCTTCAAATAGAACCTAAAATCAACTAATTAGAGTTTAAAGAAACAGCATGTATAGAATATTAAAGGAGTTATAAAAACAACTTCTACTGCAGCAATGGAGACATTCTTGAACCTGACTCCATTGAAATTAGTTGTAATGAAGGAGGCGAGAATGGTATCTATAAACTGCAACTCGCTAAGCAACTGAGAATTCCTGAAATAGACTCAAGTTTATAAGAATTAGAAATACATAGGAGATGCATCTTTAGAAATACCGTCAAACTATATAATTCCAATTATGCTTAATAAAGAACTTCAGTGTCATTAATGATCCTGAACTTTGCACGAATAAAACAGGAAACTCCTAAGAAAGCTTTGATGTACTTTACAGACGGCTCAAAGGATGGCCCAGGAACAGGATCCGGAGTATATGGCATAAGACCAAGTGCAAAAAGGTTTTCCCTTAGGTGAATATGCTACTGTTTTGAAACAGAAATTTAGGCTATTATCCAATGCATACATGAAAACCTAAGGAGAGCTTACACTGGTAAACAGATCCTTATCTTCTCAGATAGCCAGCCTGCACTTAAGGCTTTAAGTAGTCATAAGGCAATGACAGGGCTGATTTTAAACTGGGTAATTATGCTCACTAGCTTGGCAGAACAGAATGAAGTTCAACACATCTGGGTGCCGGGTCATAGTGGCATAGAGGGAAATGAAAAACTGATAAACTTGGAAAACAAGGAGCAACTTCACAATTTATTGGGCCAGAGCCGGCTCTAGGAATATCTCGATGTTTAGTAAGAGAGGCCATTAAGAATTAGTCCAAAGTAGAATACCATAAAACCTGGCTTAAAATACCAAGAAACAACATGGTAAACTATTTATTAAACAACCATGTAAGAAAAGAGTTGAAAACTTACTTAAATGCAACTGACTTCACCTAAGAACAATTATTGCATTTCTCACAGGACATGGTCCTGTGAAAAAGCATCTTAACACGATGGGAGTGTTTTAGGATAACTTAGATTGCAGATTGTGCAAGAAAGAAACTGAAACAGACAGCATATTATATGTTCCTGCCAGGCTTTGGCTCACAGGAGATATATTGCTTTTGGGAAAGTGGTTTTCGAACCAGAAGAATTTGAAGCTATATCTCTTATTAGACTGTATTCCTTGGTAAATGATGCAGGCATAATGAATTGGCTTTAAAACGATACACGTAGCACAAGAAGCCCATGCTGAAGTGTGTCCAGAGCAACGACGGAAATTTTGTATCGTATGAGACGAGACAAGAACGCAAACACGATTTTTAGTACGTATAAATAAAATCCGACGGCAAATCAGGTTAGTTTCGTCGAAGTTTCGTCGAATATATATAATATATATACCACCGATTATGAAAATTGCAGCACCAAGAAGGAAACGCATGAATTCAATAAATTTAATACCACAGGTTAGGTACATTACAAGTAACAAATGATAAACTATTCAAATCTATATATGACCTTTGAGCCCTAATATTCAGTATTTGGTGTGGCCTCCATGCGCTGCTGCAATTAGAGCTGCTATACGCCGTGGCATTGAATCAAAAAGGTTCTGAATAAGTTACTGAGGGATTCCCCTTCACGCAGATTGTATTCAAGTCCACAAATCCGTGGAACTGGTTACTGGAGGACTGTGATGCACCAGTTGCCGTCCAACCATATCCCAGACATGTTCGATGGGCGACATGTCAGGCGAACATGCAGGCCATGGAAGCAATGATGCCCATCGCTCTTCGAAGAAGGCTTGTACATTCCTAGCAATATGTGGCCGGGCATTGTCCTGTTGAAATGTGGCCTGTGGAGCTGCCTGAAGCAGGGGGAACCTCAGGCTCTACAACCACCGTTAGGTACCGGTTGCTGTTCATAGTGCCCTCAATTCGTAGGAGGTGAGATCGGTTGTTGTAACCAATGGCTCCCCAAACCATCACACCTGTTGTTTGTCCGCTATGCCGTCGAACAATTCAGTCCTCCAGGTTGCGGTCACCACGGTACCGCCGGACACGTATGCGGCCATCACTGTAGGACACGATGAAGCGCGACTCGTCCAAAAAGACTAATTTTGCCACTTAGCACCCCAGTCACGGTGTTCACGTGCCCAATGCAGTCAAAGGAGCTTGTGCTTTCTGGACAATGGAAGCCGACGTAATGACATGCATGCAACCAGTCCAACCTGCAGCAGACGGCGACGAACCGTTGATGCAGGCACGTTCACAGCTGTTGCAGTACTCCAGCGTCGAGCCAACACTGTGGATGAAGCTGTACGGTCCGTTATGGCCATGCGGACAAGATGGCGATCATCCCGTGCTTTGGTAAGTTCCGTGGTCCAGTACCCGCTCTTCGTTGCGTGCGACCTTCATCTATCCACTGCTTCCACACACGCATCACTGTCGTAGCAGCATGCCCTTGTCGGACCCACACGAGAGGGTTCTGGTCGGCCTACGTGTACCCAATCTCTCTGCAAACCTAATCACGTATTGCTTGCACACTCTTCTTCACTACCACCAAGTTTGGAGTTATTCGGGAAATTCTTTCACGGTGCTGCAATTTTCACAAACGGGAGTACGTATATATAGCGCTAAGAAACAAGTTAAGGCTAATTAGTGCAATTACTATTTAATGGGAGAAACAGCAATAATCTGAAGATATCCAAGCAAATCTTACGAATAACTGCTGTGAGTAAAATATTAAAGTTAGTTATTCTAAACTTAGGGCTGAGCGAGACTTCGCTTCTTTTACACCTTCCTCAAGATAATCGAAGCCGTCGGTACTAGGACACCATACTAATGCCTTGCTCTGGCATAACCTTTAAGAAATGGACGTCCACTTACTAACCCTCTTAAGAGTAACGGAATTATAATAAAAACCAGCTAGCGAAGATAAACCGAAATAAAACGGAGCACAAATGGCCACAATCACGCCCAAGCATGCGACACGAACATATTCTAACAAATGGGAGCATGAAATACTGCGGAACACGCATTATTTGTCACTTAAGCACTCAGCATAGCAGAACACAACTCATCCGTCGAATTAAATCACAACTGAACTGCACGTGCACTGTTCACTTTTAACTGTCCAAAACCTTCGACTTCTTGTCTGCACTTAAATTCATTACCTCTTAACTGACTCCCGGGCTAGAGCAACCCCTAATATTGGCCTCGCATACAAAGCAGAATGTTTGAAAACCTGTCTCAAACTTAAAGGCAGTAGGGAGGTAAATGGAATTTTTTGTCACTATCTAACATTGCCATTAGCTTCGTTCTTTACTACTCTCGCGTTGTCGCCAAGTTGCTAATAAATAGAGCCCGGAAGTTCAAGCATTTATTTTGGTCAAAATAGACAGACAAAAGGCATTTAAAATACCGAAAATGGGTAGTAATATAAATAAAATAAGCATTTATTAAAGTGAATACATTGTGTATCCAAGTTATCCTTCAGCCATCAGGCCAGTTCCACGCGGAGAAGATCTGCCTGCTCCTCTTCCTCCAGCTGTTTTTGAGAACTTGGAAGAAGATAGTGTTGAAAGTGAACTTCATGCAATCACCAAAGACGATTCTCATGATGTCTACCGCCCTGAATACGACATGACTCCACAACTCTTCTCTCAGAGTGAACTAAATGACCTAATACGTGATTTGAATTTGTCTAAGGATACTGCAGAGTTACTAGGTTCCCGTCTTAAAAATAAGAATCTTCTGTAACCAGGACCTCATTACTCATGGTACAGACACAGAGAACAAGAGCAAGTTCCATTTTTCTCACAGATCGAGTCCTTACTGGAATAACGAGAGCAAAACCCGGGACCAACAGAGATGAACGAAATAATGGAAGAAATAAGAGAGATGGGAACGCAACTAGGAAAAAGGATGGATAACAATACAAGAGAGCTGAAAGAAGCAATGAAAATACAGAGAGAGGAAATGGAGAAACAAATATCAGAATGTAAAGAAAGAATAGTTGGGATGGAAAAAAGATTCGAAATGGATAAGAGAAGAAAAATCTGCGTAATATTTGGGGTGGCAGAGGATAGAAGAAATCTGGAAGACATGGTGTATGAAATTATAGAAGATGTGATGGGAATACAGATGTTCGGCTGGGAAATTGAAGAAACGTTTAGGATAGGAAAGAAAGGAAGGAAGCCGAGACCTATTATTGTGAAACTGACAACAATGAGAAAAAAGTGGGAGATTTTAAGACAAACAAGAAGACTAAGGGGGACAAAAATATTCATAGAACAGGACTATACAAAAGAAGAACAAGACCAACGGAAGGAATTAATTAAAAGAATGATAGGTAGCGGGGAAATGAAAAATGTTATGTGTTCTATGGATTTTGTAGGTGTAGCAGAGACATGGTTGGGAAAGGATGAGGTAGTAGAAATTGCAGGTTTCAAATTTCTAGAGAAAAAGGCAAGGAAAAGATGCGGTAGGGGAAGAGCATCAGGAGGAGTAGGTCTGTTTGTAAAGAATGACTCGGAAAAAATTATTGATATAGAAAAAATGAAGAATAGAGGACCAATGTGCTATGGTCAATAATTAAGCAAAATAATGGGGTAAGATTAGGAATAGGGGTGGCATATAACCCACCAGAAATATAATTTTTTTACGATAGTAACTTTTATAGTAAATTAGAAGAAGAGATGGAAGAAAAACAAGAAAAGATGCCAGAGATAGAATTTATTGTGATGGGAGATTTGAATGCGAGAATAGGAGAAGAGAATGGAAGGTTATTAGGTAAAGAGCAGATAGAAGAAGATAGGGATATGATAAGGCCAAGGAAAAGCAGGGACGTAGCTATAAATAAGGAGGGGAAAAAATTACTAGAATTTTGCGAGACAAATAACATGCTAATATGTAATGGATTAATCAAAGGAGACGAGGAGGGGGAGTTTACATTCGTAAACGCAAACGGTCAAAGTGTAGTAGATTACATGATATGTAGTGAGGAACTGGAGGATAGAATCACCACATTTAAAATAATAAACAGAGTGGAGGATATAGAAAGACAAGAGATTTGGGGAAGCTTAGAAAATAAAAAGTCACTAGGGTTCTATAGATTAGTAAAAAGGAAATGGGGAAGAGAAGGGTATGTAGATTATTGTAATAGAGCAGGAAAAGAAGCGTTTGCATGGATGAGAACAGGAGCAATGTATTTGAGAGGGTTAAGAGGTAAAAAAAATGGAATTTGTGAATTATGCGACGATAGCGAAAGCACAGAGCATCATATGTCAGAATGCAAGGAATTAGCAGAATGGAGACAAGAAGTATGGGAAGAAAAATGGGAAAAAATGGATAGGAAAATAGTAGCAATTAAAATGCTAACGAGAAAAGAAGAAAAGCAAATTAAGAATATGGGGGAGTTCTTAAAGAAAGTAAAAGAGAAATGGAGTAGAAAAGTAAGAGAGATAAGAAAGGTAGAAACGCAAATGGAGGAAGGAGAAGATGGGCAAATAGGGATAAAAGGTAGTAAAGAATGTTTAGAGGAGCCAGAAGGCCAGGGTGCCAGGCAAAAAGAGCAGCATAGCTGGCAAGGAAATTTGTACATATGTTAAGTTAGTTTATAAGTGGAACATTGTAAAAAGAAGTATGTAGGAAAACGTACAAATAAATTATCTATCTATCTATCTATCTATCTATCTATCTATCTATCTATCTATCTATCTATCTATCTATCTATCTATCTATCTATCTATCTATCTATCTATCTATCTATCTATCTATCTATCTATCTATCTATCTATCTATCTATCTATCTATCTATCTATCTATCTATCTATCTATCTATCTATCTATCTATCTATCTATCTATCTATCTATCTATCTATCTATCTATCTATCTATCTATCTATCTATCTATCTATCTATCTATCTATCTATCTATCTATCTATCTATCTATCTATCTATCTATCTATCTATCTATCTATCTATCTATCTATCTATCTATCTATCTATCTATCTATCTATCTATCTATCTATCTATCTATCTATCTATCTATCTATCTATCTATCTATCTATCTATCTATCTATCTATCTATCTATCTATCTATCTATCTATCTATCTATCTATCTATCTATCTATCTATCTATCTATCTATCTATCTATCTATCTATCTATCTATCTATCTATCTATCTATCTATCTATCTATCTCCCTATCTCCCTCCCTCCCTCCCTCCCTCCCTCCCTCCCTCCATCCCTCCATCCCTCCATCCCTCCATCCATCCATCCATCCATCCATCCATCCATCCATCCATCCATCCATCCATCCATCCATCCATCCATCCATCCATCCATCCATCCATCCATCCATCCATCCATCCATCCATCCCTCCCTCCCTCCCTCCCTCCCTCCCTCCCTCCCTCCCTCCCTCCCTCCCTCCCTCCCTCCCTCCCTCCCTCCCTCCCTCCCTCCCTCCCTCCCTCCCTCCCTCCCTCCCTCCCTCCCTCCCTATCTATCTATCTATCTATCTATCTATCTATCTATCTATCTATCTATCTATCTATCTATCTATCTATCTATCTATCTATCTATCTATCTATCTATCTATCTATCTATCTATCTATCTATCTGCCCGCCTGCCTGCCTGCCTGCCTATCTGCCTATCTGCCTATCTGCCTATCTGCCTATCTACCTATCTACCTATCTACCTATCTACCTATCTACGTATCTACATATCTACCTATCTACTGGAATAACATAAACGAGTTAATGCACTTTTATGACATTGAACATGATCCTACTCAGTGGAGACTTTTTATAGATTCATCAAAGAGGATCCTGAAAGGCGTGTTACTGCATAATGGGAATGTGCATGGGTCCATTCCTGTCGCACATTCAGTTCAAATGAAAAAGACAGTTGAAATAAGATACTTTTAACAAGTATCCAATACGAGGAACACAAATGGCGTATCTGGGTGATTTCAAAGTCATTGGAATACTATTAGGACAACAAGCTGGGTTCACAAAAAATGCCTTGTTTCCTGTGCGAATGGGACAGTCGGGCAAAGCAAAGACATTGGAGTGTAAAGGTATGGCCACAGCGGAGAAACTTGTTGCCTGGAACTAAAAACATCCTGCACAAACCGCTTGTAGAGAGACAAAGGATATTGCTTCCGCCATTACACATAAAATTGGGCTTGATGAAGTAATTTGTGAGAGCTCTACCACAGGATGAACCCTGCTTTAAGTACCTTTCCAAGAAATTTCCTTTCATTACACAAGACAAATTAAAGGCTGGAATTTTTGTTGGTCCTCAAATAAAGAAATCGATGAAGGATGAAGATTTTGAGAAGACAATGAATGTGAGAGAAATAGAAGCATGGACCGCCTTCCGATCAGTTACTGAAAACTTCTTAGACAATAACAAAGATCCTAATTACAAGGTCATTGTCGAAACAATGTTGGAAAATTTCAAGAAGATGGGTTATAACATGAGTGTAAAGGTGCATTTTCTGCATTCACATATCGACTGCCTTCCAGAAAATCTGGAACATTATAGTGAAGAGCAGGGTGACCGTTTTCACCAATATATTAAGGAAATGGAGAGGAGGTACCAGGGGAGACGGAATGAAAATATGATGGCAGACTACTGTTAGATGTTGAGGAGGGACAGTCATCTTCAAGGATGTGCAAGGAAGTCAAAGAAGAGAAAGTTTGAAAAACATTAAATGAAGCACTTTGGCTTCTTGTTTTGTTAAAATGTGGTCATGAAATAAATTATAGGAGTTCTTGAGAGTATTCTTAAAATGTTTCTTGAATAAAAACTTAGCTTGTTTGAAATGATATTTGAATACTTTTCTACGCTCATTAGTAAAATTGTCCAAACATTGCTTCTTATTTTCTGTAAAAACCTGACGTGATAGAAAAAAACGGAAGTTATTTCTGGAATCAGCACAAAAACGTGATTCAAGAACACCTTCTTTTAAGAAATCATCTGACAAAAAGTTTGAAAATGCAGACTAGTATAATGAAACTAGCTAAGATACTTAATAATTTATTTATCCAAAAAGTATATTCTTGGTTTCCTGATTGCAAGCAATAAGAAAATGTTTTTTCAATGTATTAACAGTCGCCTGTCAGATAGAATATTTTACATCATGCAAAAAGAACTTTCTACTTTCGCTGAAGTGACTGCAGCATATTTAAAACAAGCTATCTCGGAAGGACTTATATCAGTTACAACTGAACTTTCACCTTTCATGACATCACAAAGGTTCTTTAGCTTTTCTAGGCCAACATTGGCACTCGTATCACTATTACACTTTTCACTAACACTGGTACCTGCAGCAGTTGGCTTAGTGTATCTTCAAAGATCGCCATGGATGACATTAGAGTATCACTTTTTTCTCCAACTTAAATATTACTTCCGGTAGCACGCTGTAATGCGCTGCTATAAACGCCAGATCGTTGCTGCGTTCTTCATTTAACAGAGACTATGGTAACAAACTTAAGATCCTCCTACCTTATGGATGATGATGATGATTTTGTGGTTAAGGGCGCTAAACAGCTAAGGTCATCAGCACCCTTAAAACGTAAACAAATTTAAAATCCAAAAACTAAAATACGGGACACAAACCCGCTTAGTCGAAAACAATAAAAACCAACATATCGGAGTCTAAAAACCAACACACTAAAAACATGGTAGATAAAACAATAAAAGGTTAAACTACGTGTCAGGAACTGTAGAAGTCAAGGGACTAGAGCGCCATATGTCCCCAGGGAAGAAGAGCCCCCCATTAAAACTGCGAATATAATAGCACAAAACTAAAAGACACTCAGCGCATCAAATGGGTTTACTAAAACCGCTGTCACTGATAAAACGTAAAAGACATGCTACAGCATGCGCGACGTCTGCCATAACGTTGGTTATGTCAACAGGCAGACCAACACGAACGCGCAATGGAGCTAAAACCTGACACTCTGCTAAGATGTGACGCACCGTTAATGGCGCATCACACTGCGCACAGAGTGGTGTGGGATCACCACTGAGCGGTATCAATGACTAAAAAGGCAATGTCCGATTCGTAAACGAGCTAAAATTACCTCTTCCCGACGAGAACAAGAAGAGGTACTCCAGATTAACGGGAGAGGTTTAACCTCCCGTAACTTGTGCCCCCGGAGGGCCGTCCACTCATCGCGCCAAAGCGAGAGAATGCTGTGTCGTAAAATAACATAAGAATCTGAGTAGGGGAAACCACAGGTAAAACTTCTGGGTGATAAAAGCGCCGATTTGGCAGCGGCGCAGGCAGACTCGTCACCTGAGATGCCCACATGACCTGGAATCCACACGAAGGAGACGCTGATGCCAGAAACACCGAGCGAGTGGCGGAGTTCATTTATGCGCTCTACGAGTGGGTGGTAATTATACAGCGCGTTAATACTCTGAAGGGCGCTCAGCAAGCCCATCCAAAGAACATAGTGCCGTAAGTCTTGCCGCTGGATGTATAAAGTGTTTGATAAATACTAAAATTTTCGGCGGTTAAAATTGAACATTGCCCCGGTAAACGAAAGGTAAAGCTATGTTGACCAAAAATAAAAGCACACCCTACTCCAGCACCAGTCTTAAATCAATCAGTATATAAAAATTAAAGTCCCCAAATTGCGCCTGAACTTCTAAAAACGCTGATGGAAGGACTAAAGAAGGGCCGCATTCTTCGGCATTGACGTTAACCCAAGGTAGCAGTAGACCTCAGCGCGCAACCAAGGAGGAAAACGCCATTCCCCCCTGGGATGTCCCGGCGCTGGCGTGAAGTCCAAATGCCGAAGAAGCTGACGAAATCGAACCCCTGGAGGGAGTAATGCAGATGAGCTAACTAAATATTGCGAATCGAGCGAATCCACGAAAAATAGCTTGAAGGACGGGTGGTCAGGTAAGCTTGAGATTCGATATGCATAGCTGCAAAAAAGCATCTCACGCCTGAAGGACAGTGGAGGCTCTGCAGCTTCAGCGTACAGACTGGGTACAGGGCTAGTTGGAAAGGTCCCTGTAGCGACTCTTATGCCACGATGGTGAACGGCATTCAAGCGAAGTAACATAGATGGACGAGCCGATGAAAAGACAATGCACCCGTAATCAAGCTTGGATCAGACCAATGGGCTATAAAGACGCAGAAGGATGGTCCGATCAGCTCCCCAGGTTGTGCCACGTAAAACACGTAAAAGATTAAGAGGACGGTCACACTTTGGTTTTAAAAAGGATATGTGCGAATTCCAGCTCAGCTTTCAAAGAAAGATCAACCCCAAAAATTTCACCTCGTCTGCAAATGGTAGCATCTCCGGTCCAAGATGGAGAGAGGGTGGAGGGAAAGCCTTACGGCGCCAGAAATTGATACAGACGGATTTCTTGGCGGAGAAATTAAAGCACTTGGCGTTACTCCAGGCGTAGATGCGGTCGATAAAGCTCTGGAGACAGCGTTCGAGCAGACAGGTCTGCCGTGAGCTGCAATAAATAGCAAAATTGTCAACAAAAAGAGACGATGAAATACCAGGTAGAATGCACTGAACAATGTGGTTGACAGCAATCGCAAAAGGTGTGACACTGAGTACAGAGCCCTGCGATACACCGTTCTCTTGAATAAAACCGAGCCCACACATACACGAAACACGCGATCCGTCATAAACTTCCGAAGAAATATGGGAAGACGACCACGTATATTCCATGCGTGTAGTGTACGTAAAATGCCGCCCCTACAACAAGTGTCATAGGGTTTCTCCAGGTCAAAAACACAGCCACTGTTTGACACTTTCTCAGAAATCCATTCATAATATGCGTCGACCAGATGGTCTAGGTAGAGCGATCGCGACGAAATCCGCACTGAGCATTCGCTAGAAGCTTCTGAGACTCAGACCACCATGTAAAGCGCCCGTTGGTCATGCGCTCCATCACCTTGCAAATGCAACTGGTGAGGGAGATAGGGCGGTAGCTGGAAGGTAGTTGGCGATCCTTCCCAGGCTTAGGTATAAGGACAACGGTGGCTTCGCTCCAAACGGAAGGAAAAAGGCCATCTTTCCAAATACGGTTATAGACCTGTAAGGGAAGGAGTTTACTGTCGGCTGAAAGGTTCTTTAACATCAGGACATGAATGCCGTCCGGTCCAGGAGCAAAGTGCCTAGATAAAAGGAGGGCGTGCTCCAGCTCCCTCATTGTGAAAAGTTTATTATAACACTCGTGATTAAGAGACCGAAAACTATACATCACGGAATCCAGCCGGTCTACGAGAGTGCGAAAGCCGGCGGAATAATGGTCAGAACTGGAAACCGCCTCAAAGGTAGCACCCAGAGTGGAGAAGCGACGGAGTTTATCCCAAACAACAGAGGAAGGCGTGAAGCGATTAAAAGACTCGACTAAACGAGTCCAAGATGCCTTCTTGCTATCCTGAATAACGCGACTAGTCCTAGCGCGCGATTATTTAAATGTAACCGAATTATCTAATGTAGGGTGTCGCCGAAACACCCTGAGCGCAGCTCTACGGGCACGAACGGACAGTCCTCGGTCCACCGCGGTACAGGAATACGCCGAGGGTGGGAGGACGAACGGGGAATTATGCGTTCGGCAGCAGATAAATCCTAGAACAAGGGCGGCCAAAAGAGCCTTCAGCTCCGAGTCATACTGGAAACGCAACCCGCAAAGCAGTCGCAACGGCTGCACTGTTTGTGCGTAACACAGACAACAAGAGGTATCCTACGAGCTCAGAGTGGACGCATATGTCTGATTGAAATGAATGTACTCATTCAGAGAACTGTTTTATTTGTAGAGTTATACAGTAGCAGTGTTTAATTAGAAAGAAACAATTGAAATTAATACATACATCGTTATATTTAACAAATGTCATGTATCTGCTGACAGCTAATGTACTGCACTGTACACTTAGAAATATTTATTTCATATAGAAAGGGCTTCTTGGTATAGAATGCAATGCAAGGTAGAATAATTTACTTCACCGTTTTCCTTAAGAAAGGCTTTGAGCCTGCCAACTAAACCTTTCTTATCTCCAATCATTGAGCGAGCGCCATCCGTTGAAATTGACGCTATCTTGGACCACTCTAAATTGTGTTTATTTACACACATACAAAAGCATTGAGTATGTCTTCTACTTTAGTATTGTCTTCCAAAGGAAATAATTCTAGCACATACTCTCCGATATTGACTCTTCATCAACTCCTCTTACAAGTATTGCTGAGCTGTGTCAATCAAATCTGTGCTTTCATCAAGAGCTAGAGAGAAGTATACAAATTTACGGATTTTCACATTCACTTGTCTACTTGTATCAGTAGACAACAACTCAATTCTTCGGGAAATACTTTGTCGTGAAAGGTGCAATTTGTTTTAAAAATTAATCAGTTTCGGGGGCACACAATTTTTAACACGTCCATCATACATGATTTAACAAACTCCCCCTTTTGAAAAGATTTAAGGACTTTACCTATGTTCCACGCCACAACCCCCTCAGGGGCTCACCTTA
This sequence comes from Deroplatys truncata, assembly GCA_030765065.1. NCBI lineage: Eukaryota > Metazoa > Arthropoda > Insecta > Mantodea > Mantidae > Deroplatys > Deroplatys truncata. The sequence continues at coordinate 376,228,398 of CM060990.1, forward strand.
TGTGAGTACGGGTTTTTGGCGCACCCGGGGGTTCCCGAGCCAATCATCGCCATATTCATCCCCTCACCCCCATCCGGTCGAGGTGGGTTCTTCAAGTGACCGGTGGACCCAAGGTAGGCTCTCGTGCGTTCTTTTCATTCCATCCATAACGCACCTCACCATCGTTTCTTTCTTCCCTTATCACTTTCCGGCCATTTCGCACCACGACATTCGCATATCTCTCTTTTTCTTCCCCGCCGGCCTACCTTGCGTGCGAAACGCCCACACAGTTTTAGTTTCTTTTATCTTTTTATTTAAATCCTCCGTGGACACAGCCTGACGGATACCCGCGCACCGCGTGCGCAGCTGGGTGAGTGGGTAATGGCGTCATCCCCACCACCCGGGGTCGTCATGTAGGGTTTGTGTTCGTATCCGCTGTTCAACTGCAGTCCCGCGGGGGGGCCATTGCATGAGCTGCTGACTTCTGACGGCGATTGGGTCCCTCTGTCTATGTTCTGGGAGGTGTGACCCTGGGGTGAGTCTGGTATAGATAGGCCACTCACCCAAGCCGGGGTAACGCCCGAGAAGTCAGAGCCCGAGGTCGGAGACGGTTGCAATGGTGGAGGATTTATTTCGCTATGGAGCACCCTTCCTCCATTACTACTAACAAGCGCCGAAAAGTTTATGTAACAGAAGTGACACCACAGACAACTGGTTGTTACTTGGTCATTTCACGAACCGAAGAAGGACAAAGCTTTGAGAAGGTGAACCCTTTCATTATTCAAAAAGGCATTGATGCAATTGCTGGTGCGGTTCAGTCCTGCACTCGTCTACGGAATGGTTCCTTATTAGCCCAAACGAAATCCGATCAGCAAAGTAAGACCTTGTTGCGCGCTACGCTTCTCCACGGCTATCCCATCCGTGTGGAGAAGCACCGCACATTGAATTCCTGTCGAGGCGTTATTACCACCCATAACCTCGATGGTATATCGGACGAGGACCTGGTAGAATATCTTGCAGACCAGAAGGTGACAGCGGTCCATCGAGTGCAGGCCAAACGCGACGGCGTATTGGTACCCACTCGTACCCTGTTTATTACATTTGATGGCGTCGATCTGCCCACGAGCATTTCCGCAGGGTACGAACGGATTTCTGTGAGGCCTTATATTCCTAGACCTCTGCGTTGTTTTAAATGCCAACGTTTTGGGCATACGCAAGTCTCATGTAAGAGTGCCGTTAACATCTGTGCAACATGTAGCCAGCCCTCACACGAAGGTACCTGTTCAACAGCCCCCGTCTGCGTTAATTGTAAAGGGTCTCATTCTGCTTCGTTTGCCGACTGTCCGCGGTACTTGGACGAGAAGGCGATCCAGGAGATCCGGGTAAAGGAAAAACTCTCCTTCGCCGAAGCCCGGAGGCGTTTCCATGCGCGCCAACCTTCACTCCTGCGATCTGGTACATTTAGTTCTGTTGTTGCCTCGCCAGTACCACGAGTAGATGCCGAAACTCAGACCTGGACCTTGACTGGATTAACCGCCACTACCATCCGGCCGTCTATTAAGGCTACAGTTACCAAGCCGTATAAACCTGGTCCCAAGTCAATGAAGTCGCAAGGCGTTGAAAAGAAGCCCAAGCAGAAACTTCGTAGGGAAGATTTTTTGAAAGACCCTCCGCGTGCGCGCGGTAACAAAAGTTCACCTTCTCCTCCTCGGAGGTCGCTGTCCCAGGATGGTCCTGGGACAAGCCGCGCTCAGCGGCACCCTTCACCCATCGCCACCCAGAACCGATTCACGGCGCTTGAATCGGTTTCTGGCACTGAGCGCGTGGGCCCTCCCTCCGAGGAAGCTATGGAGTCTGACCAACTCCATACAAAAAGCCCGAGCCCCAAGGTTAAACAAACGGTAATTTTAAGCCGCCCTTCTAAGTAGACAGTTTATCCCTTTTTGCTTAATGGCTATCCTGACCTGGAATGTACGTGGTGTACGATCGCATAGGGCGGAACTGCAACTTTTATTGCGTTCCCATTCGCCTATGGTCGTATGTCTGCAGGAGACTAAGCTTCGCCCTCACGATCCTTTTGATCTCCGAGGATATACTCCGGTTCGCTACGACCTTGAACCGGAGGAGGGTACTCCTGCTCATGGTGGTGTCATGATTTTGGTGCGTACTGACGTTCATTTTCAAACTATCACACTTACGTCCGACTTGCAAGCTGTTGCCATTAGACTGCAGTTACCCGGTTTTTTCTTTTCTGTTTGTTCTGTGTATACACCTCCATCGTCTCCCCTCGCTCCCGCGGACATTCGATCTCTCCTGTCCGCTCTCCCAACACCATTTCTTCTGTTGGGAGATTTTAATGCCCATCACCCACTATGGGGTTCGCCAAGGGCTTGTGCGAGGGGAACTCTTCTTTCCGACATTTTTTATCAGTTCAATCTTTCCATCCTCAATACAGGTGCACCTACTTTTATTTCTGATTTTTCTGGTACATTATCTCATCTGGACCTTGCCATCTGCTCACTCCAGCTTGCACGTCGTCTTCAGTGGAACGTCGTCGCTGACACCTACTCCAGCGACCATTACCCCTGCATCGTTTCTCTTCTGTCGCACCACGTACAGCATTCCAGAGTACCTACCTGGATATTCCCAAAAGCCGACTGGAGTTTGTATTCCAGCCTCGTGCATTTTGACGACCAGCCCTTCACCGACATTAACGAACTAGTGCAGTACCTTACGTCTACTATTTTCTCTGCTGCCGAACGCGCCATTCCCCGTTCATCCTCTCAACCTCGGCGAATGCCTGTTCCGTGGTGGAACGAGGATTGTCGGGCCGCCGTTCGTGCTCGTAGGGCTGCACTTAGGGTGTTTCGGCGCCACCCTACACTTGATAATTTGGTGACTTTTAAACAATCGCGCGCCAGGGCTCGTCGCACTATTCAGGATAGCAAGAAGGCGTCGTGGGCTCGTTTTGTCGAGTCTTTTAATCGCTTTACGCCTTCATCTGTTGTTTGGGATAAACTTCGTCGCTTCTCAGGTAAAGTGTCGCATTGTACTGTTTCTGGCCTACAGGTTTCTAATGCCACCATAGTGGATCCGGCTGCCATCGCTAACACTCTGGGTGCTGCCTTTGAGGCGGTATCCAATTCGGACCATTATTCCGCCGGCTTTCGCTCTATCAAAGACCGGCTGGATTCCGACACCTTTAATTTTCGATCTGCTAGTATTGAGTGTTATAATGAACTTTTCACAATGAGGGAACTGGAGCATGCTCTTCATTGCTCTCGGCACTCCGCTCCTGGGCCGGACGGCATTCATGTCCTGATGTTAAAGAACCTTTCAGCCGACAGTAAACTCTTTCTCTTACAGGTCTATAACCGTATTTGGCAGGACGGCATTTTTCCTTCCGTTTGGCGCGAAGCCACCATTGTCCCTATACTTAAGCCTGGGAAGGATCGCCAACTACCTTCCAGCTACCGCCCTATCTCCCTCACCAGTTGCATTTGCAAGGTGATGGAGCGCATGATCAACGGGCGGTTGACATGGTGGCTTGAGTCTCAGAAACTTCTAGCGAACGCTCAGTGCGGGTTTCGTCGCTATCGCTCTACCGATGACCACCTGGTGTCCTTTTCGACGCATATTATGAATGGATTTCTGAGAAAGTGTCAAACCGTGGCTGTGTTTTTTGACCTGGAGAAAGCTTATGACACTTGTTGGAGGGGCGGCATTTTACGTACACTTCACGATTGGAATATCCGCGGTCGTCTTCCTATATTTCTTAGGGAGTTCATGACGGACCGCGTCTTTCGTGTACGTGTGGGCTCGGTTTTATCTCGTCGTTTTATTCAAGAGAACGGAGTACCGCAGGGCTCTGTACTCAGTGTCACACTTTTTGCGATTGCTATCAACCCCATTGTTGATTGTATTCCACCTGGCATTTCATCGTCCCTTTTTGTTGACGATTTCGCTATTTATTGCAGTTCACGGCGGACCTGTCTACTCGAACGCCGTCTCCAGAGCTGTATCGACCGTCTCTACGCCTGGAGTAACGCCAACGGCTTTAATTTTTCCGCCGAGAAATCCGTCTGCATCAACTTCTGGCGCCGGAAGTATTTCCCTCCGCCCTCTCTCCATCTTGGGTCAGGGATACTTCCGTTTGCAGACGAGGCGAAATTTTTGGGGTTGATTTTTGATAGGAAGTTGTGTTGGACCTCGCACGTTTCCTTTTTAAAAGCAAAGTGTGACCGTTCTCTTAATATTTTACGTGTTTTAAGTGGCACATCCTGGGGAGCTGATCGGACCGTCCTTCTTCGTCTTTATCGCTCTTTGGTCCGATCCAAGCTTGATTACGGGTGTATTGTTTATTCGTCGGCACGTCCATCTGTGTTACGTCGATTGAATGCCATTCACCATCGTGGCATCAGAGTCGCTACAGGGGCCTTTCCAACTAGCCCTGTACCCAGTCTGTACGCAGAAGCTGCAGAGCCTCCGCTGTCCTTCAGGCGTGAGATGCTCTTGTGCAGCTATGCTTGTCGACTCTCAAGCTTGCCTAACCACCCGTCCTTCGCGGCATTTTACGAGGATTCACTTGACCGGCAATATTTAGTTAGCTCCTCTGCTTTGCTCCCTCCAGGGGTTCGATTTCGACTGCTACTTCGGCATTTGGACGTTCCGCCAGGGCCGGCCCTTACCCGAGGGGAAACGCGTTTTCCTCCATGGTCGCGCGCTGAGGCTCACATCCAACTTGGGCTGACGTCGATGCCGAAAAATGCGACCCCTGCTTCTGTTCTTAGATCCGCCTTTTTAGAACTACAGGCGCAGTTCGGGGACTGTCATTTTATATATACTGATGGGTCTAAGACTGATGTTGGAGTAGGATGTGCCTTTGTTTTTGGTGTACAGAGTTTTACTTTTCGTTTACCTCGACAATGTTCAATTTTTACCGCCGAACATTTTAGCATTTATCAATCTGTTTTATTCATTCAGCGGCACGACTTACGGCACTGTTTTATTTGTACGGACTCTCTGAGTGCCCTTCAGGCTATTCATGCGCTGTACACTTACCACCCACTCGTACAGCGCATACATGACCTGCTCCACTCGCTCGGTGTCTCTGGCATCAGCGTCTCCTTCATGTGGATTCCAGGTCATGTGGGCATCTCAGGTAACGAGTCTGCCGACGCCGCTGCGAAATCGGCGATTTTATTACCCAGATTTTTTACTTCTGTTGTTCCCTCGTCAGATTCGTATGTTATTTTACGTCGCCGCATCCTCTCGCGCTGGCGCGATGAGTGGACGGCCCTCCGGGGGAACAAGTTGCGGGAGGTTAAGCCTTTCCCGTTCATCTGGGGTACCTCTTCTCGTTCTTGTCGTCGGGAAGAGGTAATTTTAGCTCGTCTACGGATTGGACATTGTGTTTTTAGTCATAGGTATTTGCTCAGTGGTGACCCCGCACCCGTCTGTGGGCAGTGTGACGTGCCCTTAACGGTGCGTCACATTTTAACAGAGTGTCAGGTTTTAGCTGCATTGCGTGCTCAAGTGGGCCTGCCTGTTGGCCTAGCCAACGTTTTGGCAGACGACACGCGTGCTGTAGAATGTGTTTTACGTTTTATTCGAGACAGTGCTTTTAATCTGCGCATTTAATGCGTTGGGCGTCTGTTAGCTTGGTACTTTTATTCTGTGTTTTTTATGGGAACTCTTATCCCCAGTGGACATATGGCGCTCATGTCCCTCGCATTCTACAGTTCCTGACACGTTTTAATCCTTTACTGCCTATGCTTTTAGTGTGTTGGTTTTCAGATATTTGTCTTGTTCTTTTTATTGTTGTTATTGTTATTATTGTTGTTATTGTTGTTATTGTTATTATTGTTGTTATTGTTATATTTGTTATTGTTATATTGTTAGTTTTAGCCTTTTGAACATCGCGGGTTTGTGTCCCGTTTTTAACTATGCGGTTCTTTTACCTGTTTTATATTTTGACCTTATCTTTTATACACAGTAAGGGCGCTGATGACCATAGCAGTTTAGCGCCCTTAAACCGCATATCATCATCATCATCATCACGCCACAACGTAACTAGCCAGTAGTTTTTCTGTCATATTTTGTTATTTAGTAGCAGGAACAGTGTGCTTCTCCTTCAGCTCGGTTAGATTCTTGGCTCGTTCCAATACTGAAATAATGATTCAATAAACGCCATACAAGTAGTCTGCAGTTCTATAGTAATAGTAATAATAATAACAATAATAATAATAACAACAATAATTAGTAATAATAACCTTTCAGTCCTGCACATTCAACATGACATGTGCAATAGTGCCGCTGTATATTATTTCGTACTATTCCATGTATAATTTTCGAGCATATCAGACACTTAATGTTTTCGTTATATTCAGAACAAAAAACAGGTATTCCCATTCCGTTTGGCACTTCCTCTTCTTTAATGTTGAAGGAGCTCACAATGCTATTATTCGTAGCACACCCACTGTTCAATCTGTGTGTATATATGCCTCTCTCAAAGCTATTGATAGACTGACCTCGGTAGTGTGTGTTCAAGTAAGCTGCTTGGTTCCGCACAAAGGAAGGAAAGACACTGGTGATTACCAGCGATTACAGGGATGTAATCGCGATGCACAATGTAACCGCGAGTCCTATTTTGGACGCCTTTGTCATAGAGGTAAGGTGCTGCACCATTTGGTTAACGTCAGGGAAGGACTGGTCCTCAAAACACATGAGGCTGGAATACTGTCTCCAGTCGGCTTTATGGAATTACCAGGTAGGTGCTCTGGAATGGTGGACGTGTGAGACAGAAGAGAAACAATGCAAGGGTAATGATCGCTGGAGTGGGTGTCAGCGACGACGTTCCACTGCAGACGACAAGTAAACTGGATGGAGCAAACGGTAAGGTCCAAGTGAGAGAATGTAGCAGAAGAATCAGAGATAAACGTAGGCTCTCCTGTATTGAGGATGGAGAGGTTGAACTGAGCAAAAATGTCTGAAAGAAGCGTTCCCCTTGCACAAGCCCTAGGCGAACCCCACAGGAGGTAATGGGCATTAAAATCTCCCAACAAAAGAATTGGTGTTGGGAGAGCGGACAGGAGATCTCGAATGTCCACGTTAGCGAGGGGAGACGATGGAGGTGAATAAACGGAGCAAAGAGAACAGAAAAAGCCTGGTAATTGAATCCTAATGGCAACAGCTTGAAAGTCGGACGTTGAAAGTGAACGTCGTTACGCACTAATAGCATGACACCTCCATGAGCAGGAGAACCCTCATCCGGTTCAAGATCATACCGAACCGGAGTATACCCTCGGAGATCAAAAGGATCGTGAGAGCGAAGCTTGGCCTCCTGCAAACACACGACCATAGGTGAATGAGAATGCAATAAAATTTGCAGTTCCGCCCTATGCGATCGTACACCACGTAAATTCCAGGTCAGGATAGCCATGAATAAAAGAGGTAAACTGTCTACTTAGAAGGGCGGCTCAAAATAACCTTCTGCTTAACCTTGGGACTCGTGCTTTTGGTGCGCAGTTGGTCAGACTCCATAGCCTCCTCGAAGGGATGTCCCACGCGCTCAGTGTCAGAAACCGATTCAAGCGCCGAGAATCGGTTCTGGGTGGCAATGGGTGAAGGGTGCCGCTGAGTGCGGCTTGTCCCAGGACCATCCTGGGACTGCGACCTTCGAGGAGGAGAAGGTGAACATTTCTTACCGCACGCACGCGGAGGGTCTTGAAGAAAATCTTCCTTACGAAGTTTCTGCTTGGACTTCTTATCAGTGCCGCGTGACTTCAGCACTTTAGGACCAGCTTTAGATAGCTTGATGACTTTGCTAGAGATGGATGGCTGGGTGGTAGTCGCGGTCAATGCAGCCATGGGCCAGGTCTGTGTTTCGCCATCTTTCCGGGGTAATGACGAGGCAACAACAGAGCTGAACGTACCCAATTGCAGGAGCGCAGGTTGGCGCGCATGGAAACGCCTCCGGGCTTGAGCGAAGGAGAGTTTTTCCGTTACCCGGATCGCCTGGATCACCTTTCCATCCAAGGATCGCGGAAAGTCGGCAAATTACGCATAATGAGACCTTTTCCAATTAACGCAGACGGGGGCTGATGAACAGGTACCATCGTGTGAGTGCTGACTACAAGAGGCACTGATGGAAACGGCACTCTTGCAAGAGACTTGCGTATGCCCAAATCGTTGGCATTTAAAACAACGCAGAGGTCTAGGAATATAGGGCCTAACCGCAATTCGTTCGTACCTTGCTGAAATATTCGTGGGCAGATCGACGCCATCGAATATTATTAATAGGGTACGAGTGGGTACAAACACTCCGTCGCGTTTAACCTGCACTCGATGAACTGCCGTTACCTTTTGGGGAAAGATATTCCACCAGTTCTTCGTCCGACATACCATCGAGGCTATGGGTGGTCACGACGCCTCGACAGGAATTCAAGGTGCGGTGCTTCTCAACACGGATGGGATAACCGTGGAGAAGCGTTGCGCGCAACCGGGTCTTACTTTGTTGATCGGACTTACTCTGAACCAACAATGAACCGTTTCGTAGTCGAGTGCAGGAATGAACCACACCAGCAATTGAGCCAATGCCCTTCTGGAATATAAAAGGGTTCATCTTCTCGAAAGATTGTCCCTCCTCTGTACGAGTAATTAACCACTAAGTAACAACTAGATGGCGATAGTGCTACTTCTGTTACAATGAATTTTCGGTGCTTGATACTAATAATGGAGAAAGGGGGCTCCATAGCGAAAGAAATCCGCCACCATTGCAACCGTCTCCGACCTCGGGCCCTGACTTCTCGGGCGTTACCCCGGCTTGGGTGAGTGGCCTATCTATACCAGTCTCTCCCCATGGTCACACCTCCCAGAACATAGACAGAGGGATCCAATGGCCGAGGGAAGTCAGCAGCTCATGCAATGGCCCCCCGCGGGACTGCAGTTGAACAGCGGATACGGACACAGGCCCTACATGACGACCCCGGTTGTTGGGGATGATGCCATTTCCCGCTCACCCAGCTGCGCACCCAGTGCACGTGTATCCGTCAGGCTGTGTCCACGGAGGATTAAAAGAAAGAAAATCAGAGAATAAACCAAAAGTGTTTGGGTGTTTCGCACTCAAGGTAGCCCGGCTAGGAAGAAAAAGAGTTGTGCGAATGGTCGTGGAAGGGAATGTTCGGCAATAGACAACAGAAGAAAAAAACGATGGCGTGGGGCTGAATGAAATGCACAGAATGCACGAGAGCATACCTTGTGTCCCCCGGTCACGAAAACGAACCCACCACGACCGGACGAGAGTGGAGGGATGACAATGGAGATGATTGGCTCGGAACTCCGGGTGCGCCAAACCCGTGCTCACGTAAAGTGAGCCCCTGGGGCGATTACCTTACGGAAAGCCACGCCTCAACCAGCAGTGATGTTCTATCTGGCAGTCATTAGCCTGAGCTATCAATCTGCAGCACAACTTCCACTGGAACAAACGCTACGAAATAAGGTATGTCCAGCTTATTCCATTCCTCCTGGCAACTTTACAGAGAGCATACAAAGTTCGCGGCCCTCTGCTTCGAAGGGCCCTTTTCAGTAACTCAAATGCACAAAAATCCATCAGTGATGCATCAGTTGACTTACCACGGATGTCGCTAAAAGGTATGGAATGTATTCCCATTTCTCTCCCTATTTTCTCCAAAACGTTGTAGGTTGAAGCAGACGTATGGCTTGATGCCTTATCCTGATGCAACCAGGCTTTATTTACATCTGCACCATAGAGGGCAGGGATTTCTGTATGGAAAATTGGCATCAGGACATTAGTCTGATAATATGCTGAGTTGATTTTCACATTTTTTATGTACACGACGAATGGTTAGTTTGCCATTGTAACTGCACCTTGCTATTACCATGAAACCACTGGGGAAATTTTCGTTAGTTTCCTTATAGCAACTTTCAATTTTTTTCTCCATTTGGTCAGTAATGTATAGTTCAGTGTTTGTTGCATTCACTTAGATAAACATATGCCTCATCTAAAAAGACAACAAATATTTACTTTTCACCAGCTTGGTATCGTCCATACAGCTTCCTGCTGTTAGTGGCACGTTCTGCAATGTGTTTAAGCAACAGCTTATATCCCCAACTCTTATGTCGCTTTTCTGGATTCAAATCCTAGTTGATTATGGAATTCACAGCAGTAACAAGAGATCCCTAATTACTGTGCAATGGCCCTCTGAGTTTCAGGATTTGATCCAGGGGCATGATCCTTTATCTTCCAAATTATCTCCGGGGTGCGACTGGTGGCCGGTCATGGATTTCCCTGTTTCTTGCTCTTTGGAATAAGTCCTGATGTGGCCTTACCTTTTTTGTTGAGTGCACATGAGATCACGTTCTTGGATATGGTTCAACCATGCTCTTGCACTGCTTAATAATCTCAGAATACAAGTATTTTGCATCAAAAATGGCAATAATGTACTCTTATCAGAATGGTTCTATTTTTAGGCCATTTTATGCAACAAGAACAAGAGCACACAAATGAGCAAACACAGTAATACACTCATACTGCCAAAATTTCATTCAGTTCCACATGTTTCAGCGCGGAGCTATTGTGCTTGTCTGATATTGTTGCCATAGACCATGAACAACCCTCTGTGCAACAACGTGTTTACCTTGCGAAGTGAAGCAGCTTCGTCTTCTGAGAGAGCATTAAACACCTCAAATATCTTGCCCACATCGTTTGTCTAATATCTGGCTGCAGAGATCGGGGCACATCGGGGCACACTGACCACACAGAGGTGCGGGATCACCACTTAACAGGTATCTATGACTAAAAAGGCAATGTCCGATACGAAGGCGTGTTAAAAGTACCTCTTCCCGACGAGAAGCACGGGAAGGGGTAGCCCAGACTAGCGGAAGAGGTTTAACCTCCCGCAACTTGTTCCCCCGGAGGGCCGTCCACTCATCGCGCCAGTTGCTGGTGAAAACTGGCTGTGGAGGTAAAGCGAGATCTGGTGCCAAGTTCTTAAAAAGCCGCGTTCAGGAAGGTGAATTTAGGAAGCTCTTACTGATGTTCGAAACTAGCTTATTCACAAGAAGATACAAACTTCTTACTTCCTGAATTGAAAACAAATAAATGCATTTATAGGGAAAAAGATCCTCAACAACTATTTTTGCGACTTGAATGTGTCTTTAACTTTTTTTCACTTTCATACATTGAAATTCTTTGTGTTTTTAAATAAATAATAACAGAAAAAGCCATAACGATCCAAACAGGTAATAAGGCTTTAAACCTTAAAATAGGTAACAGAAGCCAAAATAGGCAAAAATGTCATAATAAAATCTGGTCCCACCATCCCTAAACGTACGGAAACACGTTTATGTCTATTTAACTCTTTAATATATCCACATAAATAGAAGAGGCATTTTACTTAATTTCAGGGCCCTACTAATAAGTAATAACAGGTGCTACGCAGAAGCCAGTAAAGGTTAACATGAGTTGTGCGGAATTGGATACGGTTATAATATGAGTTATTTAGGTTATTTATATGACATTTTACGTAAATATCTACGGTTATAGGGGAGAAACTAGGAAGAGACGAAATTTTGGTAAACACAAGGAGTAGTAATGAATGTGTTATATTATTATCCAAGTGAATGAGTGTTAGTAAGGCAGTAAAAGAAAAAGCTAAGCCTACCCGGGGGTTCAGAAACAATGCTGTATAGGATAAAAAAGGAACGCATGAAAGGACCGCTAAAGACCCTAAAAATAATGCAAAAATGGATGGGGAAGCAAAAACAGCTATGTTAATGCAGTATAATGGAATAGCGCAAAGCAGAGTATGGCACATCGATCATTATTTGCCGTTTGAAAATATTCTAACGACGTTTAATGTGATTTTGTGAAGAGTAAATAGTTGAGATTTTTTATTTATGCACGCTCTTTAACTGCTGTGGTCCTTAGCGTCCCATTCTATATTGGGCGTGAAAGACCGGCAATTTTTCTCAGAGGCCTCTTTAACAGGCTTGAGGTTCTTTTATGTGCCGTAAATCTACGACATGGAATCACCGGCTTCACTTCCCTTCCGAAGGAAGCCCTTATAAGGAATTTTTACGCCCAGTCAGGGAATTTCCTCCGCCCAAAAGCTTACGGTGATTAGCGCAATTTGTAGGTATGGTGAATTTTTTAGTAAATTCATACTTGATTTTGACGCCAGAGCGAAGCTGCTTTATCGCCTTCGTCGGAAAGTAGCTCCTTTTTTCTGGATGCGTAAAGCACTTGCACTTTTGAAGATTTGAAGTCCGCAATAACGAATACACTAGTGGTAGCTTTCCACTACTTCAATTTATGTTTTGGTCTCCAAACGGATGCTAGTAATGGCACCTTAGCGGCAATCCTTTTGCAGCATTTCACCGAAGGGCTTCAGGCCATATTCTACAGTTCGCGCGCCATAACTGAAGCCGAGAGAAAGTATTATGTAGATGAATTGAGACTTTAGCGTTACTTTTCGAGTTGGAAAATACCGTGAGTACTTGGAGAACGTGGATTTTAGCCTCGAGTGTGATAACCAGGCCCTTACGTGGTCGCTCAGGACGCCAAGGTTAATCGGTAGATGACGAGCTGGGGCGTGATATTGTGACAGAAGTTCATCCCGGTTCATCCATTGCTGACAATTGTGTCATCGATTCTCAGATTCGTAAGTCTACCGAGCCAGTATTGTACTTTTCACCGGGTCAGTATGCATTGGGGTGTTGTGATGATGATATGCGGTTTCAGGGCGCTAAACTGCTGCGGTCATCAGCGCCCTTACAATGAGTAAAATATAAGGTCAACATATAAAAGACAGGTAAAAAACCGCATAATTAAAAAACGGGACACAAACCCGCGATGTCAAAAAGTTAAAAATAACAATAGAATAACAATAACAATAATAACAATAACAATAAAAACAATAACAATAACAATAATAACAATAAATATATCTGAAAAACCAACACACTAAAATCATGGTCAGTAAAAGAATAAAACGTGTCAAGAACTGTAGAATGCAAGGAACATGAGCGCCTTATGTCTGGGGAGAAGGGCCCCATTAAAACTAACAATATAAAATCAAACAGCTAAAAGGCGCTCAGCGCATCAAATGCGACGGCTAAACCCAATGTCAGTGATAAAACGTAAAAGACATTCTACAGCATGCGCGTCGTCTGCCAACACGTTGGCTAGGCCAACAGGCAGACCCACGCGAACGCGCAGTGGAGCTAAAACCTGACACACGGTTAAAATGTGACGGACCGTTAAGGGCACGTCACACTGACCACACAGAGGTGCGGGATCACCACTTAACAGGTATCTATGACTAAAAAGGCAATGTCCGATACGAAGGCGTGTTAAAAGTACCTCTTCCCGACGAGAAGCACGGGAAGAGGTAGCCCAGACTAGCGGAAGAGGTTTAACCTCCCGCAACTTGTTCCCCCGGAGGGCCGTCCACTCATCGCGCCAGCGAGAGAAGATGCGGCAACGTAAAATAACACACGAATCTGACGAGGGAACAACAGAAGTAAAAAATCTGGGTAATAAAATCGCCGATTTCGCAGCGGCGTCGGCCGACTCATTCCCTGAGATACCCACTTGACCTGGAATCCACATAAAAGAGACGCTGATGCCAGAGGCACCAAGCGAATGGAGCAGGTCATGAATGCGCTGTACGAGGGGGTGGTAAGTGTACAGCGCGTTAATACTCTGAAGGGCACTCAGAGAGTCCGAACAAACAACACAACGCCGTAAGACTTGCCGCTGAATGTATAAAACACATTGATAGATACAAAAAAGTTCGGCGGTATAAATCGAACATTGCCCGGGTAAACGAAAAGTAAAACTATGCGCACCTAAAACAAAGGCACATCCTACTCCAACATCAGTCTTAGACCCATCAGTATAAATAAAATGACAGTCTCCGAATGGTGCCTGAAGTTCTAAAAATGCGGATCTAAGGACTGAAGCAGGGGTCTCATTCTTCGGCATCGACGTTAGCCCAAGGTGTATGTGGGGCTCAACGCGCGACCACGGAGGAAAGCGCGTTTCCCCTCGGGTAAGGGCCGGCGCTGGGGTAACGTCCAAATGCCGAAGTAGCAGTCGAAATCGAACCCCTGGAGGGAGCAATGCAGAGGAGCTAACGAAATATTGGCGATCAAGCGAATCCTCGTAAAATACATCGAAGGACGGGTGGTTAGGCAAGCTTGAGAGTCGACAAGCATAGCTGCACAAAAGCATCTCACGCCGGAAGGACAGCGGAGGCTCTGCAGCTTCTGCGTACAGACTGGGTACAGGGCTAGTTGGAAAGGCCCCTGTAGCGACTCTTATGCCACGATGGTGAATGGCATTCAATCGACGTAACACAGATGGACGTGCCGACGAATAAACAATACACCCGTAATCAAGCTTGGATCGGACCAAAGAGCGATAAAGGCGAAGAAGGACGGTCCGATCAGCTCCCCAGGATGTGCCACTTAAAACACGTAAAATGTTAAGAGAACGGTCACACTTTGCTTTTAAAAAGGAAACGTGCGAGGTCCAACACAACTTCCTGTCAAAAATCAACCCCAAAAATTTCGCCTCGTCTGCAAACTGAAGTATCCCTGGCCCAAGATGGAGAGAGGGCGGAGGGAAATACTTCCGGCGCCAAACGTTTGTGCAGACGGATTTCTCGGCGGAGAAATTAAAGCCGTTGGCGTTACTCCAGGCGTAGAGACGGTCGATACAGCTCTGGAGACGGCGATCGAGAAGACAGGTCCGCCGTGAATTACAATAAATAGCGAAATCGTCAACAAAAAGGGACGATGAAATGCCAGGTGGAATACAATCAACAATGGGGTTGATAGCAATCGCAAAAAGTGTGACACTGAGTACAGAGCCCTGCGGTACTCCGTTCTCTTGAATAAAACGACGAGATAAAACCGAGCCCACACGTACACGAAAGACGCGGTCCGTCATAAACTCCCGAAGAAATATGGGAAGACGACCGCGGATATTCCAATCGTGAAGTGTATGTAAAATGCCGCCCCTCCAACAAGTGTCATAAGCTTTCTCCAGGTCAAAAAATACAGCCACGGTTTGACACTTTCTCAGAAATCCATTCATAATATGCGTCGACAAGGACACCAGATGGTCGACGGTAGAGCGATAGCGACGAAACCCGCCCTGAGCGTTCGCTAGAAGTTTCTGAGACTCAAGCCACCATGTCAACCGCCCGTTGATCATGCGCTCCATCACCTTGCAAATGCAACTGGTGAGGGAGATAGGGCGGTAGCTGGAAGGTAGTTGGCGATCCTTCCCAGCCTTAAGTATAGGTACAATGGTGGCTTCGCGCCAAACGGAAGGAAAAATGCCGTCTTGCCAAATACGGTTATAGACCTGTAAGAGAAAGAGTTTACTGTCGGCTGAAAGGTTCTTTAACATCAGGACATGAATGCCGTCCGGCCCAGGAGCGGAGTGCCGAGAGCAATGAAGAGCGTGCTCCAGCACCCTCATTGTGAATAGTTCGTTATAGCATTCATCATTAGCAGACCGAAAAGTATATGATGCGGAATCCAGCCGGTCTTTAATAGAGCGAAAGCCGGCGGAATAATGGTCTGAACTGGAAACCGCCTCAAAGGCACCACCCAGAGTGTTAGCGATGGCAGCCGGATCCACTATGGTGGCATTAGAAACCTGAAGGCCAGAAACAGTACAATGTGACACTTTACCTGAGAAGCGACGAAGTTTATCCCAAACAACGGATGAAGGCGTAAAACGATTAAAAGACTCGACAAAACGAGCCCAAGATGCCTTCTTGCTATCCTGAATAATGCGACGAGCCCTGGCGCGCGATTGTTTAAAAGTCACCAAATTATCAATTGTAGGGTGGCGCCGAAACACCCTAAGTGCAGTCCTACGGGCACGAACGGCGTCCCGACAATCCTCGTTCCACCACGGAACAGGTGGCCGCCGAGGTTGGGAGGATGAACGGGGTATTGCACGTTCGGCGGCTGAGAAAATAATAGACGTAACGTGCTGCACTAGTTGATTAATGTCGGAGAAGGGCTGGTCGTCAAAATGCACGAGGCTGGAATACAAGCTCCAGTCGGCTTTTGCGAATATCCAGGTAGGTACTCTGGAATGCTGTACGTGGTGCGACAGAAGAGAAACGATGCAGGGGTAATGGTCGCTGGAGTAGGTGTCAGCGACGACGTTCCACTGAAGACGACGTGCAAGCTGGAGTGAGCAAATGGCAAGGTCCAGATGAGAGAATGTACCAGAAGAATCAGAAAGATAAGTAGGTGCACCTGTATTGAGGATGGAAAGATTGAACTGATAAAAAATGTCGGAAAGAAGAGTTCCCCTCGCACAAGCCCTTGGCGAACCCCATAGTGGGTGATGGGCATTAAAATCTCCCAACAGAAGAAATGGTGTTGGGAGAGCGGACAGGAGAGCTCGAATGTCCGCGGGAGCGAGGGGAGACATTGGAGGTGAATATACACAGCAAACAGAAAACAAAAAGCCGGGTAAGTGAAGGCGAACGGCAACAGCTTGCAAGTCGGATGTAAGTGTGACAGGTGTAAAATGAACGTCGTTACGCACTAAGAACATGACACCTCCATGAGCAGGAGTACCCTCCTCCGGTTCAAAGACGTAGCGAACCGGAGTATATCCTCGGAAATCAAAAGGATCGTGAGGCCGAAGCTTAGTCTCCTGCAAACATACGACCATAGGCGAATGGGAACGCAATAAAAGTTGCAGTTCCGCCCTATGCGATCGTACACCACGTACATTCCAGGTCAGGATAGCCATTAAGAAAAAAGGGGATAAACTGTCTATTTAGAAGGGCGGCTTAAAATTACCTTTTGTTTAACCTTTGGGCTCGGGCTTTTTGTATGGAGTTGGTCAGACTCCATAGCTTCCTCGGAGGGAGGGCCCACGCGCTCAGTGCCAGAAACCGATTCAAGCGCCGTGAATCGGTTCTGGGTGGCGATGGGTGAGGGGTGACGCTGAGCGCGGCTTGTCCCAGGACCTTCCTGGGACAGCGACCTCCGAGGAGGAGAAGGTGAACTTTTGTTACCGCGCGCACGCGGAGGGTCTTTTAAAAAATCTTCCCTGCGAAGTTTCTGCTTAGGTTTCTTTTCAACGGCTTGCGACTTCATGGACTTGGGACCAGGTTTATACGTCTTGGTAACTGTAGCCTTAATGGACGGCCGGATGGTAGTGGCGGTTAATCCAGTCATGGTCCAGGTCTGAGTTTCGGCATCTACTCGCGGTACTGGCGAGGCAACAACAGAACTAAATGTGCCAGATCGCAGGAGTGAAGGTTGGCGCGCATGGTAACGCCTCCGGGCTTCAGCGAAGGAGAGTTTTTCCTTTACCCGGATCTCCTGGATCGCCTTCTCGTCCAAGTACCGCGGACAATCGGCAAACGAAGCAGAATGAGACCCTTTACAATTAACGCAGACGGGGGCTGTTGAACAGGTACCTTCGTGTGAGGGCTGGCTACAGGTTGCACAGATGTTAACGGCACTCTTACATGAGACTTGCGTATGCCCAAAACGTTGGCATTTAAAACAACGCAGAGGTCTAGGAATATAAGGCCTCACAGAAATCCGTTCGTACCCTGCGGAAATGCTCGTGGGCAGATCGACGCCATCAAATGTAATAAACAGGGTACGAGTGGGTACCAACACGCCGTCGCGTTTGGCCTGCACTCGATGGACCGCTGTCACCTTCTGGTCTGCAAGATATTCTACCAGGTCCTCGTCTGATATGCCATCGAGGCTATGGGTGGTAATAACGCCTCGACAGGAATTCAATGTGCGGTGCTTCTCCACACGGATGGGATAGCCGTGGAGAAGCGTAGCGCGCAACAAGGTCTTACTTTGCTGATCGGATTTCGTTTGGGCTAATAAGGAACCATTCCGTAGACGAGTGCAGGACTGAACCGCATCAGCAATTGCATCAATGCCCTTTTGAATGATGAAAGGGTTCACCTTCTCAAAGCTTTGTCCTTCTTCGGTTCGTGAAATGACCAAGTAACAACCAGTTGTCGGTAGTGTCACTTCTGTTACATAAACATTTCGGCGCTTGTTAGTATTAATGGAGGAAGGGTGCTCCATAGCGAAATAAATCCTCCACCATTGCAACCGTCTCCGACCTCGGCCTCTGACTTCTCGGGCGTTACCCCGGCTTGGGTGAGTGGCCTATCTATACCAGACTCACCCCAGGGTCACACCTCCCAGAACATAGACAGAGGGGCCCAATGGCCGTCAGAAGTCAGCAGCTCATGCAATGGCCCCCCCCCGCGGGACTGCAGTTGAACAGCGGATACGAACACATACCCTACATGACGACCCCGGGTGGTGGGGATGACGCCATTACCCACTCACCCAGCTGCGCACCAGTGCGCGGGTATCCGTCAGGCTGTGTCCACGGAGGATTTAAAGAAAAAGATAAAAGAAACTAAAACTGTGTGGGCGTTTCGCACGCAAGGTAGGCCGGCGGGGAAGAAAAAGAGATATGCGAATGTCGTGGTGCGAAATGGCCGGAAAGTGATAAGGGAAGAAAGAAACGATGGTGAGGTGCGGTATGAATGGAATGCAAAGAACGCACGAGAGCCTACCTTGGGTCCACCGGTCACGAGAAGAACCCACGTCGACCGGATGGGGGTGAGCGGATGAATGTGGCGATGATTGGCTCGGGAACCCCCGGGTGCGCCAAAAACCCGTACTCACATAAGGTGAGCCCCTGAGGGGATGCATTGGGGTGAATGTTTGCACCTCTTTCCTCGAATTGTTTACTAGTATAGCCGAACATCAGCGGCGGGATTCTAAATTGGGCGAAATTATAAATCAACTCGAAATGATAAACACCTTCCGTCCTTTAATCTGAAAGACACTGTTGTCCTGACGCGTGCCTCTTTCAACAGTAAGTTTAAGATTGCATTCCCGCAGCTTTGGTGCCAATGATTTTCAATTATTTTCGTGCTTCTGCATTGAGAGTTCATTTGGGCATTGCTAAGACTAAACATAAGATCCGTGGCCGACTCCTGTGGCAGGGCATATGCAGAGATATTACCGCATGCGTTACAGCGTGCTATTTTGTGCGATAGCGTAACCTGTGCAGTGTACCGTTAGAAAGGTCTAGCACACGAGTTTTCCTTCAAACCGATGGAAAAATTGTGTGTTGATTTCTTCCGCTCGTTTCCTCGTTCTGTTAAAGGGAATATTTATGCCTTAGTCGTGGTCGATTCGTTTACGAAGTATCCTCGGCTAAGTGCTATTTCCAGTGCTACGGCTCGTGACACAACCAAGATACTTTCCTCCAATTTTCCCGTCTTTGTGGTTTCACGTTTCGTGGTAACGTACAATGGGACGCAGTTAACTTCTTGCGCTTTTCGTAATTTTTGCTTTAGTTGCGGAGTTTTACCAGACTCCTTATTATCCCTGTCCATTTCATGCAGAAGGAATTAACGAAAAATTAAAATCTGCTTTGATCACTTTCCAGCACGATGACTACATATTCGAGATGGGACACGAATTTGGCTTTTAATTCTGCTCGTCATGAATAACATCTAACAACTCCTTTTTACCTCATTCTGCGTGTTCTCCAAATTCGCCGTTATCCAATTTATGGGATTTGTACGATTTTTTGCCTAAAATTATTCGAAAAAAATAAGCAGCAAGCGTTTCTAAATTTGCAACGGGTTCATACCTTAGTGAAGAACCGGTATTACGAGAACAAAAAGCCTCTTCAGTATGCTATAGGCCGGAGGGTTTCATAATCTCAGTTCTAAGAAACAGGCCTATGATGCGAAGTTAGCACCCAGGTTCATTGGGCCGTAGGAAACTATTACAATCTACAAAAATGTTTCGGTTCACTTCAGAGATGTGTCTCCTGGTAGATAGCAGCGCAAAAATAAAATCTAATTTATCGACGCTCTTTAATTGCTGTGATCCTTAGCGTCCCAGTCTATATTGGGCATGAAAGACCGGTAATTTTGCTCATAGGCCTCTTTATCAGGCTTGAGGTTCTTTTACGTGCCGTAAATCTACGACACGTGACCACTGGATTTACTTCCCTTCCTAAGAAAGCCATGCTAAGGGTGTTTACTCCCGAAAAACATCTATCACCCTCCGCCGGGTTTGAACCCGCGACCTCGGGAACTAGAGGCTAGCATGGTGACCACTACACCACGAGAACAACATAGAAGGGCTTATATTAGCCAGCTTGTTTGTTTATCTGTTTGGCTTTTGATGGGGCATTATATTTGGGTGATTAAGTAATTTTGTTTGTCTTGGTGGCCGTGTTTGTTTTGATGGTTTGTTTATGTTATTTTGTGGGTGGTTATGGTTTCTTGGTCAGTGTGAGTTAGCTTTTGCGTGTAGTCTACCCGGCAGGGTGCAGTTTGCCGTCGCACGTATTACGAATTTTCTTTCTTTTCCTTCTGTCCGTTTCTTTCCTTTTGTACATTTTCGATGCTTTTCGTGCACATGTGCGCATCATGTTCTGTCCGTGTCTTCAATATGTGTTTGTTTGTCTGGCTGGCCAGTATGTGTGTATAGCTAATTACTTTCATTATTTGTTTTAATTTAAATGCTCATGAAGCATAATTATATACAGGGTGTCATGCCTATATGTTTAACATTACTAACTTTTACAACTTTAGCTATATCAGATCCAGATAAAAACATTTGGCATATGATTATTAGGTCTCTTGTATTTGTAATTGCAACAATAACAGTGACAATAATGATCACATTATTCGGTTAGATTAGAATGTGCAAAGATGGCCACGAGGGCACTACAGCAGAAGGTTCTGTGTTCTCGGACTGGCTGAAACGATATCTGTGAAGCATGTACAACGAAACTTTCAATGTAAATTTAATCTTGGCCGTTACGAGGATGTTCCCTCCCGTGTAAGCATTATTAAGTGGATGTTCACTATGTATGTGGGTGTAATATTTACAAAGAACTCAGATATTGTTGTTCTTTAATTGTTGATTCCTACAGATTTTATTATTAGAATATTTTGACGTAAGCTGACTATTACCGTCCTCGCAATTATTCGCGTTCTGTAAAGAGGATTGACGTTAAGAAGTATGCTTATATATAATTTTCTTTAACTTTTCTGTTTCCTGACAAACTGAAGGTGCCTGCCTCAAACCCGAACATGGTATCGAGATACAGAATGTCTACGTGCAATATAGAATGGGCAAACTACACCTGGTTATATGCTGCCCTCTGTCTGTATAGCCGAGTCTTCCACTTCGTCAGCCTTTACAGACAACCCATCAGCACGCGTCCTGGTTGCCTCAATTAACAGCCAGTCTACGTTAATAGGTGAGAATATCTTAGCAGTTCAATAATCTTTTATATTAGATTAGATTATATTAATGGACTGT
The DNA here is from genome assembly GCA_030765065.1 of Deroplatys truncata. Classification (NCBI taxonomy): domain Eukaryota; kingdom Metazoa; phylum Arthropoda; class Insecta; order Mantodea; family Mantidae; genus Deroplatys; species Deroplatys truncata. The sequence continues at coordinate 376,249,788 of CM060990.1, forward strand.
AAAGGTTACATTCAACCTCCCTGCGATGCGACTTCAATAGATCTGTTGTGAAAGCTTAGGTGATATATAATTATATATCAGTGTCCCATTTCAGTTCAATATTTCCAATGAAGTTTATAATAGTCCTGAGTAGCTACAAGGCAATATCCGCTGGTGTTGAAAAAGGAAGTCCAAGATGCTTTAATCTATTAGTCGCAATATATCCGTAGTCGCAGAGTATATGTTTTGCCGTTTATTTCTCTTCTTTGCAGAGGCGGCATATATTTACATTAGCTTTACGCATCTTACAGTGGTGATCTTCTCGTTAATGGCAATGTCCAATATAGAGGCTGTTGAATAGACTCTATTCCTGTTTGCTTAGTGTAATAAAACCTTTAGATCTGTTTATAGGCAAAATGTTTATGAACTCCTTGGAATAGCTGGGCTCTAGCCTTGCGTTCCAGGGCTTTCTTTTGGTATCCGGTTTCCGTTGTGTTATTGTTTTCTCTAAGGAGCATCCTAGGACTCCGCAAAATGGTTCTTGACCAATAAAGGGAGATAAATCTCCCTGTTTCTCAAGGCGATCTGCAGTCTCTTTTTCTTTAGCTCCGTCATGACCTGGAATGCATAGAAGGCAAAATCTCTTGTTTTTGGTTAGTTGATTGAGCATTTTGGCATCCCCGAACCATCTTTGACTGGGTAGTATAAGAGCTGAGTGACTTTAAGTCTGCTTCACTATCTGAAAATATATGGATCCGTTTGTGTTTAATACCGTTTTTATATTTTCACAGGCACAAATTTTATTACATAAATTTATACTAAAAAGATGGACAGACTTGGGGAATTTAAAAGGGAAAATTTGGGCCCAAATTCGCCCACAATCGATTCCCCACCCATTTTGTTTCATCTTATTTACTACACACGAGCATTCTCAGTGCTTCATATATTACGTTCAGCTAGCAGCACTTTAAAGGAGCAATCAACGTTTACTTTGTTTGGCATGAAATTAGGTATGACAATTTCAATTTCCTTAAGGTCCACAGGTTTCAATCTTTGATATCGCTGCAATATTAAGGTGCTGGTCAGAGCCTCCCTCATCACCTGCTGGTGTGATGGAGTGAGATCTAGCATTGTCTCCATAGCTATAGTTGGGTAATTTCTGATTAAGTCAGTAGCGCATAGGAAAGCAAGGGTCTGTATTATAGCTAGTGAGGTTTCCACTGCCTTTTGCTCTATCTTAGATGACCAGTGAACCATAGGTGACCATACGTCTAATTATAGTCGCCTATCACCATAACGTCATATGGAATTTTAGACTCCATGTTTCCCTATAAGCCTACATCAAGTTCTCAGTGCTGCTAATGCTCTATTGCAGGTTAGTTTTAATTGAAAATGCCAAGCGTCTGAACAAAAAGAGCTCACAAATATTTTACTTAATTTTTTAACTTAAAAACTGTTTATCCTAGAGCTGGGGAGTTTAGCTTAATCATCTTCCTTCTTCTGAATGGTACTATGATAGTTTTATCCGCGTTTGCACTCAAGTCCTCAGTTAAACACCATTTAAAATTAAATTGTGTTTTATTTATGGACGCTCTTTAACTGCCATGGTACTCAGCGTCCCATTCTATATTTGCGTGAAAGACCAGTAAATTTTCTCAGTGGCCTCTTTATCAGGCTTGAGGTTCTTTTATGTGCCGTAAATCTACAACACGGGACCACCGACTTTATTTCCCTTCCGAAGGAAGCCATGCTAAGGATTTTTACGCCCGAAAAAAAACCATCGCCCTCCGGCGGGCTTGAATCCGCGAACTTGGGAAGTAACCGCTACACAACAGAGGACGACGAAAAAAACACATTCATATGTGACATTTAAGGAATTCTGTAATAACTCTGCAAGAGGAGTCGTCGTTTCCCCTCATAGCTTTTGTTAGGTCATCAGCAAAACCCCGCGCTTCATGTCCTACTATAGCTAGTTTTCAAGAAGTCGGTCAACCACCAACGTTACAAGGGTAATAAAACTCCACCTAATAATAGTTTATTCATTTCTTAGCTTAGCTATACTTCTGCGATATCGCAGCTTAGGCGTTATCCAATACACAAAATGGGAGATATTTCCTTTCTTTCATCGATAATATCCTAAACCTATTTTTCTAGCCAAATAACTCTTTCGACATTTATTGTGTTTTATATATTTTCCAGACAATCAGGAGCAACCTCTGGAGCTAATATTCAAGAACGGTGCTCCTCAGGTTATCAGTTTTCCTGTGCCAGTTTTAGTCACCTCTACAAATTCCAATCGCTAGACCTGAGTATACAGCATGAAATCAATGAGCCGCTAGCTTGCAGACGCCGCGTACCACATCTCCTGGCACTCAACGGCAAATCCTTACTTGACTACCCCGCAGAAATAAGGGTTAATCAGTATCCACAATCTAGCTTCGGATGTAAGATTATTGAATCTGCATTTAAGGATTGCATTTTTAATATGCGGTTCAAAAATGCGTTACAAATACTCCACCCCCGCTAGTATTTTATGGTTTGTAATGATCCTGTAATTAATGAAACGAGATGCATTATAAAATAAAATAAGCCCGGATTAAAATGAACTGTTCCCTGGAAGGTTCATATTTCATGAAAACGGCTGGAAAGGAGGAGCTTCGCTTCACTTCACTTCAATTCCAAAATGAAATAAATTCTTCAGGCAACTAATCTCGGCCAGCTTTTCAGTGGAATTGTATTGAAATTTTGGAAAATATGTCTCTATATTTAGGGACAGTCAATGTCAAAAGTTTTGTTCCTAATTCATTCCTTTGAGCCGTACCTCCTTATATGATCCACTACACACGTAGCACCATTGAACTACTTGAATGCATCAGAAATGGAAAGATCCGTGATAAATAGAAAACAGCAAGCATTATTGTTTTCCTTAGTGCGTTACCGTACAAACTACAGAGAGTGATCAGACTCTTACCTGTTTGATAAGCTTTACAAAGACTTCAGTTTTAAGAATATACAATTTCATGTATCACTTCATCAAACTGAAAACTTTTAAAAGACAATCCAAGTCAGTTATAAACCTCGGAGTAGATGATAGTGATTCCATCGTTCGATTACACCAAACATATGAGAAAACAGAATAACACACTAAATTTTTTATACATTGAAAAGGGTGGGAAAGTCCCACTACTGTCTGATCAGTGTATATCTAGGCTTGCAAATAGTCAAACGTCAAATCATAATGGCAACATTTGGGTATGTGAAGCATACGGCAGTGAGACATTGCTAAACACTCACAAGCTAAACTGACAGAAGTTTCAGGTGCTTAGAATACCTAACGCGAGTGATGTTATCTAGTTCGTCTTTTAAAAAGGTGTTCCTATACAGTTTGTTATATATGTGCATATTGAATGCGTGCTAAAGAAGATCTACCCTCAAGCACTCAGAGCAGCACACGAGCTGTACAACAGCATGGGACAGTGTCAATATCCGTAAAAGTTTGTACAGGCATAAGTCATTGTCGAAGTTTATGGTCTTTAGGGAGCCAAATGTAATGAATAGCTTCTTCAAGCAATTGAGGGGCAAATGCTGATGAGGTCATTGCTATATACTCAAATTGTCAAACTGATGAAGGCTAAGTGCATTAGGAGGTTATATTGCGGTCTTTATATTTCAATAGTTACCTTAAAGGTCTGAATAACAAACGATATGTTTCAGCCATAGAGACAAGTAAATTAGCATCGCTTGATAAGGATGATGAGAGGAAGTTGCTCAATGAGTCCTATGCTACGCTTGCTTGTGGATGTTAATCCCTTACAAACCATGATGAAGATGTTTATTAACACTACGTTGTCTATAATACTGTGTTTTCTATGTTATATAGGCTGCTAATGAACTACACCGAAATCGTTTCAGAGAGCGTGGGGTGTCTTAAAGAAGTAATTCAAGATATGGAGCCTATGGTACGTGTGTTAAAATTTTGAGGTTATGGTTGTAAGCTTCTAAAGCGCCAGTACGCCACTGGTTAAGGAAGATGGCGTTCGAAATCATAAGTCATGATAACGAACTGAGGCTACAGTGCGTACCTGTCTGGCACAATGGTTATGACAGCTTTCGAGTAGGAAGTGGTCATTGTTTCTTTGATTTCGGTTCTCTGTAACTACACTTGTTATTTATAGCGCATAAGGATGCAGTTTAGCAGTGCGTTTTAGGTTGTTATTTTAATGTACACAATTAAATACTTACATATTTACTTAATTACAACCCTTGCTTACAAAAATTACAATCATGCCTATGCAATAGAATTGAAATTATGCGCTTTATAACGGGAAGTGGTTTAAAGAGCAAAACAAATATTACATAAGTTTTTAAAGAAACTGCTCAAAGTGCCACTTAAATTTTCACAGAAAAGCTGACATTGGCACAGAATAATTGCTCTATTCTGCCTAAGATTCCTGGCGTACGTCAAATATCACAGGGTGCGATTATTGGAACAATTATCGCCTCTTCTCGAGTTGACAGGAATTTAAAACAACATTCACTCGAGGTGGTCACAGAAAAAAAAATCGATAGGATTGAGGCCCGAGAGCGTTGTGGCTAAGCTACATTTGCACTAACCGCTCCGAACCATGTGGCAAGAAGGGCTTGGTTCAGTGGTTATCACACAGCCAGGTTGTAATGGGAAGGAGCTCCACCATGCCGTAGCCACGTTTGAAGTTGAATATACCGGGCAAATCTTTTAGAAAATTAGGTGAAGCATTCTGAAAAAGATTAAGATATACTTACCCGTTTCATTTAGGGTAAAGTAGAAGTGCTTGGTTCAGTGGTTATTGCAAAACCAGGAAGAAATGGAGAGAAGATCCATCATGTTGTAGAGCCACGTTTTAAGTGGAATCTATGAGGGCAACTCTTTTAAAATACAGGTAAAGCATTCTGCAACAAAATGAAATAATCTTGCCCATTTAACTTAGGGTTAAGTAGATATGACCCAGCGATAGATTCCTCAATAATTCCGACCCATTTGTTCACATAAAGCATCTGCTGATGATTCGTCTCCAGAACAGCGCGTGGATTGACGTAGACCCCGTTTTTTGAGTTAAAACTGGTCTATCTCAGACTACATGGGCTCATTAGTGAGCAATTCCGGTGAAAAAATCTGGTTGTAGCAGCAAATGCAGTTACACAACAGTACACGGGGGCAAAGTCTGCAGGTCTTAGAACTTGCACATTTTGACGGTGAAAGAGATGCAGTTTTCCTTCGTGTATGGCTTGCCACATGGTGGTTAGTGCCCGGTGTACAAGTGATATCGTGGGTTTTGGTAGATGAGTCTTCTGCAGTTCTATGCAGGCAATCATTTTCTTCAAATGGCACTGCGTTCAGTATGCCTAATGAATGTATTGCCTCTGTTTATCCTGAAAATTTCACAATTCCGCAAACGCCTCTCGAGTTCAGAGAAGATGTAAATATTCTCCATGTTGCCCTACAAATAATCTCCAGCTTATTAACTACAGTGAGCCTAAACACTATAATGGTAGTAGCCGTTATCTTATTTACCAATTAGAATAGTCTCCCCGAGTATGCATGTCGCAGCACTTCATATTAAACACAAATAAATAACTGCATGACATGAACAGAATCTATGACCTGCAGAACTGCAGGTTTTGCTTTATGCATTAGGTCATCGTGCAGTCAGAGGTCCCTCTAAAATAGACTACACAACGCTGCGAGAAGGCAGTTAATCTATGTTCAATGCAGCACTGTCAAATACGTGTTTGGAGATTTGCAAGATTTTCATGGCACTAAATCCTGAAAACGCTAATAACAAGCTGCTAAAGCTCGATATATCCGTTAAGTAATTTTAAGGACATTATAATGCAGTTTCTCATCCGGATCGGCTTTAACACTGACCTATCGACATCTAACGCCATATTGTTTAACAGGATAAGTGTGCATTATGTTTCATCGTGTACGATACATTGTCTACCTTAAATTACTTTTATTAGACATCTCTAAACTCGGTGCACCTTTTGGTGTAGTTCATCAACTCACTGTAAATTGTAAATATTTGTTTTCTATTCATGTGAACACATTAAAGGTAATGCTATTGTGTATTAGTCATATATGGATCTTAAAGGGAACGAGGCTGGAATAAAACAAAGGAACTCCAGATAATCACTTCACCAGATCCTTGCTATTAATTCATTGAATATGTGGAAAGCCTTACCATTTTACAAGCATCCTGCTTGCTCATAGCCTCAATGCGTTTCTCATCAAATAAGTCTTAAAATATCTAGTATTTCAATAGTTCATATCTATAAATCCTTCATTTAAGTTTCAGTTGCACCCTTATCGTTTAATATGTAATAGGTTAGCCTGTATCGCACGTGGTACTTGAAACAGTTTCTGAACACCAATTGAGTGTGAATCCTTTTTCAAAGATTCCCTTGGGATTAGAAAGCCTTACGTAATCACCGACTGAAATATTCTTGCCTTCCTTTTCTCTCTACTGGGATGATTGTAGCGATACACTGTAAGAAGTAGAAAACTACTTCCTATATCCTTAGGCTTTATGAGTGTGGTGAAATGATTAGTATCATATATAGAGGTGAATCTCGGGGGAAAGATATCCATTTGTATGGTCCTTTAGCTAAAAATTCACCATACATGTTCCCTAACGTTCTTAGCCAGTGTTCAGCAGCAGGCTTTAGTGTTTTGAATATCTCGCAATGGTTAACACATGCGTGCTTAATTTTCAAATAATTTATCATAAAACGTTTTCCCAAATCAGGATGGATACACATACAGTTTCTAACAGTTTCATATATCCTCCAGGGCTTTCGTTACATTAACAGCAATTTTATACTGTATTTTCTTGCAATTATAAAAATCTACAATTTTATTTTCTTTTAACTACGAATCATTTATTAGGCCAATCTGTAGCAAGCCATTGAGTGCTTTAGGAATTTTACGGTGTAAGAAATATCTTCTGTAAGATGCATCAGTTCTTGAGAAATATTTCGTATAACCATGCTATAATTCTTGAAGTATTCAAGTCCCGGATAACTTCTTCAATCTCTGCCAAGTGATTCTTATTACCAGCTTCTTGTGAAGCAATAAGCAATTTTAAGCACCATTCTAATGTATTAAGATTTCTTCAGACAACGTAGTCAAGCTCCGTATCAGGATAATTCTGCTTATATCTAAACATTCCACCTGGTGCTAGAATCTCTTTCTTTGCGATGTGGTTTCAGAACTTGTTTCATCCTATTTGGAAATGTCTGCGCAGTGTGTCCCCAGACATGCCATCTAGCACTAGAACCGTTTTTACTTTATTTCGTTTGTATTATCCTTTTTGTCTTTTTATTTTTTGTCTGGCAGAGACTGTCTGATGACTTACCACGTGGCAAAATTCTGTTTCACTCCCCCGTCTGCAAGCATTTAATATCGAAGCTAGGCTGGCTTTAAACTTTAAAGATATACACAGATTTCTTCATGTATTATCTGTCAGAGACAAGACCGGTGGACATCAAATCGCTCAATACCAAATCAATTGAAAACTAATTCATTTACAGGGGATGTAGTCCTAACAAAAATATGAGAGTATTTCATATACATTGTTACGCAAATCGACATTCATTTCTAGTCCAGATATTAATATGCAAATTCTTACATCAGATTTAACCAGTGGCGGCTTTATTTGTGAGCCAGTATTAAACTACAGAGAAAATACTATGTAGGCTACCAACCGACCGGGAACATGGTATTGGGCATTCATGTGCCGCCAACAGTAAGTTTTTAAAAACATTTTCAGGCTCGAATACACAGCTAACTGTCTCATCACTCATTGGACAATTCTTTAATCAATCACAATAGACTTCACAGTCTGGTAAAAGTTCTCATTGCACACAGGAAAGGGAGAGAGGGAAGGGAACTTCAAAAAGAATCAGCCGACCTCTTACATCCTTTTTCGGTAGGTTCTTGGGCCAATGCCCTCATTTTCTGACTACTCTCTGTTATGCAAAATTAAACACGATTCAAATACAATAACGAGGATGCACGGCATATTAGGAAATTCAGGATGTATATTCTATTCTTCATTTCAATATCTCAAATATAATTTCAATGAAAATCGTTACAGGCGTTTTCGAGAAAATACAGGACAACGATTTTTCCTACGTAAAGGTAAGTGTGGGAAGAAGTTGCGAAACTTTTCATTTTACATCCTTACGTACGAAGGATGACATTCATCCTATGTTTCATTTTTGAGCTGCGCTGTTTAAAGCACATAGACAGGTTTCTGAAAACGCTTTTTAGTGTGATAGGAGATCAAAAACTGCATATCCGCTGAAATCCCAATGTGGTATGTTTTTTTAATCCAATGCTTCCTTTGCCCATCGCAAACAGTCTATGGACAATGCAAAATGAGAAATCGGAAAAGTCCAAGTGCTTCATCCTATAGTACACTTATGCTTGACAAAAATGTAAGCATGCATCATTGAATATTTTCAAAACGGTTACAGTTACGAATAAATGTATTTGACGAAAACTGTGTGTTTTAATCAACTCTGCAACTCTACTACTAGTTTTGTCCATCTGTTCCTGTTTACCAATTTTACAAAATGCACTCCAAACGGAATGGGCTTTATAAGCTATTTAGAGTAAATTTAATGTATACGTTTTATACTTGATGCTATTGTCTTAAGCATAAGATATTTTAATCAAAATCTTTCTAGCGGTTTCTGAGAAAATAAAAGATAACTAGTCTTCGGCCGTCTAAAATTCAGCTTGTGATGGGAGAAATTTCGAGAAAATGTTTGTACTGCATCCTTGAAAGTTGCTGGACTTCAAGTTTGGTTCGCATCGGACTTTTAGTCTTTGAGTTCTGTAACCCAAATGCGGGCGTGAACTTTATTCTATTTTTAGTTCAGATACCTCTAAAGGCGCATTTATCTATAGTGAATTTTTGGACGGAACACAATACTTCCTCTACCTACCACTGGAAAGTGTTAGGGAAAGTAAAGGAATAATAATTTGCGTATAAATAGACAATCTGTAACTGAAAAAATACGTGTAAACATTCCCTGCATTCGAGCGGTTAGCATGCTGGCCCCTTATCGCAGGGGTTCCAGTTTCCTTTTCGGCTTGGGCCAGAAGGTTTTATTCAATGAAACCCTTTCCGTACCTTCTATGGGAATTTGAGAACGAATGAGGTAGGTTTCACAAAAAAGTAAACAATGACAATGTAAAAATTTATGGGAATTAACATCAAACGACTGTTTCTCCTCTCAAAGCTATAAATATGACTAGAGTAGTTCAAGAAGGCTATTTAAATGAAACGCTTTTCTGAAATGTGAATAAAATATTATTGCAACTCTTTGGTGGTATAAAGGTAACAAATACTCTTGCCTTTCAAGCGTTGGATCTGCGTTTAACTCTGGTTTTATCAACCTGTCTGGCTGTGTTCTTTTTTCGACTATCTCTCTAGTCCCAAGGGTAATGTTAAGTTGCCGTTGCTATATTGATTAGTTCTACCAGATGATTAGTGCAATCATTTTATGCTTTTATTCGTCCTGAGATATGATTTATCCGGTAAAAAGAGGTATAATTTAAAACTAAAACAATTGCTTGTTAAAACACTTCAGTTAATCCCTTTGATACATACAGTTAGATAAACTTTATAAATATTTATCGATAAAATGCTATTATAGCCATTATTTGAAGTAGATTTAAAAAAATTAATTTAACTTTAACGTCTGAAATAGTGTGGTATTTTACAGAATCGTTAATTTGTTGTAGCAGATACGTAAACTATAGAAAAAGATACCAGAAACAAGAACACCAAAGCGCTTGGGTCACTGTATTAATCACTGCTATGCTTACTTAGAGTTAGACCTCTTCTGCAACCCTTTGTAGTGACTAGAGGCGAACAAACTGTACAAAAATTTATAAATTCATTAGCTTGTGCCCATTAGTGTTCTTTCTTATTTTTGTACAATTTACTTTTTTGAGGGGGGATTGGTCGTACTCTAGCAATAACGAGGTAAGATAAGGGATAGTGTGGGTGAAGTTCCTGCGTTTTAACATGATTTTAAATGTTTACTCGGATTGTTTGCGATTAGAAATAGTGTGTTACCTTTATTTATACTATATTTCCTTCTGCAATATTTCGAATAGGTACGGCGAAGAAATATGCCTCTGTGAGTAAATTGACCATAACTAGCAAATGATTCTTTCCGGACGATCCAGTGCCAACGAGAGAAGTTTGATCTAAGAACATCTTCATTTTCTTCACACTTCCTCTATAAACACTCATTGCATATTCCGCAAATCAATCTAACAGGGTTCTTGTTAGGTGGATTTTTCTAAGAGTCATAGCAAAAGTTATTGTTTGAGTCTCTTTCAAAGTTTAAGTATAGGAATTTTAATTACAATGGTTCAGCATTGGGCATATAGTAGGTATATACATCTATTTAAATTATTTATACTTTATTTCACTACTTAAACCAAGTAATTTTACATATGCTCACGATTATACTTCACTAGGCCCTTTCATTTTTTCTCACATTTCTTTCATGTTGCACCGTTCTCTATAGATCTATCTGTATTGCGGAGGAAAGAAACCGGGATTAAGTGTTCTTTCGGTGCTCTCTCCGTTTAGGATTTTAGCAGTCCTCCACTCTTCTAATTTAGAGATTGAGAAGATTCCATAGGCACTTGAAATAGGTGACTGTGACACTTTTATTGATGAACATATTTTGGTCAAAGTGAAGAACGGGGACCAGCTACTAACTTTGAATCAACAAATACTGCTGCATTATACTTGTAATACTTGCTGAAGCACTTAGTCCGCGCATCGTGTGTTAGCGTTTATTTGAACCTCCTTCTCCTTGATTTTGCACACCCAACGAGATTTAGATTATGAACCTGGGCTCTAGAAAATGAATACAGAAAAATAAAACAATCTTGATAATATGGCACTTACAGTATGCGACGTTTATTTTCTTCACGTATAATTAGGAAGATAAGCATTCTAACGTGCAATATTAGGTATGTATTTCGATTCAATCGAAAAATCGGATTAAATAGATGAATTTCAAATCATAGATTTTTGTGTATTTCTATGTGTTTATTTGCGCCAGAATCCGAAATTGTATATCGTACCCCAGATTTTTAAATATCGCACTAGAATGTGTCTAGTGATGTGATTAGTGTTCCAAGCATGTGAAAATAATTTACGTGATACATAGGAAAAGCTTCCGCTGCTTATTAGAACAGGAACTACGACTTCCTGCCTTGATGCTGATATAAACGACAATATTCGGCGGAATCACAGAGTATTTCATATACGGAGTTTTATCTCTGCATTAGTGCAGACCTTGACTTCATCTGTTGTGAGGAACATCTTAAAAGGTGAACCACTGTTACATGATCAATAAGGTATGTACGCACATTACCTCCTTCCTTTTATTACCATAGAAAACGCGTTCCTGAAATAAGCTTTTAGTATGCTGCATAAACGATAGGCATGCTATACATAATATTTGAATGTTCAGTATGAATGATGTAAAACAAATTTACTAATAATTCCGGATCACACAGGTTGCAGAATTTGCCACTCCGTATTTCTAATAAGTATTCCAATTACTATTTTGATGACTTCTGTATCTGGATTCACTAAATTTAATAATCCTCATACGTATTACTTTGAGCATTACATAAGATTTCCTTACATAATTTTAAAAAGCCTTCCAAATAACACACATTTACGTTCCTGTCAGTAGCACTACTTATTCCAGCATTGTTATCAGTATGTTTCTATCCTTACACAGGCAACCAAAGAGGCGAGTTCAAAAGCAAACTGTGTATGTGTGTGTGTTTGTTGATGTGTGTGTGTGTGGGTGTTTTGGTGTGTGTGTCGGGAGAGTGTGTGCGTGCGCTGGTGGGTGTGTCAGCGGATGTGTGTCGGTGTATATGGGTGTACATGCGTGCCAATAGGTGTGTGTCGGTGGTGTGTGTGTGCCGGCGGGTGTGAGTGTGTCGGTGTGAGAGTGTGTGTTGGTGGGAGTGTGTGGGTATGGTGTGTGTGCCTTTGTGATTTGTGTGGTTCGGTGTGCGTGCATAACGTCGGTTTGTATGTGATGGTGGATGTGCATGTGTGCCGGTGTGAGTGTGTAGGTTGGTGGGTGTGTGCGTGTCGGTGGGTGCGTGTGCCAGTGGGTGGGTGTGTGTGCGTCGGTGATTTGGTGTGTTGTGTGTGAGAGTGATGGGTGTTGGTGGGTGAGAATGGTGTGTGTTGATGGCTGAGAATTTGGTGTGTGTTGTGAGTAGGTATGGTCTGTGTGTTGTAGTGTGTAGTGTAGTTTTGGTGGGCGCGGTTGTGTTGGTGTGTGGGTGGGTGTGGTGTGTATTGATGGGTGTGGGGTATGATTTGGTGTGTGTGTTTATAGGATGTGGTCTGTTGTTGGGTGTGGTGTGCGTTGGTAGGTGTGGCATGTGTGTTAGTGGGTGTGTGTGTGAGTGCGTGTTGGTGGGTGAAACTGTTATGTGTGTTGGTGGGTGAGAGTTTGCTGTGTGTGCCAGTGAGTGTATGTGTTTGGTGGATGAGAGTGATGTGTAGGTGCGTGAGTGTGGTACGCGTTTGTGGGTGTGGTGAGCTTGTTGGTGGGTGACAGTGGTATGTGTTGTGAGTGGGTGACATGTGTGTTGGTGGGAGTGGGGTGTGTGTGGTGTGTTTGTTGGTGGGTGCGTGACTGTTGGTGTGTGGGTGCAGCTTGTGGGTGTTGGGTGTGTTTTGGTATGTGTGTGTTGGAGGGTGTGGTCTTTTGTTGTTGGGTGTGGTGAGAGGGTTTGTCGTGTGTGTTGGTGGGTGTTGTGCGTGAGATGGTTGGTGACTGTGTGTTGGTGGGTGTGGTGTGCTTTTGGTAGATGTACGTGTGTGTGTCGGTACGTGTGTCGTGTGTTGGTTGGTGTCTTAGGGGATATGGTGTGTGTGTCGGTACGTGTGTCGTGTGTTGGTTGGTGTCTTAGGGGATATGGTGTGTGTGTCGGTACGTGTGTCGTGTGTTGGTTGGTGTCTTAGGGGATATGGTGTGTGTGTCGGTACGTGTGTCGTGTGTTGGTTGGTGTCTTAGGGGATATGGTGTGTGTGTCGGTACGTGTGTCGTGTGTTGGTTGGTGTCTTAGGGGATATGGTGTGTGTGTCGGTACGTGTGTCGTGTGTTGGTTGGTGTCTTAGGGGATATGGTGTGTGTGTCGGTACGTGTGTCGTGTGTTGGTTGGTGTCTTAGGGGATATGGTGTGTGTGTCGGTACGTGTGTCGTGTGTTGGTTGGTGTCTTAGGGGATATGGTGTGTGTGTCGGTACGTGTGTCGTGTGTTGGTTGGTGTCTTAGGGGATATGGTGTGTGTGTCGGTACGTGTGTCGTGTGTTGGTTGGTGTCTTAGGGGATATGGTGTGTGTGTCGGTACGTGTGTCGTGTGTTGGTTGGTGTCTTAGGGGATATGGTGTGTGTGTCGGTACGTGTGTCGTGTGTTGGTTGGTGTCTTAGGGGATATGGTGTGTGTGTCGGTACGTGTGTCGTGTGTTGGTTGGTGTCTTAGGGGATATGGTGTGTGTGTCGGTACGTGTGTCGTGTGTTGGTTGGTGTCTTAGGGGATATGGTGTGTGTATCGGTACGTGTGTCGTGTGTTGGTTGGTGTCTTAGGGGATATGGTGTGTGTGTCGGTACGTGTGTCGTGTGTTGGTTGGTGTCTTAGGGGATATGGTGTGTGTGTCGGTACGTGTGTTGTGTGTTGGTTGGTGTCTTAGGGGATATAGTGTGTGTGTTTGTAGGTGTGGTGTGTGTTGCTGCGTGGGTGATTGTGTGTTGGTATACGAGAATGGTGTTGGTTGGTGGGTGTGGTGTGTGTCGGAGGGTGTGTGTGGATGCGTGTCTCGGTGGGTGCGTGTATGCCAATGGGTGTGTGTGTTGTTGGGTATGTATGTTGCCTATGTGTTTGTCGGAGGGTATGTGTTGGTGCGTGCATACGTGCCCCGGTGGGTGAACATGCAGTGTAGTGTCTTTGTGGGTGGGTGTGCGTTGGTGTGTGTGTGGGCCGGGCTGTTTTTGTGGGCTGGGCTGTATGCTGGTGTGTGTGTTGTGCATGTTGGTGGGTGTGTATTTGTGTTCGTTGGTAGTTGTGTTTGTGTATGCGCGTATGTATTGGTGGGTGGGTGGGTGTTTATGTGTATCGGTGGGTGTTTGTGTTGGTGGTGGAGAGTGGTGTGTGTTGGTTGGTTTACGTGTTTGTTAGGGTGTGTTTGTGTATGAGTTGGTGTATGTGTGTTTGTTGGTACGTGTGTTTGTGTGCACGGGCGTGTATCTTGGTGGTGTGTGTTGCGATTTGAGGGTATAGATCGGTGTGAGCGTGTGCAGGTGAGTGTTTGTGTGGTGGTTGAGAATGGTGTGTGTTGTTTGCTGTGGGTTGTACGTTAGTGAGTGCATGTTATGGGGAGGTACTGTGTTTGTTAGTAGTTGCGTGTGTGTGTGTGCGTGTGTTGGTGGGTGTGGGGTGTATGTTGGTGGCTATAGTGTATGATGGTGGGTGTGATATATGTTGATGTGTGGGTGTGGTTTGTGTTGGTGGCTGCGTGGGTGTTGATTGGTGTGTGGTGTGGGTTTGTATGCGTCTGTGGTTTGGGTGTGTGTTGGTGTGTGTGTATGTCTCTGTGTATTTGTTGGTGGGTGAGTGGGTATGGTGTGTGTTGATGAGTGGGTTTGGCGTGTGTGATGGTGGTGGGTTTTTGTGTCGGTTGTTGTGATGTACGTGATGGTCAGTGGGTGGGTATTGGTGGGTGTGGTGTTTTTTGTGGGTTTGAGATGTGTGTTGTGGGTGTGGTGTGTGTCGGTAGATGTGTGTGTGTGTCGGTAGGTGTGTGTGGATGTGTGTCGGAGTGTGTGTATCGATGGGTTTGTGTGTGTGTGAGACGATGAGTGTGTGTGTGGTGTTGGGCATGCCTTTGTCGGTGAATGTGTACATGTCGGTGGGCTTGTGTGTTGGTGGCTGTGTATGTTGGTGGGTGCGTGGTGTGTGTTGATGCGTGTGTGTGGGTGAACGGTGGGTGTGCATATTGGTGTGTGAGAATGCAGTGTGGCGTGTGTGCTGTTGGGTATGGGCTGTGTATTAGTAGATATGTATGTATTGGTCGGGTGGACTGTATGTCGGTGGGTGGGTGTGTGTGTTGCCGGTGCTGGTGGGTGTGCGTGTGTGTATTGGTGGTTGTGTTTGTATGCGCGCGTGTGTGTTGGTGGGTGTGTGTTTCATTGTTGGGGTGTGTGAATCGGTGTGAGTGTGTGTCGGTGGTTGAGGGTGGTCTGTATTGGTGGGTGTGTATGTGTGTGATGTTGGATGTATATTTGTGTGTGCGCGCGTGTATGTTGGTGGGTGTGTGTTTTGGTTTGAAGTTGTTGGATCGGTATGGGTGTTGTGTCGGTGGGTATATATTTGTTGGTGATTGAGAGTGGTGTGTACTGGTGAACATGGTGTGTGTGTGTGTTGGTGGCTTTGGGGTATGTATTAGTCGTTGCTCGTGATGGAATATGTGCTGTGTTTGTCAGTGGGTACGTGTGTGCATGTGTTGGTGGATATGATGTATGTTAGTGGGTGTGGTTGTTTGTTGGTTGATGTGTGTGTTGGTGGGTGTGGTGTGCGTTTGCACTTGGGTTTGTTGGTTGGGTGGTTGGGGATGTTGGTGTATGTGTGTGTTTTGTTGGCGATTGTGATATGTTTGTTGGTGGGTGCGAATCGTTTGGTTAGTGGGTGTGGTGTGCGTGTTGGTGGGTGTGTTGCGTGTGCTGTTGGGTAGGTGTGGTTGGCTGGTGTGTGTTGGTGGCAACGACGTACGCTGATATTTCAATTAGTGTGTGCATCATAAAAATATTTTCAATTCACGATTCTTTTAGCGACTAATAGATGCAGTGTTACAAGATTCTCGGTCATATTACATAAGCATATAAAGCTCTTCTGCATTCATAATTCCTCGCTCGCTGTCGCTTTATTTCTTCGGTTATTTAGGATCATTCACTTCCTAGTATTCTATCTACAAAATGCAAATACCTCAAGTTTAACAGCATTTTGGATTAAGTGCATCAATTTGAACAAATAAAACTACGTACTAAGTGTAATAAGAATGGGACATAAGGGTAACTGTTAATATTTTAAAGCATATAATTTGCTGCTGTCTACTTAAAAGCTAAGTCGCAGCACTTGGACTCACCTAATACTTGAAGCAAAATTCCACCTTCCTTGTCTTTTTGCAGAACTCTTCTGCCACTCTATGGAAGAATGCAGAACTGATTTTAATTATTGATAGAAGATCTTTTCTATCGACTTCATAGCCAATGCAGAAAGATGTTATTGCAGATTATAAATGGTACAACGACTACTGCGAAGGCGTCTACATTTTTTGGGGCCGTCATTGATATTCTAGCCAATCTTACACTCCATGTTAAGATTTGTGGATTTTCGTGGAATGTGACCTTTTCCGTAGTTTCGTCCTTGCCATATCCGGTGACATTAGGAGCACCGTTTATGCAACACTCTAAGATGTTATTGGATTATTCTGATTTTTCTGTACGTTACGTGTTTAATCCATACCAAAGGATTAAGTTTTCGTTCGGTTCCCGAAGAGTAGCTTGTTTTACTTCTTCCCCTAATGATTCAAATTTTTCCGAAGTTAATTTATTACATCATGATCACCAACAGCGACAAATTTAACAATTTCTTAGGGATTATCAGGAGGTTTTAACACATAAATTGGGTTCAGTTCGAGGTGTTCACTATAACATTAAGTATTTAAATAATTCTGTCGTGTGTTCACCTCCATACAAACTTTCGCCACCAAAATAACAGTTTCTTCGGACTAAAATAGATCAAATGGTGTTGCTGAGCCGTCTAATAGTAATTTTCTAGTTCCGAAACCGAAAGGTGAATCCCGGTTGTTATTGATTTCCGTAAATTAAATAACCAAATACGCTTATATTCAATGCCCCTGCCGTTGGTACACCATGCAGCGCATTACTTTAAACAGGTGAAACTATTTACCACTTTAGATCTAAATCAAGCTTATTATAAAATACCCTTGTCACCAGATTCGAGACCGTTAACAGCATTTCCAACCCCATGGAATTTGTATCCATTTTGTAGGCTTCCTTTTGGGTTATCCGCGGGAGCTCAGGTACTTTCTAGATTACTAGATTGTATTCTTCTTAAATGCAAATTTAAATTTGTGTCAATTATTTTGGTAATTTGATGATTTATTCTCCAGATTTTGACACCCATATAAAACATTTGCGTGCTGTTTTTGAAGTGACTTGTTTTTAATTTTAAATTGCACCTCTTTATGGGTAGGTACATGTCTTCAAATAACTTCATAGGACATAAATTCAAAGTCAAGTAATATTCACTATAAATCCATTTGCTTCCTTTATTACCTACTGTTCAATTCCCCTGTTGATTCTAAGGCTTCAAATAAACATTCCAGTTGATCATGATAATTGGCAACAGTTTCTAATAAACGACTGGAAAAGTTCCATTTTGTGGGAGCAAAATATGACAATCACTTTTTCAGGAATGTATCCAGAGGATTAGTTCGCTTTGTTGAAGAGCTAAAACATGTAACAAAACCGCCAAGTGAAAGAAAAATATGCGGCAAACCCTAATATGAGATATAGATTGTGACAGTACGAAGTTTAACTTGTGAGCAAAACAATGTATAAAAACTGCCTCCGGTATCACTCTCGACTGGACACCATTTAGTTCACCTGTCATTACTGCGGCCGCGTCGTATTAAGAGCTTACTCCTGCATTCAAATCGGTCCAGAACTTCCATAACCAGATTTGCGAGGGTACCTGTACTTCTGTCTGAGCTGATGTCACTAAACCCCAAAAACATTTCGACAAGCTCAGGAATGTATATATTCGCAACACAGTTGGTAATCGTAATAGAATTAGGAAGATTAGGATTACGCTACGGAGGGGACACGTAGCACCTCGACCCACACATGGATCCTGTGTGCATACACCCCCGGGAGGAACGGATGAGATGAAGGAACCGCAGATGACGTATGGGCTGCAGGACCGACCGGCGCATGCGACAAGGTCGCGCAGAGGTCCCTAACAGTTACAATCTTGGCCACCCAGCCAGAGAGCGCTCAAGGCAGCCCTGCCTACAGTGATATATTAAGAGACAGTGGCGACAAGTTGTGCATCGGCTATTATTGGTCTTCGAGGTCACGTCATATTATCCGCCATATTGTTGCTCGCTGTGCACATGTCTCCATATGCCAGTGCAGGTGTGACCGAATATAATCAGATTTTTCTGCTTATTTCATCGTAATAGCGATATAGCAATAAAAGACAACTATGCAAATCCATTCAGCGTTCAAACATACCGAGTTTTGCTGCAGTGAGATGCAGCAACTCTACCAAGAAGTGCATGTTAATGTGATATTTCCCAAAGTATCCGTTTTTTGTAATGAACAAGCGTTTAAATGGAAATGGATAATGTTTTCCAATCATTCCTTGAGAGGAGTATGAATTTGATTTGAAATATTGCAGTATACCTAGCTATGATGAACTCAAAAGAAAGATAATAGATTTCTTTCAAATACATTAAAAATTAGTTCTAAATAGCGCAAGACAGCTACCAAATGCTATGCCAGTAAATTTCCGTGTTGAGATCTACTTTTCCTAGAAGTATCAAATATAAAATGCTTAAAATATAACGGGAGCTTCTTTTACGGAATTACCCAAATGTTGTATCTTCTGTCAGCAGTGATTACATTCCAGCTTATAGTTCCACTGTTCACAGGTTCAAATCCAGCAAAAAGCTTGGAACTTTTGGGGCATAAAATCCGTTTGAATGGCTTTCCTTTTTTTTATTTCTACCCCACTTTCTTCCTCCACATCTCATATTCCCGCTGCCTCGTTCTTTCTCTCTAGTTCCCTCTTCCGCTCTCTCCCCTTATTTCACTCTCTCCCTCCGTCGCCTTCTTCCTCTCTGTGCAAAGCGCTACATGCGGTATTTTAAAACCAGGTAATAAAAACGGCATTTTCGGGGTTTTTATAAAAATTTAAACATAATTTCCGAATTGTATTGTTTACCACGACAACCAGCACGAATGAGTAGTAGTAACGAAAAAGGTGTTATATATAACATATGAAATACTCGTCCTCTATAAACTTTGTAAACACCACAACCTGTCAGAAACGCCATGATTATAAATTTTTGTTATGTAACGTTCTCGAAAGAATGAATAATAAGCCATATATTTAGATTTCTTTACTTTGAGCTCCACTGGAATCCCCTACCCTTTGGGGAAAAGTAATTAATATGCCACATAACCTATTCTATAAGTGGCACCTAAGGTTAGTTAATTTCCTCGTTTCGTAACAATCGCTTCCGTCATTCTTGCGTGAAAACGTAACGTGCGCGTAAATATATTTTAAAAATGCTAGATGGCATCAGGGCAGTTCATTACATCCGTTAACACACCAAAATTTAAAAGTTACGGGAAAAATCATCATCGGCTTCAGTTTTAGTATTAGCGTAAATTTGTAAATAAATTTCGGCAACTTCACAATAAGCGGGATCTATTGCCAAAAGAGGAGAACAAGAAAAACGGCTAACAAAACAAGATTTATATGCTAATTTCACGAGTCACACATGGGTATTTATAAACAATGTAAAACACAAGCGTTTATGCATGCGCGTGTTATACTTGGTGCATGACTTAATTTGTTTTCAACCTATAGGTAAGCGGATGCTCGGTTTTGTGCCTAAAATGAGAACGTGTGGTAATTGTATGTCATTTGTACATCACGATGTCATTATCATCGTTGTAATTCTCTTTTCTCGTGCCTATTCACATCACTTATGATGCTGATAGCTTGTACGTTAAAAAGAACGATATAATGCTTCGTTACTGATAAACATAATTCGTAGTGTAGAGCAAGTATGTTATAGTTCTAGAAGGCTTTGAAGCTACGAAGGAGTCTGTAAATGTAGATTTTAGTTTTAGATTATATTCGAATAACTCTGAATTAAAAACAATTAAGCCTTCGTTTCACACATTTTCATGGATGTATCCGCAGCGCCTTTGCTTGAGCTAGCAATGGGCTAATGGGCGGGGCTTTGGGCTTCCTTTTGCCACTGTCTCAAATAGTCACTGTACCCTACCAAACCACCGGAGGGTGACTCACAGGCCCACTCCAGCGGAGACCGGGGAAAGCTCGACCCAGCAGCATAGACTCGAGAGGCCGAGAAGAAATTCCAACACACAAGCCATCCGCGCCATCTGTCCGCAGTCGTCCGATATACAGCCTCGGAGCCAACCTGTAACGTGAAACAGGAAGATGAAATGAGAGGGAATGAGGGAAGAGAGATTCGGGGGAGTCAATTAACCTTTCCAGCATTTGTCTAGTGACCAGGGGAAATCCCCAAAAACCCATGGGCCAGGAAGGCCGCAGGAATTGAACCCACGATCTCCCGAATGCAGGCTACAGACGCAACCGTTTGAGCCATTCAGCTCAGTTAATCGTAATAATTTGCAAATATCTGAGGGCACACCTAAAAAAATTGAAATAAATATTGTTGACTTAATTTGTGACTTTATATCGTTTACCATAACGGCCTTGATACTCTGGATTATGTCATTCTATATCAAAGTTGAGGTACCAGAGAACACAGTTGACGTTGCCAAATGTTGTTTCAGCTTTTCGTCGTATTCTGAAATTAGCTGCAGGAGTTCCACGTAATTGCCACGATTGTTAAAACTTTCGCCGTCGTCATGTACGGGAAAGCCAGTTCATGTTTACCTAAAAAGCATGTCACCAAGGTTAGTCTTTTCAAAATTTCTCCATGTTACAGTGTCATTATGTTTAACAACGCTCTCAAACCTCTATTTATCTCTCTGCAAGTCTATACTATTTAATCAAATGTGCCCAAAGTTATTAAGGCTGAATGTGAGCGTCACACTTCTCATGTCTAGATATAGCAGTATGTAAATTATTAATGTCTGAATAGACGCTGCTTACTGTTCCAGTGTGAAATTTAATTCCTAATAATGAACAGGGCCAACAAAACAATATGCAGAGATTTCTGAGCCACACAACCATACATTTTTGTATAAAATTTAATACCTGTTAAATTTACGTGCACGTGTCTTATTCGCAGATTGCAGGTTTGACAGAGAAGAAACTGATCGCCTCTTTAATTTATATTACATTGCTCATTTATTGTTCTACTGTGAAATAATTTCTCAAATGCATTTACAATAATGTCTTCTTCAGCCATAATAGTTTTAAAACATGCCCCAAATATAAGCGTATACCACATCACACTACAATGTGAAAAATAGTACACGTAAAGCACTTCAGGGTTCACCTAGGCTTCACACTATAATACTGTTCGGTATGAATTAAAATGTTTGTGATCTCTGAAGGTTTAGCTTTTATTGCTCTAACGGTACTTTGACAATAGGTGTTTTCAAAATAAATTCATTCACCCGCCAAACCATTTACTTGCAATATATGTTTAGCCGATAGGTGGAGGGTTGGCGAATACAGTGTGCTGATAAGTGTCACTATGTTCAGAATCATGTCTAAAGTATTACATCTTATGGCCTCTGAGTGAAATAATTTTCTTGCATACAACCGGACATTCTGGCGGGCTTTATTTCGCTTATGTAGTTGTAGCAGAGGACAACCATGACGTCATCATCCAGGGCGAGGCTACTGTAGCACCATACCTCTGAGACTTGTAGAATTCCATCCACTTAATCAGAATCTTCTAGAATCATGGACCTGATATACGGGTTTGAGACTGAGAAAAATGTCACCAGTAGTTGGTGGAAGTCCCTCAGGTGCTTACACACGCAAGCTGTATTTTCTGTCTTCGATACCTATCATTTATTGTTTTTAGTAACTCCAGCATAAGTTTGTAATTACATTAGCGAAGCAACAGTGTTTGAAAACCTTTATTTGTGCAATGTAGGAGAGCTATAATACCAATAATGTGTTTGCTGTTTCATATGTCTTCCACTTGTTACTAATGTTTACTATCATAGTTCATGTAATCTATTGCTACATTAAATGTGAACTACCTGTATATTACATATTTCCTAATTTATCTGTTTGAGAATATAACTATTTGTGCCACGGTTACTGTGATGATTAAAGAAGAGATTGTTACAGTAGCGGATGTTATTGTCGGAAATATATTTAATTTAAAACATTACAGTGCCCGTAACTGTTGTGTTCGGATGTAAATCAAATTATGGTAAAGATTGGTACCGATATTCATATTTCCAAATGATAAAGATTTAAGAGAAAAATTGGACAGTATGCATAAATCATTAACACTATACGCCTTCGAAGGATTCAGCTACATGGGTACATCATTTTACTTCCTACCTTGTTATAAGAGAGCATAAACTCCTTTGTGATAACGGTTCTTTTGTAACAGTTCCAAAAAAGGAACTGGAGGAGGATTAAACTGCAGGATGGTGAATTTCCAACACCTTTATAAAATCAACCGTAGGATTTATGCTGTTATGTTGTTGTATGCAAAACTGTAGACTGCATGAATGTCTTGTAGTGTTGGTTTAAGATTATGAATTTCATATATTTCAGTTGCAGTGCTGGTTTAAAGTTATTTATTTGTTATAAGTCAACCTGTCGGTATGAACTCCCCTTGCAAAAATAGTATATAAGTGATGAATGACCTAAGAAATATTTATATTTTTGAATACTTTTTGCAAACTCCTAAATGAAAAGCTTTCAGTGAAAACAAAGTAAAATTCCACCGTAAAGCTTCTAATTCAACAGCTAATTACTGTAAAAAGCATTATTTCATAACAACCATCCAGTGTATATATAACTGTATATATAATATTGTGTAAAGTGTAGTAAACACTGTAGGAAATAGTGACAGATAGTTTTGAGTGAACTCAATCAGTGTCAAGTGCTACATCAACAGTTCTGTTTCATGCAAGTAGTACGCTGCTTGCAGTTTATATGAGGATGTGCTTTGGAATTGAAATACATAAGTAACCTTGTTTAGAAATGGTAAGTGGCAGGCAAAACTGTAGACTACATAAATATTGTTTGAGGTGATGTACTCCATTACTAATTGGCCACCATTTAATATTAATTGCATTCATTTTGTAAACGTTCGGTAAGTATTGAAATGTAATGAACAGTTCAACTTCATCACAAACGTAGACCGCAGGGGCTCACCTTTTGTGAGTACGGGTTAGGCGTACCCGGGGTACCCGAACCATCCATAGCCATTTTCACCCTTTCATCCCCGTCCGGTCGAGGTGGGTTCGTTCTCGTGACCGGGGGACTCAAGGTAGGCTCTCGTGCGTTCTGTGCATTTCATTCCACGTCGCCCCTCGCCATCGCTTCTTTCTTCTCTTCTGTTTATGCACATTTCGCCCCACGCCCATTCATTTACACGTCTCTTTTACTTCTTCGCAGGCCTACCTTGAGTGCGAAACGCCCACACACTTTTAGTTTCTTTTAACCTTTTATGTTAATCCTCCGTGGACACAGCCTGACGGATACCCGCGCACCGCGTGCGCAGGTGGGTGAGTGGGTAATGGCGTCATCCCCACCACCCGGGGTCGTCATGTAGGGTATGTGTTCGTATCCGCTGTTCAACTGCAGTCCCGCGGGGGGGCCATTGCATGAGCTGCTGACTTCCGACGGCCATTGGGTCCCTCTGTCTATGTACTGGGAGGTGTGACCCTGGGGTGAGATAGGTATAGATAGGCCACTCACCCAAGCCGGGGTAACGCCCGGGAACTCAGAGCCCGAGGTCGGAGACGGTTGCAATGGTGGAGGATTTCTTTCGCTATGGAGCACCCTTCCTCCATTAATACAAACAAGCGCCGAAAAGTAATTGTAACAGAAGTAGCACCGCCGTCATCTGGTTGTTATTTTGTCATTTCGAGAACAGAAGAAGGACAAAACTTTAAGAAGGTGAACCCTTTTATAATTCAGAAGGGCATAGATGCTATTGCTGGTGCGGTTCAATCATGCACTCGTCTACGGAATGGTTCCTTATTGGCACAAACTAAGTCCGATCAGCAAAGTCAGACCTTGTTGCGCGCTACGCTTCTCCACGGTTACCCCATCCGTGTCGAGAAGCACCGCACATTGAATTCCTGTCGGGGCGTCGTTACCACCCATAGCCTCGATGGTATATCGGACGAGGATCTAGTAGACTATCTAGCCGATCAAAAGGTGACTGCAGTGCATCGAGTGCAGGCCAAACGCCACGGCGTGTTGGTACCCACTCGTACCCTGTTACTAACATTTGATGGTGTCGATCTGCCCACGAGCATTTCCGCAGGGTACGAACGGATTTCTGTGAGGCCGTATATACCTAGACCTCTGCGTTGTTTCAAATGCCAACGTTTTGGGCATACGCAAGTCTCATGTAAGAGTGCCGTTAACATCTGTGAGACATGTAGCCAGCCCTCACACGAAGGTACCTGTTCAACAGCCCCCGTCTGCGTTAATTGTAAAGGGTCTCATTCTGCTTCGTTTGCCGACTGTCCGCGGTACTTGGACGAGAAGGCGATCCAGGAGATCCGGGTAAAGGAAAAACTCTCCTTCACTGAAGCCCGGAGGCGTTACCATGCGCGCCAACCTTCACTCCTGCGATCTGGCACATTTAGTTCTGTTGTTGCCTCGCCAGTAATACGAGTAGATGCCGAAACTCAGACTTGGACAATGACTGGATTAACCGCCACTACCATCCGGCCGTCCATTAAAGCTACTGTTACCAAGCCGTATAAACCTGGTCCAAAGTCAATGAAGTCGCAAGCCGTTGAAAAGAAACCCAAGCAGAAACTACGTAGGGAAGATTTTTTGAAAGACCCTCCGCGTGCGCGCGGTAACAAAAGTTCACCTTCTCCTCCTCGGAGGTCGCTGTCCCAGGAAGGTCCTGGGACAAGCCGCGCTCAGCGGCACCCCTCACCCATCGCCACCCACGTCGTCGCTGACACCTACTCCAGCGACCATTACGCCTGCATCGTTTCTCTTCTGTCGCACCACGTACAGCATTCCAGAGTACCTACCTGGATATTCGCAAAAGCCAACTGCAGCTTGTATTCCAGACTCGTGCATTTTGACGACCAGCCCTTCTCCGAAATTAACCAGCTAGTGCAGCACCTTACGTCTATTATTTTCGCTGCCGCCGAACGCGCAATACCCCGTTCATCCTCTTAACCTCGGCGGCCACCTGTTCCGTGGTGGAACGAGGATTGTCGGGACGCCGTTCGTGCCCGTAGAACTGCGCTTAGGGTGTTTCGGTGACACCCCACAATTGATAATTTGGTGACTTTTAAACAATCGCGCGCCAAGGCTCGTCGCATTATTCAGGATAGCAAGAAGGCGTCGTCGGCTCGTTTTGTCGAGTCTTTTAATCGCTTTACGCCTTCATCCGTTGTTTGGGATAAACTTCGTCGCTTCTCAGGTAAAGTGTCGCATTGTACTGTTTCTGGCCTTCAGGTTTCCAATGCCACTATAGTGGATCCGGCTGCCATCGCTAAAACTCTGGGTGCTGCCTTTGAAGCGGTATCCTGTTCAAACCATTATTCCGCCGGCTTTCGCTCTATCAAAGACCGGCTGGATTCCGACACCTTTAATTTTCGGTCTCCTAATACTGAGTGTTATAATGAACTTTTCACAATGAGGGAGCTGGAGCACGCTCTTCATTGCCCTAGGCACTCCGCTCCTGGCCCGGACGGCATTCATGTCCTGATGTTAAAGCACCTTTCAGCCGACAGTAAACTCTTTCTCTTACAGGTCTATAACCGTATTTGGCGAGACGGCATTTTTCCTTCCGTTTGGCGCGAAGCCACCATTGTGCCTATTCTTAAGCCTGGGAAGGATAGCCAACTACCTTCCAGCTACCGCCCTATCTCCCTCACCAGTTGCATTTGCAAGGTGATGGAGCGCATGATCAACGGGCGGTTGACATGGTGGCTTGAGTCTCAGAAACTTTTAGCGAACGCTCAGTGCGGATTTCGTCGCTATCGCTCTACCGTCGACCATCTGGTGTCCCTGTCGACGCATGTTATGAATGGATTTCTGAGGAAGTGTCAAACCGTGGCTGTGTTTTTTGACCTGGAGAAAGCTTATGACACTTGTTGGAGGGGCGGCATTTTACGTACACTTCACGCATGGAATATCCGCGGTCGTCTTCCCATATTTCTTCGGGAGTCCATGACGGACCGCGTCTTTCGTGTACGTGTGGGCTCGGTTTTATCTAGTCGTTTTATTCAAGAGAACGGAGTACCGCAGGGCTCTGTACTCAGTGTCACACTTTTTGCGATTGCTATCAACCCCATTGTAGATTGTATTCCACCTGGCATTTCATCGTCCCTTTTTGTTGACGATTTCGCTATTTATTGCAGTTCACGGCGGTCCTGTCTACTCGAACGCCGTCTCCAGAGCTGTATCGACCGTCTCTACGCCTGGAGTAACGCCAACGGCTTTAATTTCTCCGCTGAGAAATCCGTCTGCATCAACTTCTGGCGCCGGAAGTATTTCCCTCCGCCCTCTCTCCATCTAGGGCCAAGGATGCTTCCGTTTGCAGACGAGGCGAAATTTTTGGGGTTGATCTTTGATAGAAAGTTGTGTTGGACCTCGCACATTTCTTTTTTAAAAGCAAAGTATGACCGTTCTCTTAATCTTTTACGTGTTTTAAGTGGCACATCCTGGGGAGCTGATCGGACCGTGCTTCATCGCCTTTATCGCTCTTTGGTCCGATCCAAACTTGATTACGGGTGTATTGTTTATTCGTCGGCACGTCCATCTGTGTTACGTCGTTTGAATCCCATTCATCATCGTGGTATTAGAGTCGTTATAGGGGCCTTTCCAACTAGCCCCGTGCCCAGTCTTTACGCTGAGGCTGCAGAGCCTCCGTTGTCTTTCAGGCGTGAGATGCTCTTATGTAGCTATGCCTGTCGACTCTCCAGCTTGCCTGACCACCCGTCCTTCGCGGCATTTTACGAGGATTCACTTGACCGGCAATATTTATTTAGCTCTTCTGCTTTGCTCCCTCCAGGGGTACGATTTCGACTGCTACTTCGGCATTTGGACGTTACGCCAGCGCCGGCCCTTACCCGAGAGGAAACGCGTTTTCCTCCATGGTCGCGAGCTGAGGCCCACATCCACCTTGGGCTAACGTCGATGCCGAAAAATGCGACCCCTGCTTCTGTTCTTAGATCCGCCTTTTTAGAACTACAGGCGCAGTTCGGGGACTGTCATTTTATATATACTGATGGGTCTAAGACTGATGTTGGAGGAGGATGTGCCTTTGTTTTTGGTGTACAGAGTTTTACTTTTCGTTTACCAGGACAATGTTCAATTTTACCGCCGAACTTTTTAGCATTTATCAATCGGTTTTACACATCCAGCGGCACGACTTACGGCACTGTTTTATTTGTACGGACTCTCTGAGTGCCCTTCAGGCTATTCATGCGCTGTACCATTACCACCCACTCGTACAGCGCATACATGACCTGCTCCACTCGCTTGGTGTCTCTGGCATCTGCGTGTCCTTCGTGTGGATTCCAGGTCATGTGGGCATCTCAGGTAATGTGTCTGCCGACGCCGCTGCGAAATCGGCGATTTTATTACCCAGATTTTTTACTTCTGTTGTTCCCTCGTCAGATTCGTGTGTTATTTTACGTCGCCGCATCCTCTCGCGCTGGCGCGATGAGTGGACGGCCCTCCGGGGGAACAAGTTGCTGGAGGTTAAGCCTTTCCCGTTGATCTGGGGTACCTCTTCTCGTTCTTGTCGTAGGGAAGAGGTAATTTTAGCTCGTTTACGGATTGGACATTGTGTTTTTAGTCATAGGTATTTGCTCAGTGGTGACCCCGCACCACTCTGTGGGCAGTGTGACGTGCCCTTAACGGTGCGGCATATTTTAACAGAGTGTCAGGTTTTAGCTGCATTGCGTGCCCGTGTGGGTCTGCCTATTGGCCTAGCCAACGTTTTGGCAGACGACACGCGTGCTGTAGAATGTGTTTTACGTTTTATTCATGACAGTGATTTTACTCTGCGCATTTAATGCGTTGAGCGTCTTTTAGCTTAGTACTTTTATTCCGTCAGATTTTATGGGGACTCTAATCCCCAGTGGACATATGGCGCTCATGTCCCTCGCATTCTACAATTCTTGACACGTTTTAATCGTTTATTGCCTATGCTTTTAGTGTGTTGGTTTTTTCAGATATTTGTATTGTTATTATTGTTGTTATTGATATTAATTATTGTTGTTATTGTTATTATTGTTGTTATTGTTATTATTATTGTTATTGTTATAGTTATCTTCTTGTTATTTTTAGCTTTTTGGACATCGCGGTTTTACGCCCCGTTTTTTAATTATGCGGTTCTTTTACCTGGCTTTTATATTTTGACTTTATATTTTATACATTGTAAGGGCGCTGATGACCGCAGCAGTTTAGCGCCCTTAAGCCGCATATCATCATCATCACCATCATCATCACAAGCGTAGACCAGTGGAAACGTGGTGGTGTATAACACTGGATTTTTTGTTTAAGCTTTTACTTTTGCCCACCTAGAAGCCAGATTGTTTCTCAACCTAAACTTAAAGGACTACAATGACTATGAGTGGCATATAGCGCGTCACAGAATCGCATAGACAATAGTGGTACAATTTGTTTTAAGCGCTTTACTATTTTCCTTTCTAACTTCTCTTTTATTTTAACGGTTTAACGAATGTGTTAAACATTTTTCAGTATTATAGCAGTTTCTTACATATTTATATGAATTTTTGCTTTTAATACTTAAAAAATAAAACAATTAATATGTATGTGCAGTTACAGCAGTGTAAGTTAAAGCTCGTTCCCATTTGGCAGTTTTAATCTCCGAAACTTAAGTCACCAATTTAAATGATCTAGATTTCTTATTAGTTGCCAATGCTTCTTCTGAATAAATATAAATATATTAATTTAGCCTTCCCTTCTAACCGGAAAGAATGTAGTACTCGGAAAAATACACGGTTATGAGTGTACAGGTTAAAGTATGAACAATCTACTTACAAAGAAAACAGGTTGGTTAATTTAGACAAAGAAAAAAGTAAGGAGATATAACAGAAGAAAATTAGAAAATGAAAACGGAAAAGAAGGAGGAGGAGAGAGAGAGAGAATTTAGAAACCAGACTTATAGCGCCACGTCGTTTCCTAAACAAAGTATGGTTCTGTGTCCTGTTTTCGTGCTCCTGCTTAGAGCCCGGCAAATCTCTCTGTCTCTCTCTCTCAGCTCTGTTGTCTTACAAGGGTGAACGCGGCACTAAAGTTGACCGAGAAGGGAAGGTACTTGCTGCAAACATCCTGCTCTACACCTACTGCGGCAAACTGGTAAACCCCTTGCTTCATTTCGGACGCCGAGCATAAGAGCGGCTGTAGCAAAGCGAATGCGTCTTCCAGTAATGCGATGTTATATAAAGTAATATCCGCTCCATGATTCCTTGTAGTTTTGGAAACTTGGGTAATTCTTGATAAAGGAGGGGTACCCAAACCAATACAATGTTCCCCAACACGACAAAGCGGAAAGACAGGGCAGTCGATCTATACATCCCCAGTCGAGGACATGAAAATAGGGAAAGCCAGATGAGCGCACACATACAGAAAACAATTTAATGCCATGCGCAAGGGAAAAACGAAGGCAACAATTGTGGTAATATAACTAGGGAACAAGCATTACAAGAAGAAAATATGCTGGTTGCACAAAATAAACACAGCTTTACGTAAATGAAAATAATATAAAAATTGGAAGAATAAAGAAGATAGGGAAGGGGTAAATGGAGAAGTACGAGGGACTTCAGCGCTACAGGAAGATGAAATCAGTAGAGGGTACCCTGTTAAAGCTACAATTTAAGTAAGTAAAGGATTACACATAATTTTATATAAAGAAGAGGTAGGAACACGATATAAATAAATAAAGCGTCAGGCCTGGCTCATAATACTAAAGTGTGCAGACATAAATATATAAAAAAGAAATTCTAGAAAAATAAAGCTTAGGAACACGTACAAAATTTAGGGTAAAAGGAAGGAAGAGCACCTCGAGACAAAGGGAAAAGACAGGAAAAAAGTAAAAGAGATATAACAGAAGAAAATTAGAAAATGAAAACGGAAAAGAAGGAAGAGGGGAGAGAGAGAGAGAGAGAGAGAGAGAGCCTGACAGGGAGAACCCAACTTTCTCTTCGAAAAAAGTATAAGATAAAGCCATGCATCTGTCCGAGGACCTCAAAAGTTAGAGCAGAGGCATGAATAAAAGGATCAAGATGCGCTGCCAGGGCGAGAAATTCGAGCAAAGGCACAGGAATACTGTAGAAAGTCGAGACCAGTCAGTTTATTATG
The DNA here is from genome assembly GCA_030765065.1 of Deroplatys truncata. Classification (NCBI taxonomy): domain Eukaryota; kingdom Metazoa; phylum Arthropoda; class Insecta; order Mantodea; family Mantidae; genus Deroplatys; species Deroplatys truncata. The sequence goes on from CM060990.1 coordinate 376,280,205, forward strand.
TGAAGCGTGGGCGGTAGTGAACTTACGCGTAACGAAATCTTGTAAGTGGAACGAAAACTCTAACAATTTTAATAATGTGGTATGGTCCCATATACCGAGAGGCAAGCTTCTATGAAAAAGGTTTGGAAACCTCACTTAAAGTATAATTGCGCAGAAGTACTATATCACTCACTTGAAACGGAACCGGATTACGATCTGAATTATAACGTGAGGCACGGTCAATGAAATTCCGTCGAATATATTGAGAAGTTTCATGTCAGACACACCAAATAGAAGTGGGAGATGCATCGACCGGAAGTAAGTGATGTAACGATCATCGGTTAGTCAGCGGACAAACAACTCGGAATTTAAAAATAATATGAAGTGTAACTTGTTTACGAGCCTTATGAATCACGGTACCTGAAAAAAATGGTGGTCGGACAAATGCAAATACCACTGTTGAGGATTTTCTGAATGGAATGCAATAAGAGTACTTTTAAGGTCCGCCCCAGTTCCGCCAAAAAGGGGCGGGGGTAACAGGGAGATGTATGTACAAATTGTGTGCTCCGTTTGAAGAGAAAAATGCAAAAAAAAAAAAAAAAAACACGCGAAAGAAAACATGAAGCATTATCCGCCACCAAGGAGTGTCGTAAATCAAAGGCGGCAAAAATACTAATAGAACTATAATGGTACTAGTAGAAGTAAATATTCCGCTGGTGCCAACCAAATAAATTCAGAAAAGATATTTACAACGACAAAAATGTATGTATCCATTAACAGAACCAGGTAAAAAAACACGAAATAAATAGAGGCGATGAATAGGGTAGGGCAGCCTGTTTCGAACTAAGAAACCCCAGTTTGGCAGCAAACGCACAAGATGACAACTTAGAAGAAAATCCGCGATATCACGATACATATGTTTCCACGCAACACAATGGACGCCAATAGAACACACATGTAAGTATGTAAAACCAAAAGCAATAAGTTGGCCGGCAACAAAATCTTAAAAGCTATTGAACCAAGCAACCAGACATACAACAATTCATCTTTTAAGGCATACCCAGCCGGCATATTCCCGGCTTTACAGTCACGCCAGATAGGACCAAGAACTGTATCCGTCTTTTGATGAACAGACAAGGATGTAAAGTCTGCCGGAAAATCCTTTGTAAAACTACTGGCTACGTAAACTGAAGGAGGATCAGGCTAGTGAAACATACAAGGTAGGACGTCACCTACGGAATTACCAGAACTTCGGATATGCCGAATGGTAAACTGAAATGAGCTCAATTTAACAGATAAATACGCAAGATTTTCGGTTTTACGAAAGCGCGAAATTACCCAAGTTAACGCTTGATTATTGTACTCGAGAAGCAAAGGTGCATGTTCCATAAATATACGAAACCTGTACAAAGTTGTAAGAACCGAGGGAGCTTCCACCTCATTAACCAAAGTTCTTCGCTCTGCGTCAGACAGGCGACGCAAAATATAATAAATAAGCTGACGACCTTGGCCTGAATCCTAAAGCAAGACCACCGGGACCGCTGCCCGAGAGGTTTAGTAAAGATTTAGAAGGCTTAGTTAAGTCAGGCATACCTGATACCGAGGGATTCATACCTGTGGATTTTAAACGAAGAAAATCCTGTTGATGTAAATATAACCAATGGAACTTTATCCCTTTCCTCCAAAGGTCAAATAAGGTTTGCACTATTAAAGAAAACTTGGAATTAAACATGAAAAAGAAAGGTAGATTTCCCAAAACGATGAAAGGTGTTTTGGTGTAGTCGGAGCCGAAAATTCACGATCTGCCAAGGTACGTGTTGAATAAACAGAAATGCTAGCCGTCAAAGTAAATGGTCCCAAAATGAAATGTGGGTTGTAGCAAACTTTACTTTCGTCGGACTAACGCTGAAGTCAGCTTGATGAGCACACTAAAACGCTGTACGTTGATGCTCAATATGAGTGTCGACGTTCGAAGAATAGATTAAAAGATCATCGAGATAGTAAAACACAAATATTTATTTAACTTTACGCAAGATATCATCCAGTAGAAAAGATAACACCTGAGCACGGGTTGAAAAACCCAAAAGTACACGGCGAAATTAGTATAAGTTCCAAGGAGTTTAAATGCCATTGACGATTCGGCTAACGGAATTTGGCAATACGCCTATTTGAGATCTAGAGTAGTAAGTAAATCTGGCGCCACCGTTAATATACGCTGTAGAATGCCGCTCGGACAGTGATGATGAGATGCGGTTTAAGGGAGCTAAATAGCTAAGGTCATCAGCGCCCTTACAAGGTATAAAATTTAAGTCCAAAAAATAAAAGACGGGTAAAAAAAACGCTTGCTTAAAAAACGGGCCACAAACCCGCAATGTCCAAAAGCTAAAAATCAAAACACCAAACACAAAAACGAACACGCTAAAAGCATAGTCAATAAAAGAGAAAAACAACGTGTAAAGAACTGTAGAATGCGTGGGACATTAGCGTCAGATGTCCACTAGGGAGTAGACGCCCCATTAAAAGACAATATAAAATCACACAGTCAAAAGACGCTCAGCGCATCAATTGCGTCTGCTAAAACCAATGTCACTGATAAAACGTAAAAGACATTCTACAGCACGCGCGTCGTCTGCCAAAACGTTGGGTAGGCCAACAGGCAGACTAACACGAACGCGCAACGAAGCTAAAACTTGACATTCCTTTAAAATGTTACGAACCGTTAAGGGCGCATTACACTGCTCACACAGTGGTGCGGGGTCACCACTGAGCAGGTATCTATGACTAAAAAGACAATCTCCGATTCGTAAACGAGCTAAAAGTACCTCTTCCCGACGACACGAACGAGAAGAGGTACCCCAACTAACGGGAGAGGCTTAACCTCCCGCAACTTGTTCCCCCGGAGGGCAGTCTACTCATCCCTCCAAAGCGAGAGGATGCGGCTACGTAAAATAACAAACAAATCTGTGGAGGGAACAACAGAGGTAAAATATCTGGGTAATAAAATCGCCGACACGTCAGCGGCGTCGGCAGGCTCATTACCTTAGATGCCCACATGACCTGGATTCCACATGAAGGAGACGCTGATGCCAGAGACACCAAGCGAGTGGAGCAGGTCATGAATGAGCTGTACGAGCGGGAGGTAACTGTACAGCGAGTTAATACTTTGAAGAGCACTAGGGAGTCTGAACAAATAAAACAGTGCCGAAACACGTGCCGCTGTATGTATAAAAGAGGCAGATAAATGCTAAAGATTTCGGCGGTAAAAATCGAACACTGCCCCGGTAAACGAAAGGAAAAACTATTTCCACCACAAAGGCACATCCTACTCCAGCATCAGTCTTAGATCCAACGGTAAAGATAAAATGAAAGTCCCCGAATTGCGACTGAAGTTCTAAAAACGTTGATCTAAAGATTGAAGAAGGGGTTGCATCCTTCAGCATCGACGATAACCCAAGATGGCAGTGGGCCTCAGCGCGAAACCATGGAGGAAAACGCGTTTCGCCTCTCGGAAGTGCCGGCGCTGGCGTAACGTCCAAATGCCGAAGAAGTTGTCGAAATTGAACACCTGGAGGGAGCAATGCAGAGGAGCTAACTAAATATTGCCGATCAACCGAATCCGCGTAAAATATCGCGAAGGACGCGTGGTCAGGCAAGCTGGAGAGTCGACAGGCATAGCTACACAAAAGCATCTCACGCCCGAAAGGAGAGCGGAGGCTCTGCAGCTTCAGCATATAGGCTAGGTACAGGGCTGATGGGAAAGGCCACTGTAGCGACTCTTATGCCACGATGGTTGATGATGATGCTGTGATAGGGCTTATGGGCGCTCAACTACTAGGGTTATTAGCGCCCTTACAATGTATAAAATATAAAATCGAAAAGTCAAAAAACTAAAAAACCCATACACAAACCCGCTTGGTCAAAAACGCTAAAAACACAACAGACCAAAAGCTAATCTCTACACACTAAAATCATGGTCACTAAAGGAATAAAACGTGTCAAGAACTGTAGAATGCAAGGGACATGAGCGCCTTATGTCCGTCGGAGAGAAGAGCCCCATTAAAACTGACAATATAAAATCTCAAAGCTAAAAGACGCTCAGCGCATTAAATGCGACGATTAAAACCAATGTCACTTATAAAACGTAAAAGACATTCTACAGCATGCGCGTCGTCTGCCAAAACGTTGCCTATGCCAACAGGCAGACCCACGCGAACGCGCAGTGGAGCTAAAACTTGACATTCAGTTAAAATGTGACGCACCGTTAAGGGCACGTCACACTGCTGACACAGTGGAGCGGGATCACCACTGAGCAGGTAACTATGACTAAAACGGCAATGTCCAATTCGTAAACGGGCTAACAGTACCTCTTCCCGAAGTGAAGAACGAGAAGAGGTACCCCAGATTAACGGGAGAGGCTTAACCTCCCGCAACTTGTTCCCCCGGAGGGCCGTCCACTCATCGCGCCAGCGCGAGAGGATGCGGCGACGTTAAATAACATACGAATCTGACGAGGGAACAACAGAGGTAAAAAATCTGGGTAACAAAATCGCCGATTTCGCAGCGGCGTCGGCAGACTCATTACCTGAGATGCCCACATGACCTGGAATCCACATGAAGGACACGCTGATGCCAGAGACACCAAGCGAGTGGAGCAGGCCATGTATGCGCTGTACGAGTGGGTGGTAATGGTACAGCGCAGTAATACTCTGAAGGGCACTCAGAGAGTCCGTACAAATAAAACAGTGCCGTAAGTCGTGCCGCTGAATGTATAAAACGGATTGATAAATGCTAAAAAGTTCGGCGGTAAAAATTGAACATTGTCCAGGTAAACGAAACGTAAAACTACAGTGACCAAAAACAAAGGCACATCCAACTCCAGCTTCAGTCTTAGATCCATCGGTAAAGATAAAATGGAAGTCCCCGAATTGAGCCCGTACTACTAAAAAAGCCGATCTAAAGACTGAAGAAGGGGTCTCAGTCTTCGGCATCGACGTTAGCCCAAGGTGACAGTGAGCTCAGTGCGGGACCATGGAGGAAAACGCGTTTCCCCCCGTGGAAGGGCCGGCGCTGACGGAACGTCTAAATGCCGAAGGAGCTGTCGAAAGCGAACCCTTGGAAGGAGCAAAGCAGAGGAGCTAATGAAATAGTGACGATCAAGTAACTCCTCGAAAAATAACTCGAAGGACGGGTGGTCACGCAAGCTTGAAAGTCGACAGGCATAGCTGCACAAAAGCATCTCACGCCGGAAGGACAGCGGAGGCTCTGCAGCATCAGCATACAGACTGGGAACAGGGTTGGTTGGAAAGGCCCCTGTAGCGACTCTTATGCCACGATGGTGAATGGCACACAATAGACGTAACACAGATGGACGTGCCGATGAATAAATAATGCACCCGTAGTCAAGCTTGGATCAGACCAAAGAGCGATAAAGGCGAAGAAGGAAGGTCCGATCAGCTCCCCAGGATGTGCCACTTAAAACACGTAAAAGAATAAGAGAACGCTCACACTTTGCTTTTAAAAAGGAATTGTGCGAGGTCCAACACAACTTCCTATCAAAAATCAACCCCAAAAATTTCACCTCGTCTGCAAACGGAAGCATATCCGGCCCAAGATGGAGAGAGGGCGGAGGGAAATATTTCCGGCGCCAGAAGTTGATGCAGACGGATTTCTCGGCGGAGAAATTAAAGCCGTTGGCGTTACTCCAGGCGTAGAGACGGTCGATACAGCTCTGGAGACGGCGTTCGAGTAGACAGGTTCGCCGTGAACTGCAAGAAATGGCAAAATCATCAACAAAAAGAGACGCTGAAATGCCAGGTGGAATACAATCAACACTAGGGTTGATAGCTACTGCAAAACGTGTGACACTAAGTACCGAGCCCTGCGGTACTCCGTTCTCTTGAATAAAACGACGAGATAAAACCGAGCCCACACGTACCCGAAAGACGCGGTCCGTCATAAACTCCCGAAGAAATATGGGAAGACGACCGCGGATATTCCATGCGTGAAGTGTACGTAAAATGCCGCCCCTCCAACATGTGTCATAAGCTTTCTCCAGGTCAAAAAACACAGCCGCGGTTTGACACTTTCTCAGAAATCCATTCATAATATGCGTCGACAGGGACACCAGATGGTCGACGGTAGAACGATAGCGACGAAATCCGCACTGAGCGTTTGCTAGAAGTTTCTGAGACTCAAGCCACCATGTCAACCGCCCGTTGATCATGCGCTCTTTCACCTTGCAAATGCAACTGGTGAGGGAGATAGGGCGGTAGCTGGAAGGCAGTTGGTGATCCTTCCCAGGTTTGAGTATAGGGACAATGGTGGCTTCGCGCCAAACGGAAGGGAAAAGGCCGTCTTGCCAAATACGGTTATAGACCTGTAAGAGAAAGATTTTACTGTCGGCTGAAAGGTGCTTTAACATCAGGACATGAATGCCGTCCGGCCCAGGAGCGGAGTGCCTAGAGCAATGAAGAGCGTGCTCCAGCTCCCTGATTGTAAAACGTTCGTTATAACATTCAGTGTTAGCAGACCGAAAAGTATGTGGTGCGGAATCCATCCAGTGCTTAATACAGCGAGTGCCGGCGGAATAATGGTCTGAAAAGGAAACCGCTTCAAAGGCAGATCCTAGGGTGTTAGGGATGGCAGCCGGATCTATTATGATGGTATTGGGAACCTGAAGGTCAGAAACAGTACAATGCGACAGTTTACTTGAGAAGCGACATAGTTTATCCCAAACAACAGATGAAGGCGTAAAGCAATTAAAAGACTCGACAAAACGAGCCCACGACGCCTTCTTGCTATCCTGAATAATGCGACGAGCCCTGGCGCGCGATTCTTTAAAAGTAACCAAATTATCAAGTGTAGGGTGTGGCCGAAACACCCTAAGTGCAGTCCTACGGGCAGGAACGGTGTCCCGACAATCCTCATTTCACCACGGAACAGGTGGCCGCCGAGGTTGAGAGGAGGAACGGGGAATTGCGCGTTCGGCGGCAGAGAAAATCGTAGACGTAAGGTGCTGCACTAGTTGGCTAATGTCGGCGAATGGCTGATCGTAAAAATGCACGAGGCTGGAATACAAGCTCCAGTCGGCTTTTGAGAATATCCAGGTAGGTACTCTGGAATGCTGTACGTGGTGTGACAGAAGTGAAACGATGCAAGAGTAATGGTCGCTGGAGTAGGTGTCAGCGACGACGTTCCACTGAAGACGACGAGCAAGCTGGAGTGAGCAAATGGCAAGGTCCAGGTGAGAGAATGTACCAGAAGAATCAGAAATAAAAGTAGGTGCACCTGTATTGAGAATGGAAAGATTGAACTGGTAAAAAATGTCCGAAAGAAGAGTTCCCCTCGCACAAGCCCTTGGCGAACCCCACAGTGGGTGATGGGCATTAAAATCTCCCAACAGAAGAAATGGTGTTAGGAGAGCGGACAGGAGAGCACGAATGTCCGCGGGAGCGAGGGGAGACGATGGAGGTAAATACACAGAGCAAACAGAAAACAAAAAGCCGGGTAAGTGAAGGCGAACGGCAACAGCTTGCAAGTCGGATGTAAGTGTGACAGGTTTAAAATGAACGTCGTTACGCACTAACAAAATGACACTTCCATGAGCAGAAGAAACCCTCCTCCGGTTCAAGGTCCTAGCGAACCGGAGTATATCCTCGGAGATCAAAAGGATCGTGAGGGCGAAGCTTAGTCTCCTGCAAACATACGATAATAGGCGAATGGGAACGCAATAAAAGTTGTAATTCCGCCCTAGGCGATCGTACAACACGTAAATTCTAGGTCAGGATAGCCATGAATAAAAGCGATAAATTGTCCACTTAGAAGGGCGGCTTAAAATAATCTTTTGCTTAACCTTTGGGCTTGGGCTTTTTGTATGGAGTTGGTCAGATTCCATAGCTTCCTCGGAGGGAGGGCCCACGCGCTCAGTGCCAGAAACCGATTTAAGCGCCGTGAATCGGTTCTGGGTGGCGATGGGTGAGGGGTGCCGCTGAGCGCGGCTTGTCCCAGGATCTTCCTGGGACTGCGACCTCCGAGGAGGAGAAGGTTGAACTTTTCTTACCGCGCGCACGCGGAGGGTCCTTCAGAAAATCTTCCCTACGAAGTTTGTGCTTTGGTTTCTTTTCAGCGGCTTGCGACTTCATAGACTTTGGACCAGGCTTATAGGGCTTGGTAACTGTAGCCTTAATGGACGGCCGGATGGTAGTGGCGGTTAATGCAGTCATGGTCCACGTCTGAGTTTCGGCATCTACTCGTGGAACTGGCGAGGCAACAACAGATCTAAATGTGCCACATCGCAAGAGGGAAGGTTGGGGCGCATGATAACGCCTCCGGGCCTCAGCGAAGGAGAGATTTTCCTTTACGCGGATCTCCTAGATCGCCTTCTCGTCCAAGTACCGCGGACAGTCAGCAAACAACGTAGAATGAGACACTTTACAATTAACGCAGACGGGGGCTGTTGAACAGGTACCTTCGTGTGACGGCTGGCTACATGTTGCACAGATGTTAACGGCACTCTTACATGAGACTTGCGTATACCCAAAACGTTGGCATTTAAAACAACGCAGAGGTCTAGGAATATAAGGCCTCACAGAAATCCGTTCGTACCCTGCGGAAATGCTCGTGGGCAGATCGACACCATCAAATGTTAGAAACAGGGTATGAGTGGGTTCCAAAACGCCGTCGCGTTTGGCCTGCACTCGATGCACTGCTGTCACCTTTTGATCGGATAAATAGTCTACTAGATCCTCGTCCGATATACCATCGAGGCTATGGGTGGTAACGACGCCCCGACAGGAATTCAATGTGCGGTGCTTCTTGACACGGATGGGATAACCGTGGAGAAGCGTAGCGCGCAACAAGTTCTTACTTTGCTGATCGGACTTATTTTGTGCCAATAAGGAACCATTCCGTAGACGAGTGCAGGATTGAACCGCACCAATAATAGCATCTATGCCCTTCTGAATAATAAAAGGGTTCACCTTCTCAAAGTTTTGTCCTTCTGTTCTTGAAATGACCAAGTAACAACCAGACGACGGCGGTGCTACTTCTGTTACATAAACCTTTCGGCGCTTGTTTGTATTAATGGAGGAAGGGTGCTCCATAGCGAGATAAATTCTCCACCATTGCAACCGTCTCCGATCTCGGGCTCTGAATTCCCGGGCGTTACCCCGGCTTGGGTGAGTGGCCTATCCATACCAGACTCACCCCAGGGTCACACCTCCCAGAACATAGACAGAGGGACCCAATCGCCGTCAGAAGTGAGCAGCTCATGCAATGGCCCCTCCGCGGGACTGCAGTTGAACAGCGGATACAAACACAAACCCTACATGACGACCCCGGGTGGTGGGGATGACGCAATTACCCACTCACCCAGCTGCGCACCCCGTGCGCGGGTATCCGTCAGGCTGTGTCCACGGAGGATTAAAAGAAAAGATAAAACAAATAAAACTGTGTGGGCATTTCGCACGCAAGGTAGGCCGGCGGGGAAGAAAAAGAGATGTGCGAATGTCGTGGTTCGAAATGGCCGGAAAGTGACAAGGGAAGGAAGAAACGATGGTGAGGTGCGGTATGAATGGAATACAAAGAACGCACAAGAGCCTACCTTGTGTCCACCGGTCACGAGAAGAACCCACCTGGACCGGATGGGGGTGAGGGGATGAATATGGCAATGATTGGCTCGAGAACCCCCGGGTGGGCCAAAAACCCGTACTCACATAAGGTGAGCCCCTGAGAGGACAACGATGGTGATGGCATTCAATAGACATAAAGCAGGTGGACGCGACGAATAGATAATGCACCCGTAATCAAGCTTGAATCGGACCAAAGAGCGATAAAGATGTAGAAGGACGGTCCGATCAGCTCCCCAGGATGTGCCACTTAAAACACGTAAAAGATTAAGAGAACGAATACACTTTGCTTTTAAAAGGAAATGTGAGAACTCCAGCTCAGCTTTCGATCAAAGATCAACCACCAAAATTTCACCTCGTCTGCAAATGGAAGGACCTCCAATCCAAGATGGAGAGACGGTGGAGGGAAAGCCTTCCGGCGCCAAAAATTGATGCGGACGGATTTCTCGGCGGAGAAATTAAAGCCGTTGGCTTTACTCCAAGCATAGAGGCGGTCGACACGGCTCTGGAGACGGCGTTCGAGTAGACTGGTCCTCCGTGAACAGCAATAAATGGCAAAGTTGTCAACAAAAAGGGACGATGAAATGCCAGGTGGAATACAATCAACAATGGGGTTGATAGCTATCGCAAAAAGTGTGACACTAAGTACTGAGCCCTGCGGTACTCCGTTCTCTTGAATAAAACGACTAGATAAAACCAAGCCCACACGTACACGAAAGACGCGGTCCGTCATAAACTCCCGAAGATATATGGGAAGACGACCGCGTGTATTCCATGCGTGAAGTGTACGTAAAAGGCCGCCCCTCCAACAAGTGTCATAAGCTTCCTCCAGGTCAAAAAACACAGACACGGCTTGACACTTTCTCAGAAATCCATTCATAATATGCGTCGAATGGGACACCAGATTGTCGACGGTGGAGCGACAGCGACGAAATCCTCACTGAGCGTTCGCTAGAAGTTTCTGAGACTCAAGCCACCATGTCAACCGTCCGTTGATCATGCGCTCCATCACCTTGCAAAGGCAATGGGTGAGGGAGATAGGGCGGTAGCTGGAAGGTAATTGACGATCCTTATCAGGCTTAAGTATAGGGACAATAGTGGCTTCGCGCCAAACAGAAGGAAAAAAGCCGTCTTGCCAAATACGGATATAGACCTGTAAGACTTTACTTTCGGCTGAAAGGTGCTGTAACATCAGGACATGAATGCCGTCCGGCCCAGAAGAGGAGTGCCTAGAGCAATGAAGAGCGTGCTCCAGCTCCCTCATTGTGAAAAGTTCGTTGTAACATTCATTATTAGCAGACCGAAAATTGTATGTTGCGGAATCCAGCTGGTCTTTAATAGAGCGGAAGCCGGTTGAATAATGGTCTGAACTGGAAACCGCCTCAAAGGCAGCACCCGGAGTGTTAGCAATGGCAGCCGGAGCCACTATGGTGGCATTGGAAACCTGAAGGCCAGACACAGTACAATGCGACACTTTACCGGAGAAGTGACGAAGTTTATCCCAAACAATAGAGGAAGGTGTTAAGCGATGAAAAGACTCGACAAAACGAGTCCACGACGCTTTCTTGCTATCCTGAATAATGAGACGAGCCCTGGCGCGCGATTGTTTAAAAGTAACCACATTATCAAGTGTATGGTGTCGCCGAAACACCCTAAGCGCAGTCCTACGAGCACGAACGGCGTCCCGACAATCCTCGTTCCACCACGTAGCAGGAATACGCCAAGGGTAAGAGGATGATCGGGGAATTGGTCGTTCGGCGGCAGATAGAATCGTAGACGTAAGCTGCTACACCATTTGGTTAACGTCAGTGAAGAGCTGGTCCATAAAAGACACGAGGCTGGAATACAATCTCCAGTTGGCTTTTGTGAATATCATGGCAGGTACCCTGGAATGCTGGACGTGGTGAGCAGAAGAGAAACGATGCAGGGGTAATGGTCGCTGGAGTAGGTGTCAGCGACGACGTTCCACTGCTGACGACTAGCAAGCTGGAGTGACGGCAAGGTCCAAGAGAGAGAGTGTACCGGAAGAATCAGAAAGAAACGTAGGCTCACCTGTGTTGAGAATAGAGAGGTTGAACAGATCAAAAATGTCACAAAGTAGAGTTCCCCTCGCACAAGACCTTGGCGAACCCTACAGGGGGTGTTGGGCATTAAAATCTCCCAACAGAAGAAAATGTGTTGAGAGAGCAGACAGGAAAGCGCGAATGTCCGCTTTAGCGAGGGGAGACGATGGAGGTGAATACACAGAGCAAACAGAAAAGAAAAACCCATGTAACTCTGGTTTAACGGCAACAGCTTGCAAGTCGAACGTAACAGTGAGAGTTTGAAAATGAACGTCGTTACGCACTAATAACATGACACCTCCATGAGCAGGAATACCCTCCTCCGGTTCAAGATCGTAGCGAACCGGAGTATACCACGAAGATCAAAAGGGTCGTGAGGGCGAAGCTTGGTCTTTTGCAAACACACGACCATAGGTGAATGGGAGCGCAATAAAAGTTGCAGTTTCGCCCTATGCGATCGTACACCACGTAAATTCCAGGTCAGGATAGCCATTAAGAAAAGGGATAGGCTGTCTACTTAGAAGGGCGGCTTAAAATTATCTTTTGCTTAACCTTTGGGCTCGGGCTTTTGGAATGGAGTTGGTTAGACTCCATAGCCTCCTCGAAGGGAGGGCCCACGCGCTCAGAAACAGAAACCGATTCAAGCGCCGAGAATCGGTTCTGGGTGGCAACGAGTGAAGGGGGCGGCTAAAGGCGGCTTGTCCCAGGAGAATCCTTGGACTGCGACCTCCAAGAAGGAGAAGTTCAACTCTTTTTACCGCGCGCACCGGAGGGTCTTTAAGAAAATCATCTCGGCGAAGTTTCTGATTTAGCTTTTTCTCTGTGCCTTGAGACTTAAGAACCTTATTACCAGCTTTAGATGCTTTTATAAGGCGTGTTAGAAACAGACGGCCGGGTGGTGGTGGCGGTCAATGCAGTCATGGTCCAGGTGTGTCTTTCGGCATGCTTCCGGTGTACAGGCGAGGCAACAACAGAACTAAATGTGCCCGATCGCAGGAGCGAAGGCTGGCGCGCATGCTAACGCCTCCGGGCTTCGGCGAAGGAGTTTCTCCTTTACCCGGATCTCCTGGATCTCCTTCTCGTCCAAGTACCGCGGAGAGTCGGAAAATGATGCAGAATGAGACCGTTTGCAATTAACCAGACGGGTCCTGACTAACAGGTACCTTCGTGTGACGGCTGGCTACATGAGGCACAGATGAATACGGCACTCTTACAAGAGACTTGCGTATGCCCAAAACACTGGTATTTGAAACAACGCAGAGGTCTAGGAATATATTGCCTCACAGCCACACGTTCGTACCCTGCTGAAATACTAGTGGGCAAATCGACGCCATCGAACATGAGAAACAGGGTACGTGTAGGTACCAACACACCGTCGCGTTTATCCTGCACTCGATGAACCGCTGTAACCTTTTGGTCGGAAAGATAGTCGATCAGCTCATCGTCTGATATTCCGTCGAGGCTGTGAGTGGTGACGACGCCTCGACAGGAATTCAAGGTGCGGTACTTCTCAACACGGATAGGATAACCGTGGAGATGCGTGGCGCGCAGCAAGGTCTTACTTTTTTGGATCGGACTTACTCTGAACCAACAATGAACCGTTTCGTAGGCGAGTGCAGGAATGTACAGGACCTGCAATTGAGTCAATGCATTTCTGAATTATAAAAGGGTTCACCTTCTCGAATGATGGTCCTTCCTCTGTACGGGTAATCACTAAGTAACAACCAGCTGTTGGTGGTGCTACTTCTGTTACAATAACTTTTCGGCGCTTGTTGTTAATCTTGGAGAAAGGGTGCTCCATAGCGAAAAAAATCCTCCACCATTGCAACCGTCTCCGACCTCGGTGTCTGACTTCCCGGGCGTTAGCTCAGCTTGGATGAGAGGCCTATCTATACGAAACTCACCCCAGGGTCGCACCTCCCAGAACCTAGACAGAGGGACCCAATCGCCGTTCAAAAGTCAGCAGCTCATGCAATGGCCTCCCCCGGGACTGCAGTTGAATAGCGGATACGAACACAAACCCTACATGACGACGCCGGGTGGTGGGGATGACGCCATTACCCACTCACCCAGCTGCACACCCAGTGCGCGGGTATCCGTCAGGCTGTGTCCACGGAGGATTAAAATAAAAGGTTAAAAGAAACTAAAGGTGTGTGGGCGTTTCGGACTCAAGGTAGGCCGGCGAAGAAGAAAAGAGATGTGTAAATGAATGGACGTGTTGCGAAATGTGCAGAAATAGAAGAGAATAAAGAAACAATGGCGCGGGGCGAGATGGAATGAAATGCACAGAACGCACGAGAGCCTACCTTGAGTCCCCTGGTCACGAGAACGAACCCACCTCGACCGGACGGGGATGAAGCGATGAAGATGGCGATGAGTGGCTCGGGAACCCCCTGGGTACGCCAACACCCGTACTCACATAAGGTGAGCCCCTGGGGGGGGGTTCGGACAGTGGCATTGAATCTTGTAAGTTACATTTGTTTAATTGCAGTAATCAACCACCAGTAGAAAATCTCCATCCGGCCTGGAAACTAAAAACAACGGACTGGAATATAGACTATTGAGTGATTCGATATTTCCATGTTCAAACATCCGCTCAGCCTTGTTTGCGTAATATATCTAATTCCGGTGGTGTACATTTATATCGTGGAGCACGAACTGGCATAGTGTCCTTCAACTGTACTCGGCAATTATCACCATTAACTGTACCTGGCTTATCGGTAAGAGCTTCTGAAAATTGAAACACCAACTGCAAAATTACAGCACATTGGTCGGCCGTCAAATGCAGCAAAGGTACTTGGAAATTATGCGTTGGCAAGGATGGTAAAGTCAAACATGCCTGTTGATGAGCACCTAAGGAAAATTTCACTAACACGTGAGGTTTAAATGCAAACGCAAAATCCAAACATACTTGTGACTTAGCTATAGATGGTGCTCCTAAAATCATGTCGCATGGAATATGCTTAACGAATGGAATGGCAAGGTGCATGGAAATCCGGAAATTTTAAAACATAAGCAAGCTTTACCCAGAACGGAAAATTAATAACAAGACACAGAACAACATTTGATTGGCAAGAATTTCAACGCGGGAGGGAATTTAGAAAGTAATGCATTCAAAAATGGTGCATAACGAAAATTAATGGAATATTCGGAATCCAATAAAGCTAACGTAGTACGCTGAGCGCAAAACACAGTGCTTAAAGGTAAAAGTAAAATTGAACCTCTACTAATTTCGGAGAAACCATGAATTATTTGCCAAAGAAACGGATTGTCATAATAGAGGCGAAATTGAAGCACGCCAATGTGGACGTCGTATAAAACAAATGTCCTGGATATGGACTAATTTTTAGTAAAGGAACAAACACGTGTCTTATGTTGTGGTATTGACCAAGGAGAAACAGTTTGAGAAGTTGAATCACCAAGTCGAGTCGGGTGAGTCAAAGGCGCATTCGACGGAGCTGCAAATGTTACAGCTATAGGTACCATGATGGTTGACGCAGAATGTACATCTGAGGAAACCACGAAAGTAACTCATCCAACTCATGAAACGTATGTGGAGTGATAGCAAAGGTACAATGAGACCGAGTTAAGGAGTTAAGTCCTGATAGTATACTACTAATTTGTTCATCGGAATAGTTCAATTAAAACACCCGTGCCAGATGTTTTACCTGCTGCACAAACACGAGAAATTCCTATGAATTTTATTACACAGCACAATAATATTGTAAAGGATACCGATTCAAGATCCGTGGTGGAAAATTAAAAGGCAACTATTTTATCAAAGCAGTTTGTAATAAAAGCTCTGGTTTACCTCGTACGACATCCAAAAGCAATGTATACAACATAACTTGAAAATGTCCGGTATAAGCACACGTATCACAAACATTTAGAAAAACACTAAAACTGGTAATGCTCAAGATGCATCAACAACGCATGCTTTGTCTTATAATAATTGAGCCGGATGCTTCACCTGTAGTCGTTTGAATTCAACTGTAGAACGTATAAATGATGGATGTGTAACCCCAATAGACAATACTTCCGAGTCACTTGCTTTGTAGATGGTATAGTGGAAATCAAAATCATCTGTTCCTTTACAAAACTGATATTATTAGAAAGATATTTGAAAAGCATAGAATAAGCAGCCACTTAGTCATGTTATACAAACGCGACACCTTTAGCAAATGGAGAATGTAGAGAGTAATTGTAATCTCTCAATATAATAAGTAACAGGTGCTGGTAATCCACGTAGCTTCGCCGGTGTAAGTGGCAATGGCGCTTTAGGACAAGAATCTTAAAATTCAGAGAGTTGACATCTGGACGGTTGAAAAAGATCGTGAAAATCCGAATGTGTAATTCGTAAAATATGTGTACTCATACAAGCATTTTCCCGTAAAATCTGAGTTAAAGCAGGTATGTTGTGTGTTACTTCATAGTGTAAACAACATAATTTCAACAAAAAGATAATTTGTCTGCAAGGTAAATAACTGCACACACTAAAAATATACAAGGTCGCGTAGCCAGGGAGAGAGAGAGAGAGAGAGAGAGTAATGTGATATCAATCTCTCTGCTCTGCTGTCTTTGCGGGGTGAACCTCTCAGTTGAAGTTGGCCGAGGAGGGAGGGTATTTGCTGCGAACATCCTGCCCTTCCCCTACTTCGAAAAACTAGTAAACCTCTTGCATCGTTTCGGACGCCGAGCGTAGGAGCGGCTGTAGCAAAACGAATCCGGCTTCCAGTAATATGTTATGTCAAGTTACATCCACTCCATGATTCCTTGTTGTTTTGGTGGAAATTTTCTAGTTGTTGATGCTCTAGCAGGGGAGGGGTACCCAAACCGGTACAACTTTATCTTTAAGGCAGCGCTTTTGCGTATAAAACAGCATATATTCATTCAGAAGTCTTATCATTATACCACATTTATATTTTCTGCGGAGAATCGTAGTTTGTAGACAAGAGCTATTTAAAAGTATTTTCTACCACATATGGTGGCCATTTTCGATGCCAATATTTGGTTTGTTAGACCACCCAGGGGTGCCTGACTTAATGTTCTAAGGAAGAAATGAAAAACATATTTGGATTTATATACCTTTATGGTGAAAATAGTATAGATCTATCCAAGAATATCAAAATATAGTTGTTATTAAAACATAGTTGATAAATTAGTTGTTATATTATATTTATTTCCCCCCAAAATGACAGGACATGTAATATCTGCGTTGCATTAAAAGAGGATACGCAACTGGTTTATGGTGTATGCGTTGTGTGGGTCGGTGTATGTGTGTGAGTTGGCGGGCGTGTGTGTTTGTAGTTGGGTGGGTTTGTTGGTCACTGTGTGCGTGTTGGTGGGTGTGTGTATATCTGTGGGTATGTGTGTGTGGTCTTGGTGGATGCGTGTGGTGGATGTGTTGTTGGATGTGTGTATGTGTTTGGCGAGTGTATGTTTTGGCGAATATGTCTCTGTTGGTGGGTGGGAGTGTGTTTTGTGTCGTGGTGAGTGAGTGTTGTGCGAGTAGGTGTGTGTGTGTCGGTGTATGTTGGGGTGTTCGTGTTTTTTCTGTATGTGGTATAGTTGGTGTATGTGTGTTTTGATGGGTGTGTGGGTTTAGGTGGTGTGTCGACGGATGTGTGTGATGGTGCTTTTGTGTGTGTAGGTGGGTGTATATGTGGCTGTGTTTTGGGAGTGTGCGTGTGGTATGAGTGTTATGTTCGGTTATGTTGTTGGGTGTGTGGTGTTCTGAGCGTGCGTGTGTGTGTGGTGGGAGGGTGTGTTATGTGGGTTGTGGGTTAGTGTGTGTATGTTTTGGTATGTGTGTTTATTGTGTGTATTGTACAGCGTTATTTCCTTTTTAGCAAATAATATGGCTTATGCTGCCTTTCTGCCACCAAAAATCTTTAAAGTAGATTCGAATCTGTGGGTAATTATGATTGAACCTTTCGCATTCCCAACCAAAGAGTGAATATACATATGAACTTGAATGTGTGCTGGTAAGGAAGGCCCAGAACCACTAAAAAGAAAATGAATTCAACAGAAAAGGTGAATACAATAAGAAATTTCTGTTGATGTAATCATAATTGCGCTGCATTTATCTACTCACACCTGTTATGGATGAGTCGAATCGTTAAAATTGCTGATCTAGAAATGAGCTAATGGCAATACCCACTACGAGGTTGTGGAATGTCCCACATAAATGTATACACTAAACACACAAGTCAGGTAGACTGCGCTTTAATTTCAGAATGGTAACACTACGTTGCATAGATATGTAACAAATGAGAACATCAGTTAGTGCGAAAACACACTTTATTTATTATTAGACACTCAATATAAAATACAAACGTTAGTCTTAAAACACTTTGGCACACACTCGGAATACAACACAACTGTTACGTCGAATCAAACAAAACTGAACTGTTGAAATGCACGGCTGGTAACTAATTGCTAAGTTACAGCTCACAATTAAACTGCACTGCCAATTCTACCAGAACTAGCACCAAATTCAATTCAAAACTGACTGAACTGTTAGAAGAGTGGCTGCTTATACAAGTCCCGCATACAAAGCGGAACACTACAGAAAAGAAACCCAAGAGAACATGTCGAAATGAACGCTCCAGAACAAGTAAGCGACAAACAAGGGGCTTTTTATTCCACACTCGTTATTGTTCCGACGACCCGTCGCAGGCCCCGCCCAGGCGTTGGTTCCGGAGGCACTACCGCTCAGCCGGAGGTAGCGCCGCGCGCGCAGTCGCACTGCTCTCTCCTCAGGCTAGACGGTCTCAGTTTACCACCAGAATCTTCCTTCGGGAGAGCCTCTGGACGCGGTAGACTACATTTTGATCCTCTTCACCAAGCGGTATGGTCCTTGCCATGGTTGATGGAGCCTCGGACAACGCCCCTTGGTCCGTGTGGGTCGATACAGCCACACTAAATTACTTTGCTGGAAACCTTGGCTGCTAGCCTGGCGGTCGCACCTGGTCTTCATCGGATCGTTCGGTACCTGGATGTGTTGACGGGCCATTTCATGCACGTCCTGGAGACGATGCACGAAGTTCCCCACGTAGTCGATTGCTGGCTGTTCCGCCACAGGGGGCTCCCAGAAATCATGCCGCATGGGTGGCGCAGTTCAATGCCTAAGACTAAGCTGGCAGGTGTCCATTCGGTGGTGTCGTGAGTCAACGAGCGATAGATTAGCAAGGAAAGCGGCACACTAATATCCCAATCCCTCTGGTGATTTTCCACGACCTTCCTCAAGTGCTTATAGGATCCTGGTGTACCGCGGCCATGACGTCTGACTGCGGGTGGAGAGGCGTTGTACGCGTCTTGTGCACTCCAAGTCCCTCCAGGGCTTTGCTCATCAGGTTTGACTCGAAGTTTATGCCCTGATCGCTGTATAGCTCTAACGGTACCCCAAGTCGCAAGAACACTTCTTTCACTAGGCAGTCCGGGACCGTCTTGACCCACCGGTTAGGAATGTCGTACACATCCAGCCACTTGGAGACCACTAACAGATAATTGTTACCCTGTTGATGCTGATGCGTTCGAATGGTGCTCCCACGTTGTACTGCTGCATGAAACCATAGCTCCTAGACTGTGGACCGTGACTGGCCGCACACATATGACATTGGTGACACCACTTTTCAGCGTCTGTCAGTAGTCTCAACCAATAGTACCTTTTTCGGAGGTTGTCAACCGTTCGTTGTGTCCAAGATGTCCTCTCGAAGTCCCCGTATGCACTTCCTCTAGGACTTACAGTGCCTTACCTCGAGGAAGAATCAATTGCTCTCTTGGGGGCTTCCGTCAGGTGACTCCCAAACCCTGAGCAGTACACCTTCCTTGGATTTTAGTGAGTCTCGTTGAGCCCAGTAGGACTGAAATACGTTACTCCTGGGTACGATGGCCTCCAAAATAGGCCTAGTTTTTACCTCCACGTCTCCCAGGAGGGGTTTGCCAGCTGCTCCCTCCTCAGCCTACATTATCCCAACCGTGTGCAGGCACCAACAAAGTCACACGGATAGCTGCGGCACGCCCCTTCTCCTCCACCCTGATGGACTGGCCGTACTCTTCTGATCGGGGTCTTCATGACATGGAATACACATTGCAGAGGTTTCGTCCCTTTCAATGTTCTGATGTGAAGTTTAACTCCTGCAGCCTCTGGACCAACGGGCTGTTTGGCCGTCCAGCTTCTTAAAGCGCTGTGGCCAGGTGAGGATACAGTGGTCAGTTCCCAGGTTGAATAGCTGATCGTACAGGTACTTATTGAATTGTTCTAGCGCTTTCACAACTGCCATGAGCTTCCGTCAAGTGGCGTAGTAGTTCTTTTCCGCCTTGGAGAGTGTCTTGCTGCAGCGCGCTATTACGCGCTGCGGTCCATCCTGGGCCTGAAATAGCAATCCTCCAATACCAGTGTCGCTGGCGTTGGTGTCCACAATAATATCGCCTTCCAGTTGTGGAAAACCTAAAACAGGCACAACACAGAGTAACAACTTAAGCGTCTGGAACGTTTCCTCGATCACTGCTGCCAACGTGTAAGGTCGCTGCTGTGGATAGGGTTGAGTGGAAGAACAATTATTCCCACTCAAGTGTAGCGTTGTAGTACGTTGGGTGGCTAGTGGTAAATAAAGCGGTTTTTCGCGGTAACTGCTTATCTCACTTGTTACATTGATGGAAATAGTGGGATATAAAAGCTATTGTGGACTAAGTTGTACAAACATTAGTGGCCAAAATGGAGAAGATGCAGACGACGATGAAAGCCGGTTTCAAGATGATGGAGATTGAAATGAAATCCCGAACGGAGAAGATGGAGACGAAAATGGAATATGCAGTGGACAAGATAGGAAGTGAAATAACGACAGTGAATTTCGCAATGGAGAAGACAGAGCAAAAGGTGAAATTTGCAATGGGGAAGATGGAGGAGAAAACGAATTCCGGATGGAGAAGATGCAGACAGAAATGACCAAGGTGAACGCGGAGCTAATAACCAAAATTGAAGAACTAGCCGGCGTGAAGAGAGATGCGGAGGAGTTCGGCGGAAGGATGCGGTACCTTGGCCAACACATTAACGTCCTGGAAGATGTAGGGAACGGCTTACGGTTCTGGAAGGAAGAGTCGATGATAGCACCAAGGAACTGAATGCCATGTTGGAAGCAATGCTTAGCGGAGGACTCAAGGACTTGAGGGTCCAGATTCGTGTCGCCACACGATATCATGCGCATCAGGACACTCAAATACGACAATACGTAAGCTTTCGAAGTCTTCAGTCGACAATTCGCCGCCGCCGTTGCCGCCTACAACGGATGGACAGCACAAGAGCAAGCCACACAGCTAATAGCTAGCCTCCGGTTGCTGGCAGCAGAGATTCTGTATGCGATTCCAACGTCGGCGCACTCCGGGTACGTCTAAGAGACTACCAATATTCGGTTCGGGAACCATCGGGTGGCCCCACCTATCGTAATCAACTCAAGTCAAAGCTGTAACAACCGGGGAGGACGCTGCAGAAGTTGGTCCTGGAAGTTGAACAGGTAGTAACTGAAGCTTTATTGAATCTCCCGCCCTGCTACTGTTTTGTCGATGAAGTGCGTAACGTCGAGATAAGAGAGCGATTGATGTTTGGCGATTACAAGACGATCCAAGTGCCGTTAACGGCCGCGTTGACTATGGAGGCGGCTACGGTAACAGCGGCACCTACCTCGAAGACCAGGAGGGTTCGATAAGGAGAAGACAAAGGATCAATCCAAGGACGTCGACAAAGTTTTCAATCGGTGTGTATTGGGAGTGTGGCCAGCCTGGACATCTAGTAAAGGGCAGTCCGCACCAAGCCGCCTGCGGGCGGGAAACCAATAAGTACCGGTGTGGCGAGGGACACATCAAGGCTGTCTTTACCACCCCATCCACTGGTTAAAATTAAATTGAGTTTTATTTATGGACGCTCTTTAACTGCTCTGGCCCTAAGCGTCCCATTTTGTATTGGGCGTGAAGGATCGGTAATATTGCTAGGGCCTTTTATCAGGCTTAGGTTCTTTTACCTGTCGTAAATCTACGTCACGGGATCACTGGCTTTACTTCCCTTCCGAAGGAAATCATACTAAGAATTTTACGCCCAAAAATTCTATCGCTCTCCGCCGGGTTTCAACCCAAGACCTCAAGAACTAGAGGCTAGCATGGTAACCATTAAACCACGGAGGAATACCCATCAAGTGATGCTGCGTGCCTTGGGCAGAAAAATGAATGACAATTTCATCGCCGACGGCTGGATACAAGGGAAGCTCTGCTGATAAATAATCAACCGTAATCAGACTTGACGAGCCGAAGGGCTTGCTGTTGAGGAAACCGAATTGGCCCTACCAACTATTGACGACATTGGGTGATACCTTGCCTGTGGAGAAGGAGTCGCTGTTGGAGTTGATCCTAGAGCGGAGAATTGTTAGTCTGTGGGTGTTCGTCGCGGGGGTGTCTGAGGATGCGATAGTGGGACTGGATATCCTTAAATGCCACGCGGCGACGGTACGCTTCGGCAGTCAGGTCCTGAGACTTGACTGAAACCAGGTGACGCTCTGGAGCCTCAACGAACATCCAAGAAGCTGCTGGGTGGTTCTGACTGAGGATGTGGTTATGCCATTAAGAAGCAAGGTGTGGTGAAGGCGCGTCTGGAAAGTCAGCGCTCAAGCAACCTGGTTTTAGACCGGAAGACATTTGATGCATAATGTATCGCCAGGGCAATGTTGCCTTGCAAGAGGAAAAAACAGTGAGATTGCTCAATCCATCGGACACCGATCAGGTCATGCCGGCTGGATCGGAGTTAGGAAAATTCGGTCCAACTGCGAGTGTATCACTGTGCGACGGACCCGAGTAACCAGCACCATCTCAAGAACTGGATCCCCGGCTGGAAGGCTTGTTGAAGAGTTTAACCGAGCACCTGACCGCGGCGCAACTGAAGAAATTCGACACCTTCCTAGGTAATACCAGCGCGCTTTCTGTCAAGAGAACGGCGATTATGGCCTTACAAACCAAGTTCTCCACCACGTCAATACTAGAGACGCGTGGCCTATCCGACAACCACCAAGATATATTTCTCTGGTGAAGGAGGTAGACGTATGAAACATGCTGGAGGACATTATTTCTAGGGGCACCATCGAAGAGGCCAACCGCCGCTGATGTACCCCTGTGGCCTTGGTGATTAGGAAAACGAAGGGCGGATTACGCTTCTGCTTGGACTATAGGAAACTGAAAGTTGTCACCCGAAAGGACTGTTTTCGCTTACCCGATTGGCGACACCCTGGACCCTCTTGTTGGTGCGAAATGGTTCTCGAACTGGGATCTGAATTCCGGATATTGGCAAGTGGTTCTGGACTCAAAATACAAGGAAAAGACAACATTATAGACCGGGCTCTTGTAGTTTACGGTCATGCCCCTTGGCTCCTGCAACCGTCAGCCACTTTCCAGCGCCTGATGGCATCAGTGATGATGATGATGATGAGACGGGGTTTAAGGGCACTCAACTGCTAAGGTTATTAGCGCCCTTACAATGTATTAAACATAAAATTGAAAGGTCAAAAAACTAAAAAACCACACACAAACCCGCTTGGTCAAAAACACTAAAACAAAACACAACAGACCAAAATTTAAAATCTACACACTAAAATCATGGTTACTAAAATGAATAAAACAACGTGTCAAGAACTGTAGAACGCAAGGGACATGAGCGCCTTATGTCCGTGGGGGCGAAGAGCCCCATTAAAACTGACAATATAAAATCTCAAAGCTAAAAGACGCTCAGCGCATCAAATGCGCCGATTAAAACCGATGTCACCTATAAAACGTAAAAGACATTCTACAGCATGCGCGTCGTCTGCCAAAACGTTGGCTATGCCAACGGACAGCCCCACGCGAAAGCGCAGTGGAGCTAAAACTTGACACTCTGTTAAAATGTGACGCACCGCTAAGGGCGCATCACACTGCTGGCACAGTGGAGCGGAATCACCACTGAGCAGGTATCTATGACCAAAAAGGCAATGTCCAATTCGTAAAGGGGCTAAAAGTACCTCTTCCCGACGTGTAGAACGAGAAGAGGTACCCCAGACTAACGGGAGAGGTTTAACCTTCCGCAATTTGTTCCCCGGAGGGCCGTACACTCATCGCGATAAAGTGACAGGATGCGGCGACGTAAAATAACACACGAATCTGACGAGGGAACAGCAGTGGTAAACAATCTGGGTATAAAATCGCCGATTTGGCAGCGGCGTCCGCAGACTCGTTCCCCGGGATGCCAACATGACATGGAATCCACATGAAGGAGACGGGGATGCCACAGGCACCAAGCTAGTGGACCAGGTCATGTATGCGCTGTACGAGGGGGTGGTATTTGTACAGCGCGCGAATACTTTGAAGAGCAATCAGGAAGTCTGAACAAATAGAACAGTGCCGTAAGTCGTGCCGCTGGACGTATAAAAGTGACTGATAAATACTAAAAAGTTCGGAGGTAAAAATCGAACATTGCCCGGGTAAACGAAATGAAAAACTACGATGACCATGAACAACGGCACACCTTACTCCAACATCAGTCTTAAACCCATCAGTATATATAAAATGAAAGTCTTCGAACTGCGCCTGAAGTTCTAAAAAAGCCGACCTAAGAACTGAAGCAGGGGTCTCATTGTTCGACACTGACGTTAACCCAATGTGACAGTGGACCTCATCGCGCGACCATGGAGGAAAGCGCGTTTACCCTGGGAAGGGCCGGCGCTGGCGTAAAGCCCAAATACCGAAGATGCTTTCGAAATCAAACCCCTAGAGGGAGCAAGGCACAGGAACTAACGAAATATTGCCGATCAAGCGAATCTTAGTAAAATACCTCCAAGGACGGGTGGTCAGGCAAGCTTGAGAGTCGACAGGCATAGCTGCACAAAAGCATTTCACGCCGGAAGGACAGCAGAGGCTCTGCAGCTTCAGCATACAGACTGGATACGGGGCTGGTTGGAAAGGCCCCCGTAGCGACTCTTATGCCACGATGGTGAAAGGCATTCGATCGACGTAACACAGATGGACGTGCCGACGAATAGACAATGCACCCGTAATCAAGTTTAGATACGACCAAAGAGCCATAAGGATGTAGAAGGTCGCCCCGATCAGCTCCCCAGGATATGCCACTTAAAACACGTAAAAGATTAAGAGAACGGTCACACTTTGCTTTTAAAACGAAATGTGCGAAATCCAACTCAGCTTCCTATCAAAGATCAACCCCAAAATTTTCGCCTCGTCTGCAAAGGGAAGTATCCCTGGCCCAAGATGAAGAGAGGGCGGAGGGAGAGCCTTCCGGCGCCAGAAATTGTTAGAGACGGGTTTTTCGGCGGATACATTAAAGCCGTTTGCGTTACTCCAGGAGCAGAGACGATCGAAACAGCTCTTGAGACGGTGCTCGAGCAGAGAGGTCCGCCGAGAACTGCAATAAATGGCAAAATCGTCAACAAAAATGGACGCTGAAATGCCAGGTGGAATACAATCAACAATGGGTTGATAGCAACTGCAAACGTTGTGACACTGACTACAGAGCCCTGCGGTACTCCGTTCTCTTGATTAAAACGACTAGATAAAACAGAAGCCACACGTACACGAAAGACGCAGTCCGTCATACACTCCCGAAGATATATGAGAAGACGACCGCGGATATTCCATGCGTACAGTGTACGTAAAATGCCTTCCCTCTAACAAGTGTCATAAGCTTTCTCTAGGTCAAGAAACGCAGCCACGGTTTGACACTTTCTCAGAAATCCATTCATAATATGCCTCAACAGGGACACCAGATTGTCGACGGTGGATCGATGGCGACGAAATCTGGACTGAGCGTTCGCTAGAAGTTTTTGAGACTCAAGCCACCATGTCAACCGCCCGTTGATCATACGCTCCATCTCCTTGCACATGCAACTGGTGAGGGAGATAGGGCGGTAGCTGGAAGGTAGTTGGCGATCCTTCCCAGGCTTAAGTATAGGGACAATGGTAGCCTCGCGCCAAAAGGAAGGAAAAAAGCCGTCTTGCCAAATGCGGTAATAGACCTGTAAGAGAAAGAGTTTACTGTCAGCTGAAAGGTTCTTTAACATCAGGACATAAATGCCGTCAGGGCCAGGAGCGGAATGCTTAGACGAATGAAGAGCGTGCTCTAGCTCCCTCATTGTGAAAAGTTCATTATAACACTCACTATTAGCAGACCGAAAATTAAAGGTGTCGGAATCGAGTTGATTTTTGATAGAGCGAAATCCGGTAGAATAATGGTCTGAACTGGAAACCGCTTCAAAGGCAGCACCCAGAGTATTAGCAATGGCAGCCAAATCCACTATGGTGGCATTGGAAACCTGAAGGCCAGAAACAGTACAATGCGACACTTTACCAGAGAAGCGACGAAGTTTATCCCAAACAACAAACAAGGCGTAAAGCGATTAAAAGATTCGGCAAAACGAGTCCAAGACGCCTTCTTGCTATACTGAATAATGCGACGAGCCCTGGCGCGGGATTGTTTAAAAGTAACCAAATTATCAAGTGTAGGGTGTCGCCGAAACACCCTAAGCGCAGTTCTACGAGCACGAACGGCGTCCCGAAATCCTCGTTCCACCAACGAACAGGAATACGCCAGGGGTGAGAGGATGATCGGGGAATCGTGCGTTCGGCGGCAGAGACAATCGCAGACGATAGGTGCTGCACCATTTGGTTAACGTCAGAGAAGGCCTGGTCCTGAAAGAACACGAGGCTGGAATACAATCTCCAGTTGGTTTTCCAAATATCCAGGTAGGAACGCTGGAATGTTGGACGTGGTGAGACAAAAGAGAAACGATGCAGGCGTAATGGTCGCTGGAGTAGGTGTCAGCGGCAACATTCCACTGCAGACCACTAGCAAGCTGGATGGAGCAAACGGCAAGGTCTAAATGCGAGAAGGAACCAGAAGAATGAGAAATATAAGTATGTTCACCAGTATTGAGGATAGAGAAGTTGAACTGCTCCCCTCGCACAAGCCCCTGGCGAAATCCACTGGGGATGATGGGCATTAAAATCTCCCAACAGAATAAATGGTGTTGGGAGAGCGCACAGGAGATCGTAAACGTCCGCCTGAGCGAGGGGAGACGCCCGAGGTGTATAGATGGAGCAAACAGAAAAGAAAAAGCCGGGTAAGTGAAGTCTAACGGCAACAGCTTGCAAGTCGGACGTAAGCGTAAGAGTCTGAAAATGAACGTCTTCACGCAGTAATATGAAGACACTGCCATGAGCAGGAGTACCCTCATCCGGTTCAAGGTCATAGCGAACGGAGTGTACCCTCGGAGCTCAAAAGGGCCGTGAGCGCGTAGCTTGGTCTCCTGGAAACACACGACCATAGGCAAATGCGAACGCAATAAAAGATGCAGTTCCGCCCTATGCGATCGTACACCACGTAAATTCCAGGCCAGGGTAGCCATAAAGAAAAGGGATAAACTTCTTACATAAATGGGCGGCTCAAAATTACCTTCTGTTTAACCTTTGGGCTCGGGCTTTTGGTATGGAGTTGGTCAGACTCCATAGCCTCCTCGAAGGAAGGGCCCATGGGCTGAGAGCCAGAAACCGATTCAAGCGCCGAGAATCGGTTCTGGGTGGCGATGGGTGAGTGGTGCTGCTGAGCGCGGCTTATACCAGGAGTGTCCTGGGACTGCAATCTCCGAGGAGGAGAAAGTGAGCTTTTCTTACCGCACGCACTCTAAGGGTCCTTCAGAAAGTGTTCCCTACGAAGTTTCTGCTTTGGTTTCTTTTCAGCGGCTAGCGACTTAAGTACCTTAGGACCAGCTTTAGATGTCTTGCTAACTATAGCAGAAATGGACGCCCGGATGGTAGTGCCGGTTACTGCAGTCATAATTCAGGCCTGATTTTCGGCATCTACTCGTGGTATTGGCGAGGCAACAACAGAACTAAATGTACCAGATCGCAGGAGAGAAGGTTGGCGCGCATGGTAACGCCTCCGGGCTTCGGCGAAGAAGAGTTTCTCCTTTACCCGGATCTCCTGGATCGCCTTCTCGCCCAAACACCCAGGACAGTCGACAAACGAAGCAGAATGAGACCCTTTGCAATTAACGCATACGGGGGGTGTTGAATAGTTACCTTCGTGTGAGGGCTGGCTACATGTTGCACAGATGGTAACGGCACTGTTACATGAGACTTGCGTATGCCCAAAACGTTGGCATTTGAAACAGCGCAGAGGTCTAGGTATATAGGGCGTCACTGCAATACGCTCGTACCCTGCTGATAGACTCGTGGGCAGATCGACACCATCGAAAGTGATAAACAGGGTACGAGTTGGTACCAAAATTCCATCGCATTTAGCCTGCACTCGAAGAACCGCTGTCACCTTTTGATCAGAAAATAGTCGACAAGTTCTTCGTCCGACATACAATCGAGGCTATGGGTGAAAACGACGCCTTGACAGGAATTCAAGGTGCGGTGCTTCTCGACACGGAGAGAATAACCGTGGAGAAGCGTAGCGCCAACAAGGACTTCCTCAGCTGTTCGCATTTGGTTTGTACCAACAATGAACCAATTCGAACACGAGTGCAGGACTGATCCGCACCTGCAATAGCGTCAATGCCCTTCTGAATAATGAAAGGGTTCGATCTCTCAAAACTTTGTCCTTCTTCTGTACGTGAAATAACCAACTAACAACCAGATGTCGGCGGTGCTACTTCTGTTACATATACTTTTCGGCGCTTGTTGTGAATAATGGAGAAAGGGTGCTCCATAGCGAAATAACTCCTCCACCATTGCAACCGTCTCCGACCTCGGGCTCTGACTTCCCGGGCGTTACCCCGGCTTGGGTGAGTGGCCTATCTATACCTAGATCACCCCAGGGTCACACTTCCCAGAACATAGACAGAGGGACCCAATCGCCGTCAGAAGTCAGCAGCTCATGCAATGGCCCCCCGCGGGACTGCAGTTGAACAGCGGATACGAACACATACCCTACATGACGACCCCGGATGTTGGGGATGACGCCATTTCCCACTCACCCGGCTGCGCACCGAGTGCGCGGTTATCCGCCGGGCTGTGTTGTCCACTTAGGATTAAAATAAAAGGTTAAAATAAACTAAAAGTGTGTGGGCGTTTTGCACTCAAGGTAGACCGGCGAAGAAGGAAAAGAGATGTGTAAATGAATGGAAGTGGTGCGAAATGTGCATAAAAAAGAGAAAATAAAGAAATGATGGCAAGGGCGTCATGGAATGAAATGCACAAAACGCACGAGAGCCTACCTTGAGTCCGCCGGTCACGAGAACGAACCCACCTCGACCGGACGGGGATGAAGCGATGAAGATGGCGATGAGTGCCTCGGGAACCCCCGGGTACGCCAAAACCCGTACTCACATAAGGTGAGCTCCTGGGGGGATGGCATCCGTGGTGAGAGATTGACCTACGACGCATGCCGGCTCCACTTGGAAGACATCATCGTCTTTGGCAGTATTCTCTATGATAATCTGGTGAACCTGACTAAGGTATTACGGAGATTACAAGTAGCTAAACTGAAACTGAACACGAAGAAGTGCCAACTCTTTTGTAATGAGGTTAACTACTTCGACCAGATAAAATGGGATGTCACTAAATGCGGGAGGCCATGGACCCGGTGAAGGCTCAGGCTGTGAGAGATTGGCCTCGACCGAAAGGTAAACGAGAGTTGCGCGGATCTTTGAGGCTATGCAGAAACTACCGACAGTTCGTCAGAGGCTTCTCAACATCATGAAGCCCCCTCATACGTCTGATGGAGGAACACCGGCATTGCACGTGGACAGCAGTGATCGAGGAGGCGTCCCAGGCGCTTAAGTTATTACTCTGTGTTGTGCCAGTTTTAGGTTTTCCACAACTCGAAGGCGATTTTATTGTGGACACCAACGCCAGCGACACTAGTATTGTAGCGTGCTGTTTCAGGTCACGGATGGACTGGAGCGCGGAATAGCATGCTGCAGCAAGACTCTCTCAAAGGCGGAAAAGAACTACCACGTTACTCGACAAGAGCTCCTGGCAGTTGTAAACGCTCCAGATTAATTCCATAAGTACCTCTACAGTAAGCCATTTGACCTGGGAGGTGACCACTGTGTCCTCACCTGGCTATTGCACTTTAAGAACCTGGAGAGCCAAGCAGCCCGTTGGTTCCAGAGGCTGCAGGAATTAAACTTCACGTCAGAACATTGGAGGGGAAGGAACCACTCCAATGTGTATTCCATGCCATGAAGACCCCGAAAGGAAGAATACGGGCAGTCCATCAGGGTGGAGGAGAAGGAGCGTGCTGCAGTTATCTTTGTGACTTTGGCGGTGTCTGCAGATGGAAGGGATAATGCAGGCCTGAGGAGGTAGCTACTGGCAAACCCCGACCTGGGACCGCTCCTGGGAGACGTGGAGGTAGGAACTAGGCCTAGGTGGGGGAAGATCACACCCAGGAGTAGTGTACTTCAGTCCTACTGGGCTCAACGAAACTCGCTGAAATCCACGGAAGGTGTACTGTTCAGCGTTTGGGAGTCACCTGACGGAAGTCCCGAAGAGAGCAGTTGATTCTTCCTCGAAGTAAGGCGCCGTAAGTCTTGGCGGAAGCACATGCGGGGACTTCGAGAGCACATCCTGGACCTAACCGAACGGTTGAAACCTCCGAAAAAGGTACTATTGGTTGAGACTATGGACAGACGCCGTAACGCGGTGCTACCAAAGCCATATGTGTGCGGCCATTCGCGTTCCACAGACTACGAGCTAGGATCGCATGCAGCAGTACAACGTGGGAGCACCATTCCAACGAATCAGCATCAACAGGGTAACAATTATCTGTTAGTGGTCTCCAAATGGCTGGATATGTAACTCATTCCTATCCAGTGGGCCAAGACGGTCCCAAACTGCCTGGTGGAAGAAGTGTTCTGGCGACTTGGGGTACCGTTATAACTATTCAGCGATCAGGGCACAAACGTCGAGTCGTACCTGATGAGGGAAGCACTGGAGAGACTTGAAGTGCACAAGACGCGTAGAAGGCAAGGCAGAATCAGAAGACTGAAAATTTTAATTCCATGGTCGGGATTAATCACGGATGTGCCGTTTTCAGTCCGGTTGCTCTAACCACTGAAACAACGTGGTAACCTGGCGGCGCGACATTAAACTCTCCAAATCATTTGCATTTTTTCTTTCTTTAAGCCACAAAAGGGGATTTCAAATTGTACTGAGATGCCATACTCCAAAAGCGACGTAAAATGCTGTAAGCCTCCAAATCCTCATAGTTTCCGACACTTTTAAGGTACGAAGTGGAATTAATTATTCTTTCACAGAAGCTGACTGTTGGACAAGGTTGGAAAGGTATAATCAGACGAATGAAGCATTCAATGCTATCTCCGGGATTTTAACCACTGATCTCTCGGTTTCCTTCAGGGTTCTCTGACCACTGAGCTACAATGGAAGCAATCCAGTGCAATATTAAGTTCGTTAACTGATAAGCATTTTTCCCGGTAAGCCACACAAGGAGATCTCAAAATCTATTAAGATGGCATACCCCAATGTACACTTACAGTGTTCTTGGTCCTCAAGACCCGGGCTTCATAGTTTCTGCGACTAATTACGTCAATTATGGAATTAATTGTTTTTCCACACAAGCCGTGTGTTGGAAAAAGTTGGAAAGGGACATCAAACGAGTGGAGAATTTAATACCATTGCCGGAATTTGAACCACGGATCTCCCGGTTTCCGTTCGGTTGCTCTAACTAATATGGTAGCGTTGTAACATTCCGGCTCGACATTAAATTTCCTAATTGTTTTGCTTTATTGCAACTAAGTCACACAAGGGGATCTGAAATTGTGTTTAGATGCCTTACCCCAATGGCGCCTTACAATTTTGCAAGTCTTAATGTGCGGGGCTCATATTTTTGACCACTATTAGGTCAATTAATGGAATTAATTGTATTTGCACACAATCCATCTGTAGGACAGAGTTGGAAAGGTAGAATCACACAATTGATCCGCATTTTCGGCTAAACCACAATAAGAGATATCAAGTTGTATTTAGATGCCATACCGCAATGGCAACTTACAATTCTAGCGCTCAGTGTGAAAACTATTAGGTTGATTAATGGAACTAATTGTTCTTCCACACAAGCCATGTGTTGGACAAGGTTGGAAAGCTACAATAAAAGGACTGAAAACTGCAATGCCATCGTCGGGATTCGAACCACGGACCCCCCAGATTCCGTACGGTTTCTCCAACCACTGTGATACCATGGTAACATGCCGATAAAACATTAAATTCCCAACTAATTCGTATTTCGTCTGATAAGCCACCCAAGTAGCTCTCAGAGCCCCAATGCTCTAAACCCTTAGGTACCGGGCTTCATAGTTTCATACACTACTAGGTCAATTAATGGAATTAATTTTTCTTCCACACAAGCCGTGTGTTGGACAAGATTGTAAAATTTGTATCACACTACTGGATAGCTTAAATGCCAATGTCGGGATTTGAACTAAGGATCTCCCTGTTTCTGTCCGGTTTCTGTGATTACTGAACTACTATGGCAACTAATTTCCTCAAATAATTGGCACTTTTATGAGTAAAACACACAAGATATCAAATTTTACTGAGATGCCATACCCCCATGGTGCTGCAAGTCTTCGGTCCCGGGCTTTATAGTTCCCAACGCACTTAGATTCATCAACGGAATTGGTTGTTCTTCCACATAAGGCGCGTTTGGACAAGGCTGGAAAGGTAGAATCAGACGACTGAAAAATCGATTGCCATCGCCGGAATTTGTAGCACGGATCTGCCAGTTTCATTCCGGTTGCTCCAACCACACTGCTATGACGGTAATCTGCCGGCGCGACGATAAATTGCTTAACAGGTTCACATTTTTTCCGGTAAGCTACACATAGAGGACTCAAAGTGTATTGAGATGCCATACCCTCAAGCTGACTTACAGTACTGTAAGTCTTTAAGTCCCGGGCTTCATATTTTTGTCCATTGTTGTGTCAATTAATGGAATTAAGTGTTCTTCCGCTCAAGTCGTGGAATGGACAAGGTTGAAGGGGTAGTATTACGCAACGGAATATGTCAAAACCAATGCCGGGATTAAACCACGGATCAGCCCGTTTGCGTCTGGTTGCTATAAACTTTGAGCTACCATGGTAACATGGTGGCACGACATTAAGTTCCGCAAATGACCGA
Source organism: Deroplatys truncata (assembly GCA_030765065.1). Classification (NCBI taxonomy): domain Eukaryota; kingdom Metazoa; phylum Arthropoda; class Insecta; order Mantodea; family Mantidae; genus Deroplatys; species Deroplatys truncata. Next base: position 376,313,044 of record CM060990.1, read on the forward strand.
AATTTTCCCTATAAGCCACACTCATATATCCCCCAGGGGCTCACCTTTTGTGAGTACGGGTTAGGCGCACCCGGGATACCCCAGCCTTTCATAGCCATTTTCACCCATTCATCCCCGTCCGATCGAGGTGGGTTCGTTCTCGTGACCGGGGGACTCAAGGTAGGCTCTCGTGCGCTCTGTGCATTTCACTCCATGTCGCCTCTCGACATCGTTTCGTTCTTCTCTTCCACTTCTGCACATTTCGCCCAACGCCCATTCATTTACACATCTCCTTTACTTCCTTGCCGGCCTACCTTGCGTGCGAAACGCCCACACAGTTTTATTTCCTTTACATTTTATTTTAATCCTCCGTGGACACAGCCTGACGGATACCCGCGCATGAGGTGCGCATCTGGGTGAGTGGGTAATGGCGTCATCCCCACCACCCGGGGTCGTCATGTAGGGTATGTGTTCGTATCCGGTGTTCAACTGCAGTCCCGGGGGCCATTGCATGAGCTGCTGACTTCCGACAGCCATTGGGTCCCTCTGTCTATGTTCTGGGATGTGTGACCCTGGGGTGAGCTAGGTATAGATAGGCCACTCACCCAAGCCGGGGTAATGCCCGGGAAGTCAGAGCCCGAGGTCGGAGACGGTAGCAATGGTGAAGCATTTATTTCGCTATGGAGCACCCTTTCTCCATTACTAACAACAAGCGCCGAAAAGTCTATGTAACGGTAGTAGCACCGCCGACTCTGGTTGTTACTTGGTCATTTCACGTACAGAAGAAGGACAAAGTTTTGAGAAGGTGAACCCTTTCATTATTTGGAAGGGCATTGACGCTATTGCAGGTGCGGTTCAGTCCTGCACTCGTCTTCGAATTGGTTCATTGTTGGTTCAGACCAAAACTGAACAGCAAAGTACGTCCGTGTTGCGGGCCACGCTTCACCACGGTTATGCTATCCGTGTCGAGAAGCACCACACCTTGAATTCCTGTCGAGGCGTCATTACCCACCCATTGCCTCCATGGTAGGTCCGACCAAGAACTTGTCGGCTATCTTTCTGATCAAAAGGTGACAGCTGTTCATCGAGTGCAGGCTAAACGCGACGGAATCATGGTACCAACTCGTACCCTGTTTATCACTTTCGACGGCGTCGATCTGACCACGAGTCTTTCAGCAGGGTACGAGCGTATTGCTGTGAGGCCCTATATACCTAGACCTCTGCGTTGTTTCAAATGCCAAAGTTTTGGGTATAGGCACGTCTATGTAAGAGTGCTGTTACCATCTGTGCCTCATGTAGCCAGCCGTCACATGAAGGTACCTGTTCCACAGCCCCCGTCTGCGTTCACTGCAAAGGGTCTCATTCTGCGTCATTTACCGACTGTCCGCGTTACTTGGACGAGAAGGCGATCCAGGAGATCCGGGTAAAGGAGAAACTCTCCTTCGCTGAAGCTTGGAGGCGCTACCATGCGCGCCAACCTTCCCTCCTGCGATCTGGTACATTTAGTTCTGTTGTTGCCTCGCCAGTACCACGAGTAGATGCCGAAACTCAGACCTGGACCATGACAGCATTAACCGCCACTACCATCCGACCGTCCATTAAAGCCACAGTTACCAAGCCCTATAAACCTGGTCCAAGGTCTATGAAGTCGCAAGCCGCTGAAAAGAAACCAAAGCACAAACTTCGTGGGTAAGATTTTCTGAAGGATCCTCCGCGTGCGCGCGGTAAGAAAAGTTCACCTTCTCCTCCTCGGAGGTCGCAGTCCCAGGAAGCTCCTGGAACAAGCCGCGCTCAGCGGTACACCTCACCCATCGCCACCCTGAGCCGATTCACGGCGCTTGAATCGGTTTCTGGCTCTCAGCGCGTGGGCCCTCCCTTCGAGGTGGCTATGGAGTCTAACCAACTCCATACCAAAAGCCCGAGCCCAAAGGTTAAACAAAAGGTAATTTTAAGCAGCCCTTCTAAGTAGAGAGTATATCCCTTTTTCTTAATGGCTATCCTGACCTGGAATGTACGCGGTGTACGATCGCATACGGCGGAATTGCAACTTTTATTGCGTTCCCATTCGCCTATGGTCATGTGTTTGCAGGAGATTAAGCTTCGCTTTCACGATCCTTTTGATCTGCGAGGTTATACTCCGGTTCGCTACAACCTTGAACCGGAGGAGGTTACTCCTGCTAATGGAGGTGTCATGTTGTTAGTGCGTAACGACGTTCATTTTCAACGTCTCACTTTTACGTCCGACTTGCAAGCTCTTGCCCTTAGGCTGCAGTTACCCGGTTTTTTCTTTTCTGTTTGCTCTGTATATTCACCTCCATTGTCTCCCATTGCTCCCGCGGACATTTGAGCTCTCCTGTCCGCTCTACCAACACCATTTCATCTGTTAGGAGATTTTAATGCCCATCACCTCCTGTGGGGTTCGCCAAGGGCTTGTGAGAGGGGAACTCTTCTTTCCGACATTTTTTACCAGTTCAATCTCTCTATTCTGTATACAGGTGCGCCTACGTTTCTTTCTGATTCTTCCGGTACATCTTCTCACTTGGACCTTGCCGTTTGCTCACTCCAGCTTGCTAGTCGTCTACAATGGAACGTCGTCGCTGACACCTACTACAGCGACCATTACCCCTGCATCGTTTCTCTTCTGTCACACCACGTAGAGCATTCCAGAGTACCTACCTGGATATTCACAAAAGCCGACTGGAGCTTGTATTCCAGCCTCGTGCATTTTGACGACGAGCCCTTCACCGACATTGACCAACTAGTGCAGCACCTTACATCTACGATTTTCTCTGCCGCCGAACGCGCAATTCCCCGTTCCTCCTCTCAACCTCGGCGAATGCCTGTTCCATGGTGGAACGAGGATTGTCGGGAAGCCGTTCATGCCCGTAGAACTGCACTTAGGGTGTTTTGGCGTCACCCTACACTTGATAATTTGGTGACTTTTAAACAATCGCGCGCCAGGGCTCGGCACATTATTCAAGATAGCAAGAAGGCATCGTGGACTCGTTTTGTAGAGTCTTTTAATCGCTCTACGCCTTCATCCGTTGTTTGGGATAAACGTCGTCGCTTCTCAGGTAAAGTGTCGCATTGTACTTTTTCTGGCCTTCAGGTTTCTAATGCCACCATAATGGATCCGGCTGCCATCGCTAACACTCTGGGTGATGCCTTTGAGGCGGTTTACGGTTCAGACCATTATTCCGACGGATTTCGCTCTATCAAAGACCGGATGGTTTCCGCCAGCTATAATTTTCGGTCTGCTAATACGCAGTGTTATAATAACCTTTTCACAATAAGGGAACTGGAGCACGCTCTTCATTGCTCTAGGCGCTCCGCTCCTGGGCCGGACGGCATTCATGTCCTGATATTGAAGCACCTTTCAGCCGACAGTAAATTGTTTCTCTTACAGATCTATAACCGTATTTGGCAAAACGGCCTTTTTGCTTCCGTTTGGAGCGAAGCCACCATTGTCGCTATACTTAAGCCTGGAAAGGATCGCCCACTACCTTCCAGCTACCGCCCTATCTCCCTCACCAGTTGCATTTGCAAGGTGATGGAGCGCATGATCAACGGGCGGTTGACATGGTGGCTTGAGTCTCAGAAACCTCTAGTGGACGCTCAGTGAGGATTTCGTCGCTATCGCTCTAGCATCTACCATCTGGTGTCCCTGTCGAAGCATATTATAAATGGATTTCTGAGAAAGTGTCAAACCGTGGCTGTGTTTTTTGACCTGAAGAAAGCTTATGACACTTGTTGTAGGGGCGGCATTTTACGTACACTTCACGCATGGAATATCCGCGGTCGTCACCCCATATTTCCCCTCAGGGGCTCACCTTATGTGAGTACGGGTTTCTGGCGCACCCGGGGGTTCCCGAGCCAAACATCGCCACATTCATCCCCTCACCCCCATCCGGTCGAGGTGGGTTCTTCTAGTGGACACAAGGTAGGCTCTCGTGCGTTCGTTGCATTCAACTCATACCGCACCTCACCATCGTTTCTTTCTTCTCTTTTACTTCTGCGAATTTCGCACCACGTCCAGTCATTTACGCATCTCTTTTTCTTTCTGGCCGGCCTACACTTTGTATCCGAAACCTCCACACAGTTTTGTTTCTTTTATGTTTTATTTTAATCCTCCGTGGACAGAGCCTGACGGATACCCGCGCACTGGGTGCGCAGCTGGATGTGTGGGTAATGGCGTCATCCCCACCACCCGGGCTCGTCATGTAGGGTATGTGTTCGTATCCGCTGTTCAACTGCAGTCCCGCGGGGGGCCATTGCATGAGCGCAGAAAAATTTATGTAACAGAAGTGACACCACCGACAACTGGTTGTTACTTGGTTATTTCACGAACTGAAGAAGGACAAAGTTTTGAGAAGGTGAACCCTTTCATCATTCCAAAGGGCATTGATGCTATTGCTGGTGCGGTTCAGTCCTTCACTCGTCTACGGAATGGTTCCTTATTAGAACAAACGAAATCCGATCAGTAAAGTAAGACCTTGTTGCGCGCCACGCTTCTCCACGGCTATCCCATCCGTGTGGAGAAGCACCGCACATTGAAATCCTGTCGAGGCGTCATTACCACCCATAGCCTCGATGGTATATCGGACGAGGACCTGGTAGAATATCTTGCAGACCAGAAGGTGACAGCGGTCCATCGAGTGCAGGCCAAACGCGACGGCGTATTGGTACCCACTCGTACCCTGTTTTTAACATTTGATGGCGTCGATCTGCCCACGAGCATTTCCGAAGGGTACGAACGGATTTCTGTGAGGCCTTATATTCATAGACCTCAGCGTTGTTTTAAATGCCAACGTTTTGGGCATACGCAAGTCTCATGTAAGAGTGCCGTTAACATCTGTGCAACATGTAGCCAGCCGTCACACGTAGGTACCTGTTCAACATCCCCGTCTGTGTTAATTTTAAAGGGTCTCATTCTTCGTCGTTTGCCGACTGTCCGCGGTACTTGGACGAGAAGGCGATCCAGGAGATCCGGGTAAAGGAAAAACTGTCCTTCGCTTAAACCCGGAGGCGTTATCATGCCTGCCAACCTTCACTCCTGCGATCTGGCACATTAGTTCTGTATTGCCTCGCCAGTAGCACGAGTAGATGCCGAAACTCAGACCTGGACCATGACTGGATTAACCGCCACTGCCATGCGGAAGTCCATTAAAGCTACTGTTACCAAGCCCTATAAACCTGGTCCAAAGTCAATGAAGTCGCAAGCCGCTGAAAAGAAACCCAAGCAGAAACTTCGTAGGGAAGATTTTCTGAAGGACCCTCCGCGTGCACGCGGTAAGAAAGGTTCACCTTCTCCTCCTCGGAGGTCGCTGTCCCAAGTAGCTCCTGGGACAAGCCGCGCTCAGCGGCACCCCTCACCCATCGCCACCCAGAACCGATTCACGGCACTTGAATCGGTTTCTGGCACTGAGCGAGTGGTCGCTCCCTCCGAGGAAGCTATGGAGTCTGATCAACTCCATACCAAAAGCCCGAGCCCAAAGGTTAAACCAAAGGTAATTTTAAGCCGCCCTTCTAAGTAGACAGTTCATCCCATTTTCTTAATGGCTATCCTGACGTAGAATGTACGTGGTGTACGATCGCATAGGGCGGAACTGGAACTTTTATTGCGTTCCGATTCACCTATGGTCGTATGTTTGCAGGAGACCAAGCTTCGCCCTCATGATCCTTTTGATCTCCGAGGATATACTCCGGTTCGCTACGACCTTGAGCCGGAGAAGGGTACTCCTGCTCATGGTGGTGTCATGATTTTGGTGCGTAACGACGTTCATTTTCAAACTATCACACTTACATCCGACTTGCAAGCTGTTGCCGTTCGCCTTCACTTACCCGGCTTTTTGTTTTCTGTTTGCTCTGTGTATTCACCTCCATCGTCTCCCCTCGCTCTCCGCGGACATTCGAGCTCTACTGTCTGCTCTCCCAACACCATTTCTTCTGTTGGGAGATGTTAATGCCCATCACCCACTGTGGGGTTCGCCAAAGGCTTGTGCGAGGGGAGCTCTTCTTTCCGACATTTTTTACCAGTTCAATCTTTCCATCCTTAATACAGGTGCACCTTCTTTTATTTCTGGCTCTTCTGGTACGTTCTCTCACCTTGACCTTGCCATTTGCTCACTCCAGCTTGCTAGTCGTCTTCAGTGAAACCTCCTCAGGGGCTCATCTTATGTGAGTACGGGTGTTGGTGTAATTGGGGGTTCCCGAGCGAATCAGCGCCATCATCATCCTTCAACCCCCGTCCGGTCGAGGTGGGTTCTTTCTCGTGACCGAGGGACTCAAGGTAGGCTCTCGTGCGTTCTGTGCATTTCATTCCATGTTGCCCCTTGCCATTGTTTCCTTCTCCTCTTTTACGTCTGCACATTTCGCACCACGTCCATTCATTTAAGCATCTATTTTTCTCCCTCGCCGGCCTACCTTGCATCCGAAACGCCCACACAGTTTTATTTCTTTTATCTTTTCTTTTAATCCTCCGTGGACACAGCCTGACGAATACCCGCGCACTGGGTGCGCAGCTGGGTGAGTGGGTAATGGTCTCATCCCCACCACCCGGGGTCGTCATGTAGGGTTTGTGTTCGTATCCGCTGTTCAACTGCAGTCCCGCGGGGGGCCATTGCATGAGCTGCTGACTTCCGACGGCGATTGGGTCCCTCTGTGTATGTTCTGGGAGGTGTGACCCTGGGGTGAGCTAGGTATAGATAGGCCACTCACCCAAGCCGGGGTAACGCCCGGGAAGTCAGAGCCTGAGGTCGGAGACGGTTGCAATGGTGGAGGATTTTTTTCGCTATGGAGCACACTTTCTCCATTATAAACAATAAGCGCCGATAACTTTTAGTAACAGAAGTAGCACCGCTAACAGCTGGTTTTTATTTAGTGATTACCCGTACAGAGGAAGGACAATCATTCGAGAAGTTGAAACCTTTTATCATGCAGAAGGGCATTGACTAAATTGCTGGTGCGGTTCTTTCCTGCACTAGGCTTCGTAATGGTTCGTTGTTAGTGCAAAACAAATCCGAGGCACAAAGTAAGTCCTTGTTGAGCGCCACGCTTCTCCACGGTTATCCTATCCTTGAGAAGCACCGCACATTGAATTCCTGTCGGGGCGTCGTTACCACCATTAGCCTCGATGGTATATCGGACGCGGATCTACTAGAATATCTATCCGATCAAAAGTTGACTGCAGTGATTCGAGTGCAGGCCAAACGCGACGGCGTATTGGTACCCACTCGTACCCTGTTTCTAACATTTGATGGCGTCGATCTGCCCACGAGCATTTCCGCAGGGTACGAACGGATTTCTGTGAGGCCGTATATACCTAGGCCTCTGAGTTGTTTCAAATGCCAACGTTTTGGGCATACGCAAGTCTCCTGTAAGAGTGCCGTTACCATCTGTGCCTCATGTAGCCAGCCGTCACATGAAGGTACCTGTTCCACAGCCCCCGTCTGCGTTAACTGCAAAGGGTCTCATTCTGCGTCATTTGCCGACTGTCCGCGGTACTTGGACGAGAAGGCAATCCAGGAGAACCGGGTAAAGGAAAAACTCTCCTTCGCTGAAGCCCGGAGGCGTTACCATGCGCGCCAACCTTCACTCCTGATATCTGGCACATTTAATTCTGTTGTTGCCTAGCCAGTACCACGAGGAGATGCCGAAACTCAGACCTGGACCATGACTGGATTAATCGCCACTAACATCCGGCCGTCCATTCAAGCTACTGTTACCAAGCCCTATAAACCTGGTCCAAAGTCAATGAAGTCGCAAGCCGCTGAAAAGAAACCCAAGCAGAAACTTCGTAGGGAAGATTTTCTGAAGGACCCTCCGCGTGCACGCGGAAAGAAAAGTTCACCTTCTTCTCCTCGGACGTCGCTGTCTCAGGAAGGTCCTGGGACAAGCCGCGCTCAGCGGCACCCCTCACCCATCGCCACCCAGAACCGATTCACGGCGCTTGAATCGGTTTCTGGTACTGAGAGCGTGGGCCCTCCCTCCGAGGAAGCCATGGAGTCTGACCAACTCCATACAAAAAGCCCGAGCCCAAAGGTTAAGCAAAAGATTCTTTTAAGCCGCCCTTCTAAGTAGACAGTTTATCCCTTTTATTCATGGCTATCCTGGCCTGGAATGTACGTGGTGTACGATCGCATAGGGCGGAACTGCAACTTTTATTGCGTTCCCATTCACCTATGGTCGTATGTTTCAGGAGACCAACCTTCGCCCTCACGACCGTTTCAATCTCCGAGGGTACACTCCGGTTCGCTACGATCTTGAACCGGAGGAGTGTGCTCCTGCTCATGGAGGCGTCATGTTTTTAGTGAGTAACGACGTTCTGTTTCAAACTCTCGCTCTTACGTCCGACTTGCAAGCTGTTGCCATTAGATATCAGTTACCCGGTTTTTTCTTATCTGTTTGCTCTGTATATTCACCTCCGTCGCCTCCCGTCGCTCCCGCGGACATTCGAGCTCTCCTGTCCGCTCTCCCAACACCATTTCTTCTGTTGGGAGATTTTAATGCCCATCACCCACTGTGGGGTTCGCCAAGGGCTTGTACGAGGGGAACTCTTCTTTCCGACATTTTTTACCAGTTCAATCTTTCCATCCTCAATACAGGTGCACCTACTTTTATTTCTAATTCTTCTGGTACATTCTCTCACCTGGACCTTGCCATTTGCTCACTCCAGCTTGCTAGTCGTCTTCAGTGGTACGTCGTCGCTGACACCTACTCCAGCGACCATTACCCTGCGTCGTTTTTCTTCAGTCACACAACGTACAGCATTCCTGAGTACCTACCTGGATATTCATAAAAGCGGACTGGAGCTTGTATTCCAGGCTCGTGCATTTTGACGATCATCCCTTCGCCGACAATAACCAAGTAGTGCAGCACCTTACGTCTACAATTTTCTCTGCCGCCGAACGCGATATTCCCTGCTCATCCTCTCAACCTCGGCGACCGCCTGTTCCGTGGTGGAAGGAGGATTGTCGGGACGCCGTTCGTGCCCGTAGGACTGCACTTAGGTTGTTTCGGCGACACCCTACACTTGATAATTTGGTGACTTTTAAACAATCGCGCGCCAGGGCTCGTCGCATTATTCAGGATAGCAAGAAGGCGTCGTGGGCTCGTTTTGTCGAGTGTTTTAATCGCTTTACGCCTTCATCTGTTGTTTGGGATAAGCTTCGTCGCTTCTCAGTTAAAGTGTCACATTGTACTGTTTCTGGCCTTCAGGTTTCTAATGCCACCATAGTGGATCCGGCTGCCATCGCAAACACTCTGGCTGCTGCCTTTGAGGCGATTTCCTGTTCAGACCATTATTCCGCCGGCATTCGCTCTATTAAGGACCGGCTGGATTCCGCATCATATAGTTTTCGGTCTGCTAATAATGAATGCTATAACGAACTATTTACATGAGGGAGCTGGAGCACGCTCTTTATTGCTCTCGGCACTCCGCTCCTGGGCCGGACGGCATTCATGTCGTGATGTTAAAGAACCTTTCAGACGACAGTAAACTCTTTCTCTTACAGGTCTATAACCGTATTTGGCAAGACGGCCTTTTCCCTTCCGTTTGGCGTGAAGCCACCGGTGTCCCTATACTTAAGCCTGGGAAGGATCGCCCACTACCTTCCAGCTACCGCCCTATCTCCCTCACCAGTTGCATTTCCAAGGTGATGGGGTTCATGATCAACGGGTGTTTGACATGGTGGCTTGAGTCTCAGAAACTTCTAGCGCACGCTCAGTGCGGATTTCGTCGCTATCGCTCTACCGTCGACCATCTGGTATCCTTATCGACGCATATTATGAATGGATTTCTGAGAAAGGGTCAAACCGTGGCTGTATTTTTTGATCTGGGGAAAGCTTATGACACTTGTTGGAGGGGCGGCATTTTACGTACACTTCACGCATAGAATATCCGCGGTCGTCTTCCCATATTTCTTCGGGAGTTTATGACGGACCGCGTCTTTCGTGTACGTGTGGGCTCGGTTTTATCTAGTCGTTTTATTCAAGAGAACGGAGTACCGCAGGGCTCTGTACTCAGTGTCACAATTTTTGCGATTGCTATCAACCATATTGTTGATTGTATTCCACCTGGCATTTCATTATCCATTTTTGTTAATGATTTTGCCATTTATTGCAGTTCACGGCGGACCTGTCTTCTCGAACGCCGTCTCCAGAGATTTATCGACCGTATCTACGCCTGGAGTAACGCCAACGGCTTTAATTTCTCCGCCGAGAAGTCCGTCTGCATCAACTTCTGGCGCTGGAAATATTTCCCTCCGCCCTCTCTCCATCTTGGGCTGGAGGTGATTCCGTTTGCAGACGAGGTGAAATTTTTGGGGTTGATATTTGATCGAAGGTTGAGCTGGACTTCTCACGTATCCTTTTTAAAAGCAAAGTGTGACCGTTCTCTTAATATTTTACGTGTTTTTAGTGGCACATCCTGGGGAGCTAATCGGACCGTCCTTCTGCGTCTTTTTCGCTCTTTGGTCCGATCCAAACTTGATTACGGGTGTATTGTCTTTTCATCAGCACGTCCATCTGTGTTACGTCGTTTGAATCCCATTCATCATCGTGATATTAGGGTCGCTACAGGGGCCTTTCCAACTAGCCCCGTGCCCAGTCTTTACGCTGAGGCTGCAGAGCCTCCGCTGTCCTTCAGGCGTGAGCTGCTCCTGTGTAGCTATGCCTGTCGACTCTCCAGCTTGCCTGACCAACTGTCCTTCGCGGCATTTTACGAGGATTCACTTGACCGGCAATATTTAGTTAGCTCCTCTGCTTTGCTCCATCCAGGGGTTCGATTTCGTCAGCTTCTTCGGCATTTGGACGTTACGCCAGAGCCGACCCTTTCAAGGGGGGAAATACGTTTTCCTCCATGGTTGCGTGCTGAGGCCCTCTGTCACCTTGGGTTATCGTCAATGCCGAAGAGTGAGACCCCTTTTTCAGTCTTTAGATCAGCGTTTTTAGAACTTCATACGCAAGTTGGGGACTTTGATTTTATCTTTACTGATGGATCTAAGACTGATGCTGGAGTAGGATGTGCCTTTTTGTGGTGGAAATGGTTTTACGGTTCGTTTACCTGGACAATGTTCAATTTTTACCGCCGAACTTTTTAGGATTTATCAATCTGTTTTATACATTCAGCGGCACGACTTACGGCACTGTTTTATTTGTACGGACTCTCTGGGTGCCCTTCAGAGTATTAATGCGCTGTACCATTACCATCCACTCGTACAGCGCATTCATGACCTGCTCCACTCGCTGGGTGTCTCTGGCACCAGCATCTCCTTCATGTGGATCCCAGGTCATGTGGTCATCTCAGGTAATGAGTCTGCCGACGCCGCTGCCAAATCGGCGATTTTATTACCCAGATTTTTTACCTCTGTTGTTCCCTCGTCAGATTCGTGTGTTATTTTACGTCGCCGCATCCTCTCGCGATGGCGCGATGAGTGGACGGCCCTCCGGGGGAACAAGTTGCGGGAGGTTAAGCCTTTCCCGTTGGTCTGGGGTACCTCTTCTCTTTCGTGTCGTCGGGAAGAGGTAATTTTAGCTCGTTTACGGATTGGACATTGTGTTTTAGTCATAGCTATTTGCTCAGTGGTGACCCCGCACCACTCTGTGGGCAGTGTGATGCGCCCTTAAGGGTGCGTCACATTTTAACAGAGTGTCAGGTTTTAGCTGCATTGCGTGCTCGTGTGGGTCTGCCTGTTGCCCTAGCGAACGTTTTGGCAGACGACACGCGTGCTGTAGAATGTGTTTTACGTTTTATTCATGACAGTGATTTTAATCTGCAAATTTAATGCGTTGAGCGTGTTTTAGCTTAGTCATTTTATTCTGTCTGTTTTATGGGGACTCTAATCCCCAGAGGACAAAAGGCGCTCATGTCCCTCGCATTCTACAGTCCTTGACACGTTTGGATCTTTTATTACCTATGCTTTTAGTGTGTTAGTTTTTAGCATTGTTGTATTATTGTTGTTTTAAATTTTTGGACATCGCGGGTTTGTGTCCCGTTTTTTAATTATGCGGTTCTTTTATATTTTTGACTTTCTATTTTATACATTGTAAGGGCGCTGATGACCTTAGCAGTTTAGCGCCCTTAAACCGCTTCTCATCATCATCATCATCATCCCCATATTTCTTCGGGAATTTATGACGGACTGCGTCTTTCGTGTACGTGTGGGCTCGGTTTTATCTAGTCCTTTTATTCAAGAGAACGGAATACCGCAGGACTCTGTACTTAGTGTCACACTTTTTGCGATTGCTATCAATCCCGTTGTTGATTGTATTCCACCTGGAATTTTATCGTCTCTTTTGGTTGACGATTTTGCCATTTATTGCAGTTCACGGCGGACCTGTCTACTCGAACGTCGTCTCCAGAACTGTATCGACCGTTTCTATGCCTGGAGTAACGCCAACGGCTTCAATTTCTCCGTCGAGAAATCCGTCTACATCAACTTCTGGCGCCGGAAAGATTTCCCTCCGCCCTCTTTCCATCTTGGGCCGGAGATGCTTCCGTTTGCAGACGAGGCAAAATTTTTGGGGTTGATTTTTGATAAGAAGTTGTGTTCGAATTCGCACATTTCCTTTTCAAAAGCTAGGTGTGACCGTTCTCTTAATCTTTTACGTGTTTTAAGTGGCACATCTTGGGGAGCTGTGATGATGATGATGATATGCGGTTTAAGGGCGCTAAACTGCTAAGGTCATCAGCGCCCTTACAATGTATAAAATATAAGGTCAAAATGTAAAAGACAGGTAAAAGAACCGCATAATTAAAAACGGGACACAAACCCGCGATGACCAAAAAAAGGGCTAAAAATAACAATAATATAACAATAACAAAAATAATAACAATAACAATAACAACAATAACAATACAAATATCTGAAAAACCAACACACTAAAAGCATAGCCAATAAAAGATTAAAACGTGTCAACCACTGTAGAATGCGAGGGACATGAGCGCCATATGTCCACTCGGTAGTAACTCCGTATTAAAACATACAGAATAAAATAACAAAGCTAAAAGACGCTCTGCGCAACAAATGCGACGATTAAAACCAATGTCACTTATAAAACGTAAAACACATTCTACAGCATGCGCGTCGTCTGCCAAAACGTTGGCTATGCCAACAGGCAGACCCACGCGAACGCGCAGTGGAGTTAAAACTTGACACTCAGTTAAAATGTGACGCACCGTTAAGGGCAAGTCACACTGCTGACACAGGGGAGCGAGATCACCACTGAGCAGGTAACTATGACTAAAACGGCAATGTCCAATTCGTAAACGGGCTAAAAGTACCTCTTCCCGACGTGAAGAACGAGAAGAGGTACCCCAGATTAACGGGAGAGGCTTAACCTCCCGCAGCTTGTTCCCCCGGAGGGCCGTCCACTCATCGCGCCAGCGCGAGAGGATGCGGCGACGTAAAATAACACACGAATCTGACGAGGGAACAACAGAAGTAAAAAATCTGGGTAATAAAATCGCCGATTTCGCAGCGGCGTCGGCAGACTCATTACCTGAGATGCCCACATGACCTGGAATCCACATGAAGGACACGCTGATGCCAGAGGCACCAAGCGAGTGGAGCAGGTCATATGTGCGATGTACGAGCGGGTGGTAATGGTACAGCGCAGTAATAGTCTGAAGGGCACTCAGAGAATCCGTACAAATAAAACAGTGCCGTAAGGCGTGCCGCTGAATGTATAAAACAGATTGATAAATGCTAAAATGTTCGGCGGTAAAATTTGAACATTGTCCAGGTAAACGAAACTTAAAACTACAGTGACCAAAAACAAAGGCACATCCAACTCCAGCTTCAGTCTTAGATCCGTCGGTAAAGATAAAATGGAAGTCCCCGAATTGAGCCCGTACTTCTAAAAAAGCCGATCTAAAGACTGAAGCAGGAGTCTCAGTCTTCGGCATCGACGTTAGCCCAAGGTGACAGTGGGCCTTAGCACGGAACCATGGTGGAAGACGCGTTTCCCCCCGTGGAAGAGCCGGCGCTGGCGGAACGTGTAAATGCCGAAGGAGCTGTCGAAAGCGAACCCCTGGTGGGAGCAAAGCAGAGGAGCTAATAACATAGTGACGATCAAGTGACTCCTCGAAAAATAACTCGAAGGACGGGTGGTCAGGCAAGCTTGAGAGTCGACAGGCATAGCTGCACAAGAGCATCTCACGCCTGAAGGATAGCGGAGGCTCTGCAGCTTCAGCATACAGGCTAAGAACAGGGCTGGTTGGAAAGGCCCCTGTAGCGACTCTTATGCCACGATGGTGAATGGCATGTAATCGACGTAACACAGATGGACGTGCCGACGAATAAACAATACCCCCGTATTCAAGCTTGGATCGGACCAAAGAGCGATAAAGTCGAAGAAGGACGGTCCGATCAGCTCCCCAGGATGTGCCACTTAAAACGCGTAAAAGAGTAAGAGAACGGTCACACTTAGCTTTTAAAAAGGAAATGTGCGACGTCCAACACAACTTCCAGTCAAAAATCAACCCTAAAAATTTCGCCTCGTCTGCAAACGGAAGTATCCCTGGCCCAAGATGGAGAGAGGGCGGAGGGAAATACTTCCGGCGCCAGAAGTTGATGCAGACGGATTTCTCGGGGGAGAAATTAAAGCCGTTGGCGTTACTCCAGGCGTAGAGACGGTCGATACAGCTCTGGAGACGGCGTTCGAGCAGACAGGTCCGCCGTGAACTACAATAAATGGCAAAATCATCAACAAAAAAGGACGATGAAATGCCAGCTGGAATACAATCAACAATGGGGTTGATAGCAATCGCAAAAAGTGTGACACTGGGTACAGAGCCCTGCGGTACTCCGTTCTCTTGAATAAAACGGCTAGATAAAACCGAGCCCACACGTACACGAAAGACGCGGTCCGTCATGAACTCCCGAAGAAATAGGGGAAGACGACCGTGGATATTCCATGCGTGAAGTGTACGTAAAATGCCGCCCCTCCAACAAGTGTCATAAGCTTTCTCCAGGTCAAAAAACACAGCCACGGTTTGTCACTTTCTCAGAAATCCATTCACAAGATGCGTCGACAGGGACACCAGATGGTCAACGGTAGAGCGATAACGACGAAATCCGCACTGAGCGTTCGCTAAAAGTTTCTGAGACTCAAGCCACCATGTCAACCGCCCGTTGATCATGCGCTCTATCACCTTGCAAATGCAACTGGTGAGGGAGATAGGGCGGTAGCTGGAAGGAAGTTGGCGATCCTTCCCAGGCTTAAGTATAGGGACAATGGTGGCTTCGCGCCAAACGGAAGGAAAAACACCGTCTTGACAAATACGGTTATAGACCTGTAAGAGAAAGAGCTTACTTTCGGCTGAAAGGTGCTTTAACATCAGGACATGAATGCCGTCCGGGCCAGGAGCGGAGTGCCTAGAGCAATGAAGAGCGTGCTCCAGCTCCCTCATTTTGAAACCTTCATTATAACACTCAATATTAGCAGACCGAAAATTAAAGGTGTCGGAATCTAGCCGGTCTTTGATAGAGCGAAAGCCGGCGGAATAATGGTTTGAACAGGATACCGCTTCAAAGGCAGTACCCAGAGTGTTAGCGATGGCAGCCGGATCCACTATAGTGGCACTGGAAACCTGAAGGCCAGAAACAGTACAATGCGACACTTTACCTGAGAAGCGACGAAGTTTATCCCAAACAACGGATGAAGGCGTAAAGCGATTAAAAGACTCGACAAAACGAACCCAAGACGCCTTCTTGCTATCCTGAATAATGCGACGAGCCCTGGCGCGCGATTGTTTAAAAGTCACCAAATTATCAATTGTAGGGTGTCGCCGAAACACCCTAAGCGCAGTTCTACGGGCACGAACGGCGTCCCGACAATCCTCGTTCCACCACGGAACAGGTGGCCGCCGAGGTTAAGAGGATGAACGGGGTATTGCGCCTTCGGCGGCAGCGAAAATAATAGACGTAAGGTGCTGCACTAGCTGGTTAATTTCGGAGAAGGGCTGGTCGTCAAAATGCACGAGGCTGGAATACAAGCTGCAGTTGGCTTTTGCGAATATCCAGGTAGGTACTCTGGAATGCTGTACGTGGTGCGACAAAAGAGAAACGATGCAGGGGTAATGGTCGCTGAGGTAGGTGTCAGCGACGACGTTCCACTGAAGACGATGAGCAAGCTGGAGTGAGCAAATGGCAAGGTCCAGGTGAGAGAATGTACCAGAAGAATCAGAAATAAAAGTAGGTGCACCTGTATTGAGGATGGAAAGATTGAACTGATAAAAAATGTCTGAAAGAAGAGTTCCCTTCGCACAAGCCCTTGGCGAACCCCATAGTGGGTGATGGGCATTAAAATCTCCCAACAGAAGAAATGGTGTTGGGAGAGCGCACAGGAGGGTTCGAATGTCCGCGGAGCGAGGGGAGACGATGGAGGTGAATATACAGAGCAAACAGAAAACAAAAATCCGGGTAAGTGAAGGCGAACGGCAACAGCTTGCAAGTCGGATGTAAGTGTGACGGGTTTAAAATGAACGTCGTTACGCACTAAGAACATGACACCTCCATGAGCAGGAGTACCCTCCTCCGGTTCAAGGTCGTAGCGAACCGGAGTATATCCTCGGAGATCAAAAGGATCGTGAGGGCGAAGCTTAGTCTCCTGCAAACATACGACCATAGGTGAATGGGAACGCAATAAAAGTAGCAGTTCCGCCCTATGCGATCGTACACCACGTACATTCCAGGTCAGGATAGACATGAATAAAAGGGATAAACGGTCTACTTAGAAGGGCGGCTTAAAAGAATCTTTTGCTTAACCTTTGGGCTCGGGCTTTTTGTATGGAGTTGGTCAGACTCCATAGCTTCCTCGGAGGGAGGGCCCACGCGCTCAGTGCCAGAAACCGATTCAAGCGCCGTGAATCGGTTTTGGGTGGCGATGGGTGAGGGGTGCCGCTGAGCGCGGCTTGTCCCAGGACCTTCCTGGGACAGCGACCTCCGAGGAGGAGAAGGTGAACTTTTGTTACCGCGCGCACGCGGAGGGTCCTTTGGAAAATCTTCCCTACGAAGTTTCTGCTTCGGTTTCTTTTCAGCGGCTTGCGACTTCATTGACTTGGGACCAGGTTTATACGGCTTGGTAACTGTAGCCTTAATGGACGGCCGGATGGTAGTGGCGGTTAATCCAGTTATGGTCCAGATCTGAGTTTCGGCATCTACTCGTGGTACTGGCGAGTCAACAACAGAACTAAATGTGCCAGATCGCAGGAGTGAAGGTTGGCGCGCATGGTAACGCCTCCGGGCTTCAGCGAAGGAGAGTTTTACCTTTACCCGGATCTCCTGGATCGCCTTCTCGTCCAAGTACCGCGGACAGTTGACAAACGAAGCAGAACGTGATCCTTTACAATTAACGCAGACGGGGGCTGTTGAACAGGTACCTTCGTGTGAGGGCTGGCTACATGTTACACAGATGTTAACGGCACTCTTACATGAGACTTGCGTATGCCCAAAACGTTGGCATTTAAAACAACGCAGAGGTCTACGAATATAAGGCCTCACAGAAATCCGTGCGTACCCTGCGGAAATGCTCGTGGGCAGATCGACGCCACCAAATGTAATAAACAGGGTACGAGTGGGTACCAATACGCCGTCGCGTTTGGCCTTCACTCGATGGACCGCTGTCACCTCCTGGTCTGCAAGATATTCTACTAGGTCCTTGTCCGATATACCATCGAGGCTATGGGTGGTAATGACGCCCCGACAGGAATTCAATGTGCGGTGCTTCTCCACACGGATGGGATAGCCGTGGAGAAGCGTAGCGCGCAACAAGGTCTTACTTTGCTGATCGGATTTCGTTTGGGCTAATAAGGAACCATTCCGTAGACGAGTGCAGGACTGAACCGCACCAGCAATAGCATCAATGCCCTTCTGGATGATAAAAGGGTTCACCTTCTCGAATGATTGTCCTTCCTCTGTACGGGTAATCACTAAGTAACAACCAGCTGTGGCGGTGCTACTTCTGTTACTAAAGTTTTTCGGCGCTTGTTGTTTATAATGGAGAAAGGGTGCTCCATAGCGAAAAAAACCCTCCACCATTGCAACCGTCTCCGACCTCGGGCTCTGACTTCCCGGGCGTTACCCCGGCTTGGGTGAGTGGCCTATCTATACCTAGCTCACCCCAGGGTAACACCTCCCAGAACATAGACAGAGGGACCCAATCGTCGTCGGAAGTCAGCAGCTCATGCAATGGCCCCCCCGCGGGACTGCAGTTGAACAGCGGATACGACCACAAACCCTACATGAAGACCCCGGGTGGTGGGGATGACGCCATTACCCACTCACCCAGCTTGCGCACCCAGTGCGCGGGTATCCGTCAGGCTGTGTCCACGGAGGATTTAAATAAAAGGATAAAGGAACTAAAACTGTGTGGGCGTTTCGCACGCAAGGTAGGCCGGCCAGGAAGAAAAAGAGTTGTGTGAATGTCGTGGTGCGAAATGGTCGGAAAGTGACAAGAGAAGAAAGAAACGATGGTGAGGCCCGGTATGAATGGAATGTAAAGAACGCACGAGAGCCTACCTTGTGTCCACCGGTCACGAGAAGAACCCACCTCGACCGGATGGGGGTGAGGGGATGAATGTGGCGATGATTGGCTCGGGAACCCCCGGGTGCGCCAAAAACCCGTACTCACATAAGGTGAGCCCCTGAGGGGCTTTGGGAGCTGATCGCACCGTCCTTCTACATCTTTATCTCTCTTTGGTCCGGTCCAAGCTTGATTACGGGTGCATTGTCTATTCGTCGGCGCCTCCATCTGTATTCCGGCGATTGAATGCCAGTCACCTTCGTGGCGTAAGAGTCGCTACAGGAGCCTTTCTAACCAGCCCTGTACCTTGCCTATATGCTGAAGCTGCAGAGCCTCCGCTATCCTTCAGGCGTAAGATGCTCTTGTGCAGTTATGCCTGTCCACTCTCCAGCTTGCCTGACCACGTAACCTTCGCGATATTTTACGAGGATTCGCTAGATCCACAATACTTCGTTAGCTCCTCTGCGTTTCTCCCTCCAGGGGTTCGATTGCGACTGCTCCTTCGGCATTTGGACGTTACGCCAGCGCCGACCCTTCCACGGGGGGAAGCGCGTTTTCCTCCATGGTCGCGCGCTGAGACCCACTGTCACCTTGAGTTAACGTCGATGTCGAAAAATGAGACCCCTGCTTCCGTCCTTAGATCCGCTTTTTTAGACCTACTGGCGCAGTTCGGGGACTGTCATTTTATATATACCGATGGGTCTAAGACTGGTGTTGGAGTAGGATGTGCCTTTGTTTTTGGTGCGCAGAGTTTTACTTTTCGTTTACCTGGACAGTCTTCGATTTATACTGCCGAACCTTTTAGTATATATCAATGTGTTTTATACATTCAGCGGCACGTCTTACGGCGCTTTGTTATTTGTTCGGACTCTCTAAGTGCTCTTCAGGATATTCCGGCGCTGTATAGTTACCACCCGCTCGTACAGCGCCTTCATGACCTGCTCCACTCGCTTGGTGCATCTGGCATCAGCGTCTCCTTCGTGTGGATTTCAGGTCATGTGGGCATCTCAGGTAACGATTCTGCCGACGACACTGCCAAATCGGCCATTTTATCACCCAGATGTTTTACCTGTGTTGCTCCTTCGGCAGATTTTTATGTTATTTTACGTAACCGTATCCTCTCGCGCTGGCGCGATTTGTGGGCGGCTCTTAGGGGGAACAAGTTGTGGGAGGTTAAACCTCTTCCGTTGGTCTGGGGTACCTCTTCTCGTTCTTCTCGTCGGGAAGAGGTACTTTTAGCTCGTTTACGAATCGGACATTGTCTTTTTAGTCATAGATACCTGCTCAGTGGCGACCCCGCACCACTGTGTGAGCAGTGTGATGCGCCCTTAACGGTGCGTCACATTTTAACAGAGTGTCAAGTTTTATCTCCGTTGCGCATTCGTGTTGGTCTGCCTTTTGGCCTAGCCAACGTTTTGGCAGACGACGCGCATGCTGTAGAATGTCTTTTACGTTTTATCACTGATATTGGTGTTAGCCGTCGCATTTGATGCGCTGGGCGTCTTTTAGCTTTGAGATTTTATATTGTCAGTTTTACTGGGGCTCTTCTCCCCGACGGACATAAGGCGCTCGTGTCCCTTGCATTCTACAGCTCTTGACACGTTGCTTTATTCTTTTAGTGATCATGCTTTTAGTGTGTAGATCATAGTCTTTGGTCTGTTGGGTTTTTTAGTGTTTTTGACCAAGCGGGTTTGTGTGGGGTTTTTTAGTTGTTGGACTTTTCAATTTTCTATTTTATTCATTGTAAGGGCGCTAATAACCATAGCAGTTGAGCGCCCTTCAGCCCCACCTCATCATCATCATCACACTCATATATCTCAAACTGTGTTGAGATGCTATACACCAATAGCGCCTTACAATTTTGAAAGCCTTCTGGCCCCGGGCTTCATAGTTCCGACCACCATTAGTGCAATTAATGAAATTAATAGTTCTTCCACACAAGCCGTGTTTTGGACAAGGTTGTAAAGGAAGAATCAGACGTTTAAAATGAAATGCCATCGCCGGGATTTCAACCACGGATCTCCTGGCATTCGTCCGGTTGCTCTTACCACTGAACTACAACGATAACATACCACACAAAATTAAATAGCCCAACTGATTCGCATTTTCTCGGTAAACCACACAAGAAAATCTCAAATTTTATTGAGATGCCATATCCCAATGGCGAATTACAAGGCTGTAAGCCTTCAGGTCGCGGGTTTCATAATTTCGACCACTCTTAGGTCAATTCATCTAATTAATTGTTCCTCCACTTAAGCCGTGTGTTGCACAAGATTGGAAAGGTAGAATCAGACGATTGCAGATTTGAATGATATCGAGGGATTTGAACAATGGGTCTCACGGTTTCCGTCCTGACGCTCTAACCACTGAGCTACCATGGTAAAATTCCCCACGACATTAAATTCCTCAACTTATTCGTATTCTTCCCAGTAAACTACACAAAGAGGTCTCAAATTCTATTGAGATGCCATGCACCAATGCCTATTTACAATGCTGTAAGTCTTCAAGTCCCGGGCTTCATAGTATTGACCACTATTGGTCAATTAACCGAATTATATGTTCTTCCACACAAGCCGTGTGTTGGACAAGGTTGCAAAGCTATATCACAGGACTGAAAAATTCAATGCCATAGCAGGGATTTGAACCACGCATCTCCCGGTTTCCGTCCGGTGTCTCTAACCACTGAGCTGCCATGGTAACATGCCGCCATGACATTAAATTCACCAACTGATTCACATTTTTCCGGGAAAACACACTAGAGATCTCAAATTGTATTGAGGTACAACATCCCAATGGCGACTTACAAGGCTGAAGTCAAGTCGCGGGCTGCATAGTTTCCACAATTATTATGTTAATTAATTGAATTAGTACTCCTTTCACACATGCCGTGTGTTAGTAGAAGGCTGGTAAGGTAGTGTCAGACGAGTGAAAATTTCAATGCAATCGCCGGGATATAGACCACGGATCTCCCGGTTTCCGTCGGGTTGCTGTAATCACTGAGCCATCATGGTAACCTGTCGGCACGACATTAAATAACCCTCCTGATTCGCCCTTTTCCAGGTAAACCACAGGAGTAGATCCCAAATTTTATTTAGATCTCATACCCCAATGTCGACTTGCAATGCTGTAAGTCTGTAAGTCCCATACTTAATGGTTTCGGCCACTGTAAGGTGAATTAATGGAAATAATTGTTGTTCCACTCAAGAGGTGTGCTGGGCAAGGTTAAGAACGTTGAATCAGATGACTAAAAAACCCAATGCCATCGGCGGGATTGGAAACACAGGTCTGCGATCGGTTTGCTTTCGATTGCTGTAACCACTGAGCTATCATGGTAACATGACGACATGACAAAATATTCCATTACGGATTCGCGTTTTTCCCGGTAAACCACAGGAGATCTCAAAATGCATTGAGATGCCATACCCCAAAGGCGAATTGCAGTGTTGCAGTCTTGATGTCCCGGGATTTGTTGTTTAGACCACTATTAATGCCAATTAATAGAAATAATTGATCTTCCACACAAGCCATCTGGAGGACAAGGTTGGAAAACGTAGAATCAGGAGACTAAAAATTCAATGTCATAGCCGGGATTTGAACGACAATTCTCCCGGTTCCGTCTGGTTGCTCTATCCACTGATCTATCATGGGAACATACTGGCACAACCTTAAATTCCCCAAGTGATTTGCATTTTACCCAGTTAACCACACAAGGAGATGATAAAACGTCTTGAAATGCCATACCCCAAAGGCTACTTAATATGCCCTAAGTTTTCAAATCCCGGGCTCCTCCATAGTTTTGACTACTATTAGATCAGTTAACTTAATTGGTTTTTCATCCACTCAAGCCGTATATTGGGCAAGGATAGAAAGGTAGAATCAGACGATTGAAGATTTGAATGCCATCGTCGAGATTTGAACCGAATATTCCCGGGTTCCATCCGATTGCTCTAACCACTGAGCTACCATGGAAACATGCCGGGACGACATTAAATTTCCCAACTGATTCGCGTTTTTCCGAGAAAACCACACAAGTTGATCTTTAATTGTATTGAAATGCATACCTCAATAGCGACCTTCAAGGCTGTAAGTCAAGGATGGCTAAAGCGCCTTCCTTCCTCGAGTCATCAAATAAGCAACACGCACTGCATCACTCGACATCATGTGAAAAACAAAGGGACAGTGGCAGAGGGAGAACGGCGCCTACGAGTCAAGATGACTCGCGAGTCCCGTTTACGCCACCGCTGCTGTAAGTCTTTAACTTCCAGGCCTCATAGTGTCTATCACTATTAGGTTGACTAAAGCAATTTTTGTTCCTACACACAAGCCGTGTGTTGAACAAGGTTTGAAAGATAGAATCGGACGACTGAAAAATTCAGTGCCATCGCCGGGATTTGAACCACGGTTCTTCCGTTTTCCGCCCGGTTTCTCTAATCACTGAGCTACCATAGTAACATTTATGTAGTACATCAAACACTCGTATGAATCGCATTTTTTCCCGTAAACCACATAAGCAGACCTCAAAATGTATTGAGATGCCATACCCCAGTAGCGACTTACAATGCTGTAGGTCTTGAAGTTGGTTTTCATAGTTTTGACCATGCGATGGCATTTCTTATAATGTTTGTGTCTTTGTGTTTACTTCACGCGTTGAAGCCATCTTGTGACGTGATTCATTTGTTAGCTTTGTTAGCTCCATCTGGTGTTAGCAATTTGCGGTAGTATTAGTGTTTGTTTGAAAGAATGCGACTGTTATTTGATTTAATTTTTGTTCACTGTCCTCCGGCTAGCTATTATCTTTTCTTGGGTCGAGCACTTCTCTTTATACAGGTTGTGTAAACGGAAAGGAATCTTTTATCCAAAAATAACACTGATGAAGAAATTTATTATACACTTTTATTGTCGAAACACAGTCACTATCACATTTACACATTGATCTTGACACTCGCCAAACTGAAACTGTTATAATAACTTCATTACTGATAATTCTTAATTCGCGTACTTCAACTTTTTGTATAATTAACTTTATAACACTTGAGATTTCATAACTCTGTTACGCGTAACCTGCAAATTGATATCCGAAGTGTGCCGTACAAATACTTTCGACGAACTGACGGGAATGCGACGTGTAGTGTACAAAGAATTTTGATGAACTGACGGGGTCTACCTCTAACCTACTCTTTTTATACTCCTTCACCCAGATATGCCTAAAGATTATAACTGAACTGCAATTGGCTAATAAAACGCGCCAACATTAGCGTCTATTTTTATATCCAATGAAAATTATGAATACATATGCTCTAGGGAAACGTTCCAGAATATTCTAAAAGCGCCAACATTACGTAACTTCCTCGTTTCCAATAATGATAAACAGCTCACCCCCTCGCTGCATTATTGCACGCTATTATTGTCAGTTTCAGTAAGGCAGTAAAAACTTACTTCCCAACAATAATTACAATCAACAAACATCTCAAATCAATGTCACATAATAATGCATATTCATACTATAATCACTTTTTACATTTAAATAATTTGTGATACAAATTACTGCATCATATGCCCCACTAGAAACATAATTATAAATATTTACAACTTTTTTGGAAATTTTATAATTGGGTTTTTAGTCTCCTAAATCTTGGAACACACGCTATCACTTTCACTTAACACTTCACAGGTATTTAACACACGACATGTTTTTCCTCTATCTTGCCACTACTTACTGGCTCTGGTTTAATGTGTTTAGACTTTAATCTGACATTACAAAAATGTTTTTTTTATATAGCAAATACTGTACCCTGAATTATTTAGTTACTGTTACAAAATTGGTTTACTCTCATATATTGTTGACAAAAATTTGTGCATTTAAGAATTTTTGTAATTACTATACATATTTACCAAAAATATTCACCCTTTACATAAATATATTTACATATCTTAAATCTAAGTACTGTTTCACATGTTCTATTTGCTACATAAATATTTGTTTTAATGACTTTTACCCAATTTTTGTTGTTTTGTACTGTATATTCACAATACTCTTGGAATTATATCTACGTCCTTTACTTTAATATAACATCATGCTTTATTTCAAATGCTGTTACAGTTACTAAAAAAATGTTATTTTTCCCTTTTAAACATTTAGTTAGGTCCAAAATTTTATTTCTCCATTATCATGACATACATATTTGTTTAACCCTCTTACAATCCAATACATTGCTCTGCATTTCATCTTTAACTATTCAGCATTTACTATTTATCATCTTTGTCTTCTGTTTCACCTTTATCGTCATTGTTGTATGGTTTCAGCATCTCAATATGGAACTTTCCAATGCTTTTTTGAGTTGTTGGATTACATAACTCATATGTATTTGTCCCATATACTTCAACAACTTCATATGGTCCATGGTATTTGAGAAACATTCGCCAATAAAGTTTATTTGCTTTATCCGACAATTTCTTGGTTTTAACCAAAACTAAATCTCCTATTTTGATCCTCCATTCCTTTCTCTTCTTTTCTTCATGTTTAATTTTTCTTTTAATGGCCTTTTTCTTCATCCTCTCGAATGCTTTTCGGAACATCTCTTCTTCTGTTTGTGGTATCGAATGCGCATCTGGAATGGCTTCTGGAATTTTCTTACACATTGTATTGATCTTCTTTCTTAACTTAAGTTCACATGGTTTGTATCCTGTCACATTGTTTACGGTTTCATTTAGTAGATTCTGAACGAAATTCACGTATCCATACCATTGGGTTTGTTTTCGATGACACAGCACCCTTAAATAATTTGAAATTTTCTTAATTTCCCTCTCCACTGGGTTGCAGTTCGGTCTGTATCTTGACGAAAAATATTGTTTAATGCCATTTTCTTTCAGTCCGTCCATAAATTTTTTTCCTGTGAAGTACGAAGCATTATCGCTCAATACAGATTGGATAGGTCCTTCTTCTATCACATATGACTTGAGTAGTCTATTCAAACATGCTAAACCTGTAGGTTTTCTCAAAGGGTAAATTCTTACATATTTGCTGAATATATCATAACAGACAAATATATATTTATTTCCAAATTGACTTGGAGGCATCGGACCATGAATATCAATACTAATTACGCATCTCGGCTTATCCCTTATAACCGAATTAGTTTCAAATGCATATCCTGCATTTATTTGCTTTGCCTTCTGACACAGGTTGCAGCACGATATAAATTTCCGAACTTTCTGACGCAATTTGGATATGTATAAATTCTCTAAAATCATAGAAGTTGTCCGGTCCGTCCCTGAGTGTGCTAACCCTTCGTGAAAATTCTTAATTAGTTCCTTTTCCATGCTTTTTGGAACCATTACCTTCCAACTAGGCACTTCTTTTCCATGCTTCTTGTATAATGTCCCATCCCGAATTGCTATAATTTCTTTCTTTGCCTCCTCAATTAATGGTGCATTTTCTTTAAGTTCAAATAATTTTGCGTCCTCATTTTGAATTTCACCCATATTTTTCAATTTTATTATCATTTCTTTGCTTAAAGGAATTTCAATTGTCAATATTTTGACTTCATTTCTAGGCCTCTCAATATTTTCGGGAATTTGTGGGTTGTAGTTCAATCTTGATAGCAAATCACTGAAGGCATTATTTTTGCCAGGAATGTGTATAATCTCAATATCGAATGCAGATATTGCATGAATGTATCTAGCAAGTTTTCCACTACATAATCTACACCGTTGTATGAAAGTTAAGCTGATGTGGTCTGAATATACTTTCACCTTTTGCTGATAAATATAGGTTTTAAAACGAATTAATGAGAAATATAGTGCTCCAATTTCTAGCTGAGTCACTGAAGAATTCCGCTCAATATTTTTAAGTCCTCTAGAAGCTGTACTAATGACGTGAAAGTCATTGTTGATGTCTCGCTGTCCTAAAATTCCGGCGTATCCTTGCATTGATGCGTCGACATAAATCTCATATTCCAAATCTTCTCTAGGCCTCTCGAGTAATATGGACTTAGCAAAGAGTTCTTTTACTCTCTCAAAACATTTTTGATGATCCTCTGTCCATTTCCACTTATTGTTCTTTCGGAGTAGCTGCCGCAGTGGTTCTATTTCAGCCGAATACCTTGGTACGAACTTACTCTGAAAGTTCAATACCCCTAAGAGACGTCTAATTTGTTTTACGTTCCTTGGTGGTGGAATTTTCATTATTGCTTCTATTCTCTTCTGATCAGGTCTTATACCTCGTTCATCCACTACATAACCCAGAAAATTTATTTCCTTGACACAAAATTTTGATTTTTGTATGTTCACAGTCATACCATGTTGTTGCAGTTTATTTAAACATAATGGACATTATTCATGTGTTCTTCAAATGTTTGACTAATGATTAGGAAGTCATCAATATACTTTATTAAGAAGTCATCTGCAGAATTTCCAAAGATACTGTGAATGGCTCTCAAAAATCCACTTCCTGAGTTCTTTAAACCAAAAGGATTTACACAAAAACGAAACTGGATCCCCGAGTATTGAAATGAAGTGTAATCACGCACTTGTGGATCTAATTCCACTTGCCAATATGAAGCAGTGAGGTCAATGGATGTCAGAAATCTCCCTCTTGAAAGTTTCGTAATTAGTTGTTCAATTCCCTCACTTTGAAAATGATCTGGCTTCATATACTTGTTGACATATCTACCGTCTAAAGTTAATCTCAAACTACCATCTCGTTTAATACTCCAGCAGATTGAATTTATATACTGATAATTACTTTGCTCAATAATCCCATTTTCTAACATGCTATTTATTAGTTGTCTAGCTTTGTCCCGAAGACTTATAGGTAAATTGTCATACTTGTGCCTATATGGTGGTACGACTTCTACTTGAAATGTATGCTGATATACATTACATCTGCCTGGGATATTACTAAATACTGAACTATTGTTCATCAAAACATCATGAAGTATTTGTTTTTGCGTTATCGTAATATTATAAGCTTCTTCACACTTGTGTATTATTTCTTCATTTCTCTTCTCTTCCCAGCTGTTGTCTGTCTCGCTCACATGGTCGTCTTTTGTTTGGATTGTAAATTTCTCTACTTTCTCTGGCATTTCTGCTAGCTGTCGAAAATATGGCGTGGTATTCCCTTCATATTCTGTGACTACCTGCTTTATCTGACTATTTGTATCAGTCTCTGTTATTTGTACAAAAAAACTCTTGGTCACAAAGATTTTTCTCATCCTTTGTCATCTCAATCACAGAAACTTTCTCTTTTATAAATGGCACCTTTATTTCTCTATCTTCTTTTGTTGTTTTTAACTCTTCATGTTTAAAATCTATACGTGCTTCATATTCATGTAGGAAGTCACATCCTATAATTATGTCACAAATCAGATGGTTTACAATTAGAAACATAACCTCAAAATTCTCTCCGCCGATAAGTATGTTAAATAGAGCTTGTGTTTTTATGACCTGTGTCGTTCTTCCGATTGCAACACGACAAACTAAATTACTAGTGGGAAGAGCCATAATTTTGTTACCTTCATTAATCAAATTTATGTAAAATTTCTGTGAGCAAATTGAAGCTGACGAACCAGAATCTATAGTTGCAATGATCTCTTTCTTCGCAATTTCCATCCTAACATGAGGTGATTCAAAATTTTCTCCCTTATCTTTTGTTGCTGTAATCTTATTACAGGGTGTGTGTGTAGGCATATTATTTGTATTGGTAATGGATACTGAATTATTAAAGACGTCCTGAGAACCTACTACACAGGAGTCTATTAACAGTTTTCCTGTTTATTTCCATGTTCACGTACAGGACTGCCATTCCTAACAGGAGCTAAATCTATCTCATTGTCGCTACCATTGTTTTGAGTTCCCCTTCCTCGAGTTCGAAATCCTCGATTTCTGAAATTATGTCCCCTTGGCACGCAATTTTCTTGCCGTTCCTCAGATCTTTCCCTGTTATTGTTTTCCCTCCAGTGAGTGAAATTTCCCCTTTGTCTACTGTACCGCCTTCCATAATTTTGGCCTCTTTCAGGCAATCTTTCTGTCCTGACATAATTTATTTGTTCCTGTCGACCTGGTCTCCCATCTATCCTCGATCTTTCAAATTGTGGAACGTATGATTGATACCGTTGTCTGGTATTATTTTCATGACGTCTGTCTTGTCCTCTACTTTGCTGATAACTACCTTGGTAATTTCGTCTATCTCGCACATCTAAAATTCTATGCTCCCACTCTCGAGATATATCTTCTTCCTGTTGTTCAAAAGCTGTAATTAATTCTGTCATCTCATAGATGCTACGTGGTTTTGCAATTAATAAGTAATTTTGTATCCTTAAAGGATAATGCCTTGTGAGCAAACTCACAAAATCTTCCTCATTGATTGGAGGTGACAAGTTCCTAACCTGACTTGCATGTTTCAGTAAGTAATCAGTCATTGATATTCCCTCTCGTGGATCAAATTGACCATGACTAAGCATTGCTCGAATTCTGTGCTGTACCGTAACATTCCAAAATCTGTTCATGAATAACCTCTTAAAGGATTCATATGAAATTTCACCCCCGGATACCATTTGTAACCAATCTAGAGTTTTCTGGTCCAAACACCTTTTGACAACTATCATTTTTAATGCTTCAGGTATCTTCTTAATTTGAAAATACTCTGATAAGTCTGCAATAAACTGTACTGGACTGGAGTTTTCATTAAATTTTGGAAGTGGAAAATCACTTAAGATATGATTGTAATTTTGTAAATTCCCTACTCCCATATTTAAATTCTCTAGTGTTACTTGTGCACTCTGAGTTTCAGCATTAGCTATAGATGAAGCTGCCGCATCACTCACATTATTTGTCATACCTGAGGAACTACCTCTATCATTATTTTGTACATCTGATACATTCACATCACATATATTTGCCCTTGAATTCAATTCTAACCTATTTACAGTACCTTGCAGATTTTCTATTGTCTGTTCCAATTTTTTATTATTCTCATTTTGAACAGCTTGGTGTTTGTTAATTTCAGAAGTTAGCTTTTGATTCAAATCTTTAGACAAATCTTTAACTTCTTCAGACAATTTATTTCTCTGTGTTTCTGACTCCTTCTGAATTTCAGATATTTCCCCTCTGAAATTAACTTGCACCTGAATTAAATCTGCATTTGCAGCCTTCATCATCTCTCTTAACTCATTTGAAATGCTACTCATTCGGCTACCTAACTCTGTACATTTTACATCAACATGTTCTATTTTATTGTTAACCTCACTTTTTTGGTTAGATATTTCCCTGCTCATTTCTGACATTTTCTTTGAAACTTCACCTATTTCATTTGCTATCATTTCCTGATTTTCATTTCTCATTCTCATCATACTACTATCTAGCTCCATGAATTTCTTTTCAATTTCTTCCCTGTTCTGATCTATTTTCTTTTCTAATTTCTCATTACTTTTACCAATATCTTGAGTTAGTTTTTCTAATTTCTCATTATTCTTACCAATATCTTCCCTTAATTTCTCATTATTCTGTTCCATACTCTGAGTCAATTTTTGTTCTAATTTCTCAATATTCTTATTTACTGTTTCGCCAAAATTTCTCATCATTTCCATCATCATACTAGCATCAAAATGAACATTTCCTGCTATTCTATTCTGACTTTCTTCACTAACATTTCCTCCCTCAAATTCTACATTGTTTGAGCTATTTTCTGTAACCTGTATTGAATTACAGCTAACTGTTACACTATCCCCTTCCATCATTGTTTCTTCTGTATTATTAGTGGACATTGTTTTCTTTATCCTACCGCTCCTAAGGTACATTTAAATGTTACAATTTTGTTTTCTAAAAAAAAATTACTATACTCTGACCTTTGTGATGCTGTCTGTTGCTGTTACCTTGATGTCCAGCTTCCTGCCCCTCTCTCCTAGATTATATGATGCTTCTGCGTTGTATTACGATGAATCTACGTCGTTTTGGTGTTTTGTAGTTGAATTCCCCCGTTGCTTTTTAATCTCGGAATTACGATGTCCAATCATCCGCGTAGTCTGTCGTTCCCATAGTTGTTTCTGGAATCTGCGTCTTGTAGTTCAGTTCACTTCTCCATTCGCCCCTTCCTGGCCATCTCACTTCTTCCTGGTTAATTCTGCTCCTTCCTGGTTATTCTGATCCTTTCCTGGTCATCGTGTTCCTTTCCTGGTCACTCTGCCCCACGTTCTGGGTGCCAATTTGCGATGGCATTTCTTATAATGTTTGTGTATTTGTGTTTACTTCACGCGTTGAAGCCATCTTGTGACGTGATTCATTTGTTAGCTTTGTTAGCTCCATCTGGTGTTAGCAATTTGCGGTAGTATTAGTGTTTGTTTGAAAGAATGCGACTGTTATTTGATTTAATTTTTGTTCACTGTCCTCCGGCTAGCTATTATCTTTTCTTGGGTCGAGCACTTCTCTTTATACAGGTTGTGTAAACGGAAAGGAATCTTTTATCCAAAAATAACACTGATGAAGAAATTTATTATACACTTTTATTGTCGAAACACAGTCACTATCACATTTACACATTGATCTTGACACTCGCCAAACTGAAACTGTTATAATAACTTCATTACTGATAATTCTTAATTCGCGTACTTCAACTTTTTGTATAATTAACTTTATAACACTTGAGATTTCATAACTCTGTTACGCGTAACCTGCAAATTGATATCCGAAGTGTGCCGTACAAATACTTTCGACGAACTGACGGGAATGCGACGTGTAGTGTACAAAGAATTTTGATGAACTGACGGGGTCTACCTCTAACCTACTCTTTTTATACTCCTTCACCCAGATATGCCTAAAGATTATAACTGAACTGCAATTGGCTAATAAAACGCGTCAACATTAGCGTCTATTTTTATATCCAATGAAAATTATGAATACATATGCTCTAGGGAAACGTTCCAGAATATTCTAAACGCGCCAACATTACGTAACTTCCTCGTTTCCAATAATGATAAACAGCTCACCCCGTCGCTGCATTATTGCACGCTATTATTGTCAGTTTCAGTAAGGCAGTAAAAACTTACTTCCCAACAATAATTACAATCAACAAACATCTCAAATCAATGTCACATAATAATGCATATTCATACTATAATCACTCTTTACATTTAAATAATCTGTGATACAAATTACTGCATCAACCACTATAAGAACAATTAATGGAATTACGTGTTCTTCCACATAAGACGTGTGTTGGACAAGGTTAGTTAAGTTGAATCAGACGACTGAAAAATTCAATGCCATTGGCCGGATTGGATCCACGGATTTTCTGGTTTCCTTCCAGTTGCTGTAACCACTGAGCTGCTATGGTAATATGCCAGCATGACATCAAATTCTATTAGTGATTCACTTTCTCCCGGTAAGCCACACAAGGTCGTCTTAAATTGTATTGAGATGGCATACCCCAATGTCCAATAAAATGCTGAAGTATTCAAGTCCCAGGCTTCAAAGTTTCTACCACTATTAAGTCAATTAACTGAATTATTGTGTTCTTTCACGCAAGCCTTGCGTTGGACAAGGTAGTTAGATTCAGAGGACTGAAAACTAAAGTACCACCGCCAGGTTTTGAACCACGGATCTCGCGTTTTCCGACCTTTTGCTCTAACCAGTGAGCTACCATGAGGCGTGACGGTACGACATCCCTTACCGATTCGCATTTTTAGGAAAACACAGTAGACTATCTCAAAATGTAAAAAAGTTAAATGGAATTTTATTTATGGACGCTCTTTAACTGCGTAGTCCTTATCGTCCCATTCTATATTGGGCGTGAAAGACCGGTAATGTTTCTCAGAGGCCTCTTTATCAGGCTTGAGGTTCTTTTACGTGCGTAAATCTACGACACGCGACCACCGGCTGCTTTACTTCCCTTCCGAAGGAGGCCAAACTAAAGATTGTTACCCCCGAAAAAAATCCATTGACCTCCGCCGGGTATGACCCTGCGTCCTCGTGAACTAGACGCTAGCATGGTAACCACTGCACCACGAAGGACAACATTGAGATGTCATACCCTAATGGTGACTTACAATGTTGAATCTCGGTCTTCATAGTTTAGACCACTATTAAGTCAGTTAATGGAATTAATTGTTCTTCCACACAAGCCGCCTGTAGGACAAGGCTCGAAACGTAGAATCACACGATTAAAGATTCAATCCATAGTCGGGATGTGAACTACGGTTATTCTGGTTTCGTCAAGTTGGTCTAACCACTGATCTACCATGGTAGCGTACTGGCACGACGTTAATTTCCCCAACTGATTTCCATTTTCAATTCCACCACTATTATGTCAATTAATGGAATTAATTGTACTTCCACACAAGCCGTCTGTAGGACAAGGTTGGTTAGATAGAGGTAGAGATCTGATATTGTAATTAGATGCCATACCCCAATGGCAACTTACGTTGCTGTAAGTCTTCAAGCACCGGCTCATAGATATGACCACTATTAGGGTGCTTAATGGAATTCATTTTTTTACACAAGGCGTGTGTTGGTCAACGCTGGAAATGTAGAATAAAACGACTGAAAATTCAATGCCATCGCCGGGATTTTAACCACGAATATCCCGGTATCCTTCCGGTAGCTCTAACCATTGTCCTACAACAGTAACATTCCGGCAAGAGATTAAATTTCCCAACGGATTCGCGTTTTCCACTATAAGGCACTCTAGGCCATCTTAAACTCTATTGAGATCCATAGCCCAATGGCGCTTTACAATGCTGTTACCCTTCAAGTTCCAGGCTTCATAGTTTCGACCACTATTAGTTCAATTAATGGAAAACATTGCTCTTCCACACAAACTGTGTGCTGGACAAGGTTGGAAAGGTAGAATCCAACTGAGAAATTCAATGATATTGCCGGTATTTGAACCAAGAGTCCCCCGGTTTCCTACGAACCTCTCTAACCACTTCGTCATCATTGTAACCTGTCAACATGACATTAAATTCCCAAATGATTTGCATTTTTACCGGTATGCCACAAGGAAATCGGAAATTTTTTGTGATGTCATACCATAATGGCGATTGACAATGCTGTATGCAAGTCTTTAAGTCCGGGGCTTCATAGTTTCGACCACTATTAAGTCAATTCTTGGAATTAGTTGTACTTCCACACTAGCCTTGTGTTGGAAAAGGTTGGAAAGGTAGAATCAAGCGAGCGTAGAAAACAACTCGCCATCGCCGGATTTAGAGCTACGGATTCTCCAGTTTCCGTCCGGTTGCTCTAACCACTTGGCTACCATGGTAACATGGCGGCACGAGATTAATTTCCGCACTTGTTTGCACTTATCTCGGTAAAACACACAAATAAAGCTCATTGTATTGAGATGCCATAAGCCAATATCGATTTACAATGCTTAAGTCTTCAAGTTGCTTGCTTCACAGTTTCGACAACTATTGGGTCAATTAGTGCAATTAATTGTCCTCTCAAAAAAATTCGTGTATTGCACAAGGTTGGAAACGTAGTATCAGATGACCAAAACTTCATTCCCATAGCAGGGATTTGAACCACAGATCTCGCAGTTCCGTCCGGTTGCTCTAAACCCTGAGCTAGTATTTGAACATGCCGGCACGACATTAAATTCCCCAACTATTTCCCATTTTCCTTCTAAACCAAACAAGGAAATCTCAATTTGTACTGAGATGCCATACCCCAAAGTCGACTTAAAATACTGTAACTCTTCAGGTCAGGGTAACATAGCTTCCATCACTAGTAATCAGTTAATGGAATTAATTGCTCTTCCACGCAAGCCGTCTGTTGCAGAAGATTGGAAAGGTAGAATCCGACAACTGAAAAATACAATGGTTTCGCCGGGATTTGAACCACGCTTCTCCCGGTCCCCGTCCGGTTGCTCTAACCGCGGAGCTACCATGGTAACATGCTGTCACGACATTAAATTCCCCAACTGATTCGCCTTTTCCCGGAAGGCCACTCAAGGAGACCTCAAACTGTATTCCAGTGCCATACCCCTGTGGCGAGCTTTACACTGTAAGTGTTATGTCCCGGGCTTCAAAGTTTCGATGACTATTAGGTGAATTAATAGTATTAATTGTTCTTCCTCACAAGATGTGTGTTGGACATGGTTAAAACGGAAGAAGCAGACGACTGAAAAATTCATAGCCTTCGCCGGGATTTGAACCACGGTTCTCCCGTTTTCCCTCCGGTTGCTCTATACGGAGAGCTACATGTAACATGCCGGTACGACATTAAATTCTCCAAAACTGATTCGCATTTTCCGGGTAAAATACACAAGAAGATCTCTGGTTGTATTGAGATGCCATGCCCCAAGATCGATCTACAATACTGTAAGTCTGTAAGTCCCAGTCCTCATAGTGTCGACCACTATTAGTTTTATTAATGGAACTAATTGTTCTTCCACACAAGACGTGTGTTGGACTAGTTAGAAATGTTGAATCGGGCGACTGAAAAATTCAATGCCGTCGGCGGGATTTGACCCATGAATCTCCCTGCCTCCCTCCGGTACTCTAAGCCACTGAGCTATCATAGTAATATCCCGGCATTCATGTCAGGCATGGAAATTGAAGTTGTTAGTGATTTCTCATATCTGGATATTAAGCTGGGTAGTAATGGAGGCTGGGAGAGAGAGGGGGGAAGGTCTGCAAGAGCGAAAGGAAAAAGAAGGTCTTGACGGCGATACGCAAATGCTTATGCTTGAGCCTAGTAATGCACATTAAGTGGTTTTAAAGAATTTATGCATCCTTGGTTGAATCTCGATGGATTTATGGAGGGGAAATTTAGGGAATAGGCGAGGGACGGCATAATTTGAACTTTATATTAAGTTTCTGCGAATTAATTTTGGGGGTCCCTAGCAATACCCGAATGTAGCAGTTCTAATGGAGCCAGGAGAGGTAAGCGTGAGAGAGTTAATTTTGGATAAAGTAGTGAAATATTTATTTCGGATCGCAGAGTTATCTGATGCTGATATAGAGAAAATATGCTTGATACATTAAGAACAAAGTTTAGGTATTATATTAAAAGTCTAGTTGAGGAAATTAGAGAACACCTATTTAAAACGGATTAGGAGACCTTTGTGTTGACAGAGGCTTTTGGAAGAAAGTGAGAAATAGAATATAAGACAGGCATAGATAAATTTTATTTGCAAATTTAAGGAGAAAAGCTCACTGACGTTCTACACGGAATTAAAGTTGACCCAGAAAATGAGAAATACATTTTAATTTGCAAAAAAATGAAATAGAAGGGCTAGGCTGGTTTCGATTAGCAGTTTGGAAACTAAGGGGAATGGGGGAGAGGTTATCCCTGGAATGTGCCCTAAATGTGGGGAGAAGGAAGATGAAATTCACATTATCTTTCAATGTAAATCCAATAATGACTGGAGGGTAAGTCTAATAACTAAGAAATGGTTACTGAGAGCAAAACAAATTTAACTTATAAAGAGTTTTGAAAAGCAGAAGCATATTTTCAAAATAGAGGTGTTTTCATCATAAGTGAAGGTAAAATGGAAACGGTCAGTTGAAAAACATGCAAATTTAGATTAATGTTTACTTGACAAAGGACATCTATGCAATACGTTAAATTTTGTATTTATATACTGAAATAGTTATGGCTGGCCAAATAACTAGGGTTAAGGTCAGAACATAATCAAGTATGAGCTTAGCACTTAAATAAATAAACATTCGGGCACGACATTAAATTCCCCAGATTCTCATTTTTTTCGGTAAACCACACAAGGAGATCTCAAATTGTATGGAGATGACACATCGCAATGGCAAGTTACAGTACTGTGAGTCTTCAGGTCCCGCGCTACATAGCTTCGAGCACTATTAGGGCAATTAATTGTTCATGCACCCAAGCCGTGTGTTGGACAAGCTTGGAAAGGTAGAATCAGACGGCTGAAGAATACAATACCATCGCCGGAATTTGAACCACGGATCTCCCGGTTTCCGTCCGGTTGCGCTAACCAATGAGCTACCATGGTAAAATGCAGACACGACAATAAATGCCAAAGTGATTCGCATTTTTTCCGGTAAACTACATAAGGAGATATTATAATGTATTGAGATGCCATACCTCCATGGCGACTTATAATACTGTAAATCTTCAGGTCCCGGGCTTCAGAGTTTCAACCAATATTAGGTCAGTTAATGGAATTATTTGCTCTACCATACAAGACGCGTGTTGGACAAGGTTGGAAAGATAGTGTAAGATGACTGTATATTTCAATACCATCGCCGGGATATAAACCTTGGATATCCATTTTCCCTTGGGTTGCTCCAACCAATGAACCACCATGGTGACATGCAGGCACGACAATTAACTCCCCTACTGTATCGAAATTTTTCCTACAAACCACAATAGGATATCTGAAATTGTATTGAGATGTTATTGCCCAATGGCGCCACACAATGCTGTAAATCTTCAGGTCCCGAGCTTCATAGTTTATAACACTATTACGTTAATTAATGGAGTTAACTGTTATTCCACACAAGTCTTGTTGGACAAGGATGGAAAGGTAAAATCAAACGACTGAAAAATTCACTGTCATCACCGGGATTTGAACAACAGTTCTCCCGGTTCCTTCCGGTTGCTTTAACCACTGATCTACCATAGTAACACGCTAGCAGTACATTAAATTCCACAACTGATTCGAGTTTTTTCCAGTAAACCACACAACGGGATCTAAAATGGTTTTCAGATGCCATACCCCAATAGCAACTTTCAATACTGAAGGTCTTCAGATCCCTGGCTTCGTTGGTTAAACCACTATTAGATCAATTAATGGAATTAATTGTTCTACCACAAATGCCATGTTTGGGACAAGGTTGGAAAGGTAGGATCAGAAGACTAAAGTTTCAATAACTTCGCCGGTATTTCAACCACGAATATCCCTGTTTCTGTCCGGTTACTCTAAGCACTGAGCTACCACAGTAACATGCCCGCACGACATTAAATTCCCCAACTGATTCGCAATTTCTCCCTATAAACCACAATAGGAAATGGCAAATCGTATTGAGAAGTCGTTTCCCAATGGCGCCTTACAATACTGTTAGTCTTCAAATCTCGTGCTTCATAGTTTCCAACCCTGTTAGGTAATGGAATTAATTGTTCTTCCACATAAGCCGAGTGCTGGACAAGATTTGTAAAGCAGAATAATCCAAGGACTGAAAAATTCAGTGCCTTCGCGGGAATTTGAACCACGGACCTCAAGCTTCCCGTCCGGTGACTTTAACAACTGAACCACCATGTGTAAATGCCGGCGGGACATTAAATTCCCAAACTGATTCGCATTTCTCGTGGTAAACCGCACAAGGATATCGCAAATTGCATTGAGATGCCATACACCAATGGCGACATGCAATGCTGTAAGACTTCAAGTCTCGGGATTCATAGTTTCGACCACTATTAACATGCCAACACGACATTAATTTTCCCAGCTGATAACCATATTCCCGGTAAACATTACAAGGAGAAGTAAACTTTTAGTGAGATGGTATATCCGTATGGCAACTCACAATACCGTAATACCGCAGGTCCCAGACTTCAGAGTTTCGATCACTATTAGGTGAATTAATGGAAGTGTTTTCTCTTCCAGCAGGACGCATCTTGGACAAGGTTGGAAAGGCAGAACCAGATGAATGAAAAATTTAATGCCATCGCATGGATTTGAACCACAGATACCCCGGTTTTCGCCCGGCTGCTCTAACCAATGAGCTCCTATGAAATCATGTAGACACCACAATAAATTCCGGAGGTGATTCGAATTTTTCCCTGTGAACCACACAAGGAGATCCCGAATTGTGTTTACATGTATTACCGCAATTACGACTTAAAATGCTATAAGTCTTCAAGTTCCAGGTTTCATAGTTCGACCACTATTAAGTTAATTAATTGAATTAATTGTTCTTCCGTACAAACCATGTGTTGGACAAGGTCGGAAATGCAGAATCAGACGCCCAAAAATTCATTGCCATAAGCAGAATTTGAACCACGGATCTCCCAGGTCCCTTCGGTTGCTCTTACCACTGAGCTACCATTTCAGCATACCGGCGAGACATTAACTTAGCGAACTGATTGACATTTTTCACGGTAAATCACACAAAGAGATCTCAAACTGCATTGTTTTTCTATACCCTAGTGGTGACTTACAATGCTGTAAGTCTTCCAGCACTGGGCTTCATGGTTTCCTGCACTGTTAGGTCAATTAATGAAAAAATTGTTCTTTCACACAAGCCGTGTGTTGGACAAGGTTTAAGAGGTGTCATCTGACGACTGAAAAATTAAATGCCATGGCCGAGATTTAAACCACTGATCTCCATGTTTCCTTAAGCTTGCTCTAACCACTGAGCTACCATGGTAAAATGCCAGCACGAAATTAAATTCCCAAATGATTCGCATTTTTTCCCGGTAAACCACATAGGGAGCTCTCAAATTGTATGATGTGCCTTACTCCCAAGGCGACTTTGAATCCTCAAGTTTTCAAGTCCAGGGCTTCATAGTTTCGACAACTATTAGGTAAATTAATGGAATTAATTGTTGTACCACACAAGTCGTATGTGGACAAAATTGGAGAGATAGAACCAGACGACTGAGGAATTCAATGCCATCGGTGGCATTTGAAACACCTGTCTGCCGGTTTCCGTCTAACCACTGACACATCATGGTAACATAGCGGCACGGGATTAAATTCCCCAACTGATTCACATTTTTGTCGATAAACCACGCAAATAGTCCTAAAGTTGTACTGACATGCCATAATGCCGACTTATTATGCTGAAATCTTCAAATCGCTGACTTCACAGTTTCGATGATGATGATGATGATGATGATGATGAGATGCGGTTTAGGGCGCTAAACAGCTAAGGTCATCAGCGCCCTTACAAAGTATAAAAGTTACAGTCCAAAAATAAAAGTCCGATAAAAAACCGCACAATTAAAAAACGGACACACCCGCGATGTCCAAAGGTAAAAAACAAAACACCAAATTCCAAAATTGAACACACTAAAAGCATGGTCAATAAAAGGTTAAAACAACGGGTCAAGAACTGTAGAATGCGAGGGACACGAGCGTCCATTGGAGAGGAGATGCCCCATTAAAAAGACAATGTAAAATCACACAGCCAAAAGACGCTCAGCGCATCAAATGCGTCGGGTAAAACCGATATCACTAATAAACCGTAAAAGACATTCTACAGCACGCGCGTCGTCTGCCAACACGTTGGCTATGCCAACAGGCAGACCCACGCGAACGCGCAGTGGAGCTAAAACTTGACATTCAGTTAAAATGTGACGCACCGTTAAGGGCGCATCACACTGCTGACACAGCGGAGGGGGGTCACCACTGAGCAGGTATCTATGACTAAAAAGGCAATGTCCAATTCGTAAACGGGCTAAAAGTACCTCTTCCCGACGTGTAGAACGAGAAGAGGTACCCCAGACTAACGGGAGAGGTTTAACCTCCCGCAAATTGTTCCCCGGAGGGCCGTACACTCATCGCGATAAAGTGAGAGGATGCGGCGACGTAAAATAACACACGAATCTGACGAGGGAACAGCAGTGGTAAAAAATCTGGGTATAAAATCGCCGATTTGGCAGCGGCGTCCGCAGACTCGTTCCCCGAGATGCCAACATGACCTGGAATCCACATGAAGGAGACGGGGATGCCACAGGCACCAAGCTAGTGGACCAGGTCATGTATGCGCTGTACGAGGGGGTGGTAATTGTACAGAGCGCGAATAGTTTGAAGAGCACTCAGGGAGTCTGAACAAATAAAACAATGTCGCAAGTCGTACCGCTGGAAGTATAAAAGTGACTGACAAATATTAAAACGTTCGGCGGTAAAACTCGAACATAGCCCGGATAAACGAAATGTAAAACTACGATTACCATCAACAAAGGCACACCGAATTTCAACTTCAGTCTTAGACCCATCAGTATATACAAAACGAAAGTCTCCGAACTGCCCCTGAAGTTCTAAAAAAGCCGATCTAAGAACTGAAGAAGGGGTCTCATTCTTCGACATTGACGTCAACCCAAGGTGACAGTGGGCCTCATCGCGCAGCTATGGGGGAAAGCGCGTTTCCCCCCTGGGAAGGACCGGCACTGGCGTAAAGTCCAAATGCCAAAGAAGCTTTCGAAATCGAACCCCTGGAGGGAGCAATTCAGAGGAGCAACGAAATATTGCCGATCAAGTGAATCTTCGTAAAATACATCGAAAGACGGGTGGTCAGGCAAGCTTGAGAGTCGACAGGCATAGCTGCACAAAAGGATCTCACGCCGGAAGGACAGTGGTGTTTCTGCAGCTTCGGTATACAGACTGGGTACAGGGCTGGTAGGAAAGGCCCACGTAGCGACTCTTATGCCACGATGGTGAATGGCATTCAATAGACGTAATACAGATGGACGCGCCGACGAATAGACAATGCACCCGTAATCAAGCTTGCATCGGGCCAAAGAGCGATAAAGATGTAGAAGGACGGTCCGATCAGCTCCCCAGAATGTGCCACTTAAAACACGTAAAAGATTAAGAGAACGGTCACACTTTGCTTTTAAAAACGAAATGTGCGAAATCCAGCTAGGCATCAACCCCAAAATTTTCGCTTCGTCTGCAAACGGAAGTATCCCTGGCCGAAGATGGAGAGAGGGCGCAGGGAAAGCCTTCCGGCGCCACAAATTGATACAGACGGTTTTTTCGGCGGAGAAATTAAAGCCATTAGCGATACTTCAGGCGTAGAGACAATCGACACAACTCTGGAGACGCGTTCGAGTAGACAGGTCCGCCGCGAACTGCAATAAATGGCAAAATCGTCAACAAAAAGGGACGATGAAATGCCAGGTGGAATACAATCACCAATGGGGTTGATAGCAATTGCAAAGGTGTGACACTGAGTACAGAGCCCTGCGGCAATCCGTTCTCTTGAATAAAATCACTAGATAAAACCGAGCCCACACGTACACGAAAGACGCGGCCCGTCATAAACTCCTGAAGAAATTGGGGAAGACGACCGCAGAAATTCCATGCATGGACTGTACGTAAAATGCCGCCTCTCCAACAAGTGTCATAAGCTTTCTCCAGGAGAAAAAATACAGCCACTGTCAACAGAGACACCAGATGGCCGACGGTAGAGCGATGGCGACGAAATCCACACCGAGCGTTCGCCAGAAGTTTCCGA
Source organism: Deroplatys truncata (assembly GCA_030765065.1). Classification (NCBI taxonomy): domain Eukaryota; kingdom Metazoa; phylum Arthropoda; class Insecta; order Mantodea; family Mantidae; genus Deroplatys; species Deroplatys truncata. The sequence continues at coordinate 376,354,704 of CM060990.1, forward strand.
GACTCAAGCCAGCATGTCAACCGCCCGTTGATCATGCGCTCCATCACCTTGCAAACGCACCTGGTGAGGGAGATAGGGCAATAGCTGGAAGGTAGTTGGCGATCCTTACCAGCTTAAGTATAGGGACAATGGTGGCTTCGCGCCAAACGGAAGAAAAAAGGCCGTCCTCCCAAATACGATTATAGATCCGTAAGAGAAAGTACTTACACTCGGCTGAAAGGTCTTTAACAGCAGAACATGAATGCCATCCGGCCCAGGAGCGGAGTGCCTAGAGCAATGAAGAGCGTGCTCCAGCTCCCTCATTATAAAAAGGGCATTATAACAATCCGTATTATCAGACCGAAAATTATAGGATGAGGAATACAACCGGTCTTTGATAGAGCGAAAGCCGGCAGAATTATGGTCTGAACAGGAAACCGCCTCAAAGGAAGCACCCAGAGTGTTAGCGAGGCAGCCGGATCCATTATGGTGGCATTGGAAACCTGAAGACCAGAAAAAATAGAATGCGACACTTTACCTGAGAAGCGACGAAGTTTATCCCAAACAACAGATGAAGGCGTAAAGCGATTACAAGACTCGACAAAACGAGTCCACGACGCGTTCTTGCTATCCTGAATAATGCGACGAGCCCTGGCGCGCGATTGTTTAAAAGTCACCAAATTATCAAGTGTGGGGTGTCGCCGAAACACTCTAAGTGCAGTTCAACGGGAACGAACGGCGAGCCGACAATCCTCGTTCCACCACGGAACAGGCATTCGCCGAGGTTGAGAGGATGAACGGGGAATTGCGCGTTCGGCGGCAGAGAAAATCGTAGATGTAAGGTGCTGGGCTAGTTGGTTAATGTCGGTGAAGGGCTGGTCGTCAAAATGCACGAGGCTGGAATAAAAGCTCCAGTTGGCTTTTGTGAATATCAAGGTAGCTACTCTGGAATGCTGTACGTGGTGTGACAGAAGAGAACCGATGCAGGGGTAATGGTCGCTGGAGTAGGTCTCAGCGACGACGTTCCACTGCAGTCGACTAGCAAGCTGGAGTGAGCAAACGGCAAGGTCCAAGTGAAAAAATGTACCGGAAGAATCAGAAAGAAACGTAAACTCACCGGTATTGAGAAAAGAGAGATTGAACTGATCAAAAATGTCAGAAAGAAGAGTTCCCCTCCCACGAGCTCTTGGCGAACTCCACAGGGGGTGATGGGCATTAAATCTCCCAACAGAAGAAATGTTGTTGGGAGAGCGGACAGAAGAGCTCGAATGTCCGCGGGAGCACGGATAGACGATGGAGGTGAATACACAGAGGAAACAGAAAAGAAAAAACCGGGCAACTGCAGTATAATGGCAACAGCTTGCAAGTCGGACGTAAGAGTGAGACGTTGTAAATGAACGTCATTACGCACTAAAAGCATGACACCTCCATGAGCAGGAGTACCCCCCTCCGGTTCAATGTCGTAGCGAACCGTAGTGTATCCTCGGAGATCAAAAGGATCGTGAAGGCGAAGCTTAGTCTCCTGCAAACACACGACCATAGGCGAATGGGAACGCAACAAAAGTTGCCGTTCCGCGCTATGCGACCGTATACCACGTACATTCCAGGTCAGGATAGCTATTAAGAAAAAGGGATAAACTGTCTACTTAGAAGGGCGACTCTTCGAAATTTCTGCTTCGGTTTTTCGGTGCGGCTTGTGACTTCATAGACTTTGGACCAAGTTTAGAGAGCTTGGTAACAGTAGCTAAAATGGACGGCAGGATGGTAGTGGCGGTCAAAGCAGTCATGGTCCAAGTTTGAGTTCTAGCATCCTTCCGGGGTACTGGCGAGGCAACAACAGAGCTGAATATTCACGATCGCAGGAGTGAAGGTTGGTGCGCATTGTAACGCCTCAGGGCTTCGGCGAAGGAGAATTTCTCCTTTAGCCGGATCTACAGGATGGCCTTCTCGTCCAAATACCGCGGACAGTCGCCAAATGAAGCAGAATGTGACCCTTTGCAATTGACGCAGACGAGGTTGTTGAACAGGCACCTTCGTGTGAGGGCTGGCTACATGTTGCGCAGATGTTATCGGCACTCTTACATGAGACTTGCGTATGCCCAAAACGTTGGCATTTAAAACAATGCAGAGGTCTAGGAATATAAGGCCTCACAGAAATCCGTTCGTACCCTGCGGAAATGCTCGTGGGCAGATCGACGCCATCAAATGTTAGAAACAGGGTACGAGTGGGTACCAATACGCCGTCGGAATTGGCCTGCACTCTATTCACTTCGGTCACCTTTTGATTGGAGAGGTATTCGACGAGGTCCTCGTCCAATATACCATCGAGGCTATGCGTGGTAAGAACGCCTCGACAAGAATTCAATGTGCGGTGCTTCTCAACACGGATGGGATAACCGTGGAGAAACGTAGCGCGCAACAAGGTCTTAATTTCCTGATCGGGCTTCGATTGTGCTAATAACGAGCCATTCCGTAGCCGAGTGCAGGATTGAACCGCACCAGCAATAGCATCTATGCCCTTCTGAAAAATAAAAGGGTTCACCTTCTCAAAGTTTTGTCCTTTTTCTGTTCTTGAAATGACCAAGTAACAACCAGATGTCGGCGGTGCTAATTCTGTTACAATAACTTTTCTGCGAGTAGTTATAGTCCCGCCTTAGCCAATTGGATTAACGATAATCCTGCCGCTAGGGGCGCTAGTGTCGCTTTTAATCCGCTCGAGTGGCGGGAAATTTGAAGCGGCAGGTTTGCGTTCGATCCAGATGTCTAAGCGGGACATTTTTTTCTTTCTTTATTTTTTCTGATACACGTCTTTTATTATTTATGGATTAAATACAAACATAATATGATGGATAAAAATTAAATATATAAGAAATGTCCACGATATGGCAAACTTAGGAGCTAAATGGGCATGGTGTGATGGTTTGACCTATGGAATAACACTGGTTGTCACACTTTTCGAACTAAAATTGTGTTTACTTTTCACCATCGCGATGCTGGCGTAGCGGCGAACTTTGGAACTAGGCGGCAAAAAAAAGCGCGGCGGTGGTGCTAAGTAGGTGTAAGTACTAAGGAGGGTACGTCTTGAGGAGGTGTACGTACTGAGGAGGTGTAAGTATTGGAAAGTGTGCGGCGACGGAGACGAAGGAATTGGAGGAGAAGGAGGGTATTTTCGGCGGCGTTTGGGGCGGCGGGCGCGCGCGTGCGTCGGTTGAGAGGATGAGTTGGACGTGGGGAGTGAAATAGGATGACGTGATAGGTAAGGGATGTTGGGTATTGGTGCAGGTGGACGAGGAAGGGAATATAAGGGAGGATATGAGGAAGGGGAGAGCAGGTTAGGTGTTTTTGAACGTGGGATGGTAGTTTTCTTGAGTGGATAGAGAGAAGCAGCGATATGAGACGCGGTGGCGAAAATGGGAACTAAACAAGATGGCGGAGACAAGAAGTCTAAGGACGAGGAGATTTCGAGGTTAGTGGTCAACATGGCGGACGCAAGATGTGGGGCAAGAAGACGCGGTGGTGAGAATGAGAACTAAAACAAGATGTCGGAAGTACGAGCTTAGAAGAGCAGATTTTGAGGTTAAAAATAGTGGGAACTAAAAATAGTGGAGGGTCGGCGACAAGGAGATGCGATGGCCAACGTGAGAACTAAACAAGATGGCGGACGCAAGAATAGGGTAAGGAGATTTGAGGTTAAGATTTTAGGTTAAAACAGGACGTAAGCATGGGAACGAAATCCAAGATGGCGAAGGCAATGGTGTGGACGAGGAGATGTGACGCGCGGTGGCGAAAATGGGAACTAAACAAGATGGCGGAGACAAGAAGTCTAAGGACGAGGAGATTTCGAGGTTAGTGGTCAACATGGCGTACGCCAGAGGTGGGGGCAAGGAGATTTGAGGTTAAGATTGTTAGGTTAAACAGACGTAAGCATGGGAACTAAATCCAAGATGGCGAAGGTAAGGGTGGGGACGAGATGTGAGGCGCGGTGGTAAAAATGGGAATTAAATAAGATGGCGGAGGCAGGAAGTGTAGGTTAGAAATATGAGGTAAACGTGGAGAACCAAAACCAAGATGGCGGAGGCGTAGTGGTGAAAATGGGAACCAAACAAGATGGCAGAGGCAAGAAGTCGAGGGACGAAGAGATTTGAGGTTAGGGTAAACAGGCGAAAGATGCCGAACGCAACAGGTGGTGAAGAGGAGATTTGATGTTGTGAAAACTAAACAAGCTGGCGGACGCGCGAGGTCAAAGAAGATTTCAGAAAAGAAAAAATAAATATCATACCTTGAACGAGAATGGAAGCAGTCAAGTAACTAACACGAAACTTGAAAACACAAAAGAGCACAGAACTATAATGCTTGTGTAAAAAGGAAGGCAGGAAGTGACGTGGCATGTTGTGATTGGAGAAAATAAGACGATTTGTGATTGGTGAAAATAAAACGTGATTGGATTGAACAAAGGAATAAATAAGGCGAAGTGAAGGTGATTTGCGGCGGTATTGATGATAGCCGTGATCGCTAACGCATCTGTTGGGATTCAAACCCAGTACCAAAACCCAACACATTATAAAATTACTCTTTGAACCTTCGTTTAGAATGTGACATCACAACTTCGAATTAAACGTGAACTTTAACGGTATTTTAAATAGGAATGTTGGTGGAATGTGCACTTCTTTTTTACTTTGGGACTCAAGCCCGGTACCAGAACACTGAACCATGTATTTCTACCGCAACGCTATTTTAAAATGTGGTGGAATGTGGAGTTTGTAGTTTGGGACTCAAACCCAGTACCAAAACACCAAAGGATATATTCCTACGCCAAGCAGGCCCGAAAAATAATTATGCGTGTGGTACTTACCTCTTACTGGTGTTGATGCGTCACCAAAAGCGCAGCAGCTTCACGCGACGCGAAAAAATAAAAGCAAACTGTTTTTGAAAATGCTTAACCAGCTTTAAGATCAACCAACATCACTACGCACTGATATACCTAGGTTTTTTAAAGCGGTACAGACGCCCTTTGCACAGACGTAATTTAACTATACCAAAAACCTGGTACTGGACCATCGTAATGGTCGCTAGCGTACGTAGGACCAGGGTTCTCATTGCCGGTCCAAAGCGGTCAAAAAAGTGTACGACGCACGTGTTCACAGTAGCTACTGTCGAAGTCAACCGTCGAGGCGTGAATGAAAGAAACGTGTTCTTGCCGGCAATCTAGCTCGGAGATGTGAGGAGCCGTGGCAAAAATGGGAACTAAACATGGCAGACGCAAGAGGTGGGGTGCAAGGAGATTGGGGACGCGGCGTTGAAAATGGGATGTAAACAACATGGTGGAAGGAAGAGCTGAGATGAGCAGATTTTGAAGTTAAAATAGGAGGTAAGCATGGAAACCAAAAAACCAACGGCGGAGGGTGCGCGACAAGGAGATGCGGTGGCCAACGTGAGAGTTAAACAAGCTGGCAGACGCAAGAGGAGGGTAAGGAGATTTGAGGTTAAGAGTTTTAGGTTAAAATAGGACGTAAGCATGGGAACTAAATCCAAAATTGCGGACGCAAGGTTGGGGACGAGGAGATGTGAGGCGCGGTGGCAAAAATGGGAACTAAACAAGATGGCGGAGGCAAGAGCTGAGATGAGCAGATTTTGAGGTTAAAAATAGGAGGTAAGCATGGGAACTAAAAACTAAGGTGGCGGTGGGTCGGCGACAAGGAGATGCGATGGCGAACATGAGAACGTAAACAAGATGGCGGGACGCAAGAGGTGGGGTAAGGAGATTTTAGGTTACGATTTTTAGGTTAAAACAGGACTTAAGCATGGGAACTAAATCAAAGATAACGGAGGCAAGTAGTGGGGCCGAGGAGATATGAGACGCGGTGGTGAAATGGGAACTAAACAAGATGGCAGACGCAGGAAATCTAGGTTTAAAATAGGAGGTAAATGTGGAGAACTATAACCAAAATGGTGGAGGCGTGGTGGCGAAAATGGGAACTAAACAAGATGGCGGAGGCAAGAGGTCGTGGGACGACTTGATTTCATGTTAGGGGTCAACATATGAAAGATGCTGAAAGCAACAGGTGGGAACGAGGAGATTTGAGGTTATGAAAACTAAACAAGATGGCGGACGCGCGTGGGCAAAGAAGATTTTACAAAAAAAAATTAAATATCATACCTTGAACGAGGATGGAAGCAGCAAAGTAACTAACACGAAAGCTGAAACACAAAAGAGTATAGAAATGTAATGCTGGTGTACAAAAAAAACAGAAAGTGACGTGGCATGTTGTGATTGGATTGGACAAAGGAATAATCAAGATGAAGTGATGGTGATTTTCGGAGGTATTGATGATAGCTGTGATGGTTAACGCATCTGTCGGGGTTGGAACCCAGTACAAAAGCCCTACACATTAAAAAAAGTTACTCCTTGGACCTTCGTTTTGAATGCGACATCACAACACCGAATTAAACGTAAACTTTAACGGTATTTTAAATAGGAATGTTGGTGGAATGCAGAGCTTTGTTGATTTTGGGTCTGAAACCCAGTACCAGAACACTGAACGATGTATTTCTACGCCAACGCTATTTTAAATAGGAATGCTGGTGGAATGTGGAGTTTGTAGTTTGGGACTCTAACCCAGTACCAAAAGACTAAACGATATATTCCTACGCCAAGCAGGCCGAAAAATAATTATGCGTGTGGTACTTACCTCTTAGTGGTGTTGATGTGTCACGAAAAGCGCAGCAGTCATGTTGTAGAGCTTGACGCGACGCGGAAAAATCAAAGCAAACTTTATTGAAAATGCTTAACCAGTTTTAAGATCAACCAACATCACTACGCACTGATATACCTAGGTTTCTAAAGCGGTCCAGACGCCGTTTGGACAGACGTAATTTAACTATACCAAAAACCTGGTACTGGACCATCGTAATGGTCGCTAGCGTACTTAGGAGCAGGGTTCGCATTGCCGGTCAAAAGCGGTCAAAAACAGTGTACGACGGACTCACAGGCCTACTCACAGTAGCTACTGTCGAAGTCAACTGTCCAGGCGTGAATAAAAGAAATCTGTGGTTGCCGGCAATCCAGCAGAAGCGATAACAAACTTGGTACTCGTTAGCAGGATGTTTGCAGCTGCTGATAATTCCAGCTTGCCAAGCCGGATGCGCCCCAGACTGCCGCCGACATGACCTCGATGCGGCGAGCTAAACCGGATGCTGACTCACGGTCACGCTGGCAACACAAGTCTGGGGCTGCCGATAAGCTATATGAGAACTTGATTTCCACGTGAGTAGTTATAACACACCTGCGGACGCACCAGGCCTAATTAGGTGTAAGTACTAAGAGGAGTACGTCTTAAGTAGGTTTAAGTACTGAAAAGGTGTAAGTATTGGAAAAGTGTATCAGGTGAAGGTATTGGGGTTCGAGGTCACTGGCGCAAGTCCTAAGTCCTTTTTCTACACCAGCATTACCTTTCTATGCTCTTTTGTGTTTCAGCTTTCGTGTTAGTTACTTGGCTGCTTCCATCCACGTTCAAGGTATGATATTTAATTTTCTTTTGTAAAATTTTCTTTGCCCACGCGCGTACGCCATCTTGTTTAGTTTTCATAACCTCAAATCTCCTCGTTCCCACCTGTTGCTTTCAGCATCTTTCATATGTTGACCCCTAACATGAAATCAACTCGTCCCACGACCTCTTGCCTCCGCCATCTTGTTTAGTTCCCATTTTCGCCACCACGCCTCCACCATTTTGGTTATAGTTCTCCACATTTACCTCCTATTTTAATCCTAGATTTCCTGCGTCTGCCATCTTGTTTAGTTCCCATTTCACCACCGCGTCTCATATCTCCTCGGCCCCACTACTTGCCTCCGTTATCTTTGATTTAGTTCCCATGCTTAAGTCCTGTTATAACCTAAAAATCGTAACCTAAAATCTCCTTACCCCACCTCTTGCGTCCCGCCATCTTGTTTACGTTCTCACGTTCGCCATCGCATCTCCTTGTCGCCGACCCACCGCCACCTTAGTTTTTAGTTCCCATGCTTACCTCCTATTTTTAACCTCAAAATCTGCTCATCTCAGCTCTTGCCTCCGCCATCTTGTTTAGTTCCCATTTTTGCCACCGCGCCTCACATCTCCTCGTCCCCAACCTTGCGTCCGCAATTTTGGATTTAGTTCCCATGCTTACGTCCTATTTTAACCTAAAACTCTTAACCTCAAATCTCCTTACCCTCCTCTTGCGTCCGCTAGCTTGTTTAACTCTCACGTTGGCCACCGCATCTCCTTGTCGCCCACCCTCCGCCGTTGGTGTTTTGGTTTCCATGCTTACCTCCTATTTTAACTTCAAAATCTGCTCATCTCAGCTCTTCCTTCCGCCATGTTGTTTACATCCCATTTTCACCGCCGCGTCCCAAATCTCCTTGCACCCCACCTCTTGCGTCTGCCATGTTTAGTTCCCATTTTTGCCACGGCTCCTCACATCTCCGAGCTAGATTGCCGGCAGGAACACGTTTCTTTTATTCACGCCTCGACGGTTGACTTCGACAGTAGCTACTGTGAACACGTGCGTCGTACACTTTTTTGACCGCTTTGGACCGGCAATGAGAACCCTGGTCCTACGTACGCTAGCGACCATTACGATGGTCCAGTACCAGGTTTTTGGTATAGTTAAATTACGTCTGTGCAAAGGGCGTCTGTACCGCTTTAAAAAAACCTAGGTATATCAGTGCGTAGTGATGTTGGTTGATCTTAAAGCTGGTTAAGCATTTTCAAAAACAGTTTTCATTTATTTTTTCGCGTCGCGTGAAGCTGCTGCGCTTTTGGTGACGCATCAACACCAATAAGACGTAAGTACCACACGTATAATTATTTTTCGGGCCTGCTTGGCGTAGGAATATATCCTTTGGTGTTTTGGTACTGGGTTTGAGTCCCATACTACAAAATCCACATTCCACCAGCATTCCTATTTAAAATAGCGTTGGCGTAGAAATACATTGTTCAGTGTGCTGGTACTGGGTTTCAGACCCAAAATCAACAGAACTGTGCATTCCACCAACATTCCTATTTAAAATACCGTTAAAGTTTACGTTTAATTCGGTGTTGTGATGTCGCATTCAAAACGAAGGTCCAAGGAGTAACTTTTTTTAATGTGTAGGGCTTTGGTACTGGGTTCCAACCCCGACAGATGCGATAACCATCACAGCTATCATCAATACCTCCGCAAATCACCATCACTTCATCTTGTTTATTCCTTTGTCCAATCCAATCACAACATGCCACGTCACTTTCTGTCTTCCTTTTGTACACCAGCATTACATTTCTATGCTCTTTTGTGTTTCAGCTTTCGTGTTAGTTACTTGGCTGCTTCCATCCTCGTTCAAGGTATGATATTTAATTTTATTTTGTAAAATCTTCTTTGATCACGCGCGTCCGCCATCTTGTTTAGTTTTCATAACCTCAAATCTCCAAGTTCCCACCTGTTGCTTTCAGCATCTTTCATATGTTGACCCCTAACATGAAATCTCCTAGTCCCACGTCCTCTTGCCTCCGGTTTTTGGTTTTAGTTCTCCACATTTACCTCCTATTTTAAACCTAGATTTCCTGCGTCTGCCATCTTGTTTAGTTCGCATGTCACAACCGCGTCTCATATCTCCTCGTCCCCACTCCTTGCCTCCGTTATCTTTGATTTAGTTCCCATGCTTACGTCCTGTTTTAACCTAAAAATTGTAACCTAAAATCTCCTTACCCCACCTCTTGCGTCCCGCCATCTTGTTTACGTTCTCGCGTTCGCCATCGCATCTCCTTGTCGCCGACCCACCGCCACGTTAGTTTTTAGTTCCCATGCTTACCTCCTATTTTTAACCTCAAAATCTGCTCATCTCAGCTCTTGCCTCCGCCATCTTGTTTAGTTCCCATTTTTGCCACCGCGCCTCACATCTCCTCGTCCCCAACCTTGCGTCCGCAATTTTGGATTTAGTTCCCATGCTTACGTCCTATTTTAACCTAAAACTCTTAACCTCAAATCTCCTTACTCCCTCTTGCGTCCGCCAGCTTGTTTAACTCTCACGTTGGCCACCGCATCTCCTTGTCGCCCACCCTCCGCCGTTGGTTTTTTGTTTTCCATGCTTACCTCCTATTTTAACTTCAAAATCTGCTCATCTCAGCTCTTCCTTCCGCCATGTTGTTTAGATCCCATTTTCACCTCCGCGTCCTAAATCTCCTTGCACCCCCACCTCTTGTGTCTGCCATATTGACCACTAACCTCAAATCCCCTCGTTCTTGACTTCTTGTCTCCGCCATCTTGTTTAGTTCCCATTTTTGCCACCGCTCCTCACATCTCCGAGCTAGATTGCCGGCAAGAACACGTTTCTTTCATTCACGCCTCGACGGTTGACTTCGACAGTAGCTACTGTGAACACGTGCGTCGTACACTTTTGTGACCGCTTTCGACCGGCAATGAGAACCCTGGTCCTACGTACGCTAGCGACCATTACGATGGTCCAGTACCAGGTTTTTGGTATAGCTAAATTACGTCTGTGCAAAGGGCGTCTGTACCGCTTTAAAAAACCTAGGTATATCAGTGCGTAGTGATGTTGGTTGATCTTAAAGCTGGTTAAGCATTTTCAAAAACAGTTTGCTTTTATTTTTTCGCGTCGCGTGAAGCTGCTGCGCTTTTGGTGACGCATCAACACCAGTAAGAGGTAAGTACCACACGCATAATTATTTTTCGGGCCTGCTTGGCGTAGGAATATATCCTTTGGTGTTTTGGTACTGCGTTTGAGTCCCAAACCACAAACTCCACATTCCACCACATTTTAAAATAGCGTTGCGGTAGAAATACATGGTTCAGTGTTCTGGTACCGGGTCTGAGTCCCAAAGTAAAAAAGAAGTGCACATTCCACCAACATTCCTATTTAAAAAAGCGTTAAAGTTCACGTTTATTTCGAAGTTGTGATGTCACATTCAAAACGAAGGTTCAAAGAGTAATTTTATAATGTGTTGGGTTTAAATCCCAACAGATACGTTAACGATCACGGCTATCATCAATACCGCCGCAAATCACCTTCACCTCGCCTTATTTATTCCTTTGTTCAATCCAATCACGTTTTATTTTCACCAATCACAAATCGTCTTATTTTCTCCAATCATAACATGCCACGTCACTTCCTGCCTTCCTTTTTACACAAGCATTATATTTCTGTGCTCTTTTGTGTTTTCAAGTTTCATGTTAGTTACTTCACTGCTTCCATTCTCGTTCAAGGTGTGATATTTATTTTTTCTTTTGTGAAATCTTCTTTGACCACGCGCGTCCGCCATCTTGTTTAGTTTTCACAACATCAAATCTCCTCTTCACCACCTTTTGCGTTCGGCATCTTTCGCATGTTAACCCTAACCTCAAATCTCTTCGTCCCTCGACTTCTTGCCTCCGCCATCTTGTTTGGTTCCCATTTTCACCACTACGCCTCTGCCATCTTGGTTTCGGTTCTCCACGTTTACCTCATATTTTTAACCTACACTTTCTGCCTCCGCCATCTTGTTTAATTCCCATTTTTACCACCGCGCCTCACATCTCCTCGTCCCCACCCTTAGCTTCGCCATCTTGGATTTCGTTCCCATGCTTACGTCCTTTTTTAACCTAAAATCTTAACCTCAAATCTCCTTACCCTCCTCTTGCGTCCGCCATCTTGTTTAGTCCTCACGCTGGCCACCGCATCTCCTTGTCGCCGACCCTCCACCATTTTTAGTTCCCACTATTTTAACCTCAAAATCTGCTCTTCTAAGCTCGTACTTCCGACATCTTGTTTTAGTTCTCATTCTCACCACCGCGTCTTCTTGCCCCACATCTTGCGTCCGCCATGTTGACCACTAACCTCGAAATCTCCTCGTCCTTAGACTTCTTGTCTCCGCCATCTTGTTTAGTTCCCATTTTCGCCACCGCGTCTCATATCGCTGCTTCTCTGTATCCACTCAAGAAAACTACCATCCCACGTTCAAAAACACCTAACCTGCTCTCCCCTTCCTCATATCCTCCCTTATATACCCTTCCTCATCCACCTGCACCAATACCCAATATCCCTTACCCATCACGTCATCTTATTTCACTCCCCATTTCCAACTCATCCTCTCAAACGACGCACGCGCGCGCCCGCCGCCCCAAACGCCGCCGAAAATACCCTCCTTCTCCTCCAATCCCTTCGCCTCCGTCGCCGCACACTTTCCAATACTTACACCTCCTCAGTACGTACACCTGTTCAAGACGTACCCTCCTTAGTATTTACACCTACTTAGCACCAGCGCCGCGCTTTTTTTGCCGCCTAGTTCCAAAGTTCGCCGCTACTCCAGCATCGCGATGGTGAATGGTAAACACAATTTTAGTTCGTAAAGTGTGACAACCAGTGTTATTCCATAGGTCAAACCATCACACCATGCCCATTTAGCTCCTAAGTTTGCCACATCGTGGACATTTCTTATATATTTAATTTTTATCCATCATATTATGTTTGCATTTTAATCCATAAATAAAAAAAACCATGTATCAGAAAAAATAAAGAAAGAAAAAAAATGTCCCACTTAGACATTTGGATCGAACACAATCCTGCCGTTTCAAATTTCCCGCCACTCGAGCGGATTAAAAGCGACACTAGCGCCCCTAGCGGCAGGATTATCGTTAATCCAATTGGCTAAGTCGGGACTATAACTACTTCGGCGCTTGTTTGAATTAATGGAGAAAGGGTGCTCCATAGCGAAATTAATCTTCCACCATTGCAACCGTCTCCGACCTCGGGCTCTGACTTCCCGGGCGTTACTCCGGCTTGGGTGAGTGGCCTATCTATACCTATCTCACCCCGGGGTCACACCTCCCAGAACATAGACAGAGGGACCCAATCGCCGTCAGAAGTCAGCAGCTCATTCAATGGCCCCCCCTCCGCGGGACTGCAGGTGAACAGCGGATACGAATACAAACCCTACATGACGACCCCGGGTGATGGGGATGACGCCATTACCCACTCATTCAGCTGCGCACCTCGTGCGCGGGTATCCGTCAGGCTGTGTCCACGGGGGATTAAAATAAAAGTTTAAAAGAAACTAAAAGTGTGTGGGCGTTTCGCACTCAAGGTAGGCCGGCGAAGAAGTAAAAGAGATGTGTAAATGAATGGACGTGGTTGGAAATGTTCATAAATAGAAGAGAAGAAAGAAACGATGTCGAGGGGCGACATGGAATGAAATGCACAGAACGCACGAGAGTCTACCTTGAGTCCCCCGGTCACGAGAACGAACCCACCTCGACCGGACGGGGTTGAAGCGATGAAGTTGGCGATGAGTGGCTCGGGAACCCCCGGGTACGCCAACACCCGCACTCAAATAAGGTGAGCCCCTGGGGGGCATAGTTTCGACCACTATTAGGTCGTTTTGTGGAATTAACTGTTCTTCCACACAACCCGTGTGTTGCACAAGGTTTGAAAGTTAGAATTAGACGAATAAAAGTTTCAATGCCATAGCAGAGTTTTGAACCATAGATCCCCGGTTCTGTTCGGTTGCTGTAACACCTGAACTACCACTTGAACATGGCATCTCCGCATTACATTCTCCAACTAATTTGCATTTTCCCTTCTAAACCATAGAATTGTGTTGAGATTCCATACACTAAAGTCGACTTAGAATACTGTAAATCTGCAGGTCCCGGCATCATAGTTTCGACCTCTACCAGGTCAATTAACAGAGTTAGTTATTGTTCCACACAAAGCGCGCGTTGGGCACGATTGGAAAGATAGAATCACGCGACTGAAAAATTCAATGCCTTTTCCGGGATATGAACCACGGATCTCTCGATTTCCTAACGGTTACCCACTGAGCTACCATAGTAACATGCCAACATGGCATTAAATTCCCCAACTGATTTGCATATTTTTTTCCTCTAAATAACACTAGCAGATCTCTAATTGTATTGAGATGCCAATCCACAATGGCGACGACTTAAAATGCTGTAAGTCTTCATGTCCCGGGTTTCATTTTTACGACCACTGCTAGGATAATTGTACTAATAATACTGCAAATTTGCAGGTCCCGGGCATCATAGTTTCAACCACTATCAGGCCAAGTACTAGAACTAATTGTTCTCCCAGACAAACCGTGTGTTGGACAAGGTTGGAGAGGTAGAAACAGAGGACTGAAATATTCAATGCCATCGCCGCGATTTGAACAACCTATCTCTCGGATTCCGTCCGGTTAGTCTAACCTCTGAGGTACCATGGTGACATGGCGCCACGACATTGAATTGCCAATGATTCGCGTTTTTATCCGTAAACCACACAAGAAGATGTCAAAATGCATTGATATCTATACCACAAGAACGACTAAAGTGCTGAAGTTTTAAGTCTCGATCTTCATAATTTCGAACACTATTAGGACAATTAGTGGAATTAGACGATCATCCACACAAGCTCTTTGTTGATCAAGGTTGGAAAAGTAAAATTAGACGACTGAGAATTTCAATTCTCTCGCGGGATTTGAACCACGGATGTCCGGGTTTCCTTCCGATTGCTCTAACCACTGAGCTACCACGGAAACATAGGGACAAAACATTAAACTCCCCAATTGATTCGCATTTTTCCTTTTAAACCACAAAAGAGGATCTCAAATTGTATTGAAATGGTGACTTCAAATTCTGTAAGTCTTCAAGTCTGGGTTTCATACTTTTATAACACCATTAGGCTATTTTATGGAATTGACCATAGTGGTCAATAGAATTAATTGTTCTTCCACAAAAGGCATGTGTTGGACAAGGTTGGAAATGTAGAATCAAACGACTGAAGATTTCAGTGCCATCGACGGGATTTGAGCCACTGATTTCCCGGTATCCGTCCCGTTGCTCTAATAATGGAATTACCATAATAACATGCCCATATGGCATTAAATTCCCCAAGTGATTCACATTCTTGACCGATAACCACACAAGGAAGCCTAAATCATATTGAGATGCCACACCCCAATGTCCATGCTACATTGCTGTAAGTCTCCCAGTCCCTGGCTTCATGATTCGGAACATTATTATGTCAATTAATTGTTCATCCACACATTCCGTGTGTTGGACAAGATTGAAAAGGTAGAATTAGAAGACTGAAAAATTCAATGTCATCACCGGGATTTGAATCACGTATTTCCCGGTTTTAGTCCGGTTGTTCTAACCACTCAGCTAACATAGTAAGATGGAGGCACGACATTAAATTCCCCAACTCATTCGTATTTTCTTCGGTAAACCACACTAGGAAGTCTCAAATTGTATCGAAATGCAATGCCTCAATGGCGTTAACAAGTCTCTACCTCTTCAAGACCGTAGCATCATTGCTTCCACCACTATTAGGTCACTTAATGCATCTAATCGTTCATCCACACAAGTTGTGTGTTGGACATGGTTGGAAAGGCAGAATCAGATGACTGAAAACTTCAATACCATCACCAGGATTTGAACCACCTCTTCCGGTTTCCGTCCGATTGCTCAAACCACTGAATTACCATGGTAACATGGCGGCACGACATTAAGTTCCCCAACCAATTTACATTTTTGTTGGTAAATCACAAAAGGAGATCTTAAAATGTATCAAAATGCCATTCCCCAATGGCGACTTAAAATGTTGTAAATCTCCAAATCCCAAGCTTAACAGTTTCTCCACTATTAGTTCAATAAAAGTAACTAAATATTCTGCCACACATGCTGTCTGGGTAGAATCTCACGACTGAGAAAGTGAATGCCATTGCCGGAGTTTGAACCACGATCTCACGGTTTCCGTCCGGTTGCTCTAACCACTGAGGCATTATGGTAACTTGCCGGGGACATATTCCCCTACTGATTTACATTTTACGGTAAACCACACTAGTATATCTCATATTGTATTGAGATGACATAATCCAATGTCGATTTACAATGCCGTAAGTCTATGTCTCGGGCTTCACAGTTTCGACCACTATTAGGTACCTTAATTGATATAATTGTTCTTCCACACAAGCCGTGTGTTGGACAAGGTTGGATCGCAGAATCAGACGACTTAAAATTTCAATACCATCGTTGGGATTTAACCAAGGATCCCCCGTTTTCCGTCCGGTTGCTCTAACCACTAAACTACCATGGTAACACGGCGCCACGAGATTAAATTCCCCAAATGTTTCGCATTTTTTTCCAGTAAACCACACAACGTGATCTCACATTGTATTGAGATGCTATACCGCAATGGAGCCTTACAATGATGTAAGACTTTAGGTCCCGTGCTTCATAGTAGCGATAACCATTAGATCAATTAATGGAATAAATTTTTCTTCCACACAATCCGTGTGTTGGACAAGCTTTGAAAGGTAGAATCACAGGAATGAAAATTTCATTACCATCGCTGGGATTTGAACTATGCATCTTCCGGTTTCTCTACACATTGTCTTACGATGGTAACATACCGGCACGATATTAAATTTCCCAACTGATTCGCAGTTTTACCGGTAAACCATACAAGGCGCTCTCAAAATGTATTGATATTTAGTCGTCCAATTCTACCTTTCCAACCTTTTCTAACATCCGCTTGTGGGCAAGAACAATTGATTCAATTGATTAACTTAATTATGGTTGAAACTATGAAACCTGAGACTTGTACTGTAAGTCCCTATTGGGGTATCACATCCCCATAAAGTTTTAGATTTGCTTGTGTGGTTTACCGGGGAAAATGGAAATGAGTTGGGGAATTTAACACGCTACTGGCATGTTACCATAGTAGCTCAGTGGTTAGAGCAACGGACGAACACCTGGAAATCTGTGGTTCAAATCCCAGCGACGTCATTGAATTTTTCTGTCGTCAGATTCTACGTTTTGCAACCTTGTCCAGCACGCGGCTTGTGTGGAAGAATAATTAATCCATTAATTAACCTAATAGTTGTCGAAACTATGAAGTCCGGAATTTGAAGTCTTACAGCATTTTAAGTCGACGATTTGGTATGGCATCTCGCTACAATTTGAGATCTCATTCTGTGGTTCACTGCAAAATATGAGAATCAGTTGGGGGAATTTTATATCGCGTCGGCATGTTACCATACTGGCTCAGTGGTTGGGGCACCGGTATGGATTCCGGAAAATCCGTGGTTCAAATACCGGCGATGGCAATGAATTTTTCAGTTGTCTGATTCTACTTTTCCAATCTTGACCAACACACGGCTTGTGTGGAAGAACAATTCCTTCCATTAATTGACCTAATACGGTCGAAGCTATAAAGACTGGGACTTAAAGATTTACAGCATTGTAAGTCGCTATTTGGGTACGGCATCTCAATATAGCTTGGGATCTCCTTATGCGGTTTACCCAGGAGAAATTAGACTGAGTTGCCGCATTTAATGTCAGGTCGCATGTTACCATGGTAGCTCAGTAATAAGTGAAATAGGACGGAAACTGGGAGATCCGGCGAAGGCATTAGGCTTTTGAGTCGTCTGATTCTAGCTTTCCAACCTTGTCCAATACACGGATTGCGTGGTGGAACAATCCATTACATTAATTGACCTAAAAGTGGTCGAACCTATGAAGACTGAGACTTGAAGACTTACTGCATTGTAAGACGCCACCGGGGTCTGGCATCTCAATACAGTTTAAGATCTCCTGGTGTGGTTTGCCGGGATGAATGCGAATCAGTTTGCAAATTTAATGTGCCGGCACGTTACCGTGGTAGCTCAGTGATGATGATGTGATGGGGCTTAAGGGCGCTCAACCGCTATGTTTATTAGCGCCCTTACAATGCATGAAATATAAAATTGAAAAGTCAAAAAACTAAAAAACCACACACAAATCTGCTTGGTCAAAAACACTAAAAAACACAACAGACCAAAGACTAAAATCTACACACTAAAATCATGGTCACTAAAAGAATAAAACGTGTCAAGAACTGTAGAATGCAAGGGACATGACCGCCTTATGTCCGTCGGGGAGAAGAGCCCCATTAAAACTGCGAATATAAACTCTCTAAGCTAAAAGACGCTCAGTGCATCAAATGCGCCAATTAAAACCAATGTAACTTATGAAACGTAGAAGACATTCTACAGCATACGCGTCGTCTGCCAAAACGTTGGCTATGCCAACAGGCAGACCCACGAGAACGCGCAGTGGAGCTAAAACTTGACACTCAGTTAAAATGTAACGCACCGTTAAGGGCGCATCACATAATGACACAGTGGAGCGGGGACAACACTGAACAGGTAACTATGACTAAAAAGGCAATGTCCAATTCGTAAACGGGCTAAAAGTACCTCTTCCCGACGTGTAGAACGAGAAGAGGTACCCCAGACTAACGGGAGATGTTTAAGCTCCCGCAATTTGATCCCCCGGACAGCCGTCCACTCATCGCGACAAAGTGAGAGGATGCGGCGACGTAAAAGAACACACGAATCTGACGAGGGAACAACAGAGGTAAAATATCTGGGTAATAAAATCGCCGATTTGGCTTCGGCAGACTCCTTTCCTGATATGCCCACATGACCTGGAATCCACATGAAGGAGACGTGGATGCCAGAGGCACCAAGGGAGTGGACTAGGTCATTTATGCGCTGTACGAGAGGGTGGTAATTGTACAGCGCGTGAATACTTTGAAGAGCCCTAAGGGAGTCTGAACAAATAAAACAGTGCCGTAAGTCGTACCGCTAGACATATAAAAGTGACTGATAAATACTAAAAGTTCGGCGGTAAAAATCGAATATTGCCCGGGTAAACGAAATGTAAAACTACGATGACCATCAACAAAGGCACGCCCTACTCCAACATCACTTATAGACCCATCAGTATATATAACATAAAAGTCTCCGAACTGCGCCTGAAGTTCCAAAAAGCCGATCTAAGAATTGAAGGGGTCGCATTCTTCGACATTGACGTCAACCCAAGGTGACAGTGGGCCTCAGCCCGCAACCATGGAGGAAAGCGCGTTTCCCCCCTGGGAAGGGGCGGCGTTGGCGTAAAGTCCAAATGCCGAAGAAGCTTTCGAATTCGAACCCCTGGAAGGAGCAAGCCATAGGAACTAACAAAATATTGCCGATCAAGCGAATCATCGTAAAATACCTCGAAAGTCTGGTGGTCAGGCAAGCTTGAGAGTCGACAGGCATAGTTGCACAAATGCATCTCACGTCTGAAGGACAGCAGAGGCTCTGCAGCTTCAGCATACAGACTGGCTACAGGGCTGGTTGGAAAGGCCCCCGTAGCAACTCTTATGCCACGATTGTGAATGGCATTCAATCGACGTAATACAGATGGACGCGCCGACGAATAGACAATGCACCCGTAAATCAGCTTGGATCGGACCAAAGAGCGTTAAAGATGTAGAAGGACGGTCCGATCAGCTCCCCAGGATGTGCCACTTAAAACACGTAAAAGAATAAGAGAACGGTCACACTTTGCTTTTAAATACGAAATGTGCGAAATCCAGCAAAGCTTCCTATCAATGATCAACCCCAAAAGTTACGCCTCGTCTGCAAACGGAAGTATCCCTGGCCCAAGCTGGAGAGAGGGAGGAGGGAAAGCCTTCCGGCGCCAAAAATTGATACAGACGGATTTTTCGGCGGAGAAATTAAAGCCGTTTGCCTTACTTCAGGCGTAGAGACGGTCGATACAGCTCTGGAGACGTCGTTCGAGTAGACAGGTTCTCCGCGAACTGCAATAAATGGCAAAAAAGTCAACAAAAAGGGACGATGAAATGCCAAGTGGAATACAATCAACAATGGGGTTGATAGCAATTGCAAAGGTGTGACACTGAGTACGGAGCCCTGCGGTACTCCGTTCTCTTGAATAAAACGACTAGATAAAACCGAGCCCACACGTACACGAAAGACGCGGTCCGTCATAAACTCACGAACAAATTGAGGAAGACGACCGCGGAAATTTAATGCATGGAGTATACGTAAAATGCCGCCCATCTAACAAGTGTCATAAGCTTTATCCAGGTCAAAAAATACAGCCACCGTTTGACACTTTCTCAGAAATCCGTTTATAATATGCGTCGACAGAGACATCAGATGGTCGACGGTAGAGAGATGGTGACGAAATCCACACTGGGCGTTCGCCAGAAGTTTCTGAGACTCAAGCCACCATGCCAACCGCCAATTGATCATGCGCTCCATTACCTTGCAAACGCAACTGGTGAGGGAGAAAGGGTGTTAGCTGGAAGGTAGTTGGCGATCCTTACCAGGTTTAAGCATAGGGACCATGGTGGCTTCGCGCCAAACGGAACGAAAAAGGCCGTCCTGCCAAATACGATTATAGACCCGTAAGAGAAAGAGCCTACTGTCGGCTGAAAGGTTCTTTAACAGCAGAACATGAATGCCATCCGGCCCAAGAGCGGAGTGCCTAGAACAATGAAGAGCGTGCTCCAGCTCCCTCATTGTAAAAAGGTCATTACAGCATTCCGTATTAGCAGACCGAAAATTATAGGTTGCGGAATCCAGCCGGTCCTTGAGAGAGCGAAACCCGCCGGAATAATGGTCTGAACTGGAAACCGCCTCAAAGGCAGCACCCAGAGTGTTAGCGATGGCAGCCGGATCCACTATGTTGGCATTGGAATCCTGAAGGCCAGAAACAGTACAATGCGACACTTTACCTGAGAAGCGACGAAGTTTATCCCAAACAACAGATGAAGGCGTAAAGCGATTAAAAGACTCGACAAAACAAGTCCATGACGCCTTCTTGCTATCCTGAATAATCCGACGAGCCCTGGCTCGCGATTGTTTAAAAGTCACCAAATTATCAAGTGTAGGGTGTCGCCGAAACACCTTAAGTGCAGTTCTACGGGCACGAACGGCGACCCGACAATCCTCGTTCCACCACGGAACAGGCGTTTGCCGAGGTTGAGAGGATGAACGGGGAATTGCGCGTTCGGCGACAGAGAAATTCGTAGATGTAAGGTGCTGCACTAGTTGGTTAATGTCGTTGAAGGGCTTGTCGTCAAAATGCACGAGGCTGGAATACAAGCCCCAGTCGGCTTTTGTGAATACCCAGATAGGTACTCTGGAATGCTGTACGTGTTGTGACAGAAGAGAAACGATGCAGGGGTAATGGTCGCTGGAGTAGGTGTTAGCGACGACGTTCCACTGCAGATGACTAGCAAGCTAGAGTGAGCAAACGGCAAGATCCAAGTGAGAAAATGTACCGGAAGAATCAGAAAGAAACGTGGGCTCACCTGTATTGAGAAAAAGAGATTGAACTGATCAAAAATGTCAGAAAGAACAGTTCCCCTCGCACAAGCCCTTGGCGAACCCCACAAGGGGTAATGGACGTTAAAATCTCCCAACACAAAAAATGGTGTTGGGAGAGCAGACAGGAGAGCTCGATTGTCCGCGGGAGCAAGGGGAGACGATGGAGGTGAATACACAGAGGAAACAGAAAAGAAAAAACCGGGTAACTGCAGTCTAATGGCAACACGTTGCAAGTCGGACGTAAGAGTGGGACGTT
This sequence comes from Deroplatys truncata, assembly GCA_030765065.1. Classification (NCBI taxonomy): domain Eukaryota; kingdom Metazoa; phylum Arthropoda; class Insecta; order Mantodea; family Mantidae; genus Deroplatys; species Deroplatys truncata. The sequence goes on from CM060990.1 coordinate 376,376,112, forward strand.
GAAAATGAACGTCGTTACACACTAACAACATGACCCCTCCATGAACAGGAGTACCCTCCTCCGGTTCAAGGTTGTAGCGAACCGGATTATATCTTCGGAGATCAAAAGATCATGAGGGCGAAGCTTAGTGTCCTGCAAACACACGACCATAGGCGAAGGGGAACGCAATAAAAGTTGCAGTTACGCCCTATTTAATTGTACACCACGTATATTCCAGGTCAGGATAGCCATTAAGAAAAAGGAATAAACTGTCTACTTAGAAGGACGGCTTAAAATTGCCTTTTGTTTAACCTTTGGGCTCGGGCGTTTTGTTTGGAGTTGGTCAGACTCCATAGCATCCTCGAAGGGAGGGCCCACGCGCTGAGAGCCAGAAACCGATTCAAGCGCCGAGAATCGGTTCTGGATGGCGATGGGTGAGGAGTGCCGCTGAGTGCGGCTTGTCCCAGGAGCTTCCTGGGACTGCGACCTCTAAAGAGGAGGAGAAGGTGAACTCTGCTTACTCTGAACACGCGGAGGGTCTTTTAAAAAGTCTTCTCTTCGAAATTTCTGCTTTGGTTTTTTCTGTGCGGCTTGTGACTTCATAGACCTTGGTCCAAGTTTAGAGAGCTTGGTAACAGTAGCTGAAATGGACGGCCGGATGGTAGTGGCGGTCAAGGCAGTCATGGTCCAAGTTTGAGTCCCAGCATCCTCCCGGGGTACTGGCGAGGCAACAACAGAGCTGAATATTCCCGATCGAGGTGCGAAGGTTGGCGCGCATGGTAACGCCTCCGGGCTTCGGCGAAAGAGAGTTTCTCCTTTACCCGGATCTCCTGGATGGCGTTCTCGTCCCAACACCGCGGACAGTCTCCAAATGAAGCAGAATGTGACCCTTTGCAGTTGATGCAGACGGGGGCTGTTGAACAGGCACCTTCGTGTGAGGGCTGGCTACATGTTGCACAGATGTTAGCGGCACTCTTACATGAGACTTGCGTATGCCCAAAACGTTGGCATTTAAAACAACGCAGAGGTCTAGGAATATAAGACCTCACAGAAATCCGTTCGTACCCTGCGGAAATGCTCGTGGGCAGATCGACGCCATCAAATGTTAGAAACAGGGTACGAGTGGGTACCAATACGCCGTCGCGTTTGGCCTGCACTCGATGCACTGCTGTCACCTTTTGATCGGAGAGATAGTCTACTAGGTCCTCGTCCGATATACCAGCGAGACTATGCGTGGTAAGAACGCCTCGACAGGAATTCAATGTGCGGTGCTTCTCAACACGGATGGGATAACATTGGAGAAGCGTAGCGCGCAACAAGGTCTTAGTTTGCTGATCGGACTTCGATTGTGCTAATAACGAGCCATTCCGTAGCCGAGTGCAGGATTGAACCGCACCAGCAATAGCATCTATGCCCTTCGGCGGTGCTACTTCTGTTACAATAACATTTCGGCGCTTGTTTGAATTAATGGAGAAAGGGTGCTCCATAGCGAAATAAATCCTCCACCATTGCAACCGTCTCCGACCTCGGGCTCTGGCTTCCCGGGCGTTACCCCGGCTTGGGTGAGTGGCCTATCTATACCAAACTCACCCCAGAGTCACACCTCCCAGAATATAGACAGAGGGACCCAATCGCCGTCAGTAGTCAGCAGCTCATGCAATGGCCCCCCCGCGGGACTGCAGTTGAACAGCGGATACGAACACAAACCCTACATGACGACCCCGGGTAGTGGGAATGACGCCATTACCCACTCATCCGGCTGCGCACCTCGTGCGCGGGTATCCGTCAGGCTGTGTCCACGGGGGATTAAAATAAAAGTTTAAAAGTAACTAAAAGTGTGTGGGCGTTTCGCACACAAGGTGGGCCGGCGGAGAAGGAAAAGAGATGTGTAAATGAATGGAAGTGGTGCGAAATGTGCATAAATAGAAGAGAGAGTAAAGAAACGATGGCGAGGGCGTCATGGAATGAGATGCACAGAACGCACGAGAGCCTATCTTGAGTCCCCCGTTCACGAGAACGAACCCAACTCGACCGGACGGGGATGAAGCGATGAAGATGGCGATGAGTGACTTGGGAATCCCCGGGTACGCCAACACCCGTACTCACATAAGGTGAGCCCCTGGGGGAGTAGCTCAGTGGTCAGAGTTACCAAACGGAAACCAGAATATCCGTGCTTCAAATCACGGCTTTGTCATTGAATTTTTCAATGATGTGATTCTACCATTACACTTGAGTCACTTTGTCACACACTCGAAATGCAACACAAGTGTTTCGTCGAGTCAAATCACAATTAAGCTGCTGAAGTGCACGACTCGCAACGGACTGCTACGTTACAACGCATAATTAAACTGCACTGTCCACTTGCACTGTCGCTTCTACCAGAACTCAACACTCGATTTAATTCAACACTGACTGAACTCCTGGTAGAATGGCCCCTTACATAATTCCCTAATGCAAGGTATAACCTTCTAGAAAAGGAACTAACAATAACATGCCGAAACGAACGCTCCAAATCAGGTAAGTTGCAAACAAATTACCTTTTATTCCACACTTGCTATTGTTCCGATGACCGTTGTAGGTCCCGTCGAGGTATTCGGCCTGGAGGTACACTCGGCCGGCCGCAGGTAGCGCCGCGCGTAACCACAATATTTTGATCCCTCAAAAAAAAGCGATTATTGATTTAGAATGTTGCTCAATAATTAAGAACAGCATAATACACAAATGTGTATACATCGATTGACTATAAGCCTTGTATTGTTTTTTTCAGAGTCTTTTGAGGCAGTGGAAGGGGAAAGGTAAAAAGTCGGTTGCTCGTGCCCAAATTGGTTAGTTGGGGCGGCTCTTTGTTATAGCTTCCATACCGACATCGGAACCTTCTTATCTACCCCTTCCACTGTCTCAAAAGACTGAACAAACAATGGCACTCAGGGAAAGGATAAAGTTTGGGGAAATCTGCAGTACAGTAATTTATCGTGACGTATGCCTTGGCAGCAACGCGTTCCATCTTACTTGACACACTCAGCATTATGTGAAGAGTCAAATTTAAGAATGTAGAATAAGGGCTTTTACATACAAATAAACTATAACCGCAACTCTTTAATGAACCCTCATTATTGACAATTTAGATAAAGTCTGAACGTTAGGAATTCTAAATAATATTGGCCTGAATGAATTGCTCAGCTTAGTAAGGTGCCCCATGACATGCTGGACGATACTGTATTTCTGTCCTCTTTTGAGGATTGTATGTTGTACATGGTCTCGCACACCTTTGGAAGGGTTCCAAAGACGAACGTAGCACCTCTCAGCTGTGATATGTTGGGAATGGAATACTTGGTAGGGTCGAGAGCTTCTTTGAAGTTATAAAGCTTCTACAAAAGAGTTCCCATGATCTCGCATGTCGTCAGTAAACGGATGCTTCTTGTAGATTGCTTAACACTGCACAAATAAATCTGTGTGAAGTGTATTTAAAATGTGTTCAGTTTTGTTTATATGAATATATTCATATTTATGAGAGTGCTTTCGGTGGCCGGAAGTTTAAAGCAGAAATGATTAATGTGTTTTGCATTTTTAAATTTATGAGCTGGGATATTCCCATAGCTAGGTGGAATGACTAATTAACTAATAAGTAGTTTTACATCTATCTCACTTATAGATGATATAATTTGCTGAATCACCCTGTATACTGCCTTCAAACTAATATGTGTATTAATAAACGCAACTTCAGATGCCGTACGCTTGTGGATATTTCTTTGCCATTGTTTGGAATCAGATTATAACTTTCTGGAAGGAAATAATTCTTCAGTTTTGTGCTTGCATTGGATGCTGCTAGTTGTGGATTATCCATATTGTAAGCACTATCCAGATATGTTATAGTCATGCGGGAGCCTGTTTTAGATACAATCGTTGGCAGCCGGTAGAGAACATGCTAAACAATCACTCTTTGATAGTTCCAATTGCTAAAGCCTTTTTGTGTAATTCGTAGGATTAACGTATACATAACTGTTTACAGCTACCAACGACAGGTTTGCCACCTCGTAAAACAAGAACCCGGGTAACATAAAGCAAAAGAATTGGCATGCACAAATAGCCAACATGAATTTCTCAACTTATGACTCAGAAAATGTGGCCCGTACAGTGATATACGTGTCAGATTGAAAACAGCCTTAAAGATGTACTTAGAGACCTTTTATCCGCACATTCATTTTTCATTTGTAGTACCTGGACAAAATAGTTCATTGTGCTGACTAGTTTCAAATTGCCTAAATTGGACTTAGCAACTTTTGGCTCTCACTGCTTCAATTAACCATGACGGCTTCAAATGACAACTGTATCGCTACATTAATGATTTAAAGCATAGGGCATGGGAATAGTTTAAATGATGTATAATAAATGTAAGCACTATAGAGGAAATATTTGTAGTCTACACGAGGCAAAGTAACCGTAACGTGTAGGTATCTCAAAACTTGTGTAATCACAAACACTTTACAGTGTATCTGGAGAAACTCCAAAAGATAACTAATGTGATTTGATTGGGAAGCGGGGGGATTCGGCACCAATCCAGTGAATCCAGATGAAGCCAGACACTGGGCGACCGATACCAGGTGTGACGACACCGCAATGACAGGACACAACGTAGGCTCTCGTGCGTTCTTTACATTTCGATTCATGTCGCCCCTCGCCCCATTTCTTTCTTCCCTAGTCTATTTCCGACCATTTTGCACCACGACCATTCGCACACCCCTTTTTCTTCTCCGCCGGCCTACCTTGCGTGCGAAACGCCCACATAGTTTTATTTATTTTACTTTTTCTTTTAATCCTCCGTGGACACAGCCTGAAGGATAACCGCGCACTGGGTGCGCAGCTGGGTGAGTGGGCAATGGCGTCATCCCCATCACCCGCGATTCAACTCCAGTCCCACGGGGGGCCATTGCATGAGCTGCTGACTTCTGACGGCGATTGGGTCCCTCTGTCTATGTTCTGGAAGGTGTGACCTTGGGGTTAGTTTGGTACAGATAGGCCACTCATCCAAGCCGGGGTAACGCCCGAGAAGTCAGAGCCCGAGGTCGGAGACGGTTGCAATGGTGGAGGATTTTTTTCGCTATGGACCACCCTTTCACCATTATTAATAACAAGCGCCGAAAAGTCTTTGCAACAGAAGTAGCACCACCGACATCTGGTTGTTACTTGATAATTAGCCGAATAAAGGAAGGCCAAACTTTAGATAAGGTGAACCCTATTATTATCCAAAAGTGGATTGATACTATTGCTGGTTCTGTTCATTCCTGCTCCCATCTTCGGAATGGTTCTTTGTTAGTTCAGAGTAAGTCCGAAAAACAAAGTAAGTCCTTGTTACGCACTACGCATCTCCACGGTTATCCTATCCGTGTTGAGAAGCACCGCACCTTGAATTCCTGTCGAGGCGTCGTCACCATTCACAGCCTCGACGGAATATCAGACGATGAACTGGTCGAATATCTTTCCGACCAAAAGGTTACAGCGGTTCATCGAGTGCAGGCTAAACGCGACAAAGTGTTGGTACCAACTCGTAACCTATTTCTCACGTTCGATGGCGTCGATCTGCCCACTAGTATTTCAGCAGAGTACGAACGTATTGCGGTGAGGCCCTATATTCCCAGACCTCTGCGTTGTTTTAAATGCCAACGTTTAGGCATACGCAAGTCTCCTGTAAGAGTGCCGTTACTATCTGTGCCTCATGTAGCCAGCCGTCACACGAAGGTACCTGTTCATCCGGACCCGTCTGCGTTAATTGCAAAGGGTCTAGCTCTGCTTCATTTGCAGACTGTCCGCGATACTTGGACGAGAAGACCATACAGGAGATCCGGGTAAAGGAGAAACTCTCCTTCGCTGAAGCCCGGAGGCGTTACCATGCGCGCCAACCTTCGCTCCTGCCATACTTCTTCCCATACTTCTTCGGGAATTTATGACAGACCTCGTCTTTCGTGTACGTGTGGGCTCAATTGTATCCGGTAGTTTTATTCACGAGAACGGTAAAGAACCTCTGTACTGAGTGTCACACTTTTTACGATTGCTATCAACCCCATTGTTGATTGTATTCCACCTGGCATTTCATCGTCCCTTTTTGTTGACGATTTTGCCATTTATTGTAGTTCACGGCGGACCTTTCTTCTTGAACGCCGTCTCCAGAGCTGTATCGACCGTCTCTACGCCTGGAGTAACGCCAACGGCTTTAATTTCCCCGCCGAGAAATCCGTCTGCATCAACTTCTGGCGCCGGATATATTTCCCTCCACCCTCTCTCCATCTTGTGCCGGAGATGCTTCCGTTTGCAGACGAGGTGAAATTTTTGGGGTTGATTTTTGAAAGGAAGTTGTGTTGTACCTCGCACATTTCCTTTTTAAAAGCTAAGTGTGAGCGTTCTCTTAATCTTTTACGTGTTTTAAGTGGCACATCCTGGGGAGCTGATCGGACCTTCCTTCTGCATCTTTAACGCTCTTTGGTCCGATCCAAGCTTGATTACGGGTGCATTGTCTATTCGTTGGCTCGTCCATCTGTGTTACGACGGTTGAATGCCATTCACCATCGTGGCATAAGAGTCGCTACAGGGGCATTTCCAACCAGCCCTGTACTCAGTCTGTACGCTGAGGCTGCAGAACCTCCGCTGTCCTTCCGGCGTGAGATACTTTTGTGCAGCTATGCCTGCCGACTCTCAAGCTTGCCTGACCACCCTTCCTTCGACCTATTTTACGAGGATTCGCTTGATCGTCAATATTTAGTTAGCTCCGCTGCATTGCTCCCTCCAGGGGTTCGATTTCGACAGCTTCTTCGGCATTTGGATGTTACGCCAGCGCCGGCCCTTCCCATGGGGAAACGCGTTTTCCTCCTTGGTTGCGTGCTGAGACCCTCTGTCACCTTGGGTTAACGTCAATGCCGAAGAATGAGACCCCTTCTTCAGTCCTTAGATCCGCGTTTTTAGAACTTCTGGTAGAATTCGAAGACGTGCATTTTATATATACAGACGGGTCTAAGACTGATGTTGGAGTAGGGTATGCCTTTGTTTTAGGTCAACATAGTTTTACCTTTCGTTTACCGCTGAAATGTTCGATTTCTACTGCCGAAGTTTTTAGTATTTATCAGTTACTTTTATACATACAGCGGCATGAGTTCCGGCACTGTGTTCTTTGCGCAGACCTCCTGAGTGTCCTTCAGAGTATTAACGCGTTGTACCATTACCACCCACTCGTACAGCGCATACACAATCTCCTCCACTCGCTCGGTATTTCTGGCACCAGCGTCACCTTCGTGTGGATTCCGAGTCATGTGGGCATCTCAGGTAACGAGTCTGCCGCCGCCGCTGCCAAATCGGCGATTTTATCACCCAGATGTTTTACCTGTGTTGTTCCCTCCTCCGATTCTTATGTTCTTTTACGGCACCGCATCCTCTCGTGTTGGCGCGATGAGTGGGCGGCCCTTAGGTGGAACAAGTTACGGGAGGTTAAACCTCTCCCGGTTGTCTGGGGCACCTCTTCTCGTGTTTCTTTTCGGGAAGAGGTGATTTTAACACGCCTTCGTATCGGACATTGCGTTTTTAGTCATAGACGTTTGCTTAGTGGTGATCCCGCACCACTCTGTGTTCAGTGTGTGGTACCTTTAACGGTGCGTCACATTTTAACTGAGTGTCAGGTTTTAGCACAATTGCGCGTTCGCGTGTATCTGCCTGTTAGTGTAGCCAACGTTTTAGCAGCCGACGCGTATACTGTAGAAAGTCTACGTTTTATCCGTGACAGCGGTTTTATTCGACGCATTTAATGCGCTGAGCGTCTTTTAGTTTTATGATTTTATATTGTCCATTTTAATGGGGGGCTGTTCTTCCCCGGGGTCATGTGACGCTCTGGTCCCTTGGCTTCTACAGATCCTGACACGTAGTTTACTCTTGTGTTGTTTGTTTTACAAAGTTTTTAGTGTGGTTGTTTTTAGACTTTGATATGTATTTTATTGTTTCGCCTACGCGTGTTTGTGTCCCGTATTTTAATTTCTGGATTTTAAATTGTATACATTGATAGCTTGGTTTATGGTGTTTTTTGTCTATGGGGTTTTTTACCCATATTTTATTTTTGAACTTTAAATTTTAACCTTTGTGAGGGCACTGATGACCATAGCTGTTGAGCGCCCTTAAACCGCATCTCATCATCATCATCTTCATCCATGATCTCCGATTTGAGTTCAAGGCAATAAATAAGAAAAAAATAATACAGGAAAGATCGGATACTATAACCCTAAAAGCATTATTTTTAAGATAAATATAAATAAAGAATTTTAGGAAATAGTGTGTTTGAGAGGGCTGGAGTGATCACAAAATTGAAAGCTCCACGAAGTCGCCTGCAGGACGTTGTTATTGCCCATGCTGGAATGCCTCTTCTTCAGTTCGAGAAGACCTGTTGAGTACCATGAGGACAACAACCATGACCATTTCTACAGATGGCTTAAGGATCAGTTACTCCTTAAGATCCCGCGCTATTGTTATGGACAATTACCATACCTTACGGCCCAAACAGATAAGCGCACGCTAAAAGTAACGCTGAAGTACAAATAGAGTGGCTCACTCTCATAATGTGCCATGTGACATTACAGTGAAATAAGGGAAACATATTAACTTCTGTAACTCATAAATGAAAAAGATCCCAAATATGTTGTTGATTATAAATTGGTGTAAGAATAAGTAGTCCGAGAGGTCTAACATTGGGTATAAACGTTAATTACGTATGAAAACATGAGGGGGACGGCACTTGTAATTATCGCATGGGGCGGCAAAACTGCAAGAGTCGGCCCTGCACGGAACTAAGGCTTTGCAGAATAAAATGACAATACAAAACAAATGTGTTTAGGGTTTATACCTCTTGTCCAACGTGGAGTTACGTTCTTCAAAATATTCTGTTGTAAGCTTCTATGATCCTTGCAAAATAAACCATTTTAAGGAAGAAAACCTACATAGGTAATTTTCTCTGGAACAGAAAGAATAATTCAGCATTTTGGGTAAAAAGAATTAAAGGCTCTCAAGTTTTCATTGATAATGTCTGAACAAAAACAAATTAGCTTGCCGAAACATGCTTTCGTTAAGAAATATCAAAATAGGTACCTAAGTTTTGAAACGACAAAATAGGTGTTCAAAAACAACTTCTGTTTTCAAAGAAAAAATATTACAGCCAGCTTTAAACATCTAGCGCGATTTCTTTAATATATCTGGCATATTTTCAAGCAATGATTAATGTGAAAGGAGGTTCACCGAAAGCAAAGGGTTGGAGCGGTAAGAAGATTTAAATTCAATCGATGTAGTAACCCATATTTATCTCCCCTATAATCAGTACAGCTTTAGAGAGAGAGAGAGAGAGAGAGAGAGATAGAGGAAAAATCATTCTATAAAAGGAAGCACACGAAAATAAGTGTCTATTTTCTGTTCTTATGCGATTCATCTTCTAGAGCAGAGGTGGCGAAAACGTGACTCACGTGTAATTTTGACTTGCAGGCGCACGTTCCCTCTCTGCAACCGTCCGTTTGATTTTCACATGCTCATGAGTGATGCAGTGCGTGTTGCATATTTGGTGACTCGCGGAAGGAAGTCGTTTTCGCCACCCTTGTTCTGGAGCAAAGTGTGATAAAATAATATTAAAGCATCTCATATAATCTAATAAAAAGCAAACTTCATACAGATTACTATACGAAAATATACACTGCGGTATAAAATATGCTCCCGCAAACGAGATATTCAGCGAAAAACCTTCACTGCAAGTCAACAGGATCATGAATCAGATATACTCAAGATGTTGGCAGAATATCTTCAGTCATTCAGTCATTCCCAAGTGTCACCACGTTATTATCAGAAGCAAGTTAATATGGCCATGCATTTAATACACCCTCAATCGTGGTCAGAATATCTGCAGGCGTCAGTCATCATGGAGTGAATCGGATACACCTACAAGAAGCATCACTTATCATCAGAATACAGTCAGTATTGGCAAGGAGAGCGTACATGCCAATGTCATCATTATGTATATAGCAGACAGTGTTGCCCAGGAAGAAGCAAGTTTCGGACAGTCCAGCCCATAGGGTAGGTCCGAGGGCGGGGAATTTGAATAGCGGGCTTTTTGGATAATGGTAAGTTCTTTCCCATGCGCTGCCACTACTAAACACAGCATATTCTCCAGTCTCACAGCTTCCAGTCTCACATAAAGGACGGAGGGAGTTTTGTTAACGTGTGTGCTTAGTTCTGAATAGATTATGCTATTAAAAGAGACGCTACAGCAGTTTTCCTCATCCAAGGTAAGGAAGGAATATTTATACAATATGTGCATTTAATATTCCGGTCAAAAAACTTAAGCATTTTTTGGTCTCGTGTACTAATTTTCGTACTGCTTTGAGGAGCGAACGCTTCTTTGGTATTTTGTAAACCATTATAGTATACAGTGGCGGTACCGCTATCTATTGGACAGTCTAAGAATTACGTCGTGACCGGTAACATGTTGTCTTGACGGTCTATTTCGATAACAATTGCAGCGGTCACCACATAATATAAATGTGTTTGTTTACCTGGGCCATTGATATCTTAGGTATACCATTACTTATGTTTCTTGTAGGTTCTGCTTCGTAGATGTGGTTGCTCCTGCCACGGCTTAGCTCTGGAATGTATATCGGTAAACCATGTGTAGTTTATTCAGGGCGTAGTAGCGGAAAGGAACGTGGAAGCATGTAAGTTTAACAGTTCTGATAAATAACATACCTATGACGATTAAAAACTTCTCGGGAATTTATTCATATTGTTTGTAGAAAGTTAACACTGTCACAGAAAATCACTTTAACAATCATATGGTGAAATTGTTACACTGATGGGCTTGCTTTGTCATTATGACTTAAAAATTGTATGTTCCAGGTTAGATATCGTAATAAAATTCTCAAGACACTAAAACTTACCTCGACGGATTCAGTATTTTGTTTCTCTGCATTTCTATGATATATTTGATGTGAAGATCACATTATTAAGGAAACAACACCGCAACGTACTTAGCACAGCACAATACACATCTTCACATTTCGATGGTAAATTAGCAACCCCTGGCGTTGGTAAGCTATCCTAAACCACCACCTTTCGAAAATATTTTGAAATCTGGTTATTTAAGTTTCATTGGCTGCTTCTTGGCTACGTTATACATTTAAAATTTGTTTCTGACTATAGCATTTGCTGCTATAAGTCACAAGATAAACTTTCTAAATTCGTCTGTCGGGTTTTTTTTAGAAACCATCTAAGGAAATTTCCAGCTTGCTACACACAATAGAACAAAGCCAAGCTATTGAATAATTCTCTACCCAAGTGGAGAAAACAGCTCCCCCTGCACTGAAATAGCAACACGTTACACATTTTAAACCACATCAGTTTCGACCAAACATACATTAACTTATATACTAGCACACTTACATACCTATACATACACAAAATGATACACTCAGACATGAATTAATATTATTGATATCCATATAGTCATAGGGTTTATTGATTATTACTTTATTATTAATTAAATTTATATTAATTACTGAGGTACCAAAAGTACCGCCTCAAAATCTGTGGGGTTAATCAGATATCATGCTTATTTGTTTCTCTGATATGTAACTTATTTCCACCGAGGCTTATGTTTTAAAATAATGATTGTTATATTAATTATTCCGTACAAATTTTCGAATGGTACGACATTACAAAAGCAATAATTTACGGCTACAGTGGAACAAACAAGCTATGGATCATGGAATATCATCTGTAGTAGAGGGTAATCTATCATTCCTGGGCAGGAGGCAAGTTTTCAAGGTACCATATAGGACCATCCATACGAAAGTTAAGTTAAAATTAAATGAACGGAATGGCTTCCATCTCCTACAGCATCATTAGGTCATCCGTCTGTTTTCACACTTGATACGGCGAAAACTTTACGGATCACGTCATGTATTTAGAAAGTCGTGGATTTAGCCTGACTCAGAAAGAACTGCCTATAACAGCCTGCTCTTATGGCCTAAAGTGTAATGTTGAGGTACCACGATCTGGACAGATGACAAAATGTCCGGAAAAAGATTCGCGTATTGGCTTATGTAGGAGAAATGGCCTCAGTTTGAGAAGGCTGAAGGTCTGAGGCAAGAGCAGCTGGTGTCAAAAGAGAGGTTGTTAGTTCATTTTTCAAGTTGCTAGGGAAGTTATTAACAGAATTTTCTCTCCATGATAAGCTCGCCCAGTTGTGTGATATGGATGAAAGTGGGCTTCCTTTAAGTAATCGGTCACCAAAAATGATAAGAAAGGAAAGGGAAAGGGAGGGAAATAGTCTGACAAGCGCAGAGAGGGGAGAAAATGTAACACTTGTAGCGTGTTGCAACGCCGCTAGATCATATATCCCACCACTGATCATTTCAAGGGAATACGTCAGAGTTCAAGGATAATCTTCCTAGAGGATCAATAGCTTCTATGAGTGAGAGTAGGTATATTGTCGAAGAAGTATTTCTGAAATTTCTTCATCACATCCAAGAGGATCGCACACAAGGGAGAGAACTTCTCATTTTAGATGCTCATACATCTCATGCAGCACTTGCAGCCCTTGAATGCTGCCAGAACAACATTGAATTCCTGTGGCTTCCTCCATACACAACTGATGTTTTGCAGCCTCTCGATCGTTGTCTGTTCAAGGCACTGAAAGTCAATCATCGTGAGGCTACATCATGGCTTCATATGATGATGATGATGATATGCGGCTTAAGGGCGCTAAACTACTGAGGCCATCAGCGCCCTTACAATGTATAAAATATAAAGTCAAAATATAAAAACAGGTAAAAGAACCGCATAATTAAAAACAGGACGTAAACCCGCGATGTCCAAAAGGCTAAAAATAACAATACGATAACAATAACAACAATAATAACAACAATAAAATCAATAACAATAAAATCAATAACAACAATAAAATCAAAAACAACAATAATAACAATATAAATATCTGAAAAAACCAACACACTAAAAGCATAGGCAATAAACGATTAAAACGTGTCAAGAACTATAGAATGCGAGGGACATGAGCGCCATATGTCCACTGGGGATTAGAGTCCCCACAAAAACTGACAGAAGAAAAGTATTAAGCTAAAAGACGCTCAACGCATTAAATGCGCAGAGTAAAATCACTATCATGAATAAAACGTAAAACACATTCTACAGCACGCGTGTCGTCTGCCAAAACGTTGGCTAGGCCAATAGGCAGACCCACGCGGGCACGCAATGCAGCTAAAACCTGACACTCTGTTAAAATATGACGCACCGTCAAGGGCACGTCACACTGCCCACAGAGTGGTGCGGGGTCACCACTGAGCAAATACCTATGACTAAAAACACAATGTCCAATCCGTAAACGAGCTAAAATTACCTCTTCCCGACGACAAGAACGAGAAGAGGTATCCCAGATCAACGGGAAAGGCTTAACCTCCCGCAACTTGTTCCCCCGGAGGGCCGTCCACTCATCGCGCCAGCGCGAGAGGATGCGGCGACGTAAAACAACACACGAATCTGACGAGGGAACAACAGAGGTAAAAATTCTGGGTAATAAAATCGCCGATTTCGCAGCGGCGTCGGCAGACTCATTACCTGAGATGCCCACATGACCTGGAATCCACATGAAGGATACGCTGATGCCAGAGACACCCAGCGAGTGGAGCAGGTCATGTATGCGCTGTACGAGTGGGTGGTAATTGTACAGCGCAGTAATACTCTGAAGGGCACTCAGAGAGTCCGTACAAATAAAACAGTGCCGTAAGTCCTGCCGCTGAATGTATAAAACGGATTGATAAATGCTAAAAAGTTCGGCGGTAAAAATTGAACATTGTCGAGGTAAACGAAAAGTAAAACTCTGTACACCAAAAACAAAGGCACATCCTACTCCAACATCAGTCTTAGACCCATCGGTATATATAAAATGACAGTCCCCGAACTGCGCCTGTAGTTCTAAAAAGGCGGATCTAAGAACAGAAGCAGGGGTCGCATTTTTCGGCATCGACGTCAGCCCAAGGTGGATGTGGGCCTCAGCGCGCGACCATGGAGGAAAACGCGTTTCCCCTCGGGTAAGGGCCGGCGCTGGCGAAACGTCCAAATGCCGAAGTAGCAGTCGAAATCGAACCCCTGGGGGGAGCAATGCAGAGGAGCTAACTAAATATTGCCGATCAAGCGAATCCTCGTAAAATACATCGATGGTCGGGTGGATAGGCAAGTTTGAGAGCCGACAAGCATAGCTACATAAGAGCATCTCACGCCTGAAAGACAGCGGAGGCTCTGCAGCCTCAGCGTAAAGACTGGGCACGGGGCTAGTTGGAAAGGCCCCTGTAGCGACTCTAATACCACGATGATGAATGGGATTCAAACGACGTAACACAGATGGACGTGCCGACGAATAAACAATACACCCGTAATCAAGTTTGGATCGGACCAAAGAGCGATAAAGGCGAAGAAGGACGGTCCGATCAGCTCCCCAGGATGTGCCACTTAAAACACGTAAACGATTAAGAGAACGGTCACACTTTGCTTTTAAAAAGGAAACGTGGGAGGTCCAACACAACTTTCTATCAAAAATCGACCCCAAAAATTTCGCCTCGTCTGCAAACGGAAGTATCCCTGGCCCAAGATGGAGAGAGGGCGGAGGGAAATACTTCCGGCGCCAAAAGTTGATGCAGACGGATTTCTCGGCTGAGAAATTAAAGCCGTTGGCGTTACTCCAGGCGTAGAGACGGTCGATACAGCTCTGGAGACGGCGTTCGAGTAGACAGGTCCGCCGTGAACTACAATAAATAGCGAAATCGTCAACAAAAAGGGACGATGAAATGCCAGGTGGAATACAATCAACAATGGGGTTGATAGCAATCGCAAAAAGTGTGACACTGAGTACAGAGCCCTGCGGTACTCCGTTCTCTTGAATAAAACGACGAGATGAAACCGAGCCCACACGTACACGAAAGACGCGGTCCGTCATAAACTCCCGAAGAAATATGGGAAGACGACCGCGGATATTCCAATCGTGAAGTGTACGTAAAATGCCGCCCCTCCAACAAGTGTCATAAGCTTTCTCCAGGTCAAAAAATACAGCCACCGTTTGACACTTTCTCAGAAATCCATTCATAATATGCGTCGACAAGGACACCAGATGATCGACGGTAGAGCGATAGCGACGAAATCCGCACTGACCGTTCGCTAGAAGTTTCTGAGACTCAAGCCACCATGTCAACCACCCGTTGATCATGCGCTCCATCACCTTGCAAATGCAACTGGTGAGGGAGATAGGGCGGTAGCTGGAAGGTAGTTGGCGATCCTTCCCAGGCTTAAGAATAGGGACAATGGTGGCTTCGCGCCAAACGGAAGGAAAAATGCCGTCTTGCCAAATACGGTTATAGACCTGTAAGAGAAAGAGTTTACTGTCGGCTGAAAGGTGCTTTAACATCAGGACATGAATGCCGTCCGGCCCAGGAGCGGAGTGCCTAGAGCAATTAAGAGCGTGCTCCAGCTCCCTCATTGTGAATAGTTCATTATAGCATTCATCATTAGCAGACCGAAAAGTATATGATGCGGAATCCAGCCGGTCTTTAATACAGCGAAAGCCGGCGCAATAATGGTCTGAGCTGGAAACCGCCTCAAAGGCAGCACCCAGAGTGTTAGCGATGGCAGCCGGATCCACTATGGTGGCAGTAGAAACCTGAAGGCCAGAAACAGTACAATGTGACACTTTACCTGAGAAGCGACGAAGTTTATCCCAAACAACGGATGAAGGCGTAAAGCGATTAAAAGACTCGACAAAACGAGCCCAAGATGCCTTCTTGCTATCCTGAATAATGCGACGAGCCCTGGCGCGCGATTGTTTAAAAGTCACCAAATTATCAAGTGTAGGGTGACGCCGAAAAACCCTAAGTGCAGTCCTACGGGCACGAACGGCGTCCCGACAATCCTCGTTCCACCACGGAACAGGTGGCCGCCGAGGTTGGGAGGATGAACGGGGTATTGCGCGTTCGGCGGCAGAGAAAATAACAGACGTAAGGTGCTGCACTAGTTGGTTAATGTCGGAGAAGGGCTGATCGTCAAAATGCACGAGGCTGGAATACAAGCTCCAGTCGGCTTTTGCGAATATCCAGGTAGGTACTCTGGAATGCTGTACGTGGTGCGACAGAAGAGAAACTATGCAGGGGTAATGGTCGCTGGAGTAGGTGTCAGCGACGACGTTCCACTGAAGACGACGTGCAAGCAGGAGTGAGCAAATGGCAAGGTCCAGGTGAGAAAATGTACCAGAAGAATCAGAAATAAAAGTAGGTGCACCTGTGCTGAGGATGGAAAGATTGAACTGATAAAAAAAGTCGGAAAGAAGAGTTCCCCTCGCACAAGCCCTTGGCGAACCCCATAGTGGGTGATGGGCATTAAAATATCCCAACAGAAGAAATGGTTTTGGGAGAGCGGACAGGAGAGATCGAATGTCCGCGGGAGCGAGGGGAGACGCTGGAGGTGTATACACGGAACAAACAGAAAAGAAAAAACCGGGTAACTGCAGTCTAATGGCAACAGCTTGCAAGTCGGACGTAAGTGTGATAGTTTGAAAATGAACGTCATTACGCACCAAAATCATGACACCACCATGAGCAGGAGTACCCTCCTCCGGTTCAAAGTCGTAGCGAACCGGAGTATATCCTTGGAGATCAAAAGGATCGTGAGGGCGAAGCTTAGTCTCCTGCAAACATACGACCATAGGCGAATGGGAACGCAATAAAAGTTGCAGTTCCGCCCCATGCGATCGTACACCACGTACATTCCAGGTCAGGATAGCTATTAAGAAAAAGGGGATAAACTGTCTATTTAGAAGGGCGGCTTATAATTACCTTTTGTTTAACCTTTGGGCTCGGGCTTTTTGTATGGAGTTGGTCAGACTCCATAGCTTCCTCGGAGGGAGGGCCCACGCGCTCAGTGCCAGAAACCGATTCAAGCGCCGTGAATCGGTTCTGGGTGGCGATGGGTGAGGGGTGCCGCTGAGCGCGGCTTGTCCCAGGACCTTCCAGGGACAGCGACCTCCGGGGAGGAGAAGGTGAACTTTTGTTACCGCGCGCACGCGGAGGGTCTTTCAAAAAATCTTCCCTACGTAGTTTCTGCTTGGGCTTCTTTTCAGCGGCTTGCGACTTCATTGACTTTGGACCAGGTTTATAAGCCTTGGTAACACTAGTTTTAATAGACGGCCGGATGGTAGTGGCGGTTAATCCAGTCAAGGTCCAGGTCTGAGTTTCGGCATCTACTCGTGGTACTGGCGAGGCAACAACAGAACTAAATGTTCCAGATCGCAGGAGTGAAGGTTGGCGCGCATGGAAACGCCTCCGGGCTTCGGCGAAGGAGAGTTTTTCCTTTACCCGGATCTCCTGGATCGCCTTCTCGTCCAAATACCGCGGACAGTCGGCAAACGAAGCAGAATGTGACCCTTTACAATTAACGCAGACGGGGGCTGTTGAACAGGCACCTTCGTGTGAGGGCTGGCTACATGTTGCACAGATGTTAACGGCACTCTTACAGGAGACTTGCGTATGCCCAAAACGTTGGCATTTAAAACAACGCAGAGGTCTAGGAATATAAGGCCTCACAGAAATCCGTTCGTACCCTGCGGAAATGCTCGTGGGCAGATCGACGCCATCAAATGTAATAAACAGGGTACGAGTGGGTACCAATACGCCGTCGCGTTTGGCCTGCACTCGATGCACTGCAGTCACCTTTTGATCGCATAGATATTCTACGAGATTCTCGTCCGATATACCATCGAGGCTATGGGTGGTAACGACGCCCCGACAGGAGTTCAATGTGCGGTGCTTCTCAACACGGATGGGGTAAACGTGGAGAAGCGTAGCGCGCAACAAGGTCTTACTTTGCTGATCGGACTTAGTTTGTGCCAATAAGGAACCATTCCGTAGACGAGTGCATGATTGAACCGCACCAGCAATAGCATCTATGCCCTTCTGAATGATAAAAGGGTTCACCTTCTCAAAGTTTTGTCCTTCTTCTGTTCTCGAAATGACCAAGTAACAACCAGATGACGGCGGTGCTACTTCTGTTACAATGACTTTTCGGCGCTTGTTTGTATTAATGGAGGAAGGGTGCTCCATAGCGAAAAAAATCCTCCACCATTGCAACCGTCTCCGACCTCGGGCTCTGACTTCTCGGGCGTTACCCCGGCTTGGGTGAGTGGCCTATCTATACCAGACTCACCCCAGGGTCACACCTCCCAGAACATAGACAGAGGGACCCAATCGCCGTCAGAAGTCAGCAGCTCATGCAATGGCCCCCCCGTGGGACTGCAGTTGAACAGCGGATACGAACACAAACCCTACATGACGACCCCGGGTGGTGGGGATGACGCTATTACCCACTCACCCAGCTGCGCACGCGGTGCGCGGGTATCCGTCAGGCTGTGTCCACGTAGGATTTAAATAAAAGGATAAAAGAAACTAAAACTGTGGGCGTTTCGCACGCAAGGTAGGCCGGCGGGGAAGAAAAAGAGATATGAGAATGTAGTGGTGCGAAATGGTCGGAAAGTGTTAAGGGAAGAAAGAAACGATGGTGAATTGCGGTATGGATGGAATGCAAAGAACGCACGAGAGCCTACCTTGGGTCCACCGGTCACTTGAAGAACCCACCTCGACCGGATGGGGGTGAAGGGATGAATGTGGCGATGATTGGCTAGGGAACCCCCGGGTGCGCCAAAAACCCGTACTCACATAAGGTGAGCCCCTGAGGGGATGGCTTCATAAAAATCCACGGTCTAGCATAACCAAAATCCATTTCAATCCAGTGTTCAAAGAATCATGAATGGTAACAGCATCTGCTGGATTAGCATTGAAAGGACTTCCATGTACAGGAAGATTCCCCTTTAGGCCTCAAGCAAACGAGGACTTCCGAAGCATACTCACCTGCTAATTCTAACACTAATGGTGTACAACATGAAGAACGAATTGGTTCCTAACAGCTCTGCACTTCACAATCCCGTGTTGGTGCAATGCCTAAAAGAACTGCTCGAGAGATCCTTCCTAGTCCGGTAAAGACTGCGATCAAGAGAAGATTTCGAACTGAGAAAGGAGCTAACACAGCACACTTCATCAGAAAAGCAGTAGTTGTTAAGCCAAAGAGAGAGATGAAAATGTATGGGAAAAAATTCAGTTAAAGAAAGTAAGAAAGACAAACCTCAAGGAAATAAAAGGCTAAAGAGTCAAATAAAACCTTTGACAAACTAACTGACCAGAAAGTCGCAATGCAATCAATGGACAGAAAATACAATGCAAACAAACATAACAACATCATACCTAGCAAATAATCAGGTTGAATGGGACAAACAGTTGTCGGGGTGGAAACTTTTCAAAATACGATTTCTCGTAAACCACTTGCAGTTCAAGCAGTTCAAGCAGTAAGTCGTGAGTGAAAATGGGGTTTACTAATGCAAAAAAAGCCGAAATGCTCATGGTGTATGGAGAATATAGGAAGAATGCAGTTCGTTCCTGTACGGTGTATGCGGAAACGTATCCCAATAGACGTCTACCATCTCGACAATTATTTATCTATCTCTTCAACCAATTGCGTGAAAGTGGTACTGTAACATCCAGAAAACGTAATAGAAACAAACAAATGACTGGAGAAGAGGCAGAAATTAATGTTTTGGCTGCCGTTGCAGTAGATCCGCAAATTAGTTCCCACACAATCGCACGTGGAAGTAGCATAAGTCAGGCAAGTGTACTGCGCATTCTCCATTGGCATAGGTTCCATCCCCATCACATCTCTCTCCATCAAGAACTTCATGGAAGCGATTTTGAGAATCGTGTCAACTTTTGTACATGGGCATTAAGATATGATACTCCAGATTCATCATGTATCTTGTTTAGTGATGAGGCAACATTTACTAATCATGGCCAGGTAAACCGCAGAAACTTGCACTATTTGTCTCTTGACAATCCCAGTTGGCTTCGCCAGGTGGAACGTCAGTGTCCATGGAGTTTAGACGTGTGGTGTGGGATACTGAACCATCAGTTCATAGGTCCTTTGTTCGTGGAAGGAACAATGAACTCGCACAAGTATCGCAGCCTCCTGACAGAGCATCTGCCACAGATGCTAGAAGACGTTCCTTTGCAGACTAGGAGGAACCTGTGGTACCAACATGATGGCTGTCCAGCCCATAGTGCACGAAGTACTACAGCTTGTCTTAACGGATTGTTTCCAAATCGTTGGATTGGAAGAAGAGGACCTGTACGTTGGCCGGCCCGTTCACAGGATCTGAACCCTTTAGACATTTTTCTGTGAGGAAGGCTGAAAGACACTGTCTACAAGGATGTATCAACTACATCAGACGATATGAAACGACGTATTACTGCTGCCTCTTCTGAAATTTCCGCTAAAATGCTAGAACGTGTGCAGCAGTCTTTCCATAGCAGACTGGAAGCGTGTATTGAAGCTGCCGGATATCATTTTTAACACAACCTTTGAAGGGCTATGTTCTCTGTACATGTATGAATCCACATAAGTATTGCAATTCCCTTTTGTTTTTCTTTAGTTTGTGCTACCACAGGTTGTACTAGTGTCGGTGCGCAAAAGCTTCACAATAAGATTTCTCGTAAACCACTTGCACTAGAATCTTGCAACAAACGCCACTGACATTCTAATTTACCCTATCCTTATTCTATTGATGTAACTAGGCATTGTTCCATTTAAAATTGTTTGTTTGTTCAAAAATAGTTTTGAGTATTATTAAAATCTATTTATAGGCTAAATGTACGGGCCCTTTGACTACCAATCAATGCTGTGAAAACTGCACATCAATAGCACTTTCCATTTCCGAAATATTTGCGGTGCAAGTTTTAGGGGGTTGTAAATAAAGTGGTGGCAACGTATACAGAAAACATTTTAATGAACTTAAAAGTACAGTTGCATTGCATTCCTTCAATATAATCACCCGCTAAGCTTAGTACCTTTTGCCAAATGTCGGGATGTCGTAGGAGGCCTTTGGCAAGGTTTTGGTTGTTGATGACAGAGTCGGAGCACCCTACTGCTCGAAGTACAATTGCCACTTCAAAAATTCGGATGCTTTGGAGGGGTTCTTTCAGCTTAGGAAGGAGGTCGAAATCACAACTACTGTCAGGAGAGTAAGAAGAGTGTTCCAAGACCTTATTGGTTAAATTGTGTGCAACACGAAAAGGGAGATTGTCCAGCAATAAACTGGACTTTTGCGTCGCATAGCTGGACGAGATAGTGATGTACAAATGGGCAATAGTAGTGTGCATTGACAGCTTTTCCTTCGGGCACAGTATGCGTAAGAATAACATCTTCACAGTTGTATACCACAATCAGCATAATCTTCACCCGGCTGTGTTCCTGTGGAACTTTCTGTGGACGTGGTAACGCCATTCATTTGATAGATGTTTTAACTATAGGCTCGTACACACGTCTCATCAATGGCGACAATACGCTGCAGAAATGTGTCGCCATAATTGCGGTATCTCTCGAGGTGGATACCAGCAAGTGCATACCGGGCCCATTTCTGTATGTGGATGAGTCGATAAGGAACTCAGCGGGATGCAATTTTTCTCAGATTCAGACATTTCTTCAGTAGGTGGTTTGATGACTGAGACCAACTTCTACGAATAATTCCCGGACAGTTCATCGACAGTCTATGGAAAGTGATGATGATGATGAGGTGGAGCTTAAGGGCGCTCAACCACATTGGTTATTAGCGCCCTTACAATGTATGAAATATAAAATTGAAAAGTAAAAAAAGAGAACTAAAAAACCACACACAAACCCGCTTGGTCAAAACACTAAAAAACACAACACACCAAAGACTAAAATCTACACACTAAAATCATGGTCACTAAAAGAATAAAATGTGTCAAGAACTGTAGAATGCAAGGAGCATGAGAGCCTTATGTCCGGGGAGAAGGGCCCCATTAAAACTAACAATATAAAATCAAACAGCTAAAAGGCGCTCAGCGCATCAAATACGACGGCTAAAACCAATGTCAGTGATAAAACGTAAAAGACATTCTACAGCATGCGCGTCGTCTGCCAAAACGTTGGCTAGGCCAACAGGCAGACCCACGCGAACGCGCAGTGGAGCTAAAACTTGACACTCGGTTAAAATGTGACAGACAGTTAATGGCATAGCACACTGACCACACAGAGGTGCGGGATCACCACTAAGCAGGTATCTATGACTAAAAAGGCAATGTCCGATTCGTAGACGAGCTAAAATCACCTCTTCCCGACGAGAAGAACGAGAAGAGATGCACCAGATTAACGGGAGAGGTTTAACCTCCCGCAATTTGTTCCCCCGGAGGGCCGACCACTCATCGCGCCAGCGCGAGAGGATGCGGTGACGTAACAAAACACTAAAATCAGACGAGGGAACAACGGTTGTAAAAAATCTGGAGGATAAAATCGCCGATTTGGCAGCGGCGTCGGCAGACTCGTTTCCTGAGATGCCCACATGACCTGGAATCCACACGAGGGACACGCTGATGCCAGAAGCACCAAGCGAGTGGAGCAGGTCATGAATGCGCTGTACGAGGGGGTGGTAAGTGTACAGAGCGTTAATACTCTGAAGGGCACTCAGAGAGTCCGAACAAACAACACAACGCCGTAAGACGTGCCGCTGAATGTATAAAACACATTGATAGATACTAAAAAGTTCGGCGGTATAAATCGAACATTGCCCGGGTAAACGAAAAGTAAAACTATGCGCACCTAAAAAAAGGCACATCCTACTCCAACATCAGTCTTAGACCCATCAGTATAAATAAAATGACAGTCTCCGAATGTTGCCTGAAGTTCTAAAAATGCGGATCTAAGGACTGAAGAAGGGGTCTCATTCTTCGGCATCAACGTTAACCCAAGGTGACAGTGGGTCTCAGCGCGCGACCAAGGAGGAAAACGCGTTTCATCCCGAGGAAGGGCCGGCGCTGGCGTAACGTCCAAATGCCGAAGGAGCTGTCGAAATCGAACCCCTGGAGGGAGCAATGCAGAGGAGCTAATCAAATAGTGGCGATCAAGCGACTCCTCGAAAAATATCTCGAAAGATGGGTGGTCAGGCAGGCTTGAGAGTCGACAAGCATAGCTGTACAAAAGCATCTCACGCAGGAAGGACAGCGGAGGCTCTGCAGTTTCTGCGAAAAGACTGGGTACAGGGCTAGTTGGAAAGGCCCCTGTAGCGACTCATATGCCACGATGGTGAATGGCATTCAATCGACGTAACACAGATGGACGTGCCGACGAATAAACAATACACTCGTAATCAAGCTTGGATCGGACCAAAGAGCGATAAAGGCGAAGAAGGACGGTCCGATCAGCTCCCCAGGATGTGCCACTTAAAACAGTAAAAGATTAAGAGAACGGTCACACTTTGCTTTTAAAAAGGAAACGTGCGAGGTCCAACACAACTTCCTATCAAAAATCAACCCCAAAAATTTCGCCTCGTCTGCAAACGGACGTATCCCTGGCCCAAGATGGAGAGAGGACGGAGGGAAATACTTCCGGCGCCAGAAGTTGATGCAGACGGATTTCTCGGCGGAGAAATTAAAGCCGTTGGCGTTACTCCAGGCGTAGAGACGGTCGATACAGCTCTGGAGACGGCGTTCGAGTAGACAGGTCCGCCGTGAACTGCAATAAATGGCAAAATCGTCAACAAAAAGTGACGATGACATTCCAGGTGGAATACAATCAACAATGGGGTTGATAGCAATCGCAAAAAGTGTGACACTGATACAGAGCCCAGCGGTACTCCGTTCTCTTGAATAAAATGACGGGATAAAACCGAGCCCACACGTACACGATAAACGCGGTCCGTCATGAACTCCCGAAGAAATATGGGAAGACGACCGTGGATATTCCATGCGTGAAGTGTACGTAAAATGCCGCCCCTCCTACAAGTGTCATAAGCTTTCTCCAAGTCAAAAAACACAGCCACGGTTTGACACTTTCTCAGAAATCCATTCATAACATGCGTCGACAGGTACACCAGATGGTCGACGGTAGAGCGATAGCGACGAAATCCGCACTGAGCGTTCGCTAGAAGTTTCTGAGACTCAAGCCACCATGTCAACCGCCCGTTGATCATGCGCACCATCACCCTGTAAATGCAACTGGTGAGGGAGATAGGGCGGTAGCTGGAAGGTAGTTGGCGATCCTTCCCAGGCTTAAGAATAGGGACAATGGTGGCTTCGCGCCAAACGGAAGGAAAAATGCCGTCTTGCCAAATACGGTTATAGACCTGTAAGAGAAAGAGTATACTGTCGGCTGAAAGGTGCTTTAACATCAGGACATGAATGCCGTCCGGCCCAGGAGCGGAGTGCCTAGAGCAATGAAGAGCGTGCTCCAGCTCCCTCATTGTTAAAAGTTCGTTATAACATTCAGTGTTAGCAGACCGAGAAGTATATGGTGCGGAATCCAGCCAGTCCTTAATACAGCGAAAATCGGCGGAATAATGGTCTGAACAGGAAACCGCCTCAAAGGCAGATCCTAGGGTGTTATCGATGGCAGCCGGATCTACTATGATGGCATTGGAAACCTGAAGGCCAGAAACTGTACAATGTGACACTTTACCTGAGAAGCGACGAAGTTTATCCCAAACAACAGATGAAGGCGTAAAGCGATTAAAAGACTCGACAAAACGAGTCCACGACGACTTCTTGCTATCCTGAATAATGCGACGAGCCCTGGCCCGCGATTGTTTAAAAGTAACCATATTATCAAGTGTAGGGTGTCGCCGAAACACCCAAAGTGCAGTCCTACGGGCACGAACGGCGTCCCGACAATCCTCGTTCCACCACGGAACAGGCATTCGCCGAGGTTGAGAGGATGAACGGGGAATTGCGCGTCCGGCGGCAGAGAAAATTGTAGACGTAAGGTGCTGCACCAGTTGGTTAATGTCGGCGAAGGGCTGATCGTAAAAATGCACGAGGCTGGAATACAAGGTCTAGTCGGCTTTTGGGAATATCCAGGTAGGTACTCTGGAATGCTGTACGTGGTGCGACAGAAGAGAAACGATGCAGGGTTAATGGTCGCTGGAGTAGGTGTCAGCGACCACGTTCCTCTGAAGACGATGAGCAAGCTGGAGTGAGATAATGGCAAGATACAGGTGAGAGAATGCACCAGAAGAATCAGAAAGAAAAGTAGGTGCACCTGTATTGAGGATGGAAAGATTGAACTGATAAAAAATGTCGGAAAGAACATTTCCCCTCGCACAAACCCTTGAGAAACCCCACAGTGGGTGATGGGCATTAAAATCTCCCAACAGAAGAAATGGTGTTGGGAGAGCGGAAAGAGAGCTCGAATGTCCGCGGGAGCGAGGGGAGACGACGGAGGTGAATACACAGAGCAGACAGAAAACAAAAAGCCGGGTAAGTGAAGGCGAGTGGCAACAGCTTGCAAGTCGGATGTAAGTGTGACAGGTTTAAAATGAACGTCGTTACGCAGTAACAACATGACACCTCCATGAGCAGGAGCACCCTCCTCCGGTTCAAGGTCGTAGCGAACCGGAGTATATCCCCGCAGATCAAAAGGATCGTGAGGGCAAAGCTTTGTCTCCTGCAAACATACGACCATAGGCGAATGGGAACGCAATAAAAGTTGCAGTTCCGCCCTATGCGATCGTACGCCACGTACATTCCAGGTCAGGATAGCCATGAATAAAAGGGATAAACTGTCTACTTAGAAGGGCGGCTTAAAAGAATCTTTTGCTTAACCTTTGGACTCGGGCTTTTTGTATGGAGTTGGTCAGACTCCATAGCTTCCTCGGAGGGAGGGACCACGCGCTCTGTGCCAGAAACCGATTCAAGCGCCGTGAATCGGTTCTGGGTGGCGATGGATGAGGGGTGCCGCTGAGCGCGGCTTGTCCCAGGACCTTCCTGGGACAGCGACCTTCGAGGAGGAGAAGGTGAACTTTTGTTACCGCGCGCACGCGGAGGGTCCTTTAGAAAATCTTCCCTACGAAGTTTCTGCTTGGGTTTCTGTTCAGCGGCTTGCGACTTCATTGACTTGGCACCAGGTTTATACGGCTTGGTAACTGTAGCCTTAATGGAGGGCCGGACGGTAGTGGCGGTTAATCCAGTCATGGTCCAGGTCTGATTTTCGGCATCTACTCGCGGTACTGGCGAGGCAACAACAGAACTAAATGTTCCAGATCGCAGGAGTGAAGTTTGTCGCGCACGGTAACGCCTCCGGGCTTCAGCGAAGGAGAGTTTTTCCTTTACCCGGATCTCCTGGATCGCCTTCTCGTCCAAGTACTGCGGACAGTCGGCAAACGAAGCAGAATGTGACCCTTTACAATTAACGCAGACGGGGGCTGTTGAACAGGTACCTTCGTGTGAGGGCTGGCTACATGTTGCACAGATGTTAACGGCACTCTTACATGAGACTTGCGTATGCCCAAAACGTTGGCATTTAAAACAACGCAGAGGTCTAGGAATATAAGGCCTCACAGAAATCCGTTCGTACCCTGCGGAAATGCTCGTGGGCAGATCGACGCCATCAAATGTAATAAACAGGGTACGAGTGGGTACCAATACGCCGTCGCGTTTGGCCTGCACTCGATGGACCGCTGTCACCTTCTGGTCTGCAAGATATTCTACCAGGTCCTCGTCCGATATACCATCGAGGCTATGGGTGGTAATGACGCCCCGACAGGAATTCAATGTGCGGTGCTTCTCCACACGGATGGGATAGCCGTGGAGAAGCGTATCACGCAACAAGGTATTACTTTTCTGATCGGATTTCGTTTGGGCTAATAAGGAACCATTCCGTAGACGAGTGCAGGACTGAACCGCACCAGCAATAGCATCAATGCCCTTCTGGATGATAAAAGGGTTCACCTTCTCGAATGATTGTCCTTCCTCTGTACGGGTAATCACTAAGTAACAACCAGCTGTTGGCGGTGCTACTTCTGTTACTAAAGTTTTTCGGCGCTTGTTGTTTATAATGGAGAAAGGGTGCTCCATAGCGAAAAAAATCCTCCACCATTGCAACCGTCTCCGACCTCGGGCTCTGACTTCCCGGGCGTTACCCCGGCTTGGGTGAGTGGCCTATCTATACCAGACTCACCCCAGGGTCACACCTCCCAGAACATAGACAGAGGGACCCAATCGCCGTCGGAAGCCAGCAGCTCATGCAATGGCCCCCCCGCGGGACTGCAGTTGAACAGCGGATACGAACACATACTCTACATGACGACCCCGGGTGGTGGGGATGACGCCATTACCCACTCACACAGCTGCGCACCCCGTGCGCGGGTATCCGTCAGGCTGTGTCCACGGAGGATTTAAATAAAAGGATAAAAGAAACTAAAACTGTGTGGGCTTTTTGCACGCAAGGTAGGCCGGCGAAGAAGTAAAATAGAGGCGTAAATGAATGAACGTGGGGCGAAATGCGCAGAAATAGAAGAGAAGAAAGAAACGATAGTGAGGTGCGGTATGAATGTGATGCAAAGAACGCACGAGAGCCTACCTTGTGTCCACCGGTGACGAGAAGAACCCACCTCGACCGGATGGGGGTGAGGGGATGAATGTGGCGATGATCGGCTCGGGAACCCCAGGGTGTCTATGGAAAGGAGACCACTCACAATGTCAATTTGATTTTAATTAATGGACGGCTACACTGCGCGATGCAAATCCGCAGTCTCAATCCGATCCGCACGAAACGCTTCGACGCATCCTACAACCGTCCTGTACGGTAATGCATTCCTGCCACTGGCTTCACGTAATACTTGATGACATTCAGATGTTTTTTGTTACGCCAATCTCGATTTTAATGCACGACCACTGATCATGTTTTGTAACACGATTTAAAGCAGTAGAAACGAAGCTGTCCACTTCAACGTCGCATAGTAACTACCCCTTCTAACAGGATCGACTATTTTATGCATTCTACACATTGACAATAGTACCGCCTCACTGTTCCCATATCCTGTTTACGTATGACGAATCTTCTGCGACCTTCTTGACTACGTTTCTATGACTTTATTTACAACTTTGTCTTTAAAGTTTAGAAATAAACTTTATTGTTTATAAATTTGTTTCAGAATCCAAAAGTAGAGCTATCATTTACTGTTCATTGTTATCTAAATTGCCCCACGGTCATATCCAATTAGCCCCTAGGAATTTCTCCATTTCCAATTCGGCGGGTATAGTTTGTTTCGAGCTCGTAAACCCAGGAAGGAATGCACACACATACAAACAAATATACAGACATGACGACGTAATGAATTAAAAGTCGCACACACGGTGTGTCAGCCTACCTTATACTAAAGGCCGTACTTATTCTGTATCCAATTCTTACATTAGTGAACTACTGAGCAAAGTAGGCTAATTGAATGCTGACTGAGACTCCAATGTTCGCTGCATAGCTACGTAACACAGATTTTATTTTCCCCTCCCTCCACACCTCAACCTGATGATGATGATAATGATGATGATGAGATGCGGTTTAAGGGCGCTAAACTGCTAAGGTCATCAGCGCCCTTACAATGTATAAAATAGAAAGTCAAAAATATAAAAGAACCGCATAATTAAAAAACGGGACACAAACCCGCGATGTCCAAAAAATTAAAACAACAATAATACAACAATGCCAAAAACTAACACACTAAAAGCATAGGCAATAAAAGATTCAAAGTGTCAAAAACTGTAGAATGCGAGGGACATGAGCGCCTTTTGTCCTCTGGGGATTAGAGTCCCCATAAAAACAGACAGAATAAAAGTACTAAGCTAAAAGACGCTCAACGCATTAAATGCGCAGATTAAAATCACTGTCATGAATAAAACGTAAAACACATTCTACAGCACGCGTGTCGTCTGCCAAAACGTTGGCTAAGCCAACAGGCAGACCCACACGAGCACGCAATGCAGCTAAAACCTGACACTCTGTTAAAATGTGACGCACCGTTAAGGGCGCATCACACTGCCCACAGAGTGGTGCAGGGTCACCACTGAGCAAATACCTATGACTAAAAACACAATGTCCAATCCGTAAACGAGCTAAAATTACCTCTTCCCGACGACACGAACGAGAAGAGGTACCCCAGATCAACGGGAAAGGCTTAACCTCCCGCAACTTGTTCCCCCGGAGGGCCGTCCACTCATCGCGCCAGCGCGAGAGGATACGGCGACGTAAAATAACACACGAATCTGACGAGGGAACAACAGAGGTAAAAAATCTGGGTAATAAAATCGCCGATTTGGCAGCGGCGTCGGCAGACTCATTATCTGAGATGCCCACATGACCTGGGATCCACATGAAGCAGATGCTGGTGCCAGAGACACCAAACGAGTGGAGCAGGTCGCGAATGCGCTGTACGAGTGAGTGGTAATGGTACAGCGCCTTAATACTCTGAAGGGCACTCAGAGAGTCCGTACAAATAAAACTGCCGTAAGTCGTGCCGCTGAATGTATAAAACAGATTGATAAATGCTAAAAAGTTCGGCGGTAAAAATTGAACATTGTCCAGATAAACGAAACGTAAAACTATTTCCACCACAAAAAAGGTACATCCTACTCCAGCATCAGTCTTAGATCCATCAGTAAAGATAAAATCAAAGTCCCCAAATTGCGACTGAAGTTCTAAAAACGCTGATCTAAAGACTGAAGAAGAGGTCTCACTCTTCGGCATCGACGATAACCCAAGGTGACAGAGGGCCTCAGCGCGCAACCATGGAGGAAAACGCGTTTCCCCCCTTGAAAGTGCGGCTCTGGCGTAACGTCCAAATGCCGAAGAAGCTGTCGAAATCGAACCCCTGGAGGGAGCAAAGCAGAGGAGCTAACTAAATATTGCCGGTCAAGTGAATCCTCGTAAAATACCGCGAAAGACGGGAGGTCAGGCAAGCTGGAGAGTCGACAGGCATAGCTACACAGGAGCAGCTCACGCCTGAAGGACAGCGGAGGCTCTGCAGCCTCAGCGTAAAGCCTGGGCACGGGGCTAGTTGGAAAGGCCCCTGTAGCGACTCTAATACCACGATGATGAATGGGATTCAAACGACGTAACACAGATGGACGTGCCGATGAAAAGACAATACACCCGTAATCAAGTTTGGATCGGACCAAAGAGCGATAAAGGCGAAGAAGGACGGTCCGATCAGCTCCCCAGGATGTGCCACTTAAAACACGTAAAAGATTAAGAGAACGGTCACACTTTGCTTTTAAAAAGGAAACGTGCGAGGTCCAACACAACTTCCTATCAAAAATCAACCCCAAAAATTTCGCCTCGTCTGCAAACGGAAGTATCCCTGGCCCAAGATGGAGAGAGGGCGGAGGGAAATACTTCCGGCGCCAAAAGTTGATGCAGACGGATTTCTCGACTGAGAAATTAAAGCCGTTGGCGTTACTCCAGGCGTAGAGACGGTCGATACAGCTCTGGAGACGGCGTTCGAGTAGACAGGTCCGCCGTGAACTACAATAAATAGCGAAATCGTCAACAAAAAGGGACGATGAAATGCCAGGTGGAATACAATCAACAATGGGGTTGATAGCAATCGCAAAAAGTGTGACACTGAGTACACA
This sequence comes from Deroplatys truncata, assembly GCA_030765065.1. Classification (NCBI taxonomy): domain Eukaryota; kingdom Metazoa; phylum Arthropoda; class Insecta; order Mantodea; family Mantidae; genus Deroplatys; species Deroplatys truncata. The sequence continues at coordinate 376,406,669 of CM060990.1, forward strand.
GCCCTGCGGTACTCCGTTCTCTTGAATAAAACGACGAGATAAAACCGAGCCCACACGTACACGAAAGACGCGGTCCGTCATAAACTCCCGAAGAAATATGGGAAGACGACCGCGGATATTCCAATCGTGAAGTGTACGTAAAATGCCGCCCCTCCAACAAGTGTCATAAGCTTTCTCCAGGTCAAAAAATACAGCCACGGTTTGACACTTTCTCAGAAATCCATTCATAATATGCGTCGACAAGGACACCAGATGGTCGACGGTAGAGCGATAGCGACGAAACCCGCACTGAGCGTTCGCTAGAAGTTTCTGAGACTCAAGCCACCATGTCAACCGCCCGTTGATCATGCGCTCCATCACCTTGCAAATGCAACTGGTGAGGGAGATAGGGCGGTAGCTGGAAGGTAGTTGGCGATCCTTCCCAGGCTTAAGAATAGGGACAATGGTGGCTTCGCGCCAAACGGAAGGAAAAATGCCGTCTTGCCAAATACGGTTATAGACCTGTAAGAGAAAGAGTTTACTGTCGGCTGAAAGGTGCTTTAACATCAGGACATGAATGCCGTCCGGGCCAGGAGCGGAGTGCCTAGAGCAATTAAGAGCGTGCTCCAGCTCCGTCATTGTGAATAGTTCATTATAGCATTCATCATTAGCAGACCGAAAAGTATATGATGCGGAATCCAGCCGGTCTTTAATACAGCGAAAGCCGGCGCAATAATGGTCTGAGCTGGAAACCGCCTCAAAGGCAGCACCCAGAGTGTTAGCGATGGCAGCCGGATCCACTATGGTGGCAGTAGAAACCTGAAGGCCAGAAACAGTACAATGTGACACTTTACCTGAGAAGCGACGAAGTTTATCCCAAACAACGGATGAAGGCGTAAAGCGATTAAAAGACTCGACAAAACGAGCCCAAGATGCCTTCTTGCTATCCTGAATAATGCGACGAGCCCTGGCGCGCGATTGTGTAAAAGTCACCAAATTATCAAGTGTAGGGTGTCGCCGAAACACCCTAAGTGCAGTCCTACGGGCACGAACGGCGTCCCGACAATCCTCGTTCCACCACGGAACAGGTGGCCGCCGAGGTTGGGAGGATGAACGGGGTATTGCGCGTTCGGCGGCAGAGAAAATAACAGACGTAAGGTGCTGCACTAGTTGGTTAATGTCGGAGAAGGGCTGGTCGTCAAAATGCACGAGGCTGGAATACAAGCTCCAGTCGGCTTTTGCGAATATCCAGGTAGGTACTCTGGAATGCTGTACGTGGTGCGACAGAAGAAAAACGATGCAGGGGTAATGGTCGCTGGAGTAGGTGTCAGCGACGACGTTCCACTGAAGACGACGTGCAAGCTGGAGTGAGCAAATGGCAAGGTCCAGGTGAGAAAATGTACCAGAAGAATCAGAAATAAAAGTAGGTGCACCTGTGTTGAGGATGGAAAGATTGAACTGATAAAAAAAGTCGGAAAGAAGAGTTCCCCTCGCACAAGCCCTTGGCGAACCCCATAGTGGGTGATGGGCATTAAAATCTCCTAACAGAAGAAATGGTGTTGGGAGAGCGGACAGGAGAGATCGAATGTCCGCGGGAGCGAGGGGAGACGCTGGAGGTGTATACACGGAACAAACAGAAAAGAAAAAACCGGGTAACTGCAGTCTAATGGCAACAGCTTGCAAGTCGGACGTAAGTGTGATAGTTTGAAAATGAACGTCATTACGCACCAAAATCATGACACCACCATGAGCAGGAGTACCCTCCTCCGGTACAAGGTCGTAGCGAACCGGAGTATATCCTTGGAGATCAAAAGGATCGTGAGGGCGACGCTTAGTCTCCTGCAAACATACGACCATAGGCGAATGGGAACGCAATAAAAGTTGCAGTTCCGCCCCATGCGATCGTACACCACGTACATTCCAGGTCAGGATAGCCATTAAGAAAAAGGGGATAAACTGTCTACTTAGAAGGGCGGCTTAAAAGAATCTTTTGTTTAACCTTTGGGCTCGGGCTTTTTGTATGGAGTTGGTCAGACTCCATAGCTTCCTCGGAGGGAGGGCCCACGCGCTCAGTGCCAGAAACCGATTCAAGCGCCGTGAATCGGTTCTGGGTGGCGATGGGTGAGGGGTGCCGCTGAGCGCGGCTTGTCCCAGGACCTTCCTGGGACAGCGACCTCCGGGGAGGAGAAGGTGAACTTTTGTTACCGCGCGCACGCGGAGGGTCTTTCAAAAAATCTTCCCTACGTAGTTTCTGCTTGGGCTTCTTTTCAGCGGCTTGCGACTTCATTGACTTTGGACCAGGTTTATAAGGCTTGGTAACACTAGTTTTAATAGACGGCCGGATGGTAGTGGCGGTTAATCCAGTCAAGGTCCAGGTCTGAGTTTCGGCATCTACTCGTGGTACTGGCGAGGCAACAACAGAACTAAATGTGCCAGATCGCAGGAGTGAAGGTTGGCGCGCATGGAAACGCCTCCGGGCTTCGGCGAAGGAGAGTTTCTCCTTTACCCGGATCTCCTGGATCGCCTTCTCGTCCAAATACCGCGGACAGTCGGCAAACGAAGCAGAATGTGACCCTTTACAATTAACGCAGACGGGGGCTGTTGAACAGGCACCTTCGTGTGAGGGCTGGCTACATGTTGCACAGATGTTAACGGCACTCTTACAGGAGACTTGCGTATGCCCAAAACGTTGGCATTTAAAACAACGCAGAGGTCTAGGAATATAAGGCCTCACAGAAATCCGTTCGTACCCTGCGGAAATGCTCGTGGGCAGATCGACGCCATCAAATGTAATAAACAGGGTACGAGTGGGTACCAATACGCCGTCGCGTTTGGCCTGCACTCGATGCACTGCAGTCACCTTTTGATCGCATAGATATTCTACGAGATCCTCGTCCGATATACCATCGAGGCTATGGGTGATAACGACGCCCCGACAGGAGTTCAATGTGCGGTGCTTCTCAACACGGATGGGGTAACCGTGGAGAAGCGTAGCGCGCAACAAGGTCTTACTTTGCTGATCGGACTTAGTTTGTGCCAATAAGGAACCATTCCGTAGACGAGTGCATGAATGAACCGCACCAGCAATAGCATCTATGCCCTTCTGAATGATAAAAGGGTTCACCTTCTCAAAGTTTTGTCCTTCTTCTGTTCTCGAAATGACCAAGTAACAACCAGATGACGGCGGTGCTACTTCTGTTACAATGACTTTTCGGCGCTTGTTTGTATTAATGGAGGAAGGGTGCTCCATAGCGAAAAAAAACCTCCACCATTGCAACCGTCTCCGACCTCGGGCTCTGACTTCTCGGGCGTTACCCCGGCTTGGATGAGTGGCCTATCTATACCAGACTCACCCCAGGGTCACACCTCCCAGAACATAGACAGAGGGACCCAATCGCCGTCAGAAGTCAGCAGCTCATGCAATGGCCCCCCCGTGGGACTGCAGTTGAACAGCGGATACGAACACAAACCCTACATGACGACCCCGGGTGGTGGGGATGACGCCATTACCCACTCACCCAGCTGCGCACGCGGTGCGCGGGTATCCGTCAGGCTGTGTCCACGGAGGATTTAAATAAAAGGATAAAAGAAACTAAAACTGTAGGCGTTTCGCACGCAAGGTAGGCCGGCGGGGAAGAAAAAGAGATATGAGAATGTAGTGGTGCGAAATGGTCGGAAAGTGTTAAGGGAAGAAAGAAACGATGGTGAGGTGCGGTATGGATGGAATGCAAAGAACGCACGAGAGCCTACCTTGGGTCCACCGGTCACTTGAAGAACCCACCTCGACCGGATGGGGGTGAGGGGATGAATGTGGCGGTGATTGGCTAGGGAACCCCCGGGTGCGCCAAAAACCCGTACTCACATAAGGTGAGCCCCTGAGGGGATGGCTTCATAAAAATCCACGGTCTAGCATAACCAAAATCCATTTCAATCCAGTGTTCAAAGAATCATGAATGGTAACAGCATCTGCTGGATTAGCATTGAAAGGACTTCCATGTACAGGAAGATTCCCCTTTAGGCCTCAAGCAAACGAGGACTTCCGAAGCATACTCACCTGCTAATTCTAACACTAATGGTGTACGACATGAAGAACGAATTGGTTCCTATCAGCCCTGCACTTCACAATCCCGTGTTGGTGCAATGCCTAAAAGAACTGCTCGAGAGATCCTTCCTAGTCCGGTAAAGACTGCGATCAAGAGAAGATTTCGAACTGAGAAAGGAGCTAACACAGCACACTTCATCAGAAAAGCAGTAGTTGTTAAGCCAAAGAGAGAGATGAAAATGTATGGGAAAAAATTCAGTTAAAGAAAGTAAGAAAGACAAACCTCAAGGAAATAAAAGGCTAAAGAGTCAAATAAAACCTTTGACAAACTAACTGACCAGAAAGTCGCAATGCAATCAATGGACAGAAAACACAATGCAAACAAACATAACAACATCATACCTAGCAAATAATCAGGTTGAATGGGACAAACAGTTGTCGGGGTGGAAACTTTTCAAAATACGATTTCTCGTAAACCACTTGCAGTTCAAGCAGTTCAAGCAGTAAGTCGTGTGTGAAAATGGGGTTTACTAATGCAAAAAAAGCCGAAATGCTCATGGTGTATGGAGAATATAGGAAGAATGCAGTTCGTTCCTGTACGGTGTATGCGGAAACGTATCCCAATAGACGTCTACCATCTCGACAATTATTTATCTATCTCTTCAACCAATTGCGTGAAAGTGGTACTGTAACATCCAGAAAACGTAATAGAAACAAACAAATGACTGGAGAAGAGGCAGAAATTAATGTTTTGGCTGCCGTTGCAGTAGATCCGCAAATTAGTTCCCACACAATCGCACGTGGAAGTAGCATAAGTCAGGCAAGTGTACTGCGCATTCTCCATTGGCATAGGTTCCATCCCTATCACATCTCTCTCCATCAAGAACTTCATGGAAGCGATTTTGAGAATCGTTTCAACTTTTGTACATGGGCATTAAGATATGATACTCCAGATTCATCATGTATGTTGTTTAGTGATGAGGCAACATTTACTAATCATGGCCAGGTAAACCGCAGAAACTTGCACTATTTGTCTCTTGACAATCCCAGTTGGCTTCGTCAGGTGGAACGTCAGTGTCCATGGAGTTTAAACGTGTGGTGTGGGATACTGAACCATCAGTTCATAGGTCCTTTGTTCGTGGAAGGAACAATGAACTCGCACAAGTATCGCAGCCTCCTGACAGAGCATCTGCCACAGATGCTAGAAGACGTTCCTTTGCAGACTAGGAGGAACCTGTGGTACCAACATGATGGCTGTCCAGCCCATAGTGCACGAAGTACTACAGCTTGTCTTAACGGATTGTTTCCAAATCGTTGGATTGGAAGAAGAGGACCTGTACGTTGGCCGGCCCGTTCACAGGATCTGAACCCTTTAGACATTTTTCTGTGGGGAAGGCTGAAAGACACTGTCTACAAGGATGTATCAACTACATCAGACGATATGAAACGACGTATTACTGCTGCCTCTTCTGAAATTTCCGCTAAAATGCTAGAACGTGTGCAGCAGTCTTTCCATAGCAGACTGGAAGCGTGTATTGAAGCTGCCGGATATCATTTTTAACACAACCTTTGAAGGGCTATGTTCTCTGTGCATGTATGAATCCACATAAGTATTGCAATTCCCTTTTGTTTTTCTTTGGTTTGTGCTACCACAGGTTGTACTAGTGTCGGTGCGCAAAAGCTTCACAATAAGATTTCTCGTAAACCACTTGCACTAGAATCTTGCAACAAACGCCACTGACATTCTAATTTACCCTATCCTTATTCTATTGATGTAACTAGGCATTGTTCCATTTAAAATTGTTTGTTTGTTCAAAAATAGTTTTGAGTATTATTAAAATCTATTTATAGGCTAAATGTACGGGCCCTTTGACTACCAATCAATGCTGTGAAAACTGCACATCAATAGCACTTTCCATTTCCGAAATATTTGCGGTGCAAGTTTTAGGGGGTTGTAAATAAAGTGGTGGCAACGTATACAGAAAACATTTTAATGAACTTAAAAGTACAGTTGCATTGCATTCCTTCAATATAATCACCCGCTAAGCTTAGTACCTTTTGCCAAATGTCGGGATGTCGTAGGAGGCCTTTGGCAAGGTTTTGGTTGTTGATGACAGAGTCGGAGCACCCTACTGCTCGAAGTACAATTGCCACTTCAAAAATTCGGATGCTTTGGAGGGGTTCTTTCAGCTTAGGAAGGAGGTCGAAATCACAACTACTGTCAGGAGAGTAAGAAGAGTGTTCCAAGACCTTATTGGTTAAATTGTGTGCAACACGAAAAGGGAGATTGTCCAGCAATAAACTGGACTTTTGCGTCGCATAGCTGGACGAGATAGTGATGTACAAATGGGCAATAGTAGTGTGCATTGACAGCTTCTCCTTCGGGCACAGTATGCGTAAGAATAACATCTTCACAGTTGTATACCACAATCAGCATAATCTTCACCCGGCTGTGTTCCTGTGGAACTTTCTGTGGACGTGGTAACGCCATTCATTTGATAGATGTTTTAACTATAGGCTCGTACACACGTCTCATCAATGGCGACAATACGCTGCAGAAATGTGTCGCCATAATTGCGGTATCTCTCGAGGTGGATACCAGCAAGTGCATACCGGGCCCATTTCTGTATGTGGATGAGTCGATAAGGAACTCAGCGGGATGCAATTTTTCTCAGATTCAGACATTTCTTCAGTAGGTGGTTTGATGACTGAGACCAACTTCTACGAATAATTCCCGGACAGTTCATCGACAGTCTATGGAAAGTGATGATGATGATGAGGTGGAGCTTAAGGGCGCTCAACCACATTGGTTATTAGCGCCCTTACAATGTATGAAATATAAAATTGAAAAGTAAAAAAAAGAACTAAAAAACCACACACAAACCCGCTTGGTCAAAACACTAAAAAACACAACACACAAAGACTAAAATCTACACACTAAAATCATGGTCACTAAAAGAATAAAATGTGTCAAGAACTGTAGAATGCAAGGAGCATGAGAGCCTTATGTCCGGGGAGAAGGGCCCCATTAAAACTAACAATATAAAATCAAACAGCTAAAAGGCGCTCAGCGCATCAAATACGACGGCTAAAACCTATGTCAGTGAAAAAACGTAAAAGACATTCTACAGCATGCACGTCGTCTGCCAAAACGTTGGCTAGGCCAACAGGCAGACCCACGCGAACGCGCAGTGGAGCTAAAACTTGACACTCGGTTAAAATGTGACAGACAGTTAATGGCATAGCACACTGACCACACAGAGGTGCGGGATCACCAATAAGCAGGTATCTATGACTAAAAAGGCAATGTCCGATTCGTAGACGAGCTAAAATCACCTCTTCCCGACGAGAAGAACGAGAAGAGATGCACCAGATTAACGGGAGAGGTTTAACCTCCCGCAATTTGTTCCCCCGGAGGGCCGACCACTCATCGCGCCAGCGCGAGAGGATGCGGTGACGTAACAAAACACTAAAATCAGACGAGGGAACAACGGTTGTAAAAAATCTGGAGGATAAAATCGCCGATTTGGCAGCGGCGTCGGCAGACTCGTTCCCTGAGATGCCCACATGACCTGGAATCCACACGAAGGACACGCTGATGCCAGAAGTACCAAGCGAGTGGAGCAGGTCATGAATGCGCTGTACGAGGGGGTGGTAAGTGTACAGAGCGTTAATACTCTGAAGGGCACTCAGAGAGTCCGAACAAACAACACAACGCCGTAAGACGTGCCGCTGAATGTATAAAACACATTGATAGATACTAACAAGTTCGGCGGTATAAATCGAACATTGCCCGGGTAAACGAAAAGTAAAACTATGCGCACCTAAAAAAAGGCACATCCTACTCCAACATCAGTCTTAGACCCATCAGTATAAATAAAATGACAGTCTCCGAATGTTGCCTGAAGTTCTAAAAATGCGGATCTAAGGACTGAAGAATGGGTCTCATTCTTCGGCATCAACGTTAACCCAAGGTGACAGTGGGTCTCAGCGCGCAACCAAGGAGGAAAACGCGTTTCATCCCGAGGAAGGGCCGGCGCTGGCGTAACGTCCAAATGCCGAAGGAGCTGTCGAAATTGAACCCCTGGAGGGAGCAATGCAGAGGAGCTAATCAAATTGTGGCGATCAAGCGACTCCTCGAAAAATATCTCGAAAGACGGGTGGTCAGGCAGGCTTGAGAGTCGACAAGCATAGCTGTACAAAAGCATCTCAAGCAGGAAGGACAGCGGAGGCTCTGCAGTTTCTGCGAAAAGACTGGGTACAGGGCTAGTTGGAAAGGCCCCTGTAGTGACTCATATGCCATGATGGTGAATGGCATTCAATCGACGTAACACAGATGGACGTGCCGACGAATAAACAATACACTCGTAATCAAGCTTGGATCGGAACAAAGAGCGATAAAGGCGAAGAAGGACGGTCCGATCAGCTCCCCAGGATGTGCCACTTAAAACAGTAAAAGATTAAGAGAACGGTCACACTTTGCTTTTAAAAAGGAAACGTGCGAGGTCCAACACAACTTCCTATCAAAAATCAACCCCAAAAATTTCGCCTCGTCTGCAAACGGACGTATCCCTGGCCCAAGATGTAGAGAGGACGGAGGGAAATACTTCCGGCGCCAGAAGTTGATGCAGACGAATTTCTCGGCGGAGAAATTAAAGCCGTTGGCGTTACTCCAGGCGTAGAGACGGTCGATACAGCTCTGGAGACGGCGTTCGAGTAGACAGGTCCGCCGTGAACTGCAATAAATGGCAAAATCGTCAACAAAAAGTGACGATGACATTCCAGGTGGAATACAATCAACAATGGGGTTGATAGCAATCGCAAAAAGTGTGACACTGATACAGAGCCCAGCGGTACTCCGTTCTCTTGAATAAAATGACGGGATAAAACCGAGCCCACACGTACACGATAAACGCGGTCCGTCATGAACTCCCGAAGAAATATGGGAAGATGACCGCGGATATTCCATGCGTGAAGTGTACGTAAAATGCCGCCCCTCCAACAAGTGTCATAAGCTTTCTCCAAGTCAAAAAACACAGCCACGGTTTGACACTTTCTCAGAAATCCATTCATAACATGCGTCGACAGGGACACCAGATGGTCGACGGTAGAGCGATAGCGATGAAATCCGCACTGAGCGTTCGCTAGAAGTTTCTGAGACTCAAGCCACCATGCCCGTTGATCATGCGCACCATCACCTTGGAAATGCAACTGGTGAGGGAGATAGGGCGGTAGCTGGAAGGTAGTTGGCGATCCTTCCCAGGCTTAAGAATAGGGACAATGGTGGTTTGCGCCAAACGGAAGGAAAAATGCCGTCTTGCCAAATACGGTTATAGACCTGTAAGAGAAAGAGTATACTGTCGGCTGAAAGGTGCTTTAGCATCAGGACATGAATGCCGTCCGGCCCAGGAGTGGAGTGCCTAGAGCAATGAAGAGCGTGCTCCAGCTCCCTCATTGTAAAAAGTTCGTTATAACATTCAGTGTATATGGTGCGGAATCCAGCCGGTCCTTAATACAGCGAAAATCGGCGGAATAACGGTCTGAACAGGAAACCGCCTCAAAGGCAGATCCTAGGGTGTTAGCGATGGCAGCCGGATCTACTATGATGGCATTGGAAACCTGAAGGCCAGAAACTGTACAATGTGACACTTTACCTGAGAAGCGACGAAGTTTATTCCAAACAACAGATGAAGGCGTAAAGCGATTAAAAGACTCGACAAAACGAGTCCACGATGCCTTCTTGCTATCCTGAATAATGCGACGAGCCCTGGCCCGCGATTGTTTAAAAGTAACCATATTATCAAGTGTAGGGTGTCGCCGAAACACCCAAAGTGTAGTCCCACGGGCACGAACGGCGTCCCGACAATCCTCGTTCCACCACGGAACAGGCATTCGCCGAGGTTGAGAGGATGAACGGGGAATTGCGCGTCCGGCGGCAGAGAAAATTGTAGACGTAAGGTGCTGCACCAGTTGGTTAATGTCGGCGAAGGGCTGATCGTAAAAATGCACGAGGCTGGAATACAAGGTCCAGTCGACTTTTGGGAATATCCAGGTAGGTACTCTGGAATGCTGTACGTGGTGCGACAGAAGAGAAACGATGCAGGGGTAATGGTCGCTGGAGTAGGTGTCAGCGACCACGTTCCTCTGAAGACGATGAGCAAGCTGGAGTGAGATAATGACAAGATACAGGTGAGAGAATGCACCAGAAGAATTAGAAAGAAAAGTAGGTGCACCTGTATTGAGGATGGAAAGATTGAACTGATAAAAAATGTCGGAAAGAACATTTCCCCTCGCACAAACCCTTGGGAAACCCCACAGTGCGTGATGGGCATTAAAATCTCCCAACAGAAGAAATGGTGTTGGGAGAGCGGAAAGAGAGCTCGAATGTCCGCGGGAGCGAGGGGAGACGACGGAGGTGAATACACAGAGCAGACAGAAAACAAAAAGCCGGGTAAGTGAAGGCGAGTGGCAACAGCTTGCAAGTCGGATGTAAGTGTGACAGGTTTAAAATGAACGTCGTTACGCAGTAACAACATGACACCTCCATGAACAGGAGCACCCTCCTCCGGTTCAAGGTCGTAGCGAACCGGAGTATATCCCCGCAGATCAAAAGGATCGTGAGGGCGAAGCTTTGTCTCCTGCAAACACACGACCATAGGCGAATGGAACCGCAATAAAAGTTGCAGTTCCGGCCTATGCGATCGTACGCCACGTACATTCCAGGTCAGGATAGCCATGAATAAAAGGGATAAACTGTCTACTTAGAAGGGCGGCTTAAAAGAATCTTTTGCTTAACCTTTGGACTCGGGCTTTTTGTATGGAGTTGGTCAGACTCCATAGCTTCCTCGGAGGGAGGGACCACGCGCTCTGTGCCAGAAACCGATTCAAGCGCCGTGAATCGGTTCTGGGTGGCGATGGATGAGGGGTGCCGCTGAACGCGGCTTGTCCCAGGACCTTCCTGGGACAGCGACCTTCGAGGAGGAGAAGGTGAACTTTTGTTACCGCGCGCACGCGGAGGGTCCTTTAGAAAATCTTCCCTACGAAGTTTCTGCTTGGGTTTCTGTTCAGCGGCTTGCGACTTCATTGACTTGGCACCAGGTTTATACGGCTTGGTAACTGTAGCCTTAATGGACGGCCGGACGGTAGTGGCGGTTAATCCAGTCATGGTCCAGGTCTGATTTTCGGCATCTACTCGTGGTACTGGCGAGGCAACAACAGAACTAAATGTTCCAGATCGCAGGACTGAAGTTTGTCGCGCATGGTAACGCCTCCGGGTTTCAGCGAAGGAGAGTTTTTCTTTACCCGGATCTCCTGGATCGCCTTCTCGTCCAAGTACTGCGGACAGTCGGCAAACGAAGCAGAATGTGACCCTTTACAATTAACGCAGACGGGGGCTGTTGAACAGGTACCTTCGTGTGAGGGCTGGCTACATGTTGCACAGATGTTAACGGCACTCTTACATGAGACTTGCGTATGCCCAAAACGTTGGCATTTAAAACAACGCAGAGGTCTAGGAATATAAGGCCTCACAGAAATCCGTTCGTACCCTGCGGAAATGCTCGTGGGCAGATCGACGCCATCAAATGTAATAAACAGGGTACGAGTGGGTACCAATACGCCGTCGCGTTTGACCTGCACTCGATGGACCGCTGTCACCTTCTGGTCTGCAAGATATTCTACCAGGTCCTCGTCCGATATACCATCGAGGCTATGGGTGGTAATGACGCCCCGACAGGAATTCAATGTGCGGTGCTTCTCCACACGGATCGGATAGCCGTGGAGAAGCGTATCACGCAACAAGGTATTACTTTTCTGATCGGATTTCGTTTGGGCTAATAAGGAACCATTCCGTAGACGAGTGCAGGACTGAACCGCACCAGCAATAGCATCAATGCCCTTCTGGATGATAAAAGGGTTCACCTTCTCGAATGATTGTCCTTCCTCTGTACGGGTAATCACTAAGTAACAACCAGCTGTTGGCGGTGCTACTTCTGTTACTAAAGTTTTTCGGCGCTTGTTGTTTATAATGGAGAAAGGGTGCTCCATAGCGAAAAAAATCCTCCACCATTGCAACCGTCTCCGACCTCGGGCTCTGACTTCCCGGGCGTTACCCCGGCTTGGGTGAGTGGCCTATCTATACCAGACTCACCCCAGGGTCACACCTCCCAGAACATAGACAGAAGGACCCAATCGCCGTCGGAAGCCAGCAGCTCATGCAATGGCCCCCCCGCGGGACTGCAGTTGAACAGCGGATACGAACACATACTCTACATGACGACCCCGGGTGGTGGGGATGACGCCATTACCCACTCACACAGCTGCGCACCCCGTGCGCGGGTATCCGTCAGGCTGTGTCCACGGAGGATTTAAATAAAAGGATAAAAGAAACTAAAACTGTGTGGGCTTTTTGCACGCAAGGTAGGCCGGCGAAGAAGTAAAATAGAGGCGTAAATGAATGAACGTGGGGCGAAATGCGCAGAAATAGAAGAGAAGAAAGCAACGATAGTGAGGTGCGGTATGAATGTGATGCAAAGAACGCACGAGAGCCTACCTTGTGTCCACCGGTGACGAGAAGAACCCACCTCGACCGAATGGGGGTGAGGGGATGAATGTGGCGATGATCGGCTCGGGAACCCCAGGGTGTCTATGGAAAGGAGACCACTCACAATGTCAATTTGATTTTAATTAATGGACGGCTACACTGCGCGATGCAAATCCGCAGGCTCAATCCGATCCGCACGAAACGCTTCGACGCATCCTACAACCGTCCTGTACGGTAATGCATTCCTGCCACTGGCTTCACGTAATACTTGATGACATTCAGATGTTTTTTGTTACGCCAATCTCGATTTTAATGCACGACCACTGATCATCTTTTGTAACACGATTTAAAGCAGTAGAAACGAAGCTGTCCACTTCAACGTCGCATAGTTACTACTCCTTCTAACAGGATCGACTATTTTATGCATTCTACACATTGACAATAGTACCACCTCACTGTTCCCATATCCTGTTTACGTATGACGAATCTTCTGCGACCTTCTTGACTAAGTTTCTATGACTTTATTTACAACTTTGTCTTTAAAGTTTTGAAATAAACTTTATTGTTTATAAATTTGTTTCAGAATCCAAAGGTAGAGCTATCATTTACTGTTCATTGTTATCTAAATTGCCCCACGGTCATATCCAATTAGCCCCTAGGAATTTCTCCATTTCCAATTCGGCGGGTATAGTTTGTTTCGAGCTCGTAAACCCAGGAAGGAATGCACACACATACAAACAAATATACAGACATGACGACGTAATGAATTAAAAGTCGCACACACGGTGTGTCAGCCTACCTTATACTAAAGGCCGTACTTATTCTGTATCCAATTCTTACATTAGTGAACTACTGAGCAAAGTAGGCTAATTGAATGCTGACTGAGACTCCAATGTTCGCTGCATAGCTACGTAACACAGATTTTATTTTCCCCTCCCTCCACACCTCAACCTGATGATGATGATAATGATGACGATGACATGCGGTTTAAGGGCGCTAAACTGCTAAGGTCATCAGCGCCCTTACAATGTATAAAATAGAAAGTCAAAAATATAAAAGAACCGCATAATTAAAAAACGGGACACAAACCCGCGATGTCCAAAAAATTAAAACAAGAATAATACAACAATGCCAAAACTAACACACTAAAAGCATAGGCAATAAAAGATTCAAAGTGTCAAAAACTGTAGAATGCGAGGGACATGAGCGCCTTTTGTCCTCTGGGGATTAGAGTCCCCATAAAAACAGACAGAATAAAAGTACTAAGCTAAAAGACGCTCAACGCATTAAATGCGCAGATTAAAATCACTGTCATGAATAAAACGTAAAACACATTCTACAGCACGCGTGTCGTCTGCCAAAACGTTGGCTAAGCCAACAGGCAGACCCACACGAGCACGCAATGCAGCTAAAACCTGACACTCTGTTAAAATGTGACGCACCGTTAAGGGCGCATCACACTGCCCACAGAGTGGTGCAGGGTCACCACTGAGCAAATACCTATGACTAAAAACACAATGTCCAATCCGTAAACGAGCTAAAATTACCCCTTCCCGACGACACGAACGAGAAGAGGTACCCCAGATCAACGGGAAAGGCTTAACCTCCCGCAACTTGTTCCCCCGGAGGGCCGTCCACTCATCGCGCCAGCGCGAGAGGATACGGCGACGTAAAATAACACACGAATCTGACGAGGGAACAACAGAGGTAAAAAATCTGGGTAATAAAATCGCCGATTTGGCAGCGGCGTCGGCAGACTCATTATCTGAGATGCCCACATGACCTAGGATCCACATGAAGCAGATGCTGGTGCCAGAGACACCAAACGAGTGGAGCAGGTCACGAATGCGCTGTACGAGTGAGTGGTAATGGTACAGCGCCTTAATAATCTGAAGGGCACTCAGAGAGTCCGTACAAATAAAACTGCCGTAAGTCGTGCCGCTGAATGTACAAAACAGATTGATAAATGCTAAAAAGTTCGGCGGTAAAAATTGAACATTGTCCAGATAAACGAAACGTAAAACTATTTCCACCACAAAAAAGGTATATCCTACTCCAGCATCAGTCTTAGATCCATCAGTAAAGATAAAATCAAAGTCCCCAAATTGCGACTGAAGTTCTAAAAACGCTGATCTAAAGACTGAAGAAGGGGTCTCACTCTTCGGCATCGACGATAACCCAAGGTGACAGAGGGCCTCAGCGCGCAACCATGGAGGAAAACGCGTTTCCCCCCTTGAAAGTGCGGCTCTGGCGTAACGTCCAAATGCCGAAGAAGCTGTCGAAATCGAACCCCTGGAGGGAGCAAAGCAGAGGAGCTAACTAAATATTGCCGGTCAAGTGAATCCTCGTAAAATACCGCGAAAGACGGGAGGTCAGGCAAGCTGGAGAGTCGACAGGCATAGCTACACAGGAGCAGCTCACGCCTGAAGGACAGCGGAGGCTCTGCAGCCTCAGCGTAAAGCCTGGGCACGGGGCTAGTTGGAAAGGCCCCTGTAGCGACTCTAATACCACGATGATGAATGGGATTCAAACGACGTAACACAGATGGACGTGCCGATGAAAAGACAATACAACCGTAATCAAGTTTGGATCGGACCAAAGAGCGATAAAGACGCACAAGGACGGTCCGATCAGCTCCCCAGGATGTGCCACTTAAAACACGTAAAATATTAAGAGAACGGTCACACTTTGCTTTTAAGAAGGATACGTGAGAAGTCCAGCTCAACTTTCGATCAAATATCAACCCCAAAAATTTCACCTCGTCTGCAAACGGAAGCACCTCCGGCCCAAGATGGAGAGAGGGCGGAGGGAAATATTTCCGGCGCCAGAAGTTGATGCAGACGGATTTCTGGGCGGAGAAATTAACGCCGTTGGCGTTACTCCAGGCGTAGAGACGGTCGATACAGCTCTGGAGACGACGTTCGAGTAGACAAGTCCGCCGTGAACTGCAATAAATGGCAAAATCATCAACAAAAAGGGACGATGAAATGCCAGGTGGAATACAATCAACAATGGGGTTGATAGCAACTGCAAAAAGTGTGACACAAAGTACCGAGCCCTGCGGTACTCCGTTCTCTTGAATAAAACGACTAGATAAAACCGAGCCCACACGTACACGAAACACGCGGTCCGTCATAAACCCCCGAAGAAATATGGGAAGACGACCGCGGATATTCCATGCGTAAAGTGTACGTAAAATGCCGCCCCTCCAACAAGTGCCATAAGCTTTCTCCAGGTCAAAAAACACAGCCACGGTTTGACACTTTCTCAGAAATCCATTCATAATATGCGTCGACAGGGACACCAGATGGTCGACGCTAGAGCGATAGCGACGAAATCCGCACATGAGCGTTTGCTAGAAGTTTCTGAGACTCAAACCACCATGTCAACCGCCCGTTGATCATGCGCTCCATCACCTTGCAAATGCAACTGGTGAGGGAGATAGGGCGGTAGCAGGAAGGAAGTTGGCGATCCTTCCCAGGCTTAAGTATAGGGACAATGTTGGCTTCGCGCCAAACGGAAGGAAAAAAGCCGTCTTGCAAATACGGTTATAGACCTGTAAGAGAAAGAGTTTACTGTCGGCTGAAAGGTGCTTTAACATCAGGATATGAATGCCATCCGGGCCAGGAGCGGAGTGCCTAGAGCAATGAAGAGCGTGCTCCAGCTCCCTCATTGTAAAAAGTTCGTTATAACAATCAGTGTTAGGAGACCGAAAATTATATGGTGCAGAATCCAGCCGGTCTTTAATAGAGCGAAAGCCGGCGGAATAATGGTCTGAACTGGAAACCGCCTCAAAGGCAGCACCCAGAGTGTTAGCGATGGCAGCCGGATCCACTATGGTGGCATTAGAAACCTGAAGGCCACAAACAGTACAATGCGACACCTTACCTGAGAAGCTACGAAGTTTATCCCAAACAACAGATGAAGGCGTAAAGCGATTAAAAGACTCGACAAAACGAGCCCTCGACGCCTTCTTGCTATCCTGAATAGTGCGACGAGCCCTGGCGCGCGATTGTTTAAAAGTCACCAAATTATCAAGCGTATGGTGGCGCCGAAACACCCTAAGTGCAGTCCTACGAGCATGAACGGCGTCCCGAAAATCCTCGTACCAACACGGAACAGGCATTCGCCGAGGTTGAGAGGATGAACGGGGATTTGCACGTTCGGCAGCAGAGAAAATAGTAGACGCAAGGTACTGCACTAGTTGGTTAATGTCGGTGAAGGGCTGGTCGTCAAAATGCACGAGGCTGGAATACAAAGTCCAGTCGGCTTTTGGGAATATCCAGGTAGGTACTCTGAAATGTTGTACGTGGTGTGGCAAAGAGAAACGATGCAGGGGCAATGGTCGCTGGAGTTGGCGTCAGCGACGACGTTCCATTACAGACGACTAGCAAGCTGGAGTGAGCAAACGCCAAGGTCCAGGTGTGAGAATGTACCAGAAGAATCAGAAATAAAAGTAGGCTCACCTGTATTGAGGATTGGAAGATTGAAAGGGTAAAAAATTTCGGAAAGAAGAGCTTCCCTCGCACAAGCTCTTACGAAGTGATGATTATGATGATGATGACGATGATGATGATGATATGCGGCTTAAGGGCGCTAAACTGCTGAGGTCATCAGCGCCCTTACAAGGTATAAAATATAAAGTCAAAAAATAAAAGACAGGTAAAAAACCGCATAATTAAAAAACGGGACACAAACCCGCGATGTCAAAAAAGTTAAAAATAACAATAGAATAACAATAAAAATAACAATAACAATAAAAACAATAACAATAAGAACAATAACAACAATAGTAACAATAACAATAAATATGTCTCAAAAACCAACACACTACAAGCATAGCCAATAAAAGATTAAAACGTGTCAAGGACTGCAGAATGCGAGGGACATGAGCGCCATATGTCACTGGGGAGTAAGTCCCTATTAAAACATACAGAATAAAATAACAAAGCTAAAAGACGCTCAGCGCATCAAATGCGACGATTAAAACCAATGTCACTTATAAAACGTAAAAGACATTCTACAGCATGCGCGTCGTCTGCCAAAACGTTGGCTATGCCAACAGGCAGACCCAGGCGAACGCGCAGTGGAGCTAAAACTTGACACTCAGTTAAAATGTGACGCACCGTTAAGGACACGTCACACTGCTGACACAGCGGAGCGGGATCACCACTGAGCAGGTAACTATGACTAAAACGACAATGTCCAATTCGTAAACGCGCTAAAAGTACCTCTTCCCGACGTGAAGAACGAGAAGAGGTACCCCAGATTAACGGGAGAGGCTTAACCTCCCGCAACTTGTTCCCACGGAGGGCCGTCCACTCATCGCGCCAGCGCGAGAGGATGCGGCGACGTAAAATAACACACGAATCTGACGAGGGAACAACAGAGGTAAAAAATCTGGGTAATAAAATCGCCGATTTCGCAGCGGCGTCGGCAGACTCATTACCTGAGATGCCCACATGACCTGGAATCCACATGAAGGACACGCTGATGCCAGTGACACCAAGCGAGTGGAGCAGGTCATGTATGCGCTGTACAAGCGGGTGGTAATGGTACAGCGCAGTAATAGTCTGAAGGGCACTCAGAGAGTCCGTACAAATAAAACAGTGCTGTAAGGCGTGCCGCTGAATGTATAAAATAGATTGATAAATGCTAAAAACTTCGGCAGTAAAAATTGAACATTGTCCAGGTAAACGAAACTTAAAACTACAGTGACCAGAAACTAAGGCACATCCAACTCCAGCGTCAGTCTTAGATCCATCGGTGAAGATAAAATGGATGTCTCCGAATTGAGCCCGTACTTCTAAAAAAGCCGATCCAAGGACTGAAGCAGGGGTCTCAGCCTTCGGCATCGACGTTAGCCCAAGGTGACAGTGGGCCTCAGCGCGAGACCATGGAGGAAAACGCGTTTCCCCCCGTGGAAGGGCCGGCGCTGTCGGAACGTCTAAATGCCGAAGGAGCTGTCGAAAGCGAACCCCTGGTGGGAGCAAAGCAGAGGAGCGAATAAAATAGTGACGATCAAGTGAATCCTCGAAAAATAACTCGAAGGACGGGTGGTTAGGCAAGCTTGAGAGTCGACAAGCATAGCTGCACAAGAGCATCTCACGCCTGAAGGACAGCGGAGGCTCTGCAGCTTCAGCATACAGGCTAAAAACAGGGCTGGTTGGAAAGGCCCCTGTAGCGACTCTTATGCCACGATGGTGAATGGCATTCAATCGACGTAACACAGTTGGACGTGCCGACGAATAAACAATACACCCGTAATCAAGCTTGGATCGGACCAAAGAGCGATAAAGGCGAAGAAGGACGGTCCGATCAGCTCCCCAGGATGTGCCACTTAAAACACGTAAAATATTACGAGAACGGCCACACTTTGCTTTTCAAAAGGAAACGTGCGAGGTGCAACACAACTTCCTGTCAAAAATCAACCCCAAAAATTTCGCCTCGTCTGCAAACGGAAGTACCCCTGGCCCAAGATGGAGAGAGGGCGGAGGGAAATACTTCCGGCGCCAAAAGTTGATGCAGACGGATTTCTCGGCGGAGAAATTAAAGCCGTTGGCGTTACTCCAGGCGTAGAGACGGTCGATACAGCTCTGGAGACGGTGCTCGAGTAGACAGGTCCGCCGTGAACTGCAATAAATAGCGAAATCGTCAACAAAAAGGGACGATGAAATGCCAGGTGGAATACAATCAACAATGGGGTTGATAGCAATCGCAAAAAGTGCGACACTGAGTACAGAGCCCTGCGGTACTCCGTTCTCTTGAATAAAACGACGAGATAAAACCGAGCCCACACGTACACGAAAGACGCGGTCCGTCATAAACTCCCGAAGAAATATGGGAAGACGACCGCGGATATTCCAATCGTGAAGTGTACGTAAAATGCCGCCCCTCCAACAAGTATCATAAGCTTTCTCCAGGTCAAAAAATACAGCCACGGTTTGACACTTTCTAAGAAATCCATTCATAATATGCGTCGACAAGGACACCAGATGGTCGACGGTAGAGCGATAGCGACGAAACCCGCACTGAGCGTTCGCTAGAAGTTTCTGAGACTCAAGCCACCATGTCAACCGCCCGTTGATCATGCGCTCCATCACCTTGCAAATGCAACTGGTGAGGGAGATAGGGCGGTAGCTGGAAGGTAGTTGGCGATCCTTCCCAGGCTTAAGAATAGGGACAATGGTGGCTTCGCGCCAAACGAAAGGAAAAATGCCGTCTTGCCAAATACGGTTATAGACCTGTAAGAGAAATAGTTTACTGTCGGCTGAAAGGTGCTTTAACATCAGGACATGAATGCCGTCCGGGCCAGGAGCGGAGTGCCTAGAGCAATTAAGAGCGTGCTCCAGCTCCCTCAGTGTGATAAGTTGATTATAACACTCATTATTAGCAGACCGAAAATTAAAGGTGTCGAAATTCAGCAGGTCGTTGATAGAGCGAAAGCCGGCGGAATAATGATCTGAACTGGAAACCGCCTCAAAGGCAGCACCCAGAGTGTTAGCGATGGCAGCCGGATCCACTATGGTGGCATTAGAAACCTGAAGGCCAGAAACAGTACAATGTGACACTTTACCTGAGAAGCGACGAAGTTTATCCCAAACAACGGATGAAGGCGTAAAACGATTAAAAGACTCAACAAAACGAGCCCAAGATGCCTTCTTCCTATCCTGAATAATGCGACGAGCCCTGGCGCGCGATTGTTTAAAAGTCACCAAATTATCAAGTGTAGGGTGGCGCCGATACACCTTAAGTGCAGTCCTACGGGCACCAACGGCGTCCCGACAATCCTCGTTCCACCACGGAACAGGTGGCCGCCGAGGTTGGGAGGATGAACGGGGTATTGCGCGTTCGGCAGCAGAGAAAATAATAGACGTAAGGTGCTGCACTAGTTGGTGAATGTCGGAGAAGGGCTGGTCGTCAAAATGTACGAGACTGGAATACAAGCTCCAGTCGGCTTTTGCGAATATCCAGGTAGGTACTCTGGAATGCTGTACGTGGTGCGACAAAAGAGAGACGATGCAGGGGTAATGGTCGCTGGAGTAGGTGTCAGCGACGACGTTCCACTGAAGACGACTAGCAAGCTGGAGTGAGCAAACGGCAAGGTCTAAATGAGAAAATGTACCGGAAGAATCTGAAAGAAACGTAGTCTCGCCTGTATTGAGAATAGACAGGTGGAACTGGTCAAAAATGTCGGAAAGAAGAGTTCCCCTCGCAGAAGCCCTCGGCGAACCCCCCAGTGGGTGATGGGCATTAAAATCTCCCAACAGAAGATATGGTGTTGGGAGAGCGGACAGGAGAGCTCGAATGTCCGCGGGAGCGAGGGGAGACGATGGAGGTGAATACACAGAGCAAACAGAAAACAAAAAGCCGGGTAAGTGAAGGCGAACGGCAACAGCTTGCAAGTCGGATGTACGTGTGACGGGTTTAAAATGAACGTCGTTACGCACTAACAACATGACACCTCCATGAGCAGGAGTACCCTCCTCCGGTTCAAGGTCGTAGCGAACCGGAGTATATCCTCGGAGATCAAAAGGATCGTGAGGGCGAAGCTTAGTCTCCTGCATACACACGACCATAGGCGAATGGGAACGCAATAAAAGTTGCAGTTCCGCCCTATGCGATTGTACACCACGTACATTCCAGGTCAGGATAGCCATTAAGAAAGAAGGGATAAACTGTCTACTTAGAAGGGCGGCTTAAAATTACCTTTTGTTTAACCTTGGGGCTCGGGCTTTTGGTATGGAGTTGGTCAGACTCCATAGCTTCCTCGGAGGGAGGGCCCACGCGCTCAGTGCCAGAAACCGATTCAGGCGCCTTGAATTGGTTCTGGGTGGCGATGGGTGAGGGGTGCCATTGAGCGCGGCTTGTCCCAGGACCTTCCTGGGACAGCGACCTCCGAGGAGGAGAAGGTGAACTTTTGTTACCGCGCGCACGCGGAGGGTCTTTCAAAAAATCTTCCCTACGAAGTTTCTGCTTGGGCTTCTTTTCAGCGGCTTGCGACTTCATGGACTTTGGACCAGGTTTATAGGGCTTGGTAACAGTAGCTTTAATGGACGGCCTGATGTTAGTGGCGGTTAATCCAGTCATGGTCCAGGTCTGAGTTTCGGCATCTACTTGTGGTACTGGCGAGGCAACAACAGAACTAAATGTGCCAGATCGCAGGAGTGAAGGTTGGCGCGCATGGTAACGACTCCGGGCTTCAGCGAAGGAAAGTTTTTCCTTTACCCGGATCTCCTGGATCGCCTTCTTGTCCAAGAACCGCGGACAGTCGGCAAACGAATCAGAATGAGACCCTTTACAATTAACGCAGACGGGGCTGTTGAACAGGTACCTTCGTGTGAGGGCTGGCTACATGTTGCACAGATGTTAACGGCACTCTTACATGAGACTTGCGTATGCCCAAAACGTTGGCATTTAAAACAACGCAGAGGTCTAGGAATATAAGGCCTCACAGAAATCCGTTCGTACCCTGCGGAAATGCTCGTGGGCAGATCGACGCCATCAAATGTAATAAACAGGGTACGAGTGGGTACCAACACGCCGTCGCGTTTTGCCTGCACTCGATGAACCGCTGTCACCCTCTGGTCTGCAAGATATTCGACCAGGTCTTCGTCAGAGATGCCATCGAGGCTATGCGTGGTGACAACGCCTCTACAAGAATTCAAGGTGCGGTGCTTCTCAACACGGATAGGATAACCGTGGAGAAGCGTGGCGCTCAACAAGGACTTTTTTTGTGCTTCGGATTTGCTTTGAACTAATAACGAACCATTACGAAGCCGAGTGCAGGAAAGAACCGGACCAGCATTTGAGTCAATGCCCTTCTGGATGATAAAAGGGTTCACCTTCTAGAATGATTGTCCCTCCTCTGTACGGGTAATCACTAAGTAACAACCAGCTGTCGGCGGTGCTACTTCTGTTACTAAAGTTTTTCGGCGCTTGTTGTTTATAATGGAGAAAGGGTGCTCCATAGCGAAAAAAATTCTCGACCATTGCAACCGTCTCCGACCTCGGGCTCTGACTTCCCGGGCGTTACCCCGGCTTGGGTGAGTGGCCTATCTATACCTAGCTCACCCCAGGGTCACACCTCCCAGAACATAGACAGAGGGACCAAATCGCCGTCGGAAGTCAGCAGCTCATGCAATGGCCCCCCGCGTGACTGCAGTCGAACAGCGGATATGAACACACACCCTACATGACGACCCCGGGTGGTGGGGATTACGCCATTACCCACTCACCCAGCTGCGCACCCAGTGCGCGAGTATCCGTCAGGCTGTGTCCACGGAGGATTAAAATAAAAGGTTAAAAGAAACTAAAAGTGTGTGGGCGTTTCGTACTCAAGGTAGGCCGGCGAAGAAGTAAAAGAGACGTGTAAATGAATGGGCGTGGGTCGAAATGTGCAGAAATAGAAGAGAAGAAAGAAACGATGGTGAGGTGCGGTATGAATGTAATGCAGAGAACCCACGAGATCCTACCTTGTGTCCACCGGTCACGAGAAGAACCCACCTCGACCGGATGGGGATGAAAGGTTGAAAATGGCTATGGATGGCTCGGGTATCCCGGGTGCGCCTAACCCGTACTCACATAAGGTGAGCCCCTGAGGGGCACCTCAACCTGCGGGACTCACCAGCCCAGAACACAACTATATTTCTGATAGCTTTATTTCAGCATTATAATTATCATCAATGATAGAGATATTATGCCCACTCTGAGCTACAATGGTGTACTATTTGTGTGCTTACTTTAATGGTCTGTACATTGTAACAGTTAATTTTCAATAAAAATGTTACACTAACCTATCGGAATTACCCCATCCTACCTCTAAAATCAGCAGAGCCTTTCCTCTTCTTCAAACGGGTAAAAGAGTATAACCAAGAAGAATATTCAAAAGTGCAAAGGGATGTTAGGAGATTAGACTTTGAACAGTAATAACATTCTTTACTATCTCTAATACAATCCAATACAAATACACTTGTCTTAAAGCTTTAAAAGCCACTTTCAAGGAGGCTCTCAGAAAATTTAGACGATAATGTGAATCTTTCTGGTCCTTCATTTCCAAGTGAACATGTATGACATCAAATAATAACCTATTCCTACTTATAATTTGTTCAGATTCTTTTGAGACAGTGGATAGGGGAAGATAGAGAAATTGTTGTTCGTGCCCAGGTCGGCTACGCGAGGCGGTTCTTTGTGATAGCTGCCG
The DNA here is from genome assembly GCA_030765065.1 of Deroplatys truncata. Classification (NCBI taxonomy): domain Eukaryota; kingdom Metazoa; phylum Arthropoda; class Insecta; order Mantodea; family Mantidae; genus Deroplatys; species Deroplatys truncata. The sequence goes on from CM060990.1 coordinate 376,430,435, forward strand.
CATCGGCCTCGCGACGACATTATCTCCTCCTTTCGGTCTCAAATGACTCTGAACAAAGTGTACATGCTTTATCGTTGGCGCTCCTCCCAGGGGCTCACCATATGTGAGTACGGGTTGTACCCGAGGTGCCCGAGCCACTCATCGCCATATTCATCCCTTCATCCACGTCCGGTCGAGGTGGGTTCTTCTCGTGACCGGGGACTCAAGGTAGGCTCTCGTGCGTTCTGTGCATTTCATTCCATGACGCCCTCGCTATCGTTTCTTTATTCTGTCTTCTATTTATGCACATTTCGCCCCACGTCCATTCATTCACACATCTATTTTTCTTCTTCGCCGGCCTACTTTGCGTGCGAAACGCCCACACAGTTTTATTTATTTTACATTTTATTTTAATCCTCCGTGGACACAGCCTGACGGATACCCGCGCACTGGGTGCGCAGCTGGATGAGTGGGTAATGGCGTCATCCCCACCACCCGGGGTCGTCATGTAGGGTATGTGTTCGTATCCACTGTTCAACTGCAGTCCCGCGGGGGGGCTATTGCATGAGCTGCTGACTTCTGGCGGCGATTGGGTCCCTCTGTCTATGTTCTGGGAGGTGTGACCCTGGGGTGAGTTTTGTATAGATAGGCCACTCACCCAAGCCGGGGTAACGCCCGGGAAGTCAGAGCCCGAAGTCGGAGACGGTTGCAATGGTGGAGGATTTCTTTCGCTATGGAGCACCCTTTCTCCATTATAAGTAACAAGCGCCGACAAGTGATTGTGACAGAAGTAGCACCTCCGCCATCTGGTTGTTACTTAGTGATTACCCGAAATGAGGAAGGAAAATCTTTCGAGAAGGTGAACCCTTTTATCATACAGAAGGTCATTAACTCAAATGCTGGTCCGGTTAATTCCTGCACTCGTCTTAGAAATAGTGCATTCTTAGTACAAACAAAGTCCGATCAGCAAAGTAAGAGGTTGTTGCACGCTACGCTTCTCCGCGGTTATCCTATCCGTGTTGAGAAGCACCGCACCTTGAATTCCTGTCGAGGCGTCGTTACCACCCATAGCCTCGATGGTATGTCGGACGATGCACTGGTTAAATATCTTTCTGATCAAAAGGTGACAGCAGCTCATAGAGTGCAGGCTAGACGCGACAGTGTATTGGTATCCACTCGTACTCTGTTTCTAACATTTGGTGGTGGCGATCTGCCTACGAATATCTCAGCAGGGTACGAACGTATTGCGGTGAGGCCCTATATTCCTAGACCTCTGCGTTGTTTTAAATGCCAACGTTTTGGGCATACGCAAGTCTCCTGCAAGAGTGCCGTTTCCATCTGTGCCTCTTGTAGTCAGCCCTCACACGATGGTACCTGTTCATCAGCCCCCGTCTGCGTCAATCGCAAAGGGTCTCATTCTGCTTCATTTGCCGACTGTCCGTGGTACCTGGACGAGAAGGCGATCCAGGAGATCCGCGTAAAGGAGAAATTCTCCTTCGCTGAAGCCCGGAGGCGTTACCATTCGTGCCAAGCTTCGCTCCTGCGATCAGGTACATTCAGTTCTGTTGTTGCCGCGCCAGTACCAAGCAGAGATGCTGAAACTCAGACCTGGACAATGGCTGCATTAACCGCCACTACCATCCGGCCGTCCATTTCTGGCACAGTTAATAAACCCTCTAAAGCTGGTCCTAAGTTGCTGAAGTCGCAAAACATTGACAAGAAGTCCAAGCAGAAACTACGCAAGGAAGATTTTCTCAAAGACCCTCCACGTCCGCGCGGTAAGAAAAGTTCACCTTCTCCTCCTCGAAGGTCGCATCCTCAGGATGTTCCTGGGACAAGCCGCGCTTAGCGGCCCCCATCACCCATTGCCACCCAGAACCGATTCACAGCGCTTGAATCGGTTTCTGGCACTGAGCGCGTTGGCCCTCCCTTCGAGGAGCCTATGGAGTCTGACCAACTCCATACCAAAAGCCCGAGCCCAAAGGTTAAGCAAAAGGTTATTTTATGACGCCCTTCTAAGTAATGTAATGTAATATTTATTGAGTGCCAAAATAATTACAATCGTATTGGGAGTCACTGCTTCTGGCCCTGGCCATTTTATAGTCATCTCCTCTCCTTTGATTATAATAATAATAATATATTAATCTATTGAGCATTAAGTTATTACGTATTAGATGCCTTCTCGGATTACCATTACATGTTACAACAATTAGTAATTCTTATATTTATTTATATTTACATTATTTTCTTCCTTTAACCATCCATATCCATTTATTCTTATTCATTCCATACCATGAACTTTCTTTTCTACTAATCTCTTTTTGTTTAGAACATGAATTTTATACCCTTTCATATTTTACGCACATTATTTTCTCTAACAATTTTAATTACTTTCTCTACTTTTCTCTTTCCCCTGTTCCTATCTTAAAGTCCCCATTATTATGATTTCTATGTTCGTATATTTATCCTTTAACATTCATATATCTTTCTCCAAAAGATGGTACAATCTAAGATTGTGGAATTGTGAAGCAGCCGGTTTGGCCTTCACAACTCCAGAATCCTAATCTCGTTGTTGGCCGCTATTGCGATTCCATTCTATTACGGAAAGGTGTAAACCTCTCTAAAATTTTTTACTTCTCAGTTTGATTCCCTCCACTGATTTTTGCATTTCTTTCTGGAGCACCATTATACTTCCATGCGGTGATGATATAATGTTTTCTTCCCCTTCTTCCTCCGAATACTCCCCATTTTTCCAGCGATTCTCTCCTCTTCCCCGATGTATACTTTTTTGTGCTGCTCACTGCACCCTGTTGCCACGCCTCTTTCCACTTCTCTGCAAGGACGCGTATACGGCTTCCCTCTCCTATTTCCCCGGTGACACAATAATGTTTTCTTCCACTTCTTCCTCCGAATACTCCACGCTTTTCCGGCGATTCACACCACTTCCCGTCCCCGCCACATGCTTTTTACCATTACTCACTACACACAGTGGCCACGCTTCTTTCCCCTTCTCTGCAAGGACACGTGCGGCTTCCCTCTCCTCTCTCCCCGGTGACACTATCTTCTTTGGCGATGACGTATGCCGTGACGTTACTGAGCTTCTCCTTCCCCCCTGGCTCGGTGTTATTGCTTCATACATATGTTGTGACGTACCTTCACCTGTTACATTTACGTCATTTTCCTTCCGTGTTGGATCTATCTTCTTTCCTTTTGTCAGCTCTGTTCTGGACTTTGTACTTCCGCTGGCTGCCGCTGATGATAATTTACTTCGTTCGCCGCTATTTTTCTTACTTGTTTCCTTCCATTCTGGTTCTCTCCACCATAGATCCTTTTGCCGGTATATGTTACATCTTCATCATCTATCCAAAGCCGTAAGTTTCGAATGAATGCTCGTTTGCCTTCTGATCTTGCCTTCTTCATCTTCTGTATTAGGCTTCTTTTGAGGTCCCTCTGGGCTGGATTCAAGTCTTTGTTTATAAATATATTACTTCCTTTTAGCATTTTTTACATTCCTAAAATTTCGCAAATTATATTGCATGTTGCAAATTGTACTATTATTGGTCTTTTTCTGCCTTGCCTACCCATTCTGTATGCTTCCAAAATCTCCCATCCTATCAGATCCATTTCTAGTTTATTTGTTAAAATTTTTCTTATTTCTTCATATGGCCAGATACCCCTTTTTCTTCAACTCCTGTGATCACCAAATTGAGTCTCCTCCTCCTTTCATCTATTCTTTCCATTCTCTCTTTGATTCTATCAACTTCTATATTTATTCCTTGCACATCTTTACTAACATTTTCTTTTATTTCTTCAGTCACTTTGTTTAAATCATCTTTTATGCGTTGTTCCATTCCATTTAAGTTGTTGATTTTTTCTACGGGATCCTCCATCATTTCTTGCATATTCTTTGGGCCTGGATTTAATTCCATCCCTCCAATCACTAGGAGCATAAGTATCCCACTTCCTGTTGTCAACCAATTCATTGACATGTTTTGATCAGTTTTACATTTAATAACCTTTTTTGCCATAAACAGACCAATTCTCATTCTGTATAGTGTAATTTAAACTCCCATTGTCCCTTAATTCACTTTTCCTCTTTAGCCACAGAGCTCCTTACTAGCACAACCTTCCTCTTTCCCTTCTCACTTAGCACTCCCCCTTCTAAGTAAGCAGTTTATCCCTTTTATTCCTGGCTATCCTGATCTGGAATTTACGTGGTGTACGATCGCATAGGGCGGAATTGCATCTTTTATTGCGTTCCCATTCACCTATGGTCGAGTGTTTGCAGGAGACTAAGCTTCGCCCTCACGATCTTTTTGATCTCCGAGGATATACTCCGGTTCGTTACGATCTTGAACCAGAGGAGAGTACTTCTGCCCATGGAGGTGTCATGATATTAGTGCGTAACGACGTTCATTTTCAAACTCTCACACTTACGTCCGACTTGCAAGCTGTTGCCGTTACACTTCACTTACTCGGCTTTTTCTTTTCCGTTTGCTCTGTGTATTCACCTCCATTGTCTTCCCTCGCTCACGCGAACATTCGCGATCTCTTGTCCGCTCTCCCAACACCATTTCATCTGTTAGGAGATTTTAATGCTCATCACCCCCTGTGGGGTTCGTCAAGGGCTTGTGCGAGGGGAAACCTACTTTCCGACATTTTTTATCACTTTAACCTCTCCATCCTCAATACAGGTGAACCTATTATTCTTTCTGACTCTTCTGGCACATTCTCTCACTTGGACCTTGCTGTTTGCTCACTCCAGCTTGCTAGTCGTCTGCAGTGGCACGTCGTCGCTGACATCTACTCCAGCGACCACTACCCCTGCATCATTTATTTGTTGTCTCACCACGTCCAGCATTCCAGAGTACCTACCTGCATATTGAGAAAAGCCGACTGGAGATTGTATTCCAGCCTCGTGCATTTTGACGACCAGTCCTTCACCGACGTTAACCAAATGGTGCAGCACCTTACGTCTACGTTGCTATCTGCCGCCGAACGCGCCATTCCCCGTTCGTCCTCTCACCCTCGGCGTATTCCTGTTCCGTGGTGGAACGAGGACTGTCGGGACGCCGTTCGTGCCCGTAGAACTGCGCTTAGGGTGTTTCGGCGACACCCTACACTTGATAACTTGGTTAATTTTAAACAATCGCGCGCCAGGGCTCGTTGCATTATTAAGGATAGCAAGAAGGCATCTTGGACTCGTTTTCTCGAGCCTTTTAACCGATTCACGCCTTCCTCTGTTGTTTGGGATAAACTTCATCGCTTCTCCGGTAAAGTGTCGCATTGTACTGTGTCTGGCCTTTAGGTTTCCAATGCCATCGTAGTGGATCCGCCTGGCATTGCTAACACTCTGGGTGCTGCCTTTGAGGCGGTTTCCAGTTCTGCCCATTAATCTGACGGTTTTCGCACTCTTAAAGACCGGCTGGATTCCGAGACCTATAATTTTTGATCTGCTATGAAGGAGTGTTACAATGAACTTTTCACAATGAGGGAGCTGAAGCACGCCCTTCATTGCTCTAGGCGCTCCGCTCCTGGGCCGGACGGCATTCATGTCCTGATATTGAAGCACCTTTCAGCCGACAGTAAATTGTTTCTCTTACAGATCTATAACCGTATTTGGCAAGACGGCGATTTTCCTTCAGTTTGGCGCGAGGCCACCATCGCCCCTATACTTAAGCCTGGGAAGGATCGCCAACTACCTTCCAGCTACCGCCCTATCTCCCTCACCAGTTGCATTTGCAAGGTGATGGAGAGCATGATCAACAGGTGGTTGACATGGTGGCTTGAGTCTCAGAAACTTCTAGCGATCGCTCAGTGCGGATTTCATCGTCCCCGCTGTACCGTCCACCATCTTGTCTCTCTGTCGATGCATATTATGAATGGGTTTCTGAAAAAGTGTCAAACAGTGGCTGTGTTTTTGATCTAGAGAAAGCTTATTACACTTGTTGGAGGGGTGGCATTTTTGGCGTTGATCTTTGATCGAAAGCTGAGCTGGACCTCGCACATTTCCTATTTAAAAGCAAAGTGTGACCGTTCTATTAATCGTTTACGTGTTTTAAGTGACACATCCTGGGGAGCTGATTGGACCGTCCTTCTGCATCTTTATCGCTCTTTGGTCCGATCCAAGCTTGATTACGGGTGCATTGTCTATTCGTCGGCACGTCCATCTGTATTATGTCGATTGAATGTGATTCACCATCGTGGCATAAGAGTCGCTACGGGGTCTTTCCTACCAGCCCTGTACCTAGTCTATATGCTGAAGCTGCAGAGCCTCCGCTGTCCTTCAGGCGTGATGTTTTTGTGCAGCTACGCATGCCGACTCTCAAGCTTACCTGACCACCCGTCCTTCGACTTATTTTTCGAGGATTCGGTTGCTCGACAATATTTAGTTAGCTCCTCTGCATTGTTCCCTCCAGGGTTTCGGTTTCGACAGCTTCTTCGGCATTTGGACGTTACGCCAGCGCCGGGCCTTCCCAAGGGGGAAACGCGTTTTCCTCCTTGGTTGCGCGCTGAGGCCTTCTGTCACCTTGGGTTAACGTCAATGCCGAAGAATGAGACCCCTTCTTCAGTCTTTAGATCAGCGTTTTTAAAACTACAGGCGCAATTCGGGAAATGTCATTTTATTTATACTGATGGGTCTAAGACTGATGTTGGAGTAGGGTGTGCCTTTATTTATGTTCAGCATAGTTTTACCTTCCGTTTACCGTGGCAATTCTCTGTTTTTACCGCCGAACGTTTTAGTATTTTTCAATCCATTTTATACGTTCAGCGGCACGACTTGCGGCACTGTGTTGTTTGTTATAACTCTCTGAGTGCCCTTCAGGGTTATTAATGCGCCGTAAAATTACCACCCCCTCGTACAGCGCATACATGATCTGCTCCACTCGCTTGGTGCTTCTGGCATCAGCGTCTCGTTCGTGTGGATTCCAGGTCATGTGGGCATCTCAGGCAACGAGTGTGCCGACGCCGCTGCCAAATCGGCGGTTTTGTCACCCAGATTTTTTACCTCTGTTGTTCCCTCGTCAGATTTGTGTTTTATTTTATGTCACCGCATTCTCTCGCTTTGGCGCGATGAGTAGACGGGGAACAAGTTGCGGGAGGTTAAACCTCTTCCGTTGGTTTGGGGTACCTTTTCTCGTTCGTCTCGTCGGGAAGAGATGCTTTTCGCTCGTTTACGAATAGGACATTGTCTTTTTAGCCATCTATATCTGCTCAGTGATGACCCCGCACACTCTGTGAGCAGTGTGATGCGCCCTTAACGGTTCGTCACATTTTAACAAAGTGTCAAGTTTTAGCTCCGTTGCGCCTTTGTGCGGGTCTGCCTGTTGGCGTAGCCAACGTTTTGGCAGAGGACGCGCGTGGTGTAGAATTGCTTTTACGGTTCATAAGTGACAGTGGTTTTAATCGACGCATTTGATGCGCTGAGCGTCTTTTAGCTTTGTGTTTTTCTATTGTCTGTTTTAATGGGGCTCTTCCCTCCGACGGACATATGACTCTCATGTCCCTCGTATTCTACAGTTCTTGACACGTTGTTTAACTCTTTTATTGACCATGGTATCAGTCTGTTAATTTTTAGAAATTGCTGTTTTGTTTTTTTAGTTGTTTTACATAGCGGGTTTCTGTACCGTGTTTTAGTTTTGGGGTTTTAAATTTTATACATTGAAAGAGCGCTGATGACCCTAGATGGTTTAGCGCCCTTAACCCCATATCATCATCATCAACGTTGGCGTTCTGATAGCTCTGTGGTTAGAGCATGTTTACTGTGTTTGGGATATTTGAGTGTTTTTAAAAACTATAGTAATGTCTAATACAGTGGCATAGAAGTTGAGATTTTTTGTTTGCGAAATATCACCTTTATCAAACACACCTTTAAAGTAGTATTTTACATTCTGAACTATTTTTACAGGTTGTTTCCTAAGCTTCGCATCTGACTCTGTTATTTACACGAAGTTGCGTAGAACTATATACGAGTGTTACATGAATGGTGTGCCACTAACAATGCAAATGGTAATTCAAAACTGCATGAGAAAGTAGAGGTACTGATTATGAGTTTCCCCGTAAAAGAGGTACAGTGAGTAGGCTTTTGATTTCAAAGGGATTTGAATACGAATTTTAACAAAGAAACCCAGCAGAGCTGAATTCAATGACGATACTGCATGGCGATTCAGGTGTTTGGAGATCAAAAATCTTCCTCTGTACGGATACAATGACATATATCTTGATGAAACGTAGTATAGTAGCAACACTTGTACGATACAGGCAATAAAGCTTCATATCAACACCGGGCAACAAAGGTGAGAAACAACTACTGAGGCGGAAGACTCATAAAAACATGGCGAATGCGCCTGCGGATTATCATGTGTCGGTAAATGAATACATTTTCGAAAATAGGTTTGAAAACAAAATCTTAAAACACATAGAAAATCCATTTGCTATTGTTTTGGATAATGATTCTTACCAGCCGGATTTTAAGCCCTTGACATTCCACATCTTGGAGAAAAGGTAAATGCTGCATTAGATGCAAGAGCACAGTATTATAACGGTAGATTCAGACGACCGAAATATTCATTGCCATAGCCGGGATATGAATCACGGATCTCCAGCTTTCCGTCCGGTTGCTCTAACCAACTGAGCTACCATAGCAACATACGGTAGGACATTAAATTCTCCAACTGAATCGCATTTTTTCGGTGAGACACAAGGAGATGGCAAATTGTTTTGAGATCATTGAATTTTTCAGTCTTGTGATTCTACCTTCCGAACCTTGTCCATGTCGGCTTGTGTGCAGAACAATTAATTTCAAGAGCATAATATTCGTATTCCGAATCCAATTGTACCTCCTCCTGCACATAATAAATTAACTTTTACCAGCACAAGAAAAGAAGGAAAGATATGCCATCGGTGAGATGGCTGCATCATATGTAGTACATGTGGTGGGAAGGTTACCACCATACCACTGGATTTTCAGTCCAATAGAGGTGGTATGGTCTCAAATAAAACGCAAAGTGGCATTTAGAAATCAAGAAAAAGAAAGAAAAAAGAAAAGAAACAAAGGCCAGTGAGTGAAGTGATAAATATCTTAAAAAATGCGCGAGGCCAAGTGACAGCAGGGCACGGAACTATATTAAACATGCACTTAAAACTGAAAGTGAATACAGAAATATTCAGTGTTCTATATGGAAAGCATGCTATGTATAAATGGAAAGGACTCGACGAATGAATCCGATGAAGAGTAGATCTCTCAGGTGCGATTTTACTGTTATTTGAAGCATGATGCAGAACAACGATAATAGTTGCTTGCATTCAGAGTAAATACTAAGCATTACAATTACAGCAGACCCATTTAACGCCGGCCGTCGTAGCCGTGGTCGCCGGAGTGTATAGATTTGGCGTTCCGCCAAGTTGAGAGTCGCGGTTTCGAGTCCCTCCCTGGGCATGGGTGTATGTCTGTGTGTTGTGCAATTGTGATAATAAGCGGTAAAAATACAGTAAAACACAGTAATAATACACTGGGAAACAAGGGAACTTAAAAAAAAAAAGAAATTAGAAAATCAATGCCCTTAAGAAAATCGTTGCGGATTGCTTGTGTCATGAATGTAGGCGTTTGTACGTAATGTAGAGTAATATAGCAGAAATCATGAAAAATAACTATGTACGTGATGGAATACTTAATATTACTGCATTATTGTTTTTATTTAATAAGACTGGTTTTTCCGCAGTGTAAATAACACAAATTCAAAATAACCCTTCGTAGTTGGTGAAAAGAAAATTAAAACTGCAACTACGGGTGTAGTCATAATGAAGACGAAAGTGAATATTTATACATTTCTTATTGATTAACTTAGTAATAATGTTTATTAGTTAAGAAGAAGGGAAAAATAAAATTTGTTTAACGTTCTACTAGCTGAGTTACATTAACTTCAGATCCACAGAAGCAAAAGAGACAGTACTGTCCACGAGAGCATTTGACACTCTGGAAGCATTAGAATTAGGGAAGGGCGTTAAGGTATGAATGCAGCTATACGTTCTTTGAAAATGCAAACAAATGTGTGATTGCAATATTCGGGCGTAGGTGCGTCTGTATGTGTGTATTTATGTGTGTGCCCACGCGCGTATTTCTGCGTGGGGCGGTGTGGTTGAGCTGTAGCCATCGCTTTATAAATGAGATAAGGGTCTTTCAACTTGAGTGTCCTATCTTTGAACTTAAATAAAACACGTTCTGTAAATGATAGAGGTTTATTTCTTCTTTTATTTTGGAACATAATTAATGTCATTACGTGTGGAAGAGAACATCATTTAAGTGACCGCCGCGACTTCGTTGGGTTGCGCGTATACGGTTGACCCAATTTTCAATGACAGAAGAACGTAAATTAGGTCCAACTTCACGAATAACACGCGTGATGTTATTCATAAGATCATTTACTGTTTCTGGCTTGTTAACATAAACACAAGATTTAACATTACCCCACAAGAAGTAATCCCACGGCGTTAAATCACATGACCTTGGGGGCCAGTTAACATCACCACCACCACAGGAAATGATGAAACCTCTGAACTTCTCCTTCAAAAGATCGATTGTTTCGAAAGCAGTATATGTGGCACCATCGTGCTGGAACCAGATGTTTCTGAGATCCATACCATCCAATTAAGGCCAAAAATAGTCCCTTATAACAGCCCGGTATATTTCTCCATTGGCAGCTAGAGCTTCTCCAATTTCATCTTGGAAAAAAATGTTGACCAATGATTCCACCATACCAAAATCCACACCACACAGTAACCTTTTAGGGATGAAGTGGTCGTTCTTGAATCTGCATTGTATTGTGATTGCTCCAATAGCGGCAATTTTGTTTGCTAGCACACCATCCATCCAAAAACTGGCTTCGCTGCTGAAGATGATTTTTCGACAAAAATCCGGGTCAGCTTCCAATTGCTCTATAGCCCAGTCAGCGAATACACGGCGCAACCTATGGTCATTGGGATTTATTTCTTGAGTTAACGCCATTTTGTAAGCGTGAAACTTCAAGTCCAGATGCAGAATTCGCCAAGTTGTGGTCGGCGAAAGTCCCAATTCTTGTGCTCGACGAACAATTGATTAGTTTCCGTTCTCGCGTACACTCTCACGAACGGCGCCTATGTTTTCGTTGGAGTGTTTGCGTCGATTACGTACAGGCGTTCTTTGATTGCTGACAAAACCATTTCTTTCAAATTTATCGATCAAACGCCGAATCGTTCTCTCGCAGGGACGATTATGCACACCGTAAACTTCACGCAATACACGGAAGGTTTGGCGAACAGATGATCCATTTTGATAATACATTTTCACAATTTATACGCGTTGCTGAATGCTGTAACGTTCCATGACTATTTATAAGTAACAACTACAACCACATGAAAACAATGACTGCTGTAACTCAATAACAACGGCAGCTATCACATGTTAAAGATAGGACAGTCTTGTTGAAAGACCCTTTATTTTTAATTAATGTTTTCATACCTCCTTATTTATCCTTCAATCACATATGTAGCTTTTAAGGAATTATGATCAGGATATAGGTAAATGGTATGAATACTCTTAAAAATAAGAAAACAATGAAACTCATTATCAAGAAACTATGCTAGATTTAAACCAATAGTCATTCGACAAACTTTCACAAGACTAAACCAGTGGCCCTATCTCCCCATTCTATGCGTATTCATTGCAGTTATCCTAACAAGCTACTGAAATCCATTCTAACAGGATCATTATATCTTTCTCTATTGTTGCACAGGACTAATGTTTTTAACTTAGTTGTATAAGCGATAAAACTATATCGGAAAACGAAGAATTGAATTCACAAAGTTGACAAAATACCAAAAGGTGGTTTAAGATCTTCTGTGCACATTAGAATATAAATAATAATAATAATAATAATAATAATAATAATAATAATAATAGCCTTAAAATACAGCACAGTAGGATATATAGAGGGCTTCGGGGCCACTTTTTGCGTTTATATGGGAAAGGATAGGGAAAACGAGGGTAGATGCGACGGCTCAAGGAGGAAAATGCATTTATATGGGGAAGATAGGGGCTACGAGGATCGATGCTAGGCTAGACAGGGTTGCAGGAGTGGGGAATATGCTTCATATGTGAAGGTAGGGAATACGAGGAGAAGTGCTAGACTAGACAGAGCCTGAGGTGTGGAATATGCGTTTATATGGGAAAGATAGAAAAAACGTGGACAGATGGTGGGCTAGACTGATGCTGAAGGAGGGGAATATGGGATTATACGGGAGATAGGAAATACGAGGAGAGGTACTAGACTAGACAAGGCTTGAAGAGTTGAATATGTCTTTTATATTGGAGAGGTATTAGGCCAAGAAGGTTTGAATGTCAGAGTATGCGTTTATATGGAGAGACGAGGAACGAAGGTAGATGTTAGGTTCAGCGTGTCTTCAAGAAGGAAAATGCGTTTATATGAAAGTGATAGGGACTACGAGGAGAGATCTGGGGTAGAGCAGGGGCTGAAGGAGTGGGGACACACTTTATATATTAGAGGTAGGGAATACGGGGAGAGGTAGTAGGTAAGACAGAGGTTGAGGAGTAGGGTATACGTTTATGTGGAGGAAGATATGGAAAACGTGGAGAGATCCTATGCTAGGAGAGAGTTGAAGGAGGAGCAATACGAGCAGAGGTGCTAGTCTAGACAGAGGTTGAGAAGTAGAGTAGGCGTTTATATGGGAAAATATGGAAAATGGGGAGAGATGCAAGGATAGACAGGGACTGAAGGAGGGGAATGTAGGTTTATACAGATGAGCTAGGAAACCTAGGAGAGATGCCAGGCTAGACAAATGGTGAAGGAGAGAGGATACGCTTTATACGGAAGAGATAGGGGAAACGTGGGGAGATGTTAGGATAGACAAAGTTAAAGGAGGAAGAGGTTTAGACCGCAAAGACACCACCAATTAAAGTTTACAAATGTTTTGACATACTTTGACGGTATTTTCTCGACAGTGGGCTGAAGTCCCCCGGCGCTAATGTTCTAAAATATCTATGTCAAATAATGTTCGTTCATGCATAACATTGTCTAACATTATTGAAAAAAGAATCAAGGGTTTATACTGCTAACGTCCTGGCATCGCGCCTCTAAAGCGTTGGACGCAAACCCCACCGCATGAATCTTGATTGATTAATGTAATTAAACGCCTATCGTCGAGCGATGAATACAATTAAGTGTATATGTAGGGTAAACCGCGTAGTATCACATGTATTCATTGTAATTCAGTGCAGCGATTCGTACCAGAGCTATTTAATGTAATTTTCATATGATTCGGGTAGAATGTAGGGTATTTAAGTCGTTTTAACAGGTAATTCAGAGAGCGTCGCAGATATTCATGGTAATATAGGGAGTAATTAGATTATAGACATTTCGCATCCAACGTTACAACACTTTTATATACTTTCTTCTATGTTTTATGTTAAACAGTTAGTGCGCGAGACGGAGAGGGATAAACTGTATATCGGCTTACAGTGAAGGTATATAGAAGTATACGCCCTAACCTATCCCTACCTTGACTTCTTCTTGTCTATAGATTCCTATCATCATCTAACATAACCACGTAACAAGACGTAACCAACAAACGTAACCACGTCACAAGACGTAACACAACGTAACATAACAGCATGACAAGACGTCACACTACGTAAAATAAGCACTAACCACGTAACATTGCGTGACATGTCGTAACCAGAAACGTAACACGACGTAACAAATCGTAGTAACCATGTAACCACGCAACATGACGTAACACCCTGCGATATGGCGTAACCAGAAACGTAACAAGACGTAACACCGCTCCATAACCAGAGATAACCTCGACTTTCTTTTAGTGAAATTGTGGTGTTTTATTCAGGTTTTATTATTTAAGAGAATATAAGGTTCCTTAATAGATAAAATAGATATAAATATTGATAATATAATAAATCCTAAAATATCTTTAAATGTGAAATAGAATGATATTTTTTATTTGCTTATGCTATTTGACGTTCTATTCCTGATAAATTTAAAGGTTTTACGTTAACATATCTTTATTTTAGTTCGTTGTAGGTGGCTCTCCCCTTTATCTGGGCTGGAGACTAGCACTAGGATTGCTCCTAATGGCAGAGTTAACACCTTCCCTTCCATTTTTTATTATTATTCTTTCTTCATCAGACGTCAGCTAGCTGTATACACAGCACACGGATAAACTTCCATTCTTTTTAAATTGCAGACTCAAGAGAAAATCTTCATCTTCGACTTACATTCTTTTAAGCACTGTTTGTAATACGATAATGTGCATACGCATATGTCGTTATTCCATCCTCAGCGATAACTCTTTTATCATCAAACGGAGTCAATATGATTTTATTCCATGAGTTTCTGCGTTTACGTTAAACCATCTTCCGACGTTGAACATGTGGAAACTGGTCTTCCTAAGCATCCCTATGTATATCGTGGTGTTGATGCTGCTCAGAAGTTTATGGAATACCTGTCATTCCTTGCAAAGGAAATTAATAATGTATACAAATCTGTCATGTCTCTGAAACTTACAGATCAACAGCAGATGGATTTCAACTCCTCTACAGTATGATACGTGTGGATAAACCTTTACTGCAGAGTACTACAAAGTACGCGACTATGATCACATCAGTGGTGAATATCGTGGAAGTCTACATAATGAATGTAATTTAGCCTGCAAAACACCTAAATATATTCCAGTCTTCATGCACAAGCTCAGTGAGTATGACTCACACTTCATTGTTAAGGAGCTGGGATGTGAGCGGGTGGAAGTAATTCCTAGCTCTGAACAAAGCTATATATCATGCTCCAGGTATGTAAGAGATATAAAGCTTCGGTTTGTGGATAGCTTTCGGTTTCTCAGTACAAGCTTGGATAAGTTGGTAAAAAATCTAACATCGTACCCTGAAACACTGAAACACTTCGGAGAAGACAAGATGAAGTTGATGACCCGTAAGGGAGAATTTCTCTATGATAACATCACTTCATTGGATGTTTTGAACGAAACCTGCCTGCCTACTAAAGGCTCCTTCTACAATAGATTAATTGAAGAAGAAATAGTGATGCTGACTACGATCATGCTAGAAATGTATGGGAGCTATTTAATGTAAGAAACCTTGGCGAGTACAGCAACCTCTACTTAATCTCTGATGTACTTCATTTAGCTGATGTCTTTGAAACATTTAGAGATCAAACACTCAAAACACATGAAGTCGAACCTACTCATTATTTCACCTCTCCAGGACTTACATGGGACGCCATTTTGCCCCCCCCCAGGGGCTCACCTTATGTGAGTACGGGTGTTGGCAAACCCGGGGGTTCCCGAGCCAATCATTGCCATATTCATCCCTTCATCCCCATCCGGTCGAGGTGGGTTCTTGTCGTGACCGGGGCACACAAGGTAGGCTCTCGTGCATTCTTTGCATTACATTCATACCGCACCTCACCATCGTTTCTTTCTTCTCTTCTATTTCTGCACATTTCGTCCCACGTTCATTCATTTACGCCTCTTTTTTCGTTCTTCGCCGGCCTTCCTTGTGTGCGAAACGCCCACACAGTTTTAGTTTATTTTATCTTTTTTTTAAATCCTCCGTGGACACAACCAGACGGATACCCGCGCACTGGGTGCGCAGTTGGGTGAGTGGGTAATGGCGTCATCCCCACCACCCGCGGTCGTCATGTAGGGTATGTGTTCGTATCCGCTGTTCAACTACTGTCCTGCGGGGGGGCCATTGCATGAGCTGCTGGCTTCCGACGGCGATTGGGTCCCTCTGTCTATGTTCTGGGAGGTGTGAACCTGGGGTGAGTCTGGTATAGATAGGCCACTCACCCAAGCCGGGGTAACGCCCGGTAAGTCAGAGCCCGAGGTCGGAGACGGTTGCAATGGTGGAGGATTTATTTCGCTATGGAGCACCCTTTCTCCATTATTAATAATAAGCGCCGTAAAGTACTTGAAACAGAAGTAGCACCGCCGACAACTGGTAGTTACTTAGTGATTTTACGAACTGAGGAAGGTCAAACGTTTGAGAAGGTGAACCCTTTCATTATCCAGAAGGGCATTGACGCTATTTCAGGTGCGGTTCAGTCCTGCACTCGTCTTCGGATTGGTTCCTTGTTGGTTCAAACCAAATCCGAACAGCAGAGTAAGACCTTGTTGCGCGCTACGCTTCTCCACGGTTATCCTATCCGTGTTGAGAAGCACCGCACCTTGAATTCTTGCCGAGGCGTTGTCACCACGCATAGCCTCGATGGCATATCGGACGAGGACCTGGTGGAATATCTTGCAGACCAGAAGGTGACAGCGGTTCACCGAGTGCAGGCCAAAAGCGACGGCGTATTGGTACCCACTCGTACCCTGTTTATAACATTTGATGGTATCCATCTGCCCATGAGCATTTCCGCAGGGTACGAACGGATTTCTGTGAGGCCTTATATTCCTAGACCTCTGCGTTGTTTTAAATGCCAACGTTTTGGGCATACGCAAGTCTCATGTAAGAGTGCCGTAAACATCTGTGCAACATGTAGCCAGCCCTCACACGAAGGTACCTGTTCAACAGCCCCCGTCTGCGTTAGTTGTAGAGGGTCTCATTCTGCGTCGTTTCCCAACTGTCCGCGGTACTTGGACGAGAAGGCGATCCAGGAGATCCGGGTAAAGGAAAAACTCTCCTTCGCTGAAGCCCGGAGGCGTTACCATGCGCGCCAACCTTCACTCCTGCGATCTGGCACATTTAGTTCTGTTGTTGCCTCGCCAGTACCACGAGTAGATGCCGAAACTCAGACCTGGACCATGACTGTATTAACCGCCACTACCATCCGACCGTCCATTAAAGCTACTGTTACCAAGCCGTATAAACCTGGTCCAAAGTCAATGAAGTCGCAAGCCGCTGAAAAGAAACCCAAGCAGAAACTTCGTAGGCAAGATTTTCTGAAGGACCCTCCGCGTGCACGCGGTAAGAAAGGTTCACCTTCTCCTCCTCGGAGGTCGCTGTCCCAGGAAGCTCCTGCGACAAGCCGCGCTCAGCGGCACCTCTCACCCATCGCCACCCAGAACCGATTCACGGCGCTTGAATCGGTTTCTGGCACTGAGCGCGTGGGCCCTCCCTCCAAAGAAGCTATGGAGTCTGACCAACTCCATACAAAAATCCCGAGCCCAAAGGTTAAGCAAAAGATTCTTTTAAGCCGCCCTTCTAAGTAGACAGTTTATCCCTTTTATTCATGGCTATCCTGACCTGGAATGTACGTGGTGTACGATCGCATAGGGCGGAACTGCAACTTTTATTGCGTTCCCATTCATTTATGTCGTGTCTATGCAGGAGACCAAGCTTCGCCCTCACGACCCTTTCGATCTCCGAGGGTACACTCCGGTTCGCTACGATCTTGAACCGGAAGAGGGTGCTCCTGCTCATGGAGGTGTCATGTTGTTAGTGCGTAACGACGTTCATTTTCAAACTCTCGCTCTTACGTCCGACTTGCAAGCTGTTACCATTAGATTACAGTTACCCGGTTTTTTCTTCTCTGTTTGCTCTGTATATTCACCTCCGTTGTCTCCCCTCGCTTCCACGGACATTCGAGCTCTCCTGTCCGCTCTCCCAACACCATTTCTTCTGTTGGGAGATTTTAATGCCCATCACCCACTGTGGGGTTCGCCAAGGGCTTGTGCGAGGGGAACTCTTCTTTCCGACATTTTTTACCAGTTCAATCTTTCCATCCTCAATACAGGTGAGCCTACTTTTATTTCTGATTCTTCTGGTACATTCTCACACCTGGACCTTGCCGTTTGCTCACTCCAGCTTGCTAGTCGTCTGCAGTGGAACGTCGTCGCTGACACCTACTCCAGCGACCATTACCCCTGCATCGTTTCTCTTCTCTCACACCACGTACAACATTCCAGAGTTCATACCTGGATATTCCCAAAAGCCGACTGGAGTTTTTAATCCAACCTCGTGCATTTTGACGACCAGCCCTTCACCGACATTAACCAACTAGTGCAGTACCTTGCGTCTACTATTTTCTCTGCCGCCGAACGCGCAATTCCCCGTTCATCCTCTCAACCTCGGCGAATGCCTGTTCCGTGGTGGAACGAGGATTGTCGGGACGCCGTTCGTGCTCGTAGGACTGCACTTAGGGTGTTTCGGCGCCACCCTACACTTGATAATTTGGTGATTTTTAAACAATCGCGCGCCAGGGCTCGTCGCACTATTAAGGAAAAGCAAGAAGGCGTCGTGGGCTCGTTTTGTTGAGTCTTTTAATCGCTTTACGCCTTCATCCGTTGTTTGGGATAAACTTCGTCGCTTCTCAGGTAAAGTGTCGCATTGTACTGTTTCTGGCCTTCAGGTTTCTAATGCCACCATAGTGGATCCGGCTGCCATCGCTAACACTCTGGGATCTGCCTTTGAGGCGGTTTCCAGTTCAGACCATTATTCCGCCGGCTTTCGCTCTATTAAAGACCGGCTGGATTCTGCACCATATAATTTTCGGTCTGCTAACACTGAATGTTATAACGAGTTTTTTACAACGAGGGAGCTGGAGCACGCTCTTCATTGCTCTAGGCAATCCGCTCCTGGCCCGGATGGCATTTATGTCCTGATGTTAAAGCACCTTTCAGCTGACAGTAAACTCTTTTTCTTAGAGGTCTATAACCGTATTTGGCAAGACGGATCTTTTTCCTTCCGTTTGGCGCGAAGCCACCATTGTCCCTATACTTTATCCTGGGAAGGATCACCAACTTCCTTCCAGCTACCGCCCTATCTCCCTCACCAGTTGCATTTGCAAGGTGATGGAGCGCATGATCAACGGGCGGTTGACATGGTGGCTTGAGTCTCAGAAACTTCTAGCAAACGCTCAGTGCGGGTTTCGTCGCTATCGCTCTACCGTCGACCATCTGGTGTCCCTGTCGACGCATGTTATGAATGGATTTCTGAGAAAGTGTCAAACCGTGGCTGTGTTTTTTGACCTGGAGAAAGCTTATGACACTTGTTGGAGGGGCGGCATTTTACTTACACTTTACGCTTGGAATATCCGCGGTCGTCTTCCCATATTTCTTCGGGAGTTTATGACGGACCGCGTGTTTCGTGTACGTGTGGGCTCGGTTATATCTAGTCGTCTTATTCAAGAGAACGGAGTACCGCAGGGCTGATCGGACCGCCCTTCTGCGTCTTTATCGCTCTTTGGTCCGATCCAAACTTGATTACGGGTGTATTGTCTTTTCATCGGCACTTCCATCTGTGTTACGTCGTTAGAATCCCATTCATCATCGTGGTATTAGAGTCGCTACAGGGGCCTTTCCAACTAGCCCCGTGCCCAGTCTTTACGCTGAGGGTTCAGAGTCTCCGCTGTCCTTCAGTCGTGAGCTGCTCCTGTGTAGCTATGCCTGTCGACTCTTTAGCTTGCCTGACCACCCGTCCTTCGCGGCATTTTACGAGGAATCACTTGACCGGCAACATTTAGTTAGATCCTCTGCTTTGCTCCCTCCAGGGGTTCGATTTCGTCAGCTTCTTCAGCATTTGGACGTTACGCCAGCGCCGACCCCTTCAAGGGGGGAAACGCGTTTTCCTTCATGGTTGCGAGCTGTGGCCCTCTGTCACCTTGGGTTATCGTCGATGCCGAAGAGTGAGACCCCTTCTTCAGTCTTTAGATCAGCGTTTTAGAACTTCAGTCGCAATTTGAGGACTTTGATTTTATCTTTATTGATGGATCTAAGACTGATGCTGGAGTAGGATGTGCCACTTTTGTGGTGGAAATAGTTTTACGTTTCGTTTACCTCGACAATGTTCCATTTTTACCGCCGAACTGTTTAGCATTTATCAATCTGTTTTATACATTCAGCGGCACGACTTACGGCACTGTTTTATTTGTACGGACTCTCTGAGTGCCCTTCAGAGATTTAAGGCGCTCTACAATTACCACCCACTCGTACAGCGCATTCATGACCTGCTCCACTCACTTGGTGTCTCTGGCACCAGCATCTCCTTCATGTGGATCCCAGGTTATGTGGGCATCTCAGGTAATGAGTCTGCCGACGCCGCTGCCAAATTGGCGATTTTATTACCCAGTTTTTTTACCTCTGTTGTTCCCTCGTCAGATTCGTGTGTTATTTTACGTCGCCGTATCCTCACGCGCTGGCACGATGAGTGGACGGCCCTCCGGGGGAACAAGTTGCGGGAGGTTAAGCCTTTCCCGTTGATCTGGGGTACCTCTTCTCGTTCGTGTCGTAGGGAAGAGGTAATTTTAGCTCGTTTACGGATTGGACATTGTGTTTTTAGTCATAGGTATTTGCTCTGTGGTGACCCCGCACCACTCTTTGGGCAGTGTGATGAGCGCTTAACGGTGCGTCACATTTTAACAGAGTGTCAGGTTTTAGCTGCATTGCGTGCTCGTGTGGGTCTGCCTGTTGGCCTAGCCAACGTTTTGGCAGACGACACGCGTGCTGTAGAATGTGTTTTACGTTTTATTCATGACAGTGATTTTAATCTGCGCATTTAATGCGTTGAGCGTCTTTTAGCTTAGTAATTTTATTCTGTCTGTTTTTATGGGGACTCTAATCCCCAGAGGACAAAAGGCGCTCATGTCCCTCGCATTCTACAGCCCTTGACACGTTTGAATCTTTTATTGCCTATGCTTTTAGTGTGTTAGTTTTTGGCATTGTTGTATTATTGTTGTTTTAAATTTTTGGACATCGCGGGTTTGTGTTCCGTTTTTTAATTATGCGGTTCTTTTATATTTTTGACTTTCTATTTTATACATTGTAAGGGCGCTGATGACCTTAGCAGTTTAGCGCCCTTAAACCGCATCTCATCATCATCATCATCATCATCATCATCAGCCATGTTGCTGTATACAGAAATTCAGCTGGAATTGTTACAGGATTATGACCAATTACCCATGGTGGATTCCTGCATAAGAGGAGGTTAATGTCACGTTTCCCACCGGCATGCCGAAGAAAACAACGCCTACATGGAGAAGTATGATCCGTCGAGATCAAACCAATTTATTACATATGAGGACGCCAATAACCAATATGCTTGGGTCATGTGGTACGCCCTCCCTTATGGGAGATTTGAGTGGATATCACCTGAAAAAATCCACTTAGAAAGACTACAAGAAGATGATCGTCATAGATATATATTAGAAGTCGACATCGAGTATCCTGCAGAACTTCAGAATCTACACAGCGACCTGCTTTTCCTGCCTGAGTGTATGAAGCCTAAGAACTCGAGTACAAAGAAACTGATACCCCATCTTGGACCTCGAAAGAAGTATGTAGTACATTACATGGCTTTGAAGCAAGCACTTAATCATGGACTACGGCTAACAAAAATTCATCGTGTGCTACAATTCCGCCAGTCACAGTGGTTAAAACCTTATGTGGAATTTAACAACAAGCTACGGCAACAGACTGCAAATGATTTTGAGAAGGATCTCTACAAACCGTTCAACAATGCTATGTTCGGTAAAACTATGGAGAACCTGCGTAATCGTGTGGATATACGGTTGGTGACAAACGAGAAGACTCTATAGAAGCTGATCGCTAAGCCTACGTTTATCGATACGGCAATACATGCTGCTAATCTAGCTGCTATACATATAAACTCGCCACAGATCGTATTCAACAAGCCTATATACATCAGTATGAGGGTGTTGGACATCTCCAAGACATCAATATACCACTATCATTATGATGTGTTGCTGCCATATTATGGAGCTGAAAACCTGAAGCTTATGTATATGGACACTGATTCGTTCATTCATCGTGTGATAACTGAAGATGTGTACCTCGACAAGCTACATTTTCTCGAAGACCTAGATACAGCTGCTTACCCTGTCAACCATATATGCTATTCGGCTCTAAACAAGAAGATGTTGGGAAAATTAAAGATGAGTATAATGGTAAAATCATCCAGCGCTTTGTCGGACTTTGTCTTAAAACCGGAGAAATCATCAGAACGTCCATGAATCTGATTCTGTCACGACAGCATGCTCCTGCCACAGTGCAAGTGAATAAAATCACATTGACTCCGTTTGATGATAAAAGAGTTATCGCTGAGGATGGAATAACGACATATGCGTATGCACATTATCGTATTACAAACAGTGCTTAAAAGAATGTAAGTCGAAGAAGAAGATTTTCTCTTGAGTCTGCAATTTAAAAAAAAATGGAAGTTAATCCGTGTGCTGTGTATGCAGCTAGCTGACGTCTGATGAAGAAAGAAGAATAATAAAAAGATGGAAGGAAAAGTGTTAACCCTGCCGTTAGGAGCAATCCTAGTGCTAGTCTCAAGCCTAGATAAAGGGAAGAGCCGCCTACAACGAACTAAAATAAAGGTATGATAACGTAAAACCTTTCAAATAAGACTCTTAAATAATAAAACCTGAATTAAACATCACAATTTCACTAAAAGAAAGTTGAGGTTATCTCTGGTTACGGGGCGGTGTTACGTCTTGTTACGTTTCTGGTTACGCCATATCGCAAGGTGTTACGTCATGTTGCGTGGTTATGATACGTGGTTACATGGTTACTACGTGTTGTTACATTGTGTTATGTTTCTGGTTACGACATGTCACGTGATGCTACGTGGTTACGTGCTTATGTTACGTAGTGTGACGTCTTGTCATGCTGTTATGTTACGTTGTGTTACGTCTTGTGACGTGGTTACGTTTGTTGGTTACGTCTTGTTACGTGGTTATGTTAGATGATGATAGGAATCTACAGACAATAAGAAGTCAAGGTAGGGATAGGTTAGGGCGTATACTTCTATATACCTTCGCTGTAAACCGATACAGAGTTTATCCCTCTCCGTCTCGCGCACTAACTGTTTAACATATAACATAGAAAAAGCTATATAAAAGTGTTGTAACGTTGGATGAGAAATGCCTATAATCTAATTACTCCCTATATTACCATGAACATCTGTGACGCTCCCTGAATTACCTGTCAAAACGACTTAAGTACCCTACATTCTACCCGAATCATATGAAAATTACATTAAATAGCTCTGGTACGAATCGCTGCACTGAATTACAATGAACACCTGTGATACTACCCGGTTTACCCTACATATACACTTAATTGTATTCATCGATCGACGAGAGGCGTTTAATTACATTAATCAATCAAGATTCATGCGGTGGGGTTTGCGTCCAACCTTTTAGAGGCGCGATGCCAGGACGTTAGCAGTATAAAACCTTGATTCTTTTTTCAATAATGTTAGACAATGTAATGCATGGGCGAACATTAGCTGACACAGATATTTTAGAACATAAGCGCCGGAGGACCTCAGCACAGTGTCGAAAAAGTACCGTCAAAGCGTGTCAAAACATTTGTAAACTTTAATTGGTGGTGTCTTTGCGGTCTAAACCTCTTCCTCCTTTAACTCTGTCTATCCTAACATCTCCCCACGTTTCCCCTATCTCTTCCGTATAAGGCCTATCCCCTCTCCTTCAGCATCTGTCTAGCCTAGCATCTCTCCTAGGTTTCCTGGCTCATCTGTATAAACCTACATTCCCCTCCTTCAGACTCTGTCTATCCTTGCATCTCTCCACGTTTTCCATATTTTCCTTTATAAACGCCCACTCTACTCCTCAACCTCTGTCTAAACTAGCACCTCTCCTTGTATTTTCCTCCTGTCACATATAAAGCGCATTGCTCCTCCTTCAACTCTCTCATAGCATAGGATCTCTCCACGTTTTCCTTATCTTCCTCCACATAAACGTATACCCTACTCCTCAACCTCTGTCTAACCTACTACCTCTCCTCGTATTCCCTACCTCTATCATATAAAGCGCGTCCCCACTCCTTCAACCCCTACTCTACATACTATTTAAGTTGGAAGGAATTCCATGAAACATCTCGCCTTCCATGTTAAAGGGAACCTAGTGGTAAAAATCCCAAAATTCCACAATTCTTAAATTTTCAAGTTCAAATTCTTATCGGACCATGCGAATGCAATACAAAATAAACGACATGAACGTTTGATAGTTTTGCATTGAACCATTACTGGGAGCTTTCTTTATCATTGGCTTGATTCCTCAGGGTTGGAGAAGACTTATACAACTCTTTGCCTTCAAACTTTAAGGCTAGCCATCTGTGCAAATCCTAAATTACAAAATACTTAAGCTATCAACAATTTTTGTCCGTTAAAATCAATATGAACAATCTTATTTACGCGCTTTGTTATTTTCAACACAATAAACATTATTACTTGCTATTTTACACAATGATGTGCATTCAGGGATTGATGGATATAAAGCCGGCTTCTTAACCTTTCAAATTGCACTGACTGATATGTGTCAAATCTTAAACAAGTAAAACTGTGCTTTCCTAGAAATTGTGGTTTGATTCTTTTCTATTCGTAAATGTTGCATGCTAAGAGAAAATTTTATGACCTAGGAATAATTAAAATACGTTTGAAATAATGTTAAGAAATCTGTTAATTTAGAGGTAAAAAACTGATAATACTTATAGTGTTCAACCAAGTGAGAAAGAATTCAGTGAGAAAGAAGAGGACTTCACAGAAAATTCAAGACATATATTTCATTTATAAAGCCAATACTCAAATAATCACATTTTAATACAATTTATTATTATATATCTTATATTATTTCAAGTTCCAATTATTGTTATTTTATAGTCGTTGTCTTTGTTGTCAGGTTTGGTGGGCACAGGGACCATGAGTTAACTTTTGGTATTTTTCCAAGTTTGTGAATTGAATATTCATAAGGAAATATGTGTCCTCTTGTATAACTAAGTTTAAATATCCATCCGCAGAGCAAAAGGGGAAAATGATCTTTTCTTTTCGTTTAGCGTCCTATAACCGGGTAGGTCATATCGGGCGATGAATAAATGAAATAGATGAAATGATGCTCAAATGTGCTCGGGATCCATAGAGCTTAAAGCTATCGACATTCATATTTTCAGGACAAGGGAAAACACCAGAAAAACCCCTTATCTGAGTAACTCACCCTAACCGAGATTCGAAATCGGGATCTCTTGAATGTGAGGCTGATACGCTTCTCCCACACCAAAGAGACGTGCATAATAATTTCTTTAGAATGGACTTCAGTTGACTGTTAAGATAGCTGCTGAATGTTTAAAATGAAATCTTTAATTATTGTCTTTATACTTAACAAATTACCATTTGATTAAAGTAGTATGATTTCTTAATAATAAGGTTTAATTTTCTCTTCCGTGTTAAAACATTGCTAGCAATCACGTGTTGATAAATGACTGCTTGAAAGGCGTGCATCTGTAGAACAAATACGGGCATTTGGGTAAAATATGGTAACATATTTTTGTTTATAAAGTGAAATACACACCCACAGCCACACCGCCCTTCCGTACACACACAGGTATGATCAGATTTTCTGGGGCTGGGAAGATTGCAGTTATCTTTATACCAAACAAATAACGTCACCCTAGTGTGTTCATGTAGTACATCAAACCCAAAACTCATAGGTTTCTAGACTCCACAACTTCATTAATCCATTGACGCGGGAGCGGCCAAAGCACTGATTGACTCATCTTTGTGTAAAACAGTTTTAAATATAAACGATGATAAAGATATTTGGACCTCGAACGGAGAACCTTTAGGTTAAAATTACTTTTACTGAATAAATGCATAGCATGACAGGAACCTAACACTCTTTTCGGCACACACTTATATGTAAGCCGTTTAGAAGAAATTCAAGGATAAAGTTACAGAGAAACATAGGATCCAGGACCCTCAGGTTTTAGTTGCCTTATTGTGATATAAGGGGAACCCAAAAAGCTTTACAGTATATCTGTGCACAAAGCCGTTCAAAGGATATTGGGCGACTCGCAGCCAAAGCCTTTGTAGATTAGAACTCGTTCAACATCTTCCAGGGTTCCCTGGATTGAAGGGGGTTACAAGATCCTTGTTCTTGTTTGGCTGGCGTCATCATCAGAAACTATTACACATCAATCCTTGCGTGTGTCATGTATGTATTACTCTGCACACATATTTGGATACGATCAGGGGTCCGGGACTTCAGAGGCCCGCAGAAAAGGAAATAAATATATTATTGTTATCATTATTAAGAATAAAGATAAATATAAAAATTAAAGTACATACAAATATAAATACAGAAATGTGTAAAAAATACGTCAAATCAAATGTCTGTCTGCACAGAAATTGTCAGATCAAGACGGTTTGGTAGAATCGCTCAACATTGAGTTGAGTTTAACAGAGCTGTGTTTGTAAACAATGCTTGTCCTTGCCGTCTCTCGTAACACTTGGTTTGCGGCATGTTCCTTAGTCGTCACGAAAATGTGGTGTATATTAGTTATTACAAAACAATGACAATAATGAAAATATATACCAAAATATTACAGTTTAGGTAGAAATTATTCTTTCTTGATATATGATGTAGCTGAGATTGTGTTATGCACATTTTTTCTAAACGTTTAACATTTGTCGCACCTTTATTCGACAACAATATTAATTATCCAATAAGACCAGTAACGACCATTCCACAGCCAATTCAGTTTCAGACGAGCTCTCTTTGCGGAAAGTTAATAATGGGCGTATCATTAAGTGGTGTAATATTTTTAATACTTGACTTGAACAGTTATAAGTTTAACTTCTTCATATTTATCTGTGTACTTTTACAGAAAAATGAAACCTTTTAAAGTTAAGTACGAACATCTAAGTGTTGCACAAAAAGGAAAGAAGAAGGGGGAGTTAGAAAAAGAAACAAACGAATTAGTGAAAATAAATATGTTTCTTTCTTCCTAGTTGTAGTGCTAGCTCAATGGTTACAGAAGTTTGCGGTGTCACAAGTGAGTGCGCTTCTGAAGTGAAAAGTGATAACAGCAATTGTGAAAGCGAAAAAGAAGATTGTAACAAAATCGCCACAAATGTAATTAGACCTATTAATATCGCACAGTATTCAAAAATTCGTGCAGATTATCAGTTAGATGTAGATGATGAAGGCTTTGAAACGCTCTTTGTTAGACAAAATCCTTATCAGCCAGCGGGTCCATTCCTCAAAGATCCTAAGCAGGAAAACAGATCCTTCTCCACTAAATATTACGGAACTTTCACATTAATGCGATAAAGAAATTGGAGAGAATGGTTGTGTTATTCGTTTAAAAGCAACTCTGTTTATTGTAAACCGTCTTGCCTCTTTGGAGGACAGAAACTGTCGTTAGATTGGTGGAAAAGGGTTCGAGACTGCAGGTGGCTAACCAACAGTATGATGCAACACAAACTAGCTACACACATTTGAATGCATGCTTTGTTTTCAAAGAACACAGTTCACTTGGGTATGAATTCAGAACTAAAGAAAAGTGAACATATGAAAACAGGTCCTTGAGCGTATTGTGAATGTGATGTTAACACTGACACCCAATAATCTAGTTTTTCGGGGACATAGGGAGGAAATTGAAAAATCAAACTTTTTAACAAACATCTAGCTTCTCGCAAAGTACGATCCTGTAGTACGCGATCTAAAAATAAACCAAAATATACGCAAAAGTACCTTAGGCCTTCAATTCAAAGTGAGTTAATAAATGTCCTGTCCCGTGCAGTTGAAAAAGAAGTTATTAATGACATTAAAGCTGCCCCAATCTCTTCTATTATTGCAGATTCAACACATGACATTACAGAAAGAGATCAATTAACTCAGATATTTAGATATGTTACCGTTTCACATGATGCCACTGGAAATCCTTGTGACGTGAAGATAAATGAAACCTTTTTACATTTTCGTGATACAAAAGATCAAAATTCATTAGGAACAGAAAAGAAAATACTAAGTGCAGTAGGCGAAAAAAAACTGTTATTAACTGAATTCCGTGGTCAGGCGTATGGTGGTTGTGCCAATATGTCCAGCGTATACAAAGGTGTTAGAACGAGATTTCAACAAAGACAAAGAGCTGCAAATTATGTGCGTTGTGCAGTGCACAATTTAAATCCAGTATTTAACGATGCTGCATGTAGAATCCAAGAATTTAGGTCCTTTTATGACACAGCAGAAACGTTGCATCCTTTCATCAATCATAGTATTAAAACATGAAACATTTTTGAATCTGCTTGTACCTTAAAAAAGCTTTGCCCAACACATTGGTCTTCGAGATACTAGTCTGTTAAAGCCCTGCGTAATGCTTTGGTCGATGTGCTTAAGGCTTTGTCAAAAATAATGTTGATAGAGAAAGAAAGAAAAAGAAAGAAAGAGAACAGGCTATTGGTTTGAAAAACCAATTAGAAGAATTTGAATTCATTTTTCAGATAGTTCTGCAATCAAAGATTTTAGAATGTACCAATTTAGCATCTCAAATGATACAATCGGAAAATGTAGAGCTTGATGAAGCGTGTTCTCTTATTCAGAATATAGCTGATAATTTATCTCCCTATTGAAATAATTCTGAAGAAGCAATGTCATCAGCTACATCTTTGGCAAAGAAATGGGAATTCACCACAATTTGAATATGAAAGAATTCGAAAAGTGAAAAAACATTTTGATGAACTGTGTCAGGACAAGCAGTTAGTGGATCAAAATATGTATTTCAGAACCATTGCTTTATTGGCTGTTTGTACATCATTGTATCCCAGTTAAAAGCAAAAACGTTAACCATTAAAACTGTTAACCTTTACTTCAACATGATTTTTCCAAAATTTCTAAATTCTGCTCCCGACGAAGAAATTCACAGTGCAGCAGTAATTCTTCAAAATGAATATTAGGATTTATCCAGTGAATTCCCAGGCCAGGTAATAGGTTTAAAAAATTCTCTGAAAAAATAAATAGGCTCCTTAACCTCTGTAGCTCACTTAACAAAACTATTAGTAATAGAGAATTCAATCGCAGCTGCTGGCCTTTTAAATTGATGCACAGCATTCTACCAGCTTCTAATTATTCCTATTATTGTTTCTTCGGCCGAGCTATCATTTTGGAAGTTCAGACTTATAAAGAATTATCTACGGAGTCCTATGACCCAAGATCAGTGAACTCGGCCTTCTCAGTGTCAAAGTGAAAGAGCTAGATCCATGATGTCAGTGAAATCATGAATACTTTCTCATCACAGAAGGCACGCCGCACGGTCCAGTTTCACTAGAGATCAAGATAA
Source organism: Deroplatys truncata (assembly GCA_030765065.1). Lineage (NCBI taxonomy): Eukaryota > Metazoa > Arthropoda > Insecta > Mantodea > Mantidae > Deroplatys > Deroplatys truncata. The sequence goes on from CM060990.1 coordinate 376,459,535, forward strand.
GTACAGTGAGGTTTTATAAGTACAAGTACGTCAAACAGCAGATAGAAGCATATGATTATTGATGTTGAGTGTCAATCACTATAATGACATTTATTAATAATTTTTAAATAATTTGAAAATAGTGAAGAATAATCCCTTTGTTTATATGATATGGGAATATACAAAAAACTGCATTTAATTTGTACTTCCACCTGCTGTAATTAAGGTTATATTCGTTACCAATAGCTTATACATTTTATTTTAGGGGGCCCGGATTTTTAGTTTTGCAGGCGGGCCTATATCGTATTCGTTACGCCCCTTATATAACATTCAATAATTTCAATGAATAAGTTGATAGATTAGGGCATATAGAACATGCTCAATGACCTTTCTGCAATTATTGATTAATTACATCAAATATTTAGACACATGCTAATACACCCGTCATTGAGAATGATTAAGTTAAGTGTTCTAGCATGGGGACCACACATGAAAAGCGATAACGGATAATCACTTAAGATGGGGCTGCTTCTCTCAAAAGGATAATGTAATTTCCATGTTTTAAACAGGTATGGGCAAGCCCCGCGTCATATTCAGGAAGGACGGTCATGTAGGGATACTGTGACATAACGTAGCTAGCCCCTATCGGAGCGGTGGCGTAATGCGATTCTTAGGGCCAAATCCATAGTGTTTACTTGAGGTTTAAAAATGGTTCGGAAATATCATTAAACATGTTAGTAACATTATACTATAATAGCTACAAGTGTGAATGTAGGTGCCAAACTGCGTTATTTGCTAATTTAGAATTTGGAGGTTACGTTAACTTTAACACCAGCGAAGCTCTTGGCTCGGCAGACTTTGTGATGCATGGAGGGGGGGTTGTGCTAGTGATTACCAGGTTTCTAAGCCTTTAATACAGATAAGTTATTTGAGAACGAATTCATAATTATGCATGTTTACTATGTAGGTTCACTTCAAACGAAATGCAGAGACGAGCTCATCTATTTACTAAAAAGCAAGAAATGCATTAAATGACAAAACAAAATCAAGTACTTTATTCATTACTGTTCATATGATGCAGTAATTTGTATAAAAAATTATGTAAATGTCAAGAGTGATTATAGTGTGAATACGCATTATTGTGTGACATTGATTTGAGATGTTTGTTGATTGTAATCATTGTCGAGAAGTGGGTTTATACGGCCTTACTGAAACTGACAATAATAGCGTGCAATAATGTAGCGAGGGGGTGAGCTGTTGATCATTATTAGAGACGAGCAAATGACGTAATATTGGCGCGTTTTTCTTAGGAATTTGCTGGAACATTTTTCCCTAGAGCATATGTTTTCGTAATTTTCATTGGATATAAAAATAGACGCTAATGTTGGCGCGTTTTATTAACCAATAGCAGCTCGGTTATAATCTTTAGGCATATCGGGGTGTAGGAGTATAAAAAGAGCTAAGTCAGAGGTAGATCCCTCCCAGTTCATCGGAAACATTTCTACATTACACGTCGCTGAGTTCAACGAAAGCAGTCATGGTGAATATCGAGCATAGTTTATCGATTTGCAGGTTACGCGTAGCAAAGTTATAAAAAAATCTCAAGTGTCGTAAAGTTAATTACACAAAAAGTTGAAGTTCGCGAATTAATAATGGGCAGTAAAGAAGTTATTATAACAGTTTCAGTTTGGCGAGTGTCAAGATTAATATGTGAAAGTGCATAATGTGTTACGACAATAAAAGTATGAAACAAATTCTTTTATCAGTGTTATCTTTAGATAAAAACTCCTTTCCGTTTACACACCTGATTAAGAGTTTGCTTGACCGAGAGATCATAGCTAGCCGGAGGACAGTGAACAAAAAATATTAAATACAATAATAGGCGCTCAGTAAAAGATAACACGAAGTGACCGCGACAAATTATCTTTTATACGTGCGGCAGATAAACAGTAGCATTTTTTAAAACAAACACTAATACCGTCACAAATTGGCTACCACAACGTGGAGCTAACAAACTTAACAAAGAATACCGTCGCAAATACAATAAAGGTTTGAAACCCAACATATTTCATACTTCTTATCAAATTGCAGAAATAAATATAATATCGCTTATAAACTTGCAGGAAAAACAAACAATGCTCAGTACTTACCAGTGTACCATTTCGGCTCCCCTAACTCCAAAAGGTTACCATGCATTGATCTACCAGACCGTTAGATGCCGAGAGAGGCGGCATCTTCATCTGTAGCCTGGTCACGTGGTAGTAATTGCTACCCTCCTACTAAGGATACGGCAGCCGAGCGACGTAACAGGCTGTCCTAGCGGCGAAAACTGCAAGATGTGTTGAGGTCGACTCCCGGCGTGGCGACTGGCGAGAGTTGCAAGAAAGGAAAAGTGCGTTGAGCTGACAGGTCGCAACTGGAGAGACGAACGTGTAGGGTACGAATGAATCAGACTTCAAAATTCCTTTTCGGCACTAAATTCGTTATCTACTTATTTTTTCGGTGAGTATTTATCTAAATTCCCTTTTGGTACAGCTTGTGTAAATTGTCGTGACACTCTATATGCGCAAGAGAGGAGAAATGAGAAGTAGTGGTGGGGAGAAAGTGATATCAGAACTCGGAGGCAGCCACATACACAACGCATTGTAAGCAAATGTGTAAGGTTACCTTGCATTTGAGCTCGCAGCAGTTGGAACACTGACCCCCACCTCTCTTATCATGCAAGCGGACAGGTCCGTGCTATTGCGCATATATGTTTCAGGAGTGGGGGACTGTCATGACGATTTACACAAACTGTAATAATTGTTAAGAAATTCTAGCCAGAGTGACACATTTTTAGAGAGACCCTTCATGAGTTTTCAGAACGCACGAGTAATTTCCTTTACCGCGATGTATTGTCTTAACTTTTGCAATTCCTTAAGTAATGGAAAAAAGAGAACCGTTAAAGTTTACGTGAGCTTTAAATTTAATGTAATGATATTATTTTGGAAAAGTTTTAAGGTTTGTCTGGTGTTACAATTTTAAAGTTTATCTTTGTTAAAATGTTCAAAGTGTAAATTAACCTTAAATTGATTGAAATTAGCCATGTTGTATACTTGTTTGTTAAATTGGAGTGAACTTATAAATCAGACATAATGAATGGGCACATACATCTTTGGGCACGTTTGTTACGTGAAGGCCCAAACATTCTAAAACTTTATAGTGATCATCGCCAGAACAATGAATTAACGCATCGTTTATTTAACTGTTTATCTAGAGACAATCTAGGAAGAAAATAAGAACTATACCATGTTAAAACAAAAATATGTACTTTAACAATTGAAAGTAAATTATTAAATCTTGAAAAATGTATTGTATTCAAATTCCCTAGCTTTCCTTTACATGTGCTTATCTTTCCTACACAGGCTCCATCCACGGACTTTAAAGTTTGCAGGTCGTATGGGAAGTAGTTAAGTACCAATACAGCCAGTGCAAAAATGGCAGCAGATAGCGTGGGATAGCTTATATGATTATTTCCAAAGCACATGTAGGTGTACATTGAATTTCCTGAAGTACATGAGGTGTAGAATATTTATAAAAGATTACACACGAATGATATTTTTGTATTTTAACATATTTTCTGCTAGCACTGGTGTAATTAATGTCTAACAATATTTTACACTGTGTGTGCCCATTTGACTGTGTACCTGTTTCTCTCGAGTAGTTCCCTCTGTGTTTTCTTTGGCTTATATCTACGTACGAAATGTCTCTCACAAATATTGAGTTATTGCGAAAGGTTGAGGTTTTCTTTCTTCTCAAATTACGAGGCGTAAAATATAACAGTGATACTTTGTCAAGCCTATTGCATGTGCTACAACAGAATGCAGACATCTTCAAAGATATTAATTGTTGTCTAAAACACGATATTACGGGCTTGTTTCATGACACTGAATTTCAATATACTGAATTTAAAACCGTAATTACAGAACAATTGGGTGAATTTTCTCCAGCAGCACCATGGCGATTGAAGGCGCGTATAAACTATCATATCGAGCGTCTAAACATTTTGCTTACTCCACCATTTATTAAAGACGTACGGTCATCAGCATAAACTTTGCTAAAACAATATCAAGAATTATTATCCATATTACACGATGATTCGACATCTGTTGTTGAAGTGAAGCAAAATGCTCCCTTTCGGAAACAGAAGTACCCACGAATTCAAGACCTGGTATAAATAATTTAGTACAACTAAATGAACCTGCCGTTTTGTTCCAAACATTGCATGTAAAATCCAGCACAAAATCTTATAGACAACTCCCATTTTGTAGTAAATGGATGCCACAGAGGCACTGAATTTGTTGTAGTTTTTTTGTTGTTGTCAAATTATGTGATTTGTGTTCGCCTGCGACTTATAATCCGAAAGATTGGTATCAGTTATTAATGACTATTGTTGAGCGTAAGATTATGTTCCTTTTGCAGTCGGTCTTCGCATGATAATTGCCCATTTCAGGAATTTCATGTGAAAGTATTAGATTTCTTCTTTCCGTTACGCATACGTACACAATTCTTACATGATCATTATTTTGCTCCTCGGAAACCATCGGAAGAATTAATTGTATTTATTATGCGAGTGAAATTATTTGCCCGTGTATTCTTGTTGCCTGATTCTGAACAGATTTATCATTTAATACTAACAGGGCTAAATTTGCAGGCCCATATATTATGTACATTTCAAACCCCTACTTCTACATTACAAGAATTAAATGTTCTAGTTTCCTCTGTACGACAGTCGATGTTCTCTACGACATCATTGCACTTGCCAGAATTACTATTTAATTCTGCGTTGCCATCGTCATTCGTTTAAACAGGAACACAATTACTGCCGATAACATAAAAGATTAATTGTTCCGGAGAGTTATGTAATTTAGATAGCTTGCCCATTTCACCGTATGCCAATAGTCCCTCCGCCATGTTTTGTACCTTTTGTAATAAACGTGGCCATACAATAAATTACTGTTTTAAGAAACGTCGCCAATTTAATCTTTCTCGTAACCAACCGCCCTGACTAGGATCGGGTCGGCCTGCCTTAAATACAACTTCACAGGTTTATGGTGTTTCATTTTTACCACTTTCATCAGACAAAGTGGAATGATTTAACAATTACAGTAATGCCGTATTAGATTCCGGATCTGCTGTTAACCTTGTCAGCAAAGCGTTTTGGAACTCACTTCCAAGTAAAAAACGTGGTAGTGTTCTGTCTACAATGTTAAATGGGACCACTATTTCTGGGGACGATTTACCATTTTACGGATCGTCTGTTTTGCTTTTGAAGATAGAAATTTTTTCTGGGATGTTTTATTTCATATAGTGGAGCATTTATCGTTTCCTATGGTATTAGGATTAACATTTCTGTCCAAAACCAAAGCTTCACTTAATTTTGGGAATTTTCTTTTGCATTTTCCATGTAACGCTACACAGTCGGTCAAATTTTCTCTAGCTGCACGTCCGGTGCACAACTTTGACCCATTGATTGCAACTATGGGTTAGTTAACTTGGATTTGTTGATTTGTCGATTTCTGAAAGGAGAGATATTTTAGATGTTGTAGCACAATTTTTGGATGTCTTAACCGATAAATTAGGTGCTGTTCGGAATCAACCATACTTCATACATCTCTCAGATATACTTTGGTTATATCGCCGCCGTATCGTTCATCACCACCTAAACTAGATATTCTTCGAAATAAAATTGATCAGATGTTGGCAACTGGGATTATTGAACCCTCGAATAGTGCATTTTCGAGTCCACGCTTTTTGGTTCCCAAAACCAATCTTGATTTTAGATTAGTAGTTGATTATAGAAAATTGAATAATAAGATTCTTTTGGATGCTATGCCATTGCCCGAAATTCAAACTGCAGCAGATTGCTTTTGTAGTGCATCTGTGTTTACCACCCTGGATTTGAATCAGGCTTATTACCAAATTCCGCTTTCTGAATCTTCTAAACGTTTTACGGCCTTCTCGATCCCCTGGAATCTTTTCGCTTTTCCAGGGTCTCGTTTGGTTTATCAACTGGCGCACAAGTGTTATCACGCCTACTTGATGAAATTTTGGGCGAGTGCAAATTCAAATTTGTATTTAATTATTTGGATGACTTAGTCATCTATTCGCCTGATTTCAAATCACATTTGGTCCATTTATGATTGGTTTTTCGCTGTTTACAGAACGCAGGGTTAACAGTAAGCCCTTCCAAGGTCAAATTTGAGGTTTCACAAATATCATTTCTTGGCCATATTATATCACCACCAGGTGTATCCATTGATCCCAATGGAACTCTTTCCCTTCGTAATATTCCCACCTACGCGAACTATTAAACAGTTAGCGTCATTTTTGGGAATAGTTACATTTTTTGCAAAATTTATCCCGAACTTTGCTTACATTTTTGAGCCATTACACGCTCTTCGTAGAAAGGGAGTAACATTTGTTTGGATCTCACTTCAACAATCAGCTTTCGATAGATCAAAACTAGCTATTATGAATCCGCCGGTATTGGCTATGACGGATTTAAACCAGCCATTTACTGTAAAATGTGACGCTTCACGCTTTTCTGTGGCTGCAGTTTTACTTTAGTGCCCAAAAAATTCTCGACGACCAATATTTTACATTTATTGAGTGTTGTCTCAAGCGGAACGACGCTTATCGGTTTACGAACTGGAAGCTTTAGTTGTTCTTACTGCTTTTGAAAAGTTCCGCCCCTTTCTCGAACATAGATTTTATAATCTTGAGTGCGATAATCAAGCCATTAGTTGGGTATTATCACACGCACGAAAAACGGGAAAATTAGCACATTGGGCGGTAAAACTGAGTGCTTTCCAGTTTCAGGTTACCCATATTAAAAGCTCTGAGAATGCCATAGCAGATGCTCTCTCACGTATGTTTTCCGAGGAGAGTTCAGACTCGAACCATCATCCGTCTTCTTTGGCTCCTGTTGCTGCTTCTTGTATTTTTCCTAAATATTTTCCCGAAGCTTTCACGTCATTTTCTGCCCACCAACAGAATGATCCTGACACAGGTTTATTATGGTACCAAGCAAAACATGTTTGGGTTCCACAGGAATATAACTTTCGTTATCATATTTTGTTTGCCTCATGCCACGATCTACTTCACAGCGCATTTTGTTACCGAAGACGCTTATTCTGCTAGTATTACCATAATATTTTCCCTCTTCGCCTTTTGGAGCTCACCGTGGTATTTTTAAAACAAAATAAAAAATAAGACAGTATTTTGTTTGGCATGGCATGTACCGTGATATTGCTCACTTTATTCGATCTTTGAGATTTGTTTACGTTCCAAACCTCCGCAAAATACGAAAGTTGGATTTTTGAACTCTACGTTAGCCAGCTATCCTATGGAACGCCTTTTCATGGACTATATTGGGCCATTGCCTCGTACTCCACATGGAAACTCTTATTTGTGCGTCACTATTTATTGTGCTTTTACAAAGTTCATCTGGCTATACCCAGTTAGAAGGGTTACCGCATTTCAGTCCTTGTCCGTCTTGTCTTTAGTTTTTGCGTCCTTTGGTACCCCAGATGTTTTAGTTTCTGATAATGCTTCGTATTTTTGGGCGAATATTTTCCGCACCTTTCTCTTTAATAGAGGCATTTAATTCATGTGTACGTTTCCGTACTATCCCAAACCGTCCTTAGCCGAAGGGTTAATCGCATCCTCAAGAGTGTGCTTATTTCATTCCATTCGGGTAACTATACGTCTTGGGATAATTTTCTTCCTGAAATTCAGTTTACTCTTAATACTTCTATTCACGAAGCGCATCGCCAAACGCCCTTTGCTTTAATGTTTAATTTTATACCATCTTGCCCTCTCAGTAATCTCTGGAAACTTTCTCATTTACTTCCAGAAATCTCTCATTCTGAAGATCTACGTAATAGATGGGAGTAAAATTAAATAAATAAATTGAGTTTTATTTATGGACGCTCTTTAACTACTATGGTACTTAGCGTCCCATTCTATATTGGGCGTGAAACACCGGTAATTTAGCTCAGAGGCCTCTTTATCAGGCTTGAGGTTCTTTTACGTGGCGTAAATCTACGACACGGGACCACCGGCTTTACTTCGCTTCCGAAGGAAGCCGTGCTAACGATTTTTACGCCCGAAAAAAACCATCGCCCTCCGCCGGGTTTGAACCCGCGACCTTGTGAACTAGAGGCTAGCACGGTACCACTAGTCCACGGAGGACGACAAAGATGGGAGTCCGCTGTACGTTCCTTACAGGATGATTACCATAGAAGGGCAACACGTTACAATCGTCATCGACGACCAGCCAAGTTTCAAGTCGGTGATTTGGTGCTGCGGCATACACGCATAAACTTGCTCCGCGCTTTGTAGGTCCTTTCCGTATTATACGGATTGTTAATAATGTTTCCTATTTGTTACAGGGTTGCACTACAGGCGCTAGGACTACAGCCCACGCCTCTCAATTAAAACCTGATGCTACTAATTGATATTTTTGCAGCTCGTCTTCTCGCACCAGCGTGCAGGATTTCACTTGTTCTTTGTGGTGATCCCCGCTCGTTCTGGCCACTTGTGGTTCGCCTTCTCGCGAACGAACTGGGAACTTTTCACCTGCGCTCTGTTTTCCTTTTCTTCCTCTACCTTCCTTCTCTTTCTCTTTTACCTTTCTTGTGTTTGTTTTTCTTTGTGTTTTGTGTCCTCGAGGATTGTCCTCTGTAGTTTTGTCTTCTTTTAGTAGATATTTCCTTATACTTTGTAGATGGGTACATTGGTTTGTGTGGATCCTTTACTCGTTCTGTTCAAGAACTGGCCAGGCACACACCTTGTTTTGTACCTGTTACATAGCGCTATGTATATATGTATGAGTGTGTCGAATTCTTAAGGGATCCTGATCTTTTACAGTATTGTTAAATTTTGTACCACTTAGTTATTATTACGCTACAATGCTTTAATTATTATTTATAATTTGTATGCATATTATGCTTTATGATGGGAGATCTCCTGCTCAGTTAATACTTTGTGATTCTTTAAATTTATTCTCTATACTTTAAGTTATCTTTCCTTTATATTACTTTGTGCAAGTGTAACTTGATTAGTATCTATCCTTTGTTATAATTTTTCTATTCGTGTACTCCACTCAAATTTTCCATTGTTAAGGGTAGAAATACCTTTACTTTTTTATTATATCATATTATAGTTTACATTTTTATACGGTTATTTATATTTAACCTTGAAAGGCATGTATTCCTGTTCTCCCTTCTTCTATTACTACTTTTGAAAGGATCTCATTTTAACTTATTACGTGTTGTTATCGTTTGACTCATCTTGCACGCCCTCGCTTCTCTTATGTCTCCCTTTAGTTGCCTGTTGTTAATGTCAGCTGTATGTTTTCATGTTCCGCCGGCTGGGTGTCTGAGGGTTCTGTACCGTCTTGCTGCCGCTGGGCTTCTGCGCGGGGGGGAAGTGTTGTACCATTTCGGCTTTCCCAACTCCGAAATGTTACCATGCATAGATCTACCAGATCGTTAGATGGCGAGAGAGGCGGCATTTTCATCTGTAGCCTAGTCACGTGGTAGCAATTGCCACCCTTTTACTGTGGATACGGCAGCCGAATGACGTAACAGGCTGCCCTTGCGGCGAAAACTGCAAGCTGTGTTCAGGTCGACTCCCACGTGGCGACTGGCGAGAGGACTAAGAAAGGAAAAGTGCGTCGAGCTGACAGGTTGCAACTGGAGAGACGAACGTGTAGGATACGAATGAGTCAGTTCTTCAAAATTCCTTTTGGCTCTAAATTCTCTATCTACTTATTCTTTCGGTGAGTATTTATCTAAATTCCCTTTTGGTTATAACTTTCAGAAATTCTAGCCAGAGTGATGCATTTTTAGGGAGATACGTTCAGGAGTTTTCAAACCACACGAGTAATATCCTCTACCGTGATGTATTGTCTAACTTTTGCAATTCCTTAAAGTAATGGAAGAAAGAGAACCGTTACAGGTTACGTGAGCTTTAAATTTAATGTAATGATATTATTTTGGAAAACGTTTAAGGTTTGTCTCAGGTTACAATTTTAAAGTTTATCTTTGTTAAAATTTTCAAAGAGTAAATTGCCGTTAAATTTATTGAAATTAACCATGTTGTATACTTGTTTGTTAAATAGAGTGAACATACAGGTCAGACATAGTGAATGGACACACACATCTTTGGGCACCTTTTTACGTGGAAGCCCAAGCATTCTAAAACTTAATAGTGAGCATTGTCAGAACAGGAATTAACGCGTGGTTTATTTAACTGTGTATCTAGAGACAATTTAGGAAGCAAACAAGAACTACACCACGTTAAAACAAAAATATGTACTTAAACAATTGAAAGTAAATTATTGAATCTTGAAAACTGTGGTGTATTCGAATTTCCTAGCTTTCCTTTACATGTGTTCATCTTTCCTACGTAGGTTCCATCCACGGACTTTAAAGTTTGCAGGTCGTATGGGAAGCAGTTAAGTACCAATACAGCCAGTGCACCAGCTTTTATAATAAATACACATCATGCTGCTTCAATTGACATTGGCTTACTACCTTAGGCCAGGAGTACTATCCCATGCTTTTTGTGTTATTTTGCAGAAAATATACATTAAAGAACTAATTCATTAAAACAGTGGCCCTCAGTGTTATTAAAAGGTCACTAGCTTTATTGAAAAAGCATTTGCATGGTAAGTGAACTAATTTATTCTTATATACAAATTTATCTGCTTTAGATAAGGGCCATTTCCATATACGAGGCGTGTTTTTAACGTAAGTACCGGTAATATGTTAAAACATAACAGAATATGATTTTCCAAATACTTTATTATCATTCATTACCATACATTTTACACTACTTCTCCACATAGTCACAGCCGTTATTCAGGCACTTGTAACGGGAAACCAGCGTTTGTATGCCTTCGTCAAAAAATGATGACGGGAGTTATGAAAGCCAAGTCTGCACTTCTTTTTTCAAATCATTCGTTGAGATGTTTTCCACCAAGAAATTTATTCAGATGAAGATACAGATTAAAATAGCTTGGTGCCAAATCCGGACTGTAGGGAGTGTTCGAATCCTTCCCAACCAAATGATGCGATCATATCTTGAGTTAGTTTGGCTATTTGTGGCCGGGAATAATCACTCATTTTTATTTCCCCATGAACCTCTTAAAACTGGCGATGAATGTTTGCTGGCGTAACATTTCTCGCATTCGAAAAAGGAATTACTGATCTGTCTTCACAGTCGGTGGGTCGTTCGAATGTTTTGAACATTTCGCAACCCCTCACAACAGGAAACACAAAGTGACGATCGCTCACAGCTGCGTCTGGCTTTCTAATGAATGGAGGAAGTGATCGCATGCTCAAAAGCGGACTGCAGCGCTCAAGCGGCAAAACATTAAAATGGTGCCTAGAAAATATGCCTCGTACATTTGTAGATTATAATTATTTTAGGTAGTGTTGATATAGTTTCAACTTTGTTAACAGTTATTTGTATTGTTTACAATTTCAGTTACGTATTTATATCCTTTTGTTATTTAGTATGCTTTGTTTGTGGTAGTCTCCAACTGGGGAAAGCTGAATTTTGTAATAAATTCTGTACAAACACCCTCATGCACACGCACACACGCACACACACACACACACACACACTGTACATTGCAGCGTTTTTGTATACTACAATATATGAAAGAGCCCGTTCTGTCCTAAATGATTCGACCAACTCTTGTGAAATGCATCTCGTAATTGCGTAGAGCAGTGTACTACCAGTGGGTTAAAGACTGCTTGTGTTGAAAACAGCAAACGAGAAGCGGAGGGATGAAGTTTACTTGACATGGGTGGCACGCGGGTCAAGAATGCGCATACCTGTTCTACAAGGTTCCTTTGTTAATTTTGGAGTTAAAACCATATCTTCTAAAGGGTTACGGTGGGGTATTGATCTTTATAATCAAATATATCACGTAGCGTTACATGGTTTATTATATTTTTTACATCTGGAGCGGCATCACTTTTGAGCCGTGACTTGATTGACAGGTTGATGTGCATAATGTTGCATAAGAGGTATAGAAAGTACATGCCTAATCTATATGCTTTCAGAGAAAACAAAATATATAAATTAGTACCACTAATTTCCAAATACACCATTAATGTCTATCAAATTAGCTGGTTAAAAGCTTCGTCGGTCTCGTTCTGCAGATATAACGATCCCATACAAGCATATGCTCATACCATTATATCAGCAGATATAAACCGTTTTGTTAAAAAAATACAAAGGAATTCACTAATTCGCATATGAAAGGAAACTGCCCTGTCCGCACCTAATTTGCATACCCAACCCCCTAGTTAACATAAATAAGAATAGGTCGAAAATTAGGGTATCAAGGTAAATTTTCCGTAATTTACACGTTAAATCCCCTAATTTGCATGCAATATAGGTCACCCCTTCCTTAATTTGCATACTTCAAAATTACAAGGATACTCACAGAGGCTACGCCCATACATTACATTTTTCAAAATCACAAAGTATGCCAACACTGACTTTATCTTTTTGTCACCGGTTACGCCACCTTTTTAAGGCTATAAAGTGTGTCGCTATTCCAATTACATTTTATTGATCCAAATAGTTTGTACATAAAATGACACCATGTTTAATTGATGAATTGTTAACATTTAAAAATTTAAAATTCGAGACAAAGCTTCATGCGAAACATGGTGTATTTTTGAGGGGACTTCTGAGTATACGTCAATTTTCCTCTACACTAAGTACAAAGGACATATATAGCCGCCAAGTAGGAATATCAGATAGCGCTACTGCGGTCATTAACATCGTTGTTACCTTTTCTGAATCGTTTAAAATAAATGTTATCAGACTGCACTGCCTTCTGTTAGGTTTTGCGTCATTAGACCAGTCAAAGCCTGCATTTGCACAATATCCGTTAAATATACCATAAACTGGTAATCTTAGGCTTTCATCACAAAGAAAAAATAACATCCATATTTTAATAAACCTATTTGCTATTGACGTTTTCACAGGTCGAAGACGCCTCGGAACCTAAGATAATGAAAAAAGTGCTATAAGAGAAAAACATGGAAAAAGTACTCACAAGCAATGAAAGCACGTATAGTCGACGGTAGACACAGTAAGGTTGCTTCGTTACGTAAGCTTTTGCGACGCAGATCGACATGAGCGATCCTTCCCGAAAGAATCTTTCACACCAACTGATTGATCTATGTGCATCCAGATCGCGCCCGGTCTTACTTGATTCTCCTACCCTGCGAGGATGAGGGGGAAAGGATTTATTGTAATTGGAACATCTAAACTTCAAAATAATGAATTGCGTTATGCATGTCGTCGCTTGGCAGTCCTACTATTCAATTTAGAAAACACATGCTCTTTACCCGTCGGCAACCTGTCCGTCACTTGGTTAACAGACTGAAAACTAAAAGCTGCCCTCTCTTCTGGCGTGACATCATTAACAAGTTTAAGCATACGAACAGGTCGCTATCTATATTAGTAGCTGGCCTTCACCTGAAATTTATTATTGAAATTGTTTCCTTTGGTGAGATTGCAATGGTAAATGACAATGCCACATCAGATATTATGCAGGATTTCTGGAGTGAAATCTGTGAGAAAGCTCATCATTACGTGTATTATCATTACCCTGAGAGTTCCAATGATTTCATGGATTCATTAGCGTGCAATAAACCAGGTATGTTCTGGCAATAATTTAACAAGCGCCTCGTAGGAAACTATATATACAAACTGCTAAATCGTTCGCCGACTAAATCAACATAGAAGTGGGTCGCACTCGATTGTCAGTAGTGAGGTAATGGCTGATCCACGAGGATAACACAAACGGGATCGCGTCCCATTCTTTCATAGGCTTGCCGATAAACTTAATTGTAATTAAGCTGGACAAGTGAGGTACTATGAGCTTACTTGTTTTACAAATGGCAATGTCATTCATTACGCTAAAGTCTCTTTCAGCTTCTGGGCTGCTAATGGGGACAGAACTATCCATATTTTTGCCTTTGACTATAGATAGTCGTAACCGAGTGCAATGGCTCAGTTGGCAACGTCTGTGGCCCGAATTAGGGAGGTCCCGGGATCGATCCCCGGTGACCACCCACTCTGACCTATTGGTTTTTCGGGGGGTTACCGGGTCTTCAGGCCAATTCTGGAGTGGTTTTCTTCAGCCACCGAATTTCCTGTCACTACCTTGCTTTCCAATCTTCATTTCGTTCATCCTTCATCCCGTTCGTCTCTTTTAGGATCGGAAGTGTTGGCGACAGTGTTTCGGTGCAACCTGACAGCGTAAAAGGATGCTCTTTGTAACTCTCTCCATCCCTTGGCTTTCGGCTGGCTGCCGGGTTCTTTGAACCCCCTTGAGGGGCGTTGAACCCATTGTGTGTGGAGTTGGGCCCCCGGTCTGCATGCCAGTCTGTCGGCTTTTTTATTTATTTATGGACGCTCTTTAACTACTATGGTCCTTAGCGTCCTATTCTATGTTGGGCGTGAAAGACCGGTAATTTTGCTGAGGCCTCTTTATCAGGTTTGAGGTTATTTTACGTGCCGTAAATCTACATCATGGGAATCCGTCCGTCAGGGTGTCTATATCTGGAATACTTAGGGTCCTTGTCATTGTTGTACCGTCACTCCTGGATCCGGTCGCCCGATGTCTCCTTTCGCCTCATCCTTCCTCCCGGTAACTCCCCTCGTGGGGCGTAGGTACAATATCCTCTTTGGATCGGTGCCGAGTCCCCTCCGTAACAGAAGATGAGATTGGATAAAATAGTTAATGGCAAATGAGCAGTGCCCTTTCCTAATACTTTATACTCCACAAAATCTGGGAAATCAGTTTTATCAAGTTGAATTTCAAGATCAGTCCCAAATACCTAACTTGTTTCCCCGTCTAGCCAATTCGTCGTTATCTCTTCGTAATTCTATGAACTTGGTTCCATCAAATCCAACAATTCCATTAAATCCTTATACTGCTCATTGTTGTCAGTCTTTGAATCCTTTTTGCACATTGTCATTATACATAGTAAAATGTTGTGTTCACAATAATCTTGCAGAAGGGCTATAAATTACACATTAAATCAATATTCTTCGTGGAAAATTTCTGTTCTTTCTTTCTTCGAATTGTATACAATTAAATGCATCAGATTCCACTAGATGTGATACTTCTTTCTCGTGGTTTCCGATCCCATCTTTAAGAAGGTACATTGTACTCATTGTGCATTTTATAACGCTATCAGTTTTCTTCATAGCTGTTGATCGTGACTAAGATGTCTGATAAAACCAAAGTTTCTTGCAATTCAGTCAATAAAGCCAAATCTTTAAAAAAAAGTTTGTTAATCATTTTCTTCGCAATCTCCGACAAATTCTTCCTTTCCAAGTGCATGTATGATGATGGATATGCTCTCCAAACGACCAATGCTGCCCTTAAACTGCATGCTACCCTACGTGGGCCAAAACGTGTCCGTTTTATAATTACAATTTATAAATCCACTTCAATTTCTATTTGGTGTTTATTGGATTGGTGATACATGGAATAACGTTCAGCTAATAATACCTTGAAATGATTGGCTTTACTAACTTGAATGGACTCGTCAAGAGCTAACTGAAGGCAGTGGCTTATATAGTGCTATACCATAATGTTTGGAAACTTATCAGTCAATGATTTTGAAACGCCGGATTTCCTACCAAAAGTAATGCTTGCGCCATCTGAGCAAAACGCCACAAAACTGTTGGATAAATTATCTTCATCAAATTCGTAATAATCCAGGCATTTCATGAGACAGTTGAACACTTCAATGCTGTAGTAGAAGTTCTGTAAGATCCACGAAAATATTTGCAGGTTCAGAATCAATAGCACATTGTAAATAAGCAATAAGTACACTATATTTGGCAATGGTTGACGCCTTATCTATTGTTATGGAAACGTTTGCATCGGCTTAATGATATAGTTGAATAAAATTTTTCTTATTTATTCAGAAATATGCTCAATTATATGAATACATAAAAATCATGAGTGGATACAGTGACCTATATCAACGCAACTTTTCTTTTGCAATTCTAACAGGGCATTGATATCTGACACTGGTCTGTTTTTCTGCGCAAGACAGTAAACCGTGTTGAAAATTGTAACTGTGATATCTATTGATTTACTATTACAATTGTCAACTAACGTGTAGAACATTTTCTTGTTTTATTGTTCAATTACCTTAGTTATTGTTAAATGTGACACTGACAACGCGCGCTTCATAATTTTTTCCTAAGAGATACCTGCCGCATCTGTTTGTTATTTCCGTTAACAGTAACTACAGAGTTCGCCCATTCATTAGACAAATAGGTATGTTTGTCCCATTCTACTCGCATGTTTGCTTCATCCGAACATATTTTACATACCAGCTTTTTAATTTTGATGACCAACCATTCATACTGATTCTTGAAATATTCGAATTGACTATTTGACTAACAATCGGTGATAATATTACTCTTATCATCACCCAAATTCTCTGTAGATTTTGAATATCTGAACTTACTGGTTTCTGCTTCAAAACCAGGACTTATTACGTGCGATTTCTCATCACTTGAGAGGTTTTCCGTAACCTTGTCCGTCCAACTTTTCAAATTTAATTCTCTAATAGATGTATTGGTAACTGTTACGTTTTTACAATCACCTGCATTGGTTTAATTTGTGTTTCTCTCTTAAACAAACACCTTAATGAACTTTGGCCCTTTGCATCAGAAACATTTCATTTTAGCTAACCCAATAACACCACTGAGCAAAAGCTATGTCTAATAAGACACTGAGAAATTAATACTGGCATTAATGACAATGTAACACTATACCCTATCCGCGAAACTTTTCTTGATCCTACATTTAACAGGAAGAGGGTGTTCGAGGCACTATTCCCGCCTTGTTTACGGCAGTGCTGCCAACCAAACAGGAGTCAAAAGTGAACTAAACGGAAAATAGTAAGCAGATTGTAACCTGTCCGAAACGCTGTTTCTCTACTTCATTGTGAACAGTTCGTTTCCGAGGAGGAGTCCGAAGTGTTCTTGCGACGTATCTGGCATTTCCTCCGAAAAAAGTACCAGGCCTATGTTCGAAAACAAAATTAATTCAATTCTCCAATGCATTACCTTACTGTGTCCATTAAACAAAATTAGTAACTGCAATTTTCAAGACTTTGTAATTATACCACCATGGCGTATACCTGTGCGATTCAATTTCAGTGTTTAGTGTTTTTTGCTCCTTGGCAATGAAGATAACCGAACCTTAACGATTGCGTAGAAAGTCGCCAACAATCAGTTCAAATGTTGCTAAATTTTTATATTTTCAAGCAGTCATTTAACCAGGATGTAAAATATGATATTTTTAAATTAGGAAAGAAACTTCATTTTGTTGATTTTTCCTCGGGAGCTATTCTAACAAGTGGCTCGAAATGAATATAAATATTTAAAGGAGCCCTGCGAGCCTTCTCCAGCACATCCCTGCAATAAACCATCACATCACGATCAGATGTCTTAATCGGTTGCGAGAACTACCTAAGAGGGAAATTGTAAGGAATGCATTATTCTTTTATACGTATGATTTTAGAGCCATTTAAAAATCGTTAAATGAAATTTATCTTTTTTTTAGAGGAACTTCTTTAGGAGAGGAATGCCTTAGCGATGTGGATGAAACAGAAGCCTTTGTTGCAAAGCACGTATTACAGCGTCACACAGAAACATGTAATGATTATATGCATACTGTACTATACAGAGAACCTTCGCAGCACGATTGCATGTCCTCATCATCTTATACAATGAGAATTGCAGCGTCTACCAGCACAAGAAAAGGAAGTGGAACAAGCAGTACTAAAACTATATCAGAAATTATTTCTAATATTACTAATGTATAGCTAATTCTCTTAAAAAAGTTCTCTTTTATAGAATTCCTATTATGACACCTAGTTCCTTTGTATACATCATGAACCTAACATGTGTTAGGGGCTTTTAGTTAAACACTTTGGCATGTATGATTAAATAGCACAAAGATGTCTGGGCTGGGATATTTACAGCTGCTTAAATTTTAAGTCTGATTTTGACGGCTCCATTTACAGTCCCCAGGACTGATGTGAGCAGTGTATGATGATGATGATGATGATGATGATATGCGGTTTAAGGGCGCTAAACTGCAAAGGTCATCAGCGCCCTTACAATGTATAAAATATAAAGTCAAAATATAAAAGACAGGTAAAAGAACCGCATAATTAAAAAACGACACAAACCCGCGATGTCCAGCAAGCTAAAAATAACAATAATAGAACAATAATAACAATAATAACAATAAAAGTAATAACAATAACAGTAATAACAATAAAAATATCCAAAAAACCGACACACTGAAAGCAAAGGCAATAAAAGATTAAAACGTGTCAAGAACTGTAGAATGCGAGGGACATGAGCGCCATATATCCACTGGGGAGTAAGTCCCTATTAAAACATACAGAAGAAAATAACAAAGCTAAGTGACGCTCAGCGCATCAAATGCGACGATTAAAACCAATATCACCTATAAAACGTAAAAGGCATTCTACAGCATGCGCGTCGTCTGCCAAAACGTTGGCTACACCAACAAGCAGACCCACGCGAACGCGCAGTGGAGCTAAAACTTGACACTCAGATAAAATGTGACGCACCGTTAAGGGCACGTCACACTGCTGACACAGGGGAGCGGGATCACCACTGAGCAGGTAACTATGACTAAAACGACAATGTCCAATTCGTAAACGGGCTAAAATTACCTCTTCCCGACGTGAAGAACGAGAAGAGGTACCCCAGATCAACGGGAGAGTTTTAACCTCCAGCAACTTGTTCCCCCGGAGGGCCGTCCACTCATCGCGCCAGCGCGAGAGGATGCGGCGACGTAAAATAACACACGAATCTGACGAGGGAACAACAGCGGTAAAAAATCTGGGTAATAAAATCGCCGATTTCGCAGCGGCGTCGGCAGACTCATTACCTGAGATGTCCACATGACCTGGAATCCACATGAAGGAGACGCTGATGCCCGAGACACCAAGCGAGTGGAGCAGGTCATGTATGCGCTGTACAAGTGGGTGGTAATGGTACAGCGCATGAATAGTCTGAAGGGCACTCAGAGAGTCCGTACAAATAAAACAGTGCTGTAAGGCGTGCCGCTGAATGTATAAAACAGATTGATAAATGCTAAAAAGTTCGGCGGTAAAAATTGAACATTGTCCAGGTAAACGAAACTTAAAACTACAGTGACCAGAAACAAAGGCACATCCAACTCCAGCTTCAGCCTTAGATCCATCGGTATAGATAAAATGGAAGTCCCCGAATTGAGCCCGTACTTCTAAAAAAGCCGATCTAAAGACTGAAGCAGAGGTCTCAGTCTTCGTCATCGACGTTAGCCCAAGGTGACAGTGGGCCTCAGCGCGGGACCATGGAGGAAAACGCGTTTCCCCCCGTGGAAGGGCCGGCGCTGGCGGAACGTCTAAATGCCGAAGGAGCTGTCGAAAGGGAACCCCTGGTGGGAGCAAAGCAGAGGAGCTAATAAAATAGTGACGATCAAGTAACTCCTCGAAAAATAACTCGAAGGACGGGTGGTCAGGCAAGCTTGAGAGTCGACAGGCATAGCTGCACAAGAGCATCTCACGCCTGAAGGACAGCGGAGGCTCTGCAGCTTCAGCATACAGGCTAAAAACAGGGCTGGTTGGAAAGGCCCCTGTAGCGACTCCTATGCCACGATGATGAATGGCATTCAATCGACGTAACACAGATGGACGTGCCGACGAATAAACAATACACCCGTAATCAAGCTTGGATCGGACCAAAGAGCGATAAAGGCGAAGAAGGACGGTCCGATCAGCTCCCCAGGATGTGCCACCTAAAACACGTAAAATATTAAGAGAACGGTCACACTTTGCTTTTAAAAAGGAAACCTGCGAGGTCCAACACAACTTTCTATCAAAAATAAACCCCAAAAATTTCGCCTCGTCTGCAAACTGAAGTATCCCTGGCCCAAGATGGAGAGAGGGCGGAGGGAAATACTTCCGGCGCCAGAAGTTGATGCAGACGGATTTCTCGGCGGAGAAATTAAAGCCGTTGGCGTTACTCCAGAAGTAGAGACGGTCGATACAGCTCTGGACACGGCGTTCGAGTAGACAGGTCCGCCGTGAACTGCAATAAATAGCGAAATCGTCAACAAAAAGGGACGATGAAATGCCAGGTGGAATACAATCAACAATGGGGTTGATAGCAATCTCAAAAAGTGTGACACTGAGTACAGAGCCCTGCGGTACTCCGTTCTATTGAATAAAACGACTAGATAAAACCGAGCCCACACGTACACGAAAGACGCGGTCCGTCATGAACTCCCGAAGAAACATGGGAAGACGACCGCGGATATTCCATGCGTGAAGTGTACGTAAAATGCCGCCCCTCCAACAAGTGTCATAAGCTTTCTCCAGGTCAAAAAACACAGCCACGGTTTGACACTTTCTCAGAAATCCATTCATAACATGCGTCGACAGGGACACCAGATGGTCGACGGTAGAGCGATAGCGACGAAATCCGCACTGAGCGTTCGTAGAAGTTTCTGAGACTCAAGCCACCATGTCAACCGCCCGTTGATCATGCGCTCCATCACCTTGCAAATGCAACTGGTGAGGGAGATAGGGCGGTAGCTGGAAGGTAGTTGGCGATCCTTCCCAGGCTTAAGAATAGGGACAATGGTGGCTTCGCGCCAAACGGAAGGAAAAAGGCCGTCTTGCCAAATACGGTTATAGACCTGTAAGAGAAAGAGTTTACTGTCGGCTGAAAGGTGCTTTAACATCAGGACATGAATGCCGTCCGGCCCAGGAGCGGAGTGCCTAGAGCAATGAAGAGCGTGCTCCAGCTACCTCATTGTGAAAAGTTCATTATAACACTCATTATTAGGAGACCGAAAATTAAAGGTGTCGGAATCCAGCCGGTCGTTGATAGAGCGAAAGCCGGCGGAATAATGGTTTGCACTGGATACCGCCTCAAATGCAGCACCCAGAGTGTTAGCGATGGCAGCCGGATCCACTATAGTGGCATTGGAAACCTGAAGGCCAGAAACAGCACAATGCGACACTTTACCTGAGAAGCGACGAAGTTTATCCCAAACAACAGATGAAGGCGTAAAGCGATTAAAAGACTCGACAAAACGAGTCCACGACGCCTTCTTGCTATCTGAATAATGCGACGAGCCCTGGCGCGCGATTGTTTAAAAGTCACCAAATTATCAATTGTAGGGTGTCGCCGAAACACCCTAAGCGCAGTTCTACGGGCACGAACGGCGTCCCGACAATCCTCGTTCCACCACGGAACAGGTGGCCGCCGAGGTTGAGAGGATGAACGGGGTATAGCGCGTTCGGCGGCAGCAAAAATAATAGACTTAAGGTGCTGCACTAGGTGGTTAATATCGGAGAAGGGCTGGTCGTCAAAATGCACGAGGCTGGAATACAAGCTCCAGTCGGCTTTTGCGAATATCCAGGTAGGTACTCTGGAATGCTGTACGTGGTGCGACAAAAGAGAGACGATGCAGGGTTAATGGTCGCTGGAGTAGGTGTCAGCGACGACGTTCCACTGAAGATGATGAGCAAGCTGGAGGGAACAAATGGCAAGGTCCAGGTGAGAGAATGTACCAGAAGAATCAGAAATAAAAGTAGTTGCACCGGTATTGAGGATGGAAAGATTGAACTGATAAAAAATGTCGGAAAGAAGAGTTCCCCTCGCACAAGCCCTTGGCGAACCCCATAGAGGGTGATGGGCATTAAAATCTCCCAACAGAAGAAATGGTGTTGGGAGAGCGGACAGGAGAGCTCGAATGTCCGCGGGAGCGAGGGGAGACGATGGAGGTGAATACACAGAGCAATCAGAAAAGAAGAAACTGGGTAACTGCAGTCTAATGGCAACAACTTGCATGTCGGACGTAAGTGTGATAGTTTTAAAATGAACGTCATTACGCACTAAGAACATGACACCTCCATGAGCAGGAGTACCCTCCTCCGGTTCAAGGTCGTAGCGAACCGGAGTATATCCTCGGAGATCAAAAGGATCGTGAGGGCGAAGCTTAGTCTCCTGCAAACACACGACCATAGGCGAATGGGAACGCAATAAAAGTTGCAGTTCCGCCCTATGCGATCGTACACCACGTACATTCCAGGTCAGGATAGCCATTAAGAAAGAAGGGATAAACTGTCTACTTAGAAGGGCGGCTTAGAATTACCTTTTGTTTAACCTTGGGGCTCGGGATTTTGGTATGGAGTTGGTCAGACTCCATAGCTTCCTCGGAGGGAGGGCCCACGCGCTCAGTGCCAGAAACCGACAGTGTATGATGAATAGTGCTGCACAGTGAAAAAAGCTGTTTCTCTTCAAGAGAGGATAATTCTCTCTATCATAATAGGAGCTTTGCTATTTACAGTAGATTTCATACAGTCTAAGCTCATATCATGCTAAGGGTAACATTCACTAATAATAAAGAGTCTCAAATTAGTGACGTTACTGTGTTCAAACTCTGTGTAGTTTTTAGTATGATCTCCTAATCTTGCAGTCTGAGCTCCCACAATAACGAAGCGTGACTTTTCCAGTTTTAATGCTGTTGCCACATTCCAAGTGATGGATCTATTTTGAGGAGCTAACAAACTGGGTATTAAGATGCATAGACCGGAAAGCAATATGTAGCGTATTATCGGCTTTGATGATCCTAAGAATCTGTACCCTTTCAGAATTAGAAAAACAAATTACAGGTATCCTACATTCTATTCCAGTTGGCTTAATATTGTATTTCTCATCATGCATCGACTGAATAAAAGTTTTAGTATATTTTGATCGTATGAATATCAATTCAAACTTGCTGTTGCAAATCATCGTTAGCAGGTAACATAGAGAGAATCACTATAGCATTGACGAATCTGCTTGCAGTATATACTACATCAACATATTCACTACGATAGGTCCATCCAACATTCAACAAGCGATTCGATTCCATAGGATTGAGGGCTGCATTACTACACATTGTTGCCGAAATTCCAGGATTTCTTATTCTAGTTGTAGCACTCATATCTAGTCGAATTTAATAAAAAAAATCAAATGTATTGAGTTACGATAAGCTTTTCTGTAGTATGAGATCCATCTGTCTTCGTAAGAGATGTTTCGATGTAAAGATAACTTCTGTTAGATTATGTGCAAGAATTTTCAACTTGGCAAGGCATTCTGAGAGAGAGAGAGAGAGAGAGAGAAGTGGGAGGATAAAGGGCGCAAAACCAGAAAGGTCATTAGCGCCCGCCACAGATAAAATACAGGTTAGTGAGCAGTTAAAAAAAAGCCAAACAGACAATAGGGCCGAGAAGGAAAGACATAAAAGCTATAAAATGTCAGGTTAAAAGTCCACGAAAAAGAATAAAAGAGTCAGTGTCAGAGACTGTAGAACGAGAGGCTTAAAACAAGGCAGCTAAAAAAAAAATAAAACAAAATGGGTCTATAACACTAAAAACCAGAAAGAACGAACGCAGAGTGGTCAAACGCTGTCCTGGAAGCTGCTGCGCCGAATGAAAGTTAAAACACGTTCCATAGCCAACATGTTGTCCGCTAAAATGTCGGGCAATGCTACGTCCATCTGCAGAGCAGTACGAAGAGTAGCGAAATACTGACACTGCTCTAAAACATGCCGCACCGTCAACGGCGCACCGCAACGATTACAAACGGGAGCGGGCTCACGGCGCAACAAGTGACAGTGGCTAAAACGACAGTGCCCGATTCGAAGTCTACATAAAATAACCTCCTCCCGACGGGAGGATCGGGAAGAAGTAGCCCAGGCCGAGGGTAAAGGCTTTATCTCCCGCAATTTGCTAGCCTGGACAGAGGACCAGGCAGAAAACCATAGAGAGAGAATAGACTTCTTTAAATAGTGACTAAAATCGTCCGCAGGAACAGAGGAGCTAAAACAAGAACGAGAGAAAATAGCGCTCTTGGCAGCAGCATCTGCACCTTCATTACCAGGAATGCCAACGTGTCCAGGAACCCAGACAAAGAATAGGCTGACTCCATCAGAGGTAAGCCAGTGGGAACAATCCTGGAGACGCTGCGCGATAGGATGGCGTACGTACAGCGCACGAAGGCTAGAAAGGGCGCTTAAAGAGTCCGTGCAGATAACACAATTCTGCAGACCACGTTGACGGATAAAAGACAGAGCTTGTTCCAGAGCAATAAGTTCAGCAGTAAAAATCGAGCACTGGTCAGAGAGACGAAACATAAAACGTTCTACACCAAATAAAAAGGCACATCCAACTCCACGGTCATCCTTTGAGCCGTCGGTATAAATAAAACAATGGCTGCCAAAGTGAGACTGAACTTCGGCAAAAGCCGAACGGATGACCGGAGCGGGGGTCGTGGACTTAGGCATGGACGTCAAATCAAGGTAGCAAGATACTCCAGAATGCAGCCAAGGGGGGAACTGTGTGTGACGTCGTGGAAGTATAGTGGGCAATGTGATATTTAAATTCCGAAGTATCCGGCAGAAACGTACCCCTGGCGGGAGCAAGGCCAGGGGTCGAGACGCATAATGACAATCCAGCGAGTCCTCAAAGAAAGACGAATAAGTGGGGTGTTGAGGCATACAGGACAACCGGCAAGCATAGCTGCAAAGAAGAACGTCACGACGATAAGAGAGCGGAGGTTCTGCAGCTTCTGCACAAAGACTCAAAACAGGGCTAGTACGAAAAGCACCAGGAATGCCAACGTGTCCAGGAACCCAGACAAAGAATAGGCTGACTCCATCAGAGGTAAGGCCCTGGTGGTGGACTGGATTCAAGCGACTCAGGATGGAAGGTCGTGCAGCAGAATACACAATACACCCATAGTCAAGCTTAGAGCGAACCAATGATCGATAAAGTCGCAAAAGGACCGTGCGATCTGCACCCCAGGATGTGCCACTTAAAACACGTAAAATACAAAGAGAACGTTCACACCTTGCTTTCAAATAGCTGATATGCGACGACCAACACAACTTCCTATCCAAGATTAACCCGAGGAATTTCGTTTCGTCCGAAAATGGGAGGAGTGCCGCACCGAGTCGGAGACAAGGTGGAGGGAACTCTTTACGGCGCCAGAAGTTAACGCAGACTGTCTTCTCCGGAGAAAATTGAAACCCGTTTGCAACGCTCCAGGAGTGAAGGGAGTTAAGACATTGCTGCAGTCGGCGTTCCAAAAGACAGGTGCGACGAGAAGTTGCGAAGATGGCGAAATCGTCAACAAAAAGCGATGAGGAAATTCCAGCTGGAACACAGTCAGCAATGGGGTTAATCGCTATAGCAAACAGTGTGACGCTGAGTACCGAGCCTTGAGGAACTCCGTTCTCTTGGATAAAAAGTGAAGATAAAATCGATCCCACGCGCACACGAAATATCCGGTCCCTCATAAACTCACAAATAAAGGCAGGGAGACGACCACGGAAACCCCACAGATGGAGTGTACGAAGAATGCCAGTCCTCCAACATGTGTCATAAGCCTTCTCCAAGTCAAAAAATACTGCCACAGTCTGGCACCCTCTCAGGAAGCCGTCCAGAATGGAGGTCGAAAGATGGAAAAGATGATCCACAGGAGAACGGTGTCGGCGAAAACCACATTGTACATTCGCTATAAGGTTCCGAGACTCAAGGCACCAGACCAAACGCCCGTTGATCATGCGTTCCATAACCTTGCAAATGCAACTGGTTAAGGAAATCGGGCGATAGCTAGATGGTAGGTGGCGATCCTTTCCGTGTTTCAAAACTGGAACGATGGTGGCTGCTCGCCAACCTGTAGGAAGAGTACTAGTTTCCCAGATGCGGTTGTAAATCTGAAGGAGAAAGCGCAGTCCAGCAGAGGAGAGATTTTGAAGGAACACCACGTGAATAGAATCAGGCCCAGGTGCGGTAGGCTTAGAAGATGCTAGGGCATGCTCTAGCTCGCGGAAGGTAAATGGGCGATTATATACCTCCTGGTTGCTGGAGTGAAAAGAGAGTGCATGGGCCTCCACCGCGGCCTTGTGTGGAGGAAAACCGGGGTCATAACGGGCAGAGCTGGAAATGCGTTCAAAGTTCTTGCCGAGGGTGTCGGCAATAGCAGGTGGTTCGCAAATAGTACTAGAGCCTACCCGAAGACCGGGAATAGAAGAAGAACGGGTCTTGCCGGCCACACGCCTAAGTTTGTCCCAGACAACCGATGTAGGTGTAGAGCTATTGAAACCGGCTACATAGCGCTCCCAGGAGGCTTTCTTGCTGATGCGAATTACTCTGCGAGCCTTAGCGCGTAATTCTTTATAACGGACCAGATTAGCAAGAGTAGGGTGCCGCCGAAATACCCTAAGAGCACCGCGTCGTGCACGAACGGCGTCCCGACATTCCGCGTTCCACCAAGGGACCGGTAAACGCCTGGGATGTGAAGACGTGCGGGGAATGGAACGTTCGGCAGCGGCGAAAATGACTACGCAGGTGTTCCACCATGAGATCCACAGAGGAAAAAGCGCAGTGAGAAAACCGCGCTAGACGGGAAAAAAGGGTCCAGTCAGCTTTGCGGAACTGCCATTTAGGAAGGACAAGTGAATCGACAGAAGAAGACAGGAGAGTAATTACGCACGGAAAGTGATCGCTAGAATGTGTATCAGCTATGACATACCATTCCATACGATGAGCAAGCTGCGCAGAGCAAAGACACAAATCCAGATGGGAAAATGTGCCGGTTGAATCGGAGAGAAAAGTGGGTTCGCCGGTATTCAGAACAGAAAGGCAGTGCTGATCAAGAAGTGCAGCCAAAAGTTCGCCCCTCGCGCACGCCCTAGGAGAACCCCAAAGAGGGTGGTGTGCATTGAAATCCCCCAAGAGTAAATAAGGGGCAGGGAGCTGTAAAATCAGGCGGTCTAGGTCATCCTGTGCAAGAGGAGAAGAAGGAGGAACATAGAGGCTACAGATACAGAAGTTAAAACCAGGAAGAGAAAGGAGGATCCCAACAGCTTGCAGAGGTGTGGCAAGCGGAACCCGATTATAAAACACATCATCGCGAACAAGTACTGTAACACCACCGTGTGCAGGAGAACCATCCGCTGGAGCAAGATCGAAGCGCTCCGGAGTATACCTACGAATGGCAAAGGTATCCTGAGGTCGAAGTTTTGTCTCCTGTAGACAGACGACTAGGGGGTAGTGAGTGTGCAGTAGCATGTCCAACTCCGCTCGGTGTGCACGGAGACCACGGATATTCCACTGAAGGATGTGATTAAGAGCCATAAATATCAAGATAGGCAAGAAGTGCGTGCGGGTAAGGCTATTTAATAGCCGCAGTGGATCGGTTGAGTTTCACCTTTTTCTTCCGGGTAGGACTGCGCCCCGGCCGAGAATGCGCAGGCCTCTCGAATCCCTCCGTGCCACCATCGCTGCTAACTGAATCTGAGCAGGTGGTGCGAGTCCTGGAGCGAGAACGGGAGCGACCCGTGGGACGACGAACAGGTGATTTGCGACTGGTGTGGTCAAGAGAGGTGGAACCTGCGGTCGAAGCTGATGGGGCGGAAGCATCGTTTGTGCGAACAGGAACCGGCGAGGGAAGTACCAGATCCGAAGGTTTATCAGTTTGGACCCCAATGGAAACCTGCGAGGGCGAGCCGGGAAAGGTCTGCACAACGGCATCCTGTTTCCGGACACCGAGGCGGACGGCAGCTGAATACCTCATGGTGGATGTAGGGTGTAGTTCGTGATAGCGCTTCCTCGCTTCTGGAAAGGTCAGGTGTTCCTTCACTCGAATCTCCTGTATGGTCTTTTCCTCCACAAAGCGTGGGCATTCCCTAGAGTTCGACGGGTGTGCACCCCCACAGTTTACACAGGTGGGGTCCGTAGCACACATGGAATCATCGTGACTGTCGCTTCCACAACGAGGACAAACTAGTGAGCCAGTGCAACGTTGTTGTGTATGACCGAATTTCTGGCAGCGATAACAACGCATGGGGTTAGGTACATAGGGACGAATAGCTGCGCGCTCATAGCCGCACAAGATGAACTGCGGTAGCACGGTTCTTTCAAAGGTAAGAAAGACCGTGCGCAGCGGAAACGGTTGATTGTTCCTCCTCCCGATTAGCCTGTATGCCGCAATAACACCTTGGTCGGAGAGACAGTTGACGATGTCTTCATTAGAAAGTCCGACCAAACATGAAGTCGTAACCACACCACGACAGCTGTTAAGGGTTTTGTGTTTGTCCACAGTCACTGGGTAGGAACCCAGTAGACTGGCCTTTAGCAGTTTAACGGCCTGGGCGTCTTGTGCAATTTCAATCAGTAAGCTTCCATCCCTACACCGTGTAGCATTCTTCACAGGACCACAGATTCTATCAACCTCCCGCTGAATGTAAAAGGGGCTGAGGTGCTTCATATCTTTGCTGTCGCTCTTTAGCCGCATAACGAAAAAACGAGGTGTTGAATTAGTGGAGCGCAGAGGAGCCATAATGGAAAGGTCCCCCTTCCGGAACCGTCGGCGTCAGCCTGCCATCCGGGGGGTGTAGAAGAAAAGACACCTGAATCTTCCGGTCTGTGCCGGCCTGGAGCACCCGCTCCAGGCCTGATCTCAGAGAATACCTCAGAAAAGTTACCCTCCGACCGTCACTACTTACCGGTTTACGACACGTTCACCATAGGCAGGCCCGACTTCACGCCCCTACCACTGGAATAACCGCCAGTGGCCCCCCACTTTAGGCCACGCCGCCTCAACAGAGTCAACGTGGATTCAGGGGACTTGTGGTAGATTACATCGGGCCCCAGAGAGCGGTAACACGTCGAGCCCCCCCGGACAACCCAGCCACTCGCGGTCGCCGAACTGTCCGAGGGGCACCCGGCCCCTATGGGGCTACGTGGGTGTACGTGACAATGGAACGGCTCCGCACCTAGTGTCGCAGGAAAGGGGTAGTGAGGAGGGTTCACTCAACCTTCACGCTTGAGACCTCCGGAGAGCACACAAGTTGAAAGCTGCGCCGAAACCGTGGGACAGCAACCACGGAAATAGAAAAGATCCCTGTTGGTGAGACAGGAGTAAATAAGCCTAAGATGCCTAAACCTAGTATAAGGAATAATTCTAGAAGAGGAAGAGTAAAGTAAAGAAACAACGTGGCTAGTCCAGATGGGGGTGAGGGGATGAATATGACGATGATTGGCTCGGGAACCCCCGGGTGCGCCAAAAACCCGTACTCACATAACGTGAGCCCCTGAAGGGGCAAGGCATTCTAATTCCATCATTTACATCCAGCGCCGAAGTGTTGTAAGGTAGAAAAACATGCTCTTCTTCTTTGGTGATCTTGTCACCAAACGCTGAACTTAAAATATTAACTATAGGGTTTTGTAACTTAGTCTCGCGAGGACCTCTCTGTTAACAGATGTTAACTCTTTGACAGATGGCGACACAGTATGACTTAATTGCGTTAGACGCGATCTGTTATATCATATGTGAGGTCTTTCTTATTGCAGTTGCGTCTGACGTGAAGCGTTATGATACTAACCTCGTTTCTGTAGTTGATTGGCTTCCGTACTAGTCTACCACTCAAATTGTGATTTTATCTATATCGTTTTTATCTATGACTGCTAAACATACTAGATTTGATACTCCTTGTGAAATGTGATATCCTGGTGGAACAGAAGGAAAAATCTCGTAGGAAGAGTAACCACTTTTATCATTAGTGAAAGATCCTGTTGCAATACTACACTAGATTCGTATGATACTCACTTGAAATATATTCACAAGCTAATTAGATTCAGGAACTAAACCAGCAAGAATGATTTCGGTATCAAAAGAAAATCTAAAAGCGAGCTTACAAACCTGGCCTTAGAAAAATTAACTGCGTAAGGACATTTAATTTCTAATTTCATTGTATTATTATCATCTGGACGCATGAAGAAGATATCCTTACCCTGCTTTCTTATTACTGAGAAATATATTAACATTCGCAATTTCGTAGGTGCCATAGGCAATTTCAATGACTTCAAGCTTACCACTATGGATATAATGAAAAATATTATTGCACATATCTACATTAGGGATACGCTTTAAAATTTAAGAGCGTCACTTAAAAATGTACTTCAGAATCAAGATGTAGAAGAGGGTTTATGTATGATAAAAATATCTGTCTCTGATCTGCTCA
This sequence comes from Deroplatys truncata, assembly GCA_030765065.1. Classification (NCBI taxonomy): domain Eukaryota; kingdom Metazoa; phylum Arthropoda; class Insecta; order Mantodea; family Mantidae; genus Deroplatys; species Deroplatys truncata. Next base: position 376,489,734 of record CM060990.1, read on the forward strand.
CGGTAATTGTATACCTCAATTTCAGTATGAAAAGTCGCAGCCGTTATAATGATAGAAATTGCAGGCGCAGATGACAACGGAAATTTGAATTAAGATTTTGATATCTTTGCATATCAGATATACCCTTAACGTCACTGAAATAGCTATCAATCTCAGACGATGGTTTCAAGCTACCAAGACTGTCAGAATAATTTCATATTACCATATTTCCTTACTGCAACCCAGTGCGTTCCTTTATTCTCCGAAGTACCAGGATTTACAAAATTCTTTCCTGAAACAATGTTTTGAGGCTGGTTTATCGAGCATGTATACGGCTCTAAAATGAGGAATGTATAAGTTTTGGGCATAAATTTCAATCTCTATGTTAGTTAACGCGTTTTGTGTTATCTATATAAGCCAGTTGCTGAGCTTTTTTAAATTCTTTAAACCTTTGCCTTTAGTCCCTTAGTTTTTGCGCTTCTCACGATATTAGCAGCAGCTCAATATGAGTTCATCGGTAGCATTGCTTAAAATCCTTCACTTAAACGCTTGCTCTTCTTCTTGTTCCTAAGCCCTCTTGCTTTACTCTTTATCTTCTTATTACGCCTTAGCATTTCAGCCAGTTTTCTATAAGCAGCATTTCTCATATTTATAGCACAGGCAATTTAGCAGCACCTTCTGCCGGAGGACTAAAGCTGCGATGATTGGTATCAATGGTGTCAATCCTCCTCCCTTCTGGTTGCTCTTTCTTGCACCCACGGAAATCTTTCGCTTCATGATTGAAGATAGAAGTCTCGCTGCTAGCTTCTCTCCCCATTCTCGTCTGTAGATTGAACTCGATTACAGGACTTGTCTGCAAGTGCTGTATCTGGCAAATGCTTTTAGTCAATGTCCTTGTTCTCCGGGTATGCAATATCCTGTTGTTTACAGGCCTCCTCTAAGTTGCAAATTCTGGGTTGCCTCTCTGTAACCCTTTCTATAGCTTAGTTTCAGGCCTAGGAAACATGTAACTTGGCAAGCGGGCTTCAAATGGTAGTAAATTAATTACAGAATGAATAATTCCAGAATCCTCTCATATCATATCATTCCTGTAGATCTCATTTTATACTAAATTTGCTATATACATGAAACGCAATTTTCTAGGTTTAGGTTCAGACCTAACCCAAACTAACTTAAACAGACATAGTCCCGACTCATCTTCTGACAGTAATGTGTAAAATTTGCTTTTTATAAAATATTAACATTTGCATATATTATACCCACTGCAACTTCCTTTTCTAGCTTTAGTTAAGATGGAGCTCCTTAAGCAGCAGTGCTCTCTACCTATATAGATATTTGCTTTTGAAAATAATGTGAGAAATAATCGCCATGGCATTCTCCTTCCTGCTAATTTCAGAACACTTATAACTAGGTAGCTCTAGTGTAGGGAAAACTAATCTATTGATCATCACGCTACTTCACGAGAATGGTATATGTTTTGAAAACAAATATATATATATACGCAGTTCCTTTATCAGACTAAATGTCAGTACATCTTAAAACTGTAGGAAACATTGCGGATGTAGAAGTTAACACTTCTGATAATCATTATAATGTAGTTCAAGCGCTTGAAAACCAAAGTAAAGTTAATGTTTATATTTGACGATGTTATTATCGGAAATAAGTTAAGATTACACCAGTTTACAGCATGAGAGACACCATAATGTTGATGCAGTGCATATCGCACACCTATGCTAAGGTACCAAAACCTTTAATTAGGGATAATGCAAACTTGATTGAACACTTCAAGCAAGGTATTTTAAATCTGAAGCTTATCTGTGCAGATTATGTAAACACTGACATGAGCCAAAACAAGTTTAAAGATTTGTGTAAAAGCATGTGAGAGAGTGGAGATGCAAGACCTTTAGTTGTCATAGTTCTGGTGTCCACGTGAACGATGAGCCTTGTAGGAATGGATTTGTTGTACATATTAAAGTAGATATCGTTGAAAATGTTCATTGCTAGTTAATAATGAGCAACGACAAGTTCGGTTCCCAGAGGAGTGCTCCAGTTAGAAGATCGCTTGATCGATATATCCCAAATGGAGATATCGGAGGAAACACCATATTTCGGAACCAGAGGTTATGAAATTTGCAATTAATCCTAGAAAGTGATTTTACATATACTCAGGTCTATGTTGATACGATGACGTCTACTGCTAAAAATTGAATGCAAGAGTTCGCCGTAAAGATATTATCTCGTCACATGAATGAATTTGAAGCTTCGCTTTGGAGGCAAATGCACAAATCAGTATAATCAATCAGCAGAAATAGCTAATTTTTCAAAGAATACAGCCAACAGGCTCAATAGTTCAGTGAATCAGTTCAAGTCATTGATAACAGAGTCCTTGGAAAAGCTAAAACGAAGGAAAACATATTTGGGAGTGTCATCATGTATAAACAATCAATAAATGAATGCCTTAAACACCAACATAAAGTTACTGTTGGATACAAAGGTCACAAGACTAATCTCACATGCCCTGAGTAAGCTACTCTGATACTGCAAAGCATATTAAATATTATGTCTGACGAAATTAATCGTCAAATGAAATATGTGAATAAGGATACTGATCGTGCAAGATCATCAAATTCACACATAGCTAACGCTCTTGATACTGATTAAGAATTCATCTTGCTTTATCGAGAGGACAGCGTATCATTCATCTTTAAGCATTTCCTGTCAGACAGTGGTTCATATATACTCTCTACAGCACTTAAATGTTATATATTTGCAATAGCGGGAACGCTATTATCATGCTGTATCATAAAGTAAGAACTAGTGCTTTGACTGGTGAATGTGCGATCACTCAGAATAGAAGGAATATTAAGGTGGCAACAAATGGAAATATTCTTTAAACTTGTCCAGTGCCCTGTAAGAAAGGTAACTGCATAAACTTCATTCCACTTGCACATCTCGGCTCAGATGACCACACTTTACGCAAAGAGCTAGTGACCTTACAAACTGTTATGCTGACCTATACTATGATTTGGATGCAACCTCTTAATAGAATCTCAATTTCAAGATGGATACCGAGAGCATAAGACCTACAGAAATTGTAGATAAGCATACAAAGGTTGTAAAAGAAAAATTAAGATCTACGGAAGATCTCAAGTTTGAGATTCAGCGTGTAATGTTTGAAGTTCTCTAACTCTTGACCACTCCTTTCAAGTCCCCCAGGGGCTCACCTTATGTGAGTACGGGTGTTGGCGTACCCGAGGGTTCCCGAGCCACTCATCGCCATCTTCATCGCTTCATCCCCGTCCGGTCGAGCTGGGTTCGTTCTCGTGACCGGGGAACTCAAGGTAGGCTCTCGTGCGTTATGTGCATTTCATTCCATGCCGCCCCTCGCCATCGTTTCTTTCTTCTCTTCTATTTATGCACATTTTGCCCCACGCCCATTCGTTTACACATCTCTTTTACTTCTTCGCCGGCCTACCTTGCGTGCGAAACGCCCACACAATTTTAGTTTCTTTTATCTTTTTATTTAAATCCTCCGTGGACACAGCCTGACGGATACCCGCGCACTGGGTGCACAGCTGGGTGAGTGGGTAATGGCGCCATTCCCACCACCCAGGGTCGTCATGTAGGGTTTGTGTTCGTATCCGCTGTTCAATTGCAGTCCCGCGGGGGGCCATTGCATGAGCTGCTGACTTCTGACGGCGATTGGGTCCCTCTGTCTATGTTCTGGGAGGTGTGACCCTGAGGTGAGATAGGTATAGATAGGCCACTCACCCAAGCCGGGGTAACGCCCGCGAAGTCAGAGCCCGAGGTCGGAGACGGTTGCAATGGTGGAGGATTTATTTCGCTATGGAGCACCCTTTCTCCATTATTAACAACAAGCGCCGAAAAGTCATTGCAACGGAAGTAGCACCACCAACAGCTGGTTGTTACTTAGTGATTACCCGTACAGAGGAAGGACAATCATTCGAGAAGGTGAACCCTTTTATAATCCAGAAGGGCATTGACTCAATTGCTGGTCCTGTTCATTCCTGCACTCGCCTACGAAACGGTTCATTGTTGGTTCAGAGTAAGTCCGATCAACAAAGTAAGACCTTGCTGCGCGCCACGCTACTCCACGGTTATCCTAACCGTGTTGAGAAGCACCGCACCTTAAATACCTGTCGAGGCGTCGTCACCAACAACAGCATCGACGGAATATCAGACGATGAGCTGGTCGAATATCTTTCCTACCAAAGGGATATAGCGGTTCATCGAGTGCAGGCTAAACGCGATGGTGTATTGGTACCTACTCATATCCTGTTTCTCACGTTCGATGGCGTCGATCTGCCCACTAGTATTTCAGCAGGGTACGAACGTGTTGCTGTGAGGCCCTATATTCCTAGACCTCTCCGTTGTTTCAAATGCCAACGTTTTGGGCATACGCAAGTCTCTTGTAAGAGTGCCGTATTCATCTGTGCCTCATGTAGCAACCGTCACAGGAAGGTCCCGTCAGGGGCTCACGTTATGTGAGTACGGGTTTTTGGCGCACCCGGGGGTTCCCGAGCCAATCATCGCCATATTCATCCCCTCACCCCATCCGGTCCAGTGGGTTCTTCTCGTGACCGGTGGACACAAAGTAGGCTCTCGTGCGTTCTTTGCATTCCATTCATACCGCACCTCACCATCGTTTCTTTCTTCCTTTGTCACTTTTCGGCCATTTTGCACCACGACATTCGCACATCTCTTTTTCTTCCCCGCCGGCCTAACTTGCGTGCGAAACGCCCACACAGTTTTATTTGTTTTATCTATTCTTTTAATCCTCCGTGGACACAGCCTGACGGATACCCGCGCACGGGGTGCGCAGCTGGGTGAGTGAGTAATGGCGTCATCCCCACTACCCGGGGTCGTCATGTAGGGTCTGTGTTAGTATCCGCTGTTCAACTGCAGTCCCGCGGGGGGGCCATTGCATGAGCTGCTGACTTCTGACGGCGATTGGGTCCTTCTGTCTATCTTCTGGGAGGTGTGACCCTGGGGTGAGTCTGGTATAGATAGGCCACTCACCCAAGCCGGCCCCTCAGGGGCTCACCTTATGTGAGTACGGGTTTTTGGCGCACCCGGGGGTTCCCGAGCCAATCATCGCCATATTCATCCCCTCACCCCCATCCGGTCGAGGTGGGTTCTTCAAGTGACCGGTGGACCCAAGGTAGGCTCTCGTGCGTTCTTTGCATTCCATTCATACCGCACCTCACCATCGTTTCTTTCTTCCCTTATCACTTTCCGGCCATTTCGCACCACGACATTCGCATATCTCTTTTTCTTCCCCGCCGGCCTACCTTGCGTGCGAAACGCCCACACAGTTTTAGTTTCTTTTATCCTTTTATTTAAATCCTCCGTGGACACAGCCTGACGGATACCCGCGCACCGCGTGCGCAGCTGGGTGAGTGGGTAATGGCGTCATCCCCACCACCCGGGGTCGTCATGTAGGGTTTGTGTTCGTATCCGCTGTTCAACTGCAGTCCCGCGGGGGGGCCATTGCATGAGCTGCTGACTTCTGACGGCGATTGGGTCCCTCTGTCTATGTTCTGGGAGGTGTGACCCTGGGGTGAGTCTGGTATAGATAGGCCACTCACCCAAGCCGGGGTAACGCCCGAGAAGTCAGAGCCCGAGGTCGGAGACGGTTGCAATGGTGGAGGATTTATTTCGCTATGGAGCACCCTTCCTCCATTAATACAAACAAGCGCCGAAAAGTTATTGTAACAGAAGTAGCACCGCCGTCATCTGGTTGTTACTTGGTCATTTCGAGAACAGAAGAAGGCCAAAACTTTGAGAAGGTGAACCCTTTTATAATTCAGAAGGGCATAGATGCTATTGCTGGTGCGGTTCAATCATGCACTCGTCTACGGAATGGTTCCTTATTGGCACAAACTAAGTCCGATCAGCAAAGTAAGACCTTGTTGCGCGCTACGCTTCTCCACGGTTACCCCATCCGTGTTGAGAAGCACCGCACATTGAACTCCTGTCGGGGCGTCGTTACCACCCATAGCCTCGATGGTATATCGGACGAGGATCTCGTAGAATATCTCTCTGATCAAAAGGTGACTGCAGTACATCGAGTGCAGGCCAAACGCGACGGCGTATTGGTACCCACTCGTACCCTGTTTATTACATTTGATGGCGTCGATCTGCCCACGAGCATTTCCGCAGGGTACGAACGGATTTCTGTGAGGCCTTATATTCCTAGACCTCTGCGTTGTTTTAAATGCCAACGTTTTGGGCATACGCAAGTCTCCTGTAAGAGTGCCGTTAACATCTGTGCAACATGTAGCCAGCCCTCACACGAAGGTACCTGTTCAACAGCCCCCGTCTGCGTTAATTGTAAAGGGTCACATTCTGCTTCGTTTGCCGACTGTGCGCGGTATTTGGACGAGAAGGCGATCCAGGAGATCCGGGTAAAGGAAAAACTCTCCTTCGCTGAAGCCCGGAGGCGTTTCCATGCGCGCCAACCTTCACTCCTGCGATCTGGCACATTTAGTTCTGTTGTTGCCTCGCCAGTACCACGAGTAGATGCCGAAACTCAGACCTGGACCTTGACTGGATTAACCGCCACTACCATCCGGCCGTTTATTAAGGCTACAGTTACCAAGCCGTAGAAACCTGGTCCCAAGTCAATGAAGTCGCAAGCCGTTGAAAAGAAGCCCAAGCAGAAACTTCGTAGGGAAGATTTTTTAAAAGACCCTCCGCGTGCGCGCGGTAACAAAGGTTCACCTTCTCCTCCTCGGAGGTCGCTGTCCCAGGATGGTCCTGGGACAAGCCGCGCTCAGCGGCACCCTTCACCCATCGCCACCCAGAACCGATTCACGGCGCTTGAATCGGTTTCTGGCACTGAGCGCGTGGGCCCTCCCTCCGAGGAAGCTATGGAGTCTGACCAACTCCATACAAAAAGCCCGAGCCCAAAGGTTAAACAAAAGGTAATTTTAAGCCGCCCTTCTAAATAGACAGTTTATCCCCTTATTCTTAATGGCTATCCTGACCTGGAATGTACGTGGTGTACGATCGCATAGGGCGGAACTGCAACTTTTATTGCGTTCCCATTCGCCTATGGTCGTATGTTTGCAGTAGACTAAGCTTCGCCCTCACGATCCTTTTGATCTCCGAGGATATACTCCGGTTCGCTTCGACCTTGAACCGGAGGAGGGTACTCCTGCTCATGGTGGTGTCATGCTTTTGGTCCGAAATGACGTTCATTTTACACCTGTCACACTTACATCTGACTTGCAAGCTGTTGCCGTTCGCCTTCACCTACCCGGCTTTTTGTTTTCTGTTTGCACTGTGTATACACCTCCATCGTCTCCCCTCGCTCCCGCGGACATTCGATCTCTCCTGTCCGCTCTCCCAACGCCATTTCTTCTGTTGGGAGATTTTAATGCCCATCACCCACTATGGGGTTCGCCAAGGGCTTGTGCGAGGGGAACTCTTCTTTCCGACATTTTTTATCAGTTCAATCTTTCCCTCCTCAATACAGGTGCACCTACTTTTATTTCTGATTCTTCTGGTACATTTTCTCACCTGGACCTTGCAATTTGCTCACTCCAGCTTGCACGTCGTCTTCAGTGGAACGTCGTCGCTGACACCTACTCCAGCGACCATTTCCCCTGCATCGTTTCTCTTCTGTCGCACCACGTACAGCATTCCAGAGTACCTACCTGGACATTCGCCAAAGCCGACTGGAGCTTGTATTCCAGCCTCGTGCATTTTGACGACCAGCCCTTCTCCGACATTAATCAACTAGTGCAGCACCTTACGTCTATTATTTTCTCAGCTGCCGAACGTGCAATACCCCGTTCATCCTCCCAACCTCGGCCGCCACCTGTTCCGTGGTGGAACGAGGATTGTCGGGACGCCGTTCGTGCCCGTAGGACTGCACTTAGGGTGTTTCGGCGCCACCCTATACTTGATAATTTGGTGACTTTTAAACAATCGCGCGCCAGGGCTCGTCGCATTATTCAGGATAGCAAGAAGGCATCTTGGGCTCGTTTTGTCGAGTCTTTTAATCGTTTTACGCCTTCATCCGTTGTTTGGGATAAACTTCGTCGCTTCTCAGGTAAAGTGTCACATTGTACTGTTTCTGGCCTTCAGGTTTCTAATGCCACCATAGTGGATCCGGCTGCCATCGCTAACACTCTGGGTTCTGCCTTTGAGGCGGTTTCCAGTTCAGACCATTATTCCGCCGGCTTTCGCTCTATTAAAGACCGGCAGGATTCCGCATCATATACTTTTCGGTCTGCTAATGATGAATGCTATAACGAACTATTCACAATGAGGGAGCTGGAGCACGCTCTTCATTGCTCTCGGCACTCCGCTCCCGGGCCGGACGGCATTCATGTCCTGATGTTAAAGAACCTTTCAGCCGACAGTAAACTATTTCTCTTACAGGTCTACAACCGTATTTGGCAAGACGGCATTTTTCCTTCCGTTTGGCGCGAAGCCACCATTGTCCCTATACTTAAGCCTGGGAAGGATCGCCAACTACCTTCCAGCTACCGCCCTATCTCCCTCACCAGTTGCCTTTGCAAGGTGATGGAGCGCATGATCAACGGGCGGTTGACATGGTGGCTTGAGTCTCAGAAACTTCTAGCGAACGCTCAGTGCGGGTTTCGTCGCTATCGCTCTACCGTCGACCATCTGGTGTCCTTGTCGACGCATATTATGAATGGATTTCTGAGAAAGTGTCAAACCGTGGCTGTATTTTTTGACCTGGAGAAAGCTTATGACGCTTGTTGGAGGGGCGGCATTTTACGTACACTTCACGATTGGAATATCCGCGGTCGTCTTCCCATATTTCTTCGGGAGTTTATGACGGACCGCGTCTTTCGTGTACGTGTGGGCTCGGTTTTATCTCGTCGTTTTATTCAAGAGAACGGAGTACCGCAGGGCTCTGTACTCAGTGTCACACTTTTTGCGATTGCTATCAACCCCATTGTTGATTGTATTCCACCTGGCATTTTATCGTCCCTTTTTGTTGACGATTTCGCTATTTATTGTAGTTCACGGCGGACCTGTCTACTCGAACGCCGTCTCCAGAGCTGTATCGACCGTCTCTACGCCTGGAGTAACGCCAACGGCTTTAATTTCTCCGCCGAGAAATCCGTCTGCATCAACTTTTGGCGCCGGAAGTATTTCCCTCCGCCCTCTCTCCATCTTGGGCCTGGGATACTTCCGTTTGCAGACGAGGCGAAATTTTTGGGGTTGATTTTTGACAGGAAGTTGTGTTGGACCTCGCACGTTTCCTTTTTAAAAGCAAAGTGTGACCGTTCTCTTAATCTTTTACGTGTTTTAAGTGGCACATCCTGGGGAGCTGATCGGACCGTCCTTCTTCGCCTTTATCGCTCTTTGGTCCGATCCAAGCTTGATTACGGGTGTATTGTTTATTCGTCGGCACGTCCATCTGTGTTACGTCGATTGAATGCCATTCACCATCGTGGCATAAGAGTCGCTACAGGGGCCTTTCCAACCAGCCCTGTTTTTAGCCTGTATGCTGAAGCTGCAGAGCCTCCGCTGTCCTTCCGGCGTGAGATGCTCTTGTGCAGCTATGCTTGTCGACTCTCAAGCTTGCCTGACCACCCGTCCTTCGAGTTATTTTTCGAGGAGTCACTTGATCGTCACTATTTTATTAGCTCCTCTGCTTTGCTCCCACCAGGGGTTCGCTTTCGACAGCTCCTTCGGCATTTAGACGTTCCGCCAGCGCCGGCCCTTCCACGGGGGGAAACGCGTTTTCCTCCATGGTCTCGCGCTGAGGCCCACTGTCACCTTGGGCTAACGTCGATGCCGAAGACTGAGACCCCTGCTTTAGTCTTTAGATCGGCTTTTTTAGAAGTACGGGCTCACTTCGGAGACTTCCATTTTATCTTTACCGATGGATCTAAGACTGAAGCTGGAGTTGGATGTGCCTTTGTTTCTGGTCACAGTAGTTTTAAGTTTCGTTTACCTGGACAATGTTCAATTTTTACCGCCGAACTTTTTAGCATTTATCAATCTATTTTATACATACAGCGGCACGCCTTACAGCATTGTTTTATTTGTACGGACTCTCTGAGTGCCCTTCAGACTATTACTGCGCTGTACCATTACCACCCGCTTGTACAGCGCATACATGACCTGCTCCACTCGCTTGGTGTCATTGGCATCAGCGTGTCCTTCATGTGGATTCCAGGTCATGTGGGCATCTCAGGTAATGAGTCTGCCGACGCCGCTGCGAAATCGGCGATTTTATTACCCAGATTTTTTACCTCTGTTGTTCCCTCGTCAGATTCGTGTGTTATTTTACGTCGCCGCATCCTCTCGCGCTGGCGCGATGAGTGGACGGCCCTCCGGGGGAACAAGTTGCGGGAGGTTAAGCCTCTCCCGTTAATCTGGGGTACCTCTTCTCGTTCTTCACGTCGGGAAGAGGTACTTTTAGCCCGTTTACGAATTGGACATTGTCGTTTTAGTCATAGTTACCTGCTCAGTGGTGATCCCGCTCCGCTCTGTCAGCAGTGTGACGTGCCCTTAACGGTGCGTCACATTTTAACTGAGTGTCAAGTTTTAGCTCCACTGCGCGTTCGCCTGGGTCTGCCTGTTGGCATAGCCAACGTTTTGGCAGACGACGCGCATGCTGTAGAATGTGTTTTACGTTTTATAAATGACGTTGATTTTAATCGTCGCATTTGATGCGCTGAGCGTCTTTTAGCTTTGTTATTTTCTTCTGTATGTTTTTATAGGGACTTACTCCCCAGTGACATGTGGCGCTCATGTCCCGCATTCTACAGTTCTTGACACGTTTTAATCTTTTATTGGCTATGCTTTTAGTGTGTTGGTTTTTGAGATATATTTATTGTTATTATTGTTGTTATTGTTATTCTTGTTGTTATTGTTATTCTTGTTGTTATTTTTATTCTTGTTGTTATTGTTATTGTTATACTATTGTTAGTTTTAACTTTTTGGACATCGCGGGTTTGTGTCCCGTTTTTTAATTATGCGGTTTTTTTACCTTTTATACTTTGACCTTATATTTTACACATTGTAAGGGCGCTGATGACCCTAGCAGTTTAGCGCCCTTAAACCGCATATCATCATCACATCACACCCAAGCCGGGGTAACGCCCGGGAAGTCAGAGCCCGAGGTCGGAGACGGTTGCAAAGGTGGAGGATTTATCTCGCTATGGAGCACCCTTCCTCCATTAATACAAACAAGCGCCGAAAAGTTATTGTAGCAGAAGTAGCACCGCCGTCATCTGGTTGTTACTTGGTCATTTCAAGAACAGAAGAAGGACAAAACTTTGAGAAGGTGAACCCTTTTATAATTCAGAAGGGCATAGATGCTATTGCTGGTGCGGTTCAATCCTGCACTCGTCTACGGAATGGTACCTTATTGGCACAAACTAAGTCCGATCAGCAAAGTAAGAACTTGTTGCGCGCTACGCTTCTCCACTGTTATCCCATCCAAGTCGAGAAGCACCGCACATTGAATTCCTGTCGGGGCGTCGTTACCACCCATAGCCTCGATGGTATATCGGACGAGAATCTAGTAGAATATCTATCCGATCAAAAGGTGACTGCAGTGCATCTAGTGCAGGCCAAACGCGACGGTGTATTGGTACCCACTCGTACCCTGTTCCCTTCAGGGGCTCACCTTATGTGAGTACGGGTTTTTGGCGCACCCGGGGGTTCCCGAGCCAATCATCGCCACATTCATCCCCTCACCCCCATCCGGTCGCGGTGGGTTCTTCAAGTGACCGGTGGACCCAAGGTAGGCTCTCGTGCGTTCGTTACATTCCATTCATACCGCACCTCACCATCGTTTCTTTCTTCTCTTGTCACTTTCCGGCCATTTCGCACCACGACATTCGCATATCTCTCTTTTTCTTCCCCGCCGGCCTACCTTGCGTGCGAAACGCCCACACAGTTTTAGTTTCTTTTATCTTTTTATTTAAATCCTCCGTGGACACAGCCTGACGGATACCCGCGCACCGCGTGCGCAGCTGGGTGAGTGGGTAATGGCGTCATCGCCACCACCCGGGGTCGTCATGTAGGGTTGTTGTTCGTATCCGCTGTTCAACTGCAGTCCCGCGGGGGGGCCATTGCATTAGCTGCTGGCTTCCGACGGCGATTGGGTCCCTCTGTCTATGTTCTGGGAGGTGTGACCCTGGGGTGAGCTAGGTACAGATAGGCCACTCACCCAAGCCGGGGTAACGCCCGGGAAGTCAGAGCCCGAGGTCGGAGACGGTTGCAATGGTGGAGGATTTATTTCGCTATGGAGCACCCTTCCTCCATTACTACTAACAAGCGCCGAAAAGTTTATGTAACAGAAGTGACACCACCGACAACTGGTTGTTACTTGGTCATTTCACGAACAGAAGAAGGACAAAGTTTTGAGAAGGTGAACCCTTTCATCATTCAAAAGGGCATTGATGCAATTGCTGGTGCGGTTCAGTCCTGCACTCGTCTACGGAATGGTTCCTTATTAGCCCAAACGAAATCCGAACAGCAAAGTAAGACCTTGTTGCGCGCTACGCTTCTCCACGGCTATCCCATCCGTGTGGAGAAGCACCGCACATTGAACTCCAGTCGAGGCGTTATTACCACCCATAGCCTCGATGGTATATCGGACGAGGACCTGGTACAATATCTTGCAGACCAGAAGGTGACAGCGGTCCATCGAGTGCAGGCCAAACGCGACGGCGTATTGGTACCCACTCGTACCCTGTTTATTACATTTGATGGCGTCGATCTGCCCACGAGCATTTCCGCAGGGTACGAACGGATTTCTGTGAGGCCTTATATTCCTAGACCTCTGCGTTGTTTTAAATGCCAACGTTTTGGGCATACGCAAGTCTCCTGTAAGAGTGCCGTTAACATCTGTGCAACATGTAGCCAGCCCTCACACGAAGGTACCTGTTCAAAAGCCCCCGTCTGCGTTAATTGTAAAGGGTCACATTCTGCTTCGTTTGCCGACTGTCCGCGGTATTTGGACGAGAAGGCGATCCAGGAGATCCGGGTAAAGGAAAAACTCTCCTTCGCTGAAGCCCGGAGGCGTTTCCATGCGCGCCAACCTTCACTCCTGCGATCTGGCACATTTAGTTCTGTTGTTGCCTCGCCAGTACCACGAGTAGATGCCGAAACTCAGACCTGGACCTTGACTGGATTAACCGCCACTACCATCCGGCCGTCTATTAAGGCTACCGTTACCAAGCCGTATAAACCTGGTCCCAAGTCAATGAAGTCGCAAGCCGTTGAAAAGAAGCCCAAGCAGAAACTTCGTAGGGAAGATTTTTTAAAAGACCCTCCGCGTGCGCGCGGTAACAAAGGTTCACCTTCTCCTCCTCGGAGGTCGCTGTCCCAGGATGGTCCTGGGACAAGCCGCGCTCAGCGGCACCCTTCACCCATCGCCACCCAGAACCGATTCACGGCGCTTGAATCGGTTTCTGGCACTGAGCGCGTGGGCCCTCCCTCCGAGGAAGCTATGGAGTCTGACCAACTCCATACAAAAAGCCCGAGCCCAAAGGTTAAACAAAAGGTAATTATAAGCCGCCCTTCCAAATAGACAGTTTATCCCCTTATTCTTAATGGCTATCCTGACCTGGAATGTACGTGGTGTACGATCGCATAGGGCGAAACTGCAACTTTTATTGCGTTCCCATTCGCCTATGGTCGTATGTTTGCAGGAGACTAAGCTTCGCCCTCACGATCCTTTTGATCTCCGAGGATATACTCCGGTTCGCTACGACCTTGAACCGGAGGAGGGTACTCCTGCTCATGGTGGTGTCATGATTTTGGTGCGTAATGACGTTCATTTTACACCTGTCACACTTACATCTGACTTGCAAGCTGTTGCCGTTCGCCTTCATTTACCCGGCTTTTTGTTTTCTGTTTGCTCTGTGTATACACCTCCATCGTCTCCCCTCGCTCCCGCGGACATTCGATCTCTCCTGTCCGCTCTCCCAACACCATTTCTTCTGTTGGGAGATTTTAATGTCCATCACCCACTATGGGGTTCGCCAAGGGCTTGTGCGAGGGGAACTCTTCTTTCCGACATTTTTTATCAGTTCAATCTTTCCATCCTCAATACAGGTGCACCTACTTTTATTTCTGATTCTTCTGGTACATTTTCTCACCTGGACGTTGCAATTTGCTCACTCCAGCTTGCACGTCGTCTTCAGTGGAACGTCGTCGCTGACACCTACTCCAGCGACCATTACCCCTGCATCGTTTCTCTTCTGTCGCACCACGTACAGCATTCCAGAGTACCTACCTGGATATTCGCAAAAGCCGACTGGAGCTTGTATTCCAGCCTCGTGCATTTTGACGACCAGCCCTTCTCCGACATTCACCAACTAGTGCAGCACCTTACGTCTGTTATTTTCTCTGCCGCCGAACGCGCAATACCCCGTTCATCCTCCCAACCTCGGCGGCCACCTGTTCCGTGGTGGAACGAGGATTGTCGGGTCGCCGTTCGTGCCCGTAGGACTGAACTTAGGGTGTTTCGGCGACACCCTACACTTGATAATTTGGTGACTTTTAAACAATCGCGCGCCAGGGCTCGTCGCATTATTCAAGATAGCAAGAAGGCATCTTGGGCTCGTTTTGTCGAGTCTTTTAATCGTTTTACGCCTTCATCCGTTGTTTGGGATAAACTTCGTCGCTTCTCAGGTAAAGTGTCACATTGTACTGTTTCTGGCCTTCAGGTTTCTAATGCGACCATAGTGGATCCGGCTGCCATCGCTAACACTCTGGGTTCTGCCTTTGAGGCGGTTTCCAGTTCAGACCATTATTCCGCCGGCTTTCGCTCTATTAAAGACCGGCAGGATTCCGCATCATATACTTTTCGGTCTGTTAATGATGAATGCTATAACGAACTATTCACAATGAGGGAGCTGGAGCACGCTCTTCATTGCTCTCGGCACTCCGCTCCCGGGCCGGACGGCATTCATGTCCTGATGTTAAAGAACCTTTCAGCCGACAGTAAACTATTTCTCTTACAGGTCTATAACCGTATTTGGCAAGAGGGCATTTTTCCTTCCGTTTGGCGCGAAGCCACCATTGTCCCTATACTTAAGCCTGGGAAGGATCGCCAACTACCTTCCAGCTACCGCCCTATCTCCCTCACCAGTTGCATTTGCAAGGTGATGGAGCGCATGATCAACGGGCGGTTGACATGGTGGCTTGAGTCTCAGAAACTTCTAGCGAACGCTCAGTGCGGGTTTCGTCGCTATCGCTCTACCGTCGACCATCTGGTGTCCTTGTCGACGCATATTATGAATGGATTTCTGAGAAAGTGTCAAACCGTGGCTGTATTTTTTGACCTGGAGAAAGCTTATGACACTTGTTGGAGGGGCGGCATTTTACGTACACTTCACGATTGAAATATCCGCGGTCGTCTTCCCATATTTCTTCGGGAGTTTATGACGGACCGCGTCTTTCGTGTACGTGTGGGCTCGGTTTTATCTCGTCGTTTTATTCAAGAGAACGGAGTACCGCAGGGCTCTGTACTCAGTGTCACACTTTTTGCGATTGCTATCAACCCCATTGTTGATTGTATTCCACCTGGCATTTCATCGTCCCTTTTTGTTGACGATTTCGCTATTTATTGCAGTTCACGGCGGACCTGTCTACTCGAACGCCGTCTCCAGAGCTGTATCGACCGTCTGTACGCCTGGAGTAACGCCAACGGCTTTAATTTCTCCGCCGAGAAATCCGTCTGCATCAACGTTTGGCGCCGGAAGTATTTCCCTCCGCCCACTCTCCATCTTGGGCCAGGGATACTTCCGTTTGCAGACGAGGCGAAATTTTTGGGGTTGATTTTTGACAGGAAGTTGTGTTGGACCTCGCACGTTTCCTTTTTAAAAGCAAAGTGTGACCGTTCTCTTAATCTTTTACGTGTTTTAAGTGGCACATCCTGGGGAGCTGATCGGACCGTCCTTCTTCGCCTTTATCGCTCTTTGGTCCGATCCAAGCTTGAATACGGGTGTATTGTTTATTCGTCGGCACGTCTATCTGTGTTACGTCGTTTGAATGCCATTCACCATCGTGGCATAAGAGTCGCTACAGGGGCCTTTCCAACTAGCCCTGTACCCAGTCTGTACGCAGAAGCTGCAGAGCCTCCGCTGTCCTTCCGGCGTGAGATGCTTTTGTGCAGCTATGCTTGTCGACTCTCAAGCTTGCCTAACCACCCGTCCTTCGATGTATTTTACGAGGATTCGCTTGATCGCCAATATTTTGTTAGCTCCTCTGCATTGCTCCCTCCAGGGGTTCGATTTCGACTGCTACTTCGGCATTTGGACGTTAGGCCAGCGCCGGCCCTTATCCGAGGGGAAACGCGCTTTCCTCCATGGTCGCGCGCTGAGGCCCACATCCACCTTGGGCTGGCGTCGATGCCGAAGAATGAGACCCCTGCTTCAGTCCTTAGATCCGCATTTTTAGAACTTCAGGCAACATTCGGGGACTGTAATTTTATTTATACTGATGGGTCTAAGACTGATGTTGGAGCAGGATGTGCCTTTGTTTTAGGTGCGCATAGTTTTACTTTTCGTTTACCCGGGCAATGTTTGATTTATACCGCCGAACTTTTTAGTATCTATCAATGTGCTTTATACATTCAGCGGCATGTCTTACGGCGTTGTGTTGTTTGTTCGGACTCTCTGAGTGCCCTTCAGAGTATTAACGCGCTGTACTCTTACCACCCCCTCGTACAGCGCATTCATGACCTGCTCCATTCGCTAGGTGCCTCTGGCATCAGCGTCTCTTTTATGTGGATTCCAGGTCATGTGGGTATCTCAGGGAATGAGTCGGCCGACGCCGCTGCGAAATCGGCGATTTTATTACCCAGAATTTTTACTTCTGTTGTTCCCTCGTCAGATTCGTGTGTTATTTTATGTCGCCGCATCCTCTCGCGCTGGCGCGATGAGTGGACGGCCCTCCGGGTAACAAGTTGCGGGAGGTTAAACCTCTTCCGCTAGTCTGGGCTACCTCTTCCCGTGCTTCTCGTCGGGAAGAGGTACTTTTAACACGCCTTCGTACTCGAACGCTCTCTTCAGAGCTGTATCGACCGTCTCTACGCCTGGAGTAACGCCAACGGCTTCAATTCCTCCGCCGAGAAATCCGTCTGCATGAACTTCTGGCGCCGGAAATATTTCCCTCCGCCCTCTCTCCATCTTGGGGCGGAGGCGCTTCCGTTTGCAGACGAGGTGAAATTTTTGGGGTTGATATTTGTTCGAAAGTTGAGCTGGACTTCTCACGTATCCTTTTTAAAAGCAAAGTGTGACCGTTCTCTTAATATTTTACGTGTTTTACGTGGCACATCCTGGGGAGCTGATCGGACCGTCCTTCTGCGTCTTTATCGCTCTGTGGTCCGATCCAAACTTGATTACGGGTGTATTGTCTTTTCATCGGCACGGCCATCTGTGTTACGTCGTTTGAATCCCATTCATCATCGTGGTGTTAGAGTCGCTACATGGGCCTTTCCAACTAGCCCCGTACCCAGACTTTACGTTGAGGCTGCAGAGCCTCCGCTGTCCTTCAGGCGTGAGCATCTCCTGTGTAGCTATGCCTGTCGACTCTCCCAGCTTGCCTGACCACCCGTCCTTCGCGGCATTTTGCGAGGATTCACTTGACCGGCAATATTTAGTTAGCTCCTCTGCTTTGCTCCCTCCAGGGGTTCGATTTCGTCAGCTTCTTCGGCATTTGGACGTTACGGCAGCGCCGAACCTTTCAAGGGGGAAAAGCGTCTTCCTCCATGGTTGCGCGCTGAGGCCGTCTGTCACCTTGGGTTGTCGTCGATGCCGAAGAGTGAGACCCATTCTTCAGTCTTTAGATCAGCGTTTTTAGAACTTCAGTCGCAATTTGGGGGCTTCGATTTTATCTTTACTGATGGATCTAATACTGGTGCTGGAGTAGGATGTACCTATTTGTGGTGGAAATAGTTTTACGTTTCGTTTACCTGAACAATGTTCAATTTTTACCGCCGGAATTTTTAGCATTTATCAATCTGTTTTATACATTCAGCGGCACGACTTACGGCACTGTTTTATTTGTACGGACTCTCTGACTGCCCTTCAAGGTATTAATCCGCTGTACCATTACCACTCACTCCTACAGCGCATTCATGACCTGCTCCACTCTCTTGGTGTCTCTGGCACTAGCATCTCCTTCATGTGGATCCCAGGTCATGTGGGCATCTCAGGTAATGAGTCTGCCGACGCCGCTGCCAAATCGGCGATTTTATTACCCAGATTTTTTACCTCTGTTGTTCCCTCGTCAGATTCGTGTGTTATTTTACGTCGCCGTATCCTCTTGCACTGGGGCGATTAGTGGACGCCCCTCCGGGGGAACAAGTTGCGGGAGGTTAAGCCTTTCCCGTTGATCTGGGGTACCTCCTCTCGTTCGCGTCGTCGGGAAGAGGTAATTTTAGCTCGTTTACGGATTGGACATTGTGTTATTAGTCATAGGTATTTGCTCAGTGGTGACCCCGCACCACTCTGTGGGCAGTGTGATGCGCCCTTAACAGTGCGTCATATTTTAACAGTGTCAAGTTTTAGCTGCATTGGGTGCTCGTGTGGGTCTGCCTGTTGGTCTAGCCAACTGGCAGACGACACGCGTGCTGTAGAATGTGTTTTACGTTTTATTCATGACAGTGATATTAATCTGCTCATTTAATGCGTTGAGCGTCTTTTAGCTTAGTAATTTTATTCTGTCTGTTTTTATGGGGACTCTAATCCCCAGAGGACAAAAGGCGTTCATGTCCCTCGCATTCTACAGTCCTTGACACGTTTGAATCTTTTATTGCCTATGCTTTTAGTGTGTTAGTTTTTGGCATTGTTGTTTTAAATTTTTTGACATCGCGGGTTTGTGTCCCGTTTTTTAATTATGCGGTTCTTTTATATTTTTGACTTTCTATTTTATGCATTGTAAGGGCGCTGATGACCTTAGCAGTTTAGCGCCCTTAAACCGCATCTCATCATCATCACACGAAGGTATCTGTTCATCAGGAACCGTCTGCATTAATCGCAAAGGGCCTCATTCTGCTTCATTTGCCGACTGTCCGCAGTACTTGGAGAAGGCGATCCAGGAGATCTGGGTAAAGGAGAAACTCTCCTTCGCCAAAGACCGGAAGCGCTAATAAGCGCGCCAACCTTCGCTCGTGCGATCGGGAACATTTAGTTCTGTTGTTTCCTCGCCAGTACCCCGGAAGGATGCAGAGACTCAAATCTGGACCATGACTGCACTGACCGCCACTACCATCCGGCCGTCCATTTCAGCTACAGTTACCAAGCCCTCTAAACCTGCTCCGAAGTCTATGAAGTCACAAGCCACTGAGAAGAAATCGAAGCAGAAATTTCGTAGGAAAGATTTTTTGAAAGACCCTCCGCGTGCGCGCGGCAAGACAAGCTCACGTTCTCCTCCTCCTCCTCCTCCTCCTCCTCCTCGGAGGTTGCAGTCCCTGGATGCTCCTGGAACAAGCCGCGCTCAGCGGTCCCCTTCACCCGTTGCCACCCAGAACCGATTCTCGGCGCTTGATTCGGTTTCTGGCTCTGAGCGCGTGGACCCTCCCTTCGAGGAGGCTATAGAGACTGACCAACTCCATTCCAAAAGTCCGAGCACAAAGGTTAAGCAAAACATAATTTTAAGCCGCCCTTCCAAGTAGACAGTTTATCACTTTCTCTTAATGGCTATCCTGACCTGGAATTTACGTGGTGTGCGATCGCCTACGGCGGAACTGCAGCTTTTATTGCGTTCCCATTCACCTATGGTCGTGTGTTTGCAGGAGACCAAGCTTCGCCCTCACGACCCTTTTGATCTTCGAGGGTATACTCCGGTTACCTACGATCTTGAACCGGAGGAGGGTATTCCTGCTCTTAGAGGTGCCATGCTATTAGTGCGTAACGACGATTATTTTCAAACTCTCACTATTACGTCCGACTTGCAAGCTGTCCGTTAAACTACAGTTACCTGGCTTTTTCTTTTCTGTTTGCGCTGTGTGTTCACCTCCATCGTCTCCCCTCGCTAACGCGGACATTCGAGCTCTCCTGTCCGCTCTCCCAACACCATTTCTTCTGTTGAGAGATTTTAATGCCCATCAACTCCTGTGGAGTTCGCCAAGGGCTTGTGGGAGGGGAACTCTTCTTTCCGACATTTTTTACCAGTTAGATATCTCCATCCTCAATATAGGTGAACCTACTTTTATTTCTGATTCTTCTGGTACATTCTCTCACTTGGACCTTGCCGTTTGCTCACTCCAGCTTACTAGTCGTCTGCAGTGGAACCCCCTCAGGGGCTCACCTTCTGTGAGTACGGGTTTTTGGCGCACCCGGGGGTTCCCGAGCCAATCATCGCCACATTCATCCCCTCACCACCATCCGGTCGACGTGGGTTCTTCTCGTGACCGGTGGACCCAAGGTAGGCTCTCGTGCGTTCTTTTCATTCCATCCATACCGCACCTCACCATCGTTTCTTTCTTCCCTTATCACTTTCCGGCCATTTCGCACCACGACATTCGCATATCTCTCTTTTTCTTCCCCGCCGGCCTACCTTGCGTGCGAAACGCCCACACAGTTTTAGTTTCTTTTATCTTTTTATTTAAATCCTCCGTGGACACAGCCTGACGGATACCCGCGCACCGCGTGCGCAGCTGGGTGAGTGGGTAATGGCGTCATCCCCACCACCTGGGGTCGTTATGTAGGGTTTGTGTTCGTATCCGCTGTTCAACTGCAGTCCCGCGGGGGGGCCATTGCATGAGCTGCTGACTTCTGACGGCGATTGGGTCCCTCTGTCTATGTTCTGGGAGGTGTGACCCTGGGGTGAGTCTGGTATAGATAGGCCACTCACCCAAGCCGGGGTAACGCCCGAGAAGTCAGAGCCCGAGGTCGGAGACGGTTGCAATGGTGGAGGATTTATCTCGCTATGGAGCACCCTTCCTCCATTAATACAAACAAGCGCCAAAAAGTTATTGTAACAGAAGTAGCACCGCCGTCATCTGGTTGTTACTTGGTCATTTCGAGAACAGAAGAAGGCCAAAACTTTGAGAAGGTGAACCCTTTTATAATTCAGAAGGGCATATATGCTATTGCTGGTGCGGTTCAATCATGCACTCGTCTACGGAATGGTTCCTTAATGGCACAAACTAAGTCCGATCAGCAAAGTAAGACCTTGTTGCGCGCTACGCTTCTCCACGGTTACCCCATCCGTGTTGAGAAGCACCGCACATTGAACTCCTGTCGGGGCGTCGTTACCACCCATAGCCTCGATGGTATATCGGACGAGGATCTCGTAGAATATCTATCTGATCAAAAGGTGACTGCAGTGCATCGAGTGCAGGCCAAACGCGACGGCGTATTGGTACCCACTCGTACCCTGTTTATTACATTTGATGGCGTCGATCTGCCCACGAGCATTTCCGCAGGGTACGAACGGATTTCTGTGAGGCCTTATATTCCTAGACCTCTGCGTTGTTTTAAATGCCAACGTTTTGGGCATACGCAAGTCTCCTGTAAGAGTGCCGTTAACATCTGTGCAACATGTAGCCAGCCCTCACACGAAGGTACCTGTTCAACAGCCCCCGTCTGCGTTAATTGTAAAGGGTCACATTCTGCTTCGTTTGCCGACTGTCCGCGGTATTTGGACGAGAAGCCGATCCAGGAGATCCGGGTAAAGGAAAAACTCTCCTTCGCTGAAGCCCGGAGGCGTTTCCATGCGCGCCAACCTTTACTCCTGCGATCTGGCACATTTAGTTCTGTTGTTGCCTCGCCAGTACCACGAGTAGATACCGAAACTCAGACCTGGACCTTGACTGGATTAACCGCCACTACCATCCGGCCGTCTATTAAGGCTACAGTTACCAAGCCGTATAAACCTGGTCACAAGTCAATGAAGTCGCAAGCCGTTGAAAAGAAGCCCAAGCAGAAACTTCGTAGGGAAGATTTTTTGAAAGACCCTCCGCGTGCGCGCGGTAACAAAAGTTCACCTTCTCCTCCTCGGAGGTCGCTGTCCCAGTATGGTCCTGGGACAAGCCGCGATCAGCGGCACCCTTCACCCATCGCCACCCAGAACCGGTTCACGGCGCTTGAATCGGTTTCTGGCACTGAGCGCGTGGGCCCTCCCTCCGAGGAAGCTATGGAGTCTGACCAACTCCATACAAAAAGCCCGAGCCCAAAGGTTAAACAAAAGGTAATTTTAAGCCGCCCTTCTAAATAGACAGTTTATCCCCTTATTCTTAATGGCTATCCTGACCTGGAATGTACGTGGTGTACGATCGCATAGGGCGGAACTGCAACTTTTAATGCGTTCCCATTCGCCTATGGTCGTTTGTTTATAGGAGACTAAGCTTCGCCCTCACGATCCTTTTGATCTCCGAGGATATACTCCGGTTCGCTACGACCATGAACCGGAGGAGGGTACTCCTGCTCATGGTGGTATCATGATTTTGGTGCGTAATGACGTTCATTTTCAAACTATCACACTTAGGTCCGACTTGCAAGCTGTTGCTATTAGACTGCAGTTACCCGGTTTTTTCTTTTCTGTTTGCTCTGTGTATACACCTCCATCGTCTCCCCTCGCTCCCGCGGACATTCGATCTCTCCTGTCCGCTCTCCCAACACCATTTCTTCTGTTGGGAGATTTTAATGCCCATCACCCACTATGGGGTTCGCCATGGGCTTGTGCGAGGGGAACTCTTCTTTCCGACATTTTTTATCAGTTCAATCTTTCGATCCTCAATACAGGTGCACCTACTTTTATTTCTGATTCTTCTGGTACATTTTCTCACCTGGACCTTGCCATTTGCTCACTCCAGCTTGCACGTCGTCTTCAGTGGAACGTCGTCGCTGACACCTACTCCAGCGACCATTACCCCTGCATCGTTTCTCTTCTGTCGCACCACGTACAGCATTCCAGGGTACCTACCTGGATATTCGCAAAAGCCGACTGGAGCTTGTATTCCAGCCTCGTGCATTTTGACGACCAGCCCTTCTCCGACATTAACAAACTAGTGCAGCACCTTACGTCTATTATTTTCTCTGCCGCCGAACGCGCAATACCCCGTTCATCCTCCCAACCTCGGCAGCCACCTGTTCCGTGGTGGAACGAGGATTGTCGGGACGCCGTTCGTGCCCGTAGGACTGCACTTAGGGTGTTTCGGCGACACCCTACACTTGATAATTTGGTGACTTTTAAACAATCGCGCGCCAGGGCTCGTCGCATTATTCAGGATAGCAAGAAGGCGTCGTGGGCTCGTTTTGTCGAGTCTTTTAATCGCTTTACGCCTTCATCTGTTGTTTGGGATAAACTTCGTCGCTTCTCAGGTAAAGTGTCGCATTGTACTGTTTCTGGCCTTCAGGTTTCCAATGCCACTATAGTAGATCCAGCTGCCATCGCTAACACTCTGGGTGCTGCCTTTGAGGCGGTATCCAGTTCAGACCATTATTCCGCCGGCTTTCGCTCTATCAAAGACCGGCTGGATTCCGACACCTTTAATTTTCGGTCTGCTAATATTGAGTGTTATAATGAAGTTTTCAAAATGAGGGAGCTGGAGCACGCTCTTCATTGCTCTAGGCACTCCGCTCCTGGGCCGGACGGCATTCATGTCCTGATGTTAAAGCACCTTTCAGCCGACAGTAAGCTCTTTCTCTTACAGGTCTATAAACGTATTTGGCAAGACGGCGTTTTTCCTTCCGTTTGGCGCGAAGCCACCATTGTCCCTACACTTAAGCCTGGGAAGGATCGCCAACTACCTTCCAGCTACCGCCCTATCTCCCTCACCAGTTGCATTTGCAAGGTGATGGAGCGCATAATCAACGGGCGGTTGACATGGTGGCTCGAGTCTCAGAAACTTCTAGCGAACGCTCAATGCGGATTTCGTCTATATCGCTATACCGTCGACCACCTGGTGTGCCTGTCGACGCATATTATGAATGGATTTCTGAGAAAGTGTCAAACCGTGGCTGTGTTTTTTGACCTGGAGAAAGCTTATGACACTTGTTGGAGGGGCGGCATTCTACGTACACTTCATGCATGGAATATCCGCGGTCGTCTTCCCATATTTCTTCGGGAGTTTATGACGGACCGCGTCTTTCATGTACGTGTGGGCTCGGTTTTATCTCGTCGTTTTATTCAAGAGAACGGAGTACCGCAGGGCTCTGTACTCAGTGTCACACTTTTTGCGATTGCTATCAACCCCATTGTAGATTGTATTCCACCTGGCATTTCATCGTCCCTTTTGGTTGACGATTTCGCTATTTATTGCAGTTCACGGCGGACCTGTCTACTCGAACGCCGTCTCCAGAGCTGTATCGACCGTCTCTACGCCTGTAGTAACGACAACGGCTTTAATTTCTCCGCTGAGAAATCCGTCTGCATCAACTTCTGGCGCCGGAAGTATTTCCCTCCGCCCTCTCTCCATCTAGGGCCAGGGATGCTTCCGTTTGCAGACGAGGCGAAATTTTTGGGGTTGATCTTTGATAGAAAGTTGTGTTGGACCTCGCACATTTCTTTTTTAAAAGCAAAGTATGACCGTTCTCTTAATCTTTTACGTGTTTTAAGTGGCACGTCCTGGGGAGCTGATCGGACCGTTCTTCTGCGTGTTTATCGCTCCTTGGTCCGATCCAAACTTGATTACGGTTGTATTGTCTATTCGTCGGCACGTCCATCTGTGTTACGTCGATTGAATGCCGTTCACCATCGTTGCATAAGAGTCGCTAAAGGGGCCTTTCCAACTAGCCCTGTACCCAGTCTGTACGCAGAAGCTGCAGAGCCTCCGCTGTCCTTCCGGCGTGAGATGCTTTTGTGCAGCTATGCTTGTCGACTCTCAAGCTTGCCTGACCACCCGTCTTTCGAGTTATTTTTCGAGGAGTCGCTTGACCGCCACTATTTGATTAGCTCCTCTGCATTGCTCCCTCCAGGGGTTCGATTTCGACAGCTCCTTCGGCATTTGGACGTTACGCCAGCGCCGGCCCTTCCTCGGGATGAAACGCGTTTTCCTCCTTGGTCGCGCGCTGAGACCCACTGTCACCTTGTGTTAACGTTGATGCCGAAGAATGCGACCCCTGCTTCAGTCCTTAGATCCGCATTTTTAGAACTTCAGGCAACATTCGGAGACTTTCATTTTATTTATACTGATGGGTCTAAGACTGATGTTGGAGTAGGATGTGCCTTTGTTTTAGGTGCGCATAGTTTTACTTTTCGTTTACCCAGGCAATGTTCGATTTATACCGCCGAACCTTTTAGTATCTATCAATGTGTTTTATACATTCAGCGGCACGTCTTACGGCGTTGTGTTGTTTGTTCGGACTCTCTGAGTACCCTTCAGGTATTAACGCGCTGTACAGTTACCACCCTCTCGTACAGCGCATACATGACCTGCTCCACTCGCTTGGTGCCTCTGGCATCAGCGGCTCCTTCGTGTGGATTCCAGGTCATGTGGGCACATCAGGGAACGAGTCTGCCGACGCCGCTGCCAAATCGGCGATTTTATCCTCCAGATTTTTTACAACCGTTGTTCCCTCGTCTGATTTTAGTGTTTTGTTACGTCACCGCATCCTCTCGCGCTGGCGCGATGAGTGGTCGGCCCTCCGGGGGAACAAATTGCGGGAGCTTAAACCTCTCCCGTTAATCTGGTGCACCTCTTCTCGTTCTTTTCGTCTGGAAGAGGTGATTTTAGCTCGTCTACGTATCGGACATTGCCTTTTTAGTCATAGATACCTGCTTAGTGGTGATCCCGCACCTCTGTGTGGTCAGTGTGCTCTGCCATTAACGGTCTGTCACATTTTAAATGAGTGTCAAGTTTTAGCTCCACTGCGCGTTCGCGTGGGTCTGCCTGTTGGCCTAGCCAACGTTTTGGCAGACGACGCGCATGCTGTAGAATGTCTTTTACGTTTTATCACTGACATTGGTTTTAGCCGTCGCATTTGATGCGCTCAGCGCCTTTTAGCTGTTTGATTTTATATTGTTAGTTTTAATGGGGCCCTTCTCCCCGGACATAAGGCGCTCATGTTCCTTGCATTCTACAGTTCTTGACACGTTTTAGTGACCATGATTTTAGTATGTAGATTTTAGTCTTTGGTCTGTTGTGTTTTTTAGTGTTTTGACCAAGCGGGTTGTGTGTGGTTTTTTAGTTTTTTGACTTTCAATTTTATATGTCATACATTGTAAGGGCGCTAATAACCTATGTAGTTGAGCGCCCTTAAGCTCCACCTCATCATCATCATCTACAATCTATCTGCCGCCGAACGTACAATTCCCCGATCATCCTCTCACCCTCGGCGTATTCCTGTTCCGTGGTGGAAGGAGGATTGTCGGGACGCCGTTGCTGCACGTAGAGCTGTGCTTACGGTATTTACGCGACATCCTACACTTGATAATTTGGTTACTTTTAAACAATCGCGCGCACGGCCTCGACGCATTATTCAGGATAGCAAGAAGGCATCTTGGACTCCTTTTGGCGAGTCTTTTAATCGCTTCACACCTTCATCTACTGTTTGGGATAAACTTCGTCGCTTCTCCGGTTAAGTGTTGCATTGTACTGTGTCTGGCCTTCAGGATTCCAAATCCGCCATAGTGGATCCGGCTGCCATTGCTAACACTCTGGGTGCTGCCTTTGAGGCGGTTTCCAGTTCAGACCATTATTCCGCCGGTTTTGGTTCTATTAAAGACCGGCTGGATACCGCAACATATAATTTTCGGTCTGCTAATAATGAATAATATAACGAACTTTTCACAATGAGGGAGCTGGAGCACGCTCTTCATTGCTCTAGGCACTCCGCTCCTGGGCCGGACGGCATTCATGTCCTGATGTTACAGAACCTTTCAGCGGACAGTAAACTCTTTCTCTTACAGGTCTATAACTTTAACTGTCAAGACGGCCTTTTCCCTTCCGTTTGGCGCGAAGCCACCATTGTCCCTATACTTAAGCCTGGGAAGGATCGCCAACTACCTTCCAGCTACCGCCCTATCTCCCTCACCAGGTGCATTTGCAAAGTGATGGAGCGCATGATCAACGGGCGGTTGACATGGTGGCGTGTATGTCAGAAACTTCTAGCGAACTCTCAGTGTGGACTTCGCCGCTGTCGCTCTACCGTCGACCATCTGGTGTCCCTGTCGACGCATATAATGAATGGATTTCTGAGAAAATGTCAAACCGTGGCTGTGTTTTTTGACCAGGAGAAAGCTTATGACACTTGTTGGAGAAGCGGCATTTTACGTACACTTCACGCATGGAATATCCGCGGTCATCTTCCCATATATCTTGGGGAGTTTATGACGGACTGCGTCTTTCGTGTACGTGTGGGCTCGGTTTTATCTAGTCGTTTTATTCAAGAGAACGGAGTACCGTAGGGCTCTGTACTAAGTGTCACATTTTTTGCGATAGCTATCAACCCCATTGTTGATTGTATTCCACCTAGCATTTCATCGTCTCCTTTCGTTGACGATTTTGCCATTTATTGTAGTTCACGTCGGAACTGTCTGTTCGAACGCCGTCTCCAGAGCTGTATCGACCGTCTCTACGCCTGGAGTAATGCCAACGGCTTTAATTTCTCCGCCGAAAAATCGGTCTGCATCAACTTCTGGCGCCGGAAGGCTTTCCCTCCGCCCTCTCTCGACCTTGGGTCGGAGGTCCTTCCATTTGCAGACGAGGTGACATTTTTGGGGTTGATCTTTGATCGAAAGCTGAGCTGGACATCTCACGTTTCCTTTTTAAAAGCAAAATGTGACCGTTCTCTTAATCTTTTACGTGTTTTAAGTGGCACATCCTGGGGAGCTGATCGGACCGTTCTTCTGCGTGTTTATCGCTCCTTGGTCCGATCCAAACTTGATTACGGTTGCATTGTCTATTCGTCGGCACGTCCATCTGTGTTACGTCACTTGAATACCATTCATCATTGTGGTATGAGAGTCGCCACAGGGGCCTATCCAACTAGCCCTGTACCCAGTCTTACGCAGAAGCTGCAGAGCCTCCGCTGTCCTTCCGGCGTGAGATGCTTTTGTGCAGCTATGTTTGTCGGCTCTCAAGCTTGCCTAACCACCCGTCCTTCGAGTTATTTTACGAGGATTCCCTTGATCGACAATATTTAGTTAGCTCCTCTGCATTACTGCCTCCAGGGGTTCGATTTCGACAACTCCTTCGGCATTTGGACGTTGCGCCAGCGCCGTCCCTTCCCAGGGGGAAACGCTTTTTCCTCCATGGTTGCGCGCTGAGGCCCGCTATCACCATGGTCTAACGTCGATGCCGAAGACTGAGACCCCTTCTTCAGTGCTTAGATCAGCTTTTTAGAACTCCAGGCGAAAATCGGGAACTTTCATTGTATATACACTGATGGGGTCTAAGACTGATGTTGGAGTAGGGTGTGCCTTTGTTTTTGGTCAGCATAGTTTTACCTTTCGTTTACCGGAGCTATGTTCGATTTTTACCACCGAACATTTTAGTATTTATCAGGCACTTTTATACATCCAGCGGCATGGTTTACAGCACTGTGTTCTTTGCTCAGACTCCCTGAGTGCCCTTCAGAGTATTAATGCGCTGTAGAATTACCACCCACTCGTACAGCGCATACATGAGCTCCTCCACTCTCTCGGTGTTTCTGGCACGAGCGTCTCCTTCGTGTGGGTTCCGAGTCATGTGGGCATCTCAAGTAATGAGTCTGCCGACGCCGCTGCCAAATCGGCGCTATTATCGCCCGGATGTTTTACCTGTGTTGCTCCCTCCTCAGATTTTTATGTTCTTTTACGACACCGCATCCTCTCGCGTTGGTGCGATGAGTGGGCGACCCCTAGGGGGAACAAATGTCGGGAGGTTAAACCTCTCCCGGCTGTCTGGGCCACCTCTTCTCGTGCTTCTCGTCGGGAAGAGGTGATTTTAACACGACTGCGTGTCGGACATTGCATTTTTAGTCATAGACACTTGCTTATTGCTGATCCCGCACCACTGTGTGATTAGTCTGCTGTACCCTTAACAGTGTGTCATATTTTAACGGAGTGTAAGGTTTTAGCACAATTGCGCGCTCGTCTGTCTCTGCCTGTTGGTTTAGCCGACATTTTGGCATACGACGCGTATACTGTAGAAAGTCGTTTATGTTTTATCCGTGACAGTGGTTTTATTCGACGCATTTATTGCGCGGAGCGTCTTTTAGTTTTATTATTTTATATTGTCCATTTTAATTGGGGCGGCTGTTCTCCCCTGGGGTCATATGACGCTCTGGACCTTTGGCTTCTACAGATACTGACAAGTGGTTTACTCTTTTATTATTTCATTTGCAACGTTTTTAGTGTGGTTTTTTAGACATTGAAATGTATTTTAATGTATCGACTACGCGGGTTTGTGTCCCGTAATTTAATTTCTGGATTTTAATTTTCGACATCGATGGCTTATTTTATAGCGTTATTGTAGCTGCGGTATTTTACCCCTATTTTATTTTTGGACTTATCCATTTTATACTTTGTAAGGGCGCTGATGGCCATAGCTGTTGAGCGCCCTTATACCGCATCTCATCATCATCATCTTCAACAACTCCTTTCAAGGTTATATACAAATTTCAACAAAAATCACCACCTTCCAAGGAGGAGGAGGAGGATAAGAATGAAGAGCAGGAATCCACCAGTGCTTGTTTTCCAGCAGCAAGTTCGCTCAAAGGACAGTGACCGTGTTGGCACATTATACGATGTCTGATACCAGTATGGAAATTATATGCTAGGGAATAAAGATATTCTTTTTATAAATAGTTAGATAAGGCTTATTGGGCTACTCCCGGATTACATGAACTCAGCTTCAAACAAATACTTCAGATGTCGGCGCACACCAGCAAAGGCTTGGATACTTATTCACAGCTTACGAGAAAAATCCTTGTTTACAGGCGCGGTATAGCAGACAAGGTTGGTTAAAATCGAATAAGTTGTAAAAACATAAGAATATAATATGTCCACTGGTCAACAGGCATGCTGATCTAGGACTCGATTGGAAGGAGAATCGCCTAATTAGATGGTGAACTACGTTTTCTGGTGAATTCGTAATACATTAGTCAAACGTTTAAGACTGCTTATTGCATCGCAAGAGGCTGGTAATATGAATCATTCCGAAGAGATTAAAAAAATATTGGAGGGCTAAAACGTTCTAGAGGTATAGCATAACTAAAAGGAATATTGCTAAAGAAGTTCATGCTCCTGAGAGAAGGAACTTTTTACATCGCAAAATACAAAGAAAGTCCCAGTGATTTCCTACACATCGAGTTGAATAAAATGATAGCCTACGTAAAAGAAAATAAACCCTACAAATGTATTCTGCTTGAATTAATTTCTATTTCAAGATGGCTTATGCAAGAACATTCAAGGTTAAGGGAGGTGAAGATGTACCAAAAGCAATGGAATATACATTAAAGGCTTTTGAAGCACCTCCCAGGAATATTCAGACTGACAGTTCCAAAGAGTTCTACAACAAATACTTTATGGATAATGCAGAAACACAAAATTAACCATTACAGTACATATATCACCGTCAAAGCCTTAGCAGTTAAGCGTTTAATGAAGACGCTAAAGTATAAAACATAGAGAGAACTTTAATTTCAAGCACCTTGTAAATGGTTAAACTCTTCGCCCAGAATCAGTAAGAAATGCAATAATACATTGCATTCCACTGTCCAAATGAAACCTAAGACCGTGTATCGTTACAATTGCCATCAAAGAGAGAACTGCAAAAAAAACTACTGCTTGTGTAACGATTTTTGAGCATAAAGGACATTTTGGAACGGAATCACACCGAATTGGAGTACAAACATTTTTAAAAGTGTTCCTATATAGAAAAGGTAACCAGCTAAATATGTGTAACAAGGCAAGGAATGCGAGGAAATCAAAGTGGTATTGTATGAAGTGCTTTGGTTTTGCAGATATGTAATGGGTCAAGAAAGGGTATTTAGTATAATTTAGGAATTAAAACTTCAATAAGAAGTAATTCTTTTATCATTAAAGCCAGAATGCATTTATAAATTAAAGGATTCTTACCCACTTGCTCTATTCCAAAATTTATTTGATTATTTAAAAACTATGATGCGTATACTACCTAAATATATAGAGGTATTTACAGTTACCGAAAGCATATAAATAAGTTAATTTTGTGCAAAAATCTAATGAATATCCATACTGTTTTTGCATTTTGGTACTTGCATTTTTCTTAAATAAAGAAAATGGTTATGGTGTGTATGATGAAGCCAGGGAATTCAAACAGAATTACGGTGCCCTAAGTAAATAATGACTCCAAACAAGTGTTGCATGGGATCCTTCAAGCATCCTACGCTTGTCGTTATCCCCACGCAATACAGTTTTGTTAATTCAAATGATCAAAACCACGTGAAGGGAGTCTCCAAGGCAAATCTGCTTGGTCAAAGATCATTAACTCATATCTTTCAAACAGCCAAAATAATTGTCAAAATCAAATGTTTTCATCACACTTTTGGTATTCCCTTTTGCCTTCATCAATGACTGGTAGCTGTATCTATAGCTCTACAGTTTGACCCTCAGACCAACATACTCGTAATCATGTCATCCAACTCATCCTTCAACGAGTCATTTTCTTTCTTATTGGGCTGCTTAATTTCATATACATTGTCCTTTTGATAATTTGAGGTTTCGAAATGTTAGACATTTAATTTCATGAACTTAAACACATCTGAACTGGTAAATGATAACTTTTGATACTTTGAGGTTTCGAAATGTTAGACATTTAATTTCATGAACTTAAACACATCTGAACTGGTGTCCGAAAATGAATGAACCTTTATCCATATAAATCAGGGTCAGATCATTCAGGTTGTGCTTCATTAATTTATAAACAATATGCATTATAAATTTTGAAATGTCAAAATCGCATGGCACATATGGACTGGTATATTACTGAGGATTTCCTTTCAAGACAACTCTGTGATCAGAAGCTTTTAATTGAAAATGATATTCCTTACAAACGTAGGGCGCGGAGTCAATCTCCGTGCGTGCTCCCAGGTATTAGCAAGCCTGCAGTCCACATACTAAGGCATGTTTTCAATTAAATTAATCATACACAGCATTGTTCATATTATTTCATGAATAATGAAGAAACTCAGACCTTTTCCTGTCTCGCTTCTCGACATTATGTCAATCCAGACCTTTGACCACTCAGATTAGCTGGTAAATATGTCTAAAAAAAACCAAATTTATTCATTGCCTTAATATTTTATGATGCATGGGGGATGCCATATTTTTTCGTAAAAGTTTATGTCCCAGTATTGTAAAAAGTTTAAGGATTCATCTGGATTATAATCTAATATATCTTCGTAATTGACTTTCGATTATAGCTTTCATTCTATATACAACCTTCACGAATAGCACCCTCAAAATTTGAAGCATACTAGGATCGGAGAGTAGGCCGAGCTGTACCTTCCTCGTCTTCAGCATAGCGTTGAATGCTAAAGAGGTGTGATTCATATGCCGTGCTATACCGTGCTATTCTGTGACAAGTCTCTGAATTTTTTCGAAAAAGTCTGCCAGAAGCACTACATCCGTTTTAGATAAAGATCGCTATATTCCCCGGGATTTCTTATTTTGAAACTGTGCCAAACGATCCTGGTATGGGCATATTCCTCTATGTGATGTCGTCGAAAACCTCGATGGGCGGCAGCTCGTATACTTTATGACTTTCGACATCGTCAAGTTATGTAAGGGCCAATATCCCTTTGGGCCTCATCAACTGAAGATGCACTGGATCTGAACACTCATAATTAGTGATTATGAAATCATCACAGTCAAGCATATCTGCTAAGCTGAATAAGTTATCATCCAGAAAATTCTTAACTATTGTGGAATCTGAATTGTATACTACTGTGCCTTCTGAATATCAAACCAGCGTTCAGAAGATTGTGATGTGCATGATATAGGTGCATTATTATATGCCGTGTTGATTGTTATAATTGTTTGGCAATGGAAAAACTGTCAGTTATAAACTAGGTACCCTTTTATTTAAATTGAAAGAATTATTCACAGCTTCTAGGAATGCTCCTGTGAGATCACAACAATCCCTCACCATGATGTTATACATGGCAAAATCTCTCCTGCATATGTGACAGTAGACAGTATTAACCAAATCAATCGCGTTTACAGGAGACATATGCAAGGTTCGAAATGAAATATATTGCAATTAATTCATCAACAATACCCTTTAATTCCCTGAAGAAGTAATTTATTGCAGTTCCTCTTGTAAAGAATGTGAACCTCTATATGTTTGGTCATGCCTACATGCAGCACAACGCATTATGCTCCTGAATGTCTCGGTTCAACTCGCTGTTCTGAGGTTTCACAGGAAAGAACCATCCTTACAACAATTTCGTTAATCCTGCCGAAGCATTTTGAGTAACTGACATTTATTACAATTCAGTTTGTGCATCCTCAAGGCATTTTCGTTTGAACACACACTTTCGTTTAATGTTTAATTCTTTGACTCCTAATGAAACCTGATCAAGTCTGTGATCACACAGAATGAGATCTATCACCCTCTACCCTCTATAATCATCGGAAGATTCATCTGTGTTCCTTCTTCTCAGACGTCTTAGGCATAGTCTCAACAAAGTTGAATTCAAAGCAAATACGCTAGATACTCCTGGAGTTTGCTTCAAAGAGGTTAAGCTGATCTAAAGAAAACGGAAACTTAATCACGGCACAAATAACATCTTCAAGAAGCAATTCGCGGGATATGTACCAGGTCGTGAGCTGGATAGTTAAATTCCAGCACGCCAAGCGAAGCATAAGTTGTCATTATTATAACGTTTACAATTGCTCTCCTTCCCTCAATGCATGCAGACTATTCAATATAGCCAGAAAAGTGAAGAGGATTATATTCATAGAGATATTAACTGGGGCATTGACATGGGAAGATAGTAACTTTCAAAAAGTTTGAATTTTCAGGTTTTTAATTCAGAAGGAAGTATAGGCATTGCCAATAGCACAGAAGTATGTCTATATTAAATCAAATGAAGTTGAAAACATAGTTGCTAGAGAGCATTAGTTGCATGTGCACAGCTCTTTGTATGGACAAAGTAGTAACTCCTTATAGCAGCATATATTCCGGTACCGAATGGAATATGTCGAGGAGGTTGCTAACGAGTAGTAGTGCTTGTTGTGATACAGATCTGTGTTTACAGTCAACACGCCCTCCAAAACCTCTTTCATTTAGAATGGCAGGTTGAATTACTGTTTCTTGCTTTTCTGTTTCCTGAATGTTTAACCTAACAAATTCCTCCACGGGTAACATGTAAGTGCCATTAAATGTCGTGAATTTACTGCAGAGGTTATTAGAAAACTTCATACAAAGTTTTTGGAAACAGAGAGCTGATGGGCAGTGTACTTTTCTGACGGATCTCATTAACATCGCTTTTGAACACAACTTCTAATAAAAGCAACAGCTTCAGCTGGATTAGACTCTCAAGAGCCAATCTTCATGTAATAAAAATCAGACATTCATTTAATGACATTGGAATATGGTAGGATTTTTTTAAAAAAAGCACTGTTCAATAAAGTCAATCATAACTTACAATGCTTGCAACGTCTTGAAAGAAGACTAGTCATCCCTGATGCCGGAAAGAGAGACTTGTTATTTATGTTGGACTTAGTGTAAACGAAGTATCACGTATTTTACCAGAATATTTTCGCATAATGTATAAATAACACTAATTTCGAGTCTAGCTAAGCAGTGATTTCTATGTTGTATTTTCATAAAGCACAATTTCACAGAAAAATTTGTGTCAGATCTTTCAAATTTCATATATAACACAAACCGTGTGTGTATACCTTCTATTCCAAGTAGTTTCTGTAATAGTGTTTGCACGAAAGCGCTCATAAAGCTGTTTTACTTCCCCTGAAAAATGTTGTTTATGGCAGTTACTACCTTCCCCGTGCCAATGCCTCAACTAGTGATTGGATTGAAAACAGTAATTGTGAGGTAGCTTGCCCTTTAACATTGCCTAAGTGTTCTAAAATTGCACCTCTCACTGCATGGAAACTACCCTGAAGGATAGATATTAGTTAAATTTCTGTTGTCACTGAATTAAAGATGCAAAGAATCCACTTTCAGGTGCCTGAATTAAATACAAGATGTTCAATGAAAAATTCAATTTTATTCCATAAATATTTTCTTAATAGTGGATTCCATCTCTTTTAAATTAAATTGATTTTTATTTATGGAAGCTCTTTAACTACTATGGCTATTAGCACCCCATTCTACAGGATGTAACAAAAATGTAGGACACAAATTGCAGGACACATTCCGCATACGTAGACGAAGAAATTGTGTTATATGAACATGGGTCTGGAAACGCTTTGTTACCATGTTAGAATTCATTTTCTCCAACTCATTAATCACGGGAAACACACGAATAGAACGTACCAGCATACCACATACAATTCTTTCTCACAGGAGACGTTCAATATGCCCTCCATAAGCATGATACATGCATCAACTCGCCGTCGTAGTGAATCCCGGATGCGCTGATGTATCCCTGGAGTATTGCGTGTGGTGTCGCAGCCTTCCATAATACGGGCACGGAGACTCTGAACATCTAGTACAGGGGTTTGATACACAAGAGCTTTCAAATGCCCCCACAAATAAAAGTCCAGTAGATTTAGGTCCGGGGAGCGTGGAGGCCAGGCAATAGGTCCACCTCTATCTACCCATCTGCCACCGAATCTGTTATTAAAAAGCCGACGGACATTAACACTAAAATGAGGAGGTGCTCCATCGTGTATGAAGTGGATGCTTTGTCGCACAGCTAAAGGCACATCTGCTAACAGATCAGGTAGCACATTCTCTACGAAATTATGGTAACTTTGTCCGTTGGGCCTAGGTGGAAGAACGTGAGGCCCTACCAAACAGTCACCAACAATGCCGGCCCAAACATTGACAGAAAAGCTTTGCTGATGACTTGCTTCTACAGTTACGTGAGGACTGACGTCAACCCATACATGCCGATTGTGATAATTTACAATCTGATCTCGTTGAAATGACGCCTCATTTGTGAACAGCGCCGTTGCACTAAAATTAGGGTTGACACTTTATTGCATAAATCATTTGCAGAAGCGTACCCGTGCAGTGATGATGAGGATGATGATGATGAGATGCGGTTTAAGGGCGCTAAACAGCTAAGGTCATCAGCGCCCTTGATGATGATGATGATGATGACATGTGGTTTAAGGGCGCTAAACAGCTAAGGTCATCAGTGCCCTTACAAAGTATAAAATGTACTGTCAATAAATAAAAGACCTATAAAAAAACCGCATAATTAAAAACGGGACACAAGCCCACGAGTCCAAAAAGGTAAAAAACTAAACACCAAATACCAAAAACGAACACACTAAAAACATGGGCAATCAAAGAGTAAAAACAACGTGTCAAGAACTGTAGAATGTCAGGGACACGAGCGCCAATGTCCATTGGGGACGAGATGCTCCATTAAAAACAAGAGAAAATTACATAGTCAAAAGACGCTCAGCGCATCAAATGCGTCTGGTAAATCCAATGTCATTGATAAAACGTAAAAGACACTCTACAGCACGCGCGTCGTCTGCCAGGACGTTGGCTAGGCCAACAGGCAGACCAACACGGACGCGCAAAGGAGCTAAAACTTGACACTCTGCTAAAATGTGACGCACCGTTAAGGGCGCATCACACTGCCCACAGAGTGCTGCGGGGTCACCACTCAGCAAACACTTATGACTAAAAATGCAATGTCCGATACGAAGGCGTGTTAAAATTACCTCTTCCCGACGAGAAGCACGGGAAGAGGTAGCCCAGACAAACGGGAGAGGTTTAACATCCCGCAACTTGTTCCCCCGGAGGGCCGTCCACTCATCGCTCCAAAGCGAGAGGATGCGGCGACGTAAAACAATAAACAAATCTGACGAGGGAACAACAGAGGTAAAACGTCTGGGTGATAAAATCGCCGACTTGGCAGCGACATCGGCAGATTCATTACCTGAGATGCCCACATGACCTGGAATCCACATGAAGGAGACACTGATGCCAGAGACACCAAGCGAGTGGAGCAGGTCATGAATGCGCTGTATGAGCGGGTGGTAACTGTACAGCGAGCTAATACTTTGAAGAGTACTCAGGGAGTCGGAACAAATAAAACAGTGCCGTAAGTCGTGCCACTGAATATATAAAAGAGACTGATAAATGCTAAAACGTTCGGCGGTAAAAATCGAACATTGCTCTGGTAAACGAAAGGTCAAACTATTTCCACCACAAAAAAGGCACATCCTACTCCAGCATCAGTCTTAGATCCATCAGTAAAGATAAAAGGCAAGTCCCCGAATTGCGACTGAAGTTCTAAAAACGCTGATCTAAAGACTGAAGAAGGGGTCTCATTCTTCGGCATTGACGATAACCCAAGGTGACGGAGGGCCTCAGCGCGCGACCATGGAGGAAAACGCGTTTCCCCCTTGGAAGGGACGGCGCTGGCGTAACGTCCAAATGCCGAAGTAGCAGTCGAAATCGAACCCCTGGAGGGAGCAATGCAGAGGAGCTAACTAAATATTGCCGGTCAAGGGAATCCTCGAAAAATGCCGCGAAAGACGGGTGGTCAGGCAAGCTGGAGAGTCGACAGGCATAGCTGCACAAGAGCATCTCACGCCTGGAGGACAGCGGAGGCTCTGCAGCTTCAGCGTAAAGACTGGGCACGGGGCTAGTTAGAAAGGCCCCTGTAGCGACTCTAATACCACGATAATGAATGGTGGTGATGATGATGATGATGATGATGATGATGATATGCGGTTTAAGGGCGCTAAACTGCTGCGGTCATCAGCGCCCTTACAATGTGTAAAATATAAGGTCAAAATATAAAAGACAGGTAAAAAACCGCATAATTAAAAAAACGGGACACAAACCCGCGATGTTAAAAAAGTTAAAAATAACAATAGAATAACAATAACAATAATAACAGTAACAATAAAAACAATAACAATAATAACAATAATAAGAATAACAAGAATAACAATAAATATATCTGAAAAACCAACACACTAAAATCATGGTCACTAAAAGAATAAAACGTGTCAAGAACTGTAGAATGCAAGGAACATGAGCGCCTTATGTCAGGGGAGAAGGGCCCCATTAAAACTAACAATATAAAATCAAACAGCTAAAAGGCGCTCAGCGCATCAAATGCGACGGCTAAAACCAATGTCAGTGATAAAACGTAAAAGACATTCTACAGTATGCGCGTCGTCTGCCAACACGTTGGCTAGGCCAACAGGCAGACCCACGCGAACGCGCAGTGGAGCTAAAACTTGACACTCGGTTAAAATGTGACGGACCGTTAAGGGCACGTCACACTGACCACACAGAGGTGCGGGATCACCACTTAACAAGTATCTATGACTAAAAAGGCAATGTCCGATACGAAGGCGTGTTAAAAGTACCTCTTCCCGACGAGAAGCACGGGAAGAGGTAGCCCAGACTAGCGGAAGAGGTTTAACCTCCCGCAACTTGTTCCCCCGGAGGGCCGTCCACTCATCGCGCCAGCGCGAGAGGATGCGGCGACGTAAAATAACACACGAATCTGACGAGGGAACAACAGAAGTAAAAAATCTGGGTAATAAAATCCCCGATTTCGCAGCGGCGTCGGCCGACGCATTCCCTGAGATACCCACATGACCTGGAATCCACATAAAAGAGACGCTGATGCCAGAGGCACCTAGCGAATGGAGCAGGTCATGAATGCGCTGTACGAGGGGGTGGTAAGAGTACAGCGCGTTAATACTCTGAAGGGCACTCAGAGAGTCCGAGCAAACAACACAACGCCGTAAGACATGCCGCTGAATGTATAAAACACATTGATAGATACTAAAAAGTTCGGCGGTATAAATCGAACATTGCCCGGGTAAACGAAAAGTAAAACTATGCGCACCTAAAACAAAGGCACATCCTACTCCATCAGTCTTAGACCCATCAGTATAAATAAAATGACAGTCTCCGAATGTTGCCTGAAGTTCTAAAAATGCGGATCTAAGGACTGAAGCAGGGGTCTCATTCTTCGGCATCGACGTTAGCCCAAGGTGGATGTGGGCCTCAGCGCGCGACCATGGAGGAAAGCGCGTTTCCCCTCGGGTAAGGGCCGACGCTGGCGTAACGTCCAAATGCCGAAGTAGCAGTCGAAATCGAACCCCTGGAGGGAGCAATGCAGAGGAGCTAACGAAATATTGGCGATCAAGCGAATCCTCGTAAAATACATCGAAGGACGGGTGGTTAGGCAAGCTTGAGAGTCGACAAGCATAGCTGCACAAAAGCATCTCACGCCGGAAGGACAGCGGAGGCTCTGCAGCTTCTGCGTACAGACTGGGTACAGGGCTAGTTGAAAAGGCCCCTGTAGCGACTCTTATGCCACGATGGTGAATGGCATTCAATCGACGTAACACAGATGGACGTGCCGACGAATAAACAATACACCCGTAATCAAGCTTGGATCGGACCAAAGAGCGATAAAGGCGAAGAAGGACGGTCCGATCAGCTCCCCAGGATGTGCCACTTAAAACACGTAAAATATTAAGAGAACGGTCACACTTTGCTTTTAAAAAGGAAACGTGCGAGGTCCAACACACCTTCCTGTCAAAAATCAACCCCAAAAATTTCGCCTCGTCTGCAAACGGAAGTATCCCTGGCCCAAGATGGAGAGAGGGCGGAGGGAAATACTTCCGGCGCCAAAAGTTGATGCAGACGGATTTCCCGGCGGAGACATTAAACCCGTTGGCGTTACTCCAGGCGTAGAGACGGTCGATACAGCTCTGGAGACGGCGTTCGAGTAGACAGGTCCGCCGTGAACTACAATAAATAGCGAAATCGTCAACAAAAAGGGACGATGAAATGCCAGGTGGAATACAATCAACAATGGGGTTGATAGCAATTGCAAAAAGTGTGTCACTGAGTACCGAGCCCTGCGGTACTCCGTTCTCTTGAATAAAACGACTAGATAAAACCGAGCCCACACGTACACGAAAGACGCGGTCCATCATGAACTCCCGAAGAAATATGGGAAGACGACCGCGGATATTCCATGCGTGAAGTGTACGTAAAATGCCGCCCCTCCAACAAGTGTCATAAGCTTTCTCCAGGTCAAAAAACACAGCCACGTTTTGACACTTTCTCAGAAACCCATACATAACATGCGTCGACAGGGACACCAGATGGTCGACGGTAGAGCGATAGCGACGAAATCCGCACTGAGTGTTCGCTAAAAGTTTCTGAGACTCAAGCCACCATGTCAACCGCCCGTTGATCATGCGCTCCATCACCTTGCAAATGCAACTGGTGAGGGAGATAGGGCGGTAGCTGGAAGGTAGTTGGCGATCCTTCCCAGGCTTAAGAATTGGGACCATGGTGGCTTCGCGCCAAACGGAAGGAAAAATGCCGTCTTGCCAAATACGGTTATAGACCTGTAAGAGGAAGAGTTTACTGTCGGCTGAAAGGTTCTTTAACATCAGGGCATGAATGCCTTCCGGCCCAGGAGCGGAGTGCCTAGAGCAATGAAGAGCGTGCTCCAGCTCTCTCATTGTGAAAAGTTCATTATAACACTCATTATTAGCAGACCGAAAATTAAAGGTGTCGGAATACAGCCGGTCTTTGATAGAGCGAAAGCCGGCGGAATAATGGTCTGAACTGGATACCGCCTCAAAGGCAGCACCCAGAGTGTTAGCGATGGCAGCCGGATCCACTATAGTGTCATTGGAAACCTGAAGGCCAGAAACAGTACAATGCAACACTATACCTGAGAAGCGACGAAGTTTATCCCAAACAACAGATGAAGGCGTAAAGCGATTAAAAGACTCGACAAAACGAGCCCACGACGCCTTCTTGCTATCCTGAATAATGCGACGAGCCCTGGCGCGCGATTGCTTAAAAGTCACCAAATTATCAAGTGTAGGGTGTCGCCGAAACACCCTAAGCGCAGTTCTACGGGCACGAACGGCGTCCCGACATTCCTCGTTCCACCACGGAACAGGTGGCTGCCGAGGTTGAGAGGATGAACGGGGTATTGCACGTTCGGCGGCAGCGAAAATAATAGACGTAAGGTGCTGCACTAGTTGGTTAATTTCGGAGAAGGGCTGGTCGTCAAAATGCACGAGGCTGGAATACAGGCTCCAGTCGGCTTTTGCGAATATCCAGGTAGGTACTCTGGAATGCTGTACGTGGTGCGACAAAAGAGAAACGATGCAGGGGTAATGGTAGCTGGAGTACGTGTCAGCGACGACGTTCCACTGAACACAACTAGCAAGCTGGAGTGAGCAAACGGGTAAGGTCTAAATGAGAAAATGTACCGGAAGAATCTGAAAGAAACGTAGGCTCGCCTGTATTGAGAATAGAGAGATGGAACTGGTCAAAAATGTCGGAAAGAAGAGTTCCCCTCGCAGAAGCCCTCGGCGAACCCCACAGTGAGTGATGGGCATTAAAATCTCCCAACAGAAGAAATGGTGTTGGGAGAGCGGACAGGAGAGCTCGAATGTCCGCGGGAGCGAGGGGAGATGACGGATGTGAATATACAGAGCAAACAAAGAAGAA
Source organism: Deroplatys truncata (assembly GCA_030765065.1). Classification (NCBI taxonomy): domain Eukaryota; kingdom Metazoa; phylum Arthropoda; class Insecta; order Mantodea; family Mantidae; genus Deroplatys; species Deroplatys truncata. Next base: position 376,531,270 of record CM060990.1, read on the forward strand.
AAAACCGGGTAACTGCAATCTAATGGCAACAGCTTGCAAGTCGGACATAAGAGCGAGAGTTTGAAAATGAACGTCGTTACGCACTAACAGCATGACACCTCCAAGAGCAGGAGTACCCTCCTCCGGTTCAAGGTCGTAGCGAACCGGAGTATATCCTCGGAGATGATGATGATGATGATATGCGGCTTAAGGGCGCTAAACTGCTGAGGTCATCAGCGCCCTTACAAGGTATAAAATATAAAGTCAAAAAATAAAAGATAGGTAAAAAACCGCATAATTAAAAAACGGGAAACAAACCCGCGATGTCAAAACGCTAAAACTAACAATATAACAATAACAAATATAACAATAACAATAATAACAATAACAACAATAACAATAAAAACAATAATAACAATAACAGCAATAATAAGAACAAGACAAACATCTGAAAAACAACACACTAAAAGCATAGGCAGTAAAGGATTAAAACGTGTCAGGAACTGTAGAATGCGAGGGACATGAGCGCCATATGTCCACTGGGGATAAGAGTTCCCATAAAAACCGACAGGATAAAAGTACGAAGCTAACAGACGCTCAACGCATTAAATGCGCAGATTAAAATCACTGTCATGAATAAAACGTAAAACACATTCCACAGCATGCGTGTCGTCTGCCAAAACGTTGGCTAGGCCAACAGGCAGACCCACACGAGCACGCAATGCAGCTAAAACCTGACACTCTGTTAAAATGTGACGCACCGTTAAGGGCACGTCACACTGCCCACAGAGTGGCGCGGGGTCACCACTCAGCAAATACTTATGACTAAAAATGCAATGTCCGATACGAAGGCGTGTTAAAATTACCTCTTCCCGACGAGAAGCACGGGAAGATGTATCCCAGACTAACGGGAGAGGCTTAACCTCCCGCAACGTGTTCCCCCGGAGGGCCGTCCACTCATCGCTCCAAAGCGAGAGGATGCGGCGACGTAAAACAATAAACAAATCTGACGAGGGAACGACAGAGGTAAAACGTCTGGGTGATAAAATCGCCGACTTGGCAGCCACATCGGCAGACTCATTACCTGAGATGCCCACATGACCTGGAATCCACAAGAAGGAGACGCTGATGCCCGAGACATCAAGCGAGTGGAGCAGGTCATGAATGCGCTGTACGAGCGGGTGGTAACTGTACAGCGAGCTAATACTTTGAAGAGCACTCAGGGAGTCGGAACAAATAAAACAGTGCCGTAAGTCGTGCCGCTGAATATATAAAAGAGACTGATAAATGCTAAAAAGTTCGGCGGTAAAAATCGAACATTGCTCTGGTAAACGAAAGGTAAAACTATTTCCACCACAAAAAAGGCACATCCTACTCCAGCATCAGTCTTAGATCCATCAGTAAAGATAAAAGGCAAGTCCCCGAATTGCGACTGAAGTTCTAAAAACGCTGATCTAAAGACTGAAGAAGGGGTCTCATTTGTCGGCATTGACGATAACCCAAGGTGACAGAGGGCCTCAGCGCGCGACCATGGAGGAAAACGCGTTTCCCCCCTTGGAAGGGCCGGCGCTGGCGTAACGTCCAAAAGCCGAAGGAGCAGTCGAAATCGAACCCCTGGAGGGAGCAATGCAGAGGAGCTAACTAAATATTGCCGGTCAAGTGAATCCTCGAAAAATGCCGCGAAAGACGGGTGGTCAGGTAAGCTTGAGAGTCGACAGGCATAGCTGCACAAGAGCATCTCACGCCTGGAGGACAGCGGAGGCTCTGCAGCTTCAGCATAAAGACTGGGCACGGGGCTAGTTGGAAAGGCCCCTGTAGCGACTCTAAGACCACGATGATGAATGGGATTCAAACGACGTAACACAGATGGACGTGCCGACGAATAAACAAAACACCCGTAATCAAGTTTGGATCGGACCAAAGAGCGATAAAGGCGAAGAAGGACGGTCCGATCAGCTCCCCAGGATGTGCCACTTAAAACACGTATAAGATTAAGAGAACGGTCCCACTTTGCTTTTAAAAAGGAAACGTGCGAGGTCCAACACAACTTCCTATCAAAAATCAACCCCAAAAATTTCGCCTCGTCTGCAAACGGAAGTATCCCTGGCCCAAGACGGAGAGAGGGGGGAGGGAAATACTTCCGGCGCCAGAAGTTGATGCAGACGGATTTCTCGGCGGCGAATTTAAAGCCGTTGGCGTTACTCCAGGCGTAGAGACGGTCGATACAGCTCTGGAGACGGCGTTCGAGTAGACAGGTCCGCCGTGAACTGCAATAAATAGCGAAATCGTCAACAAAAAGGGACGATGAAATGCCAGGTGGAATACAATCAACAATGGGGTTGATAGCAATCGCAAAAAGTGTGACACTGAGTACAGAGCCCTGCGGTACTCCGTTCTCTTGAATAAAACGACGAGATAAAACCGAGCCCACACGTACACGAAAGACGCGGTCCGTCATAAACTCCCGAAGAAATATGGGAAGACGACCGCGGATATTCCAATCGTGAAGTGTACGTAAAATGCCGCCCCTCCAACAAGTGTCATAAGCTTTCTCCAGGTCAAAAAATACAGCCACGGTTTGACACTTTCTCAGAAACCCATTCATAATATGCGTCGACAAGGACACCAGATGGACGACGGTAGAGCGATAGCGACGAAACCCGCACTGAGCGTTCGCTAAAAGTTTCTGAGACTCAAGCCACCATGTCAACCGCCCGTTGATCATGCGCTCCATCACCTTGCAAATGCAACTGGTGAGGGAGATAGGGCGGTAGCTGGAAGGTAGTTGGCGATCCTTCCCAGGCTTAAGTATAGGGACAATGGTGGCTTCGCTCCAAACGGAAGGGAAAATGCCGTCTTGCCAAATACGGTTATAGACCTGTAAGAGAAATAGTTTACTGTCGGCTGAAAGGTTCTTTAACATCAGGACATGAATGCCGTCCGTCCCGGGAGCGGAGTGCCGAGAGCAATGAAGAGTGTGCTCCAGCTCTCTCATTGTGAATAGTTCGTTATAGCATTCAGCATTAGCAGACCGAAAAGTATATGATGCGGAATCCTGCCGGTCTTTAATAGAGCGAAAGCCGGCGGAATAATGGTCTGAACTGGAAACCGCCTCAAAGGCAGAACCCAGAGTGTTAGCGATGGCAGCCGGATCCACTATGGTCGCATTAGAAACCTGAAGGCCAGAAACAGTACAATGTGACACTTTACCTGAGAAGCGACGAAGTTTATCCCAAACAACGGATGAAGGCGTAAAACGATTAAAAGACTCGACAAAACGAGCCCAAGATGCCTTCTTGCTATCCTGAATAATGCGACGAGCCCTGGCGCGCGATTGTTTAAAAGTCACCAAATTATCAAGTGTAGGGTGGCGCCGAAACACCCTAAGTGCAGTCCTACGAGCACGAACGGCGTCCCGACAATCCTCGTTCCACCACGGAACAGGTGGCCGCCGAGGTTGGGAGGATGAACGGGGTATTGCACGTTCGGCGGCTGAGAAAATAATAGACGTAAGGTGCTGCACTAGTTGATTAATGTCGGAGAAGGGCTGGTCGTCAAAATGCACGAGGCTGGAATACAAGCTCCAGTCGGCTTTTGCGAATATGCAGGTAGGTACTCTGGAATGCTGTACGTGGTGCGACAGAAGAGAAACGATGCAGGGGAAATGGTCGCTGGAGTAGGTGTCAGCGACGACGTTCCACTGAAGACGACGTGCAAGCTGGATTGAGCATATGGCAAGGTCCAGGTGAAAGAATGTACCAGAAGAATCAGAAATAAAAGTAGGTGCACCTGTATTGAGGATGGAAAGATTGAACTGATAAAAAATGTCGGAAAGAAGAGTTCCCCTCGCACAAGCCCTTGGCGAACCCCATAGTGGGTGATGGGCATTAAAATCTCCCAACAGAAGAAATGGTGTTGGGAGAGCGGACAGGAGAGATCGAATGTCCGCGGGAGCGAGGGGAGACGATGGAGGTGTATACACAGAGCAAACAGAAAACAAAAAGCCGGGTAAGTGAAGGCGACCGGCAACAGCTTGCAAGTCAGATGTAAGTGTGACAGGTGTAAAATGAACGTCATTACGCACCAAAATCATGACACCACCATGAGCAGGAGTACCCTCCTCCGGTTCAAGGTCGTAGCGAACCGGAGTATATCCTCGGAGATCAAAAGGATCGTTTGGGCGAAGCTTAGTCTCCTGTAAACATACGACCACAGGCGAATGGGAACGCAATAAAAGTTGCAGTTCCGCCCTATGCGATCGTACACCACGTATATTCCAGGTCAGGATAGCCACGAATAAAAGGGATAAACGGTCTACTTAGAAGGGCGGCTTAAAAGAATCTTTTGCTTAACCTTTGGGCTCGGGCTCTTTGTGTGCAGTTGGTCAGACTCCATAGCTTCCTCGGAGGGAGGGCCCACGCGCTCAGTGCCAGAAACCGATTCAAGCGCCGTGAATCGGTTCTGGGTGGCGATGGGTGAGGGGTGCCGCTGAGCGCGGCTTGTCCCAGGACCTTCCTGGGACAGCGACCTCCGAGGAGGAGAAGGTGAACTTTTGTTACCGCGCGCACGCGGAGGGTCTTTCAAAAAATCTTCCCTACGTAGTTTCTGCTTGGGCTTCTTTTCAGCGGCTTGCGACTTCATTGACTTTGGACCAGGTTTATACGGCTTGGTAACAGTAGCTTTAATGGACGGCCGGATGGTAGTGGCGGTTAATCCAGTCATGGTTCAGGTCTGAGTTTCGGCATCTACTCGTGGTACTGGCGAGGCAACAACAGAACTAAATGTGCCAGATCGCAGGAGTGAAGGTTGGCGCGCATGGTAACGCCTCCGGGCTTCAGTGAAGGAGACTTTTTCCTTTACCCGGATCTCCTGGATCGCCTTCTTGTCCAAGTACCGCGGACAGTCGGCAAACGAAGCAGAATGAGACCCTTTACAATTAACGCAGACGGGGGCTGTTGAACAGGTACCTTCGTGTGAGGGCTGGCTACATGTTGCACAGATGTTAACGGCACTCTTACAGGAGACTTGCGTATGCCCAAAACGTGGGCATTTGAAACAACACAGAGGTCTAAGTATATAGGGCCTCACAGAAATCCGTTCGCACCCTGCGGAAATGCTCGTGGGCAGATCGACGCCATCAAATGTTAGAAACAGGGTACGAGTGGGTACCAATACGCCGTCGCGTTTGGCCTGCACTCGATGCACTGCAGTCACCTTTTGATCGGATAGATAGTCTACTAGATCCTCGTCCGATATACCATCGAGGTTATGGGTGGTAACGACGCCCCGACAGGAATTCAATGTACGGTGCTTCTTGACACGGATGGGATAACCGTGGAGAAGCGTAGCGCGCAACAAGGTCTGACTTTGTTGATCGGACTTAGTTTGTGCCAATAAGGAACCATTCCGTAGACGATTGCGGGATTGAACCGCACCAGCAATAGCATCTATGCCCTTTTGAATGATGAAAGGGTTCACCTTCTCAAAACTTTGTGCTTCTTCGGTTCGTGAAATGACCAAGTAACAACCAGTTGTCGGTGGTGTCACTTCTGTTACATAAACATTTCGGCGCTTGTTAGTATTAATGGAGGAAGCGTGCTCCATAGCGAAATAAATCCTCCACCATTGCAACCGTCTCCGACCTCGGGCTCAGACTTCTCGGGCGTTACCCCGGCTTGGGTGAGTGGCCTATCTATACCAGACTCACCCCAGGGTCACACCTCCCAGAACAAAGACAGAGGGACCCAATCGCCGTCAGAAGTCAGCAGCTCATGCAATGGCCCCCCGCGGGACTGCAGTTGAACAGCGGATACGAACACAAACCCTACATGACGACCCCGGGTCGTGGGGATGACGCCATTACCCACTCACCCAGCTGCGCACCTGGTGCGCGGGTATCCGTCAGGCTGTGTCCACGGAGGATTAAAAGAAAGATAAAAGAAACTAAAACTGTGTGGGCGATTCGGATGCAAGGTATGCCGGCGAGGAAGAAAAAGAGATGCGTAAATGAATGGACGTGGTGCGAAATGTGCAGAAGTAAAAGCGAAGAAAGAAACGATGGCGAGGGGCGACATGATATGAAATGCACAGAACGCACGAGAGCCTACCTTGATTCCCCCGGTCACGAGATCGAACCCACCTCGACCGGACAGGGGTGGAAGGATGATGATGGCGATGATTGGCTCGGGTACCCCGGGTGCGCCTAACCCGTACTCACAAAAGGTGAACCCCTGGGGGGATCAGCGCCCTTACAAAGTATAAAATGTACTGTCCAAAAATAAAAGTCCGATAAAAAACAGCATAATTAAAAACGGGACACAAACCCACGAGTCCTAAAGGTAAAAAACCAAGCACCAAATACCAAATACGAACACACTAAAAACATGGTCAATAAAAGAGTAAAACAACGTGTCAAGAACTGTAGAATGTCAGAGACACGAGGGCCAATGTCCACTGGGGAGGAGATGCCCCATTAAAAAACAAGATAAAATTACACAGTCGAAAGACGCTCAGCGCATCAAATGCGTCTGGTAAATGCAATGGCATTGATAAAACGTAAAAGACACTCTACAGCACGCGTGTCGTCTGCCAAAACGTTGGCTAGGCCAACAGGTAGACCAACCCAAACGCGTAAAGGAGCTAAAACTTGACACTCTGCTAAAATGTGACGCACCGTTAAGGGTGCATCACACTGCTCACAGAGTGGTGCGGGGTCACCACTGAGCAAGTATTTAAGGCTAAAAAGACAATGACCGATTCGTAAGCGAGCTAAAATTACCTCTTCCCGACGACACGAACGATGATGATGATGATGATGATGATGATGATGATATGCGGTTTAAGGGCGCTAAACTGCTGCGGTCATCAGCGCCCTTACAATGTGTAAAATATAAGGTCAAAATATAAAAGACAGGTAAAAAACCGCATAATTAAAAAACGGGACACAAACCCGCGATGTCAAAAAAGTTAAAAATAACAATAGAATAACAATAACAATAATAACAATAACAATAAAAACAATAAAAATAAAAATAATAACAATAAATATATCTGAAAAACGAACACACTAAAATCATGGTCACTAAAAGAATAAAACGTGTCAAGAACTGTAGAATGCAAGGAACATGAGCGCCTTATGTCTGGGGAGAAGGGCCCCATTAAAACTAACAATATAAAATCAAACAGCTAAAAGGCGCTCAGCGCATCAAATTCGACGGCTAAAACCAATGTCAGTGATAAAACGTAAAAGACATTCTACAGCATGCGCGTCGTCTGCCAACACGTTGGCTAAGCCAACAGGCAGACCCACGCGAACGCGCAGTGGAGCTAAAACTTGACACTCGGTTAAAATGTGACGGACCGTTAAGGGCACGTCACACTGACCACACAGAGGTGCGGGATCACCACTTAACAGGTATCTATGACTAAAAAGGCAATGTCCGATACGAAGGCGTGTTAAAAGTACCTCTTCCCGACGAGAAGCACGGGAAGAGGTAGCCCAGACTAGCGGAAGAGGTTTAACCTCCCGCAACTTGTTCCCCCGGAGGGCCGTCCACTCATCGCGCCAGCGCGAGAGGATGCGGCGACGTAAAATAACACACGAATCTGACGAGGGAACAACAGAAGTAAAAAATCTGGGTAACAAAATCGCCGATTTCGCAGCGCCGTCGGCCGACTCATTCCCTGAGATACCCACATGACCTGGAATCCACATAAAAGAGACGCTGATGCCAGAGGCACCAAGCGAATAGAGCAGGTCATGAATGCGCTGTACGAGGGGGTGGTAAGTGTACAGCGCGTTAATACTCTGAAGGGCACTCAGAGAGACCGAACAAACAACACAACGCCGTAAGACTTGCCACTGAATGTATAAAACACATTGATAGATACTAAAAAGTTCGGCGGTATAAATCGAACATTGCCCGGGTAAACGAAAAGTAAAACTATGCGCACCTAAAACAAAGGCACATCCTACTCCAACATCAGTCTTAGACCCATCAGTATAAATAAAATGACAGTCTCCGAATGTTGCCTGAAGTTCTAAAAATGCGGATCTAAGGACTGAAGCAGGGGTCTCATTCTTCGGCGTCGACGTTAGCCCAAGGTGGACGTGGGCCTCAGCGCGCGACCATGGAGGAAAGCGCGTTTCCCCTCGGGTAAGGGCCGGCGCTGGCGAAACGTCCAAATGCCGAAGTAGCAGTCGAAATCGAAACCCTGGGGGGAGCAATGCAGAGGAGCTAACTAAATATTGCCGATCAAGCGAATCCTCGTAAAATACATCGAAGGACGGGTGGTTAGGCAAGCTTGAGAGCCGACAAGCATAGCTACATAAGAGCATCTCACGCCTGAAAGACAGCGGAGGCTCTGCAGCCTCAGCGTAAAGACTGGGCACGGGGCTAGTTGGAAAGGCCCCTGTAGCGACTCTAATACCACGATGATGAATGGGATTCAAACGACGTAACACAGATGGACGTGCCGACGAATAAACAATACACCCGTAATCAAGTTTGGATCGGACCAAAGAGCGATAAAGGCGAAGAAGGACGGTCCGATCAGCTCCCCAGGATGTGCCACTTAAAACACGTAAAGGATTAAGAGAACAGTCACACTTTGCTTTTAAAAAGGAAACGTGCGAGGTCCAACACACCTTCCTGTCAAAAATCAACCCCAAAAATTTCGCCTCGTCTGCAAACGGAAGTATCCCTGGCCCAAGATGGAGAGAGGGCGGAGGGAAATACTTCCGGCGCCAGAAGTTGATGCAGAGGGATTTCTCGGCGGAGAAATTAAAGCCGTTCGCGTTACTCCAGGCGTAGAGACGGTCGATACAGCTCTGGAGACGGCGTTCGAGTAGACAGGTCCGCCGTGAACTACAATAAATAGCGAAATCGTCAACAAAAAGGGCCAATTAAATGCCAGGTGGCATACAATCAACAATGGGGTTGATAGCAATCGCAAAAAGTGTGACACTGAGTACAGAGCCCTGCGGTACTCCGTTCTCTTGAATAAAACGAGGAGATAAAACCGAGCCCACACGTACACGAAAGACGCGGTCCGTCATAAACTCCCGAAGAAATATGGGAAGCCGACCGCGGATATTCCAATCGTGAAGTGTACGTAAAATGCCGCCCCTCCAACAAGTGTCATAAGCTTTCTCCAGGTCAAAAAATACAGCCACGGTTTGACACTTTCTCAGAAATCCATTCATAATATGCGTCGACAAGGACACCAGATGGTCGACGGTAGAGCGATAGCGACGAAACCCGCACTGAGCGTTCGCTAGAAGTTTCTGAGACTCAAGCCACCATGTGAACCGCCCGTTGATCATGCGCTCCATCACCTTGCAAAAATGCAACTGGTGAGGGAGATAGGGCGGTAGCTGGAAGGTAGTTGGCGATCCTTCCCAGGCTTAAGAATAGGGACAATGGTGGCTTCGCGCCAAACGGAAGGAAAAATGCCGTCTTGCCAAATACGGTTATAGACCTGTAAGAGGAAGAGTTTACTGTCGGGTGAAAGGTGCTTTAACATCAGGACATGAATTCCGTCCGGGCCAGGAGCGGAGTGCCTAGAGCAATCAAGAGCGTGCTCCAGCTCCCTCAGTGTGAAAAGTTCATTATAACACTCATTATTAGCAGACCGAAAATTAAAGGTGTCGAAATCCAGCCGGTCTTTGATACAGCGAAAGCTGGCGGAATAATGGTCTGAACTGGATACGGCCTCAAAGTCAGTACCCAGAGTGTTAGCGATGGCAGCCGGATCCACTATGGTGTCATTAGAAACCTGAAGGCCAGAAACAGTACAATGTGAGACTTTACCTGAGAAGCGACGAAGTTTATCCCAAACAACGGATGAAGGCGTAAAACGATTAAAAGACTCGACAAAACGAGCCCAAGATGCCTTCTTGCTATCCTGAATAATGCGACGAGCCTGGCGCGCGATTGTTTAAAAGTCACCAAATTATCAAGTGTAGGGTGTCGCCGAAACACCCTAAGTGCAGTCCTACGGGCACGAACGGCATCCCGACAATCCTCGTTCCACCACGGAACAGGTGGCCGCCGAGGTTGGGAGGATGAACGGGGTATTATACGTTCGGCGGCTGAGAAAATAATAGACGTAAGGTGCTGCACTAGTTGATTAATGTCGGAGGAGGGCTGGTCGTCAAAATGCACGAGGCTGGAATACAAGCTCCAGTCGGCTTTTGCGAATATCCAGGTAGGTACTCTGGAATGCTGTACGTGGTGCGACAGAAGAGAAACGATGCAGGGGTAATGGTCGCTGGAGTAGGTGTCAGCGACGACGTTCCACTGAAGACGACGTGCAAGCTGGAGTGAGCATATGGCAAGGTCCAGGTGAGAGAATGTACCGGAAGAATCAGAAATAAAAGTAGGTGCACCTGTATTGAGGATGGAAAGATTGAACTGATAAAAAATGTCGGAAAGAAGAGTTCCCCTCGCACAAGCCCTTGGCGAACCCCATAGTGGGTGATGGGCATTAAAATCTCCCAACAGAAGAAATGGTGTTGGGAGAGCGGACAGGAGAGATCGAATGTCCGCGGGAGCGAGGGGAGACGATGGAGGTGTATACACAGAGCAAACAGAAAACAAAAAGCCGGGTAAGTGAAGGCGAACGGCAACAGCTTGCAAGTCAGATGTAAGTGTGACAGGTGTAAAATGAACGTCATTACGCACCAAAATCATGACACCACCATGAGCAGGAGTACCCTCCTCCGGTTCAAGGTCGTAGCGAACCGGAGTATATCCTCGGAGATCAAAAGGATCGTTAGGGCGAAGCATAGTCTCCTGTAAACATACGACCATAGGCGAATGGGAACGCAATAAAAGTTGCAGTTCCGCCCTATGCGATCGTACACCACGTATATTCCAGGTCAGGATAGCCACGAATAAAAGGGATAAACGGTCTACTTAGAAGGGCGGCTTAAAAGAATCTTTTGCTTAACCTTTGGGCTCGGGCTCTTTGTGTGGAGTTGGTCAGACTCCATAGCTTCCTCGGAGGGAGGGCCCACGCGCTCAGTGCCAGAAACCGATTCAAGCGCCGTGAATCGGTTCTGGGTGGCGATGGGTGAGGGGCGCCGCTGAGCGCGGCTTGTCCCAGGACCTTCCTGGGACAGCGACCTCCGAGGAGGAGAAGGTGAACTTTTGTTACCGCGCGCACGCGGAGGGTCTTTCAAAAAATCTTCCCTACGTAGTTTCTGCTTGGGCTTCTTTTCAGCGGCTTGCGACTTCATTGACTCTGGACCAGGTTTATAGGGCTTGGTAACAGTAGCTTTAATAGACGGCCGGATGGTAGTGGCGGTTAATCCAGTCAAGGTCCAGGTCTGAGTTTCGGCATCTACTCGTGGTACTGGCGAGGCAACAACAGAACTAAATGTGCCAGATCGCAGGAGTGAAGGTTGGCGCGCATGGAAACGCCTCCGGGCTTCGGCGAAGGAGAGTTTCTCCTTTACCCGGATCTCCTGGATCGCCTTCTCGTCCAGATACCGCGGACAGTCGGCAAACGAAGCAGAATGAGACCCTTTACAATTAACGCAGACGGGGGCTGTTGAACAGGTACCTTCGTGTGAGGGCTGGCTACATGTTGCACAGATGTTAACGGCACTCTTACAGGAGACTTGCGTATGCCCAAAACGTTGGCATTTAAAACAACGCAGAGGTCTAGGAATATAAGGCCTCACAGAAATCCGTTCGTACCCTGCGGAAATGCTCGTGGGCAGATCGACGCCATCAAATGTAATAAACAGGGTACGAGTGGGTACCAATACGCCGTCGTGTTTGGCCTGCAGTCGATGGACCGCTGTCACCTTCTGGTCTGCAACATATTCTACCAGGTCCTCGTCCGATATACCATCGAGGCTATGGGTGGTAATGACGCCTCGACAGGAATTCAATGTGCGGTGCTTCTCCACGCGGATGGGATAGCCGTGGAGAAGTGTAGCGCGCAACAAGGTCTTACTTTGCTGATCGGATTTCGTTTGGGCTAATAAGGAACCATTCCGTAGACGAGTGCAGGACTGAACCGCACCAGCAATAGCATCAATGCCCTTTTGAATGATGAAAGGGTTCACCTTCTCAAAACTTTGTCCTTCTTCGGTTCGTGAAATGACCAAGTAACAACCAGTTGTCGGAGGTGTCACTTCTGTTACATAAACTTTTCGGCGCTTGTTAGTATTAATGGAGGAAGGGTGCTCCATAGCGAAATAAATCCTCCACCATTGCAACCGTCTCCGACCTCGGGCTCTGACTTCTCGTGCGTTACCCCGGCTTGGGTGAGTGGCCTATCTATACCAGACTCACCCCAGGGTCACATCTCCCAGAACATAGACAGAGGGACCCAATCGCCGTCAGAAGTCAGCAGCTCATGTAATGGCCCCCCCGCGGGACTGCAGTTGAACAGCGGATACGAACACAAACCCTACATGACGACCCCGGGTGGTGGGAATGACGCCATTACCCACTCACCCAGCTGCGCACCTGGTGCGCGGGTATCCGTCAGGCTGTGTCCACGGAGGATTAAAAGAAAGATAAAAGAAACTAAAACTGTGTGGGCGTTTCGGATGCAAGGTAGGCCGGCGAGGAAGAAAAAGAGATGCGTAAGTGAATGGACGTGGTGCGAAATGTGCAGAAGTAAAAGCGAAGAAAGAAACGATGGCGAGGGGCGACATGATATGAAATGCACAGAACGCACGAGAGCCTACCTTGATTCCCCCGGTCACGAGAACGAACCCACCTCGACCGGACGGGGGTGGAAGAATGATGATGGCGATGATTGGCTCGGGTACCCCGGATGCGCCTAACCCGTACTCACAAAAGTGAGCCCCTGGGGGGACCGTTCACGAGAAGAACCCACCTCGACCGGATGGGGGTGAGGGGATGAATGTGACGATGATTGGCTCGGGAACCCCCGGGTGCGCCAAAAACCCGTACTCACATAAGGTGAGCCCCTGAGGGGGTACCCGTGCAGGAAAATCAGCTGCTGATAGTGCCTCAAACGCTGTAAATGGTATGGATACAGCTGGACCTCGTGTAACACTCACCAGACAGTCATGTGGTCAACATTCATTGTTGCAGCTACTTGTCTTGTACTGACAACTGCCTGAAGGACTGCCGCCTCTCGTTGCGGTGTCCTCGCCCTTTTTGGCCTCCCCCGGTCGCGAGTATCAGGCTTAAATGCCCCATGTTCCCTAAGATGACGATCAATTGCTTCAAAAGTTTTCCTCTCCGGGAACCTTTGTCCTGGAAATCTCTTCCTGTACAAACGTTGAGCGCAAGCGCTATTGCCGTCTGCTAATCCATACATCAAATGTGTATCTATCATCTCCGCATTTGTGTACACTACCACTGCACGAGCCCAGTATGTGATCAACTCTACTAGTACGTAGTAACCCGTGTGGTTGCCAAGGTGGTACTGCTCTCCGGAACAGTTGATGTTACCTTAAACAAGCAATGACGTAAGTCGCATGGCAACAGGGACATGTAAAACAAAACACTGGCGGTGCACCTACGATGATGACAACGTAACCAGACGTAACCAAGAGTGCATGTTCTTTACGATTCTAACGTTCTGTTCGTGTGTGTGTCCCGTGATTAATGAGCTGCAGAAAATGAGTTGTAACATGGAAACAAAGCGTTTCCAGACCCATGTTCATATAACATAATTTCTTCGTCTACGTGTGAGGAACATACCCTGCAAATTGTGCCGTACATTTTTGTTACATCCTGTAACACAAAAGACCGGAAATTGTGCTCAGGGGCCTCTATCAGGTTTGATGTTCTTTTGCGTGCCATACATCTACAACTAGGAACCAACGGCTTTACTTCCCTTCTTACGTCTTTACTTCCCTTACTTCCATGCGAAGGATTTTTACGTTCGAAAAAGGCCATCGGCCTCCGCCGAGCTTAAACCCGCGACCTCAAGAACCAGAGACTGAATGGTGCCCCTAGATCACGAAGGAGGACGACTTCATCTCTTTAATAAAATGATGCTGGTTTATAGCCATAAACACGCTGGGGTCAAGCACTCCAGCCGTATTCAAAATGCTGCTATTGAAACTATGGCCGTTTAATGCAAACTCTATAATCTGGATTTATGGAGTGCTTTTACATTCTTTTTACATGCTCTTTTGCAAATGATGCTGTTAAGTGGTGGTTCGATGATGTTGCTGTTGCTTCTGAAAATTGTGCAGCATAGCACCCACCCATTTGTCACTGATTCTAAAACATGTTCTTGCTGATGGTGATGCTGCTATGACAGACTTAATCATTAATGCGACTGGGGCGGCGTCATGCTCTTGTGTTGCTTCATGCGGCTTCTGGAAGCCTGGGCATTGCCAAATTTAAGCTCCGGTTGTACATATAAAATGCCTTATCCTTGGAAATCTAACGACTGTCAGATCCAACTGTAGTTATGTATTTAAATACAATTTCCTTTAGAAACTAACATTGGTTCTTGTAGCAAAGAAGCCATTTATTTTTGCTCCAATACTATACTAGGCAGAATTCGCTATATTAGACTAGTCATAAAGTCTGAGAGTTGCGCCTGCAATTACACAATACTAGAGTTATTTTCGATTATGTGAATAATTCCAGAGACACCCACACTGGATATGTCGCGCATGATATACGTTGCATAAATATGAAATTCAGGTTGTTGCAGAATCCTGCATGTCTTTCAACTAGTTTAAACATGTTTAAGCCCTTTTAAGCTGGCTAGGAACATTCTTTTCGCTGTTTTGTTATCTTAAACACACTCTTCATTCTACATATTCATACTTCTAGGTTAAAAAACTGAGTAGCGCAGGGATTAAGAAAAAAATTAAATAATTTAAGGAAATTTAATTTCTTCCATTAAACAAGTAAAATCTGAAGTGTTTAACACTTTAAAAGCACATTGATGTTCGCGCATAACATTGTTTGTAAAACAAACTTAACACATGAAAGAAAATGTATCTGGATTACTTAAACAACAGAAGAATTCAAACCTTAAAACAAGAATTACCCCGCCCATTACATTCTTTACAGGCAAGCTAAAAACGATTTTATTAGGGAAATGTATCATCTAAGTTGCATAAAATGAGCGTTTAAACGATTTAGTTTATAAACATTATTCTTTTGAAAATATCGCATTAAACGTGGAAGTAATACCTACTAGTGAAAGAAGGAACTTTAGTTAAATACACTATGTTTAAAAATAAACAATCTTCTTTAAGAAATATTCTTTTCTTTACATACCTTCCAGAGTAAATGATGGAGTTTTTAACACAAGCTCTCCTGACGTTGAAAAATTCTTCTGTTTGAAGACTGAGGAAACATTGATTTTATTATAAATATTATCGCTATGTATAGATTATATCGCTATATATAGATATAGCGATAATATTTATATTTTACATAGTAGATCGCGTGCCGGTGTTTAGGAAATGTGAAATGCTGTGTGGAAATAGGGATTTTTATATAAAATCCGCACATGTTCAGTAAGTAACATGAACTTATTTACCTTCTCCTCTTTGTTCTTTCCAAAAATTGTAACTGCCTGGAAATTTTGGTCTAGCTTCATATTGGCCGAAGAGTAGAACTTTATCTAATAGTGGAGCCCTAAGACAGGTTCATTCTTGTACAAAAATGTACAAAAACCAGCATACTCAAAAGCAGATGCAGTAATTCTTTGTTAACAAAAGCAACAGAGAGAAATTAGGTCTTTCGGGTGAACTGGATAAAATATATATTGCCAGAGTTGGTATGCGATGATTCTAAATAGTAATTAATTCATTATAACGTAATTTCTTTTGTGTTTTGGTCTAATATATTCTTTTCCACAAAGGAAGCTTCCCATTTCTAGCGTGAGGATTTTCTTTCAAATAGACAATGAAATCTTTCGTTAACAATATATTTTATTTCATGACAACAATGAACCTTGTTAAAAGCAACAGGAGAGAGATTAATGTTTTTCAATCCAGAGCACATTTCACCCTATAGGAAAGAGTTTTTCAAGTTATCCAGATCGAAGGTGGTTATTAATTTAATGCGTTTGGTTTGAAAGTGAATTATTTAAACCTGAAAAGCTTATATAATGCAAGGCAATGTAGACCGAAAGCATCATATTCAAAGTTTTTCGAGGAAAAAAAATTAACTGTGTCAAGAAGCATAGACCACTGCATTTAAAGCAGAAATTCTTTTTTCACAAAAGCGATAGAAATGTTAAGCCTTTTCAGTGAATTGCGTGAAATATATATTTCCAGGATCAATATGCGCAGGTTCTAACATGCAAGATATTTATTTCAACGTCAATTGTTTTGTGTTTTGGGCTAAGATATTTTCTTCAACAAAGTCCGTGCTAGTTTTCAAAATGTTCTTTCGCATAGACACTAAAATTCTGCTTTAGCAATGGGTATTTTATTTCACGTTAACAAAGAACTTTATTAAAATCAACAGGTGAAAGATTAATGTTTTTTCAACCAAGAACGCGTCCCACCCTATGCGAGGGAGTTTTTCAAGTTATACGGATCAAAGGCTGGCATTATTTAAAGCGTCAATGTGTTTTTTAGCCAAAGAATATAATTAATTATCTGGCTCCACAATAGTTTTAATTTGTAAAGATTATACAATAAGAGAAAATGCAGATCGAAATTCTCATATTTAGAGTTTTTTAAATAAACTGTGCTAAGAGGTATACAGCACTGCACTTAATGCATAAATTCTTTGTTTACAAAAACGATAGAGGAAAAGTAGGTATTTCCAGTAAATTGCTTAAAATATATACAGACTGGATCAGTATGTGCACGTTATAGCATGCAATATATTTATTTTAAGGGCATTTTTGTTTTGGGCTAAAGTATCCTTTTCAACAACTTCCGGTGCTAGTTTCAAAAGTTGCTTTCAAACACATACTAAACCTTTATGTTAATAATATATATTCTATTTCATGACAAGAAACAACCGTCTTAAAAGCTTGACATTTCCTGATAATTCTTTGTTAAAGAAGCGTTTGTAACCCGCTTTGTTTAGGCTGTGTTGATATATACCGTGCTTTTGGCTTCGCTTGCTGTTGTTTTTTTTCTTCTTTTGTAGCATCACTTCTTCCTCACCTGGTTTTTATCTGCTGCCAGTGCACAGTTGTCGGATACAGCAGCACCCCGTGGCCGAACATAAAAAATTAAACATCATCCTGGCGGCAGTGATTCGTCTGGATGCTGGTTCCTGTTTCCCTTGTTCAGGGAGGACTCCGTTTACTAGGTTTCAGCAGTTCTGTGGCTGCGCTCATGGCCAGGAGTAACGAGCTGGTTCTGGGCTCGGAACGTCAGAGACCTTTCGTTTTTCGGCCTAGGCCGGACATTCTGCTAGCTCTTGTTCCCCGCTACAGCCGATTATCGCCTGGCCTTTCTCAACAAGAACACAAGTGGGCGCCGTTCTAGGATGAACCTCATTTAAAGTGCATCTGTGCTCAAGCATCATTCCAGTGAACTTATGTAAGTGATAATCCAGTGCAATGTTCCTTCCTACTATCAACTGCCTTCAAGTGAGATCCTGACAAAGTTTGACTTTAACCGGCTTTGACAAAGAGGTGTATTTTGGGATGAACGTTCCAACAAGTGTTTTCCGTTTTACCTGTTTTGTAATGTCTATCCTCTTATCTTACCTTTCCTTCTTTTCTTGGAATGCAGGGTTCTGTGATAAGGGGAGTGGCTCTGTGCCAATCGTCAATCGTACACATAATTAGTAGTGCATATTTTCTCCGTGAGCGGTGTGGCTGTATTTTTACTGTGTTCACCGCTCGTTGCGCCACGGTCACGCCTTCAGCCTCAACCAGACTGTATTCACCTCGTGGAGTTGTCTTCTTTCTCTACAGCTTAAGTGTACGGATCTCGGGTGAGTTTACTGTAATGGAATAGTCACCGTGTTGCATTTCGTTTTTAAATATAGGGTTGTCCCACTATGGACTTTACTTGCGTTTGTATTGAATTTTGTGATTGAGTATAAAAGCACTTGTACCCGGAGCCACACACGGTAAACGGTCATACTTGTATTTCTATTGCAGCAGTTTAGATTTTGATATTCTATATTCCCCATTTAGTGTGCGTTGTTTTATTTTTGTTCAATATTCATAGTTTATGTAAACTGTTATATATTTAGTCTATATAAATGGTTCATTACGTAGACTTTATTTAAATGCTTATAGTGCTCCGAGGCTATTTAAATCTTTAATGTCCAGAGTTTACCTAAATTGTTACAGAGCACAGGGTGAAATGGTGATAAATGGGAGAGATAAAGAGGACGAGGTGAAATGCTAGACTAGATGGGGCTGAGGGACAGAAAAATGGTGATACATGAGAGGGATAGGAAATACGAGGGGAAGTGCTAAGGAGGAGGGCGGCTGAAGGTGTTTGTGGTGTTTCTGAGAATAATTGAGGGTTCATTGGAGATGGAGAGGTAGGGTTGTGTATGTTCGTTATTGGATATGTTGTTCAATATATCTGCTGTACGACATATGTACAATGCAATTATAACGTACGAACTTTCAATGATGATTATATCTAACTTAACCAGATACCAACCATTCTAACAAAGCTAACCCAACCCAATACTCTCATCGTCTAACCTAACATAACCTTAATTATTCTCTCTCATCTATTTTATCCTACCATCGTATGTCCTAATGTCGCACAGAACATCCTAACGTAACCTAACCGGAGATACCCAACACTATCCTAACCTAACCCAACCGGTTCTAACAAAGCTAACGTAACCCAGAATAATGAATCTTACGGTCTAAATGGAGACCCTCTAATTGCCATAAACGGATCCATACATCAGCTAAACGGTTCCTTAAATCAGTAACGTTGGGGTACTTTTATGGACATTTCGGTATACTTTGATTGTATTTTGAATACGTTTATGGGGTGTTTAGAGCACTAGCACAGGTATTTCCAGCATTTTTTCAATTTTACGAGCGCTTTATAGGCATTTCAGACACTGAAATAGCCATCTTTGAAGCACTTTAACGAGCATTTCAGGTTGTGGGATAGATTTTCTTTCGGCTATTTTGCTACATTTCAGAGGCCTTTGAAAATATTGTACCCACTTTTACAGACTTTCTAGGCACTGGAGTAAGTATTTTAGAGCATATTGGGAATGCCTTGAAGACATTTTAGCCGTTTTTACGGACATTTTAGACACTACAGCGAGGTATTGTCAGGCATTTCAGAGCATTTCAAAGGCTTTTTGGCCACTGGCGCAGCTATTTTTGAGGACTGATATAAGCTTTCAGCACATTTCTTGAGCACGGGCAGCGCTATTTCATGCACTTGCAAGACGTTTCGAAAGGACTTTAGGCAATGGGAAAAATACTTTCAGGATACTGGTATATGATTTTAGGACATTTCAAGATATTTTGAAGGTATGTTATGCCATTCTAAAGTATTTTATAAGTTTTCCATGCATTTGCAAAACTTCGAAGATATTTTAGACACCGGAGCGGATATTGCCTAGTATTTTAGAGCATTTCGGATATTTTAGCTACTGGTGCAGCTATTTTTTGGTATAAGCCCTTAGCATATTTTGGAACACTGGTAGGACTATTAGTGGTACTTTAATGGTATTTTAGCCACTGGAGTAGGTACTTTCAGGGTTGTTGTATATTTTTTAGGACATTTCGAGGTGTTTAGAATGTTTTATGCTGTTTTAGACTTCTCTTATGCAGATTTCCAGTTATTTCGAACTTGCTTTAGGCACTGGAACGGATATATGTGGGAAGACAGGCACTTTAGAGCATTTTGGGGGGCATTTTGAAGGTATTTTGAAACACTTTACGCCCATTTTACACACTTCGAATGTAGGAATGGGAGTTTCGAGCATTGGTAGAGGTATTTGGAGCGCTGCCACAAGGCGTTGGACTATTTTTTTTAATATTTCGAGCGCTTTGAAAACATTCTAGCATATTGTAACAAGAATTCACACATTTTTTAGCAGCTTGATTCTGTTTTAATGTTCATTTGCTATGTTTTACAGTAACCTGATGGTGTTTTTGTTGAACTTTTCACCCTTTTTACAGTATTTGCGTCATTTTCACTCATTTTGGGATACTTCATAAGCATTCAGTGTACTGTTACAGTACTTTCTATTTGCTTCTAAAGTCCTTTTTATGTTGATTATAGACTTATTAATGGCGAGCTGCTAGCGTGTGAGGAGGAGAAGGGATAAACTGTGTATGGTTTACAGTCTATCTGAAGCATATTCCACTATCCTAACCTAACCTGGCCTAGATAATCATCTCATCATCTATACTATCCTGCCATCGTCTAACCTAACCTCACACTGAAACCTTGCCTAATTTACCCCAGCTTTATCTTCTCTGGATCATCCTCTAATTATCTATTCTATCATCGTCTATCCTTCCCATCTCGGGAAGAAATGGTAAATCATTATTCAGATCATGGAGCTCTGCAGGATATGGGATATCCACTTCTAAAATATATCCGTGAAGGTCATCTTCTTTCAATCAGTTTTCAATTATTGTTATTTATACATATAGCTATTGTTCCTTTTAGCAAATTTTACATTGTTATGCAGCCTTTATAGCTTCATTTAAGCAATCAGTTGTATTGCCTGCCAACAATTTAGTTTGTACACCTGCATTTTGATCTCTTGCTTCAGATGCAGTACTGACTTTGTTGCCCAGCTTCAAGTTATTCTTTGTGGCCGTTGTGGCCTTTGCTCCTGTATTTCTATGATATTAAGTCTTTCCTTTACCATTTTCTTTACAAGTGTCCTTCATATTGTTTCATATCCTCGTCGCCCGGGGAGGTGCTCGCCTTGTAAGTCATATTCTTTTCTGCAGCTCCCGTTCTCGACGGAGGGGGGAGTTTGAGGTATATTGGCTCTCCTTCATAGACACATATACGTTGTCTAATATCCAGAACATCTCCAGCGAGCTGGACATCATGCGCATTGGATTCCTTGTGCTTGCCTAGGAGGAATCATTATCAGCACGTAAGAGCTCTTTGCTTTATCGGCTGGTTTTCTGCAGAAAAATAGTCAGCAAATGCCAGTGTAAAGAATTACGGGCGTGGCGCTATGTGACCTCATGATGTCAGGATCCCGTAATAGCAAGGCTAAAGCTATCCGAGTATGCAGCAGGTGGTGGGAAGAAAAAATTGTCTGAGGTCGCCGGTCGTACGGAAGAGAAGCTTTAGGAACAGGTCTACAGAAGCCATTTCGTGCACACGCTAAACTTTCGGCTTTGTCAAAATTCAGCAAAAACACATTTGTAGTTGACTGCAAAATTAACATTCAGAATATGTGCCGAATAACATGATAATTAGGAATAGGTTGAGAATAACTGTTTTGTATACCACTGTGAAACTTTGGATCAAACGTAATTATGTCAAGAGAAACTAATAGCTTGAGGGCGGAATTGTAAATGTATTTCATTTTCACTGTCATGTCGAAGCTGTCATATTGTTTCGGTAAAGAATATACTATGTTTGTTTGGATGTAAGAATTGAAACCTTTATTGAGTTGTAAGAGATATTAAGGTCTGAGGAAAATGAAGAAATCCAAAAATTCGCGACAAAACATTAATTGTGCCACCCGCTGTGGAAGCGCGAACAGTAACTATCCATATAAATTTAGTAATATCATCAATTAATACCAATAAATACGTTTTGCCCCGAACTGAGCGAGGTAAAGGACCGACAAAGTCTAAAAATACTCTTTCCATTGGATAGGTAGCTTCCTTAACTCAGAGCTAAGGAGTCCAACACGTGTGGAGTGCGGTGGTTTAGACATACGACAAGTATTACAATCATCGACAAATTTCCATATATATTGATACATATGTATCCAGAGAAAATAACGTCGAATTTTGCTCTTTACACCTAAATGGGCGCCAAACTGTGAAGCATGAATATACTTTAGAACTCTGTGTATTAATGTAACCGGCAACAGAATGCGCAATTCCTCAGAGCGGGCAATTTAGAAAATAATAGATCCTCCTTAAAAACGTATCCCTCCGGTAGTTTACCTGCTTTAGCTTCCCACCATAAAGGTCCCAAAGTGGTGCCTTTGTTGATTATCAGACAACGACAAAAACTTTCGGAAAACTGCATGATAAGACGGCAAAAAAGGCAAACTGAGGAAGTTGAAATTCCGATCCTGAATCTTCAGATAACATGCGTGAAAGTGCATCTGTCACTTAGTTATCCACTCCCTTAATGTGGTGTACATTGGATTGAAATTCACTTCACTGCTCAACACGCTAACTTGACAGCTTCACGTTTATGTGAAAGCACCCAGCTTATTGGTTGATTGTCGCATTCTAATTCAGAAGGTCTTTCTTAAAAAATGACCGATTTTTTCACAAGCAGATAATACGGACAACGCTTTAACTCATAGATAGAGAATTTTCGTTCTTGAGTAGATAAGGTCTGATAATAATAATATATAGGGCGTCGACATTGACCTAAATCTTATAACAATACAGCCGAAATTACACAGCTAGAAGCGTCAGTCTGTAAAATAAATGCTTCATTAAAATCTGGCATAGCTAGTACAGCCGGATTCATAAGCGATGCTTTTAAGGTTTCAAACGCATGTTGGTGAACCTGATTCCAAAGAAATTTAGCCCCTTTCCTCCTCAAAACGTAAAGTGGCTTTGCCGCTTTGGCGAATTTTGGTATAAACTTCGCAAAAGCAGACACCATGCCCAAAATGAGGACAAAGTACGCAATTTAGTAGGCAGTGGAAAATTACGAATTGCCATCATTCTGGAGGGATGAATCGAAATGCCTGCTGATGATATCAAGTGCCCAAGTGAAGAAAGTTTTCTGGCCGCAAAAGTTACTTTAGAAGGACGAACCGTAAGACTTGCCTTACACAGACAATTAAAAGTGCGCAAATGTTTCACATGGGTGTCAAAAGCTGGTGAATAAGTCGCCTAATCATCCAAATAATTTAGAACAAATTTATGGAGAATACGATCCAGTAATCCAGAAAGTACTTGAGCTCCTATGGACAAACCAAACGGAACCGTACGAAATTGACACAAATTCCATGGAGTTGCAAATGCCGTCAACGGCCTTGATTCCGGTGCCAAAGGTATCTGATAATATGTGTGATTGAGATCTAAAGTTGTAAATACTTCAGCATGTTTAAAGTAATGGGCTGTGCCGTGTAATATTGGCAAATGCATTGAATCTAATCGCAATTGCATATTCAGCTTACGGAAATAATAACTAATTGGTATTCATTTTTCGGTTTCGGAACTAAAAACACGGCGTAGAAAAGCTACTGTTAGAAGGTTCAATAATGCCTTTTGTAGCTTATGATCTATTTCAGTCCGCGAACCTTCAGCTTTGGTTGCGAAAGTTTGTATGGAGATAAATGTACAACGGTATCATTTGCTAACGCAGTGTTATACTGAACATCTCGAACTAACCCCAATTTAAGTGTTAGAACATCTTGAAAATCCGTAAGAAATTGTTGAACTTGTCTTTGCCGCTGGTCATAAAGATGAAATATATAAACTTCCAAAAAATTAGAATAATTTAAATAAGAAGTTAAGCAAGGCACTGTTAGCGGGTTTAACGAAGATTTAAATCGGCGATGTGGATCAAATGCAAAACGCACTGAAAAATCATAATAATCCAATAGAATTTCAGAATGTTGCATAAACGGTGCTCCCAGTATCACCGGGTAAGGCAAAGAAGACACTACGGAGAAGGTCATACTCCACGAAAACCCATGAATCTGGACATGCAATGTAAAGTTGGTTAAAATATCTATTATTGTCCCAGAAAGTGTAGACGCTTTCTTAGTAGCCCTTGTACTATTTTTAAGCAACGTTCAGGGCAAGGCCCAGAAAATGCGTACATCCACTAGATTCAAGGAACTAATCGAATCTAGTAAAGCTTGAACCATTACTGTACCACAGCGCAAATTAATAACTGGGAAAGGCAAAAATAGAACGCCATATACTGGTTGTTAATGTCGATTCAAAGTTTGAAGTAGCTGTAATTGGCATTGTGAACCCGGGTCGCTTTTACTCAAGGTACGTTTACGTCGAAAACAACGTTCTTGAGCGTGCCCAAGTCTATCACATAATGTACAATGTAGTTGTGGTGTATTACCCCGAGACGCACTACAAGTAGTACAATTATCCTCTGTAAAGTCTCGACGTCTGATTTGTTGGTTCAAATTGTCGCTTAGGACCACTAGTAAGGGTACGAAATTCCTCAAGTTGTTGGTGCCTCATAATTAAATCATATAAACCGTGAAATGATGCTGGTCGTGTAATAAAGACACAACGTGCACGTGTAACATCATTTAAACCTGAAAGATTGTTATTACAAACTTCCATCTCGGTATCTGAAAGTTGAAAAATGCTGGCATACTTACGTACCCCAGTAATATACTCTAATAAATTTTCCTGTTGTGTTTGCACCGCGTAGTGATACTGTGCACAAAAATTCCAACCTCAATCGCGAAAGAAAGAAGAATTACAACAGAAGTATTCAAATCCCGCACTGTCAGTGTTAACGGTAAAGCTGAATTTAACAAATGTTGAAGTTTACTCTCTGCACATGTGAGTGGAATACCAAAAAAGTGGTCAACAAAATGATCAATAGCTAATTCTTTCTCCAGACGAATAATAAGATCCAAAAATTCCAATGCCTGCCGTGGCGTATTTACTAGGTGTGTTGGAAATCACATTTTGCGCCGGATGACTAGTTTTCAACTCTTGAAACAAAAATTGTGGCTGAAATTTCCAGGAAAAATTATTTCTGTTTCCCAAGAACGAATAGTGCGTCAAATTCCGAACTCGGTAAGCCGAATGGTACCTCAGAGTGTCTTTACTCGAATAACTAGAAGCTTAATAATTGTGTAGTAACGCCAAATATTCACGCTTAAGTGATTTCAGATTCTTTAACTCCAATGTCGCAAAAGCTGAGCCTATAGCCAATCTAAGAGTTCAATATAGTAAGCCATACGTGCTCGTAAACATCTCCAAGATGGCAACAGAAAGAGGCAGAGTCTGCTCCGAAAGAAGTGTGGTAAATTCTGCTATTTGAAATTTACAACTCTGCATGAGCGTAAAAATATCGGCTTCGGAAAAATGTTTAATGTCTGGAGTAGCGTTAAAATTATCCTTTGTGTTCTAACCAAGTCCGCTACAGCATCTGTTGTATTTTTATGGACGCTCTTTAACTGTTGTGGTCCTAAACGTTCCATTCTATATTGGGCCTGAAAAACCGGTAATGTTGCTCAGAGGCCTCTTTATCAGGCTTGAGGTTCTTTTACGTGCCGTAAATCTACGACACGGGACAACCGGCTTACTTCCCTTCCGAAGGAAGCCATGCTAAGTATTTTTACGCCCGAAAACATCCATCGCTCTCCACTGGGTTTGAACCCAAACCTTGCGAACTAGAAGCTAGCATGGTAACGACCACGGAGGACGACGCTATATTATCTGTGAATTCGCTTCGCAAACCTCGTAATTGCAAACAAAAAGCCAATTCGTCCTTGCGTTAATTCCAAACTAACGGTCGGCATATCGCAGTATACTTGTGCCAAAAATAAATAAGTTCCTTTCGGAAATTTTGACAGTAGTAAATCAAGACACGAGAAGCAAGAGAAACCAGCTTGAATTATGTCTATATGTGGCCTAAGTTAAGCTATAAGCTAAAATGTTGTAGCAGGCTGTAAATATCAAAATACTATTACTATATAAAGCTCTCCACGAATGAAACGAAGTACGAGTATCATTCAACATGCCACGCCCAATACCTTTGTGTGCTCTGGAAGACAAAGTAAGCGCAAATACTATGGAAATGAAGTTTTAACTTTAGCCCAAAATTAGCAAATGATTATATATCATTTCACTGTCCTATTTTTGTGCATTAATATAGAAAACTGAAATAGCATATTATCAATTTCCATTGCACAATCACTTACGAAGTTATTAGAGCGTGGTAATACCATCGCGTTTCTACTACCATTACTCATAACTGGAATGCAAAGTCGAAATCGTTGTACGTTCCTGCTAACATTTATTGGTTCCACGCTTACGCTACCATTTATTGATTGCAGGCTCGCGCTACCATTTATTGTAGCAAAATAATGTTATCACCCTGCTGCTAATATATTATAAAGTTTCCCTCTAACTTTGTTGTATACAAAGTTTACCTAGGATGTAAAGGAAAGTTTATCCTATTCTGATATAATGAGCAATCTTAAAGTGCCTTTTTAGAGCCCCTTTTAATCAAACGATTTTTGACTGCAACCAAGGCTCGGCTAGTAATCACCTCCAACTAAGCACATTTTCGACCGTAGCGAGTAGTGCTATGTCATCAGCGTAGGTATAAGCTGCACTCCCGGAGGTATGGCTAAGTGCAATACTCAGTCATAATAGACATTCCATAACACTGGGCGCAGTACTGAACCCTGGGGTGCCCCAAACGTCATCCCTAAGTGGCTCTTCGCACCCACAAGGGTTAAGCAGTCATACAGATAGCTGGCTAGCATATTGTATAGATAGGCTGGTATATCACTAGCTGACATTTTCCGAAGGACCCGACCCATGGGGCAGAATTATAGATAATTGACTACATCCACAGTTATTAGCGCACACACCTGTCTTTTACCACAAATTCCTAACTTTCCGCTATGCGAGGTCTTGCACTCCCTGTAGCGCAATTAATGCGGGCTTACCTTTTCAATAGTCGTGTTGAGCAACTGACAAGTGAGCTCTCCGCTCAATTTCCGTCTTCAGTCTGTCCAATACCAAACGTTTCAAGAGCTTAGCCCAGACATTTAGTAGGCATATGGGGCGATAGCATACAACACCATCATCGTGTTATATATTTCTAGAAGTACTAGACTAGCAGTGTTCCACTCAGTTGGAAAAGCATCTACTGTTAAGGAATGATTAAACACCACCAGACAAGCGTATGGGTATTTCTTAGCAACTGTTTTAATAATTGTAGGTGTCAATTCAGCAAGTGCAGGTGATCCTTTGTTATTAGCTTTGGCCAAAGCTGTGTGCAATTCTTCAGAGGTAAAGCCAGGTATCTCTTCTGGTGACAGACCTCAGTTGGCCCAAGTAATTGGAGCATGAGCTAGAAACAAATCTTTAGCAATCTATAGCTGCCTGGCGTCCATCAAATTAAGAGGTAAATATGATTGAACCTTTTGGTCACAAGCTGGTAGTTTTTTCCCCAGATGTCAAAGTCAAATTCGTAGAGCACTATCTGCCATGCAGATCTCTTAGCATTAATTATTGTCACTTTCAACAGAGATCTGCTCTGACGGTATTTTTCGAGACAAGCGTTGTCCTGCTCCTCATTCCCTCGCCTATGTGCTCATACCAACACACGTCTACTGTGTAACACGTGTTTCCTTTTCCAGCAATATCATTGGTCCACCAAATACCGGTTTTTATGATGACTGTTAACCTTTTTAGGAAAGACATTGTCACACGCTGCCTGAAGTACCTATCAAAGCTGCTTTGACGTGATAAACCGCATGCCCTGCAGTTGGCGCAGATGTCCTAACTCCGTTGCCAATAGGGGTACATCCTCGGATTGCACATGACAGCCCCTATACCACGGTAGTTTACTCTATTGCTGGGGAGCCTCTTCCACGAGATCATAAAGGAGATACCGATGAAAGCTAAGGCTCTCTTCTTCCATGACTTCCGACGGCCATTGGGTCCCTCTGCCTATGTCCTGATAGGTGTGACCCTGGGGTGAGCTAGGTATAGATAGGCCACTCAACCAAGCCGGGGTAACGCCCGGGAAGACAGAGCCCGAGGTCGGAGACGGTTGCAATGGTGGAGGATTTTTTTCGCTATGGAGCACCCTTTCTCCATTATTAACAACAAGCGCCGAAAAGTCATTGCAACAGAAGTAGCACCACCAACAGCTGCTTGTTACTTAGTGATTACCCTACAGAGGAAGGACAATCATTCGAGAAGGTGAACCCTTTTATCATCCAGAAGAGCATTGACTCAATTGCTGGTCCGGTTCTTTCCTGCACTAGTCTTCGTAATGGTTTGCTGTTAGTGCAAAGCAAGTCCGAGGCACAAAGTAAGTCCTTGTTGAGCGCCGCGCTTCTCCACGGTTATCCTATCCGTGTTGAGAAGCACCGTACCTTGAATTCCTGTCGAGGCGTCATCACCACCCATAGCCTCGATGGTATGTCAGACGAAGAGCTAGTGGAATATTTTTCCGAACAAAAGGTAACGGCAGTTCATCGAGTGCAGGCCAAACGCGACGGCGTATTGGTACCCACTCGTACCCTGTTTCTAACATTTGATGGCGTCGATCTGCCCACGAGAATTTCCGCAGGGTACGAACGGATTTCTGTGAGCCCTTATATTCCTAGACCTCTGCGTTGTTTTAAATGCCAACGTTTTGGGCATACGCAAGTCTCATGATAGAGTGCCGTTAACATCTGTGCAACATGTAGCCAGCCCTCACACGAAGGTACCTGTTCAAAAGCCCCCGTCTGCGTTAACTGTAAAGGGTCTCATTCTGCGTCGTTTGCTGACTGTCCGCGGTACTTGGATGAGAAGGCGATCCAGGAGATCCGGGTGAAGGAAAAATTCTCCTTTGCTGAAGCCCGGAGGCGTTATCATGCGCGCCAACCTTCACTCCTGCGATCTGGCACATTTAGTTCTGTTGTTGCCTCGACAGTACCACGAATAGAAGCCGATGATGAAGATATGCGGTTTAAGGGCGCTTAACTGCTATGCTCATCAGCGCCCTTACAATGTATAAAAGATAAGGTCAAAATATCAAACAGGTAAAAGAACCGCATTTTTAAAAAACGGGACACAAACCCGCGATGTTCAAAAAGCTAAAACTAACAATAATATAACAATAACAATAATAACAATAACAACAATAATAACAATACAACAATAATGACAATAACAACAATAATAACAATAACAACAATAAGATCAATACAAATATCTGAAAAACCAGCACAATAAAAGCATAGGCAATAAAAGATAAAAACGTGTCAGGAACTGTAGAATGCGAGGGACATGAGCGCAATATGTCCACTGGGGATAAGAGTTCCCATAAAAACAGACAGAATAAAAGTACTAAGCTAACAGAGGCCCAACGCATTAAATGCGCAGATTAAAATCACTGTCATGAATAAAACGTAAAACACATTCTACAGCACGCGTGTCGTCTGCCAAAACGTTGGCTAGGCCAACAGGCAGACCCACACGTGCACGCAATGCAGCTAAAACCTGACACTCTGTTAAAATGTGACGCACCATTAAGGGCACGTCACACTGCCCACAGAGTGGTGCGGGGTCACCACTGAGCAAATACCTATGACTAAAAACACAATGTCCAATCCGTGGACGAGCTAAAATTACCTCTTCCCGACGACAAGAACGAGAAGAGGTACCCCAGATCAACGGGAAAGGCTTAACCTCCCGCAACTTGTTCCCCCGGAGGGCCGTCCACTCATCGCGCCAGCGCGAGAGGATGCGGCGACGTAAAACAACACACGAATCTGACGAGGGAACAACAGAAGTAAAAAATCTGGGTAATCAAATCGCCGATTTCGCAGCGGCGTCGGCAGACTCATTACCTGAGAAGCCCACATGACCTGGAATCCACATGAAGGACACGCTGATGCCAGAGACACCAAGCTAGTGGAGCAGGTCATGTATGCGCAGTACGAGGGGGTGGTAATGGTACAGCGCATGAATAGTCTGAAGGGCACTCAGAGAGTCCGTACAAATAAAACAGTGCCGTAAGTCGTGCCGCTGAATGTATAAGACAGATTGGTAAATGCTAAAAAGTTCGGCGGTCAAAATTGAACATTGTCGAGGTAAACGAAAAGTAAAACTCTGTACACCAAAAACAAAGGCACATCCTACTCCAACATCAGTCTTAGACCCATCAGTATATATAAAATGACAGGCCCCGAACTGCGCCTGTAGTTCTAAAAAGGCGGATCTAAGAACAGAAGCACGGGTCGCATTTTTCGGCAACGACGTTAGCCCAAGGTGGATGTAGGCCTCAGCGCGCGACCATGGAGGAAAACGCGTTTCCTCTCGGGTAAGGTTCGGCGCTGGCGTAACGTCCAAATGCCGAAGTAGCAGTCGAAATCGTACCCCTGGAGGGAGCAATGCAGAGGAGCTAACGAAATATTGGCGATCAAGCGAATCCTCGTAAAATACATCGAAGGACGGGTGGTTAGACAAGCTTGAGAGCCGACAAGCATAGCTGCACAAAAGCATCTCACGCCGGAAGGACAGCGGAGGCTCTGCAGCTTCTTCCCTCAGGGGTTCACCTTATGTGAGTACGGCTTTTTGGCGCACCCGGGGGTTCCCGAGCCAATCATCGCCACATTCATCCCCTCACCCCCATCCGGTCGAGGTGGGTTCTTCAAGTGACCGGTGGACCCAAGGTAGGCTCTCGTGCGTTCTTTGCATTCCATCCATACCGCACATCACCATCGTTTCTTTCTTCCGTAATCACTTTCCGGCCATTTCGTACCACGACATTCGCATATCTCTCTTTTTCTTCCCCGCCGGCCTACCTTGCGTGCGAAACGCCCACGCAGTTTTAGTTTTTTTATCTTTTTATTTAAATCCTCCGTGGACACAGCCTGACGGATACCCGCGCACTGGGTGCGCAGCTGGGTCAGTGGGTAATGGCGTCATCCCCACCACCCGGGGTCGTCATGTAGGGTTGTTGTTCGTATCCGCTGTTCAACTGCAGTCCCTCGGGGGGGGCCATTGCATGAGCTCCTGGCTTCCGACGGCGATTGGGTCCCTCTGTCTATGTTCTGGGAGGTGTGACCCTGGGGTGAGCTAGGTATAGATAGGCCACTCAACCAAGCCGGGGTAACGCCCGGGAAGTCAGAGCCCGAGGTCGGAGACGGTTACAATGGTGGAGGATTTTTTTCGCTATGGAGCACCCTTTCTCCATTATACATAACAAGCGCCGTAAAACTTTAGTAACAGAAGTAGCACCGCCAACAGCTGGTTGTTAAATAGTGATTACCCGTACAGAGGAGGGACAATCATTCGAGAAGGTGAACCCTTTTATTATCCAGAAGGGCATTGACTCAATTGCTGGTCCGGTTCTTTCCTGCACTCGGCTTCGTAATCGTTCGTTGTTAGTGCAAAGCAAATCCGAGGCACAAAGTAAGTCCTTGTTGAGCGCCACGCTTCTCCACGGTTATCCTATCCGTGTTGAGAAGCACCGCACCTTGAATTCTTGTAGAGGCGTTGTCACCACGCATAGCCTCGATGGTATCTCTGACGAAGACCTGGTGGAATATCTTGCAGACCAAAAGGTGACAGCGGTTCATCGAGTGCAGGCCAAACGCGACGGCGTGTTGGTACCCACTCGTACCCTGTTTATTACATTTGATGGCGTCGATCTGCCACGAGCATTTCCGCAGGGTACGAACGGATTTCTGTGAGGCCTTATATTCCTAGACCTCTGCGTTGTTTTAAATGCCAACGTTTTGGGCATACGCAAGTCTCATGTAAGAGTGCCGTTAACATCTGTGCAACATGTAGCCAGCCCTCACACGAAGGTACCTGTTCAACAGCCCCCGTCTGGGTTAATTGTAATGGATCTCATTCTACTTCGTTTGCCGCCTGTCCGCGGTACTTGGACGAGAAGGCGATCCAGGAGATCCGGGTAAAGGAAAAACTCTCCTTCGCTGAAGCCCGGAGGCGTTACCATGCGCGCCAACCTTCACTCCTGCGATCTGGCACATTTAGTTCTGTTGTTGCCTCGCCAGTACCACGAGTAGATGCCGAAACTCAGACCTGGACCTTGACTGGATTAACCGCCACTACCATCCGGCCGTCTATTAAGGCTACAGTTACCAAGCCGTATAAACCTGGTCCCAAGTCAACGAAGTCGCAAGCCGTTGAAAACAAGCCCAAGCAGAAACTTCGTAGGGAAGATTTTTTGAAAGACCCTCCGCGTGCGCGCGGTAACAAAAGTTCACCTTCTCCTCCTCGGAGGTCGCTGTCCCAGGAAGGTCCTGGGACAAGACGCGCTCAGCGGCACCCTCACCCATCGCCACCCAGAACCGATTCACGGCGCTTGAATCGGTTTCTGGCACTGAGCGCGTGGGCCCTCCCTTCGAGGAAGCTATGGAGTCTGACCAACTCCATACAAAAAGCCCGAGCCCAAAGGTTAAACAAAAGGTAATTTTAAGCCGCCCTTCTAAATAGAAAGTTTATCCCCTTATTCTTAATGGCTATCCTGACCTGGAATGTCCGTGGTGTACGATCGAATAGGGCGGAACTGCAGCCTTTATTGCGTTCCCATTCGCCTATGGTCGTATGTTTGCAGGAGACTAAGCTTCGCCCTCACGATCCTTTTGATCTCCGAGGATATACTCCGGTTCGCTACGACCTTGAACCGGAGGAGGGTACTCCTGCTCATGGAGGTGTGATGTTGTTAGTGCGTAACGACGTTCATTTTAAACCTGTCACACTTACATCCGACTTGCAAGCTGTTGCCGTTCGCCTTCACTTACCCGGCTTTTTGTTTTCTGTTTACTCTGTATATTCACCTCCATCGTCTCCCCTCGCTCGTGCGGACATTCGAGCTCTCCTGTACGCTCTCCCAACACCATTTCTTCTGTTGGGAGATTTTAATGCCCATCACCCACTATGGGGTTCGCCAAGGGCTTGTGCGAGGTGAACTCTTCTTTCCGACATTTTTATCAGCTCAATCTTTCCATCCTCAATACAGGTGCACCTACTTTTATTTCTGATTCTTCTGGTACATTCTCTCACCTGGACCTTGCCATTTGCTCACTCCAGCTTGCTCATCGTCTTCAGTGGAACGTAGTCGCTGACACCTACTCCAGCGACCATTACCCCTGCATAGTTTCTTTTCTGTCGCACCACGTACAGCATTCCAGAGTACCTACCTGGATATTTGCAAAAGCCGACTGGAGCTTGTATTCCAGTCTCGTGCATTTTGACGACCAGCCCTTCTCCGACATTCACCAACTAGTGCAGCACCTTACGTCTGTTATTTTCTCTGCCGCCGAACGCGCAATACCACGTCATCCTCCCAACCTCGGCGGGCACCTGTTCCGTGGTGGAACGAGGATTGTCGGGACGCCGTTCGTGCCCGTAGGACTGCACTTAGGGTGTTTCGGCGACACCCTACACTTTATAATTTGGTGACTTTTAAACAATCGCGCGCCAGGGCTCGTCGCATTATTCAGGATAGCAAGAAGGCATCTTGGGCTCGTTTTGTCGAGTCTTTTAATCGTTTTACGCCTTCATCCGTTGTTTGGGATAAACTTCGTCGCTTCTCAGGTAAAGTGTCACATTGTACTGTTTCTGGCCTTCAGGTTTCTAATGCCACCATAGTGGATCCGGCTGCCATCGCTACCACTCTGGGTGCTGCCTTTGAGGCGGTTTCCAGTTCAGACCATTATTCCGCCGGCTTTCGCTCTATTAAAGACCGGCTGGATTCCGCATCATATACTTTTCGGTCTGCTAATGATGAATGCTATAACGAACTATTCACAATGAGGGAGCTGGAGCACGCTCTTCATTGCTCTCGGCACTCCGCTCCTGGGCCGGACGGCATGCATGTCCTGATGTTAAAGAACCTTTCAGCCGACAGTAAACTATTTCTCTTACAGGTCTATAACCGTATTTGGCAAGATGGCATTTTTCCTTCCGTTTGGCGCGAAGCCACTGTTGTCCCTATACTTAAGCCTGGGAAGGATCGCCAACTACCTTCCAGCTACCGCCCTATCTCCCTCACCAGTTGCATTTGCAAGGTGATGGAGCGCATGATCAACGGGCGGTTGACATGGTGGCTTGAGTCTCAGAAACTTCCTGCGAACGCTCAGTGCGGGTTTCGTCGCTCTCGCTCTACCGTCGACCATCTGGTGTCCTTGTCGACGCATATTATGAATGGATTTCTGAGAAAGTGTCAAACTGTGGCTGTATTTTTTGACTTGGAGAAAGCTTATGACACTTGTCGGAGGGGCGGAATTTTACGTACACTTCAGGATTGGAATATCCGCGGTCGTCTTCCCATATTTCTTCAGGAGTTTATGACGGACCGCGTCTTTCGTGTACGTGTGGGCTCGGTTTTATCTCGTCGTTTTATTCAAGACAACGGAGTACCGCAGGGCTCTGTACTCAGTGTCACACTTTTTGCGATTGCTATCAACCCCATTGTTCATTGTATTCCACCTGGCATTTCATCGTCCCTTTTTGTTGACGATTTCGCTATTTATTGCAGTTCACGGCGGACCTGTCTACTCGAACGCCGTCTCCAGAGCTGTATCGACCGTCTCTACGCCTGGAGTAACGCCAACGGCTTTAATTTCTCCGCCGAGAAATCCGTCTGCATAAACTTCTGGCGCCGGAAGTATTTCCCTCCGCCCTCTCTTCACCTTGGGCCAGGGATACTTCCGTTTGCAGACGAGGCGAAATTTTTGGGGTTGATTTTTGACAGGAAGTTGTGTTGGACCTCGCACGTTTCCTTTTTAAAAGCAAAGTGTGACCGTTCTCTTAATACTTTATGTGTTTTAAGTGGCACATCCTGGGGAGCTGATCGGACCGTCCTTCTTCGCCTTTATCGCTCTTTGGTCCGATCCAAGCTTGATTACGGGTGTTTTGTTTATTCGTCGGCACGTCCAACTGTGTTACGTCGATTGAATTCCATTCACCATCGTGGCATAAGAGTCGCTACAGGGGCCTTTCCAACCAGCCCTGTTTTTAGCCTGTATGCTGAAGCTGCAGAGCCTCCGCTGTCCTTCAGGCGTGAGATGCTCTTGTGCAGCTATGCTTGTCGACTCTCAAGCTTGCCTAACCACCCGTCCTTCGAGTTATTTTTCGAGGAGTCACTTGATCGTCACTATTTTATTAGCTCCTCTGCTTTGCTCCCACCAGGGGTTCGCTTTCGACAGCTCCTTCGGCATTTAGACGTTCCGCCAGCGCCGGCCCTTCCACGGGGGGATACGCGTTTTCCTCCATGGTCTCGCGCTGAGGCCCACTGTCACCTTGGGCTAACGTCGATGCCGAAGACTGAGACCCCTGCTTCAGTCTTTAGATCGGCTTTTTTAGAAGTACGGGCTCAATTCGGAGACTTCCATTTTATCTTTACCGATGTATCTAAGACTGAAGCTGGAGTTGGATGTGCCTTTGTTTCTGGTCAGTGTAGTTTTAAGTTTCGTTTACCTGGACAATGTTCAATTTTTACCGCCGAACTTTTTAGCATTTATCAATCTATTTTATATATTCAGCGGCACGCCTTACAGCACTGTTTTATTTGTACGGACTCTCTGATTGCCCTTCAGACTATTGCTGCGCTGTACCATTACCACCCGCTTGTACAGCGCATACATGACCTGCTCCACTCGCTCGGTGTCACTGGCATCAGCGTGTCCTTCATGTGGATTCCAGGTCATGTGGGCATCTCAGGTAATGAGTCTGCCGACGCCGCTGCGAAATCGGCGATTTTATTACCCAGCTTTTTTACCTCTGTTGTTCCCTCGTCAGATTCGTGTGTTATTTTACGTCGCCGCATCCTCTCGCGCTGGCGCGATGAGTGGACGGCCCTCCGGGGGAACAAGTTGCGGGAGGTTAAGCCGCTCCCGTTAATCTGGGGTTCCTCTTCTCGCTCTTCACGTCGGGAAGAGGTACTTTTAGCCCGTTTACGAATTGGACATTGTCGTTTTAGTCATAGTTACCTGCTCAGTGGTGATCCCACTCCGCTGTGTCAGCAGTGTGACGTGCCCTTAACGGTGCGTCACATTTTAACTGAGTGTCAAGTTTTAGCTCCACTGCGCGTTCGCCTGGGTCTGCCTGTTGGCATAGCCAACGTTTTGGCAGACGACGCGCATGCTGTAGAATGTCTTTTACGTTTTATAAGTGACATTGATTTTAATCGTCGCATTTGATGCGCTGAGCGTCTTTTAGACTTGTTATTTTATTCTGTATGTTTTCATAGGGACTTACTCCCCAGTGACATATGGCGCTCATGTCCTTCGAATTCTACAGTTCTTGACACGTTTTAATATTTTATTGGCTATGCTTTTAGCGTGTTGGTTTTTCAGATATATTTATTGTTCTTATTGTTGTTATTGTTATTCTTGTTGTTATTTTTATTATTGGTGTTATTGTTATTGTTATTCTGTTGTTAGTTTTAACTTTTTGGACATCGCGGGTTTGTGTCCCGTTTTTAATTATGCGGTTTTTTTACCTTTTATATTTTGACCTTATATTTTACACATTGTAAGGGCGCTGATGACCCTAGCAGTTT
Source organism: Deroplatys truncata (assembly GCA_030765065.1). NCBI lineage: Eukaryota > Metazoa > Arthropoda > Insecta > Mantodea > Mantidae > Deroplatys > Deroplatys truncata. The sequence goes on from CM060990.1 coordinate 376,567,556, forward strand.
AGCGCCCTTAAACCGCATATCATCATCAGCATCTGCAGCTTCTGCGTACAGACTGGGTACAGGGCTAGTTGGAAAGGCCCCTGTAGCGACTCTTATGCCACGATGGTGAATGGCATTCAATCGACGTAACACAGTTGGACGTGCCGACGAATAAACAATACACCCGTAATCAAGCTTGGATCGGACCAAAGAGCGATAAAGGCGAAGAAGGACGGTCCGATCCGCTCCCCAGGATGTGCCACTTAAAACACATAAAATATTAAGAGAACGGTCACACTTTGCTGTTAAAAAGGAAACGTGCGAGGTCCAACACAACTTCCTGTCAAAAATCAACCCCAAAAATTTCGCCTCGTCTGCAAACGGAAGTATCCCTGGCCCAAGGTGGAGAGAGGGCGGAGGGAAATACTTCCGGCGCCAGAAGTTGATGCAGATGGATTTCTCGGCGGAGAAATTAAAGCCGTTGGAGTTACTCCAGGCGTAGAGACGGTCGATACAGCTCTGGAGACGGCGCTCGAGTAGACAGGTCCGCCGTGAACTACAATAAATAGCGAAATCGTCAACAAAAAGGGACGATGAAATGCCAGGTGGAATACAATGAACAATGGGGTTGATAGCAATCGCAAAAAGTGTGACACTGAGTAACGAGCCCTGCGGAACTCCGTTCTCTTGAATAAAACGACGAGATAAAACCGAGCCCACACTTACACGAAAGACGCGGTCCGTTATAAACTCCCGAAAAAATATGGGAAGACCACCGCTATATTCCAATCGTGAAGTGTACGTAAAATGCCACCCCTCCAAACAGTGTCATAAGCTTTCTCCAGGTCAAAAAATACAGCCACGGTTTGACACTTTCTCAGAAATCCATTCATAATATGCGTCGACAAGGACACCAGATGGTCGACGGTAGAGCGATAGCGACGAAACCCGCACTGAGCGTTCACTAGAAGTTTCTGAGACTCAAGCCACCATGTCAACCGCCCGTTGATCATGCGCTCCATCACCTTGCAAATGCAACTGGTGAGGGAGATAGGGCGGTAGCTGGAAGGTAGTTGGCGATCCTTCCCAGGCTTAAGTATAGGGACAATGGTGGCTTCGCGCCAAAGGAAGGAAGAATGCCGTCTTGCCAAATACGGTTATAGACCTGTAAGAGAAAGAGTTTACTGTCGGCTGAAAGGTTCGTTAACATCAGGACATGAATGCCGTCCGGCCCAGGAGCGGAGTGCCGAGAGCAATGAAGAGCGTGCTCCAGCTCCCTCATTGTGAATAGTTCGTTAGAGCATTCATCATTAGCAGACCGAAAAGTATATGATGCGGAATCCAGCCGGTCTTTAATAGAGCGAAAGCCGGCGGAATAATGGTCTGAACTGGGAACCGCCTCAAAGGCAGTACCCAGCGTGTTAGCGATGGCAGCCGGATCCACTATGGTGGCATTAGAAACCTGAAGGCCAGAAACAGTACAATGTGATACTTTACCTGAGAAGCGACGAAGTTTATCCCAAACAACGGATGAAGGCGTAAAACGATTAAAAGACTCGACAAAACGAGCCCAAGATGCCTTCTTGCTATCCGACATTCACGAACAGCAGGCTACTGATTCTGGTGGGATAGAATCACTCATTGTCAATTGCATTATTGCGGGCTACTTTATAGCAGTAAAGTGAGAGAAAGAGGTTATCGTCGAACACACAATTATTTTCCATTGTTGCGGGTGTGCTTTCAATTCCCGCGCGGCGTTTACTGAAAGAGGTAGACTTACTATTCGCACGTACACAGCAAGCTGAGGAGACGTTAATTGAAAGTTACAGAATAAATTGGAATGAAACCTAAAAGAAAAAAGGGGATTATGGGCATGGTTGGGGGGAAATGGTATAAAGGTGCCAAAAAGGGGTAAAGGTCCCAAAATAACGGAATAATGTTTAAATGGAAATAATCCTCTTCTTCGGAAGTCGATGCATCATTAAAAAGATCACTGTCACCTTCTAAATCACTCATTATTGTTATCTTTGAACGCTGTTTTGCTCCCTGGCTTTGTTAGACGTTTGTTCTTTTCCTCAAGTATGTCGCCATACAACTCAACAGCGAGCAACTGCTTACCAAACACCTTTGCTATTCCGTATTGAGAAATAAACACGAATGGAGGAATAAATTACATATTCAAATTTATTTTCTACTGAACACAGAGAGTATGTCGCTTTTTCAATACTCTCTGTCGGGTTTGTTCCAAGCGATTAGAATCGATTCTGAATTAACTGAGTATGAGCTGTAGACCATACAATCTGCGCATGTCTGGAATTTTCAGTACCTATTCTTAATTCACGAACCGATTTCACTCGTTCCGAACTAGTTCCCAAATACGTTGGAACAGCAAACTGGAAATTCAGAATTGGTTCTGAACTGATTCTCTGTCGTGTTGGAACGCCACATAGCTACTGCGCACACTCAGATAATTCGGAATCGATTCTGAATCGTGTGGGAACAAACCTTCTGTCTCGACAATCCCCTCAGGGGCTCACCTTATGTGAGTACGGGTTTTTGGCGCACCCGGGGGTTCCCGAGCCAATCATCGCCACATTCATCCCCTCACCCCCATCCGGTCGCGGTGGGTTCCACAAGTGACCGGTGGACCCAAGGTAGGCTCTCGTGCGTTCTTTACATTCCATTCATACCGCACCTCACCATCGTTTCTTTCTTCCCTTATCACTTTCCGGCCATTTCGCACCACGACATTCGCATATCTCTGTTTTTCTTCCCCGCCGGGCTACCTTGCGTGCGAAACGCCCACACAGTTTTAGTTTCTTTTATCTTTTTATTTAAATCCTCCGTGGACACAGCCTGACGGATACCCGCGCACCGCGTGCGCAGCTGGGTGAGTGGATAATGGCGTCATCCCCACCACCCGGGGTCGTCATGTAGGGTTTGTGTTCGTATCCGCTGTTCAACTGCAGTCCCGCGGGGGGGCCATTGCATGAGCTGCTGACTTCTGACGGCGATTGGGTCCCTCTGTCTATGTTCTGGGAGGTGTGACCCTGGGGTGAGTCTGGTATAGATAGGCCACTCACCCAAGCCGGGGTAACGCCCGAGAAGTCAGAGCCCGAGGTCGGAGACGGTTGCAATGGTGGAGGATTTATCTCGCTATGGAGCACCCTTCCTCCATTAATACAAACAAGCGCCGAAAAGTTATTGTAACAGAAGTAGCACCGCCGTCATCTGGTTGTTACTTGGTCATTTCGAGAACAGATGAAGGACAAAACTTTGAGAAGGTGAACCCTTTTATAATTCAGAAGGGCATAGATGCTATTGCTGGTGCGGTTCAATCATGCACTCGTCTACGGAATGGTTCCTTATTGGCACAAACTAAGTCCGATCAGCAAAGTAAGACCTTGTTGCGCGCTACGCTTCTCCACGGTTACCCCATCCGTGTTGAGAAGCACCGCACATTGAACTCCTGTCGGGGCGTCGTTACCACCCATAGCCTCGATGGTATATCGGACGAGGATCTCGTAGAATATCTATCTGATCAAAAGGTGACTGCAGTGCATCGAGTGCAGGCCAAACGCGACGGCGTATTGGTACCCACTCGTACCCTGTTTATTACATTTGATGGCGTCGATCTGCCCACGAGCATTTCCGCAGGGTACGAACGGATTTCTGTGAGGCCTTATATTCCTAGACCTCTGCGTTGTTTTAAATGCCAACGTTTTGGGCATACGCAAGTCTCCTGTAAGAGTGCCGTTAACATCTGTGCAACATGTAGCCAGCCCTCACACGAAGGTACCTGTTCAACAGCCCCCGTCTGCGTTAATTGTAAAGGGTCACATTCTGCTTCGTTTGCCGACTGTCCGCGGTATTTGGACGAGAAGGCGATCCAGGAGATCCGGGTAAAGGAAAAACTCTCCTTCGCTGAAGCCCGGAGGCGTTTCCATGCGCGTTCCTTCACTCCTGCGATCTGGCACATTTAGTTCTGTTGTTGCCTCGCCAGTACCACGAGTAGATGCCGAAAATCAGACCTGGACCTTGACTGGATTAACCGCCACTACCATCCGGCCGTCTATTAAGGCTACAGTTACCAAGCCGTATAAACCTGGTCCCAAGTCAATGAAGTCGCAAGCCGTTGAAAAGAAGCCCAAGCAGAAACTTCGTAGGGAAGATTTTTTGAGACCCTCCGCGTGCGCGCGGTAACAAAGGTTCACCTTCTCCTCCTCGGAGGTCGCTGTCCCAGGATGGTCCTGGGACAAGCCGCGCTCAGCAGCACCCTTCACCCATCGCCACCCAGAACCGATTCACGGCGCTTGAATCGGTTTCTGGCACTGAGCGCGTGGGCCCTCCCTCCGAGGAAGCTATGGAGTCTGACCAACTCCATACAAAAAGCCCGAGCCCAAAGGTTAAACAAAAGGTAATTTTAAGCCGCCCTTCTAAATAGACAGTTTATCCCCTTATTCTTAATGGCTATCCTGACCTGGAATGTACGTGGTGTACGATCGCATAGGGCGGAACTGCAACTTTTATTGCGTTCCCATTCGCCTATGGTCGTATGTTTGCAGGAGACTAAGCTTCGCCCTCACGATCCTTTTGATCTCCGAGGATATACTCCGGTTCGCTATGACCTTGAACCGGAGGAGGGAACTCCTGCTCATGGTGGTGTCATGATTTTGGTGCGTAATGACGTTCATTTTCAAACTATCACACTTACGTCCGACTTGCAAGCTGTTGCCATTAGACTGCAGTTACCCGGTTTTTTCTTTTCTGTTTGTTCTGTGTATACACCTCCATCGTCTCCCCTCGCTCCCGCGGACATTCGATCTCTCCTGTCCGCTCTCCCAACACCATATCTTCTGTTGGGAGATTTTAATGCCCATCACCCACTATGGGGTTCTCCAAGGGCTTGTGCGAGGGGAACTCTTCTTTCCGACATTTTTTATCAGTTCAATCTTTCCATCCTCAATACAGGTGCTCCTACTTTTATTTCTGATTCTTCTGGTACATTCTCTCACCTGGACCTGGCCATTTGCTCACTCCAGCTTGCTCATCGTCTTCAGTGAAACGTCGTCGCTGACACCTACTCCAGCGACCATTACCCCTGCATCGTTTCTCTTCTGTCGCACCACGTACAGCATTCCAGAGTACCTACCTGGATATTCGCAAAAGCCGACTGGAGCTTGTATTCCAGTTTCGTGCATTTTGACGACCAGCCCTTCTCCGACATTCACCAACTAGCGCAGCACCTTACGTCTATTATTTTCTCTGCCGCCGAACGCGCAATACCCCGTTCATCCTCCCAACCTCGGCGGCCACCTGTTCCGTGGTGGAACGAGGATTGTCGGGACGCCGTTCGTGCCCGTAGGACTGCACTTAGGGTGTTTCGGCGCCACCCTACACTTGATAATTTGGTGACTTTTAAACAATCGCGCGCCAGGGCTCGTCGCATTATTCAGGATAGCAAGAAGGCATCTTGGGCTCGTTTTGTCGAGTCTTTTAATCGTTTTACGCCTTCATCCGTTGTTTGGGATAAACTTCGTCGCTTCTCAGGTAAAGTGTCACGTTGTACTGTTTCAGGCCTCCAGGTTTCTAATGCCACCATAGTGGATCCGGCTGCCATCGCTAACACTCTGGGTGCTGCCTTTGAGGCGGTTTCCAGTTCAGACCATTATTCCGCCGGCTTTCGCTCTATTAAAGACCGGCTGGATTCCGCATCATATACTTTTCGGTCTGCTAATGATGAATGCTATAACGAACTATTCACAATGAGGGAGCTGGAGCACGCTCTTCATTGCTCTCGGCACTCCGCTCCTGGGCCGGACGGCATGCATGTCCTGATGTTAAAGAACCTTTCAGCCGACAGTAAACTATTTCTCTTACAGGTCTATAACCGTATTTGGCAAGACGGCATTTTTCCTTCCGTTTGGCGCGAAGCCACCATTGTCCCTATTCTTAAGCCTGGGAAGGATCGCCAACTACCTTCCAGCTACCGCCCTATCTCCCTCACCAGTTGCATTTGCAAGGTGATGGAGCGCATGATCAACGGGCGGTTGACATGGTGGCTTGAGTCTCAGAAACTTCTAGCGAACGCTCAGTGCGGGTTTCGTCGCTATCGCTCTACCGTCGACCATCTGGTGTCCTTGTCGACGCATGTTATGAATGGATTTCTGCGAAAGTGTCAAACCGTGGCTGTATTTTTTGACCTGGAGAAAGCTTCTGACACTTGTTGGAGGGGCGGCATTTTACGTACACTTCACGATTGGAATATCCGCGGTCGTCTTCCCATATTTCTTCGGGAGTTTATGACGGACCGCGTCTTTCGTGTACGTGTGGGCTCGGTTTTATCTCGTCGTTTTATTCAAGAGAACGGAGTACCGCAGGGCTCTGTACTCAGTGTCACACTTTTTGCGATTGCTATCAACCCCATTGTTGATTGTATTACACCTGGCATTTCATCGTCCCTTTTTGTTGACGATTTCGCTATTTATTGCAGTTCACGGCGGACCTGTCTACTCGAGTGCCGTCTCCAGAGCTGTATCGACCGTCTCTACGCCTGGAGTAACGCCAACGGCTTTAATTTCTCAGCCGAGAAATCCGTCTGCATCAACTTTTGGCACAGGAAGTATTTCCCTCCGCCCTCTCTCCATCTTGGGCCAGGGGTACTTCCGTTTGCAGACGAGGCGAAATTTTTGGGGTTGATTTTTGACAGGAAGTTGTGTTGGACCTCGCACGTTTCCTTTTTAAAAGCAAAGTGTGACCGTTCTCTTAATATTTTACGTGTTTTAAGTGGCACATCCTGGGGAGCTGATCGGACCGTCCTTCTTCGCCATTATCGCTCTTTGGTCCGATCCAAGCTTCATTACGGGTGTATTGTGTATTCGTCGGCACGTCCAACTGTGTTACGTCAATTGAATGCCATTCACCATCGTGGCATAAGAGTCGCTACAGGGGCCTTTCCAACCAGCCCTGTTTTTAGCCTGTATGCTGAAGCTGCAGAGCCTCCGCTGTCCTTCAGGCGTGAGATGCTCTTGTGCAGCTATGCTTGTCGAATCTCAAGCTTGCCTAACCACCCGTCCTTCGAGTTATTTTTCGAGGAGTCACTTGATCGTCACTATTTTATTCGCTCCTCTGCTTTGCTCCCACCAGGGGTTCGCTTTCGACAGCTCCTTCGGCATTTAGACGTTCCGCCAGCGCCGGCCCTTCCACGGGGGGAAACGCGTTTTCCTCCATGGTCTCGCGCTGAGGCCCACTGTCACCTTGGGCTAACGTCGATGCCGAAGACTGAGACCCCTGCTTCAGTCTTTAGATCGGCTTTTTTAGAAGTACGGGCTCAATTCGGAGACTTCCATTTTATCTTCACCGATGGATCTAAGACTGACGCTGGAGTTGGACGTGCCTTTGTTTCTGGTCACTGTAGTTTTAAGTTTCGTTTACCTGGACAATGTTCAATTTTTACTGCCGAACTTTTTAGCATTTATCAATCTATTTATACATTCAGCGGCACGCCTTACAGCACTGTTTTATTTGTACGGACTCTCTGAGTGCCCTTCAGACTATTACTGCGCTGTACCATTACCACCCGCTTGTACAGCGCATACATGACCTGCTCCACTCGCTTGGTGTCACTGGCATCAGCGTGTCCTTCATGTGGATTCCAGGTCATGTGGGCATCTCAGGTAATGAGTCTGCCGACGCCGCTGCGAAATCGGCGATTTTATTACCCAGATTTTTTACCTCTGTTGTTCCCTCGTCAGATTCGTGTGTTATTTTACGTCGCCGCATCCTCTCGCGCTGGCGCGATGAGTGGACGGCCCTCCGGGGGAACAAGTTGCGGGAGATTAAGCCTCTCCCGTTAATCTGGGGTACCTCTTCTCGTTCTTCACGTCGGGAAGAGGTACTTTTAGCCCGTTTACGAATTGGACATTGTCGCTTTAGTCATAGTTACCTGCTCAGTGGTGATCCCGCTCCGCTGTGTCAGCAGTGTGACGTGCCCTTAACGGTGCGTCACATTTTAACTGAGTGTCAAGTTTTAGCTCCACTGCGCGTTCGCCTGGGTCTGCCTGTTGGCATAGCCAACGTTTTGGCAGACGACGCGCATGCTGTAGAATGTCTTTTACGTTTTATAAGTGACATTGGTTTTAATCGTCGCATTTGATGCGCTGAGCGTCTTTTAGCTTTGTTATTTTATTCTGTATGTTTTAATAGGGACTTACTCCCCAGTGACATATGGCGCTCATGTCCCTCGCATTCTGCAGTCCTTGACACGTTTTGATCTTTTATTGGCTATGCTTGTAGTGTGTTGGTTTTTGAGACATATTTATTGTTATTGTTACTATTGTTATTGTTCTTATTGTTATTGTTTTTATTGTTATTGTTATTTTTATTGTTATTCTATTGTTATTTTTACCTTTTTTGACATCGCGGGTTTGTGTCCCATTTTTAATTATGCGGTTTTTTACCTGTCTTTTATTTTTTGACTATATTTTATACCTTGTAAGGGCGCTGATGACCTCAGCAGTTTAGCGCCCTTAAGCCGCATATCATCATCATCATGTCTCGACAATGAAGTATTCCTTTTGCATCTTCAGGTAGCATCGTGGAGGTTGTAACGTAAGAGCTTTAGATGAAGAGTCAGCCATTGAGTAGGCGGAAGCATGTGAACACTGAATGTCTTGGTTCCTCCTTTTTTTGTTTGTTTTTAACAAAATAAAATACAATACCTTGTGTACTTACGAGTAGTCTGTAAGTAGTGCGAGGTGTAAATACTGGATACAAGTAAAGTGTGCCTTTTTATGTTTCCAGCAAATTATGTCCAGTATATTTCGATAGAAACTTCGTTTAATAGGCGGAATGACGAGAACAAGAAAGGTCCTTTAATTATTGACGGGCCAATTAATTCATTTTAAATTTCATAAAGAAACAAATTAAAAGCTCTAGGAAGTCGTATAGTATAAAATTTAACGACCTTTGGTTTTCTGAATTTTGTTGGTTATGCACTAGTGTAGACCTTCAAATAATCGATGACTCTGCTTCCTTAAAGGACTGTAGGTTTGATTTCATCTACAAAAAGTAGGGTGAGTAATATTAATAGCTATTCCATTTTAGAGTGTATTATTATTTCTATTATTATTGTTATTATTACTATTATTATTATTATTATTATTATTATTATTATTATTACTATCATCAGACAGCATTTTCCACCTGTTTTCTACGCTTACTACGTTTCCATGGGGAACTGAAATCGATTGAGTACACTTTCCGTATTAAATATTGCATGGAAACGCGGATCTGGATCGTATTGAAATCGTTTTGAACCTTGGGTCCGATCCTCTTAGAAAGTAGTATCGGATCGAAATGTGTTGCATGGAAACACCTACCGTACTCAAATCGTTTTGAATACGCTAAAGATACTCGTGGTAACACGCTGTACGCTCGTAATTTTGTTTTTATTAGCGGAAATTGTTAATCACATGTGTAATAAAACACACAGCAAAGCCACTTTTATCGCTTCCATAATTCGCAATTTATTCTTCTCAAAAACATTCACTAACCTCAAAAACTACTTAAAATATACAGAAAAACAAATTAACATATGTTTAACAGGTTCGGCAACCTAAATGCAAGTTGACCAGCATAAAAGCTTGAATTATTTTATTCTCGAACTTTGTGTATCCAAATCGCACTCAATACGTATTGAATTTAACATGGAAATGTAGATCGTATTCAGTATGACATTGGACTCAAATCGACTTCAGTTCCCCATGGAAACGTAGTAATTATGAGCCGTTATTGTCAATAGCTGTAATTCATTATTGAGATTCTGAAGCCACTTCTGATTTTCTTCTGCGTGAGTGACTGTATATATTAGTTACTCTACATTTTCCATAATGCCTTGGCCTACATATCCTGGGCTCCATATGTGGTATTTTAGCTATGGCGCATTTATATACTGTGCGGGCGTTTTAAGGTAAGGCCAGAGACCGGCTACCCCTCAGGGGCTCACCTTATGTGAGTACGGGTTTTTGGCGCACCCGGGGGTTCCCGAGCCAGTCATCGCCACATTCATCCCCTCACCCCCATCCGGTCGAGGTGGGTTCTTCAAGTGACCGGTGGACACAAGGTAGGCTCTCGTGCGTTCGTTACATTCCATTCATACCGCACCTCACCATCGTTTCTTTCTTCTCTTGTCACTTTCCGGCCATTTCGCACCACGACATTCGCATATCTCTCTTTTTCTTCCCCGCCGGCCTACCTTGCGTGCGAAACGCCCACACAGTTTTAGTTTCTTTTCTCCTTTTATTTAAATCCTCCGTGGACACAGCCTGACGGATACCCGCGCACCGCGTGCGCAGCTGGGTGAGTGGGTAATGGCGTCATCCCCACCACCCGGGGTCGTCATGTAGGGTTGTTGTTCGTATCCGCTGTTCAACTGCAGTCCCGCGGGGGGGCCATTGCATGAGCTGCTGGCTTCCGACGGCGATTGGGTCCCTCTGTCTATGTTCTGGGAGGTGTGACCTTGGGGTGAGCTAGGTATAGATAGGCCACTCACCCAAGCCGGGGTAACGCCCGGGAAGTCAGAGGCCGAGGTCGGAGACGGTTGCAATGGTGGAGGATTTATTTCGCTATGGAGCACCCTTCCTCCATTACTACTAACAAGCGCCGAAAAGTTTATGTAACAGAAGTGACACCACCGACAACTGGTTGTTACTTGGTCATTTCAAGAACCGAAGAAGGACAAAGTTTTGAGAAGGTGAACCCTTTCATCATACAAAAGGGGATTGATGCAATTGCTGGTGCGGTTCAGTCCTGCACTCGTGTACGGAATGGTTCCTTATTAGCCCAAACGAAATCCGATCAGCAAAGTAAGACCTTGTTGCGCGCTACGCTTCTCCACGGCTATCCATCCGTGTGGAGAAGCACCGCACATTGAATTCCTGTCGAGGCGTTATTACCACCCATAGCCTCGATGGTATATCGGACGAGGACCTGGTAGAATATCTTGCAGACCAGAAGGTGACAGCGGTCCATCGAGTGCAGGCCAAACGCGACGGCGTATTGGTACCCACTCGTACCCTGTTTATTACATTTGATGGCGTCGATCTGCCCACGACCATCTCCGAAGGGTACGAACGAATTTCTGTGAGGCCTTATATTCCTAGACCTCTGCGTTGTTTTAAATGCCAACGTTTTGGGCATACGCAAGTCTCATGTAAGAGTGCCGTTAACATCTGTGCAACATGTAGCCAGCCCTCACACGAAGGTACCTGTTCAACAGCCCCCGTCTGCGTTAATTGTAAAGGGTCACATTCTGCTTCGTTTGCCGACTGTCCGCGGTATTTGGACGAGAAGGCGATCCAGGAGATCCGGTTTCAGTGCGGGTTTCGTCGCTATCGGTCTACCGTCGACCATCTGGTGTTATGAATGGATTTCTGAGAAAGTGTCAAACCGTGGCTGTATTTTTTGACCTGGAGAAAGCTTATGACACTTGTTGGAGGGCGGCATTTTACGTACACTTCTCGATTGGAATATCCGCGGTCGTCTTCCCATATTTCTTCAGGAGTTTATGACGGACCGCGTCTTTCGTGTACGTGTGGGCTCGGTTTTATCTCGTCGTTTTATTCAAGACAACGGAGTACCGCAGGGCTCTGTACTAAGTGTCACACTTTTTGCGATTGCTATCAACCCCATTGTTGATTGTATTCCACCTGGCATTTAATCGTCCCTTTTTGTTGACGATTTCGCTATTTATTGCAGTTCACGGCGGACCTGTCTACTCGAACGCGGTCTCCAGAGCTGTATCGGCCGTCTCTACGCCTGGAGTAACGCCAACGGCTTTAATTTCTCCGCCGAGAAATCCGTCTGCATCAACTTCTGGCGCCGGACGTATTTCCCTCCGCCCTCTCTCCATCTTGGGCCAGGGATACTTCCGTTTGCAGACGAGGCGAAATTTTTGGGGTTGATTTTTGATAGGAAGTTGTGTTGGACCTCGCACGTTTCCTTTTTAAAAGCAAAGTGTGCCCGTTCTCTTAATATTTTACGTGTTTTAAGTGGCACATCCTGGGGAGCTGATCGGACCGTCCTTCTTCGTCTTTATCGCTCTTTGGTCCGATCCAAGCTTGATTACGGGTGTATTGTTTATTCGTCGGCACGTCCATCTGTGTTACGTCGATTGAATGCCATTCACCATCGTGGCATAAGAGTCGCTACAGGGGCCTTTCCAACTAGCCCTGTACCCAGTCTGTACGCAGAAGCTGCAGAGCCTCCGCTGTCCTTCCGGCGTGAGATGCTTTTGTGCAGCTATGCTTGTCGACTCTCAAGCTTGCCTAACCACCCGTCCTTCGATGTATTTTACGCGGATTCGCTTGACCGGCAATATTTAGTTAGCTCCTCTGCATTGCTCCCTCCATGGGTTCGATTTCGACTGCTACTTAGGCATTTGGACGTTACGCCAGCGCCGGCCCTTACCCGAGGAGAAACGCGCTTTCCTCCATGGTCGCGCGCTGAGGCCCACATCCACCTTGGGCTAACGTCGATGCCGAACAATGCGACCCCTGCTTCTGTTCTTAGATCCGTCTTTTTAGAACTACAAGCGCAGTTCGGGGACTGTCATTTTATATATACTGATGGGTCTAAGACTGATGTTGGAGTAGGATGTGCCTTTGTTTTTGGTGTTCAGAGTTTTACTTTTCGTTTACCTCGACAATGTTCAATTTTTACCGCCGAACTTTTTAGCATTTATCAATCTGTTTTATACATTCAGCGGCTCGACCTACGGCACTGTTTTATTTGTACGGACTCTCTGAGTGCCCTTCAGGCTATTCATGCGCTGTACCATTACCACCCTCTCGTACAGCGCATACATGACCTGCTCCACTCGCTTGGTGTCTCTGGCATCAGCGTGTCCTTCATGTGGATTCCAGGTCATGTGGGCATCTCAGGTAATGAGTCTGCCGACGCCGCTGCGAAATCGGCGATTTTATTACCCAGATTTTTTACTTCTGTTGTTCCCTCGTCTGATTCGTGTATTATTTTACGTCGCCGCATCCTCTCGCGCTGGCGCGATGAGTGGACGGCCCTCCGGGGGAACAAATTGCGGGAAGTTAAGCCTTTCCCGTTGATCTGGGGTACCTCTTCTCGTTCTTGTCGTCGGGAAGAGGTAATTTTAGCTCGTCTACGGATTGGACATTGTGTTTTTAGTCATAGGTATTTGCTCAGTTGTGACCCCGCACCACTCTGTGGGCAGTGTGTCGTGCCCTTAACGGTGCGTCACATTTTAACAGAGTGTCAGGTTTTAGCTGCATTGCGTGCTCGTGTGGGTCTGCCTGTTGGCCTAGCCAACGTTTTGGCAGACGACACGCGTGCTGTAGAATGCGTTTTACGTTTTATTCATGACAGTGATTTTAATCTGCGCATTTAATGCGTTGGGCGTCTGTTGGCTTAGTACTTTTATTCTGTCTGTTTTTATGGGAACTCTTATCCCCAGTGGACATATGGCGCTCATGTCCCTCGCATTTTACAGTTCCTGACACGTTTTAATCTTTTATTGCCCTTGCTTTTAGTGTGTTGATTTTTCAGAACTTTGTATTGTTGTTATTGCTATTCTTGTTGTTCTTGTTATTATTGTTGTTATTGTTATTGTTATTGTTGTTATTTTGTTATTGTTCTGTTGTTAGTTTTAGCTTTTTGAACATTGCGGGTTTGTGTCCCGTTTTTAACTATGCGGTTTTTTACCTGTTTTATATTTTGACCTTATCTTTTATACATTGTAAGGGCGCTGATGACCGTAGCAGTTTAGCGCCCTTAAACCGCATATCATCATCATTATCATCACAGACCGGTTATATGCATGGCAAGCTGTACTGCAGTGACCTCGGCATTTTTCCGATGCGTAACTGGCGGCGCATGACGCGTTCAAGGTTATTTTTATCAGCTGTGCTTCAGTTGCTGCTTTGTTTTCCGTTCTGTAAAGAGAGTTGTACTTGTGCATCTCAAAGCTGAAAGTTTATTCACCTTTGTTGTGTGTAATTTGTTAAGTGTGTTAATGTCTCGTTATTAGTCCACTGCAATTTCTGTCGACAATTTCACGCTTGAACAACAAATTTTTAATGGATGATACATAAAAACGGAATCATGTAGACAGGTGTGTAGACAATTTCAGGAGAAACTTCCTGGTTTCCAGTTCCAAGTAGAAAAACTGTTAGACGTCTGGTTAATAAGTTTTGGACAATGGCATGGCTAAACTAAACATAAGAAGCGAAAACGAAATGTTCTAACGGAGGAAAAAATTACGAAATTGGTGCATCTATTTGTGTGAAAACCTAAAGATGAGAGTGTTTTACTTATAATGTTTCTGTATTTGTGTTTACTTCACGCGTTGAAGCCATCTTGTGACGTCATTCATTTGTTAGGTTTGTTAGCTCCATCTGGTGTTAGCAATTTGCGGCAGTATTAGTTTTTTTGTTTAAAAAACAATGCTAATTATTTTATTTAATTTTGTTTCTTTGTCCTCCGGCTAGCTTTTGGGTCGAGCACTTCTCTTTATACAGGTTGTGTAAACGAAAGGAATCTTTTATCCAAAGATAACACTGATGAAAGAATTTCTTTTATACTTTTATTGTCGAACACTTTCACTATCACATCTACACATTGATCTAGACACTCGCCAAACTGAAACTGTTATAATAACTTCATTACTGATTATTCTTAATTCGCGTACTTCAACTTTTTGTATAATTAACTTTATAACACTTGAGATTTTTCATAACTCTGTTACGCGTAACCTGCAAATTGATATCCGAAGTGTGCCGTACAAATACTTTCGACGAACTGACTGACTGAAGGTGACGTGTACTTTACAAATATTTTCGATGAACTGAGGGACTGAAGACGACGTGTAGTGTACAAAGAATTTTGATGAACTGAGAGCGATCTACCTCTGACTTGGCTTTTTATACTCCTACACCCAGATATGCCTAAAGATTATAACTGAGCTGCAATTGGCTAATAAAACGCGCCAACATTAGCGTCTATTTTTATATCCAATGAAAATTATGAATACATATGCTCTAGGGAAATGTTCCAGAAGATTCTAAAAGAAAAACGCGCCAATATTACGTAACTTCCTCGTTTCCAATAATGATAAACAGCTCACCCCCTCGCTGCATTATTGCACGCTATTATTGTCAGTTTCAGTAAGGCAGTATAAACTTACTTCCCAACAATAATTACAATCAACAAACATTTCAAATCAATGTCACATAATAAAGCATATTCATACTATAATCACTCTTTACATTTAAACAATTTGTGATACAAATTACTGCATCATATGCCCCACTAGAAACATAATTATAAATATTTACAACTTGTTTGGAAATTTTATAATTGGGTTTTTAGTCTCCTAAATCTTGGATCACACGCATTTAACACACGACATATGTTCTGTCTTAATCTCGCCACTATTTACTGGCTCTGGTCTAATGTGTTTAGACATTAATCTGACATCACAAAATTTTTTTATAGCAAATACTGTACCCTGAATTGTTTAATTACTGTTACAAAAATGGTTTACTTTCTTAAGTTGTTGACAAAAAATTTGTGCATTTAAGAATTTTTGTAATTACTATACATATTTACTAAAATATTCACCCTCTACACAAATATATTTACATCTTAAATCTAGACACTGTTTCACATTTTTCTGTTTGCTACATAAGTATTTGTTTTTAATTATTTTTACCCATTTTTGTTGTTTTGTACATTATTTTCACACTACTCTTGGAATTTTGTCTACGTACTTTTACTTTAGTATAACATTAAGTTTTAATTTCAAATGCTGTTACAGTTACTTAAAAGAATGTTATTTTCCCTTTTAAATATTTAATTTTTTTATTCATTTTTTTATGCTGAATTTATTTCTATTTTCTCATGACATATATATTTAGTTAACCCTCTTACGTTCCAATACATTGCTCTGCATTTCATCTTTAACTATCCAGCATTTACTTTACATCTCATTGCTATTCACCCTCCTGGATAAAATTGTCGGTGGCTAAACATTGCTCGTAGCCGTATCCTAACCTTCAAAAATTTGTTCATGAATAACCTCTTAAAGGATTCATATGATATTTCACCCCAAGATATAATTTGAAAAAAATCTAAAGTTTCCTGAACAACACATCTTTTAACAACTGTCATTTTCAATGCTCCCGGTATCTTTGTAATTTGAGAATACTCTGACAAATCTGTACTAAACTGTACTGGATTGGAGTTTTCATTCTGAACAGCTTGGTACTTGTTAACTTCAGAAATTAGCTTTTGATTATTTACAGGCAAAACTTTAACTTCTTCGTACAATTTATTTCTTTGTATTACTGAACTCCTTCTGTATTTCTGATATCTCCCCTCTGAAATTAACTTGCGCCTGATTCACATCTACATTCATAACCTCTTTCATCTCTCTTAGCTCACTTGAAATAATACTCATTCTACTACCTGACTCTGTACATTCTACATCAACATGTTCACTTTTAGTATTAACCTCACTTTTTTGTTACATATTTCCCTGCTCATATCTGACATTTTCTTTGAAACTTCTCCTATCTCACTTGCTATTACTTCCTGATTTTCATCTCTCATTTTTGGCATACTACTATCTAGCTTCATAACTTTCTTTTCAATTTCTTCACTGCTTTGATCTATTTTCTTTTCTAATTCCTCATTACCCTTTTCCATGTTCTGAGTTAGTTTTTGTTCTAATTTCTCATAACTCTTACTAATATCTTCCCTTAATTCTTTCTTTAACGTTTCAAAAAAAGTTCTCACCATTTCCATCATCATGCCAACATCAAAATTAACATTTCCTGCTATTCTATTCTGACTTTCTGCACTAACATTTTCACCCTCAAATCCTACATTCTTTGAGCTATTTTCTGTAACCTGTATTGAATTACAGCTAACTGTTACACTATCTCCCTCCATACTTATTTCTTCAGTATTATTAGTGGACATTGTTTTCTTTATCCTACCGCTCCTAAGGTAGATTTAAATGTTACAATTTTGTTTTCTAAAAAAAATTACTATACTCTGACCTTTGTGATGCTGTCTGTTGCTGTTACTTTGATGTCCAGCTTCCTGCCCCTCTCTCCTAGATTATATGTTGCTTCTGCGTTGTATTACGATGAATCTACGTCGTTTTGGTGTTTTGTAGTTGAATTCCCCCGTTGCCTTTTAATCTCGGAATTACGATGTCCAATCATCCGCGTAGTCTGTCGTTCCCATAGTTGTTTCTGGAATCTGCGTCTTGTAGTTCAGTTTACTGCTCCATTCGCTCCACGTCCTGATTCCTTCTCCCTTTCCTGGTTATTTCACTCCTTTCCTGGTCACTCTGCCCCACGTTCTGGGTGCCAATTTGCGAGTGTATTTCTTATAATGTTATATTTAACATTATTGTAGCCGCACGTTGTGGTGCCAATTTGTGATAATTTATTGTTTACGTAATATGTTTTTACGTAAATTATTAGAACTTGAAGATCTTATATTGTGCTGCTTTTGTTTTGTTTGGTTACATAATTTTAAGTGCCCCACGTATGGGAGCCAATTTGATGTAGTTTTATGGTTGTTATTTATTTAACATTATTGTGTATTTGTGTTTACTTCACGCGTTGAAGCCATCTTGTGACGTCATTCATTTGTTAGGTTTGTTAGCTCCATCTGGTGTTAGCAATTTGCGGCAGTATTAGTTTTTTTGTTTAAAAAACAATGCTAGTTATTTTATTTAATTTTGGTTCTTTGTCCTCCGGCTAGCTTTTGGGTCGAGCACTTCTCTTTATACAGGTTGTGTAAATGGAAAGGAATCTTTTATCCAAAGATAACACTGATGAAAGAATTTCTTTTATACTTTTATTGTCGAACACTTTCACTATCATATTTACACATTGATCTAGACACTCGCCAAACTGAAACTGTTATAATAACTTCATTACTGATTATTCTTAATTCGCTGACTTCAACTTTTTGTATAATTAACTTTATAACACTTGAGATTTTTCATAACTCTGTTACGCGTAACCTGCAAATTGATATCCGAAGTGTGCCGTACAAATACTTTCGACGAACTGACTGACTGAAGGCGACGTGTACTTTACAAATATTTTCGATGAACTGAGGGACTGAAGACGACGTGTAGTGTACAAAGAATTTTGATGAACTGAGAGCGATCTACCTCTGACTTGGCTTTTTATACTCCTACACCCAGATATGCCTAAAGATTATAACTGAGCTGCAATTGGCTAATAAAACGCGCCAACATTAGCGTCTATTTTTATATCCAATGAAAATTATGAATACATATGCTCTAGGGAAATGTTCCAGAAGATTCTAAAAGAAAAACGCGCCAATATTACGTAACTTCCTCGTTTCCAATAATGATAAACAGCTCACCCCCTCGCTGCATTATTGCACGCTATTATTGTCAGTTTCAGTAAGGCAGTATAAACTTACTTCCCAACAATAATTACAATCAACAAACATTTCAAATCAGTGTCACATAATACAGCATATTCATACTATAATCACTCTTTACATTTAAATAATTTGTGATACAAATTACTGCATCAAAGAAAAGGTTTATAGGAACAATTCCCACATCATAGACGAATTTACGGACAATATAAAAACAGAAACTTTGAACATTACGCAAGAACAACTTATGCGTGTGAATGGAAATTTCGTTCGAAGATACCAGGAATGTCTTCCCGCAGATGGACACCACTTCCAACAACACTTATAACAACGTTGGTACTCATTATAATGCCTGTTACTATCACTGCGGGAGTTACGGAACGAAGAACCCCCAGTGTAATAGTGCGTGGAGCACGCATACGTGCGATCCGTGGCCTCACCATAAAACGATTGCACTATTAACTTTTTAGCATCCTGGACAAGTTTAGTGGGCGGTAGCTGAGAGTCAATGCCACCAGCATACAAAGTTCGCAAGATCGGCATGCTGCTACATTGGAGGGATTAATTGCTTTATGATGTACATTATTCCAGATTTAGGCCGAGAAACAGTAATAAAAGCTCGTCTCAGACAATAGTAATACAGTAGCCTACTGCAGATTATACCAAATACTTGAATTAAATAATGGTAATGAAAAACGTTAAAGCATCAAGTGAGGACTAAACCATTTGAAATGCATACATTGGGAACAGAAATTATGATTTTAAATGTTTTATAATTCTCAAGGAGCTCTAAAACTTTTTCGGGGGACCGAGTCCCACCTTAACCCTTCCCCCCTGGCTACAGACCGGACAGTGTCTCTCATATCTCCATTTATATGTTCTACAGTATATCCTGAGGCTCCAGGACATGCTTCAAATGAGGTACATAATGACAACTTTACTGCTGCTGCTGCTATGTGTTGGCTATGTACTATTGCAAAACCCTGGTAATTGTCCTCCTTTGGTGGCCCTGGATGTAAACAACTGCATGGAAGATAGACATTGTGGTGGTACCTTGAAATGTTGTGCCACTGCAAATGGTGGCATGGCCTGTGTACTGCCTGTCTCTCATCAAAGGTATCTCATTGCCGGTAAGTGATGCATTTTCTTTCCTTGAAATTCAACTGTCAGAAGATTCTTATGTAAAATACACTTGAGTTACAAATTATTATTTCAATAAACCTTTAGTCTTGATATATTCAGAATTTGTAATTCACTTGTTTTTTAAAGCATTACATAAAGTTTTCTAAATCAAACGCCTTAAATAAAGCCTTCATCAAAGGACATGATTTGCAATTATTTTTGGCTGAATGTTGCCTTAAATTTAAGCACCTATTTATATGTTATTCTTAGAGAACAACACGATTCCTAGAAGCACAATGTATTGTTACAGTTATTGAAACCACAGAATACTCAAAGAACTACAGCTGATTGAAATTAAATTAGTAACACAGGTGTTCTATTGTGCACTAACACAAATACAGAAATTATTGAACACATTGCATTATATTTTGTGGTCATATATTGGCCTGAGAAACTGCAACATTGGTAATTTCATTACAGGTAGATTTAAAAAATCTCAATTTGTACATGTTGGTGTGTACAGAAAACAAAAACTAGGTACATGTATGGTTTCATCAATTATAATTTATACAACGGAGAAAACAATTGCTAAATGCTCTGAGATAAAGGGAATATGCATAATAGCTATCATAACATACTCTTATGGAGGCAATGATAACGGTGATGATAATGATAAAGATGGTGGTGATGATGATACAGAAGAAATTAATGAGGCATTTGAAAGTATAATCTGTGGGATGCTCATAAATAACTACAGAATTCCCTTTCAACTTCCCAGGACTATTGATTATTTATTTAAAGTAAACTCTTTTCAAACAAAAAACTGCTCACTTCAGATATCAAAGGAAGGTTTGAAATCACCATTTGTAAGAATAACTTCTGTTACCTCACTTGCTTCCTCTAAAATTTGTGAAAAGTGCCAGGAAGTTTGATATGAAAATTTTATGGAGTAGAAGAGCTTATCAATAAGCATTAACCATTATTTTGTTTCTGAACCTCTCTGCAGAAAAGCCTGGTAAATGTCCAGCAGCTGAAACCAAGTGGATTTGTGGGCATGCCTGCACTAGCGATGGTGACTGCATAGGACGCAAAAAATGTTGTCAAGTTGGTTGTGGAGGACACTGGTGCAGTAATCCTATATAATGGTTTGGCAGAACTATATGTCGTTCTAAGTGATCTGCAATATTTCCATATAATGTAGCATAATGATTTCATTTTTGAGTCTAATTTTGTAGATTATAATCTGAGTTCTGTTTTATTAACTGAATGAATTGACATACATATTCTTCTTTTAATCCTGCAGTTTCTTAATTATATGTTATAATCTCTCATCTCTGTGGTTTAATTGAAACTTTTGTGCACACACAAGCATGCACACATACACATGCGCGCGCGCACACACACACACACACACACACACACACACACACATTAAGAAATCTTAATACTTGTATGACATAAGACATAACCTAGAGTAGTAGCTAAAGCATTACCTTTTTCCATTAGTTTTCCCTTCTTACTCTCATCATTTCCTCTGTAATACTTTTCCTGTACTCAATGACTAAAGAGAAGTTTTGTTCGACAGTATATAAGCATGGAGTGGCTAAGCCTGTGGGTTTTTAATACTCGTATTAAAAGATTTAAAAAAAAAGGTATATGGGTTTCAAACCAAAGTAATTGTCTTACTGCATTATGATTATGATTCCTAGACACATCCACTGATTTAATACTTGATTATATTCAGTAGCATGTATACAATAAGAACATGAAATCATATCTATATGGTGGACCATATGACAGAAGGGTGGTATTTTCATAGTTGCTGCAATGAAGTGAGGAAAAACAATTGGAAGCATTTTAAATACAGATATGGATTACACATGTAGAATGTGGAATGGACATATAAAATACAGTGGAAGTGTTTTACTTAAGTTCAACTTTCACATGTCCTTTATCTTCATGGGACAAATAATTAGAAACTGGTGACATTCAAACAGTTAGAATCAACTTATAGTCAGCATATCTGCCTCAGATACCCACCTATTGTATATATTGTGGAAGTTAGTTATATTGTTGGTTCACTATTTGGAAGGGTTAATGTTATGCTGCTTACCATGACATATTCAAATGTTCCATATTTCTATAAAGAAGTGATAATGAGCTATACAAACTGTAATATGAAGATTAAGGAAACTAAGGAGAATAACCCCACTCCATATTGTTTTAAAATGCAGCATGAGATTAGTATTAGTAGAGATTCAGGCTGCAAAAGTTATCCACAAATGTGTTGTTAACAGTGGTTGCTGCTTATAATACACAGAACTAATGATTAACAAGCAGTGGTTTAAAGAATAAGTATAAAAGTACTTATATTGTATTTGAGTATGTAGGTAGCTACTTTTCAGTATGGACTATTACATTTCAAGGAACAACACTGTCATCAGAAACAACAAGAGAATTGCATGCATACACAATGAGGAAGTTTAAGTGATTTTAAATTAAAGAGTGAAAATAGTAGGAATACCTAATGCAAAAGGCATATCATAAGCAATATAAAATGTAGTCACTATGTCCTCAGTGATGATATTTGTAATACAATTTCTTATTACAGCTATGTAATTAGATGTCTGTTCATAAACCAATATAAGAAACACTAAATGATTGACAGTTATCTCAGAACAGTGACTTGATTCTGCCATTAATATCTCCTTAAATGCATGGAAGTTGGTGAAATAGTAGCTCGGTGTAACAAACATAGCATTAGTTTTGTATACAGGAAACATCAAATGAAAGATGATAGCTTCATAAGTGTTAAGACCTACATCTACCATTAAAATCTCTCCACATAAATGTATTCAAGTTAGTGGAAAACCCCAATTTAGTGTCACAAATATGTAATTCATTTTACCTATTTAAATAGTTTAAGTAGGTACTATTAGAACAACTATTTACTCACATCAGTACACATCCTGGAGTATATTGAAGGCAATGGTAAAATACAGTTTGGTAAACAAGTATATAATTAATAGTATATTCTTAAATTTTTGTAGGAAATACTAAATGTTTGCCATATACAATTTTTGTATACATTAATTTATAAGAATTTCTTTCTGTTCCGTTATTTTATTTTAAGCTTAGCTCAAAATGAAGCCTTTCTTCATGCATTTTGTTTATATACGTAAAGTGTTTTGTTATAATTTATACTTCCGGCACAACTAATCCACTTCAGGAATGGTACCTAAGCATTTCTATCATTAACTAGTAAATATTACAAACTCAGGTGAATAATGACAAAGCATGGGTATCGGTGTTTGTAATTGATAATGTTCAACTAATGATAGAAGAATCAATTAAACGCCATCCCTCATTCCTAGCTTTGAACAGTTTGTACATCTCCATACTCTGATCATATCAACTCATATATGTATATATTGTTTTCTTTAGCAATTCATGATCCCGGACTTGTTCCAGTGAATGTCTGCATCAAAACTAATGTGGTACAAGAGATACCACTGTGTCTGCAGTGTCGTCCTCCGTGGACTAGTGGTACCGTGCTAGCCTCTTGTTCCCGAGGTCGCGGGATTTTTTTCGGGCGTAAAAATCCTTAGCACGGCTTCCTTCGTAAGGGAAGTAAAGCCGGTGGTCCCGTGTCGTAGATTTACGGCACGTAAAAGAACCTCAAGCCTGATAAGAGGCCTGTGAGCAAAATTTCCTGTATTTCACGCCCAATATAGAATGGGACGCTAAGAACCATAGTAGTTAAGGAGCGTCCATTAATAAAACTCAATTTCATTTTTTTGTGTCTGCAGTGGAAAGTGGATGCAGCCCACTGAGGAGTCATAGAGTATATAATTCGCCATGGTGTGTTTAGAAGGTTCAGAGTTTCAATTATAATTTGAAAGGTGCCAAAGTACTAGTACTTGGAAAATATTTTTTAAGGGGCGGCCCCACACCCGCCGCTTCCGTTGACAATCACCCTCAGAGGTTACATCGTCTCCCAATACACATGCAAGTAAAGGAAGGTTGCTTGGTTAGTATTGTGGATTCATAGCATAAGGAAGGGAAGAAGTATAGAGGAAATGGGCATGTTCAGCTGAAGCACGCCAGTTAGTCACGGTTATTATACTCATGCTTGTATGCAGGGTCTGTAGGCGTGTCTCGGTAATGTGCCCCACGCCATCCAAGCCACGTCCTGACTGGTGCCCGGGGGTTAGAAGTGAGCAGCAGTGAACGTGGGTAATAGTATTAAGTGATGGAATGAGAGCAATGGCTAAGTCTAAGTGAAATGTGACGATGGGTTAATGGCATGCATGGGCGAAGTTGATGGTGTGGCAGGATGTTGCCGTTGGTTGCCAGTGTGCTGATCTGAAAGTCTGCTGGTGTGTGACTCGTTACAGGGGGAAACTTGTTGGGGCAGTGATACTATAACAGAGTGCAGAGGTATTGCAGTTGGATTAAAGTTTGGTTTTTATGGAGGGACCAGCCGAATTAGTTGGAAGATAATTCTCGCGACGGGAGTGTCAGCTGTGAAGTCCCGGTCAAACAGTGAGATCGGTCGTTTATGCTGGCTAATCGAGGTTTCATAGGAGCCAAGGATTTGAACGAGTGTATTGGGACATTTGTGGCATCTGGTGTAGAGGTCGGCAAGGGCTTATTAATAAATTATTCAACTGTGTGTATTCGTAGTTCCTGATGGAGAAATGTAGAGTAAGAAGAATGGGGACTTTATCAATAATACCGAGTATCTTGTTTTGATGGGATTGAAGTGCCTTAATATGGCTTTTTGCTGCATACACTGAAGCAGCATACAGTACTAGTCACGGACAAACTAATACAATAACTCATTAATGTAATAAGATATCTAATTCACAGCTTCTCAGCATCAACACATTAATAATTTGTTTCTTTAATATTTTGTTCTAAGTTTTACGTGTTATGTATTTTCTTTGAATATATTGTACGTATAATAATTAAGAGGATGGTAAAAACACATATATTCATAACGTACACATGGCAGAGAATACGTATATAACGTTATAACCAGGATTAGGATTTTTAGGTACCCACGTTTTTTCTTAGGATATGTTAAAGTTGTGCGGAAAGATAACACAGTGCGAAATTTTGCTTCTAGTTGCGAAAGGAGCATTTTTTCTTGCACTTTTTCCCTTTTTTGGGGACCTTTACTCCTTTTTGCACCTTTATCCCATTTTCCCCCAACCATACCATAATCCCCCTTCCCCCCTTTTTCTATTAAGTTTCAGTAAAGATCTCCTCAGCTTGCTGTGTACGTGCGAATAATAAGCCTATGTCATTCAGTAAACGCCGCGCGGGAATTGAAAGCACACACGCAACAATGGAAAATAATTGTGTGTTCGACGAAAACCTCTTTTTCTGGCTTTACCGCTATAAAGTAGCCCCCAATAATGCAATTGACAATGAGTGATTCTATCCCACCAGAATCAGTAGCCTGCTGTTCGTGAATGTGAGTTTGTTACTGTGAGAGACGTCATTTGTTTGCGTGGAGGTGAACGCTGGGCGCTCCGGGGCTCACCTTATGAGAGTACGGGTTTTGGCGTACCCGGGAGTTCCCGAGCTACTCATCGCCATCTTCATCGCTTCATCCCCGTCCGGTCGAGCTGGGTTCGTTCTCGTGACCGGGGGACTCAAGGTAGGCTCTCGTGCGTTCTGCGCATTTCATTCCATGACGCCCTCGCCATCGTTTCTTTATTCTCTCTTCTATTTATGCACATTTCGCACCATGTCCATTCATTTACATATCTCTTTTACTTCCTCGCCGGGCTACCTTGAGTGCGAAACGCCCACACACTTTTAGTTGCTTTTAAACTTTTAAATTAATCCTCCGTGGACACAGCCTGACGGATACCCGC
Source organism: Deroplatys truncata (assembly GCA_030765065.1). Taxonomy (NCBI): domain Eukaryota; kingdom Metazoa; phylum Arthropoda; class Insecta; order Mantodea; family Mantidae; genus Deroplatys; species Deroplatys truncata. The sequence continues at coordinate 376,593,010 of CM060990.1, forward strand.
GCACTGGGTGCGCAGATGGGTGAGTGGGTAATGGCGTCATCCCCACTACCCGGGGTCGTCATGTAGGGTTTGTGTTCGTATCCGCTGTTCAATTGCAGTCCCGCGGGGGGGGGGGCCATTGCATGAGCTGCTGACTTCTGACGGCGATTGGGTTCCTCTGTCTATGTTCTGGGAGGTGTGATCCTGGGGTGAGTTTGGTATAGATAGGCCACTCACCCAACCCGGGGTAACGCCCGAGAAGTCAGAGCCCGAGTTCGGAGACGGTTGCAGTGGTGGCGGATTTCTTTCGCTATGGAGCACCCTTTCTCCATTATTAACAACAAGCGCCGAAAAGTCATTGCAACAGAAGTAGCACCACCAACGGCTGGTTGTTACTTAGTGATTACCCGTACAGAGGAAGGACAATCATTCGAGAAGGTGAACCCTTTTATAATTCAGAAGGGCATTGACTAAATTGCTGGTCCTGTTCATTCCTGCACTCGCCTACGAAACGGTTCAAAGTTGGTTCAGAGTAAGTCCGATCAGCAAAGTAAGACCTTGCTGCGCGCCACGCTACTCCACGGTTATCCTATCCGTGTTGAGAAGCACCGCACCTTAAATTTCTGTCGAGGCGTCGTCACCAATCACAGCCTCGACGGAATATCAGACGATGAGCTGGTCGAATATCTTTCCGACCAAAACGTTACAGTGGTTCATCGAGTGCAGGCTAAACGCGACGGTGTATTGGTACGTACTCATACCCTGTTTCTCACGTTCGATGGCATCGATCTGCCTACTAGTATTTCAGCAGAGTACGATCGTGTTGCTGTGAGGCCCTATATTCCTAGACCTCTGCGTTGTTTCAAATGCCAGTGTTTTGGGCATACGCAAGTCTCTTGTAAGAGTGCCGTATTCATCTGTGCCTCATGTAGCAGTCGTCGCACGAAGGTACCTGTTCATCAGGACCCCTCTGCGTTAATTGCAAAGGGTCTTATTCTGCTTCATTTGCCGACTGTCCGCGGTACTTGGACGAGAAGGCGATCCAGGAGATCCGGGTAAAGGAAAACTCTCCTTCGTCGAAGCCCGGAGGCGTTACCATGCGCGCCAACCTTCGCTCCTGCGATCGGAAACATTCAGTTCTGTTGTTGCCTCTCCAGTACACCGGAAGGATGCAGAGACTCAAACCTGGATCATGACTGCATTGACCGCCACTACCATCCGGCCGTCCAATTCAGCTACTGTTACTAAGCCCTCTAAACCTGATCCAAAGGTAATGAAGTCCAAAGACACTGAGAAAAAATCGAAGCAGAAATTTCGTAGGGAAGATTTTTTGAAGGACCCTCCGCGTGCGCGCAGTAAGCAGTTCCTACTCGGATGCTCCTGGGACTAGCCGCGCTCATAGTGGGTCCGGCTGCCATTGATAACACTCTGGGTGCTGCCTTTAAGGCGGTTTCCAGTTCAGACCATTATTCCGCCGGCTTTCGCACCCTCAAGGACCGGCTGGATACCGAGACCTTTAATTTTCGGTCTGCTAATAAGGAGTGTTATAATGAACTTTTCACAATGAGGGAGCTGGAGCACGTTCTTCATTGCTCTAGGCACTCCGCTCCTGGGCCGGACGGCATTCATGTCCTGATGATACACAACCTTTCAGCCGACAGTAAACTCTTTCTCTTACAGGTCTATAGCCGTATTTGGCACGACGGCATTTTTCCTTCCGTTTGGCGCGAATCCACCATTGTCCCTATTCTTAAGCCTGGGAAGGATCGCCAACTACCTTCTGGATACCGCCCTATCTCCCTCAGCAGTTGCATTTGCAAGGTGATGGAGCGCATGATCAACGGGCGGTTGACATGGTGGCTTGAGTCTCAGAAACTTTTAGCGAACGTTCAGTGCGGATGTCGTCGCTATCGCTCTACCGTCGACCGTCTGGTGTCTCTGTCGACGCATATTATGAACGGATTTCTGAGAAAGTGTCAAACCGTGGCTGTGTTTTTTGACCTAGAGAAAGCTTATGACACTTGTTGGAGAAGCGGCATTTCACGTACACTTCACGCATGGAATTTACACGGTCGTCTTCTCATATTTCTTCGGGAATTTATGACGGACCGCATCTTTCGTGTACGTGTGGGTTCGGTTTTATCTAGTCGTTTTATTCAACAGAACGGTGTATCGCAGGGCTCTGTACTCAGTGTCACACTTTTTGCGATTGCCATCAACCCCATTGTTGATTGTATTTCACCTGGCATTTCATCGTCCCTTTTCGTTGACGATTTTGCCATTTATTGTAGTTCACGGCGGACCTGTCTATTTGAATGCCGTCTCCAGAGCTGTATCGACCGTCTGTACGCCTAGAGTAACGCCAACGGCTTTAATTTCTCCACCGAAAAATTCGTCTGTATTAATTTCTGGCTGCAGAAGGCTTTCCCTCCGCCCTCTCTCAATCTTGGGCCGGAGGTCCTTCCATTTGCAGACGAGATGAAATTTTTGGGGTTGATCTTTGATCGAAAGCTGAGCTGGACTTCTCACGTTTCCTTTTTAAAAGCAAGGTGTGACCATTCTCTTAATCTTTTAGGTGTTTTAAGTGGCACATCCTGGGAAGCTGATCGGACCGTTCTTCTTCGTCTTTATCGCTCTTTGGTGCGATCCAAGCTTGATGACGGGTGCGTTATTTATTCGTCGGCACGTCCATCCGTGTTACGTCGACTGAATTCCATTCACCATCGTGGCATAAGAGTCGCTACAGGGGCCTTTCCAACCAGCCCTGTGCCTAGTCTATATGCTGATGCTGCAGAGCCTCCACTCTCCTTCCGGCGTGAGATGCTTTTGTGCAGCTATACCTGTCGACTCTCAAGCTTGCCCGACCACCCGTCCTTCGAGTTATTTTTCGCGGAGTCGCTTGATCGGCAATATTTCATTAGCTCCCCTGCCTTGGTCCCTCCAGGGGTTCGATTTCGACAGCTTCTTCAACGTCTGGACGTTACGCCAGCGCCGGCCCTTCCAAGGGGGGAAACGCGTTTTCCTCCATGGTTGCGCGCTGAGGCCCACTGTCACCTTGGGTCAACGTCCATGTCGAAGAATGAGACCCCTTTTTCAGTCTTTAGATCAGCGTTTTTAGAACTTTAGGCACAATTTAGGGACTTTCATTTTATTTTTACCGATGGATCTAAGACTGATGCTGGAGTAGGGTGTACCCTCGTTTGTGGTTGAAATAGTTTTACGTTTCGTTTACCGGGGCAATGTTCGATTTTTACCGCCGAAATTTTTAGCATTTATCAGTGTCTTTTATACATTCAGCGGCACGACTTACGGCAGTTTTATTTTTTCGGACTCCCTGAGTGCTGTTCAAACTATTCGCGCGCTGTACAATTACCGCCCTCTCGTACAGAGCATACATGACCTGCTCCACTCGCTTGGTGTCTCTGGCATCAGCGTCTCCTTCATGTGGATTCCAGGTCATGTGGGTATCTCAGGGAACGAGTCTGCCGACGCCGCTGCCAAATCGGCAATTTTATTACCCAGATTTTTTACCTCTGTTGTTCCCTCGTCAGATGTGTGTGTTATTTTACGTCGCCGCATCCTCTCACTTTGGCGCGATGAGTGGACGGCCCTCCGGGGGAACAAATTGCGGGAGGTTAAACCTTTTCCGTTAGTCTGGGGTACCTCTTCTCGTTCTTCTCATCGGGAAGAGGTACTTTTAGCCCGTCTACGAATCGGACATTGCCTTTTTAGTCATAGACACTTGCTTAATGGTGATCCCGCAGCACTCTGTGACCGGTGTGATGCGCCGTTAACGGTGCGTCACATTTTAACGCAGTGTCAGGTTTTAGCTCAATTGCGTGTTCGTGTGTCTCTGTCTATTGGTTTAGCCAACGTTTTGGCAGACGACGCGCATACTGTGGAATGTCTGTTACGTTTTATCACTGAAATTGGTTTTAGCGGACGCATTTGATGCCCTGAGCGTTTTTTAGTTTTGTTACTTAATACTGTATGTTTTTAATGGGGACACTTCTCCCCGGCAGAGATATGGCGATCTTGTCCCTTACGTTCTACGGTTCCTGACACGTCGTTTTACTCTTTTATTGACCATGGTTTTAGTGTGGTAGTTTTTAGAATGTGGTGATTTGTTTTAGCGTTTTTGACTAAGCGGGTTTATGTTCCGTTTTTAGTTTTTGTCTTTTACGTTTTATACATTGTAAGGGCGCTGATAGCCCTAGAAGTTGAGCGCCCTTAAACCCCATCTCATCATCATCATCATCATCACACGAAGGCTGGGCATGCAGAGACGGCAGTAACCTCTCCCGCGCAGTTCCGAGAATTATTAAGACTGGGTTCTGCTCGAAACTACTAGAAATCGCTGAGACTGAAGTTCCAGGATGAATGAGAACCTTCTGGTAATTGTCGCGATGTTACAGGAGAATGTGGACAGCGAATGGGCGCAAGAGTGAGTTGTGTGACAGTCGCATTGTGTCTGCAAGTGAACTAGTGTTAGCTCTCCAAACGAGTGTACTAGTACTAGATTTTACCATGCCAAAGGTGTCCAGTGCTCGATTTATTGTTCAGGCTGAGGAATTCAAACAAGATTTCATAGACACTGATGGAACTGTTATGCGATATACTGTTTGTGTTTCAGGAATTTTGTTAGATGAAAAACACCAGCGAGATCGCATCAAACAACACATTTCCAGCTCTAAGCATCAAATGAACAAGACTCTTCAAGCAAACAAATCACAGCAACCTCTATTACGAAATGCGTTTCAACAGAGTTCTTCAAAAAGCCAAAATTTGAAGGAATTAACATTGATTTGTGTGCAGCTCTTACGCAAGCAGAATTCCACTTAATAAGGTGAACCATCCAGCCTTCAAGGGATTTCTTGAAAAATACACAAAGATGGCAATGCCCAATGAGAGTACTTTAAGAAAAAACTACATGGAGCCTGTTTACCAAGAAACCATAGAAGGAATCAAAGAGAAAGTGTCTGATTGCGATGTGGGAATCACTGTGGATGAAACCATAGACCCAATGGAACGATATGTTTTGAATATTTTAGTTTTTCCCTTTGCAGGGGAGAAAGCTAAGCCCATGTTGTTAAAAATGTACGAGCTGCAGAAAGCCAATGCCAGTACAGTAATGCAATCCATTATGGACTTGCCAAAAACTCTGGCCTACTGGTATTGAGTTTCACAGGGTTTGTGAATCCATAAGGAACGAATAGAACATCGCAAATCAATTCATCTCTGCCCTAAAGAAGATTCTACTGAAAGCTCCGAGCCATGTTGTTTACTACAGGGAAATACTGGCCTGCCCCTTCCAAATTTCCCGGTCATTACTCGCTGGGGATCTTGGATTGATGTGCGGCTATGTTGTGTTAGAATTTTGACAAAATTAAAAAGTTTGTGCTTTCTTTGGATCCATCCGACGCAGGTGTAATTTCCAAGGCACAGCAACTTCTTTTACTGTAGAATACATAATTTGCAGACAGAACTATATTGTATCCATAGTTACAAGTACCTGTCTGCAGCTATTAAACGATTGCAAGAACAAGGTCTGGAAAAGGAAAAACAATGGGATAGTTTTACTTCCGTGAGGGAGCAGTTACATGGCTTTGCCATGGACAAACTTGAATCTAGTCTTCAGAAGAATTCAGACATTGAGGAATTCGCCACATCTGTAGAGTTACCATTCGGAGTGAATACAAGGTTTGCCCCACTGTTTTCTGTGGATGTTGAAAGAAGCATCTACATCTACAAAGACATTCTATCTCCTAATAGAAACAGACTTACTTTTAAACATGTGGAGATGCTTAATGCCTTGAAGTACAACAGCTTCATGTATTTTCCTTCTTTTGATGAGTGATAATTTGATGTACTTGTTTGTAGTTCAATAAATTAGAATAGAGGAAAGAGAAATCGTTGAATTAGTTAAGGGAATGCACAACTGAAATTAACAAAAAATCTAAAAAAATCTGAAAAAAAATTATGTTCCCAAAAAATTCTCCATTGCTTGTAGTTTTAGAATCCACTTTTATTTTTGACCTAGCAAACGCTTCAGCATCGTTACGAGATTTTTTAAATACCCTTGCGCATTTGGTTGCTAGCTGTTTATATTTTTAAAACTTAATTTAAAGCGTTTCTTATTTTCAGCATTTCTGCATATTCAAAATGTTCCACACGATGTAGTTTTCATCCTTTCATATTGACATTTTTATGCTTATCTCAAAAACCCAAATAAATAAAACTGTCATATAATTTTTCTGTGTAATGAATAGTTTTTGCACTACTAATTTTTGAAGATAACAATGTATACAAAACTGCAAAACTTTTTTTCTCTTAAACTAAGAATGGTAGAAAAAACATTATATGCAGATTTGCAGTTCCTTGAATAGAAGCAACATAAGATTTCTTTTTAAAAAATGTATCATGTGTTGCATTTTGCATATACCCATAATTTTACATTTTGAAAATTAATAACTTGAACACTAATTACAATTTTGGATTGAAATTCATAAGGCAATTATATCTAAAGACGACTGACATGTGGTTAAAATTTCAGCCCAATTGAATGGATAGTTTAGAAAATAGCAATTTCAATTGTGCATCCCCTTAAATAAACCAGCACCTTATTGTTCCTTTTTTCACCTTATTTGAGCAACTTTTACCTTCCTTTTTTCATCCGAAATTTGCACCTAAAATCCTACCCCTGGTTATAACATATAAAATATAATATAAGAGGAAAAGACCATTGTTAACCAGCAATATAAAATTACGAGAAATGCAGTAGTATCTACGTAAGCATGTAACGAACCTTAGATTCATAATTAAGACGATGGAAGTCTGTAAACACGCACACACATTATTGTTATTGGATAGTAGCACCAATCAGGTACATTGATACATGTCTATAATTTAAATACGTACGTTAAGAAAACTGTTGGAGGGAACGTTAACAGAAGCTTGTCAGTGTTCGAGCAAGAAGGTAGTGTATAAGCTCGTTTCTAAATCGAAGCTAAAACTACGTATTAAAGTCTACCAGTTATACATATTTTAACATGACAAAGGTAATAGTAAATTGTGAATAAAAAATAATGTCTGCTATACTTACCCTGGCATCTTGAAACTAAACCAGGGCAAAATATCCTACAATATTAATTCTCCTATCGTTTATAATTGAAATATGGCTCTAATATCGTCTTTGCAGATAAATTAAACTCTATTATGTAACTCCATGAACTAACCTAACGCTACTAAAGAAGTAGCAAAATTTCCTCCAACAATTGGAAAGAGTGGAATATCTATAAATAACTTATCTTCCTTTTTACTACCAAAATCATTTAGCTGGAATCCTAATCTTCTTCTATACATATTTCTGTTGGTTTCCTAGTTCTACTTCGTAATCGCTCCGATCTTCTAACAGTTACAGTCTCCTCCCCTCTTTTATCCTGTCCATTTGAGTGTTGATCTTTATTCTCTAAATGTCTTGAAAGTTTGTATTCTTCTGTTACTAATGTTGAAACTTTAGTCGCCATTTCTTCTAATATTTTAAAATCCTTTTGATCTCTAACGACACCCGATATACGTTTGCCACTTAGTAAACTTCTACCGTTCTGCAGGTCTTGGACATACTTGACACATTCGAATAGTACATGCTCGGGTGTGTCTATTTTCCCACACACCTCACATATGTCATCTTCTGCGCTCCTAATCTTTTTAAAATAAGTTTTGTACGGTCCGTGCCCTGTGAGATATTGTATCCCTTCCCTTCTCGGTATTATTCCTTTAAGGCGCAATCTTTCTTTAATATTCGGATATAATTCGTGCGTTCTTCCACCCACCTTCATTTCATCCCATTCCTGTTGCCACTCAGTTAATAATCTTTCACGTATCTCCGCCCTAGTCTTACATGTGCCACCTGCTATTTCTTCTACTTTTGATTTATTACCTTTCTTTATCCAATACGTTGCACCTCTTAATCTTATTAGGTAGTCTATAGGCCATATTGATAAAATAACTAGTAATGTCATTGTTGGTGCTGTTTTGACCACTCCTGTCATTCTTAACAGCGCCTGCCTTTGTGTTCTTCTCAGTAATATAATGTTTTTCTTTAGTTTGCATCTATGTGCACATACTCCGGCACCAAAAGCCATTATGCCCACCATGAAACTCATGTGGTAGATTCTAACCGTTTCTAATGGAATCCGAAAATTTCTTGTTGCTATTTTGGACAGTTTCATTATTACCCGACTTGCCTTTAATCTTATATTATTCACATGGTTGTCAAAATTAGTCCTTTCATCCAGTTGAATTCCCAAATACCTAATCACTTTTCCTCTTTTTATTCGAACTGCATTTATTTTTATTGTCGGATCTCGTTTTAGTATTCCTTTGAACATTATGTACGCCGACTTGTGAGGGGCAATCATTAGTTTTGATTCAGTGCACCATTTATCTAAAGTTTGTAATATATTAGTAGACTTATTTTCCAGTTCAACCCTGTTGTTAGCTTCGACTAGAATCAGAATGTCATCCGCATACGCGATGATGTTTAAAGTCTGCTGTAGTTCCTCTAATTCGTTGAGAATTGGTTCTGTTAAGACATCCCAGAAAAGGGGTCCTAAAACTGACCCTTGTGGGCAGCCTTTTGTTATATCCCTCATTATTATATTTCCTTCCCCTTGTATTTGGACGCTTCTCCCTGTGCAGTAATATTTTAAGCTGTTATATATGCTCGTTGGATAATTGTTTTGTTTCAAAGTATTAAACAGTTGAGGCCACCAAAGATTATCAAAAGCTCCACTTACATCCACAAACATACCCAGCACATACTTTTTTGTTAAATTTTTTGCAGTCATTATAGCCTCGTTAATTGTATCCTCTATAGAACGTCATTTTCTAAACCCAAATTGCCTACTTGTCATGCCAATCAATGTTCTGTACGCCATAATTCTTTTATATATCAGTTTCTCCTGGACTTTTCCTAGTGAATTTAAAAGGCAGATAGGCCTGTACGTTTTTGGATTGCTAGGGTCTTTATCTTTGTCTTTTTTAAGAATTATTACATTTGCCATCTTCCAACAATAAGGCACTCTTCCTTGTACCAAGCAATCGTTAAACAAATCACATAAAAACGGTGCCATATTCATTTCAAGAGCTTGTAGAATTTCTACGTTGATACCATCCGGCCCAGGTGCTCTACCCGTCTTTAACTCTCTTATTGCTAGAATAACTTCAGATGGATGAAACGGGTAAATTACTTTAAAGTTGTTATACATTTGTGCGTATTCACATCGTTTGATTACATGGGTTATGTCCTCATTTTCTTCATCGTCTAGAGGTAAGAGTCTACTCATTAAATAACTTATGGATTCCTTCCACGTTTTAGTATAGGTGTCATCTTCTTTTTTGAACGTTGAGATAATCTCAGGAGCAGATATTTTCTCCATAATGATTTTATAGGGCATACCCCATGGATCTAAATGTGAATTTGTCTGCAAAAATCTCTCCCACGCATTATATCTCTTCTGTTCTAACTTGTATTTATATTTATTCTTTAATGATCTACAAGCTTCTAAGTTTATGTTCCTTTCTTGTATAGTCTGGCTTTTTTGATATATTCTTCTGCTTCTTCTAACCTTAGAGCGCATTTCCTGTAGCTCATTGTCCCATACCGTATATTCCCCAATCCTTAGACCTATTTTCCTTAAGGATTTGCTCATCGCACTCTGTATGCTAAAAGTCAGCGCTTTAGCTCTTTTATCTATATTCCTTTCATCACTTACATCCGGTAAAACTAGATTTTCCCTTAGTTTCGTCCAATTTTCACCTTTTGTTTGATATGTAACTCTCCTAAGGGTATTCCTTTCCCTTTCTCCTTTATTTTGAGTTATGATTTGGAAATAAATTAAGTTGTGATCACTTGTAGTCAAGTTTTGGGCAACCTTCCAGTTTATTATTCTGTCTGCTATAAACCCCTTTGCCAAGGTAACGTCTATGTTTTCCTTAGCTTCTGCACTACTTTCATAAGTAAACGGATTGTTAGGTTGATTCTGTACGAACATATTATATGCTGAGATTAATTCTTCTAGTTTCTCTCCACGTTGGTCCGGGTGTTTGCTATACCAGCAATTCGATTTTGCATTTGCGCCCATGCATGTAAATTGTGAATATCGTATTTGGTTTATCTAAAATACAAGTGAAATAATTAAAAGAATACGTGGGTGCAAAACATTTTAACCTTCTCCATACCTAACGCTGACAAGACACAATTGCTCTCCGACATAAAATACAACATCCGTGAATAATTATAAAATAATAATTACAACATACTAACACACACATGAATACAGATACACGATCATCAGGTTCCAGTCTACAAGAACCTCAAGATACATCACAGGAGTACGGGCATCAAGACGACGTACAGGTACGTAACACAGCATCCATCATCATCAACGTAGGGGGCCTACCAAGGAGGAACCGCTACAACATCCATGCTGGGGCCTTACAGGTAATGAGGGGCGGATGAGCGTTTTGTACAGAGTTAGCCCCATGTTGAGTTAAAATGAGCTGCTACAGTTCATGAGAGGGTAGAATTTACAGAGTTGTGCGTTGGCATCTGTCACGCGTTTTGCACTTAACGTTTCCAGATCAATGCCTGGTCCATGGCGACGCCTAACACTAGAACGACAGAGCTAGTCATATACCTAAAACTGCCGATGCGGTCAGTTTGACAGCTGCTTTTAACACACAGATTTTCGACAAACTAGTCACTCAACACAATTATACATAAAGTATATTTAGTAATAAAGTGACAAGAATCATTGGTAATAGAATGCATACATTTTTAATTCATTTTTTCACCGCTTTGAAAATATCTAAAGTACAAATTCTGACTCCAAAACATTCAATGCATTGATAATATGTCAGTTCACATAATTAGTAATGAAATGGCAAGAAAAAGGTAGTAAACATACTATACATCAGGGGTGGCCAGGTACCCGTGTGTTGGAAGCCACATTTCGAGGGAAGAGTTTGGAAAGAGCCGAACACATTTTTCAAGGTTAAATGCTAATTTTTACCGAGGGGGATGCTTCATTCAGTAACGTCTGTGACCCACATTCTGGAGATCCCGAGTTCAAACCTCCGGGGCCGAACTATCTGATCTAAGGTTTGTTTCGAGTTTTTCTCGTTCGCTAGGCGAATGCTGTATTGAATAATTTGATGCGCGAACTTTCCTGTCGACCCTTTCATCACTACATTTGGTTTTCTTCTTCTTCACCGACATATGAGGCATTGTGCTGATCACCCATCTTGGATATGCTATGATCCAGAATTTGCTTGCTCCTCGACAGGCTGGCTAATGATCCAAGGCATTGGCTGCTAAGTCCTCGGGAGTGTAAGTCCCACAAAGAGGAGGATAATCCATTAAAGAAGAAGAAAATTGATATATTTTAAGATCATAGAGAAATATAATTAAAACAGCACAAAAAGTTATATTATCCACAAACTTACATCTCATCACTGTTAATGTAGCACACTAATAAACACTTGTAACTTCCCCAAATTGCAACACTTTTTTTAATATGAACTTCTTCTACTGTCCACTTTGCTTGCTAATTGCTCGAAATGTGATAGGTGGTCAATTAAGACGGCTCTAGAAAGTTCAGTTAATTGTACATCAGTTAGAACTGCTCGTTACTTAGATTTAATGGACTTCATCGTTAAATACAATGACCCATACGCGTAGGTTGAGTGTTATTTCCCCCCAAACGGAAATCGGTCTTTTTGTACACTGTTTTACATTTGGATACTTTCGCTCTGGGGTCTGCTTCCAAAATTCAATCACGCATATCCACTTTCTTTCAACTGTTTCAATCCCTAGAAAATCCCAGAAAACTTAAACAATTTTCAGTTTAGCCTCAGAATTTTAATACACACGAGAATGTTAGAAGAGCCGCATACGGTTCGCGAGCCTGGTTTGGGCCACTGTAGCTATATATGATTGAATTATTAATGTATAAACACACTGGCAGACATTACAAAAATATAGGTTTTTACTTTACTATCTTTCTGGATATTATTTATTATCTAAAGCTTAATAAGCTGTAATTATTTTGACTGTAAAATACCTCATTGCAAACTGTACAAATCACTTCCTTTATTACCTTTTTCTTGTGTATGATCCACAGACTCTTTTTTTTGTACTGATACAACTTACAGTGGTTTGATTTGTACACTGTTATATTCGGGACTGCTGTTTTGGTTTCTTTCTTGGCACCTTATCACCATCACCATCATCGTCTTCCTCCAGCTTTTCTTTTTCTTCCTTTCTGGTTCGATTTCTAGATTGCATGTTTGCTGTGCGTAGTTCTTCTGCAAGTTTCAGAATTAAACTTCTTCGACTTATCTGCTGTCCATTCAGACTTGAATATACTCCATGAGTTGATGGCAGCTAGATAAGGATGTTATGAAAAACATGTATTGGCCAACGACGTGTACCGGAATGAACTGAATATAATCTTGACATTTGATCTAAGACATCAAGAGCTACCTTTGTTTCATTATCGAAGCTAATTGGCACGGGAAATCTTTTAGTATTATTATATATTTAAACTTCTGAGTGCATAGAACTATATAGAAGAACATTCTTGTTTCGTTTACTTTGGTACACAATCAATGTAGTGTCTTTATCCTTCAGGAGAATAGGTCTGTACAACATAGATTTCATGCTGTTTTACAAAGTTGGGTATTTCCCTTCTTGTGAGGTTTACAGTTCCAAGAAGACTATTGCCTTCATCTCTTAGGCTTTTATTTATAAACGGTACTTTCAGTGACAACTTTACATACACTGTTTTTTTAAGAAAGTTTAACTCTAATGAAAGACTTATTCATAGACGACAGTGTCGATACTTTAGCTTTGATTCTGGAAAGTTAAGATTTCATGACCAAGTTCTAATGTTGGCTAACCCAGTTTCCAAATATGCAGCCCTCTATAGCAATAAAATCAGTAAATGCAGGACTAAAATCAACTGACCATTGGAATAGAGAAGGCAATGGCCGAAACGTTTGCATTTCTCTCCTCCCCTCCACAACACGTGTGTATAGTGAAAACTTGAATGTGTTGAGGTAAGAGTAAATACGCTATTGTATTGTTCGCGGTTTTTATTTTTATTTTGTCGCATAATGCTTGAACATTTAAAAGTACCTTGGGAAAATGGAGAAGTTTATAGCTCAGTTGTCAGGAAATCAAATAAAATCTGCATTTTTTTTTTTTGTGCATGTAAGGGGCATGGCTACAGGGGTTAGAAATTTCTCCTCCTTGAGTTATCCACTCAGATTAACACAGCATGTTGTGTAATCAGTTCCTTCTGTAACGCAAAGAACTTAATTACAAACCTTTATTTGAGAAAATTCTTACAATAGGTACCATTGATGTTGCTTTCTCTGAATTAGCTACAATTTTGCTTGTTTTGTTTTGTTTTGTTTTGTTTTGCTACAGCAACCCAAAAGATAATCAAGGATTTTAAACCGCAAATATTGCACCTATACATTCCTTTTCTTATAAATACCTCACTTGTCTTGGATTACATAAAAAAGAACCTACCAATAGTCAAAAATTAGTGGCTTTCTGCATTCTGAATGTGAAACCCGAAATATGGTACAAACGAAGCCTTTATTATTTAAGTGTACATATACATGAGAAAGCAATAATGAATTCCAATAGGTATGACGAGATTAGATACGTGTTTATTTAAACTCAAAATTGCTTGGTTTTAATGTAAATGTTTAAAAGGAAACTTCATTTAAGTCTCGAATAGTGATTGTCAGCCGCTCCTAACAGTAATCATCACTAAGCTTTATTCCATAACCCACTGTGCAGCAGAAAAGCGCCCCAAATAACAATACACACCAGAACCTAACCTCATTTTACTAATGTAAGATAATCTACTGAAATTACTATTTATTGTAAACCAATAGAAAATAAGCGAATGTCGCAATCCCGCAGCAAAATTAATAGCTATATGATGGATGGAATAGGTAATCCATCTGACGTTTCTTTCAGCAAGATCTGTGCAAACACAGCCACTACATCCACAGTCTGTTTATCAAATCTATATCTGGATCTTAATTTTCTGTCCCTGTAGGACTCTACTGTATTTTATGCATCCCTTACAATGCGCCGAGAAGTATAGGCATTGTTAAAAACGTCCTGGATTTGCTGAATATTTTCAGCAACGCTTACCATTATTAAAGTGTCTGCAAGTTTCATGGTTTCTCCGTAAAGCCAGGATGAAAGTGTAGCATATCAGTGACTTCGAAGTAAAGTTTCGATCGCGGCTATCCTGGAAAGTCTCGTTCATGAATAACAAATTGACAATTCCATAGTTTTGAATCTCTACTTTCATCCACGTGAATACAAGCCTTAGTCGTTTGCCAAGTTTCACTGTAGTGAAAAAGTTATAGATACTCACATTCCGACCCTTATTGCGGTAGGATGCAACTAATTTCATGACCGTACACAGGAAAATTACCATTTAGTGCTCTCTGTTCACCTCTGCCAAGGTAAGGGTACCTGTTACAAAGATATTTAGTGGTCACGTCTGTTAGTAGCCAGAATTTAATCCCGAATTTATCAGGCTTGTTCGGCATCTATTACAGATGAATCATCTTGTTCTGTTTGGAAAACGTTGTTCATCTACAACGACATTTGCACTGGGCTAAAACACAGCTGGCAGTTCACAAAATAATTATTTCAGGCACTTGAAGCTAGAGCAAAATTGTCTGTTATCAAACAGTCAAACCTTGTGCTTTTTATATCGAAACGTACATACATAAAGGTTTCTTGGAACCTTTTCCTATTCATTGTCTCAGTGAAGAATGGAGGAGCCCATTTTGAAGATCGCAGTTCATCTATCTTTATATTTATGGCTCATTGAGTACCTCTTAGATATAACAAAGCAATAAAGGTATCTAATTCTTCTAATTTTACACTACATAAATCGTTGCCGAGTACCGTTCAGCCCCATGTTTCTGTGCAGTTTTTTATGTGTTTCAACATTGATTCATCAATCAACAGCCGCCATGCATTTGCAACACTATTATTATTATTATTATTATTATTATTATTATTATTATTATTATTATTATTATTTACATTTCGCTTTGAATATGCTGTAGGCCCTTCCTTCTCTTTCGAGACATACCTGCCAGGAGAAATACAATCGAAGTCCACTACAGCCCATTCTGTGATGCCATTCTTGCCTAGAAGTTTTGTTCCCTTTACTGGAAGTGAGTTCCTGTTTGTTTTCCGTTTGTGCGTTGAGGCTGTGGTACAGGTTCGCTCCTTCACAGGATCGACCCTGAACGAAGTTAGTATTATCTATTATTGATCGAGGTTTAGATCTGTGTCACAAACATGTAATTTAGAACCTTTTAGCTTATAAAATTCTATTGCCCTGATCCAAGCCATATTTCCCATAATGATGGTGATTTTAGTGAGGATAGCAATAATAATATAAATAATGAAATAGCAGCAATAGCATAGGATTATAAAAATCCATTTACTTTCAGTCTCTTCATTTCCATGTGGAACTGTCTGTACGTCATCCTAATTTTCTGAACTGCTACTTCCAGGAACATCGCTTGATTGAAAATCTTCTGATGCAACACTAGCGCTTTTTATTACATCCTCCAAATGTGACTGATCCTCAAACATTTCATTGAAATAAACTAGTATTTCTTCATTTGTGAGAGGCCGTTGCCTATGCCACCGCGTTCTTTTTGACATGTTTACTGCTCAAACATCACTTTCTCAAATGAATTGCCAACACTATTGTTGAAACAAGTTATAGCAATTTGAACCATCCTACACATTATTGAGCATTCAGTTGAGTTTGAATTTGAATGGCCAGTATACAAGTCATGGTGGTGTAATTCCACTAAAGGTAATGTGATAGCGGGCAGAATGACCGCATAGCCATTCTAAGTATAAATGCCGATAAGTATGAAACCAAATTTGTAAAAATAGTATTCCAAGGTCTAAATGATCAAGGTGACTACTTAGAAAACATCACGAACTCACCATGACATAAAGTGAAACCTGTCACGATAATAATACATTAAAATTATAAAAGTGGTCAGAATGACCGCCTTTGTGGTTCTAGTGCTAAGTAGGTCGCAGTGATTATCCAAGGAAAAGGAGAGCCGAAGAATTGAAACGCAGGGAGTGTATATGGTATTTGTAGGTGTTGTCTCGTTTGGTAAAGACGATCGCCTGTGATTTAGCGGGGTTTGCTTTAATTCGCCATTTGGCTAGCCAGTTCTCGAGGGAGGAGAGCGCGCTCTAGGTGAGATACAATGTGTTTGAGATCTCCGAATTGGTCTATTAGGGCAAAGTCATTCGCGTAGAGGGAAAAGATGGTGGTGTTAGTTTTTGGTGTATCATTCATGTATACGTTGAAGAGGATCGGGCCCAGTATGCTTCCTTGGAGGATGCCGGCCTGAATTGGGCGCGGATTGGACTCATTTCTGAAATTGGCGATTGTGAAGATAGTTGTAGATTCGCTTGATGCCGGTGTCTTGGAAGCTGTGTTCAGTGAGCTTCCTCAACAGTCTCTGATGACAAATCCGTTCAAAAATACGTTCTATATCTAGGAATTCTGCGCCAGTGCTTTTGCTGGTGTTGAACTCTAAGCGATGAGTTCAGTGGAGCGGGGTTTTGGCTTGGTGGAATGCTTAGCGAGGAAACCGAATTGGTTCGGGATAAGAATATTGTGCTCTACACGCTGTGCGTTGATAAATTTTAGAATGGCCTTCTCTGAGGGTTTACTAAGTGTGTTGAGGAGGCTGTTTGGTCGATAATTGTAAGTGCTTGTGTAGACCTTGTTCTTTGGGAAATGAAGGAAATTCTGGCAATTTTCCGGCATGGAGGAACGGTCCATGTTCTAATGCAAAATTACGGTTTGTTGAGATCACCCTGAGGGCGCATCGAGGGAGGTTCTTTAAAGCAACATTAGGATTATGTTCCGGTTCAGGGGCTTTCTGGTTGTGCAAATGCTAAATTATCCATGCTATTTCTGACGGATGCGTGATGATTGCGAGTTTGACGAGTTCGGAAAGTTATAGTTAGTGCTCCGGTTTCCAACGCGAAGGCTGGGTCAACCGGAGAGGGTTTGGCATGAGTGTCTGCGGAAGGGCATCTGCGAGGACATCTGATGTTTCCACACCTGTAGTGGCAATTTTTTATTGAAATGAAGTGGAGGGGTTGAGTGCGAGATGTTTAGTTATGGACCTTACGGATTGGTTCTCAACGTGCCGGTTCTCAAGAGTGGAATTCCTTTGGTTGGCTGTATGCTTTGCGGTCAGCTCTAGACTAGCTGAATTAAGTATGTGGAACTCATATAAGTCAGCTGGCTGACTGGAGCGTTACCAGATGCGTCTATCCCTGTTGCACTGAGTAGTGAGTCATTTGAGGTCAAGGGCTTGAACTTGGAGAAAACTTCTGTTGGCTCTGATGGGACTACTCGCGTGAAGGCATACTTAATCGTATTTTTAGATGGTGTGTTGCGTGCTCTAAGTAGACTTCGGGGTGTTGAGGCCCACTGTAAGTAAATTTGTTATGGTGGAGGTAAACAATTCCCAATTGGCCTTGTTGTAGTTGTGGCAGTCCACCACAGATATATGGGACAGTGAGTCACTGGCTGTGATTAGTACTGGGACGTGGTCCTAGGAGAGAAAATAGTTATTGCAGTCAGTATTAAACGTAATGTTACGGTCTATGGCAATGTCAAGGATGTCGGGGGATTAATTGCGCAGATTCGGAACATATGTGGGTTCGGTGGGCGAATAGATGATAAGATCAGGCCGATTTTCCTTTCGGAGGAGTCTGCTGTCAGCGTTGTTGGTAGTAGTGCAATTCCAAAGCGGGTTCTTGGAGTTGAGGTCACCCACTTTGAGGAATTGGTGTAAATTCTTGAGGACATCAAATATTGGTTTTCAGATCCAGTTTATATACTGAAATAACTAGGACCCGAGAATTGTTCATAGTGACGTGGATAGCTGTTGCCTCTGTTCTGGCCGGGGGAAGGGGTGCTTGTTATGCACAGTGCCTCGTTTAACAGCTATGGTTGTACCGTCGCCACGGTGGTTGTAACCAAAATTAAAATAACTGAGCTTTGTTTGTGGGCGCTCTTTAATTACTATGGTATTTAGCGTTCCATTATATATTGTGCTTGAAAGATCGGATATTTTGCTCAGGGGCCTTTTTATTACTCTTGATGTTCTTTTGTGTGCCGTAAACCTACGATACGGGACCACCGGCTTTAGGAGCCATGATAAGGATTCTTACGTCCAAAAGAAATCCATTGCCATCCGCCAGGTTTGAACCCGCGACCTCGGGAGCTAGAGTTAGGCGGTTGCCATTGAACCGGTAGATCAGTTAGATAGAAATATTAAACTTGTCGCTATTTGGGTGGGTTTCCGGGAGAAAGGTACTTGGTGTTAAGTAGGGAAGTTGGTGCACTTGGCTTTTTGGCCGCGAATCCCACTTCCATCCCAGATCATAATCCTAAAGCTTTGCTAGGTCGCCATCAGTGCGGTTGGAAGGAAGAAACGAAATGCCTTTGGCCAAGTACCAGGAACATGGCCAGGTTGTCGTAGGTTAAATGGCTGCTGAATATGGAAAAGAAGCCCGTTTGCCTCATCAAGGAGTATCTGAAATACCGAGTTTGTGCTGAGCTCCTGGAGTACCACACTGAACTTTTACCTGAGCATGTCCAAAATTACTCGTGTGTCTTGAAAAGCACTGAACAGAATAGAGTCAGCTGCAAGGTAATTGTTAGTTTGACTGTGTGAGCCCCGTGGCTGCGCTTAAATGCATTTGGTGTCCTTTTGGGCCGTATTGCTAGTGCGAGGTGGTGTGGTGATTGTCTTGAACGCTAACACCTGCCTGTGCTTGTTTACTTCCAGGTTCTTGTTCCCATAGGTGGTGTTGCGCTCTCTTCGTTGTATGTTGGGTGGCAGAAGCAGCCGGTTAGAGAGACTGATTTTGCGAATGAACGTCGGTGGGTGCATAAGCAGTTGCCGTGGCGTTCACCCGGGACATGCGGCTTCGGGCAAGGGCTACTTGCCAGCGTACACATGAGCGCCAGCGGACTCCATGTCCAGGCTTCCAGCAAATATATGACAAAATGTCTTGTTTGTTAAAGACGTTGCCAATTGCCAGGATCATATCGGCGCCGCCGGTGTACTGGAGTCTGCCAGCAAGCGTGCATCTTAGAAGTTTGCAGGGAACCAAACAAGAAGATGAGTCATGCCCGTCCGTGCATTTTGAGCAGACCTCGGTTGTCATCAAGCATTAGTTTTCCGAGTGTCGGAGTTATTGTAACCTGTTGCATTGGGCCGGTATCTTCGGTGATTTGTAGTCTTCTACACGTACTCTAAAGTAGATGTTTTCTAGGAGTTCTCGGAGTTCCTCTCTGTCCTCAGTGCAGCGCACCTCTACCATGTACATAAATCGGGGAATGCGTTCCTGTTGAATTATTATAGCTGGGTAACGCGAACAGGGTTTACTCTTGATGTAATAAGATGGTTCGAGATTTCGGTCTCAGTCTTATCGGCGTAGATAACCTTCAGCACAAGCCTGTGTATGCGCTCACCTAGGGGCACTGTAATGCTCACAGTTGTGTGTGAAGAGAACCATTACTCTATGTCCAGCAGAAGTTCGGATTCTGACCATTAAGTTCCCAAAACACGAGCACGAGTGACCACGTAAAATTGCTTAGGATAGTTCTTGTCGGGATCAGCCATAAGGCCACTTAGTTGTGCCCCATTGTGCTTGTTGACGTATATTGCATTCCAGTAGTGTGTTAACTGCTTCTGCATAGGTCTGAGGAGAACCCGTGGTTGAGGTGGAGACGGTGACTTGTGTCTAAAGAAGTGCCGTGGCTAAACCTCTTTCGGCACCCGTATAGAATGTAGTGGCCTTATGTGGTGGAGCCGAGCAGGCTTAGAATTGGCTGCCAGGGAGCGACTGGTTGCGGCTACGTCTGCTGCTGGTGTGGGGTAGTGGGGAGGTGCGGGAAACATTGCTGTTGGAAAAGGATACAAATGGAACTGAGATGGTAGAAGGATTGGAGAGAGGTCGGTAGGACAAGGGAATGCAGAGCACCATTGGTGACATTGGCATTCGGGGCATCCTGTGCAGGACAGGTGTCGTTAATACCATCTGCGGTTACACGGAAAAACTGATTTCGGCTTATAGTCTTAGGAGTTTGTGTATGAGAGTTAAGGTTCAATATTATACGGAAAAAAAGACAAGAGGAAGAGAGCTGCGGAAAACTTTGTTTTACGCTGAAGGAAACATGTGCTCAGAATGTGAGTATCCTTGCAGCAGAAAGATAAGTGGGGCCTATGTACGATAAAATTGAGGAAGGAAGTGAGAGAGAGACAGAGTGAGAGTAAGAAACGGACGGATCGTAGGTGCTTAAAGGTGCGGACACCAGAGGGCCGGAACACACAAGGTGCTGCCGTGAGCCGTTTCCCTAAGGAGACGTTGGCTATGATCGTGATGTCCTACCTAACGAAACTGCAGAATATAACGGTAAGACAGTATTACGCTGGCTGCGATTGGTGGATGTCTTTTAGCTGCGGTTCCTCGCGGCGTGTTGATCTCCAACGATTTGCCCTGCGTTGTTCTTCCGCGGTCAGAAGTTGCCCTTTTCTACGCTTGATGTGCAATGGTCCGAATCCGTCACTGCAATGCGGAAAATATGTGATTATTATTGTAAATAAGGGGTAATATATTTAACGGGCCGTAAGTATGAAAGCACTGTAATTGTAAGCAGAGATGTGGGTTGTGCAAAGAATAATTAAAAAAGATCTGTTGGACGTCATTATGTAGGCCGTCAAATTATTCCATAATTTCCAAAAGCTTCTTTTTTCCTCTTTCATGAGAAATGACATGAGAAATTATACCAAATCCCGGTAAAATTAAAAGAGTGTGTCTCGTTGACGGATTTTAAAAATATACTTAGATCTGACAGCCGTTCCGAGTCTAGAAATTAATGAAACAGCAGCTCCTGATGCTTCAGACCACAAAACCCATGGCGGTTGTAAAGGAAGTCGAGATTTAAGATGTATATCGGATATATGAGAGAAGACGTAATCCAAACTTACGGGAGGCATACTTAACAATTAAAGCAGGAGAGCAACATGGAAAAGAAAGCTGTCCAAATTCCTTAGCTATCAGCTTTTTCATTTTCCTCTATATTAGACTGCCCAGGAACCCACAGGAAATGAGCAGTGCTATATTTGTTGGTTAATTAATTATAAATTATCGTCATGCATATTTCCTCTCTATACTCTATTGCAGAATAGGGGCAGGGGGTGATAAAGGGCCTAGAGAGTCCGAAAACATCAGAATACGACAGAATGAGTAGTTTCTAACGAACGTAAAACCAAATAAAGAATGTAAATTTCGTGGGATAGTAGGTGGCAGAGAATACAATGTCCGCTTAAGATTAGTAGAATTTAAAAATGCAGCTCTGGTACCAAGAGGGGATTGGAAACATCTGTAAAAATCAGGGAGGGGCAGCAGGCAGCCTCCTCACAGTAAGCCACCAGGAGGTGTAAAACTTTCCTCTCCGCGTCGGGGTTTCCACGGCGCAGATAGGAGGTATCAAGGACTGCGTTAGGCTGCTGCACGGGGTAGTAAACGAGATACAAAGGAGGCCTAGGGAAGTAAGGTATCACCTTCAGTTCAATGAACTGTTAAAATACTAGGAGGTAAATTGGTGTGCCGCGATTGGTTCGTATATCGATTTTAAGATGCAAAGAACTTTCTAGAAGAAGTTTATAGAACAAAGATGTCTCGCAAAACCGAAATATTTTTTAAATTAACGTGAAGCGAAGCGAGTCTGATGTTATATAACTGTAGATGCAGTGATTTCCTTAAAGACGTTAAACGTTGGTCTGCCACCCACCCCGAGGATGCGTTTTCCGATTTAATATATGGTTGGTGTAATTTTCCGGTTCCTTTCGGGTGGAAAGGGCGAAACAACAAGAATGTCATAATCCAGTAAGGCTTTGCAGAGTGAAAGGCAAATTGGATACAAACTGCGAGGATGGACCCCTAGCTCCTACTGCTCAAGTACTAGAAAAGCTTACCGGAGGTTTGAATATATAGATTAAGGTATTGAACATGAGAGGTGTAACGTAAATCGTGGTAATATGGAGACCAAGACATTTAAAGAAGCGTATCAGAGGAAGAGGAGATTCTTCTAGGCGCATGGGAACGTCCACGTTTAAAGAAAATTGAAACACGTTAATTGGATTAACTGAAAGTCCAAACGAGACTGTTGAAGTAAAAAACCGAAAACCAGCTTGAAGCATGTCCGGCGTATTACAGGCAGTTTCTGAAGAAGATAACAGCAGTATAATAGTTGTCGTCTGTGTATAAAAGGAGTTGGCATTTGTGGAAGGGAAAATTGCTCAGATCTCGAAAGTAGAGGATAAAGAGGAGGGGACTAGTGGAAATGCTTTGATGGAGAGCTGGGGAGTTTGACGCGAAATCCGGAGATGATAAGCAGGATGAAGTTAAATAAAACTCAGTATTATTTATGGACGCTCTTTAACTGCTGTGGTCCTTTGCGTCCCATTCTATATTGGGCGTGAAAGACCGGCGATTTTGCTCCGAGGCCCCTTTATCAGTCCTGAGGTTCTTTCACATGCCGTAAATATAGCCAAGGGACCACCGGCTTTCCTTCCCTTCCGAAGGAAGCCATGCTAAGGACCTTTATGCCCGGAAAAATCCATCGCCCTACGTCAGGTTTGAACCCGCGACCTCAGGAACTAGAGGCTAGATTATGAAGTGGCAGTCGACGTTCAGTCAGTAAGGTAAACATAATATAAATAAGAGACTAAGAAAAGAATGTGTACTACGGAAACATAAGAAAAGGGAAGAGAGAAATTTAGTGGTATGCCTGAATGATATCTAAAATGTGTGCTAAGATGCCTTGGTGGTGGTGCCAGGCATGCCGGATGTCATGAAGAAGTTATAGTAAGTTGAGTGTGTCAGATTCTGAATGGAAGAAAATTCCCGTGGTCACAATGTTTTCAAAAAGTTTGCGTATCGCCGAGGCGAGAACTATTGGCTTATGGCAGGGGTTGCCAAACTTTTCATAACGGGGCTCACATTAACCGTCAGATAATGAATCACAGGCGAAGCCACATAAGTTTAAGAAAGGAACCATAAACTCGCAGGCACCAGCTGCACAGATCACATTAGTTTTTAAGCGTAGCTTGTTACGGATTTACAATCTACATTTATATAATACATAGACTGATAGAATAAACCACTTAACAAATTATGAGCCATTCATTCATAGGCAGGCGGGCGGACGGTAAGCAGGTAGAAAACTGCACCCACCATTTACATACGTAGTGCATGGAAGCGGGGGGGGGGATACCCGTGCTATCTAGATCAACCCATGTTGAACCCAAGGTAACCACTAATACTTAAAATAAATAAACGTGTGTAGGATATATAAGAGAGAGTGAGCCCAATTTTTTGCGCATACATGGGAAAAGATAAGGAAAACAGTGGAAGATGCTAAGCTAGGAGAGCTTTCAATGAGGAAAATACGTTTAAATGAGAGAGATAGGGAATACAAAGAGAGATGCTTGGTTAGACAGGGCTTGAAGAGTAGAATGTGCGTTTTATGGGAAAAGATAGGAATACGAGTCGAGATGCTAGGCTAGACCGGGTTTGAAGGGCATAATATGCGTTTATATGACAGAGATAGGGAATACGAGGAGAAATGCTAGACTAGACGGAGTTTGAAGTGTAGAATGTGTTTTATATGGAGAGATAGCGAAAACTAGGACAGATACTAGGCTAGGCAGGAACTGGAAGGATAGAATATACGTTTTATATAGGGGAGATAGGGAAAACAAGGAGAGATGCTATGCTAGGCAGGGCTTGAAGCCTGGAATATTCGTTTTTATGGGAACAGATAGGGAAAACAAGGAGAGATGCTATGCTAGGCAAAGCTTGAAGCCTGGAATATTCGTTTTTATGGGAACAGATAGGGAATAGGAGAAGAGATGCTAGACTAGTTAGGCTCTGAAGGTTAGAATATGCGGTTATATAGGGAAAGCTAAGGAATACGAGGGGAGATGCCACGCTAGACAGGGCTTGAAGGGCAGAATATGTGTTTGATTTGGGAGAGGTGGGGTAATCAAGAAGAGATACTAGGCTAAACAGGTTTAAAGGGTAGAATATGCGTTTATATGGCACAGATAGGGAATACGAGGAGAGATGCCAGACTAGACGGAGGTTGATGGGCAGAATGTGTTTTATATGGCAGAGATAGGAAAAACGAAGACAGATGCTAGGCTGGGCAGGGATTGAAAGGACAGAATATACGCTTTATATGTGGGAGATAGGGAAAAGAAGAAGAGATACTAGGCTAGACAGTTAAAGGGTAGAATGTGTGTTTTATGGGGAGAGATAGGAAACCGAGGAAGGTGCTAGGCTAGGTGGGCAGGAACTAGAAAAGGCATTTATATGGATGATATAGGGAATACGAGGAGAGATGTTAGGCTATACAGAGGTTGGAGGCTAGAATATTCTTTTTATATGGGAGATATATGGAATACGAGGAGAGATGCTAGGCTAGACAGAGGCTGAAGGAGGGAAACGCGTTTATACGGGAGAGATAGGGAAAACGGAGAGATGCTAGACTAGAAGGGGATTGAGGATTAGAGAATGCGTTTATATGCGAAGAGACAAGGAATACTAGGAGAGATGCTAGGGAAGACCGGGGCTGAAGGTATTATCGGAGTTTTCCAGAGGGGGGAAATATTTCAGGGGCATTTAGGTTTAGAGTATCCTGGTGGTTTTTAGAATGGAAGAGGTCCTTTAGAGCATTCTGAGACATTTTATGCTGTTTTAAAGTATTTTGACACTTTAACGTGTATTTTTTCGAGGAATCTGGCAAGAGTATTTTAGGCTCTTTAAAGGTATTTTAGACTCTGGAATTAAGTGTGGGCACATGCGTTTAGTGCATTCTGGTACACGGCAGGAGAATTTCAGGTGTTTCAAAGACATTTCGGAAATAGGAGCAGGTATTTTCAGGGCATTCGCACTACGTCTTAAGGCATTCTCTCATGCTTTAAAGAGATTTTCTCTTGTATTATACAGAGCTTGTGATGATTTATAATCTTTTTTTTATTGTTTTTACAGTCATATCGGCTCCTTTTAACGACTGCTGTATATTCTGATACTAGCATGTGATAAACCATGTCGAGATGTCTTTTCTAACCCCGCCTTCAGCTCCTTTAGTGATATTATTGTTTTATTCAGCTTTTCCTGTTTCTGTATGGTTATGTTCTTTTGGCTAGGCGATTGACGTTACCAGTTAATTGATGCTTTATTAGATAAGGATTGTAAGGGTAGACGACTCTCCTCTTTTCTGGGCTGGAGACCAGCGCTAGGATTTGTTCCCAGCGGCAGAGTTAACGCCTTCCCTATCATCTTCTTATTCGTATTCTTCTTTCTTCATCAGGTGCCTGCTAGGTGTTTACACAACACTTGAGTAAACTTCTATTCTTTAAAATTGTAGACTACGAGAAATTCATCATCTTCAGGTTACATTCTCTCAAGCACTGTTTATAATGCTGTAATGTCCATATGAATATGTAGTTATTCCGTCCTTTGCAACAACTCTCTTATTGTCGCATGGAGTCAACGTAATTTTATTCACTTGCACTGAGGTGACAGCATGCTCTTGTGAAAGGCTCAGATTCATCGTACCATTAGCTTCTTCTTCTTTCTCTGTTTAACCTCCTCTTACGTAGGACTTACACCCCAGGACTTGCAGGCGGGTGCCTGGGGCCAAAGGCCCGTCGAGGAGCAGACACTCATGGATCAGACAGAATATCCAGGATGGGTGATCAGCCCGATGCCTGGTATGGGAGGAAGGGAGTAGATGAAACGAAATGATGGTGAAATAGATGAAAGGAAATGTGATGATGGAGCAGCTGGTGGAATGAATGGCGGGGAAACCGGAGAAGCCGGAGAAAACCCGCCCAGACGCCGCTTTTTCCACCACAAATCCCACATGCGGGTCCCTGGGATTGAACCCGGGCCGCCTCGGTGAGAGGCGAACGGTCTAACCACTGGGCCACGGCGCCGCCATTTTACCATTAGCCCCATCCTTAAATGTTTCCAGCACCTTCTTGTTTCGAGCTCAATAACATATACGTTTTGTAGGATAATCAGTTGTATCCAGGTGCTCAAGAAAACCTAGTGTGTCCTGGTACACATCTTTAGTTGTCACTCGATGAATAAATGAATGAATCAGTGTCCATATATATAAGCTTCAGGTTTTCAGCTCCACTATACGGTAACAACACATCATAATGATGGTGGCACATTAATGTCTTAGAGATGTCCATCACACCCATACCAATGTATATAGACTAGTTGAACACGATCTGCCGGGAGGCCATATACACAGCAGCTACATTGGAAACATATATTGTTCTATCGATAAACATAGGCTTGAAAATTAACCTTTCCAGAGTCTTTTCTCTTGTAACCAGCCGCATATCCTTATGATTATGCAGGTTCTCCATTGTTTTTCCAAACTTGGTATTAATGAGCAGTTTGTAGAGATCCTTCTCGAAATCATTTGCAGCCTGTTGTCGTAGTCTGTTGTTAAATTCCACATAAGGTTTTAACCACTGAGTCTGTTGGAGTTGTAGCACACGGTGGGTTTCTGTTAGCCGTAGTCCATGACTAAGAGCTTGCTTCAAAGTCATGTAATGCACCACATACTTCTTCCGAGGTCCAAGATGGGGTACTAGTTTCTCTGTAGACGACTCCTTAGGCTTCAGTGACTCGGGTAGGAAAGATAGGTTGTTGTGTAGATCGTGGACTTCTGCCAGATATTTGGCGTCAAATTCTAATATGTATCCACGAGAATCGTCTTCTTGTCGTCTTTCTAAGTTTATTTCATTAGGAGATATCCACTGAAATCTACCATAAGGAAGGACGTGGCATATTGCCAAACCATATTGGCTATTTGCATCCTGGTATGTAATAAAATGCGTTGGTCTCAACGGATCAAAATTTTCCATGTAGGCATTATTAGCCTCTGCATACGATAGAAAACTAGGCATAAACTCCCTCTTATGCCAGATTTTATCATGAGTGATGGATCATAATGTTGTAACAATTCCAGCTCGATTCCAGTATACAGTAACATGGCGTCCCAGGTAAGTCCTGGAGCGGTGAAATACTGAACAGGATCAACTTTATGTGCTTTGAGAGTTTGCTCTCTGAATTTCTCAAGGACATCAGCTAGAAGAAGAACATATGGGGTTAAGTAGAGATCGCTGTATTCACCCAGATTTCTCACATTAAACAGTTTCCATACATTTCCGGCATGCTTGTAGTCAGCATCACTAATTTCTTCTTCATTTGCTTTATTTTAGAAGGAGTCCTTAGGAGACAGGCATGTTTTGTTCAAGACATCCCATGAAATGACGTAATCATACGGAAATACTCCTTTATAAGTCATCAACTACAACTTGTGTTCTCCGATGTTTCAGCATGTGATGTTATATTTTTTACCAGCTGATCCAAGCTTGTACTCAGGAACCGAAAGCTATCCGCAAACCGGAGCTTTATATCCCCGATGTACTTGGAGAAACATATAGCTTTCTACAGAGTTAGGAATTACCTCCACACATTCACTTGTGCATCCCAAAAATTTAACAATGAAATGAGAGTCATAATAGATTAATTAAATGTGTTCTGAGGTATCCAGAGGTCCGAATTCGAGCCTTGGTGTAGCAAAACTTAAATGTAACAATTGTTAAACTGAATGACTTTGATGGATTAAAATGCAACCAACTAATATCAATATGTAAATTAAACCATGGTGTATACTTAACTATCCTGAGGCCGTGTTCGAATCCTACTGCAGCAAAACCTTAATGATTAATAAATATTAAACTAAGGGACATATACGAATGGATTAAAATGTATTTAACAA
Organism: Deroplatys truncata; assembly: GCA_030765065.1. Taxonomy (NCBI): domain Eukaryota; kingdom Metazoa; phylum Arthropoda; class Insecta; order Mantodea; family Mantidae; genus Deroplatys; species Deroplatys truncata. The sequence goes on from CM060990.1 coordinate 376,621,047, forward strand.
ATATCACTATCTATATTAAAACTTTATGTATACTTAGGTATCCCGAGGTCTTGTTTCGATTCTTAGTTTTCTTCTCTCCTTTCTTTCTTTCTTTCTTTCTTTCTTTCTTTCCTTCTTTATTTTTGTCTTCTTCTTTCTCTATTTCCTTTTCTTTCTCCTTTATTTCTTTCCTTTTTCTTTTCCATCTTTCTTTTTCTTTCTTTTCTTTCTTTCTCTATTTCTGTTATCTTTATCATTTCTTTCCCTTCTTTCCCTTTTCACATTTCTTTCCTTTTTCTTTTTTTGCATTACGTCCTCTTCTTGATCCACAGAAAACTAAACACACATGCTCACAGACTCATCGACACCATTAACACATACACACATACATACACAACAACACTATCACAGAAATACACATACAGACAGTTAAGCACACACATACTCACTCCAACACATGAACATCCATAAAACCCACACCCAACATACCTAAACCCTGCGAACACCTCTCTAAACATGTGAACATCCACAAAGACATACGAACACCTCCGAACGCATAGATACACATACGCAACACATGATAATACTTCCTCCACACATGAACCTGCATAAAGACCTACGGACACGCCCGAACACATATACAACACCTATCGAAATATAAGATTTTGGAGGCTTAATCATCGTTTATTATTAAATTCAGTGCATCACTGAACTAAACGTTTCGTGCCCTCTCTATAAATAGGGTGACATTGGACACTGAACTTCATTGTACTAATTAGCCTTGAGGTGTCAACATCGTGTTTTCTCCAAGAATAATCAGCTTTCGAGAGTGAATAAACGTTACCAGGCGAGGAAGTCTGCATTCAAGAGTAAGGATCTTTGCATATAAGGATATCATTCCCAGAGTAGCTGGATACGCTTGTAGCAAATGTAGAAAGAAATTCCTGCGAAGTTATGACAAGAGAATGCATGAGATGGGTTGGAAGCGGCTCTTTAAGTGTAAATATTGTAATTCATCTTCCAATGATGGTTAAAGGGACAGCGTCATGAAAGTGTGTGCAAGTGAAGTACTCCTGAGCAGAAAATCAGATTGAGCCTACTAAACATTAGTTATTTTCAACAACGGATCACTGTGGCATGAAAGAATACGAGACAGCGTTCGAAGGACGACTGAAATCGTATTTCATACGATGCAATTCATCCAAGGACCTGAATATGTACCTGCATGAAGCAAAACAACGAATAATCCATGTTGTACATAAAGAGCTTGGTATTCACATGCCTGTGAAAATTAATATGCTCGTTGAGTGCCGATTCGTGAACAGTATCGGAGAAACGTGTGAAAAAACGTTTAAAACACGGAATCAGCCTGTGTTTCTAGAAACGGATCTGGACTCCACGTTGGAAGCGAAATTTGAGAAATTGTCTACTGAAAAGGAGGAGTCGCAGCTTAAGAGCAGCAACTGGGCTTTGCTTGCCGTGGAAGGAGTTCGACTCCGTATCAATAAGTACAACCCGTTATGAGGAAGTACGTACATACCACTAAACCCATGTATTGGAGCTAAAGAAACTTGTATAAACATTCAGAATAATACCGACGAGAAATGCTTCATGTATTCCGGAAAAACCAAATTAATAGGAAAGAATGCACAACATGAGCAAATACAAGCAACTTCAAGATAAGTACGACTTCAGCTGTGTTTCCTACCCTACTCCACTTTCTCAAATACCTAAGTCTGAGAAGCCTAACAGTATGTCTATCAACGTTTTCGGGCAAGATGAGAAGCATGAAGTGTATCCAATAAAGTTTGCTGAGACTGAACTACCTGAGCAACGTGATCTGTTGCTATTCACTGACAGTAGTGGAAACATTACTATGTATATATCAAGAATTTTGAGAAGCTCGCTCGACGTCAGCAAACTAAACATAATGGAGTGATGCATATATGCAAGCGCTGCTTTACACATTTTGACAATCAGTATGCACGACGTGGACTGGAAAGACTAGAAAATCGTGCAGCCATCCGTATTGAATATGATGCTGCAAGGGTAGTTATGTCTACCAAGGAGAAATCAAATGTTTAGTTTAAAAATGTTGAAAACATGCTGAAGCCACATTAGGTCATCTATGCGGATTTTGGGAGTATTCTCACTCCTTGCCTTACATGCATCCCTAATCCTGAAACATCCTATACAACCCCTGATCAAGAGCACAAGCCAATAAGCTTCTGTGTTTACGTCAAAACGTCATCCGGCGTTCGAAACTGGTCTTCCTAAGCAACCCTATATATACATAGACGTTTATGGAATACTTGTGATCCCTTGCAGAGGAGATTGAAAATATATACAAATCAGCCAAGTCTCTGAAACTTACGGATCAACAGCAAAAGGAGTTCGAGCCTTCTACAGTATGCTACTTGTGTGGAAAACCCTTTCAGGAAGAGAGTACCTTACCTACAAAGTACGCGACCATGAACACATCAGCGGTGAATACTGAGGAAGTCTTCATAATGAATGTAATTTGACCTGTAAAAAATCTAAATGTATTCCTGTCTTCATGCATAACTTAGCGGATATGACTCTCATTTCATTGTTAAGTGATCATCTCCGGATCTTGGCTTGTCCTGTACCGTACGTTGGGCCCCCTACCGTATATCCTTCACGACCGTGTTCTGGAGGGAAGAGGCGCCCTACTTTTGCTCCACCCGTTTTTACAAATATTTCCTTTGTCCACACACATGTGATTATCTTTTTCAAGTCATTGGTTTACATTTTCTGCAGCTCAACACCTTAGTGGCATGTATCCCCGACGCATTCCATTTCTCGTAACTAATAGAATTCAGACGTGACACATCCACGCAAGGTGCAATTGTGTGATTTCAACTTAGACTTATTGCCTCAGCAAATTCGGACAGCAAATCACACTTTCTCCATAGTACATGCCCTGACATCCCCCGTATACCTTTACTAGATACTAATGATCCCACGCCTTTGGATCACCAACATAGAGCCCGTCAGGGGCTCACCTTATGTGAGTACGGGTTTTTGGCGAACCCGGGGGTTCCCGAGCCAATCATCGCCACATTCATCCCCTCACCCCCATCCGGTCGAGGCGGGTTCTTCTCGTGACCGGTGGACACAAGTTAGGCTCTCGTGCGTTCTTTACATTCCATTCATACCGCACCTCACCATCGTTTCTTTCTTCCCTTGTCACTTTCCGACCATTTCGCACCACGACATTCACACAACCCTTTTTCTTCCTGGCCGGCCTACCTTGCGTGCGAAACGCCCACACAGTTCTATTTCTTTTATCTTTTCTTTTAATCCTCCGTGGACACAGCCTGACGGATACCCGCGCACCGCGTGCGCAGCTGGGTGAGTGGGTAATGGCGTCATCCCCACCACCCGGGGTCGTCATGTAGGGTTTGTGTTCGTATCCGCTGTTCAACTGCAGTCCCGCGGGGGGGCCATTGCATGAGCTGCTGACTTCCGACGGCGATTGGGTCCCTCTGTCTATGTTCTGGGAGGTGTGACCCTGGGGTGAGCTAGGTATAGATAGGCCACTCACCCAAGCCGGGGTAACGCCCGGGAAGTCAGAGCCCGAGGTCGGAGACGGTTGCAATGGTGGAGGATTTTTTCGCTATGGAGCACCCTTTCTCCATTATAAACAACAAGCGCCGAAAAGTTTTAGTAACAGAAGTAGCACCGCCAACAGCTGGTTGTTACTTAGTGATTACCCGTACAGAGGAAGGACAATCATTCGAGAAGGTTACCCTTTTATCATCCAGAAGGGCATTGACTCAATTGCTGGTCCGGTTCTTTCCTGCACTCGGCATCGTAATGGTTCGTTGTTAGTGCAAAGCAAATCCGAGGCACAAAGTAAGTCCTTGTTGAGCGCCACGCTTCTCCACGGTTATCCTATCCGTGTTGAGAAGCACCGCACCTTGAATTCTTGTCGAGGCGTTGTCACCACGCATAGCCTCGATGGCATATCGGACGAGGACCTGGTCGAATATCTTGCAGACCAGAAGGTGACAGCGGTTCATCGAGTGCAGGCCAAACGCGACGGCGTATTGGTACCCACTCGTACCCTGTTTCTAACATTTGATGGCGTCGATCTGCCCACGAGCATCTCCGCAGGGTACGAGCGTATTTCTGTGAGGCCTTATATTCCTAGACCTCTGCGTTGTTTTAAGTGCCAACGTTTTGGGCATACGCAAGTCTCATGTAAGAGTGCCGTTAACATCTGTGCAACATGTAGCCAGCCCTCACACGAAGGTGCCTGTTCAAAAGTCCCCGTCTGCGTTAATTGTAAAGGGTCACATTCTGCTTCGTTTGCCGACTGTCCGCGGTATTTGGACGAGAAGGCGATCCAGGAGATCCGGGTAAAGGAGAAACTCTCCTTCGCCGAAGCCCGGAGGCGTTTCCATGCGCGCCAACCTTCACTCCTGCGATCTGGCACATTTAGTTCTGTTGTTGCCTCGCCAGTACCACGAGTAGATGCCGAAACTCAGACCTGGTCCATGACTGGATTAACCGCCACTACCATCCGGCCGTCCATTAAAGCTACTGTTACCAAGCCCTATAAACCTGGTCCAAAGTCAATGAAGTCGCAAGCCGCTGAAAAGAAGCCCAAGCAGAAACTACGTAGGAAAGGTTTTTTGAAAGACCCTCCGCGTGCGCGCGGTAACAAAAGTTCACCTTCTCCTCCTCGGAGGTCGCTGTCCTAGGAAGGTCCTGGGACAAGCCGCGCTCAGCGGCACCCCTCACCCATCGCCACCCAGAACCGATTCACGGCGCTTGAATCGGTTTCTGGCACTGAGCGCGTGGGCCCTCCCTCCGAGGAAGCCATGGAGTCTGACCAACTCCACACCAAAAGCTCGAGGCCCAAGGTTAAACAAAAGGTAATTTTAAGCCGCCCTTCTAAGTAGACAGTTTATCCCTTTTTTCTTAATGGCTATCCTGACCTGGAATGTACGTGGTGTACGATCGCATAGGGCGGGACTGCAACTTTTATTGCGTTCCCATTCGCCTAAGGTCGTGTGTTTGCAGGAGACTAAGCTTCGCCCTCACGATCCTTTTGATTTCCGAGGATATACTCCGGTTCGCTACGACCTTGAACCGGAGGAGGGTACTCCTGCTCATGGAGGTGTCATGTTCTTAGTGCGTAACGACGTTCATTTTACACCTGTCGCACTTACATCCGACTTGCAAGCTGTTGCCGTTCGCCTTCACTTACCCGGCTTTTTGTTTTCTGTTTGCTCTGTATATTCACCTCCATCGTCTCCCCTCGCTCCCGCGGACATTCGAGCTCTCCTACCCGCTCTCCCAACACCATTTCTTCTGTTGGGAGATTTTAATGCCCATCACCCACTGTGGGGTTCGCCAAGGGCTTCTGCGAAGGGAACTCTTATTTCCGACATTTTTGACCAGTTCCATCTCTCTATTCTCAACACAGGCGAGCCTACGTTTCTTTCAGTTTCTTCCGGTACATTTTCTGATTTAGACCTTGCCGTTTGCTCACTCCAGCTTGCTAGTCGCCTTCAGTGGAACGTCGTCGCTGACACCTACTCCAGCGACCATTACCCCTGCATCGTCTCTCTTTTGTCGCACCACATACAGCATTCCAGAGTACCCACCTGGATATTCGCAAAAGCCGACTGGAGCTTGTATTCCAGTCTCGTGCATTTTAACGACCAGCCCTTCTCCGACATTAACCAACTATTGCAGCACCTTACGTCTATTATTTTCGCTGCCGCCGAACGCGCTATACCCCGTTCATCCTCTCAACCTCGGCGGCCACCTGTTCCGTGGTGGAACGAGGATTGTCGGGACGCCGTTCGTGCCCGTAGAACTGCGCTTAGGGTGTTTCGGCGACACCCTACAATTGATAATTTGGTGACTTTTAAACAAACGCGCGCCAGGGCTCGTCGCATTATTCAGGATAGCAAGAAGGCGTCGTGGGCTCGTTTTGTCGAGTCTTTTAATCGCTTTACGCCTTCATCATTTGTTTGGGATAAACTTCGTCGCTTCCCAGGTAACGTGTCGCATTGTACTGTTTCTGGCCTTCAGGTTTCCAATGCCACTATAGTGGATCCGGCTGCCATCGCTAACACTCTGGGTGCTGCCTTTGAAGCCGTATCCAGTTCAGACCATTATTCCGCCGGCTTTCGCTCTATCAAAGACCGGCTGGATTCCGACACCTTTAATTTTCGGTCTGCTAATGATGAGTGTTATAATGATCTTTTCACACTGAGGGAGCTGGAGCACGCTCTTAATTGCTCTAGGCATTCCGCTCCTGGCCCGGACGGCATTCATGTCCTGATGTTAAAGCACCTTTCAGCCGACAGTAAACTCTTTCTCTTACAGGTCTATAACCGTATTTGGCAAGACGGCCTTTTTCCTTCCGTTTGGCGCGAAGCCACCATTGTCCCTATACTTAAGCCTGGGAAGGATCGCCAACTACCTTCCAGCTACCGCCCTATCTCCCTCACCAGTTGCATTTGCAAGGTGATGGAACGCATGATCAACGGGCGGTTGACATGGTGGCTTGAGTCTCAGAAACTTTTAGCGAACGCTCAGTGCGGATTTCGTCGTTATCGCTCTACCTTCGACCATCTGGTGTCCCTGTCGACGCATGTTATGGATGGATTTCTGAGAAAGTGTAAACCGTGTCTGTGTTTTTTGACCTGGAGAAAGCTTATGACACATGTTGGAGGGGCGGCATTTTACGTACACCTCACGCATGGAATATCCGCGGTCGTCTTCCCATATTTCTTCGGGAGTTCATGACGGACCGCGTCTTTCGTGTACGTGTGGGCTCGGTTTTATCTAGTCGTTTTATTCAAGAGAACGGAGTACCGCAGGGCTCTGTACTCAGTGTCACACTTTTTGCGATTGCTATCAACCCCATTGTTGATTGTATTCCACCTGGCATTTCGTCGTCCCTTTTTGTTGACGATTTTGCCATTTATTGTAGTTCACGGCGGACCTGTCTACTCGAACGCCGTCTCCAGAGCTGTATCGACCGTCTCTACGCCTGGAGTAACGCCAACGGCTTTAATTTCTCCGCCGAGAAATCCGTCTGCATCAACTTCTGGCGCCGGAAGTATTTCCCTCCGCCCTCTCTCCATCTTGGGCCAGGGATACTTCCGTTTGCAGACGAGGCGAAATTTTTGGGGTTGATTTTTGACAGGAAGTTGTGTTGGACCTCGCATGTTTCCTTTTTAAAAGCAAAGTGTGACCGTTCTCTTAATATTTTACGTGTTTTAAGTGGCTCATCCTGGGGAGCTGATCGGACCGTCTTTCTTCGCCTTTATCGCTCTTTGGTCCGATCCAAGCTTGATTACGGGTGTATTGTTTATTCGTCGGAACGTCCATCTGTGTTACGTCGATTGAATGCCATTCACCATCGTGGCATAAGAGTCGCTACAGGGGCCTTTCCAACCAGCCCTGTTTTTAGCCTGTATGCTGAAGCTGCAGAGCCTCCGCTGTCCTTCAGGCGTGAGATGCTCTTGTGCAGCTATGCCTGTCGACTCTCAAGCTTGCCTGACCACCCGTCCTTCGAGTTATTTTTCGAGGAGTCACTTGATCGTCACTATTTTATTAGCTCCTCTGCTTTGCTCCCACCAGGGGTTCGCTTTCGACAGCTCCTTCGGCATTTAGACGTTCCGCCAGCGCCGGCCCTTCCACGGGGGGAAACCCGTTTTCCTCCATGGTCCCGCGCTGAGGCCCACTGTCACCTTGGGCTAACGTCGATGCCGAAGACTGAGACCCCTGCTTCAGTCTTTAGATCGGCTTTTTTAGAAGTACGGGCTCAATTCGGGGACTTCCATTTTATCTTTACCGATGGATCTAAGACTGAAGCTGGAGTTGGATGTGCCTTTGTTTCTGGTCAGTGTAGTTTTAAGTTTCGTTTACCTGGACAATGTTCAATTTTTACCGCCGAACTTTTTAGCATTTATCAATCTGTTTTATACATTCAGCGGCACGCCTTACGGCACTGTTTTATTTGTACGGACTCTCTGAGTGCCCTTCAGGCTGTTACTGCGCTGTACCATTACCACCCGCTCGTACAACGCATACATGACCTGCTCCACTCGCTTGGTACCTCTGGCATCAGCGTGTCCTTCATGTGGATTCCAGGTCATGTGGGCATCTCAGGTAATGAGTCTGCCGACGCCGCTGCGAAATCGGCGATATTATTACCCAGATTTTTTACTTCTGTTGTTCCCTCGTCAGATTCGTGTGTTATTTTACGTCGCCGCATCCTCTCGCGCTGGCGCGATGAGTGGACGGCCCTCCGGGGGAACAAGTTGCGGGAGGTTAAGCCTTTCCCGTTGATCTGGGGTACCTCTTCTCGTTCTTGTCGTCGGGAAGAGGTAATTTTAGCTCGTTTACGGATTGGACATTGTGTTTTTAGTCATAGGTATTTGCTCAGTGGTGACCCCGCACCACTCTGTGGGCAGTGTGACGTGCCCTTAACGGTGCGTCACATTTTAACAGAGTGTCAGGTTTTAGCTGCATTGCGTGCTCGTGTGGGTCTGCCTGTTGGCCTAGCCAACGTTTTGGCAGACGACACGCGTGCTGTAGAATGTGTTTTACGTTTTATTCATGACAGTGATTTTAATCTGCGCATTTAATGCGTTGAGCGTCTTTTAGCTTAGTAATTTTATTCTGTCTGTTTTTTTCTGGGGACTCTAATCCCCAGTGGCCAAAAGGCGCCCATGTCCCTCGCATTCTACAGTCCTTGACACGTTTTAATCTTTTATTGCCTATGCTTTTAGTGTGTTGGTTTTTCAGATATATTTATTGTTATTATTGTTGTTATTGTTATTCTTGTTGTTATTGTTATTATTGTTGTTATTGTTATTGTTATTCTATTGTTATTTTTAACTTTTTGAACATCGCGGGTTTGTGTCCCGTTTTTTAATTATGCGGTTTTTTACCTGTCTTTTATATTTTGACCTTATATTTTACACATTGTAAGGGCGCTGATGATCCTAGCAGTTTAGCGCCCTTAAACCGCATATCATCATCATCATCATCATCATCATCACACCAACATAGAGACCTGCTTTCCCAGACATAGAGTGAAAGAGACCCTCTATGGAGACATACCGCAAGGAAAGTAGGCCTGAATTCCATGGGTACTGACCACCAACCTATAATTATGCAATTAATCCTATAAGAAAGAGATATGTGTAACACTTTCCGAACGCTATCCCGTAGCAGCCAATATTCCCAAGACCAGCCTGGTGAAGTACTCGTTGTTCCGCTGCAGTGGCAGAACGACGCAATGCTAGGCAACAGAATCTCTTTGGACTTCCTCTGGACAGTACTAGCTTACTTGAAGACAATCTGCTCACTCCCACAGAAGTTCACGCTACGAAAACCGGTTAGGTTGGTGACTTAATTCTAAATCTCTCTATGTAGCTCTGTATTCAAATGTGGCGTAATATGCTATGCATTACGTCCCGGGTTAAAGTACCCATGATGGGGCTACAATATGGGCTTGTATCACCCTGTTTTATGCTCCATTATTCCAGACTTTGAGCCTAAGAGTCCTTTTAGTTGCCAGGTAACAGATTGCACTCCTTACTTACTTGGATACAGACACACAGCTTACGAGACCAGTCACGCAGTTGGAACTGCGGGTAACATTGCAGAGACACCCGCGCCAGGTCCAGGCAGTATTTCACATGACACGTTACGACAATTTCCTAATGATTTACTACTACTACTACTACTACTACTACTACTACTACTACTACTACTACTACTACTACTACTACTACTACTACTACTACTACTAATACTACTACTACTACTACTACTAATACTACTACTACTACTACTAATACTACTACTTTTAATACTAGTGCTACTACTGCTACTACTACTTTCACTACTACTACTACTACTACTACTACTCCTACTACTAGTACTTCTACTACTGCTGCTACTAACCAGCGGTTTCTTTCAATAAGTTCATAAATTTCCACAGGATGGAATAGTTTTAATGTGATACCTAACCTAAAACCGGTTTAATCAGATTCCGAAACATCACACTATAGGCCAGGGTTTGCAAAATTACTGCCCGGGGGCCTAACCTAGCTCGCGAGATACTTTTGTTTAGCCTGCCTATAAACTTGAAAAATACAAATAAAAAGAATCTGTACCCGTGTATTAGATTATTTTGTTCACTAATTTCGAACGATTAGCTGAAATTAAGCGCTCAGATTTGTAATTGATATACAGTGTAATGATTTACTGGAGGATAAATACAATGCAGTTAACTCGCTTGATTTTTACAACTGTCTGCCCAATGACACATTTCCTCATTTGAAAAACCTTACACGAGAACTAATATCGTGTTCGCATCAATGTAAATTTGTGAAACGACGTTTTAAAAATTTAAATATGTTCCATTTCTTTAACTTATTACGCTCCTCTTTGTATACGTAAACCTCCAAGGACTTAAAAGCCAATGCCTTGGGGGCAATAGCCTATCGAGGAGCAAATAAACTTTAAATCATAGCATATCCGAGATTGAGCTCTTGTTTATTTATGGACGCTCTACAACTGCTATGGTTCTTAGCGTCCCATTCTATATTGGGCGTGAAAGACCGTTTTACTCAGAGGACTCTTTATCAGGTTTGAGGTTCTTTCACGTGCCGTAAATCTACGCCACGGGACCACCGTCGTTACTTCCCTCCAAAGAAAGCCATGGTAATTATTTTTACGCCCGAAAAACTCATCGCCGTCCGGCGGGTTTGAAATCGCGACCATGGGAACCAGAGGCTAGCATGACACCCCCACACCACGGAGAATGATTCATATCCAGGATAGGTGATCAGGCCAATGCTTGGTATGGCAGTGAAGCAGAAGAAAATGAAATGTAGTGATGAAAGGAATTATATGAAAATTCGCGGATCAAGGTGTACAATCCAGCATTCGCCTACCGACCGAGGAAAACCGTGAAAAAACCTTCAGTCCAATTGGTCGGCTCTGGGACCTCCTAATGTGGGTCGTAGACGTTACCAGCTCAGCCATCCCACTCGGCGAAATAAATGTTATTACTGATGAAATTAAAAGTCCTTTTTGATGATAGGCAGCACAAAATTAGAACCACGAATATCTGCAGTTACGGCACAGAAAAGGCAGTTTCATTCTTCTCATTGAATATTAACTGCTATTAATGTAAATATACTTCATGTAACGCCTACCTACTACCAGCATTTGCAACTGCAGTTGAAGGGAATGTCATTGTCCGGAAAATGGTTTGGGACCGCTCCCGTCCAAAACAATGTAAAGTGAGCTGCGCTAAATCACTAAATGCCAAAATCAATTAATCAAATATCTAATGTCAAATCACTCGCCGGAACGAAAAGTATCACATGCACGAAAAAAATGTGCTCATTATCGCACACAGTACACTATTCAACCTTCCGGCTCGCGAGACCGAGCAAAGCTGTTCATAAATACGTATATATGTTCAGCTCCAACATAGATAGTCCACAAAAATTCTCTGAAGGTCAAATAAATGAGCTCCTTCTGACATTGCCAAGAAGATTACCGCTTTAAAATTTTCATTTCCTATGCATGCATAGAGTCTGATTCTGGAGATTTTTTTGTAAATCTCTGAACACACTGCATACAAGTAATACGCGACGGCTCTATTATGGCGGCCGCGTGCAAAACCCAAAATTAAAACCAACATGATAGCTGCATTCATGTAGGAGATGCTCCATCTATACTGACCTTACCTATACGCATTACGCCAAATTTGAAATGTGTAAAAATTATGCTAATTATGCAGATTTGAAGCTGCTCGAACAAAAATAATTCAATCAAATGTGATTATACAGGTAGACGGTTTTATGCTGATTGCATTTTTAACAACCTTGTTTGTTGGAAAAGCTGCGTTAGACGCTAATTTGTTACATGCAGCGTAAATTATTGTTAGTCTCAGAATGAGTAGGTGAGCCTAAGCCGTCTGGCCCTGACGAGCCGCAATTAAACCAAGGGGTCTTGTGCTTGCTAGGTTTAACATGAGATTAGCCTTAGGTTTACTTTGTGTGTGTGTGTGTGTCTATCTATATATACTAGAAGTGATGTTACTGTAATCACATACCACGTAAGTCATAACAGCATGTGTTAGCGGCCGAAATTGGTAGTGATTTTGGGCGTTGCGCGTGCCACAATAGAGTCGTCCCGTAGTTTTACCCAAAATGTACAATTTGGAATGTATACATTTATATGAAAATCCATTAACATACAGCATTTAAAGCAGTACTAGACAAGCATTTGTAACTTTATTTTCTCTATACTTTACTTGTCTTTACATTTACTTGTCACCGTCTTATGTCTCTTAAAATTTACTTTTCATTTTAGACCATCGTCTGTCAACTTACCAGTATTTAATACCTATAAAAACAAAGTATCTATGTCTTGTAATACCTCCTGGTCCAGCCTAAACGGCAGGCCAGGCGAGTTATGCCCTGGGGCGCCAACTTAAGGTTGGACGCCAAAACAATGAAAAATCATATTCGTATTATTTAAGAAAACTTTTATGTTATTAGAAAAGCAGGCATTTCAAGTAGGTGAAAGAATTATTATTTACTTATTTCACACTTATAAATCAAATGCTGTAATTAATTCATTGTATCAGACATTTCCGGCGTACCTTCTGCATTTAACGTTTCTGCAGCACACACATTGAACTTGTGTCTCGTCGCGTACAGACGCCTCCAGATCTTTTCCGTGCCACGTGTTTGTACCCGGGGGAGGAAAGCGAGGCGTCTTATTGAGAGGTTATGCCAGATGCCTTAGGTGCTACCTGCTCTATAAGGTTAGGGGATGTAATAGTGCTAAAGAAAATGTCATTCCAACACAGTTCCCTTAGACTTGGCTGTAAGAAAGTAATAACTATGAAAAAAACATTACAGCACAGCGACATAAGCAATATACAAACTCATTTTTTCTGGAATTAGAGGCACCATATCATTGTATAATAAGCAAGTGTTAAAACAAGATGGTTTAGTTTTCAATATTCACTATTTTCTCTGCCCATTATCACCTATCTTTATTTATCATAACATCTTTATAAAGTATTATTTTTCCGTGCACTTCACCTTAATCATTACAACAAATTAGGCAGAAATTATTTCAAGTTACAGTCTCAGTTACAATTCTCCCTATTTGGTTACATGCAAGATAAGGTAACGACAAACAGCTGGTTATCTATACTACAACTCTTCTTTTTACTGTCTCTACTACTTACCTTAAGTGGAGAAAGTACTGTATTTCACTTTAAAAAAATTCAATAACGAGATTCACACGAAATACACGTTCTGAGACCCCCTGAATCCAAAGAAAGCATTTTTACTTTCCCTACTACGCACTTACGGTAAGTAGAGGAAGTATTGTATTCCACCCAAAAGTTCAATAACGAGATTCACAGTAAATACACGTTTTGAGATCCCCTGAATCCAAAGAAAGCATTCTTACTTTCTCTACCACGCACTTACATTAAGTAGACGAAGTACTATATTCCACCCAAAAATTCAATAATGTGATTCACTGCAAATACACGTTTTGAGACCCCTGAATCCAAAGAAAGCATTTGTACTTTCTCTACTACGTAGTTACAGTAAGTAGGGGAAGTATTGTACTCCACTCAAAAATTCAATAACGAAATTTACATGAAAAACACGTTTTGAGATCCCCTGAATCCAAAGAAAGTATTTTTACTTTCTCTAATGCGCAGTTACAGTAAGTAGGGGAAGCATTGTATTCCATCCAAAAATTCAATAACGTGATTCAATGGAAATACACGTTTTGAGACCCCCTGAATCCTAAGAAAGTATTTTTGCTTTACTATGTAGTTATGTTAAGTAGAGGAAGTATTGTATTACACCCACAAATTGAATATCGATATTCACCGGAAATACACGTTTTGAAGCCCCCTGAATCCAAAGAAAGCATTTTTATTTTCCCTACTACGCACTGAAATTAAACAGACGAAGTATTGTACTCCACTCAAACATTCATGTCGTAATTTCACCAGAAATCACGTTTGAGACTCCCTGAATCTAAAAAATGTATTTTTAGAAAAAGGTACAAGTATGTGTGTGTGTGTGTGTGTGTGTGTGTGTGTGGATCCGTGGACAGCATAAGTCAAAAATAAAAAGTCGGTCAAAAACCAAACTTCTTGTATAAGTTCAACACCTTCCAAGGATGCGACACGAATATCTTGAAGAAAATCCCCCGCTCTAAACTGCACTTTACGTTGGACATTTTTCGAAACTTTGTATTTTTTAAAAAATGGCTCTAAAGATTTTGATTAAAATACATATGTTTAAGCTATTTTCATGATAAATAAATAAAATTTAATTTTCTAGGAATGGTCTGTACATTCGTCTTTATTGTGAATGACTTTTCACAATTAGTAAACCGTAAGAGAGAGAGAAAAAATCTTACTGCACAACAAATGTAGATCTTGTTAAAGCACAAAATATGTCAAGTAACATTTTTATGGTGTTAACCTATTCTGAAATATTCTTTCTTATTAGTTTGAATTTTCAAACACTTTACCTAAACTTCTCTCAACTACAAATCGCTATTGTTTTTCTTGTTTTCCTTCTTTTTCGTTTTAATACAAAAAGAACAGAACCTCAAAGCTATCACATCTATGGCCCGCATTCCGCAGGTCGTGGGTTCGATTCCAGTGACCGACCTTCCTGACCCCATGGGTTTTTTCGGTTTTTTCCCGGGTGGCCAGGCGAATTTTGGGAAGGATTTCAACATCCCCAAAATTTCTGTCCCTCCATTATCTTTCATCCGATGTCTCTTTCAGGGCTGGAAGTGTCGGCGATGGTGTTTCGGTGCAGTGTGTCAGGGAAAAAGGATGCTCTTTGCGACTCACTCCGTTCCTCGGTTTTCGACTGACTGCCCGGGTATCCGAACTCCCTTGAGAAGCGTTCGACCTCCTCTGTGCGTGGTGTAGTCCCCGGTCTACCTGTCCGTCTGCCGGGGAGTCTCTATCTGGAAACTTAGGGACCCTGCTATTCCTGTGTCGTCATTCCTTGTTCCGGCCACCCGGTGTCTCCTCTCGCCTCATCCTTCCTCTCGCCTCCTCGTGGAACGTAGGCACAATGTCCTCTATTTGCATCAATGCTGAGTCCCCTCCGTAGCCGAAAGCAATTCAAAGCTATCACATAGCGATCGGCTTTGAGCGGCTTGGCTATCGCTTTAGCTTAATGTCCTAGTTATGCCTACACGAAATGTGTAAATGAGTAATTAAGGTTTATCTGTATTAACATGAAATAGATGCAAGAATAAGCTTTGTAAGAACCGTTTGTAGAAAGTAAGTAGAGAAAGTCATGAGAATGCAACCCATATTTTATAGAAAAGATTCGGTATGCCTGCATGTCAGTAAACAACATAACTCCAAAACGAAAAGTCAGTCAAATACCAAAATTGATATTTAAGTTCAGCATCTTTCAAAGATGTGGCATGAAGATTTTCAAGAAATCTTCCCCACCCCGAACAGCCCTTTACATGGAAACATTTTCCAAATTTGTTATTTTCTCAAAAATGGCTCTTACGATTTTGATTAATATACTCTCTGTTTAAGATATTTTCTTGACAAACGAAATATATATTTTGGATTTTCTGAGAGGAGCCTCTCAAGTCTTTTTCATTCTGAATGACTTTAGTATAACTGATAATCTGTAAAATATGGACAAAGTTTTACTACACAAGAAATGCAGACCCCGTTAAAGCACACAGTTTGACATACATATCTTTATGAAGTTAACTATTTTCCAGATATTTTTTGTTATTGGTTTGAATACATTTTATAACCGGGAAGTCGCTATTCGATTTGTTTTTGTCGCGGTCATACAAACAGCATGGCATTTCAAAGCTTCACGTCGTGAGATGCTTTTTTTGAAAATGTGAGTATCGTTTTATCTACGTATCCTATAACGAAATGTGTAAATGTGAATTTTTTCTTTTGGTATTTAATTAACGTCCTTTAACCGGGTAGACCATTACGGACGGTGAATAAACGAAATGTTCAAAATGATGCTCAAATGGGCCCGAGGTCCCTAGAGCTTAATTTACCTGACATTCATCTTCTCAGAATAAGAGGAAACCCTGAAAAAACTTTATCCAGGTAACCCACTCTAGGCGAGATTCGAACTTGGGACCTCTTGAATGTGAGGCAGACCCCCACACCACATAGATGGACTAAATGTGAATTGAAAGTTTATCTGGGTTATCAATAAGTAGATAGAAAAATAAGATTTACTAAAATAATTTGTGGAATGCAATACATTACATTTTTCTCGTGGTAATGCAAAGCGCGTGGAGTATCAAAGACACCACATTAAAATTTGACGATCGTTTTAGCTACTGCATTCTTCTTATGCTTACAGCGAGGTTTAAAAGAGTGTAATGACAGTTCATCTCAATTAACAAGAAGTCACAAGCCGTGTGTAGGTCAAGGTTGGAAAGGTTGAATCAGACTGAAAAATTCAATGCCATAGCCGGGATTTGAACTACGGACCTTCCATGTCCCGTCCATGTGGCGCCGCTATACCGCGTACGACTCGCATTCAGGAGATCTCTGGTTCGCTTCCCGGCGACCACCCACTCTCACCTATGGGGGTTTCAGGAGTTTTCCCGGATTGTCAGGCGAATGCTGGAATGGTTTCTCTTAGCCCCTGAATTTCCTGTCCCTCCATTTCGTTCCGTTCCTCATTTCACTCATCCCTCTACCCGTTAGGCCTGTTTCAGTGTTGGAAGTGTCGGCGATAGTATTGTGGTGCGACGTGGCAGCGAAAAAGGATGCTCTCTATGGAACCTTATCCGTCCCTGAGTCTTCGGCTGGTTGCTGGGGTTTACGCACTGCTCCTTGGGGGACCCCTCTGTGTGGGACGGGGTCTCCGGTTTGCCTGTCCAACTGTCGGGGCGTCTCAATCTGGAAACTTTAGGGATCCTGCCATTGCTGTGCAGCCACTCCTGGTTTCGACCGCCTAGTGTCTCTCACCTCATCCCTCCCTACCCGTGGGCGCCCCCTCGAAGGCACAGGCACAATATCTTCGTTCAATGGATTGGCGCCGAGTCCTCTCCGTTACATATTCCATTCCATTCCAGATCAGGGAACAGAAGCATTTTAAGTATTCAGAACGTGAATCGCAATACAAAGTATCTAAGTCTAACACCGTATGTTATGCTTTTTTTCTTTCTTCAGATTTTTAATTTCAAAGCAAGTTTACTTTTGAAAGCCATTGCATTTTCAGAATAGAGTGCTTTCAAATAAGGAACCAATTGCAACAAAAGCACATCAACCGTTTTGCATTAACACTTTTGTGTCACTATTTTGAAAATTTACCTTATGTGTCATCTAACCGAAAAAGCAGCTATACAGAAACTGCATATTTTAGTTAAGCGTTGCTTCCTCGTATCTATTAACATTTTCTCCTTTGAGATACAATAGTTGTTTTTACTCTACGTCCACTATATGGTTGGCACTGGTTTTCTTCCTTTCTCTTGTGAATGTGTGTAAGGGAGAATTATGCTTCAAATAAAACAATCTTTATTCGGTTTTCAGTAATAAACGCAAAATATATCTCATTTTGAAAAAATTGAATATTGCACTTAATTGTGTACTGCATCAACATTTTGACAGTAATATTACTTTTGCTTCCGTATTTTTAAAACGTTACTTGAATATTGTCAGAATTATTGAATGTGCCAACTGTATGGAATTACAAACTTAGCGCTAAACGTTGTGCTCAATCTCTATGAAGATTAAAAAGTAAAATAAACTTATATTCAAGATAATAAATACCCTCTGCTATAGGAGTTCGCGTAGAACAGTCCATTGCGTGGTAATTATGAAATTGTTATTATTATTATTATTATTATTATTATTATTATTAGCAACAAACTTAAAAACAATATATACATTATGTGAAACTTCTTTCTCAAGAAAATTACTTAATGCATCTTAAACTTCTGTAGCACCTTCATAGATGGTGCAATATTTGCCTTTTAAACAGCATATTATGTAAACAAAATGTTAAGTTATTTCGCTTGTATGGATCTAGTAAACAGAAAATTATTTAGTTTCATCTTCTTTCCTTTTAGAGTCAGGTCGCTGAATTATACGAGCATACGCAAATGTAAATGTGACCTTTGAGACGATACCGGCGCTTGCCTGTCGTCTATAACCAGGCATGACCAGTCGAGTATGTCTATTCCTTCCCCCCTCTTCCTGTGTACCCCCTAGCCACCTGAAAACATTTGGAGCCTTCTGTATGCATCCAACAATCAGTGATATTGTGTTTCCTGAAATACTTAACATAGGTGGCCGTTGTAGCGTTTGTCATCGTCTGACTAGTATTTTTCAGTTTGATTTAAGCAGCTATTATAATTTAAACAGTTTTTATAAAATGGCTATAATACATAAATTAATTAGTATAGGCCTAAAATTTTATAGAATGTTTTAAGTTTCAACGTTTCAATACTAATTTATTAAAGATAATTCCATTTCATTGTATTTTCACATTTTAGGAGCAACTGCTTAAATAAATGCGTAACAGTCAGTAAGTCCACAATGTTATTTTACAGTTAGCGTGAGACCTGAATTCGGTTCTGTTACATTCAGTGTACAGATGTGAATGTTTCATGTAACACCGGATAAAGTGTGTATTTAGTTATTTTTAGTTCTAGTTTGTTTCATTAAATTATGTTAATATGTGATCTGAATAGAACATTATTTCTAAGGAGCCTGGCACACAAACCAGAAAGCGGAAAACGAAAGCTTTAACTGAACTGGTGCAAAACTTTAGTGTAGTTGTTTATTACAATATGACTAGTGTCAACATTATAAACAAGATGAGATTTAATAACAATGATGAAGAGGAAATACAGGATTGGATTGTGAAGCGGAGGAGATTCGGCACTGAACCAGAAATGAGGATACTGAATCAACGCCCCACGGGAGGCGACCTCGGGAGGAAGGGATGAAGTCAAGGGAGACACCGGGCGACCGGACCCAGGAGTGACGGTACAGCAATGACAGGGTCCCACAGTTTCCATATATAGATGCCTCGGTAGTCGGACAGGCAGACCGAGGACCCCGCCCCATATAGGGTCCAACGCCCCTTTCGGGGGCGGTAGTTATATCCCGGCAACCAGCCGAAGGCCGAGGGACGGAGAAACTTAACATAAAGCATCGTTTTCCCTGCCACGCTGCACCGAAACCCCATCGCCGTCGTTTCCAACCCAGAAATAGACCAAACGGGGTGAATGATGAATGAAATGATTAATGGAACGAATTGGAGGAACAGGAAGTTCGAAGGGTGAAAGAAACCACTCCAGTATTTGCCTGACGACCCCAAAAAACCGAAAAGACCCCTGGGTCAGAGCGAGCGGTTGCCATGGATAGAACCCGGAACTTCCCGAATGCGAGCCACAGACGTTACCGCTTGAGCCATCCCGCTCGGTAAACACACCTTAGTGCAGAGGAATATTCCAGTAATCTCATCACAACACAAGACGCATTAACCTGTTTCATTAGCAGATGATTTTCAAATAGATAATTTTGTATGATATTAGTCTGTGGTCCAACCTCGCATCTTAAATTCGAGGCCAGAACATCACAATGGACAACAAAGGAAAAGTCACTGGCGCTTATTCACGATTTCCATTCGATGTTCCAAAAAATCCCTAAAATAAACTGACAAATTACAGCCTCCGCAAACCTTCTCTGTATTATTATACAAGGAAGCTATCCAATAACACACTATCACAAATGTTGTAGCTTTTGTATTCTGAAGAGGATGATAATGATGATGATGATGAAGAATCAAGTTTATTACTTTTGTTATAAACCGTTCGATCACAATCTGGCGAAAATGGGTTTAACAATTGGAAACACATTGGCAAGTACTTAAGACAGTAGGAAACCACAAATGAACATTTTTTATGCTTTGGAAAATGGCGTGATTCTTTAAAGCATATTCATCATCTTAAAATTTATGACAATTAGTTTCAATGCCAAGCACAGAAAGAGCCATTACATTGGAGAAGAGTTTAGAACGTTTTATTGAAATAATGTTTCTCTCAGCATAATTGGGCGTTCAGGGGAAGGAATGGCGATAACATTAGACCTTGTACAGCTTCTTGTGAAATATGACCTGGTCAATGCAGAACGTATCTGAAGAATTAAGACAAAATAACTACATAACCATTATCTATAACATTGTGCAAAATCAACGTTTAACAGTTTCTTGGAACCTAAGTAAAGCACTCGATTATCCAGAATAAGTTACTTGTTTGTCGCTAGGAATAGTTGTCATTAACTTTAAGAATGATTGACTGTACAGAAGAAATCATTCAAATTAATGAGCGTTTCCTTTCTTTCTGACCATTATTTTATTCAACGGAAGATGGATTAGCTACTTCACATCTAGGAGAGAATGAAAACTAAGGACTTAATATAAACAACTGCTGAAGACAATGTCCTGATAATGATGCCAGCATGGTTGGAAAGAAGAGAGGAGTACAAATACATTCCTAGATAAATACCATAGGGCTTATTTAATACGTGTGGGTGTCATTCACCTAATTTATTTACCTGCATTAGTTCTCACTTCCAGTGAACGTATCTCTGCTTGATGTATTGTGAAATCTATTTCCCCATTCTGTAATTAAACAAAAAGATGTGCAATTTTTAAGGATAGTGATAAGTAGAGGATATAGGTCCATCCTGGCGCACTTTTGCGTTTATATGGGAAAGGATAGGGAATACGAGGGTATATGCGGAGGTTCACGGAGGAAAATGCGTTTATATGGGGAAGATAGGGACTACGAGGATCGATGCTAGGCTAGATAGAGGTTGAAGGAATGAGGATGTGCTTTATATGAGAGATACGTGGAATACGAGGAGAAGTGTTGGACTAGATAGGGGTTGAGATGTGGAATATGCATTTATATGGGAAAGATAGGGAAAACGTGAACAGAGGCTAGGATAGACAGATGCTGAAGCAGGGGGAATATGAACATATTTACAGGAGAGATAGGGGATACGTGGAGAGGTACTAGACTATTCAGGGTTTGAAGGGTAGAGTATGACTTTTTATATGAAGAGACGAGGAAAACGAGGGTATATGCTAGGTTGAGAGAACCTTCAAGGAGGAAAAAATGCGTTTATATGGGAGAGATAGGGAAAACGAGGAGAGTGAGATATGCTTTATACGACAGAGATAGGGCATACGAGGGGAGGTGCTAGTGCAGACAGAGGTTAAGGAGTACGGTATACGTTTATATGAGGAATATATGGAAAAGGGGGGGCAGGCGGTATGATAGACAGAAGCTGGGCCACTTTTACGTTTATATGGGAAAGGATAGGGAAAACGAGGGTAGATGCGACAGTTCAAGGAGGAAAATGCGTTTACAGGGGAGAGATAGGGAATACGAGGGCTGATGCTGAGCTAGTCAGATGCTAAAGGAGGGAGGGATACGCTTTATACGAGAGAGATAGGGAATACAAGGAAAGATGTTATACTATACAGGACTTGAAGGGTAGAATATGGCGTTTTATATGAGCGAGATAGCGAACCGAGGAGAGGTATTAGGATAGGAGTTTTGAATGATAGAGTAGGCGTTTATATGCGAGAGATAGGGTATACGAGGGTCGATGCTAGGCTAGACAGGGTTGAAGTAGGGAATGCGTCTTATATGAGAGAGGTAGGGGAATATGAGGAGAAGTGCTAGGCTAGACAGGAAGGTCTGAATGACAGAGTATGCGTTTATATGGGAAAAGATAGGGAAAACGAAGGTAGGTGCTAGGTTGAGAGAGTCTTCAAGGGGGAAAATGCATTTATATGAGATCGGTAGGACATATGAGGAGAGGTGCTAGTCTAGACATGGGTTGAGGAGCATAGTATACGTTTATATGGGAGAAATATGGAAAACGGGAGAGATACAAGGATAAACAGGGGTTGAAGGAGGAGGAATGTAGGGTTATACGGTAATATAGAGAGTAATTCGATTATAAAACTTTTATCATCCAGCGCTGCAACACTTTTATATACTTATTTTCTAAGCCTTACAAACTTTATATATGTTAAACTAGTGCGCGAACCGGAGAGAGACAAACTGTATATCGGTTTACAGCGAAGTATACGTCTTAACCTATTGCCACCATGTTTGCTCTGGATCTTCTAATTGTCTATTCATTCCTAACATCATCTAACGTAACCAACAATAACCACGTAACACAACATAACATAACAGCATGACAAGAGGTCGCACTAACTAACATAAGCACGTATCCTCGTAACATCACGTGACATCTCGTAACCAGAAAGGTTACACGACGTAGCAACCATGTAACCACGTAACAAAACGTAAGAACAACACGTAACCAACCCATTGCTAAGGCAATCTAAACTAATTCATCCTTCATAACTTAGACAATAAGTACGAGAGCCTAGCCTAGATTAACCCGACCAATCCTAAACGTTCCTCTCATCATCTATTCTACTCAGGCATCGACTAACCTAATCTGGCAAACCAAAGATAACCTCAACTTTCTTTTAGTGAAATTGCAATGTTTTATTCAGGTTTTATTATTCGAGAGTTTTAATTGAAAAGTTTACGTCAACATACCTTTATTTTAGTTTGTTGTAGGCGTCTCTCCCCTTTTTATCTAGGCTTGAGACTAGCACTAGGATTGCTCCTAATGGCAGGGTTACCACCTTCCCTTCCATCTTCTTCTTTCTTCATCGGTCGTCAGCTAGCTGCATATACAGCACACGGATAACCTTCATTTTTTTAAGATTGTAGACTCACCAGAAAATCTTCATATTCGACTTACATTCTCTTATGCACTACTTGTAATGCTGTAATGTCCATAGGCGTATGTCGTTATACCGTCCTCAGCAATAATTCTTTTATCGTCGTATGGTGTCAATGTAATTTTATTCACTTGTACTGTGGCAAGAGCATGCTGTCGCGACAGGATCAGATTCATGGGCGTTCTGATAATTTCTCTGGTTTTAAGGCAGTCAGTATAGCTCTCGAACGTGACGTACTGCTTAATAGCACTACGTTTTATACCTTTAATCTTTTTTATCATTGAACCGTCGATATCTAGGGCATACATTTTAGGTCGTAGCCCTACAAAGCGTTGAATGATTTTACCATTAGCCTCATCTTTAAATTTCCCAAGTACCTTCTTGTTTAGAGGTGAATAGCATATATGGCTTGTAGGATAATCAGCAGTATCTAGGTGCTCAAGAAAACGTAGCTTATCCTGGTACACATCTTCAGTTGTAACACGATGAATGAACGAATCAGTGTCCATATACATAAGCTTCAGGTTTTCAGCTCCATAATACGGTAGCAACACATCATAGTGATACCGGTACATTAATGTCTTGGAGATATACAACACACCTCATACCGATGTATATAGGCTTGTTGAACACGATCTGTCGGGAGGCCATATGTACAGCAGCTAGATTAGAAGCATATATAGTCCTGTCGATAAACGTTGGCTTTGCAATTAACTTTTCCAGAGTCTTCTCATTTGTCACCAGCCGTATATCCATACGATTACGCAGGTTCTCCAGAGTTTTTCCGAACATAGCATTGTTGAACAATTTGTAGAGATCCTTCTCAAAATCATTTGAGGCCTGTTGTCGTAGTCTGTTGTTAAATTCCACATACGGTTTTAACCATCGAGACTGTTGGAATTGTAGCACACGATGGATTTTTGTTAACCGTAGTCCATGATCAAGAGCTTGCTTCAACGCCATGTAATGTAGTACATACTTATTTCGAGGTCCTAGATGAGGTATCAGTTTCTTTGTAGGAGAGTCCTTAGGCGTCATACACTCAGGCAGGAAAGGTAGATCGTTGTGTAGATCGTGAAGTTCTGCAGGATACTCGACGTCGACTTCTAATATGTAGCCGTAAGGATCATCTTCTTGTAGTCTTTCTAAGTCAATTTTTTCAGGTGATACCCACTCAAATCCACCATAAGGGAGAGCGTGACTCATTGCCCACCCATATTGGTTGTTGGCGTCCTCATAGGTAATAAATTGGGTTGGTCTCGACGGATCATACTTCTCCATGTAGGTGTTATTAGCCTCTGCATAGCGGTGGGAAACTTGACATAAACCTCCTCTTATACCAGATTCCACCATGAGTAATTGATCATAATCCTGTAACAATTCCAGCTGAATTCCAGTGTACAGTAACATGGCATCCCATGTAAGTCCTGGAGAGGTGAAATAATGTGCAGGGTCGACTTTGTGTGTTTTGAGTGTTTGCTCCCTAAATGTCTCAAAGACATCAGCTAGGAGAAGCACATCAGAGATTAAGTAGAGGTCGCTGTACTCGCCCAGGTTTCTGACATTAAACAGCTCCCATACATTTTTAGCATGATCGTAGTCAGCATCACTAATTTCCTCTTCATTTAATTTATTGTAGAAGGAGTCCTTAGGAGGTAAGCAGGTTTCGTTCAAGACGTCCCATGAAGTGATGTAATCATAGGGAAATACACCCTTACGGGTCATCAACTTCAACTTGTCTTCTCCGAAGTACTTCAATGTTTCAGGATACGATGTTAGATTTTTTACCAGCTTATCCAAGCTTGTACTCAGGAACCGAAAACTATCCACAAACCGGAGCTTTATATCTCCAACATACTTGGAGAATGATATATAGCTTTCTTCAGAGCTAGGAATTACTTCCACCCGCTCACTTGTACATCCCAGCTCCTTAACAATGAAGTGTGAGTCATATCCACTGAGGTTGTGCATGAAGACAGGGATATATTTAGGTGTTTTGCAGGCTAAATTACATTCATTATGCAGACTCCCCCGATATTCACCACTGATGTGATCATGGTCGCGTACTTTATAGTTCTCTTCAGTAAAGGTTTTTCCACACAAGTAGCATACTGTAGAGGCGTTAAAATCCATCTGCTGTTGATCTGTAAGTTTCAGGGGCATGACAGATTTGTATATATTATTAATCTCCTTTGCAAGGAATGACAGGTATTCCATAAACTTCTGAGCAGAATCAACCCCACGATATACATAGGGATGCTTAGGAAGACCAGTTTCCAGATGTTCAACGTTGGTTGATGGTTTAACGTAAACACAGAAGCTCATTGCTGTGTGCTCTTGATAAGGGGTTGTATAGGAAGTTTCAGGACTGGGAATTGAGACGGTAATTTGTATCACAAATTACTCAGATGTGGTTAACGATAATAATATGAATATGTATTTTTATGTGATATTGATTTCAGATGTTTATTAATTGTAATTATTAATGGTAAATAATAATATTCGGCTCTACTGAAACTGTTAACAATAACAATACTGCAATGAAGGGTTTGAGTTGTTTATCGTTACCGGGAACCAGGAAGTTACGTAATGTTTCGCGCCTTTTCAGTAAAAAAAAGCTTCCAGAATGTTCTATAAAAGTAATATGTATTAGTGGTTTTCATTGGATAGTAAAATAGACGCTAATGTTGGCGCGTTTTATTGGCCAATAGCAATTCATTTATAATCTTTAGGTGTATCTTAAGGCAAGCATATAAATAGCAATGCTCGAAGTCGAGCGTCCCCCAGTTCGGCAAGATTCACGAAGCATTACACATCGTCTTCCGTAGTTACACGTTGGCCGCTCAGTTCATCAAAGATTCGTGTACACTACGTGACTACATGTTGCCTATCGGTCCTTAAGTTCGTCAAATTACACGCAGTGAAAATCATTAAAGATCTAAAATATTACAAAGTCACTTATATACAAAAATTGAAGTACGCGAGTTAAAAGTGAGAAGTTATGATAAACAGTTTCAGTATGGCGATTATCTAGACAAACCTGTGAAAGTGTTAGTGCACGTGTTCGACAATAAAACATTATAAAACACATTTCTTCACTAGTAATTTTTTGGATAAAAGATTCCTTTTCCGCTTCACACCCTGCAAGAATTAAATGCCTACCTAAATAGCTGGCCGGAAGACAATATACATAACCTTAAAACTAATTCATACAAATTGCTACACCAGATGGAGTTAAACGGACCAGACCAACGAATGACGTCACACAAGATGGTTCCACGCGTGAGGTAAACGACATTACGTGAGAAACATTATCCACCACGTGGTGCTCTGAAACATATATACAATTTGTCTTATCGCAAATTGGCGCATCAACGTGGAGCGACAACTAGGAAAGGAAGGCTAGACGACTAGGAAAGGGACAAGAATAACCAGGAAGAGGCGAAAGCAGCAGTGAAACGACCTACAAGACGCAGATTCCAAGACAGAAGGGTAATTCAGCTACAAGAAAACATCGAAACGACGTAGATTCATCACGATACAACGCAGAAGCGACATACAAACCTAGGAGAATGGGGCAGAACGCTGGACATCAAAACTACAGCATCAGACAGCATCAAAAAGGTAATTAAATGATATTGAGGAGCGGTAGGATAATAAAAACAATGGCTACCAATAATACGGAAGAAATAATTATGGAGGGAGATAGTGTAACAGTTAGCTGTGATCCAATACAAAGTACAGGAAATAGTCCAGACTTTTTGGGGTTTGAAGATGAAAATGTTAGTGCAGAAAGTGAGAGTAGAATAGCAGGAAATGTTAATCTTGATACTATTGTGATGATGGAAATGCTGAGAAATATGAAGAGGGAATTGAGGGAAGAATTAAGGGAAGATAGTAGTAAGAGTAATGAGAAAATGAGGGAAGATCTTAGTAAGAAAATAGATCAAAACAGGGAAGATCTTAGTAAGAAAATAGATCAAAACAGGGAAGATATTGATAGGAGTTTAGAACAAAAACTAGATCAGAATAAGAGAGAATTGAGGGAAGATATTGGTAAAAGCTTAGAGCAAAACAGGGAAGAGATTGAAAAGAAATTCATGGAGCTAGATAGTAGTATGATTAAAATGAAAAATGAAAATCAGGAGATGATAGCAAATGAGATAGGCGAGGTTTCAAAGAAAATGTTAGACATGAGCAGGGAAATATCTAACCAAAAAAATGAGGTTAATGTAAAATGTACAGAGCTAGGTAGCCGAATGAGTAGCATTTCAAGTGAGTTAAAAGGGATGATGGAGGCTACAAATGCAGATTTAATACAGGTGCAAGTTAATTTCAGAGGGGAAATATCTGAAGTTCAGAAGGAGTCAGAAAAACAGAGAAATAAATTGTCTGATGAAGTTAAAGATTTGTCTAAAGATTTGAATCAAAAGCTAACTTCTGAAATTAACAAACACCAAACTGTTCAAAATGAGAATAATAAAAAATTGGAACAAACAATAGAAAATCTGCAGTGTACTGTAAATAGGTTAGAATTGAATTCAAGGGCAAATATATGTGATGTGCATGTGTCAGATGTACAAAATAATGATAGAGGTAGTTCCTCAGGTATGACAAATAATGTGAGTGATGCGGCAGCTTCATCTATAGCTAATGCTGAAACTCAGAGTGCACAAGTTACACTAGAGAATTTAAATATGGGAATAGGGAATTTGCAAAATTACAATCATATCTTAAGTGATTTTCCACTTCCAAAATTTAATGAAAACTCCAGTCCAGTACAATTCATTGCAGAATTATCAGAGTATTTTCAAATTAAAAAGATACCTGAAGCATTGAAAATGATAGTTGTCAAAAGATGTTTGGACCAGAAAACCTTAGATTGGTTACAAATGGTATCAGGGGGCGAAATTTCATATGAATCCTTTAAGAGATTATTCATGAACAGATTTTGGAATGTAACGGTACAGCAAAGAATACGAGCAATGCTTAGTCATGGTCAATTTAATCCACGAGAGGGAATATCGATGACTGATTACTTACTAAAACATGCAAGTCAGGTTAGAAACTTGTCACCTCCAATCAGTGAGGAAGATTTTGTGAGTTTGCTCGCAAGGCATTATCCTATCAGGATACAAAATTACTTATTGATTGCAAAACCACGGAACATCTATGAGATGACAGAATTAATAACAGCTTTGGAACAACAGGAAGAAGATATGTCTCGGGAGTGGGAACATAGATTTTTAGATGTACGAGATAGAAGAAATTACCAAGGTAGTTATCAACAAATAAGAGGACAAGACAGACATCATGAAATTAATACCAGACAACGGTATCAATCATACGTTCCACAATTTGAAAGATCAAGGATAGATAGGAGACCAGGCCGGCAGGAACAAATAAATTATGTCCGGACAGAAAGATTGCCTGAAAGAGGCCAAAATTATGGAAGGAGGTACACTAGACAGAGAGGAAATTTCACTCACTGGAGGGAAAATAATAACCGAGAAAGATCTGAGGAACGGCAAGAAAATTACGTGCCAAGGGGACAAAATGTCAGAAATCGAGGATTTCGAACTCGAGGAAGGGGAACTCAAAACAATGGTAGCGACACGGAGATAGATTTAGCGCCTGTTAGGAATGGCAGTCCCGTACGTGAACATGGAAATAACCAGGAAAACTGTTAACAGACTCCTGTGTAGTAGGTTCTCAGGACGTCTTTAATAATTCAGTATCCATTACCAATACAAATCATACACCTACACATACACCCTGTAATAAGATTACAGCAACAAAAGATAAGGGAGAAAATTTTGAGTCACCTCATGTTAGAATGGAAATTGCGAAGAAAGAAATCATTGCAACTATAGATTCTGGTTCATCAGCTTCAATTTGCTCACAGAAATTTTACATAAATTTGATTAATGAAGGTAACAAAATTATGGCTCTTCCCACTAGTAATTTAGTTTGTCGTGTTGCAATTGGAAGAACTACACAGGTCATAAAAACACAAGCTCTACTTAGCATACTTATTGGCGGAGAGAATTTTGAGGTTATGTTTCTAATTGTAAACCATCTGATTTGTGACATAATTATAGGATGTGACTTCCTACATGAATATGAAGCATGTATAGATTTTAAACATGAAGAGTTAAAAATAACAAAAGAAGGTAGAGAAATAAGGGTACCATTTATAAAAGAAGAAATTTCTGTAATCGAGATGACAAAGGATGAGAAAAATATTTGTGACCAAGAATTTTTTGTGCAAATAACAGAAACTGATAGAAATAATCAAATAAAGCAGGTAGTCACAGAATATGAAGGGAATACCACGCCATATTTTCAACAGCTAGCAGAAATGCCAGAAGAAGTAGAGAAATGTGTAATCCAAACAAAAGACGACCATGTGAGCGAGACAAACAACAGCAGGAAAGAGAAGAGAAATGAGGAAATAATACACAAGTGTGAAGAAGCTTATAATCTTACGATAATGCAAAAACAAATCCTTCATGATGTTTTGATGAACAATAGTTCAGTATTTAGTAATATCCCAGGCAGATGTAATGTATATCAGCATACATTTCAAGTAGAAGACGTACCACCATATAGGCACAAGTATGACAATTTACCTATAAGTCTTCGAGACAAAGCTAGACAATTAATAAATAGCATGTTAGAAAATGGGATTATTGAGCAAAGTAATTCTCAATACATAAATTCAATCTGCTGGAGTATTAAACGAGATGGTAGTTTGAGATTAACTTTAGACGGTAGATATGTCAACAAATATATGAAACCAGATCATTTTCAAAGTGAGGGAATTGAACAACTAATTACAAAACTTTCAAGAGGAAGATTTCTGACATCCATTGACCTCACTGCATCATATTGGCAAGTGGAATTAGATCCGCAAGTGCGTGATTACACTTCATTTCAGTACTCAGGGATTCAGTATCGCTTTTGTGTAAATCCTTTTGGTTTAAAAAACTCGGGAAGTGGATTTTTGAGAGCCATTCACAATATCTTTGGAAATTCTGCAGATGACTTTTTAATAAAGTATATTGACGACTTCTTAATCATTAGTCAAACATTTGAAGAACACATGAATAATGTCCATTATGTGTTAAATAAACTACAACAACATGGTATGACTGTGAACATACTAAAATCAAAATTTTGTGTTAAGGAAATAAATTTTCTGGGTTATGTAGTGGATGAACGAGGTATAAGACCTGATCAGAAAAGAATAGAAGCAATAATGAGAATTCCGCCACCCAGGAACGTAAAACAAATTAGACGTCTCTTAGGGGTATTGAACTTTCAGAGTAAGTTCGTACCAAGATATTCGGCGGAGATAGAACCACTGCGGCAGCTACTCCGAAAGAACAATAAGTGGAGATGGACAGAGGAGCATCAAAAATGTTTTGAGAGAGTAAAGGAACTATTTGCTAAGTCCATATTACTTGAAAGGCCCAGAGAAGATTTGGAATATGAAATTTATGTCGACGCATCAATGCAAGGATACGCCGGAATTTTAGGACAGCGAGACATCAACAATGACTTTCACGTCATTAGTACAGCTTCAAGAGGACTTACAAATATTGAGAGGAATTCTTCAGTGACTCAGCTAGAAATTGGAGCACTATATTTCTCATTAATTCGTTTTAAAACCTATATTTATCAGAAAAAGGTGAAGGTGTATTCAGACCACATAAGCTTAACTTTCATACAACGGTGTAGATTATGTAGTGGAAAACTTGCTAGATATATTCATGCAATATCTGCATTCGATATTGAGATTATCCACATTCCTGGCAAAAACAATACCTTCAGTGATTTGCTGTCAAGATTGAACTACAACCCACAAATTCCCGAAAATATTGAAAGGCCTAGAAATGAAGTCAAAATATTGACAATTGAAATTCCTTTAAGCAAAGAAATGATTAGAAATTTGAAAAATATGGGGGAAATTCAAAATGAGGATGCAAAATTATTTGAACTTAAAGAAAATGCACCATTGATTGAGGAGGCAAAGAAAGAAATTATAGCAATTCGAGATGGGACATTATACAAAAAGCATGGAAAAGAAATGCCTAGTTGGAAGGTAATGGTTCCGAAAAGCATGGAAAAGGAACTAATTAAGAATTTTCATGAAGGGTTAGCACACTCCGGGACGGACCGAACAACTTCTATGATTTTAGAGAATTTATACATATCCAAATTGCGTCAGAAAGTTCGGAAATTTATATCGTGCTGCAACCTGTGTCAGAAGGCAAAGCAAATAAATGCAGCATATGCATTTGAAACTAATTCGGTTATAAGAGATAAGCCGAGATGTGTAATTAGTATTGATATTCATGGTCCGATGCCTCCAAGTCAATTTGGAAATAAATATATATTTGTCTGTTATGATATATTCAGCAAATATGTAAGAATCTACCCTTTGAGAAAACCTACAGGTTTAGCATGTTTGAATAGATTACTTAAGTCATATGTGATAGAAGAAGGACCTATTCAATCTGTATTGAGCGATAATGCTTCGTACTTCACAGGAAAAAAATTTATGGATGGACTGAAAGAAAATGGCATTAAACAATATTTTTCGTCAAGATACAGACCGAACTCCAACCCAGTGGAGAGGGAAATTAAGGAAATTTCAAATTATTTAAGGGTGTTATGTCATCGAAAACACACCCAATGGTATGGATACGTGAACTTCGTTCAGAATCTACTAAATGAAACCATAAACAATGTGACAGGATATAAACCATGTGAACTCAAGTTGGGAAAGAAGATCAATACAATGTGTAAAACAATCCCAGGAGCCATTCCAGATGCGCATTCGATACCACCAACAGAAGAAGAGATGTTCCGAAAAGCATTTGAGAGGATGAAGAAAAGAGCCATAAAAAGAAAAATGAAACATGAAGAAAAGAAGAGAAAGGAATGGAGGATCAAAATAGGAGATTTAGTTTTGGTTAAAACCAAGAAATTGTCCGACAAAGAAAATAAACTTTATTGGCGAATGTTTCTCAAATACCATGGACCATATGAAGTTATTAAAGTATATGGAACTAACACATATGAGTTATGTAATCCAACAACTCGAAAAAGCATAGGAAAGTTTCATATTGAGATGCTAAAACCATACAACTATGAAGATCATGGTGAAACAAAAGACAATGATGATAAATAATAAATGCTGAATAGTTAAAGACGAAATGCAGAGCAATGTAT
The DNA here is from genome assembly GCA_030765065.1 of Deroplatys truncata. Taxonomy (NCBI): domain Eukaryota; kingdom Metazoa; phylum Arthropoda; class Insecta; order Mantodea; family Mantidae; genus Deroplatys; species Deroplatys truncata. The sequence continues at coordinate 376,653,146 of CM060990.1, forward strand.
TGGAACGTAAGAGGGTTAAATAAATATGTATGTCATAGGAATGGAAAAATAAATTTTAGACATGACTAAATGTTTGAGAGGAAAATAACATTTTATTAGTAACTGAACATGTGAAACAAAGCATGATATCATATTAAATTAAAAGTACGTAAATACAATTCAAAGAGTATTGTTAAAATAAAATTCAGAATAACAAAAATTGGTAAAAAAAAAAAAAAAAATAATTAAAAACCAATATTTATGTAGTAAATAGAACATGTGAAACATTGTCTAGATTTAAGAGATGTAAATATTTGTGTTGAGGGTGAATATTTTGGTACATATGTATAATAATTACCAAAAATCTTAAATGTATAAATTTTTGTCAACAATGTAAGAGGATAAACAATTTTTGTAACACTAGTTAAATAGTTTAGGGTATAGTATTTGCTATAAAAAAAAATTTGTGATATCAGATTAATATCTAAATTAATTAAACCAGAGCCAGTAAGTAGTGGCGAGATAAAACATATGTCGTGTGTTAAACGCGTGTGAAGTGTAAAGTGAAAGTGATAGCGTGTGTTCCAAGATTTAGGAGACTAAAAACACAAATTATAAAAATTTCAAAACAGGTTATAAATATTTATAATTATGTTTCTAGTGGGGCATATGAGACGGTAATTTGTATCACAAATTACTCAGATGTGGTTAACGATAATAATATGAATATGTATTTTTATGTGATATTGATTTCAGATGTTTATTAATTGTAATTATTAATGGTAAATAATAATATTCGGCTCTACTGAAACTGTTAACAATAACAATACTGCAATGAAGGGTTTGAGTTGTTTATCGTTACCGGGAACCAGGAAGTTACGTAATGTTTCGCGCCTTTTCAGTAAAAAAAAGCTTCCAGAATGTTCTATAAAAGTAATATGTATTAGTGGTTTTCATTGAATAGTAAAATAGACGCTAATGTTGGCGCGTTTTATTGGCCAATAGCAATTCATTTATAATCTTTAGGTGTATCTTAAGGCAAGCCTATAAATAGCAATGCTCGAAGTCGAGCGTCCCCCAGTTCGGCAAGATTCACGAAGCATTACACATCGTCTTCCGTAGTTACACGTTGGCCGCTCAGTTCATCAAAGATTCGTGTACACTACGTGACTACATGTTGCCTATCGGTCCTTAAGTTCGTCAAATTACACGCAGTGAAAATCATTAAAGATCTGAAATATTACAAAGTCACTTATATACAAAAATTGAAGTACGCGAGTTAAAAGTGAGAAGTTATGATAAACAGTTTCAGTATGGCGATTATCTAGACAAACCTGTGAAAGTGTTAGTGCACGTGTTCGACAATAAAACATTATAAAACACATTTCTTCACTAGTAATTTTTTGGATAAAAGATTCCTTTTCCGCTTCACACCCTGCAAGAATTAAATGCCTACCTAAATAGCTGGCCGGAAGACAATATACATAACCTTAAAACTAATTCATACAAATTGCTACACCAGATGGAGTTAAACGGACCAGACCAACGAATGACGTCACACAAGATGGTTCCACGCGTGAGGTAAACGACATTACGTGAGAAACATTATCCACCACGTGGTGCTCTGAAACATATATACAATTTGTCTTATCGCAGAATACACGTATGACATGGAGTGAGAATACTCTCAAAATCCGCATAGATGACATAAGGTACTTTCAGCATCCTCTCCACATTTTTAAACTGTACAATTGATTTCTCCTTTGTAGGCATAACTACCCTTGCAACACCATGCTGATTACAGATGGCTGCATGTTCTTCCAGTTTTTCCAGCCCACTTCGTCCATATCGATTGTCAAAATGTGTAAAGCACCGCTTACAGGTATATATCACTCTACCATGCTTAGTTTTTTGACGTCGAACGAGCTTCTCAAAATTCTTGATATATACATAGTGATGTTTTCCACTACTGTCACTCAATAGCAGGAGGTCACAGTGGTCAGGTAGTTCAGTGTCAGCAACCTTTATCGGATGCACTTCATGCTTCTCATCCAGACCGCAGACGTTGTTAGACATCCTATTAAGCTTCTCAAATTTAGGTATTTGAGAAAGTGGAGTAGGATAGGAAACACAGCTGAAGTCGTACTTATCTTGGAATTGTTCGTATTTGCTCACCCGTTGTGCATCCTTCTCAACGAATTTGGCCAATACAGAGTACATGAAACATAGCTCATCAGTTAAATTCTGGATGTTATTGCAGGCTTTTCTTGCTTCAACAGATGGAGGTAGGGGTATGTAGCTACTTCCTCGTAGCGGATTGTACTTGTTAATACGAAGGCGCACCCCTTCCACAGCAAGCAGAGCCCAGTTGCTACCCTTTAGTTGTGATTCCTCCATTTCAGTAACCAATTTCTTCATTTTGGTTTCCAGCATAGAGTCCAGATCCGTTTCTAGGAAAACAGCTTGATTTCTGGTTTTAAATGTCTTTTCACAGGTTTCTCCGATACTGTTAACAAATCTACACTCAGCTAACAGATTAATTTTCAAACTCTTGTGAATACCAAGCTCTTTATGCACAGCCTGGATTATCCGCTGTTTTGCTTCATGCAGGTATATATTCAGGTCCTTAGTCGATTCACATCGTATAAAATACGATTTCAAACGTCCATGGAATGAAGTTTCATATTCTTTCATGTCACACTCCTCCATTGCAGATAACAACTCTTGCTTTGACGGTTCTAATCTACGTTTCTTCTCAGGTCTGTTTATTTCACACGCATCTTCGTGTCGACGACCCTTATAACTGTCTTTGAAGGCTACATTACAATATTTACACTTGAAGAGCTTTTTACAACGTAGCTCATGTCGTCTTTTATCATATCCACGGAGGAACTTCTTACAGCATTTACCACAAGAATATCCCGAGACACTAGGAATGATATCCTTATACGAGGACTTATTCATTTTTCTTCTTGATATAATAAGGTATTTACCTTTCTTCAAGGAAATGTTCGTCTCTTCACCTTGATATCACTTAGAAAGCTGATTATTTTCTGAGAGAACAGCGATGTTAACACCTCAGAGATGATCAACAGAATGAATTTCAATGCTAGAGGTTGCTCTATTTATAGAGTAAGCACGAACCTTTATGCATCAATTATATAACGTATTAACCCTTCTTCAAGGAAATGTACTCTTCTTCACATTGTTAACACCTTAGATTATTTTCTGAGAGAACCGCGATGTTAACACCTCAGAGATGATCAACAGAATGAATTTGAATACTCAAGTTCGCTCTATTTATAGAGAAAGCACGAACCCTTTTTTAATCAATTATATCCTGATTATTAATACTAAAAACGGTGATGAAGCGTGTAAGCTCTTATATATTTCAATTCGTGTTACACTGATGTTCGAGCGTCTCCGTATAGCTTAGTATGCTTAGAGAGAAAGTGTAAAGTATTGTGAAGATGTATCTATTGTTCGGCTATAATCGTGCAGATTCGGAGAGCTTGACTCGTGAAGGTGATGAACGATCCGTTGACCGAGCAGGAGGCAAGCATTCCCTCCGCGCAACGAAACCTAGATGCAAATGAAAGAAAATCGTGATAGATGAGAAACCACCCAGACATTCGCCTGCAGACCATGGAAAACCATGAAAAATATGTCAGAGCGAGCGTCCAACGGAACTCGAACCAGGGACTCTAAAAGCACAAGGAAAAGATACAAATTATATAGAACGAAAGGAAATCGGTGTCGATGAGAAACCACTCCAGCATTCGCCTGCAGACCAGGGAAAACCTTAAAAAATATGATGTCAGAGTGATCAACCAACCGGAATCAAACAAAAGACCTTAGAAGCATACAGGTTAAGATGTAAATCAAATAAAAATGCAATAAAATCGTGCTAGATGAGAACCCACCGAGACATTCGCCTACAGACCAGGGGAAATCATGAAAAAAAATCAAAGGGCTGAGCGACTGGCGGATAGAGTGTGCGAGCGACAGGGAAATCAAACAAAAGGTCTCTAGAGACAAAAAAAAGATGCAAATGAAAGAAAATCGTGATAGACGGAAAACCACGCAGGCATTCGACAGCAGATCAGGGAAAACCATGAAAAATCGAAATCGGAGTAAACAATTGATTGAAATCCAACCCGGAACCCTAGAAATTTACGTGAAAAATGGATTGAAAGGGAATCGTGATAGCAAATACCACTACAACATTCGACAGCAGACCAGGGAAAACCATGAAAAATCGAGATCGGAGTAAACAATTGATTGAAATCTAACCCCTGAACCCTAGAAATTCACGTGAAAAATGGATTGAAAGGGAATCGTGATAGAAAATACCACTACAGCATTCGACAGCAGACCAGGGAAAACCATGAAAAATCGAGATCGGAGTAAACAATTGATTAAAATCTAACCCTGAACCCTAGAAATTTACGTGAAAAATGGATTCAAAGGGGATCGTGATAGCAAATACCACTACAGCATTCGACAGCAGACCAGGGAAAACCATGAAAAATCGAGATCGGAGTAAACAATTGATTGAAATCTAACCCCTGAACTCTAGAAATTCACGTGAAAAATGGATTGAAAGGGAATCGTGATAGCAAATACCACTACAGCATTAGGCAGCAGACCAGCGAAAATCGTGAGAAACGTAAGGTCAGAGTGCTCGTCCCTACGGGAATCGAGTCCGAAGCCTCTCGAATGCAAAGTGCTACCGTTATTGCCTGAACAAAACAGTAAAAACAGACCTCATTCGCTGTCGACATGCTTAAACACGTTAACTTTCACCATATGACGTCACAGTCGGGGACAGTTTGTCTATCGCCGCCATGTCGAGACATGCACATTTTAGACATCTCATATTCTAGCGTCATATACAGAAGTTTCATACCAACGTACTCACTACGCTCGCAAAGATAATCTAAAATTTCATCGTTGAAATACTTTGGAAATAGCGTAGAAGTTTTTCCACCCTTATTTAATTCAATTCATGTGTATACCCTATTATTTAGTGATTTTTTCAATAATTTCTTCCTCTCATCTCAATTATTCTTCAAAAAATCAGTGTACAATACGCATTTTTATACGTTTTAATGTTCGTTTATGTTTTAAAAAAACCGCTACATTTGCCTGTAATTACGAGCAATAATTTTTTTTCAGATTTACTCAGATTTTTAGCTCGTAGAATCGAATTAGGAAATGTTTTAATAAATGTATTGTATTTTTTAGCTTAAAGTATCTACATTTTTAAAGCTGCCATGACCGTTATTTGTATTTAGTATAAAGATTGTTATATTTTCATTTTTAAGACTTCCTTTGTTAAAGATAATGTCTTGCAATCTAATTTTTAAATTTCTTTTAAAACCAAAGCGAACGTTAACAACTATAATGGCTGTCTTCATGTGTCGGAAAGCTAACATGGCCACTTCAGTCGTCTTTTAGAAGCGGACCTTACATGTCGGCAAGCAAGCTTGTATCGGCTGACGCTTGGTACGGAGAGGGGAAGGCTTGCGAAAGGCGGCTGAGGGGTGACGCCTGGAGAGAGTAAGGTAGGGATGACAGGCCGTCTTCATGAGGCGCTGAGAGCTACACGAGACCCTCAGTACGGCACAGCACGCCGTAAGGGTCGGACCTAATGCAGTGTCGGGCCTATACAGCTGCAGCGCGCGTCAGCGTCTTACGTAATCTAGTTATTTACGCTCACTATACCATTTAAATATACATTCATCTAAGAGATATAATATTCGTCAGGATGACAGATGTCCAAATATACATAACAAAGAAATTAGTTACTGATATAAATGTAATATCGTACGTACACCATTTTATTTTTAATTACTTTTTTTATTTTATTCGAGGATGACTTTGTATTCATGTCACTGGATTCAATCCTAGTCCTCCAGCCCGACTGGAACAACAATCAATAACGCGCTACAATCCAAGGATATAATCGGTAATAATAAAAAAATATTTTTTGGTAAAGACCGTCAAATAGAAAGGCCTGTAAACGTATGTATTTCCCCTCACTTCCCCTACAGAAGTAAAATAAATGCCGATTCTGGGGAGACATGGGCCGATCATTTGATCGTATAACCGGAGGACATGTATTTTCACGCCCCCCCCCGCCTTCTGTGCAACCGCTACACTACCTCTAAAGACGGGAGCAATGGCGGATTGTGCACACCACCATTAGCGATGAGAACTATCCGCCATTTTCAATATTGGTAAGGGTAGCGATCAGGACATTGCACAAGGAGAGGGGTGGGACCAGCGTACGGGAACAATACCTTATTGGCCTCGTACGCAACCCCGCTCCTCCACAGGGAACCTATTAGACCGGGCCATTAAGGAAGTGGGGGAGGGTGTGGAGGGTGGCGTTAGGGATTAGACCACAATGGAGGGGAGTGTGGCGCGTGCCAGGTAACACACGCCACCAGGGCGGCATGTAAGGCCTCAAAGGGAGGGGCGGGGCTTGCCGGCATACATCAAAGGGGCTTATCAGTTGGCGGCAACGCCTTTGGCCCAGAATCGGCATTTATTTTACTACTGTAGGGGAAGTGAGGGGAAATACATACGTTTACAGGCCTTTCTATTTGATGGTCTTTACCAAAAAATATTTTTTTATTATTACCGATTATATCCTTGGATTGTAGCGCGTTATTGATTGTTGTTCCAGTCGGGCTGGAGGACTAGGATTGAATCCAGTGACATGAATACAATGTCATCCTCGAATAAAATAAAAAAGTAATTAAAAATAAAATGGTGTACGTACGATATTACATTTATATCAGTAACTAATTTCTTTGTTACGTATATTTGGACATCTGTCATCCTGACGAATATTATATCTCTTAGATGAATGTATATTTAAATGGTATAGTGAGCGTAAATAACTAGATTACGTAGGACGCTGACGCGCGCTGCAGCTGTATAGGCCCGACACTGCATTAGGTCCGACCCTTACGGCGTGCTGTGCCGTACTGAGGGTCTCGTGTAGCTCTCAGCGCCTCATGAAGCCGGCCTTTCATCCCTACCTTACTCTCTCCATGCGCCACCCCTCAGCTGCCTTTCGCAAGCCTTCCCCTCTCCGTACCAAGCGTCAGCCGATACAAGCTTGCTTGCCGACATGTAAGGTCCGCTTCTAAAAGACGACTGAAGTGGCCATGTTAGCTTTCCGACACATGAAGACAGCCATTATAGTTGTTAACGTTCGCTTTGGTTTTAAAAGAAATTTAAAAATTAGATTGCAAGACATTATCTTTAACAAAGGAAGTCTTAAAAATGAAAATATAACAATCTTTATACTAAATACAAATAACGGTCATGGCAGCTTTAAAAATGTAGATACTTTAAGCTAAAAAAATACAATACATTTATTAAAACATTTCCTAATTCGATTCTACGAGCTAAAAATCTGAGTAAATCTGACAAAAAAATTATTGCTCGTAATTACAGGCAAATGTAGCGGTTTTTTTAAAACATAAACGAACATTAAAACGTATAAAAATGCGTATTGTACACTGATGTTTTGAAGAACAATTGAGATGAGAGGAAGAAATTATTGAAAAAATCACTAAATAATAGGGTATATACATGAATTGAATTAAATAAGGGTGGAAAAACTTCTACGCTATTTCCAAAGTATTTCAACGATGAAATTTTAGATTATCTTTGCGAGCGTAGTGAGTACGTTGGTATGAAACTTCTGTATATGACGCTAGAATATGAGATGTCTAAAATGTGCATGTCTCGACATGGCGGCGATAGTCAAACTGTCCCCGACTGTGACGTCGTATGGTGAAAGTTAACGTGTTTAAGCATGTCGACAGCGAATGAGGTCTGTTTTTACTGTTTTGTTCAGGCAATAACGGTAGCACTTTGCATTCGAGAGGTCTCGGATTCGATTCCCGTAGGGACGAGCACTCTGACCTTACGTTTCTCACGATTTTCGCTGGTCTGCTGCCTAATGCTGTAGTGGTATTTGCTATCACGATTCCCTTTCAATCCATTTTTCACGTGAATTTCTAGGGTTCAGGGGTTAGATTTCAATCAATTGTTTACTCCGATCTCGATTTTTCATGGTTTTCCCTGGTCTGCTGTCGAATGTTGTAGTGGTATTTGCTATCACGATTCCCTTTCAATCCATTTTTCACGTAAATTTCTAGGGTTCAGGGTTAGATTTCAATCAATTGTTTACTCCGGTTTCGATTTTTCATGGTTTTCCCTGATCTGCTGTCGAATGCCTGCGTGGTTTTCCGTCTATCACGATTTTCTTTCATTTGCATCTTTTTTTTGTCTCTAGAGACCTTTTGTTTGATTTCCCTGTCGCTCGCACACTCTATCCGCCAGTCGCTCAGCCCTTTGATTTTTTTTCATGATTTCCCCTGGTCTGCAGGCGAATGCCTGAGTGGGTTCTCATCTATCACGATTTTCTTTCATTTGCAACTTTATGCTTCTAGAGTAATCTGATGGTTTTCCTTGTTCGATTGTCGTTGGTTGTTTACTCTGCCATATATTTCATGGTTTTCCCTGGTCTGTAGGCGAATGTCTCGGTGGTTTCTCATCTAGCACGATTTTATTGCATTTTTATTTGATTTACATCTTAACCTGTATGCTTCTAAGGTCTTTTGTTTGATTCCTGTTGGTTGATCACTCTGACATCATATTTTTTAGGGTTTTCCCTGGTCTGCAGGCGAATGCTGGATTTGTTTCTCATCGACACCGATTTCCTTTCATTCTATATAATTTGTATCTTTTACGTGTGCTTTTAGAGTCCCTGGATCGACCCCTCAGGGGCTCACCTTATGTGAGTACGGGTTTTTGGCGCACCCCGGGGTTCCCGAGCCAATCATCGCCACATTCATCCCCTCATCCCCATCCGGTCGACGTGGGTTCTTCTCGTGACCGGTGGACCCAAGGTAGGCTCTCGTGCGTTCTTTGCATTCCATCCATACCGCACCTCACCATCGTTCCTTTCTTCCCTTCTCACTTTCCGGCCATTTCGCACCACGACATTCGCATATCTCTCTTTTTCTTCCCCGCCGGCCTACCTTGCGTGCGAAACGCCCACACAGTTTTAGTTTCTTTTATCTTTTTATTTAAATCCTCCGTGGACACAGCCTGACGGATAACCGCGCACCGCGTGCGCAGCTGGGTGGGTGGGTAATGGCGTCATCCCCACCACACGGGGTCGTCATGTAGGGTTGTTGTTCGTATCCGCCGTTCAACTGCAGTCCCGCGGGGGGCCATTGCATGATCTGCTGGCTTCCGACGGCGATTGGGTCCCTCTGTCTATGTTCTGGGAGGTGTGACCCTGGGGTGAGCTAGGTATAGATAGGCCACTCACCCAAGCCGGGGTAACGCCCGGGAAGTCAGAGCCCGAGGTCGGAGACGGTTGCAATGGTGGAGGATTTTTTTTCGCTATGGAGCACCCTTTCTCCATTATCAACAACAAGCGCCGAAAAACTTTAGTAACAGAAGTAGCACCGCCAACAGCTGGTTGTTACTTAGTGATTACCCGTACAGAGGAGGGACAATCATTCGAGAAGGTGAACCCTTTTATTATCCAGAAGGGCATTGACTCAATTGCTGGTCCGGTTCTTTCCTGCACTCGGCTTCGTAATGGTTCGTTGCTAGTTCAAAGCAAATCCGAGGCACAAAGTAAGTCCTTGTTGAGCGCCACGCTTCTCCACGGTTATCCTATCCGTGTTGAGAAGCACCGCACCTTAAATTCTTGTAGAGGCGTTGTCACCACGCATAGCCTCGATGGCATCTCGGACGAGGACCTGGTCGAATATCTTGAGACCAGAAGGTGACAGCGGTTCATCGAGTGCAGGCCAAACGCGACGGCGTATTGGTACCCACTCGTACCCTGTTTCTAACATTTGATGGCGTCGATCTGCCCACGAGCATCTCCGCAGGGTGCGAACGTATTTCTGTGAGGCCTTATATTCCTAGACCTCTGCGTTGTTTTAAGTGCCAACGTTTTGGGCATACGCAAGTCTCATGTAAGGGTGCCGTTAACATCTGTGCAACATGTAGCCAGCCATCACACGAAGGTGCCTGTTCAACAGCCCCCGTCTGCGTTAATTGTAAAGGGTCACATTCTGCTTCGTTTGCTGACTGTCCGAGGTATCTGGACGAGAAGGCGATCCAGGAGATCCGGGTAAAGGAGAAACTCTCCTTCGCGAGAGCCCGGAGGCGTTTCCATGCGCGCCAAACTTCACTCCTGCGATCTGGCACATTTAGTTCTGTTGTTGCCTCGCCAGTACCACGAGTAGATGCCGAAACTCAGACATGGACCTTGACTGGATTAACCGCCACTACCATCCGGCCGTCTATTAAAGCTACTGTTACCAAGCCCTATAAACCTGGTCCAAAGTCCATGAAGTCGCAAGCCGCTGAAAAGAAGCCCAAGCAGAAACTACGTAGGGAAGATTTTTTGAAAGACCCTTCGCGTGCGCGCGGTAACAAAAGTTCACCTTCTCCTCCTCGGAGGTCGCTGTCCCAGGAAGGTCCTGGGACAAGCCGCGCTCAGCGGCACCCCTCACCCATCGCCACCCAGAACCGATTCACGGCGCTTGAATCGGTTTCTGGCACTGAGCGCGTGGGCCCTCCCTCCGAGGAAGCTATGGAGTCTGACCAACTCCATACAAAAAACCCGAGCCCCAAGGTTAAACAAAAGGTAATTTTAAGCCGCCCTTCTAAATAGACAGTTTATCCCCTTTTTTCTTAATGGCTATCCTGACCTAGAATGTATGTGGTGTACGATCGCATAGGGCGGAACTGCAACATTTATTGCGTTCCCATTCGCCTATGGTCGTATGTTTGCAGGAGACTAAGCTTCGCCCTCACGATCCTTTTGATCTCCGAGGATATACTCCGGTTCGCTACGACCTTGAACCGGAGCAGGGTACTCCTGCTTATGGAGGTGTCATGTTCTTAGTGCGTAACGACGTTCATTTTACACCTGTCACACTTACATCTGACTTGCAAGCTGTTGCCGTTCGCCTTCACTTACCCGGCTTTTTGTTTTCTGTTTGCTCTGTGTATTCACCTCCATCGTCTCCCCTCGCTCCCGCGGACATTCGAGCTCTCCTGTCCGCTCTCCCAACATCCTTTCTTCTGTTGGGAGATTTTAATGCCCATCACCCACTATGGGGTTCGCCAAGGGCTTGTGCGAGGGGTACTCTTCTTTCCGACATTTTTTATCAGTTCAATCTTTCCATCCTCAATACCGGTAAACCTACTTTTATTTCTGATTCTTCTGGTACATTCTGTCACCTGGACCTTGCCATTTGTTCCCTCCAGCTTGCTCATCGTCTTCAGTGGAACGTCGTCGCTGACACCTATTCCAGCGACCATTACCCCTGCATCGTTGCTCTTCTGTCGCACCACGTACAGCATTCCAGAGTACCTACCTGGATATTCGCAAAAGCCGACTGGAGCCTGTATTCCAGCCTCGTGCATTTTGACGACCAGCCCTTCTCCGACATTAATCAACTACTGCAGCACCTTACGTCTATTATTTTCTCAGCCGCCAAAAGTGCAATACCCCGTTCATCCTCCCAACCTCGGCGGCCACCTGTTCCGTGGTGGAACGAGGATTGTCGGGACGCCGTTCGTGCCCGTAGGACTGCACTTAGGGTGTTTCGACGACACCCTACACTTGATAATTTGGTGACTTTTAAACAATCGCGCGCCAGGGCTCGCCGCATTATTCAGGATAGCAAGAAGGCATCTTGGGCTCGTTTTGTCGAGTCTTTTAATCGTTTTACCCCTTCATCCGTTGTTTGGGATAAACTTCGTCGCTTCTCAGGTAAAGTGTCACATTGTACTATTTCTGGCCTTCAGGTTGCTAATGCCACCATAGTGGATCCGGCTGCCATCGCTAACACTCTGGGTGCTGCCTTTGAGGTGGTTTCCAGTTCAGACCATTATTCCGCCGGCTTTCGCTCTATTAAAGACCGGCTGGATTCCGCATCATATATTTTTCGGTCTGCTAATGATGAATGCTATAACGAACTATTCACAATGAGGGAGCTGGAGCACGCTCTTCATTGCTCTCGGCACTCCGCTCCTGGGCCGGACGGCATTCATGTCCTGATGTTAAAGCACCTTTCAGCCGACAGTAAACTCTTTCTCTTACAGGCCTATAACTGTATTTGGCAAAACGGCATTTTTCCTTCCGTTTGGCGCGAAGCCACCATTGTCCGTATACTTCAGCCTGGGAAGGATCGCCAACTACCTTCCAGCTACCGCCCTATCTCCCTCACCAGTTGCATTTGCAAGGTGATGGAGCGCATGATCAACGGGCGGTTGACATGGTGGCTTGAGTCTCAGAAACTTCTAGCGAACGTTCAGTGCGGGTTTCGTCGCTATCGCTCTACCGTCGACCATCTGGTGTCCCTGTCGACGCATGTTATGAATGGATTTCTGAGAAAGTGTCAAACCGTGGCTGTATTTTTTGACCTGGAGAAAGCTTATGACACTTGTTGGAGGGGCGGCATTTTACGTACACTTCACGCATGGAATATCCGCGGTCGTCTTCCCATATTTCTTCGGGAGTTTATGACGGACCGCGTCTTTCGTGTACGTGTGGGCTCGGTTTTATCTCGTCGTTTTATTCAAGAGAACGGAGTCCCGCAGGGCTGTGTACTCAGTGTCACACTTTTTGCGATTGCTATCAACCCCATTGTTGATTGTATTCCACCTGGCATTTCATCGTCCCTTTTTGTTGACGATTTCGCTATTTATTTTAGTTCACGGCGGACCTGTCTACTCGAACGCCGTCTCCAGAGCTGTATCGACCGTCTCTACGCCTGGAGTAACGCCAACGGCTTTAATTTCTCCGCCGAGAAATCCGTCTGCATCAACTTTTGGCGCCGGAAGTATTTCCCTCCGCCCTCTCTCCATCTTGGGCCAGGGATACTTCCGTTTGCAGACGAGGCGAAATTTTTGGGGTTGATTTTTGACAGGAAGTTGTGTTGGACCTCGCAGGTTTCCTTTTAAAAGCCAAGTGTGACCGTTCTCTTAATATTTTACGTGTTTTAAGTGGCACATCCTGGGGAGCAGTTCGGACCGTCCTTCGCCTTTGTCGCTCTTTGGCCCGATCCAAGCTTGATTTCGGGTGTATTGTTTATTCGTCGGCACGTCCATCTGTGTTACGTCGATTGAATGCCATTCACCATCGTGGCATAAGAGTCGCTACAGGGGCCTTTCCAACTAGCCCTGTACCCAGTCTGTACGCAGAAGCTGCAGAGCCTCCGCTGTCCTTCCGGCGTGAGATGCTTTTGTGCAGCTATGCTTGTCGACTCTCAAGCTTGCCTAACCACCCGTCCTTCGATGTATTTTACGAGGATTCGCTTGATCGCCAATATTTCGTTAGCTCCTCTGCATTGCTCCCTCCAGGGGTTCGATTTCGACTGCTACTTCGGCATTTGGGCGTTACGCCAGCGCCGGCCCTTACCCGAGGGGAAACGCGTTTTCCTCCATGGTCGCGCGCTGAGGCCCACATCCACCTTGGGCTAACGTCGATGCCGAAGAATGAGACCCCTGCTTCAGTCCTTAGATCCGCATTTTTAGAACTTCAGGCAACATTCGGAGACTGTCATTTTATTTATACTGATGGTTCTAAGACTGATGTTGGAGTAGGATGTGCCTTTGTTTTAGGTGCGCATAGTTTTACTTTTCGTTTACCCGGGCAATGTTCGATTTATACCGCCGAACTTTTTAGTATCTATCAATGTGTTTTATACATTCAGCGGCATGTCTTACGGCGTTGTGTTGATTGTTCGGACTCTCTGAGTGCCCTTCAGAGTATTAACGCGCTGTACTCTTACCACCCCCTCGTACAGCGCGTTCATGACCTGCTCCATTCGCTAGGTGCCTCTGCCATCAGCGTCTCTTTTATGTGGATTCCAGGTCATGTGGGTATCTCAGGGAATGAGTCGGCCGACGCCGCTGCGAAATCGGCGATTTTATTACCCAGATTTTTTACTTCTGTTGTTCCCTCGTCAGATTCGTGTGTTATTTTACGTCGCCGCATCCTCTCGCGCTGGCGCGATGAGTGGACGGCCCTCCGGGGGAACAAGTTGCGGGAGGTTAAACCTCTTCCGCTAGTCTGGGCTACCTCTTCCCGTGCTTCTGTCGGGAAGAGGTACTTTTAACACGCCTTCGTATCGGACATTGCCTTTTTAGTCATAGATACCTGTTAAGTGGTGATCCCGCACCTCTGTGTGGTCAGTGTGACGTGCCCTTAACGGTCCGTCACATTTTAACCGAGTGTCAAGTTTTAGCTCCACTGCGCGTTCGCGTGGGTCTGCCTGTTGGCCTAGCCAACGTGTTGGCAGACGACGCGCATGCTGTAGAATGTCTTTAACGTTTTATCACTGACATTGGTTTTAGCCGTCGCATTTGATGCGCTGAGCGCCTTTTAGCTGTTTGATTTTATATTGTTAGTTTTAATGGGGCCCTTCTGCCCTGACATAAGGCGCTCATGTTCCTTGCATTCTACAGTTCTTGACACGTTTTATTCTTTTAGTGACCATGATTTTAGTGTGTTGGTTTTTCAGAGATATTTATCGTTATTCTTGTTATTGTTATTATTGTTATTGTTTTTATTGTTATTGTTATTATTGTTATTGTTATTCTATTGTTATTTTTAACTTTCTTGACATCGCGGGTTTGTGGCCCGTTTTTTAATTATGCGGTTTTTTACATGTCTTTTATATTTTGACCTTACATTTTACATATTGTAAGGGCGCTGATGACCGCAGCAGTTTAGCGCCCTTAAACCGCATATCATCATCACCACATCCCTGGTTCGAGTTCCGTTGGACGCTCGCTCTGACATATTTTTCATGGTTTTCCATGGTCTGCAGGCGATTGTCTGGGTGGTTTCTCATCTACCACGATTTTCTTTCATTTGCATCTAGGTTTCGTTGCGCGGAGGGAATGCTTGCCTCCTGCTCGGTCAACGGATCGTTCATCACCTTCACGAGTCAAGCTCTCCGAATCTGCACGATTATAGCCGAACAATACATACATCTTCACAATACTTTTCACTTTCTCTCTAAGCATACTAAGCTATACGGAGACGCTCGAACATCAGTGTAACACGAATTGAAATATATAAGAGCTTACACTCTTCATCACCGTTTTTAGTATTAATAATCAGGATATAATTGATTAAAAAAGGGTTCGTGCTTTCTCTATAAATAGAGCGAACTTAAGTATTCAAATTCATTCTGTTGATCATCTCTGAGGTGTTAACATCGCGGTTCTCTCAAAAAATAATCTAAAGTGTTAACAATGTGAAGAAGAGTACATTTCCTTGAAGAAGGGTTAATACGTTATATAATTGATGCATAAAGGTTCGTGCTTCCTCTATAAATAGAGCATCCTCTAGCATTGAAATTCATTCTGTTGATCATCTCTGAGGTGTTAACATCGCTGTTCTCTCAGAAAATAATCAGCTTTCTAAGTGATATCAAGGTGAAGAGACGAACATTTCCTTGAAGAAAGGTAAAAAATACCTTATTATATCAAGAAGAAAAATGAATAAGTCCTCGTATAAGGATATCATTCCTAGTGTCTCAGGATATTCTTGTGGTAAATGCTGTAAGAAGTTCCTCCGTGGATATGATAAAACACGACATGAGCTACGTTGTAAAAAGCTCTTCAAGTGTAAATATTGTAATGTAGCCTTCAAAGATAGTTATAAGGGTCGTCGACACGATGATGCGTGTGAAATAAACAGACCTGAGAAGAAACGTAGATTAGAACCGTCAAAGCAAGAGTTGTTATCTGCAATGGAGGAGTGTGACATGAAGGAATATGAAACTTCATTCCATGGACGTTTGAAATCGTATTTTATACGATGTGAATCGACTAAGGACCTGAATATATACCTGCAAGAAGCAAAACAGCGGATAATCCAGGCTGTGCATAAAGAGCTTGGTATTCACAAGAGTTTGAAAATTAATCTGTTAGCTGAGTGTAGATTTGTTAACAGTATCGGAGAAATCTGTGAAAAGACATTTAAAACCAGAAATCAAACTGTTTTCCTAGAAACGGATCTGGACTCTATGCTGGAAACCAAAATGAAGAAATTGGTTACTGAAATGGAGGAATCACAACTAAAGGGTAGCAACTGGGCTCTGCTTGCTGTGGAAGGGGTGCGCCTTCGTATTAACAAGTACAATCCGCTACGAGGAAGTAGCTACATACCCCTACCTCCATCTGTTGAAGCAAGAAAAGCCTGCATTAACATCCAGAATTTAACAGATGAGCTATGCTTCAGGTACTCTGTATTGGCCAAATTCGTTGAGAAGGATGCACAACGGGTGAGCAAATACGAACAATTCCAAGATAAGTACGACTTCAGCTGTGTTTCCTATCCTACTCCACTTTCTCAAATACCTAAATTTGAGAAGCTTAATAGGATGTCTAACAACGTCTTCGGTCTGGATGAGAAGCATGAAGTGCATCCGATAAAGGTTGCTGACACTGAACTGCGTGACCACTGTGACCTCCTGCTATTGAGGGACAGTAGTGGAAAACATCACTATGTATATATCAAGAATTTTGAGAAGCTCGTTCGACGTCAAAAAACTAAGCATGGTAGAGTGATATATACCTGTAAGCGGTGCTTTACACATTTTGACAATCGATGTGGACGAAGTGGGCTGGAAAAACTAGAAGAACATGCAGCCATCTGTAATCAGCATGGTGTTGCAAGGGTAGTTATGCCTACAAAGGAGAAATCAATTGTACAGTTTAAAAATGTGGAGAGGATGCTGAAAGTACCTTATGTCATCTATGCGGATTTTGAGAGTATTCTCACTCCATGTCATACGTGTATTCCCAGTCCTGAAACTTCCTATACAACCCCTTATCAAGAGCACACAGCAATGAGCTTCTGTGTTTACGTTAAACCATCAACCAACGTTGAACATCTGGAAACTGGTCTTCCTAAGCATCCCTATGTATATCGTGGTGTTGATGCTGCTCAGAAGTTTATGGAATACCTGTCATTCCTTGCAAAGGAGATTAATAATATATACAAATCTGTCATGCCCCTGAAACTTACAGATCAACAGCAGATGGATTTTAACGCCTCTACAGTATGCTACTTGTGTGGAAAAACCTTTACTGAAGAGAACTATAAAGTACGCGACCATGATCACATCAGTGGTGAATATCGGGGGAGTCTGCATAATGAATGTAATTTAGCCTGCAAAACACCTAAATATATCCCTGTCTTCATGCACAACCTCAGTGGATATGACTCACACTTCATTGTTAAGGAGCTGGGATGTACAAGTGAGCGGGTGGAAGTAATTCCTAGCTCTGAAGAAAGCTATATATCATTCTCCAAGTATGTTGGAGATATAAAGCTCCGGTTTGTGGATAGTTTTCGGTTCCTGAGTACAAGCTTGGATAAGCTGGTAAAAAATCTAACATCGTATCCTGAAACATTGAAGTACTTCGGAGAAGACAATTTGAAGTTGATGACCCGTAAGGGTGTATTTCCCTATGATTACATCACTTCATGGGACGTCTTGAACGAAACCTGCTTACCTCCTAAGGACTCCTTCTACAATAAATTAAATGAAGAGGAAATTAGTGATGCTGACTACGATCATGCTAAAAATGTATGGGAGCTGTTTAATGTCAGAAACCTGGGCGAGTACAGCGACCTCTACTTAATCTCTGATGTGCTTCTCCTAGCTGATGTCTTTGAGACATTTAGGGAGCAAACACTCAAAACACACAAAGTCGACCCTGCACATTATTTCACCTCTCCAGGACTTACATGGGATGCCATGTTACTGTACACTGGAATTCAGCTGGAATTGTTACAGGATTATGATCAATTACTCATGGTGGAATCTGGTATAAGAGGAGGTTTATGTCAAGTTTCCCACCGCTATGCAGAGGCTAATAACACCTACATGGAGAAGTATGATCCGTCGAGACCAACCCAATTTATTACCTATGAGGACGCCAACAACCAATATGGGTGGGCAATGAGTCACGCTCTCCCTTATGGTGGATTTGAGTGGGTATCACCTGAAAAAATTGACTTAGAAAGACTACAAGAAGATGATCCTTACGGCTACATATTAGAAGTCGACGTCGAGTATCCTGCAGAACTTCACGATCTACACAACGATCTACCTTTCCTGCCTGAGTGTATGACGCCTAAGGACTCTCCTACAAAGAAACTGATACCTCATCTAGGACCTCGAAATAAGTATGTACTACATTACATGGCGTTGAAGCAAGCTCTTGATCATGGACTACGGTTAACAAAAATCCATCGTGTGCTACAATTCCGACAGTCTCGATGGTTAAAACCGTATGTGGAATTTAACAACAGACTACGACAACAGGCCTCAAATGATTTTGAGAAGGATCTCTACAAATTGTTCAACAATGCTATGTTCGGAAAAACTCTGGAGAACCTGCGTAATCGTATGGATATACGGCTGGTGACAAATGAGAAGACTCTGGAAAAGTTAATTGCAAAGCCAACGTTTATCGACAGGACTATATATGCTTCTAATCTAGCTGCTGTACATATGGCCTCCCGACAGATCGTGTTCAACAAGCCTATATACATCGGTATGAGTGTGTTGGATATCTCCAAGACATTAATGGAGCGGTATCACTATGATGTGTTGCTACCGTATTATGGAGCTGAAAACCTGAAGCTTATGTATATGGACACTGATTCGTTCATTCATCGTGTTACAACTGAAGATGTGTACCAGGATAAGCTACGTTTTCTTGAGCACCTAGATACTGCTGATTATCCTACAAGCCATATATGCTATTCACCTCTAAACAAGAAGGTACTTGGGAAATTTAAAGATGAGGCTAATGGTAAAATCATTCAACGCTTTGTAGGGCTACGACCTAAAATGTATGCCCTAGATATCGACGGTTCAATGATAAAAAAGATTAAAGGTATAAAACGTAGTGCTATTAAGCAGTACGTCACGTTCGAGAGCTATACTGACTGCCTTAAAACCAGAGAAATTATCAGAACGCCCATGAATCTGATCCTGTCGCGACAGCATGCTCTTGCCACAGTACAAGTGAATAAAATTACATTGACACCATACGACGATAAAAGAATTATTGCTGAGGACGGTATAACGACATACGCCTATGGACATTACAGCATTACAAGTAGTGCATAAGAGAATGTAAGTCGAATATGAAGATTTTCTGGTGAGTCTACAATCTTAAAAAAATGAAGGTTATCCGTGTGCTGTATATGCAGCTAGCTGACGACCGATGAAGAAAGAAGAAGATGGAAGGGAAGGTGGTAACCCTGCCATTAGGAGCAATCCTAGTGCTAGTCTCAAGCCTAGATAAAAAGGGGAGAGACGCCTACAACAAACTAAAATAAAGGTATGTTGACGTAAACTTTTCAATTAAAACTCTCGAATAATAAAACCTGAATAAAACATTGCAATTTCACTAAAAGAAAGTTGAGGTTATCTTTGGTTAGCCAGATTAGGTTAGTCGATGCCTGAGTAGAATAGATGATGAGATGAACGTTTAGGATTGGTCGGGTTAATCTAGGCTAGGCTCTCGTACTTATTGTCTAAGTTATGAAGGATGAATTAGTTTAGATTGCCTTAGCAATGGGTTGGTTACGTGTTGTTCTTACGTTTTGTTACGTGGTTACATGGTTGTTACGTCGTGTAACCTTTCTGGTTACGAGATGTCACGTGATGTTACGTGATGATGATGATGATGATGATGATGATGATATGCGGTTTAAGGGCGCTAAACTGCTGCGGTCATCAGCGCCCTTACAATGAGTAAAATATAAGGTCACAATATAAAAGACAGGTAAAAAACCGCATAATTAAAAAACGGGACACAAACCCGCGATGTCAAAAAAGTTAAAAATAACAATAGAATAACAATAACAATAATAACAATAACAATAAAAACAATAACAATAATAACAATAACAATAAAAACAATAACAATAATAACAATAACAAGAATAACAATAAATTTATCTGAAAAACTAACACACTAAAATCATGGTCACTAAAAGAATAAAACGTGTCAAGAACTGTAGAATGCAAGGAACATGAGCGCCTTATATCAGGGGAGAAGGGCCCCATTAAAACTAACAATATAAAATCAAACAGCTAAAAGGCGCTCAGCGCATCAAATGCGACGGCTAAAACCAATGTCAGTGATAAAACGTAAAAGACATTCTACAGCATGCGCGTCGTCTGCCAACACGTTGGCTAGGCCAACAGGCAGACCCACGCGAACCCGCAGTGGACCTAAAACTTGACACTCGGTTAAAATGTGACGGACCGTTAAGGGCACGTCACACTGACCACACAGAGGTGCGGGATCACCACTTAACAGGTATCTATGACTAAAAAGGCAAGGTCCAATACGAAGGCGTGTTAAAAGTACCTCTTCCCGACGAGAAGCACGGGAAGAGGTAGCCCAGACTAGCGGAAGAGGTTTAACCTCCCGCAACTTGTTCCCCCGGAGGGCCGTCCACTCATCGCGCCAGCGCGAGAGGATGCGGCGACGTAAAATAACACACGAATCTGACGAGGGAACAACAGAAGTAAAAAATATGGGTAATAAAAGCGCCGATTTCGCAGCGGCGTCGGCCGACTCATTCCCTGAGATACCCACATGACCTGGAATCCACATAAAAGAGACGCTGATGCCAGAGGCACCTAGCGAATGGAGCAGGTCATGAATGCGCTGTACGAGGGGGTGGTAAGAGTACAGCGCGTTAATACTCTGAAGGGCACTCAGAGAGTCCGAACAAACAACACAACGCCGTAAGACATGCCGCTGAATGTGTAAAACACATTGATAGATACTAAAAAGTTCGGCGGTATAAATCGAACATTGCCCGGGTAAACGAAAAGTAAAACTATGCGCACCTAAAACAAAGGCACATCCTACTCCAACATCAGTCTTAGACCCATCAGTATAAATAAAATTACAGTCTCCGCATGTTGCCTGAAGTTCTAAAAATGCGGATCTAAGGACTGAAGCAGGGGTCTCATTCTTCGGCATCGACGTAAGCCCAAGGTGGATGTGGGCCTCAGCGCGCGACCATGGAGGAAAACGCGTTTCCCCTCGGGTAAGGGCCGACGCTGGCGTAACGTCCAAATGCCGAATTAGCAGTCGAAATCGAACCCCTGGAGGGAGCAATGCAGAGGAGCTAACGAAATATTGGCGATCAAGCGAATCCTCGTAAAATACATCGAAGGACGGGTGGTTAGGCAAGCTTGAGAGTCGACAAGCATAGCTGCACAAAAGCATCTCACGCCGGAAGGACAGCGGAGGCTCTGCAGCTTCTGCGTACAGACTGGGTACAGGGCTAGTTGGAAAGGCCCCTGTAGCGACTCTTATGCCACGATGGTGAATGGCATTCAATCGACGTAACACAGATGGACGTGCCGACGAATAAACAATACACCCGTAATCAAGCTTGGATCGGACCAAAGAGCGATAAAGGCGAAGAAGGACGGTCCGATCAGCTCCCCAGGATGTGCCACTTAAAACACGTAAAATATTAAGAGAACGGTCACACTTGGCTTTTAAAAAGGAAACCTGCGAGGTCCAACACAACTTCCTGTCAAAAATCAACCCCAAAAATTTCGCCTCGTCTGCAAACGGAAGTATCCCTGGCCCAAGATGGAGAGAGGGCGGAGGGAAATACTTCCGGCGCCAAAAGTTGATGCAGACGGATTTCTCGGCGGAGAAATTAAAGCCGTTGGCGTTACTCCAGGCGTAGAGACGGTCGATACAGCTCTGGAGACGGCGTTCGAGTAGACAGGTCCGCCGTGAACTGCAATAAATAGCGAAATCGTCAACAAAAAGGGACGATGAAATGCCAGGTGGAATACAATCAACAATGGGGTTGATAGCAATCGCAAAAACTGTGACACTGAGTACAGAGTCCTGCGGTACTCCGTTCTCTTGAATAAAACGACGAGATAAAACCGAGCCCACACGTACACGAAAGACGCGGTCCGTCATAAACTCCCGAAGAAATATGGGAAGACGACCGCGGATATTCCAATCGTGAAGTGTACGTAAAATGCCGCCCCTCCAACAAGTGTCATAAGCTTTCTCCAGGTCAAAAAATACAGCCACGGTTTGACACTTTCTCAGAAATCCATTCATAACATGCGTCGACAAGGACACCAGATAGTCGACGGTAGAGCGATAGCGACGAAACCCGCACTGAGCGTTCGCTAGAAGTTTCTGAGACTCAAGCCACCATGTCAACCGCCCGTTGATCATGCGCTCCATCACCTTGCAAATGCAACTGGTGAGGGAGATAGGGCGGTAGCTGGAAGGTAGTTGGCGATCCTTCCCAGGCTTAAGTATAGGGACAATGGTGGCTTCGCGCCAAACGGAAGGAAAAATGCCGTTTTGCCAAATACGGTTATAGACCTGTAAGAGAAAAAGTTTACTGTCGGCTGAAAGGTTCTTTAACATCAGAAGGTGAATGCCGTCCGGCCCAGGAGCGGAGTGCCGAGAGCAATGAAGAGCGTGCTCCAGCTCCCTCATTGTGAATAGTTCGTTATAGCATTCATCATTAGCAGACCGAAAAGTATATGATGCGGAATCCAGCCGGTCTTTAATAGAGCGAAAGCCGGCGGAATAATGGTCTGAACTGGAAACCGCCTCAAAGGCAGCACCCAGTGTGTTAGCGATGGCAGCCGGATCCACTATGGTGGCATTAGAAACCTGAAGGCCAGAAACAGTACAATGTGACACTTTACCTGAGAAGCGACGAAGTTTATCCCAAACAACGGATGAAGGCGTAAAACGATTAAAAGACTCGACAAAACGAGTCCAAGATGCCTTCCTGCTATCCTGAATAATGCGACGAGCCCTGGCGCGCGATTGTTTAAAAGTCACCAAATTATCAAGTGTAGGGTGTCGCCGAAACACCCTAAGTGCAGTCCTACGGGCACGAACGGCGTCCCGACAATCCTCGTTCCACCACGGAACAGGTGGCCGACGAGGTTGGGAGGATGAACGGGGTATTGCGCGTTCGGCGGCAGAGAAAATAACAGACGTAAGGTACTGCACTAGTTGGTGAATGTCGGAGAAGGGCTGGTCGTCAAAATGCACGAGGCTGGAATACAAGCTCCAGTCGGCTTTTGCGAATATCCAGGTAGGTACTCTGGAATGCTGCACGTGGTGCGACAGAAGAGAAACGATGTGGGGATAATGGTCGCTGGAGTAGGTGTCAGCGACGACGTTCCACTGATGTCGACGTGCAAGCTGGAGTGAGCAAATTGCAAGGTCCAGGTGAGAAAATGTACCAGAAGAATCAGAAATAAAAATAGGTGCACCTGTATTGAGGATGGAAAGATTGAACTGATAAAAAATGTCGGAAAGAAGAGTTCCCCTCGCACAAGCCCTTGGCGAACCCCATAGTGGGTGATGGGCATTAAAATCTCCCAACAGAAGAAATGGTGTTGGGAGAGCGGACAGGAGAGATCGAATGTCCGCGGGAGCGAGGGGAGACGATGGAGGTGTATACACAGAACAAACAGAAAAGAAAAAACCGGGTAACTGCAGTCTAATGGCAACAGCTTGCAAGTCGGACGTAAGTGTGATAGTTTGAAAATGAACGTCATTACGCACCAAAATCATGACACCACCATGAGCAGGAGTACCCTCCTCCGGTTCAAGGTCGTAGCGAACCGGAGTATATCCGCGGAGATCAAAAGGATCGTGAGGGCGAAGCTTAGTCTCCTGCAAACATACGACCATAGGCGAATGGGAACGCAATAAGAGTTGCAGTTCCGCCCTATGCGATCGTAAACCACGTACATTCCAGGTCAGGATAGCCATTAAGAATAACGGGATAAACTGTCTATTTAGAAGGGCGGCTTAAAATTACCTTTTGTTTAACCTTTGGGCTCGGGCTTTTTGTATGGAGTTGGTCAGACTCCATAGCTTCCTCGGAGGGAGGGCCCACGCGCTCAGTGCCAGAAACCGATTCAAGCGCCGTGAATCGGTTCTGGGTGGCGATGGGTGAAGGGTGCCGCTGAGCGCGGCTTGTCCCAGGACCTTCCTGGGACAGCGACCTCCGAGGAGGAGAAGGTGAACTATTGTTACCGCGCGCACGCGGAGGGTCTTTCAAAAAATCTTCCCTACGAAGTTTCTGCTTGGGCTTCTTTTCAACGGCTTGCGACTTCATTGACTTGGGACCAGGTTTATACGGCTTGGTAACTGTAGCCTTAATAGACGGCCGGATGGTAGTGGCGGTTAATCCAGTCAAGGTCCAGGTCTGAGTTTCGGCATCTACTCGTGGTACTGGCGAGGCAACAACAGAACTAAATGTGCCAGATCGCAGGAGTGAAGGTTGGCGCGCATGGTAACGCCTCCGGGCTTCAGCGAAGGAGAGTTTTTCCTTTACCCGGATCTCCTGGATCGCCTTCTCGTCCAAGTACCGCGGACAGTCGGCAAACGAAGCAGAATGAGACCCTTTACAATTAACGCAGACGGGGCTGTTGAACAGGTACCTTCGTGTGAGGGCTGGCTACAGGTTGCACAGATGTTAACGGCACTCTTACATGAGACTTGCGTATGCCCAAAACGTTGGCATTTAAAACAACGCAGAGGTCTAGGAATATAAGGCCTCGCAGAAATCCGTTCGTACCCTGCGGAAATGCTCGTGGGCAGATCGACGCCATCAAATGTAATAAACAGGGTACGAGTGGGTACCAACACGCCGTCGCGTTTGGCCTGCACTCGATGAACCGCTGTCACCCTCTGGTCTGCAAGATATTCCACCAGGTCTTCGTCAGAGATACCATCGAGGCTATGCGTGGTGACAACGCCTCTACAAGAATTCAAGGTGCGGTGCTTCTCAACACGGATAGGATAACCGTGGAGAAGCGTGGCGCTCAACAAGGACTTACTTTGTGCCTCGGATTTGCTTTGCACTAACAACGAACCATTACGAAGCCGAGTGCAGGAAACCACCGGACCAGCAATTGAGTCAATGCCCTTCTGGATGATAAAAGGGTTCACCTTCTCGAATGATTGTCCTTCCTCTGTACGGGTAATCACTAAGTAACAACCAGCTGTTGGCGGTGCTACTTCTGTTACTAAAGTTTTACGGCGCTTGTTGTTAATAATGGAGAAAGGGTGCTCCATAGCGAAAAAAATCCTCCACCATTGCAACCGTCTCCGACCTCGGGCTCTGACTTCTCGGGCGTTACCCCGGCTTGGGTGAGTGGCCTATCTATACCAAACTCACCCCAGGGTCACACCTCCCAGAACATAGACAGAGGGACCCAATCGCCGTCAGAAGTCAGCAGCTCATGGAATGGCCCCCCCGCGGGACTGCAGTTGAACAGCGGATACGAACACAAACCCTACATGACGACCCCGGGTGGTGGGGATGACGCCATTACCCACTCACCCAGCTGCGCACGCGGTGCGCGGGTATCCGTCAGGCTGTGTCCACGGAGGATTTAAATAAAAAGATAAAAGAAACTAAAACTGTGTGGGCGTTTCGCACGCAAGGTAGGCCGGCGGGGAAGAAAAAGAGATATGCGAATGTCGTGGTGCGAAATGGTCGGAAAGTGCTAAGGGAAGAAAGAAACGATGGTGAGGTGCGGTATGAATGGAATGTAAAGAACGCACGAGAGCCTACCTTGTGTCCACCGGTCACGAGAAGAACCCACCTCGACCGGATGGGGGTGAGAGGATGAATGTGGCGATGATTGGCTCGGGAACCCCCGGGTGCGCCAAAAACCCGTGCTCACATAAGGTGAGCCCCTGAGGGGACGTGATGTTACGAGGATACGTGCTTATGTTAGTTAGTGCGACGTCTTGTCATGCTGTTATGTTATGTTGTGTTACGTGGTTATTGTTGGTTACGTTAGATGATGTTAGGAATGAATAGACAATTAGAAGATCCAGAGCAAACATGGTGGCAATAGGTTAAGACGTATACTTCGCTGTAAACCGATATACAGTTTGTCTCTCTCCGTTTCGCGCACTAGTTTAACATATATAAAGTTTGTAAGGTTTAGAAAATAAGTATATAACAGTGTTGCAGCGCTGGATGATAAAAGTTTTATAATCGAATTACTCTCTATATTACCGTATAACCCTACATTCCTCCTCCTTCAACCCCTGTTTATCCTTGTATCTCTCCCGTTTTCCATATTTCTCCCATATAAACGTATACTCTGCTCCTCAACCCATGTCTAGACTAGCACCTCTCCTCATATGTCCTACCGATCTCATATAAATGCATTTTCCCCCTTGAAGACTCTCTCAACCTAGCACCTACCTTCGTTTTCCCTATCTTTTCCCATATAAACGCATACTCTGTCATTCAGACCTTCCTGTCTAGCCTAGCACTTCTCCTCATATTCCCCTACCTCTCTCATATAAGACGCATTCCCTACTTCAACCCTGTCTAGCCTAGCATCGACCCTCGTATACCCTATCTCTCGCATATAAACGCCTACTCTATCATTCAAAACTCCTAGCCTAATACCTCTCCTCGGTTCGCTATCTCGCTCATATAAAACGCCATATTCTACCCTTCAAGTCCTGTATAGTATAACATCTTTCCTTGTATTCCCTATCTCTCTCGTATAAAGCGTATCCCTCCCTCCTTTAGCATCTGACTAGCCCAGCATCAGCCCTCGTATTCCCTATCTCTCCCCTATAAACGCATTTTCCTCCTTGAACTGTCGCATCTACCCTCGTTTTCCCTATCCTTTCCCATATAAACGTAAAAGTGGCCCAGCTTCTGTCAATCATACCGCCTGCCCCCCCTTTTCCATATATTTCTCATATAAACGTTTGCCGTACTCCTTAACCTCTGTCTGCACTAGCACCTCCCCTTGTATGCCCTATCTCTGTCGTATAAAGCATATCTCACTCTCCTCGTTTTCCCTATCTCTCCCATATAAACGCATTTTTTCCTCCTTGAAGGTTCTCTCAACCTAGCATATACCCTCGTTTTCCTCGTCTCTTCATATAAAAAGTCATACTCTACCCTTCAAACCCTGATAGTCTAGTACCTCTCCACGTATCCCCTATCTCTCCTGTAAATATGTTCATATTCCCCCTGCTTCAGCATCTATCTATCCTAGCCTCTGTTCACGTTTTCCCTATCTTTCCCATATAAATGCATATTCCACATCTCAACCCCTATCTAGTCCAACACTTCTCCTCGTATTCCACGTATCTCTCATATAAAGCACATCCTCATTCCTTTAACCTCTATCTAGCCTAGCATCGATCCTCGTAGTCCCTATCTTCCCCATATAAACGCATTTTCCTCCGTGAACCTCCGCATATACCCTCGTATTCCCTATCCTTTCCCATATAAACGCAAAAGTGCGCCAGGATGGACCTATATCCTCTACTGTGATATATGTCTAAATGTTAAAGACGTTCGCAAAACCAAGTAGGAATAAGGATAGACGTTAAAAATTAGTCCGATATTAGCTACCACAAGTATGCAATACACTACTTTCTATACAAGAATAGTTTCGTTTTGGTGATTTAGTATGAAATGTTTCAAATTAAACTTGTGAGGAAATTATGCAAAGAATGAACATGGATTAACTGCTCCTGCTTGTCTTATGAAGGAATGTGAAGAATTTCTGAAAGATTATCGTGGTTGTGGCTATGTCGCAAGTATTAAAATGCCCAAAGAAATAGTAGAAATGATTGATGTTGAACCTGCATTTCACAAAGCATCATCCAGAAAAGGAAGATTCGGTTTCCGTAAGAAGCAAAGGATGAAGCCCCTGTTGATCACAAAATGCACTTCAAAAACACAGTTTATCCATTAGCATTATCCACATATCATTATCCTGCACGCAATAAACATTAAACCAGTGGATACACATGGTGAAGTTTGGGGATTCCTATACAAAATACAGGAATTACTACATCATCAATCCCTGTGTCTCCAAGAAATACTTCTTGATCAAATTTCAGGAGAAAGTTATGCTGACAGACAGAAATTCAGCAGTGAACTAACATATTTACAGGTAGTAGCGAAAGCTGACAACACAGAAATTCCCAAGAAGTGTTTCAATTTTATTTTCAACTTAGCATGGTGGACTGTTTTCCTAATACGTGGGCGTGTATTCGCATTTTGCTTGATGATGATGATGATGATGATGAAATGGAGTTTAAGGACGCAAAACTAGAAAGGCCATTAGCGCCCGACAAAGTTAAAATGGAGGTAAAACAATAGTTAAAAGACCACCATAAAGTAAACGAAAAAAATAAAAGGTCATAATAAAAACAACTAGAAGAATGGAATGAGACAGTGTCAGAGGCGGTAGTACGCGGAACTAAAACATGGCGGGGCTAAAAAGTAAAAAGTAGAAAACACACTAAAAACCATAAAACAGTGCAAGGACAGGTCAAACCTGTCCTGTAGATGACCGCGTCGAAGAAAAGTTAAAACGCGTTCTACAGCTAGCACGTCATCTGCTAAAATGACAGACTGGGTGGCGCCCATCTGCAGGGATGAGCAAAGGACAGCAAAGGAGTGACACCGCTCTAAAACATGCCTAACTGTTAACGGCGCACCGCAACGACCGCAAACGGGAGCAGGCTCACGGTGCAACAAGTGACAGTGGCTAAAACGACAGTGCCCGATGCGAAGTCTACATAAAATTACCTCCTCTCGCCGGGAGGAACGGGAAGAAGTTGTCCAGGTTGAGGGTACAGGTTTAATCAGCCGCAGTTTCTTATCCTGGACAGAGAACTATGCAGAAAACCAACACGAGAGAATAGACCCCCGTAAAAAATGGCTAAAGTCATTTGCAGGGACAGCAGAGCTAAAATATCCGGGAGAGAAAACAGCACGCTTGGCAGTGGTATCCGCACTCTCGTTACCCTGAATCCCAACATGACCAGGAACCCATACGAACGAAAGGCTGACACCATCGGTGGTAAGCTGGTGGCAGCAATCCTGGAGGCGCTGAACGATGGGGTAGCAAGCGTACAGCGCACGAAGGCTAGACAGGGCACTTAGGGAGTCCGTGCATAAAACACAACTCAGTAGACCTCGCTGACGGATAAAATAAAGAGCTTGCTCCAAAGCAAAAATTTCAGCAGTAAAAAGCGAGCACTGATCAGGAAGACGAAAGCTAAAATGTTCTACACCAAACACGAAGGCACATCCAACTCCACGGTCATCCTTTGAGCCGTCGGTATAAATAAAACAATGATTGGCGAAGCGTGACTGAACTTCGGCAAACGCCGAACGGATGACCGGACCAGGGGTGGTGGGCTTTGGCGTGGACGTCAAATCAAGATGGCACGAGACGCCTGAAGGTAGCCAAGGAGGGAAATGTGTTTGGTCTCTTGGGAGCATAACCGGCAAGACGATGTCCAAAGTCCGAGGGAGTTGGCGGAAACGAACCCCTGGTGGGAGCAAGGCAAGGGGCCGAGTAGGCATATTGCTGATCCAGCGAGTCCGCAAAGAAGGACGAGTATGTCGGGTAGTGAGGCATACTGGATAATCGGAAAGCATAGCCGCAGAGAAGAACGTCGCGACGATAAGAAAGCTGAGGTTCGGTAGCCTCTGCACAAAGACTTAAAACAGGACTGGTGCGAAAAGCACCAGTAGCCTTTCGGATACCCTGGTGGTGAATAGGGTCCAAGCTACGCAAGATGGAAGGCCGCACAGCGGAATACACAACACAACCATAATCAATCTTTGAGCGAACTAGTGATCGATAAAGTCGCAAGAGGACTGTATGATCTGCAACCCAGGATGTGCCACATAAAACACGTAAAACAGAAAGAGAACGTTCACACCTTGCTTTCAGATAGGCTATATGTGACGACCAACACAACTTCCTATCAAGGAGTAACCCAAGGAATTTGGTTTCGTCCGCAAACGGGAGGAGTGCTGCACCAAGCCGGAGAGAAGGTGCAGGGAACTCCTTCCGGCGCCAGAAGTTAACGCACACTGTCTTCGCAGCAGAAAATTGAAAGCCATTTGCAATACTCCAGGAGTGAAGGGAGTTGAGACACTGCTGCAGTCGGCGTTCCAAGACACAGGTAAGGTGAGAAGTAAGGTAGACGGCGAAGTCGTCAACAAAAAGCGTCGAGGAAATTCCGTGTGGAACACAGTCAACTATAGGGTTAATCGCAATAGCAAATAGTGTGACACTGATTACCGATCCCTGAGGAACCCCGTTCTCTTGAGTAAAAAAAGAAGATAAAATCGATCCCACACGCACACGAAAAACCCGGTTCTTCATGAACTCACGAATGAAGACAGGAAGATGGCCACGAATACCCAACCGATGTAATGTACGAAGAATACCGGTTCTCCAATAAGTGTCATAGGCCTTCTCCAAATCAAAAAAGACAGCTACAGTTTGGCAGCCCCTCAGGAACCCGTTAAGAATGTGTGTCGAGAGATTGATAAGATGATCAACAGTAGAACGGTGCCGACGGAAACCACAATGCACGTTCGCGAGAAGGTTCCGATATTCTAGCCACCATGTCAACCGACCATTGATCATGCGTTCCATAACCTTGCAGACGCAGCTGGTTAGGGAAATCGGGCGGTAACTGGAAGGTAGATGGCGGTCCTTTCCAGGTTTCAGTATCGGGATAATGGTGGCCTCGAGCCAAATCCTAGGAAAGATGCCAGTTTCCCAGATAGATTGTACACCTGAAGGAGAAGCGCTTACCATCATCCGGGGGATGCTGAAGGAGCAAAACGTGTATAGTATCAGGAGCGGGAGCGGTATGTCCAGAGGACGCCAAAGCAGACTCCAGTTCGCGCAAGGAAAAAGGAAGGTTATACTCTTCGCGGTTACTGGAGCGAAACGAGATCTCTTGGACCTCCACCGCAGCCTTACGAGCAAGAAAAGCCGGGTGATAATGGGCAGAGCTGGAAATTTCCGCAAAAGTCTGGCCCAAAATATCGGCGAGAGCATGGGAATCAGCATTCAAACAATGGCCAATGCGAAGATCGGTGACATACGAAGGATTGGCCTTACCGGCGACGCACCTAAGCTTCTCCCAAACGACAGCGTCGGGCGTTGAATTACGGAAGCCGTCCACGAAGCGTACCCAAGAGGCACGCTTACTGTTGCGAATAACCCGACGAGCTGAGGCACGCAGATGTTTATAGCGCACCAAATTGTCCAACGTAGGGTGATGCCTAAATACCCTGAGAGCACGCCGACGCTCACGAACGACTTTGGCGCATTCCTCGGTTGACCAAGGGACCGGCAAACGTTTAAGGTTGGTAAACGTCAAGGAATGCAACGGTGGGCAGCAGAGAGAATCACGGAGATAAGATGCTCCACCAATAGGTCTACACTGGAAAAGTCGCAGGAAGAAAAGTGAGCGAGACGGGAATAAAGCGACCAGTCGGCTTTAGTAAACTGCCATTTGGGAATCGCAGTGGAATATACGGTTGACAAAAGAAGATTAATGAGACACGGAAAATGATCACTTGAGTGCGTGTCCGTTATAACGTTCCACTCCAAACGGTGGGCAAGCTGCGCCGAGCAGAAACGTAAATCCAAATGGGAAAGGGTTCCAGTGGAATCAGAAACGAAAGTTGGTTCGCCAGTATTAAGGACAGATAAGTGAAGTGGATCGAGAAGATCGGCGAGTAAGATTCCCCTTGCGCAAGACCTAGGAGAGCCCCACAGAGGGTGATGGGCATTGAGATCCCCAACCAACAAATAAGGTTTCGGGAGCTGTGACACTAAGTAAAGCAGGTCAGCGGAAGCAAGGGGGAAGAAGCAGAACATACATGCTGCAGAGAGAAAAAGAAAAACCAGGAAGTGCAATGTGGACGGCAACAGCTTGCAAGGGAGTATTGAGACGGACAGGATTATAACACACGGTGTTACGAACAAGGATCATCGCACCGCCATGCGCAGGAGAGCCCTCCTCCGGTGGAAGATAAATTAGCTCCACGGAGTGTCCCCGGATAGTAAAGGAATCGTGAGGGCGTAGCTTTGTCTCCTGTAAGCAAATGACAAGAGGCACATGCGAAATATAGAAAGTTTAACCTTTATTATGGGTGTGCTAGATGAAGTTGACTGTGGTAAATCGCTTAATACAACTTTATAATGGATTATTTATTAGTATTGAGTGATTAAATGAGTCAAAGTCTTCAAAAACCGGACGGAATTTGGGGCCCAAATTCGTTTAGGCTTAGGCTGAATATTTGATTGCATCATTGCCTCTCATTGTCTCAGTGCAATGGAATAGGAAGTAACACCCCCTTCATTTCATTTTCTCCTGGTAAATCTTATTCACTTAAGTATTAAAATACACAAATGCTCTAATCCTATACAAAATTCTGATACGTAACAGTCACACAACCTTATTTTCTAATTACCGCTTCAAAGAGATACCATAGAAAGCTCATCAAAAGAAAAATATTTCTTTCATACACACTTTAAATTAATCAAAAAATTTATCTGCAAAGAACTGGTTTAAATTCAGTAAATCCACTGGTCTCTATATACAAGACTGAGACAGAACTCAACTGTTTACTATGTAACTTTACCTTACTTATAAGACTGTCGCAAACAAACATATTGTTAGTGTTCAAATACATATTGGTGTAATGCGGGGAAACTTAAAATGACAGGAAACACCATTCTCAATAATAATATTAATATTAATAATAATAATAATAATAATAATAATAATAATAAAGTAGTGAGGGGCTTAAAACAGGATCTGGGTAACCTTTGAAATCTATAAGTAGTCAAGGGTTTGCTAGGTCCTAACTTCTATGCAGCCATATTTTGTCTAGATGAATTATAGGTGTAGTTTTGAATATAGGGATTGATGTTTAAGATAGGATAGTTTTGGAAATTGTAGGGTAATGTAATTTTTTGTTCCAAGATACAAATAGCCCGATTGTTATCCAAACATGCCAGACGTTGCAGATTTCTATCTAAGGCGAAGAAAATATTGGTTGTGGTGGTTTCTGAAGTTTTCAAGGTAGCAACATCCATGTTTGCCGGGTCCTAAAACATTATGTGCAACATTTGGTTCACATAGACAAAGATTAAAATATGATTTACACATCGTGATTGAATACGCAGTAGTTTTGTAGGGTAACCTTTGACGTTTGCTACCGTGTAATTATTGCTTTTAGTTGTAAAATGGAAATTGAAAGAGACAGCACTATATTCCGCACTGCAGTAGGTAATCCTTAACTGCCTAATCCTAACAACATTACTATTAAAAGATTTCTATTCAAAGTCTGAGCTGTAGTGAAACATGGAGTTTATAAAGAGACAGCATGATACGTCATTCCCACAATGTTTCCGTTTCTGGAATACTGTCAAGCATTGCACTTTGTGACTTACTGGGGGATTGAGGCAGCAAAGATAAAGCATCCAATAATGTCATTTTAGAGAGTTTCGGTAAGCTACTAACCTCTTTCTTTTCATTGTCCTCGGATTTCTCTTCATGGGCCCAGTCTTCAACATCTCTGCCCAAGTCGCTTTCTTCTAAATTCATGACAAAACTTCATGAATTAATCCATTAATTTTTCTATTTTCTTCATACCTTCAGAAGCATACCGCAAATTTTTGAGAGTAGCTTTATTTATTGCGTTGGGAAATAACTCAGCAACTACATATGATTTGAAGGTCATCTTGACGCACCAGTTTTGTTTGCGCCCATATTAGTAAAAGCACGTTCATGTCGTAATGGTAAGGAGTAAAATGAACTACATAGTATCCATTTCATTCAGCAATGGCATATCTTTAGTATAATTCATATCCAATTTTTATGTTTCTTAGTACTGTTGTATAAAACCAGCTTTGTAGCTCTTTCGTCAAAGCCGATACCCTGAACTTGCAACAAAAGAAATGCATAATTTTTAATCGAATTTGAAACTGGGGTTCTGTATATTTCAATCGTCATATGACGCATTATCCGTAACAATAATGCCATGCTCAGGGATATTCGGCAGAAGTTAATTGCCAAGCTATTGTTTAAACACGTTACCATTTATTTCTTGTGGAAATAGTTTGTGGATTTAGATTCAAATACATGTAGTGCTTCGGGAATAGATCCAGCGGATGTCTCAGAGTGCAAAATATTAAATCTAGAACCCTTTCCTAATGGCACACACGACGGATGATCTGATTCATTATCATCGGGAACCCATATTTTTCCCCGTTTGAGTGATTAACATTCACCCAAGATGTATCTAAATATATCGTTGGCCTCCCACTATTTCTCAATTTTCTCATTTTTCTTAAAAACTAAATATTTTTATGACAACATCGGGTCTATTCATCAGGAATTTATGTTCCAGCGAATTCTTTGCATAATAAAACCCAAGCAATTCATTATCTTATTAAAGTACACCTTCTTCCAGGGAAGGTTTCTGCTGCTTTTAACGCTTCACTGATATCATTTAAGCTCAGCAAGAAATGTGATTCATACAAACCATAAATTGTACGGCATGTAGTGCATTTCGTAAATGAGGTGTTTTCACTGGTATTCCGTGCGTCGTTTCTTTGCTGCAGCTGAAACAGCATTACCATTTTCGTCTGACTTATTCGTGTCCTGCAACCTTCTGTAAACCGAAGTACGAGATACACCGCGGCTGCAGATGTTCTTTCCATTACCTGCGCAACATATACTGATAGTTTGCGGATTTTATGCCTATAATTCAACAGTGAAGATGTGCACGTTACACACAATCACTCACACATCTGATTTCACAGCTTTTGCTCATTTCCCAACACCCGCTGTAACAATATGAAGGCCAGCGAAATAAGCACGACTAAACGTATCAGAGTACCTTCCATTTTCACTGTTAGAAGGTTCATACAAAACTGCACAACATGATTGGCACCGTGTCTGTGAAGCGCACTCAATATAGAATTGAGCAACAAAGCGCGACATTTAATATGCACATTGATAAGATACAAACCACCCTCCGTAATTGTTCAGCGTAATTGAGGTCGGGTATTTTATAGAAGTGATTTTTACAAACCTAGTACCCAATCGCTCTTTCTAGTTGATGGGAATATTGTGGCAACATCGGTATCACCTGCGCCACATACCAGAGTTTCGCGAGCACAAAGGTGTTAACATGCCAGAGTTTTTGCACAAAGTCTAAATTTCGTGTCAACTGCGGGGTCATAAGAGAAATGCACATAGGCACAAGTCGCTTCCAATTCTGCGCTATTAACCCTTCCACCCTGGAGGTAAAAATAACGCCCAATATCTTCACTGAACTGCTACAAGTAAATCGAGCAGTGTCCGTTGGCCAGCTATTCAACGGTAACAGTTGTGATTTCCTATAATTTATCAAAGCTCCAGAGGCATCCTGGTGTGTCGTAAATAGCGGCGCAAGTTTATCAGGATCATCAGCATGAGCGAGAATCAAGGTGACATCATCAGCATAAGCCAAAATTCTTTCACAGTTGAACGGAGTAACGGAATGAGAAAGTAAAGTCGCTATTCCTCTAATCAACGGTTCAACGCAGAAGGTATACATCATTATACAGAGGGGACAACCCTGCCGTATCGACTGTGCTATAAGTACCGGTCGCGTAAGAAAGCCATTAATTTGAATTCGGGAATGCGCATCTCGATAAATAGATTGTAAAAGGCTTTGGAATGGCTGCGATAATCCAAAACTCTTCAAAACACCCCATAGATAATCGTGGTTAAATCTATGAAGGCGGCCGTGAAATTTAAAGCCAAAAAGGCTGCCACCATGTTGGGATTCCGTTCACCAGTGATAATGACATCTCGTAAGTTCATTAGAATATGTGTGATCCTCCTCTCCGGTATACCGCAAGTTTGTCCAGGTCCAATAATGTCAGGCAGATATGTCTACAACCTATTAGCCAATATCTTTGTGAACAACTTGTAATATGCATTCAAAAGCGTAATAGGCCGAAACGATTTTAGTTCCGTTGTAACCGTCTGTTTAGTGATCAGCACAATGATACCTTTATTAAATCCCGTTAAAGTGCCTGAATTACGCTGTACCTCCAACATGACGTCGAGTAAGATATCTTTAAGGATCTTCCAGTTGGCTTTGTAAAACCGATAACTGAGTCCAACAGGTCCAGGCGCCGAGTGAAGACTGGCTGAGGCTAAAGCAGCCCACAATTCCTCAGACGTAGTTTCCTTATTTAAAACGGTATTGGCAGCTGGGGATAGCTGTTGTGTTATATGACGATAAACATCTTGCTGCGCAGAGACATCAACTTCAACTGCTCCGAATTTATCAGAAAAGTGTTGATAGGCCTCTTGAAGTATGTCGCGCGTTGTTTGCTAAGAAATCCCCTGTGGAAGCGCGTAAGTGGGAGATGTATTTCCGCTCACCACGACGTTTTTTCAGACGCTAGATTAAAAAGCGAGTAGTTCTCTTCTCGTACTACAGATGGGTCGCCGGAACGCAGTTGTGCACCGTGATAAAGCTCCTCCTGAAGACAACATATTCTCCTTTTTATTGCAGAAAATTGATCGGTCACGTCCTGTCCATGGCGTTGTAGGTCATATAAACGATTTAACAAATCGTAATAATAGTGCAACAGTTGCCGTCTGTTCCTAGCCTTTGCTATCCCTTCTCCTTTGTAAAAGTTGCGTATAGCCGGTTTAAAGGCATATAACCTTTGATTAAGTATGTTGGGGGTTCGACGTTGAGCTGTTGTTGTCCATCTCGCCCACATATGGGAGAACTTCTCGGAAATTACTGGGCCTTGAAGCAGAGTATTATTAAGTTTCCAAACGCCCCTCCCCATCGTGGGTCTTCTCGCAGGTTGAGCTATTTTCATGATCAAGGAATGATGATCACTGAAGGGCACCGGTTGAAATTGCATGGTCCGTACCATCTGCCGCATCGATTTACTGACGTAAAATCTTTCTATCCGCGAAGCACTACTATAGCAATGAAACGTACATTCAACCAAATTGGCATACAAATGTTCCCATGTGTCCCGTAATTCCAAGGCTTGGCATACTCGTTCTAAAGCAGGTGACGGAAAATATTGGCCTGTCTGGTCCTTAGCACTGATGACACAATTAAAGTCCCCACCTAGAAGTAGTTTATAGTATTTATGACGCAAAAAGAAAGACACTTCCGAGGTGAGAAAAGCTTCGCGTTTCTTCCTTCTTTTTGACGCCGAAGGTAAATATAGATTCACCAGAAAAATATTACTGTCCTCCAATAATAAGGATGTAATCCTATCACTCATATATCTCTCCGCAAATCGAATACCATAAGACGAGCGGTAAACAATCGCTGTACCGCGCTGGGAATCCCCAACATTGGAAATGTAATTATATTGCGGTCCAAAAAAATCTAGCTTGTGTTCATTATTCTCCTGAAAAAACATAATATCAATGTCATTATCATACACAAAATCTCTTAACAAAGTTTGTTTGGCTCTATTCCTGAGAATATTCACGTTCATGGTCGCCCAGGTTTGAAGTATCAACACCATTTAAACGAGGATTTCTTGTTCACCGGCTTACGCGGTTCTTTGGATTGCCTTGTCGGCGACGACGCACTCTTTTTGCGTTTTTCTAATCGAGGATCACGTTGGCTAACTATAACGCTTACACCGATGGCGTAGTGGTTACGGTATTCTCAGCTAACGATTCATCTATCTGCACTTCCTCCGCCATGAAAGAAACCGCTGCTGATGCAACCTCTTCCGGCACGTTGACACCTGTTTCTGCCGACTCTACCACTTCCCTTACTGAAAACGGTCCTTGCAAGTCGCACTAGTCTCCACTGCCTCTAAGACAGGCTGTCGTAGTACCGAGGATGACCATCTACGACGACTGCTTCGCATAGGTTTTCCTGCGAATTACAAGAACTATCGTCAGCTATACCTGCGATGTCATCACTCTTCGCATGTTCTTCAAAGGTTACATCGCGGCTATACCGCCGGTCAACCACTGTCTCCACATTAAGCAACTGTTGACCAGAGTCGGTTTCTGCCGCTGCTAACTGTTCTGGTAACGGCATCCGTTGTTTTGGAAGCGTACCAGCAACCAATTTCGCCCAAGTGGGCGTATCCTTTTCAGCATTTGGCATCCGCGGCATTGGTTTCCTGGGGCACTGATTACGAAAATGACCGGCGTATGACATATGGCACACGTAATAGGTTGGTCTGTATAACTCCCCAAAGCGGAATAACCTCCGACATTCAGGAACGCGGGTATGTGCTTTTTCAATAGCATATGTACATTACGTACTCCATTGGAAACTTTGTAGCGATAAGAGGGATTCCAAATATCGTCACTCACCTGCAGCACAGTGCCATTAACTGCTAATGACATATTTATCTTCCGGTTGGAAAAACTCAATGGCAAATTATACACCTTGACTACCCGTCTTCCAAAACCGGCTACATCTAATATCACCTTAGTCCGTTGTCCATTTCACAATTAAGAAACTAACTTCTCCGTTTGACTGTTGCAAAACTTCCACCACAATGTCTGGCATTTTGCATTTAATGAAGATTTGTCTAGTAATACCATTAATTTTTAATCCGGTGACATTGTCCTCTTCCAATTTTAGCGTATCAAAAATCCATTCATATATCTCATACGACGTCGGTCGAATGATATCTCGTTCCTCAAAACTAACAACCAGAGTTGCAGGACGATCATCCCTGTCAAAGTATGTCTTACACGCATATATACGGCTACGAAGACACAGACGAGCCTGTGAATATTATGGCAAACTAGACCAAGGAACGGCGTAGAGTAAAATGTAAACACACCGACCGATTGAACTGCTAGCCACACTCGCACACAGCGAACACACTCTCGGCACGTTAGCTACTGCACGACTGCATTTTGTCTAGATGAATTATAGGTGTAGTTTTGAACATAGGGGTTGATGTTTAAGAAAGGATAGTTTTGGAAATTGTAGGGTAATGTAATTTTTAGTTCCAAGATACAAATAGCCCGATTGTTATCCAAACATGCCAGACGTTGCAAGCGTGCAGTGAACTAAGGAAGTTCTTGCCTACGATGCAAATATTCTACACCAGCTCCTCAAAAATAGTGTCAACAAGTGCAGTTTCACATGTATATGGTCATAATTATATTGTTTCACATGTATGCAGATTTTACATGGCTACCTTTTGAAAGTATTGTCATAATTATTTTGTTTGATGCGGTAATATAACGTATTACTGATGTTACTTCGCGTAATGTTTATTGTTCCGGGAAAGAAAGAATAAGTACCTTTGGAACAGGGTGTAATACAATAGAGCGAGAGGGAAGAACAGTACAGCGCCATGGCTCAAGTTCGCTTATGTATCAACCATAAGGTCATAGCTAAACTTCTGAGTCAAACACAGTAGTGCTCCCACTCCATCGCGAATACAATAAATAATATTAATTGCTTAGAGATAAGTAATAGAGAAAAACCTAACATGATAGAAGATAAATAACTGCTGTTTCAGAATTCTGATCAGAGCTGTTAAATTTACTACGAGGGGCACTACTTATTGAGCCTAATAATTAAAACAAAGTAATTTCTTATTGAAAACTGCTTTATTGTTTTTCAGAATATTCTCCTTTATGATCAATACACTTTTGCATCCGTTTGAGCTATTTGTCACAGCATTTATTCCAGTCTTCTTGAGACACCTCCAAAACATGGTTTTTGAAGGCATCAACGGATACTTCTGCCAACGAAAATCGTTATCCACGCAATTTATTCTTGATGTTTGGGAACAAAAAGAAGTCATTGGGTGCCAAATCAGGACTGTATGGCGAGTTACCCAATTCGATTTTTGAGCCTTCAAATACTCTGTTGTTAGACGAGATGTGTGTGCGCTCATATTGTCTTGATGAAGAACGATCCTACGGTTCTTATTGGTTTTCATTACTTCACCGAAGACTTCCGGCAAACAAATTATTGTGTACCATTCGGCATTGACCGTTTTACGTTCCTCTAAAGGCACTGTTGCTACATGCCCAGTTTTGCTGAAAAAGCAGGTGACCATTTGCTTCGAAGTGATTCGAGTTGGAACAACTTTTGTTGGATTTGCTTAATCTTGAAGCACCCATACAGTCGACTGCTGTTTACGTTCCGGCTCATACGCATAGATCCATGATTCGTCACCTGTTAAATCTTATATACGTCTTTTGAGGCACCGCCATTGCATTTCTTGAGCATTTTTGTACACCAATCTACACGAACATCTTTTTGAGATTGCGTTAAATTATGTGGGGTCCAACGAGAGCAAACCTTTTTCACGGCCAAATAATCATGCAATATTTTATATATGCTGGTGGAACTAATGCCTAGGGTTGCCTCAATCTCACAATATGTCCCATGACGATCTTTCGTTATCAGTTTTTGCACAGCATCAATGTTTTTTGGCACAACAACTGATTTTGGACGACCTTCACAAACTTCATCATTGAGCAAACGCCGGCCACGATTAAATTCGTTGTACCAGCGTTTCACAGTGGCAAAGGATGGAGCTTCGTCGCCAAATGTGGAAGTTAGTTGATCGATACACTCTTGTCTTGATAATCCACGTCGAAAATAGTAATAAATTATTGCACGAACATTTTCAGGAGTTAATTCCATGTTTTTGTTGACACAAAATTTTCAAGTTAGTGTAAACAAAACAAATGACGCTCTATTGACAAAATGTTTGAAGTAGATTATGGCCAAAATGTCAAACCTTCCATTGGAAACATCAGATGGCACCTACAACATTCAGGGTTGCCAAGGCTCAAAATATAAGTAGTGCCCCTCGTAGAGAAAATTAATTTTAAAGGGCAATGTACAACACAAACTTGGTTTATGGATGCAAAGTGTGATGATTATGACTATGACCAGGGAACGTAGGGGACACCTCGCACCTCGAATCAACCTGGATATTTTGTACTTATCACCTCCAGGGGGTACGGATAAGGTGAAGGAACCGCAGGAGGCTATTGGCCGCATGCAGGCCGGTCGACGGAGACCCGCAGAGGTCCCTAACGATTTCAAACTTGATTATCTGGTTACACCAGCGGGTTACTCAGAAACGGCTTCCCTATGGCGGAACTGGGTAAAGCTCGACCCACCTTAGGCGACTCAGAGAAGGCTGCCATCTGGCAGGGCTGACAAGAGCTTTCCAACGAGTAAGCATCTGCGCCATCTGTCCGACACCGATCGACACTGCACAGCCCCTAAGCCTACCTTAAACATTAAAGGGGAAACGAAATGATAGGAAATGAGGGGAAGGAAAGTCGTGGTACAAGAGAAGCCATCCCAGCATTCGCGTTGTCAACCACGGAAAATCATGAAAAACTCTTTGTCAGGTTGGCCGGTCCCAGGAATCATAAGCAGGGCCTCTCGAATGCGAGGCTTACACGTTACCACGGAGTCATCTTGCTCGGGGAAAAAGAGTGATACTGGAGAAAGAATAGAGAAAAAATAAAATTATGTTCTCCTTCACCTGCGGACGGAGTAAAAATGAAGGAAAATTGCAGAGAAACCAATTCATTACTCATTAGTGAAAAAATTAAATGGAGTTTTATTTATGGACGCTCGTCTTAGCGTCCCATTCTATATTGGGCTTGAAAGATCGGAAA
Organism: Deroplatys truncata; assembly: GCA_030765065.1. Lineage (NCBI taxonomy): Eukaryota > Metazoa > Arthropoda > Insecta > Mantodea > Mantidae > Deroplatys > Deroplatys truncata. The sequence continues at coordinate 376,694,774 of CM060990.1, forward strand.
TTTTTCATAGAGGCTTCTTTATCAGGCTTTAGTTTCTTTTATGTGTTGTAAATCTACGTCACGGGACCACCGGCTTTACCTCTCTTCCGAAGGAAGCCACGCTAAGGATTTTTACGCCCGAAAAAATCTATCGCTCTCGGCCGGGTTACTCATTAATGAAGGGCAGATACGAAAGTGATAAGCAAAACCTAATACGTAACGTGCTTCAAATATTTGCACATCCCGTATGAAAATTAAGAAAAAATAATAGGTATGTAAAGGAAATTGATTTTGCTATTTACCCCCAAAATTGGGAGGAATTCAAACAATAAAGAGGAAACAAAAAAGAAGAAAAAATCAGACGAAACCAAATCTGTTTTTCACACCTAAGAATGAATAAACCTTCGGCACAATAAATAAGAGGAACCAAACATACAATAATTTATTCACACTCCAATTGGAGGAGGTTTCTGATCCACGCGAAAGAACAAAGAAAACCAACTTCCTATTCGTGCCTCCGAATGGAGAACATGTATGACCAAATAGAAATAATAATAATAATAATAATAATAGTAATAATATACCTCCTAATCATAGTCCGCCAATTAAGACATTTAGAAATAAAATGGAAATGATAAGGCATTCAAACTTAACGCCTCTGCTTTCGAACAAAAGCGCACTAAATAAATTGTTGAAAGTGACGTACTCCAGCATTCAAGCAGAGTCTGTATCTTCGAATAAATCCATCTCGTATCCTTTCGAAAATGTCCAGAGTGTTACGAATAGTTTCACGGGTAGCCAATATACTCGGAAACAAATCTTCATCTAAGTTGACGGGAATCTCGTACACGATGCCCTGGATGTGTCCCTACAGGAAATAATCTGAAGGTGCGAGATTAAGCGAACGCGGTGGCCAAGTAATATCAGTGCCGTTTCCAATTCAGCGTCCTGGAAACACGTTGTTCAGACGGTCTCTAACATCCCTGTCGAAGTGAGCGGGAGCTCCATCGAGCTGGAACCACATTCGTCATCGTATATCAAGTGGGACGTGTTCCAGAACACCAGGTAGCCCATGGGCGAGCAACTGGTGGTATTCGTACACATTTAACCATGGCGGAAGGAGGTATGTGCCCATTTTGTAATATCAAACTACGCCAGCTCATATGCTTACGCCGAACGTGAGTTGATAGCTCCTCCAACAATCACATGCGAATTAACATGATCGCAGACGCGGCTGTTTATCTGGTTTAATGCTATTCCTTCCCTTGTGAAACAGCTCTTGCCAGTAAAGAGCACTTGGGAAAACAAGCCCGGTTGTTCATCATAGCGCTCTGAGACCCAATAACAGAACAGCACTCGGGAACCGTAGCCCGCTGGTAACTGTAACTTCAGAAGATGGAAGGTTTGGAGTCTATCTTGCTGCATCACTCGCCTTACGCTGAGCAGTAAATTTTCACCCACAGTACGAGGAATAGCATACGTACTTTCTGAAGCACTGTTTGGAATCATTTGATGCACCTCTTCCTCAAAACCTGGGTGCGACGGTTTCGTCTTGCACCGGCGTTAAGTCTATGCACCGTCAAAGATCACAGTTTCCCTTAGGCGCTGGTGGATATATTCTAAGGTAGAAACATGCGATTGTTGCTTTTGAGGATATCCGACTGCGGAGAACCGTGCTTCGTGGAATTTCCTCCTTCCTCCCCATAAACAAAATGCGTTTCAATTAATTCTGAAAAAACGCGAGAATTTAAACTGGGTTCACTCCAAACGTACATAATTCATATTGTTTCAAGAAAGAAAGAAAAAAACAATTTAATCATTTTACGGGGTTTCAATTGAGCACCACCAGATTAAAACCGAGCACATCAATTTCTGAGCCGTTAGTAACTGTTGCTTCACTCTAATACCGTGCTTCCCCATTAGAAAATGAAATGGAAGTATCACTGGTCCTTGCTGGTGATGCAGTTTTCTAGAAAAAGCAAAGCTCATAACTTCGAAAAAATTGCAATGGTAACTCTTTTCGCACTTTTGGAAGAGAACCTAACTGTTTTAGAGTGGGAATCAGTAACGAATTCGAATTGCGTGCCTTTTTATTTGCATTTATCAATGTGAATATTAACATAAAAGAACCATTTCATAACTTCAAAGTTTGGCGTCACAGATCATTGGCGTATTAAATCATCACCCCTGAAAGTTTGTCGCTTGAATTCTACCACCTGTATAAATTTGCTATCTCAATAAAATACCGACAATGCTTAATATGTTGTTTGGGACGGCAAGCTGTTTATTTTTCAAGCACGTTTGGGCGCTGTAGAGCATCAAAGTTTCAGAATTGTTAGGGTACGACGGTAGATATCCGTTCCACATTTCAACCTCCTACTTGATCGCAGAACCTATATACGTGGTGCTGATCCTGACGTATATGAGCGGTAGGTACGGTTGCGTGGTAAGAGTTTCTGTCGCTCCGTGGATTCGTTCAATGAGGTCTTCATCTGAAATTACAGAAGAAGTGCACACCATATTCTTCTTTGTACCTACATAAAATAGTCGAGGGTTGTAAGATCCGACGACCGTGGTGACCATGGAACTGGTCCTCCTTACCAATCCATCGATTTGGATATATGGCCTTCAGATGATCCTGCAAATTTACATCAATATGTGCCGGAGCTTACCTGCCGAATCCGTTTTGCTATTACATTCGATAGAGTAGGCAAAACTTCTCTTCCCCTCAGGGGCTCACCTTATGTGAGTACGGGTTTTTGGCACACCCGGGGGTTCCCGAGCCAATCATCGCCATATTCATCCCCTCACCCCCATCCGGTCGAGGTGGGTTCTTCAAGTGACCGGTGGACCCAAGGTAGGCTCTCGTGCGTTCTTTGCATTCCATCCATACCGCACCTCACCATCGTTTCTTTCTTCCCTTATCACTTTCCGACCATTTCGCACCACGACATTCGCATATCTCTTTTTCTTCCCCGCCGGCCTACCTTGCGTGCGAAACGCCCACACTGTTTTAGTTTCTTTTATCCTTTTATTTAAATCCTCCGTGGACACAGCCTGACGGATACCCGCGCACCGCGTGCGCAGCTGGGTGAGTGGGTAATGGCGTCATCCCCACCACCCGGGGTCGTCATGTAGGGTTTGTGTCCGTATCCGCTGTTCAACTGCAGTCCCGCGGGGGGGCCATTGCATGAGCTGCTGACTTCTGACGGCGATTGGGTCCCTCTGTCTATGTTCTGGGAGGTGTGACCCTGGGGTGAGTCTGGTATAGATAGGCCACTCACCCAAGCCGGGGTAACGCCCGAGAAGTCAGAGCCCGAGGTCGGAGACGGTTGCAATGGTGGAGGATTTATCTCGCTATGGAGCACCCTTCCTCCATTAATACAAACAAGCGCCGAAAAGTTATTGTAACAGAAGTAGCACCGCCGTCATCTGGTTGTTACTTGGTCATTTCGAGAACAGAAGAAGGACAAAACTTTGAGAAGGTGAACCCTTTTATAATTCAGAAGGGCATAGATGCTATTGCTGGTGCGGTTCAATCATGCACTCGTCTACGAAATGGTTCCTTATTGGCACAAACTAAGTCCGATCAGCAAAGTAAGACCTTGTTGCGCGCTACGCTTCTCCACGGTTACCCCATCCGTGTTGAGAAGCACCGCACATTGAACTCCGGTCGGGGCGTCGTTACCACCCATAGCCTCGATGGTATATCGGACGAGGATCTCGTAGAATATCTATCTGATCAAAAGGTGACTGCAGTGCATCGAGTGCAGGCCAAACGCGACGGCGTATTGGTACCCACTCGTACCCTGTTTATTACATTTGATGGCGTCGATCTGCCCACGAGCATTTCCGCAGGGTACGAACCGATTTCTGTGAGGCCTTATATTCCTAGACCTCTGCGTTGTTTTAAATGCCAACGTTTTGGGCATACACAAGTCTCCTGTAAGAGTGCCGTTAACATCTGTGCAACATGTAGCCAGCCCTCACACGAAGGTACCTGTTCAACAGCCCCCGTCTGCGTTAATTGTAAAGGGTCACATTCTGCTTCGTTTGCCGACTGTCCGCGGTATTTGGACGAGAAGGCGATCCAGGAGATCCGGGTAAAGGAAAAACTCTCCTTCGCTGAAGCCCGGAGGCGCTTCCATGCGCGCCAACCTTCACTCCTGCGATCTGGCACATTTAGTTCTGTTGTTGCCTCGCCAGTACCACGAGTAGATGCCGAAACTCAGACCTGGACCTTGACTGGATTAACCGCCACTACCATCCGGCCGTCTATTAAGGCTACAGTTACCAAGCCGTATAAACCTGGTCCCAAGTCAATGAAGTCGCAAGCCGTTGAAAAAAAGCCCAAGCAGAAACTTCGTAGGGAAGATTTTTTGAAAGACCCTCCGCGTGCGCGCGGTAACAAAAGTTCACCTTCTCCTCCTCGGAGGTCGCTGTCCCAGGATGGTCCTGGGACAAGCCGCGCTCAGCGGCACCCTTCACCCATCGCCACCCAAAACCGATTCACGGCGCTTGAATCGGTTTCTGGCACTGAGCGCGTGGGCCCTCCCTCCGAGGAAGCTATGGAGTCTGACCAACTCCATACAAAAAGCCCGAGCCCAAAGGTTAAACAAAAGGTAATTTTAAGCCGCCCTTCTAAATAGACAGTTTATCCCCTTATTCTTAATGGCTATCCTGACCTGGAATGTACGTGGTGTACGATCGCATAGGGCGGAACTGCAACTTTTATTGCGTTCCCATTCGCCTATGGTCGTATGTTTGCAGGAGACTAAGCTTCGCCCTCACGATCCTTTTGATCTCCGAGGATATACTCCGGTTCGCTACGACCTTGAACCGGAGGAGGGTACTCCTGCTCATGGAGGTGTCATGTTCTTAGTGCGTAACGACGTTCATTTTACACCTCTCACACTTACCTCCGACTTGCAAGCTGTTGCCGTTCGTCTTCACTTACCCGGCTTTTTGTTTTCTGTTTGCTCTGTATATTCACCTCCATCGTCTCCCCTCGCTCCCGCGGACATTCGAGCTCTCCTGTCCGCTCTCCCAACACCATTGCTTCTGTTGGGAGATTTTAATACCCATCACCCATTATGGGGTTCGCCAAGGGCTTGTGCGAGGGGAACTCTTCTTTCCGACATTTTTTATCAGTTCAATCTTTCCATCCTCAATACAGGTGCACCTACTTTTATTTCTGATTCTTCTGGTACATTCTCTCACCTGGACCTTGCCATTTGCTCAATCCAGCTTGCACGTCGTCTTCAGTGGAACGTCGTCGCTGACACCTACTCCAGCGACCATTTCCCCTGCATCGTTTCTCTTCTGTCGCACCACGTACAGCATTCCAGAGTACCTACCTGGATATTCGCCAAAGCCGACTGGAGCTTGTATTCCAGCCTCGTGCATTTTGACGACCAGCCCTTCTCCGACATTAATCAACTAGTGCAGCACCTTACGTCTATTATTTTCTCAGTCGCCGAACGTGCAATACCCCGTTCATCCTCCCAACCTCGACGGCCACCTGTTCCGTGGTGGAACGATGATTGTCGGGACGCCGTTCGTGCCCGTAGGACTGCACTTAGGGTGTTTCGGCGCCACCCTACACTTGATAATTTGGTGACTTTTAAACAATCGCGCGCCAGGGCTCGTCGCATTATTCAGGATAGCAAGAAGGCATCTTGGGCTCGTTTTGTCGAGTCTTTTAATCGTTTTACGCCTTCATCCGTTGTTTGGGATAAACTTCGTCGCTTCTCAGGTAAAGTGTCACATTGTACTGTTTCTGGCCTTCAGGTTTCTAATGCCACCATAGTGGATCCGGCTGCCATCGCTAACACTCTGGGTTCTGCCTTTGAGGCGGTTTCCAGTTCAGACCATTATTCCGCCGGCTTTCGCTCTATTAAAGACCGGCAGGATTCCGCATCATATACTTTTCGGTCTGCTAATGATGAATGCTATAACGAACTATTCACAATGAGGGAGCTGGAGCACGCTCTTCATTGCTCTCGGCACTCCGCTCCCGGGCCGGACGGCATTCATGTCCTGATGTTAAAGAACCTTTCAGCCGACAGTAAACTATTTCCCTTACAGGTCTATAACCGTATTTGGCAAGACGGCATTTTTCCTTCCGTTTGGCGCGAAGCCACCATTGTCCCTATACTTAAGCCTGGGAAGGATCGCCAACTACCTTCCAGCTACCGCCCTATCTCCCTCACCAGTTGCATTTGCAAGGTGATGGAGCGCATGATCAACGGGCGGTTGACATGGTGGCTTGAGTCTCAGGAACTTCTAGCGAACGCTCAGTGCGGGTTTCGTCGCTATCGCTCTACCGTCGACCATCTGGTGTCCTTGTCGACGCATATTATGAATGGATTTCTGAGAAAGTGTCAAACCGTGGCTGTATTTTTTGACCTGGAGAAAGCTTATGACACTTGTTGGAGGGGCGGCATTTTACGTACACTTCACGATTGGAATATCCGCGGTCGTCTTCCCATATTTCTTCGGGAGTTTATGACGGACCGCGACTTTCGTGTACGTGTGGGCTCGGTTTTATCTCGTCGTTTTATTCAAGAGAACGGAGTACCGCAGGGCTCTGTACTCAGTGTCACACTTTTTGCGATTGCTATCAACCCCATTGTTGATTGTATTCCACCTGGCATTTCATCGTCCCTTTTTGTTGACGATTTCGCTATTTATTGTAGTTCACGGCGGACCTGTCTACTCGAGCGCCGTCTCCAGAGCTGTATCGACCGTCTCTACGCCAGGAGTAACGCCAACGGCTTTAATTTCTCCGCCGAGAAATCCGTCTGCATCAACGTTTGGCGCCGGAAGTATTTCCCTCCGCCCTCTCTCCATCTTGGGCCAGGGATACTTCCGTTTGCAGACGAGGCGAAATTTTTGGGGTTGATTTTTGACAGGAAGTTGTGTTGGACCTCGCACGTTTCCTTTTTAAAAGCAAAGTGTGACCGTTCTCTTAATATTTTACGTGTTTTATGTGGCACATCCTGGGGAGCTGATCGGACCGTCCTTCTTCGCCTTTATCGCTCTTTGGTCCGATCCAAGCTTGATTACGGGTGTATTGTTTATTCGTCGGCACGTCCATCTGTGTTACGTCGATTGAATGCCATTCACCATCGTGGCATAAGAGTCGCTACAGGGGCCTTTCCAACCAGCCCTGTTTTTAGCCTGTATGCTGAAGCTGCAGAGCCTCCGCTGTCCTTCAGGCGTGAGATGCTCTTGTGCAGCTATGCTTGTCGACTCTCAAGCTTGCCTGACCACCCGTCCTTCGAGTTATTTTTCGAGGAGTCACTTGATCGTCACTATTTTATTAGCTCCTCTGCTTTGCTCCCACCAGGGGTTCGCTTTCGACAGCTCCTTCGGCATTTAGACGTTTCGCCAGCGCCGGCCCTTCCACGGGGGGAAACGCGTTTTCCTCCATGGTCTCGCGCTGAGGCCCACTGTCACCTTGGGCTAACGTCGATGCCGAAGACTGAGACCCCTGCTTCAGTCTTTAGATCGGCTTTTTTAGAAGTACGGGCTCAATTCGGAGACTTCCATTTTATCTTTACCGATGGATCTAAGACTGGAGCTGGAGTTGGATGTGCCTTTGTTTCTGGTCACTGTAGTTTTAAGTTTCGTTTACCTGGACAATGTTCAATTTTTACCGCCGAACTTTTTAGCATTTATCAATCTATTTTATACATTCAGCGGCATGCCTTACAGCACTGTTTTATTTGTACGGACTCTCTGAGTGCCCTTCAGACTATTACTGCGCTGTACCATTACCACCCGCTTGTACAGCGCATACATGACCTGCTCCACTCGCTTGGTGTCACTGGCATCAGCGTGTCCTTCATGTGGATTCCAGGTCATGTGGGCATCTCAGGTAATGAGTCTGCCGACGCCGCTGCGAAATCGGCGATTTTATTACCCAGATTGTTTACCTCTGTTGTTCCCTCGTCAGATTCGTGTGTTATTTTACGTCGCCGCATCCTCTCGCGCTGGCGCGATGAGTGGACGGCCCTCCGGGGGAACAAGTTGCGGGAGGTTAAGCCGCTCCCGTTAATCTGGGGTACCTCTTCTCGTTCTTCACGTCGGGAAGAGGTACTTTTAGCCCGTTTACGAATTGGACATTGTCGTTTTAGTCATAGTTACCTGCTCAGTGGTGATCCCGCTCCGCTGTGTCAGCAGTGTGACGTGCCCTTAACGGTGCGTCACATTTTAACTGAGTGTCAAGTTTTAGCTCCACTGCGCGTTCGCCTGGGTCTGCCTGTTGGCATAGCCAACGTTTTGGCAGACGACGCGCATGCTGTAGAATGTCTTTTACGTTTTATAAGTGACATTGGTTTTACTCGTCGCATTTGATGCGCTGAGCGTCTTTTAGCTTTGTTATTTTATTCTGTATGTTTTAATAGGGACTTACTCCCCAGTGACATATGGCGCTCATGTCCCTCGCATTCTACAGTCCTTGACACGTTTTAATCTATTATTGGCTATGCTTGTAGTGTGTTAGTTTTTGAGACATATTTATTGTTATTGTTACTATTGTTGTTATTGTTATTATTGTTATTGTTTTTATTGTTATTGTTATTGTTATTCTATTGTTATTTTTAACTTTTTTGACATTGCGGGTTTGTGTCCCGTTTTTAATTATGCGGTTTTTTACCTGTCTTTTATTTTTTGACTTTATATTTTATACCTTGTAAGGGCGCTGATGACCTCAGCAGTTTAGCGCCCTTAAGCCGCATATCATTATCATCAAAACTTCTCTTGTAAATGTGAGGTAGCTCGGTCCTATCAGTCCGTTTGCAGGATATATGGCCCAATAGTATTGTCACCGATTATCCCAGCCCATGCGTTAATACTAAACCTGTGCTGATTATTTCGAATTAGGTACTTGCGCACGCGGAATTTCTTTTGTCCAAACGTGCGTATTATGAAGCTTAAAATGCCGTCTCTAATGAAAGTGCATTCGCTAGTGAACATCACCAAGTTCGGAATATGTATGCATTGATATAAATACTACTGCACAAACTGTAGTCGTTGTGGATAGTCCTCCTCCTGAAATGCCTGGACCTTCTGAATATGGTATGGATGGAGCAGCTGGTCATGGATAACACGCCACACGTTATTTTTGCATGTGTGCAGCGCTCGCGCAACTTGCCGTGTGCTGTTGGACGGGTCCTCTACGAAAAATGTCAATACCTCCTCTTCAAAGTATGGTATTCCAACCGAGCGTGGACAACCCCATCACGTTTTGGCACCTAGCAGAGACAAAACTATTCGGAACAATAGCGACAGTACTCAAATGTACCCCCCAGGGGCTCACTTTATGTGAGTACGGGTTTGGCGTACCCGGGGGTTCCCGAGCCAATCATCGCCATATTCATCCCTTCATCCCCGTCCGGTCGAGGTAAGTTCGTTCTCCTGACCGGGTGACTCAAGGTAGGCTCTCGTGCGTTCTGTACATTTCATTACATGACGCCCCTCGCCATCGTTTCTTACTTCTCATCTATTTACGCACATTTCGCCCCACGTCCATTCATTTACACATCTCGTTTCCTTCTTCGCCGGCCTACCTTTCGTGCGAAACGCCCACACACATTTAGTTTCTTTTACCCTTTTACTTTAATCCTCCGTGGACACAGCCTGACGGATACCCGCGCACTGGGTGCGCAGCTGGGTGAGTGGGTAATGGCGTCATCCCCACCATCCGGGGTCGTCATGTAGGGTATGTGTTTGTATCCGCTGTTCAACTGCAGTTCCGCGGGGGAGGGGCCATTGCATGAGCTGCTGACTTCTGACGGCGATCGGGTCCCTATGACTATGTTTTGGGAGGTGTGATCCTGGGGTGAGTTTGGTATAGATAGGCCACTCACCCAAGACGGGGTAACGCCCGGGAAGTCAGAGCCCGAGGCCGGAGACAGTTGCAATGGTGGAGGATTTCTTTCGCTATGGAACCCTCTTTCTCCATTTCTATCCACAAGCGCCGAAAAGTTTATGTAACGGAAGTAGCACCGCCGACATCTGGTTGTTACTTGGTAATTAGCCGAAAAGAGGAAGGCCAATCCTTTGAGAAGGTGAACCCTTTTATTATACAAAAGGGGACTGATGTATTGCTGGTCCTGTTAATTCCTGCACTCGCCTTAGAAATAGTTCATTATCAGTACAAACAAAGTCCGATCAGCAAAATAAGAGCTTGCTGCGCGCTACGCTTCTCCACGGTTATTTCATCCGTGTTGAGAAGCACCGAACCTTGAATTCCTGTCGAGGCGTCTTTATCACCCATAGCCTCGATGGTATGTAGGACGAAGAACTAGTCGAATATCTTTCCGACCAAAAGGTAACGGCAGTTCATCGAGTGCAGGCTAAACGCGACAGAGTGTTTGTACCTACTCGCACCCTGTTATCACCTTCGATGGCGTCGATCTACCCGCTAGAATTTCAGAGGGGTACGAAAGTATTGCGGTAAGGCCCTATATTCCTAGACCTCTGTGTTGTTTCAAATGCCAACGTTTTGGGCATATTCAAGTCTCTTGTAAGAGTGCCGTTACTATCTGTGCCTCATGTAGCCAGCCGTCATACGAAGGTACCTGTTCATTCGGACACGTCTGCGTTAATTGCAAAGGGTCTTATTCTGCGTCATTTTCCGACTGTCCGCGGTACTTGGACGACAAGGCGATCCAGGAGATCCGGTTAAAGGAGTAACTCTCCTTCGCTGAAGCCCGGAGCCGTTTCTATGCGCGCCCACCTTCGCTCCTGCGATCTGGCACATTTCGTTCTGCTGTTGCCTCTCCAGTACTCCGGAAGGATGCAGAGACTCAAACCTGGACCATGACTGCATTGACCGCCACTACCATCCGGCCCTCCATTACAGCCACTGTTGTCAAGCCATCTAAAGCTGGTCCGAGCATTATGAAGTCACAAGGCATTGAGAAGAAATCGAAACAGAAATTTCGTAGGGAAGATTTTTTGAAAGACCCTCCGCGTGCGCGCGCCAAGAAACGTTTACTTTCTCATCCTCGAGGAGATGCTCCTGGGACAAGACGCGCTCCGCGGCAACCTTCGCCCATTGCCACCCAGAACCGATTCTCGGCGCTTGAATCAGTTTCTGGCACTGAGCGCGTGGGCCCTCCCTTCGAGGAAGCTATGGAGTCTGACCAACTCCATACAAAAAGCCCGAGCCCCAAGGTTAAGCAAAAAGTGATTTTGAGCCGCCGTTCTCAGTAAGAAGTTTATCCCTTTTATTCATGGTTATCCTGACTTGGAATTTACGTGGTGTACGATCGCATAGGACGGAACTGCAGCTTTTAATGCGTTCCCACTCACCTATGGTCGTGTGTTAGCAGGAGACTAAGCTTCGCCCTCACGATCCTTTTGATCTCCGAGGGTATATTCCGGTTCGCTACAATCTTGAACCGAAGGAGGGTACTCCTGCTCATGGAGGTGTCATGTTATTAGTGCGTAACGACGTTCATTTTCAAACACTCACTCTTACGTCCGACTTGCAAGCTGTTGCCGTTAGGCTTCAATTACCCGGCTTTTTCTTCTCTGTTTGCTCTCTGTATTCACCTCCATCGTCTCCCCTCGCTCACGCGGACATTCGATATCTCCTGTCCGCTCTCCCAACAGCATCTCTTCTGTTGGGAGATTTTAAAGCCCATCACCCCCTGTGGGGTTCAAAAAGGGCCTGTGCGAGGGAACTCTACTTTCCGACATTTTTATCAGTGCAACCTCTCCATTCTCAATACCGGTGAACCTACTTTTCTTTCTGATTCTTCTGGTACATTTTCTCACCTGGATCTTGCCGTTTGTTCACTCCAGCTTGCTAGTCGTCTGCAGTGGAAAGTCGTCGTTGACACCTACTCCAGCGACCATTACCCCTGCATCGTTTCTCTTCTGTCTCACCACGTCAGCATTCCAGAGTACCTACCTGGATATTCAGCAAAGCCGACTGGAGATTGTATTCCAGCCTCGTGCATTTTGACGACCAGCCCTTTACTCACGTTAACCAAATGGTGCAGCACCTTACGTCTACGTTGCTATCTGCCGTCGAAGGCACCATTCCCCGTTCGCCCGCTCACTCTTGGCGTTTACCTGTTTCGTGGTGGAACGAGGATATTCGGGACGCCGTTCGTGCCCGTAGAACTGCACTGAGGGTGTTTCGGCGACACCCTACACTTGATAATTTGGTTACTTTTAAACAATCGCGCGCTAGAGTTCGTCGCATTATTCAGGATAGCAAGAAGGCATCTTGCACTCGTTTTGTCGAGTCTTTTAATCGCTTCACGCCTTCCTCTGTTTTTTGGGATAAACTTCGTCGCTTCTCCGGTAAAGTGTCGCTTTGTACTGTGTCTGGCCTTCAGGTTTCCAATGCCACCATAGTGGATCCGACTGCCATTGCTACCACTCTGGGTGCTGCCTTTGAGGCGGTTTCCAGTTCAGGCCATTATTCTGCTGGCTTTCGTACTCTCAAACACCGGCTGGATTCCGAGACATTTCATTTTCGGTATGCTAATAAGGAGTGTCATAATGAACTTTTCACAATGAGGGAACTGGAGCACGCTATTCATTGCTCTAGGCACTCCGCTCCTGGGCCGGATGGCATTCATGTCCTGATGTTAAAGGACCTTTCAGCCGACAGTAAGGTCTTTCTCTTACGCGTCTATAACCGTATTTGGCAAGACGGCTTTTTTCCTTCCGTTTGGCGCGAAGCCACCATTTTCCCTATCCTTAAACCTGGGAAGGATTGCCAACTACCTTCCAGCTACCGCCCTATCTCCCTCACCAGTTGCATTTGCAAGGTGATGGAGCGCATGATCAACGGGCGGTTGACATGGTAGCTTGAGTCTCAGAAACTTCTAGCGAACGCTCAGTGCGGATTTCGTCGCCATCGCTCTACCGTCCACCATCTGGTATCTCTGTCGACGCATATTATGAACGGATTTCTGAGAAAGTGTCAAACCGTGGCTGTATTTTTTGACCTGGAGAAAGCTCATGACACTTGTTGGAGGGGCGGCATTTTACGTACACTTCACGCATGGAATTCCCGCGGTCGTCTTCCCATATTTCCTCGGGAGTTCATGACGGACCGCATCTTTCGTGTACGTGTGGGCTCGGTTTTATCTAGTCGTTTTATTCAAGAGAACGGAGTACCGCAGGGCTCTGTACTCAGTGTCACACTTTTTGCGATAGCTATCAACCCGATTGTTGATTGTATTCCACCTGGCATTTCCTCGTCCGTTTTCGTTGACGATTTTGCCATTTATTGCAGTTCACGGCGGAACTGTCTGCTCGAACGCCGTCTCTAGAACTGTATCGACCGTCTCTACGCCTGGAATAACGCCAACGGCTTTAATTTCTCCGCCAAAAAATCCGTCTGCATCAATTTCTGGCGCCGGAAGGCTTTCCTTCGCCCTCTCTCCATCTTGGATCGGAGGTCCTTCCATTTGCAGACGAGGTAAAATTTTTGAGGTTGATCCTTGATCGAAAGTTGAGCTGGACTTCTCACGTTTCCTTCTTAAAAGCAAAGTGTGACCGTACTCTTAATATTTTACGTGTTTTAAGTGGCACATCCTGGGGAGCTGATCGGACCGTCCTTCTGCATCTTTGTCGCTCTTTGGTCCGATCCAAGCTTGATTACGGGTGCATTGTCTACTCGTCGGCACGTCCATCTGTGTTACGTCGATTGAATGCCATTCTCCATCGTGGCATAAGAGTCGCTACAGGGGCCTTTCCAACCAGCCCTGTACCTAGTCTGTATGCTGAAGCTGCAGAGCCTCCGCTGTCCTTCAGGCGTGAGATGCTTTTGTGTAGCTATGCCTGTCAACTCTCAAGCTTGCCTGACCACCCTTCCTTCGAGCTATTTTACGAGGATTCGCTTGATCGTCAATACTTATTTAGCTCCTCTGTATTGCTCCCTACAGAGGTTCGATTTCGTGAACTTCTTCGGCATTTGGACGTTACGCCAGCGGCGGCCCTTCCAAGGGGAGAAACGCGTTTTCCTCCATGGTTGCGCGCTGAGGCCTACTGTTACCCTGGGTTAACGTCGATGCCGAAGAATGAGACCCCTTCTTCCGTCCTTAGATCCGCGTTTTTAGAACTTCAGGCACAATTCGGGGACTTGCATTTTATTTATACTGGCGTGTCTAAGACGGATTTTGGAGTAGGGTGTGCTTTTGTTTTTGGTCAACATAGTTTTACCTTTCGTCTCCCCGGGCAATGTTCAATTTTTACCGCCGAAATTTCTAGTACTAATCAATCCATTTTATACATTCAGCGGAACGGCTTGCGGCACAGTGTCGTTTGTACGGACTCTCTTAGTGCCTTTCAGAGTATTACCGCGCTGTGCAATTACCACACCCTCGTACAGCGCATACATGACCTGCTCCACTCGCTTGGTGCTTCTTGCATCACCGTCTCCTTCATGTGGATTCCAGGTTATGTTGGCATCTCAGGTAATGAATCTGCCGAAGCCGCTGTCCGATCGGCGATTTTATTACTCAAATATTTTACCTCTGTTGTTCCCTCCACAAAAATGTGCTTGTTATTTTACGTAGCCGCATCCTCTCACTTTGGAGGGATGAGTGGACGGCCCTCCGGGGCAAGAAGTTGCGGGAGGTTAAGCCTCTCCCGTTAGTCTGGGGTACCTCTTCTCGTTCTTCTCGTCGGGAAGAGGTACTTTTAGTTTGTTTGAGAATCGGACATTGCGTTTTTAGTCATAGATACCTGCTCAGAGGTGACCCCGCACCACTGTGTTAGCAGTATGGTGGGTCCTTAACGGTGCGTCACGTTTTAACATTGTGTCAGTTTTAGCTCCGTTGCGCGTTCGTGTTGGTCTGCCTGTTCATATAGCCAACGTTCTGACAGACGACGCGCGTGCTGTAGAATGTCTTTTACGTTTTATAAGTGACAGTAGTTTTAATCGGCGCATTTGATGCGCTGAGCGCCTTTTAGGCTTGTGATTTTATATTGTCTGTTGTAATGGGACTCTTCTCCCCGGCGGACATGTGGCTCTCATGTCTCTCGCATTCAACAGTTCTTGGCACGCCGTTTTACCCTTTTTGACCATGATTTTAGTGTGATAGTTTTTAGAATTTGGCCCTTTGCTCTTTAGTGCTTTCTACCAACCGGGTTTGTGTGTGGTGTTTTAACTTTTGGCGTTTAAATTTTATATGTTATACACTGTAAGGGCGCTGATAACCTTAGATGTTGAGCGCCCTTAAACCTCATCTCATCATCATCACTCAAATGTAACAACCACTAAGTATTACTACTTCACTGTACAATAGACATACATCAGGCGGAAAAAAGCCTCCTGGATTTTCTTAGTCGTCTCTCAATTGCCACGAGCGTAGGACGTTACGAATTACTTCATTCTGGTAACCTATCCGCAAATCCGCATATAATTTTGCAGTGACTCTACCATTGCAATCCATTTTGCCGTATGCAAGGAGCATGTCGGTAATTTCCTCATTTGCATTTGTGTGCATGTCGAGCTTCTGCGCTCATGCGCATGCGCAGGAATGTTATTAGGCTCACATCGTCCATTCACATTTTACTCATGCTAACGGGTTGCATAATTCTAGGAGACCAAAAAGAATGTGAACAAACTGTGACATCTCACTGTTCTCGATTTCAACGTTACATAGCACCCAAATCGTGATTCTCCGGATGCGGGTTCCTTCTTGAAAGATTATCAGTTTGCCGTCCCGCACAACATACTAGGCGTTGCCGGTGTATATAAACACGTTGTATATAAAAACAGTCCCCATTAACCAATCACTGAAAAACATTTCTTCATCATTCATGTAAGCCATTACATTTTTCATTAGTTAGATATCCATTTCTGATGTGAAGAGTACAATTTTCGAGAATTGTGTATGAAAAATTCAACCTGTGTTGGCGAAAGAAGTTTGTAATTAATTGTTTAACTGTTTTTCTGCGTGAAAGGAATTTAACAGTAAAATCTCCCTGACAATTTTCTGTTCTTTCCATAAAATTTCACGTTTCTGAAAATTCTGAGTTAGGTATAGAAGGTTGTGATATTGTAAAAACTAAAACTGTAAATGAGAGTTTAAAATCATATCTTCTCCATAAGTATGACAAAATGAGTGTATTTGCATCTTGCACTATAGTTATTGAGCAATTAAATAACCTTACTGTGTAAATGTATCAAACGTTTATCATTCATATACGTATTGTGCCTATACAAGTTGTACCACAATTGATAACGCAAACTGGTGTAGCCGAAAGCTCACGCAAATAGAGGCAAGGGTTTCCCAGCAATCATGAGTTCTTAAACGAGCCTTTTGCGAGACATGCAAATGCGGGATTACTAACGGCCATTGACTTCATTGCTTCGGACATCGTATGCTTTACTTCTTGCATGATACGGTCGAAGGTGTCCCTTTGTTTTCAAAACTGAATATTCCCGAGAAGTGGCGAGTTACTCTAGTCATAGAACCGTAAGGACGGATATCACAACTGTTTCAAACGGTAGTAGTCTGGTCACCTCTCTGAGCAGTGTTGGTTGTGCTATGCTGTAGTCAAAGTGGAATCTTACAGAAATGAAGAGTTTGCGGACTTTCATTTCATGTATGGTGGAACTAACGGAAATGTACGGGAGGCTGAATGCTTGTATCAAGAAGAAGACATCCCAAAAGTTGCGCATTTACAAGAGTCCATCAATGCTTCAGGGAACAGGTGAGCTTCGTACATGGGAGGGGAACAGGTAAGCCTGCACGCATTACGCCTGAGATTGGGTATATTGAGTTGGAGGCAGTACAACTCTCTCCAGGAACTTGGAAGAGGAGAATTGCCGCACAAGTGCATGTACTAAGTAACAGTAGTATACGAAGAATTGTACATCGCAACTCACTGTACTCTACGCTTGACATCTCCAACGAATTCAGTGTCTCGTTGATGTGGACCTTGGCACTAGAGTGACCTTTTATCAGACCTTTTGGTCTGCAAGATGGCCTGATCCAAATACTTATATTTTTGGTGTCTTGCGTCACCTCAAAAGGGTAATGTGTACCACTCCGGTACATGGTTGGAGAACTGGAGCAGAAAATTGTGCATGCTTATGATCAATTTGGAAATGATTCAGCTTTGTCCTAAGAATTCGAAACTCACTGCAGAAACGAGTGCAATCTTGCTTCTATTTGCAAGGTCGACGCTTTTAACATCTCTTGTAATGTGTAAAAGTGTACAGTAATTGAAAAATCGGTGGTCTAAAACCATGCTGATTCTTAGTCCTACGTATCTAATTTAATAGATGAAGCTTTTAAATAGAGTGACCAAAATGTTTTAATTTATAATCACATGTTGATTAAAAGTATTAAATAAGTTCCACTGCATATAAGAAGCATATTAATGAACAAAGACACCAAAATATTTTCCGACTGATGGATGTAGGCGGGAGGTTTCTATGGTCTTGGAATACTGTGGCGACCAATAATAAATTTTATTTCAAAATGGACATATAACATTTTGCTTTTATGATATCAAGTATAAGAAACCATGAATGCATGACTATTTCAGTTCCCTGTATTCCGATACAGGTTTTATTTTAACAAATTGGCCCATACCTGTTGATTTTCTAGTGAAAAAATGCTTATAAATGTGACTTAGTACCCTTCATTTTCTTTCACTCATTTTACCTTCTCTCCGTGAAAATAGATCTCGTTTGTAGTAAGGATACAATCTGATTAGATCTTGTTTTATGGGTTACCAAGTGACCTGCTCAAATTCAGTATCTGAAAATGGGCATTTGTATTTCACTAAACCACTCCCTTTTCAATTAATGTGCTGTGTTTGTGAGTAGGGAGTTTTAAGTTTGACTTAAGAGCAACTGATTCAAAAGAAAAAAATATTTAGCTTGGCTCATTAGCTTTGAACCTTTTATTTGCGCTTTCAATTTTCAGTGGCTCTAAATATGACTAGTGGAATGTTGACTGTTTTAACGTGTCTTTCTTTAGTTTCATTCATCGAATCAACTACTTAGACAGCACTATGGCCAGGCTATTGATATTGGAACAAATGAGAACACCAGTTACTGCGAAAACACACCTTATTTACCTCTAGGCACTCAACGTAACACAAACATTACGCTTGAGTCTCTTTGACATGCACTTGGAATACAACACAACTGATCCGTCGAATCACATCGCAACTGAACTGCATGACTCACAGTTGTCTGCTGAGTCACAGCTCACAATTAAACTACACTGTCCATATTTCACTTCGTTGCTTCTAACAGGACTGAACTCAACACTGTTAGACCTGGCAACAACAGTTCTTTATATGGGCCTCCCATACAACGTGGAACTTTCGAGAACAAGAACCTACATGCTGAAACGAAAGTTCTGGAATAAGCAATTGGCACATAAAGTGGCTTTTTATTCCACATTCGCTATTCTTCTGTTGTTTCCGCGCTGGCTATTGTTCTGATGGCCCGTTGCAGGCCCCACCCTGGTCCCGGGCCGGGGCCCGCAGGTAGCTCCGCGCGTGCGGTCACATTACTTATGCCCATTAATTTTTACATTGTGATAGTCCTATTCCAAAACTTTGATTGCAGCTATGGTATGTGGGCATTTCGGTTCTGAGGAACACCGGCATCAGGCCACAATACGATTTTGATTGTTTTTGTTTGTTTGGGGTTTTTCTTTCGAAATTACATCAAAGCTTTTACCTGTGCTTTCTGTACAATTTCCTGATTTACCTGAAATGCCTGTATGCAATAACAAACAATATCATTATTAATAACCTCTGAGCTACTTTAATAATAATTGTACCCTGCAAATGTTAATTTATAGAAGAATACTGAAGTATTTTATTGTGGACAACTAAGCACTCTTTGAGTTCAGAATACCACATTATGGTTAAATAATCTAAATTCTCTTATCTTTATTTCTATCCTTATAATACTTTTCTCTAACTAAAATTTAGAAAAATGTAACTCATCTTCGTTACACAGTACTTTACTCTCCTTTGGCAACACAGGTTTCGTACTGATCTTTCATAGGTTTTAAAAAGGCAGTGTTAAACTCAGTGCGAAATATCTTCACTTAAAGCCATTTCTTCTCAGGCAAAAGTCAGCATCCTTACAGATCTTCTCACACAAGCCATACATTTTTTCTAAACCTACACTTACTTCAAAGTATTCTTTTGCAGAATCCTTCCTACAACAATGCTGGAATACGTGGAAACCCACATCTTTCCGTATTCCACCTCTTTTATCCTCATTAACTCTTGTAGTTGTTTGTGTGACCTAAAGTCATCTCTGAAGTTCCTGGTACTTTAATGAATGTTGCTTATTCTCCTTTGAGAAATGTAAGGTATTTTTAAAAAGACTTCTTGGAGACTCTAACCTTTTGAGAAAGAATAGGTAAATAACAGCGTTTTGATTCCTTGCCTCAGTTTCTGCGTATGCCCCTTATTTTTGTTCTAACGGTAGTTTAAACATATAAACTACCCTTTTCAGAATCAGTCATATTTAAAAATTAAAAAAGTACCCAATTAGACTGCTCTATTATAACTGATGATGAGCATTTAAATACACAATTGCTATACTGTTAAAAACACATTTTCTTTCTGGTGCAGATATTGATTTTGAGTTGATGTATTTCTTGTCTGTCTCGCTCTTATACTTTCTTTGGGGCTTTTCAATAATTTTGGATTTTTCTTTCTCTTCTTGGAGTCTAAACATTATAACAAAATAAAATAATATACTACGTGAACTTTACCATAAAACTTCAAAACATTCTTGATATCAAGGTTAAATTTGACATATGATGACAAACTTTTTAATTTATCAGTAGTAAATTCCTCACTCACTGTTTCTGATTTTGATCCTATTGACTAAACAATAATGGCTGTCGCTTTCTGCATTATCAAGAGTGAAAAATTTAAATATCATATTAGTTGCTAAGAAGATCACAAAATTTAGGTCTAAAACTCACATTGCAATACAATATGCATAGTAGAGATTAGTCATAATTGCAGTCCTACAACAATTAATATTGTATGAATGCAAACAAGTATTGTATAATCACATAGATAACATACCTTCTTTTTTTTCGTCGTCCTCCGAGACCTAGGGATACCTCTAGTTCCCAAGGTCGCGGGCTCAAACCCGGCGAAGGGCGATGGATTTTTTCGGGTGTAAAAATCCTTAGCATGTCTTCCTTCGGAAGGGAAGTAAAGTCTTTGGCCCAGTGTCGTAGATTTACAGCGCGTAAAAGAACCTCAAGCCTGATAAATTGGCCTCTGAGCAAACTTTTCGGCCTTTCGCGCCCAATATAGAATGGGACACTAAGAGCCATAGTACTTAAGTGCGACCATAAATAAAACTAATTTTTTTTACCGTTCTGGAATAAATTTTTCGCCCTTTGAAGGTTAAATGTTCTTTTTATTTGCAATTATTCTAGAGTTGACGGGATATACCAGTCAGATTCAGCATCTGAAGTATAATTTTAACATAATGTGGATTCTTAGCACTGTCGTCCATAATCTATTTAAAAACCTTTAATGCTCTCCAGAAAACACAAATAAACACTGAATAAAAACAGATGCACAACTCGTTGTTAGCAAATGAGGATGAGCACATTCATGGGGGGAAAATATTACCAGCGTAATTGTTACTGAAAGAAACACAGCCTCCTTCGGGTACCATTAGCGCTAATTTTATCACATTAAGCTCACAATATTATAATACACTCAATCACAGCTTAAAGGCGATGAGAATTTTACGTCCCTTTATTAGGTTCTAACTTTACGTTGATACTACTGCATCTAGGACATGGAACAGTAATGTCGAAAATAATAGGAGTATGAACATGGAACAACATTTTTGCTGGTTTATAACAATTATAAACCAAAAAAGCCAACTATTAGCTAGGGAGTTTAATTCAGATTAGCGTGATTGCTATTGGACAATACGATTGCTGTGTCGAAAAAACCCAATAATGTTCTACGGAGGAACTAAGATTTCTTTTGTAGCAATGATAGTTGGCGCCGCCATCTTTCCATCGTCATGATCGCTATATGGCAGGATTGCTAATTTTTCTTTACGTTAGGTCTTCGCAAGGCCTGTTTTTGTCTCCATTTTGCTGCCCATTAGTAGATGTAATATGCCGACTCCAGCCCACAACAGATGCCGCCCGCTGATTTACATGTGTTTTAACATGTGTGGTAATACATATGTAAACATATGTAACCCGCTAATGATCGCCGGAGATGCCGACAGGTCCTACCCCCCTCCCCCAAGCGGTCTAGTCGCGTGCCGTGGCCTCCTGACTTGAGGGATTTGTTTCTCGAGGCCTGCCGCCCCTCGGCAAATTAATTAGGTAATGTTCGTCAAACATTTTTTTATGACTACTAAGGCCTGCATATCTAAGGCTCCTCGAGCAATTAAGTTTTTTGATTAATTAATTGTTGACCCGAGCGTGAGTATAAGTAGTCTGCTCACGGGAACATTCTGTAATGTAATGAAAACACTGCAGCCTTCTTCTATATGGGGAAAGCGCTTGTCCATTAGCTGGCCATGATAGACGCTTTCACCACATTAATAGACTTTTAAGTTTGCATTCAGGATCTGTTTACGTACATTAGCGAACAACGACCTACTTCTGCCTGGTGGTAACGGAGACCTCCATTAGCTGACCACGTTAGACGCTTTCACCACATTAGCGAACAATGTCAGTAATTGTTTTCCTAAGTGCTCTGCACATCATTCAGCACTTCAGGTTTTAGCGAGGAAATGATATAAAAAGCAGCAGCTTCTCCAATGAGTTCCAAGTTGACCGGGATGGCTGGGTTCGAATTACAAATTCAGCTTCTAATACCTCAGAGACTAATTACGATAAAGATGTCAAATAAAGTTTATTACATTAATGTCATTAGGTAGTTTCTTGTGAATGTATATTTGGGTACATGGTGTCCAGGGTTCGAATACCGATAAAATGTAATTTAATTATAAATTTAATAACTCCTAAACTAATTAAGATAAGGACACCAAATAAACTTTATTGCGTTTATGTTATTAGTTAGTATCTTGTGGATGTATATTTGGGTACCTGACGTTCTGGGTTCAATCCTTAATTTTTTAAATCGTCATTATCCCAGAAACTAAGAGAGGTAGAGGAGTGAACCAGGACCAAAGCATGATTGCTAGCTCCTATGATGGGTAATTAATACTGTATATAATTTTCAATCAGTTGTCCTTATTTCGATTCCCGATCTTTCAATCACTTACTTATTTTTCTCTATACTCTAGAATATATCACTTAGATTGATGCTGTAACTGCATACAGCACCTTTAAACATAACAAACTAATATTGTAAATAATTTTGTTTCTGGTGTCCAGGGTTCGAATACCGATAAAATGTAATTTAATTATAAATTTAATAACTCCTAAACTAATTAAGATAAAGACGCCAAATAAACTTTATTGCGTTTACGTTATTAGGTAGTATATCGTGGATGTATACTTGGGTACCTGGTGTTCTGGGTTCGATCCTAATTTTTAAATCATCATTATCTCAGAAACTAAGAGAGGTAGAGGAGTTGACCAAAGCATGATTGATAGCTCCTATGATGGACAATTAATACTGTATATAATTTTCAATCAGTTGTCCTTACTTCGAATCATGATCTTTCAATCACTTACTTATTTTTTCTCTATACTCTAGAATATATCACTTAGATTGATGCTGTAACTGCATACAGCACCTTTAAACATATCACATTAACATTGTAAATAATTTTGTTTCTGGTGTCCAGGGTTCGAATACCGATAAAATGTAATTTAATTATAAATTTAATAACTCCTAAACTAATTAAGATAAAGACGCCAAATAAACTTTATTGCGTTTATGTTATTAGGTAGTATCTTGTAGATGTGTAATTAGATACCTGACGTTCAAGGTTCGATCCTAATTTTTAAATCGTCATTATCTCAGAAACTAAGAGAGGTAGAGGAGTTGACCAAAGCATGATTGATAGCTCCTATGATGGGCAATTAATACTGTATATAATTTTCAATCCGTTGTCCTTACTTCGAATCCCGATCTTTCAATCACTTACTTATTTTTCTCTATACTCTAGAATATATCACTTAGATTAATGCTGTAACTGCATACAGCACCTTTAAACATATCAAACTAATATTGTAAATAATTTTGTTTCTGGTGTCCAGGGTTCGAATACCGATAAAATGTAATTTAATTATAAATTTAATAACTCCTAAAGTAATTAAGATAAAGACCCAAATAAACTGAATTGCGTTTATGTTATTAGGTAGTATCCTGTTTGTGTATATCTAGGTACCAGGTGTTCTGGGTTCAATCCTTAATTTTTTAAATCGTCATTATCTAGGAAACTAAGAGAGATAGAGGAGTGGACCAAAGCATGATTGATAGCCCCTATGATGGGTAATTAATACTGTATATAATTTTCAATCCGTTGTCCTTACTTCGAATCCCGATCTTTCAATCACTTACTTATTTTTCTCTATACTCTTGAATATATCACTTAGATTGATGCTGTAACTGTATACAGTCCCTTTAAACATATCAAACTAATATTGTACATAATTTTGTTTCTGGTGTCCAGGGTTCGAATACCAATAAAATGTAATTTAATTATAAATTTAATAACTCCTAAAGTAATTAAGATAAAGACGCCAAATAAACTTTATTGCATTATGTTAATAGGTTGTATCTCGCGGATGTGTATTTAGATACCTGACGTTCAGCGTTCGATCCTAATTTTTAAATCACCATTATCTCGGAAACTAAGAAAGCTAGAGGGATGGACCAAAGCATGATTGATAGCTCCTGTAATGGGTAATTAATACTGTATATAATTTTCAATCAGTTGTCCTTATTTCGATTCCGCATCTTTTAATGACTTCCTTAATTTTCCTCTGTATACTAGAATATATCACTTAGATCGATGATGTACCTGCATACAGCGCCATTAAACACATCAAACTAATATTGTAAATAATTTTGTTTCTGGTGTCCAGGGTTCGAATAGCGATAAAATAAAATTTAATTATAAATTTAATAACTCCTAAACTAATTAAGATAAAGACAACCAATAAACTTTATTGCGTTTATAATATCAGGTAGTATCTTGTGGGTCTATACTTGGGTACCGGGTGTTCTGGATTCAATCCTTAATTTTTTAAATCGTCATTATCTAGGAAACTAAGAGAGATAGAGGAGTGGACTAAAGCATTATTGATAGCTCCTATGATGGGTAATTAATACTGTATATAATTTTTAATCAGTTGTCCTTATTTCGATTCCATATGTTTTAATGACTTCCTTAATTTTCCTCTGTATACTAGGATATATCACTTAGATCGATGATGTACCTGCATACAGCGCCTTTAAACACGTCAAACTAATATTGTAAATAACTTTGTTTCTGGTGTCCAGGGTTCGAATACCGATAAAATGTAATTTAATTATAAATTTAATAACTCCTAAACTAATTAAGATAAAGACGCCAAATAAACTTTATTGCGTTTATGTTATTACGTAGTATCTTGTGCATGTGTAATTAGATACCTGGCGTTCTGGGTTCGATCCTAATTTTTAAATCACCATTATCTCGGAAACTAACAAAGCTAGAGGGATGGACCAAAGCATGATTGATAAGTGCTGTACTGGGTAATTAATGCTGTATATAATTGCTAATCAGTTGTGCTTTATTCGATTCCCCATCTTTTAATGACTTCCTTAATTTTCCTCTGTACACTAGAATATATCACTTAGATCGATGATGTACCTGCATACACCTTTGTTTAACATGTTGAGCTAATATCATAAATTATTTTGTTCCTGGTGTTCAGGGTTCGAATACCGATTCAATGAAATTTATTTACAAATTTAATAACGCGTAATCTAATTTAGATAGACATGTCAAGATAAACGCAAAAAGAGTATCTAGTTCTTTAATGTCGTTATCATGACAAATATTACTTTAAAGTACTCAGATCGAATCCCGAAGGGATGATTTCATATATCTTCAAGCCTAGGGATCATATCAGCTTCTAATAAAGATTAAATGCTTGATGCTGATGCGGGGGAGCTAAAATACATTTATTAAAAGTATTACCCGGTTCGATTTAGAAGCTTAGAATCTGTGTAACTATAGAAAAATTGCTTTTCTCGTGATTGTAGTGAAATGTAATAGGCTTTCTGTGAGAAGGTGGAAAGGAAGAATTGAAAAGGGAATGAAAACATGAGATAATCTAGTATATACATACATTTAACTAAATAAGGAGGAAAATCTTCTCGTTACCTTTTAAGCTTTTACTTTAAGTATTGTGATAATACAGATGGAATTAACCTTGGTACAATAGGAGGTGGTAGTGGTGGTGGTTGTAGGCTTTGAATTTGAAATTTATGTCTGAATGAGCGTGGGAGAATGCTTCTCTTGCTGGTGTGACAGCATAAGCAGGTAGTTATGAGACGAGTTTAAACGTGTTTGATGCTGTCAGACATCCTGTCTCTAGGTGTGACGTCATAAACAACCTGCTTCTGGGCGTGAGATTATATGGCTGAGATTAATACACGTTGAGTGATCATATACAGCTGGTTATGGAGCGAGTTTATGATTGATCTAAAAGGTATGTGCTCCCGCTATAAATATGTTATAGGGGAAAGGATGCTCTCCTGAAACATTAGGTCTCTAGACAGAAATTGTTCACAGGGACGGAGACGTCAGGATGGATGAGTGCATCTTATATATGAGAGAGGTAGAGGAATATGAGGAGAAGTGCTTGGCTAGTCAGGGTTTGAGGTGTGGAATATGCGTTTATATGGGAAAGATAGGGGAAACGTGTACAGATAATAGACCAGACAGATGCTGAAGGACGGGAATATAGGCTTATACGGGAGAGATAGGAAAATACAAGGAGAGGTGCTAGACTAGACTGATGCTGAAGGAGGAGAGGATACGCTTTATACGGAAGAGATAGGGAATACGAGGTGGGGTACTAGAAGGGTAGAATATAGCGTTTTTATATAGGAGAGCTAGCAAACCGAGGAGAGGTATTAGGAGGGAAGGCTTGAATGACAGAGTATGCGTTTATATGGAGAGACGAGGAAAACGAAGGTAGGTGCTAGGTTGAGAGAGTCTTCAAGGAGGAAAATGCATTTATATGAGAGCGTTAGGGAATACGATAAGAGGTGCTAGTCTAGAGAGGGTTGAGGAGTAGAGTATACGTTTATATGGGAGAAATATGGAAAACGATAGAGATACAAGGGTAGACAGTGGTTGAAGGAGTAGGAATGTAGGTTTATACGGTAATATAGAGAGTAATTCGATTATAAAACTTTCCTCATCCAGCATTACAACACTTTTATATACTTATTTTCTAAACCTTACAAACTTTATATATGTTAAACACTAGTGCGCAAGACGGAGAGGGACAAACTGTATATCAGGACGACGGAGGGAATTGCGATCAATGCATAGCAGGGGGAAAGGATACTCTCTTGAAACATTAGTTATCTAGACAACTATTGTTCACGGAGCCCGTAGACGTCAGGTTCAATGGGTTAGACCTCAGGTTCAAATCTTTAAGGGTACGGACCTCCGCCTTTTGCCCGTCGTGTATACTAAACCATCCTAACAGCGTAACATTACGTTACAACGACACGTTACCAGAACATGTCGAGTGCAAGCATAGAAAAAAGGATGCTCTCTGGGAACATTCGTGAAAAAGGATGCTCTCTGGAAACACTAGTCATCCACACAACGGATTGTCGCTAACATTTCCAGATTTCGGACCGTTCAACATCGTGACGCGCTCCTGTCATCTACATTTCAACGCAATTTTACCTCCTGAATTAAAGTTTGGTGCGCTGTATAGAACTGCACAACATGCATTACGCTGCGTGTCCCTAGCGTTTCCAGGTCCTGAATCGTCCTAGCTAGTGGAATGCCTCTACCATCTTCATGTCAACGATCTGTTACTCGGAATTAAAGTTTGGTGATCTGTATAGACCTGTACAACATGCATTACGCTATGTAACAGACTCATCACGCTATGTAACAACATGATCACGCTATGTAACAACCTGATCACGCTATGTAACAACATGATCACGCTATGTAACAACATGATCACGTTATGTAACAACATGTTCACGCTATGTAACAACATGTTCACGCTATGTAACAACATAATCACGCTATGTAACAGACTCATCACGCTATGTAACAACATGATCACGCTATGTAACAACCTGAGCACGCTATGTAACAACATGATCACGCTATGTAACAACATGATCACGCTATGTAACAACCTGATCACGCTATGTAACAACCTGATTACGCTATGTAACAGCATGATCACGCTATGTAACAACCCGATCACGCTATGTAACAACATGATCACACTATGTAACAATCTGATCACGCTATGTAACAACATGATCACGATATGTACATAGGGCGGACCATTTAAGTAGAGGCTATACAATATATCCAAAACTAAGCGTTGTAGAAAGAAATGTCTTTAATAAAACTTGCTTGATATTATGTCGAAAGTAAATGCCGCTAGTCGTATTTTGTTTAAAGGACGCTATAAGGGTCATTTTGGGTCAACTTATTTTTTTAAATGGAACCTACAATTAGGGTCAATTTAAAAAGACCCTGAAATGACCGTCACAACGTCCCTCAAACAAAATACGACTAGCTGCATTTACTTTCGCCATAATATCAAGCAAGTATTATTAAAGACATTTCTTTCTACAACGCTTAGTTTTGGATATACTGTATAGCCTCAACTTAAATGGTCCGCCCTATTTACATATCGTGATCATGTTGTTACATAGCGTGATCAGATTGTTACATGGCGTGATCATGATGTTACATAGCGTGATCGGGTTGCTGCATAGCGTGATCATGTTGTTACATAGCGTAATCAGGTTGTTACATAGCGTGATCAGGTTGTTACATAGCGTGATCATGTTGTTACATAGCGTGATCATGTTGTTACATAGCGTGATCAGGTTGCTACATAGCGTGATCAGGTTGTTACATAGCGTGATCAGGTTGTTACATAGCGTAATCATGTTGTTACATAGCGTGATCATGTTGTTACATAGCGTGATCATGTTGTTACATAGTGTGAACATGTTGTTACATAGCGTGAACATGTTGTTACATAGCGTGATCAGGTTGTTACATAGCGTGATCGTGTTGTTACATAGCGTGATCGGGTTGTTACATAGCGTGCTCATGTGGTTACATAGCGTGATCATGTAGTTACATAGCGTGATCATGTTGTTACATAGCGTGATCATGTTGTTACATAGCGTGATCATGTTGTTACATAGCGTGATCATGTTGTTACATAGCGTGATCAGGTTGTTACATAGCGTGATCATGTTGTTACATAGCGTGATCATGTTGTTACATAGCGTGAACATGTAGTTACATAGCGTCATCAGGTTGTTACATAGCGTGATCAGGTTGTTACATAGCGTGATCATGTTGTTACATAGCGTGAACATGTTGTTACATAGCGTAATCATGTTGTTACATAGCGTGATCATGTTGTTACATAGCGTGTTGAGTCTGTTACATAGCGTGATCATGTTGTTACATAGCGTGATCATGTTGCTACATAGCGTGATCAGGTTGTTACATAGCGTGATCGTGTTGTTACATAGCGTGATCGTGTTGTTACATAGCGTGCTCAGGTTGTTACATAGCGTGATCATGTGGTTACATAGCGTGATCATGTGGTTACATAGCGTGATCATGTTGTTACATAGCGTAATCATGTTGTTACATAGCGTGCTCAGGTTGTTACATAGCGTGATGAGTCTGTTGCATAGCGTGATCATGTTGTTACATAGAGTGATCATGTTACATAGAGTGATCATGTTGTTACATAGCGTGATCATGTTGTTACATAACGTGATCATGTTGTTACATAGCGTGATCAGGTTGTTACATAGCGTGATCATGTTGTTACATAGCGTGAACATGTTGTTACATAGAATAATCATGTTGTTACATAGCGTGAACATGTTGTTACATAGCGTGCTCAGGTTGTTACATAGCGTGCTCAGGTTGTTACATAGCGTGTTGAGTCTGTTACATAGCGTGATCATGTTGTTACATAGAGTGATAATGTTGTTACATAGCGTGATCATGTTGTTACATAGCGTGATCAGGTTGTTACATAGAGTGATCATGTTGTTACATAGCGTGAACATGTTGTTATATAGCGTGGTCATGTTGTTACATAGCGTGATCATGTTGTTACATAGCGTGATCGGGTTGTTACATAGCGTGATCAGGTTGTTACATAGCGTAATCATGTTACATAGCGTGATCATGTTGTTACATAGCGTGATCATGTTTTTACATAGCGTGATCATGTTGTTACATAGCGTGATCATGTTGTTACATAGCGTGATCGGGTTGTTACATAGCGTGATCATGTTGTTACATAGCGTGAACGTGTTGTTACATAGCGTAATCATGTTGTTACATAGCGTGATCATGTTGTTACATAGCGTGCTCAGGTTGTTACATAGCGTGTTGAGTCTGTTACATAGCGTGATCATGTTGTTACATAGCGTGATCATGTTGTTACATAGAGTGATCATGTTGTTACATAGCGTGATCATGTTGTTACATAGCGTGATCAGGTTGTTACATAGCGTGATCATGTTGTTACATAGCGTGAACATAATGCTACATAGCGTGGTCATGTTGTTACATAGCGTGATCATGTTGTTACATAGCGTGATCAGGTTGTTACATAGCGTGATCAGGTTGTTACATAGCGTAATCATGTTACATAGCGTGATCATGTTGTTACATAGCGTGATCATGTTGTTACATAGCGTGATCGGGTTGTTACATAGCGTGATGAGGTTGTTACATAGCGTGATCATGTTGTTACATAGCGTGATCAGCTTGTTACATAGCGTGATAAGGTTGTTACATAGCGTGATCATGTTGTGACATAGCGTGCTCAGGTTGTTACATAGCGTGATCATGTTGTTACATAGCGTGATGAGTCTGTTACATAGCGTGAACATGTTGTTACATAGCGTGAACATGTTGTTACATAACGTGATCATGTTGTTACATAGCGTGATCATGTTGTTACATAGCGTGATCAGGTTGTTACATAGCGTGATCATGTTTTTACATAGAGTGATCATGTTGTTACATAGCGTGATCATGTTGTTACATAGCGTGCTCAGGTTGTTACATAGCGTGATCATGTTATTACATAGCGTGATAAGGTTGTTACATAGGGTGATCATGTTGTTACATAGCGTGAACATGTTGTTACATAGCGTGGTCATGTTGTTACATAGCGTGATCATGTTGTTACATAGCGTGATCAGGTTGTTACATAGCGTGATCAGGTTGTTACATAGCGTAATCATGTTACATAGCATGATCATGTTGTTACATAGCGTGATCATGTTGTTACATAGCGTGATCATGTTGTTACATAGCGTGTTCGGGTTGATACATAGCGTGATCAGGTTGTTACATAGCGTGATCATGTTGTTACATAGCGTGATCAGCTTGTTACATAGCGTGATAAGGTTGTTACATAGCGTGATCATGTTGTTACATAGCGTGCTCAGGTTGTTACACAGCGTGATCATGTTGTTACATAGCGTGATGAGTCTGTTACATAGCGTGAACATGTTGTTACATAGCGTGAACATGTTGTTACATAACGTGATCATGTTGTTACATAGCGTGATCATGTTGTTACATAGCGTGATCAGGTTGTTACATAGCGTGATCATGTTTTTACATAGAGTGATCATGTTGTTACATAGCGTGATCATGTTGTTACATAGCGTGCTCAGGTTGTTACATAGCGTGATCATGTTGTTACATAGAGTGATCATGTTGTTACATAGCGTGATCATGTTGTTACATAGCGTGATCATGTTGTTACATAGCGTGAACATGTTGTTACATAGCGTAATCATGTTGTTACATAGCTTGATCATGTTGTTACATAGCGTGCTCAGGTTGTTACATAGCGTGTTGAGTCTGTTACATAGCGTGATCATGTTGCTACATAGCGTGATCATGTTGTTACATAGAGTGATCATGTTGTTACATAGCGTGATCAGGTTGTTACATAGCGTGATCATGTTGTTACATAGCGTGAACATGTTGTTACATTGCGTGGTCATGTTGTTACATAGCGTGATCATGTTGTTACATAGCGTGATCAGGTTGTTACATAGCGTGATCAGGTTGTTACATAGCGTAATCATGTTACATAGCGTGATCATGTTGTTACATAGCGTGATCATGTTGTTACATAGCGTGATCATGTTGTTACATAGCGTGATCGGGTTGTTACATAGCGTGATCAGGTTGTTACACAGCGTGAACATGTTGTTACATAGCGTGATCAGCTTGTTACATAGCGTGATAAGGTTGTTACATAGCGTGATCATGTTGTTACATAGCGTGCTCAGGATGTTACATAGCGTGATCATGTTCTTACATAGCGTGATGAGTCTGTTACATAGCGTGAACATGTTGTTACATAGCGTGAACATATTGTTACATAACGTGATCATGTTGTTACATAGCGTGATCATGTTGTTACATAGCGTGATCAGGTTGTTACATAGCGTGATCATGTTGTTACATAGCGTGATCAGGTAGTTACATAGCGTGATCATGTTGTTACATAGCGTGATGAGTCTGTTACATAGCGTAATGCATGTTGTACAGGTCTATACAGATCACCAAACTTTAATTCAGAGTAACAGATGGTTGACATGAAGATGGTAGAGGCATTCCACTAGCTGGGACGATTCAGGAGCTGTAAACGCTAGGGACACGCAGCGTAATGCATGTTGTGCAGTTCTATACAGCGAACCAAACTTTAATTCAGGAGGTAAAATTTCGTTGAAATGTAGATGACAGGAGCGCGTCACGATGTTGAACGGTCCGAAATCTGGAAATGTTAGCGACAATCCGTTGTGTGGATGACTAGTGTTTCCAGAGAGCATCCTTTTTCACGAATGTTCCCAGAGAGCATCCTTTTTTCCATGCTCGCACTCGACATGTTCTGGTAACGTGTCGTTGTAACGTAATGTTACGCTGTTAGGATGGTTTAGTATACACGACGGGCAAAAGGCGGGGGTCCGTACCCTTAAAGATTTGAACCTGAGGTCTAACCAATTCAACCTGACGTCTACGGGCTCCGTGAACAATAGTTGTCTAGATAACTATTGTTTCAAGAGAGTATCCTTTCCCCCTGCTATGCATTGATCGCAATTCCCTCCGTCGTCGTGATATACAGTTTGTCCCTCTCCGTCTTGCGCACTAGTGTTTAACATATATAAAGTTTGTAAGGTTTAGAAAATAAGTATATAAAAGTGTTGTAATGCTGAATGAGGAAAGTTTTATAATCGAATTACTCTCTATATTACCGTATAAACCTACATTCCTACTCCTTCAACCACTGTCTACCCTTGTATCTCTATCGTTTTCCATATTTTTCCCATATAAACGTATACTCTACTCCTCAACCCTCTCTAGACTAGCACCTCTCATCGTATTCCCTAACGCTCTCATACAAATGCATTTTCCTCCTTGAAGACTCTCTCAACCTAGCACCTACCTTCGTTTTCCTCGTCTCTCCATATAAACGCATACTCTGTCATTCAAGCCTTCCCTCCTAATACCTCTCCTCGGTTTGCTAGCTCTCCTATATAAAAACGCTATATTCTACCCTTCTAGTACCCCACCTCGTATTCCCTATCTCTTCCGTATAAAGCGTATCCTCTTCTCCTTCAGCATCAGTCTAGTCTAGCACCTCCCCTTGTATTTTCCTATCTCTCCCGTATAAGCCTATATTCCCGTCCTTCAGCATCTGTCTAGTCTATTATCTGTACACGTTTCCCCTATCTTTCCCATATAAACGCATATTCCACACCTCAAACCCTGACTAGCCTAGCACTTCTCCTCATATTCCTCTACCTCTCTCATATATAAGATGCACTCATCCATCCTGACGTCTCCGTCTCTGTGAACAATTTCTGTCTAGAGACCTAATGTTTCAGGAGAGCATCCTTTCCCCTATAACATATTTATAGCGGGAGCACGAACCTTTTAGATCAATCATAAACTCGCTCCATAACCAGCTGTATATGATCACTCAACGTGTATTAATCTCAGCCATATAATCTCACGCCCAGAAGCAGGATGTTTATGACGTCACACCTAGAGACAGGATGTCTGACAGCATCAAACACGTTTAAACTCGTCTCATAACTACCTGCTTATGCTGTCACACCAGCAAGAGAAGCATTCTCCCACGCTCATTCAGACATAAATTTCAAATTCAAAGCCTACAACCACCACCACCACCACCTCCTATAGTACTAAGGTTAATTCCATCTGTATTATCACAATACTTAAAGTAAAAGCTTAAAAGGTGACGAGAAGATTTTCCTCCTTATTTAGTTAAATGTATGTATATACTACATTATCTCATGTTTTCATTCCCTTTTCAATTCTTCCTTTCCACCTTCTCACAGAAAGCCTATCACATTTCACTACAATCACGAGAAAAGCAATTTTTCTATAGTTACACAGATCCTAAGCTTCTAAATCGAACCGGGTAATACTTTTAATAAATGTATTTTAGCTCCCCCGCATCAGCATCAAGCATTTAATCTTTATTAGAAGCTGATATGATCCCTAGGCTTGAAGATATATGAAATCATCCCTTCGGGATTCGATCTGAGTACTTTTAAGTAATATTTGTCATGATAACGATATATAAGGACTAGGTACTCTGTTTGCGTTTATCTTGACATGTCTATCTAAATTAGATTACGCGTTATTAAATTTGTAAATAAATTTCATTGAATCGGTATTCGAACCCTGAACACCAGGAACAAAATAATTTATGATATTAGCTCAACATGTTAAACAAAGGTGTATGCAGGTACATCATCGATCTAAGTGATATATTCTAGTGTACAGAGGAAAATTAAGGAAGTCATTAAAAGATGGGGAATCGAATCAAGCACAACTGATTAGCAATTATATACAGCATTAATAACACAGTATAGCACTTATCAATCATGCTTTGGTGCATCCCTTTAGCTTTGTTAGTTTCCGAGATAATGGTCATTTAAAAATTAGGATCGAACCCAGAACGCCAGGTATCTAATTACACATCCACAAGATACTACGTAATAACATAAATGCAATAAGTTTATTTGGCGTCTTTATCTTAATTAGTTTAGGAGTTATTAAATTTAAATTAAATTACATTTTATCGGTATTCGAACACTGGATACCAGAAACAAAATTATTTACAATATTAGTTTGATGTGCTTAAAGGCGCTGTATGCAGGTACATCATCGATCTAAGTGATATATTCTAGTATACAGAGGAAAATTAAGGAAGTCATTAAAAGATGGGGAATCGAAATAAGGACAACTGATTGAAAATTATATACAGTATTAATTACCCATCATAGGAGCTATCAATCATGCTTTGGTTCACCCCTCTATCTCTCTTAGTTTCCTAGATAATGACGATTTAAAAAATTAAGGATTGAACCCAGAAAACCTGGTACCCAAATATACACCCGCAAGATACTACCTAATAACAAAAACGCAATAAAGTTTATTCGGCGTCTTTATCTTAATTAGTTTACGAGTTATTAAATTTATAATTAAATTACATTTTATCGGTATTCGAACCCTGGACACCAGAAACAAAATTATTTACAATATTAGTTTGATATGTTTAAAGGGACTGTATGCAGTTACAGCATCAATCTAAGTGATATATTCTAGAGTATAGAGAAAAATAAGTAAGTGATTGAAAGATCGGGATTCGAAGTCAGGACAAAGGATTGAAAGTTATATACAGTATTAATTGCTCATTACAGGAGCTATCAATCATGCTTTGGTCAATTCCTCTACCTCTCTTAGTTTCTGAGATAATGACGGCTTAAAAATTAGGCTCGAACCCAGAACGTCAGATATCTAATTACACATTCGCAAGATACCACCTAATAACATAAACGCAATAAAGTTTATTCGGCGTCTTTATCTTAATTAGTTTACGAGTTATTAAATTTATAATTAAATTACATTTTATCGGTATCGAACCCTGGACACCAGAAACAAAATTATGTACAATATTAGTTTGATATGTATAAAGGTGCTGTATGCAGTTACAGCATCAATCTAAGTGATATATTCTAGAGATAAGAAAAAATAAGTAAGTGAATGAAAGATCGGGATTCGAAGTAAGGACAACTGATTAAAAATTATATACAGTATTAATTGCCCATCATAGGAGCTATCAATCATGCTTTGGTCAACTCCTCTAAATCTCTTAGTTTCTGAGATAATGACGGCTTAAAAATTAGGCTCGAATCCAGAAAGTCAGGTATCTAGTTACACATACACAAGATACTAGCTAATAACATAAACGCAGTAAAGTTTATTTGTCGTCTTTATCTTAATTAGTTTAATAGTTATTAAATTTATAATTAAATTACATTTTATCGGTATTCGAACCCTGGACACCAGAAGCAAAATTATGTACAATATTAGTTTGATATGTTTAAAGGTGCTGTATGCAGTTACAGCATCAATCTAAGTGATATATTCTAGAGAATAGAAAAAATAAGTAAGTGAATGAAAGATCGGGATTCGAAGTAAGGACAACTGATTAAAAATTATATACAGTATTAATTGCCCATCATAGGAGCTATCAATCATGCTTTGGTCAACTCCTATAAATCTCTTAGTTTCTGAGATAATGACGGCTTAAAAATTAGGCTGGAACCCAGAAAGTCAGGTATATAATTAAACATACACAAGATACTAGCTAATAACATAAACGCAGTAAAGTTTATTTGTCGTCTTTATCTTAATTAGTTTAGGAGTTATTAAATTTATAATTAAATTACATTTTATCGGTATTCGAACCCTGGACACCAGAAACAACATTATTTACAATATTAGTTTGATATGTTTAAAGGTGCTGTATGCAGGTACATCATCGATCTAAGTGATATATTCTAGTATACAGAGGAAAATTAAGGAAGTCATTAAAAGATGGGAATCGAAATAAGGACAACTGATTGAAAATTATATACAATATTAATTACCCATCATAGCAGCTATCAATCATGCTTTGGTTCACCCCTCTATCTCACTTAGTTTCCTAGATAATGACGATTTAAAAAATTAAGGATTGAACCCAGAACACCTGGTACCCAAGTATACACCCACAAGATACTGCCTAATAACAAAAACGCAACAAAGTTTAATCAGCGTCTTTATCTTAATTAGTTTAGGCGTTACTAAATTTATAATTAAATTACATTTTATCGGGATTCGAACCCTGGACACCAGAAACAAAATTATTTACAATATTAGTTTGATGTGTTTAAGGGCGCTGTATGCAGGTACATCATCGATCTAAGTGATATATTCTAGTATACAGAGGAAAATTAAGGAAGTCATTAAAAGATGGGGAATCGAAATAAGGACAACTAATTGAAAATTATATACAATATTAATTACCCATCACAGGAGCTATCAATCATGCTTTGGTCCATCCCTCTAGCTTTCTTAGTTTCTGAGATAATGGTGATTTAAAAATTAGGATCGAACCCTGAACGTCAGGTATCTAATTACACATCCACAAGATACTACCTAATAACATAAACGCAATAAGGTTTATTTGGCGTCTTTATTTTAATTACTTTAGGAGTTATTAAATTTATAATTAAATTACATTTTATCGGTATTCGAACCCTGGACACCAGAAACAAAATTATTTACAATATTAGTTTGATGTGTTTAAAGGTGCTGTATGCAGGTACATCATCGATCTAAGTGATATATTTCAGTATACAGAGGAAAATTAAGGAAGTCATTAAAAGGTAGGGAATCGAAATAAGGACAACTGATTGAAAATTATATACAGTATTAATTACCCATCGTAGGAGCTATCAACCATGCTTTGGTGCACTTCTCTATCTCTCTTAGTTTCCTAGATAATGACGATTTAAAAAATTAAGGATTGAACCCAGAACACCTGGTACCCAAGTATACAACCACAAGATACTACCTAATAACATAAACGCAATAACGTTTATTCGGCGTCTTTATCTTAATTAGTTTAGGAGTGATTAAATTTATAATTAAATTACATTTTATCGGTATTCGAACCCTGGACACCAGAAACAAAATTATTTACAATATTAGTTTGATATGTTTAAAGGGACTGTATGCAGTTACAGCATCAATCTAAGTGATATATTCTAGAGTATAGAGAAAAATAAGTAAGTGATTGAAAGATCGGGATTCGAAGTAAGACAAAGGATTGAAAGTTATATACCGTATTAATTGCTCTTTACAGGAGCTATCAATCATGCTTTGGTCAATTCCTCTACCTCTCTTAGTTTCTGAGATAATGACGGCTTAAAAATTAGGCTCGAACCCAGAACGTCAGATATCTAATTACACATTTACACGATACCACCTAATAACATAAACGCAATAAAGTTTATTAGGTGTCCTTATCTTAATTAGTTTAGGAGTTATTAAATTTATAATTAAATTACATTTTATCGGTATTCGAACCCTGGACACCAGAAGCAAAATTATGTACAATATTAGTTTGATATGTTTAAAGGGACTGTATGCAGTTACAGCATCAATCTAAGTGATATATTCTAGAGTATAGAGAAAAATAAGTAAGTGATTGAAAGATCGGGATTCGAAGTAAGGACAAAGGATTGAAAGTTATATACAGTATTAATTGCTCATTACAGGAGCTATCAATCATGCTTTGGTCAATTCCTCTACCTCTCTTAGTTTCTGAGATAATGACGGCTTAAAAATTAGGCTCGAACCCAGAACGTCAGATATCTAATTACACATTCACAAGATACCACATAATAACATAAACGCAATAAAGTTTATTCGGCGTCTTTATCTTAATTAGTTTACGAGTTATTAAATTTATAATTAAATTACATTTTATCGGTATCGAACCCTGGACACCAGAAACAAAATTATGTACAATATTAGTTTGATATGTATAAAGGTGCTGTATGCAGTTACAGCATCAATCTAAGTGATATATTCTAGAGATAAGAAAAAATAAGTAAGTGAATGAAAGATCGGGATTCGAAGTAAGGACAACTGATTAAAAATTATATACTGTATTAATTGCCCATCATAGGAGCTATCAATCATGCTTTGGTCAACTCCTCTAAATCTCTTAGTTTCTGAGATAATGACGGCTTAAAAATTAGGCTCGAATCCAGAAAGTCAGGTATCTAGTTACACATACACAAGATACTAGCTAATAACATAAACGCAGTAAAGTTTATTTGTCGTCTTTATCTTAATTAGTTTAATAGTTATTAAATTTATAATTAAATTACATTTTATCGGTATTCGAACCCTGGACACCAGAAGCAAAATTATGTACAATATTAGTTTGATATGTTTAAAGGTGCTGTATGCAGTTACAGCATCAATCTAAGTGATATATTCTAGAAAATAGAAAAAATAAGTAAGTGAATGAAAGATCGGGATTCGAAGTAAGGACAACTGATTAAAAATTATATACAGTATTAATTGCCCATCATAGGAGCTATCAATCATGCTTTGGTCAACTCCTATAAATCTCTTAGTTTCTGAGATAATGACGGCTTAAAAATTAGGCTGGAACCCAGAAAGTCAGGTATATAATTACACATACACAAGATACTAGCTAATAACATAAACGCAGTAAAGTTTATTTGTCGTCTTTATCTTAATTACTTTAGGAGTTATTAAATTTATAATTAAATTACATTTTATCGGTATTCGAACCCTGGACACCAGAAACAAAATTATTTACAATATTAGTTTGATATGTTTAAAGGGACTGTATGCAGTTACAGCATCAATCTAAGTGATATATTCTAGAGTATAGAGCAAAATAAGTAAGTGATTGAAAGATCGGGATTCGAAGTAAGGACAAAGGATTGAAAGTTATATACAGTATTAATTGCTCTTTACAGGAGCTATCAATCATGCTTTGGTCAATTCCTCTACCTCTCTTAGTTTCTGAGATAATGACGGCTTAGAAATTAGGCTCGAATTCAGAACGTCAGATATCTAGTTACACATTTACAAGATACCACCTAATAACATAAACGCAATAAAGTTTATTAAGTGTCCTTATCTTAATTAGTTTAGGAGTTATTAAATTTATAATTAAATTACATTTTATCGGTATTCGAACCCTGGACACCAGAAGCAAAATTATGTACAATATTAGTTTGATATGTTTAAAGGTGCTGTATGCAGTTACAGCATCAATCTAAGTGATATATTCTAGAGAATAGAAAAAATAAGTAAGTGAATGAAAGATCGGGATTCGAAGTAAGGACTACTGATTAAAAATTATATACAGTATTAATTGCCCATCATAGGAGCTATCAATCATGCTTTGGTCAACTCCTATAAATCTCTTAGTTTCTGAGATAATGACGGCTTAAAAATTAGGCTCGAACCCAGAAAGTCAGGTATATAATTACACATACACAAGATACTGGCTAATAACATAAACGCAGTAAAGTTTATTTGTCGTCTTTATCTTAATTAGTTTAGGAGTTATTAAATTTATAATTAAATTACATTTTATCGGTATTCGAACCCTGGACACCAGAAACAACATTATTTACAATATTAGTTTGATATGTTTAAAGGTGCTGTATGCAGGTACATCATCGATCTAAGTGATATATTCTAGTATACAGAGGAAAATTAAGGAAGTCATTAAAAGATGGGGAATCGAAATAAGGACAACTGATTGAAAATTATATACAATATTAATTACCCATCATAGGAGCTATCAATCATGCTTTGGTTCACCCCTCTATCTCTCTTAGTTTCCTAGACAATGACGATTTAAGAAATTAAGGATTGAACCCAGAACACCTGGTACCCAAATATACAGCCACAAGATACTACCTAATAACAAAAACGCAACAAAGTTTATTCAGCGTCTTTATCTTAATTAGTTTAGGCGTTATTAAATTTATAATTAAATTACATTTTATCGGGATTCGAACCCTGGACACCAGAAACAAAATTATTTACAAAATTAGTTTAATGTGTTTAATGGCGCTGTATGCAGGTACATCATCGATCTAAGTGATATATTCTAGTATACAGAGGAAAATTAAGGAAGTCATTAAAAGATGGGGAATCGAAATAAGGACAACTAATTGAAAATTATATACAATATTAATTACCCATCACAGGAGCTATCAATCATGCTTTGGTCCATCCCTCTAGCTTTCTTAGTTTCCGAGATAATGGTGATTTAAAAATTAGGATCGAACCCTGAACGTCAGGTATCTAATTACACATCCACAAGATACTACCTAATAACATAAACGCAATAAGATTTATTTGGCGTCTTTATTTTAATTAGTTTAGGAGTTATTAAATTTATAATTAAATTACATTTGATCGGTATTCGAACCCTGGACACCAGAAACAAAATTATTTACAATATTAGTTTGATGTGTTTAAAGGCGCTGTATGCAGGTACATCATCGATCTAAGTGATATATTTCAGTATACAGAGGAAAATTAAGGAAGTCATTAAAAGGTAGGGAATCGAAATAAGGACAACTGATTGAAAATTATATACAGTATTAATTACCCATCATAGGGGCTATCAACCATGCTTTGGTCCAGTTCTCTATCTCTCTTAGTTTCCTAGATAATGACGATTTAAATAATTAAAGATTGAACCCAGAACACCTGGTACCCAAGTATACAACCACAAGATACTACCTAATAACATAAACGCAATAACGTTTATTCGGCGTCTTTATCTTAATTAGTTTAGGAGTGATTAAATTTATAATTAAATTACATTTTATCGGTATTCGAACCCTGGACACCAGAAACAAAATTATTTACAATATTAGTTTGATATGTTTAAAGGGACTGTATGCAGTTACAGCATCAATCTAAGTGATATATTCTAGAGTATAGAGAAAAATAAGTAAGTGATTGAAAGATCGGGATTCGAAGTAAGACAAAGGATTGAAAGTTATATACCGTATTAATTGCTCTTTACAGGAGCTATCAATCATGCTTTGGTCAATTCCTCTACCTCTCTTAGTTTCTGAGATAATGACGGCTTAAAAATTAGGCTCGAACCCAGAACGTCAGATATCTAATTACACATTTACACGATACCACC
This sequence comes from Deroplatys truncata, assembly GCA_030765065.1. Taxonomy (NCBI): domain Eukaryota; kingdom Metazoa; phylum Arthropoda; class Insecta; order Mantodea; family Mantidae; genus Deroplatys; species Deroplatys truncata. The sequence goes on from CM060990.1 coordinate 376,736,062, forward strand.
TAATAACATAAACGCAATAAAGTTTATTAGGTGTCCTTATCTTAATTAGTTTAGGAGTTATTAAATTTATAATTAAATTACATTTTATCGGTATTCGAACCCTGGACACCAGAAGCAAAATTATGTACAATATTAGTTTGATATGTTTAAAGGGACTGTATGCAGTTACAGCATCAATCTAAGTGATATATTCTAGAGTATAGAGAAAAATAAGTAAGTGATTGAAAGATCGGGATTCGAAGTAAGGACAAAGGATTGAAAGTTATATACAGTATTAATTGCTCATTACAGGAGCTATCAATCATGCTTTGGTCAATTCCTCTACCTCTCTTAGTTTCTGAGATAATGACGGCTTAAAAATTAGGCTCGAACCCAGAACGTCAGATATCTAATTACACATTCACAAGATACCACATAATAACATAAACGCAATAAAGTTTATTCGGCGTCTTTATCTTAATTAGTTTACGAGTTATTAAATTTATAATTAAATTACATTTTATCGGTATCGAACCCTGGACACCAGAAACAAAATTATGTACAATATTAGTTTGATATGTATAAAGGTGCTGTATGCAGTTACAGCATCAATCTAAGTGATATATTCTAGAGATAAGAAAAAATAAGTAAGTGAATGAAAGATCGGGATTCGAAGTAAGGACAACTGATTAAAAGTTATATACAGTATTAATTGCCCATCATAGGAGCTATCAATCATGCTTTGGTCAACTCCTCTAAATCTCTTAGTTTCTGAGATAATGACGGCTTAAAAATTAGGCTCGAATCCAGAAAGTCAGGTATCTAGTTACACATACACAAGATACTAGCTAATAACATAAACGCAGTAAAGTTTATTTGTCGTCTTTATCTTAATTAGTTTAATAGTTATTAAATTTATAATTAAATTACATTTTATCGGTATTCGAACCCTGGACACCAGAAGCAAAATTATGTACAATATTAGTTTGATATGTTTAAAGGTGCTGTATGCAGTTACAGCATCAATCTAAGTGATATATTCTAGAAAATAGAAAAAATAAGTAAGTGAATGAAAGATCGGGATTCGAAGTAAGGACAACTGATTAAAAATTATATACAGTATTAATTGCCCATCATAGGAGCTATCAATCATGCTTTGGTCAACTCCTATAAATCTCTTAGTTTCTGAGATAATGACGGCTTAAAAATTAGGCTGGAACCCAGAAAGTCAGGTATATAATTACACATACACAAGATACTAGCTAATAACATAAACGCAGTAAAGTTTATTTGTCGTCTTTATCTTAATTACTTTAGGAGTTATTAAATTTATAATTAAATTACATTTTATCGGTATTCGAACCCTGGACACCAGAAACAACATTATTTACAATATTAGTTTGATATGTTTAAAGGTGCTGTATGCAGGTACATCATCGATCTAAGTGATATATTCTAGTATACAGAGGAAAATTAAGGAAGTCATTAAAAGATGGGAATCGAAATAAGGACAACTGATTGAAAATTATATACAATATTAATTACCCATCATAGCAGCTATCAATCATACTTTGGTTCACCCCTCTATCTCTCTTAGTTTCCTAGATAATGACGATTTAAAAAATTAAGGATTGAACCCAGAACACCTGGTACCCAAGTATACACCCACAAGATACTGCCTAATAACAAAAACGCAACAAAGTTTATTCAGCGTCTTTATCTTAATTAGTTTAGGCGTTATTAAATTTATAATTAAATTACATTTTATCGGGATTCGAACCCTGGACACCAGAAACAAAATTATTTACAATATTAGTTTGATGTGTTTAAGGGCGCTGTATGCAGGTACATCATCGATCTAAGTGATATATTCTAGTATACAGAGGAAAATTAAGGAAGTCATTAAAAGATGGGGAATCGAAATAAGGACAACTAATTGAAAATTATATACAATATTAATTACCCATCACAGGAGCTATCAATCATGCTTTGGTCCATCCCTCTAGCTTTCTTAGTTTCCGAGATAATGGTGATTTAAAAATTAGGATCGAACCCTGAACGTCAGGTATCTAATTACACATCCACAAGATACTACCTAATAACATAAACGCAATAAGGTTTATTTGGCGTCTTTATTTTAATTACTTTAGGAGTTATTAAATTTATAATTAAATTACATTTTATTGGTATTCGAACCCTGGACACCAGAAACAAAATTATTTACAATATTAGTTTGATGTGTTTAAAGGCGCTGTATGCAGGTACATCATCGATCTAAGTGATATATTTCAGTATACAGAGGAAAATTAAGGAAGTCATTAAAAGGTAGGGAATCGAAATAAGGACAACTGATTGAAAATTATATACAGTATTAATTACCCTTCGTAGGAGCTATCAACCATGCTTTGGTCCACTTCTCTATCTCTCTTAGTTTCCTAGATAATGACGATTTAAAAAATTAAGGATTGAACCCAGAACACCTGGTACCCAAGTATACAACCACAAGATACTACCTAATAACATAAACGCAGTAAAGTTTATTCGGAGTCTTTATCTTAATTAGTTTAGGAGTGATTAAATTTATAATTAAATTACATTTTATCGGTATTCGAACCCTGGACACCAGAAACAAAATTATTTACAATATTAGTTTGATATGTTTAAAGGGACTGTATGCAGTTACAGCATCAATCTAAGTGATATATTCTAGAGTATAGAGAAAAATAAGTAAGTGATTGAAAGATCGGGATTCGAAGTAAGGACAAAGGATTGAAAGTTATATACAGTATTAATTGCTCTTTACAGGAGCTATCAATCATGCTTTGGTCAATTCCTCTACCTCTCTTAGTTTCTGAGATAATGACGGCTTAGAAATTAGGCTCGAATTCAGAACGTCAGATATCTAGTTACACATTTACAAGATACCACCTAATAACATAAACGCAATAAAGTTTATTAAGTGTCCTTATCTTAATTAGTTTAGGAGTTATTAAATTTATAATTAAATTACATTTTATCGGTATTCGAACCCTGGACACCAGAAGCAAAATTATGTACAATATTAGTTTGATATGTTTAAAGGTGCTGTATGCAGTTACAGCATCAATCTAAGTGATATATTCTAGAGAATAGAAAAAATAAGTAAGTGAATGAAAGATCGGGAATCGAAGTAAGGACAACTGATTAAAAATTATATACAGTATTAATTGCCCATCATAGGAGCTATCAATCATGCTTTGGTCAACTCCTATAAATCTCTTAGTTTCTGAGATAATGACTGCTTAAGAATTAGGCTGGAACCCAGAAAGTCAGGTATATAATTACACATACACAAGATACTAGCTAATAACATAAACGCAGTAAAGTTTATTTGTCGTCTTTATCTTAATTAGTTTAGGAGTTATTAAATTTATAATTAAATTACATTTTATCGGTATTCGAACCCTGGACACCAGAAACAACATTATTTGCAATATTAGTTTGATGTGTTTAATGGCGCTGTATGCAGGTACATCATCGATCTAAGTGATATATTCTAGTATACAGAGGAAAATTAAGGAAGTCATTAAAAGATGGGGAATCGAAATAAGGACAACTGATTGAAAATTATATACAAAATAATTACCCATCATAGGAGCTATCAATCATGCTTTGGTTCACCCCTCTATCTCTCTTAATTTCCTAGATAATGACGATTTAAAAAATTAAGGATTGAACCCAGAACACCCGGTACCCAAATATACACCCACGAGATACTACCTAATAACAAAAACGCAACAAAGTTTATTCAGCGTCTTTATCTTAATTAGTTTAGGCGTTATTAAAGTTATAATTAAATTACATTTTATCGGGATTCGAACCCTGGACACCAGAAACAAAATTATTTACAATATTAGTTTGATGTGTTTAATGGCGCTGTATGCAGGTACATCATCGATCTAAGTGATATATTCTAGTATACAGAGGAAAATTAAGGAAGTCATTAAAAGATGGGGAATCGAAATATGGACAACTGATTGAAAATTATATACAATATTAATTACTCATCACAGGAGCTATCAATCATGCTTTGGTCCATCACTCTAGCTTTCTTAGTTTCCGAGATAATGGTGATTTAAAAATTAGGATCGAACGCTGAACGTCAGGTATCTAATTACACATCAACAAGATACTACCTAATAACGTAAACGCAAAAAAGGTTTATTTGGCGTCTTTATTTTAATTAGTTTAGGAGTTATTAAATTTATAATTAAATTACATTTTATCGGCATTCGAACCCTGGACACCAGAAACAAAATTATTTACAATATTAGTTTGATGTGTTTAAAGGCGCTGTATGCAGGTACATCATCGATCTAAGTGATATATTTCAGTATACAGAGGAAAATTAAGGAAGTCATTAAAAGGTAGGGAATCGAAATAAGGACAACTGATTGAAAATTATATACAGTATTAATTAGCCATCATAGGAGCTATCAACCATGCTTTGGTCCACTTCTCTATCTCTCTTAGTTTCCTAGATAATGACGATTTAAAAAATTAAGGATTGAACCCAGAACACCTGGTACCCAGGTATACAACCACAAGATACTACCTAATAACATAAACGCAATAAAGTTTATTCGGCGTCTTTATCTTAATTAGTTTAGGAGTGATTAAATTTATAATTAAATTACATTTTATCGGTATTCGAACCCTGGACACCAGAAACAAAATTATTTACAATATTAGTTTGATATGTTTAAAGGGACTCTATGCAGTTACAGCATCAATCTAAGTGATATATTCTAGAGTATAGAGCAAAATAAGTAAGTGATTGAAAGATCGGGATTCAAAGTAAGGACAAAGGATTGAAAGTTATATACAGTATTAATTGCTCTTTACAGGAGCTATCAATCATGCTTTGGTCAATTCCTCTACCTCTCTTAGTTTCTGAGATAATGACGGCTTAAAAATTAGGCTCGAACCCAGAACGTCAGATATCTAATTACACATTCACAAGATACTTCCTAATAACATAAACGCAATAAAGTTTATTTGGTGTCCTTATCTTAATTAGTTTAGGAGTTATTAAATTTATAATTAAATTACATTTTATCGGTATTCGAACCCTGGACACCAGAAGCAAAATTATGTACAATATTAGTTTGATATGTTTAAAGGTGCTGTATGCAGTTACAGCATCAATCTAAGTGATATATTCTAGAGAATAGAAAAAATAAGTAAGTGAATGAAAGATCGGGATTCGAAGTAAGGACAACTGATTAAAAATTATATACAGTATTAATTGCCCATCATAGGAGCTATCAATCATGCTTTAGTCAACTCCAATAAATCTCTTAGTTTCTGAGATAATGACGGCTTAAGAATTAGGCTCGAACCCAGAAAGTCAGGTATATAATTACACATACACAAGATACTAGCTAATAACATAAACGCTGAAAGTTTATTTGTCGTCTTTATCTTAATTAGTTTAGGAGTTATTAAATTTATAATTAAATTACATTTTATCGGTATTCGAACCCTGGACACCAGAAACAACATTATTTAAAATATTAGTTTGATATGTTTAAAGGTGCTGTATGCAGGTACATCATCGATCTAAGTGATATATTCTAGTATACAGAGGAAAATTAAGGAAGTCATTAAAAGATGGGGAATCGAAATAAGGACAACTGATTGAAAATTATATACAATATTAATTACCCATCATAGGAGCTATCAATCATGCTTTGGATCACCCCTCTATCTCTCTTAGTTTCCTAGATAATGACGATTTAAAAAATTAAGGATTGAACCCAGAACACCTGGTACCCAAATATAACACTTACAAGATACTACCTAATAACAAAAACGCAATAAAGTTTATTCGGCGTCTTTATCTTAATTAGTTTAGGCGTTATTAAATTTATAATTAAATTACATTTTATCGGGATTCGAACCCTGGACACCAGAAACAAAATTATTTACAATATTACTTTAATGTGTTTAATGGCGCTGTATGCAGGTACATCATCGATCTAAGTGATATATTCTAGTATACAGAGGAAAATTAAGGAAGTCATTAAAAGATGGGGAATCGAAATAAGGACAACTGATTGAAAATTATACACAATATTAATTACCCATCACAGGAGCTATCAATCATGCTTTGGTCCATCCCTCTACCTTTCTTAGTTTCCGAGATAATGGTGATTTAAAAATTAGGCTCGAACCCAGAAAGTCAGGTATATAATTACACATACACAAGATACTAGCTAATAACATAAACGCAGTAAAGTTTATTTGTCGTCTTTATCTTAATTAGTTTAGGAGTTATTAAATTTACAATTAAATTACATTTTATCGGTATTCGAACCCTGGACACCAGAAACAACATTATTTAAAATATTAGTTTGATATGTTTAAAGGTGCTGTATGCAGGTACATCATCGATCTAAGTGATATATTCTAGTATACAGAGGAAAATTAAGGAAGTCATTAAAAGATGGGGAATCGAAATAAGGACAACTGATTGAAAATTATATACAATATTAATTACCCATCACAGGAGCTATCAATCATGTTTTGGTCCATCCCACTGGCTTTCTTAGTTTCCGAGATAATGGTGATTTAAAAATTACGATCGAACCCTGTACGTCAGGTATCTAATTACACATTCACAAGATACTACCTAATAACGTAAACGCAATAAGGTTTATTTGGCGTCTTTATTTTAATTAGTTTAGGAGTTATTAAATTTATAATCAAATTACATTTTATCGGTATTCGAACCTTGGACACCAGAAACAAAATTATTTACAATATTAGTTTGATGTGTTTAAAGGCGCTGTATGCAGGTACATCATCGATCTAAGTGATATATTTCAGTATACAGAGGAAAATTACGGAAGTCATTAAAAGGTAGGGAATCGAAATAAGGACAACTGATTGAAAATTATATACAGTATTAATTACCCATCATAGGAGCTATCAACCATGCTTTGGTCCACTTCTCTATCTCTCTTAGTTTCCTAGATAATGACGATTTAAAAAATTAAGGATTGAACCCAGAACACCTGGTACCCAAGTATACAACCACAAGATACTACCTAATAACATAAACGCAATAAAGTTTATTCGGCGTCTTTATCTTAATTAGTTTAGGAGTGATTAAATTTATAATTAAATTACATTTTATCGGTATTCGAACCCTGGACACCAGAAACAAAATTATTTACAATATTAGTTTGATATGTTTAAAGGGACTGTATGCAGTTACAGCATCAATCTAAGTGATATATTCTAGAGTATAGAGCAAAATAAGTAAGTGATTGAAAGATCGGGATTCCAAGTAAGGACAAAATTTGAAAGTTATATACAGTATTAATTGCCCTTTACAAGAGCTATCAATCATGCTTTGGTCAATTCCTCTACCTCTCTTAGTTTCTGAGATAATGACCTCTTAAAAATTAGGCTCGAACCCAGAACGTCAGATATCTAATTACACATTTACAAGATACCACCTAATAACATAAACGCAATAAAGTTTATTTGGTGTCCTTATCTTAATTAGTTTAGGAGTTATTAAATTTATAATTAAATTACATTTTATCGGTATTCGAACCCTGGACACCAGAAGCAAAATTATGTACAATATTAGTTTGATGTGTTTAAAGGTGCTGTATGCAGTTACAGCATCAATCTAAGTGATATATTCTAGAGAATAGAAAAAATAAGTAAGTGAATGAAAGATCGGGATTCGAAGTAAGGACAATTGATTAAAAGTTATATACAGTATTAATTGCCCATCATAGGAGCTATCTATCATGCTTTGGTCAACTCCTATATATCTCTTAGTTTCTGAGATAATGACGGCTTAAAAATTAGGCTCGAACCCAGAAAGTCAGGTATATAATTACACATACACAAGATACTAGCTAATAACATAAACGCAGTAAAGTTTATTTGTCGTCTTTATCTTAATTAGTTTAGAAGTTATTAAATTTATAATTAAATTACATTTTATCGGTATTCGAACCCTGGACACCAGAAACAACATTATTTACAATATTAGTTTGATATGTTTAAAGGTGCTGTATGCAGGTACATCATCGATCTAAGTGATATATTCTAGTATACAGAGGAAAATTAAGGAAGTCATTAAAAGATGGGGAATCGAAATAAGGACAACTGATTGAAAATTATATACAATATTAATTACCCATCACAGGAGCTATCAATCATGCTTTGGTCCATCCCTCTAGCTTTCTTAGTTTCCGAGATAATGGTGATTTAAAAATTAGGATCGAACCCTGAACGTCAGGTATCTAATTACACATCCACAAGGTACTACCTAATAACATAAACGCAATAAGGTTTATTTGGCGTCTTTATTTTAATTAGTTTAGGAGTTATTAAATTTATAATTAAATTACATTTTATCGGTATTCGAACCCTGGACACCAGAAACAAAATTATTTACAATATTAGTTTGATGTGTTTAAAGGCGCTGTATGCAGGTACATCATCGATCTAAGTGATATATTTCAGTATACAGAGGAAAATTAAGGAAGTCATTAAAAGGTAGGGAATCGAATTAAGGACAACTGATTGAAAATTATATACAGTATTAATTACCCATCATAGGAGCTATCAAACATGCTTTGGTCCACTTCTCTATATCTCTTAGTTTCCTAGATAATGACGATTTAAAAAATTAAGGATTGAACCCGGAACACCTGGTACCCAAGTATACAACCACAAGATACTACCTAATAACATAAACGCAATAAAGTTTATTCGGCGTCTTTATCTTAATTAGTTTAGGAGTGATTAAATTTATAATTAAATTACATTTTATCGGTATTCGAACCCTGGACACCAGAAACAGAATTATTTACAATATTAGTTTGATATGTTTAAAGGGACTGTATGCAGTTACAGCATCAATCTAAGTGATATATTCTAGAGAATAGAAAAAATAAGTAAGTGAATGAAAGATCGGGATTCGAAGTAAGGACAACTGATTAAAAATTATATACAGTATTAATTGCCCATCATAGGAGCTATCAATCATGCTTTGGTCAACTCCTATAAATCTCTTAGTTTCTGAGATAATGACGGCTTAAAAATTAGGCTCGAACCCAGAAAGTCAGGTATATAATTACACATACACAAGATACTAGCTAATAACATAAACGCAGTAAAGTTTATTTGTCGTCTTTATCTTAATTAGTTTAGGAGTTATTAAATTTATAATTAAATTACATTTTATCGGTATTCGAACCCTGGACACCAGAAACAACATTATTTACAATATTAGTTTGATATGTTTAAAGGTGCTGTATGCAGGTACATCATCGATCTAAGTGATATATTCTAGTATACAGAGGAAAATTAAGGAAGTCATTAAAAGATGGGGAATCGAAATAAGGAAAACTGATTGAAAATTATATACAATATTAATTACCCATCACAGGAGCTATCAATCATGCTTTGGTTCACCCCTCTATCTCTCTTAGTTTCCTAGATAATGACGATTTAAAAAATTAAGGATTGAACCCAGAACACCTGGTACCCTAATATACACTTACAAGATACTACCTAATAATAAAAACGCAATAAAGTTTATTCGGCGTCTTTATCTTAATTAGTTTAGGCGTTATTAAATTTATAATTAAATTACATTTTATCGGTATTCGAACCCTGGACACCAGAAACAAAATTATTTACAATATTAGTTTAATGTGTTTAATGGCGCTGTATGCAGGTACATCATCGATCTAAGTGATATATTCTAGTATACAGAGGAAAATTAAGGAAGTCATTAAAAGATAGGGAATCGAAATAAGGACAACTGATTGAAAATTATATACAATATTAATTACCCATCACAGGAGCTATCAATCATGCTTTTGTCCATCCCTCTACCTTTCTTAGTTTCCGAGATAATGGTGATTTAAAAATTAGGCTCGAACCCAGAAAGTCAGGTATATAATTACACATACACAAGATACTAGCTAATAACATAAACGCAGTAAAGTTTATTTGTCGTCTTTATCTTAATTAGTTTAGGAGTTATTAAATTTATAATTAAATTACATTTTATCGGTATTGGAACCCTGGACACCAGAAACAACATTATTGACAATATTAGTTTGATATGTTTAAAGGTGCTGTATGCAGGTACATCATCGATCTAAGTGATATATTCTAGTATACAGAGGAAAATTAAGGAAGTCATTAAAAGATGGGGAATCGAAATAAGGACAACTGATTGAAAATTATATACAATATTAATTACCCATCACAGGAGCTATCAATCATGCTTTGGTCCATCCCTCTGGCTTTCTTAGTTTCCGAGATAATGGTGATTTAAAAATTAGGATCGAACCCTGAACGTCAGGTATCTAATTACACATCCACAAGATACTAGCTAATAACATAAACGCAGTAAAGTTTATTTGTCGTCTTTATCTTAATTAGTTTAGGAGTTATTAAATTTATAATTAAATTACATTTTATCGGTATTGGAACCCTGGACACCAGAAACAACATTATTGACAATATTAGTTTGATATGTTTAAAGGTGCTGTATGCAGGTACATCATCGATCTAAGTGATATATTCTAGTATACAGAGGAAAATTAAGAAGTCATTAAAAGGTAGGGAATCGAAATAAGGACAACTGATTAAAAATATATACAGTCTTAATTACCCATCATAGGGGCTATCAACCATGCTTTGGTTCACCCCTCTATCTCTCTTAGTTTCCTAGATAATGACGATTTAAAAAATTAAGGATTGAACCCAGAACACCTGGTACCCAAATATACACCCACAAGATACTACCTAATAACAACAAAAACGCAACAAAGTTTATTCAGCGTCTTTATCTTAATTAGTTTAGGCGTTATTAAATTTATAATTAAATTACATTTTATCGGGATTCGAACCCTGGACACCAGAAACAAAATTATTTACAATATTAGTTTGATGTGTTTAATGGCGCTGTATGCAGGTACATCATCGATCTAAGTGATATATTCTAGTATACAGAGGAAAATTAAGGAAGTCATTAAAAGATGGGGAATCGAAATAAGGACAACTGATTGAAAATTATATACAATATTAATTACCCATCACAGGAGCTATCAATCATGCTTTGGTCCATCCCTCTAGCTCTCTTAGTTTCCGAGATAATGGTGATTTAAAAATTAGGATCGAACCCTGAACGTCAGGTATCTAATTACACATCCACAAGATACTACCTAATAATATAAACGCAATAAGATTTATTTGGCGTCTTTATTTTAATTAGTTAAGGAGTTATTAAATTTATAATTAAATTACATTTTATCGGTATTCGAACCCTGGACACCAGAAGCAAAATTATGTACAATATTAGTTTGATGTGTTTAAAGGCGCTGTATGCAGGTACATCATCGGTCTAAGTGATATATTTCAGTATACAGAGGAAAATTAAGGAAGTCATTAAAAGGTAGGGAATCGAAATAAGGACAACTGATTGAAAATTATATACAGTATTAATTAGCCATTATAGGAGCTATCAACCATGCTTTGGTCCACTTCTCTATCTCTCTTAGTTTCCTAGATAATGACGATTTAAAAAATTAAGGATTGAACCCAGAACACCTGGTACCCAGGTATACAACCACAAGATACTACCTAATAACATAAACGCAATAAAGTTCATTCGGCGTCTTTATCTTAATTAGTTTAGGAGTGATTAAATTTATAATTAAATTACATTTTATCTGTATTCGAACCCTGGACACCAGAAACAAAATTATTTACAATATTAGTTTGATATGTTTAAAGGGTCTGTATGCAGTTACAGCATCAATCTAAGTGATATATTCTAGAGTATAGAGCAAAATAAGTAAGTGATTGAAAGATCGGGATTCGAAGTAAGGACAAAGGATTGAAAGTTATATACAGTATTAATTGCTCTTTACAGGAGCTATCAATCATGCTTTGGTCAATTCCTCTACCTCTCTTAGTTTCTGAGATAATGACGGCTTAAAAATTAGGCTCGAACCCAGAACGTCAGATATCTAATTACACATTCACAAGATACTTCCTAATAACATAAACGCAATAAAGTTTATTTGGTGTCCTTATCTTAATTAGTTTAGGAGTTATTAAATTTATAATTAAATTACATTTTATCGGTATTCGAACCCTGGACACCAGAAACAAAATTATTTACAGTATTAGTTTGATGTGTTTAAAGACGCTGTATGCAGGTACATCATCGATCTAAGTGATATATTTCAGTATACAGAGGAAAATTAAGGAAGTCATTAAAAGGTAGGGAAACGAAATAAGGACAACTGATTGAAAATTATATACAGTATTAATTACGCATCATAGGAGCTATCAACCATGCTTTGGTCCACTTCTCTATCTCTCTTAGTTTCCTAGATAATGACGATTTAAAAAATTAAGGATTGAACCCAGAACACCTGGTACCCAAGTATACAACCTCAAGATACTACCCAATAACATAAACGCAATAAAGTTTATTCGGCGTCTTTATCTTAATTAGTTTAGGAGTGATTAAATTTATAATTAAATTACATTTTATCGGTATTCGAACCCTGGACACCAGAAACAACATTATTTACAATATTAGTTTGATATGTTTAAAGGTGCTGTAATCAGGTACATCATCGATCTAAGTGATATATTCTAGTATACAGAGGAAAATTAAGGAAGTCATTAAAAGATGGGGAATCGAAATAAGGAAAACTGATTGAAAATTATATACAATATTAATTACCCATCACAGGAGCTATCAATCATGCTTTGGTCCATCCCTCTGGCTTTCTTAGTTTCCGAGATAATGGTGATTTAAAAATTAGGATCGAACCCAGAACGTCAGATATCTAATTACACATTCACAGGATATCACCTAATAACATAAACGCAATTAAGTTTATTTGGTGTCCTTATCTTAATTAGTTTAGGAGTTATTAAATTTATAATTAAATTACATTTTATCGGTATTCGAACCCTGGACACCAGAAGCAAAATTATGTACAATATTAGTTTGATATGTTTAAAGGTGCTGTATGCAGTTACAGCATCAATCTAACTGATATATTCTAGAGAATAGAAAAAATAAGTAAGTGAATGAAAGATCAGGATTCGAAGTAAGGACAACTGATTAAAAATTATATACAGTATTAATTGCCCATCATAGGAGCTATCAAACATGCATTGGTCAACTCCTATAACTCTCTTAGTTTCTGAGATAATGACGGCTTAAGAATTAGGCTCGAACCCAGAAAGTCAGGTATATAATTACACATACACAAGATACTAGCTAATAACATAAACGCAGTAAAGTTTATTTGTCGTCTTTATCTTAATTAGTTTAGGAGTTATTAAATTTATAATTAAATTACATTTTATCGGTATTCGAACCCTGGACACCAGAAACAACATTATTTACAATATTAGTTTGATAAGTTTAAAGGTGCTGTATGCAGGTACATCATCGATCTAAGTGATATATTCTAGTATACAGAGGAAAATTAAGGAAGTCATTAAAAGATGGGGAATCGAAATAAGGACAACTGATTGAAAATTATATACAATATTAATTACCCATCATAGGAGCTATCAATCATGCTTTGGTTCACCCCTCTATCTCTCTTAGTTTCCTAGATAATGACGATTTAAAAAATTAAGGATTGAACCCAGAACACCTGGTACCCAAATATACACTTACAAGATACTACCTAATAACAAAAACGCAATAAAGTTTATTAGGCGTCTTTATCTTAATTAGTTTAGGCGTTATTAAATTTATAATTAAATTACATTTTATCGGGATTCGAACCCTGGACACCAGAAACAAAATTATTTACAATATTAGTTTAATGTGTTTAATGGCGCTGTATGCAGGTACATCATCGATCTAAGTGATATATTCTAGTATACAGAGGAAAATTAAGGAAGTCATTAAAAGATGGGGAATCGAAATAAGGACAACTGATTGAAAATTATATACAATATTAATTACCCATCACAGGAGCTATCAATCATGCTTTGGTCCATCCCTCTACCTTTCTTAGTTTCCGAGATAATGGTGATTTAAAAATTAGGCTCGAACCCAGAAAGTCAGGTATATAATTACACATACACAAGATACTAGCTAATAACATAAACGCAGTAAAGTTTATTTGTCGTCTTTATCTTAATTAGTTTAGGAGTTATTAAATTTATAATTAAACTACATTTTATCGGTATTCGAACCCTGGACACCAGAAACAACATTATTTACAATATTAGTTTGATATGTTTAAAGGTGCTGTATGCAGGTACATCATCGATCTAAGTGATATATTCTAGTATACAGAGGAAAATTAAGGAAGTCATTAAAAGATGGGGAATCGAAATAAGGACAACTGATTGAAAATTATATACAATATTAATTACCCATCATAGGAGCTATCAATCGTGCTTTGGTTCACCCCTCTATCTCTCTTAGTTTCCTAGATAATGACGATTTAAAAAATTAAGGATTGAACCCAGAACACCTGGTACCCAAATATACACCCACAAGATACTACCTAATAACAAAAACGCAACAAAGTTTATTCAGCGTCTTTATCTTAATTAGTTTAGGCGTTATTAAATTTATAATTAAATTACATTTTATCGGGATTCGAACCCTGGACACCAGAAACAAAATTATTTACAATATTAGTTTGATGTGTTTAATGGCGCTGTATGCAGGTACATCATCGATCTAAGTGATATATTCTAGTATACAGAGTAAAATTAAGGAAGTCATTAAAAGATGGGGAATCGAAATAAGGACAACTGATTGAAAATTATATGCAATATTAATTACCCATCACAGGAGCCATCAATCATGCTTTGGTCCATCCCTCTAGCTTTCTTAGTTTCCGAGATAATGGTGATTTAAAAATTAGGTTTAAACCCTGAACGTCAGGTATCTAATTACACATCCACAAGATACTACCTAATAACATAAACGCAATAAGATTTATTTGGCGTCTTTATTTTAATTAGTTTAGGAGTTATTAAATTTATAATTAAATTACATTTTATCGGTATTCGAACCCTGGACACCAGAAACAAAATTATTTACAATATTAGTTTGATGTGTTTAAAGGCGCTGTATGCAGGTACATCATCGATCTAAGTGATATATTTCAGTATACAGAGGAAAATTAAGGAAGTCATTAAAAGGTAGGGAATCGAAATAAGGACAACTGATTGAAAATTATATACAGTATTAATTACGCATCATAGGAGCTATCAACCATGCTTTGGTCCACTTCTCTATCTCTCTTAGTTTCCTAGATAATGACGATTTAAAAAATAAAGGATTGAACCCAGAACACCTGGTACCCAAGTATACAACCACAAGATACTACCTAATAACATAAACGCAATAAAGTTTATTCGGCGTCTTTATCTTAATTAGTTTAGGGGTGATTAAATTTATAATTAAATTACATTTTATCGGTATTCGAACCCTGGACACCAGAAACAAAATTATTTACAATATTAGTTTGATATGTTTAAAGGGACTGTATGCAGTTACAGCATCAATCTAAGTGATATATTCTAGAGTATAGAGCAAAATAAGTAAGTGATTGAAAGATCGGGATTCGAAGTAAGGACAAAGGATTGAAAGTTATATACAGTATTAATTGCTCTTTACAGGAGCTATCAATCATGCTTTGGTCAATTCCTCTACCTCTCTTAGTTTCTGAGATAATGACGGCTTAAAAATTAGGCTCGTACCCAGAACGTCAGATATCTAATTACACATTCACAAGATACTTCCTAATAACATAAACGCAATAAAGTTTATTTGGTGTCCTTATCTTAATTAGTTTAGGAGTTATTAAATTTATAATTAAATTACATTTTATCGGTATTCGAACCCTGGACACCAGAAGCAAAATTATGTACAATATTAGTTTGATATGTTTAAAGGTGCTGTATGCAGTTACAGCATCAATCTAAGTGATATATTCTAGAGAATAGAAAAAATAAGTAAGTGAATGAAAGATCGGGATTCGAAGTAAGGACAACTGATTGAAAATTATATACAATATTAATTACCCATCATAGGAGCTATCAATCATGCTTTGGTTCACGCCTCTATCTCTCTTAGTTTCCTAGATAATGACGATTTAAAAAATTAAGGATTGAACCCAGAACACCTGGTACCCAAATATACACCCACAAGATACTACCTAATAACAAAAACGCAATAAAGTTTATTCGGCGTCTTTATCTTAATTAGTTTAGGCGTTATTAAATTTATAATTAAATTACATTTTATCGGTATTCGAACCCTGGACACCAGAAACAAAATTATTTACAATATTAGTTTAATGTGTTTAATGGCGCTGTATGCAGGTACATCATCGATCTAAGTGATATATTCTAGTATACAGAGGAAAATTAAGGAAGTCATTAAAAGATAGGGAATCGAAATAAGGATAACTGATTGAAAATTATATACAATATTAATTACCCATGACAGGAGCTTTCAATCATGCTTTGGTCCATCCCTCTACCTTTCTTAGTTTCCGAGATAATGGTGATTTAAAAATTAGGCTCGAACCCAGAAAGTCAGGTATATAATTACACATACACAAGATACTAGCTAATAACATAAACGCAGTAAAGTTTATTTGTCGTCTTTATCTTAATTAGTTTAGGAGTTATTAAATTTATAATTAAATTACATTTTATCGGTATTCGAACCCTGGACACCAGAAACAACATTATTTACAATATTAGTTTGATATGTTTAAAGGTGCTGTATGCAGGTACATCATCGATCTAAGTGATATATTCTAGTATACAGAGGAAAATTAAGGAAGTCATTAAAAGATGGGGAATCGAAATAAGGACAACTGATTGAAAATTATATACAATATTAATTACCCATCACAGGAGCTATCAATCATGCTTTGGTCCATCCCTCTGGCTTTCTTAGTTTCCGAGATAATGGTCATTTAAAAATTAGGATCGAACCCTGAACGTCAGGTATCTAATTACACATCAACAAGATACTACCTAATAACGTAAACGCAATAAGGTTTATTTGGCGTCTTTATTTTAATTAGTTTAGGAGTTATTAAATTTATAATTAAATTACATTTTATCGGTATTCGAACCCTGGACACCAGAAACAAAATTATTTACAATATTAGTTTGATGTGTTTAAAGGCGCTGTATGCAGGTACATCATCGATCTAAGTGATATATTTCAGTATACAGAGGAAAATTAAGGAAGTCATTAAAAGATGGGGAATCGAAATAAGGACAACTGATTGAAAATTATATACAGTATTAATTACCCATCATAGGAGCTATCAATCATGCTTTGGTTCACCCCTCTATCTCTCTTAGTTTCCTAGATAATGACGATTTAAAAAATTAAGGATTGAACCCAGAAAACCTGGTACCCAAATATACACCCGCAAGATACTACCTAATAACAAAAACGCAATAAAGTTTATTCGGCGTCTTTATCTTAATTAGTTTACGAGTTATTAAATTTATAATTAAATTACATTTTATCGGTATTCGAACCCTGGACACCAGAAACAAAATTATTTACAATATTAGTTTGATATGTTTAAGGGGACTGTATGCAGTTACAGCATCAATCTAAGTGATATATTCTAGAGTATAGAGAAAAATAAGTAAGTGATTGAAAGATCGGGATTCGAAGTAAGGACAAAGGATTGAAAGTTATATACAGTATTAATTGCTCATTACAGGAGCTATCAACCATGCTTTGGTCAATTCCTCTACCTCTCTTAGTTTCTGAGATAATGACGGCTTAAAAATTAGGCTCGAACCCAGAACGTCAGATATCTAATTACACATTCACAAGATACCACCTAATAACATAAACGCAATAAAGTTTATTCGGCGTCTTTATCTTAATTAGTTTACGAGTTATTAAATTTATAATTAAATTACATTTTATCGGTATCGAACCCTGGACACCAGAAACAAAATTATGTACAATATTAGTTTGATATGTATAAAGGTGCTGTATGCAGTTACAGCATCAATCTAAGTGATATATTCTAGAGATAAGAAAAAATAAGTAAGTGAATGAAAGATCGGGATTCGAAGTAAGGACAACTGATTAAAAATTATATACAGTATTAATTGCCCATCATAGGAGCTATCAATCATGCTTTGGTCAACTCCTCTAAATCTCTTAGTTTCTGAGATAATGACGGCTTAAAAATTAGGCTCGAATCCAGAAAGTCAGGTATCTAGTTACACATACACAAGATACTAGCTAATAACATAAACGCAGTAAAGTTTATTTGTCGTCTTTATCTTAATTAGTTTAGGAGTTATTAAATTTATAATTAAATTACATTTTATCGGTATTCGAACCCTGGACACCAGAAACAACATTATTTACAATATTAGTTTGATATGTTTAAAGGTGCTGTATGCAGGTACATCATCGATCTAAGTGATATATTCTAGTATACAGAGGAAAATTAAGGAAGTCATTAAAAGATGGGAATCGAAATAAGGACAACTGATTGAAAATTATATACAATATTAATTACCCATCATAGCAGCTATCAATCATGCTTTGGTCAATTCCTCTACCTCTCTTAGTTTCTGAGATAATGACGGCTTAAAAATTAGGCTCGAACCCAGAACGTCAGATATCTAATTACACATTTACAAGATACTAGCTAATAACATAAACGCAGTAAAGTTTATTTGTCGTCTTTATCTTAATTAGTTTAGGAGTTATTAAATTTATAATTAAATTACATTTTATCGGTATTGGAACCCTGGACACCAGAAACAACATTATTGACAATATTAGTTTGATATGTTTAAAGGTGCTGTATGCAGGTACATCATCGATCTAAGTGATATATTCTAGTATACAGAGGAAAATTAAGGAAGTCATTAAAAGATGGGGAATCGAAATAAGGACAACTGATTGAAAATTATATACAATATTAATTACCCATCACAGGAGCTATCAATCATGCTTTGGTCCATCCCTCTGGCTTTCTTAGTTTCCGAGATAATGGTGATTTAAAAATTAGGATAGAACCCTGAACGTCAGGTATCTAATTACACATCCACAAGATACTAGCTAATAACATAAACGCAGTAAAGTTTATTTGTCGTCTTTATCTTAATTAGTTTAGGAGTTATTAAATTTATAATTAAATTACATTTTATCGGTATTGGAACCCTGGACACCAGAAACAACATTATTGACAATATTAGTTTGATATGTTTAAAGGTGCTGTATGCAGGTACATCATCGATCTAAGTGATATATTCTAGTATACAGAGGAAAATTAAGAAGTCATTAAAAGGTAGGGAATCGAAATAAGGACAACTGATTAAAAATATATACAGTCTTAATTACCCATCATAGGGGCTATCAACCATGCTTTGGTTCACCCCTCTATCTCTCTTAGTTTCCTAGATAATGACGATTTAAAAAATTAAGGATTGAACCCAGAACAACTGGTACCCAAATATACACCCACAAGATACTACCTAATAACAACAAAAACGCAACAAAGTTTATTCAGCGTCTTTATCTTAATTAGTTTAGGCGTTATTAAATTTATAATTAAATTACATTTTATCGGGATTCGAACCCTGGACACCAGAAACAAAATTATTTACAATATTAGTTTGATGTGTTTAATGGCGCTGTATGCAGGTACATCATCGATCTAAGTGATATATTCTAGTATACAGAGGAAAATTAAGGAAGTCATTAAAAGATGGGGAATCGAAATAAGGACAACTGATTGAAAATTATATACAATATTAATTACCCATCACAGGAGCTATCAATCATGCTTTGGTCCATCCCTCTAGCTCTCTTAGTTTCCGAGATAATGGTGATTTAAAAATTAGGATCGAACCCTGAACGTCAGGTATCTAATTACACATCCACAAAATACTACCTAATAATATAAACGCAATAAGATTTATTTGGCGTCTTTATTTTAATTAGTTAAGGAGTTATTAAATTTATAATTAAATTACATTTTATCGGTATTCGAACCCTGGACACCAGAAGCAAAATTATGTACAATATTAGTTTGATGTGTTTAAAGGCGCTGTATGCAGGTACATCATCGATCTAAGTGATATATTTCAGTATACAGAGGAAAATTAAGGAAGTCATTAAAAGGTAGGGAATCGAAATAAGGACAACTGATTGAAAATTATATACAGTATTAATTAGCCATCATAGGAGCTATCAACCATGCTTTGGTCCACTTCTCTATCTCTCTTAGTTTCCTAGATAATGACGATTTAAAAAATTAAGGATTGAACCCAGAACACCTGGTACCCAGGTATACAACCACAAGATACTACCTAATAACATAAACGCAATAAAGTTCATTCGGCGTCTTTATCTTAATTAGTTTAGGAGTGATTAAATTTATAATTAAATTACATTTTATCGGTATTCGAACCCTGGACACCAGAAACAAAATTATTTACAATATTAGTTTGATATGTTTAAAGGGACTGTATGCAGTTACAGCATCAATCTAAGTGATATATTCTAGAGTATAGAGCAAAATAAGTAAGTGATTGAAAGATCGGGATTCGAAGTAAGGACAAAGGATTGAAAGTTATATACAGTATTAATTGCTCTTTACAGGAGCTATCAATCATGCTTTGGTCAATTCCTCTACCTCTCTTAGTTTCTGAGATAATGACGGCTTAAAAATTAGGCTCGAACCCAGAACGTCAGATATCTAATTACACATTCACAAGATACTTCCTAATAACATAAACGCAATAAAGTTTATTTGGTGTCCTTATCTTAATTAGTTTAGGAGTTATTAAATTTATAATTAAATTACATTTTATCGGTATTCGAACCCTGGACACCAGAAACAAAATTATTTACAGTATTAGTTTGATGTGTTTAAAGACGCTGTATGCAGGTACATCATCGATCTAAGTGATATATTTCAGTATACAGAGGAAAATTAAGGAAGTCATTAAAAGGTAGGGAATCGAAATAAGGACAACTGATTGAAAATTATATACAGTATTAATTACGCATCATAGGAGCTATCAACCATGCTTTGGTCCACTTCTCTATCTCTCTTAGTTTCCTAGATAATGACGATTTAAAAAATTAAGGATTGAACCCAGAACACCTGGTACCCAAGTATACAACCTCAAGATACTACCTAATAACATAAACGCAATAAAGTTTATTCGGCGTCTTTATCTTAATTAGTTTAGGAGTGATTAAATTTATAATTAAATTACATTTTATCGGTATTCGAACCCTGGACACCAGAAACAACATTATTTACAATATTAGTTTGATATGTTTAAAGGTGCTGTAGGCAGGTACATCATCGATCTAAGTGATATATTCTAGTATACAGAGGAAAATTAAGGAAGTCATTAAAAGATGGGGAATCGAAATAAGGACAACTGATTGAAAATTATATACAATATTAATTACCCATCACAGGAGCTATCAATCATGCTTTGGTCCATCCCTCTGGCTTTCTTAGTTTCCGAGATAATGGTGATTTAAAAATTAGGATCGAACCCAGAACGTCAGATATCTAATTACACATTCACAGGATACCACCTAATAACATAAACGCAATTAAGTTTATTTGGTGTCCTTATCTTAATTAGTTTAGGAGTTATTAAATTTATAATTAAATTACATTTTATCGGTATTCGAACCCTGGACACCAGAAGCAAAATTATGTACAATATTAGTTTGATATGTTTAAAGGTGCTGTATGCAGTTACAGCATCAATCTAAGTGATATATTCTAGAGAATAGAAAAAATAAGTAAGTGAATGAAAGATCAGGATTCGAAGTAAGGACAACTGATTAAAAATTATATGAAGTATTAATTGCCCATCATAGGAGCTATCAAACATGCATTGGTCAACTCCTATAAATCTCTTAGTTTCTGAGATAATGACTGCTTAAGAATTAGGCTCGAACCCAGAAAGTCAGGTATATAATTACACATACACAAGATACTAGCTAATAACATAAACGCAGTAAAGTTTATTTGTCGTCTTTATCTTAATTAGTTTAGGAGTTATTAAATTTATAATTAAACTACATTTTATCGGTATTCGAACCCTGGACACCAGAAACAACATTATTTACAATATTAGTTTGATATGTTTAAAGGTGCTGTATGCAGGTACATCATCGATCTAAGTGATATATTCTAGTATACAGAGGAAAATTAAGGAAGTCATTAAAAGATGGGGAATCGAAATAAGGACAACTGATTGAAAATTATATACAATATTAATTACCCATCATAGGAGCTATCAATCGTGCTTTGGTTCACCCCTCTATCTCTCTTAGTTTCCTAGATAATGACGATTTAAAAAATTAAGGATTGAACCCAGAACACCTGGTACCCAAATATACACCCACAAGATACTACCTAATAACAACAAAAACGCAACAAAGTTTATTCAGCGTCTTTATCTTAATTAGTTTAGGCGTTATTAAATTTATAATTAAATTACATTTTATCGGGATTCGAACCCTGGACACCAGAAACAAAATTATTTACAATATTAGTTTGATGTGTTTAATGGCGCTGTATGCAGGTACATCATCGATCTAAGTGTTATATTCTAGTATACAGAGTAAAATTAAGGAAGTCATTAAAAGATGGGGAATCGAAATAAGGACAACTGATTGAAAATTATATGCAATATTAATTACCCATCACAGGAGCTATCAATCATGCTTTGGTCCATCCCTCTAGCTTTCTTAGTTTCCGAGATAATGGTGATTTAAAAATTAGGTTTGAACCCTGAACGTCAGGTATCTAATTACACATCCACAAGATACTACCTAATAACATAAACGCAATAAGATTTATTTGGCGTCTTTATTTTAATTAGTTTAGGAGTTATTAAATTTATAATTAAATTCCATTTTATCGGTATTCGAACCCTGGACACCAGAAACAAAATTATTTACAATATTAGTTTGATGTGTTTAAAGGTGTTGTATGCAGGTACATCATCGATCTAAGTGATATATTTCAGTATACAGAGGAAAATTAAGGAAGTCATTAAAAGGTAGGGAATCGAAATAAGGACAACTGATTGAAAATTATATACAGTATTAATTACGCATCATAGGAGCTATCAACCATGCTTTGGTCCACTTCTCTATCTCTCTTAGTTTCCTAGATAATGACGATTTAAAAAATAAAGGATTGAACCCAGAACACCTGGTACCCAAGTATACAACCACAAGATACTACCTAATAACATAAACGCAATAAAGTTTATTCGGCGTCTTTATCTTAATTAGTTTAGGAGTGATTAAATTTATAATTAAATTACATTTTATCGGTATTCGAACCCTGGACACCAGAAACAAAATTATTTACAATATTAGTTTGATATGTTTAAAGGGACTGTATGCAGTTACAGCATCAATCTAAGTGATATATTCTAGAGTATAGAGCAAAATAAGTAAGTGATTGAAAGATCGGGATTCGAAGTAAGGACAAAGGATTGAAAGTTATATACAGTATTAATTGCTCTTTACAGGAGCTATCAATCATGCTTTGGTCAATTCCTCTACCTCTCTTAGTTTCTGAGATAATGACGGCTTAAAAATTAGGCTCGTACCCAGAACGTCAGATATCTAATTACACATTCACAAGATACTTCCTAATAACATAAACGCAATAAAGTTTATTTGGTGTCCTTATCTTAATTAGTTTAGGAGTTATTAAATTTATAATTAAATTACATTTTATCGGTATTCGAACCCTGGACACCAGAAGCAAAATTATGTACAATATTAGTTTGATATGTTTAAAGGTGCTGTATGCAGTTACAGCATCAATCTAAGTGATATATTCTAGAGAATAGAAAAAATAAGTAAGTGAATGAAAGATCGGGATTCGAAGTAAGGACAACTGATTGAAAATTATATACAATATTAATTACCCATCATAGGAGCTATCAATCATGCTTTGGTTCACGCCTCTATCTCTCTTAGTTTCCTAGATAATGACGATTTAAAAAATTAAGGATTGAACCCAGAACACCTGGTACCCAAATATACACCCACAAGATACTACCTAATAACAAAAACGCAATAAAGTTTATTCGGCGTCTTTATCTTAATTAGTTTAGGCGTTATTAAATTTATAATTAAATTACATTTTATCGGTATTCGAACCCTGGACACCAGAAACAAAATTATTTACAATATTAGTTTAATGTGTTTAATGGCGCTGTATGCAGGTACATCATCGATCTAAGTGATATATTCTAGTATACAGAGGAAAATTAAGGAAGTCATTAAAAGATAGGGAATCGAAATAAGGATAACTGATTGAAAATTATATACAATATTAATTACCCATGACAGGAGCTTTCAATCATGCTTTGGTCCATCCCTCTACCTTTCTTAGTTTCCGAGATAATGGTGATTTAAAAATTAGGCTCGAACCCAGAAAGTCAGGTATATAATTACACATACACAAGATACTAGCTAATAACATAAACGCAGTAAAGTTTATTTGTCGTCTTTATCTTAATTAGTTTAGGAGTTATTAAATTTATAATTAAATTACATTTTATCGGTATTCGAACCCTGGACACCAGAAACAACATTATTTACAATATTAGTTTGATATGTTTAAAGGTGCTGTATGCAGGTACATCATCGATCTAAGTGATATATTCTAGTATACAGAGGAAAATTAAGGAAGTCATTAAAAGATGGGGAATCGAAATAAGGACAACTGATTGAAAATTATATACAATATTAATTACCCATCACAGGAGCTATCAATCATGCTTTGGTCCATCCCTCTGGCTTTCTTAGTTTCCGAGATAATGGTGATTTAAAAATTAGGATCGAACCCTGAACGTCAGGTATCTAATTACACATCAACAAGATACTACCTAATAACGTAAACGCAATAAGGTTTATTTGGCGTCTTTATTTTAATTAGTTTAGGAGTTATTAAATTTATAATTAAATTACATTTTATCGGTATTCGAACCCTGGACACCAGAAACAAAATTATTTACAATATTAGTTTGATGTGTTTAAAGGCGCTGTATGCAGGTACATCATCGATCTAAGTGATATATTCTAGTATACAGAGGAAAATTAAGGAAGTCATTAAAAGATGGGAATCGAAATAAGGACAACTGATTGAAAATTATATACAATATTAATTACCCATCATAGCAGCTATCAATCATGCTTTGGTCAATTCCTCTACCTCTCTTAGTTTCTGAGATAATGACGGCTTAAAAATTAGGCTCGAACCCAGAACGTCAGATATCTAATTACACATTTACAAGATACCACCTAATAACATAAACGCAATAAAGTTTATTTGGTGTCCTTATCTTAATTAGTTTAGGCGTTATTAAATTTATAATTAAATTACATTTTATCGGGATTCGAACCCTGGACACCAGAAACAAAATTATTTACAATATTAGTTTGATGTTTTTAATGGCGCTGTATGCAGGTACATCATCGATCTAAGTGATATATTCTAGTATACAGAGGAAAATTAAGGAAGTCATTAAAAGATGGGGAATCGAAATAAGGACAACTAATTGAAAATTATATACAATATTAATTACCCATCACAGGAGCTATCAATCATGCTTTGGTCCATCCCTCTAGCTTTCTTAGTTTCCGAGATAATGGTGATTTAAGAATTAGGATCGAACCCTGAACGTCAGGTATCTAATTACACATCCACAAGATACTACCTAATAACATAAACGCAATAAGGTTTATTTGGCGTCTTTATTTTAATTACTTTAGGAGTTATTAAATTTATAATTAAATTACATTTTATCGGTATTCGAACCCTGGACACCAGAAACAAAATTATTTACAATATTAGTTTGATGTGTTTAAAGGCGCTGTATGCAGGTACATCATCGATCTAAGTGATATATTCTAGTATACAGAGGAAAATTAAGGAAGTCATTAAAAGATGGGAATCGAAATAAGGACAACTGATTGAAAATTATATACAATATTAATTACCCATCATAGCAGCTATCAATCATGCTTTGGTCAATTCCTCTACCTCTCTTAGTTTCTGAGATAATGACGGCTTAAAAATTAGGCTCGAACCCAGAACGTCAGATATCTAATTACACATTTACAAGATACCACCTAATAACATAAACGCAATAAAGTTTATTTGGTGTCCTTATCTTAATTAGTTTAGGCGTTATTAAATTTATAATTAAATTACATTTTATCGGGATTCGAACCCTGGACACCAGAAACAAAATTATTTACAATATTAGTTTGATGTTTTTAATGGCGCTGTATGCAGGTACATCATCGATCTAAGTGATATATTCTAGTATACAGAGGAAAATTAAGGAAGTCATTAAAAGATGGGGAACCGAAATAAGGACAACTAATTGAAAATTATATACAATATTAATTACCCATCACAGGAGCTATCAATCATGCTTTGGTCCATCCCTCTAGCTTTCTTAGTTTCCGAGATAATGGTGATTTAAGAATTAGGATCGAACCCTGAACGTCAGGTATCTAATTACACATCCACAAGATACTACCTAATAACATAAACGCAATAAGGTTTATTTGGCGTCTTTATTTTAATTACTTTAGGAGTTATTAAATTTATAATTAAATTACATTTTATCGGTATTCGAACCCTGGACACCAGAAACAAAATTATTTACAATATTAGTTTGATGTGTTTAAAGGCGCTGTATGCAGGTACATCATCGATCTAAGTGGTATATTTCAGTATACAGAGGAAAATTAAGGAAGTCATTAAAAGGTAGGGAATCGAAATAAGGACAACTGATTGAAAATTATATACAGTATTAATTACCCATCATAGGAGCTATCAACCATGCTTTGGTCCACTTCTCTATCTCTCTTAGTTTCCTAGATAATGACGATTTAAAAAATTAAGGATTGAACCCAGAACACCTGGTACCCAAGTATACAACCACAAGATACTACCTAATAACATAAACGCAATAAAGTTTATTCGGCGTCTTTATCTTAATTAGTTTAGGAGTGATTAAATTTATAATTAAATTACATTTTATCGGTATTCGAACCCTGGACACCAGAAACAAAATTATTTACAATATTAGTTTGATATGTTTAAAGGGAGTGTATGCAGTTACAGCATCAATCTAAGTGATATATTCTAGAGTATAGAGAAAAATAAGTAAGTGATTGAAAGATCGGGATTCGAAGTAAGGACAAAGGATTGAAAGTTATATACAGTATTAATTGCCCTTTACAAGAGCTATCAATCATGCTTTGGTCAATTCCTCTACCTCTCTTAGTTTCCGAGATAATGGTGATTTAAAAATTAGGCTCGAACCCAGAAAGTCAGGTATATAATTACACATACACAAGATACTAGCTAATAACATAAACGCAGTAAAGTTTATTTGTCGTCTGTATCTTAATTAGTTTAGGAGTTATTAAATTTATAATTAAATTACATTTTTTCGGTATTCGAACCCTGGACACCAGAAACAACATTATTTACAATATTAGTTTGATATGTTTAAAGGTGCTGTATGCAGGTACATCATCGATCTAAGTGATATATTCTAGTATACAGAGGAAAATTAAGGAAGTCATTAAAAGATGGGGAATCGAAATAAGGACAACTGATTGAAAATTATATACAATATTAATTACCCATCACAGGAGCTATCAATCATGCTTTGGTCCATCCCTCTGGCTTTCTTAGTTTCCGAGATAATGGTCATTTAAAAATTAGGATCGAACCATGAACGTCAGGTATCTAATTACACATCAACAAGATACTACCTAATAACGTAAACGCAATAAGGTTTATTTGGCGTCTTTATTTTAATTAGTTTAGGAGTTATTAAATTTATAATTAAATTACATTTTATCGGTATTCGAACCCTGGACACCAGAAACAAAATTATTTACAATATTAGTTTGATGTGTTTAAAGGCGCTGTATGCAGGTACATCATCGATCTAAGTGATATATTTCAGTATACAGAGGAAAATTAAGGAAGTCATTAAAAGATGGGGAATCGAAATAAGGACAACTGATTGAAAATTATATACAGTATTAATTACCCATCATAGGAGCTATCAATCATGCTTTGGTTCACCCCTCTATCTCTCTTAGTTTCCTAGATAATGACGATTTAAAAAATTAAGGATTGAACCCAGAAAACCTGGTACCCAAATATACACCCGCAAGATACTGCCTAATAACAAAAACGCAATAAAGTTCATTCGGCGTCTTTATCTTAATTAGTTTACGAGTTATTAAATTTATAATTAAATTACATTTTATCGGTATTCGAACCCTGGACACCAGAAACAAAATTATTTACAATATTAGTTTGATATGTTTAAAGGGACTGTATGCAGTTACAGCATCAATCTAAGTGATATATTCTAGAGTATAGAGAAAAATAAGTAAGTGATTGAAAGATCGGGATTCGAAGTAAGGACAAAGGATTGAAAGTTATATACAGTATTAATTGCTCATTACAGGAGCTATCAATCATGCTTTGGTCAATTCCTCTACCTCTCTTAGTTTCTGAGATAATGACGGCTTAAAAATTAGGCTCGAACCCAGAACGTCAGATATCTAATTACACATTCACAAGATACCACCTAATAACATAAACGCAATAAAGTTTATTCGGCGTCTTTATCTTAATTAGTTTACGAGTTATTAAATTTATAATTAAATTACATTTTATCGGTATCGAACCCTGGACACCAGAAACAAAATTATGTACAATATTAGTTTGATATGTATAAAGGTGCTGTATGCAGTTACAGCATCAATCTAAGTGATATATTCTAGAGATAAGAAAAAATAAGTAAGTGAATGAAAGATCGGGATTCGAAGTAAGGACAACTGATTAAAAATTATATACAGTATTAATTGCCCATCATAGGAGCTATCAATCATGCTTTGGTCAACTCCTCTAAATCTCTTAGTTTCTGAGATAATGACGGCTTAAAAATTAGGCTGGAACCCAGAAAGTCAGGTATATAATTACACATACACAAGATACTAGCTAATAACATAAACGCAGTAAAGTTTATTTGTCGTCTTTATCTTAATTAGTTTAGGAGTTATTAAATTTATAATTAAATTACATTTTATCGGTATTCGAACCCTGGACACCAGAAACAACATTATTTACAATATTAGTTTGATATGTTTAAAGGTGCTGTATGCAGGTACATCATCGATCTAAGTGATATATTCTAGTATACAGAGGAAAATTAAGGAAGTCATTAAAAGATGGGAATCGAAATAAGGACAACTGATTGAAAATTATATACAATATTAATTACCCATCATAGCAGCTATCAATCATGCTTTGGTTCACCCCTCTATCTCTCTTAGTTTCCTAGATAATGACGATTTAAAAAATTAAGGATTGAACCCAGAACACCTGGTACCCAAGTATACACCCACAAGATACTGCCTAATAACAAAAACGCAACAAAGTTTATTCAGCGTCCTTATCTTAATTAGTTTAGGCGTTATTAAATTTATAATTAAATTACATTTTATCGGGATTCGAACCCTGGACACCAGAAACAAAATTATTTACAATATTAGTTTGATGTTTTTAATGGCGCTGTATGCAGGTACATCATCGATCTAAGTGATATATTCTAGTATACAGAGGAAAATTAAGGAAGTCATTAAAAGATGGGGAATCGAAATAAGGACAACTAATTGAAAATTATATACAATATTAATTACCCATCACAGGAGCTATCAATCATGCTTTGGTCCATCCCTCTAGCTGTCTTAGTTTCCGAGATAATGGCGATTTAAGAATTAGGATCGAACCCTGAACGTCAGGTATCTAATTACACATCCACAAGATACTACCTAATAACATAAACGCAATAAGGTTTATTTGGCGTCTTTATTTTAATTACTTTAGGAGTTATTAAATTTATAATTAAATTACATTTTATCGGTATTCGAACCCTGGACACCAGAAACAAAATTATTTACAATATTAGTTTGATGTGTTTAAAGGCGCTGTATGCAGGTACATCATCGATCTAAGTGGTATATTTCAGTATACAGAGGAAAATTAAGGAAGTCATTAAAAGGTAGGGAATCGAAATAAGGACAACTGATTGAAAATTATATACAGTATTAATTACCCATCATAGGAGCTATGAACCATGCTTTGGTCCACTTCTCTATCTCTCTTAGTTTCCTAGATAATGACGATTTAAAAAATTAAGGATTGAACCCAGATTACCTGGTACCCAAGTATACAACCACAAGATACTACCTAATAACATAAACGCAATAAAGTTTATTCGGCGTCTTTATCTTAATTAGTTTAGGAGTGATTAAATTTATAATTAAATTACATTTTATCGGTATTCGAACCCTGGACACCAGAAACAAAATTATTTACAATATTAGTTTGATATGTTTAAAGGGACTGTATGCAGTTACAGCATCAATCTAAGTGATATATTCTAGAGTATAGAGAAAAATAAGTAAGTGATTGAAAGATCGGGATTCGAAGTAAGGACAAAGGATTGAAAGTTATATACAGTATTAATTGCCCTTTACAAGAGCTATCAATCATGCTTTGGTCAATTCCTCTACCTCTCTTAGTTTCTGAGATAATGACGGCTTAAAAATTAGGCTCGAACCCAGAATGTCAGATATCTAATTACACATTTACAAGATACCACCTAATAACATAAACGCAATAAAGTTTATTTGGTGTCCTTATCTTAATTAGTTTAGGAGTTATTAAATTTATAATTAAATTACATTTTATCGGTATTCGAACCCTGGACACCAGAAGCAAAATTATGTACAATATTAGTTTGATATGTTAAAAGGTGCTGTATGCAGTTACAGCATCAATCTAAGTGATATATTCTAGAGAATAGAAAAAATAAGTAAGTGAATGAAAGATCGGGATTCGAAGTAAGGACAACTGATTAAAAATTATATACAGTATTAATTGCCCATCATAGGAGCTATCAATCTTGCTTTGGTCAACTCCTATAAATCTCTTAGTTTCTGAGATAATGACGGCTTAAAAATTAGGCTCGAACCCAGTAAGTCAGGTATATAATTACACATACACAAGATACTAGCTAATAACATAAACGCAGTAAAGTTTATTTGTCGTCTTTATCTTAATTAGTTTAGGAGTTATTAAATTTATAATTAAATTACATTTTATCGGTATTCGAACCCTGGACACCAGAAACAACATTATTTACAATATTAGTTTGATATGTTTAAAGGTGCTGTATGCAGGTACATCATCGATCTAAGTGATATATTCTAGTATACAGAGGAAAATTAAGGAAGTCATTAAAAGATGGGGAATCGAAATAAGGACAACTGATTGAAAATTATATACAATATTAATTACCCATCACAGGAGCTATCAATCGTGCTTTGGTCCATCCCTCTAGCTTTCTTAGTTTCCGAGATAATGGTGATTTAAAAATTAGGATCGAACCCTGAACGTCAGGTATCTAATTACACATCCACAAGATACTACCTAATAACATAAACGCAATAAGGTTTATTTTGCGTCTTTATTTTAATTAGTTTAGGAGTTATTAAATTTATAATTAAATTACATTTTATCGGTATTCGAACCCTGGACACCAGAAACAAAATTATTTACAATATTAGTTTGATGTGTTTAAAGGCGCTGTATGCAGGTACATCATCGATCTCAGTGATATATTTCAGTATACAGAGGAAAATTAAGGAAGTCATTAAAAGGTAGGGAATCGAAATAAGGACAACTGCTTGAAAATTATATACAGTATTAATTACCCATCATAGGAGCTATCAACCATGCTTTGGTCCACTTCTCTATCTCTCTTAGTTTTCTAGATAATGACGATTTAAAAAATTAAGGATTGAACCCGGAACACCTGGTACTCAAGTATACAACCACAAGATACTACCTAATAACATAAACGCAATAAAGTTTATTCGGCGTCTTTATCTTAATTAGTTTAGGAGTGATTAAATTTATAATTAAATTACATTTTATCGGTATTCGAACCCTGGACACCAGAAACAACATTATTTACAATATTAGTTTGATATGTTTAAAGGGACTGTATGCAGTTACAGCATCAATCTAAGTGATATATTCTAGAGAATAGAAAAAATAAGTAAGTGAATGAAAGATCGGGATTCGAAGTAAGGACAACTGATTAAAAATTATATGCAATATTAATTACCCATCACAGGAGCTATCAATCATGCTTTGGTCCATCCCTCTAGCTTTCTTAGTTTCCGAGATAATGGTGATTTAAGAATTAGGTTTGAACCCTGAACGTCAGGTATCTAATTACACATCCACAAGATACTACCTAATAACATAAACGCAATAAGATTTATTTGGCGTCTTTAGTTTAATTAGTTTAGGAGTTATTAAATTTATAATTAAATTACATTTTATCGGTATTCGAACCCTGGACACCAGAAACAAAATTATTTACAATATTAGTTTGATGTGTTTAAAGGCGCTGTATGCAGGTACATCATGTATCTAAGTGATATATTCTAGTATACAGAGGAAAATTAAGGAAGTCATTAAAAGATGGGGAATCGAAATAAGGACAACTGATTGAAAATTATATACAATATTAATTACCCATCATAGGAGCTATCAATCATGCTTTGGTTCACCCCTCTATCTCTCTTAGTTTCCTAGATAATGACGATTTAAAAAATTAAGGATTGAACCCAGAACACCTGGTACCCAAATATACACTTACAAGATACTACCTAATAACAAAAACGCAATAAAGTTTATTCGGCGTCTTTATCTTAATTAGTTTAGGCGTTATTAAATTTATAATTAAATTACATTTTATCGGTATTCGAACCCTGGACACCAGAAACAAAATTATTTACAATATTAGTTTAATGTGTTTAATGGCGCTGTATGCAGGTACATCATCGATCTAAGTGATATATTCTAGTATACAGAGGAAAATTAAGGAAGTCATTAAAAGATAGGGAATCGAAATAAGGACAACTGATTGAAAATTATATACAATATTAATTACCCATCACAGGAGCTATCAATCATGCTTTGGTCCATCCCTCGACCTTTCTTAGATTCCGAGATAATGGTGATTTAAAAATTAGGCTCGAACCCAGAAAGTCAGGTATATAATTACACATACACAAGATACTAGCTAATAACATAAACGCAGTAAAGTTTATTTGTCGTCTTTATCTTAATTAGTTTAGGAGTTATTAAATTTAAAATTAAATTACATTTTATCGGTATTCGAACCCTGGACACCAGAAACAACATTATTTACAATATTAGTTTGATATGTTTAAAGGTGCTGTATGCAGGTACATCATCGATCTAAGTGATATATTCTAGTATACAGAGGAAAATTAAGGAAGTCATTAAAAGATGGGGAATCGAAATAAGGACAACTGATTGAAAATTATATACAATATTAATTACCCATCACAGGAGCTATCAATCATGCTTTGGTCCATCCCTCTGGCTTTCTTAGTTTCCGAGATAATGGTGATTTAAAAATTAGGATCGAACCCTGAACGTCAGGTATCTAATTACACATTCACAAGATACTACCTAATAACGTAAACGCAATAAGGTTTATTTGGCGTCTTTATTTTAATTAGTTTAGGAGTTATTAAATTTATAATTAAATTACATTTTATCGGTATTCGAACCCTGGACACCAGAAACAGAATTATTTACAATATTAGTTTGATGTGTTTAAAGGCGCTGTATGCAGGTACATCATCGATCTAAGTGATATATTTCAGTATACAGAGGAAAATTAAGGAAGTCATTAAAAGGTAGGGAATCGAAATAAGGACAACTCATTGAAAATTATATACAGTATTAATTACCCATCATAGGAGCTATCAACCATGCTTTGGTCCACTTCTCTATCTCTCTTAGTTTCCTAGATAATGACGATTTAAAAAATTAAGGATTGAACCCAGAACACCTGGTACCCAAGTATACAACCACAAGATACTACCTAATAACATAAACGCAATAAAGTTTATTCGGCGTCTGTATCTTAATTAGTTTAGGAGTGATTAAATTTATAATTAAATTACATTTTATCGGTATTCGAACCCTGGACACCAGAAACAAAATTATTTACAATATTAGTTTGATATGTTTAAAGGGACTGTATGCAGTTACAGCATCAATCTAAGTGATATAGTCTAGAGTATAGAGAAAAATAAGTAAGTGTTTGAAAGATCGGGATTCGAAGTAAGGACAAAGGATTGAAAGTTATATACAGTATTAATTGCTCTTTACAGGAGCTATCAATCATGCTTTGGTCAATTCCTCTACCTCTCTTAGTTTCTGAGATAATGACGGCTTAAAAATTAGGCTCGAACCCAGAACGTCAGATATCTAATTACACATTTACAAGATACCACCTAATAACATAAACGCAATAAAGTTTATTGGTCGTCTTTATCTTAATTAGTTTAGGAGTTATTAAATTTATAATTAAATTACATTTTATCGGTATTCGAACCCTGGACACCAGAAGCAAAATTATGTACAATATTAGTTTGATATGTTTAAAGGTGCTGTATGCAGTTACAGCATCAATCTAAGTGATATATTCTAGAGAATAGAAAAAATAAGTAAGTGAATGAAAGATCGGGATTCGAAGTAAGGACAACTGATTAAAAATTATATACAGTATTAATTGCCCATCATAGGAGCTATCAATCATGCTTTGGTCAACTGCTATAAATCTCTTAGTTTCTGAGATAATGACGGCTTAAAAATTAGGCTGGAACCCAGAAAGTCAGGTATATAATTACACATACACAAGATACTAGCTAATAACATAAACGCAGTAAAGTTTATTTGTCGTCTTTATCTTAATTAGTTTAGGAGTTATTAAATTTATAATTAAACTACATTTTATCGGTATTCGAACCCTGGACACCAGAAACAACATTATTTACAATATTAGTTTGATATGTTTAACGGTGCTGTATGCAGGTACATCATCGATCTAAGTGATATATTCTAGTATACAGAGGAAAATTAAGGAAGTCATTAAAAGATGGGGAATCGAAATAAGGACAACTGATTGAAAATTATATACAATATTAATTACCCATCATAGGAGCTATCAATCGTGCTTTGGTTCACCCCTCTATCTCTCTTAGTTTCCTAGATAATGACGATTTAAAAAATTAAGGATTGAACCCAGAACACCTGGTACCCAAATATACACCCACAAGATACTACCTAATAACAAAAACGCAACAAAGTTTAAACAGCGTCTTTATCTTAATTAGTTTAGGCGTTATTAAATTTATAATTAAATTACATTTTATCGGGATTCGAACCCTGGACACCAGAAACAAAATTATTTACAATATTAGTTTGATGTGTTTAATGGCGCTGTATGCAGGTACATCATCGATCTAAGTGATATATTCTAGTATACAGAGTAAAATTAAGGAAGTCATTAAAAGATGGGGAATCGAAATAAGGACAACTGATTGAAAATTATATGCAATATTAATTACCCATCACAGGAGCTATCAATCATGCTTTGGTCCATCCCTCTAGCTTTCTTAGTTTCCGAGATAATGGTGATTTAAAAATTAGGTTTGAACCCTGAACGTCAGGTATCTAGTTACACATCCACAAGATACTACCTAATAACATAAACGCAATAAGATTTATTTGGCGTCTTTATTTTAATTAGTTTAGGAGTTATTAAATTTATAATTAAATTACATTTTATCGGTATTCGAACCCTGGACACCAGAAACAAAATTATTTACAATATTAGTTTGATGTGTTTAAAGGCGCTGTATGCAGGTACATCATCGATCTAAGTGATATATTTCAGTATACAGAGGAAAATTAAGGAAGTCATTAAAAGGTAGGGAATCGAAATAAGGACAACTGATTGAAAATTATATACAGTATTAATTACCCATCATAGGAGCTATCAACCATGCTTTGGTCCACTTCTCTATCTCTCTTAGTTTCCTAGATAATGACGATTTAAAAAATTAAGGATTGAACCCAGAACACCTGGTACCCAAGTATACAACCACAAGATACTACCTAATAACATAAACGCAATAAAGTTTATTCGGCGTCTTTATCTTAATTAGTTTAGGAGTGATTAAATTTATAATTAAATTACATTTTATCGGTATTCGAACCCTGGACACCAGAAACAAAATTATTTACAATATTAGTTTGATATGTTTAAAGGGACTGTATGCAGTTACAGCATCAATCTAAGTGATATAGTCTAGAGTATAGAGAAAAATAAGTAAGTGATTGAAAGATCGGGATTCGAAGTAAGGACAAAGGATTGAAAGTTATATACAGTATTAATTGCCCTTTACAAGAGCTATCCATCATGCTTTGGTCAATTCCTCTACCTCTCTTAGTTTCTGAGATAATGACGGCTTAAAAATTAGGCTCGAACCCAGAACGTCAGATATCTAATTACACATTTACAAGATACCACCTAATAACATAAACGCAATAAAGTTTATTTGGTGTCCCTATCTTAATTAGTTTAGGAGTTATTAAATTTATAATTAAATTACATTTTATCGGTATTCGAACCCTGGACACCAGAAGCAAAATTATGTACAATATTAGTTTGATATGTTAAAAGGTGCTGTATGCAGTTACAGCATCAATCTAAGTGATATATTCTAGAGAATAGAAAAAATAAGTAAGTGAATGAAAGATCGGGATTCGAAGTAAGGACAACTGATTAAAAATTATATACAGTATTAATTGCCCATCATAGGAGCTATCAATCATGCTTTGGTCAACTCCTATACATCTCTTAGTTTCTGAGATAATGACGGCTTAAAAATTAGGCTCGAACCCAGAAAGTCAGGTATATAATTACACATACACAAGATACTAGCTAATAACATAAACGCAGTAAAGTTTATTTGTCGTCTTTATCTTAATTAGTTTAGGAGTTATTAAATTTATAATTAAATTACATTTTATCGGTATTCGAACCCTGGACACCAGAAACAACATTATTTGCAATATTAGTTTGATATGTTTAAAGGTGCTGTATGCAGGTACATCATCGATCTAAGTGATATATTCTAGTATACAGAGGAAAATTAAGGAAGTCATTAAAAGATGGGGAATCGAAATAAGGACAACTGATTGAAAATTATATACAATATTAATTACCCATCACAGGAGCTATCAATCGTGCTTTGGTCCATCCCTTTAGCTTTCTTAGTTTCCGAGATAATGGTGATTTAAAAATTAGGATCGAACCCTGAACGTCAGGTATCTAATTACACATCCACAAGATACTACCTAATAACATAAACGCAATAAGGTTTATTTGGCGTCTTTATTTTAATTAGTTTAGGAGTTATTAAATTTATAATTAAATTACATTTTATCGGTATTCGAACCCTGGACACCAGAAACAAAATTATTTACAATATTAGTTTGATGTGTTTAAAGGCGCTGTATGCAGGTACATCATCGATCTCAGTGATATATTTCAGTATACAGAGGAAAATTAAGGAAGTCATTAAAAGGTAGGGAATCGAAATAAGGACAACTGATTGAAAATTATATACAGTATTAATTACCCATCATAGGAGCTATCAACCATGCTTTGGTCCACTTCTCTATCTCTCTTAGTTTTCTAGATAATGACGATTTAAAAAATTAAGGATTGAACCCGGAACACCTGGTACCGAAGTATACAACCACAAGATACTACCTAATAACATAAACGCAATAAAGTTTATTCGGCGTCTTTATCTTAATTAGTTTAGGAGTGATTAAATTTATAATTAAATTACATTTTATCGGTATTCGAACCCTGGACACCAGAAACAGAATTATTTACAATATTAGTTTGATATGTTTAAAGGGACTGTATGCAGTTACAGCATCAATCTAAGTGATATATTCTAGAGAATAGAAAAAATAAGTAAGTGAATGAAAGATCGGGATTCGAAGTAAGGACAACTGATTAAAAATTATATGCAATATTAATTACCCATCACAGGAGCTATCAATCATGCTTTGGTCCATCCCTCTAGCTTTCTTAGTTTCCGAGATAATGGTGATTTAAAAATTAGGTTTGAACCCTGAACGTCAGGTATCTAATTACACATCCACAAGATACTACCTAATAACATAAACGCAATAAGATTTATTTGGCGTCTTTAGTTTAATTAGTTTAGGAGTTATTAAATTTATAATTAAATTACATTTTATCGGTATTCGAACCCTGGACACCAGAAACAAAATTATTTACAATACTAGTTTGATGTGTTTAAAGGCGCTGTATGCAGGTACATCATCGATCTAAGTGATATATTCTAGTATACAGAGGAAAATTAAGGAAGTCATTAAAAGATGGGGAATCGAAATAAGGACAACTGATTGAAAATTATATACAATATTAATTACCCATCATAGGAGCTATCAATCATGCTTTGGTTCACCCCTCTATCTCTCTTAGTTTCCTAGATAATGACGATTTAAAAAATTAAGGATTGAACCCAGA
This sequence comes from Deroplatys truncata, assembly GCA_030765065.1. Taxonomy (NCBI): domain Eukaryota; kingdom Metazoa; phylum Arthropoda; class Insecta; order Mantodea; family Mantidae; genus Deroplatys; species Deroplatys truncata. The sequence continues at coordinate 376,774,726 of CM060990.1, forward strand.
ACACCTGGTACCCAAATATACACTTACAAGATACTACCTAATAACAAAAACGCAATAAAGTTTATTCGGCGTCTTTATCTTAATTAGTTTAGGCGTTATTAAATTTATAATTAAATTACATTTTATCGGTATTCGAACCCTGGACACCAGAAACAAAATTATTTACAATATTAGTTTAATGTGTTTAATGGCGCTGTATGCAGGTACATCATCGATCTAAGTGATATATTCTAGTATACAGAGGAAAATTAAGGAAGTCATTAAAAGATAGGGAATCGAAATAAGGACAACTGATTGAAAATTATATACAATATTAATTACCCATCACAGGAGCTATCAATCATGCTTTGGTCCATCCCTCGACCTTTCTTAGTTTCCGAGATAATGGTGATTTAAAAATTAGGCTCGAACCCAGAAAGTCAGGTATATAATTACACATACACAAGATACTAGCTAATAACATAAACGCAGTAAAGTTTATTTGTCGTCTTTATCTTAATTAGTTTAGGAGTTATTAAATTTAAAATTAAATTACATTTTATCTGTATTCGAACCCTGGACACCAGAAACAACATTATTTACAATATTAGTTTGATATGTTTAAAGGTGCTGTATGCAGGTACATCATCGATCTAAGTGATATATTCTAGTATACAGAGGAAAATTAAGGAAGTCATTAAAAGATGGGGAATCGAAATAAGGACAACTGATTGAAAATTATATACAATATTAATTACCCATCACAGGAGCTATCAATCATGCTTTGGTCCATCCCTCTGGCTTTCTTAGTTTCCGAGATAATGGTGATTTAAAAATTAGGATCGAACCCTGAACGTCAGGTATCTAATTACACATTCACAAGATACTACCTAATAACGTAAACGCAATAAGGTTTATTTGGCGTCTTTATTTTAATTAGTTTAGGAGTTATTAAATTTATAATTAAATTACATTTTATCGGTATTCGAACCCTGGACACCAGAAACAAAATTATTTACAATATTAGTTTGATGTGTTTAAAGGCGCTGTATGCAGGTACATCATCGATCTAAGTGATATATTTCAGTATACAGAGGAAAATTAAGGAAGTCATTAAAAGGTAGGGAATCGAAATAAGGACAACTCATTGAAAATTATATACAGCATTAATTACCCATCATAGGAGCTATCAACCATGCTTTGGTCCACTTCTCTATCTCTCTTAGTTTCCTAGATAATGACGATTTAAAAAATTAAGGATTGAACCCAGAACACCTGGTACCCAAGTATACAACCACAAGATACTACCTAATAACATAAACGCAATAAAGTTTATTCGGCGTCTTTATCTTAATTAGTTTAGGAGTGATTAAATTTATAATTAAATTACATTTTATCGGTATTCGAACCCTGGACACCAGAAACAAAATTATTTACAATATTAGTTTGATATGTTTAAAGGGACTGTATGCAGTTACAGCATCAATCTAAGTGATATAGTCTAGAGTATAGAGAAAAATAAGTAAGTGTTTGAAAGATCGGGATTCGAAGTAAGGACAAAGGATTGAAAGTTATATACAGTATTAATTGCTCTTTACAGGAGCTATCAATCATGCTTTGGTCAATTCCTCTACCTCTCTTAGTTTCTGAGATAATGACGGCTTAAAAATTAGGCTCGAACCCAGAACGTCAGATATCTAATTACACATTCACAAGATACCACCTAATAACATAAACGCAATAAAGTTTATTTGGTGTCCTTATCTTAATTAGTTTAGGAGTTATTCAATTTATAATTAAATTACATTTTATCGGTATTCGAACCCTGGACACCAGAAACAACATTATTTACAATATTAGTTTGATATGTTTAAAGGTGCTGTATGCAGGTACATCATCGATCTAAGTGATATATTCTAGTATACAGAGGAAAATTAAGGAAGTCATTAAAAGATAGGGAATCGAAATAAGGACAACTGATTGAAAATTATATACAATATTAATTACCCATCACAGGAGCTATCAATCATGCTTTGGTCCATCCCTCTAGCTTTCTTAGTTTCCGAGATAATGGTGATTTAAAAATTAGGATCGAACCCTGAACGTCAGGTATCTAATTACACATCCACAAGATACTACCTAATAACATAAACGCAATAAAGTTTATTTGGCGTCTATATCTTAATTAGTTTAGGAGTTATTAAATTTATAATTAAATTACATTTTATCGGTATTCGAACCCTGGACACCAGAAACAAAATTATTTACAGTATTAGTTTGATGTGTTTAAAGGCGCTGTATGCAGGTACATCATCGATCTAAGTGATATATTTCAGTATACAGAGGAAAATTAAGGAAGTCATTAAAAGGTAGGGAATCGAAATAAGGACAACTGATTGAAAATTATATACAGTATTAATTACGCATCATAGGAGCTATCAACCATGCTTTGGTACACTTCTCTATCTCTCTTAGTTTCCTAGATAATGACGATTTAAAAAATTAAGGATTGAACCCAGAACACCTGGTACCCAAGTATACAACCTCAAGATACTACCTAATAACATAAACGCAATAAAGTTTATTCGGCGTCTTTATCTTAATTAGTTTAGGAGTGATTAAATTTATAATTAAATTACATTTTATCGGTATTCGAACCCTGGACACCAGAAACAACATTATTTACAATATTAGTTTGATATGTTTAAAGGTGCTGTATGCAGGTACATCATCGATCTAAGTGATATATTCTAGTATACAGAGGAAAATTAAGGAAGTCATTAAAAGATGGGGAATCGAAATAAGGACAACTGATTGAAAATTATATACAATATTAATTACCCATCACAGGAGCTATCAATCATGCTTTGGTCCATCCCTCTGGCTTTCTTAGTTTCCGAGATAATGGTGATTTAAAAATTAGGATCGAACCCTGAACGTCAGGTATCTAATTACACATCCACAAGATACTACCTAATAACGTAAACGCAATAAGGTTTATTTGGCGTCTTTATTTTAATTAGTTTAGGAGTTATTAAATTTATAATTAAATTACATTTTATCGGTATTCGAACCCTGGACACCAGAAACAAAATTATTTACAATATTAGTTTGATGTGTTTAAAGGCGCTGTATGCAGGTACATCATCGATCTAAGTGATATATTTCAGTATACAGAGGAAAATTAAGGAAGTCATTAAAAGATGGGGAATCGAAATAAGGACAACTGATTGAAAATTATATACAGTATTAATTACCCATCATAGGAGCTATCAATCATGCTTTGGTTCACCCCTCTATCTCTCTTAGTTTCCTAGATAATGACGATTTAAAAAATTAAGGATTGAACCCAGAAAACCTGGTACCCAAATATACACCCGCAAGATACTGCCTAATAACAAAAACGCAATAAAGTTCATTCGGCGTCTTTATCTTAATTAGTTTACGAGTTATTAAATTTATAATTAAATTACATTTTATCGGTATTCGAACCCTGGACACCAGAAACAAAATTATTTACAATATTAGTTTGATATGTTTAAAGGGACTGTATGCAGTTACAGCATCAATCTAAGTGATATATTCTAGAGTATAGAGAAAAATAAGTAAGTGATTGAAAGATCGGGATTCGAAGTAAGGACAAAGGATTGAAAGTTATATACAGTATTAATTGCTCATTACAGGAGCTATCAATCATGCTTTGGTCAATTCCTCTACCTCTCTTAGTTTCTGAGATAATGACGGCTTAAAAATTAGGCTCGAACCCAGAACGTCAGATATCTAATTACACATTCACAAGATACCACCTAATAACATAAACGCAATAAAGTTTATTCGGCGTCTTTATCTTAATTAGTTTACGAGTTATTAAATTTATAATTAAATTACATTTTATCGGTATCGAACCCTGGACACCAGAAACAAAATTATGTACAATATTAGTTTGATATGTATAAAGGTGCTGTATGCAGTTACAGCATCAATCTAAGTGATATATTCTAGAGATAAGAAAAAATAAGTAAGTGAATGAAAGATCGGGATTCGAAGTAAGGACAACTGATTAAAAATTATATACAGTATTAATTGCCCATCATAGGAGCTATCAATCATGCTTTGGTCAACTCCTCTAAATCTCTTAGTTTCTGAGATAATGACGGCTTAAAAATTAGGCTCGAATCCAGAAAGTCAGGTATCTAGTTACACATACACAAGATACTAGCTAATAACATAAACGCAGTAAAGTTTATTTGTCGTCTTTATCTTAATTAGTTTAATAGTTATTAAATTTATAATTAAATTACATTTTATCGGTATTCGAACCCTGGACACCAGAAGCAAAATTATGTACAATATTAGTTTGATATGTTTGAAGGTGCTGTATGCAGTTACAGCATCAATCTAAGTGATATATTCTAGAGAATAGAAAAAATAAGTAAGTGAATGAAAGATCGGGATTCGAAGTAAGGACAACTGATTAAAAATTATATACAGTATTAATTGCCCATCATAGGAGCTATCAATCATGCTTTGGTCAACTCCTATAAATCTCTTAGTTTCTGAGATAATGACGGCTTAAAAATTAGGCTCGAACCCAGAAAGTCAGGTATATAATTACACATACACAAGATACTAGCTAATAACATAAACGCAGTAAAGTTTATTTGTCGTCTTTATCTTAATTAGTTTAGGAGTTATTAAATTTATAATTAAACTACATTTTATCGGTATTCGAACCCTGGACACCAGAAACAACATTATTTACAATATTAGTTTGATATGTTTAACGGTGCTGTATGCAGGTACCTCATCGATCTAAGTGATATATTCTAGTATACAGAGGAAAATTAAGGAAGTCATTAAAAGATGGGGAATCGAAATAAGGACAACTGATTGAAAATTATATACAATATTAATTACCCATCATAGGAGCTATCAATCGTGCTTTGGTTCACCCCTCTATCTCTCTTAGTTTCCTAGATAATGACGATTTAAAAAATTAAGGATTGAACCCAGAACACCTGGTACCCAAATATACACCCACAAGATACTACCTAATAACAAAAACGCAACAAAGTTTATTCAGCGTCTTTATCTTAATTAGTTTAGGCGTTATTAAATTTATAATTAAATTACATTTTATCGGGATTCGAACCCTGGACACCAGAAGCAAAATTATTTACAATATTAGTTTGATGTGTTTAATGGCGCTGTATGCAGGTACATCATCGATCTAAGTGATATATTCTAGTATACAGAGTAAAATTAAGGAAGTCATTAAAAGATGGGGAATCGAAATAAGGACAACTGATTGAAAATTATATGCAATATTAATTACCCATCACAGGAGCTATCAATCATGCTTTGGTCCATCCCTCTAGCTTTCTTAGTTTCCGAGATAATGGTGATTTAAAAATTAGGTTTGAACCCTGAACGTCAGGTATCTAATTACACATCCACAAGATACTACCTAATAACATAAACGCAATAAGATTTATTTGGCGTCTTTATTTTAATTAGTTTAGGAGTTATTAAATTTATAATTAAATTACATTTTATCGGTATTCGAACCCTGGACACCAGAAACAAAATTATTTACAATATTAGTTTGATGTGTTTAAAGGCGCTGTATGCAGGTACATCATCGATCTAAGTGATATATTTCAGTATACAGAGGAAAATTAAGGAAGTCATTTAAAGGTAGGGAATCGAAATAAGGACAACTCATTGAAAATTATATACAGTATTAATTACCCATCATAGGAGCTATCAACCACGCTTTGGTCCACTTCTCTATCTCTCTTAGTTTCCTAGATAATGACGATTTAAAAAATTAAGGATTGAACCCAGAACACCTGGTACCCAAGTATACAACCACAAGATACTACCTAATAACATAAACGCAATAAAGTTTATTCGGCGTCTTTATCTTAATTAGTTTAGGAGTGATTAAATTTATAATTAAATTACATTTTATCGGTATTCGAACCCTGGACACCAGAAACAAAATTATTTACAATATTAGTTTGATATGTTTAAAGGGACTGTATGCAGTTACAGCATCAATCTAAGTGATATATTCTAGAGTATAGAGCAAAATAAGTAAGTGATTGAAAGATCGGGATTCGAAGTAAGGACAAAGGATTGAAAGTTATATACAGTATTAATTGCTCTTTACAGGAGCTATCAATCATGCTTTGGTCGATTCCTCTACCTCTCTTAGTTTCTGAGATAATGACGGCTTAAGAATTAGGCTCGAACCCAGAACGTCAGATATCTAATTACACATTCACAAGATACCACCTAATAACATAAACGCAATATAGTTTATTTGGTGTCCTTATCTTAATTAGTTTAGGAGTTATTAAATTTATAATTAAATTACATTTTATCGGTATTCGAACCCTGGACACCAGAAGCAAAATTATGTACAATATTAGTTTGATTTGTTTAAAGGTGCTTTATGCAGTTACAGCATCAATCTAAGTGATATATTCTGGAGAATAGAAAAAATAAGTAAGTGAATGAAAGATCGGGATTCGAAGTAAGGACAACTGATTGAAAATTATATACAATATTAATTACCCATCATAGGAGCTATCAATCATGCTTTGGTTCACCCCTCTATCTCTCTTAGTTTCCTAGATAATGACGATTTAAAAAATTAAGGATTGAACCCAGAACACCTGGTACCCAAATACACACCCACAAGATACTACCTAATAACAAAAACGCAATAAAGTTTATTCGGCGTCTTTATCTTAATTAGTTTAGGAGTTTTTAAATTTATAATTAAATTACATTTTATCGGTATTCGAACCCTGGACACCAGAAACAACATTATTTACAATATTAGTTTGATATGTTTAAAGGTGCTGTATGCAGGTACATCATCGATCTAAGTGATATATTCTAGTATACAGAGGAAAATTAAGGAAGTCATTAAAAGATGGGGAATCGAAATAAGGACAACTGATTGAAAATTATATACAATATTAATTACCCATCATAGGAGCTATCAATCATGCTTTGGTTCACCCCTCTATCTCTCTTAGTTTCTTAGATAATGACGATTTAAAAAATTAAGGATTGAACCCAGAACACCTGGTACCGAAATATACACCCACAAGATACTACCTAATAACATAAACGCAATAAAGTTTATTCGGCGTCTTTATCTTAATCAGTTTAGGAGTGATTAAATTTATAATTAAATTACATTTTATCGGTATTCGAACCCTGCGCACCAGAAACAAAGTTATTTACAATATTAGTTTGATATGTTTAAAGGGACTGTATGCAGTTACAGCATCAATCTTAGTGATATATTCTAGAGTATAGAGAAAAATAAGTAAGTGATTGAAAGATCGGGATTCGAAGTAAGGACAAAGGATTGAAAGTTATATACAGTATTAATTGCTCTTTACAGGAGCTATCAATCATGCTTTGGTCAATTCCTCTACCTCTCTTAGTTTCTGAGATAATGACGGCTTAAAAATTAGGCTCGAACCCAGAACGTCAGATATCTAATTACACATTCACAAGATACCACCTAATAACATAAACGCAATAAAGTTTATTTGGTGTCCTTATCTTAATTAGTTTAGGAGTTATTCAATTTATAATTAAATTACATTTTATCGGTATTCGAACCCTGGACACCAGAAACAACATTATTTACAATATTAGTTTGATATGTTTAGAGGTGCTGTATGCAGGTACATCATCGATCTAAGTGATATATTCTAGTATACAGAGGAAAATTAAGGAAGTCATTAAAAGATAGGGAATCGAAATAAGGACAACTGATTGAAAATTATATACAATATTAATTACCCATCACAGGAGCTATCAATCATGCTTTGGTCCATCCCTCTAGCTTTCTTAGTTTCCGAGATAATGGTGATTTAAAAATGAGGATCGAACCCTGAACGTCAGGTATCTAATTACACATCCACAAGATACTACGTAATAACATAAACGCAATAAAGTTTATTTGGCGTCTATATCTTAATTAGTTTAGGAGTTATTAAATTTATAATTAAATTACATTTTATCGGTATTCGAACCCTGGACACCAGAAGCAAAATTATGTACAATATTAGTTTTATATGTTTAAAGGTGCTGTATGCAGTTACAGCATCAACCTAAGTGAAATATTCTAGAGAATAGAAAAGATAAGTAAGTGAATGAAAGATCGGGATTCGAAGTAAGGACAACTGATTGAAAATTATATACAGTATTAGTTACCCATCATAGGAGCTATCAACCATGCTTTGTTCCACTTCTCTATCTCTCTTAGTTTCCTAGATAATGACGATTTAAAAAATTAAGGATTGAACCCAGAACACCTGGTACCGAAATATACAACCACAAGATACTACCTAATAACATAAACGCAATAAAGTTTATTCGGCGTCTTTATCTTAATTATTTTAGGAGTGATTAAATTTATAATTAAATAACATTTTATCGGTATTCGAACCCTGGACACCAGAAACAAAATTATTTACAATATTAGTTTGATATGTTTAAAGGGACTGTATGCAGTTACAGCATCAATCTAAGTGATATATTCCAGAGTATAGAGAAAAATAAGTAAGTGATTGAAAGATCGGGATTCGAAGTAAGGACAAAGGATTGAAAGTTATATACAGTATTAATTGCTCTTTACAAGAGCTATCAATCATGCTTTGGTCAATTCCTCTACCTCTCTTAGTTTCTGAGATAATGACGGCTTAAAAATTAGGCTCGAACCCAGAACGTCAGATATCTAATTACACATTCACAAGATACCACCTAATAACATAAACGCAATAAAGTTTATTTGGTGTCCTTACGTTAATTAGTTTAGGAGTTATTAAATTTATAATTAAATTACATTTTATCGGTATTCGAACCCTGGACACCAGAAGCAAAATTATGTACAATATTAGTTTGATATGTTTAAAGGTGCTGTATGCAGTTACAGCATCAATCTAAGTGATATATTCTAGAGAATAGAAAAAATAAGTAAGTGAATGAAAGATCGGGATTCGAAGTAAGGACAACTGATTAAAAATTATATACAGTATTAATTGCCCATCATAGGAGCTATCAATCATGCTTTGGTCAACTCCTATAAATCTCTTAGTTTCTGAGATAATGACGGCTTAAAAATTAGGCTCGAACCCAGAAAGTCAGGTATATAATTACACATACACAAGATACTAGCTAATAACATAAACGCAGTAAAGTTTACTTGTCGTCTTTATCTTAATTAGTTTAGGAGTTATTAAATTTATAATTAACTTACATTTTATCGGTATTCGAACCCTGGACACCAGAAACAACATTATTTACAATATTAGTTTGATATGTTTAAAGGTGCTGTATGCAGGTACATCATCGATCTAAGTGATATATTCTAGTATACAGAGGAAAATTAAGGAAGTCATTAAAAGATGGGGAATCGAAATAAGGACAACTGATTGAAAATTATATACAATATTCATTACCCATCATAGGAGCTATCAATCATGCTTTGGTTCACCCCTCTATCTCTCTTAGTTTCCTAGATAATGACGATTTAAAAAATTAAGGATTGAACCCAGAACACCTGGTACCGAAATATACACCCACAAGATACTACCTAATAACAAAAACGCAACAAAGTTTATTCAGCGTCTTTATCTTAACTAGTTTAGGCGTTATTAAATTTATAATTAAATTACATTTTATCGGGATTCGAACCCTGGACACCAGAAACAAAATTATTTACAATATTAGTTTGATGTGTTTAATGGCGCTGTATGCAGGTACATCATCGATCTAAGTGATATATTCTAGTATACAGAGGAAAATTAAGGAAGTCATTAAAAGATGGGGAATCGAAATAAGGACAACTAATTAAAAATTATATACAATATTAATTACCCATCACAGGAGCTATCAATCATGCTTTGGTCCATCCCTCTAGCTTTCTTAGTTTCCGAGATAATGGTGATTTAAAAATTAGGATCGAACCCTGAACGTCAGGTATCTAATTACACATCCGCAAGATACTACCTAATAACATAAACGCAATAAGGTTTATTTGGCGTCTTTATTTTAATTAGTTTAGGAGTTATTAAATTTATAATTAAATTACATTTTATCGGTATTCGAAGCCTGGACACCAGAAACAAAATTATTTACAATATTAGTTTGATGTGTTTAAGGGCGCTGTATGCAGGTACATCATCGATCTAAGTGATATATTTCAGTATACAGAGGAAAATTAAGGAAGTCATTAAAAGGTAGGGAATCGAAATAAGGACAACTGATTGAAAATTATATACAGTATTAATTACACATCATAGGAGCTATCAATCATGCTTTGGTCCACTTCTCTATCTCTCTTAGTTTCCTAGATAATGACGATTTAAAAAATTAAGGATTGAACCCAGAACACCTGGTACCCAAGTATACAACCACAAGATACTACCTAATAACATAAACGCAATAAAGTTTATTCGGCGCCTTTATCTTAATTAGTTTAGGAGTGATTAAATTTATAATTAAATTACATTTTATCGGTATTCGAACCCTGGACACCAGAAACAAAATTATTTACAATATTAGTTTGATATGTTTAAAGGGACTGTATGCAGTTACAGCATCAATCTAAGTGATATATTCTAGAGTATAGAGAAAAATAAGTAAGTGATTGAAAGATCGGGATTCGAAGTAAGGACAAAGGATTGAAAGTTATATACAGTATTAATTGCTCTTTACAGGAGCTATCAATCATGCTTTGGTCAATTCCTCTAGCTCTCTTAGTTTCTGAGATAATGACGGCTTAAAAATTAGGCTCGAACCCAGGACGTCAGATATCTAATTACACATTTACAAGATACCACCTAATAACATAAACGCAATAAAGTTTATTTGTCGTCTTTATCTTAATTAGTTTAGGAGTTATTAAATTTATAATTAAATTACATTTTATCGGTATTCGAACCCTGGACACCAGAAGCAAAATTATGTACAATATTAGTTTGATATGTTTAAAGGTGTTGTATGCAGTTACAGCATCAATCTAAGTGATATATTCTAGAGAATAGAAAAAATAAGTAAGTGAATGAAAGATCGGGATTCGAAGTAAGGACAACTGATTAAAAATTATATACAGTATTAATTGCCCATCATAGGAGCTATCAATCATGCTTTGGTCAACTCCTATAAATCTCTTAGTTTCTGAGATAATGACGGCTTAAAAATTAGGCTGGAACCCAGAAAGTCAGGTATATAATTACACATACACAAGATACTATCTAATAACATAAACGCAGTAAAGTTTATTTGTCGTCTTTATCTTAATTAGTTTAGGAGTTATTAAATTTATAATTAAACTACATTTTATCGGTATTCGAACCCTGGACACCAGAAACAACATTATTTACAATATTAGTTTGATATGTTTAACGGTGCTGTATGCAGGTACATCATCGATCTAAGTGATATATTCTAGTATACAGAGGAAAATTAAGGAAGTCATTAAAAGATGGGGAATCGAAATAAGGACAACTGATTGAAAATTATATACAATATTAATTACCCATCATAGGAGCTATCAATCGTGCTTTGGTTCACCCCTCTATCTCTCGAAGTTTCCTAGATAGTGACGATTTAAAAAATTAAGGATTGAACCCAGAACACCTGGTACCCAGATATACACCCACAAGATACCACCTAATAACAAAAACGCAACAACGTTTATTCAGCGTCTTTATCTTAATTAGTTTAGGCGTTATTAAATTTATAATTAAATTACATTTTATCGGGATTCGAACCCTGGACACCAGAAGCAAAATTATTTACAATATTAGTTTGATGTGTTTAATGGCGCTGTATGCAGGTACATCATCGATCTAAGTGATATATTCTAGTATACAGAGTAAAATTAAGGAAGTCATTAAAAGATGGGGAATCGAAATAAGGACAACTGATTGAAAATTATATGCAATATTAATTACCCATCACAGGAGCTATCAATCATGCTGTGGTCCATCCCTCTAGCTTTCTTAGTTTCCGAGATAATGGTGATTTAAAAATTAGGTTTGAACCCTGAACGTCAGGTATCTAATTACACATCCACAAGATACTACCTAATAACATAAACGCAATAAGATTTATTTGGCGTCTTTATTTTAATTAGTTTAGGAGTTATTAAATTTATAATTAAATTACATTTTATCGGTATTCGAACCCTGGACACCAGAAACAAAGTTATTTACAATATTAGTTTGATGTGTTTGAAGGCGCTGTATGCAGGTACATCATCGATCTAAGTGATATTATTTTCAGTATACAGAGGAAAATTAAGGAAGTCATTAAAAGGTAGGGAATCGAAATAAGGACAACTGATTGAAAATTATATACAGTATTAATTACCCATCATAGGAGCTATCAACCATGCTTTGGTCCACTTCTCTATCTCTCTTAGTTTTCTAGATAATGACGATTTAAAAATTTAAGGATTGAACCCAGAACACCTGGTACCCAAGTATACAACCACAAGATACTACCTAATAACATAAACGCAATAAAGTTTATTCGGCGTCTTTATCTTAATTAGTTTAGGAGTGATTAAATTTATAATTAAATTACATTTTATCGGTATTCGAACCCTGGACACCAGAAGCAAAATTATGTACAATATTAGTTTGATATTTTAAAAGGTGCTGTATGCAGTTACAGCATCAATCTAAGTGATATATTCTAGAGAATAGAAAAAATAAGTAAGTGAATGAAAGATCGGGATTCGAAGTAAGGACAACTGATTAAAAATTATATACAGTATTAATTGCCCATCATAGGAGCTATCAATCATGCTTTGGTCAACTCCTATACATCTCTTAGTTTCTGAGATAATGACGGCTTAAAAATTAGGCTCGAACCCAGAAAGTCAGGTATATAATTACACATACACAAGATACTAGCTAATAACATAAACGCAGTAAAGTTTATTTGTCGTCTTTATCTTAATTAGTTTAGGAGTTATTAAATTTATAATTAAATTACATTTTATCGGTATTCGAACCCTGGACACCAGAAACAACATTATTTACAATATTAGTTTGATATGTTTAAAGGTGCTGTATGCAGGTACATCATCGATCTAAGTGATATATTCTAGTATACAGAGGAAAATTAAGGAAGTCATTAAAAGATGGGGAATCGAAATAAGGACAACTGATTGAAAATTATATACAATATTAATTACCCATCACAGGAGCTATCAATCGTGCTTTGGTCCATCCCTCTAGCTTTCTTAGTTTCCGAGATAATGGTGATTTAAAAATTAGGATCGAACCCTGAACGTCAGGTATCTAATTACACATCCACAAGATACTACCTAATAACATAAACGCAATAAGGTTTATTTGGCGTCTTTATTTTAATTAGTTTAGGAGTTATTAAATTTATAATTAAATTACATTTTATCGGTATTCGAACCCTGGACACCAGAAACAAAATTATTTACAATATTAGTTTGATGTGTTTAAAGGCGCTGTATGCAGGTACATCATCGATCTCAGTGATATATTTCAGTATACAGAGGAAAATTAAGGAAGTCATTAAAAGGTAGGGAATCGAAATAAGGACAACTGATTGAAAATTATATACAGTATTAATTACCCATCATAGGAGCTATCAACCATGCTTTGGTCCACTTCTCTATCTCTCTTAGTTTTCTAGATAATGACGATTTAAAAAATTAAGGATTGAACCCGGAACACCTGGTACCCAAGTATACAACCACAAGATACTACCTAATAACATAAACGCAATAAAGTTTATTCGGCGTCTTTATCTTAATTAGTTTAGGAGTGATTAAATTTATAATTAAATTACATTTTATCGGTATTCGAACCCTGGACACCAGAAACAGAATTATTTACAATATTAGTTTGATATGTTTAAAGGGACTGTATGCAGTTACAGCATCAATCTAAGTGATATATTCTAGAGAATAGAAAAAATAAGTAAGTGAATGAAAGATCGGGATTCGAAGTAAGGACAACTGATTGAAAATTATATGCAATATTAATTACCCATCACAGGAGCTATCAATCATGCTTTGGTCCATCCCTCTAGCTTTCTTAGTTTCCGAGATAATGGTGATTTAAAAATTAGGTTTGAACCCTGAACGTCAGGTATCTAATTACACATCCACAAGATACTACCTAATAACATAAACGCAATAAGATTTATTTGGCGTCTTTAGTTTAATTAGTTTAGGAGTTATTAAATTTATAATTAAATTACATTTTATCGGTATTCGAACCCTGGACACCAGAAACAAAATTATTTACAATATTAGTTTGATGTGTTTAAAGGCGCTGTATGCAGGTACATCATCGATCTAAGTGATATATTCTAGTATACAGAGGAAAATTAAGGAAGTCATTAAAAGATGGGGAATCGAAATAAGGACAACTGATTGAAAATTATATACAATATTAATTACCCATCATAGGAGCTATCAATCATGCTTTGGTTCACCCCTCTATCTCTCTTAGTTTCCTAGATAATGACGATTTAAAAAATTAAGGATTGAACCCAGAACACCTGGTACCCAAATATACACTTACAAGATACTACCTAATAACAAAAACGCAATAAAGTTTATTCGGCGTCTTTATCTTAATTAGTTTAGGCGTTATTAAATTTATAATTAAATTACATTTTATCGGTATTCGAACCCTGGACACCAGAAACAAAATTATTTACAATATTAGTTTAATGTGTTTAATGGCGCTGTATGCAGGTACATCATCGATCTAAGTGATATATTCTAGTATACAGAGGAAAATTAAGGAAGTCATTAAAAGATAGGGAATCGAAATAAGGACAACTGATTGAAAATTATATACAATATTAATTACCCATCACAGGAGCTATCAATCATGCTTTGGTCCATCCCTCGACCTTTCTTAGTTTCCGAGATAATGGTGATTTAAAAATTAGGCTCGAACCCAGAAAGTCAGGTATATAATTACACATACACAAGATACTAGCTAATAACATAAACGCAGTAAAGTTTATTTGTCGTCTTTATCTTAATTAGTTTAGGAGTTATTAAATTTAAAATTAAATTACATTTTATCGGTATTCGAACCCTGGACACCAGAAACAACATTATTTACAATATTAGTTTGATATGTTTAAAGGTGCTGTATGCAGGTACATCATCGATCTAAGTGATATATTCTAGTATACAGAGGAAAATTAAGGAAGTCATTAAAAGATGGGGAATCGAAATAAGGACAACTGATTGAAAATTATATACAACATTAATTACCCATCACAGGAGCTATCAATCATGCTTTGGTCCATCCCTCTGGCTTTCTTAGTTTCCGAGATAATGGTGATTTAAAAATTAGGATCGAACCCTGAACGTCAGGTATCTAATTACACATTCACAAGATACTACCTAATAACGTAAACGCAATAAGGTTTATTTGGCGTCTTTATTTTAATTAGTTTAGGAGTTATTAAATTTATAATTAAATTACATTTTATCGGTATTCGAACCCTGGACACCAGAAACAAAATTATTTACAATATTAGTTTGATGTGTTTAAAGGCGCTGTATGCAGGTACATCATCGATCTAAGTGATATATTTCAGTATACAGAGGAAAATTAAGGAAGTCATTAAAAGGTAGGGAATCGAAATAAGGACAACTCATTGAAAATTATATACAGTATTAATTACCCATCATAGGAGCTATCAATCATGCTTTGGTCCACTTCTCTATCTCTCTTAGTTTCCTAGATAATGACGATTTAAAAAATTAAGGATTGAACCCAGAACACCTGGTACCCAAGTATACAACCACAAGATACTACCTAATAACATAAACGCAATAAAGTTTATTCGGCGTCTTTATCTTAATTAGTTTAGGAGTGATTAAATTTATAATTAAATTACATTTTATCGGTATTCGAACCCTGCGCACCAGAAACAAAATTATTTACAATATTAGTTTGATATGTTTAAAGGGACTGTATGCAGTTACAGCATCAATCTAAGTGATATATTCTAGAGTATAGAGAAAAATAAGTAAGTGTTTGAAAGATCGGGATTCGAAGTAAGGACAAAGGATTGAAAGTTATATACAGTATTAATTGCTCTTTACAGGAGCTATCAATCATGCTTTGGTCAATTCCTCTACCTCTCTTAGTTTCTGAGATAATGACGGCTTAAAAATTAGGCTCGAACCCAGAACGTCAGATATCTAATTACACATTTACAAGATACCACCTAATAACATAAACGCAATAAAGTTTATTTGTCGTCTTTATCTTAATTAGTTTAGGAGTTATTAAATTTATAATTAAATTATATTTTATCGGTATTCGAACCCTGGACACCAGAAGCAAAATTATGTACAATATTAGTTTGATATGTTTAAAGGTGCTGTATGCAGTTACAGCATCAATCTAAGTGATATATTCTAGAGAATAGAAAAAATAAGTAAGTGAATGAAAGATCGGGATTCGAAGTAAGGACAACTGATTAAAAATTATATACAGTATTAATTGCCCATCATAGGAGCTATCAATCATGCTTTGGTCAACTCCAATAAATCTCTTAGTTTCTGAGATAATGACGGCTTAAAAATTAGGCTCGAACCCAGAAAGTCAGGTATATAATTACACATACACAAGATACTAGCTAATAACATAAACGCAGTAAAGTTTATTTGTCGTCTTTATCTTAATTAGTTTAGGAGTTATTAAATTTATAATTAAACTACATTTTATCGGTATTCGAACCCTGGACACCAGAAACAACATTATTTACAATATTACTTTGATATGTTTAACGGTGCTGTATGCAGGTACATCATCGATCTAAGTGATATATTCTAGTATACAGAGGAAAATTAAGGAAGTCATTAAAAGATGGGGAATCGAAATAAGGACAACTGATTGAAAATTATATACAATATTAATTACCCATCATAGGAGCTATCAATCGTGCTTTGGTTCACCCCTCTATCTCTCTTAGTTTCCTAGATAATGACGATTTAAAAAATTAAGGATTGAACCCAGAACACCTGGTACCCAAATATACACCCACAAGATACTACCTAATAACAAAAACGCAACAAAGTTTATTCAGCGTCTTTATCTTAATTAGTTTAGGCGTTATTAAATTTATAATTAAATTACATTTTATCGGGATTCGAACCCTGGACACCAGAAACAAAATTATTTACAATATTAGTTTGATGTGTTTAATGGCGCTGTATGCAGGTACATCATCGATCTAAGTGATATATTCTAGTATACAGAGTAAAATTAAGGAAGTCATTAAAAGATGGGGAATCGAAATAAGGACAACTGATTGAAAATTATATGCAATATTAATTACCCATCACAGGAGCTATCAATCATGCTTTGGTCCATCCCTCTAGCTTTCTTAGTTTCCGAGATAATGGTGATTTAAAAATTAGGTTTGAACCCTGAACGTCAGGTATCTAATTACACATCCACAAGATACTACCTAATAACATAAACGCAATAAGATTTATTTGGCGTCTTTATTTTAATTAGTTTAGGAGTTATTAAATTTATAATTAAATTACATTTTATCGGTATTCGAACCCTGGACACCAGAAACAAAATTATTTACAATATTAGTTTGATGTGTTTAAAGGCGCTGTATGCAGGTACATCATCGATCTAAGTGATATATTTCAGTATACAGAGGAAAATTAAGGAAGTCATTAAAAGGTAGGGAATCGAAATAAGGACAACTGATTGAAAATTATATACAGTATTAATTACCCATCATAGGGGCTATCAACCATGCTTTGGTCCAGTTCTCTATCTCTCTTAGTTTCCTAGATAATGACGATTTAAATAATTAAAGATTGAACCCAGAACACCTGGTACCCAAGTATACAACCACAAGATACTACCTAATAACATAAACGCAATAACGTTTATTCGGCGTCTTTATCTTAATTAGTTTAGGAGTGATTAAATTTATAATTAAATTACATTTTATCGGTATTCGAACCCTGGACACCAGAAACAAAATTATTTGCAATATTAGTTTGATATGTTTAAAGGGACTGTATGCAGTTACAGCATCAATCTAAGTGATATATTCTAGAGTATAGAGCAAAATAAGTAAGTGATTGAAAGATCGGGATTCGAAGTAAGGACAAAGGATTGAAAGTTATATACAGTATTAATTGCTCTTTACAGGAGCTATCAATCATGCTTTGGTCAATTCCTCTACCTCTCTTAGTTTCTGAGATAATGACGGCTTAAAAATTAGGCTCGAACCCAGAACGTCAGATATCTAATTACACATTCACAAGATACCACCTAATAACATAAACGCAATTAAGTTTATTTGGTGTCCTTATCTTAATTAGTTTAGGAGTTATTAAATTTATAATTAAATTACATTTTATCGGTATTCGAACCCTGGACACCAGAAGCAAAATTATGTACAATATTAGTTTGATATGTTTAAAGGTGCTTTATGCAGTTACAGCATCAATCTAAGTGATATATTCTGGAGAATAGAAAAAATAAGTAAGTGAATGAAAGATCGGGATTCGAAGTAAGGACAACTGATTGAAAATTATATACAATATTAATTACCCATCATAGGAGCTATCAATCATGCTTTGGTTCACCCCTCTATCTCTCTTAGTTTCCTAGATAATGACGATTTAAAAAATTAAGGATTGAACCCAGAACACCTGGTACCCAAATACACATCCACAAGATACTACCTAATAACAAAAACGCAATAAAGTTTATTCGGCGTCTTTATCTTAATTAGTTTAGGAGTTATTAAATTTATAATTAAATTACATTTTATCGGTATTCGAACCCTGGACACCAGAAACAACATTATTTACAATATTAGTTTGATATGTTTAAAGGTGCTGTATGCAGGTACATCATCGATCTAAGTGATATATTCTAGTATACAGAGGAAAATTAAGGAAGTCATTAAAAGATGGGGAATCGAAATAAGGACAACTGATTGAAAATTATATACAATATTAATTATCCATCATAGGAGCTATCAATCATGCTTTGGTTCACCCCTCTATCTCTCTTAGTTTCTTAGATAATGACGATTTAAAAAATTAAGGATTGAACCCAGAACACCTGGTACCGAAATATACACCCACAAGATACTACCTAATAACAAAAACGCAACAAAGTTTATTCAGCGTCTTTATCTTAATTAGTTTAGGCGTTATTAAATTTATAATTAAATTACATTTTATCGGGATTCGAACCCTGGACACCAGAAACAAAATTATTTACAATATTAGTTTGATGTGTTTAATGGCGCTGTATGCAGGTACATCATCGATCTAAGTGATATATTCTAGTATACAGAGGAAAATTAAGGAAGTCATTAAAAGGTAGGGAATCGAAATAAGGACAACTCATTGAAAATTATATACAGTGTTAATTACCCATCATAGGAGCTATCAACCATGCTTTGGTCCACTTCTCTATCTCTCTTAGTTTCCTAGATAATGACGATTTAAAAAATTAAGGATTGAACCCAGAACACCTGGTACCCAAGTATACAACCACAAGATACTACCTAATAACATAAACGCAATAAAGTTTATTCGGCGTCTTTATCTTAATTAGTTTAGGAGTGATTAAATTTACAATTAAATTACATTTTATCGGTATTCGAACCCTGCGCACCAGAAACAAAATTATTTACAATATTAGTTTGATATGTTTAAAGGGACTGTATGCAGTTACAGCATCAATCTAAGTGATATATTCTAGAGTATAGAGAAAAATAAGTAAGTGTTTGAAAGATCGGGATTCGAAGTAAGGACAAAGGATTGAAAGTTATATACAGTATTAATTGCTCTTTACAGGAGCTATCAATCATGCTTTGGTCAATTCCTCTACCTCTCTTAGTTTCTGAGATAATGACGGCTTAAAAATTAGGCTCGAACCCAGAACGTCAGATATCTAATTACACATTTACAAGATACCACCTAATAACATAAACGCAATAAAGTTTATTTGTCGTCTTTATCTTAATTAGTTTAGGAGTTATTAAATTTATAATTAAATTACATTTTATCGGTATTCGAACCCTGGACACCAGAAGCAAAATTATGTACAATATTAGTTTGATATGTTTAAAGGTGCTGTATGCAGTTACAGCATCAATCTAAGTGATATATTCTAGAGAATAGAAAAAATAAGTAAGTGAATGAAAGATCGGGATTCGAAGTAAAGACAACTGATTAAAAATTATATTTAGTATTAATTGCCCATCATAGGAGCTATCAATCATGCTTTGGTCAACTCCTATAAATCTCTTAGTTTCTGAGATAATGACGGCTTAAAAATTAGGCTCGAACCCAGAAAGTCAGGAATATAATTACACATACACAAGATACTAGCTAATAACATAAACGCAGTAAAGTTTATTTGTCGTCTTTATCTTAATTAGTTTTGGAGTTATTAAATTTATAATTAAACTACATTTTATCGGTATTCGAACCCTGGACACCAGAAACAACATTATTTACAATATTAGTTTGATATGTTTAACGGTGCTGTATGCAGGTACATCATCGATCTAAGTGATATATTCTAGTATACAGAGGAAAATTAAGGAAGTCATTAAAAGATGGGGAATCGAAATAAGGACAACTGATTGAAAATTATATACAATATTAATTACCCATCATAGGAGCTATCAATCGTGCTTTGGTTCACCCCTCTATCTCTCTTAGTTTCCTAGATAATGACGATTTAAAAAATTAAGGATTGAACCCAGAACACCTGGTACCCAAATATACACCCACAAGATACTACCTAATAACAAAAACGCAACAAAGTTTATTCAGCGTCTTTATCTTAATTAGTTTAGGCGTTATTAAATTTATAATTAAATTACATTTTATCGGGATTCGAACCCTGGACACCAGAAACAAAATTATTTACAATATTAGTTTGATGTGTTTAATGGCGCTGTATGCAGGTACATCATCGATCTAAGTGATATATTCTAGTATACAGAGTAAAATTAAGGAAGTCATTAAAAGATGGGGAATCGAAATAAGGACAACTGATTGAAAATTATATGCAATATTAATTACCCATCACAGGAGCTATCAATCATGCTTTGGTCCATCCCTCTAGCTTTCTTAGTTTCCGAGATAATGGTGATTTAAAAATTAGGTTTGAACCCTGAACGTCAGGTATCTAATTACACATCCACAAGATACTACCTAATAACATAAACGCAATAAGATTTATTTGGCGTCTTTATTTTAATTAGTTTAGGAGTTATTAAATTTATAATTAAATTACATTTTATCGGTATTCGAACCCTGGACACCAGAAACAAAATTATTTACAATATTAGTTTGATGTGTTTAAAGGGACTGTATGCAGTTACAGCATCAATCTAAGTGATATATTCTAGAGTATAGAGCAAAATAAGTAAGTGATTGAAAGATCGGGATTCGAAGTAAGGACAAAGGATTGAAAGTTATATACAGTATTAATTGCTCTTTACAGGAGCTATCAATCATGCTTTGGTCAATTCCTCTACCTCTCTTAGTTTCTGAGATAATGACGGCTTAAAAATTAGGCTCGAACCCAGAACGTCAGATATCTAATTACACATTCACAAGATACCACCTAATAACATAAACGCAATTAAGTTTATTTGGTGTCCTTATCTTAATTAGTTCAGGAGTTATTAAATTTATAATTAAATTACATTTTATCGGTATTCGAACCCTGGACACCAGAAGCAAAATTATGTACAATATTAGTTTGATATGTTTAAAGGTGCTTTATGCAGTTACAGCATCAATCTAAGTGATATATTCTGGAGAATAGAAAAAATAAGTAAGTGAATGAAAGATCGGGATTCGAAGTAAGGACAACTGATTGAAAATTATATACAATATTAATTACCCATCATAGGAGCTATCAATCATGCTTTGGTTCACCCCTCTATCTCTCTTAGTTTCCTAGATAATGACGATTTAAAAAATTAAGGATTGAACCCAGAACACCTGGTACCCAAATACACATCCACAAGATACTACCTAATAACAAAAACGCAATAAAGTTTATTCGGCGTCTTTATCTTAATTAGTTTAGGAGTTATTAAATTTATAATTAAATTACATTTTATCGGTATTCGAACCCTGGACACCAGAAACAACATTATTTACAATATTAGTTTGATATGTTTAAAGGTGCTGTATGCAGGTACATCATCGATCTAAGTGATATATTCTAGTATACAGAGGAAAATTAAGGAAGTCATTAAAAGATGGGGAATCGAAATAAGGACAACTGATTGAAAATTATATACAATATTAATTATCCATCATAGGAGCTATCAATCATGCTTTGGTTCACCCCTCTATCTCTCTTAGTTTCTTAGATAATGACGATTTAAAAAATTAAGGATTGAACCCAGAACACCTGGTACCGAAATATACACCCACAAGATACTACCTAATAACAAAAACGCAACAAAGTTTATTCAGCGTCTTTATCTTAATTAGTTTAGGCGTTATTAAATTTATAATTAAATTACATTTTATCGGGATTCGAACCCTGGACACCAGAAACAAAATTATTTACAATATTAGTTTGATGTGTTTAATGGCGCTGTATGCAGGTACATCATCGATCTAAGTGATATATTCTAGTATACAGAGGAAAATTAAGGAAGTCATTAAAAGGTAGGGAATCGAAATAAGGACAACTCATTGAAAATTATATACAGTATTAATTACCCATCATAGGGGCTATCAACCATGCTTTGGTCCACTTCTCTATCTCTCTTAGTTTCCTAGATAATGACGATTTAAAAAATTAAGGATTGAACCCAGAACACCTGGTACCCAAGTATACAACCACAAGATACTACCTAATAACATAAACGCAATAAAGTTTATTCGGCGTCTTTATCTTAATTAGTTTAGGAGTGATTAAATTTATAATTAAATTACATTTTATCGGTATTCGAACCCTGGACACCAGAAACAAAATTATTTACAATATTAGTTTGATATGTTTAAAGGGACTGTATGCAGTTACAGCATCAATCTAAGTGATATAGTCTAGAGTATAGAGAAAAATAAGTAAGTGATTGAAAGATCGGGATTCGAAGTAAGGACAAAGGATTGAAAGTTATATACAGTATTAATTGCCCTTTACAAGAGCTATCAATCATGCTTTGGTCAATTCCTCTACCTCTCTTAGTTTCTGAGATAATGACGGCTTAAAAATTAGGCTCGAACCCAGAACGTCAGATATCTAATTACACATTTACAAGATACCACCTAATAACATAAACGCAATAAAGTTTATTTGGTGTCCCTATCTTAATTAGTTTAGGAGTTATTAAATTTATAATTAAATTACATTTTATCGGTATTCGAACCCTGGACACCAGAAGCAAAATTATGTACAATATTAGTTTGATATGTTAAAAGGTGCTGTATGCAGTTACAGCATCAATCTAAGTGATATATTCTAGAGAATAGAAAAAATAAGTAAGTGAATGAAAGATCGGGATTCGAAGTAAGGACAACTGATTAAAAATTATATACAGTATTAATTGCCCATCATAGGAGCTATCAATCATGCTTTGGTCAACTCCTATACATCTCTTAGTTTCTGAGATAATGACGGCTTAAAAATTAGGCTCGAACCCAGAAAGTCAGGTATATAATTACACATACACAAGATACTAGCTAATAACATAAACGCAGTAAAGTTTATTTGTCGTCTTTATCTTAATTAGTTTAGGAGTTATTAAATTTATAATTAAATTACATTTTATCGGTATTCGAACCCTGGACACCAGAAACAACATTATTTGCAATATTAGTTTGATATGTTTAAAGGTGCTGTATGCAGGTACATCATCGATCTAAGTGATATATTCTAGTATACAGAGGAAAATTAAGGAAGTCATTAAAAGATGGGGAATCGAAATAAGGACAACTGATTGAAAATTATATACAATATTAATTACCCATCACAGGAGCTATCAATCGTGCTTTGGTCCATCCCTTTAGCTTTCTTAGTTTCCGAGATAATGGTGATTTAAAAATTAGGATCGAACCCTGAACGTCAGGTATCTAATTACACATCCACAAGATACTACCTAATAACATAAACGCAATAAGGTTTATTTGGCGTCTTTATTTTAATTAGTTTAGGAGTTATTAAATTTATAATTAAATTACATTTTATCGGTATTCGAACCCTGGACACCAGAAACAAAATTATTTACAATATTAGTTTGATGTGTTTAAAGGCGCTGTATGCAGGTACATCATCGATCTCAGTGATATATTTCAGTATACAGAGGAAAATTAAGGAAGTCATTAAAAGGTAGGGAATCGAAATAAGGACAACTGATTGAAAATTATATACAGTATTAATTACCCATCATAGGAGCTATCAACCATGCTTTGGTCCACTTCTCTATCTCTCTTAGTTTTCTAGATAATGACGATTTAAAAAATTAAGGATTGAACCCGGAACACCTGGTACCGAAGTATACAACCACAAGATACTACCTAATAACATAAACGCAATAAAGTTTATTCGGCGTCTTTATCTTAATTAGTTTAGGAGTGATTAAATTTATAATTAAATTACATTTTATCGGTATTCGAACCCTGGACACCAGAAACAGAATTATTTACAATATTAGTTTGATATGTTTAAAGGGACTGTATGCAGTTACAGCATCAATCTAAGTGATATATTCTAGAGAATAGAAAAAATAAGTAAGTGAATGAAAGATCGGGATTCGAAGTAAGGACAACTGATTAAAAATTATATGCAATATTAATTACCCATCACAGGAGCTATCAATCATGCTTTGGTCCATCCCTCTAGCTTTCTTAGTTTCCGAGATAATGGTGATTTAAAAATTAGGTTTGAACCCTGAACGTCAGGTATCTAATTACACATCCACAAGATACTACCTAATAACATAAACGCAATAAGATTTATTTGGCGTCTTTAGTTTAATTAGTTTAGGAGTTATTAAATTTATAATTAAATTACATTTTATCGGTATTCGAACCCTGGACACCAGAAACAAAATTATTTACAATACTAGTTTGATGTGTTTAAAGGCGCTGTATGCAGGTACATCATCGATCTAAGTGATATATTCTAGTATACAGAGGAAAATTAAGGAAGTCATTAAAAGATGGGGAATCGAAATAAGGACAACTGATTGAAAATTATATACAATATTAATTACCCATCATAGGAGCTATCAATCATGCTTTGGTTCACCCCTCTATCTCTCTTAGTTTCCTAGATAATGACGATTTAAAAAATTAAGGATTGAACCCAGAACACCTGGTACCCAAATATACACTTACAAGATACTACCTAATAACAAAAACGCAATAAAGTTTATTCGGCGTCTTTATCTTAATTAGTTTAGGCGTTATTAAATTTATAATTAAATTACATTTTATCGGTATTCGAACCCTGGACACCAGAAACAAAATTATTTACAATATTAGTTTAATGTGTTTAATGGCGCTGTATGCAGGTACATCATCGATCTAAGTGATATATTCTAGTATACAGAGGAAAATTAAGGAAGTCATTAAAAGATAGGGAATCGAAATAAGGACAACTGATTGAAAATTATATACAATATTAATTACCCATCACAGGAGCTATCAATCATGCTTTGGTCCATCCCTCGACCTTTCTTAGTTTCCGAGATAATGGTGATTTAAAAATTAGGCTCGAACCCAGAAAGTCAGGTATATAATTACACATACACAAGATACTAGCTAATAACATAAACGCAGTAAAGTTTATTTGTCGTCTTTATCTTAATTAGTTTAGGAGTTATTAAATTTAAAATTAAATTACATTTTATCTGTATTCGAACCCTGGACACCAGAAACAACATTATTTACAATATTAGTTTGATATGTTTAAAGGTGCTGTATGCAGGTACATCATCGATCTAAGTGATATATTCTAGTATACAGAGGAAAATTAAGGAAGTCATTAAAAGATGGGGAATCGAAATAAGGACAACTGATTGAAAATTATATACAATATTAATTACCCATCACAGGAGCTATCAATCATGCTTTGGTCCATCCCTCTGGCTTTCTTAGTTTCCGAGATAATGGTGATTTAAAAATTAGGATCGAACCCTGAACGTCAGGTATCTAATTACACATTCACAAGATACTACCTAATAACGTAAACGCAATAAGGTTTATTTGGCGTCTTTATTTTAATTAGTTTAGGAGTTATTAAATTTATAATTAAATTACATTTTATCGGTATTCGAACCCTGGACACCAGAAACAAAATTATTTACAATATTAGTTTGATGTGTTTAAAGGCGCTGTATGCAGGTACATCATCGATCTAAGTGATATATTTCAGTATACAGAGGAAAATTAAGGAAGTCATTAAAAGGTAGGGAATCGAAATAAGGACAACTCATTGAAAATTATATACAGCATTAATTACCCATCATAGGAGCTATCAACCATGCTTTGGTCCACTTCTCTATCTCTCTTAGTTTCCTAGATAATGACGATTTAAAAAATTAAGGATTGAACCCAGAACACCTGGTACCCAAGTATACAACCACAAGATACTACCTAATAACATAAACGCAATAAAGTTTATTCGGCGTCTTTATCTTAATTAGTTTAGGAGTGATTAAATTTATAATTAAATTACATTTTATCGGTATTCGAACCCTGGACACCAGAAACAAAATTATTTACAATATTAGTTTGATATGTTTAAAGGGACTGTATGCAGTTACAGCATCAATCTAAGTGATATAGTCTAGAGTATAGAGAAAAATAAGTAAGTGTTTGAAAGATCGGGATTCGAAGTAAGGACAAAGGATTGAAAGTTATATACAGTATTAATTGCTCTTTACAGGAGCTATCAATCATGCTTTGGTCAATTCCTCTACCTCTCTTAGTTTCTGAGATAATGACGGCTTAAAAATTAGGCTCGAACCCAGAACGTCAGATATCTAATTACACATTCACAAGATACCACCTAATAACATAAACGCAATAAAGTTTATTTGGTGTCCTTATCTTAATTAGTTTAGGAGTTATTCAATTTATAATTAAATTACATTTTATCGGTATTCGAACCCTGGACACCAGAAACAACATTATTTACAATATTAGTTTGATATGTTTAAAGGTGCTGTATGCAGGTACATCATCGATCTAAGTGATATATTCTAGTATACAGAGGAAAATTAAGGAAGTCATTAAAAGATAGGGAATCGAAATAAGGACAACTGATTGAAAATTATATACAATATTAATTACCCATCACAGGAGCTATCAATCATGCTTTGGTCCATCCCTCTAGCTTTCTTAGTTTCCGAGATAATGGTGATTTAAAAATTAGGATCGAACCCTGAACGTCAGGTATCTAATTACACATCCACAAGATACTACCTAATAACATAAACGCAATAAAGTTTATTTGGCGTCTATATCTTAATTAGTTTAGGAGTTATTAAATTTATAATTAAATTACATTTTATCGGTATTCGAACCCTGGACACCAGAAACAAAATTATTTACAGTATTAGTTTGATGTGTTTAAAGGCGCTGTATGCAGGTACATCATCGATCTAAGTAATATATATTTCAGTATACAGAGGAAAATTAAGGAAGTCATTAAAAGGTAGGGAATCGAAATAAGGACAACTGATTGAAAATTATATACAGTATTAATTACGCATCATAGGAGCTATCAACCATGCTTTGGTACACTTCTCTATCTCTCTTAGTTTCCTAGATAATGACGATTTAAAAAATTAAGGATTGAACCCAGAACACCTGGTACCCAAGTATACAACCTCAAGATACTACCTAATAACATAAACGCAATAAAGTTTATTCGGCGTCTTTATCTTAATTAGTTTAGGAGTGATTAAATTTATAATTAAATTACATTTTATCGGTATTCGAACCCTGGACACCAGAAACAACATTATTTACAATATTAGTTTGATATGTTTAAAGGTGCTGTATGCAGGTACATCATCGATCTAAGTGATATATTCTAGTATACAGAGGAAAATTAAGGAAGTCATTAAAAGATGGGGAATCGAAATAAGGACAACTGATTGAAAATTATATACAATATTAATTACCCATCACAGGAGCTATCAATCATGCTTTGGTCCATCCCTCTGGCTTTCTTAGTTTCCGAGATAATGGTGATTTAAAAATTAGGATCGAACCCTGAACGTCAGGTATCTAATTACACATCCACAAGATACTACCTAATAACGTAAACGCAATAAGGTTTATTTGGCGTCTTTATTTTAATTAGTTTAGGAGTTATTAAATTTATAATTAAATTACATTTTATCGGTATTCGAACCCTGGACACCAGAAACAAAATTATTTACAATATTAGTTTGATGTGTTTAAAGGCGCTGTATGCAGGTACATCATCGATCTAAGTGATATATTTCAGTATACAGAGGAAAATTAAGGAAGTCATTAAAAGATGGGGAATCGAAATAAGGACAACTGATTGAAAATTATATACAGTATTAATTACCCATCATAGGAGCTATCAATCATGCTTTGGTTCACCCCTCTATCTCTCTTAGTTTCCTAGATAATGACGATTTAAAAAATTAAGGATTGAACCCAGAACACCTGGTACCCAAATATACACCCGCAAGATATTACCTAATAACAAAAACGCAATAAAGTTTATTCGGCGTCTTTATCTTAATTAGTTTACGAGTTATTAAATTTATAATTAAATTACATTTTATCGGTATTCGAACCCTGGACACCAGAAACAAAATTATTTACAATATTAGTTTGATATGTTTAAAGGGACTGTATGCAGTTACAGCATCAATCTAAGTGATATATTCTAGAGTATAGAGAAAAATAAGTAAGTGATTGAAAGATCGGGTTTCGAAGTAAGGACAAAGGATTGAAAGTTATATACAGTATTAATTGCTCATTACAGGAGCTATCAATCATGCTTTGGTCAATTCCTCTACCTCTCTTAGTTTCTGAGATAATGACGGCTTAAAAATTAGGCTCGAACCCAGAACGTCAGATATCTAATTACACATTCACAAGATACCACCTAATAACATAAACGCAATAAAGTTTATTCGGCGTCTTTATCTTAATTAGTTTACGAGTTATTAAATTTATAATTAAATTACATTTTATCGGTATCGAACCCTGGACACCAGAAACAAAATTATGTACAATATTAGTTTGATATGTATAAAGGTGCTGTATGCAGTTACAGCATCAATCTAAGTGATATATTCTAGAGATAAGAAAAAATAAGTAAGTGAATGAAAGATCGGGATTCGAAGTAAGGACAACTGATTAAAAATTATATACAGTATTAATTGCCCATCATAGGAGCTATCAATCATGCTTTGGTCAACTCCTCTAAATCTCTTAGTTTCTGAGATAATGACGGCTTAAAAATTAGGCTCGAATCCAGAAAGTCAGGTATCTAGTTACACATACACAAGATACTAGCTAATAACATAAACGCAGTAAAGTTTATTTGTCGTCTTTATCTTAATTAGTTTAATAGTTATTAAATTTATAATTAAATTACATTTTATCGGTATTCGAACCCTGGACACCAGAAGCAAAATTATGTACAATATTAGTTTGATATGTTTGAAGGTGCTGTATGCAGTTACAGCATCAATCTAAGTGATATATTCTAGAGAATAGAAAAAATAAGTAAGTGAATGAAAGATCGGGATTCGAAGTAAGGACAACTGATTAAAAATTATATACAGTATTAATTGCCCATCATAGGAGCTATCAATCATGCTTTGGTCAACTCCTATAAATCTCTTAGTTTCTGAGATAATGACGGCTTAAAAATTAGGCTTGAACCCAGAAAGTCAGGTATATAATTACACATACACAAGATACTAGCTAATAACATAAACGCAGTAAAGTTTATTTGTCGTCTTTATCTTAATTAGTTTAGGAGTTATTAAATTTATAATTAAACTACATTTTATCGGTATTCGAACCCTGGACACCAGAAACAACATTATTTACAATATTAGTTTGATATGTTTAACGGTGCTGTATGCAGGTACCTCATCGATCTAAGTGATATATTCTAGTATACAGAGGAAAATTAAGGAAGTCATTAAAAGATGGGGAATCGAAATAAGGACAACTGATTGAAAATTATATACAATATTAATTACCCATCATAGGAGCTATCAATCGTGCTTTGGTTCACCCCTCTATCTCTCTTAGTTTCCTAGATAATGACGATTTAAAAAATTAAGGATTGAACCCAGAACACCTGGTACCCAAATACACACCCACAAGATACTACCTAATAACAAAAACGCAATAAAGTTTATTCGGCGTCTTTATCTTAATTAGTTTAGGAGTTTTTAAATTTATAATTAAATTACATTTTATCGGTATTCGAACCCTGGACACCAGAAACAACATTATTTACAATATTAGTTTGATATGTTTAAAGGTGCTGTATGCAGGTACATCATCGATCTAAGTGATATATTCTAGTATACAGAGGAAAATTAAGGAAGTCATTAAAAGATGGGGAATCGAAATAAGGACAACTGATTGAAAATTATATACAATATTAATTACCCATCATAGGAGCTATCAATCATGCTTTGGTTCACCCCTCTATCTCTCTTAGTTTCTTAGATAATGACGATTTAAAAAATTAAGGATTGAACCCAGAACACCTGGTACCGAAATATACACCCACAAGATACTACCTAATAACATAAACGCAATAAAGTTTATTCGGCGTCTTTATCTTAATCAGTTTAGGAGTGATTAAATTTATAATTAAATTACATTTTATCGGTATTCGAACCCTGCGCACCAGAAACAAAGTTATTTACAATATTAGTTTGATATGTTTAAAGGGACTGTATGCAGTTACAGCATCAATCTTAGTGATATATTCTAGAGTATAGAGAAAAATAAGTAAGTGATTGAAAGATCGGGATTCGAAGTAAGGACAAAGGATTGAAAGTTATATACAGTATTAATTGCTCTTTACAGGAGCTATCAATCATGCTTTGGTCAATTCCTCTACCTCTCTTAGTTTCTGAGATAATGACGGCTTAAAAATTAGGCTCGAACCCAGAACGTCAGATATCTAATTACACATTCACAAGATACCACCTAATAACATAAACGCAATAAAGTTTATTTGGTGTCCTTATCTTAATTAGTTTAGGAGTTATTCAATTTATAATTAAATTACATTTTATCGGTATTCGAACCCTGGACACCAGAAACAACATTATTTACAATATTAGTTTGATATGTTTAGAGGTGCTGTATGCAGGTACATCATCGATCTAAGTGATATATTCTAGTATACAGAGGAAAATTAAGGAAGTCATTAAAAGATAGGGAATCGAAATAAGGACAACTGATTGAAAATTATATACAATATTAATTACCCATCACAGGAGCTATCAATCATGCTTTGGTCCATCCCTCTAGCTTTCTTAGTTTCCGAGATAATGGTGATTTAAAAATGAGGATCGAACCCTGAACGTCAGGTATCTAATTACACATCCACAAGATACTACGTAATAACATAAACGCAATAAAGTTTATTTGGCGTCTATATCTTAATTAGTTTAGGAGTTATTAAATTTATAATTAAATTACATTTTATCGGTATTCGAACCCTGGACACCAGAAGCAAAATTATGTACAATATTAGTTTTATATGTTTAAAGGTGCTGTATGCAGTTACAGCATCAACCTAAGTGAAATATTCTAGAGAATAGAAAAGATAAGTAAGTGAATGAAAGATCGGGATTCGAAGTAAGGACAACTGATTGAAAATTATATACAGTATTAGTTACCCATCATAGGAGCTATCAACCATGCTTTGGTCCACTTCTCTATCTCTCTTAGTTTCCTAGATAATGACGATTTAAAAAATTAAGGATTGAACCCAGAACACCTGGTACCGAAATATACAACCACAAGATACTACCTAATAACATAAACGCAATAAAGTTTATTCGGCGTCTTTATCTTAATTATTTTAGGAGTGATTAAATTTATAATTAAATAACATTTTATCGGTATTCGAACCCTGGACACCAGAAACAAAATTATTTACAATATTAGTTTGATATGTTTAAAGGGACTGTATGCAGTTACAGCATCAATCTAAGTGATATATTCCAGAGTATAGAGAAAAATAAGTAAGTGATTGAAAGATCGGGATTCGAAGTAAGGACAAAGGATTGAAAGTTATATACAGTATTAATTGCTCTTTACAAGAGCTATCAATCATGCTTTGGTCAATTCCTCTACCTCTCTTAGTTTCTGAGATAATGACGGCTTAAAAATTAGGCTCGAACCCAGAACGTCAGATATCTAATTACACATTCACAAGATACCACCTAATAACATAAACGCAATAAAGTTTATTTGGTGTCCTTACGTTAATTAGTTTAGGAGTTATTAAATTTATAATTAAATTACATTTTATCGGTATTCGAACCCTGGACACCAGAAGCAAAATTATGTACAATATTAGTTTGATATGTTTAAAGGTGCTGTATGCAGTTACAGCATCAATCTAAGTGATATATTCTAGAGAATAGAAAAAATAAGTAAGTGAATGAAAGATCGGGATTCGAAGTAAGGACAACTGATTAAAAATTATATACAGTATTAATTGCCCATCATAGGAGCTATCAATCATGCTTTGGTCAACTCCTATAAATCTCTTAGTTTCTGAGATAATGACGGCTTAAGAATTAGGCTCGAACCCAGAAAGTCAGGTATATAATTACACATACACAAGATACTAGCTAATAACATAAACGCAGTAAAGTTTACTTGTCGTCTTTATCTTAATTAGTTTAGGAGTTATTAAATTTATAATTAACTTACATTTTATCGGTATTCGAACCCTGGACACCAGAAACAACATTATTTACAATATTAGTTTGATATGTTTAAAGGTGCTGTATGCAGGTACATCATCGATCTAAGTGATATATTCTAGTATACAGAGGAAAATTAAGGAAGTCATTAAAAGATGGGGAATCGAAATAAGGACAACTGATTGAAAATTATATACAATATTCATTACCCATCATAGGAGCTATCAATCATGCTTTGGTTCACCCCTCTATCTCTCTTAGTTTCCTAGATAATGACGATTTAAAAAATTAAGGATTGAACCCAGAACACCTGGTACCGAAATATACACCCACAAGATACTACCTAATAACAAAAACGCAACAAAGTTTATTCAGCGTCTTTATCTTAACTAGTTTAGGCGTTATTAAATTTATAATTAAATTACATTTTATCGGGATTCGAACCCTGGACACCAGAAACAAAATTATTTACAATATTAGTTTGATGTGTTTAATGGCGCTGTATGCAGGTACATCATCGATCTAAGTGATATATTCTAGTATACAGAGGAAAATTAAGGAAGTCATTAAAAGATGGGGAATCGAAATAAGGACAACTAATTAAAAATTATATACAATATTAATTACCCATCACAGGAGCTATCAATCATGCTTTGGTCCATCCCTCTAGCTTTCTTAGTTTCCGAGATAATGGTGATTTAAAAATTAGGATCGAACCCTGAACGTCAGGTATCTAATTACACATCCGCAAGATACTACCTAATAACATAAACGCAATAAGGTTTATTTGGCGTCTTTATTTTAATTAGTTTAGGAGTTATTAAATTTATAATTAAATTACATTTTATCGGTATTCGAAGCCTGGACACCAGAAACAAAATTATTTACAATATTAGTTTGATGTGTTTAAGGGCGCTGTATGCAGGTACATCATCGATCTAAGTGATATATTTCAGTATACAGAGGAAAATTAAGGAAGTCATTAAAAGGTAGGGAATCGAAATAAGGACAACTGATTGAAAATTATATACAGTATTAATTACACATCATAGGAGCTATCAATCATGCTTTGGTCCACTTCTCTATCTCTCTTAGTTTCCTAGATAATGACGATTTAAAAAATTAAGGATTGAACCCAGAACACCTGGTACCCAAGTATACAACCACAAGATACTACCTAATAACATAAACGCAATAAAGTTTATTCGGCGCCTTTATCTTAATTAGTTTAGGAGTGATTAAATTTATAATTAAATTACATTTTATCGGTATTCGAACCCTGGACACCAGAAACAAAATTATTTACAATATTAGTTTGATATGTTTAAAGGGACTGTATGCAGTTACAGCATCAATCTAAGTGATATATTCTAGAGTATAGAGAAAAATAAGTAAGTGATTGAAAGATCGGGATTCGAAGTAAGGACAAAGGATTGAAAGTTATATACAGTATTAATTGCTCTTTACAGGAGCTATCAATCATGCTTTGGTCAATTCCTCTAGCTCTCTTAGTTTCTGAGATAATGACGGCTTAAAAATTAGGCTCGAACCCAGAACGTCAGATATCTAATTACACATTTACAAGATACCACCTAATAACATAAACGCAATAAAGTTTATTTGTCGTCTTTATCTTAATTAGTTTAGGAGTTATTAAATTTATAATTAAATTACATTTTATCGGTATTCGAACCCTGGACACCAGAAGCAAAATTATGTACAATATTAGTTTGATATGTTTAAAGGTGCTGTATGCAGTTACAGCATCAATCTAAGTGATATATTCTAGAGAATAGAAAAAATAAGTAAGTGAATGAAAGATCGGGATTCGAAGTAAGGACAACTGATTAAAAATTATATACAGTATTAATTGCCCATCATAGGAGCTATCAATCATGCTTTGGTCAACTCCTATAAATCTCTTAGTTTCTGAGATAATGACGGCTTAAAAATTAGGCTGGAACCCAGAAAGTCAGGTATATAATTACACATACACAAGATACTATCTAATAACATAAACGCAGTAAAGTTTATTTGTCGTCTTTATCTTAATTAGTTTAGGAGTTATTAAATTTATAATTAAACTACATTTTATCGGTATTCGAACCCTGGACACCAGAAACAACATTATTTACAATATTAGTTTGATATGTTTAACGGTGCTGTATGCAGGTACATCATCGATCTAAGTGATATATTCTAGTATACAGAGGAAAATTAAGGAAGTCATTAAAAGATGGGGAATCGAAATAAGGACAACTGATTGAAAATTATATACAATATTAATTACCCATCATAGGAGCTATCAATCGTGCTTTGGTTCACCCCTCTATCTCTCGAAGTTTCCTAGATAGTGACGATTTAAAAAATTAAGGATTGAACCCAGAACACCTGGTACCCAGATATACACCCACAAGATACCACCTAATAACAAAAACGCAACAACGTTTATTCAGCGTCTTTATCTTAATTAGTTTAGGCGTTATTAAATTTATAATTAAATTACATTTTATCGGGATTCGAACCCTGGACACCAGAAGCAAAATTATTTACAATATTAGTTTGATGTGTTTAATGGCGCTGTATGCAGGTACATCATCGATCTAAGTGATATATTCTAGTATACAGAGTAAAATTAAGGAAGTCATTAAAAGATGGGGAATCGAAATAAGGACAACTGATTGAAAATTATATGCAATATTAATTACCCATCACAGGAGCTATCAATCATGCTGTGGTCCATCCCTCTAGCTTTCTTAGTTTCCGAGATAATGGTGATTTAAAAATTAGGTTTGAACCCTGAACGTCAGGTATCTAATTACACATCCACAAGATACTACCTAATAACATAAACGCAATAAGATTTATTTGGCGTCTTTATTTTAATTAGTTTAGGAGTTATTAAATTTATAATTAAATTACATTTTATCGGTATTCGAACCCTGGACACCAGAAACAAAGTTATTTACAATATTAGTTTGATGTGTTTGAAGGCGCTGTATGCAGGTACATCATCGATCTAAGTGATATATTTCAGTATACAGAGGAAAATTAAGGAAGTCATTAAAAGGTAGGGAATCGAAATAAGGACAACTGATTGAAAATTATATACAGTATTAATTACCCATCATAGGAGCTATCAACCATGCTTTGGTCCACTTCTCTATCTCTCTTAGTTTTCTAGATAATGACGATTTAAAAATTTAAGGATTGAACCCAGAACACCTGGTACCCAAGTATACAACCACAAGATACTACCTAATAACATAAACGCAATAAAGTTTATTCGGCGTCTTTATCTTAATTAGTTTAGGAGTGATTAAATTTATAATTAAATTACATTTTATCGGTATTCGAACCCTGGACACCAGAAGCAAAATTATGTACAATATTAGTTTGATATTTTAAAAGGTGCTGTATGCAGTTACAGCATCAATCTAAGTGATATATTCTAGAGAATAGAAAAAATAAGTAAGTGAATGAAAGATCGGGATTCGAAGTAAGGACAACTGATTAAAAATTATATACAGTATTAATTGCCCATCATAGGAGCTATCAATCATGCTTTGGTCAACTCCTATACATCTCTTAGTCTCTGAGATAATGACGGCTTAAAAATTAGGCTCGAACCCAGAAAGTCAGGTATATAATTACACATACACAAGATACTAGCTAATAACATAAACGCAGTAAAGTTTATTTGTCGTCTTTATCTTAATTAGTTTAGGAGTTATTAAATTTATAATTAAATTACATTTTATCGGTATTCGAACCCTGGACACCAGAAACAACATTATTTACAATATTAGTTTGATATGTTTAAAGGTGCTGTATGCAGGTACATCATCGATCTAAGTGATATATTCTAGTATACAGAGGAAAATTAAGGAAGTCATTAAAAGATGGGGAATCGAAATAAGGACAACTGATTGAAAATTATATACAATATTAATTACCCATCACAGGAGCTATCAATCGTGCTTTGGTCCATCCCTCTAGCTTTCTTAGTTTCCGAGATAATGGTGATTTAAAAATTAGGATCGAACCCTGAACGTCAGGTATCTAATTACACATCCACAAGATACTACCTAATAACATAAACGCAATAAGGTTTATTTGGCGTCTTTATTTTAATTAGTTTAGGAGTTATTAAATTTATAATTAAATTACATTTTATCGGTATTCGAACCCTGGACACCAGAAACAAAATTATTTACAATATTAGTTTGATGTGTTTAAAGGCGCTGTATGCAGGTACATCATCGATCTCAGTGATATATTTCAGTATACAGAGGAAAATTAAGGAAGTCATTAAAAGGTAGGGAATCGAAATAAGGACAACTGATTGAAAATTATATACAGTATTAATTACCCATCATAGGAGCTATCAACCATGCTTTGGTCCACTTCTCTATCTCTCTTAGTTTTCTAGATAATGACGATTTAAAAAATTAAGGATTGAACCCGGAACACCTGGTACCCAAGTATACAACCACAAGATACTACCTAATAACATAAACGCAATAAAGTTTATTCGGCGTCTTTATCTTAATTAGTTTAGGAGTGATTAAATTTATAATTAAATTACATTTTATCGGTATTCGAACCCTGGACACCAGAAACAGAATTATTTACAATATTAGTTTGATATGTTTAAAGGGACTGTATGCAGTTACAGCATCAATCTAAGTGATATATTCTAGAGAATAGAAAAAATAAGTAAGTGAATGAAAGATCGGGATTCGAAGTAAGGACAACTGATTGAAAATTATATGCAATATTAATTACCCATCACAGGAGCTATCAATCATGCTTTGGTCCATCCCTCTAGCTTTCTTAGTTTCCGAGATAATGGTGATTTAAAAATTAGGTTTGAACCCTGAACGTCAGGTATCTAATTACACATCCACAAGATACTACCTAATAACATAAACGCAATAAGATTTATTTGGCGTCTTTAGTTTAATTAGTTTAGGAGTTATTAAATTTATAATTAAATTACATTTTATCGGTATTCGAACCCTGGACACCAGAAACAAAATTATTTACAATATTAGTTTGATGTGTTTAAAGGCGCTGTATGCAGGTACATCATCGATCTAAGTGATATATTCTAGTATACAGAGGAAAATTAAGGAAGTCATTAAAAGATGGGGAATCGCAATAAGGACAACTGATTGAAAATTATATACAATATTAATTACCCATCATAGGAGCTATCAATCATGCTTTGGTTCACCCCTCTATCTCTCTTAGTTTCCTAGATAATGACGATTTAAAAAATTAAGGATTGAACCCAGAACACCTGGTACCCAAATATACACTTACAAGATACTACCTAATAACAAAAACGCAATAAAGTTTATTCGGCGTCTTTATCTTAATTAGTTTAGGCGTTATTAAATTTATAATTAAATTACATTTTATCGGTATTCGAACCCTGGACACCAGAAACAAAATTATTTACAATATTAGTTTAATGTGTTTAATGGCGCTGTATGCAGGTACATCATCGATCTAAGTGATATATTCTAGTATACAGAGGAAAATTAAGGAAGTCATTAAAAGATAGGGAATCGAAATAAGGACAACTGATTGAAAATTATATACAATATTAATTACCCATCACAGGAGCTATCAATCATGCTTTGGTCCATCCCTCTAGCTTTCTTAGTTTCCGAGATAATGGTGATTTAAAAATTAGGCTCGAACCCAGAAAGTCAGGTATATAATTACACATACACAAGATACTAGCTAATAACATAAACGCAGTAAAGTTTATTTGTCGTCTTTATCTTAATTAGTTTAGGAGTTATTAAATTTAAAATTAAATTACATTTTATCGGTATTCGAACCCTGGACACCAGAAACAACATTATTTACAATATTAGTTTGATATGTTTAAAGGTGCTGTATGCAGGTACATCATCGATCTAAGTGATATATTCTAGTATACAGAGGAAAATTAAGGAAGTCATTAAAAGATGGGGAATCGAAATAAGGACAACTGATTGAAAATTATATACAATATTAATTACCCATCACAGGAGCTATCAATCATGCTTTGGTCCATCCCTCTGGCTTTCTTAGTTTCCGAGATAATGGTGATTTAAAAATTAGGATCGAACCCTGAACGTCAGGTATCTAATTACACATTCACAAGATACTACCTAATAACGTAAACGCAATAAGGTTTATTTGGCGTCTTTATTTTAATTAGTTTAGGAGTTATTAAATTTATAATTAAATTACATTTTATCGGTATTCGAACCCTGGACACCAGAAACAAAATTATTTACAATATTAGTTTGATGTGTTTAAAGGCGCTGTATGCAGGTACATCATCGATCTAAGTGATATATTCTAGAGAATAGAAAAAATAAGTAAGTGAATGAAAGATCGGGATTCGAAGTAAGGACAACTGATTAAAAATTATATACAGTATTAATTGCCCATCATAGGAGCTATCAATCATGCTTTGGTCAACTCCTATAAATCTCTTAGTTTCTGAGATAATGACGGCTTAAAAATTAGGCTCGAACCCAGAAAGTCAGGTATATAATTACACATACACAAGATACTAGCTAATAACATAAACGCAGTAAAGTTTATTTGTCGTCTTTATCTTAATTAGTTTAGGAGTTATTAAATTTATAATTAAACTACATTTTATCGGTATTCGAACCCTGGACACCAGAAACAACATTATTTACAATATTACTTTGATATGTTTAACGGTGCTGTATGCAGGTACATCATCGATCTAAGTGATATATTCTAGTTTACAGAGGAAAATTAAGGAAGTCATTAAAAGATGGGGAATCGAAATAAGGACAACTGATTGAAAATTATATACAATATTAATTACCCATCATAGGAGCTATCAATCGTGCTTTGGTTCACCCCTCTATCTCTCTTAGTTTCCTAGATAATGACGATTTAAAAAATTAAGGATTGAACCCAGAACACCTGGTACCCAAATATACACCCACAAGATACTACCTAATAACAAAAACGCAACAAAGTTTATTCAGCGTCTTTATCTTAATTAGTTTAGGCGTTATTAAATTTATAATAAATTACATTTTATCGGGATTCGAACCCTGGACACCAGAAACAAAATTATTTACAATATTAGTTTGATGTGTTTAATGGCGCTGTATGCAGGTACATCATCGATCTAAGTGATATATTCTAGTATACAGAGTAAAATTAAGGAAGTCATTATAAGATGGGGAATCGAAATAAGGACAACTGATTGAAAATTATATGCAATATTAATTACCCATCACAGGAGCTATCAATCATGCTTTGGTCCATCCCTCTAGCTTTCTTAGTTTCCGAGATAATGGTGATTTAAAAATTAGGTTTGAACCCTGAACGTCAGGTATCTAATTACACATCCACAAGATACTACCTAATAACATAAACGCAATAAGATTTATTTGGCGTCTTTATTTTAATTAGTTTAGGAGTTATTAAATTTATAATTAAATTACATTTTATCGGTATTCGAACCCTGGACACCAGAAACAAAATTATTTACAATATTAGTTTGATGTGTTTAAAGGCGCTGTATGCAGGTACATCATCGATCTAAGTGATATATTTCAGTATACAGAGGAAAATTAAGGAAGTCATTAAAAGGTAGGGAATCGAAATAAGGACAACTGATTGAAAATTATATACAGTATTAATTACCCATCATAGGGGCTATCAACCATGCTTTGGTCCAGTTCTCTATCTCTCTTAGTTTCCTAGATAATGACGATTTAAATAATTAAAGATTGAACCCAGAACACCTGGTACCCAAGTATACAACCACAAGATACTACCTAATAACATAAACGCAATAACGTTTATTCGGCGTCTTTATCTTAATTAGTTTAGGAGTGATTAAATTTATAATTAAATTACATTTTATCGGTATTCGAACCCTGGACACCAGAAACAAAATTATTTGCAATATTAGTTTGATATGTTTAAAGGGACTGTATGCAGTTACAGCATCAATCTAAGTGATATATTCTAGAGTATAGAGCAAAATAAGTAAGTGATTGAAAGATCGGGATTCGAAGTAAGGACAAAGGATTGAAAGTTATATACAGTATTAATTGCTCTTTACAGGAGCTATCAATCATGCTTTGGTCAATTCCTCTACCTCTCTTAGTTTCTGAGATAATGACGGCTTAAAAATTAGGCTCGAACCCAGAACGTCAGATATCTAATTACACATTCACAAGATACCACCTAATAACATAAACGCAATTAAGTTTATTTGTTGTCCTTATCTTAATTAGTTTAGGAGTTATTAAATTTATAATTAAATTACATTTTATCGGTATTCGAACCCTGGACACCAGAAGCAAAATTATGTACAATATTAGTTTGATATGTTTAAAGGTGCTTTATGCAGTTACAGCATCAATCTAAGTGATATATTCTGGAGAATAGAAAAAATAAGTAAGTGAATGAAAGATCGGGATTCGAAGTAAGGACAACTGATTGAAAATTATATACAATATTAATTACCCATCATAGGAGCTATCAATCATGCTTTGGTTCACCCCTCTATCTCTCTTAGTTTCCTAGATAATGACGATTTAAAAAATTAAGGATTGAACCCAGAACACCTGGTACCCAAATACACATCCACAAGATACTACCTAATAACAAAAACGCAATAAAGTTTATTCGGCGTCTTTATCTTAATTAGTTTAGGAGTTATTAAATTTATAATTAAATTACATTTTATCGGTATTCGAACCCTGGACACCAGAAACAACATTATTTACAATATTAGTTTGATATGTTTAAAGGTGCTGTATGCAGGTACATCATCGATCTAAGTGATATATTCTAGTATACAGAGGAAAATTAAGGAAGTCATTAAAAGATGGGGAATCGAAATAAGGACAACTGATTGAAAATTATATACAATATTAATTATCCATCATAGGAGCTATCAATCATGCTTTGGTTCACCCCTCTATCTCTCTTAGTTTCTTAGATAATGACGATTTAAAAAATTAAGGATTGAACCCAGAACACCTGGTACCGAAATATACACCCACAAGATACTACCTAATAACAAAAACGCAACAAAGTTTATTCAGCGTCTCTATCTTAATTAGTTTAGGCGTTATTAAATTTATAATTAAATTACATTTTATCGGGATTCGAACCCTGGACACCAGAAACAAAATTATTTACAATATTAGTTTGATGTGTTTAATGGCGCTGTATGCAGGTACATCATCGATCTAAGTGATATATTCTAGTATACAGAGGAAAATTAAGGAAGTCATTAAAAGGTAGGGAATCGAAATAAGGACAACTCATTGAAAATTATATACAGTATTAATTACCCATCATAGGAGCTATCAACCATGCTTTGGTCCACTTCTCTATCTCTCTTAGTTTCCTAGATAATGACGATTTAAAAAATTAAGGATTGAACCCAGAACACCTGGTACCCAAGTATACAACCACAAGATACTACCTAATAACATAAACGCAATAAAGTTTATTCGGCGTCTTTATCTTAATTAGTTTAGGAGTGATTAAATTTACAATTAAATTACATTTTATCGGTATTCGAACCCTGCGCACCAGAAACAAAATTATTTACAATATTAGTTTGATATGTTTAAAGGGACTGTATGCAGTTACAGCATCAATCTAAGTGATATATTCTAGAGTATAGAGAAAAATAAGTAAGTGTTTGAAAGATCGGGATTCGAAGTAAGGACAAAGGATTGAAAGTTATATACAGTATTAATTGCTCTTTACAGGAGCTATCAATCATGCTTTGGTCAATTCCTCTACCTCTCTTAGTTTCTGAGATAATGACGGCTTAAAAATTAGGCTCGAACCCAGAACGTCAGATATCTAATTACACATTTACAAGATACCACCTAATAACATAAACGCAATAAAGTTTATTTGTCGTCTTTATCTTAATTAGTTTAGGAGTTATTAAATTTATAATTAAATTACATTTTATCGGTATTCGAACCCTGGACACCAGAAGCAAAATTATGTACAATATTAGTTTGATATGTTTAAAGGTGCTGTATGCAGTTACAGCATCAATCTAAGTGATATATTCTAGAGAATAGAAAAAATAAGTAAGTGAATGAAAGATCGGGATTCGAAGTAAGGACAACTGATTAAAAATTATATTTAGTATTAATTGCCCATCATAGGAGCTATCAATCATGCTTTGGTCAACTCCTATAAATCTCTTAGTTTCTGAGATAATGACGGCTTAAAAATTAGGCTCGAACCCAGAAAGTCAGGAATATAATTACACATACACAAGATACTAGCTAATAACATAAACGCAGTAAAGTTTATTTGTCGTCTTTATCTTAATTAGTTTTGGAGTTATTAAATTTATAATTAAACTACATTTTATCGGTATTCGAACCCTGGACACCAGAAACAACATTATTTACAATATTAGTTTGATATGTTTAACGGTGCTGTATGCAGGTACATCATCGATCTAAGTGATATATTCTAGTATACAGAGGAAAATTAAGGAAGTCATTAAAAGATGGGGAATCGAAATAAGGACAACTGATTGAAAATTATATACAATATTAATTACCCATCATAGGAGCTATCAATCGTGCTTTGGTTCACCCCTCTATCTCTCTTAGTTTCCTAGATAATGACGATTTAAAAAATTAAGGATTGAACCCAGAACACCTGGTACCCAAATATACACCCACAAGATACTACCTAATAACAAAAACGCAACAAAGTTTATTCAGCGTCTTTATCTTAATTAGTTTAGGC
Organism: Deroplatys truncata; assembly: GCA_030765065.1. Taxonomy (NCBI): domain Eukaryota; kingdom Metazoa; phylum Arthropoda; class Insecta; order Mantodea; family Mantidae; genus Deroplatys; species Deroplatys truncata. The sequence goes on from CM060990.1 coordinate 376,818,523, forward strand.
GTTATTAAATTTATAATTAAATTACATTTTATCGGGATTCGAACCCTGGACACCAGAAACAAAATTATTTACAATATTAGTTTGATGTGTTTAATGGCGCTGTATGCAGGTACATCATCGATCTAAGTGATATATTCTAGTATACAGAGTAAAATTAAGGAAGTCATTAAAAGATGGGGAATCGAAATAAGGACAACTGATTGAAAATTATATGCAATATTAATTACCCATCACAGGAGCTATCAATCATGCTTTGGTCCATCCCTCTAGCTTTCTTAGTTTCCGAGATAATGGTGATTTAAAAATTAGGTTTGAACCCTGAACGTCAGGTATCTAATTACACATCCACAAGATACTACCTAATAACATAAACGCAATAAGATTTATTTGGCGTCTTTATTTTAATTAGTTTAGGAGTTATTAAATTTATAATTAAATTACATTTTATCGGTATTCGAACCCTGGACACCAGAAACAAAATTATTTACAATATTAGTTTGATGTGTTTAAAGGGACTGTATGCAGTTACAGCATCAATCTAAGTGATATATTCTAGAGTATAGAGCAAAATAAGTAAGTGATTGAAAGATCGGGATTCGAAGTAAGGACAAAGGATTGAAAGTTATATACAGTATTAATTGCTCTTTACAGGAGCTATCAATCATGCTTTGGTCAATTCCTCTACCTCTCTTAGTTTCTGAGATAATGACGGCTTAAAAATTAGGCTCGAACCCAGAACGTCAGATATCTAATTACACATTCACAAGATACCACCTAATAACATAAACGCAATTAAGTTTATTTGGTGTCCTTATCTTAATTAGTTTAGGAGTTATTAAATTTATAATTAAATTACATTTTATCGGTATTCGAACCCTGGACACCAGAAGCAAAATTATGTACAATATTAGTTTGATATGTTTAAAGGTGCTTTATGCAGTTACAGCATCAATCTAAGTGATATATTCTGGAGAATAGAAAAAATAAGTAAGTGAATGAAAGATCGGGATTCGAAGTAAGGACAACTGATTGAAAATTATATACAATATTAATTACCCATCATAGGAGCTATCAATCATGCTTTGGTTCACCCCTCTATCTCTCTTAGTTTCCTAGATAATGACGATTTAAAAAATTAAGGATTGAACCCAGAACACCTGGTACCCAAATACACATCCACAAGATACTACCTAATAACAAAAACGCAATAAAGTTTATTCGGCGTCTTTATCTTAATTAGTTTAGGAGTTATTAAATTTATAATTAAATTACATTTTATCGGTATTCGAACCCTGGACACCAGAAACAACATTATTTACAATATTAGTTTGATATGTTTAAAGGTGCTGTATGCAGGTACATCATCGATCTAAGTGATATATTCTAGTATACAGAGGAAAATTAAGGAAGTCATTAAAAGATGGGGAATCGAAATAAGGACAACTGATTGAAAATTATATACAATATTAATTATCCATCATAGGAGCTATCAATCATGCTTTGGTTCACCCCTCTATCTCTCTTAGTTTCTTAGATAATGATGATTTAAAAAATTAAGGATTGAACCCAGAACACCTGGTACCGAAGTATACACCCACAAGATACTACCTAATAACAAAAACGCAACAAAGTTTATTCAGCGTCTTTATCTTAATTAGTTTAGGCGTTATTAAATTTATAATTAAATTACATTTTATCGGGATTCGAACCCTGGACACCAGAAACAAAATTATTTACAATATTAGTTTGATGTGTTTAATGGCGCTGTATGCAGGTACATCATCGATCTAAGTGATATATTCTAGTATACAGAGGAAAATTAAGGAAGTCATTAAAAGGTAGGGAATCGAAATAAGGACAACTCATTGAAAATTATATACAGTATTAATTACCCATCATAGGAGCTATCAACCATGCTTTGGTCCACTTCTCTATCTCTCTTAGTTTCCTAGATAATGACGATTTAAAAAATTAAGGATTGAACCCAGAACACCTGGTACCCAAGTATACAACCACAAGATACTACCTAATAACATAAACGCAATAAAGTTTATTCGGCGTCTTTATCTTAATTAGTTTAGGAGTGATTAAATTTACAATTAAATTACATTTTATCGGTATTCGAACCCTGCGCACCAGAAACAAAATTATTTACAATATTAGTTTGATATGTTTAAAGGGACTGTATGCAGTTACAGCATCAATCTAAGTGATATATTCTAGAGTATAGAGAAAAATAAGTAAGTGTTTGAAAGATCGGGATTCGAAGTAAGGACAAAGGATTGAAAGTTATATACAGTATTAATTGCTCTTTACAGGAGCTATCAATCATGCTTTGGTCAATTCCTCTACCTCTCTTAGTTTCTGAGATAATGACGGCTTAAAAATTAGGCTCGAACCCAGAACGTCAGATATCTAATTACACATTTACAAGATACCACCTAATAACATAAACGCAATAAAGTTTATTTGTCGTCTTTATCTTAATTAGTTTAGGAGTTATTAAATTTATAATTAAATTACATTTTATCGGTATTCGAACCCTGGACACCAGAAGCAAAATTATGTACAATATTAGTTTGATATGTTTAAAGGTGCTGTATGCAGTTACAGCATCAATCTAAGTGATATATTCTAGAGAATAGAAAAAATAAGTAAGTGAATGAAAGATCGGGATTCGAAGTAAGGACAACTGATTAAAAATTATATTTAGTATTAATTGCCCATCATAGGAGCTATCAATCATGCTTTGGTCAACTCCTATAAATCTCTTAGTTTCTGAGATAATGACGGCTTAAAAATTAGGCTCGAACCCAGAAAGTCAGGAATATAATTACACATACACAAGATACTAGCTAATAACATAAACGCAGTAAAGTTTATTTGTCGTCTTTATCTTAATTAGTTTTGGAGTTATTAAATTTATAATTAAACTACTTTTTATCGGTATTCGAACCCTGGACACCAGAAACAACATTATTTACAATATTAGTTTGATATGTTTAACGGTGCTGTATGCAGGTACATCATCGATCTAAGTGATATATTCTAGTATACAGAGGAAAATTAAGGAAGTCATTAAAAGATGGGGAATCGAAATAAGGACAACTGATTGAAAATTATATACAATATTAATTACCCATCATAGGAGCTATCAACCGTGCTTTGGTTCACCCCTCTATCTCTCTTAGTTTCCTAGATAATGACGATTTAAAAAATTAAGGATTGAACCCAGAACACCTGGTACCCAAATATACACCCACAAGATACTACCTAATAACAAAAACGCAACAAAGTTTATTCAGCGTCTTTATCTTAATTAGTTTAGGCGTTATTAAATTTATAATTAAATTACATTTTATCGGGATTCGAACCCTGGACACCAGAAACAAAATTATTTACAATATTAGTTTGATGTGTTTAATGGCGCTGTATGCAGGTACATCATCGATCTAAGTGATATATTCTAGTATACAGAGTAAAATTAAGGAAGTCATTAAAAGATGGGGAATCGAAATAAGGACAACTGATTGAAAATTATATGCAATATTAATTACCCATCACAGGAGCTATCAATCATGCTTTGGTCCATCCCTCTAGCTTTCTTAGTTTCCGAGATAATGGTGATTTAAAAATTAGGTTTGAACCCTGAACTTCAGGTATCTAATTACACATCCACAAGATACTACCTAATAACATAAACGCAATAAGATTTATTTGGCGTCTTTATTTTAATTAGTTTAGGAGTTATTAAATTTATAATTAAATTACATTTTATCGGTATTCGAACCCTGGACACCAGAAACAAAATTATTTACAATATTAGTTTGATGTGTTTAAAGGCGCTGTATGCAGGTACATCATCGATCTAAGTGATATATTTCAGTATACAGAGGAAAATTAAGGAAGTCATTAAAAGGTAGGGAATCGAAATAAGGACAACTGATTGAAAATTATATACAGTATTAATTACCCATCATAGGGGCTATCAACCATGCTTTGGTCCAGTTCTCTATCTCTCTTAGTTTCCTAGATAATGACGATTTAAATAATTAAAGATTGAACCCAGAACACCTGGTACCCAAGTATACAACCACAAGATACTACCTAATAACATAAACGCAATAACGTTTATTCGGCTTCTTTATCTTAATTAGTTTAGGAGTGATTAAATTTATAATTAAATTACATTTTATCGGTATTCGAACCCTGGACACCAGAAACAAAATTATTTACAATATTAGTTTGATATGTTTAAAGGGACTGTATGCAGTTACAGCATCAATCTAAGTGATATATTCTAGAGTATAGAGCAAAATAAGTAAGTGATTGAAAGATCGGGATTCGAAGTAAGGACAAAGGATTGAAAGTTATATACAGTATTAATTGCTCTTTACAGGAGCTATCAATCATGCTTTGGTCAATTCCTCTAACTCTCTTAGTTTCTGAGATAATGACGGCTTAAAAATTAGGCTCGAACCCAGAACGCCAGATATCTAATTACACATTCACAAGATACCACCTAATAACATAAACGCAATATAGTTTATTTGGTGTCCTTATCTTAATTAGTTTAGGAGTTATTAAATTTATAATTAAATTACATTTTATCGGTATTCGAACCCTGGACACCAGAAGCAAAATTATGTACAATATTAGTTTGATATGTTTAAAGGTGCTTTATGCAGTTACAGCATCAATCTAAGTGATATATTCTGGAGAATAGAAAAAATAAGTAAGTGAATGAAAGATCGGGATTCGAAGTAAGGACAACTGATTGAAAATTATATACAATATTAATTACCCATCATAGGAGCTATCAATCATGCTTTGGTTCACCCCTCTATCTCTCTTAGTTTCCTAGATAATGACGATTTAAAAAATTAAGGATTGAACCCAGAACACCTGGTACCCAAATACACACCCACAAGATACTACCTAATAACAAAAACGCAATAAAGTTTATTCGGCGTCTTTATCTTAATTAGTTTAGGAGTTTTTAAATTTATAATTAAATTACATTTTATCGGTATTCGAACCCTGGACACCAGAAACAACATTATTTACAATATTAGTTTGATATGTTTAAAGGTGCTGTATGCAGGTACATCATCGATCTAAGTGATATATTCTAGTATACAGAGGAAAATTAAGGAAGTCATTAAAAGATGGGGAATCGAAATAAGGACAACTGATTGAAAATTATATACAATATTAATTACCCATCATAGGAGCTATCAACCATGCTTTGGTTCACCCCTCTATCTCTCTTAGTTTCTTAGATAATGACGATTTAAAAAATTAAGGATTGAACCCAGAACACCTGGTACCGAAATATACACCCACAAGATACTACCTAATAACAAAAACGCAACAAAGTTTATTCAGCGTCTTTATCTTAATTAGTTTAGGCGTTATTAAATTTATAATTAAATTACATTTTATCGGGATTCGAACCCTGGACACCAGAAACAAAATTATTTACAATATTAGTTTGATGTGTTTAATGGCGCTGTATGCAGGTACATCATCGATCTAAGTGATATATTCTAGTATACAGAGGAAAATTAAGGAAGTCATTAAAAGATGGGGAATCGAAATAAGGACAACTGATTGAAAATTATATACAGTATTAATTACTAATCATAGGAGCTATCAACCATGCTTTGGTCCACTTCTCTATCTCTCTTAGTTTCCTAGATAATGACGATTTAAAAAATTAAGGATTGAACCCAGAACACCTGGTACCCAAGTATACAACCACAAGATACTACCTAATAACATAAACGCAATAAAGTTTATTCGGCGTCTTTATCTTAATTAGTTTAGGAGTGATTAAATTTATAATTAAATTACATTTTATCGGTATTCGAACCCTGGACACCAGAAACAAAGTTATTTACAATATTAGTTTGATATGTTTAAAGGGACTGTATGCAGTTACAGCATCAATCTTAGTGATATATTCTAGAGTATAGAGAAAAATAAGTAAGTGATTGAAAGATCGGGATTCGAAGTAAGGACAAAGGATTGAAAGTTATATACAGTATTAATTGCTCTTTACAGGAGCTATCAATCATGCTTTGGTCAATTCCTCTACCTCTCTTAGTTTCTGAGATAATGACGGCTTAAAAATTAGGCTCGAATTCAGAACGTCAGATATCTAATTACACATTCACAAGATACCACCTAATAACATAAACGCAATAAAGTTTATTTGGTGTCCTTATCTTAATTAGTTTAGGAGTTATTCAATTTATAATTAAATTACATTTTATCGGTATTCGAACCCTGGACACCAGAAACAACATTATTTACAATATTAGTTTGATATGTTTAAAGGTGCTGTATGCAGGTACATCATCGATCTAAGTGATATATTCTAGTATACAGAGGAAAATTAAGGAAGTCATTAAAAGATAGGGAATCGAAATAAGGACAACTGATTGAAAATTATATACAATATTAATTACCCATCACAGGAGCTATCAATCATGCTTTGGTCCATCCCTCTAGCTTTCTTAGTTTCCGAGATAATGGTGATTTAGAAATGAGGATCGAACCCTTAACGTCAGGTATCTAATTACACATCCACAAGATACTACCTAATAACATAAACGCAATAAAGTTTATTTGGCGTCTATATCTTAATTAGTTTAGGAGTTATTAAATTTATAATTAAATTACATTTTATCGGTATTCGAACCCTGGACACCAGAAGCAAAATTATGTACAATATTAGTTTTATATGTTTAAAGGTGCTGTATGCAGTTACAGCATCAACCTAAGTGAAATATTCTAGAGAATAGAAAAGATAAGTAAGTGAATGAAAGATCGGGATTCGAAGTAAGGACAACTGATTGAAAATTATATACAGTATTAGTTACCCATCATAGGAGCTATCAACCATGCTTTGGTCCACTTCTCTATCTCTCTTAGTTTCCTAGATAATGACGATTTAAAAAATTAAGGATTGAACCCAGAACACCTGGTACCGAAATATACAACCACAAGATACTACCTAATAACATAAACGCAATAAAGTTTATTCGGCGTCTTTATCTTAATTATTTTAGGAGTGATTAAATTTATAATTAAATAACATTTTATCGGTATTCGAACCCTGGACACCAGAAACAAAATTATTTACAATATTAGTTTGCTATGTTTAAAGGGACTGTATGCAGTTACAGCATCAATCTAAGTGATATATTCTAGAGTATAGAGAAAAATTAGTAAGTGATTGAAAGATCGGGATTCGAAGTAAGGACAAAGGATTGAAAGTTATATACAGTATTAATTGCTCTTTACAAGAGCTATCAATCATGCTTTGGTCAATTCCTCTACCTCTCTTAGTTTCTGAGATAATGACGGCTTAAAAATTAGGCTCGAACCCAGAACGTCAGATATCTAATTACACATTCACAAGATACCACCTAATAACATAAACGCAATAAAGTTTATTTGGTGTCCTTACGTTAATTAGTTTAGGAGTTATTAAATTTATAATTAAATTACATTTTATCGGTATTCGAACCCTGGACACCAGAAGCAAAATTATGTACAATATTAGTTTGATATGTTTAAAGGTGCTGTATGCAGTTACAGCATCAATCTAAGTGATATATTCTAGAGAATAGAAAAAATAAGTAAGTGAATGAAAGATCGGGATTCGAAGTAAGGACAACTGATTAAAAATTATATACAGTATTAATTGCACATCATAGGAGCTATCAATCATGCTTTGGTCAACTCCTATATATCTCTTAGTTTCTGAGATAATGACGGCTTAAGAATTAGGCTCGAACCCAGAAAGTCAGGTATATAATTACACATACACAAGATACTAGCTAATAACATAAACGCAGTAAAGTTTACTTGTCGTCTTTATCTTAATTAGTTTAGGAGTTATTAAATTTATAATTAACTTACATTTTATCGGTATTCGAACCCTGGACACCAGAAACAACATTATTTACAATATTAGTTTGATATGTTTAAAGGTGCTGTATGCAGGTACATCATCGATCTAAGTGATATATTCTAGTATACAGAGGAAAATTAAGGAAGTCATTAAAAGATGGGGAATCGAAATAAGGACAACTGATTCAAAATTATATACAATATTAATTACCCATCACAGGAGCTATCAATCATGCTTTGGTCCATCCCTCTGGCTTTCTTAGTTTCCGAGATAATGGTGATTTAAAAATTAGGATCGAACCCTGAACGTCAGGTATCTAATTACACATCCACAAGATACTACCTAATAACGTAAACGCAATAAGGTTTATTTGGCGTCTTTATTTTAATTAGTTTAGGAGTTATTAAATTTATAATTAAATTACATTTTATCGGTATTCGAACCCTGGACACCAGAAACAAAATTATTTACAATATTAGTTTGATGTGTTTAAAGGCGCTGTATGCAGGTACATCATCGATCTAAGTGATATATTTCAGTATACAGAGGAAAATTAAGGAAGTCATTAAAAGATGGGGAATCGAAATAAGGACAACTGATTGAAAATTATATACAGTATTAATTACCCATCATAGGAGCTATCAATCATGCTTTGGTTCACCCCTCTATCTCTCTTAGTTTCCTAGATAATGACGATTTAAAAAATTAAGGATTGAACCCAGAAAACCTGGTACCCAAATATACACCCGCAAGATACTACCTAATAACAAAAACGCAATAAAGTTTATTCGGCGTCTTTATCTTAATTAGTTTACGAGTTATTAAATTTATAATTAAATTACATTTTATCGGTATTCGAACCCTGGACACCAGAAACAAAATTATTTACAATATTAGTTTGATATGTTTAAAGGGACTGTATGCAGTTACAGCATCAATCTAAGTGATATATTCTAGAGTATAGAGAAAAATAAGTAAGTGATTGAAAGATCGGGTTTCGAAGTAAGGACAAAGGATTGAAAGTTATATACAGTATTAATTGCTCATTACAGGAGCTATCAATCATGCTTTGGTCAATTCCTCTACCTCTCTTAGTTTCTGAGATAATGACGGCTTAAAAATTAGGCTCGAACCCAGAACGTCAGATATCTAATTACACATTCACAAGATACCACCTAATAACATAAACGCAATAAAGTTTATTCGGCGTCTTTATCTTAATTAGTTTACGAGTTATTAAATTTATAATTAAATTACATTTTATCGGTATCGAACCCTGGACACCAGAAACAAAATTATGTACAATATTAGTTTGATATGTTTAAAGGTGCTGTATGCAGTTACAGCATCAATCTAAGTGATATATTCTAGAGAATAGAAAAAATAAGTAAGTGAATGAAAGATCGGGATTCGAAGTAAGGACAACTGATTAAAAATTATATACAGTATTAATTGCCCATCATAGGAGCTATCAATCATGCTTTGGTCAACTCCTATAAATCTCTTAGTTTCTGAGATAATGACGGCTTAAAAATTAGGCTCGAACCCAGAAAGTCAGGTATATAATTACACATACACAAGATACTAGCTAATAACATAAACGCAGTAAAGTTTATTTGTCGTCTTTATCTTAATTAGTTTAGGAGTTATTAAATTTATAATTAAACTACATTTTATCGGTATTCGAACCCTGGACACCAGAAACAACATTATTTACAATATTAGTTTGATATGTTTAACGGTGCTGTATGCAGGTACATCATCGATCTAAGTGATATATTCTAGTATACAGAGGAAAATTAAGGAAGTCATTAAAAGATGGGGAATCGAAATAAGGACAACTGATTGAAAATTATATACAATATTAATTACCCATCATAGGAGCTATCAATCGTGCTTTGGTTCACCCCTCTATCTCTCTTAGTTTCCTAGATAATGACGATTTAAAAAATTAAGGATTGAACCCAGAACACCTGGTACCCAAATATACACCCACAAGATACTACCTAATAACAAAAACGCAACAAAGTTTATTCAGCGTCTTTATCTTAATTAGTTTAGGCGTTATTAAATTTATAATTAAATTACATTTTATCGGGATTCGAACCCTGGACACCAGAAACAAAATTATTTACAATATTAGTTTGATGTGTTTAATGGCGCTGTATGCAGGTACATCATCGATCTAAGTGATATATTCTAGTATACAGAGGAAAATTAAGGAAGTCATTAAAAGATGGGGAATCGAAATAAGGACAACTGATTGAAAATTATATACAATATTAATTACCCATCACAGGAGCTATCAATCATGCTTTGGTCCATCCCTCTAGCTTTCTTAGTTTCCGAGATAATGGTGATTTAAAAATTAGGATCGAACCCTGAACGTCAGGTATCTAATTACACATCCACAAGATACTACCTAATAACATAAACGCAATAAGGTTTATTTGGCGTCTTTATTTTAATTAGTTTAGGAGTTATTAAATTTATAATTAAATTACATTTTATCGGTATTCGAACCCTGGACACCAGAAACAAAATTATTTACAATATTAGTTTGATGTGTTTAATGGCGCTGTATGCAGGTACATCATCGATCTAAGTGATATATTTCAGTATACAGAGGAAAGTTAAGGAAGTCATTAAAAGGTAGGGAATCGAAATAAGGACAACTGATTGAAAATTATATACAGTATTAATTCCCCATCATAGGAGCTATCAACCGTCCTTTGGTCTGCTTCTCTATCTCTCTTAGTTTCCTAGATAATGACGATTTAAAAAATTAAGGATTGAACCCAGAACACCTGGTACCCAAGTATACAACCACAAGATACTACCTAATAACATAAACGCAATAAAGTTTATTCGGCGTCTTTATCTTAATTAGTTTAGGAGTGATTAAATTTATAATTAAATTACATTTTATCGGTATTCGAACCCTGGACACCAGAAACAAAATTATTTACAATATTAGTTTGATATGTTTAAAGGGACTGTACGCAGTTACAGCATCAATCTAAGTGATATATTCTAGAGTATAGAGAAAAATAAGTAAGTGATTGAAAGATCGGGATTCGAAGTAAGGACAAAGGATTGAAAGTTATATACAGTATTAATTGCTCTTTACAGGAGCTATCAATCATGCTTTGGTCAATTCCTCTACCTCTCTTAGTTTCTGAGATAATGACGGCTTAAAAATTAGGCTCGAACCCAGAACGTCAGATATCTAATTACACATTCACAAGATACCACCTAATAACATAAACGCAATAAAGTTTATTTGGTGTCCTTATCTTAATTAGTTTAGGAGTTATTAAATTTATAATTAAATTACATTTTATCGGTATTCGAACCCTGGACACCAGAAGCAAAATTATGTACAATATTAGTTTGATATGTTTAAAGGTGCTGTATGCAGTTACAGCATCAATCTAAGTGATATATTCTAGAGAATAGAAAAAATAAGTAAGTGAATGAAAGATCGGGATTCGAAGTAAGGACAACTGATTAAAAATTATATACAGTATTAATTGCCCATCATAGGAGCTATCAATCATGCTTTGGTCAACTCCTCTAAATCTCTTAGTTTCTGAGATAATGACGGCTTAAAAATTAGGCTCGAATCCAGAAAGTCAGGTATCTAGTTACACATACACAAGATACTAGCTAATAACATAAACGCAGTAAAGTTTATTTGTCGTCTTTATCTTAATTAGTTTAATAGTTATTAAATTTATAATTAAATTACATTTTATCGGTATTCGAACCCTGGACACCAGAAGCAAAATTATGTACAATATTAGTTTGATATGTTTAAAGGTGCTGTATGCAGTTACAGCATCAATCTAAGTGATATATTCTAGAGAATAGAAAAAATAAGTAAGTGAATGAAAGATCGGGATTCGAAGTAAGGACAACTGATTAAAAATTATATACAGTATTAATTGCCCATCATAGGAGCTATCAATCATGCTTTGGTCAACTCCTATAAATCTCTTAGTTTCTGAGATAATGACGGCTTAAAAATTAGGCTGGAACCCAGAAAGTCAGGTATATAATTACACATACACAAGATACTAGCTAATAACATAAACGCAGTAAAGTTTATTTGTCGTCTTTATCTTAATTAGTTTAGGAGTTATTAAATTTATAATTAAATTACATTTTATCGGTATTCGAACCCTGGACACCAGAAACAACATTATTTACAATATTAGTTTGATATGTTTAAAGGTGCTGTATGCAGGTACATCATCGATCTAAGTGATATATTCTAGTATACAGAGGAAAATTAAGGAAGTCATTAAAAGATGGGAATCGAAATAAGGACAACTGATTGAAAATTATATACAATATTAATTACCCATCATAGCAGCTATCAATCATGCTTTGGTTCACCCCTCTATCTCTCTTAGTTTCCTAGATAATGACGATTTAAAAAATTAAGGATTGAACCCAGAACACCTGGTACCCAAGTATACACCCACAAGATACTGCCTAATAACAAAAACGCAACAAAGTTTATTCAGCGTCTTTATCTTAATTAGTTTAGGCGTTATTAAATTTATAATTAAATTACATTTTATCGGGATTCGAACCCTGGACACCAGAAACAAAATTATTTACAATATTAGTTTGATGTTTTTAATGGCGCTGTATGCAGGTACATCATCGATCTAAGTGATATATTCTAGTATACAGAGGAAAATTAAGGAAGTCATTAAAAGATGGGGAATCGAAATAAGGACAACTGATTGAAAATTATATACAGTATTAATTACCCATCATAGGAGCTATCAATCATGCTTTGGTTCACCCCTCTATCTCTCTTAGTTTCCTAGATAATGACGATTTAAAAAATTAAGGATTGAACCCAGAAAACCTGGTACCCAAATATACACCCGCAAGATACTACCTAATAACAAAAACGCAATAAAGTTTATTCGGCGTCTTTATCTTAATTAGTTTACGAGTTATTAAATTTATAATTAAATTACATTTTATCGGTATTCGAACCCTGGACACCAGAAACAAAATTATTTACAATATTAGTTTGATATGTTTAAAGGGACTGTATGCAGTTACAGCATCAATCTAAGTGATATATTCTAGAGTATAGAGAAAAATAAGTAAGTGATTGAAAGATCGGGTTTCGAAGTAAGGACAAAGGATTGAAAGTTATATACAGTATTAATTGCTCATTACAGGAGCTATCAATCATGCTTTGGTCAATTCCTCTACCTCTCTTAGTTTCTGAGATAATGACGGCTTAAAAATTAGGCTCGAACCCAGAACGTCAGATATCTAATTACACATTCACAAGATACCACCTAATAACATAAACGCAATAAAGTTTATTCGGCGTCTTTATCTTAATTAGTTTACGAGTTATTAAATTTATAATTAAATTACATTTTATCGGTATCGAACCCTGGACACCAGAAACAAAATTATGTACAATATTAGTTTGATATGTTTAAAGGTGCTGTATGCAGTTACAGCATCAATCTAAGTGATATATTCTAGAGAATAGAAAAAATAAGTAAGTGAATGAAAGATCGGGATTCGAAGTAAGGACAACTGATTAAAAATTATATACAGTATTAATTGCCCATCATAGGAGCTATCAATCATGCTTTGGTCAACTCCTATAAATCTCTTAGTTTCTGAGATAATGACGGCTTAAAAATTAGGCTCGAACCCAGAAAGTCAGGTATATAATTACACATACACAAGATACTAGCTAATAACATAAACGCAGTAAAGTTTATTTGTCGTCTTTATCTTAATTAGTTTAGGAGTTATTAAATTTATAATTAAACTACATTTTATCGGTATTCGAACCCTGGACACCAGAAACAACATTATTTACAATATTAGTTTGATATGTTTAACGGTGCTGTATGCAGGTACATCATCGATCTAAGTGATATATTCTAGTATACAGAGGAAAATTAAGGAAGTCATTAAAAGATGGGGAATCGAAATAAGGACAACTGATTGAAAATTATATACAATATTAATTACCCATCATAGGAGCTATCAATCGTGCTTTGGTTCACCCCTCTATCTCTCTTAGTTTCCTAGATAATGACGATTTAAAAAATTAAGGATTGAACCCAGAACACCTGGTACCCAAATATACACCCACAAGATACTACCTAATAACAAAAACGCAACAAAGTTTATTCAGCGTCTTTATCTTAATTAGTTTAGGCGTTATTAAATTTATAATTAAATTACATTTTATCGGGATTCGAACCCTGGACACCAGAAACAAAATTATTTACAATATTAGTTTGATGTGTTTAATGGCGCTGTATGCAGGTACATCATCGATCTAAGTGATATATTCTAGTATACAGAGGAAAATTAAGGAAGTCATTAAAAGATGGGGAATCGAAATAAGGACAACTGATTGAAAATTATATACAATATTAATTACCCATCACAGGAGCTATCAATCATGCTTTGGTCCATCCCTCTAGCTTTCTTAGTTTCCGAGATAATGGTGATTTAAAAATTAGGATCGAACCCTGAACGTCAGGTATCTAATTACACATCCACAAGATACTACCTAATAACATAAACGCAATAAGGTTTATTTGGCGTCTTTATTTTAATTAGTTTAGGAGTTATTAAATTTATAATTAAATTACATTTTATCGGTATTCGAACCCTGGACACCAGAAACAAAATTATTTACAATATTAGTTTGATGTGTTTAATGGCGCTGTATGCAGGTACATCATCGATCTAAGTGATATATTTCAGTATACAGAGGAAAGTTAAGGAAGTCATTAAAAGGTAGGGAATCGAAATAAGGACAACTGATTGAAAATTATATACAGTATTAATTCCCCATCATAGGAGCTATCAACCGTCCTTTGGTCTGCTTCTCTATCTCTCTTAGTTTCCTAGATAATGACGATTTAAAAAATTAAGGATTGAACCCAGAACACCTGGTACCCAAGTATACAACCACAAGATACTACCTAATAACATAAACGCAATAAAGTTTATTCGGCGTCTTTATCTTAATTAGTTTAGGAGTGATTAAATTTATAATTAAATTACATTTTATCGGTATTCGAACCCTGGACACCAGAAACAAAATTATTTACAATATTAGTTTGATATGTTTAAAGGGACTGTACGCAGTTACAGCATCAATCTAAGTGATATATTCTAGAGTATAGAGAAAAATAAGTAAGTGATTGAAAGATCGGGATTCGAAGTAAGGACAAAGGATTGAAAGTTATATACAGTATTAATTGCTCTTTACAGGAGCTATCAATCATGCTTTGGTCAATTCCTCTACCTCTCTTAGTTTCTGAGATAATGACGGCTTAAAAATTAGGCTCGAACCCAGAACGTCAGATATCTAATTACACATTCACAAGATACCACCTAATAACATAAACGCAATAAAGTTTATTTGGTGTCCTTATCTTAATTAGTTTAGGAGTTATTAAATTTATAATTAAATTACATTTTATCGGTATTCGAACCCTGGACACCAGAAGCAAAATTATGTACAATATTAGTTTGATATGTTTAAAGGTGCTGTATGCAGTTACAGCATCAATCTAAGTGATATATTCTAGAGAATAGAAAAAATAAGTAAGTGAATGAAAGATCGGGATTCGAAGTAAGGACAACTGATTAAAAATTATATACAGTATTAATTGCCCATCATAGGAGCTATCAATCATGCTTTGGTCAACTCCTCTAAATCTCTTAGTTTCTGAGATAATGACGGCTTAAAAATTAGGCTCGAATCCAGAAAGTCAGGTATCTAGTTACACATACACAAGATACTAGCTAATAACATAAACGCAGTAAAGTTTATTTGTCGTCTTTATCTTAATTAGTTTAATAGTTATTAAATTTATAATTAAATTACATTTTATCGGTATTCGAACCCTGGACACCAGAAGCAAAATTATGTACAATATTAGTTTGATATGTTTAAAGGTGCTGTATGCAGTTACAGCATCAATCTAAGTGATATATTCTAGAGAATAGAAAAAATAAGTAAGTGAATGAAAGATCGGGATTCGAAGTAAGGACAACTGATTAAAAATTATATACAGTATTAATTGCCCATCATAGGAGCTATCAATCATGCTTTGGTCAACTCCTATAAATCTCTTAGTTTCTGAGATAATGACGGCTTAAAAATTAGGCTGGAACCCAGAAAGTCAGGTATATAATTACACATACACAAGATACTAGCTAATAACATAAACGCAGTAAAGTTTATTTGTCGTCTTTATCTTAATTAGTTTAGGAGTTATTAAATTTATAATTAAATTACATTTTATCGGTATTCGAACCCTGGACACCAGAAACAACATTATTTACAATATTAGTTTGATATGTTTAAAGGTGCTGTATGCAGGTACATCATCGATCTAAGTGATATATTCTAGTATACAGAGGAAAATTAAGGAAGTCATTAAAAGATGGGAATCGAAATAAGGACAACTGATTGAAAATTATATACAATATTAATTACCCATCATAGCAGCTATCAATCATGCTTTGGTTCACCCCTCTATCTCTCTTAGTTTCCTAGATAATGACGATTTAAAAAATTAAGGATTGAACCCAGAACACCTGGTACCCAAGTATACACCCACAAGATACTGCCTAATAACAAAAACGCAACAAAGTTTATTCAGCGTCTTTATCTTAATTAGTTTAGGCGTTATTAAATTTATAATTAAATTACATTTTATCGGGATTCGAACCCTGGACACCAGAAACAAAATTATTTACAATATTAGTTTGATGTTTTTAATGGCGCTGTATGCAGGTACATCATCGATCTAAGTGATATATTCTAGTATACAGAGGAAAATTAAGGAAGTCATTAAAAGATGGGGAATCGAAATAAGGACAACTGATTAAAAATTATATACAGTATTAATTACTAATCATAGGAGCTATCAACCATGCTTTGGTCCACTTCTCTATCTCTCTTAGTTTCCTAGATAATGACGATTTAAAAAATTAAGGATTGAACCCAGAACACCTGGTACCCAAGTATACAACCACAAGATACTACCTAATAACATAAACGCAATAAAGTTTATTCGGCGTCTTTATCTTAATTAGTTTAGGAGTGATTAAATTTATAATTAAATTACATTTTATCGGTATTCGAACCCTGGACACCAGAAACAAAGTTATTTACAATATTAGTTTGATATGTTTAAAGGGACTGTATGCAGTTACAGCATCAATCTTAGTGATATATTCTAGAGTATAGAGAAAAATAAGTAAGTGATTGAAAGATCGGGATTCGAAGTAAGGACAAAGGATTGAAAGTTATATACAGTATTAATTGCTCTTTACAGGAGCTATCAATCATGCTTTGGTCAATTCCTCTACCTCTCTTAGTTTCTGAGATAATGACGGCTTAAAAATTAGGCTCGAACCCAGAACGTCAGATATCTAATTACACATTCACAAGATACCACCTAATAACATAAACGCAATAAAGTTTATTTGGTGTCCTTATCTTAATTAGTTTAGGAGTTATTCAATTTATAATTAAATTACATTTTATCGGTATTCGAACCCTGGACACCAGAAACAACATTATTTACAATATTAGTTTGATATGTTTAAAGGTGCTGTATGCAGGTACATCATCGATCTAAGTGATATATTCTAGTATACAGAGGAAAATTAAGGAAGTCATTAAAAGATAGGGAATCGAAATAAGGACAACTGATTGAAAATTATATACAATATTAATTACCCATCACAGGAGCTATCAATCATGCTTTGGTCCATCCCTCTAGCTTTCTTAGTTTCCGAGATAATGGTGATTTAAAAATTAGGATCGAACCCTGAACGTCAGGTATCTAATTACACATCCACAAGATACTACCTAATAACATAAACGCAATAAAGTTTATTTGGCGTCTATATCTTAATTAGTTTAGGAGTTATTAAATTTATAATTAAATTACATTTTATCGGTATTCGAACCCTGGACACCAGAAACAAAATTATTTACAGTATTAGTTTGATGTGTTTAAAGGCGCTGTATGCAGGTACATCATCGATCTAAGTGATATATTTCAGTATACAGAGGAAAATTAAGGAAGTCATTAAAAGGTAGGGAATCGAAATAAGGACAACTGATTGAAAATTATATACAGTATTAATTACGCATCATAGGAGCTATCAACCATGCTTTGGTCCACTTCTCTATCTCTCTTAGTTTCCTAGACAATGACGATTTAAAAAATTAAGGATTGAACCCAGAACACCTGGTACCCAAATATACAACCTCAAGATACTACCTAATAACATAAACGCAATAAAGTTTATTCGGCGTCTTTATCTTAATTAGTTTAGGAGTGATTAAATTTATAATTAAATTACATTTTATCGGTATTCGAACCCTGGACACCAGAAACAACATTATTTACAATATTAGTTTGATATGTTTAAAGGTGCTGTATGCAGGTACATCATCGATCTAAGTGATATATTCTAGTATACAGAGGAAAATTAAGGAAGTCATTAAAAGATGGGGAATCGAAATAAGGACAACTGATTGAAAATTATATACAATATTAATTACCCATCACAGGAGCTATCAATCATGCTTTGGTCCATCCCTCTGGCTTTCTTAGTTTCCGAGATAATGGTGATTTAAAAATTAGGATCGAACCCTGAACGTCAGGTATCTAATTACACATCCACAAGATACTACCTAATAACGTAAACGCAATAAGGTTTATTTGGCGTCTTTATTTTAATTAGTTTAGGAGTTATTAAATTTATAATTAAATTACATTTTATCGGTATTCGAACCCTGGACACCAGAAACAAAATTATTTACAATATTAGTTTGATGTGTTTAAAGGCGCTGTATGCAGGTACATCATCGATCTAAGTGATATATTTCAGTATACAGAGGAAAATTAAGGAAGTCATTAAAAGATGGGGAATCGAAATAAGGACAACTGATTGAAAATTATATACAGTATTAATTACCCATCATAGGAGCTATCAATCATGCTTTGGTTCACCCCTCTATCTCTCTTAGTTTCCTAGATAATGACGATTTAAAAAATTAAGGATTGAACCCAGAAAACCTGGTACCCAAATATACACCCGCAAGATACTACCTAATAACAAAAACGCAATAAAGTTTATTCGGCGTCTTTATCTTAATTAGTTTACGAGTTATTAAATTTATAATTAAATTACATTTTATCGGTATTCGAACCCTGGACACCAGAAACAAAATTATTTACAATATTAGTTTGATATGTTTAAAGGGACTGTATGCAGTTACAGCATCAATCTAAGTGATATATTCTAGAGTATAGAGAAAAATAAGTAAGTGATTGAAAGATCGGGTTTCGAAGTAAGGACAAAGGATTGAAAGTTATATACAGTATTAATTGCTCATTACAGGAGCTATCAATCATGCTTTGGTCAATTCCTCTACCTCTCTTAGTTTCTGAGATAATGACGGCTTAAAAATTAGGCTCGAACCCAGAACGTCAGATATCTAATTACACATTCACAAGATACCACCTAATAACATAAACGCAATAAAGTTTATTCGGCGTCTTTATCTTAATTAGTTTACGAGTTATTAAATTTATAATTAAATTACATTTTATCGGTATCGAACCCTGGACACCAGAAACAAAATTATGTACAATATTAGTTTGATATGTTTAAAGGTGCTGTATGCAGTTACAGCATCAATCTAAGTGATATATTCTAGAGAATAGAAAAAATAAGTAAGTGAATGAAAGATCGGGATTCGAAGTAAGGACAACTGATTAAAAATTATATTTAGTATTAATTGCCCATCATAGGAGCTATCAATCATGCTTTGGTCAACTCCTATAAATCTCTTAGTTTCTGAGATAATGACGGCTTAAAAATTAGGCTCGAACCCAGAAAGTCAGGAATATAATTACACATACGCAAGATACTAGCTAATAACATAAACGCAGTAAAGTTTATTTGTCGTCTTTATCTTAATTAGTTTAGGAGTTATTAAATTTATAATTAAACTACATTTTATCGGTATTCGAACCCTGGACACCAGAAACAACATTATTTACAATATTAGTTTGATATGTTTAACGGTGCTGTATGCAGGTACATCATCGATCTAAGTGATATATTCTAGTATACAGAGGAAAATTAAGGAAGTCATTAAAAGATGGGGAATCGAAATAAGGACAACTGATTGAAAATTATATACAATATTAATTACCCATCATAGGAGCTATCAATCGTGCTTTGGTTCACCCCTCTATCTCTCTTAGTTTCCTAGATAATGACGATTTAAAAAATTAAGGATTGAACCCAGATTACCTGGTACCCAAATATACACCCACAAGATACTACCTAATAACAAAAACGCAACAAAGTTTATTCAGCGTCTTTATCTTAATTAGTTTAGGCGTTATTAAATTTATAATTAAATTACATTTTATCGGGATTCGAACCCTGGACACCAGAAACAAAATTATTTACAATATTAGTTTGATGTGTTTAATGGCGCTGTATGCAGGTACATCATTGATCTAAGTGATATATTCTAGTATACAGAGTAAAATTAAGGAAGTCATTAAAAGATGGGGAATCGAAATAAGGACAACTGATTGAAAATTATATGCAATATTAATTACCCATCACAGGAGCTATTAATCATGCTTTGGTCCATCCCTCTAGCTTTCTTAGTTTCCGAGATAATGGTGATTCAAAAATTAGGTTTGAACCCTGAACGTCAGGTATCTAATTACACATCCACAAGATACTACCTAATAACATAAACGCAATAAGATTTATTTGGCGTCTTTATTTTAATTAGTTTAGGAGTTATTAAATTTATAATTAAATTACATTTTATCGGTATTCGAACCCTGGACACCAGAAACAAAATTATTTACAATATTAGTTTGATGTGTTTAAAGGCGCTGTATGCAGGTACATCATCGATCTAAGTGATATATTTCAGTATACAGAGGAAAATTAAGGAAGTCATTAAAAGGTAGGGAATCGAAATAAGGACAACTGATTGAAAATTATATACAGTATTAATTACCCATCATAGGAGCTATCAACCATGCTTTGGTCCACTTCTCTATCTCTCTTAGTTTCCTAGATAATGACGATTTAAAAAATTAAGGATTTAACCCAGAACACCTGGTACCCAAGTATACAACCACAAGATACTACCTAATAACATAAACGCAATAAAGTTTATTCGGCGTCTTTATCTTAATTAGTTTAGGAGTGATTAAATTTATAATTAAATTACATTTTATCGGTATTCGAACCCTGGACACCAGAAACAAAATTATTTACAATATTAGTTTGATATGTTTAAAGGGACTGTATGCAGTTACAGCATCAATCTAAGTGATATATTCTAGAGTATAGAGCAAAATAAGTAAGTGATTGAAAGATCGGGATTCGAAGTAAGGACAAAGGATTGAAAGTTATATACAGTATTAATTGCTCTTTACAGGAGCTATCAATCATGCTTTGGTCAATTCCTCTAACTCTCTTAGTTTCTGAGATAATGACGGCTTAAAAATTAGGCTCGAACCCAGAACGTCAGATATCTAATTACACATTCACAAGATACCACCTAATAACATAAACGCAATATAGTTTATTTGGTGTCCTTATCTTAATTAGTTTAGGAGTTATTAAATTTATAATTAAATTACATTTTATCGGTATTCGAACCCTGGACACCAGAAGCAAAATTATGTACAATATTAGTTTGATATGTTTAAAGGTGCTTTATGCAGTTACAGCATCAATCTAAGTGATATATTCTGGAGAATAGAAAAAATAAGTAAGTGAATGAAAGATCGGGATTCGAAGTAAGGACAACTGATTGAAAATTATATACAATATTAATTACCCATCATAGGAGCTATCAATCATGCTTTGGTTCACCCCTCTATCTCTCTTAGTTTCCTAGATAATGACGATTTAAAAAATTAAGGATTGAACCCAGAACACCTGGTACCCAAATACACACCCACAAGATACTACCTAATAACAAAAACGCAATAAAGTTTATTCGGCGTCTTTATCTTAATTAGTTTAGGAGTTTTTAAATTTATAATTAAATTACATTTTATCGGTATTCGAACCCTGGACACCAGAAACAACATTATTTACAATATTAGTTTGATATGTTTAAAGGTGCTGTATGCAGGTACATCATCGATCTAAGTGATATATTCTAGTATACAGAGGAAAATTAAGGAAGTCATTAAAAGATGGGGAATCGAAATAAGGACAACTGATTGAAAATTATATACAATATTAATTACCCATCATAGGAGCTATCAACCATGCTTTGGTTCACCCCTCTATCTCTCTTAGTTTCTTAGATAATGACGATTTAAAAAATTAAGGATTGAACCCAGAACACCTGGTACCGAAATATACACCCACAAGATACTACCTAATAACAAAAACGCAACAAAGTTTATTCAGCGTCTTTATCTTAATTAGTTTAGGCGTTATTAAATTTATAATTAAATTACATTTTATCGGGATTCGAACCCTGGACACCAGAAACAAAATTATTTACAATATTAGTTTGATGTGTTTAATGGCGCTGTATGCAGGTACATCATCGATCTAAGTGATATATTCTAGTATACAGAGGAAAATTAAGGAAGTCATTAAAAGATGGGGAATCGAAATAAGGACAACTGATTGAAAATTATATACAGTATTAATTACTAATCATAGGAGCTATCAACCATGCTTTGGTCCACTTCTCTATCTCTCTTAGTTTCCTAGATAATGACGATTTAAAAAATTAAGGATTGAACCCAGAACACCTGGTACCCAAGTATACAACCACAAGATACTACCTAATAACATAAACGCAATAAAGTTTATTCGGCGTCTTTATCTTAATTAGTTTAGGAGTGATTAAATTTATAATTAAATTACATTTTATCGGTATTCGAACCCTGGACACCAGAAACAAAGTTATTTACAATATTAGTTTGATATGTTTAAAGGGACTGTATGCAGTTACAGCATCAATCTTAGTGATATATTCTAGAGTATAGAGAAAAATAAGTAAGTGATTGAAAGATCGGGATTCGAAGTAAGGACAAAGGATTGAAAGTTATATACAGTATTAATTGCTCTTTACAGGAGCTATCAATCATGCTTTGGTCAATTCCTCTACCTCTCTTAGTTTCTGAGATAATGACGGCTTAAAAATTAGGCTCGAATTCAGAACGTCAGATATCTAATTACACATTCACAAGATACCACCTAATAACATAAACGCAATAAAGTTTATTTGGTGTCCTTATCTTAATTAGTTTAGGAGTTATTCAATTTATAATTAAATTACATTTTATCGGTATTCGAACCCTGGACACCAGAAACAACATTATTTACAATATTAGTTTGATATGTTTAAAGGTGCTGTATGCAGGTACATCATCGATCTAAGTGATATATTCTAGTATACAGAGGAAAATTAAGGAAGTCATTAAAAGATAGGGAATCGAAATAAGGACAACTGATTGAAAATTATATACAATATTAATTACCCATCACAGGAGCTATCAATCATGCTTTGGTCCATCCCTCTAGCTTTCTTAGTTTCCGAGATAATGGTGATTTAGAAATGAGGATCGAACCCTTAACGTCAGGTATCTAATTACACATCCACAAGATACTACCTAATAACATAAACGCAATAAAGTTTATTTGGCGTCTATATCTTAATTAGTTTAGGAGTTATTAAATTTATAATTAAATTACATTTTATCGGTATTCGAACCCTGGACACCAGAAGCAAAATTATGTACAATATTAGTTTTATATGTTTAAAGGTGCTGTATGCAGTTACAGCATCAACCTAAGTGAAATATTCTAGAGAATAGAAAAGATAAGTAAGTGAATGAAAGATCGGGATTCGAAGTAAGGACAACTGATTGAAAATTATATACAGTATTAGTTACCCATCATAGGAGCTATCAACCATGCTTTGGTCCACTTCTCTATCTCTCTTAGTTTCCTAGATAATGACGATTTAAAAAATTAAGGATTGAACCCAGAACACCTGGTACCGAAATATACAACCACAAGATACTACCTAATAACATAAACGCAATAAAGTTTATTCGGCGTCTTTATCTTAATTATTTTAGGAGTGATTAAATTTATAATTAAATAACATTTTATCGGTATTCGAACCCTGGACACCAGAAACAAAATTATTTACAATATTAGTTTGCTATGTTTAAAGGGACTGTATGCAGTTACAGCATCAATCTAAGTGATATATTCTAGAGTATAGAGAAAAATTAGTAAGTGATTGAAAGATCGGGATTCGAAGTAAGGACAAAGGATTGAAAGTTATATACAGTATTAATTGCTCTTTACAAGAGCTATCAATCATGCTTTGGTCAATTCCTCTACCTCTCTTAGTTTCTGAGATAATGACGGCTTAAAAATTAGGCTCGAACCCAGAACGTCAGATATCTAATTACACATTCACAAGATACCACCTAATAACATAAAC
This sequence comes from Deroplatys truncata, assembly GCA_030765065.1. NCBI lineage: Eukaryota > Metazoa > Arthropoda > Insecta > Mantodea > Mantidae > Deroplatys > Deroplatys truncata. Next base: position 376,843,029 of record CM060990.1, read on the forward strand.
GCAATAAAGTTTATTTGGTGTCCTTACGTTAATTAGTTTAGGAGTTATTAAATTTATAATTAAATTACATTTTATCGGTATTCGAACCCTGGACACCAGAAGCAAAATTATGTACAATATTAGTTTGATATGTTTAAAGGTGCTGTATGCAGTTACAGCATCAATCTAAGTGATATATTCTAGAGAATAGAAAAAATAAGTAAGTGAATGAAAGATCGGGATTCGAAGTAAGGACAACTGATTAAAAATTATATACAGTATTAATTGCACATCATAGGAGCTATCAATCATGCTTTGGTCAACTCCTATATATCTCTTAGTTTCTGAGATAATGACGGCTTAAGAATTAGGCTCGAACCCAGAAAGTCAGGTATATAATTACACATACACAAGATACTAGCTAATAACATAAACGCAGTAAAGTTTACTTGTCGTCTTTATCTTAATTAGTTTAGGAGTTATTAAATTTATAATTAACTTACATTTTATCGGTATTCGAACCCTGGACACCAGAAACAACATTATTTACAATATTAGTTTGATATGTTTAAAGGTGCTGTATGCAGGTACATCATCGATCTAAGTGATATATTCTAGTATACAGAGGAAAATTAAGGAAGTCATTAAAAGATGGGGAATCGAAATAAGGACAACTGATTCAAAATTATATACAATATTAATTACCCATCACAGGAGCTATCAATCATGCTTTGGTCCATCCCTCTGGCTTTCTTAGTTTCCGAGATAATGGTGATTTAAAAATTAGGATCGAACCCTGAACGTCAGGTATCTAATTACACATCCACAAGATACTACCTAATAACGTAAACGCAATAAGGTTTATTTGGCGTCTTTATTTTAATTAGTTTAGGAGTTATTAAATTTATAATTAAATTACATTTTATCGGTATTCGAACCCTGGACACCAGAAACAAAATTATTTACAATATTAGTTTGATGTGTTTAAAGGCGCTGTATGCAGGTACATCATCGATCTAAGTGATATATTTCAGTATACAGAGGAAAATTAAGGAAGTCATTAAAAGATGGGGAATCGAAATAAGGACAACTGATTGAAAATTATATACAGTATTAATTACCCATCATAGGAGCTATCAATCATGCTTTGGTTCACCCCTCTATCTCTCTTAGTTTCCTAGATAATGACGATTTAAAAAATTAAGGATTGAACCCAGAAAACCTGGTACCCAAATATACACCCGCAAGATACTACCTAATAACAAAAACGCAATAAAGTTTATTCGGCGTCTTTATCTTAATTAGTTTACGAGTTATTAAATTTATAATTAAATTACATTTTATCGGTATTCGAACCCTGGACACCAGAAACAAAATTATTTACAATATTAGTTTGATATGTTTAAAGGGACTGTATGCAGTTACAGCATCAATCTAAGTGATATATTCTAGAGTATAGAGAAAAATAAGTAAGTGATTGAAAGATCGGGTTTCGAAGTAAGGACAAAGGATTGAAAGTTATATACAGTATTAATTGCTCATTACAGGAGCTATCAATCATGCTTTGGTCAATTCCTCTACCTCTCTTAGTTTCTGAGATAATGACGGCTTAAAAATTAGGCTCGAACCCAGAACGTCAGATATCTAATTACACATTCACAAGATACCACCTAATAACATAAACGCAATAAAGTTTATTCGGCGTCTTTATCTTAATTAGTTTACGAGTTATTAAATTTATAATTAAATTACATTTTATCGGTATCGAACCCTGGACACCAGAAACAAAATTATGTACAATATTAGTTTGATATGTTTAAAGGTGCTGTATGCAGTTACAGCATCAATCTAAGTGATATATTCTAGAGAATAGAAAAAATAAGTAAGTGAATGAAAGATCGGGATTCGAAGTAAGGACAACTGATTAAAAATTATATACAGTATTAATTGCCCATCATAGGAGCTATCAATCATGCTTTGGTCAACTCCTATAAATCTCTTAGTTTCTGAGATAATGACGGCTTAAAAATTAGGCTCGAACCCAGAAAGTCAGGTATATAATTACACATACACAAGATACTAGCTAATAACATAAACGCAGTAAAGTTTATTTGTCGTCTTTATCTTAATTAGTTTAGGAGTTATTAAATTTATAATTAAACTACATTTTATCGGTATTCGAACCCTGGACACCAGAAACAACATTATTTACAATATTAGTTTGATATGTTTAACGGTGCTGTATGCAGGTACATCATCGATCTAAGTGATATATTCTAGTATACAGAGGAAAATTAAGGAAGTCATTAAAAGATGGGGAATCGAAATAAGGACAACTGATTGAAAATTATATACAATATTAATTACCCATCATAGGAGCTATCAATCGTGCTTTGGTTCACCCCTCTATCTCTCTTAGTTTCCTAGATAATGACGATTTAAAAAATTAAGGATTGAACCCAGAACACCTGGTACCCAAATATACACCCACAAGATACTACCTAATAACAAAAACGCAACAAAGTTTATTCAGCGTCTTTATCTTAATTAGTTTAGGCGTTATTAAATTTATAATTAAATTACATTTTATCGGGATTCGAACCCTGGACACCAGAAACAAAATTATTTACAATATTAGTTTGATGTGTTTAATGGCGCTGTATGCAGGTACATCATCGATCTAAGTGATATATTCTAGTATACAGAGGAAAATTAAGGAAGTCATTAAAAGATGGGGAATCGAAATAAGGACAACTGATTGAAAATTATATACAATATTAATTACCCATCACAGGAGCTATCAATCATGCTTTGGTCCATCCCTCTAGCTTTCTTAGTTTCCGAGATAATGGTGATTTAAAAATTAGGATCGAACCCTGAACGTCAGGTATCTAATTACACATCCACAAGATACTACCTAATAACATAAACGCAATAAGGTTTATTTGGCGTCTTTATTTTAATTAGTTTAGGAGTTATTAAATTTATAATTAAATTACATTTTATCGGTATTCGAACCCTGGACACCAGAAACAAAATTATTTACAATATTAGTTTGATGTGTTTAATGGCGCTGTATGCAGGTACATCATCGATCTAAGTGATATATTTCAGTATACAGAGGAAAGTTAAGGAAGTCATTAAAAGGTAGGGAATCGAAATAAGGACAACTGATTGAAAATTATATACAGTATTAATTCCCCATCATAGGAGCTATCAACCGTCCTTTGGTCTGCTTCTCTATCTCTCTTAGTTTCCTAGATAATGACGATTTAAAAAATTAAGGATTGAACCCAGAACACCTGGTACCCAAGTATACAACCACAAGATACTACCTAATAACATAAACGCAATAAAGTTTATTCGGCGTCTTTATCTTAATTAGTTTAGGAGTGATTAAATTTATAATTAAATTACATTTTATCGGTATTCGAACCCTGGACACCAGAAACAAAATTATTTACAATATTAGTTTGATATGTTTAAAGGGACTGTACGCAGTTACAGCATCAATCTAAGTGATATATTCTAGAGTATAGAGAAAAATAAGTAAGTGATTGAAAGATCGGGATTCGAAGTAAGGACAAAGGATTGAAAGTTATATACAGTATTAATTGCTCTTTACAGGAGCTATCAATCATGCTTTGGTCAATTCCTCTACCTCTCTTAGTTTCTGAGATAATGACGGCTTAAAAATTAGGCTCGAACCCAGAACGTCAGATATCTAATTACACATTCACAAGATACCACCTAATAACATAAACGCAATAAAGTTTATTTGGTGTCCTTATCTTAATTAGTTTAGGAGTTATTAAATTTATAATTAAATTACATTTTATCGGTATTCGAACCCTGGACACCAGAAGCAAAATTATGTACAATATTAGTTTGATATGTTTAAAGGTGCTGTATGCAGTTACAGCATCAATCTAAGTGATATATTCTAGAGAATAGAAAAAATAAGTAAGTGAATGAAAGATCGGGATTCGAAGTAAGGACAACTGATTAAAAATTATATACAGTATTAATTGCCCATCATAGGAGCTATCAATCATGCTTTGGTCAACTCCTCTAAATCTCTTAGTTTCTGAGATAATGACGGCTTAAAAATTAGGCTCGAATCCAGAAAGTCAGGTATCTAGTTACACATACACAAGATACTAGCTAATAACATAAACGCAGTAAAGTTTATTTGTCGTCTTTATCTTAATTAGTTTAATAGTTATTAAATTTATAATTAAATTACATTTTATCGGTATTCGAACCCTGGACACCAGAAGCAAAATTATGTACAATATTAGTTTGATATGTTTAAAGGTGCTGTATGCAGTTACAGCATCAATCTAAGTGATATATTCTAGAGAATAGAAAAAATAAGTAAGTGAATGAAAGATCGGGATTCGAAGTAAGGACAACTGATTAAAAATTATATACAGTATTAATTGCCCATCATAGGAGCTATCAATCATGCTTTGGTCAACTCCTATAAATCTCTTAGTTTCTGAGATAATGACGGCTTAAAAATTAGGCTGGAACCCAGAAAGTCAGGTATATAATTACACATACACAAGATACTAGCTAATAACATAAACGCAGTAAAGTTTATTTGTCGTCTTTATCTTAATTAGTTTAGGAGTTATTAAATTTATAATTAAATTACATTTTATCGGTATTCGAACCCTGGACACCAGAAACAACATTATTTACAATATTAGTTTGATATGTTTAAAGGTGCTGTATGCAGGTACATCATCGATCTAAGTGATATATTCTAGTATACAGAGGAAAATTAAGGAAGTCATTAAAAGATGGGAATCGAAATAAGGACAACTGATTGAAAATTATATACAATATTAATTACCCATCATAGCAGCTATCAATCATGCTTTGGTTCACCCCTCTATCTCTCTTAGTTTCCTAGATAATGACGATTTAAAAAATTAAGGATTGAACCCAGAACACCTGGTACCCAAGTATACACCCACAAGATACTGCCTAATAACAAAAACGCAACAAAGTTTATTCAGCGTCTTTATCTTAATTAGTTTAGGCGTTATTAAATTTATAATTAAATTACATTTTATCGGGATTCGAACCCTGGACACCAGAAACAAAATTATTTACAATATTAGTTTGATGTTTTTAATGGCGCTGTATGCAGGTACATCATCGATCTAAGTGATATATTCTAGTATACAGAGGAAAATTAAGGAAGTCATTAAAAGATGGGGAATCGAAATAAGGACAACTAATTGAAAATTATATACAATATTAATTACCCATCACAGGAGCTATCAATCATGCTTTGGTCCATCCCTCTAGCTGTCTTAGTTTCCGAGATAATGGCGATTTAAGAATTAGGATCGAACCCTGAACGTCAGGTATCTAATTACACATCCACAAGATACTACCTAATAACATAAACGCAATAAGGTTTATTTGGCGTCTTTATTTTAATTACTTTAGGAGTTATTAAGTTTATAATTAAATTACATTTTATCGGTATTCGAACCCTGGACACCAGAAACAAAATTATTTACAATATTAGTTTGATGTGTTTAAAGGCGCTGTATGCAGGTACATCATCGATCTAAGTGGTATATTTCAGTATACAGAGGAAAATTAAGGAAGTCATTAAAAGGTAGGGAATCGAAATAAGGACAACTGATTGAAAATTATATACAGTATTAATTACCCATCATAGGAGCTATCAACCATGCTTTGGTCCACTTCTCTATCTCTCTTAGTTTCCTAGATAATGACGATTTAAAAAATTAAGGATTGAACCCAAAACACCTGGTACCCAAGTATACAACCACAAGATACTACCTAATAACATAAACGCAATAAAGTTTATTCGGCGTCTTTATCTTAATTAGTTTAGGAGTGATTAAATTTATAATTAAATTACATTTTATCGGTATTCGAACCCTGGACACCAGAAACAAAATTATTTACAATATTAGTTTGATATGTTTAAAGGGACTGTATGCAGTTACAGCATCAATCTAAGTGATATATTCTAGAGTATAGAGAAAAATAAGTAAGTGATTGAAAGATCGGGATTCGAAGTAAGGACAAAGGATTGAAAGTTATATACAGTATTAATTGCCCTTTACAAGAGCTATCAATCATGCTTTGGTCAATTCCTCTACCTCTCTTAGTTTCTGAGATAATGACGGCTTAAAAATTAGGCTCGAACCCAGAACGTCAGATATCTAATTACACATTTACAAGATACCACCTAATAACATAAACGCAATAAAGTTTATTTGGTGTCCTTATCTTAATTAGTTTAGGAGTTATTAAATTTATAATTAAATTACATTTTATCGGTATTCGAACCCTGGACACCAGAAGCAAAATTATGTACAATATTAGTTTGATATGTTAAAAGGTGCTGTATGCAGTTACAGCATCAATCTAAGTGATATATTCTAGAGAATAGAAAAAATAAGTAAGTGAATGAAAGATCGGGATTCGAAGTAAGGACAACTGATTAAAAATTATATACAGTATTAATTGCCCATCATAGGAGCTATCAATCATGCTTTGGTCAACTCCTATAAATCTCTTAGTTTCTGAGATAATGACGGCTTAAAAATTAGGCTCGAACCCAGAAAGTCAGGTATATAATTACACATACACAAGATACTAGCTAATAACATAAACGCAGTAAAGTTTATTTGTCGTCTTTATCTTAATTAGTTTAGGAGTTATTAAATTTATAATTAAATTACATTTTATCGGTATTCGAACCCTGGACACCAGAAACAACATTATTTACAATATTAGTTTGATATGTTTAAAGGTGCTGTATGCAGGTACATCATCGATCTAAGTGATATATTCTAGTATACAGAGGAAAATTAAGGAAGTCATTAAAAGATGGGGAATCGAAATAAGGACAACTGATTGAAAATTATATACAATATTAATTACCCATCACAGGAGCTATCAATCGTGCTTTGGTCCATCCCTCTAGCTTTCTTAGTTTCCGAGATAATGGTGATTTAAAAATTAGGATCGAACCCTGAACGTCAGGTATCTAATTACACATCCACAAGATACTACCTAATAACATAAACGCAATAAGGTTTATTTGGCGTCTTTATTTTAATTAGTTTAGGAGTTATTAAATGTATAATTAAATTACATTTTATCGGTATTCGAACCCTGGACACCAGAAACAAAATTATTTACAATATTAGTTTGATGTGTTTAAAGGCGCTGTATGCAGGTACATCATCGATCTCAGTGATATATTTCAGTATACAGAGGAAAATTAAGGAAGTCATTAAAAGGTAGGGAATCGAAATAAGGACAACTGATTGAAAATTATATACAGTATTAATTACCCATCATAGGAGCTATCAACCATGCTTTGGTCCACTTCTCTATCTCTCTTAGTTTTCTAGATAATGACGATTTAAAAAATTAAGGATTGAACCCGGAACACCTGGTACCCAAGTATACAACCACAAGATACTACCTAATAACATAAACGCAATAAAGTTTATTCGGCGTCTTTATCTTAATTAGTTTAGGAGTGATTAAATTTATAATTAAATTACATTTTATCGGTATTCGAACCCTGGACACCAGAAACAACATTATTTACAATATTAGTTTGATATGTTTAAAGGGACTGTATGCAGTTACAGCATCAATCTAAGTGATATATTCTAGAGAATAGAAAAAATAAGTAAGTGAATGAAAGATCGGGATTCGAAGTAAGGACAACTGATTAAAAATTACATGCAATATTAATTACCCATCACAGGAGCTATCAATCATGCTTTGGTCCATCCCTCTAGCTTTCTTAGTTTCCGAGATAATGGTGATTTAAAAATTAGGTTTGAACCCTGAACGTCAGGTATCTAATTACACATCCACAAGATACTACCTAATAACATAAACGCAATAAGATTTATTTGGCGTCTTTAGTTTAATTAGTTTAGGAGTTATTAAATTTATAATTAAATTACATTTTATCGGTATTCGAACCCTGGACACCAGAAACAAAATTATTTACAATATTAGTTTGATGTGTTTAAAGGCGCTGTATGCAGGTACATCATGTATCTAAGTGATATATTCTAGTATACAGAGGAAAATTAAGGAAGTCATTAAAAGATGGGGAATCGAAATAAGGACAACTGATTGAAAATTATATACAATATTAATTACCCATCATAGGAGCTATCAATCATGCTTTGGTTCACCCCTCTATCTCTCTTAGTTTCCTAGATAATGACGATTTAAAAAATTAAGGATTGAACCCAGAACACCTGGTACCCAAATATACACTTACAAGATACTACCTAATAACAAAAACGCAATAAAGTTTATTCGGCGTCTTTATCTTAATTAGTTTAGGCGTTATTAAATTTATAATTAAATTACATTTTATCGGTATTCGAACCCTGGACACCAGAAACAAAATTATTTACAATATTAGTTTAATGTGTTTAATGGCGCTGTATGCAGGTACATCATCGATCTAAGTGATATATTCTAGTATACAGAGGAAAATTAAGGAAGTCATTAAAAGATAGGGAATCGAAATAAGGACAACTGATTGAAAATTATATACAATATTAATTACCCATCACAGGAGCTATCAATCATGCTTTGGTCCATCCCTCGACCTTTCTTAGATTCCGAGATAATGGTGATTTAAAAATTAGGCTCGAACCCAGAAAGTCAGGTATATAATTACACATACACAAGATACTAGCTAATAACATAAACGCAGTAAAGTTTATTTGTCGTCTTTATCTTAATTAGTTTAGGAGTTATTAAATTTAAAATTAAATTACATTTTATCGGTATTCGAACCCTGGACACCAGAAACAACATTATTTACAATATTAGTTTGATATGTTTAAAGGTGCTGTATGCAGGTACATCATCGATCTAAGTGATATATTCTAGTATACAGAGGAAAATTAAGGAAGTCATTAAAAGATGGGGAATCGAAATAAGGACAACTGATTGAAAATTATATACAATATTAATTACCCATCACAGGAGCTATCAATCATGCTTTGGTCCATCCCTCTGGCTTTCTTAGTTTCCGAGATAATGGTGATTTAAAAATTAGGATCGAACCCTGAACGTCAGGTATCTAATTACACATTCACAAGATACTACCTAATAACGTAAACGCAATAAGGTTTATTTGGCGTCTTTATTTTAATTAGTTTAGGAGTTATTAAATTTATAATTAAATTACATTTTATCGGTATTCGAACCCTGGACACCAGAAACAGAATTATTTACAATATTAGTTTGATGTGTTTAAAGGCGCTGTATGCAGGTACATCATCGATCTAAGTGATATATTTCAGTATACAGAGGAAAATTAAGGAAGTCATTAAAAGGTAGGGAATCGAAATAAGGACAACTCATTGAAAATTATATACAGTATTAATTACCCATCATAGGAGCTATCAACCATGCTTTGGTCCACTTCTCTATCTCTCTTAGTTTCCTAGATAATGACGATTTAAAAAATTAAGGATTGAACCCAGAACACCTGGTACCCAAGTATACAACCACAAGATACTACCTAATAACATAAACGCAATAAAGTTTATTCGGCGTCTTTATCTTAATTAGTTTAGGAGTGATTAAATTTATAATTAAATTACATTTTATCGGTATTCGAACCCTGGACACCAGAAACAAAATTATTTACAATATTAGTTTGATATGTTTAAAGGGACTGTATGCAGTTACAGCATCAATCTAAGTGATATAGTCTAGAGTATAGAGAAAAATAAGTAAGTGTTTGAAAGATCGGGATTCGAAGTAAGGACAAAGGATTGAAAGTTATATACAGTATTAATTGCTCTTTACAGGAGCTATCAATCATGCTTTGGTCAATTCCTCTACCTCTCTTAGTTTCTGAGATAATGACGGCTTAAAAATTAGGCTCGAACCCAGAACGTCAGATATCTAATTACACATTTACAAGATACCACCTAATAACATAAACGCAATAAAGTTTATTTGTCGTCTTTATCTTAATTAGTTTAGGAGTTATTAAATTTATAATTAAATTACATTTTATCGGTATTCGAACCCTGGACACCAGAAGCAAAATTATGTACAATATTAGTTTGATATGTTTAAAGGTGCTGTATGCAGTTACAGCATCAATCTAAGTGATATATTCTAGAGAATAGAAAAAATAAGTAAGTGAATGAAAGATCGGGATTCGAAGTAAGGACAACTGATTAAAAATTATATACAGTATTAATTGCCCATCATAGGAGCTATCAATCATGCTTTGGTCAACTCCTATAAATCTCTTAGTTTCTGAGATAATGACGGCTTAAAAATTAGGCTGGAACCCAGAAAGTCAGGTATATAATTACACATACACAAGATACTAGCTAATAACATAAACGCAGTAAAGTTTATTTGTCGTCTTTATCTTAATTAGTTTAGGAGTTATTAAATTTATAATTAAACTACATTTTATCGGTATTCGAACCCTGGACACCAGAAACAACATTATTTACAATATTAGTTTGATATGTTTAACGGTGCTGTATGCAGGTACATCATCGATCTAAGTGATATATTCTAGTATACAGAGGAAAATTAAGGAAGTCATTAAAAGATGGGGAATCGAAATAAGGACAACTGATTGAAAATTATATACAATATTAATTACCCATCATAGGAGCTATCAATCGTGCTTTGGTTCACCCCTCTATCTCTCTTAGTTTCCTAGATAATGACGATTTAAAAAATTAAGGATTGAACCCAGAACACCTGGTACCCAAATATACACCCACAAGATACTACCTAATAACAAAAACGCAACAAAGTTTATTCAGCGTCTTTATCTTAATTAGTTTAGGCGTTATTAAATTTATAATTAAATTACATTTTATCGGGATTCGAACCCTGGACACCAGAAACAAAATTATTTACAATATTAGTTTGATGTGTTTAATGGCGCTGTATGCAGGTACATCATCGATCTAAGTGATATATTCTAGTATACAGAGTAAAATTAAGGAAGTCATTAAAAGATGGGGAATCGAAATAAGGACAACTGATTGAAAATTATATGCAATATTAATTACCCATCACAGGAGCTATCAATCATGCTTTGGTCCATCCCTCTAGCTTTCTTAGTTTCCGAGATAATGGTGATTTAAAAATTAGGTTTGAACCCTGAACGTCAGGTATCTAGTTACACATCCACAAGATACTACCTAATAACATAAACGCAATAAGATTTATTTGGCGTCTTTATTTTAATTAGTTTAGGAGTTATTAAATTTATAATTAAATTACATTTTATCGGTATTCGAACCCTGGACACCAGAAACAAAATTATTTACAATATTAGTTTGATGTGTTTAAAGGCGCTGTATGCAGGTACATCATCGATCTAAGTGATATATTTCAGTATACAGAGGAAAATTAAGGAAGTCATTAAAAGGTAGGGAATCGAAATAAGGACAACTGATTGAAAATTATATACAGTATTAATTACCCATCATAGGAGCTATCAACCATGCTTTGGTCCACTTCTCTATCTCTCTTAGTTTCCTAGATAATGACGATTTAAAAAATTAAGGATTGAACCCAGAACACCTGGTACCCAAGTATACAACCACAAGATACTACCTAATAACATAAACGCAATAAAGTTTATTCGGCGTCTTTATCTTAATTAGTTTAGGAGTGATTAAATTTATAATTAAATTACATTTTATCGGTATTCGAACCCTGGACACCAGAAACAAAATTATTTACAATATTAGTTTGATATGTTTAAAGGGACTGTATGCAGTTACAGCATCAATCTAAGTGATATAGTCTAGAGTATAGAGAAAAATAAGTAAGTGATTGAAAGATCGGGATTCGAAGTAAGGACAAAGGATTGAAAGTTATATACAGTATTAATTGCCCTTTACAAGAGCTATCAATCATGCTTTGGTCAATTCCTCTACCTCTCTTAGTTTCTGAGATAATGACGGCTTAAAAATTAGGCTCGAACCCAGAACGTCAGATATCTAATTACACATTTACAAGATACCACCTAATAACATAAACGCAATAAGGTTTATTTGGCGTCTTTATTTTAATTAGTTTAGGAGTTATTAAATTTATAATTAAATTACATTTTATCGGTATTCGAACCCTGGACACCAGAAGCAAAATTATGTACAATATTAGTTTGATATGTTAAAAGGTGCTGTATGCAGTTACAGCATCAATCTAAGTGATATATTCTAGAGAATAGAAAAAATAAGTAAGTGAATGAAAGATCGGGATTCGAAGTAAGGACAACTGATTAAAAATTATATACAGTATTAATTGCCCATCATAGGAGCTATCAATCATGCTTTGGTCAACTCCTATACATCTCTTAGTTTCTGAGATAATGACGGCTTAAAAATTAGGCTCGAACCCAGAAAGTCAGGTATATAATTACACATACACAAGACACTAGCTAATAACATAAACGCAGTAAAGTTTATTTGTCGTCTTTATCTTAATTAGTTTAGGAGTTATTAAATTTATAATTAAATTACATTTTATCGGTATTCGAACCCTGGACACCAGAAACAACATTATTTACAATATTAGTTTGATATGTTTAAAGGTGCTGTATGCAGGTACATCATCGATCTAAGTGATATATTCTAGTATACAGAGGAAAATTAAGGAAGTCATTAAAAGATGGGGAATCGAAATAAGGACAACTGATTGAAAATTATATACAATATTAATTACCCATCACAGGAGCTATCAATCGTGCTTTGGTCCATCCCTCTAGCTTTCTTAGTTTCCGAGATAATGGTGATTTAAAAATTAGGATCGAACCCTGAACGTCAGGTATCTAATTACACATCCACAAGATACTACCTAATAACATAAACGCAATAAGGTTTATTTGGCGTCTTTATTTTAATTAGTTTAGGAGTTATTAAATTTATAATTAAATTACATTTTATCGGTATTCGAACCCTGGACACCAGAAACAAAATTATTTACAATATTAGTTTGATGTGTTTAAAGGCGCTGTCGGCAGGTACATCATCGATCTCAGTGATATATTTCAGTATACAGAGGAAAATTAAGGAAGTCATTAAAAGGTAGGGAATCGAAATAAGGACAACTGATTGAAAATTATATACAGTATTAATTACCCATCATAGGAGCTATCAACCATGCTTTGGTGCACTTCTCTATCTCTCTTAGTTTTCTAGATAATGACGATTTAAAAAATTAAGGATTGAACCCGGAACACCTGGTACCCAAGTATACAACCACAAGATACTACCTAATAACATAAACGCAATAAAGTTTATTCGGCGTCTTTATCTTAATTAGTTTAGGAGTGATTAAATTTATAATTAAATTACATTTTATCGGTATTCGAACCCTGGACACCAGAAACAGAATTATTTACAATATTAGTTTGATATGTTTAAAGGGACTGTATGCAGTTACAGCATCAATCTAAGTGATATATTCTAGAGAATAGAAAAAATAAGTAAGTGAATGAAAGATCGGGATTCGAAGTAAGGACAACTGATTAAAAATTATATGCAATATTAATTACCCATCACAGGAGCTATCAATCATGCTTTGGTCCATCCCTCTAGCTTTCTTAGTTTCCGAGATAATGGTGATTTAAAAATTAGGTTTGAACCCTGAACGCCAGGTATCTAATTACACATCCATAAGATACTACCTAATAACATAAACGCAATAAGATTTATTTGGCGTCTTTAGTTTAATTAGTTTAGGAGTTATTAAATTTATAATTAAATTACATTTTATCGGTATTCGAACCCTGGACACCAGAAACAAAATTATTTACAATACTAGTTTGATGTGTTTAAAGGCGCTGTATGCAGGTACATCATCGATCTAAGTGATATATTCTAGTATACAGAGGAAAATTAAGGAAGTCATTAAAAGATGGGGAATCGAAATAAGGACAACTGATTGAAAATTATATACAATATTAATTACCCATCATAGGAGCTATCAATCATGCTTTGGTTCACCCCTCTATCTCTCTTAGTTTCCTAGATAATGACGATTTAAAAAATTAAGGATTGAACCCAGAACACCTGGTACCCAAATATACACTTACAAGATACTACCTAATAACAAAAACGCAATAAAGTTTATTCGGCGTCTTTATCTTAATTAGTTTAGGCGTTATTAAATTTATAATTAAATTACATTTTATCGGTATTCGAACCCTGGACACCAGAAACAAAATTATTTACAATATTAGTTTAATGTGTTTAATGGCGCTGTATGCAGGTACATCATCGATCTAAGTGATATATTCTAGTATACAGAGGAAAATTAAGGAAGTCATTAAAAGATAGGGAATCGAAATAAGGACAACTGATTGAAAATTATATACAATATTAATTACCCATCACAGGAGCTATCAATCATGCTTTGGTCCATCCCTCGACCTTTCTTAGTTTCCGAGATAATGGTGATTTAAAAATTAGGCTCGAACCCAGAAAGTCAGGTATATAATTACACATACACAAGATACTAGCTAATAACATAAACAAAGTAAAGTTTATTTGTCGTCTTTATCTTAATTAGTTTAGGAGTTATTAAATTTAAAATTAAATTACATTTTATCGGTATTCGAACCCTGGACACCAGAAACAACATTATTTACAATATTAGTTTGATATGTTTAAAGGTGCTGTATGCAGGTACATCATCGATCTAAGTGATATATTCTAGTATACAGAGGAAAATTAAGGAAGTCATTAAAAGATGGGGAATCGAAATAAGGACAACTGATTGAAAATTATATACAATATTAATTACCCATCACAGGAGCTATCAATCATGCTTTGGTCCATCCCTCTGGCTTTCTTAGTTTCCGAGATAATGGTGATTTAAAAATTAGGATCGAACCCTGAACGTCAGGTATCTAATTACACATTCACAAGATACTACCTAATAACGTAAACGCAATAAGGTTTATTTGGCGTCTTTATTTTAATTAGTTTAGGAGTTATTAAATTTATAATTAAATTACATTTTATCGGTATTCGAACCCTGGACACCAGAAACAAAATTATTTACAATATTAGTTTGATGTGTTTAAAGGCGCTGTATGCAGGTACATCATCGATCTAAGTGATATATTTCAGTATACAGAGGAAAATTAAGGAAGTCATTAAAAGGTAGGGAATCGAAATAAGGACAACTCATTGAAAATTATATACAGCATTAATTACCCATCATAGGAGCTATCAACCATGCTTTGGTCCACTTCTCTATCTCTCTTAGTTTCCTAGATAATGACGATTTAAAAAATTAAGGATTGAACCCAGAACACCTGGTACCCAAGTATACAACCACAAGATACTACCTAATAACATAAACGCAATAAAGTTTATTCGGCGTCTTTATCTTAATTAGTTTAGGAGTGATTAAATTTATAATTAAATTACATTTTATCGGTATTCGAACCCTGGACACCAGAAACAAAATTATATACAATATTAGTTTGATATGTTTAAAGGGACTGTATGCAGTTACAGCATCAATCTAAGTGATATAGTCTAGAGTATAGAGAAAAATAAGTAAGTGTTTGAAAGATCGGGATTCGAAGTAAGGACAAAGGATTGAAAGTTATATACAGTATTAATTGCTCTTTACAGGAGCTATCAATCATGCTTTGGTCAATTCCTCTACCTCTCTTAGTTTCTGAGATAATGACGGCTTAAAAATTAGGCTCGAACCCAGAACGTCAGATATCTAATTACACATTCACAAGATACCACCTAATAACATAAACGCAATAAAGTTTATTTGGTGTCCTTATCTTAATTAGTTTAGGAGTTATTCAATTTATAATTAAATTACATTTTATCGGTATTCGAACCCTGGACATCAGAAACAACATTATTTACAATATTAGTTTGATATGTTTAAAGGTGCTGTATGCAGGTACATCATCGATCTAAGTGATATATTCTAGTATACAGAGGAAAATTAAGGAAGTCATTAAAAGATGGGGAATCGAAATAAGGACAACTGATTGAAAATTATATACAATATTAATTACCCATCACAGGAGCTATCAATCGTGCTTTGGTCCATCCCTCTAGCTTTCTTAGTTTCCGAGATAATGGTGATTTAAAAATTAGGATCGAACCCTGAACGTCAGGTATCTAATTACACATCCACAAGATACTACCTAATAACATAAACGCAATAAGGTTTATTTGGCGTCTTTATTTTAATTAGTTTAGGAGTTATTAAATGTATAATTAAATTACATTTTATCGGTATTCGAACCCTGGACACCAGAAACAAAATTATTTACAATATTAGTTTGATGTGTTTAAAGGCGCTGTATGCAGGTACATCATCGATCTCAGTGATATATTTCAGTATACAGAGGAAAATTAAGGAAGTCATTAAAAGGTAGGGAATCGAAATAAGGACAACTGATTGAAAATTATATACAGTATTAATTACCCATCATAGGAGCTATCAACCATGCTTTGGTCCACTTCTCTATCTCTCTTAGTTTTCTAGATAATGACGATTTAAAAAATTAAGGATTGAACCCGGAACACCTGGTACCCAAGTATACAACCACAAGATACTACCTAATAACATAAACGCAATAAAGTTTATTCGGCGTCTTTATCTTAATTAGTTTAGGAGTGATTAAATTTATAATTAAATTACATTTTATCGGTATTCGAACCCTGGACACCAGAAACAACATTATTTACAATATTAGTTTGATATGTTTAAAGGGACTGTATGCAGTTACAGCATCAATCTAAGTGATATATTCTAGAGAATAGAAAAAATAAGTAAGTGAATGAAAGATCGGGATTCGAAGTAAGGACAACTGATTAAAAATTACATGCAATATTAATTACCCATCACAGGAGCTATCAATCATGCTTTGGTCCATCCCTCTAGCTTTCTTAGTTTCCGAGATAATGGTGATTTAAAAATTAGGTTTGAACCCTGAACGTCAGGTATCTAATTACACATCCACAAGATACTACCTAATAACATAAACGCAATAAGATTTATTTGGCGTCTTTAGTTTAATTAGTTTAGGAGTTATTAAATTTATAATTAAATTACATTTTATCGGTATTCGAACCCTGGACACCAGAAACAAAATTATTTACAATATTAGTTTGATGTGTTTAAAGGCGCTGTATGCAGGTACATCATGTATCTAAGTGATATATTCTAGTATACAGAGGAAAATTAAGGAAGTCATTAAAAGATGGGGAATCGAAATAAGGACAACTGATTGAAAATTATATACAATATTAATTACCCATCATAGGAGCTATCAATCATGCTTTGTTTCACCCCTCTATCTCTCTTAGTTTCCTAGATAATGACGATTTAAAAAATTAAGGATTGAACCCAGAACACCTGGTACCCAAATATACACTTACAAGATACTACCTAATAACAAAAACGCAATAAAGTTTATTCGGCGTCTTTATCTTAATTAGTTTAGGCGTTATTAAATTTATAATTAAATTACATTTTATCGGTATTCGAACCCTGGACACCAGAAACAAAATTATTTACAATATTAGTTTAATGTGTTTAATGGCGCTGTATGCAGGTACATCATCGATCTAAGTGATATATTCTAGTATACAGAGGAAAATTAAGGAAGTCATTAAAAGATAGGGAATCGAAATAAGGACAACTGATTGAAAATTATATACAATATTAATTACCCATCACAGGAGCTATCAATCATGCTTTGGTCCATCCCTCGACCTTTCTTAGATTCCGAGATAATGGTGATTTAAAAATTAGGCTCGAACCCAGAAAGTCAGGTATATAATTACACATACACAAGATACTAGCTAATAACATAAACGCAGTAAAGTTTATTTGTCGTCTTTATCTTAATTAGTTTAGGAGTTATTAAATTTAAAATTAAATTACATTTTATCGGTATTCGAACCCTGGACACCAGAAACAACATTATTTACAATATTAGTTTGATATGTTTAAAGGTGCTGTATGCAGGTACATCATCGATCTAAGTGATATATTCTAGTATACAGAGGAAAATTAAGGAAGTCATTAAAAGATGGGGAATCGAAATAAGGACAACTGATTGAAAATTATATACAATATTAATTACCCATCACAGGAGCTATCAATCATGCTTTGGTCCATCCCTCTGGCTTTCTTAGTTTCCGAGATAATGGTGATTTAAAAATTAGGATCGAACCCTGAACGTCAGGTATCTAATTACACATTCACAAGATACTACCTAATAACGTAAACGCAATAAGGTTTATTTGGCGTCTTTATTTTAATTAGTTTAGGAGTTATTAAATTTATAATTAAATTACATTTTATCGGTATTCGAACCCTGGACACCAGAAACAGAATTATTTACAATATTAGTTTGATGTGTTTAAAGGCGCTGTATGCAGGTACATCATCGATCTAAGTGATATATTTCAGTATACAGAGGAAAATTAAGGAAGTCATTAAAAGGTAGGGAATCGAAATAAGGACAACTCATTGAAAATTATATACAGTATTAATTACCCATCATAGGAGCTATCAACCATGCTTTGGTCCACTTCTCTATCTCTCTTAGTTTCCTAGATAATGACGATTTAAAAAATTAAGGATTGAACCCAGAACACCTGGTACCCAAGTATACAACCACAAGATACTACCTAATAACATAAACGCAATAAAGTTTATTCGGCGTCTTTATCTTAATTAGTTTAGGAGTGATTAAATTTATAATTAAATTACATTTTATCGGTATTCGAACCCTGGACACCAGAAACAAAATTATTTACAATATTAGTTTGATATGTTTAAAGGGACTGTATGCAGTTACAGCATCAATCTAAGTGATATAGTCTAGAGTATAGAGAAAAATAAGTAAGTGTTTGAAAGATCGGGATTCGAAGTAAGGACAAAGGATTGAAAGTTATATACAGTATTAATTGCTCTTTACAGGAGCTATCAATCATGCTTTGGTCAATTCCTCTACCTCTCTTAGTTTCTGAGATAATGACGGCTTAAAAATTAGGCTCGAACCCAGAACGTCAGATATCTAATTACACATTTACAAGATACCACCTAATAACATAAACGCAATAAAGTTTATTTGTCGTCTTTATCTTAATTAGTTTAGGAGTTATTAAATTTATAATTAAATTACATTTTATCGGTATTCGAACCCTGGACACCAGAAGCAAAATTATGTACAATATTAGTTTGATATGTTTAAAGGTGCTGTATGCAGTTACAGCATCAATCTAAGTGATATATTCTAGAGAATAGAAAAAATAAGTAAGTGAATGAAAGATCGGGATTCGAAGTAAGGACAACTGATTAAAAATTATATACAGTATTAATTGCCCATCATAGGAGCTATCAATCATGCTTTGGTCAACTCCTATAAATCTCTTAGTTTCTGAGATAATGACGGCTTAAAAATTAGGCTGGAACCCAGAAAGTCAGGTATATAATTACACATACACAAGATACTAGCTAATAACATAAACGCAGTAAAGTTTATTTGTCGTCTTTATCTTAATTAGTTTAGGAGTTATTAAATTTATAATTAAACTACATTTTATCGGTATTCGAACCCTGGACACCAGAAACAACATTATTTACAATATTAGTTTGATATGTTTAACGGTGCTGTATGCAGGTACATCATCGATCTAAGTGATATATTCTAGTATACAGAGGAAAATTAAGGAAGTCATTAAAAGATGGGGAATCGAAATAAGGACAACTGATTGAAAATTATATACAATATTAATTACCCATCATAGGAGCTATCAATCGTGCTTTGGTTCACCCCTCTATCTCTCTTAGTTTCCTAGATAATGACGATTTAAAAAATTAAGGATTGAACCCAGAACACCTGGTACCCAAATATACACCCACAAGATACTACCTAATAACAAAAACGCAACAAAGTTTATTCAGCGTCTTTATCTTAATTAGTTTAGGCGTTATTAAATTTATAATTAAATTACATTTTATCGGGATTCGAACCCTGGACACCAGAAACAAAATTATTTACAATATTAGTTTGATGTGTTTAATGGCGCTGTATGCAGGTACATCATCGATCTAAGTGATATATTCTAGTATACAGAGTAAAATTAAGGAAGTCATTAAAAGATGGGGAATCGAAATAAGGACAACTGATTGAAAATTATATGCAATATTAATTACCCATCACAGGAGCTATCAATCATGCTTTGGTCCATCCCTCTAGCTTTCTTAGTTTCCGAGATAATGGTGATTTAAAAATTAGGTTTGAACCCTGAACGTCAGGTATCTAGTTACACATCCACAAGATACTACCTAATAACATAAACGCAATAAGATTTATTTGGCGTCTTTATTTTAATTAGTTTAGGAGTTATTAAATTTATAATTAAATTACATTTTATCGGTATTCGAACCCTGGACACCAGAAACAAAATTATTTACAATATTAGTTTGATGTGTTTAAAGGCGCTGTATGCAGGTACATCATCGATCTAAGTGATATATTTCAGTATACAGAGGAAAATTAAGGAAGTCATTAAAAGGTAGGGAATCGAAATAAGGACAACTGATTGAAAATTATATACAGTATTAATTACCCATCATAGGAGCTATCAACCATGCTTTGGTCCACTTCTCTATCTCTCTTAGTTTCCTAGATAATGACGATTTAAAAAATTAAGGATTGAACCCAGAACACCTGGTACCCAAGTATACAACCACAAGATACTACCTAATAACATAAACGCAATAAAGTTTATTCGGCGTCTTTATCTTAATTAGTTTAGGAGTGATTAAATTTATAATTAAATTACATTTTATCGGTATTCGAACCCTGGACACCAGAAACAAAATTATTTACAATATTAGTTTGATATGTTTAAAGGGACTGTATGCAGTTACAGCATCAATCTAAGTGATATAGTCTAGAGTATAGAGAAAAATAAGTAAGTGATTGAAAGATCGGGATTCGAAGTAAGGACAAAGGATTGAAAGTTATATACAGTATTAATTGCCCTTTACAAGAGCTATCAATCATGCTTTGGTCAATTCCTCTACCTCTCTTAGTTTCTGAGATAATGACGGCTTAAAAATTAGGCTCGAACCCAGAACGTCAGATATCTAATTACACATTTACAAGATACCACCTAATAACATAAACGCAATAAGGTTTATTTGGCGTCTTTATTTTAATTAGTTTAGGAGTTATTAAATTTATAATTAAATTACATTTTATCGGTATTCGAACCCTGGACACCAGAAGCAAAATTATGTACAATATTAGTTTGATATGTTAAAAGGTGCTGTATGCAGTTACAGCATCAATCTAAGTGATATATTCTAGAGAATAGAAAAAATAAGTAAGTGAATGAAAGATCGGGATTCGAAGTAAGGACAACTGATTAAAAATTATATACAGTATTAATTGCCCATCATAGGAGCTATCAATCATGCTTTGGTCAACTCCTATACATCTCTTAGTTTCTGAGATAATGACGGCTTAAAAATTAGGCTCGAACCCAGAAAGTCAGGTATATAATTACACATACACAAGACACTAGCTAATAACATAAACGCAGTAAAGTTTATTTGTCGTCTTTATCTTAATTAGTTTAGGAGTTATTAAATTTATAATTAAATTACATTTTATCGGTATTCGAACCCTGGACACCAGAAACAACATTATTTACAATATTAGTTTGATATGTTTAAAGGTGCTGTATGCAGGTACATCATCGATCTAAGTGATATATTCTAGTATACAGAGGAAAATTAAGGAAGTCATTAAAAGATGGGGAATCGAAATAAGGACAACTGATTGAAAATTATATACAATATTAATTACCCATCACAGGAGCTATCAATCGTGCTTTGGTCCATCCCTCTAGCTTTCTTAGTTTCCGAGATAATGGTGATTTAAAAATTAGGATCGAACCCTGAACGTCAGGTATCTAATTACACATCCACAAGATACTACCTAATAACATAAACGCAATAAGGTTTATTTGGCGTCTTTATTTTAATTAGTTTAGGAGTTATTAAATTTATAATTAAATTACATTTTATCGGTATTCGAACCCTGGACACCAGAAACAAAATTATTTACAATATTAGTTTGATGTGTTTAAAGGCGCTGTATGCAGGTACATCATCGATCTCAGTGATATATTTCAGTATACAGAGGAAAATTAAGGAAGTCATTAAAAGGTAGGGAATCGAAATAAGGACAACTGATTGAAAATTATATACAGTATTAATTACCCATCATAGGAGCTATCAACCATGCTTTGGTGCACTTCTCTATCTCTCTTAGTTTTCTAGATAATGACGATTTAAAAAATTAAGGATTGAACCCGGAACACCTGGTACCCAAGTATACAACCACAAGATACTACCTAATAACATAAACGCAATAAAGTTTATTCGGCGTCTTTATCTTAATTAGTTTAGGAGTGATTAAATTTATAATTAAATTACATTTTATCGGTATTCGAACCCTGGACACCAGAAACAGAATTATTTACAATATTAGTTTGATATGTTTAAAGGGACTGTATGCAGTTACAGCATCAATCTAAGTGATATATTCTAGAGAATAGAAAAAATAAGTAAGTGAATGAAAGATCGGGATTCGAAGTAAGGACAACTGATTAAAAATTATATGCAATATTAATTACCCATCACAGGAGCTATCAATCATGCTTTGGTCCATCCCTCTAGCTTTCTTAGTTTCCGAGATAATGGTGATTTAAAAATTAGGTTTGAACCCTGAACGCCAGGTATCTAATTACACATCCATAAGATACTACCTAATAACATAAACGCAATAAGATTTATTTGGCGTCTTTAGTTTAATTAGTTTAGGAGTTATTAAATTTATAATTAAATTACATTTTATCGGTATTCGAACCCTGGACACCAGAAACAAAATTATTTACAATACTAGTTTGATGTGTTTAAAGGCGCTGTATGCAGGTACATCATCGATCTAAGTGATATATTCTAGTATACAGAGGAAAATTAAGGAAGTCATTAAAAGATGGGGAATCGAAATAAGGACAACTGATTGAAAATTATATACAATATTAATTACCCATCATAGGAGCTATCAATCATGCTTTGGTTCACCCCTCTATCTCTCTTAGTTTCCTAGATAATGACGATTTAAAAAATTAAGGATTGAACCCAGAACACCTGGTACCCAAATATACACTTACAAGATACTACCTAATAACAAAAACGCAATAAAGTTTATTCGGCGTCTTTATCTTAATTAGTTTACGCGTTATTAAATTTATAATTAAATTACATTTTATCGGTATTCGAACCCTGGACACCAGAAACAAAATTATTTACAATATTAGTTTAATGTGTTTAATGGCGCTGTATGCAGGTACATCATCGATCTAAGTGATATATTCTAGTATACAGAGGAAAATTAAGGAAGTCATTAAAAGATAGGGAATCGAAATAAGGACAACTGATTGAAAATTATATACAATATTAATTACCCATCACAGGAGCTATCAATCATGCTTTGGTCCATCCCTCGACCTTTCTTAGTTTCCGAGATAATGGTGATTTAAAAATTAGGCTCGAACCCAGAAAGTCAGGTATATAATTACACATACACAAGATACTAGCTAATAACATAAACGCAGTAAAGTTTATTTGTCGTCTTTATCTTAATTAGTTTAGGAGTTATTAAATTTAAAATTAAATTACATTTTATCGGTATTCGAACCCTGGACACCAGAAACAACATTATTTACAATATTAGTTTGATATGTTTAAAGGTGCTGTATGCAGGTACATCATCGATCTAAGTGATATATTCTAGTATACAGAGGAAAATTAAGGAAGTCATTAAAAGATGGGGAATCGAAATAAGGACAACTGATTGAAAATTATATACAATATTAATTACCCATCACAGGAGCTATCAATCATGCTTTGGTCCATCCCTCTGGCTTTCTTAGTTTCCGAGATAATGGTGATTTAAAAATTAGGATCGAACCCTGAACGTCAGGTATCTAATTACACATTCACAAGATACTACCTAATAACGTAAACGCAATAAGGTTTATTTGGCGTCTTTATTTTAATTAGTTTAGGAGTTATTAAATTTATAATTAAATTACATTTTATCGGTATTCGAACCCTGGACACCAGAAACAAAATTATTTACAATATTAGTTTGATGTGTTTAAAGGCGCTGTATGCAGGTACATCATCGATCTAAGTGATATATTTCAGTATACAGAGGAAAATTAAGGAAGTCATTAAAAGGTAGGGAATCGAAATAAGGACAACTCATTGAAAATTATATACAGCATTAATTACCCATCATAGGAGCTATCAACCATGCTTTGGTCCACTTCTCTATCTCTCTTAGTTTCCTAGATAATGACGATTTAAAAAATTAAGGATTGAACCCAGAACACCTGGTACCCAAGTATACAACCACAAGATACTACCTAATAACATAAACGCAATAAAGTTTATTCGGCGTCTTTATCTTAATTAGTTTAGGAGTGATTAAATTTATAATTAAATTACATTTTATCGGTATTCGAACCCTGGACACCAGAAACAAAATTATATACAATATTAGTTTGATATGTTTAAAGGGACTGTATGCAGTTACAGCATCAATCTAAGTGATATAGTCTAGAGTATAGAGAAAAATAAGTAAGTGTTTGAAAGATCGGGATTCGAAGTAAGGACAAAGGATTGAAAGTTATATACAGTATTAATTGCTCTTTACAGGAGCTATCAATCATGCTTTGGTCAATTCCTCTACCTCTCTTAGTTTCTGAGATAATGACGGCTTAAAAATTAGGCTCGAACCCAGAACGTCAGATATCTAATTACACATTCACAAGATACCACCTAATAACATAAACGCAATAAAGTTTATTTGGTGTCCTTATCTTAATTAGTTTAGGAGTTATTCAATTTATAATTAAATTACATTTTATCGGTATTCGAACCCTGGACATCAGAAACAACATTATTTACAATATTAGTTTGATATGTTTAAAGGTGCTGTATGCAGGTACATCATCGATCTAAGTGATATATTCTAGTATACAGAGGAAAATTAAGGAAGTCATTAAAAGATAGGGAATCGAAATAAGGACAACTGATTGAAAATTATATACAATATTAATTACCCATCACAGGAGCTATCAATCATGCTTTGGTCCATCCTTCTAGCTTTCTTAGTTTCCGAGATAATGGTGATTTAAAAATTAGGATCGAACCCTGAACGTCAGGTATCTAATTACACATCCACAAGATACTACCTAATAACATAAACGCAATAAAGTTTATTTGGCGTCTATATCTTAATTAGTTTAGGAGTTATTAAATTTATAATTAAATTACATTTTATCGGTATTCGAACCCTGGACACCAGAAACAAAATTATTTACAGTATTAGTTTGATGTGTTTAAAGGCGCTGTATGCAGGTACATCATCGATCTAAGTGATATATTTCAGTATACAGAGGAAAATTAAGGAAGTCATTAAAAGGTAGGGAATCGAAATAAGGACAACTGATTGAAAATTATATACAGTATTAATTACGCATCATAGGAGCTATCAACCACGCTTTGGTCCACTTCTCTATCTCTCTTAGTTTCCTAGATAATGACGATTTAAAAAATTAAGGATTGAACCCAGAACACCTGGTACCCAAGTATACAACCTCAAGATACTACCTAATAACATAAACGCAATAAAGTTTATTCGGCGTCTTTATCTTAATTAGTTTAGGAGTGATTAAATTTATAATTAAATTACATTTTATCGGTATTCGAACCCTGGACACCAGAAACAACATTATTTACAATATTAGTTTGATATGTTTAAAGGTGCTGTATGCAGGTACATCATCGATCTAAGTGATATATTCTAGTATACAGAGGAAAATTAAGGAAGTCATTAAAAGATGGGGAATCGAAATAAGGACAACTGATTGAAAATTATATACAGTATTAATTCCCCATCATAGGAGCTATCAACCATCCTTTGGTCTACTTCTCTATCTCTCTTAGTTTCCTAGATAATGACGATTTAAAAAATTAAGGATTGAACCCAGAACACCTGGTACCCAAGTATACAACCGCAAGATACTACCTAATAACGTAAACGCAATAAGGTTTATTTGGCGTCTTTATTTTAATTAGTTTAGGAGTTATTAAATTTATAATTAAATTACATTTTATCGGTATTCGAACCCTGGACACCAGAAACAAAATTATTTACAATATTAGTTTGATGTGTTTAAAGGCGCTGTATGCAGGTACATCATCGATCTAAGTGATATATTTCAGTATACAGAGGAAAATTAAGGAAGTCATTAAAAGATGGGGAATCGAAATAAGGACAACTGATTGAAAATTATATACAGTATTAATTACCCATCATAGGAGCTATCAATCATGCTTTGGTTCACCCCTCTATCTCTCTTAGTTTCCTAGATAATGACGATTTAAAAAATTAAGGATTGAACCCAGAAAACCTGGTACCCAAATATACACCCGCAAGATACTACCTAATAACAAAAACGCAATAAAGTTTATTCGGCGTCTTTATCTTAATTAGTTTACGAGTTATTAAATTTATAATTAAATTACATTTTATCGGTATTCGAACCCTGGACACCAGAAACAAAATTATTTACAATATTAGTTTGATATGTTTAAAGGGACTGTATGCAGTTACAGCATCAATCTAAGTGATATATTCTAGAGTATAGAGAAAAATAAGTAAGTGATTGAAAGATCGGGTTTCGAAGTAAGGACAAAGGATTGAAAGTTATATACAGTATTAATTGCTCATTACAGGAGCTATCAATCATGCTTTGGTCAATTCCTCTACCTCTCTTAGTTTCTGAGATAATGACGGCTTAAAAATTAGGCTCGAACCCAGAACGTCAGATATCTAATTACACATTCACAAGATACCACCTAATAACATAAATGCAATAAAGTTTATTCGGCGTCTTTATCTTAATTAGTTTACGAGTTATTAAATTTATAATTAAATTACATTTTATCGGTATCGAACCCTGGACACCAGAAACAAAATTATGTACAATATTAGTTTGATATGTATAAAGGTGCTGTATGCAGTTACAGCATCAATCTAAGTGATATATTCTAGAGATAAGAAAAAATAAGTAAGTGAATGAAAGATCGGGATTCGAAGTAAGGACAACTGATTAAAAATTATATACAGTATTAATTGCCCATCATAGGAGCTATCAATCATGCTTTGGTCAACTCCTCTAAATCTCTTAGTTTCTGAGATAATGACGGCTTAAAAATTAGGCTCGAATCCAGAAAGTCAGGTATCTAGTTACACATACACAAGATACTAGCTAATAACATAAACGCAGTAAAGTTTATTTGTCGTCTTTATCTTAATTAGTTTAATAGTTATTAAATTTATAATTAAATTACATTTTATCGGTATTCGAACCCTGGACACCAGAAGCAAAATTATGTACAATATTAGTTTGATATGTTTAAAGGTGCTGTATGCAGTTACAGCATCAATCTAAGTGATATATTCTAGAGAATAGAAAAAATAAGTAAGTGAATGAAAGATCGGGATTCGAAGTAAGGACAACTGATTAAAAATTATATACAGTATTAATTGCCCATCATCGGAGCTATCAATCATGCTTTGGTCAACTCCTATAAATCTCTTAGTTTCTGAGATAATGACGGCTTAAAAATTAGGCTCGAACCCAGAAAGTCAGGTATATAATTACACATACACAAGATACTAGCTAATAACATAAACGCAGTAAAGTTTATTTGTCGTCTTTATCTTAATTAGTTTAGGAGTTATTAAATTTATAATTAAACTACATTTTATCGGTATTCGAACCCTGGACACCAGAAACAACATTATTTACAATATTAGTTTGATATGTTTAACGGTGCTGTATGCAGGTACCTCATCGATCTAAGTGATATATTCTAGTATACAGAGGAAAATTAAGGAAGTCATTAAAAGATGGGGAATCGAAATAAGGACAACTGATTGAAAATTATATACAATATTAATTACCCATCATAGGAGCTATCAATCGTGCTTTGGTTCACCCCTCTATCTCTCTTAGTTTCCTAGATAATGACGATTTAAAAAATTAAGGATTGAACCCAGAACACCTGGTACCCAAATATACACCCACAAGATACTACCTAATAACAAAAACGCAACAAAGTTTATTCAGCGTCTTTATCTTAATTAGTTTAGGCGTTATTAAATTTATAATTAAATTACATTTTATCGGGATTCGAACCCTGGACACCAGAAACAAAATTATTTACAATATTAGTTTGATGTGTTTAATGGCGCTGTATGCAGGTACATCATCGATCTAAGTGATATATTCTAGTATACAGAGTAAAATTAAGGAAGTCATTAAAAGATGGGGAATCGAAATAAGGACAACTGATTGAAAATTATATGCAATATTAATTACCCATCACAGGAGCTATCAATCATGCTTTGGTCCATCCCTCTAGCTTTCTTAGTTTCCGAGATAATGGTGATTTAAAAATTAGGTTTGAACCCTGAACGTCAGGTATCTAATTACACATCCACAAGATACTACCTAATAACATAAACGCAATAAGATTTATTTGGCGTCTTTATTTTAATTAGTTTAGGAGTTATTAAATTTATAATTAAATTACATTTTATCGGTATTCGAACCCTGGACACCAGAAACAAAATTATTTACAATATTAGTTTGATGTGTTTAAAGGCGCTGTATGCAGGTACATCATCGATCTAAGTGATATATTTCAGTATACAGAGGAAAATTAAGGAAGTCATTTAAAGGTAGGGAATCGAAATAAGGACAACTCATTGAAAATTATATACAGTATTCATTACCCATCATAGGAGCTATCAACCATGCTTTGGTCCACTTCTCTATCTCTCTTAGTTTCCTAGATAATGACGATTTAAAAAATTAAGGATTGAACCCAGAACACCTGGTACCCAAGTATACAACCACAAGATACTACCTAATAACATAAACGCAATAAAGTTTATTCGGCGTCTTTATCTTAATTAGTTTAGGAGTGATTAAATTTATAATTAAATTACATTTTATCGGTATTCGAACCCTGGACACCAGAAACAAAATTATTTACAATATTAGTTTGATATGTTTAAAGGGACTGTATGCAGTTACAGCATCAATCTAAGTGATATATTCTAGAGTATAGAGCAAAATAAGTAAGTGATTGAAAGATCGGGATTCGAAGTAAGGACAAAGGATTGAAAGTTATATACAGTATTAATTGCTCTTTACAGGAGCTATCAATCATGCTTTGGTCGATTCCTCTACCTCTCTTAGTTTCTGAGATAATGACGGCTTAAGAATTAGGCTCGAACCCAGAACGTCAGATATCTAATTACACATTCACAAGATACCACCTAATAACATAAACGCAATATAGTTTATTTGGTGTCCTTATCTTAATTAGTTTAGGAGTTATTAAATTTATAATTAAATTACATTTTATCGGTATTCGAACCCTGGACACCAGAAGCAAAATTATGTACAATATTAGTTTGATTTGTTTAAAGGTGCTTTATGCAGTTACAGCATCAATCTAAGTGATATATTCTGGAGAATAGAAAAAATAAGTAAGTGAATGAAAGATCGGGATTCGAAGTAAGGACAACTGATTGAAAATTATATACAATATTAATTACCCATCATAGGAGCTATCAATCATGCTTTGGTTCACCCCTCTATCTCTCTTAGTTTCCTAGATAATGACGATTTAAAAAATTAAGGATTGAACCCAGAACACCTGGTACCCATATACACACCCACAAGATACTACCTAATAACAAAAACGCAATAAAGTTTATTCGGCGTCTTTATCTTAATTAGTTTAGGAGTTTTTAAATTTATAATTAAATTACATTTTATCGGTATTCGAACCCTGGACACCAGAAACAACATTATTTACAATATTAGTTTGATATGTTTAAAGGTGCTGTATGCAGGTACATCATCGATCTAAGTGATATATTCTAGTATACAGAGGAAAATTAAGGAAGTCATTAAAAGATGGGGAATCGAAATAAGGACAACTGATTGAAAATTATATACAATATTAATTACGCATCATAGGAGCTATCAATCATGCTTTGGTTCACCCCTCTATCTCTCTTAGTTTCTTAGATAATGACGATTTAAAAAATTAAGGATTGAACCCAGAACACCTGGTACCGAAATATACACCCACAAGATACTACCTAATAACATAAACGCAATAAAGTTTATTCGGCGTCTTTATCTTAATCAGTTTAGGAGTGATTAAATTTATAATTAAATTACATTTTATCGGTATTCGAACCCTGCGCACCAGAAACAAAGTTATTTACAATATTAGTTTGATATGTTTAAAGGGTCTGTTTGCAGTTACAGCATCAATCTTAGTGATATATTCTAGAGTATAGAGAAAAATAAGTAAGTGATTGAAAGATCGGGATTCGAAGTAAGGACAAAGGATTGAAAGTTATATACAGTATTAATTGCTCTTTACAGGAGCTATCAATCATGCTTTGGTCAATTCCTCTACCTCTCTTAGTTTCTGAGATAATGACGGCTTAAAAATTAGGCTCGAACCCAGAACGTCAGATATCTAATTACACATTCACAAGATACCACCTAATAACATAAACGCAATAAAGTTTATTTGGTGTCCTTATCTTAATTAGTTTAGGAGTTATTCAATTTATAATTAAATTACATTTTATCGGTATTCGAACCCTGGACACCAGAAACAACATTATTTACAATATTAGTTTGATATGCTTAAAGGTGCTGTATGCAGGTACATCATCGATCTAAGTGATATATTCTAGTATACAGAGGAAAATTAAGGAAGTCATTAAAAGATAGGGAATCGAAATAAGGACAACTGATTGAAATTTATATACAATATTAATTACCCATCACAGGAGCTATCAATCATGCTTTGGTCCATCCCTCTAGCTTTCTTAGTTTCCGAGATAATGGTGATTTAAAAATGAGGATCGAACCCTGAACGTCAGGTATCTAATTACACATCCACAAGATACTACCTAATAACATAAACGCAATAAAGTTTATTTGGCGTCTATATCTTAATTAGTTTAGGAGTTATTAAATTTATAATTAAATTACATTTTATCGGTATTCGAACCCTGGACACCAGAAGCAAAATTATGTACAATATTAGTTTTATATGTTTAAAGGTGCTGTATGCAGTTACAGCATCAACCTAAGTGAAATATTCTAGAGAATAGAAAAGATAAGTAAGTGAATGAAAGATCGGGATTCGAAGTAAGGACAACTGATTGAAAAATATATACAGTATTAGTTACCCATCATAGGAGCTATCAACCATGCTTTGGTCCACTTCTCTATCTCTCTTAGTTTCCTAGATAATGACGATTTAAAAAATTAAGGATTGAACCCAGAACACCTGGTACCGAAATATACAACCACAAGATACTACCTAATAACATAAACGCAATAAAGTTTATTCGGCGTCTTTATCTTAATTATTTTAGGAGTGATTAAATTTATAATTAAATAACATTTTATCGGTATTCGAACCCTGGACACCAGAAACAAAATTATTTACAATATTAGTTATATATGTTTAAAGGGACTGTATGCAGTTACAGCATCAATCTAAGTGATATATTCTAGAGTATAGAGAAAAATAAGTAAGTGATTGAAAGATCGGGATTCGAAGTAAGGACAAAGGATTGAAAGTTATATACAGTATTAATTGCTCTTTACAAGAGCTATCAATCATGCTTTGGTCAATTCCTCTACCTCTCTTAGTTTCTGAGATAATGACGGCTTAAAAATTAGGCTCGAACCCAGAACGTCAGATATCTAATTACACATTCACAAGATACCACCTAATAACATAAACGCAATAAAGTTTATTTGGTGTCCTTACGTTAATTAGTTTAGGAGTTATTAAATTTATAATTAAATTACATTTTATCGGTATTCGAACCCTGGACACCAGAAGCAAAATTATGTACAATATTAGTTTGATATGTTTAAAGGTGCTGTATGCAGTTACAGCATCAATCTAAGTGATATATTCTAGAGAATAGAAAAAATAAGTAAGTGAATGAAAGATCGGGATTCGAAGTAAGGACAACTGATTAAAAATTATATACAGTATTAATTGCCCATCATAGGAGCTATCAATCATATTTTGGTCAACTCCTATAAATCTCTTAGTTTCTGAGATAATGACGGCTTAAAAATTAGGCTCGAACCCAGAAAGTCAGGTATATAATTACACATACACAAGATACTAGCTAATAACATAAACGCAGTAAAGTTTACTTGTCGTCTTTATCTTAATTAGTTTAGGAGTTATTAAATTTATAATTAACTTACATTTTATCGGTATTCGAACCCTGGACACCAGAAACAACATTATTTACAATATTAGTTTGATATGTTTAAAGGTGCTGTATGCAGGTACATCATCGATCTAAGTGATATATTCTAGTATACAGAGGAAAATTAAGGAAGTCATTAAAAGATGGGGAATCGAAATAAGGACAACTGATTGAAAATTATATACAATATTCATTACCCATCATAGGAGCTATCAATCATGCTTTGGTTCACCCCTCTATCTCTCTTAGTTTCCTAGATAATGACGATTTAAAAAATTAAGGATTGAACCCAGAACACCTGGTACCGAAATATACACCCACAAGATACTACCTAATAACAAAAACGCAACAAAGTTTATTCAGCGTCTTTATCTTAACTAGTTTAGGCGTTATTAAATTTATAATTAAATTACATTTTATCGGGATTCGAACCCTGGACACCAGAAACAAAATTATTTACAATATTAGTTTGATGTGTTTAATGGCGCTGTATGCAGGTACATCATCGATCTAAGTGATATATTCTAGTATACAGAGGAAAATTAAGGAAGTCATTAAAAGATGGGGAATCGAAATAAGGACAACTAATTGAAAATTATATACAATATTAATTACCCATCACAGGAGCTATCAATCATGCTTTGGTCCATCCCTCTAGCTTTCTTAGTTTCCGAGATAATGGTGATTTAAAAATTAGGATCGAACCCTGAACGTCAGGTATCTAATTACACATCCGCAAGATACTACCTAATAACATAAACGCAATAAGGTTTATTTGGCGTCTTTATTTTAATTAGTTTAGGAGTTATTAAATTTATAATTAAATTACATTTTATCGGTATTCGAAGCCTGGACACCAGAAACAAAATTATTTACAATATTAGTTTGATGTGTTTAAGGGCGCTGCATGCAGGTACATCATCGATCTAAGTGATATATTTCAGTATACAGAGGAAAATTAAGGAAGTCATTAAAAGGTAGGGAATCGAAATAAGGACAACTGATTGAAAATTATATACAGTATTAATTACACATCATAGGAGCTATCAATCATGCTTTGGTCCACTTCTCTATCTCTCTTAGTTTCCTAGATAATGACGATTTAAAAAATTAAGGATTGAACCCAGAACACCTGGTACCCAAGTATACAACCACAAGATACTACCTAATAACATAAACGCAATAAAGTTTATTCGGCGTCTTTATCTTAATTATTTTAGGAGTGATTAAATTTATAATTAAATAACATTTTATCGGTATTCGAACCCTGGACACCAGAAACAAAATTATTTACAATATTAGTTTGATATGTTTAAAGGGACTGTATGCAGTTACAGCATCAATCTAAGTGATATATTCTAGAGTATAGAGAAAAATAAGTAAGTGATTGAAAGATCGGGATTCGAAGTAAGGACAAAGGATTGAAAGTTATATACAGTATTAATTGCTCTTTACAAGAGCTATCAATCATGCTTTGGTCAATTCCTCTACCTCTCTTAGTTTCTGAGATAATGACGGCTTAAAAATTAGGCTCGAACCCAGAACGTCAGATATCTAATTACACATTCACAAGATACCACCTAATAACATAAACGCAATAAAGTTTATTTGGTGTCCTTAGGTTAATTAGTTTAGGAGTTATTAAATTTATAATTAAATTACATTTTATCGGTATTCGAACCCTGGACACCAGAAGCAAAATTATGTACAATATTAGTTTGATATGTTTAAAGGTGCTGTATGCAGTTACAGCATCAATCTAAGTGATATATTCTAGAGAATAGAAAAAATAAGTAAGTGAATGAAAGATCGGGATTCGAAGTAAGGACAACTGATTAAAAATTATATACAGTATTAATTGCCCATCATAGGAGCTATCAATCACGCTTTGGTCAACTCCTATAAATCTCTTAGTTTCTGAGATAATGACGGCTTAAAAATTAGGCTGGAACCCAGAAAGTCAGGTATATAATTACACATACACAAGATACTAGCTAATAACATAAACGCAGTAAAGTTTATTTGTCGTCTTTATCTTAATTAGTTTAGGAGTTATTAAATTTATAATTAAACTACATTTTATAGGTATTCGAACCCTGGACACCAGAAACAACATTATTTACAATATTAGTTTGATATGTTTAACGGTGCTGTATGCAGGTACATCATCGATCTAAGTGATATATTCTAGTATACAGAGGAAAATTAAGGAAGTCATTAAAAGATGGGGAATCGAAATAAGGACAACTGATTGAAAATTATATACAATATTAATTACCCATCATAGGAGCTATCAATCGTGCTTTGGTTCACCCCTCTATCTCTCGAAGTTTCCTAGATAATGACGATTTAAAAAATTAAGGATTGAACCCAGAACACCTGGTACCCAGATATACACCCACAAGATACCACCTAATAACAAAAACGCAACAAAGTTTATTCAGCGTCTTTATCTTAATTAGTTTAGGCGTTATTAAATTTATAATTAAATTACATTTTATCGGGATTCGAACCCTGGACACCAGAAGCAAAATTATTTACAATATTAGTTTGATGTGTTTAATGGCGCTGTATGCAGGTACATCATCGATCTAAGTGATATATTCTAGTATACAGAGTAAAATTAAGGAAGTCATTAAAAGATGGGGAATCGAAATAAGGACAACTGATTGAAAATTATATGCAATATTAATTACCCATCACAGGAGCTATCAATCATGCTGTGGTCCATCCCTCTAGCTTTCTCAGTTTCCGAGATAATGGTGATTTAAAAATTAGGTTTGAACCCTGAACGTCAGGTATCTAATTACACATCCACAAGATACTACCTAATAACATAAACGCAATAAGATTTATTTGGCGTCTTTATTTTAATTAGTTTAGGAGTTATTAAATTTATAATTAAATTACATTTTATCGGTATTCGAACCCTGGACACCAGAAACAAAGTTATTTACAATATTAGTTTGATGTGTTTGAAGGCGCTGTATGCAGGTACATCATCGATCTAAGTGATATATTTCAGTATACAGAGGAAAATTAAGGAAGTCATTAAAAGGTAGGGAATCGAAATAAGGACAACTGATTGAAAATTATATACAGTATTAATTACCCATCATAGGAGCTATCAACCATGCTTTGGTCCACTTCTCTATCTCTCTTAGTTTCCTAGATAATGACGATTTAAAAATTTAAGGATTGAACTCAGAACACCTGGTACCCAAGTATACAACCACAAGATGCTACCTAATAACATAAACGCAATAAAGTTTATTCGGCGTCTTTATCTTAATTAGTTTAGGAGTGATTAAATTTATAATTAAATTACATTTTATCGGTATTCGAACCCTGGACACCAGAAGCAAAATTATGTACAATATTAGTTTGATATGTTAAAAGGTGCTGTATGCAGTTACAGCATCAATCTAAGTGATATATTCTAGAGAATAGAAAAAATAAGTAAGTGAATGAAAGATCGGGATTCGAAGTAAGGACAACTGATTAAAAATTATATACAGTATTAATTGCCCATCATAGGAGCTATCAATCATGCTTTGGTCAACTCCTATACATCTCTTAGTTTCTGAGATAATGACGGCTTAAAAATTAGGCTCGAACCCAGAAAGTCAGGTATATAATTACACATGCACAAGATACTAGCTAATAACATAAACGCAGTAAAGTTTATTTGTCGTCTTTATCTTAATTAGTTTAGGAGTTATTAAATTTATAATTAAATTACATTTTATCGGTATTCGAACCCTGGACACCAGAAACAACATTATTTACAATATTAGTTTGATATGTTTATAGGTGCTGTATGCAGGTACATCATCGATCTAAGTGATATATTCTAGTATACAGAGGAAAATTAAGGAAGTCATTAAAAGATGGGGAATCGAAATAAGGACAACTGATTGAAAATTATATACAATATTAATTACCCATCACAGGAGCTATCAATCGTGCTTTGGTCCATCCCTCTAGCTTTCTTAGTTTCCGAGATAATGGTGATTTAAAAATTAGGATCGAACCCTGAACGTCAGGTATCTAATTACACATCCACAAGATACTACCTAATAACATAAACGCAATAAGGTTTATTTGGCGTCTTTATTTTAATTAGTTTAGGAGTTATTAAATTTATAATTAAATTACATTTTATCGGTATTCGAACCCTGGACACCAGAAACAAAATTATTTACAATATTAGTTTGATGTGTTTAAAGGCGCTGTATGCAGGTACATCATCGATCTCAGTGATATATTTCAGTATACAGAGGAAAATTAAGGAAGTCATTAAAAGGTAGGGAATCGAAATAAGGACAACTGATTGAAAATTATATACAGTATTAATTACCCATCATAGGAGCTATCAACCATGCTTTGGTCCACTTCTCTATCTCTCTTAGTTTTCTAGATAATGACGATTTAAAAAATTAAGGATTGAACCCGGAATACCTGGTACCCAAGTATACAACCACAAGATACTACCTAATAACATAAACGCAATAAAGTTTATTCGGCGTCTTTATCTTAATTAGTTTAGGAGTGATTAAATTTATAATTAAATTACATTTTATCGGTATTCGAACCCTGGACACCAGAAACAGAATTATTTACAATATTAGTTTGATATGTTTAAAGGGACTGTATGCAGTTACAGCATCAATCTAAGTGATATATTCTAGAGAATAGAAAAAATAAGTAAGTGAATGAAAGATCGGGATTCGAAGTAAGGACAACTGATTAAAAATTATATGCAATATTAATTACCCATCACAGGAGCTATCAATCATGCTTTGGTCCATCCCTCTAGCTTTCTTAGTTTCCGAGATAATGGTGATTTAAAAATTAGGTTTGAACCCTGAACGTCAGGTATCTAATTACACATCCACAAGATACTACCTAATAACATAAACGCAATAAGATTTATTTGGCGTCTTTAGTTTAATTAGTTTAGGAGTTATTAAATTTATAATTAAATTACATTTTATCGGTATTCGAACCCTGGACACCAGAAACAAAATTATTTACAATATTAGTTTGATGTGTTTAAAGGCGCTGTATGCAGGTACATCATCGATCTAAGTGATATATTCTAGTATACAGAGGAAAATTAAGGAAGTCATTAAAAGATGGGGAATCGAAATAAGGACAACTGATTGAAAATTATATACAATATTAATTACCCATCATAGGAGCTATCAATCATGCTTTGGTTCACCCCTCTATCTCTCTTAGTTTCCTAGATAATGACGATTTAAAAAATTAAGGATTGAACCCAGAACACCTGGTACCGAAATATACACCCACAAGATACTACCTAATAACAAAAACGCAACAAAGTTTATTCAGCGTCTTTATCTTAACTAGTTTAGGCGTTATTAAATTTATAATTAAATTACATTTTATCGGGATTCGAACCCTGGACACCAGAAACAAAATTATTTACAATATTAGTTTGATGTGTTTAATGGCGCTGTATGCAGGTACATCATCGATCTAAGTGATATATTCTAGTATACAGAGGAAAATTAAGGAAGTCATTAAAAGATGGGGAATCGAAATAAGGACAACTAATTGAAAATTATATACAATATTAATTACCCATCACAGGAGCTATCAATCATGCTTTGGTCCATCCCTCTAGCTTTCTTAGTTTCCGAGATAATGGTGATTTAAAAATTAGGATCGAACCCTGAACGTCAGGTATCTAATTACACATCCGCAAGATACTACCTAATAACATAAACGCAATAAGGTTTATTTGGCGTCTTTATTTTAATTAGTTTAGGAGTTATTAAATTTATAATTAAATTACATTTTATCGGTATTCGAAGCCTGGACACCAGAAACAAAATTATTTACAATATTAGTTTGATGTGTTTAAGGGCGCTGTATGCAGGTACATCATCGATCTAAGTGATATATTTCAGTATACAGAGGAAAATTAAGGAAGTCATTAAAAGGTAGGGAATCGAAATAAGGACAACTGATTGAAAATTATATACAGTATTAATTACACATCATAGGAGCTATCAATCATGCTTTGGTCCACTTCTCTATCTCTCTTAGTTTCCTAGATAATGACGATTTAAAAAATTAAGGATTGAACCCAGAACACCTGGTACCCAAGTATACAACCACAAGATACTACCTAATAACATAAACGCAATAAAGTTTATTCGGCGTCTTTATCTTAATTATTTTAGGAGTGATTAAATTTATAATTAAATAACATTTTATCGGTATTCGAACCCTGGACACCAGAAACAAAATTATTTACAATATTAGTTTGATATGTTTAAAGGGACTGTATGCAGTTACAGCATCAATCTAAGTGATATATTCTAGAGTATAGAGAAAAATAAGTAAGTGATTGAAAGATCGGGATTCGAAGTAAGGACAAAGGATTGAAAGTTATATACAGTATTAATTGCTCTTTACAAGAGCTATCAATCATGCTTTGGTCAATTCCTCTACCTCTCTTAGTTTCTGAGATAATGACGGCTTAAAAATTAGGCTCGAACCCAGAACGTCAGATATCTAATTACACATTCACAAGATACCACCTAATAACATAAACGCAATAAAGTTTATTTGGTGTCCTTACGTTAATTAGTTTAGGAGTTATTAAATTTATAATTAAATTACATTTTATCGGTATTCGAACCCTGGACACCAGAAGCAAAATTATGTACAATATTAGTTTGA
This sequence comes from Deroplatys truncata, assembly GCA_030765065.1. Classification (NCBI taxonomy): domain Eukaryota; kingdom Metazoa; phylum Arthropoda; class Insecta; order Mantodea; family Mantidae; genus Deroplatys; species Deroplatys truncata. The sequence goes on from CM060990.1 coordinate 376,882,273, forward strand.
TATGTTTAAAGGTGCTGTATGCAGTTACAGCATCAATCTAAGTGATATATTCTAGAGAATAGAAAAAATAAGTAAGTGAATGAAAGATCGGGATTCGAAGTAAGGACAACTGATTAAAAATTATATACAGTATTAATTGCCCATCATAGGAGCTATCAATCACGCTTTGGTCAACTCCTATAAATCTCTTAGTTTCTGAGATAATGACGGCTTAAAAATTAGGCTGGAACCCAGAAAGTCAGGTATATAATTACACATACACAAGATACTAGCTAATAACATAAACGCAGTAAAGTTTATTTGTCGTCTTTATCTTAATTAGTTTAGGAGTTATTAAATTTATAATTAAACTACATTTTATAGGTATTCGAACCCTGGACACCAGAAACAACATTATTTACAATATTAGTTTGATATGTTTAACGGTGCTGTATGCAGGTACATCATCGATCTAAGTGATATATTCTAGTATACAGAGGAAAATTAAGGAAGTCATTAAAAGATGGGGAATCGAAATAAGGACAACTGATTGAAAATTATATACAATATTAATTACCCATCACAGGAGCTATCAATCGTGCTTTGGTCCATCCCTCTAGCTTTCTTAGTTTCCGAGATAATGGTGATTTAAAAATTAGGATCGAACCCTGAACGTCAGGTATCTAATTACACATCCACAAGATACTACCTAATAACATAAACGCAATAAGGTTTATTTGGCGTCTTTATTTTAATTAGTTTAGGAGTTATTAAATGTATAATTAAATTACATTTTATCGGTATTCGAACCCTGGACACCAGAAACAAAATTATTTACAATATTAGTTTGATGTGTTTAAAGGCGCTGTATGCAGGTACATCATCGATCTCAGTGATATATTTCAGTATACAGAGGAAAATTAAGGAAGTCATTAAAAGGTAGGGAATCGAAATAAGGACAACTGATTGAAAATTATATACAGTATTAATTACCCATCATAGGAGCTATCAACCATGCTTTGGTCCACTTCTCTATCTCTCTTAGTTTTCTAGATAATGACGATTTAAAAAATTAAGGATTGAACCCGGAACACCTGGTACCCAAGTATACAACCACAAGATACTACCTAATAACATAAACGCAATAAAGTTTATTCGGCGTCTTTATCTTAATTAGTTTAGGAGTGATTAAATTTATAATTAAATTACATTTTATCGGTATTCGAACCCTGGACACCAGAAACAGAATTATTTACAATATTAGTTTGATATGTTTAAAGGGACTGTATGCAGTTACAGCATCAATCTAAGTGATATATTCTAGAGAATAGAAAAAATAAGTAAGTGAATGAAAGATCGGGATTCGAAGTAAGGACAACTGATTAAAAATTATATGCAATATTAATTACCCATCACAGGAGCTATCAATCATGCTTTGGTCCATCCCTCTAGCTTTCTTAGTTTCCGAGATAATGGTGATTTAAAAATTAGGTTTGAACCCTGAACGTCAGGTATCTAATTACACATCCACAAGATACTACCTAATAACATAAACGCAATAAGATTTATTTGGCGTCTTTAGTTTAATTAGTTTAGGAGTTATTAAATTTATAATTAAATTACATTTTATCGGTATTCGAACCCTGGACACCAGAAACAAAATTATTTACAATATTAGTTTGATGTGCTTAAAGGCGCTGTATGCAGGTACATCATCGATCTAAGTGATATATTCTAGTATACAGAGGAAAATTAAGGAAGTCATTAAAAGATGGGGAATCGAAATAAGGACAACTGATTGAAAATTATATACAATATTAATTACCCATCATAGGAGCTATCAATCATGCTTTGGTTCACCCCTCTATCTCTCTTAGTTTCCTAGATAATGACGATTTAAAAAATTAAGGATTGAACCCAGAACACCTGGTACCCAAATATACACTTACAAGATACTACCTAATAACAAAAACGCAATAAAGTTTATTCGGCGTCTTTATCTTAATTAGTTTAGGCGTTATTAAATTTATAATTAAATTACATTTTATCGGTATTCGAACCCTGGACACCAGAAACAAAATTATTTACAATATTAGTTTAATGTGTTTAATGGCGCTGTATGCAGGTACATCATCGATCTAAGTGATATATTCTAGTATACAGAGGAAAATTAAGGAAGTCATTAAAAGATAGGGAATCGAAATAAGGACAACTGATTGAAAATTATATACAATATTAATTACCCATCACAGGAGCTATCAATCATGCTTTGGTCCATCCCTCGACCTTTCTTAGTTTCCGAGATAATGGTGATTTAAAAATTAGGCTCGAACCCAGAAAGTCAGGTATATAATTACACATACACAAGATACTAGCTAATAACATAAACGCAGTAAAGTTTATTTGTCGTCTTTATCTTAATTAGTTTAGGAGTTATTAAATTTATAATTAAATTACATTTTATCGGTATTCGAACCCTGCGCACCAGAAACAAAATTATTTACAATATTAGTTTGATATGTTTAAAGGGACTGTATGCAGTTACAGCATCAATCTAAGTGATATATTCTAGAGTATAGAGAAAAATAAGTAAGTGTTTGAAAGATCGGGATTCGAAGTAAGGACAAAGGATTGAAAGTTATATACAGTATTAATTGCTCTTTACAGGAGCTATCAATCATGCTTTGGTCAATTCCTCTACCTCTCTTAGTTTCTGAGATAATGACGGCTTAAAAATTAGGCTCGAACCCAGAACGTCAGATATCTAATTACACATTTACAAGATACCACCTAATAACATAAACGCAATAAAATTTATTTGTCGTCTTTATCTTAATTAGTTTAGGAGTTATTAAATTTATAATTAAATTACATTTTATCGGTATTCGAACCCTGGACACCAGAAGCAAAATTATGTACAATATTAGTTTGATATGTTTAAAGGTGCTGTATGCAGTTACAGCATCAATCTAAGTGATATATTCTAGAGAATAGAAAAAATAAGTAAGTGAATGAAAGATCGGGATTCGAAGTAAGGACAACTGATTAAAAATTATATACAGTATTAATTGCCCATCATAGGAGCTATCAATCATGCTTTGGTCAACTCCTATAAATCTCTTAGTTTCTGAGATAATGACGGCTTAAAAATTAGGCTCGAACCCAGAAAGTCAGGTATATAATTACACATACACAAGATACTAGCTAATAACATAAACGCAGTAAAGTTTATTTGTCGTCTTTATCTTAATTAGTTTAGGAGTTATTAAATTTATAATTAAACTACATTTTATCGGTATTCGAACCCTGGACACCAGAAACAACATTATTTACAATATTAGTTTGATATGTTTAACGGTGCTGTATGCAGGTACATCATCGATCTAAGTGATATATTCTAGTATACAGAGGAAAATTAAGGAAGTCATTAAAAGATGGGGAATCGAAATAAGGACAACTGATTGAAAATTATATACAATATTAATTACCCATCATAGGAGCTATCAATCGTGCTTTGGCTCACCCCTCTATCTCTCTTAGTTTCCTAGATAATGACGATTTAAAAAATTAAGGATTGAACCCAGAACACCTGGTACCCAAATATACACCCACAAGATACTACCTAATAACAAAAACGCAACAAAGTTTATTCAGCGTCTTTATCTTAATTAGTTTAGGCGTTATTAAATTTATAATTAAATTACATTTTATCGGGATTCGAACCCTGGACACCAGAAACAAAATTATTTACAATATTAGTTTGATGTGTTTAATGGCGCTGTATGCAGGTACATCATCGATCTAAGTGATATATTCTAGTATACAGAGTAAAATTAAGGAAGTCATTAAAAGATGGGGAATCGAAATAAGGACAACTGATTGAAAATTATATGCAATATTAATTACCCATCACAGGAGCTATCAATCATGCTTTGGTCCATCCCTCTAGCTTTCTTAGTTTCCGAGATAATGGTGATTTAAAAATTAGGTTTGAACCCTGAACGTCAGGTATCCAATTACACATCCACAAGATACTACCTAATAACATAAACGCAATAAGATTTATTTGGCGTCTTTATTTTAATTAGTTTAGGAGTTATTAAATTTATAATTAAAGTACATTTTATCGGTATTCGAACCCTGGACACCAGAAACAAAATTATTTACAATATTAGTTTGATGTGTTTAAAGGCGCTGTATGCAGGTACATCATCGATCTAAGTGATATATTTCAGTATACAGAGGAAAATTAAGGAAGTCATTAAAAGGTAGGGAATCGAAATAAGGACAACTGATTGAAAACTATATACAGTATTAATTACCCATCATGGGGGCTATCAACCATGCTTTGGTCCAGTTCTCTATCTCTCTTAGTTTCCTAGATAATGATGATTTAAATAATTAAAGATTGAACCCAGAACACCTGGTACCCAAGTATACAACCACAAGATACTACCTAATAACATAAACGCAATAACGTTTATTCGGCGTCTTTATCTTAATTAGTTTAGGAGTGATTAAATTTATAATTAAATTACATTTTATCGGTATTCGAACCCTGGACACCAGAAACAAAATTATTTACAATATTAGTTTGATATGTTTAAAGGGACTGTATGCAGTTACAGCACAATCTAAGTGATATATTCTAGAGTATAGAGCAAAATAAGTAAGTGATTGAAAGATCGGGATTCGAAGTAAGGACAAAGGATTGAAAGTTATATACAGTATTAATTGCTCTTTACAGGAGCTATCAATCATGCTTTGGTCAATTCCTCTAACTCTCTTAGTTTCTGAGATAATGACGGCTTAAAAATTAGGCTCGAACCCAGAACGTCAGATATCTAATTACACATTCACAAGATACCACCTAATAACATAAACGCAATTAAGTTTATTTGGTGTCCTTATCTTAATTAGTTTAGGAGTTATTAAATTTATAATTAAATTACATTTTATCGGTATTCGAACCCTGGACACCAGAAGCAAAATTATGTACAATATTAGTTTGATATGTTTAAAGGTGCTTTATGCAGTTACAGCATCAATCTAAGTGATATATTCTGGAGAATAGAAAAAATAAGTAAGTGAATGAAAGATCGGGATTCGAAGTAAGGACAACTGATTGAAAATTATATACAATATTAATTACCCATCATAGGAGCTATCAATCATGCTTTGGTTCACCCCTCTATCTCTCTTAGTTTCCTAGATAATGACGATTTAAAAAATTAAGGATTGAACCCAGAACACCTGGTACCCAAATACACACCCACAAGATACTACCTAATAACAAAAACGCAATAAAGTTTATTCGGCGTCTTTATCTTAATTAGTTTAGGAGTTATTAAATTTATAATTAAATTACATTTTATCGGTATTCGAACCCTGGACACCAGAAACAACATTATTTACAATATTAGTTTGATATGTTTAAAGGTGCTGTATGCAGGTACATCATCGATCTAAGTGATATATTCTAGTATACAGAGGAAAATTAAGGAAGTCATTAAAAGATGGGGAATCGAAATAAGGACAACTGATTGAAAATTATATACAATATTAATTATCCATCATAGGAGCTATCAATCATGCTTTGGTTCACCCCTCTATCTCTCTTAGTTTCTTAGATAATGACGATTTAAAAAATTAAGGATTGAACCCAGAACACCTGGTACCGAAATATACACCCACAAGATACTACCTAATAACAAAAACGCAACAAAGTTTATTCAGCGTCTTTATCTTAATTAGTTTAGGCGTTATTAAATTTATAATTAAATTACATTTTATCGGGATTCGAACCCTGGACACCAGAAACAAAATTATTTACAATATTAGTTTGATGTGTTTAATGGCGCTGTATGCAGGTACATCATCGATCTAAGTGATATATTCTAGTATACAGAGGAAAATTAAGGAAGTCATTAAAAGATGGGGAATCGAAATAAGGACAACTGATTGAAAATTATATACAATATTAATTACCCATCACAGGAGCTATCAATCGTGCTTTGGTCCATCCCTCTAGCTTTCTTAGTTTCCGAGATAATGGTGATTTAAAAATTAGGATCGAACCCTGAACGTCAGGTATCTAATTACACATCCACAAGATACTACCTAATAACATAAACGCAATAAGGTTTATTTGGCGTCTTTATTTTAATTAGTTTAGGAGTTATTAAATTTATAATTAAATTACATTTTATCGGTATTCGAACCCTGGACACCAGAAACAAAATTATTTACAATATTAGTTTGATGTGTTTAAAGGCGCTGTATGCAGGTACATCATCGATCTCAGTGATATATTTCAGTATACAGAGGAAAATTAAGGAAGTCATTAAAAGGTAGGGAATCGAAATAAGGACAACTGATTGAAAATTATATACAGTATTAATTACCCATCATAGGAGCTATCAACCATGCTTTGGTCCACTTCTCTATCTCTCTTAGTTTTCTAGATAATGACGATTTAAAAAATTAAGGATTGAACCCGGAACACCTGGTACCCAAGTATACAACCACAAGATACTACCTAATAACATAAACGCAATAAAGTTTATTCGGCGTCTTTATCTTAATTAGTTTAGGAGTGATTAAATTTATAATTAAATTACATTTTATCGGTATTCGAACCCTGGACACCAGAAACAGAATTATTTACAATATTAGTTTGATATGTTTAAAGGGACTGTATGCAGTTACAGCATCAATCTAAGTGATATATTCTAGAGAATAGAAAAAATAAGTAAGTGAATGAAAGATCGGGATTCGAAGTAAGGACAACTGATTAAAAATTATATGCAATATTAATTACCCATCACAGGAGCTATCAATCATGCTTTGGTCCATCCCTCTAGCTTTCTTAATTTCCGAGATAATGGTGATTTAAAAATTAGGTTTGAACCCTGAACGTCAGGTATCTAATTACACATCCACAAGATACTACCTAATAACATAAACGCAATAAGATTTATTTGGCGTCTTTAGTTTAATTAGTTTAGGAGTTATTAAATTTATAATTAAATTACATTTTATCGGTATTCGAACCCTGGACACCAGAAACAAAATTATTTACAATATTAGTTTGATGTGTTTAAAGGCGCTGTATGCAGGTACATCATCGATCTAAGTGATATATTCTAGTATACAGAGGAAAATTAAGGAAGTCATTAAAAGATGGGGAATCGAAATAAGGACAACTGATTGAAAATTATATACAATATTAATTACCCATCATAGGAGCTATCAATCATGCTTTGGTTCACCCCTCTATCTCTCTTAGTTTCCTAGATAATGACGATTTAAAAAATTAAGGATTGAACCCAGAACACCTGGTACCCAAATATACACTTACAAGATACTACCTAATAACAAAAACGCAATAAAGTTTATTCGGCGTCTTTATCTTAATTAGTTTAGGCGTTATTAAATTTATAATTAAATTACATTTTATCGGTATTCGAACCCTGGACACCAGAAACAAAATTATTTACAATATTAGTTTAATGTGTTTAATGGCGCTGTATGCAGGTACATCATCGATCTAAGTGATATATTCTAGTATACAGAGGAAAATTAAGGAAGTCATTAAAAGATAGGGAATCGAAATAAGGACAACTGATTGAAAATTATATACAATATTAATTACCCATCACAGGAGCTATCAATCATGCTTTGGTCCATCCCTCGACCTTTCTTAGTTTCCGAGATAATGGTGATTTAAAAATTAGGCTCGAACCCAGAAAGTCAGGTATATAATTACACATACACAAGATACTAGCTAATAACATAAACGCAGTAAAGTTTATTTGTCGTCTTTATCTTAATTAGTTTAGGAGTTATTAAATTTAAAATTAAATTACATTTTATCGGTATTCGAACCCTGGACACCAGAAACAACATTATTTACAATATTAGTTTGATATGTTTAAAGGTGCTGTATGCAGGTACATCATCGATCTAAGTGATATATTCTAGTATACAGAGGAAAATTAAGGAAGTCATTAAAAGATGGGGAATCGAAATAAGGACAACTGATTGAAAATTATATACAATATTAATTACCCATCACAGGAGCTATCAATCATGCTTTGGTCCATCCCTCTGGCTTTCTTAGTTTCCGAGATAATGGTGATTTAAAAATTAGGATCGAACCCTGAACGTCAGGTATCTAATTACACATTCACAAGATACTACCTAATAACGTAAACGCAATAAGGTTTATTTGGCGTCTTTATTTTAATTAGTTTAGGAGTTATTAAATTTATAATTAAATTACATTTTATCGGTATTCGAACCCTGGACACCAGAAACAAAATTATTTACAATATTAGTTTGATGTGTTTAAAGGCGCTGTATGCAGGTACATCATCGATCTAAGTGATATATTTCAGTATACAGAGGAAAATTAAGGAAGTCATTAAAAGGTAGGGAATCGAAATAAGGACAACTCATTGAAAATTATATACAGTATTAATTACCCATCATAGGAGCTATCAATCATGCTTTGGTCCACTTCTCTATCTCTCTTAGTTTCCTAGATAATGACGATTTAAAAAATTAAGGATTGAACCCAGAACACCTGGTACCCAAGTATACAACCACAAGATACTACCTAATAACATAAACGCAATAAAGTTTATTCGGCGTCTTTATCTTAATTAGTTTAGGAGTGATTAAATTTATAATTAAATTACATTTTATCGGTATTCGAACCCTGCGCACCAGAAACAAAATTATTTACAATATTAGTTTGATATGTTTAAAGGGACTGTATGCAGTTACAGCATCAATCTAAGTGATATATTCTAGAGTATAGAGAAAAATAAGTAAGTGTTTGAAAGATCGGGATTCGAAGTAAGGACAAAGGATTGAAAGTTATATACAGTATTAATTGCTCTTTACAGGAGCTATCAATCATGCTTTGGTCAATTCCTCTACCTCTCTTAGTTTCTGAGATAATGACGGCTTAAAAATTAGGCTCGAACCCAGAACGTCAGATATCTAATTACACATTTACAAGATACCACCTAATAACATAAACGCAATAAAGTTTATTTGTCGTCTTTATCTTAATTAGTTTAGGAGTTATTAAATTTATAATTAAATTACATTTTATCGGTATTCGAACCCTGGACACCAGAAGCAAAATTATGTACAATATTAGTTTGATATGTTTAAAGGTGCTGTATGCAGTTACAGCATCAATCTAAGTGATATATTCTAGAGAATAGAAAAAATAAGTAAGTGAATGAAAGATCGGGATTCGAAGTAAGGACAACTGATTAAAAATTATATACAGTATTAATTGCCCATCATAGGAGCTATCAATCATGCTTTGGTCAACTCCTATAAATCTCTTAGTTTCTGAGATAATGACGGCTTAAAAATTAGGCTCGAACCCAGAAAGTCAGGTATATAATTACACATACACAAGATACTAGCTAATAACATAAACGCAGTAAAGTTTATTTGTCGTCTTTATCTTAATTAGTTTAGGAGTTATTAAATTTATAATTAAACTACATTTTATCGGTATTCGAACCCTGGACACCAGAAACAACATTATTTACAATATTAGTTTGATATGTTTAACGGTGCTGTATGCAGGTACATCATCGATCTAAGTGATATATTCTAGTATACAGAGGAAAATTAAGGAAGTCATTAAAAGATGGGGAATCGAAATAAGGACAACTGATTGAAAATTATATACAATATTAATTACCCATCATAGGAGCTATCAATCGTGCTTTGGTTCACCCCTCTATCTCTCTTAGTTTCCTAGATAATGACGATTTAAAAAATTAAGGATTGAACCCAGAACACCTGGTACCCAAATATACACCCACAAGATACTACCTAATAACAAAAACGCAACAAAGTTTATTCAGCGTCTTTATCTTAATTAGTTTAGGCGTTATTAAATTTATAATTAAATTACATTTTATCGGGATTCGAACCCTGGACACCAGAAACAAAATTATTTACAATATTAGTTTGATGTGTTTAATGGCGCTGTATGCAGGTACATCATCGATCTAAGTGATATATTCTAGTATACAGAGTAAAATTAAGGAAGTCATTAAAAGATGGGGAATCGAAATAAGGACAACTGATTGAAAATTATATGCAATATTAATTACCCATCACAGGAGCTATCAATCATGCTTTGGTCCATCCCTCTAGCTTTCTTAGTTTCCGAGATAATGGTGATTTAAAAATTAGGTTTGAACCCTGAACGTCAGGTATCTAATTACACATCCACAAGATACTACCTAATAACATAAACGCAATAAGATTTATTTGGCGTCTTTATTTTAATTAGTTTAGGAGTTATTAAATTTATAATTAAATTACATTTTATCGGTATTCGAACCCTGGACACCAGAAACAAAATTATTTACAATATTAGTTTGGTGTGTTTAAAGGCGCTGTATGCAGGTACATCATCGATCTAAGTGATATATTTCAGTATACAGAGGAAAATTAAGGAAGTCATTAAAAGGTAGGGAATCGAAATAAGGACAACTGATTGAAAATTATATACAGTATTAATTACCCATCATAGGGGCTATCAACCATGCTTTGGTCCAGTTCTCTATCTCTCTTAGTTTCCTAGATAATGACGATTTAAATAATTAAAGATTGAACCCAGAACACCTGGTACCCAAGTATACAACCACAAGATACTACCTAATAACATAAACGCAATAACGTTTATTCGGCGTCTTTATCTTAATTAGTTTAGGAGTGATTAAATTTATAATTAAATTACATTTTATCGGTTTTCGAACCCTGGACACCAGAAACAAAATTATTTGCAATATTAGTTTGATATGTTTAAAGGGACTGTATGCAGTTACAGCATCAATCTAAGTGATATATTCTAGAGTATAGAGCAAAATAAGTAAGTGATTGAAAGATCGGGATTCGAAGTAAGGACAAAGGATTGAAAGTTATATACAGTATTAATTGCTCTTTACAGGAGCTATCAATCATGCTTTGGTCAATTCCTCTAACTCTCTTAGTTTCTGAGATAATGACGGCTTAAAAATTAGGCTCGAACCCAGAACGTCAGATATCTAATTACACATTCACAAGATACCACCTAATAACATAAACGCAATAAAGTTTATTTGTCGTCTTTATCTTAATTAGTTTAGGAGTTATTAAATTTATAATTAAATTACATTTTATCGGTATTCGAACCCTGGACACCAGAAGCAAAATTATGTACAATATTAGTTTGATATGTTTAAAGGTGCTGTATGCAGTTACAGCATCAATCTAAGTGATATATTCTAGAGAATAGAAAAAATAAGTAAGTGAATGAAAGATCGGGATTCGAAGTAAGGACAACTGATTAAAAATTATATACAGTATTAATTGCCCATCATAGGAGCTATCAATCATGCTTTGGTCAACTCCTATAAATCTCTTAGTTTCTGAGATAATGACGGCTTAAAAATTAGGCTCGAACCCAGAAAGTCAGGTATATAATTACACATACACAAGATACTAGCTAATAACATAAACGCAGTAAAGTTTAATTGTCGTCTTTATCTTAATTAGTTTAGGAGTTATTAAATTTATAATTAAACTACATTTTATCGGTATTCGAACCCTGGACACCAGAAACAACATTATTTACAATATTAGTTTGATATGTTTAAAGGTGCTGTATGCAGGTACATCATCGATCTAAGTGATATATTCTAGTATACAGAGGAAAATTAAGGAAGTCATTAAAAGATGGGGAATCGAAATAAGGACAACTGATTGAAAATTATATACAATATTAATTATCCATCATAGGAGCTATCAATCATGCTTTGGTTCACCCCTCTATCTCTCTTAGTTTCTTAGATAATGACGATTTAAAAAATTAAGGATTGAACCCAGAACACCTGGTACCGAAATATACACCCACAAGATACTACCTAATAACAAAAACGCAACAAAGTTTATTCAGCGTCTTTATCTTAATTAGTTTAGGCGTTATTAAATTTATAATTAAATTACATTTTATCGGGATTCGAACCCTGGACACCAGAAACAAAATTATTTACAATATTAGTTTGATGTGTTTAATGGCGCTGTATGCAGGTACATCATCGATCTAAGTGATATATTCTAGTATACAGAGGAAAATTAAGGAAGTCATTAAAAGGTAGGGAATCGAAATAAGGACAACTCATTGAAAATTATATACAGTATTAATTACCCATCATAGGAGCTATCAACCATGCTTTGGTCCACTTCTCTATCTCTCTTAGTTTCCTAGATAATGACGATTTAAAAAATTAAGGATTGAACCCAGAACACCTGGTACCCAAGTATACAACCACTAGATACTACCTAATAACATAAACGCAATAAAGTTTATTCGGCGTCTTTATCTTAATTAGTTTAGGAGTGATTAAATTTATAATTAAATTACATTTTATCGGTATTCGAACCCTGCGCACCAGAAACAAAGTTATTTACAATATTAGTTTGATATGTTTAAAGGGACTGTATGCAGTTACAGCATCAATCTAAGTGATATATTCTAGAGTATAGAGAAAAATAAGTAAGTGTTTGAAAGATCGGGATTCGAAGTAAGGACAAAGGATTGAAAGTTATATACAGTATTAATTGCTCTTTACAGGAGCTATCAATCATGCTTTGGTCAATTCCTCTACCTCTCTTAGTTTCTGAGATAATGACGGCTTAAAAATTAGGCTCGAACCCAGAACGTCAGATATCTAATTACACATTTACAAGATACCACCTAATAACATAAACGCAATAAAGTTTATTTGTCGTCTTTATCTTAATTAGTTTAGGAGTTATTAAATTTATAATTAAATTACATTTTATCGGTATTCGAACCCTGGACACCAGAAGCAAAATTATGTACAATATTAGTTTGATATGTTTAAAGGTGCTGTATGCAGTTACAGCATCAATCTAAGTGATATATTCTAGAGAATAGAAAAAATAAGTAAGTGAATGAAAGATCAAGATTCGAAGTAAGGACAACTGATTAAAAATTATATTTAGTATTAATTGCCCATCATAGGAGCTATCAATCATGCTTTGGTCAACTCCTATAAATCTCTTAGTTTCTGAGATAATGACGGCTTAAAAATTAGGCTCGAACCCAGAAAGTCAGGAATATAATTACACATACGCAAGATACTAGCTAATAACATAAACGCAGTAAAGTTTATTTGTCGTCTTTATCTTAATTAGTTTAGGAGTTATTAAATTTATAATTAAACTACATTTTATCGGTATTCGAACCCTGGGCACCAGAAACAACATTATTTACAATATTAGTTTGCTATGTTTAACGGTGCTGTATGCAGGTACATCATCGATCTAAGTGATATATTCTGGTATACAGAGGAAAATTAAGGAAGTCATTAAAAGATGGGGAATCGAAATAAGGACAACTGATTGAAAATTATATACAATATTACTTACCCATCATAGGAGCTATCAATCGTGCTTTGGTTCACCCCTCTATCTCTCTTAGTTTCCTAGATAATGACGATTTAAAAAATTAAGGATTGAACCCAGAACACCTGGTACCCAAATATACACCCACAAGATACTACCTAATAACAAAAACGGAACAAAGTTTATTCAGCGTCTTTATCTTAATTAGTTTAGGCGTTATTAAATTTATAATTAAATTACATTTTATCGGGATTCGAACCCTGGACACCAGAAACAAAATTATTTACAATATTAGTTTGATGTGTTTAATGGCGCTGTATGCAGGTACATCATCGATCTAAGTGATATATTCTAGTATACAGAGTAAAATTAAGGAAGTCATTAAAAGATGGGGAATCGAAATAAGGACAACTGATTGAAAATTATATGCAATATTAATTACCCATCACAGGAGCTATCAATCATGCTTTGGTCCATCCCTCTAGCTTTCTTAGTTTCCGAGATAATGGTGATTTAAAAATTAGGTTTGAACCCTGAACGTCAGGTATCTAATTACACATCCACAAGATACTACCTAATAACATAAACGCAATAAGATTTATTTGGCGTCTTTATTTTAATTAGTTTAGGAGTTATTAAATTTATAATTAAATTACATTTTATCGGTATTCGAACCCTGGACACCAGAAACAAAATTATTTACAATATTAGTTTGATGTGTTTAAAGGCGCTGTATGCAGGTACATCATCGATCTAAGTGATATATTTCAGTATACAGAGGAAAATTAAGGAAGTCATTAAAAGGTAGGGAATCGAAATAAGGACAACTGATTGAAAATTATATACAGTATTAATTACCCATCATAGGGGCTATCAACCATGCTTTGGTCCAGTTCTCTATCTCTCTTAGTTTCCTAGATAATGACGATTTAAATAATTAAAGATTGAACCCAGAACACCTGGTACCCAAGTATACAACCACAAGATACTACCTAATAACATAAACGCAATAACGTTTATTCGGCGTCTTTATCTTAATTAGTTTAGGAGTGATTAAATTTATAATTAAATTACATTTTATCGGTATTCGAACCCTGGACACCAGAAACAAAATTATTTACAATATTAGTTTGATATGTTTAAAGGGACTGTATGCAGTTACAGCATCAATCTAAGTGATATATTCTAGAGTATAGAGCAAAATAAGTAAGTGATTGAAAGATCGGGATTCGAAGTAAGGACAAAGGATTGAAAGTTATATACAGTATTAATTGCTCTTTACAGGAGCTATCAATCATGCTTTGGTCAACTCCTATAAATCTCTTAGTTTCTGAGATAATGACGGCTTAAGAATTAGGCTCGGACCAGAAAGTCAGGTTTATAATTACACATACACAAGATACTAGCTAATAACATAAACGCAGTAAAGTTTACTTGTCGTCTATATCTTAATTAGTTTAGGAGTTATTAAATTTATAATTAAATTACATTTTATCGGTATTCGAACCCTGGACACCAGAAACAACATTATTTACAATATTAGTTTGATATGTTTAAAGGTGCTGTACGCAGGTACATCATCGATCTAAGTGATATATTCTAGTATACAGAGGAAAATTAAGGAAGTCATTAAAAGATGGGGAATCGAAATAAGGACAACTGATTGAAAATTATATACAATATTAATTACCCATCATAGGAGCTATCAATCATGCTTTGGTTCACCCCTCTATCTCTCTTAGTTTCCTAGATAATGACGATTTAAAAAATTAAGGATTGAACCCAGAACACCTGGTAACCAAATATACACCCACAAGATACTACCTAATAACAAAAACGCAATAAAGTTTATTGGGCGTCTTTATCTTAATTAGTTTAGGCGTTATTAAATTTATAATTAAATTACATTTTATCGGTATTCGAACCCTGGACACCAGAAACAAAATTATTTACAATATTAGTTTAATATGTTTAATGGCGCTGTATGCAGGTACATCATCGATCTAAGTGATATATTCTAGTATACAGAGGAAAATTAAGGAAGTCATTAAAAGATAGGGAATCGAAATAAGGACAACTGATTGAAAATTATATACAATATTAATTACCCATCACAGGAGCTATCAATCATGCTTTGGTCCATCCCTCTACCTTTCTTAGTTTCCGAGATAATGGTGATTTAAAAATTAGGATCGACCCCTGAACGTAAGTTATCTAATTACACATCCACAAGATACTACCTAAAAACATAAACGCAATAAAGTTTATTTGGCGTCTTTATCTTAATTAGTTTAGGAGTTATTAAATTTATAATTAAATTACATTTTATCGGTATTCGAACCCTGGACACCAGAAGCAAAATTATGTACAATATTAGTTTGATATGTTTAAAGGTGCTGTATGCAGTTACAGCATCAACCTAAGTGAAATATTCTAGTATACAGAGGAAAATTAAGGAAGTCATTAAAAGATAGGGAATCGAAATAAGGACAACTGATTCAAAATTATATACAATATTAATTACCCATCACAGGAGCTATCAATCATGCTTTGGTCCATCCCTCTACCTTTCTTAGTTTCCGAGATAATGGTGATTTAAAAATTAGGATCGACCCCTGAACGTAAGTTATCTAATTACACATCCACAAGATACTACCTAATAACATAAACGCAATAAAGTTTATTTGGCGTCTTTATCTTAATTAGTTTAGGAGTTATTAAATTTATAATTAAATTACATTTTATCGGTATTCGAACCCTGGACACCAGAAGCAAAATTATGTACAATATTAGTATGATATGTTTAAAGGTGCTGTATGCAGTTACAGCATCAACCTAAGTGAAATATTCTAGAGAATAGAAAAGATAAGTAAGTGAATGAAAGATCGGGATTCGAAGTAAGGACAACTGATTGAAAATTATATACAGTATTAATTACCCATCATAGGAGCTATCAACCATGCTTTGGTCCACTTCTCTATCTCTCTTAGTTTCCTAGATAATGACGATTTAAAAAATTAAGGATTGAACCCAGAACACCTGGTACCCAAGTATACAACCACAAGATACTACCTAATAACATAAACGCAATAAAGTTTATTCGGCGTCTTTATCTTAATTAGTTTAGGAGTGATTAAATTTATAATTAAATTACATTTTATCGGTATTCGAACCCTGGACACCAGAAACAAAATTATTTACAATATTAGTTTGATATGTTTAAAGGGACTGTATGCAGTTACAGCATCAATCTAAGTGATATATTCTAGAGTATAGAGAAAAATAAGTAAGTGATTGAAAGATCGGGATTCGAAGTAAGGACAAAGGATTGAAAGTTATATACAGTATTAATTGCTCTTTACAAGAGCTATCAATCATGCTTTGGTCAATTCCTCTACCTCTCTTAGTTTCTGAGATAATGACGGCTTAAAAATTAGGCTCGAACCCAGAACGTCAGATATACAATTACACATTCACAAGATACTACCTAATAACATAAACGCAATAAGGTTTATTTGGTGTCCTTGTCTTAATTAGTTTAGGAGTTATTAAATTTATAATTAAATTACATTTTATCGGTATTCGAACCCTGGACACCAGAAACAAAATTATTTACAATATTAGTTTGATGTGTTTAATGGCGCTGTATGCAGGTACATCATCGATCTAAGTGATATATTCTAGTATACAGAGGAAAATTAAGGAAGTCATTAAAAGATGGGGAATCGAAATAAGGACAACTGATTGAAAGTTATATACAATATTAATTACCCATCATAGGAGCTATCAATCATGCTTTGGTTCACCCCTCTATCTCTCTTAGTTTCCTAGATAATGACGATTTAAAAAATTAAGGATTGAACCCAGAACACCTGGTACCGAAATATACACCAACAAGATACTACCTAATAACAAAAACGCAACAAAGTTTATTCAGCGTCTTTATCTTAATTAGTTTAGGCGTTATTAAATTTATAATTAAATTACATTTTATCGGGATTCGAACCCTGGACACCAGAAACAAAATTATTTACAATATTAGTTTGATGTGTTTAATGGCGCTGTATGCAGGTACATCATCGATCTAAGTGATATATTCTAGTATACAGAGGAAAATTAAGGAAGTCATTAAAAGATGGGGAATCGAAATAAGGACAACTGATTGAAAATTATATACAATATTAATTACCCATCACAGGAGCTATCAATCATGCTTTAGCCCATCCCTCTAGCTTTCTTAGTTTCCGAGATAATGGTGATTTAAAAATTAGGATCGAACCCTGAACGTCAGGTATCTAATTACACATCCACAAGATACTACCTAATAACATAAACGCAATAAGGTTTATTTGGCGTCTTTATTTTAATTAGTTTAGGAGTTATTAAATTTATAATTAAATTACATTTTATCGGTATTCGAACCCTGGACACCAGAAACAAAATTATTTACAATATTAGTTTGATGTGTTTAATGGCGCTGTATGCAGGTACATCATCGATCTAAGTGATATATTTCAGTATACAGAGGAAAATTAAGGAAGTCATGAAAAGGTAGAGAATCGAAATAAGGACAACTGATTGAAAATTATATACAGTATTAATTACCCATCATAGTAGCTATCAACCATGCTTTGGTCCACTTCTCTATCTCTCTTAGTTTCCTAGATAATGACGATTTAAAAAATTAAGGATTGAACCCAGAACACCTGGTACCCAAGTATACAACCACAAGATACTACCTAATAACATAAACGCAATAAAGTTTATTCGGCGTCTTTATCTTAATTAGTTTAGGAGTGATTAAATTTATAATTAAATTACATTTTATCGGTATTCGAACCCTGGACACCAGAAACAAAATTATTTACAATATTAGTTTGATGTGTTTAATGGCGCTGTATGCAGGTACATCATCGATCTAAGTGATATATTTCAGTATACAGAGGAAAGTTAAGGAAGTCATTAAAAGGTAGGGAATCGAAATAAGGACAACTGATTGAAAATTATATACAGTATTAATTCCCCATCATAGGAGCTATCAACCATCCTTTGGTCCACTTCTCTATCTCTCTTTGTTTTCTAGATAATGACGATTTAAAAAATTAAGGATTGAACCCAGAACACCTGGTACCCAAGTATACAACCACAAGATACTAGCTAATAACATAAACGCAATAAAGTTTATTCGGCGTCTTTATCTTAATTAGTTTAGGAGTGATTAAATTTATAATTAAATTACATTTTATCGGTATTCGAACCCTGGACACCAGAAACAAAATTATTTACAATATTAGTTTGATATGTTTAAAGGGACTGTACGCAGTTACAGCATCAATCTAAGTGATATATTCTAGAGTATAGAGAAAAATAAGTAAGTGATTGAAAGATCGGGATTCGAAGTAAGGACAAAGGATTGAAAGTTATATACAGTATTAATTGCTCTTTACAGGAGCTATCAATCATGCTTTGGTCAATTCCTCTACCTCTCTTAGTTTCTGAGATAATGACGGCTTAAAAATTAGGCTCGAACCCAGAACGTCAGATATCTAGTTACACATTCACAAGATACCACCTAATAACATAAACGCAATAAAGTTTATTTGGTGTCCTTATCTTAATTAGTTTAGGAGTTATTAAATTTATAATTAAATTACATTTTATCGGTATTCGAACCCTGGACACCAGAAGCAAAATTATGTACAATATTAGTTTGATATGTTTAAAGGTGCTGTATGCAGTTACAGCATCAATCTAAGTGATATATTCTAGAGAATAGAAAAAATAAGTAAGTGAATGAAAGATCGGGATTCGAAGTAAGGACAACTGATTAAAAATTATATACAGTATTAATTGCCCATCATAGGAGCTATCAATCATGCTTTGGTCAACTCCTATAAATCTCTTAGTTTCTGAGATAATGACGGCTTAAGAATTAGGCTCGAACCCAGAAAGTCAGGTTTATAATTACACATACACAAGATACTAGCTAATAACATAAACGCAGTAAAGTTTACTTGTCGTCTTTATCTTAATTAGTTTAGGAGTTATTAAATTTATAATTAAATTACATTTTATCGGTATTCGAACCCTGGACACCAGAAACAACATTATTTACAATATTAGTTTGATATGTTTAAAGGTGCTGTACGCAGGTACATCATCGATCTAAGTGATATATTCTAGTATACAGAGGAAAATTAAGGAAGTCATTAAAAGATGGGGAATCGAAATAAGGACAACTGATTGAAAATTATATACAATATTAATTACCCATCATAGGAGCTATCAATCATGCTTTGGTTCACCCCTCTATCTCTCTTAGTTTCCTAGATAATGACGATTTAAAAAATTAAGGATTGAACCCAGAACACCTGGTACCCAAATATACACCCACAAGATACTACCTAATAACAAAAACGCAATAAAGTTTATTGGGCGTCTTTATCTTAATTAGTTTAGGCGTTATTAAATTTATAATTAAATTACATTTTATCGGTATTCGAACCCTGGACACCAGAAACAAAATTATTTACAATATTAGTTTAATATGTTTAATGGCGCTGTATGCAGGTACATCATCGATCTAAGTGATATATTCTAGTATACAGAGGAAAATTAAGGAAGTCATTAAAAGATAGGGAATCGAAATAAGGACAACTGATTGAAAATTATATACAATATTAATTACCCATCACAGGAGCTATCAATCATGCTTTGGTCCATCCCTCTACCTTTCTTAGTTTCCGAGATAATGGTGATTTAAAAATTAGGATCGACCCCTGAACGTAAGTTATCTAATTACACATCCACAAGATACTACCTAATAACATAAACGCAATAAAGTTTATTTGGCGTCTTTATCTTAATTAGTTTAGGAGTTATTAAATTTATAATTAAATTACATTTTATCGGTATTCGAACCCTGGACACCAGAAGCAAAATTATGTACAATATTAGTTTGATATGTTTAAAGGTGCTGTATGCAGTTACAGCATCAACCTAAGTGAAATATTCTAGTATACAGAGGAAAATTAAGGAAGTCATTAAAAGATAGGGAATAGAAATAAGGACAACTGATTGAAAATTATATACAATATTAATTACCCATCACAGGAGCTATCAATCATGCTTTGGTCCATCCCTCTACCTTTCTTAGTTTCCGAGATAATGGTGATTTAAAAATTAGGATCGACCCCTGAACGTAAGTTATCTAATTACACATCCACAAGATACTACCTAATAACATAAACGCAATAAAGTTTATTTGGCGTCTTTATCTTAATTAGTTTAGGAGTTATTAAATTTATAATTAAATTACATTTTATCGGTATTCGAACCCTGGACACCAGAAGCAAAATTATGTACAATATTAGTTTGATATGTTTAAAGGTGCTGTATGCAGTTACAACATCAACCTAAGTGAAATATTCTAGAGAATAGAAAAGATAAGTAAGTGAATGAAAGATCGGGATTCGAAGTAAGGACAACTGATTAAAAATTATATACAGTATTAATTGCACATCATAGGAGCTATCAATCATGCTTTGGTCAACTCCTATAAATCTCTTAGTTTCTGAGATAATGACGGCTTAAGAATTAGGCTCGAACCCAGAAAGTCAGGTATATAATTACACATACACAAGATCCCCCCAGGGGCCTGCTTTGCAGGTACGGGTTTTTGGCGCACCCGGGGTCCCGAGCCACCCTGACTTCCTCGATGTGGGCTCCTCCCAGTGGTGAGGGAGTCAGCCAAAACGCCCACCCACGTGTCGGCCGTGCGTGGAGACCCGTGTCGGTGGAAAGGATTATCCTGGTTGGTTGAGGGATGCGTGTCTGAGCCTGGTTTGTTCTTTTTACATTTTTCGGGGAAGATACGCATTTCCAATACGCCGCTTCGGTTTCTGCTTCACTTAAACGGGCGGCTAGGGACTAACCCACCCCTAGCCAATCGGCCAGGACTAGGTATTTAACCGAACTCCAGGGTGAGTGGGACGGCGCGCCCGCTATATCCCCTGTGTAGCCCTGTCATCCCAGTGGGATGACCCCTTGTTGGGCTCCGTGGTGGGTGGGGAGCACTGGGGGATGAAACATAACTTATCTTTTCATGGCAAATCTCAATCCGAAACGAAGACGACACGTTCAAGAAGATAAAGAGGTAACTGCGGTGTCATCTGCGCGTTACCTATTAATTACCCGGTTGGAAGAGGCTCAGTCCTTTCTGAAGGTTAACCCGTTTGTGATTCAGTCTGGTCTTGACAACATAGCCGGTCCTGTTAAGTCCTGTACGCGCCTTAGAACCGGTTCTCTCCTTGTTGAGACTTACACATCCGCGCAGTTTGAAAAGTTGTTGAAGGCCAAACTCCTCCACGGATATCCTGTGCGAGTGGAGAAGCACCGCACCCTGAACTCCTCAAAGGGTGTTATTACCACCCACTTGTTGGATGGAATGCCGGAGGAAGAGATCCTGGGTTATCTTTCAGACCAGGGTGTCACCTCTGTGTATCGTGTGCGAGCTAAACGTGAAGGACTGGAGGTGCCTACGCGTACGCTTTTCCTCACGTTTGATCTGCTCGATCTCCCTCAGAAAATTAAGGCGGGCTATGAAGTAATTCCCGTTCGGCCCTATATTCCACGCCCTATGCGTTGTTTTCAGTATCACCGCTATGGCCACACTAAATTTGCTTGTAAGCTCTCCGTTCCAGTTTGTGTCACCTGTAGTAAGGAAGCCCACGATGGAGCTTGTCCATCTGCCCCTTGCTGTGTAAACTGCCGTGGTGCTCATCCGGCGTCTTCCCGCGATTGTCCTAGCTTCTTGGACGAGAAGGCAATTCAGGAGCTGCGAGTGAAAGAGCGTTTATCTTTCGCTGAAGCTCGCAAACGTCATCTTGCCCGACAGCCTTCCGTCCTGAAGTTTGGTACGTTTAGTTCCGTGGTTTCACGCCAGGTACCAAAGCGGGATATGGGTATCCAAACGTTACCTGTAGCCTCCACAGCGGTCGCGTCTTCTAGCATTACAGTACCCTCTTCCAAATCAACCAGCTCCGCAACCATTCCTGTTAGTACGGCAACCCGGAAATTCAAAACGCAGCCGAAGCGTAGTGATTTCCTTAAGGACCCTCCAGCCTCTATCAGTGACCGCTCTGCATTGAAAGCCAGTTCTCCCTCGCCTCCTAGGCGGTCACGCTCTCAGGATGCTAGAGGGCGTAGTCGGGCTCAGCGGGGTTCTCCTCCTGTGCCCGCTGTCAATCGTTTTGCAGCACTATCCTCTGCCTCAGGTGAAACTGAGTCTCTTCCTTCCCAGGAGCCAATGGAACAAGAGTCCAATACTTCTCAAAGCCCTAGTCCCACGCGCAACCAGAAGGGCAAGTTGAGGCGACCACCTGCAGTGAAGTGATCTTTCTAATCCACCTATCGCATTTCCTTCCGGATGTCCATTCTTCAGTGGAATACACGTGGCATACGCGCTCATAGGGCCGAGCTACAGTTGCTAACCCACTTGTTTTCTCCCAGCGTTTTGTGTTTACAGGAGACAACTTCGGCCGCATGACAGTTTTTCATTTTCTGGTTTTCTTCCAGTGCGCTTTGACATACCACCGGAAGCTGGTACCCCTGCGCATGGGGGTGTCATGCTCCTCCTTCGAGATGACCTTTTTTACCAGCCTCTGGTACTTACCACTACCCTGCAAGCTGTTGCTGTTACTTTGATTTTACCTGGCTTTTCTTTTACCCTTTGTTCCATATATATACCGCCTTGTTCTCCCTTCGCTGTTGCGGAATTCGCTCATCTCGTATCCCAGCTCCCAGCGCCTTACCTCCTGCTGGGAGACTTTAATGCGCACCACCCTCTTTGGGGTTCACCTCGGGCTTGCGCAAGGGGGAACCATCTTGCTGGGTTTTTCCTTACCACCAACCTTTCTCTTCTCAACACAGGTGAACCTACTTTTATTTCCGATTCTACGGGCGCTTTTTCTCATTTGGACTTATCTGTTTGTTCAGCACAGCTTGCACATCGTTTTCAGTGGAGTGTAGTTTCTGATACCTTTTCTAGCGATCATTTTCCTTGCCTTATCAGCTTACTTTCACACACTTTCCCATCGCCACGTGTGTCTACTTGGCAAATTCACAGGGCGAACTGGTTACTTTATTCCAGTCTAGCTGTTTTCGACGACCGCCCTTTCTCCGAGGTTGACGGGATAGTAGCTCATTTTACTTCGGTCGTTCGTTCCGCTGCGGAACGTGCTATCCCTCGTTCGTCTTCCCACCCGAAGCGTTTGCCTGTCCCTTGGTGGACCGACGACTGTCGCTCGGCGATCCGTGCGCGGAGGGCGGCCCTTCGGGTGTTTCGGCGCCACCCTACGCTTGCTAATTTGATAACTTTCAAGCAACTGCGCGCCAGAGCTCGCCGAATTATACGGACCAGTAAGAGGACATCCTGGATCCATTTTGTGGAGTCCTTTAATCACTTCACACCGTCATCTGTCGTCTGGGACAAGCTTCGTCGTGTGACAGGCAAAGTATCACCGCTTACCATTCCTGGGCTTAGAATTAATAATGCCACCATCGTTTCCCCTAGTTATGTTGCTGACACGTTGGGCGCTGCTTTTGCGGGAAATTCCAGCTCATCTCATTACCACCCGGACTTTTTGTCTCTTAAGAACCGGGTTGAATCCCAGGTACTCTCCTTTTCCTCTATTAACCGCGAGTGTTATAACGCCCTGTTCACTATGCCGGAGCTAGAGCGGGCCATGGGCTCCTCCAGGCCTTCAGCTCCTGGGCCGGATGGTGTCCACCTTTTAATGCTACAGCATCTTTCTGCTGCCGGAAAACGTTTTCTTTTGCAGATCTATAACCGTATCTGGACAACCGCCACGTTCCCGTCAGCTTGGCATGAGGCCACCATCGTCCCAATTTTAAAACCTGGCAAGGATCGCCATCTACCTTCCAGTTATCGTCCGATCTCTCTCACCAGTTGTGTCTGCAAGGTGATGGAGCGCATGATCCACGGGCGCTTGACGTGGTGGCTTGAATCTCAAGGTCTGCTGACTAACGTTCAGTGTGGATTTCGTCGCTTCCGCTCAACAGTCGACCACCTGGTTTCGTTGTCTACTCACATCATGAATGCTTTTCTGCAGAAAAGTCAAACGGTCGCTGTCTTCTTTGACCTCGAGAAGGCGTATGACACTTGCTGGAGGTACGGTATTCTTCGTACCCTCCATAATTGGGGCATTCGTGGTCGTTTGCCCCATTTTATTCGGGAGTTCATGAAGGAAAGAGTCTTTCGCGTACGCGCGGGTTCGGTTTTATCCCGTGTTTTTACTCAGGAGAACGGAGTACCGCAGGGCTCCGTCCTCAGCGTCACACTCTTTGCCATTGCAATCAATCCCATTGTCAATTGTGTTCCCCCTGGTGTTTCGTCTTCATTATTCGTGGATGATTTCGCTATTTACTGCAGTTCTCGGCGCACTTGTCTCTTAGAACGCCGCCTCAAACTGTGTCTTGACCGCCTCTACACTTGGAGTGTCGAAACCGGCTTTAAGTTCTCTACCGAGAAAACAGTCTGCATTAACTTCTGGCGCCGTACAGCGTTTCTTTCGCCTTCTCTCCGTCTCGGTCCAGATGTTCTTCCTTTCGTTGATGAGACGAAATTTTTGGGGTTGATTTTTGACCGGAAGCTTAGCTGGTCTTCCCATATCTCCTATTTAAAGGCAAGGTGTGAACGCTCTCTTAATGTTTTACGCGTTTTAAGTGGCACTTCCTGGGGAGCTGATCGTACTGTTCTTCTCAGACTGTATCGCTCTCTGGTCCGTTCAAAACTTGATTACGGCTGCATTGTCTACTCCTCTGCTCCACCGTCGATCGTGAATCGCCTCAATACTACCCATCACCGTGGTATCCGGTTGAGTATTGGTGCTTTTCCAACGAGCCCTGTCATCAGCCTGTGTGCGGAAGCTGCTGAGCCCCCACTATCTTATCGCCGCGATGTTCTTCTCAGTCGTTACGGTTGTAGTCTCTCTAGTCTGCGGGGACATCCGTCTTTTACTCAGTTTTTTAATGATTCCTTGGACCGTCAGTACTCGTCGCACTCCTTGGCCTTACGTCCTCCTGGTGTTCGTTTCCGCTTGCTCCTTCGACAGTTGGACGTCACCTTACCGGCAACGTTTCCCATGGGGGAAACAGTTTTTCCCCCATGGCTCCAACCCGAGGCCGCCGTTAATCTTGATTTGCTCTCCCTGCCGAAGTCGACGACGCCAGCGTCTGTTCTTTGCTCGGCCTTTTTGGTTATTAAGGAGCAGTATGGGGGTTGTGGTTTTATCTACACTGATGGCTCCAAGGATGCTAGGGGAGTAGGATGCGCTTTTATTCATGGCCGCCACAGTTTTACCTTTCGGCTTTCACCGCAGTGCTCTATTTTTCCAGCTGAGCTGTTTGGCATTTACCAGGCTATTTTATACCTCCAGCGGAATCCTTTACGGGAGTGGGTTCTTTGCTCGGATTCGCTGAGCGCCCTCCAGAGCATCAGATCGCTGTACAGTTACCAGCCTCTTGTACAGCGTGTCCAGGTTTGCCTCCACTCGCTCGCCAGTGTTGGAGTTACTTTGCCCTTTTTATGGGTTCCTGGTCACGTGGGCCTACCAGGCAATGAAGCTGCCGATGCTGCTGCAAAGGCCGCCCTTTTATCTCCCAGTTGTTTTAGCTCTTGTGTACCTTCTGCTGATTTTAGCTCATTTTTACATGTTTCCATAATTTCACGCTGGAGGGTTGCCTGGGCTGGTCTTCAGGGCAACAAACTTCGAGAGGTAAAGCCCGTTCCTGACACCTGGAGTACTTCCTCGCGTGCCTCGCGTCGCGAGGAAGTCATTTTAGCCAGACTGCGCATCGGCCACTGTCGTTTTAGTCATGCTCATCTTTTGTCCTCAGACCCTGCCCTGGACTGTGCTCATTGTTCTGAGCCGCTGTCGGTTCGACATGTTTTGCTCCGATGCCCGTTTTTAGCTCCGATACGTGCGTCCTTGGGATTGCCATCAACCCTCTCTGAGGTGCTGGCGGACGCTCCCAGTGCTGCGGATCGTGTATTAAGTTTTATTCGTCATAGCGGTATGGGCACCCGGGTTTGATAACCTAGTTTTATATTTATGTTTTAATCGTACGTTTTACCGCTACTGCATTTTGTCTTTTATTCGTTTACCTACTCGCTCCCCATTTCACAGTTGCTGACACTATTTTGTGAAGCTTTACTTGTTTCGTTTTAAACCGCGGGGTTCCTACATGCGTTCATGCATCTTATTTTAACTTTGCCTGGGCGCTAATGACCGCAGCAGTCGTGCGCCCTAAAACCCCACTACTCCTCCTCCTCCAAATACACAAGATACTAGCTAATAACATAAACGCAGTAAAGTTTACTTGTCGTCTTTATCTTAATTAGTTTAGGAGTTATTAAATTTATAATTAAATTACATTTTATCGGTATTCGAACCCTGGACACCAGAAACAACATTATTTACAATATTAGTTTGATATGTTTAAAGGTGCTGTATGCAGGTACATCATCGATCTAAGTGATATATTCTAGTATACAAAGGAAAATTAAGGAAGTCATTAAAAGATGGGGAATCGAAATAAGGACAACTGATTGAAAATTATATGCAATATTAATTACCCATCATAGGAGCTATCAATCATGCTTTGGTTCACCCCTCTATCTCTCTTAGTTTCCTAGATAATGACGATTTAAAAAATTAAGGATTGAACCCAGAACATCTGGTACCGAAATATACACCCACAAGATACTACCTAATAACAAAAACGCAACAAAGTTTATTCAGCGTCTTTATCTTAATTAGTTTAGGCGTTATTAAATTTATAATTAAATTACATTTTATCGGTATTCGAACCCTGGACACCAGAAACAAAATTATTTACAATATTAGTTTGATATGTTTAAAGGGACTGTACGCAGTTACAGCATCAATCTAAGTGATATATTCTAGAGTATAGAGAAAAATAAGTAAGTGATTGAAAGATCGGGATTCGAAGTAAGGACAAAGGATTGAAAGTTATATACAGTATTAATTGCTCTTTACAGGAGCTATCAATCATGCTTTGGTCAATTCCTCTACCTCTCTTAGTTTCTGAGATAATGACGGCTTAAAAATTAGGCTCGAACCCAGAACGTCAGATATCTAATTACACATTCACAAGATACCACCTAATAACATAAACGCAATAAAGTTTATTTGGTGTCCTTATCTTAATTAGTTTAGGAGTTATTAAATTTATAATTAAATTACATTTTATGGGTATTCGAACCCTGGACACCAGAAGCAAAATTATGTACAATATTAGTTTGATATGTTTAAAGGTGCTGTATGCAGTTACAGCATCAATCTAAGTGATATATTCTAGAGAATAGAAAAAATAAGTAAGTGAATGAAAGATCGGGATTCGAAGTAAGGACAACTGATTAAAAATTATATACAGTATTAATTGCCCATCATAGGAGCTATCAATCATGCTTTGGTCAACTCCTATAAATCTCTTAGTTTCTGAGATAATGACGGCTTAAGAATTAGGCTCGAACCCAGAAAGTCAGGTTTATAATTACACATACACAAGATACTAGCTAATAACATAAACGCAGTAAAGTTTACTTGTCGTCTTTATCTTAATTAGTTTAGGAGTTATTAAATTTATAATTAAATTACATTTTATCGGTATTCGAACCCTGGACACCAGAAACAACATTATTTACAATATTAGTTTGATATGTTCAAAGGTGCTGTATGCAGGTACATCATCGATCTAAGTGATATATTCTAGTATACAGAGGAAAATTAAGGAAGTCATTAAAAGATGGGGAATCGAAATAAGGACAGCTGATTGAAAATTATATACAATATTAATTACCCATCATAGGAGCTATCAATCATGCTTTGGTTCACCCCTCTATCTCTCTTAGTTTCCTAGATAATGACGATTTAAAAAATTAAGGATTGAACCCAGAACACCTGGTACCCAAATATACACCCACAAGATACTACCTAATAACAAAAACGCAATAAAGTTTATTGGGCGTCTTTATCTTAATTAGTTTAGGCGTTATTAAATTTATAATTAAATTACATTTTATCGGTATTCGAACCCTGGACACCAGAAACAAAATTATTTACAATATTAGTTTAATATGTTTAATGGCGCTGTATGCAGGTACATCATCGATCTAAGTGATATATTCTAGTATACAGAGGAAAATTAAGGAAGTCATTAACAGATAGGGAATCGAAATAAGGACAACTGATTGAAAATTATATACAATATTAATTACCCATCACAGGAGCTATCAATCATTCTTTGGTCCATCCCTCTACCTTTCTTAGTTTCCGAGATAATGGTGATTTAAAAATTAGGATCGACCCCTGAACGTAAGTTATCTAATTACACATCCACAAGATACTACCTAATAACATAAACGCAATAAAGTTTATTTGGCGTCTTTATCTTAATTAGTTTAGGAGTTATTAAATTTATAATTAAATTACATTTTATCGGTATTCGAACCCTGGACACCAGAAGCAAAATTATGTACAATATTAGTTTGATATGTTTAAAGGTGCTGTATGCAGTTACAGCATCAACCTAAGTGAAATATTCTAGTATACAGAGGAAAATTAAGGAAGTCATTAAAAGATAGGGAATCGAAATAAGGACAACTGATTGAAAATTATATACAATATTAATTACCCATCACAGGAGCTATCAATCATGCTTTGGTCCATCCCTCTACCTTTCTTAGTTTCCGAGATAATGGTGATTTAAAAATTAGGATCGACCCCTGAACGTAAGTTATCTAATTACACATCCACAAGATACTACCTAATAACATAAACGCAATAAAGTTTATTTGGCGTCTTTATCTTAATTAGTTTAGGAGTTATTAAATTTATAATTAAATTACATTTTATCGGTATTCGAACCCTGGACGCCAGAAGCAAAATTATGTACAATATTAGTTTGATATGTTTAAAGGTGCTGTATGCAGTTACAGCATCAACCTAAGTGAAATATTCTAGAGAATAGAAAAGATAAGTAAGTGAATGAAAGATCGGGATTCGAAGTAAGGACAACTGATTGAAAATTATATACAGTATTAATTACCCATCATAGGAGCTATCAACCATGCTTTGGTCCACTTCTCTATCTCTCTTAGTTTCCTAGATAATGACGATTTAAAAAATTAAGGATTCAACCCAGAACACCTGGTACCCAAGTATACAACCACAAGATACTACCTAATAACATAAACGCAATAAAGTTTATTCGGCGTCTTTATCTTAGTTTAGGAGTGATTAAATTTATAATTAAATTACATTTTATCGGTATTCGAACCCTGGACACCAGAAACAAAATTATTTACAATATTAGTTTGATATGTTTAAAGGGACTGTATGCAGTTACAGCATCAATCTAAGTGATATATTCTAGAGTATAGAGAAAAATAAGTAAGTGATTGAAAGATCGGGATTCGAAGTAAGGACAAAGGATTGAAAGTTATATACAGTATTAATTGCTCTTTACAAGTGCTATCAATCATGCTTTGGTCAATTCCTCTACCTCTCTTAGTTTCTGAGATAATGACGGCTTAAAAATTAGGCTCGAACCCAGAACGTCAGATATCTAATTACACATTCACAAGATACCACCTAATAACATAAACGCAATAAAGTTTATTTGGTGTCCTTGTCTTAATTAGTTTAGGAGTTATTAAATTTATAATTAAATTACATTTTATCGGTATTCGAACCCTGGACACCAGAAGCAAAATTATGTACAATATTAGTTTGATATGTTTAAAGGTGCTGTATGCAGTTACAGCATCAATCTAAGTGATATATTCTAGAGAATAGAAAAAATAAGTAAGTGAATGAAAGATCGGGATTCGAAGTAAGGACAACTGATTAAAAATTATATACAGTATTAATTGCACATCATAGGAGCTATCAATCATGCTTTGGTCAACTCCTATAAATCTCTTAGTTTCTGAGATAATGACGGCTTAAAAATTAGGCTCGAACCCAGAAAGTCAGGTATATAATTACACATACACAAGATCCCCCCAGGGGCCTGCTTTGCAGGTACGGGTTTTTGGCGCACCCGGGGTCCCGAGCCACCCTGACTTCCTCGATGTGGGCTCCTCCCAGTGGTGAGGGAGTCAGCCAAAACGCCCACCCACGTGTCGGCCGTGCGTGGAGACCCGTGTCGGTGGAAAGGATTATCCTGGTTGGTTGAGGGATGCGTGTCTGAGCCTGGTTTGTTCTTTTTACATTTTTCGGGGAAGATACGCATTTCCAATACGCCGCTTCGGTTTCTGCTTCACTTAAACGGGCGGCTAGGGACTAACCCACCCCTAGCCAATCGGCCAGGACTAGGTATTTAACCGAACTCCAGGGTGAGTGGGACGGCGCGCCCGCTATATCCCCTGTGTAGCCCTGTCATCCCAGTGGGATGACCCCTTGTTGGGCTCCGTGGTGGGTGGGGAGCACTGGGGGATGAAACATAACTTATCTTTTCATGGCAAATCTCAATCCGAAACGAAGACGACACGTTCAAGAAGATAAAGAGGTAACTGCGGTGTCATCTGCGCGTTACCTATTAATTACCCGGTTGGAAGAGGCTCAGTCCTTTCTGAAGGTTAACCCGTTTGTGATTCAGTCTGGTCTTGACAACATAGCCGGTCCTGTTAAGTCCTGTACGCGCCTTAGAACCGGTTCTCTCCTTGTTGAGACTTACACATCCGCGCAGTTTGAAAAGTTGTTGAAGGCCAAACTCCTCCACGGATATCCTGTGCGAGTGGAGAAGCACCGCACCCTGAACTCCTCAAAGGGTGTTATTACCACCCACTTGTTGGATGGAATGCCGGAGGAAGAGATCCTGGGTTATCTTTCGGACCAGGGTGTCACCTCTGTGTATCGTGTGCGAGCTAAACGTGAAGGACTGGAGGTGCCTACGCGTACGCTTTTCCTCACGTTTGATCTGCTCGATCTCCCTCAGAAAATTAAGGCGGGCTATGAAGTAATTCCCGTTCGGCCCTATATTCCACGCCCTATGCGTTGTTTTCAGTGTCACCGCTATGGCCACACTAAATTTGCTTGTAAGCTCTCCGTTCCAGTTTGTGTCACCTGTAGTAAGGAAGCCCACGATGGAGCTTGTCCATCTGCCCCTTGCTGTGTAAACTGCCGTGGTGCTCATCCGGCGTCTTCCCGCGATTGTCCTAGCTTCTTGGACGAGAAGGCAATTCAGGAGCTGCGAGTGAAAGAGCGTTTATCTTTCGCTGAAGCTCGCAAACGTCATCTTGCCCGACAGCCTTCCGTCCTGAAGTTTGGTACGTTTAGTTCCGTGGTTTCACGCCAGGTACCAAAGCGGGATATGGGTACCCAAACGTTACCTGTAGCCTCCACAGCGGTCGCGTCTTCTAGCATTACAGTACCCTCTTCCAAATCAACCAGCTCCGCAACCATTCCTGTTAGTACGGCAACCCGGAAATTCAAAACGCAGCCGAAGCGTAGTGATTTCCTTAAGGACCCTCCAGCCTCTATCAGTGACCGCTCTGCATTGAAAGCCAGTTCTCCCTCGCCTCCTAGGCGGTCACGCTCTCAGGATGCTAGAGGGCGTAGTCGGGCTCAGCGGGGTTCTCCTCCTGTGCCCGCTGTCAATCGTTTTGCAGCACTATCCTCTGCCTCAGGTGAAACTGAGTCTCTTCCTTCCCAGGAGCCAATGGAACAAGAGTCCAATACTTCTCAAAGCCCTAGTCCCACGCGCAACCAGAAGGGCAAGTTGAGGCGACCACCTGCAGTGAAGTGATCTTTCTAATCCACCTATCGCATTTCCTTCCGGATGTCCATTCTTCAGTGGAATACACGTGGCATACGCGCTCATAGGGCCGAGCTACAGTTGCTAACCCACTTGTTTTCTCCCAGCGTTTTGTGTTTACAGGAGACTAAACTTCGGCCGCATGACAGTTTTTCATTTTCTGGTTTTCTTCCAGTGCGCTTTGACCTACCACCGGAAGCTGGTACCCCTGCGCATGGGGGTGTCATGCTCCTCCTTCGAGATGACCTTTTTTACCAGCCTCTGGTACTTACCACTACCCTGCAAGCTGTTGCTGTTACTTTGATTTTACCTGGCTTTTCTTTTACCCTTTGTTCCATATATATACCGCCTTGTTCTCCCTTCGCTGTTGCGGAATTCGCTCATCTCGTATCCCAGCTCCCAGCGCCTTACCTCCTGCTGGGAGACTTTAATGCGCACCACCCTCTTTGGGGTTCACCTCGGGCTTGCGCAAGGGGGAACCATCTTGCTGGGTTTTTCCTTACCACCAACCTTTCTCTTCTCAACACAGGTGAACCTACTTTTATTTCCGATTCTACGGGCGCTTTTTCTCATTTGGACTTATCTGTTTGTTCAGCACAGCTTGCACATCGTTTTCAGTGGAGTGTAGTTTCTGATACCTTTTCTAGCGATCATTTTCCTTGCCTTATCAGCTTACTTTCACACACTTTCCCATCGCCACGTGTGTCTACTTGGCAAATTCACAGGGCGAACTGGTTACTTTATTCCAGTCTAGCTGTTTTCGACGACCGCCCTTTCTCCGAGGTTGACGGGATAGTAGCTCATTTTACTTCGGTCGTTCGTTCCGCTGCGGAACGTGCTATCCCTCGTTCGTCTTCCCACCCGAAGCGTTTGCCTGTCCCTTGGTGGACCGACGACTGTCGCTCGGCGATCCGTGCGCGGAGGGCGGCCCTTCGGGTGTTTCGGCGCCACCCTACGCTTGCTAATTTGATAACTTTCAAGCAACTGCGCGCCAGAGCTCGCCGAATTATACGGACCAGTAAGAGGACATCCTGGATCCATTTTGTGGAGTCCTTTAATCACTTCACACCGTCATCTGTCGTCTGGGACAAGCTTCGTCGTGTGACAGGCAAAGTATCACCGCTTACCATTCCTGGGCTTAGAATTAATAATGCCACCATCGTTTCCCCTAGTGCTGTTGCTGACACGTTGGGCGCTGCTTTTGCGGGAAATTCCAGCTCATCTCATTACCACCCGGACTTTTTGTCTCTTAAGAACCGGGTTGAATCCCAGGTACTCTCCTTTTCCTCTATTAACCGCGAGTGTTATAACGCCCTGTTCACTATGCCGGAGCTAGAGCGGGCCATGGGCTCCTCCAGGCCTTCAGCTCCTGGGCCGGATGGTGTCCACCTTTTAATGCTACAGCATCTTTCTGCTGCCGGAAAACGTTTTCTTTTGCAGATCTATAACCGTATCTGGACAACCGCCACGTTCCCGTCAGCTTGGCATGAGGCCACCATCGTCCCAATTTTAAAACCTGGCAAGGATCGCCATCTACCTTCCAGTTATCGTCCGATCTCTCTCACCAGTTGTGTCTGCAAGGTGATGGAGCGCATGATCCACGGGCGCTTGACGTGGTGGCTTGAATCTCAAGGTCTGCTGACTAACGTTCAGTGTGGATTTCGTCGCTTCCGCTCAACAGTCGACCACCTGGTTTCGTTGTCTACTCACATCATGAATGCTTTTCTGCAGAAAAGTCAAACGGTCGCTGTCTTCTTTGACCTCGAGAAGGCGTATGACACTTGCTGGAGGTACGGTATTCTTCGTACCCTCCATAATTGGGGCATTCGTGGTCGTTTGCCCCATTTTATTCGGGAGTTCATGAAGGAAAGAGTCTTTCGCGTACGCGCGGGTTCGGTTTTATCCCGTGTTTTTACTCAGGAGAACGGAGTACCGCAGGGCTCCGTCCTCAGCGTCACACTCTTTGCCATTGCAATCAATCCCATTGTCAATTGTGTTCCCCCTGGTGTTTCGTCTTCATTATTCGTGGATGATTTCGCTATTTACTGCAGTTCTCGGCGCACTTGTCTCTTAGAACGCCGCCTCAAACTGTGTCTTGACCGCCTCTACACTTGGAGTGTCGAAACCGGCTTTAAGTTCTCTACCGAGAAAACAGTCTGCATTAACTTCTGGCGCCGTACAGCGTTTCTTTCGCCTTCTCTCCGTCTCGGTCCAGATGTTCTTCCTTTCGTTGATGAGACGAAATTTTTGGGGTTGATTTTTGACCGGAAGCTTAGCTGGTCTTCCCATATCTCCTATTTAAAGGCAAGGTGTGAACGCTCTCTTAATGTTTTACGCGTTTTAAGTGGCACTTCCTGGGGAGCTGATCGTACTGTTCTTCTCAGACTGTATCGCTCTCTGGTCCGTTCAAAACTTGATTACGGCTGCATTGTCTACTCCTCTGCTCCACCGTCGATCGTGAATCGCCTCAATACTACCCATCACCGTGGTATCCGGTTGAGTATTGGTGCTTTTCCAACGAGCCCTGTCATCAGCCTGTGTGCGGAAGCTGCTGAGCCCCCACTATCTTATCGCCGCGATGTTCTTCTCAGTCGTTACGGTTGTAGTCTCTCTAGTCTGCGGGGACATCCGTCTTTTACTCAGTTTTTTAATGATTCCTTGGACCGTCAGTACTCGTCGCACTCCTTGGCCTTACGTCCTCCTGGTGTTCGTTTCCGCTTGCTCCTTCGACAGTTGGACGTCACCTTACCGGCAACGTTTCCCATGGGGGAAACAGTTTTTCCCCCATGGCTCCAACCCGAGGCCGCCGTTAATCTTGATTTGCTCTCCCTGCCGAAGTCGACGACGCCAGCGTCTGTTCTTTGCTCGGCCTTTTTGGTTATTAAGGAGCAGTATGGGGGTTGTGGTTTTATCTACACTGATGGCTCCAAGGATGCTAGGGGAGTAGGATGCGCTTTTATTCATGGCCGCCACAGTTTTACCTTTCGGCTTTCACCGCAGTGCTCTATTTTTCCAGCTGAGCTGTTTGGCATTTACCAGGCTATTTTATACCTCCAGCGGAATCCTTTACGGGAGTGGGTTCTTTGCTCGGATTCGCTGAGCGCCCTCCAGAGCATCAGATCGCTGTACAGTTACCAGCCTCTTGTACAGCGTGTCCAGGTTTGCCTCCACTCGCTCGCCAGTGTTGGAGTTACTTTGTCCTTTTTATGGGTTCCTGGTCACGTGGGCCTACCAGGCAATGAAGCTGCCGATGCTGCTGCAAAGGCCGCCCTTTTATCTCCCAGTTGTTTTAGCTCTTGTGTACCTTCTGCTGATTTTAGCTCATTTTTACATGTTTCCATAATTTCACGCTGGAGGGTTGCCTGGGCTGGTCTTCAGGGCAACAAACTTCGAGAGGTAAAGCCCGTTCCTGACACCTGGAGTACTTCCTCGCGTGCCTCGCGTCGCGAGGAAGTCATTTTAGCCAGACTGCGCATCGGCCACTGTCGTTTTAGTCATGCTCATCTTTTGTCCTCAGACCCTGCCCCGGACTGTGCTCATTGTTCTGAGCCGCTGTCGGTTCGACATGTTTTGCTCCGATGCCCTTTTTTAGCTCCGATACGTGCGTCCTTGGGATTGCCATCAACCCTCTCTGAGGTGCTGGCGGACGCTCCCAGTGCTGCGGATCGTGTATTAAGTTTTATTCGTCATAGCGGTATGGGCACCCGGGTTTGATAACCTAGTTTTATATTTATGTTTTAATCGTACGTTTTACCGCTACTGCATTTTGTCTTTTATTCGTTTACCTACTCGCTCCCCATTTCACAGTTGCTGACACTATTTTGTGAAGCTTTACTTGTTTCGTTTTAAACCGCGGGGTTCCTACATGCGTTCATGCATCTTATTTTAACTTTGCCTGGGCGCTAATGACCGCAGCAGTCGTGCGCCCTAAAACCCCACTACTCCTCCTCCTCCACATACACAAGATACTAGCTAATAACATAAACGCAGTAAAGTTTACTTGTCGTCTTTATCTTAATTAGTTTAGGAGTTATTAAATTTATAATTAAATTACATTTTATCGGTATTCGAACCCTGGACACCAGAAACAACATTATTTACAATATTAGTTTGATATGTTTAAAGGTGCTGTATGCAGGTACATCATCGATCTAAGTGATATATTCTAGTATACAGAGGAAAATTAAGGAAGTCATTAAAAGATGGGGAATCGAAATAAGGACAACTGATTGAAAATTATATACAATATTAATTACCCATCATAGGAGCTATCAATCATGCTTTGGTTCACCCCTCTATCTCTCTTAGTTTCCTAGATAATGACGATTTAAAAAATTAAGGATTGAACCCAGAACATCTGGTACCGAAATATACACCCACAAGATACTACCTAATAACAAAAACGCAACAAAGTTTATTCAGCGTCTTTATCTTAATTAGTTTAGGCGTTATTAAATTTATAATTAAATTACATTTTATCGGGATTCGAACCCTGGACACCAGAAACAAAATTATTTACAATATTAGTTTGATGTGTTTAATGGCGCTGTATGCAGGTACATCATCGATCTAAGTGATATATTCTAGTATACAGAGGAAAATTAAGGAAGTCATTAAAAGATGGGGAATCGAATTAAGGACAACTGATTGAAAATTATATACAATATTAATTACCCATCACAGGAGCTATCAATCATGCTTTGGTCCATCCCTCTAGCTTTCTTAGTTTCCGAGATAATGCTGATTTAAAAATTAGGATCGAACCCTGAACGTCAGGTATCTAATTACACATCCACAAGATACTACCTAATAACAGAAACGCAATAAGGTTTATTTGGCGTCTTTATTTTAATTAGTTTAGGAGTTATTAAATTTATAATTAAATTACATTTTATCGGTATTCGAACCCTGGACACCAGAAACAAAATTATTTACAATATTAGTTTGATGTGTATAAAGGCGCTGTATGCAGGTACATCATCGATCTAAGTGATATATTTCAGTATACAGAGGACAATTAAGGAAGTCATTAAAAGGTAGGGAATCGAAATAAGGACAACTGATTGAAAATTATATACAGTATTAATTACCCATCATAGGAGCTATCAACCATGCTTTGGTCCACTTCTCTATCTCTCTTAGTTTCCTAGATAATGACGATTTAAAAAATTAAGGATTGAACCCAGAACACCTGGTACCCAAGTATACAACCACAAGATACTACCTAATAACATAAACGCAATAAAGTTTATTCGGCGTCTTTATCTTAATTAGTTTAGGAGTGATTAAATTTATAATTAAATTACATTTTATCGGTATTCGAACCCTGGACACCAGAAACAAAATCATTTACAATATTAGTTTGATATGTTTAAAGGGACTGTATGCAGTTACAGCATCAATCTAAGTGATATATTCTAGAGTGTAGAGAAAAATAAGTAAGTGATTGAAAGATCGGGATTCGAAGTAAGGACAAAGGATTGAAAGTTATATACAGTATTAATTGCTCTTTACAGGAGCTATCAATCATGCTTTGGTCAATTCCTCTACCTCTCTTAGTTTCTGAGATAATGACGGCTTAAAAATAAGGCTTGAACCCAGAACGTCAGATATCTAATTACACATTCACAGGATACCACCTAATAACATAAACGCAATAAAGTTTATTTGGTGTCCTTATCTTAATTAGTTTAGGAGTTATTAAATTTCTAATTAAATTACATTTTATCGGTATTCGAACCCTGGTCACCAGAAGCAAAATTATGTACAATATTAGTTTGGTATGTTTAAGGGTGCTGTATGCAGTTACAGCATCAATCTAAGTGATATATTCTAGAGAATAGAAAAAATAAGTAAGTGAATGAAAGATCGGGATTCGAAGTAAGGACAACTGATTAAAAATTATATACAGTATTAATTACTCATCATAGGAGCTATCAATCATGCTTTGGTCAACTCCTATAAATCTCTTAGTTTCTGAGATAATGACGGCTTAAAAATTAGGCTCGAACCCAGAAAGTCAGGTATATAATTACACATACACAAGATACTAGCTAATAACATAAACGCAGTAAAGTTTATTTGTCGTCTTTATCT
The DNA here is from genome assembly GCA_030765065.1 of Deroplatys truncata. Lineage (NCBI taxonomy): Eukaryota > Metazoa > Arthropoda > Insecta > Mantodea > Mantidae > Deroplatys > Deroplatys truncata. Next base: position 376,920,667 of record CM060990.1, read on the forward strand.
TAATTAGTTTAGGAGTTATTAAATTTATAATAAAATTACATTTTATCGGTATTCGAACCCTGGACACCAGAAACAACATTATTTACAATATTAGTTTGATATATTTAAAGGTGCTGTATGCAGGTACATCATCGATCTAAGTGATATATTCTAGTATACAGAGGAAAATTAAGGAAGTCATTAAAAGATGGGGAATCGAAATAAGGACAACTGATTGAAAATTATATACAATATTAATTACCCATCATAGGAGCTATCAACCATGCTTCGGTCCACTTCTCTATCTCTCTTAGTTTCCTAGATAAGGACGATTTAAAAAATTAAGGATTGAACCCAGAACACCTGGTACCCAAGTATACAACCTCAAGATACTACCTAATAACATAAACGCAATAAAGTTTATTCGGCGTCTTTATCTTAATTAGTTTAGGAGTGATTAAATTTATAATTAAATTACATTTTATCGGTATTCGAGTCCCTGGACACCAGAAACAAAATTATTTACAATATTAGTTTGATATGTTTAAAGGTGCTGTATGCAGTTACAGCATCAATCTAAGTGATATATTCTAGAGTATAGAGAAAAATAAGTAAGTGATTGAAAGATCGGGATTCGAAGTAAGGACAAAGGATTGAAAGTTATATACAGTATTAATTGCTCTTTACAGGAGCTATCAATCTTGCTTTGGTCAATTCCTCTACCTCTCTTAGTTTCTGAGATAATGACGGCTTAAAAATTAGGCTCGAACCCAGAACGTCAGATATCTAATTACACATTCACAACATACCACCTAATAACATAAACGCAATAAAGTTTATTTGGTGTCCTTATCTTAATTAGTTTAAGAGTTATTAAATTTATAATTAAATTACATTTTATCGGTATTCGAACCCTGGACACCAGAAACAACATTATTTACAATATTAGTTTGATATGTTTAAAGGTGCTGTATGCAGGTACATCATCGATCTAAGTGATATATTCTAGTATACAGAGGAAAATTAAGGAAGTCATTAAAAGATGGGGAATCGAAATAAGGACAACTGATTGAAAATTATATACAATATTAATTACCCATCATAGGAGCTATCAATCATGCTTTGGTCCATCCCTTTAGCTTTCTTAGTTTCCGAGATAATGGTGATTTAAAAATTAGGATCGAACCCTGAACGTCAGGTATCTAATTACTTATCCACAAGATACTACCTAATAACATAAACGCAATAAGGTTTATTTGGCGTCTTTATTTTAATTAGTTTAGGAGTTATTAAATTTATAATTAAATTACATTTTATCGGTATTCGAACCCTGGACACCAGAAACAAAATTATTTACAATATTAGTTTGATGTGTTTAAAGGCGCTGTATGCAGGTACATCATCGATCTAAGTGATATATTTCAGTATACAGAGGAAAATTAAGGAAGTCATTAAAAGGTAGGGAATCGAAATAAGGACAACTGATTGAAAATTATATACAGTATTAATTACTCATCATAGGAGCTATCAACCATGCTTTGCTCCACTTCTCTATCTCTCTTAGTTTCGTAGATAATGAAGATTTAAAAAATTAAGGATTGAACCCAGAACACCTGGTATCCAAATATACAACCATAAGATACTACCTAATAACATAAACGCAATAAAGTTTATTCGGCGTCTTTATCTTAATTAGTTTAGGAGTGATTAAATTTATAATTAAATTACATTTTATCGGTATTCGAACCCTGGACACCAGAAACAAAATTATTTACAATATTAGTTTGATATGTTTAAAGGGACTGTATGCAGTTACAGCATCAATCTAAGTGATATATTCTAGAGTATAGAGAAAAATAAGTAAGTGATTGAAAGATCGGGATTCGAAGTAAGGACAAAGGATTGAAAGTTATATACAGTATTAATTGCTCTTTACAGGAGCTATCAATCATGCTTTGGTCAATTCCTCTACCTCCTTTAGTTTCTGAGATAATGACGGCTTAAAAATTAGGCTCGAACCCAGAACGTCAGATATCTAATTACACATTTACAAGATACCACCTAATAACATAAACGCAATAAAGTTTATTTGGTGTCCTTATCTTAATTAGTTTAGGAGTTAATAAATTTATAATTAAATTACATTTTATCGGTATTCGAACCCTGGAAACCAGAAGCAAAATTATGTACAATATTAGTTTGATATGTTTAAAGGTGCTGTATGCAGTTACAGCATCAACCTAAGTGAAATATTCTAGAGAATAGAAAAGATAAGTAAGTGAATGAAAGATCGGGATTCGAAGTAAGGACAACTGATTGAAAATTATATATAGTATTAATTACCCATCATAGGAGCTATCAACCATGCTTTGGTCCACTTCTCTATCTCTCTTAGTTTCCTAGATAATGACGATTTAAAAAATTAAGGATTGAACCCAGAACACCTGGTACCCAAGTATACAACCACAAGATACTACCTAATAACATAAACGCAATAAAGTTTATTCGGCGTCTTTATCTTAATTAGTTTAGGAGTGATTAAATTTATAATTAAATTACATTTTATCGGTATTCGAACCCTGGACACCAGAAACAAAATTATTTACAATATTAGTTTGATATGTTTAAAGGGACTGTATGCAGTTACAGCATCAATCTAAGTGATATATTCTAGAGTATAGAGAAAAATAAGTAAGTGATTGAAAGATCGGGATTCGAAGTAAGGACAAAGGATTGAAAGTTATATACAGTATTAATTGCTCTTTACAGGAGCTATCAATCATGCTTTGGTCAATTCCTCTACCTCTCTTAGTTTCTGAGATAATGACGGCTTAAAAATTAGGCTCGAACCCAGAACGTCAGATATCTAATTACACATTCACAAGATACCACCTAATAACATAAACGCAATAAAGTTTATTTGGTGTCCTTATCTTAATTAGTTTAGAAGTTATTAAATTTATAATTAAATTACATTTTATCGGTATTCGAACCCTGGACACCAGAAGCAAAATTATGTACAATATTAGTTTGATATGTTTAAAGGTGCTGTATGCAGTTACAGCATCAATCTAAGTGATATATTCTAGAGAATAGAAAAAATAAGTAAGTGAATGAAAGATCGGGATTCGAAGTAAGGACAACTGATTAAAAATTATATACAGTATTAATTGCCCATCGTAGGAGCTATCAATCATGCTTTGGGCAACTCCTATAAATCTCTTAGTTTCTGAGATAATGACGGCTTAAGAATTAGGCTCGAACCCAGAAAGTCAGGTATATAATTACACATACACAAGATACTAGCTAATAACATAAACGCAGTAAAGTTTACTTGTCGTCTTTATCTTAATTAGTTTAGGAGTTATAAAATTTATAATTAAATTACATTTTATCGGTATTCGAACCCTGGACACCAGAAACAACATTATTTACAATATTAGTTTGATATGTTTAAAGGTGCTGTATGCAGGTACATCATCGATCTAAGTGATATATTCTAGTATACAGAGCAAAATTAAGGAAGTCATTAAAAGATCGGGGAATCGAAATAAGGACAACTGATTGAAAATTATATACAATATTAATTACCCATCATAGGAGCTATCAATCATGCTTTGGTTCACCCCTCTATCTCTCTTAGTTTCCTAGATAATGACGATTTAAAAAATTAAGGATTGAACCCAGAACACCTGGTACCGAAATATACATCCACAAGATACTACCTAATAACAAAAACGCAACAAAGTTTATTCAGCGTCTTTATCTTAATTAGTTTAGGCGTTACTAAATTTATAATTAAATTACATTTTATCGGGATTCGAACCCTGGACACCAGAAACAAAATTATTTACAATATTAGTTTGATGTGTTTAATGGCGCTGTATGCAGGTACATCATCGATCTAAGTGATATATTCTAGTATACAGAGGAAAATTAAGGAAGTCATTAAAAGATGGGGAATCGAAATAAGGACAACTGATTGAAAATTATATACAATATTAATTACCCATCACAGGAGCTATCAATCATGCTTTAGCCCATCCCTCTAGCTTTCTTAGTTTCCGAGATAATGGTGATTTAAAAATTAGGATCGAACCCTGAACGTCAGGTATCTAATTACACATCCACAAGATACTACCTAATAACATAAACGCAATAAGGTTTATTTGGCGTCTTTATTTTAATTAGTTTAGGAGTTATTAAATTTATAATTAAATTACATTTTATCGGTATTCGAACCCTGGACACCAGAAACAAAATTATTTACAATATTAGTTTGATGTGTTTAATGGCGCTGTATGCAGGTACATCATCGATCTAAGTGATATATTTCAGTATACAGAGGAAAATTAAGGAAGTCATGAAAAGGTAGAGAATCGAAATAAGGACAACTGATTGAAAATTATATACAGTATTAATTACCCATCATAGTAGCTATCAACCATGCTTTGGTGCACTTCTCTATCTCTCTTAGTTTCCTAGATAATGACGATTTAAAAAATTAAGGATTGAACCCAGAACACCTGGTACCCAAGTATACAACCACAAGATACTACCTAATAACATAAACGCAATAAAGTTTATTCGGCGTCTTTATCTTAATTAGTTTAGGAGTGATTAAATTTATAATTAAATTACATTTTATCGGTATTCGAACCCTGGACACCAGAAACAAAATTATTTACAATATTAGTTTGATATGTTTAAAGGGACTGTATGCAGTTACAGCATCAATCTAAGTGATATATTCTAGAGTATAGAGAAAAATAAGTAAGTGATTGAAAGATCGGGATTCGAAGTAAGGACAAAGGATTGAAAGTTATATACAGTATTAATTGCTCTTTACAGGAGCTATCAATCATGCTTTGGTCAATTCCTCTACCTCCTTTAGTTTCTGAGATAATGACGGCTTAAAAATTAGGCTCGAACCCAGAACGTCAGATATCTAATTACACATTTACAAGATACCACCTAATAACATAAACGCAATAAAGTTTATTTGGTGTCCTTATCTTAATTAGTTTAGGAGTTAATAAATTTATAATTAAATTACATTTTATCGGTATTCGAACCCTGGAAACCAGAAGCAAAATTATGTACAATATTAGTTTGATATGTTTAAAGGTGCTGTATGCAGTTACAGCATCAACCTAAGTGAAATATTCTAGAGAATAGAAAAGATAAGTAAGTGAATGAAAGATCGGGATTCGAAGTAAGGACAACTGATTGAAAATTATATATAGTATTAATTACCCATCATAGGAGCTATCAACCATGCTTTGGTCCACTTCTCTATCTCTCTTAGTTTCCTAGATAATGACGATTTAAAAAATTAAGGATTGAACCCAGAACACCTGGTACCCAAGTATACAACCACAAGATACTACCTAATAACATAAACGCAATAAAGTTTATTCGGCGTCTTTATCTTAATTAGTTTAGGAGTGATTAAATTTATAATTAAATTACATTTTATCGGTATTCGAACCCTGGACACCAGAAACAAAATTATTTACAATATTAGTTTGATATGTTTAAAGGGACTGTATGCAGTTACAGCATCAATCTAAGTGATATATTCTAGAGTATAGAGAAAAATAAGTAAGTGATTGAAAGATCGGGATTCGAAGTAAGGACAAAGGATTGAAAGTTATATACAGTATTAATTGCTCTTTACAGGAGCTATCAATCATGCTTTGGTCAATTCCTCTACCTCTCTTAGTTTCTGAGATAATGACGGCTTAAAAATTAGGCTCGAACCCAGAACGTCAGATATCTAATTACACATTCACAAGATACCACCTAATAACATAAACGCAATAAAGTTTATTTGGTGTCCTTATCTTAATTAGTTTAGAAGTTATTAAATTTATAATTAAATTACATTTTATCGGTATTCGAACCCTGGACACCAGAAGCAAAATTATGTACAATATTAGTTTGATATGTTTAAAGGTGCTGTATGCAGTTACAGCATCAATCTAAGTGATATATTCTAGAGAATAGAAAAAATAAGTAAGTGAATGAAAGATCGGGATTCGAAGTAAGGACAACTGATTAAAAATTATATACAGTATTAATTGCCCATCGTAGGAGCTATCAATCATGCTTTGGGCAACTCCTATAAATCTCTTAGTTTCTGAGATAATGACGGCTTAAGAATTAGGCTCGAACCCAGAAAGTCAGGTATATAATTACACATACACAAGATACTAGCTAATAACATAAACGCAGTAAAGTTTACTTGTCGTCTTTATCTTAATTAGTTTAGGAGTTATAAAATTTATAATTAAATTACATTTTATCGGTATTCGAACCCTGGACACCAGAAACAACATTATTTACAATATTAGTTTGATATGTTTAAAGGTGCTGTATGCAGGTACATCATCGATCTAAGTGATATATTCTAGTATACAGAGCAAAATTAAGGAAGTCATTAAAAGATCGGGGAATCGAAATAAGGACAACTGATTGAAAATTATATACAATATTAATTACCCATCATAGGAGCTATCAATCATGCTTTGGTTCACCCCTCTATCTCTCTTAGTTTCCTAGATAATGACGATTTAAAAAATTAAGGATTGAACCCAGAACACCTGGTACCGAAATATACATCCACAAGATACTACCTAATAACAAAAACGCAACAAAGTTTATTCAGCGTCTTTATCTTAATTAGTTTAGGCGTTACTAAATTTATAATTAAATTACATTTTATCGGGATTCGAACCCTGGACACCAGAAACAAAATTATTTACAATATTAGTTTGATGTGTTTAATGGCGCTGTATGCAGGTACATCATCGATCTAAGTGATATATTCTAGTATACAGAGGAAAATTAAGGAAGTCATTAAAAGATGGGGAATCGAAATAAGGACAACTGATTGAAAATTATATACAATATTAATTACCCATCACAGGAGCTATCAATCATGCTTTAGCCCATCCCTCTAGCTTTCTTAGTTTCCGAGATAATGGTGATTTAAAAATTAGGATCGAACCCTGAACGTCAGGTATCTAATTACACATCCACAAGATACTACCTAATAACATAAACGCAATAAGGTTTATTTGGCGTCTTTATTTTAATTAGTTTAGGAGTTATTAAATTTATAATTAAATTACATTTTATCGGTATTCGAACCCTGGACACCAGAAACAAAATTATTTACAATATTAGTTTGATGTGTTTAATGGCGCTGTATGCAGGTACATCATCGATCTAAGTGATATATTTCAGTATACAGAGGAAAATTAAGGAAGTCATGAAAAGGTAGAGAATCGAAATAAGGACAACTGATTGAAAATTATATACAGTATTAATTACCCATCATAGTAGCTATCAACCATGCTTTGGTCCACTTCTCTATCTCTCTTAGTTTCCTAGATAATGACGATTTAAAAAATTAAGGATTGAACCCAGAACACCTGGTACCCAAGTATACAACCACAAGATACTACCTAATAACATAAACGCAATAAAGTTTATTCGGCGTCTTTATCTTAATTAGTTTAGGAGTGATTAAATTTATAATTAAATTACATTTTATCGGTATTCGAACCCTGGACACCAGAAGCAAAATTATGTACAGTATTAGTTTGATATGTTTAAAGGTGCTGTATGCAGTTACAGCATCAACCTAAGTGAAATATTCTAGAGAATAGAAAAGATAAGTAAGTGAATGAAAGATCGGGATTCGAAGTAAGGACAACTGATTGAAAATTATATACAGTATTAATTACCCATCATAGGAGCTATCAACCATGCTTTGGTCCACTTCTCTATCTCTCTTAGTTTCCTAGATAATGACGATTTAAAAAATTAAGAATTGAACCCAGAACACCTGGTACCCAAGTATACAACCACAAGATACTACCTAATAACATAAACGCAATAAAGTTTATTCGGCGTCTTTATCTTAATTAGTTTAGGAGTGATTAAATTTATAATTAAATTACATTTTATCGGTATTCGAACCCTGGACACCAGAAACAAAATTATTTACAATATTAGTTTGATATGTTTAAAGGGACTGTATGCAGTTACAGCATCAATCTAAGTGATATATTCTAGAGTATAGAGAAAAATAACTAAGTGATTGAAAGATCGGGATTCGAAGTAAGGACAAAGGATTGGAAGTTATATACAGTATTAATTGCTCTTTACAAGAGCTATCAATCATGCTTTGGTCAATTCCTCTACCTCTCTTAGTTTCTGAGATAATGACGGCTTAAAAATTAGGCTCGAACCCAGAACGTCAGATATCCAATTACACATTCACAAGATACCACCTAACAACATAAACGCAATAAAGTTTATTTGGTGTCCTTATCTTAATTAGTTTAGGAGTTATTAAATTTATAATTAAATTACATTTTATCGGTATTCGAACCCTGGACACCAGAAGCAAAATTATGTACAATATTAGTTTGATATGTTTAAAGGTGCTGTATGCAGTTACAGCATCAATCTAAGTGATATATTCTAGAGAATAGAAAAAATAAGTAAGTGATTGAAAGATCGGGATTCGAAGTAAGGACAAAGGATTGAAAGTTATATACAGTATTAATTGCTCTTTACAAGAGCTATCAATCATGCTTTGGTCAATTCCTCTACCTCTCTTAGTTTCTGAGATAATGACGGCTTAAAAATTAGGCTCGAACCCAGAACGTCAGATATCTAATTACACATTCACAAGATACCACCTAATAACATAAACGCAATAAAGTTTATTTGGTGTCCTTATCTTAATTAGTTTAGGAGTTATTAAATTTATAATTAAATTACATTTTATCGGTATTCGAACCCTGGACACCAGAAGCAAAATTATGTACAATATTAGTTTGATATGTTTAAAGGTGCTGTATGCAGTTACAGCATCAATCTAAGTGATATATTCTAGAGAATAGAAAAAATAAGTAAGTGAATGAAAGATCGGGATTCGAAGTAGGGACAACTGATTAAAAATTATATACAGTATTAATTGCACATCATAGGAGCTATCAAGCATGCTTTGGTCAACTATAAATCTCTTAGTTTCTGAGATAATGACGGCTTAAGAATTAGGCTCGAACCCAGAAAGTCAGGTATATAATTACACATACACAAGATACTAGCTAATAACATAAACGCAGTAAAGTTTACTTGTCGTCTTTATCTTAATTAGTTTAGGAGTTATTAAATTTATAATTAAATTACATTTTATCGGTATTCGAACCCTGGACACCAGAAACAACATTATTTACAATATTAGTTTGATATGTTTAAAGGTGCTGTATGCAGGTACATCATCGATCTAAGTGATATATTCTAGTATACAGAGGAAAATTAAGGAAGTCATTAAAAGATGGGGAATCGAAATAAGGACAACTGATTCAAAATTATATACAATATTAATTAACCATCATAGGAGCTATCAATCATGCTTTGATTCACCCCTCTATCTCTCTTAGTTTCCTAGATAATGACGATTTAAAAAATTAAGGATTGAACCCAGAACACCTGGTACCCAAATATACACCCACAAGATACTACCTAATAACAAAAACGCAATAAAGTTTGTTCGGCGTCTTTATCTTAATTAGTTTAGGCGTTATTAAATTTATAATTAAATTACATTTTATCGGTATTCGAACCCTGGACACCAGAAACAAAATTATTTACAATATTAGTTTAATGTGTTTAATGGCGCTGTATGCAGGTACATCATCGATCTAAGTGATATATTCTAGTATACAGAGGAAAATTAAGGAAGTCATTAAAAGATAGGGAATCGAAATAAGGACAACTGATTGAAAATTATATACAATATTAATTACCCATCACAGGAGCTATCAATCATGCTTTGGTCCATCCCTCTACCTTTCTTAGTTTCCGAGATAATGGTGATTTAAAAATTAGGATCGACCCCTGAACGTCAGGTATCTAATTACACATCCACAAGATACTACCTAATAACATAAACGCAATAAGGTTTATTTGGCGTCTTTATTTTAATTAGTTTAGGAGTTATTAAATTTATAATTAAATTACATTTTATCGGTATTCGAACCCTGGACACCAGAAACAAAATTATTTACAATATTAGTTTGATGTGTTTAAAGGCGCTGTATGCAGGTACATCATCGATCTAAGTGATATATTTCAGTATACGGAGGAAAATTAAGGAAGTCATTAAAAGGTAGGGAATCGAAATAAGGACAACTGATTGAAAATTATATACAGTATTAATTATCCATCATAGGAGCTATCAACCATGCTTTGGTCCACTTCTCTATCTCTCTTAGTTTCCTAGATAATGACAATTTAAAAAATTAAGGATTGAACCCAGAACACCTGGTACCCAAGTATACAACCACAAGATACTACCTAATAACATAAACGCAATAAAGTTTATTCGGCGTCTTTATCTTAATTAGTTTAGGAGTGATTAAATTTATAATTAAATTACATTTTATCGGTATTCGAACCCTGGACACCAGAAACAAAATTATTTACAATATTAGTTTGATATGTTTAAAGGGACTGTATGCAGTTACAGCATCAATCTAAGTGATATATTCTAGAGTATAGAGAAAAATAAGTAAGTGATTGAAAGATCGGGATTCGAAGTAAGGACAAAGGATTGAAAGTTATATACAGTATTAATTGCTCTTTACAGGAGCTATCAATCATGCTTTGGTCAACTCCTATAAATCTCTTACTTTCTGAGATAATGACGGCTTAAGAATTAGGCTCGAACCCAGAAAGTCAGGTATATAATTACACATACACAAGATACTAGCTAATAACATAAACGCAGTAAAGTTTACTTGTCGTCTTTATCTTAATTAGTTTAGGAGTTATTAAATTTATAATTAAATTACATTTTATCGGTATTCGAACCCTGGACACCAGAAACAACATTATTTACAATATTAGTTTGATATGTTTAAAGGTGCTGTATGCAGGTACATCATCGATCTAAGTGATATATTCTAGTATACAGAGGAAAATTAAGGAAGTCATTAAAAGATGGGGAATCGAAATAAGGACAACTGATTGAAAATTATATACAATATTAATTACCCATCACAGGAGCTATCAATCATGCTTTAGCCCATCCCTCTAGCTTTCTTAGTTTCCGAGATAATGGTGATTTAAAAATTAGGATCGAACCCTGAACGTCAGGTATCTAATTACACATCCACAAGATACTACCTAATAACGTAAACGCAATAAGGTTTATTTGGCGTCTTTATTTTAATTAGTTTAGGAGTTATTAAATTTATAATTAAATTACATTTTATCGGTATTCGAACCCTGGACACCAGAAACAAAATTATTTACAATATTAGTTTGATGTGTTTAATGGCGCTGTATGCAGGTACATCATCGATCTAAGTGATATATTTCAGTATACAGAGGAAAATTAAGGAAGTCATGAAAAGGTAGAGAATCGAAATAAGGACAACTGATTGAAAATTATATACAGTATTAATTACCCATCATAGTAGCTATCAACCACGCTTTGGTCCACTTCTCTATCTCTCTTAGTTTCCTAGATAATGACGATTTGAAAAATTAAGGATTGAACCCAGAACACCTGGTACCCAAGTATACAACCACAAGATACTACCTAATAACATAAACGCAATAAAGTTTATTCGGCGTCTTTATCTTAATTAGTTTAGGAGTGATTAAATTTATAATTAAATTACATTTTATCGGTATTCGAACCCTGGACACCAGAAACAAAATTATTTACAATATTAGTTTGATATGTTTAAGGGGAATGTATGCAGTTACAGCATCAATCTAAGTGATATATTCTAGAGTATAGAGAAAAATAAGTAAGTGATTGAAAGATCGGGATTCGAAGTAAGGACAAAGGATTGAAAGTTATATACAGTATTAAATGCTCTTTACAGGAGCTATCAATCATGCTTTGGTCAATTCCTCTACCTCTCTTAGTTTCTGAGATAATGACGGCTTAAAAATTAGGCTCGAACCCAGAACGTCAGATATCTAACTACACATTCACAAGATACCACCTAATAACATAAACGCAATAAAGTTTATTTGGTGTCCTTATCTTAATTAGTTTAGGAGTTATTAAATTTATAATTAAATTACATTTTATCGGTATTCGAACCCTGGACACCAGAAGCAAAATTATGTACAGTATTAGTTTGATATGTTTAAAGGTGCTGTATGCAGTTACAGCATCAACCTAAGTGAAATATTCTAGAGAATAGAAAAGATAAGTAAGTGAATGAAAGATCGGGATTCGAAGTAAGGACAACTGATTGAAAATTATATACAGTATTAATTACCCATCATAGGAGCTATCAACCATGCTTTGGTCCACTTCTCTATCTCTCTTCGTTTCCTAGATAATGAGGATTTAAAAAATTAAGGATTGAACCCAGAACACCTGGTACCCAAGTATACAACCACAAGATACTACCTAATAACATAAACGCAATAAAGTTTATTCGGCGTCTTTATCTTAATTAGTTTAGGAGTGATTAAATTTAAAATTAAATTACATTTTATCGGTATTCGAACCCTGGACACCAGAAACAAAATTATTTACAATATTAGTTTGATATGTTTAAAGGGACTGTATGCAGTTACAGCATCAATCTAAGTAATATATTCTAGAGTATAGAGAAAAATAACTAAGTGATTGAAAGATCGGGATTCGAAGTAAGGACAAAGGATTGAAAGTTATATACAGTATTAATTGCTCTTTACAAGAGCTATCAATCATGCTTTGGTCAATTCCTCTACCTCTCTTAGTTTCTGAGATAATGACGGCTTAAAAATTAGGCTCTAACCCAGAACGTCAGATATCTAATTACACATTCACAAGATACCACCTAACAACATAAACGCAATAAAGTTTATTTGGTGTCCTTATCTTAATTAGTTTAGGAGTTATTAAATTTATAATTAAATTACATTTTATCGGTATTCGAACCCTGGACACCAGAAGCAAAATTATGTACAATATTAGTTTGATATGTTTAAAGGTGCTGTATGCAGTTACAGCATCAATCTAAGTGATATATTCTAGAGAATAGAAAAAATAAGTAAGTGATTGAAAGATCGGGATTCGAAGTAAGGACAAAGGATTGAAAGTTATATACAGTATTAATTGCTCTTTACAAGAGCTATCAATCATGCTTTGGTCAAGTCCTCTACCCCTCTTAGTTTCTGAGATAATGACGGCTTAAAAATTAGGCTCGAACCCAGAACGTCAGATATCTAATTACACATTCACAAGATACCACCTAATAACATAAACGCAATAAAGTTTATTTGGTGTCCTTATCTTAATTAGTTTAGGAGTTATTAAATTTATAATTAAATTACATTTTATCGGTATTCGAACCCTGGACACCAGAAGCAAAATTATGTACAATATTAGTTTGATATGTTTAAAGGTGCTGTATGCAGTTACAGCATCAATCTAAGTGATATATTCTAGAGAATAGAAAAAATAAGGAAGTGAATGAAAGATCGGGATTCGAAGTAAGGACAACTGATTAAAAATTATATACAGTATTAATTGCACATCATACGAGCTATCAAGCATGCTTTGGTCAACTATAAATCTCTTAGTTTCTGAGATAATGACGGCTTAAGAATTAGGCTCGAACCCAGAAAGTCAGGTATATAATTACACATACACAAGATACTAGCTAATAACATAAACGCAGTAAAGTTTACTTGTCGTCTTTATCTTAATTAGTTTAGGAGTTATTAAATTTATAATTAAATTACATTTTATCGGTATTCGAACCCTGGACACCAGAAACAACATTATTTACAATATTAGTTTGATATGTTTAAAGGTGCTGTATGCAGGTACATCATCGATCTAAGTGATATATTCTAGTATACAGAGGAAAATTAAGGAAGTCATTAAAAGATGGGGAATCGAAATAAGGACAACTGATTGAAAATTATATACAATATTAATTAACCATCATAGGAGCTATCAATCACGCTTTGGTTCCCCCCTCTATCTCTCTTAGTTTCCTAGATAATGACGATTTAAAAAATTAAGGATTGAACCCAGAACACCTGGTACCGAAATATACACCCACAAGATACTACCTAATAACAAAAACGCAACAAAGTTTATTCAGCGTCTTTATCTTAATTAGTTTAGGCGTTATTAAATTTATAATTAAATTACATTTTATCGGGATTCGAACCCTGGACACCAGAAACAAAATTATTTACAATATTAGTTTGATGTGTTTAATGGCGCTCTATGCAGGTACATCATCGATCTAAGTGATATATTCTAGTATACAGAGGAAAATTAAGGAAGTCATTAAAAGATGGGGAATCGAAATAAGGACAACTGATTGAAAATTATATACAATATTAATTACCCATCACAGGAGCTATCAATCATGCTTTGGTCCATCCCTCTAGCTTTCTTAGTTTCCGAGATAATGGTGATTTAAAAACTAGGATCGAACCCTGAACGTCAGGTATCTAATTACACATCCACAAGATACTACCTAATAACATAAACGCAATAAGGTTTATTTGGCGTCTTTATTTTAATTAGTTTAGGAGTTATTAAATTTATAATTAAATTACATTTTATCGGTATTCGAACCCTGGACACCAGAAACAAAATTATTTACAATATTAGTTTGATGTGTTTAATGGCGCTGTATGCAGGTACATCATCGATCTAAGTGATATATTTCAGTATACAGAGGAAAATTAAGGAAGTCATTAAAAGGTAGGGAATCGAAATAAGGACAACTGATTAAAAATTATATACAGTATTAATTACCCATCATAGGAGCTATCAACCATGCTTTGGTCCACTTCTCTATCTCTCTTAGTTTCCTAAATAATGACGATTTAAAAAATTAAGGATTGAACCCAGAACACCTGGTACCCAAGTATACAACCACCAGATACTACCTAATAACATAAACGCAATAAAGTTTATTCGGCGTCTTTATCTTAATTAGTTTAGGAGTGATTAAATTTATAATTAAATTACATTTTATCGGTATTCGAACCCTGGACACCAGAAACAAAATTATTTACAATATTAGTTTGATATGTTTAAAGGGACTGTATGCAGTTACAGCATCAATCTAAGTGATATATTCTAGAGTATAGAGAAAAATAAGTAAGTGATTGAAAGATCGGGATTCGAAGTAAGGACAAAGGATTGAAAGTTATATACAGTATTAATTGCTCTTTACAAGAGCTATCAATCATGCTTTGGTCAATTCCTCTACCTCTCTTAGTTTCTGAGATAATGACGGCTTAAAAATTAGGCTCGAACCCAGAACGTCAGATATCTAATTACACATTCACAAGATACCACCTAATAACATAAACGCAATAAAGTTTATTTGGTGTCCTTATCTTAATTAGTTTAGGAGTTATTAAATTTATAATTAAATTACATTTTATCGGTATTCGAACCCTGGACACCAGAAGCAAAATTATGTACAATATTAGTTTGATATGTTTAAAGGTGCTGTATGCAGTTACAGCATCAATCTAAGGGATATATTCTAGAGAATAGAAAAAATAAGTAAGTGAATGAAAGATCGGGATTCGAAGTAAGGACAACTGATTAAAAATTATATACAGAATTAATTGCCCATCATAGGAGCTATCAATCATGCTTTGGTCAACTCCTATAAATCTCTTAGTTTCTGAGATAAAGACGGCTTAAGAATTAGGCTCGAACCCAGAAAGTCAGGTATATAATTACACATACACAAGATACTAGCTAATAACATAAACGCAGTAAAGTTTACTTGTCGTCTTTATCTTAATTAGTTTAGGAGTTATTAAATTTATAATTAAATTACATTTTATCGATATTCGAACCCTGGACACCAGAAACAACATTATTTACAATATTAGTTTGATATGTTTAAAGGTGCTGTATGCAGGTACATCATCGATCTAAGTGATATATTCTAGTATACAGAGGAAAATTAAGGAAGTCATTAAAAGATGGGGAATCGAAATAAGGACAACTGATTGAAACTTATATACAATATTAATTACCCATCAAAGGAGCTATCAATCATGCTTTGGTTCACCCCTCTATCTCTCTTAGTTTCCTAGATAATGACGATTTAAAAAATTAAGGATTGAACCCAGAACACCTGGTACCAAAATATACACCCACAAGATACTACCTAATAACAAAAACGCAATAAAGTTTATTCGGCGTCTTTATCTTAATTAGTTTAGGCGTTATTAAATTTATAATTAAATTACATTTTATCGGTATTCGAACCCTGGACACCAGAAACAAAATTATTTACAATATTAGTTTAATGTGTTTAGTGGCGCTGTATGCATGTACATCATCGATCTAAGTGATATATTCTAGTATACAGAGGAAAATTAAGGAAGTCATTAAAAGATGGGGAATCGAAATAAGGACAACTGATTGAAAATTATATACAATATTAATTACCCATCACAGGAGCTATCAATCATGCTTTGGTACATCCCTCTACCTTTCTTAGTTTCCGAGATAATGGTGATTTAAAAATTAGGATCGAACCCTGAACGTCAGGTATCTAATTACACATCCACAAGATACTACCTAATAACATAAACGCAATAAAGTTTATTTGGCGTCTTTATCTTAATTAGTTTAGGAGTTATTAAATTTATAATTAAATTACATTTTATCGGTATTCGAACCCTGGACACCAGAAGCAAAATTATGTACAATATTAGTTTGATATGTTTAAAGGTGCTGTATGCAGTTACAGCATCAACCTAAGTGAAATATTCTAGAGAATAGAAAAGATAAGTAAGTGAATGAAAGATCGGGATTCGAAGTAAGGACAACTGATTGAAAATTATATACAGTATTAATTACCCATCATAGGAGCTATCAACCATGCTTTGGTCCAATTCTCTATCTCTCTTAGTTTCCTAGATAATGATGATTTAAAAAATTAAGGATTGAACCCAGAACACCTGGTACCCAAGTATACAGCCACAAGATACTACCTAATAACATAAACGCAATAAAGTTTATTCGGCGTCTTTATCTTAATTAGTTTAGGAGTGATTAAATTTATAATTAAATTACATTTTATCGGTATTCGAACCCTGGACACCAGAAACAAAATTATTTACAATATTAGTTTGATATGTTTAAAGGGACTGTATGCAGTTACAGCATCAATCTAAGTGATATATTCTAGAGTATAGAGAAAAATAAGTAAGTGATTGAAAGATCGGGATTCGAAGTAAGGACAAAGGATTGAAAGTTATATACAGTATTAATTGCTCTTTACAGGAGCTATCAATCATGCTTTGGTCAATTCCTCTACCTCTCTTAGTTTCTGAGATAATGACTGCTTAAAAATTAGGCTCGAACCCAGAACGTCAGATATCTAACTACACATTCACAAGATACCACCTAATAACATAAACGCAATAAAGTTTATTTATTGTCCTTATCTTAATTAGTTTAGGAGTTATTAAATTTATAATTAAATTACATTTTATCGGTATTCGAACCCTGGACACCAGAAGCAAAATTATGTACAATATTAGTTTGATATGTTTAAAGGTGCTGTATGCAGTTACAGCATCAATCTAAGTGATATATTCTAGAGAATAGAAAAAATAAGTAAGTGAATGAAAGATCGGGATTCGAAGTAAGGACAACTGATTAAAAATTATATACAGTATTAATTGCCCATCATAGGAGCTATCAATCATGCTTTGGTCAACTCCTATAAATCTCTTAGTTTCTGAGATAATGACGGCTTAAGAATTAGGCTCGAACCCAGAAAGTCAGGTATATAATTACACATACACAAGATACTAGCTAATAACATAAACGCAGTAGGGTTTACTTGTTGTCTTTATCTTAATTAGTTTAGGAGTTATTAAATTTACAATTAAATTACATTTTATCGGTATTCGAACCCTGGACACCAGAAACAACATTATTTACAATATTAGTTTGATATGTTTAAAGGTGCTGTATGCAGGTACATCATCGATCTAAGTGATATATTCTAGTATACAGAGGAAAATTAAGGAAGTCATTAAAAGATGGGGAATCGAAATAAGGACAACTGATTCAAAATTATATACAATATTAATTAACCATCATAGGAGCTATCAATCATGCTTTGATTGACCCCTCTATCTCTCTTAATTTCCTAGATAATGACGATTTAAAAAATTAAGGATTGAACCCAGAACACCTGGTACCCAAATATACACCCACAAGATACTACCTAATAACAAAAACGCAATAAAGTTTATTCGGCGTCTTTATCTTAATGAGTTTAGGCGTTATTAAATTTATAATTAAATTACATTTTATCGGTATTCGAACCCTGGACACCAGAAACAAAATTATTTACAATATTAGTTTAATGTGTTTAATGGCGCTGTATGCAGGTACATCATCGATCTAAGTGATATATTCTAGTATACAGAGGAAAATTAAGGAAGTCATTAAAAGATAGGGAATCGAAATAAGGACAACTGATTGAAAATTATATACAATATTAATTACCCATCACAGGAGCTATCAATCATGCTTTGGTCCATCCCTCTACCTTTCTTAGTTTCCGAGATAATGGTGATTTAAAAATTAGGATCGACCCCTGAACGTCAGGTATCTAATTACACATCCACAAGATACTACCTAATAACATAAACGCAATAAGGTTTATTTGGCGTCTTTATTTTAATTAGTTTAGGAGTTATTAAATTTATAATTAAATTACATTTTATCGATATTCGAACCCTGGACACCAGAAACAAAATTATTTACAATATTAGTTTGATGTGTTTAAAGGCGCTGTATGCAGGTACATCATCGATCTAAGTGATATATTTCAGTATACGGAGGAAAATTAAGGAAGTCATTAAAAGGTAGGGAATCGAAATAAGGATAACTGATTGAAAATTATATACAGTATTAATTATCCATCATAGGAGCTATCAACCATGCTTTGGTCCACTTCTCTATCTCTCTTAGTTTCCTAGATAATGACAATTTAAAAAATTAAGGATTGAACCCAGAACACCTGGTACCCAAGTATACAACCACAAGATACTACCTAATAACGTAAACGCAATAAAGTTTATTCGGCGTCTTTATCTTAATTAGTTTAGGAGTGATTAAATTTATAATTAAATTACATTTTATCGGTATTCGAACCCTGGACACCAGAAACAAAATTATTTACAATATTAGTTTGATATGTTTAAAGGGACTGTATGCAGTTACAGCATCAATCTAAGTGATATATTCTAGAGTATAGAGAAAAATAAGTAAGTGATTGAAAGATCGGGATTCGAAGTAAGGACAAAGGATTGAAAGTTATATACAGTATTAATTGCTCTTTACAGGAGCTATCAATCATGCTTTGGTCAACTCCTATAAATCTCTTAGTTTCTGAGATAATGACGGCTTAAGAATTAGGCTCGAACCCAGAAAGTCAGGTATATAATTACACATACACAAGATACTAGCTAATAACATAAACGCAGTAAAGTTTACTTGTCGTCTTTATCTTAATTAGTTTAGGAGTTATTAAATTTATAATTAAATTACATTTTATCGGTATTCGAACCCTGGACACCAGAAACAACATTATTTACAATATTAGTTTGATATGTTTAAAGGTGCTGTATGCAGGTACATCATCGATCTAAGTGATATATTCTAGTATACAGAGGAAAATTAAGGAAGTCATTAAAAGATGGGGAATCGAAATAAGGACAACTGATTGAAAATTATATACAATATTAATTACCCATCCTAGGAGCTATCAATCATGCTTTGGCTCACCCCTCTATCTCTCTTAGTTTCCGAGATAATGACGATTTAAAAAATTAAGGATTGAACCCAGAACACCTGGTACCGAAATATACACCCACAAGATACTACCTAATAACAAAAACGCAACAAAGTTTATGCAGCGTCTTTATCTTAATTAGTTTAGGCGTTATTAAATTTATAATTAAATTACATTTTATCGGGATTCGAATCCTGGACACCAGAAACAAAATTATTTACAATATTAGTTTGATGTGTTTAATGGCGCTGTATGCAGGTACATCATCGATCTAAGTGATATATTCTAGTATACAGAGGAAAATTAAGGAAGTCATTAAAAGATGTGGAATCGAAATAAGGACAACTGATTGAAAATTATATACAATATTAATTACCCATCACAGGAGCTATCAATCATGCTTTGGTCCATCCCTCTAGCTTTCTTAGTTTCCGAGATAATGGTGATTTAAAAATTAGGATCGAACCCTGAACGTCAGGTATCTAGTTACACATCCACAAGATACTACCTAATAACATAAACGCAATAAGGTTTATTTGGCGTCTATATTTTAATAAGTTTAGGATTTATTAAATTTATAATTAAATTACATTTTATCGGTATTCGAACCCTGGACACCAGAAACAAAATTATTTACAATATTAGTTTGATGTGTTTAAAGGCGCTGTATGCAGGTACATCATCGATCTAAGTGATATATTTCAGTATACAGAGGAAAATGAAGGAAGTCATTAAAAGGTAGGGATTCGAAATAAGGACAACTGATTGAAAATTATATACAGTATTAATTACCCATCATAGGAGCTATCAACCATGCTTTGGTCCACTTCTCTATCTCTCTTAGTTTCCTAGATAATGACGATGTAAAAAATTAAGGATTGAACCCAGAACACCTGGTACCCAAGTATACAACCACAAGATACTACCTAATAACAAAAACGCAATAAAGTTTATTCGGCGTCTTAATCTTAATTAGTTTAGGCGTTATTAAATTTATAATTAAATTACATTTTATCGGTATTCGAACCCTGGACACCAGAAACAAAATTATTTACAATATTAGTTTAATGTGTTTAATGGCGCTGTATGCAGGTACATCATCGATCTAAGTGATATATTCTAGTATACAGAGGAAAATTAAGGAAGTCATTAAAAGATAGGGAATCGAAATAAGGACAACTGATTGAAAATTATATACAATATTAATTACCCATCACAGGAGCTATCAATCATGCTTTGGTCCATCCCTCTACCTTTCTTAGTTTCCGAGATAATGGTGTTTTAAAAATTAGGATCGAACCCTGAACGTCAGGTATCTAATTACACATCCACAAGATACTACCTAATAACATAAACGCAATAAAGTTTATTTGGCGTCTTTATCTTAATTAGTTTAGGAGTTATTAAATTTATAATTAAATTACATTTTATCGGTATTCGAACCCTGGACACCAGAAGCAAAATTATGTACAATATTAGTTTGATATGTTTAAAGGTGCTGTATGCAGTTACAGCATCAACCTAAGAGAAATATTCTAGAGAATAGAAAAGATAAGTAAGTTAATGAAAGATCGGGATTCGAAGTAAGGACAACTGATTGAAAATTATATACAGTATTAATTACCCATCATTAGAGCTATCAACCATGCTTTGGTCAACTTCTGTATCTCTCTTAGTTTCCTAGATAATGACGATTTAAAAAATTAAGGATTGAACCCAGAACACCTGGTACCCAAGTATACAACCACAAGATACTACCTAATAACATAAACGCAATAAAGTTTATTCGGCGTCTTTATCTTAATTAGTTTAGGAGTGATTAAATTTATAATTAAATTACATTTTATCGGTATTCGAACCCTGGACACCAGAAACAAAATTATTTACAATATTAGTTTGATATGTTTAAAGGGACTGTATGCAGTTACAGCATCAATCTAAGTGATATATTCTAGAGTATAGAGAAAAATAAGTAAGTGATTGAAAGATCACGATTCGAAGTAAGGACAAAGGATTGAAAGTTATATACAGTATTAATTGCTCTTTACAGGAGCTATCAATCATGCTTTGGTCAATTCCTCTACCTCTCTTAGTTTCTGAGATAATGACGGCTTAAAAATTAGGCTCGAACCCAGAACGTCAGATATCTAATTACACATTCACAAGATACCACCTAATAACATAAACGCAATAAAGTTTATTTGGTGTCCTTATCTTAATTAGTTTAGGAGTTATTAAATTTATAATTAAATTACATTTTATCGGTATTCGAACCCTGGACACCAGAAGCAAAATTATGTACAATATTAGTTTGATATGTTTAAAGGTGCTGTATGCAGTTACAGCATCAATCTAAGTGATATATTCTAGAGAATAGAAAAAATAAGGAAGTGAATGAAAGATCGGGATTCGAAGTAAGGACAACTGATTAAAAATTATATACAGTATTAATTGCACATCATAGGAGCTATCAAGCATGCTTTGGTCAACTATAAATCTCTTAGTTTCTGAGATAATGACGGCTTAAGAATTAGGCTCGAACCCAGAAAGTCAGGTATATAATTACACATACACAAGATACTAGCTAATAACATAAACGCAGTAAAGTTTACTTGTCGTCTTTATCTTAATTAGTTTAGGAGTTATTAAATTTATAATTAAATTACATTTTATCGGTATTCGAACCCTGGACACCAGAAGCAAAATTATGTACAATATTAGTTTGATATGTTTAAAGGTGCTGTATGCAGTTACAGCATCAATCTAAGTGATATATTCTAGAGAATAGAAAAAATAAGGAAGTGAATGAAAGATCGGGATTCGAAGTAAGGACAACTGATTAAAAATTATATACAGTATTAATTGCACATCATAGGAGCTATCAAGCATGCTTTGGTCAACTATAAATCTCTTAGTTTCTGAGATAATGACGGCTTAAGAATTAGGCTCGAACCCAGAAAGTCAGGTATATAATTACACATACACAAGATACTAGCTAATAACATAAACGCAGTAAAGTTTACTTGTCGTCTTTATCTTAATTAGTTTAGGAGTTATTAAATTTATAATTAAATTACATTTTATCGGTATTCGAACCCTGGACACCAGAAACAACATTATTTACAATATTAGTTTGATATGTTTAAAGGTGCTGTATGCAGGTACATCATCGATCTAAGTGATATATTCTAGTATACAGAGGAAAATTAAGGAAGTCATTAAAAGATGGGGAATCGAAATAAGGACAACTGATTGAAAATTATATACAATATTAATTAACCATCATAGGAGCTATCAATCACGCTTTGGTTCCCCCCTCTATCTCTCTTAGTTTCCTAGATAATGACGATTTAAAAAATTAAGGATTGAACCCAGAACACCTGGTACCGAAATATACACCCACAAGATACTACCTAATAACAAAAACGCAACAAAGTTTATTCAGCGTCTTTATCTTAATTAGTTTAGGCGTTATTAAATTTATAATTAAATTACATTTTATCGGGATTCGAACCCTGGACACCAGAAACAAAATTATTTACAATATTAGTTTGATGTGTTTAATGGCGCTCTATGCAGGTACATCATCGATCTAAGTGATATATTCTAGTATACAGAGGAAAATTAAGGAAGTCATTAAAAGATGGGGAATCGAAATAAGGACAACTGATTGAAAATTATATACAATATTAATTACCCATCACAGGAGCTATCAATCATGCTTTGGTCCATCCCTCTAGCTTTCTTAGTTTCCGAGATAATGGTGATTTAAAAACTAGGATCGAACCCTGAACGTCAGGTATCTAATTACACATCCACAAGATACTACCTAATAACATAAACGCAATAAGGTTTATTTGGCGTCTTTATTTTAATTAGTTTAGGAGTTATTAAATTTATAATTAAATTACATTTTATCGGTATTCGAACCCTGGACACCAGAAACAAAATTATTTACAATATTAGTTTGATGTGTTTAATGGCGCTGTATGCAGGTACATCATCGATCTAAGTGATATATTTCAGTATACAGAGGAAAATTAAGGAAGTCATTAAAAGGTAGGGAATCGAAATAAGGACAACTGATTAAAAATTATATACAGTATTAATTACTTATCATAGGAGCTATCAACCATGCTTTGGTCCACTTCTCTATCTCTCTTAGTTTCCTAAATAATGACGATTTAAAAAATTAAGGATTGAACCCAGAACACCTGGTACCCAAGTATACAACCACCAGATACTACCTAATAACATAAACGCAATAAAGTTTATTCGGCGTCTTTATCTTAATTAGTTTAGGAGTGATTAAATTTATAATTAAATTACATTTTATCGGTATTCGAACCCTGGACACCAGAAACAAAATTATTTACAATATTAGTTTGATATGTTTAAAGGGACTGTATGCAGTTACAGCATCAATCTAAGTGATATATTCTAGAGTATAGAGAAAAATAAGTAAGTGATTGAAAGATCGGGATTCGAAGTAAGGACAAAGGATTGAAAGTTATATACAGTATTAATTGCTCTTTACAAGAGCTATCAATCATGCTTTGGTCAATTCCTCTACCTCTCTTAGTTTCTGAGATAATGACGGCTGAAAAATTAGGCTCGAACCCAGAACGTCAGATATCTAATTACACATTCACAAGATACCACCTAATAACATAAACGCAATAAAGTTTATTTGGTGTCCTTATCTTAATTAGTTTAGGAGTTATTAAATTTATAATTAAATTACATTTTATCGGTATTCGAACCCTGGACACCAGAAGCAAAATTATGTACAATATTAGTTTGATATGTTTAAAGGTGCTGTATGCAGTTACAGCATCAATCTAAGGGATATATTCTAGAGAATAGAAAAAATAAGTAAGTGAATGAAAGATCGGGATTCGAAGTAAGGACAACTGATTAAAAATTATATACAGAATTAATTGCCCATCATAGGAGCTATCAATCATGCTTTGGTCAACTCCTATAAATCTCTTAGTTTCTGAGATAAAGACGGCTTAAGAATTAGGCTCGAACCCAGAAAGTCAGGTATATAATTACACATACACAAGATACTAGCTAATAACATAAACGCAGTAAAGTTTACTTGTCGTCTTTATCTTAATTAGTTTAGGAGTTATTAAATTTATAATTAAATTACATTTTATCGATATTCGAACCCTGGACACCAGAAACAACATTATTTACAATATTAGTTTGATATGTTTAAAGGTGCTGTATGCAGGTACATCATCGATCTAAGTGATATATTCTAGTATACAGAGGAAAATTAAGGAAGTCATTAAAAGATGGGGAATCGAAATAAGGACAACTGATTGAAACTTATATACAATATTAATTACCCATCAAAGGAGCTATCAATCATGCTTTGGTTCACCCCTCTATCTCTCTTAGTTTCCTAGATAATGACGATTTAAAAAATTAAGGATTGAACCCAGAACACCTGGTACCAAAATATACACCCACAAGATACTACCTAATAACAAAAACGCAATAAAGTTTATTCGGCGTCTTTATCTTAATTAGTTTAGGCGTTATTAAATTTATAATTAAATTACATTTTATCGGTATTCGAACCCTGGACACCAGAAACAAAATTATTTACAATATTAGTTTAATGTGTTTAGTGGCGCTGTATGCATGTACATCATCGATCTAAGTGATATATTCTAGTATACAGAGGAAAATTAAGGAAGTCATTAAAAGATGGGGAATCGAAATAAGGACAACTGATTGAAAATTATATACAATATTAATTACCCATCACAGGAGCTATCAATCATGCTTTGGTACATCCCTCTACCTTTCTTAGTTTCCGAGATAATGGTGATTTAAAAATTAGGATCGAACCCTGAACGTCAGGTATCTAATTACACATCCACAAGATACTACCTAATAACATAAACGCAATAAAGTTTATTTGGCGTCTTTATCTTAATTAGTTTAGGAGTTATTAAATTTATAATTAAATTACATTTTATCGGTATTCGAACCCTGGACACCAGAAGCAAAATTATGTACAATATTAGTTTGATATGTTTAAAGGTGCTGTATGCAGTTACAGCATCAACCTAAGTGAAATATTCTAGAGAATAGAAAAGATAAGTAAGTGAATGAAAGATCGGGATTCGAAGTAAGGACAACTGATTGAAAATTATATACAGTATTAATTACCCATCATAGGAGCTATCAACCATGCTTTGGTCCAATTCTCTATCTCTCTTAGTTTCCTAGATAATGATGATTTAAAAAATTAAGGATTGAACCCAGAACACCTGGTACCCAAGTATACAGCCACAAGATACTACCTAATAACATAAACGCAATAAAGTTTATTCGGCGTCTTTATCTTAATTAGTTTAGGAGTGATTAAATTTATAATTAAATTACATTTTATCGGTATTCGAACCCTGGACACCAGAAACAAAATTATTTACAATATTAGTTTGATATGTTTAAAGGGACTGTATGCAGTTACAGCATCAATCTAAGTGATATATTCTAGAGTATAGAGAAAAATAAGTAAGTGATTGAAAGATCGGGATTCGAAGTAAGGACAAAGGATTGAAAGTTATATACAGTATTAATTGCTCTTTACAGGAGCTATCAATCATGCTTTGGTCAATTCCTCTACCTCTCTTAGTTTCTGAGATAATGACTGCTTAAAAATTAGGCTCGAACCCAGAACGTCAGATATCTAACTACACATTCACAAGATACCACCTAATAACATAAACGCAATAAAGTTTATTTGGTGTCCTTATCTTAATTAGTTTAGGAGTTATTAAATTTATAATTAAATTACATTTTATCGGTATTCGAACCCTGGACACCAGAAGCAAAATTATGTACAATATTAGTTTGATATGTTTAAAGGTGCTGTATGCAGTTACAGCATCAATCTAAGTGATATATTCTAGAGAATAGAAAAAATAAGTAAGTGAATGAAAGATCGGGATTCGAAGTAAGGACAACTGATTAAAAATTATATACAGTATTAATTGCCCATCATAGGAGCTATCAATCATGCTTTGGTCAACTCCTATAAATCTCTTAGTTTCTGAGATAATGACGGCTTAAGAATTAGGCTCGAACCCAGAAAGTCAGGTATATAATTACACATACACAAGATACTAGCTAATAACATAAACGCAGTAGAGTTTACTTGTTGTCTTTATCTTAATTAGTTTAGGAGTTATTAAATTTACAATTAAATTACATTTTATCGGTATTCGAACCCTGGACACCAGAAACAACATTATTTACAATATTAGTTTGATATGTTTAAAGGTGCTGTATGCAGGTACATCATCGATCTAAGTGATATATTCTAGTATACAGAGGAAAATTAAGGAAGTCATTAAAAGATGGGGAATCGAAATAAGGACAACTGATTCAAAATTATATACAATATTAATTAACCATCATAGGAGCTATCAATCATGCTTTGATTGACCCCTCTATCTCTCTTAATTTCCTAGATAATGACGATTTAAAAAATTAAGGATTGAACCCAGAACACCTGGTACCCAAATATACACCCACAAGATACTACCTAATAACAAAAACGCAATAAAGTTTATTCGGCGTCTTTATCTTAATGAGTTTAGGCGTTATTAAATTTATAATTAAATTACATTTTATCGGTATTCGAACCCTGGACACCAGAAACAAAATTATTTACAATATTAGTTTAATGTGTTTAATGGCGCTGTATGCAGGTACATCATCGATCTAAGTGATATATTCTAGTATACAGAGGAAAATTAAGGAAGTCATTAAAAGATAGGGAATCGAAATAAGGACAACTGATTGAAAATTATATACAATATTAATTACCCATCACAGGAGCTATCAATCATGCTTTGGTCCATCCCTCTACCTTTCTTAGTTTCCGAGATAATGGTGATTTAAAAATTAGGATCGACCCCTGAACGTCAGGTATCTAATTACACATCCACAAGATACTACCTAATAACATAAACGCAATAAGGTTTATTTGGCGTCTTTATTTTAATTAGTTTAGGAGTTATTAAATTTATAATTAAATTACATTTTATCGATATTCGAACCCTGGACACCAGAAACAAAATTATTTACAATATTAGTTTGATGTGTTTAAAGGCGCTGTATGCAGGTACATCATCGATCTAAGTGATATATTTCAGTATACGGAGGAAAATTAAGGAAGTCATTAAAAGGTAGGGAATCGAAATAAGGACAACTGATTGAAAATTATATACAGTATTAATTATCCATCATAGGAGCTATCAACCATGCTTTGGTCCACTTCTCTATCTCTCTTAGTTTCCTAGATAATGACAATTTAAAAAATTAAGGATTGAACCCAGAACACCTGGTACCCAAGTATACAACCACAAGATACTACCTAATAACATAAACGCAATAAAGTTTATTCGGCGTCTTTATCTTAATTAGTTTAGGAGTGATTAAATTTATAATTAAATTACATTTTATCGGTATTCGAACCCTGGACACCAGAAACAAAATTATTTACAATATTAGTTTGATATGTTTAAAGGGACTGTATGCAGTTACAGCATCAATCTAAGTGATATATTCTAGAGTATAGAGAAAAATAAGTAAGTGATTGAAAGATCGGGATTCGAAGTAAGGACAAAGGATTGAAAGTTATATACAGTATTAATTGCTCTTTACAGGAGCTATCAATCATGCTTTGGTCAACTCCTATAAATCTCTTAGTTTCTGAGATAATGACGGCTTAAGAATTAGGCTCGAACCCAGAAAGTCAGGTATATAATTACACATACACAAGATACTAGCTAATAACATAAACGCAGTAAAGTTTACTTGTCGTCTTTATCTTAATTAGTTTAGGAGTTATTAAATTTATAATTAAATTACATTTTATCGGTATTCGAACCCTGGACACCAGAAACAACATTATTTACAATATTAGTTTGATATGTTTAAAGGTGCTGTATGCAGGTACATCATCGATCTAAGTGATATATTCTAGTATACAGAGGAAAATTAAGGAAGTCATTAAAAGATGGGGAATCGAAATAAGGACAACTGATTGAAAATTATATACAATATTAATTACCCATCCTAGGAGCTATCAATCATGCTTTGGCTCACCCCTCTATCTCTCTTAGTTTCCGAGATAATGACGATTTAAAAAATTAAGGATTGAACCCAGAACACCTGGTACCGAAATATACACCCACAAGATACTACCTAATAACAAAAACGCAACAAAGTTTATTCAGCGTCTTTATCTTAATTAGTTTAGGCGTTATTAAATTTATAATTAAATTACATTTTATCGGGATTCGAATCCTGGACACCAGAAACAAAATTATTTACAATATTAGTTTGATGTGTTTAATGGCGCTGTATGCAGGTACATCATCGATCTAAGTGATATATTCTAGTATACAGAGGAAAATTAAGGAAGTCATTAAAAGATGTGGAATCGAAATAAGGACAACTGATTGAAAATTATATACAATATTAATTACCCATCACAGGAGCTATCAATCATGCTTTGGTCCATCCCTCTAGCTTTCTTAGTTTCCGAGATAATGGTGATTTAAAAATTAGGATCGAACCCTGAACGCCAGGTATCTAGTTACACATCCACAAGATACTACCTAATAACATAAACGCAATAAGGTTTATTTGGCGTCTATATTTTAATTAGTTTAGGAGTTATTAAATTTATAATTAAATTACATTTTATCGGTATTCGAACCCTGGACACCAGAAACAAAATTATTTACAATATTAGTTTGATGTGTTTAAAGGCGCTGTATGCAGGTACATCATCGATCTAAGTGATATATTTCAGTATACAGAGGAAAATGAAGGAAGTCATTAAAAGGTAGGGAATCGAAATAAGGACAACTGATTGAAAATTATATACAGTATTAATTACCCATCATAGGAGCTATCAACCATGCTTTGGTCCACTTCTCTATCTCTCTTAGTTTCCTAGATAATGACGATGTAAAAAATTAAGGATTGAACCCAGAACACCTGGTACCCAAGTATACAACCACAAGATACTACCTAATAACAAAAACGCAATAAAGTTTATTCGGCGTCTTAATCTTAATTAGTTTAGGCGTTATTAAATTTATAATTAAATTACATTTTATCGGTATTCGAACCCTGGACACCAGAAACAAAATTATTTACAATATTAGTTTAATGTGTTTAATGGCGCTGTATGCAGGTACATCATCGATCTAAGTGATATATTCTAGTATACAGAGGAAAATTAAGGAAGTCATTAAAAGATAGGGAATCGAAATAAGGACAACTGATTGAAAATTATATACAATATTAATTACCCATCACAGGAGCTATCAATCATGCTTTGGTCCATCCCTCTACCTTTCTTAGTTTCCGAGATAATGGTGTTTTAAAAATTAGGATCGAACCCTGAACGTCAGGTATCTAATTACACATCCACAAGATACTACCTAATAACATAAACGCAATAAAGTTTATTTGGCGTCTTTATCTTAATTAGTTTAGGAGTTATTAAATTTATAATTAAATTACATTTTATCGGTATTCGAACCCTGGACACCAGAAGCAAAATTATTTACAATATTAGTTTGATATGTTTAAAGGTGCTGTATGCAGTTACAGCATCAACCTAAGAGAAATATTCTAGAGAATGGAAAAGATAAGTAAGTTAATGAAAGATCGGGATTCGAAGTAAGGACAACTGATTGAAAATTATATACAGTATTAATTACCCATCATTAGAGCTATCAACCATGCTTTGGTCAACTTCTCTATCTCTCTTAGTTTCCTAGATAATGACGATTTAAAAAATTAAGGATTGAACCCAGAACACCTGGTACCCAAGTATACAACCACAAGATACTACCTAATAACATAAACGCAATAAAGTTTATTCGGCGTCTTTATCTTAATTAGTTTAGGAGTGATTAAATTTATAATTAAATTACATTTTATCGGTATTCGAACCCTGGACACCAGAAACAAAATTATTTACAATATTAGTTTGATATGTTTAAAGGGACTGTATGCAGTTACAGCATCAATCTAAGTGATATATTCTAGAGTATAGAGAAAAATAAGTAAGTGATTGAAAGATCACGATTCGAAGTAAGGACAAAGGATTGAAAGTTATATACAGTATTAATTGCTCTTTACAGGAGCTATCAATCATGCTTTGGTCAATTCCTCTACCTCTCTTAGTTTCTGAGATAATGACGGCTTAAAAATTAGGCTCGAACCCAGAACGTCAGATATCTAATTACACATTCACAAGATACCACCTAATAACATAAACGCAATAAAGTTTATTTGGTGTCCTTATCTTAATTAGTTTAGGAGTTATTAAATTTATAATTAAATTACATTTTATCGGTATTCGAACCCTGGACACCAGAAGCAAAATTATGTACAATATTAGTTTGATATGTTTAAAGGTGCTGTATGCAGTTACAGCATCAATCTAAGTGATATATTCTAGAGAATAGAAAAAATAAGTAAGTGAATGAAAGATCGGGATTCGAAGTAAGGACAACTGATTAAAAATTATATACAGTATTAATTGCCCATCATAGGAGCTATCAATCATGCTTTGGTCAACTCCTATAAATCTCTTAGTTTCTGAGATAATGACGGCTTAAGAATTAGGCTCGAACCCAGAAAGTCAGGTATATAATTACACATACACAAGATACTAGCTAATAACGTAAACGCAGTAAAGTTTACTTGTCGTCTTTATCTTAATTAGTTTAGGAGTTATTAAATTTATAATTAAATTACATTTTATCGGTATTCGAACCCTGGACACCAGAAACAACATTATTTACAATATTAGTTTGATATGTTTAAAGGTGCTGTATGCAGGTACATCATCGATCTAAGTGATATATTCTAGTATACAGAGGAAAATTAAGGAAGTCATTAAAAGATGGGGAATCGAAATAAGGACAACTGATTGAAAATTATATACAATATTAATTACCCATCATAGGAGCTATCAATCATGCTTTGGTTCACCCCTCTATCTCTCTTAGTTTCCTAGATAATGACGATTTAAAAAATTAAGGATTGAACCCAGAACACCTGGTACCCAAATATACACCCACAAGATACTACCTAATAACAAAAACGCAATAAAGTTTATTCGGCGTCTTTATCTTAATTAGTTTAGGCGTTATTAAATTTATAATTAAATTACATTTTATCGGTATTCGAACCTTGACACCAGAAACAAAATTATTTACAATATTAGTTTAATGTGTTTAATGGCGCTGTATGCAGGTACATCATCGATCTAAGTGATATATTCTAGTATACAGAGGAAAATTAAGGAAGTCAATAAAAGATAGGGAATCGAAATAAGGACAACTGATTGAAAATTATATACAATATTAATTACCCATCACAGGAGCTATCAATCATGCTTTGGTCCATCCCTCTACCTTTCTTAGTTTCTGAGATAATGGTGATTTAAAAATTAGGATCGAACCCTGAACGTCAGGTATCTAATTACACATCCACAAGATACTACCTAATAACATAAACGCAATGAAGTTTATTTGGCGTCTTTATCTTAATTAGTTTAGGAGTTATTAAATTTATAATTAAATTATATTTTATCGGTATTCGAACCCTGGACACCAGAAGCAAAATTATGTACAATATTAGTTTGATATGTTTAAAGGTGCTGTATGCAGTTACAGCATCAACCTTAGTGAAATATTCTAGAGAATAGAAAAGATAAGTAAGTGAATGAAAGATCGGGATTCGAAGTAAGGACAACTGATTGAAAATTATATACAGCATTAATTGCCCATCATAGGAGCTATGAATCATGCTTTGGTCAACTCCTCTACATCTCTTAGTTTCTGAGGTAAATGACGGCTTAAGAATTAGGCTCGAACCCAGAACGTCAGTTATCTAATTACACATACGCAAGATACTAGCTAATAACATAAACGCAATAAAGTTTATTTGGCGTCTTTATCTTAATTAGTTTAGGAGTTATTAAATTTATAATTAAATTACATTTTATCGGTATTCGAACCCTGGACACCAGAAACAACATTATTTACAATATTAGTTTGATATGTTTAAGGGTGCTGTATGCATTTACAGCATCAATCTAAGTGATATATTCTAGAGTATAGAGAAAAAATAAGTAAGTGATTGAAAGATCATGATTCGAAGTAAGGACAACTGATTAAAAATTATATACAGTATTAATTTGCCCATCATAGGAGCTATCAATCATGCTTTGGTCAACTCCTTTACCTCTCTTAGTTTCTGAGATAATGACGATTTAAAAATTAGGATCGAACCCAAAACACCAGGTACCCAAATATACATCCACGAGATACTACCGTATAACATAAACGCAATAAAGTTTATTTGGCGTCTTTATCTTAATTAGTTTAGTAGTTATTAAATTTATAATTAAATTACATTTTATCGGTATTCGAACCCTGGACACCAGAAACAAAATTATTTACAATATTAGTTTGTTATGTTTAAAGGTGCTGTATGCAGTTACAGCATCAATCTAAGTGGTATATTCTAGAGTATAGAGAAAAATAAGTAAGTGATTGAAAGATCGGGATTCGAAATAAGGACAACTGATTGAAAATTATATACAGTATTAATTACCCATCATAGGAGCTAGCAATCATGCTTTGGTCCTGGTTGACTCCTCTACCACTCTTAGTTTCTGAGATAATGACGATTTAAAAAATTAAGGATTGAATCCAGAACGTCAGGTACCCAAGTATACATCCACAAGATACTAACTAATAACATAAACGCAATAAAGTTTATTTGGTGTCCTTATCTTAATTAGTTTAGGAGTTATTAAATTTATAATTAAATTACATTTTATCGGTATTCGAACCCTGGACACCATGTACCCAAATATACATTCACAAGAAACTACCTAATAACATTAATGTAATAAACTTTATTTGACGTCTTTATCGTAATTACTCTCTGAGTTATTAGAAGCTGAATTTGTAATTCGAACCCAGCCATCCCGGTCAACTTGGAACTCATAGGAGAAGCTGCTGCTTTTTATATCATTTCCTCTCTAAAACCTGAAGTGCTGAGAGATGTGCAGAGCACTTAGGAAAACAATTACTGACATTGTTCGCTAATGTGGTGAAAGCGTCTAACGTGGTCAGCTAATGGAGGTCGCCGTTACCACCAGGCAGAAGTAGGTCGTTGTTCGCTAATGTACGTAAACAGATCCTGAATGCAAACTTAAAAGTCTGTTAATGTGGTGAAAGCGTCTAACATGGCCAGCTAATGGACAAGCGCTTTCCCCAGATAGAAGAAGGCTGCAGTGTTTTCATTACATGACAGACTGTTCCCGTGAGCAGACTACTTATACTCACGCTCGGGTCAACAATTAATTAATCAAAAAACTTAATTGCTCGAGGTGCCTTATATATGCAGGCCTTAGTAGTCATAAAAGAAGTTTGACGAACATTACCTAATTAATTTGCCGAGGGGCGGCAGGCCTCGAGGAAACAAATCCCTCAAGTCAGGACGCCACGGCACGCGACTAGACCGCTTGGGGGAGGGGGGTAGAACCTGTCGGCATCTCCGGCGATCATTAGCGCGTTACATATGTTTACATATGTATTACCACACGTATCCATTAAAATTGACATTAGCGGCGGTCATTAGCGGGTTGCACGTGTTTACATATGTTAAAACACATGTAAATCAGCGGGCGGCATCTGTTTGTGGGCTGGAGTCGGCATATTATATCTACTCCCATTGTTTATAGGAACAAATGAGAAGTTCCACTGTTTTCGATTTGTTATGTTTAATGCTATCAATACTTAAGAAGAAGATACTGAAAACCGTTTTGTTATAAATCATTGTCTAGCCAAGCACACGTTTTGTTTCGGAAATTAAGTCAGAAGCTAAGAAATTCATAAAGATAATTCCGACCTCACTGTCAGTCGCCACAAGTAGTTTTAGGAATTTAAATTAAGAAAAAACACGTAGTGGTGACAAGATTGTCTAAGTATATCTTACTTATATGCTATTTTTATGCAGTTACAGTACATATTCCTGGTATTTTTATGAGTGTTCTCTGGCATATACTGTTAAATAAAGGTGTGTTTCGCACTTGAGGTACAGCTTAGAAATAACTTTTGCAGGCAAGTTTACAGTGCAATAGTACTACATATTTTGACTTGCAATGAAAATGAGTATACGGCTGATCAAAAGAAAATATCTGTGGCAATAACTCATTTGAATCTTATGTGAAATAAATTTGAGGTTAAGTCATATTTTCGCAGCAACTCGAAATAATGTGAAACCGAAGGTGTACAATTAAATTAAAGAAATGCCAACAAAAGATAAATCTGGAAAAAGGCAAATATATATATCAATTTATATGACCCTTTAAAGATTTAATGTAAGTACCGGGTACCTTAAAGAATATGTGCTAACAACCACTTAGCAGTATGTTGTATCATTTAATTTGGATATTGTGTTAGTCCATTTTGGGGATGGTCGTGTACTGTAAGTGCAAAGTGTTACAAATCAGTGTTAGCTAACCACTTGGCAGTATGTTGCTTCATTTAATCTGAATATCGTAATCGTCCATTTTCATTTGTTTGCGAATTGCCATGTAGGTAAGTCCAAAGTGTGAGTCAAAGCAATATTAGGCGGAATGTTGCTTTACTTAATTTGGATATTGCATTAGTCCATTTTCATTTTATTTGGTGATCGTCATGTTGTGTAAGTGCTAAGTGTCTCAAAGCGATATTAGTTAACCACTGGCGAAATGTTGCTTCATTTAATTTGGGTATTTTATTAGTCCATTTGCATTTTATTTGGGGGCTGCCATTTTGTGTAAGTGCAAAGTGTCTCAAAGCAATATTAGCTAACTACTTGGTGGAATGTTGTTTCATTTAATTTGGACATTGCATTAGCCATTTTTATTTTATTTTGGGATGTCAGGAGTAGCATAGATAGGAGAGAGCTGGCGCAGTTTTGCATTTATATGAGGTGATAGGGAAAACGAGGGTAGATGCTAGCTTGGGAGAGCATTCAAGGAGGAAACTGCGTTTATATGGGGGAGATACAGAATACGTGGGAAGATGCTAGGCTAGACAGGGGATGGATGGTCATAATGTACGTTTTATATATGGGAGGGATAGTAAAACGGGGAGAGATACTAGGGTAGACATGTGTTATACATATAATGTGTTTTATATGGGGGAGATAGGAAACCAACGAGAGATGCTATGTTAGACAGGGCAGGAGGAGGGGGAATGCGCTTTATATGAGAGAGGAAGGGAATACAAGGCGAAGTGCTAGGCTAGACAGAAATTGAGGTGTGGAGTATGCGTTTATATAGGGAATATAGAGAAAGCGTGGAGGGATGATAGGCTAGAAAGACGCTGAAGGAGAGGAATACGTTTTATATGTGATAGCTAGGGAATACAAGGGGAGGTGCTAGGCTAGACAGACGTTGAAAGGTAGAATATAGGTCTTTATATGAGGGGTATAGGCTAAACGAGGATAAGTTCTAGGGAGGTTAGAGTTGCTACATGTGCAATATCAACGTCTTCTCCAAGATAGCACCATCTAGCATTCAGCAGGTGAATAGATTCCGTGGTTTGGATGCAGTATAGCTCCGTATAATTTCACAGCTAGTTCAGGTATTATCGTAGGTATTTAGCGTAATTCAGTTAGTACAGGAGAGATGATCATATGGTTTGGGTACTGTATAGTTCCGTATGATTTCACAGGTAACTGAGGTAGTACCGTAGGTTCAGGTATAGTACCTATAATTCAGGTAGTATCACAGGCAGACAGATTCCAGGAGTTTCGTATGATTTCACAGCAAGTTTAGGTAATATCGTGGGTATTTAGGCTAATTCACCTGCTATCACAGGAGGGCAGATTCCATCGTTTGGGTGCTGTATAGTTCCGTATGGTTTCACAGGTAACTGAGGTAGTACCGTAGGTATTTAGGCTAATTCAGGTAGTATCACAGGCAGACAGATTCCAGGAGTTTCGTATGACTTCACAGCTAGTTCAGGTAATATCGTAGGTATTTAGGCTAATTCATGTAGTATCACAGGCATGCAGATTTCAGGCGTTGGGTGTAGCATAGTTCCGTATGATTTCACATCAATTTTAGGTAATATCGTAGGTACTTAGGTTAATTCACCTGCTATCACAGGAGTGCAGATTCCATGGTTTGGGTGTGTATAGTGGCGTATGATTTTACAGCTAGTTCAGGTAGCATCGTAGGTATTTAGAGCAATTCAGCGAATATCGTAGGTATTTAGGGTAACTCAGATAGTATAAGATTTCAGGTTGCTTCACAAGTAATTCAGCTAGTATTGTTGGCAATTAGGGTAGTTAGAGTAGTATCACAGGTGTTCGTAATAATTTGGATCAGCGGTTTGTATCACAGCCATTTAATGTAATTTCAAGTTATTCAGGTAGTATAAAAGGTATTTGAGTCATTTTAACAAGTAATTCAGCTAGCATCCTTGATATTTAGGGTAATCCGACTAGTATCACAGGGGTTTATGGTAATTTCGAGCAGCGATTAGTACCGGAGCTATTTAAGGCAACTTCACACGATTCGAGTAGTATCACATGTGTTTAAGTCATTTTTACAGATAGTTCAGATAGTATCACAGGTATTTATGGTAATATAGAGAGTATCATTTATCATTTATCATTTATCATTTAATCATTGTTTCATTAGGCAAGGATTGTAAGGTTTGACGTCCCTCCCCTTTATCCGGGCTTGAGACTAGCACTAGCATTTGCTCCTAATGGCAGGGTTAACGCCTCCCCTTACATATTCTTCTTCTTTCTTCACCAGGTATACCCTAGGTGTGAATGTGATTGCATTCACTTGCACATGGTAACAGCATGCTCTCGTGACAGAACCAGATTCATGTGCGTTCTCGGGTTTTAAGACAGTTTGTATAGCTGTTAAATGTAATGTCCTGCTTAATAGCACTGCGTTTTATGCCTTTAATTCTTTATCATTGAACCTTGAATATCTCGTGCATACATGTTAGGTCGTAGTCCAACAAAGCGTTGGATGATTTTGCCATTAGCCTCATACTTAAAGTTTCCCAGTACCTTTTTGTTCTGAGTGAAGTGACATATATGATTGACACGGTAATCAGCTTATTCAGATGCTCAATAAAACGTAGCTTGTCCTGGTACACATCTTCAGTTGTCGCCCGATGAATGAATGAATCAGTGTCCAAATACATAAGCTTTAGGTTTTCAGCTCCATAATATGGCAACAACACATCGTAATGATAGTGATACATTAATGTCTTAGAGATGTCCAACACACTCATTCGAATGCATATATGCTTGTTGAATACAATCTTTCGAGAGGCCATATGCACAACAGCTAGATTAGCAGCATGTATTGTCATATCTACAAATGTAGGCTTGGCGATCAACCTTTGCAGAGTCTTCTCGTTTATAACCAGACGTATATCCATACGATTACGCAGGTTCTCCATGGTTGTTAAAGAGTTTGTAGAGGTGCTTCTCGAAATCATTTGAAGCCTGTTGTCGTAGTCTGTTGTTAAATTCCACATAAAGTTTTAACCACTGATATTGTCGGAATTTTAGCACACGATGGATTTTACTTAAGCGTAACCCATGGTTAGGACCTTGCTTCAAAGTCATGTAATGTACTACATACTACTTTCGAGGTCCAAGATGGGGTATCAGTTTCTTTGTAGATGCCTCCTTAGGCTTCATGCATTACGGCAGGAAAGGTAGATTGTTGTGTAGATCGTGAAATTCTGGGGGATATTCGATGTCAAATTGTAATATGTATCCATGAAGATCATCTTCTTGTAGTGTTTCTAAGTATTTCATTAGGAGAAATCCACTCAACTTCGCCATAAGGGAGGGCGTGGCACATTGTCAAACCATATTGCTTATTTGCATCCTCATAGGTGATAAATTGGGTTGGTCCCGACGGATCATACTTATCCATGTAGGTGTTGTTTGCTTCGGCGTACTGGTCGAAAACGTGGTATAAATATCCTCTTATACCGGATTCTATCATGAGTAGTTGATCATAATCCTATAGCAATTCCAGCTGAATTCCAGTATACAGCAACATGGCGTACCAGGACTTTATGAGTTTTGAGGGTGGGATCTCTAAACGGCTCAAAGACGTCAGCTAGAAGAAGAACATCTGAGGTTAAGTACAGGTCTCTGTACTCGCCCTCATTTCTCGCATTAAACATTGCCCATACATTTATAGCATGACTGAGTCAGCATCACCAATTTCTTTTTCATTTAATGTATTGTAGTAGGAGTCCTTAGGAGTCAGGCTGGTTTCGTTCAAACAATCCCATGACGTGACGTAAGCATAGGGAAATTCTCCCTTACTAGTCATCAACTTCAACTCCCCCAGAGGCTCATCTTATGTGAGTACGGGTATGGCGTACACAGGAGTTCCCGAGGCTTCCATCGCCATCATCATCCTTCCACATTCGTCCGGTCGAGGTGGTATCGTCCTCGTGACTGGGGGACTCAATGTAGGCCCACACACATTTACTTCCTTTTATCCTTTTATTTTAATCCTTCCATGGACACAGCCTGACGGATACCCGCGCACTGGGTGCGCAGATGGGTGAGTGGGTAATGGCGTCATCCCCACCACCCGGGGTCGTCATGTAGGGTATGTATTCGTATCCGCTGTTCAACTGCAGTCCCGCGGGAGGGCCATTGCATGAGCTGCTGATTTCTGTCGGGGATTGAGTCCCTCTGTCTATGTTCTGGGAGGTGTGACCCTGGGGTGAGTTTGGTATACATAGGCCACTCACCCAAGCCGGGATAACGCCCGGGAAGTCAGAGCCCGAGGTCGGGAACGGTTGCAATGGTGGAGGATTTCTTTCGCTATAGAGCACCATTTCTCCAATATTAATAACAAGCTCCGAAAAGTCATTGCAACAGAAGTAGCACCACCAACAACTGGTTGTTACTTAGTAATTACCCGTACAGAGGAAGGACAATCATTCGAGAAGGTGAACTCTTTTATAATCCAGAAGGGCATTGACTCAATCGCCGGTCCTGTTCATTCCTGCACTCGCCTACGAAACGGTTCATTGTTGGTTCAGAGAAAGTCCGATCAACAAAGTAGGACCTTATTGCGCGCCACGCTTCTCCACGGCTATCCCATCCGTGTTGAGAACCACCGCACCTTGAATTCCTGTCGAGGCGTCGTCACCACCCATAGCCTCGATGGTATATCGGACGAGGACCTTGTCGAATATTTCGCAGACCAACAGGTGACAGCGGTGCATCGAGTGCAGGCCAAACGCGATGGCGTATTGGTACCCTCTCGTACCCAGTTTATAACATTTGATGGCGTGGATCTGCCCACGAGCATTTCAGCAGGGTATGAGCGTATTGTGGTTAGGGCTTATATTCCCAGATCTCTGCGTTGTTTTAAATGCCAACGTTTTGGGCATACGCAAGTCTCATGTAAGAGTGCAATTACCATCTGTGCATCATGTAGCCAGCCCTCACACGAAGGTACCTGTTCAACATCCCCGTCTGCGTTAATTGCAAAGGGTGTCATTCTGCGTTATTTGCCGAGTCCGCGATACCTGGACCAGGCGATCCAGGAGATCCGGGTAAAGGAGAAACTGTCCTTCGCTAAAGCCCGGAGGCATTACCATGCGCGCCAACCTTCGCTCCTGCGATCTGGCACATTTCGTTCTGCTGTTGCCTCGCCAGTACTGCGGAAGGATGCAGAGACTCAGACCTGGACCATGACTACATTAACCGCCACTACCATCCGGCCGTCCATTTCTGCTATAGTTACCAAGCCCTCTAAAGCTGGTCCTAAGGTCATGAAGCCCAAGGCACTGATAAGAAGTCCAAGCAGAAACTACGCAAGGAAGATTTTTTGAAAGACCCTCCGCGTGCGCGCGGGAAGAAAAATTTTCCTTCTCCTCCTCGAAAGTCGCAGTCCCAGGATGCCCCTGGGACGAGCCGCGCTCAGCGGCCACCTTCACTCATTGCCACCCAGAACCAAATTACGGCGCTTGAATCGGTTTCTGGCACTGAGAGCGTGGGCCCTCCCTTCGAGGAGCCTATGAAGTCTGACCAACTCCATACTAAAAGCCTGAGCCCAAAGGTTAAGCAGAAAGTAATTTTGGGCGCCCTCCTAAGTAGACGGTCTCTCCCTTTTATTCATGGCTATTCTGACCTGGAATTTACATGGTGTACGATCGCATAGGGCGAAACTGCAACTTTTATTGCGTTCCCGTTCACCTATGGTCGCGTGTTTGCAGGAGACCTAGCTACGCCCTCACGACCCTTTTGCGCTCCGAGGGTATACTCCGGTTCGCTACGATCTTGAACCGGATGACGGTACTCCTGCTCATGAAGGTCATGATATTAGTGCGTAACGACGTTCATTTTTAGACTCTCACACTTACGTACGACTTGCAAGCTGTTGCCGTTAGACTTCACTTACCAGGCTTTTTCTTTTCTGTTTGCTCCATCTATACACCTCCGTCGTCTCCCCTAGCTAACGCAGACACTCGAGATCTCCTGACCGCTCTCCCAACACCATTTCTTCTGTTGGGAGATTTTAATACCCATCATCCCTGTGGGGTTCACTAAGGGCTTGTGCGAGGGGAATTCTTCTTTCTGACATTTTTGATCTGTTCAACCTCTCCATCCTCAATACAGATGAACCTACTCTTCTGTCTGATTTTTCTGGTGTATTCTCTCACTTAGACCTTGCCGTTTGCCCCATACAGCTTGCTAGTCATCTGCAGTGGAACTTCGTCGCTGACATCTACTCCAGCGACCATTACCCCTGCATCGTTTCTCTTCTATCGCACCACGTCCAGCATTCCAGAGTACCTACCTGGATATTTAGAAAAGCCGACTGGAGATTGTATTCCAGCTTCGTGTGTTTTATTGACCAGCCCTTCACTGACGTTAACCAAATGGTGCAGCACCTTTCGTCTACGATTCTATCTGCCGCCTAAAGCAAAATTCCCCGATCATCCTCTCACCCCCGGCGTATTCCTGTTCCGTGGTGGAACGAGGACTGTCAGGACGCCGTTCGTGCACGTAGAACAGCGCTTAGGGTATTTCGGCGACACCCTATGACGTTGACTTCTGACGTATCTGTGTTGTTCCTTGCTGTTGCTTCAGGAGACTCAGAGTCCCGGGTTCGATTGTTGGATGGCAGGGATTTGGAATTTGTTTTGGTAGAGCTGAGGTTCTAGTTTTTAGGGGTGATGACACTGCCTTGACGATATCAATAATACTGCCGGCGTAGTTTGAGTTATTTCTTTATTTTGTTACGAAGATTCCTATCTGGTCGACCCGCCACCTTCGTCGTCGAAACCACTGTTATTCTTAGCACTTTCGAAGGCGCTACTTATGTGTTCCTCCGACTAGCCCTCGAATTGCCTAGATTTCACAACTTCATTTTTACACTATAAACTTTCTGATTATTTTCTTCTAATTTTGTTTCGTCAACCATCCTCGTGGTTAGTTTGTACCGGAATGTGTCTCGGCGTTTCTTTTCCTGTTTTTCACGCCTTTCGCCAAACTTAGAATTTTCCCCCACCTTTCTTATGTCTCTTTCCATTTTACTTCAAACATATCATGTGATGTATACGCGATCCTTTGATTGGCTATCATTTTTGTTTCATGATTTTATTATTGGCTACCCCCACTTGGCAACTTTCACATCTGCTTCTTACAGCTTATTTTGAGTTTTAAAATCTTCCCACGAATATTCTTAGATCGTAGATAAGACACGTATACTTTCTGACCCTG
This sequence comes from Deroplatys truncata, assembly GCA_030765065.1. Classification (NCBI taxonomy): domain Eukaryota; kingdom Metazoa; phylum Arthropoda; class Insecta; order Mantodea; family Mantidae; genus Deroplatys; species Deroplatys truncata. Next base: position 376,963,368 of record CM060990.1, read on the forward strand.
CTAAGCTGTGAAACCATTGTAAATTATACGTCAGAGCCAAAGTCCAAAGGCGAAACTTCCGGTAGGCTTGTTGTCGCCCATAGCAGGTAGACATCTGCTTCGAGAAAAACAAAACTTGTTTTTCTGCCTTTCCTACAAAACCCATTCCTAATATGAATTAACCCCTTTTTGTCGTTATGTTCGGTCGTGTATTATTATTATTATTATTATTATTATTATTATTATTATTATTTCTCCTGGGTCTCGATAACCAGCTTCATATGCCCTGACGGTAAATTTATCATCGGACCTTTAGGTTGGATGATGGGTTTATCGTTAATGTCCCATCTAATCTAATCTAATGTCCCTCTCTCCCTCTGTTCCTTTCATTTATTATTTTATTTATTTATTTATTTATTTAGTGGCTTACAACGATTTGATGGCGAGCCCACCTTAACATATTTATTCTGTTCACAATACATTTCAATCACTGAACACAATGCAATTTCAAATTTGACACAAGTATTTTCACAAAATAAAAGAAAAGCAATCTACATAATATCTGGCCGTCAACAACCAGGCTACAAAACATTTATATTTAAGGAATCTGTTTATACACACACAATACATTCTTCAATCATTTTTAATTACACAGCTTAGTTCCATCTTTCTCTCTCTCTCTCTTTCTTTCTTTTGCACATCATATACAATACTGGTTTCCTTGAGGCTATTAGCAGCCTCAGACTCAGACAGGTTTGGATACCTTTTTTTTGCCAGGTATACATTCTGTCCGGTTTTCATTCATACTGTGTCATTAACACCGTGAATGTCAAGCACACGGTTTTAACAGGACATTGCTATCCTATAGCTACCGATTTGTTTGTAAACAATGTTCGCATTTAATGACTTTCCTTACTCATGTTCCGAGTGCGTTTGTACATTTTCCCTGTCCGACTCTACTAAATTTGTTTGGTCCTGCTTAAATGGACGAATCAATGATAAATGGTACTTACCGATTATTTTCCCGGTCCTCAATTGTTGGAGTTGATATACCCTGTGCCCGAAGGTTTGTGATATCCGATAGGGGCCTTTCCAACACAAATGCATTCGCCTGTATTCCTTCTTTACTAGCGTAGATTTGTCAAAATTCCTCACTAGTACGAGGTCACCTGTTGCCGGAGTCCAGGTACGTGTGTATCTCTTGGCCTTCTGTCTCCTTTTGTCTGCTTTGGCTTTTAATTTCTCAAAGGCGTTCTTAATCCTTTCCGCGTCCGATTCCTCGATAGTGTCAATAGCTCGTGGTACGCCCGGAATAATACTATTTGGTTCATTTCATGTGTGTAGTTGCAGTAGCGTGTATCCATGATTACAGTTGAGACTGTTATTGAATACATTCTCGATGTATTCAATGTATCCTGGTCAACTCGTATGTTTCTGATTTGCTAAAATCCGTAACGCAATACTCAGGTCCCGCATCTGTCGTTCGCAGGGATTTGAACTGGGATGATAAGCGCTAATGTTGTACATTTTTATGCCTGCTTCGAGTAGTCTTTCTCGAAATATCCTTCCCTTATGTGCCGATGCATTATCCACCAAGATCGCCGCCATTCTTCCATAATTTGGTACGTAGTGATCAACTATTCTGCTCGCGCAAATAGCGCTAGTCAGCTTCTTGACTGGGTATAGCTTCACAAATTTCCTCATCACGTCGACTAATACGAAAGCATATTTTAACCCTGTTCTTCCGGTCGGCATGGGCCCGTGGCCATCGGCCGCGATTATTTGCAGGGGTATATCCCTCAGAATCGCCTGTGGTGGTAAATCATATCGGAAGTTCAGCGGCTTAGCTTTCTGACACATTGCAAAATTTGCAACAAAGGCCCTCAACTTCTTACCAAGCCTTGGAATGTAAAAGTGCCCGTTAATGACCAGGTTTCTCTTCTCCACTCCGGCATGTATGAGTGCGCGATGATATGCATCCATAACTAATTCTTCCAACACAGCAGGTACGAACACTCGCCATGTCGGCCTTTCTCTTCCACACAGTTTATATACCACATCGTTTAAAATGCCGTACTTTCCCGTGTTTTGTTTACTGATCGGGTAGCTATCTTCATTATTTCGGCTATCTTCTCATTTGCCCCTTGGAGCTGTGGAAGCCTCATCATTTTGTCTGCTAAGCGTTTGTTTAACGTTAGATCTAATTTCATCATGCAAATCTCTCTTTGTGTATTTCCCTGCGTTTCGGGGAACTGCCCCCCTCTCTTTAGTCTGGACAACATGTCGCTGAACGTATTCAAGCGCCCCGGTATGTGGCGGATTTCTATATTGTAAGCCATTATCTCGTGTATGTATCGAGAAATTTTGTTAATTTACAGTTTTTGATGAATGACAAACTTATATGGTCTGTGAATACGATAATCTGCCTGTTGTACACAAAGTGTTTAAATTTTTGCAGGGCAAAGAAGATGGCCCCGATCTCCTGCTGGCTCACACAAGCGATTCTTTCGGCTTTTGTTAATGCTCTGGAAGCTGTAGCTATTACATGTAATCCTTTGTTTTCGTCAACTTGGGCTAATACACACCCGTAAGCAATTGACGAGGCGTCAGAATAAATATGATAAGGAAGGTCCATACGCGGGCGTTTTAACAGTATCGATTCACTGAACAACTGCTTTAGCCGGTTAAATGCATTTTCTTCGGCTTCTGTCCACCTCCATTTCCCGTTCTTTTCTAGTAACGCTCGTAATGGGGCAGTATGCTCGGCGTATCTGATTACAAACCGACTTTGATAACCAAGTACACCTAGGAACTTTCGCACCTGCTTCGGGTTCTTGGGGCGGGGGATTTTCTGAATTGCTTCCACGCGCTCGGAGTCAGGCGAGACGGTTTCTCCAGAAATTATATAACCTAAGAATTTCACTGATGTAGCGAAGAAAGCGCATTTATCCCAGTTTAACGTCAGACCACTGTTTGCAAGTCTTCCAAGAACTTCGTCAATGTGTTGGAGGTGTGCCTCTACGTCTAAATAATGCATTAGGATGTCGTCCACATATTGTGACACATACCCTTCAGTTTGTGAGCCTAAAATCTGGTGTAATGCGCGGAGCAATGCACCACCGCTAACATTTATTCCAAAGGGGCAGCGCGTAAAATTATACAAACATCCAGAATGATAGAAGGCCGTATATTTGCGCAAGTGAGGGGCCAGTTTGATTTGCAGGTATAAATATGTCAAATCCAACGAAGTAAACCATTTTTCTCGCCCGATGCTTGCTAAGATTTGCTCTACATTCTGCGAGCAGAACCTGTCGGGACGGATAAACTTGTTTACATGTCGGCCATCGATAGTTAGCCGAACGCTCCCATTTCTCTTCCGTACTATACATAACGCATTTACGTACACTGGGTCTGACAGTTCAATAATGTTCTCTCGTAACAATTCTTGGATTTTCTCGTCTACCGCACTTCGCAATTCGAGTGGGATTCCCCTACACTTATGTCTGAAAGGCGTGACTTCAGATATTTCAAATGCATATTCATAGTTATGGTATACTCCTGTCCTTGGGGTGAACATATCTTTGTGTTTTACAAGAATGTTGAAAAGGTGTTCTTTCTGTTGGTGGTTGAAGCAGCCTATTGATGCTACATATTCGTGTATACCTGATAGGGACATGTTTTGTTCACTCACTACCTGCGGGTCGTCCGGTCTCTCACCAAAATAAACATTTTCATTTTCTATGTTTATCCCACAATACTGGGGTGCTTGACCTACTTCTGACTCATCAGCTGACTGCAGTGGTGTGTCGTTAAGATCTGCCCCTTCACACAGTTGTTGCGTAAAAATTCTAACCACATGAATGCCTTCCCCAATGTGCAAATATTCAATAAAAATTTTTCTTCTTCTATTTTCTCTTCCATTTCGGTTAGTACCGCGTATTCCATACACGGAGTTTGAACGAACGGTATTCTTCTTAGCGATCCGTCTACTGTTAGTGTCAATAGCGCTCGTCCATAGTCAATAGTGGCTTGGAATGCATTTAGCACGTCGCTTCCCATCAGTATGTCTACTACCAGTTTGTCTATTACTAAACACAATATTTCAAGTTCAACATCCCCTATGCAAGCATTAATCATTACCTGCTGCGATATCTTTTGTTTCGCGCGGCCTACAGCCATTATGCAGTACGCGTTCTTTACGGGTAGTGTCTGTAAGTTCTTTTTCTTTTCACTGAGGTGGTTGAAGAGTGCTTTACTGCACGCAGAGATCATGGCTCCACTGTCTATTGTTATCAAGTACGTCTCATTTTCGATTACTGCCGCTACTCTCGGGGATTCCGTTATTTCCTGGGTTTGACTTATCTCCCTGTATCCGAATTTCTTGTCATGACAGCTTTGGCTGATATTGTGGCCTACACTATTTGCTTCTGTATTTTTGTTTTCGTTCCCTGTGTAATGCGAGAACCTGCGCGCATTCTCTGAGGTTGAGCCTGGAAACGCTACGACTCTTCCTGTCTCTAGTTTTCCGGCCGTCGTGGCCACGAACCTTGACTGGGGCCTATCCCTTGACCTATGCTTTGTCCTGCCATTGCCCCGCTTAGGTGACCTATCCCATCATCCATTTCGCGGTGGACATTTTGCGGCTGTCGTGTCTGGGATGGGTAACCGCTCGGCGTCAATACGTGACTGTATGTAGGCATGCTTAAGAGTTCGTGGTTCTCATTTCTACGTGGCGGGGTAGCTGGCCGGCTTGGAGGTGTTCTTGGCCTGTTCGGAGGTGTCCTTGGCCTGCCCGGAGGGTTTCCAGGTCGGTTCGGGGGAGTTTCTGGGCGATTCGTAGGCGTTCTTAACCTATCCGTTGTTCCACCGTGAAGGTTATTTCCCCTGTGTTGCCTACTATTCGCTGGGTACCTGGAGAATCTCATGTACTGAACGGGATACTCCTCGTGTTGTTTCGGTGGCCTACCCGTGCCCGGTTAGTCCCAGGGCCTATAGCTTCTCTCCCGATTTCTTGTAAATGGCTCTTGATTACGCTGTCGGACTGTGGAATGGTTATTCAACGCACCTTGTGCCCTCGTCCCATTATTACGATACGAATGTCAACCTTCGGTCCTGATTTTGGGCCTATCACTTGGCCTATCTTCTTCCCGCGTTCCATACCCCTGCAGAGCGGTAAGTAGTTCTAAGGCTTCGCTCAGCGTCCTCGGACGTGCTACCACTAGGTGATGACGTATAACGTCTGGGAAATGTCGTGTCAGGAGGGAATCGAATTCACCTTCGAGCATCGGTGGGTCCAGGAGTTGACTTAATTGGCCGAGTCGCAAGAAGTAGTCGACCATCGACTCACGCTTATCTTCCCTGTATCAGCATTATTTATTTCTGCGCGCACCCAGTATTGTGCAACGCCGCTCCAATATTTTTCTAAAAATGCAGACCTAAAATGCTCATATTGTGCATGCTCGCCCACCGTCAATCGAAACCAACTCAGGGACGGGCCTATCAAGCTCCTTTTTATAATTACCATTTTGTAACGGTCAGGAATTCCCCTAAGCGCGAAATAAGATTCGAGGTCGTTAATGAATTGTTTCGCATTGTCGAATTCACTGTTGAACTAGGGGATTGGCAGTTCATTCAAAAATTGTAAGGGTATATTGCATTGTTGCAGGGGCCCTACGGTGCTTGACATTTCACTTGCCGTGTGCGGTGAGGCCGAAGGAATGCAGACAGTTTCGTTCGACCTCGGTTCGCTACTCGGGTTGTTACACTGGAACGACGAAGGCGCGGAAACCTGAGAGGTAATTCGCACGTCCGTGGCTCCTTGGAATCGCGGTTCGATTTCTTCTAGCACGTCCCTGTGAGCATTGACGGTCTGTGTCAGTTCCTCCCTTAATTTAACGATCTCGCTTATGTGCGAGCTACTCTGTGCCTCTATGGTCTCCCTTAGTTTGTTAATTTCATCATTTACCCCTGTTTCAAGTGCCTGCTGCTTATTCTGTAATGCTACACAGACTGTCATTGCTTCTTCCCTTGCCTTATCACTAATTGTACATATTAAGTTTTTATTCCTTACAATTTGTTGGGCCCTGATGGCGTCTATTTCCACGCAAGTTCCTTCCTTACTACCTCTACACTATTCTGTGTTGCTTTTAATTCGTTTCTTATATATTCCACATCCTCGTGGATTACATTTTGACTTGCTCTAATTTCTAACATGACACCCTGTATTTTATTTTCTAAGCCCTGGCTGATTTCCTTCTGTTGGATGCTTAATTGTGAGGATATCTGCTGCTGCTGCTGCAATGTTTGTTCCTGGGTGGACAATTGTTGTTTTAGTGTTTGTTCTTGCTCTGTTAATCGTTGTGTCAGTGTTTGCCCAAGTATTTGCTCTTGTTCTGTTATTTTAGTATTTAGGTGGCTCAATTGAGCCAACATTTGTTGCATCATTTCACTTGTATTAAGTGATTCGGTAACTTGGTTTCCTAATGTTCCTCTATCTCCTTTTTCTACACCTACCCGCGTGCTATTGTTAGTGAAATCTTCCCCTTGTTCATTGCTATTACCTTTCATATCCTTGCCGGTTAATTTCTTGTTTCGTAACAGCACTTACAAACATGCATAACCCAGTTTACTTATATCTATTTCATATACACTCCCTTCCAAAATGTATTGACTTATGTATCATACAGTTAACACTTACTCGGTGCTGAGTTGCGCTGCTGCGAAGTGTTGTAGTAGTTCACATATCACTTCACTACACTTACACATTTTTTGAACACTGATGATCTGTCTGAGCTGAATGCCTACTTCCTTGTTGTAATGGAGCGGCGTCGATGCCGCTTGTTGCCACGCGTCTATCGGTACACTCTGCTGCTGGTGGTTGCTGATGTCGTCATCGGCGTCGTATTTCTGTCCTTCCTTCCGTTGTCGGTTCTCCGGGTGTGTTATCCGCTGGCAGTATTTCGAGCCCCAACGTAGTGGGCGCCATATGACGTTGACCTCTGACGCATCTGTGTTGTTCCTTGCTGTTGCTTCAGGAGACTCAGAGTCCCGGGTTAGATTGTTGGATGGCAGGGATTTGGAATTTGTTTTGGTAGAGCTGAGGTTCTAGTTTTCAGGGGTGGTGACACCGCCTTGATGATATTAATAATACTGCCGGCGAAGTTTGAGTTATTTCTTTATTTGGTTACGAAGATTCCTATCTGGTCGACCCGCCACCTTCGTCGTCGAAACCACTGTTATTCTTAGCACTTTCGAAGGCGCTACTTATGTATTCCTCCGAATAGCCCTCGAATTGCCTAGATTTCACAACTTCATTTTTACACTATAAACTTTCTGATTATTTTCTTCTAATTTTGTTTCGTCAACCATCCTCGTGGTTAGTTTGTACCGGAATGTGTCTCGGCGTTTCTTTTCCTGTTTTTCACGCCTTTCGCCAAACTTAGAATTTTCCCCCACCTTTCTTATGTCTCGTTCCGTTTCACTTCAAACGTATCATGTGATGTATACGCGATCCTTTGATTGGCTATCATTTTTGTTTCATGATTTTATTATTGGCTACCCCCACTTGGCAACTTTCACATCTGCTTCTTACAGCTTATTTTGAGTTTTAAAATCTTCCCACGAATATTCTTAGATCGTAGATAAGACACGTATACTTTCTGACCTTGCTAAGCTGTGAAACCATTGTAAATTATACGTCAGAGCCAAAGTACAAAGGCGAAACTTCCGGTAGGCTTGTTGTCGCCCATAGCAGGTAGATACATCTGCTTCGAGAAAAACAAAACTTGTTTTTCTGCCTTTCCTACAAAACCCATTCCTAATATGAATTCAGCACAATTTTGTCGTTATGAGCGGTCGTGTATTATTATTATTATTATTATTATTATTATTATTATTTCTCCTGGGTCTCGATAACCAGCTTCACCTACACTTGATAATTTGGTTACTTTTAAACAATCTCGCGCCAGGGCTCGTCGCATTATTCAGGATAGCAAGAAGGCATCTTGGACTCGTTTTGTCGAGTCTTTTAATCGCTTCACGCCTTCCTCTGTTGTTTGGGATAAACTTCGTCGTTTCTCTGGTAAAGTGTCGCACTGTACTCTGTCTGGCCTTCAGGTTTCCAATGCCGTCATAGTGGATCCGGCTTGCATTGCTAACACTCTGGGTGCTGCCTTTGAGGCGGTTTCCGGTTCTGCCCATTATTCCGCCGGTTTTCGCACTCTCAAAGACGGGCCGGATGCCGAGCCCATTATTTTTCGGTCTGCTAATAAGGAGTGTTATAATGAACTTTTCACACTGAGGGATCTGGAGCACGCACTTCATTGCTCTAGGCACTCCGCTCCTGGTCCGGACGGCATTCATGACCTAATGTTAACGAACCTTTCAGCCGAGAGTAAGCTCTTTCTCTTACGGGTCTATAACCGTATTTGGCAAGACGGTGTTTTTCCTTCCGTTTGGCGCGAGTCCCCCTCAGGGGCTCACCTTATGTGAGTACGGGTTTTTGGCGCACCCGGGGGTTCCCGAGCCAGTCATCGCCACCTTCATCCCCTCACCCCCATCCGGTCGAGGTGGGTTCTTCAAGTGACCGGTGGACACAAGGTAGGCTCAGGTGCGTTCGTTACATTCCATTCATACCGCACCTCACCATCGTTTCTTTCTTCTCTTGTCACTTTCCGGCCATTTCGCACCACGACATTCGCATATCTCTCTTTTTCTTCCCTGCCGGCCTACCTTGCGTGCGAAACGCCCACACAGTTTTAGTTTCTTTTATCTTTTTATTTAAATCCTCCGTGGACACAGCCTGACGGATACCCGCGCACCGCGTGCGCAGCTGGGTGAGTGGGTAATGGCGTCATCCCCACCACCCGGGGTCGTCATGTAGGGTTGTTGTTCGTATCCGCTGTTCAACTGCAGTCCCGCGGAGGGGGCCATTGCATGAGCTGCTGGCTTCCGACGGCGATTGGGTCCCTCTGTCTATGTTCTGGGAGGTGTGACCCTGGGGTGAGCTAGGTATAGATAGGCCACTCACCCAAGCCGGGGTAACGCCCGGGAAGTCAGAGCCCGAGGTCGGAGACGGTTGCAATGGTGGAGGATTTATTTCGCTATGGAGCACCCTTCCTCCATTACTACTAACAAGCGCCGAAAAGTTTATGTAACAGAAGTGACACCACCGACAACTGGTTGTTACTTGGTCATTTCACGAACAGAAGAAGGACAAAGTTTTGAGAAGGTGAACCCTTTCATCATTCAAAAGGGCATTGATGCAATTGCTGGTGCGGTTCAGTCCTGCACTCGTCTACGGAATGGTTCCTTATTAGCCCAAACGAAATCCGAACAGCAAAGTAACACCTTGTTGCGCGCTACGCTTCTCCACGGCTATCCCCTCCGTGTGGAGAAGCACCGCACATTGAACTCCAGTCGAGGCGTTATTACCACCCATAGCCTCGATGGTATATCGGACGAGGACCTGGTAGAATATCTTGCAGACCAGAAGGTGACAGCGGTCCATATGTGCAGGCCAAACGCGACGGCGTATTGGTACCCACTCGTAACCTGTTTATTACATTTGATGGCGTCGATCTGCCCACGAGCATTTCCGCAGGACGGATTTCTGTGAGGCCTTATATTCCTAGACCTCTGCGTTGTTTTAAATGCCAACGTTTTGGGCATACGCAAGTCTCCTGTAAGAGTGCCGTTAACATCTGTGCAACATGTAGCCAGCCCTCACACGAAGGTACCTGTTCAACAGCTCCCGTCTGCGTTAATTGTAAAGGGTCACATTCTGCTTCGTTTGCCGACTGTCCGCGGTATTTGGACGAGAAGGCGATCCAGGAGATCCGGGTAAAGGAAAAACTCTCCTTCGCTGAAGCCCGGAGGCGTTTCCATGCGCGCCAACCTTCACTCCTGCGATCTGGCACATTTAGTTCTGTTGTTGCCTCGCCAGTACCACGAGTAGATGCCGAAACTCAGACCTGGACCTTGACTGGATTAACCGCCACTACCATCCGGCCGTCTATTAAGGCTACCGTTACCAAGCCGTATAAACCTGGTCCCAAGTCAATGAAGTCGCAAGCCGTTGAAAAGAAGCCCAAGCAGAAACTTCGTAGGGAAGATTTTTTAAAAGACCCTCCGCGTGCGCGCGGTAACAAAGGTTCACATTCTCCTCCTCGGAGGTCGCTGTCCCAGGATGGTCCTGGGACAAGCCGCGCTCAGCGGCACCCTTCACCCATCGCCACCCAGAACCGATTCACGGCGCTTGAATCGGTTTCTGGCACTGAGCGCGTGGGCCCTCCCTCCGAGGAAGCTATGGAGTCTGACCAACTCCATACAAAAAGCCCGAGCCCAAAGGTTAAACAAAAGGTAATTTTAAGCCGCCCTTCCAAATAGACAGTTTATCCCCTTATTCTTAATGGCTATCCTGACCTGGAATGTACGTGGTGTACGATCGCATAGGGCGGAACTGCAACTTTTATTGCGTTCCCATTCGCCTATGGTCGTATGTTTACAGGAGACTAAGCTTCGCCCTCACGATCCTTTTGATCTCCGAGGATATACTCCGGTTCGCTACGACCTTGAACCGGAGGAGGGTACTCCTGCTCATGGTGGTGTCCTGATTTTGGTGCGTAATGACGTTCATTTTACACCTGTCACACTTACATCTGACTTGCAAGCTGTTGCCGTTCGCCTTCACTTACCCGGGTTTTTGTTTTCTGTTTGCCCTGTGTATACACCTCCATCGTCTCCCCTCGCTCCCGCGGACATTCGATCTCTCCTGTCCGCTCTCCCAACACCATTTCTTCTGTTGGGAGATTTTAATGCCCATCGCCCACTATGGGGTTCGCCAAGGGCTTGTGCGAGGGGAACTCTTCTTTCCGACCTTTTTTATCAGTTCAATCTTTCCATCCTCAATACAGGTGCACCTACTTTTATTTCTGATTCTTCTGGTACATTTTCTCACCTGGACCTTGCAATTTGCTCACTCCAGCTTGCACGTCGTCTTCAGTGGAACGACGCGCTGACACCTACTCCAGCGACCATTACCCCTGCATCGTTTCTCTTCTGTCGCACCACGTACAGCATTCCAGAGTACCTACCTGGATATTCGCAAAAGCCGACTGGAGCTTGTATTCCAGCCTCGTGCATTTTGACGACCAGCCCTTCTCCGACATTCACCAACTAGTGCAGCACCTTACGTCTGTTATTTTCTCTGCCGCCGAACGCGCAATACCCCGTTCATCCTCTCAACCTCGGCGGCCACCTGTTCCGTGGTGGAACAAGGATTGTCGGGACGCCGTTCGTGCCCGTAGGACTGCACTTAGGGTGTTTCGGCGACACCCTACACTTGATAATTTGGTGACTTTTAAACAATCGCGCGCCAGGGCTCGTCGCATTATTCAGGATAGCAAGAAGGCATCTTGGGCTCGTTTTGTCGAGTCTTTTAATCGTTTTACGCCTTCATCCGTTGTTTGGGATAAACTTCGTCGCTTCTCAGGTAAAGTGTCACATTGTACTGTTTCTGGCCTTCAGGTTTCTAATGCCACCATAGTGGATCCGGCTGCCATCGCTAACACTCTGGGTTCTGCCTTTGAGGCGGTTTCCAGTTCAGACCATTATTCCGCCGGCTTTCGCTCTATTAAAGACCGGCAGGATTCCGCATCATATACTTTTCGGTCTGTTAATGATGAATGCTATAACGAACTATTCACATTGAGGGAGCTGGAGCACGCTCTTCATTGCTCTCGGCACTCCGCTCCCGGGCCGGACGGCATTCATGTTCTGATGTTAAAGAACCTTTCAGCCGACAGTAAACTATTTCTCTTACAGGTCTATAACCGTATTTGGCAAGACGGCATTTTTCCTTCCGTTTGGCGCGAAGCCACCATTGTCCCTATACTTAAGCCTGGGAAGGATCGCCAACTACCTTCCAGCTACCGCCCTATCTCCCTCACCAGTTGCATTTGCAAGGTGATGGAGCGCATGATCAACGGGCGGTTGACATGGTGGCTTGAGTCTCAGAAACCTCTAGCGAACGCTCAGTGCGGGTTTCGTCGCTATCGCTCTACCGTCGACCATCTGGTGTCCTTGTCGACGCATATTATGAATGGATTTCTGAGAAAGTGTCAAACCGTGGCTATATTTTTTGACCTGGAGAAAGCTTATGACACTTGTTGGAGGGGCGGCATTTTACGTACACTTCACGATTGGAATATCCGCGGTCGTCTTCCCATATTTCTTCGGGAGTTTATGACGGACCGCGTCTTTCGTGTACGTGTGGGCTCGGTTTTATCTCGTCGTTTTATTCAAGAGAACGGAGTACCGCAGGGCTCTGTACTCAGTGTCACACTTTTTGCGATTGCTATCAACCCCATTGTTGATTGTATTCCACCTGGCATTTCATCGTCCCTTTTTGTTGACGATTTCGCTATTTATTGCAGTTCACGGCGGACCTGTCTACTCGAACGCCGTCTCCAGAGCTGTATCGACCGTCTCTACGCCTGGAGTAACGCCAACGGCTTTAATTTCTCCGCCGAGAAATCCGTCTGCATCAACTTTTGGCGCCGGAAGTATTTCCCTCCGCCCACTCTACATCTTGGGCCAGGGATACTTCCGTTTGCAGACGAGGCGAAATTTTTGGGGTTGATTTTTGACAGGAAGTTGTGTTGGACTTCGCACGTTTCCTTTTTAAAAGCAAAGTGTGACCGTTCTCTTAATCTTTTACGTGTTTTAAGTGGCACATCCTGGGGAGCTGATCGGACCGTCCTTCTTCGCCTTTATCGCTCTTTGGTCCGATCCAAGCTTGATTACGGGTGTATTGTTTATTCGTCGGCACGTCCATCTGTGTTACGTCGATTGAATGCCATTCACCATCGTGGCATAAGAGTCGCTACAGGGGCCTTTACAACTAGCCCTGTACCCAGTCTGTACGCAGAAGCTGCAGAGCCTCCGCTGTCCTTCCGGCGTGAGATGCTTTTGTGAAGCTATGCTTGTCGACTCTCAAGCTTGCCTAACCACCCGTCCTTCGATGTATTTTACGAGGATTCGCTTGATCGCCAATATTTTGTTAGCTCCTCTGCATTGCTCCCTCCAGGGGTTCGATTTCGACTGCTACTTCGGCATTTGGACGTTACGCCAGCGCCGGCCCTTACCCGAGGGGAAACGCGCTTTCCTCCATAGTCGCGCGCTGAGGCCCACATCCACCTTGGGCTGACGTCGATGCCGAAGAATGAGACCCCTGCTTCAGTCCTTAGATCCGCATTTTTAGAACTTCAGGCAGCATTCGGGGACTGTAATTTTATTTATACTGATGGGTCTAAGACTGATGTTGGAGCAGGATGTGCCTTTGTTTTAGGTGCGCATAGTTTTACTTTTCGTTTACCCGGGCAATGTTCGATTTATACCGCCGAACTTTTTAGTATCTATCAATGTGTTTTATACATTCAGCGGCATGTCTTACGGCGTTGTGTTGTTTGTTCGGACTCTCTGAGTGCCCTTCAGAGTATTAACGCGCTGTACTCTTACCACCCCCTCGTACAGCGTATTCATGACCTGCTCCATTCGCTAGGTGCCTCTGGCATCAGCGTCTCTTTTATGTGGATTCCAGGTCATGTGGGTATCTCAGGGAATGAGTCGGCCGACGCCGCTGCGAAATCGGCGATTTTATTACCCAGATTTTTTACTTCTGTTGTTCCCTCGTCAGATTCGTGTGTTATTTTACGTCGCCGCATCCTCTCGCGCTGGCGCGATGAGTGGACGGCCCTCCGGGGGAACAAGTTGCGGGAGGTTAAACCTCTTCCGCTAGTCTGGGCTACCTCTTCCCGTGCTTCTCGTCGGGAAGAGGTACTTTTAACACGCCTTCGTATCGGACATTGCCTTTTTAGTCATAGATACCTGTTAAGTGGTGATCCCGCACCTCTGTGTGGTCAGTGTGACGTGCCCTTAACGGTCCGTCACATTTTAACCGAGTGTCAAGTTTTAGCCCCACTGCGCGTTCGCGTGGGTCTGCCTATTGGCCTAGCCAACGTGTTGGCAGACGACGCACATGCTGTAGAATGTCTTTTACGTTTTATCACTGACATTGGTTTCAGCCGTCGCATTTGATGCGCTGAGCGCCTTTTAGCTGTTTGATTTTATATTGTTAGTTTTAATGGGGCCCTTCTCCCCAGACATAAGGCGCTCATGTTCCTTACATTCTACAGTTCTTGACACGTTTTATTCTGTTAGTGACCATGATTTTAGTGTGTTGGTTTTTTTAGATATTTGTATTGTTATTTTGTTGTTATTGATATTGTTGTTATTGTTTTTATTGTTGTTATTGTTATTATTGTTGTTATTGTTGTTATTATTATTGTTATTGTTATATTATTGTTATTTTAGCCTTTTTAGACATCGCGGGTTTCTGTCCCGTTTTTTAATTATGCGGTTATTTTATCCTTTTGACTTTATCTTTTATACATTCTAAGGGCGCTGATGACCTTAGTAGTTTAGCGCCCTTAAACCGCATCTCATCATCATCATCATTGGCGCGAAGCCACCATTGTACCTATCCTTAAGCCTGGGAGGGATCGCCAACTACCTTCCAGCTACCGCCCTATCTCCCTCACCAGTTGCATTTGCAAGGTATTGGAGCGCATGATCAACGGGCGGTTGACATGGTGGCTTGAGTCTCAAAAACGTCTAGTGAACGCTCAGTGCGGATTTCGTCGCCATCGCTCTACTGTCGATCATCTGGTGTCTCTGTCGACGCATATTATGAACGGATTTCTGAGAAAGTGTCAAAGAGTGGCTGTGTTTTTCGACCTGGAGGAAGCTTATGGCACTTGTTGGAGGGGCGGCATTTTACGTACACGTCACGCATGTAATTTACGCGGTCGTCTTCCCATATTCCTTCGGGAGTTTATGACGGACCGCGTCTTTCGTGTATTTTTGGGCTTGGTTTATCTAGTCGTTTTGTTCAAGAGAACGGTGTACCGCAGGGCTTTGTACTGAGTGTTACAATTTTTGCGATTGCTATCAACCCCATTGTTGATTGTATTCCACCTAGCAACTCCTCGTCCCTTTTCGTCAACTATTGTGCCATTTATTGCAGTTCACGGCGGACCTGTCTGCATGAACGGCGTCTCCAGAGCTGTATCGACCGTCTCTACGCTTGGAGTAACGCCAACGGCTTTAATTTCTCCGCCGAGAAATCCGTCTGCAACAATTTCTGGCGCCGGAAGGCTTTCCCTCCGCCCTCTCTCCATCTTGGGCCAGGGATACTTCCCTTTGCAGACGAGGGGAAATTTTTGGGGTTGATCTTTGATAGGAACTTGAGCTGTATTTCACAATTTAATTTTTAAAAGCAAAGTGTGACTGTTCTCTTAATCTTTTACGTGTTTTAAGTGGCACATCCTGGGGAGCTGATCGGACCGTCCTTCTTCGTCTTTATTGCTCTTTGGTCCAAGCTTGATTACGGGTGCGTTGTTTATTCGTCGGCACGTCCATCTGCGTTACGTCGATTGAATTACATTCACCATCGTGGCATAAAAGTCGCTACAGGGGTCTTTCCAACCTGCCCTGTGCCTAGTCTATATGCTCAAGCTGCAGATTCTCTGCTGTCCTTCCGGCGTGAGATGCTTTTGTGCAGCTATGCCTGTCGACTCTGAAGCTTGCCTAAACTGCCCGTCCTTCGAGATATTTTTGGGGGATTCACTTGATCGACAATATATAGTTAGCTCCTCTGCATTGCTCCCTCCAGGGGTTCGATTTCGACAGCTTCTTCGGCGTCTGGACTTTACGGCAGCGTCGGCCCTTCCAAGGGGGGAAACGCGTTTTCCTCCATGGTTGCGCCTGAAACCCACTGTCACCTTGGGCTGACGTCGATGTCGAAGAATGCGACCCCTTCTTCAGTCTTTAGATCAGCGTTATTAGAACTTCAGGCGCAATTCGGGGACTTCCATTTTATCTCTACCGATGGATCTAAGACTGATGGTGGAGTTGGGTGTGCCTTTGTTTGTGGTGGAAATGGTTTTACATTTCGTTTACCGGGGCAATGTTCGATTTTTACCGCTGAACGTTTTAGCATTTATCAGTCTCTTTATACATTCAGCGGCACAGTGCTCTTAAAAGTATTATCGCGCTGTACAGTTCCCACCCGCTCGTACAGCGCATTCATGACCTGCTCCACTCGCTTGGTGTTTCCGGCATCAGCGTCTCCTTTGCATGGATTCCAGGTCATATGGGCATCTCAGGGAACGAGTCTGCCGACGCCGCTGCCAAATCGGAGATTTTATCACCCAGAAGATTTACCTCTGTTGTTCCCTCGTCAGATTTGTTTATTATTTTATGTCGCCGCATCCTTTCGCTTTGGAGCGTTGAGTGGACGGCCCTCCGGGGGAACAAGATGCGGGAGGTTAAACCTCTCCCGTTAGCCTGGGCTACCTCTTCCCGTGCTTTTCGTCGGGAAAATGTAATTTTAACACGCCTTCGTATGGGACATTGCATTTTTAGTCATAGATATCTGCTCAGTGGTGACCCGGCACCACCCTGTGGGCAGTGTTATGCGCCCTTAATGGTGCGTCACATTTTAGAAGAGTGTCAGGTTTTAGCTGCAATCGTGTTCGTGTGTGTCTGCCTGTTGGCATAGCCAATGTTTTGGCAGACGACGCGCATGCTGTTACATGTCTTTTACGTTTTCTAGGTGACTGTGGTTTTTATCGGCGCATTTGATGCGTTCAGCGTCTTTTAGATTTGTTATTTTATATTGCCTGTTTTACTGGGGCGGCTCTTGTGTTTTGCCTTTTCCAGTTCCTGATACGTCTTTTTCATATTTTCTTGACCGTGTTTTTAGTGTGTTTGTTTTTAGAATTTGCCGTTTTTTTGTGTTTTTGACGCCTTGGATTAATGGCCCGTATATTGGTTTTTGGGTTTTACCTTTTATACATTGTAAGGGCGCTGATGACCGTTGATGTTTAGCGCCCTAAAACTCCATTTCATCATCATCAACTTCTACTTGTCTTCTCCAAAGTGCTTCAGTGTTTCAGGACATGATGTTAGAGTTTTCACCAGATTATCCATACTTGTACTGAGAACCGAAAGCTATCCCCAAACCGCAGCTTTATATCTCCTACATACTTGGAAAATGATTATAGCTTTCTTTAGAGCTAGAAAGTACCTCCACCCGCTCACTCGTACATCCCAGCTTCTTAACAATGATATGTGAGTCGTACTCACTGAGGTTATGTATGAAGACGGGAATATATTTAGGCGTTTTACATGACAAATTACATTCATTATGAAGACTTCCGTGATATTCAGCACTGATATGATTATGAATGCGTACTTTGTATTTCTTTTGAGTAAAGGCTTTACCATACAAGTAGCATCCTGTAGAGGAGTCGAAATCCGTCTGCTGTTTATCTGTAAGTTTCAGTGGCATGGCAGATTTGAATATATTATCAATTTTCTTTGCAAGGAATTTCAGGTATTCCATAAATTTACGAACGTAATCATAACCACGCTATGCATGGGGCTGCTTAGGAAGACCAGTTTCGACGTGTGCAACAGATTGGGCAAGTTTCACGTAAACACAGAAATTCATAGGTACATGCTCCTGATAAGGGGTTGCATGTGAAGCTTCAGGATTTGGGAAGTACGTGTGACATGAAGCGAGGATGCTTTCAAAGTCTGCATAGATGATGTAAGCTACTTTCAACATCCTCTGACAATTTGAAACTGTACGACTTATTTCTCCTTTGTAAGCATAACTACGCTTACCATATCATCCTGCATATAAATGGATACATGTTCTTCTAGTTTTTCCAGTCCACTTCGTCGATATCGATCATCAACATGGGTGAAACACCTCTTACAAGTGCACCTAGTCCATTATGTTTA
The DNA here is from genome assembly GCA_030765065.1 of Deroplatys truncata. Lineage (NCBI taxonomy): Eukaryota > Metazoa > Arthropoda > Insecta > Mantodea > Mantidae > Deroplatys > Deroplatys truncata. The sequence continues at coordinate 376,981,218 of CM060990.1, forward strand.
GTTTCCTGACGTCGAATAATTTTTTCAAAATTATTTATACATATACGTAGTGATGTTTTCCACTACTGTCACTCAATATTAGTAGGTCACGGTGCTCAGAGAGTTCAATCTCAGCAAACTTTATTGGATACACTTCATGCTTCTCATCCAGTCCGAAAACGTTGATAGACATACCGTTAAGCTTCTGAATCTTAGAAATTTAAGAAAGTGGTGTAGGGCACGAGACACAGCTCAAGTCGTACTTATTTTGAAGTTGCTCGTATTTGTTCACACGTTGTACACCCTTCTCAACGAATTCAGCTAATACAGAATACATGAAGCGCTTGTCGCTATAGTTCTGCATGTGTATGCAAGCTTTTCTTGCTTCAACACATGGCGGTAGTGGTACGTAGGCTACTATCTCGTAACGGATTGTAGTTGTTGATATGAAGTCTAACCGCTTCCACAGCAAGCAGGACCCAGCTGCTACCTTTAAGCTGCGACTCCTCCATTTCAGTATCCAATTTCTTGAATATCCAGATCCGTTTCTAAAAACACAGGCTGATTCCGTGTTTTTAATGCTTTGTCACAGGTTTCTTCGATACTGTTCACAAATCGGCACTCAACCAGCAGATTAATTTTCACACTCTTTATACACAGCCTGGATTATCCGTTGTTTTGCCTCATGCAGGTACATATTCAGATCCTTAGATGATTCGCATCCTATGAAATACGATTTCAATCGTCCGTCGAATGAAATTTCATTTCTTTCATGCCACAGTGATCCATTGCAGATAATAACTGCTGTTTAGTAGGGTAGAATCTGCTTCTCTTCTCTCCCTCAGGGGCTCACCTTATGTGAGTACGGGTTTTTGGCGCACCCGGGGGTTCCCGAGCCAATCATCGTCATATTCATCCTCTCACCCCATCCGGTCGAGGTGGGTTCTTCAAGTGACCGGTGGACCCAAGGTAGGCTCTCGTGCGTTCCTTGCATTCCATCCATACCGCACCTCACCATCGTTTCTTTCTTCCCTTATCACTTTCCGGCCATTTCGTACCACGACATTCGCATATCTCTCTTTTTCTTCCCCGCCGGCCTACCTTGCGTGCGAAACGCCCACACAGTTTTAGTTTCTTTTATCTTTTTATTTAAATCCTCCGTGGACACAGCCTGACGGATACCCCCGCACCGCGTGCGCAGCTGGGTGAGTGGGTAATGGCGTCATCCCCACCACCCGGGGTCGTCATGTAGGGTTGTTGTTCGTATCCGCTGTTCAACTCCAGTCCCGCGGGGGGGCCATTGCATGCGCTGCTGGCTTCCGACGGCGATTGGGTCCCTCTGTCAATGTTCTGGGAGGTGTGACCCTGGGGTGAGATCGGTATAGATAGGCCACTCACCCAAGCCGGGGTAACGCTCGGGAAGTCAGAGCCCGAGGTCGGAGACGGTTGCAATGGTGGAGGATTTCTTTTCGCTATGGAGCACCCTTTCTCCATTAATACAAACAAGCGCCGAAAAACTATTGTAACAGAAGTAGCACCGCCGACATCTGGTTGTTACTTAGTCATTTCAAGAACAGAAGAAGGACAAAATTTTGAGAAGGTGAACCCTTTTATCATTCAGAAGGGAATAGATGCTATTGCTGGTGCGGTTCAATCATGCACTCGTCTACGGAATGGTTCCTTATTGGCACAAACTAAGTCCGATCAGCAAAGTAAGACCTTGTTGCGCGCTACGCTTCTCCACGGTTACCCCATCCGTGTTGAGAAGCACCGCACATTGAACTCCTGTCGGGGCGTCGTTACCACCCATAGCCTCGATGGTATATCGGACGAGGATCTCGTAGAATATCTATCCGATCAAAAGGTGACTGCAGTGCATCGAGTGCAGGCCAAACGCGACGGCGTATTGGTACCCACTCGTACCCTGTTTATTACATTTGATGGCGTCGATCTGCCCACGAGCATTTCCGCAGGGTACGAAATGGATTTCTGTGAGGCCTTATATTCCTAGACCTCTGCGTTGTTTTAAATGCCAACGTTTTGGGCATACGCAAGTCTCATGTAAGAGTGCCGTTAACATCTGTGCAACCTGTAGCCAGCCCTCACACGAAGGTACCTGTTCAACAGCCCCCGTCTGCGTTAATTGTAAAGGGTCTCATTCTGCTTCGTTTGCCGACTGTCCGCGGTACTTGGACGAGAAGGCGATCCAGGAGATCCGGGTAAAGGAAAAACTCTCCTTCGCTGAAGCCCGGAGGCGTTACCATGCGCGCCAACCTTCACTCCTGCGATCTGGCACATTTAGTTCTGTTGTTGCCTCGCCAGTACCGCGAGTAGATGCCGAAACTCAGACCTGGACCTTGACTGGATTAACCGCCACTACCATCCGGCCGTCTATTAAGGCTACAGTTACCAAGCCGTATAAACCTGGTCCCAAGTCAATGAAGTCGCAAGCCGTTGAAAAGAAGCCCAAGCAGAAACTACGTAGGGAAGATTTTTTGAAAGACCCTCCGCGTGCGCGCGGTAACAAAAGTTCACCTTCTCCTCCTCGGAGGTCGCTGTCCCAGGAAGGTCCTGGGACAAGCCGCGCTCAGCGGCACCCTTCACCCATCGCCACCCAGAACCGATTCACGGCGCTTGAATCGGTTTCTGGCACTGAGCGCGTGGGCCCTCCCTCCGAGGAAGCTATGGAGTCTGACCAACTCCATACAAAAAGCCCGAGCCCAAAGGTTAAACAAAAGGTAATTTTAAGCCGCCCTTCTAAATAGACAGTTTATCCCCTTATTTTTAATGGCTATCCTGACCTGGAATGTACGTGGTGTACGATCGCATAGGGCGGAACTGCAGCTTTTATTGCGTTCCCATTCACCTATGGTCGTATGTTTGCAGGAGACTAAACTTCGCCCTCACGAGCCGTTTGATCTCCGAGGATATACTCCGGTTCGCTACGACCTTGAACCGGAGGAGGGTACTCCTGCTCATGGTGGTGTCATGATTTTGGTGCGTACTGACGTTCATTTTCAAACTATCACACTTACGTCCGACTTGCAAGCTGTTGCCATTAGACTGCAGTTACCCGGTTTTTTCTTTTCTGTTTGTTCTGTGTATACACCTCCATCGTCTCCCCTCGCTCCCGCGGACATTCGATCTCTCCTGTCCGCTCTCCCAACACCATTTCTTCTGTTGGGAGATTTTAATGCCCATCACCCACTATGGGGTTCGCCAAGGGCTTGTGCGAGGGGAACTCTTATTTCCGACATTTTTTATCAGTTCAATCTTTCCATCCTCAATACAGGTGCACCTACTTTTATTTCTGATTCTTCTGGTACATTTTCTCACCTGAACCTTGCCATTTGCTCACTCCAGCTTGCACGTCGTCTTCAGTGGAACGTCGTCGCTGACACCTACTCCAGCGACCATTACCCCTGCATCGTTTCTCTTCTGTCGCACCACGTACAGCATTCCAGAGTACCTACCTGGATATTCGCAAAAGCCGACTGGAGCTTGTATTCCAGCCTCGTGCATTTTGACGACCAGCCCTTCTCCGACATTAATCAACTAGTGCAGCACCTTACGTCTATTATTTTCTCAGCCGCCGAACGTGCAATACCCCGTTCATCCTCCCAACCTCGGCGGCCACCTGTTCCGTGGTGGAACGAGGATTGTCGGGACGCCGTTCGTGCCCGTAGGACTGCACTTAGGGTGTTTCGGCGCCACCCTACGCTTGATAATTTGGTGACTTTTAAACAATCGCGCGCCAGGGCTCGTCGCATTATTCAGGATAGCAAGAAGGCATCTTGGGCTCGTTTTGTCGAGTCTTTTAATCGTTTTACGCCTTCATCCGTTGTTTGGGATAAACTTCGTCGCTTCTCAGGTAAAGTGTCACATTGTACTGTTTCTGGCCTTCAGGTTTCTAATGCCACCATAGTGGATCCGGCTGCCATCGCTAACACCCTGGGTTCTGCCTTTGAGGCGGTTTCCAGTTCAGACCATTATTCCGCCGGCTTTCGCTCTATTAAAGACCGGCAGGATTCCGCATCATATACTTTTCGAACTGCTAATGATGAATGCTATAACGAACTATTCACAATGAGGGAGCTGGAGCACGCTCTTCATTGCTCTCGGCACTCCGCTCCCGGGCCGGACGGCATTCATGTCCTGATGTTAAAGAACCTTTCAGCCGACAGTAAACTATTTCTCTTACAGGTCTATAACCGTATTTGGCAAGACGGCATTTTTCCTTCCGTTTGGCGCGAAGCCACCATTGTCCCTATACTTAAGCCTGGGAAGGATCGCCAACTACCTTCCAGCTACCGCCCTATCTCCCTCACCAGTTGCATTTGCAAGGTGATGGAGCGCATGATCAACGGGCGGTTGACATGGTGGCTTGAGTCTCAGAAACTTCTAGCGAACGTTCAGTGCGGGTTTCGTCGCTATCGCTCTACCGTCGACCATCTGGTGTCCTTGTCGACGCATATTATGAATGGATTTCTGAGAAAGTGTCAAACCGTGGCTGTATTTTTTGACCTGGAGAAAGCTTATGACACTTGTTGGAGGGGCGGCATTTTACGTACACTTCACGATTGGAATATCCGCGGTCGTCTTCCCATATTTCTTCGGGAGTTTATGACGGACCGCGTCTTTCGTGTACGTGTGGGCTCGGTTTTATCTCGTCGTTTTATTCAAGAGAACGGAGTACCGCAGGGCTCTGTACTCAGTGTCACACTTTTTGCGATTGCTATCAACCCCATTGTTGATTGTATTCCACCTGGCATTTCATCGTCCCTTTTTGTTGACGATTTCGCTATTTATTGTAGTTCACGGCGGACCTGTCTACTCGAACGCCGTCTCCAGAGCTGTATCGACCGTCTCTACGCCTGGAGTAACGCCAACGGCTTTAATTTCTCCGCCGAGAAATCCGTCTGCATCAACTTCTGGCGCCGGAAGTATTTCCCTCCGCCCTCTCTCCATCTTGGGCCAGGGATACTTCCGTTTGCAGACGAGGCGAAATTTTTGGGGTTGATTTTTGATAGGAAGTTGTGTTGGACCTCGCACGTTTCCTTTTTAAAAGCAAAGTGTGACCGTTCTCTTAATCTTTTACGTGTTTTAAGTGGCACATCCTGGGGAGCTGATCGGACCGTCCTTCTTCGCCTTTATCGCTCTTTGGTCCGATCCAAACTTGATTACGGGTGTTTTATTTATTCGTCGGCACGTCCATCTGTGTTGCGTCGTTTGAATCCCATTCATCATCGTGGTCTTAGAGTCGCTACAGGGGCCTTTCCAACTAGCCCCGTGCCCAGTCTTTATGCTGAAGCTGCAGAGCCTCCGCTGTCCTCCAGGCGTGAGATGCTCTTGTGCAGCTATGCCTGTCGACTCTCAGGCTTACCTGACCACCCGTCTTTCGCGGCATTTTTCGAGGATTCACTTGACCGGCAATATTTAGTTAGCTCCTCTGCATTGCTCCCTCCAGGGGTTCGATTTCGACTGCTCCTTCGGCATTTGGACGTTACGCCAGCGCCGGCCCTTCCAAGGGGGGAAACGCGTTTTCCTCCATGGTCGCGCGCTGAGGCCCTCTGTCACCTTGGGTTATCGTCAATGCCGAAGAATGAGACCCCTTCTTCAGTCTTTAGATCAGCGTTTTTAGAACTTCAGTCGCAATTCGGGGACTTGCCTTTTATCTTTACTGATGGATCTAAGACTGATGCTGGAGTAGGATGTGCCTTTTTTGTGGTGGAAATAGTTTTACCTTTCGTTTACCAGAGCCATGTTCGATTTTTACCGCCGAACTTTTTAGCATTTATCAGTCTCTTTTATATATTCAGCGGCACGACATACGGCACTGTTTTATTTGCTCCGACTCCCTGAGTGCTCTTCAAAGTATTAGCTCGCTGTACAGTTACCACCCGCTCGTACAGCGCATTCATGACCTGCTCCACTCGCTTGATGTCTCTGGCATCAGCGTCTCCTTCTTGTGGAATCCAGGTCATGTGGGCATCTCAGGTAATGAGTCTGCCGATGTCGCTGCCAAGTCGGCGATTTTATCACCCAGACGTTTTACCTCTGTTGTTCCCTCGTCAGATTTGTTTATTGTTTTACGTCGCCGCATCCTCTCGCTTTGGAGCGATGAGTGGACGGCCCTCCGGGGGAACAAGTTGCGGGAGGTTAAGCCTCTCCCGTTAGTCTGGGCTACCTCTTCCCGTGCTTCTCGTCGGGAAGAGGTAATTTTAACACGCCTTCGTATCGGACATTGCATTTTTAGTCATAAGTATTTGCTGAGTGGTGACCCCGCGCCACTCTGTGGGCAGTGTGACGTGCCCTTAACGGTGCGTCACATTTTAACAGAGTGTCAGGTTTTAGCTGCATTGCGTGCTCGTGTGGGTCTGCCTGTTGGCCTAGCCAACGTTTTGGCAGACGACACGCATGCTGTGGAATGTGTTTTACGTTTTATTCATGACAGTGATTTTAATCTGCGCATTTAATGCGTTGAGCGTCTGTTAGCTTCGTACTTTTATCCTGTCGGTTTTTTATGGGAACTCTTATCCCCAGTGGACATATGACGCTCATGTCCCTCTCATTCTACAGTTCCTGACACGTTTTAATCCTTTACTGCCTATGCTTTTAGTGTGTTGTTTCTCAGATCTTTGTCTTGTTCTTATTATTGTTGTTATTGTTATTATTGTTTTTATTGTTATTGTTGTTATTGTTATTATTGTTATTGTTATATTTGTTATTGTTATATTGTTAGTTTTAGCTTTTTGACATCGCGGGTGTGTGTCCCGTTTTTTAATTATGCGGTTTTTTACCTGTCTTTTATGTTTTGACTTTATATTTTATACCTTGTAAGGGCGCTGATGACCCCAGCAGTTTAGCGCCCTTAAGCCGCATATCATCATCATCATCATCATCATCAAGGGCTTGTGCGAGGGGAACTCTTCTTTCCGACATTTTTTATCAGTTCAATCTTTCCATCCTCAATACAGGTGCACCTACTTTTATTTTTGATTCTTCTGGTACTTTCTCTCACCTGGACCTTGCCCTTTGCTCAATCCAGCTTGCACGTCGCCTTCAGTGGAACGTCGTCGCTGACACCTACTCCAGCGACCATTTCCCCTGCATCGTTTCTCTTCTGTCGCACCACGTACAGCATTCCAGAGTACCTACCTGGATATTCGCAAAAGCCGACTGGAGCTTGTATTCCAGCCTCGTGCATTTTGACGACCAGCCCTTCTCCGACATTAATCAACTAGTGCAGCATCTTACGTCTATTATTTTCTCAGCCGCCGAACGTGCAATACCCCGTTCATCCTCCCAACCTCGGCGGCCACCTGTTCCATGGTGGAACGAGGATTGTCGGGACGCCGTTCGTGCCCGTAGGACTGCACTTAGGGTGTTTCGGCGCCACCCTACACTTGATAATTTGGTGACTTTTAAACAATCGCGCGCCAGGGCTCGTCGCATTATTCAGGATAGCAAGAAGGCATCTTGGGCTCGTTTTGTCGAGTCTTTTAATCGTTTTACGCCTTCATCCGTTGTTTGGGATAAACTTCGTCGCTTCTCAGGTAAAGTGTCACATTGTACTATTTCTGGCCTTCAGGTTTCTAATGCCACCATAGTGGATCCGGCTGCCATCGCTAACACTCTGGGTTCTGCCTTTGAGGCGGTTTCCAGTTCAGACCATTATTCCGCCGGCTTTCGCTCTATTAAAGACCGGCAAGATTCCGCATCATTTACTTTTCGGTCTGCTAATGATGAATGCTATAACGAACTATTCACAATGAGGGAGCTGGGGCACGCTCTTCATTGCTCTCGGCACTCCGCTCCCGGGCCGGACGGCATTCATGTCCTGATGTTAAAGAACCTTTCAGCCGACAGTAAACTATTTCTCTTACAGGTCTATAACCGTATTTGGCAAGACGGCATTTTTCCTTCCGTTTGGCGCGAAGCCACCATTGTCCCTATACTTAAGCCTGGGAAGGATCGCCAACTACCTTCCAGCTACCGCCCTATCTCCCTCACCAGTTGCATTTGTAAGGTGATGGAGCGCATGATCAACGGGCGTTTGACATGGTGGCTTGAGTCTCAGAAACTTCTAAAGAACGCTCAGTGCGGGTTTCGTCGCTATCGCTCTACCGTCGACCATCTGGTGTCCTTGTCGACGCATATTATGAATGGATTTCTGAGAAAGTGTCAAACCGTGGCTGTATTTTTTGACCTGGAGAAAGCTTATGACACTTGTTGGAGGGGCGGCATTTTACGTACACTTCTCGATTGGAATATCCGCGGTCGTCTTCCCATATTTCTTCGGGAGTTTATGACGGACCGCGTCTTTGGTGTACGTGTGGGCTCGGTTTTATCTCGTCGTTTTATTCAAGAGAACGGAGTACCGCAGGGCTCTGTACTCAGTGTCACACTTTTTGCGATTGCTATCAACCCCATTGTTGATTGTATTCCACCTGGCATTTCATCGTCCCTTTTTGTTGACGATTTCGCTATTTATTGCGGTTCACGGCGGACCTGTCTACTCGAACGCCGTCTCCAGAGCTGTATCGACCGTCTCTACGCCTGGAGTAACGCCAACGGCTTTAATTTCTCCGCCGAGAAATCCGTCTGCATCAACTTCTGGCGCCGGAAGTATTTCCCTCCGCCCTCGCTCCATCTTGGGCCAGGGATACTTCCGTTTGCAGACGAGGCGAAATTTTTGGGGTTGATTTTTGACAGGAAGTTGTGTTGGACCTCGCACGTTTCCTTTTTAAAAGCAAAGTGTGACCGTTCTCTTAATATTTTACGTGTTTTAAGTGGCACATCCTGGGGAGCTGATCGGACCGTCCTTCTTCGCCTTTATCGCTCTTTGGTCCGATCCAAGCTTGATTACGGGTGTATTGTTTATTCGTCGGCACGTCCATCTGTGTTACGTCGATTGAATGCCATTCACCATCGTGGCATCAGAGTCGCTACAGGGGCCTTTCCAACTAGCCCTGTACCCAGTCTGTACGCAGAAGCTGCAGAGCCTCCGCTGTCCTTCAGGCGTGAGATGCTCTTGTGCAGCTATGCTTGTCGACTCTCAAGCTTGCCTAACCACCCGTCCTTCGAGTTATTTTTCGAGGAGTCACTTGATCGTCACTATTTTATTAGCTCCTCTGCCTTGCTCCCACCAGGGGTTCGCTTTCGACAGCTCCTTCGGCATTTAGACGTTCCGCCAGCGCCGGCCCTTCCACGGGGGGAAACGCGTTTTCCTCCATGGTCTCGCGCTGAGGCCCACTGTCACCTTGGGCTAACGTCGATGCCGAAGACTGAGACCCCTGCTTCAGTCTTTAGATCGGCTTTTTTAGAAGTACGGGCTCAATTCGGAGACTACTATTTTATCTTCACCGATGGATCTAAGACTGAAGCTGGAGTTGGATGTGCCTTTGTGTCTGGTCACTGTAGTTTTAAGTTTCGTTTACCTGGACAATGTTCAGTTTTTACTGCCGAACTTTTTAGCATTTATCAATCTATTTTATACATTCAGCGGCACGCCTTACAGCACTGTTTTATTTGTACGGACTCTCTGAGTGCCCTTCAGACTATTACTGCGCTGTACCATTACCACCCGCTTGTACAGCGCATACATGACCTGCTCCACTCGCTTGGTGTCACTGGCATCAGCGTGTCCTTCATGTGGATTCCAGGTCATGTGGGCATCTCAGGTAATGAGTCTGCCGACGCCGCTGCGAAATCGGCGATTTTATTACCCAGATTTTTTACCTCTGTTGTTCCCTCGTCAGATTCGTGTGTTATTTTACGTCGCCGCATCCTCTCGCGCTGGCGCGATGAGTGGACGGCCCTCCGGGGGAACAAGTTGCGGGAGGTTAAGCCTCTCCCGTTAATCTGGGGTACCTCTTCTCGTTCTTTACGTCGGGAAGAGGTACTTTTAGCCCGTTTACGAATTGGACATTGTCGTTTTAGTCATAGTTACCTGCTCAGTGGTGATCCCGCTCCGCTGTGTCAGCAGTGTGACGTGCCCTTAACGGTGCGTCACATTTTAACTGAGTGTCAAGTTTTAGCTCCACTGCGCGTTCGCCTGGGTCTGCCTGTTGGCATAGCCGACGTCTTGGCAGACGACGCGCATGCTGTAGAATGTCTTTTACGTTTTATAAGTGACATTGATTTTAATCGTCGCATTTGATGCGCTGAGCGTCTTTTAGCCTTGTTATTTTATTCTGTCTGTTTTCATAGGGACTTACTCCCCAATGACATATGGCGCTCATGTCCCGCATTCTACAGTTCTTGACACGTTTTAATCTTTTATTGGCTATGCTTTTAGTGTGTTGGTTTTTGAGATATATTTATTGTTATTATTGTTGTTATTGTTATTCTTGTTGTTATTTTTATTATTGTTGTTATTGTTATTGTTATGCTATTGTTTGTTTTAACTTTTTGGACATCGCGGGTTTGTGTCCCGTTTTTTAATTATGCGGTTTTTTTACCTTTTATATTTTGACCTTATATTTTACACATTGTAAGGGCGCTGATGACCCTAGCAGTTTAGCGCCCTTAAACCGCATATCATCATCATCATCATCATCATCATCACTTCTCTTCTCAGGTATGCTTATTTCACGTACATGTTCCTGACGCTATCGCTTATAACCATCATTGAAGGTTACGCTAAAACGCTTACATTTGAAGAGCCGCTTGCAGCCCATCCCATACCTTCTCTTATCATAACCTCGCAGGAGTTTCTTCCGGCATTTACTACATGTGTATTCAGTAACGCTTGGAATGATATCTTTATATTTAGAATTGTTCATCCTTATTCTTGATATAATAACGTATTAATCCTTCTTCAAGGAAATGTAGACCACTTCACCTCGATGATACTTTCGAAAGTTGACTATTCTTGGAGAGAACAAGATGTTAACACCTCAAGACTAATTAGCACAATGATGTCCTTTCCCCGAGATCACCCCATTTCTAAAAGGGGCACGGACCTTTTAAATCAATTATATACTGAATTTTAATAATAAAACTGTGATTAAACGTCCAAACTCTTATATTTCAATGGGTGTACACGCAGGCATTCGGGCTTGTCCGTAGGTCTTCTTGCAGGTTCGTGTGCTTGGAGGGAGTGTTACAATGTGTTGGGGATTTATATCTATGTGTTCGGAGGGGTTCGTAGGTCTTAGTGCAGGTTCGTGTGCTTGGAGGAAGTAATAGAAGTGTTGTGCGGATGTATCTATGTGTCTAAAAGCGTTCGTAGGTCTCCGGGCAGGTTCACGTGTTTAGAGAGGTGTTCGGAGGTGTTTATGTCTGTTTATGTGCGTGCATATGTAAGTGAGCGGGTGTATGTGTAATGCGCGCCCCTGTGTGTTCGTGTGTGTGTGTGTAAGTGAGGGGGTGTATGTGTGTGCATGGCTGTGTGTGCGCGCGTGTGTGTGCGTGCGTGTGCTGTGCGGGTGTGAGCGCGTCTGCTTTGTGTGTGTAGTACCCTGTGTATGTATGTGCGCGTGTCTTACCCGCGTGTGCTGTGTGTGTGCGTGCGTGTGCTGCGTGTTTTAGCGCGTCTGCTTTGTGTGTATGTGTGTGTAAGTGCGATGTGTGTATGCGTGTGCGGGCTTGTGAGTGAGATTGTATGTGCGTGTCTGCGTGAGCATGCATGTGAAGCAATCCCTAATTACGAGGAAAGGCACGTACCTCTCGGATAACATTACATTCCAGATCCAACGCTGTAACGCTTTTATCACCTTCCTGTTCGACGTTGACACCCATATATTATGTATTTAGACGTTTTGGAAAGATAATTTATATATTAAACATCATTATTCCTCACTTTATGTATGCTTTCTCGTTTTATATACTTTCAAACTAATCGTGCGATGATTAGAGCAATTAAATGCTGATTAGGTGGCTAAAACTCGGATATTTCATTAACACATCAATGCCTTTTAATGGTATAACGTGATCGCTGATCAACCCGCACAGGAGCTCACCTTATGTGAGTACGGGTTTTGGCGCACCCGGGGGTTCCCGAGCCACTCATCGCCATCATCATTCTTCCACCCTCGTCCGGTCGAGGTGGGTTCGTTCTCGTGACCGGGGGACTCAAAGTAGGCTCTCGTGCGTTCTGTGCATTTCATTCCATGTCGCCCCTCATCATCGTTTCTATGTTCTCTTCTATTTACGCACATTTCGCCCCACGCCCATTCATTTGCGCATCTCTTTTACTTCTTCGCCGGCCTACCTTCCGTGCGAAACGCCCACACACTTTTAGTTTCTTTTTTCTTTTTATTTAAATCCTCCGTGGACACAGCCTGACGGATACCCGCGCACTGGTTGCGTGGGTAATGGCGTCATCCCCACCACCCGGGGTCGTCATGTAGGCTTTGTGTTCGTATCCGCTGTTCAACTGCAGTCCCGCGGGGGGCATTGCATGAGCTGCTGACTTCTGACGGCGATTGGGTCCCTCTGTCTATGTTCTGGGAGGTGTGATCCTGGGGTGAGATAGGTATAGATAGGCCACTCACCCAAGCCGGGGTAACGCCCGGGAAGTCAGAGCCCGAGGTCGGAGACGGTTGCAATGTTGGAGGATTTATTTCGCTATGGAGCCCCCTTTCTCCATTACTTAAAATAAGCGCCGAAACGTTTTAGTAACAGAAGTAGCACCATTGACATCTGGTTGTTACTTAGTCATTATGCGAACAGAGGAAGGTCAACCTTTCGAGAAGGTGAGCCCTTTTGTTATCCAAAAGGGCATTGACTCAATTGCTGGTCCGGTTCTTTCCTGCACTCAGCTTCGTAATGGTGCGTTGTTAGCACAAAGTAAGTCCTTGTTGAGCGCCACGCTTCTCCACGGTTATCCCATCCGTGTTGGGAAGCACCGCACCTCGAAATCCTGTCGAGGCGTCATCACCAACCATAGCCTCGATAGTATGTCAGACGAGGAGCTAGTGGAATATCTTTCCGACCAAAAGGTAACGGCAGTTCATCGAGTGCAGGCTAAACGCGACGGAGTGTTTGTACCTACTCGTACCCTGTTTATCACTTTCGATGGCGTCGATCTGCCCACGAGTATTTCAGCAGGGTACGAACGGATTGCGGCGAGGCCCTATGTTCCTAGACCTCTGCGTTGTTTTAAATGCCAACGTTTTGGGCATACGCAAGTCTCTTGTAAGAGTGCCGTATCCATCTGTGCCTCATGAAGTAAGCCGTCACACGAAGGTACCAGTTCATCCGGACCCGTCTGCGTTAATTGCAAAAGGCCTCATTCTGCTTCATTTGCCGACTGTCGGTGGTACTTGGACGAGAAGGCGATCCAGGAGATCCGGGTAAAGGAGAAACCCTCCTTCGCTTAAGCCCGGAGGCGTTACCATGGGCGCCAAACTTCGCTCCTGCGATCTGATACATTTAGTTCTGCTGTTGCCTCGCCAGTACACCGGAAGCATGCAGAGACTCAAACCTGGACTATGACTCCATTGACCGCCACTACCATACGGCCGTCCATTTCAGCTACAGTTATCAAGCCCGCTAAACCTGGTCCTCAAGTTATGAAGTCACAAGGCAATGAGAAAAAATCGAAGCATAAATTTCGTAGAGAATATTTTTTGAAAGTTCCTTCGCGTGCACGCGGTAAGAAGAGCTCACTTTCTCCACCTCGAAGGTCACAGTCTCAGGATGCTGCTGAGACAAGCCGCGCTCTGCGGCCACCTTCACCCATTGCCACCCAGAACTAATTCACGGCGCTTGAATCGGTTTCTGGCACTGAACGCGTGGGCCCTCCCTTCGAGGAGCCAATGGAGCCTGACCAACTCCATACAAAAAGCCCGAGCCCGAAGGTTAAGAACAAAGTTATTTTGAGCCGCCCCTCTAACTAAGAAGTTTATCCCTTTTATTTATGGCTATCCTGACCCGGAATTTACGTGGTGTATGATCGCATAGGGCGGAACTGCAACTTTTATTGCATTCCCAGTAGTCTATGGTCGTGAGTTTGCAGGAGACCAAGCTTCGCCTTCACGACCCTTTTGATCTCCGAGGGTATACTCTGGTTCGCTACGATCTTGAGCCGGATGAAGGTGCTCCTGCTCATGAAGGTGTCATGTTATTGGTGCGTAACGACGTTCATTTTCAAACTTTTACACTTACGTCCGACGTGCAAGCTGTTGCCGTTAGGCTTCAATTACTTGGCTTTTTCTTTCCTATTTGCTCTGTCTATTCACCTCCATCCTCTCCCTTCGCTCACGCGGACGTTCGAGATCTTCTGTCCGTTCTCCCAACACTATTTCTTCTGTTGGGAGATTTTAATGCCCATTACCCTCTGTGGGGTTCACCCAGGGCTTGTGCGAGGAGAATTCTTCTTTCCGACATTTTTGATCTGTTCAACCTCTCTATCCACAATCCAGGTGAACCTACCTTTATTTCTGATTCGTCTGGTTCATTCTCTCACTTAGACCTTGCCGTTTGCTCCAATCAGCTTGCTAGTCGTCTGCAGTGGAACGTCGTCGCTGACACCTACTCCAGCGACCATTACCCCTGCATCGTTTCTCTTTTGTCTCACCACGTCCTGCATTCCAGAGTACCTACCTGGATATTCAGAAAAGCCGACAGGAGATTGTATTCCAGACTCGTGTCTTTTGCGGACCAGCCCTTCACTGACGTTAACCAAATGGTACAGCATCTTACGTCTACGATTGCATCTGCTGCCGAACGCACAATTCCCCGATCATCCTCTCACCCCCGGCGTATTCCTGCTCCGCGGTGGAACGAGCACTGTCGGGATGCCGTTCGTGCTCGTAGGACTGCGCTTAGGGTATTTCGGCGACACCCTACACTTGATAATTTGGTTACTTTTAAACAATCGCGCTCCAGGGCTCGTCGCATTATTCAGGATAGCAAGAAGGCATCTTGGAGTCGTTTTGTCGAGCCTTTAATCGCTTCACACCTTCCTCTATTTTTCGATATAAACTTCGTCGCTTCTCCTGTAAAGTGTTGCACTGTACTGTGTCTGGCCTTCAGGTTTCCAATGCCAACATAGTGGATCCGGCCGCCATTGCTAACACTCTGGGTGCTGCCTTTGAGGCGGTTTCCAGTTCAGACCATTATTCCGCCGGCTTTCGCTTTATTAAAGACCGGCTGGATTCTGCAACATACAATTTTTGGTCTGCTAATAATGAATGTTATAACGAACTTTTCACAATGAGGGAGCTGGAGCACGCTCTTCATTGCTCTAGGCGCCGACAGTAAACTCTTTCTCTTACAGGTCTATAACCGTATTTGGCAAGACGGCATTTTTCCTTCCGTTTGGCGCGAAGCCACCATTGTCCCTATACTTAAGCCTGGGAAGGATCGCCAACTACCTTCCAGCTACCGCCCTATCTCGCTCACCAGTTGTGTATGCAAAGTGATGGAGCGCATGCTCAACGGGCGGTTGACATGGTGGCTTCAGTCTCAGAAACTTCTAGCGAACTCTCAGTATGAATTTCGCCGCTATCGCTCTACCGTCGACCATCTGGTGTCCCTGTCGACGCATATTATGAATGGATTTCTAAGAAAGTGTCAAACGGTGGCTGTATTTTTTGACCTGGAGAAAGCTTATGACACTTGTTGGAGGGGCGGCATTTTACGTACACTCCATGCATGGACTTTCCGCGGTCGTCTTCCCATATTTCTTCGGGAGTTTATGACGGACCGCGTCTTTCGTGTACGTGTGGGCTCGGTATTATCTAGTCGTTTTATTCAAGAGAACGCAGTACCGCAGGGCTCTGTACTCACTGTCACACATTTTGCAGTTGCTATCAACCGCATTGCTAATTGTATTCCACCTGGAATTTCATTGTCCCTTTTTGTTGACAATTTTGCCATTTATTGCAGTTCACGGCGGACCTGTCTACTCGAACGCCGTCTCCAGAGCTGTATCGACCGTCTCTACGCCTGGAGTAACGCTAACGGCTTTAATTTCTCCGCCGAGAAATCCGTCTGCATCAACTTTTGGCGCCCGAAGGCTTTCCCTCCGCCCTCTCTCCATCTTGGGCCAGGGATACTTCCCTTTGAAGACGAGGCGAAATTTTTGGGGTTGATATTTGATAGAAAGCTGAGCTGGATTTCGCACGTTTCCTTTTTAAAAGCAAAGTGTGAGCGTTCTCTTAATCTTTTACTTGTTTTAAGTGGCACATCCTGGGGAGCTGATCGGACCGTCCTTGTTCGCCTTTATCGCTCTTTGGGCCGATCCAAGCTTGATTACGGGTGTATTGTTTATTCGTCGGCACGTCCATCTGTGTTACGTCGATTGAATGCCATTCACCATCGTGGCATAAGAGTCGCTACAGGGGCCTTTCCAACCAGCCCTGTACCCAGTCTGTACGCAGAAGCTGCAGAGCCTCCGCTGTCCTTCCGGCGTGAGATCCTTTTGTGCAGCTATGCTTGTTGGCTCTCAAGCTTGCCTAACCACCCGTCCTTCGATTTTTTTACGAGGGTTCGCTTGATCGACAATATTTCGTTAGCTCTTCTGCATTACTACCTCCAGGGGTTCGATTTCGACAACTCCTTCGGCATTTGGAGGTTACGACAGCGCCGGCCCTTCCCAGGAGAGAAACGCTTTTTCCTCCATGGTTGCGTGCTGAGGCCCACTGTCACCTTGGGTTAACGTCGATGCCGAAGACTGAGACCCTTTCTTTATTCTTTAGATCGGCTTTTTTACAAGTACGGGCGCAATTCGAGGATTTTCATTTTATCTTTACCGATTGATCTAAGACTGATGCTGGAGTTGGATGTGCCTTTGTTTTTGGTCAATGTAGTTTTACGTTTCGTTTACCTGGATAATGTTCAATTTTTACCGCCGCACTTTTTAGCATTTATCAATCTGTTTTATACATTCAGCGGCACGACTTGGGGCACTGTGTTATTTGTACGGACTCTCTGAGTGCCCTTCAGCGTTTTAACGTGCTGTACCATTACCACCCGCTCGTACAGCGCATACATGACCTGCTCCACTCGCTTAGTGTCTCTGGCATCAGCGTCTCCTTCTTGTGGATTCCAGGTCATGTGGGCATCTCAGGCAACGAGTCTGCCGACGCCGCTGCCAAATCGGCCATTTTATCACCCAGATGTTTTACCTGTGTTGTTCCTTCCTCAGATTTTTATGTTATTTTACGTTGCCGTATCCTCTCGCGCTGGCGCGATGAGTGGGCGGCTCTTAGGGGGAATAAGTTGCGGGAGGTTAAACCTCTTCCGTTAGTCTGGGGTACCTCTTCTCGTTCTTCTCGACGCGGAGAGGTACTTTTAGCTCGTTTACGAGTCGGACATTGTCTTTTTAGCCATAGATACCTGCTCAGTGGTGACCCCGCACTACTCTGTGAGCAGTGTGATACACCCTTAACGGAGCGTCATATCTTAGCGGAGTGCCAAGTTTTAACTCCTTTGCGAGTTCGTGTTGTTCTGCCTGTTGGCCTAGCCAACGTTTTGGCAGACGACGCGCGTGCTGTTGTGTGTCTTTTACGTTTTATCAATGACATTAGATTTACCAGACGCATTTGATGCGCTGAGCGTCTTTTGACTGTGTGATTTTATCTTGTTTTTTAATGGGGATCTCCTCCGCAGTGGACATTGGCGCTCGTGTCCCTGTCATTCTACTGTTCTTGACACGTTGTTTTACTGTTTTATTGACCATGGTTTTAGTGTGTACGTTTTTGGTATTTGGGGTTTTGTTTTTTTACCTTTTGCACTCGTGTGTTTGTGTCCCGTTTTTTAATTATGCGGATTTTTATCGGACTTTTATTTTTGGACAGTACATTTTATACTTTGTAAGGGCGCTGATGAGTCCTTAAACCGCATCTCATCAACACTGAATATACGTGGTGTACGATCGCATAAGGCGGAACTCCAACTTTTATTGCGTTCCCATTCGGCTATGGTCGTTTGTTTGCAGGAGACTAAGCTTCGCCCTCACGATCCTTTTGATCTCCGAGGATATACTCCGGTTCGCTACGACCTTGAACCGGAGGAGGGTACTCCTGCTCATGGAGGTGTTAAGTTGTTAGTGTGTAACGACGTTCATTTTCAACATCTCACTCATACGTCCGACTTGCAAGCTGTTGCCATTAGACTGCAGTTACACGGTTTTTTCTTTTCCGTTTGCTCTGTGTAGTCGCCTCCATCGTCTCCCCTTGCTCCCGCGGACCTTCAAGACCTCTTGTCCGCTCTCCCAACACCATTTCTTCTGTTCTGAGAATTTTATGCCCATCACCCCCTGTGGGGTTCGCCAAGGGCCTGTGCGAGGGGAACTCTCTTTCTGACATTTTTGATCAGTTCAATCTCTCTATTCTCAATACATGAGAGCCTACGTTTCTTTCTGATCCTTCAGGTACATTTTCTCACTTGGACCTTGCCGTTTGCTCACTCCAGCTTGTTGGTCGTCTGCAGTGGAACGTCGTCGCTGACACCTACTCCAGCAACCATTACCCCTGCATCGTTTCTCTTCTGTCACACCACGTACAGCATTCCAGAGTCCCCACCTGAATATTCACAAAAGCCGACTGGAGCTTGTATTCCAGCGTCGTGCATTTTGATGACCAGCCCTTCAACGACATTAACCAACTAAAGCAGCACCTTACGTCTACGGTTTTCTCCACCACCGAACGCGCAATTCCCCGTTCTCCCTCTCAACCTCGGCGAATGCCTGTTCCATGGTGGAACGAGTATTGTCGGGACGCCGTTTGTGCCCGTAGAACTGCACTTAGGTGTTTCGGCGTCACCCTACACTTGCTAATTTGGTGACTTTTAAACAATCGCGCTCAAGGGCTCGTCGCATTATTCAGGGTAGCAAGACAGCATCTTGGGCTCGTTTTGTAGAGTCTTTTAATCGTTTTACGCCTTCATCCGTTGTTTGGTATAAACTTCGTCGCTTCTCAGGTAAATTGTCGCATTGTACTGTTTCTGGCCTTCAGGTTTCTAATGCCACCATAGTGGATCCGGCTGCCATCTCTAACACTCTGGGTGCTGCCTTTGAGGCGGTTTCCAGTTCAGACCATTATTCCGAGAGCTTTCGCTCTATCAAAGGCCGGCTGGATTCCGACACCTTTAATTTTCGGTCTGCTAATACCAAGTGTTATAATGAACTTTTCACACTGAGTGAGCTGGAGCGCGCTCTTCATTGCTCTCGGCATTCCGCTCCTGGGCCGGAAGGCATTAATGTCCTGATGTTGCTGAACCTTTCAGCCGACAGCAAACTCTTTCTCTTACAGGTCTATAACCGTATTTGGCAAGACGGCCTTTTTCCTTCCGTTTGGCGCGAAGCCACCATTGTCCCTATACTTAAGCCTGGTAAGGCAACTACGTTCCAGCTACCCCTCCCCCAGTGGCTAAAACTTCTGTGGGTACGGGTTAGGATCACCCGGGGTACCCGAGTCATTCATAGCCAGTTTCACCCATTCATCCACGTCCGGTCGAGGTTGGTTCGTTCTCGTGACCGGGGGACTGTAGGTAGACTCTCGTGCGTTCTGTGCATTTCACTCCATGTCGCCTCTCGCCATCGTTTCTTTCTTCTCTTCTACTTATGCACATTTCGCCCCACGCCCATTCATTTGGACATCTCTTTTACTTCTTCGCGGCCTACCTTGCGTGCGAAACTCCCACGCACTTTTAGTTTCTTTTATCTTTTTATTTAAATCCTCCGTGGACACAGCCTGATCGACACCCGCGCACTGGGTGCGCAGCTGGGTGAGTGGGTAATGTGGTCGACCCCACCACTCGGGGTCGTCATATAGGGTATGTGTTCGTATCCACTGTTCAACTGCAGTCCCGCGGAAGCCATTGAATGAGCTGCTGACCTCTGACGGCGATTGGGTCCCTCTGTCTATGTTCTGGGAGGTGTGACCCTGGGGTGAGCTAGGTATAAATAGGCCACTCACCCAAGCTGGGGAAACGCCCGGGAAGTCAGAGCCCGAGGTCGGAGACGGTTGCAATGGTGGAGGATTTATTTCGCTATGGAGCATCCTTTCTCCATTATTACTAACAAGCGCCGAAAAGCTTTGCAACAGAAGTAGCACCGCCAACATCTGGTTGTTACTTAGTTATTACACGAACAGAGGAAGGACAATCGTTTGAGAAGGTGAACCCTTTTATAGTACAGAAGGGCATTGACTCTATTGCTGGTTCGGTTCAGTCCTGCACTCGCCTTCAAAACGGGTCATTTTTAGTACACAGCAAGTCCGATCAACAAACTAAGACCTGTTTGAGCGCTACGCTTCTCCACGGTTATCCTATCCGTGTTGAGAAGCACCGCACCTTGAATTCCTGTCGGGGCGTCGTAACTACCCATAGCCTCAACGGTATATCGGACGAGGACCTAGTGAAACATCTATCAGATCAAAAGGTGACAGCAGTGCATCGGGTGCAGGCCAAACGCGACGGAGTATTGGTACCCACTCGTACGCTTTTTATCACATTTGATGGCGTCGATCTGCCCACGAGCATTACAGCAGTATACGACCGTATTGCGGTGAGGCCCTTTATTCCTAGACCTCTGCGTTGTTACAAATGCCAACATTTTGGGCATACGCAAGTCTCATGTAAGAGTGCCGTTAACATCTGCGCAACATGTAGCCAGCCCCCACACGAAGGTGCCTGTTCAACAGCCCCCGTCTGCGTTAATTTCAAAGGGTCACATTCTGCTTCATTTGGCGACTGACTGCGGTATTTGGACGAGAACGCGATCCAGGAGATCCGGATAAACGAGAAACTCTCCTTCACCGAAGCCCAGAAGCGTTACCATGCGCGCCAACCTTCGCTCCTGCGATCGGGAACATTCGGTTCTTTTGTTGCCTCGCCAGTACCCCGGAAGGATGCTGGGACTCAAACTTGGACCATGACTGCCTTGACCGCCACCACCATCCGGCCGTCCAAGTCTGCTACTGTTATCAAGCCCTATAAACCTGGTCCAACGTCTATGAAGTCTTAGGCCACTGAGAAAAAGCCGAAGCAGAAACTTCGAAGAGAAGACTTTTTAAAAGACCCTCCGCATGTTCAGAGTAAGCAGAGTTCACTTTCTCCTCCTCGGAGGTCGCAGTCCCAGGAAGCTTCTGGGACAAGCCGCGCTCAGCGGCACCCCTCACCCATCAGAACCGATTCACGGCGCTTGAATCCGTTTCTGGCTCTGAGCGCGTGGGCCCTCCCTTCGAGGAGGGTATAGAGTCTGACCAACTCCATACCAAAAGCCCGAGCCCAAAGGTTAAACAAAAGGTAATTTTAAGCCGCCCTTCTAAGTAGACAGTTTATTCCTTTTTCTTAATGGCTATCCTGACTTGGAATGAACGTGGTGTATGATCGCATTGGGCGGAACTGCAACTTTTATTGCGTTCCCATTCGCCTATGTTCGTGTGTTTGCAGGAGACTAAGCTTCGCCCTCATGATCCTTTTGATCTCCGGGAATATACTCCGGTTCGCTACGACCTTGAACCGGAGGAGGGTACTCCTGCTTATGGAGGTGTCATGTTCTTAGTGCGTAACGACGTTCATTTTCAAGTTCTCACTCTTACGTCCGACTTGCAAGCTGTTGCCATTAGACTGCAGTTACCCAGTTTTTTGTTTTCCGTTTGTTCTGTATATTCACCTCCATCGTCTCCCCTCGCTAACGCGGACCTTCGAGACCTCTTGTCCGCTCTCCCAACACCATTTCTCCTGTTGGGAGATTTTAATCCCCATCACCCCTGTGGGGTTCGCCAAGGGCTTGTGCGAGGGGAACTCTTCTTTCCGACCTTTTTGAACAGTTCAATCTCTCTATACTCAATACAGGGGAGCCTACGTTTCTTTCTGGTTCTTCCGGTAAATTTTCTCACTTGGTCCTTGCCGTTTACTCACTCCAGCTTGCTAGTCGTCTTCAGTGGAACGTCGTCGCTGACACCTACTCCAGCGACCATTACCCCTGCATCGTTTCTCTTCTGTCACACCACGTACAGCATTCGAGAGTACCTACCTGGATATTCACAAAAGCCGACTGGAGCTTGTATTCCACCCTCGTATATTTTGGCGATCAGCCCTTCGCCGACATTAACCAACTAGTGCAGTACCTTACGTCTACAATTTTCTCTGCCGCCGAACGCACAATTCCCCATTCATCCTCTCAGACTCGCGAACCGCCTATTCCATGGTGGAACGAGGATTGTCGGGACGCCGTTCGTGCCCGTAGAACTGCACTTAGGGTGTTTTGGCGACACCCTACACTTGATCATTTGGTGACTTTTAAACAATCGCGCGCCAGGGCTCGTCGCATTATTCAGGATAGCAAGAAGGCGTCGTGGACTCGCTTTGTCGAGTCCTTTAATTGCTTTACGCCTTCATCTCTTGTTTGGGATAAACTTCGTCGCTTCTCAGGTAAAGTGTCGCATTGTGCTGTTTCTGGCCTTCAGGTTTCCAATGCCACCATAGTGGATCCGGCTGCCATCGCTAACACTCTGGGTGCTGCCTTTGAGGCGGTTTCCAGTTCAGACCATTATTCCGCCGGCTTTCGCTCTATCAAAGACCGGCTGGATTCCGACACCTTTAATTTTCGGTCTGCTAATAATGAGTGTTATAATGAACTTTCCACAATGCGGCAGCTGGAGCACGCTCTTCATTGCTCTAGGCACTCCTCTCCTGGCCAGGACGGCATTCATGTCCTGATATTAAAGAACCTTTCAGCCGACAGTAAACTCTTTCTCTTGCAGATCTATATCCGTATTTGGCAAGACGGTTTTTTTCCTTCCGTTTGGCGTGAAGCCAATATTGTCCCTATACTTAAGCCTGGGAAGGATCGCCAACTACCTTCCAGCTACCGTCCTATCTCCCTCACCAGTTGCGTTTGCAAGGTAATGGAGCGCATGATCAACGGGCGGTTGACATGGAGGCTTGAGTCTCAGAAACTTCTAGCGAACTCTCAGTGCGGATTTCGCCGCTATCGCTCTACCGTCGACCATCTGGTGTCCGTGTCGACGCATATTATGAATGGATTTCTGAGAAAGTGTCAAACGGTGGCTGTATTTTTTGACCTGGAGAAAGCTTATGACACTTGTTGGAGGGGCGGCACTTTACGTACACTTATCGCATGGAATATCCGCGGTCGTCTTCCCATATTTCTTCGGAGGTTTTTTGCGGACCGCGTCTTTCGTGTACGTGTGGGTTCGGTATTATCTAGTCGTTTTATTCAAGAGAACGGAGTACCGCAGGGCTCTGACATCAGTGTCACACTTTTTGCAATTGCTATCAACCCCATTGTTGATTTATTCCACCTGGCATTTCATCGTCCCTTTTTGTTGACGATTTTGCCATTTATTGCAGTTCACGGCGGACCTGTCTACTCGAACGCCGTCTCCAGAGCTGTATCGACCGTCTTTACGCCTGGAGTAACGCCAAAGGCTTTAATTTCTCGACTGAGAAATCCGTCAGCATCAATTTCTGGCGTCGGAAGGCTTTCCCTCCGCCTTCTCTCCATCTTGGGCCAGGGATACTTCCCTTTGCAGACGAGGCGAAATTTTTGGGGTTGATATTTGATAGAAAGCTGAGCTGGATTTCGCACGTTTCGTTTTTAAAAGAAAATTGTGACCGTTCTCTTAATCTTTTACGTGTTTTACGTGGCACACCCTGGGAAGCTGATCGGACCGGTCCTTCTACATCTTTATCGCTCTTTGGTCCGATCCAATCTTGATTACGGGTGCATTGTCTATTCGTCGGCGCGTCCATCTTTATTACGTCGATTGAATGCCATTCACCATCGTGGCATCAGAGTCGCTACGGGGGCCTTTCCAACCAGTCCTGTACCCAATCTTTATGTTGAAGTTGCAGAGCCTCCGCTGTCCTTCCGGCGTCAGATGCTTTTGTGCAGCTATGCCTGTCGACTCTCAAGCTTGCCTTACCACCCGTCCTTCGAGTTATTTTACGAGGATTCACTTGATCGACAATAGTTAGTTAGCTCCTCTGCATTACTACCTCCAGGGGTTCGATTTCGACAACTCCTTCGGCATTTGGACGTTGCACCAGCGCCGGCCCTTCCCAGGGAGGAAACGCATTTTCCTCCATGGTTGCGCGCTGAGGCCCTCTGTCACCTTGGGTTATCGTCGATGCCGAAGAATGAGACCCCTTCTTCAGTCTTTAGATCAGCGTTTTTAGAACTTCAGTCGCATTCCGGGGACTTTCGTTTTATCTTTACTGATGGATCTAAGATTGATGCTGGAGTAGGTTGTGCCTTTGTTTGTGGTGGAAATAGTTTTACCTTTCGTTTACCGGGGCAATATTCGATTTTTACCGCCGAACTTTTTAGCATTTATCGGTCTCTTTTATACATTCAGCGGCACGACTTACGGCATTGTTTTATTTGTTCAGACTCCCTGAGTGCTCTTCAAAGTGTTAGTTTGCTGTACAGTTACCACCCGCTCATACAGCGCATTCATGACCTGCTCCACTCGCTTGGTGTCTCTGGTATCAGCATCTCCTTCATGTGGAATCCAGGTCATGTGGGCATCTCAGGTAATGAGTCTGCCGACGCCGCTGCCAGGTCGGCGATTTTATTACCCAGATATTTTACCTCTTTTGTTCCCTCCACAGATTTGTATGTACTTTTGCGTAGCCGCATCCTCCTGCTTTGGAGGGATGAGTGGACGGCCCTCCGAGGGAACAAGTTACGGGAGGTTAAGCCTCTCCCGTTAATCTGGGGTACCTCTTCTCGTTCGTGTCGTTGGAAAGTGGTAATTTTAGCTCGCTTACGAATCGGACTTTGTCTTTTTAGCCATAGATACCTGTTCAGTGGTGACCCCGCACCACTCTGTGAGCAGTGTGATGCGCCCTTAACAGTGCGTCACATTTTTGCAGAGTGTCAAGTTTTAGCTCCGTTGCGCGTTCGTGTTGGTCTGCCTGTTGGCCTAGCCAACGTTTTGGCAGACAACGCGCATGCTGTAGAGTGTCTTTTACGTTTTATCAGTGACATTGGATTTACCAGACGCATTTGATGCGCTGAGCGTCTTTTGACTGTGTGATTTTATCTTGTTTTTTAATGGGGCATCTCCTCCCCAGTGGACATCTGGCGCTCGTGTCCCTGGCATTCTACAGTTCTTGACACGTTGTTTTACTCTTGTATGGACCATGGTTTTAGTGTGTTTGTTTTTGGACTTTGGTTTTTTGTTTTTTACCTTTTGGACATCGCGGGTTTAGGTCCCGTTTTTAATTATGCAGTTTTTATCGGACTTTTTTTCCTGGACTGTACATTTTATACTTTGTAAGGGCGCTGATGACCTTAGCTCTTTAGCGCCTTTAAGCCGCATCTCATCATCATCATCATGCTCAGTGGTGACCCCGCACCACTCTGTGACCAGTGTGATGCGCCCTTAACGGCGCGTCACATTTTAACAGAGTGACACGTTTTAGCTCCGTTGCGCGTTCGTGGTGGTCTTTCTGTTGGCCTAGCCAACGTTTTGGCAGACGACGCGCGTGCTGTAGAATGTCTTTTACGTTTTATCAGTGACAAGGGATTTACCAGACGAATTTTGTGCGCTGAGCGTCTTTTGACTGTGTGTTTTATATTGTCTTTTTAATGGGGCATCTCCTCCCCAGTGGACATCTGGCGCTCGTGTCCCCGGCATTCTACAGTTCTTGACACGCTGTTTTACTCTTTTATTAACCATGCTTTTAGTGTGTTCGTTTTTGGAATTTGGTGTTTTGTTTTTTACCTTTTGGACATCGCGGGTCTGTGTCCCGTTTTTTAATTATGCGTTTTTTTATCGGAGTTTTATTTTTGGACTGTACATTTTCTACTTTGTATGGGCGCTGATGACCTTAGCTGTTTAGCGCCCTTAAACCGCATATCATCATCATCATCGTCGCTGATCAAACATTTAATTCAACTCTAAACCACGGCATAAAGCTGGTTTCTTGTGTACCACTCATTTTAATGCTCTGCGTGTATTAACCTCCGCCATATGTTGTCACAGCCAGAGACAGGATGTCTGGCTCTGTCAGACAAGTTTAACCTCGTCTCATAACTAACTGTATATGATCCTTCTGCAGGTATTATCCTCCGCCTTATGGCGTCATTCCCAGACACAGGATGTCTATGATGTCACACCATGAAAGTAGGATGTATACCTCTATCATACACGTATAACTCATCTAGTAACTACATGTATATTGTGTCAAAACAAAAACAGACAGGTATTCTCACACGCTCATTCCGACGAATGTTTCTATTCATGGCCTACCATCACCAACACCACCCAATGTACCAAAGTTGACACCATGTTTATTACCAAAATACCTTATAAGTATACGCCTTAAAGGTAACGTAGAAGGATTTCTACCCTTATTTAATAAAATCATTTATATACTGTATCATTTCATGTTTTCATTCCTTTTTCAATTCTTCCTTTCCAGCTTATCTTCATTCTCCAAAGAATCTGTATACAATATGACATTTCTATACGCTTAATACTTAGTTATCGCAAAAAACATTACATTTGACTACAATCATGAACAAAGTAATTTTTCCAGAATTACACGGACTTTAAGCTTCTAGAATCGAACGAGGTAATGCTTTTAATAAATCTATTTCAGTAGTTTAGTTCCCTGCATCAGTATGTATCATTTAAGCATTATTTGAACCAGCTGAGGTCCATAGTCTTAAACATATATGGAATCACGCCTTCGGTATTCGATATGAGCATTTTTTGTCATGATAATCATATTTCTAGACCAGATTCTGTTTACGTTTTATTTGTCCGCTTTATCTAAGTTAGTTCATAAGCTATTAAATTTATAAGTAAAATTCATTGAATCAGAAAACTAGTAAAAAAATCATTCATAATATTAATGTAGCATGTTAAACATAGCTGTATGCAGTTTACGATATCAACCTAATGATATATCCTAGAGTATTGAGGAAAATTAAGGTAGTCATTGAAAGATCAGGATTCGAACTAATGACAACTGTTCAACAAATGTTTACCATATTGATTACAGGTAATACCAGCTATCAATAATGTTTTGTTTCAGTTCCTTAACGCTAATAGATTTTGAGATATTTGAGTGTTTACAAATTAGAACTCCAACACATAATCATACATACTACAATATATAACCAAATAAAATACCTAGTCATGCCTATTTAATACATTTTAACTGAAGTATTTATCTAAATTAGTTCCAGAGCTATTCAATTTAGAAGTAAATTACATTGAATCAGTATTCGACCCCAAAGCAATTGGGTTACTGGTATTTATATTACTAATTTAGGAAGTTATGTACCTTAATATTCACCTTACACCATTAATCTAAATTATAAGCAGCTATCAATCGTGTTTTGTTTCAGTTCCTTACCACTGATAGATTTGGAGATATTTGCGTTTTTACAAACTAGGACTCCAACCCATAACCCTAGACACTACGATATATAAGCAAATAAAGTACCTAGTAATGTCTATTTAATACATTTTATTTGAAGCATGTATCTAAATTAGTTCCAGGGCTATTAAATTTTTAAGTAAATTACATTGAATCAGTATTCGAACCCAGGCAACTAGGGTTATAAGTATTTGCAATATTAATTTAGCTCTGAAGAAAGCTATATATCATTTCCCAAGTATGTAGGAGACGTAAAATTTCGGTTTGTAGATAACTTTCAGTTCCTCAGTACAAGCTTGGATAACCTGGTGAAAACTCTAACATTATATCCTGAAACACTGAAGCACTTTGGAGAAGACAAGTTGAAGCTGATGACTCGTAAGAGAGAATTGCCCTATTATTACGTCACGTCATGGGATTGTTTGAACGGATCCAGCCTGCCTCCTAAGGACTCCTACTACAATACATTAAATGAAAAAGAAATTGGTGATTCTGACTCAGCCATGCTATAAATGTATGGGGAATGTTTAGTGTGAGAAATCTGGGCGAGTACAGAGACCTGTACGTAACCTCACATGTTCTTCTTCTAGCTGACGTCGTTGAGCCGTTTAGAGATCCCACCCTCTAAACTCATAAAGTCGACTCCGCTCATTATGTCACCTCTCCAGGACTTACCTGGGCAGCCATGTTGCAGCATATTGGAATTCGGCTGGAATTGCTACGGGATTATGATCAGCTTCTTATGATATAATCCGGTATAACAGGAGCTTTATGCCAAGTTTCCCACCAGTAAGCCGAAGCAAACAACACCTACATGGATAAGTATGGTCAGTCAAGACCAACCCCATTTATCACCTATGAGGATGCAAATAACCAATATGGTTGGGCAATGTGCCACGCCTTCCCTTGTGGTGGATTTGAGTCGATTTCTTCTAATGAAATCAACATAAAACTCTTCAAGAAGATGATCCTCGTGGGTACATATTAGAAGTCGACCTTCAGTGTCCTTCAGAACTTCACGATCTACACAACGATCTACAATTCCTCCCCGAATATATGAAGCCTAAGGAGTCATCTACAAAAACTGATACCCCATCTTGGACCTCGAAGGAAGTATGTAGTACATTACATGACTTTGAAGCAAGGTCCTAACCATCGGTTACGCTTATGTAAAATCCCTTGTGCTAAAATTCCGACAGTCTCAGCGGTTAAAAGCTCCTTAACAACGACATTTTTGAAAAAGCTCCAGAGAAACTACGTAATCGTATGGATATACGTCTCGTTATAAACGAGAAGACTCTGTAAAAGTTGATCACCAAGCCTACGTCTATCGATATGACAATATACGCTGCTGAGCTTATGGTCTCTTGTCAGGTTGTATTCAACAAGCATATATACATCGGAATGAGTGTGTTAGACATCTCTAAGACATAAATCTATCACTATCATTACGATGTGTTAGTGCCATATTATGGAGCTGAAAACCTAAAGCTTATGTATATGGACACTGATTCATTCATTCATCGGGTCACAACTGAAGATGTGTACCAGGACAAGCTACGCTTTATTGAGCATTTGAATACAGCTGATTACCCTGTCAATCATATACGTCACTCTACTCAGAAAAAAGGTACTGGGAAAATTTATAGATGAGGCTAATGGCAAAATCATCCAACGCTTTGTCGGACTACGACCTAAGATGTATGCACTAGATATTCAAGGTTCAATGATAAAGAATTAAATGCATAAAACGTAGTGCTATTAAGCAAAACATTACATTTGACAGCTATACAGGCTGTCTTAAAACCCGAGGAATACTAAGAACGCTCATGAATCTGGTCCTGTCATGAGATCAAGCTGTTACCAAGTGCAAGTGAATAAAATCACGTTGACACATTGACACCTAGGAGACACCTGGTGAAAAAAGAAGAAGAATGTGTAAGGGGAGGCGTTATCCCTGCCATTAGGAGAGAATGATAGTACCAGTCTCAAGCCTGGATAAAGGGGAGAGACGCCAACCCTTACAATCCATGTCTAATGAAACAATGAGTAACTGCTAAAGCTGGCACATTTAGACAACAAATGTAACCATATAAAATAATAAAGCTAACTAAAAAGTTATAATATTTCTACAACCATGCGAATGGATTATTTTATACTACTTCTACAGGGTTAATCACCTAAAACTTGCACCGCAAATATTTCGGAAATGGAAAGTACTATTGATGTGTAGTTTTCAAAGCATTGATTGGTAGTCAGGGGCTATACATATAGCCTATAAAAAGATTTTAATAATACTGAGAAAGTGTATTTTTTGAGCAAACAATGCAACAATGCCAAGTTACATCAACAGAATAAATGGAGGGTAAGTTAGAATGTCAGTGGCGTTTGTTGCAAAATTCTAGTGCAAGTGGTTTACGAGAAATCTTATTTTGAAGCTTTTACACACCGACACTTGTACAACCTGTGGTACCATAAACCAAAGAAAAACAAAAGGGAATTACAATATTTTTGTGAATTCTTACCAGTAAGGAGAACATAGCCCTTCAAAGGTTATGCTCAAAGTGACCACAGGCAACTTCAATACACGCTTCCAGTCTGCTATGGAAAGACTGCTGCACACGTTCTAGCATTTCAGCGGAAATTTCACAGCAGGCAGCAGTAATACGTCGTTTAATATCGTCTGGTGTAGTTTCTACATTCTTGTAGACAGTGCCTTTCAGCCTTCCCCACAGAAAAAGTCTAATGGGGTCAGATCCGGTGAATGGGCCGGCCAAGGTACAGATCCCCTTCGTTCAATCCAACAATCAATTGGAAACAATTCGTTATGACAAGTTGTAGTACTCCGTGCACTATGGGCTGAACAGCCATCATGTTGGTACCACAGGTTCCTCCTAGTCTGCAAAGAAACGTCTTCTAGCATCTGTGGCAGTTGGTCTTTCAGGAGACTGCGATACTTGTGCGAGTTCATTGTTCCTTCTATGAACAAAGGGCCTATGAGCTGATGGTTCACTATGCCACACCACACGTTTAAACTCCTTGGACGCTGCCGTTCCGCCTGACGAAGACAGCGGGAATTGTCAACAGACCAATAGTGCAAGTTTCTGCGGTTTACCTGGGCATGATTAGTAAATGTATCCTCATCACTAAACAAGATACATGATGAATCTGGAATATTATGTCTTAATGTCCAGGTACAAAAGTTAACACGATTCTCAAAATCGTTTCCTTGCAACTCTTGATGGAGAGAGATGTGATAAGGATGGAACCTGTGTCGATGGAGAATGCTTAGTAAACTTGCCTGATTTATGCCACTTCCACGTGTGATTGTGCGGAAACTAATCTGCGGATCTACTGCAACGGCAGCCAAAACATTAATTTCTGCATCTTCACCACTCACTTGTTTGTTTCTGTTACGTTTTCTAGGTGTTACAGTACCACTTTCACGTAATTGGTTGAAGAGGTTGATAAATAATTGCTGAGATGGCTGACGTCTATTGGGATACGTTTCCGCACACACCGTACAGGAACGAACTGCATTCTTCCTACACTCTCCATACACCATGAGCATGTCGGCTTTTTCTGGATTAGTAACCACCATCTTCCACTCACGACTTACTGCTTGAACTGTCATAAACTAACTGACCAGAAAGTAAAAATGCAATAAATGAACAGAAAAAAACAATGCAAACAAACATAACAACATCGTACCTTGCAACTAAGCAGGTTGAATGGGACAAACAATTGTCAAAGTGGAAACTTTTCAAAATATGATTTCTCGTTAACTACCTGCACTAGAATAGTGCAACAAAGACCATGGACATTCCAATTTACCCTACCTTTATTCTGTTGATGTAACTAGGCATTGTTCCCTTAAATGTTTGCTTAAAACATACACTTTCTCAGTATTATTAGAAATCTGTTTATAGGCTAAATGTACGAGCCCCTGACTATCAATCATTGCTGTGAAAACTGCACATCAATAGCACTTTCCATTTCCGAAATATTTGCTGTGCAAGTTTTAGTGATTCGCCCTGTATATAGCCCCACTATAACCCTATACACCGTTTAGGCCTCCACGTACCACACACTAGCTCTTTAGCATATAACAGTTTATAAGATTTAGAAATAAATCTATATAAATTTGTTGCAACATTGGATAAGAAATATCTATAAAGAATTGAATTACTCTTTATATTACCACAAATACCTGTCATACTATCTGAATAAGCTGTTAAAATGACTTAAACACCTATGATACTACTTGAATCGGTAAAATCACCTTAAATAACTCCGGTACGAATCTCTCCTCGAAATTACCATGGACGCCTGTGATATTAGCCGGATTACACTAAATATCAAGGATGCTAGCTGAATTGCTTGCTAAAATGACTCAAATACCTTTGATACTACCTAAATAACTTGAAATTACATTAAATAGCTGTGATACAAATCGCTGATCGAAAGTATAACGAACACCTGTGATACTTCTCTGGTTACCCTAAATGCCAACAATACTAGCTGAAACACACGTGAAATCATGCGGAATTATGCCACACATAAATCCTGAAATCAGTTTGTCTATGGTAATATCTGAATTACCCTAAATACCTATGATATTACCTGAATTACCCTAAATACCTACGATACAACCTGAAATAGCTGTAAAATCACACGGAACTATACACAGCTAACCATGGAATTTGCCCTCCTGTGATACTAGCTGAATTAGCCTAAATGCCTACGATATTACCTGAATTATCCTAAATACCTACGACACTACCTCAGTTACCTGAAAAATCATACGGATCTATACAGCACCCGAACCATGGAATCTGACGTCCTGTGATACTTGTTGAATTACCCTAAATACCCACGATATTACCTGAACTAGCTGTGAAATCATATGGAGCTATACTGCATCCAAACCATGGAATCTATTCACCTGCTGTATGCTATATGGTGCTATCCTGGAGAAGACGTTGATATTGTACACGCGGCAACCCTAGCCTCCCTAGAACCTATCCTCGTTTGCCTTATAGCCCTCATATAAAAACATATATTCTACCTTTCAAGCCCTGGCGCATTGCCCATCCTCCTCCCCTTGTCTAGCCTGACATCTCTCCTTGGTTTCCTATCTTCCCCATATAAAACACATTATACGTTTAACACCTGTCTATCGTAGTATCTCTCCTCGTTTTACTATCCCTCCCATATATAAAACGTACATTCTGACCTTTCATCCCCTGTCTAACCTAACATCTGCCCGCGTATTCTCTATCTTCCCATATAAACGCATTTTCCTCCTTGAACGCTCTCTCAACCTAGCATCTACCCTCGTTTTCCCTATCACCCCCATAAAAACGCAAAACTCCGCTAACTCTCTCCTATCTATGCTACTGTTACGTTGTGTAAGTGCAAAGTGTCTCAAAGCAATATTAGCTAACCACTTGGCGGAATGTTACTTAATTTAATTTGGACATTGCATTAGCCATTTTCATTTTATTTGGGGATTATCGTTTAGTGTAGGTACAAATTGTCTCAAAGCAGTATTACTTGGCGGAATCTTGCTTCATTCAATATTTTATGTAAGTGCCAGGAGTATTAAAGCAATTTCAGTTTACCACTTGGAATTCATTTTTATGGAAATTATAATAGTATGTTTTCATTTTATTTAATGCATCTGAAAAGACTACAACATAAGTTAAATAAATGCTTGAATAAGGTGGAACTGCTTATTCTTTTTCCTCCAGATTCTCAGTTACCTCCATGTAACATTTACAGTGGATTGTTTTGGGGTAGGGGCACCACATAATGAGCTGCCCATACATAAATAGTAGTGCTTAAAACTGTAAGTGCTAATTAAATACAAGTTCTCTCTTTTAAAATGGACCGCCTACTGATTTTTTATGCTTCGTGGCAAAACTATGATCTGTAAAATTTTCTGGAGAAGTATTTGTGGACAAGCTAGGGCATGCAAGGATAGTAGGTGAGGATTAGGCTTTGCGAATGTAACAGCAGGAAAAACCTACAAAGGAATGTGTGGGATGTAAAAATTGTAATGTTTCCAGTGATTCACCAGAGCCCACATATAAGAGAAAATCAGGGTAAGGATGCTAAAATGTGTGGGAATCAAAATGCAGAAAAGGGACGGGATTGGATTTATAGTGCTGTTTAATACATTACAGCTATGACTAATATGAGTAATTGAGATGCATGAAAAAAGCATTAGCTATCACCTGGAATTTATAATATTGTGTACGAAACAAAATTTCATATGCTATAGAAGGTAAGAAAAAAGAAATATTAACTCTATGACTAAAAGTTCCTTGTATTCATTTCTGTCGACATACAAAGTGTTGTAAATTGGTCATATTTACAAGGTATGGATTTCTCTTTTTCCATTTCTCTTCTGGTTTCCCGTTATATGAACATAAACGAGAATGAAAGAGGACTTTATAGCGCTGCTTACAGGTATTTAAAAATATTTACTTTATTTACAACACCAGTAATTGCTGGTACATAAATCTGCACATTCTGATTTAGACAGTGCAGTACACTGGCGACATAATTTTTTACAAAAGTTACAACCTAACTTACAACCTTAATATATTATTTCTACCCACATTTTTAATGTCTTACAAACAAAATTCCATACCATAAGTACATCACCTCATTGATCCCAACAAAGCTTTCCTCACTTGACCATGAAGGCTGGACGCAGGTTACAGACTATAATATGTCATTTCAAAAGATACCTGTATATCTTGAAAACATTATATAAAAATATTAACCGTATTCTTTTGTTTTATTATTTTTATACTGTCTGTATGGGTTACTTTGTAAAGTTATATCTTACGGAGGTTTACATGTGGAAATTGTTCACACCAAATATTAAAAGCATTTCCCAAAAGTTGAATTCACTGTTAATTTTTTGAATTCCCGGGTGAGATCAAACAGTTGTCGAAGCAACCGGAAAAAGGTAGCTCTTTTCATATAGGCAAGAATGTCCAATTTGCAACATGGTACAGCTAGTAGATAACGCAATTCGTCTATAAGTGTTTCTATGTATTTCCTGTGAACCTATCATTTACTTCTCATAGTTTCCGTATCCAACTCCCCCCGAAATAGTTCGCACTTTTACAACGTATTCTCTGATTATAATTATATCTTACAGCATTTTTACATGTTTAGCACGTCACATCTTCGAGCTGACGGTTAGTTGATGCTTTACTTTGCAAATTGAACTCCCGCGTTGCGGTGGGTACCAAAATGAAATCCTGTAGTGGACATCAATGTGACGATATAACATAGAGAAGCGCTAATTCTATCATCTAGCGAACTTGTCAATCGTAAATACGTTTACATGTGTACGGTTATCGCCATCTTGGGTATCTTACTTTGCGTAGATTGTGTGACTGTTTTATTAAGTAAAACTTTCCTAAATGTTTATTGCGTGTGCCATCTCTGTATATAATCAGCAGTAATCTGTATTTAATTTAACATATGTTTTAATTAAGTTTTAACGATTGATTTGTTGAAGAGAAGATACGCGGCAGTCAACTGTGGAGCATTTGGGAAAGATGCAAAAAGTCAAATTATTATAATTCAAAGCGAATGAATAAACTCTGCACACGTCAGCGTAATTCTGCAGCAATATATGTCATAATTTTGATGCACTACTCATATACTGTTTTGCCCCACTCGTTATTGTCAAAACGGTAAGCTTTCAGCAAGGTTTCTTTACACGTTTCTCCACGTACACTAGTAAAATAGATAACTTACTAACTAAAATAGAAGCAATCCAATATTCTATAGGAATATATACATAGAAACCCAAAATTGGTAAATTTTCGCTCAAACACGTAATGCTCCATGATAATATAAAAATACAAGTCACACACACACACACACTATATAAACACTACGTGATCAAAAGTATCCGGACACCTGGCTGAAAATGACGTACAAGTTCGTGGCGCCCTCCATCGGTAATGCTGGAAGTCAATATGGTGTTGGCCCACTCTTAGCCTTGATGGCAGCGTTCACTCTCGCAGGCATACTTTCAATCAGGTGCTGGAAGGTTTCTGGGGGAATGGCAGCCCATTCTTCATCGAGTGCGAAAATGAGGAGAGGTATCGATGTAGGTCGGTAAGGCCTGGCACGAAGTCCGCGTTCCAAAATATCACAAAGGTGTTCTATAGGATTCAAGTCAGGACTCTGTGCAGGCCAGTCTATTACAGGGATGTTATTGTCATATAACCACTCCTCCATAGCCCGTGCTGTATGAACAGGTGCTCGATCATGTTGAAAGATGCAATCGCCATCCCCGAATTGTTCTTCAACAGTGGGAAGCAAGAAGGTGCTTAAAATATCAATGTAGGTCTGCGCTGTGATCGTGCCACGCAAAACAACAAGGGGTGCAAGCCCCCTCCAGGAAAAACACGACCACACCATAACACCACCACCTCCGAATTTCACTGCAGGCACTACACACGCTGGCAGATGACGTTCACCGCGCATTCGCCATACCCACACCCTGCCATCGGATCGCCACATTGTGTACTGCGATTCGTCACTCCACACAACGATTTGCCATTGTTCAATCGTGTAATGTTGACGCTCCTTACACCAAGCGAGGCGTCGTTTGGCATTTTCCTGCGAGATGTGTGGCTTATGACGAGCCGCTCGACCATGGAATCCAAGGTTTCTCACCTCACGCCTAACTGTCATAGTACTTGGAGTGGATCCTGATGTAGTTTGGAATTCCTGTGTGATGGTCTGGATAGATGTCTGCCTATTACTCTTTACGACCCTCTTCAAATGTCGGCGGTCTCTGTCAGTCAACAGACGAGGTCGACCTGTACACTTTTTTGCTGTACATGTCCCTTCACGTTTCCACTTCACTATCACATCAGAAACAGTGGACCTAGGGATGTTTAGAAGTGTGGAAATCTCGCGTACAAACTTCTGACACAAGTGACACCCAATCACCTGACCACGTTCGAAGTCCATGAGTTCCACGGAGCGTCTCATTCTGCTGTTTCACAATGCCTAATGACTACTGAGGTCGCGGGTAATGAGAACCAGGCAGTAGGTGGCAGCACAATGCACCTAAGATGAAAAACGTATGTTTTTAGGGTTGTCCGGATACTTTTGATCACATAGTGTATATACAGGGTGACTCACCTAAAACTTGCCCGCAAGTATTTCGGAAATGGAAAATGCTATTGATGTGCAGCTTTCACAGCATTGATTGGTACTCAGAGGCTCGTACATTTAGCGTATAAACAGATTTTAATAATACTGAGAAACTGTATTTTTTAGAAAATACACAATTTTTTAAATGGAACAATGCCTAGTTACATCAACAGAATAAGGGTAGGGTAAATTAAAATGTCATTGGCGTTTGTTGCAAGATTCTAGTGCAAGTGGTTTACGAGAAATCTTATTGTGAAAATTTTACGCACCGACACTAGTACAACCTGTGGTAGCACAAACTAAAGAAAAACAAAAGGGAATTACAATACTTCTGTGGATTCTTACAAGTAAAGAGAACATAGCCCTTCAAAGGTTGTGTTCAAAATGATCACCGGCAGCTTCAATACACACTTCCAGTCCAGGGACCTTCAAAACATGCATTTTCTCTGACATAAGGTGTGGTAGGAGAGGGACGCTAACTAGCGCTTCATTGATTATATGGTAGGCTGCCCCCACACGTCTCTGTGTAAGCACAACATGTTTAAGAACCCTCTACCACTTTTATCGGTATTATTTACAAAATTATATTTTCGAGATTTTAAGTAAAGAAACCATTACCTTCCTAGAATTGGATACGTCAGCGGCTTATACCGTTGTTTAAACACGCCTGCCAAATATGCTGTTTACCCCTGAGTTGGGTAAACCCGACCTCACTACCCGAATACGAGGACAATACCACTTTCAAGGGTATTCAGGGACTCGGGTCTTTCCACCTTAACGGCCCCCAGTATTTCCAAACAGCTCAATCCGCTTTTTAGGAACGCGAATGCTGGGAAGATATAAATCATAGAGAAGACCCAATCTGGTCGGTAATATTTAATACTGATTGATAATAAAGTTGATCGTGTAATTAAAAAGCATTGAACACCGCAAGGAATTGAAGCCTGAACTCAAGCGATACAAATGCTTGATGAATAAAGAAACGTAGGTGTATATTTCATTGTTTTATAAAAACGATTTCTCATTTATCTGAAAAGACCGTACTTATCGGGGAAAACCTCTCCACAAACCCCATTAAGCGTCTTTATAACGATACATAACACTGGAAAACCCCTAACTTGTTTAGAAGCTTTTATTTATGAAATGTACTCTATGCGAGACTAGGTTCCCTCCATGACACTTTAGAAAAGATGTTTCTACTCGATAGGGGTGGAGTAGCCAATCACATCAATTTATTTTATATCGTCACGCCTCTCGCTTGTGGCGGAACCAGTTCCGACAAACCTAAACAGCAACCTCGCGTCTATGGACCCTGAGACGACTCGCTGTCTGGAGACGAATGTTTACGGAGAGCATCCTTTTCCCTGCTATGCATATGCCGAGACTCCACTCTGTCACCCGCATTCGAGATATATAAATAGTTGCGTATTATTAATTCATTCGCTTTAAATTTCTTCGAGAGTTAGCATTCACGTATTCATTTAGCTTCTTTTAAAGTTTTAGCATGAGCTATTGTGTCAGAAAATAGATGCCACCAACTTATGAGAAACTCAATTTTCATCCATTACAATAGGAGGAAGACGAGTTGTTAAATACTGTATATGTGGATGGATTTTAAAGAATCGTTCATTGTCAGACTTAAGATGCATGGAGGAAAATTTTATACTGAAGCGACTCTCTGTCCTACACTTGAGTCTCCTGTGGGCGAGGAATCAGAATACAGCGGAAGTCGTGTGTTTACTAATTTAACGTTTCCATATGACGAGAATTCAGTGATATCTACGCTTGAAGATCTGAAGATGCATAGAGGAAGATGTTATACTGGATCGGGTCTCTGTCCTACACTTGGGTCTCCTGCGGTTGAGGAATCAGAATACAGTGGAAGTCGTCTCTTTACTAATTTGACAGCTCCAAATGATGATAATTCGGTGATATCTACGCTTGAATATCCGAATAGACTGGTAAATATGTTGAGACTACTTATGGCATCGAGAGAGACTGGTATTAGTAATCATACGAGGGAGTTTGAAGAAATTATAAGTACGCTGAAAACATATAAAGTTGTAGCATGACAGTCACGAAAATGGTCTTAATGAATTTCGACGATAGTTAAAAAGAACTTTGAAATATATTATCACTATCAAGAACTTCCACTAAATAAAATACATTATCCAGACATTGCTAAGATATTTAATTTTACGGATAAAGTGTTTACCTGCATGTCTCTTTCCTTGTGACGTATACGATTATATAATTGTGTATTTAGAAAGTCTAGACTATCATCATTGTCTTTAGCAAATATGGGTGCCTATGTGAAGCATTGTAATAGGATAAGGTTTATAAAATAAATTTTGTTTATATTATACAGTCCTCTTTTTATTCATCTTATTATACACTTCATATCATACCATCAATATTAGATGGTTCTGACTTCTAGATTCCATTTATTCAAGCGTTTTTCAAAATAGATCAATAGATATTTTTATATGTTATGCAACATTAATGTTTTAATATATTATATAATTCTTTAAACAATTATGGAATTAGTTATGAATGGAATTAGCAAGAAATACAATAATAATGAGCAAATAATTTATATTATTGCTATATTCTACACACGCAAACGTTTTTCTTGTAGGTTTCATGATGTCTGGTGTTGCGATTTTTCAATGAATAAGATCACTGGACGTTGTTTAGAATGTTCATATTACATGTGTGTTTATCCTTGGTTTACACTAACTCGTTCTTCCTCTTCATTTGCCCCACCCTTGTAGTTTTGTAACTCACATTCAAATTATTTGCAACTTGTAAGTATATTCTTTGAGGTAGAAATCACTGAAAAGACTATTAAATTTCTTTCTTCATGACCTCGTACAGACTACAACCTAGACGTTATTTACACATATTATGTATATAATAGAAAAACTATATATACGTATTTTTTAAATACAGTGATGCATACTTTAGACGAATGGTACCCTACTGAACCGAGTATTTATACACTCAAAGTCTGTATCTCTAAACGAAACATTGAAAGGTTAGCTGAATTATTTCTACAAACCTTAACGGGAAGAAAAGACAATTTACAAGTCTTAAACTTGCCGGCTAGTACTAATACGTGATATACAATTTGAAACTTTCCGGGAAACTGTTCGCTACTTAGGGTTGAATATCTCGCTGGAAGAAAAACCTGCTTTTCTCCTAAGACTGCAGCCAAACTAACACCGTACCTCATATCAATTTTTCTTATGGCTTTTATATTATAAGACTCCTCTAGCTGAAGACCTTGTAAGTTTTGTACAGTTGGGAAAGTGCTATTCCCAGCCAGCGCGTTAAGTTGTGTTGTTAAACTACCTGAATTAGGAACAGAAAAATAAATGCTTTATCAGAGTCTGTATTGCATAAAAAATTCATTTATATGAAAGTCTCGAGATTATTAACATTTCTATATCATATAATAATAATAACAATAATGATAGTATATGTGTAAATATAAAGGCGGCTCTTACTCACTAATGAAGTCCATTAAGCATGCTATTTTTCGATTTAAATGTTTTAATATGTTGTAAACATTTGCTTTATTAGAGCGAATAATACCCACAAACGACTTTTTGTAATATTCTAAAAAAAGCAAAAAGTTAAGAAGGTATTCAAATAATTGTATATTTTCCTCTAGAAATGAATATAATTCACACGCTAAAATCTCTTATTTAAACAGCTAAAATAATAAGTTTGCTTATAAATGAATTCTTAAGTAAATTGTTTGCATTTGAGAAAATGAAATTCACCAACTAACCATTAACTGAAGAATGTTCAACCGAGGTAAAGAGCGAGGCTCGCATTCGGGAGGTCCCGGGTTCGATCCCCGCGATCGCCCACAGAAAAAAATTCTATTGCATATAACGAACGTTTATTATTCAACACGGTCATGGAAATATCTCATTTAACGTAATGAAAACAGTCTGAAAGTTTTCACTAAATGAAAGCACTACGGAAAATTAAATGCGCAGAACAGACTTGTTGTAACATTCTAAAACAGAGAAAACGTAACGAAGGTATTCAAATTAAATTATTTTTCTCCTGAAACGAATATAATTCACCGCTAAAAACCCCTATTTAAACACGTTTAATAATAAGTTTGATTAAATATGAATACTTAACTAAACTGTTTGCATTTGAGAAAATGAATTTCACACAACTAGATATTAAGTGTAGAGTTCTCAACTATTTGTATATAAATGCTTATCATTGAAAAAACAAAAATTAACACATTTATAAATTGCATACAAACAGTAATAGGTTAACTTTTAAAGTAAAATGGAATGCTTTTACAACTTACCAGACATGGTGTTTAATGAAATTTCGCGGAGCGTTGTAAAATAAGAACAGTAGATAGCTCGACGAGATCACGCAAGACAGAGTGAAAAGTGCTGGAGAAGCAGCCTCCTTTGTATCATTTTTGGTCATATAAAAATTACAAGCGAGAGGCGAGACGATATAAAATAAATTGATCTGATTGGCTACTCAACCTCTATCGAGTAGAAACATCTTTTACCTAGTCTCGCACAGGGTACATTTCACAAATAAATGCGTCTAAACAATCTAGGGGTTCTTCAGTGTCATGTATCCTTATAAAGACGCTTAATGGGGTATGTGGAGAGGTTTTTCCTGATAAGCATGGTCCTTTCAGATAAATGAGAAATTGTTTTAGAAAACAACATGCAATATACACCTACGTTTCTTTATTCATAAAGCATTTTATCACTTGAGTTCAACCTTCAATTCCCGGCGGTGTTCAGTGTTTTTAATTGCACGCTCAACATTATTATCAATCGGTATTAAATATTACCAA
Source organism: Deroplatys truncata (assembly GCA_030765065.1). NCBI lineage: Eukaryota > Metazoa > Arthropoda > Insecta > Mantodea > Mantidae > Deroplatys > Deroplatys truncata. The sequence continues at coordinate 377,022,574 of CM060990.1, forward strand.
TCAGATTGGGTCTTCTCTACGATTTATATCTTCCCAGTATTCGCATTCCTAAAAAGGGATTAAGCTGTTTGGAAATACCGGGGGCCGCAAAGGCGGAAAGACTCGAGTCTCTGGATATCTTTGAAAGCGTTATTACCCTCGCAATCAGGTAGCGAGGTCAGGTTTACCGAACTCAGGTGGTATACAACATATTTGACAGGGGTGTTTAAAAAAGGGTATAAGTCGCTGGCGCATCCAATCCTAGGAAGGTAATGGTTTCTTTACTTAAAATAGAGAATATTTAATTCCGTAAATAATACCGATAAAAGCTGTGGAGGGTTCTTAAACATGTTTTGGTTACACAGAGGAGTGTGAGGGCAGCATACCGTATAATCAATGAAGCGCTAGTTAGCACCCCTCTCCTGTAACACCTCTTCAAGAGGAAATACATGTTTTGAAGGTCCCTGTATTTTACCTTGAGTGTGCAAAAATGTATTTTTAAAGACCCAGGCCCATGTTATTTATATTTACGATAAGTACTATCTTTCAGGATGTATGATTTCACTTCTCGAAGACCGCAGGCATGCATTTTAGAAAAAAAATTAAAAACGACTATCACATTTATATTTGAAGCCCCACGTGGTTCGATCCCCTGCTAGAGTACTGATACCACTTTCGTCAACGTATGTTTAAGTTCCCCTCCTGGAACACCTTGTTCCATAAGAAATGCAATTTTGAATGTCCCCTGTATTTTGCCTCGACTGTGCGAAAATGCATGTTTTAAGCACCTCGCCATTCCTATCCTTTCAGCTACATTCAATATACACCTACGTTTGTTTATTCATAAGGCATTTATATCGCTTGAGTTCAGGGTTCAATTCCCAGCAGTGTTCAATGTTTTAAATTCCACACTATATACACACGTTTCTTTATTCTTAAAAGCATTTGCATCGGTAGAGTTCCGATTTTCAATGTTTTCTAATTCCACACTCACCTTTATTATCAGTGAGTATTAAATATTACCCATCAGATTCAGCGTTCTCTATGATTTATATCTCCCCAGCATTCGCGTTCCTGAAAAACGAATTGAGCTGTTTGGAAAGCCTGGCTCCATAAAGGTGGAATGACACAAGTCTCTGAATATCTTTCAAAGCGGAATTTCCGAGGTCGTGTTTGCCCACCTCAGGGGAATACAATATATTTGGCAGGGGTGTTTAAACAACTGTATAACTGGCTGACGCATCCAATCCTATGAAGGTAATGGTTTCTTTACCTAAAATCTCTAATACTTAATTTTGTACATAATATCGATAAAAGAGGTAGAGGGTTCTTAAAAATGTTTTGGTTACACAGAGGGGTATACGGGCAACCTATCGTATATTCAATGAAGCGCTGGTTAGCACCCCTCTCTTGCAACACCTTATCCCAGAGGAAATGCATATTTTGAAGGTCTCCTGTATTTTACCTCGAGAGCCCGCATGTTTTAAAGTCCCCCGGTCCATGTTATTTACTTTTACTTTCCTGTCTTTCAGAATGTATGATTTCACCTCTCGAAGACTTAATTTGTTTGAAAAAATTTAAAAACGAATATCAAATGTATCAAGCACTTAGAATCCTGATGTTCTTTCGTAATAATAATAATAATAAACTCGATAGATGCATTGAAGATGAAATAATACATAGAAAGAAATGCTATAATACACTGGAAAATGATGTACGATCCGCGCTGAGTGATGGACTGGTCCAGGGTAGGCGTATTTTAATGTCCTGCAATGATGGTTAATCTTGCGGAGTCTTTATCACTTGCATTTATTAATACGCTTTTAAAAGCGACGTGTAGTATATCAGCGGCAACTGGACAAGTGCCGTTTGCCCCAAATTTTATAGCCACTGTTTTCTGATTAGGAAAATGTGGATAAAGTTTTGTTACTAGAAGTTTAAAACACTGGTTTACGTATTTACCCTGCGCATTAACTATTTCGGAAACATTAAACAAAATTTACGTCCACACTTTGTGACCAGCGTTGATAGGATCGGTGATAATGTCGATGGTGAGGTGGTTGGTGCTGTTTCTGCTATCTGACCTACTCGTCGTGCTTAATGCATTGCTGTTAAATTTAAGTTTTTTGTTTGTGATGATGACGTCATGTAGATGATGTCCACACTTCCTTTTTTGTAATGCAGATGTTTCTATGTCGAGTCCCATGCATTGAGCTGGACCGTGGTAACATCTTCGCATTGACATTGCCGCCGATTATACTTGCACATCCCATGTGGGCAGAACATCTTTTAGAACGATGATACGATAATAACCACTGCTGTGTTTTGTTATCGCCGAGATAGCGATATTTGGCGCGTCAATACTGCACAGCTGCTTCGGCGTTAATCTCTGGAACCGTTGTTATCCTAATGTTTACTCTCATGTAGTTTAGCAAAGTAACCTCTACCGATGCGGTTTATTGTTCATCTTGTAGAATTGACTAAAAAAAGGAAAGGTTTTTGTGTAATATTTGGAATGTAACATTTTCCGCTTGTTCAAAACTGTACATGTGCCTTATTTTACCGTTTCCAAGGGATTCCCCTCCGTTGTACAGTAAAAAGTATTTTTGCGCATTAATTCTGCGCAGCTGTTCCGGCGTTAACGCCTCGCATCTTTGAGGCAGAATTAGCTCTCTGTCGTGTATGGTTACCACGATTTTCCTTCCCCACTTGGTTTTCACGGCCATGATATTCTGTATAAGGTACGACGTACCCTCCTCTAGTTCGGAGGCGACTATCGGTTTTTATCAACGAAAGAACCTCTACCGACGTTGTTGAGTACGGTGCACATATCCGTAGCGTTGTTGTCGGTGCTGCCAGAATTGCTGGCCATGATGACGGTTGTATTGTTGTTTTCTGAACTGTTTAACTAGACAACATAAGAAGCACTGTAGCTACGACAAGTAAATACGGTACATACGTATAATTATGTTAATTACGTAAGTATAGTAACACGTGTTTACATGCAGCTATGCTATAAGTGATAAACAGGTGATTATCACGTCTTGAGCGCGTGATCATGTCAACTGCGAGTTGATTGTGTAAGTAAAATCGTACTTCCTAATAGTCTTTAGGAGTGGCACATAAGATAGATTCCGTATATTTAGAATATGACATAGCTTCCACATTACCTTCCACGTTTTGTAAATATTTATCATAGGCTATTATTAGATTTTTTACTTCGGTAACTTTTTTTAATCGATGATAAAAAGTATCGTTGACATTTGGGAAGAGTTTAATTAAATGTTTCCACTCTTCTTCGATTAAGGATATGTTAACGGAGTCGTCGCCTCAATATTGTTCTACTGCAGTGTTTGATGTGCCAAACACGTGTTTCACGTCCAATTTTAATTCTTTATTTAGGTTTAAATCCCATTTTACTCCTTCTCTTTTGGGATTCTTATTGATAAGGGAAACAAACGTAATTATGTTTTCCAATCGCACAAGTTGTTGGACACAATACCACGATCTTCTCCACATTTAGCGATAGTGATGTACAGTTTGCAAGCTATTTGCGAAGAAAATTCCACACTAAGAAACTTCTTTTGTGCGCGATCCAAAAAGTATACATGGCTTTTAATACCTATCAACGACGGTGACTGTTGTCCTCTACTAGCTTTATCTTCTTTGGTTCTAACGGGGTTACACTAGAAAATAAAAAGGGATTTGTCAGATGCGGGATTTGAACCCACGCTCTCATTTCGGAGAATTAGAGCTTAATCTAACGCCTCGGCTCGGCTAATCTGACTATAAGTATATACGAGTTCTACGTAGCTTGTGTGTGGTGGACATGATGAAGAGATGAAGTGAACTGCAGTGTGATTTAGCGTTACCTCAGTTTAAGTTGTCCTAAGCTGTGTTCTAAAACAAATGATTAGTATATACGTCACAAGGAGTGCAGTTTAACGATGATTCATGCTTTAACTCGTGAGGCAGACGTGAATCGTTTGGTTTTGGTGCATTTCTTTTATCGGTGGTATGTGCGTTCCACTTAGAAATGTTTAATACGTTACCTTGAGCAGAATTGAGAGTTTGTATTTTATGACAACGATGCATGCAAGACGAGGTATTAAACGTTACTAGTGATTCGTCGTTAAACTCTAGTTCTTGTATGTTTATTATAGTTCTATTCGTAATTTTACGAAGAAACTCCGCTCTCTGTCCTGCTTTAGTAAAAATCACCGTAAAAAGATCCACGTTTCGGTTGAGTATAGAAACAAGTTGATCGTAATCAACATCACCGTCATTCAATTTTAAACCGTCAAGTTTTGTACTAATTTTGTTATTAATGGAAATCACTTTATCGCTTAACAACCGATGATCGTGAGGTGGTTTAAACATCCAAGTCTGCACTTCACGATCTAAACTACATATAGAAAGTTCTTTAACTACATATTCCAGTTCATCATTTACAAAAAAAGTTAAAATATATAAATCCACTTCCTGTAGACATATTGTGTTTATTCTTTGCAAGCAAAACGTAAATTGAAGCATAAATAAAGAGTACACTTACCTTTTTATATTAACGATGTGCAGGTTTGCAAAGGAACTGTTCTGTTTTTACATTTGGTGCTAAATCATACATTTTTATAAGTTTTTAAAACAAGACTGTCATTATAAGTGTAATCAGCTATTCTAAAATTAGGGTAAAAATTTTGAACAGGTAAATTACAACTTCGATGTACAGCGTAAGCAATTACGTATGTCCACATGTAGAGCTGATGGAGCTTTGTAATCTTCGATTACTGCAATTCCAATTATTACCGCAATTATGATTTAGAAACTGAATAAAATAGTGAGAAAGCGCAGGCATTCCGAAGCTATCGAAATATTCTGCTCTTTCACATTTGCAAATAAAAATACAAAAGCATTGTTTACCAGGTTTACTGATAGGATCCGTATTTGCTACCAAGAAAATTGGAAAACGTTTATGAACACGTTTAGGTAATTGATCACATGCAAAAGCATCTAAAAAGTACGGACTAATATGAATATTGTTTGTTAAATATTTACGTATTTTTTCGGCATTTATGTCACATAAATCGGTCTGTTTACGTCAAATTCTAGCACGAGTTGACATCCGGATAAAACAATCATGCAAGCTGCTTCTGTTAAAGATGTAAAACGTTTATGGACACATTACTATGGTGTAAACCAGAAACGTGGGTTTCGTTAGCGCTCTTATCCGGTGTTAAATCAAATATGAGAAATGTATATCCCTTTGAATAATCCATGCTGGATATAGTGTGTCCTTTATCTTCAGGATTTAAATCTAAAGCTTTTCGACAGTATTAAAGCATTTAATGTATTGGTTGTTTGCAAAATTGGGAGTTAGAGGATGTGCCGGAAACGGTTGCTCATTTACAAAAATATGAAAAAATTAAATTTAAATGTAAAATATTGTATGAATTTTTTAAAAAATTAGCGCTGTATGCAGTATCTGATACGAACCCTATTGTAATTCTGCGAGGTGCTTTACCTAATAATATATCGTGAAACGTTTTACTTAACGTCCCTTTAGGAATGTTAAAAGATTGAACATCTACCTCGTCTAATATTATTTTACCGTTAAGTGTAGACAGTAAATTATGGTGAGCTAAAAGCATGGAAGTAGAATGAAAGATACCCGCTACGTTAAGTGTAGCATTTGTAATCATAGTTTTTCCTTAAAGGTCTCCGACGGCTATAAGGTGAAATTCGGGAGTAGACGGAGTTAATTCTATTGTCATGTCTATATTGTTGGGGTTATATTTATCTTGAGAAAATAACGAGCACGACAATCGTTCCATTAATTCAAATTCTTTGCTATCCTTAGTGTGTTCAATACGCCATTTTATACCTTCATTCTTATCCCAGATGTCAAATGAACCGGCCGTATCGTTTTTCCAAAGAGATGTTTCAAGCCACGAATTTTGAGAATCATGTGAACAGTTTAATAATAATTGTTCTATATACGTTTTATACGGATATCCAGGTTGTGGTGGAATAACAGTGACATTATTTAAAAGCACTTCTATTTGTTGAAAAAGTGAATTTAAAGGGTTGTTAACTAGGGTGATTTTGTCTGTATCTTTCAAATCCTTACCGTCATGACTGATAATTTTACAACGTAAATATACTTCTATTTGAGAAGCATCGATATATGCATCAGCGTTTCCTTTATAGTGAAAACAATTGGTGAATTGCAAGAAATTACATTTTGAGGCTCCAACTCGATTACCGTATAACGATTTACGCTAGTTTGTACGGGAGGTTCTTCAAAAAAATTAATTGCCGAATTTACATAAATTATATATATATGAAAATATATCACTATTAGTTTGTTTTCTTTTAGTTGAACTAGTTTAGCGTGTTTTCTTCTTCTTATGCTTTGCTATTTTAGTGTTTTTACATGCTTTGTTACGTCATACACATTTTCTCTTTAACTGAGTTAGTTAACGCTTTTTACGAGCTTTTATTCCAGAGCCGAGCATTGAATCTAAAGCTTGGTCGGCTTTTCTCTTTAAATTTGATCCGCCTTCCTTTCATCTAACATTAAGTGAAGACTTGAACGGTTTTTTGCGCAATTACGTCTCATGAAACATTTCCACCTACATTTAACAGTTCTTTGCCAACAGACTTTACAGCGCTTTTAAAGTACAGCGACATGTATCTAATCAAACTAACTAAATCACCGAAAAGTCAGCGCCCTCTTTGAAAACGTCTACCTTTATACAATATGAAACTATCACCATCACGGTTTTGATTAAGAAAGTGTTTAATGAGTTCGCGATGATCCATATGGTCTAAACCAAAGTACTACTGCCGAAGAAAATCCGTCCATAGGTGGTAATAATTCACCAGTACCTGTCCTTAAATCTATTTGCACAATTTGAAAATCATGTTGAAGAACTGGTACCCAATTTAAAGGCACAAACTATTTCTTCATTGCTAGATGTTTGTGATCAATATCTATTTCAACTATTGTGCTGTTCATAATTTGAGTAAACGTATCGCTCACCATTTGAGGTTACATAATATTACAGTATATGAACATTTCGTAAGGAAATTTTATATACGGATTCATTCGAAATAAAGCGTTTTTATCTTTAGTAACATCGGTTTGAGGTGCATATCCTAGCTGTCTGCTTAAATCCGGAGATAGATATAATTCGCGTATCACATTATCGGTAACTATAGTGGTAGCTCTTTTGCCTTTTGATTTACCTGTTTCGTCTTTAACTTCAATGTCATGTTCAATGTGTGCCGCATCGTTTAATTTATGATCTACATTATACGATTCAATAGATTCATTTACTGCATGCGAAGTATTAACATCTGATTCTAGCAGCCTTTTTCATCATCATGCTTTTTACCTTTTTTATTTTCTATTGCCTATGTATTAATATGAACAAAACCGTTATTTTTATTGTATAAGAAAAATTTGCTGATATGAGTTTCTGTTACAATTTTATCGTTAAGTGCCGATAGAAGCATAACATTGTCAGTTATAGTGGTTTCGTTTAATTCGTATCCAAAGTCTATTTCTTGTGGAAGACCCTACTCAGGTTTATGAAGCATTCTACCCTTAATAAAATTACCGTCTTTTGCAATGTTGAAAAACGAACCTGGATATCTAATTTTTGCAAGTGCCACTTCCCATTTACCTTGAAGAACTATGCGTTATGGTAACATGTTCCAAAATCGAGAGGTAGTATTGTTTTCAAACATAGTTGAAGAACCATCACTTGTTAAAGTAATGGAAAATGGTTCGGTGCGTATCATGGTGGTGCCGTTATAGAATGTTTAACCCAGGAATTAAGTTTATCAGGATAACCTTTCCACTTCACAAGTACTTCTCTACTACTGCCTTTACCTCGTGTGCCTAAGATTTTATCAATCTTTATACGTTTGGAAGGTGAACTTTCTGTAATTCTTGAGCATAAAAAATTCCGTTTATTTCTTGTCCAGATAAATCATGTAATTTATAATTAAAATCTTGATGTATTATAAACATTTCTTCTGTCCAATTGCGTACATAGCCTTTATCAAATATTAATTTTGATTTTGAAATTCGAACATGATCGCCAGCTTTAAATCTTATAGGTGTAAACGAAGTTGATGTATGTCTATTTTTGTATAAATTATTGTATACTGTTAATATATTTGAAGAACTTACGTCAATAGGAGCCATTTTAATCGATCTATAAGAGCTATTATATGCTTGTAATAAACTAGATAGCACATCTATGTAACCATATGTATGTTTATGAGTGAAGTATCACCACATTTTAGTTTTTAAAGTTCTATTAAATCGTTCTACTACGGTTGCTTTCACATTATTATTATTATTATTATTATTATTAGTCGTGTACTGCATTATACCGTTAGACTTTAAAAAGGATTGAAAGGCTTTATTTGTAAGTTACGTTCTTTATCGGACTCAAGTATTTTAGGAATACGTTTATATCGATCAAATATTGATGCAAACGCTTTAGTAATTTCTTTACCGGTTTAAGTTTTTAAAGGTAATGCCCATGCATATTTAGAAAACACATCTATAACGTTAAAATATATGTATATGAACGGTTCATTATATTTATAAACACTATCTGAAACATTTAAATCGCTTTCCCAAAGACCAATATCAGTCACGTGACATAACTCTATTGGATAACGCTTTCGCACCGGTTTGTGTAGGATGTAACTTTCCTGTCCTCGTAGACAATATTTAATTTTATTTTTAGAAAAACCTGTAGCTTCATGTAGTTTTTTCACAGTTCCAAGTCCTCCATAATGATCAAATGTATAATAGTATTTGTTAAGCACCTCTATTATTTTTCGTGTTAAACTGCTTTTCGCCACTTATGTGAACTTAAAGTGTAACTTTTCGAAAGCGAGGACAAGGTGTAAATCCAGCGTTTTTATCAAAATCCTCACTGTCCGAAGTATTTCTGTCTTTTCTTTTCTTTACTGTTTTACTGCTTTCTTTTATCGGGTTTAACGGTGTATGCTTAATTTCTTTTTCATGCTCAGGTTTTTTTCAATTCTATTACTTGTTCTTCCTGTTTCATAACATAAACATAGGGTTTTCATAATTTAGACATTATATCATGATATCTACTTAATTTATGTCTAAGCAAACTCCATTTGTCGCCACTGATACGGTTAAATGTTTTATTTTCTTAATATCTCCCGTTAAATTAGATGTTTTATCTATAACGTGAATTTTCTTTTCGCTTTCCGGTTGTTAATGCAACAACATAAATTGCTTCGCGTATTTCATAATGACGGAGTTAATTTAGACACGAGAGCGCTAACTGACGCACTTAAAACAGGTATAATAAAAGGGGATAGAAATCCACGTTTTTGCAATATTATTTTCTTTTTTTTCTTTAACGAGGTCTTTCTGTTAACTAAGGTTCTTAGCTAGTTTTATACCTTTTTAAACGATTTATACTCTTAATTTATATAGGTATGGTTCCCTTACTAACGTTTAGTACGCACTCATTAATTGCTTTATATAAGTTGAAATTAATATCTTTTAATAATTTTCCACGCGATTTAGAGTTTGCTTTACTTAACACAAACAGTGCTCCACATTGTTTAGCTATTGTGGGCGATGATAATTTACAGACTTTTATAAGCGACAGAAGATAATCTAGGAACTTGACGGGTAATCATTGTTTCAATTAATGGTTATATATATATATATATATATATATATATTACAAACTCTATATATTTATTTTAGTCTAAAGCAAGGTAAACTAACTTGTTCGCTAGGTAAAACAACTGTTCTTTATCCATATATCGGAAGTATGCTGTGTACACTCTAACACCAAATAACCATATGGTCTATTTGTGGCCTTATTAAAGGCTTCTAAACGAAGCTTTGAATTTCTGGGTTCATGTTGCTGAAATAATTTATCTATCTGTAATTTATCTCTGTTAATTATAAATACCACGATATAATTAGAATTTAATGACATAGTTCAAAATTTTTTCCTTGAGGAAAAATACTTTGCAAAACGTATACCACTCCAAAATTTTTGTAATGTGAATCTTTTGTAAAGAAATTAAATTCATCAATGCCTTCTGCCTCATACATTGGATCGTCTAAGATAAATAAATCACCTTTTCTTACATTTTCTATATCGGAACCCCTTTATGTGTATGCACATTAAACGTGCAATTGTGAAACTCGCGACCAAACTTTGTTGAAATTCACGCGGATGACACCACAAAGCACTTTTTATAGGATTATCGTATAAGGTATTGGCGTGTTTTAGTGAATTGTTTACCAATGTTGACTTGCCGCAACGCGAAGGACCGGCTATCTGCATTGTACTTGTAAATTTAAATTTTACAGCATCGGAATTCACGTTTTCTGCGAATGCAAAAACTTTCTTCTGCATTATCGTCATTATTATCATTATCATTATCATTAGTAGCGGTAGTGTCATCGTAAGTACTAATTTTGTTATAATTTAGATCGTTTTGTTCTTTCATATCGCCTGTATTAATAACATTTTTATTGTCATAGTCTCCCATTTCTAGTTTCACCCGATTCGACTTGTTCCAAAGGTTTGTAAATAATAACGTCTCGCTTTTGTTTTGTATACGGTTTATACCGCATGCCTCTCCATTCATTGTCATTGGAATTGGTTTTATTTTAGTTAACATATGCGAAGTTAAGCAACAGTGCTCTCTACCTATCCAGGTATTAGACTTTGAAACTGACTTTATATACAATTGTCATGGAAAGCTGTTTTTTCTAATGTCGGAGTTCTTATTTTATGAAGCTCCAGTGCGTTACTCAACGTGCCCCTTCATGAGAACGAACTACGTTTTGAAAATATGTATATTCATTCAAACTCTCTCTGTCAGCCAAAGTATCAATACCCTATTAAAGTACTTGGAAATTTTGATGGTATAGAAATGAATACTTTTGCCAATGGAAAGATCTTTCGCATCCTTCTGAACTCGAAGAAAATTACATTTTTATATTTAATTTCGTCATTGCTAAAAAGCAGGTAAAGATCGCATCCTTTTACAACATGGGCAGACATCGAAATGTGAACTCCGCATATCCTGCGCCATCCTATGCTGAAGCACCAAAATATTTAATTCACGATAATACAGAGATTATTATACTCTTCAGGCAAGACAATTTAAACTTGAAGCATATTTATAAAGATTGTGTAAATACCGACATGCCCTACAACGAATTTAAAGATCTATATAAAAGTGCTTGGGAGAGTGTATCAGAAAGAAGACCCTTTGTTGTGAGAGTTCCTTGAGCTTCACATGAATGATACTCGATAAAAACTATCGGTTTGACCCATTTTTAAGGTCGTTAAAAATGGTCATTCACAGGTAATTATGAGTATCGACAGGTTCGGTTCCCATAGCAGCGCTCCAGTTACAAGATTACTTGATCGTTTTATCACAGAGATGTCAACGAAACGTACAATTCAAGAACAAAATATTGTGCTATATTCGCAATCCTGAAGATAATAATGATGCATCCAATAAGAATTATGTGGATGCACTCAAAAATAGGATGTGTGACTTCTCTGAGCAAAATGATAACAAAGCTGAAGTTATTTTTAAGAACGTGATCAATCAATTGATTTCAGGACATATTCTCAAAGAGAGCTCAGGAAAATAAAATCATGATTGACAGAGTTAGATTGAAAGTATTACTAGGCGCATTTCCCGATAGTGATGTTCGATATAGAAAGTTCATCGCCAAATGTATCAATTCCCGTATATACCCTATAGATGATAATGGTAACATATTTCGCAATAAAGGAATCGTTTATAGAGCAGATCCTCTTGTAGATATTGATGCTGTAAATAAAAGATATGCTAGAGGTATGATTATTACGAAATTGAACGAAGCGCGCCAACAGTTAAACAGATACTTGTCAAAGGAAATCGCAGTGCAATAGAGAAGGAATTCTAAGGCTTCACAGCGCATTCGAACAAAACTACGAATACAGTGATAACTTTAACATGTTCAACAGAAGAAACGACGGATTCTATAATGGATTCTACTAAGCAATTCAGAAGCATTTAATAGAGAGAGAACAGGCCTTCAGAATACATGTAAAAAGAAAGTGAATATTTTGGGGGAATTAACGATGAAGCAAGTTTTAAGTCAAAATTGGCGAAATCAATCAATTAAAGACAGCGACTTTGAGTACTGAAAAAATTATATACAGCAGATAAACAAGTACTTACCAAAAGAAATCGAAACATAAATAAGGAAGAAGCTGCAAGACAGCTGCAACTTTTAAGAAAACCATGAATAAAGTGAATATTTCAACAAATTCTACGAAAGAAATGATGGATTCTCTAATGGTTTCCATTAACCAACTAGAAGAGGATCGTGACAGGGAGAATCCAGACCTTCAGAATGTATGCAATGAAAAAATTAATAATTTGGAAAAGTTAACGATAAAGCAAGTTTCAAGTCTAGAGAATACAGTGAAGCAGTTAAATACGGAGACTTTAAATAGTCTCAAAGCTTTCCCCAATGATAAACTCAAGGAAATAGAGGAAAATGTAAATACGATGATGGATACCCGCAACAAGCATAGTTTACCGATGACAAGTCTAGAATAAGTATAGCCAGTATAGCAATATAACAATATTTACTGAAGCCTTCAAGACACATGCACATGGCCATAAAAATGATCCTGAACAACTGAGAACTTCGATTGGTATGATAGCTAACGCTATTTATACATTGGAAACTCAAGTTGAACACAAACTATAAATTGAATGTAATATGCTATTTCACACTATGTTCAAGATGGATAATGAAAGCGTAAGACACAGAGAGCCTGTAGTTAGACATACCAAGGCTATAAAAAGAAAAACTGAGAGCTCAAAAATGTCTCAATTTTGAGACTCGGCGTGTAATTTCTCAAGCTTTGAATTCCAAAACCACCCGTCTTAAGGATATTTTGGATACACAAAGAAACTCCGCTGTGGAGGCTAATAAGAATGAGGATGAATGAATCTACAAGTATTTCTACTCACCTACAACAACTTCGCTCAAAATAGAAGGACTGTGTTGATATAATATAAGCTGTAAGATATCAGGATGGCAGTTATATGCTTGGAAATAAACATCTATTTTATAAATAATCAAATTGTGATAGGCGACGAAGCTTATGAATCCACCTGTGGTATAAGGGAGCTCATCTTTAAGCGAATACGCCAGATGTCTACATACACCAGTGAAGACTTGGATACGTACGCTTAGATTATGAAAAGCAGTTTTCTTCATAGGAATGGTTACAGCAAGCATTGTCGTTTGACATCCAGTAAATCGTATAAATACAAAAATATAATACGTCCACTGCTCAACACACATTCAGGTCTAGGATTGGTGTTGAAGGAGCATAAGCCCGATAACAAGGATCACTGCGTTTTCTGGAGATATCCTAGCACATTAGTGAATAGACTCATGCTACTCATTGCATCGAGAGACGCTGGTAATAATAGTCATACTCAGATTGAGTAAATTATCCGAGAGCTGAAAGCATCGAAAATTATAGCATGACGGCCAAGGAAAATATCACCAACAGGATTCACTAGCTTCACCAGGACTAGAGAGAAGGAACTCTTTACGACGCTAAATTATCAGAAAGGGCATCAGTGATTTGTTACAAATTGTCGTTGTGGAACTGATATCATATTCAGGAGTCAACAAAGACTTCAAATACATCCTGATAGGCATGAACTTCTACTCCAAAATGGCTTATGTAGGACCTTTACAGGACAAGACCGGAGTTAATGTTGCTAAGGCTATGGAAGGTATACCACAAAAATTGGAGGCGCCACCTGGGAATATTAAAAGCGGTAATGGAAATTAACTTTATAACAAGATCTTAAACATATAAATGTTAAAGTACGAGTCAACCACTACAGCACATATTACAATGTGAAGGCTGCAGCTGTGAACGTTAAATACGAACCTTGAAGAGCTTCTGAGAAAAATTCCCGGTCCTCACGCCCAATATAGAATGGGACGCTGAGGATCACAAAAGTTAAAGAGGGTCCATAAATAAAACCCAATTTGATTTAAACCTTGAAGAATATGACGTATCAGCAGGTTTTAGTCCAAGAAAGTTACGAGTGGTTAGGTCTTTTACCCAAGATCATTACAAAATACAATGATACTTTTCACTCGACTATCTGCATGAAACCTAATGAAGTGAAAAATAATTACCTTCTTCTGACTGTGTATAACTTTGATAAAGATCGAAGAGAGAAGAGGGATGCAAAGAGATTTAGTGTTGGTGATTACGGCAGGGCACCTAAACATAAAGGACATTTTGAAAAAGGATTTGAATCTAATTGTAGTGTTTAAACCTCTCAAGTTGCTTGTGTGAAGCGTACCAATCCTACTATATGCATACTGAAGGACAAGGATGGTGAGGTGATAAGTGTGTCTGCTATGGTCATAAACTAAAAAGACTAATTATCATAACACTTATTAAATGGAGAAAGTACTGCGTAGACGAGGAAACAGAGATCTGAGAAGTGGTACGGTTTTGCACATACCCAATGGATCATTAAAGAGGAAAGAATTGTTTGAAGAAAAAACCAACATCAACCAGATACATTTAAAGAAACCTCATTAAAGTAATTTACACACATTAAAAGCAATTACTGGTAAACCATACTCATACATTAAGAACGCATCATTCAATTAATATTTTCATTTAAAATAATTGTTTGACGAAGAAAACCAGCATCATCTATATACATATTAAAAACCTCATTAGAGAAACATACATACATTAAAGAACATCATTAAAAAATATAAATTTCTATACAAATATTTAAAGGGTATACATTTTCAGAGACCAGTGCCCTCATGCAGGTGTAGATTCGAAGCCTTCAGTCAAATTCCTTTTATCATTTCTACCGTGTGGAGCTACTTTATTCGTCTTTATAGTGAACACCTCATGTTCGTAACTTCTGAAATTGGTTTTCTTAACAACATAATGTCTACTGGCATACAGACACTTGAAATAACATCTGAAATCAATTGCTTTTGTGAATTCTTAGTGATACCTTTTGTTTTTCTTATAGTCTGTCCTTCGAATCTATTTGTGTAGAACTTAGATCTTATACCTAAATATTCCGTCATCGGTTTTCCTCCAAGTTTATCATTGAAGAAACCGAACTTATTTTTATTTTGTTTTTGATAACATATTTAGTATTCTCTTCAAAGTTGGAAGTATCAAAATATTAGATGCTGTCCTTTATAAATCTATAGATGTTTGTGCTTGTCTCAAATATAAAAAAATCAGTACTAATACAGTTTACTATCAGGTTTTCAAATTTTGACTTCATTCATTCATAGAGAAGTTATACATTACTAACTTCGAAATGCCAAGTATGGCCTGTCCAGTGTATATCGGCTTGTTCATGAAAACTTCCTTTCTGCTTAACTCTATCCCTACGGTTTTCATGTAATGTACTGCTTCGAAAAAAGTTTGACGGGCAGTTAATTTCTTAGCCGGCTTCCAACTTGTAGGAATTCTCAAATCTGTGTCTTTTCTCACATTAATTTAAAGTATACTCAGTTATTCATCTTTTCCACAAATTCTTTCCGAATTTGCATGCTTCTTTTGTACGTTGCTCTTTCTTAACTGAAATGTAGGATTTTAGACATTTTGACTGATCGTATGCCACCTCCTCATGGATCCTCTTTAAAATTAGACCTAAAGCAAAGTATATTCATCTTTATTCCCTAATGTAGCTATAAATTTTTTGTATGGGCCCTGTGGCGATATGTCACTTTTTGGGGAGAGAGGAAGTTCGTTGTCATGGATATGCCTACGATATAATAGGTCAACCTCTGGAACATGTCCAGTTTCTGAATCTAGGATGACGGCTGTGAAATCAATATTTTCAGTTTCTTCAATGGAGAGGAATCGAGGGTTCCTATAAGGTATGGGGAACGCCATGCCTTCCTCATATCAATTATTTATGTCTAGTAGCATAAATAGTTTAAATTGTACCTCTAATCGAAATCTTCAATGTGCTCGTTGTTTACCTTCGAGTAGCACTTTAATTCGGTGCACAAGCCGCCTCCGATCCGTGGTTCAAGAAATTCTAAAATGTTCTGGTCACATGGCATCTAGTTCCACCTTTGTTATCTTCAACATTGCATCAAGTGCAAGACGAAGCAATGTACAATACCAGCAAGGATCGAAGTTACACATCTCAAGCAAGATATCTCTAAATTTCTCAAATGTATCAGCTAGCAAGAGTGAGTGTATTGAGATGTAGGTCACTGTATTTTGCAAGCACCTTAATTTAAAATGTTTTCAGAAGGTGATTGTATACATGCTTTTCTTGTGCAATAGTACAATTCTTCAATGGGAGATGATGATGATGACGATGATGATAATGATGAGATGCGGTTTAAGGGCGCTAAACAGCTAAGGTCATCAGCGCCCTTACAAAGTATAAAAGTGACAGTCCAAAAATAAAATTCCGATAAAAAAACGCATAATTAAAAAACGGAACACAAACCCGCGATGTCCAAAAAGTAAAAAACAAAACACCAAATACGAACACACTAAAAGCATGGTCAATAAAAGCGTAAAACAACGTGTCAAGAGCTGCAGAACGTATGGGACATAAGCGCCATATGTCCACTGGGGAGTAGAGCCCCCATTAAAAAGGCAACATAATATCACATTGTTAAAAAGGCGCTCAGCGCATCAAATGCGCCGATAAAAATCACTGTCATTGATAGAACGTAAAAGACATTCCACAGCATGCTCGTCGTCCGCCAAAACGTTGGCGATGCCAACAGGCAGACCAACACGAACGCGCAACGGAGCTAAAACTTGACACTCTGCTAAAATGTGACGCACCGTTAAGGGCGTATCACACTGCTCACAGAGCGGTGCGGGGTCACCACTGAGCAGGTATCTATGGCTAAAAAGACAATGTCCGATTCGTAAACGAGCTAAAAGTACCTCTTCCCGACGAGAAGAACGAGAAGAGGTACCCCAGAATAACGGAAGAGGTTTAACCTCCCGCAACTTGTTCCCCCTAAGAGCCGCCCACTCATCGCGCCAGCGCGAGAGAATACTGTAACGTAAAATAACATAAAAATCTGAGGACGTAACAACACAGGTAAAACATCTGGGTGATAAAAAGGACGATTTGGCAGCGGCGTCGGCAGACTCGTTGCCTGAGATGCCCACATGACCTGGAATCCACAGGAAGGAGACGCTGATGCCAGAGGCACCAAGCGAGTGGAGCAGGTCATGTATACGCTGTACGAGAGGGTGGTAACCGTACAGCGCGTTAATACCCTGAAGGGCACTCAGAGAGTCGGTACAAATAACACAGTGCCCAGGTAAACGAAAAGTAAAACTCTGTGCACCAAAAACAAAGGCACCTCCTACTCCAACATCAGTCTTAGACACATCAGTATATATAAAATGACAATCCCCTAAATGTGCCCGCAGTTCTAAAAAGGCGGATCTAAGGACGGAAGCAGGGGTCGCATTTTTCGGCATCGACGTTAGCCCAAGGTGGATGTGGGCCTCAGCGCGCGACCATGGAGGAAAACGCGTTTACCCTCGTGGAAGGGCCGGCGCTGGCGTAACGTCCAAATGCCGAAGTAGCAGTCGAAATCGAACCCCTGGAGGGAGCAATGCAGAGGAGCTAACTACATATTGGCGATCAAGTGAATCCTCAAAAAATATCGTGAGGGACGGGTGGTCAGGCAAGCTTGAGAGTCGACAGGCATGGCTGCACAAAAGCATCTCACACCGGAAGGACAGCGGAGGCTCTGTAGCTTCAGCATACAGACTGGGAACAGGGCTGGTTGGAAAGACCCCCGTAGTGACTTTTATGCCACGATTGTGAATGGCATTCAATCGACGTAACACAGATGGACGTGCCGACGAATAGACAATGCATCCGTAATCAAGCTTTGATCGGACCAAAGAGCGATAAAGGCGAAGAAGGACGGTCCGATCAGCTCCCCAGGATGTGCCACTTAAAACACGTAAAAGATTAAGAGAACGGTCACACTTTGCTTTTAAAAAGGAAATGTGCGAGATCCAACACAACTTCCTATCAAAAATCAACCCCAGAAATTTCGCCTCGTCTGCAAACGGAAGTATCCCTGGCCCAAGATGGAGAGAGGGCGAGGGAAAGCCTTCCGGCACCAGAAATTGATACAGACGGATCTTTGGCGGAGAAATTAAAGCCGTTGGCGTTACTCCAGGCGTAGAGACGGTCGATACAGCTCTGGAGACGGCGTTCGAGTAGACAGGTCCGCCGTGAACTGCAATAAATGGCAAAATCGTCAACAAAAAGGGACGACGAAATGCCAGGTGGAATACAATCAACAATGGGGTTGATAGCTATTTCAAAAAATGTGACACTGAGTACACAGCCCTGCGGGACTCCGTTCTCTTGAATAAAAAGACTAGATAACACCGAGCCCACACGTACACGAAAGACGCGGTCCGTCATAAACTCCCAAAGAAATATGGGAAGACGACCGTGCATATTCCATGCGTGAAGTGTACGTAAAATGCCGCCCCTCCAACAAGTGTCATAAGCTTTCTCCAGGTCAAAAAATACACCCACGATTTGACACTTTCTCAGAAATCCATTCATAATATGCGTCGAAACGGAAACCAGATGGTCGACGGTAGAGCGATATCGACGAAACCCGCACTGAGCGTTCGCTAGTAGTTTCTGAGACTCAAGCCACCATGTAAACCGCCCGTTGATCGTGCGCTACATCACCCTGCAAACGCAACTGGTGAGGGAGATAGGACGGTAGCTGGAAGAAAGTTGGCGATCCTTCCCAGGCTTAAGTATAGGGACAATGGTGGCTTCGCGCCAAACGGAAGGAAAAATGCCGTCTTGCCAAATACGGTTATAGACCTGTAAGAGAAAGCGTTTACCGTCGGCTGAAAGGTTCTTTAACATCACGACATGAATGCCGCCCGGCCCAGGAGCGGAGTGCCTAGAGCAATGAAGAGCGTGCTCCAGCTCCCTCATTGTGAAAAGTTCATTATAACACTCATTATTAGCAGACCGAAAATTAAAGGTGTCGGAATCCAGCCGATCTTTGATAGAGCGAAAGCCGGCGGAATAATGGTCTGAACTGGAAACCGCCTCAAAGGCAGCACCCAGAGTGTTAGCGATGGGAGCCGGATCTACTATGATGGCATTGGGAACCTGAAGGCCAGAAACAGTACAATTTGACACTTTACCTGAAAAGCGACGAAGTTTAAACAAAACAACAGATGAAGGCGTAAAGCGATTAAAAGACTCGATAAAACGAGCCCACGACGCCTTCTTGCTATCCTGAATAATGCGACGAGCCCTGGCGCGCGATTGTTTAAAAGTCACCAAATTATCAAGTGTAGGGTGGCGCCGAAACACCCTAAGTGCAATTCTACGGGCACAAACGGCGTCCCGACAATCCTCGTTCCACCACGGAACAGGCATTCACCGAGACTGAGAGGATGAACGGGGTATTGCGCGTTCGGCGGCAAAGAAAATAGTAGACGTAAGGTGCTGTACTAGTTGGTTAATGTCGGTGAAGAGCTGGTCGTCAAAATGCACGAGGCTGGAATACAAGCTCCAGACGGCTTTTGTGAATATCCAGGTAGGTACTCTGGAATGCTGTACGTGGTGTGACAGACGAGAAACGATGCAGGGGTAATGGTCGCTGGAGTAGGTGTCTGCGACGACGTTCCACTACAGACGACTAGCAAGCTGGAGTGAGCAAACGCAAGGTCTAAATGAGAAAATGTACCGGAAGAATCAGAAAGAAACGTAGGCTCGCCTGTATTGAGAATAGAGAGATTGAACTGGTCAAAAATGTCAGAAAGAAGAGTTTCCCTCGCACAAGCCCTTGGCGAACCCCACAGGGGGTGATGGGCATTAAAATCTCCCAACAGGAGAAACGGTGCTGGGAGAGCGGACAGGAGAGCTCGAATGTCCGCGGGAGCGAGGGGAGACGATGGAGGTGAATACACAGAGCAAACAGAAAAGAAAAAACCGGGTAACTGCAGTCTAATGGCAACAGCTTGCAAGTCGGACGTAAGAGCAAGAGGTTGGAAATGAACGTCGTTACGCACTAATAACATGACACCTCCATGAGCAGGAGCACCCTCCTCCGGTTCAAGATCGTAGCGAACCGAAGTGTACCCTCGGAGATCGAAAGGGTCGTGAGGGCGAAACTTTGTCTTCTGCAAACACATGACCATAGGGGAATGGGAACGTGATAAAAGTTGCAGTTCCGCCGTAGGCGATCGAACACCACGTAAATTCCAGCTCAGGATAGCCATGAATAAAGGGGATAAACTGTCTACTTAGAAGGGCGGCTTAAAATAATCTTTCGCTTAACCTTTGGACTCGAGCTTTTTGTATGGTGTTGGTCAGACTCCATAGCCTCCTCGAGGGGAGGGCCCACGCGCTCAGAGCCAGAAACCGATTCCAGCGCCGATAATCGGTTCTGGGTGGCAAAGGGTGAAGGGGACCGCTGAGCGCGGCTTGTCCCAGGAGCATCCTGGGACAGCGACCTCCGAGGAGGAGGAGAAGGTGAACTCGTCTTGCCGCGCGCACGCGGAGGGTCTTTCAAAAAATCTTCCCTACGAAATTTCTTCTTCGATTTCTTCTCAGGGGCTTGTGACTTTGGACCAGGTTTATAGGGCTTGGTTAAAGTAGCAGACTTGGACGGCCGGATGGTAGTGGCGGTCAATGCAGTCATGGTCCAAGTTTGAGTCTCTGCATCCTTCCGGGGTACTGGCGAGGCAACAACAGAACTAAATGTATCAGATCGCAGGAGTGAAGGTTGGCGCGCATGGTAACGTCTCCGGGCTTCGGCGAAGGAGAGTTTCTGCTTTAACCGGATCTCCTGGATCTCCTTCTCGTCCAAATACCGCGGACAGGTGGCAAATGAAGAAGAATGAGACCCTCTGCAATTTACGCAGACGGGTGCGGATAAACAGGTACCATCGTGAGAGGGCTCACCACAAGAGGCACAGATGGAAACGGCACTCTTGCAAGAGACTTGCGTATGCCCAAAACTTTGGCATTTAAAACAACGCAGAGGTCTAGGAATATATGGCCTCACAGAAATCCGTTCGTACCTTACCGAAATGCTCGTGGGCAGGTCGACGCATCAAATGTTAGAAACAGGGTACGAGTGGGTGCCAATACGCCGTCGCGTTTGGCCTGCACTCGATGAACTGCCGTTACCTTTTGTTCGGAAAGATATTCCACTAGCTCTTCGTCTGAAATACCATCGAGCCTATGGGTGGTGATGACGCCTCGACAGGAATTCAAGGTACGGTGCTTCTCAACACGGATAGGATAACCGTGGAGAAGCGTGGCGCTCAACAAGGACTTACTTTGTGCCTCGGAGTTGCATTGCACTAACAGCGAACCATTACGCAGCCGAGTGCAGAAAGGAACCGGACCAGCAATTGAGTCTATGCCCTTCTGGATGATAAAAGGGTTCACCTTCTCGAATGATTGTTCTTCCTCTGTACGGGTAATCACTAAGTAACAACCAGCTGTTGGCGGTGCTACTTCTGTTACTAGAACTTTTCGGCGCTTGTTGTTAACAATGTAGAAAGGAGCTCCATAGCGAAAAAAATTCCCCACCATTGCAACGTCTCCGACCTCGGGCTCTGACTTCCCGGGCGTTACCCCGGTTTGGGTGAGTGGCCTATCTATACCAATCTCACCCCAGGGTCACACCTCCCAGAACATAGACAGAGGGACCCAATCGCCGTCAGAAGCCAGCAGCTCATGCAATGGCCCCCCGCGGGACTGCAGTTGAACAGCGGATACGAACACAAACCCTACACGACGACCCCGGGTGGTGGGAATGACGCCATTACCCACTCACCCAGCTGCGCACCTCGTACGCGGGTATCCGTCAGGCGGTGTCCACGGAGGATTAAAGGAAAACGTTAAAAGAAACTAAAAGTGTGTGGGCGTTTCGGACTCAAGGTAGGCCGGCGAAGAAGTAAAAGAGATGTGTAAATGTATGGACGTGGGGCGAAATGTTCGGAAATTGAAGAGAAGTAAGAAACGACGGCGAGGGGCGACATGTAATGAAAAGCCCAGAACGCACGAGAGCCTACCTTGAGTCCACCGGTCACGAGAACGAACCCACCTCGACCGGACGGGGATGAAGTGATGAAGTTGGCGATGAGAGGCTCGGGAACCCCCGGGTACGCCAACACCCGTACTCACATAAGGTGAGCCCCTGGGGGGTTCAATGGGAGAAATGTTGTGTTATCGAGTATGAAAACATCATCGAGAGTAGTATAGAATTTCGGGTTTGGCGCACTTAATATGCATGGAATGCAATTAATATGCTAACTAGCCCCCGCCCCCTCCCTCTCCCCCACCCCCCGCTGTGCCTTGGTAGTTTTACTTGCACCTGAGGTTCATAAATCTTGTTGAGTACAATGGAGGCTTGACAGTTAAGCAATTAAGGCTGTCAATCAACTGTCAAAACGAACAAAGGGGTCATAAATTTAAGGTTCTGTAACAAAGGCGAGTTTTTTTTCCTACCCCTTCCACATCAGGCCACTTCTGCACCTGGTCAGTTACCCACCCCCACTTGCATTGTTTGTCGAACACGTGGCATACTCGTTCCACTAGCTTTTAACAAAAGAACAATGCTTACCCTTCAGCTGTCAAAATGAACAAAGCCCATGATGAATTAGGGTTGTGACAAAGAGAACCTAAGCCAGTTAACAGAGAAACAAGTTCTATTGTCCGGTGCAAGCATTCTTTAGAAAGACCATCTGGCATACTCATCCCACAACCCAATAACAAAGCCTGACCCTTTCCATTGTGTAAGAGATTCTATTGTGTGTGCCTTTCTATTGTCCTGGGCAAGACTAGTTTAGAAAGACACCTGCGGCGTTCCCATCCCGCTACTCCATAACAAAGCCTGACCTTTTCCATTGTTTGACCACCTGCTAGTTAACAAAAGGATTCGAAGGTTGCTTTATACTCGTCCTGTCCTTGTTTGTGTGAAAGAGAGAGAAACTTGTTTACCAACTCTGCGAAACGTCAGGGTCGGCCATCATTATTTTGCCTGAGGGAGTTCTCTCCGATGTTTTACGACATCCTACGAATATACCCGAGCATAGTTAACAAGCATTCTGTTTCAGCCAACGACTCCGAGAAAGCGCCTAATATACATTCCATTACGTGCATTAAACCTCTGCGTGATATCCATAGATCGGTGTTCGATTCTTACTGTAATCAAAAGTTTATTGCTAATGAGAAATTAATGATCGATATTATTATATCATTACCCTAATTAATAAAAGTGCGTTCAGAGAATTCTAGATCGAATCTGCGAAACTCTAATGCGTAATAACTATTAAACTATGCACGACCGGATTAAAATGTATTTATCAAATATAATGTAATTTTTATACATTATTACCCTAATTAATAAAAAGGGTGTTCAGAGGGTCCTAGTTCGAATCAGCGAAACTCTAATGCTTAATAAATATTAAACTATGCACGGCCAGATTAAAATGTATTTAACAAATAAAATTTAATTAATGAAACGGTGTTCAGGGGGGTCCTAGATCGAATCTGCGAAATTCTAATGCTTAATAAATATTAAACTATGCACGGTCAGATTAAAATGTGTTTAACAAATATAATTTAATTTATACAACATTACAATGTTTAACGAACTGTATTGTTAGGAACCAGAGGTCCATAGTTTGAATCTTACCCTGCGAAACGTTATAATAACTATTAAAATATTGAAGCAGGGGGCGGTCGGATTAAAATTTCAATTAGCAAATATAATTATTTATATTAAACCTGGTGCATACTTAGATATCCCAATCCCTAGACAACATTCTTTCTTCTTCTCCTCTCTTTTTCTTTCTATCTATCTCTTTCTCCACGACTTGTACACATTCAGGCGTTCGCATATGCACGAGCACTTGTACACACATCAGCAAACATACACTGGTGCACGCATGCAAGCACATACACACACGCACATGTAAGTACACACACGCACACACGCACACACGCAAGCACATACACACACGCACATACATACACCAGCACATACACACACATGCACATACATACAGCAGTACACACACGCATTCACGCACCTCATGCGTATACATACATACACCAGTACACACAGGCATTCACGCACCTCATGCGTATACATACATACACCAGTGCTCTTACACTCACGCATACGTATACATGGACAAACACACACGTGCAAGCACATATACCTGTTCACTTACACCCAACAGCGCCAACCCACACACGCACACGCCAACTCACGAGCATGTCCTGAATGAAAAGAGACAAAATGATGCAATAAAAACTAATTATAGCTCGGGATGCGACACGTCATTTACGAATTGTTCGAAACTGGTCTGGATGCAGGGGTTCGAATCCTAGGAGGGATTACAAATTCATCTTCTAATAACTCCAAAACTAATTAAAATAAAGACAGTAAATAAACTTTATTACTTTTATGTCATTAGTTCCTTTCTTGTGCATGTATATTAGAGTACCAGGTGTCATGGGCTCGATCCTTAATTTTAAAACCTCAATTATCTCAGAAACTAGCAGGGATTAAGGTGCGGACCAAAGCACGATTTTTAGTTCCTATGATGGGCAATTAATGCTTTATATAATTTCCAATCAGTTGTCCCTAGCTCTAATCCCGATCTTTCAGCGACTTCCTTCATTTTCCACTGTGTTCTAGAATATATCACTTAGATCGATGCTGTAACTGCATACAGATCTTTTAAACACAAGCTAATATTATAAATAATTTTGTTTCTGGCGTTCTGAGTTCGAATACCGATTCAATGAAGTTTACTTATAAATTTAATAACAGTAAATAGTTAAGACAAAGGTACCAAATAAACCTATTACGTTTATGTCATCAGATAATATCTTGCGGGTGTATATTAGGGTACCTGACGTCCAGGGTTCGATCCTTAAGTTTAAATCTCAATTATCGCAGAAACTAGCAGAGATAGAGCTGTAGACGAAAGCATGTTTGATAGCTCATACAATGAACAATTAATGCTGTATATAATTTTCAATCAGTTGCCCCTAGTTCGAATCCCGATCTTTCAATGACTTCACTGATTTTCCTCTGTACTCTAGAATACATGACTTAGATTGATGCTTTAACTGTATGCAGCTTTGTGTAACGACATTATGGATGTACTCCGTGTGAGACAGAGAGAGCGAGAGAGGGAGAGAGAGAGCGAGAGGAAGTGAAAGAAGTAGGGATAGAAGTGCTGAAAGGCTCTGCGCATGCGCAGCAAGAGATGATGTCATTGGCTGTAATAATCACGTGACGTGTAGGCATCACAGCCATGATGACGTGCCGGCATCGCCTGGAGGGGGTTTAGATCCTTATATATACAGATATCTGCCCATGTTAGAACTGCTGTGTACTTATTAACTTTACATTCAAGTTTTAAAGAGCTTTAAAAGCAACGTGAGCTGCAGGCCGTCTAAACATTCAGCACATATCAAGACGTGACAATGCAAGGTGAGTTTTAAATAACTATTCAAAATCACTGTTGGCTTTTACAATACATTTAATTTTATTTAAACGTTACAGTACATGAAAGACGATTCGTTACAAAGAGCATCATATTTTCTAATCTGTGCTTTACATTCACATGGATTTCACTGCATACTCTTCTTCAGTTCACGTGATTTTCGCCACACATTCTTCTTACATAAACATTCATACAATTTTCCCCTCATTCTTTGTTTCACTATACACTCACATGATTTCCTCTACTCATTCTTTGTTCCCCTACAGGTTCATGCTCTGTTAACATTCACATGACTTTCTCTGCACATTCTTTGATTCGATTAACATTCACATGATTTTCGCCACACATTCTTCTTGCATAAACATTCATACGACTTTCCCCCTCATTCTTTGTTTCACTATACACTCACATGATTTCCTCTACTCATTCTTTGTTCCCCTGCAGGTTCATGCTTTGTTAACATTCACACGACTTTCTCTGCACATTCTTTGCTTCCATTAACATTCACATGATCTTCTCAACACATTCTTCTTACTTAAACATTCATATGATTTTCCCCACTCATTCTTTGTTTCACTATACATTCGCACACGATTTCCTCTACTCATTCTTTGGTTCTCTGCTGGCTCATCTTCAATGAACATTCACATGATTTTCTGTACTTATTCTTTGTTTCTCTACACATTCATAGGCTTACTTACAAAACATGCATACCCTAGTTCTAATATAAAGAAGTGTATAACTCGTTCTTCAACTTGAATAATGTAGTGAAAATAATAATTCATGACAATGTCTGTTACAGATTGTTTAGCTGATAGACTTAACAAGATGGTTGAAGAGCGTAGTTTCCTACCGACTCGTCGAGTTCAAGATCTCGAAATAGGTCTTAACTATGAGATAAAGTCCTTAAAGAGAGTTCAAACAAGATATGGTACCAGGATCGTATCTTCGCTGGAGGATTGTCAAGTGTTCTTGCCAGAGCGCTATAATTCGTTAACCGATCAAGAGATTGCAGAAATACCTGGGAACATATACCTCCAGTATAATGGCATGGCAGAGACGGGGAAATTTAAGACATGTAAATTGTCTTTTTTACATGCAAAGGAGGTGCGTAGAAGTGTCAAACTTAGGTATTGAATGTTCTCCCATTTCACAATGAAAAATTTATAAATAAAACAACTGACTCATTGATATTACATATAAAGATACAAAAGATGCATATTATAGAATTTTATAAAAAATTTACGAGATTACAATATCACATGCTTTGAGTTTAATCATATCTAGCGCATTGAAATAACTCTAAATATCCGAATGTTTATACAAATCTTTGTGCTTCTTCTACATGTGCAATATGCTTCATTTTACATGTATCATAACAAAAAATGTAATTCTTTCCAGGTTGCCTTTACTTGACCAAGATAGTTTTCTAAGACTTTCATTGTGCAATGTTTCAGGGTGTGCAATAAGAGGAAGAAGAAGAGGAATAGCCTGCTGTCATGCAAAGGATGCTGACGCTATTGGAGGGTGGAATAAGCACCATCGGCACCTACAAGAAACATTTCGGCAAGAAACGGGTGCTGAGACATCTACATCACCGAAACACATTAAGACAGGATCCTTATAGAACATTACAGGGTATACAATGAAAAAATACGGTCAATTTTGTATACAATTCAATGCATGGCTGAGAGTTAGCTCGAACTAGTCTCCCTATATTCACAGAAATTAAGCATTGTGAGCAATAATTTAAGTGACTGTGAAAATACTTTAAGTGATGGTGAAATTTGTATTCTAAAAGACTTGAGCCCTGTATACATTAACAGCATTAAGACTGTTTGCCACGCTGGAATACAAATTATGAAAATAAAAAGACTTTCATTTAAATAATAAGGAAATTTGCATAACCTGCTGTTACAAGTGTAATGACATATACAGAAACAATGAGTCGGACGAGAAAGTGATGGAAATTTAAGATAAATAATAACAATAAAAGAATTAAGGTATGCTTTTACATAGTGTTTTTATTCATTAAAAATCCTTGCATTCCTAATGAAAAATAAATCATTACAATGAGTAGTTTAAGTTATGTCACAATGATCAAAAAGAGAACCATCTTTAGATGCATTACTCGATCTTAAGTCAGAGCATCAAAAAAAGACAAATCACGGCTTCTCCATTTTAGATGTGGTGTCACTATTCAGGTAAATTCCTGTAACACAGCAGGTTGAGTATGCAGATCTGTGGTCCTAAATGGTTGAAACAGAGTCTTATCCAGCTTAACAGTCTTGAGGATCTCAGCATCAGAAAGTCGAATCACAAGCCTTCTCCACTCGATGAGTACAGGTTTAACAACAGCATTCTCTTCACCCTGACACGGTGTAAAGTATATAAATGTTCAACTTGACAAGGGATTCTAAACTCGTTGTTAGAGTCCAGAGCTGATGTATTATATGGTGAAAACACATGTTCCTCTTCTTAGTGATCTTGTCGTCAAATCTCGGTGTCGGTAGCATTGAAGATGTCCATGATTATAGGATTCTGAAGCCCAATAACTGTAGGAACTGCTGATTGCGTGATGTTAACCTGATGGGCGTCAAGGGCAGAGCATGATGTGTACGTCGAACCGTTCCATTATTATATCCTCGACGTCGTTGACTTCTTCTAAAAACTATAGGCATTATGCTTATATCCTTGTTTCTAAAGGCAATGATATTGCTGTTAGGCTCCCCTGTTTGCTCTATGAAGCGGATCTTTATGAACAACAGGTAAAATTTGATTTGAAGGTTCCTGTGAAATACGTTATCCAGCCGTAACAGATGGGAGCACTGGTAGATGCAGTGTCCACTTTTACTATAGAGGAAGGAGACTGATGCAATACTGTGCTAAATTCGTATGATGCTCAGCTTAAATATATTCACTAGGAAATCAAATTCGGACAGCTGATTAGATGGAATAACTTTGTCACTGAAGGACCACAGAACGTTCCTATAGAACAATCATTGGAAAAATCAAGAGTGAAAGGACATTTTAATGACATTTTTATTATTATTCACTGATCTAATAAAGAAGACATTCGCATCCTAATATGAGGAATCTTTAAACGTAGGGCATACAAGTCAAGGTCTATGTTACTCAATGTTTTTTCCGGGACAAGTATAGCCCTCTGCCTGAGTTTTTTGAATTCCCTTTCAGGCTCTGTCTCCTCTTCGTTTCTGTGTTTCTTCCCTTATTCTTCTTCACTCGAAAACCTCTCCCTCTTGCTTCAATTTCTCTGTTACGTCTCATCATTTCAGCAAGTTGTTTATCTGCAGCTTGTTTCGTATTTACAGCTGTAGCAATTTGTGATGCACCTCCAGCCGCGGCTCCTAGTGCTGCAATAATTGGTATGAGCGGTAGAAATCCTCCGCGTTTCTTCTTTTTGGACCCTCCGCCAACAGATACCTTTCTCTCAATTTCTCTCTTATGCCTCATCATTTCGGCAAGTTGTTTATCTGCTGCCTTTTTCTTATTTACTGCTGAGGCAATTTGGGCTGCACCTCCAGCAGCAGCGCCTAGAGCTGCAATAATTGGTATGAGAGGTAGAAATCCTCCTCGTTTCTTCTTCGTGGTTACTGCACCTGGAGCTACCTTTCCCTTCATAATTGCTGTTACTAGTCACGCTGCCAACTTTTTCACCTAATGTAACATCAGATTGCACGCTTTTCCAAGTCGTTTCAGCCAGATCTTGTCAGCAATGTTTCTCGAAGCAGAGACCTTATGCTGAGCGTTGGCAATGCCACTAAGATTACACGAATCGTCTAACGGAATGATTCCAGGGTCTCCTCTCTTTAATTTTTCTCTAGCTTTACCACAGTTCCTCAGCCTATGTAACCAGGTAAATGTACTTCAACGGTTGCAGGCTAGTGAGAGAGTTAATTAAACCGAAATCTCTTGCGAGCTTAACCACCTTAGCTCTCACGTTATACTAATCGATTTTTATTCAGGATAGTTCTTTTATACTTTCTCATTAGCGTATATACATTAAGAGCGATTTATTTTACTTTAGCTGTCAAGCTAGAGAGGATGAAACAAGAATGCTCACAGCCTATTGATATGTTAGGCTTTGAAAGCGACTTTAGATGTGAACTTAGTGGAAAACTGTTTCATGTCAATGTTCTTGACTTGCCTATCATGTAACCCATTCAGGGAAAAGGTGACCAGCAAAGGGAAAAATGTTACCAGCAAAGGGAAAAACGTGACCAGCAAAGGGAAAAAGGTGACCAGCAAGGGGAAAAAGGTGACAGCATAGGGAAAAATCTGACCAGCAAAGGGAAAAAAGGTGACCAGCAAAGGGAAAAATGTGACCAGCAAAGGGAAAAACGTGACCGGCAAAGCGAAAAAGGTGACCAGTAAAGGGAAAAATGTGACCAGGAAAGGGAAAAATGTGACCAGCAAAGGGAAAAAGGTGACCAGCAAAGGGGAAAACGTGACCAGCAAAGGGAAAAACGTGACCAGCAATGGGAAAAAAGGTGACCAGCAACGGGAAAAACGTTACCAGCAAAGGGAAAAAGGTGACCAGCAACGGGAAAAACGTTACCAGCAAAGGGAAAAAGGTGACCAGCAAAGGGAAAAAGGTGACCAGTAAAGGGAAAAAGGTGACCAGCAATCGGAAAAAGGTGACCAGCAAAGGGAAAAAGGTGACCAGAAAAGGGAAAAAGGTGACCAGCAAAGGGAAAAAGGTGACTAGTAAAGGGAAAAAAGTGACCAGCAAAGGGAAAAAGGTGACCAGCAAAGAGAAAAAGGTGACCAGCAAAGGGAAAAAGGTGACCAGCAATGGGAAAAAAGGTGACTAGCAACGGGAAAAACGTTACCAGCAAAGGGTAAAAGGTGACCAGCAACGGGAAAAACGTTACCAGCAAAGGGAAAAAGGTGACCAGCAAAGGGAAAAACGTGACCAGCAAAGGGAAAAACGTGACCAGCAAAGGGAAAAACGTGACCATCAAAGGGAGAAAGGTGACCAGCAAAGGGAGAAAGGTGACCAGCAAAGGGAAAAAGGTGACAGCAAAGGGAAAAAGGTGACCAGCAAAGGGAAAAACGTTACCAGCAAAGGGAAAAACGTGACCAGCAAAGGGAAAAACGTGAACAGCAAAGGGAAAAACGTTACCAACAAAGGGAAAAAGGTGACCTGCAAAGGGAAAAAGGTGACCAGCAAAGGGAAAAATGTGACCAGCAAAGGGAAAAAGGTGACCAGTAAAGGGAAAAATGGGACCAGAAGAGGGAAAAACGCGACCTGCAAAGGGAAAAAGGTGACCAATAAGGGAAAAATGTGACCAGCAAAGGGAAAAAGGTGGCCAGCAAAGGGAAAAAAAGGTGACCTGCAAAGGGAAAAATGTGACCAGCAAAGAAAAAAAAGTGACCTGCAAAGGGAAAAATGTGACCAGCAAAGGGAAAAAAGGTGACCAGCAAAGGGAAAAAGGTGACCAGCAAAGGGAAAAACGTTACCAGCAAAAGGAAAATGTGACCAGCAAAGGGAAAAAGGTGACCAGTAAAGGGAAAAATGGGACCAGAAGAGGGAAAAACGTGACCTGCAAAGAGAAAAAGGTGACCAGCAAAGGGAAAAATGTGACACCAAAGGGAAAAAGGTGGCCAGCAAAGGGAAAAAAGGTGACCTGCAAAGGAAAAATGACCAGTATCTCCCTTAACTCTCGCATTCTCTGTGCTAACTATCAAGAAAACTTGTACTCTTACCTCTATGAATCCATTTCTAGCTACTTGAATCTGCTTGTGCTTAATGAGATAGTTATAATTAACGGAATTACAACTATTATGCGCGAATGCTACAATATTTTGCTTAGTCTAATTCGGACATGGCTGTTTATATGCATCAAAACCTGAGTACATATATAAATACATAAATGTTAAAAAATAGCTCAGTCTCGTGTTATCGTATACGAATTCAACATCTACAGTATACATTGACTAGTTTATATATACTGCTTGAGCATGAACACTCACAAAGACGGACAATTACAGTCAATTTACGAGAATCTTGATTTTTCGTATGTTTCACAAGGGGGGAGTAATCGCTTTGTTAAGTGCTGCATATGTAATAGAATTTTAAAAAACAGGACAATTTCAAGGCTTAAGCAACATAGGAGACGATGCTGTAAAGCAATGGCCAGCTGTGCATTGACTACAACACCCAAACGAGATCCTGAAATCTTCTCAAGTCCCGAAGAGAGGGATTCAAGATGTACCGTACTTGGAACCAGTTCGAGCGACCCTGTAATAACGTCAAGAGCTACCACTGATGAAGCAATGAGAGCAGTTTCTTTGAATGAGCAAGCTCTGAATAAACACACCAATGAAAGCAAGCATACTAGTGTCAACTCACCTAGATTAGAAGATATATCCAAAGCAAATACATAGGAGATGCTATGCCGCTACACCGATCCTAATGATTTGGTAAACATGCTAAGGGTACTCATGAGGCTTCATACACCTGATAAAAATGACTTTTCCGATGCGATTAACGACATTATTCAGGATTTAAAGCTGGGTGGTTTTATAGCGTGATTAGCATCTGCAGAACCTTGAAACCATGAAAGAGTTAGAAAGATTCCTCATATTAGGATGCGAATATCTTCTTTATTAGATCAGTGAATAATAATAATAAAAATGTCATTAAAATGTCCTTTCACTCTTCATTTTTTCCAGTGATTGTTCTATAGGAACGTTCTGTGGTCCTTCAGTGACAAAGTTATTCCATCTAATCAGCTGTCTGAATCTGATTTCCTAGTGAATATATTTAGGTTGAGCATCATACGAATTTAGCACAGTATTGCATCAGTCTCCTTCCTCGATAGTAAAAGTGGACACTCCATCTACCAGTGTTCCCATCTGTTACGGCTGGATAACGTATTTCACAGGAACCTTCAAATCAAATTTTACCTGTTGTTCATAAAGATCCACTTCATAGAGCAAACAGGGGAGCCTAACAGCAATATCATTGCCTTTAGAAACAATGATATAAGCATAATGCCTATAGATTTTAGAAGAAGTCAACACGTCGAGGATATAATAATGGAATGATTCGACGCAAACATCATGCTCTGCCCTTGACGCCCATCAAGTTAACATCACGCAATCAGCAGTTCCTACAGTTATTGGGCTTCAGAATCCTATAATCATGAACATCTTCAATGCTACCGACACCGAGATTCGACGACAAGATCACTAAGAAGAGGAACATGTGTTTTAACCATATAATACATCAGCTCTGGACTCTAACAACGAGTTTAGAATTCCTTGTCAAGTTGAACATTTATATACTTTACATCGTCTCAGGGTGAAGAGAATGCTGTTGTTAAACCTGTACTCATCGAGTGGAGAAGGCTTGTGATTCGACTTTCTGATGCTGAGATCTCAAGACTGTTAAGCTGGATAAGACTCTGTTTCACCCATTTAGGACCACAGATCTGCATACTCAACCTGCTGTGTTACAGGGATTTACCTGAATAGTGACACCGCATCTAAAATGGAGAAGCCGTGATTTGTCTTTTTTGGTGCTGTGACTTAAGATCGAGTAATGCATCTAAAGACGGTTCTCTTTTTGATCATTGTGACATAACTTAAACTAATCATTGTAATGATTTATTTTTCATTAGGAATGCAAGGATTTTTAATGAATAAAAACACTATGTAAAAGCATACCTTAATTCTTTTATTGTTATTATTTATCTTACATTTCCATCACTTTCTCATCCGACTCATTGTTTCTGTATATGTCATTACACTTGTAACAGCAGGTTATGCAAATTTCCTTATTATTTAAATGAAAGTCCTTTTATTTTCATAATTTGTATTCCAGCGTGGCAAACAGTCTTAATGCTGTTAATGTATACAGGACTCAAGTCTTTTAGAATACAAATTTCACCATTACTTAAAGTATTTTCACAGTCACTTAAATTATTGCCCACAATGCTTAATTTCAGTGAATATAGGGAGACTACTTCGAGCTAACTCTCAGCCATGCATTGAATTGTATACAAAATTGACCGTATTTTTTCATTGTATACCCTGTAATGTTATATAAGGATCCTGTCTTAATGTGTTTCGGTGATGTAGATGTCTCAGCACACGTTTCTTGCCGAAATGTTTCTTGTAGGTGCCGATGGTGCTTATTCCACCCTCCAATAGCGTCAGCATCCTTTGCATGACAGCAGGCTATTCCTCTTCTTCTTCCTCTTATTGCACACCCTGAAACATTGCACAATGAAAGTCTTAGAAAACTATCTTGGTCAAGTAAAGGCAACCTGGAAAGAATTACATTTTTTGTTATGATACATGTAAAATGAAGCATATGATACATGTAAAATGAAGCACAAAGATTTGTATAAACATTCGGATATTTAGAGTTATTTCAATGCGCTAGATATAATTAAACTCAGAGCATGTGATATTGTGATTTCGTAAATTTTTTATAAAATTCTATAATATGCATCTTTTGTATCTATATATGTAATATCAATGAGTCAGTTGTTTTATTTATGATTTTTTCATTGTGAAATAGGAGAACATTCAATACTTAAGTTTGACACTTCTACGCACCTTCTTTGCGTGTAAAAAAGACAATTTACATGTCTTAAATTTCCCCGTCTCTGCCATGCCATTATACTGGAGGTATACGTTCCCAGGTATTTCTGCAATCTCTTGATCGTTTAACGAATTATAGCGCTCTGGCAAGAACACTTGACAATCCTCCAGCGAAGATACGATCCTGGTACCATATCTTGTTTGAACTCTCTTTAAGGACTTTATCTCATAGTTAAGACCTATTTCGAGATCTTGAACTCTACGAGTCGGTAGGAAACTACGCTCTTCAACCATCTTGTAAAGTCTATCAGCTAAACAATCTGTAACAGACATTGCCATGAATTATTATTTTCACTACATTATTCAAGTTGAAGAACAAGTTATACACTTCTTTATATTAGAACTAGGGTGTGTATGTTTTGTAAGTAAGCCTATGAATGTGTAGAGAAATAAAGAATAAGTACAGAAAATTATGTGAATGTTCATTGAAGATGAGCCAGCAGAGAACCAAAGAATGAGTAGAGGAAATCGTGTGCGAATGTATAGTGAAACAAAGAATGAGTGGGGGGGAAATCATATGAATGTTTAAGTAAGAAGAATGTGTTGAGAAGATCATGTAAATGTTAATGGAAGCAAAGAATGTGCAGAGAAAGTCATGTGAATGTTAACAAAGCATGAACCTGCAGGGGAACAAAGAATGAGTAGAGGAAATCATGTGAGTGTATAGTGAAACAAAGAATGAGGGGGAAAGTCGTATGAATGTTTATGTAAGAAGAATGAGTGGCGAAAATCATGTGAATGTTAATGGAAGCAAAGAATGTGCAGAGAAAGTCATGTGAATGTTAACAGAGCATGAACCTGTAGGGGAACAAAGAATGAGTAGAGGAAATCATGTGAGTGTATAGTGAAACAATGAATGAGGAGGAAAATCGTATGAATGTTTATGTAAGAAGAATGTGTGGCGAAAATCATGTGAACTGAAGAAGAGTATGCAGAGAAATCCATGTGAATGTAAAGCACAGATTAGAAAATATGATGCTCTTTGTAACGAATCGTCTTTCATGTACTGTAACGTTTAAATAAAATTAAATGTATTGTAAAAGACAACAGTGATTTTGTATAGTTATTTAAAACTCACCTTACATTGTCACGTCTTGATATGTGCTGAATGTGTAGACGGCCTGCAGCTCACGTTGCTTTTAAAGCTCTTTAAAACTTGAATGTAAAGTTAATAAGTACACAGCAATTCTAACATGGGCAGATATCTGTATATATAGGGATCTAAACCCCCTCCAGGTGATGCCGGCACGTCATCATGGCTGTGATGCTTACACGTCACGGGATTATTGCAGCCAATGACATCATCTCTTGCTGCGCATGCGCAGAGCCTTTCAGCACTTCTATCCCTACTTCTTTCACTTCCTCTCGCTCTCTCTCTCCCTCTCTCGCTCTCTCTGTCTCACACGGAGTACATCCATAATGTCGTTACACAAAGCTGCATACAGTTAAAGCATCAATCTAAGTCATGTATTCTAGAGTACAGAGGAAAATCAGTGAAGTCATTGAAAGATCGGGATTCGAACTAGGGGCAACTGATTGAAAATTATATACAGCATTAATTGTTCATTGTATGAGCTATCAAACATGCTTTCGTCTACAGCTCTATCTCTGCTAGTTTCTGCGATAATTGAGATTTAAACTTAAGGATCGAACCCTGGACGTCAGGTACCCTAATATACACCCGCAAGATATTATCTGATGACATAAACGTAATAGGTTTATTTGGTACCTTTGTCTTAATTATTTACTGTTATTAAATTTATAAGTAAACTTCATTGAATCGGTATTCGAACTCAGAACGCCAGAAACAAAATTATTTATAATATTAGCTTGTGTTTAAAAGATCTGTATGCAGTTACAGCATCGATCTAAGTGATATATACTAGAACACAGTGGAAAATTAAGGAAGTCGCTGAAAGATCGGGATTCGAGCTAGGGACAACTGATTGGAAATTATATAAAGCATTAATTGCCCATCATAGGAACTAAAAATCGTGCTTTGGTCCGCACCTTAATCCCTGCTAGTTTCTGAGATAATTGAGATTTTAAAATTAAGGATCGAGCCCATGACACCTGGTACTCTAATATACATGCACAAGAAAGGAACTAATGACATAAAAGTAATAAAGTTTATTTACTGTCTTTATTTTAATTAGTTTTGGAGTTATTAGAAGATGAATTTGTAATCCCTCCTAGGATTCGAACCCCTGCATCCAGACCAGCTTCGAACAATTCGTAAATGACGTGTCGCATCCCGAGCTATAATTAGTTTTTATTGCATCATTTTGTCTCTTTTCATTCAGGACATGCTCGTGAGTTGGCGTGTGCGTGTGTGGGTTGGCGCTGTTGGGTGTAAGTGAACAGGTATATGTGCTTGCACGTGTGTGTGTGTGTCCATGTATATGTATGCGTGAGTGTAAGAGCACTGGTGTATGTATGTATACGCATGAGGTGCGTGAATGCCTGTGTGTACTGGTGTATATATGTATACGCATGAGGTGCGTGAATGCGTGTGTGTACTGTTGTATGTATGTGCATGTGTGTGTATGTGCTGGTGTATGTATGTGCGTGTGTGTATGTGCTTGCGTGTGTGCGTGTGTGTACTTACATGTGCGTATGTGTATGTGCTTGCATGCGTGCACCAGTGTATGTTTGCTGATGTGTGTACAAGTGCTCGTGTATATGCGAGCGCCTGAATGTGTACAAGTCGTGGAGAAAGAGATAGATAGAAAGAAAAAGAGAGGAGAAGAAGAAAGAATGTTGTCTAGGGATCGGGATATCTAAGTATGCACCAGGTTTAATATAAATAATTATATTTGCTAATTGCAATTTTAATCCGACCGCCCCCTTCTTCAATATTTTAATAGTTATTATAACGTTTCGCAGGGTAGGATTCAAACTATGGACCTCTGGTTCCCAACAATACAGTTCGTTAAACATTGTAATGTTGTATAAATTAAATTATATTTGTTAAACACGTTTTAATCTGACCGTGCATAGTTTAATATTTATTAAGCATTAGAATTTCGCAGATTCGATCTAGGATCCCCCTGAACACCGTTTCATTAATTAAATTATATTTGTTAAATACATTTTAATCTAGCCGTGCATAGTTTAATATTTATTAAGCATTAGAGTTTCGCTGATTCGAACTAGGACCCTCTGAACACCCTTTTTATTAGTTAGGGTAATAATGTATAAAAAATTAAATTATATTTGATAAATACATTTTAATCCGGTCGTGCATAGTTTAATAGTTATTACGCATTAGAGTTTCGCAGATTCGATCTAGAATTCTCTGAACGCACTTTTATTAATTAGGGTAATGATATAATAATATCGATCATCAATTTCTCATTAGCAATAAACTTTTGATTACAGTAAGAATCTAACACCGATCTATGGATATTACGCAGAGGTTTAATGCACGTAATGAAATGTATATTAGGCGCTTTTTCGGAGTCGTTGGCTGAAACAGAATGCTTGTTAACTATGTTAGAGTATATTCGTAGGATGTCGTAAAACATCGGAGAGAACTCCCTCAGGCAAAATAATGATGGCCGACCCTGACGTTACGCAGAGTTGGTAAACAAGTTTCTCTCTCTTTCACACAAACAAGGACAGGACGAGTATAAAGCAACCCTCGAATTCTTTTGTTAACTAGCAGGTGGTCAAACAATGGAAAAGGTCAGGCTTTGTTATGGAGTAGCGGGATGGGAACGCCGCAGGTGTCTTTCTAAACTAGTCTTGCCCAGGACAATAGAAAGGCACACACAATAGAATCTCTTACACAATGGAAAGGGTCAGGCTTTGTTATTGGGTTGTGGGATGAGTATGCCAGATGGTCTTTCTAAAGAATGCTTGCACCGGACAATAGAACTTGTTTCTCTGTTAACTGGCTTAGGTTTTCTTTGTCACAACCCTAATTCATCATGGGCTTTGTTCATTTTGACAGCTGAAGGGTAAGCATTGTTCTTTTGTTAAAAGCTAGTGCAACGAGTATGCCACGTGTTCGACAAACAATGCAAGTGGGGGTGGGTAACTGACCAGGTGCAGAAGTGGCCTGATGTGGAAGGGGTAGGAAAAACAACTCGCCTTTGTTACAGAACCTTAAATTTATGACCACTTTGTTCGTTTTGACAGTTGATTGACAGCCTTAATTGCTTAACTGTCAAGCCTCCATTGTACTCAACAAGATTTATGACCCTCAGGTGCAAGTAGAACTACCAAGGCACAGCGGGGGGTGGGGGAGGGGGAGGGGGCGGGGGGCTAATTAGCATATTAATTGCATTCCATGCATATTAAGTGCGTCAGAACCCGCAATTCTATACTACTATCGAGATATGAGTAGGGGAACATGCCTTTACTTTGCTTCAACTCTAGATACTCAGGATTGGTGTAAACAGCATTAGTGATCTTGAATTCATCACTACTTTATACTAGGCAGGTTAGATGGTTTATCGTCGAGAACATTAAGGCTATCTAAAGAAATGAAATATATGTTCCTATACTTCTTGGTGAATGCATCTATCTGAGCACTGAGAAATGCATGAAATATTTTTTTCATCACACGTAAGGTGTTTAATCAAAATATGGTTACCATAGCCAGATAGACAATGAAAAATTTTGGTATGAAGTTGGATACATTTCTATTTAAATTGCACCCATTATCGCAGCCTCTAGGAATACATTTGATATGCGATCGTGATCCATAACATTCATTTTATTCACTTCAAACTCTTTCTTGTATAAATGACAATGTCGAGCATTGAGGAAATCTGTTTCATTTTGAGCAATCATGTGCAATTCTAAATTTTTATCGTATATCACGATAAGTTGAGAGCTATTGTTCTCAATTCATTGAAGAATTCTTTGATTTCCTTAGGACCTCGAAACAATAAATTTTGACAGTGTCTCATCAGGGGTTTACAAACTTTAGAAATATTGATATTGGATAGTATTTATGTATAGTTCGAGTCCAAGTCTCGTTAATCGAATGCTCAAAAGATTGAACTTTTGCTAAGACGCTGTCAATATCAGTATAAATCACAATAGGTACAGGAACGCTTTTTGAGTAAGATAGAGATACAATGAAATTGCCTTGCTTAGACATATTTAAGGTTTGGGATTTCATACATTTAAGCTTATGCTTGTTTAAGGGTTCTTGATTCGAAAACCCTTTCATAAATGCTTTGCATGTCCACTTTTCGCTTGTGCTTCGTGATCTGTGTTCTTGTCAATCTCGATAAGTTTCTAATGAGACATTAGTGAACTTTTTCATTTTCTCAATATACAAAATACTGATGTGATGGTCTCTCTTCTTTGAGGTTTGGTATAGAGGGATAATGCTTTAATCTAGTCCAATACCAGCAACTGATATTCCTTCATTTTGTCTTTCAAAGGTTTTAATCTGATGCGAGCTAACTAGAAATTTATTCGATCATAATTAATCTAATCGATTGAAAAGCGATCATAATTAGCTTTCAGGACAATTGGATGGTCTGGGGGCATGGCTCTTTGCAGGATACTTTTCAGCAAGCGTGCACCATGCAAAGCAGGAATTACACTTATTCTTTATATTTATGACTGCATAATTGTGTTTGATTGAATCTGGTAACCCTATGTAGCTTGATGCATTGAGAGGATCGCAAAAGAATACGCTATTCAGTAAAGAAGGGACTGCAAGCAAAGATTTCCACC
Organism: Deroplatys truncata; assembly: GCA_030765065.1. Taxonomy (NCBI): domain Eukaryota; kingdom Metazoa; phylum Arthropoda; class Insecta; order Mantodea; family Mantidae; genus Deroplatys; species Deroplatys truncata. Next base: position 377,062,539 of record CM060990.1, read on the forward strand.
TGGATAGACCGTCGAAATTTGAGATATTGTTTAATATTTCATCCACTATAGAATTAAACAACTCATGAAGGATACTTGCTTGAAGAGCTAACTTTATGTTTGTATTAAACAAGATGGTTTCAATATGTTCCTTTTCAGGGGTTTGTAATATATATGAAATTCTAGTGAGTCGTGCAAATTGGAAACTGAACTCCTTCGTTCAAAATGAGGCCATCGCATGCAATACAAGACTCTATATTCTTACATAAACGTTTTAGGGTCTACTGTATTTAGAGTGTTTACTATTTTGATATTGAAAATGCACCCTTTAAACTCACACTCTAGGTGATCACGTCTAACCTTCGATTTTTACGCTTAGTGAATCATTCTGCGCTACATTCTTTTCACATTCAGCTGATGAGTTATACCGCTGGATGCTGATGGAATGCAGCTGTATGTGGAGGTAGCTGCTGCAGCGGTCGTGTCGCAGGACTCTGGTCTCAGACTTTCCCCGAAATGAATCACTGATGGCCTACACGCTAGATGCGGTGTTCCTCCTGAAATAATAATAATAATAATAATAATAATAATAATAATAATAATAATAATAATAATAATAATAATAATAATAATATAGTGATGATGGGGATGATGACTGATAGCTTGAAATAAGAATGGGTAATTTTTGTATAATAGAATACACTCCAAATAATGCATAAAAATCCAAGAGATTACTGTGTCCATTCGGGCTGCAGGCAGAATATAGGAGGCCGCAGCTGCGATAGACCCCGCTCTCGTGCTAGGTCCTAAAACACGAAGCTGGAGAGCTCGTAAGCAAATGATGGTAAGCCTGAAATTATGATGATGCTAATAATAATAATAATAATAATAATAATAATAATAATAATAATAAAAATTAATTTCTGTATAATAGAATGAACTGCAAATAATGCATAAAATATGCTTACCAACTGGATATTGGGTAGCTGCATCTATCCGGATTGCAGGAAGAAAAGGCTTGAACCTTAAAGCTTCCTGATTTAAGCCCCGGCCTCTAAAGGTAGTCGAGGATCAAGGTGCTTCCTCCATAGCAGGAGTCCACACATCTATTAGAGGTTAGAATGGGCCCGGAATATTTCATGAATTTGAATTATCGGCTGGTTTGGGTTTTTCTGACAAGCTCTAAGCGCGTCAAGGAATGCTGTGGCTTGCAGCTGCTTGTAGGCTTTCTTGACCTCATCATACCAGAACGCTGAAAGTATAAGCAGTTTATCTATTAGATTTTTGTCTAAATATGTATTAAATTTTGTTTATATTAGGGATAGATAAAAGTACTTTAAGAAGTTCAAGCAGTGGCTTTATTAGTGCAATAGCTTAAACACTTATGTATTTATTACAAGCCATGCTTGCTTGTTTAAAGTTGAGTATGCCCATATTAAGTAGCTTTTATATTCTGTTAATTAAATGTATGTTCCAGCTCTCGAATAGATACAGTAACAAATGAAGGGTTAGCCGCTGTTATGAGAAAGTATTTAACTTGAATTAATTTCCATTCAATATACACTTAATAAAGACCGGTAAAGATAAACAAATAATTCGAATCCGTTACGTTGAAATTTTTATTACGAAAGGATGGTAGGCTAGTTGTAACGTGTTGATACATGTGGTTTGTCTGATTACTTTCTTTAATGCGAAGATGCATTATTCTTGTAATATCTCCGTTATATTAGAAAAAGTGAAGCTCATACTCATGTTTGTTTTAACTGTATACACTATGGTTTGTTATTATCTGAAATTCTCCAGCGTTTAAGCCTTGTAGAAAAATTATAGTATTCAAAGCAAATGTGGTTTCTAAAAAATGTGAAACGTATACTAACTTTGCTATTAAGAAAGCACGAGAAACATTTCTGTTATCGTATAGCTGTTATCGTACTGACTAGAAATGCTAGGCTAGAGAATGTGATTCTTAAATTCACATAGTTTTTGCGTTAAGTTGAGCCATTACTCGTGAAAGGGTGTTTATATTTGAAATAATTTTAAAGTAAAGCTCCCACTCTTATTTGCTTTAACTTTATATACTACGATATATTAATAACTGAAATTCTTTATGAGTAGAAATAAAATGTATGTTTGAGCACAGAAAGAGATGCCGACAAGCGATAAGGTTCTTTGTTCTACGCCGACAAGCCCCGCCCCCTCCCTTTGAGGGCTTACATGCCGCCAGGTCTCGTGTCGTTAGGCCCCGCCCCCTCTCGCTTTGTGTGCTTACCTAATGCCGACAGTGTCTGTGCTAACAGGTCCAAACCCCTCCCCCATGCGTTCTACTGGGGCGTCCTGACTTGAGGGAATTGTTTTCTCGAGTCATGCCGCCCCTCGGCAAATTAATTAGGTAATGTTCGTCAAACATTTTTTTTATGACTACTAATGCACGCATATCTAAGGCCTGCACATTGCATCCTCGAGCAATTAAGTTTTTTGAATAATGAATTGTTGACTCGAGCGTGAGTATAAGTAGTCTGCTCACGGGAACAGTCTGTCATGTAATGAAAACACGCAGCCTTCTTCTATCTGGGGAAAGCGCTTGTCCATTAGCTGACCATGTTAGACGCTTTCACCACATTAATAGACTTTTAAGTTTGCATTCCGGATCTGTTTACGTACATTAGCGAACAAAGACCTACTTCTGCCTGGTGGTAACGGCGACCTCCATTAGCTGACCACGTTAGACGCTTTCACCACATTAGCGAACAATGTCAGTAATTGTTTTCCTAAGTGCTCTGCACAATTCTCACCACTTCAGCTTTAGCGGGGGAAATGATATAAAAAGCAGCAGCTTCTCCAATGAGTTCCAAGTTGACCGGGATGGCTGGGATCGAATCCTAGGAGTGATTACAAATTCAGCTTCTAATAACTCAGAGATTAATTACGATAAAGACGTCAAATAAAGCTTATGACATTAATGTCATTAGGTAGTTTCTTGTGAATGTATACTTGGGTACATGGTGTCCAGGGTTCCAATACCGATAAAATGTAATTTAATTATAAATCTAATAACTCCTAAACTAACTAAGATATAGACGCCAAATAAACTTTATTGCGTTTACGTTATTAGATAGTATCTTGTGGATGTATATTTGGGTACCAGGTGTTCTGGGTTCAATCCTTAATTTTTTAAATCGTCATTATCTAGGAAACTAAGAGAGATAGAGGAGTGGACCAAAGCATGATTGATAGCTCCTATGATGGTTAATTAATACTGTATATAATTTTTAATCAGTTGTCCTTATTTCGAATCCCGATCTTTCAATCACTTACTTATTTTTCTCTATACTCTAGAATATATCACTTAGATTGATGCTGTAACTGCATGCAGCACCTCTAAACATATCAAACTAATATTGTAAATAATTTTGTTTCTGGTGTCCAGGGTTCGAATACCGATAAAATGTAATTTAATTATAAATTTAATAACTCCTAAACTAATTAAGATAAAGACGCCAAATAAACTTTATTGCGTTTATGTTATTAGGTAGTATCTTGCGGGTGTATACTTGGGTACCAGATGTTCTGGGTTAAATCCTTAATTTTTTAAATCGTCATTATCTAGGAAACTAAGAGAGATAGAGGAGTGCACCAAAGCATGATTGATAGCTCCTATGATGGGTAATTAATACTGTATATAATTTTCAATCAGTTGTCCTTATTTCGAATCCCGATCTTTCAATCACTTACTTATTTTTTCTCTATGCTCTAGAATATATCACTTAGATTGATGCTGTAACTGCATACAGCACCTTGATACATATCAAACTAATATTGTAAATAATTTTGTTTCTGGTGTCCAGGGTTCGGATACCGATAAAATGTAATTTAATTATAAATTTAATAACTCCTAAACTAATTAAGGTAAAGACGCCAAATAAGTTTTATTGCGTTTATGCTATTAGGTTGTATCTCGTGGATGTATATTTGTCTACCTGGTGTTCTGGGTTCGATCCTAATTTTTAAATCGTCATTATCTCAGAAACTAAGAGAGGTAGAGGAGTGTACCAAAGCATGATTGATAGCTTCTGTAATGGGTAATTAATAATGTATATAATTTTCAATCAGTTGTCCTTATTTCGAATCCCGATCTTTCAATCACTTACTTATTTTTTTCTCTATACTCTAGAATATATCACTTAGATTGATACTGTAACTGCATACAGCACCTTTAAACATATCAAACTAATATTGTAAATAATTTTGTTTCTGGTGTCCAGGGTTCGAATACCGATAAAATGTAATTTAATTATAAATTTAATAACTCCTAAACTAATTAAGATAAAGACGCCAAATAAACTTTATTGCGTTTATGTTATTAGGTAGTATCTTGGGGGTGTATATTTGGGTACCAGGTGTTCTGGGTTCAATCCTTAATTTTTTAAATCGTCATTATCTAGGAAACTAAGAGAGATAGAGGAGTGGACCAAAGCATGATTGATAGCTCCTATGATGGGTAATTAATACTGTATATAATTTTCAATCAGTTGTTCTTATTTCGAATCCCGATCTTTCAATCACTTACTTATTTTTTCTCTATACTCTAGAATATATCACTTCGATTGATGCTGTAACTGCATACAGCACCTTTATACATATCAAACTAATATTGTAAATAATTTTGTTTCTGGTGTCCAGGGTTCGAATACCAATAAAATGTAATTTAATTATAAATTTAATAACTCCTAAACTAATTAAGATAAAGAAGCCAAATAAACTTTATTGCGTTTATGTTATTAGGTGGTATCTTGTGGGTGTATACTTGGGTACCAGGTGTTCTGGGTTCAATCCTTAATTTTTTAAATCGTCATTATCTAGGAAACAAAGGGAGATAGAGGAGTGGACCAAAGCATGATTGACAGCTGCTATGAAGGGTAATTAATACTGTATATAATTGTTAATCAGTTGTCCTTATTTCGAATCCCGATCTTTCAATCACTTACTTATTTTTCTCTATACTCTAGAATATATCACTTAGATTGATGCTGTAACTGCATGCAGCACCTTTAAACATATCAAACTAATATTGTAAATAATTTTGTTTCTGGTGTCCAGGGTTCGAATACCGAAAAATGTAATTTAATTATAAATTTAATAACTCCTAAACTAATTAAGATAAAGACGCGAAATAAACCTTATTGCGTTTATGTTATTAGGTAGTATCTCGCGGATGTATATTTGGGTACCTGGTGTTCTGGGTTCGATCCTAATTTTTAAATCGTCATTATCTCAGAAACTAAGAGAGGTAGTGGAGTGGACCAAAGCATGATTGATAGCTCCTGTGATGGGTAATTAATACTGTATATAATTTTCAATCAGTTGTCCTTATTTCGAATCCCGATCTTTCAATCACTTACTTATTTTATTCTCTATACTCTAGAATATATCACTTAGATTGATGCTGTAACTGCATACAGCACCTTTAAACATATCAAACTAATATTGCAAATAATTTTGTTTCTGGTGTCCAGGGTTCGAATACCGATAAAATGTAATTTAATTATAAATTTAATAACTCCTAAACTAATTAAGATAAAGACGCCAAATAAACTTTATTGCGTTTATGTTATTAGGTAGTATCTTGTGGGTGTATATTTGGGTACCAGGTGTTCTGGGTTCAATCCTTAATTTTTTAAATCGTCATTATCTAGGAAACTAAGAGAGATAGAGGAGTGTACCAAAGCATGATTGATAGCTCCTATGATGGGTAATTAATACTGTATATAATTTTCAATCAGTTGTTCTTATTTCGAATCCCGATCTTTCAATCACTTACTTATTTTTTCTCTATACTCTAGAATATATCACTTCGATTGATGCTGTAACTGCATACAGCACCTTTATACATATCAAACTAATATTGTAAATAATTTTGTTTCTGGTGTCCAGGGTTCGGATACCGATAAAATGTAATTTAATTATAAATTTAATAACTCCTAAACTAATTAAGGTAAAGACGCCAAATAAGTTTTATTGCGTTTATGCTATTAGGTTGTATCTCGTGGATGTATATTTGTCTACCTGGTGTTCTGGGTTCGATCGTAATTTTTAAATCGTCATTATATCAGAAACTAAGAGAGGTAGAGGAGTGTACCAAAGCATGATTGATAGCTTCTGTAATGGGTAATTAATAATGTATATAATTTTCAATCAGTTGTCCTTATTTCGAATCCCGATCTTTCAATCACTTACTTATTTTTTTCTCTATACTCTAGAATATATCACTTAGATTGATACTGTAACTGCATACAGCACCTTTAAACATATCAAACTAATATTGTAAATAATTTTGTTTCTGGTGTCCAGGGTTCGAATACCGATAAAATGTAATTTAATTATAAATTTAATAACTCCTAAACTAATTACGATAAAGTCGCCAAATAAACTTTATTGCGTTTATGTTATTAGGTAGTATCTTGTGGATGTGTAATTAGATACCTGACGTTCTGGGTTCGATCCTAATTTTTAAATCACTCTTATCTCGGAAACTAAGAAAGCTAGAGGGGTGCACCAAAGCATGATTGATAGCTCCTATGATGGGTAATTAATACTGTATATAATTTTCAATCAGTTGTTCTTATTTCGAATCCCGATCGTTCAATCACTTACTTATTTTTCTCTTTACTCTAGAATATATCACTTAGATTGATGCTGTAACTGCATACAGCACCTTTAAACATGTCAAACTAATATTGTAAATAATTTTGTTTCTGGTGTCCTGGGTTCGAATACTGATAAAATGTAATTTAATTATAAATTTAATAACTCCTAAACTAATTAAGATAAAGACGCCAAATAAACTTTATTGCGTTTATGTTATTAGGTAGTATCTCGTGGATGTATACTTGGGTACCTGGTGTTCTGGGTTCGATCCTAATTTTCAAATCGTCATTATCTCAGAAACTAAGAGAGGTAGAGGAGTTGACCAAAGCATGATTGATAGCTCCTATGATGGACAATTAATGTTATTAGGTAGTATCTTGCGGGTGTATATTTGGGTTCGAATACCATAGCGTGATCATGTTGTTACATGCGCGCTCAGGTTGTTACATAGCGTGATCATGTTGTTACATGGCGCGCTCAGGTTGTTACATAGCGTGATCATGTTGTTACATAGCGTGCTCAGGTTGTTACATAGCGTGCTCAGGTTGTTACATAGCGTGTTGAGTCTGTTACATAGCGTGATCATGTTGTTACATAGAGTGATCATGTTGTTACATAGCGTGATCATGTTGTTACATAGCGTGATCAGGTTGTTACATAGAGTGATCATGTTGTTACATAGCGTGAACATGTTGTTATATAGCGTGGTCATGTTGTTACATAGCGTGATCATGTTGTTACATAGCGTGATCAGGTTGTTACATAGCGTGATCATTATGTTACATAGCGTGATCAGGTTGTTACATAGCGTGAACATGTTGTTACATAGCGTGATCAGGTTGTTACATAGCGTGATTAGGTTGTTACATTGCGTGATCAGTTTGTTACATACCGTGATCAGGTTGTTACCTAGCGTGATCATGTTGTTACATAGCGTGATCATGTTGTTACATAGCGTGATCATGTTGTTACATAGCGTGATCAGGTTGTTACATAGCGTGATCATGTTGTTACATAGAGTGATCAGATTGTTACATAGCGTGATCATGTTGTTACATAGAGTGATCATGATGTTACATAGCGTGATCGTGTTCTTACATAGCGTGATCGTGTTGTTACATAGGGTGATCATGTTGTTACATAGAGTGATCATGTTGTTACATAGCGTGATCATGTTGTTACATAGCGTGATCATGTTGTTACATAGCGTGATCGGTTTCTTACATAGCGTGATCATGATGGTACATAGCGTGATCAGGTTGTTACATAGCGTGATCAGGTTGTTACATAGCGTGATCAGGTTGTTACATAGCGTGATCATGTTGTTACATAGCGTGATCATGTTGTTACATGGCGCGCTCAGGTTGTTACATAGCGTGATCATGTTGTTACATAGCGTGATCATGTTGTTACATAGCGTGATCAGGTTGATACATAGCGTGATCATGTGGTTACATAGCGTGATCATGTTGTTACATAGCGTGATCAGGTTGTTACATAGCGTGATCAGGTTGTTACATAGCGTGATGATGTTGTTACATAGCGTGATGAGACTGTTACATAGCGTAATGCATGTTGTACAGGTCTATACAGATCACCAAACTTTAATTCAAAGTAACAGATCGTTGACATGTAGATGGTAGAGGCATTCCACTAGCTGGAACGATTCAGGAGCTGGAAACGCTAGGGGCACTCAGCGTAATGCAAGTTGTGCAGTTCTATACAGAGCACCAAACTAATTCAGGAGGTAAAATTGCGTTGAAATGTAGATGACAGGAGCGCGTCACGATGTTGAACGGCCCGAAATCTGGAAATGTTAGGGACAATCCGTTGTGTGGATGACTAGTGTTTCCAGAGAGCATCCTTTTTCACGAATGTTCCCAGAGAGCATCCTTTTTTCCATGCTCGCACTCGCCATGTTCTGGTTACGTGTCGTTGTAACGTAATGTTACGCTGTTAGGATGGTTTAGTATACATTACAGGCAAAAGGCGGGGGTCCGTACCCTTAAAGATTTGAACCTGAGGTCTGTCACATTCAAGCTGACGTCTACGGGCTCCGTGAACAATAGTTGTCTAGATGACTAATGTTTCAAGAGAGTATCCTTTCCCCCCTGCTATGCATTGATCGCAATTCCCTCCGTCGTCCTGATATACAGTTTGTCCCTCTCCGTTTCGCGCACTAGTGTTTAACATATATAAAGTTTGTAAGGTTTAGAAAATAAGTATATAAAAGTGTTGTAATGCTCGATGAGGAAAGTTTTATAATCGAATTACTCTCTATATTACCGTATAAACCTACATTCCTACTCCTTCAACCACTGTCTACCCTTGTATCTCTACCGTTTTCCATATATCTCCCATATAAACGTATACTCTACTCCTCAACCCTCTCTAGACTAGCACCTCTCAGCGTATTCCCTAACGCTCTCATATAAATGCATTTTCCTCCTTGAAGACTCTCTCAACCTAGCACCTACCTTCGTTTTCCTCGTCTCTCCATATAAACGCATACTCTGTCATTCAAGCCTTCCCGCCTAATACCTCTCTTCGGTTTGCTAGCTCTCCTATATAAAAACGCTATATTCTACCCTTCTAGTACCTCTCCTCGTATTCCCTATCTCTTCCGTATAAAGCGTATCCTCTCCTCCTTCAGCATCAGTCTAGTCTAGCACCTCTCGTTGTATTTTCCTATCTGTCCCGTATAAGCCTATATTCCCGTCCTTCAGCATCTGTCTGGCCTATTATCTGTACACGTTTCCCCTATCTTTCCCATATAAACGCATATTCCACACCTCAAACCCTGACTAGCCTAGCACTTCTCCTCATATTCATCTACCTCTCTCATATATAAGATGCACTCATCCATCCTGACGTCTCCGTCTCTGTGAACAATTTCCGTCTAGAGACCTAATGTTTCAGGAGAGCATCCTTTCCCCTATAACATATTTATAGAGGGAGCACGAACCTTTTAGATCAATCATAAACTCGCTCCATAACCAGCTGTATATGATCACTCAACGTGTATTAATCTCAGCCATATAATCTCACGCCTAGAAGCAGGATGTTTATGACGTCACACCTAGAGACATGATGTCTGACAGCATCAAACACGTTTAAACTCGTCTCATAACTACCTGCTTATGCTGTCACACCTGCAAGAGAAGCATTCTCCCACGCTCATTCAGACATATATTTCAAATTCAAGCCTACAACCACCACCACCACCTATTGTACCAAGGTTAATTCCATCTGTATTATCACAATACTTAAAGTAAAAGCTTAAAAGGTAACGAGAAGATTTTCCTCCTTATTTAGTTAAATGTATGTATATACTACATTATCTCATGTTTTCATTCCCTTTTCAATTCCTCCTTTCCACCTTCTCACAGAAAGCCCATTACATTTCACTACAATCACGAGAAAAGCAATTTTTCCATAGTTACACAGATTCTAAGCTTTTAAATCGAACTGGGTAATACTTTTAATAAATGTATTTTAGCTCCCCCGCATCAGCATCAAGCATTTAATCTTTATTAGAAGCTGATATGATCCCTAGGCTTGAAGATATATGAAATCACCTCTTTGGGATTCGATCTAGGTACTTTAAAGTAATATTTGTCATGATAACGATATATAAGGACTAGATACTCTGTTTGCGTTTACCTTGACATGTCTATCTAAATTAGATTACGCGTTATTAAATTTGCAAATAAATTTCATTGAATCGGTATTCGAACCTAGAACACCACGAACAAAATAATTTATGATATTAGCTCAACATGTTAAACAAAGCTGTATGCAGGTACATCATTGATCAAAGTGATATATTCTAGTGTACAGAGGAAAATTAAGGAAGTCATTAAAAGATGGGGAATCGAATCAAGCACAACTGATTGGCAATTATATACAGTACTAATCACCCAGTATAGAATTTATCAATCATGCTTTGATCCACTCCTCTACCTCTCTTAGTTTCTGAGATAATGGTGATTTAAAAATTATGATCGAACACAGAACGTCAGGTATCTAATTACACATCCGCAAGATACTACCTAATAACATAAACGCAATAAAGTTTATTTGGCGTCTTTATCTTAATTAGTTTAGGAGTTATTAAATTTATAATTAAATTACATTTTATCGGTATTCGAACCCAGGACACCAGAAACAAAATTATTTACAACATTAGTTTTATATGTTTAAAGGTGCTGTATGCAGTTACAGCATCAATCTAAGTGATATATTCTAGAGTATAGAGAAAAATAAGTAAGTGATTGAAAGATCGGGATTCGAAATAAGGACAACTGATTGAAAATTATATACAGTGTTAATTACCCATCATAGGAGCTATCAATCATGCTTTGGTCCACTCCTCTACCTCTTAGTTTCTGAGATAGTGGTGATTTAAAAATTAGGATCGAACCCAGAACGTCAGGTATCTAATTACACATCCACAAGATACTACCTAATAACATAAACGCAATAAAGTTTATTTGGCGACTTTATCTTATTTAGTTTAGGAGTTATTAAATTTATAATTAAATTACATTTTATAGGTATTCGAACCCTGGACACCAGAAACAAAATTATTTACAATATTAGTTTGATATGTTTAAAGGTGCTGTATGCAGTTACAGCATCAATCTAAGTGATATATTCTAGAGTATAGAGAATAAAATAAGTAAGTGATTGAAAGATCGGGATTCGAAATAAGAACAACTGATTGAAAATTATATACAGTATTAATTACCCATTACATGAGCTATCAATCATGCTTTGGTACACTCCTCTACCTCTCTTAGTTTCTGAGATAATGACGATTTAAAAATTAGGATCGAACCCAGAAAACCAGGTACCCAAATATACATCCACGAGATACTACCTAATAACATAAACGCAATTAAGTTTATTTGGCCTCTTTATCTTAATTAGTTTAGGAGTTATTAAATTTATAATTAAATTACATTTTATCGGTATTCGAACCCTGGACACCAGAAACAAAATTATTTACAATATTAGTTTTATATGTTTAAAGGTGGTGTATGCAGTTACAGCATCAATCTAAGTGATATATTCTAGAGTATAGAGAAAAAATAAGTAAGTGATTGAAAGATCGGGATTCGAAATAAGAACAACTGATTGAAAATTATATACAGTATTAATTACCCATCATAGGAGCTATCAATCATGCTTTGGTCCACTCCTCTATCTCTCTTAGTTTCCTAGATAATGACGATTTAAAAAATTAAGGATTGAACCCAGAACACCTGGTACCCAAATATACACCCACAAGATACTACCTAATAACATAAACGCAATAAAGTTTATTTGGCGTCTTTATCTTAATTAGTTTAGGAGTTATTAAATTTATAATTAAATTACATTTTATCGGTATTCGAACCCTGGATACCAGAAACAAAATTATTTACAATATTAGTTCGATATGTTTAAAGCTGCTGTATGCAGTTACAGCATCAATCTAAGTGATATATTCTAGAGTATAGAGAATAAAATAAGTAAGTGATTGAAAGATCGGGATTCGAAATAAGGACAACTGATTGAAAATAATATACAGAAATAATTACCCATCACAGGAGCTATCAATCATGCTTTGGTCCACTCCTCTACCTCTCTTAGTTTCTGAGATAATGACGATTTAAAAATTAGGATCGAACCCAGAACACCAGGTATCCAAATATACATCCACGAGATACTACCTAATAACATAAACGCAATAAAGTTTATTTGGCGTCTTTATCTTAATTAGTTTAGGAGTTGTTAAATTTATAATTAAATCATTTCTCGGTATTCGAACCCTGGACACCAGAAACAAAATTATTTACAATATTAGTTTGATATGTTTAAAGGTGCTGTATGCAGTTACAGCATCAATCTAAGTGATATATTCTAGAGTATAGAGAAAAAATAAGTAAGTGATTGAAAGATCGGGATTCGAAATAAGGACAACTGATTGAAAATTATATACAGTATTAATTACCCATCATAGGAGCTATCAATCATGCTTTGGTCCACTCCTCTATCTCTCTTAGTTTCCTAGATAATGACGATTTAAAAAATTAAGGATTGAACCCAGAACACCTGGTACCCAAATATACACCCACAAGATACTACCTAATAACATAAACGCAATAAAGTTTATTTGGCGTCTTTATCTTAATTAGTTTAGGAGTTATTAAATTTATAATTAAATTACATTTTATCGGTATTCGAACCCTGGACACGAGAAACAAAATTATTTACAATGTTAGTTTGATATGTTTAAAGGTGCTGTATGCAGTTACAGCATCAATCTAAGTGATATATTCTAGAGTATAGAGAAAAATAAGTAAGTGATTGAAAGATCGGGATTCGAAATAAGGACAACTGATTGAAAATTATATACAGTATTAATTACCCATCATAGGAGCTATCAATCATGCTTTGGTCCACTCCTCTATCTCTCTTAGTTTCTGAAATAATGACGATTTAAAAAATTAAGGATTGAACCCAGAACACCTGGTACCCAAATATACATCGACAAGATACTATCTAATAACATAAACGCAATAAAGTTTATTTGGCGTCTATATCTTAATTAGTTTAGGAGTTATTAAATTTATAATTAAATTACATTTTATCGGTATTCGAACCCTGGACACCATGTACCCAAATATACATTCACAAGAAACTACCTAATGACATTAATGTAATAAACTTTATTTGACGTCTTTATCGTAATTAGTCTCTGAGTTATTAGAAGCTGAATTTGTAATCACTCCTAGGATTCGACCTCAGCCATCCCGGTCAACTTGGAACTCATTGGAGAAGCTGCTGCTTTTTATATCATTTCCCCCGCTAAAGCTGAAGTGGTGAGAGTTGTGCAGAGCATTTAGGAAAACAATTACTGACATTGTTCGCTAATGTGGTGAAAGCGTCTAACGTGGTCAGCTAATGGAGGTCGCCGTTACCACCAGGCAGAAGTAGGTCGTTGTTCGCTAATGTACGTAAACAGATCCGGAATGCAAACTTAAAAGTCTATTAATGTGGTGAAAGCGTCTAACATGGTCAGCTAATGGACAAGCGCTTTCCCCAGATAGAAGAAGGCTGCAGTGTTTTCATTACATGACAGACTGTTCCCGTGAGCAGACTACTTATACTCACGCTCGAGTCAACAATTCATTATTCAAAAAACTTAATTGCTCGAGGATGCAATGTGCAGGCCTTAGATATGCGTGCATTAGTAGTCATAAAAAATGTTTGACGAACATTACCTAATTAATTTGCCTAGGAGCGGCAGGACTCGAGAAAACAATTCCCTCAAGTCAGGACGCCCCAGTAGAACGCATGGGGGAGGGGTTAGGACCTGTTAGCACAGACACTGTCGGCATTAGGTAAGCACACAAAGCGAGAGGGGGCGGGGCCTAACGACACGAGACATGGCGGCATGTAAGCCCTCAAAGGGAGGGGGTGGGGCTTGTCGGCGTAGAACAAAGAACCTTATCGCTTTTCGGCATCTCTTTCTGTGCTCAAACATACATTTTATTTCTACTTTTATGGTTTAAGCCTTGTATAAAAATATTATTGAATTCCATCATTTTTTAAAAAATGTCAAACGTAGAACAACTTTGTTATTAATAAAGTATACAAAACATTTTAGTGATCTTATAGCTGCATTTTCTCTAGAAATCATTGGCTATAGATTGAGATTCTTAAATACATATAATTTTCGTATTAAGATGAGCTATTACTCGTGAAAGGTTTCTATATTTGAAATAATTATAAAACATCTCGCATACCTACACTAAGAAATATATTTAAAGAAAAAGTGAACATGCTTTTTAAACCTACGAGACTATTTCACTGAATTGAAGTATTGACTTGCAGCGAAGACAAATGTAGACTCTTCATTGCAGAGTGCTATAATCACAAACACACACAGATCGGCTGTTGCTATACAATGGAATTTTTGTAGATAACATCGTCTTTTTATTGCGTCCTGAATGTATAAAATCCTTATGGATGGCTGGTTAAAATCTAGCTTAATGCCGGCGCATACACAATGACGTAGAATGAATCAACATGATTGGCTATTCCACGTTTTACGGATTCCTGTTGATGCGATGATGAAAGCAAGCTTTTCATTGACGTACAAGAAATATTTTTCCGAAGAGTCGTTGTGAAAGGGAGATAACTTCGGGCTATAAAATGAGTCTGTTCAGACTTGTATATACAAGTTTATTCTAGACTTGGCATGTTTTCTAAGAGTTGTCCAATCACCTGTAAAATTATATGGAACTGCCATTGTTGTAAAAGTATTTTAATAAAAGCTGTATAGTTTTCATAGAAAAGCAAAAAATGCCTCATGTCTTGTTCGGGAGAAAAATGAGCTCTGGAAGTATAAACCTATTTTTTTAAAAGTAAGAGGCAGATGTGCTACAAATGGTAAACACCCTTAAAAATAATTATTTAACCGTGCGGGATAGGATTTCCTTTTAGCGTAAACATCTTCTTAGAAATATTATGTCATGGTTTTTCGAGGAAATGGTGATCCTGTCATATCTTGTATGAGGGCGGTATATTGTTAAGTATATGCTTATCAGAGTCTTGGTGTGGTTATGGTGTAAACACATTTGTCAAAGAATTAACCTTTCAGTTGTGAAGAAAGTTTTCTCTTATTCTATGAAGCGTCGAGTTTTGATTTTAACGTTTCCGAGAGTCAAAAACAATTTTTATATGTAGGGAGCCAAGGTTGTTTACAGTTAGGGAACCGGTCAAGGTGGTGCCTGCCTAGGAAGCTTGTTGTGAGTGTTTAAAAAAACCTATGTTGCGTATTCATAAACAACAGACAGCTTTTAGAAAAATAGCATTATTATGAGAATCGGATTATTTTTTAAGGATACAGCCAAGATCATACCGTGTGTGAAAGAGAGAATTCAGGGGAGTAAGCAAATTTAAAAGCTGTCACCACGCGAGCTCTTCACTTCACTAGACTAATCTTCAATACGCGAGTCTTCACTTACCTGATTCCTCCCCCTCCCCTGTCTGAGTCCGCCCCTTCATTGTCGGTCGTATGGAGAGGGTAAGTTGCAAACACTATCCCCTGACTTGCGAATACCCTCCGCATTTAGAAGAAGGGATATGTAATTCCTTGAACTAGCGAAAGCATTTAAAGACGTTCGGGTCTTACGTACTTGAAATAATCATTGATATCACTTGTGTTTTTAAGTATTGATTTCCATTCAATCTATAATGTGTAATTTTTTATAAGCCCGGAATTGCATATAGTATCCTATTGAATATCCTTGCCTTCTTTTTCAAGTCCGTTTTTTAATTTTAAGGATGTTTCAATGCCTGATTATTAATTATTATGCCATCACATGTTAGCTAAGTAACTTCAAAGCCTAAAATTATATTTGTAACTTTTAATACTAGTGTCTATCATCGTAATAAATAAAAGATTTTACAAATATATCCGTCTGATATTTAAGGTCCGGTTGTTACAAACAGAGATAAACGCTTTCTATCCTCTGATATTAATTTTCTATTTATACATTACTTTGTCGCTCGGCAACCAGAGAAGAAAACTCCAATCGTTAGTTTTACATGATAATAGTCGCTAGCGGTTGTAGCGTTGTGAAATACTGGTTATGCATTTTTTAAATGAAACGTCAACAACACAATTTTTGTGATACCCTGTTGGTATTCTTTGATATGTAAATGTGTATCTATCTTGAATACACAAATCCAATCACAACTGTGCGACTTGTAGCGATAGAAGGTGTTGAAGTTAATTATTAAACACTTGATCTTGTTTGCTATATAATCTTTAGCTAATGTTACATCTATGTTTTAGTTGCATCTACCCTATTCTCGAAAGTGTATGGATTATGCGGCTGGTTCAATACTTCCAGTTGATAACTTAATATGACTTCTTCCAGTTTCTCTCCCATTTCATCTGAGTTCTTGCTGTACCACCATATTGATTTTGCATTTGAATCCATTGCATAAATTAAAGCTTTATCCATATACATATATAGAATATTCTTCATTCTGTCTATATGTATCTCTACGTCATCCATGTATTGGAAATAATGGTTGCACAATGTAAACTCTAATCCCTTAAACTGCATTTAAGTGCAGTTTACGTACTCGTCACACACTTGTGTTATCTTCATGGCTTGAATACTCCGATTATTTATTAGAATAAGTGTCTTTGGATTTTCCCCGTCAAAAATTGCCCTAGATGTTATTGGCATATGCACGGGTTTACCTTTTAACATATAAGGTCTCTGTATACACACAATATCCAAAGACATTTCTTCAATTAGTTTGCAAATTTCGATCATCACAATCTTTAATCGTTGAGCATTTAACTGACCAGTTTTCAGCCTATATGCTTCTCCCATCAACATATTTGTGTAGTCTGCCATTATGAATGTTCATTTTGGGACCTATCCTCTTTTTTATTTCAGTTGAAGCCATCTTGTCCATAATTGGTTCGAGAAATCAATCTATCAAAACACAGTTTATATAACGAGCAATTCTTCACTCCTGGACATGGAATTTCCTTCTTATTGTTCTTGTTTGGATCATTGGTATATATATATTATTCTTTCTGTATAAACGTGGCACACATATCGGCACTTGTTCCTTTTTTGCGCACTCCTTCTTAGTATGATCTTGTTCACCGCAATGAGAACAAACTATTTTATCTGTTGTACAATGTTTGGTAACATGGTCAAAACTCTGGCATTTCATACACCTTGAAATGACTACATAATCCTTTACATCCACTGCCTGAAAATCTACATATATCCAGCTCTTCTGTAAGATCATTTTCCTTAGTACAGGTGTTGCATCTATTACATGATGAACTGTGTTCCTATTCCGGGGACGTGCTTTGAATCTAAAATTAAGTTGCTGATTAAATTGTTCGCAACTTATTTCTCTTTCAAATTTTTTTCGTATACGTTTCTTTTAATAACCTCATCTTTTTAATTAACTAGAATGTCGCACAATATTAATAATGGATTCCTCTTTTTTAAAATTTCAATTTTTAAATCCTTACCTTTTAAACTTTCACTTTGTATGATATTTTCTGCATCCTCTTTCGTATCTATTTCTATGTTTAAATTTTTCTCAGTAGTACGAATATTACTTATCCTAATTTTCTCCTTAACTGGGTTCAAATTAGTAGTTACTATTTGCTGCACCTCAGTTGTGTTCTTTCCTTTTTGGGATGATAGGAATAAAACGTGTTTCTGTTTCTCGAGAGCATTGTTTACTCTCTCTGTGTTATTATCTACTTTGCCTTTTGCTACCACATCTACATAGGACATGGTAGGCATCTGCTTTACCTCACTCTTTAATTTCAACTCGGTTTATAACCTTACATAATCCAATCTCAAATCTTCATGTATATTGGAGATTTTTGCGAGTAATGTGTTTACTTTGGTCTTGTTTGGTACGGAAATTTTATCAGCAACAACTACGGAACAAATTTCTGCAACCAAATCAGCTATTCTGATTTCTTCCTTATGCTTATGTTCTCATTATTACTCTCTTTCTTCTTTATATTTCCAGCTACATTATCAGGTGACCTCACCAACGATGATCTTGGCTTAAAGACATCTACTTCATGTGTCTCCTCTTCTCCTCGCTTCGTAATCCCTCTGTCTCTATTTATTTTCTCCATGATCCTCTTCGCCAATAGTGCTAATAACAGCACTATTGCCCAGGGTCGGGGGACGAGGACCCGGGAGCAGTCTGGCACAATATAAGGGCCGCGTACACATGCAAGACACCCTTTCACGCATTAATAGCTTAACTGTACGCTCACTAGGGCAAGGGGTTGCTGCCAGACTCCGACCCCAGACTGTACATCTACAATGTTGAGCAAGGTCTACCAGGGTAAAGGCCAAAGCCCAGATACCCCTTTTGAATCCCAGGGATAGCTCCGGCCGAGTGGCCCTCCATCCGTGGGGGTTTCCCATGAGGCCAATGTCTAGAGGCTATAAAGGCCCCCGCTTACGCGGAGAAGGAAGTGGATACGCCACTTACGCGCGTCATCCCCGAAGGGCGACTACCGATAACCTCGGTGGGGCCGATAGCAATCTAGCATGCCGTCTACCGGCTCTCCTGGGCGGCACCGGATGACATTGAGGCGTCTCACAACCCCGGCTGCATGGAAGACCACACAGTCGTACCCTATCTTTCATGGGTATCGGAAACCACTGCCCCGTTGAGACCAAACCAATCCGAAGGGCTCCCCAACAAAAGGGGCTCGAACGTTCGGCCCGACGTACTTCTAGTAACGTTAGAAGTACCATGAGAGCTAAGCGTCCGCAACGCCCGCACCACGGTAGCTGAAGGGGTTGAAACCCCTCCCCTACCAGAACCCACAGGATAGGTGACGAAATCACTTTGTGGGCAGCTTCATGGCACTGTTGCCCTCATGGACACACTCCTTAGGTTTGCCACAGTTTACCGGCCTTCCAAGGTGGACACAATCCAGTCCGTGACAATCGCACTGACTCCCCTGCTCTCTCCAGAGATTTCCGAATGATGCCTAGAGTCATATTATTAAAGTCACCTTCAATGTCCAGGAAAACAACCATGGCGAGTTCTCCACAGCCCAGTGCCTTCCTAGTCTCAACACAAGCTGATGGAGCACCATTTCCGTTCTTTTACCCAGCCAATAAGCATACTGATGGGAGTATATAGGCCCGTCCACCAGTTCCCCATCCCTCAGAAATCTATCCACGAGTCTTCCCAGAGCCTTTAACAAAAGTGGTGTTGGACCGATAGGACGAAAATCCCTAAGCCTGCGATAGGATTGTCCACCAGGCTTCGGTATAAACATCACTTTGGACTGCCTCCAGAGGCGAAAAACATGCCCCATAGCCAGACAGGTCCTGAATATTCTCACTAAGTGTGCTGAAAGTGTGAGCCCTCCAGTTTAATTGAACTTGGATCTACTATAGCCCCACGATTTCCTAGGGATAACTTAGATCCACCCAGGCAGAACCCCGGATGGTGGGTAAGACTACACACTCTGGGAGGTCGTTAGGTATCTCAGAGGCTCCGTTAGCGACACATCTTCCCATGTTCCATGCACCCTATCGGCATAGATAGCATAACACTAAGGTGAGGAGTTGGTTCGCTGACTCCATCTGGTTATTCAGAGTCAGGCCTGGCTCAGCGTGTCACTAGTCCACCGCCGCTGGTCAGATGCCGGCTATCCATCACCTGCCGACGCATACGGTATCTGCCCATGGTCCAGGTTCAGGGGCTTGCGGGTTTTTGGGCCGCTCCAGAGGTCCATCGCTGCGGACTAAATATGATAGTATCTGTTATCCATTACGTCGGCGCTTGCAGGATTGTGTTCCGGCAAAATTTTCTCAAAGCGTTCCCTGAAAAGTTCACCGGTTATTTTCTCATAATAATCATACATTTTCTCTGATTCAAAAATAAGTGAACCATCATCTAAGCACCCACCATCACTTCCTGTGTGTAACACTTTAAGTTTCTTTCCATTCCAGCCAGGATTTCAAACCACAGGATTTGTCGGAAAGAATTCTTTTTTTTTAATCCAGTAGCTGTATGGGCCATCGGTAGCATGTTCCTCATTGATCCTAACTGCATCTGAATAGTAT
The DNA here is from genome assembly GCA_030765065.1 of Deroplatys truncata. Classification (NCBI taxonomy): domain Eukaryota; kingdom Metazoa; phylum Arthropoda; class Insecta; order Mantodea; family Mantidae; genus Deroplatys; species Deroplatys truncata. The sequence goes on from CM060990.1 coordinate 377,082,818, forward strand.
ATCGTTTTGGTTTATTTTATTTTTATATATACGCATGGCTACCAAATATTTGTGATTCCTAATTGCTTTGGTTATCCTGTCTATTATTATGTTTACATCTCTGTTTCTGAATTCACGAAACCCATTTCTAAGAGAAGGAGTTTGTGAAATATTGGCATCTTGAAGTCCGGTAAATCTGGATCATTATTGACTGCATCTAGCTTTGTCTATTGTTGGTGATCCGTTATAAAAACGTAGAGCATTGTCTTTAGATCGGTTAGCACAGTTCAGAAAATCGTCCACTTTGTAGAAGGGAGCTCTGGCTTATTTTAGCATCTTCGTTTCTTTAAATTATTTGCGAAGTCTATCACAGATCAATGAGAAACACCAACACCTCGGCAATGTGCTCCACCAAATACAAGATATCAACACCGGAAACTCCTCGAAAGTTTTGGCAGCACGCCACAGTAGTGCCATCTAGCGGTAAATCGTGGTTAAGTAATATGTTGACAACGTAAGCAATCAGCATATGAAAGAGTTGCAAAACTTACGAAAGATTTGGCAATGGAGAAAACATATATTGTTACAAATGAGAGCCCCAGCTACTGCGAAGCACACCTTATTTATACATAAATACAACACTTTTAAATACAACACTAAACACTAGTTTTGGCACACCATCGGAACACAACATAAATGATCCGCCGTATCACAGCTAACAACTGAACTGCTGATTCACAGCTCTCAAATGAACTCCACTGGCACTATCCGCCTTCACTGTCCAATTTTCACTTCGTAAATTCTTAACTAACTCAACTCCACTCACCCCCTCAGGGGCTCACCTTATGTGAGTACGGGTTTTTGGCGCACCCGGGGGTTCCCGAGCCAATCATCGCCATCCTCATCATTTCACCTCCGTCCGGTCGAGGTGGGTTCGTTTTCGTGACCGGGGGACTCAAGGTAGGCTCTCGTGCGTTCTGTGCATATCATCACATCTCGCCCTTCGCCATCGCTTCTGTCTTCTCTTTTATTTATGCACATTTCGCCACACGCCCATTCATTAACACGTCTCTTTTACTTCTTCGCCGGCCTACCTTGAGTGCGAAACGCCCACACACTTTTAGTTTCTTTTAACCTTTTATGTTAATCCTCTGTGGACACAGCCTGACGGATACCCGCGCACCGCGTGCGCAGCTGGGTGAGTGGGTAATGGCGACATCCCCACCACCCGGGGTCGTCATGTAGCGTATGTGTTCGTATCCGCTGTTCAACTGCAGTCCCGCGGGGGGGCCATTGCATGAGCTGCTGACTTCTGACGGCGATTGGGTCCCTCTGTCTATGTTCTGGGAGGTGTGACCCTGGGGTGAGTCTGGTATAGATAGGCCACTCACCCAAGCCGGGGTAACGCCCGGGAAGTCAGAGCCCGAGGTCGGAGACGGTTGCAATGGTGGAGGATTTTTTTCGCTATGGAGCACCCTTTCTCCATTATAAATAACAAGCGCCGAAAAACTTTAGTAACAGAAGTAGCACCGCCAACAGCTGGTTGTTACTTAGTGATTACCCGTACAGAGGAGGGGCAGTCATTCGAGAAGGTAAACCCTTTTATCATCCAGAAGGGCATTGACCCAATTGCTGGTCCGGTTCTTTCCTGCACTCGGCTTCGTAATGGTTCGTTGTTAGTTCAAAGCAAATCCGAGGCACAAAGTAAGTCCTTGTTGAGAGCCACGCTTCTCCACGATTATCCTATCCGTGTTGAGAAGCACCGCACCTTGAATTCTTGTAGGGGCGTTGTCACCACGCATAGCCTCGATGGTATATCGGACGAGGACCTGGTAGAATATCTTGCAGACCAGAAGGTGACAGCGGTCCATCGAGTGCAGGCCAAACGCGACGGCGTATTGGTACCCACTCGTACCCTGTTTATTACATTTGATGGCGTCGATCTGCCCACGAGCATTTCCGCAGGGTACGAACGGATTTCTGTGAGGCTTTATATTCCTAGACCTCTGCGTTGTTTTAAATGCCAACGTTTTGGGCATACGCAAGTCTCATGTAAGAGTGCCGTTAACATCTGTGCAACATGTAGCCAGCCCTCACACGAAGGTACCTGTTCAACAGCCCCCGTCTGCGTTAATTGTAAAGGGTCACATTCTGCTTCGTTTGCCGACTGTCCGCGGTACTTGAACGAGAAGGCGATCCAGGAGATCCGGGTAAAGGAAAAACTCTCCTTCGATGAAGCCCGGAGGCGTTACCATGCGCGCCAACCTTCACTCCTGCGATCTGGCACATTTAGTTCTGTTGTTGCCTCGCCAGTACCACGAGTAGATGCCGAAACTCAGACCTGGACCATGACTGGATTAAACGCCACTACCATCCGGGCGTCCATTAAAGCTACTGTTACCAAGCCCTATAAACCTGGTCCAAAGTCAATGAAGTCGCAAGCCGCTGAAAAGAAGCCCAAGCAGAAACTACGTAGGGAAGATTTTTTGAAAGACCCTCCGCGTGCGCGCGGTAACAAAAGTTCACCTTCTCCTCCTCGGAGGTCGCTGTCCCAGGAAGCTCCTGGGACAAGCCGCGCTCAGCGGCACCCCTCACCCATCGCCACCCAGAACCGATTCACGGCGCTTGAATCGGTTTCTGGCACTGAGCGCGTGGGCCCTTCCTCCGAGGAAGCTATGGAGTCTGACCAACTCCACACAAAAAGCCCGAGCCCAAAGGTTAAACAAAAGGTAATTCTAAGCCGCCCTTCTAAATAGTTTATCCCCTTTTTCTTAATGGCTATCCTGACCTGGAATGTACGTGGTGTACGATCGCATAGGGCGGAACTGCAACTTTTATTGCGTTCCCATTCGCCTATGGTCGTATGTTTGCAGGAGACTAAGCTTCGCCCTCACGATCCTTTTGATCTCCGAGGATATACTCCGGTTCGCTACGACCTTGAACCGGAGGACGGTACTCCTGCTCATGGAGGTATCATGTTGTTAGTGCGTAACGACGTTCATTTTAAACCTGTCACACTTACATCCGACTTGCAAGCTGTTGCCGTTCGCCTTCACTTACCCGGCTTTTTGTTTTCTGTTTGCTCTGTGTATTCACCTCCATCGTGTCCCCTCGCTCCCGCGGACATTCGAGCTCTCCTGTCCGCTCTCCCAACGCCATTTCTTTTGTTGGGAGATTTTAATGCCCATCACCCACTGTGGGGTTCGCCAAGCGCTTGAGCGAGGGGAACTCTTCTTTCCGACATTTTTTATCAGTTTAATCTTTCCATCCTCAATACAGGTGCACCTACTTTTATTTCTGATTCTTCTGGTACATTCTCTCACCTGGACCTTGCCATTTGCTCACTCCAGCTTGCTCATCGTCTTCAGTGGAACGTCGTCGCTGACACCTACTCCAGCGACCATTACCCCTGCATCGTTTCTCTTCTGTCGCACCACGTACAGCATTCCAGAGTACCTACCTGGATATTCGCAAAAGCCGACTGGAGCTTATATTCCAGCCTCGTGCATTTTGACGACCAGCCCTTCTCCGACATTAACCAACTAGTGCAGCACCTTACGTCTATTATTTTCTCTGCCGCCGAACGCGCAATAACCCGTTCATCCTCCCAACCTCGGCGGCCACCTGTTCCGTGGTGGAACGAGGATTGTCGGGACGCCGTTCATGCCCGTAGGACTGCACTTAGGGTGTTTCGGCGACACCCTACACTTGATAATTTGGTGACTTTTAAGCAATCGCGCGCCAGGGCTCGTCGCATTATTCAGGATAGCAAGAAGGCATCTTGGGCTCGTTTTGTCGAGTCTTTTAATCGTTTTACGCCTTCATCGATTGTTTGGGATAAACTTCGTCGCTTCTCAGGTAAAGTGTCACATTGTACTTTTCTGGCCTTCAGGTTTCTATTGCCACCATAGTGGATCCGGCTGCCATCGCTAACACTCTGGGTGCTGCCTTTGCAGCGGTTTCCAGTTCAGACCATTATTCCGCCGGCTTTCGCTCTATTCAAGACCGGCTGGATTCCGCATCATATACTTTTCGGTCTGCTAATGATGAATGCTATAACGAACTATTCACAATGAGGGAGCTGGAGCACGCTCTTAATTGCTCCAGGCACTCCGCTCCTGGCCCGGACGGCATTCATGTCCTGATGTTAAAGCACCTTTCAGCCGACAGTAAACTCTTTCTCTTACAGGTCTATAACCGTATTTGGCAAGACGGCATTTTTCCTTCCGTTTGTCGCGAAGCCACCATTGTCCCTATTCTTAAGCCTGGGAAGGATCGCCAACTACCTTCCAGCTACCGCCCTATCTCCCTCACCAGTTGCATTTGCAAGGTGATGGAGCGCATGACCAACGGGCGGTTGACATGGTGGCTTGAGTCTCAGAAACTTTTAGCGAACGCTCAGTGCGGATTTCGTCGCTATCGCTCTACCGTCGACCATCTGGTGTCCCTGTTGACGCATGTTATGAATGGATTTCTGAGAAAGTGTCAAACCGTGGCTGTGTTTTTTGACCTGGAGAAAGCTTATGACACTTGTTGGAGGGGCGGCATTTTACGTACACTTCATGCATGGAATATCCGCGGTCGTCTTCCCATATTTCTTCGGGAGTTCATGACGGACCGCGTCTTTCGTGTACGTGTGGGCTGGGTTTTATCTAGTCGTTTTATTCAAGAGAACGGAGTACCGCAGGGCTCTGTACTCAGTGTCACACTTTTTGCGATTGCTATCAACCCCATTGTTGATTGTATTCCACCTGGCATTTCACCGTCCCTTTCTGTTGATGATTTTGCCATTTATTGTAGTTCACGGCGGACCTGTCTACTCGAACGCCGTCTCCAGAGCTGTATCGACCGTCTCTACGCCTGATGTAACGCCAACGGCTTTAATTTCTCCGCCGAGAAATCCGTCTGCATCAACTTCTGGCGCCGGAAGTATTTCCCTCCGCCCTCTCTCCATCTTGGGCCAGGGATACTTCCGTTTGCAGACGAGGCGAAATTTTTGGGGTTGATTTTTGATAGGAAGTTGTGTTGGACCTCGCACGTTTCCTTTTTAAAAGCAAAGTGTGACCATCCTCTTAATATTTTACGTGTTTTAAGTGGCACATCCTGGGGAGCTGATCGGACCGTCCTTCTTCGCCTTTATCGCTCTTTGGTCCGATCCAAGCTTGATTACGGGTGCATAGTTTATTCGTCGGCACGTCCATCTGTGTTACGTCGATGGAATGCCATTCACCATCGTGGCATAAGAGTCGCTACACGGGCCTTTCCAACTAGCCCTGTACCCAGTCTGTACGCAGAAGCTGCAGAGCCTCCGCTGTCCTTCCGGCGTGAGATGCTTTTGTGCAGCTATGCTTGTCGCTCTCAAGCTTGCCTAACCACCCGTCCTTCGATGTATTTTACGGGGATTCGCTTGATCGACAATATTTCGTTAGCTCCTCTGCATTGCTCCCTCCAGGGGTTCGATTTCGACTGCTACTTCGGCATTTGGACGTTACGCCAGCGCCGGCCCTTACCCGAGGGGAAACGCGTTTTCCTCCATGGTCGCGCGCTGAGGCCCACATCCACCTTGGGCTGACGTCGATGCCGAAAAATGCGACCCCTGCTTCTGTTCTTAGATCCGCCTTTTTAGAACTACAGGCGCAGTTCGGGGACTGTCATTTTATATATACCGATGGGTCTAAGACTGATGTTGGAGTAGGATGTACCTTGTTTTTTGTGTACAGAGTTTTACTTTTCGTTTACCTCGACAATGTTCAATTTTTACCGCCGAACGTTTTAGCATTTATCAATCCGTTTTATACATTCAGCGGCACGACTTACGGCACTGTTTTATTTGTACGGACTCTCTGAGTGCCCTTCAGAGTATTACTGCGCTGTACAATTACCACCTACTCGTACAGCGCATACATGACCTGCTCCACTCGCTTGGTGTCTCTGGCATCAGCGTGTCCTTCATGTGGATTCCAGGTCATGTGGGCATCTCAGGTAATGAGTCTGCCGACGCCGCTGCCAAATCGGCGATTTTAATACCCAGATTTTTTACCTCTGTTGTTCCCTCGTCAGATTCGTGTGTTGTTTTACGTCGCCGCATCCTCTCGCGCTGGCGCGATGAGTGGACGGCCCTCCGGGGGAACAAGTTGCGGGAGGTTAAGCCTTTCCCGTTGATCTGGGGTACCTCTTCTCGTTCTTGTCGTCGGGAAGAGGTAATTTTAGCTCGTCTACGGATTGGACATTATGTTTTTAGTCATAGGTATTTGCTCAGTGGTGACCCGGCACCACTCTGTGGGCAGTGTGACGTGCCCTTAACGGTGCGTCACATTTTAACAGAGTGTCAGGTTTTAGCTGCATTGCGTGCTCGTGTGGGTCTGCCTGTTGGCCTAGCCAACGTTTTGGCAGACGACACGCATGCTGTGGAATGTGTTTTACGTTTTATTCATGACAGTGATTTTAATCTGCGCATTTAATGCGTTGGGCGTCTGTTAGCTTCGTACTTTTATCCTGTCTGTTTTTTATGGGAACTCTTATCCCCAGTGGACATATGGCGCTCATGTCCCTCGCATTCTACAGTTCCTGACACGTTTTAATCCTTTACTGCCTATGCTTTTAGTGTGTTGGTTTTTCAGATATTTGTCTTGTTCTTATTATTGTTGTTATTGTTATTATTGTTGTTATTGTTATTATTGTTGTTATTGTTATTATTGTTGTTATTGTTATTGTTGTTATTGTTATTATTGTTGTTATTGTTATATTTGTTATTGTTATATTGTTAGTTTTAGCTTTTTGAACATCGCGGGTTTGTGTCCCGTTTTTAAATATGCGGTTCTTTTACCTGTTTTATAGTTTGACCTTATCTTTTATACACTGTAAGGGCGCTGATGACCATAGCAGTTTAGCGCCCTTAAACCGCATATCATCATCATCATCATCATCACAACTCCACTCACTAGGCAGAGCAGTACGCTATATAGGCCCCACATACAAACAGGAATTTTCTAAAAAAAGGAGGCTACTAGAACATGCCGAAAGGAATGTTCCGGAAAGGGGAAGTGGCACATAAAGGCTATTGTTTCCCTGGCGGTCTAAGGACTCACCCAGGTGCCGAGCCGAGGGGGGGGGGAGTTTACCATTGGCGCTTACCGGCAGGTAGCTTCTAGCGTGCGGTCACACTGCTCCCACCTCAGAGATGGTCGCCAAGAACAGCACTGTCATAACAGAATAGACGGTCTAGGTGTATTTATGTTAAACGTTTGGTTATAGAAGTTAGGGAAATTGGGGCTGCGTTTTTTAATGTCTTTCTTTGTATTTTTGTAGTTTATGTTTTGCTTTATTTCGTTTTATTATTATATATGAACAATTCTTTGGGTATATGTAATTTGTTTATAATTCATACTAGAAATAAAGAACCATAGATTTGGAATCTACGACCCGGTTTATGTTACTAGGTATCGAGGCGAAGTATTTCAGGATTTTATTTATTTACTTTATTTACATGTCCACCACCATCTTCCCTCGAGACAGATTTGAGTGCGGTAGACATCATTGATACCCTTCACAACGCGGTACGGTTTTGGACATGGTTGTTTAAGGTTGTCGCAAAGTCCCTTGATTCGGGTAGGGGGATACAACCACACCAGATGACCCTGCTAGAAAACTTCGCTTTTGACGTGCCGGTCGTAACGGGTCTTCATCCGGTCGCCTGCCACCTGGATGTGTTGACGGGCCATCTCGTGCACATCATGAAGTCAGTCCAGGAGGTTCTCCACATAGTCGATTGCCTGTTGTTCTGCACAAAAGGGGCTCCCAAACATCAGGTTCACGTGGAAGACGCACCTCCCTTCCGAAGAATAAGCCGACTGGTGTAATCCAGGTGTTTTCGTGCGTTGACGATCAGCAAGACAGCAAGTAAAGCGGCACCCTGACACCCCAGTCAATCGTGGTGATTGACCAGGACCATCCTTGAGTGTTCTTCAAGAGTCTTAATATACCGCACAAGAATACGTCTGACTGCATCTGGAGAGGCGTTGTGCGCGTCTTGTGCACTCCAAATCTCTCCAGTGCTTTCTTCATTAGGTTCGACTTGAAGTTGGTGCTCTGATTGGTGTGTAGTTTTAACGATATCCCAAGGCGGCAGAACAGTTGTTCCACAAGGTAGTCCGCGATCGTATTGGCCCCCTCGTTAAAATGGCGTAAACCTCCGACCACATGGTGAAGTAATCCATGACCACAAACAGATACCTTCATTACCCTTGTCGGACAGAGGAAAAGACCCAGCTATGTCAATGGCGATTCAATTAAAGGCTGCTTCCATATTCTCTTGCAGCATGCGACCCCGGCTCCCACTCTGTGGGTCGCGGCTCGCAGCACACACATGACATTGGCGGCACCTCCACTCATCATACTTCCTTAGTCTCAGCCAGTAGTACTTTGTCGGAGCTTGTCAATCGTTGGGTTGGGTCCAAGATGTCCTGCCAAAGTCCCCGCATGTACATCCTTCAAGACTACAGTCACCTTACTTCGGGGAACCATAAACTGCTCTCTGAATAAAACGTTTTCCTTAGTCTTCAGTGAGTTCCACTGGGTCCAGTAGGAGTTATACACACATTACTCCTGGGTGCGATATCTTCCCAGCCTGGCATAGTACCTGCCTCCACTTCTCCCAGGTGTGGCACCAAGTTGGTTTCCGCCAGCTGCTGTCTCCTCAAACCTGCGTTATTCCAGCCATATGCAGAAATCGCCGAAATCACACGGACATCTGCGGTGCGCTCCTTTTCCTCCACTTTAGTGCACTGGCCGCACTCTTCTCGGCACGGTCTTCTTGACATGCCATCCGAATTGGAGTGAATCCTTCTTCGGTGTTGTTCAGATGTGAAGTATTAATCTTGGAGCCTCTGGACACAAAAGGATGGCTGGCCCTCCAGATCCTTAAAGCTCAATAACCAGGTGAGGGCGGAGTGGTCAGCCCTTAGTTGGTATGTCTGTCCGTAGAGGTGCTTGTGGAAGGGTTCCAGCGCCTTCACTACTGCAAGTAGCTACCGCCGGATATCGAAATTCTTCTTTTCCGCGTTGAAGAGCGTCTTGCTGTAGTACACTATTATCCGCACCTGCCCATTCTGGTCCTGGGATAGTACAGCTCCAATACCATTATCGCTGACCTCTGTGTCCACGATAAAATCGCCGGTTGTGGAAAACTTAAACAGACGCACTGCAGAGTGCTGACTTAGCTGCCTGGAACGCGCTTCCGGCCTCTTCTGTTCACATGTAAGGCCGTTTTTCTACCGTCAGACTAGCGAGGGGCTTCGCGATGTTGGAGAAGCTTCTAACATACCGGAGGTAGTAGTTTCAGAGCGTCAGAAGGCTGCTCAAATCTGGTTTATCTTTCGGGCAAGGCAATCTCTCACAACCCGAGACGTCTGTGGTTCCGTGGCCATCCCATTTGGTGGGACTATTTGGCCCAAGTAGTTAACTTTCTTGCAGAATAGTTGGTACTTCTCTGCGTTCAGCTTCAGGTTGGCTGCCTGTGGTCTCCGTAATACCTTCGTGTGGTGCTTAGTAAGGTATTTAAGGTGCTGCCCATGAAGATGATGTCGTACAGGATTAGCAGACAGGCGTAAGTCAGCCCCCACATCACGGATTCCATTAGGAGTTGGAAATTGGCTGGCGCATTGCAGAGGTCAAAACCGTAAATTGTCAAAGCCCTGCCTATCGATAAGGCAGTCCTTTTGCTGTCTCTGGAATATAGAACCACTTTCCGGTGTCCCGATTTCAGGTCCAGGGTCGAGAACCAATGTGATCCAGCAAGGGTGTCTAGGGTACCGTCAATCCGCGGTGAGGAAAAACTGTATCTTTCGGTTTGACAGCATTCAATTTCCTATAACTCACGAAGAAGCATAGTTAGCCGATCGTTTTCTTCACCAGGATTACAAAGGATCATCAGGAGCTGTGGGACCCTTCGATAATCTCCCTAGATCTCAAGTTCTCCAGCATGTCTCGTACCTCCGCTTTCTTTGCCAGAGAAACATGTCTTTGTGGTTACCGCATATGTTGGGATTCCCGGGTGGAATATTCGGTCGGTGCGGCCGTAATCGCCCTCCCCTTGTCGGAAGGCAGGCTGGTATTGTCTACGTAGATGCCGTACCCTCTGCAGTGGTGCCGTGGTGATGGTCGACCGCCCTATTCAGCAAGTCCTCCAGCCGGGGCCCCAGATCTTACGACCTTGCTAGCTTCTGGAATCCGTCGCACGGCGACACACTCGCAGCTAGTTGGCATTTCCCCGGCTCGATTAGGGCTTAAATGTCCTGAATCCGTGTTCAATGGATACATCAATCTCACAGATACTCCTTCCTGGCAAGGCAACAATGGACTGGAAACACATACGCCAACCAATGGTGTCTCCCGTTCAAAAATCAGGTTCACTGACCGCTGATCTGCCAGATGGGCCTTCACAACCACCTCGAATTTCCCGAGCAAAACAACATCCTCCGTTAGGATCACCTTGAAGGTCCCTGGACGTTCGTTAGAGCTCTGGAGTGTCATCAGTTCCCTTATATCCAGCCGTCCGCGACGAGACTGTCATCTGTTTTTCTGTCCAAGCCACGCACCGTAACTCGAAGGGGTTATGATGACTGCCGAGACGTGCTCCTCGCCACGCCGGTACTTATTTGTTTTCCGCCTGCTCGACGGCTTGGTGTGCACAATCTTCAGTAGCTATCCTATCTGGTCATACTCTCAACACACACTTCTTGAAGATCTTCGTCGACGTCCCTGGGTTGATCCTCTATCTCCGTCATATCGAATACTCCTGGTCTTCAGGAATGTGCCGTTGTTACCTTGGCCGCCTCCATTGTCAACCAGATTGTTAGTGACGCGTGGATGGTTTTGTATTCGCCTAGAATCAGACGCAGTCGTTTTTTTAAGAATATCCCGAGTCATTGCATAACATCGATAACATCGCTAGAGCCAAAAGAATGGTGTCTCTACACTTCCAGAGTATAAAGTGCCGGAAGATACATGGCAAATAAGACGTGGAATATCGTAAATTGTTTTCACAAAAATCATTGGCTTAAATCACGTATTTCAATGAAATCTACACATCTGTATGTTTCGCTTTATATTTCATATGGTTTACCGGTAATATAAAATTATGCAGGCTTCACAGAATGAAGAGGAGTCCAGAATCTATTCCTTGAAATTTCTAAATGTACATTTTATTCCACGGGAAAATATTTAAACATACCAAATTTTAATCAAAATTGTTAAAATCAATGTTGCCAAATTAAATATAATATTCCCACCTAAAAGTTAGTTTGGGTGGTTACTTCATGAAAATCATTGTCGTATTCCCGGAGATATTGAAATTAAATGCAATATTTGGTATTTATTGGTCTCGCTTTTAGCTCTTCCTCCCTGTCACCGTGTGCACAATAATACACCAGGGCCAAATTCAACTTCAGTTTGCTGCTGGCAGGCTGAGGTTCAGTCTGAGTGCGTTTTCTGCGTGCCCACCCTCAATATGTTTATTTTCTAAAATGCTCCTTATGCCCTAAATTGCTGTTAATGGCATACTCTTGCCTCTAAAATAGATGTACAATGCTCATGTATATAGCAAAATCTCTAAAGTAGCTATGACTATAATAAAATTTTGCAAATGCAATTAATAATCACTAGGGCTGCTATACCGAAATCGTTACATCTATTTAGAGGCGTCCTATAGTTGACTGTTTACAACGAGAGATACCTGTACAGTTAAGTCAAGTGTATCGCCGCACAGTGTTCACGTAGACGAAATGCCAAAGGAACGGGTAAGAAAGTCAACAACGCTGCAAAACTAAATATTGGAGCATGGGGAAATTTTTTTCTGTATTATTAATGAAAACTTTTATTGCAAACCGTGGAATATCACAATTGCTTCTGTGCATAGTAGTTCGAGTAATGTGCGAAGACATGTGAACACAAAGACATAAGCGTTGTGTTGAAAAATGTGAGGATAAATTGGAACAGCAAGATAATGATGATAACTGAGTAGTCGCTTAAAGAGGCCATGCACGCAGGCTCCAGAGCCCATTGCTACAGTAAGAGTCACCTCCATCAAATCAAACGTTTAATGAACTATGCACGGCATTTATTTCTACCGATATTCCGTTTATATATGCTACAGGATACGAAGTTGCGGTTGTAATTCATTGCGAGAAACTGTCATACAATCTTATCCATGTGCACACTGTGACTTAGCGTTTTACGTTAATGATTTAATAAAGACATTTCAGCTCAGTGTCAGTCGTATATGCTATAACTTACATACAGTATTGCAGAAATCAAGTACATGTTCACGAGACTTAGTAATTCTTCTTTATAGACTGCACCGCGCGCGGTCAATGTCAGCCGTTATCGCTACACCGTTACCTTCCTATTCTATAGGATCTTTTCCACGTAGCGACTTCAATGTCAGAGCCCTAAGAATCACTGTATATAGTTTTCCCTAACTAGTGTCTGGCGTGCCTTATTTGAGTATCTTCTATCGTGTATATTATATCCTATATTGTAAATACTTTAGATTCTGTAGCTTTTAAAAACCTTTAGGGACGAATGCATGTTCTTGATCGCATGTTACATGGAATGTGTGTGTGTGTGCGCGCGTGCGTTTGTGTAGGGCCATAATTGAGGTTGTATGAGCAACCCTCTTTGTTTCCCTGTTGTGTGTTCTGAGCTATTAGGAGTGTTTGTATGAATTCTTATAGAACAAAAGCAATTTCCCAAATATTATCTGTAATACTTTTCTGATGCTATAGGGCATTCATGAATGGATTTTTGTGATTACTGTTAGCTATATTCTTGGTCTGTTGTCGAGAAATGCATCCGTATAAGGAAAATAGTGATTTCTTCGACCCTTATAAGTCTTTGAGTAAGAAAAATTTGCAAGTAAAATTACCTAAACTGCTATACATGTATGATGTAAAACGTATTGTATGGAGTACCTGTGTTTTGGACTGGGAAAGGGAGAAACCTAATTGGTGAAGCTTGAAGGAGCTTTAATAAAAAATAATACTGTAAATGGTAATATTAATCTATATTGATTTTAAAAAAGTGCAATGAAATATTTACATGATGATTGTTCAAGGGTCATGAGTGTTTGAATCAAATGCAAAATAAATAACAATTTAATTGCATTATATATAAAGTTTAACATGTACAATAAGTGCATTAGGCCTAATACACATTTTATATGCAGTGGGTGAATATGTAATCGCTTAATCACGTTGCATTTTATCACATTATAGCGAATGAGGGATACTTTACCGATGAAACCACACTGCCATCGTCATTTCATTGTTACTGGATAGCATTTGATATAGAGTAAGTGAATATTGTAATCACTTAACCACTTCACATTATTGTGCATTTCAACAACGAGAGTTACTTCCAATGACTTCACACAGTCATTGTCTTATTAGTATTATTGAAACATTGAAATGCTTATCTCTCGTACATTTCATATAGAGAGTTGAATATGAAATCACTTAATCACTTCACATTGCGCTCCATTGTATCCATGATAGTTGCTTTGCCGATGTCAGTTCGTGTTCATTGTCTTATAGATATGATAGAAAAGTGTCATTCACTGTTGAATGACACTTTTGATATATCTTCTTCTAAGAAGAAGAATGCTTCGATTTTAATACTGTGAATAGTGCATGATGATGAAGATAATGGTGTGTGCGTGTTTATGCTGCTGCTGGAGAGTTTCATATTAACTGAAGATTAATAAGGATGATTACAAGCTGGCGCCTGTCTCCTTAAATGTCGTCCTACTGGGTGTGCGTTATAGGTATTAATGGTTGTAGAGAAGAGGGATTGGTGACTTGTTCTCGAAACTGAGTCTCCGTCTTGCTTGTGTACAGCTTTGATTGGTGAATTAATTATGAACAGACACGTTTGGTGTTGTCGATAATGTCTGTATTCCCGATATTGGTGATTGCCGTAATAGTTGTCGTGATGCTTGATTAGGTGAAAATATTGGTCGCGCTGGCGATTCGGTCTGGTCTGGTCTGTTGTAAAGGGGAATTATGCTGGAGTAGGGCCTGGTGGAGGTAATTGTGGGGTTAGCTAGATAACAAGAATGGTTGTTGCCAAATGTTGTTGAGGTCGGCAATAATGCAGTTGATGGTGATGATTATGATATAAGCTGCTGGCCTGAATTTCGTAGTATACTTGAGAAATTGTATCGTAATGTAGCGATCGTATGAGATGGTTGCATTATATTTTGGGCGGCATTATTACATTGCATACCTAAGAAATATATAAAACATATGTAATAGAGAGGTGTGGCATTTTATATGTCTCACATGTGTATAACGAAACTTGTGATAAGCTTTAAAACATGCTAATTTAGTTAGCTTAAGAAATTAGGCAACTCCCCTTTTAAATATATTAATTCAAAAGCATTTTGCTTAGGAAATATAGTCAGCAAAAGTATAAAAGGAATATGTGCTGTTAAACATTTTTCATATAGCAGATATTCACTTAAGATATAATCAAATCGGTTTGTAATATATTTTAAGATGCAGTTGGAAAATGTTGCCATTATGATTCAATTAGGAAAGCTGCATGAATAATTATAATAAATGATGTAAATAGCTATTCAAACTATGTAATTATTCAGCAACAAAGTGATTATAATTACCATCGATATATTGTAATATGTTAAAAATATGTATATGCAAAATAAAATAAATAAATTGTAGATACTATGTGATGCAATAACGAAAACGTTTAAAAATTGTGCGAGCACCGCAAATAATATAAAGGTGTAAAACCTTAGGTAAAATGAGCTTTGACTAAGCGCAATTGATGCAGGCGCATCAGTTTTCTTCAAGACTAAACATCTACATGTCTCTTGCAGTGATGATGATTATGCATACATTTAGAACGCAGGTTTAAGCGAAGTAGAATATATTATAATAATAATAATAATAATAATAATAATAATAATAATAGCAACAAGTACCTTTCACTCTTTGGATGAGTTGTAAATTATGAAATTATCCTGTGGAAATTCAGGTGTTACAGGTCTGCCCCTTTTTCTCAGTTTTTTGTTGGTTTTTATATGGGAGCTGCCTAGGGTTTTTTTTATTTTTCCTTATATATGGACTCTGTTTTTCTTCTTTCTTTCTTTCTTTCTTTGTTTATTTTTTCATAATATGTAGTTTTTTAACTTTCATCATACATTTTTTTAAAACCATCAACTTTTATACAATGTGTTTTTTTTACTCTATTTATTTTATATTTATGACAGATGCAGTAGGGTTTGTGTAGCTCATCAGTTTGTAACGTATGCAACTTTTGTTTGATTCTAGGGTTTCGGTACAACAGTATTAGTTGATAACCTCAAAGTGGGAGATAAAGGCCTGCATTGAGCGGATGAATCCGGACTGTATCAATTTCCACCGCTCCTGTCTCAAGAAGCCGAACCAGTCCGCCCTCTCTGCCACATTGCCGACATTCAATTTAAATATCCAGTGTAAAATTCCCGTTATCAACCAAATCACGCAGCGTTGGAAGGCCAGATTCTGTAAGCGAAACTCCAAGAGCTGGAGTTTCCAAAGGCACAGTTTCCGTGGGGCACAGTATTGCTATGTAGTTTCTGAGCATCATCCAGAAGACATCAACCTGCCGACAGGAGGCAACCAGGTGTTACAATGTATCAACTCTTGAGCAGAATGCACTTTAATTAGATTGTGTTCGTCTATGTCGCCAGGGTATTTCTGCTGTCGGCATGGTCTCGCTTAAGACTTCATAAGTCGTCTCCTGCCAATTGGTTGGTACATGTTTGCAGAATACATTCTGCCACATAATCTTCCATTCCCGACTATGCTTCTCTTCAGTCCTGGGGGAAAATGAAACAGGATTAATAGGCGATATTGGTTCCGGGTACACTCGAACCTTGAGATCTCATCGCCTGTGTCCATAATGCACTGAACATGAGTAAGAATGTGTTTAAATCCTTGGAGTAGCATATGAGAGTCATGAACTATTTCCCCCCATAACCCTTTATCGATGGAAGAAACATTTCTGCACAATGACTGGAACGGCAGTTTTTCCCAATAATGCCATATATTCCTTTGCGATGTCAACTGATCCACATCCACCTTTGGAGAGTGGCAAGCGTAGTTAAGACCTGCTCACACATAACAGCTAACTTGTCCATAAAAAGTAACCGGTAAGTTGCTCAAATTTCTGTGCATCATGTTTTGTAATCGGCCAGTATCTGTACTAAGTACCAAATTTTACTGAGGCCATAGGCATGTATATACCAAACGCGCTGCTGCAAATTCAAGATCCGTGTCCTCTCGAACGATAAGGAATTTCGTAAGTTGTTGACCCTCTCTCGCCAGTTAAAAACAACAGTTTATTCCACATTTCCCATGAAAGAGATACCAGCTATCCGTGTAGTGGTGGCATGTTGCATTCCCAAGGTATGGATTGGCCCTGGACAATTTCCTATTACCAGTAGTTCCGAGTTTGCTACGTTTAACACTACACCAGACACCCTCGTATACAGCTCCAGTCCACGGTGCAGTGCTGCATTATCATGATCATCAGCAACTACAATAGTCACATCATCAGCATAGGCGGTTACAATAAACTGCTCATAGTACACAGAGACCCCTATCAGGGTGTCTTGCAGCATCTGGAGTAATGGGTTTAATGAGAGGCAAAACAGCACCACTGATAAAGGGCATCCCAGACGCACTGACAGTTTTATGAATACTGGGATGGAAAGCCATTCGTTCCATAGCATCCGAGACTTCGCTGTTCTATAGAGCCCTTTGATAAGGTTAATAATCTGCACAGGGAGCTCTGCCTTTAAACATTATCAGAGATACAGATGGCATACTCTATCAAAAGCCGTTTTTAAATCGACACTAATCAAGGCCGCCAATTGATGTCCTCGTAGCAATGTATTAATACACCACGCAATTCCACTAGCGTAGCAATAATGTTCCTTTTGGACATAGCCGCTTGATTACAGTGTAAGAGTTCCGCATAAGCCACTTTTGTTCTGTTTTATAGTCAGCGTTCATCAGCATTATTGAGCGGCAATCGTTCAGTGTGTTCCCTAGAGATCTTCGAGAGAAAAATGATAATGCCATCCACAAAGGTGTTGCGAAAATAAGCTGTGTACCACAGCTTCTCACAGAGTTTCATCTCTGCGTCTTTATAATGGGCCAGCAAGTTCTACAGAATTCATATGCTAAGCAATCAGGACCCCGAGACATGTGTTTACTCGCGTGCATGACATCTAGCACTTCGCGTTCAATAATGGGGCTGGGGAGCATAATGACGGTTTTATGTGTAATCCCAGTTGGAACAGATCTTATGCTTAGCACACATATTGTCTGAGTTTTTCTCTGGTTCTTCCCGAAACAAAGTCCGGAAATTACCCGCTACAACTTGAAGTAGAGCTCTTGTCCCGAGCATGCAGTTCCAGTGGTAACATCTAGAAGTGTATATGGATAATTTTCACGCGCCTCGTTCCTCTCCTTTGCAAAATAATAAAAGGAGTGCCGTTCCTCGGCATGTACGTGTTGAACTTTAGCTCGAATTTGATACCCATCTAGGTGCTGTAATTGTTTCCGCCTAACAATTTCTTTCACCTGGTTTATCTCCACGTTCACATCGTAAGATTCTTGCTGCCTCAGGACCCATAGGGCCTCATTTTAGAACAGCAGCAACCTTTAACCGCGCCCGCGCCCGCAAAATACTGGTGTATTTAAAAAAAGCCACGCATTGCCGGATTAGCAGTTTGGATCCACCAAATTTTTTCCGGGGTGCACTTCCGAAAGATTGAGTATAATTGATTCCATTTAGCCTTAAACTGCTCTAAAACTTGAGTGATCTAAAATGGATTTATTGAGCTTCCAATATCCCCGTCCGGCAATCTCAGTACTGAGTTTTGGAAGTTGGAGTTGGCAGAGTACGGCATGATGGTCGCTAAACGCCAAAAAGGACACAAATTGGATGTAAAGAAGCAGCTATACCCGGAGACATATAAACAGATCTGTGAGAGATGCAGAGGTGTGACGAAGAAATGTAAATTCTAGTTATGGCCATATTTAATTTCCCAAGCATCCTGAAGCTGCAGCTGAGTCACTAGCTCTTGTACCATGATGCTGAAATTGGACGCTCTTTTTTGGTGCTTAGCATGCGGCGAACAATTAAAGTCACCGGCGAGGAAAATTACCTTCCCGTGCAATAAATGTGGGGTTAAATAATTGTGAAAGAACCGAAGAGGAAACCAGTTGGCAATTTTGACAAGGGGGACGCTATTCCTGCCGATCCGCCGTATTTGGGGTGGGCGTTATATCTGGTGCCGCACCATAATTTTGTACCAAGCGACCCACCATAATTGTAGCGACCCTTAGGGCACTTAGCCCCAGGAGTTGCTTAGAATAGGGGGAATATGTTCAGATGGTAGGGCTGGGCGATACCGGGATACAAGGCGCCATAGGGGATGTTCGGGTTTCTAGGGGAGTTAAATAAAACCCCAGGGTTATATAAAAAGGTAGTTACTATATTCTCAGATAACTAAGTTGGCGTTGGGGGCCCCTCGATAGAGGGGTAGCGGGCGTAAGGACTTAATCATATTCACACATTACTTACATGTAGAGTTCTCTTCAGTCTTGCTGATGCACAAGGTTAAATGTTAGCTTATTAGGGTGGGGAACGGGGACCTTTATGGACATAACCTCGATGTCGTTCGAGTATCGAAGAGAGTCGAACACAATAACTTACATCCATGGTCAATATATACGTTTCTGAGAGCCAAGTAAGCAACCTGGTGCCCTAAAAGCCAGTTCTTCATACAATAGGAGGGAAGGTACCGTGGTTCGAACTCCACACTGGATCACTACAATATCATAAAACCTGGATTTTCTTGGTGTAGTAAGCGTGTAGAAAAGCTTAGAGAACACGATACAAGCAAATGTCTCAATTCGAGTGTTTTGCCAAAAACACGTCAGTTGGTTTATAACTAGGCGAGGAAAAAGTAGCTAAACTCAAAGAAAAAGGAAAGATACGTTTGAAAAACAGAAATCTCATGGCTAGTATTATTGATACGATTTGCATTTAGCTAAAGGAGAAACAAAATTTAATTGCGTTTTATTTATGAGCGCTCTTACACTGCTGTGGTCTTTAGCGTCCCATTCTATATTGGGCATGAAAGATCGGAAATTTTGTTAACAGGCCTCTTACTAGGCTAAGGTTCTTTTACAGGAGACCACCGGATTTACTTCCCTGCCGAAAGAAGCCATGCTAAGGAGTTTTACACCCACAAAATCCATCGCCCTCTGCCGGGTTCGAACCCACGACCTCGGGAATTAGAGGCTAGTATGGTAACCACTACACCACGGAGGACGACACTAAAGGAGGCATAACACTTCGAGGAACGACGAAACGGAAGATAGCGTAGAATGAGGGCTGTTTCTAGAGACTGTTGATCTACTTTCAAATTATGATTCATTCTTAGGATATATCAAAAGGGATGGTGCCAGGAACTACGCCTGCCTAAGTGATTGCTTAGTAATGGTATATTGTAATATACCAAAATAATATATTACGATGTTTCTCTTCCACACTGCGACCACCGCACGGCGGCTCGCGCGTCGGCCGCGACAGCTCGGACTCCCGCCGAAACAGTTATAATATCCACACAACCGCCTCACGTTCTCGTACTTATAGTTAAAATTATAATGATAATAAGCGCATACCTTATCATAAGAGAGGTTGAAAATGTTGTCCTTCTCTATCCACACATTTCTGGCATCTTCTCAGGAAATTTTCATTGACATTGGAGAGTTAAATATCTGAAAATGTGTGAATTTCTTGCCTGATGTTTTTCTTTTGGTTATTCCAATGTATGGAGTTTGCTGCATACGCTTTATTTTTCACCTGATCATCAGAGTCAGGTAGATTTCTGCAATTGAATCTTGCGAAATGTCGATGATAGAGTAACTGACCCACGCTTAATATTTTTCTCTGATGAAGCATGGTTCCATTTACATGGCTATGTTCCGTCATAAAATAACAGATACTGAAGCACAGAGAAACCCGATTTTACACACGAGATTCGCTTGCATGACGCGAAAATTGATGTGTGGTGTGCATTATATGCACACAGAATAATAGGACCTATATTACCTGAACAAATAATAAATGCAGAGAGATACGGGAATGACTTGCCCGTGTTTTTGAACAGATGACCGACGTTGAATATTATTCTGGGCATTTCCAACAACACTTCTGCAACGTGCATAGTGCTAATGGATCAGTTTAAGAAAATTTTGAATATAGGGTAATTAGTAAACGATTATGGACCTCATGATCCCTGCTCTAAGTGCATGCCATTTTTATCTATGGGGGAACTTAAAAATGAAGTGTATACAACAAACTCCATACATTGGAAGAACTAAAAAGAAAACATCAAGAAGAATTCAGATATTGACTCTCGAGTGTGAATGAAACTTTCCCGAGACGATCCCAGAAATGTGTGGATGAAGAAGGACATTTTCAGCACCTCTTATGAGAAGGAACGCGCTTATCATTGTAACTCAAACCGTAAATATGAGAACGTGAGACGGTTGCATGGAAATTATAACTGTTTCGGCGGGAGTCCGAGCCGCAGAGCCGGCGCGCGAGCCGCCATGCGGTGATCCAGTGTGGAAGGAAAGCACTTTAAATGCAATGAAAACAATTAAATTAAGATAATTTTACTTTAGAGAGCAGCCAGTTACTGTGATGTCTGATGAAATATCAGATATAAGCCATCACGAACGAATGACTGTTGTAGCCCGATACATTTATGCAGGAGAGGATGTTCCAGTAGAGAGATTTATTTTCACAAGGAGTTTAATCTAAATGGACGTTCAAACTATTCTCAAAGCGCTGAAAGAAGCCTTGGAAGAAAGTAGACCAGGCACCAGAAGGTACACTACTTCTGAGCATAGGGCAATAGGTAGAGCCAGGGGCCCGTCCGCCAGGCAGTGGTAGTTTATGTCACAGCTGTAGACAGTTTACCAATGCAGTGTGGCTTCAATTATTCAAAGTGGATATATGATCTTGCGTTCCTTGCTGATTTGGCTTTGCATTTGCAAGGGAAACGACAGGTTACGACTCAAAGGTGTGATAAAATAAAGGCATTCAAAATAAAGCTTCAATAATATGCAAATATGCTTGCAAATAACAATACTTCCCACTTTCCAAAACTTGCCTCTCTTCTTGAAATTGATGTTCAGCACGATTTAAAAGAGTAAGCAAAAATTTCTGTTACATTGCAGGAACAATTTGAAATATGATTCCAGGGCTTAAAAGGTCTAGAAACACAATTTGATGCATTCCTCATCCTCAGTAAATGTTGATTCAGTTCCTGCAAACTTACAGTTAGGAATTATTGACCTACAGTGTGACAGAGAACTGAAAGATAAGTTTAATAATAAGGTCGACTTGGTTGGTTTTTACCACTCTTTTCCTCGTTTACGATTTCCTACCTAAAATGCTGCTAAAACCCTGTACATGTTCGGCACCACTTATATGTGTGGGCAGTTCTTATCCGGCTTGAAATTAAGAAAACGTGGACAGCAAACTAACCTCTTTAATGAAAATCTGAACGCAGTTTTCAGAATCAATGCAGCATGAAATATCGCCCCAAATATTCACAGTTAGTCAAGAGAAAAACATAACAACAAAAACTAAAATATTTAATTCAAGTTACACTTTCATTTTATTCCATTTGGTAATTGCTATACATTATTTCTGATCAGTTATATCTTAAGATTGTTCTTTTGTATTATAGATCTTGGGTTTTGTATTCCGAAATGTAATGTTGTTCCTCTTACGTTAGGTTTTGATCAGTTAAACGTGGAAACATCGCTTCTGTTTTATTTCTTCTGACTAAGTTGCTATACATATGTGTATAAAATAATTCTATTAATCAAATAGATAAACAAAGCGAAAATTGTCTACTCTAATTGTAACGTAGAACTAGGTGTGATAAATGCTGTAACAAATGGTAACAAATATGTCTGTAATTCCATGCATGTACTTTGTAATACTATAAATGTAGAATACTGGTTAACAATTATTAGACTTTCACGTAAGATAATTTGACCTGCCATGTGTTTAGTGCCGCTATCGATAAAGCACGCCACTGACGCAACCCAAGAGCCGCATTGAGACTCTCAGCTAACGGCGAGCAAGAGCAGAGCTCGACGGGGCAAGACCTGCCGGTGCCTGAACTAGACAGGCGTTGTATCTGTGTGCTTTGACGGGTCATCATCGATATCAGAGTAATTTAATGGATTACAAGCAAAATCCATGGGCAGGAACCCACCGATATCGTACTTCATCGCTACGTCCATTGTATCAGCTTGATTTTGGTCAGCGTATGTTCCAACCATAAACCTAATCCATTGATATCCGAGAGTTTTTGTGTGGTGCAGTTAGTGTACAATTTCATATAAGGAAGCTCTAAAATAGTTGCTGTTTTAAAAACCCAATGAAAGTATTTATATAAAGGTAAAAACTAAAGTCGCCTTCAGGAACTCCTGGGGTGTGGCGGTGGAGGTCTGTCTGTCTGTATGCTCAGTTTGAAAATATCACCAACGCAATGGAAGAAATCATTGGAGATGCAGATGATTCGAAAGTAAGAGGGAAGGAAAAGGAATTGTATTCCAAATGAAAGCCTTTGCACTTATAGCATGCCCTCTATCTTGCAATTCTTCAAATCATCGCTAAACCAAGAAAAACTGTTCAGAATCCAGACTTAGATATTTGTGAGCAGTTGATGCAATGGAACATATAGCTTTGGCGATAGCTGAAGTGAGAAATTACGTAGAGGCATTTGAAGCAATGTACAAACAGAACTGAGAACTTATGAGAAAAACTAAATATTGAAATACCAATGCCGCAAAAAAGGAAAGGGTCTGCTCTCTTAAACACTGATCCCATTTCAGAAAATGCTTTTTTACGTTGAAACAAAAAATCTCACCATTTTCCTTATTATCCTGTTCTTGATGTGTTAGTCGAAGATCTAAACGATGCATTCACACAAGAAACCAAACATATTTCTGCTGTTAGAAAAATTGTGGGTCTGAATCTGGGTCCAGACAAGTGGAAACATGAAGATGATGACATTATCCACAAACGTTTTGGTATGTATGCAGAAGAACACAGTGCAGACATAAATCTTTTGAAAACAAGAAACCATCGGGATTTTCCTCCAAATAATGGTGAAGAATGGTTTTCCCGGCTCTTAGAGTTTCAAGCGGGAGAAACGTACAGCAATTTTAAGATGTTTCTGAGAAAATTTGCTACGGTACCAATTCCTGTCTGTAAGGTGAGATAGGATTCTCTAAGCTTCACAGATTAAAAATTAAACTACGATCCACTATGAAGCAAGAACATCTGGAGAAATTACTACCACGATCTATGGAACAAAAGCTAACAATAAAGGTCATTTCAGAAAAAAAGTATTGAAGAATTAAAAGGATGCTCCATTTTCAAATGAAAATGTAACTTTAAGTGAATTAGATACACATAGTTACCAAGTTCCTATCTCTTGTTTTTTCAACATTTTATTTCCTAAAACCTATATATATTTGTTGAGTTTATTTGCAAAGTAATCCAGGAATGTATAGCATATATTATTTAAGGTTTTTGATTACTTATTTTATATCTTCTAACTGTAAATCTTTCGATATTGAAAAATAGGATGTTCATATTTTGAACACTACAAGTTTTATTAAGATAAACTTCACATAATACAATTTTAAGAGGTAAAGATTTATTTAAGGGAGCTCCCCTGGACCCCTCTCCGCTCTATCGCGTATATTTCATACCCACCAAGTCCTCCGAAATGGTTCTCCTAATGTAATAGCTTGCGCACGCTTGTGGCCATGACTTTTCCTGCAGATGGAACCGTTATTCTTTCGTTAATGTACTTAACCTATTATCACCCACTGTTTAGACTGCTTCTTCGCTTCTGGAGTGTAGTGATGAATCCACGTCTCACCTTCTGTTATGAAAGGTTGGAGGAATTGACTGAAATTGCATTTAGACAAATCTAAACCCTCTTAAGAAACGTTCGTTCGTATTCACTGATAACATACGCGACACCCATCGAGCTGAAAACTTTCTCATACCCAAACTTCATGTTAATTGCAGCTGGCAAGGCCCATAAAGTCTTTATCAGCCAACTTCGTTCCTTCAATCGGCGACCACTGAGTACAGAATTGTGAATTTTTGTCACAGTGGTGTCGCTCCTAGGGGTTTTGGGACGCCCTAAGCTCTCATCGTCCTGAATGAATGTACGACCACACTAAAATTCATGTAGCACAGCATTTAACCGTTGAAAGTGAAGGGGAAGAATCCTTTAATGTCGAATCTAACTCCTTTTGTGTTTCTGCTGGGGTCAAATCCTTCAACCCGTATTTCAGTATTGGGAATCCATTTTGTAAAACGTTTTAATGCCCATTTGTTTAAATGCTGGTCACAAACAAGTGACAATAATAAGGATTCCGAGGGTTTACAGGGCACCATCTAAAAAGGATACTTAACAGCAATCAGTAATTTGACCATATTCACGACATCTTTGTGTCAGGCCGAGAACTTAACACCCCTCGTGTGTTTAAAGGAGTTAACATAAATGATAAAGAAAATGTTTCTACCAAGTTGAAAGTTGGTCCAAATAGAGTCCTATATGTGTACTTTACATAGCTCATGTTACTCATAATGTTATGGAAACAGTCTTTGGAATGTTACCAGTTGATTCAGGAAATGTTATTTCTAAAATGTACAAATATTTTCATATGTATACTCTCAGAGTGAAGCTATTCAGTCCTGTGAGTCTGTAGAAGTCAATTACCGCCAAGTGCTAGGTTGTAGCAACCCCAGTAGATTAGTAGTGCTATATACCCTAGAAATATTTGTGAGTTTATTATCCTGCGTTAATTGTTTTTTCTTCTGAGTCAGGTGCCCCATTGCTTTTCATCCTTTTTGCATTAGTTAAGAATTTGAATTGTGGGCGCGTAATACAGCAGATAGTGAACACAGAAATTGAGAGTGCATCACTTTTTAACGAATTCTGCACCGTGAAGGCAAATTATCGTATAGCAAGTACATGATTGAATAAATCAAACTTGGAATGGTGAAAGCTTGGAACTCTTAAAGAAAATGTCCATTCCTTTGACAGCTATGTTTTAAATTATAGTATTTGTTATGTGCATACCAGGATTAAATGCAGGTATAGAACGTCTTTTTCTTTTTTTTAAGATGAAGCAAGTACTATTAATCAAGTGAGAAAAAACCGATATTCTGCAAAATACCTACCGTTATAAACAGGTTTAATTCAAATACAACCTCAGATTTCTTGCTCTGAAATATATGATAGATTACATAGTTGTAAGAAGCTTGTTAAGATTCACTCAAATGATGAATATAAGAATTCGAAGTAACTTGAAGGGTTTTTAAAAACCAAAATATTTTCACTTAAATTGTAATCTGAAATGTTATTCATATTTTAATGTTAGTAAATTTATTCTAAATTTCCAAAGAATTGAAGGAATGTGGGCAAAAGTATTCCAAACCTCAAAATTGAGAATTTGCTGATTTGGGCTTCCATCTATGAATCACAGTGAATACCAAATGCATGTAAATTGTTTGAACGTTAAACAGAACTGGGGTTCAATAATTAATTGCAAAATTTCTTCGTGTAAGCTTCGATGCCTTTCCAGAGCGCAAAAATAAACAAAGGCTATCTAATATCCAATATAATTAATGATAATTAATTAAAGTATAACTATTGAAATTAGTGTACTAGAGGATTATAAAAGATGATACCTATTAGCATCACCGATTAAAAAAAATATCGTAATTATACAAAATATTTTAAAGGCTTTTGCAAAACTCAAGCTTTCTCGGTTTAAACGTTTTAAGGTTAGACAGTTCTTGCATACATGTCTTCAGTTTTTCGTTCATTACTGAATGTTTACATGCAAAATGACTTAAATTCTGCTAAACATTGTTCTTTATTTGAGAAATGTCGCAGAGTATTCAGTGTACGTTGTTTTCTGATGTGACAGCTATTACTCGAAAAGCCCGTGTTACAAAACATTGCATTCGAGGTAAGGTGCGTCGTATTTTAATGAAAAAATTATGGCAGGCTTACTCTTCGATAAGATGATGTGCAAAATTTCACATGGTACTAAGCTTCAGCAGACAGATTTTCTCCATGTATAATTGGCTACGCAAGTTTAAAATATATGGTTGTCATCTTATGAGTCCAAACATGCCACCTCAATTCAAGAGCGAAACTTGGTGGCGTGAGGAGTGGTTTGTCTTCTTACGTTTTCTTTCTTTCTTTTTCTGCTGGCCGTAATTCCGGGTTAGCACTGCCATTCACTGATGCGGTGCGTGGTCGGACATTCATTAATCAACATCATCACAGCATAAGCCCTGTGGCCTGTTCCGTCTTCAGGAAAACTGATCTGCCCACCTCATTCGCGGTCTATCAACATACCTTCTACCTACAGGTTTATACTTTCGTGTTATTTGTGGCGTTCGATCTTTATTCATTCTGTTTACGTGATCCTGTCATTTTTGTCTGTATTCAGTTATTATTTCATTTACACTCTGAATCACCAACTCTTCTGTCTTCGTTTTATTTTACCCAAGAGCCTGTAACCTGGCACATGTCTCTAAAATCTCATTTCGGCAATTTTTGTCTTTAGATTCATTAGATATTATGCTTTATTCCACAGAGTTCTTAATTTTTATTTATTTTTGTTTTAACACTTTTGTTTCTTTTTGTTGAATGAAATATTGGAAGCCGAAGAGCTCAGTTATTTAAATTTATTTTAGTGGTTCGTATTAGGGACGAGACCTTCACGGGGAAGAGGGCGTACCTGCATGAAAAATGCTGGATGTCACTGTGGAAGATACGGTCAATTTACGATTGCGTTTGTAAAAGTAGTAGAAACTAAAGGTGTGCATTTAAGTAAAAACATCCGATTATGATTCATTAAATAAAATTACGGTCAAATTGTTCCTATGCTTGCCATCTTGGTCTTAGCTTAGGGAGAATTGCAAAATTACAGTTACAAAATATGTTTTTGTCTGTGACCTCCGCCACATTCTAAAATTAATATATGTAGAATGAAGGCCTAACGGTGTTTCATTCGGAAACTTTGCAGACTGCTGAGAAGCGGAGTAAATTAAAATCTCAAAGTCTCGTGTTAAGCACGATTTGAAAAGTGCACACCATCAATTTCAGCTTTTATAAGCTTTGGAAGATTCTCTGAACCTAAATCGGCTTTTTTACGAAATATACCTTGGCAGCTCGTGACTGTGAAGGTTATAATTTTATTTTAACAGATTTGATAAGTGTGATTTTATACAGTTCGAGATATTCAGGACAAAATTCCTTTAAGTAACTCTAGGAAATTTGGCTTTAGATTCCTTGCGCGTCATTTCCCGGATGTTGAAGTATGCATGGGTGACACGCGGTTTAGGGTAAGAGATCACTTCATCTCCGACACATGGGTGAGTTACGTAATTTCTGATGACATATACTTACGTCAGTGACTAGCTAGGCACTAAACAGCATTTTGTCGGGTATTTAAGCTTAGGAATTTTTGACGATGGTCGCTCGACCAAGCACGTGCCTAGCCGGATGTTTTGCGGATCAGTTCTTTAAATTTGTTTGGTGTTAATTTGCAATCCTGACATGGGCGCTAGGCCCGACGAAGATACAGCGCCGGACTTCCTCTGCCTCGCAGGTATATCCACCAGTTGTTTAATTCTTTCTTTTTTAAATGTAGTTTAGATCATACTAGATGAATTAGAGATTAGAAAAATTGGAAACTGAAGATACATGCCGTATAATGTCTCCCTTTTACCACACTTCTATCTACCGACACCCTGTAATCCTCTCGAGGTCATCCTGTGCTACGTCTTCATCCTTTACGTCACGTCTGGTGAGGACGCTGATGGCGTCATCGCCGGGCTTACGTCACATCTGGTCGGGCGCCGGGCCGATACCGTTATCACTTCTGGTTGAGGTGCCGGGCCGGTACCGGTATCACCACCATTGGTTTAGGCACTGTGCCCTACATACTCGTATTAAGATGGAGGTTCGACTCCCACCCTCCCACCCATGTCTGTAGGATGCTCTTGTTTTTCCCGTATTTCTGTTTTTCCTGGTGGTAAAGATGTGCTACTATTAATTTATACACCAATTTTTTTTGGCATACGGAGCGAATCCTGTGGTTGTTCTTTTAAGTGCACAATGCCTCCCACTGTAAATCATAATGGACACATAATTCTGCTTCCAACAGAGTGCTTAGACGCCGGTTTCAATTTTCTTTCTCTTCAGAATTTTCTTTTTCGCAATTCTAATGCTATTCAGTTTGGGTTATTCATAAAAGTAGCATTCCCAGAATATAATGAATAAATTTTATCTTACATTGAAGTATAGGGTCCATGGCTATTCTGAGTTCAGTAATAGTATTTCTTTCAATCTTGTGATATGTATAGTTTTATAAGTATTAGATTGTTCTAAAATAACAAATTGTTTACAGGGACCTTATACACCTAACAAAAGTAGCTTTTATGAGTACACTATGTTCAGTGTTTAATTTCTTTTTCCATAAATTTTCAAAGGTTTCATAGAATTGTGATAAATTTTGTTTATTGTGACTTCTTATTGCAATATAATTTTAACATGGATTTAGTTGTAATTTTATACAAATTGTTAAAATGTTAATATTTTTGATTTTTTGGCCTGGAAATTACACTATATTACTCTGCACCTACGTGCTACTAATTGATTTTCAGGTTAGTTATATATCTTCTTGCGTATTCACCGCAACCTTTCATGCAATTTTTGTTTCTCAATGCATTACTGCAATGATTTAATAACATTTACAGTAATTGTAATATTGTGAATTTATTTCTGAATTTCTTAATCCCGTGAATCCTATCATTTCCGGCTATTATTGAACTATACACAATTTTGCTGCAAAATTTTTTGATACATTGTGCAAGTTTGCAACTCCTGCATTTCTTTATATTATAATTTGGGAGCAAAATAAATTAACTGAGTATGCACGATTTTGATTTCTTTTTCTCCCTTAATGGAGGCGGTTTCTCGCTTGGTCACCTTTTTCACTATACTGATTCATTGTACACAATGCAGATAAAACCTCCATGTTACTATTATTTACGGATAACCAAATGAAACTAACAGAGAGGTTTTTCACTCTTAATGGCTTTCATGTGTGGTACAAAACACATTCCCGGCAAACATGCTATTGGTTACAGCAGTGAGATAGGCAAATAGTTTTCTCCGTGGCTGGACGTGCTTATGTCAACTTTTGCATTCCACTAATCAGTGAATTAATATGTAATATCTTCAGTATGTCTTTCAAACCTATCCTTTTCGAATTTTATACAAGATGCTTATTCCTTCACCGCCCCCGAGCAACAATTCTACGTATGTACTTTGTAAACCTTTTGAGCCTGTGTAATTATGCTGTTATCTCTAACACGTTTGGAACGTGTCTATAAACATTGTAAAGCATGTACACACTCTTTTGTGAATGGCAGATATCCCATCTCCCCACTGAAGTTCACCCAAAATACACCAATAAACCCCTTTTGTTACATCAACATAGAACGCCATTCTTAAGTCACTTTACTTTTCTGCTGTACAGAAGTAGTTAGGACTTGTTCCACGCATTGTAATTAACATAGCACTAACACTTCGATATATGCAATTGCTGCGTGTGAAAAAAATAAAGCTTCCGTTTCTCGGCCAGTCATTTGAATTACGAAGAGCATTCTGCCATCAGCAGATTCCATTAAATATAGTATATAGTAATCTACCTGTGCCTTCTGGATTTTTCAAAACGCTGCCCTCCATATTCGTTCTTTTTTCTCCTCCTTTCTTACCCTTGTTTATAATGTTGCTGCTCAAACACGTTGTTTGTGCTCCCTTCTGTGCTGTGACTCGCAAAGTGATTTTTTTCTGTATCAATTTTCTGCTTTCTATGTATTATGGTGCATTGAATGCCATGTTTTTGTGTTGTATAATCTAGGTACTATATATACTAATTATTCTTATACCTTCACGGGTCCCGATTGCTCTTCACGGGTTTCGCCCCTTGGAGGTTATTAAAGCTTACAACTCTCATTTTGATATACTGTTTTCGGGGCCCTTCGCCTATTAAGACTCCATTCCCATAATGTTTAACTCTGTTCCCTAGGATTACTATTATTTTAAGGTCCGCCACTAGCTGTTATAGATCGATTTTCTCCAAGCGTTTATAGCTACTTCGACCGTGTGACCTCGTTGCTTCTACACGGAAATGCTACGTCTTCGGTTCTCTCGTTACTTCCTTGTGTGCAATTCTCTTTATTCTCAATACACTTCTTGCTGCCTACTTCCTTATGATTAAAACTTCTTTCTCTCGTGCATAATTTTTTCGTTGCTTACAGAGTTTTAAGTTGTGTTTTAGATTTTTTGGAGATCCGTAACCTATGTAACCATTGCATTCCTGTAAAATCCTGTAACCCCGCCTGGAAACGGCTGATTTCGGTTACATAGTCCCTACAGCAACCCCCTCGAGTTCAACCCGTTACAGAGCCTGATACATTTGCTACTCCGGTAACCGCCTGCTAGACGTTAATTGCCCAATAAGGAATTTTCCTTCTTTAACGGAATATCAAAAGAAAAACATTAACAAGCAACAACAGTAAATAAGTATACAGATGCTATACACTAGAAGTTGTGTTTGAATACTTTTTGGAATTTACTTTCTTTGGCTTTGCGTCTCTCACACACCTGTCACTTCTATAGCGTTATGAACTTAATTTATTAAGGGTCAAGTTATGGATTTGCAATAATTTGGGATGCCAACTCTTATTATTCATTCATGTTCTGGCATTATAATTCACGTTGGGTATGCTAGCTCCATCTTTTTATGTTTAGTATACTTTTATTGCACAACTGTAAACTGTAACTTTATGCCACCTAAGTGAAAACACATAGCGCATGTATTTTGTTATGCAACTTATGACTCACCAACCATTTCTGTGCCACAGTTGTTTTAGGTTAATCAGAGAGCATGATCGACTCTTGCCTTTTTTTCTCTCTATCTCTTCAAACTCTATTTCTTTTTCATATTTTTCTTCTCGCTCGCGTTTTTACAATGCTATATTTTTTGTTTCTTTTGATTGTTGGTCCTGATCTCTATTTAGCCTTAGTCCCCCAGATTCTTCGATAGGTTTTAATACCGTCGGCTTAGTGGTTTCCTTGCTACTTATGTTATATTTGTATTCATTTTGTATTTGTTCGGCCCACACACTGCTCGTACCCTTAACTTGACCCTCCACACCCTTCCCATCTTTCGCTTCCCCTAGTCCTTATTTTCTGCTGCGTTTTACTAATCTGTTTTTTGTTTTTCCCAAGCTATCCCGTGCCATGTCATCTGCCGACTTCCTCACTATGCCACACGGGTATTCGCTGACATTGGAATCACTCGCTTCATGTGCCTCATGGTTGGTTTTGTTTTATTTATGGACGTTCTATAACTGCTGCGGTCCTTAGCGTCCCATTCTATATTGGGCGTGAAAGATAGGTAATTTTGCTCAGAGGCTTCTTTATCGGGCTTGAGGTTCTTTTACGTGCCGTAAATCTACGACAGTGACCACCTACTTTACTTCCCTTCCGAAGGAAGCCATGTTAAGGATTTTACGGCCGAATAAAATCCATCGTCCTCCGCCGGGTTTGAACCCGCGACCTCGGGAACTAGAGGATATGATGGTAACCACTACATCACGGAGGACGACGAGCTCTTACTAATGCCGTTTTTGCACTGTTTTCGCCTTCGTGCCATGCGCTGATGGGCCGTTTTCCCCCATGGGCATTGTTGGGCGCGATGGTATGTGTGCGCCCAGTGGCCGTCGTCAACGGAGTGTGGACCTCTCTGTGGAGAGGTTAGGCCCGTACCTTGTGATCAAAGACTTATCAGGTCCACCTCCTCTACATTTTCCTGGCTGTACAAACGCTTCGGTTATTATGCTTAATTTTTTTACTCGCTTGTTACGAATGAAATGTTCCTCAGAAAAAACTTTTCTTCAAGACTTACGTTATATTGTATACAGCGCCTCCTCGACGGACTTATGTTACTGCTTTTGTTAGAAAGCCATCGATGGATAGTGACTGCAGCAGAAGCAACAAACTTAGTCTCACCCTTGCTCATACAGGGTGTTGCCAGTGTGTTTCGGTGTGCTCCTCAGGACCTGTGCTCACTGTAACAGCGACTAGACTGTTCTCCCTTTATGTCACTATGAGTACTACTGTGATCACTTGCGTTCTTCCTTTTCTCCTTTTCCTTTCCACTACGTGATAGCTATTTTTGTCCCCCGTCACCGTCCCTGCTCTATCCTCAGTTATCCGTTCTGTCTTTCACATGTAATGTCACTATAATTTTGTATTCTTATTTGTTTTTTCTCCTCCCAGATTAGGTATCCTTACTTTTCTATTATTTTTTCTCCCCTTAGTAGTTTTTTTTTCAAGCTAGGGACAGCTGGATTTTTCTGGCGCGGCGGAGGTTGTGACGATTATAATTTTATTTTAACAGTTTTAACTTTTATACAGTTCGACATTTTCAGGAGAAACTTCGTATAACTCCAGGAAATCCGGCTTTAGATTTCCTGTGCAACACTTCCCAGATGTTGAAGTAGAGATTGGGTGACACGCGGTTTAGGATAAAAGATCATTTTATGCCGACACGTGGGCGAGGTACGTAATTTCTGCTGACATATAGGGGTTTTTGACGATGTTCACTCGGCCAAGGAGGTGCCTAGCCGAATATTTTGTTAGCCAATTCTTTAAATTTGTTTGGTGTTAATTTACAATCTCGATGTGGGAGCTAGGCCCGACGAAGATGCAGCGCCGGACTTCCTCTGCCACGCAGGTAAATCCACCAGATTTTTAATTCATTCCTTTTTGAAATGTAGTTTAGGTTATATTAGATAAATTAAAGGCTAGAAAGCAATGTGGCTAGATAACTAAGGTGAGCCACTCCGGGGTGGGAGCTGCCATTGGCTGCCCGCCTGTGACGTAAGTGAGAGTGAAGACGAGCGCGCGGAATACATACACAGCGCAGTGAACACACTAAATTCCTCCCGATTAGCTCCCAATTGTTTATTATTAGCACGTTCTTCCAGTTTTTTTAAAAGGTATACTATTTCAGAGCTTTCTACAAACATTGTGGGCTAACCATAAAGCAAAACGAATGGAAACTGCATTACATTAGTAATATATTTACGTATAAACAAAACTACTGGAACACATCCAGTACTTCAACGTAAACTGTAGGCGCTACAAGAGATTCAAACATACATTACTTTAGTACTAAAGGAAAATTTACAACTACTCTAAAGGAATCGCTAAATGGATATGCTGGTGTATTTTTTTTACCGTAAGAAATGAAAACAATAATTCCAGAATACATTATTCTGTTACAGGATGTAAAAATGAAAAAGACATACCTGCAACATTCCACTTGTACTTGGACCTTCACTAAGTGCATATCCATGCCAATTGGGAATGAACTGCTACGGAACTGCATCTGGGAGCATAATTTTCTTAACCGGCAAACCTAAAAGTTCACTCTTCAAATCCCGTTTATAGTCACTAGGAAGAAAGTACACTGAACATACACGTGAATTATCAGCGTTAAATTTGTCAGTACGCTTACAGCGAGACACCCACACGCGCTTTAATTGCTCATTTTTTGGAAATGTGTGATAATTCACACCAACCGTTTTAAAACCGTAATTACGGTATTGTGCTACAGCACAATACATTCTACTCTTAACGTTCTCACTCATTGCACACCGACTTAAACACTTCACCAAAGCAGAGAAAACTGAATCTATATTCAAGATTCTAGTTTAAATATGTTTGCGCAACTTATTTGTTGAAGTGGGGGGTATATGACTGAGTGATAAGGAACAATGCACTTTCGTACATCTGTTGTTAAGTTGTGAAGTTTCTGCCAACATAGCGAGGTAAAGTAGGATAATTTACCAAAACAGATAAAAATATATTATAGTTTCAAAATAAAGCCAGAAGCATATATTCCCTTCCGATATATGAGTACATCTTGATTTATTGCACTTGTACGTGACTTTTAAAGCGAAGAGAAGCTCAGATTAATATCTGTTGCCTTTTACGCAGTTGAGCGGCATAATTATTTCAAAGGAAATGCTGTTTGCTCTTACAGCCAAAGTTTAACAACCTTTTTCCGTTCACTGTGGTTCTGTAAAGGATTATATACCTGGAAAAGCTTGCCATTTTCAGGGAAGAATACCTTTGGCCCGCATTACATCTGTTTTCATGTTATGAGTCGGCCTACCTGCCAAAAATTAAGTTCTTTATATTCCTCAGGAATGCGTATTAAACAGTAATTATTGTGAGCAGAAGCTATTTGAAGACCAAGTATCATATAAGCATGATCCGGATTCTGATGACATGCCATCTTTTAATTCTTGCAATAAAGGTATTGCTTGAGTGTACATAAATCCTTATCA
Source organism: Deroplatys truncata (assembly GCA_030765065.1). NCBI lineage: Eukaryota > Metazoa > Arthropoda > Insecta > Mantodea > Mantidae > Deroplatys > Deroplatys truncata. Next base: position 377,117,441 of record CM060990.1, read on the forward strand.
TGGGTCCCATATTAAGAATATATATATATATATATATTAGGTCATTTTGGTAGTTTCAAGTTTTCTATTTTGGATAATCTTTTTTTCGATATTACATCATTAATTTGTAATTTCTTTGTCCTTTGCCTCTTTATTTGGTAATTTCCTTGCATAAGTATAGAGCATATAAAGATTATTGGTTGGTCTGGAAAGAGTTGCTTGTGAGTGGAGAGATGGTTATTGTCAGGGAAACAGGTATAATTACTGTTATGAATTCATGTCCAAAATTAGGGATGAGAAGGTCAGTTTTCCCTTTTTTGCTTAATAAGTGCGTATTGCTCTTATTTATGCATGACATGGACTGTGAAATCCTCTTCTTTCGCAATAAACATTGCATATTCTGAGTTCTCAAAAGAGTTAATGCTACACTTTTGTAAGACCTGTTTAAAAACACAATAAGTTAGAAAATTAATTGAAAATATATTTGTTCTATGTTCTTGTTTGGAGAATGTGAAAAGCAAAGAAAATAATGTTCTTACTTGTTTGAAGAATCTGAAAAGGAAAGTAAGAAAATTTTCTTTTCTTTTCAGATTCTTTGAACAAGAACATTTTCACTGCTCTTTTACTTATTTTTTCTTCTTGTATAGTAGTTATATCAATATATAAATTAATTTATAACCTTCTGTACACTAATTTTAGTAAATCAAATAAATCTCATTTTAGATAATTTTTTGTAATTGCAAAGTCATTTTAAAACAAATGTAGTCATTTAAAAAAAATAGTCATCAAAATCTGCGCCCTGCTTATAAAACAGCGCTCTGACCTTATTTCCTTTCATGTACTTACGTTCATCTCCCCTGTATTTGCTCACATAATATTGATTTGTTTCGTAAAGCGTCTCCTGCCAGTTTGGTGTGAAATGTGTCCATGTTTTATACAAAATAACGAAAACTAAGATACGAGTAAGTTATTGAACTTTCCTTGCATAAATACTAAATAATATAGGCACCTAATTACAATTGGCAAGTTCCTTAGATCTACCTCCTTTTAAAAAGATCAGTGTAATATGTTTCAATGATCGCCAGTGCAATACACTAATACACCTCCTTTTAACAACACCCACTTTCCCGTGGGTGAAAACATTACATTTGTGTGCTTTTAAGGGTATTGGTTGCGAGCGTATACTAAAGCATACAGGAAAGGTTGTTCTAAAATTAATATCTCCAAAATATTAAGGCTAGACACATCCTTGTTCTTACTCTTTCAAGTAGGAAGGATCAAATGGGAACTATGTAAATTAATTATTCATTAATTAAAAAATTAAAACAACTCTATACTAGAAATAATTAAGAAACTAGGTTTATATAAGCACATTCTCAGCCTAAATAATGAAGCCAAAATATCCAAATTCTAAACACATCATTCGAATGTGCACTACTCTGTAAATTCGGTTTATTTGAAAATTGGAGGATATTTGCAAGACTTGCTGTGCAGATAACTGTTTTTCAGCATGTGGGCACAGTTTCATATGCATAAGTCGATTATTCATGTTTTTACTTAGACGCGAAAAAGTCTCGGAAAAAATGCACATATATCAAGTTTTCAGCTATCATGACTTTTAAAACTGCTATGTTTAAATCATATTACATAATAGCATGATCAACATACAGTTTCTCTCATTAAGCTGCGTTTTTCACAATCCATAAACAAACAACACAATTTAATTTCGAATCAAAGTTTAAGACCCGATAGCGTATAACGTTGACTTTTATATAGCGTATAACGTATTTTATTTTCGTTGCTAAAATTGGCCGAATAATGTGTTATTGGTTTTCTTTAACATAATATAATTAAAGTGAAGCAATAGCATAAACTAAGAAAATGGTTTTAAAGCTTGCAACTTAGAGCTTCTGAAAAACTTTAATATAACAAATATCTGCTTTATATCTACATATCTCTCTTTCTTTGAATAACATATATGCTGTAAGTCATCCCTCAAGACCAAACTTCATATATCGAAAGCTTTTTAGTGAATATTTCAAGGAGAAATGAAATTGGCGCCAGTTGGGTATTTAGCTGTAAAAAGACAGGTTTGTGTTTATTATTTCCAAGACTAAGTCTAGTTATAGATGCGATATTGTTTCAAGTAGTATAGGATCGAAACAGATCGTATAACGAGAATATTATCCGAACTTTCATGCCGAAAAGTACGGTGCAGAATACTGGCTAGCTAAAACTTCACTCTCGATGACGTCATGCAGCAGGCGGACCGAAAGCAGTACAAGCGAAAACGGTGCGGGAAGAGACCCCCCTGGTTAGAAAGATTGGGAACAGAAGTTACGTGACTTATAATGTAACCCTTTTACAAGCCTTCCAGCTACCACAACCTTATAATCCTCTCGAGGCCATCCTGAGCTACGCCCCTCGTTCTTTACGTCACGTCTAGTGTGGACGCTGATGGCGCCGTCACCGGTCCAACGTCATAATATTCGTATTTTCAGCACAAAACAATTATTGAATTAAGATTATATTTTATTTGACACCACCACAGAACAAAAGAATGATCAACCATAGAGCATCAAAGCATATCTTACAATTATTGGAGTTGGAACTTTTCCCACTAATGCCGGCCTAAATGAAGGCTAATACAAACAACTATATTATGTGACCTGTAAATGTTAACTCAATCCACACTTGAAATATAAAGGCTTGCATCTTTGTTTGTGACCTGCAGTGAAAAGAAAAGAAATAAATTTTGCGTAGGTATTCCGCTTTTAATATAAATCACGCCGTGTGTCACACCATCATTTCCAATGAGTTGGATCAGCTGATGTGTGTAGTGCAGCCCGCTACGCTAGATGATGATACCCTCGCGTGTCACCAGCCATTCCCATGTTAAATCGTCCGAGTTACCTGTATTGATACTGGATTGTAATTGCTCTACCCTAGGGAAACAGGACATGATTTTCAATGCCCGTTTTGATAAAGGTGTAAATTAAAGTGTATAACACTATGATCCATAAAAAGCATTTAAATTTGCATAACGTCGGCTTACTTCTAAAACCTCGTAAGTTTGATTTTGGTCCATTTTGAGATTTTGTGTGTTTTAATTAGAACCTTTTATGCTCTATCGTCGTTTAAAATCTCGTAACTCTGAACGTTATATTAAGGCTGATATTTAATAAAATGTAAACCTCGTATTTTTGTAAGCCTTTAAGTGTTACCTTAAAAATTCGTAAGTCTCCATTTTATTCTGGAAGGATTTATGAATGAGCAGTGTTACCTTAAAAACTATTAAGTCTTAACTTCTTACTGAATTCAGACATACAAGGTTTTATTAAGGAAAATGTTTTAACCCCGTAAATCCAGTACATTGCAATAAGAATGGTACTTCTGTTTTATTATAACCCAAATTCAATATCAGAGAGATGATTGTAGCCTATAAATAAACCGATAATAATAAATGATGCATTTGTGATCTCGGGGTTTAGGCTGTCTCTCATTGTACAATCAGAGGTGTCATTTTGTTATACAGTTCATCTGGTTTAAAAACAACAAACACTTTTCCAGCTAGCGGTCATTCTTAATAATATCGAATTACGCTGTTGTTTGCAAATGTACTTTATCTTACAGTGATAATGAGTGATTATTTTGTGTGGAAACTTCATTCTATGAGGTGATTCTTTAGTGAGTGGTATTTCATACTAGTATTGTGCTATTTATTGTGCTAAGAGTTTTACAAATTTGATTGTCTACTGCATTTTGACCCTGGTCACTTATTCAGTAGACAATCACTACAGTTTATTTACATTTTACAATCTCTTGTCACTAAATTATCTTGCTCTTTTTTTCAGTTTTTTGTTGTTTTTTTTCATGTCCCATTTCCACTTTTTTTCACTTTCCATTTATTGATTACTTAACCATCACACATTCACTATAGTTTTCCATTCAAAGTAAGATGCACTACCTCTTACTTTTCTCTTTCCACTGTCCAAAGCTATTTATTTTTTACTTTACACAAAAACTGTCCAATGCTTCTAGCGTCCTTGCATATCATTTCAATTATAAGTGTATTTCTATCCCCCTTCAACCACTTCTTATTAAAAAATTCTTTTCTCCAATTTTCTGTTCCTTGGCACTTAAATACTATGTGTTCAATGTCTTCATTACCACCACATATCGGACATTGGTTCTGAGGAATACCCTGTCTTAGCCCTTTTAGCCTCCATGCTCCGGTTCTTAACCATGCAATAGATTCTCTCTCTTCTTTATTTACTATGTCTATATATTTTTCCCTGCCCCATGTATTTTTCATTGGCCTATAATAAACTAATGAGCTCTTTTCGGCAATCTCACTGAACATGATTTGTATTTCTATATCTTCCAGTCTTTTCCTTGCCTTTTTCCAAAAATGTTTTACGTTATTTTCTCTCCTCCATATATCTCCTAACCCATTTTTCTCCAAAATATTCCGTAATTTACTTACCCATCCATCATTCATTAAGCTCTTCTCTTGGTATTCAATACATTGTCTTAACACATTACTTTTTCCTAGATTTAAACTTCTGAACCAAAATTTCAAAGTTGGCACCCTGCCCATCTCTAATTGTGCTACCTGTCTTACAATTGACTTCGGTAGCCCTAGTATTTCTCTACAAAACATCCTGTGCACCACATCTATACATTCCCATCCTCTATCTAATCCCCATATTTCTATACCATACATCATTTTTGCCTCCACAACCATCTCATAAACTTTTTCCAGCCATTTAGCATTTATATTAGGTACTTTATATTTGCAGCTTCTAATTGCTGCCATCGCCCCTTTACCTTTTGCCAATGCAAACTTCTTTTGTTTCTCCCATTTATTACCTCCATCTATTTTTACTCCTAAATGGATACAGTCACGCACTACCCTGTAATCTTTATTCTCTCCCTTCCACTTTTCATATTTGCCTAATTTCCCCCCCTTTTTGAAAACCACAATCTGTGTTTTCTCTTGATTCACTTTTAACCTCCATTCTTTACAATATACATCAATTGCTTGTAATGATTGTTTTAAACCACTTACTGTAATAGATCCTACTACTAGATCATCTGCAAAAAGAAGTCCTGGAATTTGGATGTTGTTAATTACTGGTGCACAGTTATTATTCCTTCCAATTTCTAGTAAGACATCATCTATGTATAAATTAAATAAAACTGGACTTAGCTTACATCCTTGCCGAAGGCCTTTCTTTTGTGAAATTTCGTTTGTTACACAGCCTGTCTCCCCCCTTAATCAATAATTTCGACATTTTACTTGTAAGTACTCGTATTATAACAAGTTAAGTTAAATTAAGACTTCGTAGAATATGAAGGTAGGAGTTTTAATCAGAGCTCGAAATGCAGGAGAGCAAAACGAAATCCTGTTATGTTTCTTCAAACTTTGGATGTCTTCCGTTTCCTCTTGTAAGAAACAATGTGTACCATTCCGGTCCGTTTTAGTGTGTAATGAATATTCTGCATAAAAAAAATCGAAGGAAACAAGAAACGACGTATCAATAACAAATGTGGAAAATTTTGTAGCAGCAAGCACCCCTATAGTCTGCAGTTGCCAATTTGAGTACAACATTCTTACACAGCTAGTATAATTATAGTACCATGTTTTACACGGAAAATGTTGTTTCACAGCCTGTATTATTGATAAGCTAATAATCATTATTTCGCTTTACACTGATTTTATAAGTAGTGCGGAAATGAGCAACCTAACGTTTTCGAATTTCGAATTTGATTACTAATTTATGGAGTTACCTTCATGTTCCAATTTGCATTAAAGTTATCAAACGTCTGTAGAAAAACAGAAAATTCATTTATTTACTTAATGATTGTTTAAGTTTTACACAATAATGTTAATAAAAAGAAAGAATGAAGAAAGCCAGTGTTGTTTTGTACTATACTCTCACAAACTCCCCAGGTAGTACTGCAATTTTAAATAAGTCTGAATTTTAAATTTTAATAGGTAAACATTTTGACAGGATTTAAACTAGAATATGAAAGTAATGAGTGGGAAATAATATGATAGGTTCGGTTGGTTAAATTTGAGGTTTTATTAGCTTTCCGTTTTATAAACATTTTCGTTCAGTCAGCTAGATTAGCGTTCTCATTGATAAAGGTTTCCTTTTCGATCCCTGGTTTCAAATATCAATAAGCAATCTTCAAATGGGAATACTATTAATATAGTTACTTAAAACAAGTTTGTTATCTATTACTTACCATTGCATTCTTCCTTATTCATTTTTAACCGAAAATGAGTTCCAGAGCTCAGAAAATGCTGAACATTTTGTGAATACAAGTACCGTTGGCTAGAGAAATAGACAACATCTAACTACAGAAAGTATTAAGAAAAATGAAGATAAAGAAAATGAATTTCAGTTTTCCTCAAAAGTTGTGCGAACAAATAAAATCGAATTTATTATTATTGATTTACATACTGAAAACACTGTAAAGGAGCTTCATGGTATAGATTCAAATAAAAATGCAGGGGAAAAACATATTGTTCTAGGTATGGAATGGAATAAGAAATATCTTATTATTGGAGAAACTCTGATAGAAAAGAGTAGTGGTGTTGTTGAGTTAGATGTAAATGGAGATGAGCATTGTGCTATTTTAGAACTATTGCCTTTAGGAGAAAATAATATAAATTTAAATTCTCTAAAGATAGATTCAGACGATACCCTTCAAGGGAACCTTTTGTTGATGAATTAGGCAGTCTAGTTACATTAACTGGGAGTGAACCAGAACCAGATTCCGATGACAACAATTGTCAATTTATACAAAGTGATACTACTTTGATATAAGTGATGTCACAGAAAACATGAACAATTACATTCATACTAGAGGAAGAAAGCACAAAAGAAATTTAGTACGAGAACCTACGTGAATGTCAGAGGAAAATAAAAGGAATAAAATGCATGGTAAAGCATTTAGGGTGGCCAGAAGATCTGGAAGTAAATGGGAGTATGGTAATGAAAGTCCAAGTAGGATCATAGGAACTATATGCAACGGCAAAATGAGCACCAAGTCCAAGAAGATGTATTGCAAAACTATAACAGATTGTGATAGGAAAGAGAAATTTGAAGCTTTCTGGAGAAGTCATGGGATGAAAAAACGTCACGGTGCAATATCCCATAAATAAATATAATGCAAAGGACAAGAAAAATAAGAAAAATTAAGTTCCCTGAAGAACAAACAGCTTTAGTTTTCATTTACACAAAAACAGTACAAGAGTAAGGGTCTGCAAGAAAATGTTCCTGAATACATTATGTATTAGGGAATGGACAGTCCTAAACTGAATTAAAGAAAGTGGGTATAAAAGTAATAATCCGTGAATAAAGGGGGAACCTCGAATGCAACAAGTGAACAAAATAGGCATGTGAGATGTGAAAAGGAAAGAAAACACGAGTAGGTGAGCAAAGGAAAGAAAATGCTTGTATCATTCTTTGAAGAGCTCCCAAAGATGGTTTCTCATTATTGCAGAGCTATGTCTTCAAAAAAGTATCTAGAGCCATTATGGGGTTCAAAATCAGCATTACATAGGGAATATGAAAAGTGTTCTGAGAGAAAGAAAGTTAAGGCATTGTCTATTAAATCATTTCATGAGGTATTTTATGATATGAATCTAAGCCTCTTTAGCTCCAAAAAAGATAGATGTGATTTTTGCTGCAGCTACGACTCTGGAAACATATCAGAGGATACTTACAATTCTTATGTCAGCAGCAAGAGCAGAAAAATTAAAAGACAAAAAACACTGTGAATCATGTGTATACAATGGATTTAGAGTCTATTGTTGTGCCCAAATTTGAAGGCTTCAGCCATATATTATAAAATGAAGCTTAAGGTTCATAACTTCACAATTTGTAATGTAAAAACTGGAGATGTCTATTGCTATGTATGGCACGAGAGTGAAGGAGGGACCAGTATTAATGAATTTCCTACCATTCTGTGTGATTTCATCTCAAAACATGTTATGTGTGACAAAGAATATGAAATAATATTTGATAGTGATGGCTGTGGCTATCTGAATATAAATATGACCTAGCAAACATGCTACTTGATTTGGCTAACAAGATGAACGTCTTTATAGTTCAAAACCATTTGCCAAAAGGCCACACACAAATGGAATGTGATTCAATGCATTCTTGCATATAGAGGAAATTAAAAAATCAGGACATACACACACCTGCAAGCTATGCTGCAGTGTTTAAGACAGCAAGACTGAAACCTAAACCATACAAAGTATAAAACCTAAACCATACGAAATATGTTACCTAAGCCATGCCTTTTTCAAGGATTACAGATCATTGAAGACATATTCTTCTACTCGTCCAGGCATCAAGAAAGGGGACCCAACAGTCAATGACATGCGCTGGCTGAAGTACTGCCCCTACATGACAGCGCGGTTCAAAATTGATTTCAAAGGCAAATACATAATCTAAATATGGTACAAACTTCAAAAAAAAAATGTAATTTTTTAATAAACCCTTATAATTATATCTTTCCTCTCAGATGAGTGGAAAGACCATTACAACGGAAGAAAAAGTAGTAGTGAAAAATCTTCTGAGATGATAGTTGCTGGACTGTACAGTGCTCCCCTTAGAAAGACAAATTCATTGACTTGCAGGTACTGAGCCATTGGTTCCAAAAGACTTCCATTAACTTTACAACAATTTGCCTTATGAATAGGACACACTGCAAAGCATCAATTTCATAATAGACTTTTGAAAGTTTATTGGAGAAGAATTACAAGAAAACATTATTAAAATTTAGTTCTTTGTATGCTTTTTCTGATGTTAATACCAAACCAAGTCTGAGTTGATTAAATATCGGACTCAAAACTTTGTAAGTTAATAATTACTTCTAGGAATTCATTAATAAAACAATGTAAATCTCGTAAAACCTCTGAAAGCTTGTAAGTCAATAAGGGAAATTGATTAATAGAACCTTATAAGACTAATAAAATCTCATAAAACTCCGCAAGTCAATAAAGTCATTCTGATATTTGATTAATAAAACTTTGTATGTCTCGTAAAAATGTCAATAAAATTTAAACATTCGGAATGATGCATCAAATTAGTAAATTGTAATGCTAGAAGACGTTTCACAAGAATTTGACTAGCAAAAGCGGTTTTACAGAGATGTAAAATAGTTTTTTTAGCCTCCTGTAAAACTGTCTGGAAGAGACATGCGAGGTTTTATAAGTAAGCAAAATTCATACTGACGCCATCAAATATTTAAGGGGATACCTCTTGTTTGATTAAGGAAGAATATTTTGTATTTGAATTCACAAATGAACTAAGTCATTTGCTTAAAAAAGCTTTTACTCCACTTCTACATAGAAAGAAAAATCAGTGAGAAAAATTATAAATTTGAATACGATATGGGCAAACTAGGCAGCCTAAACATTGTTGTTCCTGGCACAGATGAAGTTTATTTTGGACTGTGACCGTTTCTCAAGGTGTGGACTCCTTCACTTATGTAAAGATTATCATGTGCATATTGGTTGCAGAATGAGCATGATGCTTTTTTAAAATTCTATTATCACTGTTTGTTACTTTCGTTGTATATGGACCTTGATAAAGCTGCAACTAAGGCTAAGAGTGCCTAACAACCTTTTCTGTCAGTTTCCTTTATTCATTAAAGCGGGTCAAGTATTTTCCTTATCACGAAGAGAAGACTACCCTCCCCAATTGCTTTTACCCATAATCACAGCAAATCCCACAATAACCTTCCAAAAATAATGCACTAAAGCAATTTTATACTGCAGACAATTAGAACTGTAACATAAAGTTTTGCTCAAAGAACAAGTCCCAAAATATGTGCCTATGCAACGCATTTAACTTGAGCACAGTCTGGATTGTGGCTTTAGAATTTCACAGGATTAACTATACATTAATGCCTCTGATGAAAACTGCAAGTCCATACCTGAAAGCTTAGATATTTGAAGATTCTACAAGTTGGAAGCCAAAGAAAACCTAATTCAATATTTAAGAAGTCTTAGGAGTTAAATCTAAATATGTATGTAGCTTTCCTAAACAAGGTGGGAATTAAGCTTGGAGGGGAATTCTTTTCTATCATTAAAAGTCACAGTCATACAGGTATCTGAGCATACTTCATCCATTTAACAAGGTTTTGATAATTGAGCGTTTTTCTCAACATATAAAATGCATCTGCTTAAGTTTGTTTTATGTCATACAAGCTTCAAATAAATATACACTGGGAAGCAATGAAGATAAATACTTATATCCTATCACTCATGGTAGACCCACAATACCAAAATAATATAGTACAAAACAATTAAGCATTTCAGAACAAATTACTAGAAAGAAATAGCAATCTTGACAATAATATTGTTATAATGATTTTATTTCATAAACTATGGTAATTTATTCCAGAGAATTTTTAGATAAAATAGCATTTCCAAATACGACAATAGTTGCAACAAGTTCATTATATATTTTAACAGTAGGAAAATCACAATGCAAACTTACATTAAACAGTTACGAGAGTCTTAACATAGATATGTACATTAATACAATATCTACAAATAATTTTTGCAACACTTGAGTACTAATAGCCTCTTATATTTGGCAAAGGTAACAGACAGGCTATCTGCACAAGCTTCATGCACTGTAGTGAGTCCTCAGATCTCAAGAACATGAAACAGAACAGTAAACAGGACTGTAAATCTATACATAGGATTATATATCGAGTATGCAACTGAGAAAAAATAATTGTAACTTTTACAGATTGAGGCTATCTTAACTGATTATATTATATCAACACTTCATGCAGCATATTGTTTCATGCTAGCCAATTAGAGATGATGATGTTATGCATGAAACAATGTGAAAATTAAAGTGAAGAGTGAACTTTACTTTATGAAAACATAATCATTGTGTCAGTTTAAAATGCACCATTATCATTTAAGGACACAAGAACAAATCAGATACTGCATTATACATTATAATAGGTACAGCATAAATAAAGCTACTTTCAATAATTTAATAGGGGCAGGACCATCAATGCTTGCTGCCGAGCTAGTGATTCTTCCATACACTAACCGCCTCAAAGTTAGTGGGCAAAATGTTTTCAAAAGATTATTTTCTTGTAAATTTTCTGATAATGCAGAAAACGTTTTGTGCTTGTGAGGAATGAAACATATCTTTGTGAAATTAACATCATGATTATTAAATGGAAATGGGATAATTGAATACTCGAAACTACCTTATAATTTTATTAAAATATCTTGTGTGGCAGTGAAGTCTAAAATCATATTCTTCATGAAATAAATACCATTAACAATTGAAAAAATGATAAATAATTTATAGAAATTATGCATAGAAGCAAATGTTTCACTTGATTTCTGATACTAGTTTTAACTTTCTATAACAATCAATACTAAGATGAAATAAAAAATGCAAAGAAAATGTATAGACAATACTCGGCAAGAAGCATGAATGCATACACTGACCTTCGCCTAAAATCCTATGTGCTAATCTCCAAAGGGTGATAAACTACTCTACCTCTTGTTTTAGTCCATATTGTGAAGACAACTGAAACATCTGGTAAAACGTAAGTAACTACTTTGTTGGATTAAAGATCTATGGAAGAAACCAGGTTGTTAATTTCCACCCCATTAATGCTATCACTAACCTTTGTTTTCATGTTTTCTGGTTCCAAAAGTACAGTCAATTCATCATACTCTCTAGCTTTGTTTAGGTTGTCCATTTGGATTGCTGGCAGAAGTAATCTGTAAAACAAAGCATAATTTACTGCTGCAATTAATTCAATACACTGCTACAATGAATCACATTTATTTAAACAGTAGTAGCTTATATGACATGCAATGCTAGTACAAACATTTTAATGCAATCCTGAAGTTCCAGCAACTGATTCCAAAGAGTTGGCTAATTCTTCTTCCTCTTCATCTTCCTCCAGACTATCCTCATCACTTTCTCTAAGGTCTAACTGAAATTTAGATTGTCTTGTAGTTTACCGGGAAAAAGACAAGTTAGATGCGGAATTCAATGCCTTGCTGGCATGTTACAAAATTAAATTGAGGTTTATTTATGGATGCTCTTTAACTACTATGGTTATCAGCGATGTCGCAGCTCTATCCATAACAATCAGACACGATCCTAAACTCCTTAATCCAACAACATGCTGTTTCTCCAACCATTTCTGAAATGTTTCGCTGTTCATTGCACCATGATTTTGGCCAGAGTTCAGATTGGAAGAAAATATCAAATCTGCACATCTGATACAAAGAATATACAGGTGATATTATTAAAATTCAGAAAAACAACAACAAAAGTATGATGCTGAAGCATCATATAATTCATCAAGAACTACTTTACCAAGAATAAAGCCATCTTTTGTACCATCATGTAGAATAACTAATCTTCCTCCCAAACAGCTCGACGCATGTCTCCCTAGATTTTACCATGAACAATCTTGGGTATGTTTCATTAATATGTTGCAGACCCCATAAAATATACGTGAAAGTCAAATAATCATGAGTAATATCTTCACATTAAATGTTTCCTTAAAGCTACCATCCATGTGTCTTATTTTAAACATTGCTACAAGCTTACCATTCATAAAAGTCCATGTTTCATCCAGAAAGAACACAGGCTTTGGTCTGTCGCTTTCCAGGTTTCTCACATATTCTCTTAAAAAGCAGGGCTTCTTGAATTCAATCTCTGGAGTTTCTCCTGCATACACAAGACCATTCTCCTTGGTCCACTTAAGCCATTTCCTTTAAAATTATTCTTAATGATGCGAGTGATCCTTTATATAGATATGTGTTATAATTCTCTGTCATAATGTTGTAGCACAGGCTTATCTGTTAGTCTTTCTCCTGCACATATATCAAAGAAGTATATAATATGAGCATAGTTGTGCTTTAAATTACATTGAGTTTTATTTATAGACGCTCTTTAACTGCTATGGTCCATAGCGTCCCATTCTATGTTGGGCATGAAAGACAGGTAATTTTGCTCAGAGGCCTCTTTATCAGGCTTAAGGTTCTTTTACACACTGTAAATATATGACCCGGGACCATCGGCTTTACTTCCCTTCCCAAGGAAGCCATGCTTAGGATTTTTACACCCGAAAAAATTCATCACCCTTCGCTGGGTTTGAACCCAGACCTCGGGAACTAGAGGCTAGTATGGTAACCACTATAGTTGTGCTTGAAAACCATAAAGAAGCCATAAATAGAATTTGTCTTACCATTGTTTAGTGTATCATATGCAAGTCGTCCAATAGCTGCCTTAGCAAAATCATTGATGCCAGTAGCAAATTGAAGTCTATTCTTATGTTTTCCAGGTGTGATAAATGACTCCCCCCTTCTCAAATGTCCTTATTACTTTTGCACTGTACAAACTCCATGCTGTAATAAAGGTAAGCTAAGCATGTTAGGTTTCAACACCAGCTGAAAACAAAAACATAGCATTCCTAAACATCCACCACAGAAACTAAATGCAGCTTGCCTAGATATTATAATATCCAGGACATGTACATATAAATTAATTGCGGATTAAAACTTGTTGCACCGAAGATCTTAAGCAGCTTTTCTAATACTACCTTAGCAGATAAACCATGAATGCACCTTACTGTTACCTAGATATAATGAAGTTTAACACTAAAAATAAATTGTTTCTATTAAGCGAATGTACAGAAGTTCTCAAGCACCTACTGTGTAGCAACATATTGTCCACTTACACTTAAAACACTTGCAATTATTGTATGTGAGCTACTTTACTTACACGGACATTCTCTTCTTAGTTTCAGCTTTCAGTTTTTGGTACATGTTAACAATTGCTTTTTGGAAACTGCTGTTAACCACGCATCTTTTTTAAATGGATGCCTACTTTCCTTACTGTTTTTCTCGCGTTCATCTGATTTATACACAGCCTTTAAAGAAAACAAAATAACCGTTACTTATAAAAATAAATGCATTAGGTTTACCTCAAATATCATAGGGTTAAACTAACATGCTTTTAAACATTAATAATCCTTTGGGATCGTTATGACGCAAACCATGATGTACTCACCTTTGACAGTTCTTGTTTTGTAATAATAATTTTATGTACTCTAAAACAATTCAAAAGAAAACCATGCACACATGAGGAATACAATGGCGTCTAAACAAATTTTGTTGTTTAAAAAACTACCAGTTTCCTCGCCTGATTTTGCCTCCAAAATAACAACTTCTTTGGCAATATAACGAATGAGATAGCACAAACTACGGCCGTATCTTCATCATGGGTGTGTTTTAGGAACAGTTGGTACTGTTGCAACGTAACAGAACGAATATCACCAAATATAACCAGACAGCACTATAATGGGGAACAAATGCCACAATTGGTTTTTGATGAATTCCAATAGACCATTTTCTAGCAAATTCAACGATTAGTATATTGTGGCTTTTCAATCTAGAGTCTAGCAGGTACTGGGGGGGGGGGGGGGAACAAGAGAATAGCCCTCATTCGTGGCAGTTAGTACCTGTCACAGCTTAGCGATGGCAGCATATACGAATCATAAATGCCAACATACGACAAATTTGCTGTACAGAGAAGTTATAAATAAGCTACTAATCAATAATTTGCAGTGTAACGTTACTAGAAAGTCGTGTTGTTTTATGTAACATTCGCCATTCATTTTGCATTGTTCATACTTTAAATTAAACAATATTTTGTATCATTGTTGCCTACACTGCTAGCAGTTCAGTAGAAAATTTCACATTCGCGCTCCGGACTTTGGAGAGGTAAGAAGAGCTCTTCCGGCCTAACCTTGTCTTGACGCAGAGCAACCAGCTTCTCTGCTACCGACCAGAGCTCTTCCAGCCTTTAGCCCCTCAGGGGCTCACCTTATGTGAGTACGGGTTTTTGGCGCACCCGGGGGTTCCCGAGCCAATCATCGCCATATTCATCCCTTCACCCCCATCCGGTCGAGGTGGGTTCTTCTCGTGACCGGTGGACACAAGGTAGGCTCTCGTGCGTTCTTTGCATTCCATTCGTACTGCACCTCACCATCGTTTCTTTCTTCCCTTGTCACTTTCCGGCCATTTCGCACCACGACATTCGCACATCTCTTTTTCTTCCTCGCCGGCCTACCTTGCGTGCGAAACGCCCACACAGTTTTATTTCTTTTATCTTTTCTTTTAACCTCCGTGGACACAGCCTGACGGATACCCGCGCACGGGGTGCGCAGCTGGGTGAGTGGGTAATGGCGTCATCCCCACCACCCGGGGTCGTCATGTAGGGTTTGTGTTCGTATCCGCTGTTCAACTGCAGTCCCGCGGGGGGCCATTGCATGAGCTGCTGACTTCTGACGGTGATTGGGTCCCTTTGTCTATGTTCTGGGAGGTGTGACCCTGGGGTGAGTCTGGTATAGATAGGCCACTCACCCAAGCCGGGGTAACGCCCGGGAAGTCAGAACCCGAGGTCGGAGACGGTTGCAATGGTGGAGGATTTATCTCGCTATGGAGCACCCTCCCTCCATTAATACAAACAAGCGCCGAAAAGGTATTGTAACAGAAGTAGCACCGCCGTCATCTGGTTGTTACTTGGTCATTTCAAGAACAGAAGAAGGACAAAACTTTGAGAAGGTGAACCCTTTTATAATTCAGAAGGGCATAGATGCTATTGCTGGTGCGGTTCAATCCTGCACTCGTCTACGGAATGGTTCCTTATTGGCACAAACTAAGTCCGATCAGCAAAGTAAGAACTTGTTGCGCGCTACCCTTCTCCACGGTTATCCCATCCGTGTCGAGAAGCACCGCACATTGAATTCCTGTCGGGGCGTCGTTACCACCCATAGCCTCGATGGTATATCGGACGAGGATCTAGTAGAATATTTATCCGATCAAAAGGTGACAGCAGTGCATCGAGTGCAGGCCAAACGCGAAGCCGTATTGGTACCCACTCGTACCCTGTTTCTAACATTTGATCCCCCCAGGTGCTCACCTTTTGTGAGTACGGGTTAGGCGCACCCGGGGTACCCGAGCCAATCATCGCCATCATCATCCTTCCACCCCCGTCCGGTCGAGGTGGGTTCGTTCTCGTGACCGGGGGAATCAAGGTAGGCTCTCGTGCGTTCTGTGCATTTCATATCATGTCGCCCCTCGCCATCGTTTCTTTCTTCGCTTTTACTTCTGCACAATTCGCACCACGTCCATTCATTTACGCATCTCTTTTTCTTCCTCGCCAGCCTACCTTGCATCCGAAACGCCCACACAGTTTTAGTTTCTTTTATCTTTCTTTTAATCCTCCGTGGACACAGCCTGACGGATACCCGCGCACCAGGTGCGCAGCTGGGTGAGTGGGTAATGGCGTCATCCCCACCACCCGGGGTCGTCATGTAGGGTATGTGTTCGTATCCGCTGTTCAACTGCAGTACCGCGGGGGGGGGCCATTGCATGAGCTGCTGACTTCTGACGGCGATTGGATCCCTCTGTCTATGTTCTGGGAGGTGTGACCCTGGGGTGAGCTAGGTATAGATAGGCCACTCACCCAAGCCGGGGTAACGCCCGAGAGGTCAGAGCCCGAGGTCGGAGACGGTTGCAATGGTGGAGGATTTATTTCGCTATGGAGCACCCTTCCTCCATTAATACTAACAAGCGCCGAAAAGCTTATGTAACAGAAGTGACACCACCGACAACTGGTTGTTACTTGGTCATTTCACGAACCGAAGAAGGACAAAGAGTTGAGAAGGTGAACCCTTTCATCATTCAAAAGGGCATTGATGCTATTGCAGGTGCGGTTCAGTCCTGCACTCGTCTACGGAATGGTTCCTTATTAGCCCAAACGAAATCCGATCAGCAAAGTAAGACCTTGTTGCGCGCTACGCTTCTCCACGGCTATCCCATCCGTGTGGAGAAGCACCGCACATTGAATTCCTGTCGAGGCGTCATTACCACCCATAGCCTCGATGGTATATCGGACGAGGACCTGGTAGAATATCTTGCAGACCAGAAGGTGACAGCGGTCCATCGAGTGCAGGCCAAACGCGACGGCGTATTGGTACCCACTCGTACCCTGTTTATTACATTTGATGGCGTCGATCTGCCCACGAGCATTTCCGCAGGGTACGAACGGATTTCTGTGAGGCCTTATATTCCTAGACCTCTGCGTTGTTTTAAATGCCAACGTTTTGGGCATACGCAAGTCTCCTGTAAGAGTGCCGTTAACATCTGTGCAACATGTAGCCAGCCCTCACACGAAGGTACCTGTTCAACAGCCCCCGTCTGCGTTAATTGTAAAGGGTCTCATTCTGCTTCGTTTGCCGACTGTCCGCGGTACTTGGACGAGAAGGCGATCTAGGAGATCCGGGTAAAGGAAAAACTCTCCTTCGCTGAAGCCCGGAGGCGTTACCATGCGCGCCAACCTTCACTCCTGCGATCAGGCACATTTATTTCTGTTGTTGCCTCGCCAGTACCACGAGTAGATGCCGAAACTCAGACTTGGACCATGACAGGATTAACCGCCACTACCATCCGGCCGTCCATTAAAGCTACTGTTACCAAGCCCTATAAACCTGGTCCAAAATCAATGAAGTCGCAAGCCGCTGAAAAGAAGCCCAAGCAGAAACTTCGTAGGGAAGATTTTTTGAAAGACCCTCCGCGTGCGCGCGGTAACAATAGTTCACCTTCTCCTCCTCAGAGGTCGCTGTCCCAGGAAGGTCCTGGGACAAGCCGCGCTCAGCGGCACCCCTCACCCATCGCGACCCAGAACCGATTCACGGCGCTTGAATCGGTTTCTGGCACTGAGCGCGTGCGCCCTCCCTCCGAGGAAGCTATGGAGTCTGACCAACTCCATACCAAAAGCCCGAGTCCCAAGGTTAAACAAACGGTAATTTTAAGCCGCCCTTCTAAGTAGACAGTTTATCCCTTTTTTCTTAATGGCTATCCTGACCTGGAATGTACGTGGTGTACGATCGCATAGGGCGGAACTGCAACTTTTATTGCGTTCCCATTCGCCTATGGTCGTGTGTTTGCAGGAGACTAAGCTTCGTCCTCACGATCCTTTTGATCTCCGAGGATATACTCCGGTTCGCTACGACCTTGAACCGGAGGAGGGTACTCCTGCTCATGGAGTCATGTTGTTAGTGCGTAACGACGTTCATTTTAAACCCGTCACACTTACATCCGACTTGCAAGCTCTTGCCGTTCGCCTTCACTTACCCGGCTTTTTGTTTTCTGTTTGCTCTGTGTATTCTCCTCCATCGTCTCCTCTCGCTCCCGCGGACATTCGAGCTCTCCTGTCCGCTCTCCCAACACCATTTCTTCTCTTGGGAGATTTTAATGCCCATCACCCACTGTGGGGTTCGCCAAGGGCTTGTGCGAGAGGAAATTTTCTTTCCGACATTTTTTATCAGTTCAATCTTTCCATCCTCAATACAGGTGCACCTACTTTTATTTCAGATTCTGCTGTTACATTCTCTCAGCTGGACCTTGCCATTTGCTCACTCCAGCTTGCACGTCGTCTTCAGTGGAACGTCGTCGCTGACACCTACTCCAGCGGCAATTACCCCTGCATCGTTTCTCTTCTGTCGCACCACGTACAGCATTCCAGAGTACCTACCTGGATATTCGCAAAAGCCGACTGGAGCTTGTATTCCAGCCTCGTGCATTTTGACGACCAGCCCTTCTCCGACATTAACCAACTAGTGCAGCACCTTACGTCTATTATTTTCTCTGCCGCCGAACGCGCAATACCCCGTTCATCCTCCCAACCTCGGCGGCCACCTGTTCCGTGGTGGAACGAGGATTGTCGGGACGCCGTTCGTGCCCGTAGAACTGCACTTAGGGTGTTTCGGCGACACCCTACACTTGATAATTTTGGTGACTTTTAAACAATCGCGCGCCAGGGCTCGTCGCATTATTCAGGATAGCAAGAAGGCATCTTGGACTCGTTTTGTCGAGTCTTTTAATCGTTTTGCGTCTTCATCCGTTGTTTGGGATAAACTTCGTCGCTTCTCAGGTAAAGTGTCACATTGTACTGTTTCTGGCCTTCAGGTTTCTAATGCCACCATAGTGGATCCGGCTGCCATCGCTAATACTCTGGGTGCTGCCTTTGAGGCGGTTTCCAGTTCAGACCATTATTCCGCCGGCTTTCCCTCTATTAAAGACCGGCTGGATTCCGCATCATATACTTTTCGGTCTGCTAATGATGAATGCTATAACGAACTATTCACAATGAGGGAGCTGGAGCACGCTCTTCATTGCTCTCGGCACTCCGCTCCTGGCCCGGACGGCATTCATGTCCTGATGTTAAAGAACCTTCCAGCCGACAGTAAACTCTTTCTCTTACAGATCTATAACCGTAGTTGGCAAGACGGCATTTTTCCTTCCGTTTGGCGCGAAGCCACCATTGTCCCTATACTTAAGCCTGGGAAGGATCGCCAACTACCTTCCAGCTACCGCCCTATCTCCCTCACCAGTTGCATTTGCAAGGTGATGGAGCGCATGATCAACGGGCGGTTGACATGGTGGCTTGAGTCTCAGAAACTTCTAGCGAACGCTCAGTGCGGGTTTCGTCGATATCGCTCTACCGTCGACCATCTGGTGTCCTTGTCGACGCATATTATGAATGGATTTCTGAGAAAGTGTCAAACCGTGGCTGTATTTTTTGACCTGGAGAAAGCTTATGACACTTGTTGGAGGGGCGGCATTTTATGTACACTTCACGATTGGAATATCCGCGGTCGTCTTCCCATATTTCTTCGGGAGTTTATGACGGACCGCGTCTTTCGTGTACGTGTGGGCTCGGTTTTATCTCGTCGTTTTATTCAAGAGAACGGAGTACCGCAGGGCTCTGTACTCAGTGTCACACTTTTTGCGATTGCTATCAACCCCATTGTTGATTGTATTCCACCTAGCATTTCATCGTCCCTTTTTGTTGACGATTTCGCTATTTATTGCAGTTCACGGCGGACCTGTCTACTCGAACGCCGTCTCCAGAGCTGTATCGACCGTCTCTACGCCTGGAGTAACGCCAACGGCTTTAATTTCTCCGCCGAGAATTCCGTCTGCATCAACTTCTGGCGCCGGAAGTATTTCCCTCCGCCCTCTCTCCATCTTGTGCCAGGGATACTTCCGTTTGCAGACGAGGCGAAATTTTTGGGGTTGATTTTTGATAGGAAGTTGTGTTGGACCTCGCACGTTTCCTTTTTAAAAGCAAAGTGTGACCGTTCTCTTAATATTTTACGTGTTTTAAGTGGCACATCCTGGGGAGCTGATCGGACCGTCCTTCTTCGCCTTTATCGCTCTTTGGTCCGATCCAAGCTTGATTACGGGTGTATTGTTTATTCGTCGGCACGTCCATCTGTGTTACGTCGATTGAATGCCATTATCCATCGTGGCATAAGAGTCGCTACAGGGGCCTTTCCAACTAGCCCTGTACCCAGTCTGTACGCAGAAGCTGCAGAGCCTCCGCTGTCCTTCCGGCGTGAGATGCTTTTGTGCAGCTATGCTTGTCGGCTCTCAAGCTTGCCTAACCACCCGTCCTTCGATGTATTTTACGAGGATTCGCTTGATCGCCAATATTTCGTTAGCTCCTCTGCATTGCTCCCTCAAGGGGTTCGATTTCGACTGCTACTTCGGCATTTGGACGTTACGCCAGCGCCGGCCCTTACCCGAGGGGAAACGCGTTTTCCTCCATGGTCGCGCGCTGAGGCCCACATCCACCTTGGGCTAACGTCGATGCCGAAAAATGCGACCCCTGCTTCTGTTCTTAGATCCGCCTTTTTAGAACTACAGGCGCAGTTCGGGGACTGTCATTTTATATATACTGATGGGTCTAAGACTGATGTTGGAGTAGGATGTGCCTTTGTTTTTGGTGTACAGAGTTTTGCTTTTCGTTTACCTCGACAATGTTCAATTTTTACCGCCGAACTTTTTAGTATCTATCAATGTGTTTTATACATTCAGCGGCACGACTTACGACACTGTTTTATTTGTACGGACTCTCTGAGTGCCCTTCAGACTATTCATGCGCTGTACCATTACCACCCACTCGTACAGCGCATACATGACCTGCTCCACTCGCTTGGTGTCTCTGGCATCTGCGTGTCCTTCATGTGGATTCCAGGTCATGTGGGCATCTCAGGTAATGAGTCTGCCGACGCCGCTGCGAAATCGGCGATTTTATTACCCAGATTTTTTACTTCTGTTGTTCCCTCGTCAGATTCGTGTGTTATTTTACGTCGCCGCATCCTCTCGCGCTGACGCGATGAGTGGACGGCCCTCCGGGGGAACAATTTGCGGGAGGTTAAGCCTTTCCCGTTGATCTGGGGTACCTCTTCTCGTTCTTGTCGTCGGGAAGAGGTAATTTTAGCTCGTTTACGGATTGGACATTGGGTTTTTGGTCATAGGTATTTGCTCAGTGGTGACCCCGCACCCCTCTGTGGGCAGTGTGACGTGCCCTTAACGGTGCGTCACATTTTAACAGAGTGTCAGGTTTAGCTGCATTGCGTGCTCGTGTGGGTCTGCCTGTTGGCCTAGCCAACGTTTTGGCAGATGACACGCGTGCTGTAGAATGTGTTTTACGATTTATTCATGACAGTGATTTTAATCTGCGCATTTAATGCGTTGGGCGTCTGTTAGCTTAGTACTTTTATTCTGTCTGTTTTTATGGGAACTCTTATCCCCAGTGGACATATGGCGCTCATGTCCCTCGCAATCTACAGTTCCTGACACGTTTTAATCCTTTATTGCCTATGCTTTTAGTGTGTTGGTTTTGCAGAACTTTGTATTGTTCTTATTGTTGTTATTGATATTATTGTTGTTCTTGTTATTATTGTTGTTATTGTTATTGTTATTATTGTTGTTATTGTTATTATTGTTATTGTTATATTATTGTTAGTTTTATCTTTTTGAACATCGCGGGTTTGTGTCCCGTTTTTTAAATATGCGGTTCTTTTACCTGTTTTATATTTTGACCCTATCTTTTATACATTGTAAGGGCGCTGATGACCATAGCAGTTTAGCGCCCTTAATCCGCATATCATCATCATCACTAACATCTGATGGCGTCGATCTGCCCACGAGCATTTCCGCAGGGTACGAACGGATTTCTGTGAGGCCTTATATTCGTAGACCTCTGCGTTGTTTTAAATGCCAACGTTTTGGGCATACGCAAGTCTCATGTAAGAGTGCCGTTAACATCTGTGCAACATGTAGCCAGCCCTCACACGAAGGTACCTGTTCAACAGCCCCCGTCTGCGTTAATTGTAAAGGGTCTCATTCTGCGTCGTTTGCTGACTGTCCGCGTTACTTGGACGAGAAGGCGATCCAGGAGATCCGGGTAAAGGAAAACCTCTCCTTCGCTGAGGCCCGGAGGCATTATCATGCGCACCAACCTTCCCTCCTGCGATCTGGCACATTTAGTTCTGTTGTTGCCTCGCCAGTACCACGAGTAGATGCCGAAACTCAGACCTGGACCATGACTGGATTAACCGCCACTACCATCCGGCCGTCCATTAAGGCTACAGTTACCAAGCCCTATAAACCTGGTCCAAAGTCAATGAAGTCGCAAGCCGCTGAAAAGAAACCAAAGCAGAAACTTCGTAGGGAAGATTTTCTGAAGGACCCTCCGCGTGCGCGCGGTAAGAAAAGCTCACATTCTCCTCCTCGGAGGTCGCAGTCCCAGGAAGATCCTGGGACAAGCAGCGCTCAGCGGCACCCTTCACCCATCACCACCCAGAACCGATTCACGGCGCTTGAATCGGTTTCTGGCACTGAGCGCGTGGGCCCTCACTCCGAGGAAGCTATGGAGTCTGACCAACTCCATACAAAAAGCCCGAGCCCAAAGGTTAAGCAAAAGATTATTTTAAGCCGACCTTCTAAGTAGACAGTTTATCCCTTTTATTCATGGCTATCCTGACCTGGAATGTACGTGGTGTACGATAGCATAGGGCGGAACTGCAACTTTTATTGCGTTCCCATTCGCCTATGGTCGTGTGTTTGCAGGAGACCAAGCTTCGCCCTCATGATCCTTTTGATCTCCGAGGATATACTCCGGTTCGCTACGACCTTGAACCGGAGGAGGGTAATCCTGCTCATGGTGGTGTCATGATTTTGGTTCGTAACGACGTTCATTTTCAAACTATCACACTTACATCCGACTTGCAAGCTGTTGCCGTTCGCCTTCACTTAACCGGCATTTTGTTTTCTGTTTGCTCTGTGTATTCACCTCCATCGTCTCCCCTCGCTCCCGCGGACATTCGAGCTCTTCTGTCCGCTCTCCCAACACCATTTCTTCTGTTGGGAGATTTTAATGCCCATCACCCACTGTGGGGTTCCCCAAGGGCTTGTGCGAGGGGAGCTCTTCTTTCCGACCTTTTTTACCAGTTCAATCTTTCCATCCTCAATACAGGTGCACCTACTTTTATTTCTGATTCTTCTGGTACATTCTCTCACCTGGACCTTGCCATTTGCTCACTCCAGCTTGCTCGTCGTCTTCAGTGGAACGTCGTCGCTGACACCTACTCCAGCGACCATTACCCCTGCATCGTTTCTCTTCTGTCGCACCACGTACAGCATTCCAGAGTACCTACCTGGATATTCGCAAAAGCCGACTGGAGCTTGTATTCCAGCCTCGTGCGTTTTGACGACCAGCCCTTCACCGACATTAACCAACTAGTGCAGCACCTTACGTCTATTATTTTCTCTGCCGCCGAACGCGCAATACCCCGTTCATCTTCCCAACCTCGGCGGCCACCTGTTCCGTGGTGGAACGAGGATTGTCGGGACGCCGTTCGTGCCCGTAGAACTGCACTTAGGGTGTTTCGGCGACACCCTACACTTGATAATTTGGTGACTTTTAAACAATCGCTGGCCAGGGCTCGTCGCATTATTCAGGATAGCAAGAAGGCATCTTGGGCTCGTTTTGTCGAGTCTTTTAATCGTTTTACGCCTTCATCCGTTGTTTGGGATAAACTTCGTCGCTTCTCAGGTAAAGTGTCACATTGTACTGTTTCTGGCCTTCAGGTTTCTAATGCCACCATAGTGGATCTGGCTGCCATCGCTAACACTCTGGGTGCTGCCTTTGAGGTGGTTTCCAGTTCAGACCATTATTCCGCCGGCTTTCGCTCTATTAAGGACCGGCTGCATTCCGCACCATATACTTTTCGGTCTGCCAACACTGAATGTTATAACGAACTTTTTACAACGAGGGAGCTGAAGCACGCTCTTCATTGCTATAGGCACTCCGCTCCTGGGCCGGACGGCATTCATGTCCTGCTGTTAAAGAACCTTTCAACCGACAGTAAACTCTTTCTCTTAAGGTCTATAACCGTATTTGGCAAGACGGCCTTTTTCCTTCCGTTTGGCGCGAAGCCACCATTGTCCCTATACTCAAGCCTGGGAAGTATCGCCAACTTCCTTCCAGCTACCGCCCTATCTCCCTCACCAGTTTCATTTGCAGGGTGATGGAGCGCATGATCAACGGGCGCTTGACATGGTGGCTTGAATCTCAGAAACTTCTAGCAAGCGCTTAGTGTGGATTTCGTCGCTATCGTTCTACCGTCGACCATCTGGTGTCCCTGTCGACGCATATTATGAATGCACTTCTGAGAAAGTGTCAAACCGTGGTTGTGTTTTTTGACCTGGAGAAAGCTTATGACACATGTTGGACGGGCGGCATTTTACGTACACTTCACGCATGGAATATCCGCGGTCGTCTTCCCATATTTCTTCGGGAGTTTATGGCGGAACGCGTGTTTCGTGTACGTGTGGGCTCGGTTTTATCTATTCGTTTTATTCAAGAGAACGGAGTACCGCAGGGCTCGGTACTTAGTGTCACACTTTTTGCAGTTGCTATCAACCACATTGTTGATCGTATTCCACCTGGCATTTCATCGTCCCTTTTTGTTGATGATTTTGCCATTTATTGCAGTTCACGGCGGACCTGTCTACTCGAACGCCGTCTCCAGAGCTGTATCGACCGTCTCTACGCCTGGAGTAACGCCAACGGCTTTAATTTCGCCTCCGAGAAATCCGTCTGCATCAACTTCTGGCGCCGGAAATATTTCCCTCCGCCCTCTCTCCACCTTGGGCCGGAGATGTTTCCGTTTGCAGACGAGGTGAAATTTTTGGGGTTGATTTTTGATAGGAAGTTGTGTTGGACCTCGCACATTTCCTTTTTAAAAGCTAAGTGTGAGCGTTCTCTTAATCTTTTACGTGTTTTAAGTGGCACATCCTGGGGAGCTGATCGGACCGTCCTTCTTCGCCTTTATCGCTCTTTGGTCCGATCCAAGCTTGACTACGGGTGCATTGTTTATTCGTCGGCACGTCCATCTGTGTTACGTCGATTGAATGCCATTCACCATCGTGGCATAAGAGTCGCTACAGGGGCCTTTCCAACCAGCCCTGTTCCCAGTCTGTATGCTGATGCTGCAGAGCCTCCGCTGTCCTTCCGGCGTGAGATGCTTTTGTGCAGCTATGCCTGTCGACTCTCAAGCTTGCCTGACCACCCGTCCTTCGAGTTATTTTTCGAGGAGTCACTTGATCGTCACTATTTCATTAGCTCCTCTGCTTTGCTCCCTCCAGGGGTTCGCTTTCGACAGCTCCTTCGGCATTTAGACGTTCCGCCAGGGCCGGCCCTTCCACGGGGGGAAACGCCTTTTCCTCCATGGTCCCGCGCTGAGGTCCACTGTCACCTTGGGTTAAAGTCGATGCCGAAGACTGAGACCCCTTCTTCAGTCTTTAGATCGGCTCCACTCGCTTGGTGTCTCTGGCATCAGCGTCTCCTTCATGTGGATTCCAGGTCATGTGGGCATCTCAGGCAATGAGTCCGCCGACGCCGCTGCGAAATCGGCGATTTTATTACCCAGATTTTTTACCTCTGTTGTTCCCTCGTCAGATTCGTGTATTATTTTACGTCGCCGCATCCTCTCGCTTTGGCACGATGAGTGGAGGGCCCTCCGGGGGAACAAATTGCGGGAGGTTAAGCCTCTCCCGTTAATCTGGGGTACCTCTTCTCGTTCTTCACGTCGGGAAGAGGTACTTTTAGCCCGTTTACGAATTGGACATTGCCGTTTTAGTCATAGTTACCTGCTCAGTGGTGATCCCGCTCCACTGTGTCAGCAGTGTGACGTGCCCTTAACGGTGCGTCACATTTTAACTGAGTGTCAAGTTTTAGCTCCACTGCGCGTTCGCGTGGGTTTGCCTGTTGGCATAGCCAACGTTTTGGCAGACGACGCGCATGCTGTAGAATGTCTTTTACGTTTTATAAGTGACATTGGTTTTAATCGTCGCTTTTGATGCGCTGAGCGTCTTTTAGCTTTGTTATTTTATTCTGTATGTTTTAATAGGGACTCTACTCCCCTGTGGACATATGGCGCTCATGTCCCTCGCATTCTACAGTTCTTGACACGTTTTAATCTTTTATTGCCTCTGCTTTTAGTGTGTTGGTTTTTCGGATATTTGTATTGTTAGTATTGTTGTTATTATTGTTATTGTTGTATTATTGTTATTTTTAGCTTTTTGGACATCGCGGGTTTGTGTCCCGTTTTTTAATTATGCGGTTCTTTTACCCGTCTTTTATATTTTGACTTTATATTTTATACATTGTAAGGGCGCTGATGACCTTAGCAGTTTAGCGCCCTTAAACCGCATATCATCATCATTATCCAGCCTTTAGACTTGATGCAGAGCAGGCATTCGCAGACGGGATAGGATACCGCACAGCATAGGAGCTTCCAGCAGCCGCGGCCATCAGGCAGCAACGCTTCGTCCTGTGGTTCTTTCTCCTTTTCAGGTTTTTGCTACCTCAATAGGTAGAGCACCACGGTCGTAGCCAACGTATCCTTAGGTATCACGGTTAAAGGCGGCACAATACGTGTTCCGACCCTCTGGTGCTCACGCCGCTTGGCGCCTACGAGCAGCCTCTATCATTCTTAGTCTTTCTTCCTCTAACTATCTAGTGATAAGTCCCCACTCATTCTTTCCGCTGCAAAGGCAACGTGAGCAGATAGTCCAGCCTCTTGCAGCACTCTTCTTCTCCTATCTTTTCCTAAATCACCGGTTAGGACACATCTCATCCATTCACCTTCGCGACCGAAAACCTATGTATTTCCAACCTGCTCTACGGGAAACCGAATATGGTGTATGTAACCCGTAGTCAGGCTCAATCGAAAGATCCGGCCGCAACGACAGCTAACCTACCGCCTGAACCCGACAACCCACGATCCTCCTCACCGGACGGAAGCGAACATCTTTAGCAACCATCTGCCATGTCCACTTCCTCTGTCTCCTTCTCAGCCAGTACCCGCAATCCCGAACACTCCTGCATCACCCAAACCAACCCAGTTAGTCGAAGCGGCCGGAAACGCCACTCGGGACGCAGTGGCCACAGAGGCTCATGCCACCACTGTCCCGAACAACACCAGCGCCCCTGGCGGAGGTATATTACAGGCGCCGGCATCAGCCAGCGACAACGCCAGTGGCTCTCACACCAATGCCTTGACGTACGCAGAAGCGGCCAGCACCAGACTAGAGGCTCCGCTGTACGTCAACAAGCAACACGCTTCCCAAATCAGTGCCCTCATGGCCGAATTTGACCGGGTCGTGACAAACCAGGGCTATATAATTACCAGGGCACCGCTGTCAGGAGACGTCCTGATACGCACCCGAACCCCAGGAGACTACAGCGCCTTAGTGCACTTTCTCCAACGTAAGAATGTAACACTAAGCATGACCAAACCAGTAGAGGAGAAAACACACCGGATGCTCATAAAGCCCATCTATGCTGAGAGGGCGGAGATAGAAATCACCAACCACCTTGTCATGGCCGGCCTGAACCCAAACAGAGTGACGCAATTGAAGCGCTACAACAGGCAACGCACCCCTCTCCCAGTGTACATGGTGGAGGTGCGCACGTCAGATGAACGTGACAAGCTACACAGAATGACGGAAGTGATTCACTTTAAGTACAAATCGAGGACTATACAGCCCCTAAGTTACCGGCACAATGTAACAAGTGCCAGCTCCTGTTTCACACAGAAGATCAGTGCCTTTACAGAGCAAAAGTTTGCTCGAAGTGCACAGGAGCGCATGATTCCAGGACCTGCGCCGTCCCCAATGAGCAACGCAAATGCGCTCTCTGCGGGGGGACTGGGCACGGTGAGCGCTGGCGCTCCTGCCCAGAGTACCGCCGGCAGGCGGCGCTTCTCCGCAGCCGCTCATCACGGCTGAACCCTAGGGCGACACCCTACACGCCGGACATGCAGCCTAAAACCGCTGATGCGCGAGCATCCACAAACACACGCGCACTGCACACTCAACAGCACAAACACACAAGTCAACCAATCGGCAAGCAGCCAACCCCAAACTACGCACAGCCGCACACAGCATGCAGCTGGCCGCCCGGCACACACACAGGGGGACTTGCGCACAAAATCACCAGTGTTCGCATTCAACGCCACTGCACAAACGAGCGGCACTACGCAGAACAATGGCACCACTGTGCCACAGACACACACGCCAACACGCAAGAAAAACCACACTAGCCGAACTGAGGCGGACAAATAACCACCTGCAGCCGAAAATCTTCTCTTGCAATGACCAAGCACGGCAAAAACTGGCAGGAGATCAAAGAAACTGCCACAGCAGCACTACATGCTCTTGCATCAGGAGAAAAGAGGTTTCAACACGTCATTATGAGCTACGCGGAATTCTTCAGCATGTTCCACAGTGCCTAGCTCAGCTCCTCACCAAAGTTAATACATAAATAACTGCTCAAAACTATAGATGGCCCAGCAAAAGTATCAGGCTTATGACTTGGAATGCAAACGGGATCCGCCGACGAAAAGCCGAGTGCTTAACTTTTCTTGAGAAACACCAAATAGATATAGCAGCATTCACTGAAACACACCTACATCAGACTGACAAATTCAACCTACCAGGCTACTTAGTGTACCGAACAGACCGAAATCGCCGCGGCGGGGGCACAGCAATTGCCATCAAACGAGGCACAGACCACTGCTAGGTTCTACCTCCCCCTCTTATCAGAACCGAAGCAACAACTGCTTTTGTAACTATCAACAACACTCGCGTACTACTAGTCTCCGCGTACAACCCACCAGGCGAACTAGAAACAGACGACCTGGATGCACTTCTCAACCATCATCCACAGGTACTTCTCATAGGTGACCTAAACTGTAAGCACCCACTCTGGAACTGCCGCACCTCGAACACTGCCAGCAACAAACTCCTTCAGTATGAGAATCGGTCCGATTTTGTTATATATGCCCCCACGGAACCTACGTTTGTACCTCCCAACCGAATCCTACACCCAGACATTCTGGATATAGCACTTGCCCGCAACATTGCTTTTAACATTGAGATGACCACCATTAACGACCTCTCCTCAGACCACCTGCCAGTGATAGTAACCACGAGAGGCAGCCTTGCCCAAGACATTCAAATACCGCGCCACAATTTCAACAAGGCCAACTGGCAACTCTTCAGCTCCACCATAGCAGACCAGCTCCAAATAACGCCGATCACCTCTGAAGCAGAACTGGAACAAGCCACAGCACACCTTGAGAACACCATTAAATTTGCCATATCGCAAGCCTCACCAATCAGTATTCAGGGCAATCGTAGCCCCGCAACTCCCCCAGACCTGAAGCGCCTCACAGCACAGCGAAACCGAGCCAGACACGCCTGGCAGCGCTCAAGACATGTAGCAGACTTAGATGAATTTCGCCGGCTCAATGCTGCAGTGAGAGAACGCACTGCAGAGCACGTTACAAACCAATGGAATGCCACTCTCACTAACCTCGACCTTGAAAACCAAACAGTCTGGCGTATTGCCAAATGCCTCACTATGCAACCGATGAACATTCCCCCGCTACACCACAACCAATACATAGCAACCTCTGACATGGAGAAAGCTGAAGCCCTTGCAGACGCACTCCAAGAAACCCTCGTGCCAAACCCGCAACCGATTGGTCACGTCTTCGTTGCGGATACCTTAGCAGTCACAAACGATTTCCGAATGCGACACGCGCACAACAAACTCCGAAAGACCTGCCCCTCAGAACTTGCCTGGACGATCAAACACCTTCACGATAAGAAGGCCCCATGCTCAGATAGCATTCCTAACATCGCTCTGAAACGCTTACCACTTGCTGCCCTTCAGGCGCTATCCAACATCTGCAATTTTACACTACAACAAGGATACTACCCTGAACAATGGAAAACCGCCAAAATCCTGCACTTTCCTAAAAAGAATAAAGACAACACAAACCTTCACAACTATCTACCCATTAGCTTACTCAACTCTCTGAGCAAACTACTTGAAAAAGTCATACTCAAACGGTTAAATGCACATCTTGCGCGACACGACATCCTAATACCAGAGCAATTCGGCTTCCGCGCCAAACACTCTACCACATTGCAGCTCCTCCGTACCACCGAACACATTACGCAGTATTTTAATACACGAAAAACCACAGGTGCCATATTTCTTGACCTTGAGCGGGCGTTCGACCGGGTATGGCACGAGGGACTACTGCGCAAGCTCAGCCAATACAAATTTCAAGACACCGCACTCAAGCTCGTTGCTAACTACCTACACAACCGCAAATTGCAGTCTTCTGTTAACTCCTCTCTCCCCACACTACGCCCAGTCTTGGCCGGAGTCCCCCAAGGAAGCGTACTGGGGCCGATCCTCTTCACAATATACATGAATGACATCCCAAAAACTAACAACACGCTCCTCTCACCCTACGCAGATGACACTGCCGTAATGGCACAGTTCGGTGACCTAAAGTTCATTAACTAACTCTCGCCTTCAGCGAGCGCTTTCAGCATATGAGGAATGGCTGACCAAATGGCGCATCAACGTCAACCCAACCAAGTCACAAGCAATAATCTTCACCAAACGAGTTAAACACCGCCAGCATGCGCGAACGCAGCCACCAATGCAACTCTTTGGCACTCCCATACCATGGAACACCATCGTCAAGTACTTAGGATTCAAAATGGACCAGGGTCTCACCTGGAAACAACACGTACTTAACGTCCGCAGAAAATGCAATGCACAAATATGCAAACTGTACCCTCTCATCAACTGCAACAGTACCCTTCAGATACGATTAGGCCTGACACTCTACAAGACGCTACTCCGACCCATACTCACCTATGCGGCCCCCGTCTGGGGGTACGAAGCTAAAAGTCATATCAGCACACTCCAATCCCTCCAAAACAAAATCCTCCGTATCATAGCCAGAGTACCGAAACTTGACCCCTCCAAACTACTACACCAAGAACTCAGGATGCACACCATCGAACAGTTCATCAAAAAATTAGCAGCTGATTTGTACACCAACTGCAACAAGAGCACAAACCCCCTCATCCAAACACTAGGCACCTATGAAACCACCATCAGCAAACACAAACGACCATTAGGCCTGTTTGACCGCAACCTGTCAGATGAAGTACCTATTGAGGAGGTCCTTGAATACCTACACATTCTCATACCCCCATGATTTTGTAACATTGTCTCACTCACACACTATTAATACGTCTTCAGTTACAGGAAACCATGCAGAACAGGAACTTCAAAACAACGGTCTGCCCCTGCCACTGTACCAGCCCATAAAGGAACCACCTATAAGCCATCCACCACGACAGCAACACTGCAACAGCATCTCGGTAACCCAAGGAAAATCCCGCCACACCTCTCACTTCGATCACCTGCATGATGCTATCACTCGCGCCATCCCATTTAGTTTTTAAGCCGAAGCTCCTTAACGCATCCCTAGTATTACCACCCTAACCTAACCCGCACTAACCACTGAGCGCCGGCCAGGGCTCGCCATGGCTTGCGCCGGTAAACCCCACCTGACACGCTTGCATGTTCTGCATGCTCGCATCAGTAGCTTAACTTTACTAACGGGGGTGCTTCCGCGGAACCCGAACATCTAACTCACTTCCTCTAACACGCAACAGCACGTCACTACTAACAAAGCACCCCCCCCCGCCTTTAGCTGCATGTTAGATACTAACAGCATGGGGAGACGATGTAGCCTCTGAGGATGATCGTCACTGGGGGCGGCGGGTGTGAGGCTGCCCCCACAAAAAAGTAGAAAATTGAAACACAAGTGTGATAAACTATGGTTGAAAAACATGTGTGGTCCTAAACAATATTTAATAAATATAAACATAAGATTGAACATAGTCATGAAGCCATCATTACTATAAAATGAAAAGGCAAGGAGGAACTCCTTATGCCGTGTTCTCAATGGAGCGACACTGACGACGCGACACGACTGACAAGACGATTGACCAACAGGGATTCAGCATAAACGCGACGAAAGTTCAATTGGAGTAACGTTTACTGCGCGACATGGCGGCATCTACAGAACAGGTTATGTGTTCTTGTTAAGAAGATATAAATCTGCAGGGAAATGTATTGTTTTTCCGAAGAAATACTGAAGCACCCCAGTTGTATGAACTGAGTTCAAGTGCATACAAAATACTACGAAAAGGCGTGTGCTTTCGCTCGAGCTTCTCGCGATAATGTCAGATGGTGTCGTTTCATTGTGAACACTATGTTCCTACAATATCATGCCGCGTGTCGCGCATAACGCGTCGCCAGTGTCGCCCCATTGTGAATTGGGCATTACTGTGAATGTAGGAAATGGGTGATTTAGAACATGTATGGATTGGATGTAATCTTAATAAGGACAACGATGAGTTAATAAATTCACTATGCAACGATGGTTTACAATGGGCCTGTAAAGATCAACAATATTATCCCAAATTAATATTCAAGAAAATCAACAAACATATTGCAAAATGTAAAATAAAATTTAAATGTGCATAGGTTAACCCGCGTTAGGAAATTCAATGTGGACAGTTACACAAGAAACAAATGAATCTATGGATGTGAAGTAAAACATGTTTTATTTTGCCTCCATGCGTCCTTTTTGGTAGCAATAACCATTCCTCAAAAGAAAGTGTGGTAGATTTAGTTCACGTGTGTGAAAAAATTCAAGCACACGAGTACCTTAATTGATATAGTGTTGGTAAACTATTTGTAAAATTTGCGGTACTTTGAAATTTGATCTACGTGAGAAAAACGTCACTGGTGGTAGTAGTAGTTGTTGTTGCTGTACTATTGCATCATATAACAAACAATTTCGGGGAAGTAATACTGGCACTACCAGTGCAATTATGCTTCAGCCCCCGCTGGTCGTTTTCATGAGAATGCAGACCTCTGGTAGAAACAAAGTATGATACGTCGAGTGAAACACCACTCTTGGTAACAAACAGTATTAACGTAACGGAACAGTTAAAGGAATGGTGAAATAGACAAACAGGGAAACAGTAACGTGCCGATAAAGCCTGCAGTACGGTATAATTACAACGCTACGGGTCATTCTTCGTGACGGTAAAGAATAATAACAAAGATATAAGCGTTATTAATCCTTGAAAGTTGGAAGATGGTTATTACAACACGACAGTGGTATGTCCCATGCCTACAGAAACGGTTTTATTCATTTGGAAGTACATATACATATCGCCAGACTAAAAAATTTCTGGATTGCGATTCTAATGCTAAACGTGACACTTCGTCATCCATGACGAATTATAGTTTGTCACGGAAGAAGGGTTATCAACCATCCGGCATTTACGCGTTTTTATTTACACGCGGCAGACATTTTAGTTCTTCTCTTAAATGTCCGGCATTTTCGTATAACATGTTTTAAACATTCTTTCAGTTGTGCTTAAGTCTTGGAAGCATATTGTTAACCCATTATTCGCAATGCATAGTGGACTGTGGTGGAAACATGATTTTGATGGCGAGAAGCGAGGGAACCCATGCACTGTGATGTAACCAACTATAGTGCCACCTTCAGCCATATGATCTTTTGAGATGCACTAATCATACTTAGGTTGAAATGTACTACTGTACGTATATGTATTCAAGTAAAAATACAGTATGCTTTCACTATTTAGATCAAAATGTTGGGTATATCTTATTTCTGGGCGGACGACAGGCACAAGTGTGGAGAGTGGAAGTGCTGCAAATTTGCTTGCCTCCCTTTCGCTTCTCAGGGATTGTTAGTGTGTTAGTGGCAATAAACATAATTATTTGATGTTGAGCAGGCAGTATTGACAGCCCTATATTTGCAGAATCCCAGTGCTAGGCGTCGGTCCAGAAAGAAGGTATGCCCAAAAAATGTCAGGCTATTTAAAGAAATGTCCAGCTTTTTGCAACTAATAAACATACCCAGCAACAAGAACTTCTTAAATAATAATATACCCAGCACCAAGAAGTTGTTTAACTAATAACATACCCAACACCAAGAACATTTTCCCCTCTATCCACACCATGCATTATTTAAGAAATGAAAATTTGCAAACCATCACCATTCCAAGAGTAAACATCTCAACATGCATTACAGTAACACAATCACAAATAAGTTTAAGTCACTATCATATACCATCTGCCCTAGGTATTGAATATTTATGTGTTGCATGACATATTAAAAAATTCCTGTATAGTATATGGGGAGTGAGTATATAAGAAAGACTTCAGCTCTTTCTTAAAGATGTTATGTTGATTAGGCTTGCCTAATAGTTTTAAGTAGCATGGAAGGTTATTATAAACTGTTATTGCACAATAGTAACATCCCTTTTGGAACAGATGCCTTATTTATGGTGTAATTGTTGTACCTGATTGTTAATTCACTCACTTGTTTATGCTTCGTTTCAAATTGAATATAATTGGTTTTATCATAGTTTAATGAAACCTTATTAGCTTCAAACCAAAACTTGAGCTGTTCGAACACTTTATTGACGGAATTTCTTAATTGCTGATGTGACTTTTCAGATATGACACTGGTATCAGCTGCAAAAAGCAGCTAAGCAGATCTTTGCTAAGATAGAATGGCAGATCGTTTATAAATACTAAAAATAACCAAAGACCAAGTATAGAACATTGTTGGACACCTCTAGTAATAATACCTGGTTCTGAATCACAACCAATCTGAATTCTGGTTTTCTGAATCCTGTTTGGTAAGTGAGATCTGAACCATTTTATAGTGATATCACTGAAGCCGTAAACTTTTAACTTTTGCAGCAAACGGTTGTGAACTGTGCTGTCAAATGCCTTAGCTAAGTCACAAAATACTCCTAATAGTAGTTCCTTTTTATCCAGGGCTGTTAATACTTCAGAAGTGAGCACGTATGTTGCATTTTCTGTTGTCATTTTTTTCCTAAATGCGAACTGGGATACTGAGAGAATGTCGTTGAACTCCAAGTATTTTATAACCCGATTATATACTGCTTTTTGCATTATTTTAGAAAAGGCTGTCAAAAGAGAGATGGGCCTATAATTGGAAGCCAGACTTTTGTCTCCTTTCTTGTATAGAGGCTTAACAATTGTATGTTTCATTTTTCTGGAAATATCCCTGACATAAGGCAATGACCGCATATATGACTAAGTAGCTTGCTTAACTCTTCTGTACAATATTTTAACATGTTGGTACTTATCTCATCCCATCCATAAGAGGTTTTGCTTTTCAATGAGCAAATAATATTTTCTATTTCTCTTGGTGTTGTGGAGTCCATCTTAAATTCACAATTAATTTTGAGATGTACCCTTTTTAGCATTTTAAGTGAAGCTGGGTTTGGGTCAGATCTGTTTATTTTTCTGTTTGTTACATTAAGGAAATAAGTGTTAAAGGCATTAGCAATAGAGTAGCAATTACTGACTTCATTATTTTCAGTAGTTATGTGAGTAATAATGCTATTTGATTTAATTCTTCCTGTTTCAGTTTTTATTATATTCCACATTGTTTTAATTTTATTATTGGAATCATCAAATACTAGTGAGTAATTCTTCCATTTATCTTCATTAATTACTCGTTTAAGTATTTTACAACATGTTTTGTAGTGTGCTTTAATGTTTTAATCATTACTTGTGCGATATAGTAGGAACAAATTTCCTTTATTTGCACAGGATTTGCTTATACCTGAAGTAATCGAGGGTTTGACCTTCGTTACCTGTAATGAGGTTATTGTTTTCTTAGGAAAAATAGCTTCAAAGGCTAATACCACTGGTTTAAGGAATTCATCAAATTTGTCATTTACGTGAGTGCTGGAATAGACAGAAGCCCATTTTTCGTTTTTAATGCTAGTTTAAAATTATTGATATGTTCATCATTAATTATTCTGGTTGTAATTTTACTTTTTGTATTAACAATCTATTTGCTGGCTATGACAAGCACCAACAGTACCTGAGCATCATGATCTGACTTGCCATTTACAATAGGAATTATGGTATAATTTGGATTTTTTCTGAGTCTAGAAATATTTTGTCTATAACTGTTGCAGTGTTCATGTAAGTTCTGGTGGGAAAATGAACCACATATTCCAAGTTAAATGTATGTAATAGGGAAGTGAGATGAGTTTTCATTTCACTATCATTAAGCGTGTTAACATTAAAATTTCCACAAACTATTATTTTAGCATTTTGAGTGTAAATGCATGAGATGGTTCTTTGTAATCTATTTATAAATCCTTGGAAGATCCCTGTGGGAGCTCTATATACTGCTAAAATGACGTACGTCTCCCTACCAAATCCTATTTTTATTGAACAGCACAAAAAGATGCAACATTTATGCTGGTGAACTTGATCGTACTTTTAGCAAATATACCCACTCCTCCACAATGTAAACTACTTCTGCAAAAACTGGAACATAATGTGTACTTACTGAAGTTCACACTTTTAAGCTCTGCTTCTGTCATGCATATGAGAACTTTGAATTGGTAAACCTATACGGGAGTGATTGGGGACGTGGACTTGAAGTCAGAGAAGAGGGGTTTAAAACACAAATGAAAGAAACGGGGAAATGGAGATGTACAGGATATACGGATTTAATAAATAAGTACAGGAGAACGAAGCAATTAAATATATACTGACGTGGACGCTGAATCTCACTTCAGTTTCCGCAATTGTCGGCACATATTTATTTATATTATCAGCGTTTTCTCCTAGACCCGTATATGGAATGCGTGATGGTGTGTAATAGCTGTGGTAAATTCCACCACAGGGTAAAATTTTGCCGCAATAACAAACGCTGCTTAAAATGTGGACAGGATCACTTGGACGTTCCACTGGAATGCGTTACCCCACAGTTCCAATGCGTAAATTGTAAGTAGGCCACTCGGCTTTTGGGATTCAAATATGTCCAGCATATCTGCTGGAGACGAACACCAATACTAAAGCCCATGAATTGCTAGTTTCCGGATACGAGGCTAGGCAGCTGATAACGAGAATATTCCGGTATACCGATATTGCTAAACTAAACGGAAATGGGGAGAAAATAGATCAGGAACTGCGGATCTTTATTTTTCAGTCGATGCGGCATTGTAATGCACGGAATTTGAATCTAAATCGTACTGAATAAGGTGAAACACCCAAAATATCAACTAAGGGCAAATCGATTCAATACAAAGATACATATTCTAAGGAATAGATTAATGGACATTTGGCACCTCATGGTCGTTGGCCTAAAAGTCCTAAGCCCAAAATATTTTCGGCATGGAAAGGAGACAAGTAATCCAGCATAGATGCCTGTGGTGGAGGTCCGCCAAAAATCGATCCATGCGACGGAACATATGTATCCCCTAGTGATAATCCTTATTTGGTAAGGGATTTGTCACGCAATTCTTGTATTCCGAATCGAAATACAGAATGGTTCCCGAGACCGCTGAGAGGAGAGATCAGCGAAATTTTATGCACCATAAATGGACTTTTACAGAAGGCACCAGATTACCTACAACAATCATTAACTTATTTAAACATACAACTAAATTTCTAATCTTACAATGACAACATATTGCAACACCGACATTCGTAAACCGACTTACCTGGAAGTAGTTCGACTAGTCGTGGGTGATATTACGATACTGGAAATATATACGATCAGACGCACCGTTCCACTAAACAACTGGGAAAGCATAATTGAACCTAAACATGAGCATCAAATTATATGTGGCGATTTTAATATAGCTGGATTTCGGGGGCTCCCACCAGACCGGCGAACCAGCAATCCCAGACTCCACAAGTTGAGTACATACTCATGGCGTCTAATATCGGAACAATATACTACTCCACTGGATGCTGAACAACAAGCAACAGCAAGACCCTACACCTGCTTTACTCTTCGCGACAGCAGACATAGCACATTTGACGACAGCAACGATGAATTCGAATACATGGGTAGTGACAATTTCCCGTTTGCATTACGTCTTAACCAGCCGTGGAGGAGAGGAATACAATATTTCGAAAACATCGAATGGGGAAGGCGTGCCCAGAGACTTTGCAACAATTCATACAAGAATGAACTGCGACACTTAACAGAGAACAGGGTGATCTACGAGGATCTAGCGACACTTTAACGGCATACGGCGATGACTTTCACCCAATATTACAGGGCAGTATACCTTGAATGCCGAAACCACCTGGTGGACTGAAGAATGCTCCAAAGTGATTGCCGTAAAAGGACTTCCTACACTCATCGTGAATCTTTGAAAACAGTGCATATTTATTTTAACGTGAAACGTACAGAAGTACGTGTGGGCCGATGCCTTCAAAAATAAAATGTAATGAATTCTTGGTCAAAATGCTGCAACACCATCGATGGAGATACTCCGATTGGACATATCTGGAAGAGGATGGTGTGATTCAGGAGTACCAAGCAAAATCACACACCTTGGATTATCACTAGTTACCGTTCATCACAGGGAAATACCTCAGACATATTCTTCCAGACTTCGTGCAGGCATACATGCCAGAAACTAAGACTGATACAAGACAACCGGAACCGCTATTACCTCCTTAAAATGGCAGAGTTTACGTTACAAATTTCTCAGCACAACACCCGGTATGGATAGGATTACCTGTTACTTTCTGCGACTGCTCCCAGAATGGTGTATCATCCTAGCTGAAGCTTACACTAAAATACTGTAGTCAGGGAATATACCCCTTTCGAGATATTTCTACAACCCATACTTAAGTCTGGATGTTTAGGGCGCTCAACACAGGACTAAAGACCCATTGCACTACTTTTAACATTACATAAAATATCTGAAAACACCCCCCGGATCGACTTAGTTTTTATCAAGAACACAATATCCTATGGCCCTCGAAATAATATGGATTCTGGATAGAGTGTGGGACGACCTTTAACCTTCATACATTACTGACGGATATCAATATAGCTTACTGTACCAGACCTCCGGTACTTACGTTATTCCTGGACATATTCAAAGCTTACGATAACATCCATATACCCATTCTTATGCAAGGTTTACAGACGTTCCGTATACCTGCACCCATTATAAACACTTATATGCACTACTGATAGAAAAACGATAAACTCCATCTGAAATCTGTCAGATTTAGACTTTCAGATATACCTCCCGTGGATTGGTATAGGGTTAGACTCTCAGTCCGTTGCTGTGCGCTATATACATGGAAGACTTCCTCGAGTACGATTCAACTGCATATTTTACAATACGCTGACATTATCCTATACTACTCCGTAGCGCTACAATCGCGGCATTAATTATTTTTAAAACGTCTGCCAGGGAATAGTGGATTACCTTGACAGACCATAGTTACAGGTTAGTATGCTAAAGACAAGTCTGCTAGACTTTCAACGGACCATGCGTCATTCTCATATACACGTAAGCATTAATGACATAAACCCATGTATAAGCTAAAGTTGGGCAGATGGAATCAAACTGAAAAATTCAATGCTATAGCCAAGATTTGAACCACGGATCTTCGGTTTTCCATGACATTGCTATCCCGTCTATCACACTGCTCCCTTCAGTCTGATTCCACCTTTCCAACTGTAACCTACACACAGATGGTTAGGAAGAACAATTACCATTAGTTTCCCTAATAGTAGTTAAATATGAAACCCAGAATTTAAAGAACTTACGAGATGTTATGCTGCCTGAGGTATGTTTTCTCAAAATGAAGTTGTAATCACCTTGTGGTTTGTCGGGAGAAGTGCGAACCAGCTGGGGAATTTAATGTCATGCAGGCATGTTGCCATGGTATCTCACTTTATTATAGCACAGCATACAAAGCCGAAGATCCGTGGTTCAAATCACGGCTATAGCGTCGGCTTTTTCCGTCTGATTCCACCTTTCCAAGTTTAGCCTATAACACAAGGCTAGTGTGTAAGAACAATTAATTATCGTTTGCTGACCTAGTAGTGGTTAACTTTGAAGCCCAGAACTTAAGTACCTATGAGATTGTAAGTCGTCATTAGTATATGCTGTCTCAAAATTAATTTGAAATCGCTTTATGGTTCACTGGTATGCATGCGAAAACCGAAGATCCGTGGTTCAACTTCCGGTTACGGCATTTGATTTTTCAGTCTGATTCCATCTCTACAACTTTAGCCTACATACCGCTTGTGCGAACGAACAATTAATTACCACTGATTGGCGCAATAGCCGTTAACTATGAAGCCCGGGACTTAAAGCACTTAAGAGGTTGTATGTTGCCAATGTGGTATGTTCTCTCAAAATAAAATTGAGATATTGTGGTTTACCTGAGAATGCGAGTCGTTTGGGGAATTTAAAGCCGTACCGGCATGCTACCGGGGTGGCTCAGTTGGTTTTAACAATGGCACGAAGAACCGAAGATCCTTGGTTCTAATCCCGGTCACGACATTGGATTCTTCAGTCTTATTCAACCTTTCCAATTTTAGCTACGCACGGCTTGTGTGGACGATCAATTACTTAATTGGCCTAATAGTGTTTAACTATGAAGCCCGGAATTTAAGCACCTACGAGGTTCTATATCGCCAATGGGATATGTTATATTGAAATCAACCTGCAGTGGCGTTGTGGTTTACCGAAAAATGCGTCAATGTCGTGCTGGCAAGAGGCCATGGTAGCTCAGTTGGTTAGAGCAACGGTACGGAAAACCGAAGATTTGTGATTCAAATCTGGCTATGGCGTCGAATTTTTCAGTACTATTCCCCCGTTAAAACTTTAGCCTATACACAGATTCTGTGAAAGAACTATTAATTATCATTAATTCGCCTAATAGTGCTTAATTAAGATGCCAAGGACTTAAAATACTTATGGGATGGTAGGTCACATTTGAGGTATGTTACCTCTAAATGAATTTGAAATCGCCCTGTGGTTTACCGTAAAAATGCGAGTCTGTTGGGGGAATTTAATGCCGTGCCGGCATATTGCTATGGCAGCTCAATATATTAGGACAATGACACGGAAAGACGAAGATCCGTAGTGTAAATATCGGCCATGGTAATTAATTTTTCAGCCTGGTTCCACCTTTATAACTTTAGCCTGAGCACGGCTTATGTGGAAGGTCAATTAATTACTGATTGTCCTAATAGTGGTCAACCATGAAGACCGCAACTTAAAGTACTTACGAGACTGTAAATCTCCATTAGGGTAATATATCTCAAACTGAAATTGAGATCGTCTTGTAGTTTACCGGGTAAAAGACCAGTTAGATGCGGAATTCAACGCCTTGCTGGCATGTTAAAAATTAAATCGAGTTTTATTTATGGACGCTCTTTAACTACTATAGTTATCAGCGTCCCATTCTATATTGGGCCTGAAAGACTAAAACGTTTTTGAGAGGCCTCTTTATCAGGCTTGAGGTTCTTTCACGTGTCGTAAATTTCTAACACGGGATCACCGACTTTACTTCCCTTCCAAAGGAATCCATCCTAAGCATTTTTACGCCCGAAAAAATCCAGCGCACTCCGCCGGGTTTGAATCCGCGAACTCGCGAACTACAAGCTAGCATGGTAACCCTAGACCATGGAGGATGATACTGGCTTGTTAAGAATGGTAACTCAGTTGGTTAAAGGAACGGCATGAAAAGTCGAAGATTTGGATCAAATCCCGGTTATGGAATTGAACGTTTACTCTGCTTTAACCTTTCCATCCGTAACAATCAAAAGCGATGTTCTACGCCCATCGATTTCAATTAAGTTCTTTGGCGATGATGATGAGTTAGGTTAAGGGCACTCAACTGCAAGGTCATTAGCGGGTGTCCACCTACAGCGGAATTTGAGCTTTACTCACGCGACACATAACCATTACCGTCATTGTACTCCATTAACTCAGCATTTGAAGCCATGACTGTGTAGTATTGTGGCACCGTGCCACTGGTAGTATTTTGATTACCCAGCCTTTGATTTTTCATGACCAGAATACAGTATGTTTATGGCTACAAAATCCACCATAGAGATCACGAAAACCTCAGATCTTTCATGTATCAAATGTTCAATATGGTTTATGATATTCGGGTAGACAAATTAGTGCTCAACTATACTTTGCTTTTTATAACGACGAGGAACGCCAATTTATCTTAGGCTGTAAATACGTGGCGAAACTACTGATGTCTACACGGAATATTCTCTTATCGAAATTTCAAAGCTT
Source organism: Deroplatys truncata (assembly GCA_030765065.1). Classification (NCBI taxonomy): domain Eukaryota; kingdom Metazoa; phylum Arthropoda; class Insecta; order Mantodea; family Mantidae; genus Deroplatys; species Deroplatys truncata. The sequence continues at coordinate 377,159,937 of CM060990.1, forward strand.
ACTAGAAATTCTTACACGACACAAAATGTACTGGACGACATTCTATACACACTGGTAAAGTATCTGCTACGTATGACGACTATATATGGAGAACACCTACCAGTCCGGCCTACAAGTTAGATATCACAGCATACGTGTTACCAACCAATGTGACACTCCGACCTTTAAATCCAACGTGACCAAGTATCAAAGTTTATGGATGGAAAATATACAACGCATATTTCCATATACCTTACTTGACCTTACTCTTACTCTTTACCGATAGCTCGAAAACGGCGGAGGGAGTAAGTTCGAGTAATATCCACATATAGAGTGCTAATGAACTACACCGAAATAATTTCAGAGATTGTAGACGTGTCTGAAGTTACCAATTTTAGATAGGCAGTGAATGGTCCACGGCTAAATATAGCGCAGTTATATGGCGTTAAACATAATAGTATCATATGCTGATAAACCGGTGTTTAAACAAAACCGGACGAAAAATTCACTTAGAAGGGCTTTAAAACTGCTGCAGTACTATACAAATTCTATGTTTAGCATCTCGTTATTAGCGTTCTCAAGATTTAATGCCACAAAAGTTTCTCAAATCTCGAATAATGACTTGACAGCGTGACACTGAACATCGATTAACTCTCTTCTTGCATTATGCAGCCTACTCTAGAGACCTTTCTTGAACTGATTGTATGGCTTTAGGCGTAACGCCAAAAGCTGATTTCCCTAAGGCCATAGGTTCGTTTCCTGTCATGCAGTTATTTTTTTAATTCCATACGAAAAAATACTGCGATACGTATGCTCAGGCTGCGATTCTGATTGGCCAGTGCTAAAGCACTACTATTATTTCCTTGATTTGGCTCACTGATGTTCGTATGCGGAGGATTGTCTGTGAGACAACGTCGAGAACATGTATACCTACCTGAACTTGCAGATATGCACCTTATTTACAGTGAATCAAGAAATGATGGTTTAGCTGCTGCAGCACTGTGCAGGCGCCTCCCAATAGGCACCAACCACATCACTCCACGTTCTAGACCATCTATAGACGTTTGCAAGGGTAACGAACCTTCAAAGTAAACAGGGATGATACGGGTGTTACACGAACTCGACGCACAATGGAATTTGAGGAGAATATTCTGCAAATAATTGCAGAAGAGCCATCTATCAGCACACGCGGTATTGCACATGCACTGAGCACTAGCCATGTTAGCATATGGCAACCAATACACGAAGAGCAACTTCACACATTTCCCCGTCAAAAGGTGCAAGAACTAAGCCCGGGAGACTTTGGCTCTCATGTACAATGCTATAGGTGGGCTTTGCTCTAGCGGCCTAAATTCTTTTTGTCGGTATGGTTTACTGATGAGACCTTGTTCACCAAGGATGGGCTAGCTTCCAACTCAGGAAACACCCATGTGCGGATCTATGTTAATTCGTATGCTGTTGTGGAGAAGAATCACCAGCAGATGTTTTCGGTGAACATGTGTGTCGGAAGTATTTGGGACCATATCATTGGCCCATATCTGCTTCCTCTTCGGTTAAACGGGCATGTTTATCTTTATTTGTAGCAGAACATTGTATCTGTATTTTTAGAAGATGCACCTCTGCATATTCGTCGTTGAATGCGGCTACAGAATTATGGAGCTCCGCTCATTTCTCCCTGGCTGTGCGAGAGCATTTGGACAAGTGTTTCCTGCCCGATGGAAGAAGTCCAACGGTAGCTTGGCCATCGCGCTCTTCGGACATCAATTCAATTGATTTCTTTTTCTGGAGTCACCTCAAGTCTATGTTGTATGAAACAGCTATCACGTCAGAAGAGGGCTTAACTGCCCGAATACAAGTAACATATGACGTTATTCGACACACACTAGAACTCTTGGATAGAGTACGACAATGGTTCCTTCGCCGCTGTCAATTTTGCTTTGACAATGCAGATCGCCATTTCGAGCAGTTCACATAAAGCTGACATAAGTTATTAGATTTTTTATTTCTTCTTTCACCCTTTAAACCACTTTCCATTTTGAAGTACATCATGTGAATGTATTAAGCCTTATTCAACCGTTTGTTAACAGGGATTGTAATTAACTGTGCTGATATGTTAACATTAAAATGGATATAAGTTAAAACAGGAATTTAAAACTTAGGCTAAAACTGCATTAATATATTCTGCAAAAATCTGCGGTAAACAGACGAGATTCGAATTTGAAAGCAATGTCTACCCTTTATTCAAAGGCTAATGTCATATTCATTGCCCCAGCGCGGTACGCTCTGAAACATCCCTTCATTTTCGTGCGTTCTGCTCTTGAATGGTGCCATCATTAGCCAGTGGGATACTGGCACTTTAGAAAGTTATAGCCGTAGCTTCGAAATTTGAATACACAGGCCATACGTCTCTTATCTAAAACTACTTTTTAAGACACCTCTACATTCTCTGAAAATATTTTGGTGAAGTTCATTAATTCCCCGTAAACGGCTGAAGCAATTGCTTTATATAACACCCTTAAATACGTTCAACAACATCCATCTTTGCGCGTGTGGATATTCACAAACAGTTTGAGTATTCATCAAGCACTCCGACGGACAGAGGAACCATAAGCCGACAAATTTACGAAACTATCACCCTCAACTTATTTCATCCTGTTATGACTATTCGATTTACTTGGATATCCAGTCGCGTCTGTATACACGGGAACGAGACAATTGACTTCTTGGTGCAAAGAGTGATGGTGACCAAGGCGATAGCACCACAGGCTTTAACACCTCCTTGTGATATTGTAATAGAGGTAATAGCACATGATGGCACATTTACCTGACGATAGGTATTAGAATGCAGTTATTATTGTGCGACTTAAATGTCTAAAGGCTGGTTCACAACCAACGAGAACGGTAACCAGAACGAGAAACTTGAAATACATCTACTCAAATGGGAGCGTTCACAATCGACGAGAAGCCTTCCCGGGCCCCGGAAAGGAGCAAAGAAAGCTTGCCCAAGTTTTAACTTTCTCGTTCTCGGGCACGGCATATTAGGTCCATATTGTGCATATTACACTCTCCACTATAGAGGTTATTCTAGGCGGCGTTGACACGAAACAGCCGCTAGTGCTCTCTGTAGTGCAAGCTGAAAACATGAAACTGAAAGAAATTAGTAGTAAATGTGCTTTCTAACCTCAGATACTGACACCTGCACGTCCATTGAGCGGTGACTCCTCTGGTGAAAGGGTCATCTGTAGTTTGTTTATATGCAATTCAAAACTGGCTATTGCCTCAAAAACAATGGCAAAATCTACAAAGAATAGCAAGAATTGTTGCAAATTAAAAAGGAATAATAAACAACTTAATGTATGCCATTAAATAAAGGAATGAAAGCTTGGTACAACTAGACGGATAGAAAATGTAATGAATATGCACTTAGATAATGTTTACTCTATCGAATTTTGACGTTGGCTAACCGCATTATGTTGGCTGAAATGGAAGTAGGTGAAAAAATATCATTGGTCAGTTAAAAACAAATGAAATCCCAATGTGCAAAATCGACTTTCACTTTGTGATCGACATGATCACACTCCCAATCTCGTTTCCGTTTTGGTTACCGCTCTCGGACGGTTGTGAGGCAGCCTTAATATGCATTGCATCAAATCCGCAAGATAAGATGGTGTTCAGTGTCGCAAAAACCAATGTTGTCAGGCTTTCTCCAAGTAAGCGTTCGCACTTGGAGAAAACAACCGCAGTTGATATTTTCGCTCTTTTTGTATGGTGTGCTGCACGCTTCTTTGCCATATAGTCCAATCTATGTTCGTTACGCATTTTCTCAACCGTTGTAAACACTGTCACTTATAGAGGGAGTTACAATCTGCTTTCTTATGGTACTTTTACGGCATGCCCATATTAGCTCCATCGGATTGAGACAACAGTTATATGGCGGTAACCTGAGGTCTTCGTGATATATTTCGTCATGTTGTCTATTACATACAATTTCTTTATATTGGCTTCCCGAATTTTATCCAACACCACGGATTTTATAGGAACTGGGTGGTTAGTTCTAACCTATGTTTTTCCATGAATCTGGTCATTTCTTCCTTTCTGCTGGACATTGTGTAAATTTTATATTTAGCTGGAAATTATAACTAGCATTATCTAACACAATAACACACAAAGGAGGAATAGTTTCCAGAAATGTATTCTTGAACCAAGCTTCAGACATTTCCGCGTTTCATCTAGTGATGTGAAGCAGCCAAAGATACCCGAATATTTTAGAGGACTTCTATTAGTAGCTTTCAATCCAACTCTTGCTACCACCTGCAAGCAATATCATTATTATTTTTTCATGGAGTATAGCGGCTGGAAGACAGCATGAGCAACAGCCGTCGTACCAACCTTTTGTTCCAATATCATGAGTGACACTCATCTAAATAAACTATATGATATCCCTCTTGCGTGAGATAGTTTAGCCTACTCAAATATTTCTACACCACAATCCTTGCTGATGCCATAACCAGGCACTTCTTATTTAATGTCCAAAAACAGAATCCTAACTACAGTGACAACTGTATAAGCTTTCCTTTTGCAACGAAAATCGCACACGGTTGGAATTTCATTCAGCAATTTTAACACTGTTGGTGCTTGCTCTATTTTAAAAAATCTATATACCTCTTTAAAAACTATGCCACAGGTGGAAGTATCAAGCGTCCCAACTTTGGTTTCCGTTTCCCCTTCCTTTCTGACGTGATAGGAAACCTTCGTGCAAGTTTACCTACTGTCTGTTTAAGCCTGCTACTTTAGCAGATTCAGTGATAGCTTCCTTCCCTATTCCATTGGTTTCCACATACTGACACGTCACATATTATTATTTTTGGGACTCTTTATTCAGCGTTCCTAAAAGCGGCTTCCTTCCTTTTCCTCTTCCTTCACTTACTGTCCTCACATTAAGTGTAGACTCGCATTACTAACACCACTACTGCTATCACTAAAAGGAAAATTAGTGCATTACTGACACTAATAATGTTATCACTAGGTCCCAGAAGTTAAGTAAAATACCTTTTCTGTCTGGGTGGATATAATAAGGAGCTAAATAGAGATAAACATGTTTCCGTACATTTAGAGGCGGTAGAACCAGTTTATTTTATTTTATTTCTTTCTTTTTTGCCTATTTTGGTTCTGTGAGGGGCGAAGCGTGCCATGAGACATTGAAACAGTGTCTCCTCAACTTTGTGTGTTTATAATAATTAAAATTCCGAATTATACATATACTATTTGGAAATCTGAATCAAGAAGTTACTGATTGGTTTCATCAATCAACAAGACTTCATTAATGCAAGAACATGATGGCATTTCGTAGCAGGCTGAGATCTGTGATGAGACATGGCATAGGGTTTTCTCTTCGTCTCTCGTTTGGCTGGCTTCGAGCGTGTGAACTTGCAGGTGCATGCCTTCACACCACCACTGCTCACAACAGTGTAGTGGGACATTTCCATCATTTGTCTCAGTTCCCTCGTGTGTCGATCGGTCCAGAGACACGGAAATTTCATTTTAGTGGAGCACTAAATTACTCGGTAATGTGTACTGTTACTATTATGGTGAATTATTACTTATCAGATAATTTTAAAATGTGTGTGATCAAAACCACTCTGATTCAATTGACATGTTAGTAAAGACAGGTTTTTCATATTTATCTTATGAACAAAAATGCTACATGAAAAGTCGAAAACCTACTCCCATTTAAATATAATTCAAAAGGATAGTAATGTGAACAGGAAGTTTATAATGCAGTGGTATTCAAAATACACCTGGTTGACCGGTAGCACAAATAGAAATAAGCTGTATTGTTTTGCTTGCGTTATGTTTGGAAGTTAATCTCAGTGTATTAAATGTGGCATCTCAACAATAAAACGATCTGAACGTAAAATGTGTAAGCATTAAGCTTTACAAAAACATTTAAAGAACAGTGAAGCTTTTCATATGTTAGGCAGAAATAGAATTGAACACGCTCTGTCAAAAGCTTCACGTCTTACTGGTACTCAGCAGAATAAAAGAGCTATAATAACAGAAAGATTATAGGTCGCATTTTCCAAGCAATTATTTACTTAGGTAAATAAGACTTCCATTTCGTGGTCTTCGTGGAAATTATAAGGCGAAGTTACCTAGAACTTTTAGATTTACTGGCTGAATAAGAACAAAATCTAAAAAGTCATTTGCAGTCCTACTTCAGTTTCAAAGACACTTCTAGCGACATTCAGAATGATTTGATAGCGTGCATAAGTGGCATGCTAAAATAACGAATAAGGAATGAAGGGGATGACGCAGGATTTATTTCTGCTCCACACAACTGACGTCTCGTGCAGAGCTCAATTGAGAACGATATCCAGATATGCAACACAAGACAGAGTTGAGGAAATATTTGTAAGATTCTGATGTCTTAAAGAACAAAACTGCAGGATTTTCGGAAATTATTATGGACAACTTAAAACTCTGGGAAATAGGAAATGCACTAGTATGCCAGACTTACGATGGGCTTCCAACTTAGCAGGAGGTTATGTAGGTGTTCAGGTCCTTGTGCGACAATCTTATCCGCATGTAACGTTTATCCATTGTTACGCCCATCAACTGAATCTAGTGTTATTGTATGATTCGAAACACATTAGACAAACAAGATTGTTTGTATATGATCTCACTATGTTACACACGTTCTTCAGTCGATCTACTAAACGGAGTAAACTCTTGCGGGAGCAGGGTTTCAAACTTCCTCCTCACAGTGACCCAAGGTGGAATTATCATCCTCGAGCAGCTACACCAATAAAATCTCATTTCGCAGAATTGAGGTGGGCAGTAGAATATGTAGTAAACGATGATGATTAGAATTCAGCGTCGGTTGTGCTCGGGGTTCTGGTAGTAAATTAAATACGCAATTTTCGTTTTTATCTGTGCCTCTTTTGCAAAGTCTTTTGCTCATTGATAACCTGTTCAATGTGCTTCAGGCAAAAGGAACATCTGACATAAACTGTGCAACAACGAAGTTAAAAATATACTGTGCAACATCAATGAGATAAGAACTGAAGCTACAGTCCTTCACTGCTGTAAACAAGCAAAACTGTTAAATACACCTTGATTATAAACAGAAGATGTCACCAAACTGCGTATTCTCACTTATAAAACTTTAGATTCATTTATTGTTCAAATGAAAAATATTTTGAAGAACTAAGTTTTGTGAAATTGTTGAATTAGAAAAATTTCACAGACTATGAATCAAGCTTTCCTCACAGTAAAGTTACAAAATTATTGTCAGTGTATCCATTTTTCGAAGAAGAGCAATAGAAAAATGAATTAGGTATTATATATTGTGATTCTGAGAAATATTTGCCACCTCTTGAGCTTTTGAAATTCATTCATCAGAGTTTACCAACAGCTGACGAAGCTGCTACTGCAAGAAGTATTTTTAACATCCGTTGATCAAACCTGTCCTTAGTGTTCTGTTTGCTTACGACAACTGATTCAAGTGAACGTAGTATGAGTGCTCTTAAGTGTGATAAAACGTTTTTACGAAACTCTATAACCAATGAACGACTGTCGTGTTTATCTTTCTTGGCCATTCAGAAGACCCTACTGTCTGAAATGTCAAAGGTTCCAAAGTTCAAAGACAGGATTATAGATGTGTTTGCAGAGAAGAAATCTTGCCGTACTGAGTTAAAATATAAACGTATTTAAGTGAGTACCATATTTAATTTTTTTATTACACGCTTTACAGTTGTAGAACAAATATCCATGTAAGCAGTTAGCTGCATTTGATAGGTGGGGGCTTAAGGGCGCTCAACTGCTAAGGTTATTAGCGGTTTTATAGGTAGTTAAGTAAGACATGATTTATGGAATTTAAAATGTTGGAATGTATAACCTTGTTATAAATGATCGCTTTCGTTGCCTATTTTAAGATTCAATGCCTTTTTTAGCTCGTTATGGTTTTTTCTGTCATTTACACATTTTAAAAAGTACATAAAGAATTTCAATGTATGAAGGTGAAAAAAGTTACAAAAAAACGAAACGACTCATTCACGCCACAAAGATATTTATTAATGATTTATTGTATGCATTTATTTGTTTTCAAGCAGTCGAAAATTTGCCTCCTCAAACACTTTAATTAATCTCTTTAAATATCAGAGTCTCTGAAAGAAGCACAGGGTACGCCGGACATAATGAATAACAGGAAAGAGTCAGGACCGTTCCCAACATGCTTCTTCTTGTGTCGCTGACTATACATGAGATTGGTTTTTGTTTGTATTTTACCCCTGATTTCAAAATGATAAGGTGTATAATTCAGAGACAGGAAGAAAATCAGTTCTCTTAACAGCTAAAAAATCACACAATCAGTCTACTATTCAACTTGTTAAATGCATTAGTGCTGATTTATTCATCATGTCCACATTAAATTCATCGTTGAGTAGTAAATTACACTGCTTTGTTCGCAAATTCCTTTCAGACGCACTTTCTACTGATGGAACAACACTCTTTTGCAAAAATCTGTGAAAAGTCTATTAATTACGAAAAAATCAGTACTTTATAAGCTGAATGATAGCAAAGCACAAGTGGGGGGTTTTTGAATATCAACAGCAGTTGCAACATCCAGCAACGTTCCCTGGTTCTATGCAAGGCTTTCGTTATTTCTTTCTTTTATTGTTAATTTCATTAGACTGTGTATTACAGTTGGGCTACAATAATATATTGTATACTTTGTACTTACAGAAAACATGTTTTTATGTTACAATTTATTAATTGTCCACAGATTTATTTTACTCAGTATCTTCGACAAGGTCGATATGGCGTTTTCTTCTTAATCATCGATGTTGTCATTGTGGTGGTAAGTGCAGATGAAACTGATTTAGGAGGCCGTTAGGATGGTTGGTGAAAGATCTGTGAAATCGAGTGTAGCAGGAGTGAAATGTTGCATCTACAGTTGGTGTGATGAGATTGGAATAAAGGGTGCCATTGTGGACGTTCCATGGGGCATCCGCTTTTATTCGTAGCACCCGGTTTTGTAGTGTTTGAATTCCCTTTACTTGTGTATTTGAGGTGAGCTGCATATCGAGCATCCCTATAACCAGACAGGCCTTAATAATGAAAAAAATATATATATAACTCTTGAGGTGTAATGGTAGCGGAGACGATTCTTTAATAATAATATATTTTAGCCAGTGAGTTCTGTGCCTTAGTATTTTAATTAAGGAAGAGATGTGGGTATTACAGGTGAGCTTGATGTCCAGTGCCAAACCGAAATATGTGACTCTCTCGGCTTGTGGTATTTCTTCACTTTTTATGGACGATCCTTAACTGCTGCGATCCTTAGCGTCCCTTTCTATATTGGGCGTGAAAGACTGGTAATTTTGCTCAGAGACCTCTTTATCAGCTTGAGGTTCTTTTACGTGCCGTAAATCTACGACACGGGACCACCGGCTTTACTTCCCTTCCGAAGGAAGCCATGCTAAAGATTTTTACGCCCAAAAAATCCATCACCCTCCGCCGGGTTTGAACCCGCGACCTCGGGAACTAGAGGCTAGCATGGTAACCACTACACCACGGAGGACGATTTCTTCATTTCCCAACTTGATTATATATACCTATGTTTTCGTATGTTAGGAATAATGTATCGCTCAAATATGGTCTTAATGTGAATAAAAGGCCATCGTGCCAGACTTTATCCAAAGCCTTTTGTTTGTCCAGAAATAGTTGAAAGCAGATATCATTTTCTACAAAAGTATCGAGTATTGTGCCCACGACTCGATGAAATTGTTGAGGACAGGAGAGAGAAGCTCTAAAGACAAACTGAGTGTCGGGAATGAGTGGATGTAGGATCTTGAGAAGCTGTGAAAGAAGCAGCCTTTCAAAGATTTTTTTAAAACAGTGGCAGAAATCTGATATGACGATAAGATTGAGGATTTTCTTTCGGTTTGCTTGGGGATCATTACTATTACTGCATATTTCCAACACTGTGGAAGATAAGCATTCTTCATCAAGGCTTTCTTGGACTCGGGAATTCCGTTTTGGAAACTGGAAAACAAGTCCCTCAGGATGTTTCTGCGTAAGCAAACTAAAGGAGAGATTTCATCAGAATCCAGACTAGAAAAAGCTTACTTAAGCTTCTGTTTTTGAAGAGGCCCTACAGAAGGTTCAAAACTGAGTTGCGAAAAAGAAAATCCGGATTTTCATTGATGAAATAACTGATGCAATGGGATATTACATGGCCAACGTCATCATCAGAACTATGGAAGCAACGCAAAGTGACCCTGGATGATTTTGTTTGACAATGAGAGATATGGAGAGAGCAAATATTTCCACAGTTGCACAATTGTTCACAAATTCCTTAATGCTACTCTGCCCATGTGGAATACGGCATGAGGATGTCCTGCTTTGTGTCACAGATGGGGCACCTTACATGGAAAACACAAATAAAGCCTGGAAAGTTCTCTCCCCAAATATGCTCTATTTCATATGCATGTCTAGCCCAAGGCTTGCAAAGAATCGCAAAGAAGAAAGGAGATTGTATCCCCTTGAATCCTTCCTGGTTTCGAACAGCAAGATGGTCTTGCTAAATCACCCTCCCGAAGGCGAGTTTTTAAGAACGTGGCACCAGATCTAGCTTTAACTCCACAGCCAGTTCACACCAGATGTGGAACCTAGATCTCTGCAGCCATGTATTGCACCAACAGTTTGGGCAAGATATCTGAGGTATTTGATACCCTATCAGATGGGAAGCTGCTTCACTTTGCAAGGTAGAGAAGTAGTTGTACAATAAGAACTCACAACGATCTGACGTTTATAGCGGCACATTATAATGCGCTACCGGAACCAATCTTGAAGTTGGAGGGAAAAAGGTGATACATTAGTATCATCCATGGCGATGTTTGAAGATGCAATAAATTAACTGCTGCAAGCAACAGCAGAGAAAGGAAAAGGTGTTAGTGAAAAATGTAAACATGTTACGAGTGTTGGTGCGGGCCTAGAAAGTCATAAGTACAATTGTGATGTCCTGAATGGTGAAGGTTCTGTTGTAGCTGATATTAGTACTTCCGAAATAGCTTGTTTCAGACACTCAATGGGACGAGAACGTTATTTTTCCATGATGAAAAACGCTCTCTCTGACAGGTGTGTATCTATAACCGTTGACACCTTGAAAACACATCTTGTTGTTGCTTGTGATCAAGCAAAGTAACAGTAAGTATTTTATGGGATAAATCAATTATTTTATATAGCCATTTTCATTAATAAAGAGCGGTGTTATTCTCTGCTTTCATTCTTAATAAATGCATATATTAATTACATTACTGCTTGGGTTTTTTTGGTATTTAAGTACCTTTTTGTTTATCTATTTTAAAGAAAATAAATGTCTGAACTTACGGGCTCTAGTTTTCACTACTAGAAACATAGCTATGTCCCAAAACCTCCACATATTTATGATTTGACAATAAAACCCTACTTGCACATGTGAAACTCATAAGAAAACTAACTGAATGAAAGGTAAAAGAGGGTAGACGTTGTAATGCTCTGTTTAATTCCATGTAAAGTTAACATCAATGTGTTCTTTCCTTTCATTGGCCGAAGTGTCACTCTCATTGGTGCAATGCAAAATGCCAGCGACTTTCAAGAATATTAGAAACTATAGTCGGCGCCAATCAAGAATAGGATTGGCAGTTACTAACCACGTGGCGGAAAGCTTTACATGAATGGGAGGGGATGGATGCGTTATAGAGTCGTCATAGCAACGATTAGAAGGACCAGTTAGAACTAAGATGTTACCATAGCAACGATAGATGCAAAAACCTTGTTTCCGATATTGTAACACGTGATTAGCATGACGTGCCTAGCGAGCGACCGTTGCAGTTGCAGTAACATGAACTGCACGTCTTATCTTCTACTGTCACTTCAGTTATAAACAACGGTTTCTTTAGCCACAACTTAATATATTTACATCAGTTTAGAGATTGCCTGTGCACTGACAAGTTATATTGTATCACCCTATTTGTACAGTTATTTGCTTTGTGTTTACGCGTATATGAGTTCTGATATCAGTGCGTGTATTGTGAGCGTTTGCAATTGTGTTAACACTGTTAATGGATATTTAACAATATCCAAAAGCTAGTGGCATAGACAGCGAGCCAAACGTAAAACTGAGCGTACTCGGTAACCGAATAAAACTGTATTTAGTAAAGGTATTCCATTTAAAGGACAAGTGCGGGAAATAATATGCTCTGTAGCAGAATCAGCCGTTTCCCTATTAGAATAAGTATCAATATTTCACAGGTATGACTCTTTTGTTAACGCTGATCCTTACACTGATATATTCTTGCATGTTCTATCCTTTTCATGCAGATTCATTATTTTATAATTGTCTTCATATTCGAATATAAATAATACCCGCCCTGCAATGCAAGCGCAACCCAATCGCCTTCGCACACATAATTCTAACGCACTCTTCACGTGGTCACAATAACCGGCAACGTCGCCTCTGTCTCTCTCTGTCTCTCTCTCTCTCTCTCTCTCTCTCTCTCTCTCTCTCTCCGCGAAATGTCAATCCCTTTCTCCCTTGGTAGCGAGTATAAACACAATGCGCACAGTGTGTATAGTCCGAGAGGCTTCTGATAAGCAAATTCAAAGTGCATGCTAACCATTAGAGTAGCACAATAATAACTACTACCTACAGCTTCTCTCCGCGATGCCCCGATTACCTAAAACAGCTTTTTCAACTTACCTTCGAACACTATTTTCTGTAGCTCATTTACCGGATTATTCACATAAGATAAGAAAACGCGACTCGAGTACTTGTGAGTGTCGGAAGAGGAAGGATATTGACCACCTGGTGTTCGTATGTGAAGTTCACACTCAAGCAACTGCCGCACTACACGGACTATTCCCGACTAGTATTGCCAATCCCGCTGGAGCTAAGAACTAGACGCGAACCGGAAAAAAAGAAAAAAGTAGAATTTCGAATGGCATTGCAACAGGAACTACGGCTCCCCATCGCCTGGAGCCTTCCGCGAATCTCCCCCATGTTATTATTATCATCATGGCTATTTTTATTATTATTATTAATTTCCATCATTATTATCATCATTAACATTATTATTATTACCATTAATTATTATAACTGCTAATTATTCATTATCATCATCCTTATCATTATTATAATTATTATCAGTGTTATATCACTATTATGATCATTATTATTATCATCAGTATTATTGCTCTTTGTTAGTAGTTGTAGTAATACTATGATTATTATTAAACATTATCATTATTATCATTATTACTATTTATTATTATTTATTAATCATCATTATTATGTTTATTATTGTTATTTATTCATCATCATCATTATGTGTATAATTAGTATTTATCATCATTATTATGTTTATTATATTACTATTTATTATCCTTGTTATTAATATTATTATATGCTGCATGCTTATTTTTTATGGTGACGAGATTATAACACGAAATTTGTAACTAATGTTATTTTTTAAAGTTATTTCACAGAGTTTAAGCGTTTAACAAAGAATAATTTCCCTGTATTGCAACGAGCGTCATAATGCTTAAATCTCAACACTTAACATAAATATAGGCCTATCAACATAAAATAAGTTGTCCTTAAACACTCACCAATGGGGCTCATGGCGCCCGGCACACATAAGAAGGCTCCTTTAGCGTTGTCAGGATCATTATTTGTCCTCGCCATCATACATATCCACTCTTACCCTATCTGTCAAGGACCTATACACCACAAACGAATGACTGTCTTCTTGTGCCACAAGCTTTTCGGCATGAAGTAAGCCACATATTGTATTTGTACCTAGCCTTAATCTTTTTTTAGTTTTCATTAGGTTAATAGAAGGTAACACTAGCTCTACACCAGTATTTGATTGTGGTAGATACAAAATAGGCCACACGAATTTTACAAACGATGGAAACACCAGCTTTCCATCAGGATTCTTTTTTTTACTCTTTTATTTTGCGCATCTGCAGAAGTCTTGCACTGAATCACTCTATACTTCAATCTCGGCGTTCCTTATAAATCGCCATTCGGTGTAGATCTGTTGAACTTCATTCTCTTCAACAAGTTTGGGGAATTCGGATATCAAGGTATTTAAAACCTTTATTTTCTAGGGATCCAAACATTCGATGTTCATGAAGACAGTGTCACGGAGAGGAAAACGTTGGCGGATTGATCTTTGGCCTCAATGTAAAAATTCAAGAATCTTAATTTGAATATCTTTATGTCACTTTCAGGAAGCTTTAATTTGGACAATGCCGTAGCAACTTTAGCGCCGAAATACACAGTTTCCAAATCTGAAAGTGTATGGGATTCTTAAAGTCAAATTCGCTTTCTCCTATTTTAATGGCATATTCATGTGATGTCTGCAAGGCTTTTTATTGCTGCGAGTAGGGATTAATGACGATTCAAAAACACTTAATATGCAGGAATGTGTGTTTATATGCAAATGAGGTCACACCCTCCCCAACCTTCTCCCACCTCCTGATACTTTCTGCTTGCAGCTGAGGGTCATAAATCTTGAGTATAATGGAAAACTTGACAGGTAAGCAATTAAGGCTGTCAATCAACTGTCAAAATGAACAATGGGTATAATAAGCTACGCTTTTGTTACAAAAGCGGAGACGTTTTCTACCCACTTCATATCCGCACACGTATGCACTTCTGCACTGAAACAAGCCAGCGCTAGCCGCATTATTTGTTGAACACGTGCAAAAGAACAAAAGGTTATCCATCACCTGTCAAAATGAACAATAGAGAACGGAGTATTGTAAACAAAGAATCAGACGCTATTGTCCCAGCTCTATTGAATTCCCTGAGTGTGTAGTTTTAGAAATGCCACCTGCAACCTCGCAGTCGCATTGTTTGACAAACACGTGCAAAAGAACAAAGCTTGCCCTTCACCTGTCAAAATGAACAAAGACCCTCATAAATTATGTTTTAACAAAAGAGAAGACTGAAGCCTGCTAACAACGGAACAGACTCTATTGTATCCCTTTTGATTGTCCCGGACACGTACATGTTAGGTAAATATAACAAAAGAAGCAGTCTGGCGTAGCATTAACAAAAGAAACTCGTGGAGGTTTTATAGATGGTCCTGTCTTTGTTTGACCGTGGGAAAGACAGACAGGTCAGTTTACCTGCTATATCATAAAAAAATCTACCGCCGCTCGAGCCCGGCATCATGGCGTTGACTTTGCCCCGAGGCTAATTACCTCCGAGAGCAGTACTGTCTACACGAATGCCTACGGATGTACCCGAACATAGTTATACAAACTCTCTCTTTACGTTTCTATCTTTCAAACAGCGATATCAAAAACGTGCTCAATATATATCATTACCTATATTAAACCCACATGTATACTTAGATATCCATAGATCGGTGTTCGATTTTTACTGCAGGCAAAAGTTCAATGTTTTAATTGCTAATGAGATTTTGATGCTTTGGTAATATTATATCATTACCCTGATTAACGAAAGGGTGTTCAGAGGTCCTAGTTCGATTCTTACCGTATGAAAATCTAATGCTTAATAAATATTAAACTATGAGGGTATGTGTGGTCAGATTAAAATTAATTTAACAACTATAATTATTTATATTAAACCCTGGCATATTCTTAGATATCCCGATGCCTAGACACGATTCTTTATTTTATTTCTTCTTCTCTCTTTCTTTTCCCTTTTCTCTCTTTCATATCTTTTGGTTTTCTTTACATGCATACATCCATGCATTCATATATATACATGCACAGAACCATTACACATACATATACACTCATGTACATAGCGCTTATACGCACATATACAAGAGTACTTGCACATACACACACGCATTCACACGCCTCATACGTATACAAACATAAACACATACATACACCAGTGCAGTCACACACTCGCACAGCCACGCACGCACACACACCCATGTACATACATATAACAGTACACTTACACACTAGCACACTCAAGCACACACACACACCCATACACACTCACGCACACACATACATTCACCAATGCACCTACACACATGCACTTACGCACACACAGATGCACATACACACATGCATATACACACTCACGCACACGCACACACCCTGAATGAAAAGATGCAATAAAAACTAATTATATCCTTGAAATGTGACGCGCCATTTACGAATTGTTCCAAGCTGGCCGGGATGCCTGGGTTCGAATCCTAGGAGTAATTACAAATTCATCTTCTAATAACTCCAAAACTAATTAAGATAAAGACGTTAAATAAACTTTATTAATTTTATATCAATAGTTACTTTCTTACGAATGTATACTTGGATGCCTGGCGTCATGGATTCGATCCTTAATTTTAAATCTCCATTATCTCAGAAACTAAGAGAGATACAGGGATGGAGACCAAACACGATTGACAGCTCCTATGATGGGTAATTAATAATGTATATAATTTCTAATTAATTGTCCTTAGTTCGAATCCCGATCTTACAATGACTTCCTTAATTTTCCTCTATAGTCTAGAATATATCACTTAGATTGATGCTTTAACTCAATACAGGTCTTTTAGATATGTCAAACTAATATTGCAAATAATTTTGTTTGTGGTGTTGTGAGTTCGAATGCTGATTAAATGAAATTTGCTTGTAAATTTAATAACTCCGTAAATAATTAAGATAAAGACACTAAATAAAGCTTTTATGTTTATGTAATTAGATAGCTTATTGTGAATTTATATTTGGGTACCAGACGTCATGGGTTCGATCCTTAATTTTTAAATCTCTATTATCTCTTGAAACTAGCAAAGATAGAGGTGCGGACTAAAGAATGATTGTTAGCTCATATGATGGACAATTAATACAGCATATAATTGACAAACAGTAGTCCTTAGTTCGAATCCCGATCTTTTAACGACTTCTCAACTTTCCTCTATACTCTAGGACAGAGGTGGCGAAAAAGTGCTTCGCGAGTTATTTTGATTCGCAGGCGCCGTTCCCTCTCTGCAACCGTCCCTTTGTTTTACACGTGCTATGAGTGATGCAGTGCGTGTTGCATATTTGGTGACTCGCGGAAGGAAGTCGTTTTCGCCACCCTTGCTCTAGGATATATCACTTAGGTTAATGCCATAACTACATATAGCTCTTTTAAACATGTCAAAGTAATCTAATAAATAATTTTGTTTCTGGTGTTCTGGGTTCGAATACTGATTAAATTAAATTTACATACAAAGTTAATAGCCTATAATAATTTAGATAGACACGTCAAATAAAAAAGTAAACACAGTACCAGCTCCCGAAATATCGTTATCATGACAAACATTACTTTAAAGTACACAGTTCCAATCCCGCGGTGGCGATTTCATATATCTTCAAACCTATGAATCATATGAGGTTTGTGTAAAGATTATATAGTGGATGATGATGATGATGCAGGGGAGCTAAATTACTAAAAATACATTTAATAAAGCATTACCAGGTTCCGTTCTAGAATTTCAAAATCTGTGTAACTCTGGAAAAATTACTTTGCTTGTGATTGTAGTGAAATGCAATGGTTTTTCTGCGACAACCGAGTATTAAGCATACAGGAATGCCATATTATATACTGATTCTTTGGAGAATAAAGAGAAGCTGGAAAGTAGGAACTGAAATGGGAATGAAAGCATGAAATAATACAGTATATGCATGCATTTAACTAAACAAGGGATAAAATTTTCTACGCTCCCTGTTAAGTGTATATTTCTAATGTATTGCGGTAATAGAGTTGGAGTTAACCTTGGTGCAACGGGTAGTGGTGGTGGTTGTGCTAGGCTTTGAATGGCAACAGCTGACGGAATGAGAGTGTGAGAATACTTCTCTTGTTGGTGTGACATCATATACAGTTAGCTAAGATACAAAAGATACATGTTATAGAGTTTATAAAGAAATCATAAAATCACAATGTCACATGTTTTGAATTTAGTTATATCTATCACATTGAAATAGCGTCTAATATCCGAATATTTATACAAATAGTTAGTGTATCATTTTACATGTATCCTAACAAAAAGTGTACCAGCGTCGACACCTCCAAGAAATATTTCGGTAAGAAACGGGTGCTGAGACATCTACATCACCGAAACACGTTAAGACAGGATTCTTATATAACACTCTAGGACATACGATGAAAACCACGGGCAATTTTGTATACAATCCAAGATAGCTGAGAGTTAGCTCGAGCGAGTCTCCCTATATTCGGTGAAAATAAGAATTGTGAGCAGTAATTTAAATGATTGTGGAAATACTTTTAAACAGTGATGAAATTTGTACCCCAAAAAGTCTTGAATCCTGTATACATTAACAGTATCAAGTCTGTTTGCTGTGTGGGAATAAAAATTACGAAAATAGAGACACTTTCATTTAAATAATAAACAAATTTGCATAACCTATCCGTTACAAGTGAAACGTCACATATAGGAAACGCTGAGTTGGAGGATAAGGAAAGTGTTGGAAATGCACGATAAGTAATAATAATAAAGAATGAAGGTATGCTTTTACATAATGTTTTTATTCATGAAAAATCCTTACATTCCTAATGAAAAACTAAATTCTTACAGTGATTAGTTTAAAACGTAAGCTGCGTCACATGAGTCAGAGCCTTGCATGTAAATATTTTATCATGAATTATTAAACAATACAAGGAGGTCTGTACAGAGATATTTGCACTAGCTTGAATTTCTATTCTGATGTTGACACAGCCATTTACAACTTCCTCTGGTTGATGAGCGCAATCTATAACAAATATGAGAGCAACTTTAAGCAAGATTTTCTCTTCAATAAAGTATAATTCTCTTTTTCATAATAAGAGCTTGAGGAATTATCATGCAATGATGCAAATCTCGAGTTTCCAAAGTGATGGTGATGATATGGGGATAAGGGCGCTAAACATCTAGGGTCATCAGCGCGCTTCCAATGTATAAAACTAAAAAGCCAAAAACTAAAACACGGTACACAAACCCGGTATGTCAAAAAATTAAAAAACAAAACACCAATTTCCAAAAATTAACACACCAAAACCAAGGTCAATAAAAGAGTTAAACAATGTGTCAAGAACTGTAGAATGCGAGGGACTTGATCGTCATATGTCCGCCAGGGAGAAGAGCCCCATTAAAACAGACAATAGAAAAACACAAAGCTAAAAGACGCTCAGCGCATTAAATGCGTCGATTAAAACCACTGTCGCCTATAAAACGTAAAAGCAATTCTACAGCACGCGCGTCGGTTGCCAAAACCTTGGCTTTGCCAACAGGCAGACCCACACGAACGCGAAATGGAGCTAAAACTTGACACTCTGTTAAAATGTGACGCACCGTTAAGGGCGCATAACACTGCTCACAGAGTGGTGCGGGGTCACCACTGAACACGTATGGATGGCTAAAAAGGCAATGTTCTATTCGTAAACGAGCAAAAAGTACCTCTTCCCGACGAGAAGAACGAAAAGAGGTACCCCAGACTAACGGAAGCGGTTTAACCTCCCGCAACTTGTTCCCCCGGATGGTCGTCCACTCATCGTGCCAAAGCGAGAGAATGCGGTGACGTAAAATAAAACACAAATCTGACGAGGGAACAACAGAGGTAAGAAATCTGTGTGACGAAATCGCCGATTTGGCAGCGGCGTCGGCAGACTCTTTGCCTGAGATGCCCACATGACCCGGAATCCACACGAACGAGACGCTGATGCCAGAAGCACCAAGCGAGTGGAGCAGGTCATCTATGCGCTGTACGAGTGGTTTGTAATTGTACAGCGCGTTCATACTCTGAAGGGCACCCAGAGAGTCAGTACAAACAACACAGTGCTGCAAGTCGTGCCGCTGAACGTATAAAATGGATTGAAAAATACTAAAATTTCGGCTGTAAAAATGGGCATTGCCACGGTAAACGGAAGGTAAAACTATGCTGACCATAAATAAAGGCACACCCTACTCCAACATCAGTCTTATACCAATCAGTATAAATCAAATGACATTCCCCGAATTGCGCCTGGAGTTCTAAAGATTGAAGAAGGGGTCTCATTCTTCGGCATCGACGTTAACCCAAGGTGACAGAGGGCCTCAGCACGCAACCAAGGAGAAAAACGCGTTTCTCCCCTGGGAAGGGCCGGCGCTGGCGTAACGTCCAAATACTGAAGAAGCTATCGAAATCGAACCCTTTGAGGGAGCAATGCAGAGGAGCTAACGAAATATTCTCGATCAAGCGAATCTTCGAAAAAAAGGTCGAAGGACGGGTGGTCAGGCAAACTTGAGAGTCGGCATGCGTAGCTGCAGAAAAGCATCTCACGCATGAAGGACAGCGGAGGCTCTGCAGCTTCAGCATATAAACTAGGTACAGGGCTGGTTGGAAAGGCCCCCGTAGCGACACTTATGCCACGATGGTGAATCGAGGTAATACAGATGGACGTGCCGACGAATAGACAATGCACCCGTAATCAAGCTTGGATCGGACCAAGGAGCGATAAAGACGCAGAACAACGGTCCGATCAGTTCTCCAGGATGTGCCACTTAAAACACGTAAACTATTAAGAGAACGGTCACACTTTGCTTTTCAACAGGAAATCTGAGACGTTTAGCTCAGCTTTCGATCAAAGATCAACCCCAAAAATTTCACCTCGTCTAAAAATGGAAGGACCTCCGCTCCAAGATGGAGAGAGGGCGGAGGTGAAGCCTTCCTGCGCCAGAAATTGCTGCAGACGGATTTCTCGGCGGAGAAATTAAATCCGTTGGCGTTACTCCAGGCGTAGAGACGGTCGAAACAGCTCTGGAGACGGCGTTAGAGCAGACAAGTCCGCCGTGAACTACAATAAATGGCAAAATCGTCAACGAAAAGGGACGATGAAATGCAAGCTGGAATACAATCAACAATGTGGTTGATAGCTATCGCAAAAATTGTGACACTGAGTACAGAGCCCCGCGGTACACCGTTCTCTTGAAAAAAACGATCAGATAAAAACGAGCCCACACGTACACGAAAGACGTGATCCGTCATAAGCTCCCAAAGAAATATGGAAGACGACCGCAGAGAGTGCATGCGTGAAGTGTACTAAAATGCCGCCCCTCCAACAAGTATCATAAGCTCTCTCCAGGTCAAAAAACAGCCACTGTTTGACACTTTCTCAGAAATCCGTTCATAATATGCGACGACAGAGACACCAGATGGTCGACGGTAGAGCGATGGCGAGAAAATCCGCACTGTGCGTTCGCTAGAAGTTTCTGAGACAAAACCCACCATGTCAACCGCCCGTTGATCATGCGCTTCATCATCTTGCATGTGCAACTGGTGAGGGAGATAGGGCGGTAGCTGGAAGGAAGTTGGCGATCCTTCCAGCCTTAAGGATAGGGACAATGGTGGCTTCGCGCCAAACAGAAGGAAAAACACCGTCTTGCCAAATACGGTTATAGACCCGTAAGAGAAAGGTATTACTGTTCGCTGAAAGGATCTGTAGCATCAGGACATGAATGCCGTCCAGCCAAGGAGCGGAGTGCCTAGAGCAATGAAGAGCGTGCTCCAGCTCCCGCATTATGAAAGGTTCATTATAACACTCGGTATTAGCAGACCGAAAGTTGTAGGTCTCCGAATCCAAACGGTCTTTGAGATTGCCAAAGCTGGCGGAATAATGGGCAGAATTGGAAACCGCCTCAAAGGCAGCACCCAGAGTGTTAGCAATTGCAGCCGGATCCACTATGGTGGCATTGTAAACCTGAGGGCCAGACACAGCACAATGCCACACTTTACCGGAGAAGCGACGAAGTTTATTACAAACAACAGAGGAAGGCGTGAAGCGATTAAAAGACTCGACAAAACGAGTCCAAGATGCCTTCTTGCTATCCTGAATAATGCGATGAGCCCAGGCGCGCGATTGCTTAAAAGTAAGCAAATTATCAAGCGTAGGGTGTCGCCGAAACACCCTAAGTGCAGTTCTACGGGCACGAACGGAAACCCGACAATCCTCGTTCCACCAAGGAACAGGAATCCGTCGAGGGTGAGAGGATGAACGGGGAATTGCGCGATCGGCGGCAGATAGAATCGTAGACACAAGGTGCTGCACCATTTGGTTAACGTCAGTGAAGGGCAGGTCCGCAAAAGAAACAAGGCTGGAATACAATCTCCAGTCGCTTTACTGAATATCCAGGTAGGTACTCTGGAATGCTGGACGTGGTGAGACAAAAGAGAAATGATGGAGGGCTAATGGTCGCTGGAGTAGGTGTCAGCGACGACGTTCCACTGCAGACGACTAACAAGTTGGTTGGAGCAAACGGCAAGGTCTAAGTGAGAGAATGAACCAGAGGAATCAGAAATAAAAGGAAATTCACCTATATTGAGGATAGAGAGGTTGAACTGATAAAAAATATCAGAAAGAAGAGTTCCTCTCGCAAAAGCCCTTGACGAACGCCACAGGGGGTGATGGGCATTAAAATCCCTCAAAAGAAGAAATGGTGTTGGGAGAGCGGACAGGAGATCTCGAACGTCCGCGTGAGCGAGGTGAGACGATGGATGTGAATACACAGAACAAACAGAAAAGAAAGGGCCTGGTAAGTGAAGTCTAACAGCAACAGCTTGTAAGGCGGACGTAAGTGTGAGGGTTTGAAAATAAACGTTGTTACGCACTAATATCACGACACCTCCATGAGCAGGAGCACCCTCATCCGGTTCAAGGTCGTAGCGAACCGGACTATACCCTCGGAGATCAAAAGGATCGTGAGGGCGAAGCTTAGTCTCCTGCAAACACACGACAATAGGTGAATGGGAACGCAATAAAAGTTGCAATTCCGCCCTATGCAATCGTACAACACGTAAATTCCAGGTAAGGATAGCCATGAAGAAAAGGGATAAACTTCTTACTTAGAAGGGCGGCTCAAAATAACTTTGTGCTTAACCTTGGAGCTCGGGCTTTTAGTATGGAGTTGGTCAGACTCCATAAGGTCCTCGAAGGGAGGTCCCACGCGCTCAGTGCCAGAAACCGATTCAAGCGCCGTGA
Organism: Deroplatys truncata; assembly: GCA_030765065.1. Lineage (NCBI taxonomy): Eukaryota > Metazoa > Arthropoda > Insecta > Mantodea > Mantidae > Deroplatys > Deroplatys truncata. Next base: position 377,182,945 of record CM060990.1, read on the forward strand.
ATCGTTCTAGGTGGCAATGGGTGAAGATGGCCGCTGAGCGCAGCTTATCCCAGGAGCATCCTGGGACTGCGACCTTCGAGGAGGAGAAGGTGAACTTTTCTTACCGCGCGCACGCGGAGCGTCTTTCAAAAAATCTTCCTTGCGTTGTTTCTGCTTGGACTTCTTATCAGTGTCTTGGGACATCATGACCTTAGGACCAGCTTTAGATGGCTTGCTAACTATAGCAGAAATGGACGGCCAGATGGTAGTGGCGGTTAATGCAGTCATGGTCCGGGTCTGAGTTTCGGCATCTACTCGTGGTACTGGCAAGGCAACAACAGAGCTAAATGTACCAGATCGCAGGAGCGAAGGTTGACGCGCATGCTAACGCCTCCGGACTTCAGCGAAGGAGAGTTTCTCCATTACACGGATCTCCTGGATCACCTTCTCGTCCAAGTACCGCGGACAGTCGGCAAATGAAGCAGAATGAGACCCTTTGCAATTAACGCAGACGGGTCCTGGTGAACAGGTACCTTCGTGTGACGGCTGGCTACATGAGGCACAGATGGATACGGCACTCTTACAAGAGACTTTCATATGCCCAAAACGCTGGCATTTGAAACAACGTAGAAGTCTAGGAATATAGGGCCTCACAACAACACGTTCGTACCCTGCTAAATTACTAGTGGGCAGATCGACGCCATCGAACGTGAGAAACAGGGTACGAGTAGGTACCAACTCACCGTTGCCATTAGCCTGCACTCGATGAACCGCTGTAACCTTTTTTTGGAAAGATATTTGACCAGCACATCGTCTGATATTCCGTCGAGGCTGTGAGTGGTGACAGCGCCTCGACAGGAATTCAAGGTGCGGTGCTTTTCAACACGGATAGGATAACCGTGGAGAAGCGTGGCGCTCAACAAGGACTTACTTTGTGCCTCGGATTTGCTTTGCACTAACAACGAACCATTACGAAGCCGAGTGCAGGAAAGAACCGGACCAGCAATTGAGTCAATACCCTTCTGGATTATAAAATGGTTCACTTTCTCGAATGATTGTCCTTCCTCTGTACGGGTAATCACTAAGTAACAACCAGCTGTTGGTGGTGCTACTTCTGTTGCAATTACTTTTCGGCGCTTGTTGTTAATAATGGATAAAGGGTGCTCCATAGCGAAAGAAAGCCGCCACCACTGCAACCGTCCCCGACCTCGGGCTCTGACTTCTTGGGCGTTACCCCGGTTTGGGTGAGTGGCCTATCTATATCAAACTCACCCCAGGGTCACACCTCCCAGAACATAGTCAGAGGGACCCAATTGCCGTCAGAAGTCAGCAGCTCATGCGATGGCCCCCCGCGGGACTGCAGTTGTACAGCGGATACGAACACAAACCCTACATGACGACCCCGGTGGTGAGAATGACGGCATTACCCACTCACCCAGCTGCGCACCCAGTACGCGGGTATCCGTGAGTCTGTGTCCACAGAGGATGAAAATAAAAGGCTACAAGGAACTTAAAGCTTGTGGGCGTTTCGCACTCAAGGTAGGTCGGCGAAGAAGGTAAATAGATATGTATATGAATGGGCGTGGGGCGAAATGTACATAAATAGTCGAAAGAATAGAGAAACGATGGCGAGGGCGTCATGGAATGAAATGCACAGAACGCACGAGAGCCCACCTTGTGTCCCCGGTCACGAGAACGAACCCACCTCGACCGAACGGGGATGAAGGGATGAAAATGGCGATGAATGGCTCGGGCACCCCGGGTACGCCTAACCCGTACTCACATAAGGTGAGCCCCTGGGGGGAGAGTTTCCAAAGTCTAAATTCATGTCATGATAGGGATAACATTCACTATTACGATAACGTCTCAGATTAGTTATGTTACAATGATCAAAAAGCAACAGTCTTTAGATACATTACTCGATCTTAAAGTATGAGCACCCAAAATGACAAATCTCGGCTTCTCCATTTTTTGATGCGGTGGCGACATACCAGGTGAATGCTTGCGGCACAGCATATTGAGTATGCAGATCCATGGCCCTAAATGGGTGAAACAAGAGTCTTATCCAGCTTGGCAGTCTTGAGGATTTCAAGCATTTCAGCATCAGAGTGTCGATTCACAGGCCTTCTCCACTCGATTAGTACAGGTTTAACAGTAGCATTCTCTTCACCCTGAGGCTCTATAATAAAGTTTTAGAGTCCTTGGATCGAATCAGCACCAACACCGACTGTCTAGTGTGTATAAGCTTTGCAGTAGTAGCTACTCCATTAGATTTAAGTAATATTTCCATTTCATGGCATTATTATTAATTGATCTAATGAAGAAGGCATACAGACTAAAATGAGGAATCTTTGAACATTGGACATACAAGTAGAGATCTATGTTACTCAATGCTTTTCCGAGACAAGTATAACCCTCCACCAGAGATTTTTGAATTCCCTTTCTTGATCTGTCTCCTCTTCCTTTCGGTGTTCCTCCCCTTATTCTTCTTCACTCGAAGACCCCTCCCTCTTGCTTCAATTTCTCTGTTATGTCTCATCATTTCGGCAAGTTTTTTATCTGCAGCCTTTTTCTTATTTACGGCTGTAGCAGTTTGTGATGCACCTCCGGCGACGGCTCCTAGGGCTGCAATAATTGGTATGAAAGGTAGAAATCCTCCTTGTTTCTTCCTTTTGGACCCAGCGCCAACAGACACCTTTGCTTCAATTTCTCTCTTATGCCTCATCATTTCGGTAAGTTGTTTATCTGAAGCTTTTTTCTTATTTACAGCTGTAGCAATTTGCGCTGCATCTCCACCTGCAGCACCTAGAGCTGCAATGATTGGTATGAGAGGTAGAAATCCTCCTCGTTTCTTCTTCTTGGATCCGGTACCAACAGCTACCTTCCCCTTCATAATTGCTGTTGCTAGTCTCGCTGCCAACTTTTCACCTAATGTAGCATCAGATGATTGCACTTTTTCCACGCCGTTTCAGCCAAGATCGTGTCGGCAATGTTTCTCGAGCCAGAGCCCTTATACTGAGCGTAGGCAATGTCGTGAAGCTTGCACGCTTCGTCTATCGGTTTGATTCCAGGATCTCCTCTCTTAAATCTTTTTTCTAGCTTTGTACCTGGACTGCAGTATCTGTATCCAGGTAAATGTACTTCAAATGGTAGCCGGTTAATTAGCGCGTTAATTAAACCGGAACCATTTGAAACCTTAAATCCCCTAGCTCTCATTGTATACTAATTGGTTTTATTTCTGCATAGTTTCTTTATACTTTATCACTGCTTACATTCATTAGCATGCATATATTAAGGGTGATTTATTTTATTTTAGCTGGCAAGATGACACTGGTGAAGCAGGATTGCTCGCTGTCGATTCAGCATTAGACTTTGTAAGTGACTTTAGACGCAAACTTCATTGAGAGCTGTTTCCTGACAATGTTAAAACGCTAATTCTAGACACCTCCATCACGTAACCCTCTCATGCTAAAAAAGTGTCCCACTCACGTATAAAGGTGACCCACTCACGCAAAAAGGTGATCTACTAACGCAAAAAGGTGACCCACTCACGCAAAAAGTTGACCCACTCACGGAAAACGGTGACACACTCACTAAAAAGGTGACCCAACCACGCAAAAAGGTGACCCACTCACGGAAAAAGGTGACCCACTTACGTAAAAAGGTGACCCACCCATGTAAAAAGGTGACCCATTCACGCAAAAAGGTGACCCACTCACGGAAAAAGGTGACCCACTCACGGAAAAAGGTGAAACGCTCACGCAAAAAAGCTCACCCACTCACGGAAAAAGGTTACCCACTCACGCAAAAAGGTGACCCACTCACGCAACAAGGTGACCCTCTCTTGCAAAAAGGTGACCCGCTCACTCTAAAAAGGTAGCACGCTCTCGCTAAAAGCTCTCAGATATGTGCACCATTTCCGCTAAAGTAGAATGCATGAGCTTCAGACTCAAGCTAGGTAGACCCGTATCTCACTCAGCTTGCACATTCTCAGTGATAACTATCAAGCAAAGCTGCACACTTACCCCTATGAATCCATTTCATGTTACTTGAATCTGCGTGTACTTAATGAAATAGTTATAATTAACAGAATTACAACATTAATGTGTGAATAATAAAATATTTCGCATTGTCTAATTTGGATATGATTGTTTATATGTATCAAAGCCTGAGATCATATATAAATATGTAAATGCCAAACAATAGTTCAGTCTCCTGTTGTCGTATACGAATTCAACATCTATAGTATACATTGACTAGTTGATATACACTGCTTGAGCATGAATACTCATAAAGATGCTCAATTACAGTCAATTTACGACAATCTTGATTTTTCGTATGTTTCCCAAGGGAGAAGGAATCGTTTTGTTAAGTGCTGCAAATGCAATAGAACTTTAAAAAGCAGAACTATTTCAAGACTCAAGCAATATAGCAGAAGAAGTTGTAAAGAGATGAACAGCTGTGTGTTGCTACAACCCCCAAACGCGATCCTGAAATCTCTTCAAGTTCCAAAGAGCGGGATTCAACATGTACAGTACTAGGAACTCATTCAAATGATCCTGAAATAGAATCAAGAGGTACCACGGATGAATCAATAAGAGCAGCTTTCTTGAATGAGCAAACTCAGAGTAAACACACCAATGAAATCAAACATTCTAGTGTCAACTTACCAAGATTAGAAGATATATCCAAAGCGAATATTGAGGAGATGCTATACCGCTACACTGATCCTAATGACTTGGTAGACCTGCTAAGGTTGCTAATGATGTTCCATACACCAGATTAAAATGACTTTTCTGATGCGATTAGCGTGATTATTCAGAAGTTAAATCTGGGTGGTTTTATAGCGTGATTAGCATCTGCGGAACCTTGAAACAAGCAAAAGAGTTAGAAAGACCCCACATAAGCGATAAGGCGCTGTGTAACACTAACAGGTTTCAGAGTTTCAGTTCAGTCATCTGCGGTCACTTGTGATTGCAATTTCCATCACAATATACTATCGCTGTCAGTATCAACAAATGTGTTCCTACTTCATGTCTGAATCCTCCTCTTTAGTTAGATCCAAAAGGTCATTATTAGGTTGCTCTATTGAATTTTCAAATCCTTTATTCCATTCCCAATACTGATCAGAGTAATATTCAATTCATTACATACACAATGATGAAATTAAGATCATTGATATACCTGATGCAACTTATGAGATTACTGATATTAATGAATACATCAGAGATAAGCTAGGGTCGGGTGAGAATTTCTTCTTTATTAGATCAATTAATAATAATGCCATGAAACCTGAAATTAAATGTCCTTTATCAGTTTATTTTTTTCCAATGATTGTTCTATACGAACGCTCTGGGGCTTCAGCGGCAAAGTTATTCCAGCTAATCAGCTGGCTGAATCTGATTTCCTGGTGAATATATTTAGTTTGAGCATCATACGAATCTAGCGCAGTATTGCATCAGTCTCCTTCCTCGATAGTAAAAGATGACACTCGATCTATCAGTTTTTCCATCTGTTGCGCTTGGATATCATATTTCACAAGAACCGTCAAATCCAATTTACCTGCTATTCATAAACACCCGCTTCATAGAGCAAATCAGCCTTCGTATAGTGGACCAGAACTGTAATGTCATTGACTTTAGAAACAATGATATAAGCATAATGCACATAGATTTTAGAAGAAGAAATCAGAGGTTTCGAAGATATAATAATGACTTGTTTCGACACCCACTCCATGCTCTGCCATTGACAACCAGTGTGTTAACCTCATTTAATCAAAATTTTCTTCAGCCATTGGACTTTAGAATCCTATAATCATGGATATCACCTGTGTTACCGGGACGGCGAGATTCGACGAGATCGCTAAAGAAGAGGAACATGTGTTTTTGCCGTATAATACATCAGCTCTGGTCGCTAATGAAGAGATTAGAATTCCTTGTCAAGTTGAGGATTTATATACTTTACCTAGTGGAAATTATGTATACATCAATAGAAATATTACTAAAATCTAATGGAGTAGCTACTACTGCAAAGCTTATACACAATAGAATGTCGGTGTTGGTGCTGATTCGATCCAAGGACTCTAAAACTGTATTATACAGCCTCAGGGTGAAGAGAATGCTGCTGTTAAACCTGTACTAATCGAGTGGAGAAGACCTGTGATTCGACTTCCTGATGATGAAATGCTTGAAATCCTCAAGATTGCCAAGCTAAATAAGACTCTGTTTCACTCATTTAGGACCATGGATCTGCATACTCAACCTGATGTGCCGCAAGCATTCACCTGGAATGTCGCCACCACATCATAAATGGAGAAGCCGAGATTTGTCATTTTCGGTGTTCAGACTTTGAGATCGAGTAATGTATTTAAAGACTGTTCTCTTCTTGATCATTGTGACAACCAATTTCAGACATTATCTTAATAGTGAATGTTATCCCTATCATGACATGAATCTAGACTTTCGAAACTCGAGATTTACATCATTACATGATATGTACTCTAGCTCTTATTATGAAAAAGAGAATTATGCCTTATTGAAGAGGAAAGATTACTTAAATTTGCTCCTATATTTGTTATACATTGCTCTCATTAACCAGAGGAAGTTGTAAATGCCTGTATCAACATCAGAATAGAAGTTCAAGCTAGTGCAAATATCTCTGTACAGACCTCCTTGTATTGTTTAATAATTCATGATAAAGTATTTACATGCAAGGCTCTGACTCATGTGATGCAGCTTATATTTTAAACTAATCATTGTAAGGATATATTTTTCATTAGGAATGTAAAGATTTTTAATGAATAAAAACATTATGTAAAAGCATACCTTCATTCTTTATTATTATTATTCTTATTATTATTATTATTATTATTATTATTATTATTATTATTACCTATCGTGCATTTCCAACACTTTCCTCCTCCAACTCATCATTCCTATATGTGACGTTGCACTTGTAACGGATAAGTTATGCAAATTTCTTCATTATTTAAATGAAAGTCTCTATATTTTCCGAATTCTTATTCCCACACAGCAAACAGTCTTGATAGCGTTAATGTATACAGGATTCAAAACCTTTAGGGTACAAATTTCATCACTATTTAAAAGTATTTCCACAATCATTTAAACTACTGCTCACAATTCTTATTTTCACCGAATATAGGGAGACTCGCTCGAGCTAACTCTCAGATATGTCTTGGATTGTATACAAAACTTCCCGTGTTTTTTCATCGTATGTCCCGGAGTGTTATATAAGAATCCTGTCTTAACGTGTTTCGGTGATGCAGATGTCTCAGCAGCCGTTTCTTAGAAATGCTTCTTGGAGGTGTCGTCGCTGGTACTTTTTTGTTGCAATACATGTAAAATGAAACACTAAATATTTGTATAAACATTCGGATATCAGACGCTATTTCAATGTGATGGATATAACTAAATTCAAAGCATGTGACATTGTGATTTTATGAATTGTTTTATAAATTCTATAACGTATCTTTTGTATCTTAGCTAACTGTGTATGATGTCACACCAACAAGGGAAGTATTCTCACACTCTCATTCCGTCAGTTGTTGCCATTCAAAGCCTAGACCAACCACCACCACTACCTGTTGCACCAAGGTTAACTGCAAATCCATTATCGCAATACTTTAGAAATATACACTTAACAGGTGGCGTAGAAGATTTTCTCCCTTGTTTACTTATATGCATGCATATACTGTATTATTTCATGTTTTCATTCCCATTTCAGTTCTTACTTTCCAGCTTCCCTTTATTCTCCAAAAAATCAGGATATAATATGGCGTTCCGGTACGCTTAATACTCCGTTATCACCGAAAAACCATTACATTTCACTACAATCACAAGCAAAATAGTTTTTCCAGAGTTAAACAGATTTTTAGATTCTAGAATCGAACCTGGTAATGCTTTAATAAATGTATTTTAGTAATTTAGCTCTCCTGCATCATCATCCACTATATAATCTTTACTTAAAGCTGGTATGATTCATAGACTTGAAGATATATGAAATCGCCACCTCGGGATTCGAACTGTGTACTTTAAAGTAATGTTTGTCACGACAACGATATTTCGGGAGCTGGTACTCTGTTTACTTTTTATTTGACGTGTCTATCTAAATTGTCATAAGCTATTAACTTTGTATGTAAATTTAATTTAATGAGTATTCGAACCCAGAACACCAGAAACAAAATTATTTAAAACATTAGTTTGACATGTTTAAAAGAGCTGTATGCAGTTATGACATTAACCTAAGTGATATATCCTAGAGTATAGAGCAAAATTGAGGAAATAATTAAAAGATCGGGATTCAAACTAAGGACTACTAACTGTCAATTATATGCCGTCTTAATTTTCCATCATAGGAGCTAACATTCATGCTTTGGTCTACATCTCTATCTCTGCTGGTTTCTGAGATAATAGAGATTTTAAAATTAAGCATCAAACCCATGACGCCTGGTACCCAAATATACATTCATAATAAACTATCTAATAACATAAAATTAATACCTTTCTTTAGTGTCTCTATCTTAAGTATTTCCGGAATTATTAAATTTATAAGTAAATTTCATTTAATCAGTATTCGAACTCAGAACACCAGAAACAAAATTATTTGCAATATTAGTTTGGCATATTCAAAAAACCTGTATTGAGTTACAGCATCAATCTAAGTGATATATTCTAAGAGTATAGAGGAAAATTAAGAAAGTCATTGAAAGATCGGGATTTGAACTAAGGACAACTGATTAGAAATTATAAACAGTATTAATTACCCATCATAGGAGCTATCAATCATGTTTGGTCCACCCCTTTATCTCTCTTAGTTTCTAAGATAATGGAGATTTAAGAATTAAGGATCAAATCCATGACGCCAGGCACCCAAGTATACATTTGTAAGAAACTAACTATAGCTATGAAAGTAATAAAGTTTATTTATCATCTTTATCTTAATTATTTTTGGAGTTATTAGAAGATGAATTTGTAATTACTCCTAGGATTCGAACCCAGGCATCCCGGCCAGCTTGGAACGATTCGTAAATAACGCGTCGCATTCCAAGGTTATTACTAGTTTTTACTGCATCATTTTATCTGTTTTCATTCGGGATGTGTGCGTGTGCGCGAGTGTGTATGTGCATGTGTGTGCGTGTGCGTAAGTGCATGTGTGTAAGTACATTGATGAATGTATGTGTTGTGTGCGTGAGTGTGTATGTGTGTGCATTCCTGTGTGTGTATGTGTGTAAGTATACTGGTGCATGTATTGCGTGAGTGTGTATGTGTGTATGGGTGTGTGTGTGTCTGCGAGAGTTTGCGATTGTGTAAGTGTACTGGTGTATGTATGTACATGGGTGTGTGTGCGTGCATGGCTGTGCGAGTGTGTGACTGCACTGGTGTATGTATGTGTTTATGTTTGTATACGTATAAGGTGTGTGAATGCGTGTGTGTATGTGCAAGTACTCTTGTATATGTTCGTGTAAGGGCTATGTACATGAGTTGCGGCTGTATCTCCTCATTTCCTTTGTTGTGGGTGTTTTAATGCCCGTTGCTCACGGCTTACCTTGCTGTATCCTCCACGTTGGCTCCAGATGTTCGCAGTATGCTGGTTCTCTGCATTTTTTATCCTCGGCTAGCTGCAGTAATTTTTAAACTATGTGCGAGCATGGACTTATGCTTGGTAAAGGAAACGTAGATCTCGGGTGGTGGTAAAGGGTAAAATAGACGTGCTTTAGTTATGAAAAGACGACACTGCTGTTTCTTTTATTTTGCTACTTCTCGTAGTTCCCAACACTGATATTGCCGCCGTTAAAACACTGTCCACTGCTGTTGAAACACGGCGCGGATATGACGCGAAGTTTATATATGCTTATTATATCTTTTTACGCGTAGCGATTCTTGTGTGTGTGTTGCGAAAACTGTCTTAATACACTTTTGGCGCGGTATCTCTTAAACATCCTGCAGCATCTCTCCCTACCTGTAGTTTAGCAAAATGTCCCTCGACCAAATGACAAATGACCCCGAATTTGTTCCTCGCAGATCCATTTATAGTCGCAGGCTTCTGGGGCTGCTTCCTTTCCTATTGGTCCATTTTTAGCGCCACTCAACGCGTCTCATTATTCCGTATAAACTTACAGGGATCTCATTGGTCCAAGTTTAACATAAATCGCGGCTTTTCCTAAATTTACCGTTAAGCTTGTTGTCTCTCTCACTTGGTCACGGCGAATTATCGTATAAAGGAACAAAGACTCTACACCCTCGCTGTATGAACAATGCCCCTGCGACCAGAGAGACATCGTAAAACTAGACTTTCTGCCTTCGAAGACACTATTCCTGTAGCTAAGACATTTCGTCGTGGACAGTATTTTAACATAGCGCTTAAATTATTTATATTAAACAATTTATAACTTCTGTACTATTAGTAACCCAAATACAGACACATCGTTAAATCACCCTTCTTAAACTATACAAGCAGTAAAAGAAAAATATATGTACATAGTATGATTTAACATCAATAAAAATTAATAAATCAAATCATCCATAATTACATTTCTCGGGCTCGGCCTAGAGTTGGCGTTTCAGAGTGTATATGTATGTGTAATGGTTCTGTGCATGTATATATATGAATGCATGGATGTATGCATGCAAAGAAAAACAAAAGATATAGAAAGAGGGAAAAGGGAAAAGAAAGAGAGAAGAAGAAGAAAGAAAATAAAGAATCGTATCTAGGCATCGGGATATCTACGTATACGCCAGGGTTTAATATATAATTATATTTGTTAAATACATGTTAATCTGAACACACATACCCTCATAGTTTAATATTTATTAAGCATTAGAATTTCGCACGGTAAAAATCGAACTAGGAGCTCTGAACACCCTTTCATTAATCAGGGTAATGATATAATATTATCAAAACATCAATTTCTCATTAGCAATTAAAGCATTAAACTTTTGCCTGCACTAAGAATCGAACACCGATCTATGGATATCTAAGTATACAAATGGGTTTAATATATGTAATGATATATATTAAGCACGTTCTTGATACCACTGTTTGAAAGAGCCGATAGAAGCGTAAACAGAGAGCCTGTATAACTATGTTCGGGTATGTCCGTAGGACTTCGTGAAGACACTACTGCTCTCGGAGGGAATTAGCCTCTTAGTAAAGCCAACGCCATGATGTCGGGCTCGAGCGGTAGTAGAATTTTTTATGATCTAGCAGGTAAACTGACGTATCTGTCTTTCCCACGGTCAAACAAAACAGGATCATCTATAAAGCCTCTACGAGTTTCTTTTGTTAATACTGAGTCAGACTGCTTCTTTTGTTATATTCACCTAACATGTACGTGTCCGGGACAATGGAAAGGGATACAATAGAATCTGTTCCTTTGTTACCAGGCTTCAGGCTTCTCTTTTTTTACAAACATAATTTATGAGGGTCTTTCATTTTGACAGATGAAGGGCAAGCTTTGTTCTTTTGCACGTGTTCGTCAAACAATGCGACTGCGAGGTTGCAGGTGGCATTTCTAAAAGTACACACTCAGGGAATTCAATAGAGCTGGGACAATAGCTTCTGATTCTTTGTTTACAATACTCCATTCTCTATTGTTCATTTTGACAGGTGATGGATAACTTTTGTTCTTTTGCACGTGTTCGACAAATAATGCGGCTAGCGCTGGCTTGTTTCAGTGCAGAAGTGCACACGTGTGGGGATATGGAGTGGGTAGAAAACGTCTTATTATACCCATTCTTCGTTTTTACAGTTGATTGACAGCCTTAATTGCTTACCTGTCAAGATTTCCATTATACTCAACAAGATTTATGACCATCAGCTGCAAGCAGAAAGTATCGGGAGGTGGGGGAGGGGTGAGGAGGGGGTGGGGGAAACCTCGTTTGCATATGAATACACATTCCTGCACATTAATGGTTTTGAATTGTCATTTACCCCCTACTGCTTCAAATATATTTTTTCTTAAGTAATAAATCTGGGTAGTATTCACTTCGCATTTGCTTATTTAAGTTGTTAAATACTGTTACAACAAAATCCAAAATTCTAAATACAAATGGTTTCAAGGGTCATTTAGCTTCTGAAGTATTATTTTTGAGATGCTAGTTTCTCGGGTGACTGCGCATGTGTGTAATAAAGTTTCAGCGTATTCTTCTGTTTTCCAGAACACCAGATACTGCTTGATGCAACAACAACCAACGCGTCTGGGAAGAATGCAATCGTTTGTAAGGGGCAATTTGCACAAACGCCTCACATTCCTTTAACGTCTCTGTGCGTTTTGTGCTCGTGTGAACATAATATATGAATATATATAGGATACGACACAAATCGCAGGACACATTCCTCACACGTAGAAGAAGAAATTATGTTATATGAACATGGGTCTGGAAACGCTTTGTTTCCATGTTACAACTCCAACTCATTAATCATGGGAAACATACAAGAATAGAACATACCAGCATACCACATGCAATTCTTTCTCACAGGAGATGTTCAATATGCCCTCCGTCAGCATTAATACATGCATCAACCCGCCGTCGTAGTGAATGCCGGCTACGCTGATGTATCCCTGGAGTATTGCGTATGGTTTCGTAGCCTTCTATAATACGGGCATGGAGACTCTGAACATCTGGTACCAGGGTTCGATACATAAGAGCTTTCAAATGCCCCCACAAATAAAAGTCCAGTGGGTTTAGGTTCGGGAGCGTGGAGGCCAGGCAATTGGTCCACCTCTACCTATCCACCTGTCACAGAATCTTTTATTTAGAAGCCGACGGACATTAACACTAAAATGAGGAGGTGCTCCATTGTGCATGGAGTACGTGTTTTGTCGTCGCACAGCTAAAGACACATCTGTTAACAGATCAGGTAGAACATTCTCTACGAAATTATGGTAACTCTGTCTGTTGAGCCTGGGTAGAAGAACGTGAAGCCCTACCAAACAGTCACCAACAATGCCGGCCCAAACATTGACAGAAAATCTTTGTTGATGACTTGCTTCAACAGTTGCGTGAGGATTGACGTCTGCTCATACATGCAGATTGTGATAATTTACAATATGATCTCGTTGAAACGATGCCTCATCCGTGAACAGCACCGTTACACTAAAATTAGGGTTGACACTTTGTTGCATAAACCATTCACAGAAGCGTACCCGTGCAGGAAAATCATCTGCTGATAGTGCCAGCACACGCTGTAAGTGGTATGAATTCAGCCGGACCTCGTGTAACACTCGCCAGACAGTCATGTGGTCAACATTCATTGTTGCAGCTACTTGTCTTGTACTGACACTGGGGTCGTCGGCAACTGCCTGCAGAATTGCCGCGTCCCGTTGCGTTGTCCGCGTCCCTCTCAGCCTCCCCCGGTCGCAAGTATCAGGTTAAAAGGCCCCCATGTTCCCTAAGACGACGATCAATGGTTTCAAACATTTTCCTGTCGGGGCGCTTTCGACCTGGAAATCTCTGCCGGTATAAACGTTAAGCGCAAGCGCCATTGCCGTCTGCTAATCCGTACATCAAATGGGCATCTGCCATATCTGCATTTGTGTACACTGTCATTGCACAAGCCAAGTCTGTGATCAACTCTACTAGTACGTTGTAACCCGTGTGCTTGCCAAGGCCGTACTACTCACTGGAACAGTTGATGTTACCTGTAAACAAGCAATGACGAAAGTCGCATGGCAACAGGAACATATAAAACAAAACACTGGCGGGACACCTATGATAATGACAACGTAACCAAGAGTTCATGTTCCCCAAGATTCTAACGTTCTGTTCGTCTATGTTTCTCATGATTAATGAGTTGGAGAAAATGAGTTGCAACATGGAAACAAAGCGTTTCCAGACCCATGCCCTTACAACATATTTTTTTCGTCTACGTGTGAGGAATGTATCCTGCAATTTGTGCAGTACATTTTTGTTACATCCTGTATATCCCTGTTGTACCTACAGAAACAATGTTAATGTCTATTGCACATGCCTTGCAATATGCAAACATATCCCCTTGTTTACTATTCAGTAGCCATCATTTTAAGCTAATGGATTGTTCCCACCCTGATTTGCAGGTTTGTGAGTAGGTACTTAGCTTTTTTTCCTAGATCCTTCACTCATGCCCCCTAATCACTACACATAAATTTAGCGCAACAAAGAAAACTATTATTCCACTGTGCAATTGCATGTAACTACCGGATAAGTATAAGAAAGTGACCAAACGCTGACTACTGCAAGGCGCAAGTGCTAGCTACGACTTCTTGTGTTGTGAATTGTGATTTATAACGTGAGGGAAATCCCTTTCATTTCTCAGCGCGTGGTTTTTGGTGGGGGAGTCAAGGGATAGAAGACAGGGAAGAGCAGGAGAATAACGACAACAGGAAGTCACTGGAATTTGGGGAGTACCGCAGATTATACCTCCGTTATTATCGAGGAGTCTTTGCTGTCTTCTAAGCGGTAAAGGTTGGGTGGCTAGCGTATAGGCATAGCACAAGGCCCTGGCTATAGCTGTAGCGGAGCAACAGCGGTTTGGAAAAAAGGAAGGGAAGAAAAATGAGAGGAGAGAAAGGGAGGAAAAGGGTTTAATTCTTATTCATCAGTTAATTGTCAGTATCTGGTGCTGTAGTGTTAGCTGAATGCTGGAGTTCAGAAAGTCTCTGCCAATGCACGTATGTGTTGGCATCCTCGGTTGAGCAGTGTGGATGCTGGTCAAGAAATGCTGGATTCCAGTGGAAGTGTCAGTGTGCAGTTTTAAATGGGCTTTTTGGAGTGAGTTGACCTGGGCTGCAAGTGAGAGTAGTCCGGCTTCGATGCGTGCGGTGTCGGTGGATGGTGCTTCGCTGGCCGGGACTAGTGAGAGTACAGTTACGTTGTTGGTGCTGCCGGCTTGAGCCTCCGCTTCCTCCAGATACTTCTCTATCGTGTACAGCTAGCGCTGTACCGAAGCGAAAATCTCCGGATCCGCGTCGCCCGCAATATCCTGGATTGTTGTCTGTAGTCGACCGAAACTTGTAGAAGCTGCTGCGAACTGTCCTGTGATGGAGCGTCGTTGAGTTTCGATGGCAACGAGGCGCTTGGCTGCTGAGAGCCTGAGCGCCTCAAGTCTGTTTCTGTGTGTGATGAGCTGTGCTTTAATGGTAGCCGTGGTAGTTCTGAAGTCTTCTGTGACGGCCTAGGCCGTCAGCAGAAAAGCGGAGGTATCCAAAAGGGAGCTGTTGGGCACGTCTGGAGATACCGTGGTGTCGGTGTTTGCTGTTGTGGTGTCTGTGAAGTCGTCGGAGAAGTAACTTCACTGTTGTTCCCCTGCACAGGTGCGCGGGGGGGATATTGGGCAGGTGGCCTCGCCAGTGAAGTGGTCCGTGTGGCAGCATGTAGCGCAGTACTCCCTTCTACGGGAGAGGTCGTGATGGCTGCATTCGGAGGTAAGTACCGGAGCGCCACAGTCGTAGCAGCGTGGTGATGTGATGCAGTGTGATGCCCATAGAGGCAGCAGCGGCGGCACGGCATGCTGTTCTGTTGGTTGAAGCCAAAGTCGCTGTCTATGGAGGTCCATTCCAGTAGAGATGGCGGCGGTGTAGTGCGTCTTGCCCCTAAAGACAAGGCGCAGTAGTGGAGTTGACCCATTTTGGCCCTGGATAAGACTGGCCTTAACCACTGAGGGCTATCGACGTTGGGCCTCAACAAGGACGAGATGTGTTGGCAGGCTCCTGTGAGCGGCGTCGGCTGCGGCACTGAAGTGACCGTAGCGTCCGGTGGACTTCCCTGCAGGAAGGGCAGTTGCGCTGGAGAAGCTGCTTGGTGCGGCTTTTGCATGGCCGTTGTCTGCAGCGGTGGTGCTGGCAGCGAGTTGGTACTGCCGGCGAAAGCGGCGTAGGTTGCTACGTTGTTGTGCTGCGGAGGTGCGGCGGTGACTGAGGCGACAGGTGGTGTCAGCTCAGTGGATGTGCTGCTGGCTGCGGCGGTGTCCAGATCGACCGAGGCGGTAGGTGTTGGCGGAGGAGGTGTGGTGCTGACTGTGGCGGCAACAGAAAAGCCCGGCGGCGGATCGGTGTCGCCTGCGGTGACGAGCGGTGTTGATGCCGGCGGTCCGACGGAGGTACCCGCGGTGGGAGCTGAAGCTCTTTCGGCAGCGGCCGGCAAAGCTGCGGGAGTGACGAACCGCTGTTTCCTCTTCTTGCCCATTCTGTGGAGATATCCTCTTCCTTCGTTGTCTAGCGAGCGTGCGTGGAGGCATTACCAATAGTTGAATCAACTAGTGCTTCTCATGAGACCGAAGTAGTATATAATGGTACGACCTGGATAAATTAATGGTTATTTAATTGGCTTAATTGATTTTAATTGGGTTTAATTGGTCTTTCGTGGAAAGACGACCCAAGTAGCGGGTACGTTCTGGATCAAATTTATGGTTACTGGGGGAGTTTGTAGTCTTAAATTGGGTTTAATTGGTCTTTCATGTAAAGACGACCCAAGTAGCATGTACGTTCTGGATCAATTAATGGTTATTTAATTAGCTCAATTGGTTCAATTGGTTTTAATTGGTCTTTCGTGCAAGACCCGACCTAAAGTGCATGAGAGTTCACAATCAAATTTATGGTTACTGGTGGAGTTGACAGTTTGTCATTCCCGGCCACGTGGAGGGCTTTAGAGCAAGACCGGCCTAAACACCATGAGATTTGAGCATCAACATTTATGGTTATTGCTGGAGTTGGTAATTGCGAGGGTCGCTTACATGGCCACGTGGTGACATTTACTTGAAGAAACATTTAAAAGTCTCGTCCCTCCTCCTCGGCTTTGGGTGGGAGGAGGTAATCAAAATAATGTCTGCATTTCCAGTCAGCTATGAGACATGATTCACCCACTATAAAGTACACAGCGTTAATTCTAATTACGCAGGTCATATACATCAAATAAAAATACAAGTTTCAATTTTTGTGGCGAACGCTCCTAACAACTGTTGCTTTGTATGGGTCGATAACATGATACTTAAAACCGTGTATGTATACAGTGAGGTCTCCCTTCACGTCAGTTTAACACATCATTGTTCCTACCCTCCTATACAATGGGGGTAATCATCACCCGCTTATGTCTGGGAGTTTCAGCGAGGGGGATGGCTACCTTGAGTATAAGGCTGGCATCTATTGACGCTATTGATTTTTTCGGCTGGATTCCCATCACCTATTCAGACTCGTCCCCTATTACTAAAAACTTCACATTATCCACGCTAGATGCCAGAAGGCTACAGAACTAACACTTGTAATTCATATCTGGCAGTATCCACCCGGCTATTGATTTTTCATTAAAACTGCATGAGAGTCAAACACACATTAAATTATAATGAAAAAAAGTTTCTTTATAGAGATAGCTAATTACACTGTTACAAGGTGTATGTACAGTGAAATAAAAACAAATCGCATTTAAAAAATTCTCATATGTTACACTCACATGACTTTCTCTACTCTTGCACAAGCCCTTTTTTACAAACGCTTATTCTCCTTTGCTTCTACTAGGTGCAAGAGGAATATGGTAGGACTTGAGCATTAGTCAAATCTTTTAAGAGCTGGTTGCTATGTGACGCATTCCATTCTCTTTGCATGTCTAGGACATAAAAAATGAATAACGAATTCGAGAAAAAATATAATTATTGGGAAATTTAAGGGAATAACAAGCAATATCTCGAAAATAGTTCTCAATTAAACAGGGGGCCTCAAAACATAAATATCCGGTGAAATCTCGTTATCGAATTTTTGGGGTGGAATACAATACTTCCCTTACTTACTCTACATAGTAGAGAAATTTAAAATACTTAGTTATAACAGCGGGAAAGATGTCTTGTATCTTTTTCCCACGAGGTGCATGATTCATACAAGGTAATTGAACACTGCTGTTATTATTTCATTAACAGTACACCAAAAGGCAGCTGCAACCATCAATAAGTTCCCTCCCTTAAGTTACTTAAGTTCATGAAGATTTACAATTTCCAGTCTAAGGGCAATTAATCTTAGCATTTCCCACGAGGTGTATGATTCATACAATAAAGAGCAATTGAACAATGCCTTTATTATTTCATTAACAGTACACCAAAAGGCAGCTGCAACCATCAATAAGTTCCCTCCCTTAAGTTACTTAAGTTCATGAATATTTACAATTTCCTGTCTAAGGGCAATTTATCTTAACATTTCCCACAGATGTATGATTCATACAAGGTAATTGAACACTTCCTTTATTATTTCATTAACAGCACACCAAAAGGCAGCTGCAACCATCAATAAGTTCCCTCCCTTAAGCTGCTTAAGTTCATCAAGATTTACAATTTCCTGTCTAAGGGCAATTTAGTTTAACGTTTCTCACACAGATGTATGATTCATACAATAAAGAGTAATTGAACACTTCCTTTATTATTTCATTAACAGTACACGAGAATATATTACTGAAGACACGGCGTCAAATACATTTATAAGTTCATCAGATGTGATTAAAGATCCTGGGGGGAAAAGAAACGTGAATCACTAGACAAGGATAGATATAGCCAGCTAATATTGTTTAACCAATCAAAACACTCGATTACGGAGTGGATTCTTCTGCGCATTCTTTCTGGGAGAGAGAGAATGAACTTCAAAGTCTATATAAGAAGAAAGCAGGAGAGTTAAAGTTCATTCTTAAAGGAATAACTTTAGTGATTGTGATAGCGTGTGTTAGTGTAAAGATCTTCAAGTACCTAATTCATCTTAGATTTCAATTCGCAAGGTAAGTGCATATACTAGATTTCATACAGGAAATTCTTGTGATGTATTCTTAAAAAGTCGAGTGAAGATACTGAAAATCAAAATCGCATTTAAAAAAAAACGTGTGATCACCTAGCTTCGTAAAGTTTGTCTTGCAATAATGTAGCAGGGTCAGTGTCTAGATGTATATTTAAACTTATATATCACTAACCAACGTCTAAACATCACACAAAAAGCTTTAATGACAATACTGAAACAAAAAATAACCGAGTTTAAGCAAGCTAAAACATAATACATTCTATCTGAACAAGCTCTTACGCAAATATTCAGTTTTCAGAACGCTAAAGTACGATTGAAAAGGAATATATACGTTAAAATCAAGTTCCATTTCCACGTAAACGGATTGCGAAAAATTCAGAAGAGAAATACAAAAGTAGACTAAAAAATGAGAATGCAAGCGCAAATAGTAGTAGTTATTTGGGGACTTTAGTTACTTTCAACTGCAACTTATTTTAACTCTAGCAACCTTAAGGCAGGTCTTCTATTAGCTAATTTTATAATTAATAAAACAATTAATGTTTGAAAATACTTCATTAACATACTAATTAACAAAAATTAACTTAACTCTGAATTTTTCGTTGAAACTCTGTAATCTGCTATAAAATAACTTGCATAATATATAAAAATACTCTTACGACATACAAAAAGCTTAACATACTTAAAGCTTAACCTCGAATGTCAAAAACTGAAAAAAAGTTGAAAAGCGGTAATATGCCAGAAAATGAAGTATAGAATATAGGGAAATTATCATTTTCTTCATTCATCAAGTTTACATATCTAAATTATTATTTTCCAGTGAAGATGCCTATGAACTCGAAGACAAACAAATTGAGACTGGCAGGACGTGTCCGCCGCTCACCTGTCCCGGCACAGGACGCTCCTGGGCCCAGCACTCTACCGTCACTACCACTATCACCATTGATAGACGACGGGGCAGCTGCGTGGCTTGATGCTGATAATGCGGGGGACTTTATCATCCCACCTCCGCCAGGTTTCGGAGATGTTATTGAGAATTTCAGCATCGTCCAAAATAACGACAGGGAGGATACACCCATGGAGGGAATTTGTACCTACACTAACTGCGGGTACAAGACCGCGCTCATCGAGTTGCTTCAGTCATGCCAAGGTAAGTCTTTCACTTCTTTTAACATTAATATTGATGCAATTTATTCCCAAGTCTTCTACTAGACCATTACCTGTTTGATTGTCACAGATGCTAACAATGTGATGTTCCTATTGTTGCAGATCTTGAACCTCTACACCCTGAGCCAGAGCCTCAGGCCAATGAGGCTTTGAGAAAAGGTGTCAAGAGACTTCGTGAAGCAGAAGAGGAGCGTGGTTCTGAAGAAGGAATGTGCAGCAGCCAACCCTCCCGCGAATTAAACCAGCAGGAGTACGCAGCACATGTAAACGGAGCCGTAGCAACATCGTCCAGACCAGACCAGACAATTGATCCATCCTCACCATCACCGGCAAAAAGGGTATGTCGAAATGATTACGATGACCTAGAATGTAGGGTAATAGGGTCTGCATTCAAAGGTCGTATTTTCAATAGTAAAATTGAAAATACGGCTGGGATAATTGACCCCAGCGAGTTTCTCGAGGCATGCAGGGGTCTTGTTATTAAGGAAATCGAGTCCACTCTAAAGAAGAGTATGTCTGGAATAAAGATGAGTTGTTCATTGAACGTCTCATACTTAATACAGACACCAGATCATGAAAAAGTGGAATCGATATTTCTCAATTCCAAGACAAAGGAGATCCAGCAATCATCCAACCTCGATGTCATCTTTCATGCAATGAAACACGAAATTTTAGAAAATCTAGCCTGTTTTGAAGGCCAATCTAGTTCAAAGACACTGTTCGCAATCCACTCGCTGATAAATAGCGCAGCAAACTATAATCCCCTTCGTGCTTCAGGATACATAGAGTTGCCAGCATGCATCAAGCGAAAGAAGGCAGTTCTTAATATTCAGAATGCCGATCATTTCTGTTTCGCTTGGTGCATGCTAGCTTCCAGATACCCTGCAAAAGTCAACAAAAATAGACCATATTCATACCCGCAGGATTTGCTATTCAAGGCGTTCAATTATGCTGGAATTACCTTCCCGTTTTCCGTCGATCAGATTGAACGCTTTGAGAAGCAGAATCCAGATGTATCTATAGCTGTATTTGCTCTGAATGCCAACGACTCAGTGGAGTCTATTCGCAAACCATCTGAGAGGAAGGCTAGACAAGTGAACCTCTTAATGGTTGAAGAGGGTGACAAGTCTCACTACTGCCTCATCACCAACTTATCGAGGCTTATTAGAAGTCAGATAACAAGTTCTCACAGAAAAATGCGGCTATGTGAGGCATGCATGACAAGGTGTTCTAATGAGGATGCCTTGAGAGTGCATAAACTGAAATGCAATAAATGTCAGATCCTCAAAATGCCAAAGCAGGATGAGGTTCTGGAATTTAATGCATATTCAAAGGGTGCCCCTGTACCTTTTGTGATTTATGCAGATATCGAATCTGTTTTGAGGAAGGTCCACTCATGTGAACCCTCTGACCCGAGCCATACAGGAACATGAAGCGATATCGATAGCGTTGAAGGTTATATGTAGACATGATCAGTCCTTGTCGAGATTCAAGCTCTTCAGAGGTGGCAATGCACTCAATGACTTCTTCAGCGAACTTAGAAAGATTGCTGATGAAGTCATTGAGATATATGGGCGAATACAGCCCATGCATATGTCGCCTCAGGATGTCCTGGATTTCAACAATGCTAATCACTGTCACATATGCAGGAGAGATTTTGCTATAGATGATGTTAGGGTGAGGGACCATTGTCATATCACTGGAGCATATCTTGGAGCGGCTCATAATGCTTGCAATTTGAATAGAAAATTGCCGAATTTTATTCCAAGTTTCTTTCATTGCTTAAGCAATTATGACAGTAACTTCTTGATCAGGCACATGGCATATGATAAGGCACCTATTTCATGTATAGCACAATCATCTGAACGTTATCTGGCATTTACTAAATGGTACAAGGGCATTAATTTCAGGTTTCTCGACAGCTACAAGTTTCTCGATGACAAATTATCTAGCTTGGCAGATATGCTGAGCGCTGATGACTTCAAGGTCACTAATGCCGAGTATTCTAATCCAGAACATCTGGAACTAATGAAGTGCAAGGGCATATTCCCCTATACATATCTGGATACCACCGAGAAGCTCCAAGAAGAGGAGCTCCCGCCGATAGAGCTTTTCGACGGTGTCACAGAGGAGGAATATGCTCATGCACTTAAGGTATGGAGCACATTCAACATAAAGAATCTCGGCGAATATAGTGACCTTCACCTAAAGACCGATACTCTGCTTTTAGCAGATGTATTCGAGAAGTTTAGAGACTTGTCGCTAGGGATGTATAACCTGGACCCTGCATGGTACTACACTCTGCCATCACTAGCCTTCGATGCCATGCTTAAGACAACGAGAGCAAGGCTCCAGCTAATAAGCGATCCCAGCATGTTAGAATTTTTCGAGGAAGGTATTCGCGGCGGGCTTTGCACGGTATCAAAGCGATACTCCAAAGCAAACCACGAATACCTTGCAGACTACAAATCTGATGAACCTCGAAACTTTTTATCATACTGGGACATCAACAACTTGTACGGCAAGAGCATGGCGTCCCCAATGTCGTATGGGAACCTCAGATGGCTTGATAGGGATGAAATAGACACCATCGACTTCGCTGCGATCCCTGAGGACTCCAAGACAGGATATGTCCTAGAGGTGGGTTTGGAGTATCCTGACCATCTCCATGATGCACACAATGATCTACCTCTCTGTCCCCGGAGCGAGATACCACCCGGCAGCCAATACAAGAAACTGATTGCAAGTCTTGAGAACAAAAGCAAATATGTCTTGCATTATGACGGCTCGTCCAACATATGTATGCAGCCACATTTTTGATGAAAACTTAGTCGGCATAGAGTTGGCTCGAGAGGAGATCCTCATGAACAAACCAATCTATATTGGTCATGCAATTCTCGATCTTTCAAAATTTATTATGTATGATTTTTTTATAAAGTAATGAAACCCCAACTGAATCACCTGGTCCTTAATTATATGGATATAGATTCATTCATTTTCGAAACTTCTACAGACATTTACAAATTCATGAAAACCAATCCCAGCATTTTGACACATCAAATTATAACCAAAATAATGTATATGACATAAAGCAGGCCAAGAAGAAAGTGATTGGATTGTATAAAGATGAGTTAGGTGGCATGGTGATGACTGAGTACGTTGGACTTAGGGCAAAGCTCTACAGCTATAAATATAACAACAGCACCATCATGAAAGCAAAGGGGATTACCAAAGGTGGAATGCGAGCAATCACCTTTGAGAAATATTTCGAGTGTCTAAAAGATTTAAATAAAAAATTTTGGCTAAACAAATTTGCTTCAGAAGTACAAAACATAAAGCCTCGACTGTGGAAATTAACAAAATTGCATTGCATGGAGGAGACACGAAGCGTAAGATGATTGATGGCTCTCATGCAACTCTCGCTTGGGGCCATTATTCACTTAGGGCCTCGTAATCCATTCCGACTTCCCTCGATGTCTCATCCCCATCTCATGTATTATATTGTATATAGATTATTTATTGTCTAATTTATTAATTGTATATATTGTATTTAATTATTTTTACTGTTTTTTAATTATTTTATATAATACAATGTTAATGGTACATTGTTCAGTTAAATGTATCAAGGGGGAAATCAAATTACTATAAATAAAACACGAGGTACTGCATTTAAGACTCTTTATTTCAGTATTAGCTACAATAAATCCTTTCCATCAATCCATTGGCTATTAGGGAATCCATACCATTTCACTAGAATCCTCTCTCCTTGCCTACGCAAAATCTTCTCCACTAAATAAGTGTTAGGCAATAGTGTAGAATGAAGTTCATGTCCATAAAATGCTCCTTTATATGCTCTCCATCATTATCCTTTATGATGTAGGTGGTAGGATTGGTTCGTTTCACATGAGACACTTGGAAAATTTCAACACTCCAGTTGGGTTCAAAACCCTTTTCGAAATGTCCTTTATTCTTAGATATCCTCACATAATCGCCGACACTAAACCTCCTTGCACTCCTCTTCTCTCTTTTGGTATGGTTATACTTGTAAACAGTCAGCAGAAGGTCATTGTTCCTCACTTCACTAGGCTTCATTTTGATGGTTGAGTGGTAAGTGTCATTGTACTCTGCAACGATTCTAGGTAGAAGATCTAGCCACTTGTATGATCCTTGAGCTAGAAACTCCCGATACATCATATTCTTTAAACTTCTGATTAAACGCTCAACAGCTGCAGCCTTCACATTAGTATAGGTACTGTAGTGATTGACATTATACTTTGCCATTAGATTTTTAAAGTGCTTGTTATAAAATTCTTTTCCGTTATCACTCTGTATATTCTTGGGTGGCGTTTCCATGTCCTTTAGTATATCTTCCATGGCCTTTGCAAGCTGTAGTCCTGACTTTTCCTTTAATGGCCTTGCATAGGCCATTTTAGAGTAGAAGTTGACTGCAATCAGGATATATTTGAAATTCTTGTTGAGATTTGCATGGCGGATCATCTCAACCAAGTCGATTTGCATCAGATCATGCAGACCTTTGCTAACGATATTTCGAAGCAAGAAGTTTCTTCGGGCGGGAGCATGGAGCTCTCTTGCTATATCTTGCTTCACCGTCATGCTATAATCCTAGCCGATTTCAGTTCTTGAATAATTTCTTCAATTTCTTGTGTGTGATTATTATTTCCGGCGTCTCTGGATGCAATGAGAAGCCTCAGGCGATTCACCAGGTCGTTAGGGTCGTTCCAATAGATGTAGTCTTGCCTCGTATCAGGGCGATGCTCCTTCTACTGCAAACCTAAACCCTTGTGTTTCGTTACTAGAGGACGTATAACGCTTTTATACTTGTAGGAATTGCCCGATCTCAGCTGCCCGTGCTTGCTGAAGTTTCTTCGATGAACATGTGTTGCTTTAAGTATTTTACGATATGTATCCAGATCCCCTTCTGTATATGCATGCATTTCACGTATCCTCTTGAAGATGAGTTCACTCAATTCAGGTGTCACCTCGTACGTTTCATCACCTACTCGTACTTTATTGTTGAGGAAGTCAATGATCTTGTTCCCCAGCATATAGCTTCCATCTTCGTACCTCACACCGTAGGCATTGTCTATTTCATTCTTATCATTCCTTCGAACTTTCTGCAGGAATCTTAAGATATTCTCATCTTTCTCCTCTTTAAGTGGATCACTCTTTTTCTGACTCTCCTCTTTGCTTGAAGTAACACTATTGTTTTTCTGAATTTGTAGTATATCATGTAACGGTTCTGCTACTGGCTGAAGAGCTTCACTCATTACTCTCTGGGTCTCAAACTTTTGTCCTTTTAGTGCACGTAACTTTTCCCTTATAGCCTTTGTATGCCTGGCTACAGATTCTTTAAGTCTTATGCTCTCGCTGTCCATCTTGAAATGATCTTGAATTTTGTTATTCACCTCAATATATAGCTGTTCTATTCTGTTGGCCTCAGTTTATATGCTATACTCATTTCGATATTTAGATTATGGCCATCTTTTGCTCGATTGGCCGGAGCAGTAAAGGTGAGTGTATCTCCATTTGCAATAGGAGTAGGGAAGGTTCTGACTATGTTATTGTTTATAGCAAATAATGTATCTGCTCTTACAAAAGGAGGAGTTGACGAGGTCATATAGCATGCAATGACCTCTCCGTTTACAGGAGCTCTGTAGTATTCGAGACCCGATGTTAATGTGTATCTTAGTGAATTCCCCCTGAAAGGCTTCGTCTGCAGGCTAAAAACGTGGTGACCTTTCATTTGATCTAATAGTGCATTTATAACATTCACTTGTGATTTAAGAATATTCACATTATTCATAGCTATTGTCAACTGCTTATCCATGGAACTCTGTTGGCTCGCCATAGTTTCCATATGTTTCACTACTGTTTCGGTGATATCATTTCCAATAGAGGCTAGTCTCCTGTTTAGAGCTTGCTGTGCTTCATTGTGCTTTTTACCAATAATGTGTTTAACAAACTTTTTACTAGCTGCATCACTGCCATCGATGGGATCTGCTATCTCTCTTATTCTTCTTTTTTGAAAGGAAGCGTTCCCATCTGAATCGATCGCTGGTGTTCTTGCATTAACATAGTCTGATACATATTTCCTATTCGGTACATCGTAGTCCTCCTGAGGTGATAATTTTATCTTCATTCTTATTGTATCTAGAATAATGTTGTTTCCAGCGTCTCGTTTAAGTGCATGTTTGTCCAGGTATTTCATTAGAGACTCATATTGTCCATCTAGCGATTTCTGGATGTGATTCCTTATCATAGTTTCAAGTTCACCCATACGCTGATATGCCACTTTTTCGGTGAATTCCTGCATTCGATTTTCGGTAGAAGTCGTAAGGGTGTCAACATAACGTTTAGTGCTTGCGTCATTGTCTTCCTCGGGATCATGAACAATGCATAGTCTTTTGTTTTTAAATTGATAGTTTCCTTTTCCATCTCGGTTTATGATGAATTGATGAAGTGCTCTTTTAACTGGAGCAGTCCTCTGTGAACCGAACCTGTCAATACTCATTTCGATCTATGAATGATCCTTGACTTTCTTTTCTACTTTAATATATACATCGAAGCCGTTTCTATATCGACCCTCATTCATAGGGAATTCAGGAACTATCACTACAAATGGTCTTCCTTCCGAGACACTTTCCCAAACACCCTTGCACAGGTCTTTAAATTCAGCATATGACATGTCAGTGTTCACATAATCCTCATATATATGTTTCAAGTTTAAATTATCCTGCTTGAAGAGAATAATCATGTTCGTGTTGTCTCTTATTAGATGTTTAGGCACTTTAGCATACGACTGTGCTAAATATATAGAGTCCGCATTACGGTGTCTGCCCATGCTGTAAAAAGAGGTGATCTTCCCCTGCTTTTCAGTGATTACGTCATCAAATATAAATATGGAGTTTTCTTTAACTTCAGAGGGATGTAAGACACTTTCTCCATCTTCATAAGTGTTCACTTCTATCCCTTCAATGTTTTCGAGTAGCTTGATGAGATATTGATACTTTGGCTGGTAAAGGGACTTTGAATAGATGTACAAGTTTTCAAAACGTAAACCATTCACATGAAGCAGCATATTCAGTAATACATTAGTTTTTCCGGCGCTTGAGCTGCCTAGAATAAGAGCTCTGACATTAGAGGGAAATAACTTTCCGTGTCGATTGCATCTAAAATCACCTTCAAAGTCTAGCACCTGAATGGGCAGGGAGCAATCTTGCTTCACGAGCTCCATCTTAATAACTAAATATAAAAAAGCATGCTTAATGTATATATACATATATACCAGGTGCGCATGGATTTCAGTTTGTAGCTTGGGAGTATAAAAGTCCAATACTATTTTAAAGTCAGCTAGTCTACCATGGGAGCTAGGAGGATCAAGATCTCCAGAGGCTCTGGGTTAATTAACTCTCTTATTAATTGGCTGCCCTTTGAAGCACATTTACCGGGCTACAGATATTGCGGTCCGGGTACGAAGTTGGAAAAACGCCTACAGAGAGGAGACCCCGGAATTAATCCATTAGACGAAGCCTGTAAGCAGCACGACATCGCCTACGCTGAGCACAGGGACTCTGCTACGAGAAATATAGCCGATAAGATCTTAGCCGAGAAGGCGTGGAAAAGAGTACAGGCATCGGACGCTACTTTAGGAGAAAAGTTGGCCGCCAGGCTAGTTACAGCAATTATGAAGGGCAAGGTGGCTGTAGGTGCTGGCTCCAGGAAGAAAAAGCATGGAGGATTTCTGCCTCTCATTCCTATTATTGCAGCCCTAGGTGCTGCAGCTGGAGGAGCAGCTCAAATCGCCACAGCAGTAAATAAGAAAAAGGCTGCAGATAAACAGCTTGCAGAAATGGCAAGACATAACAGAGAGATAGAAGCAAAAGGAAAAGGTCTTCAAGTGAAGAAGAATAAGACGAGAAATGTCAAAAAGAAGAGACGCAACAGCAAGAATGGAAATTCAAAAAACTGTGGAAGAGGACTGTACTTGTCCCGGAAAAAGCCTTGAGTAACATTGATCTCGACATGTATGCTAGACGTTTAAAGATTCCGCATTTTAGAGGTGTATATATGATTGATGAGCTGCCTACAAAGCCTCATCACCATGAGAAGATTATCGTCAATCTCGATTCTTCAGAGAATGAAGGTACCCATTGGGTTGCTGTAAGGAAGGAGGGTAACATTGCATTTTATTTCGATAGCTTTGGGAACCTAAAGCCTCCTAAAGAGGTAGAAAGGTATCTCAGAGGTGTTAGGTTAATGTATAATACTGAGAGGTTTCAGAGTTTTAGCTCAGTCATCTGTGGACACTTGTGCTTACAATTTCTATCACAATGAGTTACACTATTGCTGTTAGCGGTAATGAATCTGTTCTGACAACGCACCTGAATCCTCCTCTTAGGATCGATCCTAAAGGATATTATGAGATCGCTCTTTTGAATTTTGAAACCTTCTATTCTATTCCCAATGTGGATCATAGCAATAATCAGTTTCATTACATTTACAATGACAATCTTAAAGTCATTGATATACCTCATGGAACTTATGAGATTACTGATATTAATGCATACATCAAAGATAAGCTTCAATTGGATGAGGATGTCTTCTTTATTCGGCCTAATAATAATACAATAAAGGCTGAAATTAAATGTCCTTTTCCTATGGATTTTTCAAGGGAATGCTCTATTGGATCCCTTTTAGGCTTCAGTGAAAGCAAAGTCATTCCTGCTAATTAAGTGACTGAATCTGATTTCCCAGTGAACATATTTAAGGTGAGCATAATACGAATCGAGTGCAGTATTGCAACAGGCTCTTTCATCGACGGTAAAAGCGGACACTCGATCTATGAGTTTTTCCCTTCTGTTCCGCCAGGATATCACATTTCGCAAGAGCCTTCAAATCCCATTTACCTGCCTATCATAGACACTAACTTTATCGATCAAATCACTCTTCGAGTAGTCGACCAGAACGGTCATCCCATCAACTTTAGAAACGAGGATATAAGCATAAGACTTCACATACGTCGTAATGGGAATAGATTTCAGCAGAAGAAGACGCCTACGAGGATATAATAAGCCTGCGCATCGTCGTATACATCATACTCTACCTGCGACACTCAGTGTGTTAACATCGAGCAATAGGAGGTTCCTTGAAGCGTTGGGCTTCAGAATTCTGTAATGGACATCTTCAATGTGACGGAAACACCTACATTTGAGGACAAGATTGCTAAAGAAGAGGAGCATGTGTTTTTACCGTATAATACATCGGTTCTGGATGCGAATGATGAAATTAGAATCCCTTGTCAAGCTGAAGATTTATATACTCTACCTAGCCGGAGTTATCTCTACATTGAGGGATCTGTTACTAAACCTAATGGAACAACTACTACAGCAAGGCTCACCAATTATGCTATTGCATTTATGTTTGACGAGATTCGATTGGACATGAATGGATCGACTATAGACAGAACAAGAAATCCAGGGATTACATGAACTATGCGCAACTATGCTGCACTCAACCCTATGGAATCCAACCGTTTACTCAATGCTGGATGGTGCTACCCTGGAGAAGATGTGGATATTGTGCATCCTGCAAGTGGAGCATTCAACGCTATAGTACCGCTGTCAATGCTTCTGGGATTTCCAGATGATCACAAGGACCTCATACTCAACAGCAAGTTTGAGCTGGTCCTCATTCGATCCAAGGACTCTAAAAACTGTATTCTGGCAACCGAAGGAGAAGAAAATGCTATTGTTAAACTTACACGTATCGAGTGGCGGATGCCTATAATACGCCTTTCTGATGGTGAAAAGGTGGAGATCCTTAAGATTGTCAAGTCGGACAGGCCATTACATATAGCCTTTCGAAGTATGGATCTGCATACTCAGCCTGCGGTACCTCAAACTAGATCATTTACATGGAACGTTGCAACAACATCGAGACCCGAGAAACCAAGATTTGTTATTGTGGGAGCGCAGACTTCGAGAGTAAATAATGCAACTAAAGACTGTTCCGAGTTTGATCATTGCAACATAACCAATTTGAGACTGTACCTCAATAGTGAATGTTATCCCTACCATGATATGAACTTGGACTTTGGAAACTCTAGATTTGCCTCGTTATATGAAATGTATTCAAAATTCCAAAGCTCCTATTATTCGAGAGAGAATTACCCCTTATTGAGGAGAAAAGATTTTCTTAAACATGCACCGATATTTGTCATTGACTGCTCACATCAGCCTGAGGAGGTTGTAAATGGAGCTGTCAATATTAGATTGGAAATTCAAACTAGTGCAATTATTCCTGCACAGACATCTTTGTATTGCTTGATAATTCATGACAAAGTATTTACATACAAGCCCCTGTCTCATGTGATGCAGTCTTTAATTTAAATGTAGTTATTTTATGCTTGATATAAGGAAGTGTAAGGGGGTTTTTCGTGAATAAAAAGCAAGTTATAAAAGAGATATTTACTTCTTTATTTTCTTATTATACATTTCCAGCGCCTTCTGCCTCCAGCTCCTTGTCCCTACATGTGTCTTCATTTACAATACATAGGTTCTGCAGATGTCTATCTATATAGGATTCGAGTCTTTTTATTAGTGATAGTACATCATAATACAAATGAATTTCACCGTAATTTAAAGACGTATTAAAAAGTGTAATTTTTCCCCTTTCCATAAACACCGTGATATTATAGGAGAATACAACATGTTCACTGTACTCTTTGTTCGGACACTTCTTCACTTTCAGATATGTTTCGAATTCTGCGAGACTTTTTTGAATTATCTGCCAATCATATTTTGTCATATACACGAAATTATTGTTGTCTGTTTCTTTTATGAGGAGCACTGGGGTTTCATAATACAATCCTATATTGACACTACTGCTTCTTGAGGTGTAGCCGCCTTGGAGCACGAGTGCGGGTGCTTGCATCTCTCTTCGGGGTGTTAGCGCAGGTAATTCGCTCTTCCAATAGCGCCAACCTCCTATGGAGATCTTCAAAGGTTTTATTGTTCTTCCTCCTGGTGGGATTCTTAGTAGCGGACCTGAAACATTACATATTGCGTCTATTAGAAAAATCATTTTTTAAATAAATTCACAGGTCTCCTGAAAGGAATTGCACATGTTAGACACCATGAATGGGAGCGATGTAGTTTTATTTAAAGCATGCGTGTTCTTTCATAGATTTGAAATTAATACTCACTGTATTGCTTTGTGTAATTCTGCTCGATTCCTGGGTGAATGTTCAGGAGTCACCTGGAGCATATCGCCATCTACTTGCAAATTGATTGGCCTCTCTTGGTCATCCAAAGTCATCAAAAGCTGCGGTACATTCGGGAAATCTACTTCATCTATGTCCTCTGTAGGAATAGGCGTTGTCTGACGATTTCTGGAACAATTTTAATTATTTTTTTAAACATTAGATATTCTACAACCCCGTGCAGGGTAAGAGCATCTAGATATTTTCAATGCCACTTACCTTAGGCTTGCCCGCCTGAGTAAGAATACAGCGCAGTTTTGATCACACAGGAAGTACGACTTCATTTGATCGTGCACCTCTGGCTTCTCGCATAGGGTTTCATGCGTATCACCATTACAAAATTCAGAATGATATTGGACTGAATGGGTGGTTACAAGGACATCGATATCATTCACACCTCTGTGTTGTTCCTCATCTGCATCCCCTCCTCTGGAAGAACGAACATACTTCAAATTCGTTACTTTCTTTAAAGATTAGATTTAGCATAGTATTTCCTAGAAAGGAATAAAAAAGAGGGTCTACTTGCAGGTACCTTCTTCTGTAGACTGGGCAGTTCTCTGTGCATATTTCTCTTGAAGACATCTGGTCATGATATGAGGGCATGTTACAGACAATTGAATGTATGAACCCATTGCACTCCTCCTTGTGGTAGTAGGTGTAGTGGTACGCTTCCTCTCCACACTCACTCCAAAAATCTTCCATTCCTGCCATACTAATAACGTGCAGATTGATAAACTCTTTCTACAAAAACCTTCAAATAATACTTTCAGGGTGCTAGGCCTGAGACCTTATATAGCAGTGGTATAA
Source organism: Deroplatys truncata (assembly GCA_030765065.1). Lineage (NCBI taxonomy): Eukaryota > Metazoa > Arthropoda > Insecta > Mantodea > Mantidae > Deroplatys > Deroplatys truncata. Next base: position 377,214,936 of record CM060990.1, read on the forward strand.
TGGCGGGGGGATAATTGCAGAAGGATAGGGCGGCGCATGCGCGGTCATAGGGTTTGAGGGCGGAGCTTGAAGCGAAGAATAGCCGTCTATTGGCTTTCACGGATGCGGTCCATTAATTTTTAAATTTGCAACTGTACCGGATTTGAAAGATTTATTAGACAACATGGGAAAGCGATGTAGCAATGGTTCTCACGGTCGGTGAATCATGTTTCATCCTTAAAGTAATTACCTCCCCCACCCCCAGCCTGTACTTTCCTTGAGGAGGGATTTATGTCGGGTCTTGCACGAAAGACCAATTAAAACCAATTGAACCAATTGAACCAATTAAATAACCATTAATTGATCCAGAACGTACATGCTACTTGGGTCGTCTTTACATGAAAGACCAATTAAACCCAATTTAAGACTACAAACTCCCCCAGTAACCATAAATTTGATCCAGAACGTACCCGCTACTTGGGTCGTCTTTCCACGAAAGACCAATTAAACCCAATTAAAATCAATTAAGCCAATTAAATAACCATTAATTTATCCAGAACGTATCATTATATACTACTGACCGAGAGAAAGGCACTTCGCTGTAATAGTGAGGATACATGTCATCTTTATCAATTACGAAATTATATGTTACGTTTAAGAAGGATAAAAATAAATAGATTTCTTGGACTTTTTTAAAAAGGGGATGTTGCATTTTTAATTAACCGAAATTAGGAAAGTATATTTGCAAAAAATGAGATCCCCTCCTAAATAGTAGGGATGCTGTTTCCGACTGGCCGTTTCAAACACCATTACTTTTAATCCCCTTTCCAACACAGATATGTATGGCTCTTTACCTATTTATCACACGCATCCGCATGAAATTCTAAACTGTCACTACAGCACCCCTATAATGTTGCGATCAGACCCTTCAACACCTTCGTGTCAAAATGGACACGCACGGAACGCCAAAGTATTAATCGCAGTGTGAGTAGTGATCTGGGATGGAACTGAACTATGAAAAATCGCTCTCTCGGATGCTGACGTCACTCGTAACTACTACGCGGAATTCTTCATACCTGCCTAGCTGTCTAACTCAGCTGACCATATGTTCTAATACTGTATCGCTACTGACGACGTACAAATTTAATTACGTGAGCTTCAGTAATCGTAATTGCACTTTGAGTTATTCAAATTACTTTTTAAAGGAATCCATTAAAACTTACATAAAATAGTTTGCCATTGTCATCTGTAGCAATACAATACTAGAACACAATTATGATCAGCTGAACACCCGACAGCTAGGCTAGTATGAAAAACGCAACTGTTTATTCTTGTGTAACCGTTTTTATTTAAATTATCCAATAGTCGGTATATACATTGCTTTTATATAATATTATTGGGGTTAATAGTGGTTGCTGAATGTTTCTATGCCATAATGCATAATGCTCACATTTAAATTTTTGAGCCTTAAAGAACCTCAAGTAGCTTGCAATAATTTCTTCTGCATGTTTCATAGTAAAATCTTTTGCACTTAAACTGCCTCCAAGTTTTGTTTGAACTTGCAACCAACCAATAGTAGGATGTGGAATCTGACAGGCAAATGGGAAGAATAACACATGTTTGGCGCTTGTTATTCTATTCTACTTTCCAAATAGCGCAGCACAATTTGACATATTTGCATAACATAAATAACTTCATTCTATTTCCTACAAAGAAACTTCTGCATACATTATATGCAATAGTGTAGCTATTGTTTGTCATTCACTAAATCGCTATTGGTAGTGCAATAAATGACATTAGCAACGGTTTCACCACACCATTAATTTCATTATCACCCTCTGTGCTCTGACTTGAGGCACATCACTGGACATAAATAGGCACAACTTAACTCCAACTTTCCATTGTGTATATCCTAGAAGTATACAGAAACACGTGTTTAAACTACGTTAAAATTAGGTTTCTGAAAACAGAACTTTACTTGCATTAAGGAAAAATTTGTGGTTACAAATACCTTGTGATTATATTAGATACTCTCCATTCTAAACCAGAATTCTCTCTGATGTAAATCAATGCACAAGCTTCTGCTTGTCATGAAACTAAGCACTACGCTTACACCAATGTAAATATTTCCTTAATAAATATATTGTATCATGAAATATTGCTTTATCATAGGAACTCATTGCTAAAGGTAATGCATATATTTAATAACTGTTAAGAGATTACAAAATGTGATTTTCTTAATGCTACCTGCTATTGCGCTAACACTCAAGAGTATCTTTTTGTTAATTACCAACTGTATGGATGACTGCCATTCTCTTGCGTATACGATAAATGAATTCCCAGAGGTGCTATCTGAGTACCAAATAAACTCTGCGTAACACAGGAAATATAAGCGAACAGTCATTCATAATCACTAGCACTCATATGCTCAACTCGGGTCAAATCTTGCGATTTTATTAGTTAGTGTTTTGAGTTGCTATGGCAGAAGAAGAAGCGTGTAGTGCGAATAAACTGTTCAAACACAAAAGTGTGAAGCCGTTAAAAAGCGGCGAAAAAGAAATAATACCTAATGTGCTCAACTCAATATTACAAAAACACCCGACACTTGCAATAGTGGATATTACGACACTAACATCCGAGTTTACAGACGCTTCAGCAAAAAGTGTAACCAAAGCACGCAGGGAATACAAACAGACGTAATAGGAGACTAAAATGTGGGAAATTGTTTTGTGTGCAACAGTGTTGTGGACAAGCTTGTCATTAACTTCGAGGATAGTTCCGATTCCAGTGTGGCAGTCGAGTCATCTTTGGAGGATTTGGATTAGGGTATTGCACTTTCGCATAATACGAACTGTAAGTAAAATGTTCATTTTCCGCATGCTTATAAGAATAAAATCAATTGTTACCTCAGGTTGCATTTTGAATTATGATTTTCATGCTGGGCACCTTTTTATAGACTAAAACAATGTTCAGCTGTAACTGATATGCAGCAAGCATGTGTGAGAGGAAGAAGCAGCTGTAAGGGGCAGGGATTGCGAATTACTTTTGCGCGGATAATACAAAGAGTTTGTTTACAGTGAGAGGCACACTGGTTTGGAATGGAAAGTAGGTCCACTATTGCTACTATACCTAGAGAAATTTTAACATGTCAGTCAGTAATTGCTAATGTCTAGCAGCATTTTTATGCAACCAGCAGCTTAAGCAATGAGGGTGCTTTGGGGTGAAGAGAGGCTAGGCCATTTCCTTCTTACATTTAAAACAACACATACAAGTTTGAACGCGCAAATGTTAATGTGAGTGAATTAACTAGTCAGCCAATTAAGTGAAACACACTACAACTACCTGAAGTCCTCCACCTCATTCTACGAATTTCACTGAAGTTAATAGAAAATACCAATATTACAATATATATGCAAGCAGAAATAACGTAAATGTATGATTACCGTCTCTGCTTTGTTCCTGGTGAAAATACATCTGACGAAAACTTTCTGCTACAATAATCCAAGATGGTACCTTCGTTCTTGCCTGCCATTTAGTTTGTTATGCACTTCAAAAACTTGAAACAGCCAATCAAAAATGTCTCCTTTCCCGCAAAAGTACAATTAGCGGCATACCGTATTAATGTGGGGAGTTAGTACGTTGTGTTGCCAGTTTCCGTATCTAGCTTTCACCCCTGTGTGAACACGATAGCTAACCTGAAGGCTGGCAGTAGTGTCACACTGTCACAAAATAAAGCAACAATGTATCAGGGTGAGCAACTTAGCGAATTTGTCACAAGATCTAGCGCTTTTTAACTCAATCTGGAGACAAGATTTTACGTTTTGCGATATTTCTCATTTCTGGAGATTTTAAATGCGTTTTAGCAACTAATCTGGAGTTTTATTTTAAATAATGACAATAAATTGTAAGTTTCAGTTGTACATAAAATGTGAAACGATTGTCAGAATGATTAGATGTAACTTTCTTTCATTATTCCTTCAGTGGTATGAATAAAACTTGAATACTTTCTCATATTTTCTGCTCATGAGTATGAGAATCTTCTGTGATTATATACTCAGCTCACTGAGAACATACTAGTTTTTGTATGAATAAAAACATACTACCTCACACGATTATATACTCATTTCCACAGCCTTGCGATGTGAGTATATACTCGGGTGCGCTACTCTCTTTGTCCTCATGCTAGCATCTTTGATTCGTTGGTACCGGGATCAGTGTAACCAACTTGGCTATTTTATAGCTAAATCTAGCATTTATACAGTAGCGTTTAGCCATATAAAATCGTAAAATACTTATAGCCTGAAATTTAATCTATTTAACAAACCCCTTAGCCAAAATCTAGCCTAAATTTCATCTGTGCTTTAGCTATGCGAAAGGTTAGGGTGAATCTGTGGGGTGAATCCCCACTACCTGTGTAGTTGTATTATGTTCCTATCATGAGTCATGGCATGTCATCAAAATGTCTACTAATCATAAGGGGAATTTCTGGAGTATGCGCTCAAAATGTGTGATTGTTGACACACACAATTGGTCAGTTTTTACATATTTTACCTAAAGAATTTCAATTAATTTCATATTTCAATATCAGATATACAGAGAGAGCCAAAAAAGCTACGAACCGGCTTAGCTATGTTCTTCCTGTCCGCGTTCTCGACGCTCGTTGCCGTCTCCCGCTATCATAGAAAGGCGCGGATGTAACCATACAACATTTTTAAAACCACTCTTAAAGACTTTACTTACAAACTTTATGAAAGGAGATGCTGAAGCTGGCCACCGTAGTTGTCCATACATTTTGTAACCTCCTTAGGAAACTATCCATCACTCGCCGTAGTTCACGTTTCCTGGCGGATATTTTGTTTTAATTCCTCCAGAGTGTGTGGGTTTGTCTTGTACACTTTCTTTTAAGTTACCCCAGAGATAGAAATTGCAGTGGGTTAGGTCGCGGGACCGAGGGGCCACATATCTCTACTAATAATTCTGTCATCAAAAACACGTTCATAAAGTTGTTAAGTAAAGGCTTAAAAATAGTTTTAAAACTGGCGTATGGTTTCATCCGCGCTTTTCTATGATAGCGGCAGACGGCAACGAACGCCGAGGATGCGGACAGGTAAAACACCGTGTAGCCAGTTCGTAGTCTTTTGGCTCTCCCTGTATTTAACGCACGGTATTGGTGCTTAGCAAAAATATACCTTATTCCATTACAATTTTATTTTAAATAAATTATTATTTTGCAATGTTTAAATATTATGGAATTATCTAGTCAGTTTTGATATTTAGAATCCCTTAATGGGGTTTAACTTCTGCAAAGAAAATATGGGTAGTTTTAGACGCCAAATATATCTAGCCTTTTTTTGTCAAATAATGCCTTTCTAAAGATACCATCTAGCCATCATTTACGAGGGACTGTTGGCAACACTGACCGGGATGCGCTTGGCTTGAGAATTCGCCATATTAGCTTTGTTAATGTGTGCTGTATTAAGGAAAATAAAAAAATGGATATATCACCAATTACATTTGCGAATATGCTGAGGGAACACCCAGTATTATTTAACAAATCCCAGTTACCTGCAGTAAGGAAGGATAAAAGTGAGGCTCTGCAGGAACTAAAAGTTAAAATTGAGGCGATGTACGGCAAAAATGTTGATGCGTGTACAATGACCAAAAAAATAAACAATATGAAAATGCGAGTGAAGCAAAAGTGCGATTTAAAGAAAACTGGAAATCAAATTATCATATTAAAAGACTGGGAGAGAGTAATCCATGAGATACTGGACGGAGATTCCAATCCGGCCATTTCCAGGATGCAGGTAAGTCCTTTAGGTTGTAATGGATATCCTGCATAATAGCAGCCTGTCTTGATAAGCGCTTGGAGACGGAACACCCGAAGTTGGCCGACGAAGTTAATGCCGAAAATGAACGAAAGCGAACGATCTTTCGAACGAGCATTCCAGTGTAAGGGAAGGTAGTCCATTCCGGCACATTTTGCTCCCATTGGCTGTGGTCAAATACGTAACGTGTAACGTTGGCGCGCGCTCTTCGGCTGTCAGTTGAAAGTGAATACGTAAAGCCATGCGTTTCAAAGCAGAAATTTGTACATGCATAGTACAAATCAGTGCTTATAAAGTACTCAACTAAAACATGAACAATAGCATGTATTGAAAAAGTCATTTGCCGTGAAAATTCATGGGTTATCTTTTCTATACTGATGCAAGCAGCTTAGCTGTCACAACTAATATTTAGGTAATGCTAAGATAAACTGAAATATCCTGTTTTGTAACACAAATTTGACTTATATTTAGAAGTGATCATTCATACTGCTTTAGAAGAGTTGGATGTTACCTACTGGCGATTTTTCCTGGAACTTTGTTTCTCAATAGCAGCAATTTTCACTTTCTCTACCACGTACATATTAGGTAGAGAAAATATTGCTTCCTCCTGAAAATTCGATACCGTGATTTCACCGGAAATACATGTTTTGAGAATCCTTGAATCCAAAAAGGTATTTTTAGAAAAATGTCCGTGTGTGTTTAAGGTCTGTGAACAGCATAATTCAAAAACGATAAGTTGGATAAATACCAAACTTGGTGGTATTTAATTTCCAAAGATGCGACACAAAGATTTTCAAGAAAATTCCCCACCCAATATAACCATTTACACGGAAGAATTCTCGAATTTTTTTCTGAAAAATGACTGAAACAATTTTGATTAAAATGCCATTGAATTCAAGATATTTACGTGAAAAATAAAATGTTTATTTTTAATTTTCTGGGAATAGCTTGTGAAGTCCTCTTCATTCGGAAGGACCCCCCAGGGGCTCACCTTATGTGAGTACGGGTTTTGGCGCACCCGGGGTTCCCGAGCCAATCATCGCCATATTCATCCTCTCAATCCCATCTGGACTAGCCACGTTATGTTTCTTTACTTTACTCTTCCTCTTCCACAAATATTTCTTATACTAGGTTTAGGCTTCTTAGGTTTATTTACTCCTGTCTCACCAACACGGATCTTTTCTATTTCCATGGTTGCTGTCCCACGGTTTTATCGCAGCTTCTAACTTGTGTGCTCTCCGGAGGTCTCAAGCGCGAAGGTTGAGTGCACCCTCCTCACTACCCCTTTCCTGCGACACTAGGTGCGGAGCCGTTCCATTGGCACGTACACCCAAGTAGCCCCATAGGGGCCGGGTCCCCTCTGGCAGTTCGGCGACCGCGCTTGGCTGGGTTGTCCGGGGGGCTCGACGTGTTACCGCTGTCTGGGACCCGATGTAATCTACCACAAGTCCCCTGAATCCACGTGTTTTTTCGTTATGCGACTAAAGAGCGACAGCAAAGATATGAAGCACCTCCGCCCCTTTTATATTCAGCGGGAGCTTGATAGAATCTGTGATCCAGTGAAGAATGCTACACGGTGTAGAGATGGAAGTTTACTAATTGAAATTGCACAAGACGCCCAGGCCCCTAAACTGCTAAAGGCCAGTCTACTAGGTTCATACACGGTGACTGTGGAGAAACACAAAACCCTTAACAGCTGTCGTGGTGTGGTTACAACTTCATGTTTGCTCGGACTTTCTAATGAAGACATCGTTAACTGTCTCTCCGACCAAAGTGTTATTGCGGCATACAGGCTAATCGGGAGGAGGGAAGATCAACCGTTTCCGCTGCGCACAGTCTTTCTTACCTTTGAAAGAACCGTGCTACCGCAGTTCATCTTGTGCGGCTATGAGCGCGCAGCTATTCGTCCCTATGTTCCTAACCCCATGCGTTGTTATCGCTGCCAGAAATTCGGTCACACACAACAACGCTGTACTAGCTCACAGTTTGTCCTCGTTGTGGAAGCGACAGTCACGATGATTCCATGTGTGCTAAGGACCCCACCTGTGTCAACTGTGGAGGTGCATACCCGTCGAACTCCAGGGAATGCCCACGCTTCATGGAGGAAAAGGCCATACAGGAGATTCGAGTGAAGGAACACCTGATCTTTCCAGAAGTGCTATCACGAACTACACTCTACATCCACCATGAGGTATTCAGCTGCTGTCCGGAAACAAGATGCCGTTGTGCAGACCTGTCCCGTCTCACCCTCGCAGGTTTCCATTGGGGTCCAAACTGATATACCTTCGGATTGGGTATCTCCCTCGCCGGTTCCTGTTCGCACAAAAGATGCTTCCACACCATCAGCTTCGACCGCAGGTTCCACCTCTCTTGACCACACAAGTCGCAAATCACCTGTTCGTCGTCCCACGGGTCGCTCCCGTTCTCGCTCCAGGACTCGCACCACCTGCTCAGATTCCGTTAGCAGCGTTGGTGGCACCGAGGGATTCGAGAGGCCTGCGCATTCTCGACCGGGGCGCAGTCCTACCCGGAAGACAAAGATGAAACTCAACTGGCCCACTGCGGCTACTAAATAGCCGTTTTTTTCCTTACCCCTCACGCGCTTCTTGCCTATTTTTATATTTATGGCTCTTAATCTGATCCTTCAGTGGAATATCCGTGGTCTCCGTGCACACCGAGCGGAGTTGGACATGCTACTGCACACTCACTACCCCCTAGTCGTCTGTCTACAGGAGACAAAACTTCGACCTCAGGATACCTTTGCCATTCGTAGGTATACTCCGGAGCACTTCGATCTTGCTCCGGCGGATGGTTCTCCTGCACACGGTGGTGTTACAGTACTTGTTCAAGATGATGTGTTTTATAATCGGGTTCCGCTTGCCACACCTCTGCAAGCTGTTGGGATCCTCCTTTCTCTTCCTGGTTTTAACTTCTGTATCTGTAGCCTCTATGTTCCTCCTTCTTCTCCTCTTGCACAGGATGACCTATACCTCCTGATTCTACAGCTCCCTGCCCCTTATTTACTCTTGGGGGATTTCAATGCACACCACCCTCTTTGGGGTTCTCCTAGGGCGTGCGCGAGGGGAGAGCTTTTGGCTGCACTTCTTGATCAACATCACCTTTCTGTTCTGAATACCGGCGAACCCACTTTTCTCTCCGATTCAACCGGCACATTTTCCCATCTGCATTTGTGTCTTTGCTCTGCGCAGCTTGCTCATCGTATGGAATGGTATGTCATAGCTGATACACATTATAGCGATCACTTTCCGTGCGTAATTACTCTCCTGTCTTCTTCTGTCGATTCACCTGTCTTTCCTAAATGGCAGTTCCACATAGCTGACTGGTCTCTTTTTTCCCGTCCAGCGCGTTTTCCTCTGTGGACCTCATGGTGGAACACCTGCGTACTGTCATTTTCGCCGCTGGCGAACGTTCCATTCCCCGCTCGTCTTCACATCCCAGGCGTTTGCCGGTCCCTTGGTGGAACGCGGAATGTCGGGACGCCGTTCGTGCCCGACGCGGTGCTCTTAGGGTATTTCGGCGGCACCCTACTCTTGATAATCTGGTCCGTTATCAGGAATTACGCGCTAAGGCTCGCAGAGTAATTCGTAACAGCAACAAAGCCTCCTGGGAGCGCTACGTAGTCGATTTCAATAGCTCTACACCTACGTCGGTCGTCTGGGACTGCCTTAGGCGTGTGGCCGGCAACACCCGCTCTTCTTCTATTCCCGGTCTTCGGGTAGGCGCTAGTACTATTTGCGAACCACCTGCTATTGCCGATACCCTTGGCAAAAACTTTGAACGCATTTCCAGCTCTGCCCGTTATGACCCGGACTTGCTTCCACACAAGGCCGCGGTGGAGGCCCATGCACTCTCTTTTCGCTCCAGCAACCAGGAGGAATATAATCGCCCATTTACCTTCCGCGAGCTAGAGCATGCCCTAGCATCTTCTAAGCCTACCGCTCCTGGGACTGATTCTATTCACGTGGTGTTCCTTCAACATCTCTCTTCTGCTGGACTACGCTTTCTCCTTCAGATTTACAACCGCATCTGGGAAACTAGTACTCTTCCTACAGGTTGGCGAGCAGCCACCATCGTTCCAGTTTTGAAACCCGGAAAAGATCGCCAACTACCATCTAGCTATCGCCCGATTTCCTTAACCAGTTGCATTTGCAAGGTTATGGAACGTATGATCAACGGGCGTTTGGTCTGGTGCCTTGAGTCTCGGAACCTCATAGCGAGCGTGCAATGTGGTTTTCGCCGGCACCGTTCTCCTATGTATCATCTTGTCCATCTTTCGACCTCCATTCTGGACGGGTTCCTGCGAGGGTGCCAGACTGTGGCAGTATTTTTTGACTTGGAGAAAGCTTATGTCACACGGAGGACTGGTATTTATCGTACACTACATCAGTGAGGTTTCTATGGTCGTCTCCCGGCCTTCATTCGTGAGTTTATGAAGGATCGGGTATTTTGTGTGCGTGTGGGATCGACTGCTGCCTGTGTTCCACCCGGAAATTCCTCGTCGCTTTTTGTTGACGATTTCGCCGTCTTGCAACTTCTCGTCGTACCTGTCTTTTGGAACGCCGACTGCAGCAATGTCTTAACTCCCTTCACTCCTGGAGCGTTGCAAACGGGTTTCAATTTTCTCCCGAGAAGACAGTCTGCATTAATTTCTGGCGCCGTAAAGAGTACCCTCCACCTTGTCTCAGACTCGGTGCGGCACTCCACCCATTTTCGGACGAAACGAATTCCTCGGGTTAATCTTGGATAGGAAGTTGTGTTGGTCGTCGCATATCAGCTATTTGAAAGCAAGGTGTGAACGTTCTCTTTGTATTTTACGTGTTTTAAGTGGCACATCCTGGAGTGCAGATCGCACGGTCCTTTTGCGAATTTATCGATCATTGGTTCGCTCAAAGCTTGACTATGGGTGTATTGTGTATTCTGCTGCGCGACCTTCCATCCAGAGTCGCTTGAATCCACTCCACCACCAGGGCCTTCGTCTCTCAACTGGTGCTTTTCGTAGTATCCCTGTTTTGAATCCTTGTGCAGCAGCTGCAGAACCCCCGCTCTCTTATCGTCGTGACGTTCTTCTGTGCAGCTATGCTTGCCGGTTGTCCTGTATGCCTCAACACCCCACTTATTCGTCTTTCTTTGAGGACTCGCTGGATCGTCATTATGCGTCTCGACCACTGGCCTTGTTCCCATCAGGGGTACGTTTCCGCCGGATACTTCGGAATTTAAATATCACATTGCCCACTATATCTCCACGACGTCACACACACTTCCCCCCTTAGCTGTATTCAGGTGTATCTTGCCACCTTGATTTGACGTCCATGCCACAGTGCACGACCCCCGCTCCGGTCATCCGTTCGTCTTTTGCCGAAGTTCAGTCTCACTTTGGCAGCCATTGTTTTATTTATACCGACGGCTCAAAGGATGATCTTGGAGTTGGATGTGCCTTTTTATTTGGTGTAGAACGTTCTATGTTTAGTCTGTCTGATCAGTGCTCGATTTCTACTGCTGAACTTATTGCTCTGGAACAAGCTCTGTCTTTTATTCGTCAACGTGGTCTGCAGAATTGTGTTTTATGCACGGACTCTTTAAGCGCCAAGGGCTCACCTTATATGAGTACGGGTTTGGCGTACCCGGGGGTTCTCGAGCCACTCATCGCCATATTCATCCTTCCACCCCCGTTCGGACGAGGTGGGTTCGTTCTCGTGACCAGGGGACTCAAGGTAGGCTCTCGTGCGTTCTGTGCATTTCATTCCATGTCGCCTCTCGCCATCGTTTCTTTCTTCTCTTCTACTTCTGCACATTTCGCCCCACGCCCATTCATTTACACATCTCTTTTACTTCTTCGCCGGCCTACCTTGCGTGCGAAACGCCCACACACTTTTAATTTTTTTTATCTTTTTATTTAAATCCTCCGTGGATACAGCCTGACGGATACCTGCGCACTGAGTGCGCAGCTGGGTGAGTGGGTTATGGCATCATCCCCACCACCCGGGGTCGTCATGTAGGGTATGTGTTCGTATCCGCTGTTCAAATGCAGTCCCGTGGGGGGCCATTGCATGAGCTGTTGACTTCTGACGGCGATTGGGTCCCTCTGTCTATGTTCTGGGAGGTGTGACCCTGGGGTGAGATAGGTATAGATAGGCCACTCACCCAAGCCGGGGTAATGCCCGGGAAGTCAGAGCCCGAGGTCGGAGACGGTTGCAATGGTGGAGGATATATTTCGTTATGGAGCACCCTTTCTCCATTACTAACAAGAAGCGCCGAAAAGTCTATGCAACGGAAGTAGCACCGGCGACATCTGGTTGTTACTTGGTCATTTCACGTACAGAAAAAGGACAAAGTTTTGAGAATGTGAACCCTTTCATTATTCAGAAGAGCACTGACGCTATTGCAGGTGCGGTTCAGTCCTGCACTCGTCTTCGAATTGGTTCATTGTAGGTTCAAACCAAAACAGAACCGCAAAGTAAATCCTAGTTGCGCGCCACGCTTCTCCACGGTTATCCTATCCGTGTAGAGAAGCACCGCAGCTTGAATTCCTGTCGAGGCGTCATTACCACCCATTGCCTCGATGGAATGTCGGACGAAGAACTTGTCGGCTATCTTTCTGATCAAAAGGTGACAGCTGTTCATCGAGTGAAGGCTAAACGATACGGAATTTTGGTACCAACTCGTACCCTGTTTATCACTTTCGACGGCCTCGATCTGCCCACGAGTCTTTCAGCAGGGTACGAGCGTATTGCTGTGAGATGATGATGATATGCGGCTTAAGGGCGCTAAACTGCTAATGTCATCAGCGCCCTTACGATGTATAAAATATAAGGTCAAAATATAAAAGACGGGTAAAAGAACCGCATAATTAAAAAACGGGGCACAAACCCGCGATGTCCAAAAAGTAAATATAACAATAATTCAATAATACCAACAATAACAACAATAATAACAATACTAATATCCGAAAAACCAACACAATAAAAGCATAGGCAATAAAAGATTAAAACGTGCCAAGAACTTTAGAATGCGAGGGACATGAGCGCAATAGGTCCACTGGGGAGTAGAGTCCCTATTAAAACATACAGAATAAAATAACAAAGCTAAAGGACGCTCAACGCATCAAATGCGCAGATTAAAATCACTGTCACTAATAAAACGTAAAATACATTCTACAATACGCGCGTCGTCCGCCAAAACGTTGGCTATGCCAACTGGAAGACCAACACGAACGCGCAATGGAGCTAAAACCTGACACTCTTCTAAAATGTGACGCACCGTTAAGGGCACATCACACTACTCACAGATTGGGGCGGGGTCACCACTGAGCAGATACCTATGACTAAACAGACAATGTCCAATCCGTAAACGAGCTAAAATTACCTCTTCCCGACGACACGAACGAGAAGAGGTACCCCAGAGTAACGGGAGAGGCTTAACCTCCCGTAACTTGTTCCCTCGGAGGGCCGTCCACTCATCCCTCCAAAGCAGGAGGATGCGGCTACGTAAAATAACAAACAAATCTGTGGAGGGAACAACAGAAGTAAAAGAACTGGGTAATAAAATCGCCGATTTGGCAGCGGCGTCGGCAGACTCGTTACCTGAGATGCCCACATGACCTGGAATCCACATGAAGGAGACACTGATGCCAGAGACACCAAGCGAGTGGAGCAGGTCATGTATGCGCTGTACGAGTGGGTGGTAATGGTACAGCGCGTTAATTCTGAAGGGCACTCAGAGAGTCCGTACAAATAAAACAGTGCCACAACCCGTGCCGCTGAATGTATAAAACGGATTGATAAATGCTAAAAAGTTCGGCGGTAAAAATTGAACATTGTCCAGGTAAACGAAACGTAAAACTACATTGACCAAAAACAAAGGCTCATCCAACTCCAGCATCAGTCTTAGATCCATCGGTAAAAATAGAATGAAAATCCCCGAATTGCGCCCGGACTTCTATAAAAAGCCGATATAAAGACTGAAGAAGGGGTCTTAGATTTCGGCATCGCCGTTAGCCCAAGGTAACAGTGGGCCTCAGCGCGCAACCATGGAGGAAAAAGCGTTTCCCCCCTGGGAAGGGCCGGCGCTGGCGTAACGTCCAAAAGCCGAAGGAGTTGTCGAAATCGAACCCCTGGAGGTAGTAATGCAGAGGAGCTAATGAAATATTGTCGATCAACCGAATCCTCGTAAAATAAATCGAAGGACGGGTGGTTAGGCAAGCTTGCGAGCCGACAAGCATAGCTGCACAAAAGGATCTCACGCCGGAAGGACAGCGGAGGTCTGCAGCTTCTGCGTACAGACTGGGTACAGGGCTGGTTGGAAAGGACCCTGTAGCGACTCTTATGCCACGATGGTGAATGGCATTCAATCGATGTAACACAGATGGACGTGCCGACGAATAAACAATACACCCGTAATCAAGCTTGGATCGGACCAAAGAGCGATAAAGCCGAAGAAGGACGGTCCGATCAGCTCCCCAGGATGTGCCACTTAAAACACGTAAAATATTAAGAGAACGGTCACACTTTGCTTTTAAAAAGGAAACGTGCGAGGTCCAACACAACTTCCTGTCAAAAATCAACCCCAAAAATTTCGCCTCGTCTGCAAACGGAAGTATCCCTGGCCCAAGATGGAGAGAGGGCGGAGGGAAATACTTCCGGCGCCAGAAGTTGATGCAGACGGATTTCTCGGCGGAGAAATTAAAGCCGTTGGCGTTACTCCAGGCGTAGAGACGGTCGATACAGCTCTGGAGACGGCGTTCGAGTAGACAGGTCCGCCGGGAACTGCAATAAATGGCAAAATCATCAACAAAAAGGGACGATGAAATGCCAGGTGGAATACAATCAACAAGGGGGTTGATAGCAATTGGAAAAAGTGTGACACTGAGTACAGAGCCCTGCGGTACTCCGTTCTCTTGAATAAAACGACTAGATAAAACCGAGCCCACACGTACACGAAAGACGCGATCCGTCATAACTTCCCGAAGAAATATGGGAAGACGACCGCGGATATTCCATGCGTGACGTGAACGTAGAATGCCGCCCCTCCAACAAGTGTCATAAGGTTTCTCCAGGTCAAAAAACACAGCCACGGTTTGACACTTTCTCAGAAATCCATTCATAATATGCGTCGACAGTGACACCAGGTGGTCGACGGTAGAGCGATAGCGACGAAATCCGCATTGAGCGTTCGCTAGAAGTTTCTGAGACTCAAGCCACCATGTCAACCGCCCGTTGATCATGCGCTCCATCACCTTGCAAATGCAACTGGTGAGGGAGATAGGGCAGTAGCTGGAAGGTAGTTGGGGATCCTTCCCAGGCTTAAGTATAGGGACACTGGTGGCTTCGCGCCAAACGGAAGGAAAAACGCCGTCTTGCCAAATACGGTTATAGACCTGTAAGAGAAAGAGTTTACTGTGGGCTGAAAGGTGCTTTAACATCAGGACATGAATGCCGTCCGGCCCAGGAGCGGAGTGCCGAGAGCAATGAAGAGCGTGCTCCAGCTCCCTCATTGTGAATAGTTCGTTATAGCATTCATTATTAGCAGACCGAAAAGTATATGGTGCGGAATCCAGCCGGTCCTTAATAGAGCGAAAGCCGACGGAATAATGATCTGAACAGGAAACCGCCTCAAGGCAGATCCTAGGGTGTTAGCGATGGCAGCCGGATCTACTATGATGGCATTGGGAACCTGAAGGCCAGAAACAGTACAATGTGACACTTTACCTGAGAAGCGACGAAGTTTATCCCAAACAACAGATGAAGGCGTAAAGCGATTAAAAGACTCGACAAAACGAGCTCACGACGCCTTCTTGCTATCCTGATTAATGCGACGAGCCCTGGCGCGTGATTGTTTAAAAGTCACCAAATTATCAAGTGTAGGGTGACGCCGAAACACCCTAAGTGCAGTTCTACGGGCACGAACGGCATCCCGACAATCCTCGTTCCACCACGGAACTGGCATACGCCGAGGTTGAGAGGATCAACGGGGAATTGCGCGTTCGGCGGCAGAGAAAATAGTAGACGTAAGGTGCTGCACTAATTGGTTAATGTCGGAGAAGGGCTGGTCGTCAAAATGCACGAGGCTGGAATACAAGCTCCAGTCGGCTTTTGCTAATATCCAGGTAGGTACTCTGGAATGCTGTACGTGGTGCGACAGAAGTGAAACGCTGAAGTAGGTGTCAGCGACGACGTTCCACTGAAGACGACGAGCAAGCTGGAGTGAGTAAATAGCAAGGTCCAGGTGAGAAAATGTACCAGAAGAATCAGAAATAAAAGTAGGTGCACCTGTATTGAGGATAGAAAGATTCAACTGATAAAAAATGTCGGAAAGAAGAGTTCCCCTCGCACAAGCCCTTGGCGAACCCCACAGTGGGTGATGGGCATTAAAATCTCCCAACAGAAGAAATGGTGTTGGGAGAGCGGACAGTAGAGCTCGAATGTCCGCGGGAGGTGAATACACAGAGCAAACAGAAAACAAAAAGCCGGGTAAGTGAAGGCGAACGGCAACAGCTTGCAAGTCGGAGGAAACTGTGATAGGTTGAAAATGAACGTCGTTACGCACTAACAACATGACACCTCCATGAGCAGGAGCAACCTCCTCCGGTTCAAGGTCGTAGCGAACCGGTGTGTACCCTCGGAGATCGAAACGGTCGTGAGGGCGAAGCTTGGTCTCCTGCAAACACACGACCATAGGTGAATGGGAACGCAATAAAAGTTGCAGTTCCGCCCTATGCGATCGTACACCACGTACATTCCAGGTCAGGATAGCCATGAATAAAAGGGATAAACTGTCTACTTAGAAGGGCGGCTTAAAAGAATCTTTTGCTTCACCTTCGGGCTCGGGCTTTTTGTATGAAGTTGATCAGACTCCATAGCTTCCTCGGAGGGAGGGCCCACGCACTCAGTGCCAGAAACCGATTCAAGCGCCGTGAATCGGTTCTGGGTGGCGATGGGTGAGGGGTGCCGCTGAGCGCGGCTTGTCCCAGGACCTTCCTGGTACAGCGACCTCCGAGGAGGAGAAGGTAAACTTTTCTTACCGCGCGCACGCGGAGGGTCTTTCAAAAAATCTTCCCTACGAAGTTTCTGCTTGGGTTTCTTTTCAGCGGCTTGCGACTTCATTGACTTTGGACCAGGTTTATAGGGCTTGGTAACACTAGCTTTAATGGACGGCCGGATGGTAGTGGCGGTTAATCCAGTCATGGTCCAGGTCTGAGTTTCGGCATCTACTCGTGGTACTGGCGAGGCAACAACAGAACTAAATGTGCCAGATCGCAGGAGTGAAGGTTGGCGCGCATGATAACGCCTCCGGGCTTCAGCGAAGGAGAGTTTTTACTTTACCCGGATCTCCTGGATCGCCTTGTCGTCCAAGTACCGCGGACAATCGGCAAATGACGCAGAATGAGACCCTTTGCAGTTAACGCAGACGGGGGCTGTGGAACAGGTACCTTCGTGTGACGGCTGGCTACATGAGGCACAGATGGTAAGCTCCTGGAAGCTCCTGGGACAAGCCGCGCTCAACGGCACCCCTCACCCATCGCCACCCAGAATCGATTTTCGGCGCTTGAATCGGTTTCTGGCTCTGAGCGCGTGGGCCCTCCCTTCGAGGAGGCTATGGAGTCTGACCAACTCCATACCAAAAGCCCGAGCCCAAAGGTTAAACAAAAGGTAATTTTAAGCCGCCCATCTAAGTAAACAGTTTATCCCTTTTTCTTAATGGCTATCCCGACCTGGAATGTACGTGGTGTACGATCGCATAGGGCGGATCTGGCACTTTTATTGCGTTCCCATTCGCCTATGGTCGTGTGTTTGCAGGAGACTAAGCTTCGCCCTCATGATCCTTTTGATCTGCGAGGATACACTCCGGTTCACTACCACCTTGAACCAGAGGAGCGTACTCCTGCTCATGGGGGTGTCATGTTGTTAGTGCGTAATGACGTTCATTTCCAACGTCTCACTCTTACGACCGACTTGCAAGATGTTGCCATTAGACTGCAGTTACCCGGTTTTTTCTTTTCTGTTTGCTCTGTATATTCACCTCCATCCTCTCTCCTCGCTAACGCGGACCTTCGAGATCGCTTGTCCGCTCTCCCAACACCATTTCTCTTGTTCGGAGATTTTAATGCCCATCACCCCCTGTGGAGTTCGCCAAGGGCATGTGCAACGGGAACTCTTCTTTCCGACATTTTTTACCAGTTCAATCCCCTTATTCTGAATATAGGTGAGCCTACGTTTCCTTCCGATTCTACCGGTACATTTTCTCACTTGGATCTTGCCGTTTGCTCACTCCAGCTTGCTCGTCGTCTTCAGTGGAACGTCGTCGCTGACAGCTACTCCAGCGACAATTACCCCTGCATCGTTTCTCTTCTGTCGCACCACGTACAGCATTCCAGAGTACCTACCTGGATATTCGCAAAAGCCGACTGGAGCTTGTATTCCAGCCTCGTGCATTTTGACGACCAGCCCTTCACCGACATTAACCAACTAGTGCAGCACCTTACGTCTATTATTTTCTCTGCCGCCGAACGCGCAATACCCCGTTCATCCTCTCAACCTCGGCCTATGCCTGTTCCGTGGTGGAACGAGGATTGTCGGGACGCCGTTCGTGCCCGTAGAACTGCACTTAGGGTGTTTCGGCGCCACCCTACACTTGGTAATTTGGTGACTTTTAAGCAATCGCGCGCCAGGACTCGTCGCATTATACAGGATAGAGGGAAGGCATCGTGGACTCGTTTTGTCAAGTCTTTTAATCGCTTTACGCCTTCATCCTTTGTTTGGGATAAACTTCGTAGTTTCTCAGGTAAAGTGTCACATTGTACTGTTTCTGGCCTTCAGGTTTCTAATGCCAACATAGTGGTTCCGGCTGCCATCTCTAACACTCTGGGTGCTGCCTTTGAGGCGGTTTCCAGTTCAGACCATTATTCCGCCGGCTTTCGCTCTATTAAAGACCGGCTGGATTCCGCATCATATACTTTTCGGTCTGCTAATAATGAATGCTATAACGAACTTTTCACACTGAGTGAGCTGGAGCGCGCTCTTCATTGCTCTTGGCACTCCGCTCCTGGGTCGGACGGCATTCATGTCCTGATGTTAAAGCACCTTTCAGCCGACAGTAAACTCTTTCTCTTACAGGTCTATAACCTATTTGGCAAGACGGCCTTTTTCCTTCCTTTTGGCGCGAAGCCACCATTGTCCCTATACTTAAGCCTGGGAAGGATCGCCAACTACATCCTAGCTACCGCCCTATCTCCCTCACCAGTTGCATTTGCAAGGTGATGGAGCGCATGATCAACGGGCGGTTGACATGGTGGCTTGAGTCTCAGAAACTTCTAGCGAACGCTCAGTGCGGATTTCGTCGCTATCGCTCTACCGTCGACCATCTGGTGTCCCTGTCGACGCATATTATGAATGGATTTCTGAGAAAGTGTCAAACCGTGGCTGTGTTTTTTGACCTGGAGAAAGCTTATGACACTTGTTGGAGGGGCGGCATTTTACGTACACTTCACGTATGCAATATCCGCGGTCGTCTTCCCATATTTCTTGGGGAGTTTATGAAGGACCGCGTCTTTCTTGTACGTGTAGACTCGGTTTTATCTAGTCGTTTTATTCAAGAGAACGGAGTACCGCAGGGCTCAGAACTTAGTGTCACATTTTTTGCGATTGCTACAACCCCATTGTTGATTGTATTCCACCTGGCGTTTCATCGTCCCTTTTTGTTGACGATTTTGCCATTTATTGCCGTTCACGGTGGACCTGTCTACTCGAACGCCGTCTCCAGAGCTGTATCGACCGTCTCTACGCCTGGAGTAACGCCAACGGCTTTAATTTCTCCACCGAGAAATCCGTCTGCATCAACTTCTGGCGCCGGAAATCTTTCCCTCCGCCCGCTCTCCATCTTGGGCCGGAGATACTTCCGTTTGCAGACGAGGTGAAATTTTTGGGGTTCATTTTTGATAGGAAGTTGTGTTGGATTTCGCACATTTCCTTTTTAAAAGCTAAGTGTCACAGTTCTCTTAATCTTTTACGTGTTTTAAGTGGCACATCCTGGGGAGCTGATCGGACCGTTCCTCTGTGTCTTTATCGCTCCTTGGTCCGATCCAAGCTTGATTACGGGTGCATTGTCTATTCTTCGGCACGTCCATCTGTGTTGCGTCGCTTGAATGCCATTCATCATCGTGGTATGAGTCGCTACAGGGGCCTTTCCAACTGGCCCTGTACCCAGTCTGTACGCAGAAGCTGCAGAGCCTCCGCTGTACTTCGGACGTGAGATGCTTTTGTGCAGCTATGCTTGTCGGCTCTCAAGCTTGCCTAACCACCCGTCCTTCGAGTTATTTTACGAGGATTCGCTTGATAGACAATATTTAGTTAGCTCCTCTGATTACTACCTCCAGGGGTTCGATTTCGACAACTCGTTCGGCATTTAGACGTTGTGCCAGCGCCGGCCCTTACCAGGGGGGAAACGATTTTTCCTCCATGGCTGCGCGCTGAGGCCCACTATCACCTTGGGCTAACGTCGATGCCGAAGACTGGAACCCCTTCTTCAGTTCTTAGATCAGCTTTTTTAGAACTTCAGGCGAAAATCGGGAACTTTCATTTTATATACACTGATGGATCTAAGACTGATGGTGTAGGGTGTGCCTTTGTTTTGGTCAGCATAATTTTACCTTTCGTTTACCGGAGCAATGTTCGATTTTTACCGCCGAACCTTTTAGTATTTATCAGGCTCTTTTATACATCCAGCGGCATGATTTACAGCACTGTGTTCTTTGCGCAGACTCCCTGAGTGCCCTTCAGAGTATTCACGCGCTGTACAATTACCACCCACTCGTACAGCGCATCCATGACCTGGTCCACTCGCTTGGTGTCTCTGGCATCCGCGTCTCCTTCTTGTGGATTCCAGGTCATGTTGGCATCTCAGGGAACGAGTCTGGCGACGCCGCTGCCAAATCGGCGATTTTATCACCCAGGTGTTTTACCTCTGTTGTTCCCTCGTCAGATTTGTTTATTGTTTTACGTCACCGCATCCTCTCGCTTTGGAGCGATGAGTGGACGGCCCTCTGGGGGAACAAGTTGCGGGAGGTTAAACCTCTCCCGTTAGTCTGGGCTACCTGTTGCCGTGCTTCTCGTCGGGAATAGGTAATTTTAACACGCCTTCGTATCGGACATTGCATTTTTAGTCATAGGTATTTGCTCAGTGGTGACCCCGCACCACTCTGTGGGCAGTGTGATGCGCCCTTAACGGTGCGTCACATTTTAGAAGAGTGTCAGGTTTTCGCTGCATTTCGTGTTCGTGTGGGTCTGCCTGTTGGCCTAGCGAACGTTTTGGCAGACCACGCGTGTGCTGTAGAATGTGTTTTACGTTTTATTCGTGACAGTAATTTTAATCTGCGCATTTGATGCGTTGAGCGTCCTTTAGCTATGTAATTTTATTCTGTCTGTTTTAATGGGGACTTTACTCCTCCGTGGACATATGGCGCACATGTCCCCCGCATTCTACAGTTCTTGACATGATCTAATCTTATATTGCCTATGCTTTTAGTGTGTTAGTTTTTGGGATTAGTGTTTTGTTGTTTTTAACTATTTGAAAATCGCGGGTTTGTGTTTTAATTATGCGGTTCTTTTACCCGTCTTTTATATTTTTGACTTTATATTTTATACATTGTAAGGGCGCTGATGACCTTAGCAGTTTAGCGCCCTTAAACCGCATCTCATCATCATCATCTAGACCTCGTGCGCTGTACATACGGCATCCTATCGTGCAGCGTCTCCAGGATTGTTCCCACCAGCTTACCTCTGATAGAGTCAGCCTATTCGTTGTCTAAGTTCCTGGACACGTTGGCATACCTGGTAATGAAGCTGCAGATGCCGCTGCCAAGAGTGCTATTTTATCTCGATCTTATTTTAGCTCCTATGTTCCTGCGGAGGATTTTAGTCACTATTTAAAGAAGTCTATTCTCTCTCGTTAGTTTTCTAACTGGTCCTCTGTCCAGGCTAGGAAATTGCGGGAGATAAAGCCTGTACCCTCTGCCTGGGCTACTTCTTCCCGATCCTCCCGTCGGGAGGAAGTCATTTTATGTAAACTTCGAACCGGGCACTGTCGTTTTAGCCACTGTCACTTGTTGCACCGAGAGCCCGCTACCGTTTGTAATCGTTGCGGTGTGCCGTTGACGGTGCGGCATTTTTTAGAGCAGTGTCGGTATTTCGCTACTCTTCATACTGCTCTGCAGATAGACGTAGCATTGCCCGACATTTTAGCGGACAACATGTTAGCTGTGGAACGTGTTTTAACTTTCATCCGACGCAACAGTTTCCAGGACAGCGTTTAAACTGTCTGTGTTCTTTCCCCTCAGGGGCTCACCTTATGTGAGTACGGGTTTTTGGCGCACCCGGGGATTCCCCAGCCAATCATCGCCACATTCATCCCCTCACCCCCATCCGGTCGAGGTGGGTTCTTCAAGTGACCGGTGGACCCAGGGTAGGCTCTCGTGCGTTCTTTGCATTCCATCCATACCGCACCTCACCATCGTTTCTTTCTTCCCTTATCACTTTCCGGCCATTTCGCACCACGACATCCGCATATCTCTTTTTCTTCCCCGCCGGCCTACCTTGCGTGCGAAACGCCCACACAGTTTTAGTTTCTTTTATCTTTTTATTTAAATCCTCCGTGGACACAGCCTGACGGATACCCGCGCACCGCGTGCGCAGCTGGGTGAGTGGGTAATGGCGTCATCCCCACCACTCGGGGTCGTCATGTAGGGTTTGTGTTCGTATCCGCTGTTCAACTGCAGTCCCGCGGGGGGGCCATTGCATGAGCTGCTGACTTCTGACGGCGATTGGGTCCCTCTGTCTATGTTCTGGGAGGTGTGACCCTGGGGTGAGTCTGGTATAGATAGGCCACTCACCCAAGCCGGGGTAACGCCTGAGAAGTCAGAGCCCGAGGTCGGAGACGGTTGCAATGGTGGAGGATTTATCTCGCTATGGAGCACCCTTCCTCCATTAATACAAATAAGCGCCGAAAAGTTATTGTAACAGAAGTAGCACCGCCGTCATCTGGTTGTTACTTGGTCATTTCGAGAACAGAAGAAGGACAAAACTTTGAGAAGGTGAACCCTTTTATAATTCAGAAGGGCATAGATGCTATTGCTGGTGCGGTTCAATCATGCACCCGTCTACGGAATGGTTCCTTATTGGCACAAACTAAGTCCGATCAGCAAAGTAAGACCTTGTTGCGCGCTACGCTTCTCCACGGTTACCCCATCCGTGTTGAGAAGCACCGCACATTGAACTCCTGTCGGGGCGTCGTTACCACCCACAGCTTCGATGGTATATCGGACGAGGATCTCGTAGAATATCTATCCGATCAAAACGTGACTGCAGTGCATTCAGTGCAGCCCAAAAGCGAAGGCGTATTGGTACCCACTCGTACCCTGTTTATTACATTTGATGGCGTCGATCTGCCTACGAGCATTTCCGCAGGGTACGAACGGATTTCTGTGAGGCCTTATATTCCTAGACCTCTGCGTTGTTTTAAATGCCAACGTTTTGGGCATACGCAAGTCTCATGTAAGAGTGCCGTTAACATCTGTGCAACATGCAGCCAGCCCTCACACGAAGGTACCTGTTCAACAGCCCCCGTCTGCGTTAATTGTAAAGGGTCTCATTATGCTTCGTTTGCCGACTGTCCGTGGTACTTGGACGAGAAGGCGATCCAGGAGATCCGGGTAAAGGAAAAACTCTCCTTCGCTGAAGCCCGGAGGCGTTACCATGCGCGCCAACCTTCACTCCTGCGATCTGGCACATTTAGTTCTGTTGTTGCCTCGCCAGTACCACGAGTAGATGCCGAAACTCAGACCTGGAACATGACTGGATTAACCGCCACTACCATCCGGCCCCCCTCAGGGGCTCACCTTATGTGAGTACGGGTTTTTGGCGCACCCGGGGGTTCCCGAGCCAATCATCGCCACATTCATCCTCTCACCCCCATCCGGTCGAGGTGGGTTCTTCTCGTGACCGGTGGACCCAAAGTAGGCTCTCGTGCGTTCTTTGCATTCCATCCATACCGCACCTCACCATCGTTTCTTTCTTCCCTTATCACTTTCCGGCCATTTCGCACCACGACATTCGCATATCTCTCTTTTTCTTCCCCGCCGGCCTACCTTGCGTGCGAAACGCCCACACAGTTTTAGTTTCTTTTATCCTTTTATTTAAATCCTCCGTGGACACAGCCTGACGGATACCCGCGCACCGCGTGCGCAGCTGGGTGAGTGGGTAATGGCGTCATCCCCACCACCCGGGGTCGTCATGTAGGGTTGTTGTTCGTATCCGCTGTTCAACTGCAGTCCCGCGGGGGGGCCATTGCATGAGCTGCTGGCTTCCGACGGCGATTGGGTCCCTCTGTCTATGTTCTGGGAGGTGTGACCCTGGGGTGAGCTAGGTATAGATAGGCCACTCACCCAAGCCGGGGTAACGCCCGGGAAGTCAGAGCCCGAGGTCGGGGACGGTTGCAATGGTGGAGGATTTTTTTCGCTATGGAGCACCCTTTCTCCATTGTTAACAACAAGCGCCGCAAAGTTTTAGTAACAGAAGTAGCACCGCCAACAGCTGGTTGTTACTTAGTGATTACCCGTACAGAGGAGGGACAATCATTCGAGAAGGTGAACCCTTTTATTATCCAGAAGGGCATTGACTCAATTGCTGGTCCGGTTCTTTCCTGCACTCGGCTTCGTAATGGTTCGTTGCTAGTTCAAAGCAAATCCGAGGCACAAAGTAAGTCCTTGTTGAGCGCCACGCTTCTCCACGGTTATCCTATCCGTGTTGAGAAGCACCGCACCTTGAATTCTTGTAGAGGCGTTGTCACCACGCATAGCCTCGATGGTATCTCTGACGAAGACCTGGTGGAATATCTTGCAGACCAAAGGGTGACAGCGGTTAATCGAGTGCAGGCCAAACGCGACGGCGTGTTGGTACCCACTCGTACCCTGTTTATTACATTTGATGGCGTCGATCTGCCCACGAGCATTTCCGCAGGGTACGAACGTATTTCTGTGAGGCCTTATATTCCTAGACCTCTGCGTTGTTTTAAATGCCAACGTTTTGGGCATACGCAAGTCTCATGTAAGAGTGCCGTTAACATCTGTGCAACCTGTAGCCAGCCCTCACACGAAGGTACCTGTTCAACAGCCCCCGTCTGCGTTAATTGTAAAGGGTCTCATTCTGCTTCGTTTGCCGACTGTCCGCGGTACTTGGACGAGAAGGCGATCCAGGAGATCCGGGTAAAGGAAAAACTCTCCTTCGCTGAAGCCCGGAGGCGTTACCATGCGCGCCAACCTTCACTCCTGCGATCTGGCACATTTAGTTCTGTTGTTGCCTCGCCAGTACCACGAGTAGATGCCGAAACTCAGACCTGGACCTTGACTGGACTAACCGCCACTACCATCCGGCCGTCTATTAAGGCTACAGTTACCAAGCCGTATAAACCTGGTCCCAAGTCAATGAAGTCGCAAGCCGTTGAAAAGAAGCCCAAGCAGAAACTTCGTAGGGAAGATTTTTTGAAAGACCCTCCGCGTGCGCGCGGTAACAAAAGTTCACCTTCTCCTCCTCGGAGGTCGCTGTCCCAGGATGGTCCTGGGACAAGCCGCGCTCAGCGGCACCCTTCACCCATCGCCACCCAGAACCGATTCACGGCGCTTGAATCGGTTTCTGGCACTGAGCGCGTGGGCCCTCCCTCCGAGGAAGCTATGGAGTCTGACCAACTCCATACCAAAAGCCCGAGCCCAAAGGTTAAACAAAAGGTAATTTTAAGCCGCCCTTCTAAATAGAAAGTTTATCCCCTTATTCTTAATGGCTATCCTGACCTGGAATGTACGTGGTGTACGATCGCATAGGGCGGAACTGCAACTTTTATTGCGTTCCCATTCGCCTATGGTCGTATGTTTGCAGCAGACTAAGCTTCGCCCTCACGATCCTTTTGATCTCCGAGGATATACTCCGGTTCGCTACGACCTTGAACCGGAGGAGGGTACTCCTGCTCATGGAGGTGTCATGTTCTTAGTGCGTAACGACGTTCATTTTACACCTGTCACACTTACATCCGACTTGCAAGCTGTTGCCGTTCGCCTTCACTTACCCGGCTTTTTGTTTTCTGTTTGCTCTGTATATTCTCCTCCATCGTCTCCCCTCGCTCCCGCGGACATTCGAGCTCTCCTGTCCGCTCTCCCAACACCATTTCTTCTGTTGGGAGATTTTAATGCCCATCACCCACTATGGGGTTCGCCAAGGGCTTGTGCGAGGGGAACTCTTCTTTCCGACATTTTTTATCAGTTCAATCTTTCCATCCTCAATACAGGTGCACCTACTTTTATTTCTGATTCTTCTGGTACATTCTCTCACCTGGACCTTGCGATTTGCTCAATCCAGCTTGCACGTCGTCTTCAGTGGAACGTCGTCGCTGACACCTACTCCAGCGACCATTTCCCCTGCATCGTTTCTCTTCTGTCGCACCACGTACAGCATTCCAGAGTACCTACCTGGACATTCGCAAATGCCGACTGGAGCTTGTATTCCAGCCTCGTGCATTTTGACGACCAGCCGTTCTCCGAAATTAATCAACTAGTGCAGCACCTTACGTCTATTATTTTCTCAGCCGCCGAACGTGCAATACCCCGTTCATCCTCCCAACCTCGGCGGCCACCTGTTCCGTGGTGGAACGAGGATTGTCGGGACGCCGTTCGTGCCCGTAGGACTGCACTTAGGGTGTTTCGGCGCCACCCTACACTTGATAATTTGGTGACTTTTAAACAATCGCGCGCCAGGGCTCGTCGCATTATTCAGGATAGCAAGAAGGCATCTTGGGCTCGTTTTGTCGAGTCTTTTAATCGTTTTACGCCTTCATCCGTTGTTTGGGATAAACTTCGTCGCTTCTCAGGTAAAGTGTCACATTGTACTGTTTCTGGCCTTCAGGTTTCTAATGCCACCATAGTGGATCTGGCTGCCATCGCTAACACTCTGGGTTCTGCCTTTGCGGCGGTTTCCAGTTCAGACCATTATTCCGCCGGCTTTCGCTCTATTAAAGACCGGCAGGATTCCGCATCATATACTTTTCGGTCTGCTACTGATGAATGCTATAACGAACTATTCACAATGAGGGAGCTGGAGCACGCTCTTCATTGCTCTCGGCACTCCGCTCCCGGGCCGGACGGCATTCATGTCCTGATGTTAAAGAACCTTTCAGCCGACAGTAAATTATTTCTCTTACAGGTCTATAACCGTATTTGGCAAGACGGCATTTTTCCTTCCGTTTGGCGCGAAGCCACCATTGTCCCTATACTTAAGCCTGGGAAGTATCGCCAACTACCTTCCAGCTACCGCCCTATCTCTCTCACCAGTTGCATTTGCAATGTGATGGAGCGCATGATCAACGGGCGGTTGACATGGTGGCTTGAGTCTCAGAAACTTCTAGCGAACGCTCAGTGCGGGTTCGTCGCTATCGCTCTACCGTCGACCATCTGGTGTCCTTGTCGACGCATATTATGAATGGATTTCTGAGAAAGTGTCAAACCGTGGCTGTATTTTTTGACCTGGAGAAAGCTTATGACACTTGTTGGAGGGGCGGCATTTTACGTACACTTCACGATTGGAATATCCGCGGTCGTCTTCCCATATTTCTTCGGGAGTTTATGACGGACCGCGTCTTTCGTGTACGTGTGGGCTCGGTTTTATCTCGTCGTTTTATTCAAGCGAACGGAGTACCGCAGGGCTCTGTACTCAGTGTCACACTTTTTGCGATTGCTATCAACCCTATTGTTGATTGTATTCCACCTGGCATTTCATCGTCCATTTTTGTTGACGATTTCGCTATTTATTGCAGTTCACGGCGGACCTGTCTACTCGAACGCCGTCTCCAGAGCTGTATCGACCGTCTCTACGCCTGGAATAACGCCAACGGCTTTAATTTCTCCGCCGAGAAATCCGTCTGCATCAACTTCTGGCGCCGGAAGTATTTCCCTCCGCCCTCTCTCCATCTTGGACCAGGGATACTTCCGTTTGCAGACGAGGCGAAATTTTTGGGGTTGATTTTTGACAGGAAGTTGTGTTGGACCTCGCACGTTTCCTTTTTAAAGCAAAGTGTGACCGTTCTCTTAATCTTTTACGTGTTTTAAGTGGCACATCCTGGGGAGCTGATCGGACCGTCCTTCTTCGCCTTTATCGCTCTTTGGTCCGATCCAAACTTGATTACGGGTGTATAGTTTATTCGTCGGCACGTCCATCTGTGATACGTCGTTTGAATCCTATTCATCATCGTGGTATTAGAGTCGCTACAGGGGCCTTTCCAACTAGCCCCGTGCCCAGTCTTTACGCTGAGGCTGCAGAGCCTCCGCTGTCTTTCAGGCGTGAGATGCTCTTATGTAGCTATGCTTGTCGGCTCTCAAGCTTGCCTAACCACCCGTCCTTCGATGTATTTTACGAGGATTCGCTAGATCGACAATATTTCGTTAGCTCCTCTGCATTGCTCCCCCCAGGGGTTCGATTTCGACTGCTACTTCGGCATTTGGACGTTACGCCAGCGCCGGCCCTTACCCGAGGGGAAACGCGTTTTCCTCCATGGTCGCGCGCTGAGGCCCACATCCACCTTGGGCTAACGTCGATGCCGAAAAATGCGACCCCTGCTTCTGTTCTTAGATCCGCCTTTTTAGAACTACAGGCGCAGTTCGGGGACTGTCATTTTATATATACTGATGGGTCTAAGACTGATGTTGGAGTAGGATGTGCCTTTGTTTTTGGTGTACGGAGTTTTACTTTTCGTTTACCTCAACAATGTTCAATTTGTACCGCCGAACTTTTTAGCATTTATCAATCTGTTCTATTCATTCAGCGGCATGACTTACGGCACTGTTTTATTTGTACGGACTCTCTGAGTGCCCTTCAGGCTATTCATGCGCTGTACAATTACCACCCACTCGTACAGCGCATACATGACCTGCTCCACTCGCTCGGTGTCTCTGGCATCAGCGTCTCCTTCATGTGGATTCCAGGTCATGTGGGCATCTCAGGTAACGAGTCTGCCGACGCCGCTGCGAAATCGGCGATTTTATTACCCAGATTTTTTACCTCTGTAGTTCCCTCGTCAGATTCGTGTGCTCTTTTACGTCACCGCATCCTCTCGCGCTGGCGCGATGAGTGGACGGCCCTCCGGGGGAACAATTTGCGGGAGGTTAAGCCTCTCCCGTTAATCTGGGGTACCTCTTCTCGTTCTTCACGTCGGGAGGAGGTACTT
The DNA here is from genome assembly GCA_030765065.1 of Deroplatys truncata. Classification (NCBI taxonomy): domain Eukaryota; kingdom Metazoa; phylum Arthropoda; class Insecta; order Mantodea; family Mantidae; genus Deroplatys; species Deroplatys truncata. Next base: position 377,244,014 of record CM060990.1, read on the forward strand.
TTAGCCCGCTTACGAATTGGACATTGTGTTTTTAGTCATAGGTATTTGCTCAGTGGTGACCTCGCACCACTCTGTGGGCAGTGTGACGTGCCCTTAACGGTGCGTCACATTTTAACAGAGTGTCAGGTTTTAGCTGCATTGCGTGCTCGTGTAGGTCTGCCTGTTGGCTTAGCCAACGTTTTGGCAGACGACACGCATGCTGTGGAATGTGTTTTACGTTTTATTCATGACAGTGATTTTAATCTGCGCATTTAATGCGTTGAGCGTCTTTTAGCTTATTACTTTTATTCTGTCAGTTTTTATGGGGACTCTATTCCCCAGTGGACATATGGCGCTCATGTCCCTCGCATTCCATAGTTCTTCACACGTTTTAATCGTTTCTTGCCTATGCTTTTAGTGTGTTGGTTTTTTCAGATATTTGTATTGTTATTGTTGTTGTTATTGATTTTATTGTTGTTATTGATTTTATTGTTGTTATTGTTATTCTTGTTGTTATTGTTATCATTATTGTTATTGTTATCTTATTGTTATTTTTAGCCTTTTGGACATCGCGGGTTTACGTCCCGTTTTTTAATTGTGCGGTTCATTTACCTGTTTTTATCTTTTGACTTTATATTTTCTACATTGTAAGGGCGCTGATAACCTCAGCAGTTTATCGCCCTTAAGCCGCATATCATCATCATCATCACCATCCGGCCGTCTATTAAGGCTACAGTTACCAAACCGTATAAACCTGCTCCCAAGTCAATGAAGTCGCAAGCCGTTGAAAAGAAGCCCAAGCAGAAACTTCGTAGGGAAGATTTTTTGAAAGACCCTCCGCGTGCGCGCGGTAACAAAAGTTCACCTTCTCCTCCTCGGAGGTCGCTGTCCCAGGACGGTCCTGGGACAAGCCGCGCTCAGCGGCACCCCTCACCCATCGCCACCCAGAACCGATTCACGGCGCTTGAATCGGTTTCTGGCACTGAGCGCGTGGGCCCTCCCTCCGAGGAAGCTATGGAGTCTGACCAACTCCATACCAAAAGCCCGAGCCCAAAGGTTAAACAAAAGGTAATTTTAAGCCGCCCTTGTAAATAGACAGTTTATCCCCTTTTATTCCTGGCTATCCTGACCTGGAATGTACGTGGTGTACGATCGCATAGGGCGGAACTGCAACTTTTATTGCGTCCCCTTTCGCCTATGGTCGTATGTTTGCAGCAGACTAAGCTTCGCCCTCACGATCCTTTTGATCTCCGAGGATATACTCCGGTTCGCTACGACCTTGAACCGGAGGAGGGTACTCCTGCTCATGGAGTCGTGATGTTGTTAGTGCGTAACGACGTTCATTTTAAACCTGTCACACTTACATCCGACTTGCAAGCTGTTGCCGTTCGCCTTCACTTATCCGGCTTTTTGTTTTCTGTTTGCTCTGTATATTCACCTCCATCGTCTCCCCTCGCTCCCGCGGACAATCGAGCTCTCCTGTCCGCTCTCCCAACACCATTTCTTCTGTTGGGAGATTTTAATGCCCATCACCCACTATGGGGTTCGCCAAGGGCTTGTGCGAGGGGAACTCTTCTTTCCGACATTTTTTATCAGTTCAATCTTTCCATCCTCAATACAGGTGCACCTACTTTTATTTCTGATTCTTCTGGTACATTCTCTCACCTGGACCTTGCCATTTGCTCACTCCAGCTTGCTCATCGTCTTCAGTGGAACGTCGTCGCTGACACCTACTCCAGCGACCATTACCCCTGCATCGTTTCTCTTCTGTCGCACCACGTACAGCATTCCAGAGTACCTACCTGGATATTCGCAAAAGCCGACTGGAGCTTGTATTCCAGCCTCGTGCATTTTGACGACCAGCCCTTCTCCGACATTAACCAACTAGTGCAGCACCTTACGTCTATTATTTTCTCTGCCGCCGAACGCGCAATACCCCGTTCATCCTCCCAACCTCTGCGGCCACCTGTTCCGTGGTGGAACGAGGATTGTCGGGACGCCGTTCGTGCCCGTAGGTCTGCACTTAGGGTGCTTCGGCGACACCCTACACTTGATAATTTGGTGACTTCTAAACAATCGCGCGCCAGGGCTCGTCGCATTATTCAGGATAGCAAGAAGGCATCTTGGGCTCGTTTTGTCGAGTCTTTTAATCGTTTTACGCCTTCATCCGTTGTTTGGGATAAACTTCGTCGCTTCTCAGGTAAAGTGTCACATTGTACTGTTTCTGGCCTTCAGGTTTCTAATGCCACCGTAGTGGATCCGGCAGCCATCGCTAACACTCTGGGTGCTGCCTTTGAGGCGGTTTCCAGTTCAGACCATTATTCCGCCGGCTTTCGCTCTATTAAAGACCGGCTGGATTCAGCATCATATACTTTTCGGTCTGCTAATGATGAATGCTATAACGAACTATTCACAATGAGGGAGCTGGAGCACGCTCTTCATTGCTCTCGGCACTCCGCTCCTGGGCCGGACGGCATTCACGTCCTGATGTTAAAGAACCTTTCAGCCGACAGTAAACTATTTCTCTTACAGGTCTATAACCGTATTTGGCAAGACGGCATTTTTCCTTCCGTTTGGCGCGAAGCCACTATTGTCCCTATACTTAAGCCTGGGAAGTATCGCCAACTACCTTCCAGCTACCGCCCTATCTCCCTCACCAGTTGCATTTGCAAGGTGATGGAGCGCATGATCAACGGGCGGTTGACATGGTGGCTTGAGTCTCAGAAACTTCTAGCGAACGCTCAGTGCGGGTTTCGTCGCTATCGCTCTACCGTCGACCATCTGGTGTCCTTGTCGACGCATATTATGAATGGATTTCTGAGAAAGTGTCAAACCGTGGCTGTATTTTTTGACCTGGAGAAACCTTATGACACTTGTTGGAGGGGCGGCATTTTACGCACACTTCACGATTGGAATATCCGCGGTCGTCTTCCCATATTTCTTCGGGAGTTCATGACGGACCGCGTCTTTCGTGTGCGTGTGGGCTCGGTTTTATCTCGTCGTTTTATTCAAGAGAACGGAGTACCGCAGGGCTCTGTACTCAGTGTCACACTTTTTGCGATTGCTATCAACCCCATTGTTGATTGTATTCCACCTGGCATTTCATCGTCCCTTTTTGTTGACGATTTCGCTATTTATTGCAGTTCACGGCGGACCTGTCTACTCGAACGCCGTCTCCAGAGCTGTATCGACCGTCTCTACGCCTGGAGTAACGCCAACGGCTTTAATTTCTCCGCCGAGAAATCCGTCTGCATCAACTTCTGGCGCCGGAAGTATTTCCCTCCGCCCTCTCTCCATCTTGGGCCAGGGATACTTCCGTTTGCAGACGAGGCGAAATTTTTGGGGTTGATTTTTGATAGGAAGTTGTGTTGGACCTCGCACGTTTCCTTTTTAAAAGCAAAGTGTGACCGTTCTCTTAATCTTTTACGCGTTTTAAGTGGCACATCCTGGGGAGCTGATCGGACCGTCCTTCTTCGCCTTTATCGCTCTTTGATCCGATCCAAACTTGATTACGGGTGTTTTGTTTATTCGTCGTCACGTCCATCTGTGTTACGTCGTTTGAATCCCATTCATCATCGTGGTCTTAGAGTCGCTACAGGGGCCTTTCCAACTAGCCCCGTGCCCAGTCTTTATGCTGAAGCTGCAGAGCCTCCGCTGTCCTCCAGGCGTGAGATGCTCTTGTGCAGCTATGCCTGTCGACTCTCAAGCTTGCCTGACCACCCGTCTTTCGCGGCATTTTTCGAGGATTCCCTTGACCGGCAATATTTAGTTAGCTCCTCTGCATTGCTCCCTCCAGGGGTTCGATTTCGACTGCTACTTCGGTATTTGGACGTTACGCCAGCGCCGGCCCTTCCAAGGGGGGAAACGCGTTTTCCTCCATGGTCGCGCGCTGAGGCCCTCTGTCACCTTGGGATATCGTCAATGCCGAAGAATGAGACCCCTTCTTCAGTCTTTAGATCAGCGTTTTTAGAACTTCAGTCGCAATTCGGGGACTTGCCTTTTATCTTTACTGATGGATCTAAGACTGATGCTGGAGTAGGATGTGCCTTTTTTGTGGTGGAAATAGTTTTACCTTTCGTTTACCAGAGCAATGTTTGATTTTTACCGCCGATTTTTTTAGCATTTATCAGTCTCTTTTATATATTCAGCGGCACGACTTACGGCACTGTTTTATTTGTTCCGACTCCCTGAGTGCTCTTTAAAGTATTAGCTCGCTGTACAGTTACCATCCGCTCGTACAGCGCATTCATGACCTGCTCCACTCGCTTGATGTCTCTGGCATCAGCGTCTCCTTCTTGTGGATTCCAGGTCATGTGGGCATCTCAGGTAATGAGTCTGCCGATGTCGCTGCCAAGTCGGCGATTTTATCACCCAGACGTTTTACCTCTGTTGTTCCCTCGTCAGATTTGTTTATTGTTTTATGTCGCCGCATCCTCTCGCTTTGGAGCGATGAGTGGACGGCCCTCCGGGGGAACAAGTTGCGGGAGGTTAAGCCTCTCCCGTTAGTCTGGGCTACCTCTTCCCGTGCTTTTCGTCGGGAAGAGGTAATTTTAATACGCCTTCGTATCGGACATTGCATTTTTAGTCATAAGTATTTGCTGAGTGGTGACCCCGCACCGCTCTGTGGGCAGTGTGGTGCGCCCTTAACGGTGCGTCACATTTTAGCAGAGTGTCAAGTTTTAGCTCCTTTGCGCGTCCGTGTTGGTCTGCCTATTGGCCTAGCCAACGTTCTGGCAGACGACGCGCGTGCTGTAGAGTGTCTTTTACGTTTTATCAATGACATTGGATTTACCAGACGCATTTGATGCGCTGAGCGTCTTTTGACTATGTACTTTTCTCTTGTTTTTTAATGGGGCATCTCCTCCCCAATGGACATTGGCGCTCGTGTCCCTGACATTCTACAGTTCTTGACACGTTTTAATCTTTTATTGACTATGCTTTTAGTGTGTTGGTTTTTCAGATATTTGTATTGTTATTATTGCTGTTATTGTTATTATTGTTGTTATTGTTATTTTTTGTTATTGTTATTATTGTTGTTATTGTTATTGTTATATCATTGTTATTTTTAGCTTTTTGACATCGCGGGTTTGTGTCCCGTTTTTTAATTATGCGGTTCTTTTACCTGTCTTTTATATTTTGACCTTATATTTTATACATTGTAAGGGCGCTGATGACCTCAGCAGTTTAGCGCCCTTAAACCGCATATCATCATCATCTGTGTTCTTTCTTTCTCGTTTTTAGTGTTTTAGACCCATTCTTTTTAGCTACCTTGTTTTTAGCTTCTCGTTCTACAGTCTCTGACACTGCTTCTTTTACTCCTTTTCGTCGACTTTTACCCTGACCTTTTATAGCCTTAAGTCCTTCATTTTCGGCCTTATTTTCTGTCTGGATTTTTCACTCCTCACTTACCTGTATTTTATGTGTGGCGGGCGCTAATGACCTTTCTGGTTTTGCTCCCCTCATCCTCCCACTTCATTCATTCATTCGGAAGGAATTTTGTATAATATTGTGTAACTAGTAAATTTAAGCAACAGAGGAAAATGGGCTACACAAAAAAGATCTCTTTAAAACACACAATTTATTCCAAGTAACTTGTTATAGCAGCAGTAATTTCCGAAATATCCATTATTAATGGTTCGAATTGATCAATACTTAGCCAATCTTTTAAAGTCCTGTCGATTTTCAGTTGGTTCTTGCGATGTCATGGAAAGAGTGTGGAATTTTAAGGTCAGGGTATAGCGTACAGTTCGTAAACATTTGACTGTTGTTCCCTTTTATTTATAGCAAAATGTGTATGCAACTATTTCTGCAAAAGTTTATCTCGATTAAAATGAAGTAGACAGAAAAATAAACTTTCGTAAGAATAATTTGTATGTCCACTAATAAGTGATAGACGGTAGAGAAAGTCATTCAATGTAACAAAGAGATTTTTTAAATCACGTTCATAGTCTGTGTGAAAATGTACTGAGTACATTCAAACATTATCGGGTTTGAATTTATCACTCTGTTTACACATGTCTTAGTTTATTAACTCAAGGTAACCTGTGGTACATAATTTCAGACGTTTTTGCTCCTATATTAGAGCAATGTGCTATAGCACAATTAATTTGTTTTTTTGAAAGGTTACTCAATTTGAAATTGAGTTTTATTTATGGACACTCTTTAACTGCTATGGTTCTTAGCGTCCCACTCTATATTGGGCGTGAAAGATTGGGAATTTTGCTCAGAGGCCTCTTTATCAGGCTTGCGGTTCTTTTACGTGCCGCAAATCACGACCACCGTTTTACTTCCCTTCCGGAGGAAGCCATGCTGACGATCTTTAGGCCTCAAAAATCCATTTCCCTCTGCCGGGTTTGAACCCGCGACCTCGGGAACTCGAGGGCACACAAACATATACACACTGTACCTTACCAGATACCACTAGATTTGCACTTCAGCTTGCAAATAAAACCAATTGGTACACAATCAGTATCAATAATCTGGGGTAATTGAGCACTCAGCAAGTATTTATATTACAAAAAAGGCCACACACTTTATTTGTGGTGTTAGGTCTCATCATTCAAAATCCAAAAAATTCTTACTCTCACTGGTGAATACATATATTCTCTCTTGAGCTACCTTACAGATAAATATGGTACCTTCCCAACAAATCTTGCTGTGAATGACCACAATATATGGCATGCATTTGCATAGACCAGCAAATAGCTTAAAACTGTTCCAAAAAGGATGTAACTATTCTGCAATAACAATTTATAACCTTCCATGTTACCTAAAACTATTAAGCAATCCTAATTAACATAAAATCTTCAAGAAGAGTTAAACATTATTCTTATATAATTACGCCCCATATACTATGGAGGAACTTTTTAATATGTCGTGCAACATGTAAATATTCAACACACAGTGCAGATTGCATGTGATGGTGATTTACACTTATTTGTTATTGTTGTCCTACTGTAATGCGTGTCGAGAAGCTTACTGTTGAAATGGTGATGGTTTACAAATTTTCCTCTCTTAGATAATGCATGATGGGGAGGGGATCATCCTCCCCCAAAGGCTGTTCTTGGCGTTGGGTATATTACTACTTACTCTGCATACTTCATAATTGTATGATGTGCTCAATTTCCCTGAGCATTGCTCACAGTGGAGCCAAATGAACAAACACAAACAAACATCACTGTCTGGGCTCAATTTGTTTCTTCCCATATGGCCTGTCAATAAATTTAAGGTTCCCATGTGCTGTAGGACCTCCACTGTGTTATATCAAATGTTATATATAGAACCTTTCCCAGGAAAAGGAATCAAAGTGCATTTTCTATTCAATAACTGCAACTTTTATTAACTAGAACTGGCTTTGTGTATGCATAAGTGCATATTACAATTACCTATAAGAGCATTCCAATAGATTGTAATAACAGACATTCAAGAGGTTAGAATTTAATGGACATTTTAATTGGGTAGGCCATTCAAATGTATATTAATGTACGCACATGTTCCTTAAAATACCATACAAATGTATTATACAGTATTATTAAATATGAATGTAAATGCAATGTCTCTAAACAATAACAATGTCTCTTTGTGTTTAACCATATCACACCCATCCTTCATAATTGTCAATCACTTTAACATGTAGTTTAGTGTGCCAGTATTAATTGTTTTTTCGTATGTTGACTGCACAAAGAATGTATCAGCATTTTGTATGACTTTCATACTACTGTTTTTTAAGAAATTACAGAACTTAAATCTGCTTAAAATGCAATATTTCATTATTACCTTCTTACTTCCTTACCCAATTCTATTATCACTTAAGTATAGTTATATTGTTGCTTTTGCAGGTTAATAGTCCACATGCTGGTTTATAAATTTGGGTGGCTGGATAAGACACCTGTTCAGTAGCATTGCTCTCTGTCCTCCATAGTATTTTTAATTTTAATGTCCCTTTTAACTTCACAGGTTTACAGAGATTGGAGACTGGTGGGAGGGAGGATGAAAATGCTGAAGATGGTGCAATTGATGGAATTACAGTGGGGTAAACCAGAGAACACTCATTCTAAGTGCAATTTTATCTACCACAAAATCCCACCTCTGATCCCTAGGATTGAATCCAGGCTTTTTTTGAGAGGCCATAGTGCTGCCCAATTAGAAGTGTGAATATGAAACAACATTTAAAACAGAGATAGTATTACTCAATACTATCAAGTAATGAAACCAAGAAGTTGTTTTACAAGGCAGCTCCCACTATGACTTCACAAATGAGGTGTATGTAAATAAAGCATTAATTAATGCTTAAAAAAGAATAACTATTTCAGCAGATATTTTGCCATGCAATACATATTATACATTTATATATTTAAGTTGGGTGTTTGTCATAAATATGGTAGCTGACATTTCGATATGTAGAAATCATTCAGCAATAATGTGGTAATACACAAGTTTTATGTAACTATTTGCGCTTCCAAGGCCAGCGCTTAACCGAGTTACCCAGATTGACAAAAAATTCCCAAAGATACACAGTACATATGGAGAATTTTCTGTTTATGAAATGTTTTAAGTTATTTTGCAATGAAAAGAGCATTATGTCCTAATTTATTTATTTGGTATAACAGTAGGAAATAGTGTTTGAGCACAACACTAATACACATCCAAAATCAAACTATTATCATTACATCACATTCAAAATTGAAATAGGTATCAGCCACAACCTTTGAGCATGTATACAGATAGAGAGCACATGACGTCACACTAACCAACATCTCCATTAGCTGACAGAGGTATAAGCAATGAAGGCAGGCTGAGCTTAGTACAGGATTTTTTCCTGTAGTTTGATTAAACTCAAAATTTATACTACCCAACAAGACTATGGTACATTATTCTGCAGCTGACAACAGAAGAAGCATTATAAAAGGTTTGGCGTACTTTTTTCACAGATACATAAACATTTTTGAAGAGTACATTAGAAAAGAAATGGTGCTGCTTTTTTGGACAAAGTTAAAGTGTCAAATTTGTTCAGTCTATTACTTTATGAAAGAAGATGCGGGTACAATTTTACATTAATATTTAATACAACAAGAAGAAGAAAACAACAGTTAAGAGTCTAAAAAAATGTGCTTTTTTACATTCCTTGGTGTTATTGACATTCAGGTTCTTAACACCTTATGACAGACTTGTACATATATCTCACCCTAAATACCATGATATGTAAAATCTAGAGAGAAAAAGAAACACTTACTCTAGAAGCTAGCGATCCCCCACCACCCTTTCTTATTTAGGAAAGTAATTATGTAAACATAAAAGTGTAGGACTCTTGAGTGGAAAAAATTCAACAAGCTCTTAATTAGGCCAGTTTTACAGAATATGAGGTATGTAGTATTTGAGTTAACAAAAATTGTTTACAACATGCAGATATATACCTCTGAATCTGTACTATATACACACATACACACACAATTACATACATATATATTCTTCTCTATATGGAATTAATGAGGATGTCAGATGAAACAACATGAGACTCAGAACTTCATTATATGTTCTTCTTAAATGTCAAATATGTTGTTTTGGGTGTTAAATTTCATTTGTAACTTTAGCTGATTTATATTAAGTTTCCAAATTCTTCTATAATTAAAAATGTCACAAATACAAATGAAATTAGGACAGGTTTTCTGGATACAAGTAGAAGCGATATATAATAAACACACAAACACAAAAAATGTAAACAAATAAGCTTATTTGTTTACATGGTATAGCATTTGAAGAGCGCTGGAGGTTAATTCTTACGTGGCCCTTTGTCCGTTACATATAACAGGGGCAATCCCGCTTTAAAGAATGAACTCTTATCTTAAATAACGTTTCATAACGACTCTTACGATATTACTGTGCAATCAACAAAAACAAACTTTTCCAAATACAGTCCCTAATTCCAACACATTTCAACACTAAATAGCACAAACACACATTTTAACATCTTAACATACTAAGTATAGTTTATCTTTATGGTTAGCTTGTTTTGGCTGTATATATTTCAATTCTTCATTAAAACCAATGTTGTGACTTTCGATACATAACCTTTCTTCTACCTTACTAGGTTTTCAGGTCATGTTCCAGTTTTAAACATCGAATACGCGTTATTTGGTACTCAATATTAAATAAGGTATCACTATAAACTCCTACATTTACACAGTTGCTCGTTGGTACGAAAATTCAGCTTTATTTTTATATTTTCGGCATTGCTATTTTATCAGCTGACTTCCATCTTAGTTTAGTTTCAAGCCTCAGCAATCAGCATGGCAGAGGTCGCGCTTTTCACTCCGGACACGTTCGTTTACCTTCTGGTAATGCGTCTCCAAGCGTTTGTCCTGTCTTGTGCTAGCAGCGGCGTGGGAATGGTCACAAGCGCTTGCAGATAGCTCTCCCGAAGTTGCCCGACGAAGTTCGAGCGAATGCCGAAAATGAACGAAAGCGAACGATCTTAAGGGAGCATTACAGTTCAAGGGGGAAGGTAGTCCATTCCGGCACATTTTGCTCCAATTGGCTGTGGTCAAATACGTAACGTGGGACGTTGGCGCGCGAATTTCGACTGGGAATTGAAAGTGAATACATAAAGCCATGCGTTTCAAAGCAGGAATTTGTACATACATAGTACAAATCGGTTTAAGTTCAGTACATTCCAAAGATGCGACACAAAGATTTTCAAGAAAATTCCCCACACAAAATAACCCTTTACACGGAAGAATTCTCGAAATTTTTTTTCTGAAAAATGACTCAAACGATTTTGATTAAAATGCCATTGTATTCAAGATATATACATGAAAAATAAAATGTTTATTTTTAATTTTCTGGGAATAGCTTGTGAAGTCCTCTTCATTCGGAAGGAATTTTGTATAATCTTGTGTAACTGGTAAATTTAAACAACAGAGGAAAATGGAAAATGCACATGCACATATTCTGCTGTCCTGTGGAATATGTGTAAATATATTCATTTAGTATGCCAAGCATATAAGCCTGTACTTGCATGCCCCCAAAATAAGGAGCCTGAAATAAATACTGAAGCGCATCTACCCACTGAAAATGCGAAATTTCTTGCCAAGGAGCTGTCAACAAGGAGGAAAGTAGATGACTTAGAGTTGAGGAAGAAATGTGAAGCAGAAAGGCTAATGGAAATTATAGATGGCATAAAAACAGAACCTGGGCTTTTTGCCTTACAGAAATGGGCCGCTCCTCTTGAGATAGTGGTGAAAAATGCAGAGCAAACACAAGAACATACAACAGATTTCATTTGCCAAGCTGGAGCTTTAAAAGAGCCAGCTAACAAAAAGGTATGTCCACAGAGAAACGTCATGTTTTACTCTACAAAAAAGAAAACTATGAAATTATCGTCACGTTTTAAAAAGCCCAATCATGAAGAATGTAACCAGTTAGCGGTACAGCTTAATAGTGGATTTGCAAGAAGGGTAGTGCCAACATTTTCTGGTGTGCTGAATTTGTTCTGCTGCTTTTCTGATTGTACATCATGACTAGTCTTCTGCTGCTGGTCTATGCAGAGTTATCACATGGACGCAACTGTAACTGAAATTCCTTTCTTCCGTTTCCAAATGGTGATAATGAAGTAGTCTAGAGAGTACAGGGTTGCCATTTCAGCTTTTGTGTGCTACTTCACCTAGTTGAGTTGCATAAGTTTGTATAATGCTTGTCTGAACACATGTAGAAGCAGAGTGCAATAATTCCTTGGTTGTCTGCCGACTTGTAGTTGAACACACATGGTGAGGAAGCAGAGGAAATTATACTCCTCCCCATTCCTGACATGTCTTTTGTGATATTGTCATCTTGCTACAGTGCCAGTCTCTACAGACATAGCAGGTTTGATATTGGACTTTAAATACTTAAGCTACCATGTAAATACTATTGCTGGATAGAAAGTTGTAGGAATGCCGGTAGCACACAGTGATTGTATAATTGTTAGTCAGTTTGATAGATGGATCTGTTGCATCCCAGTTTTATATGTTATAATGTTTTATGTATATGCAAACTCCACAATGTTCTAAATGTTTTCTTATACAGGGTGAAAGGTATTGCTTGAAGGTAATAAAATGGCTAATAGGCACAGGCACAAGGAACATCACTGTTTCATTTTTGTAGGTTTAATGACAAAAATTGTATTGGACATATTTGCAGTAATCATTATATAGAATCCATGATTAACATATGGTTCAAGCAGTACCTTCCACCCTGTATACTGTCCTCCCAAATAATACCCATGTAGTAATAATGAGAATTTCTCATTTCAAGTGATGTCTTTCTCAAACATATCTTCAAGGCAATAGAAATTACATGGGAAATTGAAATTTAAGCATAACATAGGTATAAAGTTATAATTTCGAGCTTATTCAAAGTGAATTAATCATCATAATAGTATCAACCTCATGTAAGCACTTTATGTAGGGCAGATTGCATGTGATGGTGATTAACACTTATTTGCTGTTGTTGTCCTAATGTAATGCGTGTCGAGAAGTTTACTGTTGAAATGGTGATGGTTTACAAATTTTTCTCTCTTAGATAATGCATGATGGGGAGGGGAGCATCCCCCCCAAAGGTTGTTCTTGGCATAGGGTATATTCCTACTTACTCTGCATAGTTCATAATTGTATGATGTGTTCAATTTCCCTGAGCATTGCTCACAGTGGAGCCAAATGAACAAACACAAACAAATATCACTGTATGGCCTGTCAATAAATTTAAGGTTCTCATGTGCTGTAGGACCTCCACTGTGTTATATCATATGTTATATATAGAACCTTTCCAAGGAAAAGGAATCAAAGTGTATTTTCTATTCAATAACTGTAAGTTCTATTAACTAGAACTGGCTTTGTGTATGCATAAGTGACTAAGTGCAATTACAATTACCTATAAGATCATTCCAATAGATTGTAATAACAGACAATCAAGAGGTTAGAATTTAATGGGAATTTTAATTGGGTAGGCCATTCAAATGTATATTAATGTAGACACGTGTTCCTTAAAATACCATACAAATGTATTATACAGTATTATTAAATATGGATGTGAATGCAATGTCTCTAAATAATAACAATGTCTCTTTGTGTTTAACCATATCACACCCACCCTTCATAATTGTCAATCACTTTAACATGTAGTTTAGCGTGCCAGTATTAATTGTTTTTTCATATGTTGACTGCAGAAAGAATGTAACAGCACATGCTGGTTTATAAATTTGGGTGGCTGGATGAGAAACTCGTTCATTAGTATTGCTCTCTGTCCTCCATAGTATTTTTAATTTTAATGTCCCTTTTATTACACGCGCAAAATTCTGGAATCGTGACCTTGATTGCTACCCCAGCTGCCGAGCCTAGGAATGGTTTATGTTTAGCTTAATCAACGAAAGCGATATGATACCTTTGCTTACTCACAGTGCGTAACACATACAGTCTGCATAGAAAGTGTCTGCATCTGGTTGTAATTTTAGAGAGAGCAGCAGTATCTAAATAGTACTTATTTTATATTTGTTATATTTATAACCATGGCTCCTATGTTTTCAAAGTTAAGTGGTAAGGTGTTACATAGTCAAAGTAGGGAAATAATTGCAAATGTCATCGACTTCATGAAGCAAGAAGCAGAGATGAAGGAAGAAAATATATGTTCGTCCGAGTTCCACAAAAACCTTAAGAGAGTGAATGAAAGAGTAGTCAAAGCAACTGGTGTTTCACCGAGTTCCGTTTCCAGAGTTCTCAAAGATAAGAAAAAACATATGGATGAAAGAATGCCATTTGACACGCCTGGGAAGAAACATAAGGTCCCTAAACGTATTACAGAAATAGACGATTTCGAATGCGTCATTCGGCGCACGATTCACAATTCCTATGTGGAAGAAAAAACTGTGCTAATAATAAGCAGATTGCTCATCCAGCTGAAACACAGCAGAAACTTTCAAGGTGGTGCTACAAATCTCAGAAAAATTATTAAAGATTTAGGGTTCAATTGGAAGAAACCGAAATCAAATAGAAGAGTTCGAACAGAAAAGCAAAATAAATAAATAAAATGAAATAATAATAATAAAATAAAAAATAAAAATAAAAAGTAAATGTTGCCATGATAGCTTAGTCGGTTAGAGCAACGCCACGGAAAGCCTAAGATCTGTGGTTCAAATCCCGGCTATGGCATTGAATTTTTCAGTCTGATTCTACCTTTCCAAATGACTAATTTTATATGTACTCATATCAATGTGTACTTATATCAGCATCAATTTTCAAGGTGGTGCTACAAATTTCAGAAAAATACTATAATGTATGAAGATGAGTCATACATACACAGCAGTCATACAGCATCTAAAAGTTGGAGTGACGATAGCGAATTAGGTTTGCAGGCACCTGTTGCCAAAGGGCAAATACTTATTATCGTTCATGCTGTTGGAAAGATCGACTTCGTTCCAAATGCCCTTCTTTTACAAGTCGCAACAAACAACAGGAGATTTTCATCAAGAAATGAATACAGAAAATTACATGAAGTGAATCAACGCCATGTTGATACCTAATATGCCTGCTGGGTCTGTTCTGGTCATCGACAATGCTTCACAATGCGTCAACACTCAATTGACAAACCACCTACCTCAAATTCCTTGAAAGAAGAAATGAGAGCTTGGTTACTTAGACATAATAAAGCTTTAGATGAAAGCATGAGTAAAACAAAGCTATATAACTTAATTAAAGCCAACAAACAGCTTCAGAAGTCATACATACTTGACCAGATAGTAATACAACATCGCCATAATGTACTTAGACTGTCATCGTATCGCCCAGATCTAAACCCAATCGAATTAATCTGGGCTGATATCAAAAAATGGGTGGCATGCAGAAATATCACTTTTAAATTAAAATATGTGGAGCAGTTATAACGCCAGCAATTTGCTGAAATTGGAAGGCCAGAATGGGAAAATGTATGGCGACAAGCTGAATAAATTAGGAATCATTATTCCGAAAAATACGTAATTGCAGAAAATCAAATAGAAATAATTCTCATCCAGGATAATGGTGCAGAAAGTAGTGACAGCAGTGATGACGGCAATAATGTGAGTCATTCCGCAGAAGAGGAAGGGTTGTTAGATGTGGAAGAATTGGAGGCAATGATTGACAGCGTTTTTTGTATTAAGCGCTTTTTACAGCGTGGATTTTAATATACTGTATATAACTAAGTTTATCAGCGCAACGCAGTGCATAACCGGTGTGGATATTTCACGATGACTGTTCCACGCACTCCTGCAGCATGCAGTCGACCGGTCACCACCTGATCTGGTAAGCAACTCGCATCATAGCTCTCATTAAGATTTTCACGTGTCTAGAATTGTTGCGCCGATTATAACTTCACAGGTTTGCAGAGATTGGAGACTGGTGGGAGGGGGGATGACAATGATGAAGATGGTGCAATTGATGGAATTATGGTGGGGAAAACCAGAGAACATTCATTCTAAGTGCCATTTTATCTACCACAAAATCCCACCTCTGATCCCTAGGATTGAATCCAGGCTTTTTTTGAGAGGCCATAGTGCTGCCCAATTAGAAGTGTGAATATGAGACAACATTTAAAACAGAGATAGTATTACTCAATACTATCAAGTAATGAAACCAAGAAGTTGTTTTACAAGGCAGCTCCCACTATGACTTCACAAATGAGGTGTGTGTAAATAAAGCATTAATGAATGCTTAAAAAAGAATAACTATTTCAGCAGATATTTTGCCATGCAATACATATCATACATTTATATAATTTAAGTTGGGTGTTTTGTCATAAATACGGTAGCTGGCATTTCGATATGTAGAAATCATTCAGCAATAATGTGGTAATACACAAGTTTTTTGTAACTATTTGTGCTTCCAAGGCCAGCGCTTAACCGAGTTACCCAGATTGACAAAACATTCCCAAAGATACACAGTACATATGGAGAATTTTCTGTTTATGAAATGCTTTAAGTTAGTTTGCAATGAAAAGAGCATTGTGTCCTAATTTATTTATTTGGTATTACAGCAGGAAATAGTGTTTGAACACAACACTAATACACATCCAAAATCAAACTATGGATCCCAAACTATTATCATTACATCACATTCAACATTGAAATAGGTATCAGACATAACCTTAGAGCATGAGTTCTCATGTTCGTTTTACGATATTAGTGTGCAATCCACAAAAACAAACTTTTCGAAATACAGTCCCTAATTCGAACACATTTCAACACTAAATAGCACAAACACACATTTTAACACCTTAACATACTAAGTATAGTTTATATTTAAGGTTAGCTTGTTTTCGCTATATATATTTCAATTCTTCATTAAAACCAATGTTGTGACTTTCGATACATAACCTGTCTTCTACCTTACTAGGCTTTCAGGTCATGTTCCAGTTTTAAACATCGGATGCGCGTTATTTGGTACTCAATATTAAATAAGGTATCACTATAAACTCGTACATTTACACAATTGCTCGTTGATGCGAAAAATCAGCTTTATTTTTATATTTTCGGCATTGCTATTTTATCAGCTGACTTCCATCTTAGTTTAGTTTCAAGCCTCAGCAATCAGCATGGCAGAGGTCGCGCTATTCGCTCTGGAAGCGTGGTGTTCGTTTACCTTCGGGAGAGCTATCTGCAAGCGCTTGTGGAATGGCCTAGGTGGTTGTTGCCAACGGTGCAAATAGAAAACAGGCTGTAGGCATAACATGTAGCCAACCCATGCACACTATGTAGAGCGAGCCATTGTAGTTGTATACATAGACTGCACGCGTACTGTTATTTATCGTTGTTGCTATTATTATTATTATTATTATTATTATTATTATTATTATTATCGGAATCCAAATAAATCATTTGTGGAAACGTCCGTGTGTGTCATAACTCAAAAACGAAAAATCGAATAAATACCTAACTTGGTATTTAGTTTCAATATCTTCCAAAGATGCAACATGAATTCTTTTAACACAATCCCCCCACCCCAAATTCCCTTTACATGGAATATTTTTCGAAATTTTTTATGTTCTAAAAATGGCTGTAACGATTTTGATTAAAATACCAACATTAAAAATATTTATATGGCAAATAAAATGTATATCTCGAATTTTTGGGGAAGAGCCTATGAAGTCCTCTTCATTCGGAAAGAATTTTTTATAATCTTGTATAACTGGTTGAGGCTGTCTGCTCAAATGCTCAATGAGTAGTTCTTATCTGCAGGGTAACTAGGTTTACCACGTTGGAATGAAGACTACGATTTGCGTTGATTCACAGTTTATTGACGATTCATTTTACAAACAAGAATGTTCTCGGAGCAAGGCTAACTGAGAGCTTTACGGGAATAGTGGCGTAAACTTATTTTCCCGTTCACTAAATAAAAGCAAAACTCGCTCCCGATTATCACGGCGATATATAAAATACTTAAATGCTCCCGGAATATTAGTATCTTTAACTTACGCTCACATCTCGAGCACGTGCTCGTGGGAGCGTCGATGAATGTATGTCTACTCGCCGAAGTCAACAAAATACTAGAGAACGGGCTTCACGTTTCTCTCCAATTTATACAAATTTTTACCCACGCGCTACGGGGTTTACAGTTAGGTTCCAACCCAGCCAGTAGACGCTATACAGGGCTTGGCTCTCTTTTGTATAGGGGGTGATGACCTTGCCAAGGGTGTCCAAGAGCTTGACTTACCCCTTCCGAATTCACGGAAATCTGCAGTTAGCCTCGCTCAGAATCTAAATTATATTATAAGCAATGAAATACTGCTTCATATGCTCCATTCATGGAATCACTTCTTCATACTTGGAAAGGGATTCTATGAATGTACTGCCCCAAAACAAAATAACAGGAATACAAAGAACATACAAATCACACTACAATGAAATCACTAGCAACCAATACATTATATGAGGGAAAGATAAAACCATTGTTGTATGAAAGAAATACTCTTTTAGCACTATATAACTAAGTAAATGATCTGAAATATTTCAATAAAGGAAGCATATTATTTGCAATTTATCGCTGAGATTTCTTCCAGTTTCTCGGGCCAAGCATTACACACAACTCTTTTTGTTAATTGCACTACACTGACACTGTAGGAGAACGATTTTACCTTATTTCACCATTCCTTATTGTTACACTAGCGGCTTAAGTGCATAATTTACATAAGCACTATTCACTTCACTGATCACTCGACCTGTGACGTCACACTGTTCACTACACAGTATATGCTCATAAAAAATTAATAACACATACTCACACCATACATATACATATATACATACATTCTCATTACATCTGTTATTCCAATTAACATCATTGCTATTTTATTTACTGTAATTATTACATTTTTTTGTTTTGTTTAATAAGCAAATGCCCCATTGGCCAGAAGATAGTGGTTCCCATACATTTTAAGAAGCAAACGCATCAGTCAACTGTAATTTATCTTCATAAAAAATATTTCCTTTTTTGTTCAATAAAAGGAAGTATACTTTAGAGCTTAAGATTACTCGCTACCTTCACCGTATATATATATAGATTTTTTTTATTTGCAGGAATTCATGATTATTTCAGGGCTTTTGTAGGGTTTCATTTGGTTCTGATAGGGCTGTGCTCCCACCCCAAATTGATTCGAGTTACCGCTTCGCGCGTTCTCTCGATTTAAATGACTTCTTGTGTCATGGCCTGCATTTTCTCTATAATTCCTGCTAATTGGTCTCTGTATATCAAACGCAGTTAGGAGATCGATAACCTCAGCAAAATTAGTAGGCTTTGCTACAACAAGATGGTTCCTGATATGGTCCGGGAAGTGATTAGCTACTAAACAAATCAGTTCCCTGTCCGAGATTGGCGGGTCTAAAAGCTTACGTTTGCGTCCCATCATTAAAAAATAGTCTACCATACCTATTTCTTTTCTGCTATCATATGCTCCATTTGAAAGCTCTAACCTAATTGCGTTTTGGTGCGCAGATCCCCAATATCTAGCAAGAAACAATTGCCTAAAGGTTTCAAAATTACTGCACCCCTCAAGAGTTAACTTTAGCCAATGCATCGCACGTCCTTTTAAACTTTTCCTGACCAAAATCATTTTCATGTCTTCCGGGATTTGCTTTATCCTAAAATAATCTTCCAATTCCTGCACAAATTGTCTTGGGTTGTCCCCCTGTTCCTCTAAAAACGTGGGCGATACCAGTTCATTCATAAGATGGGTCGGCCACAAATTACCGGAAGGGACACTACCTGCTGCCACAATAGTGCACCTGTTTTGCGTAGGGCTGGTTCCGCTGAAAGTTTGAGAGGGTGAGGTGTTTGTGACGACACACTCTTCAACTCTCTCAGCTGTGTCAGCGTTATTGTTAATTGTACAGTTTGTACCCTTAACCAAGCAAGTTATTGTTTGCTGTAATGCAACAATTTCTTTACCTGTTTCCTGCTGATTTGCATTCAGGGCTTGTATTGTAGTTTTAATTAAATTAACTTCCGCCATTTGCGCGGAATTCTCACTCTCAACATTTAATTTAATTGCTGATAACTCCTGTTGCATTCTTTCTTCTAAAATCTCCTGCTTTTTCATCATAAGTGCCTGCCCTGAATTCACATCAGCGTTCACCTTCTCTTGAAACTTAAAACTATCATTTTTAAATTCACTTATTTCTGCATGCACATTACTCTGTAGGTGCTCAACATCCTTCCTCACGCTACCTATCTCTTCATTGAGGCTGTTCTGCACTTCTCGTATATTAGCTATTTTCTTTTCTAAAAGTTCCTGCCCTTTTTCTAACTTTCCTAATGCTGTACTCAAATTTTGCTGTGTTTCCTCTAGTTTCTCTTCTACCTTTTTGCTGAATTCTAAACTAATTTTGTTCTGGGTTTGTTCTAATCTTTCACCTAATTCACTATGGCTTTTCTGTAACTTTCCTTCCATTTTCCTGAACTCCTCGCGTAACATTCGTACTAAATTTAAGGTCACATCTGGCATGCTACTATTACAATTTACACTAGTTTCAACCTCAGATGAGTCCTCAACTAATTCTATTTGCCTATCAGCCTCCATTTTAGTTAATTTCCTACTCCTAAGTAACATGAGATGTATAAAGTATTACAAATTACAGTTACTTACAAAACATCTCCATAACTATTACACTCACAGATACGTTGTCTTCTTTCTTCAGTTCGTCCCCACGTGCTCGTATTCGATCCGGGAGTCGCCTTCCTCTTGTCTGGAACCGTAGTCCTTCCGGTGTGGTTACCACGTGCTCATTCCAGCTCTTGGAGGTTGCCTTCCTCTGCTTCGAACTGTGGTCCTCGTGCTTGCATATCCGTAGTGGTTCCTAGCGTCGTGGCCCCTCGATGGCGCGCCAAATAATTTGATGCTGTCTGCTCAAATGCCCAATGAGTAGCTCTTATCTGCAGGGTAACTAGGTTTACCACGTTGGAATGAAGACTACGATTTGCGTTGATTCACAGTTTATTGACGATTCATTTTACAAACAAGAATGTTCTCGGAGCAAGGCTAACTGAGAGCTTTACGGGAATAGTGGCGAAAACTTATTTTCCCGTTCACTAAATAAAAGCAAAACTCGCTCCCGATTATCACGGCGATATATAAAATACTTAAATGCTCCCGGAATATTAGTATCTTTAACTTACGCTCACATCTCGAGCACGTGCTCGTGGGAGCGTCGATAATGTATGTCTAATCGCCGAAGTCAACAAAATACTAGAGAACGGGCTTCACGTTTCTCTCCAATTTATACAAATTTTTACCCACGCGCTACGGGGTTTACAGTTAGGTTCCAACCCAGCCAGTAGACGCTATACAGGGCTTGGCTCTCTTTTGTATAGGGGGTGATGACCTTGCCAAGGGTGTCCAAGAGCTTGACTTACCCCTTCCGAATTCACGGAAATCTGCAGTTAGCCTCGCTCAGAATCTAAATTATATTATAAGCAATGAAATACTGCTCCATGGTACACGTTAAGCGATAGAGGAAAACGTACTACACCAAAATGTAAATCTCTTTAAAACATACAATATATTTAAAATAAGCTTTATTGTGGCATGAGCCGTTTCTGAGATATCCGTTATTAAATGTTCGAATTGTTCATTTTTAAAGGTTTCAATTATTCATTTTTTGGTCATTCTCTTAAAGTCCTTTCAACATTCAGTTGTATCTCGTGATGTCATAGAAACAATGGAATTTTAAGGCAGCGTATAGCGTCCAGTTCTTAAACATTTGACTATCGCTGTTGTCTTTGTATCTGTAACGAAATGTGTAATGTAGCTATTTCTGTAAAGTCTTTTTTTTCATTAAAATGCAGCAGACAGAAAAACAGCTCGATTAAGAATAATTTATGTACCTACTAATAAACGATAGAGGGTAGATAAAGTCATGTGAGTGAATCAATTATAATTTTATTATTCTTTTTTATATAAGGAGTCGAAAGCAAATTAACTTTCTGCGCTACCAAGCTGCAAAGAATGACATTATTAAGGTATCTTGAGCTACTAAATTTGTGCTTTTCAGCAAGTCCTTTTTTCAATCTATACAGAGAAAGAAATACTAAATGAATAAATTGTCGGGTAAAGCAGCTGTAATATAGAATGATTTTCAGACTTAAAACACCCCTAAGGCTGTTATAAAAGTATGCATATTTTCAAGCATTTATAATACACTTTTAATGATAGGGGAAGTGACATAACCTGGAATATTATCACAAGTGCTAGCACAAGGAAAGTATTGGTTTGCCCTAAATTGTGCATCTTTCCTGCATTTTAGAGCATTTCATAGCTTCCTATATACTTAGGGCGGTACAAAATTCAATCAGAATGAACGACAGTTCACAGGCTATTTCCAGAAAATTCAAAATGCATGCTTTATTTGAATTCACCAGCACAAACACACTAACACTCCGAACTTCACACACTCGCAATCAAACACAATTCACTATCACAAACACAATCACACTCCAAAGCTCACACACTCGCAATCAAACACTACAACTCACTAGCACAAACACACACACAACTCCAAAGCTCACACCCACACAGTCACACACTACAACTGACCAGCAAAAACACACACTACGCAGTCACACACTACAACTCACTAGCACAAAACACACTCACACTTAAAAGTTTACACACACACCCGCAGTCACACACTACAACTTACTAGCACAAATACACTCACACTCCAAGGCTCACACACCCGCAGTCACACACTACAACTCACCAGCACAAACACACTAACACTCCAAACCTCACACACCCGCAGTCACACGCTACAACTTACTAGCACAAACACACTCACTCCAAAGCTCCCACACCTGCAGTCACACACTACAACTTAATAGCACAAACACACTCCCACTCCAAAGCTCACACACCCACAGTCACACACTACAACTCACTAGCACAAACACACTCACACTCCAAATCTCGCACACCCGCAGTCACACACTACAACTTACTACCACAAACACACTCACACTCCAAGGCTCACACACCCGCAGTCACACACTACAACTCACCAGCACAAACACACTCACACTCCAGAGCTCACACACCCGCAGCCACAATCTACAACTCACTAGCACAAACAGATTCACACTCCACATCTCGCACACCCGCAGTCACACACTACAACTTACTAGCGCAAACACACTCACACTCCAAAGCCCACACACACACAGTCACACACTACAACTCACTAGCACAAACACACTCACACTCCAAAGCTCACACACCCACAGTCACACACTACAACACACTAGCACAAACACACTCACACTCCAAATCTCGCACACCCGCAGTCACACACTACAACTTACTACCACAAACACACTCACACTCCAAGGCTCACACACCCGCAGTCCCACACTACAACTCACCAGCACAAACACACTCACACTCCAGAGCTCACACACCCGCAGCCACAATCAACAACTCACTAGCACAAACAGATTCACACTCCACATCTCGCACACCCGCAGTCACACACTACAACTTACTAGCGCAAACACACTCACACTCCAAGGCCCACACACCCACAGTCACACACTACAACTCACTAGCACAAACACACTCACACCCCAAATCTCCAACACCCGCAGTCACACACTACAACTTAATACCACAAACACACTCACACTCCAAGGCTCACACATTCGCAGCCACAATCCACAACTCACTAGCACAAACACATTCACACTTCAAATCTCGCACACCCACAGTCACACACTACAACTCCCCAGCACAAACACACACTCGCAGTCACACACTACAACACACTAGCACAAAAAACACTCACACTTCAAAGTTTACACACACTACAACTTACTAGCACAAACACAATCACACTCCAAGGCTCAAGAACCCGCAGTCACAACACTACAACACACTAGCACAAACACACTCACACTCCAAAGCTGACACACCTGCAGCCACAAACACACTCACACTCCAAGGCTCACACACCCGCAGTCACACACTACAACTTACCAGCACAAACACACTCACACTCCAAAGCTCACACACCTGCAGCCACAAACACACTCACACTCCAAGGCTCACACACACGAAGCGACACACCACAACTCACCAGCACAAACACACTCACACTCCAAAGCTCACACACTCGCAGCCACAATCTACAACTCACTAGCTAAACCACATTCACACTCCAAATCTCGCACATCCGCAGTCACACACTACAACGTACTAGCACAAACACACTCACACTCCATATCTCCCACACCCGCAGTCACACCCTACAACTTACTAGCACAAACACACTCACACTCCATATCTCCCACACCCGCAGTCACACACTACAACTTACTACCAAAAACACACCCACACTCCAAGGCTCACACACCCGCAGCCAAAAATCCACAACTCACTAGCACAAACACATTCACACTCCAAATCTCGCACACCCGCAGTCACACACTAACACTCACCAGCACAAACACACACACTCGCAGTCACACACTACAACACACTAGCACAAAACACACTCACACTTCAAAGTTTACACACACACGCAGTCACACACTACAACTTACTAGCACAAACACACTCACACTCCAAGGCTCACACACCCGCAGTCACACACTACAAATCACCAGCACAAACACACTCACACTCCAAAGCTCACACACCCGAAGCAACAATCTACAACTCACTAGCACAAACACATTCACACTCCAAATCTCGCACACCCGCAGTCACACACTACAACTTACTAGAATAAACACACTCAATCCAAAGATCGCAAACCCGCAGTCACACACTACAATTTAATAGCACAAACACACTCACACTCCAAAGCCCACACACCCACAGTCACACACTACAACTCACTAGCACAAACGCACTCACACTCCAAATCTCCCACACCCGCAGTCACACACTACAACTTACTAATACAAACACACTCACACTCCAAGGCTCACACACCCGCAGTCACACACTACAACTCACCAGCACAAACACACTCACACTCCAGAGCTCACACACCCGCAGCCACAATCTACAACTCACTAGCACAAACAGATTCACACTCCACATCTCGCACACCCGCAGTCACACACTACAACTTACTAGCGCAAACACACTCACACTCCAAAGCCCACAAACCCACAGTCACACACTACAACTCACTAGCACAAACACACTCACACTCCAAAGCTCACACACCCACAGTCACACACTACAACTCACTAGCACAAACACACTCACACTCCAAATCTCGCACACCCGCAGTCACATACTACAACTTACTACCACAAACACACTCACACTCCAAGGCTCACACACCCGCAGTCCCACACTACAACTCACCAGCACAAACACACTCACACTCCAGAGCTCACACACCCGCAGCCACAATCTACAACTCACTAGCACAAACAGATTCACACTCCACATCTCGCACACCCGCAGTCACACACTACAACTTACTAGCGCAAACACACTCACACTCAAAAGCCCACACACCCACAGTCACACACTACAACTCACTAGCACAAACACACTCACACTCCAAATCTCCAACACCCGCAGTCACACACTACAACTTAATACCACAAACACACTCACACTCCAAGGCTCACACATCCGCAGCCACAATCCACAACTCACTAGCACAAACACATTCACACTTCAAATCTCGCACACCCACAGTCACACACTACAACTCCCCAGCACAAACTCACACTCGCAGTCACACACTACAACACACTAGCACAAAAAACACTCACACTTCAAAGTTTACACACACTACAACTTATTAGCACAAACACAATCAGACTCCAAGGCTAAAGAACCCGCAGTCACAACACTACAACACACTAGCACAAACACACTCACAATCCAAAGCTGACACACCTGCAGCCACAAACACACTCACACTCCAAGGCTCACACACCCGCAGCCACACACTACAACTTACCAGCACAAACACACTCACACTCCAAAGCTCACACACCTGCAGCCACAAACACACTCACACTCCAAGGCTCACACACACGAAGTCACACACCACAACTCACCAGCACAAACACACTCACACTCCAAAGCTCACACACTCGCAGCCACAATCTACAACTCACTAGCTAAACCACATTCACACTCCAAATCTCGCACATCCGCAGTCACACACTACAACTTACTAGCACAAACACACTCACACTCCATATCTCCCACACCCGCAGTCACACCCTACAACTTACTAGCACAAACACACTCACACTCCATATCTCCCACACCCGCAGTCACACACTACAACTTACTACCAAAAACACACCCACACTCCAAGGCTCACACACCCGCAGCCACAATCCACAACTCACTAGCACAAACACATTCACACTCCAAATCTCGCACACCCGCAGTCACACACTACAACTCACCAGCACAAACACACACACTCGCAGTCACACACTACAACACACTAGCACAAAACACACTCACACTTCAAAGTTTACACACACACGCAGTCACACACTACAACTTACTAGCACAAACACACTCACACTCCAAGGCTCACACACCCGCAGTCACACACTACAAATCACCAGCACAAACACACTCACACTCCAAAGCTCACACACCCGAAGCAACAATCTACAACTCACTAGCACAAACACATTCACACTCCAAATCTCGCACACCCGCAGTCACACACTACAACTTACTAGAATAAACACACTCAATCCAAAGATCGCAAACCCGCAGTCACACACTACAATTTAATAGCACAAACACACTCACACTCCAAAGCCCACACACCCACAGTCACACACTACAACTCACTAGCACAAACGCTTTCACACTCCAAATCTCCCACACCCGCAGTCACACACTACAACATTACTACCACAAACACACTCACACTCCAAAGCTCACACGCTCGCAATCAAACACTACAACCCAGCAGCACAAACACACACAACTCCAAAGCTCACACAAACATAGTCACACTACAACTCACTAGCACAAAACACACTCACAATTCAAAGTTTACACACACACACCCGCAGTCACACACTACGTCTTACTAGCATAAACACACTCACACTCCAAGGCTCACACACCCGCAGTCACACACTACAACTTACTACCACAAAAACACTCACACTCCAAGGCCCACACACCCGCAGTCACACACTACGACTCACCAGCACAAACACAATCACACTCCAAAGCTCACACACCCGCAGCCACAATCTACAACTCACTAGCACAAACACATTCACACTTCAAATCTCGCACACCCGCAGTCACACACTACAACTTACTAGCACAAACACACTCAATCCAAAGCTCGCACACCCGCAGTCACACACTACAACTTAATAGCACAAACACACTCACACTCCAAAGCCCACACACCCACAGTCACACACTACAACTCAATAGCACAAACACACTCACACTCCATACCTCGCACACCCGCAGTCACACACTACAACTTGCTACCACAAACACACTCATACTCCAAGGCTCACACACCCGCAGCCACAATCCACAACTCACTAGCACAAACGCATTCAAACTCCAAATCTCGCACACCCGCAGTCACACACTACAACTTACTAGCACAAACACACTCAATCCAAAGCTCGCATACCCGCAGTCACTCACTACAACTTAATAGCACAAACACACTCACACTCCACGGCCCACACACCCACAGTCACAAACTAAAACTCAATAACACAAAAACACTCACACTCCATATCTCCCACACCCGCAGTCACACACTACAACTTACTACCACAAACACACTCATACTCCAAGGCTCACACACCAGCAGCCACAATCCACAACTCACTAGCACAAACGCATTCACACTCCAAATCTCGCACACCCGCAGTCAAACACTACAACTCACCAGCACAAACACACACACTCGCAGTCACACACTACAACTCACTAGCACAAAACACACTCACACTTCAAAGTTTACACACACACACCCGTAGTCACAATCTGCAACATACTAGCACAAACACACTCACATTCCAAGGCTCACACACCCGCAGTACACACTACAACTCACCAGCACAAACACACTCACACTCCAAAGCTCACACACCCGCAACCACAATCTACAACTTACTAGCACAAACACACTCACACTCCATATCTCCCACACCCGCAGGCACACACTACAACTTACTAGCACAAACACACTCACACTCCATATCTCCCACACCCGCAGTCACACACTACAACTTACTACCACAAACACACTCATACTCCAAGGCTCACACACCCGCAGCCACAATCCACAACTCACTAGCACAAACGCATTCACACTCCAAATCTCGCACACCCGCAGTCACACACTACAACTCACCAGCACAAACACACACACTCGCAGTCACACACTACAACACACTAGCACAAAACACACTCACACTTCAAAGTTTACACACACACGCAGTCACACACTACAACTTACTAGCACAAACACACTCACACTCCAAGGCTCACACACCGGCAGTCACACACTACAACTCACCGGCACAAACACACTCACACTCCAAAGCTCACACACCCGAAGCCACAATCTACAACTCACTAGCACAAACACATTCACACTCCAAATCTCGCACACCCGCAGTCACACACTACAACTTACTAGAACAAACACACTGAATCCAAAGCTCGCAAACCCGCAGTCACACACTACAATTTAATAGCACAAACACACTCACACTCCAAAGCCCACACACCCACAGTCACACACTACAACTCACTAGCACAAACACACTCACACTCCAAAGGTCACTAACTCGCAATCAAACACTACAACTCAGCAGCACAAACACACACAACTCCAAAGCTCACACCCACACAGTCACACACTACAACTCACCAGCACAAACACACTCACACTCCAAAGCTCACACACCCGCAGTCACAAACTACAACTTACAAGCACAAACACACTCAATCCAAAGCTCGCAAACCCGCAGTCACACACTACAATCTAATAGCACAAACACACTCACACTCCAAATCTCCCACACCCGCAATCACACACTACAACTTACTACCACAAACAATCTCACACTCCCAAGCTCACACACTCGCAATCAAACACCACAACTCAGCAGCACAAACACACACAACTCCAAAGCTCACACCCACACAGTCACACACTACAACTCACCAGCACAAAACACACTCACACTTCAAAGTTTACACACACACCCGCAGTCACACACTACAACTTACTAGCACAAACACACTCACACTCCAAGGCTCACACACCCGCAGTCACACACTACAACTTACTACCACAAACACACTCACACTCCAAGGCCCACACACCCGCAGGCACACACTACGACTCACCAGCACAAACACAATCACACTCCAAAGCTCACACATTTGCAGCCACAATATTCAACTCTCTAGCACAAACACATTCACACTCCAAATCTCGCACACCCGCAGTCACACACTACAACTTACCAGCACAAACACACTCAATCCAAAGCTCGCACACCCGCAGTCACACACTACAACTTAATAACACAAACACACTCACACTCCAAAGCCCACACACCCACAGTCACACATTACAACTCACTAGCACAAACACACTCTCACTCCAAATCTTCCACACCCGCCATCACACACTACAACTTACTACCACAAACACACTCACTCTCCAAGCCTCACACACCCGCAGCCACAATCCACAGCTCACTAGCACAAACACATTCACACTTCAAATCTCGCACACCCGCAGTCACACACTACAACTCACCAGCACAAACACACTCACACTCCAAACCTCACACACAAGCAATCACACGCTACAACTTACTAGCACAAAAACGCTCACTCCAAAGCTCCCACACCCGTAGTCACACACTACAACTTAATAGCACAAACACACTCACACTCCAAAGCCCACACACCCACAGTCACACACTACAACTCAATAGCACAAACACACTCACACTCCATATCTCCCACACCCGCAGTCACACACTACAACTTACTACCACAAACACACTCATACTCCAAGGCTCACACACCCGCAGCCACAATCCAAACTCACTAGCACAAACGCATTCACACTCCAAATCTCGCACACCCGCAGTCACACACTACAACTTACTAGCACAAACACACTCAATCCAAAGCTCGCATACCCGCAGTCACTCACTACAATTTAATAGCACAAACACACTCACACTCCACGGCCCACACACCCACAGTCACAAACTAAAACTCAATAACACAAAAACACTCACACTCCATATCTCCCACAACCGCAGTCACACACTACAACTTACTACCACAAACACACTCATACTCCAAGGCTCACACACCCGCAGCCACAATCCACAACTCACTAGCACAAACGCATTCACACTCCAAATCTCGCACACCCGCAGTCAAACACTACAACTCACCAGCACAAACACACACACTCGCAGTCACACACTACAACTCACTAGCACAAAACACACTCACACTTCAAAGTTTAAACACACACACACCCGCAGTCACACACTACAACACACTAGCACAAAACACACTCACACTTCAAAGTTTACACACACACGCAGTCACACACTACAACTTACTACCACAAACACACTCACACTCCAAGGCTCACACACCCGCAGTCACACACTACAACTCACCAGCACAAACACACTCACACTCCAGAGCTCACACAACCCGCAGCCACAATCTACAACTCACTAGCAAAAACAGATTCACACTCCACATCTCGCACACCCGCAGTCACACACTACAACTTACTAGCGCAAACACACTCACACTCCAAAGCCCACACACCCACAGTCACACACTACAACTCACTAGCACAAACACACTCACACTCCAAAGCTCACACACCCACAGTCACACACTACAACTCACTAGCACAAACACACTCACACTCCAAATCTCGCACACCCGCAGTCACACACTACAACTTACTACCACAAACACACTCACACTCCAAGGCTCACACACCCGCAGTCCCACACTACAACTCACCAGCACAAACACACTCACACTCCAGAGCTCACACACCCGCAGCCACAATCTACAACTCACTAGCACAAACAGATTCACACTCCACATCTCGCACACCCGCAGTCACACACTACAACTTACTAGCGCAAACACACTCACACTCCAAAGCCCACACACCCACAGTCACACACTACAACTCACTAGCACAAACACACTCACACTCCAAATCTCCAACACCCGCAGTCACACACTACAACTTAATACCACAAACACACTCACACTCCAAGGCTCACACATCCGCAGCCACAATCCACAACTCACTAGCACAAACACATTCACACTTCAAATCTCGCACACCCACAGTCACACACTACAACTCCCCAGCACAAACACACACGCGCAGTCACACACTACAACACACTAGCACAAAAAACACTCACACTTCAAAGTTTACACACACTACAACTTACTAGCACAAACACAATCAGACTCCAAGGCTCAAGAACCCGCAGTCACAACACTACAACACACTAGCACAAACACACTCACACTCCAAAGCTGACACACCTGCAGCCACAAACACACTCACACTCCAAGGCTCACACACCCGCAGTCACACACTACAACTTACCAGCACAAACACACTCACACGCCAAAGCTCACACACCTGCAGCCACAAACACACTCACACTCCAAGGCTCACACACACGAAGTCACACACCACAACTCACCAGCACAAACACACTCACACTCCAAACCTCACACACTCGCAGCCACAATCTACAACTCACTAGCTAAACCACATTCACACTCCAAATCTCGCACATCCGCAGTCACACACTACAACTTACTAGCACAAACACACTCACACTCCATATCTCCCACACCCGCAGTCACACCCTACAACTTACTAGCACAAACACACTCACACTCCATATCTCCCACACCCGCAGTCACACACTACAACTTACTACCAAAAACACACCCACACTCCAAGGCTCACACACCCGCAGCCACAATCCACAACTCACTAGCACAACCACATTCACACTCCAAATCTCGCACACCCGCAGTCACACACTACAACTCACCAGCACAAACACACACACTCGCAGTCACACACTACAACACACTAGCACAAAACACACTCACACTTCAAAGTTTACACACACGCAGTCACACACTACAACTTACTAGCACAAACACACTCACACTCCAAGGCTCACACACCCGCAGTCACACACTACAAATCACCAGCACAAACACACTCACACTCCAAAGCTCACACACCTGAAGCAACAATCTACAACTCACTAGCACAAACACATTCACACTCCAAATCTCGCACACCCGCAGTCACACACTACAACTTACTAGAATAAACACACTCAATACAAAGATCGCAAACCCGCAGTCACACACTACAATTTAATAGCACAAACACACTCACACTCCAAAGCCCACACACCCACAGTCACACACTACAACTCACTAGCACAAACGCTTTCACACTCCAAATCTCCCACACCCGCAGTCACACACTACAACATTACTACCACAAACACACTCACACTCCAAAGCTCACACGCTCGCAATCAAACACTACAACCCAGCAGCACAAACACACACAACTCCAAAGCTCACACAAACATAGTCACACTACAACTCACTAGCACAAAACACACTCACACTTCAAAGTTTACAAACACACACCCGCAGTCACACACTATGTCTTACTAGCATAAACACACTCACACTCCAAGGTTCACACACCCGCAGTCACACACTACAACTTCCTACCACAAACACAATCACACTCCAAAGCTCACACACCCGCAGCCACAATCTACAACTCACTAGCACAAACACATTCACACTTCAAATCTCGCACACCCGCAGTCACACACTACAACTTACTAGCACAAACACACTCAATCCAAAGCTCGCACACCCGCAGTCACACACTACAACTTAATAGCTCAAACACACTCACACTCCAAAGCCCACACACCCACAGTCACACACTACAACTCAATAGCACAAACACACTCACACTCCATATCTCCCACACCCGCAATCACACACTACAACTTACTACCACAAACACACTCATACTCCAAGGCTCACACACCCGCAGCCACAATCCACAACTCACTAGCACAAACGCATTCACACTCCAAATCTCGCACACCCGCAGTCACACACTACAACTTACTAGCACAAACACACTCAATCCAAAGCTCGCATACCCGCAGTCACTCACTACAACTTAATAGCACAAACACACTCACACTCCACGGCCCACACACCCACAGTCACAAACTAAAACTCAATAACACAAAAACACTCACACTCCATATCTCCCACACCCGCAGTCACACACTACAACTTACTAACACAAACACACTCATACTCCAAGGCTCACACACCAGCAGCCACAATCCACAACTCACTAGCACAAACGCATTCACACTCCAAATCTCGCACACCCGCAGTCAAACACTACAACTCACCAGCACAAACACACACACTCGCAGTCACACACTACAACTCACTAGCACAAAACACACTCACACTTCAAAGTTTACACACACACACCCGCAGTCACACACTGCAACATACTAGCACAAACACACTCACATTCCAAGGCTCACACACCCGCAGTACACACTACAACTCAACAGCACAAACACACTCACACTCCAAAGCTCACACACCCGCAGCCACAATAACCAACTTACTAGCACAAACACACTCACACTCCATATCTACCACACCCGCAGGCACTCACTACAACTTACTAGCACAAACACACTCACACTCCATATCTCCCACACCCGCAGCCACAATCCACAACTCACTAGCACAAACGCATTCACACTCCAAAGCCCACACACCCACAGTCACACACTACAACTCAATAGCACAAACACACTCACACTCCATATCTCCCACACCCGCAATCACACACTACAACTTACTACCACAAACACACTCATACTCCAAGGCTCACACACCCGCAGCCACAATCCACAACTCACTAGCACAAACGCATTCACACTCCAAATCTCGCACACCCGCAGTCACACACTACAACTTACTAGCACAAACACACTCAATCCAAAGCTCGCATACCCGCAGTCACTCACTACAACTTAATAGCACAAACACACTCACACTCCACGGCCCACACACCCACAGTCACAAACTAAAACTCAATAACACAAAAACACTCACACTCCATATCTCCCACACCCGCAGTCACACACTACAACTTACTAACACAAACACACTCATACTCCAAGGCTCACACACCAGCAGCCACAATCCACAACTCACTAGCACAAACGCATTCACACTCCAAATCTCGCACACCCGCAGTCAAACACTACAACTCACCAGCACAAACACACATACTCGCAGTCACACACTACAACTCACTAGCACAAAACACACTCACACTTCAAAGTTTACACACACACACCCGCAGTCACACACTGCAACATACTAGCACAAACACACTCACATTCCAAGGCTCACACACCCGCAGTACACACTACAACTCAACAGCACAAACACACTCACACTCCAAAGCTCACACACCCGCAGCCACAATAACCAACTTACTAGCACAAACACACTCACACTCCATATCTACCACACCCGCAGGCACTCACTACAACTTACTACCACAAACACACTCATACTCCAAGGCTCACACACCCGCAGCCACAATCCACAACTCACTAGCACAAACGCATTCACACTCCAAATCTCGCACACCCGCAGTCACACACTACAACTCACCAGCACAAACACACACACTCGCAGTCACAAACTACAACACACTAGCACAAAACACACTCACACTTCAAAGTTTACACACACACGCAGTCACACACTACAACTTACTAGCACAAACACACTCACACTCCAAGGCTCACACACCGGCAGTCACACACTACAACTCACCAGCACAAACACACTCACACTCCAAAGCTCACACACCCGAAGCCACAATCTACAACTCACTAGCACAAACACATTCACACTCCAAATCTCGCACACCCGCAGTCACACACTACAACTTACTAGCACAAACACACTGAATCCAAAGCTCGCAAACCCGCAGTCACACACTACAATTTAATAGCACAAACACACTCACACTCCAAAGCTTACACACCCACAGTCACACACTACAACTCACTAGCACAAACACACTCACACTCCAAAGGTCACTAACTCGCAATCAAACACTACAACTCAGCAGCACAAACACACACAACTCCAAAGCTCACACCCACACAGTCAAACACTACAACTCACCAGCACAAACACACTCACACTCCAAAGCTCACACACCCGCAGTCACACACTACAACTTACAAGCACAAACACACTCAATCCAAAGCTCGCAAACCCGCAGTCACACACTACAATCTAATAGCACAAACACACTCACACTCCAAATCTCCCACACCCGCAATCACACACTACAACTTACTACCACAAACACACTCACACTCCCAAGCTCACACACTCGCAATCAAACACCACAACTCAGCAGCACAAACACACACAACTCCAAAGCTCACACCCACACAGTCACACACTACAACTCACCAGCACAAAACACACTCACACTTCAAAGTTTACACACACACCCGCAGTCACACACTAACACTTACTATCACAAACACACTCACACTCCAAGGCTCACACACCCGCAGTCACACACTACAACTTACTACCACAAACACACTCACACTCCAAGGCCCACACACCCGCAGTCACACACTACTACTCACCAGCACAAACACAATCACACTCCAAAGCTCACACATTTGCAGCCACAATATTCAACTCTCTAGCACAAACACATTCACACTCCAAATCTCGCACACCCGCAGTCACACACTACAAATTACCAGCACAAACACACTCAATCCAAAGCTCGCACACCCGCAGTCACACACTACAACTTAATAACACAAACACACTCACACTCCAAAGCCCACACACCCACAGTCACACATTACAACTCACTAGCACAAACACACTCTCACTCCAAATCTTCCACACCCGCCATCACACACTACAACTTACTACCACAAACACACTCACTCTCCAAGCCTCACACACCCGCAGCCACAATCCACAGCTCACTAGCACAAACACATTCACACTTCAAATCTCGCACACCCGCAGTCACACACTACAACTCACCAGCACAAACACGCTCACACTCCAAACCTCACACACAAGCAATCACACGCTACAACTTACTAGCACAAACACGCTCACTCCAAAGCTCCCACACCCGCAGTCACACACTACAACTTAATAGCACAAACACACTCACACTCCAAAGCCCACACACCCACAGTCACACACTACAACTCAATAGCACAAACACACTCACACACCATATCTCCCACACCCGCAGTCACACACTACAACTTACTACCACAAACACACTCATACTCCAAGGCTCACACACCCGCAGCCACAATCCAAACTCACTAGCACAAACGCATTCACACTCCAAATCGCGCACACCCGCAGTCACACACTACAACTTACTAGCACAAACACACTCAATCCAAAGCTCGCATACCCGCAGTCACTCACTACAATTTAATAGCACAAACACACTCACACTCCACGGCCCACACACCCACAGTCACAAACTAAAACTCAATAACACAAAAACACTCACACTCCATATCTCCCACAACCGCAGTCACACACTACAACTTACTACCACAAACACACTCATACTCCAAGGCTCACACACCCACAGCCACAATCCACAACTCACTAGCACAAACGCATTCACACTCCAAATCTCGCACACCCGCAGTCAAACACTACAACTCACCAGCACAAACACACACACTCGCAGTCACACACTACAACTCACTAGCACAAAACACACTCACACTTCAAAGTTTACACACACACACCCGCAGTCACACACTGCAACATACTAGCACAAACACACTCACATTCCAAGGCTGACACACCCGCAGTACACACTACAACTCACCAGCACAAACACACTCACACTCCAAAGCTCACACACCCGCAGCCACAATCTACAACTTACTAGCACAAACACACTCACACTCCATATCTCCCACACCCGCAGGCACACACTACAAATTACTAGCACAAACACACTCTCACTCCATATCTCCCACACCCGCAGTCACACACTACAACTTACTACCACAAACACACTCATACTCCAAGGCTCACACACCCGCAGCCACAATCCACAACTCACTAGCACAAACGCATTCACACTCCAATTCTCGCACACCCGCAGTCACACACTACAACTCACAAGCACAAACACACACACTCGCAGTCACACACTACAACACACTAGCACAAAACACACTCACACTTCAAAGTTTACACATACACGCAGTCACACACTACAACTTACTAGCACAAACACACTCACACTCCAAGGTTCACACACCCGCAGTCACACACTACAACTCACCAGCACAAACACACTCACACTCCAAAGCTCACACACCCGAAGCCACAATCTACAACTCACTAGCACAAACACATTCACACTCCAAATCTCGCACACCCGCAGTCACACACTACAATTTATAGCACAAACACACTCACACTCCAAAGCCCACACACCCACAGTCACACACTACAACTCACTAGCACAAACACACTCACACTCCAAAGGTCACACACTCGCAATCAAACACTACAACTCAGCAGCACAAACACACACAACTCCAAAGCTCAGACCCACACAGTCACACACTACAACTCACCAGCACAAACACACTCACACTCCAAAGCTCACACACCCGCAGTCACACACTACAACTTACAAGCACAAACACACTCAATCCAAAGCTCGCAAACCCGCAGTCACACACTACAATCTAATAGCACAAACACACTCACACTCCAAATCTCCCACACCCGCAATCACAAACTACAACTTACTACCCCAAACACACTCACACTCCCAAGCTCACACACTCGCAATCAAACACCACAACTCAGCAGCACAAACACACACAACTCCAAAGCTCACACCCATACAGTCACACACTACAACTCACCAGCACAAAACACACTCACACTTCAAAGTTTACACACACACCCGCAGTCACACACTACAACTTACTAGCACAAACACACTCACACTCCAAGGCTCACACACCCGCAGTCACACACTACAACTTACTACCACATACACACTCACACTCCAAGGCCCACACACCCGCAGTCACACACTACGACTCACCAGCACAAACACAATCACACTCCAAAGCTCACACATTTGCAGCCACAATATTCAACTCTCTAGCACAAACACATTCACACTCCAAATCTCGCACACCTGAAGTCACACACTACAACTTACCAGCACAAACACACTCAATCCAAAGCTCGCACACCCGCAGTTACACACTACAACTTAATAACACAAACACACTCACACTCCAAAGCCCACACACCCACAGTCACACATTACAACTCACTAGCACAAACACACTCTCACTCCAAATCTTCCACACCCGCCATCACACACTACAACTTACTACCACAGACACACTCACTCTCCAAGCCTCACACACCCGCAGCCACAATCCACAGCTCACTAGCACAAACACATTCACACTTCAAATCTCGCACACCCGCAGTCACACACTACAACTCACCAGCACAAACACACTCACACTCCAAACCTCACACACAAGCAATCACACGCTACAACTTACTAGCACAAACACGCTCACTCCAAAGCTCCCACACCCGTAGTCACACACTACAACTTAATAGCACAAACACACCCCCACTCCAAAGCTCACACACCCACAGTCACACACTACAACTCACTAGCACAAACACACTCAGACTCCAAATCTCGCACACCCGCAGTCACACACTACAACTTACTACCACCAACACACCCACACTTCAAGGCTCACACACCCGCAGTCACACACTACAACTCACCAGCACAAACACACTCACAATCCAAAGCACACACACCCGCAGCCACAATCTCCAACTCACTAGCACAAACACATTCTCACTCCAAATCTTGCACACCCGCAGGCACACACTACAACTTACTAGCACAAACACACTCACACTCCAAATCTCGCACACCCGCAGTCATACACTACAACTTACTAGCACAAACACACTTACACTCCAAAGCTCACACACTGCAACTAACCAGCACAAACACACTCCCACTCCAAATCTCACACACTCGCAATAACACACTAAAACTTACCAGCACAAAAACACTCACACTCCAAAGCTCACATAACCGCAGTCACAATCTTCAATTCACTAGCACAATCACACTCACACTCCAGAGCTCACACACCCGCAGCTAATATCTGCAACTTACTAGCACAAACACACGCACACTCCAAACCTCACACACCCGCCGTCACACGCTACAACTTACTAGCACAAACACACTGACTCTAAACCTCGCACACCCGCAGCCACACACTACAACTTACTGGCACATACACACTCACACTCCAAAGCTCACACACCTACAGTCTCACACTAAAACTTACTGGCAGAAGCACACTCACAATCCAAAGCTCGCACACCCGAAACCACACACTACAACTTACTAGCACAAACACACTCACACTCCAAAGCTTACCCACCCGCAGTTACACACTACAACTCACTAGCACAAACACACTCACACTCCAAATCTCGCACACCCGCAGTCACACACTACAACTTACTACCACAAACACACTCACACTCCAAGGCTCACACACCCGCAGTCACACACTACAACTCACCAGCACAAACACACTCACACTCCAGAGCTCACATACCCGCAGCCACAATCTACAACTCACTAGCACAAACAGATTCACACTCCAAATCTCGCACACCCGCAGTCACACACTACAACTTTCTAGCGCAAACACACTCACACTCCAAAGCCCACACACCCACAGTCACACACTACAACTCACTAGCACAAACACACTCACACTCCAAATCTCCAACACCCGCAGTCACACACTACAACTTAATACCACAAACACACTCACACCCCAAGGCTCACACATCCGCAGCCACAATCCACAACTCACTAGCACAAACACATTCACACTTCAAATCTCGCACACCCACAGTCACACACTACAACTCCCCAGCACAAACACACACTCGCAGTCACACACTACAACTCACCAGCACAAAAAATACTCACATTTCAAAGTTTACACACACTACAACTTACTAGCACAAACACACTCACACTCCAAGGCTCACACACCCGCAGTCACACACCACAACTCACCAGCACAAACACACTCACACTCCAAAGCTGACACACCTGCAGCCACAAACACACTCACACTCCAAGGCTCACACACCCGCAGTCACACACTACAAATTACTAGCACAAACACACTCACACTCCAAAGCTCACACACCTGCAGCCACAAACACACTCACACTCCAAAGCTCACACACACGAAGTCACACACCACAACTCACCAGCACAAACACACTCACACTCCAAAGCTCACACACTCGCAGCCACAATCTACAACTCACTAGCTAAACCACGTTCACACTCCAAATCTCGCACATCCGCAGTCACACACTACAACTTACTAGCACAAACACACTCACACTCCATATCTCCCACACCCGCAGGCACACACTACAACTTACTAGCACAAACACACTCACGCTCCATATCTCCCACACCCGCAGTCACACACTACAACTTACTACCACAAACACACCCACACTCCAAGGCTCACACACCCGCAGCCACAATCCACAACTCACTAGCACAAACACATTCACACTCCAAATCTCGCACACCCGCAGTCACACACTACAACTCACCAGCACAAACACACACACTCGCAGTCACACACTACAACACACTAGCACAAAACACACTCACACTTCAAAGTTTACACACACACGCAGTCACACACTACAACTTACTAGCACAAACACACTCACACTCCAAGGCTCACACACCGGCAGTCACACACTACAACTCACCGGCACAAACACACTCACACTCCAAAGCTCACACACCCGAAGCCACAATCTACAACTCACTAGCACAAACACATTCACACTCCAAATCTCGCACACCCGCAGTCACACACTACAACTTACTAGAACAAACACACTGAATCCAAAGCTCGCAAACCCGCAGTCACACACTACAATTTAATAGCACAAACACACTCACACTCCAAAGCCCACACACCCACAGTCACACACTACAACTCACTAGCACAAACACACTCACACTCCAAAGGTCACTAACTCGCAATCAAACACTACAACTCAGCAGCACAAACACACACAACTCCAAAGCTCACACCCACACAGTCACACACTACAACTCACCAGCACAAACACACTCACACTCCAAAGCTCACACACCCGCAGTCACAAACTACAACTTACAAGCACAAACACACTCAATCCAAAGCTCGCAAACCCGCAGTCACACACTACAATCTAATAGCACAAACACACTCACACTCCAAATCTCCCACACCCGCAATCACACACTACAACTTACTACCACAAACAATCTCACACTCCCAAGCTCACACACTCGCAATCAAACACCACAACTCAGCAGCACAAACACACACAACTCCAAAGCTCACACCCACACAGTCACACACTACAACTCACCAGCACAAAACACACTCACACTTCAAAGTTTACACACACACCCGCAGTCACACACTACAACTTACTAGCACAAACACACTCACACTCCAAGGCTCACACACCCGCAGTCACACACTACAACTTACTACCACAAACACACTCACACTCCAAGGCCCACACACCCGCAGTCACACACTACGACTCACCAGCACAAACACAATCACACTCCAAAGCTCACACATTTGCAGCCACAATATTCAACTCTCTAGCACAAACACATTCACACTCCAAATCTCGCACACCCGCAGTCACACACTACAACTTACCAGCACAAACACACTCAATCCAAAGCTCGCACACCCGCAGTCACACACTACAGCTTAATAACACAAACACACTCACACTCCAAAGCCCACACACCCACAGTCACACATTACAACTCACTAGCACAAACACACTCTCACTCCAAATCTTCCACACCCGCCATCACATACTACAACTTACTACCACAAACACACTCACTCTCCAAGCCTCACACACCCGCAGCCACAATCCACAGCTCACTAGCACAAACACATTCACACTTCAAATCTCGCACACCCGCAGTCACACACTACAACTCACCAGCACAAACACACTCACACTCCAAACCTCACACACAAGCAATCACACGCTACAACTTACTAGCACAAAAACGCTCACTCCAAAGCTCCCACACCCGTAGTCACACACTACAACTTAATAGCACAAACACACTCACACTCCAAAGCCCACACACCCACAGTCACACACTACAACTCAATAGCACAAACACACTCACACTCCATATCTCCCACACCCGCAGTCACACACTACAACTTACTACCACAAACACACTCATACTCCAAGGCTCACACACCCGCAGCCACAATCCAAACTCACTAGCACAAACGCATTCACACTCCAAATCTCGCACACCCGCAGTCACACACTACAACTTACTAGCACAAACACACTCAATCCAAAGCTCGCATACCCGCAGTCACTCACTACAATTTAATAGCACAAACACACTCACACTCCACGGCCCACACACCCACAGTCACAAACTAAAACTCAATAACACAAAAACACTCACACTCCATATCTCCCACAACCGCAGTCACACACTACAACTTACTACCACAAACACACTCATACTCCAAGGCTCACACACCCGCAGCCACAATCCACAACTCACTAGCACAAACGCATTCACACTCCAAATCTCGCACACCCGCAGTCAAACACTACAACTCACCAGCACAAACACACACACTCGCAGTCACACACTACAACTCACTAGCACAAAACACACTCACACTTCAAAGTTTACACACACACACCCGCAGTCACACACTACAACACACTAGCACAAAACACACTCACACTTCAAAGT
Source organism: Deroplatys truncata (assembly GCA_030765065.1). Classification (NCBI taxonomy): domain Eukaryota; kingdom Metazoa; phylum Arthropoda; class Insecta; order Mantodea; family Mantidae; genus Deroplatys; species Deroplatys truncata. The sequence continues at coordinate 377,286,651 of CM060990.1, forward strand.
TTACACACACACGCAGTCACACACTACAACTTACTACCACAAACACACTCACACTCCAAGGCTCACACACCCGCAGTCACACACTACAACTCACCAGCACAAACACACTCACACTCCAGAGCTCACACAACCCGCAGCCACAATCTACAACTCACTAGCACAAACAGATTCACACTCCACATCTCGCACACCCGCAGTCACACACTACAACTTACTAGCGCAAACACACTCACACTCCAAAGCCCACACACCCACAGTCACACACTACAACTCACTAGCACAAACACACTCACACTCCAAAGCTCACACACCCACAGTCACACACTACAACTCACTAGCACAAACACACTCACACTCCAAATCTCGCACACCCGCAGTCACACACTACAACTTACTACCACAAACACACTCACACTCCAAGGCTCACACACCCGCAGTCCCACACTACAACTCACCAGCACAAACATACTCACACTCCAGAGCTCACACACCCGCAGCCACAATCTACAACTCACTAGCACAAACAGATTCACACTCCACATCTCGCACACCCGCAGTCACACACTACAACTTACTAGCGCAAACACACTCACACTCCAAAGCCCACACACCCACAGTCACACACTACAACTCACTAGCACAAACACACTCACACTCCAAATCTCCAACACCCGCAGTCACACACTACAACTTAATACCACAAACACACTCACACTCCAAGGCTCACACATCCGCAGCCACAATCCACAACTCACTAGCACAAACACATTCACACTTCAAATCTCGCACACCCACAGTCACACACTACAACTCCCCAGCACAAACACACACGCGCAGTCACACACTACAACACACTAGCACAAAAAACACTCACACTTCAAAGTTTACACACACTACAACTTACTAGCACAAACACAATCAGACTCCAAGGCTCAAGAACCCGCAGTCACAACACTACAACACACTAGCACAAACACACTCACACTCCAAAGCTGACACACCTGCAGCCACAAACACACTCACACTCCAAGGCTCACACACCCGCAGTCACACACTACAACTTACCAGCACAAACACACTCACACGCCAAAGCTCACACACCTGCAGCCACAAACACACTCACACTCCAAGGCTCACACACACGAAGTCACACACCACAACTCACCAGCACAAACACACTCACACTCCAAACCTCACACACTCGCAGCCACAATCTACAACTCACTAGCTAAACCACATTCACACTCCAAATCTCGCACATCCGCAGTCACACACTACAACTTACTAGCACAAACACACTCACACTCCATATCTCCCACACCCGCAGTCACACCCTACAACTTACTAGCACAAACACACTCACACTCCATATCTCCCACACCCGCAGTCACACACTACAACTTACTACCAAAAACACACCCACACTCCAAGGCTCACACACCCGCAGCCACAATCCACAACTCACTAGCACAACCACATTCACACTCCAAATCTCGCACACCCGCAGTCACACACTACAACTCACCAGCACAAACACACACACTCGCAGTCACACACTACAACACACTAGCACAAAACACACTCACACTTCAAAGTTTACACACACGCAGTCACACACTACAACTTACTAGCACAAACACACTCACACTCCAAGGCTCACACACCCGCAGTCACACACTACAAATCACCAGCACAAACACACTCACACTCCAAAGCTCACACACCCGAAGCAACAATCTACAACTCACTAGCACAAACACATTCACACTCCAAATCTCGCACACCCGCAGTCACACACTACAACTTACTAGAATAAACACACTCAATACAAAGATCGCAAACCCGCAGTCACACACTACAATTTAATAGCACAAACACACTCACACTCCAAAGCCCACACACCCACAGTCACACACTACAACTCACTAGCACAAACGTTTTCACACTCCAAATCTCCCACACCCGCAGTCACACACTACAACATTACTACCACAAACACACTCACACTCCAAAGCTCACACGCTCGCAATCAAACACTACAACCCAGCAGCACAAACACACACAACTCCAAAGCTCACACAAACATAGTCACACTACAACTCACTAGCACAAAACACACTCACACTTTAAAGTTTACAAACACACACCCGCAGTCACACACTATGTCTTACTAGCATAAACACACTCACACTCCAAGGTTCACACACCCGCAGTCACACACTACAACTTCCTACCACAAACACACTCACACTCCAAGGCCCACACACCCGCAGTCACACACTACGACTCACCAGCACAAACACAATCACACTCCAAAGCTCACACACCCGCAGCCACAATCTACAACTCACTAGCACAAACACATTCACACTTCAAATCTCGCACACCCGCAGTCACACACTACAACTTACTAGCACAAACACACTCAATCCAAAGCTCGCACACCCGCAGTCACACACTACAACTTAATAGCTCAAACACACTCACACTCCAAAGCCCACACACCCACAGTCACACACTACAACTCAATAGCACAAACACACTCACACTCCATATCTCCCACACCCGCAATCACACACTACAACTTACTACCACAAACACACTCATACTCCAAGGCTCACACACCCGCAGCCACAATCCACAACTCACTAGCACAAACGCATTCACACTCCAAATCTCGCACACCCGCAGTCACACACTACAACTTACTAGCACAAACACACTCAATCCAAAGCTCGCATACCCGCAGTCACTCACTACAACTTAATAGCACAAACACACTCACACTCCACGGCCCACACACCCACAGTCACAAACTAAAACTCAATAACACAAAAACACTCACACTCCATATCTCCCACACCCGCAGTCACACACTACAACTTACTAACACAAACACACTCATACTCCAAGGCTCACACACCAGCAGCCACAATCCACAACTCACTAGCACAAACGCATTCACACTCCAAATCTCGCACACCCGCAGTCAAACACTACAACTCACCAGCACAAACACACACACTCGCAGTCACACACTACAACTCACTACCACAAAACACACTCACACTTCAAAGTTTACACACACACACCCGCAGTCACACACTGCAACATACTAGCACAAACACACTCACATTCCAAGGCTCACACACCCGCAGTACACACTACAACTCAACAGCACAAACACACTCACACTCCAAAGCTCACACACCCGCAGCCACAATAACCAACTTACTAGCACAAACACACTCACACTCCATATCTACCACACCCGCAGGCACTCACTACAACTTACTAGCACAAACACACTCACACTCCATATCTCCCACACCCGCAGTCACACACTACAACTTACTACCACAAACACACTCATACTCCAAGGCTCACACACCCGCAGCCACAATCCACAACTCACTAGCACAAACGCATTCACACTCCAAATCTCGCACACCCGCAGTCACACACTACAACTCACCAGCACAAACACACACACTCGCAGTCACAAACTACAACACACTAGCACAAAACACACTCACACTTCAAAGTTTACACACACACGCAGTCACACACTACAACTTACTAGCACAAACACACTCACACTCCAAGGCTCACACACCGGCAGTCACACACTACAACTCACCAGCACAAACACACTCACACTCCAAAGCTCACACACCCGAAGCCACAATCTACAACTCACTAGCACAAACACATTCAACTCCAAATCTCGCACACCCGCAGTCACACACTACAACTTACTAGCACAAACACACTGAATCCAAAGCTCGCAAACCCGCAGTTACACACTACAATTTAATAGCACAAACACACTCACACTCCAAAGCTTACACACCCACAGTCACACACTACAACTCACTAGCACAAACACACTCACACTCCAAAGGTCACTAACTCGCAATCAAACACTACAACTCAGCAGCACAAACACACACAACTCCAAAGCTCACACCCACACAGTCAAACACTACAACTCACCAGCACAAACACACTCACACTCCAAAGCTCACACACCCGCAGTCACACACTACAACTTACAAGCACAAACACACTCAATCCAAAGCTCGCAAACCCGCAGTCACACACTACAATCTAATAGCACAAACACACTCACACTCCAAATCTCCCACACCCGCAATCACACACTACAACTTACTACCACAAACACACTCACACTCCCAAGCTCACACACTCGCAATCAAACACCACAACTCAGCAGCACAAACACACACAACTCCAAAGCTCACACCCACACAGTCACACACTACAACTCACCAGCACAAAACACACTCACACTTCAAAGTTTACACACACACCCGCAGTCACACACTAACACTTACTATCACAAACACACTCACACTCCAAGGCTCACACACCCGCAGTCACACACTACAACTTACTACCACAAACACACTCACACTCCAAGGCCCACACACCCGCAGTCACACACTACTACTCACCAGCACAAACACAATCACACTCCAAAGCTCACACATTTGCAGCCACAATATTCAACTCTCTAGCACAAACACATTCACACTCCAAATCTCGCACACCCGCAGTCACACACTACAAATTACCAGCACAAACACACTCAATCCAAAGCTCGCACACCCGCAGTCACACACTACAACTTAATAACACAAACACACTCACACTCCAAAGCCCACACACCCACAGTCACACATTACAACTCACTAGCACAAACACACTCTCACTCCAAATCTTCCACACCCGCCATCACACACTACAACTTACTACCACAAACACACTCACTCTCCAAGCCTCACACACCCGCAGCCACAATCCACAGCTCACTAGCACAAACACATTCACACTTCAAATCTCGCACACCCGCAGTCACACACTACAACTCACCAGCACAAACACGCTCACACTCCAAACCTCACACACAAGCAATCACACGCTACAACTTACTAGCACAAACACGCTCACTCCAAAGCTCCCACACCCGCAGTCACACACTACAACTTAATAGCACAAACACACTCACACTCCAAAGCCCACACACCCACAGTCACACACTACAACTCAATAGCACAAACACACTCACACACCATATCTCCCACACCCGCAGTCACACACTACAACTTACTACCACAAACACACTCATACTCCAAGGCTCACACACCCGCAGCCACAATCCAAACTCACTAGCACAAACGCATTCACACTCCAAATCGCGCACACCCGCAGTCACACACTACAACTTACTAGCACAAACACACTCAATCCAAAGCTCGCATACCCGCAGTCACTCACTACAATTTAATAGCACAAACACACTCACACTCCACGGCCCACACACCCACAGTCACAAACTAAAACTCAATAACACAAAAACACTCACACTCCATATCTCCCACAACCGCAGTCACACACTACAACTTACTACCACAAACACACTCATACTCCAAGGCTCACACACCCGCAGCCACAATCCACAACTCACTAGCACAAACGCATTCACACTCCAAATCTCGCACACCCGCAGTCAAACACTACAACTCACCAGCACAAACACACACACTCGCAGTCACACACTACAACTCACTAGCACAAAACACACTCACACTTCAAAGTTTACACACACACACCCGCAGTCACACACTGCAACATACTAGCACAAACACACTCACATTCCAAGGCTGACACACCCGCAGTACACACTACAACTCACCAGCACAAACACACTCACACTCCAAAGCTCACACACCCGCAGCCACAATCTACAACTTACTAGCACAAACACACTCACACTCCATATCTCCCACACCCGCAGGCACACACTACAAATTACTAGCACAAACACACTCTCACTCCATATCTCCCACACCCGCAGTCACACACTACAACTTACTACCACAAACACACTCATACTCCAAGGCTCACACACCCGCAGCCACAATCCACAACTCACTAGCACAAACGCATTCACACTCCAATTCTCGCACACCCGCAGTCACACACTACAACTCACAAGCACAAACACACACACTCGCAGTCACACACTACAACACACTAGCACAAAACACACTCACACTTCAAAGTTTACACATACACGCAGTCACACACTACAACTTACTAGCACAAACACACTCACACTCCAAGGTTCACACACCCGCAGTCACACACTACAACTCACCAGCACAAACACACTCACACTCCAAAGCTCACACACCCGAAGCCACAATCTACAACTCACTAGCACAAACACATTCACACTCCAAATCTCGCACACCCGCAGTCACACACTACAATTTATAGCACAAACACACTCACACTCCAAAGCCCACACACCCACAGTCACACACTACAACTCACTAGCACAAACACACTCACACTCCAAAGGTCACACACTCGCAATCAAACACTACAACTCAGCAGCACAAACACACACAACTCCAAAGCTCAGACCCACACAGTCACACACTACAACTCACCAGCACAAACACACTCACACTCCAAAGCTCACACACCCGCAGTCACACACTACAACTTACAAGCACAAACACACTCAATCCAAAGCTCGCAAACCCGCAGTCACACACTACAATCTAATAGCACAAACACACTCACACTCCAAATCTCCCACACCCGCAATCACAAACTACAACTTACTACCCCAAACACACTCACACTCCCAAGCTCACACACTCGCAATCAAACACCACAACTCAGCAGCACAAACACACACAACTCCAAAGCTCACACCCATACAGTCACACACTACAACTCACCAGCACAAAACACACTCACACTTCAAAGTTTACACACACACCCGCAGTCACACACTACAACTTACTAGCACAAACACACTCACACTCCAAGGCTCACACACCCGCAGTCACACACTACAACTTACTACCACATACACACTCACACTCCAAGGCCCACACACCCGCAGTCACACACTACGACTCACCAGCACAAACACAATCACACTCCAAAGCTCACACATTTGCAGCCACAATATTCAACTCTCTAGCACAAACACATTCACACTCCAAATCTCGCACACCTGAAGTCACACACTACAACTTACCAGCACAAACACACTCAATCCAAAGCTCGCACACCCGCAGTTACACACTACAACTTAATAACACAAACACACTCACACTCCAAAGCCCACACACCCACAGTCACACATTACAACTCACTAGCACAAACACACTCTCACTCCAAATCTTCCACACCCGCCATCACACACTACAACTTACTACCACAGACACACTCACTCTCCAAGCCTCACACACCCGCAGCCACAATCCACAGCTCACTAGCACAAACACATTCACACTTCAAATCTCGCACACCCGCAGTCACACACCTCAACTCACCAGCACAAACACACTCACACTCCAAACCTCACACACAAGCAATCACACGCTACAACTTACTAGCACAAACACGCTCACTCCAAAGCTCCCACACCCGTAGTCACACACTACAACTTAATAGCACAAACACACCCCCACTCCAAAGCTCACACACCCACAGTCACACACTACAACTCACTAGCACAAACACACTCAGACTCCAAATCTCGCACACCCGCAGTCACACACTACAACTTACTACCACCAACACACCCACACTTCAAGGCTCACACACCCGCAGTCACACACTACAACTCACCAGCACAAACACACTCACAATCCAAAGCACACACACCCGCAGCCACAATCTACAACTCACTAGCACAAACACATTCTCACTCCAAATCTTGCACACCCGCAGGCACACACTACAACTTACTAGCACAAACACACTCACACTCCAAATCTCGCACACCCGCAGTCATACACTACAACTTACTAGCACAAACACACTTACACTCCAAAGCTCACACACTGCAACTAACCAGCACAAACACACTCCCACTCCAAATCTCACACACTCGCAATAACACACTACAACTTACCAGCACAAAAACACTCACACTCCAAAGCTCACATAACCGCAGTCACAATCTTCAATTCACTAGCACAATCACACTCACACTCCAGAGCTCACACACCCGCAGCTAATATCTGCAACTTACTAGCACAAACACACGCACACTCCAAACCTCACACACCCGCCGTCACACGCTACAACTTACTAGCACAAACACACTGACTCTAAACCTCGCACACCCGCAGCCACACACTACAACTTACTGGCACATACACACTCACACTCCAAAGCTCACACACCTACAGTCTCACACTAAAACTTACTGGCAGAAGCACACTCACAATCCAAAGCTCGCACACCCGAAACCACACACTACAACTTACTAGCACAAACACACTCACACTCCAAAGCTTACCCACCCGCAGTTACACACTACAACTCACTAGCACAAACACACTCACACTCCAAATCTCGCACACCCGCAGTCACACACTACAACTCACCAGCACAAACACACTCACACTCCAGAGCTCACATACCCGCAGCCACAATCTACAACTCACTAGCACAAACAGATTCACACTCCAAATCTCGCACACCCGCAGTCACACACTACAACTTTCTAGCGCAAACACACTCACACTCCAAAGCCCACACACCCACAGTCACACACTACAACTCACTAGCACAAACACACTCACACTCCAAATCTCCAACACCCGCAGTCACACACTACAACTTAATACCACAAACACACTCACACCCCAAGGCTCACACATCCGCAGCCACAATCCACAACTCACTAGCACAAACACATTCACACTTCAAATCTCGCACACCCACAGTCACACACTACAACTCCCCAGCACAAACACACACTCGCAGTCACACACTACAACTCACCAGCACAAAAAATACTCACATTTCAAAGTTTACACACACTACAACTTACTAGCACAAACACACTCACACTCCAAGGCTCACACACCCGCAGTCACACACCACAACTCACCAGCACAAACACACTCACACTCCAAAGCTGACACACCTGCAGCCACAAACACACTCACACTCCAAGGCTCACACACCCGCAGTCACACACTACAAATTACTAGCACAAACACACTCACACTCCAAAGCTCACACACCTGCAGCCACAAACACACTCACACTCCAAAGCTCACACACACGAAGTCACACACCACAACTCACCAGCACAAACACACTCACACTCCAAAGCTCACACACTCGCAGCCACAATCTACAACTCACTAGCTAAACCACGTTCACACTCCAAATCTCGCACATCCGCAGTCACACACTACAACTTACTAGCACAAACACACTCACACTCCATATCTCCCACACCCGCAGGCACACACTACAACTTACTAGCACAAACACACTCACGCTCCATATCTCCCACACCCGCAGTCACACACTACAACTTACTACCACAAACACACCCACACTCCAAGGCTCACACACCCGCAGCCACAATCCACAACTCACTAGCACAAACACATTCACACTCCAAATCTCGCACACCCGCAGTCACACACTACAACTCACCAGCACAAACACACACACTCGCAGTCCCACACTACAACACACTAGCACAAAACACACTCACACTTCAAAGTTTACACACACACGCAGTTACACACTACAACTTACTAGCACAAACACACTCACACTCCAAGGCTCACACACCCGCAGTCACACACTACAACTCACCAGCACAAACACACTCACACTCCAAAGCTCACACGCCCGAAGCCACAATCTACAACTTACTAGCACAAACACACTCTATCCAAAGCTCGCAAACCCGCAGTCACACACTTCAATTTAATAGCACAAACACACTCACACTCCAAAGCCCACACACCCACAGTCACACACTACAACTCACTAGCACAAACGCACTCACACTCCAAATCTCCCACACCCGCAGTCACACACTACAACATTACTACCACAAACACACTCACACTCCAAAGCTCACAGCTCGCAATCAAACACTACAACCCAGCAGCACAAACACACACAACTCCAAAGCTCACACCCACACAGACACACACTACAACTCACTAGCACAAAACACACTCACACTTCAAAGTTTACACACACACCCGCAGTCACACACTACGACTTACTAGCATAAACACACTCACACTCCAAGGCTCACACACCCGCACTCACACACTACAACTTACTACCACAAACACACTCACACTCCAAGGCCCACACACCCGCAGTCACACACTACTACTCACCAGCACAAACACAATCACACTCCAAAGCTCACACATTTGCAGCCACAATATTCAACTCTCTAGCACAAACACATTCACACTCCAAATCTCGCACACCCGCAGTCACACACTACAAATTACCAGCACAAACACACTCAATCCAAAGCTCGCACACCCGCAGTCACACACTACAACTTAATAACACAAACACACTCACACTCCAAAGCCCACACACCCACAGTCACACATTACAACTCACTAGCACAAACACACTCTCACTCCAAATCTTCCACACCCGCCATCACACACTACAACTTACTACCACAAACACACTCACTCTCCAAGCCTCACACACCCGCAGCCACAATCCACAGCTCACTAGCACAAACACATTCACACTTCAAATCTCGCACACCCGCAGTCACACACTACAACTCACCAGCACAAACACGCTCACACTCCAAACCTCACACACAAGCAATCACACGCTACAACTTACTAGCACAAACACGCTCACTCCAAAGCTCCCACACCCGCAGTCACACACTACAACTTAATAGCACAAACACACTCACACTCCAAAGCCCACACACCCACAGTCACACACTACAACTCAATAGCACAAACACACTCACACACCATATCTCCCACACCCGCAGTCACACACTACAACTTACTACCACAAACACACTCATACTCCAAGGCTCACACACCCGCAGCCACAATCCAAACTCACTAGCACAAACGCATTCACACTCCAAATCGCGCACACCCGCAGTCACACACTACAACTTACTAGCACAAACACACTCAATCCAAAGCTCGCATACCCGCAGTCACTCACTACAATTTAATAGCACAAACACACTCACACTCCACGGCCCACACACCCACAGTCACAAACTAAAACGCAATAACACAAAAACACTCACACTCCATATCTCCCACAACCGCAGTCACACACTACAACTTACTACCACAAACACACTCATACTCCAAGGCTCACACACCCGCAGCCACAATCCACAACTCACTAGCACAAACGCATTCACACTCCAAATCTCGCACACCCGCAGTCAAACACTACAACTCACCAGCACAAACACACACACTCGCAGTCACACACTACAACTCACTAGCACAAAACACACTCACACTTCAAAGTTTACACACACACACCCGCAGTCACACACTGCAACATACTAGCACAAACACACTCACATTCCAAGGCTGACACACCCGCAGTACACACTACAACTCACCAGCACAAACACACTCACACTCCAAAGCTCACACACCCGCAGCCACAATCTACAACTTACTAGCACAAACACACTCACACTCCATATCTCCCACACCCGCAGGCACACACTACAAATTACTAGCACAAACACACTCTCACTCCATATCTCCCACACCCGCAGTCACACACTACAACTTACTACCACAAACACACTCATACTCCAAGGCTCACACACCCGCAGCCACAATCCACAACTCACTAGCACAAACGCATTCACACTCCAATTCTCGCACACCCGCAGTCACACACTACAACTCACAAGCACAAACACACACACTCGCAGTCACACACTACAACACACTAGCACAAAACACACTCACACTTCAAAGTTTACACATACACGCAGTCGCACACTACAACTTACTAGCACAAACACACTCACACTCCAAGGTTCACACACCCGCAGTCACACACTACAACTCACCAGCACAAACACACTCACACTCCAAAGCTCACACACCCGAAGCCACAATCTACAACTCACTAGCACAAACACATTCACACTCCAAATCTCGCACACCCGCAGTCACACACTACAATTTATAGCACAAACACACTCACACTCCAAAGCCCACACACCCACAGTCACACACTACAACTCACTAGCACAAACACACTCACACTCCAAAGGTCACACACTCGCAATCAAACACTACAACTCAGCAGCACAAACACACACAACTCCAAAGCTCAGACCCACACAGTCACACACTACAACTCACCAGCACAAACACACTCACACTCCAAAGCTCACACACCCGCAGTCACACACTACAACTTACAAGCACAAACACACTCAATCCAAAGCTCGCAAACCCGCAGTCACACACTACAATCTAATAGCACAAACACACTCACACTCCAAATCTCCCACACCCGCAATCACAAACTACAACTTACTACCCCAAACACACTAACACTCCCAAGCTCACACACTCGCAATCAAACACCACAACTCAGCAGCACAAACACACACAACTCCAAAGCTCACACCCATACAGTCACACACTACAACTCACCAGCACAAAACACACTCACACTTCAAAGTTTACACACACACCCGCAGTCACACACTACAACTTACTAGCACAAACACACTCACACTCCAAGGCTCACACACCCGCAGTCACACACTACAACTTACTACCACATACACACTCACACTCCAAGGCCCACACACCCGCAGTCACACACTACGACTCACCAGCACAAACACAATCACACTCCAAAGCTCACACATTTGCAGCCACAATATTCAACTCTCTAGCACAAACACATTCACACTCCAAATCTCGCACACCTGAAGTCACACACTACAACTTACCAGCACAAACACACTCAATCCAAAGCTCGCACACCCGCAGTTACACACTACAACTTAATAACACAAACACACTCACACTCCAAAGCCCACACACCCACAGTCACACATTACAACTCACTAGCACAAACACACTCTCACTCCAAATCTTCCACACCCGCCATCACACACTACAACTTACTACCACAGACACACTCACTCTCCAAGCCTCACACACCCGCAGCCACAATCCACAGCTCACTAGCACAAACACATTCACACTTCAAATCTCGCACACCCGCAGTCACACACTACAACTCACCAGCACAAACACACTCACACTCCAAACCTCACACACAAGCAATCACACGCTACAACTTACTAGCACAAACACGCTCACTCCAAAGCTCCCACACCCGTAGTCACACACTACAACTTAATAGCACAAACACACCCCCACTCCAAAGCTCACACACCCACAGTCACACACTACAACTCACTAGCACAAACACACTCAGACTCCAAATCTCGCACACCCGCAGTCACACACTACAACTTACTACCACCAACACACCCACACTTCAAGGCTCACACACCCGCAGTCACACACTACAACTCACCAGCACAAACACACTCACAATCCAAAGCACACACACCCGCAGCCACAATCTACAACTCACTAGCACAAACACATTCTCACTCCAAATCTTGCACACCCGCAGGCACACACTACAACTTACTAGCACAAACACACTCACACTCCAAATCTCGCACACCCGCAGTCATACACTACAACTTACTAGCACAAACACACTTACACTCCAAAGCTCACACACTGCAACTAACCAGCACAAACACACTCCCACTCCAAATCTCACACACTCGCAATAACACACTACAACTTACCAGCACAAAAACACTCACACTCCAAAGCTCACATAACCGCAGTCACAATCTTCAATTCACTAGCACAATCACGCTCACACTCCAGAGCTCACACACCCGCAGCTAATATCTGCAACTTACTAGCACAAACACACGCACACTCCAAACCTCACACACCCGCCGTCACACGCTACAACTTACTAGCACAAACACACTGACTCTAAACCTCGCACACCCGCAGCCACACACTACAACTTACTGGCACATACACACTCACACTCCAAAGCTCACACACCTACAGTCTCACACTAAAACTTACTGGCAGAAGCACACTCACAATCCAAAGCTCGCACACCCGAAACCACACACTACAACTTACTAGCACAAACACACTCACACTCCAAAGCTTACCCACCCGCAGTTACACACTACAACTCACTAGCACAAACACACTCACACTCCAAATCTCGCACACCCGCAGTCACACACTACAACTTACTACCACAAACACACTCACACTCCAAGGCTCACACACCCGCAGTCACACACTACAACTCACCAGCACAAACACACTCACACTCCAGAGCTCACATACCCGCAGCCACAATCTACAACTCACTAGCACAAACAGATTCACACTCCAAATCTCGCACACCCGCAGTCACACACTACAACTTTCTAGCGCAAACACACTCACACTCCAAAGCCCACACACCCACAGTCACACACTACAACTCACTAGCACAAACACACTCACACTCCAAATCTCCAACACCCGCAGTCACACACTACAACTTAATACCACAAACACACTCACACCCCAAGGCTCACACATCCGCAGCCACAATCCACAACTCACTAGCACAAACACATTCACACTTCAAATCTCGCACACCCACAGTCACACACTACAACTCCCCAGCACAAACACACACTCGCAGTCACACACTACAACTCACCAGCACAAAAAATACTCACATTTCAAACTTTACACACACTACAACTTACTAGCACAAACACACTCACACTCCAAGGCTCACACTACCGCAGTCACACACCACAACTCACCAGCACAAACACACTCACACTCCAAAGCTGACACACCTGCAGCCACAAACACACTCACACTCCAAGGCTAACACACCCGCAGTCACACACTACAAATTACTAGCACAAACACACTCACACTCCAAAGCTCACACACCTGCAGCCACAAACACACTCACACTCCAAAGCTCACACACACGAAGTCACACACCACAACTCACCAGCACAAACACACTCACACTCCAAAGCTCACACACTCGCAGCCACAATCTACAACTCACTAGCTAAACCACGTTCACACTCCAAATCTCGCACATCCGCAGTCACACACTACAACTTACTAGCACAAACACACTCACACTCCATATCTCCCACACCCGCAGGCACACACTACAACTTACTAGCACAAACACACTCACGCTCCATATCTCCCACACCCGCAGTCACACACTACAACTTACTACCACAAACACACCCACACTCCAAGGCTCACACACCCGCAGCCACAATCCACAACTCACTAGCACAAACACATTCACACTCCAAATCTCGCACACCCGCAGTCACACACTACAACTCACCAGCACAAACACACACACTCGCAGTCCCACACTACAACACACTAGCACAAAACACACTCACACTTCAAAGTTTACACACACACGCAGTTACACACTACAACTTACTAGCACAAACACACTCACACTTCAAGGCTCACACACCCGCAGTCACACACTACAACTCACCAGCACAAACACACTCACACTCCAAAGCTCACACGCCCGAAGCCACAATCTACAACTTACTAGCACAAACACACTCTATCCAAAGCTCGCAAACCCGCAGTCACACACTTCAATTTAATAGCACAAACACACTCACACTCCAAAGCCCACACACCCACAGTCACACACTACAACTCACTAGCACAAACGCACTCACACTCCAAATCTCCCACACCCGCAGTCACACACTACAACATTACTACCACAAACACACTCACACTCCAAAGCTCACAGCTCGCAATCAAACACTACAACCCAGCAGCACAAACACACACAACTCCAAAGCTCACACCCACACAGACACACACTACAACTCACTAGCACAAAACACACTCACACTTCAAAGTTTACACACACACCCGCAGTCACACACTACGACTTACTAGCATAAACACACTCACACTCCAAGGCTCACACACCCGCACTCACACACTACAACTTACTACCACAAACACACTCACACTCCAAGGCCCACACACCCGCAGTCACACACTACGACTCACCAGCACAAACACAATCACACTCCAAAGCTCACACACCCGCAGCCACAATCTAAAACTCACTAGCACAAACACATTCACACTTTAAATCTCGCACACCCGCAGTCACACACTACAACTTACTAGCACAAACACACTCAATCCAAAGCTCGCACACCCGCAGTCACACACTACAACTTAATAGCACAAACACACTCACACTCCAAAGCCCACACACCCACAGTCACACACTACAACTCAATAGCACAAACACACTCACACTCCATATCTCCCACACCCGCAGTCACACACTACAACTTACTACCACAAACACACTCATACTCCAAAGCTTACACACCCTCAGCCACAATCTAAAACTCACTAGCACAAACACATTCACACTTTAAATCTCGCACACCCGCAGTCACACACTACAACTTACTAGCACAAACACACTCAATCCAAAGCTCGCACACCCGCAGTCACACACTACAACTTACTAGCACAAACACACTCAATCCAAAGCTCGCATACCCGCAGTCACTCACTACAACTTAATAGCACAAACACACTCACACTCCACGGCCCACGCACCCACAGTCACAAACTACAACTCAATAACACAAAAACACCTACACTCCATATCTCCCACACCCTCAGTAACACACTACAACTTACTACCACAAACACACTCATAGTCCAAGGCTCACACACCCGCAGCCACAATCCACAACTCACTAGCACAAACGCATTCACACTCCAAATCTCGCACACCCGCAGTCACACACTACAACTCACCAGCACAAACACACACACTCGCAGTCACACACTACAACACACTAGCACAAAACACACTCACACTTCAAAGTTTACACACACACGCAGTCACACACTACAACTTACTAGCACAAACACACTCACACTCCAAGGTTCACACACCCGCAGTCACACACTACAACTCACCAGCACAAACACACTCACACTCCAAAGCTCACACACCCGAAGCCACAATCTACAACTCACTAGCACAAACACATTCACACTCCTAATCTCGCACACCCGCAGTCACACACTACAACTTACTAGCACAAACACACTGAATCCAAAGCTCGCAAACCCGCAGTCACACACTACAATTTATAGCACAAACACACTCACACTCCAAAGCCCACACACCCACAGTCACACACTACAACTCACTAGCACAAACACACTCACACTCCAAAGGTCACACACTCGCAATCAAACACTACAACTCAGCAGCACAAACACACACAACTCCAAAGCTCAGACCCACACAGTCACACACTACAACTCACCAGCACAAACACACTCACACTCCAAAGCTCACACACCCGCAGTCACACACTACAACTTACAAGCACAAACACACTCAATCCAAAGCTCGCAAACCCGCAGTCACACACTACAATCTAATAGCACAAACACACTCACACTCCAAATCTCCCACACCCGCAATCACACACTACAACTTACTACCCCAAACACACTCACACTCCCAAGCTCACACACTCGCAATCAAACACCACAACTCAGCAGCACAAACACACACAACTCCAAAGCTCACACCCACACAGTCACACACTACAACTCACCAGCACAAAACACACTCACACTTCAAAGTTTACACACACACCCGCAGTCACACACTACAACTTACTAGCACAAACACACTCACACTCCAAGGCTCACACACCCGCAGTCACACACTACAACTTACTGCCACATACACACTCACACTCCAAGGCCCACACACCCGCAGTCACACACTACGACTCACCAGCACAAACACAATCACATTCCAAAGCTCACACATTTGCAGCCACAATATTCAACTCTCTAGCACAAACACATTCACACTCCAAATCTCGCACACCCGCAATCACACACTACAACTTACCAGCAAAAACACACTCAATCCAAAGCTCGCACACCCGCAGTTACACACTACAACTTAATAACACAAACACACTCACACTCCAAAGCCCACACACCCACAGTCACACATTACAACTCACTAGCACAAACACACTCTCACTCCAAATCTTCCACACCCGCCATCACACACTACAACTTACTACCACAGACACACTCACTCTCCAAGCCTCACACACCCGCAGCCACAATCCACAGCTCACTAGCACAAACACATTCACACTTCAAATCTCGCACACCCGCAGTCACACACTACAACTCACCAGCACAAACACACTCACACTCCAAACCTCACACACAAGCAATCACACGCTACAACTTACTAGCACAAACACGCTCACTCCAAAGCTCCCACACCCGTAGTCACACACTACAACTTAATAGCACAAACACACCCCCACTCCAAAGCTCACACACCCACAGTCACACACTACAACTCACTAGCACAAACACACTCAGACTCCAAATCTCGCACACCCGCAGTCACACACTACAACTTACTACCACCAACACACCCACACTTCAAGGCTCACACACCCGCAGTCACACACTACAACTCACCAGCACAAACACACTCACAATCCAAAGCACACACACCCGCAGCCACAATCTACAACTCCCTAGCACAAACACATTCTCACTCCAAATCTTGCACACCCGCAGGCACACACTACAACTTACTAGCACAAACACACTCACACTCCAAATCTCGCACACCCGCAGTCATACACTACAACTTACTAGCACAAACACACTTACACTCCAAAGCTCACACACTGCATTTAACCAGCACAAACACACTCCCACTCCAAATCTCACACACTCGCAATAACACACTACAACTTTCCAGCACAAAAACACTCACACTCCAAAGCTCACATAACCGCAGTCACAATCTTCAATTCACTAGCACAATCACACTCACACTCCAAAGCTCACACACCCGCAGCTAATATCTGCAACTTACTAGCACAAACACACGCACACTCCAAAACTCACACACCCGCAGTCACACGCTACAACTTACTAGCACAAACACACTCACACTCCAAGGCTCACACACCCGCAGTCACACACTACAAATTACCAGCACAAACACACTCACACTCCAAAGCTCACACACCTGCAGCCACAAACACACTCACACTCCAAGGCTCACACACACGAAGTCACACACCACAACTCACCAGCACAAACACACTCACACTCCAAAGCTCACACACTCGCAGCCACAATCTACAACTCACTAGCTAAACCACGTTCACACTCCAAATCTCGCACATCCGCAGTCACACACTACAACTTACTAGCACAAACACACTCACGCTCCATATCTCCCACACCTGCAGTCACACACTACAACTTACTACCACAAACACACCCACACTCCAAGGCTCACACACCCGCAGCCACAATCCACAACTCACTAGCACAAACACATTCACACTCCAAATCTCGCACACCCGCAGTCACACACTACAACTCACCAGCACAAACACACACACTCGCAGTCACACACTACAACACACTAGCACAAAACACACTCACACTTCAAAGTTTACACACACACGCAGTCACACACTACAACTTACTAGCACAAACACACTCACACTCCAAGGCTCACACACCCGCAGTCACACACTACAACTCACCAGCACAAACACACTCACACTCCAAAGCTCACACACCCGAAGCCACAATCTACAACTTACTAGCACAAACACACTCAATCCACAGCTCGCAAACCCGCAGTCACACACTACAATTTAATAGCACAAACACACTCACACTCCAAAGCCCACACACCCACAGTCACACACTACAACTCTCTAGCACAAACGCACTCACACTCCAAATCTCCCACACCCGCAGTCACACACTACAACATTACTACCACAAACACACTCACACTCCAAAGCTCACAGCTCGCAATCAAACACTACAACCCAGCAGCACAAACACACACAACTAAAAAGCTCACACCCACACAGACACACACTACAACTCACTAGCACAAAACACACTCACACTTCAAAGTTTACACACACACCCGCAGTCACACACTACGACTTACTAGCATAAACACACTCACACTCCAAGGCTCACACACCCGCAGTCACACACTACAACTTACTACCACAAACACACTCACACTCCAAGGCCCACACACCCGCAGTCACACACTACGACTCACCAGCACAAACACAATCACACTCCAAAGCTCACACACCCGCAGTCACACACTACAACTTACTACCACAAACACACTCATACTCCAAAGCTCACACACCCTCAGCCACAATCTAAAACTCACTAGCACAAACACATTCACACTTTAAATCTCGCACACCCGCAGTCACACACTACAACTTACTAGCACAAACACACTCAATCCAAAGCTCGCACACCCGCAGTCACACACTACAACTTAATAGCACAAACACACTCACACTCCAAAGCCCACACACCCACAGTCACACACTACAACTCAATAGCACAAACACACTCACACTCCATATCTCCCACACCCGCAGTCACACACTACAACTTACTACCACAAACACACTCATACTCCAAAGCTCACACACCCTCAGCCACAATCTAAAACTCACTAGCACAAACACATTCACACTTTAAATCTCGCACACCCGCAGTCACACACTACAACTTACTAGCACAAACACACTCAATCCAAAGCTCGCACACCCGCAGTCACACACTACAACTTAATAGCACAAACACACTCACACTCCACGGCCCACACACCCACAGTCACAAACTACAACTCAATAACACAAAAACACTCACACTCCATATCTCCCACACCCTCAGTAACACACTACAACTTACTACCACAAACACACTCATAGTCCAAGGCTCACACACCCGCAGCCACAATCCACAACTCACTAGCACAAACGCATTCACACTCCAAATCTCGCACACCCGCAGTCACACACTACAACTCACCAGCACAAACACACACACTCGCAGGCACACACTACAACTCACTAGCACAAAACACACTCACACTTCAAAGTTTACACACACACCCGCAGTCACACTCTGCAACATACTAGCACAAACACACTCACACACCAAATCTCGCACATCCGCAGTCACACACTACAACTTACTAGCACAAACACACTCAATCCAAAGCTCGCAAACCCGCAGTTACACACTACAATTTAATAGCACAAACACACTCACACTCCGAAGCCCACACACCCACAGTCACACACTACAACTCAGTAGCACAAACACTATCACACTCCAAATCTCGCACACTCGCAGTCACACACTACAACTCGCCAGCACAAACACACACACTCGCAGTTACACACTACAACTCACTAGCACAAAACACATTCACACTTCAAAGTGTACACACACACCCGCAGTCACACACTACAACTTACTAGCACAAACACACTCACACTCCAAGGCTCACACACCCGCAGTCACACACTACAACTCACCAGAAAAAACACACTCACACTCCAAAGCTCACACACCCGCAGCCACAATCTACAACTCACTAGCACAAACACATTCACACTCCAAATCTCGCACACCCGCAGTCACACACTACAACTTAGTAGCACAAACACACTGAATCCAAAGCTCGCAAACCCGCAGTCACACACTACAATTTAATAGCACAAACACACTCACACTCCAAAGCCCACACACCCACAGTCACACACTACAACTCACTAGCACAAACACACTCAGACTCCAAAGCTCACACACTCGCAATCAAACACTACAACTCAGCAGCACAAACACACACAACTCCAAAGCTCACACCCACACAGTCACACACTACAACTCACCAGCACAAACACACTCACACTCCAAAGCTCACACACCCGCAGTCACACACTACAACTTACAAGCACAAACACACTCAATCCAAAGCTCGCCAACCCGCAGTCACACACTACAATCTAATAGCACAAACACACTCACACTCCAAATCTCCCACACCCGCAATCACACACTACAACTTACTACCACAAACACACTCACACTCCAAAACTCACACACTCGAAATCAAACACCACAACTCAGCAGCACAAACACACACAACTCCAAAGCTCACACCCACACCGTCACACACTACAACTCACCAGAACAAAACACACTCACACTTCAAAATTTACACACACACCCGTAGTCACACACTACAACTTACTAGCACAAACATACTCACACTCCAAGGCTCACACACCAGCAGTCACACACTACAACTTACTACCACAAACACACTCACACTCCAAGGCCCACACACCCGCAGTCACACACTACGACTCACCAGCACAAACACAATCACACTCCAAAGCTCACACATTCGCAGCCACAATATACAACTCTCTAGCACAAACACATTCAGACACCAAATCTCGCACACCCGCAGTCACACACTACAACTTAATAACACAAACACACTCATACTCCAAAGCCCACACACCCACAGTAACACATTACAAATCACTAGAAGAAACACACTCTCACTCCAAATCTCCCACACCCGCTATCACACACTACAACTTACTACCACAAACACACTCACTCTCCAAGCCTCACACACCAGTACCCACAATCCACAGCTCACTAGCACAAACACATTCACACTCCAAATCTCGCACACCCGCAGTCACACACTACAACTCATCAGCACAAACACACTCACACTCCAAACCTCACACACCCGCAATCACACGCTACAACTTACTAGCACAAACACGTTCACTCCAAAGCTCCCACACCCGTAGTCACACACTACAACTTAAGAGCACAAACACACTCACACTCCAAAGCTCACACACCCACAGTCACACACTACAACTCACTAGCACAAAAACACACAGACTCCAAAACTGGCACACCCGCAGTCACACACTACAACTTACTACCACCAACACACCCACACTCCAAGGCTCACACACCCGCAGTCACACACTACAACTCACCAGCACAAACACACTCACAATCCAAAGCACACACACCCGCAGCCACAATCTACAACTCACTAGCACAAACACATTCACACTCCAAATCTCGCACACCCGCAGTCACACACTACAACTTACTAGCACAAACACACTCAATCTAGAGCTCGCACACCCGCAGTCACACACTACAACTCACTAGCACAAACACACTCACACTCCAAATCTCGCACACCCGCAGTCATACACTACAATTTACTAGCACAAACACACTTACACTCCAAAGCTCACACACTAACCTTTGCCAGCACAAACACACTCCCACTCCAAATCTCACACACTCGCAATAACACACTACAACGTACCAGCACAAAAACATTCACACTCCAAACTCACATAACCGCAGTCACAATCTTCAATTCACTAGCACAATCACACTCAACTCCAGAGCTCACACACCCGCAGCCACAATCTGCAACTTACTAGCACAAACACACGCACACTTCAAACCTCACACACCCGCAGTCACACGCTACAACTTCCTAGCACAAACACACTGACTCTAAAGCTCGCACAACCGCAGCCACACACTACTACTTACTAGCACATACACACTCACACTCCAAAGCTCACACACCTACAGAATCACACTAAAACTTACTGGCAGAAACACACTCACAATCCAAAGCTCGCACACCCGCATCCACACACTACAACCCACTAGCACAAACACACTAAAACGCCAAAGCTAACCCACCCGCAGTCACACACTACAACTCACTAGCACAAACACACTCACACTTTAAATCTCGCACACCCGCTGTCACACACTACAACTTACTACCAAAAACACACTCACACTCCAAGGCTCACTCACCCGCAGTCACACACTACAACTCACCAGCACAAACACCCTCACAGTCCAAAGCAAACACACCCGCAGCCACAATCTACAACTTACTAGCACAAACACATTCACACTCCAAAGCCCACACACCCACAGTCACACATTACAACTCACTAGCACAAACACACTCTCACTCCAAATCTCCCACACCCGCAATAAAACACTACAACTTACTACCACAAACACACTCACACTCCAAGCCTCACACACCCGCAGCCACAATCCACAACTCACTAGCACAAACACATTCACACTCCAAATCTCGCACACCCGCAGTCACACACTACAACTCACCAGCACAAACACATACACTCGCAGTCACACACTACAACTCACTAGCACAAAACACACTCACACTTGAAACTTTACACACACACACACAGTCACACACTACAACTCACCAGCACAAAACACACTCACACTTCAAAGTTTACACACACACCCGCAGTCACACACTACGACTTACTAGCACAAACACACTCACACTCCAAGGCTCACACACCCGCAGTCACACACTACGACTCACCAGCACAAACACAATCATACTCCAAAGCTAACACACCCGGAGCCACAATCTACAACTCACTAGCACAAACACATTCACACTTCAAATCTCGCACACCCGAAGTCACACACTACAACTTACTAGACAAACACACTCAATCCAAAGCTCGCACACCCGCAGTCACACACTACAACTTAATAGCACAAACACACTCACACTCCAAAGCCCACACACCCACAGTCACACACTACAACTCAATAGCACAAACACACTCACACTCCATATCTCCCACACCCGCAGTCACACACTACAACTTACTACCACAAACACACTCATACTCCAAGGCTCACACACCCGCAGCCACAATCCACAACTCACTAGCACAAACGCATTCACACTCCAAATCTCGCACACCCGCAGTCACCCACTACAACTCACCAGCACAAACACACACTCTCGCAGTCACACACTACAATTCACTAGCACAAAACACACTCACACTCCATATCTCCCACACCCGCAGTCACACACTGCAACATACTAGCACAAACACACTCACACTCCAAGGCTCACACACCCGCAGTCACACACTACAACTCACCAGCACAAACACACTAAAACTCCAAACCTCACACACCCGCAGTCACACGCTACAACTTACTAGCACAAACACAATCACTCCAAAGCTCCCACACCTGCACTCACACACTACAACTTAATAGCACAAACACATTCCCATTCCAAAGCTCACACACCCACAGTCACACACTACAACTCACTAGCACAAACACACTCACACTCCAAATCTCGCACACCCGCAGTCACACAGTACAACTTACTACCACAAACACACTCACACTCCAAGGCTCACACACCCGCAGTCACACACTACAACTCACCAGCACAAACACACTCACACTCCAGAGCTCACACACCCGCAGCCACAATCTACAACTCACTAGCACAAACAGATTCACACTCCACATCTCGCACACCCGCAGTCACACACTACAACTTACTAGCGCAAACACACTCACACTCCAAAGCCCACACACCCACAGTCACACACTACAACTCACTAGCACAAACACACTCACACTCCAAAGCTCACACACCCACAGTCACACACTACAACTCACTAGCACAAACACACTCACACTCCAAGGCTCACACATCCGCAGCCACAATCCACAACTCACTAACACAAACACATTCACACTTCAAATCTCGCACACCCACAGTCACACACTACAACTCCCCAGCACAAACACACACTCGCAGTCACACACTACAACACACTAGCACAAAAAACACTCACACTTCAAAATTTACACACACTACAACTTACTAGCACAAACACAATCACACTCCAAGGCTCAAGAACCCGCAGTCACACACTACAACACACTAGCACAAACACACTCACACTCCAAAGCTGACACACCTGCAGCCACAAACACACTCACACTCCAAGGCTCACACACCCGCAGTCACACACTACAACTTACCAGCACAAACACACTCACACTCCAAAGCTCACACACCTGCAGCCACAAACACACTCACACTCCAAGGCTCACACACACGAAGTCACACACCACAACTCACCAGCACAAACACACTCACACTCCAAAGCTCACACACTCGCAGCCACAATCTACAACTCACTAGCTAAACCACATTCACACTCCAAATCTCGCACATCCGCAGTCACACACTACAACTTACTAGCACAAACACACTCACACTCCATATCTCCCACACCCGCAGTCACACCCTACAACTTACTAGCACAAACACACTCACACTCCATATCTCCCACACCCGCAGTCACACACTACAACTTACTACCAAAAACACACCCACACTCCAAGGCTCACACACCCGCAGCCACAATCCACAACTCACTAGCACAAACACATTCACACTCCAAATCTCGCACACCCGCAGTCACACACTACAACTCACCAGCACAAACACACACACTCGCAGTCACACACTACAACACACTAGCACAAAACACACTCACACTTCAAAGTTTACACACACACGCAGTCACACACTACAACTTACTAGCACAAACACACTCACACTCCAAGGCTCACACACCCGCAGTCACACACTACAAATCACCAGCACAAACACACTCACACTCCAAAGCTCACACACCCGAAGCAACAATCTACAACTCATTAGCACAAACACATTCACACTCCAAATCTCGCACACCCGCAGTCACACACTACAACTTACTAGAATAAACACACTCAATCCAAGGATCGCAAACCCGCAGTCACACACTACAATTTAATAGCACAAACACACTCACACTCCAAAGCCCACACACCCACAGTCACACACTACAACTCACTAGCACAAACGCACTCACACTCCAAATCTCCCACACCCGCAGTCACACACTACAACATTACTACCACAAACACACTCACACTCCAAAGCTCACACGCTCGCAATCAAACACTACAACCCAGAAAAACAAACACACACAACTCCAAAGCTCACACAAACATAGTCACACACTACAACTCACTAGCACAAAACACACTCACACTTCAAAGTTTACACACACACACCCGCAGTCACACACAACGTCTTACTAGCATAAACACACTCACACTCCAAGGCTCACACACCCGCAGTCACACACTACAACTTACTACCACAAACACACTCACACTCCAAGGCCCACACACCCGCAGTCACACACTACGACTCACCAGCACAAACACAATCACACTTCAAAGCTCACACACCCGCAGTCACACACTACACCTTACTAGCACAAACACACTCAATCCAAAGCTCGCACACCCGCAGTCACACACTACAACTTAATAGCACAAACACACTCACACTCCAAAGCCCACACACCCACAGTCACACACTACAACTCAATAGCACAAACACACTCACACTCCATATCTCCCACACCGTCAGTCACACACTACAACTTACTACCACAAACACACTCATACTCCAAGGCTCACACACCCGCAGCCACAATCCACAACTCACTAGCACAAACGCATTCACACTCCAAATCTCGCACACCCGCAGTCACACACTACAACTTACCAGCACAAACACACTCAATCCAAAGCTCGCATACCCGCAGTCACTCACTACAACTTAATAGCACAAACACACTTACACTCCACGGCCCACACACCCACAGTCACAAACTAAAACTCAATAACACAAAAACACTCACACTCCATATCTCCCACACCCGCAGTCACACACTACAACTTACTACCACAAACACACTCATACTCCAAGGCTCACACACCAGCAGCCACAATCCACAACTCACTAGCACAAACGCATTCACACTCCAAATCTCGCACACCCGCAGTCAAACACTACAACTCACCAGCACAAACACACACACTCGCAGTCACACACTACAACTCACTAGCACAAAACACACTCACACTTCAAAGTTTACACACACACCCGCAGTCACACACTGCAACATACTAGCACAAACACACTCACATTCCAAGGCTCACACACCCGCAGTACACACTACAACTCACCAGCACAAACACACTCACACTCCAAAGCTCACACACCCGCAGCCACAATCTACAACTTACTAGCTCAAACACACTCACACTCCATATCTCCCACACCTGCAGGCACACACTACAACTTACTAGCACAAACACACTCACACTCCATATCTCCCACACCCGCAGTCACACACTACAACTTACTACCACAAACACACTCATACTCCAAGGCTCACACACCCGCAGCGACAATCCACAACTCACTAGCACAAACGCATTCACACTCCAAATCTCGCACACCCGCAGTCACACACTACAACTCACCAGCACAAACACACACACTCGCAGTCACACACTACAACACACTAGCACAAAACACACTCACACTTCAAAGTTTACACACACACGCAGTCACACACTACAACTTACTAGCACAAACACACTCGCACTCCAAGGCTCACACACCCGCAGTCACACACTACAATTCACCAGCACAAACACACTCACACTCCAAAGCTCCCACACCCGAAGCCACAATCTACAACTCACTAGCACAAACACATTCACACTTCAAATCTCGCACACCCGAAGTCACACACTACAACTTACTAGCACAAACACACTCAATCCAAAGCTCGCACACCCGCAGTCACACACTACAACTTAATAGCACAAACACACTCACACTCCAAAGCCCACACACCCACAGTCACACACTACAACTCAATAGCACAAACACACTCACACTCCATATCTCCCACACCCGCAGTCACACACTACAACTTACTACCACAAACACACTCATACTCCAAGGCTCACACACCCGCAGCCACAATCCACAACTCACTAGCACAAACGCATTCACACTCCAAATCTCGCACACCCGTAGTCACACACTACAACTTACTAGCACAAACACACTCAATCCAAAGCTCGCACACCCGCACTCACTCACTACAACTTAATAGAACAAACAAACTCACACTCCACGGCCCACACACCCACAGTCACAAACTATATTCAATAACACAAAAACACTCACACTCCATATCTCCCACACCCGCAGTCACACACTACAACTTACTACCACAAACACACTCATACTCCAAGGCTCACACACCAGCAGCCACAATCCACAACTCACTAGCACAAACGCATTCACACTCCAAATCTCGCACACCCGCAGTCAAACACTACAACTCACCAGCACAAACACACACACTCGCAGTCACACACTACAACTCACTAGCACAAAACACACTCACACTTCAAAGTTTACACACACACACAAGCAGTCACACACTGCAACATACTAGCACAAACACACTCACATTCCAAGGCTCACACACCCGCAGTACACACTACAACTCACCAGCACAAACACACTCACACTCCAAAGCTCACACACCCGCAGCCACAATCTACAACTTACTAGCACAAACACACTCACACTCCATATCTCCCACACCCGCAGGCACACACTACAACTTACTAGCACAAACACATCACACTCCATATCTCCCACACCCGCAGTCACACACTACAACTTACTACCACAAACACACTCATACTCCAAGGCTCACACACCCGCAGCCACAATCCACAACTCACTAGCAGAAACGCATTCACACTCCAACTCTCGCACACCCGCAGTCACACACTACAACTCACCAGCACAAACACACACACTCGCAGTCACACACTACAACACACTAGCACAAAACACACTCACACTTCAAAGTTTACACACACACGCAGTCACACACTACAACTTACTACCACAAACACACTCACACTCCAAGGCTCACACACCCGCAGTCACACACTACAACTCACCAGCACAAACACACTCACACTCCAAAGCTCACACACCCGAAGCCACAATCTACAACTCACTAGCTCAAACACATTCACATTCCAAATCTCGCACACCCGCAGTCACACACTACAACTTACTAGCACAAACACACTGAATCCAAAGCTCGCAAACCCGCAGTCACACACTACAATTTAATAGCACAAACACACTCACACTCCAAAGCCCACACACCCACAGTCACACACTACAACTCACTAGCACAAACACACTCACACTCCAAAGGTCACTAACTCGCAATCAAACACTACAACCCAGCAGCACAAACACACACAACTCCAAAGCTCACACCCACACAGTCACACACTACAACTCACCAGCACAAACACACTCACACTCCAAAGCTGACACACCCGCAGTCACACACTACAACTTACAAGCACAAACACACTCAATCCAAAGCTCGCAAACCCGCAGTCACACACTACAATCTAATAGCACAAACACACTCACACTCCAAATCTCCCACACCCGCAATCACACACTACAACTTACTACCACAAACACACTCACACTCCCAAGCTCACACACTCGCAATCAAACACCACAACTCAGCAGCACAAACACACACAACTCCAAAGCTCACACCCACACAGTCACACACTACAACTCACCAGCACAAAACACACTCACACTTCAAAGTTTACACACACACCCGCAGTCACACACTACAACTTACTAGCACGAACACACTCACACTCCAAGGCTCACACACCCGCAGTCACACACTACAACTTACTACCACAAACACACTCACACTCCAAGGCCCACACACCCGCAGTCAAACACTACGACTCACCAGCACAAACACAATCACACCCCAAAGCTCACACATTTGCAGCCACAATATTCAACTCTCTAGCACAATCACATTCACACTCCAAATCTCGCACACCCGCAGTCACACACTACAACTTACCAGCACAAACACACTCAATCCAAAGCTCGCACACCCGCAGTCACACACTACAACTTAATAACACAAACACACTCACACTCCAAAGCCCACACACCCACAGTCACACATTACAACTCACTAGCACAAACACACTCTCACTCCAAATCTTCCACACCCGCCATCACACACTACAACTTACTACCACAAACACACTCACTCTCCAAGCCTCACACACCCGCAGCCACAATCCACAGCTCACTAGCACAAACACATTCACACTTCAAATCTCGCACACCCGCAGTCACACACTACAACTCACCAGCACAAACACACTCACACTCCACACCTCACACACAAGCAATCACACGCTACAACTTACTAGCACAAACACGCTCACTCCAAAGCTCCCACACCCGTAGTCACACACTACAACTTAATAGGACAAACACACCCCCACTCCAAAGCTCACACACCCACAGTCACACACTACAACTCACTAGCACAAACACACTTAGACTCCAAATCTCGCACACCCGCAGTCACACACTACAACTTACTACCACCAACACACCCACACTTCAAGGCTCACACACCCGCAGTCACACACTACAACTCACCAGCACAAACACACTCACAATCCAAAGCACACACACCCGCAGCCACAATCTACAACTCACTAGCACAAACACATTCCCACTCCAAATCTTGCACACCCGCAGGCACACACTACAACTTACTAGCACAAACAAACTCACACTCCAAATCTCGCACACCCGCAGTCATGCACTACAACTTACTAGCACAAACACACTTACACTCCAAAGCTCACACACTACAACTAACCAGCACAAACACACTCCCACTCCAAATCTCACACACTCGCAATAACACACTACAACTTACCAGCACAAAAACACTCACACTCCAAAGCTCACATAACCGCAGTCACAATCTTCAATTCACTAGCACAATCACACTCACACTCCAGAGCTCACACACCCGCAGCCAATATCTGCAACTTACTAGCACAAACACAAGCACACTCCAAACCTCACACACCCGCAGTCACACGCTACAACTTACTAGCACAAACACACTGACTCTAAAGCTCGCACACCCGCAGCCACACACTACAACTTACTAGCACATACACACTCACACTCCAAAGCTCACACACCTACAGTCTCACACTAAAACTTACTGGCAGAAACACACTTACAATCCAAAGCTCGCACACCCGAATCCACACACTACAACCTACTAGCACAAACACACTCACACTCCAAAGCTTACCCACCCGCAGTTACACACTACAACTCACTAGCACAAACACACTCACACTCCAAATCTCGCACACCGGCAGTCACACACTACAACTTACTACCACAAACACACTCACACTCCAAGGCTCACACACCCGCAGTCACACACTACAACTCACCAGCACAAACACACTCACACTCCAGAGCTCACATACCCGCAGCCACAATCTACAACTCACTAGCACAAACAGATTCACACTCCAAATCTCGCACACCCGCAGTCACACACTACAACTTTCTAGCGCAAACACACTCACACTCCAAAGCCCACACACCCACAGTCACACACTACAACTCACTAGCACAAACACACTCACACTCCAAATCTCCAACACCCGCAGTCACACACTACAACTTAATACCACAAACACACTCACACCCCAAGGCTCACACATCCGCAGCCACAATCCACAACTCACTAGCACAAACACATTCACACTTCAAATCTCGCACACCCACAGTCACACACTACAACTCCCCAGCACAAACACACACTCGCAGTCACACACTACAACTTTACTACCACAAACACACTCACACTCCAAAGCTCACAGCTCACAATCAAACACTACAACCCAGCAGCACAAACACACACAACTCCAAAGCTCACACCCACACAGACACACACTACAACTCACTAGCACAAAACACACTCACACTTCAAAGTTTACACACACACACCCGCAGTCACACACTACGACTTACTAGCATAAACACACTCACACTCCAAGGCTCACACACCCGCAGTCACACACTACAACTTACTACCACAAACACACTCACACTCCAAGGCCCACACACCCGCAGTCACACACTACGACTCACCAGCACAAACACAATCACACTCCAAAGCTCACACACCCGCAGCTACAATCTAAAACTCACTAGCACAAACACATTCACACTTTAAATCTCGCACACCCGCAGTCACACACTACAACTTACTAGCACAAACACACTCAATCCAAAGCTCGCACACCCGCAGTCACACACTACAACTTAATAGCACAAACACACTCACACTCCAAAGCCCACACACCCACAGTCACACACTACAACTCAATAGCACAAACACACTCACACTTCATATCTCCCACACCCGCAGTCACACACTACAACTTATTACCACAAACACACTCATACTCCAAGGCTCACACACCCGCAGCCAATATCCACAACTCACTAGCACAAACGCGTTCACACTCCAAATCTCGCACACCCGCAGTCACACACTACAACTTACTAGCACAAACACACTCAATCCAAAGCTCGCATACCCGCAGTCACTCACTACAACTTAATAGCACAAACACACTCACACTCCACGGCCCACACACCCACAGTCACAAACTACAACTCAATAACACAAAAACACTCACACTCCATATCTCCCACACCCTCAGTAACACACTACAACTTACTACCACAAACACACTCATAGTCCAAGGCTCACACACCCGCAGCCACAATCCACAACTCACTAGCACAAACGCATTCACACTCCAAATCTCGCACACCCGCAGTCACACACTACAACTCACCAGCACACACACACACACACACTCGCAGGCACACACTACAACTCACTAGCACAAAACACACTCACACTTCAAAGTTTACACACACACACCCGCAGTCACACTCTGCAACATACTAGCACAAACACACTCACACTTCAAATCTCGCACATCCGCAGTCACACACTACAACTTACTAGCACAAACACACTCAATCCAAAGCTCGCAAACCCGCAGTTACACACTACAATTTAATAGCACAAACACACTCACACTCCGAAGCCCACACACCCACAGTCACACACTACAACTCAGTAGCACAAACACTATCACACTCCAAATCTCGCACACTCGCAGTCACACACTACAACTCGCCAGCACAAACACACACACTCGCAGTCACACACTACAACTCACTAGCACAAAACACATTCACACTTCAAAGTGTACACACACACCCGCAGTCACACACTACAACTTACTAGCACAAACACACTCACACTCCAAGGCTCACACACCCGCAGTCACACACTACAACTCACCAGAACAAACACACTCACACTCCAAAGCTCACACACCCGCAGCCACAATCTACAACTCACTAGCACAAACACATTCACACTCCAAATCTCGCACACCCGCAGTCACACACTACAACTTACTAGCACAAACACACTGAATCCAAAGCTCGCAAACCCGCAGTCACACACTACAATTTAATAGCACAAACACACTCACACTCCAAAGCCCACACACCCACAGTCACACACTACAACTCACTAGCACAAACACACTCACACTCCAAAGCTCACACACTCGCAATCAAACACAACAACTCAGCAGCACAAACACACACAACTCCAAAGCTCACACCCACACAGTCACACACTACAACTCACCAGCACAAACACACTCACACTCCAAAGCTCACACACCCGCAGTCACACACTACAACTTACAAGCACAAACACACTCAATCCAAAGCTCGCCAACCCGCAGTCACACACTACAATCTAATAGCACAAACACACTCACACTCCAAATCTCCCACACCCGCAATCACACACTACAACTTACTACCACAAACACACTCACATTCCAAAACTCACACACTCGAAATCAAACACCGCAACTCAGCAGCACAAACACACACAACTCCAAAGCTCACACCCACACCGTCACACACTACAACTCACCAGCACAAAACACACTCACACTTCCAAATTTACACACACACCCGTAGTCACACACTACAACTTCCTAGCACAAACAAACTCACACTCCAAGGCTCACACACCAGCAGTCACACACTACAACTTACTACCACAAACACACTCACACTCCAAGGCCCACACACCCGCAGTCACACACTACGACTCACCAGCACAAACACAATCACACTCCAAAGCTCACACATTCGCAGCCACAATATACAACTCCCTAGCACAAACACATTCACACTCCAAATCTCGCACACCCGCAGTCACACACTACAACTTAATAACACAAACACACTCATACTCCAAAGCCCACACACCCACAGTCACACATTACAAATCACTAGAAGAGACACACTCTCACTCCAAATCTCCCACACCCGCAATCACACACTACAACTTACTACCACAAACACACTCACTCTCCAAGCCTCACACACCCGTACCCACAATCCACAGCTCACTAGCACAAACACATTCACACTCCAAATCTCGCACACCCGCAGTCACACACTACAACTCATCAGCACAAACACACTCACACTCCAAACCTCACACACCCGCAATCACACGCTACAACTTACTAGCACAAACACGCTCACTCCAAAGCTCCCACACCCGTAGTCACACACTACAACTTAAGAGCACAAACACACACCCACTCCAAAGCTCCCACACCCACAGTCACACACTACAACTCACTAGCACAAAAGCACACAGACTCCAAAACTGGCACACCCGCAGTCACACACTACAACTTACTACCACCAACACACCCACACTCCAAGGCTCACACACCCGCAGTCACACACTACAACTCACCAGCACAAACACACTCACAATCCAAAGCACACACACCCGCAGCCACAATCTACAACTCACTAGCACAAACACATTCACACTCCAAATCTCGCACACCCGCAGTCACACACTACAACTTACTAGCACAAACACACTCAATCTAGAGCTCGCACACCCGCAGTCACACACTACAACTCACTAGCACAAACACACTCACACTCCAAATCTCGCAC
The DNA here is from genome assembly GCA_030765065.1 of Deroplatys truncata. Classification (NCBI taxonomy): domain Eukaryota; kingdom Metazoa; phylum Arthropoda; class Insecta; order Mantodea; family Mantidae; genus Deroplatys; species Deroplatys truncata. The sequence goes on from CM060990.1 coordinate 377,322,375, forward strand.
ACCCGCAGTCATACACTATAACTTACTAGCACAAACACACTTACACTCCAAAGCTCACCAACTACAACTTGCCAGCACAAACACACTCCCACTCCAAATCTCACACACTCGCATTAACACACTACAACTTACCAGCAAAAAAACACTCACACTCCAAAGCTCACATAACCGCAGTCACAATCTTCAATTCACTAGCACAATCACACTCAACTCCAGAGCTCACACACCCGCAGCCACAATCTGCAACTTACTAGCACAAACACACGCACACTTCAAACCTCACACACCCGCATTCACACGCTACAACTTACTAGCACAAACACACTGACTCTAAAGCTCGCACACCCGCAGCCACACACTACTACTTACTAGCACATACACACTCACACTCCAAAGCTCACACACCTACAGTCTCTCACTAAAACTTACTGGCAGAAACACACTCACAATCCAAAGCTCGCACACCCGCATCCACACACTACAACCCACTAGCACAAACACACTCAAACTCCAAAGCTTACCCACCCGCAGTCACACACTACAACTCACTAGCACAAACACACTCACACTTTAAATCTCGCCCACCCGCTGTCACACACTACAACTTACTACCAAAAGCACACTCACACTCCAAGGCTCACTCACCCGCAGTCACACACTACAACTCACCAGCACAAACACCCTCACAGTCCAAAGCAAACACACCCGCAGCCACAATCTACAACTTACTAGCACAAACACATTCACACTCCAAAGCCCACACACCCACAGTCACACATTACAACTCACTAGCACAAACACACTCTCACTCCAAATCTCCCACACCCGCAATAAAACACTACAACTTACTACCACAAACACACTCACACTCCAAGCCTCACACACCCGCAGCCACAATCCACAACTCACTAGCACAAACACATTCACACTCCAAATCTCGCACACCCGCTGTCACACACTACAACTCACCAGCACAAACACACACACTCGCAGTCACACACTACAACTCACTAGCACAAAACACACTCACACTTGAAACTTTACACACACACACACAGTCACACACTACAACTCACCAGCACAAAACACACTCACACTTCAAAGTTTACACACACACCCGCAGTCACACACTACGACTTACTAGCAAAAACACACTCACACTTCAAGGCTCACACTTCCGCAGTCACACACTACGACTCACCAGCACAAACACAATCATACTCCAAAGCTAACACACCCGCAGCCACAATCTACAACTCACTAGCACAAACACATTCACACTTCAAATCTCGCAAACCCGAAGTCACACACTACAACTTACTAGCACAAACACACTCAATCGAAAGCTCGCACACACGCAGTCACACACTACAACTTAATAGCACAAACACACTCACACTCCAAAGCCCACACACCCACAGTCACACACTACAACTCAATAGCACAAACACACTCACACTCCATATCTCCCACACCCGCAGTCACACACTACAACTTACTACCACAAACACACTCATACTCCAAGGCTCACACACCCGCAGCCACAATCCACAACTCACTAGCACAAACGCATTCACACTCCAAATCTCGCACACCCGTAGTCACACACTTCAACTTACTAGCACAAACACACTCAATCCAAAGCTCGCACACCCGCACTCACTCACTACAACTTAATAGAACAAACAAACTCACACTCCACGGCCCACACACCCACAGTCACAAACTATATTCAATAACACAAACACACTCACACTCCATATCTCCCTCACCCGCAGTCACACACTACAACTTACTACCACAAACACACTCATACTCCAAGGCTCACACACCCGCAGCCACAATCCACACCTCACTAGCACAAACGCATTCACACTCCAACTCTCGCACACCCGCAGTCACACACTACAACTCACCAGCACAAACACACACTCTCGCAGTCACACACTACAATTCACTAGCACAAAACACACTCACACTTCAAAGTTTACACACACACCCGCAGTCACACACTGCAACATACTAGCACAAACACACTCACACTCCCAGGCTCACACCCCCGCAGTACACACTATAACTCACCAGCAAAAACACACTCACACTCCAAAGCTCACACACCCGCAGCCACAATCTACAACTCACTGGAACAAACACATTCACACTCCAAATCTCGCACATCCGCAGTAACTAACTACAACTTACTACCACAAACACACTCATACTCCAAGGCTCACACACTCACAGTCACACACTACAACTTAGTAGCACAAACACACTCACACTCCAAATCTCGCACACCCGCAGTCACACACTACAACTCACCAGCACAAACACACACACTCGCAGTCACACACAACAACTCACTAGCACAAAACACTCTCACACTTCAAAGTGTACACACACACCCGCAGTCACACACTACAACTCACCAGCACAATCACACTCACACTCCAAAGCTCACACACCCGCAGCCACAATCTACAACTCACTAGCACAAACACATTCACGATCCAAATCTCGCACACCCGCAGTCACACACTACAACTTACTAGCACATACACACTGAATCCAAAGCTCGCAAACCCGCAGTCACACACTACAATTTAATAGCACAAACACACTCACACTCCAAAGCTCACACACCCGCAATCAAACACTACAACTCAGCAGCACAAACACACACAACTCCAAACCTCACACCTACACAGTCACACATTACAACTCACCAGCACAAACACACTCACACTCCAAAGCTCACACACCCAATGTCACACACTACAAGTTACTAGCACAAACACACTCAATCCAAAGCTCGCAAACGCGCAGTCACACACTACAACTTACTAGCATAAACACACTCAATCCAAAGCTCGCACACCCGCAGTCACACACTACAACTCACTAGCACAAACACACTCACACTCCAAATCTCGCACACCCGCAGTCATACACTACAACCTACTAGCACAAACACACTTACACTCCAAAGCTCACATACTACAACATACCAGCACAAACACACTCACACTCCAAATCTCACACACTCGCAATAACACACTACAACTCACCAGCACAAAAACACTCACACTCCAAAGCTCACATAACCGAAACCACAATCCTCAATTAACTAGCACTATCACACTCACACTCCAGAGCTCACACACCCGCAGCCACAATCTACAACTTACTAGCACATACACACGCACACTCCAAACCTCACACACCCGCAGTCACACGCTAAAACTTACTAGCACAAACACACTGACTCTACAGCTCGCACACCCGCAGCCACACACTACAACTTACTAGCACATACACACTCACACTCCAAAGCTCACACACCTACAGTCTCACACTACAACTTACTGGCAGAAACACACTCACAATCCAAAGCTCGCACACCCGCATCCACACACTACAACTTACTAGCACAAACACACTCACACTCCAAAGCCTACCCACCCGCAGTCACACACTACAACTCACTGGCACAAACACACTCGCACTCCAAATCTCGCACACCCGCTTTCACACACTACAACTTACTACCACAATCACACTCACACTCCAAGGCTCACTCACCCGCAATCACACACTACAACTCAATAGCACAAACACACTCACAGTCCAAAGCAAACACACCCGCAGCCACAACCTACAACTTACTAGCACAAACACATTCACACTCCAAAGCCCACACACCCACAGTCACACATTACAACTCACTAGCACATACACACTCTCACTCCAAATCTCGAACACCCGCAATCACACACTACAACTTACTAACACAAACACACTCACACTCCAAACCTCACACACCCGCAGCCACAATCCACAACTCACTAGCACAAACACATTCACACTCCAAATCTCGCACACCCGCAGTCACACACTACAACTCACCAGCACAAACACACACACTCGCAGTCACACACTACAACTCACCAAGACAAGACACACTCACACTTCAAGGTTTACACACACACGCAGTCACACACTACAACTTACTAGCACAAACACACTCACACTTCAAGACTCACACACCCGCAGTCACATACTACAACTCACCAGCACAAACACACTCACAATCCAAAGCTCACACACCCTCAGCCACAATCTACAACTCACTAGCACAAACTCATTCACACTCCAAATCTCGCACACCCACAGTCACACACTACAACTCACCAGCACTAACACACACTCGCAGTCACACACTACAACTCACTAGCACAAAAAACACTCACACTTCAAAGTTTACACACACTACAACTTACTAGCACAAACACACTCACACTCCAAGGCTCACACACCCGCAGTCACACACTACAACTCACCAGCACAAACACACTCACACTCCAAAGCTGACACACCAGCAGCCACAAACACACTCACACTCCAAGCCTCACACACCCGTAGTCACACACTACAACTTACCAGCACAAACACACCCACACTCCAAAGCTCACACACCTGCAGCCACAAACACACTCACACTCCAAGGCTCACACACACGAAGTCACACACTACAACTCACCAGCACAAACACACTCACACTCCAAAGCTCACACACTCGCAGCCACAATCTACAACTCACTAGCTAAACCACATTCACACTCCAAATCTCGCACATCCGCAGTCACACACTACAACTTACTAGCACAAACACACTCACACTCCATATCTCCCACACCCACAGTCACACACTACAACTTACTAGCACAAACACACTCACACTCCATATCTCCCACACCCGCAGTCACACACTACAACTTACTACCACAGACACACCCACACTCCAAGGCTCACACACCCCCAGCCACAATCCACAACTCACTAGCACAAACACATTCACACTCCAAATCTCACACACCCGCAGTCACACACTACAACTCACCAGCACAAACACACACACTCGCAGTCACACACTACAACACACTAGCACAAAACACACTCACACTTCAAAGTTTACATACACACGCAGTCACACACTACAACTCACTAGGCACAAACACATTCACACTCCAAATCTCGCACACCCGCAGTAACACACTACAACTTACTAGCACAAACAAACTCAATCCAAAGCTCGCAAACCCGCAGTCACACACTACAATTTAATAGCACAAACACACTCACACTTCAAAGCCCACACACCCACAGTCACACACTACAACTCACTAGCACAAACGCACTCACACTCCAAATCTCCCACACCCGCAGTCACACACTACAACATTACTACCACAAACACACTCACACTCCAAAGCTCACACGCTCGCAATCAAACACTACAACCCAGCAGCACAAACACACACAACTCCAAAGCTAACACCCACACAGTCACACACTTCAACTCACTAGCACAAAACACACTCACACTTCAAAGTTTACACACACACCCGCAGTCACACGCTACGACTTCCTAGCATAAACACACTCACACTCCAAGGCTCACACACCCGCAGTCACACACTACAACTTACTACCACAAACACACTCACACTCCAAGGCCCACACACCCGCAGTCACACACTACAACTCAATAGCACAAACACACTCACACTCCATATCTCCCACACCCGCAGTCACACACTACAACTTACTACTACAAACACACTCATACTCCAAGGCTCACACACCCGCAGCCACAATCCACAACTCACTAGCACAAACGCATTCACACTCCAAATCTCGCACACCCGCAGTCACACACTACAACTCACCAGCACAAACACACACACTCGCAGTCACACACTACAACTCACTAGCACAAAACACACTCACACTTCAAAGTTTACACACACACCCGCAGTCACACACTGCAACATATTAGCACAAACACACTCACACTCCAAGGCTCACACACTCGCAGTACACACTACAACTCACAAGCACAAACACACTCACACTCCAAAGCTCACACACCCGCAGCCACAATCTACAACTCACTAGCACAAACACATTCACACTCCAAATCTCGCACATCCGCAGTCACACACTACAACTTACTAGCACAAACACACTCAATGCAAAGCTCGCAAAGCCGCAGTTACACGCTACAATTTAATAGCACAAACACACTCACACTCCGAAGCCCACACACCCACAGTCACACACTATAACTCAGTAGCACAAACACAATCCCACTCCAAATCTCGCACACCCGCAGTTACACACTACAACTCGCCAGCACAAACACACACACTCGCAGTCACACACTACAATTCACTAGCACAAAACACATTCACATTCCAAATCTCGCACATCCGCAGTCACACACTACAACTTACTAGCACAAACACACTCAAACCAAAGCTCGCAAACCCGCAGTTACACACTACAATTTAATAGCACAAACACACTCACACTCCGAAGCCCACACACCCACAGTCACACACTACAACTCAGTAGCACAAACACACTCGCACTCCAAATATCGCACACCCGCAGTCACACACTACAACTCGCCAGCACAAACACACACACTCGCAGTCACACACAATAACTCACTAGCACAAAACACACTCACACTTCAAAGTGTCACGCACACCCGCAGTCACACACTACAACTTACTAGCAAAAACACACTCACACTCCAAGTCTCACACACCCGCAGTCACACACTACAACTCACCACCACAAACACACTCACACTCCAAAGCTCACACACCCGCAGCCACAATCTACAACTCACTAGCACAAACACATTCACACTCCAAATCCCGCACACCCGCAGTCACACACTACAACTTACTAGCACAAACACACTGAATCCAAAGCTCGCAAAGCCGCAGTCACACACTACAATTTAATAGCACAAACACACTCACACTCCAAAGCCCACACACCCGCAGTCACACACTACAACTCACTAGCACATACGCACTCACACTCCAAAGCTCACACACCCGCAATCAAACACTACCACTCAGCAGCACAAACACACACAACTCCAAAGCTCACACCCACACAGTCACACACTACAACTCACCAGCACAAACACACTCACACTCCAAAGCTCACACACCCGCAGTCTTACATTACAAGTTACTAGCACAAACACACTCAATCCAAAGCTCGCAAACCCGCAGTCACACACTACAACTTACTAGCACAAACACCCTCAATCCAAAGCTCGCAAACCCGCAGTCACACACTACAACTCACTAGCACAAACACACTCACACTCCAAATCTCGCACCCCCGCAGTCATACACTACAACTTACTAGCACAAACACACTTACACTCCAAAGCTCACATACTATAACTTACCAGCACAAACACACTCCCACTCCAAATCTCACACACTCGCAATAACACACTACAACTCACCAGCACAAAAACACTCACACTCCAAAGCTCACATAACCGCAGCCACAATCTTCAATTCACTAGCACTATCAATCCCACACTCCAGAGCTCACACACCCGCAGCCACAATCTACAACTTACTAGCACAAACACACGCACACTCCAAACCTCACACACCCGCAGTCACAGGCTAAAACTTACTAGCACAAACACACTGACTCTAAAGCTCGCACACCCGCAGCCACACACTACAACTTACTAGCACATACACACTCACACTCCAAAGCTCACACACCTACAGTCTCACACTACATCTTACTGGCAGAAACACACTCACAATACAAATCTCGCACACCCGAATCCACACACTACAACTTACTAGCACAAACACACTCAAACCAAAGCTCGCAAACCCGCAGTCACACACTACAACTCACTAGCACAAACACACTCACACTCCAAATCTCGCACACCCGCTATCACACACTACAACTTACTACCACAAACACACTCACACTCCAAGGCTCACTCACCCGCAGTCACACACTACAACTCACCAGCACTAACACACTCACAGTCCAAAGCAAACACACCCGCAGCCACAACCTACAACTTACTAGCAGAAACACATTCACACTCCAAAGCCCACACACCCACAGTCACACATTACAACTCACTTGCACATACACACTCTCACTCCAAATCTCGAACACCCGCAATCACACACTACAACTTACTACCACAAACACACTCACACTCCAAGCCTCACACAACCGCAGCCACAATCCACAACTCACTAGCACAAACACATTCACACTCCAAATCTCGCACACCCGCAGTCACACACTACAACTCACCAGCACAAGCACACACACTCGCAGTCACACACTGCAACTCACTAAGACAAAGCACACTCACACTTCAAAGTTTACACACACACGCAGTCACACACTACAACTTACTAGCACAAACACACTCACACTCCAAGGCTCACACACCCGCAGTCACACACTACAACTCACTAGCACAAACACACTCACACTCCAAAGCTCACACACCCTCAGCCACAATCTACAACTCACTAGCACAAACAGATTCACACTCCAAATCTCGCACACCCGCAGTCACACACTACAACTTACTAGCACAAACACACTCAATCCAAACCTCGCGAACCCGCAGTCACACACTACAATGTAATAGCACAAACACACTCACACTCCAAAGCCCACACATCCACAGTCACACACTACAACTCACTAGCACAAACGCACTCACACTCCAAATCTCCCACACCCGCAGTCACACACTACAACATTACCACCAAAAACCCACTCACACTCCAAAGCTCACACGCTCGCAATCAAACACTACATCCCAGCAGCACAAACACACACAACTCCAAAGCTCACACCCACACAGTCACACACTACAACTCACTAGCACAAAGCACACTCACACTTCAAAGTTTACACACACACCCGCAGTCACACACTACGACTTACTAGCAAAAAATTACTCACACTCCAAGGCTCACACACCCGCAGTCACACACTACAACTTGCTACCACAAACACACTCACACTCCAAGGCCAACACACCCGCAGTCACACACTACGACTCACCAGCACAAACACAATCACACTCCAAAGCTCACACACCCGCAGTCACACACTACAACTTATTAGCACAAACACACTCAATCCAAAGCTTGCACACCCGCAGTCACACACTACAACTTAATAGCTCACACACACTCGCACTCCAAAGCCCACACATCCACAGTCACACTCTACAACTCAATAGCACAAACACACTTACACTCCATATCTCCCACACCCGCAGTCACACACTACAACTTACTACCACAAACACACTCATACTCCAAGGCTCACACACCCGCAGCCACAATCCACAACTCACTAGCACAAACGCATTCACACTCCAAATCTCGCACACCCGCAGTCACACACTACAACTTACTAGCACAAACACACTCAATCCAACGCTCGCACACCCGCAGTCACTCACTACAACTTAAGAGCACAAACACACTCACACTCCACGGCCCACACACCCACAGTCACAAACTACAACTCAATAACACAAACACTCTCACACTCCATATCTCCCACACCCGCAGTCACACACTACAACTTACTACCACAAACACACTCATACTCCAAGGCTCACAAACCCGCAGGCACAATCCACAACTCACTAGCACAAACGCATTCACACTCCAAATCTCGCACACCCGCAGTCACACACTACAACTCACCAGCACAAACACACACACTCGCAGTCACACACCACAACTCACTAGCACAAAACACACTCACACTTCAAAGTTTACACACACACCCGCAGTCACACACTGCAACATAATAGCACAAACACACTCACACTCCAAGGCTCACACACCCGCAGTACACACTACAACCCACAAGCACAAACACACTCACACTCCAAAGCTCACACACCCGCAGCCACAATCTACAACTCACTAGCACAAACACATTCACACTCCAAATCTCGCACACCAGCAGTCACACACTACATCTTACTGGCCCAAACACACTGAATCCAAAGCTCGCAAACGCGCAGTCACACACTACAATTTAATAGCACAAACACACTCACACTCCAAAGCCCACACACCCACAGTCACACACTACAACTCACTAGCACAAACACACTCACACTCCAAAGCTCACACACTCTCAATCAAACACTACAACTCAGCAGCACAAACACACACAACTCCAAAGCTCACACCCACACAGTCACACACTACAACTCACCAGCACAAACACACTCACACTCCAAAGCTCACACACCCGCAGTCACACACTACAACTTACTAGCACAAACACACTCAATCCAAAGCTCGCAAACCCGCAGTCACACACTACAATCTAATAGCACAAACACACTCACACTCCAAAGCCCACACACCCACAGTCACACAATACAACTCACTAGCACAAACACACTCACACTCCAAATCTCCCACACCCGCAATCACACACTACAACTTACTACCACAAACACACTCACACTCCAAAGCTCACACACTCGCAATCAAACACCACAACTCAGCAGCACAAACACACGCAACTCCAAAGCTCACACCCACACAGTCACACACTGCAACTCACTAGCACAAATCACACTCACACTTCAAAGTTTACACACACACACCCGCAGTCACACACTACAACTTACTAGCACAAACACACTCACACTCCAAGGCTCACACACCCGCAGTCACACACTACAACTTACTACCACAAACACACTCACACTCCAAGGCCCACACATCCGCAGTCACACACAACGACTCACCAGCACAAACACAATCACACTCCAAAGCTCACACATTCGCAGCCACAATATACAACTCTCTAGCACAAACACATTCACACTCCAAATCTCGCACACCCGCAGTCACACACTACAACTTACCAGCACAAACTCACTCAATCCAAAGCTCGCACACCCGCAGTCACACACTACAACTTAATAACACAAACACACTCACACTCCAAAGCCCACACACCCACAGTCACACATTACAACTCACTAGCACAAACACACTCTCACTCCAAATCTCCCACACCCGCAGTCACACACTACAACTCACTAGCACAAAAACACTCAGACTCCAAATCTCGCACACCCGCAGTCACACACTACAACTTACTACCAACAACACACTCACACTCCAAGGCTCACACACCCGCAGTCACACACTACAACTCACCAGCACAAACACACTCACAATCCAAAGCACACACACTCGCAGCCACAATCTACAACTCACTAGCACAAACACATTCACACTCCAAATCTCGCACACCCGCAGTCACACACTACAACTTACTAGCACAAACACACTCAATCCAAAGCTCGCACACCCGCAGTCACACACTACAACTCACTAGCACAAACACACTCACACTCCAAATCTCGCACACCCGCAGTCATACACTACAACTTACTAGCACAAACACACTTACACTCCAAAGCTCACACACTACAACTTACCAGCACAAACACACTCACACTCCAAATCTCACACACTCGCAATAACACACTACAACTCACCAGCACAAAAACACTCACACTCCAAAGCTCACATAACCGCAGCCACAATCTTCAATTCACTAGCACAATCACACTCACACTCCAGAGCTCACACACCCGCAGCCACAATCTACAACTTACTAGCACAAACGCACGCACACTCCAAACCTCACACACCCGCAGTCACGAGCTACAACTTACTAGCACAAACACACTGACTCTAAAGCTCGCACACCCGCAGCCACACACTACAACTTACTAGCCTATACACACTCACACTCCAAAGCTCACACACCTACAGTCTCACACTACAACTTACTGGCAGAAACACACTCACAAACCAAAGCTCGCACACCCGCATCCACACACTACAACTTACTAGCACAAACACACTCACACTCCAAAGCTTACCCACCCGCAGTCACACACGACAATTCACTAGCACAAACACACTCACACTCCAAATCTCGCACACCCGCTGTCACACACTACAACTTACTACCACAAACACACTCACACTCCAAGGCTCAATCACCCGCAGTCACACACTACAACTCACCAGCACAAACACACTCACAGTCCAAAGCAAACACACCCGCAGCCACAATCTACAACTGACTAGCACAAACACATTCACACTCCAAAGCCCACACACCCACAGTCACACATTACAACTCACTAGCACAAACACACTCTCACTCCAAATCTCCCACACCCGCAATCACACACTACAACTTAATACCACAAACACACTCACACTCCAAGCCTCACACACCCGGAGCCACAATCCACAACTCACTAGCACAAACACATTCACACTCAAAATCTCGCACACCCGCAGTCACACACTACAACTTACCAGCACAAACACGCTCACTCCAAAGCTCCCACACCCGTAGTCACACACTACAACTCACTAGCACAAACACACTCAGACTCCAAATCTCGCACACCCGCAGTCACACACTACAACTTACTACCACCAACACACTCACACTCCAAGGCTCACACACCCGCAGTCACACACTACAACTCACCGGCACAAACACACCCACAATCCAAAGATCACACACCCGCAGCCACAATCTACAACTCACTAGCACAAACACATTCACACTCCAAATCTCGCACACCCGCAGTCACACACTACAACTTACTAGCACAAACACACTCAATCTAAAGCTCGCACACCCGCAATCTCAGACTACAACTCACCAGCACAAACACACTCACACTGCAAATCTCGCACACCCGCAGTCATACACTACAACTTACTAGCACAAACACACTCACACTCCAAAGCTCACACACTACAACTTACCAGCACAAACACACTCACACTCCAAATCTCACACACTCGCAATAACACACTACAACTCACCAGCACTAAAACACTCACACTCCAAAGCTCACATAACCGCAGCCACAATCTTCAATTCACTAGCACAATCACACTCACACTCCAGAGCTCACACACCCACAGCCACAATCTACAACTTACTAGCACGAACACACTCACACTCCAAACCTCACACACCCGCAGTCACACGCTACAACTTACTAGCACAAACACACTGACTCCAAAGCTCGCACACCCGCAGCCAAACACTACAACTTACTAGCACATACACACTCACACTCCAAAGCTCAGACACCTACAGTCTCACACTACAACTTACTGGCAGAAACACACTCACAATCCAAACCTCGCACACCCGCCTCCACACAATACAACTTACTAGCACAAACACACTCACACTCCAAAGCTTACCCACCCGCAGTCACACACTACAACTCACTAGCACAAACGCATTCACACTCCAAATCTCGCACACCCGCTGTCACACACTACAACTTACTACCACAAACACACTCACACTCCAAGGCTCACTCACCCGCAGTCACACACTACAACTCACCAGCACAAACACACTCACAGTCCAAAGCAAACACACCCGCAGCCACAATCTACAACTTACTAGCACAAACACATTCACACTCCAATTCTCGCACACCCGCAGTCACAAACTACAGCTGAATAGCACAAACACACTCACACTACAACTCACCAGCACAAACACACTCACCTTCCAAAGCTCACACATCCGCAGCCAAAATCTACAGCTTACTGTCACAAACACACTCACATTCCAAAGCTCACGCACCCGCACACACACTGTAATTCACTAGCACAAACACACTCACTCCAAACCTCACATTCCCGCAGCCACAATTTACAACTCACTAACACAAACACACTCGCACTCCTAAGCTTGCACACCCGCCGTCACACTCTACAACTTACTAGCACAAACACACTCATACTCCAAAGCTCACACACTGCAACTCACCAGCACAAACACACTCACACTACATCCCCTCAGGGGTCACTTTATGTGGGTACGTGTTTGGCGTACCCGGAGTGGCCGAGCCAGTCCTCACCATTAGCATCCCCTCGCCGTCATCTAGACTAGCCACGTTATCTTCATTTGTTTTACTCTTCCTCTTCTACGATTATTTCTTATACTAGGTTCAGGCTCTATAGGTTTATTAACACCTGTCTCACCAACAGGGATCTTTCTATCTCCGTGGTTGCTGTCCAACGGTTTCAACGTAGCTTCTAACTTGTGTGCTCTCTGAAGGTCTCAAGCGTGAAGGTCGAATACACCCTCCTCACTACCCCTTTCATGCAGTACTAGGTGCGGAGCCGTTCCACTGTCATGTACACCCACGTCGCCCCAAAGGGGCCGGTTCCCCTCGGACGGTTCGGTGGCCGCGCGTGGCTGTGTTGACCCGTGGGACTCGACGTGTTACCGCTGTCTGGGGCACGATGTAATCAACCACAAGTCCCCTGAATCCACGTTGACTGTTGACGCGGCGTGGCCTAAAGCCGGGGGCCACTGGCGGTTATTACAGTGGTAGGGTCATAAAGTTAGGCCTGTCTGTGGTGAAACTGTCGTATACCGGTAGGTAGTGACAGTTGGAGTGTAACTCCTTGGAAGTATTCTTTGAGATTGGGCTTGGAGCAGGTGCTCCAGGCCGGCACAGACCGGAAGGTTTAGGTGTCTTTCCTTTAACATCCTCCGGATGGCAGGCTGACGCCGACGGTTCCGGAAATCGGACTTTTCCATAATGGCTCCTCTGCGTTCAAACCTTTCCACTCCACATTTTTTTTTTTTTTTTTTTTTTTGTAATGCAGCTGAAAAGTGACAGCCAAATATGAAACACCTGAGACCCTTTTGTATTCAACGGGAGTTTGATCCAATCTGTGGCCCAGTGAAGAATGCCATAGGGCGTAGAAATGGCAGTTTGCTTATTGAGATAGCCCAAGACGCTCAGAACACCAAACTGTTAAAAGCCAGTCACTTAGGTTTTTACCTGCTATCCGTGGAGAAACATAAAAGATCCTTAATAGCTGCCGTGATGTGGTTACCACCTCGAGTTTGGACGGACTCTCTAATGACGACATCGTTAACTGTCTTTCAGACCAGGACTTTAATGCGGCGTATAGGTTAATCGGGAGGAGGAACGACCAACCGTTTCCGCGCGCACGGTCTTTCTTACGTTTGAAAGAACGGTATTACCGCCGTTCATCTTATGCAGATATGAGCGTGCAGCTGTTCGTCCCTATGTTCCTAACCCCATGCGTTGTTATCGCTGTCAGAAATTCGGCCACACACAACAACGTTGCGCTAGCTCGCTGTTTTGTCCTCGCTGCGGAAGTGACCTCGTGATTGTTCTATGTGTGCTCAGGACCCCACCTGTGTCAACTGTGGTGATGCACAACCGTCGAACTCCAGAGAATGCCCACGCTTTCTGCAGGAAAAGGCAAAACAGGAGCTTCGAGTGAAGGAACACCTGACCTTTCCAGAAGCGAGGAAGCGCTATCAAGAACTACACCTTACATCCACCTTGAGGTATTCCGCTGCAGTCCGCCTTGCTGTCCGGAAACAAGACGCCGTTGTGCAGACCTGTCCCGGCTCGCCCCCTCAGGTTTCTATTGGGGTCTAAACTGATATATCTTCGGACCCGGTATCTCTTTCACCGGTTACTGTTCCGGCAAAAGATGCTTACACGCCATCAACTTCGATCCCAGGTTCCACCACTATCCTGGTTCTTGACCACACCAGTCGTAAATCTCTTGTTCGACATCCTACGGGTCGCTCCCGTTCTCGCTCCAGGACTCGCGCCACCTGCTCCGATTCCGTTAGCAGCGATGGTGGCACGGAGGGCTTCGAGAGGGCTGAGCATTCTCGACCGGGGCGCAGTTCTACTCGGAAGAAAAAGGTGACACTCAACAGACCCACACCGGCTATTAAATAACAGTTTTTTCCTACCGCCACGCGCTTCTTTCGTGTTGGAAACAGGGTCTTAATATGATCCTTAGGTGGAATATCCGTGGTCTCCGTGCACACCGGACAGAGTTGGACATGCTACTGCTCATTCACTCACCCCTAGTCGCCTGTCTGCAGGAGACAAAACTTCGACCTCAGGATACCTTTGCCTTTCGTAGGTATACTCCGGAGCGCTTCGATCTTGCTCCGGAGGAGAGTTCTCCTGCACACGGTGGTGCTACAGTTCTTGTTTGAGATGATGAGCATTATAATCGGGTTCAGCTTGCCACACCTCTGCAAGCTGCTGGGAAACTCCTTTCTCTTCCTGGGTTTAAGATCTGTATCTGTAGCCTCTATGTTCCTCCTTCTTCTTCTCTTGCACAGGATGACCTAGCCCGCCTGATTCTACACCTTCGTGCCCCTTATTTACTCGTGGGGGATTTCAATACGTACCACCCTCTTTGGGGTTCTCCTAGGGCGTGCGCGAGGGGAGGGCTTTTGGCTGCACTTCTGGATCTACATCACCTTTCTGTTCTGAATACTGGCGAACCCACTTTTTTCTCCGATTCAACCGGTACATCTTCTCATCTGGTCTTGTGTCTGCTCTACGCAGCTTGCTCATAGTATGGAATGGCATGTCATAGCTGATATACACTCTAGCGATCACTTTCCGTGCGTGATTACTCCTGTCTTCTTCCGTCGATTCACTTGTCCTTCCTAAATGGCAGTTCAACAAAGCTGAGTGGCCGCTTTTTTCCCGTCTAGCCCGTTTTTTTCACTGCGAGTTTTCCACTGTGGACCTCATGGTAGAACACCTACGTGCTGTCATTTTAGCCGCTGCCCATACCAGGCGTTTACCGGTCCCCTGGTGGACCGCGGAATGTCGGGACGCCGTTCGTGCACGACGTAGGGTTTTTTGGCGTCACCCTATCCTTGATAATTGGTCCATTATAAAGAATTACATACTAAGGCTCGCAGAATTATTCGCAACAGCAAGAAAGCCTCCTGGGAGCGCTATGTAGCCGGTTTCAATAGCTCTACACCTACATCGGTCGTCTGGGACAAACTTAGGCGCGTGGCCGGCAAGGCCCGTTCTTCTTCTATTCCTGGTCTGCGGGTAGGCTCTATTACTATTTCCGAACCACCTGCCATTGCCGATATCCTCGGCAAGACCTTTGAAAGCATTTCCAGCTCTGCCCGTTATGACCCGGATTTTCTTACACACAAGGCGGCGGTGGAAGCCCATGTACT
Source organism: Deroplatys truncata (assembly GCA_030765065.1). NCBI lineage: Eukaryota > Metazoa > Arthropoda > Insecta > Mantodea > Mantidae > Deroplatys > Deroplatys truncata. Next base: position 377,339,367 of record CM060990.1, read on the forward strand.
ATCTTTTCGCTCCAGCAACCAGGAGTATAATTGCCCCTTTACCTTCCGCGAACTAGAGCATGCCCTAGCATCTTCTAAGCCTTCCCTCCTGGGCCTGATTCTGTACACGTGGTGTTCCTTCAGCATCTCTCCTCTGCTGGACAGCGCTTTCTCCTTCAGATTTACAACCGCATCTGGGAAACTGGAACTGCCCTACAGTTTAGCGAGCAGGCACCATCGTCCCAGTTTTGAAACCCAGTAAAGATCGCCAACTACCAGCTAGCTATCGCCCGATTTCCCTAACTGTAGATACACACGCATTGACGCGCGCGTTTTGTCTTTTTTGTTTATTCTGGAAGCCTCAAAACATTCATTTCCGGATATATTTATATCCATTATCGTTTATTCTTACTTATCTTCCATCTCGATATCAAAATTTTTGATGATATGCAATACTTTGCTTACAGATAAGGTAAGCAATAGATAACAAAATTGATAATAGGTAAAGTCAAAGGACAGATAAACAAGTAAACAAATTAACATGTGTTGATGTTCTAATTTGTCGATGACAAGGTGTTCTAGACAGGGGAGGTATTTACTACTCCTCTTCGCTCTTTTTCACATGCTTTTGTTTAGTAAAGTCCACCTCGGATTGGCAACCTTAAAAATTCACATTTCTCCCGCTTTCCTTCCCTATGAGTCCCTCCCAACTTTCCTTTCCTATCAGGCCCTCCCAACTCCCACCCTTTGCTTTAAAGTGACCCATCCCTGGTAGCCAATTCTAAATTTAGGGGTCGAAGCGCTTTACCCTTACTTTTACTTCTAACATTACTTCTCCAGATGTTACTCGCATACTGGAAATTTGTTCTGAAAAGTACAGACAACCAGTTGTATTGCTCTCTTCTTAACATGGCCCAACATACTTTAGCAAATATGCCTGAAAAGGAAATTCTTAACCGGAAGCAGTGATTGGCGAAGTTTGGTCGTTGCCATTTCTGTCCCGCAGGATAGACGGGACACTGGCAGTTCTACAGTGGATAGCCCAGAGGATAGCAAGATCTGCAATGACTGCCAGCAGCCGCGTGTGTTGCACAACTACAACAGCAGCGTCGATGGGAATCGGGGTCCTGTGGATCTTGCGGAAGGAGGAAGTCCATCCGGTATGGATCGTTCTTCTCCAGGAGCAATCTACACTTGGAGCAAGAGATATTCCTGGTGTACATCTGGGCTTTCGAGCTGCCGCAATACTTATGAGGCGGGAAGCCTCGGTGGCCACTTGCCATACCTCTGTGGACTGGTGCAACTTTCTCAGAAAAGAAACCGAGCGGTGGTTGGAGGAAAACCAAGATTTCATTGGCGGCCTCGACGAAAATAACGAGCCCATTACCGTGGAGATTGATGAGTCTAAATTCTTTCACCGCAAATACCACCGAGGGATGTGGCGTGAGGGCCACTGGATGTTCGGTGGTATTGAGAGGGGCTCTGGAAAATGCTTCCTGGTGGAAGCGCCCGACAGGAGGGCACAAACCCTGGAAGCCCTGATCATACAGCATATTTTGCCTGTAAGCTGCATCATCTCAGATAGATGGGCTTCTTTAGCCAACATTGGAAATCTACTTGATGGCGTATATATGCACGATGTCATTGTCCATGAGCAGAACTTTTTTGACTCCGAGGACGACTCCATCCACACGCAGAATGTGGAAAACATGTGGATGAGGATGAAGAGGAAAATTCGGCGCCAGTTTGGTACCAGTGACGCCCTCTTCACATCGTATCTCCACGAATTCCTCTTCCGGAATCGTTTTCAGGGACAAGACATGTTTGGTGTAATACTGGATGTAATAGCGAAGCATTATCCGGTGTAATTTAACATTGTTGAATTTAATCAAGGGTGCATACTTCAATGTCTATTTTATTAATGACATCAGTTTTTTATTATTGTGATGTTCATTGCAGTACATTAATACAACAATGTGCGTTTGTGGCTCAAGGACAATGACAACAATTCTGCCACTGCTTTTGTGTAGTAACGTATGCTGCTGATATTTCACCTAATTTACACGTCTTCATCAGATTTTCATTCCCACCTCATTGCAGTACATTAATACAACAGTATGTGTTTGTGGCTCAAGGACAATGACAACAATGCTGCCACTGGTTCTGTGTAATAACGTATATGTGCGATAATGAGTTTGCCCTGAAAGAAAAGCATTTTCACTGGTTATGAATCAACATGCAGGTTTGGTTAACTGAGTACAATATAACAAACAACGAAAAGAGTGTCCTATCTTTGAACTTAAATAAAACACGTTCTATAAATAATAGAGGTTCATTTATTTTTTTATGTTGGAACATAATTAATGTCATTACGTATGGAAGAGAACATCAGTTAAGTGACCGCTGCGACTTCGTTGGGTTGCGCGTATACGGTTGACCCAATTTTCAATGGCAGAAGAACGTAAATTAGGGCCAACTTCACGAACAACACGCGGGATGTTATTCATAAAATCATTTACTGTTTCCGGCTTGTTGCCATAAACTCGAGATTTAACATAACGCCACAAGAAGTAATCCAACGGCGTTAAATCACATGACCTCGGGGGTCAGTTAACATCACCACCACGGAAAATGATGAAACCTCTGAACTTCTCTTTCAAAAGATCGATTTTTTCGAGTGCAGTATGACATGTGGCACCATCTTGCTGGAACCAGATGTTTCTGAGATCCATACCATCCAATTGAGGCCAAAAATAGTCCCTTATAAGAGCCCGGTATTTTTCTCCATTGACAGTTAGAGCTTCTCCATCTTCATCTTGGAAAAAATATGGACCAATGATTCCACCATACCAAAATCCACACCACACAGTAACCTTTTGGGGATGAAGTGGTCGTTATTGAATCTGCATTGGATTGTGATTGCTTCAATAGCGACAATTTTGTTTGTTAACACAACCATCCATCCAAAAGTGGGCTTCGTTCCTGAAGATGATTTTTCGACAAAAATCCGGGTCAGCTTCCAATTGCTCCATAGCCCAGTCAGCGAATACACGGCAAAACCTATGGTCGTTGGGCTTTAGTTCTTGAGTTAACACCATTTTGTAAGCGTGAAACTTCAAGTCCAGATGCAGAATTCGCCAAGTTGTGGTCGGCGAAAGCCCCAATTCTTGCGCTCGACGAGCAATTGATTTGTTTCCGTTCTCGCGTACACTCTCACGAACGGCGCCTATGTTTTCGTTGGAGCACTTACGTCGATTACGCACAGGCTCACAAAACCACTTATTTCAAATTTATCGATCAAACGCCGAATCGTTCTCTCGCAGGGACGATCATGCATGCCGTAAACTTTATGCAATACACGGAAGGTTTGGCGAACAGATTATCCGTTTTGATAATAATTTTTCACAATTTCTACGCGTTGCTGAATGCTGTAACGTTCCATGGCTATTTGTCAATAACAACTGTAACTACATGAAAAAATGACTGCTGTAACTCAATAACAACGGCAGCTGTCACATGTTAAAGATAGGACGCTCTTGTTGAAAGACCCTATATATATATATATATATATATATATATATATATATATATATATATATATATATATATATATATATAAGCTTAGGTTCCTGATTCAGGTGATGTTACTTTCATTTACGTTTTCAATGAAGACTAAAGTATTGCAGAGAGGCCTTTCCTATTTTATTTCAAATTTAAGCTGATTTACTCACATATAGATAAGCGTACTAAATTATATTTTTCGAAAATTTATATTTTCAAGACACCATAAAAGCTGAAGCTGCACTCTTGAGTTTTGTGCCCCTTTCATTTGTTCCGTGTTGATTCATTAGTAAATGCCAGTCAAATTAATATCACTATTTGTTTTTCTGCATTCCAGGAGGATGCAGTTTTGGTGTGGAAGAGCCATTTGTAGTTCTTTCTTCAGAAGAGGATGTGGAAGTGGGGACCCAGGGGAATGTTGAATCAAATGAATTGCCACCACCACCTTCAACATCAACTCCAAACACAAAAGAAGGAGAAGTGTTGTGGACGATCGTGAAAGTGACTTTACGCGAGGACTTTCAAATGTTGAACTGCAGCGGCTAGTGTTGTTAAAACAATTATCCGTATTGGAACTTAAAGAAAAGAAGTTAAGAATGCAACTCAATGTTTAAAAATATAAAAATAATTTTTTTTTCAAGTCAGTATGTGTAGATTTTCCTTTCTCAATGAAAATGTATACCATTCATTTCAAGCATGCTCCTTTGGCTCCTGATTTCCTCTGAGTTTGGTGTTCTGTGTAATTGTTGGTATTTCCTCCTTTTCCTTTCCCACTACAGAGATAGAGATAGCGTCACTGCCAGTGGATTAACAATTATTTTAAAACAAGCTTGAGGTTTAGTTAGGTTTCCACATTTTAAGCATGTGACTTCATTTCCCACCACAATATAGAGATAGCAGCTACAGTGCCTATGGATTAATAGTGATTTTAAAACAAGTTTGAGATTTGGTTAGGTTTCCACTTTTTTTAATTGATTTATTTTTTTATTTTACATTTTAAGCATGCGACTGATGTTGATTGTGAAATTTGCCAATATTACGCACTTGTTTCTACAGTGCTACCATAAGGATAGAGGTTGTTTTCAATTTTAACGCACACCTATGAGAATTATGTTATATGAAGCTTAGTTGCAAGTTTAATAGGATGGATAAGGTTTTATATAAATTAAATTATCAAGTAACTGCACATGCATTTATCTGCATTTTTTATTTATTTCCTTCATCTCAGATGAATAATTGCACAAATACATTCCTCTTCTACAATAATATGTCCTTATTATCGTTTACTTCTTGCATTGATTTGCTGGGTTCTCTAGACTGTCCATGAAGTGCTTTTCTAAACACTTAAAATTGCTACATTTTTCTGCTAACCAGAAGAATTACAATGTAATGTAATCTCATACTTGAAACTACTTACTGACTTAGTGGTTAGCAAAGATGAAGCAAGCATCAAGAAACTTCCTGAGCATGCAGTGATTTCAGGACCTTTTTATAAGATAAAGAAAAATTCTAAAATATATACATATTTATATGTAGTAGTTACAAATTAGTAAATTTTGAAGATTTTGAAATCATAAAGCATTAAAATAAAGTGTAACAAGATAATTGGTGTTACACTGTAATCAAACTTTTTTACAATTTTTAAGAAAGTCAAACGTAAGTTGAAAACTTGATTCAGACTTGAAAATCCAATGTCACAGATACCTATTAAATGGAGGGTACCTCTGCCATAGATCCCCAATTCAAGTCCCAGTGGTGAAATTGGATTTTTCAATTCTGGTTCAAGTTTGCAACTTAGTGCTTACACATGGCTTGAGTAGAAAAACAAATATTAAAATATCATACATAAGCATTTTGATAATTTTTACACACTGCCAGGTTTAAAGTTGAGTTGGATTAAAAAATTAATGCAATGTTCGGGACTCTTATGTCTTTCAAGATGATGATATTTCCCTAAACTTCAATGAAACATGATTGCGTGTATTACAGTTTACGAATTTTTCAAGGTAAGGAGGTCAAGCAGAGGCAGTTTCCTGAGAATCTTCAACTTGCATCCTTGAAAAGTACAAAACCTTAGAATTTGGTGTTTAAAGAGTTTTTCACTTTCAAGGCAGTAAATCGTAAAGAGATAGGTGAAATTATTATTAAAATGCTTTTTTTAATTTGGGGAGTTTCCAAGAATACTTCTGTTAAAATCATGTTATCCAATTTTTGAGTAGGTTCACAACTGAGTATGACTCCCAGGAAATATACAATTACAACAATCAGAAATTTATATCATTAATGTGTTTCTGTTATTGTGCACTTAACTGTCTGTTCCCTTAAGTATATTTGATAGAATGAATACTCATTATTTGTCCAAATTTTAAGAGAAGGTTCACACTTAAGAGTAATACTTAACTGTTTTATGAAAGCAAATCATATACCTTCCTCAGCTTTTTTAAAAACTTCTACTTTTAGTCCGAGGAATTTTAATGTACTACATAGGTAAGGGGTAGAAATAGTAAAAACTGAAGCACTGTTAAAATTAAAGAGAAATGTACACAAACTGTATAAAAATGAGGCTGAAACAAAATAAACATATCAAAGCACAAAGTAGATTACGACAACACATACAATATTGATTTAGAGAAACCACTTTAAAAAATCATATAGGAAGGAACACAAGAGTTTATGCATGGTGCAATACTATTTCTGCTATCTGGTTTCTCCTAACTTCACCGTTTCGTCGGATTGCTGCTGGCATCTCATGATTTTGATCAGCATACACCTCCACTTCTTCATTGAAAGCTGGTATTTCTGGATCTGGGTCTTGCAAATATTTTGCAATATTATGCAGTACGGCACAGCAGGTAATTAGTTTTGGTATGTTATTAGTACACAAACGCACAGTATTCTGGAGAATTGCAAACCGTTGTTTTAGTTGCCCAAAGCACCGCTCAATGATGACCCTCTCTTTAGTAATGCACCTATTTTATGCATTCTGCATTTCTGTAGGACAACATAAGCCATGGGGCAATGCCATAACCACTGTCTGCTAGAAGCAGTGCATTCACACCATTTTGGCTCAAAGTTGCCTGTATATTTGAGGCCCTCCAAATTCTTGCATCATGCACAGATCCTGGCCAGGAAACATCAATACTGGTGAAATATTCCTTTGCATTGCAAGTGTCTTGTACATTGATGCTTGTATAGCCTTTTCTGTTCACATATTCATCTCCAAAATCTTTTGGCTTTTTAATTCGAATATGTGTACAGTCTAGGGCTCCTACTGCTGCTGGAAAATCATACTTCTCTAGCCACTGACGTTTTGCAGCATCAAACTCTAACTCAGTTTGTGGAAACTTGATCCAAGTTGGTGCTTTCTCAGTTATGGCATCCATAACCTCAACAACAGTTTTGGATACAGTGGTCTGATGTATTCCAAAATCCTCTCCAAAGTCAACTTGGAAGCCAGGATTACCCACCACTCTTAAAAGTGTCTTTAATTTAATCGCATCCTTCAATGCCCCTCCTCTTGTTTCCATTTTCTCTGGTACAAATAAATGTGTTCAACCAGTCCACATTAACCTTAGTAAAACGATAAAGCCTTTTAAAATTCTTTGAATCCACATGTTCTTGTCTCTGATTGTATATTTTTCCATGTGCTACATAGTTCATAAACTCTGCCATTTTCTTCAGACCACTTGACACAACACACATACAGGTTACTCACATCTGAGCCTGCTTCTAACCATGCTCAACATATGAGTATATACTTCTAAAAGTGAGAATATAATCGGTTTTATTCTTACCAAACTGAGCTCATACTCTATGTAAGATAGCTGCCCGAGAATATACTACTCTGCTTCCATGTCTTGATTATGTACTCGTAAACAAGTAAATACTAAGAAGCTTTTATTCTTACCATCAAGAGTATTTACTAAAAAAGTCAAGCATTTACTATGTACTCATTTTTATTCATACTACCCCTTAGCAACTCATTTCAGATGTCACGGTCAGCACACCACTAGGTAAGTCCCTGGTTTGTTAATTCGGGTCCTTATGCAGGCAACCGATGAAAACCAAACAAACATTGCCGTAACCAATGCAATATTACTTAAACACTGCATGAAATCATATCTAGCTCACAAATATCGCCTACGTGTGTGTGTTGCTAGCCTACTTCATGCCGTACCCAGAAAAAAATTTCGAGCGAGGGGTTCCATAACTAGATCTAAGCTTAATAGTACCCTACGCAGTTATTATATACCTACTTGTAGTACATAGACGTTATGCGGGAAAGAAAATTGCTTGGAGATATTATATAGACAGGAAAATCTCACCAGAATGAATATATTCCACCTTATAGCACAAAACGCCGAGACTGCTTCGAAAAACGGGACATATGAGCAGCAGCAGCAGCGGCGGCGGCGGCAGCAGCAGCAGGTGGTGGTGGTAGTAGTAGTAGCAGTAGACCTAATAAAGGGGGGATATAAATACATTATAAAGACAATAGTTTCTAAGGAATCAGGTATTAAATGGAAGCACTTCACGCATAGTAGGTAACAAGAAGGCGTCAACTGCTGCATGTTTTCTTCAAATGAGGCAGGGCTATAGTCTTCTTTATAGGGGTAAATTTCGTACCCAGATATTACGCTAAACTAAGAAAAGGTAATTTATTTACTCTGTGGGAACCTCCTTCGATCGCGAATTCTCATATTTTGAGCATCCTAACTTGATTCAATAATTTTTTAATTGTGAAAGTAGAAATATCAGACCTCTGTAAGTTTTAACTCGTGGATATTATGCTGAGTTTATTCAAAGATATGTATTACCATGAAAAACCCAAATAAATCTCTTGAAACATATTATTCAAAAGTGTTTTAAATACTGCTTCAGCGATCATGATAAAGCCATCAAAATGAATGCGGTAAAACTAAGATTCGCATTTAAACCGAGGAAAGAGTTTATTTATATTACTTTATTCGGAACACTGGTTTAAATTCATTTCGGAGCTTAGCTGTGCAAATAATGATCTTTAACATTAAACTGCCCGTATAAAGTGAATAAGTGAAATGTGAAAATGCAACTGTGGAACTCTTCTGATCACGAGCGCATTTTCAGTCCACTATAAGTAGGCTAATATAGGTTTGCTGATCCACGCTGTATCGTAATCGTAAAGTGCCCTTAAAACAGATTAGGGAGCTGACAGTTCTGTTGAGAAGGGAGAAATAGACAGTTTCATATGGTAAACTGTCTTCTGGTAGGTGACTTTTATCACGTGATACTCTCTAAGGGTAACCAACATAATGATTACAATTGCAGTTTTTTGTACCTGTTCATAGTTGCTGTGGACATCCCTTTCTGTCAATCGGATGAGCAAGAGTTGCCCTGCGTTATGAAGCAAGACATACGGTTTTTCCCCGGGCTATCACCACCTGACTCCAGAAGCTTGATGTTTTATTTATCTGTACTCAGTTTCTCGGTTCTTAGTGTGGCGTCGAAGTGATACGATACTCGAACAAAATTAATTTAGCCTCTTTCGCTCTTTTAAGAAGCTGCTTATTGATAGTAATTTTAATAAAGTTATTGAAATAGGTAAACCGCAGTACCTGCAAAGATTTCGAGCAGCGTGGCTAAAAATTCAACACTTTAAAAAGTGGTTGTTAGGGTGGAGGGAGACGATACGAAGTGCTACTTTAAGTATTGTAAAGTGCAGTTATCAGCAAACTTAAGTGATTTAACAAAACATATGAACACTAACAGGCATATAAAGGCGGAAGCGCCTTTTCGTGGTCCACATCATGTGTTACCGCTCAAACCAGTGAACATTGAAACAAAACAAGTGGAAGCACGAATTGCATTATTCATTACAAAATACTGTGCTTTCAGAGTAACTGATCACATGTACGAACTCTGTAAATTGAGTTTTTCGACAAGCCCTTGGAGACGGAACACCCGAAGTTGCCCGACGAAGTTGAGCGAATGCCGAAAATGAACGAAAGCGAACGATCTTTCGAACGAGCATTCCAGTGCAAGGTAAGGTAGTCCCAATGTGGCTAGATAACTAAGGTGAGCCACTCCGGGGTGGGAGCTGCCATTGGCTGCCCGCCTGTGACGTAAGTGAGAGTGAAGACGAGCGCGCGGAATACAAACACAGCGCAGTGAACACACTAAATTCCTCCAGATTAACTCCCAATTGTTTATTATTAGCACTTCTTCCAGTTTTTTTAAAAGGTATACTATTTCAGAGCATTCTACAAACATTGTGGGCTAAACATAAAGCAAAACGAATGGAAACTGCATTACATTAGTAATATATTTACGTATAAACAAAACTACTGGAACACATCCAGGACTTCAACGTAAACTGTAGGCGCTACAAGAGATTCAAACATACATTACTTTAGTACTAAAGGAAAATTTACAACTACTCTAAAGGAATCGCTAAATGGATATGCCTGTGTATTGTTTTTACCGTAAGAAATGAAAACAATAATTCCAGAATGCATTATTCTGTTACAGGATGTAAAAATGAAAAAGACATACCTACAACATTCCACTTGTACTTGGACCTTCACTAAGTGCATATCCATGCCAATCGGGAATGAACTGCTACGGAACTGCATCTGGGAGCAGAATTTTCTTAACCGGCAAACCTAAAAGTTCACTCTTCAAATCCCGTTTATAGTTACTAGGAAGAAAGTGCACTGAACATACACGTGAATTATCAGTGTTAAATTTGTCAGTACGCTTACAGCGAGACACCCACACGCGCTTTAATTGCTCATTTTTTTGGAAATGTGTGATAATTCACACCAACCGTTTTAAAACCGTAATTGCGGTATTTTGCTACAGCACAATACATTCTACTCTTAACGTTCTTACTCATTGCACACCGACTTAAACACTTCACCAAAGCAGAGAAAACTGAATCTATACTCAAGATTCTAGTTTAAATATGTGTGTGCAACTTATTTGTTGAAGTGGGGGGTATATGACTGAGTGATAAAGAACAATGTACATCTGTTGTTAAGTTGTGAAGTTTCCGCCAACATAGCGAGATAAAGTAGGATAATTGTACGTGACTTTTAAAGCGAAGAGAAGCTCAGATTAATATCTGTTGCCTTTTATGCAGTTGAGCGGCATAATTATTTCAAAGGAAATGCTGTTTGCTCTTACAGCCAAAGTTTAACAACCTTTTTCCGTTCACTGTGGTTCTGTAAAGGATTATATACCTGGAAAAGCTTGCCATTTTCAGGGAAGAATACCTTTGGCCCGCATTACATCTGTTTTCATGTTATGAGTCGGCCTACCTGCCAAAAAGTAAGTTCTTTATATTCCTCAGGAATGCGTATTAAACAGCATATTATTGAAGCTATTTGAAGACCAAGTATCATATAAGCATGATCCGGATTCTGATGACATGCCATTTTTAATTCTTGCAATAAAGGTATTGCTTAAGTGTACATAAATCCTTATCATGGGTCCCATATTAAGAAAATATATATATATTAGATCATTTTGGTAGTTTCACGTTTTCTATTTTGGATAATGTTTTTTTCGATATTACATCATTAATTTGTAATTTCTTTGTCCTTTGCCGCTTTATTCGGTAACTTCCTTGCATAAGTATAGAGTATATAAAGATTATTGGTTGGTCTGGAAAGAGTTGCTTGTGGGTGGAGAGATGGTTATTGTCAGGGAAACAGGTATAACTACTGTTATGAATTCATGTCCAAAATTAGGGATGAGGAGGTCAGTTTTCCCATTTTGCTTAATAAGTGCGTATTGCTCTTATTTATGTATGACATGAACTGTGAAATCCTCTTCATTTGCAATAAACATTGCATATTCTGAGTTCTCAAAAGAGTTAATGCTACACTTTTGTAAGACCTGTTTAAAAACACAATAAGTTAGAAAATTCATTGAAAATATATTTGTTCTATGTTCTTGTTTGGAGAATGTGAAAAGCAAAGAAAATAATGTTCTTACTTGTTTGAAGAATCTGAAAAGGAAAGTAAGAAAATTTTCTTTTCTTTTCAGATTCTTTGAACAAGAACATTTTCACTGCTCTTTTACTTATTTTTTCTTCTTGTATAGGAGTTATATCAATATATAAATTAATTTATAATTTTCTGTACACTAATTTTAGTAAATCAAATAAATCTCATTTTAGATAAATTTTTGTAATTACAAAGTCATTTTGAAACAAATGTAGTCATTTTAAAACAAATGTAGTCATTTAAAAACAATTAGTAATCAAAATTCGCGCCCTACTTATAAAACACCGCTCTGACATTTTTTCTCATGTATTTACGTTCATCTCCCCTGTATTTGCTCACAAAATATTGATTTGTTTCGTAAAGCCTCTCCTGCCAGTTTGGCGTGAAATGTGTCCATGTTTTATACAAAATAACGAAAACTAAGATACGAGTAAGTTATTGCACTTTCCTTGCATAAATACTAAATAATATAGGCACCTAATTACAATTGGCAAGTTCCTTAGATCTACCTCCTTTTAAAAAGATCAGTGTAATATGTTTCAATGATCGCCAGTGCAATACACTAAATACACCTCCTTTTAACAACACCCACTTTCCCGTGGGTGAAAGCATTACATTTGTGTGCTTTTAAGGGTGTTGGTTGCGAGCGTATACTAAAACATACAGGAAAGGTTGTTCTAAAATTAATATCTCCAAAATATTAAGGCTAGACGCATCCTTGTTCTTACTCTTTAAGTAGGAAGGATCAAATGGGAACTATGTACAATTAATTATTCAATAATTAAAAAATTAAAACAACTTTATACTAGTAATAATTAAGAAACTAGGTTTATATAAGCACATTCTCAGCCTAAATAATGAAGCCAAAATATCCAAATTCTGAACACATCATTCGAATGTACACTACTCTGTAAATTCGGTTTATTTGAAAATTGGAGGATATTTGCAAGACTTGCTGTGCAGATAACTGTTTTTCAGCATGTGTCCATTATCTACTTCAAGTAGTCGAATGTTATGTGAATTTAATTCATTCTGTGGAGTTACTCTCTTCTGACAAAATAGTTATATTAATAAAATTCTTTTTAAAAAAATTATTTTAAATATGCATGTCGATTATTCATGCTTTTACCTAGACGCGAAAAAAAAAGTCTCGGAAAACATGCACATATATCAAGTTTTCAGCTATCATGACTTTTAAAACTGCTATGTTTAAGTCATATTACATAATAGCATGATCAACATACAGTTTCTCTCATTAAGCTGCGTTTTTCACAATCCATAAACAAACAATACAATTTAATTTCGAATCAAAGTTTAAGACCCGATAGCGTATAACGTTGAATTTTATATAGCGTATAACGTATTTTATTTTCGTTGCTAAAATTGGCCGAATAATGTGTTATTGGTTTTCTTTAACATAATATAATTAAAGTCAAGCAATAGCATAAACTAAGAAAATGGTTTTAAAGCTTGCAACTTAGAGCTTCTGAACAACTTTAATATAACAAATATCTGCTTTATATCTACATATCTCTCTTTCTATGAATATCATGTATGCTGTAAGTCATCCCTCAAGACCAAATTTCATATATCGACAGCGTTTTAGTGAATATTTCAAGGAGAAATGAAATTGGCGCCAGTTGGGTATTCAGCTGTAAAAAGACAGGTTTGTGTTTATTATTTCCAAGACTAAGTCTAGTTATAGATGCGATTTTGTTTCAAGTAGTATAGGGTCGAAACAGATCGTATAACGAGAATATTATACGAACTTTCATGCCGAAAAGTACGGTGCAGAATACTGGCTAGCTAAAACTTCACTCTCGATGACGTCATGCAGCAGGCGGACCGAAAGCAGTACAAGCGAAAACGGTGCGGGAAGAGATCCCCCTGAGGTAGTCCATTCCGGCACATTTTGCTCCCATTGGCTGTGATCAAATACGTAACGTAGAACGTTGGCGCGCGCTTTTCGACTGGCAAATGAAAGTGAATACATAAAGCCATGCGTTTCAAAGCAGGAATTTGTACATGCATAGTACAAATCGGTGCTTACAAAGTACTCAACTATAACATGAACAATAGCATGTATTGAAAAAGCCATTTGCCGTGAAAATTCATGGGTTATCTTAAACTTTTATACTGATGCAAGCAGCTTAGCTGTCACCAACTAATATTTGGGTACTGCTAAGATAAACTGAAATATCCTGTTTTGTAACGCAAATTTGACTTACATTTAGAAGTGATCATTCATGCTGGTTTAGAAGAGTTAGATGTTACCTACTGGCGATTTTTCCTGGAACTCTGTTCCTCAATAGCAGAAATTTTCACTTTCTCTACCACGTATATATTAGGTAGAGAAAATATTGCTTCCACCTAAAAATTCGATACAGTGATTTCACCGGAAATACATGTTTTGAGAATCCCTGAATCCAGAAAGGTATTTTTAGAAAAATGTCTGTGTGTTTAAGGTCTGTGAACAGCATAATTCAAAAACGAAAAGTTGGATAAATACCAAACTCTCATCATTTATGTAGGCCATTATTCAAAATTCAAAAAATTCTTGCTCTCACTGGTGAATACATATATTCTCTCTTGAGCTACCTTACAGATAAATATGGTACCTTCCCAACAAATCTTGCTGTGCATGACCACAATATATGGCATGCAGGCCATTTCCATAGACCAGCAAATAGCTTAAAACTGTTCCAAAAAGGATGTAACTATTCTGCAATAATAATTTATAACCTTCCATGTTACCTAAAACTATTAAGCAATCCTAATTAACATAAAATCTTCAAGAAGAGTTAAACATTTTTCCTATATACTCACGCCCCATATACTATGGAGGAACTTTTTAATATGTCGTGCAACATGTAAATATTCAACACACAGTGCAGATTGCATGTGATGGTGATTTACACTTATTTGTTATTGTTGTCCTACTGTAATGCGTGTCGAGAAGTTTACTGTTGAAATGGTGATGGTTTACAAATTTCTCTCTCTTAGATAATACATGATGGGGAGGGGATCATCCCCCCAAAGGCTGTTCTTGGCATTGGGTATACTACTACTTACTCTGCATACTTCATAATTGTATGATGTGCTCAATTTCCCTGAGCATTGCTCACAGTGGAGCCAAATGAACAAACACAAACAAACATCACTGTCTGGGCTCAATTTGTTTTTTCCCATATGTCCTGTCAATAAATTTAAGGTTCCCATGTGCTGTAGGACCTCCACTGTGTTATATCAAATGTTATATACAGAACCTTTCCCAGGAAAAGGAATCAAAGTGTATTTTCTATTCAATAACTGCAAATTTTATTAACTAGAACTGGCTTTGTATATGCATAAGTGCAATTACAATTACCTATAACATCATTCCAACAGATTGTAATAACAGACATTCAAGAGGTTAGAATTTAATGGACATTTTAATTGGGTAGGCCATTCAAATGTATATTAATGTACGCACATGTTCCTTAAAATACCATACAAATGTTTTATACAGTATTATTAAATATGAATGTGAATGCAATATCTCTAAATAATAACAATGTCTCTTTGTGTTTAACCATATCACACCCACCCTTCAAATTGTCAATCACTTTAACATGTAGTTTAGTGTGACAGTATTAATTGTTTTTTCATATGTTGACTGCAGAAAGAATGTATCAGCATTTTGTATCACTTTCATGCTATTGTTTTTTAAGAAATTACAGAATTTAAATTTGCTTAAAATGCAATATTTCATTATTACCTACTTACTTCCTTTCCCAATTTTATTATCACTTAAGTATAGTTATATTGTTGTTTCTGCAGGTTAATGGTTCACATGCTGGTTTATAAATTTGGGTGCCTGGATGAGACACTCGTTTATTAGTATTGCTCTCTGTCCTCCATAGTATTTTTAATTTTAATGCCCCTTTTAACTTCACAGGTTTACAGAGATTGGAGACTGGTGGGAGGGGAGATGACAATGATGAAGATGGTGCAATTGATGGAATTATGGTGGGGAAGACCAGAGAACACTCATTCTAAGTGCCATTTTATCTACCACAAAATCCCACCTCTGATCCCTAGGATTGAATCCGGCCTTTTTTGTGAGAGGCCATAGTGCTGCCCAATTAGAAGTGTGAATATGAGACAACATTTAAAACAGAGATAGTATTACTCAATACAATCAAGTAATGAAACCAAGAAGTTGTTTCACAAGGCAGCTCCCACTATGACTTCACAAATGAGGTGTATGTAAATAAAGTATCACAGATACTTAAAAAAGAATAACTATTTCAGCAGATATTTTGCCATGCAATACATATTATACATTTATATAATTTAAGTTGGGTGTTTTGTCATAAATATGGTAGCTGACATTTCGATATGTAGAACTCATTCAGCAATAATGTGGTAATACACAAGTTTTATGTAACTATTTGCGCTTCCAAGGCCAGCGCTTAACCAAGTTACTCAGATTGACAAAAAATTCCCAAAGATACACAGTACATATGGAGAATTTTCTGTTTATGAAATGCTTTAAGTTATTTTGCAATGAAAAGAGCATTATGTCCTAATTTATTTATTTGGTATAACAGCAGGAAATAGTGTTTGAGCACAACACTAATACACATCCAAAATCAAACTATTATCATTACATCACATTCAAAATTGAAATAGGTATCAGACATAACCTTTGAGCATGTATACAGATAGAGAGCACATAACGTCACACTAACTAACATCTCCATTAGCTGACAGAGGTATAAGCAATGAATGCAGGCTGAGCTTAGTACAGGATTTTTTCCTGTAGTTTGATTAAATTCAAAATTTATACTACCCAACAAGACTATGGTATATTATTCTGCAGCTGACAACAGAGGAAGCATTATAAAAGATTTGGCGTACTTTTTTTTCACAGATACGTACACATTTTTGAAGAGCACATTAGAAAAGAAATAGTGCTGCTTTTTTTTTTTGGGGGGGGGGGGGACAAAGTTAAAGTGTCAAACTTGTTCAGTCTATTACTTTATGAAAAAAGATGTGGGTACAATTTTACATTAATATTTAATACAGCAGTACACAAGAAGAAACAACAGTTAAGAGTCTAAAAAAATGTGCTTTGTTACATTCCTTGGTGTTATTGACATTCAGGTTCTTAAACACCTTATGACAGCCTTGTACATATATCTCACCCTAAATACCATGATATGTAAAACCTAGAGAGAAAAAGAAACACTTACTCTAGAAGCTAGCGATCCCCCACCACCCTTTCTTATTTAGGAAATTAATGATGTAAACATAAAAGTGTAGGACTCTTGAGAGGAAAAAATTCAACAAGCTCTTAATTAGGCCAGTTTTACAGAATGAGGTACGTAGTATTTGAGTTAACAAAAATTGTTTACAAGATGCAGATATATACCTCTGAATCTGCATTATACACACACAAATATATATATATATATATGGATGTCAGATGAAGTCATACTTTTGCCCTCGTTTGTGTCACTTTTGCCCGCATTAGGTCTTGTGCTGCTCTAACCTAATGCTGCCAACATATGAATAATGCCACCGAAACCGGTAAGATACTCAGCCTCAAAGCGTAGCCGAGAGATTGAGGGCCCTCAGCCTCAAAGCGTAGCCGAGGGATGTTTTTTTAGAAGGAGAGGAGTGCAGGAAGTTCTGCGAAGCGACGACAGAGCGTAGCCCAGGGATCTGCGCGTCTAAAACTCCAATGATTCACGTTCACAAAACAACAGCACATCGCATATTCAGTGCATTTCACTGATTATTTAGGTTGGCAGTACCCACTTTGCATGGAAAAATGGCTACGTTGTTGTATTCCTAACGCTATTTGCCTATATAAATAAAACACTTAAAACGGGTAGGTAGGTGGGCACCAGATATTGGAGAGACCACATGATGTTCTAAAATCACTCCTAAGGTAAGTAATTTCATTATTTTTCACTTCCTTATTCCTAATTTAGGTGGGCAAAAGTAAGACCTAATGCGGACAAAAGTGACACAAATGAGGGCAAAAGTATGACAATTTAGCCCAACACGAGACTCAGAACTTGCTTATATGTTGTTCTTAAATGTCACATGTGTTGTTTTGGGTGTTAAATTTCATTTGTAACTTTAGCTGATTTATATTAAGTTTCCAAATTCTTCTATAATTAAAAATGTTACAAATACAAATGAAATTAGGACAGCTTTTCTGGATACAAGTAGAGGCGATATATAATAAACACACAAACACAAAAAACTTAAACAAATAAGCCTATTTGTTTACATGGTATAGCATTTGAAGAGCGCTGGAGGTTAATTCTTACGTGGCCCTTTGTCCGTTACATATAACAGGGGCAATCCCGCTTTAAGGGATGAACTGTTATCTTAAATAACGTTTCATAACGACTCTTACGATATTACTGTGCAATCAACAAAAACAAACTTTTCCAAATACAGTCCCTAATTCGAACACATTTCAACACTAAATAGCACAAACACACATTTTAACACCTTAACATATTAAGTATAGTTTATCTTTATGGTTAGCTTGTTGGTAATGATGTGTTATAGCGGCTGTCGTCTGCTAGCGAGCGGCCTGGGCGTGGCTTAAGGAGTTCGAGCGTTGCCAACCGTAAGAAATGTACGCGCGGAAGATAATAACTATGTAACACGAAATTCGCAATGCGGCGCGGTTATTTCAAACACACAATTTGTCGATGTTTTTACTTTCTCTACTACGTATAGTAAGTAGGGGAAGTATTGTATTCCACCCAAAAAATCCATACCGAGATTTCACCGGAAATACATGTTTTGAGACCCCCTGAATAAAAAAAAAAACATTTTTGGAAACATGTCCGTGTGTGTGTCTGTGTGTGTGTGTGTCTGTGAACAGCATAACTCAGAAACGAACAGTCGGATAAACACCAAACTTGGTATTTAAGTCAGTATCTTCCAAGGATGCGACACGAAGGTTTTCAAGAAAATTTTTGGGGGGACCCCAGAGTACCCTTTACATGGACGATTTTTCGAAAATTTTAATTTTCTCAAAAATTGCTCTAACGATTTTGATTAAAATATCATATGTTTAAGCTATTTGTATGACAAATAAAATGTATATCTTGAATTCTCTGGGAATGTCTCCAAAAGTATTCTTCATTGTGAACGACTTTTGCATAACTGGTAAACCATAAGAGATAGACAAAATTTTACTACACAAAAAATGTAGATCGCGTTAAAATACACAATTTATGTCATATACATTTTTGTTGTTGAGTGAACTATTTTCGAGATATTGCTTGTTATTCCCTTAAATTTTTCAATACTTATTTTCTCAAATGGGAATTCGTTATTCATTTTTTTGTCTTGGATATGCAAAGAGTTATAATCTGTGGCAAAGGGAATGGTGCTGCACCTAGCAACCAGCTATTAAGAGATATGTATGTGCTTAAAGGCTACTGTTTTTCTATATTGCCCTTACATCTACAAGAAAATTAGCAATAAGATAGAGTCTGCAAATGTTTATCTCGATTAACATGAAGTAGATGGAGAATAAGCGTTTGTAAAAATAGTTTGTACAAGAGTAGAGAAAGTCATGTGAGTGTAACACATCAAATTTTTTACATTGCATTGAAGCACACCTATTGTACAAAGTTAACCAAACCTGCATGTTGATTCATACCCAAAGAAAATGCTGTTATTTCAGGCCAAACACATTATCGTACATATACGTTATTACACAGAAGCAGTGGTAGCTTTGTTGACATTGTCCTTGAACCACAAACACACATTGTTGTAAATTAGGTGCAATATCAGCAGCATACCATATTACACAGAAGCAGTGGCAGCATTGTTCTCATTGTCCTTGAGCCATGTACACACATTGTTGTAAATTAGGTGAAATATCAGCAGCATACCGTATAACACAAAAACAGTGGCATCATTGTTGTCAATATCCATGAGTCACAAAGCACACATTATTGTATTAATGTACTGCAATGACGTGGCAATAGGAAAACTGGAGAAGACGTGTAAGTTAGGTGAAATACTAGCAGCATACGTTATTACACAGAAGCGGTGGCAGCATTGTTGTTCACTGTTCTTGAGTCACAAAACACACATTGTTGTATTAATGTACTGCAATGGCGTGGCAATAGGAAAACTGGAGAAGACGTGTAAGTTAGGTGAATTACCAGCAGCATACGTTATTAGACAGAAGCGGTGGCAGCATTGTTGTTCACTGTTCTTGAGTCACAAAACACACATTGTTGTATTAATATACTGCAATGACGTGGCAATAGGAAAACTGGAGAAGACGTGTAAGTTAGGTGAATTACCAGCAGCATACGTTATTAGACAGAAGCGGTGGCAGCATTGTTCTCATTCTCCTTGAGCCACGTACACACATTGTTGTATTAATGCACTGCAATGAGATGGGAATCGGAAATCTGATGTCATTAAAATAAATAGAATTTGAAGTATGCGCCTTTGATTAAATTTGACATTGTTGAGTTACACCGGGTAATGCTGCGCTATCACATCCAATATTACGCCAAACATGTCTTGTCCCCGAAAACGATTCCGGAAGATGAATTCGTGGAGATAGGACGTGAAGAGGGCGTCACTGGTACCAAATTGCCACCGAAGTTTCCTCTTCACCCTCATCCACATGTTTTCGACATTCTGCGTGTGGATGGTGTCGTCCTTGGGGTCTACAAAGTTCTGCTCATGGACAATTACGTCGTGTATATATACGCCGTCTAGCAGATTTCCGATGTTGGCGTAAGAAGCCCATCCATCGGAGATGATGCGGCTTCCAGGCAAAATATGCTGCATGATAAGGGCTTCCAGGGTTTGAATAATGGGTAGAGAAAGTTATGTGAATCTAACATCAGGTTTTGAATTAAGCACAACCTTAAGAGCCGAATCTTTGCAGGGTTGCAGTACTTTAGGGACAAACATTTTAAGTGTAACATCTTGTATGAACGTTTCCATTTTTCATAACACTTGTACGTGAACCACAAAGCTCAGACCCTCCCTACCTGCCTGGGACTTTGCAAGGGGTAGTGTTTGAACATTCCGAAAGCAATTCATGTTTATGATGGGCAGTAAATGACTCTCAACCAGGAATACAATACAGCAGCACCACATGTTAAAAGTGGATGGGGGAACATCTGTTCAGCAGAAGGTACAACCTTTGGCTAACAAGAAACTCCAGACCGCACTGCAAACAGTACTCAAGCAATTCGAATTCCAAGAAAAATTCCGCATTCTAGATGAAATAAAGTGAGTAGCATATGCCGCGATTTAAGGAATATAATTGACGAATGCTTTGTGGTAAAGTGTTTCTGTTCCTCCCTGTCGGCCTGCGTTTTATTCCAGTAGCAAGAGCTATTCGGAAAGGCTTTCCCCAGTTTTCGTTTATCCCGTAGAGACAATTTCCAAGAAAGTTTTAAGAAGAAGAATACCGTGCTCATCTATACCATAATTATATTTTCCATTCCTTCCATTACTAAGAACAATCAGGCAGAAAGGAAGTTGAGGAATACTCCATAAAATTCTATATTTGCAAAACTTACTTTTAGTCATTGATTTACTTTACACTAAAAACAAAGAAAAAAACGGGGATTCGAGGAGGAAAGTGCAAGAAAGGATTAAACAATCCTTAGATAATTTATAGCTTAAAACGCTGACAGGAATTTACACTGTGTAGTTCAAAATCACAATTTTATGTTTAAGGATTAGAACTCAATAGGAACCTTCACAGTTAGACGAAGTCCTCTACTGATTGAAAATCAATATTCTTACTCGACAAAAAAAATACTCATATCGTGGAAAATGTAATGTGAATAGAAGCCTAATTTTGCGTGAATGCTATATGGTATTCACGTTAAATTTCCTACGAAAAATATATTTGACCACTATTAATTACATATTTCATTACAATGAACTTGGTTACATCCACCATACGGAAAACTAAGAACGCCACATGTAGCATTTGTGTATATATCTGTCTGTGTGTGTGTGTGTTTTAATGAGAGGTAGTGTCTGAGTGCGTGTATGTGTGTGTGTGTGTGTTTTAATAAGTTGTAATGCCTGAGTGTGTGTGTGTGTGTTTAATAAGTTGTAATGCCTGAGTGTGTGTGTTTTTTAATAAGTTGTAATGCCTGAGTGTGTGTTTAATGAGTTGTAGTGCCAGAGGCTGTGTGTTTTAATGAGTTGTAGTGCCTGAGTGTGTGTTTGTTTTAATGAGTTGTGGAGCATGAGTGTTTGATTTTGTGTGTATGTGAGCATTGGAGTGTGCTGGACAGAGGACCAGGCACCAAAACAACCGGAGAAATAGAATTCTTTAAGTAATGACTAAAATCATCCGCAGGAACACAGAGGCTAAAATACGATTAGGATAAAATGGCACTCTTGGCAGCGGCATGCGCACCTTCATTGGATATATGTAACTTCATTATCACGTATGCCGAAATTGAATTAAAGTTTTTTTTTTAATTTATGGACGCTCTCTAACCACTATGGTTCTTAGCGTCCTATTCTATATTGGGCATGAAAGGCCGGAAAGTTTGCTCAGAGGCCTCTTTATCAGGCTTGAGGTTCTTTTACGTGCCGTAAATCTACGACACGGGACCACCGGCTTTGCTTCCCTTCTGAAGGAAGCAGTGCTAAAAATTTTTACGCCCGAAAAAATCCATCGCCCCCCGCCGGGTTGTAACGACGCCTCGACAGGAATTCAAGGTGCGGTGCTTCTCAACACGGATGGGATAACCGTGGAGAAGCGTCGCGCGCAACAAAGTCTTATTTTGTTGATCGGACTTACTCTGAACCAACAATGAACCGAAGGAATGAACCGGACCAGCAATACAGTCAATGCCCTTCTGTATTATAAAAGGGTTCACCTTCTCAAACGTTTGCCCTGTCTCTGTTTGCGTAATGACTAAGTAACAACCAGATGACGGTGGTGTTACTTCTGTTACCAAAACGTTTCGGCGTGTTATTAATAATGGAGAAAGAGGGCTCCATAGCGAAATAAATTCTCCACCACTGCAAGCGTCTCCGACTTCAGGCTCTGTCTTCCCGGGCGTTACCCCGGCTTGGGTGAGTGGCCTATCCATACCGGTCTCACCCCAGGGTCACACCTCCCTGAACATAGACAGAGGGACCCAATGGCCGTGGGAAGTCAGCAGCTCATGTAGTGCCCCCCCGCGGGACTGTAGTTGAACAGCAGATACGAGCACACACCCTACATGACGACCCCGGGTAGTGGGGCTGACGCCATTATCCACTCACCCAGCTACGCACCTACTGCGCGGGTATCCGTCAAGCTGTGTCCACGGAGGATTAAAAGAAAATTGGAAAATAAACCAAAAGTGTGTGGGCGTTTCACACGCAAGGTAGGCCGGCGAGGAAGAAAAAGAGATATGTGAATGGTCGTGGTGCGAATTGTTTGTAAATAGATTAGAGAAAAAAGAAGCGTGGCGAGGGGGGTATGGAACGAAATGAAAATAACGCACGAGAGCGCATCTTGTGTCTCCCGGTCAAGAGGACGAACCCACCTCGACCGGATAAGGGTGGAGGGATGACGACTGTGATGAGTGGCTCGGGACCCCGGGTGTGCCAAACCCGTACTCACATAAAGTGAGCCCCTGGGGGTTGGAAGCTGCGTTGAAACAGTGGGAGAGCAACCACGGAAATAGAAAAGATCCCTGTTGGTGAGACAGGTGTTAATAAAACCATAGAACCTGAACCCAGTACAAGAAATAATTGTAGAAAAGGAAGCGTAAAATAAATGAAGATAACGTGGCTAGTCCAGATGAGGGTGAGGACTGGCTCGGGCACTCTGGGTACGTCAAAGCCATACTCACACAGTGAGCCCCTGGGGGAGGGGGGTTGAACTGTGAGTGTGTTTTGCTGGTGAGTTGTAGTGTTTGATTGCGAGTGTGTGGGCTTTGGAGTGTGAGTGTGTTTTTGCTAGTGATTTGTAGTGTGTGACTGTGTGGGTGTGAGCTTTGGTGTTGAGCGTGTTTGTGCTGGTGTATTGTAATGTTTGATTGCGAGTGTGTTCGCTTTGGAGTGTGAGTGTGTTTTTGCTAGTGATTTGTAGTGTTTGAAGGCGAGTGTGTGAGCTACGGAGTGTTAGTGTGGTTGTGCTGGTGAGTTCAAATAAAGCATGTATTTTGAATTTTCTGGAAATAGCCTGTGAACTCCCGTTCATTCTGATTGAATTTTGTGTATTGCGCTAAGTATCTAGGAAACTATGAAATGCTCTAAAATGCAGTTTGAGGCAAACCAATATTTTCTTGTGTTAGCATTTGTGATAATATTCCAGGAAATGTCATTGCACCTTTGCACTTAAAAGTGTATTATAAATGTATGAAAGTTTGCATAATCTTATAACAACCTTAGGGGTGTTTTAAGTCTGAAAAATCATTTTATATTACAGCTGCTTTACCCGAAAATATATTCATTTCATATTTCTTGCTTGGTACAGACTGAAAAAAAAAGGAATTGCTGAAAAGCATACATTTAGTAGCTCAAAACACTTTAATAATGACATTCTTTGCAGCTTGGTAGCACAGAAAGTTAATTTCCTTTCAACTCCTTTTATAAAAAACAATAATAAAATTACAATTGATTCATTCACATGACTTTCTCTATCCTCTATCGTTTATTAGTAGATACATAAATTATTATTCTTAATCAACTTTTTTTTTCTGTGTACTACATTTTAATATAAAAAAAAGACTTTGCAGAAATATCTACATTACACATTTCGTTATCGATACAAAGAGAACAGCGATAGTCAAATGTTTAACAACTGGACGCTATATGCTGGCCTTAAAATTCCATTCTGTTTCTATGACATCACGAGAAACAACTGAGTGTTGAAAGGACTTTAAGATAATGACCAAAAAAATGAACAATTGAAACCTTAAAAAATTGAGCAATTCGCACATTTAATAACGGATATCTCAGAAAGGGCTCATGCCACAATAAAGCTTATTTTAAATATATTGTAGCTTTAAAGAGATTTACATTTTTGGTGTAGCATGTCTTCCTCTATCACTTAAGGATTACCAGTTATACAAGGTTATAAAAAATTCCTTCCGAATGAAGGACTTCATAGGCTCTTTCCCGAAAATCCGAGATATACATTTCATTTGCCATGTAAATATTTTTATGAATGGTATTTTAATCAAAATCGTTTCAGCCATGTTTAGAACATCAAAAATTCCCAAAAATATTCCATGTCAAGGGAGTTTAGGTATTTATCCGACTTTTCGTTTTGAGTTATGACACACACGACGTTTCCACAAATGCTTTATTTGGATGCCAATGATAATAATACATAATAGTAATAATAATCATTCTCATAATAATATAATACATCAACAACGATAAATAACAACACGCGGGCCGTATAAGTAAACAACTACAATGGCTCGCTGTACATTGCGTGCATGGGTTGGCTACATGTTATGCCTACAGCGTGTTTTCGACTCTCACCGTTGGCAACAACCACCTAAGCCACGCCCAGGCCGCTCGCTAGCAGACGACAGCCGCTATAACACATCATTACCAAATAAGGTATCACTATAAACTCCTACATTTACACAATTGCTGGTTGATACGAAAATTCAACTTTATTTTTATATTTTCGGCATTGCTATTTTATCAGCTGACTTCCATCTAGTTTCAAGCTTCAGACACAGAACCAGTGTTGCCAGGTCTGCCGAAGTAAAACCAGAAGATCTGGTTTGAAAAAAGCAGGAGATAGCAGTAGATTTCACTTAACCGGCACATTCGCTTTGTGTGCACATATTTATGACGTTATTATTGTATTATTACCATTCTTCTTCTTCTTCTTCTTCTTCTTCTTCTTCTTCTTCTTCTTCTTCTTCTTCTTCTTCTTATTATTATTATTATTATTATTATTATTATTATTATTATTATTATTATTATTATTATTATTATTACAGATAATCTCTGAACACCTACATTCGGTATTAAATTTTCCATAATACTAATTAAAATTGGCATAGCACTCACCATTTATGTCGATCCTTCTGTAGTAATAAATAATAAATTGAGTTTTATTTATGGACGCTCTTTAACTACTATGGTTCTTAGCGTCCCATTCTATATTGGGCGTGAAACACCGGTAATTTAGCTCAGAGGCCTCTGTATCAGGCTTGAGGTTCTTTTACGTGCCGTAAATCTACGACACGGGACCACCGGCTTTACTTCCCTTCCGAAGGAAGCCGTGCTAACGATTTTTACGCCCGAAAAAATCCATCGCCCTCCGCCGGGTTTGAACCCGCGACCTTGGGAACTAGAGGCTAGCACGGTACCACTAATCCACGGAGGACGACCCTTCTGTAGTGCACACAGTAGTAGTTGAGGATCCAATTATGTACACATTATTGTCAATCACCGTCATACATGTCACACTTGACTTTCTGCAACATTGAACTTGAAATTGCAAAAGGATGGCGCTCTGAATCTGACACAAGTCTGCTTGCATGTAGCAATCCGCACATTGTTTTGGTTGACAACCGATTCCTTACTTTTGTTTTCATCAGATTTATAATTGAAAAAACTCGTTCCACTGTAGCACCAGAATGGGGAAGACTCATAAGGCACCAGATAAATTTGGACAAAAGAGGGAAAATATGTTTTGAATCGGAATATTTCTTTTTCTTTACTTGGGTCCAAAATTCTTGCACTGTAGCGTCACTACCACATGCAATGTCAGTGTTGCGCAGCAGCCTCCATTCTGTATCTGTTTGTTGAATTTCTTCCGGTTTCACCAAATTAGGAAAATAAGAAGCAAGTGGTGCAATTGACTGTACTATTTGGATTTTAGCTGGTTCTAACACTTCCAACAATGTAAGAAGGAGCTTGCTTAATGAAAAACGGCTTAGTATCTGGTGAACTGGCTCAATGTAAAACTCAACACAGCATAATTTGAGAACTTGCACATGTTTGTCCGGCAGAGATGATTTTGTCAGAGATATTTGGACTTTGGCACCAAAATACACGTTTTCCACAGGAAGAAATACTCTAGGATTCCTGTATTCAATTTTATCTATTTCAGTGGACTTCAAATGTTCAGGTTTAACGTAGCAGTCAAGGATAGTTCGCAAAGCAGAAACAACACTAGCTTTCAGGTTGTGGATTTGGGGTTCTTCGCTTTGCATTTGCTTATTTAAACCGTTAAAAATGGGTAAAACAAACTGAAGGAACTCCAGATATATTGTTGTATGGTGATTTCAGCTTGTTGAGAATTACCTCAGTTGCTTGAAGTTTTTCTTCGAAAGAAGCATGGGTGAAGTAAAGAATAAGAGCATCATACTACTCTAATATACGAGAAACGACTAACTCGAGAGATAACCAACGTGTTTGGCACTAGCGCTTGCAGAAAGCCAACCGAAGTTGCCCGACGAAGTTCGAGCGAATGCCGAAAATAAACGAAAGGGAACGATCTTCCAGTTGGGGGAAGGTGCCATGCTGATTGCTGAGGCTTGAAACTAAACTAAGATGGAAGTCAGCTGATAAAATAGCAATGCCGAAAATATAAAAATAAACCAGAATTTTCGTATCAACGAGCAATTGTGTAAATGTAGGAGTTTATAGTGATACCTTATTTAATATTGAGTACCAAATAACGCGCATTCGATGTTTAAAACTGGAACATGACCTGAAAACCCAGTAAGGTAGAAGACAGCTTATGAATCGAAAGTTTAGTTGGTTTTAATGAAGAATTGAAATATATATATAGCGAAAACAAGCTAACCTTAAATATAAACTATACTTAGTATGTTAA
Source organism: Deroplatys truncata (assembly GCA_030765065.1). Taxonomy (NCBI): domain Eukaryota; kingdom Metazoa; phylum Arthropoda; class Insecta; order Mantodea; family Mantidae; genus Deroplatys; species Deroplatys truncata. The sequence goes on from CM060990.1 coordinate 377,366,727, forward strand.
GGTGTTAAAATGTGTGTTTGTGCTATTTAGTTTTGAAATGTGTTCAAATTAGGGACTGTATTTCGAAAAGTTTATTTTTATGGTTTGCACACTAATATCGTAAAATGAACAAGAGAACTCATGCTCAAAGAGTATGTCTGATACCTATTTCAATTTTGAATGTGATGTAATGATAATATTTTGGGATCCATAGTTTGATTTTGGATGTGTATTAGTGTTGTGCTCAAACACTATTTCCTGCTGTTATACCAAATAAATAAATAAATTAGGACATAATGCTCTTTTCATTGCAAAATAACTTAAAGCATTTCATAAACAGAAAATTCTCCATATGTACTGTATATCCTTGGGAATTTTTTTGTCAATCTGGGTAACTCGGTTAAGCGCTGGCCTTGGAAGCACAAATAGTTACATAAAACTTGTGTATTACCACATTATTGCTGAATGATTTCTACATATCGAAATGTCAGCTACCATATTTATGACAAAACACCCAACTTAAATTATATAAATGTGTAATATGTATTGCATGGCAAAATATCTGCTGAAATAGTTATTCTTTTTTAAGTATCTACTTTATTTACATACACCTCATTTGTGAAGTCATAGTGGGAGCTGGCTTGTAAAACAACTTCTTGGTTTCATTACTTGATAGTATTGAGTAATGCTATCTCTGTTTTAAATGTTGTGTCATATTCACACTTCTAATTGGGCAGCACTATGGCCTCTCACAAAAAAGCCTGGATTCAATCCTAGGGATCAGAGGTGGGATTTTGTGGTAGATAAAATGGCACTTAGAATGAATGTTCTCTGGTTTTCCCCACCATAATTCCATCAATTGCACCATCTTCATCCCCCCTCCCACCAGTCTCCAATCTCTGTAAACCTGTGAAGTTAAAAGGGACATTAAAATTAAAAATACTATGGAGGACAGAGACCAATACTAATGAACGAGTGTCTCATCCAGCCCCCAAATTTATAAACCAGCATGTGCTGTTACATTCTTTCTGCAGTCAACATATGAAAAAACAATTAATACTGGCACAATAAACGACATGTTAAAGTGATTGACAATTATGAAGAGTGGGTGTGATATGGTTAAACACAAAGAGACATTGTTATTGTTTAGAGTCATTGCATTCACATTCATATTTAATAATACTGTATAATACATTTGTATGGTATTTTAAGGAACATGTGCCTACATTAATATACATTTGAATGGCCTACCCAATTAAAATGTTCATTAAATTCTAACCTCTTGAATGTCTGTTATTACAATCTATTGGAATGATCTTATAGGTAATTGCACTTAAGTCACTTATGCATACACAAAGTCAGTTCTAGTTAATAAAACTTACAGTTATTGAATAGAAAATACACTTTGATTCCTTTTCCTGGGAAAGGTTCTATATATAACATTTGATATAACACAGTGGAGGTCCTAGCACATGGGAACCTTAAATTTATTGACAGGTCATATGGGAAAAAAGCAAATTGAGCCCATACAGTGATGTTTGTTTGTTTGTGTTTGTTCATTTGGTTCCACTGTGAGCAATGCTCAAGGGAAATTGAACACATCATACAATTATGAAGTATGCAGAGTAAGTAGGAATATACCCAATGCCAAGAATAGCCTTTGGGGGGGATGTTCCCCTCCCCATCATGTCTTATCTAAGAGAGAAAAATTTGTAAACCATTACCATTTCAACAGTAAACTTCTTGACACACATTACAGTAGGACAACAATAGCAAATAAGTGTTAATCACCATCACATGCAATCTGCCCTACATAAAGTGCTTACATGAGGTTGATACTATTATGATGATTAATTCACTTTGAATAAGCTCGAAATTATAACTTTATACTTTGTTATGCTTAAATTTCAATTTCCCATGTAATTTCTATTACCTTGAAGATATGTTTGAGAAAGACATCACTTGAAACGAGAAATTCTCATTATTACTGCATGGGTATTATTTGGGAGGACAGTATACAGGGTGGAAGGTACTGCTTGAACCGTATGTTAATCATGGATTCTATATAATGAGTAGTGCAAATATGTCCAATACAATTTTTGTCATTAAACCTACAAAAATGAAACACAGTGTTTTATGTTCCTTGTGCCTGTGTCTATTAGCCATTTTATTACAGTTCAAGCAATATCGTTCACCCTGTATAAGAAAACATTTAGAAGATGGTGGAGTTTGCATATACAAAAAACATTATAACATATAAAACTGGGATGCAACAGATCCATCTATCCCATTGACATTTTTTGTGTAGCCCATTTTCCTCTGTTGCTTAAATTTACCAGTTACACAAGAGTATACAAAATTCCTTCCGAATAAAGAGGACTTCACAAGCTGTTCCCAGAAAATTAAAAATAAACATTTTATTTTTCATGTAAATATCTTGAATACAATGGCATTTTAATCAAAATAGTTTGAGTCATTTTTCAGAAAAAGAAATCGAGAATTCTTCCGTGTAAAGGGTTATTTTGGGTGGGGAATTTTCTTGAAAATCTTTGTGTCACATCTTTGGAAGGTACTGAACTTAAACCGATTTGTACTATGTATGTACAAATTCCTGCTTTGAAACGCATGGCTTTATGTATTCACTTTCAATTGCCAGTCGAAATGCGCGCGCCAACGTTCCACGTTACGTATTTGACCACAGCCAATGGGAGCAAAATGTGCCGGAATGGACTACCTTCCCCCTTTGAACTGGAAGATCGTTCCCTTTCGTTTATTTTCGGCATTCGCTCGAACTTCGTCGGGACACTTCGGTTGGCTTTCTGCAAGCGCTAGTGTGTTTGGCTTGGTTATAGTAGTTTGTGTGGCTTAGTGTTCACAAAAGTTTGAGGGCGGTATTCATAGTCGATTTTGGTCCGGCCCAACTTGCTACTTCCGGTGGTTTTACAGCGGACCATCGATTTTCTTATTCATAGACCGGGATTTGCGTTGGTCCGGAGATCAAACGCCTTGGTCGGAACCAAATTTTGGTCTACCTCAGAGGGGTAGATTAAAGGCAGACCATCTTTACAAAATGGATTACTTTGGAGTAATGGGTGTGGCTGCTTGCGTAGAATTCGCGAAATGAGACGATGGAGTAAAACTATCGACCAAAATTAGACATAATTGGAAAGTATGGCGACCTAAACTTCAAAACAAATACAGGTTTAGTTAAGCAAAGATTAGAAGGCTGATAAAACGGATGCATCCTAACCTATATGACAGACAACGATAACCGATGCTTGAATCTCAATTGATACGATGCTAATAGCACTTCCACATTATGCAAGAGAAGGGTATCAAGAAAACACTACTGACGTGTAGTGTAAGCCGCATTATAACTAATGACTCAAATGCTAATGCTAGATTTACTTTTGTTAAACCGGGATTACTACGCACTTTACGTAACATGACGGAATGTAACGCGAAGTTAAGAAATTCTGCTACAGTAAAGGTTTAATTAGGATGCACTTAACGTAACGGGAATTAATCCTGATTGATTGTTCTTCTATTACTTCATGCTACTGCTTCACGCCGATTGATTCTAATTGCTATGTCACATTAAACTTGACGTAACGGGAAGGAAAAGTTTGACACTGCTAAATTTAGGAAGAGAGGAGTGTAGCAGTTGCAACTGGGAAGCGACGACAGGGCGTAGCCGAGGGATCTGCGCGTCTAAACTCGAATGAGAACAAGACACTACACAATCAACTCTACGTGTTAAAAATCCTGATTCCATTTGTTTCTTAGCATTTCATACCTCCTACCCGTATACGGAATAATGTCCTGCTTGGGTTAAGTTCGAAATAATCTAGGCTTTGCTTACGTTTTCCCTCGATGAGAGGAGGATTACAGCTCCCGGAAGGTTTATGATGTATTAGAATTTCCTCGGGTAATTATTTCTGTATAATTACGATCACACGATATTTATTTGGTTAAGATCCAGAGTGAGATTTTAATAACAGCAAATGTTCCTTCTTATTTAAATACGATTTGATTCTGAAATTTTAAGCTTAAAGGTTAATATTCCAGCAAGTTAAATTCTTATTGAAATGATTAACAATGCCATGAAACGGTGTGGATAAGAACGATTCCAAAAAGGGAGGGGTGGCAATAGGTTAGAATCATGCACAAAACTGTCTATATATGTATTATCTCCCTCCATACCTCCTCTTTTTTTTTGCGTTTGCATTTGTCGAAACCGATTTGTTTTCAATAATATCCATCATTTTTTTATTAAGGGAAACAGGCATTTTCCTCCTCCGACCATTTTAATGCACGCTTCTATGTTATGTCCATTTTTTTCGCTTTGGGCGAGGAGTGAGCACTGAAACGATGAAAAAACAGCTGTGAAACGACCATAGAAAGTAAAAACTAAGGAGTAACAGTGGTTAGTTTTCTACTCTATGGCAGTCGCGCATGCGCAGAACTACCTTTCTTCGTCGTGTAACATTTTCTCCTTGCTGACCCACGGCCTTTCTTGGTCCAAGACTTTTTATCGTCTATGAATATCAAAAACTTGGTCGGCCGTTGTTCCGGACCAAATGAGTCAGGAAATACTCCAGACCTATGTGGAATCTATGAATACGGCCCGAAACTCTTTGAGAGCTTCTACACGCTTTGCACTTGCATGGAAATAATTGAAGATATCGCGAACCAGATCTTCTGGTTCTCGCGGAAGTTTAGTGCAAGCATAGGATGAACATTAGTTGAATGAATGACAAACACAATGAAAATTACAAACATAATGACAATGCCATTATAAACAAGTGTGGTATATCATTCTTTAGAAGAACAGATAAAGAATGTCTTTTACCCATCATAACACTAGCTCCATCTGCGGCTAATCCATTGAGATTGTCTTTATAAGGAATATTCCTAGAAACAAAAGAGTTTACCAAACTCTGGTACAAGTTAATTGCATTAGCATTACTAACAGATATCAGATCAAAAACTGAATCTGAAACCCTGCCAATACCACAATCAAACCGAACAACCAAACACAAATGTTTAGAAGAACTAATGTCTGTAGATTCATCCACAATTAGAGAAAATTTATGTTCTCTCAGCATTGCATATAGCATTTCTTTACTTTCTAGACCCCAAAACATTATTAAGAATAGCTGTTGCTTTTGTTCGAGAACAGGTTATCCTTTTTGCAATTTCAGAATCAGGACATATTGATTTAATTAGAGAGAGCAGATGTTCCATGACATTAAAAGAAATATTATGTTCTGCTAGAAAAGCCACAAGACGAATTTCTGCTTCTTTTACTTTGGTAGTTAATGTGGTGGACTGATGTGCAAATGCTAGAATTTTCTGTCCAATTAGCCGTTTAGCACACTGAATATGTTTCTCTGTTGTTACATGTCTCTCCAAAGCAGTTTTACCACCTGATGCAATATTTATATTATAATCACACACTTTGCAAAATGCAAAATTAGGCCCCCTTTTAGAAGATGCTAACCAGCCACTAAACTCATCTTCTTGCTCCCACTCAGCTTTGTAGTTTGACTGTACTTCTGTTTCTTACTCATGTTCAGTTAACACCGTAACACACAGCGTAGTTAAACTATATATAAGCTCACGCACTTTAATTTACACTAGCAAATTAGAACGCTGGCAGTAATGTTTTTCTGTTCGTTCTTAAGCCTCAATTGCAACGCAACTGAAAAATTAATTTAGATTTTGTCACAGTAATATTATTATTTAATTTGTTAAACCAAACACAGGCAATCTGCAACTGTTATACTAGGGGAGGTGGAAAGAGGATGGAACAAACTAAAGGCATCAGCGATAAGTCTCTGTGGGATAAATAGACGCTTATTCTAAATAATGCACATGTATGCACATAAACACCCAAGATTTACTGCCAGTATAAACTGAAGCGAGAAGCATAAACGCAGTTGGTAAATAACAAGTAGCCTAAATAAGCTACCGGGAACGTCAATATCTGTATACCAGTCTGTTACTATGAGGAAAGTAGGCTTGAGAAATTTCTCCGGAGTATGCTGAATATGTTATTGTTTATTCGTTATCCAAGAGTCCGGTTTAAAAGTGTATATATTTTCCCTCCACTTTCTTATCTATCATAGTTTTTCCAATAGCAAGTTCCCTTACGATAACGCAACCCAGATATGGTATAATGTTTGTGCATACAAGTGATTATGAAATGAATCACTCATTTTTATACATGAGTAGAAGTGCCTTGCATAGTAAAAACGTCCAGAAGAGCGATTTCTACGATCTTAAGGGAAAACAAAGTTTAAAAATTATAAATAAGTAAAAAGCAGGAGATTTTGAGGTTCGCTCGTGTTTTAGCAGTAGAGCAGTAGATTTGCAAAAAAGCAGGAAATCTCCTGCAAAATCAGGACATGGCAACCCTGCACAGAACACCAAAGTAGCCTCAGCAATCAGCATGGCAGAGGTCGCGCTATTCGCTCTGAAAGCTCCGGACACGATCGTTTACCTTCGGGTGTTCCATCTCCAAGCACTTGTTTACGGATAGTCGGGGTACCAATGAACTAAAGATACACAGAACAAAACGTGCTGCTGTAATTTGCAATGTCATAGGACTATATTTTGAGGAACAGTTGTTAAAATATATTGGTGATAGGAGTTCAGCTTACTGATTGATGAAAACAATGACTGTTCGGTTACAAAATTATTGGGTATAGCCATCAGGTACTATTCACAAACAAAGAAATGCATTGTTGCAACCTACTTGCAGGTGATACAACTAAGTGAATGCACCGTTGATACTCTTGTCTCAGCCTTCGAAGACTTATATAAAGGACTTAGGTTTACATTTTGCGAAATTAATAACAATTGGGACTGACAATGCATAGGTGATGACTGGTATCAATAATGACGTGTACGCCAAGCTGAAATCTAAATTACCTCACTTGCAGCTAATTAGATGCGTGTGTCATTCCCTACAGCCAGCAATTTCCCATGCTACTGCAGAATTTCTTGCATTCGTCAGTTAGGCAGGCCGCATACACGCATGTGTATGGGGCAATTAATGAAGGAGAACTGCCTTTGAAAATTGTAAATGTAAGTGAAACTCGTTGGCTATCTGTTTCTGTAGCAAATTGAAACTGAGTTTTTTATTCAACTGTAGTCCTTAGCGTCCCATTCTATATTGGGCGTGAAACACCGGTAATTTTGCTCAGAGGCCTCTTTATTAGGCTTGAGGTTCTTTTACGTGCCGTAAACCTACGACATGGGACCACCGGCTTTACTTCCCTTCCGAAGGAAGTCATGCTAAGGATTTTTACGCCCGAAAAAAAATCAATCGCTCTCCGCTGGGTTTTAACCCGCGACCTCGAAAACTAGAGGCTTGCATTTTTGTAGCAGTGAACAGGATACTTCAACAATAGCTTGAGCTGAAAATTCATTCTGGTATAGCTAGAATCAATGAGCGTTGTTACTCCGCAGAGATATTATACCAGATGTATGCAGACCGTCGTAATTATGCTTTTCTTGTTTTTCTCAAGCCGATACTAAAGCTAGTTCAGACGGTAAACAAACACTTTGAAAGTGAAAATCAAGATCCCACAAAACTTCTGGAAGATTTATTGCTGCTTATTAAGTCTCTATGTACGAAAAATTTGCTTCCGGCAAAAGATTGGACTTCATACGGGACAAACCGAAAGATCATTTGGATCCAAAACCGTACCTTGGCTATGAATTTGAGACGGAAATGTCTAATGAAAAATTCCCTCAGGAAGTTGAGAAAGATATGCGTGAAAGGTGCCTTAAATTCATTGTTGGGCCAGTAAATCAACTATGTGAGCGTCTTCAGGAGAACATTAAGGTTTTGCGGGAAATTACCCTAATTTCGCTTGACGAATGTCTTAGGTCTGTAAAGCGGTCTGTAATTGAAATAGCAAAACTGGTTACAGACGATAAAGAAATATTGACCTTCAGTGGAAAATTTTACGCAATGTATAGTGGCATGAAGTGAATGACTGTGTTAAAGTTTGGGTAGAAGTGCATTGTAATAGACACTCCGGATGAGAAAATCCTTTCCATGAACTGGTAAATATCGCCTCAAATGTGTTGTCACTTCCACATTTTTATGCAAATGTCGAGCGTGTATTCAGTTTTGTAAATAACACAAAATCAAAAGAAAGGAACACAATGAAAGTGAGGACATTGCATTATATATTGTGTGTTAAATATGGGCTAAAAAGGGAAGGCAAATGTCATTCATATGAACTGCCGGAAGAGATGTTGCAAAAGATAGGGATCATACAGTGCTACTTTCAACCATCAACATCTGCTTCAGCATCAACTTCCAATTTATTCTTTGAAGAGGTGGTGGACAGCGAAGACGAGGAAATATAACGGAGCACGAGGTGGTGACGGCAGAGGATAGCAACACATTTGATCCAGGTACCTTGTTTAATTTTAATTTATTGGTCCTTTAATAGTTTTAGTGGGCATTTAACTATGTGTTTATTTAATTATGTATTGATGTATTACATATAATTCTATGTTGGTATAGTACGCATTAATTTACATTTTATAACATATTTCAGCCATAATTTTTGTTCATGTTTATTATATGCATATAAAGTAGTTTATTGAATGTCAGAAATCTAGCGACTTTCTGGAGGTTTTGTATGTTTAAACTGACTACAATTGAAGCTCCCAAGTTGGTCACCTTGCAAAGCAAGAAGAATAAACATGGCGCCCTCAGTAAACTGTTTAGAAGATTGTTGTAGACTTTGTGCACTTGAAACTAGGAATGGGGTTGTTATTTTCAGTTCGGAAGGTCTGGATTTATGCTTAGAAGAAAAGATCATGAAATATCTCAGAATAGAAGTGAGGATGCTATTCATTTTTTTATGATATATGTATTGTAGAACCGACCAGTGGTTTATGTAAACACCTACTGATTATATGCCTTGAGTAAATCATCGCACATTAAGATACAAATAGGAATAAAGTGCTTCTAACCAGGGATTTAGTAATTTAAATTGGGGAATATTTACGAAGTGAAGATATTTTGCACTTTTGCTGCACGGATGCGTTAGAGAAAGAAGCCTCGTGGCTCTTAAGGTAATTTTGCGACGACTATTGACTATGGCGACCGCGCGCAGCTCCTTATTGGAGTACCAACACCAGAACCACAGGGGTGAAGATTAGATACGAAATTGGCAACATGACGTTCTAACTTCCTCTTAAACACGGTATGTCGCTAGTTGTTCTTTTGCGGGAAAGGCGATATTTGTGGTTGACTGTTTCTAGTTTGAAGTGCGTAACCATACGTAACGAACTAAATAGCCGGTAACCAGGGTTGCCAATCTGACGGACCTTCCGCCAAAGTTGAATTTTTTAAAGTCGTAAAATGGGTAAAAAACGTATTTGACGGATTTTTTGATGGAGTAATGAATCGTTTTAGATTTTACTGGTTATTATTTTTAAATTTGTTGTATTTTCATTGGAACAATTCACCCGCATACAAGTATTTATTTTTTATTTCATTTCCCAGCATGGGCCATGATATGTTTACAAATTTCGGACATTCTGCTCTCAGTGTATCTCCCAAAGCAATGAAAATGAGTTATATGTCCAACACGTCACTCTATGTCATACACTATCTCAACAGATGCCAGACTATGTCATACACTAGCTCTAACGCAATGCTGGCAACATATGAATAACTAATGCCACCTAAGCCGGTAAGATACTCAGCCTCAAAGCGTAGCCGAGGGATGTTTTTTAGAAGGGGAGGAGTGTAGCAGTTGCATTCCTAAGCTTAGGTTTCTGATTCATGAGAGTTTAGGTTAGGTTTAGTTTATTTTATTTTTATATATAAGCTTAGGTTTCTGATTTACTTATGTGTATAACCTTGTTTTAATTTGTTACCAGTAGTTACACCAAAGCACGTGAGCGAAGCGAGCGCGCGTTCCTAAGCTCAGGTTTCTGATTCACGGGAGGTGAGGTTTTTGTTTTTTTATATATGTATATATATATATATATATATATATATATATATAATCTTACGTTTCTGGGTTCACAGAAGGTTAGTTCTAGTTTAGGTTTTTTTTATGTAGGTTTGCGTTGACTATCTACCACTGTTACAGTAAAGGAACTTCTTTATTTACTGGAAATAACTTATTAATATAACAAACTTTCACAAAAAGAATACAAAAATTACAATTTTGGTGGATAGTCTTTCTTACTATGAATGCGTTGCGTTTTTGTCAGCGGCAACACTAAACAAAGAAGAAATTCTAGTAACAACAACACATCGCATATTTAGCGGATTTCATTTTTTATTTAGGTTGGCAGTTCTCATTTTACATGTGCTTTAGCAACAACATGGCTATGTTTGTTGCGTTCATAACACAATTTCGCTGTAAAAGTAAAACACCTAAAAAGGGTGGGCAGGTAGGCACCAGATATTGAAGAGATCACATCCACTTCTAAACTCACTCCTAAGGTAATTTATTCACTTTCCTTTTGCTTTTATAAGCATTGTTAACGAGGATACACTAAGAGCAGATTTGCCCAAATTTCTTGTATGGCCTCACGAGTTACTGTGTTTGTGCATCGGTGTGTGTTTCATCATGCTGCTTAGATTAGGTTATCGTAGCATAAACTTGCTGACAGCCCAGTTATTCCCCATCTGTATACTGCTGTTTATACTGCTAGGCCGGGTGCTTGTGATAACTAGCATAAATAATAACATGAGGTTTAGCATCCACATGAGAGATTCCTCAAGTCTACTTCCCTCAGAATAGTTGTCTAATATATGGTATTGGCATTTCCAATAATTTAAATGAGCTAAATGTTATTCGTGATCAGCATTGTGGCCTTAACCTCAAATTCACAATCAGAGTTAAGCCAGTGTGAAAAGTTAATCGGTAAGCAAAATACACTTAAATCTGCTTTCTATTTTTATTGAAAATATTATGGATTATTATTTTTTTTTTTTTTTCTGTTTTGTTGGTCTGACACATAAACAAATGAGTGTCGTATTTAAAATAAGTTTTCATTTTATTTTACATGAAAATAAAGAGTATGTCTTATTTTGGCAGATTTTTGGGTGTTGGAATGACAGGGGAATGAATAATGTGTTGGCAACACTGCCAGCAACAACAAAGGGACCATCTTTGATTTTGGTAGCAAGAAGTTTTTTGTCCGATGTATTTTCACCAGGAACAAAGCAGAGACGGTAATCATACCTTTGCATTATTTGTGCTTGAATATATTTTTGTGTAATATTGCTGTTTTTTATTAATTTCAGTGAAATTCGTAGTAATGATGTAGAAGACATAAGGCGATTTTAATAGGTTATTTTGTTTTACAACATTTTTATATTATAATGAATTAATTTTCAGACACATTGAGCCATCAGATAGAGTGGGATATGCCTGTGATTTACATTCCTTCCAGCTTTGTGGTTCGCATCCCGAGTGGAAACTTAGAATCTGAAGGTATATTATTCATTTTAAACAACATAAAATGATAGTGCTGGATAAAGGTTAAGTTTTTAAGACCTTCTTAGTGTAACAGTAGTTTATATTGCCCTGATTTAGTTTTTAGATATAGTGAGCTATCCAGACAGTGGAATATATACCATTAACTGTGTTGTTTGTACTTCATAATTGATGGGTGGAGATCACAGCCAAAATGGGTAAGGTAAAAATAAACCTTTAATGCAAATTAAATAGCACATTGCAGTGCCAATATTCAAACTGTAGATGCAGATCATGCAAGCGATACTCTTGTATAGTTTAAAAATGTAGGATTATTGGTGGACTGACACATTAACTTTCAAGGATAGCATGCCAATAATACAGTAATTCTTTTAAGGCAGTGCACAATTGGAGTTTTCTAATACAAAAGGAAGAAAGATATTTATGTCATTCACATATATTTCAGTAATTAACTTGCCTTTGGGCATTTTTTTTTTTTTTATCTAACTGCCACTGTAATGTTCCTTTTATGAACTGGGCATGGTGTATAAAAATATAAGTTCTGGCAGCTTTTTTGACAGTTAGTGTCCTTGTAATCTGGTAGTGGGCCATTCCATGTGATGGAATGTGAGAAAATTGGATGGCTTTGTGTCTCTGTATTGTTCCAAAACTAACCCTTAAAACAAATTGTGAATGTTTATTGAATTCCTAACAGAGAATTTCAATCCTAAAGCATAAAAGGGAAAATATCTTGTTAATTGAAGTAAAAATATGAAGGAATATTACTGTGACAAAAAGGGAGTTCCCTCACAGTTAAAATAACTCCAAAGTTCTGTGAAAGTATACAGATGTGCTGTCTCATAATTTCTGTAATGGATATCCATATATCAACTATTAATATAAGAGTATGGAGAATTACATGGAAATCATTATGTTTTAGTTATCATTTTTTACTTATGTGACGGAAAGGGACATGTACAAAATGAAAGCTGCTGAAACTGCATCTTTCATAAAGTAATTACCACACCAGTGTTATTCTGTTGCATTCTGTATCAGAACTTGCATTATGATATATATAAGTGATGTCTACACCAGGAAATGAGAATCTCTGGTGATTATCTACTACATCAGGAAGTACTTTCAATACATCAGAAATTGCAACCCATGAAGTGTCATTACTTTTAAATGCAAATTTTGAATCTGTGATGATTTTACTCATGAAATTGATCCCACATTCAGCATTGTCAGCTTTTTAAGATTTGTCCAGGTTTTTAGCTGTCTTTTTTACATCAACTTCACCACTACAAATCACCTACTTAAACATTTGAGTTTCCTTCCATTATTTCAATTTGGGCGCTTCTGCCAGTCATAAAATCAAAGTTAAAACTTTTTTTTTGGACAAAGCATGCTCTTTGTAAACCACATAAGGGTATACAACTTCAATGTAGTGCTTAGAATGAGAGTTAGGCATCCTCATTAGTAGGGCTAGGATATTTATGACCTAAAAATCACCATAATATGCACAAAAGAATATGCTGTTATGACCAAACATTTACCAAAATATGCACAATAACATAATAAATATGACCTAACAATATTAAAATGCGGTAAAATTTCTACTGTAAAATAAATTAGTAAGTCAATTTTGATAATGAACTATTTATTTGAGAATAAAATGCACATGAGAAGCAAGCTAAACTATATGCAATTTGACATTCCAGTATGATTTTTATTAACATTATAGGAACCTATGTGCTTTTTACATCCGCATTCTACTTCATATAAGCTCTGAGTTGCAATACACAATGAAGACCTTGTGCATATTTTCAAATGAAAAAGATTTCCTATTGTCAGCCAACAAAACCTTGTACTTCGAAAAGCTCCTTTCTACTTCAGCTGACACAAGAAGAGCATATTTAAAATGAACAATATCATTTGAATATAAATCTGAATGATTAAGAGAGAACTTTTCACCCAACAAAATCATTGAAATGGAACACAGAGTATGATACCCTTCGTTTTTTTCTAACACCTTTTCCATTTTCTTTGACACTTCTTTTCCCACTTTACCACAAACACCCTCTAATTTATTCACAACTTTTTTCACTTGTTCTATCTGCTTCACCAGTGGACTTATGATCCCTCCAAAGCAGTTATGACAGCTGGAATAAATCCAAAATTTGATTTTATGTATGAAAGTTTGCCTGAAATTTCACCATTAGACATTAATTCTTGAGCTAGTCCATTTGAAGTAGCTTCACTGCTATCAAATGAATCAATGATGCTTTTCACAACGTTGAAGAGGCATCAACCCAGGACCCCCATCTTGTCAAAATGGGAGATGATGGCAAGGGAATGTCTGGAGCTAACAACTTAAATGCTACAACACGTAAAGGGGCTTTCAAAAATATCTTTTTGACACATCCAATAAATTTGTCAACGTCACTGAATTTACTACGAATCTCCTCTGCAACTCGGTGCAAGGTGTGAGCTAAACAAGTCACATGCACCATTTTACTGTACAATGCTTTTAGAGAATCGGCAGCTTTCACCATATAAGGTGCACCATCCGTTACGAAGAGAAGTACATTGTCATGCTTAACACCTTCGGGCCATATGGCACCCATAGATCTGTCGAACAACTTAGAAATGGTGGAAAAATTTACTTTTTCTAAATGTTCACAGTTTATTAGAAACTTTTCGCCTGGACTATCTTCTTTCAAAGTTCCCACAATGACATTTGCAATATATCTTCCCATAGAGTCTGTAGTTTCATCAATTGATACCCAAATTTTTTTATTTACGAGCTGTTGTCTGATTTGTTGTATTGTTTTTTCGTAGCTTCAGCTGACAAAGTTCTTTCTTAATGTGGAAGAATCAGGAAGAGGTTTGCCTGTGTATTTTTCTAAGAATTCACGAAATTTTGGATGGTTTAGTTTACTTAAGGGAATATCAGCACAAAGGAAAGCTGTACAAAGTTCTTTGCAGAATGGTGAATAAGACTGGCGGGATTCCCCTAGGAGCATTTGCTGTAGTGTTTTTTCATTTTCAATCCGTTGTACTCCACGTTTGTGTTTATCTGTTGCCACATGCTGCTGAACATTAAATGACTTCTCCGCAGTTACTCTTACGTTGCACAGTTTACAATAGAGTATTTTACCATCACTTGAAAATACTTTCTCACCATATTGAGACACGAACTTTTTTAGTTTTACTTGAACATTTTGCTTCACTTTAGGCATTTTTTCTGAACTGTACTGCACATGCTTACGACTTAAATAAGACTGAATAACACAATGAGTGAATTAGACACTTGTCTGCAGTCCAGAGTCCAGAATGACTTAATCAGATACCTGTTCAAAGAGTAACAATAGCTTACACAAACTCACTGATGCGTAAGGGTGAAGTCCATATTGTGAATTCAAAGGAAACAGGGAAGGAATGTAGATACTTGCCATTTTCCAGGAAACAAAATGAGGTGCGCAATTCTGGGAAATGTAACACGGAATAATTAAATTGCATGAGAAAGTTCTTTTCTTCTTGAAAGAGTGAAAATATGACGAATATGACCATTTACTTACTAAAATATGCTCTATCAGAGAGAAATGGCCATATATGCAAAAATATGACTAACAAACTAGGTTAATTCATTTCGCTGTTTCATAAGAAGCATTTATATGTATTTAAGGAGCATGTCAGTCCTACCAAAAAATATATGCCCTATCATAAAAATCCTAGCCCTACTCATTAGCATCAATTAATTGTGTCTTATGTTGATCCACTTCATTATTTAGAACAAAGCATCTACCATTTTTACTGATTTTGTCGCTTTCTTGGCACACCAGTAAATAGACTGCATTGGTAACAATGTGTTTTCCACCTAATACAGCATGCCATATTAATCTCTTCAGTTCTCCACCAACACCATCGACACTGCCCTTCCCGTGACCTGTAGCTAGAAAGTTCCATGTTAACAGGACTTGGAACGTTTTCTGAAGGTGACTTAAATTACATAGAGAATAACACTGTTTAAAATGGCTTGCTGTACCATCTGAAAAAATATTAATTATTGAAAAACTGGCATTTGAAGAAATGTGTTGACAGTATATTTGTCAGTGATATTTCGTTATTGACAATTGCATAACTTTGTACCATTTCAGGACTTATCCAGGCAACAGCTGGATAAGTTCCAATATGTCAATTGAATTTCATTTTTAAACCTCGCGGTGTAATTTTCAGCAAAATCAACCTGTACTACAATTTCTTTGCCATCTACAACACCTTTCTTCTCTTGAAAATATGTAGGCTGAATTTTTATCTAGAAGCAATGTTTTAAAAGCTAGGGTATTTTTCAATAAGTTTTTCAAATGCTTTACAGACAATGTTCTCCTTCAGAACATTTTCAATTTTTCCATCAGTGGTGTACAAATAAACCAGCTAATTCATTTGTATCTGTTAAGGTATTATGCTGACAGCAGATTTCTGATGCCACAATTATCACATATGCTAGACAGCAGTTATTTTCAGGATTGCATTCTAATGTACTGATTAGTTGTGATGATGTTTTAGGAATTTCCTCCTTATACCCACACAGAGCAGTCAAGGGTAAATTGATATTCTCATGATAGCAGCATAAGCAGTTGTGGTGAGGCATTTCACTGACTGGAAGGACAAATTTGGGTCGCAATGAAAAAAAATTTTGATTTTCCCCTTCAGAGTTTTCCATGTTTTAATATCCAATATGCCTCTGCAATAGTGGTATACATAAATGTTTTTTGAAAATATCCTTTTTTTCATTTTCTCTTATTGTCACGTCCTTTTTCCCCAGGAGCTTGTAGTGATATAGCATGCCTTTGTTAAAATTGCTTAACCAAATGATTAATCTCACACAGGGCATTTTATAAGATATATGCTTACAGTACACTACTTGCAAAGGCATAATCGGCATATTTTAAAATATACAAAGTGTTTCTCAGAATCTAAATTAAAATATTCTGTGTTGAACTTATTGTAGCACATATATATGATGAAATGGGACAGTTATTAAAAACCTTTCTCCAGTGTTATGTTTTTGTGTTATTTGAGGTTAGGGTGCTAATGAATGTATATTAATTATTACATGAAGTTCTCTGATCATACATATCAACATTGAATAAATACTAATTCTTTCAAAATAATACAAAAAAATTAACTACTTCTGCGACGGAATGGGACATTTAAACAATGATAATTATAGTTCCAATGTGAGGTATTATATGAAGCTACAGTGACCAGTAAATTCAACGTAAATCTAGCTGAAGAGTCTATATGTGAGTAAAAACATTAATTTTCAAAATTATTTAAAATTTACCTGTAAGAAATCTTTCTAAAATATTGCTGTCCAAACACCTCTTTCAACATTTGTTGTTACCCCTGCAGTAAACTCACAATAATAGAGAGGTTACAATGTTTCCACTTATTGTTTACACAATTGCTCACAGTTAGGCATATTTTACTTCAAATTTAACACCTATCAACCTGGACTTATTAAAAAAAAAAATAATAATAATAAACAATTGTCCATCTTGGTTTAAGTTTTCATGGAATGACCCTAGTAGAAGTGCTCAAAAGCATTTGTTTCTAAGAAAAAGCCTGAAGTATTTGTTTTAGTGAAATTAGCGGCTTCAGTGTTTGTTCTGAGGCTCTGAAATTCCAAAGTAATTTGAATCTTGGCTAAGCTTTCGTGTCTATGTTTGGCTATGCTGAATTACTTGGATCCATTTGAAAATGTGATTAAAGCTTAAAGGAAAGTGGTTAAATTACCTTACTAGTGTGTTTTGGAGTAGATGTTGACTAATACGGTAACTGTTGCATAAATAATCTGCGAATCATTTAAGTTTTAGATGCGCAGATCCTATGGCTATGCCCTGTCATTGCTTTGGCCGCAACTACTCCACTCCTCTGTTTTTAAGAAACATCCCTTGGCTGTGCTTTGTGGCTTAGGGCCTTCAACATTGGGCTATGCCTTGCAGCTTAGGGCTCCCAGTACCGTCTCCAGCCTATCAGAAACTAAGGTTAGGAATTCAACACTTTGGAAGACCCAAGTAATTCAGGGTACCCTTGTTTTCCACCATTTAAAATTTGTAGCAATTTTGATAATACAGAAAGCTTCTCTTAGAAGATGCATTGTGCAATAGTAATCAAGTTGCAGGATATTATAAGAAACATGTAGGTATTTAAAAAATGTGTTGGTTTGTGTGCAAAAACCAAAGGTTTTGAAGTAATGGGCACATAGTATTTTTTAAGTGTATTGAAGCCTCTTAAGACAACATATATCATGATAAACATGAAGTAGATAGAAACATTGAGCTTTTATGAATGATTTGTAGAATACTTATGAAAATAACAGAGAAAGTCTTAGATGGCAGAGCAGTGGTATGGTAAGTCAAAGTCAAAGATGGAAAAAGTCAAAGATTGGTGTCTTTAGTAGTGAGATTTTGTGAAAAGCATGAAAAAAAAATATATATGTGTTACTATCATAGCTTTTCTCTACCCACTCATTTAATAACCTTCATGTTGATACACTTTATATTTCTAGCTGCTCATCTTAATCCTGATGAATGTTCTCAAATGATTTCAATACACAGGCACACTAGGGCATACACAATGTATGTGCACATGTGTAGAACTGCTAGTACTTGATCCTTCCTGAGTACTGTATTTGCTGGTTTGGAACGTCTGTTTTGTCCTAAAGCTTGTTGGAACAGACAGGCTAAAACACTGTGCATGCATCAGTAGTTTTAGATGCTTCTGAACCCTTTTGCTGTGCCTGAAATTATTCTTTGAAGTAACATAAAGTGGTGGTTATTTTACAATAAACTTGTTATTTCCTTCTCACTCAAAACTTAATGAACTAAACACAAGCACAGAATTCCAGTTTGCTCATTTAATTCCTGTGTTTCTTTACACTTCAAGGTATTTGTAGTGTATTGGCTGACTAGTTAATTCACTCATATCATTATTTGTACTTTAAAACTTCATGATAAATATAGTACGGGGGCGGTGCCGTGGCCGAGTGGTTAGACCGCTCGGCTCCCACCGAGGCGGCCCGGGTTCAATCCCAGATACCCGCATGTGGGATTTTTGGTGGACAAAGCGGCGTCTGGGCGGGTTTTCTCCAGGTTCTCCAGTTTCCCCCGCCATTCATTCCACCAACTGCTCCATCATCACCTTTCCTTTCATCCATTTCACCATCATTTCGTTTCATCTACTTCCTTCCTTCCTTCCATACCAGGCATCGGGCTGATCACCCATCCTGGATATTCTGTCTGATCCATGAGTGTCTGCTCCTCGATGGGCCTCTGACCCCAGGCACCCGCCTGTAAGTCCTGGGGGGTGTAAGTCCTACATAAGAGGAGGTTAAACAGATAAAGAAGAAGAAGAAGATAAATATAGTACGCTTTTCTTTAAATTCTTCAGTTCTGTTAACTATCACCACTTCACATTTTCTAAATTACATTACTAAGCTAACCCAGCCACATCAGAAAGTGTGAAGAGATGCAACAAGCTGCAAGTTACTCGTGGTTGCTCATCATAACCTATTTCTTTCAGCAAATTGCAATGTGAAACAAACTGTTTAACAAGTAAGACATCAATATTGCCTTCAAAAGTTCAGCCGTCTGTATTTGCAGAACCAAACCAAATTTACACACATAGTCAGATTAACATTATACAGTGAGGAAAAAAGTGAAATTGAGTTTTATTTATGGATGCTCTTTAACTGCTGTGGTCCATAGTGTCCCATTCTATATTGGGGATGAAAGACCAGAAATTTTTGCTCAGAGGCCTCTTTATCAGGCTTGAGGTTCTTTTACGTGCCATAAATCTACCACACAGCACCACCGGCTTTACTTCCCTTCTGAAGAAAGCCATGCTAAGGATTTTTACGCCCGAAAAAAATTCATCGCCCTCCACCGGGTTTGAACCTGCAACCCCGGGAACTAGAGGTTAGCATGATAACCATTACACCATGGAGGATGATGTGAACATGTATGTTATTATGTACAATTAATTAATCTTACTTTTAACAGCCTTCCTGGCTAGAGAATGTGAAATAGAGCCAGCTAAAAAATTCTATTTTATAGCTAGGATTTGAACACGTTTCTCCTGCTTTTCATTAACTGTACATAATAGCACATTTGCCCCTAAGTGTGCTTACTTACATACTTCCCAGGAACAAAGCACTTGCAAGTTGCTGTCAAGAATGTCATCTCTAATGTCAGATGC
Source organism: Deroplatys truncata (assembly GCA_030765065.1). Lineage (NCBI taxonomy): Eukaryota > Metazoa > Arthropoda > Insecta > Mantodea > Mantidae > Deroplatys > Deroplatys truncata. Next base: position 377,386,442 of record CM060990.1, read on the forward strand.
CTTGGTTGGTCTACCTGGGGAAAAAAACCCTAGTCACTTGGAGAGTTCAATGTCCTACTGGAATGTCATAGTAGCTCAATGTTAGAGCAACTGCATGGAAGTGGGAGAACCGTGTTCGAATCCCAGCTATGACATTGGGTTTTTCAGTGGCTTTATTTCACAAGTAAAAATGTGTTGGCAGTTGTTATGCATATTTCAATTAATAGCTATAAAACAGGAAAATTGTGTTTAGGGATTATGTAACTAATATCGAACTCACAAGTGGTATTTGCTAAGACTGTTTACTGAATGAAACTTTTAATAAGCAATATTAATAAAATGAAAATAACGTACGTATTTTATATGTCATTTAGTTGAGTTTATATCATACCAGCATCATAACATAGCACATTTGTCATTTAAGAAAGTTTTCTTCGTTTACAAATCAAATACAGTTGTGTGTCAGGCAAGACAGTCTCATTTTGACAAGATTTCAGTGATAGCCTATTGTGTTCAACTCAGACTGACATGGGCTGTGAATTGGATTGGTTAATTTGAATGCATGGCTCATGTAGTAAATAGTCAAAATAATTTAACACCTCATACCATCCCTACAAGACACTCCAGTAATAAGGTTAAACACGTCATGAATGAAAATTGTTTTCCACACATGCCATGTGTAGGCTAAGTTGGAAAGGTAGAATTATATAGAAAAATCCAATACCATAGCTGGAATTTGAACACAGATTTTCACGTTTCCATGCCATTGCTCTAGACAACTTAGCTACCATGGCAACATTCCAATACAACATTAAACTCCCCAACTGACTCACACTTTTTCCAGTAAACCACAAGGTGTTCTCAAATTCATTTTCAGAAAATGTACCCCAATGGCAACATACAGTATTGCAAGTACTTTAAGTCCCGGCTTCATAGTTAATCACTATCAGGACAGTCTATGTTAATTGTTCTTAACATGTGTCATGTATAGGCTAAAGTTGTTACAAGAATGACACATTCGGAAACATGCTACTGTTATCAGACAACTGATTACTTGCTATAATAATCACTATTGAAGTTGATTATAATCCATTTAAAAATTGTATGTGTTTTAAGTGTAAGCAGAAAATGGCCTAGCCCCTCTTCACTCCTAAGCACTCTCATTACTTAAGCTGCTGGTTGCATAAAAATACTGCTGCACATTAACAATTCCTGACTGACATGTTAAAATTCCTCTAGGTGTGCTAGCAATAGTGGGCCTAGGTAACGTAATCACAAGGTGTTTGTAACCACAAATTTTCCTTCGGTGCAAATTAATTCCTCTTCTCAAAAACCACGTTTAAGGGTAGGTTAAACATGTGCCTATTTGTGTCCAGTGATGGTGCTTAAAGTCAGAGCACAGAGAGTGATAATGAAATTGATAGTGTTAAATGATGTAGTGAAATTGTTGCTAATGACATTTATTGTGCTGCTAATAATATAGTGAGCAACAAACAGGTTTAGGCATATATAGCAATAGCTACAGTGTCACATATAATGTATGCAGAAGTTTCTTTGTAAGAAATGGAATAAAGTTATTCATGTTACGCAAATATGTCAAATTATGTTATACTATCCGGAGAGTAGAATAAAATAACAGTTTCAAACATGTGTTATTCTTCCCATTTTCCTGTCAAATTCCAAATCCTACTGTTAGTTGGTTCCAAGTTCAAACAAAAGTACAAAAGATTTTCCTATAAAGCATGCAGAAGAAATTATTGCAAGGTACTTGAACTTTTCATTCAGCCTCAAAATTTAAGTTAAATGTGACAATTATGTATTATGGCATAGAAACATTCCTGTTAACAGAATTAGTGACTTGAACCAGCAACCACTATTAACCCTAGTAATATTACATAAAAGCAATTTATGTACCGGCTATTGGACAATTTAAATTAAAAGAGTTATACAAAAATAAACAGCTGTGTTTTTCATACTAGTCTAGCTGTCAGGTGTTCAGCTGATTATAATTATGTTCTTATACTGTAGTGCTATAGATGATAATGACAAATTATTTTATGTGAGCTTTAATGAATCCCTTTTAAAAGCAATTTGATTAAGTCGAAGCACAATGAATACTACTGAAGCTCTCATAATTAACTTTGTACGTCATCAGTAGCCATACAGTATTAGAACATATGATCAGCTGCACCAGACAGCTGTAGTAGCTACCAGTGACATCAGCATTCGAGAGTGAGATTTTTCATAGTTTAGTTCCATCCCAGGTCATTATTCACACTGCGATTGCCTTTTGTTACCATCGTTTAACACTAGAGTTGCACTTCTAATAGTTTGATGTTCTGTGACCAGAACTGTGTATTGGCTGGATGCCAGCCACTACCAATGTAATATTTAACATCGCTAGACTTTAAAACAATCATGGAACACATATTATTATGTTGAAATGCATGTTTCGAATAAGAGAACAAGCTGGTAAAGCAGTGGATATCATGCAATGAATACATGCATAAAATAAGTAATGCAAGTTGTCTATAAGGGGAAAGAAAACTGAAATGTGCATAAACATTGGTATAACGTGCACGGATTGTGTATGAAAACACAGAAATGAAAAGCATTAATACCATAAAACAAAAAACACAGATCAGGCATAACATATAATGGAAAACATACATAGACTACACAATATGTATGAAATGATTGGGAAAACATTAATTATATGTTAAATTTGGCAAGAAATATCAAACGTTTTCAAAGTTTTTTTTCTTTCTACTTTCTCTGCCATGTACGTAGTTGGTAGAGATGGTATTGCATTTCACCAGAAATACATGTTTTGAGGCCCCTTCAATAAAAAGGAAAACCTTTTTAGAAAAAGATCTGTGTCTGTCTGTGAGCAGCTTAACTTGAAAACGAAAAGTCTGATAAATACCAAACTTGGTATTTAAGTTCACTATCTTCCAAAGATGTGACACAAAGATTTAAAAAAAAATAATACTCTCTATGTGGTACGTCTTTCAAATCTTTTTACTTTCTCAGAAATGGCTCTTAACAATTTTGATTAAAATACCATACGTTAAAGATATTTATATGACAAACCAAACGTAATCTTGAGTTTTCTCAGAATAACCTGTGAAGTCCTGTTTATTCAGAAGGAATTTTATATAATCGCGTATAACTTAAATGTTAAGCGATAGAGGAAAATGTACTATACAAAAAATTTAGCTCTCTTTAAAAAACAATTTATTTCAAATAGCTTTTTTGTGGCATAAGCTATTGAAGAGGTGTCCATTATTAATGGTTTGAATTGTTCAATGCTTTGTCATTCTTTTAAGCCCTGTCAAAATACACTTATTTCTCACAATTGCATGGAAAAGCCAGCATATGTAGTCCAGTTCTTAAACATTTGACTATCACTGTTCCCTTTTTACCCTAACGAAATGTTATTTCTGCAGAGTTTATCTCAATTAAAATGAAGTAGATAAATAATCTTTTGTAAGAATAATTTGCATACCCACTAATAAACGATCTAAGGTAAAGAAAGTCATGTGAATGTAACACATCAGATTCTTTTATTCATAATCAATCACCTTTTGATGTACTAATACAAAATACTCCTTGGACCCTACAGTTTAACATATAACCATTTGTGGCTTTAAAATCTTTGATATTAAAACACCAATTGAGGAAATAGCATGAGTATAAATAAAATGCTCCCAAAAAATAGAAAATGTTTGATATTTCTTGCCAAATTTAACATATACTTAATGCTTTGCCAATCATTCCTTACTCAAGTTTATGTATGTCTTTAACCATTATTTATGTTATGCTTGATCTGTGTGTTTTGTTTTACGGTATTATTGCTTTTCATTTCCATGCACATTTATGTGTGTTATACCCATGTTTATGCACATTTCACTTTTATTTCCCATTATAGAGAACATGCATTATGTATTTTATTCATGTATTCACTGCATATGACATCCATTACTTTTCCAGCTTGTTCTCTTATTCAAAATGCTTATTTAAACATAATGTGTATATGTGCCATGGTTGTTTAACATCGCTATATGTTAAATATATCGTACAGCATACGCCTCGGAAAATTTTTTGAGACTAACAAACTAAGTTCCCTCTCCAATAGAAAAGTAAATAATTTTGCCCTCAAAAGTAAATCAGTATTAGAGATGTAACTTTATTTTCTTTTTTCTTAGACAACTAATAATAAAGAATGAAAAGTAGAATCCAGGATTATTTGGTCTCTTGAATGGGTTAAAGCATAGTATGCCAGAATCAGCCCTACGGCTATAAGCGTGGCTGCCACACATCCATGTGATTAATTTATTGCTTAAGAGTGACACATATGAAACTTGTTTGAGTTCGTAAGTAATTATGCACTAATTCCCAGATCCTGGGGTACCATACTGAAACCCATATCGTTTATTAGTAGCATGAGGAATAGTTCATTATTTTCGCAGTTCATTCAAAGTGAATCACAAATGTCAGAATTAATGTAGCATTGTAATAGGCTTTGCTCCATCTACCTTCCAGAATTAGTTCACGGTTTGGCCGGTATTAAGTACTTTGTGGCTGTGCTGTTCTTACGGAAGAGCCGCATATCTGAACAAAAAGCAAAGAGAGCCCTGCGCGAATGACTGATTGTTCTAAGCGTAGCCGAGGAATATATATATATATATTTTTTTAATATAAGTAGAGCATCTGTGAGGCTAAATCCCAATTAAGGATTATGATACTAAATTTGGTGGGGTAGATAGGGTAAGTATACTCAGAACATTTAGAATAGTGCTGGTTTGGTGGCGCTATTATCATGTTACATTCAAGTTGCCTTCACTTGCTATGCAAAACATGTATAGTTGCTGCATTGGTCCTCAGGGGACTGGGTGCTGATTCTTATACAATTTCAGTAATTCAGTAGGTATATAACTTTAATTGGACATTTCCAGACTTCTACTTTGCAGATTAAAATGAAATTTGGCATGAATGTGCAGTGATTCATTGTAATTCCAGTGCTATAAACAACTACATAATTATTTAAAATTGCCACAAAAAAGGTCATAACTAATAACATGTTTTTGAAAAATATATAATGTATGTAATATTTGCACTGCACTTTACTTTAACAATATTCAAGTACATTCCTTCAATTTTTTTGGGCACTAAGAAATGCCTTTTCTTAATTTGTAACCTAAATATACTTGAATATTTCTGAATGTATTCAAGAGAGAAATTTCTGAACTTTGGTAATTTTTTTTTAATTTTATGTTTCGGATTTTTATAATAATAGGATAAGTTTGTATAATACATGCTTTAGCAACTACAGTAAAATTGGTTCTGTAGTTTTGAAGAAAAATGCACCTAAGTTCGAAAAATTTCAAGTTAGGGGGAACTACTTTTAAAGAAAAGCGTGCCATGTTGGCTTCACCAGCTAAGTGGGCATGTATAATACATGCTTTAGCAACTACAGTAAAAGTTACATTAAAATTGGTTCTGTAGTTTTGAAGAAAAGTGCGTCTTAAGTTTGAAAAATTTCAAGTTACAGAGAACTGCTTTTAAAGAAAAGTGTACCATGTTGTCTTCACCATCTAAGTGGGCATGAACCAGCGCACCGCCATATTTAAATGAAGCATTTAAGTATATGTGTATACATATATATAAAATTTTAAAGAGGAAGATTCCTATTTTTTTTTAAGATGCAAAACAATTTTTTGAGCTCAAATCACTAAGTAACCCTTAAGTAAACATTGCTAAATATATATTTCCTGAGTAGTAACGACTGTATTTGGAAGAAAAGGAACTAAAACTATTGCTATTTTCCAGAATTTGCTGGTACTCAGGGGTTGACACTTTCTTCTGCATATGTTCAGTAGTAACAAATTGGAATAGTTAGTTGACATTTAGCAATCTATTTTGTATATAAAAAAGTGTCATATAAAGATAGGGTGAGTGGCTTACAGCCTTTCCAACTGTTCACATTCTCTTTTTAAACTGTGTAATGTATGCATTTTCCTTCATCAAATCATCTTTCTTCTGCATTTCAATCTGAAGGTATATATGAAACCGTTACTGTCTACTTACCAAAACGTTATGTAATTATTACTGTTGCTGATGACAAAATATCCTCTGGATTACTTTGAGAGGGTGGGGGAATTAAATTTTGCTTCACTGCAATCATCATGACACTTTCCATGCTTGCTTTATTTATTCACATTTTCACCAGCCTGTGATAGAAAAAGAAGTTGTTGATATAAACTGGCTTAGGAGCTTAAATATAAGCATTTTTCCTGTTTTTTGCAAATAATACAAATGCATATTATTCAGGGTGTCTAGCAACCGGGAAAGGTCAGGGAATTTAATTAAAATCGGAAAAAATGGCTAAAATTTTTATTTCCCCAATATTTAAAATTTGGGATGGCTAATTGCAGCATGGGCGCAAAATATGTACATGAAATCAGTTAAGAATTTCCCTTAGGGAGGATCAAGTCACGTGTACGTGCTGTTGTCATGACAGTGGGCCTGCCAAGAGTGAAAGTTCACATGCACTGGGCCTGCAGTAGCATTGTCTTGTTTGCTTTGATGCAGATTTCCATCATTGCTCCAGATGCACTTCAGCCTTGGCTTATTGCGCTAGCCTGCATTAGCATCACTCACAAGTGATGGAAACCCCTATAGAAACCTATCTGATCTACTATTTGTGCTGGGCCTGCAGAAGCATTACAAAGTTTGGAAACCACTTGAAAATCTGTTTCCTTTTTGGACTGTGATGGAAATTGAAAAGAAGACAATCCCAGTGAGACAGCCACTTACTGAGCTGTGGTGTTTACTATATTGTTATCAGAATCATCAATTTAACTGAGAAAATTCTTGAAAGGTAAGTGATAGTTGACTATTATGTTAACTTATCACAAAAGTTATAGTGCATCATCGTTTAAATTAAGTTAGTGTATTCTTTTTTGGCAGTTGGCGTTTTTCCAACAGTAAAATTGTTTCTTAAACTGCATATGTTGGGGAAAATGATACTCGATTAAGTTTACATATCTTTAGTTATAGAAGTTTTGTTCTTTGCCACTGGAGAGCTTGGGATGTTTCTTTGTAATACTTGGTTTAACCTTTTGACATGTATTTCTGTGCTAAACAACTAAAATAACCCAAATATAACCTCAAACTTAGCGTTACATGCAGCTGTTACAGCATACGTCATATATAAAAGCTACAGTATTGGTTTTCCACGTTTACTTTTACTCACTTTTATTTCCATGTACCTACTATGCTATTTTAGTGTTATTTTTACATGCATTTTGAATATTGTATTCTTGGTGCGTGTCCGCATAATCAGCATGTGTACATGGTGATTAGCATGTCTGCTTCCCATATAAGAGGTACTGAGTTTGAACCTCGGTTAAGCCTTGCTTCCTTGCAGTGTGAAAATTGAAATCAGATTTTAAATTCAGCTTTTGGTTTGGTTTGGTTTGTTTTGTACAGAAGACAAATGAACTGAAAATTGGCCAGGTCAGCATTGCCAGATTAGGCGATTCCTTGCAACTTAGACTACATGAATGAGCTATTTGGTGAGGATAAAAACTACAAAGTTGCCTTTTAGGCTATCTGAAAAATGGTAGGAACTAAATGAGGCTACTTTTCTTCGAATTACTTTGATTTTTTTTAAACAATTGCACAGCATACCTGTATGGTTATGCAATAAAATGATCCTTTACAGTGTTCATTGTTGAAGCATTTAGTAGTATTCTTTTATACCTCTGTCCTCTTTGGTCACTGTGTCATACCCCCTCCCCCAATTAGCACGTGCTGAGAAAGGTGGGTAACCGAAAAGTCTCACAATGTTAGTGCTAAATACGATTCAAAGGAAGCAACTTGTCATAGTCCTATTTTTATGCATTGTTGTATGTAAGCTCAGAAACAAGACATGTGCATCAAGCTAGGTAATTCTGTGTTTTTAACTGTGTATTCCCATTAATAAATCATAGAACGCCATGGAAAATATAAAAAGGTGTACCACAGAGCATAGAAGGATTTGTCTGAATTTGTAGGTATTATTCAAGTATATATATTTATGTTGTTTTGTTATCAATGAAACTGAATGCAATTACCATCCTTTGAGTCAGAAAATTAAAAACAACAACATTTATTCCAAAACACTGTGTAAACCCGCACCCTATCAATTTTCAATTATGTAAGTAAAGTTTTTAAATACATATCCCTAAACCCACACACTATCAATTTTCAATTATGTAAGTAAAGTTTTTAAATACCTATGCCACATTTTGTCAAATAATATATTATCGTTTAAGCTCGGATGTTGTCCTTTTTTATCCTTACGTTATTTAAATTAGATTTAGGCAGAGGAGAAAAGATTTTGAGATTTCTCCAATTTGACTGGCCTTTTGGTTATGTTGCTAACTTCTAAGGTTTTAAGATTCCCAGAATAAAAACATGCTATGTATAACAGCAAAGTAGAAATAAAATATAAAATAAAAAAAAAAGAAAAAAAAAAGCAGAATTCGCTACCCTATGGCAATTCACAGGCGCTGCACCTTATATGCTTTTCATACATAAAGCTCACTTTGTCTCAAATGCCTAAAAAATACCTTTTTGTACATTAATTTATATGTAAAATGATTTCAGTTGCAGAACGCATCTGTGTATTAGGTGGGAGGGATGTATTGCAAACTGCAAATAGTCATTCTGGTATGCTTCTCAGAAACATTATTGCAAATAAAAGCGACTAGTACTTCAAAAATGTTATGTGAAATTGTGTAAAGCCTGTGTTTTGCAGACAATAGGTTTTTCTCAGAAGTAAGATTTTGCCTATCATTTATAGTCTTCCATTTATACAGTTAGAAAACTCCTCCAGTCTACCAATTAACTCCATCTGCACAGATTTTATTAATTTCACTACTGAGAAATACTTGATTTTATTGAAACATTTAAAATATTTTCAGTTGTGTTTTTTAAAATTGTATCCTTTTTTTGTGTGTGTGGGTGTGTGTGTGTAATTTGACACCTAAGAAAGCATCTTTTCAACTTAATTGACTAAAAAGTACCACAGTTTAACTATGGCTTGATAAAGTGCCTGTTGATACCAATTCGGCTAAATGTAAATTGTGTCTTAAAACATTCAGCTTAAGTAATATGAGGCGAAGAGCAGTGGCAAGTCACATGAATAGTACAAAACATTTCAAACTTTATAATGCAGTTTTAACAAATGCAAATCTCCACAAAGTGTTCGTTCTCCCACATAAATGATCTACGTTAAATCAGGATGGTTCAAGAAAATAATTTGATTTAACTGACTCTTACACAAACATTTCATGATTATCTTTTGGAATTCAAAAGAAAGGTATAAGCACAACTCTTAGAAAAACATAAATTAGGAGATGTAGTGACACAAGCAGACATTTTGTGGTGATTAAACACTAATGCAACATAATTGTCTTTGAATTGCAGAGAATAGTGTTTCTCATTTACTAAAATGTTTCCGGACAGTGCTATAGCATGAGACATGAATTTGCATAAAGGCAAAATATCCTACAGCATTGTATTTGGTTTAGCCAGAGAGGAGCTACAAACATCTCTAAAAGGTAATTTGAAATGTCATTGTATTTGATGAAAGTCTTAACAAAGTTGCTGAGAAAACACAAATGAGCCTATGCATTCGCTATTGTGATGAAAATACAAATTCAGTGAAGGCTTGTTATTTAGATTCAGTTTTCCTTCACCAGGCTAAACTAATCAACCTTCTAGAAGAATTCAAGTTGGGAGTCCATAGACTTGACTTTTCTAAAATACTTCAGATATCTATGGAGGGCCCTAATGTGAATTGTCCTTTTACAAGCTTTTGAAAAATGATATTATTGCTATTGTTGGACCTAATGGTCCCAAACTGCTGGATTTGGGGTCATGTGGACTCCTTAGTGCCCATGGAGCTTTCAGGACTGGCATTAAGAGTCCTAGTTGGGATGTAATTGAATTTTTAAGACCACACTTTAATTTGTTCAAAATGGTTCCCACAAAAAGAGGACATTATTCAGAGATCACTGGGTCTTTTTTATTTCCTTTTATGATTTTGCAATGTGCAGTGGATTGAAAATGCAAGAGTGGCAAAAAGAAGTCAAGAGATGTTGCCAGCACTCAATAAGTATGTGGAAGCTGTAAAGAGGACTGAAAAGGAGCCTGCTTGTAAAAGTTTTAAATTGGCAGAATCATGTGTGAAAGACAAGCCTCCTTCCTGTTAAGCTTGCTTTTTTCCAGAGTTTTGCTGGACAGCTGGAATCATTTTTACCAGAATTCTATACTGACTCCCCGATGGTACCTTTGTTATACACAAGCCTCTTGAACATCAAGGTAGTTATTACTAAATTTGTCAAAAAAGAGGAAAAAGATCATGTTTTCAAAACTATCATCTTGGAGAAAGAAAATGAACTATTCAAAAACCTTAAAGGGTAAACGAAATAGACCTTGGATATGGCACAAGATCTGCACTGAGACATTGCCATGGTGCCGATGACAAGCAACGTTTTGAGTTTATGAAGGATATTAGGCGTTGTTTCCAGTCATTTGTTTTCAAATTTCAAGAAATACCCTCTGACTTAATTACCTTCTGCCTTTAAAATACCCTCTGACAGAGACCCTATCTTTCCTGACCCATCATACATTGCAGCCAATGAATCAAAGTCCTGTCATATTATGTCTAAAGACTCAACATTATGACTCAGTGAAATGTAATTTCACCAAGCGAGGCTGAAAAGGCAGAGAGAGAATTTAGAGAAATCATTTAAAACCCTTCTTTTTAATTTCAGTGCCTGAATTATGAAAGAAAGGAGATAAGGCAAGACAAGTTTTGGATATGCAAACTTCAGGCATATGAACATATGAGAGATGTGTTGAAAAAGGTTCTGTTACTTTCTCATGGAAATGCACCTCTTGAAAGGGGCTTGCTTCTCTGTCAATAAAGAAATCCTGTGGAGAATTTGAAAGAAGTGAAACTCATTGCACAAAGGGTGATTTTTGATTCAGTCTGCAATGTTGAAGGAATAGAAGAATTTAGCTCGCAACCAATCCCAAGGAAAATGATCCATTCAATGAGAAATGCTTACAATAGATACAAAGAGGCTGAAGCTCATAGGAAAAAGGTAATGTAACCTTTTAAATATAAATTTTCTCATTACTCAGTGGTAGCATTTTAAATTTTTAAAAGTCTAGTATGGAGTGTTTTTCAGCTTATAATTGGTTTTGGTTGTCATCATTTTTTTGAACATATAAATTGTAAATATTTGTTGAATTAAATGGAAAGATTAAATTATTAATATTTATTTACAGTAATTCAAGATAAGTTCTTTAGGCAAATGAAATGTGACCGACATATACACCAAGTTGTCCTTTTCATTAAAATTTTGTTGTTTCAAAATATCTTAAATAAAATATTATTTGTAAAAATAATATATTGTTCAGTAATTGGAATATTTGTCAACAACAAGTATGTTTTAATTGTAATTTTGTATTTAAGGGATCTTCATTTTGATGCTTTTCTAAATGGACTAACTAATTTTTCTGTAAAAGCTCAATTTTAAAAATACCTTTTCTCATGAAATACAGGCTATTGATACAAGGGCTGTCCCAGAAGTACCCGGCCTAACAACGAAAACACAAAAATGTTGGGGAAAAAAACATTTTTTTCTCTACATAGTCTCCTTTCAGCTCGATACACTTTTCCCAGTGATGTTCAATACCCTGTTAATAGTGAGAACCGTCGAGTTCTGCAAAATAGCCATCAACTGCAAACTCCACCTCTTCATTGTTGGCAAATCTTTTACCACCAAGCCATTTCTTCAGCTTTGGAAACAGAAAATAATCAGAGGGGGCTACGTCTGGCAAATAGGCTACATAAGGAAGCAATTCGAACTTTAACTCATTGATTTTGGCCATAGCGATAATAGATGTGTGAACTGGTGCATTGTCTTGATGAAACAGAACTTTCTTTTTCACTAAATGAGGCTGTTTTTGCTTGATTTCATCATTCAAATGCTGCAATAAGTTTGCATAGTACTCACCATTGATTGCTTTTCCTTTTTGAAGGTAATCAATGAAAATTATCCCAAGTGCATCCCAAAAACTGATTCCATGACCTTGCCTGCAGATGGAACTGACTTTGCCTTCTTTGGAGCCGATTCTCCCCTTTCAATCCACTGTTTTGACTGTTCCTTCATCTCAGGTGTGAAGTGATGGACCCATGTTTCATCCATGGTTATGAATCAATGCAAAAACTCAGCTTTATTGCAACGAAACATCGCCAAACACTCGACTGAAACATCCTCACGAATGCTGCTTTTGTTCCATTGTGAGTAAACGCTGCACCCATCTTGTGCACAGCTTTCTCATGTCTAAATTTTCAGTTTGTGATGTACAGTAATTTTTGAAATGCCTACGATGTCTGCTAGCTTGCACACTTTCAGTCAATGGTCATCCAATACCATTTTGTGGATTTTCTTTACAATTTCTGTAGTGGTCACGTCATTTGGTTGACCACTGCGATGTTCATCTTGGCAGCTCATACGGCCTCACTTAAACTCTGCCACCCAGTATTTTACTGTTGTAAACGAAGGAGCAGACTCCCCCAGAGTAGAATCTAGCTCAGCTTTAATATTAGTTGAACTAAGGCCTTTCAAATGAAAGTATTGTATCACATAACGATGGCCAGTTTTATCCATGTTTACAAATTCACTGAGAGAGTTCACTGTTAATGGCTGCCAAACAATTACTAAACAACGTAGCATCATCAAACTTCAAACTTATGCTTTATAAGGGTGGCACTTTCTACCATTGTCATTTGTTTGAAACAACAACAACCGCTATATATACGTCAGGTCGGGTACTTCTGGGACAGCCCTCGTAAATCTCTTTTAAAAAAAAAACACATTATTGATTATGGTTACTAATTCCTTTGTTTTTAAATGAGGATTTATTCCAAAATGCAGTTTTACTAATAAAATGGTTCTGGCTTGTAATCACAATTATTTTTGCTTTCAGAGTATGACTGAGAAAGATAAGAGGGCTGTGGAAAAAAGAATAGCACTCATGGAAGTAAAAAATGTTAAAAGGCCAAAAAAAAAACTAAACTTCCAAAAGATGCTCTTCAAGAAGCAAACCCTTTAACAAAAGAAATTAAAGCTGAAGTATATGAGTTAGGTTTGAAATCCTCAAGTGTAAATAATATAAATATTAGTTTACTATATAGTGTTAAATAATTTCTGGTACCATATAATCTACAAAGTATCTAAGTGCAAAGTATCTCTTATCACAAGCCACTAGGTGAACGATTTAACTGTATAATAATTTTAACTATTGATTGTAATTAAGTAAATATGTTGTAAGAATACTTATCGGGCTTGTGGGCATTCCTCTTCCAAACATTTCATCCAAAGCTTTGTGAACATCTTCAGTGGCGTGGCCGAAGTGCTCTCTTGCTAATCTTAGCGGTGGCTGATGCAATTAGCAAGAGAGTACTTAGGCCACGCCTCTGAAGATGTCCGATGCAGCTTTGAACGAAATGTCTGAAAGAAGAATGTCCAGTAGACTACAGGCCACAAACCAGAATAGTCTTATATCTAATGACAGCGACCATGAAAGCCTATGTTGTTTAATAATTTTGTTTCAGCTTAAATTTTACCTATTTTTTCTGTCAGGGAAAATTTATCTCATAATATGGAAAAGTCAGGGAATTTCTTGAGGATGGTTTGCTGGACACCCTGTTATTTATTCTGTTATCTAAGAACTGCTGATATAGGTTTTGTTATTATCTCAGTTCCATAGTATTTTTTAAGCGGTAATTCTAAATTATGTTTCTCACAAAGAAAAAAAGGTGTGTATTTCTAGAAGTATTTTCCAGTATTTTCTTTATCAAAAAACAAATACACATTTCTATTTGAGGATTAATGCACTTTTCTCTAAAACCAGGCACATATAGAATGTTTGATGTATAACTAAATAATGTATATTTTTAACAAGGATAATAAAAAGGTAGGAGAGTACATGTCCAAAGTAAAAAAGAAATGGTTATGGACAATAAAAAGAGATGTGAATTAATTTCATCATATGTTATGATATGTAATTATATTATCATTATTATAAAATTAGTAACATAACATCACATAAGATCTCAATCTATAGACCCTATTGTGTGTTATTAGATTTTCCTTTTGGTATTACCACTACTATTACATTATTATTATTATTATTATTATTATTATTATTATTATTATTATTATTATTATTGTTATAAACTTTTTATGTAAAAAAGAAAGTAATATGGGGTGAATATGGCAGGATAACAGCTTGGGCTGATGTATAGCCATATTTTAAGGAAGATTGCTAGCACAAATAAATAAATAATGTGTGCAAAATAGTTGTTGTTAGGAATGCACAACCCATAGGAAGTGGTGCATGGTGGCTTATAAAGCAGCTTTACTACTGCTGACAAGAAAATGTTTTAAAACTGTATAGATGAACTAAAAAGTTAAATATTCCAAAATAAATTTCTAGATCAGTATATTGATAAGTGATAAACACTACTGCAAATCTGCTTTTGTAAAGTTAAACATTTTTTGTAAGAATGTAAAGACGCTTGTTTTAAGCACATGCTTGTGCTTAAAATATTAATAATTTATTAAAGTAACATGTTTACCAAACACTATGTAATGTAAGCAGAACCAAAATGTTTGAACATTCTGTAGCCCTGTAACAGCATTTAGTGATTCTGATAAAATATAAAAATGGATTTTATACGTACCAATATTAATTTCATTAGCCACTGTAAAGGGAAGGTCGGAATGCTTTACAGTAAATCTTTTCAAACCGTTTAGCTGTGGGCAGATTTCCAAGAGGAACTTTTGGCAATTACACCAATAATCTAGAAATAGTTATATGTGTGCCAGGTTAAAATTAAGCCTTTTGCTTCAGTGCAACTTCATTGAGGATGCTTTGAAACAACATTAAATAAAATCTGATCCAGCATGCTTATTAAGTATGTGTTACTTAAAATTTATCCCAAATCAAGATGAAAGAAAGTGCATCATCACTAAAATACATTCATAAATGCAGAAACCATCCTAGAATATGTGATTTTGGTCTGTCTTGTTATGCATGCTGTGTTACTTATTAGAAATGGCTGTGGCCCAGTGCTGGTGAAAGTATTCTTTTTTTTTTCTTTTTTTTAACAAGATAATTTATTTTAATGCTAATGTTTGTGCAGTTTTAAAACTAGCAATTAATGCTACCTTGTCGTGATTAGAATAAATGCCATAATTCACTGTAAATAGAATTGTTTGTACTGTGCAACTTATGACACATTTGAAAGCCTACGTTTAAATGTAGGTTGTAGAAAATATAAATGGAAAACTCGTTTTGTAGTATTGGCAAATTTTCGGAGCATATCAGCTACTTGCAACAAAGACAGTACCTATCATTATTATTGTCATTACCACAGGAGGTATTGTATTCTACCCAAAGTTTGATATTGAGATTTCACCAGAAATGCATGTTTTGAGATCCTGAACAAACCAAAGTAATTTTTTAGTAAGGTTTTCATATTTGCTGAATATTAAGATACTAAAGAATAGTGATTTAAAGAACAAAACCTATATAATAGTGGCTTTAAGAGGAGATGTGAACACTTACATAGCCTGTAAGCCACTGAATCACCCTTTTTAAGACAGTTTCTTATATAGTAAATTCATCGCAATATGTCACAACAAAATCTTCCATTTTGTTAATACTGTGCATGGAAACCGCCAACCTAATGTATTAAAGTAATCTGCAAAAATAGCACTGTTGCTTCTTCTAACACACTTGTTAGGCATTCAACACTGTATCATCATTAAGCTTAAGATTTAGGTGCGCAGCTGAACTTCACTCTCACCTACTTTACCTCGCAACTTTTAATATACCCTCTATTTGAAACCGGTTCTTATATACACACACATTAATCTAAATTTAACCTTGGGTAAATCTTGAAACCACAGGACACTGTTGATTCACTGCAGCTGGTTATGACCTGATGGCTTCCGCTCGTCTCATAGTCATTTCTTCCTTCCATGTTTTTTTTTCTTTCTTTCTCTCTTTCGAGGAATATGAGTTAATCAACATACCTCTTGCAGTGTGTTTGCTGAAATGTCTGCTGTTCTTCAGGATAAACCGCATAGCCACAAAGCACCAACTGGCGGCAAAATCGTTAAGTGAACATGGAACAAAGCCAGCCTTTTTTAAAAATGGTCTCGTGTGTGGGGGTGGGGCTGTGGCATGTGTGCGTGCATGTGTTTTTTATTTTTTCAGGTATAATAAAGATCTTGTTAAAACACAGTTTGTGTAGAATAAGATTTTCTTTTCTTTCTTCTTGTGACAATCATTTTCAAGACGTTTACATTTGGATTGAATTTTTCCAATATTTTGTTGTACATTTTTTGAAGTCTTAAGTCGCCATGGTTTAGTTTCTCCTGGGGACGTATAAAAAGTAAGCAATATATCAAGGCCGGTATATACAGCCTTTTTTTTAAAAAAAAGAAATTGTCATCTTAGCCTCCTTTATGTAAATATTTTGCATGCTTAACTTGAAGTGGACTGAAAAACAAGCTTTCTTAAATGAATAATTTGTGCAGTAACAATGAAAACATTATATTTGATAGAGATAGTCATGCAGATTTAACTGTACTTGTGTTTGGTAATGCCTTTTCATTGCATATTTTCTTTAGTTTTATCCAGTTCTAATCACATTTTTTGCTTGTATTTTTATATTGTGACACAGCTATGTGCCAAGCTTATCAAATGGATGGCACCGATCGAATGGTCGGTTGGAGAGATAAGGAGGAGCACTCTCGCCCCAATGTAAATTTCAGAAGCCCTCATGGCATAATGAGATAGTGGTAGAAGGCTCCAGAAATTCTTGCAGTTGTGTATAAGTGAGCCTGCTCGCGAGTCAGTCAGAGGTTAAGTGAGTGCATTTCTGATGCGACAAAGTGCTGATAACTTGGCGCATACTACAAGTGACGTGGTAATGACAGTTGTGACATACAGTGAGTGCTGCTACTGCAAATGATTAGAGACCTTGTGTTCGATGTCTCAGCGAGTTAAGTGGAAAAATAAGAGGCTGCTTCGCACATCTCATTGTGCCGCTACATCTTGAGGAAAAGTGAAGATGTAGTGAAAACTGAACTAAATCGTATTAGTGAAGTGATAGTGAAAACTGGACTCAATCACGATAGTGAATTGACAGTGAAAATTAAAGTCATACTGGTGTCAGGAGTGGTATATAAAAGCCAATATGGGTGAAATGCTTAAAAAATTATTGCCCAGAATGGAGGAGATGGAGACAAAGGTGGAATCTGGAATGCAGAAGATGGAGAGGAAAATGGGAATCGAGTGGAGAAGATGCAGAAGGAAATACGAGTGTAAGGAAGCAATGAAGAAATGAAATCTGAACTCAGTTTTGAATTGATACTGTAAAAACTGGGCAAATGCTGTGGGGGACTGGAAAAATGACATTGCAAAGGAGTTAGAAGAAATTAAATCTGACATGGTAGAGAAAATTAATGTAGTAGAAGAACTTCTAAGCCAGCAGGAAAAACTTTTGAAGCAGCTGGCAAAGGAAATTAAGAAAATGATAGATTGGAGCAGCTGGCAAAGGGAAGCAAGAAAATGATGGATTCACAGCGGAGGAGATGCGCCATGATCTAGAAGTCATAATTCGTGCCAAAATTAGAGAGAGTTCCACAATCATGAGATCGACTAATGCTAAAACAGCAAAGCCTCCAAAATTTGATGACCCTTCATCGTTGGCACTGTTTAAGTGCAATTTGAGACCATTACTACCCACAATGGATGGACACCAGTGGAGAATAGGCATGCTTTTGCCTGCTTGCCCCTTCAGGGTGAAGCTGCCAAAACCCTTAGAATTTTTCCTGCCAGAGCACAGGCGATGACTTCGATAATAATCTATTGGAGGGATGCTATAGAAAGTCGCCTGACTGCCGTTTACCGGCCCCATCTGAAAGCAAGAGTTAACAACCAGATGAGACGTTGCAATAATTGGTCATGGAGTTAGAGCAGCAGTACACTGGGTTGTGTTAGATTTACCACAGGAATTTATTTCTGGAGAGACAGCCCACACATCAGCAGGGTAAGAGACTGGGAGGTGAAAATTCAACTTCTGGTGGAACACAGTAACATCAACGATAGCTTGCCGTCCCCATTAAGTCAGTAAAGATAATGGCTGGAAGAGCCAATCTGGATGCGAATGACAGAAACTAGCACCAACAACAGCGTAGCTGTCATAGAAATGGGGGCTGTAGAACTACTTGCCTGGAGCTGCAGAAAGCCTGTACACCTAAGAGCAAACTGCAGGAATCAGAGAAACCACTAAGAGCCGACTCAAAGAGGACCACATTGGCACCCTCATCGCCTTCCCCTTACTTCTCTTTGGAGCACCGAGCAGGAAGACGTCATTCAAAGTTAGGCATCCTTCCTCACAGACTATGCCAGGAAAACTGCAACCACTCTGTGAAGGTGGAAGTGAAGGAGAGTATTACAACCTTACATCCAGTCATAGTGCAACTTGCAGCCCTTTGAGTTGAAGAGACCCTGAGGAGGGAGCAGCTGGAGCAATGAGACATAGGGCTGATCCTGTCGGATAAAGAATCTGGCGAACAACCTGCATGGGCAGATGTCGTTCCCAGAGGCCCAACCTATAAGGTCTATTGGGCACAGTGGTATTCCCTGGTGACCAGGAACAGTTTGAAGGGTAGGAGACCATGAATGAGTAAAACACAGTGGAAAAGCTGGTTCTCCCAAGGGGCAAGGTGAAAGAAGTCTCCAGGGAACCCATGCTTCTATTAACGTAGGGCATCTGCAAGTGAATAAGATCTTGAAGAAACTTCATCACCAGTTTTATTGGTTGCATCTTCAAAGTGACATAGAGAGGTGATGCCAGCAATGCAACATCTGTACTGCAGGTCATGGACCCCAGACTCACAGTTGGGTCCAGATGTGACAGTACAATGTCGGAGCTCTGTTTGAAAGAACTGCCATCGACGTGGCAGGCCCTTCCCCAAGGACATACACAGGAAATCACTACTTGCTATTGATTATGAATAGCGATGGTGATTGTTTGCAAATGCAATATAGCGTGAAATGCTCATAAAGGTTTGTACTCTTGTATTTTCATTTTGCATGACCTATAAACTACTGTATAATGTGTTTTGAAAACTTGATAAAATGCAAAATTGACTCATCCAAAAATTATACCAAAATGTGGTATAAATGCAAAATTTGTTGCAATTTATGGACTATTTTGCAAATGAAAATGTAAAAATCAAAATGAAAACATGTTTATGGAGTGTTTGCTTAAATGCAACAAAAGGTTAAACCATTGGATGGAAGAAAATGCAAAAAACATTTCTTCTTTTCCCCAAGAGGTTGGTAAACTTTTCAATCCTTTCACTGCTGTCTGAGTATTGTCAATAGGTTTGAAAGATATAAGTAAAAGTAAAATGCAGATCCCATTTTATTCTAGTTATTAATATGGTTAGTTTTCTTTCTTTCTTCTTCTTCTTCTTCTTTTTGAGGCATATGAATAATTTCATTCCAAACATGCAAATTATGCACAAAAAATAAATGTGCAGACTGTCTGCAAATGTTGTGACCATTAAACTCAAATATCCAGAGTTAGCTCAAGCAGTTCTGCAGTGTATTTTGTGTTTTAACTACTGTATAATGCTAAGAAATATTCCAGTAAATACATTTAATTTTAATGACAGGAGAACATGAATGCGAGAACAAAACATTGAGATATGTGCACTGGTTTCATTCAGCTTGCATTATTTAAGTTTTGTGTGTTTTATTTTTAGTTTTCTGGTTTTGCATCAGAATTTCTATTTTTTCTGTGTT
The DNA here is from genome assembly GCA_030765065.1 of Deroplatys truncata. NCBI lineage: Eukaryota > Metazoa > Arthropoda > Insecta > Mantodea > Mantidae > Deroplatys > Deroplatys truncata. The sequence goes on from CM060990.1 coordinate 377,406,383, forward strand.
AGGCTTTATCCTGTATCAATGTTATTTTGCTCAGTATTGCTTTAACTGAATTAATTTTAAAAAATGTGCAATTTACTTGTGCATTTTTATGTCACTTAACTATATACAAATAAGATTTTAATTTTACTTAACATTATGTCAAAAGGCATTACATATTTATCAAAATGCTAAATTCCTTATTTCAAAATGCTAAAAATCACCACACCTAGTTATGAACTATTTTACCAAGTGGCTGTTGTTTATGCAGTTGCTAATCAAGAGTCTTTGACTGTGGCTGATGCACCGGTGAACAGTTTCTTCTGCTGGTTGGGGATTCCCCGTGACCAGGAGATGAATTTGGAAACTAAACCTTATGCGAGAGCTGCTCCAGTGCCTCAGAATGCACAATACCTGAACCACTCCCTTTTATCTGCAGTCGGATGGAATGGTGGATCATTATATTAAGATGGTCAAGGAACATCCCTAGAAAGTTGTATCCAGCCATCAGCGTGATTGGAATGTACACATCCATTATTCCTCCTGGCCTACTGAGCATCAGTACACAAATCCACTGGCATGATACCAGCCAACATGGTATTCAGATGGGAGCTACAGCTACTATGTGATCTAATGTTTGGCATGCCTCCTGATGTTGACCAGCCAGCTACAGATTATGCTGGATCTTGCCAAGGAGCACCTGAAGCTGGCAAGTGACCAGATGAAGGCACACTATGACCATCTGTCTGTGTCGGATTCCAGAAGGGTACCTTGTGTGACTCTATCATCTTACAAGAACCAAAGCTGCAATGTTCCTGGAATGGTCTCTATAATGTAATCACTCATATCAGCAATGTGATATACCACATTTGGCATCCCTGAGAGAAGCTGATGGTGGTCCATCTTGATCGGCTTGCTCCATACTGCGGAGCTGCTAAGAACAACCAGCTCTGAGGAGGAAGCTAGGTGCCGAGCTTATCTTGTCAGTATTGCTGACGGACGGACGGACTGACTGACGGAAGGACGGACTGACTGACTGACGGACGGACTGACTGACTGACTGACTGACTGACCGACCGACCGACCGACCGACCGACCGTCTGTCTGGTTAAACAGATGCAGAGGGATGAGGAGCACTCTGCCCCTGATGTAAATTCCAGAAACACTTGTGACGCAATGAGATAATTCTAGAAGCTTCCAGAAACTCTTGCAGTAGAATAAAATCTCTAGTCAGTAAATGCATTTCTGATTCGGCATAAAGGGCTAGTAACTCAGTGCATTTTGCGAGTGAGGTTGTGGTAACAGTTATAACGTACAGTAAGTGCTGCTTCTGCAAGCATATAAGGAGGTCTTGTGTTTGACACCCCAGCAATTGAAGTGGAAGGAAGGAGAGGCTGTTTTGTGCTTGTGTCAATGCCCCACTACGTTGCAAGGAAAAGTGAAGTGACAGTGAAAATTGAACATTCACAATTTATATGTTGGATTGATGTTACCTCCTAGGTATTTGCACTTTTATTGATTTTGCTTTCTTGGTATCATTGGATTCGAAATTTCAAACTGCATCAATCTGTAATGCCTAATATGTGAACAGGCAATATTTTAATAAAGTTTTGGGGCAAAATGCAATACATCTTTTGTGATACACCAAATATACAGGCATGAAATTACTCCAGTGTGAACTTATTTCATATAGAAAAAAACTCTTTGATTTTATCTCACTCAGGCAATATTTCTATTGCTTTTTTTACATCAAAATGTCCTTTCTGCAACATTGTACTATTAGTCTTGTAACAATTGCAAAAATGACTATTTTAGCTTTGAATTTACTGTGTTCACCTACATTTTGTTGTGGAATCTTGTAGTTCCGTTCTGTATTTATTCTTCTTCCAGTTGCTTCATAGTTTTATTATACAGACATATAGTAGACACTTCATATAATAGCAGTACCAATTATTTCACTTATTTTATTTATCATTAACAACATCATAAAGTAATTTTAATAACAAAGAAATCACTGTTAATAAGTTAATTTGTATATCAAAGAAACCACAATACACCATTGTTGCTAGAATAACCTAAAATTTGTAAAAAAAAAACAAAAAAAACAAAAAAAAAACAATTTTTAATTTAGTGAACAGTAATCAAACTCTGTGATTTTTTTTTTTTTCTGTTTGAAAGTGGCATGTAATAATCCATGAACTTAAGATATTGGTTCTCATGAATAAAAATTAGTAATTACACTGGATTTCCTGTTCTGGAGCTGTTACTCATATTGGTATGAATTAAATCTGGTATTTGTTGCTTAGTTTGAGAGCAGTCTCTCAACTGGAGCACTAGTTTGGTTGCTCCTCAGTTGCAGAGAATTTACTCGATTGTAGTATGAATAAATCATGCATTACTCACCTGGTAGAGTAATTGCTAGTGAATGTTGGAGTTACCTTGAGGAGACTGAAGTTCAAGCAGCAAATGTTGAAAGTGTGAAATGACAAGAGTATATGTTTGTGGTACAGCGTAGAAAAGTTTACAAACCCCTCAAAGAATCTTGTTTTGTTAACTATAAAGAGCTTTATCAGTTTGATAGACAGAATGTTCAGTTGCTAGTGCAGCATTTTTTGGAGAACTCCAACAAACGAGGGGGTGGAACTGCATAGAGAAAAAATTAAAACATTTCTGTGGCTGACCCAGGTTTTCAATGCAGAGCTTGGTAAGACATAGGAGTGGATCGGAGCACTATATCTCTATTATTTACAAAGGTAATGAATGCCATCTTAACAAAGGCAAACCTATGGATACAATCTCCCTTTAGTGTGGATGCTCTTGAAGCTGCAAAAGGAGAATGGCAACAAAAGTACAGATTGCCTGCTGCTGTTGGTGCTCTAGATTGTACAGATATGTTAATACAAAAACCTAGCAGGCACGGAGATTAATATATTAATAGAAAAGGGGTTGGCACATATTAATGTTCAAGCTACATGCAATGCAAAAGAATAATTTACAAGTGTGGATGCTTTTTGGCCATAATCTGTACACGATTTGCGCATCTAGAGAAATTCTGAGGTATGTGGAATACTCACAGAGAACCCAGAAAATTCTTTGCTGCTGGCTAATGCTTGGCTATGTTGCCCCATGGCTCATGACACTGTGTAAGAATCCTGCATCTCTAGAACTAGCATACAATAGACACATTAAAAAAGAGGGAGTAATAATTGAGATATGTTTCAGCCAGGTAAAACAGTCCTTCCATATATTGCAGTGCAAAATAAGGCTGACCATAGAAAAAGTGTCTTCAATTATTGTGTGCTACTTCATTTTATGTAGTTTTGCTAAGCATCTAAATGTTTTAAGATTTTACTGCACTGTAAGTGGATGAAAATGACCAGGAAATCAATGGGAAAGATGTAGCTGCACCTCAGCATGTTTGAGAGAGAGGACAACAAAAGTGAGATGACATTGCAAAGATTGTGTGGATTTCAATAAGAATATGTAAGTAGGTAACATCTGGTACTCGTCATATGTTGAGACACTTCTGTAACATAAAAATTAAACTGTAATCAGAACCGCATAACTTAAGATGTCTTGATATTTCTCATTAAAGGAGGGTTTCCACAGTTTAAAGTGAATAACTGTTATCAAGAATGGTAGCATTTCAACTGTGATAATGCTTTCTTAGGCCGTTTTCTCCCATAGGAGCTGTTTCTTTTTTAGTCTCAGCTCTGTTAATTGCTCCAGTAGCACTAATCACTGTAGTTTCTGATTAGACAGCGACTTTGTTTTCTCAGTTTCTTCAAAATTAACCAGCTTCTGCTGCTAGGCAACAAACAAACGAACACTACAGGTATACAAATAAACAGAAAACTACATTTGATGAGATGAGATGATTTACTGTCACATATGCTTACAAGTTTTTGAGCAAAGGCTCAGTAAACAGGTGACTTGTTAAAGGCATTTAATAATAATTACATGATGCAAAATTTGGTTACATAAATATGTAATTTGATTACATGAGTATAGAAGTTAATTACATAAATATAAAATTTGATATGTACAACTATAATATTGCATTCAAGTTACAAGCAAAAAAGAAATAAACAATAGCATTATGGGAATTTATAGAGCTAGTTCGCCATTCACATATTCGGCTACTGAATAGTAGGCCTTGACTATTAACAGATTTTTTACTGTTTTGTTAAAATATTTCAGATTTTTTATTGCTCTAATATCGCTAGCAATTTATTGTAAGCTTTTATACCAGCATATAGCGGACTTTTTTCATAGAATGCTATTCTGTGCATGAGTGGTTTCAAGTTATTTTTGGTTCTTGTGTCATGACTGTGATAAATTTGTGAATTATATAGTTTTGAAGTTTATGTTTATATATTTAATTAACTCATATAGGTATTGCGATGGAAGAGTTAGTATTTTCAGCTTTTTGAACTGGTTTCTACATGATTCTTTAGGTTTTGCTAGTGTTACTATGTGGAATTTTTTTTTTTTTTTTTTTTTTTTTTTACTTTTAAAGATTGTTTCCCAGCCAGCAGCGTTATCCCATAGTATAACCCTGTATGTCATTATGGAATGGAAGTAGCTAAAGTAAACTATTTTCCTTGTTGCTATGTTGGTTAATTCGGCTATGCAGTTCATATTAACGCAAAAGCTATTTAATTTTTTAGAGATGTATTGGATGTGGTCATCCCATTTTAATTGGGTGTTTAAATAGATACCTAAAAATTTGAAGTGCTCGTATGGTTAAATGTGTCCGTTAGGCTGTTGTTTACACAATATTTGTTTTGAGTACAAAAGTGCATGATGGATGTTTTAGTAGTGTTTAGTTTCAAACCATTGCTCTTAAACCACTTTTTTATGTGCTCTATAGTTTACTTTGCATTGTGTCGTAGCTTCTCATAGTTTTGCCCATTTAGTAAGATACACGTGTCATCTGCATAGATAATTGTTTTCTCAGTTAAACAATTTGGAAGGTCATTAGTATATATGAGGGTCATCCAGAAACTAAGTCTTGATGAGTGATAAAGAAAACAAAATCATCACTAAGTAAGGGATATTTATTGGAATAATTACATTGATTCACTGGCTGCTTTTCAACATAGTCACCACCATTGTTGAAGCATTTATCGTAACAGTGCACCATCAATTGTATACCCAAGTCATAGGAGTTTGCTGCCAATGTCCAGAGCCACAAAGTCACTTCATTCTGCACCTCAGCATCATTGTGGAAATGTTTTCCTGCCAGAAAATGCTTCATGAGGCAGAAGAGATGAATATCACTTGGGGCAAGGTTGGGGCTGTAGGGTGGATGAACGAAGATCTCCCATCCAAACTGATTCAATGCATTTTATATAGCATTGGCTGTATGGGGTCTTGCATTGTCATGCAATAGCATAATGTCTCTTGTCAACATCTCATGTCTCTTGTTCTGGATTGCCTTCCTCAGTTTATGCAATGTCTGACAATACCGATCAGCATTTACGGTCTCCCTTTGCGATAAAAACTCACACAGGAGGACACCATGTCGATCCCAGAAGACAGTGCACATGATTTTTTGACAGAGATTGTCTGCTTGAATTTGGTCCTCACAGGTGAGCCACTATGCTGTCAATGCATTGATTGTTGCTTTGTCTCTTGTGTGGTATGCGACATCCATGTTTCATCCCCAGTGGCAATATTGTCGAGAAACTCGTCCCCTTTCTCTGCGTATCGCTGTAGGAATGTCAATGCTGCGGCCAGACATTTCATTTTGTGTTCATCAGTCAGTTGCTTTGGCACCCACTGTGAAAACCAAGCCACTGGGAGACAATTTCATGTAAAAGCAATGAGACATCTGGGGGAATTGACAAGAGAGCTCTGAAATTGTGAAGCGCCAGCTCTGCACAATTGCTTGCCGCAGACTTTCCATCAGGTCTGGTGTCACCAGGGACGTTCGGCCACTACGGTCTTTGTCGTGAATATTGGTTTGTCCTTCAGTGAATTGCCTGCACCATCGTCTTACCATCCTGTCGCACATAATGTCGTATCCATACACGCTGCACAATTGGCGATGGATCTCTGCTGGAGATTGCTGCCAATGTCCGGAGCCGTGCAGTTGGCAGGAGACAATATTTGAGCAGCCATTTTCTCAGAGCACTGTGTGATAACCACTGCCATCACAGACTGAAACTGTACTGCATTATTCCCACATACTTCCTCTCTGCTCCTGCGCATTCCTATCCAACTGGTGGTGCTATCTCTGGACGCGATCAGAACTTAGTTTCTGGATGACCCTCGTAGTAGGTTCCTTGAGGAACTCCTGTTTTAATTACTTTTCAGTTTGATTTAATAGCACCTGTTTGGTTGTTAGAAATGACTCTTTGTTTTTGATCTTTAAGATAATTTTCAAACCATGTTTGTTCCGTGTTTCTAATACCGTAAAATTTTAATTTGGCTAGTAATATACCACGGTCGACACAGTGGAATGCTTTAGAATTGTTGCATATTAGGATGGCTGTTTGTTGTTTTCCATCTATCATTTTTGATGCATCATTTACTAAATTTATTAGGGCAAATAATGTTGAGCACTTTTCCCAGAACCCATGTTGGGAATTGTTTAACTTGTCAAAATATTCTAGATATGATGGAGAAAATAGGAAGAATAGAGATTGGTCGGAAGTTTTTAAATTCAGATTTTCCTCCTTTGTATATCGGTTTTACCAACTTGTACTTCATTCTTTTGAGAAAACTGCCCATTGCAAAGAAATAATTTATTAATTGACAAAGGCAGCCACTTCCTGCTTTATTTCTTTGATTAGGAATGGGGAAAGTTCATCCCATCCACACAAAGTTTTAGGCTTAAGTTTAGTTATTATTTCCATAATTTTATCAGGAGAGACATTTGAAAACTGAAATATGGGGATTAGCATAAGGCAGTTATTACTATACAATCCTTTTATAAAGTCAAGACTTGATTGGGGACCTTCACGAATGTTATTTCCTATATTTATGAAATAGTTATTTAGTGATTCAGATGTTTCCTTATCTATATTTTCTCCCCTAACTATGTTGTTCAATTCTAATTCTCCCTTTAATTATTCCCCATATGGCTTTGCTTTTATTATCTGAATTTTTTATGACTTTTCCTATAGCTATTTGTTTTACCTTTTTTATTACTTGCTTAAATATTTTGCAGTGGTTTTTGTAGTATTGTATGAAGTTTACGTCCATATTAGTCTTGTATATTTTGTGTAATAATCTTTTGCATGTGCTGGATATCTTGATGCCCTTGGTACACCAATCCAAAGAATACATTTTGGTTGATCATGTACCCATGATTTTTGGAAAGCATTCATTAAAACAGTTTAGCAATTCTGAAAGAAAGGAGTTGAAATTTGAGTCAATCGAACTAGCTGTATTTAAAGACCAATTGAATTTGCCAATTTTTTCCTTAAATTTTGAAATATCGTCTACATTATAATTGTGCCATCCTGTTAATCTTTTTGGGTTTACTATTTGTTTTGATGAATTGGCAATAATGCTGTAAGGACTGCTGTGTGATCAGAAAAGCCTGTGTCCCACACAATGCACTTGTTATCCCCATAACATTTATTTGTTAATATATGATCAATGCATGTTGAAGATGACCTTGTGATTTGTGTGGGGAGAGTATGGCTAAAATCTAACCCGTGGTAATTTACATTGTTTATGTACATGTTATTGAGTTTACTATTGTTTTGTTTCTCACCTGTTTTGTTTCTCACCACCAGCATAACATTTTGATTTTTATTAATAGTTAATTTAGTTTTATAGAGGTCAGTATTGCAATCCATGGTAATTATTAATTTTTTTCTTTTTGTCTTTTTGTAACTTACTGAGAAATTTTTCTAAATTACTAAGAAATAGATTAAGTGTATTATATGAGGGTACCCTATATATAGAGATCATTGTTAGATTCAGGCCACAAATTTTGATAGCTGATATTTCAAAACTACTTTCTTTACTTAAGGATTTTAAGTCATTTCTAGGATTTGTAAATTCTATGACGTCTTGTACTAGAATGCAGGAATCACCTCGATCTAATTCGTTCCTGGTGTAGTAATCTGCTAGTGAAAAGCCTTTTACTTTATTTAACTGCCGCATTGTTCCCTGTTAACCAATCTCAATGTAAATTATATCCAATTTCATGCCAGCCATTTCTTTAACCAATAGGTTCAACTCATTTATTTTTGATGATATCATTTTCATGCATTATCCAATTAGTCCTCTAATTCCTTAGTGATCTCTGTACAGCAATATTTCTAATTACCATTTCATTTTTAACTTTAGAAACATCAACTTGGCCATGTATTAGTTTTCCTGACTTTTATGTTTACGTATGATGTTTATAACATTATTTATGACCTGCCCTGTTCTCCACGACCCCCTACGATATAAGTGCAGCCCATCTTTTCCTAAACATGAATTATCAATATACTCGTCCACATCTGCAAAAAGAGCTCTTAAGGCTTCACAGATCCTTCTAATGTTATCGTATACCAACCTGATAAAGTTATAGTTCACAGCGCATCTTTTAATCACCCTGTTAACGGCAATTACTGCATAGGAAACTTTTCTTTTGTAGATTTTACAACACTATACACTTCAGCTAAAACTTCTTCAGGGTTTCTTGCCCTTTTTAAGTCATTTGTTCCTACATGTAATACAACAACTTCCGGATTTTCTGGAAAGTTTTCACAATTACACAGATTATTCACCTTTTTGGCCAACTGATTGGCATTTATGCCCCTATAAACTTTTGTGTCTGCACTATTAATATTTACATGTGCTATCAAGTCTCCAAGCACTTTTTTTCCTTCCGTAGGAACCGCACTCGAATTGAGGTTAGGTGGATTCTGTTGTTTGGAAATTGGCTGGTTTTCTTCATTAGGCAGTGTGAATATTGAACCTATTTGTAGTCTGGAAGTCTGGTTTCCTTGAATCCATTTCTTTAATCTTCTTTACATTATCTTACAACAGTCTCCTATTTCATATTTTGGTTTACATGCTGTCGTTTGGATAGCTGCAAATGTTTAAGTTCTTGAATTTAAAGCAGTAGCACCGTTTTCTCATTGTGTAGCATTTTAAGGTTGCTATCACTTTCCCTTATCTTCTTTTCCCTCTCTTGCATTTCCTTTTCCATCAAAGTCAATTTCTGACTAAGACGTTTATTTTCCGATCACAATTCATTAGTTTATTGTCTTGATTTATGAAGATTGATTGTAATGTAACCTAAATATCATACAGAATATGGAGCTGAGGAGGCATGTACAATATTACACAAATTATCAATAGGAACACCTATTTATAAAGGTGAATAAAAGCTTGAGAAACCCAAGTAAGAAGATTATGCTTCCTTTCTCTGTGAATAATTAAAGCAAGACAAGAACAGAAAATCAATGGGAACTCTTTTTAATGTTTAGAGAAAGTGTTCAAATTGTGTAACCCTTGCCAACACATATGTTTCACAATGTTTTCTCCAATTCTGCTGCACTCTATGAACTACATCTTGGTTGGTTTTTATTTCTTCCACTGCTCAAAGTACTCTTGCTTGCAATGTTTCCACATCGGCTACTCTTGTAATGTATATGCCAGTTTTCATATCGCCCCAAAGAAAAAATTTATTGGATTTAGATCTGGCTGTCTTATTGGTCCATTCCAAGCGATCCAGCTTTCTACTTAGGTGATAGGTAGATGGCCACACTTGGCTGTAATTATCTACAGAGGTGCACCATCATGTAATGGCCACATATAATTTCTTACTGCCAGGGGAACATCCTCAAGCATAACTGGTAACGGAGGATAACAGGAGATAGATGGCTCCTGTCAAAACTGGAGGAAGAATCCATGGGCCGACTAATGTGTTTCCTATGATTCCTGCCTAAACATTTACAGAAAAGCTGTGTTGCCATATTGTATGTGGATTGTCGTAAGTCCAGGTGTATGCATTTTGGTAATTAGTTACTCCATTTCTAGTGAACGTTGCTTCATCCATTGCAAGAATTTTAAGGGGAGAGTCCCCTCCTTGTTGAGAAACCATTTGGAAAATGCTAATCCTTGGCACATAATCTGCTTCAGAGAGATACTGGACGGGCTGAGTATGATAAGGGCATAACAATTATTCTTTTAATGCCAAAACGGTCCAATGGAATACGCCGATAGTATGAGTTATACCTTGGCTGCTGCTTCCAGGATCTTCTTCCACCAAGTGAAGGATTTCTTCTTATTGTGCAAAATTTCTTTGACCAACTCCTTCAACATGAGGAGATGAGCTTCCTGTATCTAGAACTCTTTGGCAGATGAAAACAAATGTCTTATGTGGTATTCGTCTATTTGGAAACCTTTCTTGATAAATTCTTGCCGCATTACGATGTGTTTCACCATAAGTAAGTGGCATTTCAAGATACTTGGCATTATTAAAGTGAGCGATTTTGTAACTGATAGTCCGCTGTTTCGAAAACAAGCCATAAATACAATAAACAACAGCTGAAGTGCGTTTATTTGGATGTTACATTGTTGTCATGTTGTGTAGTCTCATGGCTAACAATATAGATTCAACTGAGAAATTTCGAAAACTTATAAAAGCATAAATTATTTTAATTGAAAATGCATTTAAAATGCAGAAAATATTATCTTTCAATCTCTAAGAAATATTTGAAAAAGTATTTAAGTTTCATAAAATCTTCATTTAAAATAGAGCCAATATTCAGCAATTTTCACTTTTTTTTTCTCAAAAACTACTTTAAAACAGCAAAGCTGCATTAAGATTTTTTGTTTTATTCATTACAAAGAATCATCCTGTTCAAGGATGATCATAGGTCACTTTCCATCCTGTATATAAACTGATTGTCTAAAAGTCACAGGAAGGGTTGTCCCATTTGAACATGTACCGTGTATGACTCCCAAGTGTTGCAGCTAGATGCGGCATATGGCATGAGTGTAGACACAATATCTGAGTAGTCTGTTATAGAACAGGTGTGTAGTGTACATGGCAGCACGTCACGAGTTCCAACTTTTAAGATGGTATAATAATTGATGTAAGATGCATGAGTCATAGCATATTGGAGATCACACAAAAGTTCAGGTTTCCGAGGTCAACAGTGTCTAGGGTGGGTCTTCAATATTGCAGAGACAATGTTTCCACATATGTAAACTGCCGCACAGGACCACCATAGGTGTTTGACGAATGGTTGTCACATCGCCTCAGCAGTGCCATATGGGGTACTTGAACTTCTGAGAGTCAAATCACCGTTCATTTGAATGTGAGGCATCAGGAACTCATTTCCACCAGGATTGTAAGGAGACAAATGCACCACATAGGCTACAACAGCCAACAATCATGTGTCCCTTTGCTGACACCTTGACACAAAGCTGAATGTCTGGCATGGGCCCACAAACATCGACACTGGACCATGGAACAGTGGGGCATGTAGCATGGTCCAATGAATTCCAGTTCCAGTTGTATCGAACTGATGGGTGCATGAGAATGTGGCATATGTTCCATGAAGCTATGGATCCTGCATGTCAACAAGGTTATGTCCAGGCAGGAGGTGGCTCAATTATCATCTGGGCTGTGTTCTCTTGGTCACAATTAAGGCCCATTGTCTGGCTGCAGAGAACAATGACAGATGCACACTATGTGGACATTCTTTCAGGCCATATGCATCCCTTTATGGAACTAGAGTACCCTGATGGAGATGCCATTTTTCAATGGACAATGCAACATGTCACTGCTCTTTTGGTTGTATGCAGGTGGTTTGATGAACACACTGGTGAATTCACGACCATGGTTTGGCTCTCCAGATCACCCAGTCTTAACCCAATCAAGCATTTATGGGATGCTGTCAATACCAGTGTATGCTCAGTGAACCCAGCACCAACTATACTAGAATAATTGTGTAATAAATGACAAGACAATAAGAAACTAAACCTAACCCATCTCAACCCAATAAAATTCTAATTAAATTAGGACTGCAAGATGCATGGCTCATAATCCCTCCGGAATGATGCCATCCATGCATCAGTGTGTTACTGCAGTTTTGAGGGCTCATGGAGGAGCAACTCATTAATATCACATCCAGTGTCTTCCCATGACTTTTGGCCTTCCAATGTATATCTGCTTTCTTAAGAAGTTCTCCAATGGAGCTGAATGTGGATAGGAATTGGCTGTGAAACTCTCACTTCTACATGCAGAAGTCTGGTGCATCACATTCTCCAAGCTTTGTTGATGATGGTAGCCTTATGGTACCAATGGTTACTGCCCCTGTGATTCACAAATTAATCAAATATTATATCAACTACAATAAGATCTGTATTTCAGCTCTTCATAGCTAAAGTATATAGCAATATAAACCAAAGTTTGATGCTATTGGTATTACCTTTCACTCTTGAAATTGCTGGATTCCTGTCACCGTCCATAAGGTCATATAAGACTTTCTCCCAGTTTTTCAACACTATCTTCTTGTTCCCAATCTTTTTTAAATCCGACTTTCTTTTCAGTCTATCTTGCAAATTAAAAATTTTCTTGGATAACTGTGCCTCTGTAATCACTGCACCAAATTTTGACTGGTATATGTAAATAATGTGTTTTAAAGCTGCAGCTTTGTGCCTTCTGAACTCCAGGACTTTTCAAATAAAACTGGGAAATCCTTAATAATTGATATAAATGTACCCTGGAAGTCGCAGTCAGTTTCTTCCAAGCTGCTGTCCACATTGATAATCACAGAACATTTATACTTCATCTGACAGCAAAGCTTCTGTTATGTTTGCAGTTATAAATCTGTGGTTTACACAGCTCAAGTTGGGAGAGATTATATGATGGTCATGTGTGAGCAGTGACCAGGTTAAATGCTCAAGATGTGTTGATTGCTTGGAACTTTTATTCATATGAAATGGAGTTACTTCTTATTCATGTGAACCACTGCTCCTGAATAACTACTCTGAGAATTTGCTCACTTTTATTCATATGACCTATTAATTCCTTTATGATTGTTTCTGGTAGATGGACTGCAAGGTTTTAATATGATATTTCAAGGTCAAAGACTTGTTGCCATGTGTTATCAAAATAAGGGAGCTCTTATGAGAGGAGAGAAAGGAGTATCATCAAGTTAGGCCTTTGGATGACACTATTGAAATCAGCATAGTTGCTGAACCCCATTATGATAAATTATTTTATGTACACCTAAAGAAATTATTGAAATTAAGATTTTTGCCAATAAGTAATGAAAAATTATTACACCTGTTTAAACTGAATTATAGCCATGGTTATAGTGCTGTAAATGTCATTTTGGCGGATTCTCCTTAAACAAAACTGCACTTGAAGCATCATCTGCTATCCAAAATGATGCACTTGATACACATTTTCAAGATAGGCCAGCAACAGATTTGGTTGGTATCAATGTCACTAAAAGTGATGAAATGATAGTCCTGAAGAGCAAAGAAATAACAAAATTATGTTAAAGAATTGAAGACCTTGGTGCAAGAAGGTATTAGCTCATTTTCTTTTAGATTGAAGCTTTCTTTATGCAGTAAAATGTCAACTCAATCTCTATCTTATGATGTTCTGAAAAACTTCTAGATGTCAGTAAATGCTGAAATATTTTGCTTGCAGAAGGTGTTAATCTAAACAGCGCTACTTTGTTACATGGAAAGAGGAGTAAAAAATGTTTAATTCTGACAAACGTTGACGCAGACCTCTGATGCATCTGTGTTGTTCCTGGCAGTTGCTTCAGTGGACTCAGAGTCCCGGGTTCGATGGTTGGATGGCAGGGATTTGGAATTTGTTTTTGGTAGAGCTGAGGTTCTTGTTTTCAGGGGTGGTGACACTGCCTTGATGATATTAATAATAATGCCGGAGAAGTTTGAGTTATTTCTTTATTTTGTTACGTAGATTCCTATCTGGTCAACCCGCCACCTTCGTCGTCGAAACCACTGTTATTCTTATCACTTTCGAAGACGCTACTTATGTGTTTCTACGACTAGCCCTCGAATTGCCTAGATCTCACAACTTCAGTTTTACACTATAAATTTTCTGATTATTTTCTAATTTCGTTTGGTCGACCGTCCTCGTGGTTAGTTTGTACCGGAAATGAATCTCGGCCGTCCTCGTGGTTAGTTTGTACCGGAATGTGTCTCGGCGTTTCTTTTCCTCTTTCACGCCTTTCGCCAAACCTAGAAATTTCCCCCACCTTTCTTAAGTTTCGTTCCGTCTTAAGTTCAAACGTATCATGTGATGTATACGCGATCTTTCGATTGGCTATCATTTTGTTTCATGATTTTTATTATTGGCTACCCCCACTTGACAACTTTCACATCTGCTTCTTACAGCTTGTTTTGAGTTTTAAAATCTTCCCACGAATATTCCTAGATCGTAGATAAGGCATATATACTTCCTGACCCTTCTAAGCCTTGAAACCGTTGTAAACGACCTGTCCGAGCCAGATACAAAGGCGAAACTTCCGGTAGGCTTCTTTTTGTCGTCCACCGCAGGTAGAGACATCCTTGGAGGACAACAAACTTTGTTTCTCTATCTTCCTATTATTATTATTATTATTATTATTATTATTATTATTTCTCCTGGGTCTCGATAACCAGCTTCATATGCCCTGACGGTAAATTTATCATCGGACCTTTAGGTTGGATGATGGGTTTATCGTTAATGTCCCATCTAAGCTAATCTAATGTCCCTCTCTCCCTGGGTTCCTTTCATTTATCATTTTATTTATTTATTCATTTATTTAGTGGCTTACGATGATTGGATGGCGAGCCCACCGTTACACATTTATTCTGTTCACAATACATTTCAATCACTGAACACAATGCAATTTCAAATTTGACACAACTATTTTCACAAAATAAAAGAAAAACAATCTACATAATATCTGGCCGTCAACAACCAGGCTACAAAACATTTATATTTAAGGAATCTGTTTATACACACAATACATTCTTCAACCAATTTTTTTTAATTACACATCTTAGTTCCATCTTCTCTCTCTCTCTCTCTCTCTCTCTCTCTCTCTCTCTCTCTCTCTCTCTTGCATTATATACAATAGTGGTTTTCTTGAGGCTATTAGCAGCCTCCACACCCAGACATCTTTTGGTACCTTTTTTCTGCCAGGTATACATTCTGTCCGGTTTTTCATACTATATGTCATTAACATCGTGAATGTCAAGCACACGGTCTTAACAGGACATTGCTACCCCATAGCTACCGATTTGTTTGTAAACAAGGTTCGCATATATGACTTTCCTTACTCGTGTTCCGAGTGCGTTTGTACATTTTCCCTGTCCGACTACTAAATTTCTTTGGTCCTGCTTAAATGGACGAATCAATGATAAATGGTACCTAGCGATTATTTTCCCGGTCCTCAATTGTTGGAGTTGATATATATACCCTGTCCCCGAAGGTTTGTGATATCCGATAAGGACCTTACCAACACATATGCATACGTCTGTATTCCTTCTTTCTCTTGATGGTTTAAGCATCCCATTGATGCTACATATTCGTGTATACCTGATAGGGACATGTTTTGTTTACTCACTACCTGCGAGTCGTCCGGTCTCTCACCAAAATAAACACTTTCCTCTTCTATGTTTAACCCACAATGCTGGGGTGCTTGACCTACTTCTGACTCATCAGCTGACTGCAGTGGCGTGTCGTTAAGATCTCTCCCTTCGCACAATTGTTACGTAAAAATTCTAACCACATTAATGCCTCCCCCAATGTGCAAATATTCAATAAAAAATTGTTCTTGTATTTTTGTTTTCGTTCCCTGTGTAATGCGAGAACCTGCGCGCATTCTCTGAGGTTGAGACTGGGAACGCTACGACTCTTCCTGTCTAGTTTTCCGACCGTCGTGGCCACGACCCTTGACTGGGGCCTATCCCTTGGCCTATGCTTTGTCCTGCCATTGCCCCGCTTAGGTGACCTATCGCGTCATCCATTTTGCGGCTGTCGTGTCTGGGATGGGTAACCGCTCGGCGTCAATGCGTGGCTGTACGTAGGCATGCTTAAGAGCTCGTGGTTCTCATCTCTACGGGGTGGGGTCGCTGGCCGGCTTGGAGGTGTTCTTGGCCTGTTCGGAGTGTTTCCAGGTCGGTTCGGGGGAGTTTCTGGGCGATTCGTAGGCGTTCTTGGCCTATCCGCTGTTCCACCGTGAAGGTTATTTCCCCTGTGTTGCCTACTATTCGCTGGGTACCTGGAGAATCTCATGTACTGAACGGGATACTCCTCATGTTGTCTCGGTGGCCTACCCGTGCCCGTTTGGTCCCAGGGCCTATAGTTTCTCTCCCGATTTCTTGTAAATGGTTCTTGATAACGCTGTCGGACTGTGGAATAGTTGTTCAACGCACCTTGTGCCCTCGCCCCATCATTACGATGCGAATGTATCCGATCAATGTGTGTATCTTCAGTCCTGATTCTTGGCCTATCTTCTTCCCGCGTTCCGTACCCCTGCAGAGCGGTAAGGAGTTCTATGGCTTCGCTCAGCGTCCTCGGACGTGCTACCACGAGGTGATGACGTATGTCTGGGAAGTGTCGTGTCAGGAGGGATACAAATTCACCTTCGGGCATCGGTGGGTCCAGGAGTTGACTTAATTGGCCGAGTCGCAAGAAGTAGTCGACCATCGACTCACGCTTCTCTTCCCTGTATCGGCCATTATTTATTTCTGCGCGCACCCTGTATTGTGCAACGCCACTCCAATATTTTTCTAAAAATGCAGACCTAAAATGTTCATATTGTGCATGCTCGCCCACCGTCAATCGAAACCAACTCAGGGACGGGCCTATCAAGCTCCAAGTGCCATTTTGAAACGGTCGGGAATTCCCCTAAGCGCGAAATAAGATTCGAGGTCGTTAATGAATTGCTTCGCATTATCGAATTCACTGTTGAACTTGGGGATTGGCAGTTCATTCAAAAATTGTAAAGGTATATTGCATTGTTGCAGTGGCCCTACGGTGCTTGACATTTCACTTGCCGTGTGCGGTTAGGCCGAAGGAAGGCAGGCAGGTTCGTTCGACCTCGGTTCGCTACTCGGGTTGTTACACTGGAACGACGAAAGCGCGGAAACCTGAGAGGTAATTCGCGCGTCCGTGGCTCCCTGGGATCGCGGTTCGATTTGTTCTAGCGCGTCCCTGCGAGCATTGACGGTCTGTGTCAGTTCCTCCCTTAATTTGTTAATTTCATCATTAACCCCGGCTTCAAGTGCCTGTTGCTTGTTCTGTAATGCTACACAGACTGTCATTGCTTCTTCCCTTGCCTTATCACTAATTGTACATATTAAATTTTCATTGCTTACAATTTGTTGGGCCCTAATGGCGTCCATTTCCACGACAAGTTCCTTCCTTACTACCTCTACACTATTCTGTGTTGCTTTTAGTTCGTTTCTTATGTATTCTACATCCTCGTAGATTACATTTTGACTTGCTCTGATTTCTGACAAGACACCCTGTATTTTATTTTCTAAGCCCTGACTGATTTCCTTATGTTGGATGCTTAATTGTGAAGCTATCTGCTGCTGCAATGTTTGTTCCTGGGTGGACAATTGTTGTTTTAGTGTTTGCTCCTGTACTGTTAATCGTTGAGTTAGTGTTTGCTCTTGTTCTGTTAATCGTTGAGTCAGTGTTTGCCCAAGTGTTTGCTCTTGTTCTGATAATCGTTGAGTCAGTGTTTGCCCAAGTGTTTGCTCTTGTTCTGTTATTTTAGTATTTAGGAGGCTCAATTGAGCCAACATTTGTTGCAGCATTTCGCTCGTGTTAAGTGATCCGGTAACTTGG
The DNA here is from genome assembly GCA_030765065.1 of Deroplatys truncata. Taxonomy (NCBI): domain Eukaryota; kingdom Metazoa; phylum Arthropoda; class Insecta; order Mantodea; family Mantidae; genus Deroplatys; species Deroplatys truncata. Next base: position 377,424,156 of record CM060990.1, read on the forward strand.
TTTTCTAATGTTTTGCTATCTCCATTTTCTACTCCTACCCGCGTGCTATTGTTAGTGAAAATTTCCCCTTGTTCATTGCTATTACCTTCCATATCGTCGCCGGTTAATTTCTTGCTTCTTAACAGCATTTACAAACATACATAACCCAGTTTACTTATATCTATTGCATATACACTCCCTTCCAAAATTTTATTGACTTATGTATCATACAGTTAACACTTACTCGGTGCTGAGTTGAGCTGCTGCGAAGTGTTGTAGTAGTTCACAAAACACTTCACTACACTTACACACTTTTTGAACACTGATGTCTGCGCTGAATGTCTGCTTCCTTGTTGTAATGGAGCGGCGTCGATGTCGCTTGTTGCTACGCGTCTATCGGTACACTCTGCTGCTGGTGGTTGCTGATGTCGTCATCGGCGTCGTCTTTCTGTCCTTCCTTCCGTTGTCGGTTCTCCGGTTGTGTTATCCTCTGGCAGTATTTCGAGCCCCAACGTAGTGGGCGCCATATGACGCTGACCTCTGACGCATCTGTATTGTTCCTGGCAGTTGCTTCAGTGGACTCAGTCCCGGGTTCGATGGTTGGATGGCAGGGATTTGGAATTTGTTTTTGGTAGAGCTGAGGTTCTTGTTTTCAGGAGTGGTGACACTGCCTTGATGATATTAATAATACTGCCGGAGAAGTTTGAGTTATTTCTTTATTTTGTTACGTAGATTCCTATCTGGTCGACCCGCCACCTTCGTCGTCGAAACCACTGTTATTCTTATCACTTTCGAAGTCGCTACTTATGTGTTTCTACGACTAGCCCTCGAATTGCCTAGATCTCACAACTTCATTTTTACGCTATAAATTTTCTGATTATTTTCTTCTAATTTCGTTTCGTCGACCGTCCTCGTGGTTAGTTTGTACCGGAATGTGTGTCGGCGTTTCTTTTCCTCTTTCACGCCTTTCGCCAAACCTAGAAATTTCCCCCACCTTTCTTAAGTTTCGTTCCGTCTTAAGTTCAAACGTATCATGTGATGTATACGCGATCTTTCGATTGGCTATCATTTTGTTTCATGATTTTTATTATTGGCTACCCCCACTTGACAACTTTTACATCTGCTTCTTACAGCTTGTTTTGAGTTTTAAAATCTTCCCACGAATATTCCTAGATCGTAGATAAGGCACATATACTTCCTGACCCTTCTAAGCCTTGAAACCGTTGTAAACGACCTGTCCGAGCCAGATACAAAGGCGAAACTTCCGGTAGGCTTCTTTTTGTCGTCCACCGCAGGTAGAGACATCCTTGGAGGACAACAAACTGTTTCTCTATCTTCCCTACAAAACCCATTCCTAATATGAATTCAGCACATTTTCGTCGCTATGTTCGATCCTATATTATTATTATTGTTGTTATTATTATTATTATTTCTCCTGGGTCTCGATAACGAGCTTCAACGTGTTAAAACGGAAATAACACCTTCTTGCCATGGTTAGTTATCATTGTTTCATGGGTTAGTACCTACTGGACATATAGTTTTATAGCCTTCATTTGTGTTCCATTTTGCCATTATTGTGGCATTTGCAGTAACAAAATGGAGCGAGGAAGGAAGCCAGTGAAATTAACTCTGGATATAATTAATAATTCAACAGAAAATCGTATTGAGGATGCCACTGTTAGCAGCATTTTAGTAGAAAATAATGATAATGGAACCAACATTAATGAAGATGAAAATTGTACACCAATCCCAGGTAAGAAAATCTAGCATACATTCTGTTTTGAACTTATCCCCTACAAGATAATGTTTAACCATGGCTTGGATTAATTAAGACGATACTACTTTTTGATTTATGTGTGTGTTACAGAAAGGAATGATACTAATATGGGAACCACTTAACAGATCATATTTACAGGGTGTTTCACAAATCACTGTACAAACTTTGTGGGTATAATGTAGAGGTCAAACTAAGAGTAAAATGTTATATAGTAGTTTATCTGAAATTGCTATATTTTGGAGTTATGTGGCATAATATACTATCTTGGTAGGTCTTAAAAACATGGGCCATTACAGTCTTTGAGCATGTCATGTTTATCGATGTAACAACTAATATTGTAAAACACGCCTCTACACAGTTCAAGAAAATACCATTTTGTTTATTGTATACGTAGGTATGGTCTGTTTTACTCTGTAGTATGGCATTGTTGTCATGTAGAGGCATCACTTTTGCTACACTGCAATTTGTCATTCAGTTGTTGCTGTGGTGTACATATGATGTGATGGCTTACTCAAACAATGAATACACAGATATGCACCTCCTTTATGGAGCAGCAGAAGGCAATTCACGAGAAGCAAGACAACGGTACAGGGAATTGTTTCCAAACAGAAGACTACCAAACTATAAGACTTTTGCAGCTGTGGACAGGCATATGAGGGAGTATGGCATTCGCTCTGTACCAAGGTTCAGTGGGCCTCAACAGTATGGAGCGGGTGTTGAGAACATTCTGGAAGTAGTGGATGAAGAGTTAACCATAAGTACCCAACAAATAAGTGCTACTGTAGGGATACCACATTCAACTGTATGGCCCCTGCTTCGGAGACAACAATTGCACCCATTTCACCTGCAGAAAGCACACAAACTGAATCCTGCAGACTATCCTAGACGTCAGCATTTCTGTCAGTGGTTAATCCAACACGCTGCTGATGCAATGTTCATTCATCGGGTACTGTTTACTGATGAAGCCCTGTTTACCTGTGCCGTATCAAAAACTCTCATAACATGCACATTTGGGCTTATGACAATCCTAAAGCAACTTTGGTAAGAGGATACTAACATCGTTTTTCAGTGAACATTTGGTGTGGTATGGTGGACCATCACTTATTGGGACTGCATGTTCTACTACCGCGTCTGACAGCCCGAGTGTACTGATGGTTTTTGGAATCTGAGTTGTGTATTATGCTTCATGAATATGTCCCACTCGCTTGCTACATGAACCATCTTATGGTTTATACATGATGGAGCCCCTGCACATTTCACTCACAAGGCCAGGGCATATTTCAATTTTGCATATCCCGGTAAGTGGATAGACCATGCAAGACCAGTTTTTTGGCCAGTCAGATCACCGGACCTTAACCCCTTGGACTTCTACCTTTGGAGTCTTCTCAAGGCACTCATTTATGGTTGACCCAAAATTCAGAATATAGCAGAACTACAGCAACGAATTGAAAATTGTTGTGTAACTGTACGGAATGAGGTGAATGGGGCCTGAACATTCCAAGAGCGGTACAACGACAAGCCTATCACTGTTAACCTTCAGCGACGTCACTTTGAACATATGTTGGTGTAAATGACGTTACGTAATTTGTGCGGAAGTAGTGATCTCTTTGTGTGTTGAACTCTTGGACACATTAATGTTGTTTTGTTTGTGTTTCACTCATGATCTGTACTGTGCATTTTTGCAGATGGCTTATCAGTTTCTTTGTTAACAGTTATTTTGTGTGCTATTTCAATAAGTGTAAACTATCATCAGCTGCATAACTCTGAAATAAAGTAATTTCAGATAAAGCACTATATAGCTTTTTGATCTTATCTTTACACCCACAAAATTTGTACAGTTACCTACGAAACACCATGTACAGTTCAGTAGAGAACTTTAACAATAATGACACTGATAATGCATTTTGTGACAATGAAGATGAAATCTTTGATGATTTTAGCTCAGATTACAAACCAAGCATAGGTATGGAGAAATAAGTGTTATTATACACCATTTAGTGCAAACTTAATGGTAGTTTATTTTGGATTAGTTTTTGCAGCTTATGACTCATTCAATATTGTTTCAGTGAGCAATGATTCATGAAGTCACTCTTTCATGGGAAACTCTGAAAATAATTGGTGTTAGCCGGGGGAATGAAAATGATACCATGGCCACTATTTCAACAATAACACAAATAGATAAGGTTGTCTTTATTTTTTGTGTACTTCACACCTAGTAGAGCCACATTTAAATATTTGCCCGTTTATAATAAATTAACATATTGCACAACTTTTATTTCAGTGGCATGGCCCTGATATTTTCCTATCAAGAAAATAAAGTACAAATTGGGCTTGAAAAAAGAGAGTGAATAAATTGCTAATTTATTCAAAGATTCAGAAAATTATTTTACTTTATTTTATATTTGTTGCTTCCATCTTTCCAAATCTTGTTAATTTATTCCTTACTAAAACGTAATTCCAGATAAGACACCCTTAATAGAGCAAGAAGCTACAGGAGCAGGGCTCAAAGATGGTAGTGAGAACAGAAAAAAGGAGGTATCAAGCAAAACTTCAAGGAAGAGGAAAAGGCATGAAATATTATGGGAAAAAAATAATGCTAAGAAACAAAGAGTAGGAAATTTTACATTAACTGTAAAGGTGAAGAAATCAGTGCTAAGCTCTCCAGTGTAGGTAAGCTACTTTGTAAACCTAATTGTCATTTAAATTGTGACCAGAGATTCATGCATGAAGAAAGACAAACCATGTTTGATGTCTATTATAAATTATATGTTAATGGGAAAAACATGCTTTTGTTTGGGATCATGAAACCTTTTGAGGTTAAACAAGTGAGCATTAATTCTCAAAAACATTGTCAAAATTCATACAGATATTATCTTACAGTTTATGGTGAATAAAGACAGATTTGTAAAGATGCAGTTTTATCTATGTATGACATAGGTATAAAGAAACTAAATTTGATAAGAGATCAAAAATCTAAAGGAGTTTCTGTACTTAAAGCTGATAGAAGAGGTAGGCATCATAGTAGACCAAATTCTGTACTTAAGAGAGACAGAAATTGTTTGTGAACATTTACAGTCTTTCCCAAGTAGAATGTCTCATTATTCAGGAAGCAAACATCCCCATCGCAGGTACTTGACTCCTACACTATCAGTAAATAAAAGGTATGATTTATATGTAAGTGACTGCCACTGAAAGTGTGTAAACTCAGTGTCTATTAGCATGTGCAGACATCTTTGTAAACAATTTTAATCTGGGGTTTGGCTTTCCTCGTATTGATAATGCAAGATTTGTGATGCTGTTGATAGCAATGAAGATCATGTTCAATAATACAAAGGTACCTTCAGCACCCAAAAAAAGATAGGAAAATATCTAGAAAAGAAAAGGAAACATTGTTTATGATCTTTGATTTACAGAAAACTTTACCACTTTCCAAACTTTCCACAAATATTGGTTTTTATTTGTGACAAATGTGATTGTACAACCTTGGGATACAGTTATAGCTAACAACGAACTAAAAGGCAGAAACTTCTTTTACAAATGGACAGAAGATGGTCATAGAGGTTCATTAGAGATTTGTATTTGTATATTAGCTTTTCTAGAAAATATTAGCTCCAACTACAAATCTAAGATTATACCTTGGAGTGATTCAACCACTGGTCAAAATAAAATTTTCAGATTTCATGTCTATGGCAACATATTATACAGAAAGAGAAAATAGAAACAATACCGCACAAATTTCCAGATGTTCTGATAAAGAGATTTTGCAAGTGTAGAAAAGGAAGTAAGAAAGAGGGAAAAGATTTACAGTTAGATCAGTACTCAACATTATGACACAGGCCTGAAAAAATAAGCCTTTTATGTAACAAGAATGAAAGACAAGTTCCTTAATGTATATGTTCTATCCAGAGACGATCGCTTTCTCGTTATAACCTTTGTGTGCCCCTTGGTGTAATGCAACATGCAATGCACACTAAACAAGATAAAAGAGTTAGCAGGACCAATAACCTTGCTAGTCTTGTTCCGTCTTTTAGGTAGTTACAAGTTCACAATGGAACTGGAAGAGAAACTTGCTTCTGGCATTTACATATTGGTAGAAAGGCAAGCAGGAGATATGAGACAGAGAATTCGGAGTCCAAGTTGGAGTAAATTTTGTTGTGTGTGGAGGCTGAAGGTAAGAGACCAATAGAATATGCAGAAAGTGTGGTATTTTTGTACAATATATCAAGCAGTACAGGATCATTACATCATGATGACAATAAGTGCAGATCATACAATACACATAGGCGATCTCAGTCAATTGATGAAACAGACAGAGATAAAGTTAAAGAAGCAAAAGCTCTGATATTTGTTCAAGATGACCATACATTTTCTCTAGTGGCTGAGCAGGGAAATCCCTTAGTGAGATATTAATCAATATTGGAGCTAAATATGGAGAAATGTCCATGATGTCATTTCTACTCCAACAGCAGTTTCCAAAACAGTTGGTACCATGGGAAATGAGCTGAGATTGAAACTAGTTCCTAAAGTAAAAACTGCACTGGCTGAAAATATGTGTGCTGCCATCATAGATATGTGGATGGATGACTGCCTGCAAGAAACATCATTACATTGCACTTACAGCATATTACAATGACGAGTTCAGGAATTTGAACACTGTATTGTTATTCTGTTCTCCCTTCCCAGATATTCCCAAGACTGCAGAGAAATATCCATTGAAATATTCTAGAACATATGGCTGAGCTGGACATTCCATCTGAATATTTAAAAACATTGCCATTTGTCACGGACTGTGACAGCAACATGTTAAAGGCACTTGAAAGTAATCATTGTATGGATTGTGCAGCTCATATTATGTTTATTCTGAAACACACATACATGATGATCAGTGCTACATACAGAGATGCCAGCAATTTAGTGCTGCATAGATCCACCAAAGTTATTACTTAATTTTAAATTAGGGGGCTTCTTTGTCATCTGAGTAACACCTTAAAATTACAGTGTTCAACAAGATGGAACAGTTGTGTGGAAGTCCTTGAGTCAATGCACACTCAAATTGAAGATGTTGCAAAACTTTTGGAGGAGAAAAATGTTAGTCTGAAACTTAACGGTTATGGTCCCGGTCTGGCTGAAGCCTTCATAAGTTTCTTAGGTGTCTTCAGAGATGTTAAAAAAAGCATGGAAGATTTCTGCTAGATTTATTTTTTTCTGAAAGATGGTGTAATTTGGATGCTCTCACCTCAGTGATCTTGTGTTCTTGTATCAAAACAAAAAACATCAAAATGATTTAACTTGGATTCCATATTCAATCTTGTTTGCTGTTTGTTCAGTTTAATTTTTGTAATGCACATTTATGTTATTGAATGACAGGACAAAAAGAAAAATGAGAAAGTTATAAACTGAAGAATATATACGCATAAGATATATTTTTCTGTTATTGTTCTTAGAATAAAATAATATGTTGATTAGATTGTCTGTTTTCAGATTAAATTCTTTTGTGTTATTGTCATATTTCTATTAAACATGTTATTTATTACAAAGTAATAAGCACTTATTATTTTAATTTCATTTAATTGTAAAGAAGTGCTGTCTTAAATAGAATGGTAAATAAATTTTATAATTACGTATGTATTGTAATGAAAAGAAGCTAGAAACAGTGATGTGTATTGAATTTATTTAAAGGTGAGTCGAAATTGTAACACTAACATCACTTAAGTTTACTCACTTAACATGTTTCGGGAAACCGTTGTTCCCATCCTCAGAAGGTTATTAACTCGACTGACTCAGTCGAGTTAATAACCTTCTGAGGATGGGAACAACGGTTTCCCGAAACATGTTAAGTGAGTAAACTTAAGTGATGTTAGTGTTACAATTTCGACTCACCTTTAAATAAATTTTATAATGTTTACTAAAACCAGCGCATTTCAAATTTCTATTTATTTTATGAGCATGTTTTTACTAGTTTGTTATTAAGAGGGATAAGTTGAAGCTAAATCACGGTATCATAAACAAGATTGAATTTTTTTTTTTTTTAACTTTATTAATACAGTTCATGGAACAAGAAATATGATTTAGAAAGTCATACTGAAAACATGAGGTATTAGCTAGTGACATATACTATAACTGCAGCAGAGCAAGATTGCTGTGCTGTGCTGTAAATACCAGGCAATACTGGCAAAACTAATAGGACCGCACTAAACAAACAAGACAAGCCTCTCGAGAAGCAGGTCTGCAAGTATCTTGTTTCTATACTGAAACAAACAAAACAATACGAGACAGTGGGTAAAACTGAAATACTCTGGTTCTATCAAAAGGCTAAGTCTCATTGACAGAAAGAAAAGTACAACAGAAAAAAAATGTCTGAGGGATGTCAGATAAGAAAGTGGAGGAGTTTGGAACTGTAAAATAGGATACTCATTCAGGAAAGAGTTTGAATGGATAACTGTAGATCTAAATAAATACAGAAATTCCAATTCATAGATCACGCCAGATAAAATACTCCTGCAAAACACTGACAATGCATGCAAAGCTGCTGCTCCCAAGTATGTTGATGTACAAAGGTAACTGATGTTTATTCCAGAATGTTACAGGGACTATTACAATGACTTACGGAGAGAAAATTAAATACGTTAGAATGCCTTTCTTATACTTTCTCAAGCACCACAGGGGAAGTAGTTTAAATTGGGGAAGTTACAAGCCTAAAAATCCTCAACAGATGAATGGAAAAAAAAATAAAGGTAACAGAAATTATTATTTTGTAGGTGAATAGAAAATTCAAATAAAGAGATTACAAAATGTTCTATGAGGCATATTCCAAAACTAAGGTCCGGTTGGTCATAACAACATCGCTCATGACACAAGGTTTTTATTGACAGTAATAGGTGCCTACATATATACTTAACTTCTCCACATAATTGCCGTTCACATCCATACATTTGCTGTAACTCTGCTTCAGCTTCTTTAACCCCTTGTCATAGAAGTCTGCCATCTGGGACTTGAACCAGTTGGTAACGCTCGTCTTGAGTTCATCATCGGTTTTAAGTCGTCCACCCAGCCACCATTTCAAATGCAAGAAGAGGAAATAATTGCTTGGTGCCAGATTGGGACTCTACAGAGAGTGGTCAAAGAGTTGAACCTTCTCTTTGGTTTTGGCAGTGCTGTGCAAGCGGATGTTGTCATGCAGGAGGATGATGCCAGACGACAGTTTCCCGTGGCGTCAATTTTGGATCGCACGTCTCAGTTTGGTAAGCATTGCACAGTACACGTCAGCTGTAATTGATGACCCACGGTCCATGAAATCAAACCAAATGATTCCCTTTGTGTCCCTAAACACGGTAGTCATTTTGCAATTCGTGTATGGCGATTGCCTATGCCTTTTTGGTTTGGGTGAACCGGAACAGTGCAACTGCATTGACTGTTATTTCAAATCTGCTCTCTATGTCTTGTCACCTATAACAATGTGGGAAAACAAACCATCTCCATCTTGTCTGTAGCATTCCAAAAACTGTTGTGCACTATGAATTCGTTGGTCTTTGTGGTGACTGGTGAGCAGTTTTGGCACCCACCTTACACAAAGTTTCTGGTATCCAAGCTGTTCAGTGACAATCCTGCAAAATGATGTTCGAGCAACATTTGGGAATTCATCAGCCAGATCACTAATCGCCAAACGCCAATCACTTCGAAGTTTTTGGTTCACTTGCTCAATGATGTCATCGGTCCGAATACTGGGCCTACCACTCCGCTGTTCATTATGCACATTTGTGCGGCCATTTCGAAATTCTCATCACCAGTGTCGAACCTATTTGTCACTCATGCCTGGTCCATACACAAGGCATAACTCACGATGGATGTCCACAGCTGACGATCCTTTTGCCAGCAAAAATTTAATCACACTGCGCACTTCACAACTAGTGGGAACTATGATTGTTGCGGCCATTGTGATCTGCTCTCACCGGCTACCAAATGCCTACTGCATCACACCAACACTGCTGTAGGTTCTTTAGGAGCCGGTAAACAGTGCTGCAGACGTGAAATGTCATTCAGGCATACCATCCGTTAAATATTGTTCATCGGACCTTAGTTTTGGAATATGCCTCGTATATTGATGTTATATATCAGAAAAATAAAATGTGGAATGTGTATTGATTAAAGTGTTAAAATGTAAAAATTATATATTGTAAAATGTTCGCTTAATTGGAAATGGCTGCTTTGTGTAAGTGTTAGTGTTTTGAAATGATTATATTGTTCATGTGAAAACATTACTCTTTTAATAAACAAATTATTGAACATAACCCTTTCTTCTTTTATATAATCATACATCGTGACCATTCTCTCCACTCCACAAGAAGGTGTTAATTGAATATTTTTGGATAAATACCCTGAAAAAAAATAAAATTAATTTCAAGGGTGGAGCATTGTTGCTGACATTATAAAAAACTGAATATGTTTTATTGCTATTCTGTGAAAAAAATATTATTAAAACTCTCATTTACATAAAGGTTCCAAAGCTTTAACTTGACCTCAGAATATCTATAAACTAGTAAAAATGAGTTAACACATTATACAACACACACTAGAAACAAAGAGTTAGGAGGTCTCGAGGAAAAGTTACAAGTACAGAATGAGTCACATTGCATAAAAGAATACTGTGTCAAAGAAACAGATCTGGCTAAAGAGGAGGATCACATGGAAGCAATGCCAACAATTGATTATTTTGGGAAAACATTACTAATGTGAGCAGAAAAAAAGAGTAACTAATTGAAAGGATTGGTGACTTCAAGAAACTTGAAAAGAAGGAGCAAGTGCCATTCAAGTGCTTTAAGCAGAAATGACAAGATGCATTTCTCTAAAAGACCTATGGTTATAAGGTGAGAGTATGTAGAAAATTCTTTTTGAATAATTTTAAATGTTGGTGAAGAAATGTGTATATTGGGTTAGGAGAATGACCATGGATGTAACTATCTCAGTAACGAATATGAAGATGAATCTGAAACTTTGGAAATTTGTAATGTCTCAGTAAAATCTGAGGTCCTGAAGACACGATCATTAAAAGAAGGTAAATAACAAAGGCAATTTGTAATTACAAAACAAAGCAAGAACAAAATACAAGCGCATGCTGAAGAAAGAAGCAGAAAAAGGAAACATGTAATGGATTGGCTTGATTTGCTCCCAAAAATGCCAAATCATCATTGCAGAAAATGCTCAGAGAAAGTAAGTTGTTATTGCTACCATGGATATGCAAAGTGCCATGTTTTGTCCCAACATCTTAACATCATTGTTGTACTCAAAAAAAAAATTATAACTTCACTGTCTATTAAATTCGGCTAACATTCCTTATTTGACTAGTTCTGAAATTAAATGGAAATTTCAGTTGTGTAATTTGTAAAAAATATAAATTTAAATTATGTTGAAGTTTTATTTTTAGTTTCTTTGTAACATTTTTAATATATAAAAGCTGAAAACCAAGTTTAACAATGGTTTATACAACAGGCTTTTAAAGAAAAGTGTGTCATTATGGGTTCACCAGCTTAGTGGGCATGGTCCAGCGCATTGCCATATTTAAATGAACTATTTAAATTTTTATGCGTGTATATATATAATTTTAAAGAGGAAGATTCCTACTTTTTTTTTAAGATGCAAAACAAAAAATCAATTTTTTGAGCCCAAATCACTACTCAGTACCCTTAAGTAACCAATGCTAAAGATATATGGCCTGAGTAGTAACGACCGTATTTGGAAGAAAAAGGACAATCTATTGTTATTTTACAGAATTTGCCAGTACTCAGAGTTTGGTACTTTCTTCTGCATATGTTCAGTAGTAACAAATTGGAATAGTTTGTTGACATTTAGCAATCTATTTTGTATATAAAAAAGTGTCTTATAAAGATAGGGTGAGTGGCTTACAACCTTTCCAACTGTTCACATTCTCTTTTTAAACTGTGTAATGTATGCATTTTCCTTCATCAAATCATCTTTCTTCTGCATTTCAATCTGAAGGTATATATGAAACCGTTACTGTCTACTTACCAAAACGTTATGTAATTATTACTGTTGCTGATGACAAAATATCCTCTGGATTACTTTGAGAGGGTGGGGGAATTAAATTTTGCTTCACTGCAATCATCATGACACTTTCCATGCTTGCTTTATTTATTCACATTTTCACCAGCCTGTGATAGAAAAAGAAGTTGTTGATATAAACTGGCTTAGGAGCTTAAATATAAGCATTTTTCCTGTTTTTTGCAAATAATACAAATGCATATTATTCAGGGTGTCTAGCAACCGGGAAAAGTCAAGGAAAGGTCAGGGAATTTAATTAAAATCGGAAAAAATGGCTAAAATTTTTATTTCCCCAATATTTAAAATTTGGGGTGGCTAATTGCAGCATGGGCGCAAAATATGTACATGAAATCAGTTAAGAATTTCCCTTAGGGAGGATCAAGTCACGTGTACGTGCTGTTGTCATGACAGTGGGCCTGCCAAGAGTGAAAGTTCACATGCACTGGGCCTGCAGTAGCATTGTCTTGTTTGCTTTGATGCAGATTTCCATCATTGCTCCAGATGCACTTCAGCCTTGGCTTATTGCGCTAGCCTGCATTAGCATCACTCACAAGTGATGGAAACCCCTATAGAAACCTATCTGATCTACTATTTGTGCTGGGCCTGCAGAAGCATTACAAAGTTTGGAAACCACTTGAAAATCTGTTTCCTTTTTGGACTGTGATGGAAATTGAAAAGAAGACAATCCCAGTGAGACAGCCACTTTACTGAGCTGTGGTGTTTACTATATTGTTATCAGAATCATCAATTTAACTGAGAAAATTCTTGAAAGGTAAGTGATAGTTGACTATTATGTTAACTTATCACAAAAGTTATAGTGGCAGTTGCCGTTTTTCCAACAGTACAATTGTTTCTTAAACTGCATATGTTGGGGAAAATGATACTCGATTAAGTTTACATATCTTTAGTTATAGAAGTTTTGTTCTTTGCCACTGGAGAGCTTGGGATGTTTCTTTGTAATACTTTGTTTAGCCTTTTGACGTGTATTTCTGTGCTAAACAACTAAAATAACCCAAATATAACCTCAAACTTAGCGTTACATGCAGCTGTTACAGCATACGTCATATATAAAAGCTACAGTATTGGTTTTCCACGTTTACTTTTACTCACTTTTATTTCCATGTACCTACTATGCTATTTTAGTATTATTTTTACATGCATTTTGAATATTGTATTCTTGGTGTGTGTCCGCATAATCAGCATGTGTACATGGTGATTAGCATGTCTGCTTCCCATATAAGAGGTACTGAGTTTGAACCTCGGTTAAGCCTTGCTTTCTTGCAGTGTGAAAATTGAAATCAGATTTTAAATTCAGCTTTTGGTTTGGATTGGTTTGTTATGTACAGAAGACAAATGAACTGAAAATTGGCCAGGTCAGCATTGCCAGATTAGGCGATTCCTTACAACTTAGACTACAGGAATGGGCTATTCGGTGAGGATAAAAACTACAAAGTTGCCTTTTAGGCTATCTGAAAAATGGTAGGAACTAAATGAGGCTACTTTTCTTCGAATTACTTTGATTTTTTTTAAACAATTGCACAGCATACCTGTATGGTTATGCAATAAAATGATCCTTTACAGTGTTCATTGTTGAAGCATTTAGTAGTATTCTTTTATACCTCTGTCCTCTTTGGTCACTGTGTCATACCCCCTCCCCCCAATTAGCACGTGCTGAGAAAGGTGGGTAACCGAAAAGTCTCACAATGTTAGTGCTAAATACGATTCAAAGGAAGCAACTTGTCATAGTCCTATTTTTATGCATTGTTGTATGTAAGCTCAGAAACAAGACATGTGCATCAAGCTAGGTAATTCTGTGTTTTTAACTGTGTATTCCCATTAATAAATCATAGAACGCCATGGAAAGTATAAAAAGGTGTACCACAGAGCATAGAAGGATTTGTCTGAATTTGTAGGTATTATTCAAGTAAATATGTTTATGTTGTTTTGTTATCAATGAAACTGAATGCAATTACCATCCTTTGAGTCAGAAAATTAAAAACAATAACATTTATTCCAAAACACTGTGTAAATCCGCACCCTATCAATTTTCAATTATGTAAGTAAAGTTTTTAAATACATATCCCTAAACCCACACGCTATCAATTTTAAATTATGTAAGTAAAGTTTTTAAATACCTATGCCACATTTTGTCAAATAATGTATTATCATTTAAGCTCGGATGTTGTCCTTTTTTATCCTATTATTTAAGTTAGATTTAGGCAGAGGAGAAAAGATTTTGAGATTTCTCCAATTTGACTGGCCTTTTGGTTATGTTGCTAACTTCTAAGGTTTTACGATTCCCAGAATAAAAACATGCTATGTATAACAGCAAAATAGAAATAAAATTTAAAAAAAAAAAGAAGCAGAATTTGCTATCCTATGTCAATTCACAGGCGCTGCACCTTATATGCTTTTCATACATAAAGCTCACTTTGTCTCAAATACCTAAAAAATACCTTTTTTTTTTTTACATAAATTTATATGTAAAATGATTTCAGTTGCAGAACACATCTTCTGTTTATTGGGGGGGGGGTGAATGTATTGCAAATTGCAGATAGTCATTCTGGTATGCTCCTCAGAAACATTATTGCAAATAAAAGCGACTAGTACTTCAAAAATGTTATGTGAAATTGTGTAAAACCTGTGTTGTGGGGACAAAAGGTTTCTCAGAAGTAAGATTTTGCCTATCTTTATGGTCTTCCATTTATACAGTTAGAAAACTCCTCCAGTCTACCAGTTAACCCCATCTGCACTGATTTTATTAAACTCACTGCTGAAAAATACTTGATTTTATTGAAATATTTAAAATATTTTCAGTTATGCTTTTTAAAATTGTATCTTTTTTTTTGTTTATTTGTTTGTTTGGTGTGAATAAAATGTGATCTTTCGGTATTATTTCAAAACCTCCTTTTTTCAGAACAGAAGATGACATCTAAGAAATCATCTTTTCAACTTAATTGACTAAAAGGACCACAGTTTAACAAATGGCTTGATAAAGTGCCTATTGATACCAATTCGGCTAAATGTAAATTGTGTCTTAAAACATTCAGCTTAAGTAATATGAGGCGAAGAGCAGTGGCAAGTCACATGAATACTACAAAACATTTCAAACTTTATAATGCAGTTTTAACAAATGCAAATCTCCACAAAGTGTTCGTTCTCCCACATAAATGATCTACGTTAAATCAGGATGGTTCAAGAAAATAATTTTGATTTAACTGACTCTTACACAAACATTTCGTGATTATCTTTTCGAATTCAAAAGAAAGGTATAAGCACAACTCTTAGAAAAACATAAATTAGGAGATGTAGTGACAAGCAGACATTTTGTGGTGATTAAACACTAATGCAACATAATTGTCTTTGAATTGCAGAGAATAGTGTTTCTCATTTACTAAAATGTTTCCGGACAGTGCTATAGCATGAGACATGAATTTGCATAAAGGCAAAATATCCTACAGCATTGTATTTGGTTTAGCCAGAGAGGAGCTACAAACATCTCTAAAAGGTAATTTGAAATCTCATTGTATTTGATGAAAGTCTTAACAAAGTTGCTGAGAAAACACAAATGAGCCTATGCATTCGCTATTGTGATGAAAATACAAATTCAGTGAAGGCTTGTTATTTAGATTCAGTTTTCCTTCACCAGGCTAAAATAATCAACCTTCTAGAAGAATTCAAGTTGGGAGTCCATAGACTTGACTTTTCTAAAATACTTCAGATATCTATGGAGGGCCCTAATGTGAATTGGTCCTTTTACAAGCTTTTGAAAAATGATATTATTGCTATTGTTGGACCTAATGGTCCCAAACTGCTGGATTTGGGGTCATGTGGACTCCTTAGTGCCCATGGAGCTTTCAGGACTGGCATTAAGAGTACTAGTTGGGACGTAATTGAATTTTTAAGACCACACTTTAATTTGTTCAAAAAGAGGACATTATTCAGAGATCACTGGGTCTTTTTTATTTCCTTTTATGATTTTGCAATGTGCAGTGGATTGAAAATGCAAGAGTGGCAAAAAGAAGTCAAGAGATGTTGCCAGCACTCAATAAGTATGTGGAAGCTGTAAAGAGGACTGAAAAGGAGCCTGCTTGTAAAAGTTTTAAATTGGCGGAATCATGTGTGAAAGACAAGCCTCCTTCCTGTTAAGCTTGCTTTTTTCCAGAGTTTTGCTGGACAGCTGGAATCATTTTTACCAGAATTCTATACTGACTCCCCGATGGTACCTTTGTTATACACAAGCCTCTTGAACATCAAGGTAGTTATGACTAAATTTGTCAAAAAAGAGGAAATGGAAAAAGATCATGTTTCAAAACTATCATCTTGGAGAAAGAAAATGAACTATTCAAAAAACTTAAAGGGTAAACAAAATAGGCCTTAGAAAGAAGGCAAAGAAAATTAGAACAGAAAAAAAAAATGTCTTTGGGATGTCAGTTGAATGAAAGTGCAGGAGTTTGGAATTGTAAAATAAGATACTCATTCAGGAAAGAGTTTGAATGGATAACTGTGGATGTAAATAAGTACAGAAATTCCAATTCACAAATTACGCCAGATAAAATAGTCCTGCAAAACATTGACAATGCATGACAATAAAAAAAAAGGCAACAGAAATTATTATTTTGTAGGTGAATAGAAAATTTAAATAAAGAGATTACAAAATGTTCTATATTAATGTTTCCTAGGTATTCTTATATATCAGAAAAATAAAATGTGGAATGCATATTGATTAAAGTGTTAAAATGTAAAAATCATGTGTTGTAAAATGTTCACTTAAATGGAAATGGCTGCTTTTTGTAAGTGTTAGTGTTTTGAAACCTTTATATTGTTCATGTGAAAATATTACTCTTTTAATAAACAAATTATTGAACAAAACCCTTTCTTCTTTTATATAATCATACTTCATGGCCATTCTCTCCACTCCACTAGAAGGTGTTAACTCAATATTGTTGGATAAGTATCCTGAAAAAATAAAATTAATTTTAAGGGTTGCTGACATAAAAAACTGAACATGTTTTATTGCTATTCTGTGAAAAAAATATTAGTAAAACTCTCATTTACATAAAGGTTCCAAAGCTTTAACTTGACCTCAAAATATCTATTAACTAGTAAAAATGAGTTAACACATTTTTGCACCAAGATCTCCAGTTATCAACTCGGAAAATAGATAGAACACATTGTACAACACACACTAGGAACAAATATATAAAGTTAGGAGGTCTAGAAGAAAAGTTACAAGTGCAGAATGAGAGTCACATTGCATAAAAGAATACTGTGTCATAAAGAAAAGATCCGGCTAAAGAGGAGGATCACATGGAAGCAATGCCAACTATTAATTATTTTGGGAAAACATTACTAATGTGAGCAGAAAAAAAGAGTAACTAATTGAAGCGATTGGTGACTTCAATAAACATGATATGAAGGAACAAGTGCCAATAAAGTACTTTAAACAGAAAGGACAAGATACATTTCTCTAAACGACCAAAAGACCTATTCACTTTCTATTAAATTCCGCTGACATTCCTTGTTTGACTAATTCTGAAATTAAATGGAAATTTCAGTTTTGTAAGTTGTAAACAATATAAATTTAAATTATGTTGAAGTTTAATTTTTAGTTCCTTTGTAACATTTTTAATATATAAAAACTGAAAATCAAGATCAAGCTTAGTAATTGTTTATACAACAGGCTTTTTGTTCTTTCTTGCTTTACACATGGAGGTGACATGCCGATGATATTGACATGAGAAGTTTGCGAGTTGATTACATTAATAAATAATTAATTAAGGTGATACTGGGGAGTTTGTTGGTTTGAAAATATAAACTCTGGGACAAAAGAAATCAGACACTTTTATACTTCTTGTATGCTGCAGTACATTAGCTTGTCATAAAATATTATGGTAGGCATTTGTTATGAAGACGTGTAGGCTATATTGAATGTTGTATAAACAAGCCATTGTAGCGGAATATGTGTAATTATTGCAATTATGGTAGAAAGTCTCAGTTATAGCAAATTTGTCTTAATCATTTTGTGCTCCATTTTCATTATTTCTTTATTTTTACATGTAAGTGGGGTTGTTACATTTTATCTTAGAAACATGTGACTTGAAGATGTAGCTCGAGCCCTAGCCCTAAACGATGATAGATGCATTGTTCGTTACATAGCAAATGTGATGAAAATGGCGAGAAGCACAGTTCTTGACGCCATAAAATGGTTTAGAGAGACTCTAGAAAATACCAGAATGCCAGGTTCGGATTGTCCGAGAGCTGCAAATCAAAATGATACATGGTGTTGACAGTTCTTCAGAAGCACAGTTTGCCAGCTACGACTGTAGCTCAGCAATTTGTTAACATGCATGGATGCCCTATTTCAGCCAAAAACATTAGAAGGTTGAAAGCAAGTGAACTAATATCAAGTAGACCTGCAACTGTTCCTAGGTTGCTCACCCAGTTTGAATGATTGCATTTTGCAAATGATCATAGGGATTGGAGAAATGAACAGTGGCACTGTGTCCTGTTAACAGATGAGTCCCATTTCAATTTGTGCTCGCCTGATTGTCATAAAAGAGTTTGGAGACTGAGGGGAAACAATTTTCACAATACTGCATTTCTGAAAAGTTACCATTTGGAGGTGGTGGAGTGAAGATTTGTGCAGGAGTTTCTATGGATGCTCATACTGAGTTAGTTTTGGTGGAAAATGGAAGTGTAACAGCTCATAGGTATATAAATGAATGTTTGGCTACTCATGTTTACCATTTGGCCCATTTATAGGCGATAATTTTCTTTTAATGCATGACATGCATGCCCACATATTGCCCAAGTAGTAGTCAGAAATTACCTCCAAGAAGTGGCAATCCATGTTTTAGCATGGCCAGCAAGGAGTCCTGCCTTGAATCCTATTGAACATGTGTGGGATATGCTGGAACAGCATGTTAAGACAAGATTGCCGCTACCAGAAACTTTTAAGGAGTTGAGGCGAGCACTTCTTAAAGAATGGGAGCATACTCCTCAATAAGCCATTGCTAACCTGATCGAAAGCATGTCAAGGTGTACAAATGCCATTATTCAAGACACAGGAGTAACGCCCATTATTATAATGCATTTTTGATGTTTCAAACACCTAAAAATGTGCTCACAGTTAAAACAAAAGTTATTGTTTTACATCCTGCGTAATTTTTCTCACCAGAGCTAAGATTGTGTTTATATTTGTTGTAATTTAAGGTTCTTAATAAAACAATCCTTTGTTTAAATGGGCATTCTTTCATTTTATAACAATGAAGAACAAAATATAAGAATTGAGAACAAAATATAATCAAATATATAATTGTCCTTTTTTGGGGGAGGGGTCCCTGAGTTTGCATCTACTTACATAAAGATTACAACATGGAAATTAACAATTGAAGTGTGTATTAAGCTGTTCAAAATATGAAATTTCAAAAGAGAAGAGAGTGTATTCTATTGAGAAATGATAAATTTTACTTGACCATTGTAAAATATATGCTTAATCCTTATATGAAGTAAGAGAGAGGAAATAACTCCTACCAAATAGAATTATGTAATTCCATTTGGTAGGAATCGCATAAAAAAATGTAATGGAAACTATTGTTGACTTTGGGTTGTTCAAGTTTACAAATTTATTTATCATATGCCACAACAGCCTCAGATCCTTCTCTGAAAATGAATTTTGTTTTGGAATGAGGACGCCTTTTCACAAATCTGACTTGAAAGTAGCCTTCCTCAACAGAGGTCACATTTCCCAAATACTGTTTAACACTTTTTTGCCTAACGCTTTGACCACAACATAGCCATTTAATTTAGCACTTGAGGTATCTTGTGCTCATTAGCAAGTTGCTAATGAAAATTTTTATCTGTAGGACAGGAACAAGTTTTCATCAAGTTGTATTCTTCCAATTCACTGCTGGGATGCATTGATCTCATCTAGTTCCTTCAACTTAGTCGATCATTAACTGTTACACTATTAAAGAAAAATTACAAGTTTGATGGTAACTAATTAGTTGAATTATGTTGTCTAATGCATGAGTCATCCTTATTGCAGCTCCAGACAGCTTGATGCACTTGCATTGTACCAGTGAATGATAGAATGGTTGGTGAAATTAAGTACATCAATTTCCTCTTTCTTCTTTTGATACTGTAAAAAGTTTTATGTTCATTACTTCCTTTGATAGAACTTTCACAAGTTCTCCAAAGTTTGGCATGTCTTTACCTCCACCAACTAACATGTTTGTGGTTTTTTTAATGTCCCTCCAATTCTATCAGGAGCCCACTTATTGTCAATACTTTCAGAATAGCTCCAAGTTAATGCCTTTGTGCAGAACTTTCAAAGATAAGTTAACATGAATTGAAACATTGTCTTATTATGATATTGGGTTGAATGTCTCATTTAAAAAGTGGGTGGTGTGTACTTGTGTGTCAACAGTCTGAACATGTGTAAGTATCTTTTTAAGGTGGGCACAGATTGCACTTGGATAATGGCTTAAAGATTTTAGAATGATAAGACTAATATCCTCAGAAGAGGATAAATAAACAACTAAATAAATATAAATAAATAAACAATTAAATAACATTAAACAAAAGACAGCAGAGACTTGATGAAGAAGATAAATTAAAAGATAAAGATTATAAGAATATTAAAGATAGAGTTGATATACAAAAAATGCCAAGGAAAACTGCAGTGGCCTTATTTAGGATGGCAATTGGCCACGATTGCCTCGCAGAACACCTCTACAAGATACGATGCCTACCTACACGCTCTGTGAAGATGTCATCCAGAACAAACAGTATCTCGCCAAATGTTTCATAAATCTAGGAATGCTGCCATTCAATTTGTCTACTAGATTTTTAATTGACAGCTGAATGTTCTGTTTGACAACCTTAGTCATTTGTTTTTCTTTTCCTCTAATAACAAAGCTATTTTCTTCCTTATCCACTGGTCTACATTTATTATTTTATGGATGGTTTCATTTCCAGCTCTCATACTGAGGATCTGGGGTTCGATTCTCAGCTCAGTGTGGTCATTTTAACACTTGAATCCCGGCTGTGCCAAGCACCCATGAATGCCCACTGGAGTCATTTTGACTCCTCATGGAATATATTAAAATATTCACATGCCTTGTGAAAGTTTGCACACTTTAAATTGCTGCATGTTAATTATCCTACTACAGCTGTCAATGCTTTTAAAAAACAATATTTTCCCATAACTATCTAAAGAAAAATGAGAAAATAAGATAGCTAGTATGACATTAACATTCCAATTAGCTGTCGAACAGTGTTAGAAATAAAAACACATTGCTGCAGCATTTTTACATGCAGTGCTTTTATTCAACACTGCACCTTACAAATCACATGAAAGAAAATGAACATCTTAAAAATAACATAAAAGTAAATAAGTACATTCTTTCAAAATGCCATCTAGCACACTTTTCTGAGCTGTGTAAACAAATACGAGTATTCTTGTTTTAGGAAAATCAATGTGTACAAATATGAACAATCAAATAAGGGTTATTTTGGCTCACAGCTTATACACAAGTATTGAGTTTTAGTGGTGCATGTGCCACACAGTGATTTCTTACAAAATTTACAAATCCCTACCTTGCAATTTTTTCTACACTTAAATTTCACTTGACAGTATTTATAGTAGAGACTGTGCTGGTCTGCTCTTTTTGTTCTTGACTTCATTGTTCCATGTTGGGATGTGAGAGCTCTGTTGCCAAAGCCTTGAGAAATTCCAGCCGACTGATCTTTTCCTTAGTTATTTCCTTGTAAAGGACCCAAGCATTCAGAGTGGCTAGAACCATGGTATTCTGAAAGGAATGAACCGCCATCTTCTGGTGCCCATGCCACTGAGTGTTTCTGTGGCATCTGGTCAACAATATCTACGCCACACTTTGTTTCGTTGCAGTGTTTCACTGTGCCAGGAGTTATCCTTTGGTTATCCAAAATTTTGACACCTGTATGCATGCTGCTCAAAACTAATACACACCGTTTTTGGTTTACCTTACTAAGCAGTCAGTACAATTCCTTCGTGTTTATAGGCTATGGTGGAATATAATGATGACTTCATTCATTTTAAATCATTGGGAACCTCTCCTGTATTTATTGAGTGTCCCTATAAGGCTAGTAGATTTATCCCTGAGTTTCTTAGCAAGGAGAAGCGAGATAAAGAAATTGCCGGTTGTTACATTTCTTCCCTTTCCAAGATATGGGTCCATCAGATGCATTACCACATGATCTGCTAGCCTTTCATTATGCCGTAATTCATCCTTACCTACATAAGGAACCCATTTACAACATATTTGCTATCCTTATCTACACCAAGCCAGTATTTTTTCCCATATTTATCGTGCTTTGATGCTATATACTGAGTAAATGGACATCATGCTTTGCTTGGAAAAGGTTGTTCATCAACTTTTATAAAAGGACCAGGTCTGAAGCAGGAGATGCAGTTTTCAATGAACCTATTCCAAACAAGTGAGAACAGAGCAAACTTGTTGGTCTTTTACATCGACTAGACTTCTCGTCAAAATGTATCTGGTAATTTCGCAAAATCTGTTTCTTGACATTGCTTTTTTACACAGTGGTATATCCCAAAGATCTGTCTACAAGGAGTGCACAGGAGATCACTTTTTCCACTTTTACCTAGGGCATACATTATTGCGATGAAAGCTTCTAGCTCATCCGAGGACAAAGTAAAAATATTGTTCTGCATTTGCCACTGAGCCTCAATAGTTGTACACTTTTGAATATGGTCAATTATAAATTTGTCAGTGAACAAATGCCAAGCACTAGCAGGGCTACCTTTTACAACATTTCTCTTTGCATATCCTGCAGGCTCTGGTGCTTCTTTCAAAATATTTTGATGTGATGTCCTACCTGGAGTATTGAGGCCAATGCTAAGTGGTTCTCATGCTGTTCCATCTGGAGTAATCAAGTCAGGCAATTCATCACCACAGTGAGAGCGCTGAGGTACCAGGAGCATCCCCTGTTGTAGGTCCCTCTTCTGCAGATGGGCTTGCTTTACTGACTCCACTTTCTGATGCTAACTGATGATCATTTCTTCTACGTTTGGTGCAATGTCGACGATTATTGTACAAAGTTCAGTTTCACTATCACCATCATAGCCATAGCTATTATGAACTACACTTTCCCTATTTATAGAATGAATTTCCAGCTTTGATTTCTTGGCACAATGAACATCTGAAAATTCCTCTTTGCTTTGAAATACTTCCTCACCATCACTTGACTTTTCTGAAGATATAGTCTTCTCGAATAAAATCCTCATCTGGTTAAATTTCTGACACATCAGGTATTCTCTGAAAAATGCCTAGCATTTCTTCATTACTAAATTTGCCCCGAAATGACACTTTTAGTAGCAAGTATCAGTAGGCCAAAACGTGATACTAAATTAGCACTAAACAGAGAATGTTATTCAGTAACACAGGCAGTATGTAATAATGCTGTTTTGATAATGAATAGAATGAAGCGCAACAATGTGGATGAAATGATGTGTTCATATTGTTGACAACCTACTAGAAGTAAATGTTCATTGAAGTCTCAGCAAACACTTACCAAAGAGTATAAATTGCTCATACTAACCTTAGTTCAAAGAAAGAAATACACGGGAGTCAAATTGACTCCATTGGGTATTTTAGGTAAATTATAAAATTTCTTGTACAAAAATTATTTGCATGTGACCAGTTTCTTTTCAGCTTACTCCAAACTAGCAATAATTAAAAGTGTTGCAAGGGTTTTGTCGTGGAATATCGCAAACGCAGGTAATGATTTAAAACATATTCACAAAGGAGTCAATATGTCGGCCCTATTCACGCCTTCACCTCTGACTTGCTCATGTGAAGTATCCCCAAGGCTCAACGTGATTTGGAGTTCACGGTAAAAGCTGTAGGTCCTCTCATTTCACTGCCATCCAATCACCATACCATTGGAGGCAACAGATTCCACCTTAGAAATGGTTCCAGTCATCACTTGGTGGAATGTGGTATATCCCCCAAAGGTCATAGGTCATAAGGGGAGTGTTAAAAAGATTACATTTGTTATCTTTGAATTCTTCAATGAAGAGAACTTTTTCCAGAGATTCTTCACATTTTCTTCCCAAACATCCTTCTTTGGGCTTTACAATATTTTCACAGTTATCATGCATTTTCACAAATGCAGGTATTGCTCTTTTACAATCAGCAAACAGACCCAAAATGGTATGAATGCACAGAAAGTGGAAGAAGGAACATTGTAACTGATTTCTACTGCAGATTATTTGTGTAAACTCTTTAGACTGCATTAAGTGTTCCCCTTTGCTTCTTTATTCCGTTTTTTTGACTTAAAATCTTTTATACTAGGTTCAACTCTACTAACTCATCTTGCTCCAAAAACCGTACAATAACAATTTCAAATTTCATTTCATTTTTTGTCATGTATTTGGCGAACCCTTTAATAGCATTGAAAATGCTGTTCTCAGATTCAACTTGACTTAGTCTCTTCCAATATGACTTAATTAGGTTCTTATGCATGTGCTTAATTTATTTATTATTTTCCCAAAACTAACTAATTCAAATGTTCTTTGACTTTTTTAGATTGCAAATTCTTTTTAAAATTTTTTTAAACGAGTTGTCAATGCTGAGCCAAATTCAAGGAATTTTTTAACTTTAGTAGAAATGTTTTCCCCATTCAACATTGCACATACCTCTTGCTTTGGACTGTTTAAAGTTTTATTTGCATTTATGAATTGCTGAAGTCTTTCCTTGTATTTATCCCTTCCTTTTGTGCATTTTATCTTTTCTTGTCTTTCTTTATGAAGTTCTTTTCAAGCAATTGTATTCTTCTGTTTGGCTTTGTTCTATTTCTATTTACAGCTTTGCATCCACTATTCTACTGACTGCTTCCTGCTCTTCCTATCAGAGCTATATAATTCTGAACACCAATTATTTCCAGACCATTATCATCACTTTTTGCTGGTGTAGCATTCAAGAGATGTTGCTGCAATTGTCTCTGATATTTTTTCTTCCATCAGCTTTTTCTCGTATTTTGAACTCAGTTCTTTTTTTGTGCATGTTTCTGTGTATCATTCAGGTCAAAACAATTTCTATTTTTCCTTCTTGTTTCCTCCTGTAATATCTTTCCCTTTCCTTTTTCTTTATTTCTTCATAAATGTCTGGATTTTCTTTGTTCACATCTTCTTTGTTCTGATTCTCTTTCAATTTTTCTTGTTTTCTCCAAAGCTGTTTATTTTTCACTTGTGCCATGTAACCACAAAAGTAAAAAAATGATTGTAGATTAAGTATAAATTATTATTAACATGATGAGAAAAACATAAAAATATGGTTAACATTGGTTTATATATTAGTAGGTGTCACTTCCATGGATTATCAACATCTCCACACTGCAATATTAACATGGAGGTGACATATCTGAGGTATGATTTTAAAAGGAATCCCAACCTATATTATTGCCATACTGCTTGGATGTGGGATAAACATACACAATTAAGAACTGTGTATAGACATAATTATCTGTTATTTTGAAAACTGGCTTAATTAAAGAGGCCATGGAGTTTATATCCAATAAAAACATTAGCCATTTTTACAAGTAATTTGACTAAAAACTAGAAGAAATAATAGCTTGCCTCTTACAGCAAACAAAATGGCTAACAACTTCTTATCAGGTATGTCTCTTGATTGTGCTGCCTCCAAGCGTATTTTTATGGAATTCTAAAACTAATCCATGGAAGTGACCATACTTCTAGGGACTGAACTTTCTGAGTATAACGAAAATATATTTTATTATTTTTCAATCCTTAATGTAAATAAACAAGAAGAAAATATCCCTTGATTAACTTTATTGGTGAACTTTACTTATTTTATTCAGTATTTTCCATTTTGTTTAGATGAAACAGCTACAATATAATGTTAAAATACAGGTGGGGACATTCCATTGAACTTTTTTAAATGTTTAAATCTTATACATAACAATACAGATTGTCACTTTTGAATTAATATATGTTTAGTTGACACCTATTCAAATCAGTTTTTGAAAACATTGCCAGGGACACAAATTTTTGCTTAATTTCAGAATTAGTCAGTTATGGCATGAAGTGAAAGGTGAAGTACTGTTAAATGAATTTAGATCATGTGCCATGACTACTTGTGAAAAATAGGCGAAAATTACAAAGAAGTTGTTAATGTCTGATGGCTGTTGTTACCAGCGTAGAACTAAAGTGGTGGCAAGTGCACTGAATAACCTTTCTCAGAGTTCTTGAACATCTCTTTAAGCTACCCATTAATGCTGCTTCAGAGTATATGCCAGGAATGAGATTGGCAAGACTGGAACATCCACATAATGAAAATATACTCAACAGAGACTTCTTAAAGTTTGATAAACTGAAAAACAATCTACCCTCTGTAAGATTAGGTAGAAACTTTAGTGGTCTTAACTGTAACAGACATATGGTAGTTTCAATAGAAGCATCAGTTCTCAGCTGGCATGCCTGGGAAACTGGGAACCAATTCCTTGGACATGAAAATCAGGTCAGTGCATCCCAAAATGTATCAAATGAATCCCAATGTCAGAATAAATAATAATAAATACACTGTCGTTTGTGAAAATTGCAACACCAAGAAAGAATTTCCTGAATAGCTCCAAACTTGGTGGAATTGTAGAAGAGTGTGCAAGCAATACGTGATTAGGTTTGCAGAGAGATAGGGTACACATAGGCTGAGCAGAGCCCTCTAATGTCGGTCCGACAAGGTCAGTGTTGCACCCAGTGTAAGTCAGTGCAGAGCTGTCAAACACAGTGGTAACAATAAAGTGAGTGCCAGTATGCCTCATCGACGTCAAAGCAAGCCATATCGGCATGTGAGTAAGTTGAACGGGGCAGAATGATCGGTCTCCAGGAAGCGGGTTTGTCATACCATGACATTTCGGCTCGTACAGGGCATGCTACTACGACAGTGATGCATGTGTAGAAGCAGTGGATAGATGAAGGTCGTATGCAGCAAAGAGCGGGTACTGGACCACGGAACATGACTACAGCACAGGATGACCATCATCCTGTCCACATGGCCATAACGGACCATACAGCTTCATCCACAGTGTTAGCTCGACACTGAAGCACTGCGACAGGTGTGAACTTGTCTGCATCAACGGTTCATCGCCGTCTGCTGCAGGTTGGAATGGTTGCATGCATGCCATTATGTCGGCTTCCATTCTCCAGAAACCACAAATTCCTCCGACTGCAATGGGCACATGAACGCCGTCACTGGGGTGCTGAGTGGCAAAATGTAGTCTTTTCGGACGAGTCCTGCTTCAACGTGTATAGTGATGGCCGCATATGTGTCCGGTGGTACCATGATGAATGCAACCTGGAGGGCTGCATTGTTGAGGCAGCATAGCGGACTAACACCAGGTGTGATGTTTTGGGGCACCATTGGTTACAACAACCGATCTCGCCTCCTACGAATTGAGGGCACTTTGAACAGCAACTGGTACCTAACGGTGGTACTCCCCTGCTTCAGGCATCTTCACAGGCCACATTTCAACAGGACAAAGGCCGGCCACATATTGTGAGGAATGTACAAGCCTTCGAAGAGCGACAGGTACCATTGCTTCCCTGGCCTGACATGTCGTCCATCGAACATATCTAGGATATGGTTGGTCGGCACCTGATGTGTCATGGTCGTCCAGTAATCAATGTCACGGATTTGTGGGCTCGAATGCAAACTGCGTGGAGGGAAATCCCTCAGGAGCGTTCTTCGAAGAGCGACGGGTACCATTGCTTCCCTGGCCTGCACGTTCGCCTGACATGTCGCCCATCGAACATATCTGCGATATTGTTGGTCGGCACCTGATGCGTCATGGTCGTCCAGTAATCAATGTCACGGATTTGTGGGCTCGAATGCAAACTGCGTGGAGGGAAATCCCTCAGGAACTTATTCAGAACCTTTTCAATGCCATGGCGTATAGCAGCTTTAATTGCAGTGCATGGAGGCCACACCAAATACTAAATATTAGGGCTCAAAGGTCATGTATAGATTTGAAAAGTTTATCATTTGTTACTTGTCATGTACCTAACCTATGGTATTAAATTCATTGAATTCATGCGTTTCCTTCTTGGTGTTACAATTTTCACAAACGACAGTGTAGTTTATTTGCCTATAGACAAAATATGTATATATGTTTCAAGCATCGTCACAATCTAATTTACAACATATTAATGTAATCATATAAAATTATTTATTCAAAATTACAAATCAATAATTTAACATATAAAATAATTTAAATTCTATGTTATACAACATTACTACAACTCATCTATTCTATATATGCATTTATCTAATAAATACTTTTTAGTTGATTTTTAAATGTATTTCCATTTAATATCCTTAAATAATTAGGCAGTTTATTATAAAAAATAATTCCTTTTACTAGAGAGCCTCTAGTATTGTAGTCATAATATTTGTTGTTTCTGTTTACACTATTAATATTATATTTATTTTTATGTACAAGTAATATCAGTACACACACACACACACACGCGCACGCGCACACGCACACACAGTGGAAATCTATTCCTTTATAAAAGTTGGTCTACATGAAGTTCTATTTTCAAGTTTAAATATAATTCTTAGGCACATCTTTTGTAGTTTTAATACTCTGTTTATATTTGTAATTCCAGTACTGCCCTATATCTCAATTCCATAGCTAAGATGGCTATGTATTGTAGCATATACTAATTTCAGCACTTCAGTATTCATGTATTTAGATAAATTTCTTAACAGATATAGGCCACTACTAATTTTGTTACACATACATTCAATCTGTTTGTGAAATTTAAGTTTTTATCTACTTTAATACCCAAAAATTTTGTAAATTCTTCCTGTGCTATGTCTTTACCATCAATTAGTACATTATCTATTTTTAAGCTAGTTCGGTATTCAAACAAAATTAATTTACTCTTTTTCTATATTAAGGTTTATATTACTATTTTTTATATAATTCAGTATTGTTGAAGTTTACTTAGTAGGTTTTGTTTTAGTTGATCCTCTAATTTATTACAGAATAGTACAGATGTGTCATCAGCATATATGATTGTTTTATAATCTATAGTCAGGTAGGTCATTTACATAAATCAAATATAGTAAAGGACTGAGGACAGATCCTTGCAGCACACCTAACTTAACAGTATCATACTTTGATGAGATCTTATTAATTACAGTTACATTTTTTAAGTTTATTTCAGTACATTGCTTGCGATTCATAAGGTATGATTTTATTATCTCAAGCAATTTTCCCCTAACACCGTAGTATTATAATTTAATAATCAATAGTGTTCAACAGAATCAAAGGCCTTTAATAAATCTAGAAACAATCCTGCCACTTTTTCATTGTTTTCAAGATATGCGATTATTTCATGAATAAGTTCTATCATAGCAGTCATAGTTGGTAAGTTTTTTCTAAAAGTGTTGGTACTAATATATTATTTTTATTAAAAAATTTCACCATCTGATTAGCTATTATTTTTTCAAATAATTTTGCAAAAATGGAGGTAAACGTTATTGGTCCATAATGGCTTTTATCATATTTATCAGCTTTTTTGTAGATTGGTCTTACTACATTATTCAAGCAGTCAGGAAAATCACCTTCTGATATGGAACTATTTATAAGACTTTCAAGAACTCTATCTATAACTATTATACTTTTTTAAAAAGATCTGAAGATAAGCCATCTCATCCAGAGGATTTTTTTTTTTTTTTTTTTTTTTAACCTTTTACTATACTTTGTATTTCCTCTCTTGTTGTGGCATTAGGTAAATTGTGTCTGTTACATACTTATTTACATTAACTTCAAAATTCTTTTGATTCTTCGATACCCCAAGAAACTGCGCATTTAGTGTTTTGCAAATTTCATCTGGATTTTCCACAATATTTTTGTTGTGTTTTAATATAATGCTCTCATGCTTAAATTTAGCTTTTGTTTTTTTGTTTATATCCCAAGCTGTTTTAACCTTATTAACAGACTGTATTATTACATTACCATATTTTTGGGATTTTAGCGAAGCAAGTGCAATAGAAACTGCTTTTTTAAGATCTTATATCTGTCCTTATATATACTACAGCCAGTCATTTTGTAAAATTCATACATGCTTTTTATTTGTTTCCTTAATACTTTGTACTCATATGGAAACTTAATTTTTGTCTTTTTCACTATTCTTAACTTATCTTATCAAGAAATTGATATTAAAATAATAATTGAATGTTGCATAAATAGCATTCCATTTATCGTTTGCACTTTTTGCGGTATAGAGAGTATCCCAGTTTTCTTGAGACAAGGTTTCTATAAAATTAGAGATTCTGCTATTTGTAATGATCCTATTAAAGGTATATACATTAACTTTTGTTTTAATTTAAGCTATATGTAGCTCTTGTACAAAAGCTGAGTATTCAGATGGTTTCAGAATTTGTTATTACATGGTCAATTGTAGTAGCAGAGTTATATGTAATTCTAGTTGGACAATTAATTACTTCATGTGAGTGACAGCTATTCAACAGATCTTTAAGCTTATCTACACTTGTTGGTTTTCTCAAGTCCATATTTATATCTCCCAGCACAACAATCTTAGTTATTTTTTACAATTTTTTGTAACACGTTATTTAAGTGTGTCAAAAAGTCATCAGTCCCTGAACTTGGGGATCTATATATACCTACAAAATATACATCTCCAATGCTTAATGTAATTTTAACACCAGCTATTTCAGAAGTCATCTCCCTACTAAAACATACAATATTATCAAGTGAGATGTACTGTACACAGTTTTTAACAAATATTACCACACCACCACCATTGTGTGTGTATCTACAGTAACTGCTATCTATGTTATAATTATCCATTTTAGTAATTTGTAATTGTAGCTTATTTAGCTCATGTTCAGTTAAAATTGCAACATGTGGATTAACTCTCATTAACATATCCTCAACTACGTCAGTTTTATTCTGTATATACTGTACATTTTGATGAATTAACCTAAATGTAGTGTTAGCAGTTACATTACCTCCATTGCATTTTGGGACTTGTAGTTTCCCAAACTATTTAACTCTTCCTCTCCTAGCATTATTGGGGTCTTATTCATTAACATATTAGCTGCTTTACATAATTTGTTCACTAGGAAAGTTTTGCCTGCTGCATTCAAATACAACCTATGTCTTGTATGCATATTACTAGGTAATCTACTTACATCTATCATTATCCCTTTAGGAAAATTTGAGCACAGTAATTTTATCCACTTATCTGTTTTCCTAATCTCCTTATTTACACATGAATTTTTATCAAGATCATACCTATGCATCATATTGGCAACTATAATGTTCTTATTTTTTAAATCATCTATTAATAATTCTTCCATTCTTTTAATCACATTTCTTGCCTCATTTTTGTAGACATCATTCGCACCACCAATAATTATATTTACATCTGGTTTCTCTTACGTTATGTCTTTTGTTGCACACTCTAATTTTGCATTTGACTTTACATAACCTATCTCTTTTACACTGTTTACACTCTCATGCATCTTTGCCATTACTCCTCTTACGTGATTATCCCTGTCTATTATGATTTTCTTCTTATTTCTTACGCTCTGTGCTGATACTACTTCTTTGGTATATACCCTACTATCTAAAGGCACATTTTCTTTAGCTAAAGGCATAAATAAATTCGAAGTGGAGGTTTGATGCTGAATGTCTTGTCGGATTTTTCGGTTTTTGCCATTTACCTGCCTTAATATCCCCTTTATGACTCAGTAGTAGCTTTGCATTTCTTCCTTTAATTTATTTATGTTATACGCCTCTTGTAACTCCTTGTATAGTATTTCTATGATTTTATGTAGTGATGAAATTGT
The DNA here is from genome assembly GCA_030765065.1 of Deroplatys truncata. NCBI lineage: Eukaryota > Metazoa > Arthropoda > Insecta > Mantodea > Mantidae > Deroplatys > Deroplatys truncata. The sequence goes on from CM060990.1 coordinate 377,455,878, forward strand.
TTCATTATCGCCATTTTTATTAACGTCCAGCTTTCCTTCATTGTTTTGTTTGTCGATATGCTTCTTTACTGTCTCTGCATAACTTCCTTCTTCTTTATATTGTTGCATACATCTATCTATCCTCTTATTGTTTACCAGTTTCATTATATTGGGAGATTCAATCTTGGCTGATAAATTCTTTTTCACCATGCTTCTAATAGTTACATTACTGGTCGCCATCTTGATTAATTCAAATATCTCATCTGTAAGAACTCAAAAGAAGTAGTTGAGCAAGATTACCACCCATTCTATGAAGTTTACCATTCAGAAAGGAAGGGAAAACCACATTAGGGAAGTAAAATGCTTGTAAATATAACTGTTGCAGCTTTTGATACATATAAAAATACAGTAAAGTGGAATCTTACTTCTAGGATCTGCTTTAGATTCTAGAGTGCTTAACAGTTTATAATCAGGTTTTTATTTTGAATGCAGTGTTAAAAGAAGTAAGCAAATTTACTTTGAAGTAGTCAAGTATTCATTGATGCAATGCTTTTTAAAATGTGCCCACTACTGAGCTTCTATGAAAATTATGGGGATGTAATTTCTATTTGGTTATGTGTGTATTGCTAAGGTCCCTAACATTTAGTAATGCATTATGCCTTATCTGAAAAGAAAGGACTTTGCTTTTCATTCAAATTAATGTATTTGAAGTTCCTATTCAATTTTCTATCTTTGCCATATTTTAAATCAAGAATTTTTTTGTGACATAACTTTCATTACTTTCAAATAAACAAAAAACAGTATTATTTACTTAATGTTGTTTGTTTTCTTTATTTGTGTTGTATTTTACATAACTATATTACTGAAATGTCGCATATCATGTACTTGATCTGTAGAATGCAATAAAAGGGTTCAAATTGAAGGGACATGACAATGAGAGAATGTGTCGTAGCAGGCAATAACCAATATCTGCATGCTTTTATGATAAACATTTTAAGTGCACATATGGTTGTAACCTGTCACTGCAACTGCATTTTAATTTGAGTTTCTAGCAGTAAGCAAAGCATGAACGGAAGAACTTTTCATGATAAAGAGTACACTTAGGGTCATTGATTAGCCATGCCACTCACCTCCAAGTTTGATATTTATTTAAAGTATATAATATGGCAGAAGATATAATATATAGATTTGCAGAGTTGCACAGTTTAAAACTGAAACAGTTACTTTTCAACTACACTTTGTGAAGGGTGTAATTCTGTTGGTGTGTACAAGGCCTGTATTTGAGCTTTTAGGCCTAAGGTGGTGTGGTCAGTTTTGAATCTGATGAATTCAGTGTTGCAAGCTTATAACAGCTGAAGTTTTACTAAAACGTTGTATGCCAAATATTTCATGTTCATGTAAATACATCTTAAGTTATTGGTTGTGAAAGACAATAGTTTAATATATAAAAATTAGGTATAAAGTATGATGCAACTTTTTTGCAGGTCACTAGGGAAGACAGACTGCCAAAGAAAGTGTGTAGACCTTGTCGATCAAGACTAGATGGTTATCATAAATTTGCTGAAAGAGCTAATCGGGTACAGCAGACATTAGGGATGCTTGTTGAAATGAAAAATGCTGACACACCCTGTAATACATTGGTTTGTATCTGTTGTGCTTGCTTCTATTTACTGTAATCTTTGTATGCACTAAGCTACAGGCTATGTGCTTTTCCTTGTTTTCCTTTTTATGATGAAAAGCATATCTAACAAAAATAAAATATATTTATTTTCAATTTCAATTTTGCAAAATTCATCATATTAACTAGGACAATCATGTTTATCTGTATTATTGGACATTGTTATGTCGATGTATCTCCAAGAATGTCTGCCACCAGCTACTTACTTCAGCCTAAAAATATTAATTTGCATAAAGTGTTAATATCAAAAATAATTCAGTTATAAATACTAGACTTTGAGGGCACTGTTTTGGTACCATTTGTTTTGGAATTATTGTGGATTAGATTATCAGGCTGAGATATACGAAAATGTTTTGACTCACCACAGGACAAATGTCATCTCATCCAGCATACTTGGTAAACTATTTTCTCCATAAATTTGTCAGGCTAATCTGGGCAATGGTTGAGTCCTGGCTTTCCATACCCAAGGTTATGGTGTGTTCTCAACGAAATGATAACAAGTCTGCTTAAATGTAACAGCCTCATATCAGTAAATTTACTTGCATATGAAGGAATTCCTTAAGTACAGTATTACAATGTGGCTCTGGCAGTTTGCAGGTATAATTAAATGAGGACCATGTTTGCTCAATCCATAATAAAATATTTTTTTCACCAGAGAGGTAAAACTAATATCTTCTGTACTTCCAGCCACCTTTTAAAGCTCTTCATTCCTGATTAATCTAAAGCCCACTCTTGTAATAAGTTATTGCAGAAGTTGTGTTTTATTTCATAACAGTTTTATAATAAAAAATACATTTTGTAGTGGTGATGCTGATCCATTATATCCATTTCTAACAAAGTTTGTTTGATACCCAAATAGTGAGATCATTCACTTAATCTTCAAGTGCTCATATAGATACATAGACAACATCTTGGCAATAGTGACTGAAAAACAGACTTATGGTACCTTGAAGCTGTTGTAAAGTGTGGTTAAATTATATTCGAACCCACTCACGGCCTCTCTCTACTGCGCGAGACAGCCAGCAGTCGCCGGGGAAATTACACCGGCAGAGGCGGACTAAACTCCTTACCTTATAATAGATGCTGGAAATGTTGACCTGCTCTCAAACAGGCAACATATCTCATGTAAATATTCTCGCTCACTCTCCGAAGCTCAGCAGCAGGAATTCTAGTGATTTCTGGCACAATGTTTTCTCTAAGTTCCTGTAGTGTGTGAGGATTGGAACTATATGCTTTGTCTTTTAAAGAACCCTATAAATAAAAATCACAACTCGTTAGGTCAAGAGAACGAGGGGGCCACAAATCAACACTAATTATTCTGTCATCAAACACCTCTCTCATTGCATGTAATGATTCGGCAGCCGTATGTGCTGTTGCAGAATCTTGCTGGAACCAACCATATGATTTCTCTTCTTCTGTCAAGCGATTGCAAAATGGCCTCAGAATAGCACTTATCGCACACCACATTTCAATTTTCTGATAATAATGAGGCGTTTCATCACAAGAATTCCTGCTGTTGAGCTTCAGAGAGTGAGTGAGAGAATATTTTACACAAGATATGCTGCCAGTTTGAGAGCAGAAGGTCAACATTTCCAGCATCTATTATAAGGTAGGGATTTTAGTCTGCCTCTGCCGGCGTAATTTCCCCAGCAACTGCTGGCTGTCTCGCGCAGTAGAGAGAGGCCGCGAGTGGGTTCACATATAATTTAACTATCCTATATATGTACTATATACAAGAACTCACAAAGACAATACTCTCCTCTTCCAACATTTGAAGCTAATTAGAAATCACAAAACAGTGGAACACAGAGAATTACATCAATGTTGATGGATACAATCCCAAGCAATAGAATCATGCAACCATCAACAGTTGAAGCCATAGATTAGTAGAAGCTCTACTAAACAAGATAGAATATAAAAAAAGAATGCAATCACATTAGTTCACCCAGCAGAAGACAATGGTTTCATTGAAGAATTGGTCAACAAGAAACTTGAGAAATTCAGAAGGCACCAAAGATGCAGATAATAAGTATATGTTCTCCATATACAAGTAAAATAACAAACAATAGTTTACCTGTCACCCAAAGCTATACCCTTTTTTAATGAATTCATCATAATATGACACCAAGAATAATTTCAGCATTAAAGTCATTAATATCCATTGGCAGACTAAGAGCTAATAGGGAAAACAATCAGGCATTACTGCATAAAATGTAACAAAATGTACAAAGAAGAAAGAAGTGAAACCTGGACTTCAGGCTCTCTTGAGTGCTTCAGGATCCTGAAGAACAAGGAAGTTGATAAATCAGTGGTAACTTATCAGTTTTGAGAGGAGAACCATTGCATGGAAGAAAAAAATTGCTGAAAGATGTTAAGGGAACAACAGAACTAATCACATGGAAGAAGCTTTTCATAAAAATTTTGAGAAAATGGTCGTGAATTTTGACCTCACACGGGAAGAAAATTCTAACTTCTAAACTCATAAAACAAACGGAGAGGATAGAGATCTTGAGATAAACATCCGACAATGTTGATGATGTGAGCAACATCTCGTGAAGTATGTTCTAGTTAATGATCAAGAACAGTTGCAATATACAGCGTTTGTTCAGCTCAAAAATGTCTTATTAAAATATTGTATTTTATATTTTAATTTGAAATTTTAATCCCACAATTTTAATTTGTGTTCTAACATTTCTATGTGTCTGTTAGTTTATTCATCTGTTAAAGTGGTTTGGTACAATGTACATTCACTATTGGACACGTCAGGCTATAAACATAAACAATAATAGGTTTTTGCAATATATACAATATGTTTTTACATTATATACAATAGGTATTTACATGCTAAATACTATGGTACATGATAGACATTTGTGTTCAAGGAAATCATTAATAGAATAAAAGGAGTGGTTAACTAGATATGCCTTGAGACTGGATTTCAGCTGGTTTACATTTTTAATTGCCTTAATATTACTTGGTAAATTATTATAAAGTTTAATGCCGGAGAATAAGATACTATTTTGGTAGAGCGAGGTGTTGCAGCTGGTCACATGTATTTGTGTATTTTCCCTAGTATTGTGTTCATGCACCATATTATTAGTTATGAATAGTGAATCAGAAGCATTAATGTTCTTGACTATAAGCAGAATAACTGCATATATGTAAATGCAGGGAAGTGGGAGGATCCCCAGTTTTTTAAAGAGAGGTTTACATGACGACTTTGGGCTGACTCCTTCAATAGTTCTGATAATTTTTTTCTGTGCAATAAAGATTGACTTGTTTGTTGGAGACTCACCCCAGAAGACTACTCCATAACTTAGGAGTGAGTGCACATGTGCAAAATATGCTGCTCTAACTGTTTCTTTACTTGTGCATGTTGTCAATATTCTTAGCATATAACATAGAAAGCTGAGTTTATTATTTATGAGGCTAGTGTGGGCATCCCATTTCAGATTGCTTTGTACGCAGACCCCAAGGAATTTTATAGATTCTACTTTTTTAAGTGTCTGATTAGAGAGTTGTATTTGAGGGGCAAGATAATTTTTGTTCATATTTGTGTGTATATCCATTGCTACAGTTTTATTTGTATTTATAATAAGATTATTCAATGTAAAATAGTTTGAGATTTTCTCTGAGACTTGGTGAATAGAGGTTAGAAAGGTTTCTTTTTGGGTTGCCTTAACCAGGATATTTGTATCATCAGCATATAAAATGGTTTTAGTACATGGATCATTTATGTGGAAATCATTTATGAAAAGAAGAAATAGGACAGGACCTAGTATTAGAACCTTGTGGCACACCATAGCTTACTTGGAGTGGACTGGAGTGATAATAATTGATCTGATTATTTGATTTATTCTTTATTTCCACTATTTGCATACGACCACATAGATATGATTCTAACCATTTATTGGCCAACCCTCTTATGCCTAAAGCCTTTATTTTCATTAACAAGAGCTGATGATCTATGGTGTCGAATGCCTTTGTTAAGTCTAAAAATATAGCCGAGGCATGTTGCTTTTGATCAATGGCTTTAAAGGACGCGGTTATAAATGAGAAAATTCCTGATTCAGTTGAGTAATTTTTCCTGAAGCCGTGCTGAGAGTCCGATAATAATTTATGTTTTTCTAAGAAGTTGGAAAGTCGTTTAAGAAACAGTTTCTCCAATATTTTAGAGAAAACTGAAAGTAGCGCTATGGGCCGATAATTAGACATATCATTGTTTTTCCCTTTTTTATGTAATGGTTTGATTATGGCTGTTTTTAGGCAAGTGGGAAAAGAACCTGAGCTTAAAGATTCATTACATAGATGTGTTATTGGATTCACAATTACATGTGCACATTTTTTAATAAGAAAGTCTGGTACCCTATCAATGCCAGCCGAGTTTTTTGGCTTAAGATCTTTTATTATTTGTAAAATTTCTTTCTCGTTTGTCGGTGTAAGGTATATTGATTCATGTATTGAGCTGTGAAAATTTAATGTAGGAGGAGGATTATTTAACGAGGCTTGTTTTATGAGATTATCTGCTATATTAACAAAGTATGTATTAAAGTTTTCTGCTACTTCAATTGGATCTACAACTTTTTTAGAATTTATGAGCAAGTTTATGTTGTTCACTATTATTTTATTAGTACCCATTTCCTTTTTAATTACATTCCACATTGCTTTTGTTTTGTTACTTGCTATATTGATGAGTCGGTCATTTGTCATTGTTTTTGCTTCTCTTACTACTTTACTTAAGATTAGTTTATACTTCTTGATGTAGTTTTGAAATTCTATGGTTAATGGGTATGTTTGGGATAATTTATGTAGATAGCGTTTAGTTTCACAGGATTTTTTAATTCCTGTAGTAATCCAGGATTTAGCATTTCTTTCTGGAATATTTTTTACAGTTTTGAATGGAAAACTAAGCTTATGTAATGTTGTAGTGTCTGGAGGAACAATTCAAACTTTTCTGATACACTTTTGGTTTTATAGATTTCTACCCATGCTTCGCTGCTAAGTAAGTGAGTAAAGTATTGGATATTCTCATCATTGAAGATCCTTTTTTTAGTGAATTCTATTGATTGGGAATATTTGTTAGCCAAGGGAAGGTTTAGTATTTGTGCATTATGGTCACTAAAACCCATATCAAAGGTTTGGCTTTTGCACAGGAGAGTATTGTTATTAACAAAAATTTGATCGATTAGTGTTGAAGAGTTTTCTGTGATTCGAGTTGGACCATGGATTGTGGGTTCCAGATTATAAGATTTTAACGTATTTAGTAGGTCAGAGGTAGGTTTTGATTCTTTACAAAAGTCAATATTGAAGTCACCACATACTATTACAGTATTTTTAAAGTGTTTAATATTATCTAGAACCATTTCCAGTCCACTCAGAAATGAATTTATGTTGGTGTCAGGAGCTCTATATATACAGAGTGTTGTTATTTGCAAATCAGGTAAATACACACTTGATATTTCTAGGTCGTGTTCCTTTGTAATACGATCAATGGTTTCTATGTTTCTGAAATTGATGCCTTTTCTTACAAGAATACATGTGCCCCCACCTTTTTTACTGTCCCTACATGACCATGCTGCTAGCGTGAAATCTTTGAATTTATTAAGTACAAATAGGTTACTTTTCTGCAGTCGAAAATAATAGGAGAGAAAAAAAAGAGCAATAAGTCATCTCATCCTTAAGAGGTATTACATTGATTTTATTTGCATATGGTTAACATCAGAAATAAATCTGAAATGTATAGTGTTAATTTACACGGTTAATTCTCTTCGTTTTCTGTATTTTCATTCTTTCCTGTCCTTGTATTTTTGCCTGCAAGCATTCCATATTGTAGAGTCAGTTTGCAAGTGCCTTGTACCACTACTGCTTCTCTCAGATCTTAAATAGAGCAGATTAATAGTTTTCATTCATTCACTATGATGTAGTACTAGCAGTGTGAAAAAAATGCTGATATTGTTTGTCACTAACATGTGCAACAATAGCTGGTTCCACAGAAAAAACAGCTATCATAACATGTATACAAAGTGTTATGCAAAGTAATTTTTAGCTGCTCCTACACCTGTTTTGGCTTTAGTACATTCCTCACCCCTAGCTACATCAAGTGTTAACTTATTAAGTTGATTTTAAGAGTATGTTTTGTTCTGTTAATCTTAGTGGACTCACTACTTTCTGAACTAAATGCTGTGTTTCAAAGCCATTTTAAGAATAGAGTGATATTTAAAGCAAACAATGTACACAGATCAATACAGCATTGCCTAAAAGGAATTCATATAAAAAATGTACTTCATTCATAGATGGACTAAGCATGTTTTATTTTGATAATCTTCATGTTTAATTCCATAGTTTTCATTTTCTGAAAAGCTAAATAATAGGTACCTACACCTTCAACATGCTGCCACTATTACAATAGGCCATCTATGGCAGAACATGGGTCAAAAGATGTAAAGAATAAGAACAGAGATCTTACTCAAAATTTGTTGCAAATTATTGCTTCAGCTTTAAATTACGAATTAACATTTTGTGATATTGAAAATGTCATGCTGCACATAACACCTCCAAACATTTAAATTGAGAATAAGAAATGAAGTAATGTAAACATTTTTGATATCCATCATGATTAAGGAACAGGTCATTGCAATTTGTGGATATCATATCACTAGTATCTGACTCATAAATACTATGTGAGTTGAGTTACTTAGTTTTCATATCCACCACCATAGATCGAGGAAAATGAAATGCAAATTTTGTAAACTTTTGTTTGCTGTGGCAGAAGTTGAAAATTACAAGAATGAATGAATTGTACAATAAAAGGCTTCTTGGTACTATGAGGAACAAAATTAGTGAGTGCCTCAATTATTTTCTAATATAAAGAATGCCACACTGCTCCTAGTCGAGGCTAGCCTTTACACAGAAAAGCAAAGTGTCACCCTAATTTGCAGACCACCTAACTCCATTTGAGGAAATTTTACAGGAGAGAGAAAAAATGTTTTAATTTATGAGTTTTGAAGGTATGTGATTCATATTTGCTTTAAAAGGTAGTTTATCTTGTAGTCCTTGAAATTTATTGATTTTCAAACTCATTTAATTCAGGTAATTAAAATATTTAAAAGTGTAGTTACGAGGTTTTTTATCTCATTGTCTGAAGTAATAGAAGGTTTTAGAGGTTTTCTTCAAAGTAAAAGGCAGCAACACTTGCAATTACTTTAAATGCCTTTTATTGAGTATAACATGCAATTATACATCATTTAGGATAAATATGAATAAAATTTATACTTGGATTTTTTCTAAATCGGAACTGATAATTTATAACTTCTAGCAATTTTGTCTCCAAATTCTAAAGTTAAAAGCATTACAATGTTATTGTTAATAATATTTTTGAAATATTAATGTAACTATTATAGAACTATATCAAAAATAATTAATAAATTGAAATTAATTCTCGAAATAATAAAATGTTATCACAGAATAATAAGTTAACATTAATACATGGAAAATACAATTCTCCTCTCTACATTTTGTATAACTAAGACTTATTCTCATAAGCTAAAGTATCATAAAAATTGTTGCACTCTTTCTCAATGCTTCTTTTGAGGGATTAAAGATTATTATACTTTGTTTTTTAAATTTTGAGTCTGTCTGTGGAGTAGAGGCGGTTTCTCAAAACTCTCAAATCTCTCAAATACAGTTTTATTTTTATTCTTGCAGTGGGGTAGCAAGATCCAGTCCTATGAAAAATTTGGTTTGTAATGAATGGAGCCTCACCTCAATGCTTTCAAGTCTGTTAATGTTGGTTCACTTATTTTATTTCCTGGTCATATTGAACTATATGACTATTCCCTTGAAGTTCTTAAAGAATGTGTGATCCAAATATTTTATTACATAGAGCCGTGGATTCATTTGAGCTTCTTGGCATGCAGATTAATAATCTGTAGGAACATATATCTTTCTGTTTTTAGGACACGCTCTATGGTGGAATGCACTGAACTACTTCCATCTGGTATGTCCTCTCTTGAGATATTTCTGTTCTATTACTACACCTCATAAGATGGACAGCTGCAAGAGTGCATTAGATAGTATAGCATTCCGATTTTGATAACAGCAGACATCGCTGTACAAAATAATTTTTCTAATATCTTTAAATACTGATAAGAGTAACTGGCTTGAAATGAAATTTACAACACTGGAAAATTTGTGTGAAGTCACTCCGCCCTCAACTTCATGCCATAAATAACAAAACTCATCTTTGTTCTTCAAGTTGAAAATTGTAAAGTTGTGCACTGCTAACTTGGTCTTGAAATATAAACTTGAAACATTTGATCTTGGACAGAGCAGCATGCACTGTAGATCCATAGCATAAATATGGGATTTTGTTTCTTTGTCACATTCTTTTTCTTCTCTAGCTTTGACTTTCTTTTGAGAATGAACATGGTATTCTTGTTCACAAAGGTTTCCAGCTGAATATGCCATATATACAGAGAGAGCCAAAAACTACAAACTGGCTGCGCAGTATTTTTCCTGTCCGCATCCTCGGCACTCGTTGCCGTCTGCCGTTATCATAGAAAGGTGCGGATGAAACCATACAACATTTTTAAAACTACTTTTAAAGGCTTTACTTACCAACTTTATGAAAGGAGATACTGAAAATGGCCACCGTTGTTGTCCATACATTTTTGGCACCTCTTTAGGAAACTATCCATCACTTGCCGTAGTTCACATTGAGAAATGCTGGCAGTTTCCTGGCGGATATTTTGTCTAATTCTTCCAGGGTGTGTGGGTTGTCTTGTACACTTTGTTTTAAATTACCCCAGAGATAGAAATCGGAGAGGGTTAGGTCGGGGACCGAGGGGGCCACAAATCTCTACTAATAATTCTGTCCTCAAACACACTTTCAATTGTGCTCATCAAAATATTGGCCATTTAAGCTGTTGCAGAGTCTTATTGAAAAAAGGCAAAATCACGCTCCCTGTGTGTTAATTCTCTAAAAAAAGGGAATAAGATTGTATTCACATACACTATGTGATGAAAAGTATCCGGACACACCCACAAACATACTTTTTTCATTAGGTGCATTGTGCTGCCACCTACTGCCTGGTACTCATTATCCGTGACCTCAGTAGTCATTAGACATTGTGAAACAGCAGAATGGGATGCTCCGTGGAACTCACGGACTTCGAACGTGGTCAGGTGATTGGGTGTCACTTGTGTCAGAAGTCTGTACGCGAGATTTCCACTCCTAAACATCCCTAGGTCCACTGTTTCTGATGTGATAGTGAAGTGGAAACATGAAGCGACATGTACAGCACAAAAGCGTACAGACCGACCTCATCTGTTGACTGACAGAGACCGCCGACATTTGAAGAGGGTTGTAAAGAGTAATAGGCAGACATCTATCTAGACCATCGCACAGGAATTCCTAACTGCATCAGGATCCACTCCAAGTACTATGACAGTTAGGCGTGAGGTGAGAAACCTTGGATTCCATGGTCGAGCGGCTGCTCATAAGCCACACATCACACAGGAAAATGCCAAACGATGCCTCGCTTGGTGTAAGGAGCGTCAACATTACACGATTGAACAGTGGCAAAATGTTGTATGGCGTGACGAATCACGGTACACAATGTGGCGATCCGATGGCAGGGTGTGGGTATGGCGAATGCCCGGTGAACATCATCTGCCAGCGTGTGTAGTGCCAACAGTGAAATTCAGAGGTGGTGGTGTTATGGTGTGGTCTTGTTTTTCCTGGAGGGGGCTTGCACCCCTTGTTTTGCATGGCACGATCACAGCGCAGACCTACATTGATATTTTAAGCACCTTCTTGCTTCCCACTGTTGAAGAGCAATTCGGGGATGGCGATTGCATCTTTCAACACGATCGAGCACCTGTTCATATTGCACGGGCTGTACACGACAATAACATCCCTGTAATGGACTGGCCTGCACAGAGTCCTGACTTAAATCCTATAGAACACCTTTGGGATGTTTTGGAATGCCGACTTCATGCCAGGCCTCACCAACCTACATCGATACCTCTCCTCAGTTCCGCACTCTGTAAAGAATGGGCTGCCATTCCCCAAGAAACCTTCCAGCACCTGATTGAAAGTATGCCTGCAAGAGTGAACGCTGTCATCAAGGCTAAGAGTGGACCAACACCATATTGACTTCCAGATTACCGATGGAGGTTGCCAAGAACTTGTACTACATTTTCAGCCAGGTGTCCGGATACTTTTGATCACGTAGTGTATGTCATATAAGACTGTTGACTCGAAAAAAAATTGACCCTATAGCTCTTTCTCCGCTCATGGTCCACCATACACCAATTTTTTCATCATAAACTTCATAAATAATATTATCGGCTGCGCTGTGTTTTTCCACTGAGCATGTGGAAACATGATAACGCACTGCTACTATAAACAAGCTTATGCTGTTGGCGTGGCTTTTCTCTGCAGTGTGAAGTGTATTGAGTTGATGGTGATGTGATGTAGTTCAGTTATTACAAGTTATTTATTATTTTGTCCTGTACTTAGTCATAAAGTATATTATGGCTCAGTATATGTTTTCTACTGCACAGCGTGTATTATTTATGATTCATATGTGTTCACTCATTCAGCTTGCCAAGTGAAAGTACGATTTGCAGAAAGACTTCCAGGTGTAAAAATTCCAGGCTGTACAACAATTCATGAACTTTACAATAAATTTCAGGCCACAGGAAGTGCTCAGGCTAAGAAATCTAAAAGACGGTGAAAGAGTTACAGGGCCAATTTTTTTTTGAGTCATTGTTGAAGCCCATGTATATGTGAATACAATGTTGCCCCCTGCTTTTAGAGAATTGACAGGGAGCGCGATTTTGCCTTTTTTCAACAAGATTCTACAACAGCTCATACGGCCAATATTTCGATGAGAACAATTGAAAGTGTGTTTGAGGACAGAATTATTAGTAGAGATTTGTGACCCCTCAGTCCCCTGACCTAACCCTCTACTATTTCTATCCCAGTAACTTAAAACATAAAGTGTACAGGACAAACCCACACACCCTGGAAGAATTAAAACAAAATATCTGCCAGGAAATTGCCAGCATTTCTCAACATGAACTACAGTGAGTAACGGATAGTTTCCTAAAGAGGTGCCAAAAATTTATGAATCATGACGGTGGCAAGTTTCAGCACCTCCTTTCATAAAGTTGGTAAGTAAAGCCTTTAAAATAGTTTTAAAAATGTTGTATGGGTTCATCCGGGCCTTACTATGAGTGCCGAGGATGCGGACAGAAAAAACATTGCGCAGCTGGTTCGTAGTTCTTTGGCTCTCCCTGTATTATCTCACATTCATCCTTCTTAGGATAATAAAGACCCAGCTCTTTCTCTTTAAATTGCTGATGAAAAGTAGTTGTACTTAATGACAATATCCCTTGAGATCTACACCATTTAACTTTATAGATATTGTATAGTTGCTGTTTGGATTTCCAAGTAGGTTTCAGGTACTTCTTTTTACTAGATGCTCTGCGGCAGTGTGATTCCATACTAGGCAGTGAATCTAAGTATTGTAACAGTGACCGTTTTCTTTAATCGTTTCCCAGAAGACCCGTTTTATTCCTGTGTTCTTCATTATAACTTTGAATATTATCATCTCTTTCTTCTTCTGATGGCTTAAGTTCCTTATCCCAATTCTTCTTCCACTTTAAAGCTGACCATTCCCCTATTCCTAAAGTATGCAGAAACATAGTTTTGCATACATATGCCTTTACTCCTTGAAGTTTAAGGAAATAATACATGGAAAAACGTCTCCTTGATTGTTCATTTTTTCTGTCCCTGTGTCTTTTAGTTGGCATTTTTTCCATTAAATTAGCTACAAAGGTATGTTTTACCTTCCACCCCATGTTCCAGAACTTTTTGAAAATTATCTTTCTGTCATTTTCTGTAAACAATGAAAATTTCATGACATTATCACTATCTGAACATTTGCAATGGGAATTTTCATTACTGCCTTCTCTATCCACAGTTCCATTTCTGCTCTCATTTCTTTTTCCTTTATAGGATTTGCTCATTTCCCTTGCAGTTTTATTATGATTGATCTTCCAAATAAAGCTATTCACTCAATGCCATTTTCTTCTTTTTTTTTATTTATTCATTTTCTGCTGGAGTTCCTTGATTATTTTCTTCTACTTCTTTAATCATTTCAATTACTAATAGTTGCTCTATGGGTATTTGATCCTCTTCTGTCAAAAAAATTGTCTGGATTCTGTGACATGTTCTTCTTTACACCCCTGAATTTTGCTTTCTCCTGTAGATCCTTCCTGTTTTCCATTTTCTTCTGAAAAATCTAGAATTCCTCAACATTATTTCCTCCTGTAATGCAATTACAGTTACCATTACTTGCTGTGTGGGTATTCGATCTTCTGCTGCCAAATTAATTGCCCTAAATCCCTCAACATGTTCACTTCCATATCCTATTTCATTTCCCCCTCCCCCGATCTTTCACCTTTTTCATTTTTCCTGTCATGTTTGTCACTAATTTGGTCTGTTCAATCCCTGGCATCATAAGAATTTCTGCATTCATTATTGTATCAGATACATTTTCTGTTTCTTTGTTCGGATGTTCATTTCCTTGGAGTGCCATATTAAGTTTCTTCTTTCTTTTTTGTTTTTTTGTTTTGTTTATTGGCCCACCACATGGCTGCAAGTAAATGAGCTCCTATAAATTTTACATCTTTTTCTGATAAAGCATGAATATACCCTAAAATACAATGTTGTCAAACCATTTAAGAATTACCTGTTCAGAACTGCAGAGGAAAAATTAACTGAGCACTGACTAATCAACACACACCACTTCAAATGAAGCACACCTAATAATGCACAATTCTTGCTGGACGAATCCTTCTAAACTAAATTGCAACAATGGAAGTGGCAGGAAGGAAGATGACGTAAAATATTTACCAACTAAAACACTGCAATTTAAATTAATGAACTATTAAGCCAAAACAAGTAGAAAATTACTTGGAGTTACAAGTTTTTACATGTAAAATGGTGGAAGGAGTTACAAGGTTTGCGAATTATTGGACTCACAAGCATGGCTAAGTAAGATCAATGAAGGTATGAGATATACTAATTTTCTAATTGAAACCTTTGAAGAAAAGGTAGTGTCATAATACTCAATCCACAAAGAAATTAAATTTTTCCTTAATAGATGCAGCAAAAATGTAAAAATAACGAAAACATTGAGTTACAGGGTTTGCAAACTAGGGTGACAAAGTCAATATCTTGTCATGTGGACTAAGGCTTTTGACTCAAGTCATATGTTATGCAGCATTATTTGGGTTAAAAACAATATAAACACCCAGTAATTTTTTTACCACATTGTGCATTTTATGTTTATCAAACAATATGGGTACATTAAGTATACCGGAACAAGCAATACAGGATTCCAAATTTTTGCTTAGATAGTCACTGTTCAGGCTGGTTCACAGTATATCAGAAATGAGAATGGAAATATATATTGAGAGCAAAGTGGAAAGCCAAGTCTGTGCATTGGTATGTTATTTGCTTGAAACTTACCAATGATATGTTTTCATCTGCTTCCGAATCAAACAACATATTGCAGGTTAGCAAACTCCAAAATTCATTAGAGTAAACATTTTCCAAATGCAGAGCCATTACTATTTCTGATTGCTCTAGCAAAATTGTTTTACCAAGCACCATTCTTTTATTAATAGCATACATAAGAGCTATTTGTTGTTCTTTATTCAGTGTTAATTTCTACGGGTCTGTATAGATTTTGCTATTTTTTTGGGGGGGGGCTATTGCCAGTTATGGTAGAACCCCTTTTTAATGACTTACGGGGGAATTTCATACAAGGGCTGGATAAAAAGTAATGAGAACTACTTTTTTTGCTCTGAAATGACTTCATTGACAGAGGTACTTACACACCTTCAATATAATCTTCCCGTTATTTATGACCTTTTGCCAAATGTTCATCTGCGCATCTATTTCTGTTGATGTCTCATATTGACCGTCCTATAGCATGGATAATGTCATCTCTGGTGTACTGGATCCCTGCAGCGGTTCTTTCACTTTGACAAAGAGATCATAATCACAGGGCCTCATGTCGGGTGAGTACGGTGGATGTTCCAGAATCTCCCATTGCTAGCACCGCAAGAGGTCTTGGACAGCAGCAGTGGTGTGGCATCTTGCATTGTCATGTAGAGTGATGAGGTGCTGTTCCATGAAATGCCATGAACTTTTCAACCCTTGGTTCCTTGTTGGATGTTGATCGCTGCTGGACTGCAAGTGAGTTAACAGCAAAAGTTTGAGTTTGCCACAAAACTGTGCTCCACATTATGCACGACATTCTGGGTTACAGCAAAATTGCAGTATGTTGGATACCCCATGAAATTTCCGAGGTGCAACAATAGCACTGCTATGCAGTTGCACAGGATTTGTTGGGCCGGTACCAAAGGGAAGGTAACAACTTTCTTCGACGAATCGTCACTATGGATGAAACCTGGGCGCGCTTGTACAAACCAGACTTGAAATGCCAATCCAATGAATGGAGGCTTCCCGGTTCTCCTCGTCCAAAGAAAGTGCGCGCTATACAAAGTGCTGTTAAAGTGATGTTCATTGTGGCATATGACATCGATGGGGTAATACTGAATCACGCTGTACCACCAAGGGTGACAATAAACCGCTGCCTACTACTATACATTTCTTCAGCACCACCTTCGTCCAGCGCTCAGGCGAAAGCGACGACATTTCATGGAACAGCACCGCATCATTCTGCATGACAGTGTAAGATGCCACACCACTGCTGCTGTCCAGAACCTCTTGCGGTGCTGGCAATGGGAGATTCTGGAACATCCACCGTACTCACCTGACATGAGTCCCTGTGATTACGATCTCTTTGCCAAAGTGTAAGAACCACTGTGAGAGATCCGATACAACACCAGAGATGACATTATCCATGCTATAGGGCAGTCAATACGGGACATCAACAGAAATAGATGCGCAGATGGTATATGACGCCTTCCGGACATTTGCCAAAAGGTCATAAATAACAGGGGTGACTATATTGAAGGTGTGTAACTATAAGTACCTCTGTCAATAAATTTATTTCAGAGAAAAAAAATAGTTCTCATTACTTTTTATCCAGCCCTTGTATTTGTTCCTTAAATAGGTGCTGTCCTTAGAAGGGAGTTCATGGAAAAGAAGAATAAGAGATGAACAGTACTAAATGATGTGAAATAGATGGACACATGAATGTGGATCATTTCTGTCTCTCAATCAATAGTATAAATGCTCGGAGATGTTTGTCTTTTATTTGCATGACAAAGTCACTTGGAATTGGATTACCTCATATTGAGTCATTCCATGTCGTCGCACAAATTTTCACAAAATCTAACCATCATATCTCCGATTCACTTCAAAATTTGTCCATGGCGTATAAAAACCAAGTGAATTATGTTTTAAATTCTTATTTATTTTAAATTGCAATATTTTAAAACATATTGTGCAATCCAACTTGTGAAAAGTGGCACATCTCTCTACCTTTAAATTACAATGTCTCACAGACGATAAGTGATAAAATTATGTTATAAAGTGCAATGCAAAGCTTAATATGTAATCTTTACCTTAATATTTATTATAATTAATATAATTAAATATTTACATCAGTTGTTAAAATCCAAACATTTAACAACTATATATCCCTATTAACCTGCATGTTTAAATTTCTATAAAAATTATAAATAAATTCCTTGTGCTCTTTTTGTATATATTTACATAAAACAAAGTTGGGATCCTATATAGTTAATTTTAAATAAAATAACTTAGAAAGCAGTGCATAGTGGGATTCCAGTGCAGCGAACCTGGAGAGTAGCAGCGGCAGTCTGCCACTGGATGCTTTATCAACTGTTCACAGCACTTTAGTTGCACTAATTTGTTCACATGTAACTTAAATTTGTATACAGCTGGGAAACATTGGAATTTTCAATTTTATCCTATGGAAGGCAACTTAACTACAGTTTAAATGTGCACTTTTTCCCCTTCAGGCTCAAGCGAATACCATCTGGTTATTACTGCATTATTGGTTGATGGAATAAATGAGTTTAGCTCTAAGGTACCAGGGATCCCTTTCACATTGCTGTATCTTGCCTTAAAATGGTCATTTCGTTCAAAATTACTTCTGGATTATTCATGGCATTGGCACTTTGCAGCACACAATCACTGTTATCAGTGGGTGGTATTTGTTTTTTTTTTTTTTTTTTTTTTTTTGTTTTTTTTTTCTTTTTTTTTTTTTTTTTCTGGCTCCCCGACACCATCACATAGTTTTAGGTCTGCTGACAAAGTTAAGTTCTCCATTTTTAAGTTTGTAAGCATATTGTGGGTAACTAAGCTTAATGATTTCTGACTTGTGTTATGCTTGGAAACATTAAATGGATTGAAGCAATAGTCATAGCTGTTTTTCTCAGTTCACTCATTATGCATTTTCAGAAATCACAGGGCTAAGAATGAACAAACGAAAAAATCTGAACACAAAGTAACATTTAAAATGAAACAGCAGAAAGAGGCTTCATAGAATATCAGATTGCAGTTGCTAAGTTACACCGAACACCAGAAGTGATAGCATATGACGTTCATACTGTGTAACGCATCAGCTGGCACGGCGTGCTGCTGCAGTGCAAAGCTCTCAGTCAGCAGTCTATGTTCTAAAACCCTACGCACTAACACAAACTGTTTAGAAGCATACTTCTAAGGAAGATCCCATCCTGATATTAACAGGTTTAAAACAAAATATATCACAGATTCCTCCTGTATTTTTTCCAGATTTTAATATTAGGGGGTTAAGTATGATATTGCGGCTTAATATATTCATACTTAAAAAAGTAATTGTTTTCTTATTCCGAAAAAGTAGTATTTTATGTAAAGAAAACCACAATGTTTTTATCTGCAAGACGATGTATTGTTCTTATCCCTGACCATTCTGTATTCCAAGAATAAATTACTTTTATGTAACGTGCATGTATAAGAAAAATGTTAACTATGGTATAAATCCTAAAATAATTTGATTTTCCGCAAAATATAAAATACGTGTCCATTTATTTTGTGTGTCGAACATGTAAGCTAAAATTCAGAGAAAGTGATGTTTTATGTGTGTTCAGTTTAATGTGGAATTACTCTATTGCTTCTTGTTTAGTGCAGATTATAACACTGTATACATATTAATTTTAAATTAATTTACTGGCACACTTAATTACATTCAAATTCTATTTCCTGAAGTATTCCAAGATGGCCATTTGCTTCTTTCCTAGATGCCTCACAGAAAACAGCTTTCGCTCAATCTGGTTAAGACTGTTAACTAGGTTCTCGTCCACATTTAAGGATCAGAAATGCCATCTGACCACATTCAACCCCTCCACTGTTGTAGCAAAAGTTTGCTGTGCTGGTTCTTCCCCTGCTTGTTCTTCTTCTATGACCTTGGTTCTTTCTCTCTGGTTACACAGCTCAGCAATATCCATCTGTGGTGCTGAGGTCAACATGTCATCATCTCAAGTTGCATATTCTTCAAATGTTACACCATCATCTTCCTTTGCTATCATCTTCCTCGATATTGATGTCATCTTCAAAGCATTCTTCACTTGTGGCTGTAGCGCTGAATCCTAAATGATGAAAACCATTTGTAACAGCTTTTGAGGTGACCAGTTCCCATGCAGCTACAAACATGTGCATGACCTGTAATATATTGAGTTTCATTTCCTCACCATAGCTTTCTGTGCAACTGCTTTACGGAACTTCACCTTTGTTGAGCAAATTATACCAGCATGTAGAGGCTGCAGACAGCTGGTACAGTTAGGTGGAAAGAAAACTACTTTTATGTTATGCAGAGAAGATACATCAGGAGGATGAGCAGGACATTTGTCTATGAACAGCATCTTTCTTCCCATTGATCCCATTCTGATGTCTAAAGAAATTAAAAATTTTGAAAAAAATCTAAGTCATCCAGGCACTCTTGTTGAAGTCATATTTGCATGGCAGTGTACGAATGTTCTTGAAGCATCTTGAAGTTTTGAATTTCCCAATAATTAGAGGTGAAAGTTTTTCACTACCATCACTGTTGGTGCATAACAGAGCAGTAAATGTTTGCTTGTTTGCCCCCATAGCATTTTTCTCTGTGAACTGCATATTTTTTTTTTGGAAGCAAATTAAAAAATACACCTGTTTCATCAACATTAAAAACATCTTTAGGGTCATAACCCTCAAGAAGACCAAGGCAATGTTTCATTTTTCCAAAACTAAACAATTTCTTCATGTACACTGGCGCTTTCACTGCACTGGTTTTGAACAAAGGTTGATATGCTGAAATTTTTCAAGCCTATCTTACTGGCGATTTCCAACACTTTTTCCTTTAAATTACTTTCAGCAAGTGGAATGTTCTCTTTTGTTCTTTCTTCCCCTCGAAACACTTCATTAATATATTTTATAATTCATCAAATGGTGAAACGTGCATATTCTTGCGCTTCTTGACCACAGAACTGCACTGCACCTCCATATTCAAAATATAATCCTTTTGCTTCAAAATGCCAAACAATGATGTACAAGCCATTTCATATTTTTTTGCCATGTCCAACATCAAAATTTGTGGATTCACTTTCACATCTTTAATAATGGTCAACCTTTCTTGAAGAGTTAACTTCTTTCACTTAGCACCATTGTATGCATCTTTATTTACTACTGGAACACTTTAGCCGTAACTCAATACAACATGCTGAAAGTGTTGCCACGCTTTCGCTTCTAAAGAATACCAATCATCTGCTAATTCCCATACTTTTACTGAACCTATCATCGGATATTGCTCTTAGCGGCACATACAATTGAATCGATATATCTGCATGAAGGCCGAGATATGCTGCCTTAACCTCCGTATGTTCCTTTAAAGTGGATTTTTCATTAAAGAAAGGTTCGTTATTAGTGGGTTTACTTTAACATTGTGCTTATGGAGCTTTTGCTGGGACTTTTGAAAACATTTGTTACAATCGAGAATTCCTTAAAAACCGGGACATTGAAAAGGGTTTCTACTGTATTAGTTTTGTTAAGCCAACTACAAGTGATGCTTTCATTAAAAAAACCGCATTTAGGATGCACATTTTCCAGAATTTCTTCCTGTTTCATTTTCCCAGCTTGCAACTAGAGAGAGCTTTAGCAGCTATTCCATGTCGAGCTTTAGCAGCTATTTTGTGTAATGGTCACCTTGAGATGTTTACAGTATTGGCTATCTCATGGATTTTCACTCGGCGGTCTTCCAACACAATATTGTGAACTTTGTTCACCATTTCTTCTGTTGTGACCTTAACCGGGCGTCCTGTGCACATGGCATCTCTTGTGCTCGAATGGCCACATCAAAATTCTGTGAACCACTTGTGAACCATGCCATATGATGGAGCAGAGTCCCCATAATAACGGGAGAGCCAAGAAACTATGAACCAGCTGTGCGGTATTTTTCCACTGAGCGTATGGAAACATAACGCACTGCTGCTATAAAAAAGGTCATGCTGTTGACGTGGTTTAGCTCTGCAGTGTGAAGTGAGTGTTGAGTTGACAGTGATGTGATGTAGTTCAGTTATTAGAGATATTTATCATTTTGTCCTGTACTTGGTCACAAAGTATATTATGGCTCAGTACATGTTTTCTACTGCACAGCATGTATTTATTTATGATTTGTATGTGTTAACTTAGCTCGCCAAGTGAAAGTACGATTTGCAGAAAGATTTCCAGCTGTAAAAGTTCCAGGCCGTACAACAATCCATGAACTTGACAATAAATTTCCGGCCACAGGAAGTGTTCAGGCTAAGAAATCTAAAAGATGGTGTACAGTTCTTACCAAAGAAACATTAGATGACATCAGTCATCATTTGGAGAATTCCCCCCAAAAATCACTTAGGTGTCTTTCCCAACAGGCAGGAATTTCTTATGGCTCTGCGCAAAGAGCTACCAAATTGCTGAAGTTTAAACCATATAAAATAACTGCGGCACATGCTCTTCAACCAGGTGATCCTGTAATTAGGCGCACATTTTTTGAGTGGAGTCTCCATAGTGTACACAATGGCAAAATAGACCCATATTTAATATTTTTCACAGACAAGGCTTGGTTTCACCTTCATGGATATACACAGAATAATCGTTATTGGAGCTCTGACAAACCTAATATTGTTCATGAGGTACCCCTCCATGATGAAAAAAATTGTGCATGGTGCGCCATTAGCGGAGAAAGAGTTATAGGGCCAATTTTTTTCGAGTCAACAGTTGATGCCCGTACGTACGTAAATACAATTTTGCCTCCTTTTTATAGAGAATTAACAGACAGCATGATTTTGCCTTTTTTTCATCAAGAGACTGCAACAGCTCATATTGTCAATATTTCATGAGAACAATTGAGTGTGTTTGAGGACAGAATTATTAGTAGGGATTTGTGGCCCCCTTGGTCCCCCAACCTAACCCCCTTATTTCTATTTCTGGGGTAACTTAAAACATAAAGTGTATAAGACAAACCCACACACCCTGGAGAAATTAGAGCAAAATATCCACCAGGAAATTGCCAGCATTTCTCAATGTAAACTACGGCGAGTGATGGATAGTTTCCTAAAGAGGTGCCAAAAATTGTATGGACAATGATGATGGCCAGTTTCAGCATCTCATTTCATAAAGTTGGTAAGTAAAGCCTTTAAAAGTAGCTTTAAAAATGTTGTATGGTTTCATTCACACCTTTCTGTGATAGCGGTAGATGGCAACGACTGCCGAGGACACAAATGGGAAAAACACTGTGCAGCCGGTTCGTAGTTTTTTAGCTCTCTCTGTACTTGTTCAACTTTTCTTCCGTTTCCTTCACCATCTTACCACGCAATAAGTAGTGCTTTATCTCAGAACATGAAATTCACTTTTCTCCATTTTCTATGAAGCAACACACATCTGCTTATTTTAGACGCTCTCAACAATGTTCTAAGAAACAAATGACGGCAAATTTTTGCGATTATACCCAGAATAGATGTAAGACTTGGGTACAAACAAGAAACCTGTGATTAGAACGCTATCTCTCACCAAAGCCATGGTCTTATCAATCCACCCTCGTACATCATGCAATACCTACTGAGTACTTTTCAGAAAGAATATTTTCAAGTTTAAAAAATAGCATGCCGAATAAATCTAAATATCTCAGAAACTCACCAATATGTAGAGAATTAATTACAGATGAACTCAAAAAGTCGAGAATTGTCCATTTCTAAATATTTCTAAAATACCACACATTATACACATCCTCAAGGGCACTTGAGTGTGTGTCCTCTAAAATAGTTCATAAAAACTTTATTCTGTAGTAAAAATTCACACACAATTCACATAAATACACATGCATATGTATACAAGTATACTTTGAATAAGAGGTATCCAGTATATTATTTAATAATTACAATATTTTTACAAGTGCTAAGATTTTCAGTTGATTACAGCAAGTTTATTCCTGATATCATCTCAGTAAGGTTATAGGGTGTGATACCTTTGGAAGAAGGGATGTACATAAGGCTTTGCCACATTTGGCACACATGTACCCAGCTCCGTATTTAAGTAATGTTACACCCATGGGTCCAATACTTTTTCCGCCCTCTGACCGCATGACGCCACTCAAAAACAGTGCAAGCAGCATGCAGGAAGGTAGTATTGCCAGTAGTACTATACACGTAAGATCTCCATCCGTCTACCTACAATTTCCCTCTCACGAATAAGAATTCCTGCTACCATCGCTGCTTTTTTTTAGTGCATGTGAAAATTTGTTTTCAACATATATTTCATTATTTTCTCAATGTTGCTGCCCTGGTCCTGGGCATATATGGCCCATTTGTAAATAGGGGGCTACATTTACCTACTTTCTTTTCTCCTTTTTGGAGTTACTTTGGAGTTTGTGCACTACCTGGCAGTGCCCTGTGGGGTTTTGTTATCTAGATGTTGGTGGCACAGATGATGGAAAATGTCTTTCTATTAGTCATGTGGAATAATCAGCTGATGTTCTTCCAGATGTAGTAGTTTGTCTGGTTGTGTGAAATTTTTGGAAAATTTTTCTGATTAGACTAAGCTGCAAGTCAGCCAGTATAATATTTTTACAGTTTAAACTGTCTGTGAATTAAGAAGTGTAATGTCCAAAAGGTGGAAAAGTAACTTTTTATACCATTTCAGGGACTTTCATACACTTTCTAGTGAAATGTTAATCATGTCTGATCTGTCCACTTCACCCATATTTCTGTTGTATTTCAGGACACAGCCAGGTTTCAAAACTGGGGTATGGGTTTGCCTGTCACTTTTACCTGATAGTTTTAGATGTTTGTGTGCATGGCAGTTAACATGCACACCTCCCACCTATCCATCCATCTAAATGACAGTATGTTATTTGGTTATCTAGTTTCTACTTGTCCTGTCTTCAGTTTTGGTATTTTTCCTATGCTTTCTTACAGTTGTACATGCTTTGTACCATTTTTATGAAGCCAGTTGTCTAATAAAATGTTATGACCCTTATGCAAATACTAGTTTATAGGTGTCTGCACTACAGCCTTGGAAATCTCAAATGTGCTGTCTTGAATAATTTCTGTGGAGGCCCCGGTATAGACAGTAAAATCTGTAATGTTATCTATTAAAAACAAGCACTATAAACAGTGAAGTTTTATTCATGTTGAATATGGGTTGAGATATACTATCTTTACACAAATCTTCACTTACTACGTTTTTAAAACTGGAATGTATTTGAGGGCATTCGTCCTTATCAGCAGTTAGGTGACTGAGGCATGTTCCTCCTCCTTCCCTGTTCGTCCTCTCCTGGCTGGGTATGATCCTGCTGCCATCTATTGGTAGGGTAATAAAGCTCTAACAAAGTATTCATTGGCTGGATTCCAAAATTTATGATATCTGCATTCTTGACAATGAATATTTTCTCCCAAAAAGTCTGATTCATAGGTTAAGTAACGTACGTCCTTCTAAGTAAGGAAGAATATTCAAAAGAACGCCAACGTACACTGGGCTTAGCAGATTTAAATAACTTTAACTCAGGTTCAATATTTAAGATGTTGAAACAAAGCGGTAAACTTAAAGAAATAGCCCAAACAATTACTCTAGAGACAATCAATGACACAAACTAGATATACAAAAAGTTCACATATCGTCCATGGGTGTTTAGTAAATTTGAGAAAATCTTCAATCCGATTAGCTCCTCAAAACAGATACAGCCTGAAAAATCTGCTGAACAAACCACTCAAAAACACAGTCCCAAATGCACTAAAATCAGGAATCTACCAGATCAACTGTGAAGATTGTGAGAAATACTACGTAGGCAAAACCAAAAGAAATTTGAGCATTAGATGCAAGAACACCAGAAAAATATTAATCAGAAACAAACAGATAAACCTGCTGTTTCACACCATTTTTGGTCTGAAAACCACAACATCGGTCAAGCCATAAAATTGTTAAAACCAGTTTCCTCATTACTAGAACTTGACTATTTGGGAGAAAATATTCATTGTCTAGAATGCAGATAATATCATAAATTTTGAAATCCCACCGAGTAGATTGTTACAGCTTTGTTACCCTGCCAATAGACAGCAGCAGGATCATACCCAGCCAGGAGAGAAGGAAGAGGGAAGAAGAAGCAACATGCTTTGGTTACCTAACTGCTGATGATGAGGATGAATGCCCTGGAAAACATTCCATTTTTAAAAACTTAATGAGTGAAGGTTTGTGTAAAGATAGTGTGACTCATTCCAAATTCAACACGTGTAATGTACTCTGTTTCACAGTCACCAAGCACAAACATTTTAATACCAAATCAACTTCCTTTAGATGGGCTGTCCCTTTAAGAAATTGAGGAATCTCTTGAGAAGCACTAAAACCTCATTAATACAGATATTTTGAAAGGGGTTGAATGTTTCACTGTAGGTTTTCCTCATGCAGTCTACAATTGCCTTCAGTTTACATAGCCTTTCCCTCTGTACCTGAATCTCATTTGTCATTAAAATGTAAGATATGAGACACTAAAAGATACATATTTTGGGAAGTGTATTTTTTGACTTGTGTAGGTATAAGGGGATCTTTAGACTGCATTCTTCTTTAGCTTATTAATTCACCCTAACCATTAGTATCATCATTGCATAATATATGTACAGTTCTTCTGGTGGTGTATTTTCCCATTTTTGCAGCTGAGAGCTGAAGAAGGGTTCAAATTTATTATGCAGAAATATGTGGTGTTTATTTGCCTCATCAGCAATGTGTTGCATTATATGTGGGGGAAAAAAAGACTTAAGCACCCAAATGGGATTGTCATCCTCAAAGTCTACAGAAATATAGGGTCATTCAAAAACCGCGCTGGTTTTGATGTATCAGATTATGAACTTTATTTTTTCAAAACACATTAGCAAAATACATAAACATGTTCATCACACCTTCCCATTTCAGATATGGAAAATGATGCTGGGCGTATGTCCTCCCCTACTGTGCTGGCATGCAAGAACTCTGTTCGTGAAATTCGCTATGACTGCCTGACAAATTTCCACTTGGATTTTGCCGACAACTCATAGAATTTCCTTCTTTAAGTCACGGATGTTTCAGGGTTTATTGACATACACCAAGATTTAAGAGTACTTCAAAGAAAAAAATCACAAGGGTTAAGTCACATGATCTTGGTGGCCATTGATGGTCAGCAGTATGTGAAATGAAGCGATTAAGGAACCGCTCATGGAGCAACTGAATTGTTTCGCAGGAAGAATGGCAGGTAGTACCATCCTGCTGAAAACACAACTCTTGAATGTCCATTCCATTGAAATGAGGCCACAAAAGTTATCTTATCACATGGTATCGGTTTCCATTAACTGTCACAGCTTGTCCTGCCTCATCTCATCTTCAAAAAAATAAGGGTTGACGGTGCTGTCCACCCAAAAGCCTCACCAAACTGTCACCCGTGAATGCATTTCCCTTTCTTGAATCATGCAAGGATTTTCTGACCCCCAGATATGGTAGTTCTGCTTATTCACAAATCCATTTAAGTGGAAGTGTGCCTCGTCACTGAAAATTATATTGTTCACAAAGCCGTTGTCCTCCTGCTGTCTTCTCAGAAACCAGTCAACAAAATTTTGCCTCTTCTTGTGATCGGCCACTTTCAGCTGCTGTGTTAACTATCGTCCTCTGTGGTCTACTGGTTACCATGCTAGTCTCTAGTTCCTGAAGTCGTGGGTTCAAACCTGGTGAAGGGCGATGGATTTTTTTCAGGCGTAAAAATCCTTAGCATGGCTTCCTTCGGAAGGGAAGTAAAGCTGGTATATCCGTGTCATAGATTTGCGGCACGTAAAAGAACCTCAGGCCTGATAAAGAGGCCTCTGAGCAAAATTTCCAGTCTTTCACACCCAATTTAGAATAGGATGCTAAGAACCACAGCAGTTACAGAGTATCCATAAATAAAGGTGAATTTAATTTATTTGTGTTAACTGAATTTTGTAATGGGGTAATGGACTTCATACTGGGGAATTCTCCATATTTAAGAACATCCAGCCCAATTCTTGGAAACAGTGAAGAACCAATTTCATTGGACTAACAGCCTCACTGTCACAAACCACCGCAATGTTTTGCTCAGATCAGCCAGAACGACGATGCCCAGTACTTTTAATGTTTCTGATTCTGATACAAATGATAATGAAGAAGAAGAAGAAGAAGAAGAGACTTCCAACATTCATGGAAATGAAGCTTTAGTGGAATATTTCATTGTTGCTTGGACATCTCTACTTTTATTTTTCAAGGTATGTGTTTTATGTAGAAATGAAATCAAAACAATTTCTCATTACATTAAAGGGACAATGCTATGTGTTAAAACAGTGTGTTATTATGGTAATACTTTCACTTGGAACTCTCAAAATTTATCAGGAAACAAGGCTTACATTCCATAAAGCCATTCAAAACATGGCAGCACCAGTTGTTAGAGCATTTTGGGTTCAAGTAAGAAAAAAGAGCTTGAATTCATCAAAAGCTTGTGGTATACCTATATGGTTGGCAGGGGATGGGCAGTATGATTTCCCAAGATTTTCATCCAGATATTTTGTCTATTCTGTCATGTATTTAAATTCCCACAATATTATTGATTTAAAACTTGTTCAAAGAGGTATGGTGAAAAGGCTGCCTGTAACAACATAATGACTAGGCTTGCAAAACAGGAAATGTATAGAGTTGGAAGTTTTTCTCTCCTACAGACATAAAGGTGTAAGATACATGTTAAAAACTCACTATCTGGAAGTTGAACGCAAATTTGATGTATGGCATTTGTGTAAACATTTATTGAAAAAAATTAAAATAGAAAAATAATATCCAAAGTGATGGCATGGAGACCCAGTAAAAATAACCATTTATGGTGGGCTGCATAAAACTATAATGAGAACGGTACCATAGTAATTGAAAAATTCACATAAATTCTTCATCATATAACAAATGAACATAAATGGCTAGAAAACGAATGGAAATCTTGTGAACATGATGAATTGTTGGAAGAAGACCAAAAAAATAAATTACGGGTTAAAGGCAAATCAAACGCTTATCATACTCTGAAGAAAATTATTTTGGATAGCACCTTCTTAAAAGATTTGGCTCATATTCGACATTAAATACACACTGGCAGTAGAGAAAGTTATCACAGTCTTCGTCTCAGATATGCTCCGAAAAGAATACATTTTTCATAGAATGGCCTTCAACTTAGATCCATGATAGCAGGTCTAGATCACAATTTAAATGTAATAAATAAAAAAAAAAAACACTGGAGTCAAATCTCAGTACACCAAAGCATCTGGGTCTTGGATCATGAAAAATAAGAAGGAATGAAATGAAGAATAAAAACTGCTGATAATGCATGAAATAAAAAAAATTCTACATGCACATTGTGTGAATCCATTACCAGATGCACCAATTGATCTGTCACTATTTAAGAATATAGCTCCCACACTTTGACCTCCATTAGAGTTACTACGATTGAAGCACTTCTCACTTTTTCAGTCAACATAAGGTAGATCACACACATAATACCATTTTAAATAATAATAATAATAAATAATGGTTGAATTTAAAACTTGCTATTTTTAATTTCTGTGTTTATTAGTAAAGTTTGAAGCCTACATATACTCCGCTGGGTCTTGGAAAGGCATTTCTAATAGTAAGCACTACTCATGATGGTATGACAACTCTTCTTCTGTGTGCAATAGCAGTCCATGAATTAATCCACACTGTAAACTGTTTGTAGCAGGAAAATTGCCAGCTCTTATTAGCAGGATTGTTGGCGGTGCGTGATGTTTTTTGTTTTGTTTTGTTTTGAGCTCTGCTTTTGGTTTTTAATCCTAAGTTATGTCTCACAATATTCAAAACATCATGATCTATAACTAATTTGTGAAAATTGGGATGCTTTGTGATACAGACACAATCACCCTTCACCAATTTTGTGTTTTCATTGTCCAAGCAACACACTTTCCTCATTATTCATAAGTGTATGTTCCTTATACTTACATCAAAGGATGGAACCAGTACAGTTTACAGTGTTCACACTGTCCCGGAATCACTGTCAGAATGGTGTAAATCTTCAAAATCACTCTTTTTTTGGTTCAAACTGATAGGTTGGACTGGTGTTTTATCACCTAGTAGGTATTAACTGGATTATGAGAACTGATTGACTAGCTTTAGCTCTACTCTTTGTTATTCAGAGAAGTTATGAACTTCTAGTGAAATTAACATGTGAACTTATTAGTCATTTAAAACACCTATGCTGCATACGTCTTGTTCTGGGTGCAGTGTGGCTCTCATGATGTCATGCTTCAACTTAACAACAGGCTATAACCTATAAGAATTCACTTTGGGATAGTGAAACTGCATGCATTGTTATTTACTCCTGATGACAAATAAACTAATGTGGTGAATGAAATATTTATTTTTGTGTTTTGTTCCTCTTTAAGTATAAGCACTAATGCACAATAAAACATAACTGAAAAAGATAATGTATATAAATATATTAAGATGTTCAGTCTCATTTACATTCAGAACCAAAATATAAACTCAAATCCATTTCTAAAGTTTCTGGAGAGGATTTGTTCTCAAGTCTGTTAGAATCTTTCCATATGAGGAGATTGCACATTCGCCATGTACATTTGAGCGTGGTACCCATAATGTCTTCACAGAGCACTCAACAAATTCAAAATAGACTACCTCTGTGGTCTGGTGGTTAGCATGCTAACTTATAAATTCAGAGGTCCTGGGTTTGATTCCCAGCTGGAGGTTGGGAATTTTTTTTGTTAGTATTTGTTCTAATACCTCACTTTACTGTAAAATTGTTAATTTCATCAATTGTCTTCTATAGCCCTGTAACTGTTACTGCACCTATTGTTAAAACATCTGCATACAGTAATCATGGTATCTATTGTTTCCTATCACTGGACAATCTGAGTTAACTTTAGCAAATTTTTCCAGTATATAATCATTGGATGAATTAAATAAAATGGGTTTCGTTTTATATCTCTTCTTAATCCTAGCTGCTGATCAACTATGTCTGTAATTTAATTTCTTTTGAATCTTATGCAGGACTTCACTCGTTCATATACTTTCTCGATCGTTACAATGAAGGCGTTGGTTACTTCCTATTTCCTTTATTTCTGTCATAGTGCATCCTTATTTATGGTGTCAAATGCTTTTTGAAAGTCAGGAAATAGCATACATCCTTTTCCTAGTTTTTAAATAGATATTTGCTTACTATTGTCTGTATTACCAATATGGTAAGTTGGTATGCTCTATTTGAATTCTGCTTGAGGACTAATCCTTCTGAAATTATCTGACGTATTTCTCTCTCCTTACCTTTGTATACCGGAACCTTCAAGCCTGTCTTTCAGGTATCACTTGGCTCTGTTTTATATAATTTAGGAAAACATTTATTTTCATATCATCTGTGTTACTAAATATTTTCCAGAATTCCCCTGGTATCCCATCTTTACCAAATGCTTCATTCCTTTTCTTTCTCTCTTCCCCCCCCCTGCTGTACCTCAGTAACAGAAATTCCTTGGTTCAATTTTTCATCTCTATCTCTCGCCCCCACCCCCCCTCAATTTTACTGTTTCCAAGATGTTTTTTCTATCCTTCTCCTTTATAGCCTGTATGATTTATTTCCTTATTTTATCTTGCCATACCTCCCTTTTAGCTTTAACAAACACATATACCTATTTGCTTAGTAAGAAATTTTGTCTATCACAGTCCATCTTAATAGCTTTTTGAAAAATATTATCCTTATTGTCGCATCTTCATCAAATTACCGCACCTTTTTATTTGCAGTCTGCCTCAACTCCATATTTGAAGATGGTATGAGTACTTTTAACAAAAACTCTTGTGCCTCTTCTACCTTATTTTCTTTAATTGCACCTACTATACACTGTATTAAGACGTTCCCTGCCTCTGAATTCATATCTTGCCATAAAATCATTGTAGCCCATCATTCCATTTGAAACTCCTTATTCTTAATTCTTTCATTGGTTCACCTTGAATCATTACCTATTAATTTACATACAAGCAATTTCATTAAAATGCTGCAGCTCATTTTGTTTTTCAAAGTGTGCTCTTTTGATATATGGGCTGTGAACACAGTAATGGATGTGTGATTCAATGTGAATTTCTACTCAAACAAAGTGCAAAGCCTAGCCATTCAATCCTTACCAAAGAAGCAAATTTATTTATCTAAATATTCAACTCTGTTCATGGTACTATCCAAATTTATATTCCAAATTATTCAACTTTTTAAATTAGCATTTCCATTCTATTGGTGTATTTTATTTGCTGGTCTCTAATAGCCTCCTTGAATTTTTCACACATCCTCTCTGGTCACTCATGTTTTTCTTATAATAGATTCTTATATCATAATTATTTATCAAAAAGTTTGTTATCTTCCTCTTCCAGCCTTCTCCACCTAACAAGTACTTACATTCTCTCTTCGCCTTTACACTCTCTCCATCATTACCATCCACAATCCTTTACATTAGGTATCTCTTTTGTTCATCTTACTTCCTGCACACCAATTAACTCTAACCTTTCCTATGCCTCCTCTTTCTGACAGCAGGGCTTCTAAAATTCCATACTTTCTTATTTTCCCCATTTCTATATCCAATTGAGTTATATCGCATGCCGCCCATGAGAAGTGTAATCAGTATTGTCTCAAATACAGCATTAACAGAAAGAACTGGGATCGACTTAAATTGATTATGTATTTACCAGCATATGATGCTTTAGGATCCTCTATGGGTCCATTTCTTTGCGTAATTTGGAGCAGGGAGAATCGTGTGGGTGTAACATGTGCATTGTTCATTACTGCAAGAAGCTACTTTGATTCCAATATACCTAAAGTCGTAAACATTTAAGTATGCCAAAAGGAGTTTGAGAGTGACGGATTTATGTATTCATGGTGTAAATAAATAACATCACACAGATTTTACTAGTAGTAAATGGTTTCTAGTCAATAAATTTGAGATAAGAAACCAATGGTCTATGAAGCCAAGTTATGTGCATTCAAAGTAATTAAAGACTGGGATCAATAAATCAAAATCAGAAACAAAATATGTAAAGTCTGTATTAGAAATGAAGTTTATTTCATTAAGGTCTTAATTAAGCCTGTCTTTTAACTGTCTAAATTTCTAAATTTTGCCATTACCAAAATCACTGAAAAGTGTGGACCTAACATACGACTGCATGCCACTGCAATGGATAACAGATTGTGGGGAATGGCAAAACAAATGCAGGAAGATTACAATAGATGTACTGTGGTTATGTGGAGGAACGGCTAAACAAATGCAGGAAGATAACAATGGATGTACTGTGGTTATGTGGATAGGCTGTGAACTAGAATAATAAGCATGTGAACTCAAGTTCAAATCTGGCATGGGTTAACTTTTTCTTCTTCTTTTCCCAACGTGTGAACAATGTTATCATCACATGCAATGCACAAGGTATCACTGCTGCATCTTCTCGAATCTAAGTCTGGAGGGTTGTAAACTGACACTGGCTTGAAGTTTTCGGTTGGCGACGTTTGTGTGCAAGGTCGATAGGGACAATTTGAATCTATAGTCTTTTTACTCTGACCAGATGGCTCAAGGGCATTTGTCCCACACTCCACACCTCACCTGACCTGACCACTCTCTCTCCAATGCCTTTTACCCTTTCCCAGCACAACAATCCTCCCTTCTGTAGTTTGTGCTGTTAGAATATTCTCTCTAATAATTTGCGTGAATTTATGTATGATTTACTTGTGCTTAATGACATCAGATTTGAGTGGTATTAGACAACATTCAAACGATATTGTGTATAAAGTGTATAACAGTTTTAAAGCTCTGGAAAACTGCCAAGAAAAGAGTTGTGATTTTTAGAACTACACAAATAATAACAGCAGAAGTATGTCAAGTGTCTGTAAGAAAAGTGCAACGTATATGTTAGGAAGCCCAAAAAAGTGTAATTGAAAATATAGAGGCCCCAGGGCCATGCTTCTCCTCTTCGAGAAAAAATATTGCACATCAAAAGCTTGTCACAGAATTAGATGATTTCCAGAAAAACTTAATCCGTTGCTCAGAGTTTTATGATTGTAGCGAATACCCTATGCTTAAAAAAACTTAAAAGTGGTTTTAAAAGACGAAATAGACTATACAGAGGGTATTACTTCTTTTCACAAAATTTTGAAAAAATCTTGGCTTTAGATATCGAAAATGTAACGATGGGTGATGGTTTGTGATGGTGAAAAAAGGTATTACTATGACAAGGGCCTCATTTTTAAGAACAACATATGACATAAAGAAGACCATTCTTGTCCTATTATTTACATTAACGAAACTTGGGTAAACAAAAACCATGCTTAAAGTTTTATCTGGCAGAATTCTAAAAGAAACGGCGGTCTAAAGATTACATTAAGTAAAATATCACGTCTAATAATTTGCCATGCCGGATCAGCCAAATATGGTTTCATAGAAGGGGTAAATTTAGTGTTTCAGTAAAAAAAGTTCTGATTATCATCAAGAGATGAATAAGTAGTGTTTAGGGAATGGTTTAGCAATTTCTTTCGAAGACTGGAAGAAGGATGTGTGATAGTGATGGACAATGTGAGCTATCACTTTATGCTTAAAGAATAAATCCCCAATACAAATTCAAGAAAAGCTGAAATTTTGTCATGGCTAAAGCAATAACATACCTCATAATCCTGCACTGACAATAGCTGAATTGCTTTATATTGTTATACAACACAGCAGCAACTATAGCGGATATGAGCTTGATGGTATGGCTGCAGAAATAGTACACAAAGTAGTACAGCTTCCTCCATATAACTGTCAATATAACCCTTTTGAGTTCATATGGGCCCAAATAAAAAAGAGAGGTAGCAGACAATATTTCTATATTCAACATTAAAGATGTAAGAAGAGTACTGAAGGATGCCATTAAACACTAGACAATAGAAGACTGGCAGAAATGCATTGCCCACGTGGAGCGAATTCAAGAGGAAGACTCTGTGAAGGAAGAACTACGAGATGAACGCATTCAGAACATTGTGGTAAATCTATGTGAAGATAGTGACGACAGTTCCAGTAACAAAGTATGCAGTGAAGATGTCTGTCTGCTATCTAATTTCTGTTCGGCGAGTTATTTTTTCACTTTTCTCCCTTCCTTTCAAAATATAATTATTGTAGTGAATATATCTCTAGGGTCATGTATAAGCATATTCAAACGGGGGAAAATAAATTCATTTAGGTGTAATAATAAACTACTACTTCTTTCTCTGTTTACCCTCCCCATTGTTAGGGCTTATACCCCCAGGACTTACAAGCGGATGCCTGGGGACAGACGCCTGTCGGGGGGGGCACAGACTTTGGATCAGAGATAATAGCCAGGATGGGTGATCAGCCTAAAGCTTGGTAAGAGGGCGAGTAAAGAGATGATATGAAATGATGAGATGAATGAAAGGAAAGGTGGTGATGGAGCAATTGGTAGAATGAATGGCGAGGGAAACCAAACAACCCGAAGAAAACTCGCCCAGGCACTGCATTATCCACCACATATCCCATATGCGGTATCCTGGTAATGAACGCGGTCTGTCATGATGAGAGGCAAGTGGTCTAACCACTCGGCCATGGTGCCACCCATGTAATAAACTAATTATTCTAAAAAAGGTGGCAAAGTGAATTATTGCTGGGAGCTCATTGTGAATGCATACATTCATGTATCAGCTGTGACAGGTCGACTGTGCTTGCGTAGGAGTGAGAATAGAGAGGGGATGAGGCGATGTAGCCTTAATGCACCTGGTGTAAGCGAAAACAGTAGAACACTTAACCAGATGGAACAAATTCACTCATCTTTGAACCAAGTAATAATACAAAGTACTATGACTCCCCAAAGAGGTGCTGAGAATGTGGTAGCATGATACCCCTGGCAGGACACTAACACCACCATAAGGCATAGTTGTTTCTTACTTGTCATAGGTAACCGTTGTATTCTCTAATGCAGTAACATCACTCACATCTCAATTCCTATTTGCCTTCAGCACACAACACTACGTTGAAGTAGTTAAACATTTCAGGAAAATGGAGCAAAAATACACTTTGCTGAACTTGCTGATGCATATACACCTTGTGTACGGCAAAGCAGGAGGGCAAAATTTACAGTGAAAGACACCCCAATAAACGGCATCCCCATCAAACTTTTTTCGTGAGTCTGTAGATCGGCGTTTGTGAGAAAGTGGTTGTGTGGTGACGAACAAAGCAGATTGCAGTGCAAGATGTACTTATTACACTCCGGAGTTTGAAGAAAACATACTGCATACCCTGCAAGAAGAACCAATCATCAACCAGCACCTGTGGTATTGCATGTGCAATGGGCACCAACCACACAAGTGTGTGGCAAGTCTTGCATGAGGAACAGTTCTACCCCTACTATCTGCAAAAGGTGCAAGCCTCAATTCCGAGGGATTTTAATTTATGCCTGTGGTTTTGTGAATGGGCCTTGAGGCAGACTGTCATCCTCCATGGTGTGGTGGTTACCATGCTAGCCTCAAGTTCCCGATTTTTTTCGGGCGTAAAAATCCTTAGCATGGCTTCCTTTGGAAGGGAAGTAAAGCCGGTGGTCCCATGTTGTAGATTTACGGCATGTAAAAGAACCTCAAGCCTGATAAAGAGGCCTCTGAGCAAAATTTCTGGTCTTTCACCCCCAATATAGAATGGGACACTAAGGACCACAGCAGTTAAAGAGTGTCCATAAAAAAAAAACTCACTTTAATTTCAAATTTTTAGGCAGACACTGGAATCTTCATTAGTGTTGTTCGCAGATGAGGCCACGTTTAGCAGGGATTGGCCGATTGTAAACTCCAAGAACAGTCATATATGGGCATATGAAAATCCCCATGCTACTGGGCAGAAGAGCTACCAATAGCAGTTTATGGTGAGCATTTGGGCTGGCATTGTTTCTGAACCATGTCATTGTACCTTACCTTCTTCCTCTTGACTGCATGGTGATACTTATAAAGCATTTCTGGAGTATGTATTGCAAGCCCATTTAAAAGAAAAGCCGCTTGATGCTCTGGTTTAACTACATTTTCAACATGATGGAGCACTTGCAAATTATGCAATAATCATACAGAAGCATCCAAATCACGTTTTCTCCAATCACTGGCCACCTCGTTCTCAAGATCTCAATCCCATGGATTTCTTTTTCTGGGTTTATTTTCAGACTATGGTGTACCCATCACCGATTGATTCTGAAGAGGCACTGGTTGCCCACATTATTGCAGCCAGTGATGAGATTCTTAATACACCAGGAATGCTCAACAGGGTTCCATTTGTTTGCTTATCTTTATTCTTATTGTGCATATCAATTGTATTGTAGCATTAATACACAGACTACTTATTTTTGTAATAGTCCACAGTTAGATATTTTAAGTACCTATAAATTTACATTTTTTTAGCATTTTTTGTGTAGACTTGTACCAGTTAATTTAACATTATTGTACGTATTTAGTTTTCAGTGTGTACCATTTGGGCCATGAAAGTTAAACTACAATTAAAAGAAATTTAAATTAAAAATTTCTGCATTGGTTAAGTTAAAAATTATATATATATGCAACACAAATGTTTCCTGTAAATCACAGTAAATCAAGTATGTGCTTATAAAGAAAGAAAGGAAGAAGGGGCAGAACAATGCTGCGGTTGGGATTCGACCGCAAAATTCAAGTGTCTGTTTACCTGCACCTTCTGGCAGGGGGTCAATTGGCCCCCCCCCAAGGTACGAGAAATGATTAGGCTACTGGTTATAATTGCTCTACCAAAAGAAAAATTATAACAACTACACGTTTAATACAAATATTTCGCATTTGAGAAATAAAAGATGATTTTCTTTTAGAATAAATGAGTCATTAAAATTCACATGAAAATTCGGGAAACTGCTTCAGGCAATCTTGCCGCCCCTAAGCGGAAACTGAAATGATGTTCCTGCTTCCTGGTAACACATTCATTGCACTAAAGACACAAGCTCTGATTAGCTCCAGTTTCTTATCATAACTTACAATTGAAGTGACCAGTGGCTTGCAAATTCCCTAGCAATTTTAAGGTATAACTCAGTAATTTGTCTTCGTAGACCACAGGTTTCCTATCTCAAATTTGTCTATGGCCCGTCTATTATCAGTAAAATTTGTGCAGAGTTATTCATTTACACCTGGTATGTCAATTTAATTAACTCAAATTGTCCAGTGATAGGAAACAATACATACCACGATTACTGTATGCTGATGATTTAATAATAGGTGTAGTAACAGTTACAGGGTTACAGAAAGCAATTAATGAAATTAACAGTTTTACAGTGAGTGAGGCATTAGAACAAATGTTAACAAATTAAAATAACAGTGTTTAAAAAAGGAAGCTGGTTTACAATACATTGAAAAATGATGTTTGAATGGAGAGCAGGAGATACTGAAAGAATTTTATTATCTTGGATTAAGATTTATTAGCAATGGAAGCTGGGAATTGCATGGTAAGGTCCCCCCAGGGGCTCACCTTTTGTGAGTACGGGTTAGGCGCACCCGGGGTATCTGAGCCATTCATAGCCATTTTCACCCCTTCCACCCTCATCCGGTCGAGGTGGGTTCGTTCTCGTGACCGGGGGACTCAAGGTAGGCTCTCGTGCGTTCTGTGCATTTCATTCCATGCCGCCCCTCGTCATCGTTTCTTTCTTCTCTTCTTTTTATGCACATTTCGCCCCACGCCCATTCATCTACACATCTCTTTTACTTCTTCGCCGGCCTACCTTGCGTGCGAAACGCCCACACACTTTTAGTTACTTTTATCTTTTTATTTAAATCCTCCGTGGACACAGCCTGACGGATACCCGCGCACGAGGTGCGCAGCTGGGTGAGTGGGTAATGGCATCATCCTCACCACCCGGGGTCGTCATGTAGGGTTTGTGTTCGTATCCGCTGTTCAACTGCAGTCCCGCGGGGGGGGGGGCTATTGCATGAGCTTCTGACGGCGATTGGGTCCCTCTGTCTATGTTCTGGGAGGTGTGACCCTGGGGTGAGATAGGTATGGATAGGCCACTCACCCAAGCCGGGGTAACGCCCGGGAAGTCAGAGTCCGAGAGGTCAGAGACGGTTGCAATGGTGGAGGAGTTTTTTCGCTATGGAGCACCCTTTCTCCATTATAAATAACAAGCGCCGAAAAGTTAATGTAACAGAAGTAGCACCGCCAACAGCTGGTTGTTACTTAGTGATTACCCGTTCAGAGGAAGGACAATCATTCGAGAAGGTGAACCCTTTTATCATCCAGAAGGGCATTGACTCAATTACTGGACCTGTTCATTCCTGCACTCGCCTACGTAACGGTTCATTGTTGGTTCAGAGTAAGTCCGATCAACAAAGTAAGACCTTGTTGCGCGCCACGCTTCTCCGCGGTTATCCCATCCGTGTTGAGAAGCACCGCACCTTGAATTCCTGTCGAGGCGTTGTCATCACTCATAGCCTCGATGGTATATCGGACGAGGACCTGCTAGAATATCTTGCAGACCAGAAGGTGACAGCGGCTCATCGAGTGCAGGCCAAACGCGACGGCGTATTGGTACCCACTCGTACCCTGTTTCTAACATTTGATGACGTCAATCTGCCCACGAGCATTTCAGCAGGGTACGAACGGATTGCAGTGAGGCCTTATATTCCTAGACCTCTGCGTTGTTTCAAATGCCAACGTTTTGGGCATACGCAAGTCTCATGTAAGAGTGTCGTTAGCATCTGTGCATCATGTAGCTAACCCTCACACGAAGGTACCTGTTCAAGAGCCCCCGTCTGCGTTAATTGTAAAGGGTCTCATTCTGCGTCGTTTGCCGACTGTCCGCAGTACTTGGACGAGAAGGCGATCCAGGAGATCCGGGTAAAGGAAAAACTCTCCTTCGCTGAAGCCCGGAGGCGTTATCATGCGCGCCAACCTTCACTCCTGCGATCTGGCACATTTAGTTCTGTTGTTGCCTCGCCAGTACCACGAGTAGATGCCGAAACTCAGACCTGGACCATGACTGCATTGACCGCCACTACCATCCGGCCATCCATTAAAGCTACAGTTACCAAGCCCTATAAACCTGGTCCAAAGTCTATGAAGTCGCAAGCCGCTGAAAAGAAACCAAAGCACAAACTTCGTGGGGAAGATTTTCTGAAGGATCCTCCGCGTGCGCGCGGTAAGAAAAGTTCACCTTCTCCTCCTCGGAGGTCGCAGTCCCAGGAAGCTCCTGGGACAAGCCGCGCTCAGCGGCACCCCTCACCCGTCGCCACCCAGAACCGATTCACGGCGCTTGAATCGGTTTCTGGCTCTGAGCGCGTGGGCCCTCCCTTCGAGGAGGCTATGGAGTCTGACCAACTCCATTCCAAAAGCCCGAGTCCAAAGGTTAAACAAAAGGTAATTTTAAGCCGCCCTTCTAAATAGACAGTTTATCCCTTTTTCTTAATGGCTATCCTGACCTGGAATATACGTGGTGTACGATCGCATAGGGCGGAACTGCAACTTTTATTGCGTTCCCATTCGCCTATGGTCGTGTGTTTGCAGGAGGCTAAGCTTCGCCCTCATGATCCTTTTGATCTGCGAGGATATACTCCGGTTCGCTACGACCTTGAGCCGGAGGAGGGTACTCCTGCCCATGGAGGTGTCATGATATTAGTGCGTAGCGACGTTCATTTTCAAACTCTCGCTCTTACGTCCTTCTTGCAAGCTGTTGCTGTAACTGTTCAATTACCCGGCTTTTTCTTTTCTGTTTGCTCTGTCTATTCACCTCCATCGTTTCCCCTCGCTCCCACGGACATTCGAGCACTCCTGTCCGCTCTCCCAACACCATTTCTTCTGTTGGGAGATTTTAATGCCCATCACCCCCTGTGGGGTTCGCCAAGGGCTTGTGCGAGGGGAACAGTTCTTTCCGACATTTTTTACCAATTCAATCTCTCCATCCTCTATACCGGTGAACCTACTTTTATTTCTGATTCTTCTGGTACATTCTCTCACCTGGACCTAGCCGTTTGCTCACTCCAGCTTGCTCGTCGTCTGCAGTGCAACGTCGTCGCTGACACCTACTCCAGTGACCATTACCTCTGCGTCGTTTCTCTTCTATCTCACCACGTCCAGCATTCCAGAGCACCTACCTGGATATTCATAAAAGCCGACTGGAGCTTGTATTCCAGCCTCGTGCATTTTGACGATCAGCCCTTCGCCGACATTAACCAACTAGTGCAGCACCTTACTTCTACGATTTTCTCTGCCGCCGAACGTGCAATTCCATGTTCATCCTCTCAACCTCGGAGACCGTCTGTTCCGTGGTGGAACGAGGATTGTCGAGACGCCGTTCGTGCCCGTAGAACTGCACTTAGGGTGTTTCGGCGACACCCTACACTTGATAATTTGGTGACTTTTAAACAATTGCGCGCCAGGGCTCGTCGCATTATTCAGGATAGCAAGAAGGCGTCGTGGACTCGTTTTGTCGAGTCTTTTAATCGCTTTACGCCTTCATCTGTTGTTTGGGATAAACTTCGTCGCTTCTCAGGTAAAGTGTCGCATTGTACTGTTTCTGGCCTTCAGGTTTCCAATGCCACCATAGTGGATCCGGCTGCCATCGCTAACACTCTGGATGCTGCCTTTGAGGCGGTTTCCAGTTCAGACCATTATTCCGCCGGCTTTCGCTCTATCAAAGACCGGCTGGATTCCGACACCTTTAATTTTCGGTCTGCTAATAATGAGTGTTATAATGAACTTTTCACAATGAGGGAGCTGGAGCACGCTCTTCATTGCTCTAGGCACTCCGCTCCTGGCCCGGACGGCATTCATGTCCTGATGTTAAAGAACCTTTCAGCCGACAGTAAACTCTTTCTCTTACAGGTCTATAACCGTATTTGGCAAGACGGCTTTTTTCCTTCCGTTTGGCGCGAAGCCACCATTGTCCCTATACTTAAGCCTGGGAAGGATCGCCAACTTCCTTCCAGCTACCGCCCGATCTCCCTCACCAGTTGCGTTTGCAAGGTGATGGAGCGCATGATTAACGGGCGGTTGACATGGTGGCTTGAGTCTCTGAAACTTCTAGCGAACTCTTAGTGCGGATTTCGCCGCTATCGCTCTACCGTCGACCATCTGGTGTCCCTGTCGACGCATGTTATCAATGGATTTCTGAGAAAGTGTCAAACCGTGGCTATGTTTTTTGACCTGGAGAAAGCTTATGACACTTGTTGGAGGGGCGGCATTTTACGTACACTTCACGCATGGAATATCCGCGGTCGTCTTCCCAAATTTCTTCGGGAGTTTATGACGGACCGCGTCTCGTGTACGTGTGGGCTCGGTTTTATCTAGTCGTTTTATTCAAGAGAACGGAGTACCGCAGGGATCTGTACTCAGTGTTATACTTTTTGCGATAGCTATCAACCCCATTGTTGATTGTATTCCAGCTGGCATTTCATCGTCCCTTTTCATTGACAATTTTGCCATTTATTGTAGTTCACGGCGGACCTGTCTACTCGAACACCGTCTCCAGAGCTGTATCGACCGTCTCTACGCCTGGAGTAACGCTAACGGCTTTAATTTCTCCGCCGAGAAATCCGTCTGCATCAACTTCTGGCGCCGGAAGGCTTTCCCTCCGCCCTCTCTCCATCTTGGGTCGGAGGTCCTTCCATTTGCAGACGAGGTGAAATTTTTGGGGTTGGTCTTTGACCGGAAGCTGAGCTGGACTCCTCACGTTTCCTTTTTAAAAGCAAAGTGTGACCGTTCTCTTAATATTTTACGTGTTTTAAGTGGCACATCCTGGGGAGCTGATCGGACCGTCCTTCTTCGCCTTTATCGCTCTTTGGTCCGATCCAAGCTTGATTACGGGTGTATTGTTTATTCGTCGGCACGTCCATCTGTGTTACGTCGCTTGAATGCCATTCACCATCGTGGCATAAGAGTCGCTACAGGGGCCTTTCCAACTAGCCCTGTACCCAGTCTGTACGCAGAAGCTGCAGAGCCTCCGCTGTCCTTCCGGCGTGAGATCCTTTTGTGCAGCTATGCTTGTCGGCTCTCAAGCTTGCCTAACCACCCGTCCTTCGATTTATTTTACGAGGATTCGCTTGATCGACAATATTTCGTTAGCTCCTCCGCATTACTACCTCCAGGGGTTCGATTTCGACAACTCCTTCGGCATTTGGACGTTACGCCAGCGCCGGCCCTTCCCAGGGGGGAAACGCGCTTTCCTCCATGGTTGCGCGCTGAGGCCCAGTGTCACCTTGGGTTGACGTCAATGTCGAAGAATGAGACCCCTTCTTCAGTTCTTAGATCGGCCTTTTTAGAACTTCGGGCGCAGTTCGGAGACTTTCGTTTTATATATACTGATGGGTCTAAGACTGATGTTGGAGTAGGGTGTGCGTTTGTTGACGGTAATCGTAGTTTTACATTTCGTTTACCCGGACAATGTTCGATTTTTACCGCCGAACCTTTTAGTATTTATCAGTCACTTTTATACTTTTATACGTACCAGCGGTACGACTTACGGCTCTGGTTTATTTGTTCATACTCCCTGAGTGCTCTTCAAAGTATTCGCGCACTGTACAGTTACCACCCCCTCGTACAGCGCATACATGACCTGGTCCACTCGCTTGGTGCCTCTGGCATCAGCGTCTCCTTCATGTGGATTCCAGGTCATGTGAGCATCTCAGGGAACGAGTCAGCCGACGCCGCTGCCAAATCGGCGATTTTATTACCCAGATTTTTTACCTCTGTTGTTCCCTCGTCAGATTCGTGTGTTATTTTACGTCGCCGCATCCTCTCGCTTTGGCGCGATGAGTGGACGGCCCTCCGGGGGAACAAATTGGGGGAAGTTAAGCCTCTCCTGTTAGTCTGGGGTACCTCTTCTCGTTCTACACGTCGGGAAGAGGTACTTTTAGCCCGTTTACGAATTGGACATTGCCTTTTTAGTCATAGATACTTGCTCAGTGGTGATCCCGCTCCACTGTGTCAGCAGTGTGATGCGCCCTTAACGGTGCGTCACATTTTATGTGAGTGTCAAGTTTTAGCTCCACTGCATGTTCGCGTGGGTCTGCCTGTTGGCATAGCCAACGTTTTGGCAGACAACGCGCATGCTGTAGAATGTCTTTTACGTTTTATAAGTGACATTGGTTTTAATCGGTGCATTTGATGCGCTGAGCGTTTTTTAGCTTTGAGATTTTATATTGTCAGTTTTAATGGGGCTGTTCTCCCCGACCGACATAAGGCGCTCATGTCCCTTGCATTCTGCAGTTCTTGACACGTTGTTTTATTCTTTTAGTGACCATGATTTTAGTGTGTAGATTT
Source organism: Deroplatys truncata (assembly GCA_030765065.1). Classification (NCBI taxonomy): domain Eukaryota; kingdom Metazoa; phylum Arthropoda; class Insecta; order Mantodea; family Mantidae; genus Deroplatys; species Deroplatys truncata. Next base: position 377,499,400 of record CM060990.1, read on the forward strand.
TAGTATTTGGTCTGTTGTGTTTTTTAGTGATTTTGACTAAGCGGGTTTGTGTGTGGTTTTTAGTTTTTTGACTTTTCTATTTTATATTTTATACATTGTAAGGGCGCTAATAACCAATGCAGTTGAGCGCCCTTAAGCTCCATATCATCATCATGGTAAGGCAAAAGAAAGTAGCTGTAAAATGATTGAGAATATGCTTATATAAGAGACTAGAAATAAGTTTAAATAAGTTGGCGAGGTTGTATGAAGCATTGGTAGAATAAAAAAATGCTATATAGAGTGAAAATATGGAGATTATTAGAGACTATGTGGAAAACTGGTATATCTAACAGGATATTTTATGAAGAGTTATTAGATCATACCGAAAGCATCGCCAACAGAAGTGGAATTAGCGGAATTAGGTAAAACAGGAAAAAAAGGAATGGTGAAAATAATTTTATAATACTGGTTCAAGAGTCAGAAACTAGGTGGTGATAATAAATAAAAGCTTGTATAAATTACCAAAAAACAGATATGCGCAGTGATAGCTGGCGGAAAAGATTCAAGGAAGCATTGAAAGTGATCAAATTGGAAAATGTAGCAGAGGGGAGGGAATAATTCAGTAGGATTCTGAGGAAAGTAAGATAGAAGATACGCAGAGATAAGAGATATGGTCAAGTTTCAAGAATAAAAGTCGAGATTGTACTATATAATAATGAAGAAATGGAGCAGGGAGAGTTATGATAGTTGTTAAAAGTAAGGGGCAGGAGGGATGTGCATGATGTGAACAGAGACATTGTACCCTAAGGATTTAGGATCGACAGTATGGAAGTATGTGTAATGTGTTAGGAAACAGAAGGAATTATAAATACTATATAAAACAGTTGTTTGATACAGTACAAAAAGAACAAGATTGGAGAGAGGATATTTGGGATTCCAAAATGGAATAATATTGAAAACAGTATTCTAATACTAAAAATTTTGACATTTACAGCATTGGAAAGAAAGAGGATAATGGATGAATATTCAGGAAAAGTACGTGGCAAATGTATTAGGAAAGTGAAGAGAGAGGAATTTAAAGCAGTAAAAGTAGGTTTCTAATGTCAACAACCAGGGAGCCATGACATGGCTTCCATGAGAAAAATTCTGTCAGTCTCAGTTGTAAGGAATGTGTATGATTTGTCATATGTTTTACAGAAAAATAAATATTCTATTCTATGTAAGCAAATGTTAGAACTCAATAAAAATTGCTAAATTTAAACCAATATTTGTTTCAAGCATTCAGATTCAAAAAATGAAGGCCAGATAGCTCTGAAGAATGACCCAGATGAAATACAAATTAAAGATGAGCCACTAGAAGTGCATGGAGAGAATGATATGGTCGATAATCATGCAGAGAAGAAGATACACAATACAGATGATGAGCACAATGTACCTGGTAAGTAAAGGTATAGAAACAACAGAATATATATGCTAATTTTACTGCAAAACACATGAGCATAAGTTGAATTGGTATTTATTGTTAATTTTCTTCTGATTTGGCTGGTCTCATTGTGGCTATTACTTGATTATTTTAGGTAGAAAATATATTTCTATCTAAAAAAGTGAACAAACAATAGTGATGGTAACACACTAAATATATTATTCATATCATTCTTCTGTCTCTTAATCAAAATTACAATTCCAAGAGATAGAAAATATTTTAATATGATAGTTGATGCACATTTTTTACTTCAAAGAGCCCCAATATGGATACATCTCTTAAACAAATTTTCAGCACTTCTTATTTTCTATTAGGTGCAGGGCCACCCATGGGCGGGGGGAATCATGGTGCACATTAGGAACATTTTTTTTGGGGGGGGGGGGAGTTAAAAATTTTGAGAAATGCAAAAATATTTAAGTAAATTAATGCAGGTAATATAAAGGCATTTGTTACAATTTTTAATTGAGTACTGTAATTGATAATTCAGTTTGTATCTTTAAGTTTGTTAATCTAAATGGGTTCTATCCCCCCAAAACAATGTTAAGTACAATTCATACTGTATGGTATAATGTGGCATATATCAAATCATAATTTTTGGAAATGTATAAAAGGAACTATAACATTATAGGTATGTATTTAGTTGTTCTAAATGTATGGCATTGTTACACTTACTATATTGGTCTATTTAAATAGATACAATAGAATACACTGAAATTCCAAGTATTAAAATACACCACCTGCCGAATATTTTTGTTTGTAGTGTTTGCTCTAAATATTATAATTTTTTATTGATTTTAACTTTCCAATTATTCGCTTAAGCTTTTATTGTGTACTGGTATCGCAATAGCTACTACAGTGCCTATAAGACAGCCCCGTTATGAAGCTTTCCACTAACATAGAAAAGGAAGTAAATAGTTTAAATTGAGCTCTCAGAAAAATGGGGGGAATGGGCACCCCTGATTAGGTGCACAATATATCAAGGGTTAGAGGGTGCTTCCTTTCAAATAGAATCATCACATAGCAGTAGAAAGACTTTTTCCAACGTAGAATATGACAGATTTGCATTTGTATTTTTAGGCACATGTGCAAATTTAATTTTCTGGAAGAGCAGTATCCCATACTAAACCTTACCATTGGAGTCATTCCTGTTGTTTATAATTTATGTATTTAATGTTTCTCCTACTTCATTTTGTGATACTGGCCTTATTGATCATCCAACATATCTCTGCAAGTCCGTCTTTCCTCATAATTTTTTAAACAAAAACAGAAGTATGTCTCACTTACAATAGCTGGCCATATTAATGCACTCTTTCCTCAGCAAAATCATGTCATGCCTTGAATTACATGGAAGTTATGATTGTCATACACTATGTGTTGGGATCTGTCTGTCCTCTGGAGTGGCATGTGCATATCATCAATTGATGCTAAATAGCCATAGATTGCACCAGACCTGTGGTTTATGCATATTAAGGGTTTATGTGTGTTTGTAAAGGTGAAAAGTATGCCAGTATTTATCGTAATAGAACATTCTTTTCTGAATTTCCTGACATGTATAGGTGTCTGGTTTTATTTCAGTCAACTTAGATTTTTTCACTTCTTGGTTAAGTTTGTCAGTTCGAATTCCAAGATAAGAGTATACATCATAACCTTTTCTGCATTCATTTCCCACAAGTTTTAAGAGTGAATCTCCAAACACCATCACTCTTTTCCCAATAGTTTTATCTCCGTTTTTCAATTCTTGTTGATCACCTTTATTGCATAAATCATTATCAGTTTGATAATCATATTCACTCAGAATATCGAATCTATTTGTTACAGATATTGCATTACTATGCAGGTCAGTTAAATGTTATGCATATTGTTGTTTTCCTGTGTCTTGCTGCATTGCTTAACACGTCAATAATAAATTTAAAAAATGCAATCACCTCAAATTTCCATGATGCGTTCATTTGTAACTTTTCTCATTTACTGACTTGCTGTTTAACTGTCTTTTTTTTCCACTACTTGCTCTATCACTAATTAATAAATAACTTGTTATTTATTTTTTCTCATAATTTATCTCGTTATTATTCCATATTTTGTTCATACTGCGCATTAATACACTACATGCCATCATCTTTGAGTTGTTAGATGTTAGTGTGTTATGTTTCTCAGAACATTGGTTAAAAAAAGAATTAAATTCTATGATTTGCCAAACTATGTATTAAGAGGTGCATTTTGTGGAGCTAATAAAAATGGAAGTGGAGTTTGTGTATTTGTTAAGAATGGTATTCGCTTTGTAAATTTAAACACATGCCAAGCACTATGTCAAGAATGCGATTTTGAAGTGTCGGTGGTGGAGTTAACAATACTAGGCATTACTTAATAGCTTTACATTGTGCATCAGATGGTAACACTACAATTTTTAAAAATAACCTAGAGAAAATATTTAATATTCACGTAAAACCTAATAAGGGACTTACACTATGTGGAGATTTAAATATTGACTTTCTTAAAGACAGCAATGAGAAGAATGATCTTTTAAATATTCTTAGAAACTAAAATTAAATGCATGTCATAACATCCCCTACCCAAATAACTAACCACTCAAAAACTGTTGTAGATCAAATTATAATTAATGCAAATTGTAAATACAAAGCATAGATAATAAATATGGATAGTGACCATGAGGCACGAATAATTCAAATTGAAGCATATAAATCCACAAAGTCAGATCTAAACTAATAAACAACAAATTTACAGCATCAGCAATATTATATACATGAATCACCTGGCTTGATGTGTGTAATGCAGCTGATACTAATGAGCAATTTAAATTCTTTATAATAGTTTTATGTTCAGCTTCCATATTGCTTTCCCTCTTACAACAGTAAAAACATGTATTGAAAAAATAAAGAAAAGTTGTTAATTCTGAGCATATTTACACATAGGCCAGCCCAGGGTGGAAAATTCTTAGGGACGGTAACATTGAGAAAATAATGAAAAAAAAAAAAATTGTATATATGTATGCTGGAAATAAATTTTCACATGCACTAAAAAAGAGCAGTGATGGTGGCCGGAATTCATATTAGTGAGAGGGAAATTGTAGGTAGATGGATGGAGATCTTACATGCAAGCTGCAAGTGGCAACACTGCCTTCCTGCATGCTGCTTGCACTATTTTTGAGTGGTGTTGTGCAGACGGGGGGCAGGGCGGAAAAATTGTAAAATTGTTGGGCCCATGGGTGTAACATTACCTAAATACAGGACTTACTGTGAGTATAAGAAAGTTTTATGAGTGCAGAAAGTTATTTCATAAATTAAGTAGAAACTATAAAACAGCAGCAGAATTTGGTAATTATTACTTTAAGAACTATAAATGTTCACTTAATAAAGTAAGACAAGCCAAAATGAATAATAATAATAATAATAATAATAATAATAATAATAATAATGAGTGTATAAAAACTTAACTAATAAGATAAAGGCTATATAAAAATAGTAAGTAAAAAGACTAATAAAGTATATCAGTCAAAAGGCAATATAGAACTTGAACAAAATAATACAAGGATTACTGATGCAAATCAAGCTACACAGTACTTATATTGTTCCTCACTTTCTTTATGTCCTTTCAATAGGAGTAGTCTTTTCAATTATAGCCAGATAGGTTGCATGTTGTAATGCTTACTTTACAGAAATAATTAAGGAATTGGTTTAAAAAAATAATGGGCATAACACTACCCCAATAAAAAATATTGTCATTAATTTAAATTCTATGTACTTTATGAAGTTATTCCTGAAGAAATAGTTAATATAATAAGTGGAATGAGTAATATATATATATTTGCAAGATTCAATCACATAACAGAAGTAATTGTAAACAAATGCGCTAAGTTCATAATTGAACCATAGGTTCATCTGTGTAATGCATCCATTACTGGTGGAACCTTCCCAGAAATATTAAAAACTTCTAAGGCTATACCTTGGTATAAAAAAGAAAGAAAAAAAACTGACGTATCTAATTACTGTCCAATATCCATTCCATCTGTATTGTCAAAGATACTGGAAAAAGTAGTGTATAGAAGACTTCTCAACATGGCTTTAAACATAAGAAATCAACAGTGACAGCAATACACTCAGCTTTAAACAGTGTTTTAAATGTCCTAGATAATAAAGAAACTGCTGATGGATCGTCCTCCGTGGTGTAGTGGTTTATCATACTGACCTCTAGTTCCCAAGGTCGCAGGTTCAAACCCGGCGGAGGGTGATGGATTTTTTCGGGCATAAAGATCCCTTAGCATGGCTTCCTTCGGAAGAGAAGTAAAGCCGGTGGTCCTGTGTCATAGATTTATGGCACATAAAAGAACCTCAAGCCTCATAAAGAGGCCTCTGAGCAAAATTTCCGGTCTTTCACACCCAATATGGAATGGCACCCTAAGGACCACAGCAGTTACAGAGCGTCCATAAATAAAGTTCAATTTAATTTTAACAGCTGTTGGCATATTCTTAAATTTAAGAAAAGCATTTGATACTGTTGGCCATCAACTTTTGTTAAATAAGTTGTATAATTTTGGTGTCAGAGGAATAGTTTATAATTGGTTGAATCTTATCTCATAAAATCGAAACAAAAATCAGTGATTTCATTTACAAATCATAATGATAATATCTTTTTAACTGCTCATTCTAATGTACTGGATATAAAATATGGAGTACCACAAGGCTGTATTTTAGACCTAATTCTGTTTATTTTGTATCTAAATGACAACCAATAATACCCAAGCTCATAATATTGTATTATTTGTGGATGATACTAATTTACTGATATCAGAAAGTAATTATAACACAAGGTTAGACAAATAACTAAATCATACTATTAAAGAATTGGGGAAGTGGGTGAAAAATAATAATTTGATTCCAAACACTAATAAAACACTTATATTAATTTTCACGTTACAGATGGTATAAAAATTATATCTCTGAAGTAAAATTAGATGAAATAATTTCAGTTAAAACAGAAACAAACTTTCTAGGCTTGTGCATATAGAATAATCTAAAATGGAAAACTCATATTGCATATCTCCTAAAAACATTAATCAAGAACATACCTATATCCTTAGGAATTATAAGGCAAAATGTCAGTTCAAATAGTTTTAAAAGCATATTATGCACATATACATTCTATAATGAAATACAGAATAATATTTTGGGGAAATTCTCCATAAACTAACAAAGTATTTATTAAACAAAAGCAAACCATACACATCATATGCATTGAAAAGTAATTATGTCCATGTAAACCAGTAATCAAAAAGCTTGGTATGCTTACATTGGCATGTACTTACATACTGGAAACAGCTTTATTTAGAAAGAAAAATAGATCTAATTTTCAAAACAATAGAAATGTTCATACTCGTTTTACAAGAAATAATCAGAACATTCACTTAACCTCCATTAGAACAATGCGATGCAAAAATTGAGTTTTACATTCCAGTATAAAATTATACCTAATATGATTAAAAGTATAGAAAATCTTAATATATTTAAATCTAGTGTAAAGGTTTTTTTCTTGCAGGAACATCGTTTTTATACAATAAATGAATACTTAAAATTTAATAAATATCTGTATGTATGATTGGCTTATCTTGTATTATGTTTCTTTCTTTATTATCTTGTACAGATTAGTTAATTTATTTGATCTATTAAGATTAATTACATTTGTGCAATTATGTATTCTAAATAAGCTTTGATATGTACAATCATATGTAATATAATTACCTTTTGACCTATCCTCTACAGTGTACTGTGTACCGTGTATATTATTTGATTTAAAAGGATTAATAAATTTAATGTAATTAAATTGCTATTTTTACAACACAGTTTCCTTTAAATGCAGTACAATGTGATATTTAATGCTGGGAAGTGATTTATTCAACTTGTGTTCTTTCAAAACAAGATTTGATATACTGACTGATCTGAAACTAGTAATTCTCATTGTAAGGTTGGCAGTACTTTAGTTTAGTATAAAAATTCTTGGGAACTGCCATTAAATTGTTTTCCCTTTAATACAGATGAACAACAATGGAATTTGTACGGAAATTCAGTTTAATGCTCTAGTTGAAGATGAGAAAGAACAAGGCAACACAGAATTTAGGCAACACCCAGTCGCTGACGATGAGGACGAATGCCCTCAAAAACGTTTCTGTTTTATATAACTTTTAATTAGTGAAGGTGAGTGTAAAAAAGTGTGACTCAATCTACATCACACACAATTTAGTACTGTCATTGCAGAAAATTCTACAGTTTCCTTTGCCTACAAGCAAGGTAAATACAGATTGCAAAGTGAAGAATTTATAAAACAGAATGCAAACAGGAGCTCTGTGTCAGGGATTCAATAATAAAGAATGTGAAAGAACCAAGAACAAGAATGGAAGTCAGAAGAGGAATAAGAACAGATTAGCTGACAAATTTCCTCTCCAATGGAAAATTTGAGGCTGGTAAATAAGAAAATGAAGTGAAGTATGAAGCAGTAATGTTGCACATAGGGACAAATTCAGTACATAATGTGAAACCAGAAGTTCTACAAAACGACACACAGAACCTCATACAAGTGGTAAAAATATAGTTAAATAGCAGCAAAAGTGTTTGTGAATGGGACCCTGTAAAGGAGTCTTAGTGATTCATACCTAGACCAAATAATCAGTGCCATAAACATATGTGATCACAAAAAAGTGATATATGTGAATTCAGATAAGTTTGTAAAAACAGCTGTATTGGTAGAAATGGTTTGCATATAAATAGGAAAGATTCATGTTTTCTCAGAAAAATGGTACCCTCAGTAGTGAATTTGTTGCAGGAAAACCATGAATCAAGTAGGAGTGAAACTGAGACACAAAAACCAGTTACTTAGCCATATATACAATGTTGCAATAATACACCGATATATAAATATCACTTTAAAGGTGGATGTCATGTATATGATCATAACTCAGGAATATGCATCTTTTATCAAAATATACAAACTCCAAAAAAGAAAGAAAGAAAGAAAAACAATTTATAGATATTTCTAAACAGTAACTTAAATGATAAGAAGATCATAACATTAACTGAACTTTGGCTCAGAAAAGAATATAAAGAAACTGAACCTAACATGTGAAGATCACTTTGAGGTTAGCATTGTGGAGCTGGTTGACTATAAAGCTATAATTATGTGTGTATATAGAAATCCTAGTAGTAATGTTTATATTTTATTAGAAAGATTATATGCTATATTAGATCACTTGGTGACCTATGATATATAAAAAAAGGACCTTTTTTTTCCCCAAGCATTGTTCTTTAGTGTGCACTAAACTTGCTGTTTCAGCTTGTCACAGTCTTCCAGAGTCAGGGTGGATGTGCGTGCGGTTGTATGTGTGTGCATGTGCGCTCACTGTAAATTCATGATGCTGTCACTGTCCACCGAGTTCACACTAAAAGCTGTATCTTAAAATAGTTTTATAAGTCTGCGTGTCAAATTTTTCTAGGCAGTTCAACCATCATGATGGACAGCCTCAGTTTATAAAACTGCTGTTCAGAGCATGCAAAGGTAATATCTTTTGGCAGTTTTTATAAAGCAGTTTCTTTAGAAACCTTACTGAGTTTTTCTGCTGCTCCAGCATATAGAAATATGTTTTCTATCTTGTTATAATTACTGGTTCTTAGGAAAATAATCCTTGAGAGACATATGAACCAGTTTGCTCAACTGAAAGCAAAGGTCTGGATAGGAGCTTTTCAGAAATGAAACACATGACAGAAAACAAAGGAAGATTAGCTTTTTCCACATTAACCCCATATTTTGAATGTTTCTTTATTTGAATAAGGTCCTGAGCACTTATGTTACTGCAATTCAACTTTGTTTGTAGTATAGCAAAACATATTGTTATACACCAAGGTGAGACCAAAGGGTTTTGCAGCTAAAATATTAAGTTTAGTTACCCAGGCATAAACATTGGGGAGCGTAGCTGCAGAGGCAAACGAGAGGACCAGGAACTTGCTGCACAAATTTAAAGCAGGTGTAGGATATTCATAACAAAAATACACTTAAATTCACATTTAACACATTACCTGTGGTTTATTAAAATTGATATGGTGCCACTACATCATTCACAACAGATTACAGGCAAACATTGGAGGCAGATGCTCCACACACACGGTCCACGCACTCTACATACAACCACTCGCCCTGAAGACACACATTCAACTGACACCACGCTACTAGTGATGCCACCAGAACAACGAGGCTAGGCCCTCTACTTGCCCTCAGCACCCCTGATTAGGAGGTGGGGAGGGAAATGCCGTGCTGGACAAGAATTCAAACTCACAAACAAAATAATTAGTTCAACAATGTCATGCTACAAAGCAATAATGTGTCCAATGCAACAATGCACACACATATGCTACATCTCCCCCATTCACAATAATGAGGCATCCCTGCAGAAAAGAGGAAAAAAAAACGAATATAAAAAAATATAAACATACAAGATTGACTATACAGATTACAAAAAGAAAAGCCCTGATGAAACCCCACAGGGATAATGATCCTTTTTAACAATGAAGTAGTCCCACAGGAAACCCCCCTCCCGGCTTGTAACTCCTCTTCTGTACGTACACAGTGTATTACGCCATGCAGTTTGAGAATGGAGCATAAAAAACTGCTTTGTCCAGTAACTTTTCCCACCACTTAACCACACCCACTGAAGAAAAGATGAAGAAATTTATCACACAGATAACTGTACCGCTCAATTACCATGGCGACACAGTGAAATAGCTGGAATTCTGTGGAATAGGTCTGTGACCGATGGGCCCTGCCGGCACAGACAAACCAAGAGGGAGAACACCGTCGTAGACTGCCATGGTCAGAGGGTCGTAGATGAAGTGTAGCTGGAAAGCTGTGTGGCTGGGGGAAGTACCACCATTCTCCGAATGATCTGGGGCTGTCCTCTTCTGAGGAGGGGAGCATTTCCTAGGGCTACTGGCAGACTGGAACAAGATTTGGGGAAAGCATCAGGGTCGCAATGTACAAGAAAAGATACACAGAACAAATATTACAAAAACAAAAGGCAGGGGACACACAAAGCTAATTAAACTTAAATCTAGAGCAAGGCCTTGCAAAAAAAAATACATTGATTGAGCACTCAATTATTGGATATGACTAACAGCTATTCATGAATACATTAAAGTAGGGACACCAAGTCAAAATTTAATGACAAAATTTTCAATGTTTTAACATGACAATGGAATTTATAGCTCTTGATGCTTTACAATGAAATCTGACCATAGAAATGTTATTACTGTGAGATTAATACAAGTAAGAACCAAAACACATTGAGACATTGGGTACTAAGAATTTAAAAATAGCATCCTCAGAGAGAAAAAACATTTTGTTATATCAATCTACTAGCAAACTACAATGTAGCTACAGACATACTAACTGCAGGATCAAATATAGGTAAAGGGACCATCGCCCACTATGCTAAGGATCTACTCCCCAAGAAATGCTCTATGCGCTCCCTAGCTCCCTATATTCTGTCATGGGTGTGGTGTGGACCAAGCCCCAGTCAATAGATTCTGAAAAACACATTCATAAAACAGACACAAAAAAAATGAAAATAGTTAGAACTGACCAAAAGAAAGAAATTGTTGTAGGTAAACATTATGGCATATGGATTTCATGACCTGCAAATTTTTGGAAACACGTACTCACCCAGATAAAATTGTAGTGAAGGGGTATAGCATTGCTGCTGGACAGAAGGATGACTCTATGACCATTTCCCTCTTTCCAGGCATGGGACATACAAAACTAAAGGTAGTTGCTATTCAACACAACGATGGTATCTGTAGTGACAAAGCAAACTCAAACAGTGCATGAAAACTAACATTACTGTGGACATACAGCAGACACAGTAATGATCCCACTGTGCTAAGTACTCAACGGTACCTCAGCAAGATCTTATCAAACAAAACAAAAAAACATTACTCTTTAATCACACAACATTTTTAATACCCTCACAAAGCTGGAAAGAATCATATTAAAGAATCTTGGTAAGTACATGTTAATTTATCACCCAAAACAAAATGTAGTGTTACAACAAAGTACATAGAAAAATAAGCAAACAAAAAATTTATCTGTAAAAGAGAGAGTAATTAACATTTTGCAACCTATATGGTCCTACAGGATCATAATAAGGGAAGATGCGAGAAACATGTACTGGCTGGGTTTTGGTCCTGGGAGCGTTAGGGCAACATAGTGCATTGGTAACAGGTGTGATTTGTTTGATGATTTCAAGGGGACCAAGGTACCAGTGGAGAAGTTTGGTACATTTTCCTTTTTTTCTAAAGGGAGTGAAAATTTTAACAATTTGACCCACTTGAAATGTCACATCACGATGTTTCATGTCATATCGTTGATTTTCTTTTATTTGAGATTGGTTAAAATTGGCAATGGCAGCTTCCCTAGCCGTTTGTATATCCTGAAGGGTATTACAGACAAACAAGTTATTTGAGGATGACTGGAGTTGTACCTGGTGAGGTAAAGTAGGTTCTCGGCCATAGATTAGGAAAAACAGAGAAAATTTTGTAGTTTTCTGAACAGAAGGGTTGTATGAGAAGATAACAAATGCCAAATTGTGTCCCAGTTTCTTTGGTTCGAGTCGACAAAATGGCTTAGCATGTTAATCAGCGTCTGATTAAAATGCTCAGTGAGGCCGTTAGTAGCCAGATGGTATGAGCTGGTGAAGTATGGTGAAACTGATAAAGGTTTGAGCAGCTCCTGCGTCACCTCACTTATGAAAACAGAACCACAGTCAGATAACAGCATTGCCAGAGCACCATGGTGACAAATAATGTGGTGTAGGATGAATTTAGCCACATGGGGAATTGTAGCAGCAGGTAAGGCACTGGCTTCCACCCAGCGAGAAGCATATTCCCTACAGACAATTATATGGCAATTGCCAGAATTTGACCGTGGTAAGGGACCTAAGAAATCAATTCCCCACCATTCAGGAATAGGTTGAAGAAGACCAGCTGGTCATTGATTCATGGGCACCTTCCAAGATTGACAGCTAGGGTAGGTACGGACATAGTGTTCAATATCCCTCTTCATACCCACCCAGTAGTAGCGTGAATTTATCTTGGTGAAAGTCTTGGAAAAACCTAAATGGCCGGACAGAGGATCGTCATGACATGATGATAAAATCTCATGCTTTAGAGATTCAGGAATTACTAGCAAGTGGAGATGCCATGTTGATCCAGAATTTTTTCTATAAAGGACATTTGACTTCAGTGTGTAGGTAGATGCCTGACGCTGTAATTTGGGAGAGGCGGTCGACCCAGGCTGCAACGTGTCAATGAGAGATCGAAGAAGAGGATCAGCTTTCTGCTTCTCTGCAACCTCAAGTGGAGACAACAAACAGGTGATGAGGTCGCCAAGTTCTTCGACTTTATGTTCCTCAGGCTGCCAGGCAGGGAAACAAGATAAAGTATCAGCATCATGGTGCAATTTGCCAGATTTATAACAGATGGTGTAATCAAACTTCTGCAACTCCAGCGAACGAGCCGTTAAATCTTTGAGATTAGTAAGGTAACACAAGGAATGGTGTTCCGAAACAATATGAACTTTGTATCCATTGACAAAATATCTAAAATGTGTCAACCCAAAAACAATGGCCAATAATTCCAATTCTGGAACACTATAGTTTTCTCACACTTGGTGAGTGTTTGAGACGCATACGTCATGGGTCAAAGGAGGCACCTCCTGCCGTTGAAGGAGAATACTAGCAACTCCAAGACCACTGGCATCAGTATGGAGTTCAGTGTAAGCCCCAGGAATGTAATGAGCTAATATTGGTGTTGAAGATAAAGCATCTTTTAACTGCTGAAAAGCCTGTTGTTAATCAGATCCCCAAGGAAAGTCCTGGTCTTTCCTAGTGAGCTGGGTTAACCAATGAGCAATTTGTGCATAATCTTTAACAAATTTTCTGTAGAAATAAACCTAGGATCTTACGGACATCCCGAACATTCTTGGGTGTGGGTAGCTTTTGGATGACTAACCTTATCGAGATCTGGAGAAAGACCATCTTTAGATACTTCAAAACCCAATAATTTAACTTTATTCATCCCAAAAAGACATTTTTCAGGCTTGAGCTTAAAATTATGTCACTCCAGTCTCTGAAAAGCAGCCTCCAGATTGTCGAACAGCTCCTGGAAAGATTTGGCAAAAACCAAAATGTCATCAAGATATGCCAGGGCCTTTTTGAAATTTAAGTCCCCTAGTAATTTATCAGCAATATAACTGAAAAAGCATGGAGCATTAGATAACCCAAAGCTAAGTCTTTCAAATTGATACTGCCCCTGATGAGTGACAAAACTTGTAAAGTGCTAAGAACTTTCTTCTAATGGTACCTGAAAATAAGCTGACAATAAATCCAAAGAATAAAACCAAGAGGCTTCATTAAGATAACTGAGCAAGTCATCAATAATGGGTAACGGAAAAGAAGACGTGACTGTTACACTATTTAACTTCCTGTAGTCAACACAAAATCTCATGGACCCATCTTTCTTTTTGACAAGTACAACAGGAGATGCCCAAGAAGACTGAGATTCAGTAATAATACCAGCATCCTGCATTTCTTGAACCTGTTGAGCAGTAATTGCTTTCTGTTTATGAGGAACCCTATAGGATCATTGTTTGATAGGAGTGGGGTCAGTGACCTGTATAGAAAATTCAGCAACATCAGTTGTCCCTAATTCTTGTGATGAGGCAGCAAATACATGAGAATAATTAAGCAAAAGCTGATGAAGCTGGTCAGACTGGCTACTGGAAAGTTTGTTATTGACATTAAAATTGAAATTAGGAGCTTTGAGTGTAGAGACATCCCTGGGAGAGAGAGAATTGCTCTGTACAAATGCAACATCTTGCACAGTAGCGAGAACAGTTTAGTAAATGAGGTTAGGCAGAAGTGTTATGCACAAGCAGAAACAGATCATCTTTGGATTCACAGACAATGGATGGAATAGCAATATGCTTTTTGTGCATAATGCTTTATGAAGGCTCCAACATAACAGCATGAGAGGGAGACTCAGAAAACTGTATTGAGACATTACAGACTGAAAAAGGAGGTATTCAGACATCACTTTTAACAAAAGCCTTAGCTGTAGATTTTTCACAGGGTTCGTCCAATAATGGGATTAAAGCTAGGTATGTCAGACAAAGGCAAAACATCCTTTTCTAAAATATCAACCTCACAAATAGCATCTCCTACTACAATAGTAACTGTGTTATGTGCATAATCAATGACAACTTCATGTTCACTTAAAAAAGTATTACCTAGAATGAAAGCATGTGCTAAATCTTTTACTACTAAAATATCTTCCAGGAAAGAAAAACCATTAATATGGAAAGATAAAACAGTGTAGTAAGGAGCATCTAACAACTTGTTTCCAGCTGTGCGCAGTAACATATCAACAGGTTCCAGTTTGGCAATGTCATGGGCATGGCAGGCATGGATGATGTTAACAGCGCTGCCTGTATCCAAAAGAATGTTAATTTGTTCTCCATTGATGAGTCCAGGGACCTGCAGAATATGGCTCAGAGGAAGAGAGGCACTGGCGACAGTAGGATGTTGCCCATCACTGCGAGGTGACCTGGGTGGCTGTGAGGCGTGGTGCTGCTCGTTTTTTGACTGAGGCACCTACTGCCAACAAAATCTTGCTGTGTGCCCTGGTTTGCCACACCTAAAACAAATCAGGGATTGGTGCCGATCTGGAGGTGGTGAATGTGGTTGCCATTTTCCTCTCTGTATGGAAGATGATAATCTGTTCCTCTCAGGATGAGATGATGTATTCATTGCATATAACTGGTTGGCCAACTGCTCCACTTTTGCAGCTAACTCGGTGACATCATTAGTAGGAGGGCCTGGAAGAGCACGCAAAGGTGAATGACCTGAAAGGAAAGGGTTAGTAGTCTCAGTTGGTAAAATCAGAGGTAAAATCAGAGGTAGAGGAGACGAAGCATGACCTGTAGGCTGTACCTGTGCAGTGACCAAGTGCTTTCTTTGTGTCATATAAAATTGTGCTTTATCCACCCACTTAAGAGCCTGTAAAAGATCATCTACAACAAGAGGGTTCATTGGGAGGATAATGTTTACATACTCTGGTTTCAGACCCTTTAGTATATTTCTTATTTGCTCAGTTTGAGTCATACTTGGATTAACCTGATCACATAAAGACAGTACATCATAAACATAGTGCAAAACAGGTTCAGAATCTAATTGAATTCTTTGTCGGAATTTGATTTCTAACAATTTATCTTGGTGAGCAACCTGAAAAGCTGTAATAAAAGAAGATTTTAAAAGAGCCCAATCATGAGAGGGATGCCTGTGACAAAATGTCTGAAACCATTGTATAGCAGTATCTTTAAGGTAGCAAGGTAAATTCTTCACCTTTTACAAATATGACCAGTTATTAGCAAAATCTGCTGTTTCAAAAACATTCAGAAAATCAGAAGGATTGTCCACTGCAGCATTAAAGAAAGGGGATACAACAGAAGGTCGATTAGCAGACACAGTACTCTAAACAACTGCTTGTACAAGTGTTATTAAATCATTATTGGTGGCCACCAGGATCGATGACCCAGGATTAGTAGAAGGCGTAGGAGGGTGGTCTTTCACAGGCATGTCTGAGGGTTGTCTGTTATTTCTCTTTGGCGTAGTGAAACTATATAGTACAGTATTAACACAGAAATGTAGGCAAAAAGAAAAATTAATTAGACACAGGCATGCAATCAAACTGGCTGTAAGAAAACATTTGTGAACATACACCATGTAAAAATATCATTGTATCAGAGACAAAAATAGGTATGAGCAAAATGCATAAATATCAATGCTGCAAGAGAAGTTGAGTTTGCACTTATAAAATAACACAGTTAAAAAAAAAAGTAAATTTCCATAGACAATGCCAGAAATTAGCAATAAATCAAATATGTAAGTCAATGGTACACGCAGGTGAGAATTAATCACTCAGTATTAAGCAGTATAGGCCAGTAACATTAACAGAAACAACTATGACAGTGGCAAAGAATTATAGTATCATATCACAGTGTAATGAAAGCAAAATAGTTATATTGTGAAGCCAAAAGCAAATAAGTTTAATGAGGCTAAATATGACCAAAATGTACACAATTTCAGTAGTAAAATTGTACACAAAGTAAGTGTATGCCAAAATTAGTAATGTGATGCGGAAAATTATTACAAAAAAAATCAAATGCACTGTAATGAACCAAATCAAAATAGCAAGGTAAATAACAAAGAAATTTTCCTAGTATTTAGCATAAACTAGCCATGCCTGTGCTAAAAGCATACAAAAATGAAGCTGATAGTATCTGAAATGTAAAACAGTAAACACATTGACTGTAAAGAAAAGAAAATTCAATCAGAGCACTGGTCAGAAATGTTAGGTTATACAACACATCTGTAATGCACTACAGTGACAAAATTTGTCTTAAGAAAGCAAGATTCACAACCCTCAATAATTTCACTAGCACAAGTTATTAGCAGAGGCATAAGATATAGTAGCAAGGTGGCATAGCACACATAAAAATGTCAATATCATGAGGCAATACTAGGGTGGCCTGAAAAGTTTCCGACCTGAACATGAAGATGGCAGCACTCGTAAATAAAAGCTAGTGAATTTCGTTGTTCATCTGTTGACAGTTACTCTCCGAAGTTTCAGCCATTTTGGACGCTCAGTTGTTATGTAACAGTCGTTGTGAGTGAGGTGATATGAGTGTTTTTATGAAAATGGACAAAATCGAGTATCGAACTGTCATTAAATATTTGTTTTTGAAAGGCAATATGCCTATGCAAATAAAAGATGAGTTGGATTCTGTGTATGGGGACTCTGCACCATCATTTACCACGGTGAAATTTTGGGCAGCTGAATTTAAACATGGCCGTAAGAGCTTGGGAGACGATGAATGTTCGGGACGTCCAAAAACTGCAACTACCGAGACGAAAACATCGCCAAAGTTCACCAAATGGTGCTAGACGACCGCTGAATTAAAGTGAGAGAGATAGCAGAGGTTATGAACATGTCAAAAGAATGTGTTTGTCACATATTAAATCAATATTTAGACATGAGAAAGCTGTCTGCGCATTGGGTGGTGCGTTTGCTCACGTTAGACCAAAAACGTGTTCGAATGAACATTTCCAACACTGTTGGCGCAGTTTTGGCGCCGATTAATTACTGTAGATGAAACTTGGATACACCATTATACGCCTGAAACAAAAATACAGTCCAAACAGTGGACTGCAAAGGGGGAACTGGCTCCAAATAAAGCAAAAACTGTTTTTTCGGCTGGGAAAGTGATGGCGACTGTTTTTTTGGGATAGTCATGGAGTTATTTTAATCGATTATCTTCAAAAAGGAAAAACCATTACAGGAGCATACTACGCATCATTACTTGACAAGCTGAAGGCAGAACTTGCGGAAAAACGGCCACATTTGCAGAAAAAGAAAATCCTGTTTCACCAAGACAATGCACCGTCTCACACCTCAGCGGTTGCAATGGCAAAAATCCACGAATTATGGTTTGAACTGCTTGACCATCTGGCTTACTCACCAGATCTAGCCCCAAGCGACTTCTTTTTGTTCCCTCATCTGAAAATTGCGCTCAGAGGACAGAGATTTTCGTCAAATGAAGAGGCAATCACCTTTGTGAACAATTATTTCGCAGAGAAAAATGCCGAGTACAATTTGGACGGGATACAGAGATGGGAGCATCGCTGGGAGAAGTGTGTAGAGTTACAAGGAGACTATGTTGAAAAATAAAAAAAAAATTCTGAAAAAATGTCTTGTATCTTTATTAGATCGGAAACTTTTCAGACCACCCTCGTAGTCACATTTGAAAGATTAATGTAGTTGTATCAGGCATACAAAATTTAGAAATTTCACAGAAATACCAGAGACACTACTCACATACAGAATATATTCATCAAATAATAGGTCACTAACTCACTGTCGTGGGCGCTTGAAACAGAGCTACTAAATGAAAGTTAATTAAAAAATGAAAAACAAAACAGGCAAAACTGAGGTTGACTGGTGACAGTACCGTACACAAAAAAAAACTCGTACCCACTACGAGAGTGGTCCTCAAATCTAAAGAAACAATTAAGCAGTGGAGGCTTTGTAAAGATATGCAATGAGATCACACATCTGACAAGAGTTGAAATACACACAGACACACACACTCATACACACAGCAAACAACGTGGGGACAGGGAAAGGCATAAAAAAAGGAAGGGGAAACAGTGGAGAGAAGGAGAAAGGAAGAGAGACAAAAAAATTACATAGCCATTACATAAAAAAAATGAAATCTACTAAATGTGAAAAATTTTCAGGATCGAAATAGAGGGTGAAAAAAAAAATTGCTACGCCAAAGAAATAATTGCCACGCCACACTTTGAAATAATTTAGAATTTCCGGTGTAACGGTCAGTTACTCTGCCAAACTGTGCTGCCTACACATGGTACGCCATCCCTTAAAAAGAAATCGTATCACATTGCTGCAATCCTACATGAAAAGAAAACTCACTATACAAATTCAGATGGACAAATAAACCCTTCAGACACTCACATATAAAAAACTTACCTCAAATCATAAATATAACCACCACATGCACACACAACAAATTTAACACTCACGCGCTACAATGCAATTTTCTCTTCACAGCGATGTGATCACAAATATTATTTCATACCCAGCGACAAACCACCAAAAATGTTACACATCGGGTTGATGCCAAAGGGTTTTGCAGCTAAAATAATAAATTTAGTTACCCCGGCATAAACATGGGGGAGCATAGCTGCAGAAGCAAACAAGAGGACCAGGAACTTGCTGCACAAATTTAAAGAAGGCGTGAGATATTCATAACAAAAATACACTTAGATTCACATTACCTGTGGTTTATTAAAATTGATATGGTGACACTACATCTTTCACAACAGATTACAGGCAAACATTGGAGGGAGATGCTCCACACACATGGTCCATGCACTCTACATACAACCACTCACCCTGAAGAGACACACTCAACTGATGCCACCAAAACAACGAGGCTAGTCCCTCTACTTGCCCTCACCCCCCCCCTGATTAGGAGGTGGGGAGGGAAATGCCATGCCGGACAAGAATTCAAAATCACAAACGAAATAATTAGTTCAACAATGTGTCCGACGAAACAATGCACACACATATGCTACATCATCCTGTTCATTCTTTGTTCACTCAGATCTCATGCTCTGTATGTATGTAGTTTATTGTACACATTTCAGGTCATAAATTACAAATTTTGTTACATTTATTTATCATACTTCTACTTTAATATGCACATGCCTGGTACCTTACTTTGTATTGCACGGCCAGTATAGCTCCCTGGCCTTCAGCACTACTGTGCAACATTTACTTATCTTTGCCAAAGCCTCATTACAATTTATTTTATCTTACCTCCCCTCCCTATCCCTCCCTCTTCTTCTCTTAGACTTTCCTCATTCCATTTCTCTTTCATTTTTATTAAAAAGTCCCCTACTTTCCTATGTCTTTCTTCCTGCTTGCTTGTTAACATTTTCAATGCAACTAAACCATCCCCCATATTATTCCATTTCTTGTCCCAGATTTTCTCTCTCCATTTTTTTAAATCCTCACATTCAGTTAGATAATGTTCTACACTTTCCTCACCATCACAAAGTTCACATATTCCTTTATCATTACCTCTTAAGCCACTTAAGAATATCGTTCCCATTCTCATCCAAGCTAACCCTTCTTTTTCTCTTTTATTACACTGCTATATATATATCTACCCTATTCCTTTTTTATTTTCCTGAAAAATTTCAAAGATTTTTTGTTTTCTATACTTCTCCATGTCTTCTTCCTTTCAATGTCCTCCACCCTTTCCCTCACTTGAATCCAAAAACCTGGACTGTTCCTTTTCCTTTGTAACCATTTATCTTTCATTCTTATTTCTTCCAATGCTTTCTTCAACTCTGCTCCCCAACTGTTCTCATTTTTTTATACTCTCTTGTACCATACAACTTCTTAATATATCTCCTCCTTTGCTTGTCAAGCATTTATACCAAAATTTTGCCATTCTCTCTAGCACTATACCTTGCCTTCTTGTCTTTCTTAATTCTATTAAAGCGAGTTCCCCCAGAGCCGATCGTGGCAATCCTAATAGTTCATTACAAAATAACTTGTAACTGTGATCCACCTCATATTTCTGCTCCATACAACATTCTTGCTTCCACCATAGCCGCATATACTCTACAACCATTTTGTAGACATTTCCAATTTAAATTTATTGTTTTTACATTTATCATAACCACTTTGCTTTTTGCCGCTATTTTTCTATTGTGAGCCTCCCAATTTCCATTACTACTTAGTCGTACTCCTAAGTAATCAAATTCCTAGACCACTTTCAGTTTTTTCCCACTCAAGTTCCATTGCTCATCTTTCCTTAATTTCATACCTTTTTTTAAAAACCATAATTTTGGGTTTATTTATATTTACATTTATTCCACATTTCTCACAGAATTTTTGTATTTCATTTATTGCTTTCTGTGAACCTATCACTGTTATGGCTCCTACCATTACATCATCTGCATATAACAGTCTTGGTATGTCTTTGTTTGCTACAGCTGGTCAGTGCCAATTGTTTCTACCTATTCTTTCAATTATGTCATCTATAAAAAAGTTAAATAGAATGGGACTTAATTTATATCCTTGTCTTAAACCTAACTCTTGTTCTGTTATCCCTATTCCTCCTATCCACACACAAAACTTTACTTCTTTGTATCAGACCTCATGCTAGATCCATGTTCCTTAAGTAGAGCCTGTTAGTTTCTTATTCATTGATTCTTATGCAACTTCTGGATTTTAAAGTGAAAGTTACACTCAGCTGTTATTGTAAAGTTATGCAGTGGCCAGCAGGAGCTCAGGATTTATCGCCATGGATGATTCCTATACTTTTTTGTGGATCCCGTGTATACGTGAAAACAATAATATACATAATTATTGAAATTCTGATTCTGAAGGAGGTGCAGATAATAGTAGCAATTCAGATGTGGATATATTCTCATAAATTCTTGGTTTTTTACTCTTTGGTGTATTATCACACGTGTTGTTTTGTTGTAATACAAAAAATGTTGCATAAAAGCTTATTGCATACAGTATTACAGCTTCATTTGGTTTAAATGATGCTGAAACACAGTATTAGGGTTGTAATAATATACAAATTGCATTTGAGTGAATTGTCTCAGAGTGATATCCACCCTGGTAATACCTGTGCTTGAAAGATGAGGTGAATATTGCTCATGCACAAATTATGCATAAATGCATCATAAATACTCTGTATATACTTGTAAATCCTGTATATTTTTTCTTTGTTGTGTTAAATCACTACTATTACAATATTTACTTACATAAGTTTATAAAAATTCAAGCTATTTCAAAGGTTCTCTGTATACACTGGGCAAAGTTTTATAGCAAGAAAGCAAATTTTTCAAAAGCTTTAAAAGTGTTATTTTCATAATCCCCAAAAATTTAATTATATCAGAAGATTATACAAGAGACAGGTATTTTAGGCAAGTTACTATTATGGAAGCTCAATATTTTTCTAAAAATATTGCAAAAGGGTCTAAAGATGGTTAGTATGCAGTGAAAAGATGAGTATGATAGCCTCAGTGTGGAAAGTGTTAAATATGCAAGCAAGGAAACTGTTTTCCTTTAAACATTGCTATTTCGTAATATATGAAAAAGAAGCTAAAAACAGTGATGTGTTTTTGAATTTACTTAAGGTGAGTCGGAATTAGTTATACTAACATCATTTAAGCTTACTTACTAAACATGTTTCAGGAAACGGTTTGTTCCCATCCTCAGAAGGTGTCCGACTGGTCTGTGTTGTTGGTGTTTCTGTTGTGTTGATTGTCTATTGTGGTGGCATTTTGTGATGCTGAAATGTACTTCCAGAAGGGACTTGGTGGCAGAAAATCAAAATCCATTAGCTGTGGGCTGTGTTTCAAAGTGAAAATCTTCTCCCATGTGTCTAATTCTGTTGCATTTTGGCCAGTTTGATTAGTGTAATGTTCAGTTTGATGTTGTGATTGGTTGTCCAGAAATGGTGAGAGACTGCAAATTTGTCCATTTGTTTGTATTTTATGCACCTCATATGCTCCTTTAGCCTATTTTCCAGGTTTCTTTTTGTCTTGCCCATATATACCTTATTACAATCAGATCAGTTGATTTTGTAGATTCCAGTTTCTTTGTTTTGTGGTATGGGGTCTTTTAATCTATTGCAAAGTAACTTCTCTATGCTAAATTTGTTCTGTGGGGCTAAGCTGATGTTATGTTTCATGAAAATCTTCTTAAATTTGTAATATGTTCTTGGATGATATGTAAGTTTCTTGAACTTTTAACTGTTGTTCTTCCTGGATGAGATTTGTTATTGCTTTGATGTGTTTCTTTCATTTGAATTTTGCAATTGTTTTGTCGATTGTTTGTTGAACCCATTCTTTTTAGCTTTGTTTACTATGTGCTGATATTCCAGTTGATATTCTTGTTTATTCAAGGTGGTGTATACCAGTCTGTGTGTTAAGCTCTTTAGTGCTGTATGCTTATGTGTTATTGGATTGAAACTATTGTTCTTTATGTAATTATCAGAGTTTGAAGGTTTGCTGTATATGCCAAAGGTAAGGGTTTTTTGTTCACGGATTATTTTTAGGTCTAAGAAAGGTAGCATGCCTTCTTTTTCCACTTCCATTGTGAATTTTATTGATCGGTTTTGTAAGTTGAGTAAGCTTATGGAGTTTTGTTAGGGACTACAGTGAAGATGCCGTCTATGTATCTGTGCCAAACTTTAAAAATGTATGGGAAGGAAGTTATTATGTGTGTTTCCAAGTAACTCGTAAATAAATCTGCCAAGAATGGTGAAAGTGGGTTACCCATGGTTAGACCTGTTGGTTGTTGGTAGAACTTGTTGTTGAAACTAAAACAGCTTTGTGTGATGCATAATTTGGTGAGTTAATGGAAATCTTCTATTTCATCTTCAGGGATGTTAGTCTGTTGGAGCCATTTCTTTAACTGAAGTAGGCGTTGATCTGTAGGGATGCTTGGAAATAATGCAGGGACATCAAAAGAAACCAGTCTGTTTTCTGGTTCGAGTTCAAAGAATTTTATCTTATTTATTAGTTTGGAATTCCTTATGCATAGGCTGTTGAATTTTGGCAGTGAACAGAATTTTTGCACAAACCATTTTGCCAGTTTGTTGGTGGGGGAATCAATATTGTTGACTGTCGATCTCATCTTGTTTCCGGGTTTATGTATTTTTGGTAAAGCGTACATTCTTGGTAAGGTCTGGTTTGAATCGATTTTTCTGTGTTAAAATTTGGATTTCTTGGATTGTTTGATTGAAGGTATTAAGTATGTTTTTAGTGGATCTTCTTGAATTTCTGTGTACTGTTCTTGTTGTAGCATATTTTCCACTCTAGCAATATAATCATCTTTTTGAAGTCTAACTAGTTTGTTCCCTTTGTCAGGTTTTATGTACACTACCGGTTTTAACTTTAATGATTTAATTGTGTGTTTGACTGGAAAGTTGTTATGGTTGTCTGCTTGTATCTCTTCAAGAATCATTTCACATTCTTTCTTAATCAAGGTTTTACTATTTTCATCCAATTATTAGTAGCAATCTCAGTGTCTGCGACTATTTCATCTGTTTTCGTATAGCCTACACACGTTTTGAGGCCAAGGTTTAGCACTGATAGTTCTGTTTTTGTAAAAGTTTCGACCTGAAACTTAAGTGAGTAAACTTAAGTGCTGTTAGCGTAACTAATTCCAACTCATCTTAAGTAAATTGCTATTTCTTTCAAACTGAATACTTCACACCTCTTCCTAGGTCGATCAACATTTTCCTTTAGGATGGTATTCAAAGGCAAGTTTTGGAATTCTGTTGTTGTCCATCATTTGTCGTTCCTCCAATTTATCCTATTTTGGGAAATTTTATAATTTAATGAAAATATATTTAGCTGCTGCCTTATTTCATTACATTTTCTGTCCTTTTAGTTAGTGTCCTCTCACCAATCTAAAGAACCTCATTTCAGATGATTGTATTTTGTTTAGCTTCTTTGTTGTCATCATAAACTCCATTCAGATTTTCTTCTTCTAAGGCTTATGAGTAAATTGTAGCTTTTGTGTGGATGAGTTACCAGCCCTTCGCACAACCTCAACCTGGAGGGTCACGGATTTGTTATCAGGGTTACTTTCCCCAAGAGCAGTTTCCATTTTAAACACTTTGAGGAATATTCTCAATGATTTCTCGCAGCTTCCAAGTGACAGATCTATTTCTTTTCACAGTTGGTTTAAACTTGTTCAAGGGAATTTCTTATTGTGTTTCTTTGGGATTTGGTCTCTCCATTTCAATTTGGCATGTAAGAAATAATTCCAATTTTGCGAAAATGAACAATACACCTATCAAAAATTAAAATATAGATATAAAATATAGAATTACCACAAAAATACAGTGCCATGTGTAGAACATAATGTTATAAAGTAATAAAAAATTATTTTCCGGCAACAAAGTAGTGTAAAAACAATAACAATTATCATTTACCTTTGCTCCAAAGATTTTCAAAGAACCTCTTAGAATTCTGAGTACCTGACCAGAAATTCATTAATGGACCAGCATGTATTTACTAATAGGTCCCCACAATCAGCATGGCAGTTCAAAAGTGGCATTTCAACTTAAAGGCATAGTGTTCTGTAGACAACTGCAATCTAAAGTAACTTTTCACTCATCTAACCTTCCTCCTGCACATTGCATTGGTGATTCTGTATATTTGAAAGTGGGTTCAATGGAATCATAATTGAAAGTGAAGGTCGTGTACTGTATCTCTGCTTGGGCACTGTATGAATGATAGTGACTTTGAATGATTGGTAAATTATTTTAGCAGTTGGTATAAAAATTATTGTAACCAACTTGGAGCAAGCAAGAATATGCAAAGAAAAAAATAAAAGCTGTATAGAAGTAATACTTTAAATATTTTAACTGAGCATGGGTTGCAAAGTGTTCCTGAGATTTAATATGTCTAGAAATGTTTTCTATTGGTGATGTGCCTAATCTCCATGGCCTAGGGATATGATGTCAACCTTTCAACCTGAAGGGCCCAAGTTTGAATCTCAGTTGGGGTAAATTGCCGGAATAAGGCTTTTTCCATGGTTTTCCCTTAATCCTTAAAAGACAAGTTCTTAACTCTAAAATCAGTGGACTTCAGGCTCAATATACAATAGATTGTGATTATTTAAGCTATTTGGGACAGACACTACCTCAGATATGGAAATACTCAATAATACGGAGATACAGAGATAATGTGCCAATAGGTTATAAATGCTGAAAAAATGCTTAAAGCTGTATAGAATTGTTTATTACAACATAAAATCTTAAAATTTGCATTGAATATTAGTTTAATTAAAAGATAAACAAATCATAATATTAAACGAGATTAGTTTTTAAAAAAGTCATGTATAGCTTTTTGGGCTAGCCTCTAAAGATGGGTCTCCACTGTCTCAAAAATCAACATGCAACACTCAATGCTAAACATACACAACTTTAAAAACATGTAATGCGAAACATGTTGAGTCATACGTGTAGTTGGAATTCCCATCGGCATTCCGTCTCCACTGCATTAATAAGTGAGGCAAAGTGTAAACATGTTGCATTTGTTAATATCAATAATCATATTGTAGCGGTTCCCTGTCATAGGTAGGTGGTTCTTACCTTGCGTCATCCTCGTCGCTACTTCGTGGGGAGTTGTCTTCAGGAATAGATTTCACCAATGTCAGCAGGAAGCACATCGTCATATCTCAGGGTCATCTGTTGGCGAATCGATCTGAAATTCCCTACTGTGATTATGTCAGTGTAGGATACGGGAGTGGTGACACCAGGATATTGAAGCACTGTTTACACTGTTCGCACTCTGGTGATCTTTATGCTGGAAATCCTGCAAGATTCTCTTGTATTCCCTAACACATGTGATTCTTTTAACACTGTCTTCCCACTATTGCCTCTTGGTCCACTAAAGTTTTCTCTGGTTAGTTATTTAATACCTTGGTGCTCTATCACCATTCTTTAGATTCGCACAAACTTGAAGTAGGCGCTTGAAAAATATTAACTCGTTTATAAGCTTGTATAAAAATTATCTCAACAAATACCATTAGCACATTGACAAATATTCCACATATATCACTTTATGATTACATAATTGCGTGGCACTTAGCAAATTTCGGAACTTAGTATCCTTTTCTAACTCAGAGTACTACATGTTCACTTAATAAAGAATCATGACAGACTGTGTGAACTCCATGTTTATGTTTACATATATCAGCTTACTACTTGCCTCCAGATTTTTGTACATGCAACCATGTCTTCCTCCCTTCTCATTGGCTCTTAACAATTACTCTGTATCTTTATTGGCTCTCTGATTAAAATTCAAAGCTTAAATGGTAAGAAAAGTCTGTTGCCTACCGCACCTACTTTCTCTTAAAACTAGGTTCTTCCCCTCGAAGTACAAAGAAATGTTGGGTTTTTATGGCCCCATGCTCATAAAAATACAATAAACGTTTTAAAGCGAAACTGCTCTGTTTCACCTAAATCTTGCAGACTTTCCTATGCAATTATGCCTTTATTTATTGGACAACATTAATGTAACTTAAAACATATACACACTTTTTGATGGGCTCTTGATTGATGTAGTTTTTAATCCAATTACTTTAAGATTGTAGAAAATTATCAGATTGTATGGTAATTAATCTTTAATAATCCGTAAACTATAATTATTTAAGAATTCCTTTTTGTGTAAGTGTAATCAGGCAGAAATATTGCTACAACATGGATTCTGATTATGTATGAAGATTTAGTCATAATTACAATGTGTGCTTGGTGAAAGAGGTGCAAGAATAAAAGAAGAAAGTTATTGTATGCCCTTTTCTAAGCAATAGAAACAATGTAAATAGCATCTTGCCTGAACTGAAAGTTGAGGGTGAATTCAGCTTCAAGAATTTTCTAAGAATGTCAAAAGAGGATTTCAGTTTGTTGCTGTCCATGATTTCACCAGCAACTGCAAAACATGAGACAAATTTCAGAGCAGCTATATTAGCTGAACTGAGATTAGACTTAACCTCTTTCTTTTCTTTTTTTTTTTTTTCTGTCATCCAAAATACGGGCACGCTCACATGAACACACTCTTTTCTTGATTTTATTTCCATAGTCTTTTAGGGCTGTATCCCAGATGACGGGTCTTGCATGAATCTCATTAATTAACTGTATTGTGTTTACTTTTGCCCACTCCATTTTTCTTGCTAGTAAGCAATGAATAATATGCATTAATGCATGGGCCAGTTGTCTGTATCATATATGGCTGAAGTTAGTTGGGTCTGCATGAAGTGAACCAAATACATATCACACTCAAGATGTTTACCACTGCAGTAGAAAACAGTTCTGTTTAGCTAAGACATGTTGAAATAGAATGTTATACAAGATTTGGTCAGTGGAGACACTCGTTTACCACCAACATGTTGAGCTCAGCGTATTGAAACAATATGTTTGTTGATTGCTGAGGCAGTGGGGACCTGCTTTAAGGGAGCCAGTTACATTGGCACAAGCTAAAATGGCCACGGTTTCCCTACTATTTTTAAACCTAGGAGAGTGAGTGTGTGTTATTTTTTCTTTGTTGTTTCTTTATTATTCTTCTTTTCCAATTTACTGCCAAAGTTAGCATTCTGAAGTTCAGGCCAGTCTCATCACAGTTGAAGATTTGGTCTAATGTCAGTCTGTTATGCAAAATATTATTTCATTTTTAATTGAAATTCAGCAATGTTAGATGAATTAGCTGACAATTTTTCCTCAAGAATGTTGAGCTGTCTTAATGCTGTATTTTTTTTTTTCAACTGTTTGCCCATACATCACTCACAATAAAACCTCTGCCATTCTTAAACTATATTTTCATATTCTATTGCCTTATGATGCAGAAATGTAAATAATGATTGTAATATGAATATGCATTTTTATGTGACATTGATTTCAGATGTTTATTAATTGTAATTATTATTGGGAAATAAGTTTATACGGCTTTACTGAAACTGTCAATAATAGCGCAATAATGCAGCGAGGGGGGTGAGCTGTTTATCATTATTGGAAACAAGGAAGTTACGTAATGTTGGCGCGTTTTCGGTAGAAACTTCTGGAATATTTTCTCCCTAAAAGCAATATGTATTCGTGGTTTTCATTGGATATTAAAATAGACGCTAATGTTGGCGCGTTTTCTTAGCCAATAGCAGCTCAGTTATAATCTTTAGGCGTATCTTGATGCAGGCGTATAAATAGGGTAGGTTTGAGGTAGCTTGTGTGCAGTTCATCAAAATTCTTAGTGCAATACACGTCGTCTTAAGTTCGTCAGTTCGTCAAAATATTTGTATGAGATACGTCGGCTATAGATTCACAAGTTACGAAAATCTAAAGTATTATAAAGTTAATTATACACAAAGTTGAAGTACGTGAATTAAAAGTGATCAGTAAGAAGTATTATAACAGTTTCAGTTTGGCGAGTATCTAGATCAATATGTAAATGTGATAGTGAACGTGTTCGACAATAAAAATTATAAAACAAATTTCTTCATCAGTGTAATTTTTGGATAAAAGATTCCTTTCCGTTTCACAACCTGTATTGAGACACATGTTCGACCCAAGATAAGATAATTGCTAGCCGGAGGACATTTGAAATGAATTATTTCAAAAACTGATACTAAGAACCGCAAATTGCTAACGCCAGATGGAGCTACAAACCAAACAAATGAATGACGTCACAAGATGGCTTCAACACTGATGTAAACAAACATTTGCAAGTACATCGCAAATTGGCTCCCATACGTGGGGCAGTTAAAAGTATGTAACCAAACAAAACAAAAGCAGCACAATATAAGATCTACAAGTTTGAATAATTTACGTAAAAAAATATTACGTAAGCACTATCCGTTACAAATTGGCACCCAGAATGTGGGGCACGATAACCAGGAAAGGAACACGATGACCAGGAAAGAAGCATAGTGACCAGGAAAGGAACACGATGACCAGGAAAGGATCAGCATAACCAGGAAGGAGCAGAGTGACTAGGAAAGGAACCAGGACGTGGAACGAATGCAGCAGTGAAATGATCTACAAGACGCAGATTCCAGAAACAACAGGGAAATTCAAACTACAGGACAACAAAACGACGAAGATTCATCGAAGCGACATACAAATCTAGGAGAAAGGGGCAGGAAGCTGGACATCAAAGTAACAGCAACAGACAGCATCACAAAGGTCAGAGTATTGTAATTTTTTTTAGAAAACAAAATTGTAACCTACAAATGTACCTTAGGAGCGGTAGGATAAAGAAAACAATGGCTACTAATAATACAGAAGAAATAATTATGGAGGGAGATAATGTAACAGTTAGCTGTAATTCAATACAGGTTACAGAAAACAGCCCAGACTTTTTAGGATTTGAGGGTGAAAATGTTAGTACAGAAAGTCAGAATAGAATAGCAGGAAATGTTAATTTTGATGTTAGTATGATGATGGAAATGCTAAGAAATATGAATGAGAATATGGAAAAGAATAAGAGGGAATTGAGGGAAGATCTTAGTAAGAAAATAGATCAAAACAGGGAAGATAGTAGTAAGAATATTGAGAAATTAGAACAAAAATTAACTCAGAGTAATGAGAAATTAGAACAAAAACTAACTCAGAAAATGGAAATGAATAATAAAGAATTGAGGGAAGATATTAGTAAGAGTATTACAGATCAATTAAGGGAAGATATGCAAAAGAATAATAGGGAATTGAGGGAAGATATTGGTAAGAGCTTAGAACAAAACAGGGAAGAGATTGAAAAGAAATTCATGGAGCTAGATAGTAGTATGATTAAAATGAAAAATGAAAATCAAGAAATGATAGCAAATGAAATAGGTGAAGTTTCAAAGAAAATGTTGGACATGAGCAGGGAAATATCTAACCAAAGAAATGAGGTTAATAATAAAATAGAGCATGTTGATGTAAAATGTACAGAGCTAGGTAGCCGAATGAGTAGCATTTCAAGTGAGTTAAGAGAAATGATTGAGGCTACAAATGCAGATTTAATACAGGTGCAAGTTAATTTCAGAGGGGAAATATCTGAAATTCAGAAGGAGTCAGAAACACAGAGAAATAAATTGTCTGATGAAGTTAAAGATTTGTCTAAAGATTTGAATCAAAAGCTAACTTCTGAAATTAACAAACACCAAACTGTTCAAAATGAGAATAATAAAAAATTGGAACAGACAATAGAAAATCTGCAAGGTACTGTAAATAGATTAGAATTGAATTCAAGGGCAAATATATGTGATGTGAATGTATCAGATGTACAACATAATGATAGAGGTAGTTCCTCAGGTATGACAATGTGAGTGATGCGGCAGCTTCATCTATAGCTAATGCTGAAACTCAGAGTGCACAAGTAACACTAGAGAATTTAAATATGAGAGTAGGGAATTTGCAAAATTACAATCATATCTTAAGTGATTTTCCACTTCCAAAATTTAATGAAAACTCCAGTCCAGTACAGTTCATTGCAGAATTATCAGAGTATTTTCAAATTAAAAAGATACCTGAAGCATTGAAAATGATAGTTGTCAAAAGATGTTTGGACCAGAAAACTTTAGATTGGTTACAAATGGTATCAGGGGGTGAAATTTCATATGAATCCTTTAAGAGGTTATTCATGAACAGATTTTGGAATGTTACGGTACAGCACAGAATTCGAGCAATGCTTAGTCATGGTCAATTTAATCCACGAGAGGGAATATCAATGACTGATTACTTACTGAAACATGCAAGTCAGGTTAGAAACTTGTCACCTCCAATCAGTGAGGAAGATTTTGTGAGTTTGCTCGCAAGGCATTATCCTATAAGGATACGAAATTACTTATTAATTGCAAAACCACGTAGCATCTATGAGATGACAGAATTAATAACAGCTTTGGAACAACAGGAAGAAGATATATCTCGGGAGTGGGAGCATAGATTTTTAGATGTGCGAGATAGAAGAAATTACCAAGGTAGTTATCAGCAAAGTAGAGGACAAGACAGGCGTCATGAAAATAATACCAGACAACGGTATCAATCATACGTTCCACAATTTGAAAGATCGAGGATAGATAGGAGACCAGGTCGACAGGAACAAATAAATTATGTCAGAACAGAAAGATTGCCTGAAAGAGGGCAAAATTATGGAAGGCGGTACATTAGACAAAGGGGAAATTTCACTCACTGGAGGGAAAACAATAACTGGGAAAGATCTGAGGAACGGCAAGAAAATTACGTGCCAAGGGGACATAATGTCAGAAATCGAGGATTTCGAACTCGAGGAAGGGGAACTCAAAACAATGGTAGCGACAATGAGATAGATTTAGCGCCTGTTAGGAATGGCAGTCCCGTACGTGAACAGGGAAATAACCAGGAAAACTGTTAACAGACTCCTGTGTAGTAGGTTCTCAGGACGTCTTTAATAATTCAGTATCCATTACCAATACAAATAATATGCCTACACATACATCCTGTAATAAGATTACAGCAACAAAAGATAAGGGAGAAAATTTTGAGTCACCTCATGTTAGGATGGAAATTGCGAAGAAAGAGATCATTGCAACTATAGATTCTGGTTCGTCAGCTTCAATTTGCTCACAGAAATTTTACATAAATTTGATTAATGAAGGTAACAAAATTATGGCTCTTCCCACTAGTAATTTAGTTTGTCGTGTTGCAATCGGAAGAACGACACAGGTCATAAAAACACAAGCTCTACTTAATATACTTATCGGCGGAGAGAATTTTGAGGTTATGTTTCTAATTGTAAACCATCTGATTTGTGACATAATTATAGGATGTGACTTCCTACATGAATATGAAGCATGTATAGATTTTAAACATGAAGAGTTAAAAATAACAAAAGAAGATAGAGAAATAAGGGTACCATTTATAAAAGATAAAGTTTCTGTAATCGAGATGACAAAGGATGAGAAAAATATTTGTGACCAAGAGTTTTTTGTGCAAATAACAGAAACTGATAGAAATAGTCAGATAAAGCAGGTAGTCACAGAATATGAAGGGAATACCACGCCATATTTTCAACAGTTAGCAGAAATGCCAGAAAAATTAGAGGAATTTACAATCCAAACAAAAGACGACCATGTGAGCGAGACAAACAACAGCTGGAAAGAGAAGAGAAATGAGGAAATAATACACAAGTGTGAAGAAGCTTATAATATTACGATAATGCAAAAACAAATCCTTCATGATGTTTTGATGAACAATAGTTCAGTATTTAGTAATGTCCCAGGCAGATGTAATGTATATCAGCATACATTTCAAGTAGAAGACGTACCACCATATAGGCACAAGTATGACAATTTACCTATAAGTCTTCGAGACAAAGCTAGACAATTAATAAATAGCATGTTAGAAAATGGGATTATTGAGCAAAGTAATTCTCAGTATATAAATTCAATCTGCTGGAGTATTAAACGAGATGGTAGTTTGAGATTAACTTTAGACGGTAGATATGTCAACAAGTATATGAAACCAGATCATTTTCAAAGTGAGGGAATTGAACAACTAATTACAAAACTTTCAAGAGGGAGATTTCTGACATCCATTGACCTCACTGCATCATATTGGCAAGTGGAATTAGATCCACAAGTGCGTGATTACACTTCATTTCAGTACTCAGGGATCCAGTATCGTTTTTGTGTAAATCCTTTTGGTTTAAAAAACTCAGGAAGTGGATTTTTGAAAGCCATTAACAGTATCTTTGGAAATTCTGCAGATGACTTTTTAATAAAGTATATTGACGACTTCCTAATCATTAGTCAAACATTTGAAGAACACATGAATAATGTCCATTATGTGTTAAATAAACTACAACAACATGGTATGACTGTGAACATACTAAAATCAAAATTTTGTGTCAAGGAAATAAATTTTCTGGGTTATGTAGTGGATGAACGAGGTATAAGACCTGATCAGAAAAGAATAGAAGCAATAATGAAAATTCCGCCACCCAGGAACGTAAAACAAATTAGACGTCTCTTAGGGGTATTGAACTTTCAGAGTAAGTTCGTACCAAGATATTCGGCTGAAATAGAACCACTGCGGCAGCTACTCCGAAAGAACAATAAGTGGAAATGGACAGAGGATCATCAAAAATGTTTTGAGAAAGTAAAGGAACTCTTTGCTAAGTCCATATTACTCGAGAGGCCCAGAGAAGATTTGGAATATGAGATTTATGTCGACGCATCAATGCAAGGATACGCCGGAATTTTAGGGCAGCGAGACATCAATAATGACTTTCACGTCATTAGTACAGCTTCTAGAGGACTTACAAATATTGAGCGAAATTCTTCAGTGACTCAGTTAGAAATTGGAGCACTATATTTCTCATTAATTCATTTTAAAACCTATATTTATCAGCAAAAGGTGAAAGTATATTCAGACCACATCAGCTTAACTTTCATACAACGGTGTAGATTATGTAGTGGAAAACTTGCTAGATACATTCATGCAATATCTGCATTCGATATTGAGATTATACACATTCCTGGCAAAAATAATACCTTCAGTGATTTGCTATCAAGATTAA
The DNA here is from genome assembly GCA_030765065.1 of Deroplatys truncata. Classification (NCBI taxonomy): domain Eukaryota; kingdom Metazoa; phylum Arthropoda; class Insecta; order Mantodea; family Mantidae; genus Deroplatys; species Deroplatys truncata. Next base: position 377,533,623 of record CM060990.1, read on the forward strand.
ACTACAACCCACAAATTCCCGAAAATATTGAAAGGCCTAGAAATGAAGTCAAAATATTGACAATTGAAATTCCTTTAAGCAAAGAAATGATGAGAAAATTGAAAAATATGGGGGAAATTCAAAATGAGGACGCAAAATTATTTGAACGTAAAGAAAATGCACCATTAATTGAGGAGGCAAAGAAAGAAATTATAGCAATTCGAGATGGGACATTATACAAGAAGCATGGAAAAGAAATGCCTAGTTGGAAGGTAATGGTTCCGAAAAGCATGGAAAAGGAACTAATTAAGAATTTTCACGAAGGGTTAGCACACTCAGGGACGGACCGGACAACTTCTATGATTTTAAAGAATTTATACATATCCAAATTGCGTCAGAAAGTTCGGAAATTTATATCGTGCTGCAACCTGTGTCAGAAGGCAAAGCAAATAAATGCAGCATATGCATTTGAAACTAATTCGGTTATAAGGGATAAGCCGAGATGTGTAATTAGTATTGATATTCATGGTCCGATGCCTCCAAGTCAATTTGGAAACAAATATATATTTGTCTGTTATGATATATTCAGCAAATATGTAAGAATTTACCCTTTGAGAAAACCTACAGGTTTAGCATGTTTGAATAGACTACTCAAGTCATATGTGATAGAAGAAGGACCTATTCAATCTGTATTGAGCGATAATGCTTCGTACTTCACAGGAAAAAAATTTATGGATGGACTGAAAGAAAATGGCATTAAACAATATTTTTCGTCAAGATACAGACCAAACTCCAACCCAGTGGAGAGGGAAATTAAGGAAATTTCAAATTATTTAAGGGTGTTGTGTCATCGAAAACACACCCAATGGTATGGATACGTGAACTTCGTTCAGAATCTACTAAATGAAACCGTAAACAATGTGACAGGATACAAACCATGTGAACTTAAGTTAGGAAGGAAGATCAATACAGTGTGTAAAAAAATTCCAGAAGCCATTCCAGATGCGCATTCGATACCACAAACAGAAGAAGAGATGTTCCGAAAAGCATTCGAGAGGATGAAGAAAAAGGCCATAAAAAGAAAAATTAAACATGAAGAAAAGAAGAGAAAGGAATGGAGGATCAAAATAGGAGATTTAGTTTTGGTTAAAACCAAGAAATTGTCGGATAAAGCAAATAAACTTTATTGGCGAATGTTTCTCAAATACCATGGACCATATGAAGTTGTTGAAGTATATGGAACTAATACATATGAGTTATGTAATCCAACAACTCGAAAAAGCATAGGAAAGTTCCATATTGAGATTCTGAAACCATACAACAATGAAGATCAAGGTGAAACAGAAGACAAAGATGATAAATAGTAAATGCTGGATAGTTAAAGATGAAATGCAGAGCAATGTATTGGAACGTAAGAGGGTTAAATAAATATGTACGTCATGTGAAAGGAGAAATAAATTTTGGACATGACTAAATGTTTAAGAGGAAAATAACATTTTATTAGTAACTGAACATGTGAAATAAAGTATGATGTTATATTAAAGTAAAGTACATAAATACTATTCCAAGAGTATTGTTAAGATAAAGTACAAAATAACAAAAATTGGTAAATATAATTAAAAACAAATACTTATGTAGCAAATAGAACATGTGAAACAGTGCCTAGATTTAAGAGATGTAAATATTTGTGTAGAGGGTGAATATTTTGGTAAAAATGTAAAACAGTTACAAAAATCTTAAATGTATAAATTTTTGTCAACAACTTAAGAAAGTAAACAATTTGGTAACAGTAATTAAATAATTTAGGGTACAGTATTTGCTATAAAAAAAATTTGTGATGTTAGATTAATATCTAAATTAATTAAACCAGAGCCAGTAAGTAGTGGCGAGATAAAAAAAAAAAAAAAGAAAATATGTCGTGTGTTAAATGCGTGTGAAGTGTTAAGTGAAAGTGATAGCGTGTGTTCCAAGATTTAGGGGACTAAAAACCCAATTATAAAATTTCCAAACAAGTTGTAAATATTTATAATTATGTTTCTAGTGGGGCATATGATGCAGTAATTTGTATCACAAATTACCTAAATGTAAATAATGATTGTAATATGAATATGCATTTTTATGTGACATTGATTTCAGATGTTTATTAATTGTAATTATTATTGGGAAATAAGTTTATACGGCTTTACTGAAACTGTCAATAATAGCGCAATAATGCAGCGAGGGGAGTGAGCTGTTTATCATTATTGGAAACAAGGAAGTTACGTAATGTTGGCGCGTTTTCGGTAGAAACTTCTGGAATATTTTCTCCCTAAAAGCAATATGTATTCGTGGTTTTCATTGGATATTAAAATAGATGCTAATGTTGGTGCGTTTTCTTAGCCAATAGCAGCTCCGTTATAATCTTTAGGCGTATCTTGATGCAGGCGTATAAATAGGGTAGGTTTGAGGTAGCTTGTGTGCAGTTCATCAAAATTCTTAGTGCAATACACGTCGTCTTAAGTTCGTCAGTTCGTCAAAATATTTGTATGAGATACGTCGGCTATAGATTCACAAGTTACGAAAATCTAAAGTATTATAAAGTTAATTATACACAAAGTTGAAGTACGTGAATTAAAAGTGATCAGTAAGAAGTATTATAACAGTTTCAGTTTGGCGAGTATCTAGATCAATATGTAAAAGTGATAGTGAACCTGTTCGACAATAAAAATTATAAAACAAATTTCTTCATCAGTGTAATTTTTGGATAAAAGATTCCTTTCCATTTCACAACCTGTATTGAGACACATGTTCGACCCAAGATAAGATAATAGCTAGCCGGAGGACATTTGAAATGAATTATTTCAAAAACTGATACTAAGAACCGCAAATTGCTAACGCCAGATGGAGCTACAAACCAAACAAATGAATGACGTCACAAGATGGCTTCAACACTGATGTAAACAAACATTTGCAAGTACATCGCAAATTGGCTCCCATACGTGGGGCAGTTAAAAGTATGTAACCAAACAAAACAAAAGCAGCACAATATAAGATCTACAAGTTTGAATAATTTACGTAAAAACATATTACGTAAGCACTATCCGTTACACTTAGCTTGCACCATAGGACCACTTACTAGACTACCTGCACTTTGCAAATGTGAAAACCACAAAAATAAAGGCTCAGATGTCTGCACATATTCACCCTTCATCATCATTTTTCATGCTAAACCGCTGCTGCTGCTCAGATTGTGACTTCCATTTACTTCTCCAATCTTTAACAGTTGCTTCCCTGACTCCATAATCTGCAGCAACTTTTCAATACACTTGCCTTTATCCAACCTTTTTTATTGTGTTAAATTTTGTTTCCAAAGAAGCCATATACCTTTTCTGTTTGTCACACATATTGCACTAAACTCCATAGCATGACGGCTCTTACAGGGCCTTGGCCTGCCAAACCAGCTGCCAGCCTCACGCCCATATGCACAGCAGAGATGGGAGATCATCCAATCAATACAGAGGAGATGTGGCTAGTATCACTCATCCCCCAGCCGAAATGTCGGTGCTTGAGTCCAGGGTCATTGCCTATGGCAGCTCCTAACTTCCCTGACGATGCTGAGCATGCACCAGTACTATATCCAGAATTTAAAATCCATAACCCCATGGGTCTGATTAAACCCAGGCACATTCCATGACCGGGAACCAGAGCATCATACTCCAGTCCACTGCGCCATGGTGCAGGACTCATACTGCACTATTTTCTGTGAATAGGCCTATATAAATTTAAACACCACCATAACAATTCAATACATTGACAAAATAACGGACTTGACTCCAACTGACAGTAAACAAGTAGTACTTGCGCATTGTTATAGTACCATTCAACATTGTCACCTGCCATCTAGCACCACACTGATACAAAAGACATATTTTCCAACAACTCTTATCAGTTAACCCACAGCGTTGGTTAATCGGAACTTAATTAATCACAAGTTTACTGTATATACAGAATCTGTAACAGCAATATATTCTAGGAACTGTAAGCATTAATGAAAAATATGCAGTTGGCTGAGCTTTCGAACCTCAATTATGATAAGATCTGCTAACTTCTGGAAAGTACAGTTTCTTAGGCAAGCTTATGTCTTTTTGGAATAGAATTCAATGTTGTTTTATACGATAACTTTTTGAATGTAGTTTTAAAAACAGTAAAGTTGCATTAAAAAAGAAAACATTTTATTAGTATAACAAATGATACACAAATAATTCTATAGGTTTTGATGATGATGATGATGATGATGATAAACATGTTTTTCCTCATAAAACACTACACTTTCAAACCTGCATATTTGTACAGCTATTTTAAATTGTAGCCTGCCATGATTTAATTCCTCCTCAGCATAGATATGCGATTTTACACAGTACAAATAAGATTCTGTTGAGTGAACCAAGATTTTTGATTTGGGCATATCCTATGTGGTATTCTTTGATTTAAAGTATATTCAAGAAGCTCAACTATTATGTCCCTCATAATAGTTTGTGGTACATGCTCACCTATCCTGTTGGTTCAAACAATATGCTTATTATAAATTTGTGGCTCAAAGGTTTCTAAGTTGTCCCAGACTGAAAAAAGTCTGAAACATAATATATGTTTACATTAACTGGAAATTCTGCTTTAGATTTAAAAACAACCCTCCTGAAGCATGTGGCTACTGAATATCTTAAGCTAGGTTTGAAATACACAATACACAAGTGCAATTAATTTGCTTTAAGATTTCTATTAGAATTACTAAAGTATAGAACATGTGTTCCTTTCCAGTGTCCTGTAGTGCTTAGTTTATGATTATATTTGCAATAGGGTACACATAAATATGAGCAGTTATTACTTGCATTATTGGTTCCCATGTTCCAGAATGCCTCCCACATACTCTGTGAGCAAAAGGAATTTATTTATCTTTAATGGGATTGACCCACTCATGTTAACTAGAAGCCTTTTGATAACAATTTTTTTGCTTGCTTGTGTTCCACATCTTGGCTGCTTATTGATCACCTTAAGTATGTTGACTGAACCAAACTGAGTTAAGTTGCTTCTCTTTGTGTATTCTGCATGTTCAAGTCTTGTAAATAAATTAAGTTTAACAGTTATACAAGTTCTCAGGGTTCATATAGTTCTATTAGATATGCAAGCCTTCCTTCATTATAATACTTCAAGCCAAGAGAAAAATCATCCAATAACAAGATTAGCAACTAAACGTTTTAACTGCCGTTTGAGCATTATTGTTAGAAAACATAATTTTTTATTGTTTAGGAAAAGGAATCTCTTCTGCCATATCTACCACAAAGGAATCTAAGTGTATAAATAGCACTCGTCCAATGAGGCATGCAAGAAGAAAAATGCTGAAACCAAAAAAATCTCATCAGCAACAGATACTGGCCAGGCATAAAAGTCTTTACCATCAGACAACACCCCTACCACTTAGTTCAGAGGAGAGTGAAGAGGAAGAAGAGGACTATGAAGATAATGAGAAACACAAGAATGGTGAAGATCAAGAAGAATTGGATGCCCTAAATGAGGAAATTGATGATCTCACTATGTTTAAAGGTATATGCTATTTATGTACATATTGGTAAATTAAAGTTCTTTCAGTTTTTATACATAAGGTTGTAAATAATATGTGCCAATAAATGCAAACATGATAGAGGATGCATACACAGTCATAAGTGTTATGTGCAGTTTACTGTCTTAATGTTCAGATTTCATTTTACAAAAAGTCAGTGATGATTATATGAAAGCAAGGTGACTAGCTGTTAACTGTTCCAATGGAGGAAAGCAGATTGTCAGATCAAGCCTCTACTTTGCAATGTAAATGGTAATGTAGCTTGGAGGAGTGTGCTACCGTACATGTGTCTAAAGCAAGGGTGGCGAAAACGCCTTGCTTCCGTGAGTCACCAAATATGCAATACGCACTGCATCACTCAGCAACATGTGAAAAACAAAGGGAGAGTGGCAGAAGGAGGATGGCACCTACGAGACAAAATGACTTGCGAGTCCCGTTTTCGCCACCTCTGGTCTAAAGTATAAATTTTAATTAGGGGTATAGGCAGAACTCTTTTCAAGGCAGGGGGGAAGTAGTGATTTGGGGGGTGTTGGAGAGCGAGATTTGTTGTTGGCTTTTTTTTTTTTTTCCATCTGTAGTGTAAAGTTTATATCTGAGTTTAATCCTCCATACAAATGCATTGAAAGAATCAAATATGGCATAATTGTTTATTAGAAATATCTTCCTTCCTCTCAGGAAACCTGGTATTGGATATGAGGAGTAACTTTTCAAAATGTGACAAGTCCACAAATACAAGTTTTACAGGAGAAGCCAAAAACAAATATTGAGTAAAGTTATTATGGGCAATAGCTGTGGAAGCCTACAATTTTGTTTAAAGTTTTATAATAATTGATAATATAAGTACAGGGATTTACTAAGAGTTCTGAATGTAGAAAAATAATATAATTGGGAAAAATCTCACTTTATTTAAAAGTACTGTTGGTAATTGAATTTTGAAAATCCATGGACTTGTTTCATTTTGTACCAACCAAAGGAACAAGTTGTGTTTAGAAACAAATTTCATTTTGTACCAACCAAAGGAACAAGTTGTGTTTAGAAACAAATTTATACAGAAATAATGCAAGAATCTATTCTTTAGTTATTTTTAGGCAAGTAATTGATACAAAACTCAATAACTGAGGAAGATATTCCCAACCAATTATTTAAAGAACACAATCAAAATCAGTCATTTGTTTTAATGGTTATATACGGTTTCTTTAAGAAATGTCCATACATTACTTAAGCAATGCAATCAAAATTGTAATTAAGAATATTTTGAAACATTATGCAAAGCATACAATCAAAATTTGCACTTTTAACTATATCTTTCTTAAATGTTTGAAAAACTACATTAAGCAATTTAATCAAAGTCATTAATAATTCAGCAAGTTCTTTTCATGCCTTATATTATAATTAATAACAGTATCAAAATTAATTTGTTCCTAAACAGTCTGCAAAGTATTTTTTTTGGCTTCAAACATTATCTAAGGAATACAATCAATACCAATAATTTACAAAAAAATCTTGAGCTATTCATTAAACTGAGCAGTAAAAAATTATCCTGTTTTAAAATACTTCTCTAAAAACCTGTTTTGTGGCACATATCAGGAAAACAAATCATACTGAGCAGGTATTGGAAAAACAGTTCATAGGAATATCATCATCAAAAGTAGTTTCACTGACCTGTCATATTTTGGTGAAAATTTTGAAATTTAAATGGCTAATATGTCTTTTACTCCTTTTCAGAGCATTTGATATCCAGGTTCCTCCTCCAAGCAAGCATAATCTTCATCCTTAACTTGCTCTTCTATAGTGTATAGGTGTGTAGCAACATCTTCTCTCTCAAGTACATTAACATAAAATTTCATGGTTTCATCCTTCTTCCAGCTCACTTAAGCATTGTTTCAGAAGAGTAAGTCTTTCCTTTTTTCTGATTTTATAGTATTTATCAAACTGACAGCATTTGGGTCAGGTATCTGATCAGCTGGTACACCTCTTTTTAGCTAGGAAACATAACTTTTTGATGCATCATCCAATCTGTACAACGGCTCCATTTTAAAAATAATGGGGGTTTTCTTCCCATTGCATTTCTTTTTCAGTAGTAACCGTTTCATGTCTCTTATGCCCTTTGGCTTCTTTAAATCATGGCAGAAGTCCTTGTAGTTTAAAATATTCCAGTCTCTTCCTAAGTTTTGAATGTTTTCCACTTTCTCATAAATGTTGTGATATTGTTCAGGAGTTAATATTTCACATTTTTTCTGAAGACTCCTCCACTGCACTGAAAAGGCATTCTGCAGGCAAGTAGGAATGACCATGCATGGGGAATGTAATGCGTATCTCTCTCATTGAGTCTGGAGATTTTTTTAGATGCCACCAGTACAGAGAATGAATTATGTGAGCATTTCTGTTCTGCCAGCACAAACATCAGAAAGTAATCTTATGACTGAAGTGTGTTCTTCATATCTATACTCAGAACATGTAATTAAATCTGAGGTTACTCTATTTAGTCCATGACCAGTCTGGTTTTCAGTCTAGCAATAGACATTTGGAGACATTTTCATATCTTAATGCAGAGAGCCATAATATGACAGTTGTGCATAATATGCCTTGCCAATAGCAAGTTTTGGCAAGAGTTGAACTTGCTGCAGATCAAAGCATAAAGACAAGCTGTTGGGTAGTTTTCCTTTCATCATTTTATAAATTTGTTTTGCTCTCTTTTTATGGGCACTCTTTGTTTTTTTCCAGAATCTTTAGTGAGTTTCATTTCATGTTTCATTCTACAGCAATAGCTACAGACTTCTACTGCAGGATGACAAGATCCCAAATTAAAGATTTTAAAGAAGATGTTACTGAAGAACCTTTTTTTTTTTATTATTTTAATGAATCAGGAATGCTCTCATTATACATTTTTAAGAGCTTTGTGATATTCATGTCTGAAGAAAGACAGAGCCTTTTACATTTTAGTCTGTTGTAGTGGCTTTCTGTAGTCCTCAAATGCGAATTGTGCTTAATCATGCTGTCTTTCTTTGGAATGTTTTGTTTTTGTTTTATACCCCCCTCTTTTTTCAAGAATAGCATTGCCAGCAATTAGTGAGGCAGCCATACTACTAAGTCTGATTGTTCCTATGCCAAACAGAACTCTAAAAAACTTGGAACATACAGGAACTTGCTCATTGTTTAATCTCACCTGAAACTTTGTAATTAGAGTATTCAGTGTTCTCCTTTCTTTCAGAGAACGCTGTCATTTTGTGCTGGACACTGTCATAATGAGAGTATCCTGCCCTGCTATTGTTTGTGCATGGTTGTAGACTTTCTTCCTATTCCTGATGATGGTAGACAGGAATGGTGCAGCATTTAAATCTTTCCTCCTTATGTGCACAAGGCAGTTCAAACTTCAACTCTTCAGGATCCCTATCACTATACCTGAAACAATTAATATGTAATCGGTGGGATTCAATCAACAGATTAAAGTAAGAATATGCCACTAGTAATAATTGTAACAAAAGTCATTCACTAAAAAATCTCATCACAAAATTGTCTTTTAGAGTAGTTACCTTTCCATCTGCTCCACTTTTCTTTTCACTGTGCCCTTCTGCTGCTTGCTAGTACCAGAAGAATGGTCCCTATACGTACACCTTCCATGTTCATCACTTACATGAACTGCAGGCTAGCACAAAAACACAATGCTGAACAACAATCCACTTTGTGCGCAACATACATTAGTGATCATAACTGAAGATGTATGTTTCTTCAACTTTTTTTTTTTTTTTTTTTTTTTTTTTTTTTTTTTTTTTTTTTTTTTTTAGTTTGTAGGTTACATAAATATTTGGAGGAGTTTGCCCCACAGTTGTACGCCAATTTGAAGAAGTTTTGGGATATGGAGGTGCTTTATATTTATCTGCCCCACATATGGGAGCCAATTTGAAGAAGTTTATAAGCTCCACATTGAGGTGTCAATTTGCGGTAGGTTTTTGGTTACGTAAATATCATTAAGGTTACGTAATGAAGATACACTTTGATGATGTTTGATTTTTAGGACGCCAAATTTTATAGTGAAGATGATGCTTGTTTTTACGTAATATTATTAAAGTTATTTGCCTCTGCTGCTTTCAGTCGCACTATAGAAACACGATTTCTGCAGGGTTGTGTTAAGACTCAAATTATAACACGCCACACAATTTACTTTTTAATTTTTTACTTCTTTTTATTTCACTTTATATATGCACATTTTATAAACACAACACTTTATAAAATAAAACTGTGAGCACTTAATGCATTTTTGGCGGAGAACACAAATTTTATCATTTTATACTTTACAACATTTTTACCCGCGACTTTCACGTCTGCTCTGTCTAATATCTTGCCCGAGACTTTCACGTCTACGCTGTACTACATCTTGCCCGAGATTGACTAGATTCAACGGTAAAAACCTTTAGCGTCGGTAATGCCATTCTCTTATTGGCTAATTCTAGTCCAATAGAATTTAAGTATTCAAACTAAAAATCTTTCTTTACTTTTGATTGGCTAATTCCAAACTGTAATCGAAATTACGTTATTACCGATCTTTTTTTCATAACCAGTACTTTTAAAATTCCAAACACATTATTGTCACCAAAATTACATTATTGCCTCATTATTAACATCCTAAAACATAGTATTTTCACAGTTTTTGCACTATTAGAGTATATAAACATTTACATATCACTAATAAATTTGTTTACAATAAAAATAAGTATTTACAATGACTTTACATACAATATATATAATAATTATACACATATTGTTTTCTAGGTGGGCTGTTAATGAATTTAGTTAATAAAAAATACAACTAATATCATTTAGGCATTAAAATACTGCCTCAAATTGCCCCCTTTTAGAAATATTTAAAATTTACTCTTTTGTTGTATTTTTTGTTCTGTTAAATTTTCAAATATTTTCTAAAAGTCTTCTGAAAGAAAGAAACATAACTTTTATTTTGCACTTCCTATCTTTCACTGTCACTTTCTTACTTTTTCTTCAACACTTGTTTGTCACAACACAGCTGAACACTTCCTATTCACTTGCGTAGCACTTTTCAAGGTTAATGACTTTGTATAAGATAAATGACTGAGCTAAGTTTGCTCATTCACTATCGCTTTCACTAATAAACACTTTATATGCTTAACATTTTTACATACAATTATACATGTTAACATTTGTTACCCTTTGTTTACAATTTGTTTCCTAAATTTTAATTTATAATATAAATGTAATTGCTACTTAGATTTTCTACTAACAATGGAATTTTAATTTAATTCTTCTGTTTCTAAACTTTCTTTTGTTATTTATTACTTGCTCTATTTAATAAAAAAAATTATTATTTACACAGTACTTTACAATTTTAAATTACATTGATTTTCCTTTTTATGTTCCAAATACATTATTTTGTTTTTCTCTTGTGCCACACATAACCTGTAAACTTTACTTTCCCTTTCTTTTTGTTTCTCAGATTGTTTACATTTATTTTCTCTTTCATTTTATCCCAATGCCACACATAATTTAAATACTTTATTTTATTTTTATTTTTCAGACTGTTTACATTTAATTTCTGTTTCTTTTTGTGAAACATTTACCCTACATACTTTACTTTTCTGTTTGTTTATATTGTTCTTATGCCACAGACTTTTTAGCTTTGCCCTTCTCTTATGTTGCACAGTTGTGTTTGACATCAAATTTGTTACATGTATTTGAGTGTTATCATTCATGTTTCATGTTTGAGATGTTGATGCTATGGAAAAAGCAATTGCATCTCTTGTTTTGTTTGTTAATAAAGTTGCTACATTTCTCTCTGTACTTGTATTACTGACATTAATTTGTTTAGCATTTACAAAACTAATTACATCTGTATTTACCTTTGGTACTGTTACATCTATCTGTAGTTGTACAATGTTTACATTTGTTTTTCCTACTTCTTCAGTTTCCTTACTAGTTTCTTGTACTTTATTTAGCTCTGTATTAGCTTCATTGAACTTATTATTAGTTTCCTTTCCCAGTTCTGTATTAGTTTCCTTTCTCAGCTCTGTATTAGTTTCAGTTACTTTATTACATATGTCTGTACTAGTTTCAATTACTTTATTTAACTCTTTACTGGTTTCATTTAACTTATTACTTAATTCCACTTTCATCTCACCTATCAAATTATTAGTTTCAGTTAATTTATTATTTAAATCTTTTCTCAGCTCTGCTCTATCTTCTCTTAACCCTTTCCTCAGTACTGTACAACTTTCAGTTATATTTTCATTCATTTCATCTATCAAAGTATTAGTTTCAGTAAACATATCATTTAAATCTTTAATTAACCCTTTCCTCAGTTCTGTATAACTTTCAGTTATATTATTTCTTAAGTCTGTATAAGAGTCATTTATTGCTTTTAGTAGGCACATCATTTGTTGTGTGAACCATCCTTGCTCTTGTTGGCTAGATGTGTGAGGTATAGCATCTGTTTGTTTTGTTTCTTGCATTAACATTTGTGAAGGTGATTGACCTTGTGTACAACTGCTATCTGACTGACTTTGCATACTATTGCTATCTTTTTCAACATCTACTTCTGAATTTTCAGATAACTGCTCATCCACTTCTAAATTATAATCTGTAATATCTGACCTAACCTCAACTACCTCCATATTTTCTTTAATTATAGCTTCCATTTTATTGTTTTTATTAACTTTTGAACTATTTAACTTAACTTTTCCACTTCTTAACAGCATGAATTTAATTTAAATTTTACAATATTTTCTAAATTTTATATTTACAACATGAAAGAATTGAACATTCTGACCTTTAATTTGTAGTTGTGATTTAATTTCAATACTCAGTGTTCCTGCGTAATTTGTTGTTAAGATGTTTACCACGTGCCCCTTACTCCTGAAGAATTGTTGTTATTCTGGATTCCTTTGTTAATTTGGTGCTGATCTTCAAGTTCCAAGCTGCAGTTTCGCTATATCTTTGTTGTTTTTGGCCGCCCTGTTGGATTCTCTTCTGTGACATCATCAATTCTCGTCATATTCGTAGCCACCACGTTTGGGATGCCAATTTGAAGAATGAAATTATGAAGGTGCTTTATGTTTATCTGCCCCATGTATGGGAGCCAATTTGAAGAAGTTTATAGGCTCCATGTTGAGACGTCAATTTGCGGTAGGTTTTTGGTTACGTAAATATCATTAAGGTTACGTAATGAAGATACACTTTGATGATGTTTGATTTTTAGGACGCCAAATTTTATAGTGAAGATGATGCTTGTTTTTACGTAATATTATTAAAGTTATTTGCCTCGGCTGCTTTCAGTCGCACTATAGAAACACGATTTCTACAGGGTTGTGTTAAGACTCAAATTATAACACGCCACACAATTTACTTTTTAATTTTTTACTTCTTTTTATTTCACTTTATATATGCACATTTTATAAACACAACACTTTATAAAATAAAACTGTGAGCACTTAATGCATTTTTGGCGGAGAACACAAATTTTATCATTTTATACTTTACAACATTTTTACCCGCGACTTTCACGTCTGCTCTGTCTAATATCTTGCCCGAGACTTTCACATCTACGCTGTACTACATCTTGCCCGAGATTGACTAGATTCAACGGTAAAAACCTTTAGCATCGGTAATGCCATTCTCTTATTGGCTAATTCTGGTCCAATAGAATTTAAGTATTCAAACTAAAAATCTTTCTTTACTTTTGATTGGCTAATTCCAAACTGTAATCGAAATTACGTTATTACCGATCTTTTTTTCATAACCAGTACTTTTAAAATTCCAAACACATTATTGTCACCAAAATTACATTATTGCCTCATTATTAACATCCTAAAACATAGTATTTTCACAGTTTTTGCACTATTAGAGTATATAAACATTTACATATCACTAATAAATACATTTACAATAAAAATACGTATTTACAATGACTTTACATACAATATATATAATAATTATATACATATTGTTTTCTAGGTGGGCTGTTAATGAATTTAATTAATAAAAAATACAACTAATATCATTTAGGCATTAAAATACTGCCTCATAACAAGCTGGACTTATTGTGCTTTGAACCAGTTTTATTGCTCGATTGATCACGTTTTGAACCAAAGCCCATAATTTATACTTGATTTAAAGGCCTAAAAATTGTGTTTTGTGCTTTTAGAGTAGAAATCTGCTTCAAATTAATTTACATCCGCAAGTGGACTTATCACATTTTGAAATGTCACTCCTCATATATGGATCCAAGGCAGTGTTGTTACCTCTGTCACTGCTGATGTGTTGCCAAGCAATAGCTGAATTACAACACTTTTTCTATAAAATGATGAAAGATATATAGTGATATAATGTGTTAAATCTTTCATCAAGATGCATTTAACCCTTTTGTCGAGATGAATTCACCTTTATTTTGATGCATTAAATTCCCCCCTGTATAGGAATATACTCTAATTCATTGGTAGTGCATCTTGGTTTGTTAGTGTTTCTAATATCAGAAAATGCTTTATCAAGGGCTCATGCTCTCGATTGCAGATTGGTAGTATTCAGTATATCATTACATTCTAGTTGACCATGCCTAACATATCTTTTGATAAGTGTAGAATTTACTAACACTTGACTTAACATACTTGTATTAGTGCTAAGGCTTTATTCTAGGGCTGGAATGTCGATACCTGGATACCCAGTGGTATCGAAGTATGTCTAATACTTTGAGATTGACGTTCAATACTTTTAAATGTTTAAGGTTTGCATTATTGAAAGTTGTTACATTTAACTTTATGCTAGATAAGGAATGAAAGGAGTCAATGCTTCACGTTATTACTTCACACATGTTCCCATAGAGTTGCTGGACTATAGTTCTTAATACACCTTGAATGTGTTTCTTGTGGGTGAATGAATGCAACATTCCATAGACTCTTGTGTCTAAATGAAAAATGCAAAACAATTTTCAGTTTCAGTTTTATTCTGCCATTTGCAACATTTTTACAAAGCATCGTCAATGGGAGAAGGAGCAGAAGTACTCATGTAACATGCAGCGTTAAGTGGGTTGTTAATGAAGTTGATTTAGATAACACAGTAAATTATGTATGTATTGTAATGAAAAGAAGCTAGAAACAGTGATGTGTATTGATATTATTTAAAGGTGAGTCGAAATTGTAACACTAACATCACTTAAGTTTACTCACTTAACATGTTTCGGGAAACCGTTGTTCCCATCCTCAGAAGGTTAACTCAACTAAAGGTGAGTCGAAATTGTAACACTAACATCACTTAAGTTTACTCACTTAACATGTTTCGGGAAACCGTTGTTCCCATCCTCAGAAGGTTAACTCAAGTTGAGTTAACCTTCTGAGGATGGGAACAACGGTTTCCCGAAACATGTTAAGTGAGTAAACTTAAGTGATATTAGTGTTACAATTTCGACTCACCTTTAAATAATAACAGTAAATTATGTTTCTGCAATAGCCTGGTTTGTGACAATCTCAGCCATTGCAGTTACCTGCTCTGGTGACCAAAATCTGTGAATCCAGCAAAAATAAATCTGAACTTCAGATGTACAGTGCATGGAAATGTTTGTAATTTGTAGTTGTTTGGGCTTCATGAAAAATATATGTTAGTTCATATTTTCAAGATTACAGAATAAAGTATTGCTAATATTTGTTATTTCTATGGGCAGCAAATCCTTAAAAAGAAAGAGTTTTCAACTCAAAATATTGTTGCATAAAAAGGGAAGCAAATAAATTATATTATTTTTATTATTATTATTATTATTATTATTATTATTATTATTATTATTATTATTATTATTATTATTATTATTATTATTATTATTGTTATGTATCATCATCCTTGA
Source organism: Deroplatys truncata (assembly GCA_030765065.1). Classification (NCBI taxonomy): domain Eukaryota; kingdom Metazoa; phylum Arthropoda; class Insecta; order Mantodea; family Mantidae; genus Deroplatys; species Deroplatys truncata. The sequence continues at coordinate 377,549,051 of CM060990.1, forward strand.
CTAACAATAGAGGATATATATATATATATATATATATATATATATATATATATATATATATATATATATATAACCTGTGAAATTATCAAGATAAAAAAATTGTTGCCAATTGGAGGTCAAACAGGAACAATTTCGGAATTAGCATACAATACAAAATTGGTTACATGTGTTTATACAGAAAACAACTAACAAGAACATTTTTCAGTGAACAAGCTATCATTTTTACAGATTTTTTATAAAGAGAGTATCGAGTGTCGGTGCTCAAACATCATTGGTTTCGAGTATTGAGAAATAGTAGTATTGTCCCGTAATTACTAAATTCCTAATGTGCCCTTGATAGCAGCAAGGGCTAAAGTATATTAAAGAAAGTCCTTAATTTGTTTTCCAAGGGGGGGGGGACTTATCCCCAATCCCCCCTCTCATTATGCCCCTGATGCTGAAACTTACATTTTGGAGCAAAGTATTCACTTACCAATAAACTGACTTGACAACATTATCTGGGAATCTCTCTCATCTGTATGTAACCATTTTCAGATTGTATATTGCTTATATCTAATATGTGCTAAAGGTTTTTTTTTTCTATTCTTCAACTGATTTATCCCCTTATTAACCAAGAGGCAATTTTTAGATCACTGTTTTCTCTTCATGAATTTGAACACTTTTAATTATATTTAACTTGTTCACTATGGATAAAGAATTTGATATACTGTGTATCGGCCCACCATTGACCCAACAAAAGCTTCATGAAATATAGCTCAGGTCATCGGTGTCCTGAACACTGTGAATGAAAACCAAGTCTTTTTATGACATCATTTCACCATGGAGTTGCTTGCTAGGCTGTCTAAAGGAAAGGGGACATTATACTGTGTATACAATTGCATTATCGATCAGCTTGACCCAGAAATGACCCCCAAAATAAATTTTATTTTTTGCTGGACCTTTTTACCATACTACTGTATTTACAAAACACATATCTTGCAGGAAACAATATTAAAAAAATACTTATTTACATAAAATTTGTATAGTTTAATAACTGGAATTTAAGAATGTCATTTTTGAGTGTGTTTTTCATGAAACAGCTGATACACATTTTAGGTTGTCCTGGGCAGTCATTGCAGAAGGTAATTTTCTTGGTTTGCTGTGTGGATTTTGCTCTGGGTTATCATTTTGGAGACCAGGGTTTGATCCACTTCATATATTAAAACCACCTGCCTTATTTAGGTCTTAAATGGGTTAAAAATATTTTGAATTATCTGTAACTTGACTGATGAATATAACTATGCTTATATTTTAAATTTATTGCCATGAACTTAGAGTGTTTAAAACATCCCAGGTCCATTGGAATGTGCTTGGAAATGCCAGGTTTGCAAAGGCACCCCTTAACACAGATATGACTGAATACTGCTATTCATTTATTTCTCATAAAAACTTGTTAATTGGCACTTTAGAATACATCTAAGTATTTTTTAGTTTTGAAAAATGTTTGTTTTGAAAGCTAGAAGGTTTCCTATATATAGGGTGGACCATTTAAGTTGAGACTGTACAATATCTCCAAAACTAAGCGTTGTGGAAAGAAATAAAAGTTGCTTGATATTATGGGGGAAAGTAAAAGCCATTAGTCATGTTTAGTTTGGAGGACATTATGATGGTCATTTTAGGGTCAATTTAAATTTACCCTAAAACGACCATCACAACGTTCTCCAAATAAAACATGACTAATGGCATTTACTTTCTCCCATAATATCAAGCAAGTTTTATTCAAGACATTCTTTTTACAACGCTTAGTTTTGGAGATATTGTGCAGTCTCAACTTAAATGGTCCACCTTGTATAGGACGTCATAAACATAGTAACTACATAAAAAGTTTTAAGTTGATAAAATAGTTGTATGAAATGTATTAGAAGCACAATTTGTATGTAATTTATTCTGGAACACATATTTTGACTTCAGCTTCTGTTTATTCACTTGGTATGCTAGTTTATAAAGCACTTAACATGCAACCCGCCATCACATTTTATGCATCTGGTGGTGGTTTTTGAGTGACATTCCCTATGCTGAGTCTGCTAGTCTTGGTTTATTACCCAGTGATCTATTCTGTTGAATCTTGAATTCGACAAATCTTGATTCACAGCTGCTGGGGCGTCGAATCCCAGGGGGAAACCCAAAATGACAGGCAGGGATGGCTTGAATGTCATTCAAAATTTGGGACAAGCGTAGCCTCTCGAAAACTTTTGAGAGGACAGACAGGAGACTGATGGAATGATAGTTGGCAGGATGGACCAGATGTTTCCCCAGTTTCAAGATGCAGATCACCTGGGTCTCTCTCCACTCACATGGAAAGTGACACATGTTGAACACCTTGGTTAGAAAGAACATGACTCAGAAGGGAAGGCAGCATAGCATGGTGGGTATGAGTCCACCAGGCCCTGCTGCCTTTTTGTTATTGAGATGTTGGAGTGTGCCTTTGATCTGCTGTTCTCAAGGTTCGTGCTAGCCATTGTTTCCCCCCCACATGCACGCTATGTGCTTGCATAGGCAGAGATGGACCTCATAGTACAACCGCCAGAGAAGCACTCAATTATGCAGCGTGTGGTGATGCAGGTAGAGTCTGCGGGTGACCCAGGATCTTCGGACCAGGAGAAGTTCGACTGGAAGGACATTAGGATGAAGTGGTGGTGGGGTGTGAATGGTTAGGTTGCGGACAGCTCACACCATGATGGAGATGAAGGATGAGACCGCAGTCTCCAGGGGTCGTCCTTTTGGTCTAGGGACATCATGCTAGCTTCTAGTTCCCGAGGTCACGGTTCAAATGCAGTGGTGGGCAGTGGCTTTTTACGGGCATAAAAATTCTTAGCATGGCTTCCTTCTGAAGGGAAGTAAAGCCAGTGGTCCCATGTCATAGATTTATGGCATGTAAAAGGACCTCAAGCAAGCCTGATAGAGAGGCCTCTGAGCAAAATTTGCGGTTTTTTACGCCCAAAATAAAAATGGTACGCTAAGAACCACAGTAGTTAAAGAGCATCCATAAATAAAACTCATTTTAATTTTTGCAGTCTCCAGGGAGGAATGTCTGTGATCCTAGGGTTAAGAGGGATGTATACGTTGAGGTAAAATTAAATTGAGTTTTATTTTTAGATGCTCTTTAACTACTATGGGTTTTAGTATCTATACCTTGAGGTAAGCCTTCACGCAGTGCAGTCAACTTCTCGGGTGTGAACCAAGAAGGCTAGCAATCCTTGTTGACTTCTGCCAACACAGGATTATGTTCCAAGTGTAATGCATTGAGTGATGTGAGTGATAGATGAAGTGCTCTATGATCCCAAAGCCGATAACAGATGCTTGTCCTCGGCCTAGTGGAGGGTGAGTGGGTTGTCAGGGGCCCTCTACTATGAGATGAAGGTCCGCATCTATCATGCGTATAATTTCATTGCCACTTGCATATGCTCAGGGGCCACAATGCTAATGCAGATGTTTGGCATTGAAGTCCCTGGCCAAGATAACGTTAGGATGTAGGGCAAGGATGGAAAGGTAATCGTTAATTATGAACTGTCTTCAGGGAGGGTGTTAGACAGACAACAGTAAGACTTATGTTACACCAAGGACCACACAGACGATCATGACCTCTAGGGTTTGAAGCAGCGAGAGCTGCACGGGTCAATGGACCAAGTTTCGCCTTATGAAGATCGTCATGCCACCTCCTCAGCAGCCCACGCAGTCTGTCCTGAGACAGTTGTGGCCTGGAAGGCGGAAGGGGTGTTTGGATGGTAATGTTTTTCCAAGACTAGAATGACGTCTAGGGCATGTGAACCGGCAAAATGCAGAACCTCATTCCCCTGTTTGGACATGCCACACGGAAACAAAATGCGAGACCTAGTTTGATCCACCATTCTGGGCAGTCTGGATGACAATGGTCAGGAATGTGAGCCCCTCCATGGCAATAGCCATTTTGATGTCCAGGTCTTTGTAGGAAATGAATCTGACCAGCTGTTCGCAGATGTGCTAGTCATGGCCTTGTAGCAGCTGCTGCAGTCACTCCAGTACATCAGAGCGCTGTAGGACAGGGGGTGGAGTGGGATTAGTTGTGGAGGGGAGAAGCTTCAGGGCACCAGCCCTCCCTGGGCAGTATCGTGCGTCAACTGTCGTCTTGGAATCCAATGATGGCTCCCTGGCTGATCAGTGTCTCTTAGCTCTAGTGGCTTGAGCAGCTGTTGAGGAGGCTGGAGCTTGTGTTGCTTTCTGCGGGGATTGTGTGTTTCTCGGGGCTTGTGACATCCTAGACCCACCTGCGTTTCCTTGCGCCACTGCAGAGTACAAAGGTCCCTGGTGGTGGCATGCTGTCAGTTCCTGATAACGTGCTCTCTGAAGCAGGAGGTGCTGGTTGTTGCTGTCATGGGCAGCTGGATACCATAGCAGGCCGTTGGGGCTGAGCTGATCTACCTTCCTGCTGAGTTCCGTGGGTGACCGTTCCCCTCACAGATATTCTATATAAGTTTATATTTTGATCAGCTTGGTCAGCTCCTCCCATATTCTGATTATATAAATGAATTATATGTGGCTGTTTTATGGAAATTCTTTTCATCTCGCTTTGAGAATAGTGTATAACTGTGTAAAGTGGGTTTACTGGTGTACGATTGAAATCTGTTGTTACCACACTGTTGTCATTCCATTTGGCGATGATTATTGTTGGCTTTATCACTTCTATAATCAACTGTGCCTCGTGGAGATTTTCATCATCTTAAATCTGTCAAGGGACTTCATCTATTTATGATTTTCTTTCATTGCTCCTGTTCCTCTTATTCCTTTATCATGTAATTCAGTAAGAAGGGGCAGTGATGTAAAGAAATTGTCAAAAAACATGTGATAAGGAAAGATTCCTTGATTCAGCAGTACATCCGCATACTGGAGAACAACACTTGCACCTAAGTGTTTGTAATTCTGTGGTAAGACTGTACTCGAACCTTGGTAAGGTCATCCACAGAGTGGGGATGACGCAGGCAATAACGTCTGTGGCCCACATTCAGCAGTTTGCAGGTTAGATCCCCAGCGACTGCTCACTCTGAGCCATGGGTTTTTTTGGGAGGTTTCTCAGGTTGTCAGGTGAATGTTGGAGTGGTTTCTTTCATCCCTCAAATTTTCTGTCTCTCCATTTTGTTCCAGTAATCATTTTCTTCATCCCATTTGGTCTCTTTGAGGGTTGAATGTGTTGGCAGTGATATTTTGGTGCAGAATGGCTAGGGAAATGGATGCTCTCTGCACTTTCTCTGTCTCCCAACTGGTTACTGGAGTATAAGTACTGCCCCCTTGGGGGGGCATTGGAACCTGTTTGGGGCGGGGTCCCCAGTCTGCCTATCCGACTGCTGGGGCATCTATATCTGGAAATTGTAGGGACCCTGTCATTGCTCTGCCGACAGTCCTGGTTCCGTTAACTCGGTGTCTCCCTTCATCTCATCTCTCCCTCCCAGAGGTGCCCCCTCATGGGGCATTAGTGCAATATCCGGATTCACTGGATGTGTGCCATACCCCTCCACTTCACAATCCAATCCAAGGTTCCATCCACAGAACATAACCATTTTTGTAGCCCCTGGCCAAATTTTGTAGTCATATCTTATTGGTATCTTCCAAATAAACTGTTTGCATCTATGTTTGCCAAAATATGGCACCATTGCCTCGTCTACAGTATGTATTTCTTCATTGAGTGCATTCTGCTGAAATTTTACATTTAACAAATCATACAACTTCCTTACTTTAGCATATCTGATTTTTCCAGATTATCATTGACATACACATGTGGGTTGGACATTATGAATCTACATCGGTCACGGGAAAGGGCTCCAGAAACAAGGTCATTGTGAGAATGTTCATAGGTGACAAATGGGAGAAACTTCCAGAAGAATTTTTTTATCTCCACTTCTGGTGTTTATGCTGTGTGAGAATGCGCCTCCATCTACTTGTCTCCTGTTATCGCTTTAATTGGCCAGTTGGTCATTGCCTTCCTCCCAATAAACTCAGGCCATAGCTGCTGCATGACAGTATTTATTTTGTTGCCCGACAACATTACCCTAGAGTTGATGCGTGTGACATATAGGATATGGTAAAAAAATTACCATGGACCATCTCTTTGTAAACCTAGTTGCACTGTGAGTTGCAGATAGTTTGTCAACCACATCAACCCTAGATTTGGTGTTGTTATGGTGAAGTACAATTTCAGACTTTTTCTCTGTTCCTTCCATATGATTTGATGATACAAGCATATAGGTTATTCCATCTCAAATATTCTGAAATGGAGGTAAAATTGGCTGTGCATTTTTTAAACAAAACAAACTTTTTTGGTTTTGAGAAATTCATTGCCTAATGCAAGTCATAAAATTCAGAAAATCATGTTTTTGTAATTAAAAATGTTCAAATTTATTGTATCTTCCAAAAATCTCCAATTTCAAGTTAATAATAATAATAATAATAATAATAATAATTTATTTCATCCAGTTTATCATACATCTGATTTTGGACATGTCAAAACAAGTACATCTTTACAAATCCTTTAAATCATACAGACATTTGTTTATTAGATACACCCTCAATTTCCTTTTGAATTGCTGTTTAGAAACATCAACTACAGATTTCATTTCCAGTGGTAATTTATTAAATAGCGTGATTCCAGAAATATATAAATCCTTTAAAGATACACTTTTTTTTACACTATGCCTAAAGTAGTCCAAATTTCCTCTTGTATTATGTTCATGGATTTGGTTGTTTTTAATTGGTTTGTACTTATCTATTACATACATTATTGTTCTATATGCATAGAGAGAGTAAATAGTAAGCAATTTATTGTTAACAAAGGTTTCCCTACACGATTCCCTTGGTTTTAGGTTAAACATGATTCTGATGCATTTCTTTTGGTATATAAGTAATTTATCCATATGCATTTTTGCAGCACTACCCCAGATTTCAATCCCATAGAGTATGTGTGGATAAAAACATCCATAGTATATTAGTTTCAATATGTTACCATCACTATGATTGTTGAAATATCTGAGTAGATACACTGTTTTACTAATTTTAGCACATATATGTTCAATATGCTCAGCCCATGTTAGCTTGTTATCAACAATAAGACCTAAAAATTTATGTGATTTTACATCCAGAATATTATTATTATTATCCACTTTTAGAGATATTTTACCATCATTTTTATTGAATTGCATCACTTCAGTTTTTTGCATGTTGCAGTGTAGATTTAGCTCTGTAACCTGTAAAACAAAAACAAACTATTTCATTTGTGCACTATCGTCATTCTTAAGTTTATACCGATACATGAACATGTTCTTTGTGTTTTTATTTAAGTGAAGCAATTTTTACTTGTTTTCAAACTTATATGCTTTTGGGCTATAAAAAATAATGTATATATAATGTAACATTCCATAATTTAAACACAATCAAGCATATATTTTATAGTAGCAGCATTTGACATGGATTTGTATAAAATATTTAGAAAAGTAACTTATTTTACACACAGGAGGTATCAAACATTTGGCCAGGTTCGTTCTTGCATATTCTCAAGGTCAAGCAAGCCGCTGTGCATAAGATAAATATGAGAATGCTTCTATGTATTATGTGGTACTGATTATTCCTTTGAAGATTCACTTTACTACTGGAAGAAGCATTACATAATGATAAAGTATTGAGACTGGCACAGATATAACTTAGTGGGATGTTTCCAACTTGATGCTTTATTCTGAATTACTTTAAGCAAAAGCATGCTGTTTTATTTTATGTTTAAATTAATAGAACATAACAGAGCAAGCATGCATATTCACATTGGGAGTTCAGCATAGCATACATTTAATTTACCATATTAGTAAGCTGGTAAAGATGTAAATATGGTGTGTTTTTGCTGTATAATCATATATTTTACATGATCTTGAACGTCAATGTCATTGTGGAGATACTTAGAGTTGCAGAACAAGTGTTAATGTTTATTTCTCATTAGCTTAAGCAAAGTGTTTGTAACATCATGGCTAACATAATTACATTGACTTGGTTTATAGCAGTCTCAACAGATAAGCCATGGTATTAACTATTTGAAACTGATTATGGCTTCACAGGTAATCAGATGTGTCAAATTAATAAAATCACTAAAATTATAATTAAAAGTAGTGCTTTTGACCATTGTGAGATCCATGGTATTCTTCAGGAACAAATGAAGCAACTATAAAATTGCTGTGCTTATTTACTCAAAAAGTCAAGGGCGGAGATACAATTATGCTAACCAATGAGCATAAAATTGGCTAAAGATTAAAAACAGAAGCACTATTAACAGTGAAGTATTCTTCATGATGGTAGCTTGAGTCACACTTTTTTACACTCACCTTCAGTAATTAAAAGTTGTATAAAACAGAAATGTTTTTGAGGGCATTCATCCTCATCGTCAGCAACTGGGTGACTAAAGGTCTCTTTCTCCCATATCCTCTTCTTCCTGCGGATTCTGAACCTGTTGCCATCTGGTGTTGGGGGCACAAAGTTTTAACACATTGTTCACATGCGGGATTTCAAAATTAATGACGTTGTTGCCATTTTTGATGATGTGTATTTTTTCCCAGATGTTCAATTCTATTGGTGTGGTGAGGGGTTTTAATAATTTTATACTTTGGCCAATGTTGTGGTTTTCTGTCCAAAAATGGTGTGATAGAGCGAATTTCTCTATTTGTTTTAGTTTTATGTTCCTTTGGTGTTCCTTAAGTCTGGTTTCGAAGTTTCTTTTTGTTTTTCCTATGTAGTATTTCTCCCATTCATCACAATTAATCTGGTAAATTCCGGATTTTAATGTGTTTGGGATGGTATTTTTGAGAGGTGCATTTTGCAAGTTCTTCAAGCTGAATTTGTTTTGTGGAGCTAGTCTTATGTTAAATTTGTTGAAGATTCGTTCAAATTTTCTAAAGGCCCAAGGATGGTATGTGAATTTCTTGTATTTCCAATTTGTGTTTGAGAGAGATGTTAGAGTGGTGGTATGTGGATACGAGAGAAAGAGACCTTTAGTCACCCAGTCGCTGATAATGAGGACGAATGCCCTCAAAAACGTTTCTGTATTATACAACTTTTAATTAGTGAAAGTGAGTGTAAAAAAGTGTGATTCAAGCTACCATCATAAAATTGACTAACAATTGGATTGCATGATTTAGGTGACTGATCAGACTGTTTAACAGGACTGGAATTTACTGCGCAGTTGTCACGGAGCATTGATGCTATTTGGGATCATATTTTCTGTGATGTCCATCACCTGCCACAGGGTTCAGAATAGTGAGTTTTATGGCTGGTGTCCAAGTAGGACTAATTGTTGTCCAGAATCTCTATTGTAATTTAATGAATGCAATTTAATCCGTATCACTTCTTTAATGAGTCAATCAAAATATTTCTCAATGTGATCCAGAACTGAAACATCTTTAAAGTTTATTCTCTGTACTCCCTTGATACTGTGCTGCTATACTGGGACTCCTCTGGTTGCAGGAGCTTAATGTTCAGTTGATGTTCCTCACATCTCTCTTCTATCCTGCATCCAGTTTGACCAATGTATACACTTCCACATTCACATGGAATTCTATAAAATCCTGGAACATTGAACAAATTAGAATCTTTTACTGGTCTCAAGTATTGACAGATCTTCTTAACCCTTTCGGGGATATGGACGTCATATGACGTCCATGTTAAAATGCAGGAGAAACGATATGGACGTCAATAGACATCCTGTGTATACATGCATTTAATGCTTATTTAACCCTAATTATTATAATTTTTCTCTTTTATAATAACTTTAAATAAATTCTATAAGACATCAAGGCTTACCTTTAAAGGTTTCTTCTTGAATGGTATACCTCAAAACATGGATAAACGCACAAGGGCACATCACATTCATGGCAAATCATATTGGTTTCCTTGCGACACACCAGACACTTTCGAAATGGACGCGACTTTTTTGTGGTGGGTGGTATCCTTTTAGGAAAATGTTTTTCTTCAAGTCTGAGGGCTGCAGGGGTTGTGGATTTCTTACCCCCAGTATGAAGAGGCCTCTGAATGTTATACTGCTCAATTAGGCTACGAGATATTGATATGCGGAAGTCCAGGTATGTCATTGTCTTGCGTGGGTTTAGAGCTCTCCAAATTACCAAACAATTGTATATGGTTATATCCAACTGGTGCAAAAATACTTTTTTATACCATTTAACTGTTTTTCATAAAGAGGGATATGCTTGCAATACCTGATCTTCTAGATCCACACCCCCCATATGCATATTGTATTCCTGAATAACATCAGGTTTGAAAATTGACATTTTGGTATGAGAATCTATTTTTCCAGTGTCAATCATCAAAATCATAGAGTTGCAATTGGATAATGCCGTAACTACCCTCCTGTCTTGCCAAGCAATGTAGGTCAAAGGTGGGAGCTGACACACCTGCATTTCTCCTCTCCTTAGAGCCTTTGTATTCACGTCCTTTGGCAAGCCAATACGATTTGAACGTACTGTTCCAATTGCATTTGTTTTTCTTTTGTATTAGGCCATGTATAATTTTGGGGAGCTGTACCAATTATCTAAATATACAGTCCTACCCTGATCAAGTAGAGGTTCCATCAGGTGCATTACTATGGAGCCAGATAACCCCAAATCTTTGTCTCCAGTATTATCAGTCCCTTGACCAGTGTATATGCTACTATTATAAAGATATCCCATTTTACTTTCACAAAGATCAAAACTCTTTATGCCAAATCTGGCCCTCTTTGTTTTGATGTATTGCTTCCAACCTAAGTGGCCCTTCCAAAGCATCAAGCTTTCATCAACACTGACTTTTTCACTAAGCACGTAATTTTCTTTAAATTTTGAAATAATATAATCAAAAACCGGCCTGATTTTGTGTAGCTTATCATTTACATTTTCTGTGCATGTGAAATGTAGGAACCGCAAAATGGAAGTAAACCTGTTATTTGACATGCATTTCCCAAAAAATGGAGTAGCTAGCATGTCATATGTAGACCAGTACATGTGTAATGTAGGTTTACGAATAATGCCCATGAGCGTAATTAGACCAAGTAGTCTGTAAATCTCATTCAGTGTTACTTCTATCCACTTCTGAATCCTACTCTTAGGGCCTAAATTGCCTTTAGAGGTCAGGTCTTCCTTCACCTTACTCGCATATACATTTGTTTCCGTAACAATGAGAGACACTAAGTCAGCAGTAAAAAAATTTGTGAAAATGTCAATTGGTTGGCTGTCAGAAGTCAGTTGAGTCTGGGGTTGTACACCAGAGGCTGTGTTCGTGAAGATATGTCTATTTGTGTTGGAGTTATTTTCACCACTCCACAATGTTGATTCTTCACGAACACCTGAAGGAAGAGTGTCATTTTCTTCCTCACTGCTACCTATATCCTCAATACCCCCCTCAAAATCTGAAAACTCTCCGTCTATATCCAAACCACTATCACACAGCAAAAAGTCCTCCACATTTTCTGAAGTAATTTTAGAAGCCCGTACACTTCCTAGGTGAGCTAATTGATTTGCTACATTGCTAGTTGAAGCCATGGTTAGCACTGAGATATAATCATTTCAAATGTGCTTTTCAGTACAGAACACGAAAGCTTTTCAGACTGAATGAAAATATCACTGCATTCATTTACCATGCACTTTGGTTGTGTAATATTCTAAGATGTAGGAACATACAAATGCTGACAGAGAGGTTTGCTTTGTTTGTAGCTGGCATGTTGCAATACACAGAAGTACATTATCGCGTTGTAATATAAACGAAAGCATGAAACCTTGAACCAGAGAACACATCGCTGAGGCAGCTATATCGTTTGTATGCGCAAACAAGAAGCTGACTCACAAATTAGTGTGCGTTCGATGCACAAATGGCTTTTGTTACAGAGAAACAAAGTAGTGATATTTCAATGTTTTTTTTAAAATATTCTGCACTTTGTTGATACCGTAGATGTATACTACCTTTAATAAGCTTTAAACCAGTTTTTGTTTCATTAAGATAACTTAATAAATACGGAAGATATGAATGTGTATTTATGCAGCATTTTTACCCCATTGAACAATTTAAATGTCTTGCGCTGTTTATTGGGTATCCATTCCCGGCCCATGCAGGGTTTAAATGGCCATCGCTGAAGCGGTTAAGTACGGTATAAAAGGTTTTAATATTGTGCCTCACAAGCATACGAGACAACTTATTAGTTGCAGGGTCGTAGAATGATACGAAGGCCTTGATGATCTGGTTTTCAATTTTATTGGCGAGTGAAGTCTTGGATTTATTGTGCAAAACTCTTCTATAGGAAGAATTGATGCCATGGTCACTGTAGCCATTCTTTCAGAGAGAATCTTGCAAAAACTGAATTTTGCGATTTAAATGATCTTCATCTGTTATGTCCAATGCCCAGTGAAACAAGGTAGAGATAACTGTCTCCTTCTGTATAGGATGATGGTGGCTGGAAGCATCCCAGTAATGGTTCATGTGTGTAGGCTTCGTATACACCTTGTAAACCAAGCTTCCATCCACTTTTTTTATACAAAAACACCCAAGAAAGGAAGAGACTCATTGTTCTCAACCCCCATAGTGAACTTGATATGACATGCAAACTGTTAAGATGGTTAAAGGAATCAACAAATTTTTCTTTTGCATCAGGTCAAATGACAAAATGTAACCAACATACCTAAAAAGGTTCTAAGTTTACATGTTGCGGTATCTAGTGCTATGTGCTCAAGGTTCTCCATGAGAAAATCAGCAATTGTGGGTGAGAGTGGCTAACCCATAGCTACACCCTCCATCTGCTCATAAAACCGTCCATTATAGATGAAGTACGTAGAGGTAAGTGTATGTTTAAAAACCTGAAAACTTTCCACAGGATGTTACACAGCTTTTTAGACGTACACTTACTCTACATACTTCATCTACAATGGTCAGTTTTATGAGCAGTCGGAGGGCGTAGCTATGGGTTTGCTACTCTCACCCACCATTGCTAGTTTTTTTCATGGAGAATATTGTATAGCTTTCGGCCATTGTAAGCTCCATGGTCTTGTTCAGGAACAGATGAGGCAACTATAAAAATGCTGTGCTTGTATACCCATTAAGTCGAGGGCAGAGATGCAATTATGCTAACCAATGAGCATAAAAGCAGCTAAGGATTGGACTGCATGATTTATCTGACTAATAGACTGTTTAAGAGGACTGGAATTTTCTGCGTGGTCTGTCACCTGTCATGGAGTACTGACTTTATTCAGGATCATATTTTCTCTGATGTCCATCATCTTCCATGGAGTTCAGAGTAGTATGTTCTATGACTGGTATCCAAGCAGAGCTTAATTGTTGCCCAGAATCTCTATTGTAATTTAATGGATGCAATTTAATCTATATATCACTTCTTTAATGAGTCAGTCAAAATGTTTATTAGTGTGATCCAGAACTGAAACATCTTTAAAATTTATTTTGTGTACTTCCTTGATGCTGTGCTACTGCCAACTTTTCTGGTTGCAGGGGCCTAATGCTCAGTTGATGTTCCTTACATCTCTCTTCTATCGTACGTCCACTTTGACCAACATATACACTTCCACATTCACATGGAATTCTATAAACTCCTGGGGCTTTGAGCAAAAGAGAATCTTTTACTGGTCTCGAGTATTGACGGATCCTCTTAGGTGCAGTAAAAATAGTTTTTAATATTTTGCCTTGCAAGAATACAAGATATCTTATTAGTTGCAGGGCTGTAGAATGTTATGAAGAATCTTGAACTTCAATGATTTTGTTAGTTTGATATGGCTGATTACCTGTGAAGCCATAATCAGTAACATTTGCCAGGAAAGTTTTTAAGTCTTATATATGAAACTATTTCTTATCAATATTTATAATGTGTTAACAGGAAATAGGTAGAAAAAATGAAAATAAAATTTCGTAAGCTGAATGTGTAGACTAACCATGAAATTACATCTAAAGAAATTTGTGAGAACGTTACACACCAGATATTGCTTCATTTTATTAAGGGTGCTAATTGACAGAAATGAGGAAATAAGTTAGTTGTATAACCAAATTAACCATGTATAATGCATGGTTGCATTATTATTATTATTATTATTATTATTATTATTATTATTATTATTGTTTAATATTGTATTTATTATTTTAAAATTTGTGTTTTCTTTCTCTGAAAAGTGCTTGAAAAGATATTTTTATATGGCTTTGACACCCACCCAAAGCTATGGTACCAAGTTACATCCATGAAGACCACATTTACTTTACAATTTTTTATATTTCTTGCAGATGGTTACGTCATTGCTCTCTGCTACAAATAAATAATAGTTTTTGTTGCATCTTTGTCTTGGAGACAGGAATGCAAGCATGTATCAAAATATTATAATGCTTAGGGCATATGTACTTTAATTTGATTAAAGCTTCTTTCAAATTAAATTATTTTAGCTTGATGAAATATTCACAAGGAAGTATCATTTAAAAAAATAATGAATAGCCACTTGTATTTATTTCACTCGAAGACTTCTATCAACCTTACTAGCACATGGCAAGCCTGGAGAGAATGGAAATAAACATGAAATGCAAGTTTGTATTACGTCAGGCTACTGAATCAGCTGCCATTCACTGCATCAAGTATATCCAATCCTCACATTTGCTGCTGCATATTCTGTGAATAACATTGTGCATACACCATGCAAATCACTTTGTTTATTCATATTTGTATATTTTAACTATGAATGCCATAATGATACAACTAACAACATTGCAGATTTATAATTATAATCACCACTATTATCGGCTTAAAATTACAGAAACCATAATGATACCAGCTTCTTTTAATACTATGGGTTATTCTGAATCTAGTATTTAGTTACATAAAAATCCAATGATGCTTAAAATAAATAAAAAACTATACATTGAGTATTATAAAAATAATTATTATGTGCTATAACGAAATAACAGCTTGTGTCTACAAAATGAGATGTGGTAAAATATTTGGAAAGAAAGGGCACTAAGAGTTAGGAGTACTTAAAATGGCAAAAATAAATGAATGTGATAAATTTATCATTCAGTACTGCAGCAACCATTGGGTTTTATGGATACTAATATTTGTTAAATATGCTTTCCTTAGCACCCTTTATTAATAGAAAAAAGTTCAATTGAAACAATAAGTGCAAGGATATTTGCTGTTCAATTTCATATGGAATGTTTTATGCTCAAATGGAGACCCTTATTTTTTCCTGCATCCCCAATAAAGGGGATATAGGAAACAAGTGTTTCATTTTTGGTGAAGCCAAATGACTATCGTACTGCTGTTGACCCTTTGGGGAAATAAAATTACACCATCATCTTTCAGCAAGGTACATAAATCACTTGCTGAACTGTTGAGTAAATCACTTGCCCCTTGTTCCCAACCTCGTAAAAGACAATTAACCTTGGAAGTGCTGGAAGAGGTTTAACTAATCTGGGATCACTTAGGGAAGGAAATAAAATAAGAGCAGCAAGAATGCTTTAAACTTAATGATTATTAAAAAATAAAGATACACAATTACAATAAATATGTAAAGTATAGATAGTTCATGCATTTAACAAGTAGACGATTATCCCTTCTGCTACCAAACTCATTTTACACCTTGCAGTTTTTATTTATTTATTATGCTAAGAGATTTACAATTTGATTGTCTAATGAACTTTGACTCTGGCCACTCATTCTGTAGACAATCACTACAGCTTATTTACATTTTACAATTTCCCATCAACTCAGTCTGTAGACAATCACTACAGTTTATTTACATTTTACAATTTCTCGTCAATAAATTATCTTGTTTCAGTTTTTCATGTCCCATTTCCACTTGTTTTTCACTTTTCACTTATTGATTACTTTACCATCACGCATTCAGCATAGTTTTCCATTCAAAGTAAGATACGCTACCTCTTACTTTTCTCTATCCACTGTCCATAGCCGCTTATTTTTGACTTTACACGAAAACTGTCCAATGCTCCTAGCATCCTTGCACATCATTTCGATTATAAGCGTATTTCTATCCCCATTCAACCACTTCTTTTTAAAAAATTCTCTTTTTCAATTTTCTGTTCCTTGGCACTTAAATACTATGTGTTCAATGTCTTCAAGTTACCAAGGGCGTAGTACAATTACCCTTTTGTCAACACTATGACAAATAAGTTTTTAACAGGTCATATAGTCATGATATAATAAAACTGTCAATAGCTTAAAATGATGATTTATTGCCCAGAAATACAGAATTTAGTAACCAAAGTATAGTAATTTTGCTGATATAATGGAAAAGTTTAGTTTTCAGGTATTTTGAAAAAAAAAGAAAACTAAGTCTTTTAAATCAATTATTTATCTAACACTCGGAGCATTTTGACACAATTGTGTCTCTTCTATGATTTTGGTACACTGGTTTTCCGCACTTTATGCACATGAACCTTGTTTTCCTGTCTTCATTTCTTGGACAGAATGTGCATCTTTTTCCTGTTGTCATGTTTTATGACTCTTCCTTGTTAGCTTCAGTAGAATATGTCTTCTTTACTTCAGTTCCAGTAGCTCTTATGATTTCTTCATGCAGACCATATGGGTTTCTTGCCCGTTCCTCCACATTGGTTTAGCTAACATCAGGGTAAGCTCTTGAAGGAAACTACTCTTTCTTGTTGGATCTTTCTGCCAGTTAGAATATTTTTATGATCATAGAATATACGCATTGAGAGCTGCGATGTCCATCTCCAGGAAGATTTGGTATGGCCAACAATTTGTAGTACGTACACAGCCGTATTGTCTTGTCATCATATCTCCCATGTCCACACCTCCTTTAGTCCCATTATAGTCACCAATTATGATGGGTTTCTTATCTTCAATAGAATGATCATGGTGTTGTGTGGACAGCAGAATAACACTTTTTTGAACATATGAGACAATAGTAATCTTTTTTGTGGATCCGAATAATGAAGACTTTTGTTCTCTGTGTGCATTAGGTAAAAACTCTTGTGGCACCTATCTTTTATTTGCTCTTAGAGTTCCAAGTAAAGATAAGTTCTGCTTCAACATTTTTTCAGCTAGTAGTGCTGAAGTAAAAAAAAAGTTTGTTGTAATCTCCCTTCCGGATTGAAAATGTTTTCAATCAGATCCAAAACAACATGCCCTTGATTTACATCTCTCTGGTTGTCTTTCATGCCAGTATAGACTTACAGATTACAGATATATCCATTTTTTGCATCTGCACATATCCGTATTTTTATTTCGGACTTCCCGGGCTTAGATTTCATATAAATTCAAAATGGACAGTTTTTAGGGAATGTTGCTAGTCTTTCATCAACTGTTAGTTACTCATTAGGGCTGTAATTATTTATGCATGCATTCACAGAAATATCAAAGACCTCTTTTATTGCCTAAAACTTAAAATTTGTGTCTGCCAGTTTGTGAGTTCTTTTATCATCAAATCTCAAAACTGCTGATAATACTTGAAATCTGGTATGACATAACAGCCATGAAAAATATATTTCAAAAAACTGGATGGCTAGTCCATAACTCAGAAATATTAGTGCAATTTCTATGAATCTTTCCTGCAGCTAATAATATAGCAATAAATACTGACAATTCCTGGTTTGTTATGTTATGCCACTCTTTGCAATTATTTGGGTGGGTTTCATTGTAATTCTTAAAAGCAGATTGACCTTTATCATTAGTGTGCCTACACATAATATCAAGCGTGTTTTCAGGAAGAAAAAGAGCAAACATCTTCACCAGAGAATCTGCATCATTACTGTCATTGATTAGGCTAGGTTTTTGTTGAACAATATTTTGAATTGGCCTACCCCCTTGACATAAAGGGGTAGAATGCCATATTAGACGATTTTTAGGCTTGAAAATACCTGAAAGAGTTCATTCTTCATTGTTGGCAACATCTCCACATTCCAATAAATCTTCCATTTTAGGTGGCCCAGTCAGTTGATTCATTTCACTTGCTTCTATAACATTGTCAACTTCTTCTGTAACTTCAACATTATCGTTTTCGTCTTATCATACCGTAATTTATACAGATCACTATCCTCTTCAGATAAATCATCTAGATTGTCAATATTTATAATCCTTTCAAACTCCTTAAGACTGTAACACTTGTCCATGTTCACATTCAGAAAGACAAGCTAAGAATGTTAGAGATTAAACTATTGCAAGGAATGTTATGAAGTCATTATTGATATTTGCATTCCCCAGCTGAACAATAACAATGGAAGTATAGAATGACAATAATATAGGTGTTGTATATGTATGGACTCAGAATGTTATAAATAATATTGTACTTGCTAGAATTTTCATAGCAAACATTACCAAGGGGGTAACAAAAATATCCTAAATGAAAAATAGGAAATCAATTATAAACAGCATAAACATATTCTGGTATTTTTGTTGCGCATTGTCAATGCAAATAGCAAATACAAACATTTTCAAATTATAAGATGAGTGAAACTATAAATAATTATGAAAAACTGTCAATGGGGTAATCTAATTACCCCTCTTGGTAGCAGAAGGGTTAAAATGAAGAATGGGCTATTTATAGATGTTATAACAAATTATTTGTCCTTTAGAATTTTTCCAACACAGTGCATAGATTTCGTCATAAAGTTTGTGTTGCTGTTTTAAATCACTCAGCATTATCACTTGCAAATACAAATCAAAATGGACAACATACATATATAAATTAACATTCATTCACCTGCAGATTGACCAGATGCTCTCACCATAGTTATCAACTCCATTAAAAAAACAGATTTAAAGCTGAGATAATATTGGTGGCAATTCGCTAATTTTACAATACAGTACATTTTAATTCCGATTGCAGTAATCATCAACTCAGTTATAAAAATAAGAAAAATGCTAAATATTACTTTGACACAAGATACTACATGTTTAATGACATACTTTACCCCATCTGCTGTCTTTTGTAAACAGCTCAGTAGTTATCTGAGTTACCATTCAACTTTGTGCAAAAATGGAATTTATAATTTTGAAAGCTAACACAGAAAAAAACATCCTAATATCATCCTCCATGGTCTAGGGATACCACGCTAGCCTCTGGTTCCTGAGGTCATGGGTTCATACCCAACAGAGGGCAATGGATTTTTTCAGGAATAAAAATCCTTAGCATAGCTTCCTTCAGAAGGGAAGTAAAGCCAGTGCTCCCATATCATAGATTTATGATAAAAGAACCACAAGCTTGATAAAGATGCCTCTAAGCAAAATTTTCAGTCTTTCATGCCCTATATAGGATGGAAAACTAAGAACCATAGCAGTTAAAGAGCATCCATTTTTTTCCCCCCTAATAAGAGATGGCTTGATGATGATGATGATTGTGTTGGTGGTAACTGAGTGGCCTCTTAAAGAGGCCTTGCATGCAGGTTCCAGAGCCCATTGTGCCTAATATTTTGGCATTACTTTAGTCCAATGGTTCCGTATAAAATGGACCACGTCCTTGATATCTGCCTTCTTATCTCCTCAGGTTCTAAAAAGAAGGACTCTAAGAATACATACCTCTGCAAAGCAAAGCCTTCGCATTTGCATAGTATATGTTGTGAGGTCTCAAGAGTCCCTCACACATTTCCTACATAAAGGGTCTTGTGTAAGACCCATTATGCATAGATGTTTGCACAGAGTGTTGTCCATAAGATAACCCACAACCCCTCTGAGCTTAACTCTAGTCAAATTCAGGAGAAGCTTGCTCACTTTCCGGTCGGGTCCCCGATATTAGATCATGTGCCTGGCAGTGGTTTTGCCTACCCCAGGTCTCAAGATGAGCCCTCGCCGTAAGCTGGGTTATCTTATACTTGGCATTACTAGCAAACACTCCACAAAAGTCCCCCCAGGGGCTCACCTTATGTGAGTACAGGTTTGGCATACCTGGGGTGCCCAAGCCTCTCATTGCCATATTCATCCCTTCATCCCTGTCCGGTTGAGGTGGGTTCGTTCTCGTGACCAGGGGACTCAAGGTAGGCTCTCGTGCGTTCTGTGCATTTCATTCCATGACGCCCTTGCCATCATTTATTTATTCTCCCTTTTATTTATGCACATTTTGCCCCATGTCCATTCATTCACACATCTCTTTTCCTTCCTCGCCAGCCTACCTCGCGTGCGAAACGCCCACACAGTTTTGTTTTAGTTTACCTTTTTCGTTTAATCCTCCGTGGACACAGCCTGCTGGATACCTGCGCACTGGGTGCGCAGCTGGGTGAGTGGGTTATGGCATCATCCCCACCACCGGGGTGATCATGTAGGGTATGTGTTCGTATCCGCTGTTCAACTGCAGTCCTGCGGGGGGGCCATTGCATGAGCTGCTGACTTCTGACGGCGATTGGGTCCCTCTGTCTATGTTCTGGGAGGTGTGAGTCTGGTATAGATAGGCCCCTCACCTAAGCCGGAGTAATGCCCGGGAAGTCAGAGCCCGAGGTCGGAGACGGTTGCAATGGTGAAGGATTTCTTTCGCTATGGAGCCCTCTTTCTCCATTATTTCTAACAAGCACCGAAAAGTTTTGGTAACAGAAGTAGCACCACTGACATCTGGTAGTTACTTAGTCATCACGCGAACAGAGGAAGGACAATCGTTTGAGAAAGTGAACCCCTTTTATAGTACAGAAGGGCATTGACTCTATAGCTGGTTCGGTTCAATCCTGCACTCGACTTCGAAATGGGTCATTATTAGTACAAAGCAAGTCTGATCAACAAACTAAGACCTTGTTGCGCTTCTCCACGGTTATCCCATCCCTGTTGAGGAGCACCGCACCTTGAATTCCTGTCAAGGCGTCGTCACCACGCATAGCCTTGATGGTATATCGGACGAGGACCTTGTGGAATATCTTGCAGACCAAAAGGTGACAGCGGTGCATCGAGTGCAGGCTAAACGCGACGGAGTGTTGGTACCCACTCGTACCCTGTTTATAACATTTGATGGCGTCGATCTGCCCAAGAGCATTTCAGCAGGGTACGAACGTATTGCGGTTAGGCCTTATTCCTAGACTTCTGCGTTGTTTTAAATGCCAACGTTTTGGGCATACGCAAGTCTCATGTAAAAGTGCCATTACCATCTGTGCATCATGTAGCCAGCCCTCACATGAAGGTACCTGCTCAACAGCCCCCGTCTGCGTTAATTGTAAAGGGTCTCATTCTGCGTCATTTGCCAACTGTCCGCAGTACTTGGACAAGAAGGCGATCCAGGAGACCCGGGTAAAGGAGAAACTCTCCTTCGCTGAGGCACGGAGGCTTTACCATGCGCGCCAACCTTCACTCCTGCGAACGGGTACTTTTAGTTCTGTTGTTGCCTCGCCTGTGCCCCGGAAGGATGCTGAAACACAGACCTGGACCATGACTGCATTGACCGCCACTACCACCCGTCCGTCCATTTCTGGCACGGTTATCAAGCCAAACAAAGCTGGTCCTAAGGTACTGAAGTCGCAAGGCACTGAAAAGAAATCTAAGCAGAAACTTCATAGGAAAGATTTTCTGAAAGACCCTCCGCGTACACGCGGTAAGAAGAGTTCACCTTCTCCTCCTCGAAGGTCGCAGTCCCAGGATGGTCCTGGGACAAGCCGCGCTGAGCGGCATCCTTCGCCCATTGCCACCCAGAACCGATTCTCGGTGCTTGAATCGGTTTCTGTCTCTGAGCGCGTGGGCCCTCCCTTCGAGGAGGCTATGGAGTCTGCCAACTCCATACCAAAAGCCCGAGCCCAAAGGTTAAGCAGAAGGTAATTTTGAGCCGCCCTTCTAAATAAGAAGTTTATCCCTTTTATTCATAGCTATCCTGACCTGGAATTTACGTGGTGTACGATCGCATAGGGCGGAACTGCAACTTTTATTGCGTTCCCATTCACCTATGGTCGTGTGTTTGCAGGAGACTAAGCTTCGCCCTCACGATCCTTTTGATCTCCGGGGGTATACTCCGGTTCGCTATGATCTTGAACCGGATGAGGGTACTCCTGCTCATTGGAGGTGTCATGTTTTAGTGCGTAACGACGTTCATTTTCAAACTCTCACTCTTACGTCCGACTTGCAAGCTGTTGCCGTTAGGCTTCAGTTACCCGGCTTTTTCTTTTCTGTTTGCTCTGTGTATTCACCTCCATCGTCTCCCCTCACTCAGGCGGACATTCGAGATCTCCTGTCTGCTCTCCCAACACCTTTTCTTTTGTTGGGAGATTTTAATGCCCATCACCCCCTGTGGGGTTCGCCAAGGGCTTGTGCGAGGGGAACTCTTCTTTCCGACATTTTTTCTCAGTTCAACCTCTCCATCCTCAATACAGGTGAACCTACTTTTCTGTCTGATTCTTCTAGTACATTCTCTCACTTGGACCTTGCCGTTTGCTCCATCCAGCTTGCTTGTCGTCTGCAGTGGAACGTCGTCGCTGACACCTACTCCAGCGACCATTACCTCTGCATCGTTTCTCTTCTATCTCACCACGTCCAGCATTCCAGAGTACCTGCCTGGATATTCACAAAAGCCGACTGGAGATTGTATTCCAGCCTCGTTTGTTTTGAGGACCAGCCCTTCACTGACGTTAACCAAATGGTGTAGCGCCTTACTTCTACGTTGCTATCTGCCGCCGAACGCACTATTCCCCGTTCGTCCTCTCAACCTCGGCGTATTCCTGTTCCGTGTTGGAACGAGGACTGTCTGGACGTCGTCCGTGCCCGTAGAACTGCACTTACGGTGTTTCGGCGACACCCTACACTTGATAATTTGGTTACTTTTAAACAATCGCGCACCAGGGCTCGTCGCATTATTCAGGATAGCAAGAAGGTTTCCTTGACTCGTTTGTCGAGTCCTTTTAATCGCTTCATGCCTTCCTCTGTTGTTTGGGATAAACTTTGTCGCTTCTCCGGTAAAGTGTCGCATTGTACTGTGTCTGGCCTTCAGGTTTCCAATGCCACCATAATGGATCCGGCTGCCATTGCTAACACTCTGGGTGCTGCCTTTG
The DNA here is from genome assembly GCA_030765065.1 of Deroplatys truncata. NCBI lineage: Eukaryota > Metazoa > Arthropoda > Insecta > Mantodea > Mantidae > Deroplatys > Deroplatys truncata. The sequence continues at coordinate 377,572,040 of CM060990.1, forward strand.
AGGCGGTTTCCAGTTCTGACCATTACTCCGCCGGCTTTCGCGCACTCAAAGACCGGCTGGATTCCGAGACCTATAATTTTCGGTCTGCTAATAAGGAGTGTTATAATGAACTTTTCACAATTATAGGGAGCTGGAGCACGCTCTCCATTGCTCTAGGCACTCCGCTCCTGGGCCGGACGGCATTCATGTCCTGATGTTAAAGAACCTTTCAGCCGACAGTAAAATCTTTCCCTTACAGATCTATAACCTATTTGGCAATACGGCTTTTTTCCTTCGGTTTGGGGCGAAACCACCATTGCTCCTATACTTAAGCCTGGGAAGGATCGCCACCTACCTTCCAGCTACCGCCCTATCTCCCTCACCAGTTGCGTTTGTAAGGTGATGGAGCGCATGATCAACGGGCGGTTGACGTGGTGGCTTGAGTCTCAGAAACTTCTAGTGAACGCTCAGTGTGGGTTTCGTCGACTATCTGGTCTCTCTGTCGACGCATACTATGAATGGGTTTCTGAGAAATTGTCAAACAGTGGCTGTGGTTTTTGACATGGAGAAAGCTTATGACACTTGTTGGAAGGGCGGCATTTTACGTACACTTGACGCATGGAATTCCCATATTTCTTCGGGAGTTTATGACGGATCGCGTCTTTCGTGTACGTGTGGCCTCGGTTTTATCTAGTCGTTTTATTCAAGAGAACGGTGTACCGCAGGGCTCCGTACTCACTGTCACACTTTTTGCGATTGCTATCAACCCTATTGTTGATTGTATTCCACCTGGCATTTCATCGTCCCTTTTTGTTGATCATTTTGCCATTTATTGCAGTTCACGACGGACATGTCTACTCGAACGCCGTTTCCAGAGCGGTATCGACCGTCTCTACGCCTGGAGTAACGCCAACGGCCTTAATTTCTCCGCCGAGAAATCCGTCTGTATCAATTTCTGGCGCCGGAAGGTATTCCCTCCGCCCTCTCTCCATCTTGGGTCGGAGATACTTCCGTTTGCAGACGAGGTGAAATTTTTGGGGTTGATCTTTGATAGAAAGCTGAGCTGGACTTCGCACATTTCCTTCTTAAAAGCAAAGTGTGACCGTTCTCTTAATCTTTTACGTGTTTTAACTGGCACATCCTGGGGAGCTGATCGGACCATACTTCTGCGTCTGTATCGCTGTTTGGTCCGGTCCAAGCTTGATTACGGGTGTATTGTCTATTCATCGGCACATCCATCTGTGTTATGTCGCCTTAATGCCATTCACCATCCTGGCATAAGAGTCCCTACAGGGGCCTTTCCAACCAGCTCTGTTCCCAGTCTGTATGCTGAAGCTGCAGAACCTCCGCTGTCCTTAAGGCGTGAGATGCTTTTGTGCAGCTATACATGTCGACTCTCAAGCTTGCCTGACCACCCGTCCGAGTTATTTTTCGAGGATTCGCTTGATCGGCAATATTTCATTTGCTCCTCTGCATTGCTACCTCCAGGGGTTCGATTTCGACAGCTTCTTCGGCATTTGGACGTTATGCCAGCACCGGCCCTTCGCAGGAGGGAAACGCGTTTTCCTCCATGGTTGCGCGCTGAGGCCCACATTCACCTTGGGTTAACGCCGATGCCGAAGAATGTGACCTCTTCTTCAGTCTTTAGATCAGCGTTTTTAGAACTATAGGCGCAATTCGAGGAATGTCATTTTATATATGCTGATGGGTCTAAGACTGATGTTGGAGTAGGGTGTGCCTTTGTTTTTGGTGAACATAGTTTTAGCTTTCGTTTACCTTGGCAATGTTCGATTTTTACCGCCGAACTTTTTAGTATTTATCAATCTATTTTATAGATTCAGCGGCACGGCTTACGGCACTGTGTTGTTTTTACGGACTCTCTGAGTGCCCTACTGAGTATTAACGCGCTGTACAATTACCACCCCCTCGTACAGCGCATCCATGACCTGCTGCACTCGCTTGGTGCCTCTGGCATCCGTGTCTCTTTCCTGTGGATTCCAGGTCATGTGGGCATCTCAGGGAACGAGTCTGCCGACTCCGCTGCCAAATCGACAATTTTATCGCCCAGAACTTTTACCTCTGTTGTTCCCTCTACTGATTTCTATGTTATTTAACGGCACCGCATCCTCTCGCTTTGGCGCGATGAATGGACGGCCCTCCAGGGGAACAAGTTGCAGGAGGTTAAACCTCTTCCGTATGTCTGGGCCACCTCTTCTCGTACTTCTCGTCGGGAAGAGGTCATTTTAACACAATTTCGAATCGGACATTGCCTTTTTAGTCATAGACACTTGCTTAGTGGTGACCCCGCACCACTCTGTGAGCGGTGTGATGCGCCCTTAATGGTGCATCACATTTTAACAGTGTTAGGTTTTAGCTCAATTGCGCATTTGTGTATCTCTGCCTGTTGGTTTAGCCAACGTTTTGGCAGACGACGCGCATACTGTAGAATGTCTTTTACATTTTATACCGAAATTGGTTTTAGCCAACGCATTTGATGTGCTGAGCATCATTTAGTTTTGTGACTTTATACTGTGTGTTTTTAATGGGGACTCTCTTCCCCGGCAGAGATATGGCACTCTTGTCCCTTGCGTTCTACAGTTCCTGGCATGTCATTTTACTCTTTTGTTGTTTTATCTACCATGTTTTTGTGGTGGTTTTTAAATTCGATTGTTTGGTTTATAGTGTTTTTGTCTACGCTGTTTTTTACCCATATTATATTTTTGGATTTTAAATTTTATACTTTGTAAGGGCGCTGATGACCATAGATGTTTAGTGCCCTTAAACTGCATCTCATCATCATCATCATCATCATCATCATCATCCACAAAAGTGCTCAGGCCAAATAAAATCGAGGCCCAATCCCCTCTTTGCAGGTGTTTGTCATCTTATTCCCTCTAATATCAACATGTTCCAGATCCAATGTAACCAGGCAGCTGGTGCATAGTCTGTCCAACATCCTCTGGCATTGCCACACTAGTCTGGATGCAGTTTTAACAGCCCTAAGGGCTTTCATAGCTGCCATACCATCTGAGCAGATGTACACATCTGCTCGTCCGCATGGCATAGTGTAAATATGTATAGCACAGCCTAAAATCGCACAGACCTCAGCCTGAAAAACCGTGGCATATCATCCGAGGAGAATGACAGCCTGGTTCTAGGACCATGAGAGTTGGCTTTAAACGCTCTGCCTGTGTGGTATAATAAAAGCCAAATACATTACTGGACTTGAAGTTACATCGCATATTTCATCTGGTCTCACTCCTAATGTGTCATGTTGTTATTACTTGGTTATCTGAAAGCCAAGAGACCTGCTTGGGTCGATAGCTAATCTGTCTCTGTTCTCTTGATTCTTCCTCGAAGCACTGGCTGACAGGCAGCAGGAGAGGAGAAGGGAAAACTGCCACATAAGTGATCACATGGTTATACCAGCATAGAATGATGAAAATAGTTGCAGAGATTGTATACTGCCACAAAATTTAAGGGGAGTTCCGTTTGGGTTTTTTGAACTAGTCTACAAATGACAACTTCCTTTTCAGTAATTTTGTTACTAAGTTGAAACTAGTAAACGAGTTAATTTTTCTTCCAGTTCCATATATTTGCTTAGCAAGTCTGAAAAAAAAAACTTCTCCAGCAGAATTATTGTTCTGAAAGGGACCTTCTGGCTGTTGTTCACAATATATCTCTTTTTTATGAGTACAACTGTAGCACAGCTCAACATCACACAAACAGGATTTTCATCCCATATTTGAGTGGTTTTCAATGGCATGAACTGGTGAAATCCACACTGGCTGTGAAATGCTGCTAGGTACTCATCAACAGTAGGGTCATTTTTGTCAGTGAAGTACCCAGTTTCTTTTGAATTTTAGCAAGTCAATAGTATCAGAGAGAAAAGCTAAACTATATAACATAAAAATTCTAACATCAGTGGTTTGGCTGCAGTAAAGGAGGGAAGTTTGGGAGTGGTGTCATGCCTATGCCAAAACAAAAATTTATAATGATCTTATAGGCCTTCCAAAAATAAAAAAATTGTATGAATCTAAAGAGGAATGTGCATATGTAAAATCTAGTATGGACTATTAAAAGTAATATTTTAGCACAAGGGTGAAAAGTGACGTTGAAATAAACAATTATTTGTATTTTAAAATCCAACCCTTTATAACATTTGACGTTTTGTTTTCTACAAGATAAACACATGCCAATGCTAGGTACTATTTAAATTTCGTGGTGGAACCAGCCAAATTGTGGTAGATATTGAATTATAAAACTAAACATGATCTACACTTAAGGTTGAAAATTGCATACGATGCAATGCAATGCAACGGACAGAAGATGAGATCATGAATAGCGATGACAACACACATGCATGTCACTTGATGCCTACAGTGAAAGTTTGAAACATGTGAATTCCTCTTGTGGCTTCTCCCTGGTTCGAGATCAGTATTGAATACCACGTGCCTTTGCAGCTGGATGCGTATTGAGTGATTGATTGTAGTGACAGTCTAAGCTAAAGCTTGCATGTGTGTTGTGTTGTACTGAAGTGCTTCAAAATGTCTAAAATAGTGAGAAAGTATAATACTTATGGTGTTGCAATTGCTTTGCTCTTCAGAAGCACACTAAATAAATAGGAAAGAGAAAAACTGATGGAAGGAGTGCAAAACAAATTACCTAATTTAGTTGTGGGTGATATGTGATTGCTGTCATATGAAGATATATAAAATGACTGATGTGGAAGAAATAGATTATGAGGGGAAAAATTAAATGAAGAGGAAGCAAAAAGTCAAGTGAAGATGAATATGTACCACCGGAAACAGAAGTGGAGGCAACAATCAATAGTATTAATCAAATTCTAACTCCTCTACCTGAAGCACTAATTTCCAAACGAAAACTATTTTGTGCCAAATCATATGCTTGTAAGAAGGCATTTGGTTATTTTGGTTAAGGAAGCTATTAATGAAGTGTTCAAGGTGAGCAGTGACAGTAATGATGGAGAAGAAATGATTGCACAGTTCAAGGAAGAATTTGCAAATGTAAAAATTACTAATACATGATTCTTACATGCCTATATATAACAGGATGATATGGAAGTTACATCACCGGCACGTGGGGCTGGCAGAAAGAAGATGACGATGTTAGAGAGTAGGCGTGGCCAGGACGCAGTCAGAACGTCAGATCAAAGTGACGCAAGGGCATCAGCTGGCGAAATAAGGAAAATGGAAGTTACGTCACTGCTACGTGGGGCTGGCAGGAAGAAGATGGCTGAGTTAGAGAGGGGATTAGGAGCCGAGGCAGTGACGTCAGATCAGAGTGATGTATGGACAACAGCTGGCAAAGTTAGGAAAGTGGCATCATCGAGGAGGGAGGGAGTTCAGTCGACACATGATTTGATTGCGGGCAGGGCAGAGGCTTGGTTTCAGAGTGGCGAATTGGTGGAAGAAGAAAGCATTGTATTGACACCTAATGGGAGTCTACGGATTTTGGACAGAAACAAAGCGGGACCGTTAAAGGAGCCAACAGAAATAGATTTATGGAGTAGGAAAGTGTGCCATACATATAGAAATAGTGCAGGCTCTGTGAGAAGTATGGGAAAACAGAAGCAGTAATAATTAAGTAAATAGAATAGGGAGGGAGAGTGACTATAGAATGTATAGAAGGGAACAAATTAGGCAAAGTAAAGACAAGGTATTGCTAAGCAAGTGATAGATTTTATGAAATCGTGAAGCGAATGATTTAGATATAAAGGACGGTAAATACGAGAGGGCTAGGAGGGAGAGGTACATTTCTTAGTATGAACGAGCAAGTGTTGTTATGGTCGATCAGTACGGGGTACAAATAAACATTCTCTAAATTGCATCTAATAGTTCCCATTTCCCGCTGATAGTGGAGTATTACAGATGGCGGAGGAAGCAAGGGAAGGAAATGGGAAGGGGAGAAGAACAGTAAGCAGTATAGTGAATTTAAATGAGAAACGTTAGTGATATGAAGCTAACTCAACACACATGCCTTGTAAATGCGGAAGCTTGGGTACAATCGGCAAAAGGAGCCAGGGCTCGACGCTGATCATGCCCAAATGTATTGTATTAGCTCAACACTCAATAAAGAAAGATATCATATAACAGGATGACCATTTTTGAGAAAAACAGGGAAACTACAGGGAAATCAGAATACAGAAAATATAGAAGGAAAAACCTTGTCACATCAGAATATTTGACGAGTCTGTACCTGAGGAACAAAAGAGTGGAGTTACACTGAGTAGGGTTGTAAAAACTGATTCTTTCAAAGTGCTCATTCTGTAATAACTAGTTGCAGCCTACCATTGCTATTCCTTCAATTCTTTGAATCATCCATGCTTGCAACTTAGCTAAATTCATAATTGTTTTATGATCATATATCTTTGATAAACAGTTTAGTCCTATGATTTAGAATGAATGATAAGCTTCATACTATATATTGTTAAAAAATGTCGGGGAAAACACACAATAAAAATACAAAGAAGTTGAGAGAGAGAGAGAGGGGAGCAGGAGGCATACATATACAAACTGCATTAAAATGGTGCAACATGCAGTTATAGCATTGGCGCTGGATATTTTGCAGTTCATCAGTTTGGCAAACATTGTTGCTAGCTAGTGCTTTGAGAAGAAATGCTGGTCCCTGATTGGTTGAAATGTAAGTGAAACTGCTTACAGCCTGACTGTAGAACCCATTTGTAGTGCCGCTTAATTATTTTTAATAGCTGAAGTTGGTCTCGATGATGTGAAGTACGTCATTGTTTGGGATGTAGACTACAATGTACGTTGCTATGTTTTTGTTGATCAAACACTCTTTTTCATTGTTCTTGTGTTAATGGGCAAGTTTGACACAGAATCACATTATCAATCTTAGTAGTGCACACTGTGTATTATGGATGTTTTGAAATTTAATCCAGTGTGGTTCTTACCATCAGTGCATCCAGAGTTTCAACCTTGGTTGCAAGAAGTGCACAGTGACTCAATAATGGCTTTTTATAATGTATGCAAAACAAATTCACCTTAAGCAACATGGGCAAGAGGGCTATTACCAGCCACATGTTAGGACGAATGCATAAAGCAAGGATCGAGAAATGAAGAATAAAGCTGATATTTCTGCATTTCTCTCCTCATTTCATGAACAGGTGAGTCATTCCATCGTTTTTTTCTTTGTGCCTTGTATTTCATATGGTGGATAGTGGTAATTTTGTAATTTTACAATTTACTAACTTTAAATTAATACTTTGCCTAACTCTCATACATATTCCATTTTCATGCATGTATATAGGATTGCCGGTGTCCATTTGGATATGACACATCTCGTATTTCAGGTGGTAAATGCTTGTCTGTATTGACTTATATGAGACGCCCAAAATCCTGTATTTACAAGAAAGCCAAAAAGTGACAATTTTTATAATTCTTTTATACACTGTGTCTTCTTTTTTATACGGATATATTATTATCAAAGTTGAATATGAGTCATTCCACATCAGGTCACATAAATTTTCACAAAATCTGACCATCATGTCTCCAATTCACTTCAAAATTTTGTCCATGGATTACAAAAACAAAGTGAATTATATTTTAAATTATTATTTTTTTAAATCGCTATATTTTTTAAAATATTGCACAATCCAACTTGTGAAAAGCTGCACACCTCTCTACCTTTAAATTAGAATATCTCACAGGCGATAAGTGATAAAATTATGTTATAAAGTGCAATGCAAAGCTTAATATGTAATCTTTTACTTAATATTTATATTGATATAATTAACTACTTACACCAATTTTTAAATCCAAACATTTAAAAACCATATATCCCTATTAACCCCCAAGTTTAAATTTCTATAAAAATTATAAATAAATTCCTTATATTTTTTTTGTATATATTTACATAAAACAAAGCTGGGATCCTGTATAGTTAATTTTAAATAAAATAACTTAGAAAGTGGTGCATAGCGGGATTCCAGCCTGGTGCAGCTGGAGAGTAGCAGCAGCAGTCTGTCATTGGATGCCTTGTCAACTGTTCACAGCATTTTAATTATACTAATCCTATGGGAGGCAACTTAACTACAATTTAAATGTGCACTTTTTCCCCTTCAGGCTCAAGTGAATACCATCTGGTTATTACTGCGTTATTGGTTGATGGAATAAATGAATTTAGTTCTAAGGTGTCGGGGATCACTTTCGCATTGCTGTATCTTGCCTTAAAATGGGTCACTATGTTGAAAACCAACTTCTGAATTATTCATGGCATTGGCACTTTGTAGCACACAATCACTATTATCAGTGAGCACACAATCACTATTATCAGTGGGTGGTACTTTTTTTTTTTTTACGACATGCATCACATAGTTTTAGGACTGGTGACAAAGTTAAGTTCTCCATTTTTAAGTTTGTAAGCATATTGCGGGTAACTAAGCTAAATGATTTCTGCTAGGTTTGGAAACATTAAATGGATTGAAGCAATAATCATAGCTACATTTCTTCTTTTCATTCATTATGGACTTTCAGAAATCACAGAGCTAAGAATGAACTTCTAATGCAAAAAGGTGAACACAAAGTAACATTTAAAATGAAACAGCGGAGAGAGGCTTCATAGAATATCAGATTCCATTTGCTAAGTTACACGGAACACGGAAGTGATAGCCTATCACGTTCATGCTGCATAATGCATCAGCTGGCATGGCATGCTGCTGCAGTGTAAAGCTCTTAGTCAGCAGTCTATGTTCTAAAACCCTACGCACTAACACAAATAAACTGTTTAAAAGCATACTTCTAAGGAAGATGTTATCCTTATATTAATAGATTTGAAACAGAATATATCACAGATTCCTCCTGTATTTTTTCCAGATTTTATTATTAGGGGGTTAAATATGATATTGCGGTTTAAAATATTCATATTTAAAAAAGTGATTGTTTTCTTTATTTCAAAAAAATAGTATTTTATATAGGGAAAACCTTATTGGTATTATCTACAAAACAATGTATTATTCTTATCCTTGATCATTCTCTATACCAAGAATAAATTACTTTTGTGTAACGTTGTACGCGTACAAAAAAAATGTATTAAGTAAGCTGTATATCCTAAAATAATTTGATTTTCTGCAAAATATAAAATACGTGTCCATTTATTTTGTGTGAAACACATAAACTAAAATTCAGAGTAAGTGATATTTTATGTGTGTTTGGTTTGATCTGGAATTATTCATATCCCATTACAGACAATTGAAGTTACATGTGCAGAAGGGGCTCATGAACATTTCACAAATTTTACAGGAGAATGTTTTTAAAGAAAGAAGCCAAAATTCTTAAATATACTGCGTGAGTCTTCTCATCCTGCGGATTGGTAACCAAACAACCCTGCATTTTACAGACGATGCGAAGTGCAGGTGCTGACACCGCATTCACCAACCCACTGATTAGCGCTAGGTAATGCTCATTGTTAATGTGCTCTAGTGGTTAACATGCTGGAAAGTCATGGCAAAAGTAGGAAGTTCAAATCACACCTGTGAATAAATGATTTCTTTCCAAATGCACTAGAAAGTGGATTTGCCTATAAATATGAAGTTCCAGTCATTCGCTCACTGTGGAACAATGTTCTCGAATAGAGAGTATCTGGACATGTTGTTAGTATACGGGGAAGCACAGCAGAATGCAACAGAGGCACATTGTCTATATCAACAGAGGTTTCTACAGACAACACTTCCTACAGGTCACACGTTTTTGCGAATTCCGAACCGCCTTCTGAAATCAGGAATACTGCACAAGACACCACATCCATGAAGAGATCACCCTGTCTGTGACCAAGCAACATAGATCGTATGACGTCATTCAGCATCCGCATTTTAGTACAAGGATCATTCACAGGCATTTCAATATTAGCGAATCTTCCGCATGGAGAATACTACATCATGCAAAGTTTCACCCTTATCATCTTCGACTACACCAGGAGCTACTGCAGCTAGACCATGGACGGAGAGTGGTGTATGCTAGGTGAATCATACAACAAGTTCCACAGTTTTTGGCAACTGTGTTATTTACAGACTAAGCAGGGTTCCATAACACAGGCCATGTAAATCGCCACAACATGCATTACTGGAGCACTGTAAACCCACATTGGATGAGAGAGGCGGCCTTACAAATCCAATGGGGTTTCAATGTTTGGGCTGGTATATTCAGTGATCATCTAATAGGCCCGTATTTTTATGATGGCCAACTCACTGGAATTGCTATAACCACTTCCTACAACACCAGCTGCCTACTCTACTGGATGAAGTGCCGTTGCAGAACCAACTAACTATGTGGTACCAACATGATGGGGTGCCAGCTCATTCGGCCTGTCGTGTAATGGCTTATCTCAATGCCACCTACCCTGAGCGATGGATCGGACAGCATGGACCAATAGGGTGGTCAGCACGCTCACTAGATCTAACCCCATTAGATTTCTTCTTATGGGATTATCTTAAAGAAATGGTGTACCAGGAGCAGCCAATGACCCCTCAACAGCTCAGGGAACGCATAATCTTAGCTTGCCGTGACATCACACCGGCCATGTTGTGCCGTGTTAGGCTGGCGATGATGGTTAGACCGAGATCTCACATCCACCGACATGGTGGCCAGTTCGAACACCTATTACAACCACATGGAGGAAACAGGTAAATTGTAAAGGTTTATCTGTGTGATGGTCCAGCATGATGTCATAGTCACTGTTAAATGCACTATTTTGGGAACCAGAGAGGTTCATAATGAATGTAATATGGGCTTGCATATGTTATCTAGTTTGTATGTACATACTGAATTTTGTAAACTCTTGAACAATTTATTGGATTTCTTAAGAATAGCTTTAAATAGTAAAATATTATTTAATGATGCCTAATGTTTGTAAGTTATAATTACAATGTTATATGCATTTATTTATGATGTTCATTAAAGCATATTCTAACAAGTAACAATTTGTGTTTTGATGACATTAAACTAATTAAGTGAAATGACACTTCCATGCCAAACTACCATGTGTATACTAAACATAAAAAGTACCCTCACGTGGCAGTATTTGAACGTGTAACCTTTACGACTGAAGGCCAATGCGCACACTGCTGCGCAACGAGTGCAAGTCATTGCATGCACAGCGGTGATTTTGGCCGAAATTGATATGATGTGATGTAGTGGACAATGTTTATGGTATAGCCTGTACAATGCTGGGACTGCATAACTTCCCAATCCACTGGCTGAGAAGACTCACTCTGTATATTCAATGTAGCTAACACTCCATTCATTTAAATGATTAATTTAAAGATCTAAGTAAAGCGCTAATGTACATAAAATACCAAATCTTAAATTTCTAATGTAAACAGAGCTTTTAACAACTATAATGTTGTTGTAAACAATGAAATAGAGGCTCGTTGCAAGAAAAGTCTATTCTTCATATGATGAGTTTCAAAATTCTATCAAGTTCAACAACATTTTAGCAGATTGAGGTACAGTTTGTTGTTCTACTCATGAAGAGATGACTGTAATATTCAGCAGCAGTGCTACTGCAGTATTGTGCAAGATGTTGAAGATCGACAAATTTTGCATTTAATAGGTAGGGAATCTGAAACAATAACAATTTTACAAGATAAAGAATCTTATGGGCTGTTTTGTCATGGTCTGCTGGAGATCAGGGTTCCAGACGTTTCATCTACTACTGTGGTAGACATCCTCAGTGGTGCTGTCGAAGTCTCCTCGAAGGTTTCACCGCGTCTGATGCATCAGCTGTTGGTGTTGCAGAGGCGTGGCAGGGTTTTGTCTCTCTAATGCTGTTGCTGTTTTCTGATTGATGCGCTACATTTTCCTGTCTTATATGATGTTTTCGATGAGTGAGTGCCAGTTGCTGTTTAGTTTTAAGGCCTCTTTCTTCTTATTAAAATTATTAGGGTGTTTATAGATTTCAATGGCCTCTTGTAGTCGGGCATGGTAGTATAATGTTAAAGTAAGAATGTAAGTATTCTGCAACTTTATGATGCGTTCACCGTCCACTTCAATGGCATGTTCAGCGACTGCTGACTTTTCTGTCTGGTTAACACCAGGCTCGCGGAGCATAAAAGAAGCTGCCATCTGGGCCAAGCAGAAAAGTCTGTGGTCGCTGAACATGCCATTGAAGAGGACAGTGAACACATTATAAAGTTGCAGAATACTCGCATTCTTGCTTCAACATTATACTACCATGCCCAACTACAACAAGGGGCCATTGAAATCTATAAACACCCTAATAATTTTAATAACAAGGAAGAGGTTTCAAAAACTAAACAGCAACTGGCACCCAGTCATCGAAAACAGAAAACACCATATAAGAGCAAAATATAGCGGCCAATCAGAAAACAGCAACAGCATTAGAGAGACAGAACATTGGCTGCCGTGCCTCTGCCCACTCCGAACCAATCAATGGGGAGCGCTGACAGTATAAATACTGCGACACCAACAGCTGACGCATCAGACGCTGCGAAACCTTCAAGGAGACTTCGACTTTGACAGCGCCACTGAGTATGTCTACCACAGTAGTAGATGAAACGTCTGGAATCCCAATCTCCAGCAGAACCATGGCAAAACAGCCCAGAAGATTCTTTATCTTGTAATTTCGACACCGACCGTGAAAGCCTAGTACTCTCAATAACAATTTTGTTTTAGGAGTAAAATTATTAAAAACAATCTAAATAACTTAAGTACTGAGACAATTTAATTACTCACAGTCCGGCAGCTGAAATTCAGGATGTGCTGGATTAGTGAATTCATGTTGAGATTCTTTTTGAACAGCACTGTTTGCTCCCAAGCACCATTGTATGAATCTCTGTAGGCAATGTAGGGCCCTCTATTGATATTCATTTCTCTAATAGGCCTTGTGTGAAAACTTGACTTTTAGGCATATCTTTTGACAAGGAATGATGTCCATTTTTGGAAGATTCATGATTAACCTCAACTACATAAAAAGGTGAAGGTCTCTGATGAGCATCTCTCAAAACATGGACCCAGTCGCTTGGCAGTTCTATTTTAGCTTTAGTTTTGATCAGTCCAAAGTTTTTGTCACATTCTAAAAAAGAATATCTGCGAATGGGAAATGTAACTTTTATAGACTGTAGTTTCAGTTCCACATTCACCAGGTTGTAGAGAAACCTAAAAAAAGTGAAGTTTATTTGCCGGCCACTGCAGGAGTCACAAAATATTTTTCAGATGTTTTACTTTGGGCCAAAGAAAGTTGTAGACAAAGTGGTGTAAAAGGGTAAATACATCATCACTGCCTTTTTTCCCTTCAGTTTCTGCATACAAATAAAACGCACTTTGTAATGAAGATAGGATATGAATATTGAATGTGTATACTGAAAGTCGTCTTCTATAGTACACATCATTTGTGGATATATTTGGTACTGGTAAATTCTTGGCATAGTCTATGCATATGTCCTCTTTATCATCACTAGATTTGCTTTCTTGTTTAACTTTCCTTTTTCTATCATAAAACACTTCTGCTTTTTTCTTATGTACTGTTTTTTCTATCAGTTTTCTTATTTCAGCTTTCATCTTTAACTTCTTTTTTGCATCTGATGTTAGCTTTCACATTGTATGTCTTTGCTGTGTGTGCATCACAAGTACTACAGGTGTCTGTCCTGGAATACCCGAATGAAATATTAAAGTCAGAACAAAATATCTTACGGTAGCTTTCATATGAAACTTTGTACTCTGGAAAGTTTTCAGATACATCCCATGCATCCTTTTTACATTAAGCTCTTCAGAAAGGTAGGTCTTAGCTAAATCATGAAGATTAATGGCTGTTCTTCCTTTAAATGAATTTATATGTTGTCTGATTGTCTCAGCAGTTTGTTTGATTGATTACCATGTTTGTCCTGTTTGTCTTCTGGTGAACATCCTGTAAATTTCAAGCTTCTCACAAGTAATTCCACTTTTTTCTTTGAGATTCCATAAATTGCAATGAAAAGTCTTTTGGCTTACTTCTTTATCTTCTGCACCATTCGTAGCACAAACCCTGTACTTGTATACAGCATCACAGTGGCGATAAGCATCTTTTTTCCTTCATTTGGCTTTTAGCATTGATATTAACCCAGAAAGATAAGAATTTTGTGCATTAATAGATTCCAGCAAGTTAAAAGCCTGTAGTACTTTCAATTGTTTTCTTCTGAAATCCTTCCAAAACACTTCATCCTACATATAGAACTACCACCCATCTCATGGCTTTGTAATTTTAACCTCTTTTGCACATTTCTCATATTGTCATAAGATTTTCTTTTCTTGCTTTTAGGTTCCATTGGCTTCTCAATAACTTCTTCACATTTACTAGTCACTTCCATCGCAAGTTAAGATAAAAATTATACTAATATAGGATACTAATAAATCCTATAATTATAATGTGACTATAAACAAAAATAGTTTCAAGTATGCACAATTTAAACAATGCATATCAGGTGTACCAACATACAGCATTGACACACACACACAGCAGAATAAAAACATGTTTCCATTAATGCAATAAGCCACTTCTTTCAAAGTATGGTCTTGTTTCAATTTAATCTTTTGCGGTTAATGAACCCATTTATTCCAGTTTTGTTTAGTCCAAATGAAAGTCCTGTGAAAATGCTATAGCTGGCATTAATAAACCAATTTTCTTTAAAAATGCAATCCGCCCCTTCTGCACGTGTACCCTTCAATTGTTTCTGCATAATCCTAACGGTGTTACAAACATTTTGCCTGTTACTGTACACTACACAGCATATTATCTTATGATTCGAGCAGTGATGTAACAATGAAGATACTGTTAACACTGAACAAAGGCTAAAAACAATAAAAAATAAATGGAGAGATGAAAGGAATAAAATGTTCCACAGTAATACTAAAGCTGAGATCCAAGTTACGTTAATTTTTAATCAAAGTTAGTATTTAATTTTTGAAGTAATAAAGACAGACGCAACTTTCCTAGCCAAGGGTGCGATCACATACAAAACTGGTTTCAAACACTTGCAAGTGCTTGCTAGTGCGAGTTGAAGTTCACATTTTTGTAAATGTGTCCGTTCACACACAGAGCCTTATCTGGGCATGCAAACGCTTGTTGCAGCTTTACAAATGTCGTCCGGCAAACAAGAATGGATGGAACATTTATTTCCAGTGGTC
This sequence comes from Deroplatys truncata, assembly GCA_030765065.1. NCBI lineage: Eukaryota > Metazoa > Arthropoda > Insecta > Mantodea > Mantidae > Deroplatys > Deroplatys truncata. The sequence continues at coordinate 377,587,177 of CM060990.1, forward strand.
ACTGGTGGCTAGTGTTGATAAATTTTGGAAAGATGGTGAACAATTGTCAAAAAATGGAATTTTTAGATTTTGGTGTGGTTTTTAATTTAAAATTTGAAAATTCCTCTTTAATTTTATATACTATGTTTTATCCTTGCAGGCACATTGTGTTTAAAATATTATTTTAAAATGATGCTACATGTGGTATTTTATTTGTAACTCTACTTAAAAGAGCATTTTCTTTATCATTTTCTGATATTAATGAATTGACTCATTTTCTCAGAAATGATTGAAGATAGCTCATTTAAATTATGGGATGATAAAAACATTGCTGCTTTTATGGATCTATTTTGGTGTTAATATAATGGCTGGTGAAATTTTTAAAAAATGAATTACTGATTAATTTTAAATGCATAATTAATAAAAAAAATCATATCTTCCTTAATAAAAGACATTATGGTATGAAAGTAGATCAGTAAACTTTTATATTTCTTATAAAAGTTTCAACATGTTATCTTAAAAAATAGTTTCTGAGATAAAGGTACTTGAAGTTAGCAAACACAACATTGACAGGATTGGGCTTTTAATCTCCCCTAAATCTCTCATCTTTTGCAAAGAAGAGTCATTTGGAATAAATGACTAAAGCTAGGTACATGTCACAGGATCTATGTTGACAATGTGTTCAAAGATTCTCCAACACAGCGAGCTGATTTTGTTTATGAAACTAAGTGCAAGGATTTTCCTTTGAAAGTTTGCAATTGCCGGGGCCTTGAAAATGTTGCTACCTGTGAAAGAGCTATCAAGATTTTACCTCATCTGAAGATGTATTTCAAGAACAAGAGTGTACACCTGCCTGATACTTAGGCAGTGAAGAAGACTGCTGAAATTCTTCAAGACTGTCTTCTGCCCCCTAAATTACACTTCTTTGTGTAAATTGCTTCTGCATTTGAAGCCTTCTTGGGGGAGTTCCAAACACCAAAACCAATATTCCCTTTCCTGCATTCTGCTGTTGAACACTTTACCCGAGAGCGAGTGGAAAGGTTAATTAAATCCAGTATTCTGGAAGATGCTAATACTACATATAAGCTCATAAACATAGATGTCGAAAATGTGAAACTGCGACAAGCTAAGATTGGACCAGCTGCAAGACAATCTTTCAATGAAGTTTGTCTTAAGAATATTGATATGGACAAGTACTGTCTAGAGAAGATTATTGAGAAACTTATCGAGGGGAGCCTCCTGAAATATAACTTTGTCAAAGCCCCTACTTGTCTTGATCCCAAAAGATATTGACTAAGCCAGAGCAATGCAAGAATGACTTTGAAACTGTGTTGGAATGCTTTTGGCATAGCATCATGTGAATGCACTTAAGTCTGATCGAGCCATCCTTCAGTTTGGTTGGTTTGCATCTTGTGCAGATAAAATTGAACTCTCAAATTTTGATTGGAGAATGTCTCCTCTTGACACCTTTCATGCCAAACAAATGAATGGCATAGAAGAATATAAAGATATGGATATAAAGAATATAAAAATTATCAAGATTATTCTTGTGTTTTCACATGGCAGTGCTTTTTTTCGAAAGAGGTTTTTCCATTAATAAAGAAATGTTAGTGGAAAACCTTCATGAAGAGAGTCTGATAGCCTTGAGAAAAGCATGGGATGGCATACAAGATATGGGTGGAGAGGATGCCATAGTTGTGGATCAAGGAATGCGTTATGCTCGAGCTTACACTAAGCAGAAAGAAGCAAATGCAGAATGGAAACAAAGAAAAAAACAATTGGAGAAACTAAACCAGTATGAGAGGGAAGAGAAAAGCTGGGGTACTGCAACAGTTGAAAAAAGAAAAAGAGGATTTGCAAATGAAACAAAATGAGTTGGAAAAGAAGATAAGAAAATTGAAGTGAATAAAGTAAAGGCATAGATGAAAAACTACTTAAATATAAAAATGTAAAACCAGACCTAAGTTATTCTGAAATGATCGGTGCTGTTGAGGAAACACTATATTAATACTGACTAAAAATCAATTTTTAGTGCAATTGCTGTTATAAAAAGTGAAATTTTTTTTTCATTTGAGAAAGATTATTTTACATTCTTTAAAAATGTTTATCTACCTAATTTCTATATTGAAGACATTACCTATATAAACTAAGATAGAGATTGTTTTTATTGATCTGTGTCATTGGACCAATGCTTACTATTATGTTCCTTTTAAAGTTCCACAAGTGTCACTGAGTATGAATTTTGTCCGAGTGTTATAGCATTAAGTGCCATTCATAGTAAGCACAGATGCATTGTGCAAATGCAAGACCTTGCACCCATCTTATTTAATGAAAGCATTCACATAGAATCACAGCTGGGGACCAATGTGGAGATTATACTGTTGGCATTAAAAATCAAGGAAGCATAATTATAATTCATTCATCAGTTTGGACTGGCTTCAACCTCATGCAGAATAATACAAATTGTTACGTGTAATGATCTCTTTATATCACACAATAGGTTGTAGAAACCCTCATACAAAATAAATGAACCTAATTTTCATTGTCTGGATCCATATTTTATTTCAAATGACAAGATGCTCAGGGAGAAAATAATGCAAGCTGTAGTGATATAGTTAACTTCCATTGATTTGTGTTTTAAAGTTGATGTATGAAACATTTTCATGAGCTTCATTTGGCAGTGATTACAAATAATCAAGTAGCCTGTGCTTATGTCTCTTTATGAATAGTGTTACCATATGAATACATTTACAGCATGTTATGTTGGCATTACTTTTTATTCTAAATGGGACCTCACGGTCCAAGGAGAAACTACTATAGTATAAGGTTTTCTTTTAATGTGAAATATTATTTTACACTGATAAACATACACAAACATATTTGAGATCATGGCCCACTAAATTTCATCCAGGGAAAATGAAAATGACACAGGGAAAATATCTTCGGGTGACCAATGAGCACTCTGTATAAACTGGACTAAGTACAAAATAAAGCAAGAGTTTGGTGTATCTGTTCATGTAGCTTTCTTTTTAGCTGAAGAAAAATTCAAAACTTTTGAAACTAAACAATTATTGTATGAAAACTATTTTTATAGCGTTAGTATCTTTGTAAATAATGTATAAAATTCTTTGATGTGTTTTATAATCAGACGTAGCAAATGCACAATATTGATAGAAAAAAATAGTACAATAAACATCAGTCGACATTCAGCTGATGAGGACAAAATATGTCCTTGAAACATATTTGTTTAAAATTACAAATAAGTGGAATGTAAGCTGATAATGAAGACAAAGGTCATCAAAACATGTCCCTTTAAATCCCAAGTAAGTTAAACTTAAGTGTCTAAATTGCAACTCACAAATTTAGTATTATGGAAGTTTCACTGTACATATACAGGTGGACCATTTAGGTTGAGACTGTACAATATCTCCAAAACTAAGCATTCCAAAAATTCAGAATTTTCGTTAGTTATTTACGTTGGTGTAAGAACAATTGTAAAGTGCTTTATACAAATGTTGTTTAGTTTTTTATGAGCAGTGAGAAAACAACATACAAAAGGTAGGTTCCCATTTTAAAAAATTAAATTAACCCTAAAATGACCATCACAACATCCTCCAAATAAACACGACTAATGGAATTTACTTTCCCCCATAATATCAAGCAACTTTTATTCAAGACATTTCTTTCTACAACGCTTAGTTTTGGAGACATTGTACAGTCTCAACTTAAATGGTATGTTACATGTGTTAGTACATGCCATAGTTTACACCTGAAGGGAAATAAAACTTAAGTGAAGTAATTTGTATAATATGATGCATAGTACTATGCACCTAATTGGTTACAACCAATTGCACAACACTATCATTTTCTTCTTGACTGAATTTTGTTCTAATCTAATTTGTGTAATATGACGCACAATACTCTGCACCTGATTAGTCACAATGAATTGCACGACACTGCCATTTTCTTCTTGAATTTTGACACTGCATCTTACAATGGGTACAGTAGCCGGAATAGTCGTCCTCTATGGTCTAGGGGTACCATGCTAGCCTCTAGTTCCTGAAGTCGCAGATTCAAACCCAGCGGAGGGCGATTGATTTTTTTCGGGTGTAAAAATCCTTAGCATGGCTTCCTTCGAAAGGGAAGTAAAGCCAGTGGTCCCATGTTGTAGAGTTATGGCATGTGAAAGAACCTCAAGCCTGATAAAAGAGGCCTCTGAGCAAAATTTCTGGTCTTTTATGCCCAATATAGAATGGGACGCTAAGAACCACAGCAGTTAAAGAGCGTTCATAAATAAAACTCAATTTAGTGACCAGAATTCCAAATTAAAAAATTAATCAATACAATGTATTGATTAATTGGGATCAGAAGGAACATGCAGCTCTAAAACCTAAATGCTCTTTTATAAGCATAATAAATCAGTGTGCACTTTGGTGGTTAACTAGATTATTATTTAGGTGTTTGCTTTAATCTGTATGTCTTTGAATGTAGACATAAATGCATGCATTAATAAATTCATTCACATTACATTGTAATATTACACAAAACCACAGAAGTGTCTTACATATTAAAATGTAGTAAAAGGAAAATTAATCTTACCTTTTACTTCAAAGTAAAATTATGAATCAAGAGAACTACAATATTATCCATGGCCAAAAGGACAGATGGTCATGATTACTTTCTAAGTTTCATTGAATTGTAAAAGAGCTAATTAACCTTTTATTTTCAAGTAACACAATGAAATTGGAAGTATGTTGCATCAGGTTACTTCCTTGAGGAATGATTAGAGGTCAACTAATGTCTATGCTAACACTGTTATAGCACACTGAAGTAGGCCTAGTGCTTTAATATGCTCTCATTGACTAATGCCCTTACTGAAATTACAGGTTTGTCTGGCTGTTAGTGGGAACTAACTAAATTGCCAAATTTACAGTTCAAATCCTATAACCATCCATTAATTACACATGTGTTTGTGGGACCATGCCTTCATTTTGCTTTGATATATATCCAACAGATAGAGGTAAGAGCTTGCCATCACAGAACATCTTGCATCATACCTTCAATGTTACTACGCAGAATTTCAACATTATCACTCTAACAATGACAAACAAGGCAGACATCAGCACAGGTATCATGTGTTGTTTTTCAGACACACCACACCAATTTGTGTAATGCATTGTAGCTGCTCTCATGTGTTACAGTTAGGGCTTTGTTTGGAGCTTGCTCACAACGATTATTATTATTATTTGGTAAATGCAGTTACATTGCATTACTACTACAGTTCCTAGCTTTGAAAATGAGCAGATATATATGACTTTCAAAATCCTGAGAATTTGGAAGAAGTACATCACCTGCTTTGCAATGATAATGAATTACTTGTTGAAGATTATTTTGTAGAAAGTGATTTAGATTCTGAAGATGTAAGCAAAACAAGATCTGTAGACTTGGATACATATCTTGGAATTGAAGAGTAAAGTGATGAAAGCCAAGAACAATTATTATATCAGTGATTACAGAAGATAGCATTATAATTCTGGTAATAATTATTATATTAGTATTATTATTTATTTTGAAACCACCATCACTACCGCCACCAATAAATGCATAGAGAAGTGTTAAGGAAGGAAGATAACTTAATTATCATCACTAAGGAGCTAGATTCTAGGGAAGGAAAGATCATAAACAAGATCTTGTACATAAATGCACAAATCCAGAAGGCCTTAGAAGAAGGTAAGTTAAAGGCAGGGAAGATGGCTTGCAGCATAATATCAAATGAAACAATGGATGATGAATTCAAAACTAGGAAAAATAAGAGATATATTTACCTCATTGTTATAGAAGAGGGAGGAAAATCAAACTTAGATAAAACTAATGTAATGATTAACCTGGAAAAGACCTTGAATATAGCTAAGAAAAATGGAAGAACCAAAACCTCTTGTATAATCACAGTACAAATAGATGATGGAAGTGTATGGAAAGTACTAGAGTGTTTCTCTAGGAGAAATGATACTCGAATACCTATGTATATAAATAAGGAAAGACATACTAGTAGAATAACTTGGGAAAATGAAATGGAGGAATTTAGGAAAAGGAAAGAAAACAATGAGGATATAATAATTATAAAGCCCATAGTGGAAAGGAGATAATATGCAGACATCATAAAAAATGTTAAACAAAATGTAAATACGGAAGGAGTGATTATTAATCAGAAGAGTAGGAAGTGCACAACTAAAATAAAAGGAAATTATGTAAAGGATAGACAAGCTTTTAAGCAGCTGTTAATACAAAACTGGAAAGCAAAGTAGAAGTTCAAATGAAGACAAGAAACCAAACAGTCATGATTCTAGATATAGATGAGGCTGTACAAGAGGAAGATATAAAGAAAATTATAAAACAAGATTTAAATGCAAATGAAGAAAACTTACAAATAAGAGTGGCAGAAAAATCAATACAGAAGGAGTAAAATATGCATTTGTAACTGCAAATATTAAAGCAGCGAATACACTGATAACTAAGAGAAATATAGGATGTGGTTGGGATAGATGGAGAGTAAAGGCAACAAACATTTTAAAAAGATGCTATAAATGCTTTATGGTGGGACACAAGGCAAGTGACTGCTTGAATAAACAAGCAGAACAAATGTGCCATAGCTGTGGCAAAGTAGAGTGCAAAAATATGAGCAAATGTTATTTGTGACAATCAAACAAGCACAAGGTAGAGATGATGTGATGTCCCAAATACAGGAGACTAGTCCATGCTGAGGAAAGGGAGAAAAGGCTAGCTTTTACAAACTAAGCATTAAAGTAACACAAGCAAACCTCAATAGAAGCAAACAGGTTATGGATCTCCTTTTACATAAATGTGCAGTACATTGTGTAGATTTAGCAAGAATAACAGAGCCAAATATAAATATGACAAAACTTAGCCAAGCATGGATAACTAAAGAATTGATGTTGCTATTTATAAACCACAAAACGGCTTAAAGATACAGAAAACCAGTAGTGGTAAAGGATGTATATGGGAAGAAACTAATGGTATGGTTGTTTACTCCTGCTATGCCTCACCTACAATGAATGAGGAAGGACTCCAACTATTCCTGATTGAAATAAAGACAGTATTGAGCAACATGGAAAGGGCAGCAAAAGCATACTAATCAGAGGCAACTTTAATGCCAAGGCTTATAGTTAGGGATCACCGATAGAAGATCAGTGAAAATGATTATAACATTCTAAATGATGGGAAAACTTCCACCTTTGAAAGAAATAATGGATCATCATATATAGACATTACAGTATTGTGACTTTGTCCAGTTTTTCAACTCTCACTCAGTTCTCATTGTCACTGTTTTCGTTTTTGTGTAGTTCACCTTCACTGAGGTGAACTAGTTCAATTTTCTGCCACTTCACTTTCTTCATGATGCAACCTTTTCACGCCAGACAGTTCACTCACCAGGAGTCAAAACACAAGACCTCCACAACCTTCGCTCCGCAGTAACACTCGCTGCATGTCACAGTAGCCATCACCAACTCGCTCGGAGAATTGTTTTTGATGTCGCATGGGAAAGTCACCCGCCAATTCGCTCGCTCACTCGCTGACTAATGCAACTCTCAGTTGACTTGCACTGACTGACGTGACTTACTCTACTGTTGCCACTCCTCACCTTGCACTGGCTTCACTCTGCCATACTCAACTCGACTGACTGGACCGCACGAGAATGCTCACCCACACTGGCAGTGGAACCCCTCACAGAAGGCTCCGAAACGCTCCAGAACCACCCCATAGGAGGGGGAGACAAAGCACCCAGAAATCTTCAATCATCCCCCAACAGTGTCCCTGGCACTGACCCCCCCCCCCCCGACAACCCCGGCCAAAGCCGCTGCATCACAGTATGCTGAGCAGAAGTAGGAAAGTTAATCTGCAAGTGGCATGCGGATGATGAAGAAAATCTAAGCTACCATAAAAATATACACATTGAACTACAAAAAGAAAACCCTAAAATAATTCTACAAGCAAATAGACATAAAAAAGGATGGTCATTCAAAAAAGAGAATAAGGACTCATTACTTAAAAAAGGTGGAGGAAGACTATACACACCAACCAAAAGAACTTGGACAGGTAATGGAAAAGGCATGTAATTACGCATTTAGAAAAAAATAATGGATAGTGAAAACCCAAAGCAGCATACTGGTGGAATGAACCATTCCACGATTAAGGAAACGAAGCATTGTAGCATGAAGAAAAGTGACAGGGGCAAACAGGAAAAACCATATGGCAGAATACGAGAAACATTGTATACAAAATCAATATCAAGAGCATCATAGGGCACTAAAAAAGGCTATTAAACTAACAAAAAAGGATGCATGGGTCCAACTGTGTACTAAAGCAATACTTGCTAGATCTGATTATGGAAAATACCAACAGGTGTATAGCTGATTTGAAAGATAAATTTGAGAATGAGAGAAATTGCAAAACCACAGACTTACTCGAAATAATGGCTTTCTGGGTTCATTATATGTTGGTGTGTTTCATGGCAGCCTGCAAAATTTTCACTTCTAGACAACAGATAATATTGGTATCTGACAACATAATGATTCATATGTGTATGAAAAGAATGGATATTAAATGTTGTTGTCCATTAAATATCAAGTTTACATGATTTATTTTCTGTTGAAAAGAATGCACATCCATAATTTAAAGTGTTATAACTCGAAAGGCTACCTTTTAATTTGGAGAAAATTTTAAAATTATATAGAGATGAACATCATCTTTAAACAGTAAAAGTTTCATTGTGGAGACTCAAAAGGAATTCAAGTTAAAAGATAAACAGCTGATCGGAACCAAGGCACATAGTCTGCAACCTGCCACTTTTGAACTCGTTTGGCTGTCTGACATGCATTATTTTGTCTCCCTGCTACAAGATCTCGAGGGATTTCACACAAACCAGAATTTTTTTTTACAGCAGTCTTTTTCTTTCTTTCTTTCTTTCTTTCTTTCTTTCTTTCTTTCTTTCTTTCTTTCTTTCTTTCTTTCTTTCTTTCTTTCTTTCTTTCTTTCTTTCTTTTCCCTTCCAGAAACTGGAATCACACTGTGTGTGCTGCATGTTCCTGCCACAATGTAAATCCCACAGATCTTGATGTATTTAATAATTGTGATGCGTTGGTTGTGAATGCAACAGAAATTCCTGTGATGTTACTTTGTGCCCATTCAGAGAGCTCTCTAGGAGCTGTGATCTGAGTTCCCTGAAGACTAGCATAGGAAAGTATCTTAGTTGTACCTCCTATGCCATCACAAGGGCCTTTTCCATGGCTTGTGACAAAGAAATGGCATTCAGCTGACCCTTGGGAATCTCTCCTATGATACAGCAGATTAACAAAAATCTTTTTATTCATATATTGACCATCTGCTCCATAACTTAAGTAATAAATCTTATTTACATGTGAAAATTGTAGTAAACAGAATCAGTTGTTTTTGAAAAATATGAACAGCAGGATTGTCATGAACTAAGTATTCAGATATAATTAAAAAACATGTATGTTCCAGATCATTGTTTTCTTGTAGTAAATAATAAGCAGATGTATAGTTGCTTGAAACCTGTTCCAATGGTATTTTAAATGGCATCCTGTGTAACAAAAGTGTAATTTTCAAAGTAGTAGCCAATAACAATGAATTTCCCATGTTGGATTGCAGTTTTCAGATGTTTGATGGTGAGTGAGCTTTTGCTGTGAAATTGTGTGCTTTAAGGTTTTTGTTTTTTTTTTCAGACAGATAAGGGAATTATTAATAAAATTTCTGCATCTGTTTTTTTCCACTTTTTATACAGTACTTCTTCCATTAAATTTTCTGCAACAATGAATCTGGAATTTCTGAAATAATTACACTACCTGGGCATCTTTCACATCCATCTAGATAACATTTGGAGAGGACTCTGACGAACCATTTTTTGTATTAAAAATCCCAACACTTTCCATTTCACTTTCATCATTATGGCTTATTTTATGCGAACTCATTAATATCAATTTTGTTTTTTACAAATGGTGCATATGCAAATATTATGAGTTCCAGCTGCCCAATAGTAAGCAGTATTCTGGTCTCAGGGACACAAAATATGAAAAACTAATTTTAATGCCCGGATATCTTACTTGTGAATTTCTTTAAAGTTGGCTAAATTCAAACATTCTTGCTTTTTCACTCTTTTGCCATCCTCTTTGAATGACTTAATCTCATTCAGCCACATTTTGACTTACATTGTCTTCTAAGAATTAACAAGTTTTGCAATATCATCCAGTATGTGGCAATAATATTCTTTTATTGGGCACTGACATTATACCCTTATTGTTTTGAGTAATTTTTGCTCTGTGAGCTACATGAACAGATACGCCAAACTTGCTCATTATTTTGTGCTTAGTTCAATTTCTAGAAAAGGCATGTAAGAATCATGTATTAGTAGTTTTTACATTCGTAAATTCTTCCTTGAATGTGTAATCATTTCTTCCCCATCATTACTGTCACTGCACACATTGAACACTTAGTTAATAGCTTCCTTAACCACAATAACCAAATGCTTTCTTACAAGCATACGATTTGGCACAAGATAGTTTTCATTTGGAACTTCGCAATTCAGGTAGAGGAGTTAGAATTTGATTTATACTACTGATTGTTGCCTCCACTTCTGTTTTGGGTGGTGCATATTCATCTTCACTTGATTTTTTTGCTTCCTCTTCACTTAATTTTTCCCCTTATAATCTGTTTCTTCCACATTAGTCATTTGAGGAGTCATCGGAATAAAACTCACTAACTCCATCCACGGACGAAATTCCTTTTGATACAGTTTCCCTCTATTTCGATAGTGCTGAATCAATCTGTGCAATCCATTTATTTCAAATAGCACTCCTTCCTATCATAAAATGGCTTCAAAATACAGCCTTTGGTTCAGAAAGCGCTTAGTTCACCGAGACGAATGGAACAAAACATACTGCTTTACAGAAGCAAAGACTTGCTTATGTGACACTGTGTACATATATGCCTTTGACTGCTGTATCTGCATTCTGTGGAGCTAGAAATGCACATGTTGCTGCCAAACAATACCAGGTATTACTATCTTGGGTCTTCTTAGCAATATTATGTCATGCTAAATGAATGAATAAACAAATGAAAACAAATTCTCCTTACTTGAAGGCCTGAGATAGGAAGCTGTGTGAAGGAAGCATTAATAGTGGATTTTCTAAGTATTGCAGCATGGAAAAGGAAATAATATTGTAGCAGGTAACAGTAAGGTACCAGAAAGAGAATGAAAATGCAGGAAAATATGAGAAGCAAAGAAGTAAAACTGAGGTAAATAGCTTGTGTCATGTTGTTAGAACGTATTTTTTGTATTACTCTCGTGCAAATAAATGCATTGGGGTGCCTGCAAAGGATACTAAGATGACACACTATGTTATTTTGTCTTTCATGCTAGTTTTTAAAACATAGCGAAATGTATTAAGTTCTCTTTTTGTTGCATTATCCTTCCAGCTACATCTAGCACTGCGATAGATGTTTTCACTAATTTTAGTAACGTTCACTATCATGTAAGTGTTTTTCACTCATATTTCTCTGACCATACAGCTCAGTATATCATTTTGAGAGAAGTAGAACTTCCTAAAATTACTCATAAAATGAGACACAAACAGGTCAACACTTTTAATGCTGCAAACCTGAGTGCATTGAATAAGGCTTTAACTAAAGAAAATTGGGCTAATGTTTTTTCGGAAGCAGACCGTAATACTAAACTAAAAATATTCTACGACATTTTACAGTATTACATTAATATTTTTTGCCCCCCTTAGACCTGTAAAAGCAGGCATCCTGAAACATACATACCAAGATAAATGGACTACCCCCCAAATTAAACAATTATGCATATGGCTTAAACTGGCTAGCATGCTCAATAAGACAGATAAGATCTTTAACCCCGATAAATATAAACAAATAAAGCACTTATATGACCAACTAGTAATCGATGCTAAACGCGTCAGCATCAGCAATACAATATTAAAGTCAGCCAACATATGCAAAACTAGTTGGCAAATAATAAATAACTTTCGGAAAGTATCTGCAGATACCCATACCATAGCTATTAATGATGGAAATGAAATTGTCAAAGAACCAACTCACATAGTTAACATTCTTAATAACCATTTTGTGTCCATTGTCGCAAATATACGAACCAATTGCAATAACGTAGACAACGATGGCAGTCAAAGCAACAGCTCCAAATCCGCTTCTAGTATGTACATATATCCTACAGACACCAAGGAGATATTAGATGTGATCAAGTCTTTGAATGTCAGTAACAGTGTAGGCAACGATGGCATACCCATTTCTGTCATTAAAGCATGTAGAATGTCAATAGTAGATCCCCTTACAGACATAATAAACTCATGTTTAAAAACTGGAATTTTTCCGGATGCATGGAATATTACAAAAATTATACCATCCCAAAAAAGGTAACAAAGTAGATAAAAATAATTTTCGGCCAATTTCCATATTACCAGCTCTTTCCAAAATCCTAGAATGTGTTCTAAACAAAAGAATTATGTGCTGTTTGGAAAACCTTAATTTACTACCGCAATGTCAATATGGGTTTGTGAAAAATAGTTTTACTATCAAATGCGTGTCGGACTGTATGGAAGAGATCATTAATAACATTGATGCAGGTAACAATGCTGTTGGAGTCCTATTGGACCTAACTAAAGCTTTTGATTGCGTGGATAATACTATCCTGCTACACAAAATCTATGACCTCGGCATCAGAGGCCATGCACAACAGATCCTAAAATCTTACTTAACCAATTGAGAGCAGTTTGTGATGTTAAAAACTGAATATGACGAATTTATGTCTCCCCGACAAGTACTAACTCATGGCATACTGCAAGGTTCTATCTTAGGGCCACTCCTTTTTATTCTCCACATGCATATCAATAAATTTATACCCACAACACCAGACTTTTTCAGTATGCTGATGATTCCACTATTACTGTATGCCATAAAGATTCACGTTCGCTAGAGGAAACCCTAAATGACACTACACATAAATTATTGAAATATTTTAATGATTTGAATCTGATTGTGAACCCTAGCAAAAGTGAACTAATGCCATTTGGAGCCAAAAGCACAAATTTACAAATAACACTGAACATTGGTAACAACCCACTTAATATAGTGGAAAGTGCAAAATTGCTGGGTGTCACACTAGACAAAACATTCGTGTTTACAAATCATATTGACAAGCTAGGTAACAACATTAGCAAAAATTTATTTGCCCTTAAACACTAAATTAAATATGTACCGAAAACCACGGCCAAAATGATATATTACTCTTTAATCCATTCACAACTGTCATACGGGATAGAGCTATGGGGAAATACCACAACTACAAATTTTAATAAAATATTTATACTACAAAAAAAAGCAATCAGACTTCTTGGTAACCTCAAATACAACGAATCCTGTCGTGAAACATTTAAACAGTTGAAAATTCTAACCCTACCCAGTCTATATATCTATCAGACTATACTACACTTAAGAAAATTCAACTCTCTTCCTGAAACTAATTCTGATAGGCACAACTACAACACAAGACATAAAGATGACTTAGCAATCCCCAGTCATCGACTACGGCTTTTTGAAAGGTTGCCTAGTTATATGGGAATAAAATTCTACAATGAGCTATCTGAGAACATAACACTGTGCACAAATGATAAATTTAATGTGTTGTTAAAAAGGTTCTTAATAGAAAAAGCATATTATAGCATAAATGAATTTGTAAATAAATGAATGAATATATGTGGGTGTGATTGTGTGCATACTTATGGGTGAATGTGTATTTCTTTTGTGTGAGTATGTATGAATCTTGACATTCTACTTTTGTGCTCTGCCACTGTATTGTACAGCAATAAAATAAATAAATATAAAGCGATAAGATCCAAACCAAATGAACTTTTTGCCATCTAAACCATTCATATCTCCACTGAAACGCAGAGTTACATTTGAGTGTATACCAAAGTCTAGGGTTTAACACTCCAAAGCAAAGACAATGAAGCAAAGAAGGAGGATGTTGACACATTCTTACAGAAGAGGTTCGGGAGTCAATGGAGATGTGAGCTGTAGTTTTATGTGAAGATTGTGGATGAAGAGTGTGCATTCTGCAGTGAAAACCAAAATGGAGAAGAATTTGACTATTTAGAGGAACAAATGGACATTTTTTAAATACAGTTGCGTTTGTTGAAAGAAACAAAGTGACAAATTAAATTTGAAGACTCGCTCTTTCTTACATTTGAGTGTATACCACAATTCTAGGGTTTAACACTCCAAAGCAAAGTCAACGAAGCAAAGAAGAAGGATGTTGACACATTCTTACAGAAGAGGTTTGGGAGTGGATGGAGATGTGAGGCTGAGTTGCAGTTTTATGCGAAAATTGCGGACGAAGAGTGTGCATTCGCAAGCGAAAACCAAAATGAAGAATTTGGCTACTTGGAGGAAGAAATGGACATTGTTTAAATACAGAAATACAGTTGTGTTTGTTAAAGAAACATTGACATTAAACTGTTTACAGAAAAAGTGACAAATGAAATTTGAAGACACTGTTTTTCCAGTAAATGCCCAAAGCGAAATATAAAACTCTTTTGTAAGTGGAATTGAAATTGGTTATTAAAATATCATTTTTTGTTAATGTCCAAGACAGTATTCAGTGTAATTGGTTCAAAATGCACTAATTGCAAAACATTTTTTATTATAAATGTGGTACCTATATTAAACAAAAAATTATTTTGGTGGTAACAGTACTCATGAAAGTGGCATTTCTACTACAGTTAGATATGAAGAACTTTGAAAAGTGTCGGTAAGTTTAGGAGATATCACTTATTCCTCTCTCCTGAAAACTTTTTTATTATGCACTTAGTGCTTTTTATTCAATGCTCCTCATTTTATATATCTTTATACAACAGCAATCACATTATATCACCCACAACTAAATTAGGTAATTTGTTTTGCACTCCTTCCATCACTTTTTCTCTTTCCTATTTATTTAGCGTGCTTTTGAAGACCAAAAGGATTGCAATAGCATAAAGTATTAAATGTTATCACTATTTTAGACATTTTGAAGCACTTCAACACAACACAACATCCATTGAAGCTTTAGCTTAGACTGTCAGTACAATCGCTCAATAGGCATCCAGCTGTAAAGGCATGTGATATTCAGTACTGATCTCTAACCAGCGAAAAGCCACAAGAGAAATTTACAGGCTTCATTATTGCTGTCCATGACCTCTTCTTCTGTCCGTTGCATCACGTTGCACACAATTTTCAACCTTAAGCGTAAATCATTCTTAGGTTTATAAAGTAATATCTGTTACAGTTTGGCTGGTTCCACCATGAAATTTAAATGGTACCTAGCAATCACATGAGTTCATCTTGTAGAAAACAAAACATCAAATGTTATAAAGGGTTGGATTTTAAAATATAAATAATTGTTTCTTTCAACATCACTTTTCACCCTTGTCCTAATATATTACTTTTAATGGTCCATAGTATATTTTAAATATGCACATTCCTCTTTAGAATCATATAATCTGTTTTATTTTTTGGAAGATCTATAAGATTATTGTAAATTTTTGTTTTGGCATGTGTATGACAACACTCCCAAAATTCTCTCCTTCACTACAGCCAAACCACTGATGTTACAATTTTTATATTATGTATTTTAACTTTTCTCCTTGATGCTGTTGACATATTAAAATTCAAAATAAATTGGGTACTTCACTGACAAAAATTTTAAACTTTGTATGAAATGACCCTACTGTTGATTATGTAGCAGCATTTCACAGCCAGTGTGAATTTAAAAAATTCATACCATTGAAAAACACTCAAATATTGGATCCAAATCTTTGTCTTTGTGATGCTGAGCTGTACTACAGTTAAACTCATAACTTAAAGATATATTGTGAACAACAACCAGAAGGTCCCTTTCAGAGCAATAATTCTGCTGTAGCAGTTTCTTTTTTTTGGGGGGGGGGAACTTGCTAAGCCGAAATGCCCTTAATAACCTGATCACCTTCTACATGTTCTTTTACTGCACTGTCAATATCATGAATTAAGTCTACCCAACCTAAAAAGAACCTTGGATTTTTTTGTTTCTGTCTTGCTGTGCCAGCTCGAAAGCACCACGAAACTCGATGCAATGCTAGAGAGTACTAATCTGTTTTTTCCTACCTGATGACTGTGTTTCAGTAACTCATCACAATAGGCATGACTTATATTGTTGCAATATTAGCATTACCTAATGCACTGAAATCAAGTGTGTTGTTTATATGTTTATCATTTCCACTATGTTTCTTTATTAATGCATTAATATGACCAAGATCTTTCACTCCCCCTCAACCCTATGCATCATTGTTTCCGGATAACAAACATGGAAAGCAAAAATGTCAATTCCAAACATTGCACCCACAGATCCATTTGTTTTCATAAACTTTCATTTAAATTTCCTGGTATACTCGCTTTTTTACCGCCACCTATAGCCTTTTTACTTAGATTTAAATTTAGGACAGGTCTACCTAACTCTTTAAACTTTCACTTCGCCTCCAAAGATCTACTTGAAAAGGGTCTCTGTAACAGATCTACAGAATTCGCTATGTTGCTTGCACTTTCAAAACAAAACATTGCACGACGCCACATTAGCATACAACCAATTCTCGATTCAACTTGCTACGTGAATCGTAGCACAATCAAAGTTGGCAAGGAGGAAAATCCAATAGTTTCATAGTAAGGTGCCTTCTCTCTGAGTCACATCGTACCGGCTGAAGCCAATTCAGTACTCGAAATTGTAGTTTCTGTTTATCACGGAGATAGCGCTTCAAAATATATTTTCGTCAGTTTCTTTGTATACCGGGTAACATTCGAAGAGAATAGGCGTAATTTTAGTGTAATTTTTACAGTGTGCTGTAGCACATTAATACATGATCATCGGCCACCCATGCCTTTCGACCAAACCTCGACGTTCTGCTCCGGCAAAGGATGGTCTGACATGCCGTTTTTAAATTGCTACCAGAATCTTGGTTTTGCTTTCTCGCCGTGACGTTTTCTAACATTCAACTGACGGACACAATCCCCATAACAAGGAGGAATGTGATAATCCATCCAATTTTGAAACCGAACCGACCCGAAACATCCATATCAGATTATCGTTCTGTCGCACTACTTTCTATGGTTCAGAAAATTTTCGAGATAGTATTACAGGATGGAATCGGGTTTTACGTAGAGCGAAACGGTTTATGGCTGAAAACCCAATGTGGCTTTGGAAAAGGTTTCGGGACTGCGTTTAACATACAGGGTGGACCATTTAAGTTGAAACTGTACAATATCCCCAAAACTAAGCGTTGTAGAAAGAAATGTCTTGAATAAAAGTTGCTTGATATTTATGGGGGGAAGTAAATGCCATTAGTTCTGTTTTATTTGGAGAACGTTGTGATGGTCAGTTTAGAGTCTAATTAATTTTTTTAAATGGCAGCCTACCTTTTTTTATGTTCTCACTCCTCATAAAAAACTAAACAACATTTGTATAAAGCACTTTGCAGTTGTTCTTACACCAATGTAAACAACGAAAATTCTGAATGGCTGTGTACGAAGAGCGCAATGAATGGTTGGACCATCCATGGATTTTGTTTCCTTATTCCTCATCACAAAATAAGCAGTTTTTTATAAACCACTTTCTAATGAGAAAACAACATACAAAATGTAGGTTCCCATTTAAATAAATTAAATTGGCCCTAAAATGACCATCATAACGTCCTCCAAACAAAATATGAGTAATGGCATTTACTTCCCCCCAGAATATTAAGCAACTTTTATCAAAGTCATTTCTTTCTACAACGCTTAATTTTGGAGATAGTGTACAGTCTCAACTGAAATGGTCCACTCTATATATGTAGGTTATTAACAGATGTCAATATTGCATTTCTTAAACGATCTGCTTTTGGCTTTATTTCCTGATATTTCTTGTGCTTATTACTATGTGCATATTCCGTTACTTCTTCGGAAACTTACAGAGCTGGGACTTCCTGACTCCTTTATTTCGTAATTCATGATTTGTTGACAATAGACGCATCTCTCTCTAATAATTATCGGACATTATATACCTCGACTGAATTACCACAAGGTTTGTCCTCAAGTCTTCTTCTCTATATTTTGCATGTGGGGGATATTAAGCACGAGTTGCATTCCCCTTTACAACATGCAAATGACGTAGTCTTATACTGGACTCCTCCGTCTTGAAATGCGATTCGGATGCGTCAATTTGAAATAGAATATCAAAAGATGGTTACATATATTACACACTTGGGCTTGACAGTAAACACTCGAAAAACTCAATTTCTGAAATTCCAAGAAATATTTGCGACGTCCGAATATCGACATCACTATAATAATACAAAGTGAGCCAAAAAACTACGAACCGGCTGCGCGGTGTTTTTCCTGTACGCGTCTTCGGCGCTCGTTGCCGTCTGCCGCTATCATAGAAAGGCGCAGATGAAACCATATGACATTTTTAAAACTACTTTTAAAGGCTTTACTTACCAACTTTATAAAAGGAGATGCTGAAACTGGCCATCGTCGTTGTCCATACATTTTTGGCACCTCTTTAGGAAACTATCCATCACTCGCCGTAGTTCACGTTGAGAAATGCTGGCAATTTCCTGGTGGCTATTTTGTTTTAACTCTTCCAGAGTGTGTGGGTTTGTCTTGTTCACTTTTTTTTTTAAGTTACCCCAGAGATAGAAATCGCAGGGGTTAGGTCGGGGGACCGAAAGGGCCACAAATCTCTACTAATAATTCTGTCCTCAAGCGCACTTTCAATTGTTCTCATCGAAATATTGGCCGTATAAGATGTTGCAGAGTCTTGTTGAAAAAGAGCAAAATCACGCTCCCTAGCTGTTAATTCTCTAAAAGAAGGGGGGGGCAAAATTGTATTGACATGTACGGGCGTCAACTGTTGACTCGAAAAAAAATTGGCCCTATAATTCTTATGAAGTAAACTCTGGTAAGTAAAGCCTTTAATAGTAGTTTTAAAAATGTTGTATGGTTTCATCCGCGCCTTTCTATGATAGCGGCAGACGGCGAGCATCGAGGACGCGGACAGGAAAACACCGCGCAGCCGGTTCGTAGTTTTTTGGCTCTCCTGTGGTGGTGGTAGTGGTGGTGGTTGTCCCAGCTACGACTTCTGTCACCTGTCTTGACCGTTTGTTACAACAAAACTTGGGTCTTACTAAACATACCTGCGTTTGGTGCTGCCATTGGTTTTTTCTCAGTTGGAATATGATATGTTAATGATTACCCATTCGATAAAACAAGTTCTTTCCATGTTGGAGTCCTTTCTCTATGAATTGCCTAAAATTATTTTTAACGTCAATGGATTTCCAGCTTTGTGCGACATTAAAAGGATTTTTCGTTTCTTTTATCAACGCTCTTGCCTGGTTATCGTTATATTGCGGGGCTATTCACGCACACACGGAATGAACTTTTACTGAAATTACACCTCCATAATTTACGTAATCAATTGCCAACGAGAGCTTTACCACCTATCCCTCTTTTGGGCTTGTGTAGAAACATTTTTGGCGTTTTCTCACAGTTGGTGTTTTGTTCGTCCCATTTACCTATGCGATGGACCTTCTGGGGTTATGCCTCAAACCTGGAGATTTGATACTCGTACTTTTCGTACGAATGTTACAGCAACTTTTGTTGGAGTATGCAGGTAATCTTAGAGACAAATTTCAGCCGGATCCAGTTACCTTTATTTCTGCAAACGACTCAGAGACGATGGACGGGAAAGCCGGATTATATGATTGAGACGTGCATGAATTACACACCTTCACCTTATATCCTCAAATGTCCATATACACAGCTGAATCCATTGCCCATTATTGGGTCCTTAAATATGCACAAATTAAGGATATTCGTTGCGTGGCGACATTCACGAACAGCCTTAGTGTCTTACAATCTGTTAGTAAAGTCTAGCATGATGCGTCTTATGTGATTTATGACATATTGATTAAGAATTTGCTAGGTCTCCTTTCTTGGTCTCTTCACATTGTTTTGGATCCCTAGCCATGTCGGCATTCGCGGCAATGATATTGTTGACCAGGCTATTCAGCACGCGAGAGCGGCACTATCTATAGCTATTCAATATCTCGTCCACCCGCGTGATATTTTGACCTTTATTCTACACAGCTACATGTTCAACTGGTAGCCGAAGAACAAGTGTACCGTGGTTTGCACTCGTTTCTTAGTTTGAAACCCAGATTACCTAAAGTAGCAATTTCACTATATATTTGTCTTTTACTCATCGTCGCCCAGATACTGGAATGTCTACACAGAATTCTTAAGTGCGATAACGCTGTGTATGAATTGGGTCTGGCGAGTCACTTCATTTCTTTCAGTGCTGCCGTAATCAAGTGGAGACTGGCGCTCTCCTGAAGGAGCTTTATTCCTTTGGTCCTTCTGGACCGATACATTTACCTTCTATATTGTTACCCTTCTCTCATAGAATCTAAGTCTTTATTTCATTTTATCACGAAATCCAAAATGAAGCTATAGTCATGTTTATATTCTGAACAACCTCCTAGAATTGTTACATGGGTATAATGGAACACACTGAGATGCAGTTGCCTGACACGACCATAGGATGGCAGTAATGTCAAAAAATAACAAAGTGAAGTAAATGAAAGTTGCTGTTGTCATTGGCGTCATTTCCAAAGTGAGTGACAAGTTGTGTGCCTCTTGTTAAATTGCAAGGTATTGTATTGTTGAGGTGAGACAGTGGACAAAGCACTAGATAGGAATTCTTTTGAGACTTGCACAGAAAAATAGTCTGTGTGTACGATTTTTTTTCTAAGCAGTTGTTTCAGACTCGGCACGGTACATGGGCGCCTGTGTTCATTGCGAATTCCATTTTCAAATTATGTGGTGCACATTCAGTTCTGGACACACAAGTTGAATATTGTAACAAATAAGAACACAGTTGCTGCTAAACGCACCTTATTTATCACTTAGATGCTCACCCTAGCACATTACATTTGAGACCCTATTGATACACCCTCAGAACAGAACACGACTGCTCCATCGAATCACCACAGCTGCTGAGTCACAGCTCACAACTGAACTGCACTATCCGCTTTCGGTGTCCACTTTCCATTTTGTAACTTCTTCACTTCACTGGGTAGAGCAGCCCCTTATATAAGCCCTGTATACAAAGCGGAACTTAATAGAAGTAGAATCTACTCGAAACTCCCCAAAGGAATTCTCTGAAGCGGAGAAGCAGCACATAATGGTTATTCTGCACAGCTATTGCTCTGAAGGTGGCTAGTCATTAACCCCACCCGTGGCCAGGTAGACGAGCTTGGAGGCACTCGCACCACTGGTCTTTAGGCAACTTCGCGCGTGCTGTCACTCCTCCTACCAGGGCGTCCCGACCAGTACTCTCAGCGGACTAGACTATCTTCCCACAAGGCAGCCTCTAGATGTGGTAAACTACGTCATTGATCCTCTTTACGCGGTATGGTTTTGCTATGGTTGTTGAAGCTTGGGGCAATGCCCCTTGGTCCGGGTAGGGCGATACGCCACAAAATCACCCTGCTGGAAACCTTGGCTGTTGGCTTGCCGGTCGTAACAGATCTTCATCTGGTCGCTCGCCACCTGGATGTGTTGATGGGCCATCTCGTGCACACCGTGAAGACGGTCCACGAGGTTCTCCATGTAACCAAATGTTCTGCCCCAGGGGTGCCCCCAAACATCAGGTCGCATGGAAGACGCAGCTCCCTTCTGAAGGCCAACCTGGTGGTGTCGTGCGTTGATTAGCGGTAAGCCAGCAAGAAAATATGCACTCTGACATCCCAGTCGCTATGGTGACTATCCATGACCTTCCTCAGGTGTTTTTCAAGAGTCTTGATATACCGTTCAACCATGCCATCTGACTACGGATGGAGAGGCGTTGTGCGCGTCTTGTGCACTCCAAGTTCCTCCAGTGCTTCACTCATTAGGTTAGACTCAAAGTTGGTGCCCTGATCGCTGTGTAGCTCTAATGGTACCCCAAAGCGGCAGAGCAGTTGTTCCACGAGGCAGTCCGCGATCTTCTTGGCTTCCTGGTTAGGAATGGCGTACAACTCCAGCCACTTGGTGAAGTACATACGTTTGAAGGTTGATCCCACATTACACAGCTGCATGCGACCCCGGCTCGTCGCACACACATGACATTGGCGGCACCACCTCTCAGCTTCAGCCCATAGTCTCAATCAGTAGTACCTTAGTCGGAGCTTGTCGATTGTTCGGTTGGGTCCAAGATGTCCTCTTGAGTCCCTGCATGTACTTCCTTTAGGACTTCCATCGCCTTACCCCAAGGAAGGCTCAACTGCTTTCTCCCCCATTGAGCCCACTAGGATTTAAATACACTTCTCCTGAGTACAATATTTTCCCAACTCTGCCTAGTTCCTGCCTCTTCTTCTCCCAGGGGTGGCCCCAAGTCAGCATCTGCCAGCTGCTCCTTCCTCAGGTCTGTGCTATCCCATCCATCCGTAGGCACCACCG
Organism: Deroplatys truncata; assembly: GCA_030765065.1. Lineage (NCBI taxonomy): Eukaryota > Metazoa > Arthropoda > Insecta > Mantodea > Mantidae > Deroplatys > Deroplatys truncata. The sequence continues at coordinate 377,609,767 of CM060990.1, forward strand.
AAAACATAGACAGCTGTGGTGTGCTCCATCCCCACCTTAGTGTAGTGGCTGTACCTCTCCTGGCAGGATGTTTTTGACATGGCATCTGCATTGGAGTGGGTCCTTCCTCTCCGATGTTCCGGTGTGAAGATAAACTCTTGGAGCCTCTTGACCCAATGGGCTCACTGGCCCTCTTAAAGCTCAATAGCCAGGGGAGGGCAGAGTCTTCTGTCCTCAGGTGGAATGGCTGATTGTACAACTACTGATGGAAATGTTCCAGCGCCTTCACTACTGCCAGGATCTCCTACTGGGTAACGCAGTAGACCCAGAAAACTGCAACTCTCTTTTATCTTTCGGGTAAAGCCAATCTCTCACAACCCGAGCCTTCTGGGTCCATGGCCACTCCAGTTGGTGAGACTATATGGCCCAAGTAGTTAACCTTCCAACAGAAGAGTTGGCACTACAAGCTCAGCTTCAGGTTGACTGGTTAGGTTCTCAAGATGGTCTTCGAAGGTACTGCCAATGACTATGATGTCCAGGTGTAGCAGGCAGGCATCATAAGTCAACCCCTTCATAACTGATTCCATCAGGTGCTGGAAAGTGACTGGCACTTAGCAGAGGCCAAAGGGCATAACTGTAAACTGCCAAAACCCTTGTGCTGTCAAGAATGTAGTCTTCTCTGTGTCTCTAGAGCCACTTTCCAGTAGCCTGATTTCAGCTCCAAGGTCAAGAACTACTGGGCACCGGTAAGAGTGTCCAAGGGTGTCATTGGGATAAGAGAAAACATTCCTTTCCTGTGACAGCATTCAACTTCCTATAGTACATGCAGAAGCATAGCTCGTCGTTCTTCTTCACCAGGACTACTACAGGGGAGTACTAAGAGCTGTTGGACTCATCAATAATCACCCTAGATCTCATGTCCTCCAGCAGGTCTCATACCTCTACTTGCTTTGCCAGAGGAACACATCTTGCTGGTTACCACATAGGTCAGGCACCTCCATTGTCCACATGATGGAGTACTATAAATAAAATCTGCTGTACATCACCCTGGTATGCAATTTCTAAACCCACAGTATATATCACAGAAGTTTACATTTATTTAAAAGTTACACTAATAAAAGAAAAGAAGGAAAAGTCAAGAAAAGAAAAATTAAAATAAAGTAATAATACATTTAAAAATGAATAATCAGTAAATAAGTAACAAATAAAAATAAAATAACAAACAATAAATTTTAATTTTAAAACCAAAGTTAAGAAATAAACATAAATTTAAAAAGATTAACATATCAATTTAAAAATAACTTAAACAAAACAATCTTTTTTTAATTTTCTATCAGAATAACCTAAATTGAACACAATTAAAAGATATATATATAAATTTGAATCCAATTCAGTTAAAACACATGCAAAATACGTGAAAACAAAAGCAAATTGTTTACATAAAACCTTATAAATATACTCACTCATCCATATAACACTCACACTTCAAATATAAAATATTTTTATATATATATAAAATTCTCTTCCATTATTTAACCATTCATATTATCCTTCATATCAATAAATATTATAAATCAAACCAAATATCAGTCATCCACATTCATCTCACATACTAAATTAAACAAATAAAATTAAATATTTATAATTTTTTTTAAAACACACTCTTACATTGTACAATATATTCCAAAATTTATAATTATAAAATCGCACACTCATCCTCCTTACTCATGCAAACATATAACACTCACATAAAATATAAATCAAATACATATATAATTATAACTCCTAATTCTTACATTCAATTTCACTTCCATCACTTAACAACCATTCTAATTATTCTTCACATCAATAACTATATTTAACTTCCCTATTTATTTACAATTTCCCCTTTAAAATTATAATACCAAAACTGTTTGTCAACTACAAAATTACACCAAACATACTTCAATAATTAAATAACAAACAGAAATATTTGCAATTACATAAACTAAAATCTTTATTTCTGTATTTACATACTTTCTCATTTTACATATTCATTTACATTTCTCATTTTACACATTTTAAATATACATTTTAATTAACTATTTATTTTTACTCTTTCATCATCTATATCAATATTTAATACCAAACTTTTAACTACAAAATTACCAAATTGAATTTTATATAATATAATTTATATTATTTAAATTCATACTATAACATTTCCCTCTCCCCTTCTTTTTTTTTCTTGTTTATATTGCTTTGGTTTATTTTTTTATAATTTAATTATTTATAATTTAGTTATTTATAATTTATTTAATTTTATACATTTCTTCCTTCAATTAAAACTAAACTATTTAAAATACTAATATAACTAAACTTAACTATACTATATATCTTGCCGCTGGAGTCCAAAAGTGTGCCGCAACCAAAAGTGTTGGTATCCAGCGCTACACAAATCTAACTACTCCATTTAGTCACTTTATCACTTCACTTCATCTACCTTGCATTTTGCTATCTTAGTGAATGAAAACTATATTACTAAATTGCACCTGAGTGGATGTAATAAAACAGTATAGAATCTAAAATTGATCCTTGCAGTGCTCTGCTGGTAAAGAATTTTCTCCAGTGAGTAAACCTCTGAATTGGATATTTGATTAATGCATAGTTTTCCATTGTTAAATATGGATTAAACAATTCAGTTGCTTTTCCTCTTATACCACTTAAATTTAACCACAAGAAAGTTAATATTTACATGCTCAAGATAATAATGAACTTCAAGAAAAATGTCAGTTGTATGCTTATGTTCCTTAGTCAGGTAAAGTAGTTGGTCTACAGGTAGAACAGTAGTTGAAGTTGATCAGTTCATTTTCTGTGGAATAAGCAGATTATTTCATTTTCAAGGAAATCAATTAATCTAATGCATAGCATTAAAACAAATCAATAATTCAGTTAAGGATAGCTTTAGATGTTTAGTTGGATACATCAGTTTCATTCCTGGATTTTATTAGTTTTAGGAATGTTAACTTTATGTGATAAAAAAAACACATAAGTTGGAGCAGAATTTATCATTTCTATAAGGTGAATGGCTACAGTGCTTGCACTTTGTTGTTGTTATTTTGTGATATTGTCACCAACAGTTTTTGTATTGTGTAAAGTTATAATATAACTTCTAATAAATTCATTGGGTTTAGAAAAATACAATTAGCCAAAGGCAATCCTAGGGCAGTTACAACTTGTATGAGGAATAGCCACTGAAATAAGAGCTTACTATTAGTTTCAAATGGGAAGAGTTCTGAGCTGCAGCGAATGAGGTGCATTTGCGTGCACAGCGTTGCCACCTCGTTACCCCCATTCTTTTCATATTTCCCTCTCACTCACACATCGGCCTGGCACTAGAATGGTCGAAGTACAGCAACCCAAACTGAATTTTCTAAACTTTTATAATTCTCCTGGTGTTTAAATTCATAATTGGGAATATACTCGCATGTTACGTACATATTTTTTAAGTGTTATATAATTATAGGTTATGAATTACCTGTGCTTTTAATCTTGCCTCTCCGCAAATGCTAGACACACTTGCTTTACCGACACCACACGCTTTAGTAGTGAGAAGGATTTTTGAAATCAAGTTGATTTCTGTGTTCCTCATTGTTGTATTTTTTAAAAAACGAGTAGACCCTAAATATAATATTTCGAGCTTGACTTCGCAATACCTGCCTCTTTGACTCGCCACTAAATTCACCACAATAAGCCACTGCACTATTTTACTCTTGCTGCTTGCTCTCTGAACAACAAATGCATACTGATATTAACTGTGTAGGGTAAATAAACTCCAACCCAGATTTAGAAACAACACACAATAATAAACATGTGACGGCTCACGTTCTACAGATTCAGCATTCTACAAGTAACACAAGTGAGCTGTGTGGCTGTTTGCTCTCTCTTAGCTTTAACAAACGCCTTGGTTTTTCAACATAATTCTTTATCACCATCAAGTCAGTAGTGCTATATAATTACAAATATACATACATAATGTATACAATAATCCATACATACAAATAATGTGACCATTATAGTGCTTACGTGGTTATGATATAACATATGGGTATGTTTATTCGTTTGTATTATGAAAACTATTTGAGCTAAAAATATGTGGTTTTTACGGTTGTATTACGAAAATTACTCCCTACCTTCTAGTGGGTTGCTTTTTGCAAAATTTGAATTTTTGTCTTAGCGCAAATTATATTTATTAGAAACAGATTCGCCTAGCGCACGTCATGCTTAGCTTACGGCGAATGCAATATGACAACACAGCGGAACTCCGATTGGTTGCCGCTCTGGCCGCGCTCAAGGACAAACATCATCCCATTTGAAAAACACAGTAGTTCCTTGGCAGTCTGTTTTGGTTTAGATATAGTCCAGTTAATTATTTGCCATGGATATCTTTTATGTTGAAAGGTTTATCTTCCTTAAAATAGTTTATAATGTCTTGTGTAGCAGCACTTTTTATTCAAATGCCATGATTTGGAGTTTTAATATTTCTTTTTGCATCTTTGACTTGAAGTAAATATCCTTGAATTCCTTTAGTTTGTCTTTATAAAATTAATTTTCTCTGTTTTCAGCCCATATTTTTCATATGCAAAAGGTATCTATACTACTGTTCAACCCAGGCAAATTATGGTTTTGTTTCATTTCCAACATTTCTTTGAAATGTTAGTTGTAAGTTGGCAAATAACATTAAACGAATGATTTTAACTTTGTTTTTAAATACTGATATCTTCCATTTACATTAAATTCTGTCTTATTCCATCTCATTGTTAATTTTTTATTCAAATTTTTTGTGTCCAAGTCAACTATAACTCTCTTTAAAATAATTTTAATATCATTAGATCTCATGTGTAATATTGCTAATTTGATAGATAGCTTGGTGGTCTGAAATTCATTATTTATGATTTCTGTGTTTATCTGTGTTCTTGTATCAGTAGCTGAATATGACTAGTGAATAATGCAGGTTGCTTAATCCATTGCCGAATGGTAATTTAAGCCATACACTGATTGTTCCCAGATATCCAGTAAACAGAGTTAGATATTTAAAGTGGCCCGCAATTTAAATTTCTGTCTTGCAGAGCATATCTTTATATAGCTTATTTTTTATGTAATTTGAATGAAACAAAAACTGAATTTTAGAATGTTAAAATGCATTATGCACCAATTACAACAATTAATGCTGTATTTATTTACAGAATGCCAAAAAAGCCTGTCTGATTCTGATTTACGGAGCTAAAAGAGTTCTTACTTTTTTTACATTGCAAGCAAACAACTATTAATAGCAAGGCAGTTTCTCCTTTTCAGGTTCTCTGTTTGTAGGTGATCTAATACGTACATAGGACATAATAAATCTTGTAAGGGGAGAGAAATGTTTGACATTGTTATGCAAACCAGCCACACATATGCATGCTTATCATTCTTCTTGTGCCTATAGAGAAGGTTTACACGCACACACGCACACACACACATACACACAAGGTTGAAATTAAATATGGCTGTGTTTGCATACCATAATTACTTTAACTTGTTATGCTCAGGTCAGTATATAGTTTTCAGCTGTTGAAATAAATAAATATATAACTTGATACTAGAATATGTTCTAGGCACCACATGATTTTTGTTTTTGTGTATATAAGAATATTTACATTTCAGCTAAATACTAATGAGTTAAAATTCTCTTTGGTAGGAATTACAAACCTGTTATTCCCATCTCGAATCCTGGCCTCAAATAGTGCTATAGCTTCTAAATTAGCTCATGTGGTACATATTGGAGCTTCTGAAATAACTGCAGGAAGACATTGAATTTTTTTATGTCTAACAGTGATTTGGTTATTGAAGGAGAGTTTCCCAGTTTTGAAGCTTTTGTGGAGGATATAGGCAGCAGTGAAAATGCAGGTATTAGTGCAGAAACAGGGATATGAAGTCCAGAGAACTATTGTGGCATATTGTGTTCTCTGGAATAAAAGCTGACCAATTGATTTTTTCATAACATTTCTTGCTGTAGATTTAGTAGTGCTCATAGTTACTGAAACAAATGTATATGAACATAAAGTGCTTAAAAATGTAAATTAGAATCTAAAGTAGTATTCAGAAGTGGTCAGATGTAACACAGAATGAGATTTATATGCTTCTGGGCATAATCTCATGGGTGTTACTATAAAACCTATATTAGATATGTACTGGTCTACAGGTGACATACAATCAACTCCATTTTTTTTTCAGAAAATGCACACCAAACAATAGGGTTTCATCCATATTGCAGTTTCTTACTGAATTATATACATGTCCAAATCACTCTGGTCCATTTTATATTCAACATCCATACACATTCATATTGAGAAAAAGGTTAATTGACATCTACCTTAAATTATATTGAGACAGAAAAAGGCTTAATTTCTTATACTTGTTGGCCTTGTTCCTTAGTATATCTATATTATAGTCTCGTATTGAAAGGATTTCTGCTTTATGAGTAGGTAGTTAAAAGCTTGTTTTTGTAGATATGGTTCTAATGCAGCAATCTTTCCATATCTCAGATATTTTTGCAAAGAATGTATCTGTACAACCATGTAAAGGCATGCAAATTTGCAGGAAAGCACTGTGTTAGGTATTTACTTTTGTTCTAATGCAGACAAATTTAGCAATTCCGTCATGAAGCTGAATCCATGCTTGCTTCTGTATAATTAAGATCTGGCTCAATAAACATAGGTAGCTACTCAATACATTTTGGAGCCACTGTACAAAAGGAACTTCCATAATGAAGTTACCCTCTGGTTTTAAATTTCAGTAACTTATGAGCAGAACAATTTAGGCAACATTCATTTAACATTAGTATATATTGGGGGTTAATCTGCCAACACACAATTTGTCTCTTGAGTTTATCACTCAATGCTGAACATATTGGTGCTTTAAGTATAAAAGCAGACTTTCTTCCTAGATTTCTTACAGTTTTTCTTGACAGTTATGGTTGTAATACATTTATGTACATTCACATTTTTTCTGCTGCTTTTATTCAGTTCTTAGCTGCATTTTCATTAGATTTTATTGTAATCATGTCTTTGTGCATGGTAAGGCAAATGCTAACAAAGTTGGTCCTACTACTTCTTCCTTGCATGAAAAATCCCATTGTTAGCACTATCTGCTTAGAACTAGACTTAATTTGCATTAAATTAGGTACATGCTTACAAATCACATCCTTTCCTGATTGGTTTACATGGTTTCCATGTATTGTGTAACACTCTCTTGCAAACTCATAACACATAATGACTAGGGACCTCATTTTTTGCATTTGCAATAATGTGAAATGTTGGGTGAACTATGTAGTTTTCATGGGAATGAAATGAATTTCACATATTTTGTAAAACAACACAAATATGCATTGTTTTTTAGTATGAAAGAACAGCTTTTTATGGTATTTCATAAAAACAAAGACCTTCGTACATTCATTGATTAGTGTATATATGTGGACTCTATCGCAAAGGATGCTGTCACTCACCTGTCAACACCTCATTAATCACCTCTGCGGGCAATCCCCTCCCACTCTCAGTGGATGGTCTCCCTTGTAAAAAGCCGCCTTCCCCTCCATCTCTTCCCAGCATGCCCACCTTTTGAAGAAAAAGCTACAATACCGATTAAATTAATTTTCATATCAGCATTTTAAAACTCGAGATAATGGTGGCATGCAACTTACGATTTCGTGGGAATGCTTCTATATAATACGGAGTTCCTCTAGCTTGAAAAAGAACAGGATACTCTAATATATTATATATGTTACCCCCTTGGCTTTCCTCAAAGCTTGGCAAAAACATAATTGGCATATAAATTTAGAAGCTGCCGTCTTGATTATAGTACATCTGCCAGCTTAATAGACGTTTTAAAAAGGAAGTCATCACCTGACTTAATTAATTTCACATGTTGAAATTTTAAAGCTGGAGATAATGTCTGCATGAAACCTATTATTTCAGGGTATAAGTTTCATGGGAATGTATTGGTGTAATTGGATTTCCTCTACCTTAAAGAAGAATGGGGTAAACCCTTTTTAATCCACTAAGAGAATTTGCATATACAAGGCGTGTTTTTAAAGTAAGTACTGTTTTAATTTTTGCCTTTGCAGCCTGCAGTTGCAATCTTGAACATTTGCAATCACTTCCTCCATTCATTAGGAAGCCAGATGCAGCTGTGAGTATCCGTCACTTTGTGTTTTATAGTTAGAGCATTTTGAAATGTTCAAAACAATCAAACGACCCACCGACTGTAAAGTCAGATAAGTAATTCGTTTATTGAATGCAAGAAATGTTATGCCAGCAAGTATTCATTGCCAGTTGTGAGGTGTATGGGGAAACAATAATGAGTGGCAATGCCCAGCCATACACAGCCAAACAAACTCAAGATCTGATTGCGTCATTTGGTTGGAAACAATTTGACCACCCTCCCTACAGTCTGGATTTGGCACCAAGTGATTTTCATCTGTTTCTTTATCTGAAGAAATTCATTGGAGGAAAACATTTCAGCAACAACAATGAAGTTGTGAAACAAGAAGTGCAGGCTTGGCTTTCATCACAGGTGGCAGCATTCTTTGATGAAGGCATACAAAAACTGGTTTCTCATTATAACAAGTGCCTGAATAATGGTGGTGAGTATGTGGAGAAGTAGTGTAAAGCAGTGAATGATAATAAAGTATTTGTAAAATAATGTTTGTTATTTTCTAAAAAATTATCTGTGCTTACTTTAAAAACATGCCTCATATGTAGTCCCATTGAGTATGTAGATGCAACTTGTATATGAAACAAAGAGCTGTGAAAGGGCAAAAGAAAAGAAAATACGTCCTTAATCATGATTGCAATAATTATATTACCTGTAGAATCTATTGCTCACAATGAAAAATGTGTAGCACTTTGATAGAGAGCAAGGTGCCCCTTTTTCCTTTAAGTCCTCCATAAGGACAGCTGGCATAGCTATTGGTATTCAACCCTCACCTCCCTGATGTCTACTAGTGAATGAAGGGTGAAGGAGACAGACCTGTCCAAGTTTGCCTGGCCTCTGATGCTCAAAGATAAAGCGGGTGGAGGAAAGCCTCAAATACAAAAAATCCTTACTTCTCTAATTCAAGCCATGCTCAGGGAGTATTTGAAAACAGCATGTATGGTATTTTAAAGGAAAAACATTTCTTTTAAGATTGTACTATTGACATACTTTTAACTTCAGAAACAAAATGTTTTGGTGCCATAATCTCAAGCTGTTAGGGGCTTGCACCTTCAAGAGACATTTTACTTGTATACAAAGTAAAGACACACCGTGATACAAAAACAACTATTGCAACACCTGCTGAAACTTCAGTTAAACAAGCCACCCATAGAAAACATTCATCTCATCCTTAACAAAGCAAGCTTAAATTCTGTTTAGAAAATATGCCAATTGTTTAGTAAGTTTAAATAAATTGAAAATCACAATTTCTTTTTGAAAATGCACATGCATGCACCTTCGCTTTCACAGGCCCATTGTTGACATAGGAATGTTCTGTTGCAGATAGATAACAAACTTTAAAAGGACCACCCATAAATTGTTTCTTTGCTAGTGACAGCTTAGAATAAATGTCTTCCATGTCTCAATTTCACTACAGGAAATATTCTGTAACTCTTTATTCTTGAAGGGCTTCTTTGCTGTAAAATAGGGAATTTTCTAAAATAAGCTATTATTGTTAGCATATACATATAAGTAGGTGTTCAGAGATGCTGAAATTCTCAAAATTAACATGTACTAGTGCTTCTTTGTCTGCAGAATATCTGAAAGACAAGCATTTAGTGATAAATAGCTTAAACATTTGAACTTGCTTAAAATAAGAATTTTTTTGTTCCAGCTGTGCTATGGGAATACCTTCCTTTCCCAACTCACAGTGAAAATACCTAATTTTTCGCACTGTTGTTCTCAAGAATTTCTAAAGCTGCTTGAAGTATACAGGTTTCACAAGTATTTGCCATTTTAACTGGATTGCAATAGCTAGGCCAACAGAATGAGTATGGAAAAGATTCAACCAATGACATTTAATTTTATCAAGATCGGGGGGGGGGGTGGAATCCTAGTTTCTTGTCACTGCACATTTGCTGAAAAATTGTAAATCTTATATAAGATACTGGTTACTCAGCGTACAGCATCTGTTTTCAGCAATTTGCACTCTTTGTTTTCTTTAAGTGAGATTGTATTAGTGGTCATTATGAGGAAAGAAAATATTCCAAGTTAATCTCTATAAGCATATCTGATAAGTAGATTTTTGTTTCAAATATAATGGATGGTTAAGCAATTGAGCATGGCTAAAATTTTTAGGAAACTAAAAAATAATTACAGTGTGACAGAAAATAATATTTACATTTAATTAACACTGTAAATTAGTTTTTTACCTTTGGTTTAAAGCAATGTAATTTTTATGCAATGTCAATCTTGTGCAGAAATACTGTATTATTGCATGAAAAAAATATAACTGAAGATGACACACACACAACAGAAATTAAAATTCAAGCATGCAATGTAGAATTCACTTCAGCCTTTCTCATGTATCTGTAGCAAAGCTTATAACAATGCTTACATGTTGGTCAATCCATGCAAATAAGTGTAGCCTAATACTGCAACATCTTGAAATGCGGAAATATTTTAGAATATTACTTTCCACATTGTCTACATACACCGGATAAAGTATGAAAATATTATTGATGATAGTATGACAATTATGAAATTTGTATTTGAAATCGTGCACTGTGTATAATTTTCTCAAAGCTGTACAGGAGCTTCAACATAAATGTTTGTGTTTATGGAAAGATTGGATGTTAAAAGTTATTGTGCTCTAAATATTAAGTTTGCATTATATATATTTTCTGTTGAAAAGAATACACTCCATAATTTAAAATATTATAACTTGAAAGAACCTTTTAATTTGAATGAAATTTTAAAATTAAACAGAGATAAATGCATTCTTTAAACTGTAAAAGCTTCATCATGGAATCTCAAAAGGAACATGAGTTATAAAATTAAATAACTCACAGAATCAAAGTGCGTAGTCCACAACCTGCTGCTCTTGAACTTGTTCAGCTGTCTGGTGCTCATTATTCTGTCTCTCCACAACAAGATCTGGGCAAATTTAGAAGGACAACTTCTTGAGGGATTTCACACAAACCAGAATATGTTTTTACAGCAATATTTTTTGTTTTTACAGCAATAGTTTTTATTTATTTCTTAAATTAAATTGACTTTTATTTATGTACACTCTTTAACTGCTGTGGTCCTTAGCGTCCCATTCTACTCGTATGTTGGGAGTGAAAGACCGGAAATTTTGTTCAGAGGCCCCTTTATCAGACTTGAGGTTCTTTTACATGCCGTAAATCTATGACACCTTTCTTTCTTTCAGAGATTGGAAGCACACTGTGGATGCTGAGCATTCCTGACAGTTTTCAGTCCCACAAATCTCTGTGCATTTAATAGCCGGGCTGCTGCATCATATTCCTCTTCGGATTTGAATGCAACAGAAATTCTTGTGATGTTACTTTGCATCCATTTATAGAGTTCTCTGCGGGTTGTCTGAATTCCCTGAAGATCAGCATAGGTAGCAAATCTCTTAATTGTGCCTCTTATGCCATTAAAAGGGCATTTTCCATTTCTTATGACAGAGAAATGCCATTCAGCTGACACTTGGAAATCTGTCCTATGTCACAGCAGACTGTATTGACCTGATGCCACACCACTGAAATAATACATCTTATTTAATGGAAAAATTCTGTTAGAGATAGGTAATCAGTTGCTTTTGAAAAAGATGAACTGCAGGACTGTCATGAACTAAGTATTCTAAGATAGTTGAAAAATGTGTATCTTTCTGATCATTGTTAGCTTTCCTGTAGTAAATCCTTGTATGCCATCCTGTATAATAAAACTATTCTTCAGAGTAAGTCACCAGTAACAACAAATTCCCCATATTGGATTGCTGTTTTCAGATGTTGTAGGTACAGTGATTGAATTTTTGCTATAAAATTGTGTGCTTTAATTTTTTTCAAACAGATAAGGAAATTATTGATGAACTTTTTAGTAGATATTAGCTTTTACCAGGATCATTTCTACTCTGTTTTTCACTTTTTATACACAACTTCTTCCATTACATTTTTCTCCAATAATTTAGAAATTCTGAAATAGTTGCATTCCCCGAGCATTTTTCACATCTGTCTAGATAAAAATTTGAAGAGGAACTCTGACAAACCTTTTTTTTTTTTTTTTTTTTTTTTTTTTTTGGTATTAAAAGCTGAACACTGTTTATTTCACTTTCATCATCATATTTTATTTGTTTGCAAACTCATTAATATCAGTTTTGTGTTTTCACAAATAGTTCCAACTGTCCCCCATAGTAAACAGTTATTTGATCTCAAGGATGCAAAACATGAAAAACCAATTTTAATGCCCGGATGTCTGCTCTTAAATTCCTTGTAAATTTCTTTAAGATAGGCAAAAATCGCCATTTTTGTTTTTACACTCTCTTGCCATCCTCTTTGACTGACTTGAAGTATTTCATGCCAGCCATAATGTGGCTTATGTCATATTCATAAAAATTAACAAGTTTTTTAATATAGGTACATGGCATTGATATTTACTATCAGGCACTGACATTATACCCTTATCGTGTGAACTACATGAAGAGATACTCCAGAGTTGTGCATAATTTTGTGCTCATCCAACTTCTAGGAAGGCATATAAGAATCATGTATTTCTCATTAGCAGGTTTTACATTTCCTTGAATTGTGCCTATCATTCTTCCCCATCATTACTGTCACTGCACACATTAAACATTGATGTGGCAACGGATGACATAGTTAGTTGGTTTAAAGAAAATAAACTTATAATTAACAAAAACAAAATTGTTGCTGTGGGATTTCATCACCAAGTTAACTTAAATGCAGGTTTTCCTGATGTTCTTTTAGAAACTGAATTAGTAGCTTTATCAGATTATTAAATTTCTTGGGAGTTTGGGTTGATAGTAGCCTTGACTGGGGAGTGCATATTGCTGTTTTAGCCAAGAAATTATGCCAAATATGTTATGCATTTACCCTAAGATCTTCAGTAAATCTTGATGTGCTAAAAATAGCTTATTTCGCATACTTCTATTCACATTTATCGTATGGTATAACATTTTGGGAAGAGTCAAGTCATAATAATAGAATTTTTATAACACAAAAGAGAGCATTCAGACCAATGCTAAACCTTTGCAGCGGCACAAGCTGTAGACCTTATTTCAAATTATTAACATTTTAACAGTTCCATCCATTTACATATATGAAACACTGGTAATAACTTATAAGCAGTTATATAGTTTTAACATAAATGCAAACATTCATGATCATAATACTAGTAGTAAATTTCAGTTACGCATTACAGGACATAAAAGAACTTTATACAAAAAAAGCCTTCATTATAATGGTATTCAATTATACAATAAACTCCCTCCATTTTTTAAGAAATCAATAACCTTAGCAATATTTAAAAAAGAATTGAAGAAATTCTTAATACAAGTTTGCTTTTATTCAGTGGACAAATATTTTGACAGGATATAGTTTTATTATGTAATATGTACTATGTTTGTATTTGTAAGTATTCTTATTTTATTTATTTCATTTTCCCCAACACATTAATTAGGACACAGGATTTTTTATGTCTATTCATTATTTGTATGTATAACTTTATTCATGTACTTACTTATTGTATTAGAAAACTTGTTTAAATTTAACAAAGCCAATATTTCTGTATTAGAAATCATGGTGAATAAAGTCATGAGTGAAAACACCTCATTAATAGCTTCCTTAACCGCAATGGCCTTCTTACAAGCATATGTTTAAGCACGAGGGTTTTCATTTGGAGATAGGTGATTCACAGAGAGGAGTTGGAATTTGATTTAACTATTACTGATTGTTGCCTCTGCTTCTGTTTCCGGCTGTATATATCTATCTTCACCTTTTTTCTCTCTATCTCTCTCTCTCATATGATCTTTTTCCTCTCATAATATGTTTCAGTTTCTTCCACATTAGTCATTTTATATACCTGCATATGACAGCAAACACATATATCACCTATATATGAATCAGCTGAAAAACTTAAATTCCTAAATAAAATGGGTAAATTATCAAACTCAGAAAGTTTTAAGCAATACTATAATAAATATAAAGGAACATATAAGCAAGTTTTAATAGCAGCAAAACAATATCATAACAACAAATTCATTCTAAACTCAAATAATATATTGAAAGCTATGTGGCAGGTAGTGAAACGAGCTAGACACTGACTGAGAAAAATACACTCAGAAAATTAAATCTGACCCATTAGAAGCAGCAACATCATTCAACAGCTATTTTGTAAATATAGAAAATCAGCTCTCAGGGAAAAGCAAAAAGACCCATGGCAATATGAGCACATTCCTATAAATACAAACACAGTGTCCCTGTACCCTATTTTCAAAGAAGAAATCGACAGCATTCTTAAAAACAGAAAATAAACACTCACATGGTTTAGATGAAATACTCGACTGTATACTTAAGAAAAGTGCTCAATATCCGGTAGACCCCCTTTGCTAATTAGCAACTTTCTCCCTCCCAATAGAAACTTTTCCAAATTGCTTTAAAACAGCTAAAGTCACACTAATCCATAAAAAAGGAGAAAGGGACAAAGTTGAAAACTATAGACCAATAGCACTACTGTTCTCTATATCAAAAATACAGGAAGAAGTAATGTACACTCAAATTGAAAACTTTATCCTGAAGCATCAAATATTAAGCACAGTTCAAAATGGATTTGTGAAAGGAAAATCAATAGAAACTGCAATATTTGTTTTCATTGCAGATGTACTTAATTCATTAGGCAAAAAAAGAACATAATATAGGACTTTTCTTGGATCTCTTGAAGGCATTTGATCTTGTCAATCAGGAAATATTTAAAAAATTAAATCATTATGGCATAAGAGAAAAGGCAAGTTGTTGGTTCAAATCATACCTAAACAATCAAGAACAGGTTGTTGAAATCACACAAAAAAATGAAAAGACACATACATCTGAAAAGCATCAATCAAGTAGGAAAAGTGTTGCTTGTGGAGTCCTGCAAGGCTCAATTCTTGGTCGCTTATTATTTCTCATATACATATATATATATATATATAAATGATTACCAACTTATTATGCATCCACATACCATCACTTTATCTGCAGATGATACCACAGTTGATATCAAAAGTAATGATAAAAAAAAATGCAGACAAAAATTACATTGTTAACACACAGAATGCAAGAATGGTTTACACAAAAGAAATTAATACTGAAAAATCCAAAGCTATTTCTTTTTGTCATCGGCAACAGCCAAATTCGCATAAGCAATATATAGTACTTGACAATGAGCTCATCCAATGCAGATCCTCAACAAAATATCTCGGTATTTGGATTATTGAAAATCTGATATGGGATGCCTATATAGAAATGTTAACTGCTAAATTAAGTCAAATGAACTTTATGTTTAGGGATATCTGTAATTCGGTAAGTTTTAAAATAATAAGGGACCTGTACTTTGCTTACTTTCATAGTACAATAAAATTTGGTATAATATTCTGGGGAAATTCAAGTGCAGGAAGTACAATTTTTAAATTACAAAAAAAGGTAATCAGAATGATACTAAACCTAAAACTAATAGATTCATCTAAGCCAGGATTCAAATTACTAGACATCCTACCTCTCCTATGTGTATCTTGGAGGTACTGATATATGTTAGAAAACACACAAAAAATTTGAAGTAAATGATAACAAGCACAGCTATAACACAGGAAATACGGAACATTTGTCCATTATCTCACACAATACATCACTGTTTAATAAGAATGTAATCTACCGTGGCAGTGAACTATCTAATAAGTTATCCAATAAACTTAAACACACCACCTCAGAAGCCAAATTTAAGCACTAAATAAAATCAGTGCTATTAGAGCATTGTTTCTACTCCATTAATGAATTTATGGAATATTTTAGTTAAATGTTTTCTTTATATTATAATTATTATGTACATAAATCTTTTCAGCACATTGTAATATTTTTGTTTAATTTTTTAACATGTCCTGTACTTGATGTAAGTAATACAGGATGAAATAAACTTATACTTATCTAAATTAGGTAATTCATTTTGCTTTCCTTCCATCACTTTTCTCTTTTCTGTTTGTTTAGTGTGCTTCTGAAGACCAAAAGGAATGCAACACCATAAACTATTAAACATACTCGCTATTTTAGTCATTTTGATGCACTTCAATATAACATAACCACT
The DNA here is from genome assembly GCA_030765065.1 of Deroplatys truncata. Classification (NCBI taxonomy): domain Eukaryota; kingdom Metazoa; phylum Arthropoda; class Insecta; order Mantodea; family Mantidae; genus Deroplatys; species Deroplatys truncata. Next base: position 377,626,090 of record CM060990.1, read on the forward strand.
TAAGCTTTAGCTTAGGCTGTCGGTACAATCAATCAGTCAATATCCAGCTGTAAAGTTATATAATACTCAATACTTATCTCCAACCAGGATAAAAGCTGTGAGAGGAATTCACAGGCTTCATACTTTTGCTGTGGACATAAAGTGATACACACATGTGTAGACCTTGTCTTCCATTCACTACATCGTGTCACATGCAATTTTAAACCTTAAGCGCAAGTCACCCTTATTTTTATAACCAAATAACAACCTTAGTTTGGCTAATTCGGTCATGAAATTTAAATGGTAGCATTGACATGTGTTTGTCTTGTAGAAAATAAAATATAAAATGGTAAAGAAGGTTGACTTTGAATATACAAATAGTTATTTGTTTCAAAGTCATTTTTCGCCCTCATCCTAAAATACTACTTTTAGTAATCCATAATAGATTTGAAATATGCACATTCCTGTTTAGAATCACATAATTATTTTATTTTTCGGAAGATCTATAAGATCATTATATTATAGCTTTGTTTATGAATATGCATGACAATGTCCCCAAACTTCCCCCCTTCACTGCAGCTAAAATACTGATGTTAAAATGTTTATATTATGTATTTTAACTTTTCTCTATGATGCTATTGACATTTAAAATTCAAAAGAAATTGGGTATTACGCTGACAAAAATTTTAAATTTTTTGTGAAAAGACTCATATTTCAAATAACCCATCACCCCTTAAATTTTATTTTATATACAGATAGAATAGCTATTATTACTCAAATTGTGAGGAAAAACCCAAGTATTATATTTTCCCTGAACATATTCGGCAAAGATCACCATAAACTACTGATATTTTAATAAAACTGTTTTTTTAGTATTAATAATAACAACTAAACATGAACCAAGATAACTGTGCAAGAAGGAAAAGTGCCTAGTGGAGCAAAAAGAAGTGCTAACGGGAGACACTCACATGTGTGATCCTCATTTACTTGAGCAGTACCTTTGTAATTTAACGAGTCATCCATAGCGACGTGAATGGCGCCTACAATACAGATTCACCACGGTTATCTAAACGGGATATCGAGAACATTAATTATTGTCATCATTCTTAAACACCGACATTCAACACTGTGACTACCACATTCCCTTCCAGTGATCATTATTGATAACCACACTTCACCGCTGGGCCCCAAATCCTCATGCATTATGATCATTCATGATTACATAGCTTCAGATGGCATGCTAAACAGTCATTAATCTTATACATTCACCTCTCTAAGGTTTCATTCCCCTACCACCACCTCCTGCCTTAGCCAGTCATCATCAACTTTCAACATTTCAGCGTTCACCTGTCCGAAGAAGGCTAAGCTTCAACATTTCATCTCATAGTATACTGCCACTTCCACCACTAATACCACTCACAAACACTTACAGAAGGGTTGCAAGAAAACATTCAAATGGCCATTTTTCCCATATGAGTGTAGCTCAAAAGTCACCATCATCATATCACTAGACTTGGAAGAAGAACAAGATGAATAATAATAATAATAATAATAACTACAGAGACATCCTTTAGTGCTTCAAACTCTCTTTACACTTTTATTAACATACCTGCAAGCCGGCACCTTCAAGTAAGTAACATTGATTCATCGTATGATTGTGCGCAGCATTTAAATAAATATTTTAATTGTGCATTATTTCATTCTTTATGCATTGCTGCAAATGTATTTCTGTAGCACTTCTATATATTCACTAGCTTTCATACTTGTTATTAAAGATGAGAATTCCATGCAAATGCATGTTTTTATAGGGTCATTGGACATAGCTCAAATATAGTACTTATCCATTTCATTACTTTCTGATTCCAAATATGTGTACTTTTTCCGTGCATATTTCCATATTTTAACCTTTTGGGGATAAAAACATGCACAATGTGTATAAGGGATTTTTAGCTTAATTATGCATATGATCTACATTATTTTCAGTTTAAATGCATGATTTAGTTGTTTTGAGTAGACACCTCAGTTTTTAGATTTTATGATGCTTATTTTTGCTTAATGAATCAGGACAGAAGAAAGAAAATTGGGGGGGGGATAATGGAAAGTTAAGATTCTCACAATAGGATGACTTTCCTAGATTTTACCGACAGCCTTCTGCAGACCGCCTATCATAACAGTAACAGATTTATTTATCCATAACAATCACTGGCAAGCCTTTGATTTTGCAACAATGGAAATTTAGCCTTCTAAGTCAGGTACCACCGCTGATGCAACAAAGACACAGCTGCAGAACAGTCTTGTGGAATTTAAACAAACCTTACTAGCAATTTTGATTCTTCTAAAACTGAAATCATTTGCTAAACTGTCTTTGCAGTGTGTGTGTGAACCTTGTAAGTGGTAAATGTCTGTGTTATTCTGTTTGCATGTGTTAATGTGCTTCTAATATGCCTCCAATTAAAAGTTCCAGAAATGTACTCCTTTCACTGTGGATAAAAGGAAAGGATTTTATTAGATCAGATGGGGGTGATGTATTCTGTGATTGTTGTAGTAAAGAGGTAAGCTATTCTTTTTCCAAAAATTTTCTATGTCACTTGTTCTTTGTAAAACATTACAAATTTTATTTTAAATAATTAATTACATAAGAATGCCAATTTTTTAAAAATAATATCCGTATAACCGAAAGATCTTTTATAATTTCAGATAAAACGTACTAAAAAATTTTGAGTCGAATAGCATGCATCTGAATTACATGTTGCAAGAATGCGAAAAACAAAAGAACCTACAACACACCATGTCCAGTCATTTATTACTGCTTCCGCACCTAAGGCAGCGCAAAATAATTTTTACATGTATTTGTGCGATGCCTTTGTAGGAGCAAATATACCACTTAAGAAACTAAGAAACCCAACTCTTAGGGCATCAAAAGATGTCCCTAATCCCTCGACATTGAGGAAAATTTATGTTCCAAAATCTTATAATCAGGCAGACCTACGTAATGTACTTGCCAAAATAAATTTAATTTTGTGTAAAAATAAATGAAAACTATTTTCATACACAAAAATATTTGTTTTGCTAACCAGGTATTGCATACAATTCACAAGGACTTGGGAACTTCAAACATATAGACATCTGTAGATGAAACAACTGATCCTATGGGGTGCTATGTTGCTAACCTAATTGTAGGAAAATTAACTGAGGCCAAACCCATCTAGTGTGCTGTTAAGTCCTGCAAAAAGCAAATAACTCCACAATTGCTATTTTCTTTGATGATGGATTACATAAGTTTTAATCAGATATTGTAATTGAATAATAATTAAAATAATTATTTTATTCTCATTTAAGATCCTATTTTTATAAATCATTTTTTGAGAAAATTATTCTTATATTTTAGGTATTCTGTGGCCAAATAGTCTAAATAAAAGCCGAGTTCTTTTGCTGTTAAGTGATGCTACTCCCTACATACTAAAGGCTGGGAAAGCAATTCAAATATTCGAACCAAATGTAAAACATATTACATGTCTTGCTCATGGGCTCCATCTTGTTGCAGAAGCAATATGCTTAATTATGACAATGTCAATAGTTTGATATCCTCAACTAAAAAGGTATGTGTAAAATTTAGCTTTATATCAGTTTTAATGGTCCCAAAGCTGTACAAATAAATTAGTCATTTTGATATTTTGTTTTTACAGGTGTTTTCAAAAGCCCTTGCACATGTAGCTGCTTACAAAGAGAGTCTACTTGAGCTACCGTACACCCTCAGCACATCCTTACTAGATGGGATACTTGGTTGGAAGTTGCAATGTTTTACACTGACAATTTTGATGCCTTTAAATCGGCATGAAATAAAATGGCAATAAAGTTACTACTTGAATATTTAATTCAATACTTCTTTCATTTTAGGTAGTAAACAGTTTTTCACCAGATGATGCTGTATGTATCAAAGATGCACAAGCAGCGTTTGAATGCAAAAATATGCAGCAGGATTTAATTTACATTAAGACAAATTTCTCTAAATTACCCTCTACAATAACAAAATTAGAAGCCACATGTCTGCCGCTGGTAGACTCAATGTCAATTATGAGGAATTCCATAGTTCCTCAGTCATACCCAAGGGAAAGTTGGAGTAGGTGCAAATAACAAACTGGACAGTGTCATAAACGGGAACCCAGACCATGGATTCTTTTGTTCAATAAAAAAGGTATTTTGTGGTGAAAGCATGAATGAAGAACTTGACATGATACTGTCACAAATATGTTCATTCAAATTTGCACCTATTACTTCTTGTGAGGTAGAGAGGTCATTTTCTGCCTACAAAAATATTTTGACTGAGTAGCACAGGAACCTCACAGAAAAAAATTTAGAAATGTTGTTGGTTGTTAATGGTGCAAAAAGGGAAGTGAATTAATGAATTGGGAACAAAAATTATAGTGCATATTTTAATGTATTTTTCACTTGATCGTGCATGTGCTACAGTTTGATGGTTCATGAGTGCATGAATATTTTGGGATTCGTTTTTACATATTATAGACATATATCATTTTGTGTGTGTGTGCGTGCGTAATTAAAAATGCACTTAAAAATTTAAGTGCATAGGCACTTAATGGCTGTGCTGTTCATCTTGTAGAACTGCCAACATTTGAGCAAAAAACACGATGAGATATGCAGGGCACTAAATGAATATGATTAATATTCAAGAGTGTCATTACACAAAAAAGAAAGAAAAAAATAGGAAGAAACAATTGAGGCGAGCAGAGACCGGCAGGCTGTAGCAAGCTACAGTGTAACGACAGGATCCTGTGATTTCCAGATTTACACAAGGTTAGGTTAAGGGGGAGGGGGTGTGTGAGTGAGTGAGAGAAAAAATTGGATTCAGATAATGGGTATTATATATGAAACTGCGCAGTAAGGGAGACAAGAGCAAACTTTAGACACTCGCCTAAATCTTAAGCATTTTGGTGATTAGGGTCTAGATGTTGATGACTTAAAAATTTAAAAAGTGCACTTTAGAATCCTAAAAAATTACTTTAGTAAATGACTTAAAACTGAAGAAAATGCACCATAAAGTGAAGAAAAAAAAATTATGTTATATATTATTATAATGAATGCTAAAAATGTTATTAAAATAGGCACAGACTAAAGATACAAACAATATAAGCTTCTAATATAAGTTTCTCTTCTTTTAAGTCGCCTTAGTCTCCATTGCACAGCACTACAAATGTCATCTTTAGGTGGTCAAAGCTGAAAGATGTATGGTTATCTGCCAGCAAGATAGCTGAAGAAAATGTACCATAACGTAAAAAAAAATAATCTTATTAATTATTATAATGAATGCTTAAAAAGTTATTAAAATAGGCACGGACTAAAGATACAAACTATATAAGCTTCTAATATAAGTTTCTCTTCCTTTAAGTTGCCTTAGTCTCCATTGCACAGCACTACAAATGTCATCTTTGGTGGTCAAACCTGAAAGATGTATGGTTATCTGCCAGCAAGTTTTTGTATTTGGAAAAGCTGCGTTATACATCAGTTGATGTGTTAGGAGCATACTTGAAGTGGGAAAGATTGTTGGCTGTTAAATCCTCCTCAATCCCACCTCCCCCCCATGGAACAACTTTCACCACAGGGTGTATCTGAGATTTGACACAGGTTTTATACCTGGTATTTTTATTGAGCACTTTTTTCGGTTTATATGCAATAGCTGTAGCAATAGTTCCCTGAGCATTGTTAAGACCAGTCTCTACTTGTTTGATTAGTGAAATGGAATCTATCAGTGGCTCACTCATTTTTTATTTTCAGTGATGTAGTTGTCAACAATAATGCAAAGTTTGACTTCATAAATGCCAAACTGCCCTCCATGTTTGGCTCAGAGAACATATCTTGAGCAATTTGTATTGAAGCAGCTTCTTCATAGCTAAAACTCTGTACTATTTGTTTCATTACCTAAAAGAGTTCACAATAATACAAGCAAGCTTTAACCGCACATCCCCCCAGAGTATTATAAAAGGTTGTAATGGTAACGCAATGTCCGGTGCTTCTGCTTTGAAATGTGAAACACTTTAGGGTACTTTTGCGAAAAACTTTTTAACCCTTGTTACAAGCCTTTCCACGTTGAGATAATTTGCCCCCACTTCTTCACAAACTCTATGTAAACCATGTGCAGGGCATGTGACATGAATCATTTTACAGTAAAGTGCCTTCAATGAGTGTCTTGCTTGTACCATATATGGTGCTGCATCACTTAAAAATAAAAGCACATTATCATGTTTTATGCTCTCAGGCCACAGAAGAAACATAGCACTGTCAAACAATTTGGATATTGTAGAGTATGTGATTTTTTTCTAATACTTCATTAGACAACAAACACATTTCACATGGTCTATCCAATTTTAATGTTCCAATCACAACATTGGCCACATAGTGCCCCACAGCATCAGTGGTCTCATCGATACAAACCCCTTTGGTTTTAAGATGGTGGCATTCTGTGGTATGCTCCAAAAATCTGTTGAAAATAGTGGTGTAACTTCTACAAAAATCAACTCAGAAACTAAAATCTCAAAATTTGGAGATAAAGAAAGCTGCAGTAATGAAAGTAACATTTCACAGTCAGTAAATACTAAAAATGGGAAACATTCAAAAAGCAAGCATGTTTCACAGGAAGCTGAAATGATAGCATCTTTGCAAACAATCATTGATATTGTTAACAAGGGCCTGAAAAAGGCCCAAGAAGAGATCAAAATACTGAAAACAGAAAATGAACAACTGAAAAGTAAAGTCAAGATGGAAGAAGGAACATATGCTGTTATCACGAAAATGCTGCCAACAAGTGGTATAACTTCTAAAACAAAGGCCAAAAAAAGCATCAAATCTTGAGGGAAACAGACTGAAGGTGAAGAAACCTTGAAAGAAGGGAAACTCCTGAGCTCACATCATGAGGAGAGAAGAGAAAATACGGCTACAAACAGTATGAAACCAGAAGAAATAATGGTTATAGGAGACTCGATAGTGAAATATATGAATCTAAGTGAAGTGGCCAAAGTGCATGTGTATCAGGGTATGAAAGCAAATCAGTTGAAAAATGTGATGCAGAACCATAGTGTAGACGTACAAAGTGATCCAAAACTCATTCTTCTGCATGTAGGAACAAATGGTATAAAAGGTACAAAGTTTCCAGATGAGTTTATGGAGGCAATATATAGCGCTATAAAATGTGTTAAAAAGAATCATCCTAAATCTCTAGTTATAATGAACGGTATTATGAAAAGAAGAGATGTAAACCCAGTGTATTTAAATCGTATAAATGAAAACATGTGATGTGCTTGTAAGGTGCTAAATTGTGTATTTGTAGATGTAAACAAGCAGATAGGGATTAATTGCTTATGGACAGATAGACTACATCTCAATAGAAAGGGAACCTACAAACTAGGAATTATAATGAAAAGTGTAATAAAACTGTGTATGGGGCAGGGTAACTAATATCAAGGGGAGGTAGTGCAACAAAGGAAAAATTCCATGTAAATTAAATACAAGCACAAATAGATATGGCACTAATATGAATCCTTGCACACAGACAAATGAGTACACTAAACTTAGGAATAATTTTAAAATTTTTCACCAAAATATTCAATACATTGCAAATAAACGAGCAGCAATTGAACAAGCAGTCATGGATTTACTACCAAGTATATTAGACTTTATGGAACATGGATTACAATATGATGAAATTAATACAAAATGCTATGATAATTGCGTTCTGTCATGTAGTTATTATAGAAAAATTCATCAATTCATTCAATTATATTATGAGGGATACCAAAAATAAGGAAATAGATTGCAAAGAATACTGTAAGGAAATGTGCTGTGAATTGTGTGGAGTCGAAGTAATGTTAAAAAAAGGGAAACTTGTAGTGCTGGAAGTCTGTAGCCCTCCAAAAGCAGACATAACTTCTTAACTAGAGACATGTCTCAATAATATAGTAAAACATAATGAAGTTATGGTTGTAGGGGATGTGAATATAGATGTTTTAGTAGAAGATGCAAAAAGAGGTCACTGTTAGAGTTGCTACAATGAAATACTCTAAATCAAATAAAGACAATATACTTTGACAATTCTTATCAAAGTATAAACCTATACTTTACCATTGTTTCAACTTTGACTTTTAAAATACCCCATACAGATTCCTGTTCAACCTGCAAAGTAGCCCTTTTACAAATAAAAGCAGAGACAAACTTTTTGAAAAAAATTGAACTCAGGACCCAATATAGACTACATAAGCTCCATGCAGACATGTTTTATAAAATTGTGAAGGATGATGATCCTGAAGTAATAAAGATATGTTTTAATTTGCAGTAGAACCAACCATGGCCAAAATTATCTTGTCAGTGAAGTGTTCTATGCCAGACAAGTATGTCTCTACAATCTGTGTGTCATGATTCAATCGAAGACATAAGAAAAGAAAGACATTTCTTTCTATACTTGGTTGGAAACTCAGTCACCAAGAGGATGTACCCAAGTTGCATCTGCAGTACTAGATTTTTTATTAAATCTAGAAAAAAAAAGTTTCAAGTAATGGCCCTTCTACCATCCATCTGTTTTCTGTTTCTTGTGGTAGTCAGAACAAGAACAGCATTGTAATGGCAACACTCAGGGCTTTTTTTGCAGCAAAACAGATGTTTTAATCACATTCTTAATTTTTTCCAATACACAGTCATAGTTATATGGCTTCGATTGTGTTTTCGGAAGAATAGAGAAAGAATACAGAAGAATGGAAGACATCTTGACACCCAGTGGTTACTACAAGATATTGCAAAATCATAGCACAGTGGAGATCCTCAACAAGAACTGGAAAATATTGGACTTAAAGTACAGTGCTCAAAAGGTGTTACGATCGACATTGCCTTTCAAGATGGTTTTGCAGCGAGTGATCACTTACTAAAATAAATCAACCACACATCATAATGTATCTATTGAAGTGCAGAACACATATACAGTGTGTCCAGTGGCAGTGTGTGTGCTAAAGCCAAAAGTTAAAACATGTGATGCTTTGTTAAATTCCTGTGTCCTTAACTTAACATGGCATCTAAAGAAAAAAAAGAATGACATTAAGAAACTTATGCAGTATTTCAAAATAACGGATGAGGCAAAGGACTTCTACACAACTGTTCTAGCGAAGCTGTCCCATTAGACTTTTGTGATAATTACAATTTTGTGCTAAAATTATTAATTTTGTTGTTTTATTAGTGCTCTAATAGAACTCATTAAGAAAGACTGCATCTATAGAGTTTTGAAGAAACCTCAGATTTTTTGGTAGTAAAACAGACCAACATTTAAAAAGTGCACATATTTTTGTTTAAACCACTTTCATTACCTCTGAACAAAGAGTGCTTCATGCTAAAAACTTTTGTTATAAAGTATATGCTTTGTCTTTAAAATAAAAAATGTGATTACTATAAAGTTTTTATTTTTGTATCTGTCAACTCTTGCAAAAATGCTAAATTCTTAAACATCTTAAAATGTAATATACTAGATGAAAACTCTCACAATTACATGGAAAACTATAAAAACATTTTGAATAAAGTAATGAATGAGGCAAAGGAACTACATAACAAGACTTTTCTATAATGCCGGAAATAAAATAAAAATAGCATGGGATATAATAAAGACAATGCATAAAGAAAGCCACCTGAGATTGCTAGAAAATCTTAAAATTATGAAAGAATATACCTTAATACTGAATCCAAAAGAAATAAGTAACACCTTTAATCAATGGTATATAAATATTGTAACAAATATGCGAATAAAGATAATAAAAACTCAAGCAACAAACGAAAGCACAATATGTAACTCAATGGTAATTAGTGAAACTACAAAAGAAGAAGTTATCAAACAGATAAACACGTTAAAATATAAAAAAACCTTATGGTTTAGATGAGTGCTCTAATGACACATTAAAATATTGCAAACATGAGATAGCTGAGAACTTTGTGCACATAATAATCAAAAGTTTTAACTCAGGAATATTCCCAAATAAATTAAAACAAATAATAGTTAGACCAAGCTATAAACAGAAGGGCTGCAAACAAATGACAGAAAATTATCGGCCAATGTTCTGGTTTCTCAAAAATTATAGAAGGTATACTTTTAGAACAGCTCCAAAAGTTTTGTATCAAGTTTAAGATTGTATCAGAGTATCAATTTGAATTCCAGAAAAAGAAAGACAATACATGCAATTAGTAAAGAAAATTACATCACTGTTAGGGCCATGGACCGAAAGGTTTATGTGATTGCAATCTTTCTTGACCTTTCAAAGGCATTTGACTGTGTGGGCATTAGAAAGTTAATAGAAATATTAGAAAACTATGGGATTAGAGGTATCCCATTAGAATGAATAAAATTCTATTTAATGGGTGAGAACAATGTGTAGAGATAATACATAATATGAAAGGAAATTTGACCAAAGTTTGATTATCATTTAAACATTGATGCAGCCACGCTACATCCTACAACAATGAAGTAATACCTTTGCCACGGTTGCTCGAGCATGAGATCTTAATCAATGGGTATGCATGGATGTGTACAGAGAAACACGAACACTTTCTTGGAACACTTTTATTTTCACCATTTAAAATAAAACTTAAAGTTTGCCGATCACTTTTAAATGCATACGGTGCTACTGTGTCTTTACCAAGACCGAAGATTATTAACTACAGCTGAACGTTCTACCCTCTTGCATGTTCTCCGCCAATGTTCACAACTCGACGAGAATGTCGTCCCGCTTTCACCGATCGCTCAGGACAGAATGACTTTCACCACCGCGCTACAAAGAGGAAAAACTCCTAACTTCCCCTCTCTCTCCTCAAACTTAGTGTCATGAAGCCTCTAATGACCTTCACAACCCGGCCAGTGCAACTGTGCCCATAAATTCCAAGCAAAACTGGCTTAAGCTATTTTACCCTTTATACCTGGGGCTGGTCCCTAATTAGCTAAAGTGTGCCTGTCTGGTCTTTTTGTCGCTTTTAAAAGTCAACAATTTTCACAATGCTTCTCCTTTTTATACATACACTGAAATTAAATATTTTATTATTTATTTTATATCACTATCCTTCTCAGATTATTATGATAATTATTGACTTCATAATTTCGGCTTCAACAAATAACACATGGTGTACCGTAGGGCTCGAAACTGGGACCAACTTGTTCATTTTGTTCATAAATTCTCTATTTGAAAAGATACACAAGTAGGAGAATTAGCTATTGGATATACAGATGATACTATAATAGTTGTAACTGCAAATACAGAGGCAGAAGTGCAGAGCAAAGCAAACACGGTATTAGAGATCATAAATATACATTTAGCAGAACTAGGAATGACATTAAACATAAACAAAACAGAGTGGTTGCAGATAAGTTTAAGCAATAAAACACAATCCAATATCACCTTAGCAATATAAAATAAACAACTCAAACAGGTAATGCAATCTAACTTTTTAGGATTAATTATAGACAAAAATTTAAAATGGAACAAACATATTGAAAAGATCTCAAAGAAAGTAAACAGTGGGATATACATACTAAACCAAGTGGCAGCAATCATGGACGAGGATAGTCTAATACAAGTATACTCTGCATTTATACATTCACATTTAAATTGCGGGCTCATTTTACAGGGATCAGCAAATATGAAATGTATACTCAAAATATTTAGATTGTAGAAAAGATAACAAAAATACCAAGAAGAAGTTTATGTAGAAATGCATTTAAAACAATTCAGTGACTTTTCCCTGTTTGTACATATATGAATATCTTAAATATGTAATCAGGACCCATAAGGAAGATAAAAATGTGAACGTACATGAGCACACTAGAAATAAACAAAATTATTTTAGAAGTACATTAAATGTTCTCTTGTAAATAAATGTATCAGGAGTAATGCAAAGGAATTATATAACCACTTATTGTGCAATTAAAGCAATAAATGAAGAGGGAAAAATGATAAAGGAAAGTGAAACATATCCTGTCAAAAATGCCTTCTCTTCTGTAGAATAGTATAAAACAGGAATTATTGCGCATGTTTAGTAATACCTCTCCTGTAAATAAAATTTGTTAAATCTTTGTGTATATATAATATATTGTTGATAAACCTTGTAATTTTTATTTGTTACATTGGTGAATAAATCTGAATCTGAAATATGAATAGCTTCTTCCTCCAAGTACCACACCTTATTTTATTTAATGTTTCCTCATATCACTGTGGTAAATAGTTTTTACGTAAGTCATCTCATCTGGCATTTCATAGTTGTTGTGTTTTTCCAAAAATGCACATAATTTTGGTTTAGAGAATTTAAATAGTAGAAAGTTTGCTGACAGTAACACGTCACACAATTCTTTACTAAACTGTGAAGACTTGGTTAATGTTGAAACATTTAAGTCAACACTTTGGTTTCGCACAACATACAATATAGTATGCTACCATCGGTAGAAAACACACTATCACCAAACTCCCACTTATTGTGTCTTAAATGAACTAACACACTTGCTTAATTTTGGGCATTTTCACCTGCTCAAATGTTACCGTGTACTGCATGCTATGGACTGTTTTAAACTGGCTATACAAAAAATAAGTGCTTGTAACTCAAGGCTACATTCCAGATACTGCCATTTAATAGTCACCCCAAGAATATGCTAGTATCACAGTGTCTCAACAAATCGCAGCTTGACGACTGCTCTGCCAAGTACAAACCCTGCCTGGTACCTAAGTCATCTGCAGATGTTTGTGAGCCATCCACTGTCTATTAGCGAAATAATATGTTAAACCTTTGTATTTCAGTACCAGTAATATGTTTTTATAAACTACTTTAAGACTTGGTGACATAATTTCACAAAATAATATTAATAAGTGGCAAGATGACCCAAAGAGACAAAATTCTTCCAAAAATGTCCTAATAATTTTCCCAAATTAAAGAAAATGCCCTTTTAATTAAAAAACAACACAAAATGCAAACATGTGCAAAATAAAAAGCATATCCTTGTAAACAATATGTCTAAAACAGCGTTTATACCATTGGAGAATTTCACCAGACCGCTCAGTAAAAAGATGACATTTCATCAACATTCAGGCCCTAATGATGATGCATAGAGGTGAATTCTTAATGAATGTATTTAGAAGAAGTAAATCACTATCGCTGTTTTTGTGGATATGCTAATACAGTTGGGTTGGCAGTTTCTTCTGCACATGCACAGTATTGACAAAATGGATTGCTTTGTTGATATTGCAATGAATTTACTATAAAAGAAAGTATCTTAAAATAGGGTGAGCGGTGGTTTATAAGCTGTGAAGTGTTCGCATGTCCTCTTAAAGCCACAGTCATATATATATTTTCGTTCCTTTAGCCATTTTTAGCATCTTAAGTATAAGGTAAAAATGAAGCCGTTACCTGTAGTACTTCAATAAATGTGATATATATTTATGAGGGTGGTTCAAAAAGTAACAGTAAACTAACAGTATTAAATGCAGTTGACACTCCAGGCATTTCAAACTCCCGGGAAATGAAGATACATGCTTTGAGATAGTTTCGACATATGCCAACAGAATAAATGATATCCTGAATAGGAAGGACAATTGAAACAAGGTGACTGCTCCCCTAGCTGTGTGCACTGTAGAACAGCGAGCAGTAATTCGCTTTTTGTGGTCAGAGAGCGTAAAACATGGATAAATCCATAGAAGGATGTTAGAAAGGTATGAAGATAGCTGCATTAGCGAGAAAAGCATGTAGGGGTGGGAAGATTTATTTAAAAGTAGATGTACTCAATCACAGATGAGCAATGCTCTGATCGTCCCAGCACAGTGGTCCTTTTCACCCTCTTCTGGGATATGAATGGACCACTTTTGGAGCACTATGAGCAAAGGGGTGAAACAGTGAATAGTGACCGGTACAGCACCATGTTGGAAAATGAGCTAAAGCCAGCAATACGGTGCCATCATAGAGGACTTCTGTCTGAGCTGCTCTTAACCTTCATAACAATGCATGCCTCTACACCACCACTGCAACTCTTGATGTCATTCAGAGATCAAGATTTCAGGTCTTATAGCATCCACTATACAGCCCTGATCTTGCTCCTTCAGATTACCATGTGTTTGGACCCCTGAAGAACACACTTGAAGGATGATGATTTGGAACTGACAATGAGGTTAAAGAAGCAGTGCACTCTTGGTTGCAGACACAAACAAAACCATTTTACTCTGATGAAATAAAAAAAGTTGGTGCAACGATGTAAGAAATGTAACGAAAAGGAGGGTGATTATGTTGAAAAATGACATCTTGTTTCTACCTGTAATTGAAACATATAGTTTGCAAAAATTAGTTTGCTGTTACTTTTTGAATCATCCTCGTATTTTGATGTTCTTTCTTTATTTTTCCACCTTTCACAGACTAGCTCTTTTAGGCTTTCACCCTCCCTCCCCATCCTTGCTTTATGTAGCCAGTTAGTTTTAAAACTTAGTTTTCTCAAACACTTAAAACTTAGTTTTCTCAAACACTTAAAACTTGTTTTTCTCAAATACCATATTAGTGCTGCAAAGATTAAAAACAGAAGCGTTATTAACAGTGAAGTATTCATCATGATGTAGATTGAGTCACACTTTTTTACACACTTGTAAAAAAGTGTGACTCAATCAACATCATTAGTGCTGCAAGTTCATATATGCCGTTTCACAGTATCTCCAGTTGCATTCATGATGGTAATAATATTAATAAGCCTATCCAATCACAACACCCTACCTGTCTCCTCACATAAAACAAATTTAAAAAGTCTTAAGTACTAAAGGAATAACACTCATAACTTGCAAAGTGCTGTACCAGATTTGTATTTATGTTGGATCCATGCTTTATTTACTAAATCTGCTAAAATATATACATTTTACATTTATGCAGATATGTAATATAGTTAACACTTCATATTAGTATTATTAGAAATTTATGAGATGTCACTAAAAAGGGTTCATTTTATTATAAGCTCATTTAAAACTCTCAAAAAAATTCTGTCACCCACACCAGCTTGCTGCGAGGACGTTTACCACATTAGTAATGTTTGTTGCTACTTAAGGCAGACAATATCCATGTTAACTCATAACCATCTTCTGCCCCTTGACCTAAACACTGCAAAGTGGGAATTCAGCTTGAAAGGCCCAGGAATACCAATCGTCTTGTACATAAACAAAATATTCCAAAAAACCCTAAAAAAGCCTTGTGTCAGAACACCAAAGCACAACAAAAATGACTTCATGTTATAGCGGCATTAGGTTTTCCAGCTATAACACACAACAAACTTTGAAGCTTAAATTAGAATGCAACTCCAAAGCAGCTCATGAATCACTGATAGGTTTGATGCACTACATGTGAGCCAACATATCAAGATAGCTGATCACTCTCATCACTCAATTATGGTGAAGATACAATTAAATGCTCCACACATCAGATCATAATTCAGTCGAACAAAACATTTCCCTTAGACTTTCTCTCACTGTAACATATACATCTTTTAATCCAAACAAAACTTTTGTATGCATTCTATTTACGTAGGTTTGTATGCTAAGGAGTTACCCCATCTATTAACTATAGGTACTTAAAAGCTAAGTGAAAAACTATATGACAATATGAATCATTAAGACAGACATAGCTCAGGAAGGTTAGACTTGTATGATATAACTACTATAGACCATAAGCTTGGTGACTCAAATTTATGACTACCTTTGATAAAATTAATTTTGTTCCTTTCCACCTAGATTTTAGTGATTTTTGTGGTTTTTGTTCATGTCATGAATTTCAAAGAGTAATTACTAGCAGTGTAAACATCAATTGATAGTAACTAATGTGCCAAGTATTAATCAGCATTTTTTTGCTTAAATTGATTGTTTACATGCTAGGTTATATATCACAGATATGTAATATGAGATATACACATATTGCAGTGCAACTCAGCAATTTTCATGATGCAAACAGCTCAACATGGTGAACATTATGTGACTGAAAGCAGCATTTCTTTAATGTTTTGTAAGATCAATAGCTACCTTTAACATTTGCAATCATGAGCAATCTTTGTGATGTCATTGAAACAATAGCTTTAAGTTTTTATACAACTAGGTTTAGTCATCAAGGTATTTTGGACTGGTGTTTATAAGCCAAGAAAAATTATAAATAACCAGTACTATGAAAATCATTTCTATAGTACATCAACATATTTTATTTATAATTAGTTCATTTCTGTTATAAAAACCATCATGAATTTCACACCAGTACATTGGAATTCATTTACACCCCTTCACACATTTTTTCACATAAGACATTTTTCTTTCAGTAATAATGATCTTGTAACATTCTCAAAGGCTGAGGTACAAGTGGTACACTACCACTTCTCTATGAAAAGCAGCACTCTACAAGACCTTAAATCAATTAACCTATAGCTACTTACATTTGCAAATGTGAAGGAAATGAATTATTGCTCCTAGAAGAGTACATTGAGAGAAATTCATTCTTAAAATCTTGCTGTATATCAAGTTATTCTGGGTTTTAAGATAATTTATTCAAACTCTGATGATAAGCTTATTTCACCCAATATTTGTAACATAGTAACAATCCTCACATGATCTCTAATTTATTTAGATCATTCAATTCATGGGCATTGAATTGTGAATAAGTATAATATTCTGCTGTTCACTTTCCATTGAATGACTGAAGTACCAGCTTATTGAATCTAAGTTGTCATATTGTAATGAAGGGTTTACAGTATCAGTTTTGGGATTTTCAAACATAAACAGCTTCATCATTTTGTTCTATGGAATTTAAGACATTCTGTTACAGTGATCTTTAGAATCCTTTCACATTTGCGACATTTAGCACATTTTGTATTTCTATGTCTAAAATGAAAGAAACAAAGTTCACTAGAGGCATGATGCAATGGCATACCAAGAACACAATTCATTCTTTAAAATTCCCTGAGGATGAATTTTAGTGATGATTATACAGTAATGAGCCGTTATTTTAAGCCACCATTTAAATGTCAAAGTGAAGGGCCTCAGAACACACATGATTATTTTTTTTTTAATTCAACGTTTTAAAATTTTTTCTTGGAGTTTTTAACTTACTGAAATTCATTCTTGTATCTATAAGTTATCAGTAAGAGGTGGATCAGAGTGACCGCTTTTATGAGGTTGACTCACATGTACTGTATACACAGTGTGTTTGCAAAGCGGAATATCATACTTACTATGGTATATTTCTTTACCCTCCATCTGTACGCAGGGGACACATGGCAAAACATTATGCTCTGCATTGGTAACTTGAAATCACGTACCAGTTCACTCTAATCTGCCCTCTAGTTGTCAGTATGACAAAGGAAGCTCAAAGCCAGTGATATGATTCCTCAATTACTGCATTCAATTGAAACAGCATATACTGCATCACAAAGGGTAGAACACTTTTATTAAAGATATTAGCTAACATGCAATTTGTACTGTGATAACAAAAGCTGCATATAAGTTCAGCATACAAGGAGCACTTTAGGACTGACTCAATACATTGAAAGTCTCTGGAAACAGTGAAACAGACTATTGTGACTGACATTTGACTGTGACACATAGCTGTGTCAAAACATTTCTAGTTCATCTCGAAGAATTCTAACAACCCATTACAGCTGAATTCCTTCATGATCATATGAATAAAGCAGTCTGTATTCATACATTTGCTTAAACCTGTGGTAATTGCACAATATTTTGTACCGTTACTAGTTGCTGCAGACTGTGAATCTGCATGAGAAAAAATATGGATTTATAACTAAATAACAACAAGGGAACACAGAATATATAATTTACTATGTTTGAATTTTAAATTTCTAAGTACAAAATAATAAATCCTATCCAATTCTACTGAAATTGCAAGTTTCTTAATATGTTATGTGTGCTGAAATTGTAAGTTTCGTAATATGTTATGTGTGCTTCAAATTCATTAACAAATACTGTATAATAATTTAAAATAAAGAGAGTTGAAGGTTGTTACACTCAACTGATGAGTTGAGGACATGCTGACGATGGGAACAAGCCGTCTCCCGAAACGCGTTCAAGTAAGAATATTTTAGTGATGTAGTGTAACAACCTTCAACTCTCTTTATTTTAAATTATGACACATCACTGTTACTAGCTTCTAAATCTTTAAAATTAGTCCACTGTATAATAATGTTGTAAATAGGATGAAATGCACATATTGGTTACTGCGGTACTTCTGATAGTACATTTCAGTACAGTCTTCAACTTTCATGGCCACTCCCTGCCAAAATATCAACAATATTCTTCTTTCTTTCAGACGAATCCATTTTGCACAAAAAAAATAAATAAATAAATGCAAAACAAATTCAACATGAATAAAAAAATTCACTGACTTCAATGTAACAAAATGATGTGACTAATAGAAACTCAAATTTAAAAATAAACTTCAGAATAAACTGTTATATGAATCAAACAGCTCACTTTTACTATTTCTGCTAATGGCATAATGCAGATAATTTCCAACATCTTTGCTGGCGCAGGACTCAGTATGCAGTTGTTGACCATTCCATAACTGCTAAGAAGTCCAGGTAAACAAAGGAATAACAATAGTACTGGCTACAAGAAGCTACTCAGGTCACATGATTCCTAAGTTCAGAGAGTCGAAAAGGAATGAAAAAAATACTTTTGTGTGTACTGCGAATCTGCTTGAGATACTACAGGGTTAAGATTTCCATTACTATTTAACTTACCCTAATCTGACACCATCTAGCTAACCTAACCTGACCTGTCATCTCTGGAACCCTAGCATAACCTGACTCCAACCAGGCTAATTTATTCTTGCCCGACTTCGCCTAATCTAACTGAAGCTAACCTCATTTAATCTAATACCATCTAAGGTAACCTAAGCTGTTCTATTAATTACCCTAGTTATTCCAAGCTGTCTGCTGTGCTAGTTTTATATGAATCAACAGAAAATGTTACAAACAAAATGTAAAATTTACAAACGTTAGCAAGATATTTTACAACAGAAAGCGTAAAGAGTTGAATATTTTGGAAACATACTGACATTTGGATGAACTAAGCCAGGATAGGTTTACTTAGCTTAGCTGGAGTCAGGTCAAGTGAGGTAAGCTTGGCTTAAGTGATGTCAGGCTAGGTGAGGTTAGCTTTCAAGCATAAGTGATGTGAGACCAGTTTAGGTTAGCTTAGCTGGAGTCAGGTCAGGTTAAATGAGAATAAGTTGGGTGGTGTCAAATCAGCTTAGCTTCGCTTGGCTGCAGTCAGGTTATGCTGGAATTTAGGATGATGACAGGTTAGGTTAGCTTAGCTGGTGTCAGTTTAGGATAGGTTAGATGCTAATGAAGATCTTGAGTGCATCTATATGGATACAGACTACTTCATACATCAAGTGACCATGAAAAAGTTTACCTGTAATGGATAGTTTGAATCATTCAAGGTGTCTAGAAATGTTGTGAGACAGCAATCACTTGCAGTCAGATCCCAAGATGATAATAGTCTCTCACTGTTTACAGAGGCTTTGAATGTCTTGAGCCAGTCCTAGAGGGCGCTCTGTACGCTAAACTTGTATACGGTTTACGTATTTGCAGTACATCTTTAATGCAGTATATACTATTTCAATTAAATGCAGTAATTGAAGATCTATAATAGGTTTTGAGCTTCCTTTGTCGCACTGATAACTTAAGGTATAAGAATCAGTCACAATGAGCAAGAAAATCCAAGGAAAAAAGAACGTTAGAGCTCTGGAAAAAATATTTTTTACGAGGTCCGTCACTGGCTGCGCTGCACCCTGGTACCACTATTGCGGTGCACAGAGCCTGACTACACAGTGCACCAGCCACGACCTCGGACACCGCCGCCGGTACTGCGCCTGCTGCAACGGCCACCACCGGGCAAGCGCAGTGCCCCCTCTATCCAAGAAGCCGTCGACAAACTCCGACCCCAACTGTTATCACAGCTCCAGCTCCTCCGACGCCAACACATCCACCACCGGCCTCAACAGACAACACCCTGCGAGATGCGCTCCAGGATCTCCTTACAGAGGTCCTAAACAGGTTCCCGCATCTCTCTACCGAACGAAAACCTCTCATCGCTCACCGCCGCAACCAACTCAGATTATCATCTCCGCCGACTCGCCACCATTGAATGAGGAATCCAGGATCTTCACGCCATCACCGCCGCCTTCTCAACTCCCTTCCACTCCTTCACCACCAGCTGCCTTCAGCGAATGGACACCACAGACACCACAATCCGTGGTCTGGGTGAAGTCACCACCTGCCTGCCACAGAACACACCACTGCTAGCTCCAACAGATTCTCTGGAAGAGTTTAGGCGTACGCTGACTGGTCTTGCTGATCTCATACGAGTCCTGCTCACGATGACGGCCGAATGGACTTCAGTGCTAGCCGACCTGAAGAGTGGACAGGAACAGCTGCGGAACTACATGCCTGCACAAGGACCTCCTTGGACGTATGGCACTAGACGCCAACGCCAAAACTGAGTGCACCTCTCGAGAGGCACTCAAGAAATCTTTGAGTACATTCAATAAAGACATACAAAAATCCCTATCCAATCCCGATTCACTCCCCACGGTGGCAGCCAGGGCCCTGGCAAGGTCATGGCTGTCTCCCGGAAACTTCCTACACCCAATGCCGGCGCAATAAGTTGGCAGTTAGCTTTTCCGCACTATCGGGGGTGCAAAGGCGGAACCCCATCTCCTTTCCTTATTTCTCCTGCCAACTCTCCTTAACTTAACCTTCCCATTCCCGTCACTATTAAAAAGCAAGGAGCGGATTCTTCGTCGGAGATGGGTAAGAGAAGGACTCGCAGAGCCGCCATTGATCCTTCGGCACCCGCCGAAAGGGTCATCGTCCACAGCTGAGGTTGCTCCGGGCTTCGTCGCTGCTGACTCGCCGGCTGCTCCCCTGGCATCTGCCGGGAGGGCTGCCTCACCGCTGCCGGTGACCGGGTCTTCATTCGCCGCGGTCACTGCTTCGCGCCGGCACTAGCAAACTCACTTCACTTGCCCAGTCAGCACTGCACCTCATCTTCAATCGCAGCAGTCGACTCCGCCAACCGGAACGCCAGCTTCACACATCATTAGCACAACTCAGCATCACATGCAGCAGCCAGCACCACAGAATACTACACCACCGCCGCTGTCATTGCGATGCAGCGCAGTGATTTCTGGAGTTTCCGGGATTTGCCTACGAGATACATCCTCTCTGCCGCACAATTCCAGTGACCTTCAACCGCAAACTTTCTTCACTCGTCCTTCTCCAACTGGCTGACACGGCAGACTACGAGTCTGCCTTCAGGACGGGCCTGCCCTTATTAGGGAGGGTACCACGATGGAGGCCAGCCGAGTGCAATGCCATCAGTTATACCGCCGCTACTGTGGGTACGGCCACGCCTCAACTTGTGCCGCACCTCCAAAGTGCAGTTAACGCAGTGTCCCCCGCCTTACAGCCGAATGTACGGCACACAGCCTCCGGAGCCACCGCCGGTACTGCGCGACTTGTAATGGCGTCGGCTATTACACAGGTCAATCGCAGTGCTCCAATTATCCAAAAAAAGCCGCCACAAACCTCCAGATACTTGCGCCACCAATAAAGCACCTGTTCGAGAAGGGATAGTCACGTGAACGTCCATACCGCCAACGGCCGTCACAACTGCTGTTCATCCCTTGCAACTTGAGTTCCCGGTTGGGTATAGTGGAAGAGGCACCTACGACCATTCCCGCCACCGTCACTACAGTTCGCACCGAGATCATCAACAATAGCTCCAGACTTGATACAATAGAAATAAACACTCTCCAGCATCACTATCGTTCACTCAGAGAATCGCCTCCGTCGTCTGAACAACCTTGAAACTGGATTGGAAGACCTCCACGCTATCACTGACGCCTCCACAACCTCACAACAGACATTCTCCGACAACTGC
The DNA here is from genome assembly GCA_030765065.1 of Deroplatys truncata. NCBI lineage: Eukaryota > Metazoa > Arthropoda > Insecta > Mantodea > Mantidae > Deroplatys > Deroplatys truncata. The sequence goes on from CM060990.1 coordinate 377,648,061, forward strand.
ATTTCACAACTGTACATAATAAACGTCTCACTACGGACACTGGATCCAACCATTCTTCCGATCACGAAGCAGCTAGAAAGGGTCTCCCAAAACCAACTCATCAGCAATTCATTTCATAACATGCAGCAAAATTCTATCTCTGTTCCCTTACTAATCCTTTAACTGGCGAAATAAGCCAATCTATTATCTCCACCTCTTATCTTTCTTTTCCAAAACAAAAAGGCAACAAAAGGGAGCTCGACATGGCGAAGAAGCATCGCCGAGTCTCCCAGACATAGCAGTTTCCGCCACGATCCCGGTGTGGGCGCCGCTGATTCAGCGTCGCCACATCGACTTCAAATTTTGCTGCTTCACCGCTGCCGCCGACACACATCACCTCGTCCACCAACGTCGTCAGCTTCTGCAGCCACAATTGTGGTTGTGGAGTCTCCGGAGAACTGGTAGCTGAAGTGGCATTCTGCTTTGATGGATACCCGCAACCGAATTAAGCATTAAAGTCCCATTCTATATTGGGCGTGAAAGAACGGTAATTTTGCTCAGAGGCGTCTTTATCAGCCTTGAGGTTCTTTACGTGCCATAAATTTACGACATGGGACCACCGGCTAAACTTCCCTTCCGAAGGAAGCCATGCTAAGGGTTTTACGCTCGAAAATCTCCATCCCCTCCGCCGGGTTTGAACCCGCAACCTATAGAATTGGAGGCTAGCATGGTACCACTAGACCACAGAGGACGACCCACCCGCACCATCCATGCTTGGGGACCCACACCCCTCTTTAGACTGCAGCTCTCCAGCCATGGGTATTAGGGCGGGCAACGCGGATTAACGCCTGTCAGGAACACCACGCTCTAATTCCTCAATGCACTGCCTTTACCACCCCGGTGCCACTATTGTAGCACCACCTCATTGGCAGCCAGCTACACCCAGGACGACCTTAGACACCACCAATGCCACTGCGCCTTCTGTGGTGGCAATAGCTATACGTCGGTCAAGCGCAGTGCCTGTTGTACCCGCGCCGACAATGGTCTTTACAACCATCCCAGACAGAGGACAACGCCGTCCACTGCTCACCAGAACACCACTGACAGCACCAAGGAAATTCGGGTGATCCGAGATGCAGTTCAAGACCTTCATTCTGAGATCCTGAACATTTCAACGCTTCTCTCACTCTAGAGGACCTACATGCACGAAGCCCAGAAACACCACAGCCAACTGACCAGCCCCAACTGCAAACAATAGTAGCAGCAGTCCAGGATATCCCGACCACAGCATCATCCACAAGGTAACTCTACCACTTCTCAGCCTCATGCCAGTAACAGCTGGACATGATAGAAGCCACGATTCCGGTCCTGGAGCCCTGCGGAGGGGCGTAAAAATCCATATAATGGCATCCTCCGTAAGGGAAGTAAAGCCGGTGGTCCCCTATCGTAGATTTTCGGCACGTAAAAGAGCCCCAACCCTGATAAAGACGCCTCTGAGGAAAATTACCGTTCTTTCACGCCCAATATAGAATGAGACACCAAGGACCATAGGAGTTGAACAGCGTCCGTAAATAAATGCATAAAGGTCCTGGAGGAAACTACGCATCATACGGAAACACATCGACATATTCACCACCAAATCTACACCACAATCATTCATGTCATCCCATGCTCTAGAGGCTAGCAGCGGACTCCCCACATCTACGCCTCTCGACTGATAAGGATTTACCCTTAATCCTTTTCCAAGGCCTCGACCATGGCTGCAGCCCAGCATCTATGCCTCACCCGCTCCCTTCCTGGAAGATAACTCTCGACACGACGACTGACTTAGGTGCTTATGCGGGATTGCACAAACCCTTACCTCCCAATCCTAAAATTACAGTTGTGCAAAATTACTATCCTTCCTATACCCCTCTCCCTTCTCGCGAGATTAGCCAACTCTTTCCTGTCAAACGCTTCTTTCTTTCCCCTTTCAAAAAATAAAAAACAAGGAAAGGAGGATGGGGAAGAAGCATCGCCGAGTCGCCGCTAAGCCAGCAACAACCTTCGCTGCTCCCCTTGCTTCGGTCGCGGGAGTAGCTCCTTCGCCGACCTCATTAGAGGTCTCACACGCTTCTACCGCTGCTTCTCGTGCAATCACCACCGCTTCGCTTAGAACGCCGGCATAACTGAGTTCAACTACCGTCGCAGGTTCTCCATTGAAATCTCAGCAAGAGCCGCGTCACAACCACCACCTGTCTATTCCTCGTAGGTACAGTGTAGTAATCACCGGCGTCTCACGGGACATATCCATGCGGTTTATCATCAGCGCAGCTTAACAGCAGTGGTCCTCAGTATTGATGGTCACTCAGATCACATCACCAGAGCACCAACATCACTTGTCAGACTGGTGACTATGAGGCGGCTTTGAGGGCGAGCAAACCCTTGTTATGGCAGAGCCTACGCGTGGAGTCCAGCCTGGTAGACCGCCAGGTTATCTGTCGTTGCTCATGTGCATTTGGCCACGACGCGACCAGCTGCACAGCACAACCCAAGTGGCACTACTGAGACTCGGCCACTCTCACTACCGAATGAACAATGCGCACGTTGAGAAACCGCCGCCGGTACTGCGCCAGCTGCGATGGCTTCGGCTATTTCACTGGTCATGCGCGGTGCTCTCTCTACTCTCGCAGCTGTCGCCAGCCACCAGCTTTCTCAGCGAGTGTCCAGCCTGCTGCTCTGCTGGCCCACGAACTCCACCAAGACCTCTTACCTCGGCAGACCTCGCCGTGTGAGAAGCCGTCTATGACCTCTGGAGTCGCCACTGTACACTCAGAGATACTAACAGCTCCAGACTGGAAATAACTCAAGAGGCACTCAACCGGTATTACTATAGCCATCACCACCTTGCACTCCGAGAATCACATCAGCGGCTTCACACCTGAACTTCTCAGATACCTGTACTTCTCAACTAGAAATAATAGATGTCACTCTCCGTGCACTGGACGCAACAACGCATGACCTACACAAACACATAGAAGGGATCTTCAGTAAACCACGTTTTTCCATCTCATCACGAGCCGCAGAAGCCAGAAACTGCCTTATAAGACCGATGACGTCCTCGAACTGAAAACTTCAGCATCACACCAATTTCCTGGGTGGTACTCAAGAGCTCTGGTCGTGCCTGCCGCCCATACGGACACTCCAACCGCTATGTTCCATTGTAAGGCTGTTTATTACATTGCTAAAGTGACGAAGCTACTTAAGCGGAACTACACAAACATTGCACCTTACACTACACACATGATTACGTAAATAAATAACGGACATCATGCTTCCCTGGCGAAATAAGCCGCTCTTCCATCTCTAACATTCTGTCTATCCTCCCCTTTTAAAAAGTCAAAAAATCAACAGACTTCAATTCGAGAGTTCATGGCGACACCATCTCACAGTGGGTAAGGAGGAGCCTGCTACTGGTGCAGCATCATGCCATAACAGGGAAGAAATGGAAGTGAAAAAGTCTCCGCAAACTGCAAATGGCCCCGTTTCTCGGGAGCGTGCCAGTCAGCCGCTACCGCCTAGGAGCACCCGCACTAGCATGGTCATATGCGGTGTACCCTGGAACCTACCAGCGTGCGCAGAAACAATTGTCTTCAGCAATGAAGGACACCTGCACCACTAGAATGTCCATAAATAAAATTCGGTTTAATTTAATTCACCCCGGGGATCCAGGCATGTGCGACTGGAGCTGGCCAGCAGCTGCCTTGTCTTCAGGCTGACCTTAGGTCGGTGCCTCCGGGTTGAAGCAAGTCCACAAGAGCGGCCAGCTCCATGCCGACGCTGCTGAGCCATCGGGCACAGCACTTACGACTGCTCGCCGCCGAGGTCCCACTACTGTGGTGCCAACGCCCTCACGGCAGAGTGCACTGTGTATGATCCTAGCCACACAGGCATACTGTACCACCTGCGTTGGCGCGTCCCATTTCACCGCCCGAGGAGCAGCCACAGACTCATCCGCCATAGACAGCGCACCAACGCTGGCAATCTTAAAACTGGGGAGACGACGTGGGACGCCATACAGGACTTTCATGCGGAGTTACTGAAAATGGGTGCCCGATAAGCTGCCATCGCAGAGACGCCAGCCCTCACCACCACAGAAAAGGTATAGGAACCTATACCTCGCAACCATTGCTGACACCAACCGTCATCACCGGACTATCACCGCCGAGTTGTCAGCAAGGCTAGACAACGTCGCCGCCTGTAGGCTCTGGAGAACGACACCAGCAGTGACATTCCATCAATACAGCAGCCAGCTCATCACACCAGTACACAGGTTCACCCAGATCAACGTTCACTGTTCGTCTTTCCGCCAGAGCATCAACGTCTCTTGCGGAAATGCCGGATATTCGACCAGGCATCACAACGCTTATGACGTCTTCGAGACCGAAATTTCCATCTTCACCTAACCGTTTCCTACAATGTCACTTTGGAGCCTCTAGCCTGCAGTCAGGGCAGTTTGTGATGGCTGTAGTCTAGATCCTTAACTTTCATCCGCTTCCACCCATTAGGCGGCAGCAGTATGTCTCGTCCAACGCGGGTTGTATGTGGGATAGTGCTACCTTTACACTAGAATTCTTTTCTTTATCATTGGTGAGGATTTAGTGGGCATGGTCATGTACTGGCGAGTTCCGCTCCTCTCAGTTTCGGCAGGAGTAAGTAGGTAATTGTATAGGCTGGTTCAGCCCTAGAACGGTAACCAAAACGGAAACGAAAACTGGAACCAATGCAGCGTACAGGATTTTTGGTTCACAACGCCCCTGTAACGAGAACGGGAATGCATATCGATCAAAAAGTGGAAAGTCGATTTTGCGCATTTGGGATTTCATTTGTTTGTAACTGACCATTGATATTTTTTCGCCCTCTTCCAATTCAACCAAAATAATGTAGGTTAGCCAACGTCAAAATTCGATAGAATAAACATCTATATGCATATCCCTTACATTTCCGATTCCTCTAATCGTACCAAGCTTTCATTCTTTTGTTGAATGACATTCATTAAACTTATTTATTCCTTGTTATTTTCTAGCGGTTTTTGGCTTTCGCCATGGTTTTTTGAGGCTATAGCCAGTTTTGAGTTGCATATAAACAAACCACGGTGACACTCTCACTAGAAGAACCAACGCTCAATGCATCTGTGTGTATCAGAATCTGAAGTTAGGAAACAAACATGTTTTTAATTCCTTCCACTTTCGTCTTTCCAGCTTGCGACTACAGACAGCACTAATGCTGTTCCATGTTACGACCGCGCAAAATAACCTCTACGGTGAAGAGAGTAATATGTACAATATGGACCTTATACGCCTTACCTGGGAATGAGAACGCTCCTATTAGAATACATGTGTTTCAAGGTTCTCGTTCTGGTTACCGTTCTCGGTTATGAACCAGCCTTATTTACCCTCCACTCGAAAAAAAAGTAAGTAGCACTCTTAGTTCAGTGGTAGAGGGTTAACTTGCTGCTCCTGAGGTCGCAAGTTCAAATTGCTGAGCTACTCAAGGTTTAGACGACACATCAAGACGCCGGAGCGACAACAGCCAGTAATGGGGAAGAAGACTGGAAGAGGCAAGCCTTCAACCGCCGCAGTAGCATCACCTAGTCTTGGAAAATTGTCAAAGAGCCCCAGCCTGCAACCGGCCCCACCTCCCTGCCGAGAGTCGGTCAGCTCGGACCCAACTCAGCCACAGCGCTTTACGTCGCAGCAGCCGTCATAGCATGTTGATTTGCAGTATTGCCTGGGACCTAAGTGCGTTTCGTGCTGACAACTACGCAGCAGTGGTCCTCAGGAATGAAGGCCACCCGCATCACTTCGCCTCTGGGACCTACGCCTCTTGTTCGACTGGGACTGGCCAGCAGCGTATATCTGGAGGCTGCCTTGCCTCTAGCCTGACGTTATTAAGCCGGTGTCTTCGGGGCGAGGTTTGTCGACAGGACCGACTAGCTCCCTGCCATCGAGGTGTTATTATTGTGGCACAAAGCCTCCACAGCAGAGTGTACTGGGCACCACACCCGTGATGTGGGTGTGTACTTGTCACCCTCAAATGGCGAATCCCACACTCCCAGTTTTGGTTGGGGTAAGTACGTAAATGCATTTCCCCTCCACTACAAAAGAAGGGCTCCAAGGACATGGGTAAGAAGCCTGCAAGACCGCAACCCTTTGCCGCAACTGGCACCGCCTCTCTCGTAGGCGGGCAAATAGCTATCGCGCTCAGCCAGCCGCTACTGCTTCGTAGCAACCGCCACAGTGTAATTATCTATGGGTTTTCCGGGACCTGCCAGTATGTTTTGTGATGGAAACTGCTCAGCAACAGTGATCCTCAGCAATGAAGGCCACTCGCATCACTTCGCCCCGGAGACCTACGCTGCATTTCCTCCTGGAGCTGGAGGCTGCTTCGGACTCTAGTCTGACCGTGTTAGGTCGGTGCCTTCGGGTCGAGGTTAGCCGACGGGAACAGCTGGCTCCTTGCCGCCGCTGCTGTGCCTTCGGGCACAGAGACGACGCATGCTCCTCACCGCGGATTTTCGTACACTGTACCAACGCTCTCATGGCATAGTGCACTTTGTACGATCTACGCCGACGCCACCGATGTGCCACCTGTGGTGGTGCTTCGCACTTCACTGGCCAGACCCAGTGCCCCCTCTGCCCAAGGAGCAAGCAGTTGATGCAACTGACAGAGAATCATTCGTCGGTGAGCAGCACATTAACACCGGCAGACTGAACCGAGGAGGCCACGCGGAACGCCATACAGAACCTCCATAGTGATGTACTGAATAACGGTGCCCGTTTAGCTACACTGGAGGAGACGCTCGCTGCCACCTTCACAGCGAAGCTACAAGACCTGCAAGCAACCATCACCACCGCCAACCTTCGTCTCCAGACCATCACCGCCGAGTTGTCAGCAGTGCTAGACTTTACCACTCACCTTCAGACGTGGAAACGAGGAGCACTCCACACAACCGACAACTCACCACCCTAGTCCACAAGTTCATCAAGGTCAGCTACTACCATACTTCATTTCACTGGAGACAGTTTTCTAGAGAAATGTCGGGCCTACAACCAGGAAGCCAAACGACAACCACGTCCTCCAGAGTGAATCTTTCCATCTTCATCTTTCCTTTTCTTACATGTTCACCTTCTAATCTCTAGACTGCCGTCAGAGCATTCTCTCATAGCTGTAGCCTAGAACCTTACCTTTCACCCGCTCCCGGTCATTTGTCGGTAGCAACTTCCCTTTAACGCGGATGCGTGCGGGACCGCGCTAATTTCTTTGATTTCCTTTCATTATGCTTCCTTTCCGGTGGAGGGCAAATTTTTGTTAACGACGCTGTGGATGCTAGGATCAATTCATCGCCACCGGTGTGTCGGAATTTCGTGCCGCAGGAGTTCTTTTACATGCTAGTAAATCTACTAACATGGGGCTGACGCTTTTAAGCACGCTTAAAAGCCACAGGTCTTGGCCGGGTTTGACCCCGCGACCTTGTGATCAGAAAGTGGGAGTTTTAGTGGTAAGGGTCATGCTGCAGAGCCTCACTGACGTACGCAACTTTTATTTCCCCTCTACTTCAAAAAAACTCTGAAGACAGGAGACTCCTCCGGATGGTGAAGAAGAAACTTAGAGGTGGCTCCGCACTACACCATTGACTGCAACTGCCATCACGGCGTCCGCTCTTCCGGCCACCACGAGTCAGGACCCGACTGCTGACTTCTCCATCAAAACTAGTGCCAAATCTACTCAGTCCAAATCGCCGCCACAGAAGCAGGGCCGGCCCTTCGCCATCCACTGGCATCGCCGCAGCTACTCCCACCGCTGTGCCACTCCTACGGCGCACTTGCACTCACAACCAGCAGAGCAGCATGATCTGACAAGCCGACGAAGGTTCTGCGGCATCTGTGGCAGGACTAACCATTACACCGGGCTGGCCCGCTACCCGCTCTATCCTCGGTCTTCTGCTTCTGGACGCTACCGCTACTGCCGCGACCACAGCCCACGCAAGTACATCTTCTCGCGTAGGTCATTTCGTAGCACCACATCGACTTCACTACCACCCTCGCTGTCCTCAAGACCTAGCTGTCCACACTAACTGAAGCTTCCGCCGCAGTCCGAGACGAAGTCGCCAAACTCAACCAATGCATAGAGGCGCTTAGGCTCTCAGTCACCAAATGCCTCACGGCAGTTGGAACTTCATCGAGCAGCAAGTCATGGTGTGTCCTGCAACCACTCCGAAGCAATGACGCTATTATCTTCACCACTTTTACCTTCATCAGTTCTCCCAAGCATTTACTTGCACAGACACTTAATAAATAACGGTACACCTTATACTCTTTCCTCACATCCCTGTTCATGGTGTTGTGCCATACTCGTAGCCGAGCTGCCTTCACCTTTGTCGCTCCTGCATCTGGCGGCAGCATCCTACATCCCTGTCAACTTCCTGGGGCGGGCTATTGGCGGGACTCCACCAAGCCACCCTCTACTTCCTTCTCCATTTCCCTCGCTCACCTGGGAATTCACGTCTCTTGCCGGCTGGAGCTGGCCAGCAGCGCCGATCTGGAAGCTGCCTTGACTTCGAGCCTGACCTTGTTAGATCGCTGTCTGCGAATCGAGGTTAGTTGACAGGAACGGCCAGCTCTTTTCCGCCGCTACTGTGCACATCACATAGACACCGGCAGCTCAACCGGAGCGGCGACGTGAGAGGCCATACAGGACCTTTATGCTGATGTACTGAATATCAGTGTCCGTTAAGCCGCCACCATCACCGACAAGCTCCAAGACCTGCAAGACCAGGAACCATCACCACTGCCAAACTTCAAAACCAGACCATCACCGCCAAGCTGTCTGCAAGGCTAGACAATGTCACCATCCGTCTGCAAGCCCTGGAGGACGACTTCAGGAACATCCCAGATACGCAGTAGCAACTTCATCATACCAGTCCACCAGCTCATCACACCAATCAGCCTTTTCCCTCAGTTCAACCATCACCATTCGTGATTCCTCTGTCCCAGCAGCGTCTTTTTGGGAAATGCCATAAAGCCAGAGGCTCAACGACGAAGACGATACATATCAGGATTGAAGACTTCTTCACCTTCTTTCTCTTCACTTAATTTTTCCTTCTGGCCTCTTGACTGCCATCAGTGTAGTTTGTCGTGGCTGTAATCTAGAATCTTACCTCTTACCCGCTCCCGTCCATTGGAATCAAAAAGGTTCTGAATAAGTTCCTGTGGGATTTCCCTCCACCCAGTTTGTATTCGAGCCCACAAGTCCGTGACACTGGTTACTGGAGGACCGGCACACCAGGTGCCGACCAATCATATCCAGACATGTTCGATGGGCGACATGTCAGAAGAATGTACAGGCCAGGGAAGCAGCGGTACCCGTCGCTCTTCGAAGAAGGCTTGTACATTCCTCGCAATAGATAGCCGGGCATTGTCCTGTTGAAATGTGGCCTGTGGAAATGCGTGAAATAGGGGGAGTACCTCAGGCTTTGCAACCACCGTTAGGTACCGGTTGCTGTTCAAAGTGCCCTCAATTCGTAGGAGGCGAGATCGGTTGTTGTAACCAATGGCGCCCCAAACCATCACACCTGGTGTTTGTCCGCAATGCCGCTCAACAATGCAGCCCTCCAGGTTTCGCTCACCACGGTACCGTCGAACACGTATGCGGCCACACTGTAGGACACGTTGAAGCGGGTCTCGTCCGAAAAGACTACATTTTGCCTTTCAGCACCCCAGTGACGGTGTTCAGGTGCCCATTGCAGTCGGAATAACTTGTGGTTTCCGGACAATGGAAGCCGACGTAATGGCATGCATGCAACCAATCCAACCTGCAGTAGACGGCGACGAACCGTTGATGCAGACAAGTTCACACCTGTTGCAGTGCTCCAGCGTCGAGTCAACACTGTGAATGAAGCTGTACGGTCCTTTATGGCCATGCGGACAAGATGACGGTCATCCCGTGCTGTGGTCATGTTCCGTGGTCCAGCACCCGCTCGTCGCTGCGTACGACCTTTATCTATCCACTGCTTCCATACACGTATCACTGTCGTAGCAGCATGCCCTGTACGAGCCGAAATGTCACGGTATGACAAACCGCTTCCTGGAGACCGATCATTCTGCCCCATTCGAACTCGCTCACATGCCGCTATGGCTCCCTTTGACGTTGACGAGGCATTACTGGCACTCACTTTGTTGATTCCACCTTGTTTGACAGCTCTGCACTGACTACACTGGGCGCAACACTGACCTTTTCCGACCGACACGAGAGGGCTCTGCTCGTCCTACATGTACCCCATCTCTCTGCAAATCTAATCACTTATTGCTTGCACACTCTTCTACACGTCCACCAAGTTCGGAGTTATTCGGGAAATTCTTTCTTGGTGTTGCAATTTTCACAAATGGCAGTGTATATGTATAGGATAGACCATTTAAGTTGAGGCTGTACAATAGCCTCAAAGCTAAGTGTTATAGAATGAAATGTCTTTAATAAAAGTTGCTTGATATTATGGGCGAAAGTAAATTACATTTGTCGTGTTTTGTTTGGAGGACATTTGATGGCCATTTTAAGGTTGATTTAATTCTCTTAATGGGAACCTACATTTTGTGTGTTGTTTTCTCATTCCGCATAAAAAACTAATCAACTTTTGTGTAAAGCACCTTGCAATTGTTCTTACCAATGTAAATAACAACAAAAATTCTGAATGACTGTGTACAGAGAGCGCAATGAATGGTTGGACTCATTCAACACAGTGCAGCATAATAACAGGCTAGGAGGCAATGAGACATTGTGTTCATTGCTTTGTTTACTTTCCACCATAGGACAGTTTCCTTGTTTCTGTAATTAGTGTACTTGCAGCTGCCTTCGAGTCCAGGTGGATCCACTGTAAGTATGTACCTTCAATTAGCAATCACCAAGGAATAACCATCAGTTCCATTCAAGTCCAACATTTGAGGTGTACTCAGTTGACTGTGGGTTGAAATGGACCAACTTTCTTAACCAGAAAAAGTGGAAATGGTTCTCATTTATGGCAAATCTAGGAGAGTTGTGGAACAGGTATTCTTCCGTACATGGAGAGGTTATCTGATAGAACAACTCCATCAAGAGCTTAATTTTATCGTGTGATAAAACAATTCTCTGAAGAAAGCAGTGTCCAGCCGAAGAAAAGGAGGTGCAGAAGAACATCTATGGACTAGGTTAGGGAAGTTGCGGTGCTAGCTGCAGTGAATTACAACCCCCATGTCAGTTCTTACGAATTAGCAACCAATGCAGGAATATCCAAAAGCAATGTCCTCAGAATATTGAAATGGCATAAATTCCGCCCCTACCAATGTCATATCAACAACTACATAGTGACAATTTTCTGAATAGACTAACATTCTATGAGTGGGCACAAGAACAGACTGCAGATTAATAATAACTTTTTTTCAGTTCGTATTGTTTAAAGACGAGTGTACTTTCACAAATCATGGTGAAGTAAGTTGACACATTATGCACTATTGGGCTGTGGAAAATCCACATTGGTTACGAGAAGTGGAACATCAGAGATCCTGGTCTGTTGATGTGTAATGTGGAATTTTGTGTGACAAGGTAATTGGACCATACTTCATTGTTAACGGAGGAGTTGCCGTTATTGTTAGAAGATGTGCCATTACAAATCAGGTTGCAAATGTGATACCAGCATGTTGGATGCCCTTCGCACTATGCCTGTACTGCAAGGGATGTTTTAAATAACAATTACCATGATCGTTGGATAGGACGTGCAGGTCCCATTAATTGGCCAGCTCGATCTCCTAACCCTACATCACCAGACTTTTTCTTATGGGGTTAGCTTAAGGAAAAAGTGAATTGTGAAACTCCAACGACTCCGAACAACATGAAAGCGTGCATACGAAATGCTTATGCTAGTATTGAAAGAGACATACTTTACGGACACTTCAATCATTCATTCACAGAGTTGGAAAAGGCATTGTGGTAGGAGGGTATCATTTTGAACATTTATTACCCTAAGGTGATACTCTGTGTACCTAGCTTTCATCAATGTTTGTCTATACCAGTGAAAGAACCATGTACTATGTAGAAAATGGTTTATAAAAAGCTATTTATTTTGTGATGAGGAATAAGGAAACATAATAAAAAATGTTGGGTTCCAATTACGAAATGTAACTTCACCCTCAAATGACCATGTGTGGATTGTCCAACCATTCATTGCGCTCTTCGTACACAGTCATTCAGAATTTTCATTGTTATTTACATTGGTGTAAGAACAATTTTAAAGTGGTTTATACAAATGTTTAGTTTTTTATGAGTGAGAAAACAACATAAAAAAGGTAGGTTCCTATTTAAAAAAATTAAATTGATCCTAAAATTACCATCACAGCATTCTCCAAATAAAACACGACTGATGGTATTTACTTTCCCGCATAATATCAAGCAACTTTTAATACCAGACATTTCTTTCTACAACGCTTAGTTTTGGAGATGTTGGGTGATATAAATAAAAACAAGCAATAGCTTGTGAGCTGCAGTTCGCAAAGCAAGTTGAAAATTGAGCATGGGGTTTTGATTTGGTATAAATAAAAGTTTCCCTTCTTCATTGAGCTATTGCTCAGTGATCTCCATCATGGCACATCAGCTGAGTAAACAAATACGCCTACTCTTCTGTCAGGAGGCGATTTAATCTTTGCTGCTCTTAAATATTCATATACTCATTCATGTTATACATACTCTCGTTTCAGAAACCTAATAGATATAACAGATTTTAAATAACACAATTGTAATTAAAGATTTGATAAATGAAATAGAAATTGAGATTCATCCGACTTTGTACAGATAACGTTCATCCCCTTTCTAAATTTAATCCCTCATTTCCTTATTTGTTGGTATTATAAACGTGTCATTAATTGATATATTGAAAGAAGATTATTTGTACTTCTGTTTTTGCACCCTTATATTGATATCCTTTGCATCTATATAAAATGGCACAATAAGTAACTCCAAGAATTTATAAACTGTTATCATAAATTAAAGTTACACTGGATGAAAGAGTTTCATTTCTTTGAAAGGTTGGTTTTATAGGAAATTCTTTAATTATAATTTGGTTTTGATTTGTACGAATACTCTGCTGTATGTACATGTTATATGTAACTGCTAAACTGTAAGAGGTAGAGAAAATCTTGCTACACATGTGTCGGTGAACAACAAACTCAGAAAGGAAAAGTCGTTAAATACCAAGTTTGGTATTTGAGTTCAGCATCTTTCAAACATGCATCACAAAGATTTTCAAGAAAGTCCTCCCACCCCAAACTGTCCTTTACATGGAAACTTTTTCCAAAAGCTTCATTTTCTCAAATATGGTTCTTAATAATTTTGATTAAATACCACATGTTTAAAATATTTTCATGTAAAATGCATATATTGAATTTTCTGGGAATATCCTCTGAAGTCCTCTTCATTCTGAGTAACTTTTGTATCATTGGTAAACCGTAAAATAGGCAAAATCTTACCACAAAAAAAGAAATTGATCTCGTTAAAGCACACAATTTATGTCAAAGCTTTTCTTTTTTCCTTTTTTTTAAGTTAACCATTTCCGAGATATTCCTTGTTATCGGTTTGAATTTTCAAATACCTACTTATAATTTTCTCAAATGGGAAGTCAGTATTCAGTATTTTCTCGTGGTCATGCAAAGAGCATCGGGTTAAACTAATTCTTAATAATAAGTATAAAATATTAAAATATAGTTTAAAATAAAATATTGGTTTTGAATTTCATAGCACCTGTATAGCTACACGCTCTTTAAAAATCTACTTGGTTTACCTACTGTATTGTAAACCTAAATTGAAAGTTTAGATGGATTAACAAATAGAGGCTGGAATAAATAAACCTTTTGTAAGTATAATTTGTAGAAGAATGATCAGAGAAAGCCATGTGAATGTAGAACAGCTGACGCTTTTACTTTCTTTCTTCCGTGATCATTTGGAAAGAAAACGGAATTTTAAAATCATGAAATAGCGACCCACATTTAAAAGATTTGACGATCGTTTTATTAAACTGCATTCTTATTGTCCCTACAACGAAATATGTAATGAAAGTTTATCTTAATTAACAAGAAGTATATACCAAGAATAAGCTATTGTAAGAATTGTTTGTAAAAGAGTGATAGAAAAAACATGTGAATGCAACACACCAGATTTGTATTTTCCTTTCTGGAACCACGATCGTGAACTCTGCCATGGTATTAAAATGTAGTTGAGCAAGCTGAGGCACCTATGGAGGTACCTTAAGAAATAGCAAGCAAAAGCTTACTAGAGGTTAGCAATGTTTGTTTTTATTTATACCATATCATCAACAATTGCTTAGCGATCAAGGTTGGCAAGCTTTCGTGAGGAGGTTGAGGAGAAAATGTTTATTTATACGAAACCGAGCAATTGCTTAGAATTAGTGAGAAATGAGCCAATGAATGATTTTATTTATACCACCAATTGTATAGTTTCAACTTAAATGGTGCACCCTGTGTGTGTATATATCCCACCTATTTCCCTTAGCGCAATTGAAATTGAGATAGACCGACTACTATCCCGGAGAAACAAGCCTACCCTTTCTCCCCTCTAACTCTTCTATCTTCTCTTTCAAAAAGAAAGAAGGAAAAACCGCTCCACTAGGCAGCGTAAGATTCACTTGATATGCCTCTTGGGAAGACTACTAAGAAGAGGATTCTTCTATACAGCGCTACTTCGGCTCTGACAAAGGTTGCAACAAGATTCTCCATTTCTTTGACCAGGGTCCCAACTCATCGCAGTTTCACCAGAATCATCACCAATAAGGTCTCCCAACACTGGCCATACAGCCTCCTTGCCTCATTGTAGTCAACGCCCAATCGTGAGCCACAGCAGATTTCCATATCGCAGCAGCTCCAATAGGGACATCAACTACATGTTTCAGGGCACTAATGACCTAGCAGTTGAGTGCCCTTATACAAATCCTCATCAACTACATGTTCCAGCGCAGTAATCAGCTGTGTTTTCTGTCGTCCTCTGTGATCTAGGGCTATCATGCTAGCCACTAGTTCTTGAGGTCGCGGGTTCAAACCCAGTGGAGGGCGATGAATTTTTTTGGGCCTAAAATTCCTTCGGAAGGAAAGTAAAACCGGTGGTCCTGTGTTGTAGATTTATGGCAGGTAAAAGAACCTCAAGCCTGATAAAGAGGCCTCTGAGCAAAATTTCCAATCTTTCACGCCCAATATAGAATGGGATGCTAAGAACCATGGAGTTAGAGTGTGTCCATAAAACTTGATTATTATTAGCTTTAAGCTTTTCTTCCTATTGGAGAGGCCAGGCTGTCGAGTTGCAATACATTACGGTTTGCCAAGCGGTGCACATTCTCTCGCTCAGAGGGTCATACTATTGGTGCATCTTATCTTCTCAGCAGAGCAAGACTGCAAGGACGCCATCGAGGAGGACATATGAATGCAGGGCAAACTGTACCATCTGGAGCCCAGCTGCACTGAGCACTTTGTCCCAAGCAAGCAACACAGCAGGCAACCTCTTGCAAGTAGCAGCCTATGCCACCACCGACACTACTGCACCACCTGCAACGGTAAGGGGCACATTCTCTGTCTTCAGGCAACCAAGACATCCAAAACACAGCTCCTCATCAGAAGTAAGGCAACGCCTTACCATTCCTCCACTTGTCAGTGCCTCAACCACAACCACTACGAGAAGTCAACCAATATCACAACCATTAGCTCTACATAACACTATCACCTCCAGAATTTCTTTGCCACCATAGTAGATCTGCATATGGAACTTATATGCATCTGCGAGAGACTTGATTTTCTCACAGAAAAATTTCAGACCATCACTGAAACTCAACAGTAGACCTACTCCACCATCCACTCTACAGTACTCAACATGCGTCAATGTCTGGCTCAAATCCGGACCATGCCAGCAGTCAATGACAACTTATGTCATCTCAGGGAGATAATGGCAGCTCACCCTGAAAATTCCAAAAAGTCAACCTCCAATCCTCCTAAACCTTCACCCATAATCCTTCATGGTTGCAAGCTGAGCGCCAGTCAAACTTGCAAGTTGAACCATATTCCTTTCACTCACTGGTTCTTGCACAGTAATCCAGTTACTATTACCTAAACTGCCTGGGTGCAAGCTGCAGTACCGGAGCACCAACCTTTCCCAAAAATATCCCTTCCTCCAAATTTCTGCCTCATTCTCCTTCCTCTCTTACCTTTCCTTTTATGTTGTATTCTTTTAATCCTTTATGCTTGCTCCAATCCCTTTCCGGAGCCGGGCCAACCACACTCTTCCACCCCTTAGTCAACAAAGCAGCAATGAACCACAGAGCCATCCCGCAGCACCCCAGCTCAGATAGGCATTACAGTGTCTCTGTGGAATACCACACGACCTCCCAACATGCTTCATGCTCACCACTGCTCAATGATGGCCTTCAGCTATGAGGGCATCATGAGTCACCTCGGCTAAGTGTCCCACGCCAATGATATGACTCCACCTGGCCACTGCTTCTGACATCAGAGTGGCCTTGTATGCAAGCCTGCCCTTGTTAGGGTGGCGCTTGAAAATTAAGTACAGCAAAAGTGAGGGACCATTACCCTGTCACCCTGTGCCTACAGGCATGGTCCATATATCTGCACTTCAGCTCCAAGGTGCAACTACTGTGGCGACAATTAGATCACCACCACTTGCACTGGTTATGACCTCAGACGATGATGCCCCTTCTGCGACACTTGGGTGACTACATAAACTACATGGCCATGCCCAATGCCCACCTTACCAGTGGAGGAGATCACATCTGCCTCAACCACTACCACTGATGGTTTGCCCGCTGCCTACAGAGATGATTGCAGAATATTCTCCACCATCTCTGTAGCACAGCGCTGCATGTTAACCTCGGGGGCAATATCAACCTTCTCTGCAGCCATCACAGCCACAACAAACTGAGGAAGCTGCATCAGCTGCCGCAATAGCAACTAACACACCCGATATCTCAGATTTCATCTAGAACCTCCATGCAGAGATCCAGAACACCATAGGCCGTCTTGTAGCTATCGAGGATGAATTGCAGACAGTGTCAGGAATATTCCACTCTGAACACACAGCAGCACAGTAACACCACTGCCAGTGATGCCATCTGACAACACATAGGAGATGAAGCACACATACATAATTTGAGGTGTCAGCCCTCAACCTCATGACCACCTCTGATGCCTCCACCAAGTCACGTGATGCTCTTGCTGCAGGCCCAGAACAACTCTACAGTAAACATGATGTACTGTTTCCAACCACACAGTAGCCAAGCAGTGCCACAACAGGCGCTAAACACACAACTAATCACTACTACTGTTGCTGTACATTTCACAATTAACATATCCACATTGATCCCACATGAGTATGACCCTGGCCATGCCCTTAGTCATGCACAAAACATCATCTTTGGAGTCTACAGGCTGCCAGGTAACCAATACATAAATAACCGAGGTGCAGCATGTGGAATTTTGACAACACAGTAAATAATATTATTTTTATCTTTGTTATAGTTCTCCCCTCCATTTGATACAACCTTTACTCCCTCCTTCTCTATCTCCCAAAGCTTTCCTCCCTTGTGCCTCCCCCCCCCCCAAAAGACAGCTCATTACCATATGTTCATTACTAAAATTTATCCTTATGGCTTTGTTAAATTATGAATTATTGTGCTGTTGGTAGGCCACTACACCATGTCTATAGTGAACTTCATTTTTTTCACATTAGACATAGAAGAAAGAAGTGTATGAATTGTTGCATTTGGGAACTGGTTTTAAAGAACACCACAATAGAACAACTTAAAGTCCACAGAAAGAATTGCTATAACAAAACCGGGGTGGTGTATGTTTGAAATTCCTGAAGCTGATACTGCAAACTCTTCATTGCATGATGGCTTAGATTCAAGATGGCAAAACTTCAATCTTTCAATGGAAAGTGAACATCAGTATACTCTACTGATTTCACAATCTGATGCCTCTGAATTGAATTATCTAAATAATTAGAGATTGTTTGAGGGTTCTTACTTCATTACAAAAACTGGGTGAAATAAACATATCACAGATCGAATCAGTTGTCTTAAAACTGAAAGCAACTAGTGTTATAGCTTGATTTTAAAAGTGAAGTTCTCTCAATGAATTATTCTAGGAGCAATACATTTCCTCCATATACAATTGCAAAGAACTTATCAGTTCATCAATCCTAAGGGCTTGTAGGAATGCTGCTTTCAGCTTTTCACAGAGAAGTCATAGCATATCTTATATTTCAGCATCTGAAAATGTACAAGGCCATCGTTATTGAAAGAAGAATGTTTTATGCGAGAGATTTATGAGATGGACTAAAGTCCTTCTAGTATAGTGCTGTGACATTCCTAATGGTTTTTATAAAAACTAAATTATTAATATATAAAGTACCTTGATGTATTTTAAAAAAGATTTTCATAGCACTGTTTATTTGCCATTTTTTCTTGGCCTTTAAAACACAATCCAAAATACCTGGGTAACTGACCGTGATTGTATACAACTTAAAGATATTGTTTCAATGACATCACAATGACTGCTCATGATTACAAATGTTAAATGTAGCTATTTATCTTACTAAACATTAAAGAAATGCTGCTTTCGATTTTGTAATGTTTTCGTATGTTGAGCTGTTTGTGCTATGAAAATGGTTGTGGTGCATATCAATGTGTTAAGCACCTCATGCGTATCTGTGGATATATTATAGCTTAGCATGTAAGAAACCAGTTTAAGTGAAAAAAAAGCTAATTAATTCACATTAACTACTATGAATCGATGTGCAGACCAGATTCTTTACTGTTAGTAATTACTTTCGAAATCCAAGACATGAATAAAACCAAAAAGGTCACTAAAATGCTAGGTGGAAGGGAACAAAATTCATTTTACTAAAAGTAGTTGTAATTTCCTTATTTGAGTCACTGAGCTTATGGTCTTTGTTATACTGATATGATATCTAGCCTTCCTGAGCTGTGTATCTTAGGGATTCATGTTGTCATAGTTTTTCAGTAAGCTTTAAGTACCTATTACTAAATCTTTAGCGTGTAAACCTAGGTAAATACAATGCATATAGAAAACAATATAAATTTC
The DNA here is from genome assembly GCA_030765065.1 of Deroplatys truncata. NCBI lineage: Eukaryota > Metazoa > Arthropoda > Insecta > Mantodea > Mantidae > Deroplatys > Deroplatys truncata. The sequence continues at coordinate 377,667,218 of CM060990.1, forward strand.
GATATCTACAGGAAGCCTTCACATTCTGAAAATTACATAAAAAAACAATAGTTTCAACGAGATCCCGCACAAACATGCAGTCCTAAACAGTTTTACCCATAGATTGGTTTACACACCATTAATAGAAACAGAATACAAATACATAGTCAACAGCTATAAACAATGGCTTTACGAAACAAATCATCGACGAAAAAAATAGTACAATTCAAGAAGCAGAAACATATTAAGCATACCACAAAGCTCACCCAACAAAAAAAAGCAAAAAGATTTTCAAAAAGTGCACTTTCCACCAAAGGACTCATACAAATTCCACAACATCTTCAAAAAACACATCATCTGCCTAGCTCCACAAAACAAATTCAGTCAACAAATTCTCTGCAACAAATCAAAGGACAAAATACCTCAGAACAAAAAAGCAGGAATCAACCAAATTACGAGGCGTATTCCAAAATTAAGGCCCGGTGAACAATATTTAACGGATGGTAGGCCTGAATGGCGTTTCACGTCTGCAGCGCTGTCTACCGACTCCATGCGGAACCTACCGTAGCGTTGGTGTGAGCAGATCGCAATGGCGACAATCCTAGTTCCCGCCAGTTGAGAAGTGCGCGGTGTAATTAGACTTTTGCTTGCAAAAGGATCGTCAGCTGCGGACATCCATCGTGAGTAATGCTTCGTGCATGGACCGGACATAATGAGTGACAAACAGGTTCGACACTGCTGTCGAGAATTTCGAAATGGCCGCACAAATGTGCACGATGAACAGATGGCCCAGTATTCGGACCAACTTCGTTGAGCAAGTGAAACAAGAACGTCGAAGTGATCGGCATTTGACGGTTAGTGGTCTGGCTGATGAATTCCCAAATGTTGCTCGAACCTCACTTTACAACTTTGTCACTGAAAAGCTTGCATATCGGAAACTTTGTGCAAGGTGGGTGCCAAAACTGCTCACCGGTCAGCACAAAGAGCAACGAATGCGTAATGCACGACAGTTTTGGAGCGCTATAGACAAGATAGAAATGGTTTGTTTTCCCACATTGTTACGGGCGACGAGACATGGATAGCGTACACCAATGCAGAATCGAAACAACAGTCAATGCAGTGGCGCCGTTCCGATTTACCCAAACCAAAAAGGTATAAGCAATCGCCGTACACTAATCGGAAAATGATGGCTACGGTGTTTTGGGATGAAAAGGGCGTCCTTTTGATTGGTTTTATGGACCGTGGGTCAACAATTACAGCTGACGTGCACTGTGCAACGCATATTAAACTGAGACGTGCTATCCAAAATCGATGCCGCGGGAAACTGTCGTCTGGCATCATCCTCCTGCACGACAATGTACGCCCGCACACCAATGCCAAAATCAAAGAAAAAATTCAAGAGTTTCATTGGGAACTCTGACCATCCTCCGTACAGTCCCGACCTGGCATTAAGCGACTATTTCCTCTTCTTGCATTTGAAACGGTGGCTGGGTGGACAACAGTGTGAAACCGACGATGATCTCATGACGAGTGTTACCGACTGGTTCAAGTCCCAGGCAGCAGACTTCTATGCCGAGTGGCTAAAGAATCTGGTGCAACGTTGCAGCAAGTGTATAAATGTGAATGGCAATTATGTGGAAAAGTAAAGTATATATGTAGGCACATTTACTGTCAATGAAACCTTGTCTCATGAGCTATGTTATGACCAAATGGACCTTAGTTTTGGAATACGCTTCGTAAATGCCCAGAATGTGACCAAATTTACATAGGTAAAACAAAAAGAAATTTAGAGACCAGATTAAAAGAGGATACGAGACACATCAAATACAGATAGATGGATAAATCTGCGGTTGCACATCACTTTGGATGACAAATCACATCACATAACACTTCTAAAACCGGCAAAATATGCAACAGAGTTGGATACTTGGGAAAAGATATTAATCACAAACCAAATACCATGTAATGAATTTTAAATTGCTGCCACCTTACCCACTATGGAAATTCATCACTCCACCACCAGATGTCACCACACATAAACACACACCAGACATCATGAGGAACCAGTTGGTCACTCTTTATGATGAGAGCAAGTACCGTTCAAGACAAAAAACATGTAAGTGATATTAAGGTTTCAACTTCGACTCAATTTTTCTGTAATTTCTAAGTGCAATGCTTCTTTTGAATTATGATCTGATATCTAGAGTATTCAAATTTATCTCTACCATGATTCTTGAGTGATATGAGAGAACTGTAACAATAATCAGCTATATCAATGTGTTGGCTCAAATGCAGTGCATTGAAACTAAGTTGCTTGTATTAGTGATTTGTGACTTGCTTTGGGGTGTTGAATTCCAATTTAATCCCTGTGTGGGACTGGAAAGAATAGCCCCACATAGCTAATGCGAATCATAAGAGGCAATGAAAATAAGCACCTGGTGCATGGGGGTATAACTGAACTGTCCGGGCTCCCAAGGGGCAAAATATTTGGAGATCATTTGTCTGAGTCAGTGAGCCTTCAGGGTTGGGCAAATCATCTGCCTGATGTATCTAAGATTCATAGACTAAATTATAGCCTCAGAATAGGAAGAATGAAATGGCACAGCTACGCTAGTAAAAAAGCTTACTAATTGCCTCACAGATACTATGACTTAACAGGAAAAGAAGTACAAATAGTACAGCAGATGGAGAAATATAAAAGTGTTAGTTATACAAGAACTTCATAAGAAAGAAAATGGTATTCAGATCTTGCAAATAAATTAGATAGTAAGATCTGCAGAAGTTCCTTGGGATTCAAGGCAAAGGAAGCAGTGGAAATAATAGTGTCAGAACTAATAGAAAGAAAGTCATCTCAAGGCATTTAATTCAAGACTGATGTCAATAGATTTGAAGCTAGAAATACTGATAACTCTCATCCAGACGTATACCAAACAGGTGACTCTGAAGAGCTCTAGAGGGCTGTATTCTTCAAAGATCTCCAAAATAGAAGGAAGAGAAAAACAGTAGTAACGGTTGTCCTGAATGATTTGGTAAGTAATAGGGCTATTCTGCACTTAGAGTATCGTTATTGAGACTGCTTATAAAAGCAAAAGGAAAGTGAATAAGTTACCTTAAGAGTGAGTTTAGAAGTAAATGTGATCTCTTCAATAGCTGGTGCCCACCTCCCCGCCCCTTTTAGGTGTTTTACTATTATAGGAAAATCGCATTATGAACACAACAAACCTAGCCATTTTTTCGCTAAAGCACATGCAAAATGGGAACTGCCAACCTAAATAAAAAGTGAAATCCGCTAAATATGCAATGTGTTGTTGTTTCTGCAAACGTGAATCGTTCGGTTTTAGACACACAGATCCCTCAGGTACGCCCTGTTGTTGCTTCACAGTTGCGGCCCTGCCGCAACTGCTACACTCCTCTCCTTCTAAAAAACATCCCTCGGCTATGCCTTGAGGCTGAGTATCTTACCGGCTTTGGCGGCATTAGTTATTCATATGTTGCCAGGATTGCGTTAGAGCTAGCGTATGACTTAGAGTGACATCTGTAGGACATATAAGACATCATTTCCATCGCTGTGGAAGACACACTAAGAGCAGAAAGTCGAGTAATGGTAGACAGGAAGGTAGGAGTGCTTTAGGACCACATGGAGGAGAATTGACATTAAATGGAAACAGAAATACCGTTATTCTCCTTTATATATCCAATCAACACCTTCTAAAGAGAAGCCCTGAGAATTAAAACAAGATGGATACCCATGTAGGCCATTAGTTGCAGTGAGCAATAGAGGTAGTTTAAACATTGTTAAGATGTATATAACAAGAATTTTATCTCATGTGAAGTAAAATGTAATTCACAAACCTAAACATAGAAAATATAAACAGTTATTACTGGTTGGATTATAAAAATAATGAATCGCAAACTTTCACTTTTAAAGCTTCTTCTTGGGGCATGTATATTAATAAAATCGGCTACTGCTCACAGTATTGCACTTGAAATACTAAGATAGAAAAGCAGAACATTCAACTGTGTAGAAACTGAAAACCATTTGCCCATTTTGTTCTTTAAGATCCATACTGATATAAAGAAAAATTCCTTCAGGCTAGCTCTGTTAAAAATTGCCTGAGAAACTTCCAAGGATACCTAAAAAGAAATACTCTAAATTTCCCTATCTCTGCACATATATTTAGACTTAGTTCTGAAGAGTAACGTCTTAAAAGTTAATTTAACGGTGATAAGGGTGTTGTTATCAGCATCATTATTATTATTAACGGGAGTGATGGGTGAAATTTCTATTTTTCAAAATTTTAAAGCTACATACTTAATTTTTTGCATGCATATTTGGGGTGTTATGTGGAACTATTTGGCAGAGTTTCATTTTAGTATGTCAATTAGTTTTTGAATTAGCGACACACAGACTTTGCTGCTATTTTTATAATTTCCCCATGCAGAAGGGAACACAGCACTTTAAAACCATTGTTGAAAACACATTATAAGCACCAACTATACAATAATCTTCTTAAACCAATCACCCAAACACATTTAATTTTCACAAAATTCAGTAAAAGCTACAATAGTCTCTCTACCATACATAGCCTAGCTAGAACCTCCATTTTCTTTTCCGTGAAAGCAATAGTGAGGCGTTCTGTCTCTAGAGGGTGTTGATCCAATGGAATGTTTGTGGCAAGCTCCTAGTACAAACGTAAGGGAATACACCAAATTACATTAGAGTTAGGACAATATGCCAGTATTATAGATTAGGTACTTCATCTTCTCAAAAGAAGTGAAAAGCTCATGCAAGTATGTAAAGTTTCTGAGAGATGATAAGCTGTCTATTGATCATTACCTACTGGTGGCAGATACAAGAGATGGACCAAATACAAGAGGATTAAGTGGGAAGTACCAAAAATATAGAAGAAAAGTTGACACAGAAATAAGATCAAATGAAGCAACGAAGATAGAAAGCAAGTGGAAAATTATAAAGGAGTTAATACTACAGGCATATGAAGAGGTCTGTGGGATAAAAATAATAAAAGAAGGTACCAAATGAGAAACATGGTGGAAGGAGGAGGTGAAAGCAGCCATATCTGAGAAAAAGAAAGTACAAAAGAAATAAATGCTGGCTGAGGATTGCAATCACAAAGAAGAATACATCAGAGAGAGGGATGAATGTAAATCAGTGGTTAAAGGAGTAAAGAGACAAGCATGGAAGGGCTATGGGGAGAGAGTTGAAAATGATTATAAATGAAACTCTAAAGAAATTTTGAAAGGTTTTAAGATATTTAAGAGGAAAGTACAGAAAAATATGAAGCATCAAGAACAGTAAAAATATATTGAGAACACATCAATAAGAAATGCTGGATGTGTGGAGGAAGTAGAAGAAAATTTCAAAGAAGCAGAAGATAGATCTTGGAACTGGAGGAGAGTTATCAATAATTTAAAGATCTAACATCCAGATAGAAGAGGAGGATATAGAGCTTTAGGGTGTAAAAATAGCTGTAGAACAAATCAAGAATGGCAAAACATCAGGGGAGAATGGATTTTTCACTAAGATGAATAAAGCACGAGTTTAGGTTTTGATTGAAAAAATGAAACAGCTTGTGTGATAAGACAAGAGGGTCCTATACCAGTGAATAGAATTGCAAAAGTATTAAAACTATCCATAAAAAGGGAGATTCACCTAAGTGTGAGAACTACAGGACTATTTGACTTATAAGTGTGATGCCAAAGGTATACATATACAAACATATTTGAGATGTGATTGCAGGCACATGTTGAGGTAGACCTGGAGGATGAACAATTAAGCTTTAGACTTGAAAGACAGATGCAAGATCATATAGCATTGCAGCAAAGATGATAAAGCTAATCACTTTACATAAATCTGAAGCTACAAACAAACTAATTGTGCAATTAGAGAGGAGAGTGAAAGACCTGGAACTCATTGATTTATTAAATCATCAAAACAACATAAAAGAGTATCAAAAGCAGAAGGACAAGTGAACCCAGTAAAGAACATAAAACTAATCAAGTAGTACCAGGAAATAAAGTGATCTTAACTAGTGTGGGATTATCTACAAATACTCTGGGGCCTGAAGTGAATAGAAATGTAGAAACTTGGGCAGAAGCTGCTAAAAGGAAACTCAGTAAACAGAAGGAATTAATATGTGGACTAAACGAAGATACCAAATTAAAAGCATAATAAAATAAGGAAGAAAGCTTTGTTTGTTGCAAGATTTGTACCACGAGTTACAAGTAAAGACTTCTTATCAAATATGGGTTATGCTGACTAAGGTAAGAAAATTAAGAATAAAGTATGTCACCTATCCTTCATTTCACATTGAGTTAGAAGAAAATAGATTTATAACCTGGGCTACTCTGGAAATTTGGCCTACAGGAATACTGGTATCAGAATTTTATGGCAGTCCTTGTTCTACACAGGTAGACAGTGAGACCGAAGAAAACAAGCTGCATATAGCTTCAGATTGACAAAATGAAGTCTCTTTACAGACTGTGGATTCTAGTATTAACATCATCTATATGAATATTCAGTGCCTGAGGAAGAAAACTGAAGAACTACGTGAATTTCTTTCCAGCTACAAGATTAGTGCAGTGTGTCTTAGTGAACATTGGTTAAGCTCAATTTTACACTCTTGGAGGAGCTTATTTTAGGTAGTGGATTTAGTCACACCATTTGTAAAAATGGTGGTGTTGCAGTGCATCTCAGAGTGGGTTTAAATTTAAGTGTAATAAACTGTAGCGACGTAAGTGCAGTGTTGCTATGTCACGTCAAAATTATCGTGGTTGCTCTGTACAGGCCGCCTGATAGCTATAATGACTTGCTTTAGGAATCTTTAGAAAATCTTATTCATTTGTTAATTCCATATTATTGTAAGGTGGTCATCTGTGGTGACCTAAATTCACAATTTGATATAAGCTCTAACAGGCGCTCAGCACCTATGTTGCAAAATTTGTTGACTGAAAAGGGTTTTCATTGTTCAAACATAAATCCAACTAGATTGAATGCATGCCTTGACAATATTATGACTAACGTGCATCAAAAGCAATATAATTGCTAGGTAGTTAAAATTGATTTTTCATATCATGATGCTTTACTTCTTGAATTAAACTGTGATTCTATGACACAGTCCAGCACATTGGTTCATAGGAGAAGTTTCTCAAATTATGCTGTAAATAAACTTTGAAATGCTTTATTGAAAACGAATTGGAAGGAGATTTTGGCTTTAAATGGTTTATCAACAGAGAATACATTTGAACAGTTTTTTGCAACTTTTTTTATATCTGTTAAATAATTGCTGCCTAGTCAAATTTCAGTATAAAGAGTCTACCAATATGAAAAATAACACAAAACCATAAATTCATGGTACACTAAAGACCTAAAGTGTATGAAAAAACCATTAATAACTAAAGCACATGTGCATTAATAAGTTATATAGCGAGACAACATTAAAGAATTACAGAAGTGCATATAGGAGAGCTTTGCAGATAGAAAAACAAAGATCTAATGAAAGCTTTATAAACCAGGCGATAATAAATATAGAGTGGCTTGGTGCATTATAAATTCAGTTACAAAATCTGATAAAAATAATAAAATTAATGGTGATTTACATCCTAATGACTTTTAATAGTTTCTTTATACAGCCTGTAAATGATATCACTTCGACCTATGTACCTAACTACAAGTACTGGCAATGCACTGCATAGTCTTGGACATGTAAATATACCTATTGGAACTTCTTTCTCTTTGATGGAAGTTTACTATGAGCAGGTTTTTATGGCTATAGTGAGTCTCAAAGACACTAAGAGCAGAGACGTTTATGATATATCTGCTAATCTTGTTAAAAAGAATTGCAGATTATACAGTTGTGCCCTTGACCTATTGTATAAATTTGGATGTATTTCACAAGTAGTGTTTACCTAAAGCTTGAAGGTAACCAAAGTGATACCTATCTTTAAAAAAAGGTGATGCTAACGTATTAGCTAATTATCAGCCAGTACTTTAATCCCAATACATAGCAAATGTTTTGAGTCGTTGATAAAAGGTCAAATGTATAATTATTTTGAAACTAAGAAATTTTTAGCAGATGAACAATTTGGTTGTCATGTAGGTATGAATACCATAGATGCCCTTGATTCCCTGATGGAAACTGTCTACAAAGCAAATAATTTGGGTAACAATGCCATGGTAATGCTTTGCAATCTAAGTAAAGTGTTTGATTGTATAGAGCATAAGCTATTGTTAGCAAAACTTAATTTCTATAGTGTTATGGGTAAAGAAAATTATTATCTTCTAAAATCTTATTCAGATAAAATACAAATGGTGTCAGTTAGTGGAATAAGATCCGAATTTCTTGAGGTCAAGATCGGCGTACTGCAAGGTTCAATTCTCGGGCCATTGTTTTTTTATCATAATGATAAATGATATTTCACAGTTTGATAGCCCTTTCTCTAAACTTTTGTTGTATGTTGATGACACAACTATTGTGAATGTTAATAAATCATTGTATGAACTTGCCAATTTAGCAGATAACACAATACAACAATGTAAGATATGGTTCCAAATAAATGGCTTCTGTTAAATGAAGATAAAATGCAAACACTAACTTTTGACAATAAAAATTACAAGACTTAGAACAATGACTGTAAGACTTCTTGGTTTACAAATACACACACAACTGTCCCGGAAATCTCATATAAAATACATTTGTACAAAGCTGTTGTATTCTTTATCAGAAAGCTAACAAACCATGTTAGTGTTGACCATGTGCATTCTGCATATTTTGCCTTCTTTCAAAGCGTATTAGGTATGGTTTAATATTTTCGGGTAATGCTACTGATATACATGATCTTGTAATTCAGGGAAAAGTAATTAGAATTATAACAAAATCTAAAGTTAATTAAAGCTTATTTATTTCTACTCATATATTGACAATTGTTAACGTTTACATATATGATGTCTTAGTCGGTATAAAGAAGAATCTTGAGGATGTCAATACCAGAAGTGAAATTCATAATCATGTAGCAAGGGGTAGTCATTTGTTCGACTACCCTTATTGTAGACTATCTAAAACTAAAAACAAATATAAAGTGCTGAAATTAAACTGTACAACATGTTGCCCAACCATATACATGCTGCACCCTTGAATGTGTTAAAATACTTACCGTATAAGTGGTTAGAAGATAATCCGTTTTATACCATAAATGCATTCATTAACACATAACAATGGTTTTTAATGGTATATGTTGACAAAACCTATTGATGTAGCTGAATGATGAAATAAACATATTATTAAATGGCTCAGTTGTGGAAGGATAGCATACCATACATTTCTGGTTGTACAAGAAGCATTAGAAAAGAAAAACTCTCTGCCAAAGCTTATGATAGTAATTAAGTCTATCTTCCAAAACATAGGATTAGTGGGACTTAATGGTAAGACATTAAGACCATTTGCTGTTCAAAAAGGACTCAAACAGGGAGACATTTGTCTCCTAATATCATTTGTAATATTCATAGATGAGATAATTAAGACCTGCAAGGCAAGAACTGACAATTCTATGGTGGCAATGTGGAGGTTCGAACCTGTTTACTGTCAAGCATTAATCTATGCAGATTCTAATGGACAATCCAACAAGCTATGATTGAATGGGTGGAAACATTAAGGGAAAGAATGATGATGATGATAAGCCACAAAGAGAGTCAGGCAATGATGGTTGCACGTGTAGAGCAAATAAAGATTGAGCCAGAGAGACTACAGCTTACTCAAGTGGAACAATATGAACACCTAGGAGTAGTGGACCTCGGCAAGCTGCAACAAGAGATTTGTGGGACAGTACAAAAAGCAATGCATATTATCCCCTCAACAGTGGTATATTCAGTAAAAAAGGGTGATAAAAAGACCAAGATTTGGATTTATAATGCTGTTTTGCAGCCAATACTACTATATGGCAGTGAGAGCTGGACCATGGCATAAAGAATAATTTTTGAGTAAATGGAGTACCAATAAAATGCCTAAAGGAAATATCTGGGAAAACAATAAAGGACAGGGTTAGGAGTGATAGGATAAGAGAGGAACTACAGGAGAAGAGGATCGATAACTTACCTAGTATGGACACATTAATCAAACAGAAGAGTATTGGAAATTGTGTCAGTTCATAGAGGCAAGGCCGCAGGGACAGAGATGTGTAGGGAGGCCCAGTATAACATGGGAGGAAATTGTGAATCAGGTGGCAAGGAGAAGGGAGAAAACAGTGCATCAACTAAGAACTATGGTTAGGGACAGAGAAGTTGTAAAATATCTATATGAGGTGATTCCCTAACGCTACATAAGAAGCATTAATAGGGTGCTGAGGAAGTAAAATTCTAAGGTTGTAAAATATCTATATGAGGTGATTCCCTAGCACTATATTAAGTGGCATTAATAGGATACTGAGCAAGAATAATTCTAATTTAACCTTTAAACTTTCTTATGTGTTACAGTTGAAAAAACTAATGCTGCTTTGACATGAAAAGTAAGTTTTTCTATCTTTGATCATTGCACACAGGGCTTTTGTAGTTTTTCTGCAATATTTTGTTTACTTATAAGACAATTGTTTACTCGCTTATTGTAGCCTTTCAAGCTGAATGCCCAGTTCACAATGTTTAGTTCAAGGGAGAGAGGATAGTTAAAGAGTTAACCTTGGTATTGTTTGTCGCAGCAAAAGCCATTACCAGCGCAGAACACCCTCGCAGAAAACTGATATGGGTGTTAGAAAACCTTTAATGAGCTTTAAGTGAACCTATAATAAATTGAAATACTATAAAAATTGCCTTCAGTAATATCTTGTAAATGATCTAGTAATATTAATTTGAAGCGTTCACTATAGTACCTTTCTGTAGAAATCTAATACGTATGTAATGTTTTAATACATTCAGTAACTAAGGCATGCATTTAACAAAAATGCGAATCTGGTACAAGATTTGAATGTATGACATGATTCCTTTAGTGCTAATGAATTTTTAATTCTTTAAAATTTGTTTATTTTTATATTTTTATTTATTCTGTTTTGAGCAGACAGGTAGGGTGTATTGCATTTGGGTAGTTTTTATTCACATTCCATTTGAAAATTCTTATGGGGTTTCCTAAGTTTCATTGAATAAATGGATGATGAATATGACTTCACAATATTGAATAGCATCCAGAAATGGTAGCAAATGAGCATGCATATGAGTGTGTCTAATCTGTACTCCTTGCTCCATGTAGGTGCTTGCTCTTCTTGCACTGTCTTGATTCGTGAATAGCACAGGCCTACAAATTTAAAAAAAAATTTCAGCAGCACAGGGTTAAACAGGTGTAAACCTAATTTTGGTATGCTAAATTCAAATCTGCTTTCCAAGTTTTTGTATCATGTACCTTTCTTTTGGCATGCAGAAAGGAAATGTATAATATTTGAGTTTATTTCTAGTTTTTAAGTACAATTTAAAATGTGTGAAATCATGCAAACTAAGAAACAATCTCAATTCTACAGTTACAACAGTTTACATCAAACTAGGAAATTTCTAACATACCTTATGATTTTATTTTCTCCTCCGCTTTGTTGAAAACAAACGCTGAGTTAACTTGCATTTGTGGTCCTGAGGAGGGTTGTCTCCAATTAAACAACAGTAGTTGGCCATCATGGAGACGTCCCATTGACCCTGGTACCTTGTTTCCATCTCCTTTATATCCTGATGAAATCTCTCTCTCTGTTCTTCACTTAGTGCACCCAAGTTTTCAGGAAAAAATTCAAGATGTGAATGCAGAAAATGCAATTTTAAGCTCATATTGCATCCGAGTGGCTTTAACATTTTGAACATGGTTTTAACTATGCTCATATTGATCATCTTTAACATTGCCCAAAAACTTGTGTATAACTTCACTGAATGAGTCCCAAGCTTGAAGCTCTATATCTGTCATGATATTTCTAAAATGAATGTCCTTCATAAGTTTGCAAATCTGTGGGCCATCAAAAATGCCTTCTTTCTCTTTTGATTCAGACAGCATTGGAAATTTCTGAATAAGATGTTGGAAACATGGACCACTTTTGTCAAAAGCTTTGAAAAATTGCTTCATTATCCCCAATTAGGACAGTACACAAATTTTGGTATGTTTCTTTAAGGGATGTAGAGTGAGCTATTGGAACTGAAGCAAACATATTGCCATTGTGCAGCAGAGCACCATTCAGACTTCTCTTGCATGAGTCAATAAATAGACGCCAATCTTTTGCATCATAAGCTGTTCCAAGACAACCTATCAAGTTAGGGATATCACAACAATAAACTAGTTCTCCTACCTTTACAAAATATTTCTGGAACTCTTCTTCTCGATGTCTGTACCAGTAGAAAGCTGTTCCAGTTCCTAAACGATTGTTTTCTTTCAGCCTTGAACCTAAAAGTTCACTTTTTTCTTTGGTAAGACCCAAATCACGTACCAAATCATTTAATTCTGACAGACTCAATGGATTTGGAATGCTATCTTCTAAGTCTGGGGACCAATTTAAACCATCTTCTACACTCGAAGTATCAGTACTACTCTCTGGTAATACTGTAGGTGGTGATGGAACAGGAACATCAGGTCCATGAGGCATAGGCCTAATTGCTGATGGCAAGTTTGGATATATAATGCACACCTTGTTTTACCTATTGAATCCAGATATGTTACACAGACAAAAATAACAGTCATTTAAATGATTTTATTGTTTGCGCCATACCATAGGAGCACCAAAGGGCATAGATGAACAAACTCTCTTGTACCACTGTCTTAGATTTTCTACACAACTTTTACACACAATATGAGGAGCAAAATTCTTGTCTTGATCTCCTAATTTAATTTCAAAATAGGCCAGATACAAACTCTTGATAAATGCGGTAATGTTTCTTTTCTGCTGCTTTATCACATAACACCCATAGACATAACAGAAATTGTTAGGATTGTTCACATAGCCCTTCCTAGATATACTACTCGATCTACTCAAACTTGCCATTTTTTCCACAAATAAAATTCACTCACAATACGACTTCAAAAGAGACCCGCTGAGAAGAAGTTTAAAACTGTATTGAGGATTCTAAGATATCTGTTGATATCTTAGGCAATAAATGTTTATGAGATAGGTCCAACATTACCTGTAAACAGAGATAGACAGTGGTAGAACATGTCCTATGATTTAGCATGTTTACATATTCTAATTAACCATGCTGTAAGTTGGATATGCAGTGATGTTATTACTAGCATACTGAACTTTCAATTTTATGTTGAAACAGAATTGTTCAAAATTTGTACGTGATACACAAAAACTATAATTATTTTCAAAATCAAATTTGACCATTGTGATGTAAAATATTCCGTGCCGCAAAATCTTCGCAGGCCTGTTTTAGTCACTGATACTACTAAAAAACCTATTTTTTTATACATCAATGGTTTTCAGATATTTGCAGAATCTATTCACATGAAAAATAGAATGTTACAGTGTTTTTCTCCCATATTTGATTAATTATAGTCATTCCATCTAAATATAAAACAAATTGAGACTTGATATACTATTTGAACCATGTAAGCATCGTTTTATGCTCTACTACAAATATATGTTAAATATTGAAGTAAATTCTGCATCGCATGCTTGTATTGGAATCTCTCTTATGCCTGCATCGAATTTATTATTTTCACGTGATATAAAGAATTTCTGCACAAAATTCACATTGTATAAAAAATCCATTGCTTTAAACTAAAGGCAAACAACTAATGTATTTTGCTAACTATACCTTTTTCACTATAAGCTGAAAGGAGAAGTAAACAAAACCACGTGACAAGACAGCACCTCATTGGCTAGTGGGCAAACTACAACCATTCTGCTTAGCATGTCGTCTGTTCCTCTACAAAAAGCAGTTTGGTTCAGATCGTAACATTTTGTGGTGATTCTCATGCAGATAAATTTATAAAACTCATTATTGTAACAGTTAAATTTATGAAACTAAATGTGCTTGTTCAGATTCACCTATAACTAAATGAACCATTATAGCAGAGGGTTTAAGAGGCTATGCGCAGGCGCTGCAGTTCGTTTCTGGCTGAGAATCCTCTGCCACTGTGGAAAACATATTGCGGGAAATGCTTTTAACAAATTCTGTGAAAAGTACCCATCTTTAATTGACAAAGAATATGGTTGCCATTGTTTAGCAATAATTGAACTTCTTTGTTAGCAATGCAGAATTGTTGCTTGGATCGCATTTTTTTCTGTTGTGTTTTAACCTATAGTGCTAATTGCTTTAACTTGTGGTCTCATAAAAGGTTAAAGCAAAAGCGGTTTACTGATATTAGTCATTAAATGAATGATTTCTAAAGCCTGAAATTAACAACAGTTTAATCCAGTACCTTAAACACAGATGCTGAACTGCTCAGGTACAACTTTTATTTGTCTACTCGTAGTATTATGTGATAGAAGTTTAGGATGTATGGCAAAATACAGGAATAAGACATACAATGTTTAAAGGCTAATGATTCCCAAGCTGCACAATATATTGTATTCTCATTCTGTCTGAAAAAATTTCCTCTCACGGGTCTTAGTTCCCGTCATCCTCCATGTGCTGCTGCCATGTGCTCGGCGGAGTGATACATTTAAGTTTTGTTTACTTCTCCTTTCAGCTTATAGTGAAAAAGGTATAAAAATAAATGCCAGTTTCTGTCACTTTATAATTATTTGTAATTTCCTGAACATTTTAATCATATTCACTTGTTTAACCATATACTATACTTGAAATATGCGTCTACTTACTAGACATACTTCTGTTGGAAAATAGAATGCAAATTCCTGAAAACAGGTAGTGTACACAGATAACCAATGTCTTATATAGGATTAACAGTCTTTCAGCACATGTGCAGTAACATGAGCTTAGGATTCCACCCATGTTTCATCTTTATAAAATTAAATGTCATTGGCTAAAGCTTATTCTAATTTCTTATTGGTCCAGCTGTTGCAATCCAGTTAAAATAGCAAAGACCTGTAAAACCTGTATACTTGAAGCAGTAGCAGAAAATTTTGAGAACAATAGTCCCAGAAAAATTAGGCTTTTTTTATATATATTATATATACCGTGAATTGTGAAAGAAAGGTACTCCTGTAGTCGAGTTGAGAACATCAGCTATTATTTCAAGCTACTTCATACATGTAAACCATTTATCACTATATGCCTGTCTTTCAGCGATTATACAGAAAAGAGGTGCTTGCACTTAAGTGTCTCTAAACACAGACTTATTACATGTTAAACAAGAATAGTATTTTATAATTCTCTATTTTGCAGCAAAGCAGCCCTTCAAGAACAAAGACAACACTGAATATTTTCGTGTAGGCAAGCTGAGACACACAAGGCATTTGTTTTTAGTGTTGCTAGCAAAGAAATGCTTTACATGTGTCCTTTTAAATTTTGTTATCTATCTGCAACAGGAAATTCCTATGTTAAAACATTAAGAGCTTTTATTTCATGTCAACAGTATACTTGTGAAAGTGAAGGTTAATGCAGGTGCATTTTTGAAAAGAAGAAGGAAAAGATGAAAGGAAGCTCTGTGCTTTTCAATTTATTTTAACTTGCTAAACAGTTAGCAGAATGTTTATATAGCTTTGTTAAGGATGAGATGAATGTGTTTAACTTCCAAGTTTCAGCAAGTGTTCAAATAGTTGTTTTTGGATCATGGTGCCTTTTTATTTTGTACATAAGTAAACTGTTCCTTGCAGGTACAAGCCCATAACAGTTGTTTAAGATCTATTTTAACATGGACTTTTTAAGGTTAAATGTATGTCAGTACTATGATATTTTTAAGACTTTCAGAAAGAAATGTTCTTCCCTTCAAAAAAGACATGTGTGCTGTTTGTAAATACCCCCAATGCACATGTGCATGGCATGGGTTAGTGAACTAAGGCTTTGCCTTACCCTCTTTGTCTTCAAGCATCAGAGGCAAGGCAAGCTTGGACAGATCTGCCCTTTCACCTTTCGTTCACTAGTGGACATCAGAGAGGTGAGGGTTGGACACCAATAGCCATGCCAGTTCTTAGGAAGGGCTTAAAAGGAAGAATGATCAAGCTGCTCTCTTTAAAAGTACTATGCGTTGCTTTTCATTGCAAGCAGTGGATTCTACAGGTAGGGCATTATTGCAATTATGATTAATACATCTGTCTTTTTTATTTTGTCCTCTTACATTTATCTTTAATCATGCCTCCACAGCTTTGTTTCATATACACGTTGCGTCCACATACTCAATGGAGCTATATGTGAATGCCCTTAGTGGATTAATTAAGGATTACGCTTTTCTTCTTCAAGATAGAGAAAATTTGAATTCCCATGATAACTATACCCTTAAATGATATGCAGCAGTTAGGAGGGAGACTTCTCATTTATATGCCAATTATATCTTTGACATATTTTGAAGAAAGTCAAGAGGTATAAATAATATGATAATTAGAGAGTAATTCTTTAAGATAGAGGAAATCTGATTACACATATGCATTCCCATAAAAATTGTGCCCTGAAATGGGTCACATAATGCCATTATCTCAAGTTTTAAAATGGTTTATATGTGAATCAATGTAATCAGGATTGCAACTGCGGTGTCAGTTTTTACAAAGCAGACCTCCTGCAGGTTGCAGCATTTTACAAAGGGAGGCCCGTGGTTTAGCAGGAGTCAGATTTTTACAGAGAGACCACTTGCTGTTTAATTAGGTGTTAATTGTGGTTTGTGGTTTCCTTAGTTAAGGGAAACCCCCTTCACCTGCAAAGACAGAAGGGGGAGGCAACTTTTTACAAGGAGAGACCACCACGTATGTGATTAGTAGTGTTTTGACAAGTGATTAGTTGAGTCCTTTGCACTGGAATCCTTATACTATATATATACACACGCGCGTGCATGCACACACACACACACACACACACACACACACACACACACACACACACAAACTTCATTGGTCAGTCTCTGCTTGTCTGAACTTGCGAATTTAACAACTCTTGACCATATATTTTGCGTTGTGAATTAAGGCATTTGTACAAACTTTTAATGCAGAGTTCATAAGAATTAGTATGTAATATAGCAAATGCCAATGCCGTATGGACATTCATTTAGTCGTGGACTTGGGCAGACTACACGATCAGTCAGTGAGTTTACCTTATGGCAGCTACATCTATGAGGTTTCAACAATCTCCTGGATTGACAATGTATTTTGTGAAGAAACTGTTAACACCGTTCAAAATTGAGTATAGCAAGAATGAAATGCTGTGCAATAGGTAAAAGCATCATGTCTCTACTTTCACATGAGAGTTTCCATAGCTAGCGGCTGCTGTAATGTAAACTCACTAGCCAAACACAATGCACAGATAAGCCTGTGTCTAAATGCCTGTTACAGTGATGACATAAAGTGTATGTTGAACAAACCTGTTATGTTCATTTCAGCCTTTGATGATCCAGGACCATTTCACCTAAGGTCCATGATTGCATAATTACCCACGGGTTTCTTGGGTATCGAATGTTGGTCTTCATCGATCCTTGCTACTTGGTAGTACTGATTCTGGTGGGATGAGAAGTTTGTTGGAACACCTCAATGCAGTGTGAAAACAGTGTTTTTTTGGAATGCACTGCCAGTCTGATGGTTTCCGATGCTCATACTGAAACAATCAGTGATTAGATTGGAATAAACCTAATAAAACAGCAAGTAGAGTTGGAAATCAGGAATGAACCAAATAGAAACATATGATGATCTAAGTTTGACTGATGTTTGACCTGGTCCAACAAGTCAACAACAGATAAAATGAACCTTTGAGAATAATATGCATATTTTGATAAAACCCGCTGTCTATTAAGAGAAGCAATATTTGCCATTCATAATGTTTTTCATTTCAGTTTCACATGTTATGCAATATGAAAATGCCAGTTTTTTTTATTGTGCTGTCATTAGATGGATTACATGGGATGGCATTCCATGGGTATTTGTACAGAAGTACTTGGAACACTGAACTAGTCAGCCAATGTTACACAACTCAAACATACAATTATGATTTAATTTTATTACACTAAGAAGCGTAGCTATTTACTTAATGCTAAGTTTCATTACAGTAGTGCAGTATTTTTACCGATGTGGAAAGCTGAGGTCTTAAGGCATGGATTCATGAACAGAAGGTCTGTAGTTGAAATCTGCCCAGAACTGTCTTGCCTGAGAGTGTCGTTCTTTCTTTCTTTTTTTTTCTCCCCAGGTCATATAAATTTTGTCTCCGTGAATTCCTCTATTACTCATCCTGACACCCTAGTGCTCATTTTTATCTAACCATGTTTCAACCATTGCTGTCATATTCCCTAGCCTTAGCACTTCAACCACTTCACAACTAAAACCCTCTATGATCCATAACACCAACTTCTAATCCATTTGCTATCTTGATCTGCTCCCTCCTGCTTTAAACTTCTCCATCTTGATTCTTTTCCTTGTTCTTCTTTCATTTGCAGTGTGATCTTCATTTAAATTAAATTAAATTGAGTTTTATTTATAGACGCTCTTTAACTGATGTGGTCCTTAGTGTCCCATTCTATATTGGGCATGAAAGACGGATAATTTTGTTCAGAGGCCCCTTAATCAAGCTTGAGGTTCTTTTACGTGCTGTAAATCTACTACACGGGACCACTGGCTTTACTTCCCTTCCAAAGGAAGCCATGCTAAGGAT
The DNA here is from genome assembly GCA_030765065.1 of Deroplatys truncata. Lineage (NCBI taxonomy): Eukaryota > Metazoa > Arthropoda > Insecta > Mantodea > Mantidae > Deroplatys > Deroplatys truncata. The sequence goes on from CM060990.1 coordinate 377,685,912, forward strand.
TTTTATGCCCGAAAAAATCCATCGCCCTCAGCCGGATTTGAAACTACACCACAGAGGATGACATGATCTTCATTTGCTACCACCTCCAATATGCTACCCTCTAGCGTAGACATTACTCTCAATGCGCCTACACTATTACTATGCCTTCTGTCGCTATCAGCTGTAGCTAAAGCTTTAGCATCAGCCTTGTCATTTACGCTTGGTGTAGACATAATCAAAAGAAACATACAGCCAGAATTTAGTTTATTTACAACTAATAATGTTATGAAAGGAGCATTTGTTATACTACACTAAAACTCAACAAAAAAAACAGTAAGTAATTTTTTTTTGCAAAACTATCTTAGATGGAAAAGTGAAATTTCGTATACCTACTAGATACCCTTTGGCACAAATACATACAAAATTTCACATCATTATGACCAAAACTATGGATTTTAGCAATTTTCACAGATGCCTCCCCTTAAGTCAGAAAATTGCCCAAATTGAGTTTACACCATATTGTTATCCAGACAAAACATCTGTATCTTTGTGTATAGTCGGTCAAGTCATTGCTAAATATACAGCAGATATATCACATTGTGTATCTCCAGTTATTTCGTGAATTGAACGTTTTATTTGTGACAGTTAAGTCAGAACTGGATGACTTGTCCAACTTAACACTATTTTAACTAAGTGTACATACTCATGTAAGTCAGATGTGTTAACTACTTCTAGCTGTCATGAAAATTTGGTACCTTACTTTCACATCCCCTATGGCCTGTCCCCCTTGGGGGGTCCTTTACTTATGGTATTAATATCAGCTAGTTAGTTTCTAAACAACAATGAGTTTAATAATACATGCCAAAAATGACAATAGCCATTTTCCTCACCAGGAAATATAATCTTTATTCATTGCTGTTGCTGCATTCAGTTTTGAATCATGTTTTCAAGAGGAAGCTATTAGTTTTTTGACTACAAAAAATTATTCTGAAGATTCTTTTAGTGGATTTCAACATGAAGAAACCTTAAGACAGATTATCAAATGTTTAACAACAATGACAACAATCCTAATTTCAATCCAGATTATTATTCCAGCCCACATTTCAGATTCCATGATATTGTAGACACAGAGAAGAAGAGTCCAAGAAAGGCAATGGCACACAAGTCAGAAGAAAGAAAAGTAAAAATGTGCAGGTGCTAAGAATAATGAGAGTGAAAATGTTACACCAAAGTTAAATGAAAAGGAACTGTACTTTGAGAACAAACGTATGAGTAACACTTAAGTTGATACAGAAGTTTAGGGTTTGCAGCCCACTTTTTCAAATGAAGATGTACATGATCAATGTAATGTGTCAAGTTCAAGAAAAAGAAAAGGGAACTAATAATATGACATGATTTAGTGACAAAGAGAGGAAATAAGATTGATACAAGAAGAGTGAGAGAAGAGAAAAAGAAAGAAAGCAAGAAACACAGGACAACAATATACAACTAAAACAGAAAAAACAGTTAAAGAGAAAGTATCTTCCACTTGTAGCATGTACAGTGAAATGTAAAGAAAGATTAAGAGATGAATATAGAGCAGAACTTCACAAGGACTACTGGAGAATGGGGAGCTTTGACAAATGTGTGCTGTACATTTCCAGTTTGATAGAAACAGAAGATAAGTCATCTTCAAGAATAAAAACAGAAAATTCTAATAAGCAATGATTTAGACAGATCACTACCAAATTAAAAGTAAATATCAATGTAAAATGAGAGCCTGTCTGCAAAACATGTTTTCTTAAAATGTACTGTAAAACTGCAGCATTCATTGAAACAGTAATTCAGAAGAAAAGATCACAAAAGTCTAGAATTCCAACTGGAGACATGTGAGGAGAACACTCTCCTATATCTAGATTGCATGATGATAAATTGGACCAAGCTCGGAACCACGTTAACTCCATACGTACTTACGAGAGTCATTACACAAGAAAAAAATCAAGAGAAACTGTATTTACCAAGTCACATTACTTTGTCGAACCTCTACAGGGAATACACAGCCAAATTTCCAAAGAACCACGTGAGTCATAGAATTTATGAATCTGTCTTCCATGAAAAGAACACTAACATTAAAAACCCAAAAATGGACACATGTTCAATGTGCAACAAGCTTCAGTTGAAAATGAAATTATCTGAAGGTGATGACAAATAAATGTTACAAAGGGAATGGCAGGAACACGCTGAGAAGGCAGATTTAGCATATGTGGAGAAAAGAAAGGACAAGGAAATGTCTGAAGGAAATTCAGGGTGGATAACAATCACTTTTGACTTGCAATAATGCCTTCCAATGCCAGTTGCCACCAGTTCAATGCATCCTACAAGAGACAGCTTTGGATGTATAATTTAACAATGCACAACTCGAAACACAGCAAGCACGCTGTTTCATGGGTACGAGGGCCAGGCAGCCAGAGGAGCCAATTAGCTTCTTACATGTGTAAGTTAGGACTGTCACTTGATATACGCCATGTAACATTGTACTCAGATTCCTGCCAAGGACAAAATAAGAATAGTCATAATGGCTGTAATATGCATGACTGTTGTTCATAATAATCCCAATTTGCTATCCATTGATCATAAATTTTAATCCCTGGTCATAGCCATATGGAAAGTGACGGTGATCACAGTTTGAATGAAAAGAAAAAGAAGTGTGCACCACTACCAATACATCATCCATATGATTGGGTTTAACTTGTGTTACAGGAAGAAAAACACAGTTTCATGTCCACTGCAGACTTCCTTGACTTTTCATCACTCCTTAAGACAAATATGATCTTGAAAAAACTGATACACAAGGAGAAAAAATTATGTGAAGAGAAATTCAATGACTACATTATGAGGATAAGGAAGTTAGCAATTTAACTTCCAAAGAAAGCCTTAAAGAAGAGGAGATTTTCAAACCTGTCAGCTTCAGGAGGAGAGGACGATAGATGGGAAAACCTGTTCCAAGTTCTAGTTACAGTGGCCCAAACCCCATATCTGCAGAGAAGAAGAGGGATCTACTGGACCTTCTGCCATTCATCTCTGAAACATGCTGGTAATTCTACAGAAACCTAAAAGTTAGCACAGATGTCTGCAACATTTTACCTAACATTGAAGCTGGTGGAAATGTTGAAGAAAATCAGTAAAAAAGTACCGTATTAGAAATGTTCATGAACTAATTTTGTTGCTTATATTCTGTGTGATTTACTGCATTTAGCATTACAGATTTAAATGTTCTGAGATTTCTAAAATGTGTAAAATATAGTGACAAAAGTTAAATCTACATTGCAGTTATGTTTAACATTTTTCTAAATATTATAAACAGTGTGTGTTATAGTGCTATAAAATGGTGAATATTTTACTAAGAATGGCGATTTATGTTGATTTAGTCTATGTTTGTGCATTAAAAATAGGATTTAAATTCTTTCTTTAAAGCTTAAAAACACATAAGTAAAACTGAAGTAGGAATTCAAAATTGTAAGCAGTTTAAACATTGTGTTTTAACAGTGCCCATATAAACAGTGAATGCTTTACTAAGAACAGTGTATTTTGATTTAGACTTTGTGCATTAAAGAAATTCTGTTTGTATTTTTTCAAAGCTTAAAAATGCTGTTTTCTTCATTAATTAAAATCAAACAGTAGGTTATTTGAATTAAAAAAAAACTTATATCACTGATGTACACCTCAGTAAAAACTTCAGTATATCTAAAAAAAGACATGTAAAGAAGGTTGTTTTCTTTTCTGAGTGTGAGGTCAGATATTATTATTGTTGCTCCTTTGCTCATTTTCTAATATTGTTTATTCCATAAAATAATTCAAGAGCAACAATCCATTGTTGTGAAGGCATTGTACACTATCAAACTCAACGTTCATACAATATGCATTGCCAAATACTAATTCACGATTTAACATAACGGTGATTAAAATTTCAATTTCAGTTTTCTCAAATAGTGGTTTTATTGACTTGCCTGACCTTACACATGCACACGAGAATTATTCTAATGGGAAAGTATATATTGTCTGTTATATTAATTGTGCCCAATCACTGGGCTGATTTTTCTTTATGTTTAGAGTTAAAAAATCAATATTTACATCACTACAGATTACAATGTCCTATATTGACATATTTTAAAAAAAGTTATTTTTTTCAAACTGAGTAATAAAATGTAAAAATTCCCAGTGGGAGCCCGATACAGTGCTATTACAATAATGAAAACTTACTGGATGCCTAATTGGATAGTACATGCCACAAGTCATGTTGTACATAAAATTTGGAAATATCAATTGCAGTGGCAGCTCATGCTCACTATTTTTTTTTGGTTGGGGCCTTATCCAGATATAAGGTTAATGATCTCAAAATTGGGAATAGAGATATACTATTAAAAACCATATAATTAAGCTTATAAATGGTAATTCTAAAATCATAATCATAATAAATAATGGAGCTAAGAACTGAACTCACCAAGTGGCAGCATCACTTATACAGGAGTTGAGCACATCTGCACTTCTGTCTGGCAAACATATCTACGACCCTGCTGTTGAGGTTTAGAATTTCAGTAATATCCTCCTCAAGAATCAAACAAATGGCAAGTGAAATTAGTCTGTCATGGCCCATACTGTTGCTAAGGAAACTTTTAATCCTTTTCAGGTACTGAATCATCTCTCCGCCTCTGCTGTTGAAGCAGTAGTCATTAGTGCAATATCCAGAATTTTGTGTACTTCAGAAAATGATTCCTCGAAGAAATGTTGAATGAAAAAATGGAAGAACAGATCACAGACTGAAGGGATTTCTTGGAAGGTGTCATTGCAGTAGATCACTGACGGTTCATTTGTCAATTTCTCTTTGACAATAATGTGACTGTAACTTGACACAAAAGTGCTGACTAAGCTACCTGGGAAATTTTCTTTGAAAGTAGAAAACTTCTTTGGGTCAATAATTTTGAAACTACTAAATATTGGAAACATCATTTAAGTTGGTTTATCACTATATTACACTTTATTCTTTGGCATCTGCAATCATTTTTACTTCTGAGCCATGTATCGGTCATATTCTAGCAGACCAGTAAAAGTCTCTTCATCAACATGATACTTTCCATTGTTCTGTCTTATCTCAAATACAACCAATTCAAAATGTTGTAATGCATTGGATAAGGTAACTGAATTGGCACTCTGCAGCTGTTGTATTATACATGATATTAACATGTTTCATAATGTCATAGAAGAAATTTATAAAAAACAAAAATTCTGAATTATTAAGCAAAAGCTTCCCTCACTGTTACATCATCCCTTCCACCTTCTTCTTGGATTATCTCAAAGCATTCCAACAAACTAGATTGTTTTTCATGAACACTATTCACAACCCTTAGGTTGAAAATTCCATCTTGTGCTAAAAGTTGGAATTCACTTATTTGCAGACGTCGGGAGACGTCTCCCGAAACGTGTTCAAGTAAGAATATTTTAGTGATGTAGTGTAACAACCCTCAACTCTCTTTATTTTAAAAAAATGTCTTATTGGATTTGCACTCTTAATGAGTGAAGGCCAGTAAATGTTAATTGGTGGGAGATTAGGAAAAGTATATTTTTACTTAGCTTTCTGAACTTATATGAGGGTGGATTGAAAAGTAATGCATAATAATTTTTTTTCTGCCTTGGTATTGCAGCTGGAATGTTGCAATTTCACACAGATATAGTTTGAAGTTTTCACTACAGAGGGTATTTTTTGTTTCATGTGCAGCTCTAGCGAGAGAAGCGTGAACTATGCAACAAAGATGGTGCGCATGTTACTGTCATCCATGTGTGAAGAGCAGAGAGGTGTGGTTTGATATTTGTGGACCAAAGGGCATAAACTGAATGATATTCACAGGGACATGCGTGGCATGTATGGGGATGATTGTATGGACCGTAGCAATGTCTCCAGGTGGTGTGCGTTCTTCCTAGAGGGTCATGTGAACATTAGTGATTCGCCATGATCTGGGAGGCCGGTAACAGCTGCAACCCTGCAGAATGTCAGAGGCATTGAGGCAGCAATTTTGAACGACTGGTGTGTGCAGCTGCGAGCCTTATCGCAGCAGTTCAACATTTCCTATGGTGCAGTGTATGATATTGTTCATGACACGTTGAAATTTTGTAAAGTTAGTGCTCACTGGCTGTCTAAGAACCTGACAGACAAACACAAGGGCCAGCGAATGATGACGAGCTTGGATCACCTAATGCGGTACACCGCAGAAGGGCATGGCTTTCTGAAAGGAATCGTCATTGGTGATGAGTTGTTTGCATACCACTACACATCCGAAACCAAGCAGGCAAGTATGGAGTGGAAACATTCTGGTTTGCCAGTGAAGAAAAAATTCAAAGTGACTCAATCTGCTAGGAAAGTGCTTGTGATGGTGTTCTGGGATATGCATGGTGTTGTATTGGTGGACTATGCTGAACATGGGACCACTGTGAATGCTGCAGCCTAAATGAAAACTTTGGTGAAGTTGCATCGTGCCCTTTGTGACAAACGCCACAACATGAATGCTGACAATGTCAAAATTCTTACGACAATGCTCACCCCCATGGTGCTGCTGCTGTTAGTCAGAAAAACACCATATTTGGTTGGGAAGTGCTCTAGCATCCACCATACAGTCCGGACCTTGCACCATCTGACTTTCATCTGTTTGGTCCCATGAAGAAATTCCTGGTCAGCCAACGCTTTGCGACTGATGCGGAAGTGAAATTAGCAGTCCACAGATGTGCAATCCGAGCCAGTGTCATGGAAAGATTAAAAGGAGATATAAGAATAGAAGTGTTCTTATCCTCTCAGACAGTCAAGCTGCTCTTAAAGCACTTGAATCACCATCAATAAAATCAAAGTTCGTCTCAGAATGCTGGGAATCCTTAATGACACTGGCTGAACACAATAAGGTTCAACTTATGTGGGTGCCAGGACACATAGGTATACCAGGCAATGAGAAAGCAGATGAAGCAGCCAAGATTTGGCAGTGAAATCCCATTTTTTGGTCCGGAGCCTGTACTGGGAGTGTCCTACAGACCAGTGAAACAGGCTATTAAGTGCTGGGCTCAAGCAGAACACAAGAACTACTGGAACTCCATTGAGGGTTGCAGACATTCCAAGTTGTTTATTACAGACCTGGATAACAGCCGGGCAAAATACTTGTGCTGTCTTAGTAGAAGAAGACTTGCATGGGCAACAGGATTCATTACAGGACATTGTGCCCTAATGTTTAATCTATACAGAATGGGATTGTTTAACAACCCTATCTGTAGTAGATGCCTAGAAGGAGATGAGACTGTTACTCATCTACTATGTGATTGCCCTGCTCTTGCGAATCAAAGAGCAAGTATTTTTGGCAATCACTTTCCAAAGATAGATGAACTATCGAAAGCCTCAGTTAGCAGTCTGGTTAAGTTCATATGGAGCAACAGACTACTTAACTGGTGAAAGGGGGGATGCGCAATAAATATTAAGGTCGCAGTGCTTGGGCATAAAACCCACCCCTTTTCAAACTAGAACTAGTCCACAGATGGCTATACTCCAAGGAAACGGACTTCTACGAACAGGGCATGTTGAAACTGGTATCACGATGGGAGAAATGCGTTGAGAAGCTTGGTGACTATGTCGAAAAGTAGGTAAAAGGTGTAAGTTCATTTCTGATATTTTTTGTTGTTTTAACTATCAAACTTTTTTGTAAAAATATTTGTGCATTACTTTTCAATCCGCCCTTGTAGAATTTTGGATGTATGCTTACCAGAAAATAAATTATAAAATTATGAATAAATGCATACTAGTTGCACTTTTTATTTGTGGGTCTGGGCCCCTCTGGTCCTTAACTGGCAATCTGCCACCGATCAGTTATTTTGTAAGGTGTATTCCTGAGTATTCTTAACCTATCCTTGCAACACCAAGGATAAAAATTTCTGTTATTTCAAGGATGTTCAACAGTGATATTTCAGTGATACATACAACATGTGGGTTTACAGTATCTAGACATACTGACTATTCTTCAGTTTGGTCTTAATTCCCCTAATGTTTTAATGAAAAACAGTGTAATAGCAATGTAACCTTGATACAAGGGGCACTATTTATATTTTGAGCCTTGACAACCCTGAATGTTGTAGGTGCCATCTGATGTTTCCAATGGAAAGTTTGACTTTTTAGACCGTAATCTACTTCAAACATTTTGTCAATAGAGCGTCATTTGTTTTGTTTACACTAACTTGAAAATTGTGTGTCAACAAAACCATGGAATTAACTCGTGAAAATGTTCGTGCAATGATTTATTATGACTTTCGACGTGGATTATCAAGACAAGAGTGCATCGATCAACTAACTTCCACATTTGGCAACGAAGCTCCGTCTTTTGTCACTGTGAAACGCTGGTATAACAAATTTAATTGTGGCCATCGTTCGCTCAATGATGAAGTTCGTGAAGGTCGTCCAAAATCAGTTGTGCCAGAAAACATTGATGCTCTGCAAAAACTAATAATGAAAGATCGTCATGCGACATATTGTGAGATTGAGACAACCCTAGGCATTAGTTCCACCAGCATATATAAAATATTGCATGATTATTTAGCCGTGAAAAAGGTTTGCTCTCGTTGGATCCCACATAATTTGATGCAATCTCAAAAAGATGCTCGTGTCGATTGGTGTACAAAAATGCTCAAGAAATACAATGGCAGTGCCTCAAAAGATGTATATAAGATTGTAACAGGTGACGAACCATGGATCTATGCGTATGAGCCGGAACGTAAACAGTAGTCGACTGTATGGGTGTTTCAAGATGAAACAAATCCAACAAAAGTTGTTCGCACTCGAAGCACTTCGAAGCAAATGGTCACCTGCTTTTTCAGCAAAACTGGCCATGTGGCAACAGTGCCTTTAGAGGAACGTAAAACGGTCAATGCCGAATGGTACACAACCATTTGTTTGCCGGAAGTCTTCGGTGAAGTAAGGAAAACCAACAAGAACCGTAGGATCATTTTTCATCAACACAATGCGAGCGCACACACATCTCGTCTAACAACAGAGTATTTGAAGGCTCAAAAAATCCAATTGATGGCTCATCCGACATACAGTCCTGATTTGGCACCCAATGACTTCTTTTTGGTCCCGAACACCAAGAATAAATTGCATGGACGATTTTCATTGGTAGAAGAAGCCGTTGATGCCTTCAAAAACCATGTTTTGGAGGTGTCTCAAGAAGACTGGAATAAATGCTTTGACAAATGGTTCAAACGGATGCAAAAGTGTATTGATCATAAAGGAAAATATTTTGAAAAACAATAAATCAGTTTTCAATCAGATATTACTTTGTTTTAATTATTAGGCTCAAAATATAAATAGTGCCCCTCGTAGCACATATTTATAAGCTTACAGCATGTAACCTGTAAATGCTGATGTATGTGCAGAAAGAGATAAGATAGCTAGCTATTGTTCCTCTTGCCCAGCATTCCATCTTATCCATCAAGTTATTACGATAAAGTTTACAACAATACGTATGCATTGCATTTAAATACTTAATGTAATTACTGGTCACTTAAGGCAATGCACGGCTGAAATTTGGCCCAAAATGACCAAAAAATTATTTGTGGATTTTTTTGATATTTAAATTCCTTGTACATTTAACTTCTATGTGGCAGTTCAAATTTTGTAAATTGGGCAATTTAAATGCCGCCATTTAAAGCTTCAAAAGGACATGCACAAAATTGGGCATGTCCTTCAGTGCCAACCTGCTGGTCAGCTGTGCATCAAAAATAGAAGCTTGGTTTTACGTGCTAGCTTCATGTATTTGAAGGGATATTTGGTGTGTTATTGTACATAGTTTCCTATACTGACAGTTAGCAGCTGGTGCAAGTTTCTGGAGGGAATAGAAGACTGCTTTGTTTATATGCATTCATGTGCTTCATTTGGTTATGTGAACATGTTTCTAGAATTTCTTGGTTTTAGGTGTTTATAAAAATGTAAATACAGTGAGTTTTGCTCTTATAGCCGTAAATAGGGTAGGCACTACTCGGTATTGAAGCTAGGGCTGTTTAGTGTACTACTTATAGTAGACAAAATAAGGTTAGTCATTGTGTGAACATTAGCTTTTAGGAACAGTATTACACAAAATAGTGACTGATTACTTAAGCTATGGAGGGTGTAACTGATGCCCATTCTGGATATCATTTACTGAAAAAGAGATCTTCAAAAAAAGTTAATAAATTTAGAGGAATTGCAGCAAAAAGGTGACAACATGACAGGGATCTTCATGGTACAACTTTTGAAAGGACAGGACAACAGGAACCACCCACATCAAATGCAATATCACAGCAACCATCTATATCATTATGTACAACACCACAAACAGGTACTTCAATTTCTTCATTTCTTAAAGAGTCTACCAGTAAAGGAAAATTGCATGCTTTTCAAGATGTTGCCATTCTAGAAGCAACAGATACCACAAATTCTGAATATTCATTAGTACATACAAGTGTCTGGAATGAACTGTTTAAGAACTTGATATGCAAGTACTGTGGAAAAGAAACATTGACAGTTAATTTAAGCAGCGATATGTGCTTTTCAGAGAAAAAAATTGTTAGTGGAGAACTGGTTTCACAAACCTACACCAATCCTTGATTATCAAGCGAGCATTCATTTTGCCTGCTCTTTTCAAGTAAACAGAAGAGTGGTGGACATATTTTTATCATCAGGCAGAGGTCACGCAGGACTTGAAAAATTTTGTTTGATGATGGTAATGAAATGGATGCATTCAAAAACATTTAACGAGCACATGCTAAACATTTCCACAGAAAGTAACAGTTTGTGAAGACAGGTGCTGGAAATGTAACATACTATTATCAAGCAGGCACATGCAGAAATGAATGGTTCTGTAGATAACAGTTTTTTGTTATGGACATAGCAGTATCATATAATGGCTCATGGCACTGGAAGAGATTTTCATATTTGCTGAGTCTTGGCATTGTGATTGATGTGATAACAGGGCTTGTTATTGATAATTAAATACTGTCCAAATACTGCGGGATGTGCTCAATAGAAAAAGCAACTGGTGATGGTGATTTTAAAAGCTGGCTTGATGTTCATAAATGGAATGGAGAGTGTGAACAGAACTTCTGTGGCTCATCTGGTGCCATGGAAGCTACTCTAGTAGAGATTATCTGGTAGCAATCTCTAGAGTATGGTTTTAGGTACACAACTATTCTCTCAGATGGTAACTCAAAAATACACAGACATCTGGAGTCACTGTCTGTGTAAGGCCCTATTGTTCCCATTCTGAAAGATGAATACTTGAATCGTGTGGCCAAAAGATTAGGTACTGGTCTCGCAAATGCTGTAAAAGAATGGAAATTAAAAGGTGTGACACTTGGTGGAAAGAAACAGGGTAACTTGAATGCAGAAATCATACTAAAGTTACAGCGATATTATAAAAAAGCAATCAAGGATAATACTCCTAATGTGCAAGTTATGAAGTCTGCAATTTATGCAACTTTATATCACTGTGCTTCTTCTGATGCTAAACCGCAACATTTCAAGTGCCCCAATGGAGAAAGCACATGGTGCTTTTACAACAAAGCATTGCCAAAAGGTGAAGTTCTACCAAGTCATGCTAAGAATACGAAAACCTTTTTATCACATGAGGTTCTACAGAAAATTGTTCCTATTTATCGCAGATTAGCAGGTGAACTGCTCAAGAGATGCACCACTGGTCAAACACAAAATACAAACGAATGTCTCCATAGTATGATTTGAGGAAAATGTCCAAAGGCTACATTTGTTACAAAGAAGAGACTGGAAATTTTAGTGCTCTCAGCAGTGAGTGAATTTAACATGGGATGTGAAACTGCAAATAAATTAAAAGAATCCATCACAGGAGTTAAATTAAGCCCATCTGCATTAGAACTGTCAAAGAAGATAGACAGACAGAATAAAAGGAAATGTTGTTTCTGGTTCTGGCCACTTCAGACAAGCATGAAAGAGACTCTGACAAATCAACTGCAGAGCAGAAGAAGAAGAAAGCAGAGGATCCATCCTATGCAAGCTGGCAGCTTTTAATATCTTTTGAAGGTCAAATAATTGTTTTTATACTTTATAAAACTTTAAAGCCATTTTTGTCAGCTTCAATTTTTGTTCTATATTTATGTGTTTAAATATTCCACACATGACATTTTTTGGTTGATTGTAATGAAATTTTCAGGAAATGCATATAAGTTCATAATTAAAAACTTAGTAGATTAAAATTTTGTAATATTTATACATTTTTTCTTTGCATTTTTATAAATATTTCAATTTTATTTTTGAAGCAAAATTAGGAAGAGCAAAATTGAAAAAATATATTTTGTTCATAAATGTTGGATTCTCCAAACTTTATCCAATATTCTACAACCATGTTAGTTGTTCATCAGAGATAAAATTAAAAAATCCAAAATTTTAAAATTTGTCATGTGTGGAACGCTTTTTTTGGCACTCAACAAAACAGGCTTTAAATATTTATAGTTTTGAAACCACTTAAGCTAGAGCTCAGAAATTTTGCATGGATTATAGCTTGTGTGACCCACAATAAGAAATCCGAGAAATTGAACAAGAATTACAGATTTTGGAAATTTCACCCATGCATTGCCTTAACTCATATGACCATTCTCTCTCTCTCTTTCCCTCCCCCTCCCCCCTCCTTTGGTGACTTCGCAGTATAAAATATAAGCAAACTGTGGTAATTTTATTATAGTGATATTTGATATTACATTCTACACAAAACCACTATGAACAAATTTAATTTATACTCCATGTACAGGTTCATTTATTGCAGAAGTATATTCAAGATTACATACTCAAATTTCTTGCATTACTTTTGACTTTCTTAATATGCAACATATTTTAACAACAAAAATAAATTATAATATAATTTAACCATAATGGTAATTTCATTTGTAAGGTAATATTTTTCAATTAGCCAAATTAAATACAGATAGCTCACAGTGAAGCAAGCACATTAGAAGATGAAAAAGTCAAACTTCAAACTCTTATTAGTTTATTACCTAAAACATATTTCCTTGATCCTTGAGTAGAGTCAGCTGTTGCAGCATGGTGAGAAGGTGGATGTCTGGTCATCCTATAGCAGCATCTTGAACTTGTAGTTATGGTTATTCTCTGTATCTGTTATACAATTCATTAAGCGACCCTCAAACTTCATGTAATTTTTTTTCCAACATTTTAATTCAGTGCAGTGGTGAATGATTTTAATTAATCTACCTCTTCCTCGTAACTAGAAGCTCAGAAGTTAGGACCTTGTATGTCTAAGCAACCAATATTCAATGTCAACAGAAGTACTGTCACTAAGTACACATTGTGTTACCTTTGTTTACATTAATATCTGTAGTCCCAGTTGACTACAGGTCACCCCAAGTTCCAAGCCTTAGTGATGACTATCTTTCCAAAAATGAAGGGTCACAGCAGATATTTGTATTTCCCTATTTCTCAAGTTTTTTTTTTTTTTCAATCTGGAGCCTATTTTTCTCTTTGTTGTCCCTATATAAATTTTATTGTATTGTTTACAGTCAATGTTGTAAATATCAGATTTTTCCTTTTGCTGGCTTTTTGTGTATTTTATTAGGGCTCAATAAATGTTTGAATCTAAATCTATTCTGTGGAGTCAATCAAATATTGTAATCCTTAAATATTTTTTGAAAATAATGTGTGGTTATTGGGTTATATATGAAACACTTCTAAGTGCCTTCTTGTTTATTGTGAAAGTGTAGTGATCTGCTGTTGAATTTTCGTGATCCTGAACGTTTTTATCCTTCTAGCCACGAACTGTTTTTTCAAAACCATTATGCTCTGCCACACTTAGTACCTATGTGTTCATATTCCTTTTGGTATTCTAATGCAGTTAGGGGGCTATTAAGCTACTGCATATTGTCTGTTTGTACTGCCTTGTGTTGAAACCATGTCCTTTTATGTTATCTGAATGTGTATATCTCTAATGTATACCAAATTCCAGTTTTGACCCATTTCTAATCAGTTTGAAGTAAAGAAGGGGCAAAACTCCATCTCTTTCTCTCTCTGTTGAAAATTTAATTGATTTTCCCTGCATATTAATTAACTTTAAGGTGTCATCTATTTGTTTTTTTGTTAAGTATTGCCACTACATCATGAATGTATTTGAAAAACAGTGAATGACCTGGTGCCAAATATCTCCACATTCTTGCTTGCATTTTCAATGCGGGCATGCACTGCATCACATTCCATTTGGAAATGCCCTGGTTCGAAGAGTATATGATTAATGACTGAAATAGCCAATGACTGTGTTGCATATAGACACATCATACTCACAATTGAATTTCTATTCTGTCCCCCACAGGAATCAGACATAAGCACGCATTCCTGATTACTGGCAGCAGAATTTTGCATGTAATCATAAACACAAGATGCAACTTAATTTGCTCCTCTACCTGCAGTTCTTTCATACCACACATAGTTTTGAGCCTGTCTTGTTGCCACATCATAAACAGTAAGATTATACATGGCTAATCTTCGTTTGTAGAATATAGCTTTAATGTTAACTGCAGGACAGTACCTAACAGCATCCGTGTCAAATTCTATAAATGTACATTTTGCATTTTCAACTTCCTGAGTAAATAGATCTCATATTTCTTGCGCTTTCCTTTCTTGGTATATACCTTTCGTGGGTTTCTTAACTGCAAGTTTTTCTTCATCATTGAGTTGATCATATGTGTAACATTTGTCACATCTGTCTTTCCTTGGTACATGGAATGAGAGATTAAAATTAGTATGGAAAACATTACTATAGAAGCACTTCTTTTCATGCAGAACATTATCAGTTTCACACCTTTGAACATATCATACATCTTAGAGAGGTTCAGATCTGAAGGTAGATATTCTCTAGTTGTTTCCTTATATGTATAATGGTATGGTACTCAGGTAAAGGAGTTTATATGATCTATGATGTACTTCTTGCTTTCTTCAGGTTTCTTTAAGCCAGGATTGTGTTTTCCTCTCCTGTCATCTGCCACAGCACCAAATGCGTTCTTCTTCTTTAACATATTTCTCACAACAGTTTCTGATATGTTAAAAGTAACCAAGAAAAATATTTAGCATACCTGAAAATGGACTTGGTTTTTCACCAAGTAAAATTCTCTGCTTTTCTTTCTCCTTGAAATATCTGCATTTGTCCTAGTTACAACTGTTTGTTTCTTGGTAACAAGCATATTCAGATATTGCCGTTGCCTATTGACATCAGCCAGATTCCAAAAGGCATTATTGATTTCCCTGCTATCATCCTCAGAAAAGTTAAACTGCATTTGCGAGGACACTGAGAACAATCTTGCTGCCTAACAGTTTTCTGTGCTCGAATATTACCACTTTTTGTTTGAACTTCCTGACCTGATTGTATTTTCTTCTTTTGTGTGTTTCTTCTCCAATTTTCCGGCATGGCTATCCCATTAGGCAGAAGAAAACACATGTTTTCTTCTGCCTTTCTTCTTGAACTTGCTGCTCCTTATTTGAATCTGAACCTTCATATTTATTACCTGCAGCTAATTCCATATTGTTTGAAGGAATCTGAATTTCTCCACAGTGGTCACTTTCTGCATTAATATCATAAAGCAAATTGCTGGTCATATTAGAATCTGCTGTCATGACTGTAACCTACTCACTTTCTTTCACACTGTTCTCTTCACTTGCCACAATTTTATCTCTATTTCTTGTAAGATGTACATGCTCCTAGGTACTAGCAACTGAGAGTGGCATGAATGTATGATAGATTTTCCCAGTGGTTTGCTTTTTGTTTGGGTGTATGCAGGAATCTTTCTTTCTCTTCATATATAACTGAGATGAAATAGCTCCATTGGAGTCTGAATTTTTAGTTTCAATTGGTAGATATTCCAGGTCTCGAACTTCATCATATGCATCAACAGAATGTGATTCATTGTCACTCTCCTGCCATTGTAGGAAGTTAGTAAGAACCTAAAATATACTTCTTTCGCTCTAGTTTCCAATTCATATTTAAACATATTTTTGTTATGAAGATAAAACATTAAAATGAAATTACATGTTAATAATTAATGTCAGCTTATGTTGCATTGTATCTCAAAGGGAAGTACCACCAATTTTATAATTTCCTTTGCTGTAGCAATCTATTGTTACAGCAAGATGTGATGATGATGATGATGATGATTATTATTATTATTATTATTATTATTATTATTATTATTATTATTATTTCTTCATTAAGTATGCTGTTTGAAGGATTACTTTAAACAAAGCATATCACAGCTACAAAATTTGTTACTGAATAAGGCAAAATCAACTTACTGATAAGTCATACATTATTTGTGTTGCTGAAGCACTCGGGAGAACCTCTGCTGAAGTGCTTTGGAGAATAGCAAGCTCTTCATTTCACAGTTCATTCTCTCACCACAGTGAAAATTCAGTAGGAACCTAAAATACGAGTTTCGCTTTATTTTCCAATTTATATTTTAAAATACTTTCTTCAAATGAAATCACGGTTTACTACACTTGATATTTCGGTGTATTTCAATGTACAATAAACTTATTATTATTATTATTATTATTATTATTATTATTATTATTATTATTATTATTATAGTTATTTCATTCAACGCACAATATATAAGATTACTTGAAAACAAAAAAAGTAATTCATGAAAAGAAAATTCAGTACTGAATAAAGCAAATTCTACTTACCCAAACATTATCAGCTCTTTCAGTCATGAAGAGTTCAGGAGATCACAAGGACGCTCTTCATTTCCTAATTCAGGTTTGCTATCTGAAGCTGAAATTGAGCAGTCAGAATGTTGATTCTTGATTTTAGATTATGCCAATTGTACCACTAAGTGGGTTCATCTAGAAAACATTGCACTGATCAACGCAGACCACAGCCTTTAAATGTTTTTTACACCATCTGGTTAATAATCACTGAGCATCAGAGGCACAAAAATACTTAAAATCTCTTCCTGCCAGGCACGGTAGCCAACCTTATCTAACTTACAAAGGAGCAGGGTGAGCCTCAAAGAAATGTATCTCAACATACATTTCTTTGACTCAAACACCGCAACACTATAGCTCATGAGAGATAACTGTAAGTTGAGATACGGTTATTTGATACTAAACATATTTACCAATTAGGTAGATATGACCGTGGTATTTTTGAAATTATAAAAGATACACATGTAGTCGTTTGACACTAAGAAAGGTCCATCTGAGTGGTTTAAAAAACAACTGTATCTCAAAAAATATATTTTTTTAGATATGTTCATTTGACACTAAGCATCAATATGGTGGTTAAAGTGGGGATATTGGGCTTCTTGTTTCACTGATTGATTTTTAAGTTAAAGATATTAATTTAAAGGATCCATCTTGATTTTTGTGAATTCTCCTTCATTTAGTAAGTTTTGCAAGCTAGTACATAATGTGCAGTTTTTTTTTTCAAAAACAATTTTGTTTGCCTTATCTGCCTTAGTTCATATCACACATTTTGGTTTAAGGATTGGACCATCTTAAAATGTAGGAGCCTGGTGTTATCATTTAAAATATATTGAAGGATACCCCATCTGCTTCAAAATACAGTTCATTTCTTGAACGTATCTTCATTGATGTAGAAATATCCTTCAAAATATTTTCCCTCATGGTCATGGAATTTCAAAGCCATCAAAAAGTGTTTTAAAGATTGGACTGTCGCTTAAGTCTACTGTATCACTCATGTCAACAATGAAATGTGTAATTAAAACATGTCTGGAAACGTTTATCTTGATTATCAGAAGTAGGTATGGAGCCTTCATTTGAATGTGTGGCAAGCTTTTAACAGGGATTTGCTTGGCACTGGGAAGCACATGTTTTCCAGTGGAGTCGGGTATTCATAGCCCCTTAAATTCAAGTGCTTAGATTTTTCATGCGTATTATAACTACAGTAACTACACACCTTCATCATAGAAGGTGTTGGAAATGATGTCCTTTGTGCTGCCACACATCTCTTGTGCCTTGCGACGGTACTTATTGTATATGTTTTGTTTGTTTGTTAGCCCCACGTTGTGGAGCCAATTTGCGAGAGAAATTGCTTTACGTAATGTTGTTTACATCACTGTTGAAGCCATCTTGTGACGTCACTCATTTGTCTGGTTTGTAGCTCCATCTGGCGTAGCAATTTGCATCAGTTTTGAAATAATTCACTTTAAATGTCCTCCAGCTAGCTGTTTGGGTCGAACATGTATCTCTTTTGCAGGTTGTGAAGGGAAAGGAATCTTTTATCCAGAAATTATACTGATGAAGAAAATTTGTTTTATAATTTTTATTGCCGAACACGTTCACGAACACTTTTACATATTGGTTTAGATACTCGCCAAACTGAAACTGTTTGTAATAACTTCTTACTTATCACTTTTAACTCACGTACTTCAACTTTGTGTATATTTAACTGTATAATACTTTAGATTCTCGTAATTCTGCTGCGCGTAACTTATGACGAACTGAAGACAGCGTGCTAGAAATTTTGATGAACTGGGCGACCGACGTGTAAGGTATTGAGAATTTTGTTGAACTGTGGGGCGATCTACCTCGGGCCTGGATTTATATACTCCCACTCCTCGACATGCCTAAAGATTATAAATGAACTGCTATTGGCTAATAAAACGCGCCAACATTAGCGTCTATTTTAATATCCAATGAAAACCACGAACACATATTGCTTTTAGGGAAACATTCTAGAAGGTTCTACCGAAAAGGCGCGAAACATTACGTAACTTCCTTGTTCCCAGTAATGATAAACAGCTCACCCCCCTTCGCTGCATTATTGCGCCATTACTGACAGTTTCAGTAAAGCCGTATATTATTATTTACCAATAATAATTACAATTACTAAACATCTGAAATCAATGTCACACAAAAATACATATTCATATTACAATCATTATTTACATTTAAGTAATTTGTGATACAAATTACCGCATCATATGCCCCACTAGAAACATAATTATAAATATTTACAACTTGTTTGGAAATTTTATAATTGGGTTTTTAGTCTCCTAAATCTTGGAACACACGCTATCACTTTCACTTAACACTTCACACGCATTTAACACACGACATATTTATTTTATTTTTTTTTTTTATCTCGCCACTGCTTACTGGCTCTGGTTTAATTAATTTAGATATTAATCTGACATCACAAATTTTTTTTTATAGCAAATACTTTACCCTAAATTATTTAATCACTGCTACCAAATTGTTTACACTCTTATATTGTTGACTAAAATTTATGCATTTAAGATTTTTGTAATTATTATACATATTTACCAAAATATTCACCCTCTACATATATTTAAATCTCTTAAATCTAAGTACTGTTTCACATTTTCTATTTGCTACATAAGTATTTGTTTCAATTATTTTTAATTATATTTACCAATTTTTTTGTTATTTTATACTTTATTTTAACAAAACTCTTGGAATTGTATTTACGTACTTTTACTTTAATATCATATTAAGTTTCAATTATTACCTTCTTCTTTTCAAATACTGTTACAGTTACTAAAAATTGTTATTATTTTTTTTTTTTTAAAATATTTATTTCTCCTCTTTTTTTTTTTTTTATAATTTATTTCTCTTTTCAACTGACATATAAATAATTAACCCTCTTACGTTCCAATACATTTCTCTGCAAGTCATCTTTGCCTATCCAGCATTTACTTTACATCTCATTGCTATTTACCCTCCTGGATCAAATTGTGTGTGGCTAAACATTACTCGTAGCCGTATCCTAACCTTCAAATTTTTGTTCATGAATAACCTCTTGTATTCATATGACATTTCGTTCCCTGATAACATTTGAAAACAATCTACAGTTTCTTGAACAACACATCTTTTGACTACTTTCATTTTCAATTCATCTGCTATCTTTTTACTTTGAAAGTACTCTGATAATTCTGCAATGAACTGTACTGGACTGGAGTTTTCATTAAATTTTGGAAGTGGAAAATCAGTTAAGATATGATTGTAATTTTGCAAATTCCCTACTCCCATATTTAAATTCTCTAGTGTAACTTGTGCACTCTGAGTTTCAGCATTAGCTATAGATGAAGCTGCCGCATCACTCACATTATTTGTTATACCTGAGGAACTACCTCTATCATTATGTTGTACATCTGATACATTCACATCACATATATTTGCCCTTGAATTCAATTCTAATCTATTTACAGTACCTTGCAGATTTTCTATTGTCTGTTCCAATTTTTTATTATTCTCATTTTGAACAGTTTGGTGTTTGTTAATTTCAGAAGTTAGCTTTTGATTCAAATCTTTAGACAAGTCTTTAACTTCATCAGACAATTTATTTCTCTGTGTTTCTGACTCCTTCTGAATTTCAGATATTTCCCCTCTGAAATTAACTTGCACCTGTATTAAATCTGCATTTGTAGCCTCCATCATTTCTCTTAACTCACTTGAAATGCTACTCATTCGGCTACCTAGCTCTGTACATTTTACATTAACATGCTCTATTTTATTATTAACCTCATTTTTTTGGTTAGATATTTCCCTGCTCATGTCTAACATTTTCTTTGAAACTTCACCTATTTCATTTGCTATCATTTCTTGATTTTCATTTTTCATTCTTATCATACTACTATCTAGCTCCATGAATTTCTTTTCAATTTCTTCCCTGTGTTGTTCTAAGCTTTTACCAATATCTTCCCTCAATTCTCTCTTATTCTGATCTAGTTTTTGTTCTAAACTCCTATCAATATCTTCCCTTAATTTCTCATTATTCTTTTGCATATCTTCCCTCAATTGATCTGTAATACTCTTACTAAGATCTTCCCTTAATTCTTCCCTCAATTCCCTCTTATTCTTTTCCATATTCTCATTCAACTTTTTCAGCATTTCCATAATCATACTAGTATCAAGATTAACATTTCCTGCTATTCTATTCTGACTTTCTGCACTAACATTTTCATCCTCAAATCCTAAAAAGTCTGGGCTATTTCCTGTAACCTGTATTGAATTACAACTAACTGTTACATTGTCTCCCTCCATAATTATTTCTTCTGTATTATTGGTAGCCATTGTTTTTTTTATCCTACCACTCCTCAGTAACATTTAAATTTGTTTACCCTTTTTTTTTTTTTTTTAAAAAAAAATTAAGATACTCTAACCTTTGTTATGCTGTCTGTTGCTGTTGCTTTGATGTCCAGTTTTTCTGCCCCTCTCTCCTAGGTTTGTATGTTGCTTCTGCGTTGTCTTATGATGAATCTACGTTGTCTCAATGTTTTTGTAGTTGAATTACCCTGTTGCCTTGTAATCTCGGAATTACGATGTCCATGTAGTCTGTCCTCCCTGTTGTTTCTGGAATCTGCGTCTTGTAGATCATTTCACTGCTGCCTTCGTTCCACGTCCTGGTTATGCTGATCCTTTCCTGGTCACTATGCTTCATTTCTGGTCATCGTGTTCCTTTCCTGGTCACTTCGCTTCTTTCCTGGTC
Source organism: Deroplatys truncata (assembly GCA_030765065.1). NCBI lineage: Eukaryota > Metazoa > Arthropoda > Insecta > Mantodea > Mantidae > Deroplatys > Deroplatys truncata. The sequence continues at coordinate 377,707,424 of CM060990.1, forward strand.
ATCGTGTTCCTTTCCTGGTTATCGTGCCCCATGTTCTGGGTCCCAATTTACGACGGTACTTATTGTATATGTTTTGTTTGTTTGTTAGCCCCACGTTGTGGAGCCAATTTGCGAGAGAAATTGCTTTACGTAATGTTGTTTACATCACTGTTGAAGCCATCTTGTGACGTCACTCATTTGTCTGGTTTGTAGCTCCATCTGGCGTAGCAATTTGCATCAGTTTTGAAATAATTCACTTTAAATGTCCTCCAGCTAGCTGTTTGGGTCGAACATGTATCTCTTTTGCAGGTTGTGAAGCGGAAAGGAATCTTTTATCCAGAAATTATACTGATGAAGAAAATTTGTTTTATAATTTTTATTGCCGAACACGTTCACGAACACTTTTACATATTGGTTTAGATACTCGCCAAACTGAAACTGTTTGTAATAACTTCTTACTTATCACTTTTAACTCACGTACTTCAACTTTGTGTATATTTAACTGTATAATACTTTAGATTCTCGTAATTCTGCTGCGCGTAACTTATGACGAACTGAAGACAGCGTGCTAGAAATTTTGATGAACTGGGCGACCGACGTGTAAGGTATTGAGAATTTTGTTGAACTGTGGGGCGATCTACCTCGGGCCTGGATTTATATACTCCCACTCCTCGACATGCCTAAAGATTATAAATGAACTGCTATTGGCTAATAAAACGCGCCAACATTAGCGTCTATTTTAATATCCAATGAAAACCACGAACACATATTGCTTTTAGGGAAACATTCTAGAAGGTTCTACCGAAAAGGCGCGAAACATTACGTAACTTCCTTGTTCCCAGTAATGATAAACAGCTCACCCCCCTTCGCTGCATTATTGCGCCATTACTGACAGTTTCAGTAAAGCCGTATATTATTATTTACCAATAATAATTACAATTAATAAACATCTGAAATCAATGTCACACAAAAATACATATTCATATTACAATCATTATTTACATTTAAGTAATTTGTGATACAAATTACCACATCAGCCTTTTAAGCAAATTTGCATTAATACTCATTAATTCTTTTTCTGAAATAGCAGCAATTTCTCTTCTTATATTGTCTTTCAGTTCTTCCAATGTACTCAGGTTATACCAATACACTTTATTTTTTGTTAAGGTCCCCCATAAATAGAAATCACATAAGGTAAAGATCTGTCCTGATGATGATCCTTATCTTTAAAAATTTCCCCAATTTATTTTAATGAAAAATCGACTATATGTGCTGTAGTAGAATTTTGTTTAAAATATGCCTGTGTGCATTCAATGTCACAGCATTCTTCTAGGAATGGTGTGATTATGTTATCCCTGTAACTCTGCCCATTCACTGTATCTTTGAAAAATATGGACCATATAATTCTGTAAGCATTCTCAGCACACCAGGTTTATGGTCGTACAATGGCATTTGGTGTCAAGATTGGCTTTTTCTGCACTCCAGTATCTATTGTTTTCTGTCACTACATGACCATGTAAATAAAACCATGCTTTGCGCATAAAAAAAGTTAAAATGCAAGCCAGTAGAGTGATCATTAAAATTATCCAACACCCAATTGCAGAAATTAACCCTACTGTCATTAGTATGTGGTTTTACTTCCTGCACCACTTAGGTTTTTAAGTTTAAAAGTTTAGTGGCAATCCAAGCCGAGGTTTGCAGAATTCCTGATTCCTGGGCAAGCTTTCTCAGATTTCTTTGGACTTTGTTTCAACTTTTCTCTGATGTCATTGAGTTTTTCTTCTGTAAGAACAATGCAATTTACTTTCAGTTTCTTATCAAGAGCAGATCCCATTTTCCTAAACCTCTTCACAAGATTATGAACCCTGTCTTTGTGAGGCACACAAACAGCAGGGAATCTGTCTATAAATTGCTGTCTCACTTCTCTACAAGAGTTTATCGTCACATAGGAATCATACATGAAGATTGTGTTAAAGTATACAAACTTTTTGAATTATCGCAGCACTAACACACAATAACAGTGAAATACAGGCTTCACAGCATATCAACCCCATACAGCACAAAAACTTTGCATCAACTGATTAGCCAGCATGCGGAGAGGAGGGAAAGTCAAGGAAAACCAGAACCAGTTAGAAACAGTGCAGCATGCGGCAAGAAAATCTCCATTAAATTGGCCAGTTAACCAAATGAAAGCTCTGTAGAAGAATAAACTTTTGTAAGAATAGTTTTAAGTCTTTCATTTTTCTGTTTTAAATGTTGTAGATCTTGAAGTATATCTAATATTTACAAAACATCAGGAATGTTAATATCTTCCTTAGGAACCAGATCAGTGTCATTTGTCGGTTTGGATGATGTTGGGACATCATGTTTACTTAGACACCTAATTTCACAGTTTGGGCTTATCCACTGCATGTTTCCTTTAATTCGAGGTATATTATTTACTTTTCCATATTTTTAATGTAGCCATCTATCACACATCAAAATATACTATTTTTTTATGGCTTTATTGTTTTCAGAACATTGTAGTCCACCTTTGCTGAGTTCAAAATGTACTCATCTAGATCAGGTGCCGCCATCTTTAATTAAATCTAGATTCTGCAACATGCCATCTGTAAAGAAGTGAAGTAATGGGTTATTTTATTCTTGTTGTAACAAGTTATGATTTCAAATAGTGAAATATGACGCAGTAAAGTGTGTTTTCAGAAACGCCTTAATTTTAGATTGGAGAACATTATTGAGGGACTAAATGCTGTGTCATGAGCATTTTAATGGCTGATTTGCTTTATACCTAAGAAATACTTAGACAAATCCAGATGTTGCACTTCACACATTTCTTCTGAGTTTGAGAATGTTAATCTCCCATGATAAAATTGCATTGTTGCCTAATATGAGTAATTAAATGGTGAAATTCATTCAAACATAAGTGCACAAGCATCTTAAGTTCTATCTAGGTCTGTTGTGAAGTGCACTATCCCCTGAAAGTTTCCGGAAACAAAGGATTTAATTCATAATTAAGCATAACAAATGCATAAAAATAATTTATTTAAACATAAAGCACCTTTCTGTGATAACATACAAATTTGTAACAAAATCTTCTCTATCTGCAAAAATATACAACTGAAATTTATGCTTTGCTTATATTCTACACTTTGGATTCCTCAATATATCCTCTGTTTGCCTTCAGAACAGCTTTACACACACAAGGCATCCTCAACAAAAGTGTTTTGCAGGTACTCAGCACTTATTTTTGGCCATTCGTTTTGCAATAATCTCCAGAAGCTGATTTGCATTGCATGCTCTTCTGGTCCTAATAGCTCAATCCAACTCATCCCAAACTAATTCAATAGGATTACAGTCAAATGATTGTAGGAACCAAAGCATATTCTTTAGTTCCTTTTTTGACTCCTCCTCTGCTAGATATGCATGAAAAAGCTTGGAAGAGTGCTTAGGATCATTATCCCATTGCATGATAAATCCTTTGCCTGTTAATTTCTTTCCACAGGAAATGGCATGTTTGCACAAGATTTTGTGGTACACTTCTTTCTGTAGTTTTCCAGTGATTGGCACTAAGTCTCCTACAGAATTATTGCCAGAACACCTCCAAAACATTACACTTCCGCCTCCATGCTCGACTACACATTGGGACCGCATTCTCTCTTCTTTCAAATGCCTTGCAAACTGATGATGTTTGTGACTGAGTTCAAACTGAGATTCATAGATTCATCAGCAAAAAGAAACTTGTTTCGATTCGTTTAATCACCACTTTGCCCAGATACCTTTTCTTCTTATTTTGAGGGAGTAAAAGTATTTTTATTTTTTTGGCAGGAACATGGCCATAAAGTCCTGCTTCAATAAGGCGAGATCGTACAGTTTCATAACTGACAGATTTGGAAGCACATTGTATTCAACTGAGCTTGAATTTCAGGAACTGTTTACATCCTGTCTAACTTCGAAGCCAATACAATCTATATTTATCCTCTCGTTCTGAAGTCACTCTAGGCCTTCCTGAACGTGGCAAGGTTTTACTTTGTACTGTTTCTTCTTGTCTTCAAACAGTGTCATACACTGTAGACCAAGAGACTTTCACTTTCATGCTAATTTGTCTAACTGCACACCCTTCATTCCTTAGTGTGACAATGTCTTACCTGCATCAAATGATTCAATAAACACATCAACCACTTCCACATTATCTTCCTCTAGTTTTCCCCCCAATATTTGTAATTCTTCTATTGACAAGATTCCTTGAAATGATAAAGCTAAGTTTTCACAAGCCTTGAAAAGTCAGTCAAATACCATCAATTTTTTGTGGTTCAACCATCCAGTCAAATGCATGGTTACACACTGTCTTAGGCATAAGTTCCCATCTTTGTTTATGTGGCAATGTTGTACCTATGCAGACTATTGGCATGTGTTTGCTCACAGGCATGGTATACATGTAACATTAGCTAACACACATTATTGGACCCCCTAAGTTACATATGTGGTTGCATGCAATTGTCAGTGAAAACTAGCAGTCTTGGTTTTTGTTTACACAGTAGCATCACACTTGGGATTGTTATGCAGTACCTATAATGCATGAAGCAGCAGCTAATGCATGCTACCTAACACTGAAGGTCATGAATATGGTTACATACAATTGTCAGTGGAAAATGGCAAACCACATCTTGTTCATATGACAGGAATGTGCATAGTATGCACAAGAAAAATACACAGTTGACAGGATTGTGCATGTTATGCACAAGAACAATACACAGTAAATATAAATATACACAGGAATGTTAATTTATGCTGCTGAACCATGGGAAATCAGATACACACACTCTTTTGGAGAAATTGGTATTCTTCACTTTCATTTACATATTATTGCATTCATGCAGGCTGACAGCTAGCAGTATGTGTAGGACTAGCACACATGAAGATTAATTAACACTTAATTCTACTGTTCCTCCTGGACTTTATTTTACATATTATGCTCTGAGCACTTCTATGAGAGAGTGGAGTCTAGTGCAAGTAGCAGAAGTGAGCAGTTGGGTGTACGCAGCGCTCCATGAGAATATTGGAAAAATGGGTGTAGATTTGGAAGTGTATCAGGCCAGAATTGCTGCTACAAATGGGAAAGCGAAAAAGGAAGACAAAGGAAAACAAGTGATGAATGAGTACTTGTGGTTGTTGGCGATATTGGCTGTACTACTGATCGTCAGAGCAGGAAAATTAAACCTGGGACCTGAAGATATGACAGAGATAATGGCAATGCTAAAAATAATTTCAAAGGATATAGTGGACCTGAAGAAAATAAAAAAGATAATAGAATTAAATATTGATAAAAAGATAGAATACATGAAAGGAATGCTGTACACTATAACTAAGGAAGCGCATGAAGAACTACGCACCTGCAGAGAAAGATTGGATAAGTTAGAAAAGAAGATGTAAATGGAGACAAGAAGACACAACATAGTGATTTTGGGGTGGAGGGAAATAAGAGAGAAACGATTAAAGCAAATAGTGGAAGAAATACTAGAAAAGTGCATGGATATAAAATTGGCAGGTTAGGAAATTATAACATGCTTTAGAATTTGAAGAAGAAGCATAGTCAGACCTATAGTAGTAACATTTTCAACCAACAGAATCAAATGGGCAGTTTTGAACAATGGTAGTAAACTGAAAGGGATGAGAATTTTTGTAGAATAGGACTACGGAAAAGGAGAGAGAGAGAGAGAGAGAGAGAGATAAGAGGATTATTATTAGGGAAAATGAACCAAGCCAGACAAGAAGGGAAACAAATCTTTTGTGAGAGGTCTATACTTGTGTAAAGGTGGAAGAAAACAGGACATGGGTCAGCAAGAAATTTCAGATGAACAAACCAAAAGGAATGCAGATTCGGCAGAGAAAACTATTACAGTGATGGAGACAGACATGACAACAGAAACATAAGTTGGACACATGCGTGGAGAGGAATCGGAGGGGAAGCAGTAACCAGCATGACATCACCAAGGAGATATGTCATATTGAGCAAACGTGAAAAGCAGGAGGCGATGACCTTGGCATCAGTTGAATGGGAGAAATATGCTTGTGGAAGTGGATTGAAAATGGTGTCAACAGCATTTTGGAATTGGAGGAAGAGGAGGAGGATGCAGCGATGTTTGATAGGAGAACCAGATACAGAGCAAAGCTGGAAAAATTCAGAAGGGGAAGAAGTCAAGATAGGGATTAGATTTGAAGGTGGTGTTATTTAATGTAGAAGGGTTAAGGTTGAAAGTGCTAAATGGTGAAGTATTGTAAGTGCGCTAGGGGACATGATAACAATGGCAGAAACATGGTTGAACGAAAGTGAGAAGATAGATGTAGTAGGATATGATTATAAAGGTGATCATGATAAAAGGAAATGTGAAAGAGGGAGGGTCTATGGTGGTATTGGAGTGTTTATTAACAAGAGCAGTGGAATAAAGGTGTGTGAAGTGTTGAATATAGAAGGTCAAGTAATGTGGTTAAGATAAATGGGGTGAAAGTGGTGAAAGTTTACATAGGGTTAGGTATATTTTATAATCCACCAAAATCATCAGAGTTTTATAATGACAACTTATGTATAAAACTGAGATAAAGTAATAAATATGAAGGCAGAAAACTGATTGAGTTTTGTAAACAGAATAATTTAATAATGTGTAACAGGAACAAAGGAGAGTATGAGTGGGGAGAGTTCACATTTGTAAATATAGCTGGCCAGAGTGTAATTGACTATATGTTATGTAGCACAGGGATCGATGAAGTGATTCAAAATTTTAAAATCATGAACATAATAACAAATAGTGGCTATTTTCTGCTAAAAATAAGATTAGAGCTAAGTTACAAGGAAGATGAAATAATAGCACTAAAACAAATCAGAAGTTATAAATGGAGAGAGGAGTATGCAGAACAATTTAGGAGTAATTTGATCTCAAAATGTGGTGAATTAAGAAAATTTGGTTTTATAGAAGCATTACAGTTGTGTAGGATACAGGGAGCATTGGAAAGGCTAGAATCAGTGGTTAAGTAGACAGGAAGTAGGATGAAAGTGAATCTTAAAGTAAATGAAAAATAATGTGGTCGGTATGATGAAGAGTGTGCAAAGGCTTAAGAAAGAAGTATTCAATGAATTGTTTAAATGGAGAAGGTCAGAAGAGGAGGAGAATTGATAGGCAAATTTTCTTATTAAATAAAAGGGGCTGTAAATATTACTAGATGAGAAAAAGAAGGTATGACAGCAGAGAATGGGAGAAAAAATTAAGGAGGCAGTCATATGTAAAGATAATAAATACCAGATGAGTCAGCTGCCCTTAGATATTCGTATTTATGCAGTTTATAGTCTAATATGAAAACATTGATCCTTTTAGCAAAAAAACTGTTATTGTAGCTCTGCCCTTCTATTCAGTACTATATGCAACCACCATTAATGATTAAAGGCCTGAATGAGACAAGGAGCTGTGAAAGGCTTGAAAAAGATGCCTCTTCATGGATATAATGCTTGCAAGGAGGTAGAGGAATATTCTCCTGGCTAGCAGGACAGAATATGTGGGTTCTGGCCGAGTGGGTTAGCTGACTGAATGTGATGAACCAAAGGTTAGCTTCGGAGGTTCGAATCTTAATACTTACATTAAATTGTTTTGATTCTCTGTAAGGTGATGTGTTCTCTGTCTTAGCATCCATAGACATACTCTTCAAAGGTTAACGAGGATGACGAATCCAGTTCCTTTGCAATTTCTTCCCACAACTCACAAGAGACTTCAGTGTCTTCTGGTGCTGTAAGTGGCTGAAAATTCAGAATGCTAGCTTTTCCCCAACCATTCACAACTGTCGTTGCTTTCACATTCCACCAGGCCTCTGGTATCATCTGAATACCCTGTAGAATATTGACGTTTGTGGAAATGCACTTTGACATTGTGGATGATTTTTTGGCCTAGTGGCTGTAATATTGATATGCAATTAGCAGGTAGGAATTCAAGCCTGATATTTTCCAACCTGCAGTTTGCTTTATGCGCAGAATAGTTGTCTATGATGAGAATTTTCTTCTTACCTCTGCCCATCTCTTATCCACCTCAGTGAGCCAATCTGTAAACAGACGTTTTGCCTTGCCATCCATATATTTCACAGGCAGAGATGCAACACCTTTAAAACAATTTGGCTTAGCAAAGTGCCCTATTATGTTTGGCTTCAGCTTCCTTGTACCTGTGGCATTGCAACAGAATAATGCTGTAAGTATGTTTGGTTGCTTACTATCAGTACAGGTCTCACCCTTGTAAGCCATTGTTTTAGACAGCATTTTATAAAAAAAAATGCAGTTTCATCTGAATTGAAAATATCTTCTGGCTTATAGTTTACGATGACATCCTTTAAATGCATTTTCTTGCATTCCCGAGCAGCTTCTACGTCGACATCTCTTGCTTCTCCACTGACGGTTTTCCAGGAAATGCCGTATCTCGCCCAAAAACGAAAAAGCCAACCAGCACTTGCTTGGAAGTCTCTGACGTTCAATAACGTTGTAAACTCCTCTGACTTCGCTTAGAGCATTGGTCCAGAAACTTACACCCTTGGCCCTAACATCTTTGTACCACATGTCCTCTGTTGCCCCCTCAGGGGCTCACCTTATGTGAGTACGGGTTTTTGGCGCACCCGGGGGTTCCGAGCCAATCATCGCCATCTTCATCATTTCACCCCCGTCCGGTCGAGGTGGGTTCGTTCTCGCGACCGGGGGACTCAAGGTAGGCTCTCGTGCGTTCTGTGCATATCATTACATCTCGCCCCTCGCCATCGCTTCTGTCTTCTCTTTTATTTATGCACATTTCGCCCCACGCCCATTCATTTAAACGTCTCTTTTACTTCTTCGCCGGCCTACCTTGAGTGCGAAACGCCCACACACTTTTAGTTTCTTTTAACCTTTTATGTTAATCCTCCGTGGACACAGCCTGACGGATACCCGCGCACTGGGTGCGCAGCTGGGTGAGTGGGTAATGGCGTCATCCCCACCACCCGGGGTCGTCATGTAGGGTGTGTGTTCGTATCCGCTGTTCAACTGCAGTCCCGCGGGGGGGTCATTGCATGAGCTGCTGACGACGGCGATTGGGTCCCTCTGTCTATGTTCTGGGAGGTGTGACCCTGGGGTGAGCTAGGTATAGATAGGCCACTCACCCAAGCCGGGGTAACGCCTGGGAAGTCAGAGCCCGAGGTCGGAGACGGTTGCAATGGTGGAGGATTTTTTTTCGCTATGGAGCACCCTTTCTCCATTATAAACAACAAGCGCCGAAAAGTTTTAGTAACAGAAGTAGCACCGCCAACAGCTGGTTGTTACTTAGTGATTACCCGTACAGAGGAAGGACAATCATTCGAGAAGGTGAACCCTTTTATCATCCAGAAGGGCATTGACTCAATTGCTGGTCCGGTTCTTTCCTGCACTCGGCTTCGTAATGGTTCGTTGTTAGTGCAAAGCAAATCCGAGGCACAAAGTAAGTCCCTGTTGAGCGCCACGCTTCTCCACGGTTATCCTATCCGTGTTGAGAAGCACCGCACCTTGAATTCTTGTCGAGGCGTTGTCACCACGCATAGCCTCGATGGCATATCGGACGAGGACCTGGTCGAATATCTTGCAGACCAGAAGGTGACAGCGGTTCATCGAGTGCAGGCCAAACGCGACGGCGTATTGGTACCCACTCGTACCCTGTTTCTAACATTTGATGGCGTCGATCTGCCCACGAGCATCTCCGCAGGGTACGAACGTATTTCTGTGAGGCCTTATATTCCTAGACCTCTGCGTTGTTTTAAGTGCCAACGTTTTGGGCATACACAAGTCTGATGTAAGAGTGCCATTAACATCTGTGCAACATGTAGCCAGCCCTCACACGAAGGTGCCTGTTCAACAGCCCCCGTCTGCGTTAATTGTAAAGGGTCACATTCTGCTTCATTTGGCGACTGTCCGCGGTATTTGGACGAGAAGGCGATCCAGGAGATCCGGGTAAAGGAGAAACTCTCCTTCGCCGAAGCCCGGAGGCGTTTCCATGCGCGCCAACCTTCACTCCTGCGATCTGGCACATTTAGTTCTGTTGTTGCCTCGCCAGTACCACGAGTAGATGCCGAAACTCAGACCTGGTCCATGACTGGATTAACCGCCACTACCATCCGGCCGTCCATTAAAGCTACTGTTACCAAGCCCTATAAACCTGGTCCAAAGTCAATGAAGTCGCAAGCCGCTGAAAAGAAGCCCAAGTAGAAACTACGTAGGGAAGATTTTTTGAAAGACCCTCCGCGTGCGCGCGGTAAGAAAAGTTCACCTTCTCCTCCTCGGAGGTCGCTGTCCCAGGAAGGTCCTGGGACAAGCCGCGCTCAGCGGCACCCCTCACCCATCGCCACCCAGAACCGATTTACGGCGCTTGAATCGGTTTCTGGCACTGAGCGAGTGGGCCCTCCCTCCGAGGAAGCTATGGAGTCTGACCAACTCCATACAAAAAGCCCGAGCCCAAAGGTTAAACAAAAGGTAATTTAAGCCGCCCTTCTAAATAGACAGTTTATCCCCTTTTTCTTAATGGCTATCCTGACCTGGAATGTACGTGGTGTACGATCGCATAGGGCGGAACTGCAACTTTTATTGCGTTCCCATTCGCCTATGGTCGTATGTTTGCAGGAGACAAAGCTTCGCCCTCACGATCCTTTTGATCTCCGAGGTTATACTCCGGTTCGCTACGACCTTGAGCCGGAGGAGGGTACTCCTGCTCATGGAGGTGTCATGTTGTTAGTGCGTAACGACGTTCATTTTAAACCTGTCACACTTATATCCGACTTGCAAGCTGTTGCCGTTCGCCTTCACTTACCCGGCTTTTTGTTTTCTGTTTGCTCTGTATATTCACCTCCATCGTCTCCCCTCGCTCCCGCGGACATTCGAGCTCTCCTGTCCGCTCTCCCAACACCATTTCTTCTGTTGGGAGATTTTAATGCCCATCACCCACTGTGGGGTTCGCCAAGGGCTTGTGCGAGGGGAACTCTTCTTTCCGACATTCTTTATCAGTTCAATCTTTCCATTCTCAATACAGGTGCACCTACTTTTATTTCTGATTCTTCTGGTACATTCTCTCACCTGGACCTTGCTATTTGCTCACTCCAGCTTGCTCGTCGTCTTCAGTGGAACGTCGTCGCTGACACCTACTCCAGCGACCATTATCCCTGCATCGTTTCTCTTCTGTCACACCACGTACAGCATTCCAGAGTACCTACCTGGATATTCACAAAAGCCGACTGGAGCTTGTATTCCAGCCTCGTGCAGTTTTACGATCAGCCCTTCGCCGACATTAACCAACTAGTGCAGCACCTTACGTCTACGATTTTCTCTGCCGCTGAACGCGCAATTCCCCGTTCATCCTCTCAACCTCGGCGGCCACCTGTTCCGTGGTGGAACGAGGATTGTCGGGACGCCGTTCGTGCCCGTAGGACTGCACTTAGGGTGTTTCGGCGACGCCCTACACTTGATAATTTGGTGACTTTTAAACAATCGCGCGCCAGGGCTCGTCGCATTATTCAGGATAGCAAGAAGGCGTCGTGGACTCGTTTTGTCGAGTCTTTTAATCGCTTTACGCCGTCATCTGTTTGGGATAAACTTCGTCGCTTCTCAGGTAAAGTGTCGCATTGTACTGTTTCTGGCCTTCAGGTTTCCAATGCCACTATAGTGGATCCGGCTGCCATCGCTAACACTCTGTGTGCTGCATTTGAGACGGTATCCAGTTCAGACCATTATTCCGCCGGCTTTCGCTCTATCAAAGCCCGGCTGGATTCCGACACCATTAATTTTCGGTCTGCTGATATTGAGTGTTATAATGAACTTTTCACATTGCGGGAGCTGGAGCACGCTCTTCATTGCTCTCGGCACTCCGCTCCTGGGCCGGACGGCATTCATGTACTGATGTTAAAGCACCTTTCAGCCGACAGTAAACGCTTTCTCTTATTAGTCGTCCTCCGTGGACTAGTGGTACCGTGCTAGCCTCTAGTTCCCAAGGTCGCGGGTTCAAACCCGGCGGAGGGCGATGGATTTTTTCGGGCGTAAAAATCGTTAGCACGGCTTCCTTCGGAAGGGAAGTAAAGCCGGTGGTCCCGTGTCGTAGATTTACGGCACGTAAAAGAACCTCAAGCCTGATAAAGAGGCCTCTGAGCAAAATTACAGGTGTTTCACGCCCAATATAGAATGGGACGCTAAGAACCATAGTAGTTAAAGAGCGTCCATAAATAAAACTCAATTTCAATTTCGCTTTCTCTTACAGGTCTATAACCGTATTTGGCAAGACGGCATTTTTCCTTCGTTTGGCGCGAAGCCACCATTGTCCCTATTCTTAAGCCTGGGAAGGATCGCCAACTACCTTCCAGCTACCGCCCTATCTCCCTCACCAGTTGCATTTGCAAGGTGATGGAGCGCATGATCAACGGGCGCTTGACATGGTGGCTTGAGTCTCAGAAACTTCTAGCGAACGCTCAGTGCGGATTTCGTCGCTATCGCTCTACCGTCGACCATCTGGTGTCCTTGTCGACGCATATTATGAATGGATTTCTGAGAAAGTGTCAAACCGTGGCTGTATTTTTTGACCTGGAGAAAGCTTATGACACTTGTTGGAGGGGCGGCATTTTACGTACACTTCACGCATGGAATATCCGCGGTCGTCTTCCCATATTTCTTCGGGAGTTTATGACGGACCGCGTCTTTCGTGTACGTGGGCTCGGTTTTATCTAGTCGTTTTATTCAAGAGAACAGAGTACCGCAGGGTTCTACTCAGTGTCACACTTTTTGCGATTGCTATCAACCCCATTGTTGATTGTATTCCACCTGGCATTTCATCGTCCCTTTTTGTTGATGATTTTGCCATTTATTGCAGTTCACGGCGGACCTGTCTACTCGAACGCCGTCTCCAGAGCTGTATCGACCGTCTCTACGCCTGGAGTAACGCCAACGGCTTTAATTTCTCCGCCGAGAAATCCGTCTGCATCAACTTCTGGCGCCGGAAGTATTTCCCTCCGCCCTCTCTCCATTTAGGGCCAGGGATGCTTCCGTTTGCAGACGAGGCGAAATTTTTGGGGTTGATCTTTGATAGAAAGTTGTGTTGGACCTCGCACATTTCTTTTTTAAAAGCAAAGTGTGACCGCTCTCTTAATCTTTTACGTGTTTTAAGTGGCACATCCTGGGGAGCTGATCGGACCGTCCTTCTGCGTCTATATCGCTCTTTGGTCCGATCCAAACTTGATTACGGGTGTATTGTCTTTTCATCGGCACGTCCATCTGTGTTACGTCGCTTGGATCCCATTCATCATCGTGGTATTAGAGTCGCTACAGGGGCCTTTCCAACTAGCCCCGTGCCCAGTCTTTACGCTGAAGCTGCAGAGCCTCCGCTGTCCTCCAGGCGTGAGATGCTCTTGTGCAGCTATGCCTGTCGACTCTCCAGCTTGCCTGACCACCCGTCTTTCGCGGCTTTTTTCGAGGATTCACTTGACCGGCAATATTTAGTTAGTTCCTCTGCATTGCTCCCTCCAGGGGTTCGATTTCGACTGCTACTTCGGCATTTGGACGTTACGCCAGCGCCGGCCCTTCCAAGGGGGGAAACGCGTTTTCCTCCATTGTCGCGCGCTGAGGCCCTCTGTCACCTTGGGTTATCTTCAATGCCGAAGTATGAGACCCCTTCTTCAGTCTTTAGATCAGCGTTTTTAGAACTTCAGTCGCAATTCGGGGACTTGCCTTTTATCTTTACTGGTGGATCTAAGACTGATGCTGGAGTAGGATGTGCCTTTTTGTGGTGGAAATAGTTTTACCTTTCGTTTACCAGAGCAATGTTCGATTTTTACCGCCGAACTTTTTAGCATTTATCAGTCTCTTTTATATATTCAGCGGCACGACTTCCGGCACTGTTTTATTTGTTCCGACTCCCTGAGTGCTCTTCAAAGTATTAACTCGCTGTACAGTTACCACCCGCTCGTACAGCGCATTCATGACCTGCTCCACTCGCTTGGTGTCTCTGGCATCAACGTCTCCTTCATGTGGATTCCAGGTCATGTGGGCATCTCACGTAATGAGTCTGCCGATGTCGCTGCCAAGTCGGCGATTTTATCACCCAGACGTTTTACCTCTGTTGTTCCCTCGTCAGATTTGTTTATTGTTTCACGTCGCCGCATCCTCTCGCTTTGGAGCGATGAGTGGACGGCCCTCCGGGGGAACAAGTTGCGGGAGGTTAAACCTCTCCCGTTTGTCTGGGCTACCTCTTCCCGTGCTTCTCGTCGGGAAGAGGTAATTTTAACACGCCTTCGTATCGGACATTGCATTTTTAGTCATAAGTATTTGCTGAGTGGTGACCCCGCACCACTCTGTGGGCAGTGTGATGCGCCCTTAACGGTGCGTCACATTTTAGCAGTGTCAAGTTTTAGCTCCTTTGCGCGTCCGTGTTGGTCTGCCTGTTGGCCTAGCCAACGTTCTGGCAGACGACGCGCGTGCTGTAGAGTGTCTTTTACGTTTTATCAATGACATTGGATTTACCAGACGCATTTGATGCGCTGAGCGTCTTTTGACTATGTAATTTTCTCTTGTTTTTTAATGGGGCATCTCCTCCCCAATGGACATTGGCGCTCGTGTCCCTGACATTCTACAGTTCTTGACACGTTGTTTTCACTCTTTTATTGCCAATGGTTTTAGTGTGTTCGTTTTTGGTATTTGGTGTTTGGTTTTTTTTACCTTTTGGACTCGTGGGCTTGTGTCCCGTTTTTAATTATGCGGTTTTTTATAGGACTTTTATTGTTTGACAGTACATTTTATACTTTGTAAGGGCGCTGATGACCTTAGCTGTTTAGCGCCCTTAAACCGCATCTCATCATCATCCTCTGTTGCTTGATGGAAATCACCAACACGAATCTCCTTTCTGTTGGGGCAAACCGTTGACCTTTCGTACGCCTGAAGTACGAGGGCTATTTTTTTTTCAACCTCCGATGGGTTATAATTAAAGGACAAGAGTACATAGCCAAATAAATTTATTAGCAAATGTTAGGTACAAATGTGTTTACTTTTCAACATAATTACCATTAAGGTTGAGGCATTTGTCATACCTGTGAACAAGCTTTTCGATCCCTTCTGCTCAGTATGTTGCCGCCAGTGAGTTAAGATAGGTACGACGTTGGTTTGAAGGACTTCATCATTCTCGAACTTCCTCCCTCCCAGCCACTTTTTCGGTCCAGGGAAGAGCTGAAAATCACTCGGCGCCAAATCAGGGCTGTATGGCGGGAGGTCGAAAACGTCCCATCGAAATTCTTGAATTTGTTGGGTGACACGAGCACTGTGAGGGCGGGCATTGTCATGAATCAAGACAACCCCAGACGTCAGCTTGCCTCTGCGTTTGTTCTGTATGGCTCTCCGCAGTCGTAATGTCTCGAAATAAACAGTTGCATTGATCGTAGACCGCTGTTCCAGCAACACACTTTCTTGGTCCCAAAAGACTGTAGCCATCATCTTCTTGTCATTGAAGGTTTGCTTAAACTTTTTGGGTTTGTTTGGTGAGTGCATGTGCACCCATTGACGAGATTGTTGTTTTATTTCAGGGGTTACATAATGAACCCAGGTCTCATCGCCAGTCACAATTTTCATTAACAAATCGCCACCTTGAGCCTCATAACGGGTGAGAAACGTCAACGCTGCTGCCATCCGGCGACTTTTGTGGTCCTCAGACATCTTCGGAACCCATCGAGTGCACAATTTCCTATAGTGCAGGTGCTGTGTTACGATCTTGTAAACAGATGATCTTGAAGGTGCAGGAAATTTCTCACTCAACACCCTTATGGTAAACCTTCGGTCGCTCCGAACTTCTTGGTCAATTTGCTGAACAATGTCATCTGTACCGACAGACTTGCGTCCTTGACCTAGTGAACATCGGTCCGGCTTCGTTAAAGTTCCTGCACCATTCAGCACAACACCATCACTCATACACTTCGGACCGTATACCCGATTCATTCGTCGGTGAATATCAGCTGCACTATTCCCTTCTGCTTGAAGGAACCGAATCACACTACGCAACTCACATCTGCGGGAGTGTCAATCGTAGCGGCCATGTTTCCGTGCCAAAAACTAGGCTCACAATGGCATGGTGAAATTGGCTGTGGCTGAGGGTAGAGTGGGGGACATGCGCAGTCGCCCTGCACGCACAAACAGTTTCCACCGCTCGTGTGTTTGCGCTCCTGCGCGATCGGAGGTTAAAAAAATAGATCTCGTATTTTCTCTTTGTCATAAAAGTGTTGTCGAAAGGGTGATGTTATGCACGCGTGCTAATTCGATCTGCTTCATTCCGCTTTCTACCTTCTTATCAGCTCAACTTTCTGTTCTATTGAAAACTGCTTCCTTTTCTTCGCCTTCACTATGTTGTCAAAGTTAACAGACAACTTTTTCGTCAATGATCAACAAAAATCCAGGACGCAAACTGTAACAAACAACTCTTTAACTACAAAAATACAAAACGCAAACTTTATCAACTGGATTTCTTAACAAAAATACGAGATAAACTTTAACAAACAACTCTATAACAACCAACAAAAATGCAAGACGCAAACTTTAACAATATTCGTGTGTTTAACAATGAAAATCACGTAAAACAAAGCCTTCAATTCAAACGAAATCGGAAACGGAAGTGCATTTGGGTTTAACCAATACTGTATCACTGCGCGAAAATATCAAGGTTGCCAACCTCAGAAAGTGGCTACGCATTTGTTGGTGCTCTTGATAGATTAGCTCAGAGAACAAAGAACTTGACGTGGCAGAAACAATTGTGAATATCAGTGTCAGCGTTAACTCCAAGCTTCCACTCGCTTACCGGGTTTGGTGGAGATCGGTCGAAGACAGACTGCACTGACTGGAGGGTGGTTTCTGACTTATAATATTTTCACTCCCACCAGGCGAGTCAAGGTCATTCGTCCCACACCCTGCATCTCACTTGGCCTATCCTACTCCACTGCCTTTTCCCCTCTCCCAGCGTAACAATTCACCCATCTGTAGTTAGTGCGATTACAATTTAAGTGCGTGCGTGAGTTTGTGTTTTACTTGTGCTTCGTGCATAATGACGTCAAATTTGAGTGGCATTAGACGAGAGTCTAAGGACATTGTGTATAAAGTGTATAACTTGTTTAAAGTCCTGGAAAACTGCCAAGTAAAGGTTTGTGATTTTTTTTAGAGATACACAAAAAGGTGAGATACCACTCGTAACTCCGTATCTTTGGACACTACCGTATCAGGACATGCTTAATTTCTGGAAGTGGAACGCTAGAAGCTTATCTTTTACGCTTCCGGTACTGACATTTCGTAAACATAATATACACGTAGCGGCTCCCTGTGAAACATGGCTGCGGTCGAGTATACATTTCACTCTTCCTTTTTGTCGAGTCGTGCGTTCTGATCGCGTGGATGGTTATGGTGGCGTTGCTATTTTAATACACCAGTTTCTGTCATATACGGAGTTAGCGTGCTCCTGCACTCCGCCACATATGCGATCTGCTAGGAGATTCTCTCGACACGCGAGAAGGAGCCGATATCGCCTGTTGCTTAATTCAATCTGCCGTCGTTTGTTTGAATCATCCTATTCCTACGCGTTGTCCTGCTCCTGGCACAGCTCCTGTGCTAGATTTATCCTTGTGTAGTAGTGGACAATTTTCTCTTTGGATTGGTCCATTTTGACCGATTCTTGGGATAGTGGCTATTTTCCTGTTTCGCTGCAATACCGATCCTCTTCTTCCCATTGTTTGATGCCGCCCCCCTTGCGTAAAAATCCTTAACATGAATTCCTTCTGAAGGGAATAAAGCTGGTGGTCCCGTGTTGTAGATTTGCGGCACCTAAAAGAACCTCAAACCTGATAAAGAGGCCTCTGAGTAAACTTCCCGGTCTTTCACGCCCAATATAGAATGGAACACTAAGGACCATAGTATTTAAGGAGCGTCCATAAATTAAAAAAAGAAAACTCGCCGCCTCCCTTGCCGCGTCATAATCTTTCTAATTTTAATTGGGATAATTTCCGTATCTTTCTTTTGGAACGTCCGGGTCTCTTATCCGGTTCTACAGAACTCCATAAATACGCTGAGTTTATTGATATACTTGATACGTATTTGGATACTTTTCATCCGTCTTATGTACCTCGCTCAGATAGGCGACGTTCCCCCGTTTGGTGGAACGTGCAGTATTCCTTTTATATAGCTCGTCGCAGAAGGGCTCTGGCGGCTTACCACATCGCCTTGTCATTGGATACTTATCTCCATTATGAGCAGGCGGTAGCGGTTGCAAGACGGTATCTCCGCTCTGCAAAAAACGGGTTGCCTGATTACGGAAGATTAGTGCCTTAACCCACGAAACTCCAATGAAGGAACTGTGGACTTTCTATCGCTCCTTTAGGGGTGATTTGCCTGAGCGCAGCCTCACGTGTTCTGTGGATTCCGAGATCCTCGCCCACTTTTTATATTTGTGTACGCCAGACTCTGCACCTCCTCCCCCACCGTTTATGCTTTCGCAGGTTTCAATACCTGCGGATCCTTTGTTGGTACCTTTCACCCAGACGGAGCTAGCTGTTGCCTTATCTGCTAACAAATCCACCTCCCCGGGTCCTAACCAGATATCCTATGCGATGCTCGGACAACTGGCACCTTCTTGGAAAGAGCAGCTTCTTTGTTATAATTACTTTTTGCGCACTGGTATTTTACCCAGTACCTAGAAACACTTCACGGTCCTACCAATTTTGTAACCCGGAAAATCTACTTCTCCGTCGAATTACCGAGCTATTGCGTTATCTCCTTGTCCCCGGAAAGTGTTTGAACGTGTTTTTGCCCATCGTCTGTATCACTGGTTGGAGCGACGTAATTTGTTCCCTAAATGTACAACGGCTTCTGCAGGGGCCGTTCTAATCTCGATAGCTCCCTATACTGGTGACTGACATTTACTTGTCCTTTTAGGAACATGTTGACCTCGATGCGATTTTTTTGGATATTGCCCGTGATTTTGACTCTGTCTCCCTATCTTTACTTTTTACTCGCATGGCCCATTTACGTGTACCGGCTCAGTTTTGTAATCCTTTTCTTCGGCTTTTTGGGGATCACCGTATTATTGTGCATTCTGGGAATACTGCGGTCGGTCCTCGGACTACCAATGAAGGCCTTCCTCAAGTGCTTGTCTTAGTCCGCTCTTATTCCTGATTTACATCTCTGAATTGGAGGAAGTGGTACTTCCCCATGCCCGTCTCCTGGTGTTCGTTGATGATATTGTCATACACGCCCAGTGGCACTGTAGCTAATCCTCATGATTCCTTGACCAACGCCGTAATAGCTTTGAAGGCCTCCCATGGCCTCACGGTGAGCATCGAGAAGGCCCTACTCTTCGTTCTTCTCGTACCCGACGACAGATTTGTCTTCCTCCAGTGCATTGTGGCTCACTCCAGGCGCGTGAGGTTACCACTTTCCATTTCCTGGGATTAACATTTGATCGCCGCGTTAACTGGATGGCGCATATTTCCCGCCTATGTCAAAGGCTGGAGAGTAAGTTTCACTTCTTTCGTGCATTGTTGTGGAAGAAGTGGAGCTCTTACACTTGTATAAGGCCGTCGTGTATGTCTTCCTCCGTGGTGTAGTGATTACCATGATAGCCTCTAGTTCCCGAGGTCGCGGGTTCAAACAGGGTGAAGGGCGATGGATTTTTTCGGGCATAAAAATCCTTAGCATGGCTTCCTTCGGAAGTGAAGTAAATCCGGTGGTCCCGTGTCGTAGATTTACGGCACGTAAAAGAACCTCAAGCCTGATAAATAGGCCTCTGAGCAAAATTTCTTTTACGCCCAATATAGAATGGGAGGCTAAGGACCATAGTGGTTAAAGAGCGTCCATAAATAAAAATCAGATTAATTTTAATTTAATTTGCCATCGTGCAGGGGATGACTACTTATGGTGTTTTTCTATGGGATGCCAGTGGTTAATGATACTTTATTGCAATTGCAAATTTGCCTCAATCGTTTTTACCGACTTGTGGTGGGGTACGCCCATTCTATACCTATAGTGGTAATGCACAGGGAATTAGGTCTCACTCCCTTTGTTATATCTGGCCCCTGTAGTAGCTTTACGCTATCTTCTTGCTCGTTGGGAATGCCCCACCTTTCCTTTATTTCCCTAGTTACAATTGTTACTGAAACGTCCGGAGGGGAGGTTACGCACGGAAGCTCTGACCTTGCTCATCTTGAGAGCCTAGTCTTTCGTTTCTAGGCACGCCCAGTATTTATTTCATGGCGTGACGTATTCTTGCTATGCCTTTTCATATGCTACGGGCCTCCATACCATTTCATATGTTAAGGCCTGTATACGTGTTCTTGATTATCCTGTAGCCTTTCGGGCACGATTAATATTCCTGCTACAATTCCCACCATAGGCAACGGTCGCCTGACTTTTTTTACTGATGGTTCTCGGCAGGTAGACCCACCATGGCTGGGCTCTGCCTTTTTCTCACCTGAGTTGGATGTCCATCATGTTTTTCGCCTTCCGGATTTTTGCTCGAATTATTTTGCGGAGGTATTTTCTATATATAAGGTGTTAGAATTTCTTCAGGATACAACTTTCACAACGGTGATTGTTTACACTGACTCCTTGAGTGTCTTACAAATGCTAGTCAACTCACACTTTTATCACATACCAGCTGGTATGTACAGGCACTTAAATCGCTTCCCCTTGCTTTGGGTACTCGGAATGTGCTCTTTGTGTGGATTCTGAGTCATTTAGGAATCTTCTGCAATGAAACTGCTGATCTCTTAGCTAAATCTGCTTGCACGCTCTGTGACATTTTTCTGGTTGCTGTACCACCGCGAGAATTGTTATGTGCTGGTCGAGATTTTCTTCTCTCCAACTGGCTCCAGGAGTGGGAGGACTTTACTCATGCGGAATATGTCTTTTGTCCCTTGTCTTCCACCACCACTACCCCTAAGTCGCCCCTGGTCTGCTTCTTTGTGCTTTCCCAGATTTCTGAGATGCATGTGGGACATTGTTACACCCTGGTATAACTTGTTCTGCTATTGTTCCGGGTCGACATCTTATTGCTCCTGTGGTCAGGAGGCCACTTTGACCATCTCATATTCAATTGCAAGAGGGTGCTGCACAGTGTTGGGAGGTTTCACACTGATTTATGTTACATTCAGTTGGGTTTTCCTGTGTCAATGAGTTACCTGTTATCATTAAACGATAAGCGGATCCTCCAGGCACTTTTTCATCACCTAGAACATTGCAGTTATCAGTTTTAACTTTTCTTTTGTTTTCTGTACTAGCCTTATGTCTGCCTGTGTCCATGGCTGCTTTTGTGTGCATGGGTGGATATTCTCTGCCGGCATGCATCCTGTTCCTTTCCCTCTTCTCTTTCATGCTATTGTTTTGTTTGTTTATTTCTCTCCATTTTGTTCCACATTTCCTTTCCTTGTGATGTTGTGTAACCTTCATCCATTGTCTATTTGTGAGAAGTTGATTATTAGTGAATGAGTGGTTTTTAGCTATGGTTTTATATTTCTTCTTGTCATATTTCACATTTGTTGCAGCGTAATTGTGGCCATATAGCCTTTGATAGTGCTCTGGCCAAGCAAACAGAAAAGAAAGAAAGGAAAAAAAAAAACTCCAAGCTTTGGCTTTCTCTGCTTTCTCAGTGACTGAAACCTTAGAATGGCACCGTTTGTAAGGGTAATTGGCAGATACTGCACAGTTCGTTTCCTACAACAGTTTGAAATTGAAGCAAAAATGTACTAATACACAATATATAATGTTATTTTTGTCCAAGAATAGATGAAATAATACTATCAAAGAAAACGTATTTAATAAAAATTGTGTACGTAATTTTGAGATGTTCATAATTAACACATACGTAAATGAAAGTTCTTTGCATTATATTGTATGGGATTTAAGCGGGGGACTTAAAATCTATATGTAAAAATGAAATATATACTATATTGAGGTATACTATTTTGAGATTTCACTATAGTTGAGTCAAAGATGCTATATGCAATAGAAATTTGGGGAGTGGCAAAGGGGTGGCTTAAGATTAATTTAGTCCATAGAATGTTTTGTATAGAAGTTCTGGGTCTACCCAAGAGCTCACCAAAGGGTGTGTCACTGGCAGAGTTAGGAAGGGTAGGGAGAAAAGAAATCAAAAGTGGAGAGAATTTTGAAGTATTAGTACAGAAGTTTAAATTTGGATGACAATAATACAATACAAGAATGCATACTTGACTTTGTACAAAACAGTTAAAATAATTTGGGGGAGGGAGAAGTACATAGACATATGCGATCAATTTGGAAGAATAGGTCTTGCTTGGATGCTCACAGGAGTAATATGTTTAACAAGGATAGGAAATAATTGCTTGGGGAGATGTATTATGTGTGACAAATTGGGTAGTATTTTCCATTGACTAGTAGAATATGAAAAGGTTAAAAGATGGAGAGACATTATATGGAACAAAAAATGAGATAAGTTAAACAAAGAAATAATAGCAGTTAAAATGCTGGTAAGCCCAAAGGCAGAAACAATTAAAATGGTGGGGACATTTTTAGGAAATGTAAGAGATAAGTGGACAAGGCGTCTAAGAAAGGAGCAACAGAATGATTTCAGCCTGGAAAGTGGAAAGGTGGTGTAAGAGCTTTATCTCAAACATGCAACCTAGGGGTTAAAGTATGGGAGAGCTAGTTTATAGACGCACTAGATTTCTAAAATTTTTTAGATGTAGGTTATAATTGTAATATTGTATCAAAGAAAGATGGAAATAAATGTAAATCTATGAGAGTGTGTGCTCTTAAATATTTCCTAATGTTATCCTTCAAGTTGTCTGTATGAAATGTTGTGTATACGTGTTCTATACTTCAGTGGTATGCGGTAATATTTTTCAGGGAGGACCAGCAGTAATAGAACTGTCACGACACTATTTAACAAATCTACAGAGGAGAAAAGTATAAAAAGTACATAATTATAGGCCACACCACGGATTTTGACATGTGAAAATTTTAATGGAAAGCTACGATGCGAGTCACTTACCTTATAGATGTAGATGTATTTTCTATGATGCAATCTTTTACAAAATAATGTTGCTCAATTGTTTGCACGTGTTGGCAAGCTTTTCCCCATTCCACAGGACCAATTTCATCAAATCTTTGACGGCACAGTTTTTCCACATTTTTCATCTTGAAGGTTGTGTTTCTACTTGCTACCCACTGTTTTACATCTCCCCAGATTAATTCAATAGGACTTAAATCTGGGTGGTGGGATGGGAGTCTTGAGTGTACTGTGTCCAAGCTCTGCCAATATCTGATCTATTACATACAATTTTTTGCTGGGTTTATGCAACTTGACCAAATCGTAAAGTTTTACCTTTGAAAATGACTCTTCAAACCAAATACTGTTTTTTACTAGCCAGGCTTTCATATCAGTTTTTAAGGAGTTGGATGTTAGTGGTTTATGTACTTGAGCATTGTGACAACTATCATTGTCAACTATTTGGACAGAATTTTGAGGAAGATTAGGAATTAGCATGATTTTCAGCCACTTAATGTAATTTTCTGTGTTCACTTCATGGTGGAACTTCCAGACCTTTGCTCTGACTTATACATAAGAAGAGCATATGGTGTTCACCAGTGTGAACAATGATTAGTCTTTCTCCCTTGGATATGGGTATTAATAAACAAGCATTACTCTCATCAGTCCAGCTTTTAGGAATTGTTTGGCTATTGTGTATATAGGTCTCGTCTTCATACACAATAGGTCTGCCTTTGTTCCTACACTGCTGAAAAGATAGCAGATAATTTTCTCACTATGAGCGTATATCCTGCATTTCAATAAGTACTTTTCTGTTACTTCTGTTTTTCTTCCACTTGAATCCCAAATCTTGAAATATTCTCCTAAGGCTCGTGCAACTTCCTTCATATTCAATTAGTTCCTTTAACCTTATCAGCAGTCTTCCAATTATAGGTACAGTAGTTTATGCAACCCTAACTTGTAACTTCTGTATTTTCTTGAAATAACCAGATGAACAAACTTCTTCATAATTGTTTGCTTCTTGTTCCATAAACTAGTAAACGTTCGATACTATTTCGTGGGTCTGGCTGTGGAAGGTTTTTCTTTTCAATTTCAAAATAATAGGAGATATTAAACACACTAAAGCTGGACACAACTTGCGTGTAACAATTTTAGTAAAGACTGTATTGTCAGACTGCTCAAAGAGTGTAATGTAGTAAACATTCCAATGTTGGTTTCGTCTAGTCAGCACCACAAGTTACTTGCAAGGGAGGTATTGAAACATTAGGGGGCTGGCTGGCTCACTGGTCTAGCCCTCAAGGACATATGCCAATATCCCTGGCAAGACCTGTATAGGTAATACGTATTGGAATGAAAATAAAGCTTACCTGCTTCATTTTCATCTGTAAATCAACGGAATTTTCCTCGCTTCTTTTTGGGCAAATCTTTCTATGAAATGGTCATAAATATATCTTTGACTTTGAATTTTGTGCAATAAAGCCTTTTTGATTGATAACAATGAAAGTTGGGAAAGTCTGTCCGCACCGAGTGTGTTTAGGAGTTTTAAATAGGAAAATATATGTTCTACTGTAGATGTGTTCCTTGTAATTGTAGTTATGAGGCAGCATAATTTATAAACTTCTGGAAACTACTACTCCTAACTCGGTGTCTTTCAAAAATTTTGCAATCTCAGTCACTGTCCTGCCTGAAAGGTCTGACAACCTATAAACGGCCACTGATTCACTTCTGAAATGTTTAAAATGAAACAAACTTTTTATAGGCTGATTTAAGAGATGTATACAAAATTTCGGGAAATCTAGTTTCGAAAGATACAAGCCTTTTTGAATCAAGTAGCTCAATAAATTTTAGTTCTTCTAAATCATGAAATTGGTTTTCCATTTGGTAACTATTATGTCAATTATCTCCTCGTAAAGATCCAAATATTTCATTCTGGGATTGCCCAGTTTACCTTCCCGACGTCGCTTTCTAGCTTCATTCTCATTCGTGTTACTTTTTTTTAGTGTTACATAAATATTATTAAAGTTATTTCAAGATTTCTGAATGAAAGAAATGATCTCTTTCACTTTCACAATGCAATAATTTACACCAAAAGTCTTTGTCTGTAGAATATTGAATAATGTTTCAGTAAGAGCGAAAATACGACTGAAAATTTTCAACAGAAAAAAGAAGGTGAAATCCTTCAATGATGTTAAATATCTTCTGGCACAAATAAAAGTGTTACTATCCCAGGAGTCTGGGTCATCAACAATATGCTCAAAAAATGAGATCAGTTCTGTCTTATTTTCATGCACCATGTTCAGAATTTTAGAGTTGTAATTCCAAAATGTAACTGACACTAATGGAAACCTCTTCTTGACTTCCAATGCATTCAGTGCATTTACACGCTTTATTGAATGAGAAAAAATTAATGAAAACTACTCAATGTCTTGAAAAATATTTTACATCCCTTTATGAATTGCGATAAAACTAGCTTGTAATAGTAGGATTGTATATAGGTAGAACTTAACGTATTGTATTATATAATGTAACCTCTTTTGCACTTAGAATTTTCTTGGCAATGTCATGAATTGATGTAATTTTAATCGACAGATAAATAAATGAAAAGGTTAAGTCTATAAACATAACAGTGGACGAATAGCGCATTGGGAAATCTTTTCTTCACTAGCGCCTGTAACCCATTTAAATGAACATAAAATGTTGCAGCCCCATCATATCCTTGAGCTACGAGCTTGTTCTCAGACTCACACTTAGTCTGTAAAGATTTTATATACATGCAGCTGCAGAGCGATTATTGCTGACTTCTGTAAAGCCTAAAAATCTCTCCTGAATTTCACATTCATTTACATAATGAATGGCATTGGAAAGCCAAGATAATTTTGCAACATCCCTCGTTTCGTCCAGCATTAAAGCAACAAAAGGTGCACATTTTACTTCTTTCCTTATTTCCTTATTATGTGTAGCATTATGCCACTAATACTTTAAATAATATAATTTTTAATTTGATTGGACGTTCCTTTGAAAACTTTAGTGCTTTGTATGTGTGTGTCTAATTGGATGTCATACTTGGATAGCATGTGAAAGTACTCAATATAGTTTCCCCAATTAAGGGACTCGTCATGCTCATTATGAGCACTGAAAGGTAGCTCTTGCTTTCCCAGTAGGCAAGTTACATTGATTAATCATGTTATTATGTCTCTATTAGAGTCAACTTCGGCATTGTGTTTCAAAACATTCGACCTCATTGTTAACTTAGTTGAAAGTCTATCCTTGTTTTGCCAAAAGTTTTCAATTTTGTTATTGCAGATAAATGTGATTGCATCTTCTCACATTGAATTTTTGCTTTGTGAAAGTTACTGATATCAAAGAAACCTACACTATTACATACTCCTCTATCGGTTTCAAAATGAATGCAAGGCCAACAAAATCGTTTCTCAATTTATATGCAGTTAGCCATTTTGAAGAATTGTAATATTCAATTTTGAAATGACATACATAGTTTTTCATTTGTATAATCATAGAAACATTGAGTAGGCCTACCCTTTACTATAATGTCTTGCTTTTCCTGAAAACCCAAAGCTCTGAAGTACCGGTACTTAATAAATGATACAAAAGACAACATTGTGACTGTTGGCAGGCTTGACTGGCTGCACTGCCAGATGACGATTCAGCTGATGTGAGATGCAGAGGATTTGTATCCTGAACCGAATCCCTCTCTATGAATACTAAACAGCATAAAACACACAATATTGTTTTAATCCGTGAGACACTTCACAGGCACACTTTCAACACTTAACTTATACTACACAAAAACAATAAACGTAATAATATGTTCTTTCTAACCAGAATGGATACACAGAAGTTGTTTACCAGTGACCGCCCGAGCATGTGCTACCTTTCACATGGCACAAGGAACACATGTAGTGCAGTTAGTCCTAGGCGAGCTGATGAATTGTTGTTGATGGCAAGGGAGCGCTAGAGTGTTGGCCAAGGTACAGGCACTGAGCGAAGTAAAAAAGATTTATGTTATGTTTTTTAAAGTTAAAACATGAAATTTAATACAAGTTTATAAACTTGTATTAAAGCTGCTGATACTTAGGAGACTAGCCTAGTCCTACTAGTCTACTGACCGCACACCCCTGCTACACTTCTAATGTTTATTGTTTCTTAAATTGTTAACTTGCATTTTAACTGATTGCCCTAAGTCCATTTAAACCTTACATGACTCCTTTTTTATTTTATAGTTTTAAATTAATGTTCAATGCCCTTTCTTACTGTATATGGCACCACAGGCTGTGGACATTGCTGATACATGAAATGAAATGTAATTGGAACAGGAAATTTGAAAAGGAAATTTTCCAAGCCTAAGATTAGGATACCTTCCAAGCATTTGCCAGTTATGAGGACTCAGGAAAACATGGAAAAAAATCTGACAGGGAGGACAGTCCTTTTGGGATTTGAATGGCCAACCTCCTGTTCACGAGTCTGTACCTTAATGATCTGAGAGCCAATCATGTTGGTGCTCTGACTCTCCCCAGATACCCAATAAACAGCTAGCCATTTAAATACATGACATTTTAATTTTTTACATTA
The DNA here is from genome assembly GCA_030765065.1 of Deroplatys truncata. Classification (NCBI taxonomy): domain Eukaryota; kingdom Metazoa; phylum Arthropoda; class Insecta; order Mantodea; family Mantidae; genus Deroplatys; species Deroplatys truncata. The sequence goes on from CM060990.1 coordinate 377,735,035, forward strand.
TGGAAAAAACATTTATATATTTGTTGTTTATTAATGCAGGTATTCTAAGGAAATAAAAAGTGAATTAAAATAAATGCAGTGCGCACTGGCGATATGAAGTAAGTACAATTTTGATTTACAAATTGAAACATTTAAATATGTGTGTATTATATGTTTTTCATTCTAATTTACAAAACCAAAGAGATTGTAAGATTTCCTTCAAATGCTACTATGTACTTTGTCTTAACTCAGCACTGTAATTGCTCAAAGAAAACAAACAGACTTGTGGAAATGGATCTCATTACTCATGGAGACAACTATATGAAGAGCTCTTCCAAACTCGTAACATCAAACAGCTCATAGTGACATATAATGGAACAATTGATTTTATTGTGCAAAAAACAAATTCATATACAAATACATACTTACTTCCCCCTTCTTTTTGTGCCAGGAGTCTAGGATTTCTTTGTTATGAACACAAGTATTTTTGGAACTACATAGTTATGCATTTCAAGAGACTTTTTGCTGTGTTGATTTATGACTTCTTAATTGAGTTGTAGGAGCTTTCTGTAAGTTGTACAATAGTCACAAGGAGATTTGTCACTTACAGTGGCTATTTACATTTTTATATACCGGGTAAGTCTTCTCAGCCAGTGGATTGAGAAGTTATGCAGTCCTGGGCGTTGTACAGGCTATGCCGTAAACACTGTCCACTGCATCGTGTCATATCAATTTCGGCCAAAATTACTGCTTTGCACCGCTGTGCATGCAGTAACTTGCACACATAGCGCAACAGTGTGCGCATTGACCTTCAGTGGTGAAGGTCCCAGGTTTAAGTACTGCCACTTGAAGGTACTTTTTATGTCTAGTAAATTTAACGAGAACTGATAGTTTGGCATGGTTTTTAGTGTAATTATATGAATTTCATTAAAACACAAATTGTTACTTGTTAGAATATGCTTTAATGAACATCATAAATAAATGCATGTAACATTGAAATTATAACTTACAAATGTAAAACATCATTAAATAATGTTTTACTATTTAAAGCTATTCTTTCATACAAAAGTAAGCCAATAAATTGTTCTGAGAGTTTACAAAATGCAGTACGTACATACAAACTAGATAATGTTCAAGCCCATATTATGATCATTGTGAACCTTTCTAGTTCCCAAAGTAGTGCATTTAACAGTGACTATGACATCAAGTCCAGACCATCACACAGATAAACCTTTATAATTTACCCATTTCCTCCATGTGGTTGTAATAGGGTTCAAACTGGCCACCATACCGGCGAATGCAAGATCTCAGTCTAACCATCATCACCAGCCTAACCCGGCGCAACATGGCCGGTATGATGTCACGGCAAGCTAAAGGCATTCCCTGAGCTGTTGAGGGCCCATTGGCCGCTCCTGGTACACAATATCTTTAAGATAACCCCACAAGAAGAAATCTAATGGGGTTAGGTCTGGTGAGCATGCTGGCCGCCCTATTGGTCCATGCCATCCATTCCATCACTCAGGGTAGGTAGCATTGAGATAAGCCATTACATGATGGGCCAAATGAGCTGGTGCCCCATCATGTTGGTACCACATAGTCGGTTCTGCAATGGCACTCCAGCCTATAGAGTAGGCAGCTGGTGGTGTAAGAAGTGGATATAGCGATTCCCAGTGAGTTGGCCATCATAAAAATACAGGCCTGTTAGATGATCACCGAATATACCAGTCCAAACGTTGAAACCTCATTGGACCTGTAAGGCCACCTCTCACATTCAATGTGGTATTACAGTGCTCCAGTAATGCATGTTGTGGCAATTTACATGGCCTGTGTTGCGGAACCCTGCTTCATCTGTAAATGACACGGTTGCCAAAAAATGTGGATCTTGTTCAGTTTGTTATATGATCCACCTAGCAAATGCCACTCTCCATCCATGGTCTGGCAGCAGTAGCTCATGGTGTAGTTGAAGATAAGGGTGAAGCTTTGCATGATGTAGTATTCTCCACGCGGAAGATTGGCTAGTGTTGAAATGCCTGTGAATGTCCCTCGTACTACAATGTGGATGCTGAATGACATAGTTAAACGATCCATCATTACTTGGTCACAGACAGGGTGATCTCTTCGTGGATGTGGTATCTTGTGCACTGTTCCTGATTCCAGAAGGTGGTTCACAGCTCACAAAAACGTGTGATCTGTTGGAAGTGTTCTCTACGGAAACCTCTGATGGTATAGACAACGTGCCTCTGTTACATTTTGCTGTGTTTTCCCGTATACTAACAGCATGTCCGGATACTCCATTCGAAAAAATTGTTCCACAATGAGCACAAACGGCTGGAACTTCATATTTATAGGCAAATCCACTCTCTAGTGCATTTGGAAAGAAACGATTTGGTAGAACATTCTCAAAACATGAACAGAAATTAATAAAAAAACTCATGCGCTGGTGTGATTTGAACTTATGACCTTCACCGACTTTCCAGCATGTTAACCATTGTGCTACTAGAGCACGTTAACAACGAGCACCACCGTAGCCCTAATCAGTGGTGAATGCAGTGTCAGCACCTGCATTTCTAATAATCTGTAAAATATAGGGTTGCCTAGTTACAAATCCGCAGGATAAGAAGACTTGTGTGGTGCATGTATATATACACTGCCGTTTGTGAAAATTGCACCAAGAAGGAAACGCATGAATGCAATGAATTTAATACCACAGGTTAGCTACATGACAAGTAACAAATGATAAGCTTTTCAAATTTATACATGACGTTTGAGCCCTAATATTCAGTATTTGGTGTGGCCTCCATTCGCTGCAATAAGAGCTGCTATACACCGTGGCATTGAATCAAAAAGGTTCTGAATAAGTTCCTGAACGATTTTCCTCCACACAGTTTGTATTTGAGCCCACAAATCCGTGACACTGGTTACTGGAGCAGCATGATGCACCAGGTGCTGACCAACCATATCCCAGACATGTTCGATGGGCGACATGTAAAGTGAACGTGCAGGCCAGGGAAGCAATGGTACCCGTCGCTCTTCGAAGAAGGCTTGTACATTCCTCGCAATATGTGGCCAGGCATTGTCCTGTTGAAATGTGGCCTGTGGAGATGCCTGAAACAGGAGGAGTACCTCAGGCTCTACAACCACCGTTAGTTACCAATTGCTGTTCAAAGTGCCCTCAATTCGTAGGAGTCGAGATCGGTTGTTGTAACCGACGGTGCCCCAAACCATCACACCTGGTGTTTGTCCACTATGCCGCTCAACAATGCAGCCCTCCAGGTTGCGCTCCTCACAATGGTACCGCCGGACACGTATACACGTTGAAGCGGGACTCATCCGAAAAGACTACATCTTGCCACTCAGCACCCCAGTGACGGTGTTCACATGCCCATTGCAGTTGGAGGAGCTTGTGGTTTCTGGACAGTGGAAGTCGACATAATGGCATGCATGCAACCAGTCCAACATGCAGCAGACGGCGACGAACCGTTGATGCAGACAAGTTCACACCTGTTGCAGTGCTCCAGCATCAAGTCACTCTGTGGATGAAGCTGTACAGTCCATTATGGCCATGCAGACAAGATGATGGTCATCTTGTGCTGTGGCCATGTTCCATGGTCCAGTACCCACTCTTCGCTGTGTATGACCTTTATCTATCCACTGCTTCCACACATGCATCTCTGTCGTAGTTGCATGCTCTGTACGAGCCGAAATGTCACGGTATGACAAATCCGCTTCCCGGAGACCGATCATTCTGCCCCGTTCGAACTCACTCATATGCCGATATGGCTCCCTTTGATGTTGATGAGGCATACTGGCTCTCACTTCATTGTTTCCACCTTGTTTGACAGCTCTGCACTGACTACACTGGGCACAACACTGACCTTGTTGGACCGGCACGAGAGGGCTCTGCTCGGCCTACGTTTACCCCATCTGTCTGCAAACCTAATTATTAATTGCTTGCACAATCTTCTACACTTCCATCAAGTTTGGAGTTACTCGGGAAATTCTTTCTTGTTGCAATTTTCAAAAACGGCAGTGTATAAGGAATAATGAACACATCCATGCTTACATGAATGAATGAATATATTTGTACAACTTCTTTTTCATAGCTTTTACGATTTTTTCATTTGTCTAACATAAACTATGTACAAATTAAATTAACCTTGTTGCTACCTCGGCTTGCATGACACCCAGGCCATTTGCCCTGCCTGGTAGCTCATGTTGTCCCTTCCCCTTTATCTTAATTATCCTCCTCCTTTCCTCGGTTCTTCTTTTATGTACTCCTTACTTTCATCGCCCATTTTTCTTTTGCTTTCTGTAAACACTCACCCATACTTCTAATCTTCCTTTCTTCTTCGCCGTTAACATTTTTATAGCTACAATTTTCCCCTCTTATTTTTCCCCATTATTCCTCCCAAACTTTTTTTCTCCGTAACGCTAACTCCTTACACTCCATCATGTAATGTGTTATACTTTCTTTCTAATTGCACATTTCACATATTCCTTTATCTCTACCTCTTATTCCTCTTAGAAATGTTGTTCCTATTCTCGTCTAAGCTATCCCATCTTTTTCTTGTCTGTTACAGTAATCTACATATGGTTCTTGTACCCAGTTTGTTTTTATTTGTTTATAAAATTATAATGATTTCTTGTTTTTTCTAAATTTCTCCATATCTCCTGCCTTCCTATGTCTTCTATTCTGCTTTTAACCAGTCTACATCACTTTAATTCCTTTCTTCTAGCTTCCATGTGTCTCCTATTCCTATTCTCCCCATAATTCTTCCTATCCCTGCCCACCAACTGTTAATGCTCTCTAAGCTTTTTTGCTGCTTCATGCATAACTTAAAGATTTCTCCCTCTTCTTTAACCAAACATCTGTACTAGAATTTTATTATCCTTTCCATTATTATTGCTTTCCTTCTTGTTTTTCCTAGTTCTGCTAAAGCTACTTCTCTTGCCGCTGATCTTGGTAACCCTAATAGTTCTTTATAGAACATTCTGTACATATGATCTACCTTTTTGCTTACATCTGTGCCACCCTCCCCCAGATCTCTACTGCATAAAGCATTCTTGATTCCACTAGAGCCTTGTACATTCTTTCCAGCCACTTGGTTGTCATTTCTAGCTTGTATTTACATACTCTTATTCCTGTCATTGCAACCCTCACTTTAGCTCCTATTTTCCTACTATGTGCCTCCGATTCTGCATTGTTATTCAGCCTCACTCCTAAATATTCAAATTCTTTGACCATTTCTAATCCTTTCCCGTTTAGTACCCACTTTTCTTCTTTTCTCAGTTTAGTTCCCTTTTAGAAAACCATAACTTTTGACTTGTTTATATTTATCCTGATTCCCCATTCTTCACAGAATTGAACTTCATCTATTGACCTTTGTAACCTGACTACTGTTATAGATCCTACCATTAGGCCATCGGCATATAATCCAGGAATATCTTTATTTGCTATTACCGGGCAGTGCTGATTTCCTTTTGGGATTTTGTCTATTATATCGTCTATGAATAAATTAAATAAAATGAGACTCAATTTACATCCTTGTCCCAATTCTGTTTTTTGTTCTGTCATCTCTGTGATTGTTTTTTTTTCCATCTTACACAAAACTTTACCCCTTTATAGATTTTTTCTACTATCTTTATGTAGTTTTCATTCACCCCTTTTCTCCTTAATTTCCATACTAGAGATTTTCTGTTTTATCATATCAAATGCTTTCTCAAAATCTGCAAAGAACATGTATTCCCTTCCTTTATTCTTACTGAGGTATTTGTTTATTATTGTCTTTATTATGAACACATTATCTATTGTTTGTTTCCCTTTTCTGAAAACTGCTTGAAATTCTGACACCTTTTCTTGTTCCGCCCAATTTTTCAACCTTTCTGCTAATATTCCTGTGTATATTTTTCCTAAAAGAGGTAAACTTATTCTCCTGTAATTTTCCGATTTATTTGACCCTTTCCCTTATATATAGACACTATCATGCTTATTTTCCAACTTTCTGGGATGTCAGCATTTTCTTTTATTTTGTTTAATGCCTTCGCCATCACTTTTGAGCCCTTTCTTGTTTCACCATATACTTTCCAAAATTCTGCTGATATTCTGTCATATCCTACTGCCTTTTCTTTTTTTATACCCTTTAGTTGCTGGTAGACCTCTTGCATTGTGAATTACCTGTCTAGTTTGTCATTTGTTATTTCTATTGTTCTTGTCCCTCTTATTTCTAATTTAGTCTTTTTTTCCTCCCCAATCAGTTCTCTGAAATATCTCTGCAATTTATTTGGTGTGATCTCATTTTTTGCCTCCCCCTTTCTTGTTTACCCTTCTTACTACTTGCCATATTTTTTTACTGTCCTTTCCCTCTATAGCTTCTTTTATCTTTTTCCCTGTATTTTCCTGCCATTTTTTTCTCTTCATCTCTAGTAGATATTTATATTTCCATTTCCTAGCCAACAGATTTTTCCTATCCACTTCTTCCATTCTCCTCCATCTAATCACATCTTTAAACATTTCTTTTTTTCTCTGCTCTACACTCTCTATCAAACCACCTTTACTTTCCTGTTTTCTACTCTGTCTTGTTTCCATTCCTTTCCCTGCTTTTGTTACTAGTAATTCCAGTAGGTCTAATGCTTTTCCTGAATTTTTTTCCCTAATATTTACCATTATTCCTCTTTCTATAATTTGTCCTAGCTTTGAATTTATGTCCTGTATAAAATCCTCTCCTTGTTCCTTCCTCCATTTGAATGTCTTTATTTTCCTTGTCTGCATTTTTATCCCTCTTTCTACCTGCTCCATGTTTGCTTGCAGATTTATGTCTGTTATTAGTGGAAAATGTCCACTACTTGGACATAAGTTTTGGACCTTAAATTGTTTACCACGTATTTGATATTACTTGACCATAATACGTAGTCAATTACACTTTGGCCATTTATATTTATAAAGGTATATTCCCCATGTTCATCTTCTCCATATTTCCGGTTTAGAATATCAAGTGCACTTAGTTCAGAAAAGTCGATAAATTTTTCACTTCCCCTATTCACAACTTCATCTTTACTGTGTCTAAGATTCACGCTTTAGTAATGAATCATCATTAGCACAGCCATCCATTAAATTGAAAGCAGCAGCAGCAAGCCGTCCTGATAATCTCCCATTTTTTGCTAGCATTTCTGCCATTCTTCCCACATAACTATAATCCTTGATTTGTATAACCATGTTTCTACCACTGCCAGATAGTCTAACTTCTACAGTAAAAGCTGTAAAGTTCCCGTATAAATTTTGTTTTTCAAACCTTCACAATTCCAAAAACCAAATCGTCTTACTGTCTGCTGTTGCGATCTGGTTCTGTCCCTAAAAGATCTGAACTTTTCAAGATTTTGTATACATCTAAATTTGTAACCTTCCAAAGTTTTTCCATGCTTACATAGAAATCAGTATCAATTACATGCAAAATTGGTACATCAACATGGTATGAAGTCCTTCATATATTCACCTACAAAATAATAGACCTTTTACTCAGGTGTATTTTAAAAGCAGTCTTGAGTGATTTAACATTATTAATTAAAGCTTTTATGCTGAGAGGAAGAGCATTATATTTAACCCTCCAGTGGGCACACCCATTATTGTAACACGAGTGCCTGTGTGGGATGACAATAGTCATTCAGCATGCTTAATTTTGTAAAATGATGTTTTGTTAAATATATAATATTGTTGGATATTTTTATCAATAATAAATCTATAATAATAATAATAATAATAATAATAATAATAATAATAATTTTATTATATAATTCATACAGGTTTTTAGCAACAAGTATTCTTAAATGAAATAAGAAGGACCTGTTGGTAACGTGAAGCTTGAGACCGTCCATTCTGTCCATTAACCTGCAATTTCTTATCATTACATATTAAACAAATATAATTAAAAGTGAATAGAAAATAAGTTCCCCCGTATGTTAAAATAAAGTATATTTACTGAACTGTATATAAAATTAAATAGTCATGCGGTAATGTGGGTGAGGTTCCAGAAAAACAATAAGGCATTGGGCTTCATGTAAAAAGGACAATCTTCCTTGAAGCTTACTTTCAGTGCCAGAGAGTCTTGATTACAGTTTCATAGCATCCCCTACATGACACAAACAATAAGTTCACAGATTTAAGTTAGGTCCAAAGCTTAAGTGTTATATCTTAGAACTTGAATACCAGTATGAGAAATTGAACTGTCTGTGGGTGTATAATAAATATAAACTGGCTAATCAGAATAAAAGTGATAATTTTGAAAAGTAAATGAAATCGGCAGGAAAATGTCACATGAGTAGAAAAAAGTTAGAGAAGAGACAAAAGAAGGGGTAATTTGTGTCATGGCCGAAATAGGCTTTTCTTGGACATATCATTCTGCAAACACACCTTCGCGAGTGGAGATGCAGTGTGATGAGGAAGAATTTCAGACTTACAAAGTTTCCGCATGCATCTCCAAAGTTAGATAAATATCTTGTGATGCTCATGACCACACTAACTACACTATTCAAATTCATTTTGTAATGTAGCCTGCTGTCACTGTAGCAAAATATTTAGATTCAATAACATTTTTTTGGCGTAGATGGGTCTGGATTACTATGATGAGAGAACATCTCACTATTTGAAACACTAAGTTAGACTACTTTAATAGTAAATTAAGTCCATTTAAAATCTGAATTTTTGGGATAGGGAAAAATATCACAGTTGTGATTCTAGTGACGAATGTAATTATTTTGAAGTACAGTCTCAGGCTAAATTTGTGATTCAGGTTTGAGACACAGTTAATAAATTAATTACCCAATTTGAGGGCTCTTTCTACTCTTTTGCACTGTGCTGAAAAGGTGTACTAGAGGTTGGTTACCCAGATATGTTGCAATGCATGGACTCTTTTAAAATGAAAATGTAAAAAGCAAAATGAAAAAACATGTTTATGGAAGTGAAAGTAAAAAGAAATATGCACTTTTTTGGGGGTTGTTAAAATGCTTAGTTATTTTCAGGCATATGAATATTTTTATTTTCAGCTGGTACAAATTATGCATAAAAATAAAGATGTAGACTGCCTGCAAATTCTGTTGGCTGTTAAGCTCAAATATCTAGAGATTTTCCAAGCAGTTACTGTGTATTTCAGGTCCTACCAACAAAATAGGTGTTTAAAGATATTTCAGTAATCACATTTAATTGTGACAGGAGAACACCATTGGCAGAAGAAAATATTCAGATACGTTCTGAGATTTCATTCAACAGTGTTGCTGACTTACGAATAAAGATCTTGTGTTGGGCACTAAAAAATTTTGAAATAGACAGGCATTAAGGCACTAAAATTTATGAAAATAGATGCTTATTTTTAAATTCAGTGTTGTATCTTCTAAACTATGTGCTTAAATTTTACAAAATAGGCCTACCAGATGCAATTTGTGTGAAATACGAATATATGTCACAAACTACTTGCTACCAAATGAAATTAATCTTTAAATCATGCTTCATTTAATAAATCAACGTGCATATGGTAAATCCAAATAAAATAATGCATAACTGTTTCTTGATACTTTGATTACAATACAAAATACTATCAGCACACTATAGTCCTTGGGGTCATTTAGAAAATAAAATGTCATTGATTGCACATGAGAACAAGATATTTTTGCAAATTTTCCACTTTTGTGTTTTGCCTTGTGTGGGACAAAACATTTTTCAGAACAGAAAATTATCTCTCCACATCTACAGACACTACTGGAGTATATATAAACAGTGCTACAGTGTTTGGGTCAATAGCAGTTGAAGCAATGTTTTTACCTCAGAGGATCATTCCAGTGTCTTTGAACTTTTGAAAGTCCCAATTGTCAGCAAGAACCTGGCCACATTTTCCCGGTACAGTTTGGCATACATCACCTGGAACCATGTGAATTTTTTGCACAGTCTACGATATTGAATGCATCCATGAGTGTTTTCTTTCTCTCTTCTAGACACTTGATTGTATCTGGCAGTTGGCAACATGAAAGTCTCATTTCTTACAGTGTCCTTCATAAACAACTTTTTTATGCTACATATAGATGATGCATCTTCTTCATGCAGATTATTCACAGCATCCAGTACCTTGATAAAGTTGCTGGCATAGTATAATTCTGCAGATAGCTATGTACTCCATCTAGTTAATACTGACTGTGGAGGTAAGGATAGTAAAGGAGTAAGTTCTTTGAACAACTGAACCCTGATCAGAGATTTAAGAAATATCTTCTTTGTGCATCTACTTAGACATCAAATTTCTTAACAATTTCTGTGCAGCACAAAATTGAGGCACGTAACATGAAGAATGTTTGGGAATAGGATTTTAAGAGCCTTGCCAGCTTTTTTCATATATTTTGCAGCATCAGAAGTAAAGAGAAGAATATTTTCATGTTTAACTTTATCTGCCATAATACATTCAGTGAAAAGGTAAACACTTGAGCTACACGTGTACTGTTTGTTTTATCCAATTGTTCACATGCAAGGAGATATATTTTAGAGGTTTGATTATAGCCCATTGTACCAATTACAAAGTTTGTAATGAGCGGACCACATTTTACAGACTTTGCAAAACAAGACTGATCCATCTGTGGAAAATATGTCACCGAATTTTTTCGCAAATCTATTTAGCTTTGTTTTTAAACCTGCCAGTTCTTTTGGCATAATCAAACAACTGTCCAATGAATCTCAACAAGAAACCACCTAATACTGCAGCAGTATTTCCACAACTACCAGTCTTCCAGTAACAGCTATTCAGGTGATGTGCGTGAAGTGTGACAACAGTGACATAGTGTAGTGAGATTCTATTTTTATAAACTTTGGCATATACAAAATACTATTACGATGAAGAGTAGACAGTTGAGGATTTCTCTTTATAAAAGTTTGAGTCGGAGTGAAACACTTAACATCACTTACATGTTTTTCGTCTTGACTGATTTTGCTCCCATCTTCAGAAGTGGACAACTGTTCCTCATGGTAACGTCCGGTGTGAGTTTGTGTGTGGTGGCATCTGGTGGTGCAGTGATGAATTTCCATATTGGGTTCGGTGGTGGCAATTCAAAATTCATTACACAGTGTTTATGTTTTGTGAGTAATAACTTTTCCCAAGTATCCAACTCTGTTGTGTATTTTGCCAGTTTTAGGGGTGTCATATTTGTTGTGATTTGTCATCTAAAAGTGATGTGCAACCGCAGATTTGTCTGTCTGTTTATATTTGATGTATCTCGTATGCTCTTTTAACGTGGTCTCTAAATTTCTTTTTGTTTTACCTATGTAGTTTTGGTCACATTCTAGGCAATTAATTTGATAGATACCTGCTTTTGGTCCTAAGTTATTTGGTCTTTTGATTTGTTGCAGAGTAATTTCTCTAGACTGAATCTGTTTTGTGGAGCTAGGCAGATGTTGTGGAATTTGAAGTGAGTCCTTGGATGGAAAGTGAACTTCTTGAAAATCATTTTGTCTTTTTGTTGAGTGAGCTTTGTAGTGTCCTTAATGTGTTTCTGTTTCTTGAAATATACTTTTTTTCTTTGATGATTTGTTTAGTGAAGCCAATGTTTATAGCTGAGTTAACTATGTGTTTGTATTCTGTTTCTGTTAATGGTGTGTAAACCAATCTATGGGTCAAACTGTTTGGGACTGCATGTTTGTGTTTTACTGGGTTGAAACTATTGTTTTTTATGTAGTTTTCAGAATGTGTAGGCTTCCTATGGATACCAAATTTGATCTTTTTGCGGTTTCTAATTACTTTTAAATTTAGGAAAGGTAGTGTGCCTTCATTTTCAGTTTCCATACTGAATTGTATAGATTTGTTCTGTAAATTGAGTAATTTGAGGGCATCCTGGATGAGGTTGTTGGGTACTATTGCAAGTATATCGACATACACTATGTGATCAAAAGTGTCTGGACACCCCCACAAACATACGTTTTTCATCTTAGGTGCATTGTGCTGCCATCTACTGCCTGGTACTCATTATCTGCGACCTCAGTAGTCATTAGACATCATGAAACAGCAGAATGGGATGCTCCATGGAACTCACGGACTTCGAACGTGGTCAGGTAATTGGGTGTCACTTGTGTCAGAAGTCTGTACGTGAGATTTCCACACTCCTAAACATCCCTAGGTCCACTGTTTCTGATGTGATAGTGAAGTGGAAACGTGAAGGGACATGTACAGCACAAAAGCGTACAGCCGGCCTTGTCTGTTGACTGACAGAGACCGTCGACATTTGAAGAGGGTCGTAAAGAGTAATAGGCAGACATCTATCCAGACCATCACACAGGAATTCCAAACTGCATCAGGATCCACTCCAAGTACTATGACAGTTTGGCATGAGGTGAAAAACCTTGGATTCCATGGTTGAGCGGCTGCTCATAAGCCACACATCACACAGGAAAATGCCAAACGACGCCTTGCTTGGTGTAAGGAGCGTCAACATTACACGATTGAACAGTGGCAAAATGTTGTGTGGAGTGACGAATCACAGTACACAATGTGGCGATCCGATGGCAGGGTGTGGGTATGGCGAATGCCCGGTGAACATCATCTGCCAGCGTGTGTAGTGCCAACAGTGAAATTCAGAGGTGGTGGTGTTTTTTCCTGGAGAGGGCTTGCACCCCTTGTTGTTGTTTTGCATGGCACGATCACAGCGCAGACCTACATTAATATTTTAAGCACCTTCTTGCTTCCCACTGTTGAAGAGCAATTTGGGGATGGCGATTGCATCTTTCAACACGATCGAGCACCTGTTCATACTGCACGGGCTGTGGTGGAGTGGTTACACGACAATAACATCCCTGTAATGGACTGGCCTGCACAGAGTCCTGACTTGAATCCTATAGAACACCTTTGGGATGTTTTGGAATGCCGACTTCGTGCCAGGCCTCACCCACCTACATCGATACCTCTCCTCAGTTCCGCACTTCGTGAAGAATGGGCTGCCATTCCCCAAGAAACCTTCCAGCACGTGATTGAAAGTATGCCTGCAAGAGTGAATGCTGTCATCAAGGCTAAGGGTGGGCCAACACCATATTGACTTCCAGCATTACCGATGGAAGGTGCCACGAACTTGTACGTCATTTTCAGCCAGGTGTCCGGATACTTTTGATTGCGTAGTGTATCTATGCCAAACTTTGTGAAAGTGCAGAAAGAAGGTAGTTAGGTGTGATTCAAAATTACTCATGAAAAATTAAATGCAGTTGCACATCATTTTTGGATGGCAAATCACATTACACCAAATATAACACTCCTAAAACTGGCAAAATACACAACATAGTTGGATACTTGGGAAAAGTTATTAATCACAAAGCATAAACAATGTGTAATGAATTTTGAATTGCTGCCACCAAACCCACTATGGAAATTCATCACTGCACCACCAGCTGCCACCAGACATTACTACGAGGAACCAATCAGCCACTTTCGAGGATTCAAGCAATTAGCTCTCAAAACCAGTCAAGACAAAATTAAATTAAATTGAGTTTTATTTATGGACGCTCTTAGCGTCCCATTCTATATTGGGCATGAAGGACCAGAAATTTTGCTCAGAGGCCTCTTATCAGGCTTGATGTTCTTTTATGTGCCATAAATCTACGACACGGGACCACCGGCTTTACTTCCCTTCCGAAGGAAGCCATGCTAAGGATTTTTATGCCCGAAAAAATCCATCGCCCTCTGCCAGGTTTGAACCCGTGACCTTGGGAACTAGAGGCTAGCACGGTACCACTAGTTCACAGAGGACAACAGAGGAGACAAAAGAAAAAAATTTTTTAGTCAAGAAAAAAAACATGTAAGTGATGTTAAGTGTTTCAACTCCGACTCAAATTTTCTAAATAATTTCAAATTCACATCACTGTTACTAGCTTATCCATATTTTATAGAACATAGGTAATTTAGTGTATTTTGTATGTTTGGTTTCTTTACATATTATGATATAACAAGCACCATAATTTCAAACTTGATGTTAATTTGATTTGATAGTGTAAAGCTATTTACACGTATAATCTTTCTTCTGCTTTCAAAGTGAAATAATGTATACATTTAGAGAGTAATGCTAATATTACAAGAGAAACCATTTAGTAGATGGAAGAACAAAGACAAAAATGATCTTTTAAACTGCAGAAGGCCAGTGGATTTAACAGAACTAAATGTTAGAAGGGAAGTTTAAAAAAAAAACCGAAATTATACAACCTTCATTTTAAGTACTCGTGCTTTCAACAATACCCATGGTTATGCAGTAGCATGACATTAACAAAGCTCTTCCATTGTCCATGCCTTTAGTTCAATAATAAATTTGGTGTCTGGAATACACAAAGATTTTGTGACTTTCAAATGTGATGCATGCTTTTAGTAAGCACAGAGATTCTGAGGAGCATTTAAAGTGTCAGTTGCAATTGAAAGCAATACAATTGCAAATATTCTAAGGGAAAGTAAGAATGTGCATCCTTCGATTTAATGAACATGTTTCCTTAAATCGACAAATCTTCAGCCTAGTTAGGGCTATGCTATATTTAAGCATTCAAGAACTTCCATTTAGTGGCCATGGCGGGAGAGTTTCATCTGTAAACCATGGGAATTTTAACTTTTACTTTGGTGTTGATTATACTTTCAACAAGTGCTTCTGAGGAATGCAGTTTCTCTTGTCTGAAAAGACTGAAAACAGTTTTGCACAGTACAATGTCACAATGTTGGCTTTCTTCATTGGCTAGCATTTCAATATATCAGGAGTTGTCCAAAGTTCCAAACTCATCGAGAGCTAGCATTTTTATGAGGACATTATTGATAAATATGCCAGCCTGAAGGACAGGAGGATAGATTTAGGGCCTCTTGCAAAAATGATGTTTAGACAACATTTAGCGCTAGACGTTTAACTCATTGCAAAAACGATATTTAGTGCTAAACAGTGTCTAAATCGCATCCATGTTTAGATGCTGCATAACAGGTGGTTTAGACAGTGTTTAACCTTAAACACCACTATTATTTCCCATGGAGTACAGAGCGAGAGCAGAAAAACAAGATGGCAATTATGCTACTCTGATATCGCTGGATGATATGAAGGAGTGTTACACCCAGAAAGGAAAAGAAGGGTGATACGACCACAAAGTGTGCTCAGAGTGCGTTCAAATCTCTTAGAGCACTATACCTTAAGGAAATTCGAAGCAAGATTTAGGTGATAAATCCAAATGCATGTTTGATTAATAAGGTGGTCTTAGGGCTAGTACCTCCGTAACACTATTTGACGCAAATTAAATTAATGCTTGTGCCTCTCACACGCTGTTTCATTCTACCTGTGTTTTCTTTCAACAGTTGTATGAGAAAATACTAACATGTGTTAAAATAATTTAACCTCCTCCACTAACTTGAACACTCAGTGTATGCGGCTTATAATAATATATTACAGCACAATTTAGTATCCTTCCTCCCAGTTTGATACATACAAGTTGGTTTCTTATGGATGCAGAATTTTAATAGGAAGAAATGTGCTCAGGCTTTTTTCTATGTAATAAGCCAGGCATTACCTAACCTCATTTTAATGTGATTTCATGCAGTGAGAGCATATCTAATGTGGAGGTTATTATGAAGTGTGATTCGTTTATTTATTCATCCTTTTGAACTAGTGGTTGGGTTTAGAAAGTTAAATTTAGAATTATGCAGGTGTAATAATGCATTGCTGCACCTGTATGAAGCAAGCATGTATTACCTACTGCACACATAGTTATTTTGTTCATTCATCCCTGGTGTTAGGATTGAAGTAAAACAATTGGATACCTTGCATGATGAGCTTCAAGAATATTTCTTATACACATCCATTAAATTCTTAGGCTTTATGAATTGAGAATTATCACCGAAAAAGTATTGCGAATATGCTGAATAAATAACATGCTTAATAACAAATTTTGACAATTCAAAAATTTCAGTGAATAGAGCTGAGTGTATGACAAAGAACAATGAATCAGATGCTTAAGTTAGTGTGAGCATTGGCAAACAGAATGCTGAAGATCCATTATAGTTCATCAAACTGGATGTGCTTACTAACAAGCCCTGATTTTTGTGCATTTACATTTTGGCACCACATAATCACATCCATAAAGCGTTTTTCAGGTTAAATAAAGCAACTGCTTCACTATTTTGGAATATATTTTTTACATATTACAAATTATTATGGCAACCAAATTTGTGCTTTGTCAGCTGTAAATTACACTTACATTTTGTAAGTATGTGTTATTATATTTTACATGTTTATTTTTAAAGCGAGCCCTGGTTTGGTAATCTTCTACTTCAAACTCTCTTAATATATCCAAAAGGGTTTCTCTTTCAATAGTACTGAAATGTTCTACTTGTTTAGACATTTTGCTTTCTGCGCCGTTGGCATAAAGAAGACTGTCGAAATTCCTGGAACCTTTCTTACTCTGCTTCCAGAAACATATACGCCGTGTGATGTCCAAACTCGAAAGCATTAAAATGCAGTGTTGCCACGTTCAGTTTCATGGCAGATGGCGCTTTAAACACTGCTTAGCTAAACACCATCTAGACATAGGCCCCCCAGGGGCTCACCACGTGTGAGTACGGGTTAGGCGCGCCCGGGGTCCCGAGTCACTCGCCAACATTTCACCCCCACCGCTCTCATCTACTGTGCCACGTGTTTTTTTTTTTTATTCATTTGTTCACGATCCCCTTCCTCTTCTAGGCTTATTCTGATTTCTAGTTTTACGTTTTAGTCTTATTAACTCCTGTCTCACCAGCAGGGATCTTTTCTGTCTCCGTGGTTCTTTCCCACGGTTTCCGCGCGGCTTCCGACATGTGTGCTCTACGGAGGTCAGGCGCGAAGGTCGGGCGGACCCCTCGCACTGCCCCTGTGTGTAACCTTAGGTGCGGAGCCCGTCCACGCCGTCATGTACACCCACGTAGCTCTCTGGGGGCCCGGCTTGTGTTAATTCTCCAACGACCGTGTGTCGTTGGATTAGTATCACGGACCGGACGTGTTACCGCTGACGGAGCCTCGGTGTAATCAACCACAAGTCCCCTGAATCCGTGTCTGTGTCTTACTCGCAGCGCGGCCTAGAGTGAGGAGCCATGGGCGGTTATGCCCATGGTAGGGGCTTAAAGCCGGGGTGTGTGTGGTGAACGACTTACACATATGGACTAGCAGTGGGGATTGGGGGGTAGCCCTTCTGAAGTACGCCTTGAGATCGGTCTTGGGAGGGTTCCCACGACGGCGCAGACCGTGGAGATATGGTGTCTTTTTTTCTTTAACCCCCGGATGGCAGGCTGACGCCGACGGTTCCGGATGGGGGTCCATTCATCATGTATCCGCGCAAAACCCTTTTCACTGACATATTTTTAGTTATGAATTTAACAAGTGATGGAAAAACGTTCAAGGACCTTAGCCCTTTTTACATAAAACGTGAGGTGGATCGAATCTGTGGCCAGGTGAAAAACGCGACGCGACTACGAGACGGTACGTTATTGATCGAGACCGCCAACGCCGAGCAGTCCCAGAAACTGTTGGAAACGAGTTTGCTGGGCTCCTATCCTGTCCGGGTAGTCCCACATAAGTCCTTAAACTCTGTTCGGGGGGTTGTCACCACCTCCAGTCTCGATGATCTCTCCAACGATGACATAGTTTCTTGTCTCTCCGATCAACGTGTCTGTCAGGCGTACCGTCTATCTCGCAAACAGGACGGTCAGGAATACCCACTGCGTACTGTGTTTCTAACTTTCAAAGGTACTGTGTTGCCGGAGTTCATTTTTTTGTGGCTACGAACGTGCCTCCGTGCGCCCTTATATTCCGAACCCCATGCGCTGTTTTCGGTGCCAAAGCTTCGGCCATACTACCCGCTCGTGTGCCCATCCTGCTCTCTGTGAGCGATGTGGCCTACCTGCCCATGACGGCGCGGCCTGTGTTCGTGACCCTAGTTGTGTTAACTGTGGAGGATGTCATCCGTCTAGCTCACGACAGTGTTCTCGTTTTTTGGACGAAAAGTGTATACAGGAGTTGCGCGTTAAAGAACACCTCACCTTTCCTGAAACACGGCGGCGCTTTGCGCAACTTCAACCTGCAAACACCACTGGTTATGCATCCACCGTCCGCCGCACTCCTGTTGCCACTGTTTGCTCACCACTCACGTCCGTTGCCCATGCTTCGACACAAACCGAGCCTCCTGCGAATACTTCTCCATTGTCTCGAGTTGACAGTGCTGTACAGTCTTCAGCCGTGTCGCCGCCAGCCTGCAAGCCGTCTACCAATGCTCACCCTTCAGCGACGTCTACTGAGGGTGTTCGTTCTCGGCCTCACCATAGACCGAGTAGCCGCACTTCCTCTGCGAAGTCCAGGTCCCGTTCCACGAGCCGCAGAGGCTCTTCTGGTTCCCGGGCTTCGGAGGGTTCGCCAGAGGATGCGGCTTTTACTGTCGTTGGTCTGAAATCTGTTAAGATGCGGAAGAAACTCAAGCGGTCATCTTAGCCTTTTTTGAATGGAGATACTCCACTGGAACGTTAATGGGTTTCGATCACGCCTTCCGGACTTACAATGTTTAATTTCTCAACGTTCTCCCTCAATCGTTTGTTTACAGGAAACCCATCTGCAGCCTCCTCACGCTTTGCATCTTCGGAGCTTTTCCTGCTTTAGACATGACTCTGTAGTTGGACAGCGTGCCAGCGGTGGGGTTGCTATTTTGGTGGCGCATACTATTTGTGCTACCAACATACCGCTTCGCACACCATTGTCGGCTGTGGCTGTGAGGGTCCGATCGGAGGGCGTCTGTTTCTCTGTCTGCAATGTGTATCTGCCGCCGCTCAGTGTAGTTCAAGTGCACGAACTTCGGGCTCTTTTGACACAGCTAACCCCACCGCTACTTTTCGTTGGTGATTTCAACGCCAAGCATTCTCTCTGGGGTTCCGATATTGATGACGCTCGTGGCTGCCTTATTGCAGACGTTTGTGACATGTCCGGCTTATTTCTTTTAAATACTGGTGTCCCTACCTTCTTATCCTCTGCCTATGGCACCCACTCAGTCTTAGATCTTTCTTTCTGCAGCCCGGCATTACTTCCCCTCATTGATTGGTCGGTGCTTTCTGACCTTTATGGCAATGATCATTACCCCATTGCCATTCGTTTATCCGGCCACTATCCTCTACCTTCACGACATCCTCCCTGGATTATTTCTAAGGCTGATTGGGAGAGGTTTCGTTCCCTGATTCATCTCACCGCTACTGATTTTGCAACTATAGATGACATGGTGGAGTATTTTACTTGTTCTCTTTTACTCGCAGCGAATTCCAGCATTCCTCGTGGTTCTTGCGCCCCACGTCGCGTTCCTGTCCCTTGGTGGACCACAGAATGCCGTTTGGCCCTTAAGGCACGCAGACGTGCCCTGCGTGTCTTTCATTTACATCCTACTGAGGGGAATTTCGTTGCTTTTAAACGTTCTCGGGCTCGGGCACGTTTTGTGCTTCGGAATGCCAAACGCAAGTCTTGGGAGACCTATGTCTCTTCTCTTTCCCATCGCAGTTCTGCACAACAGGTGTGGTCTGCAGTTCGGCGTATGTATGGCCGGTGTCGCAGGGTGATCATTCCCGGTCTTGCCGTAAACGGCTCCACTCTTACCAGCGAACCCGCTATAGCCGAAGCTCTTGCCAGCTCATTTGCTACTTTTAGTCAGACGGCTAGTTATGACAGCTCGTTTTTACCCATTAAGACATCTGCGGAGCGGTTGGTCCTTGGTTTTAACAGCGATTGTAGTGAGTCCTACAACGCACCTTTTACCGTTGCCGAGCTGGTACATTCTCTGTCTCTCGCCAGGGATTCTTCCCCTGGTCCTGATGACATCCACCGACAAATGCTACTTCATCTTCCGCCTGAGGCGATTTCATTCATGCGATCTTCAACCGCATGTGGCGTAGACAGGAGTTTCCGTGCTCGTGGCGGACGGGTATTGTCATTCCTATCCCGCGACCCGGTGACGATCTGTCACTTCCGTCTAGCTACCGGCCTATTTGTCTGACCAGTGTTGTGTGTAAGACCTTTGAAAGAATGATTAACGTTCGGTTGATGTGGTGGCTAGAGAGCAATAATTTCCTCTGCAATGTGCAGTGTGGATTTCATCGTCATCGCTCTAGTGTGGACAACCTGGCTCGGCTGGAGGCTTATGTGCAAGACGCTTTACTCCTAAAGCAGCATGTCGTGGGTGTCTTCTTTGACCTGCAGAAGGCGTATGACACTGCTTGGCGCTACGGTATTCTTCGTACGCTCCATGGTTATGGTTTGCGCGGCCATTTAGCTGCCTTTCTTTCAAACTTTTTACAGCTTCGATGTTTTCGTGTCCGCATTGGAAACACGCTATCTCAGGAGCGTATCCAGGAGAACGGTGTACCCCAGGGGTCGATTCTTAGCGTCACTCTCTTTGCGGTAGCCATTAACGGCATCTCTAGCGTTGTTCGTAGCGATCTTCCGATGTCTCTGTATGTTGACGACTTTGCTATATATTATCGTTCTTATAGTGTGGATCACATCGAGCGTCAACTACAGCTGGCCATAACATCTCTTGCAACCTGGGCGCTACGCAACGGCTTTCGTTTCTCCGCTTCGAAAACGAAGTGCCTTCACTTTTATCGCCTTCGTGGTATACATCCCCCTCCTGACCTTCACTTGCTCGGCACACCCTTGCCGTTTGTACCGCACCTCAAGTTCCTGGGTCTTTACCTCGACAGCAAACTTACCTGGGAGTGCCATATTCGCCGGCTTCGTGCTTCGTGCGATCGCTCTCTTCGGGTACTGAGACTTATCTGGAGCTTCTTGGGGCGGTGATCGCACCGTGATGTTGCGACTCTACCGCTCCTTGGTTCGGTCCAAAGTGGATTATGGCAGTTTTATCTACGGCGCCGCGTCCGCTTCTAAACTCCGCCTCTTGGACACCGTCCATCATGCTGGTATCCGTGTTGCAACTGGGGCTTTCCGCACTAGTCGTGTCGACTGTTTATACGCTGACTCTGGCGAACCCCCGTTGTCTATTCGGCGCTCGTTTTTACTCTGTTCTTATATTGCAAGGTTGGCGGCTCACCCAGGTCACCCTTGTTTTAACTCTGTTTTACACCCGGCTTCGCTGTCCGTTATGTGCGGAATAGTAGCTCTTCCCGCCCCAGCGGTATTCGGTTTCGCGACCTTCTTGTTGCACGTGACCTCCGACTGCCTGCTGTAGCGCGGTTCTCCTTTGGACGTTGTCCACCGTGGCAACTCCAGCGCGCCCGCTTTGACCTAGCCCTATCGGACAACGCTCGCCGCTCCACCCCACCGTTGGTGTTCCGTCGACTTTTTGCCGAGCTTTTGGGGAGTTACCGGAACTACACTCCGGTTTTTACTGATGGTTCCCAGGTGGGTGGTGCTACAGGTTGCGCTTTCGTCGTTAACGCCACGGCTCATTCGTATCGCCTCTTGGACGTCAGTTCCGTTTTTACCGCCGAGCTCTCTGCCATCTTTTATTTCTTGCTTTTTATCTCCACTTTATCTCCAGGATTTTATCTTATCTGCTCCGACTCTTTAAGCGCCCTTCAAGCCTTACAACAGTTTCTCGGCTCCTCCACCTTAGTCGTAAAAATTCAGAACATCGTCTCCCAGCTGCTTTACCGAGGATATCATCTCGTTTTTACATGGATCCCCGGCCATGTGGGCATTGCCGGCAATGAGGAAGCGGATGCGGCTGCAAAGTCCGCCTGCCATTTGTCGGAGTTTTCTACAGCGACTGTGCCTTACCGGGATGTCCAGCGTTACTTCAGGCGTAATATGTTCCTGACCTGGCAGGAGTCATGGGTGGCGTTGAGTGGCACACAACTGCGAACTATTAGGGACACCGTCCACCCCTGGCCCACTTCTTGCAGAGAATCACGGCGATCCGAAGTTGTTCTGACTCGTCTACGCCTGGGTCATACTCGCGCCACTCATGGACATCTTTTGCGCGGAGATCCGGCCCCAGTTTGTCCGACTTGCGACGTTCGCCTGTCCGTCCCACATGTTTTACTCGAATGTCCGCGATTCGCCCGTGAGCGCCTCTCCTATGGTCTAGGTCATACCCTGCGTGTTGTTTTAGGCGACGACCCAGTGGCTGTCGATCAGGCACTTCGGTTTGTTTTAACTATTGGATTTTATGCGCAGGTGTAAGTTGCTTTTATCTCTTTTATATTCTGATTTTAAGCTTTTAGACCTGTGCCTTTATAGTTTTTTCGCTTCTTTTTAGCTTTTAACATGTCTTTTAGGGTTTTGGTTTTTTTCTTAAGTTTTATAGTGTTTTAGATTCCATTATGCCTTTTAGGCTTTAGCGGTTTTAAGTTTTGACCTCGGGCCCTAATGACCTAGTTGTCGACGGGCCCTTAAACCCCACTCACTCACTCACTCTAGACATAGGTTTAGCAATGCAAAGTTAGACAACGTTTAGATGATGTTTAACTTAACACTGTCTAAGTCCTTAAACAGCGTATTGTTTCTGCAAGTGGCCCTTAATTTACAAGAAATAGGATGAGTGTAGATAATTTTATTAAAGAATTTTAAATTATTGTAGTATGTAATATTCATTTATAGAAGAAATAGCAGGAGTATAGTTGTAGCAGTAATAATAATAATAATAATAATAATAATAACAATAATAATAATAATAATAATAATAATAATAATAATAATAATAAATATTGTTATTAATATTAAAATAAGGTATAATAATTTTTGTTGTGCAATATGCCATCACTTCACCTCCTTTTCTACCACCGGCTGCCACTGCAGTCTTCAATGGATGAGAAAAGTGAACTGAGAATAAGCAGGTCAACAATGTCCTTCCATCCTTTCCACAACCCAACATTCACACATGTTTACAGTTATGTAACAGTTTAAGAAAGGGATGGATGTGTTAATAGCGCCAACTTTTTTTAGCTAAAGTTGCAAATGGCCTCATGATTTGTAAACTCCCTCCCACTATTCGCCAAGCCTTCAACCCACCATGTACAGTAGAAGTCATGAAATTGGAAAAATTTCCAGGAATAATTTTGGGTCGCCAGAAAATAAGGAAAATATAAAATGGAACTTTTTTTGATACAGAGTAAAAGTGAGGTATAATGCATTCAGAAAATATTAATCTGCAGCCAAACATGCATTTCTATTTTGTTTTAATGCAATGCAAAGTTAATTTTAAAGCTCAATAAAATAGGCATTTATAGGCATTAAACATGAAAATAGGCAAAGGTAAGCAAAATTATCTTTGTTGTACACAGCTGTAATAGCATGATACAAACTTATATTAAGTCATTTTTATGATATCTGTAATAATAAAGTATAGGTATTGTGTCTAACATCCGGTCTCTACTTATGAATTTGTATGACATAACTTATTGTCATATATTTTCATTCATTCTAGATTTGCGTCACTATTAATTTCTCTTTCTCTGTGTTATGCTTTAATCTGTAATAATTTGTTCTATTTTTCTCTGTGTTGTTTTAGCCTATATTAACTTAAAATAAATTCAACATTTACTTTATGCATTTTTATCTCCCATACAAGTGTGATTTTCATTCAACATTGATGTTACTTCAAACAACTTTATCTGTTTATCAGAATTAACTCAAATTATACGTTTTTCTTCAAAATGCTATAAAATACTAAATTTGAAACCTATAAATCAAAATGCTGAATTTCTTAAAATTCACTACCGCCACTGCTGCCACCATCACCACCACCACCACCGCCACCACCACCAATTCTGATAAATTTATTTCATTATTAAAGCAACAAATCATCTCTGCTTTTCTGTTTCCCTTTATTAAGGTAAGATCGAAAACATTTTAAAATTTTGGTTTTTATTCCATAAAAGATTAACTTTTGCATGAGAATTTTATGATGCACACTCAAAAGTTTTTGCTAAGTCACAAAGTAGTCCTCCTACCTGCACCTTTTAATTGAAGGCAGTTGTAATTCAATTTATGAGTTTAAAAACTGAATTTTTTATTCAGATTCCTTTCATGAAACCAAATTGGTCTTGATGAGAATATTCTTACTTTCAAGATAATTGTAAAGCCTGTTATACCTTACTTTCTCAAACACCTTTGAAAATGTTAGTAAAATAGATATGGTTCTGTAACTGGAAATATTTTCCTAGTCTCCCTTTATGAATAGAGGTTTCACTATCTTGTGCTTAAGTCTTTCAGAAAATACACCCACTTTTAAAGATTCTTTACATAAATGACTAAGGGCAATATTTATTTTCTTTTAAGAGTACTTCATAATATTGTGTTTATTTCATCATAAGAAGAAGATATTGTTCTTCTGAGTGTTATATTTTAAAAACATTAATGAAATCAACCCCTCTATGCAGGTTTCTAGTTACTTTCTACGAGGGTGAATAAAATATAAACTGGAATTTTAAATTAGCAGCTCTGGTCGTGAACAGAAATAGGTGGGGCTCTGAAAGGATGTTGGTGGGGATGCCTGGAGTAGGGATCTTGATGTGTCACATACCACAGAACGGCCACTTACTTCAATATGCATGAGCGAGCAAAAGGTATACTCATCTGTTCTGCAGTGCATCATCATCATCATCATCAGGTTTCTGTTGAAAGAAGGCACAAAGCTTCGGAAATTTTGAGAAGGCTCCATGCGCAGTTGGGTGAAGCAACTCTTTCAAAGACACAGGTTACAGCACAAAAAATTTTGGCAGGATGGGAAGCAGTGGAAAATGAGTCCCAGCAAAGACAACCATGGACAAACATCACTGCAGACAACATTCATGTGTTTATGTGACCTTATTGAAGAAGATTAGCACATAACAATTTCTGAAATTACTTCACTCATAGGAATAAGCTTTGGAAGTGTTGAGTTCATCATCAATAATGAACTCAACATCCGGAAATGGTCTGCCAATGCAAGGCAGACTGCTGTCTTAGCACAGAAGAAACTGGAGGAAATGCATTGGACACCTCTGGAACAACCTGCTTACAGTCCAGATTTGTCATCCTGTAACTACCATTTGTTTGGATCATTCAAACAAGAACTGGAAGGAAGGTAATTTGATGAAGATTCAGCAGCAGAGGGGTATGTGCGCAACTGGCTACATACACGTTCCTCTTCTTTCTTCAAGGGCGGCATCAAAAAGTTGCCAATTTGATGGTAAAAATGTGTGTCAAATTCAGGAGACTATGTAGAAAAATGAGGTGGTGGTTTTATTTTTTTTAGGCAAGTTAAATAAAATTGTAAAAAATTGTTCTACTTTATATTTGATTCACCCTTGTAGTAGCATATAACAAGTGTATAATAAGTAAATGCAGTGCTAAGCCAGTAGTAAGGCAGGAAGTTAGTGTTTGTGAGGTGCTCCTGAGTGTGAAGGAAGAGGGCCTAAAGCAATGATGGGAGTGGAGATTGCAGTATATAGAGCAAGAATTGGAAAGTTTATCAGATTGAAATTTTGTGAACACACAAACTAAATACTGAGAGAAGATAATAAACATATAATATATTGGCCACAGGAAAGTGTACTAGCAATTCTGTTAATGATTGGAGGAGTTGAAGTAAATTCTGAGTGCTAAGCTAGCTGCTGAAGAAGAAGGTTGTGTGTGGAGAGAGCTCCAGTTTTTTAGTGCAAAAAGGAATAAAGGAACAATGTGAGTGGACATTAGTACATATAGAGCTAGAATTGGCTCTTTTGGAAACAAGAAATTAAGGGACCATAGAGTATTGAAGTTTATTGAAGCACTAAAAAATACATGTATTGTACTGCTCACTAGATTTGGTCCCAGACTACATAGAGTATTAGAAAATGGAGGAAAAATCAATATCTTTGTCATGATAACCATTATCATGACATTGCTAGTAATTGGAGGTATAGAAATGAAGCTCGGACCAGTCTAGGAGCAGATTGTTAGTAAGATGGAAGAGATGGAGATGCATCTAAGTAATAAAATGAATGGAGGTATGAAGGAAATTAAGGAAGAAATCAAGCAGGAAATTCAAGGAATGAATAGAGAAATGGAATATGTTAAGATTAGGATAAACAAAATGGAAGAGAGATTTCGAAAATTAAATCTGGCATTTTCTGGAATAGAAGAAAGAAGAGGGATTTGACCTATTCAAGAGATGATAGAAATTTTGGAAATAAAGTTAGAAATACAATTGCATGGATGGGAGATTGCAGATGCATACAGGATAGGAAGACAGTGGAAGAAGGATAATCATTGCCAGGTTTACGTAATCACAAATGGTCTATGAGGTGTTAAGCTGAACCAAAATTTAAAAGGAATGCAAATATTCATTAACCCTTTATTGCCGGAATTATTTTGCTACATATGCTGCTTTTCCTCTAATTCCTAAACCAGCTTTTATATCCCTTTCACCAGTACCACAACCAAAGTAATTCAATAAGCCATGACCGTTAGAGTGATAGGAAATGGGCTGGCCATCCATTCAAAGGCAAATGTTACGAGTTTGAGTCCCAGTGACTGCAGTCAATTGTGCCTGTGGTAAAGGACAAGGAGGACCCAAGTAAAATAACCAGTGTAATGGCACACTTGGATGCTGACGGGGTTACATTTAACTGCATGGATTTTGCTTCTTTATGTTAAAATAAAATACGGTTTTATTGAAAAAATTTAATATTTTTACGGTATAAAAAAGCTATAAATAGCTTAATTTTATTGCTGAACGTTAGTATAATATGAGGTTAGAAAAAAAAGCCCATTAAAAAAAAAAAACACCTGCATAATGGATATGGTACACTAAGCTATAAAATGTTAACAGGAATTGGTCAGTTGAGCAGTGTAAACTAAAGTTGCAATTAGTGCAACAAATCAAATAGGCCTGAGTGGAAGGAAGACAAGCGCACATACAAAATTTCCAGCTTTGGATAGACGGAAGAGCAGCAGCTGAGAACAAGATGGAATTAAGGAACAATAGTGAGAGAGAAGAGATAAATTCATGAAATTTAAGGCTAACTTAATGTGAAGGAAGTTAACTTAAAGGTCAGTTCAAGGAATGGCGCAACAGACCCAACAACAAGGTCAACCAGCAGGTGAGCTAATGGCATCGCCATGGAGGAGAATTCCTGTAGACAGAAAGCTAACACAGCAAGTGAGACAGCTGGCACATGAAAACACAGGAGAGGCCAATGACTCCATTAGATTGTCTAATGTCATCTTAACACCCCGAGAGAGTTTAATCAAAATTGAGCAGGTGGTCCAGGGGCAAGGTGAGAATAGAAATAAATATATTGGGATTAGAGGAAGAGAGAGAGAGAGAGAGAGAGAGAGAGAGAGAGAGAGAGAGAGAGAAGCAGGAGTCTGAGGGTGTTGTCCATAGAAGTCAGAGGAAGTTAAAGGAATTCAGATTCAGGGCAGGTTCACAATTGAAGAAAGCAGAAGGGGAGGGTGTTGTAAGGCTTGTTTTTTGGAACTGTGAGGGTTTACAAAGAGGACTGAATCGTAGTCATGTCAGAAGCATTTTGAAGGAAATCCAAATTTTAGCTGTAGCTGAAATGTGGCTGGAAAAAGGCAATCAAATAGATTTGGCAAGTTTCACATTTATTAATAAAGCAGGAAGGAGAAAGAAGGCAAGAGAGAGAGAGTGTCTGATGGTTTGGGGGCATTTATTAGAAATGATATATAGGTAATATAAAGCCAAGGAGAAAAACTCTAAGCTAGATGGTGTAATGTGGTTGGTACTACAAGACTGGGAAACAGGTCTAGGAATAGCATACACCCACCCAAAAGCTCGGACTTCTGCAATCATCTACTCCTCTGTGAAGTGGTAAATGAATTGGAAGAAATAAGGAGTGAACATGCCCTGATTGAATGCATGATAGTGGGGGATTTAAATACAAGATGTGGGGATCTACAGGATAGAAGTAGTAGTAGTTCAAGGGGGATGAGATTAGAGTGGATGACAAAGGTTTTTGTGTCTAAACCAGTAAAGATAAAACAAGTGAAGATGACTCGAAATAGATAGACTTTTGTGAAAATACAAATTGCATTATATTAAATGGGTGTTGGGGGGAGGACAAGGAAGGTGAATTTCTTGTATCGGTGGAGTAGGTCAGAGTGTAGTGGATAGTGCACTTTGTAGTGAGTATTTATTACCATTAATAGCTGATTTTAAGGTATCAAATGTTTCTGGTAACAGAGTTCATTTTGCTTTGATTATTGCTCTGACAATAAACATAAATGCAGATGAAGTGATCAGCACAACTAATTATGCAGTGAAAATAGAATGGTTCAAGTGGGTTAATGAGAAAGGTGATGAGTTCTATACGATAGTAGATTCTGAAATGTCAAAATTATGTGTGCATGGTGTTCAGTTCTATGGTGAATAAGCTTGAAGAAAGTGTAGCATTGAATATGTATATATTCATAATAAAGTGGGCAGGAAGAAACATGAGGGAAAACAATAGGAAAATTAGCATGATTAATGACTTGTTTGATGATGACTGTAGCAGTATGTGTAATTTGGTGAGAAGGGCATGATCCATTGGAGGGAGAGTAATGAAAATGAAGAGAGAGAGAAAATTATCAAACTAAAAGGTGCCTTTAAACTGTTGTTGGAGGTGAAAAGAGAAAAGTGGGGAAGAGAAAGAGCATGTGAAATCAAAACTAAAATAATCTTAGGCTCCACAAATTTGGCAGGTAGTTAGAAAATGTACAAGAAAATGGGCTTAAAAGCACCTCACTTAAACCAGCAGAATGGCTTTGATATTTTGAGCAGTGTTTGAAACGGAGGACAGAGTTGTAGGGAGATGAGATCTAGAGTTGGCTTGTAGTTATTTTGAGGAGTTGGATAGACCGTTTTCAAATGATGAAATCCTGAAACAGGTAGGGAGTTTTAAAAAGAACAAAGTGGTGGGTATTGATGGCCTGCGAGGAGTTTTTATTCAACCATGGTACAAGGATAGGGTTAGACTTTAGAGTTTTGAATGGAATGAAGGATAACAAATCTATCCCTAAGAGTTGGAGGGTGGCAGTAATCCAGCCTATTCATAAAGGAAAGGGGAGCATAGATGATCCAGGCAATTACAGAGGAATAACATTGCTGTCAAATTTGGGGGAAAATTTTATGGGAATTGTCGCAGAAAGATTACAAAATTGGGCAAAGGAGAGCCAAAGATTATCACCATTTCAGTCAGAATTCAGAAAGGGGAGGAGGATAGTGGGCAATATATTGATCATTAAAACATTCGTTGACAAATGCCTGTGGGTGAAAAGAGGCAGAATATATGCAGTATTTATAGATTTTGAGAAAGCATATGATAAAATAATAAGGGAAGCATTATGATATAAGTTAAAACTGAGAGGCCTAAGTAAAGGTATGGTGGAGCTATTAATTGAATTATAACAGCAGAATACCTTTTGTATCAAATGTGGGGAGGAAGAAGTGACAGCTGAAGTAACACAGAAACGGGGACTCAGGCAAGGCTGTAAATTGAGTCTATTCTGTATAATTTATTTATAGATGACATTGGCTAGTCTTAGTTTAGTTAATATACAAAAGCCAACTATTGAGAAAAGGGAAATTCCAGGTCTGTTGTATGCCAATGATTTAATGGTGTGATCAATATCCAATACTGGATTAAGTTGTGTTTCCTCTGCCATTTTGTACATTGGGACCTCTATCCATTCCCAAACTGCGACTCAGTAGTTATTCTTGCAATTTTAAAATTTGTTTGTATTGTATTAGACATGGAAACCAGGAGTGAAAGGAAATCTGCGCTGGCATTATATTAGAACAAGAAAATTTCAAATCAGCTTTATTATAAAGCTTGGTTATCATATAAGAAAATTGAACATTATTCTTGAAGAGAATTTAAATAATATAATACATTTAGTTATAGAATTTGACTTTGAATTTGCAATAACAATTGAATATCTGAATATTAAGAAAGGCATATTGAAAACCATATATCAGTTCTGTACTTTAAATGAAGCCATTCAGTTATTTGAATTAACCTTGCATGTAAATCTGTATAACTCAACAAAATATAAGCATTAATCGCTATGTTTCCTGTAACGTATTACAATACACATTATACAGAAACACATTTTCTACCTGCGGTGGTTGGTACAGCAGAGAATGCAAGGAAAGTAAAAGGGCAATGGACCGGGCTCCCAAAGCTTTTAGTAGGAAAGGGGGAGAAGAAAGACGGAAAAGTTCCGTTTTGATAAGAAAAACATACAAGGAGCTATTAGTCAGTAAGAAGGAGGAATGGAGGCAGAAAATAGTAGGGGAAATTTCAGAGGCGGTGTCACAGGGTCAAGAAGCTAGTGTGTGGAGAGCTCTAAAAAAGGTTAGAAAGAGTCCTTTTGTGCATAATTATATAACACCAGCGAAATGGAAGAGACATTTTCAGGAAATTTTCAGCAGTGGGGGAATTGGGAGGGGGCAATACTGACTGAAGCCCAACTACTAGGAGCGCCGAAAATCGAAAATTGGATACGGATGTAACAATGCGGGAAGTAATTCAGGCAACGAACAGTTACTGAGAGATTATATATGAGCGACTGAGACAATGGCTCAACAAAAACAACAAATTATTGGTATTTCAAGCAGGGTTCAAGGAGAAATTCAGCACGGTAGACAATATATTTATATTAGATAGTGTTAGAGTAAAGCAAACGCAGAAAAAGAAGGTAAAACTATGCTGTGCTTTTATAGATTTTCATAAAGCGTTTGACTGTGTGGAAAGGCAAGCATCCTGTGTGAAATTATGGGTGAAGGGTTTGTCAGGAAAGATTATTAAGGCACTTCAGGCAATATACAAAAAAGTTGAGTTTTGTGTAAAATGCGATTCAAAAACAATATCCAAGAATGTTATAACTCGGAGGGGAGTAAGACAGGGATGTATTCTTTCACTGACGCTTTTTAATTTGTTTGTGAACGATATACCATGAAGAAGTGTTTTGTTACATAATATATGTTTATGTAAACTTAAAGAAGGTTATGTTGTTTTATGTAATAATAGTTGCTTTATGTAGTTTGTAACACGCTTTGGGCGTCGGTTTGAATTTTATGCTTATGTAATTTTACTGTTTGAATTTGCCTCGGCTGCGTCAGTCTTACTTTAGAGTCATGTATCTTGGGTAGGGTGCGGTATGACAATGATTGTAGACATCATAGAATTAAGCTTTTAAATTAACTTCTTTTATTTAAATTCTTGCACATATTTATAAACCACTACACTTTTTAAAGAACTGTGAGAAACTTTTATACATTCACTTAGCGCGTATATCTGTTTTTACTAATCACCCGTAGAGAACACATTTTCCCATCTGTACTCTATCAAGTCTCGCCAGCAACTGAGTAACCCTCATTGGTCAAAACCAATAAGCTTCGGTATTGCAAGTCTCTGATTGGCTAATTCTAGTCCAATAGAATATCTGCATTTAACTTAAAACTTTTCTTTGCTGTTGATTGGCTAATTTAAAACTGTTACAGAATTTACGTCATCGTCGCTCTAATCATGACCACTACATTTCAAACTCTAAACTCATTATTGTCACAATTACCTCATTATTACTCATTGTTAGCGACTTAAAACTTATTATTCTCACAGCTCTTGCATTATTAAGGTATGTAATGTATTCACATAACATTATTAAAATATGTTTACAATAAAAATAAGCATTTTGCAATGACTGTTACATATAATTTAAATAATTATTATATACATATTGTTTCAAGGCAGGCTGTTATTGAATTTACTTATTATAAATTACAACTGAAATTATTCAGCTATTAAAATACTGCCTCAACCGGAAGTGTTGAATTCAGTTGAGCCTGATACTCCTAGTATAGAAGATATCTCCATACCCACTCTGCTATACTTGGATGATTTAATTTTAATGTCCACATCAATTTCTGGGTTGCAAAGAGAACTAATTGCTTAAAAGCATATTGTAAGGAATGGGGAATGGCAGTGAATGAAGTGAAAAGCAAAACACTAACGTTCAAGAATGGAGCGGTATATAGCAGCAAGGAGATCTGGAATTATGCAGGACAGACATTGGAGAATGTTTAAGTATTTACATATCTGGGCATCACATTATCTATGAATAGAAGGTGGGAGAAGCACATAGACATCACAAAACGTAAATGCATAGTAAAAAATATGGAGTCATTAAAGTCTCTTATGAAAGTTCCTGATATACCAATGAGGACAATGGAGATGGTATACAGAGCTGCTGTTAGGTCTAGTTTATCATATGGTGCAGAAATTTGGGGTTGGGAAAGGAATGAAAAATTGAACCAAATCCAGACGCATTTTCTGATGCGAGTTCTACAGGTGGGGAGGGGTACTACAAATTGTGGGGTTCTTAAAGAATTGGCTTATACAATGAAACCATACATCTGAAAGTAAGGGCAATTAAATACTGGTTACGCATAGTACAGGAAGCTCAGGCACTTCTACAGGTGGTATGTTTCAGGGTGCAAGTACGGGAAGGGTCGGATACGTGTTGGGCAATAAAATTGCGAAGAGGCTTAGAAGAAATTGGAATGGGGTACGTTTGGCTACAGGGGAGGGACTTGCAACACAGCGGATGGAAGATAATTCAGAGATGACTATGGGATATTGACAGACAGAATTTAGAATCACAATGTACAGCTAAAATCTCACTTAACTTACAGTGTCAAATAATGCAGGACGGGGGGAGGAGGCCTATTTAGTTTAGGCCTGTACATGAGAGGAAAGAAGTGGTTTGGCATGGCTAAGATTGGCGCCTGGAAAGGCAACAAATTAACTGATGACATCGGAGTGAGAATATATCCACTCTGTGGTGAAAGGGAAACATGGAATCATATTCTGGCTGAGTGCAAGGAAACGGAATTGATAAGAAAACAATATTTACCACCACAGTTTCTGGGGTCCAGTAGAGGAATGGAGGTCTGGTTGGATGTAATGTTGGACACGGGCTATCATAAAATGGGCTCTTTTTTATCTAAGATTTGGCAAAGGAGGTTAAGTGCCCTGGAGAACGGAAGAGGGGGAGAGCAAGTTCTTAAGGATCGGAGCACTGTATATATTTGTAATATAATTGTAGTTCATGCTTATTATTATTATGGTTGTTGTTGTTGTTATTATTATTATTGTTGTTGTTATTATTATTATTATTATTATTATTATTATTATTATTATGTTTTTCTGCCTTCATAGTGCATACTAATACATACTTATGTATATATAGTGAGTATATATTTAGTATTGTACAATGTACGGCAATGAGGCCCATGCGATTGTATTGTACAAGAAACTGTTCACAATAAAAGTACCACCACCACCACCGCCACCGCCACCGCCACCGCCGCCGCCGCCGCCGCCGCCGCCACCACCGCCACCACCACCACCACCACCACCACCACCACCACCACCACATAGAATGTTTGCGAAACAATAACCATTGGATATTAATATCCTTAATCCAGTACTTGATACAAGAGAATTGACACCTAGATATGATTAGCATTCACCAGGCAATACCTCATTCCTCTCTACAATTCGGAATTAATATATAAACATACACTTTAAAACTTGGCTACATTAACCATGGCTTCAGCAAGTTAAATGTCCGAGTACATGGAGTACTTTCCATGTATCTCTTAAGGAAAACATTTACTTCTTTGTGGCCAAAACTTACTACTACAAAATGTACGTTAAATGGACTCTGGTACTGCATGTGACGTAAAATCTGCATTGCACATAGTAAGAAATATAAAAGAACATTCGCACCCAAACAATCACACATGCAAGCATAACATTTCTCAAGCAGGGCAGCTTTACAAAGATTAACAATGTCTTTCCCCAAAACCCTGAATCTACAAAGTCAGAGTAATGCCCATTGTAACATTGCATGCTTCTCTATAAGTCACCCATGTTGTTGCCTGTCGCTCTGTCCAAAGCTGTGTGTCTGTCCAATCTGTGTCTCCATTCAGTCTCCTACCTCTCTACTAATGTGCTGTTCTGACCATCTTTCATAAGATTCCCTTCCCCACATTCTTACATCATCTTGTGGAGGGAAAATACTTCCCCTACTGGCCTAATTCATACCCAAAAACACAATCATACCAACATTCACATGTATACAATTATAACAGTGGCACAAACACAACACCTCTAAGTTACAACATATCTGAAATAGAGATATGAGCTGTAAGGTATGGGATCTTAAAATGAACCATAGCAAGACAAAGATCATAGTGCTTAAAAAAAGAAAAACAGTGAAAAAAATCAGAAAAATGGCTCATGAAGATTCAAACAGTGGAGGACTTCATTTATTTGGATATCATATTAAACAGGAAAGGGGACTGGGAAAAACAGCAAAAAATGGGCAATAGCCAAAGGCAGATCAGCAATTAGATTACTGAGAAAATTTTTATACATAGCTCCTATGATGAAAGTGATGCAGTTTGAAAGGCTGTATGCAGCCCTAGTGGAATCAAGATGGTCATACAAAGTTGAAATATGGGGAATGGAAAATGGGTGTGAGAAAATGGACATCATGTTAAGAACATTTTGCAAACTTATGTTGGAGCTTCCTCAAAACACAGCTAATGCAGGTTCTTTTTAAAATTGGGAAAAATTGATGTGAAAGGGATGGTAATGCAAAGAGTACTGAAATATTGCTACCAGATAAGTCAATTACCAGAAGAAAATATTTTAAAATGTATTAATTACCAGAATATTGGTAATTGGCTGAGTAAAATTAAGAACCAGTTGGAGATGAATGGATTAGAAGATATATGGGGGCTAAGACATGGAATAGTACAAGGGTTTTGGAAATATGTCCAGTCTAGGTTTGAAGATATGGATGGCCAAAACATTTGGGCTGAGATGAACAAGAAGAGATCACTAGCCTTTTATAAAATGATTAAGACACGACCAAACAAAGAAAAGTATTTAGATATATGCCAATAGAAAGGAGAGAGAAGCCATTGCATAGTTCCCTCTAGAGGTGTGGAAATTTGCAGGGCAAAGGGGAAATGTTATGAAAGGTATATGCCCATTCTGTGGAGATAACAGAGACAGAGTGCATATTTTGATGGTATGTAGAGGAACCAATGAATGGAGGAAGAAACTAATCAAGGAAAAATGGCTTAGATGTAATAGAGTTGTAGTAATTAAGAAAATGTTCACAGATCAGTCACAGATATGAGAATTTCTTTGGAATGCCAGGATGAAATGGAAATGGTCTGTCGGCAAATGTTAATTTCATAATCTCGTTACTGTAAATAGGAGGTTATTGAAAACACTATATAGAGAAGAGAAAAATGTAAAATAAACTGTCATCACTGGATGCCTGATAAGTGGCCAGGGCCTATTCCCGTAGACCCCATTATGTAATGAACTTAGGCCCCCCCCCACAAAAAAGAGGTAAATCCTACCCCTGTATAAATTCAAACAGTGCTGGAAAATCTGAAAATCTCATCGAGAAAATTAATAAAATGAATGTGTGGAACATCTAGGTGAAAACTGAAAATGATGGTAAATGATATTTAAGATTAAAGAAGAGGTTAGGAGTGAAGTGCAGAAAACAAGAAGGGATGTAGAAATAGGAAAGAATGGAAATAATAAGGAAAGGTAGAGAAGATTTAATTTAGTCTTCTTAGGAGTAGAATAGACACATGGCCTGCAGAAAAAATAACAAGAATAATGAAGGAAAAGCTCAAAATGGAGATGCATGCATGCAAAGTTATTGAAACCAAAAGAGTTGAGAGACAAAATGGAAAGAAGGCAATAATTGTGAAGCTAGCAACATGTCAGTTGGCATATGAAGTGCTTAAAAGTGCTAAGAAATTAAAAGGAGAGGATATCAGTAAATATCTAAGACAAATAAGAGAGTAGTACAACGAAAGAAACCTAACCCAAAAAATGAAAGAAGCAAGAGCATTGGAAAATAAGAGTATACATTAGAAACCTATAGCTGTGGTTCACCAGAGAAGGATTATCTCATATGGACAAGAAGGATTCAAAGTAGGATAAATATGAGGGAATTAGCAGATGATAGCAGTGACTTTAGGAAATGAGAAGGAGAGACCAAAGTCCAGAAACTAGCAAATTGAGGCGAAGGAGGGAGATGGAGTGAGAGAGGGTCCAAATTGCTCTTTCAGTGGGTGAGAGTGCTGTGCTGATGTCAACCCATACCCAAATGTGCGACTTATCAGCTGAATGAAAAATGCTAGCAGCAGTGGTGATGGAAGGAGGATTTAGCAGAGTGATACCCAAGAAAATAATTTCACCAAAAAGAGGAAAAGCAAAAGAGCACATGACCTGGTGGAGAGAGGAATGAGACCAGAAGCATTATTGAGAGATAACAGTATTGTTCCGAAGGTTTCCCTTCTCCCTGCCTTCCAAATATTCTAGAACTCTCTGGAAAATTCCAGCAGCTATTATAAGTGAGTACACTCACTTGTCAGCCAAAAAATAAGTGAGTTAGTAGTTAGATAAAGAGTGCATTTCTGATGCATAAAAACTGCTGTCCTATGAGTGAGTTTGCAACAACTGCTGTGGCATACAGTGAGTGTGCTACTGCAGGAGATTAGAGAGGTCTTGTGTTCAACTCCCCAGTGAGTGAAGCAGAGGAAAAAAGAGGCTGCTTTGCACATATTTCATTACACTGCTACATTGCAAGAATTAATGAAGTGACAGTGAAAAGTGGACAAAGTCACAATATTTTCTGCTCAATATGTGAATTGTAGCAATCTAGGAGCATATTTAAGATTTAAAAAGAGGAGAAATATGATATGTACAATAAATGAAACTAAATTACACGAATTTTTTTTAATAATAATAATAATAACAACTTTCTTCTCTTCATATATAGTTAGTGTGATAACAGGTTCCTCACATCATGGCATAGACATATTTGTGTGCCTGCTGCTCTGATAGATAACTTGATGACGAAAGATAGTGTTCTAATCATAGGTTTCTTGTTTGCACCCAAGTGTTACATCTATTCTGGGTGTAATTGGTAATTGCAGAAATTTGTCATCATTTGTTTCTTAGAACTTGTTGAGAGCATCTAAAATAGCATATGTGTGTTGCTTCATAGAAAATGGAGAAAAGTAAATTTCATGTTGTAATAAAGCACTACTTTTTGCATGGTAAGACGGTGAGGGAAACGGAAGAAAAGCTGAACAAGTATTATGGGGACTCTGCTCCATCACATGCATGGTTCACAAGTGGTTCACAGAATTTCAATGTGGTCGTTCGAGCACAAGAGATGCGGTGCGCACAGGATGGCCGGTTGAGGTCACAACAGAAGAAATGTGAACAAAGTTCGCGACATTGTGTTGGAAGGCCGCCAAGTGAAAATCTGTGAGATAGCCAAGACCGTAAACATCTCGAGTGAACAGGTGTATAACATTCTGCACAAATTTTTGGGTATGAGAAATCTGTCAGCAAGATGGGTGCCATGATTGCTCACAGTTGTGAACAAGCAGAATCATGTGACCATCTCACAGGGATGTTTGAACATGTTCCAGTGCAACCCAAATGAGTTTTTGTGGCGTTATATCATGGTTGATGAAACTTGGATCCATTACCATCAACCTGAAACCAAACAACAATCAAAGCAGTGGATTTCCTTCAGCGAACCTGCTCCAAAGAAAGCAAAAACCATTCCGTCGGCAGGAAAAATCATGGCAGCTGTCTTTTGGGATTCATAAGGGGTGATAGACATCCACTACCTGGAAAAGGGTAAAACAATCACAGGTTCATATTATGTCACAATGCTGGATCAGTTTCACAAGAACTTGTTAAAGAAATGACTCCATTCGGTAAAGAAAAGGGTTCTCTTTCACCAGGATAATGTACCCGCACACAAGTCAGCCATTGCCATCCCAAAATTTGTGGAATTGGGCTACAAACTGCTACCTCACCCACCATATTCTCCAGATTTGGCTCCTAGCGACTTCTTCCTCTTCACAAACTTGAAAAATTGGCTCGCTGGGAAGAAATTCATGTCCAGTGAACACATCATGGCAGAAACAACCTTATATTTTGCAGACTTTGAAAAATCATGTTTTTTGGAAGGGTTAAAAAAATTGGAGAAACATTGGATGTGTATTGAATTGAAAGGAAACTGTTGAGAAATAAAATTGATCTTTTGGAAAAAAATTTTATTTTCTTTAAAAAGTCACTGACTTATCAACCCGTCCTCATACAATGAGAAAAAGAAATTTTGGTCAGGCACTTGGACAGATATTATGCATATTGAGCAATGTCTCATGCACCCAATGAAATCTATCAGAGGTTTGACACATGGTAGAGGTATCACGGACATTACACTTTCTGAATAGATGTGTGGAACCTATTTTTTTTTTAAAGATACATGAAGCCTTAGATGACTTATTGGGGAGCTCCTATAA
This sequence comes from Deroplatys truncata, assembly GCA_030765065.1. Classification (NCBI taxonomy): domain Eukaryota; kingdom Metazoa; phylum Arthropoda; class Insecta; order Mantodea; family Mantidae; genus Deroplatys; species Deroplatys truncata. The sequence goes on from CM060990.1 coordinate 377,773,400, forward strand.
CATTGAATGAACAAATTTGAATTCTGGGATTCATAACAGAAGAGAGACCAGTCAGATATACAGAAGTTTATTTCATGGCATCAGGAAGATAATCTGTGTCCAAAGATCGGGAGATAATGTATCATTGTCATCTAGGAATTATTTGAGTCACTAATTTGTAATCAGGCCTATGGAAAAGGTATCACAGCAATGCAAAAAATATGTGGAGAAAACTTTGTTGAGTTAACAGTAACACAGAAATGACAAAAATGGAGACTCAGGCCAAGCCAAGGAAAATGAAGGTTCGATCAAAAATTTTTCAACAGAATTTTATGCATTTGCAATAATCCCATGAAACTAAAATAATACATATAATACAATTTAGTTTCTAGGTGAACATCTATATTTGATGTTCCATGAAGGAACAAAATCTTCATTGATGAAGGCACTGGAAAATGGTTTGCAGAGCTATCTAAATGTTCATAATGCAGAATTTGTATCAGATTGAGGATTATAAAACATGTAACCTGGCCAAACAGTTGCACATATGAAGGAGTTGTAAATGCATACTGTGACTATATTATATTTAAAAATGCATGCAAACCTACTGTCATCTTTGTCAGATATCCAGAGCTTTCAACGACTAAAAACAAAGAGCAAAAGTAGAAGAGTCTCAGAGAAAAATTCTTGCGATATATGCTTGGAAGAAAACACAGAATGTACAACACCTACGAAAACATTTTTTAAGAAATAGAACAACAAAAAAAAGTTTTTTATAAGCAGTAGCTTCAGAAATGGATGAAAGCAAAATATTGGTCTTCACAGCTGAAGATGGCTAATGTTTCTAAAGAAAAGCCCAAAAATGTTGTAGGATTGGATTCAGACATATTGACATCTTAGTGGCTCTTGATTCAGAGAAAAGGCAATTAATTTTTGTAAGCAAAAAGGTTGCAAGGATCCAACTAAACTATTTCATGTTATTGACATTTTGATATAGCAGCACAGTGAAATCAGAAGTCTTGTTTCTGCATGCACAATGAACAGATATAGTGTTACATCTTGCTTTTATGGTTTAGGATAGATAAAAGCAGTTGAAGTCTTCAGTGGAAACTCAGCAACAAGCTTGAATATTTTTGCAACAAAATATATCACAAGAAAAATTGCTAATTAATGGAAAAAGATTTACTCTGGTATTATATGGAATGAATAGAAATATTAGAAATATAAACTTGAATGAAGCTTGTTACTTCAAATTTATGAGTATGGCACAAAAAACAAATTTGCGATATATTTCAATCTGGTCAACAAAACATGCTAAGAGTTTACCTGCAAGTTTAGAAATGTTTAGGCAATAGTTTGTCAGCTGTTGAATGGAGATAGAATTTGGAATCGGTAAATGAAAGTAGAGGAGAGAAAAAGTTCTCCAACCAGTGACTTCTTTAAAGGTTTTTGTACCAAATAATCTTTTACATTTAGTGTCTGTTCCAGTAAATCTGTTTGTGGGACTTATTATGATGCAGAAAATCTGGTTTGCTTTGTTTAGCCATGTGCGAGCACTGCAGTGACAATTTGTGTTAACAATGCACCAATCATGGAGGATGATCAATACGCAATTGATGATAATTAAGCAAGTATGAGGTACGTCCAGAAAGTAAGTTCCGTTTCAATTTCTCTCCGCTGCAGTGCTGCGATCGCAGTTCCGCACATGCGCGGTAGACGCTCTGTATCAAGGAGAAGAAACGTGTGCCATTTTGAGATCGCTGTCAGCCACGTACGCTTTGTTGTGCTTGTTTACAATGTCGGTGTTGATTGAAAATCCCCCCGCTTGTGAAATCAGATCTGTGATTTGTTTTCTGAATGCAAGGAAAGTGAAACCAATTGAAATTTATCGGCAAATTTGCTAAGTTTATGGACAAAATGCGATGAGTGATTCAATGGTGAGAAGATGGGTCCGACAGTTCAATGAAGGACGTAGTGAAGTGCACGATGAAGAACGAAGTGGGCGTCCATCTTTGGTTACAGAAGAACTGGTTCATGCAATTGATGACAAGATCCAGGAAAACCGCAAGTTTACAATTAGTGCTCTCGCTATGGAATTTCCCCAAATCTCACGATCACTAATTCATAAATTGTTACCGAAAAACTGAAATTTCGTAAACTTTGCTCTCGTTTGGTACCAAAGATTCTTACTGAGCAACACAAAACAAACCGAATGGGTAGTGCACTTCAGTTTTTGACCCGTTATGATGAAGGCGGCGAAGAATTTCTGACACAGATAGTCACAGGAGATGAAACTTGGGTTTCTTGCGACACCCCCGAAAGTAAGCGGCAATCAATGGAATGGAGGCACACTTCATTCCCAGCAAAAGTTAAGCCGAAACAAATCTTGACACCTCGAAAAATGATGTGCTCAGTGTTCTGGGACTGGAAAGGCATCTTACTCGTTGATTTCTTACTGTGTGGTCAAACAGTCAAAGCAGATGTTTATTGCGAGACACTTAGGAAATTGCGCCACGCAATACAGAATAAGCGCCGAGGATTGCTGTCAAAAGGTGTTGTTTTTCTTCACGACAACGCACGACCACACACTGCAAATGTGACGCAAAACCTCCTACAGGGATTTGGCTTGGACGTGTTTGACCATCCTCCGTACAGCCCTGACCTCGCTCCTAGCGACTTTCATCTGTTCTTACATCTCAAGTCTTTTCTTGGCAGTCAACACTTCAACAATGACGAAGAGCTGAAAGAAAATGTTTCCAACTGGTTGAAGACACAGGCGGCAAACTTCTATGAAGTAGGTATACAAAAACTTGTGCCACGCTATGACAAATGCCTGCAAAATTTCGGCAGTTATGTGGAAAAGTAGTTTAAGAGTTGTAGAATTTTGTGCAATAAATAATTTTTCTGTATCTGTACACAATTTAATTTTATTACCAAACGGAACTTACTTTCTGGACGTACCTCGTATATATATAGTGTAAATACTAATCAATAAGCAATGATCAAGGCACAATTGATGATGATTAAGTATGTATATAATATAAATATTATTAAGTAACCTAAAGATTTTTGAATATAAATTATTTTATGAATTATATGTTTAAGTGAAACACAAAGCAAGAAAATTAAAGCGAAGATGAAAAACATACAAAGATGAGATCAATTAGTGGTGGGTGGGAGGTCCTTGCGCTGTGGATGGCACTGATTACTATTGCTCAAATTAGTAACAGTTTATTAAACTTCACAGCTATTGGCTGTTGCCAATCCAGTACACAACAGGTCCACAGGTGGTGAATAATACAGTAATCTTAAATATTGAGTTTAGAAGCAATGCTCTCCAAACCAAAACTGGCAAAAACTTAACATAAGAAAGAAAAAAATTATTAAAATTAGGAGCTACTAACTGTGAGGAGACTTTCATTGTGAAACTGTGCTAGTCACTTTTCATAAACTTACTCCTCATGAATGTTCATTGTTAACTAGTAACTCTCTGAAAACATCCTAGTTAACAACGAACAACCATGTGTAAGTTTTTTGAAAGTGATCAGCACAATTTTAAAATAAGAAAGAAAACCTGTTTTTGTTATAAATACATTTGTAAAAGCTATTATTTTATTAAGGCCTATAGTTGTATTAGATGGTATAATATAGTCGGTTCTACTTTAAGAAACACAAGCAAGAAGCAACGAGTTCTGCTGCAACACCTGGCCCCCATGTTGAGACCATACCAGGCCAGTGACCAATTCACACTAATCTCTTACAGTCTGTACATCTTCCCCACCCCCAATATGTAGATGTATTTGTATCATTTGAAAGCTTGAAAACTGTGCTGAAACTTTAATTTGAACTGTTTTGGGATACTGTCCCAAATCAAAGTGTTGTGCCCCAAAAGCCACAAAAATACAAATTTCAAAGGAAAATTTTCCTTATTTTAGTGAATTCCCATGAAAGCATTATGTTTACAGAAAATATTAAAATGGATTTTTTAAAGAATATGCGTTAAGGAATAAAACTATAATATTTATCAATTTAGAATAAATAGTGACTGAGATATAAGAAAAAACTAAAAGGCTTGCAAAACAGATATTTAAGGGATGATAGGGAGGGTGGGTACTTTTGAGGAAATACTCCCTTACTTAGGTCTTAACCACTGGCAAAGATTTAGCTTGTCTCTTATTTCTTCCGAAAAAAAAAAACCTTCATTGCCTGGGCTGTAATGGCAGTAGAAGTTCCTGTGTAATACAGCATCTTCAGGGAAAGTTCCCATCAAGCTGGCAGTGTTCCCTCTTTGTATAACTATGCTAGTGCTTTACCTCGGGTATTCTGTGGAATAAGGACCATCCATAAGGGATTGAGCTTGTCACCCAATCTCTAGTGTTAGGTCTTTTGCCTCTTGGCTCCATGGATCTATAGCCTCAATTGCAAACACAACAAAGCAGTAGGTCTTTCTTTCTTTTTTTTTTGAACACTATTTGAATTGAATTTACACTTTCCTAGCTTCACTAACCTTTGTTGCTATAGAATACGTTGCACAGACATGTTGTGTGCATCCTCAGCTATGATCGACTGCCAGAAATGTAATTGGCTCCTGATCTTAGACTTTTTCTGCTGAACTACTGATGATCTTGTAGAGTATGTTGTCCTCAGTGGGAATTTCAAAATTAATTAAATCTGCTTCATGTTTCTTTATGAATAACTTCTCCCATGTGTCCAGTTCTTTTTCCCGGCAGTTGATTGTAGCTGAGGATGGAGACAGCATGTCTGTGAAACATGTTGGTGAAGCTAGAGAAGCGTAAATTCATCAAATAGTTTTCTATAAAATGATAATTTTGCTTTACTGCATATTACTTCTAGTTTTAATTCATATTATAAAGCAGTAGTTGTTTGTTATGTCCTTGTATTTTGTTTTGTTGACAGAAACAGCCAAGGCTACAGCGGATCCAGCTTATTTGCAGTGCTAGACATAAATGAGGAAGCTAGCATGTCCACACAGGTGGCATCCCATAATGATTTTCCTTTTGACCAAGGGATGAGACCATCAGGCCTTTTGCCATATGATCATATTATTCCTACAGGTTTTAAGATAGTAGGAATACCAGCAGATATTAATGCTCTTTTAATTAAGTCATTGATCATAAACGCCTGGAAAATTCACCTGCATTCTTGGGATACCATGATGTCTATGATGAACAACCTTGGCTCCACATAGGCATATGTGTGGTTGACAGATTTTGCAATCAAGTCTCAGGCCAGTGGCTATTCTGAAGGAGTATTGTCCATTAACGCTATTGCTGCTGCTTGTCGATCAGATCAACTGTGCATGCACAGTGTTTAAATTCTAAGTTCAAATATGGCAGTAGGGGTGAAAAATGCTGGACTTCTACATCTTGAAATACTAGCTTTTAGAAAAAAATTCATAACAAATGTAACTTTAAAGCTAGAATGATAATCTAAAAAATGGATTTTGCTAGATAAATTTCTGTTCAATAATCTGTTAACTAGAAGGATTATCAGATAGCGAATCAATATTTAGCACATATTTAATTACAACAAAGAATACTAACTTTTGTATTATAATTTGAGATGAAATATCACACATTTATATTGAAATACCAAGAGAGCCAATGAACTAAGAACCGGCTGTGCAGTGTTTTGTCACGCGGTGTGTTACACATGATTCCACACTGCTGCGGCAGTCAAGGTCATGCTACTAATGCGTCTTTGCTCTGCTCTGGCTCTGCAGTATTGAGTTGACAGTGATATGTAGTGTAGTTTAGTTCAGTGTGTAGTTCAGTTATTAAGTTATTTATTATTTTGTCCTATATTTAGTCACAAAGTATATTATGGCTCAGTATATGTTTTCTACTGTCCAGCATGTATTTATTTATGATTCGTATGTGTTAACTTAGTCAGCTTGTCAAATGAAAATATAATTTGCAGAAAGATTTCCGGGTGTAAAAGTTCCAGGCTGTACAACATTCCATACACTTTTTAATAAATTTCAGGCCACAGGAAGTGTTCAGTCTAAGAAACCTAAAAGACAGCACAGGATTCTTAACAAAGAAACATTAGACGACATCGGTCATCATTTGGAGACTTCTCCCCCAAAAATCGCTTAGGCCTCTTTCAAACAGGCAGACATTTTTTATGGCTCTGTGCAAAGAGCTACCAAATTGTTGAAGCTAAACCATATGGCACATGCTTTTCAACCAAGGTGATTCTTTAATTAGGTGCACATTTTGTGAGTGGAGTCTCAATGGTGTATACAATGGCGAAATAGATCCATATTTAATATTTTTCTCGGACAAGGCTTAGTTCCACCTTCATGGATATGTGTGTACAAAAAATAATCATTATTGGAGCTCTGATAAACTTAATATTGTTAATGAAGTATCCCTCCATGATGAAAAAACTGGTGTTATGGTGGGCCATGAGTGGAGAAAGAATTATAAGGCCAATTTTTTTCAAGTCAACAGTTGACGCCCCTACATACATGAATACAGTTTTGAGATTCTAAACCTATTGCACTTATTCTTTCTGCCAAAATAGCTCTATTAATAAAATTCCAACTAAAAAATTATTTTAAATATTTGGTCCTCCCCCTTTTTTTTTAGAAAATTAAAGACAGGGAGTGTGATTGTTTTTTCAATGAGACTCTGCCAGAGCTCGTAATAGCCAACATTTCGATGAGAAGAATTGAAAGTTCGTTTGAGGACAGAATTATTAGTAGAGATTTATATCCCCCTTGCTTCCCAGACCTAACCCCCCTGCAATTTATATCTCTGGGGTGCATTAAAACATTAAGTGTACAAGACAAGTCCACGCACCCTGGAAGAATTAAAACAAAATATCCACCAGGAAATTCCCAGCATTTCTCAATGTAAAGTACGGCATTCCTAAAGAGGTGCCAAAATTTATGGACAACAATGGTGGTCAGTTTCAGCACCTCCTTTCATAAAGTCGGTAAATAAAGCCTTCAAAAGTAGTTTTTAAAATGTTGTATGGTTGCATCTGCACCATTCTATGATAGCCACAGATAGCAACAAGCGCCAGGAATGACAATATAGCACTATAAAATATATATTCAGTTGCAAATAAAATAAGTATAAACATACCTTTAAAACTATGTTATGTTTTATGAAAATATATAAAATATAACTCACCAGTATCAATGATTTAGTATTTTTGTATAAAAATTATAAACTCTTCAGTTATGGTCATGGTTTTCCCACAGTAGTTTTAACACTGCACCATGGATCTTGCAATTCTCAGTTTACAGATGTACACAAAAATTAAGTAAAATTAATCACTTCTGGTCATCAGAAAATTAAAAATGAAACACTAATTAACAAAAAGAAATTTTGTTTCAGTTAAACACTTCAAACCGGGGGGGGGGGGGGACCTAAGACTACATTTATTACAAAAATTGAATTAATTAGTCGTATATTGATACTATTTAAGTGTGAATCACTAACCTGGTCTTTATTTAGAGCACTTATGTAAATTGATGCTCTTAGGATGTAATCCCTTTTCACATTTTATGCACACTGTACGCGATCTTTTTCTTTGTCCCGGCATGTAACACACAGTGCACTGATGTTCCTCCTCCTTTGGCAATAATTTCACACCATATGATGGAGAAGGAGAATTATTATTATATTGTATTTTTAGCCATTTCCCTCTTTTTCAGAAACCTCAGAGCTCACAGTTTCAATTATTGAAGAATAAAATTGAAATCTGTTCGTTTTCTTCCCTGTAATATTTTTGCAATGTAATAAATATGCATTTAACATCATTCATGAAATAATATTAAAGGCTACCTTTATCCAACATTTGAGAGTTCTTCGCTCATCTAAATAAAAATATAACATCATTTCATTTGAATCACTCCCCCCATAAAACAATTGTAGACAGCAATCATATCTGGTTTAGTGAGCTGCTGATTATTATTCCTTGGAGAAGGGTTTACTTGAGACTCTGGCAGTTCCATTATTAGTGAGAAGAATCAACTGATTCTTTTGTGACTTCTTTTCTTTAGATCCAATTAACAGAGTGACCTGTACCTAAGATATCTATTTGAAATTGTTTTGAATTTTGTTTTGAGTGCTTCCGGAATTCCCTTTCTGTTCTTTTGTACTGTTCCTGTGACATAGGTTCCTGATGAGTATAACTGTTTAGCGAAGGCGATTGATGTGAAGAAGTTTTCAATATAAATATGTACCTTGTTTAAATAATTTCCAAGTTGAAAAAGCTTCATGACAACAGTGTAGGCCAGTCCATTAGATTCAACTGCAGACTTTTCATCTGATGATTTTGCCCCTTTTGTATACAAAAACAAAAAACCTAAGCAATATTTTAAAATAGAATCACAAGCCATCCTAAATTTTATTCCACATTTGTGATGATGCTTATTGGGCATACACTGAAGTAGTTGTGTGTGACATTTTGTATCTACTAGGCTTTCACCTATTGAAAGTTGTTGGTGAGGAATGTAGTGTTGTCGAAAAATTGTATTTGCATGGTCTAGTAAGGGTTGAAATCTTGCATAGGTATCATAATCAGTGGAGGCAGAGGGATATAGCTTATCAGTGAGATAAAAATATTTTAAGAAGTTGAAATCTATTCCAAAAAAACACTTTTCCAAACCAGGGGGTGTTAAAGTAGTCAATTTTACTCCAGTAGGATTCTGTAGACAGTTTTCTAATCATTCCCATATTCACAATCACAATTATAAATGCCCTAATTTCATCCATTGTTGTCCGCCACCATGTCTTGTTTCTCAATCCTGGTGATGGAACATGTGTTGAAAGGAACTGATCTGCGTATCTGTTGGTTTCGGTAACAATGAGTCTCAACAGTGATGAAGTGAAAAATTAAGAAATGGGAGGAGAAGTTGGAAGTAGGGCATATTTTAGACCGGGAAGTTCACTGAAAGGAAAAGGAAGTTGAGCAACAAGGTCAGGGTTAATAGGAAAAATTTCTTTGAAGCTCTCATTGCTGCTGTTCTGCTCTCTATCACTATTGCCAGCTCTGTAATCACTGCCATCATCATTTCTGGTATTCGTGTGATGAGGGGCAATTAAATCGACACACCTCCTCTTTGCATCTGATAACTCCTGAGGTGTCTCAGGTAAACACTCATCACTGTCACTTAGAGTATTTGCATCGATATCATACTCGTTATAATATGCCAACATTTTATCGTCATCCCTCCTTGGCACAAAAACATTCCCAGAACAACTTGCCATATTCACTTTTACACATTAAAAACTGAACAGAACTGCACAAGGTCAAATACAATTGGCAAGGGTTGGAAATACTGTCCTTCAAATAACAAAAGATCCGTCTGAAATTCCTTGAAAAATACAGTTAGAAAGGAGAAAGTTTCCTCTTTTCAGTGGCAAAAAGCGCATCCCTATAAGGTGTTTCAAAAATAGGTTTACAGTCTCACAAACACTGTGTGAATATGATTGACGTTGGTAGTGTCTTTGCTCGGTATAGTACAGCCAATTGTATCGGCTCTCTGCATTTTATGGTAGAGACTATTTAAAGGGCTCAGCAGCAAGAGGGTTGAAGTCTACTTTAGGTGAAGGTATGGCTCTGAGCCATGAGCCAGGTTCCTTCTCTTGAATAGCTAGGTAACGAGCTTGATACAAGGCAGGTGTACCAGAGGCAATAAGAGATTTATGGATATGTAGGATGTTCACATTACCCTATGACTTCTGTATTTTCAGATGAGTTGAAGGATCAGGACATGGGTTTAAAACAGTCCATTTTTCAACTGCCTCAGCTAAACAGTGCTCTTTGATGTCATCACAATTGAATATGACAGATTTGACAAAATCAAAAACACTCTAAGCAGAGGATAAGAAAGCTAGCAAACTATGTCACTAATTCTGTGAATACCAAGATCTCCATATCTTGTAGGCAAACTTACTAATAGCAAATGTTGATCATCAACTGGCATGTTAAGTATAGTTTTCAAACAGTCTTATAATATCAACTTAGGCAAAGGAAATAACCATAAAGGAGTAAGTTAGTTCAGAACTCCCATGCAATTTTTCAGAAGGAAATAGGCAACACGAGAGTTAAGGAACTGTAGCCCCTCTGATATTTCTTTTGAAATCTCTTTTGTTTTGCGGTGCATTGTCATCTCCTCAGACATGATTGGAGATCTAAGGAGGGCTAGTTCAGAGCCAGATACAACGTTGATTCAGGAACAATTTTCTGGAGTGCAAATAGCAAATCTTCATCTTGATTATGCTTTTCAACCCTTAATTGTATTTAATTCTGTAATATGATCTAAGCTTATGTTTAAAACTTGTATTTTGAATGATGCACCTTGAAACATGGGTAATAAACTAAGGGCACATCTCCACAATCACTATAAATGCTACATGCTCCCTGCATCTGAACACATCCATATGAATCTGGCCATTTTAAATTGGACATGTATACACGTCCATATTGTGGAAGAGCTTAAATTGGTTTGCCTTTGTCATATATTCCTGAAATAAAATACAATTGATATTCAGCAGCTCTAAGGACAATTGTGTTTATGTGCATATCAGAATGTCACATGACTAGATAGACCATGTCCTCATATAAATTTTCCCACCATTTATGACATTCCTGCCTGGAACCCAGAATAGTGTAAAAGAGGGTTTTAACTGTATGTGTACCCCCTCTAAGTGTATGTAATTCACTGTATTTGCTTGATATGATAGCCCATATGAGTAAAAGTATAATATTATGAGGGTGGTCTGAAAAGTTTCCGACCTAATAAAGATACAAGACATTTTTTCAGAATTTTTTTTTTTATTTTTCAACATAGTCTCCTTGTAACTCTACACACTTCTCCCAGCAATGCTCCCATTCCATCCAAATAGTACTCGGCGTTTTTCTCTGCAGAATAATTGTTCACGAAGGTGATTGCCTCTTCATTTGACGAAAATCTCTGTCCTCCGAGTGCAATTTTCAGATGAGGGAACAAAAAGAAGTCACTTGGGGCTAGATCTGGTGAGTAAGGTGGATGGTCAAGCAGTTCAAACCGTAATTCGTGGATTTTCGCCATTGCAACCGCTGAGATGTGAGACGGTGCGTTGTCTTGGTGAAACAGGATTTTCTTTTTCTGCAAATGTGGCCGTTTTTCCGCAAGTTCTGCCTTCAGCTTGTCAAGTAATGATGCATAGTATGCTCCTGTAATGATTTTTCCTTTTTGAAGATAATCGATTAAAATAACTCCATGACTATCCCAAACAACAGTCGCCATCACTTTCCCAGCCGAAAAAACCGTTTTTGCTTTTTTTGGAGCCGGTTCCCCCTTTGCAGTCCACTGTTTGGACTGTTGGACTGTACTTTTGTTTCAGGCATATAATGGTGTATCCAAGTTTCATCTACAGTAATTAATCGGCGCCAAAACTCGGATTTATTGCACCTAAACTGCGCCAACAGAGCGTTGGAAATGTTCATTCAAACATGTTTTTGGTCAAACGTGAGTAAACGTGGCACCCAACGCTATCATGTCTAAATGTTGATTGAATATGTGACAAACACGTTCTTTTGACATGTTCATAGCTCTGCTGTCTCTCTCACTTTAATTCGGCGGTCGTCTAGCACCATTTGGTGAACTTTGACGATGTTTTCGTTGGTAGTTGCAGTTTTTGGAGGTCCCGAACGTTCACTATCTCCCAAGCTCTTACAGCCATGTTTAAATTCAGCTGCCCAAAATTTCACTGTGGTAAATGATGGTGCAGAGTCCCCATACACAGAATCCAACTCATCTTTGATTTGCGTAGGCATATTGCCTTTCAAAAACAAATATTTAATGACAGCTCGATACTCAATTTTGTCCATTTTCATAAAAACACTCACATCACCTCACTCAAACGACTGTTACATAACAACTGAGCGTCCAAAATGGCTGAAACTTTGGTGAATAACTGTCAACAGATGAACAACGAAATTCATTAGCTTTTATTTACGAGTGCTGCCATCTTGATGTTGAGGTTGGAAACTCTTCAGACCACCCTCGTACATTTTGTTACTGCTAAGAACATGTGGTACTAATGTATGGTACAAATATTTTTTTTATGTTTGTAAATTTCATAAATAAAGTTGATGTTTTAAATGGCTATTATGCTCTTCATTATTCTTGCTGGGAGATCATATTTGCATTTAACATAAAGCAAGGGCATAAAAACAGTCATGTAATTCGATAAACCATCTTTACTGCTCTGAATATATACTACATTTCAGACTCTGTTGTTTGTCCAGCTGATTTTGTGTTTTTGCTGGTTGAAAGCATAGATTATAACTTGCTTGCATGAAGTAATAATGTGCTACTTCCTAAACATTATAATGTTAAATAACAATGACTAATCCACAACATGGTACAATATGATACAACTAGGCTTTTGAAAAGAAACTGTAGAGAAAGAGGTGGGTTATATACAGTGGCACTTCTTGGGTAAACTTGCAACTGTACACCCAGAATTGTTCTTGTATATGCTTATTTAGCCCTAAGTATATTCCAGGATGTCCACTATGAGGACTTTCTTCTATGTAAACTTATGTATTTAATTTCCACATGTGTTCTTTGTAGAAAGACAATCCACTTTGTTAGAGAGCTATAGAAATGCATAAGCAGTATTCTGCAAGTAGCAGAGAAAGCTTTTGGGTATAGGGGTGCAGGGAAAGGTAGTGCAGTATGTTGGGATGTTTAAGGTGGTCGACAACCTTGAGAGATGTGATTCCTAGCGCACAAGCACACTGTGTTACTGGACATGCCCAGTTCCATTTGTTTCCTTGTTTCTCTAGCTTTAGCACATCTGCCCCTCTCTTCCTTTATGTAGAAGAGGGGAAAGGCCTCTTACTCAGCCAACTTAACTTTTCTAATCACAGTAATTTTCTACATTAATATGAAAATTATGATTATACTTGTAACTACATTTACTTCATCTGGTTTAAATATGCATAATTTAAATTGCCAAAGTACTATGGTTAATACAATGCTTAGAGTTTTACTTTCTTTCTGTGTTTATGTATTTCTCCACGTTTGCATTTTCTGCTTGTCTTATTTTTGTGAGTGCTTGACCATACCAGTAAATTTGAAAACCTGTCGTAAAGTGAAAATGAACCATGTTGAGGAACTAAAAAAATTAAACCTTTCAGGTTTATTCTTAGAAGAGAAGTTATAAATAAAACAGAAAGGCAGACCGTTGCCATCTAACAATTTAGTTAAAGAACTAACTATAAAGGGAAGGTTGTTATGAGAAAATTCAATGAATCTATCAACTAACTTTGCACACCCACCAACGTGTGGTTGCCCTGAACATTCGTCTGTCTCAAAGGACTCATGCTCACACAAATGCTGAAAAATGGCTCCAAATGTTGTGTGATGTGGGTGGTGTTGTCTGTCAGAGTATATGTACAGCCCACTACACTACAGGCCTGAGCGCTGATTTCAATATGGCGGCAGTTGAAGGCGGTGGGCAGCGAATTTCACAGCTCCAAGTAAAAAGACAGAGGAACGTAAAAATAAAAAACTAAGTTAATTTAAAATAATAGCAATTAGACACCACTAGAACACAAAGATAACATTAAAGAAATAATGATAATCCATTGTATTTTATAAAAACAATCATGACTTTAAGTATTTGTGCATGTATTGGATTTGAAAAAAACTAAAATAGTGCTATAAATAATAAACACAGTAGAAGGTATAGCTGTAGTTGTTATGAGCCTATCAAATAATGTGAGTAACTGGAGCGGTAAATAAACTTCAAATTTATAGGTACTTTGTTTTAATAATGATAATAAATGAAGGAATTAAAACAGAACATAATTACTATGCAGTTAAGTTAAACAGCATTAAATTATACAGGTACACATAAATGCCAATTCACCTTATTACAAAGAAAGTGGCTCAAAATATGACAATTTTAAATTTACTTATGTTGTGAACATTCTGTGTTATGTATGTATTGTAATGAAAAGAAGCTAGAAACAGTGATGTGTATTGAATTTATTTAAAGGTGAGTCGAAATTGTTACACTTTTTGTGTAACAATTTCGACTCACCTTTAAATAAATTCTGTGTTATGTTTTGGGGCAAAATATACTTTTCACTAAACTCCTTACCTTTATATAATCATATGTTTACAAGCTCAGCTTCAAATGGAAGGAAAATAAACAGCTAGATAACACAAATATCAAACATTTCAGTTTATTAGGACTTACCTACCTGTTGAACACTATTGTAAGAACTTATTCTCATACTTTATATATTTCATTACAGCAGGAACAGCAAAATTAAAGATTGCAAAAATGTACAAAGAAGCATTTTTGGGATATGATTATATTTATTCCACTCAAAAGCTGTGAATATACAATAAAAATTAAAATATTCTGCACTAATTTAATACATTCGAGCAATTTTTTTCATTTACCACTGTATAAGTCAATACACATTGACAAACTTTTATAAGATTTCTTTTGTATTTACTGAAAATTAAAGTCAACATAAAAGCTAACAGTCCATCCACTAAATCTGCTAATGTTACTACTGGTAATATACTAAAGCTTGCCACATATTTATTAGTTTAATAAAAAGAGTAAAATTACTGAACTATATGATGTGAAGCCAAAGTCAGATAGCCTCAGTGTGTTCATTATAAAATATATACAATAATTCATATTACAGAAAAAAGTGGCTTTTAATACACACATTATTCCATGTAAATATAATAGAAATACTGAAAGTATTGTTTCCTTCCTCATAGCAAGCACAAAGTGTTCACACACTGGTCAGTTTCTTTATTTTTCTTTTATCGCAAGACTTTTGTTTCTTATCCTCAGTTACCATTTTGGAGTAATTATTTAGAATAATTTTGCAAATAATTGAGCATACATCATGAAAATAGACTTCAAATTTATGATTCCATTGATTGATGATCATTTATCTGGTTTCATCCATAATATTTACTATATAGGGACTGCACAAATTCTTCAACAAGGCAAGATGATTACTGCTTTTAATAAAATCATCGTAACACTCTTTGACTAAGCCTTGAAATAGTTGGATACACAACCATGTTACTTTTACACAATATAACGTGGGTTTCTTTAGAGAACCTCTACTTAAGAAATCAATCAGCCTTGCTGCACTTCAAATTCATACTCTAAAGTGTCATTTAAAATCAATAACTCAATGCATGTGGGACATATACCATTTGCTACCTTGAAAGCAGCTTAACCTGCAATGTAGAACACAATAGGCATTACATCATTATCCACTGGTTTTGCAATTTCAATTTCTATGTCACAAAATGGCAGCAATGATGGAACATTTTTGTTTTCAGAATCTGCATCCACATTTAAGCTTCTTACCAGAATGTTACCATTTTTTGATGAAAATGAAAGCAAATTTTTAATTCTGATCTTTTTCTCACTCTTATATAGCTGTTGGAGAGAGATAAAATAATTATTGCCAGACAACTGGCGGTAAAAATGAATCGCTCTTCAAGAGGATCTGTTTGAAACTTGCCAAACAGAACATAGTTTACTTTCAATTCTGTTAGAGCACAATTTGCTAAACCATAAAGGCCTGAGCATGTCTGCATTATTGCATCAAATGTGCACCTAGCCAGCCCTTGGTATACATTCCCCCTACCAATTGCACAACCATGCTGAAAATTTATTCAGGAAAATTAACTCTTCTTGCTCGATGGCAAAGACTGCTTTGTAATCAGCATTTTTATACCTTACATCCTTATATAGAAACTTAACATTTACAATATTCCACCATTTTAGGATAATATTTAAAAACTCTGCTGTTTATCCATAACCATCATTGCATTCTAAGCGGGCATTAATGTTTTCATAATTGAAAACTTTACACACCAGATTCACCTTTTGTCTTTCAATATTTGATGGACAGACAGCTTTTGCATTTAACTTATGACCAAATTTCAGCAATTCATTCTTTTCTTTGTGATAAAGTGATCTGAGGTGACCAAAATTAGCACTCTTAATTATATCTGGATTTTCAAAATCAGGAAAATTAAACATAAGATCTTTCTGGTTTATCCAATTATTCCTTATATTTTTGAAAATATGCACAGTATCATAGAGCAAAAGCAGAGGCTGTGATTGGCTAAAGGAATTTACTACTGCATAATAACCAAATGTATGTGGTGTGAATTTGTGAAACAAAGATTTGTTGATTTGATTATTATCAGCTATGAGACTGATTACTTTTACATCAAGTTTGCCAAGTTCGCAGAGAATGTTACTCACAGGAGCATGTAAGAAGTCCCCAGAATTTCTATTCTCTGGCAAAATGGCAATGGCATCTGAATAATTACCAAATGCAGCATTTACTGAAAACACTTGAGTTGTTTTAGCAAGCTCATGTGTATTTGTTGCACTAGTTCCTACCAATTCACCACCTTTAAAAGTTAACTCTGGTGAAATATAAACTTCATCCATCAAAAGATTAACAACTCTTTCCTCAGGTTTCAAGGAACAAATGAGATTAACAATGTAGGAATTGCTAATATTAAAATTGCTGTCACTTACATTTACACTGGTAGCCAGTTTTCTTAAATTACTTGGATGTGGAAGAGTTAGTACCTGTGACTGATGTATGGTTGTGTAACATGCAGGAGATATCAGGAACATTCTCAGAGTCAACGTAAGATCTGATGAAAATCTGTACCTTTCCTTCTTGAAGGAGAATAATTCTATCTGCTCTGTAAGAACACTTAACCTCACTTTTTTACCAGCTGCAGCAAGTTTATTTTCTTTAAAGTTTGACTCAGGTACACTACACAATTCAAATAATGCATCCACCTGAGATTTCTCCAAAGATAACACTAAATTCAAGATTCAGCTCATTAGGATTCAATTCTTTGTCTATATACACTTTAAAGCACCTATCACTAGGAACCACAAAACTACTAACAATATAAGGCACTGATACTGTATTTATTTTTAGCACTGTAATAGCACTAACGCTAATTGAAAGTGCTCAATCTTTTCTCTCGTTCACACATTTTTTTATATAAACTGTTAGGTCTTCATATGTGAGTAATTTTTTATTTTCTAATCCCTTATCATATGAAGCTAAACTTTGATCCAGGGCTGTTTGAAGTGCTTCATCTTCCCTTTCCTCTCTTGTTCTTCTTTTCTTTGGAAGTGAAAAGCTTAAGCGGTGTGTGCTTTCATTAACAACTGTAGGAAAAGCATCATCACTAAGGCAAGGATTAACATGTGGAATGAAATGCACTCGTCCATCTTTATCCTGCCATTTATCCTCTCGAATAACCATTTATTCTGTAAAGTGTCTAATGCAGACTCTAGCATTTTCAGTGAACTCAAAATTCTGCCTGCGTATTCTGCTTAGCCATTATTTTCGTCGTTCCTCATCTCTGAGAAACCTAAAGCAGGTTACATACAGAGGCTCATAATTCAATCTGCAACCTGGTACTGAACTCTCGAAAGGCATTGCAGCCCTAAAAATACAAAGAAAACACTGTTGTTTTATACATTTGCAATATAATTCTCTGATAAAAGCATACAAATAGTTATTAGTTACTTTCAGAGTTGTGCCAGACATAACCAAGTATACTTCTGCAACATACTATAATAACAGATATAATAACTATAATAACAGATATTACTACTTACCCCAATGTAGTTTGCAATCCTTGAAGTGGAGGTAAAAATCGAATACTTTCACACGTGAAATAACTCAAAATATGCACAGGTAGAACTGCTTTATTCATCGATAGAAAATTTACAACACAAACGTGCCTATCCAACAAATCTTAACGGTCTCCGCCTGCAGTGGGTCACGTGACCATGCACTGACGGCAGAGTGCGCAGGTCAGATATGTAGTAGACTGTGGTACATGGCTCAGTCCATCCGTGCTACCTCTCGACCATTTCCATTTGCTTGGCCATATGCAACACACAAAATGCACACTGCAAGTTATGAGAGACTATCTGCAACACACAAAATGTGCACTGTAGGTTATGAGAGAATGCCATCATGCCATCTACCGTGGAAACTATACATTTCTGGACACAAGGTGATATGAACTTTTGTGCTCCATTTCCAGTCAGGGATCACCCCTGAAGTTTGTCAGTGGACTGTATAACAGTTTAGAGAACAGAAGTGGATGGGAAAGTTGTTTTGCTTTGTATTGTTATCACTCTAGTGACTGTAAGTTAGGTATGCGATGCTGATGGTTTAGTTTTGAAAATGACCCAGGTGAAAGAGAGAGAAAGGGATATGAAGGTCATCCCATGAGAAGACGAAAATAAGCAGAGAAAGGCAACCCCCTCTTAAGGGAAGAAAACTATAAGTCTTTGTAAACACACCCTGGCCCATGAATGAAGTTTAAATGGGTCCTCACGCTAGATGCTCTGGAATGGTCCATGGCAGCATGCTAGAGAGGAAATTTATGTTTACTGCACCCATGCAAGACAGTTGTAAGAGAATAGCATTTATGTTTTCTGCACAAGCTAGATCTAGAAGCTAAAATTTATTTATATTATAAGCTATGTTTGTTCAATTTCAAATTTATACTTGTAAGTAGAAGGATAATTGTGATAAACAATGTTCTGCAATTCTTTTATGGACGGCCCAGCTGTCCATATGTATGGCCCATACCTGTCCTAGATAACTCTCCGCTTCTTGGCCCTCATCCATATCCTCCCCAAGAACTTAAAATCATGTATCTTCCACTTTCAAAGTTTTTGCTGCTCCCAATAATTGTTTGAGGATTAGATAAGCCCACACATAACAGTTTTGCAGGAGAGATAAAAAGCAAATACATCCTGAAGCTGAATTTAATTTTAAATTGAAAATGTGGTTGTAACGACTATCAGTATTAAAAACAAACATCACAGGTGTAAAAAAAAGGTCATAGTTAAAATAATGCAAAGGTGTAATTGATAATTAAAATTTTAAACCTCCTGCATGTATCTCTATTTGCAGCAATCAGATAGAAATAAAGGCTTTTGAACAAATTTGTTTATATGAACAATGCAAATTTCACAAACATATCTTTAATTTTAATTTATTTCTGTTACAAGTAATGTACATATTAAGAATAACATTATTTAAATACCAGTGTCTTTCATTTTTTAATTTTATACCCATTGTAGCAAGGAAAATTTAAATATTACAATAAAAGAATAGCTAAGATAGTTAAGAATATAGTTTCAAATGCTATTTTTGTGAAAAGAACTTTATTAATTTCTTGTATGTCAAAAGACTTCTTCTTTCTCTGTTTAACCTCCTCTTAATATGAAAAAAATGAAAGTTATTTGGAATTGTGTGTAAAGCTGCAGATTGTAAAAAAACATCAATTCGTTACTAAATATTCTTGACATTTTCTGAAGTATTTCTTTATGTTTTGCGACTTGTCTGTTGAATATCCCATTTACACAGAACTCAAAATTATAATTTTCATTCCAATTGTAGCCAAAATGATCTTTTCAAACCATAATCAATCCTTTCTTTTTTTATTTTATTGGGTGACTACACTGCAAGCTAGCTGTTCTAATTATTGTTCACCTGGTATTCTGCATATAAGAAAGGAAATGAAATCTGTGATTCATTATTTACTTAAATTTGAAGTATGTAATTGTAAAATTTTGTATGACGAAGCCATGAAATTGTAACAAATTTCCAAAAAGTGAATAAAGTTTGTGTGTGTGTGTGTGTGTGCGTGCGTGCGTGTGTGTGTGTGTTTTTTTTTATTAATCTATGAGTTCAATTTACTACCTTTCTGGAATGTGTTCTTTTGAGAGCTGACACATCATTCACATCAGCATTTCATCTGCAGTCGTATTTTTCTGTCCCTAACAAGATGAAAAGCAGGCATGGTGTCTATCCATTTTATGTACACATGTAGTATCAAACTCCAGCATGCTTGAATCTTTATAGAATATATGAAAAAGTAGTAAAAGTTTTGTGTAGCTAAACTATAAATTGCAAAGGAGTTAGATGTATATTTTGTCTTAACACAATATCAAGGCTTTTGAGTTCTTGAGCAGAAAGCATCAAGTTTTGCTGCTGCTGTTGTTAGCAGACCATTAAATGAATAAAATAATGAAAATTGTATGAGATATGAACTCTTATACCATATTAGACTGTACAAGGGAAAGAGGGAGGTTCTGACTTGTAATATCATTGCCTGTAGTTCAGTAACATCTAATTTTGTTTCCTATCATCATGCTTAGGGCAAGGGATCACTGAAAAAAAAAAAATGAAAAATCTGATTTCCTGACTTTTTCCTCAAAATAATTTTATATCTAAGCTTTCAAAAATGTGCCAGTTTATTCCCTCCTACGGTTTAAAGGTAGAAATACTGTGCCTAAAACTTCTGAAATACAGGTTTATTCAAAAAGAAGGAAAACAGTCTTTAAATATTTATTTCTAATGAACAACGGTAGATGGCGACACATGCAATACATCACTGAATAGAGAAAAGTTCAAAATTTTATTTTATGTGTTCAAACTGAGCACTATTTGTTATGCAAGGATGACCAGTGCTTTTCCATTTGCATATGCAATCATCTTCTACGAATTTATTGTATCAATTGTAAATTTTTTATGACAAGCTGGCTCGTTGTTGAACTTACAAAAAAATGCACGCTGCAATGAAACTATGGATTCACTCTTTGCATAATGCAGCACAAAAACGACTTTTCCTGTGGTGTCACCATTTTCTCGTAAACAAACACAGTGCTGCTGTAGGCAATGAATGGAACTAATAGGTGGGGCTTAAAACTTTAAACTTTCCTCTATTCAATTATGTGTGGTATGTGTTGCTATCGATTGTCATTCATTAAAAATGAATGTTTAAAATCTGTTCTTTCTTTTTGAATAACCCTGTATAGAGTACAGTTTATTTATTTCAGTCAGCAGGGTTTATTTCAGTCTTACATTTAAAATTTTCAATACTTCGCATTCTTTAAAGCTTTACTGTGAGAAAAGTTGTGAAGCAATTGACTTTAAATTTGCTCTAAATCTTTTTGAAAGTGTAGTAAAAAAAGCTAACATATGTACTTTTACCTACACTCATATATCTTTCACAATCATCTATTGAACTTTTAATCTACATTGCAAATTTTGAGAAAGCTTTATAATGAAACTTCAGTATTTGTTTCCTAGGAATGAAAAATTAGAATCCAAAAAGCATAAATGACTTTTTAAATACTATAATAAGGTTATTATTTCACATTTATTTCCTTTTTTTTTTTTTAGTTTCCTTTGCCAAAATTACAGTTGTTATGGAACATTAAATTAATTAAATAATTTTTTAAATAACTGAACACTGTTTTAGATAGGATGTTCAAAATTAATATAGTGGTTAATTATTATTTTCTGAACTTTGGTTTAAAACATTAGAAGATAGAAATTTTGGTGATTCCGTGTAAGAAACTACAATGCCCGATAAAACTAATGTGTTAAATCAC
This sequence comes from Deroplatys truncata, assembly GCA_030765065.1. NCBI lineage: Eukaryota > Metazoa > Arthropoda > Insecta > Mantodea > Mantidae > Deroplatys > Deroplatys truncata. The sequence continues at coordinate 377,794,873 of CM060990.1, forward strand.
CTTTCTTCCTGCTCTACAACATTGCAGCTCTACCACTTTAAAAACATCAAGAGTACAGCAGCATAATTTAAGTGAATTGATAAGAAGTAATATTCTCAGACAATTGTGCCAAGAATTGTGAGAAAATTTTATTTTTAAGTGATACAAGTACTTGAGTCTGCGATTTTTTTAACACAAACATATGAAGTAAAAATGTATTTGCATGCATTGTAATGCAAATTTTGTATGTAATGCATTTTTAGTAACCAGAACTTATGAAGTCATCAAGTATGGCAAGCTGGTAAAAACTTAAGGCTAGTAAAATATGGGAAATATGAAGTGAGGTTTTTGAAATTGGGTTTCTAAGTTTTCTTGTATATCACTAATGCATACATTTGTAACATTGTATATTTTTTTTTTTTCTTTCTTTCTTTTTCCGCAAAGGTGATCATGAAATAGATGAGGAAAATCACAGAACTGTGAATGAAGAATGGAAGACTCACTGGGGTATAAAGTGCAACCAGTGTGATCAGATTTTTCCATTCAAATCACAATTTGATCGTCATTATCGTGGGTCATATGACAAAAAGCCAATTTATACTTGCTCATATTGCAACAAGACTATGGAAAAATACTCCACATTTCGATCACACTGTTACCGTCATGTTACTGAGGGGAGATACAGGTAACATACACTTTAAATTTACTCCTACTGTCTAACTTTATGCACATTTGCTTTCTGCATAGCATGTATGTTCTTAATATTTCATTGGATGTCAGGAATGTTGTGTGCAAATATTTTTTGTCTTTTATGTTACAGTTAAGTTACACGAATAAATAATACTGACTGGATTATATGTCCATTCAGTGCCTATAATTATTACATTCTTAATGTAATTCCTTTTGAATATTGAGGTGACTACAACTACTGTTTAGCTCGGCGTGCAATGTAATTGCCAACAGTGAACAACTGCCCTTTTTTTGATGTTTAACTTCCCTTATAATTTTTAAGTTTGAGATAATGAATGCAGTGGTGATTGATGAGAGTTCAAATTATGCAGTCCAAATAGCTGAGAGCTACCCAATATTTATCTTCGCAGAATAAGGAGAAAGCCAGGAATAAACACTAACCAGGGAGTCCTCTCTGACTGAGATTAGAACTTGGGTCTTTCAGATTATCAGACTGCCTGTTACATCTTAGAACTTGCAAGTGCCTCTTGAATATTTAGTGGTAACTTCTATTTGGTGTGGTATAATTGCACAGAGGCCATGCATTTGAGTCATCAGAGACCAACATTAAGAGGATAAGTAAATCCTTTCTGGTAATCCCCAACAATGCTTGTTTACTTAAAACATCCTAAAATTAATAGGAATCTGAACAAGCTCATTTAATTTCAAGAAACCATTACCAAACACCTGGCTTTTCATTGTTGTTACTGACTCTCAGCTGTATATTATTAATTGTGGAGAAGCTGATACACAGTGCAAGTAAGACATTCAGGTTCATTATCTTCAGCAATAGGTTCTTTAAAGATTAGTGTGCAGCTAGAAGACTAACCAATCAACTAACTTTTAAGGGCTGTAGCCACTTCAGCACATCCAAGAGCTTTGGAGTAGGAGTGGGGTTTTGCTGTGGAGGGAAGGAGCATTGGGGTGCCGGCCTACAATTGGCCACATTGTCCCTCGACTGTTGCTCGGCATGGGAGTACCATGCATGCATGCATGGAACATCAGAGTCTGATGATGGCTCCCAGGCTGTCGGCATCTCTTAGCCTTTGAGGTTAGGGCAGTTGTAGATGTGGCTGAAGTTTGTGTTGGTTTCTGTAGGGATTGTGTGTTTCTGAGATCTAGTGACATCCCAGACCCATGCCTAGCTCCTTGCACCACTGTGGAGTATGATGGTCCGTGGTGGCATGGCTTCTCTGGGGCAGGAGATGCCAGCTGATGCTGGCATGGATGGCTGGCTGGATGTTGCTGCAGGCTGTTATGTCTAGGCAGGCCTGCTGTCCTGCTGGCATCTCTGGGTGGCTGGAGGTGAAGGTGGCCTCTACGAGGTGATGACCGCCTTCCTGATGAGACATCCCTATAGCGTCACATGCTTTCCCTTGCAGTTGACACAGATAGGCACCTAGCTGACACTGTAAGGACAGACATCTTTGGGGGGAAGCCACTGCACCTTAAGCAGTGCAGGTTGCGGTAACAGAAGTGCCTGGAATGAATGAACCCCAGACACCATTGGCATTAAGGAGCCCGCAGAGCCTCTGGATGGTTCAATCTTGGTTTGAGGGTAACAAATGGAGGAAACCTCATCTATCTTGGCTTCCAGGTCACTGGCCCGCTTCACAACTGCAAAGAAGAAATGAAGGGGTTTTTGGACTCTTGCCCATTTGAACTGAGCCTGGTGAGTTGCTTCACCAGGCAAGGGGTGATACCCTAGTGGGTGAGGTTTGTCTCGATGTTGCCCACTTGGGTATCTGTCGAAAGTCTGCGGATGACCCTGTGTATGTCACGATCCCGAAGCTAAAGTGGGGAATGCTCTTCCTCTTAAGGGAGCTAGTAGAAGCTGATAGACCTTAACTATCTTAGCCTGAAAGATGAAGTGGCTTTTCCTCCACATCTCTGCATGCCAATGATAGGGTTGGCATGACCTGAAGCCGACATATTGTGCAAAGTTGTCTGCAGTGATTGGCAGAACATGCCTTCTATGTCCATTGTTCTGGGCAGGGCCCAAAGCAGTGGCTGCACCTGATTGGCCAGAGGTCATGCTGTCTGCAGCTAATCAGGTGGTAGCCTGCTTCCTTCTATGGGAGACAACCTCCTGAAAACTAGCTTTGTCAACCATGGAAAGGAGCTGGTTGCATCATCTTGCTCCATAATGGATGAATGATACAAAAAGACCAAAGTCTTGTCACTGTGTGCCAACACTGGTGCAGTCATTAGAGTCAGACTCCAAAATTTTGCCTACATGGGAATTGTTCTCACATGGGAGGCCCTTGTTGGTAGAATGTTTGGATAAATCTAAATATGGGATCTTACCCTTCAAAGACAGAGCTGCATTATCCTCCTCTGACATAAGTATACCAAGTAAATGCTTGTGCTGTTCTGCACAACTTTCTTATCATAAGAAGAGGATGCTAAGCAAGCAAGGACACAGGAAGGTTGGGACTGCATTGTGATCAAAAGTGGAATAAGTTAACAGTGATATTGGAACTTGCAGTGTTTAGAATGAGAATAGAACTATTTAAGAGAAGGAAGTTCATAAAAAGGAAAACTGGAGAGGTAGCTGACCAGTTTTTTAGTAATAGGTAATGTAATATTAATGCTGTTGGTGATAGGAAGAAATTAGCTAAATCCAGTTGGAAATTCAAACAGTGTTGTAGAATCTCATTGAAAAGATTATCAAAATGGATGGAATGAATCAGCAAATAAATTATAACCATAATAAACAAGTCAAGGAAATAAAAGAGGATTTCAGAAAGAAAAAAAATTTGCAAGGAATAAAATGTGTAGTAGATGAAATAATAAAGGAGAGAATAAAACGAATAGATAAGAGGAGAAAAAAATTCAATTCAAGTGTTCATAGGAATGAAAGAGAGAAGCATATCTGACTGATAGATGAAATGATGCAAATTTGAAAGATAAACTGAAAATTCTGTTTCAAGATTGGGAGATTGTGGAAGCCTACCTTTTGAAAAAATAAAGTGGAAAAATACCAATAATTATGAAGTTTCAAGATCTGAATTAATCTATTAAATCTTAGAAAGAACAAAACTGTTATAAGGTACAAATTTATTTATATCTGAAAAATTTAATGCAGAAGATGATGGAGGCAAAAAAGCATTTTTGAACAACCTACATCTCTGGATTGAAGGAGAAACATAATTTGTATGAGTAAGAAGTGTGTATGGAGGAAATAACCAGAATGAAGAGAAATACACCAGCATTAAAGCAACAATCAAGGTGAGCTGTAAATGTTCGCAGTTGGCAGGCGAAGTACAAAGTCTGACATCAAGGAGACAGTTGAAGGGAGTACAGAGTCAAGATAAAAGAACTTGATGAAAATATATAACAGATGATAGTGCATCACAGCATACACACAAGACAGCACTGATATCAGAAGCCCATCAGTAGCAGTAGAATGGAAAGATAATGATAGCTGGGACATCAGACACATCACTGAAGAAGGCTGTCACCATGGAGGGAGGGGAGAGAAGCAGCCTACAACTCAGTAGAGAAGAGGAAGGGAATGGGCAACAGTCAAGTGCACCAAATAGTGAGGAAGATTAGGGTACAGGTGCTGCAGTGTGGAGGGAAAGAGAAGAGCTCAGATAGAGCAGCGGAGAGAATATAGAGGAAGAAAGCATGGTTATGTGAGATCACAGCAGCATTCACATGCTGCAGAGAGATAAACAAAACTCCAGTCATAGTATCTAGCTGAGAAGTAAAAAAGACACTAAAGAGGTTTAGGTCTTTCAGAAAAGAATAGTATACAATAGCTTACAGGGAAAGTAACGAGATAGGGTTCTGGAATTATGAAGTTGTTAAAAATTATAAGTATACTGAAGCTGGGAAAGCAGACTTCCTGGATTTGTAGAAATTTGGTTAAAATAGTATGATATTGCAATGAAAGATTTTAATTACATAGGTAGAAAGGGGGTAATGATAGCAAAGAAAGGGAGAGTATCAGGATGACTAGGATTTTTTGTTAAGAGCACCCTAAGCAAGCAATAAAAGAAACATAAAAATTAAATTGAATTTTATTTATGAATGCTCTTTAACTACTATGGTTCTTAGCGTCCCATTCTACTAGTCTGGCCATAAGTTCTGTTACAAACTTTTGATAGGTACTGTACCAGGTGTTGGGGCGATCAGATAATGTGCCTGCTGCTAAACTCTACCTTATACTTTGTTGACTTCAACTGAGCTAAGTGAACATGCTAGTTAAAGGTTTAGTCATGGGTTGGGGAGATAACAAAAGTTGTGTTGCAGTGATAGCCCTCCATAGGGTCAGAAAATTGCCACCTGAGATTTTTTAGACACTTAAGAAGCTGCAAATCAACAGGGTGTTTGTGTACCGCAACATTGTTCATTTTAATGAAACAGTTACAATTGCTAACCGACCAAGATCGGGACGTTCATGCTCTGTAAGGACCAGGACAGTGATGAAAGCAGCAGTAGCTCGTATTAGGAAAAATCCAGTGCAGAAACAAGAATTTATGGCTCGTGAGATGAACATTTCCAGGGGAGCAATGTCCAGATTGCTCAGACAAGACCTTGGGCTGAATGCTTATCACTGGGGTACTGCACATTTCTTAACTCCAAAACTTAAGCAGCAGAGAGAGTCAAAATGCAAACACCTACTTGAGCTAACAACAGGCACAGAAAAATCCTTTTTACAGATGAAAAAAATGTTCATAATTGAACAGAGTTACAACCACCAGAATGACCGAGTTTATGCCAGACTTCTGAAGAAGCTTGTGAGCAGGTCCCAAAGATCTAGAGGAGCCACCATCCTGCCTCAGTGATGCTTTGGTGGAGAGCAAGCTATGATGGTGTCACTAAGGTGCATTTCTGCCAAAAGGGATTAAATACAATGGCTAGAGTGTATGAAACAACCCTCCTTGAGGTTGTGGTGAAAGACTTGAACACCACTTTGTTCAAGAATGGGCACTGGAACTTCCAGCAAGATTCTGCACCAGCCCATAAGGCAAGATCCAGTCAATCTTGGCTTGAGTTGCTACCCGAGACTGGCCCTCTAGCAGCCCTGACCTCAATCCCTTGGATTACAAGCTGTGGTCAGTGCTTGAGGATATTGCTTGTAAGAAAGGCACCCCAATATTGAGTCTCTCAAGCAATCCCTAAAGTCAGCAGTGCTGGATTTCCCCATGGAGATGGTGCATGCTGCTATTAATGAATGGCCCGATACATAGAGGTCCTGTATCAGGGAAAAAGGGGATCTTTTTTAATAATAATATGTGTATTTAGCACAGAGTACACATAGATGGCATGTGCCATAGTCAAACTAAAAAAAAAGTATAAAACATTGTTGCCACTATATCAAAACTTTGTAACAGAATTTATGGCTAGACGGCGGAAGGACCGGACATTTTGCTCAGATGCCTCTTTATCAGTTTGAGGTTCTTTTACATGCCATAAGTCTATGACACGGGACCATCGGCTTTACCTCCCTTCCAAAGGAACCACTCGTAAGAACTTTTACACCCAAAGAAATCAATCGCCCTCCGCTAGGTTTGAACTCGCGACCTCAGAAACTACAGGCTAGCATGGTAACCCTAGATCATGGAGGATGACTAAAAGAAACATGTTATAGGTGTAAGGATGCACTAAGAGTTATGGAATGGAATGTGTATCGGAGGAGACTCGGCGCCGATCCAGGGAATGGGGATATTGTACCTATGCCCCTCGAAGGGGCAACCCTGGGAGGGAGAGATCAGGTGAGAGGAGAGACCGGGTGGCCTGAATCAGGAGTGAATGGCATAGCAATGGCAGGGTTCCTACAGATTCTAGATTAAGATGCCCCAGCAATCGGATAAGCTGACCAGGGACCCTGCCCGAGGCCGAGGGATGGAGAAAGTTCAGAGAGAGCATCCTTTTTCCTTGCCACGCCACACCAGAACACCATCGTTGATACTTCCAACCCTGAAGAAGACCTAACAGAGTAAGGATGAATGAAATAATTAATGGAACGATATGGAGGGACTGGAAATTAGGGGGATGAGAAAAACAACTCCAGCATTCACCTGACGACTTGAGAAAATTCCCAAAAAAATCCATGAGTCAGAGTGGGTGGTCGCTGGGAATCGAATCCGGGATCTCCTGAATGTGAGTCGCACGTGTTACCACGGTGCCACTTGCTCAGTTACTAAGGGTCATAATGGAGGATAAACATTCAGAAAAGAGAATAATATACATAAGAACAGTTTATAAACACCCCCCATTACCTCACAGTTCCACAATTCAGAATTGTATCATCATTAAATAAAAATACAGAAAGGTTGAGGGATATATATTTGAATATAGAGAATAAAATAATGGGTGATTTTAATAGCATCAATAATTTTTTAAAAACTAACAGAACATTATTTTACAAACACTTTATCATCATTCATTACCTTACACCTTACACTACTTCTTTACATAGTCTTTACCATTATTCAGGTACTTATCATAACAGGAAACCAGTTTTTGTATGCCCTTCGTCAAAGAATGATTACACCTTTGATGAAAGCCAAGTCTGCACTTCTTGTTTCACAACTTCATCATCTTGAAATGTTTTCCACCAAGGAATTTCTTCAGATGAAGAAACAGATGAAAATCACCTGGTGGCAAATCCAGACTGTAGGGAGGGTGGTCAAATTTGATGGGAAATGAATCATCTTTCCTTCTTAAATTCTATTATCGATATTCACATGTTTTCCTTTTACACTGTAAAAAGTGTTTTTTGTTTCTTGTTAGTGGGGAGCTTTGGAATAAAGAAGAAAGCAGTGATGATGGTGTATTTTATTTCTGCTAATCTCATGACATTTAGAATGGTGGTGATGATTAAATGGTATTTTTGCAAAGTGTTGGGAAAAAGAACTCACTACCACCTTAATAATTATTGAAGCTACGGTCAATTCAAGGAGAGGATACCAAACCGCTAACTCCTGCACACTTTCTCTGTTATGAGAGACACCTCGCAGTACCTTTAGAACCAGAACCTGTTACCAAACCAAATTTAACAAAACAGTTCAGGCTGCAACAGAAGCTATCAGATGACCTCTGGAAAAAGTGGACAAAGGATTATCTCCTGGTGCTTAAGAGTTTACACGAAGTAGGACATCCATCCAGAAGACATGTTGAATGCCGCCCTGGAGATGTGGTTCTGATCCATGAATATCTGCGATCACGCCATATGTAGAGGATAGCCAGAATAGATAGGATACTGACGGAAAGGGATGGAAGAATAAGAACACTGTGCCTTCGCACCCCTGAGGGACACCATATAAGCCATCCAGTACAGCTGGTCGTACCCCTAGTGGTAGACCAGAGTGTGGAGGATGTTGGGAAATGAATCATCTTTCCTTCTTAAATTCTATTATCGATATTCACATGTTTTCCTTTTATGTTGTAAAAAGTGTTTTTGTTTCATGAGTGGTGGGCTTTGGAATAAAGAAAAAAATAATGAAGGTGGTGTATTGTATTTCTGCTGATCTCACAATAGATTTGCTCCCAACCAAATGATGCAAGCAGATCTGAGTTTGTTTCGCTGTATGTTGCTAGGCATTGTCACTCATTATTGTTTCCCCATAAACCTCACACAATTGGTGATAAATGTTTACTGGTGTAACATTTCTGGTTAAGAACCGGAGCATGGAGGCTAAAAGGGCTAAGACAGGGTATTCCTCAGAACCATTGTCCGATATGTGATGGTAATGAAGACATTGAACACATAGTATTTAAGTGCCAAGGAACAGAAAATTGGAGAAAAGAATTTTTTAATAAGAAGTGGTTGAAGGGGGATAGAAATACACTTATGATTGAAATGATATGTAAGGACGCTAGAAGCATTGGACAGTTTTTCTGTAAAGTAAAAAATAAATGGCTTTGGACAGTGGAAAGAGAAAAGTAAGAGGTAGTGCATCTTACTTTGAATGGAAAACTATAGTGAATGTGTGATGGTTAAGTAATCAATAAATGAAAAGTGAAAAACAAGTGGAAATGGGACATGAAAAAAACTGAAAAAAAAAAGAGCAAGATAATTTATTGACAAGAAATTGTAAAATGTAAATAAACTGTAGTGATTGTCTACTGAATGAGTGACCAGGGTCAAAGTGCAGTAGACAATCAAATTTGTAAAACTCTTAGCACAATAAATACTATACTATATTCAAAAAATGAATCGCTGATCAGACTTCACAGTTGGTGGATAGTTTGATTGTTTTGAATCTTTCAAAACACTCTAACAACAGGAAAACACAAAGTGACGATCAGTCACAGCTGCGTCTGGCTTCCTAATGAATGGAGGAAGTGGTCATGAAAGCTCAAAATCGTGACTGCAGCAGCAAAATATTAAAACGGTACTTACAAACATGCCTTGTAGAATAGGAGAAAATTGTATGAATTTTACAGACAGATAGCAAAATAATGATATAATTGTTAAAAGAGATTATATCAGATGTAGTAAAGATAAAGTTGCAGACAGAAGTAGTGAAAATGTTATTGATTTTTGCGAATTAAATGTGCTTAATATTGTAAATGGAAAATATAGAGAGGATGAATGTGGAGAATTTAAACTTAAGTAATAAAAACATCCAAAGGTTTTATAGATTATGCATTGTGGCCATTTAATATTACTATATTGTAAGCAGTTCTGAATCAAGGAAGATGACTACACAGTAACACGTGAGGCTTGTATTCTTGTAGGTCTCAGGTGTTTTGTGGTTTTGTCAGGTGTACCACAAATTTTTTTATCCATGATTTCCTTTCATCTGTTTCACCTTCAGATGTTTCAGGGTCACAGGACCAGGTGACTGTGATGGCGGGATGGTGGAGTTTGCACTGTGTAAAGGATTTCTCTCTGTCACTCTCTGGCTGGTGCCTCTTCCTGGGTGGGCTCATTGCTGGGACCCCTGGGTTAATGATAGTGCAGGCAGGCTTTTGCTGGCATCAGGATTGTTGTCACTCTGAAATTGCTAAGGACCTCATTCTTGCTAACATGCACTGTCTTCTGGGTCTGGTTGCCCTTTGGATCTCCTCTTCATCCCTTCCTCCCAAGGACCATTTAAGACTCAATGAGCCTACTGAAATTACCTATGTCCAGTGCTAACCTCCAGTGGCTGGGGACCCTCCCTGTCTCACTATCCTATCCTATCATAAGCAGTTTTGAAGTATTAAATCTGTATTTTAATAGTAGCCATTTTCCATTAATAATAAAGTTAAAGCTAAACATGAGTGGTTCACTTACCGATTGAGAGGAGAATATAAGTGTGAAAGGGAATATTCAAGATTTAAATTTTACAATGTGTTGGGCAGGTGAGATGAAAGTGTAAATGTGGGAAAATAATAAGCAAGTTAATTGATTCGATGAAGAATGTAAGCTAAATAAAATGATTGCAAAATAAATGTTGGTAAAATGAAGAGATAAGTGGACTTAAAATCGAAAGAGTACTATGTACAAAGTAAAATCTAAATGAACTGATAGAAACTAAAAAATATACTTGGAGAAAGAAGCATTCTATGAAATTAATTAATACTATTAGGGAAAATAATGTAAGTAAAATATGGAAGAGTATAAAATCACTATATAAAAATTTGTACTTTTATACTCAATATAAGCCAAGAGAAATGGTTAGATTAGTTTTCAAGTTTATATGGATATCCAAGCATTATGTGTGGTAACAAATTCAAGAAATAGATGATAATTTATAGAGATTTTAGATAGTGATATAGCAGATGAAGTATTAAACTAGCAAAAAAAAGCTGAAAAGAAATAAGCTTCAGGAATAGATGGTCATTGTTTCTAACACTCACCATATGGTCTATGACCTTCAGGGAATACCTCATCCCACCAACCATCCCACCTAGCAGTTGAGCACCCTTAAACAAAAAACATCATTCCACTAAGCGATGACTGGACCCATTTCTGAGGTGGAGGCAGATTCTGTAGTCTCCAATGGTAGGATGATGATGATGATGATGATGATGATGATGATGATGATGATGAGGATGAGGATGGCAGTGGGATACGAGAACCTACAGCTTTTACCATGTACTCCGAACCACATTGGTCCTTGGGGAAACTTCACATGAGCAAGTCAAAGGTGAAGGCGTGGATAGGGCCGACTTAAAATCGCCACTCCAGAGGCAGGAATCCAACCCTGGACCCTCTCTATGAAAGCCAGAAATGAAACCATTGTGCTACCCGGCACCCAGGAACAAATGGTATATCAGGAGAATACCTAAATGAATGATGTAGGGATGCAAATAGAGTTAAGATAATAACAGCCTCATTTACTTCTATAAAAACCAAAGAAAGTGCATTAGAATGCATGCATTAGGAAAAATGTTCACATGTATTTTAGCAGAAATATTAAAAAATTGGTTAGAAGAATATCATATTCTTTCAGAATTTCAAATGTACTTTAAGAAAGGAAGACAAGCTGTTGATAACATCCTTATCATTAAAACATTAGGGTGTAAGTATCTGAAGAAAAAAGAGGAAAATCATATATTGCTTTCCCTGACTTAGAGAATGCATTTGACTGGATTGAGTTGAAATTACTGTGATACAAATTATTAGTCCTTACTAAGGATTCATATGCAAAGATTAATGTAAAGATAATACTTGCTGTGTAAAATATGATGAGGTGTAATAATGAGAGAAATATATTTAAAAAAGGGGGTTTAGGGAAAGGATACAAGAAAAGTCCAGGCTTATTTAATCAAGTCATTGATGTATATAAAACACATATAACACACAAACAAGAGTAATAAATAATATGCAGGTCCCTAGTTTACTTTTTGCAGACAATTTGATAATAGGTTCTACTACTGTAAATGATTTAAAATCCTTCTTACAAGAAATAAATAATCACTGTTTAGAATGGGGATTAAATATAAATAGAGAAAAGCTTAAATTGTGGCATTTAGCCCATTCACCATCAGCCATTTAAGGCATGTCTGATAGCTGTGCATCAGCCAGTATTGTTTTAAATGCCATCCAGCAATTTAATTCTACATGAGCTGATTAAAATGCAAATTATTCCATGATTTTTTAACATATCTGAATTAAATAAAAAAACATATAATTATTGACGTTGTAACCAATAAGCATAAGCCTACCAAAGCAGGCATCAATTGCAATTGTATTTGATATTGGTGAAATATATTGTATTTATTTTTTTCAAAATCTTAGGTAGCTAATTTGAGTATAATATGCAGAGAAGCTTGTTAGATACCTCACTTCTGCTTAGGCTGTACTTTGTGCAAGCTAGCTGAAGACACAAGGTCAGCAGCTAGAGTCTAATGACCAGAATAGAGTACCAGGAATTTCCTAATGTGGTATCATTCATCCTTATTTATGCCTTCTTGTATTAACTTCTGTGAATCGTAAAGAATGCCTTACTACATAAAAATATAAGTAAAGACATGATGAATGATCTTCTTAACCTTAACACTCAATAGATACTCATGTGATTGTTATGTAAAGCTTATGTAACATTCGTAACAAAGAAATTCACTGTATACTTCCTTTATTTTCAATAATTTTTCTTGCTGTAATACATTTCAAAACAAGGTTACAGATAAATGGGGCAACACAGGAGCCACACTTAACACAAACTTCTTTTCTGTTGGAATGTTTCTTGTAATATATTAGACTAAGTAGACTGCAATATAATCAGCAGGATCGAAAAATGTTCATATGCACTTAAGTTGTAAAATTATTAAGCATTATGCTAACAGGTAAAACTCCTTCACAGCATGCTTCAGTTGTTATACTAGGTGTATAACAAATTGTATTATCCACAACTTAACTGCAAAACGTTTTTTTTTAAATTAACACAGCCCTAACCTGCATGGAACCATTCTATCCATAACAGCAAAGGGCTTAAGATAAGATGTAAGTGGAATAAACATGAGAAACGGAAGAAAGAAGGTCATGAATATAAAGTGGTGCATAATATTAGGGCCAGGATTCTGATGACATGTCATCATTTAATTATTGCACAATAGGACAAGGGCAGGTATTTATGGAGATTAATATTATCCTTATTATTGTTGTTGTTGTTAGTGAAGATTGTTGGAAATTGTTTTATATCGTTGGCAGAGATTAATATAAATTGCTGAAAAATGTTTTTTTTTATGTATATTATTCCAAATATGTATATTCCAGTGCGTACACTTAATTTTCTCTACCAGGATTAACATTACAAGATTCTTTGAATTTTGCAAAGATGAAATATGGGATGCAAAATGAAGCGGTATTAGTTACCTTGTTTGTTTACCTCAGTGCTGGTAGAAGCCATTCTTGTGACGTCATACGTTGGTTGGTTCATTTGTTCTGTTTGTAGATTCCTCTGGCGTAGCAATTTGTATCAGTTTTAAATGTCCACCGGCTAGCTATTATCTGATCTAGGTAGGCATGTTTTTCTTACAGGTTGTGAAGCGGAAAAAGGAATCTTTTATCCAAAAATTACTAGTGAAGAAATGTATTTTATAATGTTTTATTGTCTCACACGTGCACTAACACTTTCACAGATTTATCTAGATAATCGCCATAATGAAACTGTTTATAATAACTTCTTATCACTTTTAACTCACGTACTTCAACTTTGTATATTTAACTTTAGAATATTTTATAAGATTTCTCGTACTTCTGCTGCGTGTACTTAGAATTCCGTTGAACTGAGCGGCCGACGTGTAGTGTACGAAAAATTTTGTATAACTGCGGGGCGACCAACTTCGAGCATGGCTATTTATAGGCTTGCCTTAAGATACACCTAAAGATTATAAATGAACTGCTATTGGCTAATAAAACGCGCCAACATTAGCGTCTATTTTACTATCCAATGAAAACCACTAATACATATTACTTTTATAGAACATTCTGGAAGCTTTTTTTACTGAAAAGGCGCGAAACATTACGTAACTTCCTGGTTCCCGGTAACGATAAACAACTCATTCCTTTGCTAAAGTATTGTGTTATTGTTAACAGTTTCAATAGAGCCGTAAATTATTATTTACCAATAATAATTACAATTATTAAACCTCTGAAATCAATGTTACATAAAAATACATATTCATATTAAAATAATTATTTACATTAAAGTAATTTGTGATACAAATTACCGTCTCAAAAAACAGGACTAAATTGCACTGCTGTAAATTCTACAATACAGTGAAGTATTCAACATTAAACATTATTAATCTAATATACAAGTAGTTTTGCAGATATTATCTTTGTTTTATATTGTGTATATACAATTTACATAGATTTATGAAATATTTTAGATCCGTAGTGGATTGAATTATGTTTTCCCTTTTCTAAATAAAGTTGCAGCCCAGAAAATATTTCTGTTTTGTTGCCAGTCTCTCATGCAAACAGTAAATGATTTTTTAAAGGTGTATTTTAATTGAAACAGATGATCATCTTGGAATGCTTAAGAGAAATATTGAAAAATGTGCAATGCTCCAGTGTGGATATGCATAGAAAGAACTGAAGTTTGGTAAAACAAAAGTAGGATGTAATAGGTCAATAGAATACTTAAATGAAACATTGTAGGTGTATTATATGAAATAAATATTTATTTATTAAAACTCCAAGAATAAGAGCCCTGTTTTACAAAGGATGTTAAAGCTGTACTTAAAATATAAGTAAGTACATTAGAGATACAGGAAATCTCAAAATTCAGAAATATACAAATACAATATAACTAACCTACATACTAAACATATTATATGTTACATAAAAACACAAGAAATCTCAAAACTCAGAAATAAACAAATATAATAAATGAAAATATATACTAAATGTACAACTAATAAACAAATAATTAATCACAATATTTTGAAAATATTATTTACAAATGTTTTAAATTCTGTAAAACAACATTGCTTTTTTAAAATATCAATTATTTGATAATCCAAAACATGATTACAATTAATTAAATGAGCATTAAGAACATAGCATTTATATCCACGAGGTGGACAGTCTAAACCAAGGTGCTTAACTCTATTTTTCATGTTAATGAACAGATATACCCATTCAGAGAAGGAATATGAAACCTTTTTAAATAACGTTTAAATTTTCCATATCCAATCATAAATTGTGTTAATACAAAAGAAGGTTCATAATGTTTCACTGATAGATTATCATGAACTTAGAAAAATAAATCTTTCTTTTAACTGCTCCATTGACACTACTTATCCAAAGCGAAGACCATTTCTTTAATGTTTTGGCTCTAAACTCCTTTTTTACATAAGAAATAGGGCTGCTAATATCTTCAAATTCAATTTCAAATGATGCAGCTATTTTAGCAAGTTCATTGGTTCTCTCATTTCCTTTATTTCCTGTGTGTCTATGAACCCATATCAAGCATATATGTTTGTCATAATTAGATATAATCTGCCCAACTTCTATTGGTATGGGGTTCATATTAAACTTATCATTCACTGTTGTAAGTGCTGATTTTGAGTCGCAGAAAATATACACATTGCACTTAATGACACTCTACCATGCAGCCTTTTTCAATGCCAAGAGCTCTGCTTGGAAAGGAAAACTGTAGAAATAGCTGGAAGTTTAAATTCTTGGTTGGGTATTTCAGTATTAGATGAGTATACAACCAGAGCACTATCTATAGCTAGAGATTTTTGATCTGTAGGTGATGTTCATGAGTAAGGGGCGATCAGAGTGACCGTTTTTATGAGGTTGACTTACCTGTACTGCATACGCACTCTGTTTGCAAAGCAGAATATCATGCCTACTACAGTATATTTCTTTATCCACTGTCTGTATCCAGGGGACAGGTGCCAAGACATTATGCTCTCTGCATCAGTAACTCAGAATTATGGACCAGGTGACTCTATTCGACCCTCTATTCATGAGCCATCCATGTAAGTACAGTTATTGTGATCAGATGGAAAATTTGGTTGCAACAGCTCATAATGAATAACAGGATGTCCCATTGCCAAAACATGCACTGGGTGCTCAATTTCTTTCTGAGTAACAAACTCTAGAATAAAATGTCCCTCTTTGGTGTTAACTATTTTAACGTGAAAAATACCTGCAAGGTGAAGAGAATCTCTGCCAGCCAAAATTAAAGCTGAATCTATGGAGAAGGTAATTCTGAGAGCCATGCTAAATAATTCTTAAAGTTGTAGAATCACAGCCCCAAGTGGGTTTTGTTGCAATTGAAAATCTAACAAGTAATTTACTTGCTTTATCTTGGAAGAAGTTCAAGTGTGCTTAAAAGGAGAGCTTTCTATCCAAGATAACTCCCAGATATGTCAATTGGTCTTTGAAAGTTATATCTTGTCCATTCAACAAAATTTTAGTATTTCAATTTGTGTTTTCTTCTATACAAAAGCTATGGTTTTAATAGGATTAAAAATAAGTTTATTGTTGTGTTCCCATTGATATAAGAGTTCAAGAACTGCATTTGCATCAGCTTTTAGTGATTGTGTAGATTTTGATTGCATGAAAAGACTGAACAAAATATGGCAAATCCAAGTTGATGACTTCAACCAGAATCAAACTGGTTCAAAATATGAAACTGCTGCCATCGCCATCACAGGGTTAGAATGTGAAATTTCCCATAAAATGATGCAGGTCTTTAATTTACAAATGTGTTAATTTTTCACTTTTAGCACCCCATTTACTGGTTTGTTGTGGTTTTATTATGTATATAATATCTATCATAACACCATAATTTGTGTATGTTAGCAAAAATAAGTTGCATATAGAACATGTGATTTTTGCAATTTCCAAAAAATAACCAGCCTGATCATAGGCATTGGTAACATGTACATAAATCCTTATCATGGGTCCCAGATTATGAAAATGCATATTTATTAGATAATTTCTTGGTATTTTCTATTTTAAGGTATTTTTTAGATTTCTCTTGCCCTTTGCATTTTATTTAGACATTTTCCTGCATTTACATTGAGTATATAAAGAGTTTTGTATTATTGACATTTTATATAAGAATAACTTTTCAAACATCAGAAATTTTACTATTAGTTGAGAAACCAAGAGTAACTCTGTTACCTACTTTACTTGCATTCTTGGGAAAAAAATCACATTCCTGTTTAATGGTTAGTCTGGAAAGGGTTGCTTGTATTTGGGGTGGTAGCTATTGTCAGGGGAGAAGGTATGATTATAGTATGAATTCATGAGATGAGAAGGTCAGTTTTCCCTTTTTTGTTTGAATAATGTGTGCACACAATCAGGTTGATATTGTCCCTATTTTGTGCCATGGGCTGAGAAGTTCTGTTTATTTGCTATGAATTTTATATAATCTGAGAACTGCTAAGGTTTTGCAAGCCCATTAAAAACAATTTTCTTAATTTTCTTTTCAGATTCTTCAAACAAGAACATGGAACAAATATATATGTTTAATTAACTTCTGAATTATCTCATCATTACTCTTATACCTACTTTTTCTGGTTGTGTAGCAGTTATATCTGTGTACAAATTAATTTATAACTTGCTCTGTACTAATTTTAATAAATTAAAAAATCTTAGCTTTTAGGACATTTTTTATAATTATGTAATTTTTTTTTAAGTTTTAGTCATTTAATTGGTCATTTTTCAAACACCTTTAGATCATCAAAATTCAGGCGACTTAGGGATAAAAATAGATGGAGGAGGTAAACTGGAGAAACAAGAGAGATTAGCATTGACAGTAGGAAGTGCAATAATAACAGCTGTTAGATGATGTTTGTACAAAATGCCAGAAATAGAGATGAAATATTTAGAAAGGGTATATAAAACTTGATTGTGACCCAAATATTGTGTGGCTTTAAATTATAAGAACTTAAAATCAGGTGGGAAATTGTGGATTCAGTACATAGAATGCTCTGTAAAGCAAGTTATGGGATTGTCAGTAGCAATGGTTATATCCTAGAATATTAACCTTGTTTCATAGTACATTATAGGGATGGGCAGAAAATAACATAATGATTATACTGTAACGGTTACTTTAATGTAACAATTACAAAAGTAATGGAGACAGACAGTAACTGGTTATCCATTAATGGTCACAAAAGAATGAGTACCAAGTAACTAGTTGCCCAATAATGGTTACCAAAATAACGAAGACAGTAACTAGTTATCTCGTTAACAGTTACTAAAGTAACAGGGACAGTTACCAAGTCTGGGTGACATCGTTCTCTACATGTGCATTGGTATTGCTTATTGGGAACTAGTTACCTCATCATCATTATGCAATCTCCTCTGCAAGAGATCATGAGTGGTATTGTCAATCTAATATACCATCAGCAAGAAAAGTGCCTACTAATTATTTAACCACTTTGCTACATATATGTAACCAACTTAGATTATCTGCATCTTTTGTGATGTTAGACAATAATGTGTGTTCGGGCATTAATGTTTCTCTGCTCTAGCAACATCGCATTTCAAAAATGTCATTACCATGTTTTATCTTACGTCCTACAAGAGTACTTAAGTTATTATATGCTTCATTTCAGTCATGTTGATGTTGGCAATAGTGATGTATTTTCTTTTGCTATGTCTGCATCATGTGATGTTTATATTTAGGATCCCATATTGCTCAGTTCACCTGTACACTCCAACCATTGTGCAGGAATGTAGATGCAAGTGTGAATGCATTTTGCAATTGTAAACCACCATAGTAATCAAAGTGATGACATACCTAAAAAACTGTTTTTAGATTACATCAAATAACAAAGTAAGTCTGTATCGACATCGTTCATATTGAAATGTAGCTACAGTTAATTCTTATTGGTAATCCTTAATGTAATGTAGCTGTGAATGTGATAACCATGAACACAAACAACTAATCGTTTTTTATTAATAGAGTCAACTGAAAAATTCAATCTCACAACGGGGATTTGAACACGGTTCTCCCACTCTAGTAACTGGTAACCGTTACATGTAAGCGTTAGTGCAGTGTAATGGCAACAGTAATAACCATTACCTGAAAATAACTGTCAGGTCCCTGGTACATTAATATTGCACATTAAATTTACTCACAGAAATAAAAGGAAAATAATAACTAGAGTAATATGAAATAGTTTACTATGCTGTAATTAAAAAAAGTGTGTGTGTGTATATATATTTTTTTTTAAAGATGGTACAACAGTTTTACTATTTCTCTCTCTCCCTCCCTCCCTCCCTCCCTCATGTATATTTTGTAACTCACATGAATACAAATTATGAATTGTATTTTTAATATGAGCATATTGTTTTATGATTCACATATTACAGTACATTCAACCAGAATGTACACTGATGTTCCTCATTTATTGGTTTTTGACATATGTGTTAGTAGTTTGTGGTATGTCTTCTATTTGTGTATGAGCAGGAATAGCCATAATTCCTTTATCATTTGAGGATACCACATTCTTAGCTTTTATCTGGATCGGAAAATTTGGGCAAGAAAGTATTCTGTCTCTTTTTATTACTTGTAAATCTTTCTACAGTGTGTTTGTAGATCGGCCGGACCGTTCTGCAGTGACATTGGGCTGGGTGAGGATTGGCGTGCCTTCCGCCAGAGTTACACGTAAACGACCGGCAAGTCATGGGTATGGAACACTAACTATTGTACTAATATACATTAGGCTTACCTGCATCACAACAGATGTTGAAGTTGATGACCTTCAATGCGAGCACATTCCCTATATCTCCGAAAACAATTTTGGTTTAATCGCAAAAGTTCATGTTGACTGATTGCCTGCATTTCTCTCATGATGACATCTGTCAATTCTTGTAATGTGTGCGGATTTGATGCATATACTTTATTCTTTAACATTCCCCATTAATAAAAATCTCTTGGAGATAGGTCAGGGGAATGAGGTGGTCACAATCCTTGACCAATAGGGTATTCCTCAGAACCAATGTCCAATATGTGGTGGCAATGAAGACATTGAACACATAGTATTTAAGTGCCAAGGAACAGAAAATTGGAGAAAAGAATTTTTTAATAAGAAGTGGTTGAAGGGGGATAGAAATACACTTATGATTGAAATGATATGTAAGGACGCTAGAAGCATTGGACAGTTTTTCTGTAAAGTAAAAAATAAATGGCTTTGGACAGTGGAAAGAGAAAAGTAAGAGGTAGTGCATCTTTGAATGGAAAACTATAGTGAATGCGTGATGGTTAAGTAATCAATAAATGAAAAGTGAAAAACAAGTGGAAATGGGACATGAAAAAAACTGAAAAAAAAAAGCAAGATAATTTATTGACAAGAAATTGTAAAATGTAAATAAACTGTAGTGATTGTCTACTGAATGAGTGACCAGGGTCAAAGTGCAGTAGACAATCAAATTGTAAAACTCTTAGCACAATAAATACTATACTATTCTGTCACCATACACACTTCGCAATTCATGCATAGAATTCGCAGCAGTGTGTGCTGTAGCTGAATCCTGCTGAAACCAGTCACATAATCTTTCATTTCTTGTTAGTTGTGGAAAAAAAGTATTTAAAATTGAATTTACATAAATGTGTGAATCAACGGTTGTATCAAAAAATATGGGACTGATAATTCTATACGCACTCACTGTACACCAAACCCCAACTTTTACAGCGTGGTGAGGAACTTCATGAATAATATGGGAATTTTCGATAGCCCAGTATCTATTGTTCTGAGTAGAAACGTGACCTTAAAGATAAAAACCATGCTTCATCCGTGAAGAACATTAAAAGTGGGTCCATGTCGCCATTAAGAACGGACTGCAAAAACCAATTGCAATAATTAATCCTACTTACAGGATTTGTGGTTGTAAAGCATGAACTACAGCTACCTTGTACGGCTTAAGTTTCAGAAGTTTCGTTGCTACAAAAGCTGACATCTTGGAAACATTAACCTCTTGTGCTAAACGTCTCAGTGATTTTTGGGGTGAGTGCTCTAACCGGGCCCCTACTTCATCAAGCTTCTCTTCTGTCAGCACACAGCATTGTTGAGCACGTTTCTTGTTCAAAAAAGATCCTATATGCCTGACTTTATTGACAAGGTCATGAATAGTTGACCTGCTAGGAATTCGAACACCTGCAAACCGATGTTGGAATTATGTACGACACCTTCTTGCAGAAGAGTATTTCACATACGCATTATACAGAAAAATACATTGTTCTAAAATGTACCCAGCCATTATTAATGGACAATTTATCACTAAGAGACAACACAATTTTACTCTAAACGTGTGCACAGACATCTATCCCTCATGACACATCCAACTCGGCTGATGCTACAGTGCTACTCTCTAGCGGCAGGTGCTACACTCCTCACCCAGTCCAATGCTGCCATAGAACGGTCTGGCCAATCTACGGACTCATGGCATCGTTAGGCCATAAATGGCTTTCAACTCTTCCATAAAATGGAAGAGTTGAAAGTGAAATTTCCTGCAGCATTCACATACCAACCTTGGGCTATGATGATGTTTCAAAGGATTTTCCTCAATTACAACATAGTTCTGGCCAGTATAACAAGTGCAATATAAAAATCTCATTAAAATAGAACAATTTGGAAAACTCGCCACTTCGCAAAAAAAACCTTGAACACACAAAATCAAATGTAAAGATTGTAACAAAATCTACCTAGGGAAAATAAAACGAAACATTGGCACCCCCCTGAAAGAACCTCCCAGGCATACTAAATATAAACAAATAGAAAAATGTCAATATTTGCACACTTCAGAACCACAGCCACAACATAGAAAATAACTCTTATCTCTTAAAACATGTTCAGTGTGAAAAAGAACTGGACACATGTAGGAAGATATTCATAAAGAAACACGAAGAAGATCTGATGAATTTTGAAATTCTCAGTTCATCAGTGGTCTAGTAGAGGAGATCCAAAATCAGGAGCCAACAACATTTCCAGCAGTTGACCATAGCTGAGGATGAAGACAATATGTCTGCAAAAAATGTTCTATAGCAACAAAGGTTAGTAAAGCTAGTTAAGTGTAAACTTGACTCAAATAGCATTCTGTAAAATGACCAAACTTGGTATTTAACTTCAATATCTTCCAAAGATGCAACATGAATATTTTCAAGAAAATTTCCCCACCACAAACTACCCTTTGCATGGAAAATTGTTGATATTTTCTATTTTCTAAAAAATGGCTGTAATGATTTTGATTAAAATGCCATACTTTTAAGACATTTACATGGCAAATAAAATGTATATCTTTAATTTTCTGACAATGGCCTATGAAGTCCTTTTCATTTGGAAAGAATTTTGTAAAACAGTTTCTTTAAAACACAATTTATTTTAAATAACTTTTCTGTGGCATTAGCCATCTCCGAGATTCTGTTATTATTGGTTTGAATTTTTCAATACTTTGTCATTTTTTAAAATGTTCTTGCTATTCAGTTGTTTATTGTGATGTCATGGAAAGATTATAAAATTTCAAGGCCAGCATATAGTCACCTGCTTTTAAACATCTGACTATGGATTTGGTTTCCTCTGTACACCTTGTACCTACAACAAAATGTGTAATGAAACTCTGCAAATGTTTATCTTGATTAATATGAAGAAGATAGAAAAATAAGTTGTCGTAAGACTAGATTTTAGAAGCTATATAAAAATGAGTGATAGTGGTCAGAAATGTCATGTGAAGTAACACACAACATTTTTCTGGTTTTGGCTGGTATGACAAGGAAATAAGGTCTTTTTAAAATAGGAGAAATCAAGTAGGCACCTGAGGTTCTGTTTTGAAATCTGATATCAACATACTCTGGTAAAATCCCTCTTATGCATCTTTTTCACCTATTACATCTTTCAAAAATCTTCACTAGAGGTACACTAGTGAACTGTTCTCCATGGTCACATTTCTGTTTGAGTTTCCGAGGAAGTAATCAAGCATTTGACAAACTAAGAAGCTGCTGGTTGGTTATTAGGTACTGTCCATTATCTAAATATGGAACTTCATCAATCATCACAGCTTTGACTCCATATTTTATCAGGTTTGGATTGGAATATACATCCTAAGCAGGCATATCATCACCACCTTGATTTCATAATTATCAGGTTTGTATAGAATCTACAACCTGAACAGGCAGTGTCCTCTGAAAGCCACCTGCTGTTTGTTGATCATGATATAAGCACCAGGTTTGCAGTTTTGGTGGCAAATTTGGAATAAGTGTTTTGCATATTTCATAAATGGCAGCAAATTTATTTTCAAAGTACCATGTCTCTTGTTGCTTTGGAGTCAATTCTAAGACAGTTCATTAGGAATAATGGCTCTTACTGCAGTAAAAGCTATAAAATAATAAATCAACAGATAAATGATTAATTTGCATCACTGCCACCACAAGAATAATGAAACCCAGTAGTGCCTTCAGCTCAGTCAGTTTCACATCAGAAAGAGTGGGTTTATTTTGTCCATTGTATTTCAGTCACTGTTGACCAATCTCTTCATTAGTGCACTATAAAGTATAGCTCAAAACATTGTAGTTATTTGCAGGAATGAGCACTATATATTTGGAAGGAACTTTAGCTTTTTGTGCATTGCTTTAGTCTTCCCTTAATGCCATTCTTTTCACTTATTACTGAGCAGAGTCATTTCTTCATCTGGAGTTGGCATAGTATGTTCTATAGATCATTTTTTCTTTACGCTATCTGACATTTTCCGAACTGACTTGAACTCTTTTATAACATCTGCTATATGCTCATCTAAATCTTAAGATGGTTCTTCTGCTCCACTATTTTGTGGCAATAATGAATTCAAATCCTTGTTATCAGAGCCAGAGACATCTTTAAAAAATATAGGAAGAACCTCTTCCTTATCTGTTGTCTTTTCTGGCCCATTTTTGACCTAAGGATACAAAAGTAAGAGAATTGTAAGTCAGAATGGATGCATTACTGCAAATAATATCTCATACAAGTAACTCATGTGAGTGCATAGTGGACAGATATGTTGAATGAGCGCTCCTGCAATTTAAAGTTAAAATATGGATATTAGTTTCTAAGGCTAAGGTTTGACCTTTATAACAGAGCAGCATTTTCAACAGGTACAGACATGCAACAGGTTTCAAAACAGTACTATATTGGATCGCATTGGCTGTGTTATTGATAATTGGCAGCATGGAATTGAATCCGGGACCAGCAAAGGAAGAGGTAATCACAATGTTTAAGACAATATTGAGGGATATAAATGAAATGAAAGGCGGAGGAAACAGAATGGACAAGAAACTGGAACAAATTGCATCATCTGTATTATCCTGGTCAAGGGAGAAATAGTGGGAGAATGTGGCAACAGACTAGACAATACATGAAGGGAGACTGACAAGAACGAGATCAAAGTTGCAACAGTTTTGAGCAGATAGAATGAAATCAGTTTAGGAAAGAATACCCCTGGCAGTAGTATGTTGGACATGGAAAGATTATTAGACAAAATAAAAGAAAAGGTGAAATTATACAAATGCTGGGATTAGGTGATGTGGTAGCAGTGATAGAAACATGGTTAATTAATATTACTGAGATAAATCTCAATGGTTTTTATTGTTTCAGAAGAAATGAAGTGGAAAAGGGAGGTTTGCAGGAGGGATTGGGCTGTTTGTAAACAAGGATAGAAAGTTTGGGACAAAAGAAGAAAAGTGTGTAGGTTCAGATAAAGGTTGTAGTTATGTTGCATGTGTCAAGAGAAAACCAAAACATACATATAGAAGTTGTATACTTATACAGTCTGCCAGAGGTGTCAGATTTTTATGATCCGAACTTATATGAAGAGTTAAAAACTGATTTTGAGTGTCTATAACAGAAGTACAATGTGCTAGATTTCACGAGATAATGGAGGATTTTAATGCAAGGATAGGTGAAGAACCATTACATGCAATTCAAAGTGAATGTGACCTAAGAAATGGAAATTAATTTATGCAAAGATATAACAGCGGTAAGACAAGCAACAGAGAAGGCATGAAACTGTTAGAATTTTGTGAAGTCAACAATCTAACAATGTGTAACAGGTTAAGAGGATCAGTTACATGTGGAGAATTTACTAAAAATGGTCAAAGTTCGACTGCTTACTTGTTCTGTTCAAGAAATTTAGATAATGATCTCACAGATTTTAAGGTTCTGAGTATTATATTGAATAGTTATCATTTCTCTTTATTAACAGAATTTCAAACTGAAAGAAAAACAGAAGAAGGTGAGGGTATAAGTGATGTTTTAGTGCAGGGAAGAAACCTAAATATTTTAGGTGTAGGCCAGAGGAAAGGGAACTACACCGTAAGAATTTAGATTCAGAGTAACGTAAAAATTTAGAATTCAGAGGTACACAATTAATTTGAAAAGGAAAGTCCAATGAAGCAATGGGATAGCCGGAGGAAGTGCCTGCCACGTCACTTCCAGGGACAAGGTCTGTTCTCAAACCCAAGCCAGGAAGGGGGTCATCTGATGCCAAAGGTAGGGTTTTAGTTTTAGGAAGTAGTCATGCTAGGGGCATCAGAGAAAGACTCCAGGCGAAATTGGGTGAGAAATATACTGTTAGCAGTGTTTTCAATCCCAGTGCTGGTCTTAGCCATGTGGTGGGGAATCTTGCAGACATGTCAAAGGATCTCAATAAAGAAGATCATGTGGTAATGGTGGAAGGACCTGGAAATAGTTTGGATAGGAATCTCAATTATTCAATTGAGATGGATATAAACCACATTGCTGATGCCAGTAGCCACACAAATGTGAGCTTTGTGAATCTCATCTGGAGGCATGACAAGCCTTGGATTAACAAGAAGGTGAGGGTGGTTAATCGAAGACTTGATCAGTGTCTTGGTAGAGAGGGAACAGGCCACATTAGAATTATAGATGTATCATCCATTGAGAGGAATGGTTATACTACACATGGATTGCATTTATGAGCTCAAGGCAAGGATATGCTGACGCACCTCATTGCTGAGAGCATTTCATGTACATCCATGGGTAATACCAATAATATTCTTGCAATTGTTAACAGTAGAGTCTCCCCCTTTTTAGGCTAAATAAGAGATATGGAAGGACATTACAAGTAATTGAAACAGAGAAATTAGACAAATATTGCACACAATCAACAAAAAGACATTACTCGACAGTATTTCATCAAAATATTCAAAATCTCTGAGTTATTAATTAGTTTCAAAAATGAAAGTAAAAACCCAGATATCTTATGCATAACGGAACATCACATGGACAAACAGGAAATATTACATATCTCAATGGAAGGCTACAGCAGAGGAGCATATTACTGTAGAAAAAAACTCTCTAAAGGAGGTGTGAGTATCTTGGTTAAGAAAACATTACAGTTTGACAATATTGATCTGGATAAATACTGTATAGAACAAACATGTTGCGCGGTTCATATAAAAATGCCAGACAATGAACTAATTATATTAACAGTATACAGAGCCCCAGCTGCCAATTTTGAAATTGCTCTAAAATATCTATTCAAGCCTAAAATTAAATTTATACTTTGTGGTGACTTAAATATAGACTTCATTAAAGACAGCAACCAAAAGGAACAAATTTATTCATTATTAAGAACATACAACCTTATGCATACAGCCAACTTTCGAACTAGAATTCAAAACAATTCCAAAACAGCTATTGATAATATTTTCATAGATATGTCTAAAAATGAGTACCATGAAATCCAACCCTTAACTAATGGACTTTCAGACCATGATGGACAGTTGCTTAAAATCAATTATAACATTCCCCATTCCAAAATAACGAATCATGTATCCAACTACCGAGCCATTAACAATGAGAACATAAAACACTTTAATTACCAGCTTTCCGAACAAACCTGGGAAGAAATATACAAAAAGAACAATATGAATGACAAGTTTAACTCCTTTCTAAATACTTCCATAAGGATTCATAACTCAAGTTTTCCATCTCATGTAAAGAAAATTATTAACACACCTAGAAATGGCTGGTTAACACAAGGTATCAAGATATCCTGCAAACACAAAAGAGAACTCTACTTGGCTACTAGAAAAAGCAACTGTGAGAAACATAGACAACACTATAAAAAATATTGTAAAATTTTAAAAAAAGGTTATAAATGTAGCTAAAAAACTCTGCTATGAAAAGCAGATAGAGTCCTCAAATAACAAGCCTAATACAATATGGAAAATTATAAAAAAAGAGACTGGTAAACATCACACAAAAAATGAAATAAAAGAAATTACAGTAAAGCATATCGCCACAAAAGAACTACAAGAAATAGCAACATTATTTAATGAGTATTATATTCAGTTAGCAGTAAATTTACTGTTACAGTCCAAACAACAAGTGGAGGACCCTATTTCATATTTGAAAAAAGCAAGCTTAGAACAGCCTATTTGTACAGAAATAGTACCCACGAGCACGATAGAAGTAAAAAAAACAATAAAATCCCTCAAAAGCAAGAATTCATCGGGTTATGACGAAATAACTACTAAGATATTAAAACTATGCGCTGATAAAATTAGCAAACTTTAAGTCATATATGTAACTTCTCCTTTGTAACAGGAATTTTTCCTGACAGGCTAAAATATTCTATGGTTAAACCACTATACAAGAAAGGGCAAAAGTCGCAACTGTCAAACTATAGGCCAGTATCATTACTAACTGCTTTCTTTAAAGTATTTGAAAAACTTATGTTAAAACGAATATGTCACCACCTAATTAAAAATAATATTTTAGCAAAGGAGCAGTTTGGATTTAGGAAAAACATGTCAACCAATGATGCCACTTTCAACTTAACGAATGAAATTTTGAAATCACTTGATAATAAATGTAATGCACTAGGAATATTCTGTGACCTATCAAAAGCATTTGACTGTGTAAATCATAATATACTCTTATCAAAATTATCATATTATGGCATTAAGAATAAATCATATCAATGGATCGCATCTTACCTATCAAACAGACATCAAAAGGTCATAATAAATATGGCAGATAATTCCAAAATATACTCCAAATGGTCAGAAATAAAGCATGGTGTTCCACAAGGTTCGATTTTGGGTCCATTATTGTTGCTAATATATGTCAACGACCTCCCCAGAGTAATAAATGAACATGCTCACCCAGTTCTTTTTGCTGATGATACAAGTATTATAATTAAAGAACACAACATCAGTCGCCTCTCAGAATTATCCAACGGTATTTTCAGTGTGTTAAATAATTGGCTCGATAGTAACAAAATTCATATAAACTTTGAAAAGCTAAGTATATCAATTTTCGCACCAAAAATAAAAGTATTGCAGACATAAGAATTGAACATGAAGGCAATGAAATTACTGAAACTAGTAGCATACAATTTCTTGATCTTATTATAGATCCTAATATGAATTGGAAAGACCATATTGACTACATCCTACCAAAACTAAGCTCCGCATGTTTTGCAATTAGATCATTAATTCATTTTACAAATAAAAGCATCCTAAAAACAGTATATTATGCTTATTTTCATTCATTTATGACTTATGGAATAACATTTTGGGGAAATTCAGTAGATGTAACAAAAAATTCTTTTACAAAAAAAGGTAATAAGAATAATGGCAGGTGTAAAGAAATCAACTCATTGTAAACCACTATTCAAAACATTTGAAATTCTACCATTAGCCTGTGAGTATATTTTAGCTGTACTTTTAACCGTGGTTGACCACCCAGAAGTGTTCATAAAAAATTCAGACATACACAGCAAACAAACCAGAAATGGGCAGGACTTACACAGGCCAAGCAATAACCTACAAGTATTCCAAAAAGGGGCTTACTACAATGGTATAGTATTATTGAATTCACTTCCATCATATATTAAGGAACTGAAAACTAATAAAAATAAATTCAAGTTAGCATTAAAAAGATATCTCATCACTCACCCTTCTATACAGAGGAGGATTTATTTCATTCAAAAAATAACTGACTATAAAATGTTACCAAATGTTATAACTACATTAAGTATAAATAATATTGTTTTAAAACTTTTTAGCTCTAACGTACTCTACATAAGAACTACAATTTATTTACATACAAGTACACAATGTAATTATGTATTTATGACGTAATCTACATCCTAGAGTAGGCTAGCTTTCTTTAAGCTGGTCTAGCTCACAATAGGGTCTATAGATTGAGATCTTATGTTATATTATGTTATGTTATGTTAGAAAGGGGGATAAAAATAGCAGGATGTAAAATGAAAGCTAGAGAACAAACAGCAGATAGAGAAAGGAGCCGGTGTGTGCATGGGTGGGTGGGTGCGTGTTTTTTTGTTATCTTTTTCTAAATTTGACCTTGTTATTTGGATTGATTTTATTAGTTATTAGATTATACACCTTTATACCTTTGTGCAAAACAGAGTTTACCATCATAGAAGTTGTAGCAGTATTTAAATGTATTTTGTTACAGTTCCTTGCAGTAGGATTGTGTATAGAGCTGTTAATGTTAAAACAGTAGATATTGTTATTTATGAAGCACACTGTTTCTAATATATACAAGCAGGGTAAAGTGAGGATATTAAGCTCTTTAAAATACAGTCTGCAGGATGTAGTTCTGTTTAAGTTTAGCATACACCGAATTATTTTCTTTTGTAGTATGAAAAGGGAATTAATGTCTGCCGTACAGCCCCATAAAGGAATGCCGTAGGTAAGTGAGGTGCATATGAGAAGTACACAATTTTTAGAGTTTGCAGATTGTGAATACTTTTTAATACATATATTACATAGTACGCCTTATTAAGCTTCATCACAGTCTTCTGAATGTGTGGTTTCCAACTAAGTAGTTTATCTATGGTTATTCTAAGAAATTTAGTTTCTGAAATATATTTATCGTTTCATTATCATAGATTATTTTCAGTGCAGGTGTGCCATTATTTCTGGATAATGTGATATGCATACAGTTTGATTTTTTGGCATTGAGTTGAAGTTTATTGTTGTGTAACCATTGCTTCATATTTAACATTATGTTATCAGCATAATGCTGCAACTCAGCAGTATTATTTCTGGTTAGTATAAGGTTAGCATCGTCAGCATATAATATGGTTTCTACATGAGGAATATTAAGAGGTAGGTCATTTATATAAAACAAAACAAAACAGCGGGCTGAGATTAGAGCCCTGGGGGACGCCGCATCTAACCATTTTAGTGTCAGAGTTCACGTAAGTGTCATCAGATTTACTTTTTGCTACCGTAACTTGTCTTCTGCTGGTCAGGTAGGACTTGACCCAATTTAGGGCTACTCCCCTTATGCCGCAGGCTTCCAACTTTGTTAGTAAAATACTGTGGTCTACCAAGTCAAATGCTTTACTCAAATCCATGAAAATACCTATCGTGGATTTGTTACTATCTATTCCCTCTAGCACTCTCTTTAAGAATGTATACAAAGCATTTAATGTAGATTTATTTTTTTTTGAAACCCGTTTTGTTCATCTTAAAGCACATATTCTTCAAGGAAAGGTGCTATTCTGTTGTACATGACTGATTCTAAGATTTTTGAGAATCCAGATTGTACTGCTATAGGTCTGTGGTTGTCAATATTATGTGCATCATTTTTCTTGCAAACTGGCACAACTTTAGCAAATTTTAATTTATCAGGAAACATTCCTGAGTACATAGAGGTATTACATATTTCAATTAGGGGTCGAATTATGTGATCTTTACAAGATTTAATTACGAATTCTGGTACTTCATCAGTGCCAGCCGAAAATGAGTTCTTTTTTAAATTAATTATTCTCTGCATTTCATTATAGTTTGTTGGTCTTAGAATGATACTTTTATCGTTTCTGGTCAACATAACAGGATTTTGACTTGTGTTTTTATGAGGCAGTAGTGCTCTGTCCGCAGTGCTGGTAAAGTGGTTATTGAAAGCATTTGCTAATTTCAGAGGGTCATCAACTGTTGTGTTGACGCATGAAATGTTGGTGCAAGCTCACAGAGGGAAACCATGAGCAGGAGATGTGTTTATGACTGGTTCAAATGCTTTCATGAAGGAATGGAAATGACTGAGAATGAGCCACGTTCAGGTCAGCCAACGACAAGCAGAACACCAGAAATGATAAAAAAAAAGTGTGACAAATGCTGGCACAAGATTGGCGACTGGCTCTATTATTGATAGCCAAGGAATTGGGCATTATACCCCCGCCGCTATAACGTTGCACTTGACAGCTAGCGTTTAAGTTGGTATACTCGCGAAAAAACAGATGACAAGCTTCAACCGTTTGACTTCCTAAGCCAATCACAAGGCAGCATTCCGGATGGTCGATGACAAAGCGGAACCGGAACTAGAATCGGCTCTGTTGCCGGATGTAACTATTCCCAACCACGTGCTTCAATTTGTGAATCTCTAGCAGAGCGTCGAGTTGTTCTTTGCAAGCTACATATTCTTCATTGTTATTTGTTATTTAGATTTGTGGTTATTGTTTGATAGTTTTGTTATTGTTCGTTTATACATTTATTTACTTATATTTATCTATTTTATATATATTTCATTCATATTATTTATTTAAACAAAACTTAAGTGTGACAATGTCGGAAAAACGACGCCGATCGCCGAGTGATGATTCACGAAGTGAAAATCCTTTGCGCCAAGGTGTGCCACTTAATAGTCAGGCATTGGAACTATTAAGGAGAACCCGGGAGTTCTTTGAACAGGAAAAGGAGTACGTGAAGCTTCACGGAAATCCCTCTATTCCTGCTGATAAAGCCGTACAACGAACTGCAGCAGCTCTTAGTTTAAGCACGAGAACTGTTGTTTACAAAGGAGTGAAACTACAAGAGAAAGAAGACAAAATTCCTGAACCATCTGGAACACAACAGGTATTTCTATCAACTCCAGGGAAGAAAAAAAAGAAACCTCGTCCAGTCACAAATATTGAAGCTTTCCAATTAGATGCCATACGTAGACACATTTATGCCTATTATCATAGAAAGGAGTATCCGACCATACCAAAGCTGCTTATATCGCTTATTTTCAATTAACAATAATACGAAATAATTATTATTCAGAGACGTTCGCTACTTACGTACACTTTTTGTATGCGGCTTAGACACGATAGAAATGAGAACAATCAGCTGTTGTTGTTTACTAGCCACTCTGGCAACGTCGCAACCACGATGTAGCCAACCTTACACGAAGCCACACGAACTGTCAAGTGCAACGTTATAGCGGCGGGGGTATAGTAAGGACACAGCGCACACCATTGTCTGCGATGATTTGGGTAACCAGAAGTTCTGCTCTCGGTTTGTGTCACACAAGCTGGCAGATGAGCAGAAAACAAAATGGATGGAGACTTCTGAGATTTCATTACCATGTGTGACCAGGATCCATCCCTTGTGCAAACCATCATCATGGGGGATGAGACCTGGTGCTACCAGTATGATCCAGAATCCAAACGGCAATTGATGGCATGGTGTTCACCATCTTCCCCATAGCCAAACAAGAGTCATCTACAAAAGTCCAAGGTCAAAATATTGTTGATCACCTTCGACTGCAATGGCATCATCCATAAGGAATTCGTTTCTGCAGGTCAAGCTGTTAATGTCACATTTTAGAGACAGTTTTCAACTAATTGCTACAGTGCATCCACTGTGTTTGGCCAGAGTTTCACAGGATTGGAAAATGGATGTTACTGCAATATAATGCCCCTGCACAGTGTGATCCACATGCACCAATTCCTTGCTGAGTGCAGGGAACCTGTGCTTGATCATCCACTATACTATCCTGATCTGGCTCCTGCAGATTTCCTCCTGTTTCCCCACTTAAAAAGGGCCATCAAAGGTGAACATTTTGGGATGTGGCAGCCATCCAAAATCATTTGACAGCTGTTCTGAGAACAGGAGAAGTTTGCTGAAAGTTTGCAAAAGCTGCTGTACAAATGTTGCCAAAGGTGTGTTGTAGTGGATGGCGACTGTTTTGAAGGGCAATAAAAGAAATTTGTTTTCATCTTCTATTTTGTTCATTTTCTGACTAATTTGAAGGGGAATAAAAGAAATTTGGTTCTATATTCTATTTGGTTTGTTGTTTTTATAGCATTCACTGAACTTTTTAGACACACCTTGTATATTTTTTGCAGATTTAGAAAAGTCATTTGATACCTCAGCTTGGTCAGAGTGCCTCTTGACCAAGGCACACCTTGTATATTTTTTGCAGATCTAGAAAAGTCATTCAATACTCAGCTTGGTCCAGAGTGCCTGTGGACCAGACTGGGAGAAAAGGAAGCAGAAAGCTCATAGGATTAATACAGAGGCTGTACACCAATAATATGTTTTGTATAAGATACCTGTATGAGTAACACAGTCACCAAATGGATATCAAATACAATGCAGCTAAGACAAGGATGCATATTAAGTCCAATGCTATTCAATCTCTTTATAGATGACATGTTAAAAGATATAGGGAAGAAAAGTCGACATTATCCAGTAATTAATAATAAAGACATTTCAGGATTGCTGTTTGCGGATGACCTAGCAGCAGCAGCAGCAGCAATAATGACTAGAAAGCTAACTAAAGCATTAGAAGCAACAATGAAATATTTTAAAGAATGCAGTATCTAAAAATAAATAAAAATAAATCTAAAATCATGATCTGCAAAAACGGTGCCAAGTTTAAAAGCGATGAGAAATGGTGGCTAGAGGGCAGTGAAGTCGAAATAATAAAGAAATTTCACTACTTGGGTGTAAGGCTAAATAATGGAAAATGACAGAACAGAATAAAAGTGTACTAGGTAAGGGAAAAGTAAATATTAATAGCATATGAACCTGTTTGAATAAAATACCAATTTTTATTTTAGCCTGGCTAGAGAGTATTTGTTTAACTACTGTCGAATCAAAAATTATCTATGCCATGGAAATTTAGGGTACAGAGAAGGGGTGGAAGAATATCAATCACATTCATAGAGCATTTTGTAAAATGGCTCTGAGACTGCCTAGTGCAACTCCTAAAGGGGTAACTAAATGAATTTGGAAGAGTTGTTAAAAAAAAGTCACGGTAGTAAAGCATATATTTGAAATATTAGTATAAGATCAAATCAGGCAAGAAGGTATTATCAAAGTCCCTTTAAGGATACAAGAGAAAGCAAAATGGGAAAGAAGCTGGTTATCTCAAATAAAAGAAATACTTCAAGAAATTGGAATGGGTGAGATAGATAATCAGCAGGTAATTAATACGAGGAGTATGGAATAAGTGAAATTAAGGATTGACAACATTGAAAAGCAGAAAATATGGCATAGTCTAGGAGATAAGAATACTTTGAGATACTTTAGAAAGTTTAAGAAAGAATGGTGGTGGTGGGAAAAATATATGGTTGCTTGCAATAAAAGGGGGAGAGAAGAATTTACTGGGGGAAGAGCAGGAATAATGTGGTTAAGTGGACTAAAAGTGACAAAAGAAGGATGTCAGTTATATGAAAGTGCAGATGAAAATTAACACTGTATAGTAGA
Organism: Deroplatys truncata; assembly: GCA_030765065.1. Lineage (NCBI taxonomy): Eukaryota > Metazoa > Arthropoda > Insecta > Mantodea > Mantidae > Deroplatys > Deroplatys truncata. The sequence goes on from CM060990.1 coordinate 377,828,955, forward strand.
ATGTGCAGAAACTAAATTATGGTGGGTGGGTTGGTGAGTGAGTATGGAACAAGAAGTGGGACAACCTACAGACAGAAATTTGGACATTAAAAATTTTTAAACCAACAGCAAATGATTTTTAGGAAAATTTGGCAACTATGTAGATATGATAAGAGAAAAGTGGTGGAGCAAATTGATTAAGGAAGGATTTAATGACAGGTAATGAAAAAAGTAAGGAAACAGGGAAGGAAAGATGATGTTACATAGGAAAATCTAAATATAAATATCCAACTTTAAACGTTTATATAGAATGAAGCAGGATCTTCTGTACACAATAACCAGGGTGTTAGTTGTATAGGATTCAAAATATCAAGTACTCCAAGAACAGTTTGTTTATGTTACTACTATGAGGTCCACATTTTTTGACATTTGAGGTGTGTCCACTCATACGGCACTAGTGAATAGCAGCATTGTGGCGTTGTCTCATATGGACAGTACACTTTGCTGCTGGTGAAACTGTAATAGCAATATCATGTGTGTGCATGCGTATTCATATTTCAGAAAAGCAACAAATGTCTAGGATAAAAGGTGACATTTTCCTGAACAAGTACAAAAAACAATGATATTTTTACACTGAATGGTTCACCATCAATTTATAGTTATCTTTCGTGATGTTTCAATGGATACTTTTAGTTACTATATGCTTGTAATAGTAATAAATCCATTGCTGTTGTTGTTTTATATATTGTTATGTCATAAACATAATTATCATTTAATAACATGAAATTCTTCATTTCCTAAATAAATTTAGAAATTGTTATCCCACGAGGTTTTCTAATACAGCTAAAAACTCATCATGAAAATCCTTTCAAAGCCCTCTGATACAGCTCTACAAAACCACACATGACATTGTTTTTTAATCAACAATGCCATGTATGGTTTTGTTTCACAGAATAATACCATTGAAAAACCAATGATTAAGTGCATTTTAATGATTATTATGCTTCTGTGTAATGACGAGTCCTAGAACCAGCATGTATCAGTTACATGAGAAGAGTGTGTTGTGCTTTTTACAACATTCAGCACCTTGTTATTTAGGATGCACTTAAAAAAAACAAAAAAAAAAAAAAAACATAAAGAATAAGCCAACTAAGAACTTTAAGCAAAGAATCAGCAACTGTCATCACATTCTCGAGGAAACATCAACAATGGAATTCATTGCACCATGATGCATTGCTCAAAGTTAAAACATTGTTAAAACATTGACAAAGCAAAAATGCTGCTGATGTACTTTTTACAGTGCACTTGCTGGAAGGTTAAGCGACTCAGTTATGAATTCAACTGCAATGTACTCAGTTCTTACAGTGATGGCTTTGTCCTAGCATTTATAAAGTTAACTCTTTCATGAAAAGTTGCTTAGTAAGTCCAGTAGTACCAATGGATATAGCAGTAAGGTTAGGGCTGTTGTCTTTAGTGTGTATAACTTCTTTAAAAGGTATGCCAATGAAGAAAGCCACAAAAATCTTAACTTCACGAAATGTCAAAACGGCTGAGGCATGCTCATTAAGGCACGCATGGTGTGCCGTTAGCTGTACCACTTGAATAACAAAGGATGCATAGAAAGGTATGGTTTTTATTTCTCTATTTGTGTATTACATTTCCACTATTGTGTCTCTTCTTGTTTTCTTGTAGTTTTTAGGTGAACATTGCAATGGCATTTATAACAAATGCATAATGTTCTGATAAAGTCAAGCAAAGTGAAGTTTGGCAACCGCATGGTCACTCCATATTGGTTGCCACGGAACGTCAAAAGATTTGGACTGCACTATAATAGTAAAATTGTGTGTAATTTTGTAATCGAAATTTTGTGTAAATAAATAAATTCATTCATTCAGTACCCGAGTTAATAAAAGTTTTGAATCGGAAATAATTAGGGTAAAGCTGAAATTCATCCCAGTGATAAACTACTACCAGAGGAACATTTTGACAAAAATCCCCTTGGAACTTTTCCCCTAGCTCCTCAAAAGTTTAAAATGCCAATATTTAGGGAAAAACCATTATTTCTGTTACTAATAATCGCATGAAGTTGAACTTTTTCTTCTTCTTCTTTTTTTTGTCTTGTTTGTTATTAGATGGACTGTAATATTTTTTCTCTTCATATTTATATTAAATCTAATGATTTTTGATAAAGTTAAGAAAACATGTGAAAAAAGGAGTTTTTTTTGCATAGAAACTTTTATCTTTTGCATTAAATTTTAGTATATGTCAGATTATGTAAAAACCCTCCTATAAAAGTTATAGCCAACTCCTTTTTTTATCTACTGATATACCATTCTATTTATGTATGTTTGATGCTAACACTAGAGAGAGGGGAAAGCAAGAAGGTATGGCATGCAACACAGCCATGACATCTAGTGATTGTGAGAAAAATGTGACTTTACTAAGTCTTGAATAGCTAAGCATGTAATTTGTGAATTAAGTAGATGTAATAGAATTATACCTACTACAAGTTCTAAAATAGACGAGTGGGAGTATGGTTATTAAATATAAATACATATATATATATATCTCTTTATATATATATATATCTTTAAATTCGGTTTATTGAGGAAATAATATATAAAACAATATAAAATGATTTTTATACAATTTTAATTCTCCCTAACCCTTTTCACTGTAAGCCATTCCATTATCCACCATGTATGGAAACCGTGTGTTCCAGACTCACAAAACCGACAGCTGTTTAAAGACACTGTATCACATAGCAGTAGGTGTTTAATAGCATCACAGACCACTCACCCACCACTAACATGTTATATACTTTATTCTCTTTTATCATTCCACTCTATTTATGTTTACATTTTATTTACATTGCTTCCTATCATATATATAATCGCTGTTATGTACAGCATTATTCTAAAGAATATGGATCCACATTAATGTCCTCCAAATAAATTGGTGAGTTTAAGCATGGTAACCTATTACATTGCTCATACATAGGAGAACAGACCAGAAAGGTTTGGTCTGCACCCACAGTAACTGCTGCATCCTTTTTTGCAAGCACAAGATAGATGATCTAACGGATCTTCTGGACAAATAGTTGGGATGTTGTAACTGGGTTGTGTTCTTTTGAAACATTAACTCTGTTTCATAGCTTCAGTTTTGCATCCCCACTCTGTGGCATCCCTGAATTTATAAAAAAAAATCAAAGTTAGATATTAGCACAGTTTTCTTTGTCTAAGCCACAGATCTGTAATATTGGACCTCGTTCAATGTAGAATATTTTCAACCCTTACAAATACAGCAAAAATTTCTCTCTGGCAGCTAACAATTCTTCTCAGCCCAACTGTGAGTCTCTGGTGACTTAAGTATTTCCATTCCTTTTATTTTCCTAGCCATAAAAGAAAGTGGCAGTATCACAGCTGGTCAATGCATTGGTAAATTGTAAAAGTTGTTAGGAAATCTTATACGTTTCAATCAATGTTTCTATCTAAGACTGCTGAAAAAATAACACCACGTTTCTATTTTCGAAAGTATATTCTTTTCTCCATTCAGGAGATAGAGCAATTAATAATACAATTAAATATGTATCTAAACCTACAACTACAATGTTAGAACTTGTGTTAATTTGGTTTATGGCTGTCATTACAATGTCTGCATCAGCATTATCTTTTACTATCACCCTCAGTCCATGTTCTGATCCCAGAGCTAGCATCATTTCTTTTTGTTGCCCAAGAAGTTCTCTTTTGCTTTAGCATAAACAGGGTTTTCCTTAAACATGCTACAATGGCTAACACATGACAGCCTCACAAAGAAAAATAAAATAAATAGGAAATGCTGGCTTTTTCAGAGAGAAATCCTTATCAATATACAGTTAACATATATTGATCAACCAGAAGTCAGCAGTTATGGTATTATGGTATTTCTTACAAATTTTTTTTTTAAGTTAATTGTGCTGGAATACTGACCTCTGTGGATTGGATTATATCAGATCTTGGCATTTTTGCATTCAGAGCATATTGGATCTCATTATATCTTGCCAGTTAAAGTTTGAGAGAAGGTACAAAAATTTAATTAACCTAAAAATTATTTCCTTTGTGATCTGGCAAGAAAAAGCTAAACATATTCCACACTTAGCCCCTAAACCTAGCCATTAAACTGCCCACAAATTCAAGTGTGCATTTTATTAATTAATATTAAAAGTTTCCTTGCATAGTTTGGTTTGTATGATTTATTCTCTAGAGCAATTATGTCCTAGGAATTTAAACCAAAAAAGAAAATTCTGTTAACAAATGTGGAAGCTTGAAATAAAGTGATCAGAATGTACAAGCTAGATAGACTGTTTTTATTCTGCTCGCAAGAAAAGACTAAATAAATAAAATTTAACAAGGATTGTGTGGTTATCACAAAAACAGCTAGTAACTGCAAAGGTAGCAAATTTTCTTAGAACCATCCTGAAATTGTTACAAGTTGTTCCCCTTTCAAATTCTGAGAGCCAGGAAATCCATTCTTGAACATTTTTTGGAGGGAAATCCTTACTTTTTCTTGTTTTTGAAATATTTAACTCTGTGTTGAGTTCTTCTGCATGTATACTAAAATGTCTGCTGAGAGTATCTTCATCCTCATGCTTATACTTGTTTTGACCCAGATTCAGACCAATAATTTTTCCAAAGGCAGAAATTACATGTTTGGTTTCTTGGTTGAATTCATCATTTAGATTCTCCACTGAAATATGAAGAATGGGATAATGAGTAAAAAGGCAAAGTTCTGTTTTTGTCACAACATAAAAAGTTTTTTTCTGGAGCTGGATCATCATTTAACAGGGCAGATACTTTCTTTTTTCATGGCATTATTATTTCAGTGTTTAGTTCTTCACACAAGTCCTCAAATTTCTGTACATGCTTCAAAATCCTGCACATCATTTCTCATTTCAGCTAATGCCAAAGCTACGTTGTTTCAACTGCTTCAAAAATATTCTAAATCTGGATTTTGAATAGTTTTGCTGCTTTTCATTATGATTTGAACAACTGGTTGCATGTTACACAAGTAAGCTACAATGTTATAGGAATAATGTTTCTTTTCCTTTTGCTCTTACTTTTGAATCATCTGTATCTTCAATGATTTCTGTTATTATTTTGACGATGTTTTCAAACTGAGCAAGCACTGCAGACACATCTCCAACCGATACATCCAACTAGTTTCTGAAAGCGACTTCAATGTTTTTAACTTTATACAATTGGTGCTGTTTTCTAGGTCTTCATACTTAACAACTTTTACAGTTTGCTTGTAAAATTTATGGGAGTGAAGGTTTTTTATGACTTTATGGCAGTGGATGCCATTTTTTAGTTTTTTTTTGGGAGGGAGGGAGGGAGGGAGGCTGATTTAAAGTGTTGCAAATTTTCACCATAGATATTTCAAAACATTAATTTCTATTACATTATATTGTAATTTTTTTATGATGGCCCTAATGTAAGACTTCTCACTAACTTAAGATTACAGCCCTAATGTACTGTGCTAATAACTTACAGTGCTGATAGGCCAAAGCCTATCTGTGCATCTATCCTTCATGATGCTGCCCACCACTGGGCTGCAACAAAATGCAATGCATGCATACTTTGTGTTGCGGGATTTAAAATTTCACTGCATCACTAGTGACCTTCACTGATAACCAGCGAGCAGTAACTGGACTCAAACATTCAACAAAGATGACATGAAGTGTACTACTTTCTCATAAATTATTTATCTTATTCGCATTTTATGACTTAAGGATATAAGTTTCACATATTTTGTAACAGGTTTAGTTGATAGTTCATGGTATGAAGGTTAAAATATGGACTAGAAATTTGTGTATAGCCTAGGAAATGGTGTTCTTTGCTACCATTTAACACTTATCTGTAGTGCAAGGAAAATTTCAGCATGTGTGACAAAAAGAAGCAATGCTTCTAGGTCTTCAAGATTCCTTATAAAATGGAATTCTTATTCATTTTACATGGAATTTTTGTAGCTTACTGCACTGAACACTTTACGCATTCTACATTTCATATCATTGGAAAATTATTATACTTTCCAGATGAGAGAAAGTTTTACAGGTTTCAGTTCCAGGAAATAGGCAAGTGTGGGTCTTCATAAGCAGCATGTCTTTCAGGATTTCCTCCTATGAAATTGTACACTAACTGCACAACACCAAAAATCTCAGATGCCAATGGATTAGACTTACGGTTGGAACATGTGCTGGCCAAAGTCAGTTGAGACAATGGCTGTAGCAATGAATCTACAATATTGATGGCTTTCTTTCCTTACATTTTGCTTGTAACCCATTAAATTCACCTGATACAACATTTGTCCAAATGATCCCAATTTCTTCTAAGGCTTCATTCAGCACATTGATAATAATTTCAGCACCCATTTTGTTTACTCTTTTTAAGGAAGAAAATCTCTATTGGAAGATCCTCTCCTGCATGAATGTATCATGCTACAAAAGCCATTTGTTCATAATGGCTTACATCAGGAATTTCATCAGGGAACACAGTTACTAGTTGCTCTTCTCATTTGCAATTTGTCTTAACATGACCCTTGTCACTGTATGAAGTATACCATTTTAGGTGCAATTGCTTAAGTACCTATGTGCAATCCTTAACAACATTCTCTTGATATGTCTTAAAAATGAGACATACATACCTTAAAGGTAGACAGTCTCTTCCAACAGTCTCTGGAAACAGACCTCTTTCCACACTCTCTTCTGTTTCATCTCATCCTCAAAGGGTTACCTTCTTTAGCTAAAGTGCAAACTACCTCAACAAGATGAGTCATGTACACTCTATTTTTCAAATGTATCTTTTCTTTGATTTCAGCTTCTTATGCCTAGTCTAGTTATAAATCAACTGACTTGTTTTCATCAAAATACTTCCAACCAAAAGCACTTGAAGTATGAGATTTGTTTATATCACATTTTTGCAACTTTTCTACAGCCTTATACCACCAAGAAAATCCAGATTTTATGTAGGTGTCCTGGGTTGAGCCTGTAGTTGAACTATCATTCATTGGAAAACAGTGGTAAGGGAAGCATAATGTAGCATCATTTTCAGTGTTATATTCCAGCCAGTTAAATGTTTCATGCCATGGTTTGTTGAAACTCATGTTTCTAGCATTGTTTCCTGCCCCAACACTCTTGCCTGGATAGTGAGAAATTCAAGGTTGGAGGGGTCATTAATTTATCCTTCCTGATCTTTCTAATTTATCATGAGTAGACCTCAGAGTTTTAGGCTCTTAACCAATTTTTATGCACCTAAAATAGGCTCTCAAATTATAAAACTAGGCACTAAAGACACAGCTTTAGGCACTAAAAATAGTTTCCACAAACATTAAGTTTTAGGGATCTAAAATGTATTTACACTTTCTGAAAGTTTAAAAAATGTAATTAATTAAAATTACATAATAACTAAAACAGTAGATTTTCTAAATTATTATGGCAAGAACATATTATTATGTTTTCAATTATGAATTTATGGTTGCTAATACGTAACATGAGCTTATAAAGTTGAAAAAAGACCTCTCAAAACTAATTGAATACATCACAGTGGAAATGCACCATACACTACAGATATATAATTGTGACCTAAATGCTCTATAGCTGACATGGAGCCCCCTCCCAAAAGGGTGCAAAACACAATATATCATTAAGAATAGCAATGTAAAAGAACTGTTTGAAATACAACTGAAAAGCAACAGAGAAAACATGGAGAAATCTTGCAGAAGTTTGCATATGAACAGTTAATGAAGGGGACAAGGTATGTGAGTCACAAAAAAATGGGAAATACACTATTTCAAAGGGATTTCTGCCATACTGCAGTCACCGATCAATACCAAAGGATGACAAAGATACCTAGAGAGGGCATGTATTTTGTTTCTCTTTCTACAAAACAAATAAATCTACCTGCTAAAGCATTAAAATAAACCAGTCTTTTCCCTGGAAAGTCTTATTCTTACAACCAAACTATTACAAACTCTAAATAAAACTAATCCCATTATATAAATATTTTCTCTTTTATTACTGCATGAAAAAGAATTAATTACACAACACAAATGGTAAAATAGGCATTTTAGGCTCTAAAACCTTAAAATAGGTGCCAGTGGCCAAAATAGGCATTTTAGGCACCACAAAACCCCTTCCATATCTTTATATTTTATATGAAACGTGAAGATATTTAACTATTTTTAGTTTGTTCATACACACAAAACATAGACATGTAGCCTAAAATCCGAGGTCTAATTATGAGGTAAAGCTACACTGGGTCCATTAGTGTGAAATGTAGTTTTGTTCTCAGCAGCAACCTTCCCAGAGATGTTCGTAATATCTGAAAGGGAACGAAAATTCTGGTGTGAATTTATAGAAATTAACTTGCAAGTGTAAATTACAAGGGAAAAATGGGGAAAATATTTTAATTTCACAGTAAAACAAAACAGACATAACAAAATGCACAGGAACACAACTATACAAGTTGTAATGCTGAATAAGTGGCCTCCAAGATAAGCCTCTACAGATCGTCAAAGTCAATATACTGATGATTCAAACCTTGTAGTGACATCACATAAACACTTGTCATCTTGAAGTAGCTGTTAACTTTGAAATGGAAATAGGCCTGTGTTTCAACCAGATATATTTGTTAATTACATACCAAACTTAAACTCAATTGGTTCAATAGTTTTTTGAGTGCTGGGGTAACAGAAACAAGCACGCACACATGCAAACACACACACACAGTATGAGTGACTCTAAAATATGCTGCTTAACCATAGAGGTATACAGTAAGATTTAAGCGAGCATTGACATGAGATGCCAGGTAAAGTGTTTATTACTAATGTGAGATGTCAGAAACCATAGATGCCAAATGTTAATCGTTTCATTGGGTGTTCACATATAATGGGCCAGTTGCATAAATTAGCAAAAACAAAATGAACTTGAAATATTTTTAATTGTAATTATTTAACAGATTCAATATATAGTATTATTTTAAACTAAAATGTAAGAAGGAAATATAATAATTGATCTGTCATGTATGTCTGAATGACTTAGCATAGTCTAATTCAAACAAAGTTCGCTAAATGCTTCAAGAATATATCACTATAGAAAAAGTGGATGGTACTAAGAAGTCAGAATAGTAATTCTGTTTTTAAATTATCAACTTTGAACTATATAGACAAGGAATCTGTTAAGCACTAAAACAAAAATTGTCACGTATTATTTCAGTGTTAAGCATAACATACTTAAAGCCTTCAACATGGTTTGGTGCAATTGATGATCTTAATTGTTACACAATAACATGTTGGTGATATCAGTTTTCTTATTCTTAAGTGTGCAGTGGAAACAGATCTTTTTCTTTAATATTAGCATCTTTCCATCTTAAAGTAGATGAGATTGTATCTACTGGCTAGTATACTTTTGGTAACCAAATTCCTGAGTCACTATACATAGAAATGATGCATTTTAACACATTCAGTGCCAGCTTCTATGCAGGGCATTTAAATTCCTGGACCAGCTATGCCATGCCCACTCTCTATACCACTTCATAAAATTCAGTCATGCTCCTGAAGTACAAGTGTAAAAAATATGAAATTTGGACATACCTCTAATAACCTTTGAAGATGTCATAGCTGGTGTCGCAGGTCCCAGGGTGAAGGGGAACACCACACTTTTCACAATACCAAGGTGTAAAATAAAACCTAGTTTTATTTTTCATGCATGCTCTGCACTTTCTTGATGCAGTACTCTAACCTTTGATTGATAGAAATTTCAGCAGAACATGTTTCCCTTTTTTTCCTGAATTTGATTTGCACATCATCCTGACTAAACTTCCATATTTCATTAGCTGCCAGGCAGTAACTAGCATAAATAATAAAATACACTGAATTGCAATTTTGTGGGTTTTTAACATTTTTCTTTAGGCCATTTACACAGCTATTCAGGAATTGGACGAATTCTTCCCATTTTATTATGACCTTCTTGGGATAGTAGAAAGGTATAACCAGCTGTGTTTTCAGTTAAATGGGTGTTTAAAACCTAAATATAAGTTTTTAACTGTTTCAATGAAATCTAGGGGAATGTTCTCTCTCTCTCTCTCTCTCTCTCTCTCTCTCTCTCTCTCTCTCTCTCTCTCTCTCCTGCCAATATTTTGTTCACTGAAAGTAATAGGGGAACTAAATGCTATTACAAAGTGTGCAGACTTGTAATTTGCCATTCTAGTGGCTAACGACATGGACAAACAGCATCCAATAGCAAATGAGTTGCAGAATAGCCTTATTATGCCCTTCTGCAGTACAAGTATAATCTGTATGTCCTACTTCCTTATAATAGGCCCAATTGTGATAAAATCGCTTTTTGAAAAACATTTTCTTGGTGTTTGTAGATATCATTTTTTCCCTTAGATGTCTTTAGGGAAGTTACTCTCAGACAAGATGTGGTTAATGGAGGTATATGTCTTATAACAAATGAAGGAATAAGGCATTTTATATATATATATATTTTTTTTATATATATATATATTTCTTTTCTTGTATTAAAAAGGACAAGCACTTTCAAAAAGGGTACTGTTGCCAAAAATTCTGCAGGCCTTAATAATTTCAGAAAGCTCATTGAAGTCATAGAACAGGTCATCACTATAATTTTGCATGTTACTTCTTCTGAACCAATGAGTTTCTTGATGATCACCATACCATATTGATCTTCTCTAAATTCAAAATAATGTGCCAGCATTAAATTTGGGATATATCTCAAACTTGCTTTCAATTTATTCTATTAGTCTTGGGTTGGAATAGCAACTGCTACATGTACAATAGATACAGCAGTTGGAGAGGTCTTTCTTGCCATATCCATAAAACATCAACAGTGAAACATGTGTTCCTCTAAAATGCTCTTTTAAGGCAGTCAAAGAACAAATCCAATCAAAGCTTTGTGTATCTCACTAAAAGCAAGGAAGGAAATTGTGCAGTTCCAATTCTACTAGTCATCAGTTACCATAAGAGGAACTACTCGAGACATTTAACAATAGTGCTGGTTTGGTCACAAGTAAACAACATTAGAGATTATGTGTCCCGAGTTATCTCCTCAGAGTTTCATGTTTATTTTTTCCCATGCAGTTGTTTGCATGCAACTTGGCATGTACCTAACCAAGCAAAAGATATTCAAGCAAACAACTGTGGAACAACAGTTTACAACAATACTGACAATGCACTTTTGGAGATCATGTATGTGTAATAAAAATGTGTTTATTGGTTCACAAGCAAAATGGAACAGACACAGTACTATGTAAGGAAAAATATGGACCTATTTAGTGAGGATAGTGAGGTTGATATATTTAATCACTCTAAACACAAAACTCACTATGTCATCACTATAGAAAAATAAACTTTCACATATGCATACTGTTTTTACCTTTGGCAAAGACCAAATGGCCATTTCATAGGGTTACCCATGCATCTTCAGCAGCTGCTAGTCAATGAGGTCTTTAATTCATTTTGGGGTGATTAAATTGTGGTTGGAAAATAGGAGGAAGATGTGCTGTGAGTAATATAGTATCAATTAGGATGTAAGATTTGAAGTTGAGATGCCTGTTCAGTATGGAATTGGGAATAGTTTGGATCCTTGTAAATTTCAAATTCTTTGAGGATTCTGGCTTTTCTGTTCAATGTGTAGCATTTCCATGTCTGTGTGTGTTTGTTTTTGTAGCTATGCTGTTCTGTAAGTATGTGCTTTATGAAAATAGATTTGCATTTGTTTGATGGGTGGCTTTTATATGCTCTTTGTATTCGGGATTGAACAATCTTCATGTTTGACCAATGTGGAAGTTGGAGCATCCTTGGAATTTGAGTCCACTCCTGTTTGGTTGTATTTTTCTGCTTGTGTTTTTTGTTGGAGAGGCACTTTCTCAGTGTATTGTGTATTTTGTATGCTATTTTGTATTTGAGCAGAATTGTAGATATTTTAGTTGTGATAGCTGAGTATGTTGAACCTGTTTTCTTCATGTGTGCATTGTGGGTTGATGGTTTTCCTGTTTACTGAACAAAGCCACAAAGAAACTAAACCACACCAAATCATCTACAAAACTGCCACCTTATTCAAGAAACTCAAATACAAAATAACAGTAAACAAACAACATACTCAGATAACATTCACAAGCAAATAAACACAGACAGACAAATACAAGCAAACAGAAGTGTATGAACTCAAATATCAACTTCTATACGTTGGTCGAATAGGAAGATTGTTCAACATCGGATACAAAAAACAGTTATTGTTCCATACATACTGACAAGCCAGACTCCGTATACACATTACACAGATGCATGTACATGGTTATTTTATTGCTTAAGAGTGCCAAACACACATAAGGAACAAATATATAGGTTTTACATAACATACTTTAACACATTTATGCTAATTATTGCCACTTTTGTTCCTTATTAATTTTAGTTATAATTGGCGCAACAGTTCTAGACATGTGAAAATCTTAATGAGAGCTATGAAGCGAGTTCCTTACCAGATCAGGAGGTGACCGGTCGTCTGCATGTTGCAGGAGTGTGTGGGGGCAATCATTGTCAAATATCCACACACCGGTTATGCACTGCACTGCACTGCGCTGCGCTGATAAACTTAGTTATATAAGTATATTAAAATCTACGTTGTAAAAAGCGCTTAGTATAAAAAACATTGTCAATCATTGCCTCCAATTCTTCCACACCTAACAACCCTTCCTCTTCTGCGGAATCACTCACATTATTGCTATCATCACTGCTGTCACTACTTTCTGCACCATTATCTTGGATGAGAATTCTTTCTATTTGATTTTCTGCAATTCCATATTTTTCGAAATAATGATTCTTAATTTATTCAACATGTCGACATACATTTTCCCATTCTGGCTTTCCAATTTCAGAAAATTGCTGGCATAACTGATCCACATATTTTGAATTAAAAGTGATATTTCTGCATGCCACCCATTTTTTGATATCAGCCCAGATTAATTCGATTGGGTTTAGATCTAGGTGATACGATGGCAGTATAAGTACATTATGGCGATGTTGTATTACTATTTGGTCAAGTAAGTATGACTTCTGAAGCTGATTGTTGACTTTAATTAAGTTATATAGCTTTGTTCTACTCATGCTTTCATCTAAAGCTATATTATGTCTAAGTAACCAAGCTCTCATTTCTTCTTTCAAGGAATTTGAGGTAGGTGGTTTGTCAATTTGAGTGTTGACGCATTGCAAAGCATTGTCAATAACCAGAACAGACCCAGCAGGCGTATTAGGTATCAATATGGCGTTGATTCACTTCATGTAATTTTCTGTATTCATTTCTTGATGAAAATCTCCTGTTGTTTGTTGCGACTTGTAAAAGAAGGGCATTTGGAACGAAGCTGATCTTTCCAACCGCATGAACGATAAGTATTTGCCCTTTGGCAACAGGTGCCTGCAAACCTAATTCGCTATCGTTACTCCAACTTTTAGATGCTGTATGACTGCTGTGTGTGTATGGCTCATCTTCATACACTATAATATTTTTCTGAAATTTGTAGCACCACCTTGAAAATTGATGCTGATATAAGTACATATAAAATTATAGTCATTTGGAAAGGTAGAATCAGACTGAAAAATTCTATGCCATAGTCTGGATTTGAACCACGGATCTTAGACTTTCCATGCCATTGCTCTAACGGACTAAGCTATCATAGCAACATTTACTTTTTATTTTTTTATTTTATTATTTTTTTTTTATTTATTTATTTATTTATTTATTTATTTTTGGCTTTTCTGTTAGCACTCTTCTATTTGATTTCGGTTTCTTCCACTTGAACCCTAAATCTTTAATAATTTTTCTGAGATTTGTAGCACCACCTTAAAGTTTCTGCTGTCTTTCAGCTGGATGAGCAATCTGCTTATTGTTAGCACAGTTTTTTCTTCCACATAGAAATTGTGAATCGTGCGCCGAATGACGCATTCGAAATCGTCTATTTCTGTAATACGTTTAGGGACCTTATGTTTCTTCCCAGGTGTGTCAAATGGTACTCTTTCATCCATATGTTTTTTTTTTCTTTCTTATCTTTGAGAACTCTGGAAACGGAACTCATTGAAACATCATTTGCTTTGACTACTCTTTCTTTCACTCTCTTAAGGCTTTTGTGGAACATATATTTTCTTCCTTCATCTCTGCTTCTTGCTTCATGAAGTCGAGGACATTTGCTATTATTTCCGTACTTTGACTATGTCACACCTTACCACTTAACTTTGAAAACTTTGGAGCCATATTTATAAATATAAAGTAAGTACTATTTAGGTACTGCTCTCTTTGAAATTACAACCAGATGCAGACACTTTCTATGCAGACTGTATGTGTTACGCACTGTGAGTAAGCAAAGGTATTATATCGCTTTCGTTGATTAAGCTAAACATAAACCATTCCTAGGCTTGGCAGCTGGGGTGGCAATCAAGGTCACGATTCCAGAAGTTTTGCGCGAGCTATAAGAGAAATTGGGGGAGGGAGAAATATGTAGACATATGCAATCAATTTGAAAGAATAGGTCTTGCTTGGATGCGCACAGGAGTAATATTTCTAAAATGGATAGGAAATAATTGCTCGGCGAGATGTATTATGTCTGACAAATTGGGTAGTGTTTTTCATTGGTCAATAGAATGTGAAAACGTTTAAAAGATGGAGAGACCATATTTGGAATAAAAAATGGGATAAGTTGAACAAAGAAATAGCAGCAATAAAAATGTTGGCAATCCCAAAAAAATGGTGGGGACATTTTTAACAAATGTAAAAGGTAAGTGGACAAGGAGCATAAGAAAGGAGCAACAGAATGGTTTTAGCCTGGAAAGTGAAGAGATGGTCTAGGGGCTTTACCCCTTGCATATGGCCTAGGGGTTAAAGTATGGGAAAGCTAGTTTATAGATGCACTAGATTTTTAAAAGAAGTTTTTAGTTGTAAGTTTCATTTGTAAGGTATCAAAGAAATGTGGAAATAAATATTCATTCTTTCAAATATTCATTCATCCTTATTTAATGAGTAATACAAAACCCATCATATGCATCCCACCCAAGTCATTATGAGAACTTTGCTTGTGTTGTCCTTGTGCTGCCAACATTAGGAATCTGAACATAGTGGAGGGTACAGAGAGCTGCCAACACGGAAGCAGACCATTGCAACTTATTTAGGGCCCTAAGTTGCAAAGTATAGCCAAGGGATGTGTGTTATAAGCAAAGGAGTGAAGCAGTTGAAAGGCTACAACTACAGAGCGACAACAAGGTGTAGCCATAGGATCTGTGAAGCTAAACCCTTAATTCTGTTTCAAAGCATTTTTATTTTGCCATTCATTTAGTGACCTTTTGCTCATTCTGTTGGCACCTTCCACCTCAAAATGTTACCAGTTTCTGCTATATAACTGCAGTCACTAAAAAGGAGGGGTGGGTGGGCCAAATGACTTACGGCAGCATCTCCTGCTTAAATACTACTTCATTAAGTCAGGATTATTGTGGATATTTATCTTTGTCAATTTCTTAAGTATTTTGGTTGTGTTCCCTTTGTCATCATATACTAAACTGCAACCCAAAGAACATATAAAGGCCATCCATCAAGCAAACAACAAATCTAACTTCACAGAGCACATATTTGTAGATCATAGCTACACAAACATGGAAATACTTCACGTGTTGCAGAAAAACCAGAGACTAAACCCCTTTTGACAGTTCCAAATTTACAAACATACAAAACTATTTCCTAATTCCATACTGAACAGACATCTTAGCTTCAAATCTTACACCCTATTTGATACCATAACATCCACAACACTCCTACCTCCTCCAGTCTCCCCAACATAGCCTAACCTTCCCAAAATGAATCTTAAAGACCTCAGCCAACCAGCAACCACTGAAGATGCATGGGCAACCCCTGGAATGGCCATCAGTGATTACCAAAACTAAAAACAGCATGCATATGTGAAAGTTTATTTTTTTCTAGTGATTTAATACAATGTAAAAGTAACAAAATGTGAACACTAAGTTAGTTTACATCAGGATGGGCTAGTTTAAACTACGATCTAAATGAAATGGTTATTTAAAAACAAACCATCTTGTTTTTTTTTTCAAATCAGTTAATTTTCTGAAATGTTGGCATGAATTAGGGGTTCTGGGTTCGATTCCCGGCTGTGGAGGGGGAATTTTTCTCTAGCCAAGATTACTCCTTATCCTCCCCAGAGTCTTGAAGTATGAATTAGAGTGTGAATGTGTGTATGATCTAATGATTAAAAAACCAAAGTGCAAGAAACCCAACGACAAGAGTTACATGAGTTAACACCATTGCCAATAGGCAATAAGTTCCAAAGGAAAGGCCAACGATTTTAATTTAATTCCAGAATTTACCAGATTAATTGTGAGAAATACTACATAGGAAAAACAAAAAGAGACCTGGAAACCAGACTTAAGGAACACCAAAGGAACATAAAACTAAAACAAATAGAGAAATCCACTGTATCACACCATTTTTGGACAGAAAACCACAACATTGGCCAAAGTATAAAATTGTTAAAACCCCTCACCACACCAATAGAATTGAACATCTGGGAAAAAATACACATCATCAAAAATGGCAACAAGGACATTAATTTTGAAATCCCACCGCTGAACAATGTGTTAAAACTTTGCACCCCAACACCAGATGGCAACAGGTTCAGAATTTGTAGGAAGAGGATACAGGAGAAAGAGACCTTTAGTCGCCCAGTCGCTGACGATGAGGATGAATGCCCTCGAAAACGTTTCTGTTTTATACAACTTTTAATTACTGAAGGTGAGTGTCAAAAAGTGTGACTCAGTCTACCATCATGAAGAATACTTCACTGTTAATAGTGCTTCTGTTTTTAATCTTTAATGAGTTTCATATTTCAGACCACACAGCCCAAATAATTGATGTACATAACAGTTATGTTGCAAGCCTAGAAGCACAAAACATATATGTTAGGGATACCAGATCATCAAATCTATGTAAGATAAAGAAATAGACTAGCCCAGGAAAACTTGGACAGAAGTATATTTGGCAATTTCCACAAGTAATAAATAGAAATCATTCATCGATGTATTTAAAAGACATTTTGATGTGGCCTGCCCTATAAATAAAAGATGTAAAACAATTACAACACAGAGGATAAAGCCTCTTTAGAAATAGTTACCATTCAAGATAAAATGAAACACATTTATGAATTTTTTAAAATGACCAAACTAGATAAACATAAAAAGCTATACAAACTAGCACTAAATAATGTAGAAAAGTAAAGCAAGAATAGGATAATAGCTGACTCGGAAAACATTACTAAAGCAGTGTGGTCCATATTCAATAAGAAAGCAAAATCAATTGAGGAAACAGTAAAAAATACTAACTTAAATGATAATGGACAGAGTATTGTTATATCCAAATGAAATCTTAACTTGTTTAATAAGTATTTCATAAGCATATGGGAAAATAGTAATGTAATTCAGTATGACCAATATAGTATCAATGTTTATGAATATACTTGTCTCTTTGAAACAGATGAATGTAAAATAAATAACATAATATGTAATAAACTTAATAATAACAAAGCACCTGATTAGAGTGGTATTACTCTGAGAATACTAAAATTTTGTGAGTCAGTCATTCCATTTCAAATTGAATGATTTTTTAAAAAATATTTACCGTTATGTGTTAATTTTTTTAAACTTCTCTTTACACTTTCTTATGACAAAAAAATGTGTGTGTGTGTGTGTGTGTGTGCGTGCGCGTGTGTGTGTGTGCGTGTGTGTGTGTGTTTTTTTTTTAAATTAGTATTTAACGGTAGTATTATGCCTGTTACTAAGTAACAAACCATCCCAATATGTTTAAATATGGAAAGTTCCAGCCTTTTTTATGTTACAGACTTTTTAAATATTTCATTTGAAAGCTCAAAGAATGCACTTTCTTCCTATATGATATAAATCAGTTTAAACAAAACATAATCTAGGTTTAAAAAAAAGGCTTTTAATTTTAGAATTTAAATTTAACAATGACATCAACCATTTAAGAAACTGAAAAAATCACTTTTTTTGTGCCTTGTTTGTTTATAACAGCATGCCAAATATTAGGCGGATATTATTTCTGGTCCATTAGGAATTAAATTATTTACCTAGTCACGTGGCACAGTAAACTCAACTCCGGGCTGGTGGACATCCTGAGCATCGCGCTGTCAGGTCGAGCTAGGCTCCACTGCAGCTGATGTAGGAACAATGCATAAAGTGTTCAGGTTTGTTTCAAGACATGATGCTCTTGGGAAACAATCTATAGTCCTAAATCACACCTAGCATGGTTAATTTAAATGGAAACTTTTATTCCTTCACTTTGAAACGAATACAGTTTCGCTACAGCTTCAGATATTGGTAATGGTATGAAGTAATGCAGCTTTAATGTGCCTATTATTGGTTTTCAGTTTTCATATCTTGCCTCCAAAATATCACTCTCTTGGTTGTGATGATTAACAGTAAAATATTAAATGTAATATTTGTGATATGATTCTGCATCCAAGTAAGTAATTTATGAGATGTGAAGGGATCTTGTCCCAGCTGGAAACTGACTTTCACTGCTAGATGTTTAGTAATGACTCCAATTACATCACAAGCCCCTTGTTGTGTGAAGTGGTGAGGAAATACCATTTGGCACTAACTCAGAAATCTTCCTCATGAAAACACGTGTTCACAACATTTTTTTTGATCTTGTACTGAGTGGAAAAGGAATTACTTTTTCCAGGTATTTTATTTCCTTGTTGAGGATGTTGTTAACGGGTGTTGGAACAAATTTGTATCATGCCTTAAGCTTTCTGTTATATCAATGTAATTCTACATGTTTTAAGCTATTGTTTTCTTTAAAGTAAATTTCAAATGGATGGATTGTTGCCTGGTTATTGTTCCAAGTACCTCCTGAATGGAATCTTGTATGACAAAGGCATAGTTTTGCAACAAAAAACAAAAGCACAAACACACAAATTATAATAATTCTTTAGATTTCAATATTTTTTTTTCCCCATTCAGAAAAAAAAATGCAGACATGTTGAGCTATAAAGGTATAAGTTAAAATATCTGACAATTTTATTGACAATTTTTCCAGGAAGTCTGATTTTTTAATTTGTATGATCTACAGGTACCCATTGTTTATAAGTCACCTGCTCTATACTTTTTTCTTCGAAAATGTCCGAATATTATTGACCTGGGCAATTAACACATTTCCTTGAATAGTAATCTGATGATGGAGGCTACAAATTATTTGAGAGAGACAGTCCTTATAATTACAAAGAACAACACCTGAATCTGCAGTAAGATGGGAATTATTCATTCCATAAAGCAACAGCTTTACATTCTCATGATGAGTGCAAACACAAGCAGAATGTATACCTTGGGTGCCTAGAAGTATACCTACACTGTTTAGTTCTCAGTTGAGCAAACTTTGAGAAACCTATTTTGATATCAGGGTATTTACCTTTAAAACTGCGGAAGGTTTCTTTTAGATTGCACTGAATTAATCTCTTCTGGTTTTTTTAATTTTGTCCTTCTTTAATGGAAACATGCTGCATTTTTCCCACCATAATGCTGAAATGTAAAATTAATGGTTTACCAGATTTGGTTTCTGGCGTCAGCAAAATGCCCCTCTCTGAAGCTAATGTTTTTGCTACCTTTATCATATGGTTTAAAATATTATTGCCAGAATGTTTCTTAAGGCCAGCTTTCCAAAATAGTTAAAATCTGAATTTTTAAGCTCCAATCAGCTGTACTATGAAATCTATCAGACTGAATTATTTCTGCTTTTCTAAGATTTGAAACATCTACATTTTCCTTGATTTCATTCACACCACTACTCGGATATGGGGTGAGTTATCAATGTCTGAGCTACTTTCATTTACTTGATCTACCTGAATATCATAGGTACTGTGCCCAGCAACACTAAATTCACAAGCATCACTCTTGTTTTCACTCATACCTGGAATTTGACAAATTCTTATACAACATGAGTCACACACTCTTAGTTGTGGGGACAGCTCTACATCCTCCATTTTCAGCTTTAAAAGCATTGTATGAGTCACTGGTTGCAGATTCTTTTTTCTCTTGAACATGTGTTAGCTAATTTTGAAGGGGTTGAAGCAACAATCATACCATCTTGTAGTGGTACCAGTACTATTCATATTAAATATTTAATGAATATTTGCAACTAAATTTAACAGATTAAACTTACAAATGACACAGACTGTGGCCTCTCTCCACAAAGTATATAATCTGGACTGGTCCTCTATGGAAGGAAATGCCTAATCTGGTTTGCCTTGATAAGGGTTTGTTTGGATTTTAAATCCAGAAGTGATTCAGAAGAATAACCTTGGGTAACTCATAATAGCTACAAGTCGCCATGCATTCCCCTCTGCTCTCACAGTCCATGCAGAAGCAGCTGTGTACTACGTTATCATGAGAAGGGTTCTAGCTGAGAAAATATTTTCTTATAAATACATTTGAACGAATACCCTCCTGAAACTTTGCACTTATATACACTACTAAATGGAGAGAATGTGTGTATTTAAAAAATATTTTTAGGATGTCGACATATAACACAATTGAATTTTAAAACTCCAAATTTCTGTGATAAATAACTAATCTGTTGAATCAGATTTACTGTGATATACGTTTAAAGTAATTTCCATAAGCTTTAAAATGAGTCAAATGTGAAGTTTATATAAGAATTTGTAAGTGAGATAAAAGCATTATGTATGGGGTGCACCCACTTTTTCAAAAATTTTGACTTTGATCAAAAAAAAGAAAAAAATATGTCTTCTATCTCAGAGCATCAAATGCATACAAAAAATTTCAGAGATTTGATGACTTGATGTTTCATGGTTGTACGACTTGACATGAAATGACTCGAATACTGTCTGCTAAATGCATTAGTACACTTAATTAATTTTTCTATTGAAAATGTTACATTTCCGGATATATTAGAATACACTGGTGTGCAAAACCTAAGGATAAAAGTAATCTTTGCATGCTGTGACACTGCCAAGTAACATAGCTCAATGAAACTTGAATCATACATAGAGGGAACTGCTACAGTAGGCAACTAAATGAAATATGCAAAGAGACGAACAGAAATGTCACTTTTATTCATAGACCGTAAGCTACACTAAAGTCAATACGACATATGATGGCTCTCTAGATTTACAGAAACAGATACATGGTGCTTAAAAGGGTGTATGATCACCACAGACAGCAATGCATGTTCTGCATCATTCTCCCATGCTGGCCACAAGTTTGGTAAGCAGTTATTGTGGTAGGGCGTTCCATTCTCCCACCAGCATTGTTGACAATTGTTGGATGGTCGTTGGTGCATGTGGATGTGCTGCAGTGCATCTCCCCAAAGCATCCCACACGTGTTCAATGGGATTTAAATTGGGGGAACGGGCAGGCCAGTCCATTCGCCGAATATCCTCTCGTTCCAAGAGATCCTCCACCTGTGCTGTTCAATGCGATCGCACATTGTCATTCATAAAAATGAATTCAGGGCCGACTGCACCCTGAAAAGACGCACATGGGGAAGGAGTACAGTATCACAATAACGTTGTCCAGTGAGCATACCGTGTTCAAAGATTTGAAGGTCAGTGCGCCCATGCAACATTATGCCTCCCCAAACCATAACACATGGATCACCAAAATCATCATGTTCAAGGATGTTCCTGGGTTCATTATGTGTTCCCAACTCTCGCCAGATGAGGGTACATTGAGAATCACTACTTAGACTGAATCCGCTCTCATCCGAGAAGAGCACGCGACCCCATTCCTTGTTGGTCCAATTTTTATGCTCTTGGGACCATCACAAACAGTGCCGCCAATGTGTGGATGTCAATGGAACATAACGTACTGGCCATCGGGCAAACAGAACCACCTCTGTGTAGTCGACGTGCCACTGTATCGTGAGATTGCGTGCCTAGCTGTCCTGTTAAATGTGGTTGCAATTGAACCCGCTGTTTGGTGTGGATCCCTTCTTGCCTCTTGCGCAATGTAGCAGTCATCTGCTGCTGTAGTTGAGCGTGGTCGACCACCACCTCTCCTTGGGACAGCAGTGCCTATGGTTTGGAAGGTTCCTCATGCATGTGAAACAATGCTGTGATCAATTCCAAACTCCTAAGCAACACTCGTCACACTTCGCCCTTATTCCAGTTTCCCAATGATTCTTCCCTGTGTGAAGTCATCCAAATGGTGTCTACGGGCCATGTTGCAATGAAGAACACCACTACAGTGCACCGTAATGGCTCGCTAATTGCCACGCACCGTCTTGTCCTGTTTCGTCAACTGCCCCATGTTGCAGGACCAGACATATTTTGGCACTATAAGCTCACTACACTCATGCTATGTGACGTCCAGCTTTCTGTGTATGTGTGAGAGACCTCTGGCAACATGCTCCCGCACCTTCATCTACTTCCACCATGTAGTTCATTTGTTATGTTACTTTACCCATCATGTCCTTAGGTTTTGTACACCAGTGTATATTAGACCAGTGTCCAGAAAAGGGAAAGAGTATTAAATTGCAAATTACAGACCAATAACTCTGACATCTCTCATAGCAAAACTGTTTGATAATGTAATCCATTGGAGATTCACAGGTCTTTTAGTATCTAAAAAGTAAAAAAATTCTAACATGGTTTTTGCAAGGGGTTATCAATAGTCACTGCTGTTTCTGAATTCGTACTTAGGGTACTGACAAACATAGACCACAGTAACAAAGCACTTGACATTTTCTTGGACTTAGAGGAGGGCTGAACTAAAAATTCACATATCTGTTGTATTTAATATTCTACAAGATCTTGAGTTGTGCATAATAATGTTGAAAACCGGAACATTTTACAACTCACTTTTTAGGATCTGCAGGGTATCTTCCACACCTGCAGCACCTATGGTGTCACCATGTGACTAGCCAGCATTCTTGAAGCAGGTATCTCCTGCAGGAGCAGCTGATCAGTCATAGCATTAAGTTTCAACGGGAATGTATAGTCGCTGTAGTGCCTTGAATATCCATGCTTTAAAATGTCACTTCTGTGAACTTGACTCATTATTTACATATTTTATTAGTTTTTTTTCACTGTTTTCTCACAAAGGTAATCCAAACCGAGAGAAGTACCAGCCTTCCATTTCCTGCTTATTAGATTTAATTTTCTGGAGTGAGTCAATATTACAAGGAATGTCACTATGGTCAGTAACTCCGGTACACCATACTCATATTGAAACTTGCGTTCATGTACTTCACTCCCTATTTGTGTTACAATGTTTTGTCTTCACTCAAGTATTTTTTTCTGATACTTCTTTTTATACCCCATTCTCCAGCTGATTTAAAATATCCCACACAAGTGCCCACTACTTTTTTCCCTTGGTGAAAATTATGATCAAGAGTCTCTATCATTGATCTGACATACATGCCTAGAAATGAAAAATGTGTTCGTTTTGGGACACTTCAAGTGCTCATTGTGATAGGATTCAAAGCTTCCTGTGTGATGAAAATGACTTATATGCGCAATGCCATTTAAAAATCTTCCATTATTTATGATACTGCACAAGTCATTCTATTCTATGAAAGTCTTACATTGTCAGTTTGTGTTTTAAACTTTTTCTTCACTCAACACATCATTAGCACATGAATGAAATTTTTCAAAACCTACTCATTCATGGACATTAGTAATGTGATTTAGAATTCACGTGAACTTTTTTTTTTGGGTTACACTGTCACTTTCACAAGTAGCAGATGCCTACCACAGATGATTGTAAATAGAATGCTTCCATTCATGAAGGACCAATGATTTTGGAATCTTGTTAAACATTTTCATAAACATTTAGCAAGATACCATACATCAAATTCATTATGTATATGCGGAAATTTCTTTTTCATCAAAGCTATAATACCCGTGTGTGTGTTTGTCTGTCATGAACAATTTTATGTGCAGGTTTTCATTCATAGAAGTCAGTATATTTTTTTTAAGCAGCTTTCTCAATATCACCACTTACAGTTCCTCTCTGTAAAATTATGAAGTCTAATATTTTATTTGTTGCCAAATTCATTATAGAACATGTCACATATTCAGCAGAAAATCCTGGGAGACATACTCTCCATCCCTAAATAAACATAAATTTGAACCATCCATGGCAATTACAAAATTACTTTCTTTTTTTTAACCAGGATTTGTGTATACAGAAGGGAAAACAAAATTTTTAACAAGTCTATAAAAATATGATTCAGAAAAACGTAATAGTTTTATTGCTTTTGAGAATGCCAAGAAACTGCTAAATGTCATTCCACAAAATACATGCCTGAAGCTATGCACACATTACTTTTTCAAACTTCCACTTTCACCTCCAGAGCACCACTCATAAGTGTGCCTGTTCACACAATGAGTAATAATTTGCATTAATGCCCCTCGTATGTTAGATTTTCTTTCAGTGACAGGCGTACCATATGGATGACAAATACTGAATAGTGCAAGGAGAGCATTTACACATACAAACACACAAGAATATTCCCTGGACATACATACATACATACATCTTCTTCTCCATCTTCACTGGATTCCCTCAAATATTCATTTGGTTTATAATCTTCATCATTTACAGGAAGATTTGCCTTCCTCATCAGTCCTTTGGCTCTCATTAGTGCCGTTTATAGCACTAAAATTTTCGGTTCCCAACTCGCATTGTATTTCAGCATCAATGTTCAATTCCACATGTAAAGACTCAGAAACTAGTGTAGCTTCATTTCCTTGCTGAGAATTGCTCACTGCATTATTGACTAGCTGTAGCACTTGCTTTCTTTTAAGAAATTTTTAGTTTGTTTTTTTGAGAGGTTTTTCTTCTAGTCCTAAAAATTTCAAAGGCACCACATTATCTTTCAGTCTAGGGCTTTTGAAAATCTCATCCTTTGAAATGAATTCCATATATTGTAGTATTTTTAGTTGGCATAAAGTTTTTGTGTTTCATAGCAGCAAACCATTTATTAGTTGTACACATGTTGATTCTTATCTCTATCAGGGAATGAGTAATAACCAACATTTCTGTTTACGCCATAATTATTTGCACAATTATAAGCATTGCACACAAGCATTCTTAACCTAACACCTCACAGAACACTAGGAAAATAAAAACTGTCCTACAATCACAACATACAACAGTAATTAAATGCAATGCAACGCTAACTAATGCATGTGACATTTAGTAGCATGGTGTGATCCTAACCGCATGACATCATTGCGAGGTGAGCATTAAACATAAAAGTGCTTCCAGAATGAAAACAAAAGGTCATAGAATGTCATTGTGCTCAGAATTGTTTATATTTTATTGTTAGAATTCTTTAAAGATGTAGTTCAATCCTCCTTTAACAGAAGCATTTGACTGTGTATCTCATGAGCTCTTGCTATCAAAATTGGAATAGGAGGTAAAATGCTTGAACTACATTCCTCATATCTACAAAATGTCATGCAGTGCTCTGAAATTTACTGGTAAAAATGGAGATTACATACATACATTTAAATCAAAATGTTATAAAGTTAAAACAGAGGTTCCCCAAGGTCCTCTTCATTTTAGTCTAAAATATGATATGCCACAGTCTCCTAAATATAAGTTTATATCCTATGCAAATGACACTACAGTTATTTGCTCAGAAAAGAATTTTAACCAGGTGAGAAACAAATCCTCATTATCAATACAGAAACTGTCTTGGAAGCTTCTCAACTTAAACTTAATATTGATAAAACTAAGTGCATCCTATTTAGCCTAGGGCACAAAAAATGTGTGTAAAATAGTATATAATGGTTCAGTTATTGAGCAAGTAAATAGTACTAAGTTTCTAGGAATTAATCTGGATAAAAACCTGACCAATAATGAACATATGGATATTCTTAATATACAGCCAACTGAAAAATTCAATGCCACAGCCAGGACTTGAACACCGTTCTCCTGCTCTCTGTACGGTTGCACATGTCATAGACCAGACTTGGTCTCTAAAATATAATTAATCCATGTTCAAATCCTGGCTGTGGCATTAAATTTTTCAGTTGACTTTATATTAAAAACAAGTCATAGAACAAGCTTGGTCTCTAAAATATAATTAATTTCAATTAGTTCTATATAATAAATAATATTCTACATATGGATATTCTTTGCAAAATGTTACACTCTCAGTTATATTTGTTATGGAAATTAGAAAAGGACCTACTAAAATTAGGTATTATGGTATAGTGCATTCACTTATTGAATGTGGGCTCAAAATTTGGTGTAGAACATTCACCACAAATATGAACAGGGTACTAATAATTCAGAAGAAATGCATGAGATATCTATAAAATCTAAAAATTACCAGTCTGTAAGAGAAATATTTAAAATCAATGCATCTTAGCAGTTGTGTCACCATATGTGTATATTGTTGATTAAGAGGAGAGAAAATATTGGCACACTAAGTTAAGATCATTATTCATATAATACTAGAGGTATTATTAATTATCACACAGTCTCTACCACAAGAGTTGCAACAGATAAAGAGAAATGCAAGAAATGTGGACATGAAGTTGCTGAAGTTGCAAGGTAGAAGAAGCATTTTACTAAGTATTCATCTTGTTTTACAAATGGAAGTGATAGCAAAGTAAAGGGGATGGATTGCTAAGTATGCTCTCTGTATATTACTTACATACAGGCGTATTGTATCAGAATGAATATTAAAATAGGTCCAGAAATATTTTTGTATTTTTTAAAATATTTTTTGCTGTTGAATTATTATATAATCTAAATCGTCCAATAAAAATCTAATTCAGCATGATGATAATTTCCTCTGTTAATCCTTGTATTTCTATTTACATATGTAAAATTAAGACTTAAGGTTTCTGTTTAACCACTGTTGCGTGTAGTTCAAGGTCTCTAGAGTCACCAGCTCAGAAATTATTGAATATTAAATTGGGAATAGGGACAACAAAAGAAAATTTTCCGCCCAATTTAAACAAAGCACAAATTCAGAGGCCATTCACTATGTGGCAATTCTTTGGATTATACATTACTAGAACTACCAAAATAGTAAACATGAATTTGGATCGTCAAGTAGCCCACTTTATATATATCTACATTTAGAAGTGTAGAACACACTCAGCTTTTTAAATTAATGCAGGATCTTAATCCAGGTTATTTCTCTCCAACTAGAAAGGAGATTTCATTTAATTTATTTATCAGATGTAAAAATTACAATGTAATTCATAGCAACATCAGGAATTAGATACATAAAATATAAAACAGATAACATATTTAGATAAGTAAAGTACATATACTACTCATTAACATTAAATAATATGTATATAACTCAAAGCATACTTAGATTAACTGTATTAACATTTTATATATGAATTTAAAGGCATGCATAGGCTAAGTTGAATTTATATATACAGGGGTGATCAAAAAGTGTATACACACTTTAAAACTGGCTGTACTAGCCATACGCTTTGAAATCACAATGGGTATGGGTTGAACGTACAGTACAATGGTTGAGCAACAGATAGCAGTAATGTTATGACGTTACAATAAGCGATGTGTGAGGTGCCGATGTCAGTGTACAAGGTGAGGCCATGGCACAAACATGACTTGACATTCGAGGAGCGAAAAAGCATTCTCAAATGGTATTGGAAGTTTGAGAACATCAGTGCAATGCAACGACATTGGAGGCAGGAATATGGAGCTGAACCATCAATATGCGTAAGTATCACTCGCCTTCGCAATATGTTCGAAACTGCTGGAACAATTGTGTATATGCATAAGGGAAGATGAGGCCAACCACGCATGGCCACAGGTGAAGAGTCTTCTGCTCAGGTGTAAGTTGTATTTTGCACAGAGCAAAATGGAAAGTTTACATTCCACAATTGTTACACACATTGAATGAGGATGACGCAAACAGAAGAAGCCAGTTTAGTGAATGGTTCTTTGTGCAGGTTGAACATGATGCTAATTTTGTTTCCAAAGTGGTGTGGCCTGATGAGGCACAGTTTAAATTAAATAGTATAGTAAACAGGCATAACTGTGTGTACTGAGCCCCACAAAATCCACATGTTTATGTCGAGCGAGTTGTCAGTGCTCTGGGACTTTGTCTGTTGCAGGTTATCTTCAAGGGGACTGATTGGACCTTTCTTTTTAAAAGGTACAGTTACTGGCAGAAAGTACCTGGAGATGCTGGACTCATTAATTGTAGCATCCATTCATTCTTTGTTTAGTGATGAACCTTTTTTCAACCCACTTTCATAGGGGTGTACGCGCCTATCTGAATAATACTGCACCGGGTTGATGGATTGGATGAAGGGGTCCCATTGAGTACCCCGCACATTCTCCTGATTTGACCCCACTGGACTTTTACTTGTGGGGTACTCTCAAGAATGTAGTGTACAGCAGGAAGCCATGCACACTAGCAGAACTGCGCCATGAAATTGAAACGACTTGTCAAGCAATTCCTGTAGCTACTCTGGAAGATGTGGCCTTGAATGTATGGCATCATGCTCAAAAGTGTTTGGAGTTGGGTGGTTTGCAGTTTGAACATTTATTATGATTGTTTTGTAATTGTTTCACTTTGAGTCATTGTAATACTGATGATAATATATAAGCTTATCCTTATGAAAGTATGTATATATTATTTTATCACCCTCCCTCTCTCTCTCTCTCTCTCTCTCTCTCTCTCTCTCTCTCTATATATATATATATATATATATATATATATATATACCAGGTGAGTTAGCTGTGCCTATTTATTTTTGAATTTATGCAACATGCTAAGCGACATATGTGACTTACGCCTTTCTTGAATGCCTTCTAATGGCTGATTTGCATAACACTTTATAGAGGAGGGATACATAACTCAGTGCATAAGTGTTTTATGGGACAGAATGCAATTGGTATGTGTGTCGATGCAAAAAACATCCCACCCTGACACTGAGAGCTACAGTAGCAATTTTAGCTAATTTTACAAACTTTTATTCTTTAGCATACATCCATGCACCCTTTTGAAGATGCCCCTGAAGGAACAACCTACCACATGCATCGGTTGACAAAGCCATTTGAAAACAAAATGGCAGATCTATGCAGTGCAACCAATTGGATTTAAGCATTAGTCAATGTACAGCCTTGTCAAAAAATGCTATGTATTAGGTAGATAATTTCTCTTATTTCACAAACTATGGCGTATTTCAGATCATACAGTAATTGTAATGACTAATGCAGTTTATTTGTTTGAATTAAAACTACCAAACCGAGCTCAAAACATTGTATGATGCTGCAAAAAGTGTGTAAAGACTCGAGGTGGGATCTAGTTCTGCGATTACTAATTCATATAGGAACCTCAGCCTGCAAGATAGCATTGGCCAAATGGTATTATCATGGTTGCTTTAACACTGTGCCACTTTAATTCGGGCTCAAATCCTTCAGTTGAATTTCAAACTTTTTATTACCTTTTGTTTTATCTCTTTGGGCCTATAATTTGATATGATATAAATAACATTTTTGATAACATTATAAGTGTGTACAAAATAGAATAATTGTCATGTTTTCCACTGCAAAGAAGAAGAACTGATAAGCCCAAAACATATACGGGCACACCCATACGTGAAGAATGCAGGCAGATTACACCGCGCATGTTACAGCATGCAAGAAGGTCTCTCCGGCAACGTACACAAATGTGCATTGATGAAGGGGGTTGTCATTTTCAACATTTACTTCCTTGATGAAATCCACGCTCTTTAACAATTTATTATTCTGCTTACCTGTGAACTTAGCACATTTACAACTCCTTTGTCAATAGAAGAAATGAAACATAAGGTTTAAACATGAAACAAAAATCATCGATATGCGCCCAAGAGAATGAAAGCTAACTACGTAACACAGTTTACAACACCAGATACGGTACAGATTATTAAGGTAAACATGATACACAATTATCTGATTGTAATTCTTATGTCTTTGGCTGACAGGAGAGCCAGTAACAAAAATAAATAAATTAGTACACTAAAATACAGAAAATAAACACAAGGAGAGAGAAAAAAAATAACTAAAACAATTTTATGTTTGTATCAGATTCGAACCTCCAAAGCTAACCTTTGCTTCACCACATTCCAGCAGCTAAACCACTCAGCTAGAACCCACGTAGTTCATTCCGCTCTTCGGGAAAACATTCCTCTATCTCCTTGCAAGCATTATATCCATGAAACACTGTCATTTTTAAGGCTTTCGCAGCTCTTTGGTTCTCATTCAGGCCTTTAATCATTAATGGGGATTGCGTATAGTACCAGAGCTACAATAGAAGTTTGTTTGCTAAAAGGGTTAATGTTTTCACATTAGACTATAAACTGCGGGTTGTATAGATACAAATACCTAGGTGCAGCTGATTCACCTGGTATATATAAAATGGGAGAGCCAAGAAACTACAAACCAGCTGCATGGTGTATTTCTACTGGGCATGTGGAAACATGATAATGTACTGCTGCTATAAACAAGGTCACGATGTTGATGTGGTTTTGCTCTGCAGTGTGAAGTGCAGTATTGAGTATGGTGATGTGATGTAATTTAGTTATTATGAGTTATTTATTATTTTGTCCTGTATTTAGTCACAAAGTATATTATGGCTCAGTATGTTTTCTACTGCACAGTGTGTATTTATTTATGATTCGTATATGTTAACTCAGCCAGCTTGCCAAGTGAAAGTATGATTTGCAGAAAGATTTCCAGGTGTAAAAGTTCCAGGCATACAACAATCCATGAACTTTACAATAAATTTCAGGCCACAGGAAGTATTCAGGCTAAGAAATCTAAAAGACGGCATACAGTTCTTACCGAAGAAACATTAGACAACATCGGTCATCGTTTGGAGAATTATCCCCCAAAACTCACTTAGGCATCTTTCACAACAGGCAGGCATTTCTTATGGCTCTGCGCGAAGAGCTACCAAATTGCTGAAGTTAAAACCATATAAAATAACTGTGGCACATGCTCTTAAACCAGGTGATCCTGTAATTAGGCACACAGTTTGTGAGTGGAGTCTCAATAATGTACACAATGGCAAAATAGACCCATATTTAATATTTTTCACGGACGAGGCTTGGTTCCACCTTCATGGATATGTGTGTACACAAAATAATCGTTATTGGAGCTCTGACAAACCTAATATTGTTCATGAAGTACACCTTCATGACGAAAAATTTGGTGTATGGTGCGCCATGAGCGGAGAAAGAGTTATAGGGCCAATTTTTTTTTTAGTCAACAGTTGATGCCCATATATACGTGAATACAATTTTGCCCCCCTTTTTTTTTAGAGAATTAACAGACAGGGAGTGTGATTTTGCCTGTTTTCAATAAGACTCTGAAACAGCTCATACGGCCAATATTTTGATGAGAACAATTGAAAGTGTGTTTGAGGACAGAATTATTAGTAGAGATTTGTGGTCCCCCTGACCCCCTGCGATTTCTGTCTCTGGGGTAACTTAAAACATAAAGTGTACAAGACAAACCCACACATATTAAAACAAAATATCCACCAGGCAATTGCCAGCATTTCTCAATGTGAATTATGGCAAGTGATGGATAGTTTCCTAAAGAGGTATCACAAATGTATGGACAATGATGGTGGCCAGTTTCAGCATCTCCTTTCATAAAGTTGGTAAGTAAAGCCTTTAAAAGTAGTTTTTAAAATGTTGTATGGTTTCATCCGCGCCTTTCTATGATAGCAGCAGATGGCAACAAGCGCCGAGGATACAGACAGGAAATACACCACGCAGCTGGTTCATAGTTTTTTGGCTCTCTTTAGAGAGAGAGAGAGAGAGAGAGAGAGAGAGAGAGATTCCACAGATATGTCATATAAAGTTTAAAGTTTTCTCCTTGATTTGAACTGTGATGATGTCAACATGCCTAGCAACCATGTCAGTACTAAGAGGCATATTTTTTGCAACATTAATCAGGTATACTTTCCGCAAGAGTGCTTACTGCCAAAACTGTACCCTCCTTCACAACCTCCCTGCTGGAAAATGGCATGCCATGTTTAACCAGTTTACGAAACATAATGTAGACACTTCATTCGAAAGCTTATTTGTGGTATTGCTACAGGCAGATGAAAGACATTTCTGTTGCGCAATTTCAAATTGTCTAGTTTATGTACTCTTACATTTGGAGCCATGGGATACTCCTCAGCAAATGCACTGCAATGTGCATTATAATTTCTTTGATAATTTGCTTTTCTAAAGCCTGATAAAGTAGCATGACACAGCAGACAGATTACCCATGAATTGTTGTCATTATTCACCATAAGTAAGTCTCTTTCCCAATTACCTTGAAAAGAGTATTGTTTCTTCATTCTTGGTTCACTACATACAGGTATGCTGGAATCTTCTTTTGATGAAGAAGGTACTGAATGGAGTATTCGAATCCTCTCCACTGCATTTATGTACAATACATTTAACCATGTTCTATATTTAAAATAATTATTAACCTTTAATAAACAATGATAATATTATTCACAAATTCACATTATGTGTCTTATATCTTTAATCTTAATGCCGGTTATGTGCGTTAAAATTTCAGAACACTATTAACAATATCACAAACTTAATTACTAACAGCAAACTCGATTGAGTATAACTAGAGCTTGGCATTTGCCTACTCTGTTCCTTTGTAGACTTCATATATATAAGCATGTTTCATGCTTACTGGATTAAAATGTACTAATTTTATAGTGCTTTTAATCACCTATTTTCATAGTGTGTGCTTTTTGTAACTTAAGTGCCTATTACTAGTACGTCTTTCTGTTTTGTAATGAGAACTTTTAACAAGATTTTTGCCTATTGTAATTTCTTATTTTTGTTACAATGAGCTATTGTTGACAACAGGCTTGAGGAAGTTTGTAATACTGGCATTCCTATCTTAATGTCAGCAGTTGCATTGTTTTAGTAATAATAGAATAGTGGCTGCTTAGCACAGTAAAGCATATAGTAAATGGTCAACTACAAAAACTATTGATTTATGTCTAGTAAATTGATCATTTAGTATTAATTCATTGCTTTGTTCATTAATACGATGGCTTTATTGTTTACTACTTTCCATATGGGTGAAAAAACAGTACTGACCCTAAAAAGACTAGACTTATTTCATTGCAAATGCTACAATAGCCTATTTAATAATAACAATAATAATAGTAATAATAATAATATAGGGTGGACCATTTAAGTTGAGGCTGTACAAGATCTCCAAAACTAAGCGTTGTAGAAAGAAATGTCTTTAATAAAAGTTGCTTGATATTCTGGGGGATAGTAAACGCCATTACTCGTGTTTTGTTTGGAGGACATTATGATAGTCATTTTAGGGTCAGTTTAATATTTTTAAATGGGAACCTACAATTAGGGTCAATTTAAATTGACCCTAAAATGACCATCACAATGCCCTCCAAATAAAACATGACTAATGGCATCTACTTTCCCCCATAATATCAAGCAACTTTTATTCATGACATTTCTTTCTACAACGCTTAGTTTTGGAGACATTGTACAGTTTCAACTTAAATGGTCCACCCTGTATAACAGACTCAATGATAATTACAAACCAATGTGGGAGTGTAAAACATATTCAAGAAAGAAATTAATTAAAAACTTATATAGAGTTTGCCATAAAACTATATCTAGTAACTGAAGAATGCAAGTTTAAAGAAATAATGTTTACAGTTTACTCTTCATTAAGAGAATAGGGAATTCAATAAATTTAATATATTGGATATGGATATTTGATATTTCTATACTGTTTTGTCATGTGAAAATGTGTTTTTAAGTGGTAAGTGAATAAATGATTGTGCCTACTTCAATGCTTATCATTGATAATGCCTATATTAGTGCCTATGTTGAACTTGTAGTGCATATTTGCCTGCCTATTTTAAGTTTTTTAGTGCCTGTTGCGTTGAGCTCTAGTTATAACAATTGACCTGAACGTGACTACTGAAATGAATGTGGAAAAGAAAGAAGAAAATAAGTGTTTTAAGCTCTCTGCAAGAATGGAGGCTTTGCTGGTGTTGAAAAGAACCACCAACAATTAACAATGGTTGTTACATGTGTATAAAATATTGTATGTAGTACATACCTACTATCCTGACCCAGCACCTTATAGTAAATACTCGACTTCCTGGATCAAGAGAAAAATACAATTTTGTAACTAGAGTGTTTTAATAGGTCACTAAGTGCTAAAATATTAAAGTGGCTGAATAGCAATACTGTTATTCTGCCTCTTATAACAAGCTTTCTGAATTGAAAAAAAAGAACTCATGAGTGCTCATGCTTGCAAGCAATTGAACAGCTTGCTTCCAAACTTGTCATTTTTTTATTATTTTCAGGAGGAACAAAAAACTTATAAACCTGTTACTCTATTAATTTATTTTAGCTGTATCTATTAGGGATTGTTTTGTCTAACACCATACCAAAGTATGAAAAAAATAGTGTTTTTGGTGTTGAGGTCAAAATAGCATTTCCAATCTATTTATTTCTTCCAGAAACCACTTAAGTCAATACATTTAAGAAAAAAAAGCACAATAATGGACAATAATAATAAAGAATTTCATACCACTTATACTTGATTTGTACAACCTAAATTCTCAGTATGGTATTTAACTAATATATTTTTAATTAATTAATCACTGAAAAATGTTTCTTTTGAGCTGGTTCACACCTTTCTTATAGGAATGGTTCCTTAGTACTTTGATGTAATATCTGTTCCTCTTGGCTCTCTGAGTGTTGAGTACTGAGTGCCTCTTCATAAAATGCTTGCTCATGATCGTTGAGGTCCACAAATTGTAATAGTGTGTTTAGGTCTTGTTTCTTCTGACTACTGAGACAATTGACACTAGGAACAGAAACATTTCTGAAGCTTGAGACCAGTTTAAGATACTTCTTCAAAATGACTAAGGACTTAGACACAGCATAGACATTCTTATGTCCAATAGACTTATAATATTTGCAGAATGTCATTACACGCACCTGTGACAATTTTATGGACATCAATGAATTAAATATACTGTTTGAGAACTTCTTGAAATCTTTGCAGATCCACTCCTCTCCATGTTTCTCCACATGACCATATTTGTTCAAAATTCTGTAGTAGTCTGCTGGACTTTTCATAGTTTTGTACATCCTGTACTCCTTTTCTATGTGGCCAAAGACTCAATCAGCTGGTAAATATGAATGTCCTCTAATAGGAAATATAAATTCAATAACATCAAACATAGGGCTCCTTTGGATGTATGATAATGAAAATGTCATCATTGATTTATTTTTGTTTTGCCCAGGATATGAATCGGCAAACAATTTCAAAATAGTGAACTGTTGGGGCTGAAGTTTCTCTTCAGGTATCATTAAAAAGTTTGCTAAGCAAGACACTACTTCATTAGATCCCCTTTCAAGGTCCTTTTCAGTCCATATGTAAAAGAAAATACTGTCTTTGTTAAGCATCCCACTATGAATCATGATTGCGAGGTTATATAACCAAATCTTGTGGTAATAGTAAAACCTCACCCACATTAAGTTTGGGCAAAGGTTTGTTCTGCTGCATGTCGAACACAACCTTGAGTTGATGGATCATCTGTTTTCAATACTTGATAAAATTTCTTCGCTGGCATACAGTGAAGTATGTGTTCTACCCTGAGTGTTTTCTTTTCTTCTTGGTCACTAGTTTTGCTAATTTCTGTTTTCTTTGTCACCCGAAAGAACAAACATCAGATTTAAGGGAGCCAAACCCAATATTGAACTTATTCATGAATATATGGTAATATTTTGTGAGTGAACACTTTAATCCAGAGTTATTTTGTTCACTGTTCATACAGTACGTTTTCTTCACATTCAAAGTCAGAGGTAAATAAGAATGTACAGTTTTTTTCCCTTGAGTAATGTGACTCTAAGTCTTAAACTGCTTAATGTGATATGCTATGCTTTGCGTGACATGAACATCTTTTTGTTTGACTCGTGAACCACCTTCGTTTTCTTTACATTTAACATCTTGACCCTTCTGCAAAAATTTCCTTACACCCTTCAACCTGTCAGTGGGGATGCTGGCTATCGACTGAAAGGATTGACACAGATAGAAACTTGTACCCTGCTTTCTTTTTGGATTTTATACCCAATGACTGCTTGATCTGTAAGATTCTGTGCCCCAGATCATTGTTGCTTTTTCTTCTTAAGTCTTACGGACCACAACAAGAAGTTATCTTGCTCAATCTTTGACTTGTGTGTGTATATCTGATTAAAAAAGTATTTGATATCATCACTACTTATGCCATGATCATGCTGGCAATT
Organism: Deroplatys truncata; assembly: GCA_030765065.1. Lineage (NCBI taxonomy): Eukaryota > Metazoa > Arthropoda > Insecta > Mantodea > Mantidae > Deroplatys > Deroplatys truncata. The sequence goes on from CM060990.1 coordinate 377,865,329, forward strand.
CAACCTGGGTTGACACCGGGCTTCCTTACTATTTCTGGCAGTTTGGTTTTTGTTCTTTACCCAGTTTCCTTCACATTTAGAATGTTTTCCTCCCTTTTGAGCTTTTAACTGCAATACGACTTTAACTTCCATTTTATACTACTTAATAAGGCAGCACAAAATTATAGCAGCTCTACTTCCGATCTTTGTAACACCATGTTAATTATTGTTGCTTTAACGGCTTTCTCTTTAAAATCAACAATGTCTAAACAACAATGGTCAGGGTTATGTGGCAACCAATGAAGTAAGAGAATAATAATTATGTGTATGACTTAAGAGGGGTTTGGAATTTAATTTTTTTGTGACTTGGGTGGTGTTTGGTAAAAAATTGGATTTTTTCCATTTAATTCCAATGTGACTTAAAGGAGTTTTGTATGATATAATAGTGGAGTACATGCATCTCATATTAGTAACAGATGATAACAGAAAAACAAGAAAATTTTAAAAATCACTTAGGTGGAGTTTGGAAGCAAGCTCTTCAATTTTTTTTCTCGTCATGATGAGAGCCAGTGCCACTTAGGAATAAGGCCACAACACTGAAATATGTTTGGCTACTGACACTCGGTCAGGAGTCCTTCAATGTGCACTGGTACCTTTAATTTGTGTTTTATTATTGTAGAACATAATTGGTGACAAAGTGTAAAATGCCATGCAAATGCTGTATGTCTCAGTGTAAAGGGAATTATTCTTTGAGGCTGAAAGTGTGTTTAAGTTTCCATTAGATGAAAACTTAAGAAGGAAATGGATACAAGCTGTTCACCAGGATAATTTCATTATGGTAAGCTTCTTATAAAACAATTATGTACCTAGATACACTACTAACGACTGTTTTTGCTTTTATTATCATGTGAAATGGCATTTAGCAATCTTTTTTAGAATGTTTAACATACCTCCTATAAATGCATACTTATAGTAGAATGTTTAAATTGTTTCTCACTTTATTTATTGAAACAAATTTTGCTTTTACAGGTTTGTGAAAAGCATTTTCAACCCCATGATATAGAAAGAAGTGTATCATCATACGACAGTAAGACTGGAAAACAATTTACAGCTCCACTAGATCGTCCATGCCTAAAAAAAGGTTATTTTCTTTTTTATCATTCTCCAGGTATCTTAATAAGCACCCTTCAGTAAAAACACTATTATTAAGTAATAAATGAGGAATTGGTATGAAGTAATTATGCATACCTATTTCTCATATCCATCACTATCATACAATCATACCATACATAAAGGAACATATTTACCTACCATGCAAATTTATAAGTAATACCATTAACCAAAGCATATTTAAGTAGCTGGTAGGGATAACTCTCCTTTCCCATTAAGAGCCATGATGGAAAATGAGCTGCTAAAATAATACAAATGTCTAATTTATCAGCATAATCTGCAATGGATTATTGAGCGTTATACGTAAGGCCCTAGGCTAAAGAACACCACACATTGGTTTAAGTGTTGTTGTCAGTGCAAGAAGATGAAAAGATAAAAGTTTGATATGCACAATCATAGTATATAGTACACTGGAACCTCAGTGCAGTAAATAGAGCAGCAAATTACATTAATATTGATTCATATTTACCTAACCCAAACCTAACCTAAAAACTACAATGCTCATTACTGCTTCACTGCACTTGCTATAATGCATTGTCTTCTGTGCTTGTCTTCTATGGATAATAAAATTAAGCAATAACTTACAATTGAACATATAGAATATTTTCAGATAAAAGTGCACAATGATAACTGAAATTAGGTGTTTTAGCTGAAAAAAAATAGAAAATATAAAAGTTTTATGCGCATAACCATAGCATTATAATTACAGTATCATTAATCACACACCCTAACCTAACCTACAGTTCTATATTTCTGTGCTTGCTATAGCTTATAGTGTGTTGGACTATGCTTGCCAACAATAATTTGCAGTTAACATATAGAATATTTTCAAATTAAAGTGTACAGTGATAAACTGAAGTAGGTGTCTTAGACGGAAGAAAATTGAAAATGTAAAAGTTTTATATGCATAACCATAGCATTATAAATACAGTAACACTGATCACACACTCTAAAGCACTAGCTTTACTGTGCTTGCTATACCCTATAGTGTGTTGGCCTATGTTTGCCACCCACACATTCTAAGGTTAAATAATAATTTGCGGTTAACATGTAGAATATTTTGAGATGAAAGTGTACAATGATGAATTAAAGCAGTGACATATTTTCTCTGTGTTTAACAAATGATATGACAAATGAATGGGTACATATTAAGCCTATCAATTCATTTTGTAAGAGTATCAATGGAATAAAAATGATACAAAAATAGCAAGCAGGATTGATATTTGAGCATTATATTTTTAATAAGATAAATATGATATGAATATAAATGTTTGAAACACATCCTTGCTTATCCCTGAAATAATTCTGTTGCTGTGAACAAGTTGGTTTGCTTTGAACCATTGCAAGGGAGGTAAAGCCATGAGTCCCATTTTGCACATTTGAAGCACTAGAAAAACCTCAAGGCTGAAAAAAGCCTCAAGCAAAACTTTACTGATATTTAATGTCCTAAGTAAAATGGGATACTAATGACCAATAGATGTTAATGGATGTAAATTAGACAAACCATTTATAGATTTTATCATGTGCGTCATCAATTTTTCTTAAATGTCCTTAATTGTTTGCACTGCTATGACCTGCAAACAGGATTCATGTTGTTAAAATAACATAGATTATTTATTATTATTATTATTATTATTATTATTAATCATTATTATTATTTTTGTTATTGTTATTATTAATCATGTAGAGTAAGATGGTACTATGTAGAGGTGGGGAAAAAGCATTGTTTTTATATAACGATTGCAGCCAAAACTGTTGTGCGTAGAAAACCATTTTATAAAATGGTTGCAAAAGAACAGTTTCGCTTCCCCCCCACAGAAGAAACAGGAAATTGTCTCAACTGTTAAGGCCAGTTGTGAAGAACGCGAGCGAGAGGAATGTGCAGTGTTAACATTGTCTGCTGTCCCCATCATGTTTATGCACGCTAGTATCATATAAAATACACAGTGCATTATCTGACATTTTTCAGATAATGTGTATTACCTATCACAGACAGCACACATACGAGTATATGGCAGTCTGAGCGGTTCACATACACGCATTTTGTAGTAAACAAATCAACTACATGAGCAGATAAACATTTCAATACCCCTCTTTAAGGCCCCTTTTGCATTCTTCTGGTGGTCCAACAGTAGTTTAGTGTTTTATACGTACTAAGAAATACACAGAGCAGTCTTATTCATGTATATAAAAAAAATCTTATTAATAATAAAAGTGAGCATTGATAAAATATTTATTGTTAGTATTCCTATTATTACTATATGGCAAATATTGCACTAAGTAGAGTGAAACTGCACAGAAATAGCTTATAAAATTTAGCATACATCAATAAACAGTTGTATGCTCAAAGTCCCAATATCCTTTGTACTGTTTAAGAGCTTAAGAAGCATATTTTTCATTGGCATTCAAAAATATTATGTGACAAACCATCAGGATTTGAGAGATGAACGATGATTATTTATTACAAGTCCTGTCTTAGAAAAAATCCTCTCACACGGTACAGATGTTGCTACCATATGGAAATCTTGAGTTCCCACCACAGAAGGGGTTTCTGGTCTCCTGTGATGACTCGGTCTTCCAGGTGTCTCTGAATCTCCATAATGGCACCAGAAGTAGCAGATCCTGGTGGTTACCTATCATGCTGTCAAAATGGGCCCACACAGAAAAGTCTTCTTGCTCGTTATTAGAACCATTATCTGGTGCTTTTCGTGGAGTGTCAACTGTCGCTTACCTATCTTCATTATATTCCCTTACCATGAGTTCTGTTACATGCTCTTTTAATGCTTCTTTTGCCAGCTGTGAAGAAAACATATGTAATTTAAAACGGGGATCTAAGAAAGTGGATGCACCCACTGATTTGTTATACTCAATATTTGAAAATCTGTGTGACACCCCTTACTCAACTCGTTCACAATTTCCAGCATTGTCAAATGGAAGGGCTCTCTTACTACCTTTCCACATACATTAAGCAAGCCACCTGTGAGTCCAGTATTTTGACTTCCAGTCACACAACTTTCATTGCTCATCTTTCGCATCACTTCTTCAAATGGTCTCAAAGCTTTGCAGAGTTCCACACATATTCTCCACTCATCAGGTGTAAGTGTAGGAATGTCTTTATTTATTAAAGCTAATGAACTCTTGACAGCATCCTGAACCTCCGTTAATCGCTGGAACATGAAAAGAGTTGAATTCCATCATGTAGGAACATCCTGTAGAAGTTTCTTTAGGGTTTCTACACCAGAATCGCCCTGAAACTTTATAAGCTTTTCTACTGCAGACATGCTTCTTTTAAAATGTGCTACTATCTGCTTAACTTTATCATGAAGAGCCTTTGTTTTCTTTGGTGCATCTTGAACAATTAAATTGAGAGTGTGTGTGTAATAACCAAAATGGTTCCCCCCAAGCTCATTAACAATTGCATTTTTTATGTTTGCAACATTGCCAGTGATGACAACCAATATTTTATTAGACAAATCAAATGAATCTGTTATGCGTTTAATCTCAGTAGCCAGATTTTTGCTTGTGTGAGGTCCTTCTGTTTGTACACACGCAAGAAGGACTGATTCCAATTTAAAATCAGGTGTCAAGTAGTAGGCTGTGAAGGCAAGATAACTTTCATTGACACTAGAAGTCCAACAGTCTGTCCTCAAACACACACACTACACACTTTTCATTTTTCCTAACACAATGTTTTGGCATTCCTCATAAGTAGCAGGTGTCAAATTTGAGAAAATAGTTTTTCTATTTGGTTATATATATGCCAGATTGAGAGCTGATGTAAAAGCAGTGAATCCATCATCTTCAACTATAGAAAACGGTTGAAAGTCTTTTATAAATAAGCAGAGGAGTAATTTATCCATTTTCTTCTTCTGCCCAATATTTATTTTTCTTGCGATGTAACTTGAAAGATTTGCTTGTTTCTTACCTTGATAAATGTTGTAGAAGCTGCACTGCTATTGTTGATATTGATAGCATTGCTGCTGTTGGTTTCTTGGGAATGAGTGGCTGCTGCATTTTTAGTGTCATTTAAAGTCATTAATGGTACTGGAATGGAGTTGGGCTTGGGATCATCGGGATCACTGATGTCCATATCACTTGATACACAATTAGGTTGTACAGTCGAACATGGTTGCAAATTTACAGCTGGTTGTTTTCTTAACATATGATTTTTCAGGTTAGCAATTGCAAACCGGTAGAACAATGTTAGGCCACACAATCACAATATGCTACTTTATTGTCATCATTTACGACTGTAAAGTAAGACCACATGGAACTTGTCTTGTTATACCTACTCATTTTCCTTGTAATACAGAGACACTAAGTTAAAAACAGCCACCATACAGTAGCACGGTGCTAGCAATGAAGAACATGTAACATAAATTAACTGCACCAGTACCATTACTTGCATTGATGTCTTATGCCAACCAGTTGCAAACTGCTGCATGCTGCAGCCACTAGCCAGTAGCACTGCTACATTTTAGCACCTTAGTGGTATGGAACTGAAACTGCTATATTCTCACAACAGTTTAGATCCTGAAACAGTTGCGCTAAAACTGTTGCATTATATTTGTCCCAGCTCTAGTACTATGTAGTATTTTGTTGTGGTGTGCTTTGAATTTTCAAGTGTAATTAATTTGGCTATTATTTGTATGCCATTATAGAATTTCATTAATAAACTATATTTTTTAACTTGTTACAGATGCAATTCCTTCTCTTTTGCCTGAGTGTCCTTCTTATTTGTCAAAACCCTCTACTTCAAGAGAGGATCCTGAAGAGCGCAGGCAATGATTGGAAAATGACTTCATAAAGTCTGCAATTGCAGAGAGCTTGAGTGTCGAAGAACAGAATATCAAGAAAACCACATTTCCCACTGTAGAGGAACTACTTAAGAAGATTGCTTGCTGCGAACTAAATGATGAGTGGGTTATTAGATAAAAAGACAGTGGCATATGTTTTATTTTAGCAAGATGTAGTCCAGTGCCAAAAGTTGCACGTTATGCTATACTTGACAAGAACTTGGTTTTATGAGCTTTTGTAACTGATGTCCATTTGCACCAGGTGAGAAACAAAGCTGCTAGCAACATTGAGTAACACTGATCATGTACGATTACCAAGAGAATTTCTAAAGGAATAGTGCACCAATGGGGATAGAGTGGAAGTACTTACATATGTATTCAGTGCAATGAAAACTAAAGGATACATACCACAAAATTGCAACTATACATCTGATATACAAAAAAGGGTATAGATAAACCTAAGTTACAGGGGCGTGGCTTTATTATCTAATGTAGGAAAAAATGTTACTGGTATTTTGGCAGGTAGATTACAGAAATGGGTAGAACACTACAACATACCATCTGAATACCAAATGGGGTTTTGAAAAGGAAGAACTACTGACAACATATTCATTTTAAAATGTTAATATTGTGACGTATACAGAGATTACAGGACATACGTCTCTCTGGTCACCGGGATTTGAGATGGCAGTTGGTTTGGAGTAGGGGGAACTAGGCACTTTAGGAGGGGATGAGTTGTTTAGCGTCACTGACGCTTGAGGTTGGCGTGGCTTGAGTAAGCGAGTCAGGAGGTAACCTTCGAGCTGTAAGGGTGTGCAACTGCTTTCTCCGTGCCAAGGCATGATGGCCTCGCCGGCAGACATTGGGCTAAGAGTGTAAGCACTACGTTATCTATCTTTATATAATAAATTCCTTAGCCATCCATTCTTTGGAAGTTTTAATTATGTTAGTGTAGAGTCCTTTCCTTCCTTTAAGCCATGTAACATTTCGAATTAGTAATATTTTCTGTATTTTCTTTAGCTGCGTCCCTCGTCGTAGCCTCGCCACGTAAGAAGCTTGATTAATTTCCCGGTACATTCTCTTGCAAGCGAGTAGCTCCCCATCATTTTTGAGCAAATATAAGAAGAGGCTACGACAATATATAAATATTTAAAAAATAACAGAGGGAACTTATACTTGGCTTTTGTGGATTTGGAAAAAGCTTTTGATTGAAATGAAATGCACCTACTGTAATATAAGCTTTCAGTAAAAGCAGTCACTAGATAGAAGTTTTATAAGCTTTATATAAGGAAAATACTTTTTGCATAAGATTTGAGAAAGGGTCAATAGCTAGAGAAGTAAGACATGAAAAAGGGGTTAAAGCAAGGGTGTAAGTAAAATCCAGTTTTGTTTAATTTTATATTGATGATATATTGCAAAATATAAAGAAAAACAACAGTTTTATGCCAGTTATAAACAATATGCAGATCCTCTGTCTATTATTTCCAGATGATATGGTAGTTGGTTCTATTACAGTAATTGGCCTAAAATCAGCCTTGCAGGAAATTAATAATTTTTCTTCAGAATGGGGTCTAATGGTGAACCAAGACTTTATACAAATTGTAATATGTAAGAAAGGAGGAAAGTTGAGTAAACATGAGAAATGAAAGAAAGGAAATAAGGAGTATAAGGTGGTACATAGGTGCATGTATTTAGGTAAAAAAAATGAATGGAGGGGGGAAATGGGAAAAGAAAAAAAGATTAGACCTTGCAAAGGGGAAAGCAGCTATATTAATTATAAAGGGATGCCATTTTAAAATACCATAATTGGAAGTTAAATGCCTAGAAAGAATATATAATACAATGGCCGAAGCACAAATGCCTTATGGTATTGAAATTTGGAGAATGGAAACTTCATGGGAAATTATGGATATAGTACATAGATCATTTTGCAAAGAAATTCTCGGCTTACCAATTGTGGCTGTAAAAGAAGTTACTGAAATAGAAATGGGAAGAGTTAAAAGAAAAGGTTTGATTATGGAGAGAGTTTTAAACTATTGGTACATGATTTTAAACTTAAATGATGACAGTCTAGTTAAGCAATGTTTAGTATATCAAGAATCATATCTAACTACTCCGAGTAGTCTAAGAAATATTTTAGAAAGTAATGGATTATGGTATATATGGAGGAAAAGAGAAACAAAGGTTAGAAGATTTTGGAAAGAGGCAAGAAGACATTTTGAAGATATAAAGATACAAAAAGTATTTAGTAATTTAGCTGGGAAGATTGTTGGAATTTTGTCAGGAGGAAATGGGTATGGGAAAGAAAATATATAAGGAGAAAAGAGAGGGTATAGTATAGGCGAGAACAGGTGTGGTGAAAGAGAAGGCTTTACTGAAGGGGAATGTCTGTCATGTGGAGGGAAAGAAGACTTGGAACATATAGTGTTTGATAATAAGGAAACTCAAAACTGGAGAAATGAATTCATTAAGTTTAAATTTAAAAGGGACAAAAAATTAATGTTGAACAAAATATTCATAAAGGGGAGCAGGAGTGTGGGACAGTGCTTATTTAGAGTTAAAAAGAAGTGGAAATGGAGAGCGAAGAAGGAAGAAGAAAATTGATACAAATGTAAAGTGTAATAATTTTTGTACGTGGAGTGGATGTCTATTGAATGAGTGGCCAGGGCCAAATTGTCAGTAGGCAACCCTGTATATTGTAAATTTCTTAGTATTAAATAAATAAATGTTTAATTATATTACATTCAATTTTCATTTTACATTGTGAAAGAAATCTGAAGAATAAATTACAAACTTTTGGAGATGGTTTGCTTAACAAAGATTGCATACTTATGGGAGTTTCAAAATTGTTATAATTAACTCAGACTAGAGCTAATTTTTCACATAAGGACAGTCAAAAAACAAATGATTTACTGAACTCTGCTCTCCATAATCATAATTAATTTTAATTCTGTGTAAGTGTTCAGATGTGGATATTTGCCCTGATCTGATTCAAAGAACAATAACCGTTACCTTTCAAAGAAGACTAACATGATAGAACCAGGAATATGTAGTACAATTTTCTGAATATTCTAGCATTTAGTTTATCCCATTCTCTTGCCATTTATCAACTATTAATTTTTTTCAGTGTCTTAAAATATAAGTATATGGCAAACTAGTTAAAAAATTTGCATTTTCTCTGCCTAATTTTGCTAATTTATGTAGCATTTCATTTCCTTTAATGTTCTTATGTCCAGGAATCAAAAGAATTTGACATATGTAATGTTTGTTTTTAAATACTAAGTACTTTAAATTCAGTAAGTGGCGGTTACAATTGGAATAATAATAATAAACTGATTTTAGTAGTTCTAAAGGCGAAAGACTTCTACTTCTTCTTCTTCAACTTCCCTGTTCTACCACTATCAAGGTGTCATGGGTTTGCCTCAGATCCATTTTTTAAACTCCATCCTATCCTTTACTAGCCTATTAAACTGATCCCAAGTCTTTCCTCTTTTAGCCACCACTCTTTTAATCCCTTCTTCCCAGGTTATCCTTGGTCTTCCTTTCGGATTCCTTCCTAATGGCCTTGCTTCTAAAAATTGGTGTACTTTCCAGTCTGAGTCCATTCTTTTCACATGTCCATACCATGTAAACTGTCTTTCTTCTATCCTCGTATTCACCGATGCCACTTTGAGTTCATCTCTTATCCTTTCATTCCTTATTCTATCTTGTCATGTCTTTCTGACTATTCTTCTTAAGCATTTCATTTGTGTTGCATTCACCATGCTTAATTCACTTTTTGTTACTATCCAGCTTTCACTTCCATAGATAAGTATTGGTTCTATAACTGTTTTATATACTTTAGCTTTTGTCCTCTTATCTACTTCTTCTTTCGCAAAAACACATTTACTTAGTGTATAATATGCTTTAGTAGCTTTCTCTACACACTTTCTTATTTCTTCTTCTATTTTACCCATTTGGTTTATCACTGTTCCCAAATACTCATAGCTTTCCGCTTGCCCCAACTCTAACTGCCTTCCCTCTTTTTCTATCCTAATCTCCTTTATCTGATCTTCTGTCCTAGCTACCATCATTACTTTACTCTTATTAAGATTTACCGTCATCCTCCTTTCCTGTAGTGTTTCTATCCATTCTATTATTGCTTGTTGTAGTTTATTTTCTGAATCTGTTATAAGCATGATATCAACTGCATAAGCCAGAGTCTGGCAGTATATAGGTCTTAAATTCCACATTCCCACTAATGCCTTGCTTGTTCTCATTTTACAAGTTTTCATTACTTCATCCAAAAATACTGTAAACAATAATGGGCTTAAACTATCTCCCTGTTTAACACCTTTTTCTATCTTAAAAGGTTTTGATGCTCTGCCCTTCAGCCTTACTATGCCCTCTACATTCTTAAATGTAGATTTGATTACCCTTATTAATTTTAAGGGTACTTTCTTTTTATATAGTGCCTTCTATATCTCTACTCTTGGTACAGAGTCAAAGGCTGCTTGTAGATCCAAAAATGCAAGGTTGCTGTTTTGTTTTTACTTATCCATTTGTCTGTGATGACTCTTAGCGCAAATATCTGCTCCTGAGTCTGTCTATCGGGTCTAAAACCTGCTTGTTCGTCTTTTAAATCCTTTTCCACATACCTTCTCAATTTCCTTTCCAGAATCCTTGTATATAACTTCATGATCGTACTTGTTAAGAAAATTGCTCTATAGTTCTCACATTACATGATTCTCCCTTTTTATATATGGGGATTACTATGTTTCAATTCCATTCATTCGGGATATATTCTTCTCTCCATACTATTCTAAACAGCTCCTTCATCTGGTTAATCATGGTTTTACCTCCCGCTTTGATCATCTCAGGGACTATTCCATCTGCTCCAGCTGCCTTACCGCTTTTCATTTGCCCCACTGCTATCTGTACATCCCAGTAATCAATCTTTAAATCCATATCTATATCTGTATCTGTTCCTTCTTCTTCTTCTTCTTCTCAATTGATCTCCATTTCCATCATAACATGCTCATTCCTAAATTTCTCTTCATAGTACCTGCTCCATACCTCTAGTACCTCCTGTGTTTCTGTTTTCAATCTATTCTCCTTGTCTTTTATACTATACACTTTTCTGCCATGTTTCCCTCTTAGGTATCTCATGGTCTTCCAGAATTACTTATCATCATGTATAGAGTTATCTTCCATGCTCTCACCAAATTCTTTCCACGTTTGTCTTTTTGCTCTTTTTACCACTATTTTGCACTCCTTTTTCTTTTTATCATATTCTTCTTTATGTTCTATATTTTTGGTGGTTAAGTACTGTTTCCAAGCTGTTTTTATTCTCCTTCATGGCTTTTTGTACATCTTCATTCCACCATTTAGTTGCCGTAACCCCTTCTCTCACTTTTTTCATACCGCATACTTCCTCACTAACTATCAAAATATCTTCCTTAAGGAATTTCCATTTAGCTTCTACTTCATTTTCTTCCTCCTCTGGAATACTTCTTTCGCTACATTTTTGTTCCAACTTCATACAGAATTCTTCTCTTTTAGTTTTTTCTTGCAGCTCTTCCCACCTTATCCTCTGGTAGCCTATTCGCCTCCTGCATCTCTCACTTGCGAAGGTCATATCTACCACCAGGAGAAAGTGATCTGTAGCTAGTTCCGCCCCTCTTATTATTTTTACATCCCTACAGAAATTTTGTATTTCTTTCGGGAATAGGAAATAGTCTATTATACTCTCATATTGAGTAGATTTGAACGTAATTTGATGTTTATGTTTGCAAAATGTATTAGCTACAATAAATTTGTTGCCAATACACAAATCTATTATTCTATTTCCGTTTCCATTTACTGTACTTTCTTCTCCATAAGGGCCTAAGACCTTTCTGATTTTCTTCCTATCATTTCCTACTCTTCCATTTAGGTCCCCCATTATAATTACTTTCCTTTTCTTTCTTTCTTTCTTTCTTTCTTTCTTTCTTTCTTTCTTTCTTTCTTTCTTTCTTTCTTTCTTTCTGCCTTGTTTATTAAGTTTTGTAGATCTTCAAAAAACTTTTCCTTTTCTTCTGTTCAGCATCCTCAGTGGGTGCATAAGCCTGAATAATAGTTAAAGGAATTTCCAATCCCATATCTATTGTCATCAATCTTGAGCTCTTCCCATGAAGTCACTTTCTTGTCTAGTTCTTCCGTTACAATTATTGCTACTCCTTCCTTTGCTCTTGTTTTCTATGGGACACCTATATATCTCATTTCATAATTACCATGTAGTGTTTGAGTGCCCTGTCCCTTCTTCCTTGTCTCACAACCCCTAATATTCCAATCTTATATTTCTTCATTTCCTCTATCATCTCTACCTCCTTTCCAACTAATGTTTTTATATTCCATGTTCCAATTCATAAACCATGTTTCTGATGAAGTCTTTGTTTATTCTGTTCCTTTCCGAGGCTCACTTTATCCTTTTGAATCCAATAATACTTAAGGTGGGGGATTAGCCCAATGCTTAAGCTCCCTGTTTACTCCCAGGGTACTAAGGGAGCCTCAGTTCTTGAGATAGGGTTGGACATTTCCTCCCAGTCCCAAAAGGTTTTGGTTTTCCCTCCAATACTAGGGTGGCTGTTTGTAGTGGTTTCCCACTGAGCGATGGGGTTGCCACTTCCCTATGCTGCAAGGCGAAAAACAATCTGTTAAAATTACTAAATTCGTTATAAAATGTTGAGTTGCATAAAGAGTGGCCTGTTTAATAGCAAATATTTCAGCATTAAATACAGATGTAGAAGACAGTAGGTAGCTTGAAGGTTTTTGAAATGAGATTTTCAATATAGAAGGCGGCACCAATTGAATTATCTTCCAGTCATTTTGAACCATCAGTATATATTACTGTGGTCAAATTGCACATCATGCTAACATGAAGGGCATCTTATAATTTCTTATTTATATCAGTATTACACACATTGTACTGGATGAGTGAAGTGTCCACATCTACTTCATATATGAGTGTCTCATAAGAATATGAGCAACAAGGATAGTTTGGAAATTGATAGACAGTTTCTTTAAATCTGTATAGGGACTAGAATTACTACTCCCCTACCTTTATGAGTTTCTCTACAATAGCATGGTATCGTTGTGTATCCCTCTAGATGACAATTTTGTATTTCATTTTCCTTTAACCTATTTTCTGTTATTGCTGCTATGTTTGATATACAACTGTTAAAATTGTCTTTGTTTTTTATCATTATACATGCTTGACTGAAATGTTATTGGCTCAGTCCAGCTATAAGTTTCCCTACTATAACCTTCCATTGAGTCATGCAATGGGATAGCATTATGTCTGGAATTTATACATAAGTGAATTACTTTTGCAGTTTTACTCACTAGCCATTCTTTTCATGCCCAATTAAGATGTAGGCAAAGTTGTGTATAATAATTCTTGCTTAAAACGCTTACATCTAATAGATTAACTTTGCTGAATCTACTACATCCACTACTTGTTGCTTCATTGCAGTCGTTATGGCTTCATTCATGCACAAATTATCATTCAAGTCATATCTATTTGGAACATTCACAACAACTATGTTCATGTGATGTAGCTTTGACAGGCATCTTTCAGGTTCTCAGTCGTACTACCCTTGTCATTATTTGAAATATAATTTGTCCCCCCCCCCATTACTATCACAAAACCCTTCTGTGTTAACTTTACACTGGCACCTTTCTGTCTCTGTTATAACTTCTCCCATTGGAGCACTTGCGTTTACAATTCCCTCCGCCTAAGCATCTTATTGAATCTCTGCTAATTTTCCGCTGATGACAGTGTGCGAATATATGAACATTCCATTGTTTGTCCTTCATTATTGGCAGCTCCTTGTAGTGTTGGTTGGTTTCATTCATCCCATCTTGTGCATACTTCTTCTTGTCCTCAATTATTTCATCATGTAGACTGATGCATGCAGATCTGTTTCTTGTTTCTAATGTAATGTTTTGTTGATTTTTGCCATATATCTTGTTCACTTTTTATCATTATTTGTTGTTTTCCCTTTTTTCTTCTCTAAGCTGTAGTTTTTTTCTTTAAGAATGTTAATTTCTTCTCTCATTTCTTTGAAGGCCTTGGTTAATAATTCACTGATGAGTTGTGGTGATGGTACTCTTTCTTTATCCTCATTGATTGATGCTGGATTCGTCAAGTTGGTTTGCTTCATCTGCTTTTTAGACACTGCTGAATTTGATAGCTGATTCTTTTTATTACCTTCATTTCCACTGTCACTCTGATATTTCTCCTTTTTATTAGTATCATTTAATCTTGACTCGAATTATGGAAAGATATGTCTATGTGGAGTAACATTCATGGTTAAGAATAATCGAATTGAGAATGCAATAGATATCCTTAATACAGTTATGCAAAGGGCGGGAGAGGAAATGAAAACAAAAAAGAGGGTTTACATATATGATAAGGACTGGTTTGACGAAGAATGTAGGGTATCAAAAAGACAAGTAAAACAACTGTTGGTTAGGTGGAGAGAATTAGGTGATAGAAAATCTAGGGACGATTATATGCAAGGGAGGAATTCACATAATTTATTGTTAGAGCAAAAGAAAAAGGACTGGAGGGAATGCAATGAAAGGAATTTGATAAAATGTCTAAATGAAAATAATGTTAATAAGGTATGGCAGGTTCTTAAGTCGACCTATAATAAATGCGTAACTAAACCCAATGTTGAGCCAGGACAATGGATGGAGTATTTTAAAACATTATATGGGGAAGAAAGGAGTATAGGAACTACAGAATTTTTGGAAATAAGGAATGTTTTTGTAGAGATATTGGATGGTGAAATTAGGAGTGAGGAAATAATAAAACAAGTTAAGTTACTGAAGAAAAATAAAGCTACTGGAATTGATGGCATCCCAACAGAGTTTCTTAAGGAGTGGTGTAATGAAACAGGGAGAGTGAAAATTTTATTAGATTTATTTAATGTAATTATTAAAAAGGGTTATGTACCTAAACGATGGAGAGAAGCTATCATCCATCCTATATATAAAGGCAAGGGCAATGTTGATAAACCTAATAACTACAGAGGTATTGCATTATTATCGAATATAGGAAAACTTTTTGCGGGCATTTTGGCAGCGAGACTACAATTTTGTGTTGAAAAATATAATATCCTTTCGGAATTCCAGATGGGCTTTCGCAAGGGAAGGAGAACAATTGATAATTTATTTATTATAAAGACATTAGCGGACAAATATTTAAAAGAAAAAAGGGGTAAATTGTATATGGCTTTTGTAGACTTAGAGAAGGCTTATGACCGAATTGAGCTACAACTTCTGTGGCATAAATTAGTGTGTAAGGGAGTAAGTCAGCAATTGGTGAATATTCTTAAAGCACTGTATTTTGAGAACACCTTCTGTGTAAGGGTGGAGACAGGCTGTGTAACAAACGAAATTCCACAAAAGAAAGGCCTTCGGCAAGGATGTAAGTTAAGTCCAGTTTTATTTAATTTATACATAGATGATGTCTTACTAGAAATTGGAAGGAATAATAACTGTGCACCAGTAATTAACAACATCCAAATTCCAGGACTTCTTTTTGCAGATGACCTAGTGGTAGGATCTATTACAGTAAGTGGTTTAAAACAATCATTACAAGCAATTGATGTATATTGTAAAGAATGGAGGTTAAAAGTGAATCAAGAGAAAACACAGCAGATTGTGGTTTTCAAAAAGGGGGGAAAATTAGGCAAATATGAAAAGTGGAAGGGAGAGAATAAAGATTACAGGGTAGTGCGTGACTGTATCTATTTAGGAGTAAAAATAGATGGAGGTAATAAATGGGAGAAACAAAAGAAGTTTGCATTGGCAAAAGGTAAAGGGGCGATGGCAGCAATTAGAAGCTGCAAATATAAAGTACCTAATATAAATGTTAAATGGCTGGAAAAAGTTTATGAGATGGTTGTGGAGGCAAAAATGATATATGGTATAGAAATATGGGGATTAGATAGAGGATGGGAATGTATAGATGTGGTGCACAGGATGTTTTGTAGAGAAATACTAGGGCTACCGAAGTCAATTGTAAAACAGGTAGCACAATTAGAGATGGGCAGGGTGCCAACTAAGGGGAAGATAATGGAAAAAGCTTTGAAATTTTGGTTCAGAAGTTTAAATCTAGGAAAAAGTAATGTGTTAAGACAATGTATGGAATACCAAGAGAATAGCTTAATGAATGATGGATGGGTAAGTAAATTACGGAATATTTTGGAGAAAAATGGGTTAGGAGATATATGGAGAAGGAGAGAAAATAATGTAAAACTTTTTTGGAAAAAGGCAAGGAAAAGACTGGAAGATATAGAAATACAAATCATGTTCAGTGAGATTGCCGAAAAGAGCTCATCAGTTTATTATAGGCCAATGAAAAATACATGGGGTAGGGAAAAATATATAGACATAGTAAATAAAGAAGAGAGAGAATCTATTGCATGGTTAAGAACCGGAGCATGGAGGCTAAAAGGGCTTAGACAGGGTATTTCTCAGAACCAATGTCCGATATGTGGTGGTAATGAAGACATTGAACACATAGTATTTAAGTGCCAAGGAACAGAAAATTGGAGAAAAGAATTTTTAAATAAGAAGTGGTTGAAGGGGGATAGAAATACACTTATAATTGAAATGATATGCAAGGACGCTAGAAGCATTGGACAGTTTTTGTGTAAAGTAAAAAATAAATGGCTTTGGACAGTGGAAAGAGAAAAGTAAGAGGTAGTGCATCTTACTTTGAATGGAAAAGTATAGTGAATGTGTGATGGTTAAGTAATCAATAAATGAAAAGTGAAAAAAAAATGGAAATGGGACCTGGGAAAAAAAAACTGAGAAAAAGAGCAAGATAATTTAGTGACAAGAAATTGTAAAATGTAAATAAACTGTAGTGATTGTCTACTGAATAAGTGACCAGGGTCAAAATCCAGTAGACAATCAAATTTGTAAAACTCTTAGTACGTACAATAAAATACTAGCAAAATACACTTACTTTCTTCATCATTCTTACATTTTTTATTGAAATTTCATAGCCTATGTCTGTATTTGTTACCACTCGCTACTGCCATCTCTCTACTAAATCATATTTTTGAAGAAGATCAAAACTTTGTAATAAAGTTGTAAGTGAAATTGTGTCTTGGGTTTGCTGGATGGTTAAATATCCACATTGAGCCTATTGTTTTTGTAATAATAACAGTTTCAAATGGTGATACATATTTAATTGACCAAATTGATACCTCTGGAAATCATACTCTGGTTATCTAGTGCATGTGGTAACCAGTTGCATTAAAAAGTGTTAAACAGAAAGTGTAAACTGAGATCTTTTGTCATGGATAATGCAGGTAATGTTATGAAAATGCAGCAGATTTTAGAACACAGTGACGATTTGGATCTTATAGCTTATGGTTGTTCTGCTCACATGCTAAATCTTTTAAGTCATGATTTTCAAGTGCCTGATGTTACAAAATATGTAATCAGTGTGGATCATATAAACTAGTCCTTCCTAGTGGAGTTAGGTGAAATTGTATGGTGGACTTTCTTGAATGTTATATTAACATGGGTTCACAAACTGAAAATTTGTGAAGAAAATTCTGATGTGATTGATAAGGTTATGCAACAACAAATATTCAATCCAATTTTGAAGAGAAATGTTGATTTATATCATTGTTGAAACCCATTTCATCAGTTGACCAAAGTACAAAGAAACAATTGTACCATCTCAGAGTCAGTTTCTGTGCGGAAGGAATTGATGGAGAATTTTAATTATCAGACGAAAAAAGTTGAATAAAAGATATAGCATGGTCATAACTCCAACACATCATTTTACATACAGTCATGTTAGATTCCAAGGGGAAAAAAGCAAGTGGACCTCACTTCAGAATGAAAGAACATTGACCTAAATTTTGCTGGAGAACATTATCCAGGAACTTGTTTGTTACCATTAATAATAAAATTCAAAGCTAAATCATCACCACCATTCCATAAAGCTTTCTTTGAACTTGAGGTGATGAAGAGAGTGACAGCTTATAACTGATGGAAGAGTCATTCATAAGAATGAATTGGATAAATTTAATGACAAAGTTTTCTCTGTACTTCAACTGCTGTTCACAGCTAAGGCCTCTTCTGATAGCATTGAGTGCATTTCTTCATAATTTTGACTAGTTCACTCTAAACTTAGAAACAGATTCAGAACCGAAGAAGCTTCAAAGTTGGTTTTCCTGTTTAGAGTATTCAATAGGGAGGCAAATTTGGATTATTTTGATGTTTAACTAAATTTCAGTTTATTACTGGAAGAAGAGCAAAGATAGATAAGGTGAGAACAGATAGCCTACAATTCTTGTAGAATTGTAGATCAGTTTATCAGTTATTAATATAATAAACTCAGTGTGATGTTACAAAGAAAGTGTTGTTTCATGGTTCATTGTTTATGCTTAATGTTAAAAAATAGTAATTATATAATTCAAGAAAACTTGGTTTAAGCCCAAAAAAACCTGGTTCCATGGTATTTTCCTTTTAAAAAACTCAGGTTTTTTTCCAACCCTGATTTACATCCCATGTGTTCATTCCACTTGTAGGGTGGCAATTTATTGTATACATCCAAAGCTGTAGTGTCTTATACCATCACTATATTATGGACATGAGGTCTCAGGTTCATTAGAGAGTCTTAACTTTAGGATATCCTAACACTTTCAGTGTTATCATTATAGGCTGCATGCTCCATGTTCCATTTTATACTGACTTTATGGTCATGACTGAAGAAGAATTTCCTTTTCATGTTTATCCATAGTGAAAAGCCTCCAGATAGCAATTTTCTTTCAGTGCACCTGATGCATAGATATATTTTAGGCCTCTGTATTGTGATATTGTGGCGGCGCCATGGCCGAGTGGTTAGACCGCTCGCCTCCCACCGAGGCGGCCCGGGTTCGATCCCAGGGACCTGCATGTGGGATTTGTGGTGGACGAAGCGGCGTCTGGGCAGGTTTTCTCCGGGTTCTCCGGTTTCCCCCGCCATTCATTCCACCAACTGCTCCATCATCACCCTTCCTTTCATCCATTTCACCAACATTTCGTTTCATCTACTTCCTTCATCCCATACCAGGCATCGGGCTGATCACCCATCCTGGATGCTCTGTCTGATCCATTAGTGTCTGCTCCTCGACGGGCCTCTGACCCCAGGCACCCACTTGTAAGTCCTGGGGGGTGTAAGTCCTACATAAGAGGAGGGTAAACAGATAATGAATGAATGTATTGTGATATTATGGCAGAATGTTCACCAGGCAACGTAATGATGACTGACAGCTTTCTTTGTACAAAGTATGAACATAGTTTTCAGTCATGCTAGTTAAAATTAGCATAAATAGTCCTTTTATTTTGTAGTAATACATCTAGCTAAATGCATTAATTTCCCTGAGGTTGTGAATGAATAACCACAGTGGATTTTAAAAGATAATACTTTCATAATTATGAAGTGATGACAACACTTTTCATGCATTTTAGGTGTTAAACCATCAGATTTCCTTGTTAAAAATATGGACTTCTAATTGCTCAACCATTAACACACCTTTGCAGTGAATCTTCTAGCATTCGAAGTTTTAGTGCTTGCCTCAGATTAGCTATTGTTAAACCACTATACAAAAAAAAAGTAAAGAAATAATATGACAGATTACCAGTCATAGTAATACTCTCAATATTCTTAAAAATGTTGGAAAAATTATTTTATTACCAGCTCCTGAGCTTCCTAGAAAGAAAGTCTACAATCTAGAGACCAACATGGCTTCAGAAGTGATCATTTTTAATAAATCAGCAATATTCTTCTTTGTATGCAAATCACTCAGAGCCATTGATTTTAAATTTATCAAAAGCTTTTGACACAATCATATATAAAAAAACTATTAGTAAAAGTAGAAAAGCATGGAATTAAAGAATTATCCCACAACTATAAAATCATATTTGATTAACAGAAAGCAAATTGTTGAAATTAAACATAGAGAAATTGCAGAGTTAAGGAATTATCAATCAAACTATCCCTAAAGCCACATCTAATTAACCACTGCTGCTACTCAGTTCAAGATTTCCTTGTAAATGATTACAAATAACTGCATTTTCATTCATGCACATACTTTGATATTCTTGTATAGGTATTCATTTAATCTTGCTTCCTGAATATATTGTATCAAGTACCTTACTTTAATATTGTATATATTGTATTGTGTTTAATCTATATAATGTGTCCAACATTTATTGTACTTCCTTGCACTAAAATGATTAACTGGATCAATAAACAACCACCACCACTGGATCAATAAATAACCACCACCGCTGCCACCCCACCTTAAACTATTACTTTAGATGTTATTTAGTCTTTTAGGCTACAAGAAAACAAACTGAAACAAGCATCACAGCCTCTTTTGAGATGGTAATATATGGAAGTTTGTTATGTGTTATGTTTTTGCTTTATTTACTTAAAGCAGCCCATTGATGTCATACTAATGTGTTCATTGTACAACTACTAGCACATGGTGGTGATTTATTCAATGTATTATCAGGATCTAAACACTGTAATCATAAGGAAGAAATAAAGTACTCTAAAATATGTAGTATTCTACTGCAGCCTTAACTCTTATTTATAATCTCATTAACCTCTTCTGAAAACTTGGAAGCCTATTTAATTTTGGAGAATATTGTGCAGAGTGGTTTCCTTAACAACAGCAGGACTCTTACTTGCTTTTTCACTTGCATATTTGGGATAAAAATCCTTTTATGTACTGCCTCCAGATTCATTAGTTTCCTCATGTGAATAACACTCAAAACACAGAGACTCTGAAATACTTTATTAGTACATTGTCTGTTTCAGAGGTAAGTTTGAATGCAAGTATGAATGTGAATATTTATTTCACTACTAATATTTATACATATTGTTACACACGTTAGTTACAATGTTAGTCAAAATACTTAAAACTGTTTTATAATAATCCACCTATTCGGTCAAACCACTAATCACTATACTAACTTGCTCAGTTCCCATGAAGACCTGATAGTCTTAAAATATGGTTGGTTGTCTAGCTGAATGAGAATATTGTTTCAGTGATTTGAAAATAAATTCAATTGCAGCACTGTTCTCTCCCAATGAAAAATAATTTTATATGCCATAAAAATGAATCATTATAATTGTACATTTACCAGTATGCTTCTACTCAGACTTTTGGACGCAGCACTTCCAATAGCCACTG
The DNA here is from genome assembly GCA_030765065.1 of Deroplatys truncata. Taxonomy (NCBI): domain Eukaryota; kingdom Metazoa; phylum Arthropoda; class Insecta; order Mantodea; family Mantidae; genus Deroplatys; species Deroplatys truncata. Next base: position 377,886,513 of record CM060990.1, read on the forward strand.
GATTCTTAAAGACCAATACAGTAAAGCTGCCTCAGATTTATAAGGAAACATTGAATATTGAAGTTGTAACCCCATATAATATCTGTGATAGTATTGGCTAATTTATAAAATCTGTTATGTAGCAGACCAGATAAATTGTACTGAGTAACAAGCAATTAACAGGTGTGACTCGTTTTTCATGCAGCATCAAGTGGTCCCTTTTATATTTTTAATAAACTAAGAATTTTACATGATTCATCTGGTGTGAAACTTTAGTTCTTGTATAGTTGACTGCTTAGGATGTTATGGTAGTGTATGCATACATATTTCTGCTATATATGCCATGTGGCAGCTAACTATTATGCATGCTAAAAATGCTATATATGGTTTTCACTGGAGTCTAGGTTAAATACAAGAAGTATTGGCACTTACAGTCATATGTAATGAAACAAATAGTTCTTAATAAAAGATACCTGAGATGACAACACAGTGTTACTGCTTCACTTACTCAAAATTTTGAAGACATGTTTTACAGACCGTTGTTGACAGCTGGCACTGGATAATTTTTCGGTGTAGGAACCTCCAAGTGCTGTGTTGTCAACTGCTGGCATTGGATAATTTTTCAGTATAGGAACCTCCAAGTGCTGCATTGTTGACTGCTGGCATTGGATAGTTTTTCTGCAGAGGAACCTCCAAGCACTGCTGGTGGAGACTTGAAGTGAAGTATGTCTTCAAACGTTTGAGTAAGTGAAGCAATAAGGGTGTAAGCAGTATGAGACATCGTCTCATCTGTCTTCTGTTAATGTGTTAGGCTTCACTGTGTTTAATTCCACAATTTCATGTGAAATTAGCTGTTCTTGTTCATCAGTGGAGGAATGTGTACTCAGAATTAGCACTGCTTATGTTGAATTTTGTTGTTATTGTTATTATTATTGTTATTATTATTTATAGGTGTGAATACTGCCAGAAAGGTTTTAGCTTGAGAAGCATGCTTCATGTGCACATTCTTGCTAAACACACTGCTGTAAAACCATTCATTTGTGAAGAGTGTGGAAAAGGTTTCGTTACTAGGGCTGGGCTTAATATTCATCTCAAGAAACATAAAACTGATGAGAAACTTGAATATCCATGTGCAGAATGTGGTAAGGTGTAAGTATACATTTCTGCTTGTCAAACATAATATTTTTGTTTAACTTAAGTTGAGTAATATTGTTTTGGAGTTCCAGGCATTTTAAATACTGGCCAAGGAAGACAATTTGATTTCAAGAAACTTTCAGAACTTTGTGATGTGAAACTTAAACATACAATTCCTTAACATCCACAGAGCAATGGAAAAGTTGAACCTGCACCACACAACGAAAACAGCTATCATTGCACACAGCTCCATAAAGTGGACAGATCCTTTTCCGACAGTTTTGTTAGGTCTACATACATTACTTCAGAAGGACTCAAACAGTTCAATAGCAGAGATGGTATATGGCAGACATATCAGGCATTCTGGTGAATTTTTTGATGAACGTAAAGCTGTAATGAAACCAGAAAGCTTTTTATTTTAACTTTAACAACACACACAACAACTTCCCAATCTGTGTTTGTGCACAAAGATCTAAGTAAATGCACATGTGCGTTTCTGAGAATTGACAGGATCAAGAAACCTCTGCAAGCACCATATGAAGGTCCTTTACAAGTCATCAAAAGAGCTGAGAAATACTTCATGCTCAAAATTAAGGAAAAACATGTAAACATCTCAATTGACCACTTGAAACCAGTATATTTCATTACTGCGTATGATGAAACTTCAAATATATCTTCTCTTCTAGTAAGATCATGAAGTGGCAGTAGTTTGACAAACTCATCTTTTACTGTAAAATCATCAAAAGCTACTGTAACAAATACATACAACTCGGCTTTGTCAGACATATCAGCACTTTCATCAAACTGGAGTGAAAAATATTCTAATAATTGCAAATACTGATCTAATTGAGGTTCAATATTATTAGAAATCTGTTAAACCCACCTAGCAACAGTTTGGTGAGACAGCTGAATTCCTTTGATGGAAGATGTAAGTGCAGATATATCTTTCTGAGAATCGAAGAGATTCAGCAGCATTTAACATAACTTATTTTACTACTGAGAGCATTTTCCCTTTGAGCTAGGATGTAACAAACTTTGTAAGAAGCTATTGTTGCAGTATTTACATTTTAGAGACAGTTTCCTTCATTCATGAAAACAAGAATATATTTAAGCTCAACAATGAATATAATTTGTACAATACAAGAACCTCAAAGACAATCCATCTCTAACAACACAGACTAACCAAGAGTTTAAATTTTGTTTTACATAAAGGTGTACATTTATATAATAAACTCCCTGAATCTATCTGAATCTCACAGGGTAAAAACAATTTGATCAAACCATGTATTCAGGTGTAATACTTCTAGTGAATAAACTATCTAATCTAATCTAATCTACACATTTGCTAAACTGGCCTCATAAACACACACTGTTATAATGCTTATTTAGATTTTAGGTGTTTAACTGTGTGTTTTCTTAGTTCAGAATTCGCAGGAAATTCACTGTTAAAAGTTCCATTCACTGTTAAAGCTATAATTTCTTTCCCTTTTAACCAATATAAGATGACTTATGTTTAAAACATAACTAATAGCAGAATAATTTAAAGAGTAATTAAAAAACCTTAAAACATGTTTTCACAAGCTCAAAAGTAATACTGAACGTTTGCCTGGAACTTGGAAATCAAACTTTTTCCATTCCTATTGCAAGACTGTTATTAATCATTCGCTCATTGTTTGCAACACAGCTTTGTTGGGATTAAAGATACTTTGAAGGTAAATTGGGTGTCCCAATGTCATTTTGGTGAAACTCTGTCATGGTAAGCAGTTTACCCACCGCAATAAAGTGAATTATAAGGAAGCTGACCGTATGCAGAATAAAACTGCTACTATAACAAATTTCCCAAGCTTGAGGATAATGCTTTTAAGATGAAAAGTAAAAATCAGATATTACAAATAAAGAGAGGTGTAAGCAAGGACACGCTTCATGGAAATACTGAAGAAACGTTTAACTGCTTACTCTAAACTTATACATTAATTCAAATGCAAAAAAGGTTGTCTTCAAATATTAATTAAAGCTTGATTTGTAAATTAACTGTGAGGCACCATAAAAGGCATTGTTGTAAGATAATGTATAGAACAATTAAACCTCAATGACAATCTTGAAAAAATAAAACTGGACATTATATGGTAATATATAAAATATTAATTAATATTTCTATTTGTATTGTGATGCAGCGGCTATAGTCCACGGTTATTGAGAGGTCGGCGCTGGGCAGTTGGAGAGATAAACAGAGTTAAGTAGACAAAGGAGAGCTCTCGCCCAGCATAATCACCAGAAGTGCTATCAACAGATAACTAGAATCCTTTGGAAGTTTCCCTTCCCCTGCCTCCAGAACATGTGACCAGAACATTCTAGAAGGTTCTGTGGAAATTTCCAATGCCTATATAAGCGAGTGCTCTTGCAAGTAAGTAAGATAGTGAGTGTGTTTCTGATGCGATAAAAGTGCTGTTCTCCAAGCGAGTTTGTGATGACTGTGGTAATATGTAGTGAGTGCTGTTACTGCAAGGAATTAGAGACATTGTGTTTGACTCCACAGCAGGCGAACTCTCTGGAAGAAGAGGCTACATCGCACATCATTATGACGCTGCATCGCAAAGAAAGTGAAGTGACAGTGAAAATTGGAACTAGATAGAATTATTAAGTAACAGCGAGAACTTAGTAAAGTGCAAGTTGAAAACTGGAGAAAATCACATTGGTGTAGAGAAAGGGATTTAAATGCCACAGTTGAGGAAATACTTAAAAAGTTATTAAGTAAACTGAAGATCATGAAATCCGGAATGGAGAAAATAAATTCCAGAATGAATAAGACGGAGACGAAAATAGAATCCGGAATGGAGAAAATGGAGACAAATGAAATTTGAAATGGTGGAGATGGGAATTGGAATTAAGACATTCAATTCCAGAGTGGAAAATGTGCAAACCAAAATGAAGAACAAAATGGAAAAAATGAAATTCAAATGTGGCTTTGACATCGACTTTGTAAAAGCAGAGATAAAAGGCAGCATTGCAAAAGAGTTAGAAGCAATTAAATCTGACATGAAAGGAAAAATAAATGTGGTAGAAAAGCACCAAACCAGCCCCAAAAAAACTAAAAAAAAAAGCAACAAAAAAAACAAACAAACAAAAAAAAAACTGTTAGACCAGCAGATGAAGGAAAACAAAACCATGATAGAGGTTGCAGTAAAAGAGCATTTGAACCAGCAGACAAAGGAAAATAAGATAATGATAGAGGCTGCAGTGAAAGAGCATCCAGATCAGCAAGAAAAACGATTAGAGCAACAGACAAAGGGAAATAAGAAAATTATGGATGCCATGAAGGAGCTGCACCAATGCCTCCTAGGAACAAGGCAGCAACGCTGAATAATGTTTGGCTACTGATATCACAATCAGGAGTCCTCTGATGTGTTTGCTAGTAATTAAAAGTTACATAGTTGTATGAAGATTTGGCGTAAGATTAGTTGTTTGTTAGCGAAGCACAAAATTGGTGACAAAGTGTAAAATGCCACACAAATACTGAATGTCCAAGTGTAAAGGAAATTATTCTTTGGGGCCAAAAGTAAGTGTGTTTAAGTTTCCATTAGATGAAAACATTAGATGAAGGAATTGGATAACCGAAAGCTATTCACCAGGATAGTTTCATTCCTACAGACCACACTGTGGTAAGTTTTTATAAAACAACTATATACCTCGATACAGAATTAACAATTCCTTTTGCTTTTATTAATATAGTGTGAAATTGCATTTGGTAATCTTATGTACAATGTTTAACATAACCTACACATGCATGCATATAGTAGGATGCTACATTGTTTCTCACTTTATTGAAACAAATTTTGCTTTTATAGGTTTGTGAAAAGTACTTTCAACCCCATGACAGAAAGAATTGTATCATTGCATGGCAGTAAGACTGGAAAACAACTTAAAGCTCCACTAGATCATCCACACCTAAAAGAAGGTTAGTTTCTTTTTTGTCAATCTGCAGGTCCTTTAATAAGTACCATTCAGGACAAAACACTGTTATTAAATAATACATGAGGAATCAGTACCTAGAAATAAACATGCATACCTATTTCTCATATCCATCACTATCATACATTCATACCATACATAAAGGAACATACCATATATATTTATAGGTAGGGCCCGGAAGTTAGGCAAAATGCGTTTTCTCTTTGGGTGGATATAATAAAGAGTTAAATATTTTTCCATACATTTAGGGACAGCAGGGCCATTTCTTTTTTGGGGCCCATTTTAAGGTTTAAAGCCTTTTTGTGTCTGTTTTGGATTGTTATGGCTTTTTTCTGTGATTTTTACAAACTTTAAAGATCACAAAGAATTTCAGTGTAGGAAAGTGAAAGCATGTTACACAAATAATGAAATGACACATTCACGTCTCAAAAATATTTATTGAGGATCTTCTTCCCCATAAATGCATTTATTTGTTTTCAAGCAGTCGAAAACTTACTTTCTCAAACGATTCAATTAAGCTGTTTAAATAGCAGAACCTATGAAAGGAATTCAGGGATGCTGGACATAGTGAATATCAGGAAAGAGATATGAAGGTCAGGTCCCATAAGCTATTGTTGCTCATATGCCTCTTCTTGTGAGACTGACGATACACAATTTTTTCTCTCTTTTGTTTTCCTTTCCTTTTTATTCCCCCTGATTTCAAAGAGATAAGGTATCTGATTCAGATAAAAGAAGAAAATTAGTTCTCTTAACAGGTAAAATAATTATACAAATAACCTGCTAGTCTGCTGTTGAAGTTGTTAAAGGCAACTCAAGTGTTCATGCTGATTTATTCATCATGCCTGAAATCAAGTTAATCGTTGAGTAGTAAATTACACGGCTTTGTTTGCAAATTCAGTTCAGACGCATATTCTACTGATGGAACGATACCCTTTTGCAAAATCTGTGAAAAATCTATTAATCATGAAAAAAAGTACTTTATAACTTAACATTTTGCAACTGCAAAACAAAAGTGTTGGGTTTTTAAAATGACCAGTCCTAAGACCCCTTTAATATCAATAGCAGTTGCAACATCCAGCAGACAATTTCAATTTTCCATGGATCTATACAAAGCTTTCTTTGTCTTGGGAATTCAGTTCTGGAAACTGGAAAACCAATCCCTCAGGACGTTTCTGCAGGAGTATACTAAAGAAAAGATTCCATCAGAATCCACACTAAGAAAACTTACTTGAATGTCTGCTTTGAAGAGGCCCTGCAGAAGACTCAAACGGAGTTGCAGAAAAGAAAATCTGGATCTCAATTGATGAAACAACCAATACAAAAGGACATTACATGGCCAATGTCATCATCAGAACTATGGAAGCAATGTAAAGTGACCCCAGTATTTCTTTTGACAATGGAAGAGATGGAGAGAGCAAATAGTCCCACAGTGGCACAGTTGTTTACAAATTCCTTAATGCTGCTCTGGTCATAGGGAATACGACATGATGATGTCCTGCTTTTTGTCATAAATGGGGCATCTTACATGAAAAAGGTGGCTAAAGCCTTGAAAGTTCTCTTCCAGAAAATGCTCTATTTCACATGTCTAGTCCATGGGTTGCACAGAATTGCCGAAGAAGTAAGAAGTTTGTATCCTCTTGTGGATAAGTCAGTTTTGAACATAAAGTCTTCCTAAAATCACCCTCCCAAATGTGAGTTTTTAAGGACTTGGCGCCAGAGTTTGCTTTACCTTTACAGCCAGTTCCCACAAGATGGGGAACCTGGTTCTCTGCAGCTATATATTACAGCAACAATTTGAGCAAGTATGTGAGGTATTTGATACTCTATCAGAAGATGAAGCTGCTTCAGTTCATAATGTAAAGAAGCTGTTGTACAATGAAGAACTCAGCAACAATCTGGCATTTATAGCAGTACATTATAAGCAATTTTGAAATTGGAAAAAAAAAGGTGATATACTAGTGTCATCCATGGTGATCTTTGAAGATGCAATATATCAACCGCTGCAAGTACCAGTAGAGAAAGGAAAAAGTGTTAATGAAAAGTGTAAACGTGTTACGAGTGCCAATGTGGGCCTAGAAAAACTTAAGAACATTTGTGATGTTCTGAAACTTGAAGGTTCTGTTGTTACAGATATGAGTCCTTCTGAAATAGCTTTTTTCAATATGCACCAGTCACTTCAGTGGAAGTAGAATGCTATTTTTCTATGATGAAAAACGTTCTCTCTGACAGGCACCTGACTATGACAGTTGACACCTTGAAAAAACATCTTGTAGCTTGTAATCAAGAAAAGTATGAGTAAGTATTTTATATGATAAATTATTAACTATCTTAGATAGCTATTTTCATTAATAAAGAGTGTGATTATTCTGTGTTTTCACTTTTAATAAATGCCTATTTAATTGCATTACTGCATATTTTCAGTGTTTCAAGTGCCTTTTTGCCTGCTATTTTAATAAAAATAAATGCCTGAACTTCTGGACTCAGTTTATAAGTAATGCCATTAACTAGAGCATATTTAAGTAGCCGGTAAGAAGTAAGTTATCCTTTCCCATTAAGGGGCATGATGAAATAGACCTGCTGCAGGAATACAATTTATTTATTTATTTATTTATTTGAATACAGGTCCCAAGGAGTCCGTAGGCTCATATCAGGAACAATCACTTTATAATTATATGACAGTGATAAGGAACTATACAATATTTAAGGAAGGAACATATAAATAAAATACATAACAAGAACTAAGAGACTAGAGATAAAGACAATTCAAAGAACACATTCCAAAATTACCATTTAACAGGATAGGACAAACATATTGCAGACTAGAATCTAGAGTTTTTACAATAGCATTTTACGTACAATATTCTGTAAGTAGGTACTTTTTTGTCTTATTCTTAAAAAGGGTGAAATTTGTGATTTCTTCAATATTCGTTGGAAGATCATTATAAGCAACGGTCATTAAGTGAGTTATACCCATTAATCCATATTTAGTTGTTTCAACATGTGTCATCACAATATTATTCACACATGTAGTATAATGCTGGTATATGCTATTTGGCTTCATCATTTGTGTATTTGTATGAAATTGCCCATTGAGGACCTCAAAAGCAAATGAGATAATGGATAGTTTGAGACTCATTGAATAATTCCTGTATACCAGTATACTAGCTTAGTAGGAGTATAAAATTCCAGATTATAAATTACTTTTATCATGCGGTTTTGTAAAACTTTGAGTTGGTGTAGCTGAGCTTTTGTACATGATTGCCAGACTACATCCATATAAGTAAAGTGGGAATGGATAAGTGCATAGTAGACATTTTATAAAATAGCCCTGGGTAACCCAATATTTCTCAATCCTACAATCACGCCAATTATCGAGGTAATCTTGGCTTTAATTTTATCATGATAATTCCAGTTATGTAAGACCAAGAAAGGTAAAACATTGAACCTTCTGTATAATCTCATTCTGAAGCACTAGGTGTGTGGATGTTGGCAAATTGAATATGAGGATTTATTAAAGAACATGTATTTAGTTTTATTAGTGTTAAGAATTAATTTGCTAGCAGATATCCATTGGTTTAGTAAATTTAGATCTGTTTGCATATCATTAATAAGTGATGCTTCATTTTTTCCAATATAAAAAAGTGACATATCATCAGCGAATAGTGTAAGTTTTCCTTTCAAGTACAAACACATAATTTGTCGGAATAATCTGCAATGGATTATTGAGCTTTACATCTACCACCCTAAGTTAAAGAACACCACACAGTTTGGTTTAACTGTTATTGTCAATGGAAGAAGATGAAAAGATAAAGGTTTAATATGCACAACCATAACATGTACACTGGATCCTCAGTGCAGAAAATAAAACAACAAATTACATTAATATTGATTCATATACACATAACCTAAACATAACAACCACAAGATCCACTACTGCATCATTGTGTCTGCTATAGTGTACTCTCTGTGCTTGCCTCCCATGCATAATAAAGTTAAGTAATAACTTGCAGTTAAGCATATACAATATTTTCAGATGAAAGTGCACAGTGATAATTAAAGTAGATTTCTTAGATGGAAGAAAACTGAAATGGTAGAAGCTGTATTTGTATAACTGTAGTATTATAAATACAGTACTGTTATAATTACAGTAACACCAATCACTTGATGTTACAGCCAGACCAAAACAAATGGTTTCATCTCACAACTGCACAGAGAGAGCCAAACTATGGAGCCAGTTGACCCTTAAAGCAAAGGAAGGTATTGCACAAACAAACCATTACTTTTTCCAGGCTCCTCTTTGCATTACCCTACTGCCACACCTACAGTATGGAAACTATTTCATTTAACCCAACAATGTGACATGCAGATTTCATTGGAAACACACTATTTGAGGTGTCGTGTTTAAATAAAGGTCCAGTGAACAGTTAATTCCTTTTTTACAGACCAATGAATGAGATGAGTATCAGTAATGAGTAATTAAATGAGCCAAGGGTTCAGAGAGCTTGGAGCTATTCAGTGTTTGTCTGTTTAGGATAAGAGAAAATTCAGAAGAAAAAATCTTGTGTTACATTCACATGACCTTCTCTACCCTCTATCCTTTATTAATGGGTATAAAAATTATTCTTACATAAGCTTATTTTTCTATCTACTTCATTTTAATCCAAATAAACTTTTGCAGAGAAAGCTACATTACCCATCGTTATAGATTCAAAGGGAATATTGATAGCTAGATGTTTAAGAACTGGACACTATATGCTGGCCTTAAAATTCCTTACTTTTTCCATAGTATCATGAGAAAAACTGAATATTGACACGACTTATGACAATTGAACAATTCAAACTATTAATAACGGGTATCTTGGAAATGGCTTATGCCACATAAAAAGTTATTGGAAATAAACTGTGTATTTTAAAGAGATCTATATTTTTTGTGTGGGCACCGGGGTAGCACAGTGGTTTTGTTTCCGGCTCTCATACTTTCCAGGGTTCGATTCCTGGCTCCAGAGTGGCGATTTTTAAGTCAGCCCTATTCACACCTTTACCTCTGACTTGCTAATATGAAGTATCCCCAAACATGGTTTGGAATCCACAGTAAAAGCTGTGAGTCCTTGCATTCCACCGCCATCCTCATCAGCCTGCCATCAGAGGCAGTGGATTCTGCCCACTGGTTGCCTTGAAGTAGTTATGTTGATGTGAGAAGCCCCACGTATATGCATCACTTTGTAGTAGTAGTTAGCCCCACGTTTTGCGCCATTTTGAAGTAATTTATGTTCTTCAAACTTATGAAGTTGTCCTACACTTGGAGATGCACTTTGAAGAAGGTTATTTTAGTGTGTTTGCCCCATGAATGAAAGTTACTTTGGAGTTGGTTTTAGATGTTTGGGATGCCACGCTTTGTATTAGTAGAGATGATGATGTTTGTGTTACGTAATGTTACACAATGTTGCATAATGTAATTTTTACGCAGAAACTTGAAGAATTTGTATGTAATTTGTTGCTTTGTGCATAGGTTTCAATTAATTATGCTTATGTAATATTATTTAAATCCCCCTCGGCTGCTTCAGTCAAACTATAGAGACATAAGGTCTTGTTCAGGTCATGGTATGACAAAAAATTAAAGGCGTCACAGAATTACTTTTAAATTTCACTTATTTTTTTTCTTTATACTTGCACATATAAAACACTGCACTTTATATAAGAAAACTGTGATAAACTTTACACATTCTTAATGTATTTACTATAAAATCTTGCTCATGACTTTTCCATCTGCACTCTCATCACATCATGTCCGCGACTGACTAATTCTAACAGTAAAAACCTTAAATCTTCGGTATTGCCAGTCTCTTATTGGCTAATTCTAGTCCAATAGAATTTAAGCATTCAAACTAAAACTTTTCATTAGGCTAATTCAAAACCGTAAGCGAAATTACGTCATTACCGATCTTTTCGTGACCAGTACTTTTCAAAATTCCAGACACATTATTGTCACAAGAGTACATTATTACCTTATTGTTAACAACCTAAAACATATTATTCTCACAGTTTTAGCACTATTAGAGTATATAAACATTTACATAACATTAATAAAATATGTTTTACAATAAAAATAAGTATCTGCAATGATTTTACATACCTTTAAATAATAATTATATACATATTGTTTTCAAGGTGGGCTGTTATTGAATTTAATTATAATAAAATAAAATTAAATTTATTCAGGCATTAAAATACTGCCTCAAACTCCACCTCAAAAATATATCCAGTAATTGCTTTGTGGAATGAGGTAACCCCAGAAGGTCATAGGCCATATGAGGAGTGTTAGAAACAATGACCTTTTTGTGTAGTGCGTTTTCATCTATTGCTTTATGTTTACCAGTTATACAAGATTATATAAAATTCCTTCCAAATGAAGAGAACTTCACAGGCTATCCCCAGAAAATTCAAGATATACACTCGACTTGTCATATACGTACCTTTAATATATGCTATTTTAATCAAAATTGTTAAGAGCTATTTTTAGAAAATAAAAAATTTTGAAAAATATTCCATATAAAGGGTAGTTGGGGGTAGGAGGATTTTCTTGAAAATCTTCATGTCACATCCTTGAAGGTACTGAACTTAAGTATCAAGTTTGTTATTTATCCAATTACTGTTGAATTATGCTGTTCACAGGTGCATGCGTGTGCACGTGCACACACACGCACGCATGCACACAGACACACACACACGACCTTTTCTAAAAATAAAATGTGTTACATTCACATGACTTTCTCTAACCTATATTGTTTATTGGTCGGTATTATTCTTACAAAAGAATGTTCTATTTTTCTATCTACTTCTTTTAATTGAGATATACCTTTGCAGAAGTAGCTAAATTACACATTTCCTATAGATGCAAAGGGAACAGCGATAGTCAATGTTTAAGAGCAGAGGCTATATGCTGGCCTTAAAATTTCATACTCTTTCCATGGCATCGCGAGAAACAAGTGAATGTTGACAGGACGTTAAAAGAATGACAAAGTACTGAACAATCCGAAACATTAAACGGATATCTTGTAAGTAAGTAATTTTATTATTAACCCAATTAATTGTACAAATTTACAACAACAATTTTGCAAATTTATTCTTAACCCAGTTTCTAAAAATAACAATAAAATAAAATATAAAGAAAACTAACCTCTAAACTACTGGTAGCCAGCATTTCTCCTAATCTAAAAGTACAATTATAAATGTATTTAATCTCCAATACTAACTCTAACTCTACCTTGAGTTGCTTTCCTTGGACCCCAACAAACTCAAACCTTGGGATATCTTGTAAATGGTTTATGCCTTAAAAGTTCTTTGAAATAAATGTGTGTTTTAAAGAGTTCTACATTTTTTGTGTAATACGTTTTCGTATGTCACTCAACATTTACCAGTTATGCAAGATTATATAAAATTCTTTTTGAATGAAGAGGACTTCACAAGCTATTCCCAAAAAACTCAAAATATACATTTTGTTTGTAATGTAAATACCTTTAATACATGGTACTTCAATCAAAATCATTAGATTTTTTCAGAAAATAAAATCTTCCATGTAAAAAGTAGTTTGGAGTGGGGAATTCACTTGAAAATCTTTGTGTTGCATCTTTGGAAGATGCTGAAATTAAATACCAAGTTTGGTTTTATTTTAAGGTGAGTCAAAATTGTTACACTAGTGTAACAATTTCGACTTACCTTGAAATAAATTCAATACACATCACTGTTTCTAGCTTCTTTTCAAATATCAAACCAAGTTTGGTGTTTATTCGACTTTCCATTTTAGTGATGCTGTTCACAGATACACAGACAGACAGACAGACACACACAAGGATATTTTTCTAAAAATGCTTCTTTTTTTAATTTAGAAGGCCTCAAAACATGCATTTCTGGTGAAATCTTGATATTGAATTTTTGGGTGGAATGCAGTACCTTCTCTACCTACTCTGTACATGGTAGAGAAAGTTAAAAGGCATTTTTATTCAGGGGGCCTCAAAACATGTATTTCCGGTAAAATCTCCATATTGAATTTTTGGGTGGAATGCAATAAGTACCTTCTCTGCCTACTATGTATGTGGTAGAGAAAGTAAAAAACTTATTTGGGTAACTCACCCTGGCTCAGATCCAAACTAGAAAACTTCAGATTAGGAGACAAGACCCTCTCTGCCTACAGTCAAGCGAAGATGATCAGCTCTCTCCACTGGCAGTCATAATGAAGCCTTCAGTGCTGGTCTGTCTGTAATGCCAAGTCAATGATCAAACACACACTAATTAACTTACAGTACTTAGCTTCATTGTGCCTGCTATAGTGTATTGGCCTGTTCTATCTCCTCTGCATAATAAAGTTAAGTAATAACTTCAAGTTAATTGCATAGAATATTTTCAAATGGAAGTGCACAATCATAAATTAAAGTAGATGCCTTAGATGGAAGCGATTAAAATGCTAAAAGTTTTATATGCATATCCATAGCATTATAAATACAGTACTGTTATAATTATAGTAACACTGATCACACAACCTAACCTACTGTACTACCTTCCTGTGCTTGCTATAGCCTGTTGGCCTATGATTGCCACCCACACATTGTAAGGTTAAATAATATTTTGCGGATGAAAGTGTACATTACATTTGATGCTTGCTCTAGAGTTAATGAAAGCTATTTAAATGTATGTATATTGAAGAACTGACAATCAATGCTATGCATTGGAAATCAAATATGTATAACAAAATGAATTGATGAACATGCTGTAAAAGCCTAGTGAAAGTTTAAAACAAAGCTCAAGTACTCCAATTTATTGTAGCCAATTTGTATATGTATATACATGTTATGTTAGTCTTATATTTGCAGAGAAGTATATTACAAAATTATCCCTGCTTTGTTTCTTATTGTATATAATGTCTTATTCTTTTAAATGTTCTATATTTATATCTAAAGTTTATATACATGTGCAACTAAATTGTACATTTCCTTGACACGTTCAATGTTCACAGGCCCTTATGGCTACTAGTGAATTTGCAGAGCACAATCCAGTACAATGCAAATATGAACCAAAGCAGTGACATATTATCTCTGTGTTTAACAAACAATATAAGAAATGAATGGATACATATTAAGTATATCAGTTCATTTTGTAAGAATTTCAATGGAATAAAAAGAATACAAAAGTAGCAAGCAGGGTCAATATTTGACCATTATATTGTTGATATGGATATAAATGTTTGAAATATATAATTGCTTATTCCTAAATTAATTCTGTCCACCTGAGCAATATGGTTTGCTTCGAACCATTTGGAAGGGAAGTAAAGCCATGGGCCACATATTGTACATTTAAGGCACTAAAAACCCCTCAAGCATTAAAAAAAAACAAGAAAGAAAGAAAAAAGCCTCTGAGCAAAAGTTTACTGGCCTTTCACGTCCTAAGTCAATTGGAATGTTGATGACCAAGAGATGTTAAACAATATCAATCAATTGTAGAAACAAACAGTTCAGAGACTTTATCATGTGCATTGTTAAACTTTCTCATATTTCCTTAATTATTTGCACTTAATATACACTGCTATGAGCTGCAAACATGATTCTTGTTAAAATAATCAAGATTCTGTTAGTGTTGTTATTATTATTATTATTATCATCATCATCATCATCATGCGGCGGTCACTGCCAACTATTACCTGCTTCTCTGCGACGCACGTACCTGGTAGATTTCAAAGTCGAGATTTTTCCTCGGAACTCCGCCCGGAACTGGCAGCCTTCTTCCTTCTCCTTCGGCTGCTCGGTTCTTTCACGTGGGTGCTTTTTAAACTGCATGAGAATCTAAACCACCTCAGGGTGTAGAGATTAAAATACGGCAATAGGCGATATCTTGCGGAACTTACTTTATTCACTCTACGTTCTTTTGCGTGCAACAATATTTCCTGAGTTGAGTCGACCCGGGCATGTTCAGAAATTCACTCGCCACATTTAGGACGTTTTCCGTGCGTCTACCATAAACATTTTTGTTGGTAATTTTACGCCGCAAGAAATCAATCGCTTCTTCCGTGCTCTGTGTTGTACGTCTCTCTACGCACTCCGTTGATCACACGAAGTCCTTTTCGCCACTCTGTTTATCGTTTTATGCTCCATCTTCGTACACAATTACGTTTTCCCCTCACATGCGTATCACTCACGAAGATCAAATCCAAGATGACTGATGATGGATGCGAAATGTCGTTGGGGTTCTCTGAACACCCATATTTATAGCCTTTTAAACTATCGCCAACGTCTGAAATTTAACTTCTGATTGGCTATTTTCATCGCCGTTAAATCTGAAAATTCCCGGGTATTTATAAAATGTCAACTCCCCATTGGCTAAATTTTTTCCTATCACGTGTCAACGTGGGAAAATGCCCAGATTTCTCTTCGCCTTCGCTCGATCTGGCTCGATACGTAACTGAAAACACACAATAGACATCCTAATGGTACATTAAACAAAGATGGTTTCATCCCTTTGCTTGCATGGAAAGAAGATTTTCTGGTGTAACTTTAGCTAAGGAACCTGCCCGGGCCCATGATACAATAATGTTACAAGATAACAGTCAAATATATACACAAGGCTTGCAAAATGAAAATATTTCAGAAATTGCATGTGCAAAAAGATTTACTGTGTTAAAACATGACACCTAAATATTGAATAAAAAATGTGATCTAATATTAAATTATATATTTGCGTGCCGGAAAAAAGTTCCCTCCTCAAACTGCGCCAAACAATAAAGTTAAAAATTTTAGACTGCACGGTGAAATTTTCGCTGTATTGATTTAATTCCTTCAAAATTATGTTCACCATTATTTTCACCAAGTCATTTGCCACATGGCACCACACCATTCACTAATTGCTTTAAATACTACTGTTTCATTTCCAGGACAGGTACCTTTTTGCCCCCCTTTCCTTAAAATGCTTTACTTATAACAGTACAGGGAATTCATTTCAAATTGTAAACACAACGGTTCACTGCCCTCTGAGTTCTCCTTAGCCCTCATACACGAACATCCTCACCAACGGTTACGTTTTTCCCAGTCATTTCATTTCCACTTCCCTCTCCTTTTATTAACTGCTAAGCTTTGGCCTCATTTACATTCCGGTCACTCTTTACATAAGTCTTTCGTATCATCCTTTTATTTGCTTGCTTGCCTTTAGGTTCATTACAATTCTAGTTCTTTGCACTATAAAATTCTTTCATACTCATACAAAATGTCATTACTTTCTCGTTTACTTTACACCTGGTCTCTTAGCACCTTACCAACCTTTACTTCGATTAGATATCTCCTTATCCATCTAAACTCCCATATTCTCAATTACTCAATTAATCAAAAAGAAAAAAAAATTCTCCCCTCCCCTTTGTTATCACTGTGTTGAACGTCCCACGCCCTTGGCGACTGGAACATAATTTACAATATCTCGTCTACTCACACATATTGACGCAGTAATTTGTATCACAAATTATGTAAATGTCAAGAGTAATTGTAGTGTGAATATGCATTATTGTGTGACATTGATTTGAGATGTTTGTTGATTGTAAGCATTGTCGAGAAGTGGGTTTATACGGCCTTACTGAAACTCACAATAATAGCGTGCAATAATGTAGCGAGGGAGTGAGCTGTTTATCATTATTAGAGACGAGCAAATGACGTAATATTGGCGCGTTTTTCTTAGGAATTTGCGGGAACATTTTTTTCTAGAGCATATGTGTTCATAAATTTCATTGGATATAAATATAGACGCTAATGTTGGCGCGTTTTATTAACCAATAGCAGCTCAGTTATAATCTTTAGGCATATCGGGGTGTGGGAGTATAAAAAGAGCTAAGTCAGAGGTAGATCCCTCCCAGTCCATCGGAAACATTTGTGCATTACACGTCGCTGAGTTCAACGAAAGCAGTCATGGTGAATACCGAGCATAGTTTATCGATTTGCAGGTTACGCGTAGCAAAGTTATAAAAAAATCTCTCGTGTTGTAAGTTAATTACACAAAAAGTTTAAGTACGTGAATTAATAATGGGCAGTAAAGAAGTTATTATGACAGTTTCAGTTTGGCGAGTGTCAAGATTAATATGTGAAAGTAAATAATGTGTTCGACAATAAAAGTGTAAAACAAATTCTTTTATCAGTGTTATCTTTCGATAAAAACTCCTTTCCGTTTACACACCTTGATTAAGAGATTTGCTTGACCGAGAGATCATAGCTAGCCGGAGGACAGTGAACCAAAAAAAATTAAACACAATAACAGGCGCTCAGTAAAAGATAACACGAAGTGACCGCGACAAATTATCTTTTATACGTGCGGCAAATAAACAGTAGCATTCTTTCAAACAAACACTAATACTACCACAAATTGGCTACCACAACGTGGAGCTTTCAAACTTAACAAAGAATACCGTCGCATAATTGGCTCCCAAACGTGGGGCTCAATAAATAAATAAACATAAAACCGTCGCAATATGGACGCAGTAATTGCTTATGGTATTTTACCGCTTTATGCATCTGAAAGCAAAAATATGTCCGTCCCATATCTCTGTACAATTTTATATGGACCCTTGAATAGCATGGCCATACGATGATTAAATTTGCTAATTGCGTTAGATAACTGTTTGTTCCGTACTAAGACAAGGTCATTTATCTGAATTTCCCATTTCTTCCTCTTATGTTTGGCCTTCCTTCGGTCTGTGTTTTCTCGCATTCTTTCGGTTGCTAATTTTAACATCTCGGTTCCGGACAAACCTTCGCGCCTCCTACTTCTATTATTTGAGGGATGCTACTGTCATTAGTGTTGACATGTCCTCCCTCCATAAGTTTTACTGGTTTAAATCCAGTCCTTTGGTTCACGACGTTTAACAATTTCCTTATTTTGGGGCACATCTCGTCCCAACCAGTGTGGCGCTTATTACACAAAATCGTTAGGTAGATCGTCAAATCCCTCATTGTTCTTTCAGTTGGATTAATATTGGGTCGATAACTTGAACAATGGTACGTTTAATGTTATTTTCATTCATAGCATTTGTGAGCATTTTCCCTGTAAACATAGATGCATTATTATCAGACAACAGCGCATCCTTTTTTCCACTTGCTGTATATTGTGCTTTATTTAGGCATACGGCGCAATTGAAACATTTTCACGAACTTCAAAAACACATCGGTAAGAAAAAATGACGTACCGGTTCCCGAGTAAGCCCTGAGGAAGCTCTCTGTGACAGTCGACCGTAACCAATGATTGGGGCCTATCCCTTAGAATAGCATTAGTCTCAAATTCATAACTAACCTGGAGCGGCTTTGATCTCTGACATATATTGCAGGTTGTAACCAATCTCCTGACCTTTTGTTTAAGTTTCGGAATGTATAGATTTTTTTCCAAAATGGTGAAAGTGGTGTATTGTGTTCCGGAATGACGCAACGCCTGGTGGAACGTTAAAATAATCTCCCTTTCCAGGCTCTTAGGTAAATGTGTTTTCCACTTTTGATTTACCGCCCCGTGCTTCTTATACAACATGCCAATCTCCTTACCTAGGCCGCCTTGTATACTCCCATTTATGTTAGGCGAATTTTCTAATAGTTTCGCCAGGTTTTTTTCCTTTTTTTCGCTTTTGCAATTTGCCTGTATTCTTAAGCTTTCCTTTCAATTCCCTATCCGTGGGTATTTCAGTTTTCAGAACCGTAACCTCCCTGGTGGTCCTCCTATACAATCTGAAATTTGTGCATTGTAGGTTAGCCTGGATTACAAGTCACTAAGCGTGTTTGATTTTCCAGTAATGTGAATTATTCGTACATCATACTTCATTATTTCATGCGCGTATCTACACATCTTTGCACTCGTATACACTGTTTTTCAAAACATGACGGCCTTGCCCCATACCCTTGGCTAGAGCCTTCCCCCCTGCCACTGGCCAATAATCACTAGCACACAAAAGACGACCCTCATTAGGAGAGTGAGAAGCAACGTTGCCAAATTTTGTATGTTTTCTGTATTTCCTTCCACTTCGTCAGCAGTCAGTCTAGTTTCGTGTTTGGTGATGTAAGTTTGCAAACCGGTGGATTAGTGCACAACATGTTCATTTTCCGACCCTGGATATCATCTGAACCTAAATCTGATGATGTGAATCAACATCAGCAACCTTCTTCACTAAAGACTCCCGTGAAAAATAAAAATAGCTCCGTCATTAGAAGAGGTGCTAGGTTACGTAAACAAACATTTTCATGTGTGCCACCCGAGGATCGCACTCCACAGTTTACTAGATTTAATTGAGTTTTATTTATGGACTCTCTTTAACTACTATGGTCATTAGCGTCCCATTCTATATTGGGCGTGAAAGACCGGAAATTTTGCTCAGAGACCTCTATCAGGCTTGAGGTTCTTTCACGTGTCGTAAATCTACGACACGGGACCACCGGCTTTACTTCCTTCTGAAGGAAGCCGTGCTAAGGATTTTTACGCCCTAAATCCATCGCCCTCCGCCGGGTTTGAACACGCGACCTCGGGAACTAGAGGCTAGCATGGTACCCCTAGGTCACGGAGGACGACACTCCACATTTTAAGAACAACTAAAGACTTGGCAACCGTGAGATTTGCTTTAAACCGCAAACCTTGTAAAACCAACCTCAAAGCTCTGCCGACTTGGGCAGGTGTGGGAGGCGAGGCAGTCATGTTTTGAAGAATACTGTACTTACATTTTTGGAGAAAAGACAAACTGAGGTGGTCTGAGAATATGTTTGCCTTTCTTTGGTAAATATAAGCCCAGAACCTCTGGATCGCGAAGTACATCTCACAGATTTCAATCTCAGTGTCTGAAGCGTTTTTCTACATTGCTTAATCCGCGCGACGCAGTACTGATAGCATGAAATTGGTCTGGAGATGATCTTTAGCCTAATATTGCCCCAAATATTGGCAGAAACTGCCCACGTAGATTTCAAACGGAACACCGTCTCTTAGTCTTTCATTTGGAAGCAATTCCTTCGCTTTTTCGAACACCTGTTACCGTTCACCCCAATGCATTTAACTCCCCCTTTTCAGCAATTCCTTATTGGCTTCATTGTACTTGCATACCTGGGGATGAATTTTGGTTGGAAGTTCAATTAGCCTGAAACTTTCGTATTTGTTTGATCGTCCTGGACGGCGGGATATTCATCACAGCCTCTGCTCGCTTCTTATCAGGCTGTAGCCCTTCGTTTATTACTTAACCTAAGAACTCCACCTCGACGCCAAATCGGATTTCTCGAGGTTCACTGTCATTCCGTTTCCCGTAAGTCTCGTTAAAACGTGATTTACGTGTTCCATATGTTCTCGAAACTATTATCAATGATGAGAAAGTTATCGACGTAATGAAGTAAAAACGTTCTCGTGGCATCTCTAGGATTTTATTGATTGCTCTAAGCAACCCATTTCCCGACGTATGCATACCAAATACGCAACGAGAACATTCATACTGAATCCCCTCAAAAACGAACGACGTGTATTTGCTCACCTCTTTCTATTCAATCTGTTAGCACGACGCGGTTAAATCTATAGAAGGCGTGTATCGGCCTCTAGACAGCTTAGCTATTAATTGTTCTATAGATTCACTTCTGAAAGGTGCATTTATTGATAATGCTCCCATCCAGGGTGTACGCAGATCCCCCCCCCCCTTTTGGTCACCCAAAGGACGGGATTCACGAAATCCGAATGAGAAATCCCAATTATTCCTTGTTCTAGCATTTGCATGATGACTTCACGTGCCTTAGCTTGTAAGGCCAACGGCAACTCTCTATACCTGTGGTTATAAGGTTTTACATCCTTCACGACAAAACTATGTTGTTACGCAGTACATTTTCCCGGTAAATTACTGAAAGTATCGGCATTCATGAGTAATACTTCCTTTAAGTAGCACCTATGTTCTCTGTTAGCGAATAAGCATTTTCTGTCTTTTTCGTTATATTTCAACGGACCGGTTCTTATTCCTGTACCCGTCGGAATGTGGGTGAAATATTCTCTCTCTCTCTCTCTCTCTCTCTCTCTCTCTCTCTCTCTCTCAATGTCATACCTGTCAGCTGCGTTTACTTCATTTATATCAGCTGTAGCGATGTTAAAGATCCGCAATTCTTGTCCAACGTCAGAGCATTATTCAAACAACCCTTATTTTATAGCCAACTTTCCCGGTGTTTTAAATATTTTGTTCTTCCTAACAGAATGGTACGAAGACTTTCTTTTCGTCTTTATTTATTGTGACATTTTTGTCTGCGAAATTTATTATATCCTTCAAGTTATATAGCATATCACAACCGATTATGGCACCACAAATAAAATTGTTGATAACCAAGAAAATGTACTCAAATATTTCTGCCCCAATCTCCAATCGCAACATAGTTTGAAATCTAATTCTCTGCACTGTTTTACCGACAGCTACCTTACATACTAAGTTAGAAGTAGGCAACGTCATCAACTTAACATTTTTGCTTAATAAGTCCTGAAAAAATTAATACTGCAGACGCTCATATTGCCGCCGGAATCCACTGTAAACTTTACTAATTTACCTTTGATTTTGACTTCTATTGTAGGGGATTATCACATTCTCATTAGAATAATCCTTAAGCATTACCAATTGTACACCGTTATCTCCAAAGCTCAATTCGGAACGTAACCCTGTGCAATATACTACTCGAGAATCTTGTACAATCTTTTCCAGGTGCACTGAAAGATTGCCCGTTAGTTTCCCTGGTCTCCTCACCTGGCGAGATCTCCCCTTCCGCGAAAATACCGGTTATTCCCACGTGGATTATTTCCGATACAATTAGGCTGGTTTTCCTCCCGGCGGTGATATTCATTGCATGAGTCGTTATTACCTCCACGAGTCCTTGGTTATGTCTCTTTTGGTGTCACCTGTAATTATATGGTCGGGTGTAAGAGTTTCGCTCAGCTCTTATCAAGTTAATTTGATGTTCGCACCTGTTGTCTCTCTGCCTCCCTTCGAGCCTCGGCGGGTCGTCATGCCCGTACCCAAAAAGAAAATGTCGGGGGGGGGGAGGGTTTGCATAACTAGATCTAAACTTAACACTACTCTGTAATAGACGTTGTGTGTACAAGAAAATGCTTGGAGACATTAAATAGACAGGAAAAACTCACCAGAACTAATATAATACACCTTACAGCACAAAACGCCGACACTGTTTCGAAAACTCATCCAGCACATCTTCAGGGTTTATCTTTATATTGCGATGGACAGACATCAGTGCAAGACCATTGAGCCGATTTTCACCAGTGGAATTTCGAAGGTATGTCTTCAGCCGCCTGAGTGATGAAAATGTTCTCTCTGGTGTTGATCTTGAAACCGGTAATGAGGCAATGAGTAAGATCTGAGGCAATTTACCGATGTTGGGAAACAATGAAGAGTTACACTGCATAAACCTTCTATTGCAGACTGTGGTTGTGAGGTTTGTTTCTCCCATTTTGATTTCCACACTACAAATTCAGCTTGGACAGTACTAGGTTCAGGTAGACAGTTTCTGTAAAATGTTACACATTCCTTCAGATCTTCGCTGGTGGTTTTAACACATTTACTTGGAATGACGTTTTTTAAAGAACATATTAAAGTCTTGTGGCGTTTAAATCTGTCACTAAGTTGTGTTTGAACATGATCTAGAAATGGAAGAAATGTATTCAATTTATAATACTCCTCACAGGTCACTGATGAAATATTGTCTCGATGAGAGTTTGCCTGCTTACGGTCCTTGGAAAGTCCATATGCCCACCATTTTCAGAAACCATGGATATGGCAGAGGTGAAAACTTCTTTGAATTCTTTTTTTCTAATTGTATTTAAAGTGTCAATCAGATGGTCAACATGATCGCAAGCTTCTGCTAAATCTGCAGTAACAGCCTGGAGTTGTCTGCACAAAGTCACAGTGAAACAAAATACCTTCTCTAAAATCAAAAGGGGAACAACAAATTTAGCTCCTTTAATGGCACTTAGTAGCTGACATGCCTTTTGAGCAGCCTCTTTGTTTACAGATGACTCTAGCAACTCTAATGCATTCACTAAAGCTGGATATAGCTCTTTAATCTTATAACACTTTCATGGGACCCATCTTGTTTCACAAAGCTCTAACAGAGTACCATGTTAGCACTCTTGCATATTCTCTTTTATTGCATTCTTTAGAAAAAAATCATTCCTTTGAGCAGATGAGTGGAAAAAATGTGCAACAGTCTGAATAGTTCCTAAACAATTGCGTATCAATGGTAGGGAACACGAATTTACTAGCACAAGGTTCAGTGAATGAGCGCTACAATGTACATAAAGCACCATAGGGTATTCTTTCCTAATGTATTCATTTACACCATGCAGGTAACCACTCATAGCAGATGCTCCATCATATCCTTGCCCAACTTTAACATTGCAGTTGATGTTATTCCTCTTTAAGGTAGCAGAAGTGAGTTTTGCCAAACCACTACCTGTGAGATCAGTTGTTGGAACAAATTCAAGGAAATCTTCCCTAATCCTACCTGCTTTCTGTCAGCATAACGCACACAAACAGATACTTGTTCTATTCGGGCGATGTCTGTAGTTTCATCTGCCATCACAGAAAAACCCTTGGCAGCATTCACATTTGCTACTATATCTCATTTGATTATATCACCACAAATTCCAATTAATTTGTTCTGAATTTTGGGGCTTGTATACTGTGAATTTAGTGCACCTGATTCCAAATGTTTTAGAAGCATTGAATCACCCGTACTAATGCGGAAACGTAGTAAGGCACGAAAATTGTCATCATTTGTTTCTGATTCTTCAGATTTCATGACATTTCCAAAGTCACTTGTTCCACGAAGGGCAATTTCTTGACGGCCACAAAGAATAATTGTTTCTATAATTGATCGTAGTTTCTCATGATTTTCAGCGCCTTGCTTAGCTTGCTCGCTACTCAGTTGGTTTACTATTTTTTGTGCTTTCCCTTCAACCACTTTTATGAAGTTTTTGGCAATTTCTAAGCACTGTTTATGATATTCTGCATTTGCATGATTGGAAAAATCTCAATTTAAGGAAAGCTAAACAAATGGCTATTGACAACTACATTACTAATTCAAAAAATAGAAGCAAGGTTACATGGAAAATGGTAAAAGGTGAATTAAAATTAAACAAGGTAATAAAACCAGATCTTCCTATCAGGAGACCACAAAGTATAAACAGTAATACATATGCTGAATCATTAAACACATATTTTGTAAAAGTTGGAGAAAAAATTTGTAAATTTGTCCCATCAATAAAGTAAGCTGAAGAAAAATTACTTTAAAATGGTGTTATGTTAACACCTTTTTCTCTCTCCAATATAACCCCGGACAAAGTAATCAAAGAAATTGGTAAATTACAGCCAAAAACATCCACAGTATGGGATGAGCTCCCTCCCTTTCTTATAAAAGAAATTAAATATCAATTATGTGAACCACTTACACAAATAATAAACTAATCATTTGATACAGACATTTTTCCTGATAAGATGAAATATGCACAGGTAAAACCTATTCACAAAGGTGAAAATTGTGAATTTAAAAACTTTAAACCTATCTCAGTTCTTCCAACATCCTTGATTATCCTTGAAAAAATCGTAAAATCACAACTAATTTTTTACCTAGAACATTTTGGCAATTTAATAGACTTACAACATGGTTTTAGAAAAAATCCTCAACCACATCTGCATGAATAAATATCATAAATGAAATTCCTCAAATGCTTGATGAAAGCCAACAGACATCAGTATTAATATGCTATAATTCAAAGGCATTTGACTGTGTAAACCATGAAATATTGCTAAAAAAATTAAATTTCTAGGGTATAAAGAATAAATCATTAGCCTGGTTCAGATCGTAAACAAAGAGTAATCCTAAATCACAATAAAAAAATTGTTAAATGAAACTGGAGAAATACAAAATCAGGAGTTCCACAGGGAAGCGTTTTAGAACCTCTCCTATACATACCTATACATACTGTATACAAACGACCTCCCAAACAAAGTAAAGGGTTCAATAATCATGTACTCAGACAATACCTCCATCTTATTAAATAGTACTATCACAATTTAATTCAAAACACAAATGAAATGTTAATGATACTGAGAAATTGGTTTGATAGTAATGGTCTAAAATTAAATATGACAAAAACTGCTTTAATTCAATTCAAAACACATGCATATATATAAACAACTAAAATGGGAAGAACACTTTCAATATATCAGTAAAAGACTAAACAATGCCTGTTTTAATATGCATTGTCTAACAAAAATTATGAACTTAGAAACTAGAAAGACAGTATACTACAGTTATTTTCATTCCATCATGGCATATGGTGTTATATTATGGCTCCCAGCAACAGGCTGGGAGAAAATATTTAAAATACAGAAAAAAAATAATTGTATTATGATACATGTCAGTCCCAAAAATTCTTGCAGAAATTTATTTAGAAAACTAAACATACCATGTATTTCTATGAATTAGCCAAACATATACATGAAAACTTTGATAAATACTATAATAAATGGAATACACATAACCATGAAACTAGAATTCAGAATTGCCTAAAAGTACTTGCCCACAGACTCTCATTATTTGAAAAGAGTCCTTTCTATTCTGGAATAAAAATTTATGATAAATTGCCTCAAAAATATATTTCTCGATACATTGAAAAGGATCCTCACACGAAAAACACACTATTCAGTAAAAGAATATATGGAAGACAATTCTCTAGGACCATATAAACCATTTAGACAAATAATTCTAGTTATAGTTCAACATACAGGGTGGACCATTTAAGTTGAGACTGTATAATATCTCCAAAACTAAGCATTGTAGAAAGAAATATCTTAAATAAAAGTTGCTTGATGTTATGGGCGAAAGTAAATGCCATTAGTCATGTTTTATTTGGAAGATGTTGTGATGGTCATTTTAGGATCAATTTAATTTGACCTTAATTGTAAGTTCCCATTTTAAAAACATTAAATGACTATCATAATGTCCTCCAAACAAAACACGACTAATAACATTTACTTTCCCCTATAATATCAAAGAACTTTTATTAAGACATTTCTTTCCACAACACTTAGTATTGGAGATATTATACAGTCTCAACTTAAATGGTCCACCCTGTAGATCAATAATGTAAATATTTCTGTATATAAGTGTGTATGTATAAATGCTTTTGTAATGTTTTTATCATATTTTCTGTTTTAGTCAGACAAATTTCTGCAAATTTGACAAGTCAGTTTACTGGGCTTTTGCCTAAATTATGTAAATGTATGTCACCAAGTATCTAATCTATTTATCAATGGTAATGTGTAGTATTTTGTTGTGGTGTGCTATGGATTTTCAAGTATAATTAATTTGGTTATAACTTATATGCCATTAAATATTTTCATTAATAAAGTATATTCTTTAACTTGTTACAGGTGCAATTCCGTCTCTTTTACCTGGGTGTCCTTGTCAAAATCCCCTACTTTAAGAGAGGATCCTGAAGAGTGCTTGGAAAATGACTCCATAAATTCTGCAATTTCAGAGAACTTGAGCTTATCAAAAAGACCATATTTTGCAGTGTACAGGAACTACTTGAGAAGATTACTTGCTGTGAACTACATGATGAGTTGGTTATTAGAAAAAAAGAGAGTGGCATATATTTTATTTTAGTGAGAGATAATCCAGTACCAAAAATTACATGTTACACTATACCTTACAAATACTTGGTTTTATCAGCTTTTGTAAATTATGTTGAATTGGATTGGATGGGAAACATAAAGCTGCCAGCAACAGTGAATAACGCATCAAGTAGAATCACTTTTTCATGCTCTTTGTTGGAATTTCAGCTATTGGGGTCAGAATCAACCCTTGACTATATCATTGAACTAATAGAGAATGCTTTAAAAAATTTGTCTGTTAAGTTAGCAGAGAAAAAAGAAGCAATTTCATTTATAAAAGAGCAGGTTTCTTTGCTTAACTTTCACAAGTTAGCGGCAAGGTATTTGTGGGAAGCTATTGTTTTCTGGTCTCTGGCACATTCCATTTCACCTCATTATTACAAGTTTTTTAAGAAGTAGTGCTTTTTTGACAATGCCATGTCCAGTTACTTTGTCTCGAGTATGCAGTAGCCTTTCCACAATACCCATAACTGAGCAGGAATCTGCCAATTTTCTGGGGTATTTGGCTAAAAAGTCATTAAGCAAAGAGAATAGAACTGTTTTCCTCTTAATAGACGAGATTCACCTGAAACCCTTTGTGGATTATAAGGGTGGAAACATTGTTGGCCAAGCATATAATGGAGTTGTGTGTGCATCTGCTGTATATGTGTTTTACAGTTCAGACATGCAGTACATTGCTATTATTGCCTGTTAAATCCTGTTTGAATTTCTGAAAGGCTTTATCGTGAAACTGGAAAGCTTAAGATATGGAGTAACTGATGTCACATCAGACAATATCTCAGTTAATAAGAAATCAGTTTCAGATTTTATATTAAAAACAGTGCAATTCCAGACTACCTTATTAAGAAAATCACGTTTCATATCCTCTATGAATTTGAAAATAAGCAATAGTTATTATGATACACCTTGTATAGGAATTAAAATGTGCTTACTTTATACTGATGTTAAAATGTTTCCTCACACAATTAACTAAAATTCAAATGTTTTTTTTAATAAATTGGACTGCATCCTATTATCAGGGGTATGTTGTTCATTTACAATAAATACAACAAAACTGCTATACAAATACATGAATAAATTAACACACATATGCATTTAAAAGTATAAGTTACATTGTTATGATCATATTCAATTATGCAATGAAACTGTTAGCCCACTATCAAACATGAGATTTTAAATATGTATACATCACACACACATATATGTATATACTACATCAAATTTTCGTTTTACATTTTGAAAGTAATCTAAACACTATGTTACAAACTTTTGGAGACAGCATGCTTAACAAAGATTGCTTGCATACTTATGAGGGTTTCAAAATTGTTTGTAATTAACTCAAAATATTGCTCATTTTACATGTTGGGGACAGTAAAAATACAAATGATTTACTGAACCCTGCTCTCCACAATTATGGTAGAAATTATTCTTAATATTAATTCTGTGTACTTGTTCAGGTGTGAATATGTGCCCTGATCTGATTCTAAGAATAAAAAACTGTTACCTTTCTAGGAAGATTAACATGATAGAACCAGGGAGTATTCAGTATAATTTTTTGAACATTATGGTGCTGAAGAGGTTTTGCAGTATTTAGTTGATTCTATTTTTCTTACCATTTATCTACTATTAATGTTTTTTTAATGTCTTAAAATATAAGTACCATGTATTTCTGCAGATAAGACAATAATTTAATCATAAACAAAGGCTGCTAAAATTCAGGGTCATCTTATAGGACAGGTATAAAAAGAAAATAGATTGAAATTTATATAAATTAAAACCATTATAAAATAAAACAAATCACGCACTAATATATTTGAAATCCTGCAAAATCCTCATCATCTAAGGCAAACAGCTCAAGTACATCCTCACTTTCATTATTGAGAATCTCGTCATATGGGTCCCATTCTGTACCTGGTAAGTTGATTTTCACTTTGTCATCAGTATCCAATAACAAATCATCCTCAGTGCCATCCACAGCATTAGAAAGCCCACAATTTTTTAAGGATGTGATCACTGTTTCCACTTTCAATTTTTCCCATGATTTGATCACGAAAGCACACAGCACATCAGGTGATGAAGCCTGCATAGCTTTACCTTTCTATACAAATTTTTGCCACTCATCCAGTTACTCCATTGTTTATGGATGTGATCTTTGAATATTTTAGCCAGAAAGACATCTAAAGGGTGTAGCATCAAAATCAAAACACCTAGTATAACAGCAATCTTAGTATTGTTTCGTGCAAAGCGATTTTTAGTGTTTTCAGTTACATGACTGTGAAATATATCCCATACCAACAAACAGTGTTGATTTCCTAGAGCACCTGGTCACCTCTGCCACATATTTTCCATCCACAATTTTACAGCATTCTCATCCATCCACCCTTTTCATGAAAATGTATGAAAATGCCTGGCAAATTTTGTTTTAGGAGTACTTTTCCTCTTGAAAATGACCATGGGTTTTAACTTTATTGCTTCTGCCATGCATGTTAATACTACTGTAAACCTGGTCTTTTCATGGCCTATATTTCTGACTTGAATAGTTTTTAAGCCTTTGTTTCAAAAGTTCTATTGTTTATCATGTTGGAGTTCATCAGTGTTTCATCCATTTTTCCAATATTAGATAATGGAGTTTTGCATTTTTGCCTTATACCAATAACAAACTTCTGACTTTATGATCAAAATCTTCTGGTAATTTCTGCACCATTTTTGTTTTCTGTCATATTACCAGATTTTTTATGTTCATGAAATGATTGCACCAACCTACTGTTGCTTTAAATTCTTTGCCTTGTTCTGGATTGACTCGTGCCCACTTCAGTGCATAAGCCCTAATCATTTCCTGTAGTATAACAATTCTGCATTTGTTCCTGTCCCATTCTGCAATGTTACTTTCTGAACCTGGCCAACAAGCTATTCATCTCTTCACAGAACATTTTTTTTATCGGCATTTTTTTAATAGCATCTTCATTATCTCTCCAATCTCTTACCATCTTCTCTGTTATATCAAAAGCCCTTGCTGCAGCACAGTTGTTTGATTCTTTAGCCTGTTTTATGACTCTTAACTTTCACCTTGCTTCATATTTCCTTCTTTTCATTGGTTCCATGATTAGGCTCACACTTTACAAATTTTACGCTGATTATACTTATGGTACAAATTGTTTGAACACACGACACAACCTACAATGAAACTTCTTAGAGGTACATGTGAGTCAGCACATGCTTCTAAAGGCAAAAACATAACAATGCTGAAGGAGGCTTTTCCTTTATGCCAACCGTAATATTTACTAGTACAGAGTAGGGAATGTCCACAAAATTGAATAGCCCATTTGACACTGTTGTGAATAATCAAGGTCATTACCCGAATCAGTGCATGTATTATTATCCAGTTGACGATTATTGATGTAAACTAATTTCACAGGCCATTGATAGTTTGGGGGGTTATCTTATAGGACAGATATATGCTAAAACTATAGATCTTTGATAAAAATTTATACCTCGTCTTATCTGCGGAAATATATGGTATATGGCAAACTGTAGTCAAATAAGTTTCCTTTTTCTCTGCCTAATTTTGCTAATTTATCTACCATTTCATTGCCTTCTAATGTTTGCATGTCCAGGACTCCAGAAGAATTTGACAGTTATATTATATATATTTTATATTAAGTACTTTAAATTCAATAAGTGCCAGTTACAACTGGAATAGTAATAAACTGATTTTAGTGAATCTAAAGTCGAAAGACAATCTGTTAAAATTACTAAATTCTATAGAAAATTCTGAGTTGCATAAAGAATAGCCTGTTTAATAGCAAATATTTCAGCATTAAATGCAGATGTAGAAATCAGTAGCTTGAAGGTTTTTGAAATGAGATTTTCAATATAGGAGGCAGTACCTACTGAATTATCTTCCAAGTATTTTGAACCATTGGTATATGTTACTGTGG
Source organism: Deroplatys truncata (assembly GCA_030765065.1). NCBI lineage: Eukaryota > Metazoa > Arthropoda > Insecta > Mantodea > Mantidae > Deroplatys > Deroplatys truncata. The sequence continues at coordinate 377,917,227 of CM060990.1, forward strand.
TCGAATCGCACATCACGTTAACATGAGATGCACCTAATCATTTTGTATTTATATCAATGTTGTTACACCTATTATTGTACTGGATGAGTGAAGTGTCCACATCTACTTCATGTATGAGTGTCATAAGTATATGAGATGTAGGTAGTTATTGAACTTTTTCTAATAAATAAAATATCATTACTGTAATTGAAATGTGCCTAATTTTATAGTTTCACCTTTAATAACAATTCCCTTCCTTCTTTAATAACAATTCCCTTCCTTTTCTCATTCTTTTTATTATCTTATTACTGGGCAATTCGTCTTTGGCTGCAATATTTTCCCTAATTATGCTTTTTCTAGCTTATACATGCCTATGCCATGAACATGGCGACATGTAATAGAACTATAACAAAAACTTATATGATTAATTTTGGATAAATAACTGATTTTACATGAAGAGAAAAATTGCATTTTTATAATGTTTGCCTGTAACAGTTGCTATGAAACTGGATACATAAACATACTTTTTCTCCCACTTAGAGAATAAGCCATGTGGCATTTTAGCAATTTTCCCAAAGTGAGGTTGTAATGGGGCACACTCAAAAAATGGAAATATCACTTATTTTAAAATAATTTGCATACTAAAATTGGAACTCCTTTCACATATTGCTGTTTAAAACTTTGTTAGGATAATGCTTAGGAAATTAGATGAAGTTTTCCTTATTACTTTGTATTTGTGTATGCCAACCAATTTCAGTGACTTTTTCTTGTTATCAGGGGAAACTTAAAATAAGTTTGATCACGAAATAAACACAGGAACTGGTGCATTTTATGCAGTTAACAATTTACATGTGTTTTAATGTTTATTAATGCCTCAGAAATAAACACTAGCTTTTAATAACTTTGTATCCATTGCACTGCAAGTTATAATGTAGTTCAAATTAAATGGCATGGAAATTTCTCTTTTTGTTTGAAGCTGAGCTTCTTCCACCTCTAAAATTAATTTTAAAATTTGAGCCCCAAGGAATGGAAAATAGAGCACTGGGATTAGTATACCTGAGTTGAGTTTGATGTTGGCCTCCTCCCCTGACATCATAATCACAGTGTTGTGGCCTTGTTCCTAGGAGGTGTTGGCTGCACCGTGATCTAGAAGCCAAGATCCATGCCAAAGTTACAGAGGGTCTCACGATTATGAGCTCACCCAATGTAAAAATAATGAGGCCACTGAAATTCAACCACACCTCGTCCTGGGTAATGTGTAAGCGGCAGTTTGAGGTCATTGCTACCCACAATGGTTGAATGCCAGCAGAGAAGACACACAGCTTTTGGCCGCCCTGCAGGAACAAGCAGTGGAAACCATTCGCACCTTTCCCGCCTGAGGTTTGGCCAATGATTTAATTAAACTGTTGGAGGGATGCTATGGAGAAATCTTCTTGCACTGCTTACCAGACCCAGCTGAAGACAAGAGTGCAACAACTGGACGAGACCTTACTAAGAATTCACCATGGAGGTAGAACAGCTAGCACACGGACTCTGGTGGATTACTACCAGATTATATCTCCAGAGATGCAGCCCACGCATTTGCTAGTGGGGTAAGAGACCGAGAAGTGAAACTGCAGCTTCTCCTGGCGGAATACCATAATGTCAACGATACCCTGGCTGCTACTCTCCATATTGAAGTGGCAAAGATGACGGTCGGGAGAGCCGGCCAGAGTTCTGATGGACGCAAATGACGATAATCGGCACCGAACGCAACAGACTAATCGTCGTAGAACTGGGGGCGGGAGACCTATATGCTGGAGTTGCGAGGAGCCCGGACACTTAAGGGCGGACTGCGGGCGCATCCCGGCTATAATCAGGAAAATTACTAAAGGCTGGCGTGAAGAGGGGCACGTCGGTGCCGTCATCACTTCCCCCTCGCTTCACGAACACCGTGGCTAGGAACGGCGAGGATGGTCAGATAGCGCATGATTGGATTTGGGACCGTCCCTGTAGGGTGCTGGTGGACACAGGAACCTCACAATCGCCAGGCCCGATGTGGTGTGGGGATTACCAAAAGGGACGCCGGTCAGGAGCTACGTTCTACGGACCGCCTCGGATGAAATCCTGCCCGTGGCTGAGGAAGCTTACCGGAATTGACACTTCAATGAGCAGGCTACAAATGTGTGTGTTCGTTGCCGCAATCACCGAGGAAATTATCCTGGGCGCCTTTCTGTTCTTCGATGTCAAGGTAGACGCCGGACGTCGCATAGTGCACCTGGGTCTGACGAGATCCTGTTGAACCATCCAGAGGAGACGTTGCAGCCGGTGAGGCTCTTACTTGCCGATCGAGAGGTGGTTCAAGCTGGAGCGAGAGTGCGGTGACGGCGCAAGCAGAGAAACCACTATCAAGTATTATGATTCTGGAGGAAGGAGGACCCCACCGATATGACATTTATGTCGCGAGGCCACTGCTTCCTGCTCGGGAGACCGTCCTGGTGAGGGTCCTTAATGTCACTAACCGGGACTGTCTTGGGAACTTGTGAACCGGTTGCTTCTATAATACCTGCCGCCAGAGACACAGAGAACTGGCCGAACACCAAGAAACTGGATGGACGTCTGAGTAACCGCCCAGGAGACGACTGTGAACCTATCGCAAAGCGAGAAGTAGCAGATCCTTAACCTGCTCGTGGAATTCCAGGACATATTCAGCCTATCAAAAGATTATGGTTATGGCCGTATCGATACTAGCGATGCTCGACCGATTTGGCAGCCGCCTCACGTGTTCGGCTAGCGAAGCAGAAGGAAAAAGACAGCCGGATAGTGGACATGAAGAACCAGGGGCATAATAGAGGAATTCGGTAGCCCTTGGTCCTCACCGGTAGTGCTAGTGAAAAAGGATAGAGATCTGCGATTATGCGTTGACTACTGGAAACTGAATGACGTCACTAAGAAAGACTGCTTTCCGCTGCCACAGATTGACGACGCTATGGACACCTTAGCGAGAGCCCAGTGGTTTCAACCCTGGGCTTAAAGTCGGGGTACTGGCAAGTGCACTTCACCCCGACGACAAGGAGAAGACAATGTTTTCTACTGTACATGGACTGTGACGGTAATGCCTTTCGGACTCTGTAACGCCCCCGCAACGTTTCAGAGAATTATGGAGTCTGTGATGAGTGGCTTCACATACGACACTTGCCTCCTTTACCTCGACGACGTCATTGTTATAGTCAAGACATTCGAGGATCAGTTGAACAACCCGAGGAAGGTGTTCAAAGGGCTTCGCCAGGTCAACCTCAAGCTGAACCCCAAGAAATGTCAGTTGTTTAAAAAGAAAGCTACCTAGGACACATTGTACGTCCGCGTAGAGTGGCTGCGGACCCCCGGAAGTTAGAGGCCGTTAAGGAGTGGTCCACGCCAAGGAATAAACAAGAACTGCGCCGGTTCCTGGTCCTCTGTGATACTACCGGAAATTCGTGGCGGGGTATTCAAATACAGCCAAACTGCTGATACAGCTGATAGAGGAACGAAGAGCCTTCCAGTGGTCCGACCAAACCGAGAAGTCTTTCCATACCTTGAAGAACGTCCTGTATGCATCTCCGGTAAAAAGTTCGTGGATACGAATGCCAGGGAGTTCGGCATTGGAGGTATCCTGTCGCAAGAGCAGGATGGAGGAGAAAGAGTATTGGCTTACTTCAGTGGAACTCTATCCATGGCCCAAAAAAGCTACTACGTGACAAGAAGACAGCTCTTAGCTATTGTATAGACCCTGAAACACCTCAAGTACCTTTAAGGACAGGTGTTCCAACCTCCGAATGGATCATTCCGCTCTACTTTCGCTATTTGGATCCAACTGCTGCAGGAATGCAATTTTACCTCGGAGCACCGTGCAGGAAGGCGTCTTTCTAACACAGGCGCCCTTTCCCGAAGACCAGGAAAACTACAACCACTGTGTGAAGGTCGAAGCGAAGGAGAGTGTTGCAGCCTTACACCCGGTCACAGTATAACCTGCAATTGTGTGGGACGAAGAGATCTTGATGAGGGAGCAGCTGGAGGATCTAAACATAGGGCCGATCCTGCAGGATAAGGAATCTGGCGAAAGACCTGCGTGGGACGGACGTCGCTCCATGGGATCCGATCAAGAGCCACTGGGCACAGTGGAACTCCCTGGTGATCAAGAACGGTGTATTGAAGAGAGTACGAAAGTCCGAAAATGGAAAAACCAGGGTAGAACAGTTTGTGCGACCTAGAAGCAAGGTGAAGGGATTCCTCGTAGAGACTCATGCCGGCACTACCGGAGGTCACCTAGATGTAAACAAGACGTTAGAGAAACTACGTCAAGTATTTTATTGGTTGCATCTTCGAGGCGACGTGAAGAAGTATTGCCAACAATGTGACATCTGCGTGGCAAGGGTGGGCCCCAGACTCAAAGTCGGGGCCGGCTGCAACAATATAACATCGGAGCGCTTGTGATTTGGTATTTGCTTTATAGTACCTAATTCACAAAACTTTGTGTTGTATTACAAAGATACACATTCTTTCTGCAAGTTTGCATGCGTATCCATTTCAGTGAAGAAGAGACAATTTTATTAACAGGACAACAGCTAGTAATGTTGAATAGATATGTACAAAAGTATCATGAGCTAATGACTAGTTTCTTTTTCATACATATCATATGTGACATAGTTTTATAAAATGTTACTGCATACATAATGCTGACACCTAAAATTAGATTAGGCACATATAAAAATGCAGTAATAACAAGCTAGTTTGACCAAGATGTTGACACATGCCCTTTTCATTGTACAAGATTCAGTTTTATTTGACAAACAAGGTAAAGCATAATTTAAAGGCAGTCTCTTTTTAATTGTTGAGTAAAGGTGAATAGTGGCCATCTTCTTACCATTGCGGTTTCAATACATACACTCTTTAGTAGCACTTTCTTTGGTCATTATGTACATAAATAGTGGGTGGAAGGGGTATAGATGTCACCCTTTAAACCAGATAGAGATCATGATGAATGCATTGAAAAAGCTTATCAACACTTTTATTTTTCATGGATTTAGAGAAAAATGCAATGGAAAGAGATGTTTGACAATGTGTGCTTTGCATTGAGGAAGAGGAGAGATTTTGTGCTTTATGTTAACATCGTATCTGCTCCACAGTAGAGTACACACTCAGTCTCCTAAGCCAACCATGAATAGCGTTACTTAAAATGCTCATCAGTCTCACATTTTCCTGCATGGGATGGAATTTTTTCCACAAATGTGTTTCTTCCTAATTCATCTTATTATTTTTATATAAGTTAGGTTTCTGATGCTTTTGGAGATCAGTGGCACTATACTTCTATGTTAGTATCCAGGTTATAACAATTACCATATGGATTTATGCCAAATGGTTGGCAAATTGCTTGACTTCAGTTATCACATCTGAAACTTATCTCACTTCTAATTTCTGTTGATTGTTCAGATTTTGACTGTTGTGAATTGCAATTGTGTGAAAATAGATGCAGAAAATTACTCACACAGTTCAAGATATAGATCCAGTGAACACTGTGATAAGTGGATGATACGTTAAACAGAAACTATAAAACATACACTTTAACCTATAGGCATCTTATTTATGTGCTTCTCATGGCTACTTCAGAAATCTGATTTAAATTCCTTTATATTTGCTCGAGTGTGTTGTCAAGTTTAAAAATTCATATGAAATCAACTAATATGATTTCTTCCCTGAAATTTTACATGCATGATGCTGGAAGCATTGACTTACCAATTTTATGGCCTAATTTGATTATTGGATATGGTGGATCTCAAAACAGTTCTCCAAATGAAGGATGATACAACAGTTTTTTTTTTTTTGAATTGCCAAGAACTTTCGCTATTTTTCCCCCTGTTGTAGCATACAGCACATCTTTTTTTTCCAATCTTTTTCCTTCTTGTCTGTGGGTGGAATGTGCACTGGAAAAGGGGTGCATGTTTTAGCCTGGAGCTTCAATGGCATGAAGGTCGACTTCTAACATTGAACTCTGGAGTGTTACACTTTGAAGTAGCTAATGAGTGACATTGGTTCTGAAGTCTGTGTAGGTTTAGCAGTCATCTTGTGAAACGCAATTAAACAATTGAATATGTGCTGTCTAGCAGACAGAAAAATACTTTCTTGTAATCTTTAGCTGTGTGTCACACTATAGGAAACAAACCTGATATTACAGATTTACACCTTCCATTCACTTCTGGTACTCGAGAGCACACTTCGGTTTATTTTACCCCCTGCCCCTCTGGATGTCTAACCTATCCTTCTCAGCTGACTTGCTGTAATGTCAGCAACTTCATGTTTCAATGATAGGAAATAAGCATCTTTGTTATCGTACCATTTCACACACAGCACATTCATTGCAGACCATAATTCATACTCACCACATTTCACTTTATTATGAGATATATCAGACAACATATCCTTCTTATTTGTTCTCATGGTACCAAAAGTATTAGCTTTCAGTTCATTAGTCTTCTAAAGAAATATGGAGATGCTTTGAATGCCACATGAAGTTAAAAATTCAAGTATATGTAGTTTTATTGGCCAGCTCACACTTGCAAGCTTTGCTCATCATATGATTTACTAACCTATGCACTTTCAAGTACAGCTTGTCATATGATGCGAATGGGTTAAGAAAGTAATGGGCTGCTTCAAATTCACAAGTTCCCATTGCAAGACATTAAACATGCTCAGATGTCAAAAGTCGTCTAAAGATGATACTGCTCATTTCATTATTGAAATTGTCGCCATTACAATTTCCATCGTAATATATTCTAAAGGAATTTACTGCATCTTGGTAGGAGGAACTAAATACATTTTTATCATTAGAAGCAAAATATAGGCATGTTACAAAGGCTAGGCTACTGCATGGAATTGTAGTTCATTTATGGAGTGCTAGTAGAAGATAGTAACCCGTGATTCTCAATGGTGCAGTGGTTAACATGCCTTGTCATATGGGGAACTGAATTCCAATTCCCTAATTAGTTTATCCACTGTGAATGTGCTGAACATATTCCTAAATGTCTGCAGCTTGATTTGTCATGATTAGAATCATTTCTTTCGTTATTCAGGGTGTACAGAAGGAATAACAGGTGTACTTGGGCACCCTTTAGGGTGTTTTCTCAAATGAAAACAATGTAAAAGCTACCATTAGAAGTACATAACTAGAACATTGGGTAACTCATAGTTTTTTCAAAACAAATGCTGTGGAGTAGCACCAGTCCTTTAATAATAAATGAATCTTATTAAGAAAGGAAGAGTGTTAATTGAGATGCAATCTGATTAAAAAATACAACATTGCACAAGATATTAAGTCTAATTTTGGTTTTGCTTGATTTTTATTAATTTTATGTGAGAAAGACAAACTGTATGTCCAGTTAAAATGCGCATTTGTATTTAAAAGTCAGGCAAAGTATAACAAAATTTTACAAGAGTTCGGTGGTAATGGTTCTACTTGTTTTTAATGGATAAAACATTAATTTTAGTGCTCTGAGACAATCAACAGTAATGTTAATCAAGAAAGAATGGGGGGGATTGGGGGGAGTACACTTTCAGACATGAGATTTGAATCATGTGCCTTACAAATGACATGCAAAGGCTTTAACCATTCAATTACTAAGAGCATTTGTAAGAAGAGCATTACTATTCATACTTGTCTTAAATTATTCAAGTTAAAATGTAGAAGAGAACCAGATTAAGATTATAGAGTTGTGTGTAGTTCTACAGTTAAAATACCTGTTTCAGTCTTATGTGATCTGTGTTCTCTTTAGCATATCGTAGTTGAAAATATAAAATTAAATTCCATGTTGAAGCACTTTTGGTCTTTTAAGTGAAGATGGAAAGCAGAAAAGTGAGTCCAATTTTATGTTACACTCTGATTTAGACAATATTGAAATATCCCTATTTTGTAGCACTTTGTTCCTCATTCTTCATTCGTAGAGATGGTCACCTAGCATTTTGGGAACTATTTAAGTTTTAATAGGGGTATTTAAATCCCAAGGAAGTTCTTTTATGCATTTGTAGCAAATTATTAATGTTAAATGAAAGCAACTAAAGCCAAAACATTTGCTTTAGGTTAGAATGAAAACACAAAAGAAAGTAAATGCTTTAACCTAAACATATGCGTACACACATTTAAAATAGAAACCAAATACTAGGCACAGTAGTTTGTGTCATATACAAGAAGTAATAAGTTCACATATTTGCCTAGCAATTCATTAAAAATAAATAAAGTTAACGGGTGTTTTATGTAAACAAAAACATCCAAAAGTAACCCATCTTACTCTTATTAAACCTACATAAAAAAAAAACAGCAGTAATGAGTTATTGAGAGTGTATAGTATTGTGACTTTGACCAGTTTTTCAACTGTCACTTTTCCAAGTTCTCATCTCGTTCAATTCCCTGTCACTTCACTTCCTTTGTGATATAGCCTCTTCACGCCAGAGGGTTCACTTCACTTGGGAGTCGAACACAAAACCTCTACAACCATCGCTCTGCAGTAACGCTCGCTGCGCATCACAACAACCGTCACCAACTCACTCGGAGAATCACTCTTGATGTTGCATGGGAAACTCGTCCACCAACTCACTCACTCACTGATTGACTGGCGCAACTCACTCTGTCACTGCTCAACTTGCACTTGACTAACACTGACTTGCAACTGACTGACGTCACTCACCTCTCAGTCGACTCGCCTTGATTTGCACTCAATTTGCAACTGACTGACTGCCCGCAGGAGGACTCGCTTATATAGGCAGTGGAATCTTCCACAGAAGGTTCTTGAACATTCTAGAACTATTTTGGCATTTTCTGGAGGAGGGTGGGAGATAAAACTTCCAGAAAGTTCTAGTTATCTCCCGATAGTGCGCCTGGTGTTTACACTGGCAAGTGGCTGTTATCATTGTTTACTTGGACTGCTTGGCGCTGACCTCCTGATAACCTTGGACCATAGCCACTGCGTCACAACATTAATCATGTCTTCTGCATAAAGTGACTCATAACTGTCTGGATAAAGTTCTGGGTCATGGCAGCAACATGTGTTCAAGTGTAGTTGCCACATCAGCAAAAATTATGATTTACATAAAGCAAAATTGCAAAATTGTGGCAAAACTAAGTACTTAGGGAAGAAAGTGATAGATCTGATTATGTTCTGTCATACAGTTCAATAAAAATTGCCTTAAATTGCTCTATGTTTGAATTAGGCTGCCATGAAAAATCCACTAATGTTGTCTTTCTGCTAAAATATGTGCTCAAAGACTAAAATGGTATTCTAATTTTTCATACCTCTCTGCACATAGAATCATCAACTTTGAGGATGACATGTACACTGCTTCCTGTATATATACTTGAAGTATATGTAAATGGATTTTTCTGATAATGGATAGATCTTAGACAATCAATTTGAGATAGGAAGTAAATAATTGTTTATGAAATCCAACTACTGAGTTATGTGTTAAAATTTGCATGCCACCATCACTTTCACTTAATCTGGGACTGGGAGGTAAGAACAAGCAATAAGTAGAAAAAAATGGAGTGCATTATTTAGCATAATGCATATGTTGAAATGTGGGTGCAGTATAAGCTAGGAGTGTTGTGTTCAAGAGTCCCAAAGGCATCTTAATATTTTTTATTTGAAATTTCTTTTGATTGAGAGCATACATTTATTTTTATCATGTTTAATTTTCAATGTAAAGAAAATCATTGTTTCTAATTCTTTTAATTGTCATTTACACTTTCATAAATAGTACAAAACATGCTGAAAACTGAATACAACAATGTTCAATGAACTTCCTTAAGTCTATACAGAAAACTACTTATGAAAATTTAATTCATGTGCTTAAAAGATCTAAGTGTGACTGAATAACTAAAAAAGCTATACTAACATTGCAGTATTTTACACCAAGAATAAGGGTAAGTGAAAAAATGAAGAAAAGTCACTGGTTTCAAAGGAGTTGCTCAAAATAACAACCTTCAAACATAGTGCACAGATAACATCGGTGCAGCAGTGGTTCCTGAACCTGTTGAGCATTCCTGGCGTATTACAACGTGGGCAACTAGCTTCTTTCCAAAATATATTTGTGATAAATACGGCATAGTCTGAAAATGATCACAGAAAAATAAGTCCATGGGTCAGAGGTCCAGGGTAGAATTTGGCCAAGGCACAGTAGGGCTGCTTCTTCCATTTCAGCAGTTGGGGAGGACTCAATTTAGGTGCCCCCATATGTTTGTAGCATAATGTGCAGCAGCTCCATCAAGCTGGAAATGTAGCTGAGCACCAAAATTAAGCATCACTTCTTCCAAAAGGACTGGCAATATATACTTAAAATGTTCAATATCACCACACAGCCAAGGAGGAGGAGGAGGAAGAAGAAGAAGGTATGGACCAACAATATAGTCAGAAATAATGTTGACCGTAAACTGCTACTGATGGTTGTTCTTGTCATATGCCTATATGTGGTTATTCTTAATGTTCAGAATCAGACTATCCTTGGTAAACATGGTCTCGTTGGTGAACAACGCCAATAACAAGTCCTCCAGGGTTAAAGCTTGCACTCTTTGCAGATGTAAGGAATAAAGCGGTTCCTCATGTAGGACTTGCAATAAACTGATGTGGTTTGTGCCCATAGAACATACAATAGCATGGATGCTGACTTATGTTTCCTCTTCCTATGTATATAGGATGTTTTCTTCAAACTCCAGCATGTGATGGGCATGTTCTGTACTGCAGTCTGCTTTATTCAGCATCAAAGTTTCACATTCTCACAAACACTGATCTACAGACTCAGGAATATTTTGATGCAAATTCCATTTATTGGGATACCTTTCCATATAAATCTGTACAGCTATGAAACATAAGGTGTATATCAGTGAATTCAGAAAATGTAAAATTTTGCTCTGCTTTTCCTGAGTATTTAGCTGCTTCAACATATTGCAGTTGTGTGCTGAAGGCAAACAGTAAATATGATATGCAAATGATGTAAATGTGACTGTGTTAGTGAAAGTAGTAACTACCTATGAGTAAAAAACAATCACCATCACCATTAGTGCCCTGCGTTAGGTATAGTATAGTATTTTATTGTGCTAAGAGTTTTACAAATTTGATTGTCTACTGCATTTTGACCCTGGTCACTTATTCAGTAGACAATCACTACAGTTTATTTACATTTTACAATTTCTTGTCAATAAATTATCTTGCTCTTTTTTTTCAGTTTTTTTTTTTCATGTCCCATTACCACTTTTTTTTCACTTTTCATTTATTGATTACTTAACCATCACACATTCACTATAGTTTTCCATTCAAAGTAAGATACACTACCTCTTACTTTTCTCTTTCCACTGTCCAAAGCCATTTATTTTTTACTTTACACAAAAACTGTCCAATGCTTCTAGCGTTCTTGCATATCATTTCAATTATAAGTGTATTTCTATCCCCCTTCAACCACTTCTTATTAAAAAATTCTTTTCTCCAATTTTCTGTTCCTTGGCACTTAAATACTATGTGTTCAATGTCTTCATTACCACCACATATCGGACATTGGTTCTGAGGAATACCCTGTCTTAGCCCTTTTAGCCTCCATGCTCCGGTTCTTAAAAATGCAATAGATTCTCTCTCTTCTTTATTTACTATGTCTATATATTTTTCCCTACCCCATGTATTTTTCATTGGCCTATAATAAACTAATGAGCTCTTTTCGGCAATCTCACTGAACATGATTTGCATTTCTATATCTTCCAGTCTTTTCCTTGCCTTTTTCCAAAAATGTTTTACGTTATTTTCTCTCCTTCTCCATATATCTCCTAACCCATTTTTATCCAAAATATTCCGTAATTTACTTACAGGTGTCAAGTTAGCAAGTTTGTGGCAGTAGCATACATAATGCTACCACATTCTAAGCACCTCTTTTGGATATTCTTATTATTTCAATGCTATTGCTTGGTTCACAATGAAGCAAATTTGTTCCACCTGACTATCTGTTAGATTCCTAAATTTGTGCCATGACATGGTAGGCATCACAGGTTATTCATGGCATTGAATCTGTCTTCTATAGTCTAGGCTCAACCACTAAATGATAAGTGTTGGTACTGCTACACTACCACTGTATTCCCTGATGTACTCTCATCACACACAAATCTCGTCTACCAAAGACTATAAGCCAAGATGTTGGTACATCACATTCTAACCATAGTCATTATATGTGAGGGAATCTAGCAGTGAGCATTGCATTGTGTACACACATGTTCATGGTACTTGGCCAGTTTAATGCATGAGCATGGCATTGTCCACATTAAGAAAAACAAATAAATAAATAAATAAAAGGTTTATCCATATTCCAGACTCAAAGTTGAATTCACATGTTCGTTCCAAACCATAGTCGGGCAGCCTAACCTGGCCACAGTCCAGCCATTGAAACCTCCCCTGTTTTTTTAGATGTCAGCTATTATCCAAGTCAGTGGTGTGCAGCCATATGCTAAGTCTACATTTAAATGGTTTTTACTGAGCCAAAATTTAGAAACCCTAATTCAGAGAAATTAACAGAGGTTTTTCTAAGCCCTTACTGTACTTTGCTTCTAATTGAAATTATTTACATATTCTACTCTAATACCTTCTTATTAATCCCAGTCTCCAAGTACTTTGACTTCACATAACTTATTAATTTGACATTGTAGACCATTGGTTTCCTATCTCAAATTGTTTGTTGAGGAACCATCTGCTGTCAGTAAAATTCATGTGATTTTGAGTAGCAAGTTCTTCCCTTAAGATACCACAAGCAGAAGGTACACCATTTCTATCGCAGGATCAAGTGGTGATTTTGATTAAATTAAATTAGAAATGCTCTTTAATGCTGAGCTGCAATGCCTAATGCATAGCATTTCATGATTAAACAGCTTATCCTTTTTAGAAACTTAACTTCAGTTTACATGATCATGTAATTTCAGGTTGCACACTAGAGGAGGTCTGACGGCTCATCAGAATGTGCATAAACTTGGTCGCCGTTTCATGTGTGATGTTTGTGGTAAAACCTTTACTCAGAAAGTTAACATGCAACAGCATGTGAAGCATCACACAGGAGAGAGGCCTTATGCATGTGAAAAATGTGGAAAGTGGTACGTAGAGATTACTTTGAGAATATGAAGGATTCCAGAACGAAGCATTAGGAAAAATTGTTTTCATGCTATACCATAAATAGTTTTTAAGCAACATTTGTAGTTAATATTGGGTGAATCAAATATAAACTAGAATTTGTAAAATATGATTTTAGTGTAGTAACAAAACACACAAAGTAATATAATTTTTCTACATGATCTCTTGATGTTAAAAGACATTCTTGCCAACAAATTGGCAGTTTCAGTATTCCTTACTCGAAAAAAAGTACAAGGATGGGTGCACAACTAGTTGCACATAAGCTCTTCTACATTTGCATCATCTTCAAACTGCTGTCCTCCCAATGCCCCTTTAAGCTGTCCAAATATGTAATAGTCAAAGGGGATAAATCTGGTCTATAAGGAGGGTGTTCCAAGTGTGTCCAGTTTATCTCCTGCAATTTTTCACTTATTAACATTGCAGTGTGGGGCATTATGTATTCATGGAGAATAACATCCCAGATCAGCTGTCTACGCCTCTTGTTGAAATCGACAACTTTTGTCTTATCCAGAAGCCAGCAGTAATAGGCAGCATTAATTGTTCTTCATTGAGAAAGAAAATCCACCATAAGAATACCCTTGAAGTCCCAAAAAACACTTATAAGCACTTTTCCAGCTGAAAAGCATTATTTGGCCCTGTTCGGTTTCTCCTTTCTTCCACCACTCCACGCTTCATACTTTTGATTTAGGAGTATAATGGAGGACCCATGTTTTGTTGCAGGTCACAATACAGCACAAAAATCTCCCTCTTCCTCCTCATAATTAGGCAGGAGTCTTTGGCAAAACTACCAGACAAACTTACTTTTGTTCCTGAGTAAGGAGACGAGGAACTCACCTGGCAGACACTTTCCGGCACTCAAGGTCGTCATGAATGATAGAATGTGCACTCCATAGGTTGTTCTTACTGCTGCTGCCACTTCTGCCACTTGTCCAATATCAGAGCCACTATAGGAAAATTCCGGTTTATATTTGATTCATATAGTAGCAGGGAGATGAACTTTCATCTGTGGTCCAGGTCATGAGACAAATTCTGTATTTATCAGGCTAGTTACTCACAAAAATTAGTCAAACTCCATTACAAACATGAATAAAATTTATGTAATGTCATGTATACTATGTTTTTACTGTGCATAAGAGATGGAGATAAGTATCTAACACTAGAAGGTCAGAGGACACTTCATGTAATTCTTGCTTATGCTTCTCTTCATTCTAATACTAAGGAAGCTTATTGTTTAATGCATCAAGGTTTTTAAAAACTTAGTTTACTTATTTTGCAAGTGGAAACAAGCATTACAAATGTTTGTCTTACATTGTACCCATTTCAAAATTATATTTGGTTAATGTGAAGCATTGTTAGTAACATGGTCACAAACGCTATATGTATTTAGTACTTTGATTCCAGAAGCCAAACCATACATTTTAGTGAGATCAGTTACAGTTCTTGTATTTGCTGGTATATAAAACACACATTTATTGTTTTAAAATAAGTTTGAAAGGCAGGATCCATCTTAATATACCAATACTCAGCTTTTTATAACTTTGTCTATTGAAATTCAATTCTTTTCTGAATTAAACAATTTCTGTCTTGCTTCTTTGTGATGTATGAAAACATTCCAGTCACGCGAAGTACACTGGATGAACTTGTGTCAAGGCTGTGTTAGTTCAAACTTTCAGTGGTTATGAGCACAATTAGTGTTTTATGTTTCTGATATTCTGTTGTTGAATTGTCCTAAATTGTTTGACAAGTTATTGCTACAAAATGTCAGCATATAAACTATTATTGTGTATGCTAAGGAAAATAGAATGGGACCTAGAATTTTGCAACCTTGTGAATGGTTAATGCATCACAATAGTTTCAAGAGACATTTCATTTACTTCTGGTGATAAATTCATAGACTTTGATGAAAACAGCAAAAGGTGTTTGTTTGTAATCTAATGTGCCGGATTTTGATCCATCAATTTTTCCCTTGCTAGCCAATATAAATTGTGTATCCTCCCAACTGGTACAACTTTCCTCAATTTTGGGTGTTCTCCATTTAAAATCTTGTCAGCATTGCAAATTTTACATGCTTTGTCATTCATAAAACCAAATCTATGTAGACGTTCTGCCAGACAGTCATGTCTAGTGGCTAATCTGAAGTGAGCAACGGCTTCTTTCCTTGGGACATTTTTTATTTTTTGTACTATTTCTTTTATGTTGAAGTAATTTTTGTTAGTAATTTCCTTTTGAATATTATATTGGTATTTTTGTTCTATATCAATTTTCACATTGTTTAGTTTCATATCTAGTCCACAAGACTTTATAGGTTTTGAATATAACACTGCACCCTTTTTGGCCAGAAAGTCTGCTGTCTCATTACCATTCACTCCCACGTGTGCTGGTATCCACAGTAATATTATCTGTTGAAATTTTGTTTGGAGTAATCTATAATAAGATCTCACATCCTTAATATTATAAGATTCATCTGGACTATCATATCATTCTATTGCTTGAATGGCAGAAACTGAGTCTGTGAGAACAACTACTTTATTTTCTTTTATATCAGTCCTGTAGTATATCTGTTCTAATGCTCGTTGTATTGCAACAACTTCACCATCAAAATTTGTGGATTGTCTAGGCAATGTAAAATAATGTGAAAAGTATTTACAGTATATACCACCTCCCACGTTATTTCTCAATTTATCTGCAGAACCATCTGTATAAATTCTAAGCTACTGTGTTTCCGGGAATTGATTATGTAGATGTTCAAGTGTAGCAATTTTGCATACCTCTGGTGAGTGTTCTTGTTTATTTAGTTGTTCTATTAGCTCTTTATTTGTTACTATCTTGATAAAATCCATTGGATTAGTTCTAGGAGGATGAGGAGTGCATTTTTCTGATAAATTTGGGTAATTATAATTCTTCTCTAAAAAGGATTTGTTTGTAATCTGTGGTTTTAGCTTGTATTCTCTAGGTAGTTGTTGAAACCATTGATGTTTGCTTGGGTTTGTTTTTAATTTTACATATAATTGTGCAGCTTGTATTTCAATGTTGGCTTTCATTGGGTTATTATTTGTTCCAGCAAGAAGTGCACTAACTGGTGTTGTTTTCACTGCTCCTGTTATCAATCTTAAATACTGATTTTGACATTGCTCAATCATATTAATTTTATCGTTGGTTGCAGTTAACAGTAATTCACATCCATGTTTTAATACTGGTTTTATGTAGCTGTTGTATGTTTTATTTAAAACTGCTATTGAACTGCTCCATTTAGATCCGGCTAGTCTGTTCAATATGTTACTTCTTTTAGTAGCCTTTTGCATGACATTTTGTACATGGTCTTTCATTTTTAATTTTCTATCTAGTGCAGTTCCTAGATATTTAATTCCTTCAGCATATTCTATTTGTTTCCCATTGATTTCAAGTTTTAAGTTTTTTTTTTTTCCTGTCATCAAAATGTTTCATGGTGTAAACTTGATATTTAGTATTTGCTACATTAATGGACATATTATTTAGTTTTGCCCAATTAGTTAATTTGACTAATACATTTTTTATTTTTTCTTCTAATCTGGTATATACATTCTTGTCATTTTTTTCAGTCGCCCAGAGAACTACATCATCTGCATACATTACAATGTTTATTCCATTTTGTTTTACAAACTTTGGCATATCATTAATATATATATTAAATAATATAGGACTGGATACTGCACCCTGTGCTACTCCAGTTTTAAGTTGGGTATATTTGGACAATGTATTCTTCCATTTGACTGCAATCCATCTTTGTTGTAAAAACTTTTTATACCATCTAATTATATTTTTTGCAGAAGACAGCAGAAGGGAGGCAGGCCTTTTCTTTCCTAGTTGGATTAGGCATGCTTTTTACTCTACTTAGTGTAAGTAGAGGAAATACTGTATTCCACATAAAAATTTAATACCAAGATTTCACCAGAAATATGTTTTGAGACCACCTCACCCAGAAAACAACATTTTTTGAAAAAAGTCTCTATGTGTGTGTGTGTGCGCGTGCGTGCGTGCGTGTGCGTGTGTGTGTGTGTGTGTGTGTGTGTGTGTGTGTGTGTGTGTGTGTGTGTGTGTGTGCGTGCACGTGCATGTGAAAAACATAATTAAAAACTGAAAAGTTGGTTAAATACCAAACTTGATATTTAAGTTCAACATCTTTCAAGGATGCAACATGAAGATTTTAAAAATAATTCCCCACTTCATACTACCCTTTACATGGTACATTTTTTGAAAATGTTTAATTTTCAAAAATGGCTGTAACGACGTTGATTAAAATATCATATGTTTCAGATATTTTCATGACAAATGAAATGTATATCTTGAATTTTCAGGGAGTAGTCTTTGAAGTCCACTTCATTTTTAATGACTTTTGCATAACTAGTAAACCATAAGAGGTAGACAAAATCTTACTCCATAAAAAATGTAGTTTTTGTTAAGAGTTTATGTCAAATACATTTTTTTGTGTTCACAATTTTCGAGATATTCTTTGTTATTGGTTTGAATTTCCAAATCCTTAAATTGCTATTTTCCCCCTCCCTTTCTCAGCTGTGCAAAGAGAATGGAATTTCAAAGCTATCACACAGTGACCCACTCTTAAAAGATTTGACTGTCACTTAAAGCCTACTGTATTCTAATATGTAATAAGACAATTTCTGCAAATGTTTATATTGACATGAAGCAAATGGGAGAATAAGCTTTTGTAATAATAGTTTTGTTGAAAAAAGGTTGTGGAAATATGTGAATGTAACACAAGATTTTTTTTAAAGTAGAAATGCATTTATTTTGTATTTAAAACAGAAAGACATAGTTCATATATTGATATTGATATATTTATTTGGAGCGCTGTAAACTCATTATGATATTCAGTGATAAAGTGCATCTTAAAATTTCTTACAGTCCTGCATCTTATATGGCAGAAAATACAGTATAGACTACAGTGTTTCTCATGTACAAATTGGCGCATTGGTTTGCCTCAGCATCTTTGCAGCACACTTTGCAACATTGGCTTACATTTGTTCATTTGTGAATCTCAGCAATGCTTGTGTGGAGCTCAAAAGTGATTTTAGTGATTGCACCTTACAAGTGTTTTTGGCTTTGTGTGCCACAAAATTAGTACACATTAGAGCAAAGATTTTTATGTATTTTTTATATGTGGTTATATCATCTTACAGGAAAGTTAGAAAGCAATCTATAAATCCTTTTTGGGAAACCTTAGTGAAGTTTATTTAATATTTATATGCACAAATTAAGGTTTTTATTACTCAAGCTTCACTTTCTGTACCAGAACTTACTGGGATATATTTTGGAGACTGTTGTCTCCATCATCAGTAGATTCACTGCTGCACTTCCTGCTGTCGGACTTCCTTTTCGTATGGGACATCAAAGTTTAATATATTGTGCTTATTATTATATATGAACAATTTTTCTCAAATGGAGAGTTCTGCTGGTTTTCTAAGGGCGTTTAAGAGTTTCGGTTTCTCTTTCAGCTGATGATGACCTGTGGACCAAAAAATTTCTGAGCTCCTGATTTCTCCATTTGTTTATATTTCACATTTCTCATGTGTTCTTTAAACCTTATGTTTATGTTCCTCTTTGTCTTCTGTATGCAAACTTTCTTAGAATTTTGAGATCCAATGTAAATACCAGAGGTTTTTCCCATTTGAATTTTGCCCTTTGTGTTGGTCCTGGGTACATTTCTTAAGCAATGCTTGTTAATTGGGGCTAGGGTTATATTATATTCTTTGAATATTTTCATAAATTTATGGAAAGCCCATGCGTGGAAAGTAAATTTTTTTTTTAACTTTTTGGTTTCTATTATGCCAATTAGTGTAGTGATTCCCTTTATTTGTTTCTTCTTTTTGAATTTTGTCATCTTCCTGTCTACTATCTCTTTGGTGAACCCATTTTTATGTACAATTTCCAGGATCCTGTTGTATTCTTTATGGTACTCTTGTGTGTTCATTGGTATGTTTGCCAATCTGAAGTTAAGGCTGTTTATTATTGCATATTTGTGTCCCCTGGGGTCGTAGCTGTCATTTTCAATGTATAGGTAGTTATTTCTGTGTGCATGCGTGCTTGCGTGGTTATTGCATTCTTCACAAACTTCTTGTCTACTATGGCAAAAATTTTGTCTATATATCTGTATCAGAGTTTATATATGTCTAGAAATGCTTCTGTTACATGTGCTTCCACCAAACTCATGTATAAGTTTGCCAGAAATGGGAAAAGTGGGTTGCCCTTTGCTAAATCTTTCACATGGGAGTTAGTTTATTTCTAAATGTGAAGTAACTTTGATTGATGCACAGTTTGTCAGCATCAGGTATTGCTCTATTGCATCCTTATCAATATCTGTGGAGTGTAACCGTTTTATCAAAACTTCTTTTAGCTTATCTTTTGGTATGCTGGGGAACAGTGAGATGATGTCAAAAGGAACAAGTAAATCATTTCCCTACATTTCTACTCCATACGTCTTTAATTTTCCCAATGAGGTCATAGGTGTTACTTAGGCTCAGACTTTTTTTTGTTGAAAGAGTTCCTGAAATTTTCTGAGCAACCAATTTGCCAGATTGTATATGGATGAGTCTATTGTATTGATAATTGGATGCATTTTATTGTCGGCCTTGTGAATCTTTGTTAATCCATACATCCTGGGTGTAGTTGAATTGCTTGGTATCATAATTTTCTTTTTTTTTGCTCTCCTATAACAGCTTTATATCTCTTTTAGAGTGAATAGGAGCATTTTTGTTACTTCTGTGTCAGATTTGTTTTTAATAGTTTGAGCTTGCTATGCAACATAGTTTCCATCTTTGTCTTGTAATCCTGTTGGTCCACAATCACAGCTTGTTTCCTTTAACCACCAGTGTATAAAATATGTCTTTCATGTCAAGGTTTCTGATAATTTTTTTGTGTGGGAGTTTCAGTGGTAATTTTTCCTTTTGTGTCAGTTGGTTGATGGTGGTTTGTGTTTTTATCTAATAATTACTGTTTCTTCTTCTGGTTTTTTGAAAATTGCTGCCTCCACATCTGCTATATATTCGCCCATGTTTATGAAGAAAGTTATGCAAGTTTGAAGCCTTTGTTTAAAAGTTGTAAATGGATTTGGTAAATATTTTGTAGAACGTTCTTTACAATAAACAAATGCCCCTTGTACAGGCATCATCATTGATGGTGACTCAGGTAAATGAATGCAAGGGTCCTGGCTGTCTTAGGGAGTGGGGTTACCAGAAACTGTTTTTGATTCCTTGTCCACTGGTGGACACATGGGATTCACTTCCTCATTACCTGAAAGAAGTGCTGAACAGGAATAAAGCCTGGACTGATGATTGAAACAGTTGCAGTCAAAATGTATTTATGTCCCTTAATTACTGTGAAAGTGTAATAAATGTTTGCATAAAGCAATATTATATGTTTATGTTGTATCATCAATAATGCAAGTTTTAGTTCATTTTTTGTAGCTTAAATAACTTTTAATTATATAATTTGAATATCTTACACACACCAAAAGCAAAATTTAAAAGTAATTTTTCCCTGCTTGAAACTAATATATTTACATATTTCAGTAGTGAAGTTTCATGAGCTTAAAGAAATCATATCATAACTGTTTTATTACAGTGTTAAATAGTTAATGTTTTTTTTTAATTGGTTGAGGTTCCTAAAGGCTATGTATATACAACATGCATACTGTAAGAGTCAGCTAATCCTACAAAACTTATTAAAGCACATGATTTGTAATTTATTCTGCATTCCACTTTCTTTCTTTCTTTAATGGAAGTTTATATTGAGTGATGTATTAAATAATTTAATAACAATATTGTGAGTCAGGTTATTGACACTATATCATTTACTTTTTATAAAAATGGGACATGTTTTGAGAGCTCAACAGCTCTCATCATCAACCTGTTGCCAACTCCAGAATGTGATGCCATGTTGCTGGAGGTTGCTGCACTGTTGTAGTACTCTGATGACTTCTCAAGGAATTTGCTACTGAGGTTGCAGCTTGGCAGTAATTAAAAAATGAAGACTCAGCCTTTTTTTTTTTAAAAAAAAATGAGTATGTTCTCCCAGACTGTTAGTTGTTTTCTATTCTAAATGCTTTTTAAAAGTACCAGTTCCAGGTAACTTCATGATCTTCTTGCCAGAAGTGAGCTGCTACTGCAGATTTTTCTTCCTGTTTATATTTTAGATTCCTGAGATGTTCCTTTGCCCTTGTTTTTTAGTTTACTTCCTGTTGTTTCAATATAGATTTTGTTGCAGTCTTTGCAGTTATATTGGTATATTCCAGATTTTTCTACTGTTGGTATGGTGAGATATAAATGTCTTCAGTATCGGATTTTTGGGTGGAATGCAGTACATGGTACCTACTAGGTACATGTCAGAGGAAGTAAAAATTCTGAGTGTTACATTGACATGACTTTCTCTATCCTCTATCATTTATTAGTGGGTATACAAAGTATTCTTACAAAACTATTACTATGGATGAAGAGAAAAAAATGGCAAGAAAATACAGGGAAAAAGATAAAAGAAGCTATAGAGGGAAAGGACAGTAAATAAATATGGCAAGTAGTAAGAAGGGTAAACAAGAAAGGGGAGACAAAACATGAGATCACACCTAATGAATGGCAGAGATATTTCAGAGAACTGACTGGGAAGTGAAAAAATACTAAATTAGAAGTAAGAGAGATAGAAACAATAGAAATAACAAATGATGAACTACATGGGCAATTCACAATACAAGACATCTACCGGCAACTAAAAGGTATATAAAAAGAAAAGGCAGTAGGATATGACAGAATACCAGCAGAATTTTGGAAAGCATATGGTGAAACAAGAAAGGGCTTACAAGTGATGACAAAGATATTAAACAAAATAAAAGAAAATGTTGACATCCCAGAAAGTTGGAAAATAAGCTTGATAGTGCCTATATATAAGGGGAAGGAAGGACCAAATAAAGCAGAAAATTACAGGGGAATAAGTTTGTTTTGTTATCTATTTTAGGAAAAATATACACAGGAGTATTAGCAGAAAGGTTGAAAAAGTGGGCGGAACAAGAAAAGAAGCTGTCAGAATTTCAAGCAGGTTTTATAAAAGGGAAACAAACAATAGATAATGTGTTCATAATAAAGACAATAATAGACAAATACCTCAGTAAGAAGAGAGGAAAGGTTTACATGTTCTTTGCAGTTTTGAGAAAGCATTTGATACAATAAACAGAAAAGCTCTAGTATGAAAATTAAGGAGAAAAGGGTTAAGTGAAAACTACATAAAGGGAGTAGAAAAAAATCTATAAAGGAGTGAAGTTTTGTATAAGATGGGAAAAAAACGAAATCACGAAGATGACAGAACAAAAACTAGGACAGAGACAAGGATGTAAATTGGGTCCAATTTTATTCAGTTTATTCATAGACGATTGACAAAATCCAAAAAGAAATTTGCACTGCCTGGTAATAGCAAATAAAGAAATTCGTGGATTATTATGTGCAGATGACTTATGGTAGGATCTATAACAGTCTGATTACAAAGGGCAATAAATGAAGTTCGGAAATTCTGTAAAGAATGAGGAATCAAAATAAATATAAACAAATTATAAGTTATGGTTTTCAAAAAACGAACTAAACTGAGACAGGAAGAAAAAGGAAAGAATTAGAAGCAGTCAAAGAATTTGAATATTTAGGAGTGAGGCTGAATAACAAAGGGAAGTGGGAGGCATATAGTAGAAAAATAGAAGCAAAAAGGAGGGTTGCAATGACAGGAATAAGGATATGTAAATACAAGCTAGAAATGACAACCAAGCAGCTGGAAAGAATGTATGAGGCTCTAGTGGTTCAAGAATGCTTTATGCAGTAGAGATCCTGGAGGAACACAGATGTAAGTGAAAAGGTAGATCATATGTACAGAATGTTCTGTAAAGAACTATTAGGGTTACCAAGATCAGCACCAAGAGGACCAGCTTTAGTATAATTAGGAAAAAAAAGAAGGAAAGGAATAATAATGGAGAGAATAATAAAATTCTGGTATAGATGTTTGGTTAAAGAAGAGGGAGAAATCTTAAAGTTATGCATGAAGCAGCAAACAAACTAGGGGAGCACCAACAGTTGGTGGGTAGGGATAGGAAGAATTGTGGGGAAAATAGGAATGGGAGACATGTGGAAGCTAGAAGAAAGAAATTAAAGTGATGTAGGTAAACTGATAAAAGGTAGAATAGAAGACATAGAAAGGCTGGAGATATGCAGACATTTAGAAAACAAGAAATCATTACTATTTTATAAACAAATAAAAAGAAACGGGGGTCAAGAACCCTATGATACAGACCCTACTGTAACAGACAAAAAAAAGAAGGGATAGCTTAGATGAGAACAGGAACAATATTTCTAAGAGGGAGATAAAGGAATATGTGAAATGTGCAATGAGAAAGAAAGTATAACACATTACATGATGGAATGTAAGGAGTTAGTGTTATGGAGAAAAAAGGTTTGTAAGGAAATGGGAAAAATTAGAGGGCAAAAATGTAGTCATAAAAATGTTAAGGGGGAAAGAGGAAAGGAAGATTAGAAGTATGGGTGAGTTTTTACAGAAAGCAAAAGAAAAATGGGTGAGGAAAGTAAGGAGTGCAAGAAAAGAAGACGGAAGGAAGGAGGGGGATAATTAGATAAAGGAGAAGGGACAACATGAGTTACCAGGCAGGTCAAATGGCCTGGGTGTCATGCAAGCTGAGGTAGCAACAAGGTTAATTTAATTTGTACATAGTTTATGTTAGACAAATGAAAAAATTGTAAAAGCCACATAAAAGAAATTGTACAAATAAATTCATTCATTCGTTCATACTGTTGGTATGGTATTCTTTGGTTCTGACTGTAGTATGTCTTGGATGGAGTATTGGTTTTTGAGTGTTAAGATAATGTCACACTCTTTAAGTATTTTCTGGAACTGTTCATGGGCTTTGGGATGGTATGTGACCATCATGTATGTATATTTTTCTTTTTCTACTGACAGTTTGCTGGTTTCTTATATTATCTGCAGTTTTCTTGACTTCTGTATTTGTTTGTATATTGTGTTTCTGTTGAATCCACTGTTTTCTGCTATTCTGTAGATTGTCTTTTTTTCTTTGTTGAATTCTGCAATGTTGAGAGGTAGGTGGAAAAGCCTGTGTATCAAACTGTTGAGGACTGCATATTGGTGTGATTTTGGATTGTAACAGTACTGTTGGATTTTATATAGGGATGGGGGGAGGTGTGTGTGCATGCGTGAGTGCATGCATGCATGTTTTTTTTTGTTTTTCTATATATGTCAGATGTGAGATTTCCAATGCATTTCTGGATCTTGAGGTGTAGGAATGGTAGTTGTTTTTTAGTTTCCTTTTCAGTGGTGAACTTGATAGTAGGTTCTTGTAGGTTCACCAGTTTCAGGGCATCTTCAATATGTCTTTCTGGTATGATGGCAAATATGTCATCCACATAATGATACCATGTCCAGAAGATCCATAGGAAGGCCTTTGTAACTCTTATTTCCAGTTCGCTCATAAACAGATCAGCTAAGATAGGTGATAGAGGGTTTCCCATTGCTAGGCAGTTTTTCTTTTGATACATTTGACTGTTTAAAATAGGAATCAATTTCAAACCACTCAATGCATTCACCAATAAACTAAACCAAACAATAAAAACAGTTCAGTGATAGACAAGCAAGACAAAGCTAAATTATCTCAGAGTAATAACAGAACAGAGAACATGGTCAACTTGTCAAAAGGGTTCACACTCACAGAAGCAAGCCTGCTTAACAGGGACTTAAAAACAGTGTAGCATACTCAAAAAAAAAACTAAAACAAAACAAAATTACATCGCTGACTTTCAGATTGCCACACAGAACCTCCATAATAGATAAAATGATAGTAAAAGACCAAAAGTGAAAGGTCCTGGAAACAATAACCAAAGATCAGAAACAAAATGGACATCACAAGACAATAAATTCCCTAAAGGAAAAAGAAGTGATTTACAGAAATGTTCACAAAGACAACAAAATAGTAATCCTGGATAAAAAGGAATATATCAACAAAATGAAAAACTCTCTTAGCACAGACGAGTACACCAAAATAAATACTCAATGCAGCAACCAATAAACTAAATCAAATGATAAAAAATGGTTTGGTGATAGACAAACAAGGCAAAGCTAAATTAAAACAGACAACTCATGCCTGTCCAAAAAGTGTGATCTCCCAAAAATCCACAATCTGGGTACAGCAACGAGGCCAATCATTAACAATATTGGTGCTCCACATACAACCTAGTCAAATGGTTAGCCCAAAAATTCAAATCCTTCCCAAAATTTTAAAGCCGTGGCCTTCAAAATCCATATAACTTAGCAGAAAAGCTAAAAGATGTAAGAATAACAGAAAACAACAACACACTGGTTTCCTTTGAAGTTCAATTCATGTTTCCTTCTGTGTAAGGGTGGAGACAGGCTGTGTAACAAATGAAATTCCACAAAAGAAAGGCCTTCGGCAAGGATGTAAGCTAAGTCCAGTTTTATTTAATTTATACATAGATGATGTCTTACTAGAAATTGGAAGGAATAATAACTGTGCACCAGTAATTAACAACATCCAGATTCTATGACTTCTTTTTGCAGATGACCTAGTGGTAAGATCTATTACAGTAAGTGGTTTAAAACAATCATTACAAGCAATTGATGTGGTATATTGTAAAGAATGGAGGTTAAAAGTGAATCAAGAGAAAACACAGATTGTGGTTTTCAAAAAGGGGGGAAAATTAGGCAAATATGAAAAGTGGAAGGGAGAGAATAAAGATTACAGGGTAGTGCGTGACTGTATCTATTTAGGAGTAAAAATAGATGGAGGTAATAAATGGGAGAAACAAAAGAAGTTTGCATTGGCAAAAGGTAAAGGGGCGATGGCAGCAATTAGAAGCTGCAAATATAAAGTACCTAATATAAATGTTAAATGGCTGGAAAAAGTTTATGAGATGGTTGTGGAGGCAAAAATGATGTATGGTATAGAAATATGGGGATTAGATAGAGGATGGGAATGTATAGATGTGGTGCACAGGATGTTTTGTAGAGAAATACTAGGGCTACCGAAGTCAATTGTAAGACAGGTAGCACAATTAAAGATGGGCAGGGTGACAACTAAGGGGAAGATAATGGAAAAAGCTTTGAAATTTTGGTTCAGAAGTTTAAATCTAGAAAAAAATAATGTGTTAAGACAATGTATTGAATACCAAGAGAAGAGCTTAATGAATGATGGATGGGTAAGTAAATTACAGAATATTTTGGAGAAAAATGGGTTAGGAGATATATGGAGAAGGAGAGAAAATAATGTAAAACATTTTTGGAAAAAGGCAAGGAAAAGACTGGAAGATATAGAAATACAAATCATGTTCAGTGAGATTGCCGAAAAGAGCTCATCTTACTTTGAATGGAAAACTATAGTGAATGTGTTAATTTAGTGACAAGAGATTGTAAAATGTAAATAAACTGTGGTGATTGTCTACTGAATAAGTGACCAGGGTCAAAATGCAGTAGACAATCTAATTTGTAAAACTCTTAGCACAATAAATACTATACTATATACTAAATACTATACTATATACATTGCTTAAATCTATAGACCTCCATCAACAAGAGTTAGAAGATTACATTACTTAACCAAACTATGCATCACAGAGAACTTTTTCATTTTCAGCAGTCAAATCTATCACAACAGCAAAACAGCATAGCAAGGGAAATCCTCTATCACCTGTCTCAGCTGATCTGTTTATGAGTAACCAGGAAATAAGAGCTACAAAGGCCTTCTCATGGATCTTCTGGACATGGTACCATTATGTGGATGACATATTTGCCATCATATCAGAAAGACATATTGAAGATGGCCTGAAACTGCTGAATCTACAAGAACGTACTATCAAGTTCACTATTGAAAAAGAAACTGAGAAACAACTACCATTCCTGGACTCCAAGACCCAAAAATGCAATGGAAATCTCACATCTGGCATATATAGAAACTCATACACACAGATAACTATATAAAATCCAACAGTACTGTTACAATTAAAAATCACAGCAATATGCAGTCCTCAACAGCTTGATACACAAATTTTTCCACCTACCTCTCAACATTGCAGAATTCAACAAAGAAAAAAAGACAATGTACAGAATAGAAGAAAACAGTGGATTCAACAGAAACACAATATACGGAGAAATCCAGAAGTCAAGAAAATTGAAGACAATACAAGAAACCAGCAAACTGTCAGTAGGAAAAGAAAAATACACATACAGGAAGTTCACATACCACCCCAAAGCCCATGACCAGTTCCAGAAAATATTCAAAGAGCATATAATTTTAGCACCCAAAAACTCATACTTCAACCAAGGCCTATTACAGTCAGAACTAAAGGATAACATACCAACAATATAAAAACTGGAATATATCAATTTAACTGCAAAGACTGCAACAAAATCTATATTTGGAAAACAAAAAGTAAACTAAAAATAACAGTAAAGGAACATTTCAGGAGTCTGAAATATAAACAGGAAGAAAAATCTGCAGTAGCAGCTCACTTTTGGCAAGAAAACCATGAAACTGATCTGGAACTGCTACTTTTAAAAAGCATTTCAAATGAAAAACAGCTAACAGTCTGGGACAGCATAATCAGTTTGAAAAACAAAGATAAGGTGACCAGACATCCCATATAAGTCGGGACAATCCCTTTTTACTTTCTCTATCATGTACCCAGTAGGTAGAGAAGGTATTGCATTCCACTCAAAGATTTGATACTGAGATTTCACTGGAAATACATGTTTTGAGGCCCATGAATACAAAAAAGGCATTTTTAGAAAATGGTCTCTGTGTGTGTCTGTGAACAGCATAACTCAAAAACGAAAAGTCGGATCAACAGCAAACTTGGTATTTAAGTTCAGTACTTTTCAAAGGTGCAACATGAAGATTTTCAAGAAAATTCCCAAACCCCAAATTACCCTTTACATGGAACATTTTTCAAAACTTTTTATTTTCTAAAAAATGGCTCTAACAATTTTGATTAAAATACCATACATTAAAGATATTTACATGAAAAATAAAATGTATATCTTGAATTTTTTGGGAATAGCCTTTAAAGTCCTCTTTATTCAAAGGAATTTTTATAATCTTGTATAACTTGTAAACGTTAAGCGATAGACAAAAATGTACTATACAAGAAATGTAGATCTCTTTAAAACACACAATTTATTTCAAATAACCTTTATTTGTGGCATCATCCATTTACGAGATATCCGTTATTAATAGTTTGAATTGTTCAATACTTAGCCATTCTTTTAAAGTCCTGTCAACATTCAATTGTTTCTCACAATTCCATTGAAACAGTATGAAATTTAAGGCCAGTGCATAGCATCCAATTCTTAAACATTTGAGTATTGCTGTTCCCTCTGTATCTATAATGAAACGTGTAATGTAGATATTTCTGCAAAAGTCTATTTGGATTAAAATGTAGTAGATATATAAATAAGCTTTAGTAACACTAGTTTTGTATACCCACTAATAAATGATAGAGGGTAGAGAAAGTCATGTGAATGTATCACATCATATATTTTTTTAAAGGTAAACCAGGATGCCAAAATGTCCCTTTTTTGTGGCAATGACTTACTGGCATAAAATGCCATTAAGAACAGTGTTTAGTATCAGTTTCATGAAAAACAACACATGGTTTATAGAAAAATTTACATCACTGTTACTAGCTTATCCATATATTATAGAAACACATGGTTTATATTATCAGTATACACCTGCAACAATATGGCAACTAAATAATCGTAATCACACTTTTTAGTATGATTGCCACCAACAATATTGAAAAATACTAACGCATATGCTTCAGTCAAAAGTAATTCATTACAGTTGTGACTTTGGTGGAAGACATTATTGTGTTCTGAATTTGTGAAATACAAAAATACAGTGTGTGTACTTTTGTAGACTGTGAGCTCTAAAACGCTTGAAAATTATATGTCACTACCAAAAAGGAAGTGTGTTTTAATAGTGACTTATAGAAGGAATGTGCATACATTAAAAAAACAACTCTGACTCAGATGTTTGATGCAATAAGCGTGCATCTACTTTAAGTATAAGCCAT
Organism: Deroplatys truncata; assembly: GCA_030765065.1. NCBI lineage: Eukaryota > Metazoa > Arthropoda > Insecta > Mantodea > Mantidae > Deroplatys > Deroplatys truncata. The sequence goes on from CM060990.1 coordinate 377,946,496, forward strand.
GGGAGACGATTGGGTATATCACAACATATAAACAGTGAAAAACATCAAAGCATCATGTGCACAAGTGAATCTACTAGCACTGTATTGACTAATTTTTTTAAAAGTAAAAGATGTGTTGAAAAGTTATGAAATTAGCAGCTATTGAACAAGCATTCACTTATCATACAATCTTCACAACAGATCTTCCAGATCCATGGACAGTACCTCTAAACTTATCCAGTGTACTTTTGAACCAAAATTTACCTGTGGCCATAGTAAAGCTGATGCAATTGTACTACATTTTTTAATCCTATTTGCCATTTCTGAACTAGAATCAGATTTAGAGAAAGCTAATTTTATTTCAATAATGACAGATACATCAAACCATGATGCATCCATAAAACTATTTCCATTGCTTATTAGGTACTTTAATTCAAATTGGGGGACTCAAGTTAAAATTTTGGATCTGAAATCTTTGTCTGGAGAAACTTCAGAAACCATTGCTATGTTTTGCAGCGAGTGTTTGAAAAATACTAACTTAAAAGAAACAATCACTCTTTGTGCAGGTTATATGAACTGCAGTTTTGGAGATGTATCTAGAAAGGGCTCCTTCATCTATAATAGATGATGCCATTCTGTATAATGAGTATGTATACATTAAGCAATACATAACACTGAAAATGTTGGAAAAATGGAAGCTGGAAAGAATATCACCTAGAGACTGTTGGGTAGAAATTATTTCACATTTTATTGGCACTATTGTGCCTTATTCCAATTTTTTTAAAATATTGTAATTTCTTATTTGTTTACCTGGAACTAACGCTTCCACCAAACAAGTGTTTTTTTACATGAATGGTTTGTGAACAAGTGACAAAAACACTCTTTCAGTACAAACACTGAAAGCTATTTATAAATATTTTTTGGGAAACCACAGTGAAGTTTATCTAATACTTATATGCACAAATTGACATTCTTATTACTCTAGCTTCGCTTTCTACATCAGAACTTACTGGGACATGTTTCGGAGACTGTTGTCTCCATCATCAGCCTAGATTCACTCCTGTGACTTGCAGATGGTGTTTTTTGGCTGGATGTACTGTACTATGAGATCCTTTTCATATGGGACATCAAAGTTTAATATATTGTGCTTATTCTTATGTATGAATAATTTTTCCCAAATGGAGAGTTCATACATAATTATAAGCACAATATATTAAACTTTGATGTCCCATATGAAAAGGATCTCATTGTACAGTACATCCAGCCAGAAAACGCCATCTACAAGTAACAGGAGGAAGCAGGCAGTATGTTGTCCTCCGTGGTCTAGAGGTACTATGCTAGCCTCTAGTTCCCGAGGTCGCGGGTTCAAACCCGGTGGGGGATGATGGAGCTTTTTGGGAACAAAAATCCTTAGCATGGCTTTCTTTGGAAGGGAAGTAAAGCTGGTGGTCCTATGTTATAGATTTATGGCACATAAAAGAGCCTCAAGTCTGATAAAGAGGCCTCTGAGCAAAATTTCCGTTCTTTCATGCCCAATATGGAATGGGATGCTAAAGACCATAGTAGTTAAAGAGCATCCATAAATAAAACTCAGTTTAATTTAAGCAGGGCAGTCAATCTAGGTTGATGATGGAGACAACAGTCTTTGAAACATGTCCCAGTAAGTTCTGATGTAGAAAGTGAAGCTAGAACAATAAAAATCTCAATTTGTGCATATAAATATTGAAAGCTATGTTCATTAATAAGGTAAATTTTAATTGCACTTGTGTAAACTGTTACAAAATCCTGTGTGACAGAAAGGACTTACTAAAGATGATCCATTCATCAGCAAAATATTAATGTATGCTGCATTAATAACTCTAAAGGATTGTTTGGCTGGGTGAATTCAATACTATATATCATGTAAGTTATACAGTAATTCTTATTTATTTAATATTAGTTCCCAAACATAAGTACAGGGTTATTCAAAGAGAAGGAACAAATTTTAAATATTCACTTTTAATGAACAACAATAGATAGCGACACATATGACACATCACTGAATAGAGGAAAGTTCAAAGTTTTAAGTCCTATTAGTTCTATTCAGTGCCTAAAGTGCCACCGGGTTTGTTTACAAGAAAATGGCGATGCCACAGAAAAAGTTATTTTGTGTGCTGCGTTATGCAAAGAGTGAATCCATTGTTTCATTGCAGCGTGCATTTTGTTGTAAGTTCAACAACAAGCTGCCTCGTCATAAAAAATTTACAATTGATACAATAAATTCGTAGAAGATGGTTGTGTATGCAAGCAGAAAAACACTGGTTGTCCTCGCATAACAAATGGTGCTCATTTTGAACTTTCCTCTATTCAGTGATGAATCGCATGTGTCACCATCTATTGCCATTCATTAGAAATAAATATTTAAAGTCTGCACCTTTTTTAATAACCCTGTATTTATGCATAACATTTTTAGCATCCTATTTTATCCTCTTTTTTTTTTCCATTGAGAGAAATACCTAAATTTCTCATTTTCTTCTTTTAAAAATACTAAAATGTCCTGTTTTCTTGTTTTAAAAATATGGTCACCTTAACAAAGATTGAGTCTTCAAGAAGCCAACAGAGGACTACAACAGTGCAGCAACCTCCAGCAACACACTATGTTCCAGCAGTTGGCAACAGGTTGATGATGGGAGCAGCTGAGCCCTTGAAATGTGTCCCATTTTTATAAAAAATAAATTGATGTAGTGCCAATAATCTGATTCAAAATATGTTATTAAATTATTCTGCATTGTTTTAAATTTAATATATATGTTGTATATTTAATGATAAACTTGTTTCCAAAGTCTACACTTCTGAATTACTGGTCCTCACTGCACTTCAAGCATCATGTAAGAGGCACCTATTTACACTTTAAACCCAGTCATTAAGAAGGATAAACTGACCTCTTGTTTTGTTGATGTTGAGCCATCAGTCATTAGTAATGATGACTGTACATTTTGTATGAAAACACACATGTGCATGCTTTCCCTCTCCCTCCCCTCCATCTAATGTTTTTTAACAGGTTGAATAAAGTTTATAGTTTTGATACATTTATTAGTATTTCACAGTATTTACTTGAGCATTCAGCTGTTTAAGATTGAATCTTGCATGTTTTATTAATTGCAGTATATAAAAATTTTAAAATACAACCATAATAAGCTAGTTGTTTCTTTAGTTTTGCAGAAAAGTCTCACTTGAATAGGCACTACAGCTTTCATAGTGAAAAGCGGCCCTACCAATGCACAGTTTGTCTGAAAATGTACAAAACTGAAAGGTGTCTGAAAGTTCACACGATGGTTCATGCAGAGGCCAGACCATATGTTTGTACTTACTGTAACAAAGGCTTTCTTAGTACAACAAAACTGAAGGTAACTAATTTCTATTTCTTTACAAGTGTTTCTTCCTAAGAATTGTGGCTTTTGTAAACAAACCACTTACAGCAGAAAGGCAACTTGTCCAAACATTTACACATTTCCTATTTTTTTTTTCCGGACGATTACAGTTTTAAGTTGGTCAGTGGACTGTTCACCTTAGAAAAGAAATTTATTCGCATGATGGCATGGGCCTAAAAATGCCTTCAATTTGCTGTTTACTGCAGATAGGAAACTATTCAGTGACAAGATACCTATCTGCAGTAAACATTTTATTGGTGGTGGCACTAAGTTGCTTAGTTTTCAAATTACGATCCATTGTTTGACGGGTGACTGTTATGAGTGTGCGTGCATGCATGCTTGCTTGCTTGCTTGCTTGCTTGCTTGCTTGCTTGCTTATCTCTCTTCCAGTATCTGATAGAAGTTCATTCAATAGAAATAGAAAAGTCTAACAAGTTTTCCAATGTTCAAAATATGAAAATGTTCCTAGATACTTGAAAGGGCTGAGATGACCTTTTCAGCTGAAGCTCTGCATAGTATTAAGTGCAATGTAAATATTGCTGGCTTGATGGTGAACACTTTTAGGTTGAGAAACACTACAATCTTTGGAACTCCCTTCAAAGAACACTGTACATCTGTACTGCATATAAACAACAAAAAGATGGATATCAGGAAATCTTTGCTCTATATACCTCAAACAAGATGCAGTTTTAGAATTCAATCATATGGCCTATAACAATGATATCTCATAATGAAGATGAAGATAACTGAGTAATTTAACATTTCAAAACTTCAAATGTGATTCAGAAATATTTGAAAACGCAATTTGTATTACAATCAAACAAATTTATATGTAACACCATATTTTAAAACACTAATTTAGCCCAAAAATTCATTTTAAAACCCAGTTTTCTGCAGAAAGTGAATATGTCCAATACCAAAACAAATTTCAGCCATTTCCCCTGACATCATAAAAGACTTTTAAATATATATACTAAGGAAGTATACCTTTATTTAGAAAAGGAAAGTACATGAAAGGAGAAAACTTGCGTAAAACTAGTTTTGTTCAGTTTTTTGTCTGTATTGTAAAACAAAGAAATGTGAACAAGTTGCCTTCTGCAGTAAGCAATTTGAATGTATTTTGCATATCTTTCACTTATAACTGTTTTTTGGCTTAAAGGCATTTTACTCAGATGTTAAGTAACTTCTCTAATTTTAGATTTAAATTTAAATAAAGTCTTAAGTTCATTATGAGTGTATTTTGAAGTTTAGAATATTAAATCCACAAACAAAGAAGTTTAAAGCTTAGTACTAGACTTTGTATCATAGCTCATAGTTGTCAGCCTAGAAAAGTGATTCCCATACTTTGCTAGGTGCCACCTTCCTTTAACAACTACCTTATCCTCCTTTTGGTTATTAGAATATCTTGTCTCATGAACATTTAAATTTCACCCTCAAGAGATCATTCTAATTTTTGTAACATCAGCGGTCGCGTGGTAAACTCTGTCAACCATCCGTCGTGTTTTTTAAATTACTCAAAAATACTGCTATAATATGCATTGCACTGACAAATTTATATTTTATTTTGCTTTTTTGTATGTATATTGTACAGTGCTTTTCCTTCACACTGTGGCCACCACACAGCTACTCGCATGCTGGCCACCGCAACTTGGACTCCTGCTGAAACAGTTATAATATACCTGCAACTGCCTCATGTTCTCATTGTTACAATTACAATGATAATAAGCATATACCTTATCATAAGACATTTTGGAAATGTTGTCCTTCTCTATCCACATATTTCTGGCATCTTCTCGGGAAATTTTCATTCACTCTGGAGAGTTCAGTATCTGAAATTTAGCAAATTTCTTGCCTGATGTTTTCTTTTAATTCTTATAGTGTATGGGGGGTTTGTTGCATACACCTTATTTACCATGTGATCAACAATGTTGACTAAATGTATGTAATTGGATTTTGTGAAATGATAGATTAATTGACCCATGCTTAATATTCTTCTCTGAGGAAGCATGGTCTGAGAAAGCGGGAATGTTCAGGGGGTCTGGACACCCCTGAAATATAAAAAACGAGAAAAATAAAAATGTAAACAAAAATCACAATTGCAAATAGTAGTAAAGTAATAAATTAAAATTTTATGTACACATGTACATGAAACCCCAAGATTGGGAAATAACAAATAAAGATTCAGAACAATAACAATAAGTAGCCGGCATACATAACAGAAACGCAGACAGCACAAATTCTTTATATTGGACTATATGTAAAGTCCTTCAGGATAAGAGAAATGTAAACATACTGGCTTGACAGTGACAGGTGGCGGGAGTAATGCCAACCTGCCAGTATAACAACTTTTTTGCAAAAGGCAATATAACCAACAATTATGGGTGTGGATGTATAGCTGGCTGAAAAGCCTGGGCAAACCAAATTGCCTGTAGTTTGCCTGTAGCAGGTAATAAGACAACTGGAGATACATCATTGGTTACTGCATGACTTACACTGCCAAATGTTTCAATTATTGTATATTTCTGCAGATAAGATGACCTCAGATAAGATGGGTTATCAATTTTTGTCAAGGTTCTATAGTTTTTAGCATACATCTGTCCTTTAAGACGATCCCCAAACTATCAGCCTTTGAATTTAGTTTAGATCAGTGATCATCATCTGGATAATAATACATACATTCAGGTAATGGCTTTGACTATTCACGAAAGCATTGTATGGGCTATTCAATTTTGTGGACATATCCTACTCTGTACTAATAAATAATTACAGTTGCATGTATAAAAGAAAAGCTTCCTTCAGCATTGTTACATGTTTACCTATAGAAACACATGCTGAATCATTAACTCACATGTATCTCTAACAAGTGTTATTGTAGGTTGTGTCGTGTGTTCAAACAATTTGTACTATAAGTGTAATCAGTGTAAAACTTGTAAAGTGTGGGCCTAACCCTGGAACCAATGAAAAGAAGGAAATATGAAGCAAGGTTCAAGTTAAAAGTCATAAAACAGGCTAAAGAATTGAACAACTGTGCTACAGCAAGGGCTTTCGATATAACAGAGAAGATGGTAAGAGATTGGAGAAAGAATGAAGTTGCTGTTAAAAAAATGTTCTATGAGCATAGGAATAGCTTGCTGGCCAGATTCAGAAAATAATGTTGCAAAATGGGTACAAGAACAAAAGCAGAATTGTTGTGTTACAAGAAATTTGATTAAGGCTCAAGCATTGAAGTGGGCATGGGCTAATCCAGAACAAGGCAAACAATACAAAGCAACAGTAGGTGGGTGCAATCATTTCATGAACAGAAAAAAATCTGGCAATACAACAGAAAACAAAAATTGCACAGGAATTGCCACAAGATCTTGACCATAAAGTCATGAGTTTTCACAAGTTTGTTATTGGTATGAGGCAAAAATACAAAATTCCATTATCTAATATTGGAAAAATGGATGAAACACTGATGAACTCCAACATGATAAACAATAGAATTGTGGAAACAAAGGCATAAAAACTGTTCAAGTGTCAGAAGTATAGGCCATGAAAGGACCAAGTTTACAGTAGTATTAACATGCTTGGCAGATGGAACAAAGTTCAATTCAATTCAACTTTATTCACCGTAAATGTATAATTTGTACATATGGCTTCATCAAAGTTACAGAGATAAGTAAATATAATTAAAACTATACAATATGAATGCGCTAGATACTAAAATTAAGAAAATCATTAACACTATAAAATTTGTGCTTTAATAATAATTTATGCACTTTGATTTAAAAATATTTCCTGAGGTAGCTTTAAAAGAACTGGGTATCTTATTATATAAAATTAAACCTTTATGAGATACACTATTGAGTGTTCTATTAAGTTGGTGACACTGTAGATGTATAGACTCAGTTGTATGTGTATAATAGCCATGATAATCCTTATTTCTTTTAAAATATTGCATATTATTGTGGATAAAAGAGACTGTTTTCAAGCTATATATACATGGTAGCAGAAGTATATTAAATTCATCAAAAATTGATTAAAACCCATGGTCATTTTCGAGAGGAAAAGTACACCTAAAATAAAATTCCTTGCAGGCATTTTCATACATTTTCATGAAAAGGGATGTATGGACAAGAATGGTATAAAACTGTGGATGGAAAATATGTGGCAGAGGCTGGTCGTTTGCATAACGAAGAACACTAAAAATCGCATAGCATGAAGCAATACTAAGATTGCTGTTATACTGGGTGGTTTAACTTTGATGCTACAACCTTTAGACATCTCTCTGAATAAACCATTCAAAGATCACATGCGTGAACAATGGAATAATTGAATGATGGTTGGTGAAAAGTCGCATATGAAAGGTGGAGCCATGCAGGCTGCATCACCTGATGTGCTGTGTGATTTCGTGGAAACAGTGACCAAATCCTTCAAAAAGTGTGGGATTTCTAATGCTATGGTTAGCGCTGAAAATGATTTGTTCTGGGATACTGATGACGAACTCATGACTCACCAGGTACAGAATGGCATCCATATGACGAGCTACTCAGCAATGAAAGTGAGGATGTACTTGAGGAGCTGTTTGCCTTAGATGACGAATATGAGGATTTTGCAGATTTTAAATACATTGGTGAGTGATTTGTCTTATTTTATAATGGTTTTAATTTACATAAATTTCAATTTCCCCTCCCCCTATCTGTTCTATAAGTTGACCCCAGATTTTGGGGGCCTTTTTTATTATGATTCAACTATCATCTTATCTGTGAAAATATACAGCATATACTGTCAGTGTTACATAATGTTTCAGTGTATGCACACAAATACACACATATCATACATGCTTTCATACAAATTTTCTCTCTTTATAACATTAGGGTCATTTGATAATTTTATATATATATATATATATATATATATATATATATATATATATATACTTAGCTGCTTTACCCTCTGCATATGTAGGGCTTACAATTGTGCCTAGGGTCAGAGGCCTGTGGAGGAGCAGGTGAACATTGAATCAGAGAGAATGAAGAACCCGGAAAAGGGGATCAGCCCGTAGTCAGGTATGAATGTGAGGGAAGAAGGTGATATGAAATGAAGGTGAAGTGGATGAAAGGAAAGGTGATGATAGAGCAATTGGCGGGATGAATGGCAGGGGAAACCAGAGAACCCAGAGAAAACCTGCCCAGATGCTGCTTTGTCCACAAATCCCTCATGCAGGTACACTGCCTTGGTGGGAGTGAGAAGTCTAACCACTCGGCCATGGCGGTGCATATATACATACACACACACACACTGAATTATTGGAATCACATTCCAAAAAACTAGAAGGTATTACACGGTACATTGTGTCTGGAGCACTTTGGGGAAGTAGTAGCAGTTCATGATACCAGACCAGACACCCGAAGTTCTGTCTACGCCACTGATGATTCCATTTATATGCCTATGTTTCATTGCAAAATAACAGATATTAGAACACAGAGAAACCCAATTTTATACAGGAGACTCCTTGCATGACGCGGAAATAGGTGTGTAGTAAATGCATACAGAATAATAGGACCTATATTTTTTTAACAAACCATAAAAGCAGAGAGATACGGAAATGACTTTCATCATTTTTGAACACTTGACCAATACTGAATGTCAGTCTGGATTTTTCCAAGACTTTGCTGTTGCACATACAGGTGATGAGTAATTAAATTTAATTCAGAAAATTGTTGAAGATAGGGTAACTAGTAAAGAATTATGGTCCTCACAATACCATGATTTAACTGTATGTGATTTTTATCTATAGAGAATTTGAAAAACAAGGCATGTGCAATAAACCCAATACATTGTAAGAACTAAAAGAAAGCATCAAACGAGAAATTCGCTCAATTTCAGATATTGAACTCTCCAGAGTGAATGAAAATTTCCTGAGAAGATGCCAGAAATATGTGGATAGAGAGGGACAACATTTCCATCTCTTATAATAAAGTATGTGCTTATTATCATTGTAATTGTTACTATGAGAGTGTGAGGCGGTGCAGGGATATTATAACTATTTTGGCAGGAGTCTGAGCTGTGGCAGTTGGCATGCAATTAGCTGTATGATGGCCTCGGTGTGAAGGAAAAGCATTTTATATTTAATGTTTGATATTTATTTTTTCTAAATTAGTAGTTATAAAATCTAATAAAAGTATCCTCATCTTTTATTTCACAATAAATTCCTAATATTCATTCTAATTTTATATCACAACTAATCTGCTTTTATTACTCAGTAGATGCTTTAAATATATATTACTCTTGCAGCACTTAGTCTGTTACATGATTATCTATAACATCTTACACTGATTAATTGTGGTAAGAACATTTTTTTTTCTGCTGCAGATACACTGTGAGACTTCTTGTTTGGAAACTCTTCCAGTTCTGAGGTTTTTCCAATTTTTAAGGTGTGAAAAATATTCTGAGAATGTTTGGAAGCATCGGAATTTGGGATATTCTAACAAAGCAAACTGTCATAATTTGTTGAGACAACTGTTTCAGATATACCCTCCTTGGTTTTCATGGGTTTTTGCATTGGCTATAATGCCAATTCATTTCCTCATTACTCCAGCAACAGAGTATTTGCTGCACATCTGGTTGACTGTGTCATCCCCTCCCTTTGTCATGTTGTAGTCCATGATAATGTGTGGTTTGTTATGCCTTTACTGTGCAAGGTACTAAGCAGAGCAACACATTTATTTCTTTTGAGTACATATGATATCATTGTAATATCTTGATAGCCAAACAATGAAGACCCAAGGTTCCTAGATTTCAATGGTAGGAATTCCGAGGAGATTTCCATTTTATTTTTCTTCAGAGTTCCAATGCAAGTGATGATTTCTGCAGAAGTGAGACTGCCAATGGATAACCGGTATACCAATTAATAAAATTAAGATCTGATGTATTCCATTTAAAGTTTCTACCTGTTGATGTACAATAGCATATGGTTTATTTGACACCTTGTAAGGCCCATCTGGTTATGTTCCACAGTATAGCTCAACTGATGCTGTATAGAATGTTTTGGCTTTGCAAATAGCAAAGATCTTCAAGCTATGCTTGGCAGGTTTGCTCAGCATACACTGAATGAATGAACAAACATTTTCCTCTAAAAAAATGTCAGCAATTCATCTATAGTTATAAACTCTCCCAAATTGTAGCTTTCCTTACAATTATTGACAAATTTTTGAAAATATGACCCAACTGCTGCTAATTTATCTTTCTCATACCTTTGTGTTCTTGTAAACTTATCATTAAATCTCACTTTTCTGAGGAGAAATAAGAACCTTCTACGTGACATACAAGCATAAATCGTCATACCAGCATCATATTTACTCCAAAGTTCTTCAACATTAGTTTTGTTTCCACCCTTAAGTCAATCAAAATAAGGGTCCAATAAGAAAACAAATTTTTTTTCCCTAGAGGTTTCCTTTACATCCCTCTCCCTAGATAATTGTTTTAAGATACCATATTTTTAACATGTAAGTTGGTGTACTCCACAATTTAATCAATCATATCCACACTAACAACCTTGTTGGAAGCTGTCTTTTCTTTTGTAATATCCTTGGCAGACCTCTTTTGACAAGGAAGAATTTTTATTATATTTTTGTGAGCATTTTTGCTATTTTGTTTTTTATGAGTGAGAAAACAACATAAAAAAGTAGGTTTCCATTTAAAAAATTAATTTGGCCCTAAAATGAACATCACAACGTCCTCCAAATAAAATACAATAATGGCATTTATTTTCACCCATAATATCAAGCAACTATTATTCAAGACATTTCTTCCTACAACGCTTAGTTTTGAAGATATTGTATAGTCTCAAATGGAGCCTGTGTATATAAAATGAGACAGAGAGTGTGTGTGTGTGGGTGGGTGTGGGTGTGTTTTCCCCCCCTCCTAGAGTTAGTTTATTGTAGTTATAATTAATGTGCATTCCTAATATAATTGTAAGTGATTTCCATGTTGGCCTTAACTGCTGATGATGACGAATGCCCTCGAAAACATTCCAGTTTTAATAACATAGTAAGTGAAGGTTTGTGTAAAGATAGTGTGACTCATTCCAAATTCAACATAAACTTGATCTTGTTAATATTCTCCTCATCATAATTATTAAGAATAATTTAGTATATTTTTTCCCATCTGACTAAGGTTGCCTGTGTCCCCTTTGGAAATCTCTCATGCATCTCAGTTTGGGGACCGTAAATCTAGAATATCTTATGTTATTATATTTTAGGGAATCAGATAGTTCATTAAGCATTGTACACCAGGTAAATCACTTGCCCTATTTTTTTTAAAATTTATGCAAGATGCCAAATGACAGGCTTGCCAGAGTCTATCTTCACTCTTCAACTCATACATATATGAAGTGTGATCAAAAAATAATGGGAATTTTTTAATTTTGTGAGCTTTATACATCTGATGTTCAAAACTTTTGTTTTATCATGTTGGTACATATGTTCCTGATGTATGTTTGCATTTTCAGCTGTTTTGAGTATTTAGTTTATTGTTGACAGTCGAAGAAGGTATATGTGTTTTCGAGTGCTTGGCAAATTTTTATTTTCAAAAAAGATGAATCAAAGAATTTGCATTAAATTTTGCTTGAAAAACAGAATAAAGTGCAGCACTGCTTTCGAAATGTTGACTGTGGCTTTTAGTGAATCTACTATGAGTAAGACAAGAGTTTACGAGTGGTATAAATGTTTCAAAGAGGGTCGAGAAGACAATGAAGACGACGACCGCCCTGGACACCCTTGCACATTAATTACTGGCGACAATGTGGAAGAAGTAAAGAAAATGGTTCTGGAAAATTGCCGAATCACCATCAGAGAGGTTGCTGATGATGTTGGCATATCCTTTGGCTCATGCCAAGCAATTTTTTCAGATGTTTTGGCCATGAAACGTGTAGCAGCAAAGTTTGTTCCGAAATTGTTGAATTTCTACCAAAAACGATGCCGCATAGACATCGCTCAGGAATTGCTGAATGAAGTCGAAAACGATCCAGAACTTCTAAAGAAGGTTTTAACATATGATGAAACATGGGTATCTGGGTATGACGTTGAAACTAAGGCCCAATCGTCCCAATGGAAACTACCTGAAGTGCCAAGACCGAAAAAAATTTGACAAGTTCGATCACATGTGAAGGTTCTTTTCACTGTTTTCTTCGATTACAATGGGATAGTGCATCAGGAGTTCCTGCCTTATGGTCGTACGGTCAATAAGGAATACTACCTGGAAGTTATGCACCATTTACGTGAAGCAGTCAGAAGAAAATGTCCAGATTTGTGGCAAAACCATTCGTGAAAATTGCATCACGATAATGCACCCGCTCACACCTCAATGCTTGTTCATGACTTTTTGGCAAAAAAGAAAACCATTATGCTGCCTTAGCCACCGTATTCACCGGACATGGCCCCCTGTGACTTCTTTCTATTCCTGAGGCTGAAGAGAACCATGAAGGGATGACGTTTTGCCATCATTGATGACATAAAAACAAAATCGCTGAAGGAGCTGAACCCCATAATAAAAAGTGAGTTCCAGAAGTGTTTCCAAGATTTGAAAAAGTGCTGGCACAAGTGTATTATATCTTAGGGGGATTACTTTGAAGGGGACAAAGTTGATATTGATTAAATAAAAATTCTTTAAGAAAAACAAATATTCCCATTACTTTTTGATCGCACCTCGTACATAGACAGAAGAGGGCTGGAAAACTCGGTGAATAAGTGCTTTAAGAGACAGAAGGTACCTGTGAATATAAATTCATTTAAAAAATATTGTATACTCTCATTGAGAACTGCATTTTATTAACTTTTGCTTTACTGTGTACATTTTTACCCTTTCACGGAAACTCCCATTAAATAAGCCACCTATCATATGGATCAAATATCAAAATTAGTTAAAAAAAATGGCGGATCTATGCAAAGTGGAAAGTGATGGGCTACAACCAATTTAACACATACCTACTCCCATAATGAATATTATACAGTCACATCACATAGATGTGAAATAAGTTAATAATTCAATTCTAGCATAATCTATGACATTAACATTTTGTATGGCAGGTGTAATAGCTTGCACCAAGGCAATATTGATGTTAAAATTCCAAAAGAAGCTTAAAGCATTATAATATCCAAGTAAAGCTTCAAAAAAAAATATTTTGTTTGTTAACGATGCTGTCAATGGCCAGGATCATATCGGCGCCATCAATGTGCTGGAATTTCATAAAGCTTCGAGACAAGAGCCTAAATGAAGGGGCACCTGAAGGGAAGATGAAAGTATCAGTCAAAACATCTCCTCCTGTTCAGGAAGCTCCAGTGATTTTTGGAAATAATAAAGAAATGGTGCATAATGCAGTTGAAAATCCGTATACCAGCTCTAGGACCATAGCACAGGATATGAACACCAGTTTTGAGAATATTGCACTGCAATAAATTTCATCCCTACCATCTACAACTACACCAAGCTCTCTACATACATGACTACCAAGCGCAAATGGTAGTATTGCAATAGTTGTTGTAACAGGTAGAAATGAATGTCGGATTCTTAAGCAATGTGCTATTTAGTGATAAAGCCACATTCTACAACAATAGAGCTCTGAATTGACGTAATATGCACTACTGGAGTGTAAATAACCCTCCTGGGTGAGAGAAGCTGCATTTCAGGTGCAATGGATTGTCAATGTGTGGTGTGGGTCTAAAATGATCACCCTTAGGACCCTTATTTTTTCGAAGGCAACCTCACGGGACATTCATTTTCTCCAAGAAGATTTGCCACTCTTATTAGAAAACATACTGCTGATGAAACAGGTGAGAATGTGGTTCTAGCAAGTGCCTTCACACTGGTCCCTAATCGTATAGAATTACGTAGAGTATATCTTGAAAAATGGATTGGGCGAGGGGAACTCATTCCTTGGTTGACTAGATCCTCTGATCTCACTCCGGCTATTTACCCCTTTGTGATGCATAGTGTAGTAAAACGTAGTGAAACAATAAATGGCTTGCTGCACACAGCATAGTAGAACATGGTAAACAGTTTATTCCTTTCTCATGGCTTGTGTTTATGTTGACCTCAATGTTAGGAGCTGTGTTGATGTAAATACACTCCTGTTACTCTAAACAGGTGATTGCAATTGTTTAAACACATTAGGGTGGAATTACAAACCATAAATAACATTTTTTGCAGCTGCATTCAGAGATTTTAGTAAACGTTTTCAAGGGGCATTTGTAGAAGCTGCATTAGTACCATGGAGGCTGGTCCAAGTGCCTTATGGGTTATAAAACACTCTAGTGATCAAATATTGGTAACAAATGAGGAAATACTTGCAGCAGCTCTTGAGGAATTAGATAGTAAAGGTAGTTCCAATGTTTCTTGGTTAGGTGAGTTAGTCGAAGACAGTGATATGGAACAAAATGACAGTGACAGTGAATGTGCTGAGGAACAGGTAGAGGATCATGGAGCAAAATAAATTGAAGGCAGACTAAAGCTAAAGAAGATCCTGTACAATGAACCTCCAATTTCACTTTTAATGTGTTAGAACAATTTTCATCCACTACAGTGCAAAGCATGATAGTCCTCCAGGGCGTCCAGATATAATTTATTCTGAATTGTTTATAAATTCAGATTTTTGTTGCCTTATTGCAGAGGAAAGCAACAGATATGCCATTGAGATTCAAGAAAATGGCTGATCCAAAATGAGAGGACACAAATTCCAGAGAAATTCAGCCTTGTGTAGTTATTTTTGGTATATATGGGAATGAAAGATTTACCTGAAACCAGAAATTACTTTTTTGGGGATTTTTGTATGTGCCCAGTTGTAAGACAGTTGCTTCACTTTTAAAAAATATCACAATACCTTCATATGAATAACAAATCCATGAAGCCAAAATTAGAGGAAGATTCTTACAGTTATCTGTATAAGGTGTGACCTGCTTTAGACATAACCGGGGAGTTTGCAGACATCTATGCACTTTGTCATGAGCTCTCTTTAATGAAGCGATGATAGGCTTCAAAGGTCACTTCTCTCTAAAACAGTATATGCCTGCTAAACCAACAAAATGGGGTATAAGGGCATGGGGTGTTGCAGATAGTAGCACTGGATGTTTATTGGACTGGGGAAAAAAAGAGGCTAGGAGAACAAGTAGTTCTGGACGTGTGTGAAAAATACACATGGTTGTGGCATCATGTGTATTTTGACAATTTATTTTATGTTAACAAAGCTAATGAAATTTCTTTTGGGCCAGAAAATACATGCATGTGGTAAAGCTTGTGTAGGTATGAAAGACTGGCCAAAAGAATTTTCAAAGCCGAAACAAATGAAACTGAAAAGGGGTGAATCTTACAAATTGCAACATGAAGACATGACTGCAGTTGTCTGACATGATAATAGGGACATTCTTTTGTTATCTACTAATTATGATAAAAGAACAGATGGGGAGGTAGAAGGGAAGAGTGGCAGAGGAAAATAACAAATAAAAATACCCTGCCTAATGCAGTAATAAACTATACCAGTAATATGGGAGGAGTTGATATTGCAGACCAAAGGAGTGGATGTTATGGAGTCAGCCAGTCTTCAAGAAAGTTGTGGAAATACTTGTTTCATTTTGTAGTGAATGTAGCGACCATAGTTAATAGTTTTATAATATATGGCACTTCAAATAGACTTACTTCAACAGCTCATGGCAACAGGCTTCTGAACTACAGGCAAAATTTAGTGCAACAGCTGATCACATGCTTTATATCACATAAGCATGTGGGATTTCAGCATAACCTACCTTCTGCTACATTTGCACTAAGTGCTCTTCACACCATCATGAAAATATAAGGTCAAGTGAAAACATGTGCCCAGTGTGTGTCTAAAAACAGAGAACACAATCAGGTCGTGGCACAGTCACAATACAAGTACAAACAGTGTGACATTGCATTGTGTAGAATTGGTTGCTTCCTTAGTTACCACCAAGACAGAGGGATGGAAATTCAAAATTAGCTTAAGTGTGTATGTAGGAAACCATGTGACCAACATCTATCTTAACTACAACAATGATTGGGTTGTAAACTTTATAGCAATGAGTACAAGTGCATTTCTGCTGGAAATGTTTTAAGTATTCTAGCTAATGAACATATTTTAAATTGACAATTAATGCATTAAAGTGATGAATGCCAATGTTTTTAAAGATGGTAAATTAGAAACATTTTTGCACAAGGATGAGTAAATATAAAATTTCTTTACCTTCATAGGGATGATAGTTTGTTATAATTTGTTGAAATAAAATACAAATATTATTTAGTGTACACAAATTTAATTTAGCCAATTTAAGACAGTTAATTAAAATTTATTATACATAGATATATAATTCACTTGTAGTTTAACATCTGTGGCAAGTGCTTAACTTTAAATGCCCACAAGTCTACTAAGAGAGCAACTAGCTAATACCAAATGCGCAGCAAAGGGTTAAAGGAAAGAGTCTATGCAGAGGACCCAGAGAAGCCAAAATAATTATGACTGCTGATTAGTGAAGCATGTAGATGTGTTGCAGTACAAAAGAACTTCTCTGCAACAGTGTGTTCAAATCTGTAATGAAACATGGTACCATTTTGAGTATTTGCTTCATTAATCAAGTGCAATTTGCTTTCCATCCTTTACCCCAATGCCTAAGACATTTAGCTGATTACAGCAATTGCAGTAAATAAAAGACAAACACTTAAAACTAATATAGACAAATGAACAAAAAATAAACAATCAGAAAGAAAAAATAAACAAAAAGAAGAAGGAAAAAACAAAACACTAAAGAAACAAAATGCCATAAAGGATTCCTGTGAAATTCATAAGGATTTCATGCCAGCTCTACAGCTAGAACACTCCAACACAATATGACTATGCTGAATGCCTGTTCAACAAAACATGTGTATATCAAACCACTTCAAAGTCTGTGAAAAGGTATGAATGCATGAAGTAAATGAATGAAATTTATTTGTCATTAATCACATACAATGTCTGGTTATATTTATATGTACAATATAAACTTTCCTTCTTTTTTCATTAGACACCTTCAACTAATTTCTATCCTTAAGAGCTGTTTGTTTGTTCCTTTGGACCTTATACACACTAACACCCTGGTTATTGGTGTATAAGAATCCTGTTTAAATAATGCAAATTAACTAATCCTATTCCCTCCTTAATTTAATTTCTTCCTCCTTTCATTAAGTGACAGTTCTATATCATTTCTCATGTCCTTTCTTACTCTCTAATCCTGTACCCTTTATTTCCTTTGTTCTAAGTTCCTGTCCCTTCTAATAAACACTCGTATTCCCCCTGGTACCCTGCCTTTCATTTTCTTTTTCACTTTGTGTTTTCCAAAATACTCATAACCCTCCATGTATATCACTATATTTTTGGTTAACCAAGTTTCCACCATTGCTATAGATTACCTCACATCCACACTTGAGCCAATTCCCCGTTATTAATTTTGACTAATAAACCTTCCGCATTCCAGCAACCACCATCAGGGGAGACTCATCTATTTGAGTTCTATTTTGTCTAAATTGTTATAGTTTTGCTTTCATTCTTGTTAGCCTCCCCTCCTGTTGTGTCTGAATCCTCTTATGGTCTTTTACTTTTAAGAAACTGCCTTCGGGTGTTGACACTACACTCATACTTTCTCTGTCTTTCCATACGTCAAGTCCCACTGATGCTGCTAATATGTCACTCCTTGCTTCATTTACTAGCTGTTTCTGTGGGCTGACCTTCAATGGTGCCGTCACCTCCCTGGTTGGTTCGCTGCTCTCCTGGTCCTTCCCTTGTGGCATGCGTACTTCTTCTTTCCTCCTTTCCTCTCTTCTGACTAAAGTTCCTTGGCCTTGGTGCTGAGTGAAGGGAATTCCATCGATGTATAATTGCAAGCCTTGCATGAAAGCTCTCCTTCTTTCTTTTCTGGCTTTTTTCAGCTCTTTTAATAATTCATATGAAAAGGTTATGTTTGGAAGCTTTTGGCAGCTGATTAACATTCCACAGCTTTTCATCATTGATGTAAGGTAGGCACAAGAACAATTAAATAGATTAGAAAAATATGGCTACAAAATAAATTATTGCTTGACAAAAGGATCAATGTTTTCAAGCATGGTAGGTTGCATAGATAACAAAAAATTAGGGTGAGCTGGTCTACCTGTTATAATTAGAAGACTGTTATAAAAACTAATTGATGGAAATATTTGCTGAATGGTAGATCAGGTATAGTTTGCCTATAATATGAGGAAAGAAGCAGAATACAATTTCAGCAAGAATCAAACCAAAGAAAAAGCACTTAGTAACATAATTTTATTTTTGAGTATCACATGCCATAATTATTTTATGTAAACTCCATTAATTCCAGTTCATACTGCATGCATGTTTGTCTGGATCTGCATATTGTAGTTACACACTGTTGAATTTTTTCAGCATTTCCATGTAACAAGGAATTTTTAATATATTATGACAAAAAATACAAAGGAAATTATTGTATAGCCTAATTCACTTCTTAGTTCAATTAAAAGAGTTTATATGCATTGTATTATAGTTTTGCTTTTAAGGACTACCACAATTTTCAATCACATTTCTTTCTGTATAATTGCATTCATATCTACTCTTCTCAAACAAAGATTAGTGGTACACAGTGCTTGATCAATGTAAACTGTTGGAAAATCATGAATGACAAGACTTTTTAGGACTTTTATCTGAAATATCAATGTTAAGTGTGTCATGTAAAGCTATTCATTTTGTTCATTACTTTTGTTTCATTTTACAGCAGCATTATAATATTCATACAGGAGAACGTCCTTATGCCTGCAAATATTGTGAGCGCACATTCACCAATTACCCTAATTGGCTCAAGCATACAAGAAGAAGACACAAGGCAGATACTCGAGGTGGGGCAACAAATAATTCTCAAGTTAGTGTTCAAAATGAAGAGGAACTCTCTCATGTTGCAGTGACTTTACAGCACTCCCAACAAAATGAGGGACTTCCACAGGAAGATGAATGTCATTTACCACATTCTGAAGCTTTAACTTGCCAAGCAGTTAATTTGGCTCCTGTAAGTCTTATGACAACTTATTCAGAAGAATCTAATGCAGTTCATCAAACCATCACTGCAGAACCTAAGATTCAAAATGCAATACCTTTTACTCAGGTCCAGATATTTCCAGAACATCTAATGACCATTCCCATTCACCACCATCACATATTACCTCTGTGATAAACTTCATATAAGCAAATTTTCAGTTTATGCAGTTGTTTTATTGGCTCAAGTTTTATGCATTAATGGAAATGTTAAAAATTTCAGTGATGCAGCAACAGAAAATGACATACTCTGCCCATCATTTATAATAAAATCTGCCCTAGAAGAAAATTTTGAAATATATATATTTATTTATTTATTGTGCTAAGAGTTTTACAATTTTATTGTCTACTGAAATTTGAACCTGGCCACTCATTCTGTAGACAATCACTACAGTTTATTTACATTTTGCAATTTCTCATCAATAAATTATCTTTTTTTTTTCAGTTTTTCATGTCCCATTTCCACTTGTTTTTCACTTTTCACTTATTGATTACTTTGCCATCACATATTCACCATAATTTTCCATTCAAAGTAAGATACACTACCTCTTACTTTTTTCTATCACTATCCAAAGCCATTTATTTTTTACTTTACACAAAAACTGTCCAATGCTTCTAGCACCCTTGCACATCATTTCGATTATAAGCTTATTTCTATCCCCCTTCAACCACTTCCTTTTAAAAAATTCTTTTCTCCAATTTTCTGTTCCTTGACACTTAAATACTATGTGTTCAATGTCTTCATTACCACCACATATCGAACATTGGTTTTGAGGAATACCCTGTCTTAACCCTCTTAGTCTCCATGCTCCAGTTCTTACCCATGCAATAGATTCTCTCTCTTCTTTATTTACTATGTCTATATATTTTTCCCTACTCCATGTATTTTTCATTGGCCTATAACAAACTAATGAGCTCTTTTCGGCAATCTCACTGAACATGATTTGTATTTCTATATCTTCCATCCTTTTCCTCGCCTTTTACAAAAAATTTTCACATCATTTTCTCTCCTTCTCCACAAGTCTCCTAACCCATTTTTCTCCAAAATGTTCCGTAAATTACTTCCCCATCCATCATTCATTAAACTATTCTCTTGGTATTCTATACATTGTCTTAACACATTACTTTTTCCTAGATTTGAAGTTCTGAACCAAAATTTCAAATCTCTCTCTCTCTCTCTCTCCCTCTCCCTCTCCCTCTCCCCCTCTCCCTCTCCCTCTCTCTCTCTGAGACAAGTGCTAGCTAAGGCTCTCATTTATTTTATTATATAGTATCTTTAGTCTAAAATAAAAGAGAAACAAACTACCATTACTTAAATAAAAAGAGCAGTATGATTCCATATTTCTTAGTGCTTAACTGTGTTTGGTTTTTTTACATGAGCGTTTTACGGTGCATTCTTTCTTCTGATTTTTCTTTCTATTTTTCTTCTGGATTGCATTTTATTTCTTACTGTTAACATATCCTTGAGAGCACACTCATTAATGTGCCAAATTCATTTTGTGACATTCTTAAGAGAGTTCAATACAGTTTGTATGCCACAATTACCTACAGTTCAAACAATGGCATCCAATAGGTAATTCTCCAGTATGTAGTTTTAGTACAGTTTGGAGTGCTGCAGTATTTTGCAAGGACATGGTCTAGTGTACTTTACTTTTAACAATTAATAAAGACTAGATTTTGTTAAAAATATTTAACTCTTTAAGCATAAATGTGGAGTATCTTTGCAAACCGCATTATGTCCAAAAAGCAAAATTTTACAGGAGAATTCAAAAATGAATTGCAGCTAAACTATGGGAGATATTTCAAAACTTAAAGTCATAAATCTTATCTCTACATATCCCAAATGGATTTGTATGGCAACGAAATATTTTTTCAAAATTCATTCCTTCAAAATTAGAGAATTTGTACTGGACCTAATATAGATTGTTACTGTCATCAACAGATGTACCTATAAATAAAGAAAGAAATAGTTTCAAACTGAAAAAATTTTATATCATTAGTATTATATGAAGCATACTAACTCTTGAATGGATAAAATAATTTACATTTATGTTGATCTTTATGACTAATAACATATTTACTAGATAAAAAAAGATGTGCTTCTTGAAGAAAGTCAGTTACTCGCAATATCTAAGAACAACACATTTGCTTAATTGAAGAAACAACCGGCTAATATTTTAAAGATATTTAGAAGAAGAAGAGGAAGAGGAAGAAATGAAAAAAATTGGGATATGGATTACAAGAATCTGGTTTCACCTCATGCATGTTGCATATGCTATTTGCTATATTGCACAGCTGCTTAGCTTTATTTCCATGAAAAAGATTCAAGGTTTGTTCTGCAATACAGTAGTGGTGATGGCTCGACAATAATATGAAGACGAAACAGATTACTAATTCTTATGTTATTCAACACATACCTTTCCTCAGACTGCAACTGCCTTGCTGATTTTTGCTATCCTGTTTCCTTTGGCTTCCTCTGGACTTTCCCCCCACAATTTTGCTTTCATCCATTGTAAAAAACAGCACAAACTAACAGTATCCTTTGTACATGTAGCACTGATTAAGACATCAATTTAACCAAAATAACAGCTAATCACTTTCAGGGTAACCCATTGTGAGAAAAATGGTTGTGGACATAATACGGTTTACAGCAATTGCGAATGTAGACATAACACGGTTTGCAACAACAGCCACTTTTCACATGCCAATTACTCGGGGACAAAATATGATTTCACATGAACAGAGTTCACAGCATGGAAGAGCATGCTAGAAACTATGCAAAATCGTGTAAAACACGATTTTGTCCAAGGGTGGATGTAATATGGTTTGCAACGATACTCCTTAAATATTATTTACCAATTGCTCTATATCAATTAATTAAAGAGTATTAGTTGCTCCTAGAAAATGAGTTGTTTTGGTGTTCTGAATGGTTTAATCTAATTTGTCATAGGGAAAAAATATCTTTATTTAACATATACATTAATATTATTACAACCTGTAATTCAGCTAATAGCTACATTTTAAAAAGTGATTTTTAGAAAACCTTTTTTTAATGCACAGGTATTATGATATCTATTTTTGTTAATGTGAGCTGTGTTACATGTCATTATTCTATTTATGTAACATGCAAATGCTGAAATGAGAAAAAGTCATAGAATTTTTGGCTCATTTCATGAAATGAGCAACAGGATAAAGATAGAATGGTATAAATGAAATAACACTCATTTAGAATAATATTGTGGTTTATTGAAGTATAAAATAAAGTAATTATAATTAACTTAGGAATTATTAACCCTTTGCAGTCATTTGTCAACACATATATTCGACACAGCATGTAGGATGCTGTGGTCGTTTGTCGACACATGATTGACAACTTTCCATGTTTGTTTTGGGGTACTGTTTAGGTTCTGAAAAGTACCCTAAGGGGGGGTGGGAACTTGTATTACTATATAGCTGAATGTTTTCTATGTTCACTACTGCCATCCACCTCTAAAGATTCATACTTTCTTGAAGTCTAGGATGCAAACAATAGTGTATTGTTCAGCAGTTCGCACTATGGCTTCTAGAAATAACACACCTGTAGCTTCTAGAGGCATAAAACATGTTTATAATATGGATAGACTGGAAGATGAGCAATGGTGAGCAAATGATCGACGTTTCATGCTTGTTTTGGGGTGCTGTTTAGCTTCTGAAAAGTGCCCTTGGTGGGGGAAACTTGTACAACTATATAGCTGAATGTTTTATCTGTTTACTATTGCCATTCACCTCTAAAGATTGATACTTTCTTGAAGCCTAGGATGCAAACAATAGTGTATTGTTCAGCAGTTCACACCATGGCTTCTAGAAATAACACACCTGTTTCTTCTAGAGGCATAAAGCGTGTTTATAATATGGATAGACCGGAATTTGATGAAGCAATACGTCAGCTTCTACAAGAAATTTTGGAAAATGACAGCAAGGATGACCTCTCTTTTGATCAAGAATCAGAAGATGCAAGCGCTTCTTCGGGCATTGAAGAGAGCTATGGTGAGAGTGAGAACAACCTATGTCCTCTCCCTGGGAGGGATGCTAGTTGTGACAGGTGGCGTGTGGTGGGATCACGTGATTCTAAGCCAAATGAATACATGTTATCAAAGATGCGGGAGCCAAATTAAACTTGGATATTAATTCAAAGCCAATAAACTATTTCAAGTTATTTATAAATGATCTCATAGGTGAAATAATAGCTCAAACAAATAGATTTGCAAGAATTAAACCTAATAATTTTCAGTTAAGTCCATGTTCTATTTGATTGACATGGAGTGACATAACTAACGATGAAATGAGGCATTTTTTGGATTAATTATGGGGATAGTATAATTGTCTAATGATATAAAAGATTATTGATTGACTGAATGGACAATGGAAGTGAAGTTCTTCCATGATGTCATGGCTAGAGACCGATTTCTCCAAATATTTTTTGGATGCTACTTGTGGATAATGATACTGTAAATGACACTAATATAGCAATGAGAAGAACAAGGAAAGTGCACAGTGTTATTGTATATGTGGAGAAGAAATTCCAGGAATATTTTGTTCCTGATAGAAATATTTCAATTGAGGAGTCCACTGTGAGTTTCAAGGACATTTTATTTAAGACATACAATCTCAAGAAATCCACAAAATTAGGGATTAGGTTCTTTGTTTTGGCTGACAGTGCTACTGGTTATGTGCATAGCATTATTCCCTACCATGGGAAAATTACTGCTCATGTGTGCAAACTACCATTTCCTGATAAATGTTTTGCTACAAGAATAGTTTTGTCCCTAATGTCACACCTTGAACACTGTATATTTGATATCATGGGATATCATTTACTCACTGATCGCTATTACAGTAGCATTGAACTAGTGCGAGAGCTTGTTCAGTGACAATGCCATGCTACTGGAACAATTATAGCAGGAAGAGAAGATCTCAGGTAATGAGTCTGCCGACGCCGCTGCCAGTTCGGCAATTTTATTACCCAGATATTTTACCTCTGTTGTTCCCTCCACAGATTTGTTTGTTATTTTACGTAGCTGCATCCTCTCGCTTTGGAGGGATGAAGTTGCGGGAGGTTTAGCCTCTCCCGTTAGTCTGGGGTACCTCTTCTTGTTCGTTTCGTCGGGAAGAGATACTTTTAACTCGTTTATGAATCAGACATTGTCTTTTCAGTCATAGATACCTGCTCAGTGGTGACCCCACACCACTGTGTGAGCAGTGTGATGCGCCCTTAACGGTGCGTCACATTTTAACAGAGTGTCAAGTTTTATCTCCGTTGCGCGTTCGTGTTGGTCTGCCTGTTGGCCTAGCCAACGTTTTGGCACACGACGTGCGTGCTGTAGAATGTGTTTTACATTTTATTCGTGACAGTGATTTTAATCTGCGCATTTGATGCGTTGAGCGTCCTTTAGCTTTGTAATTTTATTCTGTCTGTTTTAATGGGGACTCTATTCCCCAGTGGACATATGGCGCTCATGTCCCTTGCATTCTACAGTTCTTGACACGTTTTACTCTTTTATTGCCTATGCTTTTAGTGTGTTGGTTTTTGGGATTGGTGTATTGTTGTTTTTAGCTTTTTGGACACCGCGGGTTTGTGTGCCGTTTTTTAATTATGCAGTTTTTTTTACCCGTCTTTTATATTTTTGACTTTATATTTTATACATTGTAAGGGCGCTGATGACCTTAGCAGTTTAGCGCCCTTAAACCGCATCTCATCATCATCATCATCATCATCATCATCATCATCAGGAAGAGTAGGATATCTAAAGCCTGTAAGACAAGGAACTTTCAAAAAACTGAAAAGTGGTGTCATTAGTGGGTACAGAAATAACAATGTTCTCGTCCTGGGGTGGAAAGACAAAAGACCTGTCATTATGGTCTCCACATACCATGACACTGCAATGAAGAAAGTCACCACTATATAAAAAGGAGGCCAACAGAAGGAAGTAATGAAGCGAGTTTGTGTGTTAGATTATACCAAAAATATGGACGGAGTTGATCGCAGTGATCATTACTATGCTACATATACATTTATATGCAAATCTCTGAAATGGTGGAGAAAACTCTTTTTCTGGTATTTAGAATAAGCATAGTGAATGCCTACATCCTGTACTCCTGCCACCAGAAGAACCATACAGCCTGAGTTGGAAACCTGTTGCAGGCACAAAAGGTTATGAGGACAAAATGCAGACACTACTGAAAGACACCATATACATAAAGAAGAAAAGAAACTCTGTTACAACGATAGAAAGAATCACAGCTATGCTGATTAAGACATCTTATATACCTATGGAAAAACAGAAAGCTTTAATCCCACTTGACTTCCACACTCTGGTAATATAGGTTACCAAAGGTTTATAACCTGGGTGTTCCTCTAAGACGATTATGCCCTCATGTCACTTACTCATACATTGGCACAATTCTTGGCCAAAGAACTTCAACAGCTGATGGGAAAAACTTCACCAAACTTATTTATTTATCCTAAGGTATACATGAGGAACACTGAATGAAAAAGCACTAAGTGTATAATAAAAAATTTTTCAGGAGAGGGGAAAACTGATATCACCTAAACTTACTGGTGTTTTTTAAAGTTCTTCATACCTAACTGTAGTGCAAATGCCACTTTTTTAAATACTGTTATTACCAAAATCATTTTTTGTTTAATACCATATTTATAATGAAAAATGTTTTGCACTTAGTACATTTTGAAACAATTGCAACGAAAATTCTATCTTGGACATTAAGAAAAGGTGGCAAAAAATTATATTTATTGCTATTTTAATAAGCAGTTTCAATTTCACTTATAAAAGAAATTTTATACTTTGCTTCGTGCATTTTTTGGAAAAAAAAAAACAAAAAAAACAAGTCTTCAAATGTCATGTGTCACTTATATATCAATGTTTCTTTCAACAAATGCAACTGTATTTCAGTATTTAAACAATCCTCATTTCTTCCTCTAA
Organism: Deroplatys truncata; assembly: GCA_030765065.1. NCBI lineage: Eukaryota > Metazoa > Arthropoda > Insecta > Mantodea > Mantidae > Deroplatys > Deroplatys truncata. The sequence continues at coordinate 377,972,964 of CM060990.1, forward strand.
ACTGTCACATTCTTCTTCATTCTGGTTTTCGCCATGCAGATTCTTCATCCAAAACCTTTGCATAAAACTGTAGCTCAGCTTCATGGCTCCATTCACTTCCGAACCTCTTTTGTAAGAGTGCAGGTTTGTATCTGATGGATAATGAGAGAGAGAGAGAAAGAGGACTTAATACTTCTTGCTATTGTTTTAAAATTAGCATGAAAGACAAAACAACACAGAAAGTCTTCTCAAAATCCTTTGCAGGCATTCCACTGCATTTATTTGCATGTGTGTAATACAATAAATGCATTTTAATGACGTGGCACAAGCCATTTACCTGATTTTTACTTCTTTGCTTCTCTTTATTTCCTACATTTTCGTTCTGTTTCTGATACCACTACCATTGCCTGCAACAATTATTTCCTTTTCCATGCTGTATTACTTTAGCAAATCTTTTATTAGTACTTCCTTGACACAGCTCCCTATCTCAGATCTTCAAGTAGGTTCTCATTCGTTCATTCATTCAATTAGCATGACATAATATTGCTAAGAAGACCCAAGGAAGCGATATATGATATTGTTTGGCAGTCACACATACATTTCTAGTTCCACAGAATGCAAATACAGCAATTTTTTATATAATGAATTTTTTTCAATTAATATGGTACCGGTCTCATTGCAGTTTTGCACAGCCCACCAAAAATGGTTATTTATACTGGCTTTCCATAACATCAGCTCTGGGTATTTTTTTTCTACCATTTTAATTTTTTTCATTAGACTTATGCAAATGCCATACCTCAAATTCATGTTCAACTTCCGGATACTGAGTTTTTAACAGGTATCTTACCTTTGTGTCTGTTGGAGAGAAAAACTTCAACTCTTCATATTTCCTGTTTTGCAAGCTTAGTCATTATGTTGTCACAAGCAGCCTTTTCCAAATCGCCTTTCACCATACCTCTTTGAACAAGTTCAAAATCAGTAATTTTTGTGGGAAATTAAATCCATAATAGAATAGACTAATATTTGGTTGAAAATCCTGGGGAGTCATACTGCCCATCCCGTGCCAAGCATATAGATATACCACAACGTTTTAACAAATTCAAGTTTTTTTTTCCTTTCTTTCCTGAACTCAAAGCGCTCGCAACTGGTACTGCCATGTTTCGAATGGTTTTATCGAATGTATGCCTTGAAAACATTGCCAAACCCAGTGATTTGCAGGACTTAAAACTGCTGAAACGATATACCAAATAATAATAAAGAACTTGCTATTAAAGCATTTCCTTCCATTTTCTTTCCTGATAAACTTGGTGAGTTCCAAGTGAATGTATTACTGCAATAACACATTGTTTTAACACATAACATTGCCCTTTTAATGTAATGAGAAATTGTTTTGATTTCATTTCTACATAAAACACATACCTTGAAAAATAAAAGTAGAGATGTCCAAGCAACAATGAAGTATTCCACTGTGGCTTCATTTCCATGTATGGTGAAAGTCTCTTCTTCCTCCTTGTTATTACTTGTATCAGAATCTGAAGTACCAGGTTTGTAGAAACTTTCATTCAGCTTATCCTGATTTTCCTCATCATTGCTTGTTTCTTAGATATTTTCAGGTTTCCAACAATATATATTTCCTTATGATATCAATATCTAGTTCACATTTGTACTTTTGAATTCTTGGTTTTTTCATCGCCCTCTATTCTGAATTCTCTTTCGCTACTTTTATCATCAGCGCCTTCATTGTTAGTATTATTGCAAGTAACACTATTGCATAGCTCAGAAGCTATACTTTTATGATTTCTAGTCACATATCGTTCTGTTCTTTGTTGTTTGCTTTTGGATGAAGCTGGTGAAGGATCAATTGTCGTACTAGAACTTGATATCTGGAAATTGTCTTAATTTTTCCTTATAGTAGGAATAGTTCCAGGTTTTAATAAAGGCCCTTTAAAATTTTCATCGGCATAAGCTGCTTTTTTAATAACTGTGTCTTGTCTATTCATAATCTGTGTTCTTAAAGTGGAAGGAACATAAACAAGCACAGGGACCAGGCAAAAAATCTTTTCTTTTGCAAAATTCTACCCATCTCCTATATCTTTTGGGAGATTTGTCTTTGTTTGGAAACACGTGAAAATAAGTACCCAAGGAAGTGTGTTTCCCTTCTCACATTACAGCCATATGCACAACATTAGGGCATTTTATTTTTCACAATGTTACATTGTTTGTATAATACTAAACTGACTCAGTAACACCATCACCAAAACACCACCACAAAGTACACTACTCTTGAACTTAAATACCAACAAGAACAATTTTTGAAAATGTATTACTGCACGTGCATCAATGACTGACTTGTGATCTCCATACTGTTTCCAGCGCATAGCTGGCTCTGATGATGATGACATATAAGGTGGTTATTATTTCGCTTGCTCAGTGACAACAGTGTGGCAGAATAAGAAAACAATCTTACCACTGCATTATACAGGTCATATCCTTCATTTAAGAAGAAACATGATTTTTATGGTCATTCCCCTTTAATATCCTGTAAGTATCAATGTGTACCTCATTGGCTGTAGCTTCAGGAAGGTTTGTGATTACTGCCTCTGTGCTGGAAAGATTTCTTTCATCAGAATCCTTCAAGGCATGGGTACAAACTCTAATACTTTCACTAGAATTGTGTTACTGGGTTTATCCAGTGTGATGCTTGAGAGCTTTAACTCAAGCCAATCTTTATCAAATCACAATTGAGGTAGATGCTGTTTCTCTTGTAGCTTTGCAAATTTCCTTTGTTGACATTTCAACAGCATATGTAAACATAGTGCAGATGAAACCTAGTCTTCTGTATCCCAGTCTAATGCAGTAAGTTGCAAGGAAAGTGGGTAATTCTGTGCGATGACTCTATTAACAATGGTGACTGCATGCAGCGCCTTATTGAAGTACCAACACCAGAACTTTGTATTCACTGGATGCCAGTCACTACCAACATAATATTTAACATTCGCTAGATGTTAAACAACTGTAGAACACATACATACTATTTTGAAATGTGCATATTATCTTGAAAAGTGCATTTTGAATAAGAGAAAAAGTTGGAAAAGCAATGGATGTCACACGCAATGAATACAAATGTAAAATAAGTAATATGCATTCTCTATAAGGTGAAATAAAAGTGAAATGTGCATAAACATGGACATAACACAAATAAATATGCGCAGATTGTGAGCAAAAACACAGAAATGAAAAGCAATAATACCATAAAACAAAACACAAAGATCAAGCAACACAAATAGTGTTTAAAGCCCAACATATGTAAACTACAAAATATATATGCACAAAATGATTGGGAAAGCATGAAATATAATATGTTAAAATTGGCAAGAAATGTTTTTTTTTTCTTTTCTTTTCATTTTTACTTTCTCTACTGTGACATAGTAAGTAGAGTAGGTATTGCATTCCACACAAAAATTTGATATTGAGATTTCACTGGAAATATATGTTTTGAGCCCCCTGAATCCAAAAGCATTTTTAGAAAAAGGTCTGTGTGTGTGTGTGTGTGTGTGTGTGTGTGTGTGTGTGTGTGTGTGTGTGTGTGTGTGTGTGCGTGTGCATGTGTGCGTGCGTGTACGCGTGTGTGAACGAAACGTCAGATAAATACCAAACTTGGTATTTAAGTTTAGTATTTTCTAAAGATGCGACATGAAGATTTTCAAGAAAATCTCCCTACCCCCAAATACCCTTTACATGGAACTTTTTTGAAATTTTTTATTTTCTCAAAAATGGCTCTAAGATTTTGATTAAAATACCATACAATAAAGATATTTATATGAGAAATAAAACATATATCTTGAAGTGTTATTCAGAAGTTAGAGACAGTGAACTGGAACATAATTTAATTGAATCTTGAGCCGTTGGATACGCTAAAACTTCACTTACTTGAAATTAATTGAACATGTTTTTTCTGCTTCAGCTTTCTTCAGCTTTTTTCCGACTGAGCATGCCAGGAATAGATGTCCATAGATGTAAGTGGCATGGAAGTGGTGTGTCCATGATGAAGCTGCTTAGATTGTTGAGTGGTGGGATTTCCAAGTTCATTGCCGTTTTCATGCATTTGATTATGTGTATGTTTTCCCAAACTTTTAGTTTTATTGGATTGGTGGTGGTGCATTTCAGGAGTCTGACTTTGGGGTTGTTGTCATGGTTTGTGGTCCAGAAATGGTTTGCTATGGCAGATTTGTCCATCTATTTGTTGGATATACATCTGAAGTGTTCTTTCCTTCTGGGTTCAATATTTCTTTTTGTTTTGCCACATAGACCAAGTCACAATTTTCACAGTTAATTAGGTAGATATCAAATTTTTGTTCTTGTGGAATTTTATCTTTGACAGGGGAAGTTAGTAGGTTCTGAATTGTGTGTTTATTCTGTTGTGCCATTGATATGTTGTATTTTTTAAAGATTTCACTAAATTTGTGATTAAACTGAGGATGGTATGTGAATTTTATGAATTGTTGTTTTGATTCCTGTATACAAAGGGTTTTATTTTCTCTAATGCTTTTTTGTTTCTGGAACTTTTTTATTTTGCTATAGACTTTATTGGTGTTGTAGCCATTTACTTCTGCTATGCGGAGGGTGTAGTTGTATTCATGTTCATATTCCTCTTTGCTGAGGGGAAGGCGGGCAAGTCTGTGGGCAAGGCTGTTGAAAATGGAGTGTTGATGAGATTTTGGATTCAAACTGTTACTCTGTATGTAATGGTCTGTATGTGTGGGTTTTCTAAAAATGCCAAATGAGAGGTGGTTTTGTTTCCAGAAGATCTTTAGATCCAAATCTGGAAGGATCCCGTCTTTCTCTATTTCAAGTGCAAACTGGATAAAACTGTCTTGTAGGATGAGAGGTTTTAGAGCATCATCTGTGAATTTTATATAATCTTGTATAATGATGAACGTTAAGTGATAGATGAAAACGTACTACATAAAAAATGTAGATCTCCTTAAAACACACACTTTATAACTTAAGCTATTTTCGAGGTATCTGTAATTAATGGTTTTAATTGTTCAATACTCATATCATTCATTAAAGTTCTGTTGACATTCATTTATTTCTCATGATTGCATGGAAAAGTATAAATTTTAAGTCCAGCGTAGAGCATCCAGTTGTTAAACATTTGACTATTGCTGTTCCCTTTGTATCCTAATGAAATGTGTAATGTAGCTATTTCGGCAAAGGTTTATCTAAATTAAAATTAATAGATAGATTAGCTTTCATAAGAATAATATGTATACCCACTAATAAACGACAGAGGGTAGAGAAAGCCATGTGAATGTAACACATCATATATTTTTTATTCATAGTTAATCACTTTTTGATGCGCTAATGCGAATTGCTCCTTGGAACCTACAGTTTAATGTATTAACATTTGTGGCTTTAAAATCATTGATATTAAAACAACAATTGAATAGGTAGCATGAAAATATAAATGGTAAGTGTAATAAAAGTCCCCCCCACAAAAAAAAAAGAATCAAACATTTTCGATATTTCTTTCCAAATTTAACATTGCTTTCTCAATCATTTTGTACATATTGGGTAGTTTATGTATGTTTTGCTTTAAACATTATTTATGTTATGCCTGATCTACATGCTGTTTTTTCATTTCTGTGTTTTTGCACATAATCCATGCATATTTATTTGTGTTATACCCATGTTTATACACATTTCACTTTTATTTCACCTTACAGAGAATATACATTACTTATTTTATGTTTGTATTCAATGTGTTTGATATCCATTGCTTTTCCAGCTTGTTCTCTTATTCGAAATGAACATTTCAACATAATGTGTTTCATGCTTGTTTAACATCTAGCAATGTCATTAAATATTGCATTGGTAGCAGCTGTCATCTTCAAAATACACAGTTCTGATGTTGGCGCACTAGTTAATAGAGTTATTGTACAGAATTACCAGAAAGATCGAATGCAGATTATATAGCATAATACATCTTTGTGCCAAAAAAGTATATTGCACTCCGGAATAAAGATATACAATAACCTACCAGAATTTTTGAAAAGAATACAGCAAAAAAGAAATTTCAAATACTTTTTAAAGGCATATCTAATCAACCACTGTTTCTACTCAATCCAAGATTTCCTAACTAACAAAAATAAATAATTAATTTCAGGTGTATATATCCAATCATTATATATCATACCTTTAATTTTTGTTCTTTGTATTATACATATTTTAGTGATAACTTTGTAATAATTTTGTAAATATTTTGCTAGTTTTAGTTTGACATTGATTGTACTTTCTGCACCCGACAATTTACTCACTCACTCACTCACGCACACACACACGCACACACGCACTCACTCACTCACTCACTCACTCACTCACTCACTCACTCACTCACTCACTCACTCACTCACTCACTCACTCACTCACTCACTCACTCACTCACTTTTATAGTTTGGTTTCAGCATACACCTGAAATGTGCCTTGATAAAGTTCCCTTATGGTAAACTTCTCAAGCATCACACTGGATGAATCCAGTGATGCTATTCTAGTGAAAGGATTAAACTTTGCACTTACACCTTCAGGGATTCCAGTGGAAGAAATTATTTCAATGTACAGACAGCAATCACAAACCTTCCACAAGTATGAATTGATAATAATTATAGGATAATAAGAAAGGCAAAACCACCTGCCTCAAATGTCTTTAAAGAAGAACATAGCATTGCATAACCTTGTTTGTAGCCCAGTGATTTTAATTTTATCTGCCAACAAAGGTAATGCAACAGTCGTGACGGGCAGAAAAAATTTGTGAGGAAGAAATGCAGATACTACTGGAAAATGCTGTACACAAAAGGAGATAAGCCCTCTATTGACAATAGAAAGAACCATAGCTACGGACAGCTTCTATATCTAAGGAAAAACAGAAAGCTTTAATCACACATGACTCCCATACTAAGACATTGTATAGCTTACCAAAGACTTATAAACCGGATGTTCACCTAAAATTGATAGCATCATCAAGTCATCTACTTGCACATTCACACAATTCTTGGCCATAGTACTTCAATAGCTGGTGGGGAAAACTTTGCCATATGTAAAAATTTCTGGCCATTTTATACAGATACATAAAACTTTCAAACTTCAGCCACATCATTTGCTTATCAGTTTTGACATTGCATCTTTCTTCACCAGGATACCTGTAAAAGATGCTTTGATCATCACCAAAGAAAAGATTGAAACAAATGAACTTTAGAAGATTGGATAGCTATTTCCTTTCCTCTTCTTTTTTCAGGTATAGAAATAAATGTAATTTTATTTATGGACGCTCTTTAGCTGCTATGGTCCTTAGCGTTTCATTCTACATTGGACATGAAAGACTGGTAATTTTGCTCAGAGGCCTCTTTATCAGACTTGAGGTTCTTACTGCTGTAAATCTATGACATGGGACCACCGGCTTTGCTTCTCTTTCGAAGGAAGCCATGCTAAGGATTTTTATGCCTGAAAAAAATCCATTGCCCTCCACCAGGTTTGAACCTACGACCTTGGGAACTAGAGGTTAGCATGGTAACCACTACACCACGGAGGATGACTTAGGTATAGAGATAAAATATTGGAATAAATGGAAGAGGCAACTACGGGTTCCCTCTTGACCATGGAAGTGGCTATGTATTCCTAGAAGAATTTTAAAGGATAGTGATCAAAGCATACAGTCCATTTGTATTCTTTTCGGCTAGAGCTTGAAGGAGGAGGAAGAATTTGGCTACCCCGACCTTCCCACTACAGCAGGTAATGCATGTGCTGGTTGAGTGCCAGGCATGAACAGTTGAAATGTCAGAGTTGCAATATCTCCTTGTTATGCAACATGACCACGAACTTTGATTTAATATCTATTTGGCTCAAAATTGCCATGACGTGATTGTAAATAAGAAACCTGAGTCTATAGGCCAGAGAAGGTAACAGAGACATGCAATAATCTTTAAGAATGAAGAATAAATAAAACATTAAAATATATGCAATATTTTATTGCACAATTACACCGTGGAATAAAAATAACATTAATCGTCATCCTCTGAAAATGTATCATCATCTTCTTGTAGATCCATTACAAGGGGCTGGTTGTTTTCCATTATACCTACAAATGAACACTATTTGTTTTCCGTTTCTTCAACATGGCATATGTAGTTAGGCCAATGATTCTTGTTTTCAATGTCCTTTATCATATTTTCAACTAAGGCTCAAATTTCAGTAGCATTTTTTCTTTAGAAGGCATTATTGGATGAATTGTTTCATTTCCATTCTGACCATACATATTCTATGGGATTCAGAGTACAGTGATAAGCGGAAGTCTAACAACTATGTGTCCATGCTTAGTAGCTAATTCATCAACAGTCTGCATTTTGTGTTAGTTATATGTTTCTTTTATAAGTTCTTGCAGCTGTAATACTGTCATTGGGGGTGGTGTGGGAAGTTTAATATTGAAATCTGATTAAGAATTTTATTAAGTCTTCTCTCTTCCTTGGCATAGACTGCAACAGACATGAATGATATGCGGCTATGTCCAATATGATTACTGATGGTTCTTCTAGGGTCTTTAACATAGCTTCAAACCATTCTTCAAATATTGCTGAATTCATGGTGTCATGGTAATCCACTGGGGACTAAACTCTTGTGGCTTAAAAACAAAGTATTGGGCACAAACCCATTCTAAGTCTAATGTGTAAAATACCAAGCCTTTCTCCCTTTACAGTTGAAAACTGTGCATCACAGGTATCTGTGCCATCAATCCAACAATATGAAATACCATCATGCATATCATACCATATCTCGACCAGATACACGTCTTGATATCTTTGCTCTCTGTAATACGCAATTTGATTCAGATACTTGGACTGCAGTATTCATATTCTGTGGGATTCCATTGTGGCCATTCTTCTACCCTGTGCCTTGAATTTAAAACCCACAGATTTAAGTATGTCAAATGTTGCTGTCCTTCGGTATGGGAATTCATAGTTGGTGTTTTCTTTCTCCTTTTGACCTCTAAAAGGATTCTGTCAATGGTGGGTGATATATGCTGCTGGTAGAGTTCATAAATAGTAAAACAAATTATTTGTCGATCTAATTCATCGATTTTTTCAAACTTTTTATAACTCTTCTGCCACTTCTTTGCCAGCGTTTCTTAGTGTAAAACATCTTGTGTAATTATGGTTTTAACTGTTGTTCTGGGCACTCCTGTTGCTTTAACTGTATCTGCTGTGGGTGACTGGTTTCCTAGATCTTTAAAATATTTATGCACATTTTGTATAATGTGAGCAGCTTGTTTATGGACAGGCTTTACCTGCTTATGGGTGACATTTGTGAAGAACAATTGCTATTCTGTGCATTTATATTATTAGTGTGAGTATTGTTTAAAGTTTTATTACCTGCAGAAAGTTCCTCCCAAGGGTGCCACATGTTGTATAGCTGATACAAAGTTTCAATGGACACCTCTTTACTATTCACTTGCAATGGAGATTAGATCGTTCAACATCCCCTGCACTGTTTATATACATACATGCATGTTGCCTTGTACCGCTTGCTGCATGGACCTGTCCTTCCCTCCCTACCCCACCTGCTGGCTGAAAAGAGTACAAATAGACTATATACTTTGAAACCACATTATGGCTGAGACACATGGATGACATGTTTGTCGTTTAGCCTCATGGGCAGATCGCAATTTTAGGATGTTTAGAGAATCTTAACATCTTACATAAAAATATGCAATTTACCATGGAACTCAAAAGTAGGGAAATGGTTCCCTTTTTGAATGTTCTAATGGAAAGAAATATATCCAAAAACATATTGTGTTGCTCAGTATACCAAACATCAATTCAAAATAATACACCAAAGCCAGCTCACATGACCCTCCTGCTGTGAAAGGAGCATCATAAATACATTATGTCAACTTACCTTACATATGAGTGATAAAAAAAAATTGCTTCTTGAACAGAAGCTCCTAAGTGATATTGTCAAGGCCAATGTTTGCTAATCCTGCCATTAATACATTAAAAAGCAGAGAAACAGGCTGACAGAAAAAAAGCAAGATAACAGTTTTGCTGTCATACATACATAGAGTTATGAAAAGGATTAAAATGACACTACAACTATACCACCAGATATACAACCATTAACATTAGATGATTTACTCCAGCAGTTAAAAGACCTGACCGGTCAATAAGCCCGGTGTTCACAAAAATAGTGTGCAATTGTGAAAAGTTGTATGTGGAACAAACTGGCAGATATACAAACATATGCCAGAAGGAACATAAGATATTTAAAACACACCACGGTGGGAAAAGCCAGCCATTGCCAAACACACAGAACAGATATCATTGTGACATAGTGGCTATGGACCAAGGTTACCAGGAGGTCAGCGCGGGCAGTTGGAGATAAACAAAGATAAATACCCCTCTCGCCAGCGTGAACACCGGAAGCGCTATCGTTAGATAACCAGAATCTTCTGGATGTTTCTCCTTTTCGAATGTTCTGGAACTCTGTGGAAATTTCCAATGGCTATGTAAGTGAGTATTCTCGCTAGGGAGAGTCAGTTGGTGAAGAAGTTAGTGAGTATGTTTCTGGTGTGATGAAAAGTGCTGTTCTCCTAGCGAGTTTGTGACAACTGCAGTGAGTGCTGCTGCAGGAGAGATTTGTGAAGCCTTGTGTTTGACTCCCCAGCAAGTGAGCCATCTAGAAGAAGAGGCTGCATTGTGCACATTTCGTTACGCTGCTACATCACAAAGAAAGTGAAGTGATGAGGAAAACTAAGTGAAGTGACAGTGAATAGCTGAACTATATCACATTAATGAAATGACAGTGAAAAATAGACAAAGTCATAGTATACAGAGTGTTTTAAAGAGTATATTCATAATTTTGAGACACACTGTAGATTTCAACAAAACTATTTGCGAGAACTTTTCTCACAGATGGTGAGAGAAAGTATTGGAATTTTTAAAGAAAATAATAGTCTTAACCAAGATAGTGGTAATAAATTAAATATCATATGGAAAATCCTACTAGTAGATAGAAAAGTCACCATGAGAGATGCAGACAATGAGGAGCAAGTAGGCGACCACCGTGGCTGCGGGCATGTAACTACAATTTACTTATTTAAGTGCTAAGTTCATACATGGTTATGGATTAACCTTAGCCCTAGTTATTTGGCCAGTCATAATTATTTCAGTATACAAATATAAAAGTTAACATATAACATAGATGTCCTTTGTCAATTACAAATTAATCTAAATTTGCATGTTTTCCAACTGATCATTTCCATTTCATCTTCACTTTCCATAAAAACACCCCTATTTGGTAACCTGCTTCTTGTCTTCAAAAATCTTTATAAGTGCAATTTCTTTGATTCTTAGTAACCATTTCTTACTTATCAGACTTACCCTCCAGTCATTAGTGGCTTTACATTGAAAGATAATGTGAATTTCATCTTTAAGAAAACTTTTTATTAAATGTAAAATTAATTCATTATTTGAATTTAATGATTTTATTGTATTGTTTATTTAGATACATTATTTTTCTTGGTCCATAAGTTTATATAAACATATAAATCGATCAATGTGTATTTCATCTTTCCTTTCCCCTCATTCCCCTTAGTTTCCAAACCCCTAATCGAAACCAGGCTAACCCTTCTCTTTCCTTCTTTTTGCAAATTAGAATGTACTTCTCCATTTCTGCGTCATTTTTTAATTCCTTGTAGTAAGTCAGTGAACTTTTCTCCCTAACCTGGGAAAATAAAATTTGTCTATCCATGTCTTCCATTATAGATCTCACTTCCTTCCAAAAGCCTCTTTCACAGTGTCCAATTTTAACCCAAAAGTCTCCTAACCCATTTTTAAATAACTGCTCTCTAATTTCCCTCAACCAGACATTTAACATAATACCCAAATTTTGTTCTTGATATATATCAGGCATATTTTCACTATATCAGTATCAGGTCATTTCCTCTTTCATCCTTCTGCTGTCCCTTAGACCATTATTGAACTCATCTATTGGCCGTCCATCCATCCAAAGCCATAAGTTGCATATGTATGCTTGCTTACCCTCTGATCCCGCTCTCTTCATCTGTTGCACTAGCTCTTTCTTCAGAAATCTCTGCTCCACTGATAAGTCTATATTGATAAATATATTCATTCCTTTTAATTTCTTGGATCTTTTCAGCACTTCAAAGACAGTTTGCATGGTCCCAAATTTGACTACTATTATCGTTCTTCCTGCATTCCTTCCAACACAAAAAACTTCAAAGATTTCCCATCCATTTAGTATCATTTCCAATCTTCCTTCAAAAATTTCTCTCACTTCCTGAAATGGCCACACTCCTCTTCTTTCTTCTAATCCAGATGTTATCAGATTGAATTTCTGGTATCTTTCTTCAAAGGATTCTATTCTTCCTTTAATGGTTTGAACTTCCATTTTCATACCTTGTATTTCAATTTTTTTCTTCTTTAATTTCTCTCCCCACATCATTCATTCCCTTCCCTAGCATTTCTTTCATTCCCTGTAATCTGTTCAGAACTTCTTCACCAAGCCCTTGATCACCCTTAGGTCCAGGATTCATCTCCACTCCTCCAGTAACACAGGCCTGCGAAGACTTTGTGACACAGAATATTTTACATCATAATGATGAAATTGGATGCTGTGATTTGGAAAATAGTAATAGTTTTTGCGTATCATGTACAGATTTTTAACAATCTGTTTCAACACAAAATTGAAAGTTCAGTACGCTAGTATTGCATATACAACTTATAGCATGGTTGATTAGAGTGTGTAAACATGCTAAATCATATGACGTCATGTTGTACCTCTGTCTACCTCTGTTTACAGGTAATGTTGAACCTATCTCATAAACATTTATTGCCTAAGATATCAACAGAACCTATCTTAGAATCCTCAGTGTAGTTTTAAACTTCTCAGCGGGTTTCTTTTGAAGCTGTATTGTGTTGTGAATTTTATTTGTGGAAAAAAATGGCAAGTTCGAGTAGTATATCTAGGAGGGGCTGTGTGAACAATCCTAACAATTTCTGCTATGTCTGTGGGTATTATGTGATAAAGCAGCAGAAAAGAAACTTACCGCATTTATCAAAAGTTTGTATCTGGCCTATTTTAAAATTAAATTAGGAGATCAAGACAGTTTTGCTCCTCATATTGTGTGTAAAAGTTGTGTAGAAAATCTAAGACAGTGGTACAAGGGAGCTCGTTCATCTATGCTCTTTGGTGTTTCTATGGTATGGTATGGTATGAACAATAAAATCATTTTAACGACTGTTATTTTTGTCTGTGTAATATATCTGAATTCAATAGGAAAAACAAGGCGGGCATTATATATCCAAACTTGCCATCAGCAACTAGGCCTGTGCCTCATGGACCTGATGTTCCTGTTCCATCACCACCTACAGTATTACCAGAGAGTGGTACTGATATTTGGAGTGTACAAGATGATTTAAATTGGTCCCCAGACTTAGAAGATGACATTCCAAATCCTTTGAGTCAGTTAGAATTAAATGATTTGGTATGTGATTTGGGTCTTACCAAAGAAAAACAGGGAACTTTTAGGTTCAAGGCTGAAAGAAAACAGTCTTTCTACTGGTACAGATATCAAGAAGAAGAGTTCCAGAAATATTTTGCAAAGGGAGAGGAACTAGTGTATTGTTGTGGTATCCCTAACTTGATAGGTCGTCTTTGGAACAGCTTATGAAGCAAAAGATTGGCGTGTATTTGTTGACTCAAGCAAGAGAAGTCTGAAAAGTGTTCTGCTGCACAATGGCACAATGTTTGCTTCAGTTCCAATAGCTCACTCTACATCCCTTAAAGAAGCATACCAAAATTTGAATACTGTCCTAGAAAAAATTAAATATAACGAACACTTGTGGTACGTATGATGTGATCTTGAAGTGTGCAGTATTTTATTGGGCCAACAAGCAGGGTACACGAAATCCCAATGCTTTTTGTGTGAATGGGACTCTACAGCCAGAGAAAGACACTGTGGTGAAACTAATTGGCCATAAAGAAAAGAGTGCCAGAGACAAAAAATGTAATAAATTGCCCGCTGATTGACTCACAAAGGTTTTGCTACCCCCTTTACATATCAAATTAGGGATAATGAAGCAATTTTTCAAGGCTTTGGACAAATGTGGTCTGTGTTTCCAACATCTTATTCAGCAATTTCCAATGTTGCTTGAATCAAAAGTGAAAGAAGGCATTTTTTAAGGTCCACAGAGCCGCAAACTCATGAAAGACTTTTATTTTAGAAATATCATGACGGACATAGAGTTTCAAGCTTGGGACTCATTCAATGAAGTTATAAATAAGTTTCTTGGGTAATGTTAAAGATGACCAATATGAGCATATTGTTAAAACCATGCCCGAAAAGTTAAAGGCACTCAGATGCAATATGTGCTTAAAATTGAATTTTCTGCATTCACATCTTGAATTTTTTCCTGAAAACATGAGTGCACTAAGTGAAGAGCAGAGAGAGAGATTCCACCAGGACATAAAGGAGATGGAAACAAGGTATCAGGGTCGATGGAACATCTCCATGATGTCCAACTACTGTTGGTGTTTAATTAGAGACAACCCTTGTCAGGATCACAAATGCAAGTCAACCCAGCATTTGCTTTCACAAAGCGGAGGAGAAAATAAAATCATAAGGTATGTTTGAAATTTCCTAGTTCAATGTAAATGTTATATCTGTAGAATTGAGATTGTTTCTTAATTTGCATGATTTCACGCATTTTAAATTGTACTTAAAACTAGAAATAAACTCAAATATCACATATTTCTTTTCAGCATGCCAAAAAAGGTATGTGATATAAAAAAAATGGAAAGCAGATTTGAATTCAGCATACCAAAATTAGTTTGAAGAGACCTGTTTAACCCTGTGCCGCAGAAAAAAGTTTTAAATTTGCAGGCCTGTGTAATTAATAGCATGCCAATTACATACACTGCAACATAGAGTTAAATAGTTTCTCCCTGCTGAACTTTTTTTTTTAACAGATTCCACTTCATTCTACTGTACAGGCCAATTCTTGCTCTGTAGATTTCTATACTGATTCCCATATTTTATTACTTATGACACATTTCCCCTTCTTTCTGCAGCTCTTAACAAATGCAATCTCTCTCCTCCATAGTACTCCATATAACTACAAACACCAACAGCCAGACACGAGATAGTGACCGCTGGTTTGAAGCAACAGCACCTCCGGAGCCAGACATGCCCCAGGAATCCGGTCAGCAACAGACGACCTAGCCACCTGTATCATCTTCACCGCCTTAACTGCTACTTCCACTGCTGATCTCTGACCTGACAACGCCACACTTCCAGGGAAACCTCAACAACTTGTGCCGATACAGCTACCTCCACCTGCACGTCCTGTGCCTTCCTAAGGTGTTCCTCGGTGTTTATCAACATGTTTCGTCATCTCCGCAGCACAACAGTGGCCTTCAGCAATGAGGACCACCCGGATATACACCTCACGAGGACCATCACCGCTCTTCCGTTTGGAGTTATCCAAAAGTGATGTCTATGAAGCACCTGAGAGCGGCCCTGAGTTTGTTGAGCGGTGTCTACGCATTGAGTCCGAGTAGATCGTCACCAGCCCTGCCGCCGCTGCTGTGCATTCGCTTAGGTACCAATACTGTGGTGCCACCTGCCTCACTGCCGAAGCACACTCACTGAGGAACCGTCATTGCTATTGCGCCACCTGCAATGACTTCGGCCACTTAACAGGCCAGGCGTAGTGACCGCGATATCCTCGCAGCCGACGCCAGCCTTCAGAATCTCAGCAACCACGCCAGCCAGCAGCAGACTGGGCGACACCAGTAACATAAACACCTCTACCCGCATCTCCTGTTACCTCTACAAACACTTCTTGCGGGAAGCCGTCCAGGACGTCCATGCTGAGGTCCTGAATTGGCTGCCGCTTGGTAAACCTGGAAGAAACACTCGCCAACATCACCACCGCCGTCAGCGCCGTGCACTCAGAAAGTCGCCTCCGCAACATCGAAGCCGGAATCCAGAACCTATATGCTGTCACCGCCGCCACCACCACCACATTCGCCCAATAGCCCTTCAGCTCCAATTGCCAGCAACAACCGTATGTCGTCACCTCATCTCTCCGTTTTCTGGACGAAGGTTTCATTCAGCTCAGCAAACACCTGGAACAGTACCTTTCAATGCAGAACACTACTCCATCAACACCTGCCTACACACAACCGGTACCTTCACCATGGAACTTAACACTTACTGATACCCTATTGAATCCAGATGCCGTATCCATAAAACAACTTGCCGCAAAGAGAGGACAACGAGCTCGCCCGAACCTGGCAAGTTTCGGGAAACTCTTGAAAAATAGGGTTGACTTCATCCTTCAGTTCAAGCAATCAATCAGCGCATGGCCTTTTCTTGAGGTCTCAAAACACACATTGGCCAAAATTGATGTTTAATAATGTTACGACTTCCCCAGGGCACCGGCCGGGTTCTACGTCCTGGCTGGCCCTGGTATCCACCCCTTACGCGCTCCTGCTTCAGTGCAGCAGCAACGTAACTATTAAGCGGACGCAACTAACGGGCGTACATAACGCGGTACCCCGCTAAATTCACAAGAATCCTATTCAACCTGCTTCTTTAAAAGTATATAAATAAGTAATGATGACGACGACGGCAATATTGTAACAGTAGCCCTTAGAAGTCGAGCTACGGCGAAACGCCGGCAGCGTTTTAACAGCCAAGATGACGTGGTCCAAACCGGAAGCTAAAAAAGGGGTAGAAAATCAATTGTTCGTCATTTTTTAGCCGCCCCCCAAAGGTTTTCTACACATTTCTCCTTAGAGCATCGGGTACAAATGTCACAGTACAGTATTTGTTTCTGCACCTCGTTCTTAGAATAGCAATCTACCTACTTCACAGAATGTATTTCTACTCTTGGTAGTGTACCGTTTGCAATAAATGATGTGACATAGCCTTCCGTCAGCATTCCGCGCCGCGGGTATCGGGCGTGTTCTCTAGTAACTGCTGGTTGATGTGAGAGGGTGAGTACTCTTAACTAACGAGCCATCCGTAACCCGTATCGGGACACTTGTAGAAGTTTCTAGACCCATATTTCCACCTGGGTCTATAACGAATCTTTTCGAGGGATCATAAAAGTAGGAATAAAGAAAGTGTCGTCGTCGTCGTCGTCGTGTCAGTGAGTGATAGAGCCAGAGAGAAGAGGCTAAAAGGCGAGACCTGTGTTCGGCACTTAAGTGAGCGACCGTAAGACAGATGAGGATGATCTGCGCGTTGTTAATTGCAGCACTGCGCTTAAGGAAAAAGTGAAGAGTGACCGGGAGAAAAACGGATAAAATCACACTGGTGTCAGGAGCGAGATTTAAACGCTACGATTGAGGAATTCCTTAAAGAATTATTAGCCGAAATGAAGGCGTAAAACCTAGAATAGTGAGATTGGAACTGAAGCGAATATCGTGAAATCTCAGTGGCGGAGATGGGAATTAAAATAACGATCGTGAAATCAGGGGTGATGGAGATGAAACTGAAATGAAGAAGAAATGGAGAAAATGAAACCTCAACTCGATCCTGACACTGGCTAAAATCTGAGATAAATGTTATTAAGAAAAATTTGAAAGACAAAATTGCTAAGGCGTTGTAAGAAATTAAATCTGACATGCAGGGAAAAATTAATGCTGTGGAAAAGCGTCTGGATCAGCAGGAAAAACGTTTAAAACAGCTGGCGAAGGAAATCCAAAAAATGGTCGACGCCGCGACCTAGAAGCCAAGATCCGTGCCGAATGTAGTTGGTTCCACGAATATGAGACCGGCTAATGCTAAAACTGCGAAGCCTCGGAAATTCTTCGGTACCTCGTGGGTTGTACTTAAGTCAATTGTACTTAAGCCAGTTAGAGCCAATTGCAGCCCACAACGGATGGATGCCGGCTGAGAAGACACTGCTTTTGGGCAAGCGCGAAACTCTTCGCCTTTTCTCACCGAAAGTTCTGCTGACGACTTCATTACATTGTTGGAAGGGCGCTATAGAGATCATTGCATAACTGCTGCTTTACTAGACCCAGCTGACCAGAGTGCAACAATCTCGTCAGACCTTACGGGAATTCTCCATGGAGGTAGAGCGGCTAATACACCAGGTTCTGACTTATTTGCCACCATACCTTAATTCCAGAGAGTCAGCCCACACATTTATCAGCGGCATACGAGACTGGGAAGTAAAACAGTAGCTTCCCCAAGCGGAACACCGCAACATCGATAGTCGTCCTCTGTGGTGTACTGGTTACCATGCTAGCCTCTAGTTCCCGAGGTCGCGGGTTCAAACCCGGTGGAGGGCGATTAATTTTTTCGGGCGTAAAAATCCTTAGCATGGCTTCCTTCGGAAGGGAAGTAAAGCCGGTGGTCCCGTGTCGTATATTTACGGCACGTAAAAGAACCTCAAGCCTGATAAAGAGGCCTCTGAGCAAAATTATCAGTCTTTCACGCCCAATATAGAATGGGACGCTAATGAACACAGCAGTTAAAGAGCGTCCATAAATAAAACTCAATTTATTTATTATTTTTTTAGCAACATCGACACCTTGGCGGCTGCCCCCTGCATTGAAGCGGCAGAGATGGCGGCGGAAGAGCCACCCTGGTGCCAACCAGAGCTATAACGGCTGCGAATGACGGTAGCCGGCATCGCAACAGCTTAACCGTTGTAGAAGTCGGGGCTTAAGGCCTACGTTCTGAAGTTGCGGAAAATCCGGACACCTAAGGGCAAATTGCAGTGATCAGGAAAACTCCTGAGTGCGGGTCGTCCTCCGTGGACTAGTGGTACCGTGCTAGCTGGTAGTTCCCAAGGTCGCGGGTGGGCGATGGATTTTTTTGGGCGTAAAAATGCTTAGCATGGGTTTCTTCGGAAGGGAAGTAAAGTCGGTGGTCCCGTGTTGTAGATTCACGGCACGTAAAAACACATCAAGCCTGATAATGAGGCCTCTGAGCAAAATTACCGGTCTTTCACGCCCAATATAGAATGTGACGCTAAGGACCATAGTAGTTAAAGAGCGTCCATAAATAAAACTCAATTTACTGTTAATTTCCTAAGTGCGGCATGAAGAGGGCCACGTCGGTGCCGTCATCACCTTCCCCATCACTCACCTCGGAGCACTGTGCAGGAAGACGTCATTCTAGCACGGACGCCCTTTCCGAAGACCGTGTCAGGAAATCCGCAGCCACTTGTTGGAGACGAAAGAGAGCTTTATAGGCTTACACCCGGTTACGGTGCATCTAGCGGTTTGCTGTGATGAAGAGACCTTGAGGAGAGAGCAACTGGGGGATCGAGACATAGGGCCGATTCGAACGGATAAAGAATCTGGCGAACTGACTGCATGGGTGGATGTTCTTCCCAGATGCCCGATCTATGAGAGCTATTGAGCACAATGGGACTCCCTAGTAGTCTGGAATGCTGTGTTGAAGAGTATCTGGGAGTCTGCATACATAAAAGCCAAGGCGGAATAGTTAGTGCTCCCGAAGAGCAAAGTGAAGGAAGTTCTCGAAGAGACCCGTGGCGGTACTACCGGAGGACACCTTGAAGTAAATAACACCTTGAATAAGCTCCGTCGCCGATTGTTAATGGTTGTACCTGCGAAGCGACTTGGAGAGGTGGTGCCAGGAATGCATCTGCGCGGCAAGTCGGCCTCAGGGGTCCAAATGCAACTGTACAACATCGGAGCACCTTCGAACAAATTGCCACAACGTGGCAGGCCCCTTCCCTAGGACTATGTGGTAAATCACAACCTCTTACTAGCTACGGACTATTTCACTTAATGGTCGGAGGTTTATGCTATTCCCAATAAGGATACTTCGACCTTGGCTAATGCATTAGTGAATAACTTCTTCTGGCGGTTCAGGGTCCCCAAGAAGCTCCACAGTGACCAAGGGACCAACTTCAAATCCACCTCATGCGAGAGCTGCCCCAGCGCCTCAGTAAACACAAGACCCTCTCCACTCCCCTTCATCCACAGTCGGACGGGATGCTGGAGCGTTATAACAAGGCAGTCGAGGAATACCTTTGGAAAATGGTATCCAGCCATCAATGAGATGCGGATGTGCATGTGGCATTGCTCTTCCTGGCCTATCGAACCTGTACACGAGTGCATTGGCATTACACCTGTCAACATTGTATTAGGGCGAGGGCTATGGCTACCATGTGATCGGTTGTTCAGTACTCCTTTGATACTAATTAGCCAGCAATAGATTATTTTTGGATTATTAGCCAGCTGGAAGATATCCACCATCTTGCAAGGCAACACCTCAAGCTGGAAAACGACCGGATAAAGGCACACAATGACCAACTGGCTAACAGTGTCGAATTCCAGAAGGGTGACCTTGTGTGACTTTATTGTCCAATGAGGACTAAAGGAAAGTCACCAAAGTTGCAGCATTCTTGGGACGGTCCATGTAAGGTTATCACCTGGATCGAGGTTATGGTGCATGCATCCAGTGTGAACCCTAGGAAACCTAATAGTGGTGCACCTTGATCACTTTGCCCCATATTGCAAAACTGCTTACAATGACCAGCTGAGGAGGGAGTTATGTGACTGAGCCTTCTGTCGTTCTTCCATGCTGTGGGTGGTGAACGTATGTGAGAACCATCTAATGAACCATCCAGAACCAGTATCAGGACACTTGTAGAAGCTTCTATATCTACCTTCCTCTCTGGGCTATATTGAACATTTACCAAACTTTCTCTAGGTATTGTAAAAGTATTAAAGGAAACTTTGTCACAAAGTAAAATTGTTGTGTGGTCCAGGGCTGCCTACGTGATGAGTCCTGTGTTCAGCGCATCAGTGAGAGAGAGAGAGAGAGAGAGAGAGAGAGAGAGAGAGAGAGAGAGAGAGAGAGGGAGAGAGAAGAGACTAGAAGGCGAGTCCTCACACTTTAATGAGCGATCGAGGAAGAGAGAAGAAGCTGATTTGTGCTTCATTAATTGCAGCATTATGCACAAGGAAAAGATGGAGAGTTACTGAGAAAAGTGGACTAAGTCAATATGCCTACCAAGCTGAAAATACATTTTTTCATTAAGAATTGTGGCTGAATTGTGCATATTTTGTTTTTATCCATAAAACTGCTTCAAAATTGTTCCTGTATTTCTAAATTATTTCACAAAAGGTTGATTGGGTTTTAGATATATATGGGATGGGACCTCGTTACACAGTGGTATTGAAGTATGTCTAATACTTTGAGATAAACCTTCGATGCTTTTTTGATACTTTTAAATGTTTAAGTTTTGCATTGCTGAAAGTTGTTGCACTTAACTTTATGCTAGATAAGAAATGAAAGGAGTTGAGACTTCACATTATTGCCTTGCATGTGTCCCCAAAGAGTTGCCCGACTATAGTTGTTGATAGACTTTGACTGCATTTCCTGTGGTAGAATCAATGCAACATTCCATAGAGTCTTGAGTCTAAATGAAAACATGCTAAACAATGGAGGAAGGAGTGGAGGTACTCATGTAACATGCAACATTAACTGAATTGTGAATGAAACTGATTTAGCTGATGCACTAAATCATGTTTCTGCAATAGCCTGACTTTGTGACTCACTCTCAGCCATTGCATTTAGCTACTCCAGTGGAAAATATGGGGAAGATGAAGAAGGAGAATTTACCTTTGTTAGCAATAATGGGCAGAGTGTAATGGATTTTGTGTTTTGGCCTCCGAATTTAGGGCATATTTTAAGGAATTTTAAGGTATTAAATTTAAGCTCAACTAGCGGGCATTATCCACTGATTGTGGATTTTATGATGCACACAGCACAAGTAAAACACAATGTAAGAGTGGAAAGCTATTGTAAAAAAGAGTATATTAGCTATAAATGAAAAGAAGAAGTTTGTGACACATTTAAACAAACTCTAAATTCAAATTATGGAAAGATATGTCTATGTGGAGTAACATTCATGGTTAAGAATAATCAAATAGAGAATGCAATAGATATCCTTAATACAGTTATCCAAAGGGCAGGATAGGAAATGAAAACAAAAAAGAGAGTTTACATATATGATAAGGACTGGTTTGACGAAGAATGTAGGGTATCAAAAAGACAAGTAAACAACTGTTGGTTAGATGGAGGGAATTAGGTGATAGAAAATCTATGGACGATTATATGCAAGGGAGGAACTCACATAATTTATTGTTTTTTTATAGTATAGTATAGTATTTTATTGTGCTAAGAGTTTTACAAATTTGATTGTCTACTGCATTTTGACCCTGGTCACTTATTCAGTAGACAATCACTCCAGTTTATTTACATTTTACAATTTCTTGTCACTAAATTATCTTGCTCTTTTTTTCAGTTTTTTTTTTTCTTTTTTTTTTTCTCGTGTCCCATTTCCACTTTTTTTTTTCACTTTTCATTTATTGATTACTTAACCATCACACTTTCACTATAGTTTTCCATTCAAAGTAAGATGCACTACCTCTTACTTTTCTCTTTCCACTGTCCAAAGCCATTTATTTTTTACTTTACACAAAAACTGTCCAATACTTCTAGCGTCCTTGCATATCATTTCAATTATAAGTGTATTTCTATCCCCCTTCAACCACTTCTTATTAAAAAATTCTTTTCTCCAATTTTCTGTTCCTTGGCACTTAAATACTATGTGTTCAATGTCTTCATTACCACCACATATCGGACATTGGTTCTGAGGAATACCCTATCTTAGCCCTTTAGCCTCCATGCTCCGGTTCTTAACCATGCAATAGATTCTCTCTCTTCTTTATTTACTATGTCTATATATTTTTCCCTACCCCATGTATTTTTCATTGGCCTATAATAAACTAATGAGCTCTTTTTGGCAATCTCACTGAACATGATTTGTATTTCTATATCTTCCAGTCTTTTCCTTGCCTTTTTCCAAAAAAGTTTTACGTTATTTTCTCTCCTTCTCCATATATCTCCTAACCCATTTTTCTCCAAAATATTCCGTAATTTACTTACCCATCCATCATTCATTAAGCTCTTCTCTTGGTATTCAATACATTGTCTTAACACATTACTTTTTCCTAGATTTAAACTTCTGAACCAAAATTTCAAAGTTGGCACCCTGCCCATCTCTAATTGTGCTACCTGTCTTACAATTGACTTCGGTAGCCCTAGTATTTCTCTACAAAACATCCTGTGCACCACATCTATACATTCCCATCCTCTATCTAATCCCCATATTTCTATACCATACATCATTTTTGCCTCCACAACCATCTCATAAACTTTTTCCAGCCATTTAACATTTATATTAGGTACTTTATATTTGCAGCTTCTAATTGCTGCCATCGCCCCTTTACCTTTTGCCAATGCAAACTTCTTTTGTTTCTCCCATTTATTACCTCCATCTATTTTTACTCCTAATTAGATACAATCACGCACTACCCTGTAATCTTTATTCTCTCTCTTCCACTTTTCATATTTGCCTAATTTTCCCCCCTTTTTGAAAACCACCATCTGTGTTTTCTCTTGATTCACTTTTAACCTCCATTCTTTACAATATACCACATCAATTGCTTGTAATGATTGTTTTAAACCACTTACTGTAATAGATCCTACCACTAGGTCATCTGCAAAAAGAAGTCCTGGAATTTGGATGTTGTTAATTACTGGTGCACAGTTATTATTCCTTCCAATTTCTAGTAAGACATCATCTATGTATAAATTAAATAAAACTGGACTTAACTTGCATCCTTGCCGAAGGCCTTTCTTTTGTGGAATTTCGTTTGTTACACAGCCTGTCTCCACCCTTACACAGAAGGTGTTCTCAAAATACAGTGCTTTAAGAATATTCACCAATTGCTGACTTACTCCCTTACACCTAATTTATGCCACAGAAGTTGTAGCTCAATTCGGTCATAAGCCTTCTCTAAGTCTACAAAAGCCATATACAATTTACCCCTTTTTTCTTTTAAATATTTGTCTGCTAATGTCTTTATAATAAATAAATTATCAATTGTTCTCCTTCCCTTGCGAAAGCCCATCTGGAATTCCGAAAGGATATTATATTCTTCAACCCAAAATTGTAGTCTAGCTGCCAAAATACCCGCAAAAAGTTTTCCTATATTCGATAATAATGCAATACCTCTATAGTTATTAGGTTTATCGACATTGTCCTTGCCCTTATATATATAGGATGGATGATAGCTTCTCTCCATCGTTCAGGTACATAACCCTTTCTAATAATTACATTAAATAAATCTAATAAAATTTTCACTCTCCCTGTTTCATTACACCACTCCTTAAGAAACTCTGTTGGGATGCCATCAATTCCAGTAGCTTTATTTTTCTTCAGTAACTTAACTTGTTTTATTATTTCCTCACTCCTAATTTCACCATCCAATATCTCTACAAAAACATTCCTTATTTCCAAAAATTCCGTACTTCCTATACTCCTTTCTTCCCCATATAATGTTTTAAAATACTCCATCCATTGTCCTGGCTCAACATTGGGTTTAGTTACACATTTATTATAGGTCGGCTTAAGAACCTGCCATACCTTATTAACATTATTTTCATTTAGACATTTTATCAAATTCCTTTCATTGCATTCCCTCCAGTCCTAATTCTTTTGCTCTAACAATAAATTATGTGAATTCCTCCCTTGCATATAATCGTCCCTAGATTTTCTATCACCTAATTCTCTCCACCTAACCAACAGTATATGTAAACCCTCTTTTTTGTTTTCATTTCCTCTCATGCCCTTTGCATAACTGTATTAAGGATATCTATTGCATTCTCAATTCGATTATTCTTAACCATGAATGTTACTCCACATAGACATATCTTTCCATAATTCGAATCTAGAGTCTGTTTAAATGTGTCACAAAATTCTTCTTTCCATTTATAGCTAATATACTCTTTTTTACAATAGCTTTCCACTCTTATATTGTGTTTTACTCGTGCAGCGTGCATCATAAAATCCACAATCAGTGGATAATGCCCGCTAGTTGAGCTTAAATTTAATATCTTAAAATTACTTAAAATATGTCCTAAATTCAGAGGCCACAACACAAAATCTATTATACTCTGCCCATTATTGCTAACAAAGGTAAATTCTCCTTGTTCATCTTCCCCACATTTTCCATTCAAAATTTCTAAAGCATTCAACTCACAAAAATCAATAAATTTTTCACACTCTTTATCAACAAATTTGTCCTTGCTTTGCCTAAGTTTCTCACTTTTAAAAACAATTTCATCACTCATCCAATCATTTCCAACATATGTATCACTTTCCCCAATCCTGATATTAAAGTCTCCCATTAGTATTACCTCTGCAGTTACAAACTTCTCCTTCAGCCTATCTATATCTTTACTTATTTGATTAACGAGATCAGGATTATGAAACCGCGAGGATGCAGGGGGGTTATATATTATTCCTACACAGAGTATGTACTTAACATCCATTATAACCCACAGTATTTCTTTACTACTAGACCATGTTTCTTTAATTTCCTTACTAAAGCTGTTCCTTATAAAGAAACCTATACCTCCAGATACTCTTCCCTTTCTAGCTATCACCTCTCCTTTCCTACCAATGTATTCAAAGTCCTTTATATTTATCTGTTCCTCTTTTAACCACGTTTCTACTACCGCTAAATAATCCACTTTCGCCAACAGCTGTTTCAAAACTCCCACATATAACTTATTTTTTAAACCCTCACAGTTCCAGAAGCCCATTCTCCTTGTTGTCCCTTTTTCCTATTGTGAACCTGCTCTGTATCTAAAACCATCTAATCTTTTCCTACTTCTTAATTCAATTCCTTCTTTCAGCATTAACATTTTATTTTTATCTGATACCACAATGCTCCCATGTTCGGATGAAACAATACTATCTTCTTCTCCCTCTTCCGTATTCTCCCCACTACCTTGATACCATATCTTCTTTCTCCCCTCCGTTAGCGCGCACGCAACTTCTGCCTCTCCCCTCCTTGGTGAAACAATTCTCTTGGGTGACGTCACTTCTCTGGCTCCTCCCTCCGCCACTGTTGTCGCCACCATTGCAGTCCTACCGCGTCGAGCTGCTTCAGCTTTTTGGGCCCTCCTTCCATTTGACGTCATCTCAAGGTCATCAATTCTTTGCTCTCTGCTGTTGTCCACGCTGTTTGGACTAGCCTCGTGATTACGTACTTCATTCTCCAAGTTTGCTGCAAATTGTCGAGTTGTGAACTTTGATCTTCCTGTTTCATTTCTTGAAGCTATCACTGACACCTGTTGATTCATTTCCGCCCTTTCATGTCGATTTTCTCTTGAATCTATATTGTCCGTATCACATACCCTTTCTTTGTCAATCCACAGCTGGAAGTTTGTAATATACGCCATTTTTCCCAAAGCTCTTGCTTCTTTCATTTTCTGAATTAAATTTCGTTGTAATGCTCTCTTATTTGGTGAAAGGTCTTTGTTAATAAAGATATTTGTTCCTTTCAATTTTTTGGCTCTCCTAAGCACTTCATGCACTAACTGTATTGTTGCTAGCTTCACCATTATTGCCCTCTTTCCAACTTGTCTCCCAAATCTAAAAGCCTCAACAATTTCCCATCCGTACATCTCTAATTCAAGCTTCTCCTTCATTATCTGCGTTATTTCTTCAGCTGACCATATCCCTCTTCTCTCACTTACACCTAGAAACACCAGATTGAATCTTCTTTCCCTCTCCTCCATTCTTTCCATTCTTTCCTTAATTTCATTTACTTCCTGTTTTGCTTCATACAGTTCATCTATAATGTCCTCCTTGATATCCCTAATCATAGAGCACAATTTATCACTCAATCGTTGTTCCATACCTTCCATTTTATCCATTTTCTCATTTAGGTTCCCC
The DNA here is from genome assembly GCA_030765065.1 of Deroplatys truncata. Taxonomy (NCBI): domain Eukaryota; kingdom Metazoa; phylum Arthropoda; class Insecta; order Mantodea; family Mantidae; genus Deroplatys; species Deroplatys truncata. The sequence continues at coordinate 377,999,825 of CM060990.1, forward strand.
AACAATTCTTGAATATCCGTAGGGCCTGGATTCACTTCCACTCCTCCAATCACTAGTAGAATAGTTAATACACTCCCAATAATCAAAACATTAACCATTTCTTCGCCAAAATGTATTCCTCTTGTTCCCGCGAATTTCATTCTCAAAATTTGCCCAATTCTCGCTCTATACACAGCTATATCCACACCCATGGTTACTTAGCTGCTTCTTGCTTCAAAATCACGAGCTCCTTCCCAACACAACCGTCCTCTCTCGCTGCTGGCCTAGCACTCCAATTTATTGTTAGAACAAAAGAAAAAGGACTGGAGAGAAAGTAATGAAAGGAATTTGATAAAGTGGTTAAGTGAAAATAATGTTAATAAGGTATGGCAGGTTCTTAAGTCAACCTATAATAAATGTGTAACTAAACCCAATATTGAGCCAGGACAATAGATGGAGTATTTTAAAGCATTATATGGGGAAGACAGGAGTATAGGAATTACGAGATTTCTGGAAATAGGGAATATTTTTGTAGAGATATTAGATGGTGAAATTAGGAGTGAGGAAATAATAAAACAAGTTAAGTTACTGAAGAAAAATAAAGCTACTGTAATTGATCGCATCCCAACAGAGTTTCTTAAGGAGTGGTGTACTGAAACAGGAAGAGTGAAAATTTTATTAGATTTATTTAATGTAATTATTAGAAAGGGTTATGTACCTAAACGATGGAGGGAAGCTATCATCCATCCTATATATAAAGGCAAGGGTAATGTCAACAAACCTAATAACTACAGAGGTATTGCATTACTATCTAATGTAGGAAAACTTTTTGCGGGCATTTTGGCAGCTAGACTACAATTTTGGGTTGAAGAATATAATATTCTTTCGGAATTCCAGATGGGCTTTTGCAAGGGAAGGAGAACAATTGATACCTTATTTATTATAAAGACATTAGCAGACAAATATTTAAAAGAAAAAAGGGGTAAATTATATATGGCTTTTGTAGACTTAGAGAAAGCTTCTGACCGAATTGAGCTACAATTTCTGTGTCACAAATTAGTGTGTAAGGGAGTAAGTCAGCAATTGGTGAATATTCTTAAAGCACTGTATTTTGTGAACACCTTCTGTGTAAGGGTGGAGACAGGCTGTGTAACAAGAGAAATTCAACAAAAGAAAGGCCTCGGGCAAGGATGTAAGTTAAGCCCAGTTTTATTTAATTTATACATAGATGACGTCTTACTAGAAATTGGAAGGAATAATAACTGTGCACCAGTAATTAACAACATCCAAATCCCAGGACTTCTTTTTGCAGATGACCTAGTGGTAGGATCTATTACAGTAAGTGGTTTAAAACAACCATTACAAGCAATTGATGTATATTGTAAAGATGGAGGTTAAAACTGAATCAAGAGAAAACACAGATTGTGGTATTTAAAAAGGGGGGAAAATTAAGCAAATATGAAAAGTGGAAGGGAGAGAATAAAGATTACAGGGTGGTGCATGACTGTATTTATTTAGGAGTAAAAGTAGATGGAAGTAATAAATGGGAGAAACAAAAGAAGTTTGCATTGGCAAAAGGTAAAGGGGCGATGGCAGCAATTAGAAGCTGCAAATATAGAGTACCTAATATAAATGTTAAATGGCTGGAAAAGGTTTATGAGATGGTTGTGGAGGCAAAAATGATGTATGGTATAGAAATATGGGGATTAGATAGAGGATGGGAAAGTATAGATGAGGTGCACAGGATGTTTTGTAGAGAAATACTAGGGTTACCGAAGGCAATTGTAAGACAGGTAGCACAGTTAAAGATGAGCAGGGTGGCAACTAAGGGGAAGATAATGGAAAGAGCTTTGAAATTTTGGTTCAGAACTTTAAATCTAGGAAAAAGTAATGTGTTAAGACAAAGTATAGAATACCAAGAGAATAGCTTAATGAATGATGGATGGGTAAGTAATTTACGGAACATTTTGGAGAAAAATGGGTTAGGAGACATGTGGAGAAGGAGAGAAAATAACGTGGAAAATTTTTGGAAAAATGCGAGCAAAAGACTGGAAAATATAGAAATACAAATCATGTTCAGTGAGATTGCCGAAAAGAGCTCATTAGTTTGTTATAGGCCAATGAAAAATACATGGGGTAGGAAAAAATATATAGATATAGTAAATAAAGAAGAGAGAGAATCTATTGCATGGGTAAGAACCAGAGCATGGAGGCTAAGAGGGTTAAGACAAGGTATTCCTCAGAACCAATGCCCGATATGTGGTGGTAATGATGACATTGAACACATAGTATTTAAGTGCCAAGGAACAGAAAATTGGAGAAAAGAATTTTTTAATAAGAAGTGGTTGAAGGGGGATAGAAATACACTTATAATTGAAATGATATGCAAGGACGCTAGAAGCATTGGACAGTTTTTGTGTAAAGTCAAAAATAAATGGCTTTGGGCAGTGGATAGAAAAAAGTAAGAGATAGCGTATCTTACTTTGAATGGAAAGGTATAGTGAATGTGTGATGGTTAAGTAATCAATAAGTGAAAAGTGAAAAACAAGTGGAAATGGGACATGAAAAAACAAGATAATTTATTGATGAGAAATTCTAAAATGTAAATGATCTGTAGTGATTGTCTACAGAATGCATTGACGGGAAATTGTAAAATGTAAATAAACTGTAGTGATTGTTTACTGAATGAGTGGCCACGGTCAAAGTGCAGTAGACAATCAAATTGTAAAACTCTTAATACAATAAATACAATACAATAGACCAGAAACTGTGAATCCAGCAGAAACAGGTCGGAACTTAAGACATGAGATGATATGTCACAAGGAAATATTTGTTCTTTCCTTCCATCTGTTAGTTTGTGTTTATGTAAGTCAAACTCGGGTCACGAGCGTAGCTTACAGGTATACCATATGACTAATTTCCATAATATGGATAGAAAATCCTTTAAAAGAAGGTTTTCAGTACAAAATATAGTTACATAAAAAGGGAAGCAAATAAATTATTATTATTTATTGTTATTATTTATCATCCATGACTAACAATAGGGGATATATAACTTATAGTATTATCAGGATAAAAACATTGCTGCCAATTGGAGAATGCATTTATACACAGAAAACTACTAATAAGAACACAATTAAATGAACAAGCTATTGCCTTTACACATTTTTAAAAGTGAGTATCAAGCATCCAGTATCAGTGCTCAAAAATCAGTATCAGTATCGAGTATTGAGAAATAGTGGTATCATCCCATCACTAATAATGTCCGATATGTGGTGGTAATGAAGACATTGAACACATAGTATTTAAGTACCAAGGAACAGAAAATTGGAAAAGAGAATTTTTGAAAAAGAAGTGGTTGAAGGGGGATAGAAATACGCTTATAATCGAAATGATGTGCAAGGATGCTAGGAGCATTGGACAGTTTTTGTGTAAAGTCAAAAATAAATGGCTTTGGATAGTGGATAGAGAAAAGTAAGAGGTAGTGTAACTTACTTTGAACGGAAAACTATGGCAAATGTGTGATGGTAAAGTAATCAATAAGGGACAAGTGAAAAACAAGTGGAAAATGGGACATGAAAAACTGAAGCAAGGTAATTAATTGACGGGAAATTGTAAATGTAAATAAACTGTAGTGATTGTCTACAGAATGAGTGGCCAGGGTCAAAGTTCAGTAGACAATCAAATTGTAAATCTCTTAGCATAATAAATAAATACTAAATATATATTTGTTGATGACATATTTTGAAATGGATATTAAAACTAATTTTTAATAAAACAACCCATATCCCCCAGCTTTGTATGTTTGTTTACTCCATGGAGGTTTTTTTTTTTTGTTTATTGCCCGTTTCTGCATATGGCACACAGGTGGTGCACACTGATGATACATCAAATTAAATTATTGTTGAGAAAGGAAATTTGGGAACGAAATGTTCCAGGCCTAACTTTAGATTACCTCCCTGGCATTTGGCAGTTAGGAGGATTGAGGAAAGCCTGGAAAAGCCCTCAGTCAGGGAGGATGGTCCTGGCAGGATTTGAAGTGTGGACCTCCCACTCATGAGTTTGTGCTTTAGCAAGTTCGGTCACCCATGGAGTACTCTATGGAGTGAATCAACTGTTTTCCAGCATGAGGTATGTCAACAACAGTCTCACATTTATGCTTTCTCAGAACTTTCCTCTCTAAATCAAATTCAAGGTGCATTCATTTAAGCATTGCAGTGCTAATCTTGTAACTGTAATTTATGAAGCCTTAACATAAAGCTTCTAAATTCGGTTTTAACAATTTTAATACAATGACTAGTAATTAGGTTTCAATTCATCATTGGCTCACAGAGAAAACTTGTTCACTCACTCACTTCATGCTATGAAAATACACCACTGCATTTAACAACTTCTATTTTACCTGGTTGCCCATTATCTTAGTTTCCCTCCTTGTAAACCCAGAAAGGCCAGAGTTTTTTATTAATTTTTAAAATTAAAAATTAATACCAATTATGAATAACTATGGTGCTTAGATACTAATAGGGAAAGTATGTGAAATTCTTGGTCTTCAGTTATAAATTATAGCCTGGTACCATACAGTACACAAGGCTTTAACGAAAGCAAAATTATACATTTAATTCTCTGCATTATTATTTAGGTATGGAAATAATTTGGGTAAAGTAACTACTAATAAATCATATTAATATTTTATATGATTAATTATATTAGGAATACATTTACAACCTAAGGAATTGTATGAAATTTCACAAAACAGGTGACGCAAATCCCAACATTACACTTCACACAATCTGTGCAAACATGAGAGTTACAAGATCCCTTGGCACAATGGTGTCATTGATTAGCCAGTGCAATCAGGTGATGAAGTCCATCCAGTCTTACATAATCAGTTACCCTAATCCCTGTCGTACTCCAATATGAAGTGGATGTTCTTCTAACTGGTGAGGTATGTGGTGATGATATCTCTCCTGAATTCTAAGTGGCATATCACTCTTCCTGATTTGCACAGAAGAATCCAGACATTATGAACCATTGTATCCAAGAGCCATGTAAAAATGGACCACCACTATTTTTTTCCCCTATCCCAATTCTGTATAGGACACATTCTTATCCATGCGGTCTGTACCACCCATGAAATGGTTGTACTAACCTATTACATTTGGATGGGGAACATATTGTAAAGGATAAAATTGAGTGTTGGGGATTACATCAGATGTGGTAATTGAGCAGAAAGTGTTGAAACGCAGTTACCTCAACACAGGCTTACTCAGGAATGCGAAGTCAGCATTGCCGAAAGTATTTATACCGTGGGAGGTTAGGCCATGTGTGTGGTCTGTCGTACGTGGTCTGTCACATGTCATCTGTCTTGTGTGTTGTTTGTCACTGTGGTCTGTCTGACCTACCGTCATGAGTGTATGACCTATTGTGTGACGTCCACCCTCAGCCAAAGGTTATAGCTGACTTGGAGTGCCTCATACACCCCACCCTAATGAGCCACCAGTGCACCAGTGCTTCCATCTCGACGGCAGTTATCTAGGAAGAATACTTCAACCTTAAGTTCTGCTTGCATGGGCTTCATCCCGTCTAAGTTGCCCGACTGCGGGCCTTATGTACGATATAAGCAAATATAACTTATAGGATTTATGCATCCCCTGTATGTTAATTAGCTACCTCTATCCTGGAATGCCACCACGGCCTACCAACCATCCTGGTACCGAAGCATCTCCCCTACATCTGAGCTATCAGCCCCCCCAACTAATGTAAGCAACTACTAGGGTAACCACCTTCAGTAGGGGTGTTACAAAATATCTTCTTCTTTTTGGCCTGATTGTATCTGCTTACATTGGTCACAGGGTTTACCCCCTAACATGACAATAAAGAGACAACTGCATTATGAGACGGTAATTTGTATCACAAATTACTTTAATGTAAATAATTATTTTAATATGAATATGTATTTTTGTGTAACATTGATTTCAGAGGTTTAATAATTGTAATTATTATTGGTAAATAATAATATACGGCTCTATTGAAACTGTTAACAATAACACAATACTGCAGCAAGGGGATGAGTTGTTTATCGTTACCGGGAACCAGGAAGTTACGTAATGTTTCGCGCCTTTTCAGTAAAAAAAAGCTTCCAGAATGTTCTATAAAAGTAATATGTATTAGTGGTTTTCATTGGATAGTAAAATAGACGCTAATGTTGGCGCGTTTTATTAGCCAATAGCAGTTCATTTATAATCTTTAGGTGTATCTTAAGGCAAGCCTATAAATAGCCATGCTCGAAGTCGATCGCCCCGCAGTTATACAAAATTTTTCGTACACTACACGTCGGCCGCTCAGTTCAACGGAATTCTAAGTACACTACATGTCGCCAATCAATCCTTCATTTCGTCATAAGTTACACGCAGCAGAAGTACGAGAAATCTTATAAAATATTCTAAAGTTAAATATACAAAGTTGAAGTACGTGAGTTAAAAGTGATAAGAAGTTATTAGAAACAGTTTCAGTATGGCGATTATCTAGATAAATCTGTGAAAGTGTTAGTGCACGTGTTCGACAATAAAACATTATAAAACACATTTCTTCACTAGTAATTTTTGGATAAAAGGTTCCTTTTCCGCTTCACAACCTGTAAGAAAAACATGCCTACCCAGATCAGATGATAGCTAGCCGGTGGACATTTAAAACTGATACAAATTGCTACGCCAGAGAAATCTACAAACAGAACAAATGAACCAACCAACGTATGACGTCACACAAGATGGTTTCGCGTGAAGTAAACACATATTTGTTCTCTTACAAATTGGCTACCACAACGTGGGGCTAACTATAAGATCTTCAAGATATAATAATTTACGTAAAACAGAATACGTAAGCTATACCTCTTTCAAATTGGCGCCATCAACGTGGGGCGAAGTGACCAGGAAAGGAAGGCAAAGTGACCAGGAAATGAACTCAAGTAACCAGGAAAGGAAAGATGACCAGGAAAGGATCAACATAACCAGGAATGCAGCAGTGAAATGATCTACAAGACGCAGATTCAAGAAACAACTAGAGGAGCGACAAACGGCGCGGATAAGTGGACGCAAAAACATCGAGACAACGTAGATTCATCATAAAACAACGCAGAAGCGACATACAAATCTAGGAGAAAGGGGCAGAACGCTGGACATCAAAGATACATCAGCGGACAGCATTAGTAAGGTTAGAGTATCCTAATTTTTTTTAAGTGTAAATAACTTTCAATGTTAATGAGGAGCGGTAGGATAATAAAAACAATGGCTACCAATAATACAGAAGAAATAATTATGGAGGGAGATAGTGTAACAGTTAGCTGTGATCCAATACAAAGTACAGGAAATAGCCCAGATTTTTTGGGGTTTGAAGATGAAAATGTTAGTGCAGAAAGTGAGAGTAGAATAGCAGGAAATGTTAATCTTGATACTATTGTGATGATGGAAATGCTGAGAAATATGAGTAGGGAAATAAGGGAAGAAATTTGTAAGAATAATGAGAAATTAGAAAAGAAAATAGATCAAAATAGGGAAGATATTGATAGGAGTTTAGAACAAAAACTAACTCAGAATAATGAGAAATTAAGGGAAGATATTGGTAAAAGCTTTGAACAAAACAGGAAATCAATTGAAAATATTGGTAGGAGTAATGAGGTATTAGAGCAAAAAGTAGATCAAAGCAGTGAAGAAATGGAAAAGAAAGTTATGAAGCTAGATAGTAGTATGCCAAAAATGAGAGATGAAAATGAGGAAGTAATAGTAAGTGAGATAGGAGAAGTTTCAAAGAAAATGCTAGACATGAGCAGGGAAATATGTAACAAAGAAAGTGAGGTTAATACTAAAAGTGAGGTTAATGCAGAATGTACAGAGTTAGGAAGTCAAATGAGTAGTATTTCAAGTGAGATAAGAGAGATAAAAGAGGTTAGGAATGTAGATGTAAATGAGGTGCAACTTAATTTCAGAGGGGAAATATCAGAAATACAAAATGAGTCAGTAATGCAAAGAAGTAAATTGTACCAAGATGTTCAAATTGAAAACTCCAGTCCAGTACAGTTTAGTACAGATTTGTCAGAGTACTTTCAAATTAAAGAGATAGTTGAAGAATTGAATATGAAAGTTGTTAAAAGATGTATTGTTCAAGAAACTGTAGATTGTTTTCAAATATTATCAGTGAACGAAATTTCATATGAATACAAGAGGTTATTCATGAACAACAATTTGAAGGTTAGGTTACGGCTACGAGTAATGTTTAGCCACACACAATTTGATCCAGGAGGGTAAATAGCAATGAGATGTAAAGTAAATGCTGGATAGTTAAAGACGACTTGCAGAGAAATGTATTGGAACGTAAGAGGGTTAACTAAATATATATATGTCATGAGAAAACAAAAATAAATTCAAAAAAAAAAAAAAATATAGAAAAATAAAAAGAAATAAATATTTAAAAGAAAAAAATAAACAAATTTTTAGTAACTGTAACAACATTTGAAAATTAAGAATGCAAAGATTGAAACTTAAGATGATATTAAATTAAAAGTATGTAAATACAATTCCAAAAGTATTGTTAAAATAATAATAAATTCATAATAAAAAAAAAAAAATATTTGTGTAGAGGGTGAATATTTTGGTAAATATGTATAGTAATTACAAAAAAATTCTTGAATTGATAAATTTTTGGTAACAATATAAGAAAGTAAACCATTTTTTGTAACACTAGTTAAATAATTTAGGGTAAAGTATTTGCTATAAAAAAAATTGTAATGTCAGATTAATATCTAAATTAATTAAACCAGAGCCAGTAAGTAGTGGCGAGATAAAACATATGTCGTGTGTTAAATACGTGTGAAGTGTAAAGTGAAAGTGATAGCGTGTGTTCCAAGATTTAGGAGACTAAAAACACAAATTATAAAATTCTAAACAAGTTATAAATATTTATAATTATGTTTCTAGTGGGGCATATGAGACGGTAATTTGTATCACAAATTACTTTAATGTAAATAATTATTTTAATATGAATATGTATTTTTGTGTAACATTGATTTCAGAGGTTTAATAATTGTAATTATTATTGGTAAATAATAATATACGGCTCTATTGAAACTGTTAACAATAACACAATACTGCAGCAAGGGGATGAGTTGTTTATCGTTACCGGGAACCAGGAAGTTACGTAATGTTTCGCACCTTTTCAGTAAAAAAAAGCTTCCAGAATGTTCTATAAAAGTAATATGTATTAGTGGTTTTCATTGGATAGTAAAATAGACGCTAATGTTGGCGCGTTTTATTAGCCAACAGCAGTTCATTTATAATCTTTAGGTGTATCTTAAGGCAAGCCTATAAATAGCCATGCTCGAAGTCGATCGCCCCGCAGTTATACAAAATTTTTCGTACACTACACGTCGGCCGCTCAGTTCAACGGAATTCTAAGTACACTACATGTCGCCAATCAATCCTTCATTTCGTCATAAGTTACACGCAGCAGAAGTACGAGAAATCTTATAAAATATTCTAAAGTTAAATATACAAAGTTGAAGTACGTGAGTTAAAAGTGATAAGAAGTTATTAGAAACAGTTTCAGTATGGCGATTATCTAGATAAATCTGTGAAAGTGTTAGTGCACGTGTTCGACAATAAAACATTATAAAACACATTTCTTCACTAGTAATTTTTGGATAAAAGGTTCCTTTTCCGCTTCACAACCTGTAAGAAAAACATGCCTACCCAGATCAGATGATAGCTAGCCGGTGGACATTTAAAACTGATACAAATTGCTACGCCAGAGGAATCTACAAACAGAACAAATGAACCAACCAACGTATGACGTCACACAAGATGGTTTCGCGTGAAGTAAACACATATTTGTTCTCTTACAAATTGGCTACCACAACGTGGGGCTAACTATAAGATCTTCAAGATATAATAATTTACGTAAAACAGAATACGTAAGCTATACCGCACCAATTATCAACCCAATGAGTGATAAGAAGGCATTCTTCCTTGCTCTGTGCATATTCAAAGGTCCCTCTTTTCATTTTCTTCGTTTGCTATGACAGGGACAAAGGGCAACGTTTTGGTACTCAATTTTCAAGTATTGTGCCTGTACAATTATATCCATGTCTGTAAAGATGGTTCATCAAGTTGAAACCAGTCAACAAGTTATCAAAATAAAACTTGAAGGGGAACTTCTTGATTGCATCTGGTAACTGGTCTATAATTACTAATAATGCTGCTGCAGCTCTGCCAAAATCTGCCTCATACTGGCTATTTCCATTAGGATTTGTGCATTGATGCACATCAAACAAGACCAGGTAACCATCTGTAGTATTCAAGCACCTAACTTTATAGCCAAACCTAATTGGCTTCCCCCTAATAAATTGTTTGCAGCTTTGCCAGCCGTAAACTGGGATCACACACTTGTCATATGCTAGATTTTGTTAAGCCTTGAACTGCTGCAGGTATTTAGCTTGAATTATGTTTATTAGGCATCTCAGTTTCCAAAGTTAGTCATTTTCCTTCATGATGCTGTGGTCCACATAATGAATATACTTCATAATCTGAATGAAATGCTCGCGTCACATGGAGTCAGAAACCATTTTATTATGGACGTTGTCAGCATTTTCCCAAAACATTCTCTTTCCAGGAACCTGCACATAACCACTCAAAATTAAGATGCCAGTGAATATTGTCATTTCTTTGGGTGTTATCATTGGGTCTGGTTCATTTTTAAATGGTGCATAACAAATAGACTCAGTGCACAAAAACAGTACCACTTCTTCATCCAAAAACAATTAAAATATTTCGACAGCTCACGAAGCAATGAATAATCTGTCTGAGGAAAGCGAACTTCTTCAGTAATCAGGTCTTCTTGGGACAAAGTTAATACTGCCTAAAGTGTTTTTTGGCAGTTTTAGGTGGCTTTGGACCAACACATTCCCCTGAGATGCCATCACTTGCATTTTCAGGAATATTACGCACAATAATTTCAGCTTGTGCTCACAGTTGTCTTCCAGTAAGATTATCTGCTAAACTGCCCTCATCTTCTGCAGCAGAATCTTCACCAGATGATATAGCTGCATCAGGTGGTTCAATAAATATATCATCCACCTCTACATTATGATCTAATATCTCCTGTAACACTGTAAGGCTTCCTCCATAGATAAACCCCTAAAAATAAATAACTGAAGTAATACACTAAAACAATTTGAGGGGCTGTATCAAATAAAATTGTATCATAGATAAACAAACTGTGTATACTCCTCATCTTTGTGTGCACATTATACTACACTCGCATAATAAAATAAGTCATGTGATTAAAATTATAATGCACAGATTGCTGCTTCTAACGTTATGTGGTACCTTATGGCACCACTAATGTTTTTATATCCATAAATCTCACAAATCAAATTCATAACATTTTAAATTACTATAATGTCTTTCTTCGCTGCTTCTAACATTATGTGGTACCCTTCATAACATTTTAAATTATTATAATATCTTTTTTTGCTGCTTCTAATGTTATGTGGTACCTTATGGCACCACTGATGTTTTTATATCCATAAATCTCACAAATCAAATTCATAACATTTTAAATTATTATAATGTCTTTCTTTGCTGCTTCTAACGTTATGTGGTACCTTATGGCACCACTGATGTTTTTATATCAATAAATCTCACAAATCAAAATCATAACACTTCACATTACTATAATGTCTTTCTTTGTTCCTCTTAGGATATACTATTTTAGCATAAAGTAAAAACAAAGTGAAAATGTGAAAATTTTATATTACGTTATATGATGAGCCATTCTTGATGCACAGATTATAACTAATTTATAATACTACACTAGTGCGATGTTAGTCCAAGCGAACTGTTGTTTGTGTCATACAAATGCTTTCATTGTTGACTTGCCCATGTGACAATAAAATACAACACATCATAAGCATTATTGCATTACAATAACAAGAATGACAATGCTGCACAATGGTACCATGTTGCACCCTAGGCCTTTGCGGGTTAATTTTGTAGAACGTTGAGCCTATATAAACATCCTGCCTTAAGGATGCATGTTACAAATAATAATAATAATAATAATAATAATAATAATAATAATAATAATAATAATAATAATAATAATAATAATAATAATAATAATAATAATAATATTTGTAGTTTAATAAATGAAATCTAAACCGAATATACATTTTTTCAGCTTATAAAATGTGAATTATAATCACAAGAAAAAAAAAATGATATCTTGAGGGGTAACTTGAACCCACAAAATTATAGTGACTTCCAATGATCTTGTCTGTTACACCATAATAAGTAGCAAGAGTTAGCTATCTTGTGAGTATAATATGATTCTCGCTGTGTACAGTATGAACAATACAGCTTTATTATTGTATTATCAACTTAAACTTCAAACACTTGCGTTATAAGACATCAAAAAATATTGTGAAATCACCTGAATAAGGAAATTGAGGCAATTGCATATATGAATGAGATAAATTGTTTCTAAATGGAATAATTCAGTTATTCTTTCAAAAAGATATATATTGTAAACATGTAATGGTTTTGGGCACAATGCCCTTCTCACTAAAGCTAAAAAATTAAATCTTCCTTTTGCTATTGTCAGGTTAGTAGAAAACATTTTCACCACCACTACAGCCAAATATAAAATTGTTACTACAGGTGTAAATAGCTGAAATTCCCGCTAATACTTAATACTGCTGATATAATCTTTATAACAATAATAAACACCAATGTTATTAATTGTTGTAAGTTGCTCACTAGACCAGGAAAGGAGGGACAGTGAACATTTCATGAAATAGATATCTCAAATCCTTTACAATTGTGTACAGATTTTTGCTGATTTTGTAGACTAGGTAGTAGTACTGTCCATTTCATGAAATGAGCAGCTTTTAACCATCTGTGCATCAGCAGAAATTATCTATTATCCATTACACTTATTGTAAGCGTTGCACAATTATTTATTTATGTCCTCACTTTTATTAGTGGACATGGAAATGGCATCGTTAATTTTTTTTTAAACAACAGCATTTGTATATTAAGGTTTTGAATAAATTGGAATAATTCCAACATCTATTATTTGGAGCAGATGGGTATAATAGCAAAATCTGTTTTATTATTTTGAATACTTATGGTATATTTTCAAAACCAATTCTGTCATAGGTGTAGCAATATAAATACTATATTTGTTCTGTTGTCAATGAAGTAGTACAATATAATTGTAACATTTCCTGTTATTTTTGGTGGGATGGTATAGTTGCAGCATTTGTTTTTAGTCCAATGATACAATTACAAAATCTCTTCTATAATTTTGAGTAAATTGGTTTTGCAGCACCATCCTATCATTTTGCATCTGTTCTGTTATTTCAGTGAATTGTTATTTCTGCTATATGTATTCTGTTATTTTGAAGAGATTTATATGGGCTTGACATTTGTTTGTAATTTTAAACTAATTGGTATAATTGAGGCTACTAGTTCCAAATGTGGCAAACTCCAGCTTATTAAAATTTTCACAAAAAGGAAGCTTTTTAGATACTTCAAGAATGGATATGAAAGTACTTCCTTCTTCTTTTTTATTTTTTTTATTGCTGTAAAGCTAAATTCACTGATTATAACACCCAGTCCTCATGTGTAAAAGTATTGGCTATTGATAGCTTCATTGGAAGCTGCTTTGTCTGATACCAAACACTTTTATATAGCATGTATTTTTCGTTTTGGTCCCAGCTGTAACGGAAGTTGCTCTTTTCAGTACAAGTGGTTAAAAATACAGTCATAACTCAGCACTTACCTGAAATAAGTGATGTGTTTGTGAATGTAAGCCTACCCGCATGGGATGCAGGCTTGCTTATTTTCTTAAAACTCAAGCGTGGAAGTTATACTTAATAATAACCCCTGTAGGTAATCTTCTATGCATAAAGTCTACCTTTCTTTGATGTTCCCAAGAACTGATGTAAAGATATTGTGACACTAGCCACAAGTTTGTTTAATACCCAAAGAATTAAAGTGAAGCCACATTAATATTAATTTTACAACTTAGTGTAACAAAGCAAAAGTCAGATTGCTTGAAATATAGTTGTATAGAATGCAATATTATTAACTGAAGCTTAAACAAACAGAGAAATGTCCTTATTATTACCATCTTCACACAAAAGGGCATAGTTTTAGTCTTTTCAGATAGTGGGTTTTCTGCTGCTGCATATTTTTGCAATAGTTTTGTTCTACTTTTCTGGCTCTCTAGTACATTAGCACCTTTGAATGGAGCAATGTTTCCTGGAAATTATTTTGCATAGTAAAATAAAATTAATTACATAACAGTAGGTACTTATAGGATCTAAATCAGCCAAAACAATATAAAAACTTTCAAATTAATTGTCTGTAACCATTAAAGTTTATGGAAAAACAGTGGAAAGCTTATAGCCTATGAGGAAAGCCTATGAGGTGACAAAAATGTGATCTTAACTACAATATAGTTGATTGGTTGTTTGAGAGCTTGTTTTTCTGATTCTCATTTGTTAATAGCTGGGTTAGGAGATTGCCATTCTTGATTCTTAGGGTGGCATTTAAACCATAATTTTTATGTGACTTTTACCTATTCTGTCTTAAGAACACTCATAAGTGAAATGGGTTAGAAGAAGAATCAGTTCCTCTTAATAACCCATTTTCCATATAAACATATAAAATAGAGATTGCTCCTTTTGAAACTAGTAGCATCAGTAACAACACATTCTATTGCACTGCTACTTCTGTCATTTTGAGCACTATATATTGCAACAATAATTCTGATAATAATTTGAATGGATTAGTATAGATGTGACATCTGTTGCTAGTAGTACAAACTACTTAGCAACACTTCCAAGCTATGGTGCTAGCAGAATGACTTAATTTCTGTAGTTTGAGATAATGGAGTTCAGAATGTACATAAAAATACAACGCAGAAAGGAATCTGTAAAATCTCGTTTGTTAAAAATACAGTCACATGCTTGCCAACTTTTACAGTTTGCCCTTAGAGTGTATGGAAGCGGAGGCCTTTGTATGACTTTATAGCAAAGGAGGCACTTTTATGGCTTTGTGGGCATATTCAAAGTGTTACAGATCTTCACCATAGGCATAACAAAACATTAAATTCTATTGCATTATATTGTAAACTAAGATTACAGACTGAATACACACCTTGAATGTACTGTGCTAATTGGTATACAGTGCTATGATAGGCCAGAGTTTATCATGTGCCAATCCTTCCTCATGGTTATGGTCCCCCTTCACTGGTCTGCAACTGAATGCATAATATGCATATTTAAAATTTGATGTTAACATGAGCTTCACTACCAGTTTTAGGGTCAACAAAAGCTTCAGTTGTTTCTAAAGTGTGCAGAGCATTCATATCTGCTGCTAACTCCTTGTCACTTAGTGCTTTGAGAGATAGAAAAACTTTCATCACTGACTGGCTTGACTGCACAAGCTAAATTCTTTACTGTTGCAAACGCTACATGCCATGTGGGAGAAGCTTCAACAAAATGGTATATTTGTTGTTATGTACTGAAAACATTGCATACAGAAATAATGCTCTTATAAATGCAGATTTAGAGAATGCATGTAGCAATGTGCATACATCATATGAGGATTGTTTTCTTTTATTCTCACTGCCACACCATTGTAAATACCATTACCAGCCTCTTGCCACTGTTGTAAAGCATTAAGATGAGAAGATGTTATTTCATATTCTTTAAAATGTTGGACTGCTTTTTTCCAGTTCTTAGAACCATTTAAAATCGATGTCTCGTCATAAAAACTTGTGCTACCAAATAATCAACGAAGAAAACAAAAGGCTTCATTCATCTCCTGCAATGCTGTATTCAAGCCACTTATACCCTTCAAAGCATGTACTTCTGAACTTTCTTCCTTTTTTTTCTGGATACTTGTTAAGACTAGGTTGAAATGGACCATTTTTTAAATATTCTAATGCTGCTTGCTTACCATGAAGCGGATCTCTAGGCTGGAGCTGATGATGAATACTAACAGGCTATATGCTTGACATGCAGGCAGATGCAACTTCTGCTTCAGTATTTAACCAAACAGACTTCTCTGCTCTAGTCATAGAAACAGAATCTACAATGGTTGAGTGAAATTGATCTGAGTTGCATCTTCCAACTAAGTTCTGTCTTTTGGCAAAAAAGTCCTCATTATCTTTCCAGTAGAACTCCTCAGTCCCCTCTACTCACAATGTTTGCACATAAGAATATGTTGATGATAAACAACACAACAAAAGCATAGCAAAACATTTGAAAAAATAAATAAAACTACTTGTAACTTTGTCTATATGAGTTGAGTTTTAGGTTAATACTTGACATTGGCAAAACACAAATAATGACAAAAAATACTCATGTGACATGTGGAAAAGGTTCAAGCAATAATGCAACTTTCTCTTTGTAAAATAGAATTTTCAAGGGTATGATTATACAATAAAAAAGTCATTTAGTATTTGACTACACACTAACAGAGTAACAGACACTGGATATAACTACACAGACACATTGAGTGAAAGAGACTGCCAGTCTGACAAATGCATGAGACAAGTGGGAGAATCATACCTCAGTGTCAATGTTCCTGGCAAAAATTTACCTCTGCTACCCTTTGTCAGAGCACATGCTACAGGGTTCTGTGCTGGTCTCCACTACTTGCTGTGGTGCTTATGAGTCAGTTAGCTGTAATGCATGACATTTTGTGCTTATTTCCAGTGAGTAAATTTTTTATTAGAAAAATTAAAGAAAAGATAATTAACTGATAAGACAACAGAGTTTGTATAAATAGTTTTTTATAATTTCTAATTTTAGGTAGCTAAAATGGAATAAAAATGTATTTATTTTCCAAAAAATTTGGGCCAAGCCCCCTCTCCCATAATTGCTGCCACTGCATCCAAGATATGAATAATTGAAACTGATATTTAAACAGTAGCATGTAATTTAGCCCTCTGTTTTCTTCTCTTTGGCTATATGTGCAGTGCAGTAAACAAAAGAGTAGCAATATTTACTGCCTGTTATTTGTCACTAAAGTTGTCCACATATTAAGTATTTTTCTTTTATTGTATTAAGCAGGCATTTTAAGCTAATGGCAGCAATGTTCTGCATCAAAGAATTTTTATATAGATGACAATGATGCATATCTCAGTGTTATGTTGTTACAGTACCAATTCCAATACATGAATTAACAGTAAAAACTGAGTCGATTAATGACACAAGACAACACTCACTTTTTAAATTTCCTGGAACATGTTATGGAGGTTAGTTTCTTCATTATCAACCAGACATTGACTAATCTTGGGTGGTGAAGCTGATTCATCTGTAGACTGCTCTGGTAATGGTTCTAGGAACTTGTACAATGGGTCACTCTGGGAAATATCAAAATTAAAAATTTTGACAAGAACAGAGTTTTCAATTTTAATGTTTCCCGGAGTGACCCATTGTACAAGTTTCTAGAGCACCACCAGAATTGTCAACACCACCTGGCGGTATGTTGCTCCTACTTGATTTAGATTCTGAGTTTTTCCTGCTATGATTAACAACATTGCTGTGGTTATAATTACTAGTGACTTGGAGCTGCCCATAAGGTGATGCAAGGGGGAACAAGTGTCAGGAGCCCAGGAGCTTATGAAGCTTAAGATTTTAATGGATTAAACATTATATTAGGAGCCCAATAAAGAAATTGTGGGACTGAAAGAATTTACATAGGTATGTAATATTTTAAGGAGTCTCTCATCTCTACCACTGAAATATACATGTGGAAATATGTTCATGAACTAGAAAGGAGATGACCCACTACTGTCACTTGTTAACCCCTGAGTGTGGACATATGATCTTGTTAGTGATTTAAGTCAACTAATTTATCATCATGAGACAGCCAAATTGTGGTGTGTAGTATGTTCTTTGCACTGCAAAATCATATGATTGAATGAAAGCTGCTGCATAATTAGAGAGGAATGATAAAAGTAACAAACAGTAATGTTGCTTATGCTTGTGGAATTGTCATCAGACACAACACATGGATTCATACTGAGGAAAGAAGTCTAGAATGCAGACAGGTCAGTAACCTACTTTCTTGGAACTTCAGTTTTGCTCATTGCACCCAATCGTTTCCACAAGCCCTCAAAACCATAAGTCACAACGACTGTTGTAGGCCATCTCATGTTGTAAAAACCACACACTACAGTTTAATTCTTAAGGCATAATTAAAAATGGGCATTCTGTTTTATTTTTTACATTTTATTTATTTTATACTGTTGTGTTTTTCATTTTTTTATGGTCAAACACAGCTTTCAGGGGTTGCATTTGCATTACTTTCATTTTCCTTTACAGCTCCCCAAACATACTTGGAATGTCTTGCATACTTTTCAATTTAGCATCCTCCTTTATTGCATATTATCAATTGTTACATATCAGTATCTGTATTCATGAGAATATTAATCAATGCATCATCAAGAATGCAGCCCTATTTGTCTAACTCAGCATACCACCTTCAGTTTCATGCTAACACTACACCTTACATTTACAACATGCCTGAACTTTTTTTAACATAAATAAATACTTGAGAATTATAACTTAAAATAGGACAAGCTTCCCATGTTTTCATATCTAAAATAGGTTTCAAATACTGGGTGACCAGCATAGGAACAGATTTCATGACCCTTAGTGAAGTGTGAGGCTCCAGTATGAGTTGAACTCTTGCAAACATGACATGTGCTTGTTAGTTGATGCAATACTGTGCATATTAAGTGAAATGGCTCTATTCAGGTGCTGGTATTCTGTTCCCCAAAAGGTATTCATTTTTTATTTATATGTCCATACAGAATCTATGAGTGCTGTAAGGAGATTATTTCAAGAGAGATTTACTGATGTTCAAGCTCCAAGTTGAACTACGATTCATAGATTAGTAAATAAATGACATGAAACGGGAAGTCTTCTTGATAAGAAGCATAAGAAACAATGTACAGTGCTCATAGAAGAAACTCTAGATAACATTGTACATGCTCTGGAAAGGTCTCCAGAAGATCACTTTGACATCTTTCCCAGCAAATGGAAATTTCCTATGGCTATGTTCAAATGGCTACAAAGTTACTCAAGTTAAAGCCCTATAAAATTACTGTAGTGCAAGAACTTAAACTGGGTGACCCTGCATTAAGGATGCAATTTTGTGAATGGTTTTTGAATCAGGTACATGACAGTCAAATGAACCCTAATCTAATTTTCTTTTCGGATGAATCTTGTTCCACCTAAGTGGGTATATTAATACACAAAACAATCGTTATTGGAGTGCTGAAAAGCCTAACCACCTTCACCAGAAATCCCTGCATGATCAAAAAATAGGAGTGTGGTGTGCTATTAGCAGCAAGAGAATAATTGGCTCAATTTTTTTTTTAGAAGCAATATTCAGAGATACTTGCAAAAGATTTTGCAGCCATTTGTTGGCAAATTAACTGAGAGGAAAAAAAGTTACACAAGCTTCTAGCTGGACTCTGCGACGGCACATACAGCCAACTTCTCCTTACAGGAAGTCCATGAAGTGTTTGAAGATAGAGTTATCACTAACAACATATGCCCCCCACATTCCCCCAATTTAGCCCCCTGCGATTTATATCTCAGGGGATTAAAAGAGAAAGTTTACAAAACAAGTCCACACACTTTAGAGGAACTCAAAATAACATTTTTCAAGAAATTGCTGCCATTTCTCAGAGGGAACTGTACATGTTATTGCCAATTTCCTAAGCAGGTGCCAGAAATGCTTGAACAGTTAACGGAGACACTTCCAATATCTCCTGGCTTGATACATGTGTGAGTGATTTTATTTTTAAGTGTTTACGTTTTGTTTCTTTGTTAGAAATAACTTATGCAACAAACCATAGTATATTTACTGTGGAAGTGCTGTCAACCGCTCAGTGTACATAGCAAGCAGCACCACTGACCAGCTAAGAGCCACGAAACCTGTTCTGCTCTGTGCTGATCACCCAGTATATGTTAAATGTAACTTAAATCATTGTCAGTTTTAGATTTAGTTATACTGGGATTTAAAGAAAGGCAGTTTACTGACAATGTTTAAAGAAACATTTTCCTCTTTGAAAATCCTCTGCATTAAACAGTACCAAAGTAAAGTCTAAATTGCAATTTGCACTTGCTGTTGTGTGGAACGATGCACACTTAAAAGCCAATGTATAGATTTCTATTGTACAGCTGGTTAAAAAAACCAACAAAAAAAAACCAATAATAATAATAAAGGGGGGAGGTATAGAGGGAGTCACCTTTTGAATGCAAAATACTTCAAGTCCTACTTAATACAGCACATGATTCTTAATGTATCCAG
Organism: Deroplatys truncata; assembly: GCA_030765065.1. Taxonomy (NCBI): domain Eukaryota; kingdom Metazoa; phylum Arthropoda; class Insecta; order Mantodea; family Mantidae; genus Deroplatys; species Deroplatys truncata. The sequence goes on from CM060990.1 coordinate 378,020,197, forward strand.
CAAAGCTGTGTAACCACTGCAGCAGTTGTGTTATGGCATGCACTAAGACGCTGCTAGTGCATGTGTGTTCTGTTAGGTCCAAGGCAGTGTGTACAGTGGTGCCATGGTTAAGAGCGCAGGTTTACCTTCTGGCATGAAGCATTTCGCTTTTCTTTAATAAATGTTTGTAACATTTATGACAAATTAGTTGTGTAATATTGCTTCTTATAATACAAAGCAGTCTTTAACATTAACATATTATATTTATGTTATAATGATTACTATAATACATCCTTCAGTATTTTTTCTATCTAAATACAATATGCTATGCATGCATTCCATGTGGTGTGCAGGAGCCTGCAAAACACAGCAACCTCAAACTTATTTTTTTTCAGTGAATCATACTGACTTTGACCATAGGACAGTGCAAACATGATGGCATAGGTACAAGGTAATCTCTCCTAGCATTAGTGAATGTCGCAGGATATTCTACTTATGAGGGTGCGAGTTATATTGAAATTTCGTATATATATATACAGCTCAAAGAAGGTGGGTGAGATTATCCACATAAGGAATTGAATGCCATCATTCTGGTTCAGAAAGAAGACAGTGTCTACTCCAGCCAGAATGCACGTTTAATTGCAGAAGCAGAAAGAAATCCCTTCCAATCTGCTTCTGGCATGAAAGAAATTTGCAGTTCTTTGAATCTGCTCTAACTATTCTGCAATGTATAAATAACACACGACTCTTCACAGAAAGAGCAGCTAAGAACACCACCTGACAAATAAATGGAAATTGCCAACTGCAACTGGAATGGCACATTGTTCTCAGGTGAGGTAACATTTTCTTCTCCACATAATGGAAAGTGATTGTTTACCACCCAAAGGGGTCCTAATACAATGCAAGATATGTGGCTGAATAATATCTCCAGATTGCGTATCTGTGTCTTGTTGGGGCTGGATATCAGATGTATTATCGGTTGGGTGTATTATGGAAGCTGGACAATATTTATTTTTTTTATTTATTTATTAATTTGTTTGTGCTAGCTATCTTCCTTAGAATATGGCTATACATCAGCCCAAGCTGTTATCTTGCCATATTCTACCCATATTACTTTCTTTATTTATAGCATAAAAATTATAATAATAATAATAATAATAATAATAATAATAATATAGTAGTAGTAATACCTAAATGATAATCTAATAATACTAATTTTATAATAATGATAATATAATTACATATCTTAACATCTCATGATGAAATTAATTCACTTCTCTTTTTATTGTCGAATAACCATTTCTATTTTCCTTTGAACGGGTACTCGCCTACTTTTTTATTGTCCTTGTTAAAAATCTTGCTTAAGGCTACTTTCCTGTCCAATTTTAACCATTTCCCATTTATAGCTTGCTTTCTCCAATGCTACCATTACAATCAAACACGATATGTTCTAAATCTTCTCTTTCCCCACATATTGGACACTGGTTCTGTGGGAACCCATTTCTCATTCCTATTAGTAGTCTCCATACACCTGCTCGTACCCAAGCTATACTCTCTCTTTGTTCCTTATTTGAATTATCCACATACTGTTCTCTAGCCCATACATTTTTTGTTAATATTGTAACACCCCACGGGGGTGGTTACCCCCGCAGTAGGTGATTACACAGGGGGTTGGTAGCTCAGAGGTAGGGGGGATGCGTCGGTACTGGGATGGTAGGTAGGCCAGGGTGGCGTTCTAGGATGGGGGGTATTTAAATAATGCACAGGGGATGCATTGACCCAATAAATTATATTGTTACTTTAAGAGTGAGTACATTCGGACCCGTTGCTGGGCCGCTCAGTTTGGGGTGAAGCCCCGGCAAATAAACAGAACTTAGAGGAGACGCATGCTTACCTGTTTCACTGGTGGCGATGGGTCTCGAGTCTGACAACTGATCATTGACTACTCTTTGATAACTGCTCCCTGATCACTCTTTGATCACTCTCTCTGATCACCTTTTGATCACTCCCTCGACCGAGTCAAAACCCTGTAGTATAAATACGTACAGAAGAGTTGACTCGGCGTTCTTTAGCGGGATCGTGTTATGGTAACCTGGTTTCCACACTTTGCGCTGGTTTACGACATATGCTGTAATACTCGGTGCTCAACCTGGTCCGCTACATCGGTCCCAGGTTCGCCAAATTCCGACCCGGAATTTAAAATTGAAAAGGAGGGCAAACATCTTAGGGGGTACTAAAACTGTCTACTTAGACGAGGGTTGATAGAAAAAGAAAAAAAACATGGTTTGAGCCTTATACAATTGAAATGCTCGGGGGTACTCTGCTGTCCAAGACTCGGATACCAGGGAAAAATATGTTTTTTAAGGGTTGGTAAGTACGTTAGGGGTGGGTTCGACTGCGCACCGCAGCCTGCTGCAAATCTTTGACTCTTCTCTGCTGGTTGCTTACTTTTGTGCCCGGAGGTGAACTTAGCCTTGAATGATTGAGGTTCTGTACAGAACTGCTGAGTGACTGCATACGTAGCTTTTTTCTTGGTAACGTAGGATTTATTTCCGCGCATGCTGCATTTCTTTGGTCAAGCAGTGGCGTTCCCTCAGAGCGCACCAATTCTTCGTGTTTGGCGCGACTCCCGTGGTGAGTTACTGGCGTTCGTATACTGGTGGGCACTGTTCGACCTGGGTCCTTTTTGTTGGTTGCTTCTCTTCTGGCTGTCTCTTAGTGCGCAGCAACAGGGTTGTTTTTCAAAGATGGATTTCACTTAGGAAAGGTGGGAAGGATTATATTGCGTTTTAAAATTTTACAGGATGAGACTAAACACAGCAGAGAAAAGGTAAATTTAGAAAGTGAGTGGGTACCCCTGCCGATTCCTTGTCTCTCCAAATTTTGAAAAAGAGGGGAAAAAACACGGAACAGAAAAAACATTAAGTTCCGTTATCTAGGTGTGCTGCAACTACTCATAAGTTCTGCTTGCCTTGGTATGTTCGTTCAAACAAAAGAAAAATTAAATTTGTACATATATACAATCATTTTTGTCTGTAACTGTACAAAAACTTTTTTTGTGTGTTTCATTGTGTGTAGGCGGTGTTTAGATGGTGTCCGCTTTTTGGCATTTTGCTGTTTCCTTGCTTCCATACCACGGGGAGGAGGGTCGCTGAGGCTGCTGTAGACTGACCCTACCTCGTGGTTTCTCTTGCATGCTTGAGGACATCCTCTAAAACAGACTTAATTTTTGACTTTAGTTCCCAGAAATATTAATATTATAGAAGTTGTGTCCAATGAAACACAAAAAACCATATTTACACTTCATTCTCTATTCATACACCTGTCCCAGTGTTGTGCGCCACTGAGCAGTACAAAGTCAAGCTCTGTGTGTGAGGCGACGATTACCTTGTCAGCGGAATTCATGACAAGACTGCTGCTTGCCGACACTTACCGTTCATTTAGAGTTGGATGTGTATGAAGGCGATGTTTGTGTTTCTTAGTTTGTGAACAGAATTTCTGTACCCATTCGCGTGTGTGGAAAGTGATACATCTCGTGTTGTGTAATTCGTGGATACTTGTGCATTTCCTGCCTTCATCCCCTTGTTTATTTTGAGCCATTTTTATTTATTCCTTTTATTTATTTCTCCCTCTATGTTAGAGTTGATTCTGAGGCGGGATGCGAGATTCAACATTTCTATATTCCTGGTCCATGTCGTGTTTTATTTGCCCTAGTCGTGTGAGAAATCTGTTGATTTTAATTTGCTTAATTGTCACGTTACATTTATCTACTATTTTGCACGTTGATTTGCTTCGCCTTATCTGTTAATTGACATTTATTTAATTTATAGCGCTTACTTGTCGTACCAGAGTGGACGTGATAGGATTTTTATTTCTACTTTTATCTATTCTCTATGCCCTACCGCATGCGTAAGGTCGAAGAAAAGAATTCCTGGCATCAACCTATAGTTCTCAAAACAAATTATCAAATACCTATCTTAAATTAATCTTATACTAACAATTATATAAATAACAGTACTATGGAATAACTTTTCGACCTCCACTAAATCTTATTTCCTATTTATTTAACTCTGCTCCCCGAACTTAAGAACAACGACAATACTCATTTATACTTGCTCTCTGTTGTGTCCCTCGGCCCTACTCTGAACTCCTGGGGGGGGGGATAATATATATTGTTCAAATTCCTGTATCTGAACATAGATATCTGTATTAAGCGAATAACAGGGTCGCGTCTCGGATTTCCCATTATATTTTCACTTCCAGATATATTTTCTCTTCGTCACGAGAAAGAGAGAGCAAAAAAAAAAAAAAAAAAAAAAAATTAAAACAGTAAAAGTGAATCGCGTGGATTATCACTTTTAACCTAACTTAAGCTGGAGGTCCGAAGATATACTACGTCTTGCATTGTAACCTATTACTTAACCTATTTGAGAACTATTGTTGATGTTTAATGTTTTATCTTGTTTCTGCTTTTCGTTTATTACTTCATCCTTACTGCAGCGTGGATGGTGTTGTGTAACGCATTTCAATATGTAATAATGTCAACAGTTGTGTATTGATAGACATTGAGTGATACGTAGGCGATTTTTATTGTGTTATTTATATGTGGCAATAAGATTGCGTTTACTCGCTGTGCGTCTGTCGCAAGTGTGGTGTATACTCACTCTGCGTAATATGGTGAAATTCTACTAACGTGGACATTCTGCCGTTTCACGGAATTTCTGGCCTTAATTACGTAATTCAAGGGGCCCAGTTTTTTCATTACCCTATACGGTCCTGTGTAGTTCATCAAAAGTTTCGTGGCTCTACCTACCCTCCTTTTAGGGGTATATAGCTTCACCAAATCGCCGACTTTATACTCGACGTGCCGCCTCTTTGAATCATATACATTTTTATTTTTCCTCTGGCTCTTTACTATGTTTTGGGATGCTAACGCCCTTGCTTTTACTATTGCCTCCCGTGTTTGCTGCACAAATAGGTTTTGTGAGGTGCCATAAGTTTCCGCAATAGCGCAAATTTCATGCTTACCACACTACATTTAATTTTTATTTTCTTGACTATTTATTTAGCATTCATGCATTGCCCTTATATTATAGATTACTTTTAACTCTGCGTTGTCTTATTCTTCCGTCGTTAAAACTTTTAATTTATGTATAGTTCTCGCCTGTACAATTTGTTTTTGGAGAAATCAGTTCCAACTTACTTAACATTCGCCAATTATTTTCGAAATAAATTAACATAAACAACAATGCTAAGATTAAACTTAAATATTCGGTGAATCTTAGACATTCATAAAACACTCCAGCGATAATTTTTAGTCTTTATTCTACTATAAAAGGCATGGGAAACTAAAAAAAAAACTCTCATAATTCATGTACGCATATTTCTCGAGCGTACACCACACACTACTGAAAAATCAATTTGTCATCAGCATTGTCTTCCCGAACTTAGCTTGTATGACAATATACTCCGTTCAGATCTCTATATCTGAACATTTGGTGTCTTAAAACCGTGGGATACACCAGGGTCGCATTGGATAACCTTTTGCACCTCACTTAAGACATTTTCCCCATCATACCTCTAAAAAAAAAAAAACAACACACACACAGATGGGTCGCATAGATCACCACCTTGTCTAAAAAAACTTAAAATTACGCTGGAGGTGAAAAAACACAATACATTGTATTATAACAAGTTAATTAATTTATTTTTCAAGCATTTGAGAACTATTATGAAAATTTAAAAATTAACATCTTTGCTTTTTTTTCTTACTCCTTTCTACTTTCCCTTTATTTACCTTCACTACCTATAATCACTTATTACTACACGGGTGTGGAAGAAAATGCATTTCGGAATTTGTGGTGGAAGCTCTTCCACTGCTGTGTGTTGGAAAGTGAAACGTCAGCATGCTTCGTTGACATTGAACCTGTCAACCATCTCCTGGCGTTTGTGAATACTTAGCGCTTGCTATGCATATCACATATGGGCCAGCCGTGATTTTCTTTATCATGCCAATGGAAACTACTTTTCATCATAATAAATTGATTTGAGGTGAGTAAAATATTGCAGCAATAATCATTATAATTATACTTAGATAACATATTGAACTCGCTTTCTGAATGTATTATATTTTATAGAAATCGACGAAGCCGTTATGGGGATAATTAAATTTGAATAATACATTTATAAATTTGAATTTTTACTCCCACAATTATATACGGCGACATTGCCGTATTCGTTTTGTCAAGCACTACTACAATTCTGTTTATCACGTTTCTCTGTAAGGGTGGGTCTGTTCATTTTGTACGTTTGTCATTTACATGTGTTATGTGTGTTCTGGTCTTTCACTACTCGCGGCATCTTCACTTTTGGACTTAAACTATCTTTATATTTACATGCTGCAGCTGAAGGAAAAAAACTTACATACTAAAGCTATACATCTTACTATGAAATGATTTAGAATATAGGATGCCCCTACAGAAAAATAATATGTCATGATGCAACGGGTGGGCGGGTGGGTTTATACATGGCATCATGACTGGGTTTTCTTATCTACAGTGGAGGGCGGAGGAGAAAACAAAATAATTAGAGGTGAATATCTACATAGGTGACAGAGGGGGAGAAAAAATTCTGGGAGTCTTGCTCCGTAGTTCCACCCTTCTGTGGTGGTAACATGTAGCTTCCCTTATGTCCCAAGCTGTTGCTTGGTAGTGCCACCTTGTAGGTGTACTCCACCACATTGTAGTCGGTGCCTAAACCAAATTGTAACTGGCGCCACCAACATATTGTAGCCGACGCCTATACCAAATTGTACCCGGCGCTTCCACCAAATTGTAACACCCCACGGGGGTGGTTACCCCCGCAGTAGGTGATTACACAGGGGGGTTGGTAGCTCAGAGGTAGGGGGGATGCGTCGGTACTGGGATGGTAGGTAGGACAGGGTGGCGTTCTAGGATGGGGGGGTATTTACCCAATAAATTATATTGTTACTTTAAGAGTGAGTACATTCGGGCCCGTTGCTGGGCCGCTCAGTTTGGGGTGAAGCCCCGGCAAATAAACAGAACTTAGAGGAGACGCATGCTTACCTGTTTCACTGGTGGCGATGGGTCTCGAGTCTGACAACTGATCATTGACTACTCTTTGATAACTCTCTCTGATCACCTTTTGATCACTCCCTCGACCGAGTTAAAACCCTGTAGTATAAATACGTACAGAAGAGTTGACTCGGCGTTCTTTAGCGGGATCGTGTTATGGTAACCTGGTTTCCACACTTTGCGCTGGTTTACGACATATGCTGTAATACTCGGTGCTCAACCTGGTCCGCTACAATATATATGATTCCAAGGAACTTTTCTTCCCGATGCTACTAAATGAATTTTGTATCTCTATATCTTCAAACGTCCGCCTAGCTTCTTTCCAAAAACCCTTAACATTATTTTCCCTCCTTCTCCAAATTTCTCCCAGACCACTATTTTCCAAGTTAGTTTGTATACTATAACTCCACCCGTTTTTCTTTAAGCTCTTTTCTTGAAATTCCAGACACTGCCTCAACAAGTATTTCTCTTATAAATTTAATAGTCTATACCAATATTTAAGAGCTCTCTCCATTATTACCCCTTTTCTCCCCACTCTCTGCATTTCAATTAGAGCAAATTCCTTTACTGTGGCATTTGGCAGGCCTAAAACTTCTCTACAAAAACTCCTATGTACCATATCTATCACTTCCCAGCCTCCTTCTACTCCCCATATTTCACTTACATATAACATTTTTGCTTCAACTACTGTGTTATATATTTTCTCTAGCCATTTAACATTTATATCTGGTATTCTATATTTACACCCTCTAATCACTGACATTGCCCCTTTCCCCTTTACCAATACCAGTTTCTTCTGTTTCTCCCATTTTCCACCCCCATCCATTTTGACCCCTAAGTTTATACAATCTCTGACCACTTTATATTCCTTCTCTCCATTCTTCCACTTTTCATACTTGCCCAGTTTGGCACCTTTCTTAAACACTATGATTTGAATCTTCTCTTGGTTTACTTTCAGATTCCATTCATCACAGTATTTAATCATTTACTGTAGGGACTGCTTTAGACCAATCGTTGAAACAGATCCTAGCACTAAATCATGAGCAAATAATAATCCAGGAATTGATACCTTATTCATCACAGGCAACCAATTATTAGTTCTTTCTATCTCAGTGAGAATATCATCAATATACAGATTAAATAACACTGGGCTTAGCTTAATCCTTGTTGTAACCCCTTCCTTTGATTTACTTCTTTTTTAGTAATCCTACTCCTACTTTCACACAAAATGTGTTCTCCTTGTATAGAGCTTTAAGCAAATTCACCATCTGTTGGCTTAGTCCTTTCCTCAAGATTTTGTGCCACAACAAATTTAAATCAATGAGGTCATACACTTTCTCCAAATCAACAAATGCCATGTACAATTTACCCCTTTTTTCTTTTAAATACTTATCCACCAGAGTTTTAATTATGAATAAGTTATCTACTGTTCTTCTCTTCTTACAGAAACCCATTTGAAACTCCGAGAGGATATTATATTCCTCTACCCAGTTTTGTATTCTATTTGCTAAAATCCCTGTGAAAATCTTTCCAACATTTTATAGTAATGCTATTCCCCTGTAATTATTGGGCTTATCAACACTCCCCTTGCCTTTGTAGATAGGTTGAATTATTGCTTTCCTCCAATGCTCTGGTACATACCCTTTAGTTTTATTACATTGAACAAGTCTGTAAACATCTTTACTCTGTTCTCTCCACTACACCATTCTTTGATAAACTCTGGATGAATTCCATCTATACCTGTTGCCTTATTATTTTTCATTGACTTTACTTGTTTCAGTACCTCCTCATCTCTCACTTCACTTTCTAATATATCTATGTATCCCACTCCAAAATCCGCCACTAATTTCATCTTAATAACACCCTCCTCCTCAAATAACATTTTAAATTACTCCATCCAAGCTGCTGAAGTATATTTGGTTTACCTAACCATTTATTATACGTGGATCTTAACGCTCTCCATACCTTGCTGGTATTGTTCTCCCTTAAAACTTTAATCAGATTACTCTGTTCTTTATTTCTCCATTCTTGTTTCTTTTCTTCTAATAGTGCTTATAGAAATTCCTACTCTTTAAATATTCCTTCTTTTCTTCCTCACCCCCCTCATTTTCCATCTTACTAATGCCTGTTTCACCGTTTTTTTTGTTATTTTGCATTCCTCATCGTACCACCCTATTTCCTTTTTTACCCTGCCCCTCCCCCTTCTCATCCCATCCCCTGCTCTTTGCATTAACATATTAAAAATATTGGGTTATTCTCTATTTCCTGATTCCTTATCATATTTGACATAACATCCTTGACATATTTGACCCTGCTTAGAATATAATGTTAGTTTAAATTCTACCCTCTGTTCCTCCCTCCATTTAAATTCTATATACTGCTTTGTATTCTTTCCCCATTCCCATTTGACTTCCCTTACTTCCTCTGATTGTCTTGAGTCTCCACTACCAGCGGGAAGTGGCAACTATTAGATACAAAATTTAACACCTTAAAGTTACTTATTGTATACGCCATGCTAATTAGCCATAATATATAGTCAATAACACTTTGCCCATTCATATTAACAAAGGTAAACTCTCCCTCCAAATCATCTCCATATTTACCGTTCAATATATCTAGAGCATTCACTTCACAGAATTCGATAAATCCATCACTTGACTTATCAATACACTTGTCTTTACTTCGCCTGAATTGTTCCCTTCTAGAACATGTTTCATTTCCAACAAACATATCACACACTATATTCATATCCCCTTCACCTATTCTGATATTACAATCCCCCATTATTATTACTTCCGTGTTCCCGTACTTCTCTCTTAACCTATCTATATCTCTCTTAAGCACCTTAAAAAATTCAGGATTATGGTATTGCGAGGGAGTGGGTGCATTGTACACTACACCTAAACATATGGTTTTTCTCATTTATCAGTTTATCTTCCAATATAATCCACAAAACATTTTTAATCTTAGACCAAGTATCTTTTATTACTTTCCCTATGGATTGCCTTACAAAAAGACCCACTCCCCCAGAAGTTCTTCCCTTCCTTGCTATCACCTCCCCTTTTGTTCCAACATATATAAAATCCTTAAGCTCTATGTGTAACTCCCTTAACCGGGTTTCAGCTACCCCTAGATAATCTACCTTTTCTAGTAGTTGTCTCAACTTCCCTGTAAATATTTTATTTTTTAGTCCCTCACAATTCCAGAACCCAATCTTCCTCCTTCCTTTCTCCTTTCCCTATCGTGAACTCTTCTTTTTCTAAACCTATCCAACACTTTCCTACTCCTTAATTCTATTCCTGTTTTCTCCCTTGACAGTCCCACTAAGTTTCTGTCCAAAACCAGTAAGCTCCCACTGGGTGCTGGACAATATACTAAACAGCGTGCAACATGGTTTCATACTTCAGTATATTTTGATTCCCTTCATAAGGATCAATATCCTGGTGGAATTATTGAAATCATCCAGGTTAAGCATCCAATTTATACATGTCAAATGATTTAAAATTGGTTCTCACAGAGTCAGAATATCAGAAAAAGGTGGCTTATAGGCACAAATTCAAGAAACCTGGAATGTAATCTGTCATGCACACTACTGTAGAAATCCGATATCATTTAGGCCCCAAAGATTGAGGACAGTTATAAATGCTGAAGGCTGATACACCCAGTATTAATTGTTGTATTTCTACAAGTTTTCACTTTAGGTTTGTGTTAATATGTTGTTTTTTTTTGGTTATTTGTAAAGAATACATTAGTTTATGATTATATTTTTGTGAGTGCATAGGTATTACCACATAGAAGATGCAGTGGAGTGAATGAAACAATATCTCATTTGCTGTGTGACTGTGAAGCTTTCACAGTTTTTAGGATTAAATACTTTAATCAGGAAATCATGCAAGTGCAAGGATTTCAAGAAGCACCTACTAAGAGACTTGCAGACTTTGCAAAAAGTATGAAGGTCTTAACAGATTAAATTAAGGGAAACATGATAGACATTAACTGGTCACAGTGGTGCATAGGGTATTTATTGCCCTCCTTTCTTTTTCTATTTTTTCTTAAAGGCAACATGATGTTCTATATATATACTTATCAAATCAATAATAAAAAATTAAACAAAAAAGGAACATAATGTTCTGCAGATACGCTTATAAAAACAATAATAAAAAATAAAACAAAAATGTTGTTTGGGATTTGAACCTAGGAGCTTACAAAGAAGAGCAATGCCTTCTAAACTACTCAGTCATAGTAACAATATATGTTTCTTCTTTCCAGTTTCTTTTATGCATGATCAACTCGTTCACTAGCAAAGAACCTACTCATTCACTGGCAAAGACCATACTGTAGTTCATTTCAAACACACTGTGAATACAGCATTTCTTAGTGTTCACATAATGCTTAAATCGACTCATATTATATAGGAATGGCTCATTTTTTGTGGTGAAGGCTGTACAAAGCTGTAAAAATAGCACTTATCAGAATACTGTTCAAGATCACGTCAGCAGTTGTTTGGAGGAAATCACATATAAAATAATGAGACGTATCATATTGCATAAACTCTTATTCAGCAAAAATTAATTATGTATTCTCGGCTGGGTCTGCAAAAGCAGTTAAATAAAAAACTGTCAGAAGTAAGTTCTCCACAGCCTTTGATATTATTTTATCTGCTCTTTTTGTGTGTCTAATCGGTTAAGTCATACCACTTATAACAGCCGAGTAGAATGAATATGCACTGGGAGGTATACCTGAAGTCATAAGTTGTTAAGTCTCTGATTCACCCAACTTGACACCACATCTGTCTGGTGGCCAGGTATTCATTTTCATTGCAGTAATGTGAACATTTAGTAATGAAAACACTAACTCTGACTTGTTGACAATACAAAGGAAAAGAAATTATTGTAATGTATGTATTATTTCAGTAAAAGCATTGCCACCTAACACCTAATTGTGACCATTTGCAGTTCCAGTAATGTAGCATTGATACCGACAGAATTTTTCTCGCATTTTAATATTAATGTATATCCTGTGAAGTGAGGTGCTACACAATGAATTCAAGAAGTAGGAAACTGATTGAACTGACTACTAAGGAAGCTATTAATCATAATGGTAAGTTCAAATATTTATTTCACTAGTTTTAGAAAGGATCATGCCTCTATAATTGTCTGAAGTACAGTGCAACCTAGAGCAAATTACTTTTCTCGTTTAGAGAAGATCTATTCACTATCCCTGGATGTCATACAACTTGCTATAGAAGATTTAGATGACTGTTGTAAAGATCCAGACTTGAAATTGAAGAATATACTAACTCAGATTCAGAAGAAAAGGGATAAGTAAGAAAAAATCCAAAATAATGCCAGACTTAACCAATACACCTAGCAATGTAAATGATGATAAACATTGTAAACTGGAAGGGAAAACTGTTAAGTAGAAAATGATTTGACAGTTAGTGAAGAGAAATTAAACAAAGTGGAAGCAACATTAGGAGATGAAGATATCAGACCTGTGGTGAAGAAGCTAGAACTGAAAGGGGATATGAGAAAAGTCAAGTAAGAAAGGAAATGTGCAAGAAACAGTGTGAAAAGTTACGCTACTCAGAAATGAAAAGCAATTGAGGTGAAAATTATAAAGCCCCTTGAATCATGTACGGTGAAGTCAAGGGACAAATATGTCATGACACTATAGAAAAAATCAATAATGATTACTGGAAGATGGGTAATTTTGATAAGAGGGTTTCATACACATGTAATTTGTTACAAATAAAAGATCAAGAACAGAGGATATACAGAAGCAAATTTTTTGACAAATTACAGTTGATTATCACTTAGTCATAAATGGAAAATTGGAACATGTTTATAAATCTTGTTTTTTGGAAGTATTCTGTGAGACTAAAGGCTTTATACAAACCATAATTCAGGAGAAACAGAGTAACATTTGTGGAGTTTTAGATGATGATGGAAGAGGCAAGTATGAGTCTGGTAACAAATTTGACAGTGAGGTAATTGACTCTGCCCATAATCATTTGCTTCCCATTCCAACATGCGAAAAAATTCTGGAAAAAAATCATAGAGAAAATATTTATCACCCTATATTACTTTAAGTGCATTGTATGAAGAATATTTAAATGCTGTTCCTGGATACGTTAGTAGGAGGATCTATGAAACTATTTTCTATGATCTTTAACTATAAAAGAATCAAAAGTGAACACATGCCAGATAAGTGATAGACTTCAGCTGAATATAGAGATTTCTGAAGGTGAAAAACTTGGGTTCCAATGAGAGAAAGAAGTGCATCAAGAAACGGCTGACTTAGCATAAGAAGAAAAGCCAACTGACAAGTCACTCTCAAGAAATGATCCTACAACAGAAACTATAACATTTGACTTATAACAGTGTTTGCCAATTCCAGTGGTCGGTAGCTCCATTGGCTTCTATAAAAGACAGCTATGGATCTATAATTTGACAGTCCACAACTGTGATGACTGGCAAGCATACTGCTTCATGTAGCATGAAGGACAAGCCTTAAGAAGGGCTAATGAAATAAATTCGTGCCTTTACATGTACCTTAAACAGCTTCATCCAGATGTAAGAATTATCATAATGTGTTCTGATTCTTGCCAAGGACAAAACAAAAACAGTCATATGGCAGTAACGTGTATGGTCACACTGCAGGTATACCCAATGCTCCAATCTATTGTTCGCAAGTTCCTAAATCCTGATCATACTCAGATGGAGAGCAATGGAGATCATGTGATCCTAGAGAAAAAGAAGTAGTATTTTCAGCATTGTTAGGAAAAGAATTTAGGCTATGAAAGTTTGACATAAATGGAGAAAAAACATGTTTGGAGCCATACAATGGCTCCATTTTCAAAAGGGTTCTTTTGGACAATTCTCTTTCAAGTACATTGTTGAAGAAAGATGATGACTTTAGATTTGCCAGTTCTCTCAGAAGATGAAATAAATCTACAGGTGTCAAGGCACTCAAGAACTATTCTGGTGTAAGTGTAGTAAACCCTGCAGTAAAGAACTTGCTGGACCTACTTCCATTTATCTCATCCACATTCTGGGAATACTACAGGAGTCTTAACACATCCAAAAGTGCTCTTAATGCTTTTTAGGGTGGGATACCGATGAAAATGTTGAGTGAATTTGTTTTTAGTGTTCAGACATTTTGAATGGTGAAAACAACTTCATGGAAATTTACAGAAAAACCAAAGTTTGAGACATTAATTTTATAATAATAAAATGTCTTGTTTCTTTCATTTCTTTACTTATATTATATTTTGTCAAGTTCTATAAATTTAACTATATTTTTATAAAAAGCTAATATGTATGATTATAAGGTGTTTTCAAACATAATTTTATGACTTGCTTCATTATTATTGCACTGCTTTTATGCTATACTATTTTGTCAAATGCTGTTAAATTTTAATGTCATCAGTTTTATTTACAGTATTAACTGAGGATTTTTTTTCCTCTCCTCAAAATGTGTTGAATTTTGGCACGAGGGTATTTGGGAAACTTATTTTAATCTTTAATTAACTTTTCCCACTATAAGATTTTTTGACTTAAATGCTTTTGCACACCCAGTTGAGAATTATAAGCTCATTCTTTATTTCTCTCTTGTACTCATAAACATGATGCAGCTGGTGACTGAAGTACCTGTCATGTCAGGTTTAGATCAAAATTACAGGGTGTATGAAAAAGTCCATTACCCACTTAACTCTAATACATATTTTTTTCTCAATGAAAACTGATATTTATTATTTTAAACAATGTCCCAATGAGCCAATCTATACCTTGGGACACTGTATCACCAAGAATACATGGGCTCATGAACAAGCTCCAACTTCTTCCAAGCAATTCTCTATAATATAACTGTGACAAAATCAAATATATTCCAAATAGCTTTATTAGGTCTCTCAGTTTAGGCAAACTTTCTGTTTAACATGCTGCCCTAACCTTAGTCATTACATATCTGACAGGGTCAATTCGTAGGTGCCAGTAAACTCCTTGAATCCATTTGTTTTTCAGCATATCAGTGAAGTTTTCTCTTGCATTTACTGAGAGAATGTGCTGGTGTCCCATCCTACTGGAACCATATCTGAACAAAACGTTCTGGGCATCCAATAAGTCTTACATCATTCATTAGCCCATATACTTGTAATAATTTATTGTTCCAAAACCTGTGGGACTGCTTGACCTTTGTTTTAAAAAATTGGTATTTTCTGCAACAAGAAAAAATATATAGATAAGAGTTAAGGAAGTTAGTGATATTTTTGATAAACTATTTATGTGTAAAAAAAGTTTCTATTTGTTCCAAGCTTCATTACCTCAGTATTAATATCAGTATTAACTTTTGTTGCATCTTACAAAATACTTGGACTAGGAAAACACCTTAGTACCAAACTTATGTCAGGACTCATTTAGAGGTCCCTTACTTTACTAGTGATATTCATTTGACTGAAAACTTCTGCAATTGTTTGTTGGGGATCTCGATGTATGCTATGTGGAATTTGATCTTTGCTGGCTGCTATGCCGGTCAAGATAGTGCAGTTCACAAGTGAAACTGTTTATGCAATGAATCATCAAATGGGTCAGTGATTGGTAAACAGCCTTGATAATGCATTGATATTAGGTAAGAACAAATTACAATCAACTCTCATTTGTGAAGATGGGATTGGTGTAGAAGATGAATCACTTACATGTTTTCTGGCTTTCCATATTTTTGCAAAAATATGTTCAGTGGTTAAAAATGAATACTGTCTTAAGCCTAACACACAATTATGATACCAGTGATGATAACAAAACACCTCACTGCAAGCAGGAGTAACATGCAAGCACAAAGAGAGGTGATGGAAGTAAACGAAAGCGAATACCAATCTTATACTGTCTGGAAGTCTAAGGTTTCAAGTGTTATCATGCTGTTTGATGACACACTAGAGAATGTACATGATCAGCAGGTCCAGGATTTCAGCATGCAGGACTGGCCTCTGAAAGGATACCCAAATTGAAGTCTAAATACATTTGGACAGATGTGGCAAAGAAAAACATGTAACATAAGTGTTCTCAAAACTATATATTATGGCTTAGTTTACTCGTACATCCAATATGGCATAGAAGTATGGGGTGGGTGTAGTAACCCTTATCCAGAGGGTTCTAGTACTCCAAAAGAAATGTATCAGAACAATGTTCAAAGTGGGAAAATGTGAATCCTGTAAGGAAATCTTCAAAAGGAAAAACTGTTTACTGTAGTGTCTTTGTACATATATAAGTAATCTGTCGACTGAACTGCACAAACCTAAAGCAAATAGTGAAATACATGGTCATGACACAAAGTGTAAATTGGACTTGCACCAAAATAGTTATAACTTAAAATCTATAAACAAACATCCTTTTATAATTGGTTTATGTGTGCACAATTGACTACCAATTGAGGTAAAAAGTGAAAGCAACAGCATTAGATTTAAAGTGTAACGAAATATCTCTTAAAAAATCCTGTATACAATATTAATGATTTACTTCTTTGTAATTGTCAATGCTTGAAAGAGTCTGTATGTAATGCCAATGATTTTCTTTAACTTACTGTAACAATCATGTATATTCTGTAATTCAACTTTTTATCTTGTGCTTGACAATGTTCGAAACTTGTAACTGTGTCTATGAGCAATACTATTATTATTATTATCATCATCATCACCATTATTATTATTATTATTATTATTATTATTATTATTATTTATTATTGTTGATTAAAATTCAAAATAATTCATGACATTGTCAGTACAAACAAAAAGAAACAATAAAAGATACAATATATACAATAGTATGAATAAATACATAATAATCACATATTAATAAACTCATTTATGGAATAAAAACAACCTTGAATACAAATTTTTTCAGTTTGTTTTTGAATTGATTTAAATTATTTATGTTTTTAATATATGTAAGTAACTTATAAAAAGTGCATGCAGCAACAGTAGGTTTAGTTTTGAATAACTGAATTCTATGAGATCTGACATGAAAGTTTGTATTACCTCTTGTGAAATGATTATGAATTTGATTATTAACTGTTTCACAATTTACATTATGTCTTAAATACATAATAACTTCAAATATATATAAAGAGTATAAGGTAAGAGTATTTAATTTTACAAAACTATCCCTACAAGATTGTTGTGGCTTTAAATCCATCATCACCGTAATTGATCTTTTTTGTAAAAGAAAAAGTCTTTTAGTATACTTAGCAGCACAGTAACCCCAGACAGTTATTCCATAGGACAAATGTAAATAAATTAAACCATAATAAATGTTCATTAGTATACTTAAATCCACAACTTTTGCCATTCTTTATCACCACCGCCGCCGCCGCCGCCGCCGCCGCCGCCGCCGCCGCCACCACCGCCGCCACCACCACCACCACCACCACCACCACCACCACCACCACCACCACCACCACCACCACCACCACCCACCCACCCACCCACCCACCCACCCACCCACCCACCCACCCACCCACCCACCCACCCACCCACCCACCCACCCACCCACCCACCCACCCACCCACCCACCCACCCACCCACCCACCCACCCACCCACCCACCCACCCACCCACCCACCCACCCACCCACCCACCCACCCACCCACCCACCCACCCACCCACCCACCCACCCACCCACCCACCCACCCACCCACCCACCCACCCACCCACCCACCCACCCACCCACCCACCCACCCACCCACCCACCCACCCACCCACCCACCCACCCACCCACCCACCCACCCACCCACCCACCCACCCACCCACCCACCCACCCACCCACCCACCCACCCACCCACCCACCCACCCACCCACCCACCCACCCACCCACCCACCCACCCACCCACCCACCCACCCACCCACCCACCCACCCACCCACCCACCCACCCACCCACCCACCCACCCACCCACCCACCCACCCACCCACCCCACCACCCACCCACCCACCCACCCACCCCACCACCCACCCACCCACCCCACCACCCACCCACCCACCCACCCACCACCCACCCACCCACCCACCCACCCACCCACCACCACCACCACCACCACCACCACCACCTTTAATGTTATTAAAAGAGATGCAGTTTTAGAAGAAAATTATACAATGCAGTTAAATATCAAGCAATTGATCCCCAAAGCAGAATCTTTTGTGACTTTCACACTTTTAAAATTGAGTTTTAACAACACTTCACTTGCTCCACTTACCTAGTATTCACTAGTTAATGGCTTCGCTGTAAAAGCTCCAATATAATTTACTTTTGTGGCTCTCTCTGATGAAACTTTCAGGAACCAAAAGCTTCTCTGGACGTATTATAAATAATTAAAGGACAGAGATAAACAGATAGTACATAATCATGGCCGTACATTAAAAAAACAGTTATACCACTTATATGAGCATATGCAGGGGCAGGTATTTATGGAGATTAGTTTTATCATTTGTAGTTTTTAATTTTGGTATGAGTGGAGATTATTAGAGATAGTTTTACATTGATGTAAATATCTGAAGAAGTGTATTCTTTTAAATCATATTTTTCCAATGTGTAAACTTAATTTTCTCTAGCAGGATTACAAGGCTCTTTGAATTTTGTAAAGGTGCAATACGGAAAAGAAAAACAATTTACTACCGTACATTTTATAATACAGTTAATTAATTAATTGAGTTTTATTTATGGACGCTCTTTAACTACTATGGTTCTTAGCGTCCCATTCTATAGTGGGCGTGAAACACCTGTAATTTTGCTCAGAGGCCTCTTTATCAGGCTTGAGGTTCTTTTACGTGCCGTAAATCTACGACACGGGACCACCGGCTTTACTTCCCTTCCGAAGGAAGCCGTGCTAACGATTTTTACGCCCGAAAAAATCCATCGCCCTCCGCCGGGTTTGAACCCGCGACCTTGGGAACTAGAGGCTAGCACGGTATCACCAGTCCACGGAGGACGACATATAATACAGTTAAGCATTAAGCTATAATAAAGGTAATTTTGCATATGTTATCTTTGTTTTATGTTGTGTTAATACAATTTAGACTGATTTATAAAATATTTTAGATCCAGTAATGCATTCAATTATGTCTTTCCTTTTGTAAATAAAATTGAAAATTAGAGAAAATAATTTTTTTGTTCAGCAAATATTTAATACATATAATACATCTACAACAAGGGTTCTCAACCTTTTTAGGAGTTTGGTGTTACATGACCCATATGTAATACCAGGTATGCGAACACCATGAATTTGAATAACGTTAATTAACAAATACATCAATTTTTAAAATAGTCACCAGGTTAATGAGATACTGCAGGTGTTCTCAACCTCTAAAATTGAGAGCACCACTCAAAATTAACACCTAGTTTGCCAGCATATGAAATGGATACATTTAGTAAATAAATACACAATTATTTAAAACATTCAGCTAGGTTAATAAGCTACTTGAGCTTGAATTACTCAGAATTTCAGCAATATCCAAGTATAATATAATATACATAATATATTGCTTGCAGCTATATGCAAACAGTCCTTTAATATGTGAATCAGTCAATGGTAATTGTGCTTTATTCATGATGTGTTTCATGACTGAAAAAGTTTTCTTGCAGAGGTAGGTTTTCCTGAACATAGCCAAAAACTTGAGAGAAACACTTCACAGTATTTAGATTCTTTTGGTGTCTTTTGATCCTCAAAATACTATGTATTTCTCCTTCTCAAACAGATATTCCAGGAGCTAATGAGGACTGCAAATCAATCAATTCAAGTTCTGTATGAGCAGTCATATTATTCTCTTCAAGAAATGCTATTGTTCATATTAAGTTCATACTGAAGTAAAAGGGATTACATACCATATTAAATAATTGTTCATTTTCTTTCAGAAAAGAAAAATGCCATTCGAATTCATTCAAAAGATCTTGAATTGCCAGATTAACCATTTTAGGGCAATCAGTTTGAGATTAAACAAGACTAAAGAGGTGTGTGTGCAAGTTCTGGGTAATGATGCAGTTTGTTGTTAACTGCTGCAGAAAGGAAGCTTTCTAACTGAAATTAAAATATAATTTCTTTCATATCACAAATAGTGTTTTGTCCATCTTGAAGTTCTTTAAACTGTGTTTTGTCCACCTTGAAGTTGTTAATAAGCTTGTGAGGTACTGAAAGAGATCTACTATGAAAGCAATGTTAACCTTGAAATTATCTTAAAAAAATTCAGGAACGTTTTGTGTAAAACCATTTTAAGAAAAGAATGCCTTGATTTCTTGAAATACTTTCCATACCCTTGTAATAGCATTGCCATGACTTAGCCAATGGACATCCACCTGAAGGATTAGTTGTGAATATGGTACCAATAAATCATTCAGAAGACTTTCAGCGGACATTTGTTAAGGGGTCTTGCAACAGAAATTTTATTAACTTAACAATTACTTTGAAGTGTTCTGAAATTACAGGAACAGACTTGAAATTCAAAGGAGTAACCAATCCTTTTGCTTTTACCCACCATTGATGTACACCACCTGTTATGTTAGTTCATATATATTTATTGTACTAAGCCACGTACAAAAACAAAGTAAGTATGACCGGCATTCAATATGTTAATATCATTGGATATTAGGAAGCTGGTAATGGTGCTATAAATACCCCAAACTGACAACTATCAGGTAGTTGTGCCTGAGAGAGGAGAAAATACCAGAAATAAATTATCTACCGTTCCTTGATCATTAACGCAGTGCACAAAGGACATCAATTGAGAAACAGATGCAGTATATATTGATTTGTCAAAGCAAGAAAAAAGTAACTACATTCTTTCAATTTTAATAAAATTTTCTCTTTTATTTGAGCTGCAATGAGGTAGTGCACCTAGTAACCATATCATAACTAAGAGGCACATTTTTTGCATCATTAATCAGAACATTTCTGTACTTTTCAGATATACTTTCTGCCACAGTGGTTACTGCCGAAACTACACACTCCTTCACAACCTCCCCAATGGAGAATGGTATGCCGTGTTTAACAAGTTTATGAAACACTGATATAGACATTTCAGTCAAAAGCTTATTTATAGTATTGCTACAGGTAGATGAAAGACATTTCTTTTGACACTTGAGCTCCAATTTCAAATAGTCTACTTTACGTACTCTTGCTCTGAAGCCATGGGATACTCCTTGGCAAATGCATTATGATTTGTATTATGTGTTTGACAATTTGCTTTTCTGAAGCTAGATAAGAAGCATGACACAGATGACAGATCACTCCTGAATTGTTGTTGCTGTTCACCATAAGAAATTCTTTTTCTCAGTTATCTTGAAAAGAGTATTGTTTTTTTTTCTTTCCTGGTTAACTACATACTGGTATGCTGGAACCTTATTTTAGTGAAGAAGGTACCAAAGTATTTGAAGCTTCTCTACTGCATTTATGCACAACAAATTTATCTGTGTTGTGTATTCTAAATGATTCTTAACCCATAGTCTCAATGCGATCTAATAAACACTGATAATACTATTCACAAATTCATATTATGTATTTTATGTCTTTAATCTTAATGCCAGTTATGTGTGTGTTAAAGTTTGAGTACACTATTAACAATATAACAAACTTAGTTACTAACAACAAACTTGACTACGCTTTCTGGTTATAACGATTGACATGAACATGACAACTGAAACGAATGCAGAAAAGAAAGAAGAATGCCAACAATCAACAACAGTTTTCCGCATGTATAAGTTATTGTATGTATATTAGATTAGATTAGGTATTTGACAGGCAGGTGAATAGGAGGGACATTCCCCTACCTGCCCACACTGAAACCTTAAGTTTATTTTGGTTTTCTTCTTGTTTTTCCAATCATCACTTCCTAAACTCTAATAAGTCCCAGGAGTCCACTGATTAGGCTTTTATTAGATACTATCACATTTGGATCAACAGTTTAAAATTGATTGTATCCATTCACTTCCAGTACTTCACATGGGAATATTAAGTGCAAGGCTGCAAGGCTGTTTCCTCCTCTACATCACACATCCTGCATCTTGGGTCATCTGAAAGCCTCATTATCTGCAGGTGTTCTTAAAATTCCCATGACCAGTCATCAAACCCACCATGAGCCTCATCTGCTTCCTACTTAATTTAAGGACTGAGTACTCCTCCTAAGACATGGTTCTTGCATCATTAACTTTCCATGTCTTTGTTCCTGGATATATTTCCAGTATTCTCTATGCTGTCTTTGAATCCAGTCTAATAGATTTGTCCTTACCATTAATTTGGTAATACCCAAGACCAGTTCTGGTCCTATAAATGGGGCCTGCACTCCCATTTTAGCCAGCCTGTCTGCATTTTCATTTCTAATTACCCCAGTGTTGCCAGAGACCTATGCTAGAGTAAGTCTCTTGCATTCCCTTAGCCTTTCTAGCGCTTCTCGGCATTCCCTAACAATCTTTGATCTCGTGAAGGGTGCCCACAGTGCCAACTGGCTGTCTGAGTATATCCAGATACTACAGTTCCTGTAGCATCTGTCCTCACTCTCTGCCACACAAGCCCTCATGGCATATAATTCTGCCTAGAAAACTATGGTCAAAGTTCTCAAGGGATACCACTTCCTCAGCTTGGGCTGCCTTCCATATATACCAGCTCCTGTTCCATCTTTTGTTTTGGATCCATCAGTGAACCACACAATGTCCCCTGATTGATGTTGATGATTAGCCTCCCAATGCTCTCTACCTTCAATTATAACATTGAAGGACTTATTAAAGCAGAGAGATGGCTTCATAAACTCTCCTGGCATTTCTGCGATTGGATTTATTCCCACATCATCTAATATTCTGGTATGATGTCCCAGATATCCCACAGGTTTCAAGTTGCCCCAGTCTTTAATCTATATGCTCCAGCTATTGCCTCCATTTTAACCCATAGGTGCAACAGAGGCAAACCAAACACAGTTTCCATTCCAGCTGTAGGTGTGCTGTCAATTCTACTGGTTATGGCTAGACAGGTTAATCTCTGTACCTTCCCCAGTTCCCTGACAACCCCTACCTGCTCAGTCTTTTGCCACCAGATGAGCAACCCCTATGGACCTCACTACAGCAGTATAAATCCAGTGGATGCATCTGGGACTTAAACCCAGCTTCTACCACAGGCTCATTTGGTACTCTTTAGTGCCATTTTAGCTTTGGTATATATTGCTTTAAGGTGAGGATTCTAAGTGAGTCCAGAATGTAGCATTAATCCTAGATACCTAACTTGCCCTTTCACCGGCAACATTTCACCAAATAATTTAAGCTCCCACTATTTTCTGGGATGCGCTTCTTTGTAAAGGGCACCACCACAGTCTTCTTGGGGCTGACTCCAAGATCCTGTCTTTGGTACCATCTCTGTACAATATTTAAAGCATGTTGTGCCAGTATTTTAATGGTGTTTTCATATTTGCCAAGGACCAGGATGAACAAGGCATCTGCATATCCTTGACAATATAACCTGCTACTATTTAACTCCTTAATGAGGTCATTAACTACAAGATTCCACAACAATGGTGACAACACTTCCCCCTGTGGACAACCTCTAGTGGCATTGACTACCATACTTTCATTAAGACAGTAGCCACAATTCTGTAGCTTTTTAGCATGGTCTCAATCCATCTACACAGAGTGGGATCTACTCCATGCCTTCCTGCAGCTTTATACGTAGCTTCAAAGGTCGTATTGCTAAAAGCCCCTTTGATATATAAAAATGTTCCTAGAGCAATGTCTTGGAAATGTAAGGCCTTTTCTACCTTCCCAACCAAGTGATGAAGGGCTGTCTTGCATGATTTTCCTTTCTGATAGGCATGTTAGTTTGAATGTAGTGGGACCATTGTTAACCTCAACTCCCTTAAATGCCTATCAACCAGTTCTTCTAACATCTTTAATAGAAAATATGTTAGACTAATTGGTCTTCATCTTTGGCTGTGGTATGATTAAGCTTTGGAATGAACACTACTCTCACTGGCCGCCAAGCACTTGGAATATATCCTGCAGCCAGACTTGCTCTAAAGAGCCTGCACAAGTGTCAGATTAGTTCAATCCTTGCCTGCTGTAGTTGAATTGGAAATATTCTGCCTGAAACCGGCAACTTATACAATTGAAAAGACCCCAAGATCCACCGAACTGTTTGAAAATCAACACACTGCTTAGATACTTCCCATTCTTCCTGCCAGTTTGTCACAAGGTATCTCTTTGGCAGGTCTATAGATTGGTCTACTTTCTCTATTATAGTGCATTGTGGAAAATGAGCATTGAGGAGCACCTTCAGCATATCATGTGCTGATCTGGTGTATTCCCCATTTTAATTTTGTATAGTATCTCCTGGATTTGTTGGCACCTTAGTGAAGACCTTTTGGAGTCTGGCTCTTGCAGAAATCTCCTCTACTCCCTCACAAAATGCTTTCCAGAAAGCTGATTTGGCATTCGTAATTGCCCTATTGTATTCACCCAGGGCATTTTGATATTCTGCCCATTGTCTTGGTCTTTTTGCTTTGTTAAACAGTCTTTTTACCTGTTTCCTTTTCTCTTCCAGGGTGTTGTTCCACTAGGACACATTCCTGTTGGTAGTTTTCCTTTTAATAGGACAATTATCTACATACGAGGTCATTATAGCTGTCCCAAGCCGATCAACTACATCCTCTATATCTACCATATTCCTAAATGAACTCATTTCATTTAGGTATCAAGTGAGATCTGTTTTATATGAGTCCCAGTCTGTTTTCCTGGAATTCCTATAGACTATGGTATGTTTTTCTCCCATAACTATCTCAAACCTAATTTACATGTAATCAGAAAGAGACGGTTCCTTTGACACATGCCATAGTTTTACATGGTCTCCCGTCAAATTGGTCCAAATGAAATGTTAATACTTCCTCCCTTATTGCATTATGGAAGGTGGCTTGCTGTCCCCTATTGAATATCTCTAGGTTTCTTTTAACCAGGTACTCCAGTAAATACTCACCTCTGATGCTGGTGTCCCTGCCCCCCCATGCCAAATTGTGAGCATTTTCACCATATTCCACCAGAAGTTGCTCATTCAGCCCTTGACAGCTGTTAGCTAGTTTTCTTACCTCCTGCAGAGGAGGAAAACTATCCTTATGGGGAAAACTATCCTCATAAGGAAAGTAGGTATGCTGAGGCCAGGACAAACTCCCTGGTGCTCCCTTCCATGTATTGTTCATATATTGTTTAAGCCGAATGGTCACAAAATCCCTTAAACAGAAATTTACCATTGGTATGTATGAAACACCATTCCTTACACATATGCAAGTTAGGGGTTTCTTTTATTTCTGGCATAAGTTAACTTACCTCCAGTCATCCCTAACCCTGATACTCTTCCCCTAACTACATAGGATTCTTATATCAGGGCTACGTCCACCTGCTCCTTCAGCAGCAGTCTTTGCAGCTCAGCTGATCCCCCTTTACTGTGTTGCAGATTTATCTGCAGCACTTTCAGGTTCCACCTTGCTGTCATCTTTAATATCACCTGGACATTTACCTGCAAAAACCCCAAATATACTTTGAGGCTATGTGTTCGCAGGGCTTTCAGGGAATTTTCATCAATGCCAACTACAATGGTCTGGCCTTTCTCCTCCACTTTGCGGTTAATTACTCTTCATCCCTCTGTTGTGATTGCTGGATTCTGACTCCTAATCTTATCAAACAGGCTCAATGGAAGAAGATTTTTCAATAATGTAGGTACCCATAAAGATATCTTAACGATCTTTAGGAGCTCACTGCTATCTTAACCAACAGTTTAGCATCCTCCCATGGGAATACCTTGGGTACCATTTCCCTCAGTGACTCAATTGTCTCCACCCCTTCACAGACAAAGCTGACTGCTCTATTTATCCAAATAGACTCTTCTGAATCTGGGTCCTATACCTTCCCCAATCTTTTCAAAAAGAGCCATTTGGAGTTGTACCTCTTGTTCAGGGGTTATTTGCACCAACAGATACTCCTGCTGGACTACCGCCATTCAAAGAGTGAGATAAGATTATAGATCTGTTTACATATTTCCTGTCTTGGTTTCTTCAAAGGCAATTTCTCTCCTGAGCTCTGAATATCCGGGGTCCTGTCCTCTCTGAATCTTTTACTCCCTGTAGATGTTGAGGGAGTTCCCTTGGTTGTCTTCCGGAGGGCTTGGGTGGAATCCCATTCTTTGCCCTCCATTCCTGTTGAGACAGCCATTCTTTTCCTTCCTTAAGTCTTCATTCCTTAAGGAGTTTCTTTCTTTGAGCCCCTGTTAAGCTTGAACCCTACCTTGTCGTGGTGAGAGGGCTCAGTACCTGATGATCCAGACAGCTGGAAAGGGTAGCTAGGTTACCCAGCTAACTTGAAGGCTAGAGGTGAAGGGAAGCCAAGTGTGGTTCACAACGGGTGGATGTGACTCGTCAGCTCAGGTCAGCAACACTTTAGGAGAATGGGAAGAAGAGGCATGAACTCAAGACTGGTAATAGTCAAGCTGGCAACGGTGAAAATAAAATGGGCAATTTTAAGTAGTGCTAAAAAATTAAAAGGGACAAGATTATTTGTGGAACAAGATTATGGAAAAAAAGAGAGAGAATTAAGAAGTGTATTAATAAGAGAGATGAAAAAGGCTAGAGCTAGAGGAGATAAGGCATATGTACGAGGATTAGACCTTTGGATCAACGATAGAAAACAGGATATCCGCCAAATAAGTTGGCATGAATCTTCAGAAAATTCACGAACCAGAGGACAGGAAGAAGAAGCCAGAGGAAGGGAAAGGAGCGGGGAAAGTAGCTTTGATGGAGAGACAAGGTGAAGGGAGTCAATGACGTCACTGGGCAAGCAAGATGGACTGGAAAAACAGCTGAGAGAGGATACACGAAGGCTGCCAGTGGAGACAGTCACGGGACCAAGTGAAATGGACGAGATGGAGCCCAACATATTCTCTTTGCCAGAAGGAAGCATCATGCAGGTGTAAGAGGGAACGCGAGGCCAGAAACTTGTGGACAGAATTTGATTGACAAGAAGCAAGGCCAAATTACAGGAATTCAGGTTTGAGAGGAAGAGTTCGGTATAGCAAAAGGCATTGGGGGTTATATTTTGGAATGTGCAAGGTTTGTTTGAAAAGTTAAAGAATAGAGAAATAATGCAGATTTTAAAATTAGGTGATGTGATAGGGCTGGTAGAGACTTGGTTGGCAAACTACTTTCATGTGGAAATAAGTGATTTGAGTTCTACGGGAAAGGTGGAATAAAGAAGAGTGAAAGAGGATGAATGTCAGGTGGGTTAGGGTTGTTTGTTAGGAAAGATTTGAAATGTAAAGTGAAAGTGTGTAAAGATTGGGGAGAAAACTCAGTGTTGTGGTGCATATTAAGTGAAATAGGGTGGAAGAAAGGGATAGTCTTGCAGTGGTATATAACTCGCCAAGTGCCTCGGATTTTTATAATCCAAACCTATTTAATTTGATTAGACAAGATATTGAGGAGTTATCAAACAGACACTTGGACAGTGGCTTCATGATAATGGATGATTTTAATGCTAGAGTAGGATTAAGTCAAATAAAGCTAATAGATCCTGAGTATGAATTAATGGGTCGGAGAAAAAGAGATGGAAAGAAGAATGAGTAAAGATAAAGTAATAAATGGTGAAGGAAAGAAGTTGGTGGAATTTTGTGAGGAGTTCAATATGGAGATGTGTAATAGGGTAAAAGGGAAAGGTGAAATGGGGGAATTTACCTGTGTTAATTATAATGGTCAGAGTGTGGTTGACTATGTGTTATATTCAGTAGTCTTAGATATAAACATTGCGGATTTTAAAGTCTTGAATACGGTATGTTTTAATAATCATTTCCCATTGAGGCTAAGTTTTATAAGTACATATAAAAGTTAACTAAAACGAGAACACAAAGGAGGAGTTAAAATCAATAAATATAAATGGAGGGGTGAGGAGGCAGAAGTTTTTCTGAAGGAATTAGGGTCAGACATAGGGGTAATAAGGGAGAAAGAGGTAGAAGAATTGCTGAAAGAAAATAAAATGGATGAAGCAGTTTTAAAGGTAGAAATGTTAGTAAAATATGCAGGTGCAAGGATGAAAGTAAAAGATTATATAGATGGGAAACAGAAGGGATGGTATGATGAAGAATGTAGGAGGGCAAAACAAAGAGTTTTAGGAGAACTAAAAAGGTGGAGGCAGGAAGAAGGGCAAAAGGAAAGAGAAGAGTTTTTGATTGCAAGATGGGGATACAGAAACTTGCTGGAAGTAAAGAGGAGAGAATGGGCAGAGAAAATGAGTATAAAGTTACATGAGGCAGCAAAAGCAAATGATAGCAAAACAGTATGGATTTTGGTGAAAAGAATGTATAAGGTTAGAGCAAGAGAAAATAATATAAGTGCAGAACAATGGTTCAAGTATTTTAAAAATTTGCTAGGAGGGCAACATGATAACCAAACAATTTGGGTAATGAAAAACAGCAATTATGTTGAGCAATTGGATAAGCCGATAGAAGTAGGGAAAGTGAGGGAACAAATTAAAAGATTGAAAAGGGACAAAGCATGCAGTATTGATGGCATACCAGGGGAGTTTGGAAAGCTTGGAGTGTAAATGAAAATCGATTAAAATTGGTGGTTAGGATATTAAATGCAATCTTTGAAGGGGGGGAAGGTACCTAGGAGTTGGAAAACTGCAATAGTGGTGCCAATATTTAAGAATAAAGGGGAGGTGAATAACCCAGAAAATTATAGGGGGATTAGCTTGTGTGTTAGGTAAAGTTTATACAGGGGTTTTGGCTGAAAGAGTGCAAAGTTGGATGGAGCAAGAGGGAAAAGTATCTGATCTCCAGGTGGGATTTTGGTAAAACAAGAGAGTAATAGACAATATTTTTATAATATCTTCAATGGTTAATAAATATCTATCAAACAAAAGGAGAAGATTAGATTGTATATCTTATTTGTTGATTTAGAAAAAGCCTTTGATAAAATATATAGGGAAGCCTTATGGACCAAATTGGGTATGAAAAGTATGAGTAACAAGTGTATAAGAATAATACAAACAATATATGAAAATAATAATTTTTGTATAAGGTTTGATAAAAATGTAAGGACGAAGGAGATTAAAAATTGTATAGGTTTAAGGCAAGGCTGCAAGTTAAGTCCTATACTATTTAATTTATTCATTGATGATATTTTAGAGATAATTAAGTTTGAAAATAGTCACTCTCCAACAATTGGTAATGAGGAGATACCAGGGTTACTATTTGGGATGATTTGGTTGCAGGATCAATAACTACTGTGGGATTAAACAAAGAGGTTTTGTAACAAGTGGAGCCTTAGGGTTAATACAAGCAAAACAAAAATAATGGTATTCAAAAAGGGTAACAAGCTGAGAAAGGATGAAAAATGGAGTTGGAAAGGTAAGGAAATTGAGGTCGTTAGGAATTTTGATTATTTGGGATTAAGACTAAGTAGCAATGGTAGATGGGGTGAACAAAAGAAACGGTTTTTAGCTAAAGGAAAAGTGGCAATGAAAGCTATTAGAGCATGTTCAGATAAAATACCTGGGATACATGTAAAATGGATAGAAAGAGTATATGGAGCAGTAGTTAAGGCAAAAATACTGTGTGGTGCAGAGATTTGGGGTATCGAGCAGGGGTGGGAACAGGTAAATAAAGTACATAGGAGCTTTTGTAAAATAATTTTGAGTCTACCAAGAGCCTCACCCATGGGGTTGCACAAATGGAGCTAGGGAGATTCGGTAGTAAGGCTAAAATTATTGAAAGAGTAGTGAAATTTTGGTTGAGAATTGAGGAATTAGAGAAAAATAATATTTTAAAACAATGTTTGGAGGTTCAGCAAAAGCTAAATAAAGAGGATATTTGGTACAAGTGCCTAGAAGCAATTCCCAATGAAATAGGGCGTGGGGATATTTGGAGATATAGACAATCACGTGAGAAGGGGTGTTGGAAAATAATTAGATTGAGGATTGAAGATATGGAAAGACAGGAAATAATTGGTAGTTTTAATTCAAAAAGATCATTATGTGCATGTACAGAGATTAAAAGGACATGGGAAAGAGGAAGCTATGTTGATGTTTGTAATAAAACCGCAAGAGTGGGCTTTGCATGGGCTAGGTCAGGGGTGGTGAGGTTAAAAGGCATAGGAGAAGGAGAAAAAGAAGGCAAATGCCCATTATGTAATAGCAAGTTTAATAATTATTGGCATCTAATGTTAGAATGTGAAGGAACAATGAATATGAGGAAAAAATTGCAAAGAAACAATTGGTCTAGATTACCAAATGTAATTATAGGTAAAAGGATGTTAAGAGTTAAATCCAAGGAAAGTTTATTAGAAATAGGAAAATATTTAGGTGTAGTGAGAAATAAATGGCTGAAAAAAATTAGAAATAGGGAATACAAAGAAAATGTAGATTGGTGAATCATAAAATTAAATAGGACCCAGTAACTCGACAACCATGGTGTTGGATGTTACAGGCCCTGGAAATGCAGCAACTTAGTGAAAGAGAAAATGATATGTAAAGGGTAATGTGTAGAGATAAAATTATGTATTATAGAACTTTATATGAGAATTAATTTATGTAATTAATGAAGTGAAATAAAATATCTATCTATCTAGGAGAAGGAAACTCAGAAGACAAACCTGGGTAGCCATGACTCAATAGGCCCAAAGGCAACATGACTAGGAGAAGGAAACTCGTAAGACAAACCCCTACTTCTAAAGATTAAAAGTTGTGCGAAGGGCTGGTAACCCATCCACGTCAAAAAATGTTTACTCCTATGCTCCAAAATAAATGCTGGACTGAGCTAAATGGCCTAAAACCGTGAAGTAGTAGTAGTGGTGGTGGCGGTGGCGGAGAAGAATAAGAAGAAGAAGAAGAGCCCCTGTTAAGTCTTTAATCTTAACCAGGTCCAATTGCTCTGCTATTTCCTCAATGTATCCTCTAATGTCTTATCCTTCATTGATATAGCTGGCTCTGTTTCCATCAATCGGTTTGACTCCTGATGTTGTTGCAGGTTGGGATTTAGTTTTTCGGATCTTCAATGTTCCCACGAGTACTGGGAAATATAGGTTCACACCAGAAGAGCCCTAATCTCTGGTGCAAGGCTAATTACTCAGAGAGGTTGCCTGGTATCCCTGGAGCTCTGTTAATGGTACATCTCCCATGTACCATGCATGCCATCGGCATGGATTGCATGACACCTTAGAGTTGGGTAAGTGCTTTTGTTTCTTCCTTGTATACTTTTACTTGCCATGACGAGAGCACCTAATAGCATTTAAAGAGCACAATAGTGCTCACAAGCACCAGGTTGAGAGCGCTTGATCTACATTGTTTCATTCTAACTTAGTGTTACTAATGACCCATTACATCATACTTTTGTATTACCAAACTGAAATTCTTTCCAAGTATCTTCAAACTGGAGCATTGCACATGTTTCAGTATTCTTTTCCAGCACTCTAAGGTGCTATCTGTTACAAATTATTAAATTAGACCTCGAAAAAAAATTGTTCACTGTGTGCATTTGACACTGATAACCAAATTGACTGCAGATAGGATCTGGATAATTTTGCCAACACCAAGCTTTTCAGTTTGAGAAGCATTAAAGCTTCTACAATGTCCACATTCTCAGACTTCAGTATATCTCAAGATATCAACAAAAGAAACAACAAAAAATAGTGTCTTCATAGTCAAAGAAAAAAGGGAATCTGGGTGAGCATCTCCTGTACCATAATGTGGTTGGATTTGCTGAAAGAGCAAAGACTCGGTCAAACAAGTTTGAGATTAATGACAGAAAATTAGCTTCATTGCTTGGCAAGTATTTGTTTATTTTAGTTGCTTTGTGCTCATATAGCTTAAATTCTCTAATTATTTCTTTGGCAATTTCTGGAAACAAAATTCAATGAAGATGTCATCAAAAGGACTTTCTACCATTAATGAGAATTTTGCTTTTAACATTTTGATGAACCCAATAAGTTTATGAGTTACCGGTTTTTGTTTACACTGAAACTCCATGATGAGTTCCACTATAAGACTACAATGTTTATTAACTAACTTTGCTGTATCTTAACCTTTAACATTTTTTGAGGAGAAAACTTTGCCAGTAATGCAGTGACCAAGTTGGGTCTTAAATGCTTTTGAAAAACTCTACTGTATTATCACAATAGCCTTTCAAATGCAGTACACATTCAAACCAACTGGGCCAGCGTGTCAGAGCTGAAATTGCAAACAATTTTGCTTTTGGTTCAGGAAAATTACTTTTTAAGTACTCTATTTACTGATATTTCAGTTTTCTTGAACTCCAGAACATTTGGTAGAATGTTAAAAACTTCATCTACCTTTAAAAACACCTTTACTCCGCTTACTTGTCAATAATGACAGAACATGCTTCAAGGAGACATCCTCCTCATCGTCAGCTGATTAGTTAACTGACTGTCATCAGATATCTGCTTCCCACTTCCCTTGTTTCTTGGTCTGCTGATGTTCCCATTGGTGAGTCGTATGTCATCTGATGGCAGTATTTCAAAATTCATGACCCTGTTTGAAATCGGTAATATAAAAATTTTCCCATGCTACCTGTTCCCAATAATTCTTGGGCAGTTTATTTCTTTGCAGATGTTATGATTACAATGCCAGAACTGATAAGCTATAATGAATTTATCTATTTGCTTGAATTTTATATTTCTCAGGTGTTCTTTCAACCTTGTTTCCAGATTCCTTTTAGCTTTGCCAATATATATATATTTTTGGCAATCTTCAGAATGAACACCATATATTCCTGATAATTTATTGCTAGGAGTAGTATTTTTTAGAAGATGATTAAGCAGGTTTCTCACACTGTATTTGCTTTGGAACGCCAATTTAATATTATAATCTTTAAAAATCTTGTTGAATTTGTTGAACACTTTTGGATGATATGTGAATTTGCAATGTTTTCCTTTTGGATCTCCTGCTTTAAAGTTACTCACATCCCTAATCGTTTTCCATCTTCTGTATTTATTGGTCATATTTGTTACAAGCTTTGATTTAAAACCATTCAAATTTGCAACATATTTAATTTTCTCTGGTACTTTATTATATTCTTCATTCACGAGAGTCAATCGATCAATCAGCTGAAGATGAGAAGCATATCTCCTTGAACATGTTGTGTTGTTATTGACAAGTAAGTGGAGCAGAACTGTTCTTGAAGGTTGACAAAGTTTTTAACATTCTATTATAGTGCTCCACTGTTCTAAAACACTTCATTTTTACTATTAATTTTTATCCTGAAAACTTGTTTTAGTTTAGCAACAACTGCATTTAAATCTGGCACACATTCTTGGTATAGGTGTCCTATTAAATTAAATTTATGAGCCCAGTAAGTGAAGTGTAGTATATGTTCACCTCTTATTACCTTCACACACTCAGCACATTTTATCATTAAGATTCATATAGGTGCCAGGATATTTTCATATCTTACTACAAGTTCCTTCAATGTGTCAATAATGACTTGAGAACAGGTTGTGCTGTTTGCTGTTTACAAGAATGAACTGGATGCCAAGTCAATAATATTAATAATAATAATAATAATAATAATAATAATAATAATAATAATAATAATCATAATAATTGCTTGTTTGCCTATAGATGTAAAAAGAGTATGTTTCAAGCATTGTCAAAATCTGCATTATCAAATTACATAGACAAAATTACTACAACAATAAAATAATATATATATTACAGAATAGAATAGAATTTATTCACTGAGTAATATACAATATGTATACATGGCTTTGTCAATAAATTTACATACTGTTTACAGAATATACATTATCTTTACAAGTTTCATTACAATTTAAGTCTGAGGAAATCATCTGCACTGTAAAATTTATATTTCATTAACAGTTCTTTTACTTTCAGTCTGAATATTTTACCTGTTAATGCCATGAAAAAGTTGGGTATCTTGTTGTACAAAATTATTCCTTTATGAGATATACCATTCATCATTCTAATAAGTCTTTGATGATGTAGATGTATTGATTCAGTTGCATGTGATGAGTGTGATAGTCTTTATTTCTCTGAAAACAATATATATTATTATGAATAAAGCATACTGTTTCTAGAATATATATATACATGGCAGTGGCAATACGTTAAGTTCACTGAAAACTGGTTTACTTTGAGTAGAGGGTGGTATCTGTTTGAATATTCAAATATTCTTTTCTGTAGTTTAAATACCACTGCAGACTGATTAGTAGCCCCCAGAATGGTATTCCATATGCGAGAACAGAGTGTACATAACCAAAATATATTGTTCTCATAAACATTACAGACTCGTGTTAGCATTCGAATTGCTTATGTTATGCGACTTAACTTTCAACAGAGGGCCAGCATGTGTTCATTCCATGATAGCCTTTTATCTACAGTCATGCCTAAGAAATTTGAACAAGTTTGCATATTACTGCATTATCAATAATTATCTGATATTGATTATCCGAGTTTGAGAGTCCACTGAAATCAATTAGCTAGTCTTATCAGTATTTACAATCAGTGTGTTACATTTGAGCCAATAAGTTAATTTTGACAATGAATTACTTAAGGTTAACTGTAATGAGGCTTCACTATTATTTCTGAAGACAAAATTTGTATCATCAGCAAATAGGTTGCAGGTGCAAGGTGAAACGGAAGATCATTTATATATAATAAAAATAGTAGTGGCCCTAATACTGAACCTTGTGGGACATCAAACTTAGAAATTTGTACATCAGATTGCTTGTTTTCAATTTCCACCAGGTGGTATCTATTTCTAAGATATGTACTGAACCATTGATTTGCTATTCCTCTTATACCATAGCTATCTAGCTTTTGCAAGAGAATGACATGGTCTACAGTATCAAATGCTTTCGATAAGTTCATGAATAGTTCTACTACATGTTTGTTTTTGTCTTTAGCACTTGTGCTAAGAGTTTTACAAATTTGATTGTCTACTGCATCTTGACCCCGGTCACTTATTCAGTAGACAATCACTACAGTTTATTTACATTTTACAATTTCTTGTCATTAAATTATCTTGCTTTTTTTTTCAGTTTTTTTTTTTATGTCCCATTTCCACTTTTTTTTTTTTCACTTTTCATTTATTGATTACTTAACCATCACACATTCACTATAGTTTTCCATTCAAAGTAAGATGCACTACCTCTTACTTTTCTTTTTCCACTGTCCAAAGCCATTTATTTTTTACTTTACATAAAAACTGTCCAATGCTTCTAGCGTCCTTGCATATCATTTCAATTATAAGTGTATTTCTATCCCCCTTCAACCACTTCTTATTAAAAAATTCTTTTCTCCAATTTTCTGTTCCTTGGCACTTAAATACTATGTGTTCAATGTCTTCATTACCACCACATATCGGACATTGGTTCTGAGGAATACCCTGTCTAAGCCCTTTTAGCCTCCATGCTCCGGTTCTTAACCATGCAATAGATTCTCTCTCTTCTTTATTTACTATGTCTATATATTTTTCCCTACCCCATGTATTTTTCATTGGCCTATAATAAACTGATGAGCTCTTTTCGGCAATCTCACTGAACATGATTTGTATTTCTATATCTTCCAGTCTTTTCCTTGCCTTTTTCCAAAAAAGTTTTACATTATTTTCTCTCCTTCTCCATATATCTCCTAACCCATTTTTCTCCAAAATATTCCGTAATTTACTTACCCATCCATCATTCATTAAGCTATTCTCTTGGTATTCCATACATTGTCTTAACACATTACTTTTTCCTAGATTTAAAGTTCTGAACCAAAATTTCAAAGCTTTTTCCATTATCTTCCCCTTAGTTGGCACCCTGCCCATCTCTAATTGTGCTACCTGTTTTACAATTGACTTCGGTAGCCCTAGTATTTCTCTACAAAACATCCTGTGCACCACTTCTATACATTCCCATCCTCTATCTAATCCCCATATTTCTATACCATACATCATTTTTGCCTCCACAACCATCTCATAAACTTTTTCCAGCCATTTAACATTTAATATTTCTTCTAATAGGGTGAAAATGGCTGAGTTGATCGATTTTCCTTTTCAGAATCCAAATTGTGAGTTAGTGATAATATTGTACTTCTCCAGGAAGTATATTAATCTATTATACATGACCTTTTTGAATGATCTTAGAGAAAGCAGTAAACAGGGATATAGGTCTATAATTTTCAATGTGTGTTCTTTACCCCTTTTTAAAAATTGGCTTAATTTTTGCTATTTTAAGAGCTTCAGAAAGCAGATAGTTACAAAGGATAAATGATAGATATTCAATATTGGTTTTAAAAAAAATATTCCACATTGTTTTACAGTTGAATCAGAGTCATCATAACCACTGCAGGTTTTGTGTTTTACACAGTCAATTGCTTGTTGAATTTCCCCTTCAGATGTGGGATATAAGTAAATAGAGGCATGCTGGTTGGTTTTCTGGGGAAGAATTATATTATCTGCTCTGTGAGGAACTGATTGCATTAATTTCTTTATTATACTAGTAAAATAATTGAAGATGACACTTATTTTTTGGGGATGTTCTATTGTTTCATCCGTTAAAGTGGTTTGGTACAATGTACATTCACTATTGGACACATCAAGCTATAAACATAAACAATAATAGGTTTTTGCAATATATACAATATGTTTTTACATTATATACAATAGGTCTTTACATGCTAAATACTATGGTTCATGACATACATTTGTGTTCAAGGTAATCATTGCTAGAATAAAAGGAGTGGTTAATTAGATGTGCCTTGAGACTGGATTTCAGCTGGTTTACATTTTTAATTGCCTTGATATTACTAGGTAAATTATTGTAAAGTTTAATGCCGGAGAATAAGATACTTTTTTGGTAGAGCGAGGTGTTGCAGCTGGTCCCATGTATTTGTGTATTTTCCCTAGTATTGTGTTTATGCACCATATTATTAGTTATGAATAGTGAATCAGAAGCATTAATGTTCTTGACTATAAGCAGAATAACTGCATATATGTAAATGCAGGGAAGTGGGAGGATTCCCAGTTTTTTAAAGAGAGGTTTACATGACGACTTTGGGCTAACTCCTTCAATACAATAGTTCTGATAATTTGTTTCTGTGCAATGAAGGTTGATTTGCTTGCTGGAGACTCACCCCAGAAGACTACTCCATAACTTAGGAGGAGTGCACATGTGCAAAATATGCTGCTCTAACTGCTTCTTTACTTGTGCATGTTGTCAATATTCTTAGCATATAACATAGAGAGCTGAGTTTCTTATTTATGAGGTTAGTGTGGGCATCCCATTTCAGATTGCTTTGTATGCAGACCCCGAGGAATTTTATAGATTCTACTTTTTTAAGTGTCTGATTAGAGAGTTGTATTTGAGGGGAAAGGTAATTTTTGTTGGTATTTGTGCATATATCCATGTTACAGTTTTATTTGTATTTATAATAAGATTATTCAATGTAAAATAGTTTGTGATTTTCTCTGAGACTGGGTGAATAGAGGTTAAAAAGGTTTCTTTTTGGGTTGCCTTAACCAGGATATTTGTATCATCAGCATATAAAATGGTTTTTAGTAGATGGTT
Source organism: Deroplatys truncata (assembly GCA_030765065.1). Taxonomy (NCBI): domain Eukaryota; kingdom Metazoa; phylum Arthropoda; class Insecta; order Mantodea; family Mantidae; genus Deroplatys; species Deroplatys truncata. Next base: position 378,057,847 of record CM060990.1, read on the forward strand.
CATTTATGTGGAAATCATTTATGAAAAGAAGAAATAGGATAGGACCTAGTATAGAACCTTGTGGCACACCATAGCTTACTTGGAGTGGACTGGAGTGATAATAATTGATCTGATTATTTGCTTTATCCTTTATTTCCACTATTTGCATATGAGCACGTAGATATGATTCTAACCATTTATTGGCCAACCTTCTTATGCCTAGAGCCTCTATTTTCGTTAACAATAGCTGATGATCTATGGATCATCATTGTTAATAAGTGTTATTGTATGTGTACTTCTATTTCTGTTAGTCACTTTATTTACTATGTCCCATATTGGTTTTCCTTTGTTTTTGTGTTTTTAATGTAGTTGTCATTATTCATTTTTTTTTGGGCTTAGTGACTTTATTTAGGATATTACAGTATTGCTTAAAACAGGATTTAAATTTCAAGTCATTTGACATTTTATTGATTTCTTTAAACAGTTGTTTTCATTTACAAGAGACAATGATTCCCTTTCTTAGCCATTTTTTTTTCTTTCTTATTTTGAAAGTTGCAATTTCTTCAATGGTAGTGCTATATTGTAATAGTGGGTTACAGTGCTTATAAAGATATTCATTTTCTAATTTACACAGTTACTATTTAATTCAGTCAATTTTTAATTATTTAAGTGATATCTAAAGTAGTGTAAGTTTTATTGATTAAATTTTCTTTTCTGGACCAGTTTATTCTTGTTGGGTAATTGATTATTGGTATTGAGTATCTCCAGTGTTAAAAAAAAACTGTTATGATCTGAGATTCCTATGTTGACATTTCTGGTCAAAATATTTTGAAGGTTGCAACTGATAAAATATATAGAAATACAAATCAAGTTCAGTGAGATTGCCGAAAAGAGCTCATTGGTTTGTTATAGGCCAATGAAAAATACATGGGGTAGGGAAAAATATATAGACATAGTAAATAAAGATGAGAGAGAATCTATTGCATGGGTAAAAACCAGAGCACGGAGGCTAAGAGGGTTAAGACAGGGTATTCCTCAAAATCAATGTCCGATATGTGGTGGTAATGAACACATAGTATTTAAGTGCCAGGGAACAGAAAATTGGAGAAGAGAATTTTTTAAAAAGAAGTGGTTGAAGGGGGATAGAAATATGCTTATAATCGAAATGATGTGCAAGGACGCTAGGAACATTGGACAGTTTTTGTGTAAAGTCAAAAATAAATGGCTTTGGACAGTGGATAGAGAAAAGTAAGAGATAGTGTAACTATGGTGAATGTATGATGGTAAAGTAATCAATAAGTGCATGATTAATAAAAAAAATAAAATGCAACATAAAGTAGTAATATTAACACTTCAGAAAAAGAAATTTCACGTGTTGCTTTATTTTAACTGCTTAAATGAGATATATGTTTTGATGTGCAGGGATTTTGAAGGATCTATCATTTCACTCACTAAGGAATTTTATATCAAAAGTTTTATTACAAATGGGTTTAAAGCGGCAGTAAGTCAAATTAAAGTTTATAAGTTTCTCTACATATCTGTAATAACCTTAGAGGGTGTATTATCTGGTGTCACAGGTCCCAGGATGAAGAGGAACACCACATGTTTCCATGATGTAGCATGATGTTTCACTACTAGATTTATTTTTCATATACACTTTGCACCTTCCAGAAGGGATACTTTTACTTTTGAGTGGAGGAAATTTCAGAAAAACATGTTCCCTTCTTTTACCCATCAAATTGGAAAGGTGGGTCCTTGGCCGGGGCTCTTTTTGGAAAGGGAGCTTTGGTGCTTGTCATTGTTGAAGATGTAGATGCTTCTGATGGAACAGGAGATGGTGCCTCATTTATTACTGTACCTTTTATCGGGTTTCTGCATACTATTTGCATAAGTGAAAGAAATAACAGGGAGTTGTTTCTGTTATTTTCTGATGGAGCCTAATCACATAAGAGGGTAAATTGCATAATATAAAATATAACTGATATCATTATCTTCTTCTTGTCCATCCATGAAAGCAGAAGCACCTCACCATCTTTTTTAAGGTCATTTATTTCCATTTCAGACCTTTTTGTTGTTTCCTAAATTCTTTTGGGATCCCCCTATTTTGCCTTATTGCCATACAAAAAGCAGTATTCTGTTTGTAGCCTCTTTAGTCATCCCTAAAAGTCTTAAAAATTGTCCATGTAAACTACATACCCATGGCCAAGATAGGGATTTAACAGTTCAAACGCAGTTCTCTGTAAGTGAAATTCCACTTAACGTCAATGAATTACCAGACTGGAAAAATATCTGGATTTGATTCACACACCATCCCATATTTTGTTAGCTTCCCAGGATATAGATCAGATTTCATATATCCCCACCAGGCTAACATTCCTTCGTCCAGTGCAATTTTTATGTCTGGGTTGTACAGTGTCAAAAATTTGTCACTCAGTCTCTCTAAGATATGTTTAATTTTATATAGTCTGTCTGTAGTTTCAGTATAAATACTGTTGTCACTGAAGTTGAGAAATGAAAGTATTTGGAGAAAGTGTGTTCACATTGTTTTCAAAAAATAGAAGTTTCAAAACCAGGGTCTTTAGTCCAGTGCTTTTTTTATGTCCAGCTTCTGAACAATTCCTGTGATGAACATCAATCCCATAAATATCTTTAGTTTAGGAATATCTACTGATTTTTAGATCTGTATTATTGAATTTTTTTGAAAGGTGATGGCACCACTATATCACATGGCTCTTATACAGATTTGTCTGTGTACACACATTTTTTAAAAAAAAAATCATCATTCAAGAGAAAATTTACATAACCCATTGTTTTACTTTCATTTTCTAAATGAATATTTAGGCCTGAATTAGATTAAATGGTAGGATATTCACACAATAACCAGGATGTTGTGTTTCTGTTGCCTGACTTTGTTCTTCTGGCCTGTTGGTTTCAAGAATTGGAACTTCACTGTAATTGTCACTGCTGTCAGAATCCAATTCAGGAATTAATTCATCTCCTAAATCAGCATTGTAGAAAATGTTTAACACATCTTTGTCTGTAAGAAACTTCTTTGTTTGATAAGCCATGGCTATAAACCCATGAACATAAACACTACACAGAGATGCTGACATGCATTGCAGTCTCAAGTACTTGGATTGACGTCAAGCAAGACTGAGATATTTATTCTAGAAACAATGGAGATTACTAGACACCCTATCATGTGATAAAAATATTTACATAGAAGGAGAATGTTAGCTCTATTTCCATCTGTGAGAAGCAACACTAATTAAATCATAAAAATGTCTAAGCCAAAATATAAATCGAGTTATTTCAAGAGCAATGATAAACTTTGTGTGCCATCTATGGCATCATGAGGGGAGATTTAAATGTTATTGTTATCTACAGTCATGAATGTGATAACACAGGCTGTATAGAATCTGATATGAACTCCTTTCTGTGGTATAAATCATATCAAGTACATTACTATTGAAAATGACACTAGTTTTCAAGTATTTACAGAAAGCAGCATTTTTGTATTAAGGGTGATGTACAAGGCAATATGCTGATTTAACTGTACCTATACATGTCTGCAAATTCATCACACTCATAGCATTCATTTTTATATCCTGCAGTGTTAGTGCTACATTGTGTTTAAGTTTATTACACTATACTCCTTACATTCCTTTCTAAGCTGATTTTACTGGGTGCAAGATAGAAAGATAAACAGGATGCCTTTCAGTTACTCTCAAAATAGCTAATCCGAAAGTGCATATTGATTTAAACAAAATAAGTGTAAAGGGGTGTTCTTTACATTGGAAATAAACTCCAGTCAGTATCAGAAGCTCATTCAGTATGCTTGAACTTACACAGCATTCTGATCCCCTTCACAAAAAACAGTCCCAAAAACAGTACACAAATGGTGTATATTTTCTACCTCAGATCTGCAGCGTTATATTTAATGTGCAAACAGGTACAAAAGTTGTGTGTTCTTTGTGTGAATGGGACAAGTATTGGGCAATTAAAGATTGGCTTAAAAGCAAAGATTTAGTTCAGGAATAAATGTTAGCAAATCCCTAATTAAATTCACAATAAAAAGTTCTGCTACCTTCATTATACATCAGGCTAGTAACAATGAAGCAGGTTGTCTAGGCTTTGGACAGTTTGATTAGCTTCATACACCTCATCAAGAGATTTCATTTGTCCGAGCTAAAAATCAGTGAAGATGAATTTGATGGCCATTATATCCAAGCCCATTAACAATGTTGCCTTTAGAAACACCTTGAATGACCTTAAGCTTAAGACTTACAATTTATCCAGATGTGTTATATACAAGCTTTGGCCTGTTCTAAAAATCAAGATTATGAGCCAATTGTAAGAATCATATTTGAGAGTTTGCAGGCACATGGGCATAAAATGAACTTGTAGTTCTATTTTCTACACACTCAGCTCATCTATTTCCCAAAAATCTTGAGGACATAAAGTGAAGAACAGGGACAGGAATTACATAAGAAAAGAAATGAGATAGAAAAGAAATCTCAAGTTTGAAAGAGGGGGAGGGAGAGAGACACTATCTCTCCCAGTCTTTTGACTGCCCATTTATTTTTAACTTTTTATTAATACTGCCCTATAATCTCTGTGGAAAATGTTATTTAATGCACTTTTGTTTGTTTAAAAAGCTATTTTGGATTTTACTTTCTTTTCTCCACATCTCAGTTTCTTTACATTTGAACATTGTGTGCGCCACACTTTTTTTCACACAAAAAATGGATAATTACCTGCCTCACAGAATCACAGTCAACACTGACACATACTGCAACACCATGCCAATTTAGAGCCGCAATCAAATGAAAGTGCCACATACCTTTGACTCTCCTAAAGCTCTCCTATTGCATTGCAGTGTTCACTCACACTCATATGAAATAATCCAGGACCTCCTTACTAAATTCAAATGGGAAATTTTGTCATCCACTCTGTTCTGCTGATCTTACCCTTAGTGATTTCCATCTTTCCCTGAACTTAGGAGGCACCTTGGGGGCTCAAGGATTTGAGAATGATGAACAAGTAAAACTTTCAGTAAACCGATGGCAGTGTAAGCAGGACATGGCATGGTACAGAAAAGGTATTGCAAAACTTGTATCATATCAAAATGCTTGGAAAGAGATAGCAAGTTATGGAAATATAGAGTAGGAATTGGAGAATATTACTGATTGTTCTAAAATAAAATTTATCGGGTTAATTTCACTGAATAATGGAAACTGTTTGCTTTTTTCATGTTATCTTTAGCCAAAGGTATTACAAGAATTATAATTATTTTAGACAAATAATTGAATTGTTTAGATAATTACGAGTTATAAAATTTAAATGGTTTTCATTATTTATGCAATATTTGGCTCTAAAGTTACCTGTTATTCATTGCATACTATATTGAAAAATATTCAAAAGCATATTTGGCATTTTGAAATTTAATTTATTTGCAAGTTAAAAAATAAGTAAGTAAAATTAACTGGCTACCAGATCCACCTTACAAGAGACTGAAACAACCACATCATTCTTCACTGTAGCAAGCCACTTAAGTTTGTCTAGCCATTCTCTCCTGAATTTGCGTGTCTGTTTACCCTCCAAATTCCCAGGAAATGAATAGTTAGCTAGGGGTTTTTATGTTTCAGTCAAGAAATTTAATGTCGTAAAATTCATCCCATGTCTTTGCAGTAAGAACAGGTGTTAAAAAAAGTCTTTCAACAGCTTGAGGAATATCAGAATTATGGCATTCTTCAAGGACTCTGAAATTGGCATACCATACCATTCACTGTTACATTTTATTGGAAGTAAAGTGCTGTTTGTAGAAAATCTTTACATAATTATTAGATTCATTGTTTTGAAAACAGAAACAAAGTAAAGAAAAATGACAGTTTTATTTTTTATATCTACTCTTGGGTGGTAATGTAGGTATAAAATATACGTACTTGCAAACGTTTACAGTTTGCCCATAAAATGGATGCTAGTGAAAGACATTTTGCGACTTTACAACAATTGAGGCATTTTGTGACTTTGTGCAGATTTAAAGTGTTTACTGATTTTCAACAAAGTGTTACTGCTTTTCAGCATGCACATGGAAACACATTAAGTTCTCTGGAATTATATTGTAATTTGTAGTTGATGATGATGATAAAAGGCTTCTCACTAACTTAACATTACAGCCCAAATGTACTGCACTAATTTATATACAATACTATGATACGCCAGAGCTTATCTGTGCATTTATCTTTCATCATGAACATGGCTCCCCTTCATTGGGCTGCATGAAAGTGTGGGCTTCATTTTTGGGGTTTTAAATTTGATTGCTCCACTTGTGACCTCCAATGATAACCAGCAGTCACCAATGAGAAGTAAATGGGCACAAACATTCTGCAATGGACTATGTGAATTGTAAAGTCAACTCCTTCATATAAATAGGGAGTTGACCAACTCTGTTTGCATTCTATGGCTCAGAATTTTTTCATTTTTTTGACAGTTTTTGTTTATAGTTCATGTCATGAAGCATAAAGTATGGACTAGGAATCTGTGTATAGCCTAGTAAGTGGTGTTCTTTACAACAGATTGGTCATTTTATGGCCCAGATTGTGTGTGTGCATGTTCAGTGCGCTGTATCTTACGCTGGGAAATTTTCCAATCTAAAACTCCCATGTTACATACTTGTGGGTAATAGTAACATTCACTATAATTAGTACTAACCTTGTTATAAGTGGTGTCCATCTGCATTGAGACATTCCTGGCAATTCCTCATCATAATAGGGTTGTAATTCATGAACAATAGCCACTCTGTAGGGTTTCAATTTTAAAAGTTTAACAGCTGTATGAACAGAGGTTTTTGAAACACCCACTTACTGTGTAACACTTTATGGAGACTTCCTTGGGGAGCATTTGAATGATGCACATCAATTTTATCAACTTTTTTCCTCCGTTAGAACATGACTTTTTTATTTTTGTTTAGCATTCTGAAATTCCATTAATCAGACATCTAACAGTATCTCTATTTGGAACTGGAACATCAAAATATATCTCTTGAAATTGTCTATACATCTGTCTACATGATTTAGTTTTCAATATGTATTGCATATAAAAATTGTTCAAGCGTGAATTTTTCGGTGGGAATTTCACTAGTCTAATAACAAGACAAGAACAGCAACAATAATAAGAATACTCTGAAGTAATTAATATACAATACAGATGTTTGCATAAGCTTTCACTTTTGAGATGCACAATGAATGAGCCCTAGTCTTTACAGCACAAACAGAAGGCAGCAAGTGACAGTTGACATTCACAGCCATAAAGATTAGCCTTGAGCATGTCACTCACTGCTATAGTGAGCTAGCAGAACATACCGAGGTCACTGCAGTGCAAGCAAATCAGGCATATATGCGATCATGGCCAGACCACAAAACCACCACTCCTTATTTAATACGTGTTTATCTGTGGTACCAGGAAAAATGTTTATAAAATGGGATTCCCTTTTATTTTAAAATCAGACAAGGGAGTAAAATTTGCATTCTGATCACTTCATTCGAAGTAGGGTTAAGAAGCAGAAATCTCTGGGAGGAAGGGTTGAGGTGAGAGTATGAAGGGCAGTGCAACAGGGTTCTCCAATGGTTTCCATATGGAGCATCCCCAGATGCCCCTTCCATGTCCTCTCCCTCCCTGTATCCAGAAGAACAGACGGACAGTTTTGGACAGAAACTTTCATGTCAGAGAAGAACAGTTCTCTCCTTAAAGCACACTCATTGCAAGCGCCACACACCACTGACTATTGTACCAGGCCCTGTAGCCTCTGAAAGGAAATAAGGAATAGAAAAATATGAAGTAGTATAAAATACACCCCAGCCATGGCTTACCACCTGGAAAAGGCAGAAAAAAACCCCAAAGTCAGGATGGTCAATCCAAGGGAATTGAACTCGGCAGCTCTGGAATACACTATTCCTCACAGTAATGCTGAACACAAACGTGTTTTCACTCATGTGAGAAAGAATAAAACAAACTTTAGGTTACTGATGTCTAATAAGACATTGGAATAAATTTCTCAATTAAAATGAAGCGGCACCAATGTATGCTATGAACAGAGTTTCAGTCAAGATTTCTGACAAGAGCCAACAAAGCTGCAATGGAAAGCCTAAAAGGTTCTACATCTACTGCCGCACCCTTCAACGTAACTTGATGTGCCATTATATAGGCTGATACCTGCATTGAATCCCTCCAGATTAATAGCTCAGTTAGTTTTGTGAATAGTACTTCTTAATGAACTTGATGTCCACGATCTGCAGCATATGTAATTACCAGTTGTCTTCTGTTTGAAAAAGCTTAGTGAATATGTTGCATCCTTATTTCAGTGTTGTGGCTTATAATTAATTACATGTAATTTTTGTATGTACAGGGTAAATCACCTAAAACTTGCACCACAAATATTTCGGAAATGGAAAGTGCTCTTGATGTGCAGTTTCCACAGCATTGATTGGTAGTCAGCGTCTTGTACATTTAGTCTATAAACAGGTTTTAATAATACTGAGAAAGTGTACTCTTTGAGCAAACATACAATTTGTTTAAATGGAACAATGCCTAGTTACATCAACAGAATAAAGGTAGGGTAAATTAGAATGTCAATGGTCTTTGTTGCAGGATTCTAGTGCAAGTGGTTTACGAGAAATGGTATTTTGAAAAGTTTCCACCCCGACAATTATTTGTCCCATTCAACCTGCTTAGTTGCTAGGTACGATATTGTTAAGTTTGTTTGCATTGTGTTTTCTGTTCAATGATTGCATTGCGACTTTCTGGTCAGTTCGTTTGTGACAATTCAAGGAGTAAGTTATGAGTGGAAGATGGGGTTTACTAATGCAAAAAAAAAAGCAGACATGCTCATGGTGTATGGAGAGTTTAGGAAGAATGCAGTTTGTTCCTGTACGTTGTATGCGGAAACATATCCCAATAGACATCAACCATCTCGGCATTTATTTATCAACCTCTTCAACCAATTACATGAAAGTCGTACTGTAACACCTAAAAATCATAACAGAAACAAACAAGTGACTGGAGAAGAGGCAGAAATTAATGTTTTGGCTGCCGTTGCAGTAGATCTGCAAATAGTTCCCGCACAATCGCATGTGGAAGTGGCATAAGTCAGGCAAGTGTACTGCACATTCTCCATCGACATAGATTCCATCCCTATCACATCTCTCTCCATCAAGAGCTGCATGGAAACGATTTTGAGAATCGTGTTAACTTTTGTACATGGGCATTAAGACATGATACTCCAGATTCATCATGTATCTTGTTTAGTGATGAGGCAACATTTACTAATCATGGCCAGGTAAACCGCAGAAACATGCACTATCGGTCTGTGGACAATCCCCGTTGGCTTTGCCAGGTTGAACATCAGCGTCCATGGAGTTTAAACATGTGGTGTGGGATAGTGAACCATCAGCTCATAGGCCCTTTGTTCATTGAAGGAACAATGAACTCGCACAAGTATCGCAGCCTACTGACAGACCATCTGCCACAGATGCTAGAAGACGTTTCTTTGCAGACTAGGAGGAACCTGTGGTACCAACATGATGGCTGTCCAGTCCATAGTGCACAAAGTACTACAGCTTGTCTTAACGGATTGCTTCCAAATCGTTGGATTGGATGAAGAGGACCTGAACCTTGGCCGGCCTGTTCACTGGATCTGACCCCTTTAGACTTTTTCTGTGGGGAAGGCTGAAAGACATGTCTACAAGGATGTACCAACTACACCAGATGATATGAAATGATGTATTACTGCTGCCTGCTCTGAAATTTCTGCTGAAATGCTATAACGTGTGCAGCAGTCTTTCCATAGCAGACTGGAAGCGTGTATTGAAGCTGTCGGTGGTCATTTTGAACACAACCTTTGAAGGGCCATGTTCTCTTTACTTGTAAGAATCCACAGATGTATTGTAATTTCCTTTTGTTTTTCTGTAGTTTGTGCTACTACAGGTTGTATAAGTGTCGGTGCCTAAAAGTTTCAAAATAAGATTTCTCGTAAACTTCTTGCAACAAATGCCACTGACATTCTAATTTACCCTACTTTTATTCTGTTGATGTAACTAGGCATTGTTCCATTGAAAAATTGTATGTTTGCTCAAAACATACACTTTCTCAGTATTATTAAAAATCTGTTTATAGGCTAAATGTACGAGCCCCTGACTACCAATCATTGCTATGAAAACTGCACATCAATAGCACTTTCCATTTCCAAAATATTTGCAGTGCAAGTTTTAGATGATTCACCTGTATACTGCACTGAACATTTTACGCATTCTAAAGTTTATGTCATTGCAAAATTATTACACTTTACTGGACAAGGAAAATGTTTTGCTGGTTTCAATTTCAGGAAGTTGGCAAGTATGTAAAGGAATTACAGAGACAGGTGTAAATATTATCAAATAGTTATATCAAACAAAAGCATTTGATACCATATGAAAGCTTCATAAATTTATGGAGGTAATAACATATGATTTTGTAGTAAAAAGTAAATACATTATGTTAGCAAAAATATTCTATTTCTATTGAAAGACATGGCATCCTAGCAGAAAAACCTTTCTCCTCCTCCTCCTCCTCCTCCTCCTCCTCCTCCTCCTCCTCCTCCTCCTTCTTCTTCTTCTTCTTCTTCTTTTTGAGGGGATGGGAGATGCAAATCATACTGATGAGAGTTTACAGGAAGATGAGAATAAAATTAATGTCTTGACACCTCTGCAAAATGTTGTTGCAGACTGACATGGTAGATGCTGTTAGCAGTAAATGCCATTATACCAGCAACACAAGTAGGAAACTGAAAAACAATATGTTATCCATCATAGATGGTAAAGTGACTGTAACAGAAAGTAGTGCCTCTACCAATACCATCTCATCTAGATACAGTGCGGGTATCACAGAAGATGATCAAGCATTGTTCTGCTTAGGAAAACATGGAAGATGATACTGGGAAGAGAAGATATTGAAAAAGACAAGCAGACAGTAGAAAGATGAGTGATTCAAGAAACAAAAGGAATGTGAGAAGAGGGAAGACTACAAATAGAGGTAATATGTACTAAAGAAGAAGAGGAAAATTAATGAAAAACGTAAATGCAAATCTAGTGAAACTCGTTCTTATAAAACTCAGTCAAATCAATAATAGAGCACAAAGGAAGAATGTTCTTGACATTTTGGAAAGACGCTAGTATTGAAAAGAATCTAATATGAGTTGATCATAAAATGTAAAGACTAGAGACAGAGAGTATGCAGAAACTATTTCCATGTTAGTAGTGGAGGAATGTGCTATCAAGAATTCACCTGCGTCTGCAAGTTGTACTAAAAGGAATGTCTCTCGCCTCGAACAGGAACTTTTGGTTCACAATTTTTTGCAGAAGCTTTATGTACTACTGTGATTAGGATGGTGAAGGTATTTCATTGTGTGACCCATAGTTTGCCCAATATTGGACATCAAAAATGAACATGAGGTTACTCAACAAAATGCATCAAACAATATGGTGCATCATATTTGGCAAAAGTAATAAATGTCTGAACAATCCCCAAAATTACATTCTTGGGCTGAAAAATCAAATGTCACTTCAATCATATTGAATTCAGTAATATGTGCAGGAGTATGGTACACCGCTGCCTGCAACAAATACTAAAATTAAATTGGGTTTTATTTATGGATGCTCTTTAACTGCTGTGGTTCTTAGCATCTCATTCTATGTATTGGGCATAAAAGACCAGACATTTTGCTCAGAGGTCTCTTTATCAGACTTGAGATTCTGTTACGTGCCATAAATCTACAACATGGGACCACTAGCTTTACTTCCCTTCGAAAGGAAGACATGCTAAGGATTTTTACACCCAAAAAAATCCATCGTCCTCTGCCAGGTTTGAACCCGCAACCTCAAGAACTAGAGGCTGCCATGAATACTGAAGTATAGGGCAATACACTGGAGCAGATAGGCTCATCTCTCTTTTGACAGCCTTTTCTAAAGTAATGGAAAAAGCTGTATACAATCGGGTTATAAAATACATGGAGTTCAACCACATTCTCTCAACATTCCAGTTCAGATTTAGGGAAAAAATGACGACAGAAAATGCAACTTACATGCTCACTTCTGAAGTATTAACAGCCTTGGATAAAAAGAAACTACCATTAGGAATACTTTGTGGCTTAGCTAAGGCATTTGACAGCATAGGTCACCTCTTGCTGCAAAAGTTTATGGCTTCAGTGATATCTCCATAAATTGGTTCAGATCTTACTTAACAAAAAGAATCCAGAAAATTAGAATCAATGGTTGTGATTCTGAACCAGGTGTTATAATTAAAAGTGTCCAACAAGGTTCTACACTTGACCCTTTGTTATTTTTAATATTTATAAATGACCTGCCATATTATCTTAGCGAAGATTCAATACCTGTGCTTTTTGCAGATGGTACTAATGTGCTTATATCTGGAAAGTCACATCAGCAATTAAGAGATTCTGTCAGTAATGTGTTCGAACAACTTAGCATTTGGTTTGAAGCCAATAAGCTTTCATTAAACTATGATAAAACAAACTTTATTCAATTTCAAATGAAGCATAAACAGGTGAATTAATTAACAATCAGGTACAACAATTACACCGTAACGTATCTGATAAAAAATTTCTTTGTCTTCAAGTAGATGGAGAGATCAGCTGGAGAAAATGGATAAAAATCATGCTACCAAAACTTAGCTCAGCTTTATTTAGTATGGTAGATTTTTGTAACAGTGATGTTTACTAATAATTTAGATAAAGCTGAGTTGGATTTGTAATGCTTATATCACTCATTTATTGAAAAAAAAAAAAAAGGAAGACATGCTTCTGGAGCATCAACCTGGAACTGATGAACATGTCTTCCTTTTTCCAATAAATGAGTTGTGTGTTACAAATTTGGCTCAGCTTTATCTAAACTATTTACTCAGCTTGCTTTAAGAGATTTAGAAAAAGCTGCTTAATCAAAATGCCTTAATAACAGCATACTTTGCCTGCTTTCACTCCCTGTCGTGATATGGAATAATCTTCTGGAGTAATTCGCCACACACAAGCATTTATATTATAACCTCCCCCAAAAAAGGCCATATGCATCATTCTCATAGGCCTTTCCCAAAATCCAAACAATTCTTACTCTTACTGATGAATACATATATTCACTCCTGAGCTACCTTACAGATAATTATAACTTCACAACTAACCTTGCTGTGCATGACCACAATACGAGGCATGCAGGTGATTTGCATAGACCAGCAAATAGCTTAAAACTGTTCCAAAAAGGAAGTTACTATTCTGCAATAGCAATTTATAATAACCTTCCATGTTACCTAAAGCTATTAGACAATCCTAATCAACGTAAAGTCTTCAAGAAAGATTTATACTAGGTTTCACCAACCATTGTCAAGCTGTTGATGGCTCGTCAAAAGCCGAAGTTCTGTGTCACCAATGTGCATCATTTTGACCGTCAAATTTCCCGTCAATTTTTGAGGCACCATTTTCCTGCTTTCAAATCATTGACAGCCTCAATTCTAATTTAAAAGTTATGTATGCACTCTGAGAAATGTCATCACTTTTATTTTCCTTACAACACATGAACAATGGATATATTCAATATTGTTCATCAAATTTATCAAAAATATGGGTCCAAAACGTGTTATTATGGAGAGAAATAACCATCTCTATGAAATGATGTACAATTTGTGACTCAATACAGGTTATCAAAGCAAGTAGTGCTCAAAATATTAGAAGAAATTGAAGCAAGACTGCAATATCCTACGAACAGAAGCCGCCCACTTTTACCAATCCAACAGTTATTGATAACACTAAGATATTTTGCCATGGGGTCATTCCACATTGTTAATGGTGACTGCAACGGCATTTTGAAATCCACAGTTTGCAGATACGTGAAGAAAATTCAAAAGCAATCGCTTCCTTACAGCCACGGTATGTTAAGTTTCCAGAAGGTGAAGAGGCTACTTCAGTGACTCAAATTTTAGGAAATTACAAATTTTCCTGCATTGACTGCCCATTCTGTCACCCAGTGGGCATAATGCAGAGGTATACAGAAACAGGAAATAATATTTTTTGTTTAATATTCAGACAGTTTGCAATGCAAGCTTACTAACTACTAATATCGTGGCATGCTGGCCAGGTTCTGTCCAGAACAGCAGCATATTTGACAACAGTTGATTGAAGATGTTCGTGACAGGGAGACTACATGGTATTCTACTTGGTGACAATGATTATCAATCGACACCATACTTAATGACCCCTTTCCTGAACTGTAGAAACTATGGTCACAATATTTACAACTGCACCCATATTAGAACTAAAGACACAGTGGAAAGGCAGTGTGGAGTCTGTAAAAGGTTCCCAGTCTTATCTTTAGGACTGAGAACTGCAATGGAAACTTTGCTTGCTGTGACAGTAGCCACTGCTGTGCTGCATAACATTGCAGAGCAAACTAAAGAAGCTGAGCCACCACAGGATCCCATCTTACATGAATTTCTGCTAAGAAAAAGGGAGCAGGAGAGGAGTTACCTTGTCTTTGAAGATGTATCAGTACCACACATAGCAGTCCCAGTCGGTGCTCCAACAGCTGCAAAGGATAGGATTGTACAAAATCATTGTACATAGAAGGTATGTATCAGGATCAATAATGGTTAATATTCAAACAATTTTTTTAAATGTAAATAAGTATATATTACTTAGCAAAACAGTTGTACACAGTAACATTAAAAAAGCTGCTTATTTACAATGCACTTTATTTACAATAGAGCATTTTTGCCCTGTACATTTCCTGCTTAATTTTTTCTGTATCTCTGCTCATTTTAATTGTAATTCCTCTTCATGTCTCTCTCTCATGAACTTCAACATTAAATAGCTGCTTTTTGTAATCAGCAACTACGCACAGCTTTTCTTTTGCTTTAACTGCCTCATTTTGTTTTTATTTTTGGTGATAGGGGTCGATTTCTTGAAGACCAAATGGGCTGCCGTATGATGCGAAACCAGGGTTGATGGAGTTTTGCAGGTTTCTGCTCCTGGCGACTAGCAGATGAAGGCAACTCCACTTCAACATTACTGCTTCACCATAACTTTGCTCATCTGCAGGGCTTGTTGCTTGTTGATGCATTTCAGTGGGCTGGTCTTCAGCTATCCCTACAACTGCTGTTGTGTCTGAAACATGTAAAAAGATCTCAGGTTTAATGCTAGATTAATTCTGCTGACCACTGGATTGCATAATGTGGTACATACTGCTACCTGCCCATTCAAAGTAAATTTCTATGTTCCCAGAAACACTAAACACCACAGATATTAAAAAACAAAATGCTTTCAGTTGAAACAAACTCCACTGGTGTAAACTATGTAGTTGTATTAATCATTGCAAGCAACTTTCAAATGAGTTTACACTGACCTTAAAGCTGCTATGATAATCTGTCAAATAAGTGCATGCTTTTCAATTAAAAAAAAAACTAGTTAATTTTTGTAAATCTGTTTACACACTGATTATCAGAATTACTAGGTAACCTAACATTTGTAACTGGTTATCTGATTAAAAGGTATCAACTATAGGCAATATAACTGACAGCTGTATGTGTTTCTTCTCAGAAAGATAATTATTCCCAGATATGTACAACCTACCTATATACATTATAACAGCATTCAGACCAACAAGTCATTAATTCATTGTTCAATAGTCATCTGCTCACATAAATTAACCTTTGTAATTGTTTGGTACTTCATACTAAATCATGAAGGAACACGTTTCTCCATTGCTAAATAATTCTGTGATGTCTTGCAGCACTGCAACAAGGAAATTGGTAAACAATTCTTTACACAAATGCCAATATAAATAAATGGATTTGACAGGCAGCGCAAGCATGGTAGGTTATTAAATTCATAATTAAATATTTCAGAATAAAAACATTTGTTGAGGACAACTGTGGATTTATTACTAAGTAATTTATCCCTTACTGCACATATAGCAACTAGTGTGCAAAGATTTCTGCTACAAAGCTTAAGAAAAAGCATATTCTTGACCTTCATCTGTAAATATGTAAATGTGTCATTACTCAACACGAATATGTAGTAATAAAAATAGGGAATCAAAATTTCAAATGAGCCTGCTCATTTAAATCAAAAGTGATTGGATAAGATGAAACAAAGCATAAATAAGCTTTAAGAAGGAATCTAAACCTTCTCCTCATTGGCAGTGCTATTATCAATGTATACGGTAGTTCATAGCAGCAGTCAAGGAAGTAACAACACTGTCATATTTTGTCCATGCAAGGGAAACTCATAATATTAAAGAGTTAAGTGTTAACCGTGCATTAAGCAAGGGGAATGCAAATATTTAACTAATGATAGTTTATAAAAGATATTTTTGCTCAAACAGAATATTTTGCCAGTTCTCTGCTATAAATTAGGAGGGGAAGAGAAAACATTTACACACTTCTGGTTTCTAAAGATATTTTGCCCCAAACATAGCAATAAATCAGTTCATTGTGGAGGAAAAATAAAATTATAACGCAATCTTTGGCTGCAATATACCCCCAAAATTTGTCAACTGTATGTGATGTTCACATGTGTACGAGTGTGCACTTAACATGGAATTAGCACACCAACATCATTGCTTCATAAGTATAAACCAAGGGGGAAGATATGTTGGGCTACCCAGAAGAAAGTGGAGTGACCAACTTAAATACACAAAACAGTTATAATTGGAGGTGAAGCAGGCCAGCTCTCTTAAACAGTAAATGCAATACACAAAAAAGGGAAACAGAGCAGTTTAACACAATTTTGTGGCAACAGGCATTACATCCAACCATAATCTTTTGTCAACTATGTGCAATAAATAACGTGGAAAAAACAAAACATTTTACACAATGTGGTTGTAAAGACATTACACTTAAACTACAATATTTTGTCAAAGTCATGCAATAAATATACAAAGAAAATGAGAATGTCTAACACAACTTTGTTTGCAATAGAAATTTGGTCCAAATCAACATATTTTGTAAGTTATACACAATAAACAAGACTGGAAAAGAAAATATTTAACACATTTATGGATGTAACACACATTTTCTCCATATTCTATAATTTTGCCTATACGCATTCAAGGAAACCACACTGAAGCCAGCTTTGAAACTGCATGCTCTTAAGATTTTGACCTGTCTCTATGATAAATACAGAGCTACTTCTGATACTCCATTGGCTTCTAATATTCATCTTTTACAATCCCAGTTGAGTACCCATAGAGAAATAATACTAATAAAAAAAGCAAGTTAGTCCTGAGAAGCATGCAAGTATGTTGGGTACTCTATTGCAACAAAGCATGTTTTACATACCAAAATGATAATCATCATCAAATGAGCTTGCATTAGGTTCCACCTGTTGTTGGCTTGTTTATAGATGCTACCACCACAAGGTGTGGTACTGCGTCTCAGGAAAAAGGTTAACAGCAGTGATACCAGTCTCTGTGCATGCTAAAACGAGGAGTGGGGCACACCACCGTCTACAACTTCATTTTTGTACATGTAGTAAAGCGGAATAAAGCCCTACAAAGATGTCCGGAAAAGGGAAGGAGAACCGAGGGTAAGTGATATGGGCCCATGATATTCAGTTGGTATAGGTGGGAAAAAGAGCTGTCATAGCAGCCTGGCGAAGGGAGCACGCAAAAAACATGTGGTTAACATCGCTCCGACGTCCACAGGTACATAGATCCGTGTCTCGGTAGCCAATACGAAAAAGATAAACAGGAGTCAATGCCACATGAAATAAAATGCGAAAATAGTAGGAAAATGCCTGGTTAGGTAATCGTCGAGAACAAGATAAAAACGTTGTGAGGTGGTCTATCGGTAGTCGTGTGGGTTGTTCAGTGTCAGGCACCCCCGTAGGGTATGCCGTGCAATGTCAGATGGTGGTTTTCGGAACAGTTCACAGATCGTTATGTTCCTCGTAGCGTCCCGTACAGCTGCGTCAACTCGTTCGTTGCCTGGGATCCCTACATGGCTCGGTATCCAGGTCAAACATAGGTGAACTGTCGCCGGTAAGTTATGTAAGAGGTTGCGGATAAGAACTTCATACGTTGGGACCTTGTGCCATCGAACCGAATATTGGAGTACCGTTAAAAGACTGCGGCAATCAGTAAAGATGATACAGTGAGGGACTAAATGAAATCGTAGATATTTCAAGGCTCTGTAAAGCGCAATAGACTCCGCCGAGTAGATAGTAATACGGTCGTCCAGTCGCCACGTAAAAGTTTCCGACGTTGCGTCGACATAGATCGCTGCACTAGTGCCATTACGGGTTTTGGAACCGTCTGTAAAAATCAGGAGTGGTGAGTCGTTCTTCCAGATGACCTTCCGGTCGTTCCGGTACGCGCTCCAAAGTGGCATATAATCAGAACTCTGAATATGGAATGTCGTTGTGTCTACATGTACATGATCGGGGAGGGTGTGGGCCAGAATGTCAGGTAGATACGCAGGGTATACGGGTGTACTGAAATAGTTGTCGCGTCGACGAAAGATCGCGAGATTGCGTAGTAGTAGGAAAGGTAAATGTGCCACCCCACCGGGTCTGCCGCATAGTAGCTCGTATAAATGGGTAAGCTTGGGTAATAACGGCGTATGAGAATGTGTCAGTAGGTCAGCAATAAAGTGTACACCGAGCGTGAACAGCCGATTGTCCAAATGATACTTCGGGAAGTGTCGTTGGGATAGGCATGTAGCCGGTTTGCCCGGAATATGGAGTATGATATTAAAAAGTTGGTAAGAAAGTGTCCAACGTCCGGCTAGTCCCACGCGATAGCGGTGGCGCAAGAAGTTGCCCTTATTCCAGTCTGGCGTATATAAGTGGCGGTATGAGTCGGAGAAGTAGGAGTGGATGCATACCCCAATGTCGGGCCGCTATGGCTCTGAATAAGTGTTTGGTGCGAGTCAAGGTAGTCAAAATAAATTTGTAATGTGCTGCTGCTGTGGCGGAGAGATTGTGTTGCAAATAGAGACCTAAAATTTTTACCGTAAGTGCCGGGTCCAGGTCATAGTCCTGTATTCGAAGTGTAAACGGTGAAGGTCTGGTGGATCGACGTAAGTGCAGGAATTTAGAATTCCGGGTATTTACCCGCATACCCAAGGATTGCAGAAACTGAATAGCACGAAGGCAGTCCTGTTCGAAGAGTCGGAAGTCCGTCCTGACATTCGGTTGTATCGGCGCATAGGTCACCAAGTCGTCCGCATATTGCAAAACTCGCGCAGACATCGTCATCTCGGAATGAATATCCCCTATATACAAGGAATATAACAATGGACTAAGAGCCGAACCTTGTATCAAACCTCGGGAGGTATTGCGAGATTGTGAGTTATGAAAATGAGACGCGAGGTGGTAGCGGCGATTATGAAAAAGTGCATATAGCAATGCACATAAACGTGAAGGAATTGAATAGGCGATCTATAAGAGCCTGTAGAACGCCATAGTCACATGCTGCCGACAGGTCTAGGAAAAGTGCAAGTACCTGCCGGTGGGTGTGAAACGCGATACGAATGTCGGCAAGGAGGATGTACAAAGGGTAGGTGGTGCCATAACCCTTTCGAAATCCATATTGAGTTGCGGGCCATAAGGTATACCGTTCCAAGTAAAGCCTCAGATGGTCCTGAAGGAGTTTTTCAAAAACTTTACGGATGGTAAGTAACATGCCAATGGGGCGATAGTCTGCCGCGGTTAGCCCGGTGCAACCCGGCTTTAAGATCGGGTAAATAATCACATCTCGCCATGAATCTGGTGGGACACCGATACGGAGTATATGTGTAAAGGTAACCGCTAGGAACGTATACCATCTGGGGGATAAAGCCTTGAAATGACGATAGGTAATGTCAAGTCCCGGCGTAGATTTACGACCACAATGCAGCGGACATCTGTTCCCGTGACAGGGCGACACAAAGGGTCCGATACATTAGAGTCTACGGGAAGAGGTAAAGGGGGGTCCAGGACCGAATCAGGCGCAACATGCCTTAAGTAGTCAGACTGCAACTGTGGTCGTCCCGATATCGGTTGTGGTTCCGAGTACCTTGCCTTCGTGAACCACGCAAGACGTCGCCAAACCTGAGCTGTAGGTGTTCGTGTCGAAGTGGAATTACAAAAGTTTGCCCAAGCAACGCGTTTAATCTGACGGAAACGACGATGGACCTGTGCTTCTTTAGCCCGCACTAGGAAAAAGGCATCTCTGGTGCGTTCCCGGTGACATTGTGCGTAGAACTGGCGTTTCTCTGCAACGAGTCGGGCGCATTCGGGCGTCCACTAAGGTGGTCTAGATATCCGGCGAGGGCGTCGAGGTATTTTCGGGTGGAAATGTTCTAGATAACCGGTGAGGGTATCCTCTAGGAGTTCACAAGTGACATCGGCGTCACTGAGTAGTTGGGTAGTGTGTTGGAGGTAAGTCTGGAAGTGATGCGGAGTAAAGACACCTGTGCGGTGAAGATGTCGGCCAGTAGGACTAATCCCGGGAGTAGTACTGGTGTAAAGGAAGAAATAACAATGATCGCTACTCATGGTATAGTTGAGTCGAAATAATTGCAGTTGTGGTGTCACGTCCTATGTAGCTATCTTTGCCGAGTCGTATTGGGTTGAGTAAGAACTTGCCACCCATGCTTCACCGCCAGTTGTCCAGCGGAAAGTTGCGTTTCCGTTGCGGTGTGAGCGTCGCAAAGTCCCCAAGATTAAAGTCGCCTACAAGTAAGTATTTCGAGGAACGGGGTTAAGAAACCTCTCCCACTTTTGCACTGTGAATCGTGAGCACGAAGTGTAAACTCCGACGATAGTAATATCCCCAAGCACGACCCGAGCCGCCTCGAGGTGCGGTGATAATCTAATGCCTGTCTTCCAATTATAGACCCGCAGGTTGTCTGCGACACAAATGGCTACACCTCCATGCGAGAGTCTGTCAGTTCTATAAAGTGTATAACTCGGGGGGTCGAAAGGGCTGCCCTTCCCTCAACCAGGTCTCCACGATGATCACTATTAGGGGATGGACACGGGCTAAATATGCCTGCAGTTCCGCCTAGTAGTATTAGTCCCGGATGAGCCAATTGTTTTAACGATAATCCTGCCGCTAGGGGCGCTCGTGTCGCTAGTGTCGGTGCGTGCGACGGCGGCGGCGGTAAGTTTGAAAAGCGCCCTGAGCGGTAGGATTATCGTTATTGCAATTGGTTCATCCGGGACGAGTTGAAAGAATTGAGGATTAGGGTAAGGTGAAGGAAGAAGAGGAAGTGACGTGGAGTGTTTTGATTGGTTCGTTAATTTGGGTGGAAGATGAAGGAAGGAAGATGGAAGAGTATGGAGGTCGCGTGATGGAGAGGAGCTGGGTGGCGAGGTGTTGTCTGTGCGGAGGTCGGGACTGAAAGAGGGAAAATATGGGGGAGCGAGGGATAAAAAGTGTAACAGAAAGTGACGTGTGAAGTTGTGATTGGTGGGAATAAGAAGTGATGTTATTGGTGGAAAGGAGCAAATGAAGGTTGTTGATTGGTAAGAATAAGAGAGATTATGATTGGTGGAAAGAAAAAGGAGTGGGGTATGTTGGAGGTGATGGGAAAGGTAAGTTTTGCTAGCAACAAGATTTGCAAAAGCCTGTCGTGAACTGATCAGCAATTTTTTTTGAACGTTGGATGGTAGTTTTCTTGAGTGGATAGAGAGATGGGGCGATATGAGATGCGGTGGCGAAAATGGGAACTAAACAAGGTGGTTGAGACAAGAGGTTTAAGGACGAGGAAATTTGGAGGTTAGTGGTGAACATGGCGGTCGCAAGAGGTGGGGGTAAGGAGATGCGGTGGTGAGAATGGGAACTAAAAGAAGATGGCGGTAGCAAGAGCTTAGAAGAGTAGATTTTGAGGTTAAAATAGTGGGAACTAAAAATGGCGGAGGGTCTGCGACAAGGAGATGCGGTGGGAACTAAACAAGATGGCGGTCGCAAGAGGAGGGTAAGGAGATTTGAGGTTACAGTACCAAAACACGAAAGGATATATTCCTACGCCAAGCAGGTCCGAAAAATAATTATGCGTGTGGTACTTACCTGTTACCGGTGTGGATGCGTCACCAAAAGCGCGGCACGCGAGGCGGAAAAATAAAAGCAAACTGTTTTTGAAAATGCTTAACCAGCTTTAAGATCAACCAACATCACTACGCACTGATATACCTAGGTTTTTAAAGCGGTACAGACACCCTTTGCAGAGGCGTAATTTAACTATACCAAAAACCTGGTACTGGACCATCGTGATGGTCGCTAGCGTACGTAGGAGCAGGGTTCTCATAGCCGGTCGAAAGCGGTCAAAAACGTGTACGACGTAGGTGTTCACAGTAGCTGCTGTCGAGTCAACCGTCGAGGTGTGAATAAACGAGATCTGTTCTCGCCGGCAATTTGGTTCGGAGATGTGAGCAGCGGCGAGGTGTTGTCTGTGCGGAGGTCGGGACTGAAAGAGGGAAAAGATGGGGAGCGAGGGGTAAAAAGTGTAACAGAAAGTGACGTGTGAAGTTGTGATTGGTGGGAATAAGAAGTGATTTTATTGGTGGAAAGGAGCAAATGAAAGTTGTTGATTGGTAAGAATAAGAGAGGTTATGATTGGTGGAAAGAAAAAGGAGTGGGGTATGTTGGAGGTGATGGGAAAGGTAAGTTTTGCTAGCAACAAGATTTGCAAAAGCCTGTCGTGAACTGATCAGCAATTTTTGAACGTTGGATGGTAGTTTTCTTGAGTGGATAGAGAGATGGGGCGATATGAGATGCGGTGGCGAAAATGGGAACTAAACAAGGTGGTTGAGACAAGAGGTTTAAGGACGAGGAAATTTGGAGGTTAGTGGTGAACATGGCGGTCGCAAGAGGTGGGGGTAAGGAGACGCGGTGGTGAGAATGGGAACTAAAAGAAGATGGCGGTAGCAAGAGGTTAGAAGAGTAGATTTTGAGGTTAAAATAGCGGGAACTAAAAATGGCGGAGGGTCTGCGACAAGGAGATGCGGTGAGAACTAAACAAGATGGCGGACGCAAGAGGAGGGTAAGGAGATTTGAGGTTACAGTACCAAAACACGAAAGGATATATTCCTACGCCAAGCAGGTCCGAAAAATAATTATGCGTGTGGTACTTACCTGGTACCGGTGTGGATGCGTCACCAAAAGCGCGGCACGCGAGGCGGAAAAATAAAAGCAAACTGTTTTTGAAAATGCTTAACCAGCTTTAAGATCAACCAACATCACTACGCACTGATATACCTAGGTTTTTAAAGCGGTACAGACACCCTTTGCAGAGGCGTAATTTAACTATACCAAAACCTGGTACTGGACCATCGTGATGGTCGCTAGCGTACGTAGGAGCAGGGTTCTCATAGCCGGTCGAAAGCGGTCAAAAACGTGTACGACGTAGGTGTTCACAGTAGCTGCTGTCGAGTCAACCGTCGAGGTGTGAATAAACGAGATCTGTTCTCGCCGGCAATTTGGTTCGGAGATGTGAGCAGCGGCGAGGTGTTGTCTGTGCGGAGGTCGGGACTGAAAGAGGGAAAAGATGGGGAGCGAGGGATAAAAAGTATAACAGAAAGTGACGTGTGAAGTTGTGATTGGTGGGAATAAGAAGTGATTTTATTGGTGGAAAGGAGCAAATGAAGGTTGTTGATTGGTAAGAATAAGAGAGATTATGATTGGTGGAAACAAAAAGGTGTGGGAGTGGGGTATGTTGGAGGTGATGGGAAAGGTAAGTTTTGCTACCAACAAGATTTGCAAAAGCCTCTCCAGAACTCATCAGCAATTTCAGCAGACGATGTGCGTGGCGATAGGCCCGCTGCGATGAAAGAGCTGCAAACTGCGCGATAACTTGAAAAATATTGCCCGCCGTGACGCATTGCGCGCGCGCGCGTTTACCGTAAACCGCTACAGTTGCCATACTTATATTAACCGTCTTTCTTTTTTTCTTTTTCTTTTTTTTACGTTTGTTTTTTAAAAAAAAATAACTAGTTTTTCGGGGGTTTTCTCTGGTTGGTAGACGAATGCAAGCTCTTTCTGCTTTTTCACAGGTTTTCCCTGGATGGTAGGCGTTTGCTGTAGTGGTTGACGAAGCCCTTTCTAATTTTCGAGGTTTTTTCAGGTTTTTCGTGGTTGTCCCTGCCCGGTAGGCAAATGATGAAGTTTTTGCTTGTCAGCGCACGGATACTAGGCACATACTCGCACACACACACACACGTTGCAGTTGCCATACTTATATTATTCGTCTTTTCCTTTTTTTCTTTTTGTTTTTTCGTTTTTTTAAAAATAACTAGTTTTTGGAGGTTTTCTGCGGTTGGTAAACGAATGCAAGCTCTTTCTGCTTTTTCATAGGTTTTCCCTGGTTGGTAGGCGTTTTCTGTACTGGTTGACGAAGGCGTTTCTAATTTTCGAGGTTTTTTCAGGTTTTTCGTGGTTGTCCCTGCCCGGTAGGCAAATGATGAAGTTTTTGCTTGTCAGCGCACGGATACTAGGCACATACTCGCACACACACACGTTGCAGTTGTCATACTTATATTATTCGTCTTTTCCTTTTTTTCTTTTTGTTTTTTCGTTTTTTTAAAAAATAACTAGTTTTTGGAGGTTTTCTGCGGTTGGTAAACGAATGCAAGCTCTTTCTGCTTTTTCATAGGTTTTCCCTGGTTGGTAGGCGTTTTCTGTACTGGTTGACGAAGGCGTTTCTAATTTTCGAGGTTTTCTCAGGTTTTTTAGCGGTTGGCCCTGCCCGGTAGGCAAATGATGAAGTTTTACCTTGTCGGCGCACGGATACTAGGCACGTACTGGCGCGCACACACACACACACACACACAAACGTTGCAGTTGCCATACTTATATTATTCGACTTTTCCTTTTTTTTTAAAATTTCTTTTTTTTCTTTTTGTTTTTTTAAAATAACTAGTTTTTTGGGGGTTTTCTGCGGATGGTAAACGAATGCAAGCTCTTTCTGCTCTTTCATAGGTTTTCCCTGGTTGGTAGGCGTTTTCTGTACTGGTTGACGAAGGCGTTTCTAATTTTCGAGGTTTTCTCAGGTTTTTTAGCGGTTGTCCCTGCCCGGTAGGCAAATGATGAAGTTTTACCTTGTCGGCGCACGGATACTAGGCACATACTCGCGCGCACACACACACCCGTTGCAGCTGCCATACTTATATTATTCGTCTTTTCTTTTTTTTAAAAAAAAAATAACTAGTTTTTTTTGGAGGTTTTCTGCGGTTGGTAAACGAATGCAAGTCCTTTCTGCTTTTTCATAGGCTTTCCCTGGTTGGTAGGCGTTTTCTGTAGTGGTTGACGAAGCCGTTTCTAATTTTCGAGGTTTTCTCAGGTTTTTTTAGTGGTTGTCCCTGTCCGGTAGGCAGATGATAAAGTTTTTCTATAATGTCGTCGTTTTGGCTTGTGGCGCACGGATACTAGGCACATACTCGCACACACACACACACCCGTTGCAGCTGCCATACTTATATTATTCGTCTTTTCTTTTTTTAAAAAATAACTAGTTTTTTTGGAGGTTTTCTGCGGTTGGTAAACGAATGCAAGTCCTTTCTGCTTTTTCATAGGTTTTCCCTGGTTGGTAGGCGTTTTCTGTAGTGGTTGACGAAGCCGTTTCTAATTTTCGAGGTTTTCTCAGGTTTTTTTTAGTGGTTGTCCCTGTCCGGTAGGCAGATGATAAAGTTTTTCTATAATGTCGTCGTTTTAGCTTGTGGCGCACGGATACTAGGCACATACTCGCACACACACACACACAAACACACACACACAGACACACACACGGACATGTTTCCAAAAATGCTTTTTTTTAGGATTCAGGAGGTCTCAAAACGTGTATTTCCAGTGAAATCTCGGTATCGAATTTTTGGGTGGAATGCAATACTTCCCCTACTTACTATACGTAGTAGAGAAAGTAAAAAGTATAAGTATTGGAAAATTTAAGGAAATAGCAAGCAATATCTCGAAAACGGTTCACTCGACAAAAGAAATGTATATGACATAAGTTGTGTATTTTAACGCGATCTACATTTTTTGTGTAGTAAAATTTTGTCTATATCATGACATTATCTTAAACATATGATATTTTCATCAAAATCGTCATAGCCATTTTTGAGAAAATTAAAAAAGTGTACTATCTTGTTTTCATGGGTTTTCCGGATCGGTAAGCGTTAGAATACTCTTAGAGCTTTTTTCAGGTTTTTTCGCGGTTATCCCTGTCCGGTAGGCAGATGATAAAGTTTTTCTATAATGTCATCGTTTTGGCTTGTGGCGCACGGATACTAGGCACATACTCGCACACACACACACACACGGACATGTTTCCAAAAATGCTTTTTTTTAGGATTCAGGAGGTCTCAAAACGTGTATTTCCAGTGAAATCTCGGTATCGAATTTTTGGGTGGAATGCAATACTTCCCCTACTTACTATACGTAGTAGAGAAAGTAAAAAGTATAAGTATTGGAAAATTTAAGGAAATAGCAAGCAATATCTCGAAAACGGTTCACTCGACAAAAGAAATGTATATGACATAAGTTGTGTATTTTAACGCGATCTACATTTTTTGTGTGGTAAAATTTTGTCTATATCATGACATTATCTTAAACATATGATATTTTCATCAAAATCGTCATAGCCATTTTTGAGAAAATTAAAAAAGTGTACTATCTTGTTTTCATGGGTTTTCCAGGTCGGTAAGCGTTAGAATACTCTTAGAGCTTTTTTCAGGTTTTTTCGCGGTTATCCCTGTCCGGTAGGCAGATGATAAAGTTTTTCTATAATGTCATCGTTTTGGCTTGTGGCGCACGGATACTAGGCACATACTCGCACACACACACAAACACACACACACACTAAAATAGTAGCGTATAAAAAAATTTAACAAACCGTAGATTTTCAAGAAAATTCCCACACCGCAAACTACCCGTTTAGCGGGAGAAAGTTCGTTATTTTTATTGTTTTAAAAATGGCTCTAACCCCTTTTGATTACGGTACGGTATGTTTAAGATATCTGCATGACAAATAAAATGTATAACTTCAATTTTCTGGGAATTGCTGTGAAGTAGTCTCATTGTGAATGTCTTTTGTACAACTGTTAAACCGTAGGAAACGAAGCCTTACTGTACAAGAACGTTAAAGCACACAATTTATGTGTATTATTATTATTATTATTATTACTTTGTGGCGTTGTCTATTTACAAAGTTTCCATGTTGATTTTAATGTTTAAAAGCTTTAGACCTTTCTCACTAAAACTCGTCATTCTTTTAACTTTTCTTTTTTCATTTTCATACAAAGAGAACGGAATTTCACAAGTGAAACAGCACTGTAATAACGATACCAACAAACTAATTATTATTCACCCACTGAAACACATAAAAACAATAAGTAATAATCACAGACCCAGTTTGTGGGTATTTAAATGAAACATATGCACAATACAATGCATCCAAATATTCAATATTGAGATTTCACTGGAAAACTAAATACTTGTTTTGAGGTCACCTGAATAAAAACATTTTTAGAAAATTCTGTGTGTATGTGTCAGAGCAGCATAACTCAAAAATGAAAAGTCGGATAAATACTAAACTTGGTATTTAGGTTGAGTACCTTCCAAAGATACGACACAGAGATTTTCAAGAAAACCCCTCCACCCCAAACTACCCTTTACATGAACTATTTTCCGAAATGTTTTATTTTCTAAAATTGTCTCTGACGATTTTAATTACAACACCATATATTAAAGACATTTATATGAAAAATAAAATGTATATCTTGAATTTTGTGGAAATAGCCTGTGAAGTCTTCTTGATTCGGAAGAAATTTTCTATGATCTTGTATAACTGCTAAGGTTTGAGAAAAACATAGAATACAAAAAATTTAGATCTCTTTAAAAACACACACAATTTATTTGAAATAACTTTTTTGTGACGTCAGTCATTTCCGAGATATCTGTTATAAATGGTTCGAATTGTACAATGCTTAGCCATTCTACTTCACTTCTTTCAAACTGTTTAAAAATCATATAAATGAATGTATCACCTCATAATAAGCCTCTATATACGAAAAATGCTGAGTATTCAAAAAGTCAAGAAATTCGATTTTCTAGCCCTAGTGAGTGTAAAATCGCGTGGGTAATAAATATAAATATGTGAAGGCAAGTTTTGCGTTCGAAAAGTAATTTTAAGTGTTCGCGTGGGGACATACTGGGTTTCCCCATTCAACTGCGTTC
The DNA here is from genome assembly GCA_030765065.1 of Deroplatys truncata. NCBI lineage: Eukaryota > Metazoa > Arthropoda > Insecta > Mantodea > Mantidae > Deroplatys > Deroplatys truncata. The sequence goes on from CM060990.1 coordinate 378,086,073, forward strand.
TGGGATTAAAACGCATAATATGGTGCACTGGCAATTGCTCAGTCATGCTGAGAGGTGTACGAATTTCGTCGATATCCACCCCTAAATCTATCCCCCGTACTACCCCCGACACAAATAGGATATACAAAGGTATATAGGAGCTTGTATCGTGCATCGAATCGAAATCAGAATCGAGGAAGTCATTCGCGTTCTGTGCCAAAGCAAGATGTACTTCTAGTTGATTAAACCCCGACTTATTGCTATAAGTAACTCCTGTGGCATGTAAAACAGTCATTTACCCAGTTTTAATGGGTGGAAATCGCGTATATTTTTTACTATTACCACGCACAATCACAAAATATGGACCTGAGTCCGTATTCATTTATCTTAATGGTGGTTGTGGCGGAGTCGGATCCGAAGCTGCACGTGGGGCAATCACAGCTCCATTTGACTGCTGCACCAACAAAGGCGCATCGGGCGACTGCAATTGGTCCGCACAGGTCACCGGAGTAAGTGGTGGTGTACTAGTAATTACCTCCGTTTCCATGCCGACATTCAGCGGTAAGGGCAAAGTGCGTTGTTTGGACCAGTCCAAGCTTTCCACCAACCAGGGCGTCTCTCGCGAAGATTTATCTGACCGAGTAGACCAAATTTCGGAGCTCTGCTCCGACGACGGTCGAGCCAATTTAGGCTCCCAACATTCAATCTACTCCTCCATGGAGGAGGATGAGGCAAGCTCCTCTGGCCTTTCCACGGCCGGAGAAGACGACTTCCGTGAAGTGGTTTCACGGAAAAGGAAGCGTGCTTCCCGATTGGCTGCAGGGGGCGTGCCCTCTGGCCAATCAGGAGCGTCCGCGCAGCCTGCCGCTTCTGGGTCCGCCCAGAACGCCGGGCAGCGGAGCCACGTTCCACCTATCATCGTGGATGACTTTGCGGGGTCTGTAGGCTTTCTGAAGGAAGTCATACCGACCCTGATCGGGTCATGTACGGTGAGGCGGAACAAAAGCCGCTTTATCTTCCAGGCTAAGCAGGTCGGAGACTATTCGACGCTGCTTAAACAGCTAGGTAGGAGGGGCATTCCCCATTTTACCTTCGGCCTGGATAAGGCCCGAGACATTCGTAGGGTTATCCGAGGTTTGCCAGCGGATACCTCGGTGAGTGACATCGAGGACGACCTCACCCGCCAGGGCATCACCCCACGCGTGGTGAAGCAGCTCACCAGACCAGCTCCAAATGGCCAAGGCCCCACCCCCTCCCACTATTTTTAGTAGTCGTGGAGCGGTCAGCAGACCCGGAGGCAAAGATAGATGGTGTCACCACCATCTGCTACCTTCGGGTCCACATCGAACCATCCAAGGGCTCTGGCGGTCCCCCACAATGTTACCGGTGCCTGGGGTTTAACCACTCCAGCCACTTCTGCTACCGCAACCTGCGCTGCTTAAGGTGCGGAGGCTCCCATCCAAGAGAGGTCTGTCCCCGAACAATCACCGAGGTTCCCACCTGTGCTAACTGCAAGGGGGAGCACGTGGCATGTTACGGCGGGTGTCCTACGAGGAAGGCTGTGATAGCCTCAATGAGACCACCTGCACCAGCAGCCCCCCAAGGTAGGGGAGGCCAACCAGCACAACAGCAGCACCCGCCAGCTCCGGCTCCGCCACGGCAACAACATCAGCCTGCTTCCCAACGCTCTTATGCAGCAGCACTACAGAGCACCTCGGGTAGACCTGCGGTGTCAAGGACCCCCACACAGCCCACATCCAGTAAGACACAAACACCAGCTCCAGACACCCCAAAACCTCCCCGTCCTAGAAGGACAAGCAGACGTCGTCCAGCGCGAGAACCGGACTCGGACTCCGAGGCCTCGTGTGAGCGTGGTACTCCCACGCTTCCGCGTAGGTCGAGGGCCGATAAGGGGACCAGCGGACCGGCGCCCTTGCCCAAGCCCCCCACTCCCCTCCCGAGAAGAGCCCCAACACCTCCTCCTGCACCACAGGTTTCTGATGTGCTGGGGTGGTTGCAGCAGCTGCTGCAGAACCACGGCCAGCGCATCTGCGACCTGCTGGTCAGGTTCCTATCAACATCCGACCAAGCCGCAAAGATGGTAATTGCCATGGAGGGGCTCACACTCCTGACCACTGTCATCCAGACGGCCCGAAATGGCGAATCGAACTAGGTCACGCACCTCGTTTCGGTTCGCGTTTTGGAACGCGTGTGGCATGGCCGATCAGGGGAATGAGCTCCAGCACTTTGCTGGCTCATATGCCTTGGACCTCATTTTAGTCGGGGAAACACATTTCAAACCCAACACCCGATTCCGCCTACCGGGCTTCAGCTGCCTCAGGACTGACCGTTTGGGCCGCCGAGGAGGTGGCACTGCGGCCCTCGTGAGGAACAGTGTTGTGCAACGCCCAATCCCTCTCCCGCCACTTCAAACCCTGGAGGTCACGGCCGCCTGTATTGATCTCGGCGGTACGGAAGTCATGGTGGTGTCTGTTTACCACCCTCCACGAAGGCTGTTCGTACTTAACGATTACCTATCCATCCTCGCCCTTCATCCTAACGTTATCATGGCTGGGGACTTCAATGCCAAACATATGCGTTGGCATTGCTGCTCCCCGTCGTGTAGACGAGGCAATGAAATTATACGCATGATAGATGCGGACCCTCAACTCAGAGCAGAGGGCCCCTGGCAACCTACACATCATCCACGAGGTCGAGGACGGGCTACCGTTATCGACTTCGCGATCATCAAGCATTTCCCCTTTCATATCTCACTCACATCAATGAACGCGCTACATTCAGACCATAATCCTGTGTTAGCCGAGGTTAACACCCAGGTTGCAAGTCACGGCGTCCCGGTTCAACACCGGGAAGTCGACTGGGAATGCGTCAAGGTTTGCCTCAACGACTCCCACCCAATCCGAGAATCGTAGACGTCCCAACCCTGGAGGCGGCTGTCTCCTCCTTCACTTCCATCGTGGTACGAACGGTTCATAACCTCACCGTCAACACCCCAGCTCCCTTGCACCCTGACGTCCTTCCTCTTGAACTCCATCTGCTAATCCGCCGCTCCTGGGCGGCACGCAGACTCTACCAGCGTCACCGCACGCCACATAATCGAGTGCTTCATAGGCGCCTGCGCCGGGAGGTCCGTCGCCGACTACGCGAGCACAGAGTGCGAGCGTGGAAGGAGACGATGAACCGCATGAACCTCGAAGATGGCGACGTGTGGAGGATTGCTAAACACCTCCGCAACCGCAGAGATCAATACTCCTCCCCTCTCCACGGCAACCAAGGCCTGGCTTACCTCCCCCAAGCCAAAGCAAATGTGTTTGCCGACTACCTTGAGAGGACCATGAGGCCTCGAGATGACCCCCAGGACGATGCCTTTTCCGAACGTACTCGGAGGGAGGTACGCCGATTCCTTCGACGTCCCCCCGACGATGCGGATCGATATCCCGTCATAAGACCTTCAGAAATCCAGGGCGCACTCCGGCGTCTCAACCCCAAAAGGGCACCGGGGCCTGACGGGCTTACACCCGCCATGCTACGACGCCTTCCCTTCCGGGCCGTGCTCTTTCTCACCAGGGTCTTCAATATGTGCTTCGCCCTAAGTCACTTTCCACGCGAGTGGAGAGAGGCTCGGGTTATCTGCATATTGAAGCCGGGGAAAGATCCGGTACATCCTGCCAATTACAGATCCATTAGCCTCCTCTCTGTCCTTTCAAAAGTGTTTGAAAGGACCATTCTTACCCGCTTTTCTCCCACTTTAGGGGACATTCGAGCCATCCCACCACATCAGTTCGGCTTCCGTCCTGGGCACTCGACCTCCCAGCAATTGCTGCGCGTGGTGGAAGCGGCTGCCCTGGGCTTCCAGGACAGGGCTTACACCGCCGCAGTTTCACTGGATGTCGAGAAGGCCTTCTCGACGACCTGGCATGCGGGTCTCCTCAAAAAACTCATCCAACTGGAGCTCCCTACACACATAATACACCTACTACACACATATCTAAAACACCGCACTTTTGTAGTTTCGGTTGCGGGACACAAATCTACACTAAGGCCGATACGAGGCGGAGTCCCCGAAGGTTCTGTGTTATCCCCTACACTCTTTAGTGTATATGTGGCCGACCTACCCACAGAGCAGCACGTCAACATGGCACAGTACGCTGATGACGTGCTCCTGTATTGTACAAGCAAAAACCCAAACAGAGCCTTCAACCCCATTCAGACACCTCCGCCTCCTCCAAGAGTGGTCAGGCGTTGGCGATTATCCATTAACCCGGCAAAAAGCAACGCCATTCTCTTCACCAAGCGCCGCTTTCCCGCAATCTTCCCCACATTCAGCTATCTCGGAAGAAGGATAGAATGGACAAATGCCATCACCTACCTGGGGGTTAAGTTAGATAAGGGCCTGACTTTTCGGGGACACGTCGGGGACGTCGCGCGTCGGGGGCATGGGGCTGCGGCTTCATTGTACCCGATGCTGAGGTCTGAGATGCCTGTCCCTTTAAAGTTACACCTTTTTCGAGCTCTGATAATCTCCTTCCTGCTTTATGCCTGCGAGATCTGGGGCATGGCCGCAGATTCCAGCCTGCTGCTCCTACAACGGGTACAGAATAGGTGCCCTCGGGCTATCTATTCTGTAAACCGCTCCTTTCCCGCGAGACTGCTTCACGAAGCCTCATCTCTTCCTTACGTGGAGGATGAAATTAGGCGCCGGGCCGCAAAATTTTACCAGTTGCCATACCATCAGAGCGCCCTAGTTAGGTCTCTTGGGGATTATAACCCCAGAACACGCCGCTTAAGGCATCACCGGCTTCCCCGCATGGCTTGCGGGCATATCCGGTAACAGCGGAGTAATTCCAACAGCAGCTAAAGCTGAACTCCAATACAATCCCTTCAAGAGTAGCTTGGACTTCAAAATTAAAATCCCAACATGTTTAAAATTACAAAATTCATATCATCAGCGGTGCACAAGGGCAGTTGCACCATGACCGGCTACCGTTGAGGAACAAGCTTTGTTACCTCCTTTCTCTCCCCTACCTAAAGAACAACCGCCATCCTGTAACCCCATATCCCGTCACTACGTGGTAAAGCCCTAATTAGGGAAGGTACACGCCTAAACACACCATCGGGTTGCCCTCAACCTGCCAACTGACGCACGCATGCCGACATTCGGCGTTTCACAAATGAGGTCCTTCCCTAAGGGCACCCGCGGGTGCTGCGCCCCTTTCCGGGACTCTCAGAACCTCGCAAGAATATAAGTAGGGAAAATCACACTTACCAACTGTAGACACCCACACACTATAAAGAAGAAAAAGAAAGACACCACAAAAATACTGAAATACACGAGGGATACGGCGATCGTGTGAACCTGCACTTCAGCCAAACACGTGCTCAAACTAATCTCCCCACCCCTCCCCTCAGAAACCTGCGTGCACTGTATAACTAGCCAACCTACTGCTGCGCCGTCCCTGAGACGACTGGGCTCCACCTGGTCTTTAATTATTGACAGCAGCTGTAGTGATGTTTCATCCAGCAGAGAAGCTGACGCTCTACCAACTGTTTTATGAAGGTTTATCTTTTCTTGGGCCTCCTTTTGCTTTGTGCGACGCTTAAAAGTTATACGCATTTTAGTTGCTTTGTGGTCCTTTTTCTATCACTGTAAAAAGAGGTTAACAATAAATATTATAGCTAAAGTAATGCATAGGGATAAACTCTGATATTGGATTATGGCCGGTATCATTATGGTTAAAATAGAAACTTTTGGCTTACGATTTTTTTTTTTTTTTTTGCCATCCACGGTAATCCTTGGCTAATAAGGAACGTTTTAAGCACTGAAATGACTAAGATGCAGCAGACGTGTAACATCGATATTAAGTTATTAAAGCAGGAGATTTTGCTCAGGGGGTAATATATTGCTCACCCATCCTCCCTTTTATGCGGCCGTTCTTATATAGTCCTTTGGCGATTTTGGAAGGAATTGCTGCCAACATGAATCATTCGAGTTTTAGACGCGCAGATCCCTCGGCTAAGCCCTGTCGTCGCTGCTACACCCATCTCCTAAAAAAATACATCCCTCGGCTACGCTTTGAGGCTGAAGGCGTAACCGAGGCCCTCAATCGTGTTTTCAACCATGTTGGGATTTCAAATGTTGGCAGCGGAAAAACAATGCAACCAACTATCCCATGATGCCACAGGTGAGATGCATGCGATGCGGCGGCCCTTTTCTTTTTAGGGCTACCGTTTCCTTCACTTAGAGCGGCTGGTCACGCATTCAAATATAATTGCGCTTATTTTATTTTACTGATTTATTTTACATGCATACTGCATTTTGGGGTTATTTGTTATGTGCGTATTTGGTTTCAGGTACTTTTACTTTCCACCTTCATATTTTTCCAGATACTGTTTACAGGTATGTATTTTACGTTTGCTTTCTTTTACAGTATTCTTGCATTCTATATTTGTTTTCAGAATTATGTTTTGTTTTCAGAACAAACTACTACTGTTTGTTTCCATTTGTTTTGTATTGTTTTGTTTTACCACACTATTACATTTAAATTTTGTGTTTTCTCATATTTATTTGTGTTCTACTCTTTAAAATTAATGTTTTCCACATTTATGCTTGTCATATATACTGGCGTATTTATTGTGTTTAATGTTTGTTTTGTTTCCAGTATTCTTACACTTCACAAGTTTCCCTGTATAAAACTTACGTACTTACTAACGATATTTTTATTACTTTCTGTACTACGCACTTACAATAAGCAGAGAAAGTATTATAGTCCACCAAGAAATTTGATGCCGAGATTTCACCAGAAAATGCATATTTTGAGGCCGTATGAATCCAAGAAATTCATTTTAGGAAGCAAAACTGACGAATACCTTCTCTACCTACTAGGTATGTGATAGAAAAGGTAAAAAGGCTGTTTTTTATTCAGGGTGCCTCAAAACATGTATTTCCGGTGAAATCTCACTATCAAATTTTTGTGTGGAATGCAATACCTCCTCTATCTACTAGGTACGTGATAGAATAAGTAAAAATTATTCTTTTCATTCAGGGTGCTTCAAAAACATGCATTTCCGGTGAAATCTCAGTATCAAACTTTTGCGTGGAATGCAATACCTCTTCTACCTTTTTAGGTACGCGGTAGAATAAGTAAAAGTGTTTTTTACTTAGGGGCCTCAAAACATGTATTTTCGGTGAAATTTTTGTGTGAAATGCAATACTTCTACCTAAGACGTACGGGTGGAGTAAGTAAAAATTAGTGGAAAAAAATCTAAAATTTTCTATTTTTCTTGCCAGAGTTTACAGATGCTTTGCTTTTAACATTATTTATGTTTGGCTTCATGTACGTGTTTTATTTTACGAGTTGTTGCGTTCCATTTTTGTGTTTTCGCACACAATCCACGCATATGTCTGTGCGTTATACCCATGTTTATGCATATTTCACTTTTTATTTACCTTATGGAAAACATGGATTACTTATTTTACGCGTGTACAAAACACGAAATACGTCACACACACATTTTAACATCACCTGTGTGTTTCCTGCTTGTTTAATTTTTTTCCCCTCCACGTTTGTTTAACGTCTAGCGATGTTAAATATTACGTTGGTAACGGCTGGTATATCGCGAATATACAGTTCTGATGTTGGCAGTTCAATAAAGCTTTGCGCGCGGCCGCCATAGTAAATAGAGTCGTCGCACAGCATTACCCAGAAACGTGTAAAAACGTGTATGAGATATACACTAAGACACAATTTCAATAAAAAAAATACGTACATTCGACGGTAAACTATGTAGGAGGTCCCCCCAGGGGCTCACCTTGTGTGAGTACGGGCGTACCCGGGGTGCCCGAGCCATTCATCCCCATCATCATCCCTCCACCCTCGTCCGGTCGAGGTGGGTTCGTCGTCGTGACCGGGGGACTCAAGGTAGGCTCTCGTGCGTTCTTTGCATTTCGTTCCATACCGCCCCTCGCCATCGTTTCTTTCTTGTCTCGTCTTTTTCCGAACATTTCGCACCACGTCCATTCATTCCAACATCTATTTACCTTCTTCGCCGGCCTACCTTGCGTGCGAAACGCCCACACACTTTTTGGTTTATTTTACCATTCTATTTATTTTAATCCTCCGTGGACACAGCCTGACGGATACCTGCACACAGGGTACGCAGCTGGGTGAGTGGGTAATGGCGTCATCCCCACCACCCGGGTCGTCATGTAGGGCCTGTGTTCGTATCCGCTGTTCAACTGCAGTCCCGCGGGGGGCCATTGCATCAGCTGCTGACTTCCGACGGCCATTTAGTTCCTCTTTCTATGTTCCGGGAGGTGTGACCCTGGGGTGAGCCTGGTATAGATAGGCCACTCACCCAAGCCGGGGTAATGCTCGGGAAGTCAGAGCCAGAGGTCGGAGACGGTTGCAATGGTGGAGGATTTCTTTCCCTATGGAGCCCTCTTTCTCAATTACTAACAACAAGCGCCGAAAAGTCTTTGTAACAGAAGTAGCACCACCGACATCTGGTTGTTACTTGGTCATTTCACGAACAGAAGAAGGACAATGTTTTGATAAGGTGAACCCTTTTATTATTCGGAAGGGCATTGATGCTATTGCTGGTGCTGGTGCGGTTCAGTCCTGTACTCGTCTACGGAATGGTTACTTATTAGTACAAACAAAGTCCGATCAGCGAAGTAAGCTACGCTTCTCCACGGTTATCCCATCCGTGTTGAGAAGCACCGCATCTTGAATTCCTGTCGAGGCGTCATTACCATCCATAGCCTGGATGGTATGTCGGACGATGAACTCGTCGACTATCTTTCAGATCAAAAGGTGACAGCAGTGCATCGAGTGCAGGCCAAACGCGACGCAGTATTGGTATCACTCTCACCCTGTTCATAACTTTTGATGGCGTCGATCTGCCCACGAGCATTTCAGCAGGGTACGAACGTATTGCGGTGAGACCTTATATACCTCGACCTCTGCGTTGTTTTAAATGCCAACGTTTTGGGTATACGCAAGTCTCATGTAAGAGTGCCGTTACCATCTGTGCATCATGCAACCAGCCCTCACACGAAGGTACCTGTTCAACAGCCCCCGTCTGCGTTAATTGCAAAGGGTCTCATTCTGCGTCATTTTCCGACTGTCCGCGGTACTTGGACGAGAAGGCTATCCAGGAGATCCGGGTAAAGGAGAAACTCTCCTTCGCTGAAGCCCGGAGGCTGTACCATGCGCGCCAGCCTTCGCTCCTGCGATCGGGTACATTCAGTTCTGTTGTTGCCTCGCCTATACCCCGGAAGGATGCCGAAACACAGACCTGGACCATGACTGCATTGACCGCCACTACCATCCGGCCGTCCATTTCTGGCACAGTTGTCGAGCCATCTAAAGCTGGTCCTAATGTACTGAAGTCGCAAGGAACTGAAAATAAATCAAAGCAGAAACTTCGTAGGGAAGATTTTATGAAAGACCCTCCGCGTGCGCGCGGTAAGAAGAGTTCACCTTCTCCTCGAAGGTCGCAGTCCCAAGATCTCCTGGGACAAGCCGCGCTCAGCGGCATCCCTAACACATTGCCACCCAGAACCGATTCTCGGCGCTTGAATCGGTTTCTGGCTCAGAGCGCGTGGGCCCTCCCTTCGAGGAGGCTATGGAGTCTGACCAACTCCATACCAAAAGCCCGAGCCCAAAGGTTAAGCAGAAGGTAATTTTGAGCCGCCCTTCTAAGTAAACAGTTTATCCGTTTCCTTCAAGTTCCACCTGGAACTTACGTGGTGTACGATCGCATAGGGCGGAACTGCAACTTTTATTGCGTCCCCATTCACCTATGGTCGTGTGTTTGCAGGAGACCAAGCTTCGCCCTGACGATCCTTTTGACCTCGAGGGTATACTCCGGTTTGCTACGATCTTGCACCGCCGGATGAGGGTACTCCTGCTCATGGAGGTGTCATGATATTGGTGCGTAACGACGTTCATTTTCAGACTCACACTTACGTTCGACTTGCAAGCTGTTGCCGTTAGACTTCAATTACCCGGCTTTTTCTTTTCTGTTTGCTCCATCTATTCACCTCCGTCGTCTCCCCTAGCTAACGCGGACATTCGAGATCTCCTGTCCGCCCTCCCAACACTTTTTCTACTGTTGGGAGATTTTAATGCCCATCACCTCCTGTGGGGTTCGCCTAGGTCTTGTGCAAGGGGAACGCTTCGCTTCTGTCCGACATTTTTTCTCAGTTCAACCTCTCCATCCTCAATACAGGTGAGCCTACTTTTCTTTCTGATTCTTCTGGTACTTTCTCTCACTTGGACCTTGCCGTTTGCTCACTTCAGCTTGCTAGTCGTCTGCAGTGGAACATCGCCGCTGACACCTACTCCAGCGACCATTACCCCTGCATCGTTTCTCTTTTGTCTCACCACGTCCAGCATTCCAGAGTACCTACCTGAATATTTAGAAAAGCCGACTGGAGATTGTATTCCAGTCTCTTGTGTTTTGAGGACCAGCCCTTCACTGACGTTACCCAAATGGTGCAGCACATTTCGTCTACGATTCTATTTGCCGCCGAACGCACAATTCCCCGTTCATCCTCTCACCCTCGGCCTATTCCTGTTCCGTGGTGGAACGAGGATTGTCGGGACGCCGTTCGTGCCCGTAGAACTGCGCTTAGGGTGATTCGGCGACACCCTAACTTGATAATTTGGTTACTTTTAAACAATCGCGCGCCAGGGCTCGTCGCATTATTCAGGATAGCAAGAAGGCGTCCTGGACTCGTTTTGTCGAGTCTTTTAATCGCTTCACGCCTTCCTCTGTTGTTTGGGATAAACTTCGTCGCTTCTTCGGTAAACTGCCGCATTGTACTGTGTCTGGCCTTCAAGTTTCCAATGCCACCATAGTGGATCCGGCTGTCATTGCTAACATTCTGGTGCTGCCTTTGAGGCGGCTTCCAGTTCTGCCCATTATTCCGCCGCCTTCCGCTCTCTCAAGGACCGGCTGGATTCCGAGACCTATAATTTTAGGTCTGCTAATAAGGACTGTTATAATAAACATTTTACAACGAGGGAGCTGGAGCACGCTCTCCATTGCTCTGGGCATTCCGCCCCTGGGCCGGGCGCCATTCATGTCCTGATGTTAAAGAAACTTCCAGCCGACAGTACTCTCTTTCTCTTACATGTGTATAACCGTATTTGGCAAGACGGCGGGAAGCCACCCTTGTCCCTATACTTAAGCCTGGGAAGGATCGCCAACTACCTTCCAGCTACCGCCCTATCTCCCTCACCAGTTGCATTTGCAAGGTGATGGAGCGCATGATCAACGGGCGGTTGACATGGTGGCTTGAGTCTCAGAAACTTCTAGCGAACGCTCAGTGCGGATTTCGTCGCAATCGCTCTACCGTCGACCATCTGGTGTCTCTGTCGACGCATATTATGAACGGATTTCTGAGAAAGTTTCAAGCAGTGGCCTTGTTTTTCACCTGGAGAAAGCTTATGGTACTTGTTGGAGGGGCGGCATTTTACGTACACTCCACGCTTGGAATTTACGCGGTCGTCTTCCCATACTTCTTCGGGAGTTTATGACGGATCGCGTCTTTCGTGTACGTGTGGGCTCGGTTTTATCTAGTCGTTTTATTCAAGAGAACGGTGTACCGTAGGGCTCTGTACTCAGCGTCACACTTTTGCGATTGCTATCAACCCCATTGTTGAGTGTTTTCCACCTAGTACTTCATCGTCCCTTTTCGTTGACGATGTTGCTATTTATTGCAGTTCACGGCGCACCTGTGTGCTCGAGCGCCTCTACGCCTGGAGTAACGCTAACGGCTTTAATTTCTCCGCCGAGAAATCCGTCTGTATCAATTTCTGGCGCCGGAAGGCTTTCCCTCCGCCGTCTCTCCATCTTGGGCCGGAGATGCTTCCGTTTGCAGAAGAGGTGAAATTTTTGGGGTTGATCTTTGATGGAAAGCTGAGCTGGACTTCGCACATTTCCTTTTTAAAAGCAAAGTATGACCGTTCTCTTAATCTTTTACGTGTTTTAAGTGGCACATTCTGGGGAGCTGATCGGACCATCCTTTTGCGTCTTTATCGCTGTTTGGTCCGGTCCAAGCTTGATTACGGGTGTGTTGTCTACTCTTCGGCACGTCCATCTGTGTTACGTCGCCTTAATGCCATTCACCATCATGGCATAAGAATCGCTACGGGGGCCTTTCCAACCAGCCCTGTTCTCAGTCTGTATGGTGAAGCTGCGGAGCCTGCGCTGTCCTTCAGGCGTGAGATGCTTTTGTGCAGCTATGCATGTCGACTCTCAAGCATGCCTGACCACCCGTCCTTCGCGTTATTTTACGAGGATTCGCATGATCGGCAATATTTAGTTAGCTCCTCTGCATTGCTCCCTCCAGGGGTTCGATTTCGACAGCTTCTTCGGCATTTGGACATTACGCCAGCGCAGGTCCTTCCCAGGGGGGAAACGTGTTTTCCTCCATGGTTGTGCTCTGAGACCCACTGTCACCTTGGGTTAACGTCGATGCCGAAGATTGAGACCCCTTCTTCAGTTCATAGATCAGCGCAGTTCGGGGACTTTCATTTTATATATACTGATGGATCTAAGACTGATGTTGGAGTAGCGTGTGCCTTTATTTTTGGTCAACGTAGGTTTACCTTTCGTTTACCCGGGTAATGTTCGATTTTTACCGCCGAACCTTTTAGTATTTATCGTTCGCTTTTATACGTCCAGTGGAACGACTTACGGTACTGTTTTATTTGTTCAAACTCCCTGAGTGCTCTTCAAAGTATTCGCGCACTGTACCCTTACCGCCCGCTCGTACAGCGCGTTCACTCGCTTGGTGCTTTTGGCATCAGCGTGTCCTTCGTGTGGATTCCAGGTCATGTGGGCATCTCAGGAAACGAGTCTGCCGACGCCGCTGCCAAATCGGCGATTTTACCCCCCAGATTTTTTACCTCTGTTGTTCCCTCGTCAGATTTGTGTGTTCTTTTACGTCACCGCATCCTCTCGCTTTGGCGCTATGAGTGGACGGCCTTCCGGGGGAACAAGTTGCGGGAGGTTAAACCTCTCCCGTCAGTCTGGGGTACCTCTTCTCGCTCTTCTCGTCGGGAAGAGGTTAGTTTAGCTCGTCTACGTATCGGACATTGCCTTTTTAGTCATAGATACCTGCTTAGTTGTGACCCCGCACCACTGTGTGAACAGTGTGAAGTGCCCTTAACGGTGCGTCACATTTTAACAGAGTGTCAAGTTTTAGCTCTATTGCGCGTTCGTGTGTGTCTGCCTGCTGTGTGATTTTATATTGTCTTTTTTAATATGGCGCTCATGTCCCATGCGTTCTACAGTTCTTGACACGTCGTTTTACTCTTTTATTGTGTTGTTTACCCTGTTTTTTGTACTGGTTTTAAATCTTTATGGCTTGCTTTATAGTGTTTTTGACTATGCGGTATTTTACCCGTATTTTGTTTTTGGATTTTATACTTTGTAAGGGCGCTGATGACCTTAGCTGTTTAGCGCCCTTAAACGGCATATCATATCATTCTGTAGGAGGTTGCGAATGAGAATTTCGTAAATTGGGACCCTGCGCCATCGTACCGGATGTTGGATAACAGTTAAAAGATCACGACAATCTGTAAATACAGGATGTATCTTTATTGGTGTCATATGTTTGGGGGACGTGTTCCTGACATCAAAACAGTAAAAAAAAGTTCATATGAACATGGGTCTGAAAATCATATATTTCACAGTTAAAACACAAAATCTAAAGTTTCAAAAATTGCTCGAAGTGGCTTTCTCTTGCTTCGATGCATGCATTAAGCCTGCATTCCATGTTCTGGCGTACTCTATTGAAAATTCCTGGTGTGTTTCGTATTTGGTCAAATCCAGTTTGGATACGTCGTCTCAAAATGTCAACATCAGGTAGAGGAGTCGCATAAACCAAGGACTTAAAATGTCCCCAGACGAAGAAATCCATTGGCTTCAAATCAGGCGATCGAGCAGGCCATGCAATGTGTCCCCCCCGACCAATCCAACTGCGGAAATCGACCATTCAAAAACTTACGAATTATCATACTGAAATGAGGTGGAGTATCATCGTGTAAAACCACATTCGTTGGAGGATGTCCAGAGGCACATTATGAGTTAAGTGATGCAACACATTTCTGAGAAACTGGAGATAGGTTTGTCCATTCAGACGCGGAGGGAAGAAGTAGGGGCCAATAAGGTGTTCATAAATGATTTCCCCCAAACGTTGAGAGAGAACCTCTGTTGATGGTTGTCCTGTCGAACTTCATTTGGGTTTTCAAATGCCCAGTTATGAGTGTTATGAAAATTGAAGATGCCGTCGCGAGTAAAACCAGCCTCATCCGTGAATAAGATACAGGCTAGAAAATTGATGAACACAGCGCACTGCTGTAACATGCGTTAACAGAAGCGTCTTCTTGGCTCAAAGTCCGCCTCATTTAATCCTTGCACACGTTGAAGGTGATAGGGATACAGACGATTTTCATACAGAATTCTCCAGATAGTCATATGACTAACCTTTTCTCTTACAGCCATAGGTATTGTGCTTTGTGATGGGTCTGCATCCACAGCACGAAGAACTCGTTCTTCAAGCTCAACGTCTCGTACCGGTCTTGGTCTCCCAAAATCCCTAGTACTCCTCTCAAATGCGCCATTCTCTCTCAAGCGTTGGTGAATTCGTGCGAATGTTCATGCACATGGTAACGGCCCATCAGGGTACCTTTCTGCATAAAGTTCACGTGCTCGTGCTGCATTGCCGTCTGCACGGACGTATGCGTAGTGCATATTCGTCTGTTTACTCATGGAATACATCTGTGACCTATAACAACGAAACGGTTGATTTTCAGACACATGTACATATGGACTTTTTACTGTTTTGATGTCAGGAACACGTCCCCCAAACATATGACACAAATAAAGATACATCTTGTATAATACAGTTTGTTACCAGATGGAATTGCAAGTATTTTACAGCTCTATAAATCGTAATGCTTTCCGACGAGTAAATGGATATTCTGTCGTATAGTCTGCATGTAAAAATCTCCGAAGTAGAGTCGACATAAATTGCCTCACTGGTCACACCGGGGTATTTGGTGCCGTCTGTAAAGATTGGTGGTGTTGAGTCGTCTTTCCAGTCTGACTTAAGGTCATCCAGGTATGCGTTCCAGAGTTGCTTATAATTAACACTCTGGATATGAAATGTCGTTATGTCAATATGTACTTTAGCGGGGAGGGAGCGGGCTATAAAGTCTAGCAGAAACGCAGGGTATACCGCAGGACGGAAAAAGTCGTCGTGGCGACGAAAAATCAATAAACCGCGTAAAATTGGAAAAGGTAATCGTGCAACCCCTCCGGGTCTACCGCATAGTATCTCATAAGCGAGTAAGTTAGGGTAATAACGAATTATAACAGTGTGTCATTAGATCAGCCAGAAATCGTACACCGAGAGTAAACAGTCTATTGTTCAAGTGATACGTCGGGAAGTATCGTTGTGTTAAGCATTTGGCCGGCTTATTTGGAATATGAAGGATAATATTATAAAGTTGGTAAAAGTATGTGTCCGAAGCCCGGCTAGTCCCACGAGAAAGCGGTGTTGCAAGGAGTTGGCCATATTCCAGTCTAAAGAGTAAAAGTGGCGGTATGAGTCGAAAAAGAAGAAGGGGATGCATACCTCAGTGTCGGGCTGCCATAGCCCTAAATAAGTTCTTGGATATAATCAAGGTCAAAATATGATTATAATGTGCTGTAGTTGAGAGATGATGTTGAAAATATATGCCTAACATTTGAAAGTCGGTGTCGGGCTGAGGTCATGGTCCTGTAATCGGAGGGTAAACGGAAAGGGTCGGGTAGATTTAGGAAAGTGAACAAATTTGGTTTTCCGGATATTCACGTGCATTCCTAAGTTCTGCATGTACTGAATAACTCGAGGGCAGTCCCGTTCGAACTGTCTAAAGTCGGCCCTTGCGTTAGGTTGTATCGGCCAATATATCAATACAGCATTAGCGTATTGCAAAACACACGCCGTCATCGTTATCTCTGATTGTGTATCTCCTATGTAGAAGGTGTATAGAAGCGGACTAAGTGTCGAACCTTGTATCAAACCTCGGGAAGTACTTCTACATTGGAAATTACGTAAATGGGGCGCTAGACGATATCGTCGATTATAAAAAATAGCATGTAGTAATGCACATAAGTGATACGGAGTAGCATATCTGTGAAGGCGGTCTAGAAGTGAGTGTAGAACTACATGGGCATACGCCTCTGATAGGTCCAAGAAAAGCGCCAGTACTTATCGGTGTGTGTGAAAAACGATATGGATGTCCGTGAGCAGTATGTATAAGGAGTAAGTGGTGTCATAACCTCTCCGAAAACCATATTGAGTGGCAGGCCATAAGTTACGCCGTTCCAGATAAAATTTAGTCGGTCCTGATGAAGTTTATCATAGAGTTTGCGGCTGTTAAGTAACATGCCGACGGGTCTCTAGCCAATGGCGGTTAGTCTGGCGTAACCCCGTTTTATGATAGGGTAAACAATCACATCACACCACGATTCCGGCGGAACACCAGTACGGAGGATGCGTGTGAAGGCAATAGCTAGGAGAGTATACGATATATTCGGTAAGGCTTTTCAAATGTCGATAAGTAACATCATCTACCCCCGGGGTGAATTTGTCAGATTTACTATACAAGATACTTCGAATTTCATCTCTGTAGCTGGGGTACACAGGGGGTCTGAGACGATGAAGTCTATGGGGTGATGTAAAGGGCTGAATCTGGCGCTATATGATACAAAAATTCGGATTGCAGCTGTGGTTGTCCCGCTATCGGATGAGGTTCCGAGTGCCTACCTTTAGAAAACCACGCAAGGCGTCTCCAAACTTGAGCGGTAGGTGTACCATCTTTCAAGAAAGTAAATGTACACTTTTCGCGGGTCAGTATCATTCAGGCGTTCCGTGAGTAGGGGGTATGAAAACTAAATCGGCCGTGATCGTACATTTATACTGTCGTGGTTGTCATTTTAAGCTGTCACTCACTTCGAAGATTTCTTTGGCTATATTAACCCAGTATTAAATATCACAAAACAAGTAGCAATTCTCTTGCTGCTGGGTTATTAAGTGCATGACACTGGAGAATATGCAAGAAAGCGGAAAACACATGGAATGATGGTTTTAACAGAACCAATATCTATATTGTATATCACCCACGCACTAACATCTACTGTCGTAGCTCATTGGTAAAACTTTTTCACCTTGTAAGACGCAGTAATAAACACATTTACAGTTCTCCTGCAGCCAAGTTATTACTGCATGATTTCAAAGAAAATGCAAGGAGGTTGAATGATAATTTTAATACAGCCAGCTTTTAAATGCTGTATACAATTCATCTGATCACAACAGTAGGCTAATACATAAAACAACAAGAAACTGAAAATTCTAATCTTGAGAAAAGCAAACTTACAGCTGTAACTATAATTTTATATAATTCGATGCAATATTATGCATAAAACTGAAAAGATATATTCTGTGTAACTGCTAGTTACAATATAGGTACTCCATTTATTATAGATAACAACAAGAAGGCGATAACTAAGGCTAATGGTGCTTAAAAACCAAACTAATCAACTGCTATTTCATAGCTGAAGCCACATCATATATGAAGAAATAAATTAATTTCTGAAACATTTCGGAATTATAGATAATGTATTTCTCCTGGAACAAGTAACTTGTCGAAACAACGAATAGAAAACAAAAATGAAATCTTGTGTTTTAGACCTGGTATAATCACCCCCAGCTACGACTACATCACTTATTCTAACGTGCATGTTTCCAACCAGTGCAGAACACCGGTTTGGGCTCTGCTGATTATGTTCCCATAGCTCCATCACGCGAGCAACCAGATTCACTCGCACCCTGTCTGATCGATTTTCTTCCCATTCCTTTACCATGAAGGTCTATACATGTTCAATGCGGTTCAGATCAAGAGATCTTGGTGGCCAGTCCATGCAGATTATTTATGGATGCCTCGTTAGCCAATCCTGGGTGATATATGCGGTATACACACCACTATTGCCGTGCATAAATACATATTTTGTTCTGGGAAACTAGCACAAAGGATGGCAGCAAAGTGTTTTCGAGAATATCTACATAGACTCTACACGTCATTGTTTCTGTCACTTTAATTAACTTCCCTGGACCTGATAGTCCCAGAAATGTGTTGCAATTCTTCCCGAATGTTCTGCTCGAACGACGTGCTGAGGCGCGTATCTAGTTCCCCGTGGTCTATACAGACATAGGGTTTCTTGTTGGTTGGAGCAAAATACTTTCACGTCACTCCAGATTGCCAGTTCAATATTACTCTGTGCCCATTGTAACCTTCTTGCCTCTGTGAGAAGGAGCTTAGTGGCAGGACGATGGGATGCAATACCGGCATCCTTTAATCGTTGGCGCATGGTTTCATGTGAGCAACCATACTCAACTGCTTTGTCCAGAAAAGCAGACTGCCTTAAAGGTTGGTTCCTCAAATCTACCAGAGCCTCATCTTGAGCAACTGTTTCTGCACGAGGCCTACCTGAACGCCTGCGTGATTTGGCATATACAACTTCTCCCTCGTGATGTCGGTCTAGCCATTGTTTCACTGTTCTTCGGTCACAACCATTCTCTAGGAATTTGAGAGGGGTTTTCACCATGAGTAGCACGACCTACAATTTCACCCTTTTGGAGCTGTAGTCAGCTCAAACAACCTCGTGGACGTGGCATGCTGCTTTACTGTGATGAAGCCTTAGTAAACATGTTCGAATGCAGTGCATAAAGAACACAGCAACATTTTGTTCATGCGCAAAAAATACAAGGTGAAAAGGTTGCAAAAAAGGTATGACCACATGCTGGGGTTCGGACCGTGAACCTTCGGCACACTTATAACAGCGTCCATTTTACCAATGAGCTACGACAGCAGATAGTGCGTGGGTTATATATATATATATATAACATAGATGTTGGTTCTATTAAAATCATCATTCCGCGTGTTTTCCTTTTCTTGCCAATGCCATGTAGTTAATAGCTCAGCTGCAAAAGAATTGCAGCTTCTTTTGTGATATTTAGTCCATGTTTCGCCATACTGCGTTAATATAGCCATAGAAATTTTCGAAGTGAGTGACAGGTTAAAATGGCGACCACAACAGTATACATCTACGACCACGGCTGATTTAGTTTTCATACACCTACTCACGGAATGCCTGAATGATACTGACCCGCGAAATTATACATTTTTTTCTTGAAAGATAGTACGTGCCGAAGTCGAATTGCAGAAAATTGCCCAAGCAGCTTGCTTAAGCTTATGGAGGCGACGACGGACCTGCATCTCGTTAGCTCTTATGAAGAAAAAAAGCGTGCCGGGTGCACCGCAAGCAGTTGGGCGCGCTCGTTCGTCCACCGAGGTGGTTTAGGAGTTCGGCGATGATGCCGCGGTACTTTGGGATAGAAGTGCTCCAAATAGCCGGTGATAATGCCCTCTAGCATCTCACAGATCACATCAGCATCGCTGAGATGTCGGGTAGCATGTTGGAGGTGAGTTTGAAAGTCGGTCGGTGAAAAGCCACCTTTGCGGTAATGATAGACGTCAGTAGGAGGAGTTCTGAGTGAATAGTGGGCGTAGAATAGAAAAGGGTAGTGATCACTACTCATAGTATAATTGAGACGGGTTAAATACAGTCGTTTGCCATGTCCTCTGTGACAAATATTATGTTCGGCGAAGAATCCAGCTGGTACAGAAATCCTTGCGTGTCGAATAGGGCTGTTTAAGAATGTGCCACCCATACGTAGTTGCGAGTTGGCCTAGTGGAAATTGTCGTCTCCGTTGTGGCGTGAGAGTTGCGAAGTTGCTTAAATTAAATTCACCACCAAGTAAAAATTTAGAGGAACTGGGAGCTAGATACCTTTCCCACTCCTGCGCTCTAAAACATTTTCCGGAGGTGTAAACACCAACGACAGTACTGTCTCCTAGCACTACTCGAACCACCTCGAGATGTGATGATCGGTTCCCGGTCTTCCAATTGTATACCTTAAGATGGTCTACGATACAAATGACCACTCCCCCATGAGAATGCCTATAAGTTCTGTAGATGTTATAGCCCGGGAGACCAAATGTTTGCCTTTTTCTTAACCAGGTCTCTACTAAAATCAATACTAGAGGTCGGAGTCGTGCTAAATAAGCTTGTAATTCCGCCTTCTTTCGGATGATACTACGAGCATTCCAGTAATAAATTACCGGAGGAGTATTCATAGGGTAACTCCCCGGACTTTACAAGTGTAGTTGGTGTTGTAGGCCCTGTAGGGGATGAGATAAGTAGTCTGGGGCCAGCGTAAATAGTTTGAGAAATATAGTGTGAAGTTTCAGGTTAACCCCTGTAATCCCCATGGTTCGCGCGGCTTCGGCACAGGTGGCCCTCCTTCAGTAACCAGCACACCATCTCCCCTACCCATTTCCGTAGGCCATATCCGAGGTATCTTCTGATAAATGGTGGGTGTAGGAGGTATCCACCCTGGTCCCTTGTTTCTCCGGTCGTGATAGTGTGTGTATGGGCGGCTTCGGGCCATCGCCCATGTATGGCCCAGTACTCTTGTATCATATCCGGGGTGGTTGGAGGACTGATATCATTATATTTACGGGAACTCCTGGGCCCCTTGTCCCGGCGCCACCGACGCGACGCTGGAGAAGGATGCACTTTAGTCGGCAGGGTCGGGGAACTTTCCCCAGACTGCATTCGGGCAGACGGTATAGGGGGTGTACGCATAACCTCCGCATGAGATATATGTCCGGTAGCCATTTTTCGGGCTTCGTATCTGGATACAGGCAGAGTTACAATCGTATTCGTAATCTGGGTTTCTAGATGATATGCCGAGCATTTCTCTTTATCAGTGGGCAAGTGTTCTTGTTTACAATTAATACAGCACGGAATATCTGTAAAACAATTAGGTTGCGCGTCTAAGTGATCCTGTCCACATTTGAAACGTTTTATATTTCTACAGAATTTAGCCCTTTGGTGAAATTTTCCACAAAACGTTGGTAGTAGAGATAGATATGCGTAGGCAAATGTTGCGTACGAAAAGTAATTTTAAGGGTTCGAGTAGGAACATATTGAGTTTTCCCATTTAACTGTGTTCTACGATTAAAGCGCATGATATGATGCACTGGTAATTGACCAGTCAAACGTAAATGCGTACTAATTTCGTCTAGATCCACCCGAAATGAATTCTCCGTACTACACCCGACGCAAATAAATTATAAGAAGGTATGTAGGAGTGTGCATTATGCATATCAAAATCAGAGTTTAGAAAATAATTAGCGTTTTGTGCCGGCGCAAAGTGAACCTCTAGTTGGTTAAATCCTGACTTATTGCTATGTCTGACCCCTCTTGCGTGTAAAAAGAGCCATTTGCCCAGTTCTAGTGGATGAAAGTCTCGTGTATTTTTACTTTTATTACGTACAATCAGGAAATATGACCTACGTCCGCGCTCATATATCGTAATGAAGGTTGTTGCACTGAGGCCGAAGCTGAATGTGGAGCTATCAGTTCCTCAGTTAACTTCTGTACAGACAAAGGCGCATTGGGCGACTGTAGTTGGGCCTCACATGATTCTTAAATTTGTGGTTGTGTACTAATTATTACCTCTGTTTCCATACCGACTGTCGGAGTTTTACATGAGTTCCTTCCCTGCTGTACCCATAGTGTACCTATGAGCTCCCGCGGGGGCTTCGCTCCGTCCCGGGACTAAGCGAACACCGTATGAAAGCTAAATACGAAAAATCAAGCATACCAACTGTGAGCTGCTGCATACTACTTATAATAAAACAAAGAGAACCGCAAAATACACTGAAACACAAAGGAGACACCTAGGTCGCGTTAAACGTATAAAATAGGCGAACACGTGCTAACTTATCTCCCCATCCCTCCCCTCAGATGCTTGCGTGCATTGTAGATATACTCAACCAGCTGCTACGCCGTCTCCGAGATAAGTGGCTATCAAGTTTATTATTATGTATTAAAAAACTCGCGATATGTAAACAAGGACTCCATTTTGAAAGCAATACGCATGTGCAAACATGCTGCCAACTGTATTGGAGAAAAGCGAAACCCACTACAATGGTTTGCATTATTCTCCATAGCATCAGTTACAGTTCGAGCATGCCTAGCGAAAGCGTGTCAAAGTCAATTAATATAATGGTGTGTGCAGGGTGTGAGAATACTATCCACACGGTAGACAGACGTGTTCTAGGAGATGAAAACCGAAACCAGCTGCTGGAACTTATAATCGATAATGGGTTTAAAATCGGATATTTGTGCCTCGTGTGTGGCAATGTTGTAGGGACTGCATGGAGTGGAGGAGGAAAAACAAGATTCCACTGCAGAAGGGGCATCCAAAAATGTCAATTAGTGCTAAAACTGGAAGTTTTCTCGATAACACATTTAGTTACAGGGAAGGTCGTACACTTTTGCGTGTTGTGGTGCGTACTGCGAATCCTTGGCAGGGTTTGATAATAGATGAACTAAGGTGTTCATCGCACACCTGGTGAGCTGGTCAAACTATTGTCGGCAGATTTGTACCAACTGTGCCCTAAGAACCGGAGGGTCATTTGAGGCGTGAGAACTGTGGTCGAAACTGATGAATCAAAAATTAGCCGCAGAAAATACCACCGGGGACATCGCGTTGAGCACAAGTGGGTTTTTGGGGGTGTGCAAAGGGAGATGCACTCCAACTTTTTCCTTGTGCCTGTTGAGATTAGGTACAGGGAAACTACTTGCTCTCATACAGGAAAGGATTTTTTTGGAACCGCTATAATATCCCACTGCTGGAAGTCGTACGACATCCATCAAGATGAAGGTTTCCACCACCTTCGAGTAAACCACTCCGTGCAATTTTGTAAGCACTAATGCGAGTGGGGGGGGGTCCAGGAAGGTAGTCTGCGTAACCTGGCTGGTCAAAATCTCCCCATTCATACAGAACCATTCAGGGCAAGTGGAAGGATTGTAAATATACCATCCCTGTCTTCGGCCACAGACAGCGACACTTTGCCGGATATTTAGCTGAATATGTTTTAAAAAGAACCTTCCCTAGGAAGGAAAGACTACATAAACTACTAGTTGAAGCAGCTAAAGCTTTTCCCCCAGTTTAGAATGTACCTATCCCTTAAATTCCGTTTGTATTATCTTTTATGCTTTTGCTTATTCTTTTATACCTTTTTATGAACTGATCCACCCATTAAATTCTGTTGGTTCCCTTGAGCTTAATACTCATACTTATTGTACTTTTATTATTTTTGTAAAACAAGCAGTTTTTATGGACTCTTTGTAATAATGTATCTTAACCCCGGGTATTTCTTGCCTGCTGATCCCTTTCGGTAACTTGGCAACAATACATGCTATATATATATATATATATATATAACTAGATATTTTCATGGTTCCAATACTTCAGCCAAATAAATACCCTAAATATTATATAAGTGCCAGACCAATCGCACTCTCCAGCATCCTAAGGAAGATATTTGAAAAATGTATTGCTAATAGAATTGTGTTTTATTTAGAAAGATATGGGATATGGCCAGCAATCCAATATGGTTTTAAAAAAAAATTTATTGCCATCAATAGTTTAGCAATACTGATTGCAGAAATACATAATTCTTTTATGGAAAACAAATTTCTGTTAGCAACAAGTCTAGAGAGCAGTTCAGCTTATGATTGAATACAAATTAATTTATTATTAAATATTTTAGAAGAAATTAGTATACCTCACAATTTTTCTAGATGTATTGCCAACCTGCCGACAAATAGAGAAATACACTGGTGTGCAAAACCTAAGGACGAAAGTAATCTTCGCATGCTGTGACATGGCCAAGTAACATAGCTCGGTGAAACTTGAATCATACATATAGGGAACTGCTGCGAAATGCTACAGTAGGCAACTAAAGGAAATATGCAATGAGACGAACAGAAATGCCACTTTTATTCACAGAACATAAGCTACACTAAAGTCAATACGACATATGATGGCATTCTAGATTTACAGATACATGGTGCTTAAAAGAGTGTATGATCACCACGGACAGCAATGCAATCTCTGCATCGTGCTCCCATGCTGGCCACAAGGTTAGTAAGTAGTTCTTGTGGTAGGGCGTTCCATTCCTCCACCAGCGCTGTTGGCAACTGTTGGATGGTCGTTGGTGCATGTGGATGTGCTGCAGTGCGTCTCCCCAAAGCATCCCACACGTGTTCGATGGGATTTAAATCGGGTGAACGGGCAGGCCAGTCCACTCGCCGAATATCCTCTCGTTCCAAGAGATCTTCCACCTGCGCTTTTCGATGCGGTCATTCATAAAATGAAATCAGGGCCGACTGCACCCCAGAAAAGACGCACATGGGAAAGGAGTACAGTATCACAATAGCGTTGACCAGTGAGCGTACCGTGTTCAAAGATTTGGAGGTCGGTGCGCCCATGCAACATTATGCCTCCCCGAACCATAATAACCGGACCGCCAAAATGATCATGTTCAAGGATGTTTTTGGGTTCATTACGTGTTCCCACCTTTCGCCAGATGAGGGTACTTCGAGAATCACTATTTAGCCTGAATCTGCTCTCATCCGAGAAGAGCACGCGACCCCATTCCTCGTTGGTCCAATTTTGATTGCTCTTGGGACCATCGCAAACGGTGCCACCGATGTGCGGATGTCAATGGAACCCAACGTACTGGCCGTCGGGCAAACAGACGTGTAGTCGTTCCACTGTGTATCGTGAGATTGCGTGCCTAGCTGTCCTGTTAAATTTGGTTGTAATTGCACCAGCTGATTGGCGTGGATCCCTTCTTGCCTGTTGCACAATGTAGTGGTCATCTGCTGCTGTAGTTGAGCGTGGTCGACCATCACCTCTCCTTGGGACAGCAGTGCCTGTGGTTTGGAAGGTACCCCATGCACGTGAAACAATGCTGTGAGCAATTCCAAAGTCCTGAGCAACACTCGTCACACTTCGCCGTTCTTCCAGTTTCCCGATGATTCTTCCCCATGTGAAGTCATCCAAATGGTGTCGACGGACCATGTTGCAATGAAAAACACCACTAAGGTGCACCGTAACAACCGCTAATTGCCACACACCGTCTTGTCCTGTTTCGTCGACTGTCCCGTGTTGCGAGACCAGACCCATTTGGCAATATAGGCTCACTACACTCACGCCATGTGAAGCCCAGCTTTCTGTGTACGTGTAAGAGACTTCTGGCAACATGCTCCTGTACCTTCATCTACCTCCACCAAGTAGTTCATTTGTTATGTTACTTTACCCATCTCGTCCTTAAATTTTGCACACCAGTGTATCATTGCATCCTAAGTACCATTCAGAAGATGTCCGACAAATTGACCTAGGATTAGCCCAAGGGTCGTCATTATGCCCTTTTTATGTCATATACACGTGGAAAATATCTAAAAATTTCAATCTAGACATGAAATGCCTAGCATTTGCAGATAATTTGTTACTATAGAAGAGATGTATCATAAATACTATGGACGAAGAAATCAGAACATTGGAAGGAGGAATTTAAAAACTTACTACTTATTTAGAAGATAGTGGTATTAAGGTTAATTCTTTAAAAAGCAATTGGATCAAATTTAAGAAAGAATGAAAGAAGCCTAAATAACAAAATTCTTAAAATTAGTGATCAAGAAGTTAAGTTAAAAAAATTAATTTGCTTTCTTCGGAATGCACTTCGACTACAACTTGGTATGGAAGTCTATATAAACTATATTATAAAAAATAATCAGTAATATGTCCTACCTCATTAAATATTTATCAGGCAAAATGGGGACCAAACTTATATAAATATTATTTAACAATTTAATAAGCTCAATTTGAGCTAATGGTCTGATTCTAATTGGCAAAATTCGAGTTAAGATAAGTTGAAGTTAGAATCTACAATTTATAGCACCATGAAGATGTGTCTGGTAATATCAGGAAATCCTTCTAAAGGAATTTAATGAAACACCACTAAAACTCAGACAGGTATTACTAATCTACTAAGAATTTAAAATACTATGAAACAAATTTAATTCCATTTTATTTATTGGAGAAATATAGGAGTATAATGATGACAAATGGATTCCCTAGACTACCAATTTGCTGTGTTAGTTGGGACACTGTTTAAAACTTGATATAAATTTACACATTTTCCAAAAAGAAAGAAATGGAAATCAGTCATCATTTTTATGAATACATGGAAGATTTCCCTGCATAAGACTGGAAACATATTTATACGGATGGTTCTAATGACACAAGAGGGAATAGGAGCAGCAGTATATATAATAACAATGAAGAAATGTCAAAAATTAAACTAAATGAAAACATTTTCCATTTATTCAGCTGAGCTTATTGCCATCAAAACAGCCATATCATATTATTATTGATAGCAGGATCCAAATATCTGTCATATTTTCGTATTTATACAGTGTTTTGAGTAAACGGAGCAAACCTGGAATGGGTGCAATTTTTAATATTATTGAAACAGAGATTAAGCACAAAATGTCTCCAGCATAAAAAAATGTATGCAAATTAAGTTAATTTGGATCTCTAAGAATTTAAACATAGAGGGAAACTGTAAAGTATATATTTTAGCAAAACAAGCAAGAAATGATGGCCGACTATCTGAAAATACAACTGCCTATCCAAGATACTATTGGTCATCTTAAGAAAGAAATTATTAAACAATGGAGCACTCAACATCCCCAAGATTCCTGGAGCTTGGAAGAAAACAACAAACCATGGTTAAAAAAGTGTATGGTGCTAAACAAGACTTAACAAACATCATAAAGATAACATTAGACACAGCCATGACTCCGCAACTTTTCTGCACTCCTAGGGTCCGTTTGAAAATACGATTAAAGCTTAAAGGACAGTGATCAAACTGCCTTATTGGTGTGTTTTGGAGTAGATATGGACTTTTGCGGTAATGGTTCCATAAATAATCGCCAAATCATCCGAATTTTAGACGCGCAGATCCTACGGCTATGCCATGTTGCTTTGCAGCTATTTCTAAAAACATCGGCTACACTTTGCGCCTTAGAGCCCTCAACATTTGGCTACGCCTTGCAGTTTAGGGCCCTTATTGGCGTCTCCGGCCTATCAAAAACTAAGTTTAGGAATGCCATCGCTTTGGCAGATCCTAGTAATGCAGGTTACTCCGTGCGTTAATTTGAAATCATCTTAATAAAATGGACAATGATGAATTAATAAATTCACTATACAGAGATGGTTACATGGGTCTTTAAGAATAGCTAATATTTTAAAGTACAATCCCAAACTAGTATTTTAAAAAAATTAGAAAACATTAAAAAATGTAAATTCAAAATATAAAATATTAGGATGATGCTACAAATAAAGGGTACTTAGTGAAATCAGTGGTTTCATTATAAACTAAACTTACAGGTAGCAGACGCCTAAAGGAAGTAAAATGGGATATTCTTTCCTTTAAGTCCAGAAAGTTTATTTTGTCCAAAACCGGACCGGCATGCACGAACGCTGACGGAACATACCGAAGTACACCAGCAATTATAGTGTAGGTCAGACTGATAATTGCATTGGCCATTTTCTGCCAATCCCTGCAACAACACCTCAGGCATGTGTCTTGCACATCATATTGAAACTCAACAAGTGTTAGAATCAAACTACATTTCCTATTTATTCTGAAAATGAACATCTTGTCGGATTCCTGCAGTTCAGTGAAGAATATTCATACGTGGAAGCTGTGTTTGATTGCAATGGCTGGGTTCATAAATTTAATTGATCTCTCAGCATTGTATAACAATGAGGAACAATGCATGCCGTTTCTTTACGACGAAAGCTTATTAAGAACGTGGACGTTATGCCGGAATGCGATGCTGCCCTTCACCCCATTACGAAACGACATCGGAGATACCAGTTGTTTTCTTGTAGGAGAGGGCATGAGAATTTTCAGAGTCACTTGCAAAGGGTACTTGGTTCGAGAGCGTAAGATAACCGCCTACCCAAGTGCTCCTAATTACCCACAGCTTAGCCCACAAATTTCTTACGAACAAACAGTTGTACAGAGTTCACTGGAGATATTACTCGCGCAAAACTTCTGGAATCGTGACCTTGATTGCTACCCCAGCTGCCGAGCCTAAGAATGGTTTATGTTTAGCTTTATCAACGAAAGCGATATAATACCTTTGCTTACTCACAGTGCGTAACACATACAGTCCGCATAGAAAGTGTCTGCATCTGGTCGTAATTTTAAAGAGAGCAGTATTTAAATAGTACTTACTTTATATTTGTTATATTTATAACCATGGCTCCTATGTTTTCAAAGTTAAGTGGTAAGGTGTTACGTAGTCAAAGTAGGGAAATAATTGCAAATGTCCTCGACTTCATGAAGCAAGAAGCAGAGATGAAGGAAGAAAATATATGTTCGTCCGAGTTCCAAAAAAGCATTAAGAGAGTGAAAGAAAGAGTAGTCAAGCAACTGGTGTTTCACCGAGTTCCGTTTCCAGAGTTCTCAAAGATAAGAAAAAAACATATGGATGAAAGAATGCCATTTGACACGCCTGGGCAGAAACATAAGGTCCCTAAACGTATTACAGAAATAGACGATTTCGAATGCGTCATTCGGCGCACGATTCACAATTCCTATGTGGAAGAAAAACTGTGCTAATAATAAGCAGATTGCTCATCCAGCTGAAACACAGCAGAAACTTTCAAGGTAGTGCTACAAATCTCAGGAAAATTATTAAAGATTTAGGGTTCAAGTGGAAGAAACCGAAATCAAATAGAAGAGTTCTAACAGAAAAGCAAAATAAATAAATAAATAAAATGAAATAATAATAATAAAATAAAAAAATAGAAATAAAAATAAAAAGTAAATGTTGCCATGATGGCTTAGTCGGTTAGATCAACGGCACGGAAAGCCTAAGATCTGTGGTTCAAATCCCGGCTATGGCATTTAATTTTTCATTCTGATTCTACCTTTCCAAATGACTAATTTTATATGTACTTATATCAATGTGTACTTATATCAGCATCAATTTTCAAGGTGGTGCTACAAATTTCAGAAAAAATACTATAATGTATGAAGATGAGTCATACATACACAGCAGTCATACAGCATCTAAAAGTTGGAGTGACGATAGCGAATTAGGTTTACAGGCACCTGTTGCCAAAGGGCAAATACTTATTATCGTTCATGCTGTTGGAAAGATCGGCTTCGTTCCAAATGACCTTCTTTTACAAGTCGCAACAAACAACAGGAGATTTTCATCAAGAAATGAATACAGAAAATTATATGAAGTGAATCAACGCCATGTTGATACCGAATATGCCTGCTGGGTCTGTTCTGGTCATCGACAATGCTTCACAATGCGTCAACACTCAAATTCACAAACCACCTACCTCAAATTCCTTGAAAGAAGAAATGAGAGCTTGGTTACTTAGACATAATAAAGCTTTAGATGAAAGCATGAGTAAAACAAAGCTATATAACTTAATTAAAGCCAACAAACAGTTTCAGAAGTCATACATACTTGACCAGATAGTAATACAACATCGCCATAATGTACTTAGACTGTCATCGTATCGCCCAGATCTAAACTCAATCGAATTAATCTGGGCTGATATCAAAAAATGGGTGGCATGCAGAAATATCACTTTTAAATTAAAATATGTGGAGCAGTTATAACGCCAGCAATTTGCTGAAATTGGAAGGCCAGAATGGGAAAATGTATGGCGACATGCTGAATAAATTAAGAATCATTATTCCGAAAAATACGGAATTGCAGAAAATCAAATAGAAATATCCCATGCAGGATAATGGTGCAGAAAGTAGTGACAGCAGTGATGACGGCAATAATGTGAGTGATTCCGCAGAAGAGGAAGGGTTGTTAGATGTGGAAGAATTGGAGGCAATGATTGACAGCGTTTTTTATATTAAGCACTTTTTACAGCGTGGATTTTAATATACTGTATATAACTAAGTTTATCAGCGCAACGCAGTGCATAACCGGTGTGGATATTTGACGATGACTGTCCCACGCACTCCTGAAGCATGCAGACCGGTCGCCACCTGATCTGGTAAGCAACTCGCATCATAGCTCTCATTAAGATTTTCACGTGTCTAGAACTGTTGCGCCGATTATACCTGCATAAGTCACAGAATAATAGCCGACTGGTTTAGCTATTGTCGCGAGGCGTGTATATTCTCAATGGACAGAAAGTACACTTAGGGGGAAAATGGACGGTGGCGGCTACGTCGTTCAGATGACGAATGCAAAATTGGACAAAGAAAATATCTTCGCGGCCGCATTGTGGAAGGAAACTGGATCCTGGGAATGATTGACGCTCTTACTACTGAGGTGAGGATGACAGTATGTCCCAATAATAGGGGAGATGGTGCCACACTCTTTGCCTTAATTGAGGAGTATGTGGAGTTCGCCAGCACAATTCACACCGATGGCCGGGGTGGTTACAATGGACTAACAGCTGGGGATTTTGCTGCCCACTTTTCGGTAAACCACAGCCAGCATTTCGTGGACCCAGTCACAAATGCCCGCACGAACATCGAGTCGCGCCGGCAAGATCTCTCCGACATCACCTATCCAGGGGTGGGATCAGGCATAATCAAATGGATGTGCATTTGGCAGAATACTTGTGGTCACAAGACTGTAAAATCCAATTAGCTGATCCCTTTCAGGAGCTAATCGACGACATTCATGGGATTTACCCTGTAGTGTAGTATAATTGTGCGTGAGTGTAGATGTGTACATAAAACGTTAGCTTAGTTTATACAATCGTTTTTCCCTTTTTAGTTTCGATAAGTGAAAACATAGTAGTAGTTACGGTTCATATCCATGAAAACCCAATTCATTATATTCAAGTTAGCAACAAAGACTAGGGTGATTGTACGAGGAATGTTGGCATCAAGGGCTACCGGCTACGGCGCATGCCCCTGTAAGTACTTTGGGACTTAGGTTTTATTCGTTTATTTCAACTCAATATGAATTTGACCTTTTAGGCAGTACTATAGTTTATTTTTAATCTCGATCATGTTTGTGACTTCCCATAATATCTAATGTTGCAAAATTTGGTTGGACATAAATAAAAGGAGAGCCGTAAAATACACTTCAAGGGCGTCTATATAGAAAGAGGAAGATGTTGTGAATTAAGTATTTCTTAAAAGCGAGTTTTCTCTAAAGTATTTTGGCTTTAAACAGGATACTGGTGATCTGCAGCTCATGTTCTATACTTCTGCTAGCGACAGAGCGCCCTCCCGTGGCCTCAGCGTGAACTATCCATTCCTCCCGGTACGGCAATTTTGCCAAGAGTACCGAGAACGTTTATTGCTTCACAGCTTTAGACATCTACTACCAATGTTCCCTACATTAACTTCCATTAGAACTACAAAATATTAATGTTCAAAATTATGCTGATGTATAGCTAAATAACAATCATGTAAATAAACATATAATTCCACCTGAGATTGCTGTTGAACTTATTGACAACCATCTCCCAAGCTATTATTTTCTCCTTGATTGTGATACTATGGATCCGTTTACTTTAATTATATTTTTTTCAGCAATCAATCCCACAACAACTGCTTTTTCTTCTGGTGTGAACTTTCTAGACACTATTCCGTATCTGGGAAGAAGCTATGAAATGTTACGAAACTTACGGAATCGCTGCTTTGTGATATGTAGTCCGGAGGGAGGAGTTGTTAATTTGTCTTGTCTTGTCGGGCGCTTATTTAAAGACGCGACTGTCAGCCATCACCCGGTAGCTACAGCGTCTAAGATGACGGTAACGTGTGAGAAACAAAACACGCTAGTAGGGCAACGTGAGTGTAATTAAAGCACGGTTTATAATTTCATTCGTGTACATGTTAGGAATATAAATAAAGCCTTACATATCGGAATGGAATAAAGGACGGAAATTGAAACGGACCGATGGGTAAATCTGGTATAATTGAACCAAGAAAATATCAGTCTCTGCACCAAGTAAAAGACAGGCAAAAAGTGGTTAATAGTCCCTACGTGACCATATATACACGCGGGAGAATCACCACGATGTATCTTATGTAAATATGCAGGGGTCAACGCCACATTCAATAAAGCGCGAAAATATTAGGAGTACGTGATTTTCGGTGTTGGGGTTTAGAATAAAGAAATTTCAACAGGTCATCACGAACAGCCGCCGTCTGTAAAATATGTCGAGGAGTAACACTAACCGTAACGTCCGTAACCATGTCACACGGAGATGTTAACAAGTCAGGTGTAACGAAAGGTGTCAAAGTCGCAGTCTTAGCGCCAGCGTCAAATATGTCATTTCCCAATATGCCGACGTGACTGGGCATGAAAATAAGGTGAAAGGAAATCATACCCGAAAGTTTCTGGAGTAAATTCAAGATAAGGATCTCGTATATTTGATGTTTGTCGTAGCGATAAGGCCGAAGAAGTGCCAATAAAATACTGACACAGTCGGAAAAAATATATAAACGCGGAATGAGTCGTCGTTACAGAAATTTCAAGGTCTTGTAAAGGGTAATAGCTTCCGCCGCGTAAATGGAGATCGCGTGGAATAAACGCCAGGCATACGTTTCCTTCGTAGACCAAGTATGGATACCCGAACTAACCCCGTGCTCGGTCTTGGAGCCGTCCGTGAAAATAATCTGGAATGAATCGGAGGGTAAGAATGAAATTAACGGGGAAACAGATTCCAGCCATGCACAGGAATAGTCTACCCGAGATTCTCGAAAACTGACATTATCAATCATCACTGTAGAAGGCACTGGGTAAACCGTCATGTCTAACATATACACCTATTTAGTCGGCGTCCGGTAGATAGGTTCGTGACGGAGGAAATAAGCGAGACATCCGACCAGAGGTAACAGAAGTCCGTTGATGTTCAGCATAGTCGTCCCGAAGGAGTTCGTATAAACCGGTAAGTATCGGTATAA
The DNA here is from genome assembly GCA_030765065.1 of Deroplatys truncata. Classification (NCBI taxonomy): domain Eukaryota; kingdom Metazoa; phylum Arthropoda; class Insecta; order Mantodea; family Mantidae; genus Deroplatys; species Deroplatys truncata. The sequence goes on from CM060990.1 coordinate 378,119,048, forward strand.
GAGGGTTCCGGGAATGTGTCATCAACTCAGCGAGCTGTCGGCAGCCCAGCATCTGTTGACGATCCTCCTTATCGTAGGAAGGAAAATAAGGACAATGGAGATGGAGAACAGGACATCCGGGAATATGAAAAATAATATTATAAACTAATAAAAGAAGACTCGAGACGTTTCCGAATACTTTTAATCGGCGTCGGCGCCAACAAAAGACCGTATTCCAACCGAGAAAATACCAGCGGAGGAATCAAACGGAGTAGAAACCGAGGGTTTGTACCCCAGTGCCGCTGTGTATAACACGGAATAGAGATTTAATGGAATTAAGAGAGAGAAAAGATGATGAAAATGAGCAGTGAAACTAAGGTTTTGTTGGAGACAAATCTCCAAGAATTTCACGCTAGTAGAGGCACGTAACGCAATACCTTTAAGATGAAGGAAAGATGCGGCACTCGGATAGTTTTCTGAAATCGAACGAAAAGCGTCTTATTGAGATTCACGGCAGGCTGAGGTTCTCTAGGGAATCCACGACGCGTTGACAGTCAATTTTAAAATTATGGAAATCAACAAGAGAACAGGGTAAGGCAGAGGTATAAGGGACAATATCGTCCGCATATTGCAAAATACCTAAATTCACCGTCACGTCCGTAGTGACGTTACCAACATACAAGGCGAATAATAAGAATCTGAGTGCCGAACCTTGTATGAGGCCTGGAGAGATCAAGCGGTATCAAACCTGAAAGCAAACAGCGTCGGTCAGTATGTAAAGCCAAAATGACACGCTGTAGGGCAGCGGAATCCCGAAAGCTTGTAGACGGTGAAGTAGGATACGAAGAGACACGTAGTCATATGGTGAAGAAATATCTAAACAAAAGTGTGAAAACGTGGCGTCTCGTATTAAAGACGATGTGAATATCGGTCAAGAGAGTATATAACGGAAAATTAGTGTCATAGCCCCTCCAGAAACCATATTGAGTGCCGGGCCAAAGATGGTTACCCTCTAAATAAAAACTTAAGATGTCTTGGAGAATCTTTTCAATTTTTTTTTAACGTGAGAACTAAGCAGATGAGGCGATAGTCCGACGGGGAATGTCCAGTGCAGTCAGGTTTCAGTATATGGCGAATCTGAATAGCCCGCCAGGACAGTGGAATCGACCCGGAATAAAGAATCTTAGTAAACGCCGTGGCAAGCAAGGGGAACCAATTCTGCGTGAGTAATTTCAAAAAGCAATAGCTAATACCGTCAGCACCAGGTGTAGACCTACGTGTCTTGTCCAGAATTGTCTGTCGAATTTCAGTCGGAGTGAAAGGGGTTAATAAAGGATCCTGAGAATCAACCTCTGACACAAGAACGGGTAAATGTTCCGGCACCGAGTACGGCGCGACTCGGCATACAAATTGACGTTGTAAATCGTCGCAACCGACCAAAGGCAATAAGAGAAGAGGACTACGCGAAGTTTCAAACCAAGATAATTTCCTCCATAACTGGGCGATCGGCGTTTGGGACGTAATGGAATTGCAATACGTACGACAAGACGTCCGTTTAATATGATATAAACGACGGCGGACCCGCTCCTCCGTTAGTTTCGCAGCAAAGTAAGCATCCGCGGTCCGAAGATGGTTATAACTTGAGTGAGCCAACGGTTCCAGCGCAATAATTTTAGTACATTCGGTGTCCCACCACGGAGGTTTAGATAGCCGCAGAGTTTTCACGTCCATGAGAGGGTGAAACGCATTAAGATACTGATTCAAAATGTCCCCCAAATTACTGTATGTATTACTCGCGCAAAACTTCTGGAATCGTGACCTTGATGGCCAACCCAGCTGCCGAGTCTAGGAATGGTTTATGTTTAGCTTAATCAACGAAAGCGATATGATACCTTTGCTTACTCACAGTGCGTAACACATACAGTCTGCATAGAAAGCGTCCGCACCTTGTAATTTCAAAGAGAGCAGTACGTAAATAGTGCTTATTTTATATTTGTGATATTTATAACCATGGCTCCTACGTTTTCAAAGTTAAATGGTAAGGTATTACGTATTCAAAGCAGGGGAATAATTGCAAATGTCCTCGACTTCATGAAGCAAGAAGCAGAGTTGAAGGAAGAAAATATATGTTTACCCGAGTTCCACAAAAGGCTTAAGAGAGTGAAAGAAAGAGTAGCCAAAGCAACTGTTGTTTCACTGAGTTCCGTTTCCAGATTTCTCAAAGACAAGAAAAGCCATATGGATGAAAGAGTACCATTTGACACACCTGTGAAGAAACATAAGGTCCCTAAACGTATTACAGAAATAGACGATTTGGACAAATGCGTCATTCGGTGCACGATTCACAATTTCTATGTGGAAGAAAAAACTGTGCCAACAATAAGCAGATAGCTCATCAATCTGAAAGATGTCATAAATGTTCAAGGTGGTGCTACAAGTCTCAAATCCCGACTTTGGTGAATTTTGCAGTCTGATACTAACTTTCCAAATGACTATACTTTTATATGCACTTATATCAGCATAACTTTTCAAGATGCTGCTACAAATCTCAGAAAAATTATAAAAGATTTAGGGTTTAAGTGGAAGAAAACGAAACCAAATAGGAGAGCTCTAATAGAAAAGCACGACATACGATCTCAGCTGGAAGAGTACCTTACTCAGAGGTACAAATTAGAGGGTCAAACTATAGTGTATGAAGATGAGTCGTACATACACAGCAGTCATACATCTAAACGTTGAAGTGACGATAGCGAATTAGGTTTTCAGGCACCTGTTGCCAAAGGGCAAATACTTATTATCGTTCATGCTGTTCGTTCCAAATGCCCTTCTTTTACAAGTCGCAACAAAAAACAGGAGATTTTCATCAAGAAATGAATACAGAAAATTACATGAAGTGGATCAACACCATGTTGATACCTAATATGCCTGCTGGGTCTATTCTGGTTATCGACAATGCTTCACAATGTGGGAACACTCAAATTGAAAAACAACCTACCTCAAACTCCTTGAAAGAAGAAATAAAAATCTGGTTGCTTAGGCATAATATAACTTTTGATGAAAGCATGAGTAAAACAAATATAACTTAGTTAAAGCCAAGAAATCCCTTCAGAAGTCATAACTCACAATACTTAGCCAGATATTAATACAACATCGTCATAATGTACTTAGACCCCACTGTATCACCCAGATCTAAACCCAATCGAATTAATCTGGGCTGATGTCAAAAACTGGGTGGCCTGCAGAAATATCACTTTTAAACTAAAAGATGTGGGGCAGTTATGTCGCCAGCGATTTGCAGAAATTGGAAGGGCAGAACGGGAAAATGTATATCGACATGTTGAATAAATTGAGAATCATTATTTCAAAAAATACGGAATTGCAGAAAATCAATTAGAAAAAATTCTCATCCAAGATAATGGTGCAGAAAGTAGCGACAGCGGCAATGACGTGAGTGATTCCGCAGAAGAGAAAGGGCTGTCAGGTGTGGAAGAACTGGAGGCCAGGTGTGGAAGAACTGGAGGCAGATGGTTGACAGTGTTTTTATATTAAGGGCATTTTACAGCGGTGGATTTAAATATACTGTATATAACTATAAGTTTATCGTGTAGTGCAGTGCATAAGCGGTGTGCGAATATTTGACAATGACTGTCCCACGCACTCCTGCACTTGCAGACGACCGGTCACCTCTTGATCTGGTATGTAACTCGCTTCATAGCTGCCATTAAGATTTTCACGTGTCTAGAACTGTTGCGCCAGTTATAACAGTGTCCGCATGGAAGGCGTAAGCAGCAGCTTGGAGAGACACGTGCAAATGGATTGGATTCACTTCCCGCCGTTGACAGCGACGATAAATATTGGGTTCTCGGCGAGTCCAGTGGGAACAGTCAATCAGAAAGGTAAATGGCCACTACCCAGAGGATTGGAATTATTCGTTAAAGTCGTGTAACCAGCAGTGTCAGCCGTGACGAAAATCAGGTCGGGTGCGGAATAAGTTGTCCCGGTGGATCCAAGCGTGTCGTAAAGGAATCCGATAATAAGGTCATGAGTAGCGATGAGCCACTTGAAATAAAGGATGTCGAGAGCGTTGACGTCGCGAAAGATCCCGAAAATCGGAAAATTAAAATCACAAATAATTTGCCGAGTCGATTGGGCGTCAAACGTGTCTCCCAGTCTGGCGACGTAAAAGTCCCTCCCGTTACGTAAAGTTCAATAATAGTGAGGTTCCTTAGGACCTTCCTTACATCCTTCAGATGAGGCGATAGCGAATATGCTGGTTCTAGCTGTGAACGTAAATATTGGTGGCAACGCCGATGACGAAGCCACCAGCAAGGTGTCGTGCGGTCATTAAGGAAAAGCTGGAACCCAGGAAGACGAAAAGGTTAATGGAGGCGGAGCCAAGATTGAACAATAACAACATGAGGGCGGACCCTGGCCCTGTAAGATTGAAAGTCGGCTAACTTAATAGGAATGCTACGGCATTCCAATAAACCAAACGACGGTCACGCAGGGAAGTTAACCAACATCAATGAAAGATGCAATTGAGTCCTCAAGTAACATAAAGTTTGTAAAAGATACTCTGGTGCTTCCTCACAAAGCTTATCGAGGGTTATTTGTATACCCCGGAACTCCCTATCGCGAGACTTCATTGACCACATGTGGTGCCTCTCATTAGGAGGTGCCTCTCGAAGAATCGGACGTTCAGCCGAAACGGCCGTCGCCGCGATGTGCGTCCTGGTGCCGAAGAGTCCGTCATCGACGTGCCGCGATCCGGAGGCAGGGCTCTGCGTGGTCCACCATCTACAAATTGTGACCCATAAGCAGGGGTAGGACCCGAGAGTCACCAGCTATGTTGGGGCCAACGGCCCTGTAACCATTCTGGTGACATAGAAGCTACGGAAGCGGTACATTTTCGCTTTGTAGACATATAGGGGGTCTCTTCCCGCATCCAAGTTGATGGTAATGATGCTACTGGGCATCCTACTCTCCCGGGTAAAGGGGGATACTCCTCTTCTCCCGGTGGGGATTCGTTCCCGGAGTCCTGCGGTTTCACAATCGCAGTGTATGACGTATTGCCCGTAACTAACATACCGCGAAATGGATAACTCTGCTATCTTATCTGCGATCTGGGTCTCTAGCTTAAAGGCCGGATCTTTGTCCGTATCGGCCGCCGAATGTGGCTGTTTACAATTCACGCATCTTAATTAGTCCGATAAGCAACTAGCTGAGCGTCCAGGTGATCTTGTCCGCACTTCAGACAACGTTTAGTATTACGACCATATTTGGCTCGGTGAAATTTTCCACAATTGGACATACTAGGACCCTCGTCTTATAAGTCGCCACAGAGCACCGTTGAAAATAAATATATAAATGCGAGGGCAATTTTTGTACCCGAAAGGTACCTACGCGTAGCTATATACGTAGTGACCCCATTCTGCTGTTGCCGACGGTTGAAGCGATAAGCGTTATGCACTGGCAAATTTCCTGTAATTTCTATGTGGGTACTCAATTTCTCCATAGTAACCTCGAGGTCCACTCCCCGAACCACGCCAGTCACAAAGATATAAAAACGAATATAGGAACGGGTCTCGTGGATCTTGTTAAAATTCGATTCTAAGAGTTTTTGGTATACTGAGCCATAGAAAAATGAATCTCTAACTGATTGTAGTCATATTTGTGGCTATGGGTGACACCCGCTGTGGAAATCACAAATATTGCGACTGTTACTGAGAACAATAACAACAAATTGGCCTAAATCCGTCGATATATAACGGAGAGGTGGCTGCGGTGTTACTTTGCCAGTCGCGGCTACAATATCAGCTGTAGCCCTATTCGACGGTACATCAAATTTCCCGTTTGTGGAATAGATGTGACGCCGGTAGCTAACGAAGACATAAAATCGTTATTTTTGTAACTTAAGTTTCCATACTCATAAAAGAAGGGTTAGAATAAGCCTCCACAAAGGAGACTTGCATCGTGGCGTTGGACACGCCTGAGAGAAATTTCCAGTGGGGAACTGAACCAAAGAAAAGTAAAAACACTAGCTTACCTGCAAGCACTTCGATCGAGAAAACGAGAAGACACGCCCAGAAAATCCCAAATAAGAAAATAAAGCCCCCCAAAATGAAACGAATGCCCCGTGCGCTAAAAGTCACACAAAGGCAAACCACACAATTACCCCGCAACACCCTCCCACTACACGCTACTAAGGCTAGCAGTACACGAGCTTTCACTAGTAGGTCCGTCCGACACCGCAGCACAGACGTAACTCGTTAATTTGTCTTGTCTGGCACTTATTTAGAGACGCTACCGCCAGTCCGAAAAAGTGGCTTCCGCGTCGGACAAATACGGTGGTGAGAAGATAAACTAAGATCATAGGTGCGATGGGAGAAAAAAAAACGTTACATTTTCATCCTAGTACATGTTATACAATGGAAAAGTGCTTTACAGATAGAAATGGAAAAATCAACGAAGGATGTGAAACGGGCCAACGGTATAATGTAGCCAGAAATACGGAAATGCGGTTAAACATAAAGGACAAGCAAACAGATGTGATATAGGGCGCCATACTGACCACTGTCACACCTCGGGAAAGCTTGCAGATTAATCCGGCAAAGATAGGCTGGTGTGAAAGCCGCATTGAAAACGGTGAGAAAATATTGAGAGTAGGTAATCTTAGGTACACGCGGTAAATAGGAAAGAAAGTGGAATAACTGCTCCCGAGTGACCACATGCGGTATATTCCGTGGGCGGTCGCGTCTTAATATGTCCAGGATGATGTTGTCAGGAGGAGTCAAAAGCTCAGATGTGATCGTGTCAGATGCCGTCGCGTTTCTCGCGGCGTGATCCACTATCTCATTTCCGGGTTTTCCAACATGGCTCGGTATCCAAATAAAATGAAGAGAAAGTGAACTAGGCAGGAGGTATTACAAATTTGGAATAAGAATTTCACAAAGCTGATGCTGAATATGGCGATATGGGCGATCAAGGGCCGACAAAGGGCTAAGGCCGTCTATAAAAAATAAAATTCCGTACCGGAGATAGTCGTTGTACAATCTTCAAAGCCTTATAAATGGAAATCGGTACTCCGCCGTATATATATATACGTAGAACTTTATAGGAGCCATGTATAGATCTCTCGGGTGGTCCAAAGATAGACACCCGTGCTGATGCCATGAGAAGTTTTAGAACCACCCGTAAATAAAACCTGTAAGGAACCCCTGTCAAAGGCAATAAACCGAGAAGACATAAATTCCAACCATGACCGATAAAAATCTATGTGAGGTTCCCGAAATGAGTCACTATTAATTTTTACCGTAGACGAGAGCAAATAAACAGTCATGTCAAGGAGATAAATTGGTGGGTTGGCGTATAGTTTATATTGTCATAGGAAAGAAAAAGTGTTGAGCATCGGATCAGAGAAACAGAAGTGTGGTTCAAGTCCGGTGAAGGATTCCAAAGAAGTTCGTACAAGCAAGTGAATTTTGGCAATAATATGTTACGTGAATTCGTCATCAATTTCGCATTCTGTCTGCAGCCCAGACTCAGCTGACGGCACTCTGCATCACGTGACGGAAAATACCGTTGTGTGAGCAATTTAGCCGGTCGTCCAAGGACATGAAAAGTTATTTATAGACCTGATAGAAGAATGACTCAAGTTTACCGCGAATGCTTCTTGTAGGTCTAGGCGCCAACAAAATGCCATATTCCAAACGCGAGGATAACAATGGTGCAAAAATACGGAGCAGTATCTAGGGATCGATGCCCCAGTGCCGCATCGCCATAGCTTTATAAAGATATTTAAGCGACTGAAAGGCAGTAAGGCTATGAGTGTAATGGGCGGTAAGGACAAGATTTTGCTGCATATGTATTCCCAGGAATTTTACAGAGGTGGATGGGAGGAGAGCCGTACCCTTCAGGTGAAGGGGACGGTTAGGCCTACGCATCGATTTTTGAAAAATAAAGCGAGCCTTATTCCAATTAATAGTTATGTCAAGGGTGTCCAAATACTCGATAACCGAGTTCAAACGTGTGAAAATCAATCCGGGATCTAGGTGCAACCGAGTAATAAAATATAATATCGTCCGCGAATTGTAAGATGCGTAAGGAAACCATCCATGCCGAGGTGATATTCACAACGCATATGGTATACCAAAGGGTTGAGTGCCGACCCTTGAATAAGCCCATGAGAAGTATTCCGAGCTGTTAACTTATCCATAATATTGGACCTTTTTGACCACCACTTAGCAATTGCGGACATCTTGTAAGGAGTCAGTGCCAACGCGATAAAACAAATTGTGGCTAACGGAACGTCGCGAGGCAATGAAAAAGGTAGTTTTTTTTAACATTCGCACACACTCACACACTGTCTGTCAACTAATTTTGCAGATTCCTTGATGTTTTGCAAAATAGCTGCTAAAACATGAACGAAATTAAAAATCAGCTACTTTTGACTTATTTACAGTTTTTAAACTTTGTTTTCCCTTAAGATCGTATAATTCGCTCTTCTGAACGCTTTTTTCACGCAAGACATTTCTACTCGTGTATAAAAACTTATCCATGCAGACAGACGCCGCCCTGAGTCTTCAGTCACCGAACGTGAAAGGAGATCCCGAAGCCTGGAGTTAACGCTGGCACTGATTTTCACAAAATTCATAACTGTTGCTCTGCTTCCTCATGCAACAATAACGCGGAAAGGTAAACAATCGCACGCCTACCAGTCTATTCAGTTAAACAGTCACTTTTAGGTACTATCTTTGCAATTGTTCGCTTAAATTAAACTATTTACAAAATTAAAGTTTGCTCTATCACTTCTTGCCGCTTCTCCGCTCAATGTTGTACAAATCCTATTTGGTTAGCAGATGTACCCTCTCTAAATTACAAGCAGATATTGAGTCTAGTATTTTATGAAGTAGAGCTTGAAAAGTCTTGAAGCCCGAGAACGTCTAGAGTACCATCACAACGATATATCATTATAATGATATTGTTACATGCTGGGTAGAGGCTTAAAGATTCACATGAAAGTTAAATTAATTTTTAGTACCCAGCACGTACATTGAGGGGACGTAAACTCACTTGGCTGCGGAGTTTAAGAGGAAAACGTGGATTTTTCACTGTACAAAATCCATACCACAAATCTACTTACACATTCCTAGATTCATTTCTCAACCGTTTGGGATTCCTACACTATTAAATATGAAAGGTGAGAGGAGATGTCCACCGATCCAAAGGCTGGCTTGCACGCGCTATCCGCTTCTCTCGGAATACTCAGCAGGAGAGACGCTATATACCCACCATTCGTGGCTAGCAAAAACTACCAGCCAGGAGTGACGTCATCCCAGGCGAAAACAATATATCTGGTAATGACAATGGAAAACGACAGTATGTCTGGTAATGACAATGAATACCCAAATTATTAATACGCCACATCTCCCCCACTTACAAAAATGAGGTGTCTCCCCGAAAGAAAAAAAAGAATATATAAAAATACAAATGAAATTGACATATGAATCCTGGTTAATTCCCCGATTAACAACATTTATACATTAAAAGAATTGAAACTGTAAACTGAATTATTTGTACAGTACCAGAGACCACCCGGCGCACAAAATCTCTTCTAAACACTGGAAGTCCGGTGCACAAAGAATGTAATATATATATATATAAAAATAGCGAAGAGGATTTCTCATTGTTTGTAGCGGATCGAAGTATGTATATCACACCCGCCGAAGAAGTGATGCAGGTCCATGCAGAACTGAATAAGTAATGTGACATACCACTGTTTGTAGCATTGAGATTAATAAGACACCGACACGGCGAAGCACAGAGAAACCTGCTGCGCAGTCCCATGGTACCTGTTCTGTGTAGATGGGCCCTGTCGACACAGACGAAAAAGAAGTATCTGCTGGTGTCGCTGGGGTGCCAAACAACTATCAGGCACTGATGGTGTGCTACGAACTGCTATGCGGGATGGTTCATCTGCTACTTCCATTCTTATGAACTGTAGGTCTCCTCTTCTGTGGAGGGGTACACTGGTTGCTCACAGGATTATGTCTGGAACAATATTCAGGGAAGTATCAGGACGTACAAAATATATAGAGAAAGATAAATACATAAATAACAGAAAAAGGCAGGGGACACATTAAAACAAATTAAACTTAAACCTCGAGCAAGTCCTTACAAAAAGGCACATTGAGCGCGTTGTTATTTGATACATTTAAGTAAATACTGATTTGTATATTTTAAAAAAACTGGAGCTAACCGAAACAGGATTAAAGGCTAAGAATTTTTAACATTTTTGTTTTAAAGAATTAAATTAAGCTTCTTGAAACTTTGCAATTGAAGCTGTACATAAAGAAAGAGGTAGTAATTGTATTATCGTGTAACGATCAACACAAGTAAGAACCAAAGCATATTTATAAATTTGTATCAGAAATGTCACCATAAAACAACTGTCAGGTCAATCTACCAGGAAACTACAACATAGCTACAGGAATACAAAATAACTACAGAGCCTACTATAGGCAGAGGAACCATCACCAAACAACTATACTAAGGACCTACTCCCAAACAACGTCCTATGCGCAGTTAGCAGGCGTCTAACTCGAACTCCTTTATACCCTTTTTCTTTTGTGGCGGAAATGTGGACCAAATCCCAGTCAAAATGAATGTGTAAAATATATTCATGGAAACAAAAATATAATGAAAACATTTGGAACTGCCCAAAAGAAAGAAGTTATAAGAAATAAACACTGTGACACACAACAAATTGAAAGATTATCTTAAAATTTCGAGAGACACGTACCCACCTGAGTGATAAACTGTAGAATTTTAATATCCCTGCCGCTGCCGGACAGAAGGATGACACTTAAATCATTTCCATCATTCCGGAAGCTAGCAAACTTGGTGTGAAAAGAGGGTAAAATACAGCCAGTACAGTGGACACGAACCGCGTCGTCACTGTAACCAATCTCATATATTCTATAAACATCAGTCCTACATCACTGTGGACATATAGCAAACACAGCGAGTACACCAAAGCTTCAAGAATTAACTTACTAATCACACTAAAGCAATTTAGGAAGTGGACAAAAAAGAGATACATATCTCTTTTTATCATAACAGTGAAATACCCTTACAAATTTGAAAAATCACATTAAAGCAACATGGTGAGTACATGTCACACCTATTACCCAAAACAAAATGTAGTCTGACCAGTTATTAGCAAAGGTTACCATTTTAAAATTATTCATAAAATCAGAAAGATTATCTACTGCAGCATTAAAAAAAAGAAAGTTCGATAGAAGGTCGAACAGTAGGTGGTTGCATAGTGGCCAGAGTGCTCTGAACAGCTGACTGCACAACTGTTACCAACTCAGTGTTGTTGACCAACGAGGTAGTTGACCCAACACTCGTAGAAGGAGAGGGGGAGCCTCGACGACAGGCATGTCTGAAGATTGTCTGGTACATTTTTGTCATAGTGAAGCTATATATATATCACAATACTAGCACAGAAATGCAAGCAGAAAAAATACAGATTGAGATGCTGAGAAATAATTCTCTACTGGTTAAGCTGAAGCCCAATCACAATGCTAATGCACATGAAATCTGTAATACAAGGTAATTGATAGTGCAAGCGAGAGCCTAACAATCCTGCAATAAGATCAGTTAATAGACATAGACAATGTAAAAGTATTATCACATCAGAGACAAAGATGAGCCTGAATATTATATGATATTAAGCAAAATATATAAGCATCAATGCTATAAAAGAAGCACAGTTTACATTCATAAGAATAGTGCAGTTCAAAAATGAATATCCATAAGCAATGCAAAAATCAACAATAAAGCATGTATATAATTCAACAGTTCACACAGGTAATAATTAATCACCAAAAATGAAGCAGTATAGGCAAAAATGTGTGTCAGTGTTATTGACAGAAACAATGGCAGTGACAAACAATTATAATATCATATATGAATGGAATAAGAGCAGAATAATTATATCATCAAACTGAATTACATATAATGCATAATATCGTTATTATGAGGCAGAGAACAAATTTGAAAGATTACTGTAGTCGTGTCAGGCATACAGAATCTAGAAACTTCAAAGAAAATAGGGGAATGATAGATGGAGAGAGACAGAGAGAGGAGAGGGGAAGGAAATAATGCAGAAATGCCAAAGGTTTACGTGGCTATCACATAAAAATGGGAAACCTACTAAAAAGGTTAAGAATTTCCAGGGCTGAAATGGTGAATATTTTTTTTGATAAGCCAAAGAAAGAAAACCAACAAGCCGACCTTTGGGAAACAATTTTGAATTTATGCGTAACGGTTACGTTACAAAGCCAAACACGCTGCAGAAGCTAGCATACAATCCCCCCAAATTTTGAATCCCTGAAATCTTAAAAACTCACAACACACCACTTTTATTCACATCTCACAAACGTACCCCAAAATGCAAAACTTTGTTTCACACGCCACGTGGACACATGATCAAAAAATATTACTTCACATACCATAAAACACGGCGACCTTCACCAAAAATGCTGGCGCCTCCACCAAAAATGTTATATACTGGGTAGATGCCTAAAAGTTCACATGAAAATTAAATTAATTTTTAGTACCCAGCACGTACATTGAGGGGACGTATACTCACTTGGCTGCAGAGGACCAAAACGTGGTGTGGAGGTTAAGAGTAAGGCGTGGGTTTTTCACTGTACAAAATCCATAACACAAATCTACTTACATATTCCTAGATTTATTTTCCAACAGTTTGGGGTTCCTACATTATTAAATATGAAAGGTGAGGGGAGATGTCCACCGATCCAAAGGCCGGCTTGCACGCGCGATCCGCTTTTCTCGGAATACTCAGCAAGACAGACGCTATATCCCCACCACTCGTGGTTAGCAAGAACTACCAGCCAGGAGTGACGTCATCCCAGACTAAAACAACGATATGTCTGGTAATGACAATGGAAATCGACAATATGTCTGGTAATGTCACTGAAACCCCCAATTATTAATACGCCACAATGTTCCTTTTAGCATGGGCCGGGTGTTTGTTTCCCTTAAAATGGGCAAAGAAAATGCCGTTCTTCTTTCCGGATTTGAAAGAGCACTTGCATAGGCATGCAAAACGGTCATTAACCTTTCCTCCATGTTATACTTGAATTTCCGCACGGTTTGGGTTTATGAGGATATATTAGCCTAAGGCAAAGCGAAGGTTATTGCATTTCGCTTTGTTTTATCTTGCTGTTGGACTTCTTAAAAGTTTTGGAGACGTTGTGTCCGAGTCCCTGTCCATTTAAAACAGCACGACAGGAGTAGTTAAGGCCCCAGATTAAGCAAGTGGATTAACGATAATCGTGCCGCTAGGTGGCGTTGGTGTCGCGTTATTCCGTCTTAATCCGGTGGATTAAGGTGGATTGGTGGGATTAGCGGGAAGCTCGAAATGTTGTCAGTAGCGGTGAGGATTGTCGTTAATTCACTTGCTTAATCTGGGGATATGAGATAAAGAAGTGAGGGTAAATGTATTGGCAGGTGACTGATAAGCGAATGGATAAAAGAGGGTGAGTGGAGAGGTGGAGGATATTGAAATGATTGTGTAAGGAGATATGAAAATGAACAGGAAATGAATGTGTCGGATTAAGAGGAACGGGGTTTAGGGAGGTGTTGTGCGTGCAGCGGACGGGATCTGAAAAAGCGAAAACATTGCGGATTAGGGATAAAAAATTAGTATAACAGGAAGTGACGTGGCGTGTAGTGATTGGTGAAAATAAGACGAGATTATTTTGGTGGATAGGAATGTAATGAATGGTGTGGATTGGTGGAAATAAGGCGCGTTGTGATTGGATGTTGGAATGGATTTAGGATGTGATAGAGGCTTAGGGAAGAGAAAAGAGTTAGCGGTGAATTTTTGAACTAAGATGGCGTTGGATTAAACGGGGGATGAATAAAATAAATATGGCAATGGTGACGGTTAAGGGCAAACGCTCACGCGCGCGCGGGCGGGTACGCGTACGTGCGCGCGTGGAACAAAAATTAGGATTTTAGAGGCGAAAGAGGTGTGGATAAGGAGAGGGTATACATATATATATATATATATATATATATATATATATATTGTGGGTTAGAGATGGGTATGTTGGTTTAGTTTGCCAAATGACGCAACGTTGTATAAGGGTTTGCTATAGGAAAATAAGCCTATAAGTGATTGTTAGAAATGTGAAGAGAAGGAGTTAAAAGCGATAAGTCATTCGAAGAAGTAAACAGGTGGCTGTGATGGTTGAATGTGTTAAAAATAATAGATAAGGAAGCCTGTGGATTTGCGTCACAACATGGCCGTATTTATTTTAATTCTTTATAACAGTAGTGAAAGTCATGTGAGTGTAACAAGATTTCTTCGTGGTTTTCCCAGGTCGGTAGGCGTTATAATTTTCTTAGACCTCATGTCCGTATGTTGTAACGTTTTGCAACGTTTCTGCTTCTTCTTCTACTCCTCTTATTTTTAACCCTTCCCCTATCCTTCCATACCCTCTTTCGGCCGTTCGCAATTTCAAATCATATTCTATCACTGCGTGCTTTCTTTCAATGGGTCTTTTCACCATTCTTGCTTTTGCTTTTAATTTTAATTCTACCTCTACTCGCTTTTTCAGGTGTAAAATGTTCATTGTTTTCGTGGCGTTCAACGTCTATAATCTGTATCATCTCAGCATAAGTCATCTAAATATCGCTGTTAGTTTTAATGTGTTTTAAAAATAAATGCCCGAGTACTGCGTATTTCAAATCTCCTGTCGTTACATTACTTGCTATACTTTCACTTGAAATAAACCTCTTGTGCGTAAAGTTAATATAAATTGTAATATACCTATAAAAGTATCTTCTCTCCACAATATATCCTTTTCACATCACCTTCTCTTAAGCAAACTCGTTATCGTCCCGTTCTGTTTTGAAGCTGCTTATCACTACCACAGCTTCTGACTGTGCCCGCAGCTAAATCACTAATTAAAACCTAACCCAGCGCTTTATCTCACTGCATCTTCCAAAGTTATTTTTCTTAAGAATTAAAATAAATGCGGCCATGTTATGACGCAAATCCTTATCTATTATTTTTAACACATTCAACCATCACAGCCACATGTTTACTTCTTCGAATGACTTACCGCTTTTAACTCCTTCTCTTCACATTTCTAACAATCACTTATAGGCTTATTTTCCTATAGCAAACCCTTATACAACGTTGCGTGATTTGCCAAACTAAACCAACATACCCATCCCTAACCCACAAATATATATATAACCTCTCCTTATCCACACCTCTTTCGCCTCTAAAATCCTAATTTTTGTTCCACGCGCGCACGTACGCGTGAGCGTTTGCCCTTAACCGTCACCATTGCCATATCTATTTTATCCATTCCCCCTTTAATCCAACGCCATCTTAGTTCAAAAATTCACCGCTAACTCTTTTCGCTTCCCTAAGCCTCTATCACATCCTAAATCCATTCCAACATCCAATCACAACGCGCCTTATTCCCACCAATCCACACCTTCATTATATTCCTATCCACCAAAATAATCTCATCTTATTTTCACCAATCACTACACGCCACGTCACTTCCTGTTACACTTACTTTTTATCCCTAATCCGCAATGTTTTCGCTTTTTCAGATCCCGTCCGCTGCACACACAACACCTCGCTAAACCCCGTTTCCTCTTAATCCGACACATTCATTTCCTGTTCATTTCCATATCTCCTTACACAATCATTTCAATATCCTCCACCTCTCCACTCATCCTCTTTTATCCATTCGCTTATCAGTCACCTGCCAATACATTCACCCTCACTTCTTTATCTCATATCCGCAGATTAAGCAAGTGAATTAACGATAATCGTCACCGCTAGTGGCAACTTTTCGAACTTACCGCTAATCCACCCTAATCCACCGGATTAAGACGGATTAACGCGACACCAACGCCACCTAGCGGCAGGATTATTGTTAATCCACTTGGTTAATCTGGGGTCTTAACTACTGACAGGTGTTATAAGGTGTATAAGTGTGTAAAGTTATAAATTGTCTTCTGAGGTGCATTTTGTTGCACGTGTTCATACACTAATTTCTAAAACAGCATATTCCCTATTTTCTGAAGAAAAAAATTAAGTCACGCCTATATAATTACTTCGACGAGTTACAGAACAATTTTTAAACAATACTTTTCTGTGATGCATTGTACTGAGCAATCATGAGCACCAATTTTTTGCCCCAGCACAGGTGCAAATGCATATGCTCAACAAACAACAATGCTTATTCCGATTACTTAGTAGTTGATCTAGTTGTGGATGAGATTTGGAAATACAAGTGTAGTGTGCATTCGTGTTCAAAAATAACGTTTCAAAAAATAAAGTTAACTGTGCTTAAACAAATAATTTGTTACTTTTTATTTTAGTAATAGTTTTGGTGGTGGTGATAAAATTGGTTTGTAATTAGTAGAACGTTTTGACGAAACCTTTCTATGATTTTCAGTTGAAGTATGTTTTATAATGTATATTATTTCATTATGTTACACGTCCTTAATTACTGCTTAACCGTTTACACAATGGATATACCAACCCGCGTCTGAAATTGTACATTTTAAAACGGGTTTAAAGCGTTCACTTTCAATTACTAAAAGAGCGCGCGTGCTTAACCTTCCACATGACGTCTCAGGTGCGCAGCCAATGATAGCGAAATGTTCGAAGTGGCCTACCTTCCCTATGCTCGAGTTACCTTGATGGACACAAAGTCTCGAGGAGACATCTCATCCTAAAACAACTCCTAAAGTATTTCTACTCCTTAAAAATTACATTTAAATACATTTTAAGTGCCGTGGCACATAAGAAATTTAAGCCCTGCCTATTTCCGATTACTTTTGACAAGGGAGTATCCTTATTTTGCAAGATATTTGAAGATTTAGGATTATTATTAGGAGGCGAAACAGCAGTTATTTCATAATTGACCACTTTCACCGTTTTATTCGAATTCAGTTTACTAACCTGCTTTTGTTGAAGAATTGATGTTTGGGTTTTTACCTTATTTACTTCATCCACAGAGCTGAAACTTGTGTTTTCTTTCTTGTTACCACTCTTGTTACTGGATCTTGTTACCACTCCGTTCCTTGCTGGTACTGAAGTTATCAGCGAGGCACATGATGACGTCACGCCAACTTGGGGAGGTTGATCAAGATTAAGACTGTTTTGCTTTAGAAGCTCGATATGTTGCAGTAAATTATTAATTCTGTCCCTCATTTCTTTTATACCATTATCCTTTTGTTTGACAATGTATTTGGAAATCCCAACGATTATTTTATTCTCTGATACAGCAGCTGCATCAAAGAAAGCATCGCTTTCATCACCTTCATTGACTTCACCATCGCCATCGTTGCCCTTGTCATTATTTTCGACACAACAGCACTGGATAAACTTAAATGTTTAACATTGTTTAAGCATTTTGCGTAGCTAATATGATCAGAGGTCTTGTAGACAATAAAACTAAACCAGTTATCACTTTGGCTTTGCACCTTTTACAGAGCGAGGTGGCTTCCAAAGCGGCACTTCTGACCATCTTGTCTGTAAGGTTTTGCATGGCAAAAAAGTCGACAGTCAAGTGTTTTTAGAAAGGGCGATGTGATGTGTTTAACTCCCACTTTTTCGCATGATCGCGAGAAGAAGGTCTGGTATGTTACATTCATATGATTTTTCTACCCTTTATTGTTTATTAGTGAGTGTACTAATGGTTTGGTTGTTCTTGTTGGGGGGGTTGTTTTATGACGCTGCATCCAGAACATGTCGGATATCCGCATCTGAGTCCAGTGATGTAGGCATTTAAACTGAAGATATTCTATGAGGGGTTGCTGAGTTAGCAACTGTAGAGGAAGGATGTGTCAGATGAGAGCTCATGATCTGTGGAGGAAAAAGGATTAAGGAACAGTGGAGGTGAATGTGGGAGTATACAGGCAAGAATTGGGCAGTTTGCAGCCGAGGATAGGAAACCAAAGGAGACTAGAAGAGGAGATGAAGGAATTAAGAGTATGTTAATTATCGGTTTGATGGTAGCAATTTTGTTAGTGATTGGTGGCATTGAGATGAATCCTGGCCCAACTGAGTCAGACGATGTGATGGAAAAACGTTTTAGCAGAATGGATGCATTAGAAGAACGCCTGGGTAATAAATTGAATGCACTGTCCCAGGAAATTAGGCAAGAGATTCGAGAAATTCTGGTACTCAAAAGTCGTGCGTAGGACCTTAAAGGGAGAATAGAAGGGCTGGAGGATAAGAATCGGCAGTTTAGATTGGCTTTGCTGGAGTGGAAGAAAGAAGAGAAGCTTGGACCCCATTTGGGGTGGTGGATATTCTGGAGCAAAATCTAGAGTTGAAACTGGAAGGATGGGAAATAGCGGATGCGTTTCGGATTAGAAGACAAATAGGCAAGAGAGTGATGATAGTGAAGTTAACAGCCATGAATATTGCAGTGAGATCTTACGGAGAGCAAAGAAGCTTAAAGGAACAAATATCTGTATTAATAACAACCTGTCAAGGAGTGAGAGGGTAATTAGGAGGAATCTTGTACGAGAAAAGAAGGAAGCAAGAGCAAATGGAAAGAACGCGTATATACGAAATATGCAGTTTGGATTGATGGTAAGACGGTTACTGTAGGCAAAAAGGAAACAAGTCGTCTCGTAATCTCGTGAGGAGGATATGAGTCAGCAAGCCGATGTAATGGAAGCTTGAAGTACAAGGGATATTTCGGTCACGCGCGAATGTTCCGATGCAACGAGAAGACAGGATACATTTTGCTGAGGCGTGTGGAAACTTCAAGGCCAAGTGGGAGAACAGCCGTGGACCTCACAGGGGAGAATGGGAGACACCAAGGCCAAACGAGTGGAGAGGCGATGACGTTGCAGCGAAACATGACGGAACATCAAGGTCAAACGAACAGAGAGGTGATGACGTCACAGCGAAGCTTGCGGGAACGCCAAGCTCAAATAACGGGGGAGGTGGTGACATCACCACGGAGGATAAGTTCCCCGGAAAGACATGGGACGCGAGAGATCCAACAGCTTGCAAGAAGGAGAAGGAACGCAGGAGAAGTGGAGAGGAAGGTATCACTACGGAATTAAGTATCGTATCAACACCACGTGGAAGCAGTTTGGAACTGAACAGTGCAGTGCAGCGGCAAGAGTTCATAAGGGGAGCAATTGAGTTCAGAAGAAGGAAGAAATTGCAGGAGTTCAGAGCAAGGGGATCCTTATTGGGTTCACAAATTGGGAAAGAGTTAACTAGCAATGGAATGGGTTATGTGTGGCTGAGAAAAGGGGAACAGGAGAGAGGTTTCTGGAAATCGGTCACAATTAGGTTTGAGGGTATAGACCGACAGTTATTGCATCTATAATAAGGGAAAAGAAGTCAGGAGATAAGAGATAAGAAAGTATTTTTGAAGAGAAATGTAGATTATTATGCAAGAGAGGGAGGGATTGGCATGGGTCAGATTGGGGATATAGAACTTGATTGGTTTAGGGGGAATTTGGAACATGGAATTTGTTCTATTTGTGCAAATGCATAAAATGCAGAGCACATTTTATTTGAATGTACAGGAACAAATGAATGGTGTTAATAGGCAATATGTGGTGAATGTTTAAAATTAAACAAACAAATACCAGTGAGAAAACATTTTAGTGACAAAATGCAAAATAGGAAGCTTGGGGAAGTTTTGTATAGGGTGAAGAAAAAATTATTATGGTCAGTAAGGAGAGGAGACAGGTGAGTTGGATCGAGTTCGCCTTATGAAAGTGGTTAGTGGTGTTGCTTTGGTTGAATGTGTAGTATATCGAAATGGAATGAAAATATGTAAACCTGAAGGGTATTGAGTTTTATGAATACCACAACATAAATTGTTTTCTTGTGCTTTTATTGTAATTCTGTGTGGTGGGATCCAGTAAAAGAGCTAGAACTATAACCGGGTCTCAACCGAATTTTTAAACTCAGTACAAATGAATAAATTAAATAATTAAATATTCTATAAGAGCAACAGGCTACCGGTGGGTTTCAAGGGGCTGAAGTTCCTTCTTACATTTTCGGAGAAAGCGAAGCAGGTGTAATGTTGTATGGAGAGTGTCAGTATGGATGGGGGTATATTCCAAGAGCCAATACCTAGTTGAGAGCTAATAGAAAAAATAGAGTGGAGGAATTGGGCAAGTTGCGGAAGCAGTGAAAGAACATATGATCCGAATCTCCCAACTGCCCACAATCACAGAGCGGTGTTCGCGTTTCCCAATTGTATGAAGATAGGTCAGGGTGGGTGCAACCCCTAAGAGAAGGTTATTGGCTACAGGGATAGCTACTGGATGTAACGAACCGGAAAAAGTCCACGGTTTGAGAGGCAATTGCCGCGAGTGTGCGAATGTAGTAGTAGATGGAAGGAGTTGGTGGCGAGTGGTGTCTGGGTGTCTGATACCGGTATACCCGGGGAAGGTGAAGAGGGGGCTTCATGAATGGCCGCTTTGGTAAGGCTGTCCGCGTTTTCACTTGTGGTGAATCGAAACAATTTGGAGATGAAATTCACAGCTAATGTTGAGTTACGTTGGCGTATGCCGTTACTACAAGTGCACCATAGTCCAGTCGCGACACATATGATGCTCGAAAGATTTGAAAACTGCAATGCAATGAAAAATGCTCCCCATCTCGTCCATATATGTAGTGGAATGTGGAGCTTTTCGCTCGCAAGAAGAGAATGGAGGTGGATATTGGGTTTTCCAACGGAGGTTGTGATCCAAGTAAATTCCGAGACATTTAACAGTACAGTGAAGACGTAAGGGGCGTCGTGTATTTGGAGAGCGGTGCGTAACAGAGGGGTATCCGTTTAAAAACGGTGGAATGACTTTTGGCAGTATTCAAACTAAGTCCAAATTGTGAAAGGGCCATAACTAGCAAGTTAAAGTAATGTTGGAGGGTACCTGTAGCAAACTGTATGTCGTGAGCAGTTGCTGGCGAGTACAACAGTATGTCGTCAGCATACTGGAGAAGGTGGTTGATAGAAAAGGAAGCGAGGTAAGTTCATGTATGTAAATAATGGACAGGAGAGAACTGGGGAAATTATCCCGAGGTAAACCGTGGTAGCTGTGTCTGATAATGGATTAAGAATAGCGAGGGTGTAATTGTATGTGACGGTCGCTAAAGAGTATGTAAAGAATGGGAACGGCAGGGAAAGTCGCTGTAAGAAAGGTACAAGGAGGTAAAAAATTTAATTGAGTATTATTTAGGCACACTCTGTAACTCCTGTAATCTTTAGCGTCCCGTTCTATATTGGTCGTGAAAGACGGGTAATTTTGCTCAGAGGCATTTTATCAGGCTTGATGCTCTTTTACATGCTGTAAATGTACGACACGGGGCCACCGGCTTTACTTCCCTTCCAAAGGAAGCCATGCCAAGAATTTTACGCCCTCTGCCGGGTTTGAACCCGCGACCTAGAGAACCAGAGGCTAGCATGGTAACCACTACACCACGGCGAACGACAAGGAGGTCAAGATGTACCGAGTCATAAGCCTGAGTAAATCCAAGCAATGCGCCAGCAGGCTACACCGGCGATTCCAATTAACCTGTATATCGTGGGTGAGGTGTAAAAGGTTCTAGGTCGTGGAGACGAGCCGCCGGAAAGCGTATTGTCCTTTAGGCTAGGAGCCATAGCGTTCCATATAGAAAGACATACGGGTTTTGAGTATTTGTTAAAAACGTTTACGTAAGGTGTTGGCAAGAAATGTGGGTTGGTAATGTGAGGCCGGTAATCCAGTTTCGCCGGGTTTCAGAATGGGAATAAGAAAGGAACGTCTCCAGGAGTCGGAAATAGTACCCATTTGTAAGATGTGGGAATAACCACTAACAAGTTTTAAAGATCAAGAGGAAAGTGAACGATCATGGGGTATATCAGGCGGTTCAGTCCAGGAGCAGTTGAGTGCGATGCGACTTTATGGGCGCACTGGAGTTCGGAGGGGTCAATGGGAGCCAATGTTACTGTGTACCCTCCAACCGAAACTCTTTCTGATTCTCCATCTCTCTAAAATGGAGGAAGACGGGTCACTGTGTCAGAGGTATGCTGCCCTAAAGGGTCCTGTTGCGTCAGTATATCAAAGTACATAGGGGGAGTCGATGTTCCAGATCGTCTCGTGAAGTAGCGCAACCGACTCCACATCTCGGAGACCGATATGTTTGGAATGAGCTGAGTACAAAAATGAGCCCACTGGTTGCGTTTGTGAGATTGAAGAAGTCTATGGGTCTTCACACATTGGGCTTTGAGCGCAAAATAAGGCGTGTAGGTGTATTTCAGTAGTGACGTAAAGGAAGTCTAGTTTGGCCACCGCGGCGGAACGTGCTGCCGTCCACCACTGGGGTTGATACGTTCGGTTACGGCTGTTGCGGGGTGGAAAGGAGAGAAACGGCTAAGGATCGTCTCCCCAATGGAATTTACCTGGTCCATGGGGTTGTAAATGGAAAGTGAGATTGTTGACGTCATAAGTTCTATGGCCAGTGCATGTCAAACTGTTGCCAATCAGGTATCCTAGATTGAGAAATAAAGACGTGGTATGCCAACGAAGGGGAAGAGGTACCCAGGGTAATGAAGATGGGAAAATCTACATTACCCAGAGTGCTGAATTTCACCTCCCAGGGACCTGAGGCCAAATGGAGGGAGACACAAAGGTTAAATCGGCTGAGGTGGACAGCTGCAACGGTAAATTGAGGCGTGTGGAGGTGTCATCATTTAGTAGTATGAAGTCACAATGAAGTAAATGGCGAAGGAAGGACAGGTGATGGTTGGAGGTGCGAATGTAATGGTATTAAAGTCGCCGCAAATAATAGCGTCCAATTCCGGTGTTAAAGTGATATGATTGTCCAGAAGGGTGCGAGAGATATAATGCTGTGGAGCATTGTAAATCGTTAGGAGCTGTAGCAAAGGAAATTGGAGGAGAAGAACTGAAATTGTTCGTCATAACTTGTGATGGATTGGAAAGAAAGAACCTTAAGGGAGGGGTGAACGAGAACCATGACTTCCCCACACTTTTTCGGTCGTTACGTAAAACCTGAAATGGTGCCCATTTCAATTTCTGCTGTGGAGTCAACAAAGTCTCTTTTAAGATAAGATAAGATAATTTATTTCACCATATCTATCAAAATACATATAAATAGCATAATTACATTCAGACAGCTCTACTACTAACCCTTAACCTACTTGTTAACACTACAGATTCTTTTATCCTGAATGCAATAACTCCCAACCTGTGAGTTGCTACCTAACTATCCTTGGTTCCAGCAAGCTTCAACATAGCGGTTATCTCGCTGCTGAAACCATTATATCTACAATTCTTTGGCTACTATCTACCTCTGTTGTGCTTATATCTCTTCCATATATAATTTTCTCAACCATTTTTTTACCCTACCTAAATAATTACCAATTTCCTTAACACTCTCCTCTGATTTTATTTTCAATATTTTTTTTCCTATTATTTCTATTGGTAAGTTAGCCCATTTCCTAGGTATTGATTTATCCCTCATTTCTTTAGTTTTTTCACATTCCAGAGTTGCATGCCAATAATTGTCCATCTTTCCACACATTGGACATTTGTCTACCTCCCTTCTCTGTCCTATACTTTTCAATTTTACTACCCCTGTTCTCGCCCATGCAATTCATTCCCTGGCGACTTTATCTCCTTTTTCCACATATGACTCCTTTCCCCATTCTAGCTTTACTTCCCTGTAAATATTCAATGATTTTTGTTATTAAAACTTCCAAAAAGTAAGTCTCTTGTATCACGATAATATTAATCCGGTGTCCTGTCAACATGTGTTTCAAATCCGGTAACTGTGCTTTAGTGACCGAGCATTCCACCGGGTTATTGTACACCGAGTCATAAAAGATATTATATGGAATTAATTAGCCTGAATTGATGAAATCAATTTACATAAAAAATTACTGAGTGTCACACTTGAAACTGGATTAGGTGGCGAGTAAGTCTGCTCATTTCCTTCAGGTAATAAAAGAATAGGGCACTATCCACCTTCTAAATGGCCGAGGGTCGTGGTCCACTGGGAAGAGAAGGGTGCTCCGGTGAAGACCGTTCCATACTTAGACTATAGGGGTGAAAAACTGGAACAGGGTACCCAATGGGCGGCTCACGCCTTTGAAAATAGAAGGGTTGAGTTGGGGGTATGTGGAACTGTGTTGTATGAGAGTGGTTTAAGTCTTTTACCACTACCGGAAAGAGTTGCGAGCTTCTCTTCGGCGGGTTTATCTTGGCAGTACGGGGACCACTGGGGGTGATACCCGGCCTTGGACGGTCCACTCTGTTTGCAATAGTAGGAGTCACCAATGTTTCTGGCGTTTTCCGGGCCTTATTCGCATAGGAGTGCCTAATCCGCAGTATTTTTAATGCCTCAAAACGTGTTAGCCGAAGAGTAACTATTTTGTTCATAATAGATTGTTCCCGAATAAGAACGAGACAATGGCGGTCGTTAGCGCGATGAGGAAGCGAGAAATTAGGGCATTTTAAGGAATTCTGAATACATCCCTTAGTCTCCTACATTTCACAGGTAAGGTCGTGTTACCACGACAGGATTTGGCCGTGTGTACAAATGTTGCTCAATTAAAACATTGTAATACCCTTTCCTGACATGGGCAGATTGGAAATTTGCTATAATAGAGTCGAAAAAATTTGTGAAGTTTTTGCGAGCGAAATGTAATCAAGCAGGTGTACATGGGGGCGTAAATCACAACGGCCTCCTCTGAAATCACCTGTTTCTTAAAGTGATATACATTGTGAAAGGGAAATCCTTCTTTGTTTGCCCATACTGTTTAATTTCCTCTTCGGTAATGTCGGAGTCTAGAATACGTATAATCCCCGTAGAAGGCGCATAAGAATGGGAGAGAAATACTCGCATCTTATTGGGTATATCGAAATCGATAACGACTGGCCACGGCCGCTGTTGGGATGGAAACCTCGAAGCGATTCCTTCCTATTTTAGTAATTTTGTCCACCCCAAAATTTGGATATTACTCGTACAAACGTTTTCCCAATTTAAGGGGATGAATATTGGTAAGCGATCCGGTGTGTCCACTTATTATGACAACATATGGTGCACCATCATGGACAGAATAACGTGGTAGAGGTTTCGTTGCTGACGATGGTGCTTCCACAGTTGGATTAGAGTCCATATCAAATGTTAAAGGGCATATCGGATGCTCCAAAGTATTTAAATGCGGGGGATCCGCTCCGCCAAGTTCGTAAAATGAACTATTTTCGCCTAAGCAAACGTTGGAATCACACAAAACACACAGTAAAGGGTCGGTAACCAAAATGTCACCGACACAAAAAATACTAACCACTGTACATTATACGCTGGGGTGAAAAATTTCCAGGCGCCAAAAAAAACTTTATGTATGGACGCTCTTTAACTGATGTGGTTTTTAGTTCCCATTCTATATCGGGTATGAAAGACGTAAAGTTTGCTCAGAGGCCTCTTTATCAGGCTTGAGGGTTTTTTACGTGCCATAAATCTACGATACGGGACTACCGGCTTTACTTACCTTCCGAAAGAGGCTACACTAGGGATTTTTACGCTGACACACTCACACACACTCATTCACTGTATGCCACACACACTATAACTCACACACTCGCACCCACATACTATAACTCACACGAAAACGCTCACTCACTCACTTATACTCACACACTATAGACACATTCACACACAACAACTCTCACACTATAACGCACACTCACTCATAGTCACTTACTATAACTCACACACACGCACAGTCACACACTACAAGTCTTTCACACGTTCACTCACAGTCACACACACACATACACACTACAAATCCCTCTCTCACACACAGACACACACGCCTACTGTCGTCCTCCGTGGTGTAGTGGTAACCATGCTAGCCTCTAGTTCCCGAGGTCGCGGGTTTAAACCCGGGGAAGGCGGTGAATCTTTTTGGGCGTAAAATCCTTAGCATGGCTTTCTTCAGAAGGGAAATAAAGCCGGTGGTCCCGTGTCGTAGGTTTACGGCACGTAAAAGAACCTCATGC
Source organism: Deroplatys truncata (assembly GCA_030765065.1). Taxonomy (NCBI): domain Eukaryota; kingdom Metazoa; phylum Arthropoda; class Insecta; order Mantodea; family Mantidae; genus Deroplatys; species Deroplatys truncata. The sequence continues at coordinate 378,145,145 of CM060990.1, forward strand.
CTGATAAAGAGGCCTCTGAGCAAAACTGCCGGTCTTTCACGCCCAATATAGAATGGGACGCTAAGGACCACAGCAGTTAAATATGTCCATAAATAAAACTAAAAATATCACACGCTCACTCATAGTCACACACTACAACTCATACACACACACTCAGTCACACATTACAACTCTCACGCACACCCTCATAGTCACACACTATAACTCAAACACACTCACACAGTCACACACTACAACTCTCCCTCTCTCACACTCATAGCAACACACCATAGCTCACGCAATATAACTCACACTTACACACTATAACTAACACACAATAATTCGCACACGTGGTTACCATGCTTGCTACTAGTTCCCGAGGTCGCGGGTCCAAACCCGGCGGAGGGCGATGAATTTTCTCGGGCGTGAAAGTCATTAGCATGGCTTCCTTCGGAAGGGAAGTAAAGCCGGTGGTCCCGTGTCGTAGATTTATGGTACGTAAAAGAACCTCAAGTCTGATAAAGAGCCCTCTGAGCAAAATTACCGGTCTTTCAAGCCCAATATAGAATGGGACGCTAAGGACCACAGCAGTTAAACAGTGTCCATAAACAAAACCCAATTAAAATGTTTATAATTCACACACTATATAACTCACATATACACTGTAACTCTCTCACACACACTTCACACACACTATACCTCACACTCACACTATAACCATCACACACCCGCGTACTCATCGTCACACACTACAACTCTCTCTCTCTCTCTCTCTCTCTCTCTCACACACACACACACGTCAGACACTATTACTCACATACATATACAGGCACATACACTCACTCATAGTCACGCACTACAACTCTCTCTCTCTCTCATTTACACACACACACTCACGCACAGTCACACAATATAACTCATGCCCACACGCTCGCTCACTCACACTCATACACTATAATCACACAGTCACTGACAGTCACATACTCAGTCACACACTGTAATCCACACACACTCACAGTTACACACTATAAGTCTCACACACATTCACTCACAATCACACACTACAACCCTCTCTCTCTCTCTCTCTCTCTCTCTCACACACACACACTCAGTCACGTCAGACATTATAACTCACACACACATACAGGCACATACACTCATTCACAGTTACGCACTACAACTCTCTCTCTCTCACACACACACACATACTCACGCACGTCGGAACTATAACTCACACACACACACTATAACTCACACACATTCACTCATAGTCACATACTACAACTGACCGCACCCATAGTCACACACTATATTACTCGCGCAAAACTTCTGGAATCGTGACCTTGATTGCCACCCCAGCTGCCCAGCCTAGGAATGGTTTATGTTTAGCTTAATCAACGAAAGGGATATAATACCTTTGCTTACTCACAGTGCGTAACACATACAGTCTGCATAGAAAGTGTCCGCATCTGGTTGTAGTTTCAGAGAGCAGTACCTTTCAAATTCCTTGAAAGAAGAAATGAGGGCTTGGTTACTTAGGCGTAATATAGCTTTAGATGAAAGCATGAGTAAACCAAATGAGTAAATTTAATTAAAGCCAACAAACCGCTTCAGAAGTCATACATACTTGACCAGATATGGCCATAATCTACTTAAGACTGCCATCGTATCACCCAGATCTAAACCCAATCGAATTAATCTGGGCTAATGTCAAAAAATAAGTGGCCTGCAGAAATATCACTTTTAAATTAAAAGATGTGGAGCAGTTATGTCGCCAGCGATTTACAGAAATTGGAAGGCCAGAATGGGGAAAATGTATGTCGACATGTTGAATAAATTGAGAATCATTATTTCGAAAAAGATTGAATTGGAGAAAATTAAATAGAAATAATTCTCATCCAGGATAATGGTGCAGAAAGAAGCAACAGCAGTGATGACGGCGATGATGTGAGATTCCGCCGAAGAGGAAGGGCTGTCAGGTGTGGAAGAATTGGAGGCAGATGATTGAAAGGTTTTTATATTAAGCGCTTTTTACAACCGTTGATTTAAATATACTGAATATAACTATAAGTTTATCAGCGGGGTAGTGTAGTGCAGTGCACTGCATAACCAGTGTGCGTGACGATGACTGTCCCACGCACTCCTGCAGCATGCAGACGACGGTTACCTCCTGATCTGGAAAGCAACTAGCTTCGTAGCTGTCAATAAGATTTTCACGTGTCTAGAACTGTTGCGCCAATTATAACTCACACTCATTCACTCACTCACTCAGTCACACACTGTAATTCACACAGGAACACACACACACTCACAGTCGCTCACTACAACTCATACATACACACACCTCACACTCATGTTCTACAGTTCACTAAAACACATTCACACAAATGCTACGAGTATGTGTTTAGTTTGTAATTAAATTTGAAGTTATTACTGGTCAAAAATATGTTTCGTAGGAAATGTAACGCGAATGCTATTATATATACCGGATGAGTCTTCTCAGCTGCGGATGGAGAAGTAATGCAGTCCCGGCGTTGTACAGACTATGCCGTAAACATTGTCAACTGCATCGCGTCGTATCAACTTTGGCCGAAATGACTGTTTGCACCGCAGTGCGAGCAGTGACTTGAACTCGTAGTGCAACAGCGTACGTGTTGGCCTTTAGTAGTGAAGATCCCAGGTTGAAATACTGCACTTGAAGGTACTTTTTATGTTTAGTAAATTTGACGAGAACTGATAGTTTGGCATTGAAGTGTCGTTTCACTTAATTAGGTTAATTATCTGATTTTCATTAAAACAAATTTTTACTTGTTAGAATATGCTATAGTGAAAATCATAAATAAATGCACATAACATTTTATAATCATAACTTACAAACATAAGGCACCATTAAATAATATTTTATTATTTAAAGCTATTCTTTTATACAAAAGAAAGCCAATAAGTTGTTCTGAGAGTTTACAAAATGCAGTACGTACATATAAACTAGATAACGTTTGCAAGCCCATATTATGATTGTTGTGAACGTCTCTGGTTCCCAAAGTAGTGTTTTTTTTTAAGTTCCCCTATTTACCCAGTTTATGATCACGGTGTTTAACTGTTTACTTTACTGCTTATTACCGCAATTACACATACAACATACACGCACACACACAAACACAAACATCCATGCCCATGGCGGGACTCGAACTGATCCTCAGCTTGGCGGAGCGTCGAAGCTATACGCTCCAGCGACCACGGCTACGAGGGCCAGCACATTTAACAGTGACTATAACATCATGCCGGACCACAGTTAACCCTTTACAATTTACCCGTTTCCGCCATGTGGTTGTAATAGGTGTTCGAACTGACCACCTTGCCGGCGGATGCAAGATCTTAGTCTAACCATCATCGCCAGTCTAACCCTGCGCAACATGGTGTGATGTCACTGCAAGCTAAAATGATGCGTTCCCTGAGCTGTTGAAGCGTCATTGGCCGCTCCTGGTACACGATGTCTTTAAGATAACCCCAAAAGAAGAAATCTAATAGGGTTAGAACTGGTGAGCGTGCTGGCAACCGTATTGGTCCATGCCATCCGATCCATCGCTCAGGGTAGGTGGCATCGAGATAAGCCGTTACACGACGGGCCGAATGAGCTGTCGCGCCGTCATGTTGTTACCACATAGTTAGTCGATTCTGAAACGGCACTTCATCCTGTAGAATAGGCAGCTGGTGTTGTAGGAAGTGGATATAGCGATTCCCAGTGAGTTGGCCATCATAAAAATACGGGCCTGTTAGATGATCACCGAATATACCAGCCCAAACGTTGAAACCCTATCGGACTTCTAAGGCCGCCTCTCGCATCCAACGTGGGTATACAGTGCTCCAGTAATGCATGTTGTGGCGATTTACATGGCCTGTATTGTGGAACCCTGCTTCGTCTGTAAATAACACATTTGCAAAAAATGTGGATCTTGTACAGCTTGGTGTATGTTCCACCTAACGAACGCCATTCTCCTCCATGGTCCAGCCGCAGTAGTTCCTGGTGTGGTTGAAAATGATAAGGACGAAACTGTGATGTAATATTCTCCACGCGGAAGATTGGCTAATATTGAAATGCCTGTGAATGTCCCTCGTACTACAATGCGGATGCTGAATGATATAGTCAGTCACACGATCCGTCGTTGCTTGGTCGCAGTCAGGGTGATCTCTTCGTGGATGTGGTGTCTTGGGCTGTTCCTGATTCCAGAAGGCGGTTCGCAACTCGCAAAAACGTGTGATCTGTAGTAAGTGTTCTCTGTGGATACCTCTGTTGGTATAGACGACATGTCACCATTGGATTCTGCTGCGCTTTCCCGTATACTAACAGTATCTCCAGATACTCTCTATTCGAAAACATTGTTCCACCGTGAGCACAAACGGCTGGAACTTCGTATTTATGCACAAATCCACTTTCTGGTGCATTCAGAAAGAAATAATGATTTGCTAGAACGTTCTCGAAACATGAATAGAAATGAATAATAAAACCTCATTTATTTGGAGGCGTGATTTGAACTACCGACCTTCACTATGAGTAGGTAAATATAGGGGGAGCTGGCACAGTTTTTTGGGCATATATGGGAAAGGATAGGGAAAACGAGGCTAGATGGGGCGGTTCAAGGAGGAAAATGGGTTTATATGGGAGAGATAGGGAATACGACGACCGATACTATGCTAGACAGGGTTGAGGAGGGAAGTGCGTTTATTTGGAAGAGATAGTGGGGAGGTGATAGGCTAGATGAGTTTGAGGAGCAGAGTATGCTTTATATGATTGGTATAGGAAAACGAGGAGAATTGTTAGGCTAGACAGGGCTTGAAGGGTAGAGTATGGTTTATATGAGAGGTATAGGAAAACGAGGAGAGGTATTAGGCTAGGAGAGTTTGAGTATGTGATTATAAGGAGAGACGAGAAAACGGAGAGAGATCTTATGTTAGGATATACAGGTGTAAAAGGTAGAATGTGCTTTATATAGGTTAGATAGGAAACCAAGGAGAGATACTCAGCTAGACAGGGGCGGGAGAGGAATACGCTTTATGAGAGGTAGGGGATACGGGGAGTGGTGTTAGGCTAGACAGAGGTTGAGAGTAGAGTATGCGTTTATATGTATGAGAAGTATAGAACAGGAGGAGGGGTGTTAGGCTAGACAGAGGTTGAGGAGTAGAGTATAGTTTATATGAGGGGTATAGGAAAACGCGGAGAGGTGTTAGGCTAGACAGAGGTCGAGGAGTAGAGTATGGTTTGTATGAGAGGTACAGGGAAACGAGGAGAGGAGTTAGGCTAGACAGAGGTAGAGGAGTAGAGTATGGTTTATATGAGAGGTACAGGGAAACGAGGAGAGTCGGTAGGCTAGACAGATAGTGAAGCAGTAGGAATATGGACTTATATACAGGAGAGATAGGGAATAGGAGGGGAAGGGCTAGACTTTGAAAGCGACTTTAGACGTGAACTTAGTGGAAAACTGTTTCATGTCAATGCTAGAACGCTAATTCTAGACATGCCCATCACGTAACCCATTCAGGGAAAGGGTGAGTCGCTCAGGGAAAAAGGTGACTGCTCAGGGAAAAAGATGCCTGCAACGGGAAAAAGGCGACCAGCAAAAGGGAAAAAGCTGACCAGCAAAGGGAAAAATGTGAGCCATAAAGGGAAAAAGGTGACCTGCAACGGGAAAAAGGTGACCAGCAAAGGGAAAAAGGTGACCAGCAAAGGGAAAAAGGTGACCTGCAACGAGAAAAAGGTGACCAGCAAAGGGAAAAAGATGACCTGCAACGGAAAAAGGTGACCAGCAAAGGGAAAAAGGTGACCAGCAAAGGGAAAAAGGTGACCCGCAAAGGGAAAAAGGTGAGCCATAAAGGGAAAAGGTGACCTGCAACGGGAAAAAGGTGACCAGCAAAAGGGGAAAAAGGTGAACTAAACTGGAAAAACGTGACCAGCAAAGGGAAAAAGGTGACCAGCAAAGGGAAAAAGGTGACCAGCAAAAGGGAAAAAGGTTACCAGCAAAGGGAAAAAGGTAACCTGCAACGGGAAAAAGGTGACCAGCAAAGGGAAAAAGGTGACCAGCAAAGGGAAAAAGGTGACCCATAAAGAAACCGGGAAAAGGTGACCAGCAAAGGGAAAAAGGTGACCCACTCAGGGAAAAAGGTGACCCGCTCAGGGGAAAAAGGTGTCCCACAAAGGAAAAAGGGTAGGGAAAAGGTAACCCTCTCACGGGAAAAGCTAACCCACGCACACTAACAGGTAAGTAATTCAGCTAGTATTACAAGAGGCTGACTGCCTCATAGCAGTGTATGATTTCACAGGTAATTCAGTTAGCATCGTAGGTATTTAGGCTAATTCATCTAGTATCACAGGAGGATAGATTCCAGGGGTTGGGTATAGCATAGTTTCGTATTTCACAGGTAATTCAGCTAGTATCGTAGGTATTTAGCATAATTCAAGTATCATAGGTGATTAGAGTAATTAAGCTAGCATTACAGGAGGGTAGGTTCCAGGGGTCGGTTATAACGTAGTTTCGTATTTCACAGATAGTTCAGGTAATATCGTAAGTATTTGGGTAATCAGCATAGTTTCACAGATACTCGTGATAATTTCGATCAGAGATTTGTATCACAGCTATTTAAGGTAAATGCAGGTGATTCAGATTGTATCAATGGCATTTGAGTCATTTTAACAGGTAATTCAGATAGTATCACAGTTGCTAGTGATAATTTAGAGCAGGAATTCGTATCAGAGCTAGTTAAGGTAATTTCACAAGATTCGGGTAGTATCACAGGTATTTAAGTCATAGCAGCAGCAGCCTCATTACATAACAGCTGTAGTAGAAACAGCGGCAAATCCAACAACTATAGATTCAGCATCCTCGGCAACAGGAAGCATCACAACAGCAAATACGACAGATGTAGTAGCAGATACAGCATCTATAGCAACAGCAGCTACAATGATAGCAGCAATAGATCCTACAGCTACAGAAACATCAGCCGCAGCCTGTACAATAGCCGTAGCAGAAGCAAATACAAATGCTACCGTAGCAGATACAGCAGCTATACAGCAATAGATGTAGCAGATCCTACAGCTGTAGCAACATCTGCTACAATAATAGCAGTGACAACAACCGGTTACATAACAGCTGTAGCAGCCGCAGTCATCACGGCAGCTGTAACATCGAATACGAGAGCTGTAGTAGTATATACAAGGCTGTAACATCAGCTACAAAAATAACAGCATCAGATCAGGTAACTGTAGCAGCATTAGACACAGTCAGCACAATAGCTGTAGCATAAGCAAATACAGCAGCTATCGTAGCAGATACAGAGACTGTACAACGATGACTAGCAGAGCCTACAGCAGCAGCGTCTGCTACAACAATAGTAGCAGCAGTCGCATTACATAACAGCTGTAGATTCAGTATCCTCAGCAACAGCAAGCATCACAACAACAGCAACAGCAAATACGACAGATGTAGTAGCAGATACAGCATCTATAGCAACAGCAGCTACAACGATAGCAGCAATAGATCCTGCAGCTATAGAAACATCACCCGCAGCCTGCACAATAGCCGTAAAAGAAGCAAATACAACAGCTACCGTAGCAGATACAGCAGCTGTACAACAATAGATGTAACAGATCCTACAGCTGTAGCAACATCTGCTACAATAATAGCAGAGACAACCGGTTTGTTCAGCAACAGCAAATACGGCAGATGTAGTAACAGATACAGCATCTATAGTAACAGCAGCTACAATGATAGCAGCAATAGATCCCACAGCTACAGAAACATCAGCCGCAGCCTGCACAATAGCCGTAGCAGAAGCAAATACAACAGCTACCGTAGCAGATACAGCAGCTGTACAACAATAGATGTAACAGATCTTACAGCTGTAGCAACTTCTGCTACAATAATAGCAGCAACAACAACCAGTTACATAACAGCTGTAGCAGCAGCAGCTAATCTAACAGCTATAGATTTAGCACTCTTAGCAATAGCAAGCATCACAGCAATGATATTCCAGCTGTAGATTCACCCACCACAGCAACAGCAGTCATCAAATACGAGAGCTGTAGTAGTAGATACAATGCTGTAACATCGACTACAACTATAACAAAAATAGATCCTGCAGCTGTAGCAGCATTAGACACAGTCAGCACAATAGCTGTAGCAGAAGCAAATACAGCAGCTATCGTAGCAGATACAGAGCCTGTACAACAATAGCTGTAACAGATCCTACATCTATAGCATCTGCTACAACAATAACAGCAGCAGTTGCATTACATAACAGCTGTAGCAGCAGCAACAGCAAGCATCACAACAACAGCAAATACTACAGATGTAGTAACAGATACAACATCTATAGCAACAGCAGCTACAATGATAGCAGTAATAGATCCTGCAGCTACAGAAACATCACCCGCAGCCTGCACAATAGCTGTAACAGATGCAAATACAATGGCTACCGTAACAGATACAGCAGCTGTACGACAATAGGTGTAAATCTTACAGCTGTAGCAACATCTGCTACAATAACAGCAGCGACCAAAACCAGTTACATAACAGCTGTAGCAGCAGCAGCTAATCCAGCATCTATAGATTTAGCACTCTTAGCAATAACAAGCATCACAGCAAAGATATTCCAACTGTAGCTTCACCCACCACAGCAACAGCAGTCATCACTCCAGCTGTAACATCAAATATGAGAGCTGAAGTAGTAGATACAACACTGTAACATCAGCTACAACAATAACAGTATCAGATCAGGTAGCTGTAACAGCATTAGCCATAGTCAGCACAATAGGTATAGCAGAAGCAAATACAGCAGCTATCGTAGCAGTTACAGAGACTGTACAACAATAGCTGTAACAGACCCCACAGCTGTAGCAGCATCTGCTATAACAATAGCAGCAGCAGTCGCGTTACATAACAACTGCAGCAGCAGCTAGAGATTTAGCAGTGTTAGCAATAGCAAGCATCACAGCAATGATATTCCAGCTGTAGTTTCACCTACCACAGCAACAGCAGTCATCACAACAACATCAACAGTAAATACGACAGATGTAGTAGCAGATACAGCATCTATAGCAACAGCAGCTACAACGATAGCAGCAATAGATCCTGCAGCTGTAGCAGCATTAGACACATCAGCACAATAGCTGTAGCAAAAGCAAATGCAATTACTATCGTAGCAGATACAGCAGCTGTAGAACAATAGATGTAACAGATCCTACAGCTGTAGCAACATCTGATACAATAATAGCAGCGACAACAACCGGTTACATTACAGCTGTAGCAGCTTTGCTAATCCATTGTTTGTTCAAATGTAGCAGCTTTATCAGTTAAATCATTGCTTCATTAAACAAGGATTGTAAGGGTAGACGTCTCTTCCCTTTATATAGGCCTGAGACTAACACTAGTATTTGCTCCTAATGACAATGGTTACCGCCTCCCCTTCTATCTTCTCCTTTCTTCACCATTTGTCTGCTATGTGCATACACAGCACATGAGTAAACTTTAATTTTTTTAACATTGTAAGCTCGCGGAGATCATCAAAGGGATTCAATGTAATTTTATTCACTTGCACAGTAGTAGCAGCGTGCTTTCATTATAAGATTAGATTCATAGGCGTTCTGATGATTTCACAAGGTTTTAAGACAATCAGTATAACTCTGAAATGTAATGTACTGCTTAATAGCACTACGTTTTATACCCTTAATCTTTTTTACCATTGCGCCGTGGATATCTAAGGCATACATCTTAGCTCGTAGTCCGACAAAGCGCTGGATGATTTTACCATTAGCCTCATCTTTAGATTTCCCAAGCACTTTGTTTAGAGCTGAATAGCATATATAGTTGACAGGGTAATCAGCTATATCCAGATGCTCAAGTAAACGTAACTTGTCCTGGTACACATCTCCAGTTGTTACACGATGAATGAATGAATAGGTATCCATGTACATAAGCTTCAGGTTTCCAGCTCCATAATATGGTAATAGCACATCATAATGATGGTAATACATTGTCTCGGAGAAGTCCAACACACTCATACCAATGTATATAGGCTTGTCGAGAGGCCATAAGTACAACAGCTAGAATAGCGTAGCCTTGGCGATCAGCTTCTCTAGAGTCTTCTCATTTATCACCAGTCGTATATCCATACGATCAGGCAGATTCTCCATAGTTTTTCCGAACATGACGTTGTTAAAGAGCTGTAGACGTCCTTTTCGAAATCATTTGCAGCTTATTGTAGTAGCCTGTTGTTAAATTCCACATAAGGTTTTAGCCACTGTGACTGTTTGAATTGCAGCACACGATGGATTTTTTAGTCGTAACCCATGATTAAGAGCTTGCTTCAAAGCCATGTAATGTACTACATACTTCTTTCGAGGTCCGAGACGAGGTATCAGTTTCTTTGTATATGATTTCAATGGTTTCATACACTCAGGCAGGAAAGGTAGATCGTTAAGTTCTATAGGATGCTCGATGTCTATGACGTCACACCCAGAGACAGGATGTCTGGCAGTATCAAACACGTTTAAACTCGTCTCGTAACTACCTGTATATGCGTCACACCAACAAGAGAAGTATTCCCACACGCTCATTCAGTCAGATGTTCCATTCAAAGCCTACCAGCACCCATTACACCAAAGCTAGCACAATCACTATTATCACCATACTTAAAAGTAAAGGCTTAAAAGGTAACGTAGAAGATTTTCTCCCTTGTGTAGTTAAATGTATGTATATACTACATTATTTCATGTTTTCATTCCCTTTTCAATTCTTCCTTTCCATCTTCCCACAGAAAAACCATTACATTTCACTGTAATCGCGAGCAAAGCAATTTTTCCAGAGATACAGAGATTCTAAGCTTCTAGAATGGAACCCGGTAATACTTTTATTAAATGTATTTTAGTAATTTAGCTCCCCCGCATCAGCATCAAGCATTTAATCTTTACTCGAACCTGATATTATCCATAGGCTTGAAGATATATGAAATCACCCCTTCGGGATTCTATCTAAGTACTTTAAAGTAATTTTTATAATGATAACGATATTTAGGAACAAGGTAATCTGTTTACTTTATACTTAACGTGTCTATCTAAATTAAATTACGAGTTATTACATTTACAAGTAAATTTCATTGAATCGGTATTCGAATCCAGAACACCAGGAACAAAATAATTTATAATATTAGTCTGACAGTTAAACAAAGCTGTATGCAGTTACATCGATCTAAGTGATATTTTCTAGTGTACAGAGGAAAATTAAGGAAGTCATTAAAAGATGGGGAATCGAACCAAGCACAACTGATTGGCAATTATATTCAGCATTAATCACCCAGTACAGAACTTATCAACCATGCTTTGGTCCACTCCTCTACCTCACTTAGTTCCCGAAATAATGAAGATTTAAGAATTAATGATCGAACCCAGGATGTCAGGTATCTAGTTACACATTCACAAGATACTACCTAATAACGTAAAGGTAATAAAGTTTATTTGACGTTCTTATCTTAAGTAGTTTAGGAGTTATTAAATTTATAAGTAAATTACATTTTATCGGTATTCGAACCCAGAACACCAGAAACAAAATTATTTACAATATTAGTTTGATATGTTAAAAAGAGCTGTATGCAGTTACAGCATCAATCTAAGTGATATATTCTAGAGTATAGAGAAACATTAAGGAAGTCATTGAAAGATCGGGATTCGAAATAAGGACAACTGATTGAAAATTATGTACAAAATTAATTACCCGTCACAGGAACTATCAATCATGCTTTGGTTCACCCCTCTACCTTTGTTAGTTTCTGAGATAATGGAGATTTAAAAATTAAGGATCGAACTCAGGACAACAGGTACACAAGTATACGTTCACAAGAAACTACCTAATGATGTCAATGCAATAAAGTTTATTTGGCGTCCTTATCGTAATTACTTTAGGAGTTATTAGAAGATGAAGTTTTAATCACTCCTAGGATTCGAACCCAGGCATCCCGGTCAACTTGGAACAATACCCTAGTGACAATACCCATTGTCATTAGGAGCAAATACTAGTGTTAGTCTCAGGCCTATATAAAGGGAAGAGACGTCTACCCTTACAATCCTTGTTTAATGAAGCAATGACTTAACTGATAAAGCTGCTACATTTGAACAAAAAATGGATTAGCTGCTGCTACAGTTGTAATGTAACCGGTTGTTGTCGCTGCTATTATTGTATCAGATGTTGCTACAGCTGTAGGATCTGTTACATCTATTGTTGTACAGCTGCTGTATCTGCTACGATAGTAATTGCATTTGCTTTTGCTACAGCTATTGTGCTGATTGTGTCTAATGCTGCTACAGCTGCAGGATCTATTGCTGCTATCGTTGTAGCTGCTGTTGCTATAGATGCTGTATCTGCTACTACATCTGTCGTATTTACTGTTGATGTTGTTGTGATGACTGCTGTTGCTGTGGTAGGTGAATCTACAGCTGGAATATCATTGCTGTGATGCTTGCTATTGCAAACACTGCTAAATCTCTAGCTGCTGCTGCAGTTGTTATGTAACGCGACTGCTGCTGCTATTGTTATAGCCGATGCTGCTACAGCTGTGGGGTCTGTTACAGCTATTGTTGTACAGTCTCTGTAACTGCTACGATAGCTGCTGTATTTGCTTCTGCTACAGCTATTGTGCTGACTGTGTCTAATGCTGCTACAGCTGCAGGATCTATTTTTGTTATAGTTGTAGTCGATGTTACAGCATTGTATCTACTACTACAGCTCTCGTATTTGATGACTGCTGTTGCTGTGGTGGGTGAATCTACAGCTGGAATATCATTGTGATGATTGCTATTGCTAAGAGTGCTAAATCTATAGCTGTTAGATTAGCTGCTGCTGCTACAGCTGTTATGTAACTGGTTGTTGTTGCTGCTATTATTGTAGCAGACGTTGCTACAGCTGTAAGATCTTTTACATCTATTGTTGTACAGCTGCTGTATCTGCTACGGTAGCTGTTGTATTTGCTTCTGATACGGCTATTGTGCAGGCTGCGGCTGATGTTTCAGTAGCTGTGGGATCTATTCCTGCTATCATTGTAGCTGCTGTTGCTATAGATGCTGTATCTGTTACTACATCTGCCGTATTTGCTGTTGCTGAACAAACCGGTTGTCTCTGCTATTACTGTAGCAGATGTTGCTACAGCTGTAAGATCTGTTACATCTATTGTTGAACAGCTGCTTATCTGCTACGGTAGCTGTTGTATTTGCTTCTGTTACGGCTATTGTGCAGGCTGCGGCTGATGTTTCTGTAGCTGTAGTCACACGATCCGTCGTTGCTTGGTCGCAGTCAGGGTGATCTCTTCGTGGATGTGGTGTCTTGGGCTGTTCCTGATTCCAGAAGGCGGTTCGCAACTCGCAAAAACGTGTGATCTGTAGTAAGTGTTCTCTGTGGATACCTCTGTTGGTATAGACGACATGTCACCATTGGATTCTGCTGCGCTTTCCCGTATACTAACAGTATCTCCAGATACTCTCTATTCGAAAACATTGTTCCACCGTGAGCACAAACGGCTGGAACTTCGTATTTATGGACAAATCCACTTTCTGGTGCATTTAGAAAGAAATAATGATTTGCTAGAACGTTCTCGAAACATGAATAGAAATGAATAATAAAACCTCATTTATTTGGAGGCGTGATTTGAACTACCGACCTTCACTATGAGTAGGTAAATATAGGGGAAGCTGGCACAGTTTTTTGGGCATATATGGGAAAGGATAGGGAAAACGAGGCTAGATGGGGCGGTTCAAGGAGGAAAATGGGTTTATATGGGAGAGATAGGGAATACGACGACCGATACTATGCTAGACAGGGTTGAGGAGGGAAGTGCGTTTATTTGGAAGAGATAGTGGGGAGGTGATAGGCTAGATGAGTTTGAGGAGCAGAGTATGGTTGTATTGTTATAGCAGATGCTGCTACAGCTGTGGGGTCTGTTACAGCTATTGTTGTACAGTCTCTGTAACTGCTACGATAGCTGCTGTATTTGCTTCTGCTATACCTATTGTGCTGACTATGGCTAATGCTGTTACAGCTACCTGATCTGATACTGTTATTGTTGTAGCTGATGTTACAGTGTTGTATCTACTACTTCAGCTCTCATATTTGATGTTACAGCTGGAGTGATGACTGCTGTTGCTGTGGTGGGTGAAGCTACAGTTGGAATATCTTTGCTGTGATGCTTGTTATTGCTAAGAGTGCTAAATCTATAGATGCTGGATTAGCTGCTGCTGCTACAGCTGTTATGTAACTGGTTTTTGTCGCTGCTGTTATTGTAGCAGATGTTGCTACAGCTGTAAGATTTACACCTATTGTCGTACAGCTGCTGTATCTGTTACGGTAGCCATTGTATTTGCATCTGTTACAGCTATTGTGCAGGCTGCGGGTGATGTTTCTGTAGCTGCAGGATCTATTACTGCTATCATTGTAGCTGCTGTTGCTATAGATGTTGTATCTGTTACTACATCTGTAGTATTTGCTGTTGTTGTGATGCTTGCTGTTGCTGCTGCTACAGCTGTTATGTAATGCAACTGCTGCTGTTATTGTTGTAGCAGATGCTATAGATGTAGGATCTGTTACAGCTATTGTTGTACAGGCTCTGTATCTGCTACGATAGCTGCTGTATTTGCTTCTGCTACAGCTATTGTGCTGACTGTGTCTAATGCTGCTACAGCTGCAGGATCTATTTTTGTTATAGTTGTAGTCGATGTTACAGCATTGTATCTACTACTACAGCTCTCGTATTTGATGACTGCTGTTGCTGTGGTGGGTGAACCTACAGCTGGAATATCATTGCTGTGATGCTTGCTATTGCTAAGAGTGCTAAATCTATAGCTGTTAGATTAGCTGCTGCTGCTACAGCTGTTATGTAACTGGTTGTTGTTGCTGCTATTATTGTAGCAGAAGTTGCTACAGCTGTAAGATCTGTTACATCTATTGTTGTACAGCTGCTTATCTGCTACGGTAGCTGTTGTATTTGCTTCTGTTACGGCTATTGTGCAGGCTGCGGCTGATGTTTCTGTAGCTGTAGGATCTATTGCTGCTATCATTGTAGCTGCTGTTGCTATAGATGCTGTATCTGTTACTACATCTGTCGTATTTGCTGTTGCTGAACAAACCGGTTTTCTCTGCTATTATTGCAGCAGATGTTGCTACAGCTGTAAGATGTGTTACATCTATTGTTGTACAGCTGCTGTATCTGCTACGGTAGCTGTTGTATTTGCTTCTGTTACGGCTATTGTGCAGGCTGCGGCTGATGTTTCTGTAGCTGCAGGATCTATTGCTGCTATCGTTGTAGCTGCTGTTGCTATAGATGCTGTATCTGCTACTACATCTGTCGTATTTACTGTTGCTGTTGTTGTGATGCTTGCTGTTGCTGAGGATACTGAATCTACAGCTGTTATTTAATGCGACTGCTGCTGCTATTGTTGTAGCAGACGCTGCTGCTGTAGGATCTGCTAGTCATCGTTGTACAGTCTCTGTATCTGCTACGATAGCTGGTGTATTTGCTTATGCTACAGCTATTGTGCTGACTGTGTCTAATGCTGCTACAGCTACCTGATCCGAAGCTGTTATTTTTGTAGCTGATGTTACAGCCTTGTATCTACTACTACAACTCTCGTATTCGATGTTACAGCTGCCGTGATGACTGCGGCTACTACAGCTGTTATGTAACCGGTTGTTGTCACTGCTATTATTGTAGCAGATGTTGCTACAGCTGTAGGATCTGCTACATCTATTGCTGTATAGCTGCTGTATCTGCTACGGTAGCATTTGTATTTGCTTCTCCTACGGTTATTGTACAGGCTGCGGCTGATGTTACTGTAGCATTAGGATCTATTGCTGCTATCATTGTAGCTGCTGTTGCTATAGATGCTGTATCTGCTACTACATCTGTCGTATTTGCTGTTGTGATGCTTCCTGTTGCTGAGGATGCTGAATCTACAGTTGTTGGATTTGCCGCTGTTTCTACTACAGCTGTTATGTAATGAGGCTGCTGCTGCTTTGACTTAAATACCTGTGATACTACCCGAATCTTGTGAAATTACCTTAACTAGCTCTGATACGAATTCCTGCTCTAAATTATCACTAGCAACTGTGATACTATCTGAATTACCTGTTAAAATGACTCAAATGCCATTGATACAATCTGAATCACCTGCATTTACCTTAAATAGCTGTGATACAAATCTCTGATCGAAATTATCACGAGTATCTGTGAAACTATGCTGATTACCCAAATACTTACGATATTACCTGAACTATCTGTGAAATACGAAACTACGTTATAACCGACCCCTGGAACCTACCCTCCTGTAATGCTAGCTTAATTACTCTAATCACCTATGATACTTGAATTATGCTAAATACCTACGATACTAGCTGAATTACCTGTGAAATACGAAACTATACTATACCCAACCCCTGGAATCTATCCTCCTGTGATACTAGATGAATTAGCCTAAATACCTACGATGCTAACTGAATTACCTGTGAAATCATACACTGCTATGAGGCAGTCAGCCTCTTGTAATACTAGCTGAATTACTTACCTGTTAGTGTGAGTGGGTTAGCTTTTCCCGTGAGAGGGTTACCTTTTCCCTACCCTTTTTCCTTTGTGGGACACCTTTTTCCCCTGAGCGGGTCACCTTTTTCCCTGAGTGGGTCACCTTTTTCCCTTTGCTGGTCACCTTTTCCCGGTTTCTTTATGGGTCACCTTTTTCCCTTTGCTGGTCACCTTTTTCCCTTTGCTGGTCACCTTTTTCCCGTTGCAGGTTACCTTTTTCCCTTTGCTGGTAACCTTTTTCCCTTTTGCTGGTCACCTTTTTCCCTTTGCTGGTCACCTTTTTCCCGTTGCAGGTCACCTTTTTTCCCTTTGCTGGTCACCTTTTTCCCGTTGCAGGTCACCTTTTTCCCTTTATGGCTCACCTTTTTCCCTTTGCGGGTCACCTATTTCCCTTTGCTGGTCACCTTTTTCCCTTTGCTGGTCACCTTTTTCCCGTTGCAGATCACCCTTTTCCCTTTGCTGGTCACCTTTTTCCCGTTGCAGGTCACCTTTTTTCTTTTTGCTGGTCAACTTTTTCCCTTTGCTGGCCACCTTTTTACGTTTGCTGGTCACCTTTTTTCCGTTGCAGGTCACCTTTTTCCCTTTGCTGGTTACCTTTTTCCCGTTGCAGGTCACCTTTTTTCCCTTTGCTGGTCACCTTTTTCCCGTTGCAGGTCAGCTTTTTCCCTTTGCGGGTCAGCTTTTTCCCTTTTGCTGGTCACCTTTTTCCCGTTGCAGGTCGCCTTTTTTCCCTGAGCAGTCACCTTTTTCCCTGAGCGAGTCACCTTTTCCGTGAATGGGTTACGTGATGGGCATGTCTAGAATTAGCGTTCTAACATTGACATGAAACAGTTTTCCACTAACTTCACGTCTTAAGTCGCTTTCAAAAGTCTAGCCCCTCCCCTCCTATTCCCTATCTCTCCTGTATATAAGTCCATATTCCTACTGCTTCACTATCTGTCTAGCCTACCGACTCTCCTCGTTTCCCTATACCTCTCATATAAACCATACTCTACTCCTCTACCTCTGTCTAGCTTAACTCCTCTCCTCGTTTCCCTGTACCTCTCATATAAACCATACTCTACTCCTCGACCTCTGTCTAGCCTAACACCTCTGCGCGTTTTCCTGTACCCCTCATAGAAACTATACTCTACTCCTCAACCTCTGTCTAGCCTAACATCCCTCCTCCTGTTCTATACTTCTCATACATATAAACGCATACTCTACTCTCAACCTCTGTCTAGCCTAACACCACTCCCCGTATCCCCTACCTCTCATAAAGCGCATTCCCTCCTGCCCTTCTCTAGCTGAGTATCACTCCTTGGTTTCCTATCTAATCGAACTTTAACACCTGTCTATCCTAGCATAGGATCTCTCTCCGTTTTCTCATCTCTCCTTATAAACACATACTCAATTCTCCTAAGCTAATAGCTCTCCTCGTTTTCCTATACCTCTCATATAAACCATACTCTACTCCTCGACCTCTGTCTAGCCTAACTCCTCTCCTCGTTTTCCTATATTTCTCATATAAACCATACTCTACTCCTCGACCTCTGTCTAGCCTAACACCTCTCCGCGTTTTCCTATACCCCTCATATAAACTATACTCTACTCCTCAACCTCTGTCTAGCCTAACACCCCTCCTCCTGTTCTATACTTCTCATACATATAAACGCATACTCTACTCTCAACCTCTGTCTAGCCTAACACCACTCCCCGTATCCCCTACCTCTCATAAAGCGTATTCC
Organism: Deroplatys truncata; assembly: GCA_030765065.1. Classification (NCBI taxonomy): domain Eukaryota; kingdom Metazoa; phylum Arthropoda; class Insecta; order Mantodea; family Mantidae; genus Deroplatys; species Deroplatys truncata. Next base: position 378,163,456 of record CM060990.1, read on the forward strand.
TCTCCCGCCCCTGTCTAGCTGAGTATCTCTCCTTGGTTTCCTATCTAACCTATATAAAGCACATTCTACCTTTAACACATGTATATCCTAACATAAGATCTCTCTCCGTTTTCTCGTCTCTCCTTATAATCACATACTCAAACTCTCCTAGCCTAATACCTCTCCTCGTTTTCCTATACCTCTCATATAAACCATACTCTACCCTTCAAGCCCTGTCTAGCCTAACAATTCTCCTCGTTTTCCTATACCAATCATATAAACCATACTCTGCTCCTCAAACTCATCTAGCCTATCACCTCCCCACTATCTCTTCCAAATAAACGCACTTCCCTCCTCAACCCTGTCTAGCATAGTATCGGTCGTCGTATTCCCTATCTCTCCCATATAAACCCATTTTCCTCCTTGAACCGCCCGATCTAGCCTCGTTTTCCCTATCCTTTCCCATATATGCCCAAAAAACTGTGCCAGCCTCCCCTATATTTACCTACTACCATGACTTTCTCTAATGTTAACCGTTGCGCTACTAGAGCACGTTAGTCCGAGCACCACCCTAGCCGTAATCATCGGGCTGGTGAATGTGATGACAGCACCTGCATTTCGCATCGTCTGTAAAATGCAGGATTGCCTAGTTACGAATCCGCAGGACGTGAAGACTCACGCGGCATATATATAACATTTGTTTAACTCTAATGTATCCTATTGTTTTCAACTCTTTAAACACAAATTGGCGAATCTGAACTACACAATGTAAACTCACTGTGTCAGTGTTCTAAGCTAGAAATAAAGAGTATGCCGTTGATAGTAATGTAAAAATGGTGTTTGCTTTTAAGTCCTTTCTTGCATTTCCTCCTTCCCGCCCGGTTTCTTCTTTTTTCACTGTAAAGTAAAACCAATGACAAAAATTGTAGATTCACAAATATCGAAATTTACAAGTATTCTTCAGCTCCCTTTCTTTCTGTTTGTTGCTAATGATTGAAGGAACAGAATAGATAGTTATGGCATAGAAGAATCCGGTATTTTCTCCTCTTAAAGTATCCTTGAAATTTGTCTCTTCTGGATAAACGAGAACTGGGGAAAAGCCTTTCCGATTAACTCTTGCTACTGAAATAAACCACAAGCCGCAGGGAAGAAAAGAAGTACTTTACCACAAAGCACTCGTCGATTATATTCCTTAAATCGCAATATATGCTCCCTACTTTGTTTCATCTAGATTACGAAATTATTCTTAGAATTAAACCTAAATATTTGTATTCGAATTGCTTGAGCACTGTTTGCAGTGGGAATTGTCGGCCTGGAGTCTCTTGTTATCAAAGATTGTACCTTCTGCGGAACAGATGTTTCCCCATCCACTTTTAACATGTGTTGCTGTACTGTATTTGTGAGTGGGTTTATTGCCCATCATAAACATAAAGGTTTTCGGAATGTTCAAACACTGCCCCTTGCTAAGTCCCAGGCACGCAGGGTCTGAGCCTTTGCGTATGTTAAAAGTCACGTACAAGTGTTATGAAAAATGGAAAAAATTCACACAAGATATTGCACTTCAAATTTTAGCACGTAAACTACTGCAGCCCTGGCAAGCATTCAACTCTTAATGTTACGCTTAATTAAAAATGTGTGTTGGATTCACATAACTTTCTCTACCCACTATTCTTACAAAGGTTTATTCTTCTATCTCTTCCTTCTCAATAGAAAACCTGCACGACACATTTCGTTATATGTAAAAAAAACAATACAGTAAGGCCCGCCTCTGTGGTGGGGGATAGCATATCTGCCTTCGGAGTGTAGTGGTTACTATGCTAGCCTCTAGTTCTCGAGGTAGCGGTTCAAACCCGACGGAGGGTGATGGATTTTTTTTCGGGCGTAAAATTCCTTAGCGTGACTTCCTTTGTAAGGGAAGTAAAGCTGGTGGTCCCGTATCGTAGATTTACGGCACTTAATAGAACCTCAAGCCTGATAAAGAGATCTCTGAGCAAAATTACCGGTCTTTCACGCCCAATATATAATGGGACGCTAAGGACTATAGCAGTTAAAGAGCGTCCATAATTAAAACTCTTTTTTTGTATCTGCCTCACATTCCTGAGGTTCCGAGTTCGAGTGTCAGTTAGGGTGAGTTATTCGGATAAGGTTTTTTCGGAGTTTTCCCTTATTCTGCGAAGACGAATGTCGGATAACTTTAAACTCTATGGGCCCCGGGCTCATTTGAGCATCATTTCACCCACTTCATTCATTCATCGTCCCATATGGCCTGTCAGAATAAAGGACGTTAATTTTAAAGAAAGACCATAAACTAACGCAATAGTCAAATGTTTTCAAACCCGATCACCATGTGACGACTTTAAATTCCGTTCTCTTTGAATGAATACGAAAAAAAGGACACGAATAGCGATTTGCACTTGAGAAACTTATAAACTATCTGAAAAGTCAAACCAATGACACAGAATAAATATGTTCAAATGGTTAACGCCACCAAAAGTTCCATTTGACATGAACTGTGTGCTTCATTAGATCCAAATGTTTTGTGCATTAACATCTTGTCTGCCTCTTATGGTTTACCAATTATACAAAAGTCATTCAGAATGAAGAGAATTCACAGGCTATACCAGAAATTCAACATGCACATTTCACTTTTCATGAAAATATTTTAAGCGTATGGTATTTCAATAAAGGTCGTTAGAGCCAACTTTGATAAATTCAAAACTAACGAAAAATTTCGATGTAAAGAGTAGTTTGGGTTAAGGAGATCTTGGAAATCTTCTAGTCGCACATCTTTGCAAGATGCAGAATTTAAACACCAAGTTTGGTATTCAATGGATTCTTCATTTTTGAGTTGTGCTATTGACAAAGGCACACAGTTACGCTCTTCCTAAAATGCTTTTTTTATTTAGGAGCCTTCAAAACATGTATTTTAGTGAACTCGCGGTATGGAGTTTGTGGATGGAATACAATACTTCATGTACTTACTGTAAAAACGTAGAATAGAAGGTAAAAAGGGTCGTTATATTTGGCCTGGAAATGCCATATTTTTTCCATGACATCACGAGAAACAACTGAATGAGACGGTGCTTCAAAAAACACGAAGTATTGAATAATTAAAAAAATAACCGCGGATACTTCCAAATGGTTGATGCAACACAAACGTTATTTGGAATAAATTCCAAGTTTTAAAGACACCCGCATTTGCTATATTGTAAGGTTTTGTCTATCTCTTATGGTTTACCAGTTACATTAAAATTATACAACATTCATTCCGAATGAAGAGGACTTCGCAAGCCGTTCCAGAGAATTCGGGATACACATTAGTAGTATTAGTCCCGGATGAGCCAATTGGATTAACGATAATCCTGCCGCTAGGGGCGCTAGTGTCGCTAGTGTCGCTGCGTGCGACGGCGGCGGCAAGTTTGAAAAGCGCCCTGAGCGGAAGGATTATCGTTATTGCAATTGGCTCATCCGGGACTGTTTTCTTTATTTATAATTTGAATACAGTACATTGGATAAAGATATGAATACATAGTTTAGATTAACATGATGTATTATTTGCTTAACATATGAATACATAGTTTGAGAATAACATAATGGATTATTTGATTACAGGAGATTAACATATGAATACAATAAATGGACAATATAAGAAATATTAGGAGAAAAAAAAGCACATTAAAATTCATAGTTTGTTGAGGCACTAGGACACACAGATTTCGCGCACAACAATGATTTTAAAGTACGTGGTGCACTTTGAGTCCTCGTCATCGCTGCTGCTGCTATCGACGGTAAATTGGTGGATAGGTTTGGTGATGCAGGTGACGAGCAGGTGAGAGAAACTTTCGTTGACGAACTCGGTGAAGGTTGGTATATAGATGGGGATGGTAAATTCGTTGTAATGGCTGGTTGAGAAGCATCCTGTGGATGTGACTTTGTTGGTTAGAGCAGGAATGTTGCTGTTGCCGAGGTATATGATGCATAGTGCGTCTTGTTGATGCTGGTGCACTTTGGTAGGTACGCATTTGACGTGGACGGCGTGAGCCCCTTGGACGTCGAGTGTGATGGTGACAACTCTGCTGCTGCGGAAATAGGAGTTGGAGATGCAGAGGATACGGATAGGTGAAGTTGCGTTGAGAATGAGTTGTAGGTTAAGATTGTTCCCCACGGGGACGGGATAGGTTTCGTCGGACATTATTTAGGGTTATATGGGGAGAACGTGACGATGTGACGTTTGAAACCGCTGCGTAGTTTTTCCTCGCCTGCGTATATGATGCAGAATGAGGTAGAGTTGAGTTTGTTGATGAGTTCTGGAGAGGCTTTTGCAAATCTTGTTGGTAGGAAAACTTCTGTGTCGTTGTCGAGTTTGGCGACGAGCTTTGTACCGTGAACGGGTCGATTGTTTTGACGCCGACGACACGATATGGTACGTGCTGTTGAAGCGTAGATACGCTGAGAGTGTGGGCGCTGCTGGAAAGTTCTTCTAGCTCTTTAAGGGCGTGCTGTGACACTATGACGGCACAGATGGCAGTTTTTGATAAACGGGGGAGGACCGTCTATATGAGTGGTTTGATGAGGAAGGTTGTAGTGTTGTTTACACCTGCGATAAGGTGCGCAAACTACCTGTGCGTCTGTGGGAAGTTGGTTCCACACAAGGTCGACGTCGCTTGGGGGATAACGTTCGAAGATGTATACGCCGTTGTGCAGCAGCACTTGGCGTTCCCTGGGCAGTAGCAGGTGGATTCTTCGTCCGTTATCGAGATACCGAAAGAGAACGCTGAAGCAGTTCATGTGGTGTTTCTAGCGGAGTACCTTCGAAGGAATTGTTGAATTTGCTTGTTGAGATGATCGAGGTCTTCGTAGAAACCGAGTTGACACTGCGTGCACAGGCGGGTGAGACGGTGCTTAAGTTCGCAGCTGCACGTTTGGTGAAAGCAAAACGAGCAGTGGAAGTCTTTACACGTCGGTCCTGGCATTCCCCCACGGCTGGCTAGCACCGAATGAAGGGGAAAAGAATGCGCGTGCATAAATATAACCCAACTGCCGGAAGCAGGAAATCACTGGTGGGGGAAACGTTCGTTGGAGATTTACCACATCAGGGGAAGCACTGGTGGGGGAAAAGTTCGTTGGAGAAACACCACATCAGGGGGAAGCAGTGGTGGGGGAAACGTTCGTTGGAGGTTGACTACATACGCCGGAAGCGCTTAGCGATTATTGCACAACATCCGCAGCAAAAACACCGTGTCCGTTGATTTAACGGTTTTCGTCTTGGAGGATAACTCTGTTTTGAACGGTGCTGAACATGCAAACGACCACATTAGGGGGAAGCACTGGTGGGGGAAAAGTTCGTTGGAGAATTACCACATCAGGGGAAGCACTGGTGGGGGAAACGTTCGTTGGAGGTTCACTACATCCGCCGGAAGCGCTTAGCGATTATTGCACAACATCCGCAGGAAAAACACTGTGTCCGTTGATTTAACGGTTTTCGTCTTGGAGGAGAACTCTGTTTTGAACGGTGCTGAACATGCAAACGACCACATCAGGGGGAAGCACTGGTGGGGGAAAAGTTGGTTGGAGAATTACCACATCAGGGGAAGCACTGGTGGGGGAAACGTTCGTTGGAGGTTCACTACATCCGCCGGAAGCGCTTAGCAATTATTGCACAACATCCGCAGGAAAAACACTGTGTCCGTTGATTTAACGGTTTTCGTCTTGGAGGAGAACTCTGTTTTGAACGGTGCTGAACATGCAAACCTCGTGAATGTGATCGGGTATGATATAGGATGCTTCGCGACCCAAATGCGCCGCTAAGCACGTGCCGTAGCACATGGGGTTTTCGTTTAACATTTGCTGCATTTTGTCTGTGGAAATGTATTGCTGTTCGTAGAAAACGATGTATAAACCTCTTGCGGGCACAAATTGGAACCACTGATATTGTGCGTCTTCTTTATCTGCTTTGAACTGGATATCGTTGAAGCACATGTTAGATAGCACAAAATGAATTTTGGTTTCGCAGCTGTGAACTCTGGCGGAGACGGATTTTCCGTCGTAGGTGCTGTCGGCGAAGCGAAGTGCATAAGGTTTATTTTTATAGGGGTGACCGTCCACCTCGTAGTTTTTAAACATCTTACTGTCATGGTAGTACACCGACAGGTAATTTCTGTAACCCATGATGCGGGAGCGAAGGGCGCGAGATGTTTGAGTGAGGTGCGGTTGGAACGCTGGTAGAAATACATGCGCACTAAGGACTATTTTGTGAGATGCGCAGTGCGAAATGGGTGTTGAGGAAATGATGAACCTCGAGGAATGTTCTAAAATTGGCGCACCGTATGTACTTGGTGAACTGCGTGAAATTCATGTTATGTAAGGGAACGTTGGAGGCATGGTTGTGAAGCATGTACTTGTGGTATGCCATGATTTGATTTTGCACGTCCGTCTCTTCCTTCTTTTTGTGATACATGATGTCGGTAATGATGCGCTGCAGGGTATGCAACACGTGCCATTCTTGTTGGTTGAGCGTAACGGATGCGCCTTGCGGGTCTTTGAAAACGAGCTTTAGCTTTCCGAACACAAACTTAAACACGATGGTGACGCTGTCGCTGAACTGAAATTGCTGTAGACGTCCCTGTGGGTCATTCAAGCGTTTGTGAATGATGGGGATGGCTTCGACGAGTTTTTGCCATTGCGAGGAACTCATGACGACTGCGTTGTGCTGTCCACATTTGGCAATGGTGACGACGAGATGGTGCGGCGGCTGGGGGGAGAATCCCACACTGACGAATTTAGTTTGTTGCGGGTTGAGGAAGTAGATATCCGCCAGAGGACCCACAACTGCACTGTGTTGGAACTGTGCTGGCGGAGCAGGGCTGTCGGGATGCTGTTGGAGGTCGAAGATGGGTAGTTTCCTTTTTTCCCCGGGTTTTGAGGTGGTCGGGGTTTGACATCCGGTTATACTGGAACACACAAAACAATAATAATAATGTGAGGGATAGAGAGATAAACGGGATAGAAAAAAGCAAGCTAATACATAGGTGCGGACCTACCTGGTCGGCGTGCTGCATGGCAGCATGACTGTATCCGCGTGCTGCATGGTACACTCTGAATGAGGCGAGCGGCACCGTGACGTTGCTTTTTATATGAGCAGGAGCGTCTTCTGAAAGCACGTGCAAGACGATGGATTAGGTTAGATGTGATGAATAGTGACACACACACACACACGTACTCACCTTCAAGGGTTGACAAGTTTGCTGAGCGTCAGAGCACTTTGCGCGGCATGCGTCTTTGAACGTTTTGCGAATGACATCATTATGCGCGTGATTGCTGACGTGAAATTTTGAGAAGAATGTATGCTTAGGTAAGCCGGAGCAGCGGTGGGTGAGGTAGGCGATGACGTAATGACCGCAAGTGGTGCTGTCGAAACCTTGCAGCCTTCTGGCGTTGGTGGACCAACGCGTCCCGCAGACCGAATTTAAGAACCGGAGAAAATGGGGCGAAAGCGGTCCTATGCCGTAACTGTCAAAATATTCTGCATGCGAGTTTTTGTCCACAAAGATGCAAACCCAGTGTTGCCCGGATTTGGTGCTGGGGTCGGTGTTAGCCACTAGCGCCAAGGGAGGCGTTCGAATGCCGTGAAGTACGGGTAGTTTATCGCAGGGGTAGACGCCTAAAAAGTGAGAGCGCGTAGAGGGGCATGTCGATAGAAACCGTTGAATTTGAAAGGTGTTCATGATACCAAAATGGATCGGTTGGCGTCGATTTCGACCGTGCGATGTATTTCCGCTAGCAGCAGAAGTATGACCGGTTCTGTCAATTTATCGGCAAAACCGATGCTTATAGAGACGGTTCCGTGGCGCTGACCCGAGATGTGAGACTCGTTAGCGCTCATGTCTGCAGTGAGATCGAAAACCATTATCGTATACCCTTGCGGGTAGGTTTCTCTGGAGATGGAGTGTCCCTCGTCCTTGAAATGAATGCCTAGGCCGTCCTGCAGGGTTTGAAAGCATTGCAAATAGTGTCCCTTTGTAAAGTCGGGTTGCAGAGGTTGGGAGGGAACGGGTTGCCCGTTCACGTAGAGCTGAAAGAAGTTCATTTTAAAATGTTTCAAGTTGTACGGATTTGAGTTAAAATGGCCGGAATAGGCCTTGTCGGTGACCATGGCTACTACCACTCTCCTGGGAACTTGCCCTACGCACACGTCGCTAAACGTCATTGCCCTGGACTCCTTGGGGATGCTGAGAGCGCGAAAGCTGACGTCCTTGAGATGGTACTTTGCGTTGCCCTTTGCGAGCACGGCCTGGTGCGCGAGCTTTATGGTCGGCGAGGGCCGCACCGATTTTAAGCGCAGCGTGGCAGACACGATGTCGGCGTACCCCTTAAAGGTATCTACGTCGGAAAACAGATAAAACTGGGGAGAGGCGGGAGTGAGCTTGACGGTCATGCTAACGTTGTTCAAAAGCAGCTTCTCCTGTCTAAAAAGAGCGTTGGACAGAGGACCGATGAGCTGTACGACGTTGCTCCCTTTGGTAAACCCCTGACACCACTGAAAACCCGCATTGGCGATAAAAGTGTCCATGATGCCTGCCGTGTCCTTTCTCCAGAGGGTAGATTCTAGTTTGGTGTTCATGGCATCTTCGGAGTAATTGAGAAGCGTCTCGAGGTAGGTTCTATAGGGATAACCGGCTTGCGGCATGGAGACGATGACGTTATTGAGGGTTACCTCCATCTGTTGAAACAGGGAATTTAAGGCGTTGTTGACCAGAGTGGCGTTAGCGTCAGCGTTTAAGGCCTCTCCTTTGTCATCTACAATGCGCACCATGAGTTCGAGTACGACGTAGGTCAAGTCTAGGTAATCGTCCGCATTTCCGGAATAATGAAAGGTGATGGGGGCATTTTTCATTAAAGTGTTTTGAGGGTTTAGGTATAGGAACCGTGACTCCGCGATGCTCATCTGAACCGGTACCTCTGTAAAGAGGTCCAGTTCGGAACTCATGTGGACGGCCGCGTCTGCCATTACGAAAATACGTCTTGCACCTTACGCCTACCGCGTTTAAGCTTGGACTGCTTGCTCTTTTTGGATTTGCTCGGTTTTATTCTCTTGAGGCGCCTGGCGCCGGAACCGAGCATGGCATCGAGCTTTTCGTCGGCTTTTCGCTTTAAATTGTATCCGAACTCCTTGAGCCTCCGTTGGAGCGCTTGCTTTGGCGCTGCTCCCGCCACAGTCACATCGGACAGAACGTGAGCGCCCGCCTTTAAGGCCTCCTTTCCGACTGCTTTTGCTCCGCTCTTTAAAAACGGTAGCAACCTTCTGAAGAGTCCTCCGAGGGCTGAAAAGAGACCGCTGCCTCTTTGGTAGCGCTTGCCCCTGTAGAGAATGAAATCGCGATGTTGGAACGCGCCGCCGGTCTGATTGAGGTAGTACCGCGTTACGGCGTGCACGTCCATTACGCCTGTTTCGGACGAAAAGCGAGAACTATAGTACAGGAAAATCCGTCGGCGAATGGCAAGAGATCGCCGGAACCGTTCCTTAAATCTATGTTGACCGTCTTGAAGTCTTGCTGAATCAAGGGTACCCAATTTTGGGGAAAAAACGTCTTTTCGTCGCTCATGTAAGTGTTGTTGCTTCTTTCGTATTCCACGGCCGCGCTCTCTATGACTTGGGCGAAGGTGTCGCCCACGACTTGCGGGGACACTAGATTACAATAGATGAACGTTTCGTAAGGAAACCCCATATAAGGATCTACGGGGTGTTTAGCAGCTTTTTCGAGAATGACGTTGACGTAGGGCTCGAAACCCAACATTTTTGCCATAGCGGGCGTTAAGAGCAAACTGTGGATGCGGTGTAGATGTCCCGGAGGGTCCTCCGATTTTGAAACGTCTCGTTTGGGTCTGACGGGACGAGCCGCCGCGGGTTTCTGCTGCCCCGAAGCCGGGGGCTTCGGTTTCGGTTTCGGCTTGGGTCTCTGGTGGGGCGCATCGTTCAGAGCTTCGTATTCGCCGACCGCGTACGGTACGGCCGTGCGCGCGACATTTTCCACAAACCCGTCGAACGGAATGTCGGGTAGTGGTTCGGGATGGGCGACGGCGGCATTCACGCTCACCGTCTTCTTGCGCTCGTCGAAGAGGAAGAAGTTTTCCACGTGCAAGTGTTCGAGTAGAACGGCGTTGACGAGGTTCACCAAGTCTTTGGGATTGTGCACGATGCCTTGCGGCATTTGCAGGCTGAATTTGGAATGCGTGGGGAGGAGCGTCATGGTGTACTTGGTGCCCACGAGACGGGCATCTTCTGGCGAAAGGTTATAAAATTTCACCGGATACCTGACCTTTTGCAGGGCGACCTCCCATTCTCCCTGCAGAACGATTCTCTCGGGCAGGATGTTAGAAAATCTGGCCGTGGTGTTGTCGGTAAAGTGTTCCATGGAAGCGTTGCTCACGAGAGTGATGGAGAAGGGTTTGGTCTTAATCATGACGAATCGATGTTGGAAGCCAGAACCCACGAGTTAAACTTTGCCGGATACCCCTTCCACTTTACCAAGACGTGCTTGTTGCGCCCTCGGCCCTTGGTCTGTAAAACGCGTTCGATCTTAAACGTCCGAGGTAGCGCGACCTTTTGTAGCTCCTCGGTGTAAAATGTACCGTCTATGGCTTCTGCGGCCAGATCCTTCAACTTATATACCACTGGCCGACCGCGCACCACCTCGGCTATCCGAAATATTTCGTCCGTCCAATTCTGCTCGTAGCCCTTGTCGAATTTCATTTTTCCTTTAGAGATGCGCACGTGATCGCCCACGGAAAATGTGGGTTTCCCTGCGCGAGGTAGGGTCCTATTTCCGTAGAGATTGCGGTACACTCGTAAAATGTTAGATTCGTTCACGTCCTTCGGAGCCATTTTTATGGACCTCTGATGCGAGCTATTGTACGACTCGAGTAAGGCCGGAAGGACTTCCAGGTATCTGTAACTGTTTTTGTGCGTGAAATACCTCCACATCTTGGTTTTTAAGGTGCGGTTGAAGCGCTCCACGACGCTGGCTTTAGCGTTATTTTTGGTTGTGTAATGTTTCACGTCGTGTTTCTTCAGAAAGTCGCGAAAAGTCTTGTTGGTAAACTCGGTTCCCTTGTCCGTTTGGAGGACCCTGGGGACGCGTTGGGAGAATATGGAGCGAAACGCTTGCGCAACCTCGGTACCCAGCTTCGATTTCAGGGGTACGGCCCAAGCATATTTGGAAAATACGTCGATAACGGTCAGAATGTACACGTAAGGTTTGTTATGTTCCCTCACGCTGTTCATGACGTTTAGATCGGCCTCCCAAAGATCGTCCATATTCGTCACGTGATAATATCTGGTGGGGAACCGCTTTCTCACCGGTTTGTGCAGAGTGTAACTGTCCTGGGTTTGAAGGAAGGACTCGATGTTCGCCTTAGACACACCCGTGGCCTTTCGAAGGGGCTTGACCGTACCCAAACCGGCATAGTGTTGCGGTTTGGCATAGTATCGCCTTAGCGCCTTCCATTTCTTCATGCTTTACTTGTACAGGGGTTGCCAGACGGGCTTGCGAAAATGGTACGACGCGGAAGGCGATTTCGATTTCTTTTTCGGAGTGGCAGGGTTTGCCCTCTTCTTTTTGCGAGGCGAGAGGAGGTTGACCTTTATGGTTCGGGGTTCGACCTCCTGCTTCACCGGCACGCGTTCGTGCACGTCTTCGTAATCGTCGTCGTCGTCGTCGCCGAGGAAGGGCTTTCTGACTTATGCCACGAGATCGAGGTAGTTGTCCAATTTATGTTTTACGAGCCGCCACTTTTCGTCGGCAGAGAGCTTTGCGCTCTGCAGGTTCTGAATTTCTTTAGCCAATCTGGATATGGGGCGGTCTATAGCGTGAAGCTTATCGACGGTCTTCGGTTGCGGTGCAACCAGGATCTGCTTGCCGTACTTCATCCTGTTAATTTCGACACTAGCGCACCGCCAAGCGAAGCCAAGGCGGGTGGGAGAAATGCCGGCAAAAACCTCCTTTTTGAACCAAGATGCTCTTCTTCTTCTTCAGAGGAACCCGTTTATCCGTCAACCTCCTCCAAGAAGCCTTGTGCTTCTTTAGGCGACCCAAGCACTTTGCGGGAAGTTGCACGTGACCTCTGCACACGTTGAGCATACATTCGCTAATGGCCTTGATCAGATCGCCATCGGCATTTTTTAACAACTTTTTGCGCAGAGGGGCCTTCGCCTTGGCCAGAGCCGTCAAATTACCGTGCTGTCTCGCTATGCGAGGACTGGTCAGCGTCGCAAGCCTTAACCTACCTCTAGCCATGCTTGCGCGATAATGACGTTCGCTCCCAAAGCGGTACTTTTTATTTAAAATGAATGTCCTCAGTTGGGTAAGACGCTGCCGTGATAATATAGAACGAAACGAACCCGAGTCCTCTCGGCGGTCTCAGTTGGGTACGAAATAAGAGAGGTTTTCCCCCGGCAGCACGCCGGTTCGATACCTGTATCGGGCGGGCGTGTACTGAGTGCAGTCCAACACGAGATACCCGTGAGGGCGTTCGGTGGCCTTCTCGAAGGCCTCCAAGAGAAACCTAGAGTTCCTGGGTTCGATCTGCTGGCACAGTCTCTCGATCTGCATCTTGTCCCGGTTGTTCTTGAAGACCACGACGTAGTTTGCATTCAGAGAGATGTTGCGATATTTCTGACCCTGCGGAAACATGTTCTGCAGGATGTAGACGATGCCGAAGCGCTTGTGATGGGAGTCTCTGGTGAAAAAATTGGACACGTCCTTCCCACCACCCTCCAGCATCAGATCGTCGAGGACGACGAGGTCGTTCTCGCCCACCGAAGCAAGTTCGGGTATGCCCGCGTGGGTCTCGCAACGCAGAGCCGAGGGTTCGGGTCTCGGCGAATACTCCGGAGGGTGGCAGCACAGCACCCTCCTTGGGCGCACGTCGAACATCCGGTGCGCGTGGCGTAACAGGTTTTTCACGAAGGTCGACTTCCCGCAGCGCGACGGCCCCGCCACCAGCATGGTGCTGGGAAACTCGAATCGACCCAGGTCCCGGGGTCCGGGCATCGTCTCCTCAGGGGCGCCCGGTTCGAAATGACTTTGGCGCGGCTCTAGACGTCTCATTTATGCGTTCCTCTTGAACCCGTAGGGATAGGAATCGTGATCGCCGGCGAGAACGCGCTTATTGACCACCATCCTAAACGTCTTCGAGCTGGGTTCGGTGACGACCGTCCAAAACGGTTTCCGCGAAATCTGCGTGCCCGTCAGCTTCACCGCACGGTCGTTGTCCCTCAGCACCGTGTCGCGAATCACCTCGGCGTTCACCAGCTCCAGGTTGCCCGAATTGAGCGTGATCCCCTTCACCTTGCACACCGAGAAGGTCTTGCCCGTTTCGGGGCAAACGATCTCCATGCAGTAGCTCTTGGGCCCCGTGGAGGCGAACCGGGCGATGTAAGAGCCCCGCCCGTACTTCTCCAGCTCGTCCGTCATGTCCCCCAGGAGGCGTCCAACGGACGGCGTCCTGTCACCCGGAGCGGCGGCGACGACGACGGAATCGGTGTCGAAGTAGCAGACCCGTTCTCCCAGCCTCTTCAGGTAGGAGTAGAGCACCAGGCGCGCGTGAGCCGTGGTGTAGGCCGCCGGGACGGCGTTGGCGGCGGGGTTGACCTTGCGGCACTGCTCGCAGTACCTCCACACCGCGTACATGATCCGGTCGGTGACGGGCACGTAGGTCTGCACTTCCACGCCCGGGTCGTTGAGCAGCTCCAGGAGGCGGTCGTACCGGTCCACCAGCTCGCACGCGGGGAGGTTTTCCCTCTGCCCGAGTTTGCCCCAGAAGCTGTTGAGCATCAGCTTGGCCAGCTCCCGCCTGCCGGGGTTGGTGGCGATGGCCTGGGGATCCAGGGCGACGCCTTCGTGCTCGAAGAATTGCTCCACGTACTGATGCTTTGTGGCAAGGTCGTCGCAATCCGAGGGCCAGCCGGAGGCTTCGGTCTTGATCTTCAAGAACTGATTCACGTAGTCCTCGAAGAGACCCTTGGCTCCGTTGGTCGGATCGTGCCGCACCACGTCGTACTCCCAGATCTCGTGGACCCGCAGCAGGCGGTACCCCTCCTCCAGGGCGACCTTCATCTCGTCGATCACCCAGGTACCCGACAACGCCCTCTCGCGCTCTCCGTGGTGGCACTCGTCTTAGTTCTCCGCCTCCGCACAAGCGCGGCATAGCAGGAACATGAGCTTGCCGCCGATGCGCGCCGGTAGCACCGGGTGGTACAGGTGTTGCGGCGGTAGAACCTCGCACATCACCAACCCGCCCCCCACCTCTTCCAAGCGCGGGAATCGATCCACGTGGATCTTGGGGTGGCCCGCGGGGTAGGTTTCGTCTTGTTCACGTACGGGTACAGGCTGCATACGTCGTAGTAGTAGATCTTGCTATCCCCCTTTGCCTCGCAGTACGTCTTGGTGCAGTTGGTGCGACCTCCGTAGAAGGCGTCTCTGGGGTTCAGGTGTTCGGGTACCGGAAAGTACCTTGCGTGGCGCGCCAGGTCCTGGTTGGCCTTCATCGCGGCGTTAAACTCGCACTCCCACATTTCCACCACGGCGTATCCGGCGGCCTTGATCTTGGCCGTGACCTTCTCGGTGCTCTCTAACCTGGAGGTCATGGTTTCGTGTCCCGAGTTGTATATCGCCGCATGGCGATTGTGAAAGCACCGCCTGCAGCCGTGGTAAAAGCACCCGTGGAAAAAGTACGCGGTTTTTTCAGCCTCTCTGTACCCGTCCACCTTGTGCCCCACGACTTTAACTTCGCGTCCTCGCATGGCGTGGTGGATGACGATGCGGTTTTGCATCTCTAGCCAAGTTAGCCATATGCATGCGGCGCGAGACTGCCGGTCCGCTAGTCGATACCCGCCCGCTGGCAAGAGCGCAATTTGTTTAAGCGGCATGAAGCGCTTTCTATACACGCACATGCACGCCTGCGCGATGGTGACGCATTCTCTGAACGGGTCTATTCCGTTCTCGTCCAAGAATTCCCTTCTGAATTTGGAAACTCCCTGACTGAGTAGAAATACGTCCATCTTGCAATACGTCACCATTTCCGCCCTCATGTCGAAGACGTACCCGGAGGACGCCTTTTCTTCGTGCCACTGCTCGAAGGCTTTCCGACCCTCCGCCGACATGCCCTCCGGACAATAATGCCTTTTGTCGGGAATCGAACCCACGTACTGCTCGTTTTCCTTCGTGTTAAACAGGTACGGGAAATAACCTTTGCATTCCTTCAATCCGAAGGTCTTGGAAAAGCGGGAGAGTGGCATGGGTATGAAGTTCAGCGAGTCTAGAAATGTGACGTCACCGTACCTCATCCTGTAGATCTTGCTCCCGTTCATGATGAGCTCCGGCACCCAGTCTAACTGCACCACCATGTACTTTAATAAAAACTGCCCGTCGTAAGCTCTGAGGTTATGCGCCACGACGTAGACGTCCCAGGCTTCGAACCTCGCCTGCGCGATGTGTTCGAAAAGCTGCTTCACGGGCTCGTCCATAAACACCCATTCTTTGCAACCGCATTTGGTACAGTATGCCGTCTTTTGGCGTTCGTCGATGCACAGCGAACTGGCTTGGTACAACACGCACAAGTTAGGTACATGCTCGTATGTGTCCTTTTTGCCGGTATATGGAATGTTTTGCGTGCATTCAAAGTCGATAAACATAAACACGTACCGGTTTCTTTTGTTCTTTGTGGCATACGGCTGCATATAGCACATGTGGCTAGAATTCACGTGTGACTTGCAATGATTGCAGTACTTTTCCCCACACTGGTGCGCGGTTTTTCTGTGCCTCGCATTCACCAGCTTATTGCAAGACGTGCACACCTTTTCTACATCGCACACCGACAGCGCCTTTGGGTAAACAACGCCTTTCTTTGCGTGGTTTGCAAAGCATGTCGGTCCCTTAAAATCTCTGTTGCACTCGGCGCAGCGTATGTAGGCGTCAAACCGCGCATCGCACTGCTGATGGCATTTAGCACACCTGGCGTCGCACCTATGAAATTCGTTTTTGTGTGCCGAGGGATGATGACATTGGCGGCAATACTATTTGCATTTAAAGCACTTGTGAAGGTTCACGATAGCATTAAAGTGCCCGGCGTGGAGCATGACGTCGATGTATTTATCGCATTTCTTATCCGACGCGTACAGCACGTGCTTCCCCATATGATCGCCAAACACCGTCACAGCGTAGCCCTTTAACGCAGCGTCAAAGCGTCTGACGTCATCTATCGTACAGCTGTCGTGGCCTTTACCGATGCTCGCACACAAGGCTACGGCCTTCGATTTTTGCAGATAGTCGGAGCGCGTCATCGTTTTATAGTTGACGTCGCGATCCACTTTGGCTTTAACTACAACAATGGCTCTTGCTAAACACAAGTTGTCTTTGTTGGCTATTTCGACAATGCCTTTATTGTCCCTACAGGCATCGCAAGGTTGGTGGCATGAACCCGAGACCTCCTTGGTCCACACAAACGTTACATGAAGAGGTCCGCTTAGCAAGAATTGTTGGTTACTTTGCATTACTCTTTCGATGCTTCGAACAATGACATCCGCATTCAATTGCTCTACGCGCCTCACGCTCATATTGAAGGCTTTAGACGCCTCCTTTTCGTCTGTTATGGATATGCCTAAATATCCGGGTTCGTTTTCTAACAGGTTCTGTATCGCAAAGTTTAGAATATCGTTAAACAAATGCGATACCCATTGCTCCGGGTTAACATCTCTGGGGACAGGGTTTACGGTAATTTGCGACTCTGTAAAGCCGGAAAAAAGCCTTGGCAGCGTCCTCTGCTTGTGCCCTATAATTTCGAACGTAGGCTGCAAGGTGTCATCGCGACTTCCCCCGGGTTGCGGCTCCATCTTATCGGCCTAATGCACCGATCGCTCTTTGCCTGCAAAGTGATGCTGCTATTTTGTTTTTATTTTAAACCATTTTTCTCGGCTTTAACACTCTGGGAACAACTGCTGCGGCGTATGTTCTGCTATCACTAGGGCGATGGTCAATACCGATCGATGAAGACACCCTCACATGTGCGCGTATTGCTCTAAAACTTATATCACGTCAAATAGCACCATTTTATAACAAACTCCACTATCGCTCCCGTTTCTCACTACGGCCGGTTACTCTAGGCACTGGGATTTTATAAGTTCGCTTATCCCAACCGCAGTTTCAGCATGCGCGTCGAGTTAAATGCCTCATTAAAAATCCTGACGCCTTATTTCGCCACAGCTTGCTAAGTTGTAATCGCAGACATTTCCGGTCACACCATCCATCCATCAACCGCTGCACTTTTCCCTACCATCGACCATAAAACCGCATTTAAAACATTTTCTCGCTGACGAGTATCCGTTCGCACGGCATTTGCAACTGTTTAAACGCCGCTGCATTGTCAGCATCCGTTCCCACGGTCTTTTCACGTTATCGCGCAATTTGCAGTTCTTTAACTGTGGCCGCCATTTTGAAACACACATCGACTGCTTTATCAGCACACGTACTGCTGCTTTCGCTGCACATGAGAATGGTTCTTTTTACTGTTTTCTCCGATACTAACGCTTCCTACATGTTGTTAATAGTGGTTGAGCTTTTCGCGGAAGGTTAAGTATTCCCGCACGGTTATGTGATTTATTAAGTGCGTGTGGAGTTAAAAACAGTACCCTGCCTCAACTTCAACATCAGTGTCAAATATTTAATACTATCAGTGTCGTGTGCATACGTGTTATGTAAAATGCAAGAATTACATAGAATCAACAGATACTTCCTTTCTAAGGAGTAACACCAACTGCAGAATAGAACATTCTGAAATGTTACATTCGTATGTCCTCTACCCTCTATCTCTTATAGGTGAGTACGAAAGTTTATTTTCATATCCACTTAATTTTAATCCAGATAAACTTTTCGGGAAATAACTGCATTACACATCCGTTATACATACAAAGGGACGCTATACATTGGCCTTAAAATTCTAAATTCTTTCCATCAACATGGCGAGCAAGAACTGAAAAGCGACATGACTTTAAAAAAGAATGGCTAAGCATTGTCCAATTCGAACCATTTATAACAGATATCTCGGAAATGGCTGACGTCACAAAAAAGTTATTGCAAATAAATTGTGTGTTTTTAAAGAGATCTAAATTTTTTGTATTGTATGTTTTCCTCAAACCTTAGCAGTTGTACAAGATCATAGAAAATTTCTTCCCAATCAACAGGACTTCACAGGCTATTTCCACAAAATTCAAGATATACATTTTATTTTTCATATAAATGTCTTTAATATATGGTGTTGTAATTAAAATCGTCAGATACAGTTTTAGAAAATAAAACATTTCGGAAAATAGTTCATGTAAAGGGTAGTTTTGGGTGGAGGGACTTTCTTGAAAATCTCTGTGTCGTATCTTTGGAAGGTACTCAACCTAAATACCAAGTTTAGTATTTATCCGACTTTTCATTTTTCAGTTATGCTGCTCTGACACATACACACAGACACACACACACGCAGAATTTTCTAAAAATGTTTTTTATTCAGGGGGCCTCAAAACAAGTATTTAGTTTTCCAGTGAAATCTCAATATTGAATATTTGGATGCAAAGCATACCTCCTCTACCTACTATTTACGTGGTAGACAGAGTAGAAATAGCAACCTCTTCAGCAATGGTGTTTATTGACGAGAAACGTAGGCGTAAAAGTTAAAAATATAGATCGGTGCACGCTAAATTTATAAAAAATCTGTATTCCTGGTTTCCTTAAGAAATAAATGCACAATTTGTAACAAGGAAATTTTGATACAGCAACTTAGTTCTTTCGAAATCTTTGGAAAACCGTATCTTTATTTTTTTCGGTACCGAAATTTAACAATTTCTTAAAACAACTTGTAAAATTGTATATAAAGCTCTGTAGGGAAGTTTATACTAATGTGCATGTCAATGTTTATAGGATGCATAGGTCCACAGTTGTCCAGCTTAACAATATAAAAGGTTTCAGAACGAATAGCAAATTACTAAACGCCCCTAAATCAATATTATTACATGCAGTTGTGAAAAATATTACAGCTATGATTAATAAATTCTGGGATTACGAGAAATTTGTTAATATTGGTTTAAACTTATATAGTTCCTTAATCGTTTTAAAATTGCAAGAAAAGTGAGTACAGCTAGCTCGAAACTTAGCGTTGTTGTCACAAATTTGATGTTTATACATGTGATAACTATGGTATTTTTCACCGAAAGTAATTCCCTCTATTCTCACTATGAACGTTAATTACTTTGTCGAAATCTGATTTAAAGATACGGCTAGTTTAGTGTTTCTTGGAAGGCATAAATGTAACTACGCCAAACCACAGTAAATGAAATGACAAGCATTTAAAGCAACTAATAAAAGAACTTCCATTTTCGCAATCCGTTATATAAAATTAATGCAAAAAACTTATGCCAAAAACGTATTGCCATGAAAAACAAATAAACAATACCTCTAAACCAAATGCGTTGAAAAGCAATATGAACATGAAATAAGCCGACAAGCTATCAGCTGTGTCTGTGTTTGGCCATCATACGGGGAAGCACGTGCTATACACTTCGAGCAATCTGCGTGCTAGCATGAAACCTGGCCGTGGGAACCATGCTGACACAGCGCGACCCAGCTTGACTGTGTGATAACTTTCAACATGCATTTCCTAGTACACCAACGTTCAACATGCATTGCCCTAACAAGGTGCAATTTATGCCTTGTCAAGCGGTATCGTTTCTATTAAATGTGTGTGTGTGTGCCTATTTAATTTTTATTGTCTTTTGCACTGACACTTTTGTGTTAAAATATATATACATTTTCAGTTTCGTGATTGTGTGGATTGTGTTTGTTAAATTTTTTTATACGCTACTATTATAGTGTGTGTGTGCCTATTTAATTTTTTAAAAGCCCGAAAAATGAAAAGAGTTTGTGAGCGAATGTATGTGTGTGTGAATGTGTGTGTGTGCGAGTATGTGCCTAGTATCCGTGCGCCGCCAAGGCAAAACTTCATCATTTGCCTACCGGGCAGGAACAACCACGAAAAACCTGAAAAACCTCGAAAATTAGAAAGCGCTTCGTCAACCACTACAGCAAACGCCTACCAACCAGGGAAAACCTATGAAAAAGCAGAAACAGCTTGCATTCGTCTACCAACCAGAGAAAACCCCGAAACACTAGTTATTTAAAATTGCTGATGAGTTCTGGAGAGGCTTTTGCAAATCTTGTTGGTAGCAAAACTTACCTTTTCCATCACCTCCAACATACCCCACTCCCACACCTTTTTCTTTCCACCAATCATAATCTCTCTTATTCTTACCAATCAACAACTTTCATTTGTTCCTTTCCACCAATAACATCACTTCTTATTCCCACCAATCACAACTTCACACATCACTTTCTGTTAACTTTTTATCCCTCGTTCGCCATCTTTTCCCTCTTTCAGTCCCAACCTCCGCACAGACAACACCTCGCCGCTCCGCTCCTCTCCATCACGTGTCCTCCATACTCTTTTAACTTCCTTCCTTTATCTTCCACCCGAATTAACGAACCAATCACATTTCGTCTTATTTTTACCAATCAAAACACTCCACGTCACTTCCTGTTTTTCCTTCATCTTTTCCTAATCCTCAATTCTATCTCCTCGTCACCATCTGTTGCGTTCGACATCTTTCGCATGTTGACCCTAACCTCAAACCTCTTCGTCCCTCCACTTCTTGCCTCCGCCATCTTGTTTAGTTCCCATTTTCACCACCACGCCACCGCCATCTTAGTTTAAGCTCTCCACGTTTACCTCATATTTTAACCTCAACTTCATGCCTCTGCCATCTTATTTAGTTCCCATTTTTACCACCGCGCCTCTCATCTTCCAACCAGATTGCCGGCAACAACAGATCTCGTTCATTCACACCTCGACGGTTGACTCGACAGCAGCTACTGTGAACACCTACGTCGTACACTTTTTTGACCGCTTTCGACCGGCTATGAGAACCCTGCTCCTACGTACGCTAGCGACCATTACGATGGTCCAGTACCAGGTTTTTGGTATAGTTAAATTACGTCTGTGCAAAGGGCGTCTGTACCGCTTTAAAAAAACCTAGGTATATCAGTGCGTAGTGATGTTGGTTGATCTTAAAGCTGGTTAAGCATTTTAAAAAACAGTTTGCTTTTATTTTTTCGCGTAGCGTGAAGCTGCTGCGCTTTTGGTGACGCATCAACACCAGTAACTGGTAAGTACCACACGCATAATTATTTTTCGGGCCTGCTTGGCGTAGGAATATATCCTTTCGTGTTTTGGTACTGTAACCTCAAATCTCCTTACCCTCCTCTTGCGTCCGCCATCTTGTTTAGTTCTCACCGCATCTCCTTGTCGCAGACCCTCCGCCATTTTTAGTTCCCACTATTTTAACCTCAAAATTTGCTCTTCTAAGCTCTTGCTACCGCCATCTTCTTTTAGTTCCCATTCTCACCACCACGTCTCCTTGCCCCCCCACCTCTTGCGACCGCCATGTTCACCACTAACCTCGAAATTTCCTCGTCCTTAAACTTCTTGTCTCAACCATCTTGTTTAGTTCCCATTTTCGCCACCGCATCTCATATCGCCCCATCTCTCTATCCACTCAAGAAAACCACCATCCAACGTTCAAAAATTGCTGATGAGTTCTCGTCAGGCTTTTGCAAATCTTGTTGCTAGCAAAACTTACCTTTCCCATCACCTCCAACATACCCCACTCCCACACCTTTTGCTTTCCACCAATCATAATCTCTCTTATTCTTACCAATCAACAACTTTCATTTGTTCCTTTCCACCAATAACATCACTTCTTATTCCCACCAATCACAACTTCACACGTCACTTTCTGTTATACTTTTTATCCCTCGCTCGCCGTCTTTTCCCTCTTTCAGTCCCGACCTCCGCACACACAACACCTCGCCACCCAGCTCCTCTCCATCACGTGTCCTCCATACTCTTTTATCTTCCTTCCTTCATCTTCCACCCGAATTAACGAACCAATCACATTTCGTCTTATTCATACCAATGAAAACCCTCCACGTCACTTCCTCTTTTTCCTTCATCTTACCATAATCCTCAATTCTTTTAACTCGTCCCGGATGAACCAATTGCAATAACGATAATCCTTCCGCTCAGGGCGCTTTTCAAACTTGCCGTCGCCGTCGCACGCAGCGACACTAGCGACACTAGCGCCCCTAGCGGCAGGATTATCGTTAATCCAATTGGCTCATCCGGGACTAATACTACTCACATTTTATTTGTCATGTAAATATTCGAAATATATCCTGTTTTAACGCAATGCGAGAATAATTTTTTATGAAATAAAAAAATAACCAAAAATGTTCCATGTAAATGGAGGGTTATGGTGGAAGATAATCTTCAAATTCTTGGAGTCGCATCTTTGGAAGATGCCGAGCTCAAATACCAAACTTGAATTTATCCTAGAATACGTGTTTCATTTATGCTGTAGATACACACGCATTGACACGCGCGTTTGCTAAAAGGGAGTTAAAATTCAGGACACCTCTAAACAGGTATTTCCGCATATATAGATTTCTAACTTTTCCTATTACAGATAGGTGCTTGAGAAACTAAATGCTTAACTTACAAATGTGCCTTCCATGATGCACCTCTGAATTGCGCTTTCGATCTTTTATTGCTTTCAGCAACTGTTCATTTTTTTTGGAAAGGATTAGGTTTTTCGACTATAAAGGTGGCATGAGCTTTCGACTGAATCATCATACAGTAAAACCTTCTCGGAATTTTAACATCGAGTACAAACCTAATCTATATGTATTAATACTGAAATATCTTATGCCTTACATTCACAGGTCCTTCTCTACCCATTTTCTTTAATTCTTATTTCTCTTTTCATCTCGGTATCGAATGTTTGGATGATATGCGGCACTTCTGCTTACTGAAGGTAAGCGATAGATAAAGTCAAAGGACAGATAAACAAGTAAACGAATTAACAAGTGTTGATGTTCTAATTTATGGGTAACATGGTGTTCTACAAGAAGGATTTACTCCCCCTCTTCGCTCTTTTTCATGACTTTGTTTGGGAAAGTCCACCTTGGATTGATAACCAAGCCCATTCAGGGAGAATTCATATTTTACCCACTTTCTTTTCGACAACTGTCAGCCCCTCCTTTGCTTTAGTGTGATGTCCATCCTTGGTAGCCAATTAGAAATTTAGGGGCCGAAGCGCTTTACCCTTACTTTTACTTCTAACATTGCTTATCCAGATGTTATTTACATACTTGAAAGCTATTCTGAGAAGTACAGATTCCCAGTCTAATTTGTGTTGCTCTCTTGTGCTAATATTGCCGAACATGCTTTGAAAATTGTGCCTGAAGAGGAAATTCTTGACCGGGAAGCGGTGATTCGCGAAGTCTGGCCGTTACCCAATCTGTCCCACGGACTAGATGGGATACTTGCATTTCCGCAGTGGGTAGCGCGGAGGAGACTGATTGCAAATAGCAAGATCTGCAACGACTTTCTGCAGCCGTGTGCGCTGCACAATTACAATGGCAACGTCGATGGTAAGCAGTGATCTTGTGGATCTAGCGGAAGGAGGAAGTCCATCCGGGATGGATCGTCCTTCTCAGGAGCAAGTTACAGCTGGAGCAGTTGATATTCCTGGTATACACCTGGGCTTTTGAACAGCCGCAGTATACGATGAGGTGGAAAGCCTCAGTGGCAAATTGCCATACCCCTGTGAACTGGTGGAACTTCCTAAGAAAAGAAACTGGGCGTTTGTTGAAAAAACATCCAGATTTCATTGGTGGCCTATAAGAAAACAATGAGTTCATCTTCGTTGAAATAGATGAGTAGAAGTTATTCCACCCCAAGTACCACAGAGGTATGTGGCGTGAGGGCCACTGGATATTCGGTGGTATTGAGAGAGGCTCTGGGAGATTCTTCCTAGCGGAAGTGCCTGACAGGAGGGCAGAAACCCTGGAGGTCCTAATCATGGAGCATATTTTGCTGGGAAGCAGCAGCATCTCGGAGGGTGGGCTGCCTATGCTAATATTGAAAATCTACGCCACTGCGTGTATATCCACACATTATCTATAAGCAGAACTTCGTTTACCTGAGGAAGATTCCATCCACACGCAAAATGTGGAACATATATGGATGAGGATTATGATGATGATGAGAAAAATTCGGCGACAGTTTGATCCATGTGACGCCACTTCACATCTTATTTCCATGAATTCCTGTTCCGGAATCGTTTTCGGGCATAAGACATGTTAAGTGTGATATTAGATGTAATCGCGCTGCATTGTCAGGTGTAATTTACTAAGGTGGAATTCATTCAAAGGTGCATACTTCTCTTTGATCGTAAATGACGTTAGCAGTTTTTTGTTATTATGATGTTCACTGAAGTAAAGTAATACAACAGTGTGTGTTTTGTGGTTCAATGTCATTGATAAAAATGCTGCCACTGCTTCTGTGTAATAATGTATGCACTTTATATTTCACCTAATTTACACGTGTTCATCAGATTTTTCATCGCTAGCTCATTGCAGTAAACTAATATAACAGTGTGTGTTTTGTGGCTCAAAGACACTCAACAATGCTGCTACTGCTTCTGTGTAATAATGTATGCACCTTATAGTTCACCTAATTTACATGTGTTCATCAGATTTTTCATTGCCAGCTCATTGAAGTGAAATAATACAACTTTTTTAACTGTCTAGGAAACGGTATTGCATCCAAATACATATTATGGTACCTACTTATAGTTGTGAACAATAATAGTACATCAAATCACTTGTAACATGTGTAAGGATGCTGTTCAGTAACAGTCCTACAACTTTGTGGCTCAAAGACAATGACAACAATGCTGCCACTGCATCTGTGTAATAATGTGTGCACCTTTTATTTTATATGTGCGATAATGTGTTTACTCTGAATTAGAACATTTTTACTGGCTAACAATTAACCGGCAGTTTTTGTCCACTTTGTACAATAACTAGGCTTCAATGCAATATAACAAAAATGATTCCTTAATCCGAACCTCCTGTTTTGCCTAAATGACTTTTGTGCTTCCTTTCCTTCTAGATATTTAAAATAACGTTTGCATTAATGGCATTTTTTTCTAATTTCCTAAAGCTTCTAATAGTATCAAATAACCAAAAATTCGATATTAAAAATCCCACTGCACCTATATATAAATTTTTGTTTCCCGGATTAAAAAGACGATTTTTTAAAACAGGAATTATATGCTTATTATTAAAAGCCCATAACTAAAAGCCAAAGAGTAGATAAACACCGAATGTTGCTCAATACATTCATGAAAAGCGCAAAATCAAAAAAAGCACAGTAAAAACATGCATTTAATTAATATATCACTCCCATGGAAACATTGCGTCTTTTTATGCATTGGTGCAAGGCTAATTTCATGCCAAAATGATATATTTCCTTCCAGCAATGTGTACCGCTAATTTAATGTTGGTCGAAGGCTACTTTAACGCCATAAGGTTATATTCCCTGCATGCATTCCTGTACCGCTAATTTAATGTTACAATGTTGTTGTTTTCCGAGCGTTCATTTCCTTAGGTTGGTAACGCTCGAGCGCCTTAAGCCACGCCCATGCCGCAAATAGCAGAAGACTACAAATTATCCTTACGAATATACCCCAGAAATTCTCGGGCTTCAAGCCAGGGTAAGGTGATGTTGATACATTCTTACGAAAGCTTATTTCTCTATCTGCTTTATTTTAATCGAGATAAGCTTTACAGAATTAGCTGCATTACACATTTCGTTGTAGATACAAAAGGAATAGCAATAGTCAAATGTTAAAGAACTGGACGCTATAATTTACCCAAACAAACACAAAAGAAAATTTTCTGGCCATACCTGCATCTTCTCCATCTCCACTGGATTCCCTCAAAGATACATTCGGTTTATAATCTTCATCATTTACAGCTAAAGATTCGCCTTCTCCATCAGTCAAACTTTGGTTCACATTAGCGCCGTTTATACCACAAATCTCAGTTCCCAACTCGCACTGTATTTCAGCATCAATCTTCAACTATACGTGTAAAGACTCAGAAACCAGTGTAGCTTCACTTCTTGCTGAGAATTGCTTACTGTAGTATCGACTAACTGTAGCACTTGCTTTCTATTAAGAAAACTTGAGTTTTTTGGGGGGGAGGGGAGCTTTTTTCTTCTGGTCCGCATAAAAATTCGAAAGCACCACATTATCTTTCAGTCTAGGGCTTTGGAATTTTTCTTTCTTCAATATTCTTATTTTTATAATAGCCGACTCATTAAAATCACTTTCATTGAAATTAATTCTGCATACTCTAGCATTTTTGGTTGGCACAAAGTTATTGCGTTTCATAGTAGCAACCCATTTGTTTTACACATGTCGATTCTTATCTCTATCAGGGAATGAGTAATAACCAACATCTCTGTTTACGCCGGCATTATTTGCACAACCATAAGCACTGCACGCAGGCATTCTAGATCTAGACCCAACACTTCAGAGAACACCAGAAAAGAAAAACTGTCATACAGTCATAACATAACAGGAATTAAGTGCAACGCAAGGCTAACTAATGCAAGTGACATTCAGTAGTGTGACGCGATCCTAGCCTCATGGCGTCACCGCGAAGTTAGCATTAAACTTAAAAGTGCTTCCAGAATGAAAAACGAGAGGTCGTAGAACGACGAGGTTTTCAACAATGTGCTGAAAATTGTTTATATTTTATTGTTATAAGTCTTTAGTTCAGTCATCCTTTAAGCTACAATGGAGCTTTACAGTGCGTAGTTCAAGCGAAAACCTGAGCTTATGCGGACTTGGATTAAACTGTACTGAACTGTGGTTTATGATAAGGGGTCACCACTTATCCGAAGAAGACGATATAAGTGATGAAGGAATGCAATTTATTTTAACCCACATAACCAACAAGACGATCTAGAATGTTTAGAATGCATTCAAACCATTTTCACGTATGGAATGACCGAGAATACCACGAGAGATTTCGACTAAGTAAAGAGTTCGGCAATGATAGTAACAGAAATTATTGATGATATAAAGAGATAAAATCAACAGGCAAGAAGCAAAACTTAATTTGGCATCTCCTTAATTTCAATTTATACTTCATGCTTTAACCGTATGCGTTGTCGCACACATTTCCGTCATATCTACATATAACACTAGTCTGCATTTTCAAACTTTTTGTCAGACGATTTCTTAAAAGTAGGTGTTCTTGAATCAAGTTTTTATGCTGATTCCAGAAATAACTTCCGTTTTTTTCTATCACGTCAGGTTTTTACACAAAATAAGAAGTAATGTTTTGACAATTTTACTAATGAGCGTAGAAAAGTATTCAAATACCGTTTCACACAAGGTAAGTTTTTATTCAAGAAACATTTTAAGAATATTCTCAAGAACTCCCCTAATTTATTTCATGACTACATTTTAACAAAACAAGAAGCCAAAGTGTTTCATTCAATTTTATTCAAACTTTCTCTTCTTTTACTTCCTCGCAGATCCTTGAAGATGACTGTCCCTCCTCAACATCCAACAGTAGTCGGCCATCATAGTTTCATTCCATCTTCCCTGGTACCTCCTCTCCATTTCCTTAACATCTTGGTGAAAACGTTCACCCTGCTCTTCACTATGATGTCCCAGATTTTCTGGAAAGTAGTCGATTTGTGAATGCAGAAAATGCACCTTTACACTCATGTTACATTCCATCTTCTTGAAATTTTCCAACATTGTTTCGACAATGGCCTTGTAATTAGGATTTTGGTTATTGCCTAAGAAGTTCTCCGTAACTGATCGCAAGGGCGTTCATGTTTCTATTTCTCTCTCATTCATTGTCTTCTCAAAATTTTCATCCTTCATCAATTTCTTTATTTGAGGACCAACAAAAATTCCAGCCATTAATTTGTCTTGTGTAATGAAGGTAAATTTCTTGGAGAGGTACTTGAAGCAGGGTCCATCCTGTGGTAGAGCCCTTACAAATTGCTTCATCAAGCCCAATTTTATGTGTAGTGGCGGAAGCAATATCCTTTGCCTCTCTACAAGCGGTTCGTGCAGGATGTTTTTAGTTCCAGGCAACAAATTTCTCCGCTGCGGCCATACTTTCGCACTCCAATGTCTTTGCTTTGCCCGAATGTCCCATTCGCACAGAAAACAAGGCATTTTTTGTGAAACCAACTTGTTGTCCTAATAGTATTCCAATAGCTTTGAAATCATCGCAGATACGCCATTTGTATTCCTCGTATTGGATACTTGTTAAAAGTATCTTCATGTTTTCAACTGTCACTTTCATTTGAGCTGAATGTGCGACAGTAATGGACCCATACACATTCCCATTATGCAGTAACACGCCTTTCAGGCTCCTCTTTGATGAATCTATAAAAAGTCTCCACTGAGTAGGATCATGTTCAATGTCATAAAAGTGCAGTAACTCGTTTATGTTATTGCAGTAAACCAAGGATTCGATCTGTGAGAAAAAAGGAACTAGCTCTTGTCTGTGTCTGTACCACGAGTAATGTGTTCCTGGTTCCAGAAGATTCTTATTTTTAAGACAGGAGCCTAGTAACTCTGCAGATTCCCTAGACAAATTCAAATCACGTACTAGATCATTTAGTTCACTCTGAGTGAACAGTTGTGGAGTCACGTCGTATTCAGGACGGTAGACATCATCAGAATCGCCTTCGGTGATTGCAGAGGTTCACTTTCAACACCATCTTCTTCCAAGTTCTCTAAAACAGCTGAAGGAAGAGGAGCAGGCAGATCTTCTCCGTGTGGAACTGACCTGATGGCTGACGCAATACTTGGATACACAATGTGTTTCTTATTTTTCGAATTGCACCCCTGAACATTAACTAAACAGAAATAACTGTCTTTAAGGTGGTCTTTAGGCTCACTCCACACCACAGGAATTGCAAATGGCATGCATGATTTCTTTCCTTTTATCCACAATCTTAACCTCTCAACACAATAGCGGCAAACTGTCTTTGGAGCCCAGGCCTTGTCTTGGTCACCAAGTTTCATTTTAAAATAAGCATGGTACACTTTTTTCACAAAGTCTGTCATATCAGTTCTCTGTGAAACACTGTATAATTTCCACAAATGTAGCAGAAAACATTTGTATTGTTCACACACTTGCGTGTATACATAATGTATTTATAACTTCAATCACGATATAGCACTGGTAATGCAAGCCTCTGATATTAACAACAATGCCTAAATTACAAATAGCAACCAGCATCTACGGGTGTAACAACCTAAAGACTTACAAGTCTGTATTGAGAAATGTCCCTCCAAGAAGTGATAAATTTCCCTTCAACAATACTCATCATCTACTGGCTCAACTCTATATTTTTAAGTAAATTGTGAAACAACTGTTTGTGATAGAAAAAAACTAAAAGCAGTTCTGAAATCAGCATAAAAAGTGAGTCAGAATCATGCAGACTAGTGATAATTTACACATACAAACCTTTATATTCCTTTATATTTTAGTAACCAAGCCCTCTGGTCAGAAAAAATATTTCTCTTATGTGCAAGTGAAAGCATGATAACTGCAGCTGGAGATTTTTCCGACATCTCAAATCTTACAGCATGTAGAGCTGTCAAAATTGTTTCACACCTTTCTAATCCATCCTTCGTGTCGCAATGTTTCCCCGCGTTTAGTTTTTCTTACTGTATAGTAATTTGTCCGATTAGTTGCACTCCATTGCATACTTATGCTGCTTCACAATTTCTAGGAGAATGCTGACTTCATGAGACGTACGATTTTACGTTTCGACTCTGATTTTTCGATAATTTTAACTTTATATTGCTGGATAACCTACAAAAGCTTATTTTAAGAATAGCATCGCCATAAACAAACGATGTTATTTCACTCAATGCTCATGCACAAGCCTTACCAACTTAATTTTCCGTGGAATTGTTCAGCTCAGTAAAGTTGAACCTGGTTACCCTACTGTGATTCTTGCAAATCTCAAACCAAAGCTTGCAGTAGCTTACTAAGGCTTCGGCTTAAATTTAAACCATGGAAACCGTAATCACTTTGTGGTGAATTTTTACTTCTTTTTGAACACTGTGAAGATACAACAGATAATTCATGGGTAAGTTCATAATATGTTAACTCTGATTTCAGGTTTTCCCATAGGTTTTAATATGCTTTACCATTACTGTCATTGCCAAACGCACTTGTTACTGCTCGAGCAAATTAAAAGCTATTCCCCAAATATAATATGGATTATATCTCTATATATTTAATAATATGAGCTATATATTCTACTCGAATGCATATTATAGTGTTACCTTTCTGTGTTCATTGCAGGATTTTACTAACAAACAGTCACTAAACAATAGATCTGAAAAGAAATAATAATGGTGTACCGTTGCGTTCCATTATGTGCATATCAAGACACAGAAGTGATTGATGTCTAATTCCTTCAATTTCCAACAATTGAAGACGCGTGAAAAATAGCTAAAAGCTGTATCACGACAAGGGCCTGAAAAGAACAGAATTTGGCAGACTTCCAAAAAAGCCGGTAGTATGCAGTCAGCATTTGGTGATAGCTGTTTTAGTATTTATTTTAAAAATAGAACAGTTCTTCCCAGTTGTATCCCAACAACGTTTCCTGCATATCCAACATATAAACAGCCAAAAACCTAAACTGCACATAGAAAACGAAATTAAGGCAAAGATTTCTTTGAGTCGCATGAAGGTAACCTTGGAACTTTCTCCCTCCCTCCACATGATGAGACAATAAAAGCTGCAGCTGACATTGCCAATCATATTTCTACTAAAGTATAGGCGGGAGTTCAAGTAAATAAGTCCCTGTGAGGACTTCCGCTCTTCTAATAAGAATGCGGGGATATATTATCCGCGAGCCATTAAAAGGAAAAACAAAATCATAGTTATGCTGCGTGCAAAAAATAGGGCGTTAAGAGCAAATCTCCAGGCTAAAAACAATAAATCAGAAGCTGAGAAATTGTATAATTCTGTAGTAAGTATCAGAAAAGCAAAGAACATGAATGCTATACTTTTACTGGAACAGCTAAAAGCATTTGGAAAAACCAAAGTCCAGTACAGTGAAAAAATTGTAAGGATACCTGTTCTCTGGCAGAAAATGTCTCCAAAAGGGTGTATTTTCCAGAGAAATAGATATCTTGCAGCTGCTACACAAAAGCACATTGAAAAAAATATTCTGACGGGTCTTCTGATTAGACAGCAATTACCGAGAACATGCGGGAGAGATTAAAAATAGAAATGGAGTTTCTCTCCAATAAACAACAGAAGGTAGGTTCATCAATAATCCATGAAATGTTTCTTAAAACAAAATTAACATACAATAGACAACCTGATCAGTAAATGGTAAAGATGGACTAAACGATAAACCCTCACAGAGTTGTGAAAAGCTGGCAAATAGTATGCTATGTATTGTTATCAGAGTATGTTCAACTAAATACCGGATTTCCATTTCATTCTTCTTCTGCAATAACTTAAATGGGCTTCAACTGCATGAAAAAGCGCTGCAGGTGATAAAATTGTTGTAGTTGAAGAAGCAGCATTTCACATTTTGATAAATGTGAGACAATTCTAAGGTTAATGTGGCAATGTTTGAGAAGATATGTTGTGGTACGGTTAGGCCAGAAATACTTCATCCCTTCGATGAAAATCGTAACTTGTTTATAAGTTATAATCAAAACTACATAATCAAGAGTGTTCCCTCGCAGTTCCTAAACAGAACACTGGGGATAGAAAGGAGAGAAGTAAGTGATAAACATGTTAGAACTCTCTAAAAACGAAGTAACCTGGTATTAAAACCGGTACGTAACTTAGTCAGAAAAATGGCGTATCCATTAAATTTGGAGAAAAGCAATGTCAAAAGGGCAAAGTTATTGTTTTCGGACTCCCCCACCATGCCCTTAAATCTTGTGCTTCTGTTGCAAGTGAATATTTACCCGACAAAGAAAGTCTCTAAGATACAGTGGAGTTCATGAAAATAACAAAAAATGGCATGATATTCAGGATATATGCAATACCACACATGCATATACTTCTCGAAACTACGATAAATTGCACTTGTTTTCAGCAAGTGATGACAGACTTCTGTGGCTCACTGACAGTTTTCCTCCTTATAAGAAGAAAACTCAAGAACCTTGACGAAGTAGGCAAGAGGTTTTCAATCTGGTGACGTATAATGCCATTACTATCATAACAAAATCGAAAGTGGCATGTATACAATATCTAGTGAAAATTAGATTCCACTATGTGTTGACACGGAATTTTTCGAGTGATGACATTGAGTTGTTTACTCATTTCAAGTAGCTTGGAGGCTTCAATGATATGATAGATGCCCGTTCCTGTATGCATGCAATAGAGACCAAAATAAAATCTGGTCTCTTACGAGCATCTGTGCATGAGAAATTGGAAATCACCACCAATCTTACTTCTGAAAAAAAGGTTCCTGCGACAGCATCTTCAAAATTTACTGTGTGGTGTAAAAAGAACGTGTCAATGCTTTTAGTTTCCTATAATGTTTTCTTTATTTAATGTGGACAGAAACCCCTATCAGTTGCGTTCCACACCTGCCCGGTTGCACTTATGTGTTATTGGTTTGAACAAAGTGGACGGTGAAAGGGGTAGGAAACGGAAGCATTTTATCTGAATGGCTGGAAGGTACTCACCTGACACTCGCCAGATTTGTCCGTCTCTTATTGATTTGATGTCAAAAGTCTGGCACTTAATCCCTAACTAATGAACAGAGGACAGTTTCCGGTCAGGGGCGAAGGAAATGGTGGGGGTAAGACAAACATGGAGAGTTGGATGAAGTTGCGTGGTAAACACTGTCCCCCTTATTTTATATATAATTTGAAGGGAACAAAGAATATGGGCAACAAACCGAAAATTAGTGCCGCTATTGAGCAAGGCTATAGAACTAAAAATTGAGTCTTATTTATGGATGCTCTTTAACTGCTACGATCTTTAGCGTCCGATTTCTGTATTTTAGTCTATCTTTAGCGTCCGTGAAACGCCGGTCATTTTGCTCAGCCTCTATTTCCCGAGGTCGCGGGTTAAAACCCGGCGAAGGGCGATGGATTTTTTCGGGCGCAAAAATCCTTAGCATGGCTTCCTTCGGAAGGGAAGTAAGTCGGTAGTTCCGTGTCATAGGTTTAAGGCACGTAAAAGAATCTCAAGCCTGATAAAGAGGCCTCCGAGCAAAAGTTATAGAACTGCAAGGACTGCGGAGCTATATAAAATATCTCCAAGAACAGCGTCAAATCGGTGGAAACCACGAACGGGGTTACTCGGCACTTAAACAAGGTATCATATTTAATTTAAATACAAAATCAGTCCGCATTGCACCAGAAGTATCAAAAACATATCACAACGGAATGCAACGTAAAGTTAAAGGACATGTGAAAAAACAGTCCCTTTCAGTCCCGGTGTCCATTGGAATGGACATTACTTTCTACAGGCTATATCATAAATTTAAAAGATGTAGTTGCTATTTAGGCCATTTCTAGATGTGAACTATTATGTTTTTTAAGCTTTCATGGTATGTGCTGCTATCTGTTGACAAGTTTAGAACTTCTAGAAGCTGTTGTTACAAGATGGCCAGGGAGGTTACGAGTTGGCCAGGTGAGCACTTCGTTTTTATTTTATTTATTATCATGCAACTGTAATATAGACATTAAATCTGCGTTAAATGTAAAGATAACACCAAAGTAAGAGATCCATAATATAACCAGTGAATTCTGTTAAAATATATATTTATAAGTAGGTTTTTCAATGTGATGTCCATGTGGATGGACATCATGTTTTAATGGTAGTTAAAGGCAGTTGTAACATAACCTCAAATGAGAGAGCAAGTTTTCTCTAATATGAAGTTATGCTTCTAGTTTTGGCTATAAAATAAACTAAATATATATGTCACGATACGTATGCGAGGAGCTTCTGATTATTGAACTTATTATTATATATTCATTTATATCGCTTTTTGAACCTGTCACAATTTTCTAATTTTACACAGAATTGTATTTCATACTTTTCTGACTTGTCTAAAACTTTGTTAAGCTGTGTACGTGACAGGATATATGTGGCTTACCCATCCTATGATAGCACCAGTGGACTTTACCGTGACATCACGTCCCGGATAGAAACTCATAGAATAATGTTTCATAATGTTGCATTATGCAAATTCCAAGATGTCACGCGTCTCTAGGAAAAGCCTGGAAATCCACGTAAATCCTGGGTGGTGGCACACCATATATGGTAAATGCTGCCGTCATAATTCGGAGACCCGGTAGGAAACGAGAGTAGATATGAGCGAGCGCTTCGAGCTCCCCCGGTCGCTTTTGTCGTTGGTATCTCGTCGAGAGACGTCTGTGACTTCGGTCCGCTTGCTGAGGACCCAGCTCCTCTAAGACGATATCGTGCTATTTCCTTAAGGTAAGCCCGATGGGAAATATTCTAAGATATCTCCTTTATTGTAAACTTAAAGAAGCAGGCCCTTAATACTTGTACACCAAGTACCTCATACACATTCGGCTAATCAGTAAAACATAATATGAAGAGATAATTATTTGCTGTTGATACATTTCATAACCCTGCTCTACCTCCTTTTACTACACCCCCAAGTCACATGCAGGGAGGCTGTGACATGTGGTGGAGGCGCCGATCTCTGTAATTACTTACTAACAGAGATATGGTTCGATCTTTGTACCTCATTTTTCCTATAATATGTTTATAAGAAGAACTCTGTGCTTTATTTCAAAATTTTAAGTTGGTATATTTTCGATTCCACACCTCCAAAACATGTTTTTTTTGGCATAGCTATCATAATTTCTTTTGTTTTCTCCTGTCTCAGTTAAGGTCCTAGTAGTCTCCTACCCACTTCATCATGAGATGTGATATTGTTACAATAGGGTTTTTTTTCTTGCTTTGGTTAACTCTGGGGTGTTTTTTTATTTAATTTTACGAATTACCCGGATTATACCACTTCCCAGTTGGTACACGTGTAATACTCTTCAACTGAATTAGGTATATGGAGTTATTGCCGGAATTCCAGAGCGACAGTCCAATTAGTACGGAAATTCGCAAGTTAATTAGGGAATATCAACAGACTTAAAAAGCAACGTGGACACATATGCTGTCGCAGTTAAGGATGTGCAAGTAATACCATCAGATCTCACTGAGTTATACCAGTCCACGTCCCATATTCATAAAAGAACAAGCCGTAGACTGAGGGGCCAAACACCGATAATTTACTTTCTATTACGTCAACGTAGCCGTAGTTCCGGAGATTTAGATCACACAGACACAAACCCACCCATAGAACCACTGTCTCCTCTATCAGATAAAGTCAACTCAGATTCGTCTCTAGAAAATCTTGCAATGGCAACTGATACATTAGCGGGGCCTTTAGCCTCGGAGTACGCCCATAGGAAACCAATTGTTTCACATTTTCTTCCATTTGCACGACCTTTTATAGATCCAGGGAGTTTTTAATGTAAACCAGGTCAAGACGTCTCAAAATATGTTTACAATTTCGAGACTATTGCCACAGCTAATGCATGGGATGAAGACTGCAAAAAGCAGTATCTCCCCTGCTACCTGCGGGAGGCCGCAGCTAACTGTTACAAGACGTTTGCTCCCAGGCATGTTCAACATAGATCTAAAGACGTCCTTACAAGCGGTTTTTTTCCCAGCAGCACAGGAAGATGTGCTTGAGTGTCGCTTGCGTCAGCGGGTTCAGGATATTACTGAGCCTACTGAACGCTATATTTATGATATTTTAGTCCTTTGCGACCAAGTCAATCCCGCTATGACTGAAAGAGAACGAATCCGCCACGTAATGCGAGGATTAAACCCCTCGCTGTTAGAACAAGTTCTTTGAGCAGACCCTCAAACAGTAAGGGATTTGACCCAGTTTGTGCGGCGCATAGAGGCTGCACGGTACCTTGCAGGGCAGCGCGTCGACCTCCTACCCCATCATCCGCCAAACCCAGTCGCTCTGGTTACTAATACGACTGCCTTAGATCCGCTGGTCAGCTTGGCACAAGAAGTTCGTACCCTCCAGAAACAAATGCAGAAAATGCAGATAGGACGTGCTTCACTACAAGGGCAGGTTCGCAACCCGTCATAACCAATTTCTTTCAAAGGACGTGGTCGAACCCAGGGTAACTTTAACCCCGTAATAATTTTAATAAACGCTCGTCTTTTAATCAGAGTGGCTATGCTCAAATTTCTGGCAGGGGCAGGTGGCGTGAACCTAACTCAGGTGGCCGCACATTCTATGGCCGCCCGACATGTTTTATATTTAGGAAGCCAGGGCATGTGGCATCAAATTGCTCGCAAAGACAGAACCACCCAAACGGGGCAGCAGAGTCCACTATAAATTATAGTATTTCACTTATCCACCCCGCAAACGTATTGAGAGTAAGGGGATCTCTACATGCTAATTCAGATATTACTGTCCTGTTTGATACCGGTAGTGCGGTAAGTATTGTCCAACATCACCTAGTGACTACACCAACCTATCCTGTACCACGCAGTTTGATACTACGAACGGCTGATAATAAATTACTTGATATTTGTTCTTTTACAACATTACAGTTCCAAATTGAAGGAGTCTTCTTTGCGGAAAATGTCCTCATGGTGAGAGAGTTTGGGCATGATCTTTTATTAGGTATGGGTTTTTTAAATAAACATAAAGCCCTACTGGATTTGGCAGCTTGTATTGTTACCTTGCAACTGCCTGAAGGTCGTAAAGTCGCTTTGAATTGCGGTGAGAAAGTACATTGCCCATTGGCACAAATTACTAT
Organism: Deroplatys truncata; assembly: GCA_030765065.1. Lineage (NCBI taxonomy): Eukaryota > Metazoa > Arthropoda > Insecta > Mantodea > Mantidae > Deroplatys > Deroplatys truncata. The sequence goes on from CM060990.1 coordinate 378,200,288, forward strand.
TGAGCCTGAGGAGGAGTTAGAAACACACTATAAGGCCCGTTCTGATTAAGACATTAGAATACCTCCTTTTACATCCCAAAATGTTAAAGTACAGCTGCCGCCTGATATAATCGGTAGGATTATGTTAGAAACTAGTACGTGCATTATGCAAAAGAAAAATATTCATATCTCTCCAGTTTTCTGTGATGCACAAAAGGAATGTGTAATTCCGATCAGCAACAACACAGCTGAACCTAAAATAATTTTTGCAGGTACAACTATAGCGAAGGCTTACGAAGTGGCTTTGGTACAGTCATCGAGCTGGTATGCTTCCGATTCGATCGTAGTTGAAATAGAAGAGGCAAAATTCACCTTAATTCGCAACTAACACGGATACAACATATTCAGCTGTATACCTTATTAAGAAATATAGAGGCATTTTTGCCACGAAATTACAAGATTTAGGTAAAACAGATATAGGCGAATTTACAATTCAGGTAACCGATCCGAAACCAATAAGACAAAGACCGTATCGTGTTTCTCAAACTCAGCGGGAGATAATTAATGCTCAGTTGAAAGAAATGCAAGATGTAGGCATTATATGAGAACCGCATAGCCCTTGGGCTTCCCCGGTTGTACTTGTAAAGAAAAAGAATGGGGAAATGCGGTTCGGTGTTGATTACCGAAAGCTCAATGGCGTAGCGGTAACATCATCTTATCCATTACCGTTAATAGACGACCTATAAAGTTATCTAGGAAATTCCCGATGGTATTGCACTTTATATTTGCTGAGCGCCTATTTTCAATTCCTATTGCGGAAGATAGCAAACCCTTAACCTCATTCGTTATTTCTCAAGGTCAATTTGAATTCGACAGGATGAGCTTTGGCCTTGTGAATGCCCAACGATATTTTTCAGCCATAGGGGACAAACTTCTGGGTGAGCTTAAATATAAAAAAGTATTAGTTTATCTAGACGATATTATGGTGTTCGCTTCAACGTTTCCGGAATTATTGGTTAACCTAGAAACAGTATTTGATAAATTAACAGCACACCATTTTAAGTTAAAACCAGACAAATGTTTTTGGAATGACCCGAGTTAAATTGTTAGGCTTTCAAGTATCAGCTAAAGGCATTGAACCTGATGTAGATAAAGTTAGGGCCATCACAGAATTGCCCTACCTAAGACGGTAAGGGATGTTCGAAACGTTTTGGGCTTATTTAGCTTTTATAGACGTTTCGTATCAAATTTTGCTTCCATTGCCCAACCGTTGCATGACCTCTCCAGAAAGAATGTAGAATTTGGATGGACACAAAACACCAAGATTCCTTCGATAATCTAAAATGATTATTGACTTCAACTCCTGTGTTAGCTCACTATCGACCAGGGGCTCATACTGAATTGAGAACGGACCCCAGTTCCGTAGGGATAGGCGCAGCAATCCTTCAACGAGTGAACGGAGAACTTCAACCTATTGCGTTTTCTTCACGATCGTTAAACAAGCACGAAAAAAATCACACTATTTTTGAACTTGAACTACTTTCAATAGGTATGGCTTGACCCATTTTAGACCTTATATTTATGGATATCCAATAAATATCGTTACTGACCACCATGCCTTGTGCTACCTTCGCAATTTGAAAGATGTGACCGGTAGGTTAGCACGATGGGTATTAAAACTGCAAGAATGTGACTAAACTATTACTTATAAAGCTGGCATAAAACACCGCGATGCGGATGCCTCTCACGGTACCCAGTGGATGAGCCTAAACCTCAAATTATGGAGCAGACAGATGAAATAATTACTTGTTTGCTGACGCCAGTGCAAGTTGCACAGAGCAACAGAGGGATCCTCAACTACAACCACTAATTACAGCTTTAGAACATCCAGGTTCTGAGTCACCTAAATTAGGCGACAGGTGACTTCTTATATATTAAAGTCGGGCGTTCTATACCGTAAAAACGCAGGTGCTTCAGGTCCGCTACATTTGCTAGTAATTCCTGAATCACTGAAACAGGAAATCTTGTTCTCCTGCCATACGACCCATTGGCCGGGCACCTTAGATTCACAAAAACGTTTACTAAAATTAATAATCGTTACTATTGGCTGGGAATGCGGAAAGATATCGAAAAATATGTTAAAGGGTGCCCGAGTTGCCAGTCTCGCAAAGGTCCAAAGGACGTGAAGCCGGCAGGTCTCCTTCAACCCATCCCGTCCACCACGATAGGCGATAGATGGGGGATTGACCTAGTGGGTCCAATTCGTAGATCTATATTTGGAAATACTATGATCCTTACCGCGACGGACTATGGGTCTAGGTGGATGAAGGCTAAATGTATCCCTAAGGGATCTATCGAACACGTAGCTAAGTTTATCCTAGAAAACATTATATGTAGACATGGCGCCCCAGCCGCATTGTTAAGTGACAGAGAAGGGGTATTTCTTAGTGACGTCACACAGCATCTCTTAAAATCAATGGGTGTTAAACCTACTTTTACCACTGCTTATCATCCGAGTTGTAATGGACTAACTGAAAAGGCTAATCAAACCCTTATCAATATGATTTCTAATTACATATCTACCAATCAGTCCGATTGGGATATCTGCTTGCCTCATGTTGTATTTTCCTTTAACACGAGTCGGCAAGAGTCAACGGGGATGTCACCTTTCTTTTTAATCTATGAACGTCATCCTACCCTACAGAGGAGGTTCAATTGCAACATACCTCTGATAACATTTTTGTACGAGAAACACAACAACGCATTGAGCAGGCACACCAAATCGCACACGATAATATCAGACGACAACAGGTTAAGGATAAGAGTATTTTTGATAAAAAGAGACGCTTCCTTAAGTTTAAGCCTGGTTAATTAATTAAATTATTCACCCCTATACGGAAAATCGGCAAAACCGCTAAATTGTTGCATCGCTTCCATGGACCTTACGTCATAGTACGTCAGACGTCACCTGTTAACTACTCTATTCGGAAAGCAACCGGTGCAAATATCAAAGGATTCATAGTACATGTTTCACGAATGTACTCCTATCACGAACCGTTCGGAGGAGCTGAATCTTTCGTGATGTAAATACACAAGTATTGAAACTAAGAATATTTTTCCCTATCAAAATAAAGGTATAAATACCCTATAGGAACAAACAGGGAAAAGTAATTCCCTTCATTATATATAAATCCAGAATGTTATATATTAAATCTTAATATGTATAATCTTAATATAAGCGCACATTACTTTGGTAATTCATATAACTGTATTTTCCATATAATTTTGATTTTTTTTAGCCAATTCCACATTGATAGCTACATTGGTTTTCATTATAGAAGGCCATCAATATTTTTAAGGGATGAATATATCCGCGTCAAATGCATTTGTGTATATAACTCAAACATTTAATTACTATTATTAAGAGCACAATAATGTTGTAAGCCTGTACAATAAGTTGTGTTCTTGTTTATCATATTTATACATAAATATAGGCGATAAGTTCACTTCCTTGTACTTTATGTATAATATTTTGTTTTTTTACTAATGTCGGCTAACTAACCCGGCATAATTATTATTTCGGAATGAATGGCAAAGGAGTCATAGATAGTCTCTAACCGTACACTCTGTACATGCGGTACATAACATTTACACTATCCACCATCCTATAGTTAACAAACCTTTTAGCGAATATTTCATACCTTGTCTTTCTATATTAGGCTTTTCGCTATAAACTAACATTCTCATTGGTTTTCCGCACACGTATTTCTAGGATTTTATTATTGGTTCTGGCGCAGATGATGTTCTATAGTTTCACTTTTCTTTCTATTTGCACTTTCGCTATATTACTTTTAATTTTCACTTAATATATGTACGTATATAGGTACTCACCTAATAGTTGTTTGGTCTACAGTCTGCCTCCATTTGTTTCCTAACTACTCACGTTCACAACTGTTATAATATTCCTCCTTGGAGTCCTTGTAGTTCCTCCGGAACTTAGCAATCTGATATGGACGACTGCATACGTCAAACGTTTATCTCCAGACCAAGATAACTCTATCATGCACTCCACTGTTGGATACTATTAAATACTAGGTATCATTGTGTGTCTTATAAAGTTTGTCGCAGTTTCTATAATTCCCCCTTCCTACAAGTTACTTTTGAGGAAAGATACATAGAACAGTGTCTTATATTATTCCGCCTTCAATGGCTAATTAGGTATGTTTCTAGTTTTTATTTTTGTGTTAAGGTTACATTTCTATACACATACATACGCTTACACACACACACACACACACACACACAAACTTACTCATCCATTCCTATTATTTGTTAACCTCAATAGCTGCCTTCTCCGGATGTATCCAGTTCTGTAATTATAACCAGAAGCACAGACTCGTTTAGTACTTAACTGTTTATTTCGAACTGTGAACTTTTGGTAAACAGTATTATTTTTTCTCTTTTTTTTCATTTTCTGGAAAGATAAGCTTCATGTAAGTTTTCTTTTAACTTCCATATTGTGTTTAACTTCTATATTTCATTTCTCCCTCTTTTTTATCTCATATTGTGTTTAATTTTCCTGTGAATACGCAGTTTGTTACCTTTTAAATTATTTAAACAATCCGGGAGGACTTATGAGACCACAAAAACACACCGTTAATTTACTACAACCTTACTTTTTACTATACGCTTACCTTCGCCGTGCTAAGGTGCCCCGCACCCTCCATCTCGGACTCATCGGAGCTTTCGTGATTTTGGTACTCCAGGGGTACCGCATGCAGCCACCCTATGTATTGGCACTGTAAATGCAGTCAATCAACGGAACTATATTAGTTCCTTCGCTGTCCCCTTTTCCCTCACTATAGGATATGATTGTCACTATTTTATTATCAACACTTACCACGGTGGCATTATACAGCGCCTTCAAGTTTGGCACCAGTTGATCCCGGATGCAGACAACCAGCAGGGAATTATAATAACCCTCTGCTAAGGCAGTTATGTACCACGGGATGGCCGTGGCATAGGCTTCTAGCCTTTTTAACTTGCCACAGCCACCCCCAGGGGCCGTAGATACCCGATCAATTGTTGCGCCCGTGAACCCCAGATGGCCAACGTTTCTATGATGGCTTTTTCTTCGGCCATGGTGGTCCGTCACCTTTCAATGCACTGAGTGGTTATGCATCTAGGAATATATTTATTTAGCTACACGTTGTGAAAATCCTTTTGGTTTTTTTGCATTTAACTGGTAAATTCCCATAATACATTGTTTCTCTACTTTCTTGTTCTCTCTCTCTCTCTCTCTCTGCTGCATCCTTCTCGTTATGTTGCAAAATCCCTCCGGTAACCATCTCCGGTAAGTACTGTCATCGGATGATGTAGCTGCACCTATTTCCGGTTGTCGCTTACTTTTCATGAATATGGAAGCATATTAATACTGATTTTATAGTTCCTTTTTGTATTCATCGATTTATTTATTTATTTACCTTCATTTTAATCTCGTTTTGAGGAAGACTAAATTACATTTTAGAGCGTTTATACATAGATATGTTTACATGAACTACGATATTGATAAAAGCACTATAATTAATAATGAGTTCTTTATATCATTTGTTCCCTGAATTTTATTGTCCTCTTTAATTGTGGATATAATTTTTAGAATTTAAAAATACTCTGCTATTTTTAGCTTTACTCCTTACATTTCTGTTCTTGCCCTACTTCCTGGTACTTCTTAACCTACAGAAGTAGTTTATTCGTTTGTTTACACACTGTTTACAGATGTCTTTTCTACATATACACCCCCTTTTATTCATGGCCATGATAACACTCGTTGCCATGGGAGATTTTCCAGACCGACCTGTTAGGATAGCGACCGGCGCTGCTATGAAACCATTGCCGAATTCCATCGTTTATCAGGCCTCAATTCCGCTTGCATTTAAAATTCAACGTGAGAGGGTTGATCTCCAACATCTGACAGCTCACCGCCCTGTCGGAAGAAGGTCTCCCTTAGTCCCACTTACTAAACTGGAGGACGACATTGATTATGTTGGTAGTATATTGGATCGAGAATTGAGTAAGTTAGATGGTGCTATATTCAATTTTACTAACAAAGAAGATACTCGCTTTAAGCGAAGGATTGCTTTTTTGGCGATATTTTACATTTTTGTTGTGATGTAGCACACTAACCAGCTTAATACTTTGGCCGCTACTGACAAACAATTACTAGATCAATATAGAACAATGGAACGAGTTATCACTGAAGATCATGCTTGGTTCTCTGCTTCAAGAGACAAGTTGAATGACTACAGCGAGAAAATTGCTCATTCTTTTGATAAAATAAATGATAGATTGTCTCTTACGATATTGGGTGCTAACCAGAGTTTTAATGTACTTCGCCGATAGATAGATGATGTAGTCGACCAACCATTTTCTCTCCCTATGGGAAATACTACAAAATACTCAACGGTCAGTACATACGGTACTTTTTCTTAAACAAATGGATGCCATGCTACAATGTCGAAACCACATGTTTCCGTTATCTCTTATCTCTGCTGAAATTTTTTAATAAGAATTAACTCAATTAAAAGGAAGTTTACGTAATACTTCTTGTGATCTCGTTAATGATGTTCCGGAAGTACACCGTTACTTTGATTTGTAAATTACATCATGTTCATCTAGTAAAACTTATATTATGGTTACTATTAAAGTACCGGTGAAACAAAGAAATATGCACTGGGATATTTATCATTTTTGGCAACACCGTTTGGATGGGGTTCGTCCACATGTGTCATAATTAACGAACCTACTTATGTTTCTGTTAGTGGTGAACTCATCCGCCCGATAATCGGGGCGGCAATACAACAATGTGATCCATTTAAAACCGGTCTCTGTTATATACCGCGTTTTAGCGATGATTTATTATTCAGTCCTATGTGTGCCACTAAAATGTTACATGGAATGGCTGCTACAGAGATGAATGAATATTTCCCTTTTCAATGGCATGCTGGTGATAAAATGCTCGTTACAGAAATAGAACGAGACACCTATGCCATTACTCACCCACTTGAACCCATTGAATTTATTTGCGCTAATGTTACACATATTATTCCGAATAAACCGTCAGGAGCACCAGGGGCGTTACAGATTACTTTACCTTGTTCTTGTGAATTAAAATTGGGCCGTGTTGTCCACATTCCAAAGCGGTTCCACTGCTTTGATTTTTCAATTGCCCCTCCCCGTACGTTACATTTGATCCCAGCAGGTTGGTGAACTTTGACTTCTTTGAAGATTTCCCCCTTTGCAAATTCTGAACATTTGACCTTCACTAATCTTTCCCAATGTTTAAACACTAATTGGTCTATACAAGTACCTCACTTTAATTTATCTCATATACCGTATGCCGGCATGTTTACGCTTTCTACGTTCTCTATGCCTGCTTCTCCTTCTACCTTGCATTTATTGTTTCTATGGCTTTCCATATTACTATTGTTGCGGGCGTCGTTTTATTTCGACGCCTAGAGCTTTTAATTGCGGCAAGGCTACCTACAGTCGCCGCGGCGGAAGGAGCTCCCGCGGTGGTTTTCGACGGATTTGTTATTTTATTCGCCATAATTTTATTGCTATTAATTGGCGCAGTTTCTTATCGATCATTTAAGTAATGTTTGCAGATATACCGCATGGAACTTACAGTACAAGGAGCTGAAACACGTTACCTAGACGCTTTAGGAACAAAAGGTGTCATTCTGCTTACTACCCCACCGGTCGCTGCACGTCGAGTACCGCCCACACCTTTGGAAACAATATCGTAGGATTTGTCAACATAATTTTATATCTACTGGTAATGTTTTTACTTCCTTTAATTCTTTAAATTTAAATAAACATTAACACGTACACATTATCTTTCTTGCTGGCTGAGGGCTGGAATTTCTACGGAAGTGGCTTGAATACCGCTTCCTGTTATTGTCATTAGATAACGAGCTGTCACAGTCTCTGGGTCATGAGTGTAATCTTATATATTTCCTTCAATTATTCACCTTATTAATCTCTACGTATTTCCTAGGTGTATTAGGAAATGATATCAATTTTGTTAATACCTAGACAATGTCAGGGATGACTTCGGTATTCTTGTACGCGGTGTAACATATACATCCTTTGTCAGAGGTGTGCCGTGAGGCCCCGCGACAGGAAGGTGTTTCATAACATATTCTGGAATATAGTTGTTTTTTTTCGTGGCTAAACCGTGCGGTCCCATGAAGACATCATTTTATTGCAGAGTTAGCATACTTTAACATTAAACACGGATTATCTTATGCTGATGGATGTACCGTGAGGTCCCCTCAGAAGATATTTTAAAGAGATTATGCTATACAAGATTATAAAGAGAGGTTTTGTTGTTTTTTTAATTTTTCTGTGCACAGAATTTAAGTGAAATATTTTGGGCAGGAATGCGCTGGTCGCCCCTGTTCCCATTGTATGAGAAGAGGATTGTTGTTTAACGTCCCGGGACAAGTATATTGTTTACAGTCTCTACATAGATTAGTTAGCTATTAGCTTGTTAGATGCCGTACAAGGTTACTGTTTGCGAAAATGGCCACCGTTACAGCTTTAATTGGTATTATGTTCACCCTGACTGCCTCTAGTGTATCAGAAGGACCCTTTGAGAAACCCTCTATTGAAGTGACAGCTGGAGCTGACTTTTATGTCTTACCTAACATGACGTTTTATGAAACATCCGTGACAGTATTATTTCTTGCCACACAATGTTGGGTTCATAAACCTGCATCTTTATTTTGTACCATTAATGCGAGCACTTTGGCATTTTGTGACTGGTTGACGTCTCGTTTTAAATATATTCAAGATGAGTATCCCGTGTTGTTTCAATCGCTTAACAACCCCTTACAGGTTGATGGTTCAATCTTCGGCTCACAGTTTTTATTAGCCGATAAACAACACGTCGATAATATGTTTATCTCTGATACAACCATGCACAACATTTGGCAAAAGGTTCGCCAATATAATTATTTTGTAACAATGGTCAATACCTCATTCTGTAACAAAGTGTATAACCTCCAGAATGCCATGTCGCTACGATCTTCCGGCGCCGGTCCTTTGTTCGAATTATTATTTCAGAATGGCCAAACTAAACAGTTATACAGAACGTGCGTTACTCGTCGTTTAAACCCTTTCATCGTGACACCATACTTGCTGAATAAGGCGTTGGATATGGTTGTTCGTAATAATCCTGACTGTAAGTTAGTCTGGGGAAAGACCGATATTGGTAAATATTATTCTGCACCAATGGTAGACTGTTTGTTCTCCGTACATTACATTACAATAGGTTTGCAAATTCCACTAGTTCACATGGACGTTCAAGAGGGTGTGGGCCGTTATTTCGTCCCCACCCCATTCGCCTTTTTGGAGAAAACTTGCATGATTGATTTGGAGGGTCGTGCTCTTGCGATATTATATTTCCCGGGAAAACTTCATGTGTTTTTGCCTCAATGCGATACGTCAAAATCTAGTGTTTGTTTGGTTACCCCTCCCTATGGCCTGTCTGCATTGTTCACTTCGTGTGCAATAAACATTTTACAAGGTACGTCCGCGGCTAATTTATCCAAAACGTGTCCTATGACTTGTATATCTACTACAAAATCTCTGGTAACCCCGCTAGATTCATTCACTTTTGTGTTAACCCATTTGCCTTCATTTCATGTGCTATGCCCTGATTTAGAGCGAACGTTTTACTTGCAGAGTGATATTGGCGCATATAAGGTACGTCTGCCGTGTCGTTGTAATGCAACCGCCTCGCATTATTTCTTTTCACCCCCCCCAGGCTCTGCCTCCTCGCGACTCCGTCTATGGTAGATATTAGACGCCTCATACCAGCCCTGGTCTTCTATTGAAACCACTATTTTTCCGTCGTACTATGCATCAGCCTACCCCACTTATACCTCGTTAGATCAATGTTATAATTTCCATTGGCATCCTAGGGACTATACCTTTGTGATTACAATATCTCTGATCAGTATATTGTTTTTGATGAATATATTAATATTGGTTATTTAATTTGGTTAGCCATATCTAATGGCCTACATCTGGTTTGTTGGCGTAATATTACGCCTTGGTCAGCTGCATTTGCTTGCGCTGATCCACCATCCTCCAATGTTTCTCCTACTCGTCGTGGATACGACTATGTAATCCCTCCAATATCTGTACCCCTTGTACCTCCTCCTGCTCCCCCAGGCCCCCTATCCATATGTACGAGACTCTCCATCATGAAGATAACACTTATACCTTACCGAGAGCCTTTTCACGTGTTTTACCCCTACCCCCAAACCAGGCCTATATTAACACTTCCCGTGTATAAATTCTTATTGCATAGATACTTTTTCTTTATTGGTTACACAATAATAGTTAACCTTAGGCTTTTGATATATTTCTTACATTTCAAGACCTGTTCGTTCCACTTATAAGTTTTTTTACTATATGTATAACGCAACATCTGTATGGCACCTGTGGTGGAAGGTTGTGAAGGTTTTTCTTTTTCTCCTATTTACACATTTTTAGGCTAAATTTCTTTGAATTTTATGGTTGTTCTGTCCTATTTGACTTAGTACCACCCGCACTGTTGCCATATGGCTGTTTTATCTAATTTACAAATATTCATTTCTTTACTTATTTTATTATGTATTCATAATCGCTAATTCTGGTTTTACTTGATGTTTTTTTATTCAACCTCATGTTCTAATTAATGAACTTTAGTATGGTATGTTTCCTTATAATTGCACGTAGCAATTTTTAATTCTCCTTTTGTTTAGTCACCTGTTCCCCAGTTCTCCTTACTTCTTTCCCGGTTTTCCCGTTTTTTTTCTTTTTCTTTTGTTATTCCTACCCCCCTCTATGTCTATTCTGCGTCCCTAATCCATGGTTGCATTCTGTTTTGGGTTACCTGCAAGCCCTGCATCTTCCCACACGAGACCTGCACCGACGCACCCGAGACGCCTACATTGGAGACAGCTTTCAGCTTTGCCTGTGGTACGTGCTGCCCAATGCGCACCTACCTGATGGCATAGACCTCCTATGATTATGCCAGTGGCTGGTGCCACTCTGTTAACGGGGCACGAACATTTTGGACTACCGCGGTGCCCCTTGTACTCTTCATCTGGACTTCTCGTGCACTATGAACTATTTTTCCTGCTGGAATAGCACGAATGATGTATGTTCGTCAGCTCTAATTATAGCACTGGGGTAACGCCGACTCTTCTTCACTACTGTGTGTCACAGGGATTAGACTCGCTACATATTAAGCTTGTCTCATGTGTTCGTCATTTGAACGATTCCGTATGGCTGATTTCTTTGGCGTGTGATGAACTTTCTCTTCGTTCGACGTGGGATGGGCGCTGGCTCTCTCCCATTTCCTTCTCTCCTTATTCCTCCCTTTCTTCTTTCATTTTTTCTCTCTTTCTCTCTCTTGTTATTTTTTTAGGTGCTACGGTCTACCTTCTTATATTCTTTTGATACTTAAATATCACTTATAGTAATTTTGTAGCCATATATTTGTAATTTACTTGGGTGCCTGGTCACGTTGGTCCACACGGAATTGTGTCTATATAGCCATATGTTTCTTTCCTGACATTGTATGTTTAATTTATATGTATTTTTAACATTGAGGTGTTTGGTACCCCCCTGGTGAACGCGTGCTGGTTGCTACCAGTACCCATTGTTCTTCTTGTTTTTTTCTTTTCTTTTGCCAAATGCCAGGGGGACGCTTTTATTAAATTCGGGAGATATGTCACGATACGTATGCAATGAGCTTCTGATTATTGAACTTATTATTATATATTCATTTATATCGCTTTTTGAACCTGTCACAATTTTCTAATTTTACACAGAATTGTATTTCATTCTTTTCTGACTTGTCTGAAAATTTGTTAAGCTGTGTACGTGACAGGATATAAGTGGCTTACTCCATCCTATGATAGCCCCAGTGGACTTTACCGTAACATTACGTCCCGGATAGAAACTCATAGAATAATGTTTCATAATGTTGCATTATGCAAATTCCAAGATGTCACGCGTCTCTAGAAAAAGCCTGGAAATCCACGTAAATACTGGGTGATGGCACGCCATATATGGTAAATGCTGCCGTCATAATTCGAAGACTCCGGTAGGAAACGAGAGCAGATATAAGGAGCGCTCCGAGCTCTCCCGGTCGCTTTTGTCGTTGGTATCTCGTCGAGAGACGATATTCGTAGGAGTTAATTTAACATTTTTTCCACAACACTTTTTAGGATTGGCTGGGATACCTTCGGTCCGCTTGCTGCAGGACTCAGCTCCTCTAAGACGATATCGTGGTATTTCCGTAACGTAAGCCCCTGATGGGGAATATTCTAAGATATCTCCTTTATTGTAAACTTAAAGAAGCAGGCCCTTAATACTTGTACACCAAGCACCTCATACACATTCGGCTAATCCGTAAAACATAATATGAAGAGATAATTATTTGCTGTTGATACATTTCATAACTCTGCTCTACCTCCTTTTACTACACCCCCAAGTCACATCCAGGGAGGCTGTGACAGTGCATGCATCATTAATGAGTTCTAGCTCAGTTTTAAAAATATATACGTGTTTGTTAACTGTTCACACTTGTACGATTACTATGTTTTTATTTACAGAACTCAAGAAATATCTGGATATATCAAATCCAGCTGATGCAGTAATAATGTTTGATATTTTGGAGATTTCTCAGGTTTTGATAACGATAATGACAATGATTACGATGCCGAAGAAATACAGCCTGCTCCTAGCACTAATATACCAGTTCGATTGGATAAATAGCATGATAACATAATGCTTTTAAAAATATAATGCAAATTATTGCCATGAAATTATTTTCATATACCTTATTATCTAAAGAACACAGAATGCTAACATGAGAATGCCAAACTTTGTTCTAGGAGCTGACAAAGTGAAGCATTCAGAAGAAGCAGAGTATCTTCAAAAGCTTGAGGAATATTTTGGAACAGCAGAATCTGACTGCAGTGTTCCCGTGAAAGAAGTGGAAGTGGATACTACAGCAATTTATTTCGAATTGTCAGCTAAGACGGACGTAAAGTGGAGAAGAAAGTGTTTCACATCTCTAGATAAGTATCCTGAAGAAAGCAGTCAAGCAAGAGATGATGTATCAATTGACACTGTGTCTCTCATATCGTATTTTGAAAATGTATCCCTGTAAAGCTGTTTGAAAGCATGGCACAGAAAACTAATTTATATGCTCAGCAAAAGGTAACTAATTACTTTAAACATTGTAATCCCAGCGAAATTCATACCCTTTTTGGCTTTCGCATCATAATGGGTGCAGTTTGATTGCCAAGGGTTCGTATGTACTGGGACAGGGCCATAGGACTTTCAATGTTTTCTGAAAATATGTCTCGAGACAGATTCCTATCTCTGAGAAACAACCTGCACATAGTGAATAGTTTAGAAATCCCCAACAACTGTAAGGATACATTAAATAAAGTTAGGCCTATTTATGATTCGGTTCGTCAACGTTGTCTTCAACTAGATGTTTAAAGAAATATAGGCATAGATGATCAAATGGTACCATTTAAAGACTATCTAGGTATCAAACAATATGTAAAAGGAAAGCCACATCTATTGGGCATCAACCTATTTTTTGTGGACAAAGTGGCATTTGTTATGATTTACTTATCTATCAGGTACTGAAATAAATACAGACGTTTTAAAACATTTTATTTGGAGGAGAGGTGGTAATACACTTGAGTATAGGAATTTCTGAGAATAGTCACTGCTTATATTTTGACAATTTGTTTACATCATATCACACATTAGAGGCACTACAGCAATGGGGTATACATGCTGCAGGCACTGTGAGGTTGAATAGGTTTGGCAATTTTCCCTTCCTTACTGATAAAGAAATGAGCAAGAACGGAAGTGGATGTAGTGAATAGTTTTTTAATACTGGGATGGTATTGTACTTACAAAATGGTATGACAACAAAAGTGTGGTTATTGGTTCCATAAAACATGGAATAGGGAAACAGGATCGGGTACAAAGATGGGATACGCAAAACCAGAAATACCTAGATATTGATTGACCTTAGGTAGTTGTGCTATACAATCAAGGAATGGGAGGGGTAGACAAGCTTTATCAGCTGATAAGCTTTTATAGAATATATATTAAGTCCAGAAAATGAACTGTCAGAATGATATTTCATGCTGTAGATATAGCTATAGCGAATAGTTGGCTTGAGTATCGTTCTGATGCTAAAAAGTGTAGTATTTCCCCTCAAAACAAATGGATTTACTCAGTTTCGAATTAGACTGGCAAGAACTTTAATGTCATGGAAAAAAGTAATAACTAAAAAGAGGGGCAGACCAAGCAACGAGGAACATTCAGAAGTTCAACCATATCATAAGAAACCTAAATCAGAAAGGAGGCCATTGAAATAAATTCAAACTGATAAAGTAAATCACGTGCCAGAGTTTGATGATCAAAAAGAAGCAACCTGATGTAAAGGAGTTGGCTGCAAAAGTAAAACACATGTTTATTGTGAAAAGTGTAAGGTTCATTTGTGCTCTGTAAAACATAACAACTGTTTCAAAAAATTTCACATGTAGGAAATTTATGCTGATAATAGTTATATTCATGGGTGTAATTTGTTAATAAAAACTGCATTTTCATCTTATATAGAGTTAATAAATATGTTCTTGTTTCACTTCATATTCTTATCTTGTTTTAATCTTATATAGTCATTAGACAAAGGATTTTCAAACCACATTTGTGTCAGTGTCTATTATTGTGTATGTCTACCCAGTTACAACCATTGAGTCCGCATGTCCATTCCAATGGACATGATTAAAAATGTTTGAAAATGCAAATATCTTAATGAAACTGCGAATTCATTATGCATGCGTATTAAGTCCATAAAAGCTAACAGATAATTTTTTCAATGATACATAAAAAGTCGGATCTGAAAGCGTTAATAAAGTTTACAGGAGAGATAACAAATATTTATATTTAAATAACTCAGTTAATAGCTTGGGGCATTATGGGGCTTTTATTATTACTATTATTATTCCATTCTGCTAGTAATTGTTTGCAAAGCAGCAAGAGCAATAGAAGTACTGATTTTGAGTTATAATATATCAGAAACAAATCTGGTATTGCAAGCAGAAGTAAAAAAGCATGATATGGAACTGAGTTATACACAAATGAACCACGAAAAACGAAAAGCATTACAAAAAGTCGCAAAGCATAGAATTTTTACATTACTTGGAAAGGGTTGACAACATTCTTTAAATTGCTTTTCTTATAAAACTCAGATAATGTAATTTAAGATAATATTAATTTCGAATTATAATTATGGAAAGGTAGAATCAGAATAACACACTCAATGCGATGGCTGAGCTTCGAACTACCAATCTTCGGCTTCTTATGCCACTGTTCTGCCATTTGAGCTACGATGTCAATATGACAACACCACATTAAATTCTCCATGTAACGCGAATTTTCCCGGTAAAACAAGGAGTTCTCAATTTCTCTTGCGATAACATACCGCAATGTAGCCTTACATACTTTTTCATTCTGATTCTACCTTTCCAGCCTACGGAAGAACAATCAATAAAACTGAATTTATTTTGTTTTCTCAACGAATCTAAAAGTTCCTTGACCCCACACTCTGGTGCAAATCCGCCATTGAGAAAAAAAAGGCTAAGCGAAGGCAGTTAATGAAATTGGCGTGCTAGAAGCAGGTACGTGGTGGGGACTGCGTGATGGAGCCATGGTCGTGGTAGGAACTGCTTTACCAATTTCTACCAGCTTAATACACATTTCATTATATCGCACTTTTTGCACCCGACTGTACATGGGAGGTACAATTGCCCGATTCTGTGCTGGAAATACTTAACCGACCATTGAGTAGTAAGTAAGAACTATTTTACAACGTTTTTAAGATGGTTTTCAATATTTCAGAATCATGAAGAGACTAATTGTCAAATCCTGGTACCGGAGGAAATTATTTTCAGATTACGTAACAGTGGTACTTAGTTTGAATCTTAAAATTATCATCAGTGTATTGCATTACTATTTATTCCATTTTGTGATAAAATGTATTTATTATGCATTTATTTCAGCTTGCCACATAACAACGAAAACAGCCTCTGTCATCTTTGTTTGTGGCTAAGGGCCGTATTTAGAGGGATTTTCTAGGGTTCAACCCCCCCGAAACTTCTGACAGTTTTATTTATTTAAATTCATAGCAAATCAATATGGGAAAATTTCGTTAGATAACAGTAGGTCTAATGCTAGTAGCACATTTACAAGAAAAAGGGAAACTTAATATCGTCGCCTTACATAGGTAAGGTGATCATACACTCTGGTTTTCGAAGCAGTCTCCATGTTTTGTGCTGTAAGGTGGAATATCCTCATTCTGGTGGGTTTTTCTTGTCTATATAATGTCTCCAATCAATTTTCTTATCCATGTAACGTCTATATATTACGGAGTAGGTACATGGTAACTGTATGTGGTACTGTTAAGTTTAGATCTACTTGTGGAAAACCCTTTTCGAATTTTTTTTCTCGGTACAGGCATGATGTAGCTGTCTCGTAAGAGTTGCACAAAAAAAATGCCACGTGTGCTAACTGTTTAGTCAAGTTGACTACAGTAATTCTTCGTCACTGTATATGCTAATAAAAAAGAAATATCATGGTGGGCTGCGATATCCAGAGCCTTCATTTGTCTCTCTTGTGCTGCTCTTAGTGGATTCCTGCACAAGCGCTGTACCTTCTTGCCTAACAAAAAGTAAAAGCATCGCTCCGGCACTACTGTTAGACGGGGTTCACGAAATAGCTCAAGTGTTCTAAATGCAGCAATGAGAAACTCTTGTCTTGTTTTGCTATCAAAACTGCTGAAACCAGTTTCAGATAATGTTGGGAAAAAATACACAAAAGCACTTCGAGGTAAATGGCTTAGCTATAAGCCGTTTAGTAGGAAAGTCTTGAAGCTCTAAACACACAGGTGAGTACTGCACATATTTTCCAATCACTACATTACGTTTTCCGAAGCTTCGCTATATTATTGGGATGTCTAAAAAGTATTTAAAATGTAAACCCATGCGGAACAACAATGACAACTCCGTATTAGTACTATAATATTATCCCACAATTTAATTTTCTATGCTCATATTTCACTGACAACTATTCTGAGATACACATAAACAACCTTTACTATGCACACATGCACTTTTATGTCTTTGTTTCGAAAAAATTGTAATATTATGCAATTTAAATACATCATAAAGTACAGGGATATATGATAACATCTAGCCGCAGTGTCGTAAACTACTGGCGCAGTTGCAGCTACAGTTCCAAAAAGAAGCTTGACGCGAAGCCTTACGTATCTCGCAGGCAACGACAATACCAATACATAAAACTCACCTAAAATGCGTGGAAAGGGTACACTAGCGCTCCTAGAGCAGCGATCTGGAGTTTTGGTATCAGCTGTATAGTGAATGTAGAGAATTAGATGTTGCGGCCTCTTTTATCGAGTTTTAAGCAATGACTGTCTTTAAGGATGGGAAAGTGTGTACGATGCTTTATTCCCAGAATTACAGCTGACAAAGAAATGCCGTTCCATTTTATTTCCTTGCGTATTCAAAAAATTCATGTTTTTGTCGTAGATAATATACTATTTATAGCATATAGCTTTTTTATAGTTTCTTCTTTGCCAAAGCCTTGTCTTTATTTTATCTCTTAGGGTACCATAGACATATGACTTTGTTTACTCAGAAACTCGTTTCAGTGGTCGCTGTAGCTAAAACAATGTATATCTCAAAACAGATTATGTATAATTAAAGCAAAGTAAGAAAAGTTATTTATTCAAAACTAAAAGAAACTGAATGCCAATTACCAGGTAAGTTATTTATAGTTTCCTTCTTTGTTTCAGCCGCTTCGTTTCACTGGCACAGCTCCAGTGTTCTCCAAAAACCTATTTTTAGATTTATTTGAACTGCATATTTGTTGTATTTAATTTTTTAGGTGAAAGACAGAGTATAAAATATATGGTTAATAACGGTATTTATTAATTGTAAACAACGAGGTGTCTTTCACGATTACCATTATTAGAAATTGTATTTATGCAGGAAAATTAACCCTGATGAATCTGTCTCCTACAAAATGCAGTAGCACAATCATTAAAATATGTTGTGAAACACTAGCCATTTATTGTTTCTGGCTATTTTGGGCTGTAAATTGTGCTTTTAACCTTCACTAACTTAGCCCCAGTTTTTTTCCAAATATTTTCTTAATTATTACCATCTGAACTAGTTGCCAGCATTTCATTCAGAAACTTTTGTAGACTGCTTAGGTACAAGTAAAGTAAAATGTGAAAGTCTCGTGTTTGAAGCACGTTTTGAACAGTACCACGTTCGATTTCAGCCTTTCTAAGCTTTGACAGATTCTTTGAGTCATAATTGGCTACTCTGCGAAATACGCCTTGGCAGCTCTTTATATTCGTATTTTCGACGCTAAACAATTGTGTTCAAATTAGATTTTAAATTTTATTCGGCAGGACCGTAAAACATGAATTATCATAGACTGAGTTTCAAAGCGTATCTTATAATTATTGCAGTTTTATCTCGACGTCACATTCTTTGACTCTAGCGAATACCACACAGTACCAACACAGGAAACTCGGACAATTCAACATGAGATTGGATGGCCACACTCGACGGTGTCACGGTGTCACCATCTAGCTCAGCGTTCTGGAGTGCGCGCATCAGCTGATTTAACTAAATGCAACTGATGCTGTGACACACCCAATGATTTCTGTTACAAGGGGGATGAATACCTAAATTATGCATTTTTCAATGCGGGCCACAAACAAGGATGCAAGCCTTTATATTTCAAATGCGGATTGAGTTAATCCTTAGAGGCAACACAATATAATTGTTTATATTACCCTTAATTTAGGCCTACGTTAATGGAAAGTGTAACAACTGCAAAACTATAAGATACGCTTTGAATCTCAATCTATGGTAATTCATTTGTTTTCCGGTGCTGCCGAATAAATCTAATTTTAACACAATTATTTAGCGTCGAAAATGCTGCCAAGGAGTATTTCGGAAAAAATCTAATTATGACTCAGAGAATCCGATAAGGCTTAGAAAGGCTGAAGTCGAACTTATGTACCGTTCAAAGCATGTTTAAGATACGAAACTTGCCATTTTGCTTTATTATGCTCCTCAGCAGTCTACAAAACCTTCGGAATGAAATTTTGTCAAGCCTTCATTCCATATTAATTTTGGAATGTGACAGAATGCACAGGGAAAACATTTATAAGTTGCGCTTTTCAATTCCTCTAAGCTAAAACAAGCATTGCAGGCAAGGCATAATTTGACTATGATCATATGCAAACATTTATTTGAAAAAAAATATAGTTGCAGTTCTTCATATTGTACGTAATTGCTTTTAATTGGAAACATTATTGTAAATTACCTTGTGTATGTTCTATAAATAACCCAAGTATTATCTTAAATTGAATTGTACTAATTGAAATTGTGGTACTCCAATCATTTATTTTTATGTATGACTGTCGTAACTATTTCTAAAATAAACTCCGTGGCGTAATAGCTCGTTACCGGGCCAGGACCTGCCGCCCGGTCGCTATGTCCCCCACCTCTTCCCACAATAGGCGTCATGAGTGGGGTGCAGTACTGAAAGGTAGGGCGTGGTCAGCGCCCCGGTTCTCTCTCGGCCGATATATGCGGCCTCCTTAACCTGGAGCCGCTACTTTTCAATCAAGTAGCTCCTCAATTGGCCCCTCAGGGACGAGGCTGGGTGTACCCCGGGCCAGGTCTCTCAGCGGGAGAAAATCATCACGCCGGTACCGGGAATCGAACGCGGGTCTCCCGCTTGGTAAACAGCTGCGCTACCACCGCGCTAAGAAGACGACCCGTAACTATGTGAGACATTAATAATTCAAAAGTGCAAATGTGAAAAACATTAGAACTTATTTGATAGAAGTGCAAAGCAAAATTTTACAACAAAATAAGTTTTAGCCACAAATAACAAATGACATGTTTCACAACATATTCTAAAGATTATATGTTACTGCGTCTAATAGGCCTCATATTCCTCAGAATTAATTTCCCTGCATAGCGTAAATTTCTAATTTTAACAATCGTGAAATGTCCCGCTTATTTTCCATTAACAAATACCATAATTAATTGTCTATTTTATACGTTTTCTTCACCTAAAAGCTTTAAAGTTTACAACAAAAGTTTAGCTAAAATTAATCTAGAAATGGATTGTTGGAGAACACTGAAGCTGAGTCAGTGAAATGAAGTGGGCTGAAGGGACGGGGAGCCTATAAATAACTTGCTCGATAATTAGGCCTCTGTTCCCTTTAGTTAAACGGTTAACATTTAAATTTTTCTTTTTTTTTAAACATTTTTCTTTGCTTCTATTTTTCAGAATCTGTTTTGAAATATACATTGTTTTAGCTCTAATAACCATTGAAATAGGTTTTTGAGTGCACAAAATAAAATATTTTGATATTCAGAGGTCTATGGCATCCTAAAGGGTAGCATAAAGGCAATTCTCTAGCAAGAAAGAAAAAGCTATATGCTATAAACAGAATATTGTTTAAGACAAAATATAAATTGTTGAATACATAAAGAAAGAAAGAAGGAAAGAAAGAAAGAAACTACATTGCTTTGGCAACTATAGTTCTGGCAGTAAAATAACACACACACACTTTTCCGTTCTTAAAGGTAGTCATTGCTTGAAACTCGATAAAAGCAAATCTGAACATCTAATTCTTTACGTTCTCTACACAGCAGATAATACACACACGCACTCCAGGCTGTTGCAGTAGGTGTGCTAGTGTTCCCTGTCTACGCTTTTAAGACAGAATTTCCTGTATTGGTACTGTATGGTATTTGCCAGGGAGGAGAGAATACCGGGAGATGGCGTGCTTCCACTATCCATGCAAAATAGTTGAAGCTAACGACGTGATGATGATGATGATGATGATGATGATATGGGGTTAAGGGCGCTAAACATCAAAGGTCATCAGCACCCTTACAAGGTGTAAAATATAACATTCAAGAACTAAAATACGGAAAATCCGATAAGTCAAAAACACTAAAAAACAAGCACACAAATGCTAAAATCACCACACTAAAACATGTTAGACAAAACAATAAAAGAGTAAAACCACGTGTCAAGAACTGTAGAACGTATGGGACATGAGCGCGTTATGTCCACTGGGGAGTAGAGCCCCATTAGAAAGGCAATATAATATCACAATGTTAAAAGGCGCTCAGCGCATCAAATGCGCCGATAAAAATCACCGTCATTGATAAAACGTAAAAGACATTCCACAGCATGCGCGTCGTCTGCCAAAACGTTGGCTATTCCAACTGGCAGACCCATACGACCGGGCAATGGAGCTAAAACTTGACACTCTGTTAAAATGTGACGCACCGTTAAGGGCGCATCACACTGCTCGCATACTGGTGCGGGGTCACCACTAAGCAGGTATCTATGACTAAAAAGGCAATGTCTGATTCGTAGACGGGCTAAAAGTACATTTTCCTGACGAGAAGAACGAGAAGAGGTACCCCAGACTAACGGAAGAGGCTTAACCTCCCGCAACTTGTTCCCTCGGAGGGCCGTCCACTCATCGCTCCAAAGCGAGAGGATGCGGCGACGTAAAAGAACACACAAATCTGACGAGGGAACAACAGAGGTAAAAGATCTGGGTAATAAAATCGCCGATTTGGCTGCAGCGTCGGCACACTCGTTCCCTGAGATGCCCACATGTCCTGGAGTCCACAAGAAGGAGACGCTGATGCCAGAGGCACCAATCGAGTGGACCAGGTCATGTATGCGCTGTACGAGAGGGTGGTAATTGTAGGGCGCGTTAATACTCTGGAGGGCACTCAGAGAGTCCGTACAAATAACACACTGCCGTAAGTCGCGCCGGTGAACGTATAAAGCCGATTGGTAGATGCTAAAACGTTCGGCGGTAAAAATCGAACATTGCCCCGGTAAACGAAAAGTAAAACTAGTTTCACCAAAAACAAAGGCACACCCTACTCCAACATCAGTCTTAGATCCATCAGTATATAAAAAGGACAGTCTCCGAATTGTGCCTGAAGCTCTAAAAAGGCGGATCTAAGGACTGAAGCAGGGGTCTCAGTCTTCGGCATCGACGTTAGCCCAAGGTGAAAGTGGGCCTCAGCGCGCAACCATGGAGGAAAACGCGTTTCCCCCCTTGGAAGGGCCGGCGCCGGCGTAACGTCAAAATGCCGAAGAAGTTGACGATAACTAACCCCTGGAGGGAGCAATGCAGAGGAGCTAACTAAATAATGCCGATCAAGCGAATCCTCGTAAAATATCGCGAAGGACGGGTGGTCAGGCAAGCTTGAGAGTCGACAGGCATAGCTGCACGAAAGCAGCTCACGCCTGAAGGACAGCGGAGGCTCTGCAGCTTCAGCATATAGGCTAGGTACAGGGCTGGTTGGAAAGGCCCCTGTAGCGACTCTTATGCCACGATGGTGAATGGCATTCAATCGACGTAACACAGATGGACGTGCCGACGAATACACAATACACCCGTAATCAAGCTTGGATCGGACCAAAGAGCGATAAAGGCGAAGAAGGACGATCCGATCAGCTCCCCAGGATGTGCCACTTAAAACACGTAAAAGATTCAGAGAACGGCCACACTTTACTTTTAAAAAGGAAATGTGCAAAGTCCAACACAACCTTCTATCAAAGATCAACCCCAAAAATTTCGCCTCGTCTGCAAACGGAAGTATCCCTGGCCCAAGATGGGGAGAGGGCGGAGGGAAATATTTCACGGCGCCAGAAGTTGATGCAGACGGATTCCTCGGCGGAGAAATTAAAGCCGTTGGCGTTACTCCAGGCGTAGAGACGGTAGATACAGCTCTGGAGACGGCGTTCGAGTAGACAGGTCCGCCGTGAACTGCAATAAATGGCAAAATCGTCAACAAAAAGGGACGATGAAATGCCAGGTGGAATGCAATCAACAATGGGGTTGATAGCAATTGCAAAAAGTGTGACACTGAGCACAGAGCCCTGCGGTACTCCGTTCTCTTGAATAAAACGACTAGATAAAACCGAGCCCACACGTACACGAAAGACGCGGTCCGTCATAAATTCCCGAAGAAATATGGGAAGACGACCGCGGATATTCCATGCGTGAAGTGTACGTAAAATGCCGCCCCTCCAACAAGTGTCATAAGCTTTCTCCAGGTCAAAAAACACAGCCACGGTTTGACACTTTCTCAGAAATCCATTCATAATATGCGTCGACAGGGACACCAGGTGGTCAACGGTAGAGCGAAATCGACGAAATACGCACTGAGCGTTCGCTAGAAGTTTCTGAGACTCAAGCCACCATGTCAACCGCCCGTTGATCATGCGCTCAATCACCTTGCAAACGCAACTGGTGAGGGAGATAGGGCGGTAGCTGGAAGGTAGTTGGCGATCCTTCCCAGGCTTAAGTATAGAGACAATGGTGGCTTCGCGCCAAACGGAAGGAAAAATGCCGTCTTGCCAAATATGGTTATAGACCTGTAAGAGAAAGAGTTTACTGTCGGCTGAAAGGTTCTTTAACATCAGGACATGAATGCCGTCCGGCCCAGGAGCGGAGTGCCTAGAGCAATGAAGAGCGTGCTCGAGCTGCCTCATTGTGAAAAGTTCATTATAACACTCATTATTAGCAGACCGAAAATTAAAGGTGGCGGAATCTAGCCGGTCTTTGATAGAGCGAAAGCCGGTGGAATAATGGTCTGAGCTGGAAACCGCCTCAAAGGCAGCACCCAGAGTGTTAGCGATGGCAGCCGGATCCACTATGGTGGCATTAGGAACCTGAAGGCCAGAAACAGTACAATGCGACACTTTACCTGAGAAGCGACGAAGCTTATCCCAAACAACAGATGAAGGCGTAAAGCGATTAAAAGACTCGGCAAAACGAGTCCAAGATGCCTTCTTGCTATCCTGAATAATGCGACGAGCCCTGGCGCGCGATTGTTTAAAAGTAACCAAATTATCAAGTGTAGGGTGTCGCCGAAACACCCTAAGCGCAGTCCTACGAGCACCAACGGCGCCCCGACAATCCTCGTTCCACCATGGAACAGGAATACGCCGAGGGTGAGAGGATGCGCGGGGAATTGTTCGCTCGGCGGCAGATAGAATCGTAGACGAAAGGTGCTGCACCATTTTGTTAACGTCAGTGAAGGGCTGGTCCGCAAAAGACATGAGGCTGGAATACAATCTCCAATCGGCTTTTCGGAATATCCAGGTAGGTACTCTGGAATGCTGGACGTGGTGAGATAGAAGAGAAACGATGCAGGGTGAATGGTCGCTGGAGTAGGTGTCAGCGACGACGTTCCACTGCAGACTACTAGCAAGCTGGAGTGAGCAAACGGCAAGGTCCAGGTGAGAGAATGTACCACAAGAATCAGAAATAAAAGTAGGTTCACCTGTATTGAGGATGCAGAGATTGAATTGGTAAAAAAAGTCAGAAAGAAGCGTTCCCCTCGCACAAGCCCTTGGTGAACCCCACAGGGGGTGATGGGCATTAAAATCTGCCAACAGAAGAAATGGTGTTAGGAGAGCGGACAGGAGAGCTCGAATGTCCGCGGGAGCGAGGGGAGACGATGGAGGCGAATAGACAGAGCAAACAGAAAAGAAAAAGCCGGGTAATTGAACAGTTACGGCAACAGCTTGCAAGTCGGACGTAAGAGCAAGAGTTTGAAAATGAACGTCGCTACGCACTAAAAGCATGACACCTCCATGGGCAGGAGTACCCTCCTCCGGCTCAAGATAGTAGCGAACCGGGGTATACCCTCGGAGATCAAAAGGATCATGAGGGCGAAGCTTAGTCTCCTGCAAACACACGACCATAGGTGAATGGAAACGCAATAAAAGTTGCAATTCCGCCCTATGCGATCGTACACCGCGTAAATTCCAGCCCAGGATAGCCATAAAGAAAGGGATAAACTTCTTACTTAGAAGGGCGGCTCAAAATTACCTTGTGCTTAACCTTTGGGCTCGGGCTTTTGGTATGGAGTTGGTCAGACTCCATAGCCTCCTCGAAGGGAGGGCCCACGCGCTCAGAGCCAGAAACCGATTCAAGCGCCGAGAATCGGTTCTGGGTGGCGATGGATGAGGGGTGCCGCTGAGCGCGGCTTGTCCCAGGAGCTTCCTGGGACTGCGACCTCCGAGGAGGAGGAGAAGGTGAACTTTTCTTACCGCGCGCACGCGGAGGGTCCTTCAGAAAATCTTCCCTACGAAATTTCTGCTGAAGTTTCTTTTCAGCGGCTTGCGATTTCAGTGACTTGGGAACAGCTTTAGATGGCTTGCTAACAATACCAGAAATGGACGGCCGGATGGTAGTGGCGGTTAATGCAGTCATGGTCGAAGTCTGAGTTTCGGCATCTACTCGGGGTACTGGCGAGGCAACAACAGAACTAAATGTACCAGATCACAGGAGCGAAGGTTAGCGCGCATGGTAACGCCTCCGGGCTTCAGCGAAGGAGGGTTTCTCCTTTACCCGGATCTCCTGGATCACCTCCTCGTCCAAGTACCGTGGACAGTCGGCAAATGACGCAGAATGAGACCCTTTGCAGTTAACGCCGACGGGGGCTGTGGAACAGGTACCTTCGTGTGACGGCTGGCTACATGAGGCACAGATGGTAACGGCACTCTTACATGAGACTTGCGTATGCCCAAAACGTTGGCATTTGAAACAACGCAGAGGTCTAGGTATATAGGGCCTCACAGCAATACGCTCGTACCCTGCTGAAAGACTCGTGGGCAGATTGACGCTGTCGAAAGTGATAAACACGGTACGAGTTGGTACCAAAATTCCGTCGCGTTTGGCCTGCACTCGATGAACAGCTGTCACTTTTTGATCAGAAAGATAGTCGACAAGTTCTTCGTCCGACATTCCATCGAGGCTATGGGTGGTAACGACGCCTCGACAGGAATTCAAGGTGGGGTCCTTCTCGACACGGATAGGATAACCGTGGAGAAACGTGGCGCGCAACAAGGACTTATTTTGCTGTTCGGATTTGGTTTGAACCAACAATGAACCAATTCGAAGACGAGTGCAGGACTGAACCGCACCTGCAATAGCGTCAATGCCCTTCTGAATAATGAAAGGGTTCACCTTCTCAAAACTTTGTCCTTCTTCTGTACGTGAAATGACCAAGTAACAACCAGATGTCGGCGGTCCTACTTCTGTTACATGGACTTTTCGGCGCTTGTTGTTAGTAATGGAGAAAGGGTGTTCCATAGCGAAATAAATCCTCCACCATTGCAACCGTCTCCGACCTCGGGCTCTGACTTCCCGGGCGTTAACCCGGCTTGGGTGAGTGGTCTATATATACCTATCTCACCCCAGGGTCACACCTCCCAGAACATAGACAGAGGGACCCAATCGCCGTCAGAAGTCAGCAGCTCATGCAATGCCCCCCCGCGGGACTGCAGTTGAACAGCGGATACGAACACAAACCCTACATGACGACCCCGGGTGGTGGGGATGACGCCATTACCCACTCACCCAGCTGCGCACCTCGTACGCGGGTATCCGTCAGGCTGTGTCCACGGAGGATTAAAATAAAACGTTAAAAGAAACTAAAAGTGTGTGGGCGTTTCGCACTCAAGGTAGGCCGGCGAAGAAGTAAAAGAGATGTGTAAATGAATGGACGTGGGGCGAAATGTGCGGAAATTGAAGAGAAGTAAGAAACGATGGCGAGGGGCGTCATGTAATGAAATGCACAGAACGCACGAGAGCCTACCGTGAGTCCCCGAGGACGAACCCACCTCGACCGGACGGGGATGAACGGATGAAAATGGCGATGAGTGGCTCGGGAACCCCCGGGTACGCCAACACCCGTACTCAGATAAGGTGAGCCCCTGGGGGGAAGCTAACGACCACACCCACTCTGTACTTAAGGAAGATGCCAACTTGCATTAGAAACAATGATAACTACCACGGAATTTTGGCAGTTTATAATTGATTAATATTGCTTAAAATGTATAACCAGTATCCTTTAATATTACGACCGAGCCCTTTAGTGCACTTTCCTCGCATAATTGAACATACGCCTAAAACGGAACTTACAAATTAACTGAAATCCGGTCGGCGTGCTAACCAAATCATGTTACCGCATGCATAAGCAAAACTCCTTTATTCCATTTAATCGTCAAAAAAATCACACTTCAGACACTTTACTACGGCCTCATTATTCCATTGATGTGTTTGTTAAGTACTTTATAAATAAAAATAAATCGCATCCTTGCTGAAGGCGCAATGCGCATATTATACTAAAATAATACATCTTATTTGCTTGGTATTCAAGGAAGGAACTTTACCAAAAAGACACTTATTTAGTATCTGCATTTTTATGTTAGATTATACCTTTACATAGATAAATTGGGCAAGAACATACAAAATTAGGTCCATGTACAGAGTTATAAATAGAACTCAGGTTTATATACACCATAAAGTATGAGGATATGCATGCATCTATGCACTAAAAATCTGGAAAATATGCTCCAAAAACTTTAAAATATACATAAAAATGAAGTACATTCTTTCAACTTTCTCACATTTATTAATCTTAATGAAGTAATAAAATTGTAAATTCATTTTTAAACCCAGTCATTAAAAATTAATATTTATTACTGTCTCTCCCTTTCAATCTATTTTAGCATAAAAGAATAAAACACATTATGTCATCTTTCTCACATTTATTAATCTTGATGAAGTAATCAAATTGTAAATTTTTTCTTAAACTCAGGCATTAACAAAATTAATATTTTTTAGTCTGTCTCTCAATCTATTTTAGTATTAGTTGTTTTTATTGCAATAAACAATTAAACATTTCTCACAGTGTTCTGGAAGGCACGATTTCCTTCTATCACTTAAAACGCTTTTGTACGAGGGTCATTTCAAAAGTCCTGCACACGGCATATGCACAACCGTTACGGTGGCGTCATCAAGTTGAAATTTATATCAGTTGTGAGTCAGACTTTAGGCTTCACTTGTATATGTGTTTCCTAGTTCGCGTGGCTGTGTCGTGAGTAGATTTAAAATTAAAGCTGAAACCTAGTCAGGTCGGATTACACATAAACACCAGCGTTCCTACATTAAAATCGATTCTGAATCTGTACGTGGAAGGAACCCAAATGAAATTTACAACGCTTGAGAGAGATGTGTGGGAATAGTATAGTGGATCGTAGCGCAGTATCACGGTGGCCTGCTCGTTTCCGTAAAGGTCGAGTAAGCATTGAGGGCAACCCAAGAAATGGAAGCCATCACCTGCAACAGACTACACCTTTCATATTATTGTTAATGACATTTTGAGAGAGAATCGACAAGAAACATGTGAGGAAATTGCATATGAGACCAGAATGTTTGTTACCTCAGTTTACAGAATCATTACTGAAAAGTTAAGGACGAGAAAATTTGCTGCTAGATGGGTTCCGTGCCATCTGAGTGAAGAGCAGAAGGCAGGTCGCAAAAGAATCGCAGAAAAATTGCTTCAACGTTGTCGATCAGAAGAACAGATTATGGAAAGGATTCTTGCACTTTATGAAACCTGGATAGGAGATTTTGAGCCAGAACTGAAGTTTCAGTTTTCAGAATGAAAAAGTTCCGACTCTTCCCCTCAAACAAAAATTCCGCCACCAGCAATCAAAGGTGAAACTGATTAGAATCTTGAATATGACATGAACGCCCCAGGGGACGTTTGTAACAGGCGCGTACTACAAGCTGTTTCTGCAAAATGTTTTGCGCCCGAAAATTCTTCAAAGAAGACCTGACATGCTTGCAGCTGGTGGCATCATTTTGCACGATGGTGCAAAACCGCATATTGCCCTGCCTGTGAGAGAAATGCTAGACAAATATGGATGGGAAATACTTCCCCACCCATCATACAGTCCTGATATGAGCCCACCAGACTTTGATTTGTTTCCCAGATTGAAGGAACCCTCCGTGGAAAACTTTTTTAACACAATCGATGAAACTTTCAGTGAGGCGAACCTAGTAATCAGACAGCTCAACAATGAAGGTGCCCTATCCGGAATATAGAATTTACCAAAACGTTGGGAAGGTATCATAAGCAAGAATGGATGATGATGATATGCGGTTTAAGGGCGCTAAACTGCTAAGGTCATCAGCGCCCTTACAATGTATAAAATATAAAGTCAAAATATAAAAGACGAGTAAAAGAACCGCATAATTAAAAAACGGGACACAAACCCGCGATGTCCAAAAAGCTAAAAAAACAATAATACAATAATAACAATAATAACAATACAAATATCCCAAAAACCAACACACTAAAACCATAGGCAATAAAAGATTAAAACGTGTCAAGAACTGTAGAATGCGAGCTGGCAGACCAACACGAACGCGCAATGGAGCTAAAACCTGACACTCTTCTAAAATGTGACGCACCGTTAAGGGCACATCCCACTGCTCACAGAGTGGAGCGGGGTCACCACTGAGCAGATACCTATGACTAAACAGACAATGTCCAATCCGTAAACGAGCTAAAATTACCTCTTCCCGACGACACGAACGAGAAGAGGTACCCCAGACTAACGGGAGAGGCTTACCCTCCCTCAACTTGTTCCCTCGGAGGGCCGTCCACTCATCCCTCCAAACCGAGAGGATGCGGCTACGTAAAATAACAAACAAATCTGTGGAGGGAACAACAGAAGTAAAACAACTGGGTAATAAAATCGCCGATTTGGCGGCGTCGGCAGACTCATTACCTGAGATGCCCACATGACCTGGAATCCACATGAAGGAGACGCTGATGGCAGAAATACCAAGCGAGTGGAGCAGGTCATGTATGCGTTGTACCAGTGGGTGGTAACGGTACAGCGCGTTTATAATCTGAAGGGCACTCAGAGAGTCCGTACAAATAACACAGTGCCGCAAGCCGTGCCGCTTAATGTATAAAACAGGTTGATATATGCTAAAAAGTTCGGCGGTAAAAATTGAACATTGTCCAGGTAAACGAAACGTAAAACTACATTGACCAAAAACAAAGGCACATCCAACTCCAGCATCAGTCTTAGATCCATCGGTAAAAATAAAATGAAAATCCCCGAATTGCGCCCGGACTTCTAAAAAAGCCGATCTAAAGTCTGAAGATGCGGTCTCAGTCTTCGGCATCGACGTTAGCCCAAGGTGACAGTGGGCCTCAGCGCGCAACCATGGAGGAAAAAGCGTTTCCCCCCTGGGAAGGGCCGGCGATGGCGTAACGTCCAAATGCCGAAGGAGTTGTCGAAATCGAAGCCCCGGAGGTAGTAATGCAGAGGAGCTAACGAAATATTGACGATCCAGCGAATCCTCGTAAAATAAATCGAAGGACGGGTGGTTAGGCAAGCTTGAGAGGCGACAAGCATAGCTGCACAAAAGGATCTCACGCCGGAAGGACAGCGGAGGCTCTGCAGCTTCTACGTACAAACTGGGTACAGGACTAGTTGGAAAAGCCCCTGTAGCGACTCTTATGCCACGATGGTGAATGGCATTCAATCGACGTAACACAGATGGACGTGCCGACGAATAAACAATACACCCGTAATCAAGCTTGGATCGGACCAAAGAGCGATAAAGGCGAAGAAGGACGGTCCGATCAGCTCCCCAGGATGTGCCACTTAAAACACGTAAAAGATTCAGAGAACGGCCACACCTTACTTTTAAAAAGGAAATGTGCAAAGTCCAACACAACCTTCTATCAAAGATCAACCCCAAAAATTTCGCCTCGTCTGCAAACGGAAGTATCCCTGGCCCAAGATGGGGAGAGGGCGGAGGGAAATATTTTACGGCGCCAGAAGTTGATGCAGACGGATTCCTCGGCGGAGAAATTAAAGCCGTTGGTGTTACTCCAGGCGTAGAGACGGTAGATACAGCTCTGGAGACGGCGTTCGAGTAGACAGGTCCGCCGTGAACTGCAATAAATGGCAAAATCGTCAACAAAAAGGGACGATGAAATGCCAGGTGGAATGCAATCAACAATGGGGTTGATAGCAATTGCAAAAAGTGTGACACTGAGCACAGAGCCCTGCGGTACTCCGTTCTCTTGAATAAAACGACTAGATAAAACCGAGCCCACACGTACACGAAAGACGCGGTCCGTCATAAATTCCCGAAGAAATATGGGAAGACGACCGCGGATATTCCATGCGTGAAGTGTACGTAAAATGCCGCCCCTCCAACAAGTGTCATAAGCTTTCTCCAGGTCAAAAAACACAGCCACGGTTTGACACTTTCTCAGAAATCCATTCATAATATGCGTCGACAGGGACACCAGGTGGTCGACAGTAGAGCGAAATCGACGAAATACGCACTGAGCGTTCGCTAGAAGTTTCTGAGACTCAAGCCACCATGTCAACCGCCCGTTGATCATGCGCTCAATCACCTTGCAAACGCAACTGGTGAGGGAGATAGGGCGGTACCTGGAAGGTAGTTGGCGATCCTTCCCAGGCTTAAGTATAGGGACAATGGTGGCTTCGAGCCAAACGGAAGGAAAAAGGCCGTCTTGCCAAATACGGTTATAGACCTGTAAGAGAAAGAGTTTACTGTCTGCTGAAAGGTTCTTTAACATCAGAACATGAATGCCGTCCGGCCCAGGATCGGAGTGCCTAGAGCAATGAAGAGTGTGCTCGAGCTGCCTCATTGTGAAAAGTTCATTATAACACTCATTATTAGCAGACCGAAAATTAAAGGTGGCGGAATCTAGCCGGTCTTTGATAGAGCGAAAGCCGGTGGAATAATGGTCTGAGCTGGAAACCGCCTCAAAGGCAGCACCCAGAGTGTTAGCGATGGCAGCCGGATCCACTATGGTGGCATTAGGAACCTGAAGGCCAGAAACAGTACAATGCGACACTTTACCTGAGAAGCGACGAAGCTTATCCCAAACAACAGATGAAGGCGTAAAGCGATTAAAAGACTCGGCAAAACGAGTCCAAGATGCCTTCTTGCTATCCTGAATAATGCGACGAGCCCTGGCGCGCGATTGTTTAAAAGTAACCAAATTATCAAGTGTAGGGTGTCGCCGAAACACCCTAAGTGCAGTCCTACGGGCACGAACGGCGTCCCGACAATCCTCGTTCCACCACGGAACAGGCAGTCGCCGAGGTTGAGAGGATGAACGGGCAATTGCGCGTTCGGCGGCAGTGAAAATCGTAGACGTAAGGTGCTGCACTAGTTGGTTAATGTCGGCGAAGGGCTGATCGTAAAAATGCACGAGGCTGGAATACAAGCTCCAGTCGGCTTTTGTAAATATCCAGGTAGGTACTCTGGAATGATGCACGTGGTGTGACAGAAGAGAAACGATGCAGGGGTAATGGTCGCTGGAGTAGGTGTCAGCGACGACGTTCCACTGAAGACGATTAGCAAGCTGGAGTGAGCAAATGGCAAGGTCCAGGTAAGAGAAAGTACCAGAAGGATCAAAAATAAAAGTAGGTGCACCGGTATTGAGGACGGAAAGATTGAACTGGTAAAAAATGTCGGACAGAAGGGTTCCCCTCGCACAAGCCTTTGGCGAACCCCACAGTGGGTGATGGGCATTAAAATCTCCCAACAGAAGAAATGGTGTTGGGAGAGCGGACAGGAGAGCTCGAATGTCCGCGGGAGCGAGGGGAGACGATGGAGGTGAATACACAGAGCAAACAGAAAACAAAAAGCCGAGTAAGTGAAGGCGAGCGGCAACAGCTTGCAAGTCGGATGTAAGTGTGATAGTTTGAAAGTCAACGTCGTTACGCACCAAAATCATGACACCACCATGAGCAGGAGTACCCTCCCCCGGTTCAAGGTCGTAGCGAACCGGAGTATATCCTCGGAGATCAAAAGGATCATGAGGGCGAAGCTTGGTCTCCTGCAAACACACGACCATAGGTGAATGGGAACGCAATAAAAGTTGCAGTTCCGCCCTATGCGATCGTGCACCACGTACATTCCAGGTCAGGATAGCCATTAAGAAAAGGGATAAACTGTCTACTTAGAAGGGCGGCTTAAAATTACCTTTGGTTTAACCTTTAGGCTCGGGCTTTTGGTATGGAGTTGGTCAGACTCCATAGCCTCCTCGAAGGGAGGGCCCACGCGCTCAGAGCCAGAAACCGATTCAAGCGCCGTGAATCGGTTCTGGGTGGCGATGGGTGAGGGGGCCGCTGAGCGCGGCATGTCCCAGGAGCTTCCTGGGACTGCGACCTCCGAGGAGGAGAAGGTGACCTTTTCTTACCGCGCGCACGCGGAGGGTCCTTCAGAAAATCTTCCCTACGAAGTTTCTGCTTGGGTTTCTTTTCAGCGGCTTGCGACTTCATTGACTTTGGACCAGATTTATAGGTCTTGGTAACAGTAGCTTTAATGGACGGCCGGATGGTAGTGGCGGTTAATGCAGTCATGGTCCAGGTCTGAGTTTCGGCATCTACTCATGGTACTGGCGAGGCAACAACAGAACTAAATATGCCAGATCGCAGGAGTGAAGGTTGGCGCGCATGATAACGCCTCCGGGCTTCAGCGAACGAGAGTTTTTCCTTTACCCGGATCTTCTGTATCGCCTTCTCGTCCAAGTACCGCGGACAGTCGGCAAACGACGCAGAATGAGACCCTTTACAATTAACGCAGACGGGGGCTGTTGAACAGGTACCTTCATGTGAGGGCTGGCTAGATGTTGCACAGATGTTAACGGCACTCTTACATGAGACTTGCGTATGCCCAAAACGTTGGCATTTAAAACAACGCAGAGGTCTAGGAATATAAGGCCTCACAGAAATCCGTTCGTACCCTGCGGAAATGCTCGTGGGCAGATCGACGCCATCAAATGTTAGAAACAGGGTACGAGTCGGTACCAATACGCCGTCGGGTTTGGCCTGCACTCGATGTACTGCTGTCACCTTTTGATCCGATAGATATTCGACTAGATCCTCGTCCGATATACCATCGAGGCTATGCGTGGTAACAACGCCCCGACAGGAATTCAATGTGCGGTGCTTCTCAACACGGATAGGATAACCGTGGTGAAGCGTAGCGCGCAACAAGGTTTTACTTTGCTGATCGGACTTAGTTTGGGCCAATAAAAAACCATTCCGTAGACGAGTGAAGGATTGAACCGCACCAGCAATAGCATCTATGCCTTTCTGAATTACAAAAGGGTTCACCTTCTCAAAGTTTTGTCCTTCTTCTGTTCTTGAAATGACTAAGTAACAACCAGATGTCGGCGGTGCTACTTCTGTTACAATAGTTTTTCGGCGCTTGTTTGTATTAATGGAGAAAGGGTGCTCCATAGCGAAATAAAAACTCCACCATTGCAACCGTCTCCGACCTCGGGCTCTGACTTCCCGGGCGTTACCCCGGCTTGGGTGAGTGGCCTATCTATACCAAACTCACCCCAGGGTCAAACCTCCCAGAACATAGACAGAGGGACCCAATCGCCATCAGAAGTCAGCAGCTTATGCAATGGCCCCCCGTGGGACTGCAGTTGAACAGCGGATACGAACACATACCGTACATGACGACCCCGGGTGGTGGGGATGACGCCATTACCCACTCACCCAGCTGCGCACCAGTGCGCGGGTATCCGTCAGGCTGTGTCCACGGAGGATTAAAATAAAACGTTAAAAGAAACTAAAAGTGTGTGGGCGTTTCGGACTCAAGGTAGGCCGGCGAAGAAGTAAAAGAGATGTGTAAATGTATGGACGTGGGGCGAAATGTTCGGAAATTGAAGAGAAGTAAGAAACGACGGCGAGGGGCGACATGTAATGAAATGCCCAGAATGCACGACAGCCTACCTTGAGTCCACCGGTCACGAGAACGAACCCACCTCGACCGGACGGGGATGAAGTGATGAAGATGGCGATGAGAGGCTCGGGAACCCCCGGGTACGCCAACACCCGTACTCACATAAGGTGAGCCCCTGGGGTGGGACAAGAATGGATATTATGTTAAATGCCTGTAAAGGTATTTTGTAAAATAAATTATTTTCTTTACTTCTAGCTTACAGTGTGCAGAACTTTTGAAATGGCCCTGGTATGAAGAGAAAGATCTCTCTACTTCACACGAAGTGAAAGGGCAGTACCGAAAAGAGGCTATGTCACTTACAGAATAAACATTAAGTTCTTTTTTAGATTCTCCTTGTAGCGCCTTATTCACACCCCAAGGAAACACTAAACCTGGATTCCTTGCCTCAGTTTTCTCAATTTTGTCACGAAGACTCTTACCTGTTTCTCCTGGTGTGTCTCCGGCGACAGCTGTTTCGTATAGCTGCAGGGCAGAAGATAAGAGCCATCCATTTTCCCACAAACGTGTGTTTGCGGCTATGAATTTGCTAAAGTAGGTCTTAATAATCACTAATTTAGCCGGAGATTCCTGTCATTGTAAGCATTACTGCAGCAGAGATACTTGCTGCTTCAGTTTTGCCCATCAAGCCGAGCACCGTTTTCACATCTTCCAAATGATCGCTTTAATATAGAGCTGTTTCAATCTAAGTTTCCCATCTCGTGAGGATTGGCTCTGGGGGTAAACGAGTATCTTACATATCAGTAAATTATTTATCTCTTAATGAAGCCTTCACAAACACTTTTTTCACAGAGTAAATTAACGCATTTGCTTCTGGAAAATTCGCTCGAATTTTCTCTGCCAACCGGTGAAGAATATGTGCTAAACAAGAACTGCCTTAGGATAAAATACCTGCAAAGTTTTAACGGCCTTAAGCATGTATGCTGCTGCATCTGAAACTATCACCAAGAGTTTTTCCTCATTTTCTTTGGCTGGCCACAAAACACGTAGTGCATCACGAATAACCCTAGCAATCGTCGAATGGTTTGTTGCTTCCAGTATCCTGAGACAATGAGATGGGGTGTTCCTGGTTCAGAATTCCGTCATTTTTCCCATCACGACGTAGGCAATAAATCTCATACACGAGTCGGTTGTTTCATCTAGAGATAACCATGTGCTTTAGTCGCCGATATGGTCTCTAATTTCTTGTATTACCTGAAAAGAATTATTTTATTGAAGGATAATAAAGATCAGGGTGTAATTTGGAGTCTCGCTTTTGGGGGGAACAAGTTTAAAATGTGTAAAAATGAGTTTCTTGATCATAAACTAAACTAAATCAAACTCCGTGACACAGCAAGTCATATGTAATTTTGTTTCCGTTTGAAAATATTTTTGAATAATGCACTTAAAAGTTTTGAATAATTGACAATTTTTTATAAAGCTCAAAATATTGGGGAGGGGGTTGGGGTAATTGATATGCAAACTAATTGCATTAAATAAACTTTTAAACTTACCTCTTCATTAAATTTCCCAAGGTAGGCTTTCCTTATTGTTGATTCATCAGGAACTTTGCGTTGGGAATACGTTTCCAGGAAACTTTGTAATTATACATTATTTAACTTATTCAAAGGGATGTTGGCTGAAACTAATTCTTTGGAGATATCTTTCGAAAAATTATCATTGCCATCATTTCCACATCTGCGTGCAGAAAATGCTGCTAGTAAGGTTGTTTGAATCCTAGAGACATTCTTATTAACAGCATTTCTATGAGCAGCTGTTTGTACATGTTGCGTAATCTGGAAATTTTTGTCGCATTTTAACAATGGTATAAAAATAATGTGAGACTACTTTAGTTAAACCAAAATAACAATCACTAACTCGAAAATCGCATATGTTTTTAAAATGTTTTGAAAATACCAAAAATAAAACTTGCCTGTTTTTCACACACTTGGCACAGTACTGCATTTCCATCTGTTGTTAGGGTAGGATTTCCATCAATCCACTATCGAAGAAAATAAGCTTTACTGCTCATCTCCTTCGGCGTTGTAATATTTTGTCTCCTACTGCTCACACTTCATAAATTACGAGTTACAGCCCACTAGTTACAAATTTAAAGGTTAAGCTGAAAATGGCACCTTTTAATTCTTGAAAACGTTATCGTTTGGGTGGACCGCTTCGCTTGTAACATTAATACAAACCTTGTCGAGTATTGCAACGGCCGCACCGAACTTTAAACATTTTCCGCATGGTTGTTGAACGCTATTTATTTTATGTTAAGCTGTTGACCGGCATATTTTATACTATATCAGGAATCTCTCATTGGATGATAGTTAACAGTTCTACACAAACAGAGCAATAAAAGAGAAATTTGCTCGGATCTTTCTCTTATTCTCCAAAGTATTGTGGTGAAATACTTGTGTTTCAAGAATCATTGCTGAAAAACTAAATTACATGCATAAATACGCACAAATTAGTTAAATATGCATTAATCCCTTATACAGGACGAATCACCTAAAACTTGCACCGAACATTTTTAAGTAATGGAAAGTGATATTGATGTGCAGTTTTCACAGCATTGATTGGTAGTCAGGGACTCATGCATTTAGCCTATAAACAGATTTTAATAATACTGAAAAAGTGTATTTTTGAGCAAACATACAATTCTTTAAATGGAACAATGCATAGTTACATCAACAGAATAAATGCAGGGTAAATTAGAATGTCAATGGATTTTGTTGCAAGATTCTAGTGTAAGTGGTTTACGAGAAAGCATATTTTGAAAAGTTTCCACCCCGACAATTGTTTGTCCCATTCAACCTGCTTAGTTGCTAGGTACGATGTTGTTATGTTTGTTTGCATTGTGTTTTCTGTTCATTGATTGCATTGCAACTTTCTGGTCAGTTAGTTAGTGACAGTTCAAGCAATAAGTCGGGAGTGGAAGATGGGGTTTACTTATGCAGAAAAAGCCGAACATGGTGTATGGAGAGTGTAGGAAGAATGCCGTTCGTTCCTGTACGGTGTATGCGGAAACGTAATCGAATAGACGTCAACCATCTCGGCAAGTATTTATCAACCTCTTCAACCAATTACGTGAAGGTGGTACTGTAACACCTAAAAACGTAACAGAAACAAACAGGTGACTGGAGAAGAGGCAGAAATTAATGTTTTGGCTGCCGTTGCAGTAGATCCGCAAATTAGTTCCCCCACAATCACACGTGGAAGTGGCATAAATCAGGCAAGTGTACTGCACATTCTCCATCGACATAGGTTCCATCCCTATCACACTATCACATCTCTCTCCATCAAGAGCTGCATGGAAACGATTTTGAGAATCGTATTAACTTTTGTACATGGGCATTAAGACATGATACTCCAGATTCATCATGTATCTTGTTTAGTGATTAGGCAACGTTTACTAATCATGGCCAGGTAAACCGCAGAAACATGCACTATTGGTGTGTTGACAATCCCCGTTGGCTTCATCAGGTGGAACGCCAGCGTCCATGGAGTTTAAACGTGTGGTGTGGGATAGTGAACCATCAGCTCATAGGCCCTTTGTTCATGGAAGGAAGAATGAACTCGCACAGGTATCGCAGCCTCCTGACAGACCATCTGCCACAGATGCTAGAAGACGTTTCTTTGCAGACTAGGAGGAACTTGTGATACCAACATGATGGCTGTCCAGCCTATAGTGCACGAAGTACTACAGCTTGTCTTAACGGATTCTTTCCAAATCGTTGGATTGGACGAATAGGACCTGTCAGTTCCGGCCCGTTCAATGGATCTGACCCCTTTAGACTTTTTTCTGTGGGGAAGGCTGAAAGACTGTCTAAAAGGATGTACCAACTACATCAGACGATATGAAACGACTAATTACTGCTGCTCGCTCTGAAAGATCCGCTGAAATGCTATAACGTGTGCAGCAGTCTTTCCATAGCAGACTGGAAGCGTGTATTGAAGCTGTCGGTGGTCATTTTGAACACAACCTTTGAAGGGCTATGTTCTCTTTACTTGTAAGAATCCACAGAAGTATTGTAATTTCCTTTTGTTTTTCTTTAGTTTGTGCTACCACAGGTGGTATAAGTGTCGGTGCGTAAAAGTTTCAAAATAAGATTTCTCGCACTAGAATCTTGCAACAAACGCCACTGATATTCTAATTTACCCTACCTTTATTCTGTTGGTGTAACTAGGAATTGTTCAATTTAAACAATTGTATGTTTGCTCAAAAAATACACGTTCTCAGTATTATTAAAATCTGTTTATAGGCTAAATGTACGAGCCCCTGACTACCAACCAATGCTGTGAAAGCTGCACATCAATAGCACTTTCCATTTCCGAAATATTTGCGGTGCAATGTTTAGGTGATTCACCCCGTATATGTATTTATATGCACTTTAAAATTCCGTAATAAACTCCTTACAATATGGAATAAATTTATTCCTTACATGCATATGTTTAACTATCAAGGAATAAAACATGCCAATGTGCAAAAATTAGAGCTCTAGGAGTAAGTAACAAATGAAATAGATCTGAAATTTACCTAGCATTCTTTGTACAACACAATAAATATAACAAGTATGTATATGTCTATAAATAATACCCACCACCAACTATATAATGCATAGCACATTAATGACTGCATATAGCTGAATACATTAAACTAAAAAAACATGATTCTAAACTAATTCAAGCTTTACTTATTGCCCTTGAAACAGAATAAGTTTGTTGTGCACATGTCGTTTTGACGAGCATCGCTCAATGAAGGTCTTTACACAGTGCTTTGTTCTTGATGTAAACAAAGTTCCCACAACAGCATTTATATGTTGGAAGCGATGGTTAACCAAGCATTCAATCTCAGTACCATGATGTTCAAGGTATTTGAAAAGGTTCAAATCTAGCAAATCATGCACTTTTACTTTCTGCAACATTTTTCCTAAAATGCGTTTCACAAATTTTGCATATTTGAAACACATCATCACATGGGTATTCCAAAGCTCCTTTTCTTGTAACATAAAGGATTTCCTGTTTCTCTCTGGCTGTAATAAGTATAATGCATCTACACATTTAGCACATCTAACTCTAAACATTAGTTTTCGTGAAACAAAACCAGAAATATTATAAATGATATTTTGCGCACAGTGACAAGGAATAAGGCAAAAATGGTCACGTTCACCAAATTCTGGAAGGGTACAAATGCCAGAATTTACTAGACGCCAAGTTTCACCTGTTGTAACGTTGATGACCTCTATAGCCATTTGTTTGGAAGATTATACGGACAAAATTGATATGCCTGAGAGTAGTAAACAATTTCCTGTTGTGCTCCCTACAGCATTGTTTACAAGCAACTTCTTGTATGCTACTGCAAACTGTTGAGCATTAGGATTGTTGTTCCAGCTTCCTCTCTGACGGATACATCCAAAGAAATGCTCAATATGATCTTGGTTTAACCTGTACATAGGTAGATACAACGGTGGAGCATTATTCGAAAGACCAAACTTCTTTACCAAGAATATCACACTCTCAATACAAATCTGAAATCCTAAGAATCCAACTTTTCTGTTACAGACAACAATTTTGCTGCATTTTGCTGCATCTAAGACTACTTGTGTATGCATCTCTTAAAAACGACAATGTAGTCTCCCATTCTTGAGCACAGGTCGCTTTTATTTAAATCCATACTGTTTAATGCTTCTGAAGTTCAGAACATAAAAAAGGCTATAAACTAGCTAATGGATTTTACAGTTGTTCCAGCACCAGAAATATTACTTATTTTTGTATATTATCGCAGAAGTCAATAGCATGTGCACTGAAGTTGCTCAAGATTTTACTTACCAGGGATAATTTCATCTTATTTGTTGAGAAATTAACATGTCTTGTATTTACTTAATTTCCTAAATGGAGTCCTTTAATTTGCTGCAACTCCTGCAGTTCCTACACTGTTTCCATTGGATTATAGAGCCATGCCCGTCAAGATTAGTGGCTTTTTCACCCAATGTATTTCTTACAAGCTTCAGCATATGTCGTGGATCTAGCAAAATAGATATGTCCTCATCTGCAGTGGGATGCCTGAATGCGGTTTTAAAACTTTCACTGGCAAATGAGCAATCCTGTTTAGCCATACCTAAATCAGCCAATCCATCAATAGTATAGAATATTACTTTTGCTTGTATTTCCTGAAAAAGTGTTAAGCACTGTACCACTAAATTTACCTTCTGAGGGCATCAATATGGTCTATGAGAAACTAACCTACTGGTATCTTCCACTTCTGGTTCATACATATTAAAAATAAATACCAGAGCTTATTTGGTCAATAGCAGTTCATCACATTTATTTCAACACCTGTGTTAATACACCCATAGATATGGTTTTCCATGGAAATTTACCTTTCGCCTCATGGTCATCTCATCCATTGAGAGTGCAAATAAAAGCCCATAAACACAGAACTGCAGTTTCTGTTTTAAGTTTCTCATGGATTTTGCTGTGAATCCAGCACACAGTCAACATGTTAATACCATTTTGAGATTGTTCTTGAATGTAGCAGACAAGTTACACTTCTCTCTCGCAAAACAGTAGACTGAATAAAAGTGGAGCGTTAGAGAAAAATCTCTCAGTTCTTCTGAATATTTGTTAGGCAAACCTACATTTTTTCTTCTGTTACTTGTCTGTTAGGGAACTGTTTATTTGATGCAGCAGACTTACAAAGGGTTTCTAATGTAGAATCCCCCATTAATTGGTTAGCACTTAATTCTTGAATTACCTGTTTTAATTCAATAACCTTCTTCTTGCTCCTACGAAAACTTTGCAGCAACATTTTAGTTTTTTTTTGTCCTTTTCTTTGTTTAATTCTTCTACCTCCTCCAGTTTTCTCTTGTATTCGCTCTTTGAAGGTGAAGAAACAATAGATGATTCATATTCGACTCTTAGGAATCTGTTTCCTATCTTTAGGAGTATGTCTTGATACATTGTTCATATTTAGGTACATATACAAGTAATTCCTAAACATTTAGTTACATAATGCATTAAAATGTTTCTTATAGGCATATTTTTTCATGGATGGTTATTCTACACCACCATTAAGTACAAAACCCAGCCTCAGAAGTAGTTGTGAGCCATTTCAATTTCTATTTTTAGATTTTTATTATTTGAAATATTTAGTAGTAATTGTTATTATAGTAAAAT
The DNA here is from genome assembly GCA_030765065.1 of Deroplatys truncata. Taxonomy (NCBI): domain Eukaryota; kingdom Metazoa; phylum Arthropoda; class Insecta; order Mantodea; family Mantidae; genus Deroplatys; species Deroplatys truncata. Next base: position 378,242,301 of record CM060990.1, read on the forward strand.
ATTTCAAAGAATAACTCACGTTTTGCAGATAAGGTGGATAATCCCTGAAAATTTTGGGAAACCGCATGTTCCTTTAAAACAACCCTTGCCATGCAACGATCAAACAGAGCCGATACAAAGGTTGCAGAGCAAATTCTTGTATATTTTGTGGGAAGCCATTTTTCCCTCCTCACTGCTTTGATCCATAGTGAACCTTTCACCTGATTTTCTGGAAACCTAAAACGAAACAGCAATGAAATTTGTAAAATCTAAAATATATAGTTAAAACCATGCTGTATAATCTAGAAGGTGTGGTTAAAACCATGCAAGAATAATCTGTCTCTCACAATATACACAAACTATAGAATGGCAATGCACTTATATAACCTGTACACCATGGCGTACTAATGGAATGTTGTTTGTTTAGCTAATAGTGGCTAAAGAATGAGTGCATTACCGCCACCGGATATTTAACGCATTTTGTTTTCCGATACTTAAGTTAAATGCACGTTTCCCTGGCAAAAAGGTGTTGAAAAGTCAACTGTTACTTTTATCTATCAAAACTAATATCCCTATTTTTTTTCGATTTGTGCATCCATATGCACAACATGAAGACATTTTACGTTGCGTTGTAAAGTTTTGAAACAAAACCATAGGCATGAAACACCATGCTACTAAAACCAATAACAATAAAGTAAAAGCAATGCTTGTACTTAACTCTCGGGCTCACATCTGCACTCTGTAGGCCTTTTCTTGGATTCTCGCCTTCCTGATATTTGCCAGAGTTTTTTCGTAACAGGCAGTGTGTTGGCGATACTGATCATGGTGGTTTGATTATTTACACAGAACATCAAATTCAATGTCACCAATCTGGCGACTTTGTCGCCTTCACTCAGGGTTGCAAGGCTTGGCGATTTTTCGCATTCTTGGCATTCTTTTTTAAGTGACCGTTTAAAGGATTTCGCAACTGGCAATTACATTTGTCTAGTAAAAAGGATATGTTGGCAAGCTGTTAGCGGCTGCTGCTTTACCTTTCAAAGTGATTAAATACATTTATTAACGAATTATCGGCTTTAATATCTACATAAAGTGATTCTGCAGTACCTTGTAAAGTTGGAGAGCTGTAAAGAGTTTTTTTTACTATAAGGAAGTAGTCCACAATGACAATGTTTATGCTGGTTGCGTGCAAGAGCAACGCTTTCATCTTTGCATTAGGTTCATATTACTACTTAATTTTCCATTACAAATTAACCTAAACACCTCATACTTTATGCCATTACTTAATTCAAAGTTGCCAAAATTAAATCAAAATACCAAAATGCTTTACAAAGTAAAGTAAAATTATTAACCTTTGAATATTATCTTAAATTCTTACATTAATTGTTTGGAAGTCTTAAATATTCATATTAATTAGGCGTAAGGCTGTAAAATATTATACTAATAGCAATTAGTCAATGACTTGCTATCCGGCTATCGTCCAATAAGTATGTTACAATTAAATTCAAATCAAGATTGTTACTTTCATGATCAGTTGAACCAAAGCACACAACTGATGTACTATTCGCACACTTTTTCTTTTCTTGAGCCCTGAACTCCGAACGCTGCGAACGGTCCGTCTCAAGAAGTCAGTCCTTCAGTCAGCAAGTTAGCGAGTTCGTCACTGGTGCGACATCAAGAGCGATTTTCCGAGCGAGGTGGGTACTGCTGTTGTGACGTGCAGCGAATCTTACTGCGGAGAGACGAATTGTGGAGATCTTGTGTTCGACTCCCCAGCGAGTGAAGCGTCAGGCGTGAAGAGGCTTTGTCACGAAGCAGCGAAGTGACGGAGAATTGAACTATTTCACCTTAGTGAAGTGCCATTAGTGAATTTAAAGTAGATAAGAGATTAGAACAGTGACAGTGAGAACTGAGAGAAGTCACAATTGAAAAACTGGGCAAAGTCACACTAATGTCAGGAGTGGGATTTAAAACCACGATAGTGTATACACTTAAACAATTATTAAGTGAAATTAAGAGTGTAAGAACAAAAATGAATATTGAAATAGAGAAAATGATATCCCAACTAGGTTTTGGCATCGACACTGTCATATCTGACATTAATGCAAAAGTGAAAGACTTGAAAGACAACATCGCTCAGGAATTAGAGGAAAGTAAAATTGACATGGCTGAAAAAATGATGTCTTGGAAGTTCGTCTAAATCAGCAAGAAAAACCTTTTAGACAGCAAACGGAGGAATAGAAGGCGATGATAGAAACTGCAATGTAAGAGCATCTAGACCAGCAGACGAAGAAATACAAGACGATGATAGAGGTCACTGAAAGAACATCTGAATCAGCAGACAAAGGAAAGCAAGGGGATGATGCACAACGCAATGGAGGAGATGCGCCGAATCCATGCCAAAGTTGTAGATGGTCACACGATTACGAGGTCGGCTAATACAAAAAAGCGAAACCCCGAAATTCGACCACACTGCCTCGTGGGCGGTGTTCAATCGACAGTTTGAGGCCATTGCCACCCACAATGGATGGATGCCTGCGGAGTAGACGACCCATATTTTGACAGCTCTGCAGGAGCAAGCAGCAGAAACCCTTCGAACCTTCCCCACCGGAGGCTCGGCCGACGACCTGATTAAACCGTTGGCGGGGCACTATGTAGAACATCGCCTGGCCGACACTTACCGGGCCCAGCTGAATGGTACAACAACCGAGTGAGACCTTACAAGAATTCGCCATGGGGGGTGAAGCGGCTGGAGCACCGGCCCTGACGAATTTACCACCAGATTATATTCAGTGAGAGGCAGCCCACGCATTCATCAGCGGGTTGAGAGACCGGAAGGTGAAACAACAGCTCCCTTGTCGGAAATCTAATGCAGACGCTCTTTCACGAAGATCGTGCCAGGAAAATTGCAACCACTGTGTGAAATTCGACACGAAGGAGAGTGTTAAATCCATAGGCTCGGTTTCGGTACAATGTTAGTCGACTGGGACGAAGAGACTTTAAAGAGGGAGCAGCTGGCGGATCGAGACATAGGGCTGATCCTGACGGGTAAAGAATCTGATGAACGACTGCTTGGGCGGATGTCGCTCCAATGGACCCGATCTATAAGAGCTATCGGACCCAATGGGACTCCCTGGTGGTTAGGAACGGTGTAATGAAGAGAGTATGGGAATCCCTAAGGTGGATCAGTTGGTACTCCCCAGGAGGAAGGTGAAAGAAAGGTAGTATCCATATCGCTACCACCGGAGCTCACCTGGGTGTAAATAAGAGCTTCGAAAAGCTCCGTCGCCGATTTTATTGGTTACATCTTTCTTGTGACGTGGAGAGACTGCCAAAATGCGACCTCTGCGCGGTAAGTCAACAGCGTCGGACTCAGTCGGAGCCGCATGCAACAATGCAACTTCGGAGCGCCGATCGAAAATTTGCGATCGACGCGGCAGGCCCTTTCCCAAGGACAGATACAGGAAGTCGCTACCTGCTGTTGGCTATGGACTCTTTCACTAAGTGGCCGGAGGTTTACGCGATTCCTAATCGAGAGGCTTCGATCGTGGCTAATGCACTGGTGGAACCTTTTTTTGCGTGTTCGGGATTACCCGGGAGCTCCACAGTGACCAGGGGACGAATTTTCAATCCAACCTTATGCGAGAGCTTTTCCAACGCCTCGACATCCGCAAGACCTGTACCGTACCCCTTTATCCACAGTCGGACGGAATGGTGGAGCGTTATATTAAGACGATCGAGGAGCACCTCTGGAAATTGGTATCTAGCCAACAGTGAGATTGGGATGTGCACGTACCATTATTTCTTTGGCCTAGCGAGCGCCATTGCATGAGTCCATTGGTATAACATCGGCCAACATGGTACTCGGACGGGTGCTACGTTTACCTTGTGATCTATTGTTCGGCATGCCCCCTAATACTGACCAGCCAGCAACGAATTATGTGGAGTGCTAACGTATAGGTTGGAGGACATCCCCATATAGCCAGGGAGCACCTGAAGCTTGCAAGTGACCGAATGAAAGTGCGTTATATCCGCCTGGCAAACAACTGGATTCCAGTTGGGTGACCTCGTATGGCTCTACCGTCCAACGAGGACTAAATGGAAAACCCCGAAACTGCAAAGTTCCTGGGACGGCCCGTATAAGATAATCACCCGCATCAACGATGTGGTAGACCACATTCGGCGTTAACCTCGAGGAAAGCTGATGGTGTTTCATCTTGATTGGCTTGCCCCATGTCGCGGCGCTGGGCGCGACGACCAGTTCTGAGGAGGGAGCAGTGTGACTCAGCGGCTATAGCACAATATTATAGGGAGGTCGGCGCCGGGAGGTCCGCGCCGTGTGGTCGGAATAAACAACGATAGCGGCCGCTCGCCAGCGTAAGCACCAGGTTTACTAATGGCAGATAATTAGAACCTTCGGGAAGCTTATTCTCCCCGCCAGAACGTTTGTGGAAATAGTTCTAGAACGTGCGAGAACCTTGTGGGAAGATTCCGCTGACTATTTAAGCGAGCGTTCTCGTGAGAGAGCTAGAGTTTTTGAGTCATTCAGTGAGCGAGCGAGTTAGAGAGTGCGTCTATGGTGCGACATCAAGAGCAATTCTCCGAGCGACTTTGTGACGGCTGTTGTGACGTGCAGCGAGTGCTACTGCGGAGCGACGGGTTGTGAAGATCTTGTGTTCGACTCCCCGGCGAGTGAACCGTACGTCGGTAAGAGGCTATGTCACGATGAAGTGAAGGCAGGAGAATTTAACTAGTTCACCTTAGTGAAGCTGAACTAGATACGAACCTACAACAGTGACAGTGAGAACTGAGAGAAGTGACAACATCAAAGTACTCTACCTCCATGGGTTACACGTTTATAGGAGTTAAGGACAAATATGACATTTTGAACCCAACTCGGCGAAATTTCAAATTCTATATCCTTAAATTCTGTTATGTATTTGTATCCATTGATTTTGTCTTAAAATGTTGTTTTAAAAAGTTTATTATAATTAGTGATTGTGCCTTTTTACCTAATACATACTAAAAACCCTAGTACTACCTAATACTACACAAGTTAGAGATGGGATTAAATTCCAACCCACTTTAATTATGATATGGTAAGGCGTTTTGTATCCCGTGCTGTCACCAGAGGCGTAATTAGGAGGATTTGATGGTTAGAACCTCCTCTTGCTAAGTAAATGTAAAAATGAATACCAAAAATATCTTCGTTAAAATAATAGAATCTTTCTAGGTTGTTGGGAACAAGATACACCCTTATCATATCACTGGTAGCACTATATTTACCCGCATGTCTTATACGTATCGCCAAAGTTGACAGCAACAGAAACTGTACTTAAGTTGTCGTTGTTATAAGCGTGTTAAAATATTGGGGGCATGTTTTCGTTCCAGTACTAACTTTGAGTGGTTTCCAAAGAGTGCAACATCTCCCAGTTTAGAACATAACAGAAGTCCTATTTTGTAGAGAAATAATATGGCCTGCAGTAATAGTATAAAGTACATGCTTCAGAGTGATCATTAGTTCTCATGTTACAACATATTTGCCGCTTGAAATACGCAAAACATCCTATCCTAATTTTGATTCCAATTGCTGCACCTTAATCTGTAAATATAAAATAGATTTATTTAAATACTTCAACTCAGAATTAATTCATATTTATAATTTGAACTCATACAAATTATTTAAATAATAAATTCCTATACATAACTCCCTTAATATTTTTTATGGCTTCACTATTGGATATCACTGCTCCAACTCATTTGTAACGTAGTCCATTAAGTCGGGAGTAAATAGAAATTACACAATAGACGGCAATTACGCCCTCATGTTTCCCGTGACGACACTCCTGTAGTTACCTGATACAGTACGTCCAAGTCAAAAGTAAAGGAAATTAGAGATAGGCAATAAAGCGCTCCAGTTTCCCATGATATCATTCCTGCTTCCAAGAATGGTTATTGTAAAAAATGTGACTGTTCCCAAGAGAGTTACGAATTAATAGTGAAGCCTTTTTTCAACTGTGCGCAAGTTTAGTAGTACGATATGTACCGGGGTATGCGTTCATGTAATAAAGAATTCATTTCATTGCGTGATATAGTTGAAAACTGATTAATAGTCGGGCAGTGTAGTATAACATTGTTGTTGATAAACATTTTATAATATAAAAGACGGAAGTAAAACTAAGGATAGCGCTTTAGGAGTGACTGGGAAGAAATATTCTGGTTACAACCTAAAGTACTGATAAATCAAAAGCATATACTTAATACTGACAGACCAAAACAATTATGTGCGAAATTAGATGATATAAGGAAAACATAGTGACACGTTGAAACACAATCCACATTTCATGCACAAAATTATCGGATATACTCCTGTATATTTCAGTTACTCGGACTCGCTGTACATATGACACACAGGCATTTATATAATAATTTTTACTGTATAACTCAAATGTACATATTGTATGACACAAACTAACACTGTATATAATATATTCTAATGCATTTATCACAAGTATTTGCACTTCTGTTCATTATAAAAAAGCTAAATACACGCATCCCCCGAGGCATCATAGAAACTGCTTCCGTTGCCAACATTGTCATTCCGAATATAGCGGAAGGCACGGAGTGGTCCTAATACCTGGAAGGTTCCTAAGCCTCAAAGCTTAGCTCAGGGTTGAAGGCCCTAAGCGGTAAAGCATAGCCTAGGGATGTTTTTATAAGTAAACGATGACAGGGCATAGCCGTAAGATGTGTGAAGCTAAATTGCAATTAACCAGGATTGCTGATGACCTTAATTTAACGACCTTTTGCCGATTCTTTTAGTGGCTTTCACTACTTATCATCTCAAAATGATACTAGTTTCTCATATACAGTATTAACAGCCATATATAATAAAATCATACAAGGAATAAGCCTTGATATATCCAAAGCCTATGAGAATGTCTAAATACCATTACTTATTAGGTATTTTATGGTTTTAAAATTTCCAAAAAATATAGTAACATTGATATATTAACTATTGATTAATAGAAAGGTATATCTGCACCCAAAATTAAATGACTATAGACACAGAGTCGTCTCTTATGGGTTGCCACAAGGATCAACTTTAAGCACTCTACTGTATAATTTATACATTTCCAAATTGGATGATATATGTCATGAAGATTGGCAATATCTAGTCTATGCTGACGATCTTCTCATTTTAATACAATTGCTCAGAAGGAATTGATAGAAGATAATACGACGTTTAAAAACACATTAAGCACAATGCATCAATTCTTTTTGGATCAAGGACTAGAGTTTAAGGCGTCTAAATATAAATGTGTTATTTTCAAAACAAGCACAGGAATAGGCAAAGATAATATTGACATTGAAATTAACAACCTACAATCTTTCCTTCTAATGAAATAATATTCTTAGGTATTACCTTCTACTAATTGAACTGGATAAGTCACTTTCAAAAGGTAATTTCCAAAGTAAAAGGATTATCTAATATTTTCAGATACTTATCTGGACTTAACTGGGGAGCTCAGCCAAAATGCCTGTTAGTCTTTTATAATGCACTGATAACTTCAATTCCTGATTATGGTTGTATAATATTTAATAAAATTCCCAAATTAGTTGAATCAAAATTAAAATCGGTGCAATATAACATAGCAAAACTTATATTAGGAATACATAGTAAACCGACCACGATCCTCACATTGGAGGAAATTGGATGGAAACCATACCGAGAAAGGCAAATCAAATTAACAAGCAATTTTATTGTAAAAGTATGGCAAAACTCTAACGATCCTGTATATAATAGACTAGACGCTTTCAATCCAATTTTAAAAGCCGTCTTAAATCACAAAGTATCTTAAAATACCCAATTGTAAGAGTATGGAGGACATTTAGAAATCACCCAAAAATATACCCCATCATCAAGTATCCTGGATATTTAGTGGGCTGTGAAGTCCTGTACACTGCGTTTGATATTGATCGTTCATTTTTTTAACAAAATGGAACTGTTCATTGTACAAAAATACAGGAATTCATATCATACCATATAGCACAATTATGACAACATTTCTACACTGCTGGATCTAAGGATAGACAGGGGACAGGAGCATCAGTATGCCACATGAACAACCAATCTGATGAAGTAATAAAACTGAGTGCACCAGGTCAATATGCTCAGCGCAATTGGTAGTCATACGATCGGCGATAAAATTTACCCGGAAAAGTAAGTTCTCCCATAGCATATTTCAAATACTGATGACACAACTTGAAGAAGTAGGCACTTTGTAGATGTGCAGATGCTGTAATCAGTTTGTTTGAAATGCCTACTACAGACCAGATTTTAAGACTGGTGTCCAAAGTGAGCCCAGCGTGTCTTCTTGGCAAGAATTTACTATGCACCATCTTTTTGAGTTCACCGTCTTTTGGCAATACATGGAATGACAAGCCATGTCGTTTTTCTTCCTTTGACTTATGGTAAGACACACAGCAATAAATTATTTTTATTCAATCATCGACTAAATGACAATTTTATACATTTCAGTTTAGAGAACACACAGGCATGCACACTGCAAGAACTGTTACTTAACTCAAAGGTTTTGCATGTAATGAAATGTATGCTTATTGGAAAGCTAAAAACAATGCATTTATTTTGTGCCAGTTCAGTAATTTGGATATACTTGGTCCGTTATATATAGCAGGGAGAAAGGGAAAGTTACTTGGGGGCTAGTTCTCCGTGTGCATATAAACGACATATTTTATCATAACGGAAGTGTCAAACATTCATTATTGTATAATTGGAATCTATAACACAGGTCAACAAATTTTTACTTTTTACCTCGGGTTTCCATTAAAATATGATTTTCTGACTAAATCGATTACACTGATCACGAAATTGATGTCGATCTCTCTACATCACGTAAGGTTTTTGTATAAGCATAATCCTCATCGTAATATGTTCCTAATTAAATCGGAAAGCAATTACAGGAAGATGGAGGCAAAATAGAACAATTAAAATGCTAAAAAAGTAACGCGAGAGGCATATGATATTAGAAGAAGCAAAATATGGCGATATGGAAACTTATAGGTGGAGATATTACTTCCATTAACGTTTGACTGTGAATGGACGCTTAATGCTGTTCCTTTTGTGTGCCACTTCTCATTCACGTGTGGAACACGAGCAGAAGTAAGAAATCATGGTTATTCCCCAACGATCTTGATAATGCTGAGTTCTTGATGGAACCGTTCACCATGTTCCTCAAATGTGTCGGCCAAATTGGCCTGAAAATTGCCCGGGTGTGAGTTTAGGTAATATAGCTTTAGGCTCACCTTGCATCCTAACACTTTAAAATTCTGTAGTATATCTTCCACCACTTACTTATAATCAGGCTGCTTATTATGGCTAAGCAAATGATGTACAACAGTTTTTAAACTTCTCCAAGCTTGCTCTTCTATCTCCATCATTGCACTTTAAAAGTGTTCATTAGACTCAATTTACGTATATCCAGTCCAACAAATACCCCCTATTTCATCCTTTCAGCTGATAGATTTCGGAAATCGGCTACGCAGGTGTTGGAAACAGTTCCTGCTTTATCCAATGCTTTCACATACTGCTTCATCAAATATTCAGTAGAGATAATAAAATGTTATTTGTATCAACCAAATGCTCCTGTACAATGTTCCTCGATCCCATTAGCAGGTTTTTCCTCTTAGGCCACTCTCTTCTACTTCAATGCTCATATATGCTCTACTGCCCCATTAACACATTAGCAAGGCATCTTGGTGTATTCTGTTTACTGGCCGAGAAGGATGCCGATCACTTTAAAGTCACCATACACAACCATCTGATGTCCTTCATACCTCACATTTTGAAGAGGTACTTTCATGGCACTGTACGTCTGTTTTAAGTGTACTGAATACGCAATTGGAACTGATGCTAGCTCATTACCAGTATTTAGTAATACGGCTTTCAAAATTCGCTTGGAAGAATCTGTAAATAACCTGCACTGCCTGCTGTCATAGTTCTGAATTCCCATTTTTGTCAACAGTCTGGAGATGGCTTTGCAGAACACCATTAAACGGTCTTCAAAAATGCCGTAAGTTTAATTACAATGTCTGTACATTGAATATGATGCACCATGTGAAAGTAAATTTTTTCACTCAGGGGTGATCCTAGAATTTGTACTGTGTCTTTTGAAAGTCCCAAGTCTCTCAACAAATTATTAAGTTCGGTTTGAGTAAGAGGTTTACGGTTACTTTCAATACCACCCTCAAAATAGTCAGAATCACTACTTTCATTACTTACCTCCAATTCATGGACTTCAAATGTATCCATTGATGCTTGTGGAGATGGGGTCGTTAGCTCTGAACCATGAGGGAAGGTCTAATGGCCGAATCTTAAGTTCAGATGCGTGCTTTTATTCCTGTTTCCTTTGTTGAATCCCGCTACTAAAGCCATACAGAAGTAACAAGCATTCACATGGTTCTTCTTTTCACGACATACCATGGGAATAGTGAAATTCAGACACTTCTTTTTACCTTTACTCCGCTACCTTAATTGCTCCTCCAGATCGCCAAGCTTTGTGCCCAAAATAAGCAAAATATACTTTCCGAACGAATTCCGATATTTTTCGGCACCTTGTACTTATCGCATAAGATCCACATATGTAGCGAAGTGAATCAGGGCTATTCAAACACTGTCTTACTGACATTTTAAGCCCCACTTCAATTAAATGCTGCCGCTAACAACAATTCGTGTAAGCCTCTTTTTCTGGCCCTCGCACTCAGCAAACTATTGATTTCTGCATCAAAAACGGAACGCCAGCATTCAAAAGCATTCTACCCCTCTCCTTCATTCTACACGAAAGCAATGTTGCCACATGTAGAAATTACACTACATAACATAGATTTCGCAGCCATTTTCTTGAAGTAAGTAGCCCGCAGTAGGTTAGGAGGAGGGGTAGCTGTGTAGGGAAAACTGAGGTTGATGAAAAAAAACTGATATAATTTTCATTTTCAGGGATGCCACATTTGTAAAGAATACAACTTACTTTCCAAACCCCAGAACTCATGTTGACCTGTGTAATCACTAAAGGTTCATCTAAGTGCTATATAGCATCATGAACATTAAACATATAAATAATATTCCAAGTAAGTTGTCAAGACTTCATTGTCATTATAATTGTCTGCTAGAAGTTTATGGAGTGGTTTGTCGTTGCGCAGGTACCTGTTTTATTGATAATTATCACGCTGGATCGCTCGGAATGGACAAATAATTTGGCCACGAAGATCTTCAGATCCAAACCCAATCGATTTTTTTCTTTGAAGCGATATGAAAACTTACGTATATATTACAGGAGTGTCTGATGTGGAAACGTTACAAGAAAGAATACTTCGAGCAGCGGAAGAAATAAAGAACGACCGGGAGTACTTTGGAGAATGCAGCAGAATTGTGAAAATGTTGTGAAGCATGTGTGTTGGCGAGGGGAGCACATTTTGAACAATGTCTCTAAACATTAAAAAGAAATTCTCACCAATATTCTGCTCTTGACTTGCTTCAATTATTCACGGAGTTTTATAATTCACAAAGAAAGGAAGCATAATCTTGTAACCTCGGTTTCTCAAGCTTTTATTTGTCTTTATAAAGAAGTATTCCTAATAAACATTTGTGTAATATTGTAAATACCTTTTCAGTTTCATACTCCGTGTGATATTTAGCTTACGTTACAATCATGTGTGGTTTTCTGTTTATTTGTATATCGGAAGTGCTTATTTGTTCGTTGCAATAGCAGCAGAAGCTGAAGAATTAAAAGTTAACCTGTTGAATGTAAACTGAACCTATTGAATTTTTTATGCAAAATAAACTAGTAATTATCTCAAGAACGGAAAGGTTCATGGAAAACGGTGTTAAGGAAAACACACAAACAACGTGCTAATGATCATAGGTCACCTTCCACCCTGCATAGTTGTATGAGGGTATAGGGTCCATGTCTGTGTGTCTTGTGTAGTCTAGTCGTAAAGTCCAGCACTAGCTCACGTCTGGGTTTCAGATCCGTCCGTATAGAGAGGATGCAGATTAGGTAGTTCAACTTTGATACGAAAACCATTTACGTAAGACAACCAAAACTTTTTCGATCCGACACTTCCTCACGGAAACTGTCCATATCTATCCTTTACAAAGTAAAGGCTCTGGTGGATCCCCTGCTTCTATTTGTGCGTCGTATCGCAGTTGATACAAACTCCGTAGTTTCGATAAAAGACATTACGTGAATGGTTCAACAAATCAGCAATGAACGCTCCACCTCTATAAAAGTCCCGAACACAGTAAACACAGGAAGAAATTGTTGACTGAAAACCAGAGCAGAGTGACTATTAACATGAAATATAAGTTTAAATAATTGGCAAAAATAATAATCCAATTTATTGGCTATGGTAGCCGGTAATGCCCCTATCAACAGTACTCCACAAGCCAAAGGAAAAAAATAAAGGTTTAAGCAGTCTGAGCGAAATTGCCGGATCGGGCCCCCAAATTCGACAAGAAATAGCCTTATACATAAGTGTCACCGAACGAAGGCAACGAAGATGATGGTCATAATGGCCCGTGAAGCCCGTGTTTTGTTTCAATGTGACCGAGAAAACAAACAGTAATGGACGCCGGAAGAATATGCTGTTGAATCATAAATGACAGAGTCGGCCGTTGCATATTGCCCTGAAATCGAACCAACGTAGTTTTATAAAATTAATTTGCAAATCAAGTTGATCCAGATACTGTACCACAATATTACAATCCTGTACAAAGCTGTGTAAAAAGGCGAGTTTCCGAAGCAAAATAGGGATATATAAAACCAAATCATCCACATATTGTAGTATACATAATGACGAATTTGTGGCCCTCTGAATGTCCCCAACGTAAAGGGCATAAAGCAACGGACTAAGAGGCGAACCTTGGGTTAATCCACGAAATGTAATACGAGTCAACGGATTGTTAGACCTTCTATTACTGTCAATCGTCTGCCCATTAAAAACTGATGTAAAATCGTAGTCAAAACAGCGGAGAGTCCCACGTCTTGTAGTTTTCGTAATAACGTCGGTAAATAGACTGCATCTTACGCGTTCGAACCAAAAAAAAATAATAACGAAAGCGCGCGTTTGTTAGTTTAAAATGCGATTAAAGTCAATGAAAGGAGTATGTAAATTAATGGAGTTGCCAAAGTCATTAAAAACGTATATTGGGTGTCCGGCCATAATTCAAATCGTTCCAAATAAAAGCCGTTGCGATCCCATAAAACGTTTTCGGAAGAATTGCGTAAAGCCGTGAGTAACGAAATCTGTCGATAGTAAAAAAAATGACACTGCCTAATCGATTCGGCTTAAAAATCGGGTGTATCACCACCAATTTCCATGAACCTTGAATCATTCCTGATCGAAGGATGTGCGAATATGCCCGTACCAATAATCGTATCCAACGTTCTGGGAAAAGGCATAAAAGCTAGTATGTCAAACGTCATAGCCGGTAGTGGATGTCTACGACTATAAAGTTGTCTGAACTTCAGTCAGTCGTATCCGTACGGTAGTCATATCCGACGGCAAGTCATTAGATAAGCGTGGCTGGGCTCAGGCTGAGCCTCACATGGCATTAACTGTTGTAGATAGTCGTCCTGCTAGCAGCTCTTTATGACCATACAATTGGGATAGGGCGCTAGGTAGCTTACAATGTTTATACCATGCCAGTTTATGCCATACTTCTCGCGTTGGATTTTCCGTGTTCATAATGGCACAGTAACGGGACCACAAAAGTCGTCGTTGCAGTAGTTGCCGTTTCGTTCGCGCTTGCGTTCTCTTGGCGACCTGGTACGCTTCAAAGGTCCGAAGATGCCGGTATCGGATATACGCAAGGCGCCCTTCCGCCATTGCTTTTACACAGGTGGCATTCCAAAAAGTTGGATTGTGAACCCTGGTGACCAATGTCTCAACCAGAGGATGGCAAGTGTTTTGATAGTCCTGAACGACATCCTCCAGAATTTCGTAAGTCACTGTCGTCTGTGTAAGGATCTAGACGAGTATTCCGAAAGTAAGTCAGAACCTCACGTTTCGGACGTCCACACCGTCGCCGTTACAGAAAATCACCATCAGCTAAAGCGGTGCGATTGAAACAAAGGTAAAAAGCAAAATGGTCACTGCCCATCCTATTCCCTATCCATCCATGTGTCGTTGAAATATCGCCTATGAGGCGATGTCAGTAGTCACAATCATGAGGTCCGGCGAAGTATCCCGTTGACAAGGTGCACCCAAACGAGTACAATATAAATCAGGCAAAATATGCTATTAATGACGCGCACCGTAACACAACACAGGGTGTGGGATATGTTGCCAAGGGGAGATATTTGAGAAATTTGGAATATTAAAGTCACCACAGAGAAGATAATTGTCGTCTGTAGGGCGTATTACATCACTCCAATCAGCGTCATAAATAGTAGAGCCAGTGGTATACACACCCATAGTGGTTAAGCTACCTATACAAATACGAATTCCCTCTATAGACGAAGCAATATGTAAAATTGTATCCCATTCATGTACAGTAATACTGTGATGTACATCGATTAGTACATCCTCTCCCAGCGCCGTAAGATCATTGCACAAAATGTATCCCGATAAGGAGAATCCAGTCCCTAACCGGTTTCAACTAAGATAAAGGCATGGCTTCTTGGCTGAGCAAGTAAAATTTGGAACGTCGTCCGTTTAGATAAAAACGCTGAGAGCATCCCAGTATAAAAAGTTAAGGCGTTTAAGTGTCGGTGACAGCCCCTTAAAATCGAAGCAGTTGCAGTTGTAGCTCCTCTAAGGACTTGCGCAAGTATTCCGGCGCCATACGTATGATGTGAGTTAAACTGCCAATAAGTTCCGGCTCTCAGTCGACAAACCCAGTACTGAAGACACCAATGCCGCCTCCAAAATATAACCCTGAGGATTAATTCAGTTGAGTTGAGCCGAAACCACCAAGGGACGTTCTCTGTAATTTCCCCTACATGTACCTGCTGACGCCACCTCTGCCTCCCTACCCGTATGTGGGTGCCCCCTGAGACGTGGCCCTGCCTAAGCGTCACACTTTGGCCCCCCAGCTATCTCCCTGGATGGGCAAAATGCATGAATTCGGTATCCTCACATTCACAACGTCACGTTGTGGCGTTTTTCTTTTATTAGGTGGGGACGAATTCCCCATACGCATACGCTGAAATCCCAAGGAGGCAACAGCCCCTGCATCACCATAAATCACCTGGCATCCCCGAATGCATAGTGGAACTAGCATTAATAATATCTGTATATGTCTGTCGTCCCATCAACAATTGCCACCCCTCATAACGAGACACCGAAAATCCTGAATTTTGTACTTAATGCGCGTGTCTAAAGCATAAGCTGGGCAGTCTTTAACACTGAGTACCGAGTGTGCCTGCTTGGAATTCACACATATTAAGTTGTCCGTGAAAAATTCAGCTTAGCAATTCAAGTGGTCTTGCCCACATTTCAAACAGGTCTTGGCATTCCTACAATACTTTTCACAATGATTATACTTCCCACGTAATATTCAGTTTTATATATTTAGTCACAGGAAACCGCTGATAATACCAATACACATGCGAAGGCAATTGTTGTGCTGGAAATGTAAGTTAAATTGTCCTAGTGGGCACGTATTCCATTTTTTCCTGCTCCACAACCTTTCTATTAAACTGATGCATATAATTCATCTCCATTTGCCATATTTCAGTCAAATGCCGCACGGTTTCGTCCTGTGATATCGATGTCAACACCTCGAATTACTCCCGACACATGTAAATTATAATGTGGAATAAATTATTGTGAACCATGCAAACCATTGTGAAAGACCGGCAATTTTGCTCAGAGGCCTCATTATAATGCTTGAAGTTGCTTTACATGCCGTAAATCTACGACATGGGACCACCGGCTATAATTCCCTTCCGAAGGAAGCCATGCAAAAGGCAGGCGGAGAGAGAGCCGAACTGTCGAACCCAATGCCAGAACTAAGACTGGTATTTCACAAGTAAAAAAAGAATACTTTTTCCGGACTTTCTTTGCAATACCGTAGAGCAAATAGTTATTTAATTTAACCCAAAGATTTGTCATGGCGATTTCATTGGAAATACACTGTTGGAAGTGCTCTGTACAAAAAAGATAATGTTTAATAAAGGTCCGGTGAACGATGGTTCCTTTTTCTACACATCAATGAATGAGGTGAGCATCATTATGACTAATTAAATGATCCAAGGGCTCAGAGAGCTTGGAGCTACTCATTGTTTTTTTAGAGTAAGAGAATAACCAGAAGAAAAAGACTGATGTGTTACATTCACATTACTTTTCTTTCCTCTATAGTTTATTAATGGGATAAAAACTATTCTTACGAAAGCTTACTTTTCTACCTATTTCATTTTAATTTATACAAACCTTCGCATAAGTAGATGCATTACACGTTTCGTTATAGATACAAAGGGAACAACGAGACAAATGTTTAAAAACTGGACGCTATGTGCTGGCCTTAAAATTGAATACTGTTTCCATGCAATCGTGAGAAACATCTGAAAATGGAAGGACTGTTATTTGTCTGAATTTTCGTTTTTGATATGTGCTGTTCACAGACAGACAGACGGACGGACACAAACAAACACACACACACACACGGACCTTTTCTAGAAGTCTTATGTGTTACATTCACATAATTTTCTCTACCCTCTAGCGCTTATTAGTGGGTATATAAATTATTCTTACGAACGTTTGTTTTCTTCTCTACTTCATTTTAATCGATATAAACCTTTCCAGGAGCAGCTGCATTACATATTTTGTTATAGATAGGGGAATAGTGATAGACAAATGTTTTAGAACTGGGTGGTCTACGCTGGCCTTAAAATTCCATACCCTTTTTCTGACATGGCGAGAAACAGCTGAAAATCGACAGGGCTTTAAAAGAATGGTAAAGTATTGAACAATTCGAACCATCAAGAACGGACATGTCGTAAATGGCTGATGCCAAAAAAATGTATTTGAAATAAATAGTGTGTTTTAAAGATATCTTCATTTTTTGTGTAGTACGATTTCGTCTATCGCTTAGCCTTTACCGATTATACAAGATTATACAAATTTCCTTCCCTCTCAAGGCTGTACCCAGAAAATTCAAAATATACATTTTATTTGTGATGTAAACATCTTAAATATGTGATATTTTAATCAAAATCGTTAGAGCCATTTTAGTAAATTAAAACTTTCGAAAAATGTTCCATGTAAAAAGTAGTTGGGGTGGGGGTTTTCCTGAAAATCTTTGTGTCGCATCTTTGGAAGGTACTGGACGTAAATACCAAATGTGGTATTCATCCGACTTTTCGTTTTTGAGTTGCCCTGTTCACAGACACGGACACACACATGCACCTTTTTCTAAAAATTATTCTTTTGGCTTCATGGTGCCTCAAAACATGTATTTCCCGTGAAACTTCGGTATCGAAATTTTGGGTGAAATTCATACCTTCTCTACTTACTATGTAGGTGATAGAGAAAGTAAAAATTATTTTTATTCAAGGGATCTCAAAACATACATTTCCGGTTAAGTCTCGTTAATCGGATTTTTGAGTGCATGTGGCTACTTCTGCAAAGGTTTGTCTGGATTAAACTGAAGTAGATATAAAAGTAAGCTTTCGTAAGAATACCAATTAATAAATGATATACAGTAACGTGAATGTAACACATCAGATTTTCTCTTATCCTAAACAAACATTGGGTAGCTCCAAACTCTCTTAGCTCTTGGCTGATTTAGTTACTAATTAATAATACTCATTCCATTGATTGGTGTCCTATAAAAAGGAACTAGCTGTTCACTGGACCTTTATTAAACGTTATTTTTTTATACAGATGACCTGAAATAGTGTATTTCCATTGAAATCTCCATGTCATTTTTTTGTTTTTGTTTAACTGAAGTAATTATTTTCTCTGCTGTAGTTATGGCAGTAGGGACATAGAAAGAGAAGTCTGGAAAAAAATTGTTTGTTTACTTGCGCAATAACATTCTTCGCTTTCAGGCATTCGGCTCTACTGTGGCAGGAAGCAGGCTAAAAATGAACAATTATGAGGGCGGCCGACTAATTTGGCTCTCTCCGCCGGCAGTTGTAGCGAAGCCGATGGGCTCTGCAGCCATTGTAATGAAGCCGTAGGTCTCCCCGTCTGGCTGTGACGTCAAATGATTTGCACCTTACAATACGATATCGCATGTTTATTTGCTTTCAGGACAGCCAACGTGCTGCGGTAGAGATGAACATACAGTACGAATAGAGAGAGCACGATATTTGAAACCATATATCTGAGAAAACGTATAAAATTAACGAAATGCTGCAGATAGGCTATTTAAGGTGCCACGTCTACTTCCACGTGGCCACTTAAATTCACGCAGTATGACCAAGCTAGGACATAACACAAACATCTTATAATCTGCTTCAGTATAGGGTTACCGTAATGGAGGAGTGTTATACAAGAAGCAGAACAGACTATGGTTGAATGTATCGACTCATATAGAAACGGTCCACCTGGCACCAGGTTATTCGCATTTACGAACAGTAGCAGCATTTAATTTGGAGCAAAGCTTGTATTGCGGCAATAAAACGAGACACGCAGTTCCTGTGCGTTCCTTAACTATGGAGGCTTCCAGACATGAGCAAGGGCATTTAATTTCTAGCAAAATAAGAGAATCCTGACCTAGCACTATTGCATCCGGACTGCAACAAAGCCATAACCGCTGTTCTTTCATAAACAAACCTAGTTTCCTTACATAACTCTCTGAGTAATATATCCTCCTCACTCACTGATGATATACTTAATATAAATAGATCCCAAATACATTTGATAACTGGGCTCATGACAGGACACTGTAAATTACGGAAACACCTACATACAATGGGAAACTTCAAA
Source organism: Deroplatys truncata (assembly GCA_030765065.1). NCBI lineage: Eukaryota > Metazoa > Arthropoda > Insecta > Mantodea > Mantidae > Deroplatys > Deroplatys truncata. The sequence continues at coordinate 378,261,234 of CM060990.1, forward strand.
GAAGAACCAGTATGCAGGTTATGTAATGAAGAGGACGAAGCTGCCTATCACACAATCTTCAAATGCGAAGCGCTGTATAGAAAAAGATATGAACTACTGGGGTTGATAAACAGATGATCAACTCCCTAAGGAAAATGCAGCTAAAAACCTATTGCCCCTTATTAAGGGAAAGGACTATTTAACTAGAATGATAGAGACAGAAGATAATACAATAAACCTTATAGGTTTCAGTATTACGGGCAGTCGTAATCCGACTTTATCTTTACATACGTCGTCACACAACATTCATTTGTCACACAGTACTCTTCAAGTTCCTTCTGCTCGTTTCCTCTGTTATATCTTACTGCCAGGATGCTTGTTTCTTTTGAAATAATACACTACACTGCTAGTTTATTGTAATATCCAGTCTGTAGTGTCATGATTTTATGCAGTCTGAATAGCCAAAATGCGCATCTTTCTTTACGAATTTGTGATTTTCACATCTGCAATAAAATTACAGTTCAATATTTGGCAAAATACACCCCTATTTTTTTCACTGCCAGTATCTTATTTCTATTACGGAGATACTTAACGTCATAGTATCTGAACATGTAATAAGTTTTAGATTGTCTAATTGACGAAGACAAACACGAATCCTCTTTCTGCCAGTACTGCAGCATCATCCATAAAGTTTTTAATAATGGAAAATATCAGCAATTACCGACTCACTTTCATATTCTGCCTTTAGAATTTTATAAAAACGTCAAATTGTGTATGAAAGTTTTTTATAAAGTTCCCTTTTTACAATGGTTCATTGTTCGTTGTTGCTTACTTTCCCTTTTCGCTTCCAAACAAGCAATAATTTAGCAACTTATATGCCTTACGTTTAAACACTTCTACATTTTGATAGTGTTTAACGTCCGTTCTTAATCCATAATGACACCACTGACGGTGGACACTGATGACACATGAAATGGAAATGATAATTGCTAAAGGAAATGTGGGAGGGAAACGTTCCAGACCTAATTTTAAGGTACCTCCCCGGTGTTTACCAGTTATGAGGACTGAAAAATTCCTCAGTCAGGGAAGACGGTCCGCTAGATTTGAACAGCGTCGCTCCCATTCACGAGTCCGTACTTTAAAGAACTCAGCCATCCGTGTCGGTATTCTAAATTTTCCTCTTTAGAATACGATACAGCATCTCTTCTCCCATTGTTGTACAAAAGAAGTCTTGGAAGAATCACTTTCAATATTAATGTAAGTGTATATCGCAGCAACATGTTGACAGCTTCCTGAAAGACCTTTCTTTGCATTTGCACTCCGTCAATACAACACGTCTATTGCACCAATATGTAAAGAGATAACTTGGGTACACGGAATACATCTGTAAATCACTTTAAAACGTAATGCGCACCTAACTCTAAACACACATGAAGATTCATATCAAAGGTAATATTGTTATTCTTACTTTAAGCTGAGCTGCAAAGGGCATATGGTTAAAACTGGTTCCTCTAAAAAACATGCCGCATATGAATGAATGATTTATTGTCTGCTTTGAACTCACATGCAATTTATCAATGTTTAAAATACAATGGAGTTGGTTATTATTTCTCTTCCCGTTATATTTAACATTCTGTTGTATATATAATGGGGAAGTATAATTTTCCACTATTTACTTTTCTGCCTTATTACCCATTTTCCATATCTTCTCCAATTTGCTTCATGTCTCTTTTAACCACTTTAACCTAATTTTTGCGTAAGTATTTTCCTGCTTTCTCCATACATTCATTTGACCTTGCACTAAACACCTTCCTAACTTTTATCTTTATTGGTAATTTTTTTCCATTTCTCTAATATTAAATTCTCTCTTCCATTACCCGTGTTCTCGCATTCCAGAATATAATGTCAATTGTCATGTCATCCATTACATTTAGTACATATCTCCCCCTTTCTTCTCCCTGTTAGACTACTTAAATTCATTACACCTGTCCTCGCCCATGCATACCCCATTCTGACCTATTTGTGGCATACTTCGATGTACCTTTATTTACCCTATTCCGTTTTAAAATATTTATAATCTATTAATGACCTTTTTTCCTTGAAACTACTTATAATTTCTTGCCTTTCCATATCCTCCACTCTTGTTCTAATTTCTTTCCAGAAACCCTTACTTTTGTTGTTTCTCTCTGTCCATGTTTTCTCCATTCCTATTTCTTCCAATGCTGTCTGTATCTTGTGCATCCAAGTTTCTTTTTCCCCATTTTATGCTGTACAACCAAGCATTGCTTTAGTACCTCATTTTCTTCTAGTAGAATCATTCTGAACCAGTATTTGATTGCTCTTTCTACCATTTTGCCTTTAGTTCCCACCCTCCCTAGTTCTGCTTGTGCTACTCCATTCGGTGAGCTCCTTGATAATCCCAGGCTTATTTTGCAAAAATTCCCATGTATAGCATTATCATTTTCCCATCCTTTTTCCAGCCCCCATATCTCTGCTGCGTACAACATCCTTGCTTCTACCACTGTGCTATAAATCCTTTCTAGCCACACAATTTGCATTTCGTATTTTGTTCACACATGCTCTGATTACCCATATTGCTTGTTTCCGCTTTGCTAGTACAGGTCGCGCCACGGATTTTGGCATGTGAAAATTTTAATGGAAAGCTACGATGCGAGTCATTTACCGTATAGATGTATGACACATACGGGCTGCAGCTCGAAGGATGGTGCAAGTTGAGAAGGGAAGTTGTATACGGTGGAAGAAACTGGACCACAACTGGACAGAAGGAACCACGTGCTACTTGCAAGGGAGGTATTGAAACATAAGAGGGCTGGCTGACTGGGCTAGACCTGAAGGTCATATGCCAATATCCCTGGCGAGACCTATACTTTTTTTTCTTCAGTTCTCCCCAATTCCCTGCACTATTGAGCCTTACTCCTAGACAGTAAATTGTGCTCACTATTTCCAGCTGCGTTCCTTCCCAATACCACTTTTCGGTCTTTCTTAGTTTATATCCTTTCTTAAAGATCATGATTTTCGATTTCTTTTGTTTATTCTTAACCTCCAATCTTTACAGTATTTGCTACTTGCTTCAATAGTTTTACCTAGCCCCACAACTGAGATGGTACCTGCCACTAGATCATCTGCAAACAATAATCCTAGTATTTCCTCATTGTTAATAACGGGTGAATGCTTATTCATGTTTTTAAATATTCTGTAATAACATCTATAAATAGATTAAATAACACTGGACTAAGTTCGTAGCCTTGTCTAAGCCTGAATTATTTGCGTTCTCTTCAGTAATTCTCCCTCGGCTATTTTCACACAGCACTAATTATTTCCATATAAAAAGTTTGTATTCCTTATAAACGATTCGCTCACTCCTTTCTTAATTAGTTTTAACCATAGTGCATCCCTGTTGATTATGTCCAATGCTTTTTCTAAATCAATAAAATCATGTATGCTCTGCCCTTTTTTACTTAAGTATTTATTGTCTTTATAGTTCATATGGTATCTGTTGTTCTCCTTCCTTTTCTAAATCCTTGAAATTATGATAGCTTCCCCTCTTTCTCCGGACATCTCTGCATTCTGTCAGCTAGTATCAAGGTGTATACTTTACCTATCACTGCTAGGAGGGCAATACCCCTGTAATTTATAGCATCCTCTATATCTGCTTTGCCTTTATATATTGGTACTACAATTCCCTTTTTCCAGTGCTCTGAGACTCTACGCCTTTCACGTATGGAGTTAAACAAGTTCACTATTAACCTCAGCCTATCATCATTTTAGCACCATGCTTTCCAGAATTCACCTGGTAACCCATCAATTTCACAGGCTTTGTTTTTTTAACTTTAATATTTGTGTTTTTACTTCATTTATTTTAATTTCTTTGTCTAAATCCTCAATGTACTGTATTCGTTCTTTTAAACTCTCTTGAACCTTGACTAATGTTTGCACCCGTACATACCTTTAAAGTAATTGCACCATGTTTCCACCTGTATGTTGTTCCCCTCATTTTTCTTATCTATCTGTTTCATCATCTTCCATATCGCCTTCGTATCCTTTTCTTTTTTTTTTTTGCTGCTTCATTCATTTTACGTCTTAATTTTCCCACCATTCTTTCTTTTTTCCCTCCATTAAACATTTATAGCCCCATCTTTGTATTAAAAACGTTTCTTTGTCTTTTTGTTCTCCTGTCTACCCCCATTTCTTTAGTTCTCTTTGCACTTTTTTCTTTGTCTCCTAACATTCATGTTCATACCATCCTTCTCCATTTTGTGAATAAGTATTATTTCCCTTCATTTTCCATCCTGCCTTTTTTATTACCTACTCCATTCTCAACATAGCTACTCTTATTTCACCCTTTTGTATCAACCTTTCCAGATATTATAACTTTATTATTTCCACCCCTTCTTTAGCTCTTTGCAAAATATTTCCCTATATTTATACCTCCGTCTATATGCTCTGAATTCCTTGGTGCTTTTATCGGATTCTATTCTTTTCATCTCGTTTTTAATGTTAAAACTTACTTTTAATGGGAAGTGACAACTATTAAAAACATTGTTCATTACTTCAAAGTACGCACAGTATGCATCTAACTCTGTTGAGTATAGTATATAATCCATCACACTTTGTCCATTCTTATTTGTAAATGTGAACTCTGCTTCTTTATCCCTCCCTTTTAATCCATTACATACAGTCATATTATTCATTTCACAAAGGTCAATCAGCTTCATTCCCTCGCATATTTCCCCCCCAGGGGCTCATCTTTTGTGAGTGCGGGTTAGGCGCACCCGGGGTACCCGAGCCATTCATAGCCATTTTCACCCATTCATCCCCGTCCGGTCGAGGTGGGTTCGTTCTCGTGACCGGGGGACTCAAGGTAGGCTCTCGTGCGTTCTGTGCATTTCACTCCATGTCGCCTCTCGCCATCGTTTCTTTCTTCTCTTCTACTTCTGCACATTTCGCCCCACGCCCATTCATTTACACATCTCTTTTACTTCTTCGCCGGCTTACCTTGCGTGCGAAACGCCATGCACTTTTAGTCACTTTTATCTTTTTATTTAAATCCTCCGTGAACACAGCCTGACGGATACCCGCGCACTGGGTGCGCAGCTGGGTGAGTGGGTAATGGCGTCATCCCCACCACCCAGGGTCGTCATGTAGGGTATGTGTTCGTATCCGCTGTTCAACTGCAGTCCCGCGGGGGGGCATTGCATGAGCTGCTGACTTCTGACGGCCATTGGGTCCCTCTGTCTATGTTCTGGGAGGTGTGACCCTGGGGTGAGATTGGTATAGATAGGCCACTCACCCAAGCCGGGGTAACGCCCGGGAAGTCAGAGCCCGAGGTCGGAGACGGTTGAAATGGTGGAGGATTTATTTCGCTATGGAGCACCCTTTCTCCGTTGTTACTAACAAGCGCCGAAAAGTTTTTGCAACAGAAGTAGCACCGCCAACATCTGGTTGTTACTGAGTTATTACACGAACAGAGGAAGGACAATCGTTTCAGAAGGTGAACCCTTTTATAGTACAGAAGGGCATTAACTCTATTGCTGGTTCGGTTCAGTCCTGCACTCGCCTTCAAAACGAGTCATTATTGGTACACAGCAATTTCGATCAACAAACTAAGACCTTGTTGAGCGCTACGCTTCTCCACGGTTATCCCATCCGTGTTGAGAAGCACCGCACCTTGAATTCCTGTCGAGGCGTTGTTACCACCCATAACCTCGACGGTATATCGGACGAGGACCTAGTGAAATATCTATTTAATCAAAAGGTGACAGCAGTGCATCGGGTGCAGGCCAAACGCGACGGAGTATTGGTACCCACTCGTACCCCTTTTATCACATTTGATGGCGTCGATCTGCCCACGAGCATTACAGCAGGGTACGAACGTATTGCGGTGAGGCCCTATATTCCTGGACCTCTGCGTTGTTTTAAATGCTAACGTTTTAGGCATACGCAAGTCTCATGTAAGAGCGCTGTTAACGTCTGTGCAACATGTAGCCAGCCCTCACACGAAGGTGCCTGTTCAACAGCCCCTGTCTGCGTCAATTGCAAAGGGTCACATCCTGCTTCATTTGGCGACTGTCCGCGGTATTTAGACCAGAAGGCGATCCAGGAGATCCGGGTAAAGGAGAAACTCTCCTTCGCCGAAGCCCGGAGGCGTTACCATGCGCGCCAACCTTCGCTCCTGCGACCTGGAACATTCAGTTCTGTTGTTGCCTCGCCAGTACCCCGGAAGGATGCTGGGACTCAAACTTGGACCATGACTGCCTTGACTGCCACTACCATCCGGCCGTCCAAGTCTGCTACTATTACCAAGCCCTATAAACCTGGTCCAAAGTCTATGAAGTCACAAGCCACTGAGAAAAAGCCGAAGCAGAAACTTCGAAGAGAAGATTTTTTATAAGACCCTCCACGTGTTCACAGCAAGCATAATTCACCTTCTCCTCCTCGGAGGTCGTAGTCCCAGGAAGCTCCTGGGACAAGCCGCGCTCAGCGGCACCCCTCACCCATCGCCACCCAGAACCGATTCACGGCGCTTGAATCGGTTTCTGGCTCTGAGCGCGTGGACCTTCCCTTCGAGGAGGATATGGAGTCTAACCAACTCCATACCAAAAGCCCGAGTCCAAAGGTTAAACAAAAGTTAATTTTAAGCCGCCCTTCTAAATAGAAAGTTTATCCCTTTTTATGGCTATCCTGACCTGGAATGTACGTGGTGTACGATCGCATAGGGCGGAACTGCAACTTTTATTGCGTTCCCATTCACCTATGGTCGTGTGTTTGCAGGAGACTAAGCTTCGCCCTCACGATCCTTTTGATCTCCGAGGATATACTCCGGTTCGCTACGACCTTGAACCGGAGGAGGGTGCTCCTGCTCATGGAGGTGTCATGTTGTTAGTGCGTAACGACGTTCATTTTCAAGTTCTCACTCTTACGTCCGACTTGCAAGCTGTTACCATTAGACTGCAGTTACCCGGTTTTTTCTTTTCTGTTTGCTCTGTGTATTCACCTCCATCGTCTCCCCTTGCCCTCGCGGACATTCGAGCTCTTCTGTCCGCTCTCCCAACACCATTTCTTCTGTTGGGAGGTTTTAATGCCCATCACCCCCTGTGGGGTTCGCCAAGGGCTTGTGCGAGGGGAACTCTTCTTTCCGACTTTTTTACCAATTCAATCTCTCCATCCCCAATACAGGTGAACCTACTTTTATTTTTGATTCTTCTGGTACATTCTCTCACCTGTACCTTGCCGTTTGCTCACTCCAGCTTGCTAGCAGTCTGCAGTGGAACATCGTCGCTGATACCTACTCCAGCGACCATTACCCCTGCATTGTTTCTCTTCTGTCACAGCACGTACAGCATTCCAGAGTCCCTACCTGGATATTCACAAGAACCGACTGGAGCTTGTATTCCAGCCTCGTGCATTTTAACGACCAGCCCTTCACCGACATTAACCAACTAGTGCAGCACCTTACGTCTACGATTTTCTCTGCCGCCGAACGCACAATTCCCCGTTCATCCTCTCAACCTCGGCGAATGCCTGTTCCATGGTGGAACGAGGATTGTCGGGACGCCGTTCTTGCCCGTAGAACTGCACTTAGGGTGTTTCGGCATCACCCTACACTTGCTAATTGGTGACTTTTAAACAATCGTCGCATTATTCGGGATAGCAAGAAGGCATCTTGGGCTCGTTTTGTCGAGTCTTTTAATCGCTTTACGCCTTCATCCGTTGTTTGGGATAAACTTCGTCGCTTCTCAGGTAAAGTGTCGCATTGTACTGTTTCTGGCATTCAGGTTTCTAATGCCAATATAGTGGATCCGGCTGCCATCGCTAACACTCTGGGTGCTGCCTTTGAGGCGGTTTCCAGTTCAGACCATTATTCCGCCGGCTTTCGCCCTATCAAAGACCGGCTGGATTCCGCCAGCTTTAATTTTCGGTCTGCTAATACCGAGTGTTATAATGAACTTTTCACACTGAGGGAGCTGGAGCACGCTCTTCATTGCTCTCGGCACTCCGCTACTGGACCGGACGGCATTCATGTCCTGATGTTAAAGAACCTTTCAGCCGACAGTAAACTCTTTCTTTTACAGGTCTATAACCGTATTTGGCAAGACGGCCCTTTTCCTTCCGTTTGGCGTGAAGCCACCATTGTCCCTATACTTAAGCCTGGGAAGGATCGCCAACTACCTTCCAGCTACCGCCCTATCTCCCTCACCAGTTGCATTTGCAAGGTGATGGAGCGCATGATCAACCGGCGGTTGATATGGTGCCTTGAGTCTCAGAAACTTCTAGCGAACGCTCAGTGCGGATTTCGTCGCCATCGCTCTACCGTCGACCATCTGGTGTCCCTGTCGACGCATATTATGAATGGATTTCTGAGAAAGTGTCAAACCGTGGCTGTGTTTTTGACCTGGAGAAAGCTTATGACACTTGTTGGAGGGGCGGCATTTTACGTACACTTCATGCATGGAATATCCGCGGTCGTCTTCCCATATTTCTTCGGGAGTTTATGACGGACCGCGTCTTTCGTGTACGTGTGGGCTCGGTTTTATCTAGTCGTTTTATTCAAGAGAACGGAGTACCGCAGGGCTCTGTACTCAGTGTCACACTTTTTGCGATTCTATCAACCCCATTGTTGATTGTATTCCACCTGGCATTTCATCGTCCCTTTTTGTTGACGATTTTGCCATTTATTGCAGTTCACGGCGGACCTGTCTACTCGAACGCCGTCTCCAGAGCTGTATCGACCGTCTGTACGCCTGGAGTAACGCCAACGGCTTCAATTTCTCCGCCGAGAAATCCATCTGCATCAACTTCTGGCGCCGGAAATATTTCCTTCCGCCCTCTCTCCATCTTGGGCCGAAGATAGTTCCGTTTGCAGACGAGGTGAAATTTTTGGGGTTGATTTTTGATAGGAAGTTGTGTTGGACTTCGCACGTTTCCTTTTTAAACGCTAAGTGTGACCGTTCTCTTAATATTTTACGTGTTTTAAGTGGCACATCCTGGAGTGCTCATCGGACCGTTCTGCTGCGTCTTTATCGCTCCTTGGTCCGATCCAAGCTTGATTACGGGTGCATTGTCTATTCATCGGCACGTCCATCTGTGTTACGTCGCTTGAATACCATTCATCATAGTGGTATAAGAGTCGCTACAGGGGCCTTTCCAACTAGCCCTGTACCCAGTCTGTACGCAGAAGCTGCAGAGCCTCCGCTGTCCTTCCGGCGTGAGATGCTTTTGTGCAGCTATGCTTGTCGACTCTCAAGCTTGCCTAACCACCCGTCCTTCGAGTTATTTTACGAGGATTCGCTTGATCGACAATATTTAGTTAGCTCCTCTGCATTACTACCTCCTGGGGTTCGATTTCGACAACTCCTTCGGCATTTGGACGTTGCGCCAGCGCCGGCCCTACCCAGGGGGGAAACGCTTTTTCCTCCACGGCTGCGCGCTGAGGCCCAGTATCACCTTGGGCTAACGTCGATGCCGAAGATTGAGACCCCTTCTTCAGTTCTTAGATGAGGTTTTTTAGAACTCCAGGCGAAAGTCGGTAACTGTCATTTTATATACACTGATGGGTCTAAGACTGATGTTGGAGTAGGGTGTGCCTTTGTTTTTGGTCGGCATAGTTTTACCTTTCGTTTACCGGAGCAATGTTCGATTTTTACCTCCCAACTTATTAGTATTTATCAGGCTCTTTTATACATCCAGCGGCGTGATTTACAGCACTCTGTTCTTTGCACAGACTCCCTGAGTGCCCTGCAGAGTATTAACGCGCTGTACAATTACCACCCACTCGTACAGCGCATACATGACCTGGTCCACTCGCTTGGTGTCTCTGGCATCCGCATCTCCTTCATGTGGATTCCAGGTCATGTTGGCATCTCAGGGAACGAGTCTGCCGACGCCGCTGCCAAGTCGGCGATTGTATCACCCAGAATTTTTAACTCTGTTGTTTCCTCGTCAGATTTGTTTATTGTTTTACGTCGCCGCATCCTCTCGCGTTGGAGCGATGAGTGGACGGCCCTCCGGGGGAACAAGTTGCGGGAGGTTAAACCTCTCCCGTTAGTCTGGGCTACCTCTTCCCGTGCTTCTCGTCGGGAAGAGGTAGTTTTAACACGCCTTCGTATCGGACATTGCATTTTTAGTCATAGGTATTTGCTCAGTGGTGACCCCGCACCAGTATGCGAGCAGTGTGATGCGTCCTTAACGGTGTGTCACATTTTAACAGAGTGTCAAGTTTTAGCTCCATTGCGCGGTCGTGTGGGTCTGCCTGTTGGCATAGCCAACGTTTTGGCAGACGACGCGCATGCTGTAGAATGTCTTTTACGTTTTATCCATGACAGTGATTTTAATCGGCGCATATGATGCGCTGAGCGCCTTTTAACCTTGTGATATTATATTGCCTTTTTAATGGGGCTCTACTCCCCAGTGGACATATGGTGCTCATGTCCAAAACCTTCTACAGCTCTTGACACGTGGTTTTACTCTTTTACTGTTTTGTATAACATGTTTTAATGTGGTGGTTTTAGCATTTGTGTGCGTGCTTTTTAGTGTTTTTGACTTATCGGATTTTCCGTTTTTTAGTTCTTAATTGTTATAATTTTACACCTTGTAAGGGCGCTGATGACCTTTGATGTTTAGCGCCCTTAACTCCATATCATCATCATCACACCTCGCATATTTTGCCTCCACTCTTCCTAGTTTCTATGTCTGCTGTTTTCTTTATATTGTTTTGTACTACAGATATTCCGATTTACTCTTCCCCTCTCCTTGCATTAAAGTCTCATGCAATTATTATATCTATTTCTACACATTTACCCTGTATTTATTTTATATCCTGCTGCACTTTCTTGAACATATTTTGATCGTAGAATTTTGAAACACTTGGTGGGTTGTACACAACTCTTAAGCTCACCTTTCTTTTGTTCACCTCTCCTACTTCCATTATGCCCCACAATACCATCCCCTTCTATTCCATTTAGGGCTTTCACTTTCACTTTCTTCTTCTTCTTCTTCACGAGTATACCTATTCCCCCCGACATCCGCCCTTTCTCTTTCTCACCCACTCCTTTACCATAGAAATTATAATTCCTAATAACCATTTGTGCTTCTTTATTTTACCAAGTTTCTACTACTACCAACATATCAACCACTTTTAACGCTTGGAATATTTCACCGTTACCAATTTTGTTCCACAGCCTCCTCCTCCCCCACGTTCCATACACCCACCGAGAACACTGATCCCCATACAGTCCTGTTCTGTCATACCTTAGTTGGTCTGTTCTTCCTCTCTGCCTTGTCCTTGGTGAGTCCGTCTTCTTTCAGTTGATCTTTTGGTTGTAATATACTTTCGCTTGGTGATGTCACGATACTTAACTCAATTGCCTCGCCATGAATTCTTAGACCTGCTGATGCTGCTACGGCCAACTTCTTTATATAATCCTTTAGCTCATCGCTAATAATGACGTCCTTCCTTGGTGACGTCACATGTCGTTGTCTCTCCTTCTCCTTTTGACGTGTCTCCTCTTCTACAGCCCTGGTCGATTCTCGTTCTGCCGAATGCTGACGAAATGTTCTTCGCCCATAAATGTCCTCTCCTTGCTGAGATGTGACATTTTTCTTCCGTCGATCCAAAGCGTTAGCCGTCTAACATATTTTTTCCCTCCTTCTTTGGCCTTCCTCATTTCCTTTAACAAAATCGCTCTCTGTTCCCTTTCTTTTTTCCCAAAGTCGTGTTCTATAAATATTTTGGTACGCTTAAGTTTTCTTGCATTTGACAGGACTAATATTTTAAACTCATTGTGCTAAGTTTTACCCTTATCGGTCTTTTGGTCGAATTTCTTCTCTCTAATCGAAATGAATAGACTATTTCAAAACCGCGTATCTGTAACTCTAGTTTCTTTTCTATAATTTCTTCTACTTGCTGCCATGTTCTTTTTCCCCGTTCTTCCGCTACTCCAAAAATTATGATATTTAACTTCCTATGTCTTTCCTCTTCTCTCTCTCTCTCTCCCCCTCAGGGGCTCACCTTCTGTGAGTACGGGTTTTTGGCGCACCCGGGGGTTCCCGAGCCAATCATCGCCATATTCATCCCCTCACCCCCATCCGGTCGAGGTGGGTTCTTTAAGTGACCGGTGGACCCAAGGTAGGCTCTCGTGCGTTCTTTGCATTCCATTCATACCGCACCTCACCATCGTTTCTTTCTTCCCTTATCACTTGCCGGCCATTTCGCACCACGACATTTGCATATCTCTTTTTCTTCCCCGCCGGCCTACCTTGCGTGCGAAACGCCCACACAGTTTTAGTTTCTTTTATCTTTTTATTTAAATCCTCCGTGGACACAGCCTGACGGATACCCGCGCACCGCGTGCGCAGCTGGGTGAGTGGGTAATGGCGTCATCCCCACCACCCGGGGTCGTCATGTAGGGTTTGTGTTCGTATCCGCTGTTCAACTGCAGTCCCGCGGGGGGGCCATTGCATGAGCTGCTGACTTCTGACGGCGATTGGGTCCCTCTGTCTATGTTCTGGGAGGTGTGACCCTGGGGTGAGTCTGGTATAGATAGGCCACTCACCCAAGCCGGGGTAACGCCCGAGAAGTCAGAGCCCGAGGTAGGAGACGGTTGCAATGGTGGAGGATTTTTTTTCGCTATGGAGCACCCTTTCTCCATTATTAACAACAAGCGCCGAAAAGTCATTGTAACAGAAGTAGCACCGCCGTCATCTGGTTGTTACTTGGTCATTTCGAGAACAGAAGAAGGACAAAACTTTGAGAAGGTGAACCCTTTTATAATTCAGAAGGGCATAGATGCTATTGCTGGTGCGGTTCAATCATGCACTCGTCTACGGAATGGTTCCTTATTGGCACAAACTAAGTCCGATCAGCAAAGTACGACCTTGTTGCGCGCTACGCTTCTCCACGGTTACCCCATCCGTGTTGAGAAGCACCGCACATTGAACTCCTGTCGGGGCGTCGTTACCACCCATAGCCTCGATGGTATATCGGACGAGGATCTCGTAGAATATCTATCCGATCAAAAGGTGACTGCAGTGCATCGAGTGCAGGCCAAACGCGACGGCGTATTGGTACCCACTCGTACCCTGTTTATTATATTTGATGGCGTCGATCTGCCCACGAGCATTTCCGCAGGGTACGAACGGATTTCTGTGAGGCCTTATATTCCTAGACCTCTGCGTTGTTTTAAATGCCAACGTTTTGGGCATACGCAAGTCTCATGTAAGAGTGCCGTTAACATCTGTGCAACCTGTAGCCAGCCCTCACACGAAGGTACCTGTTCAACAGCCCCCGTCTGCGTTAATTGTAAAGGGTCTCATTCTGCTTCGTTTGCCGACTGTCCGCGGTACTTGGACGAGAAGGCGATCCAGGAGATCCGGGTAAAGGAAAAACTCTCCTTCGCTGAAGCCCGGAGGCGTTACCATGCGCGCCAACCTTCACTCCTGCGATCTGGCACATTTAGTTCTGTTGTTGCCTCGCCGGTACCACGAGTAGATGCCGAAACTCAGACCTGGACCTTGACTGGATTAACCGCCACTACCATCCGGCCGTCTATTAAGGCTACAGTTACCAAGCCGTATAAACCTGGTCCCAAGTCTATGAAGTCGCAAGCCGTTGAAAAGAAGCCCAAGCAGAAACTTCGTCGGGAAGATTTTTTGAAAGACCCTCCGCGTGCGCGCGGTAACAAAAGTTCACCTTCTCCTCCTCGGAGGTCGCTGTCCCAGGATGGTCCTGGGACAAGCCGCGCTCAGCGGCACACTTCACCCATCGCCACCCAGAACCGATTCACGGCGCTTGAATCGGTTTCTGGCACTGAGCGCGTGGGCCCTCCCTCCGACGAAGCTATGGAGTCTGACCAACTCCATACAAAAAGCCCGAGCCCAAAGGTTAAACAAAAGGTAATTTTAAGCCACCCTTCTAAATAGAGAGTTTATCCCCTTATTCTTAATGGCTATCCTGACCTGGAATGTACGTGGTGTACGATCGCATAGGGCGGAACTGCAACTTTTATTGCGTTCCCATTCGCCTATGGTCGTATGTCTGCAGGAGACTAAGCTTCGCCCTCACGATCCTTTTGATCTCCGAGGATATACTCCGGTTCGCTACGACCTTGAACCGGAGGAGGGTACTCCTGCTCATGGTGGTGTCATGATTTTGGTGCGTACTGACGTTCATTTTCAAACTATCACACTTACGTCCGACTTGCAAGCTGTTGCCATTAGACTGCAGTTACCCAGTTTTTTCTTTTCTGTTTGTTCTGTGTATACACCTCCATCGTCTCCCCTCGCTCCCGCGGACATTCGATCTCTCCTGTCCGCTCTCCCAACACCATTTCTTCTGTTGGGAGATTTTAATGCCCATCACCCACTATGGGGTTCGCCAAGGGCTTGTGCGAGGGGAACTCTTATTTCCGACATTTTTTATCAGTTCAATCTTTCCATCCTCAATACAGGTGCACCTACTTTTATTTCTGATTCTTCTGGTACATTTTCTCACCTGGACCTTGCCATTTGCTCACTCCAGCTTGCACGTCGTCTTCAGTGGAACGTCGTCGCTGACACCTACTCCAGCGACCATTACCCCTGCATCGTTTCTCTTCTGTCGCACCACGTACAGCATTCCAGAGTACCTACCTGGATATTCGCAAAAGCCGACTGGAGCTTGTATTCCAGCCTCGTGCATTTTGACGACCAGCCCTTCTCCGACATTAATCAACTAGTGCAGCACCTTATGTCTATTATTTTCTCAGCCGCCGAACGTGCAATACCCCGTTCATCCTCCCAACCTCGGCGGCCACCTGTTCCGTGGTGGAACGAGGATTGTCGGGACGCCGTTCGTGCCCGTAGGACTGCACTTAGGGTGTTTCGGCGCCACCCTACACTTGATAATTTGGTGACTTTTAAACAATCGCGCGCCAGGGCTCGTCGCATTATTCAGGATAGCAAGAAGGCATCTTGGGCTCGTTTTGTCGAGTCTTTTAATCGTTTTACGCCTTCATCCGTTGTTTGGGATAAACTTCGTCGCTTCTCAGGTAAAGTGTCACATTGTACTGTTTCTGGCCTTCAGGTTTCTAATGCCACCATAGTGGATCCGGCTGCCATCGCTAACACTCTGGGTTCTGCCTTTGAGGCGGTTTCCAGTTCAGACCATTATTCCGCCGGCTTTCGCTCTATTAAAGACCGGCTGGATTCCGCATCATATACTTTTCGAACTGCTAATGATGAATGCTATAACGAACTATTCACAATGAGGGAGCTGGAGCACGCTCTTCATTGCTCTCGGCACTCCGCTCCCGGGCCGGACGGCATTCATGTCCTGATGTTAAAGAACCTTTCAGCCGACAGTAAACTATTTCTCTTACAGGTCTATAACCGTATTTGGCAAGACGGCATTTTTCCTTCCGTTTGGCGCGAAGCCACCATTGTCCCTATACTTAAGCCTGGGAAGGATCGCCAACTACCTTCCAGCTACCGCCCTATCTCCCTCACCAGTTGCATTTGCAAGGTGATGGAGCGCATGATCAACGGGCGGTTGACATGGTGGCTTGAGTCTCAGAAACTTCTAGCGAACGCTCAGTGCGGGTTTCGTCGCTATCGCTCTACCGTCGACCATCTGGTGTCCTTGTCGACGCATATTATGAATGGATTTCTGAGAAAGTATCAAACCGTGGCTGTATTTTTTGACCTGGAGAAAGCTTATGACACTTGTTGGAGGGGCGGCATTTTACGTACACTTCACGATTGGAATATCCGCGGTCGTCTTCCCATATTTCTTCGGGAGTTTATGACGGACCGCGTCTTTCGTGTACGTGTGGGCTCGGTTTTATCTCGTCGTTTTATTCAAGAGAACGGAGTACCGCAGGGCTCTGTACTCAGTGTCACACGTTTTGCGATTGCTATCAACCCCATTGTTGATTGTATTCCACCTGGCATTTCATCGTCCCTTTTTGTTGACGATTTCGCTATTTATTGCAGTTCACGGCGGACCTGTCTACTCGAACGCCGTCTCCAGAGCTGTATCGACCGTCTCTACGCCTGGAGTAACGCCAACGGCTTTAATTTCTCCGCCGAGAAATCCGTCTGCATCAACTTCTGGCGCCGGAAGTATTTCCCTCCGCCCTCTCTCCATCTTGGGCCAGGGATACTTCCGTTTGCAGACGAGGCGAAATTTTTGGGGTTGATTTTTGATAGGAAGTTGTGTTGGACCTCGCACGTTTCCTTTTTAAAAGCAAAGTGTGACCGTTCTCTTAATCTTTTACGTGTTTTAAGTGGCACATCCTGGGGAGCTGATCGGACCGTCCTTCTTCGCCTTTATCGCTCTTTGGTCCGATCCAAACTTGATTACGGGTGTTTTGTTTATTCGTCGGCACGTCCATCTGTGTTGCGTCGTTTGAATCCCATTCATCATCGTGGTCTTAGAGTCGCTACAGGGGCCTTTCCAACTAGCCCCGTGCCCAGTCTTTATGCTGAAGCTGCAGAGCCTCCGCTGTCCTCCAGGCGTGAGATGCTCTTGTGCAGCTATGCCTGTCGACTCTCAAGCTTACCTGACCACCCGTCTTTCGCGGCATTTTTCGAGGATTCACTTGACCGGCAATATTTAGTTAGCTCCTCTGCATTGCTCCCTCCAGGGGTTCGATTTCGACTGCTCCTTCGGCATTTGGACGTTACGCCAGCGCCGGCCCTTCCAATTGGGGAAACGCGTTTTCCTCCATGGTCGCGCGCTGAGGCCCTCTGTCACCTTGGGTTATCGTCAATGCCGAAGAATGAGACCCCTTCTTCAGTCTTTAGATCAGCGTTTTTAGAACTTCAGTCGCAATTCGGGGACTTGCCTTTTATCTTTACTGATGGATCTAAGACTGATGCTGGAGTAGGATGTGCCTTTTTTGTGGTGGAAATAGTTTTACCTTTCGTTTACCAGAGCAATGTTCGATTTTTACCGCCGAACTTTTTAGCATTTATCAGTCTCTTTTATATATTCAGCGGCACGACATACGGCACTGTTTTATTTGTTCCGACTCCCTGAGTGCTCTTCAAAGTATTAGCTCGCTGTACAGTTACCACCCGCTCGTACAGCGCATTCATGACCTGCTCCACTCGCTTGATGTCTCTGGCATCAGCGTCTCCTTCTTGTGGATTCCAGGTCATGTGGGCATCTCAGGTAATGAGTCTGCCGATGTCGCTGCCAAGTCGGCGATTTTATCACCCAGACGTTTTACCTCTGTTGTTCCCTCGTCAGATTTGTTTATTGTTTTACGTCGCCGCATCCTCTCGCTTTGGAGCGATGAGTGGACGGCCCTCCGGGGAAACAAGTTGCGGGAGGTTAAGCCTCTCCCGTTAGTCTGGGCTATCTCTTCCCGTGCTTCTCGTCGGGAAGAGGTAATTTTAACACGCCTTCGTATCGGACATTGCATTTTTAGTCATAAGTATTTGCTGAGTGGTGACCCCGCGCCACTCTGTGGGCAGTGTGACGTGCCCTTAACGGTGCGTCACATTTTAACAGAGTGTCAGGTTTTAGCTGCATTGCGTGCTCGTGTGGGTCTGCCTGTTGGCCTAGCCAACGTTTTGGCAGACGACACGCATGCTGTGGAATGTGTTTTACGTTTTATTCATGACAGTGATTTTAATCTGCGCATTTAATGCGTTGAGCGTCTGTTAGCTTCGTACTTTTATCCTGTCGGTTTTTTATGGGAACTCTTATCCCCAGTGGACATATGACGCTCATGTCCCTCGCATTCTACAGTTCCTGACACGTTTTAATCCTTTACTGCCTATGCTTTTAGTGTGTTGTTTTTCAGATCTTTGTCTTGTACTTATTATTGTTGTTATTGTTATTATTGTTTTTATTGTTATTGTTGTTATTGTTATTATTGTTATTGTTATATTTGTTATTGTTATATTGTTAGTTTTAGCTTTTTGACATCGCGGGTTTGTGTCCCGTTTTTAATTATGCGGTTTTTTACCTGTCTTTTATTTTTTGACTTTATATTTTATACCTTGTAAGGGCGCTGATGACCCCAGCAGTTTAGCGCCCTTAAGCCGCATATCATCATCATCATCATCATCATCATCTCTCTCTCCCTCCAAATTTGCTACTCTTTGTTCTAGTATTCCCAACTCCTTGTATTCTTCTTCGAATCCTTTTATTGTTTCTTTTAGTTCGTCCATTTTCTCCGTCCGTTTGGATTTCAGTCTTTTCTCCATTTTTCTGACCTCTATTAATTCCTTGTCGCATATATCTCCGCTCAGTTTCTCTTTCACCTAGAGTATGTGACCACTTTCAACGAGTTGTGTACCCTTCTTTAGTTAGGAGCTCTAAAATGTAACGTATCCGATTGGATTTTCTTAAAATGTCATAGAATGTCTACTGATAAGGGCATATATTTTCCGTTCAACCTGCGTGCTGGTGCGCGAGATCCACTCTAATACAATATCTCCTACATTAGCCGCTAAGGGCGCATAGTCATAATTTCGTCATACGCACGGAGTCTATACTCAAGCGTTTCTATCTTGTTAACTTCAAGTTTGTTTACCGTGTATGGATCAATCGTGTCTGTGTTTGGATCTGCATCTGAAGTAGGGATGGGGACGGTTCGGTTCTGTGACGTCTTACGACTTGCTACACCGAGTATATAACCGGATTCTTTATTTGGCGGCAGGTTTGAAAGTGTAGGAAGGATTATCGCACACGACTCGGCCATTACACTAATTGTGAAGTTTCTCTTTTTGTTTTTGGGTAGCAGAAGATTCAGTAGTCAGCAGCTTGCCTTGTATACACTCAAACGCACTATAGTCTGGCAACTTCCATAATCTCCATTGTGACACCTTAACGAAGGGGCCAGATAGAATACATTCTCTTGAAATTGGTTTATGGCTTAAGATAACTATATTACCATTAATAATTGTATAAAAGTTTCTATACTTAATGACATACTACTAGGTAAGCAAAGTATTCAACAATTTGTTTTCTTGGCAATGCAATATGTTGGATGAGATGGTACAGTGAAGTTAGCAAGATTTTCCTATGTTTATTACAAAATTAGCTGTATTGCACCTAAGCCTAAGGCAAGATACCAGAAAATCAGAAAAGTGGTAAAATGCGTGTTCCTTTGTGACTATTTCCCACTACAACGTAAGGAAAAATCAAGTTACATACTTTTGATGAATTCTAGGTTTCGTCGTCTACTAAGCAAAACATATCAAATTATTTTACACTCAAAGAAAATAGAATGTGTCCTAGTGTTTACGTACGGCTATTTCTTTTTAATGTTGCTTCAGAAGGTTTTCCTATAAGAGGTTCTGCTATTCTCTAGAATGTCAAACTATTTTACTCTCGTTTAAGGGATAGTTATTACACAAGTGTTAAATTTTGGAGCTATACTTTTTAACAAAACCCCAGCATACGTTTGTGGATTTCATAATTAAACAAACTAAGATAAAGTTAAATTGTGAGTTAGTGAGCCACTACATTACTGTCGCTATATCAGCAAATATTAACAATAATGCTTATAATAATAAAAACAGTAATATTGAATAAAACCGTTTATCGCCCCCGAAAAAATGTTTCTGGCTACACCGCTATGTTTCTGCTGCAAACTGTTCTCATTTGACGGCAGGTTTAGAAAGGTTGTTGGTGTTGTTTGATAGGTTTCGGCCATGCGAAATAATGTCTTACCTGAAGTTAAAAAGCAAATTTTATTCTTACAAAAACAAATTAATTTCTCAAAAAAATCATACTATTATACACAAAATACATAGGTATATAAACATATAATCCTTTAAAAAAAAATAAATTTCTTTGTACAATGCAAACAAAAAATCTAAAAATAAGAAGAATTCTTATGAAAAATGTAAGTATTTCTGTCCGATTTGGGCTGAGGGATGGCCTTCTCTCAGAGATTACCTGCCCTGCTGCAGAAAATACTTCCTCAGCTGACACGGAGGTATCAATATTGAGGTATAATTTTGTATATTTACGTCAACTTTTTACCTAACGGAGACTCCACAGAACTTTGGTGTTCTGTGCCACAGAAGTGCTTTACAACATAATATTGAATGTGGTGATGTAGGTGCTTATAATAGAACCCAGGAATTACAGAACGAAGAAAAAGTATTCAAAAGAAGTGCAGCATCATCTAATTCACCCTTCGTTTGGGTACAACCGCGGTTTTCTTGGTGTAGCGTATAGAGGCGCCACAAACGCGGAAAAACCGACTGGGTTAATCATCAGCACAGATCATCAGTTTTATTGGTAACGTCTTACCGTTGGGGTGATGGTGGTATTGGCTAAGTGGAAACAGAGGGCACTAACTCCCCACATGGACACGGTGTGTCACTAGTTGTACTTTTGCGGGAAAGGCGAATTTTCTGATTGGCTGTTTCAAGTTTCGACGTTCATAACGAACTAAATGGCAGGCACGAAGAAAGGGACCATCTTGGATTTTTATAGCTGGAAGTTTTCGTCCGAAGTTTTTTCACCAGGAACAAAGCCGAGACGGTAATCATACATTTACGCTATTTCTGATTGAATGTATATTTGTTGAAATATTGGTATTTTCTATTAACTTCAGTGATATTCGTAGAATGAGGTAGAAAACTGATAGGTTGCTGTAGTTGCAACATTTTTATATAACGAATTAATTTTCAGATACATTGAGCCGTCCAGACAGAGGGGATACGCCTACGATTTACATTCCTTCCAGTGATGTGGTTCGAGTCCCAAATGGTGACATAGAATCTGAAGGTATGTTATTACGTTTCCACCATGAGAGTGCTGGATGAAAGGTTAAGTTTTTAAGAGCTTCTTAGTGTTGCTGAATTTTATATTGTCCTGATTTACTTTTCAGATATTGTGAGTCATCCAGACAGTGGAATATACGATTAATTTTCGTGTTTGCACTTCATAATTGATGGGTGGAGATCACAGCCAAAATTAGGTAAGGTAAAATCAACCTTTAATGCAAATTAATTAGCATGTTACTGTGCTAATATTCAAACACATAGATGCAGATCATGCGAGTGATACTCTTGTATAATTAAAAAATGTAGGATTATTGGTGGACTGACACACTAACTGTCAAGGATAGCATGCAAATGATACTATAATTCTTTTAAGACAGTGCCCAAATGAAATTATCTAATACAGAAGGAAGAAAGATATTTGATATCATTCACATATATTTCAGTAATTCACCCTCTTTTGGGCATTTTTATCTAACTGCCACTATATCCTTTTTTGAACTGGGCATGGTGTATGAAAATAGAAATTCTGGTAGCTTTTTTCACAATGTCCTTGTAATCTGTTATTACAGATGCTCAAAAGCATTTGTTTCCAAGAATAACTGAAGTGTTTGTTTTGAGTGAAATTAGCAGCTTCAGTATGTGTTCTGAGGCTTTGAAATTCCAAAGTGGTTTCAATCTTTCGTGTCTGTTTTCTACCATTTAAACTTTGTAGCAATTTTGATGATACAAAATCCTTCCCTTAAAGATACATTGTGCAGTAGTAATTAAGTTGCAGGATATTATAAGAAATGTATAGGCATTTAAATGATCGTGTTGTTTTTGTGCAAAAATCAAAGGTTTTGAAGTAATGGGCATTTAATATTTTTTAAATGCATTGAAGCCTTTTAAGTTAACACATATGATAAACATGAATTTGATCACCATATATGATGAATCATTTGTAGAATACTTATGAAAATAGCTTACTGTGAGTAGAGAAAGTCTTAGATGGCAGAGCAGTGGTATGGCAAGTTAAAGATTGCTGGTTTGAATCCCAGGCATGGCATTGAATTTTTTGTCTGATTGTATATACTCATCCACTATTGTGTATATGCAAACAACCCATGGCTCTTTTCAGTGAAGGTTTCATGAATCTTTTCAATGAATTGGATCTTCTGAATGATTCTTTGATCTGTTATTTAGTGAACATTTTAACACACTGAGTATTTTAAACGCTTTTCATATACAGCACATTGCATCCAAGTTACTATGGGAGGTTAGGTTTTTTTTATATAAGTTTAGGTTACTGAATTTATGGAAGGTTAGCATTAGGTTTGTTTATTTATATATAAGCTTAGTTTTCTGAATTCACAGAAGGTTAGTAATTTTTTTAATGATAAGTGTTTAAAATTTCAATATAAATAACAGTTCGAAGGATCCTTCAAAAGATCTGATTCATTGAACCTTCAATGAAAAGATCCATGGATCCTTTGCATATACTGAATTTTATTTTGTTCAAGTAACACAAAGTGGTGGTGGTTTTACAGTAAAAAGTGTTATTTCCTTCTCATTTAGCACTTTATCAACCAAACTTTTTTGCCACTTTTTAACGGTTTCCCAGTTTTGTATTAAAACAGCTTATTCACACTATGCACTTCTTCCTTTGCCATGGCAACTCAAACACTAATTGATAAAATCGAAGATTTGACCTGAGCTGAGCATATGAGTGCTAGCGGATTATGAATGACTGTTTGCTTATCATATTTCCTGTGTTATGCAAAGAGTTTATTTGGTACTCAGATAGCACCGCTGCGAATTCATTGCTGCATTTCTCATATAGGCAAGAGAATAGCAGTCATCCATACAGTTGGCAATTAACAAAAAGATACTCTTTGATTGTTAATGCAATAGCAGGTAGAATTAAGAAAATCATATTTTGTAATCTCTTAACAGTTACTATATACCCATAACCTTTAACAATGAGTTCTTACGATAATCACAATAAAATGTGTAGTTCTATACCTTTCCTACTCCAATGTTTCATGACACAATACGTTTAAGGAACTATTTACATTGGCATAAGCGTAGTGCTTAGTTTCAAGACAAGAGGAAGCATATGCTTTGTTTACATCAGAGAGAACTCTGGTTTACAGTGGATAGTGTGTAATATAATCACAAGGTGTTTGTAACCACAAAGTTTTCCTTATTGTAAGCAATTTCTCTTTTCAGAAACCTACTTTTAAGGGTAGTTTAAACATGTGTGTTCTATTTAATTCTAGGATATACACAATGGAAAGTTGGAGTTAAATTGTGGCTATTTGTGTCCAGTGATGGTGCTTCAAGTCAGAGCACAAAGAGTGACAATGACATTAATAGTGTTAAATGGTGTGGTGAAACTTGCTAATGACATTTATTGCACTGCTAATATCAATTTAGTGAATGACAAACAATAGCTACACTATTGCATATAATGTGTGCAGAAGTTTCTTTGTAGGAAATGGATTTAAGTTATGTCAAATTGTATTGCGCTATCTAGAGTAGAATAAAATAACAAGTGTCAAACATGTGTTATTCTTCCAATTTTCCTGTCAAATTCCACATCCCACTGTTGGTTGGAAGTTCAAACAAACCATGGAGGCAGTTTAAGTGCAAAATATTTTACTATGAATCATGCAGAAGAAATTATTGCAAGGTGCTGGATCTCATTCACTCTCAAAAATTTAAATGTGACCATTATGTATTATGACATAGAAACATTCAGCAACCACTATTAACCCCAATATTATATAAAAAGCAATGTATGTGCCGACTATTGGATAATTTAATAAGTTACACAGGAATAAACAGTTGTGTTTTTCATACTAGCCTAGCTGTGAGGTGTTCAACTGATCATAATTGTGTTCTAATATTGTATTGCTACAGATGACAGTGACAAGTTATTGAATGTGATTTTTAATCGACTCCTTTAAAAAGAAATATGAATAACTCCAAGTGCAGTCACGATTATCGAAGCTCACGTAATTAACTTTGCACGTCGTCAGTAGTGATACAATATTGGAACATATGATCAGCTGAGCAGACAGCTAGGCAGGTATGAAAAATACAGCTGTAGTAGCTACGAGTGACGTCATCATCCGAGAGCACGATTTTTCATAGTTTAGTTCCATCCCGGATCACTACTCACGCTGCGATCGCCCTCGTGTTTCCAACGTTTAACACGAGATTTGCACTTCTGTGGTTTGCTGTTCTGTGCCGTTGGTGTCGTCCCCACGCCAAGTCTGCAGGTGCATATAGTAAAAATCTACTGAAATACTGAACAAGCTTTTTCAAGATGGGTCCTCCAGGTATGTACAATGTGCAACTGTTTCTAAATAGGGTTTACGTAAATCATTTTGACTATTATTAACCGTACTACATGCTCATTCATTTTACTATGATTATAGTGATACTTAGTACCAACTTCGTTTTTCGATTGAGTTTGGTATTTCGAATCAGGACACATGTTCTGAAGTGCTTAAAACGTGGGTTGAAAGATAAAGTTTCATAGCGTACTTCTTTACCTCGGTGTCACCACTATTTCATACATTGCAAAGGCCTTTGCGCAGTGTTGCGCTTGTTAACCTTACCTGCACCTCGCACTGTGTTTATATTAGGTTTGTTCCAGCACCTGATTCTTTTGCACATGCGCCAGTCGAGTACGCTGTCAGAACTAATTCAGAATTTTGTGTGGTTGGAACGCTACTTGAACCCGGCCCTCTTCATTCCACAGTATCAGTTACAAAGACGAAGGTTATTTATCCTATTTTTGCTAAGAAACACCGGCATAGTACCAAACACCTTTGATATTCCGTATTTTAGAAGTAATCGCGCATGGAATTACATGTTCAAGTTACCGTTACAGTCGACATATAATCTAAAACACACCAATAAGGAGATTTAACAATTTTCCTTTAAGTTTTAATCACATTTTCAAACGGACCCTAGCAATTTAGAATAGGCCTATCGAAATCGTAGGTCTAATTGTCGGAGCAAGAGGCACAATTCCCAAATTCTTCGTCCACTTCTGCAAGAGGTTCGGCCGAGGCAGCCAGCTTAATAACAATATTTCTTTGACTGCCTTTTGAAATTTGATTATATTAATTGCCCTTTTTTTTTTCTTTTTTTTTAATACTTTCTGTTATTGTGCCTTATACCCTTTTGATGCATTTTATTATGTTTTATATGATTATTTTTGTACTTATTTCCTTGTTTAATGCCTGGTTAATTTATTTGTTTGTTATGCTTTGTCGTTATGGCAGTCTCGGAAGCAGAAAGGCGTTTCTTTCAAAATAAAAGTATCACTTTCTCTATACTCTGGCAGGTGTGTTCCAAGTGATTAGAGTTCATTCAGGATTAATTGAGCATGCGCAGTAGACTATAGAATTTGTGCATGTCCAGAATTTTCAGTTCCTACTCTTAAGAGCGAAATTCACTCATTCTGTACTGATTGTCGTGTTGGAATGCCACTTAGCTACTGCACATACTAGATAATTCAGAATCTATCCTGAATCATGTGGGAACAAACCAATTGTGTGGGCAGTTGTGGCCAAAGGCGACAACAGGGGGTAGCTGAGGGATCTGCGCGTCTAAAACTTGAATGATTCCTTTGGCAGCAATTCCCTCCAAAAGTTGCCAAAAATGACTATATAAGAAGGGCTGGTTAACTGTTGCTTTTGTTAACGTTTTCAGTGAAGACCAAAATAATGCAGAAAAGCCCTATATTGTAATATTAACTAATAGGTTACATTTACAGCTAATTCTCGACTTAATTTTAACATTAAACCAAATCAATTTGTTTTTTAAAGAAAATGCTCCATGGTTTGAAAGCCAGTAGGATAAAATAACAAATGAAAGGGTAGGTTATTCTGTAATTTTTTTCTGCTTTAATTATTCCTAATTAGAGGATATAAAAGTAAAATAGAAACATCTGAGGCAATTAAGTGCTCCAATAAAGTTATGGTGATACATCTTTCACCTATCACAGTAGAGCATTATACAGCTCATGTAAAACATCATGGCACTCCACATGCGGAAGGGAGGAGAAATGAGAGTAGTGGGTGAGCAAGGGACCAGAAATATATCAGAACTTTGAGGCAGTCGCTGACCCCCACCGCCCTTATTATGCAAGTGGGCTGGTCAGCACTATTGCGCATCTATGCTTCAGGAGTAGGGGAGTCATGATGCTTTACACTAGCTGTACTGTAATACCTGTCTATACTGGAAATCTGGACAAATTGAATATAAGTCTTGGAATGGAGCTATTATGTTAAATAATATTATAAACCAGAAAACTGCGTATCATGGAAACGGAATAATTTACTGGAACCGTTTTCATAAGGAACCTGACTAAGATGGATTATTATATGCGTAATACATAGCTACGTGCTAAATTTTTAAAGTGATACCGTTAATTTTGAGTGCGACTGTACTTGCATCAAAGTTTTAGAAACTGTGTATGAGAGGTTTTATTTGGCATAAGTTAAGTGAGGACATAGAAGCTCCAAATATTATATGTAAGTTGAAATTAATGGCAAAACATACATTTGAACCTATTTTTTATTCAGACTTTTTTTTTTTAAACTATTCCTTTATTGTAATTCTGGCCATCATATTTTTTTTTTTACTTTGTTTTATTAAAATACAACCCTTTGTGAGACAAGCCTGTGAAATGTAAGAACATAGGCTTTCACGGCCGGTGTCACAATTATAACTAATATAATTTTCCGGGCTGTTATGCCGTGGTCTGCTGAAGAAAGATTTCCCAGACGTTTCGTCCACAACTGCGGTGGACATCTTCAGTGGCGCGGACGAAGTCTTCTCGGTGAAAGTATCGCAGCGTCTGATGCGTTGGCCGTTAGTGCCGCTCTCTTTATAGTGTGGACGCTCTCTGCTGATTGGCCCGCTGGTATGAGGGGGCTGGCGCCGGCTGTGTTGTTGCTCTCTTCTGATTGGCTCGCAGTGTTTTTCGGTTTTGTATGACCTTTCTTGTTTTTGATGACTAGATGCCGGTTACTGTTGAGTTTCAATGCTTCTTCTTTCCTATTGAAATTATTGGGATGTTTGTAAATCTCTATTGCTTCGCGTTGTAGCCGGGTATGGTAATGCTTTATGGAGGAAAGAATGTTGGTGTCCTGAAATCTAATAATGTGTTCGCCCTCGGCTTCAATGGCATGTTCGGCGACTGCCGATTTTTCTGTATGGCCCAGGCGGCAGTTTCTTTTGTGTTCGCTGAGTCTGGTGTTAGCGCTCCGCTGTGTGGTACCAATGTACACTGAACCACAGGAACAAGGAATACGGTAAACACCGGCCGATGACAGGGGATCTCGGGGGTCTTTGGAAGAGCGCAGTAGGCTACAACGCGAAGCAATAGAGATTTACAAACATCCCAATAATTTCAATAGGAAAGAAGAAGCATTGAAACTCAACAGTAACTGGCATCTAGTCATCAAAAACAAGAAAGGTCATACAAAACCGAAAAACACTGTGAGCCAATCAGAAGAGAGCAACAACACAGCCGGCGCCAGCCCCCTCATACCAGCGGGCCAATCAGCAGAGAGCGTCCACACTATAAAGAGAGCGGCACTAACGGCCAACGCATCAGACGCTGCGATACTTTCACCGAGAAGACTTCGTCCGCGCCACTGAAGATGTCCACCGCAGTTGTGGACGAAACGTCTGGGAAATCTTTCTTCAGCAGACCACGGCATAACAGCCTGGAAAATTATATTAGTTATAAGCCTGTGAAAATGGAAAAAAATTGCCAGAATGATTGCATTCTGTTTTAGCCAGGTTTTACTCTATCAGTGGTAAAAAAAATGGTGAAAAAGCAAGAAGAAATTAATGAAAGCACAGGTTTAGGAGAAGATGTAAGCACTTCAAAAGCCTGTGTTGAACCCATCCATTTTAAACGTTTCTTTTATAACAAGATTAACACGGAATGTCAACAAAGAACTCCATCTTGTTACTACTGTGCATGAGCAGAAGGAACTGCCAACCCATGTATAATCTGCAAGAACTGGTTATATGAATCCTATTCTTATATACACACTAATCTAGGTGGCATTACCTAACCTTGGACTGAATTTCAAAACCACAGGATCCTGTCGTTTTATTGCATGTTTTCACTCCTATGTTGGTAGCTCTTCAGTTTTGTAGTGCATCAATGAGAGGTATGAACTGCTCCCTACTGGTGGAAGCACCAACTAACTGGTGGTCTTAGATATAGAAGTTTGTTGTGTTCGTTAAGGTTAAATCTCTTGTATAACATTCCACTTTTATTTTACTCAGTTTCAAATGGTTTTATTGGTTATCTTAGCAGAATAACTTTTAGAACATAATAAAATTGAGGTAAACTTTCCACAAAACAAGACTGTCACAAGCCACGTGTTACTGATATGCTTACTTTTATTAAAAGCAGAGAGATTTTGTTTTACAAATGTTAAAAGCCAAATGTACCTGCTGTACCCAATAATACTAGATAGGATTACAAATCTGTAGCTAGATTAATTACATTCACAAAAAGGAAACTTGAGATGAAATACTATTGTAAATTGCTGCTGGTTAATATAAAACCTAAAAGATTTTGGAAGATAGCAAATAGGATTTTATGTGGAAAAAGTAAACCGGATCATGATATAAATGTGAGATAGGGTATTAATGATATTAAACATGCACCTCCTTCAATAGGTTTTTTTTTTTCGCTATTATTCCGTATACGTCCTGGATCCATGGATCTTGTCAGTGAATCGCATCTTTTATTCATAATGAACATTTTAACACTAAGCATTTCAACACACTTAAACACATTGCAAAACAGCAAAATCAACAAATATGTTCTATAATGAAAAAAATGTCCACCATTGGTGCCATACACATGCAGCACTGTGGAAGCTTACCTTGTATTCCCAACTTTGTAAATCAAAACACCACCAAGATACACCTTCAGGTGGGGCAAACATCTGAAATGGGAAAAAATTAGCTTGCTTTATAATTCATGGGAGATTAGGTTTATTTCTTTTATACAAGCTTAGGTTAATTAGCAACCAATGGTTACACCAAAGCACGCAAGCAAAGCAAGCGTGTGCTGCTTAATGATTAAGCTGTAGTTTCTGGTTCATGGGAGGTTAGGTTTGGTTTAGTTTTTTTTATATAAGTTTAGGTTAATTAGCAACCAGTTGTTAAACCAAAGCATGTGAGCGAAGCAAGCATGTGCTTCTTAACTGTGTTTAAGCTTTGGTTTCTGATTGATGGGCGGTTAGGTTTTTTTATATATATATAAGTTTAGGTTAATAAGCAACCAGGGTACATCAAAGCACGTGACCAAAGTGTGCGTGTGCTCCTTAATAATGATTATGATTCACTACTTATTTAAGCTTTGCTTTCTGATTCAAGGGAGGTTATGTAAGGTTTAGTTTTTTGTATATAAGCTTAGGTTAATTAGCAACTAGTGGTTACACCAAAGCACACGAGCATTTGCACTCCTTAATGATTTGTAAGGTTTGGTTGTGATTCATGGGAGGTTAGGTTTCGTTTAGTTGAGTTTTTTTATTTATATATATATATATATATATATATATATATATATATATATAAACTTTGTTTTCTAATTACCAGGAGTGATAGGATAGATGAGCTTTACTTTTTTTTAAATATAGATATAAAATTTGGCTTCGTATTCCCAGGAGTGATAGGTTAGGTTAAGTTTAGCGCTTTTTGCATGCCTGGTTTCCACATCTTTCGCAACAAATTGCCCTTCAGAGTACACCGTGTTGCATAAATAGCTCTGCTAATTCATCTTCTTTCTTCCAAAATCTGCGAGTAAACCTGAACATTTGGTACTCGTAGCCATCACAATCCATTTTGTTACTCTCAATCTCAGCTTAAGGTCACTCACCCTTATGCTACACTTTTCTGCCTTTTCTACCCTCATTCCACTACATTTCTATATGCTGGCTCCATTAATTTGCCAAACTTTGCTTTATTTGGTTGGCAAAACCTACACCAAAATATCACCAAATTAATCTATATAATCAAGGCAACTTTTCGAGTTGGGTCGGTGGGCACCTTCCATTAATCGAGACATCTCCTACTAGGAATTGATTCTATAAGTATTATACATATTAGAGCCTTATTGAGGCATATAAAACTTTACATATATATTTTTTAAAGATTAGTATCTTCATGGAACTAGATCTAAGCTTAATTTTATTCAAAGAAATGATAAATCTATGTATTTCACAGCTGTTGGGCATGAAGTGGTAAATGAAGTCTAAGAAGGAACATGTTTGTTAGTAGAGAAGACAGAGTAACAAGTGTGTACTGTTAAAAACCATATAGCATATCTTAAGTACCATATGTAGTTGAATTAATAAATGATTTGCTAGCACAAGGTTTAGTGTATTGATGTAAAATTGCAGAATTCAATTGCTGCTGCTGACACTGTCATACATATTCAAAATGTACTTGACAAAGGAAAAGTAAATGCTGCCTTATTCATTGATCTAAAGAAGGCATTCCACTTGGTGGACCATAACTGCTATTAAAAAAAGTTAGAGGTATGGTCAGAGGCATTTTGCTAAACTGGTTTAATAGTTACTTAAAATGATATATCTCACTATGTAGCATATAAATGCAGTAAATCAAATACCCTTCCTGTAACTTGTGGTGTTCAAGGATCTGTACTTGATCCTATATTTTAATTTTTATCAGTGATATTGCTAACCTAACATTAATGGGAAAGCGTGTTATGTATCCTGATTACATGGCAATACTTTGTTGGTGAATCTGAAAATATGTTACAAAGGGGATATTAATGTGTGGACAAATTGTTTAACCTTATTATTAAATGCAATTAAGACTAAATATATGCTCTTTCATAAAACAAGTTATAATATCAGACAATATAGACCCTTAATAGTAGATGGCCATATTATAGAAGAGATGTACAATTGTTGGACTTCATTCCATGTCTACTTTGCTAATTGGTTCATGCTTTTGCTGGTAGTTGGTACTTTGTTATTATGCAGTTCATCCAGAAGAGCTGCTAACATCTGAGCAAACAACACAGATCAAGTCAGTGACCACTTAACAAAGAGAGCATCATTAAACAAACAAAAAAGAAAGAGCAATAGCAAGGAAGGAACAAGTGCTAGGTGAGCAGAGGCTGTAACAAGCCCAGTAAATCAACAGGATCCTCTGTTTCGAGATTTACAGAGATTAGGTTAGGTTAGTGTTTGTATGCATTGGTTTCAAATAATGGAAGAACTAAAAACATTGGTATTTTCATGTATTACACTATAAGGGAGGCTGCACACCAAACACGTCAGCAGCTGCAACACAACATGAAATAAGATGCCCTTGTTTGCCGTTCACGTGATACAGACTTGCGGCCGCACACGGTAGAAACACATGCCTGCATCAATATGCTATGCATTATCAGCTGTTGAAATGAATTCCTCAAATGAGGACAATGTTTTGATGTACATGTGGATGAAATTACACAACAAGAGGAAAAGAAAATGGATTCATGATTTTAATTTGTTATGTGCCCAGTATGGCGCTTACGTCCTAGCACAGGATTTATTAAAAGATCTGGTAAAATTTCAGTCGTACTATAGAATGTATGCTGAAGCCTACAGATAACTTCTTCAGTGTGTTTCTCCATTATTAAGAAAGCAAGTGACAAACTACAGGAGAGCTATAAGCCGTGGTGAAAAGCTACTTATAACACTAAGGTAAGTTTAAGGCTTAAATAATAACCTATTGGTATCTATTTTAGCTTTAATTTTATTAGTTAATAAACATAGTTTTAAGCTTTTTCATGTTGACAACTCCTGTAAGTAATGCAATACAATGTTTTGAGTTTTTGTTTTTATTTATTATTTTTTTATTATTTATTTTTTTATTTTTTAATTTTGCTGCTGCATTTGCAATTATGCATATGAATATAAGTGAACACCTTGCTCTTGTTCTTCTACTAAATTTGCTGCAAATGGCAATGACGTAGAAGTATTTGAGGAGCTAGGCTCTCGACTACCGTATTGCAGTACAGAAGTTGGATAGGTATGGGTACTATTAGAACTACACTGAACATTGGTGGTTGATCCACACAGCATGTCATTTAATTTTTGCTGTACAAACCATTTGAATGCTCTTTTAGCAGCAGGTGATAATTTAGCCACATAATAGTAGCAGGCTTTTGAAAAATAACGCATCTGGATTATCCGACTCCACTTCAGCTGTGCATTTTGTTTTCATCTGGAGATATGAAGAAAATATTTGATCAACATTCACCTTCGAAACTTTTCTTTTTGTGGCTCTTGTAGGAGTTCGTGGTAGCAGTTGTATCATTTCTGGTGTACTTTCCTCCTCACTGGTTTTTTCTACCATGGGCGGAGATGGTGGTTCTGTTGTAGGTGACTGCTCCTCTACTTATGGATTTTCCAAGTTTCCCATTTGCCTTCTTGATTTTGTGAATGCTGTTAAAAATGCTAAGTAGTCTGCAAGATAGAGGTTTTTTTTTGTTATTGCTGCTGAACAATTGCAGGAGTTTGCCTTAAATTTCTGGAGCAACAATTCCTACAGTTTCTCCATTTGTCTTTACAAGTGGCCACTGCATTGAAAATGAGCATTATTATTATTATTATTATTATTATTATTATTATTATTATTATTATTATTATTCATGCTACTAATCATTTTAACAATCTTCATAAAATTACAATTAAATCCAATTTTAAATAAAATTTTATATATATAGAGTGAGACAAAAGACTCCGAACCGCCTGCGCGGTGTTTTTCTTGTCCGCATCCTTGGCTCTCATTGCTGTCTGCCGCTATTATAGAAAGGCGCGGATGAAACCATACAACATTTTTAAAACTACTTTTAAAGGCTTTACTTACCAACTTTACGAAAGGAGACGCTGAAACTGATCACCGTCGTTGTGCATACATTTTTGGCACCTCTTTAGGAAACTATCCATCACTCGCCGTAGTTCATGTTCAGAAATTTATTGGCGGATATTTTGTTTTAATTCTTCAAGGGTGTGTGGTTTGTCTTATACACTTTGTTTTAAGTTACCCCGGGGGCTATTTTATGAACAATATTACCGGCTGCGCGGCGTTTTTCCACTGGGCGTGTGGAAATATAAAAACATAACGCACTGCTGCTATAAACAAAGTCACACTGTTGTGGTTTTGCTGTGCAGTGTGAAGTGTAGTTGTGAGTTGATGGCGATATGATGTGGTTCAGTTATTACGAGTTATTTATTATTTTGTCCTGTACTTAAGTCACAGAGTATATTATGGCTCAGTGTATATTTTCTACTGCACAGCCTTGTATTTATTTATGATTCGTATATGTTAACTTGCTCAGCTCGCCAGGGGAAAGTACGATTTGCAGAAAGATTTCCAGGTGTAAAATTTCTAGGCCGTACAACAATCCATGAACTCAACAGTAAATTTCAGGCCACTGGAAGTGTTCAAGCTAAGAAATCTAAAAGACAGCGTTCGGTTCCTACCGAAGAGACATTAGACGACATCGGTCATCATTTGGAAAATTCCCCCCCAAAATTTCATGATGAATATTTCCTAAAGAGGTGCCAAAAATGTATGGACAGCGACGGTTGCTAGTTTCAGCATTTCCGCTCATAAAGTTGGTAAGTAAAGCCTTTAAAACTAGTTTTAAAAATGTATGGTTTCATTCGCACCTTTCTATGATAGCAGCAGACGGCAACGAGCGCTGAGGATGTGGACAGGAAAAACACCACGCATGCAGTTCAGAGTCTCTTGGCTCACTCTGTGTGTGTGTGTGTGTGTGTGTATATATATATATATATAAATTAAATAAGATCTAAACAGTGGGTCAGTTTTTACAAAATCCAAATAAACCCAAACAGAAAAATTTCTAAGTAAAACTTTTAAAAATCGGTTTTTCCCTTAAAAAAAAAGGAATTGCCCAATTCGATTTAAAGTTTTTTCAAAAGCATGCCTGCACCCTCAAAGGATTTATGGGGGACCATTTCTGAAAAATACTTGGAACTCGGGAATATACCTAACTGCATTGGTGCCGTAGCTGGAAAACGTATTCATATTCAGTGTCCCCGAAACAGTGGCTCATGTTTTTATAACTACAAGGGGTATTTTTCTATTAGCTTTGGTTGATGCAGATGGGCTCGTTATTGCTATAGATGATGGTGATTATGGTAGAAATAGTGGTGGTAGAGTGTTGCAAAACTCAGCTTTAGGAAGAAACCTTCAACAGGGCACACTGAATATACCTGATCCCAAGAAGCTACCGAAGGATGGTGATCACTTCCCCATTTGCTTATTTTTTCATGGGGGATGAAGCTTTTCCATTACAGAAGCATATCATGAGACCCTATCCTTGAAGAGAACTCACAAATGACAGAAGGATTTTTAACTATAAATTTAGCAGAGCCAGAAAGAGTGTGGTTTCGGAATGCTTGCTTCTAAATTTAGAGTTCTTGGGATGGCTATAGCCGGCAAACCTGATAAAACAGACAATATAATAAGAGCAATTTGTGTTCTGCATAACTTCATTAGGATAAAGGGTGGCATTTTTAGCGAACTGAGTGTTACAGAAAATGATAAAAACAATGACAGTTCAATAAGTGTGTTGCAGAGATTGCAACCCTGCAATAGAAGAACAACCGCTGAGGCTGTTGGATTGAGAAATCACTTGTGTTCTTACTTTATGAAACCAAATGTAGCAGTTCCTTGGCAAACTAAGTACACTACAGGAGAAACCTAAATGTTACTGCACTATCATTATAAATGCTAGTTATGTAAGAAGTGCACATTTTAATGCGCATGTTCCTTTACTACATAGGTAGTTAATAAATATGTTACTCAATGAAAGCTACTTACCACTTAAATTTAATTCTTTGGACACTTCTAGCCACACTCAATCCAGCTCGTTCTTATTTTAATGCCCTGGTAGCGAATGATCAAATATAGGATATTTCTCCACTGATTGCACTAACTTAATATTGATCTGATCTTCACCCATACTGACAAAATTCCCTGAATGTATCTTATTTAGTGTCACTTTGCAGGTTAAATGCTCAGAATGCGCACACACATCTGTACTGGAGCATTGTTTGTTAAGACACGACACAAAGAAATGGAGCGTGTAGTGTCTGCAACAGGATGCGTATGACATGACGCAGACCGGTGTGCAGCAATGCTTGTTTTTCCATTGGTTTGCATTATGTTGCTGCCATTACTGGTTGTCACAAACACGACTTGATGCATCCAGCGTGCGGCCTCCCTAATGGGCGCATCCTAAGTTGGTGATTGACAGTTGAAGTATCAGGGATTCCAATGTTGCCACTTTAGCATGCCAGTCCATGTGCCATGCAGCAAAGGTAGCAGAGAGTGTGGAGAACGTGTGTGTTCATGTTGCGATTTGAACATTGTTGTTGATTTATTTATCGGCACTATATCTGATAATGACCAGGATATCTGCATCTTACGTCAGAGAGAGCTAGAAAAGTGCAGAAATGTGGTATTCTATCTTGAAGGATGCTTGTTCTACTTGGGGATTGCCTATAGTTTACATTTGCGGAGAAATCTAAAATGTGCTATATGCTGGATGTCTGAACATCGTTAAATGTGCAGGAACGTCTGTTTACTATTATGAACCTTTGAAAGTCTCCGTGCCACCCTCCTAGATTTGTCATCTTGAAGTTCATGTTAATGGACATGGATTCAGAGACATTCCTTGAAATTATTTGCATATTGCAGTATAATTAGAAGACTGGCTACACATTTCTTAAGTGTGCAATTTCCTAACAGTAACAACAGATGAAATCCGTACAAGGACCCAAAATAAATAC
Organism: Deroplatys truncata; assembly: GCA_030765065.1. NCBI lineage: Eukaryota > Metazoa > Arthropoda > Insecta > Mantodea > Mantidae > Deroplatys > Deroplatys truncata. Next base: position 378,296,840 of record CM060990.1, read on the forward strand.
ATAGCCACTTCAAATTTTAGACTTTATTAACCTGCACATTTTTTTGTGGCCTTCACAGATAGTTTTTGTCTCTAACATGAGTGTTTATCACAGCCATGAGTTATGAAACAATTTGCTAAATACAAAAGTTACACATCACAAATGCAAATATGAACACTCTGAAACACACAAATTTGTTGTGATATGCTATTTTAAACTATTGTAAGTGTTTTTAAGTCAGATATGAATGACTGATGATGAACTGCACAAGCTGTTATACATGGTCACACATTCACCACTACATATTATAGAGAGCAATAAACAAATGGCATTCCGCTACCATTGAATCATAAGCAAAGCAAGAATAACAGTAGTATCTGTTTACACCAAATGTCAGCATGCAGATAGCAGAGGTCAGTTGCTTATGTCATACACAAAGCACATGGTGTAATGTCATAAGAGTTGACAACCTAGCTATAGCATGCCTGGTTGCTAGGCAACCGTAATGTCATGTCAGTCATGTGTTTATTTCCTTCTCTTGGTTTCCGCCCCCCCCCCCCCCCCCCCCCCAGGGGCTCACCTTATGAGAGTACGGGTGTAAAATGCAGGGCTGCCTAGTTACCAATCTGCAGGATAAGACTCGCACAGTATATATATATATATATATATATATTCTTTTTTTAACAACTAACTCTAGAACATCCTTCGGTGTTGATCTTTTAAGGTTTGTCCACCTAGATTGAGAATCTGGACCACTGTGAGAAAGAAATAGAAATAAAATGTAATCTGTTAAAAAAGAAAACATTTCTACGCAGTATTCAGAGCAATAAAAAAGGCAATTAAGGTAAAAGAATTATTCATGCTATTGTATAACAATAAAACAACATGAAACGTAATAAAAGCTGACCACAGGAAGACAGAAATGGACACACCTACATACAAAGGAAGAAAATTTACTAATTAGAGATTCAGAAGAGGCATGTAATATATTTAACACTATCTTCTTAAAACCACTAGAAAAGTTATTGTTCAAAAGGAAATTTAAACAGACTGAGCTCAACATAAAAAGCATAATAAATTCAGTATATCTTGATGAAATAAAAGAAATTCAAGGTCTATAAACAAATTATAAAACAAGAAATCTGCAGTACCAAATGAAATATTAGCTTCAGTTTACAAACAGTGTGCACCATATTTGTTAGAACCATTAACAGAGATGATTGATACAGTCATAACAGAACAGGTGTTCTCAACCTGGAGCTCATGAGCACTGTTGTACTCTTTAAATGCTATTAGGTGCTCTCATCATAGCAAGGAAGAATTGCTCATGATCACAAGCGCCCTGAGTTCTTTTCTTCAATCTAGAAACTTTGCTATAAGAGTTGGAATAATAGCATTGCTATTCATCCATTATAATGTTTATATAACTTATTAAAACATTCTAGTTATAAAATTGTCCTTTTTTCTTGATCCAGGATAGTCGAGCATTTACTATAAAATGTTTGGTCAGGATAGTAGGTTACATACTGTATACATACAATAATTTATACATGTGTAACAACTTTTGTTGATTGTTGGCGGCTCTTGTCACCAGCTAAGCTTTTATTGTTGCAGAGAACTCAAAATGCTTATATTCTTCTTTCTTTTCTGCATTCCTTTCATTTGTCATGTTCAGGTCAATCATAATCCGAAAGCACAGTAGAGTTTGTTGTTAGTAACCAAGTTTGTTGTATTGTTAATAGTATGCTCAAATTTTAACACACACACACACACACACACACACACACACACGCATGCACACACAAATGGCGTTGACATTAAAGACATAAGATACTTAATGTGAATTTGTAAATAATATTTTCATTGTTAGATTTCATTGAGATTAAGGTTAACAATTATTTTAAACATACCACATGGATAAATTTATTGTACATAAATACAGTGGAGACAATTTGAATGCTTCAGTATATTTTTCATCGAAAGAAGATTCCAGCATATCAGTATGTAGTTAACCAAGAAGGAAGAAACAATTATCTTTTCAAAGTAATTAGGAAAAAGAATTTCTTATGTTAAATAATGACAATTCAGGTGTGATCTGTTTGCTGTGCCATCTGCTTTATTGGGCTTCAGGAAACCAATTGTCAAAAGACATCAATACATATCACAGTGTGTTTGCCGAGGAGTATCCCACGGCTTCAGATTCAAGAGTACGTAAAATAGATGATTTGAAATTGCAGCTCAAACATCAACAGAAGTGTCTTTCTGGGAGAAAGTATATCTGAAATGTATAGAAATATTCTGATTAATACTGCAAAAAATGTGCTTCTTAGTGATGAAACAGTTGCTAGGCACATTGACCTCATTACAACTCAAATCAAGGAGAAAACATTATTAAGAGTAGAACTTTAACTGTCATTTTTACCATTCTTGGAATTTAAATAGCTTTAACTCTGTCAGTTTTTTAAAACGAAGCTTGGTTTTTTATGAATTTCGTTAGCATTAACCCTATCTTATATAGTGTAATATTTTTCAGCATATCATTAGTTTCATAGATGTTACTACAAGTAACATGAACCCCCAATATGGCCATTAGCCTATTTTTTAATTCAGTGTTCATCTTTTCATTTCAATTTCTCAGTATTACAAGTATGAATTTGACAATCATTGTTGAAGGCCTTCATGCAAGCTGATCATTATAGTAGTGTACATGAACTTATACAAATTGTCTCATGGTTTGAAGCTGGAGGAAACGCTATAACATACTGAATTATGTATCGGAAAGTGATCTTTTTTAATCAAGTGGAAGTGACGAAGATGATTATCAACCTCCAGCAGAGAATTCAGAACTGTCGGATGATCATTGTTTAGTGAAGATGAGGTTTCAAGTGTAAGTTTGATTTATGCTTGCTTTGCATATAAGATGAAATTAAAGTGCAGGCTTAAAAATTAGCTTATTTATTTATTTATTTATTTATTAACTTATTTATGTATTTATTTATAGAATACCAAATTCAGGGGACAGCTGTTATCTGCACTTCTGATACTATGGGGAAGGTAAAGCAAGGACATAGCTGGATTCAACGATCCATTGAACATATTTGCTGCACTGTGGCACTCCATTCAGCTTGATTGCTTCAGAAAGAAGTAAGTAAAACTAGATTGTCTGCAAGTACTTCTACAGCTTCAGTTAATGAAATTGCTTCAACACATCCAGTGATAAGAAGGGGAAGAAAAAGATGCCATGAAGAAGATAAACTTCTTGCAGGTACGAAGATGCTTAGGAGGTATAAGAACACTGACTGGCAGATTATTGATCCAGGGCAACACACTGATAGATAAGATTAGATTGTCACTGCGTTGTTTTGTCCTGTAGGCTTCTCCTCACTGCCACCTTAATAGATCTATTGTGAGATTACCCTAATCTATAATACCCAGTTTAAATGAATTCTTCCAATGAAGCTTAACATTTTTCTGGATGGTACTGAGGCAATCTGTTAGGGAAGGAAGATTCTAAAAACATCATTCTTGGGCGAGCAATCACATTGCAGTCGCAAAGTTTGTGCCCCACCATTTCTTTTTCTTCTTGACAGAAGCAACATTTGTTCACACTCATCTTGTCCGTTTTGCAGAGATGATCCTTGTGAGGTCAATGTCCAGCGAGGAGACCATTCAGTAACTTCAACTCATGTTTACTGAATGTGAGGATCTCTCTTGATCTTTTAGCTGAGAGTTCTATAAACTCTTTGGCATGATTAAGCTTCGGGACCATATCCCAATAGCTTTAACATCTTTTCATTTAGATAGCAATTTGATACCCTGCAAAATGGTTCGTGCCAATGAATGCAGTGTTAGTTCCCTCCTTGGCTAGGCTGTCCTGACAATTTCAGTGCTTTCATGTTCTGGCATCCACGTTAAGGTAGCTGTGTTCCTATTTGCGAGCTGGTTTAGTGTTTGTAGGTAGTTTTAGACAAGATTAAACTCAACGGTTTAAGCACTGAGAGGCTATAATGCAACTTGGCCGTCATTACAAAGTATAGATTTTGGCACCATGAAGGCCTTTATTGACGTTTACGTGGGCACAGATTTCTATGGCATGAATTTCTGCTTGAAATATGGTGGGATTGCCAAGTGCTTTTGATAGGGCAAAATTGGGCCCAGGTACTCCCACACCATTTTTCCCTACCATTTTTGAGCCATCTGTGCACCAGATGAGAAAAAGAAAGAAAAAAAACAACTCTAACTATTATGGTCCTGTACAACCATTGGTTCATACACGGTTTAAGATCCCATGTTTTGCCAAAAAGGCTCTAGCAAGTCCTGATTAGTCCTTCCAGTAACTCTAACTTTGGATTCCAAGTTAGACTGCTGTCAAGAATTAAACCCAGATACTTAACTTGGTCCTTCATCAAAAGCATAGTTCCCTCAAGAATTGGAGCTGTAAGGTATAGCTTCTTTCTTCTTGTAAAAGGTATAATGACTGTTTTGTTTGGGTTGATGCTAAGACCCTCCCTCTTTGACCAGTCATTTGCTAGATTAAGGACTCTCTGTATCAGTTCTATAAGAATTGATTCAACCCTTCTTAATGTTATTACAAGGTCATCAGCATAGCCTTGTGCTTCATAGCTGGCAGCAGCCAATTCCTTAATAAGTGTGTCGACCACCAAGGTCCATAAAGTGGGCAATAAAACCCCACCTTGGCGGCAGCCCTGTTGTCCCTTATGATGACCTTGAAGTAGATGTTTGCTTCATGTAAAATTTATTTGCGTAAATATTAGTTGCTTTAAAGAGTTTGCAACACGCTTTGGGCATCGGCTTGAATTTGTTGATTACGTAATAGTTACTGTTATTACGCAATATGCTGCTACGTATGAGAAGCTGATTTTAAGATTTAATTTTGTTGTTGCACTCAAAGTTTTACACTATAATATTTAACTTTGTTATTAAAACTGCTTCTATATATTATTTGTGTTTGAATTTGCCTCGGCTGCGTCAGTAATGTTTGTAGAGTCATGTATCTTAGGCAGGGTGTGGTATGACAATGATTGTAGACATCACAGAATTTAAGTTTTTAAATTCACTTTTATTAATTCTTCCACATTTTTATAACGCACTACACTTTTTAAGAACTGTGAGAATCTTTAATACTTTCACTTAGCGCGTATACATATTTTTACGATTCACACGTAATATTTCTGTAGAGAACACATCTTCCATCGTTCACTACCAAGGTTTGCCAGCAACTGAACATGATTTCTACCGTTAAACCTGTAAGCTTCGGTATTTCAAGTCTCTGATTGACTAATTCTAGTCCAATAGAATATCTGCATTTTACTTAAGTTTTTCTTTGCTGTTGATTGGCTAATTTTAAACTGTTTCTGAATGAATTTTACATTATCGTTGCTCTAATCATGACTAGTAGCTTTCAAACTCTAAAACTCATTATTGCTACAAGGTTATCTCATTATTATCTCATTGTTAGCAACTTAAAACTTATTATTCTCACAGCTCTTGCATTATTAAGGTATATAATGTATTCACATAACATTAATAAAACATGTTTACAATAAAAATAAGCATTTGCAAGGACTGTTACATACAATTCAAATAATTATTACATACGTATTGTTTCAAGGCAGGCTGTTACTGAATTTACCTATTATAAAATACAATTGAAATTGTTCAGGTATTAAAATACTGCCTCAAATTGCCCCCTTTTAGAAATATTTTAAATTTATTATTTTTGTTTTGTTCTTTAAATTTTTAAATGTTTTCTAAAAGTCTCCTGAAAGAAAGAAACATAATATTTATTATTATTGCACCTCCTATCTTTCACTGTCACTTTCTCACTTTTTTTTACTTTCTCTTTAACACTCGCCGGTTTTTCACTACACTCGTGTATAGCAGAACACTTCATATACACTTATTTGACACTTTCCAAGGTTAATGACCTGGTATAAGATAAATGATCTGAGTCAATTTGCCCATTCACTATCACATCCATTAGTAAGCATTTTATATGCTATACATTTTACATATAATTTGACATTTTACACTTGTTACCCTTTCTTTACAATTTATTTCTTAAATATTTTAATATTTCTTACAATTTCTAACTTATGCAATATAAATATAGCTGCTATTTAGTTTTTGTTACTAACAATGGATTTTTTTACTTCTGTTTATCTAAACTTTCCATTGTTATTGACAAATTTCTACATTTAGTAACATATTATTTTAAATAGTACTTTACAATTTTAAATTGTATTGCTTTCCCCTTTTATGTTCCAGGTACATTATTTTCTTTCTCTTCTTGTGCCTCAGATTGTTTAGTTTTATATGGCATAACATTTGTTTGTGGAATCTTCCAGTTATTTTATTTGTGTTATTGTTCCTAAGTTCATATGTATCTGTTCCAAATATATTTATTACTTCATAAGGACCATGGTAACTCAGAAATAATCTCCAATATTCTTTACAAAGCTTATTTGATAATCTTTTGTTCTTCACTAGTGCTTGATTTCCTCTCTTTATTTTCCAAACTCTTCTTTCTCTTTCTTCATGTTTTTGTTTTCTCTTGAGGGCTTTTGCTTGTATTTTTGAAAATGCTAATTTGAAGACTTCCTCTTTTTCTGGTAATTTAACTGCTTGGTCTTCAATAATTTTTGGTGCATTATGGCTCAAAGTATTGTACAGTTTTTCATCATAAAGTATTGTACAGTTTTCCATGATGAAGTTCAGTTGGTTTAAATCCTGTAACTGAATTTATGGATTGATTTAGTAGATTTTGAATAATACTGATGAATGAGTACCAACTGCTCTGTTTGTTGACACATTACACGTAGATAATTTGCAATTTCTTTTATCTCTCTTTCTACTGGATTGGCATTTGGTCTGTATCTTGATGAAAAATACTGTTTGACTCCCAAATCTTTAATTCCATTCATAAATTTAAAACTAGTAAACACTGATGCATTATCACAAAGTATGCTCTCAACTATTCCTTCCTCTGGGAAATATGATTTTGTTAATTTATTTAAACATGCTATGCTGGTTGCATTCTTGAGTGCATATATTCTTACATATTTGCTAAATACGTCATAGCATACAAATAAAAACGTGTACCCAAATGTACTTACAGGCATTGGACCATGTAAATCTAAACTTAACAATTATCTTTAAGTACTGAGTTTGTTGTATGGTCATAAGCAACATTAATTTGTTTTGCTTTTTGACAAAGATCACAACATGATATATATTTTCTTACTTTATGTCCTAATTTAGAAATGTATAAATTTTCCAAAATGGTTAGGGTTGTCTTCTCTGTACCTGCATGCATTAATCCTAAATGAAATTGCTCTATTATTTCTAATTTCATGCTTGTTGGAATATATGTTTTCCACCTCTTTATTTCTTTTCCATGTTTCTTGTAAAGTACACCATCTTTAACAGCGATTGTACTGTTCTGTGCCTCTTCTATCGTTGTAGCTTTTTCTTTTAAACCTGCTAGTTTAATATCTTTGTCTTGCTCTTCTTTAATATTCTTGAAATGATTCTTCAGTTCTTTCCTCATTGGAATGTCAATTGTAAGCACTTTAATTTCGTATTGTTGTCTTGAACAACTTTCAGGAAATTGTTTGTTGTTACTGATTCTTGATATTAAATCACTGAATGTATTTTGTTTGCCTGGAATATGTACAATTTCAACATCAAATTCCATTATAGCAAGAATCATTCTAGCTAACTTGCCACTAAATAACTTACATTTCTGAATGAAAGTTAAGCTAATATGATCTGTATATATTTTCACTTTCTTCTGAAATATATGTCTTAAATTTCAGTAGTGAAAAATATAGTGCTCCAATTTCTAACATTGTTACAGATGCATTCCTTTCAATATTGGTTAAGCCACGTGATGCAGTACTAATTACATGAAATGTGTTGTCATGTTCTCTTTGCCCTAGTATTCCTGCATATCCCTGACAAGATGCATCCACGTACAACTCATAATCTAACTCGTCTCTTGGACGTTCCAACAATATTGCATTTGCAAACAGCTTTCTGACATTTTCAAAACATTTTTGTAGCTCTGCTGTCCACTTCCATTTATTTGTTTTCTTCAGAAGTTGTCTTAAAGGTTCTACTTCTATAGCATATCTTGGTAAGAATTTACTTTCATAATTCCAAATTCCAAATAAACGTTGTAGCTGTCGAATATTCTCAGGTGGTGGTATTCTTAATATGGCTTCTATTTTTTCTTCATCTGGTCGAATGCCTACTTCATTTATTACATATCCCAAGAATTTTATTTCAGGTACACAGAATTTTGACTTTTTGATGTTTACTGTCATGCCATGTTCATGTAATTTATTCAATACATAAACTACATTTTCTAAATGTTCCTCAAAGGTTTGACTTATTATTAGAAAATCATCAGTGTATCTGATTAAGAAATGATCTGCTGTGTTACCAAAGATACTATATATTGCTCTCAGGAATCCACTAGCACTATTCTTCAATCCATATGGATTTACACAATACCTACATTGTAATCCAAAAACTTGAAAGGTTGTGTAATCACGTACTTTAGGATCTAGCTCGACTTGCCAAAATGAAGCTGTAAGATCTATAGAAGAGATATATTTGCCACGTGATAACTTTGCAATTGTTTGTTCTATACTTTCATTTTGAAAGTAGTCTGGTAGCATGAATTTATTCAAATATCTTCCATCTATAGTGATTCTTAAACTATTATCTTTCTTTACTGTCCAACAAACACTATTTATATACTGTGAATTGCTAAGCTCAATGATGTTATTTTCTAGCATAATAGCTATTAACTTTTTAGCTTCGTTTCTTAGATTCACTGGTAGATTATTATATTTTCTTCTAAATGCTGGTACATTTTCTACTGTGAATGTGTGAATATATGATGTACACCATCCTGGAATTTCACTGAAAACATGTTTATTGTCTTCTAATACTTTTTTCGTTATTAACTTTTCATTGTCAGTCAGTATTGTATTTGTCATGTGTGTCTGTGTGTATCTTCCTGTCTTCTATCTCTGTTGCATAACTATCTTCTACTTGCTCTAGTATATTTTCTTTTGCCATAGATATCTTTGTATAAGGGTTCCCCTTGGTAAGGTCAGTGTTCTGTTCTTCAAAGTTAAGGGTCAATAACCTTTCATTGTTTTCCCTGCTTGCTTGGACATTAACTATTTGTATGAAGCACTCTTCTTCATATACTGCATTTTCTTGTTCCATTCTATGTACTTTACATACTTTATCTTTTATAAAAGGCACATATATCTTCTTTTCTTCTTTATTTAATATAAGTTTGTCCTTAAAATCAACTATCACAGAAAACTCTATTAAAACATCACACCCAATTATAACTTCACGTATCAAGTTTGGAACAATTAAAAACATGACCTCCAATGTAATATCTGCTATCTGTATAAGTATCAATGCTTGTGATTTGATAATTTGAGTCATTGTACCTATGGCTACCCTACATATTACATTGCTTATTGGGGCTATCATAATTTGTATCCCTTCATTCAACAGTTGTTCAAAAAATTTCTTCGAGCAGATAGAACTTGATGATCCTGAATCTACTGCAACATTTACTTCCCTTCCTGCTATAACAGTTTGTATGTACAGTGAATCATATTTGTTTCCACAACTCCCTGTTTTTGTACTTAGACAGTAACAATCAAAGTGTGTAGATATTTTATTCTTGCCGCTTAGAGCAGAAGGTACTGTATTACCAGAATCTACGTCAGGCAATACATAACTTAGTTTTCCTGATGATTATGTTCAGTATTTACAGGATTGCTATGTTGTACCGCAGTTACTATTATTTCATTATCATAGATATTTGTGTATGAGCCACGTCCCCTAGCTCTTGTTCTCCCTCTAATCTTGCTATGTCCTCCACATGTAGGGGAAGGTGGGGCAAGAGTGCCATATCGGGTAAGAGTGTCACCCCCTTTAAGTGCAAAAATAATACGGGCTTAGTGACTTTGTTGCAAGGTTGGGTACACTGAGTTAGATGGCATGTTTGTTGGGCTGTGCATTACAGCAGCTCTAGAAATTTATTGTTTTTGTTGTATAATAAAGTACTTTTTTCATAATTGTGATCTTATATTTCCATGACAGGAAACCCAATTTATTCCTAGGTAAGGTAGTTTCTGGTATATCTCAGTTATTATGGCTTAACCCCACTTATATGAGAATCCAATTGCATGCGAAGAATTAGTAGTGTATGTAGCCGCCACTCCATGGTGTCACCAGATGTAATCCCTTGTAGCTGGGGGCAAAAGTGTCAGCTGACTGGGGCAAGAGTGCCAGAGTGACACTCTTACCCCGTACTGTGAACATAGTACAAACAATTCATTGTAACAAAATTTATAAATCATAAATACAGAGAAAAATGGATAGTGAAAATACCAAAGATTCAAGCATCCTGCGCCTAGAGAATGATAAGAGAAGGAATGCAAAGGAGCTCATTCCTATAGCTTCTACTTCGAGGGAAAGCTTTTACTTCGTTGGTGAAAAGGAAGCAGATAAAATTAAACCTGTTTCCAAAACTCCAGCATTGAAACTATTTCCCCACTTCCAATTCATATAAGACCTTTTCCTAAAACTCCAACCCTAAGAGGAAGAAAACCTGATAAATCGGTTATCCTGACCAGCAGCCCACATAAAAAATGCTTGAAAGCAAACAAGCTTGTACTAATCGCTCAACTACCACAAAGGTTGTGTTAAAATCAAAGATACAGAAGAAGAAACCAAGGTGTGATACTGCAACATCACAGAGAACTACTGAAGACCAGAAAAAAGACGATGTCTACTTTTGCTTAATTTGCCAAGAAAGGTTATCAGATCCACCCGATGAGCCAATGGTTTAGTGTCAAGAATGTAAAGGAATGTCTCATACAGATTGTACAGACTTTAATGACGTGAAAGGAACCTTTATTTGTGATATTTGTAGGGAATAATGATGTCTCAGTTTGTTCAATGTATGCGACACTCTTACCCCAGTCTATGGGGCAAGAGTGTCAGCTGACGTTTCTTTATGTAAATCAAAATATCTCAGAATGTTTGGGAGAGAGTGTCTTAATACTTTATCATGTTCTTGTGTAATGATAGCTTATCTTATATACGGGGAAAAAAAATATGTATGATTCTGTTTAGAGGAAGAAAATAGTGTTTGAACCTTAACATGGCACTCTTGCCCCACCTTCCCCTATATTCTTCTGGATGATTGTTGCTTGTTTCATTATAGTTGTGGAAGTTTCCCCCGTTTTGCATACCTCCTCTATGCTGGAATCTATTATTATCCCTAGGTGAAGTAGAATTCTGCTGATTCATTCTTTCCATTCTCACATAATTTATGTGTTCTTGTCTGCTTGTTGTCTTAAATCTCTGATATTTTGTGTGTTGTAATCGAATCTGTTTTGACCCTGAAATTCATTATTTCTTCCATTTTCATTGTGATAGCGTATATTATAAGGCATATCATTACGCCTTTCTCGCCTGATTTGTCTGTCTCGTCTGTGTGAACTCCAAATTTCATTACCATTACTGTTTCCCTGCTGTTCTAATGATGATATTAGCTCTGTCATCTCATAAATAGTTTTGGGTCTTGCAATTAAGATGTAGTTTTGTATGTGTAGAGGGTAGTGTCTAGTAATTAAACTAATAAAATCCTCCTCGTACATGGCTGACATATCCTGCATATTTAATAAGATAATCTGTTATTGATAAGTTGTCATCCCTATTGTACTGTGAGTAGCTTAGGCTTGCCCTAATCTTATGTTGCACAGTGGTATTCCAAAATTTATTCATGAATAAAATTCTGAAGGTTTCAAAATTCATTTCACTGTCTGCTACCATATGTAACCATTCTAAAGTTTTGTTGTCTAAGCATTTTCTAACAAGGATAATTTTTAATGCTTCAGGCACATTTTTCAGTTTAAAATATTCTATAAGATCATTTATAAACTGTACTGGACTTAAAGCATTAAAATTAGGTAATGGTAACTCATTAAGCACAGAATAATAATTTGACATCTGGTTTGGTACATGCATATGTGTGCAATCATTATTGTTGTGTGTTTGAGAGGCTGATGCTATGGAAAAAGCAATAGCGTCTTTTGTGTTGTTAGTTAACAATGGTGATACACTTCTTTCTGTACTTGCATTATTGACATGCATTTGGTTAGCATTTACAGAACTAGTTACATTTGCATTTACTCTTGGTACACTTGTACTTAAATTTTCAAAACTATTTCTAAGTTCATCAATTTCTTTATTACTTTCCTGTACTTTATCTTTGATTTCATCTATCTTTGACTTTACTTGTCCTTGCGCTGTATTTGCTTCTTTTACTGCATCTGCATTTGTTTTTACCAGTTCATGCATTTTATTGATTTCCCCAGTTATATCTATTTGTACCTGTACAAGATCTGCATTTGTATTTTCTACCATTGTTTTCAATTCTTCACTCTGTTTATCTAACTTGTAACAAATACCTTGTTTAGTATCAGCGAGTTTTAACTCCATTTCAGTTACATTTTTGTCAATATGACTTAACAATTTTTGTTCTAGCTGTTTACAACCTTTGTTTACTTTTAAATCTACGTCCTTTTGAAGTGTTTTGGAAGATTGCTCTAGCTTTATTTCTAACCTCTTGCTTTCAGCTTTGCTTTCTTTCATATAGTTTTCTATTTGTCTAGCGAGATCAATTTTAATACTAGATAGCTCTGTATTATTTTCAGTTATCTTATTATTAGTTTCTTTTAACTCTCTTTTTAGCCCTGCATTACTTTCAGTTATGCTTTTAGCATGCACATTATTTATTGTGAGAAATTTTCTTGGTCTTGTGTTCTAGATGTATGAGGGATAGTATCTTTTTGTGTTGTTCCTTGCACTAACATGTGTAAAGGTGATTGACCTTGCATACTACTGCTATCTCTTTCTACGTCTACCTCTGAATTTTCAGATAACTGCTCTTCTACATCTAACCTATCTGTTTTCTCTAGCTCTGATTGTAAATCTACATTGCAATCTGTATTGGCTGACCTAACCTCAACTACTTCCATACTTTCATTGTTTTCAGTTTCCATCTTACTTTGTATATTTGCCTTTGAATTGCTTAACCCGGCGGAGGGCGATGGATTTTTTCGGGCATAAAAATCCTTAGCACGGCTTCCTTCGGAAGGGAAGTAAAGCCAGTGGTACCGTGTCATAGATTTACGGCACGTAAAAGAACCTCAAGCCTGATAAGAGGCCTCTGAGCAAAATTTCCGGTTCACGCCCAATATAGAATGGGAGGCTAAGAACCATAGTAGTTAAAAAGCGTCCATAAATAAAACTCAATTTCAATTTTTTGAATTGCTTAATTTTAGTTTTCCACTTCTTAATAACATGAAATTTGCTCAAAAACAACAACATATTTTCTAAACTTGACAGTTATTATAATATACAATGGAATTTCCTGACCTTTTGTTCTGGCTGTTATTAAACTTTTATACTCAGTGTTCCCATGCAGATTATTGTTGAGATATTAACCATGTGCCCCTTACTCCTGAAGAATTGTTGCTGTCCTTGGATTTTGTTGACGATCTTGAAATTCTGAGATGTAGTCTTGTGGTTTCATTGATTCTGGTCGTTCTGCGTTGTTTTGTTGATCTTTTCTTCTTAGATGTCACAAATTCTTGACGATTCTCGCTGTCTATTCATGCTGTCAATTCTTGCCCCACGTTGGGTGCCAGCTAGAAGTAGATGTTTGCTTCACGTAAAATTTGTTTACGTAAATATTAGTTGCTTTAAGGAGTTTGGAACACACTTTGGGCGTCGGTTTGAATTTGTTTATTACGTAATAGTTACTGTTGTTATCAATATGCTGCTACGTATGAGAAGCTGGTTTTAAGATGTAATTTTGTTGTTGCACTCAAAAGTTTTACACTATAATATTTAACTTTGTTATTAAAACTGCTTCTATATATTATTTATGTTTGAATTTGCCTCAGCTGCGTCAGTAATGTTTGTAGAGTCATGTATTTTAAGCAGGGTGTGGTATGACAATGACTGTAGACATCACAGAATTTAAGTTTTTAAATTCACTTTTATTAATTCTTCCACATTTTTATAACGCACTACACTTTTTAAGAACTGTGAGAATCTTTAATACTTTCACTTAGCGCGTATACATATTTTTACGATTCACATGTAATATTTCTGTAGAGAACACATCTTCCATCTGTTCACTACCAAGGTTTGCCAGCAACTGAACATGATTTCTACCGTTAAACCTGTAAGCTTCGGTATTTCAAGTCTCTGATTGACTAATTCTAGTCCAATAGAATATCTGCATTTTACTTAAGTTTTTCTTTGCTGTTGATTGGCTAATTTTAAACTGTTTCTGAATGAATTTTACATTATCGTTGCTCTAATCATGACTAGTAGCTTTCAAACTCTAAAACTCATTATTGCTACAAGGTTATCTCATTATTACCTCATTGTTAGCAACTTAAAACTTATTATTCTCACAGCTCTTGCATTATTAAAGTACATAATGTATTCACATAACATTAATAAAACATGTTTAAAATAAAAATAAGCATTTGCAATGACTGTTACATACAATTCAAATAATTATTACATACGTATTGTTTCAAGGCGGGCTGTTATTGAATTTACTTATTGTAAAATACAATTGAAATTATTCAGGTATTAAAATACTGCCTCAACCTTACTTCCGAGGTTGGCTGAAATTCTGCAACTTCATAGCATAGCTTTAATCCTTTTGGTAATAGTAGCTTTGATACCCTTGCTATTTGTGGTCTTTTCAATGGATTCATAGGAGGTGTTATCAAACACTCCTTGTATATCCAAGAAGGCACAAATATTGGTTTGCTTATGAGCAAATTGTCCTTTCAATCTTTGTAACTAGACTGTGTAGGGCAGTTATTCTGGATTTGTGTGATTGATATGAAAATTGGTTAGGTTGAAGTGATTTTCTTTTCTTATATAATCGCCTAAGATTTTTTCCATGCTTTTCAGCAAGAAAGAGCTCAGACTAATAGGGTGCTATGAGCTAGGCTTTGTAGTATCTGTTCTACCGGCCTTTGGTGTAAAGGCCACCCTTACATTCCTCCAGGCTTGAGGGATATATCAAAGTCTGAGGCTTGCATTAAACATTGTAGCTAAGTTAGGTACAAGAACCTCAAGACCCCTTTGTAAAAGTGCGGGAAAGATTTCATATCCTCCTGCCATCTTACATGCTGGTAGAATGGGACAACAAAATGTTGTGAAAGAAAAGGGAGGCCCTAGTGCTTATGCTTAGAGGCATGTGAGAGGTGGTAGCCATGCATCTGCCAGGAAGTTATTCACTGATGAGTCAATTCTTAGACTTATCAAGAAATGTACATAGATTTAAGCAAGAAAGAAGTAAAATTGATAAATGGGCTGTTTACTTGGAAGAACTGGATGCCTTCATCAGTATAATTTATTTCCAGGGTGCACTGGGCTGCAGCAGCCTTGAGCTAGCTGAACTGTGATCAAGGAAGTGGGGGCCACCTTTTCTGATACAATGGTAAGGGATAGATTGTGGAGCTCATGAGATTTTTGTTTCGATGAGAGATTTTCTCAATTTAAAAGGCTAAAGACTGACAGGTTTGCACTGGTTTCAACTATGCAGAACAAATTTACTGAAAACTGTAAGGCTTGCTACATACCAGGTGGATTACTTACAGAGATAAGCAGCTTTTCCAACCAAACGTTGCTGTCCATTTATTCAGTACATAGCGAATAAGCCTGATAAGTTTCGTATGAAATATTGGATGCTTGGAGTTGTGTATTCAAAGTATATCTGCAATGGTATCATGTATCTGGGGAAGGATAATAATGAATCTGTTCTAAAGCACGCTGTGATGTGTGTACTAGATCCTTTCCTAAAAAAAAACTTCACCACTGACAACTACTTTACTTCACTGTCACTAGCTAAAATGCTCAGAGTCAGAACTAGAGTTGTAGGAAATGTGAACCAATTGAGACAAGAAGTTCCTGATCGCATAAGAAATTCCAATGCTGCACTTTATGATACCATTCTCATGAAAACAAAAGATAGTATTTTGATAACCAGTTACCAAGGAAAGCCACAGAAGAATGTAATTATAATGAGCACAATTCCTGCACACTATCTGATGCTTCTAAGAAACTCACTAGAACAATCCAGTTCTGCAAGAAGACTAAATTTGGTGTGGATGCAATTGATCGAATGACATGACTGTATTCTGTATGTGCTGGTATGCGCAAATGACTGATTCATATTTTTTATGTTTTGGATCTAGCTGCTATTAATGTTCGGATAGTATTTCAATAGTTAACTGGTAGAAAAATTTCCTGCAGTAGATTGTATTCTCCAGCTTGCTGATGAACTAAGAGAAGCCTACTTGCAATTTAGACAATATTACATACAGACTTCTCCTACCGAAGAGCATTCTTGTCATAATTGATGATAACAGTATCCTAAGTCATAACTCAGGTAAAATAAAACCAATTCCTGTCATATCTGTAAGGAATTGGTATGTGGAAAATGTACAGCAGAATTGATTTAAGTTCTTATGTTCGTCAAATGCAAAGTATGAGTGAATGTTACATTACAAAAATAAAGAAACTTTTCCTGTGTTTATTTGTATTTATATCACACTATTACAGGCTTACTGCCATAAAGTGTTTTGTGTGTGTGGGTGTGTGTGTTTTTTAGTTTTGTTTATTAGATGTAAGAAGATTTTAATTTTCATAACACACTACACTAGTTGTTTTATTCCACTATATCCTAAATATTGGGAAATTTGAGTTAAAAATGTTGTTAATAATAGTATGATAAAGGTATGTTCCACTGCAAACAATCACAGAATCAAGAAATAGGTGCACAGTTGAAGGATCGTCCAGTAGTAATAAATACATTGAGATGAGACCACTGATTGGATTGGTAGGGCTGCTTTCATTGTATCATTTAGGACTATCTAAAGATGCTGTTGATGTACCGAAGGTGCTTGTTGGTGGTGTACATGTGAGTTCACAGGAATGTTGCCAGACCATTGTAGAAGCTATCCAGAAACATAAAACAATATAAAAACATAACTAGGGGGCGAATGTTGATGACCTTAAATTCACTTAAAAGTTATCAATAAAATGCGCTTATTAGTGTGGGAAAATGAGCTGAAATTAATAAAAATAACGTTTAAATCATAGTATAAAAAGAATGATTTTTTTGTTTTGAAACTTCGATTTAATTTTTAAAATATGTTTTGAAGCTGTAACTTTATACACTTTATACCACAACAAATGTTCCAAAGCAGAAAATTCAGAAAGAAAATATGAGGTTCAGTCTTAAAACTACTTGCGTTTTAGAACAAATTTGATCCAGTGTTCCTTTCATTTTAAGGGCTACTTTGTGCCTGGCTTCCTACCCTGTTAGCTTTGAGTTAGCCCTTTTTAAACAAATGTGCCTAACCCCCTCACAGCTCTACCTTTATCATGTATCTTGCTTGATTTTTCCTTATACACATAAAGTCTTTTAGCTCTATTGTCTCCTTCCCTTCCATCCATGTCTCTGCCACTCCTATAATAACCATTGAGCTTATCACCCTTTCTATTTCTCCACTGCTTAACTTACTTTTTAATCCTTCCACATTCCAGAGCAATTAGGTGGTAGGTCTTCTCCTATAAGTCTGTTATCAGAAGAAATATCTTTCTTGAACCCTATGCCTATGTGTACCCATAATGACATTTGCAACATAGCAACCTTTGGCATCAGTGGTTTCATCAGTCGACACAAATACTGGCTTATTTCCAACATTATTCCCGATTCATGATATTGTGTCTTCATAACGTTGACTAAAATGGTTCTTATGTGTTGTAAATTCATCTGGAATGCTATGGCCAGTGTACCGCTCCATAAAATCTCATAACTTTGGTTTGTTTAATTTTTCCAATGGAATGTTCACACTAACCAACACTTCACGGAGTTCTTCGAAAAAGTACAGAGAATGTACTGAATGGGAGGTTAGAATTTTGCCCTAGAACAACCTGAAAACAGGTGCTGTTTTTCGCATTCATTACACCATTCATATGTTTCTCACGACCACTGCTGCACAGCAAACCATTTTTCCACTCTTACTTTGACATTGAAAAATTTACAAAATAAAGCACTTCCATCTGTTGTAAATACATTTTTCCCAAACTCATTTACTAGCTGATACAAAAAACACACTTTTTGCTGGTTTCTTTTTCGGCAGTTTATTGCACTGAACTAGTCTATTAGAAAGGTGTTTCTATGCTGAAGCTAAACTTTTCCATACCAAGGAATAGCTAACAGTGCACAACTGATGACTCCACTGTGCATAACTGTCGACTAGCATTTCCAAGAAGTTGCACAAAGGATGGTATGTGTGACGTTAGTCTTCAGCTGTTGTGAATTCTAAAACATCCGCGTGGCGAACTTATACTAAGTTTGAGCTTGTAACTGTATTGAAGAATAAAGGTGGAATATTGGTTCTGTCTCCTGGAAATGTGAGCATTAAGACCATTTTTTATATAACTACCGAAACTGCTGGTCACTTGGTTCAGCTATGGAAAACACTATAAACTTTGGTAGTTTACATTTAAAATTATACAAAATTCATAAAAGTAGTGAAAATGTAATAAGGTCCTAAAATGATGAATAACATGAAATAATGACTTTTCAGGTCAAATCGGGGGAAAATGCAACATAAAAATACATCATTCTGCTTCGTCACAACTTACAGTGCATATTGATACCACTGGGTATCGTTCTTATCTGGAAAGGAAAAAGATGACATTTCATCAACATCCACCTATTGATGATAACCGTTACCACTGATGGTGCACGTTATATGGGAAAGTGTGTACAAACATTAAGAGGATTGACTTCCAACAAACTAGTTCATGTTGAATGTTGGGCACATAAGCTAAATCTTACAGCTGGAATTTGGCCAAGAAACCATATAGACATGAATGTGTTGTAAAAACAAAACATGCTTTTCTGAATATAAGTAAAAGAATAAATATGTGAAGTTTCTTCAAAATAAATAAAGTGATATGAAAGAAGTTAAAATGCTTCCTTCTCCAATGATAACCAAATAGAATACCAGATTTACTACTGTGGTGTAGTTGAATACTTAAAACAGTTGACAGCGGTACTGAAAGTGTAAGCTACTTTTAGAAATTAAAGTGAAGTGAATGTCATCCTTTGTTAAAGAACACTGTGCATCTGCAGCTGAAATGATAACCTGTTTTGAAGTTACAGATTATGCAATAGTCCATAAGTTTGTTCCTAAAGCAAATGAACTTATTGATGACTGTAAAGTTGTTGAGAGTTTTATTATAAAAATATAGTTAAAAAGTTTGTTAGTCTGTCACATGATAGGAAAGTTTAGAGAAAAGGATAAAAGATCTTGGCATAGCATACATTAATAAACCTACAGATTTGGTTTTAAAAGATTCTGAAAAGTTTTTGATTCTGTCAGCATTGTTTCACTTACCTCAGTTAAAAATTGCTGTAGTTGATTTATCTTTAGGAGACAAAATAATAAAAAATCCACTTTGATAACATACATCTTCATGATTTTGCTAAATTCTACATGCAGCTGCAAAGAGAATCAAAATCTGCCTGTGAGGAAAGTGATGTAGAACAAGTTGTGTGAGGATAAATATAAGATTATCCAATAGTTGGTTTAAAGTGCCTTTAGTTTTAATCGCCGCATTATAACTTGTTCCTTGAGACGGTTCTACTACCACATGGCGTGAATGAAATAGTTGGAGAGCTACATTGCAACCCTTTGTGCTTAGGTGAACGGGAGGGTCAGATGTTATCTGGCACACTCAGTTGACAATGCTAAGAGTTGATTCATTTTTGTATATACATGACTAAAGAAATTGACTTTCTCATGCTGTTAACGAAAGAAGAAATTTTAAGTTAACTTTCTGCAAAACTACTAATGTCATTATCAAAACCCTCATTAATTATCACTATTATAACAAAGAAATAATGCTATGAAGGAAGCACTATAAAACACAACAGAAGTATCAGCACAGTTACTTTGCGTGAAGACACTTTGAGTCTGAAGTTTATATTGCGCTCAAACTATTAACCATTTGTAACAATACATACAACAAAACTATTACCGCAAGGTAATAAGACAACCTTTTATTCCTGTGTACTGGCTTCACGAGTTTTATGAGGTGAGATAGCAGGAAGAGGGAATGCTACATGTTTTTGTGTGAAGGATTTCTGATAACAGAACAAACATTTGATAGCAATCAAATCTATGCATAAGAAACATCGTAATGAGTCGTATATAAAATGCATTGTATGATAATTTTATTTTCATATAGTAACGGATAAACATATTTGTAAACTCTGTGAAATTAAGTGCGACAAATACCACATGCTATATTCACTGTGCTCAAAATCAGTGACAACTTGGTGCTGAGAACAAGATTTGTTTCATCCTTGCACACTTGTGCATATTTCACTTGATTATTATTATTATTATTATTATTATTATTATTATTATTATTATTATTATTATTTCTAATAACACCTGACTACTGTTTATTATATATCATGTCAAAGCCTTGTCTATTTTTTATATGTGCATGCATTCCTTCCAGGGTCCACGAGACCAAAACATTATGTATCACCACGTGCCAGCAGTATAAATAAATCCGTCAACAGTTAGTGGAATTGTTAGGTTATGCTGCAGGTTATAGGCGGAGTGTATGTTGGGTAGTATCGACGGTGATTGGCTGTCACACATGTAGCTGCAGTGACGTGGTCTGTCTCTGAGCTTTCACAAGGGACAAGTTATACATTATTGATTATAATGTATATTTGAATTTCAAATATTGATTGTGAAAGAGTCTTTCAGCATATAATATTATTTTGTCAGATAAAAGAACTAATCTTAGAGCAGGAAACTTAGAAACCATGTTTATCTGTTATTTCAATGAACCTGCTAAATAAAACGTTTGAAATTTGAATTAGAACAGTAATATGTAACATTTTATTTCATTGCTTTTATCATGCTTTGAGCCTTATTTTTATACTGACATACACAATTTTTATTCACCATAAAATTGTGTACCTAATAATGAATAAATGAAACTGTAATAAAAAAGGCAATAAATATTTTAAGATTAACATTAGCAGGAATGGAAGTGAGTAATTAGAATTATCCAAAAAGAAAACACTTGTGTAACTCCCATAGTTATTTAAAAAATAACTTGTATTGTACAGAGTGAGCCAAAGAACTACGAACCTGCTGCACAGTGTGTTTACTGTCCACATTCACAGTGCTCGCTGTTTGCCGCTATCATAGAAAGGCACAGATGAAACCATACAACATTTTTAAAACTACTTTTAAAGGCTTTACTTACCAACTTTATGACAGGAGATGCTGAAATTGGCCACCGTTGTTGTCCATACATTTTTGGCACCTCTTTAGGAAACTAACCATCACTCGCCATAGTTCACATTGAGAAATGCTGGCAATTTCCTGGCGGATATTTTTTTATAATTCTTCCAGGGTGTGTGGGTTTGTCTTGTACACTTTGTTTTAAGTTACCCCAGAGATAAAAATCACAGGGGTTTAGGTTGGAGGACAGAGGGGCCACAAATCTTTACTAATAATTCTGTTCTCAAACACACTTTCAATTGTTCTCATCGAAATATTGGCCATATGAGCTGTTACAGAGTATTGTTGAAAAAAGGCAAAATCACGCTCCCTGTCTGTTAATTCTCTAAAAATAAAAGGGTGCAAAACTGTATTCACATATGTATGGGCGTCAACTGTTGACTGGAAAAAAATTGGCCCTATAACTCTTTCTCCGTTCATGGTGCACCATACACCAATTTTTTCGTCATGAAGAGGTACTTCATGACAATATTAGGTTTGTCAGAGCTCCAGTAACGATTATTTTGTGTACACACATATCCATGAAGGTGGAACCAAGCCTCGTCCATGAAAAATATTAAATATTGGTCTATTTCGCCATTGTGTACACTACTGAGACTCCACTCACAAAATGTGCGCCTAATTACAGGATCACCTGGTTGAAGAGCATGTGCCACAGTTATTTTATATGGTTTTAACTTCAGCAATTTGGTAGCTCTTTGCCCAGAGCCATAAGAAATGTATGCCTGTTGTGAAGGACTTCTAAGTGATTTTTGAGGGGAATTTTCCAAACTATGACTGATGTTTAATGTTTCTTCGGTAAGAACCGTATGCTGTCTTTAAGATTTTTTAGCGTGAACACTTCCTGTGGCCTGAACTTTATTGTAAAGCTCATGGATTGTTGTATGGCCTGGAACTTTTACACCTGAAAATCTTTCTGAAAATTGTACTTTCACTTGGCAAGCTAACCGAGTTATCACATACAAATCATAAATAAATGCACGCTGTACAGTGGAAAACATACTGAGCCATAATATACTTAGACTAAGTACAGGACAGAATAATAAATAATTCGTAATAACTGAACTACATCACATCAGTTAACCCAATACTCAATACTGCACTTCACACTACAGAGCAAAACCATGTCAATAGTGTGACCTTGTTTATAGCAGCAAAGCATTATCATGTTTCCACATGCCCAGTGGAAATACATGTGCAGCCGGTTCGTAGTTTCTTGGCTCTCCCATTATTATATCACATTGTATTGTGATTGATGTGTGTTACTTATTTCATTGCCCTGTAGAATGGTATGATAAGTGGCATGAACAGTACCATTTTTGAACATTATAAATTTTGGTTAGTGTTTACCAGGTATTGGTTTCTTAAGATGGGTATTAAAGTTCCATTTGAGTTACTGAGAAAAAAGAAAAATATATACTCTTATGTTAATGTTTAGTTGTGGTGGGGAGAAATTCGAGAAAATGCCTCATTTAAATAGAAAATACTGTAATTATATGACCTTTTTCTGTTAACCTAAATTAGTCTATCCATCTATTTGTTTATTCACCTGCTCCAATTTAAATGGCTGTAAGCATTGCTTTCCAAAACTGACATGCATAAGCATATAGAAACTTCTACGAATCGGCAAGTAAGCTGCATACATATTTAAGTTGTCTGCTGTATGTCATTTAACATCACATCACCTGAAATGCAACTTGCTGAACATAAAGTTGAGATATTCTAAATAGTAGGTTAAAAGAAGAATAGGAATGTGTTGTAAACTTTGAAAGGATTGGAATAGGGTGTATGTGCTGACATTTTTACTTTTATTCATGGTTTATAGGTTGCTACTGAGTGTGAAAGCTCTGGAGCCACTAATGATCACAGTGTCAGTCTGTTCCTCATTAATTTCAGGTACGTTAGTCACGATATCCTGCAGGTTGCTTAAATGTTATATATATATAAATACATTCTTTCAGGATTTTCCCCACGAGGAGGTGGAGGTGGCAGAGGAGGTTTTAAAGGTGGCAGAGGTGGTGGGTTTGGAAAGAGTCCAGGAGGAGGAAGAGGAGGTGGACGTGGAGGCGGAGGAGGACGGGGTAGAGGTGGAGGTAGAGGAAGAGGCCGTGGAGGAGGTAAGCAGCATCTTTTAATGTGTCTTAAGCTAAAAGCAGGCATTGTTATTGTACAGGAGTTTCTGTTTATTTGTATAGTAAAAGAAAAATTAATAACCCCAAAGGTATAAGTTAAAATAAGAAAGAGTTGGCACCACTCTAAAGGGCAAGTGCAAATCTGAGGACTTTAATCTGCCTGCTCTCAGACAAGTGATGTGTGTTCTATGTTGCATTATTGGTGAAGCATTACTGAGCATGTGATTGTTGCAGCAAAATGTATTTTGTGTATTATTGCTTGCAAAACTGAAACCAATGGCATATTTTGCAGTGCTGCTTGTAACATAAGTACAGGCTTAAAATTGTGAAACTATGTTGCCTGGAAATTTTTCATACTTGCATAATATTCAGCATGAATTACTGTCAAAGTTGCATCTATGGTTGTAAGGACAAATGAGTGCTGCATGCGTCATAGATTTCAATTTGCAAGCAGTAAGCTAAAACCTTCACTTTGGCATCCACGTGGTGACCTATGCTTCATTAATGCAGAGTAATGAGAAATCTTTTCAGACAGCTGATGGAGTTCTTATTACAATAGTATCAACCAAGAATAGAGAAAACTAAAATCTTCAGAAGTTAGGCCCTGTTTTTCAGGAGCCAATATAGTTTTTTCTTTCACATGCAGTCTGAAATCTCTCCCGCACATTTTATCCCTAGATACAATCAAACCAATTCAAGCTAGAATAAAAGTGCTATGCAAGTTATGTTCCAAGCCCACTACTTTGGTGTAAGTGAAAGAAGTGATAAAGTAGAAAGGGCCTCTTAAGTTGTTTACATAATATTCTCTCCTTCATATGGTTGCATTGATCCATGCATTAAAATATTACAGAGTGACTTTAGTTGCATTAACTCTCTTTGAAGTTGTGAAACAATGTAAAAATGAATTTCTGGTACCATTCTTCATTTATATGTTTTTATGTTATCTTCAGTTTTGTGAACAATTCCACTATGTATTGAAAATCAGTATAGGGAATGTTATTCTTTACAAATGCAATGATGCATGCATATGTTCCAGTATCCAGGATCCATTTGTGTATTGATGTCATGTTTTCACTAAATGGGACATGTGCACCCCACCTAGGGGTGCACATGTCCTTCCACAGGAAGGAATGGGTGAGAGGGGTAGCTCAGGGATTTCATTGAGACGCATCAGTTGCAGGAAGCTATTGGGGAGGTGAAGGGTGATGACACTATCAGACATGTAATTTTGATTCCAAGAGAAACATCTTGCTAATAAATAATCTAGGCTACATTGCAAGAGGGAGAGAGCAAGCTAGACAGCTTTGAGTTTACCTGGTAGACGAAAGAAGTCCAGTGTTCCATCTTCGTCATGCCTATGGCCAACCTTCACTGAGTCCTACTAGGTAAATGATAGGCAGAGCCCGAGAGAAACCATAAAAAAATGTCATTTCATATACTGCAGTAAGAAATAACCAAGTGGTAACCTCAGTGCTTAGGGCATCATCATCAGCATGATTTGCATAATATCTCCACGTGTTGAACTTTCAATGAACCTGAGGTGATACTCCAAAAAATCATATGACATAACCCTTTGCTTACATAACCATCCTGAAAATCACTCGCAAGAATTCTAAAGCCAGTTTCTTCGTTTCTTTTAAACAAATTTTGATCTGAACAACCTGGCCTTCTAAAATTACATTTATCACAATCTTGTAAAATAGAATTATCACAACACTATGTTGCAATCTCCTCCATGCCAGGAAAACTCAGCTGTCCACAGCTGTGTTAAGAGCCAATATTTTTTTTAAAAAAAAAGAAGGGAACCTAAACTGGGTGGAAAAAATACAACACATATATTGAATTGCATTAGTTGAGGACAGGGTAAGAATGGAGCCATGGGGGGATGAAAAATAGTTGGCAAGTGGGGGGGGGTATGATAAAGGAAAAAGGAAGAACATAGATTGCTTTAGTACTCACCATGACATAAAGAGAGACTAGCCGCTGTTACACTCAGCAAAATGAAAGTCCTAAGGAGCACATCTAAGTACATTCGCAACACCTTGTATGAACAAGGGTGAGACTGAGTTTGTTTCTCCATCAATGGCTTTCTCACAAAAGCATTAATGTAAGTCCATAGTTGATGTACTGTATAAAACATAAAATAAATCTTGAAGGAAAGTTTCTGAGGTACACTTCATACTTGACTGGTGAGCAGAAAAATAGGCACTGTCACTGAAGAGTCCTGCAGGCATGAAAATGTACAGGAGATGGACCTGTTGAGTCTCTTAAGTATTTGGTGCAGGTATAACTTTAAAACAGAAATTCCCAATCTCTGTTGTCAACGGCAATCGGGTGCACACATGCCATTGTGCCCAACAATGTCCATGAGGGAAATCAGTCCCTACAGCGCATGATGCAAAGGTGAATAAAGTGCCAGAGTGTCTCCCTAGGGTGTGTCCTCAAATAAGGGACCACAGAGGAACCTAGAGCTGGTCAAATCCACTGTTGGTGAGTGTATGTGTGGCATAGGAAGCTGGCAAATAGTACAACCCGTGGATAGCTAGGGCAGGGGGAACAGATTAGTAAAGGGTAAAAGAAATAAGGCAATACAGAAAGAAAAAGAGGGAAAGAGGTGCTAATGGTGGGGGCAGGGGAATAGGGTTAAGATCAATAGCAAGGATGGGTGTTGGCCCAACAAAGACAGAATTAATACAATATATAACACATAAGGGGCAATGAAATGACTGGTTGACACTGTCTAAAAGCATTGGAAATACTGGAGGTGGTGTACAGCTGTATAGAGACCAGGATTGATAAGCAAAAACATTGTAACAATGAGAGAGACATGAATCAGTAAAACAAATTTTGAAAATTTTCTCCCTCAGAAGAAAGAAAGAAAAGAAAAAAAGACACTAAGGTAAGGGTTAGCCACGATCTCTGGTGAACCTAAAACAAGTGTGGTACAGACATGGTTGCTGAGTTACTAGATAGTGTGCTGCTGTGCAATCAATATATGCAAACAAGAAAAACTAGAGCTAGTATACAGAGCTTTAAGTAGAATGCCACAAAAATGAATAACAAGTGATGGAGTCCCAAATTATTACAAATCCATATGTTGACTTTCATTAACAATAAAATATACTTGAGCATGAGCTGAACATAGCACATCTGTACATTATACTTCAAATAAAAATTATTTAGGGAAAAAAATAGTGCTAGCACTTCTTCGAAGTCGTACCTAAGGGAAGCTTATCAGACACCAAAATTCACATTCTCTCACAAAATGGTGGCAGAAATACTCAAAACTCAATAATAATCATAGCAGCTGCTCAGTAGTTTTCAGAATTGGATCACAAACAAGACTGTGAAGTTTTAATTACTGTGAGCTGGGGGGTGGGAATGTAGCATCACTTCTTAGAACAATGCAACAATAACAAGTTAACATCGCAAAACTTGATACAACAATAAATAACATCACCAAAGAAAAGAGAAAAAAAATTAAGTAAAAACATAACTTTGTATTTTGACTGTTTCTTTAAATATTATACATTTATGTTTGCCTCGGCTGCGTCAGTAATTATATTTTTTTAGAGACATGAATGTCTTAGCAGAGAGTGGTGCGACTGAAGAATGTAGG
The DNA here is from genome assembly GCA_030765065.1 of Deroplatys truncata. Classification (NCBI taxonomy): domain Eukaryota; kingdom Metazoa; phylum Arthropoda; class Insecta; order Mantodea; family Mantidae; genus Deroplatys; species Deroplatys truncata. The sequence continues at coordinate 378,324,085 of CM060990.1, forward strand.
CTTACACAGATTATACTTTTACTTCACTCCTTTTATTAATGCTTGACACCATTTAAATAACACTTCACTGATATAGAGAGAGCTGTGAGATTTTTTTATTAATTACTTGCACTTTTTAACACAAACTATTTTCGTCTCACACAAAATACATATTAAACTTCTCGAGGACGCATCATGCGTCTGGTTAGGAACACTGTCTACAAGCAACTGACTTCAGAATTTGTAAATTTTGCTTCAATTTAGTTTCTGATTGGCTAATCATAGTCCAATAGAATACCTTCATTTAACTAAAGCTTTTTCTGGTTGTTGATTGGCTATTTTATAAACTGTCACAAAAATTACATTATTGTTTCCAAGAATCACAAGTAGTATTGTTAAACTTTCAAATTCATTATTGCCTCAAGGTTGCCTCATTGTTATTACTCGCGCAAAACTTCTGGAATCGTGACCTTGATTGCCATCCCAGCTGCCGAGCCTAGGAATGGTTTATGTTTAGCTTTATCAACGAAAGCGATATAATACCTTTGCTTACTCACAGTGCGTAACACATACAGTCTGCATAGAAAGTGTCTGCATCTGGTTGTAATTTTAAAGAGAGCTGCAGTATCTAAATAGTACTTATTTTATATTTGTTATATTTATAACCATGGCTCCTATGTTTTCAAAGTTAAGTGGTAAGGTGTTACATAGTCAAAGTAGGGAAATAATTACAAATGTCATCGACTTCATGAAGCAAGAAGCAGAGATGAAGGAAGAAATTATATCCGAGTTCCACAAAAGCCTTATGAGAGTGAAAGAAAGAGTAGTCAAAGCAACTGGTGTTTCACAGAGTTCCGTTTCCAGAGTTCTCAAAGATAAGAGAAAAAAACATATGGATGAAAGAGTACCATTTGACACACCTGGGAAGAAACATAAACGTATTACAGAAATAGACGATTTCGAATGCATCATTCGGCGCACGATTCTCAATTCCTATGTGGAAGAAAAAAACTGTGCTAACAATAAGCAGATTGCTCATCCAGCTGAAAGACAGCAGAAACTTTCAAGGTGGTGCTACAAATCTCAGAAAAATTATTAAAGATTTAGGGTTCAAATGGAAGAAACCGAAATCAAATAGAAGAGTTCTAACAGAAAAGCAAAATAAATAAATAAAATAAAAAATAATAATAAAATAAAAAAAAATAAAAATAAAAAGTAAATGTTGCCATGATAGCTTAGTCGGTTAGAGCAACGGCACGGAAAGCCTAAGATCCGTGGTTCAAATCCCGGCTATGGCATTGAATTTTTCAGTCTGATTCTACCTTTCCAAATGACTATAATTTTATATGTACTTATATCAGCATCAATTTTCCAGGTGGTGCTACAAATTTCAGAAAAATACTATAATGTATGAAGATGAGTCATACATACACAGCAGTCATACAGCATCTAAAAGTTGGAGTGACGATAGCGAATTAGGTTTGCAGGCACCTGTTGCCAAAGGGCAAATACTTATTATCGTTCGTGCTGTTGGAAAGATCGGCTTCGTTCCAAATGCCCTTCTTTTACAAGTCGCAACAAACAACAGGAGATTTTCATCAAGAAATGAATACAGAAAATTACATGAAGTGAATCAACGCCATGTTGATACCTAATATGCCTGCTGGGTCTGTTCTGGTCATCGACAATGCTTCACAATGCGTCAACACTCAAATTCACAAACCACCTACCTCAACTTCCTTGAAAGAAGAAATGAGAGCTTGGTTACTTAGACATAATAAAGCTTTAGATGAAAGCATGAGTAAAACAAAGCTATATAACTTAATTAAAGCCAACAAACAGCTTCAGAAGTCATACATACTTGACCAGGTAGTAATACAACATCGCCATAATGTACTTAGACTGTCATCGTATCGCCCAGATCTAAACCCAATCGAATTAATCTGGGCTGATGTCAAAAAATGGGTGGCATGCAGAAATATGACTTTTAAATTAAAATATGTGGAGCAGTTATAACGCCAGCAATTTGCTGAAATTGGAAGGCCAGAATGGGAAAATGTATGGCGACATGCTGAATAAATTAAGAATCATTATTCCGAAAAATACGGAATTGCAGAAAATCAAACAGAAATAATTCTCATGCAGCATAATGGTGCAGAAAGTAGTGACAGCAGTGATGATGGCATTAATGTGAGTGATTCCGCAGAAGAGGAAGGGTTGTTAGATGTGGAAGAATTGGAGGCAATGATTGACAGCGTTTTTTATATTAAGCACTTTTTACAGCGTGGATTTTAATATACTGTATATAACTAAGTTTATCAGCGCAACACAGTGCATAACCGTTGTGGATATTTGACGATGACTGTCCCACGCACTCCTGCAGCATGCAGTCGATCGGTCACCACCTGATGTGGTAAGCAACTCGCATCATAGCTCTCATTAAGATTTTCACGTGTCTAGAACTGTTACGCCGATTATAGCAACTTTTTATCTATTCATCTCACAGCTCCTACATTATTAAATTACATAATACATTCACATAACATTACTACATGTATACAATAATATAAACATACAATGACTGTAATATACACTTTTTATATATTGTTACATACCATATTGCTTTAAGGCGGGCTGTTATTGAATTTATATATTATATAATTAGACTGAAATCATCTAAGTGTTAAAAATACTGCCTCACAAGGTCGTATGTTTGAAGTAGTTAGAGGTACATGCATGCTATGCAGGGCCATGTCCCGTGCTGGAAGCTGATGTGTCATAAAATAACCTGGTCTCTAATAAACTAAAAAAGATTATGGGAATAGATGCCTAATAGATGAGTGTTCCCAGTAACTTCTTTTCAACTGTCCCAGTTGTAAACAATAGCAACCCAGACAGTGAATCCCAGTTAGGGTATGTGGGGTCTGCAAAGGTATAAGAATGAACATTGTATACAGTACCTAGCTTATACAATATAAAAAAGTTACACACAATGTACCATAACATATACAAAACACTAAGACTGGTACCGAAAGCCTCTTGGGGAGGTATAGGACATACAGGCAGCACAAATATAGTTATTAAGCAGTGCCATTATGAACAGCGGTAAAAAGGGAGGAGGAAAAGGCGTAGAAATGGCAGCATTTGGAAAAGGTAAAAAGGCACTGAATATATTGCCAAGGACTATAGCAAGCAGGAATGTGCTGACGACAAATGATCTTCATACCATACAAGACATGCTGCATGAAAGAGGAAACTGGCCTTGCAGTTAGCATAGGTGAATGCAGCAGCAGAGGCGAGATGGTGGTGTGATATGTGAGAGTTAATATCTATGAAGATAATAAAATGCTTAAAGATCGTTCAGTGTGGATTTAAAACAAATGAATAGCAGTGGTGTACTTAGGTAGAACTTCAGTGGGGAATGCTGGATTTCTACCTAACACCAAATAAGACAGGGAGTACCCAATTATACTATTTATATACAATGCCTGAACATTTCAGATATAACTCAGCATAATTTCACATATCCGAAATGTTTACAAAGCCCACAAGCAGTGTGTTTCTTTGTTTTGTTTCTCGGGTGTAGGGGAGCTGAAAGGAATAAACATGCTGCACAAAGTTTGAAAATGAGAATGGTTAAAAACCATACTGAAGACATAGTACATTGCTGCTCTGATTAGTAAAAGACAAAAGTTAACATAAGTACTGCCAGTAGCTGGGGAAAACTGTATACCTATCCAACTCCTGAAGATAATGACATGGTAGCTGGGAATGTGTTCTGTACGATACATGAAAGCAAAATAATATGCGAAAGCTCCTGTGTCAAATTAATTTGTTATCTGTAAACTACAATAAGCTTTAGTTGCGATCTGTACTGTGCACAATAAGTCATGATGAAAAAGTGACAAAAAAGAAACTCTATTAGTAAGCGGGGAGGAATTGGATATCCTCCGTAAATGTTGCCAAAAGAAAAAGAACTGGTGTTGGTATTTTGACATAAGAAAAAGTAGGCATCCTATGAAACTGTGAACATTAGGTTGAACATTTCTGAAATAATCTACTACGGCAGAGGTGGCGAAAACGTGACTCGCGAGTTATTTTGACTCGCAGGCGCACGTTCCCCCTCTGCAACCGTCCGTTTGATTTTCACATGCTACTGAGTGATGCAGTGCGTGTTGCATATTTGGTGACTCGCGGAAGGAAGGCGTTTTCGCCACCCTTGCACTAAGGAATAAGTGAAGGATATGAATGCTTCTGAGAAGCAAAATTATAGGATGAGGATGCATATATATGAGAGCGGTTCCATAAGTTTCTGGCCTGACCCTGAAAATGAGCACGGAAGTTAAAATGCATTGGGGAGGAGCTAGCGACATTTGTCAGGATGTGCTTACATGAATTTCAGCCTGCTACTAGTCTCAGTTGAGTGGTGGCTCTCGTGTAAGACATTGTGTGCTGTACTGCTAAAATGGATAAAATCAAGTATCAGGTAGTGATAAAGTTCCTCACTAAAGAAGAGCTTGCACCAGCTGAAATCAAATGCCGCTTGGAGGTTGTTTATGGTGATGCTTCCCCTTCATATTCCACAATTGACCACCCAGCCTACAGTCCAGATGCAGCCCAATTGACCATTACCTCTTCTCCAAACTGAAGAAAGATCTTCGGGCAAGGAAATTTGATGATAAGGAAGTGAAAGCTGCTGTAATGGGACATTTTGCCTATAAGAACCAGATTACTTTTTGAAAGGTACAGAGTTGTTAATCCACAGATGTGAAAAGTGTATTGAAACAAAGGGTAAATATGTTGGAAAATAATATCGTTGTTTTATTTTTATAACATTAAAGTAGTAGTCAGGCAGGAAACCTCTGAACCTATCTCGTACCTACAATAAGTTTAAAGCAAAGCACCAGAATTCCTGTAATGAATTAGCATTCAAACTGAAGTTATGTTGTTTTTTCTGCATACTATACACAGTGCTTTAGCTACATCCTTAGGTTATTCTGCTTTCAAATTACAGTATAAGTAAATGCTTGATTTACTGGTTTAGCAAATTCAGAAAAATTTACATTACAATTATTACTGTGATGGTTATATTAACATTAATTATGCAAAGGTGCTTATTCTGCAAACAGTTGAATGTCTCAGTGTGTTAATGCTTTGATAAACTGAAAGTTTTATTAGATTTTGCTTTGAATAGCCAATTAAATAAAATGCCAAGCTTAAAATTAATTATTAAAATCTAGGTACTGAGGCAGTATTTTAATACTTGAATAATTTCAATTGTAATTTATAAAAGTAAGCTCAATAACAGCCCGCCTTGAAACAATATGTATGTAATAATTATTTGAATTGTATGAAACAGTCGCTGCAAATGCTTATTTTTATTGTAAACATATTTTAATAATGTTATGTGAATACATTACATACTCTAATAATGCAAGAACTGGCAGAATAATAAGTTTAAAGTTGCTAACAATCAGTAATAATGAGGTAAACTTGTAGCAATACTGTGTTTAGAGTTTGAAATGTACTGGTCATGATTAGAGCGACGATGACGTAGTTTCTGTAACAGTTTTAAATTAGCCAATCAACAACAAAGAAAAGTTTTAAGTTAAATACAGAAATTCTATTGGACTAGAATTAGCCAATCAGAGACTTACAATACCGAAGCTTAAGGATTTTGACCGTTGAGGTTACTCAGTTGCTGGCGAGACTTAATAGAGTACAGATGGGAAAATGTGTTCTCTACGGGTGATTACTAAAAACAGATATATGCGCTAAGTGAATGTATAAAAGTTTCTCACACTTCTTTAAAAAGTGTAGTGGTTTATAAATATGTGCAAGAATTTAAATAAAAAAAGTTAATTTAAAAGTTTAATTCTGTGATGTCTACAATAATTGCCATACCATGCCCTGCCCAAGATACATGACTCTAAAGTAAGACTGATGCAGCTGAGGCAAATTCAAACAGTAATATTACGTAAGCATAAAATTCAAACCGACGCCCAAAGCATGGTACAAACTACATAAAGCAACTATTATTACAAAAAACAATTCTTCAAGTTTACATAAACATATATTAGGCAAGAACAGCTGCAAATCATCTTCAAGTTGTCTTCCAAGCGTGTAGCTGACAATAACAACAGTAAAACTTCAACAGTAGAAGAAAACAACTACTACAAGTTGGCTCTCAACTGCGGGGCAGATTTAAATAATTTATGTAATTTATTACGTGAACCAAATAACAGTTGAACATTCCTTCTTCAGTACAGATTCATATAGTGTAGTAATTCTACATGGAAAAATTAGATTTCTGAAAACACAAGCAAAATCCCCTTATAATTTTACTAATCTTTATAAAATTATAATTAAATCCATCTTCAAATTATATTGCAATAACAATCCTTAATAAATAAAATTTATGGTAATTCAATGAAACGTTTGAAATATGTGGAAAAGGAATTAAACACTGCACATTCGTATACTCCTGAAAACTACTTAGGTGTATAAATTCCCTGTAAACAGTTTGTTGCTTTAGAATAAGTAACACTTAAAAAACTATACACATCACAACATTCAAATAGGTATCATACTAAACTTGGAATAGCCATGTGCCCTATACTTCAATGTGTAATGTAATTTTCTCATTCTGTATTTGTAATGCTGCTTTCAGTAAGATGGATATTGAGATTTTGAGTTTTTGTTTGAACAATTTTAGAAGTTATTCTATAATTCTATACAAGTTTGATAATAATTTACTTATATTTGTAATTTTGACCAGGACTATCATGAGTAATTTTATTCATTGTTTCGAGTTGACCCTGTTGTATCCTTTGTCTGAACCTTAATCATAGCAGTAATAGCAAACTAGTGTGGTAAAAGCCTTAGAATTGTAAAGAATAAAATCCAGAAAGAAAGAAAATCCAAACCCAAGTACCCTATATTGTAACCAGAATTACATGTACATGATTGTTTTCAGGGAAGGTATTATTCACTTAATAGGAACACACAGGAAGCACACAGCATGCCAAAAAGATTAACGAACACAACAATTTAGTAGTAGCACGCCCTTACCACTGGTAAAACATAATGCAGGAAAGAAGCAAGACCACCCTGCAGATGGGGTGAGACCGAACCACAACTCGAGTAAAAGGAAGCGAGGGTGTGCACAGCCAGAACCTATAGCATATGCGATCTTGCCATGGCATCTTCACTAAATGGGATGTCTGCACTCCCTAACTGTTGTGATGGGAAGGAAGGGCGACTGGTAGCTCAAGAATTTCATTGAGAGGGTTATCAGTTGCAGGGAGCTGTAGCGGTGGTGAAGGATGACACTATTAGACATGTAATTCTGATTCCAAGAGAGAGTTAAATCTTTCTAATAAATAATCTAAGCTACATTGCAAGAGGGAGAGAGCTACACAGCTTTTGAGTTTACCTGATAGATGGAAGGAGTCCGGTATTCCATCTTCATTGTTTCCTATGGCCTATTTCAAAGTTAAAAACTAGTTCAAAATAAATTTAAAGGGCAGACCGTCACAGAGTCATGATAGAAGTGATAGGCAGAACCTGAGAGAGACTGTCAAAAAACATCACTTTAAATACTGTAGTCCGAGCTGACCAAGTGGTAACTTCAGCACTTAAATCATTAGCATGATTTGCGTAATTTCTCCATGTGTTTAACTTTCCATGAACCTGAGGGGATCATACTCCTAAAAATCATACAGCATAACCGCTGCTTACTTAAGCATTTGGGAAATGACTCACAAGAGTTCTAAACTAATTTCTTTGTTCCTTTTAAACAAATTTTGATCTGAACATCATAGCTTTATCAAGTTACATTTATTATAATCTTGTAAAATAGAGCTATTACTGTCACACTATGTAACCAGCTGAATCCATCTTTCACACTTCCCTAGGTTGCAGCAAAATATAGAGCAGTTCCACGAAATTTCATATCAAAATCAAGCAAAAAAAAAATTACATGAACTGTCACAAATTATCGCTGGTGTTTTATGTAATGTCATTACATTTCTATATAACCTTCTAATAACTAAGAACACGATTTTAATGTAAATCTCTTCTCTTCTGTCAGAAAGTATGCTCACTTGTTTGTGAGTTAATTCCTAAATTTTGCAACAAATTAATCAATATTTTATGATACATATAATGTACACTGCTTGTTTTGCTAATAAACATAATATTTCAGAAATTTGCAAACCATGCTGCATGTTGCTTGTTTTACATGCAAACTTTATAAATATATTTTTATTTTATTGATTTTATCTTCATATTTTATTTACAAAGAGTACAATATTTTCAAATAATAGTACCTCGAATAAGTCTTGAAACTTGGCAACACTGATATGGTAGCTCATGTGCAGTGCACCAGTAAAGTTGCTCAATACATTAAAGAACACAGAAGTAGAAACTAAGCTTTCTCACACATCTGCACATTTCTCTCATCTTCCTTCTGCTATTACTTCTTTGGAAACCAAGTGTTATGTTGTGTTAGTTGTAAATGGACTTCAAAACTACTGTTTCCAAAATACTTTTTGGTACCTGGAAAAGTTGACAGTGTAGTGAAGGAAGAAAGTATAATGTAGTTAAATTATATTCGAACCCACTCGCTGCCTCTCTCTACTGCGTGAGACAGCCGGCAGTTGTCGGGGAAATTGCGCCAGCAGAGGTGGACTAAAATCCTTGCCTTATAATAGATGATGGAAATGTTGACTTCCTGCTCTCAAACAGGCAGCATATCTCGTGTAAATATTCTCGCTCACTCTCCGAAGCTCAGCAGCAGGAATTCTTGTGGTTTCTTGCACAGTGTTTTCACTAAAATCCTTGCCTTATAATAGATGATGGAAATGTTGACTTCCTGCTCTCAAACAGGCAGCATATCTCGTGTAAATATTCTCGCTCACTCTCCGAAGCTCAGCAGCAGGAATTCTTGTGGTTTCTTGCATAGTGTTTTCTCTTAAGTTCCTGTAGTGTGCGAAGATTGGAACGATACGCTTTATCTTTTAAAGAACCCCATAAATAAAAATCACAACTCGAATCAGAAGAACGGGGGGGGGCCACAAATCAACACTAATTATTCTGTCATCAAACACCTCTTTTATTGCATGTAATGATTCGGCAGCTGTATGTGCCATTGCAGAATCATACAATAAGAGGTGTGCAAGAAACCACAAGAATTCCTGCTGCTGAGCTTTGGAGAGTGAGCGAGAATATTTACACGAGATATGCTGCCTGTATGAGAGCAGGTGGTCAGCATTTCCAGCATCTATAAGGTAAGGATTTTAGTCCGCCTCTGCCGGCATAATTTCCCCGGCGACTGTCTGCTCTCTCGCGCAGTAGAGGGAGGCTGCGAGTGGGTTCGAATATAATTTAACAACCCTATACATAGTATGCTTCCAAAGAGCCCAGGATATTATCAGATGTGCGAGATTGAAGAAATCTTAACAGAGAAACTTCAGACTGCCTTGTGAAATACCACTAACAGGGAATCAAATTGCAGCTTTTGTATATGGAGAAACATTTTTCCCGTTGATAAGGATATCTTAAGAAGCAATAGGAGGTGGCTAAAAACTTAAATTATTTGGTCGCAAACTGCAACAGAAAAGAAGTCGAGAGTATGGAGAACTAAAAATGTGTGCACAATTATTTATTGTAATTTTCTTTTCTTTCTTTCTCTATTTCTTCCTTCCTTCATTTTTAAGGAAAATGTATCCTAACTCTTAAATAGTAAAGATAAATTTTGATAGTTAAATAATTCATATGGCTTCCACAATCTTTTTATTCACACTAAGATCACAAACAATTGCCTTTAAAGGTTTATTTTATGTTCATATTTTGTCTATGGTCATATTAATGTGCGTGGTATGGAAGTTTTCAATGCATGAATGCATACTAGAGCATAAAATTCCTGTCCCTAATAATAGCACTAATTTGCATTAAAATGTTTCCCTCTAAAGTTTTTGAATGTTTTGAAGATACTTTTAGCATGCTAAAATAAAATTCAAAGCCAGCAAGTTCCTACCACGTGCAATTCTTTTGTTATTTTTATTTTCTTTTTTTTCTGTTTATTTTCTTATAATATCACATTTTGACAATTAGTGTCCCAATTGCTTAAACTTTAATACTTTTAACATAATAGTTTTGTTAAGTCAGGATATGAAAACCAGATTTTTTCAAATGATTTTTGAGATGTTCATAGTAAAAACTGAGAACACTGGATGTTTCTTATTTGGATACAGTGTGCAAGCGCTTAAGGAAATTTTGCATAGCATTGCCATTTTGTTTATTGGTGGTAGATAGGAATGTCCAGTCTGATTCCTCTCATGTTTCATTAGTATGCATTTCATCTGGAAATTGAATCGGTTTGAAGCATATTTTGGGAGTTTTCAGTTCTGTAACAAAGCATTTACCATGTCATGCAGAGGATGTATAAATAATCCAGACTGCTTTTGCTATATATGTGGGAAATATACATTGCATAAGCAGAGGCACAGTATTGCAGATTCTGTGAAAAAGTCATATCATGTCTATTTTGGAATCAAACTTGGAGACCAAAGTAGAACTTTGGTACCACACAAAGTTTGTGGAGCATGCATTGAAGAACTTTGTCATTGGACCAATTGCAGATCATCATTGCTATCTTTTAGAATACCTATGGTTTGAAGAGAGTGGTAGAACCATAGTAATCTCTACTATTTCTGTTCATGTGGTGTGAAGGAGTACAATTGAGGAGTGTTTTTTTCAAAAGTCTATAAACGCTCATATTTTAAAAATTCAGATTTTTGTATTTACATATCAACTTTGCTGCCATGCATGACCTGTTAAAATGGTTTAGTCAAAAACCAGTATTTGCCATGGTTATAGGGTGCTGAAAACAGTGAACATTTGCAAAACTCGACATTTGCTTTCAGCCAGTAAGAGCAAAAGAGAAAAGAATGCAGAGCAGCTGATGCTCGTGATCATATCACATCAGACTTTTGAACAGGAGGTCTGCAGTTCAAAACATGCCAGGACTGTCCTCCCTGATGGAGGTTTCTTACAGGTTTTCCTCAGTCCTCATAAATGTCAAATGCCGGAGAGGTGCCCTAAACATAGGCCTGGAATGTTTCTATTGCAAATTTCCTTTCCCAATTATCATTTAATTTAATGTATCAACAGTTCATTGCTTGTGGTGCAGTCTGAAGTAAGAATGGGCATTAAACACTACTAAAAATATGACAATCACAGATTATCATAAGCATGTAAATAGTTGAAAGAAAATGGATCAGGATAAGTTGTTATTGAAGTACATAGAAGTCACATCACCAGAATGCAATGAGTGATAGCTTATGAAAAGTATAAAAAGAAGGTGATGGTGCCAGTACTGGACACTTATACTGGAAGTCCTGTTGAGGAGGTATTGAAGTATAGGAACTGCAATCAAGAAGTAAAGAATGCAGCTACTTGGCAAAATACAAACAGGAACGTGGTCAGCAACGTTAAGAAATAGGAATGCTTAAAACTCGTGAAGCATTTTGAAATGCCAGAAAAAGCAGAAGAGACATTGAACATAAGGACATTGTTGAAAGTCTCTGTTAGGTCTCCATCTGTGTATTATTGGAGTCTTGAGTTTTGTTTTGTAAATGTTATGGTACTCCTTTATGTTTATCAAACTGTTATGGAACAATGTGATACTAAATAATTGTAATGCTGCATGAACAATAAAGATGCCCCGTTATAATAACTACAAAGAATAGAGGAAAACAAAAAAATTATATCTTGAATGTGTAGTAACATGCCTTTTACTTTACAGCTTTGCATTTATTGACTTTAAAAAAAACTTGGAACATTTTATCCCTCTATTTCGATATTAGAAATCTCAAACACACAATCAAATACATGTTTGAAAATGTAGTGTCAGTGTTAAATTATTTTGTTCATATAATTAATATTTTTAAAGATGCATTTCCTGAAAAATTAACTTTTTTGCATGTATCAGCTTTTGAAAAAATGCTCCTCAATTCTAAAAATGTAAAGAATCTGTATCCCTTTATTCAATCAGCCATTTTACCTGTGAACCATGAGCCTGATGTACCAATCTCTGTGCGACCCAAAAATCTCGAACAATTTTCATCCAAGTCATTTAGAAGTGAGGGAAATAGTGAGGAGTGACGGTGTCTGTGTACCAGAATGTCTGCTCTAGATTGTAGGTGTTTTAACCATAGTGATTTAAATGACTTACAGCCTGTATTACGATCTCTGGTTAAGGTTGCGGTTAGATATTAACTGAGAGTTAGGGAAATTTTTTATATTATGACCTTCGGTTAACGGCTAACTGGGAGCTATTCTTAGCAATGAACTGGTACTAACTTGGAGGTAACTATACAAAAATGTTGTACTTTCAGCCTTGATTGATAGCTGAAACATTACAGCATTATTGATATAACAGGAGGAAAGCCAAAATAATTGGACTTCCAAAGGAGTAATTTCTAGGTTTGGGATGAGGGTGAATTTTGTAAACGTCATTAGATTGTCAAAAGCTGCACTGGTTCGTTTAGTTCTGTTATATTTCAACTGCATAATACCTCCAGTAGACATAGTTTGCATATCATTTTATTTTTCTTTTAACGTGAATGATAGTAATGTTTGCTTAAATACATAATGTAACTCATATTAATCTAATACCCATGCGTCTAACCTACACTATGTGATCAAAAGTATCCGGACACCCCGACAACATACGTTTTTCATCTTAGGTGCATTGTGCTGCCACCTACTGCCTGGTACTCATTTTCTGCGACCTCAGTAGTCATTAGACATCGTGAAACAGCAGAATGGAACGCTCTGTGGAACTCATGGACTTCGAATGTGGTCAGGTGATTGGGTGTCACTTGTGTCAGAAGTCTGTACGCGAGATTTCCACACTCCTAAACATCCCTGGGTCCACTGTTTCTGATGTGATAGTGAAGTGGAAACGTGAAGGAACATGTACAGCACAAAAGCGTACAGGCTGACCTCGTCTGTTGACTGACAGAGTCCGCCGACATTTGAAGAGGGTCTTAAAGAGTAATAGGCAGATCCAGACCATCACACAGGAATTCCAAACTGCATCAGGATTCACTCCAAGTACTGTGACAGTTAGGCGTGAGGTGAGAAACCTTGGATTCCATGGTCGAGCGGCTGCTCATAAGCCACACATCACACAGGAAAATGCCAAACGATGCCTCGCTTGGTGTAAGGAGCGTCAATATTACATGATTGAACAGTGGCAAAATGTTATGTGGGGTGACGAATCACGGTACACAATGTGGCGATCCGATGGCAGGGTGTGGGTATAGCGAATGCCCGGTGAACGTCATCTGCCAGTGTGTGTAGTGCCAACAGTGAAATTCGGAGGTGGTCGTGTTTTTCCTGGAGGGGGCTTGCAGCGCTTGTTGTTTTGCATGGCACGATCACAGCGTAGACCTACTTTGATATTTTAAGCACCTTCTTGCTTCCCACTGTTGAAGAGCAATTCAAGGATGGCGATTGCATCTTTCAACACGATCGAGCACCTGTTCATACTGCACGGGCTGTGGTGGAGTGGTTACACGACAATAACATACCTGTAATGGACTGGCCTGCACAGAGTCCTGACTTGAATCCTATAGAACACCTTTGGGATGTTTTGGAACGCCGACTTCGTGCCAGGCCTCACCGACCTACATCGATACGTCTCCTCATTTTCGCACTTCATGAAGAATGGGCTGCCATTCCCCAAGAAACCTTCTAGCACCTGATTGAAAGTATGCCTGCGAGAGTGAACACTGTCATCAAGGCTAAGGGTGGGCCAATACCATATTGACTTCCAGCATTACCGATGACTTCCAGCCACGAACTTGTATGTCATTTTCAGCCAGGTGTCCGGATAGTTTTGATCACGTAGTGTATTTTGCAAGTAACCTTTGCAAAATAACAGCGAAACTTAACCTTATATTCCAAAATGTCATGTTTTCCTACTAACCTATGGGAACTTCATTCACACTACACAGAGCATGTTAACGGCAAAACATATATAATTTAATGTTCTGAAGTGTTTTAATCTAGTGAAACCCCTATATTATTCCTTTAGTAGTGATACCAAGGTGAATGCTCAGACATTGTTTATATAATAGGAAAAAGATCATGGAAAAATAAATTTGTGGAGAGGAATGAGGAAGTTGGGTAATGATTCAAATTAACTAAAATTCCACTATGGCTCTATTTTCTAACACACTTATGCTCTGTAACAATTTGTAGCAACATCACAACCCCTTCCTGAGTTTATGGTCCTTTTTAACGTAACACACTTGGCGAAATTGTTTCTTAATGTAGTCGTCACAAATTACAATGTAGTGCAGTAAGCCTTATGGCTAATACCTCTGTGCCATCAAGCAGCTGGCGGAAATAAAATAAGTATGATACTAATGTAATCATGTACCTAAACATTTCATTCCTGCTCTAATCAGTTTCGAATGTTTTAACAGAAACACTAATACAATACATGTTAGGTATTTTAGAATCAAAAAAGACTCCAGCATTCTCCACTACCAACGTGTTCTTATATTATATGTAAAATCTATTTTTCCATTAACCTAAATCATATTGAGAGTGATAACCTAATACTCCGGAAAGCTCTAACATATTTTCAAACTACGCTACATGTATAGCCATCCTATTTTATACCATCTCCAAAAACTATATTAATGGCAAATCATTCTTTTTTTAAACATCGAAACGCATTTAACCTATTCCAATGCAAACTAAACGAACGGCATAACCCTTAGAAATGTGCCATTTCCAAACCTATATAAATTGTAATATTAACAAGTATTCTTTATTACATTCCTGAATAAATCCAACCAGCAGAAACGATTCATATTAATCACGAAATTTCTCAAACTAATTTAGTAGAAACTTTAAATGTTGTTATAACAGAAATCAGATGGTGAACTCAAGAAAATTACAGCAGAAAGCTTATTTTAAAGATGTAATGTTACAAGTTTCCACCTAGGTGGCATGAAATCGCTCACGAAAATGTTGCCAACCGTACCAAATTGTTAAACTCCAGGTTAACTACCTTACAGTCACCTTACGTTCGTAATTCAGGGCACTCCGTTTAACCAACAGGTAGCAATAACTAAAAGTTAAAAACCTCAGCTTTTACCTGGGGATCATAATAAAAGCTCTTAGCAAAGGATTTTGTCCTCCTTAAAGAGTTAATTGAGGTGTTACGTTCTAGACTCCAAGAACAAAAATCTGCTGTGCCCAGAAGCATCAGTCTATAGGTACTGACAATGCAAAATAGATTTTAAATTATTTTTCTCCGAAGATGACCATCATTTGTATTGCAGTAATGAGAAAGAACTTATGCTGAAACTGGGACTTCCAAACTATGACCCATCGATGCTTCCAAGTGAATTTTAAAGGGTGACCACCATCATAACAGAAAAGTTATTGGTTCAATGCCCATTGCCTATTCAGTGTTTTCCAAAGAATTATATGAACATTTGGAACTGCTGTTCTTGAGACTGAACTAAGTGAACACAACTGGTAAGTTTGTCATGATTTTAAAGTTCTTACTGGACTGCTGGATCAACAATCTAGTTTTACCAAATTTCCATGCCACCTTTGTCTGCAGGATAGCAGGGCCCTGAGTTGATAACTGGACTAAGAAAGACTGGCCACATCGAGAAAATTTGATAGTCGGTTCTAAGAATGTTTGCACCAATGTCCTGCGTGTCCTCCTAAAGTTGTGCTGCCACCTCTCCACATTAACCTTGGCTTAATGAAATAGTTTGTAAAGGCTTTAAATAAGGAAGTAGACAGTTTGTTACATATGTAAGAAATTTCCACTACTATCTGAAGCAAAATTAAAAGAACATATATTTAATAGTACTGATATAGAGCAATTCCAGAAATGCCATATCAAGGGGTAACATTTTAATTTAATATTTAAATATTTTAAGTAAGGGTATATGAGCCTTCATACTCTGAGGTGCCTAATTCAATAATAAACTGCTAAAAAATCGCAAAGATAAAGTAATTTAATGCTAAAGGGCTTGGTGAAAGCAAAATATAATGAAAAATGCATCAGTTTATATTTTGTATGCACAAATTGTAAAAGGATGATTCAAATATAAATGGTAATTTTCTAATTGATTAATCATGTGACACCTTCAGTTTTTCACTACATGGCCTCCTTCACGCTCTACACACTTTTGCCACCAATTTGGAAGCTTGAACATTCCTTGATTCCTTGTTAAAAAAACATTTGAGGGCATGTTGTCAACCAGTTGTGCACATATTCCTTGATGTCATTGTTTCAAATCGCTGCCCTCCAAGTAATTCTGTCATGGTGTAAACAAAAAATATTTGGGGGGGGCACAAATCTGGACTGTAGGGAGGATTTCTCAATGCATGTCCTTCAATATGTCCCTTGTCAAATTTGCTGTGTGAGGCTTAGAGTTGTCGTGCAGTAGGATGACATCTCCTGATGGGCATGCAACATCTTTTGTTTCATTAAGTGGCTTCTGCTGACTTTAAAAACTGGCAATAGTAAGTCACATTTGCTATACGTCGATTGTGAAGAAAATTAATGACTAAAATTCCTCTGTAGTCAGAAAACACTGTTGAGAACTTTTCCGGCTGAGAGGTGGGTTTTGGCCGTTACTGGGCAGGCTTCATCCTTTCTTCGCCACTCCTTACTCGCCATTTTAGATTCTGGAGTGTAACAATAGACCCATATCTCATCACGTGTGACAATGCACCTAAAAAATCCTCCTCTTCTTGCTGGAATCGATTCAGAAGATTCTCACAGACCTGCAACCTGACCTGTTTTTGCTGTTCAGTTAACAACTTTGGAACCCATCAAGCACTAATTTTTCTAAAGCCAAGATGTTCACTGATAATGGTATGAGCACTCCCAATGCTGATACAGACCTCTGATGCGATTTCTTCAACGACACCTTCAGTAAGCTCTTGAACGTCATGGATGTTGTCATCTGAGAGACTTAGACCTTGGGCATCGAGCATGACCTTCATTTTCTACAATTTCTCAGCCACCCTTAAATTCTCTGGCCCAAATAAACACTCAGTTCTGGGACAGTGTAGCATCCCTAAACTGTGCCTTCAAACAAGTTAAAATCTCTGAGGGTTTAACTCCTTCATTGGTTAAGAACTTCATAATAATGTATTACGCAACAGACGAAGGAACCTCTTGCTTACTCATGGCTGTACTGACACCAGAACAGAGTGAAGCAGCTAATCAAGCTGGTTCCCCCTCCCTAGCACATTAATATTCAACCCCGCACTCTACCATCCCGCTCGGAACTGCTTGCTCAGTATACTGGCTCAATTATGGCTCATATTTGAATCATACTTGCACAAGGTAAATTTTGGAATTTATGTTAGGTCTTCCTTGATTCACAGTGATAAGCACTTCCAAATATAAACATTTCTAAACAAGTTATCTGGCTTCTTTTATACATACTGCATATCAGTGTCAGCCTGTACACTGAACATGGATGAAGTATCATAAATGGTAAAATACATTAGGGATTAAAATTTCCTTCCACATCCTGCATTAGCATCACATTACCAACAAAAAAGGTATCTAAGCATTGCTTTTTCTAGTCATTGGATTTTCAGTAATAGAACCGTAACAGACTGACTTTCCATGGTCTTCCTACTTCGTATTATTCTCAGTTGATAGAGAGACCTTGGCAATTGCAGAAGCAAGCATCACAAGAAGATGGTTGAAACACCAGCAGAAAAACAACCTGAATATAGACAGCATCTAAGAGAACAAGGTCACTGTGGTGAATGTAAAAATGAAGAAAATGCTAAGCGAGAAAAAAGGTCTAAACTCAGGGGTACTTGTTAAAACTGAATTTCATGAGTTTATATCTCAATTAGTTTGGGATCAGAATGAAGAGGAATGTATGCAATCAGGCTATGAAAAATGTCCACATCTAAGTAAAATGGACATTACAGATGACCAGGCCAATTCACTATGTCACTGGAATCAATGAACAATGTGGAATGGAAGAGCTCAGATTGAAGAACAAGAGGAATCTATAATTGACTGCATTGAAGAATTCAGCAAGAAGTTGGCGAACTTTATAAACCACGTTTATATTAAAAGACAGCAAGCAGAGGTCTTCGAGTGTGCTCAAGAAGCTATCTCAATTAATAAAGCAGTGTTATAAATAAACTTCTCTGAGAACTACACATGCAAGCAACAAAATGAGATTCAGGCTGCTCATTGGAACAACACACAGGTTTCCATCTTCACCGCTGTTGGTTGGTTTAGGAAAGAGTGTGGTGGAGAGATTCAAAAGAAGTCTTTTGCTTTGGTGTCCGATTACCTTGCACATGATAAATGTGCTGTTGACATTTGCCTAAGAAGTGTATTTTCTCAACTATTGGAGATTCTGCCCTACCTCAAAGTCATCAACATATTTTGTGATGGAGCTGCAGGCCCCTTTAAACAGAAGCACAGTTTAAGCAATTTAACACTGTTTTCCAGCATATTTGGAATCCAAATTGAATGGAACTTCTTTGAATCTTATCACAGGAAAGGAGCTATGGATGCAATTGGAGGGCAATTTAAAAGGATGGTGTAGATGGCTGTTAAATCTGGAACTAGAGCACAAAATGCAGAAGAATTCATTCATGCTGTGTGTAATAAAACCAAACACATTAGTGTTCAGGAGATATCCCATAGTGACGTTGAAGTGAAAAAACACCTTGAGAAAAGCTTTCAACATCTTTTGTCTATTCCAGCCACTCATGGGGTTCATCGTGTGAAAGTGGTAGATGAATATGTCATCGAGTATGCTCAACTTTTATGTGGAAGTCAGACTGATCCACAAGTTCTGCTGTTCAGTATCAAAGCAATAGTAGAACTTTCTGTACAGTGTCTGCTGCACTTAGCGATCCTTTAGTATGAGATAGATCTTTATCCTGCAACACAATAAATAATGTAATTCAGCTGAGTAATGTATTTATCTGCAGTTATCTGAAGCACCTGATTTGGAGAACCATGCATGTGCATGATTTGAAGACTTGTTTTTAGTGTGAGTGTAGATGAAATTAAGTTTACTTTCATATTTGCTAAATGGATTTAATGGTATGCAATGAAAACATTGTATGTTCCTTAAAAAGTAAAACTAGCATTTCATATTCTCTCTCTCTCTATCTGCTGTTGTTTTTGATGTAAAAGTGTCGTGTAAAGAAGCTGTAATGAATACTTCTTAATACAAATAAATCCAAACTACTGTTGTTTGAAATCCCAAAGTACTAAAATTAATATTAATTATAAACAGCCCTACTGAAACTTAAATAACAGTGAGTAAAATAAATGTGCAATAAAACATTTTATTTTCCTTATGCATTATGTCAGTTTGCTTTAACAATCGCACGTTGTCTTAATTCTGAATACAATATGCTTAATTTCACAGAAGTCAGTCTGTTATGAGGAGAGGTCATCTGATATGGAGCACATTTTGGTTCCCAACTTCTTCCATAATTGGAATATTTTTATTTTTAAAACTTTCTAATAAAGCTTAAATCCTCCACTACAAACTGATTTTTTTTAAAACTCTTTTTGGATTAAACGTTCAGAGAAATCTATTATTGCCGTACTTGACCTTAAAGAGAGTTGAAAAAAATGTCAGTCTGTTGTGAAATGTTTATGAATAAATATTTCATATAAATTTTGTCTTAAACCATAATTTTTGTGCTCATTTTAATCCCATGTGTTTTCTCTATGAATGATGCAGTTAAAACTCGTATTACAATCTTCTCACCCATGTGAAACTTCGGTTTATCCGGAAAAATGAGTTGTGAATGTCAGTCTGTTACGTGTGGAGTTGCTCCGTAAGAAAACTGATGTCTTATGAAGCAATTAAAGACCTATGGATGAAAATGAAAAAGCAGCATCGATAGCTTTCTGTGAAGTTGTTCAAAAATTTTTAAGTAACAACAGGATTGTAATTAATGAAACCTAATGGCTAACAAGCTTAAAGCATACAAGAAACTTGGTCATAACATGAGACGCTAAATTCAATTTCTATTTTCTCACCAAGATTATTTCCTCGAAAAATACAAGGAACTTGGCCGTAACGTGAGACTCAACATTCAGTTACTATTTTCTCACCAAGATTATTTCCCCGAAAATATGGGATTTTTTTTTTTTTATAGCAAAGAGCAAGGTGAATGATTTCACAAGGATCTGCTGCAGTTTGAAAGGACGTACTAGGGACACTGAAGCATCAGTATGCTTGCTGACCATTATTGGAAAGTATGAAATACCTGAAGACAAAACAAAGGAGCAGGAGGACTTTGTTAACTAAGGAGCAATGGGTGTAATTTTTGTGTTACTTTTTGCTAATTTATACATCCATTAGTGAAGTAAACAAGACAAAAGAAAGTAAAACCACTGGTGACATGTGTAAATAACTATACACATAATTTAAGAAGTTGTGTTTTTTAAATATTATTTTTGCATTTTAAATAAAAAAAGTAAGATGAAAAAGTTTGTGATGAAATTCATGTGTAGTGAAGTGTACCACCACGAGAAGAATTATTGAAAATAAAGGAATATACATGTGAATCTTTGTCTTATGAATGTTACATAGGCATTATGCAACATGTAACTTCGCTGTGGTTTACCCCTGAATCACACATATATCTATTAAGTGTTGAAGTTTCAAAGATTAGTCATCACAACTTTGCTTATTTGGGTATAGTAAGTCATGATTCATCGAGGTTAATACAAGACTCTAGCTGCTGACTTTGTTTCTTAATCTAGCTGGCATAAAGTACAGTCCCATTAGAAATTAAATATTTAACCGCTTCAGCGATGGCCATTTAAATCCTGCACGGGCTGGGAATGGATACCCAATAAACAGCACAAGACATTTAAATTGTTAAATGGGATAAAAATGCTGCATAAATACACAATCATATCTTCCGTATTTATTAAGTTATCTTAATGAAACAAAAACTGGTTTAAAGCTCATTAAAGGTAGTATACATCTATGGTATCAACAAAGTGTAAACTATTTTACAGAAAAGGTTGAAATATCACTATTTTGTTTCTTTGTAGCAAAAGCCATTTGTGCGTCGAACGCAACTAATTTGTGAGTCAGCTTCTTGTTGTTTGTGTGTACGAACGATATAGCTGCCTCAGCGATGTGTTCTCCGGTTCAAGGTTTCATGCTTTCGTTTATATTACAACGCGATAATGTACTTCTGTGTATTGAAACATACCAGCTACAAACAAAGCAAACCTGTCTGTCAGCATCTGTATGTGCCTACGTCTTAGAATATTACACAACTGAAGTGTATGGTAGAATAATGCAGTGATATTTTCATTCAGTCTGAAAAGCTTTCGTGTTCTGTACTGAAAAGCACATTTGAAATGATTATATCTCAGTGCTAACCATGGCTTCAACTAGCAATGTAGCAAATCAATTAGCTCACCTAGGAAGTGTACGGGCTTCTAAAATTACTTCAGAAAATGTGGAGGACTTTTTGCTGTGTGATAGTGGTTTGGATATAGACGGCGAGTTTTCAGATTTTGAGGGGGGTATTGAGGATATAGGTAGCAGTGAGGAAGAAAATGACACTCTTCCTTCAGGTGTTCGTGAAGAATCAACATTGTGGAGTGGTGAAAATAACTCCAACACAAATAGACATATCTTCACGAACACAGCCTCTGGTGTACAACCCCAGGCTCAACTGACTTCTGACAGCCAACCAATTGACATTTTCACAAGTTTTTTTACTGCTGACTTAGTGTCTCTCATTGTTACGGAAACAAATGTATATGCGAGTAAGGTGAAGGAAGACCTGACCTCTAAAGGCAATTTAGGCCCTAAGAGTAGAATTCAGAAGCGGACAGAAGTAACACAATGAGATTTACAGGCTACTTGGTCTAATTACGCTCATGGGCGTTATTCATAAACCTACATTACACATGTACTGGTCCACAG
This sequence comes from Deroplatys truncata, assembly GCA_030765065.1. Taxonomy (NCBI): domain Eukaryota; kingdom Metazoa; phylum Arthropoda; class Insecta; order Mantodea; family Mantidae; genus Deroplatys; species Deroplatys truncata. The sequence goes on from CM060990.1 coordinate 378,346,080, forward strand.
ATGACATGCTAGCTACTCCATTTTTTGGGAAATGCATGTCAAATAACAGATTAAATGTATTGAATTTGTTTATTAACCATTTTGCAATGTAATAGGTTGGAGAGTCAATACCATTAATAATAATAGGTCTCATGCCATCATCTTTTTTCATGTGATTTAGGTAAGCAGTATAATTTAGGTAGTGTGGGATTATGTGATTTTAACTTAATTTTAGCTGCTTTAGGAACTATTTTGACTTCTTGTAGCCTCATTTGAGGCCTACTGAGATTTAAGACATCTTTAGAAAGTGATGTAGTTGGTTTCAACAATATTCTCTTACTGTGTTTTATGTCCTTCCACTTGGGCTCATTGCTGCTGGTGGTTATTTGTAACCCAATCTGAACGGTGTTACAGTGGTTAAGGGAATGCCAAATACTGGCTCAGTGCTAATAAACGTTTTAGCTGAACCTTTCCTTGCTAGGGTTTCTGCTTCTTCATTGCCTGTTGCCTCTTTATGACCTGGCACCCATTCAAGTGTCACTTTATGTTTTGCCAGTTTTTCAAGATTTTGGAGTTGTTCCAGATTAGCTTGGATGTTATCTGGTTGCTTGCAATTTCTCTAAGAGCAGCCTGGCTGTTGGAGAAAATCTATATGCTGTTTTCATGGCCCCTACAGATTTTCTCCAGCACATGTTTCAGTTGCTTCAGCCTGGAATATTATGGTATTGCTACCTAGAGGGATAAAAGTGTCACATGTCAGAGTATCCCCGTGAATTGCAGCTCTGTCAAAATTTGAGCCATCTGTATACCAGATCAGTTCTGTAATGGAACAGTGAATTTTTAACCTGACTCCATTCAAGCAAAATGTTGAATGGTTTCTTAAATGATAGTATAGGAAGCATATACTTACTACCCATCTCAAAGACTGGGTTTCTGATTATATTTGTGCTTCTGGTGTGCCCCAAAGGATTGAGGTGGTGCCAGTTACCATTTTTTTTTTCAGCCTATATGTGCACAGCTTTATTCTTCCCCTGATATAAATATCTAAAGGTGGCAAGTTAAGAAGGGTTTGCATTGCAGCTGTAGGATTACTCTTCGTTCCCCCAGCTATACACAGGCAGGCTAACCTGTGCACATTTAAGAATTTATTTGCCACCTGTTTCTGACATACTTTTGGCCACCATATTAAGCAGCCATAAGTTATGGGTCTTACCACTGCTTTGTAAAGCCAATACATCATCCATTGTTTAAGTCCCCATGATTTCCAAAGGTTCTTCTGGCCACATTGATTGGCATTTTCCCTTTGTTTGTTGTTTTCTGTAAGTGTAGATTCCTGATCAGTTTATTATCTAGAGTTAAACCCTGATACTTAACTGCAACTATTTGCAGCTGACAATAAAAGAATGTAGGAGTTATGAAATCGTCCATATTTCTTTTGTTTGTGAACACAAGTGCCATTTTTGAGGGATTCATCCACAAGTTTTCTCCGCTGCACTATTTTTCCACATTAAGGCACACCACAGGCAAATTTCCCATGAATAAGTTTGACAGTCAGCAGCCGTGAGCACAGATACACTAGAGGCAAATTTCCTCTGGATAAGTATGACAATGTCATCAGCGTAGCCTTGGGTATAATAGCCTTGTTTGTACAATTTAACCAGCAGTTTGTCTACAAACAGATCCCACAGTGGTGGGAATAATAGTCCACCCCGCAGACAGCCTCTGGATGCTGACACCTTCATTGTTTTATTGAACATAGTTGTCACAATTTTCCTGCTTTCCAACATGGTTTTAATCCATCTGCAAGAAGTGCCTTCAACCCCATGCCTTTTTGTGCTAGGATTATCGATTCTGAAGCTAGATTATCAAAGGCTCTCTCGATATCAAGCAAAGTCCTAATGCAATTTCTTAATTTTTCAGTTAAGACTTCAATTCTCAACACCAGTTGATGTAGGGATGTCTGATATGATTTATCTTGTTGATAAGTATGTTGGTTTTCTGTCTAAAAGGTCTCTGAATCAGCGAAACTTCCCAAATATGCTTATCAATTAATTCTTCCAATTTTTTTTTAATAAAAATAATACTAATCAGTTTAAATGTTTTAGTCTAGGTGTGCCTACTGCACTCAGGTTTTGAAATGTAGATCACTTTTACTTGCCTCTAGGTTGTCAGCACATGTGAGAATGCCAGACTGGCTCGGAATAGTATACATAACACAGGTATGGTGTGTTTTTTTGCCCTGTTCTAAAATATCAGGGAAAATTCCATCAGGAACTGGAATTTAAATGAATCAAATAAGTTTATAGTCAAAGAAATTTTGTTGCAGTCAAATACCTGAGCAATTGTCCAGTTGCTCTTTGTTTTTATGGATTCACTTTAACTGCTGTGGTACTTAATGTCCCATTCTATATTGGGTATGAAAGGCCAGTGATTTTGCTCAGAAACCTCTTTATCAGGCTTGAGGTTCTTTTACGTGCTGTAAGTCTATGACACGGGAACACCGGCTTTATTTCCCTTCTGAAGGAAGCCACGCTAAGGATTTTTATGCCTTAAAAAATCCATTGCCTTCCGCTGGGTTTGAACCTGCAACCTTGGTAACTACAGGCTAGCATGGTAACCACTACACCACGGAGGACGACAGTTGCCCCTGCTGCAATATTACAAAGATTCCAGTTTGACAGAGAACCACTTCTTCAGATTCAGAGACTATTGAGTTTTGGAAATGTGTTCACTTTAATATTTGTACAGTTTCTTTCCAAGATTTCATATATCTCCATCAGGTTACTTCATAACGTCCTAATGGACTAACAGGCCCTTTGGCCAAGACCCTATGTAGACGTGCCACTTTAGAGGTGTTTTCAACCTCTTGACAGAGCTTCTTTTAACAGTCTTGTTTGACCTCTTTCACATCCTGTTGTATACTTAGATGTTCTCTTTATATTCAGCCCATTCACCAATTTTTTTCACTCAAATAAATAGCAAGTTTGGTTCCTCATCTTTCTGAGGTCATTATTCCACTGGTCTACAGGCTTCCTGCTTGAATTTAAGAATTAGAGGACAATTACTCTGATATGAGGATATGGCTTCCTTTAGTTCCGACACCACCTCTATATCATATTTCCTTCTAATATTTGGCTTAACAGACTGTGAAGTTCCCTTTAATGACTCCACATACTGCATCCAATTGGTATGCCATGGATTCTGGTACATTATGGATGGTTATCAGCTGCATTGATTTCCATTCTAATTTATGTGGTCCAGGAGAGATGGCTCATTAGACACATACCTTTTCGCCACCTGAGTAGCAATACCAGGAGATCTGAGGGTTATGTCTGTAACCTCTTTCGGTCTCTGAGTTACAAAGGTAAGTTTGCTTCCCCTGTTAAGAATAATCAGGTTTTTAGATATTATGTAATCCAAAAAAATACTCATCTCTTTGATTTATATTTGTGCTGCCCCACACAGTATGGTGGGCATTTGCATCAGCACCAATGATGATCTGCAGGTTGAGTTGCCTGCAGAAAGTTTCCTGTTCTGCCAGCTCCTCAGAGGGTAGCAAATTTGGTGAGTCATACAGCAGGTAAGCAGAAGCAAGCAAGCACAGCATGCTTCATATGATATGTCAATCTCACCGATGTTAAGTCTCTCTTACAGAATTCTCACAGGGTATTAAATATACAAGTCCTTGCATTTCCATAATGAATATCATAGATTAGCTTGCCTCTGAGATTGGTTAGACCCTTGACAAGCCGACGTTCCTGTATCAGGGCTATATAAATGCTCCCAATTGCTAGGAGTTTCTGTAGAGAGACAGAGGCTCCTCTACTGTGCTGAAGGTTTGTTGTATTACCTTCAGCAACTCTTAGGTTTTGCTTTCAGTCCCAACACCTTAAGGTTAACCAACCAAAGTTAATTTCAGTCATTACCTTTAGAGAAGGTTCATCAATAGTTGTTACCAGTGTTATGCTAGTTAGCTCCACTTTGCTGTTGACGATTGCCCACTCTTCTATCTTAAGCCCAGAATTCTGGGTTTCCAAAAGCTTGAGCATCCTTTTTGGTTCTTTATGTTTGAGGAGTTTATTTGGAAACCATACAATAACCCTGATAGGATTATATACCCGGCAGCTGCCCATTCTGACCCATAATTTTGTTTTTTTTCTTCTTCTTTTCTTTCAGCCCCCAAATTTCCTCTCCCTCCATTTCATTTAATCCATCCCATTGGTCTCTTTACAGGGCCGGAAGTGTTTGCGATGGTGTTCGGTGTAGCATGTCAGGGGTAAAGGATGCTCATTGTAACTCTCTCCATCCCTCGGCTTTTGGTTGGCTGCTGGGGCATTCAAACCCCCTTTGAGGCGCATTGGACCCCTTCTGTGTGGGGTGGGATCTACCGTCTGTCGGGTTGTGTATCTGGAAACTTAGGGGACCCTGTCATTGCTGTACCATTGCTCCTGGATCTGGCCGCCCGGTGTCTCTTGTTGCCTCATCCAGGGGCTTAGGTACAATATTCACTCTGGTTCGGTGCCGAGTCCCCTCCATAACAGAAGATAAAATAAAATTGGATTATTTCCCTAATGGTACCAACCTGCAGGATAGCCCCTTCTCAGGGTGTGATGCACAGCACCTTCTCCATCGACCATGACTTGGCTTCCTCATCAGCAGAGATATTCTTAAACTTGGGGCCTGTCCCTGATTCACAGTCCCAGACTTCCTCCAAAATAGCTTGCTGAGTGTTACTGATGTTCTTCTGTCAGTTTCTCCTCTGGATTCTTGTCCAGAACTACTGCCATTTTTAGAGGCGGCCAGAGTTTAACTATAGGTTACCCCAGAAGTACTGGGTTTGGCTTTCCACCCTTTGGCCTTTTCTGAACAGGCCTATGACGACTCCCAGCTGAAGTTGCAATGCTTGTCTCAACCTGTTCCTTTTGGTACCTATCTTTTCTGGTACAGCTTTCCTTGGGTCTTTGATCCTCAGGGTTTTGGCTATATCCTTGTCTCATTTCCCCAGGTTGCTTAGGCAACCACTTCCTATCGACTCTTTGTTTTCTGAGCCTGATTGTTTTCCTAGCCACCCCATCTTCTTTTGTGGCCAGTTTCCTTCTTTGTGCTTCAGAGAGCTTTTTGCCCAGATGCAATCTGTTTATTTTGAGACAGTGTGTCTGAACTCAGTATCCTCTTCATGGTTTGTGTTGTCACTTCCCTTTGGTGGAACAAAAGTAGTTGAGATTGATTCTTGATCAATTGGAGTTTCCTCTACCTCCATTTCTATAGTTTTTTTCTTTTGGAGTTTCTTCAACTGAAAGTCCCCCAGTTTCTTTTTCCGTCCCATGAGTATGGGGGAAATAAAGGTCAGCTTTTGTGGAACTACCATCATAGACTTAAGGCTAAGTATGATAGGGTTTCACTTGGTGCCCTGAAGAGATCGTTAGCGACACCATTTATTTTTCACCCTGGTGCCATGCATCCCTCAGTATGATGCTTCCCACCATGAATAGGTGGACCATTGCCCCAAAGATAGGCTCTGACTGGGAGACCCAAGAGGACAACCTTACTGAGATTCCATTTTGGGTTTGAATTTAGGTTGTTGAGCTGGTTCTTTATATCACAGCTCACTTGTAGTCTGGCATGTGAGACCCACTGGTGACAAGCACCGCCAGCTTAGCTTACAAGATGTTAAATGTGCTCAAGTCTCACCTCCAGCATAAAGATCATGCAGCTTCTAGGAGGGGAACTAAACAGGTTAGTGTAATACATTAAACAATTGAGGTTATCAGATTCTCTTTTAAGATATTGCGGTAGCATCATATAATTTATAAACATTCTAACGTACGGAATGCTCTTGAGGATATGGATAGTTTATTATTTGAAAAAAAATTCTTATATTACTGCAGCTATTTCATCTTATACTTTTCTTAAGACTTTGTTGCTCTCAACAAATCTACATCCTGCTTAGCAAATTAATAAAACTGTGTAAAAGATACTGAAAAGTTTTGACACACTTGTAGCTAAAAACCTATTACTTTATTTATTTTTGGTACATTTTTCATTGACATCAAAAAAAGAAGTGAAGCCGCTTTTCAATATCACTAGCTTCATAACTAACACATTCTGAAACCACTCAAGGTGGGCTCTTCCTCGTAGTGACCATGGAACGCAAAGAAGGCTCATGTGCATTCAATACCATTTTGTTTAATGTTCAGCCTCTCGTCCATGGCTTTTTATTGTCCTCTCTTTTGCCCACGTCATTCATGCACACATTCTTGTTGTTTTTCTTCTTCCCTTGCTGATCTTCCTTGTGCACGGAACGCCCACACATTAGTCCACGTTGTGTGTTTAACCCTTTTCTATTTTGTTTCTCCATTTTCTTTTGTTTCAACCTCCATTGTGCGCAGTGTGAGGGACACCCACACACCTTAGTGTGTAGCCAGTGACTATAAAGGTTCATCTCCAGCACCTGGGTTGTAATGTAGGGCAGTGTACGTATCTGCTGTTCAACTGCAGTCCCGCGGAGGAACCATTGTATGAGCTGCTAACTTCCAATGGAAGTTGGGACCCTGGGGTGAAATTGGTATAGATAGGTCATTCACCGAAGTCAGGGTAATGCCTGGGGAGTTAGGCTTGCATTCATAAACAGTACTTTCAGTGAAGACTTCTCATTGACTGCTTTGTTGGAAAATTTTAACTTTCACTGAAAGTCTTTATTAACTTGACAGTTTCCATACTTTTAGCTTTGACTCTGGAAAGTTTGGATTTCATGACCAAGTTCCAAATTCGGGTAACCTGATTTCCAAAACCACAGTCCTGTATTACAATAAAATCTGTAATGCAGATGTAAAATCAATTCACGATTGCAATAAAGAAGGCATTGACCAAAGCATCTGCATTTCCCTCCTCCCCTGCAATCTAGCAGTGTTTGTCAACACCTGTTTATAGAGAGAACTTGTGAGTCGAGATTAGGTTAGGTATATATGGTTGTATTGTGCACGTTTTTTTATTTTGTTTTTGGAAAGGAGGATACCGTAAATGGTGGTGATTCTTGCAGTATAAATGCACAAAATATGAGAATTAAAAGTCCCTTTGAAAACTGGAGGAGTTTCTTTATTATTTATCAAAACATTGAAAAAATCTGCATGTTTATGTATGTCGGAAGCGCTGCTACAGAGGTTAGGATGACCCCCTCTTTGGGTCCTCTACTCATTATTAACACAGTATGTTGTTGAATTAGATCCTTCTGTAAATCACACAACCTAATTCTAAACCTTTCCTTGAGAAAACTATTACTCTACTACTGGTATCACTTTCTCTAAATGACCTTCAATACATTTGTCTTTTTTGCTACAACCGTGACAAATAATCGTAAGATTTTAAACTGAAAATGTTACATCAATGCAATCCTTTTCTTATAAATACTCACCTCTCTTGAATTAGGTATAAAAAATCTACCAATTACCTAGAAATTACTGGCATTTAGCATTCAGAATGTGAAACCTGAAATATAATGCAAGCGATACCTTTCATATTGAGTATACCTATATGTGAATTCAGAATGAGAAACCCAAAATACAATGCAAATGATGCCTTTATTATTGAGTATACTTATGTGTGAGAAAGCAATAATGGATCCCATTGGGTATGTCATTGAGGTATTTGTTCTCAAAATTGCTTAATTTTAGCCCAAAATTTTTTGAACAGAAACTATTCAAGTTTTGAATTAATATTTTCAACAGTTTCCAGCAGTGATGCTGAAAGTATGGTCAGACACGGTTACTTTTGCAGTGCAACTTTTATGTGGCATCAGCAAAAGTTGCGAACTTGGTTCACACATAAGCAGGAAGCATGCTGCGTTGCTGCCAAGATCGTTTTGCTGCACTAAATTGTTGCATAGTGTTTCATTCGTGCAGCACTGATTTTAACTCGGCTACTTGGCTGCAGCTGCATTCAGTTTTAGTTTCGGTAAAGACATTGTATCTCCTTTGAGTATTCTGTGATTATACGTTAACAAGAACACAAATAGTGAAGAAGTGTAAGCTACTGCTTGCTTGGCAGTTATTTTTATATCCAAATGCTGGCGTAGATCCCAAGAACAGAGTGGAAAATGGAAATATTAGGTGAAAGACTGGATTAAAAGGTGGGATAGTCATGGTTTGTTGCAAAACTTGATCAGGGAGTTGCGTGAAGGAGACAAACCTCTATACCAAAATTTTTTAAGAATGGCAGCACCAGAATTTGATTATTTGCTTGAGAAAGTAAAACCCATAATTCAGAAGCAGGATACAATAACGTGAATAATCGAAACATGCACGCTGTGATGCTGCAGTATGCTGCTTTGTGGGTTGTGAGCATGTTCACTATATGTAGTATGCGAGTAGCTGGGGACATTGTGCTGAATTGCAGCAAAAGTAGCCTCGTGTGATCCTTCCTTAAGTGATCTATGTTGCATAATTCGTTGTGCTGTAGAAAAGTGGTTCAAATTACAAACACAATACAACTAACCTCTTCTTACTAATGTGAAATAATCTACTGAGATGACTATTTATTGTAAACCAGTCATAGGTAAATTAATTCTTAACTGTGTCATAATACCTCAGCAAAATTAATAATTGTCAAATGGGTGGAACAGGTGATTCTCTTGATGTCTCTTTCATTAGGATGTGTGCAAACATCGCCAGTACATTCAGCATGTGTGTTTATCAAATCTTTATCTGGATCTGAGTTCATTGTCCCAGTAGATCTCTATTGGATTTTCTTTTAGAATGTGCTGAGGAATACAAGCATGTTCAACAACCTCCAGGATTTTTTTTGCATATTTTTGGCAAAGTCTGCTACCACCAAAATATAAGCCATTTTCACTGTTTTCTCTTTAAAGTCAGGATGAAAGTTTAGCAATCGATGACTTCAAAGTAGACTGTCAATCAAGGCTATCTTTCTGGAAAGTTTTGTTCTGGAATAACAAATCGATGATCCCATACTATCGAATCTGTACTTTCATCCAAAGATTCATCATGAATAGGTTATGGATTTATATGCCCTAAAATTCATGCAGATATGGTCAAAAAATAAAGAAAATATGCAATAAACTAGAAAAACTTGACTATTGTTTACACCAATAAGGCAATAACTCTATAAATTTCATCCATATATTGGAGTATATACATGTACCTACATTCATATTAAATTTCGTTCTTATTGGTATTACAATGTATTTCTTCAAATTTTCATATCTATATCTCTCGTGGTTATCAGCAAGTATGTTCTTATAAACAGAAAATGTTCTTTCAACTTCATATGAATTTAGGGGACAGTACTTAAAGTTGCTATTTCTTTAGTTGTGTAATTCTCAACAGTCTTGGACTCACCTTGTAGACTTCCACTAATCATTTTCACTGTTTCCAAACCTGGATTTTGTTCCTCAATTTTCCTCTTCTTCTCTGTTAGAATTCTACCCACTGGCCCAGTTAGTTTATTGAAAGAGCTTGTGACAGTATTCAATAAATCCATGCTCCTTAAGTTGCGCCATTATTTCAGGAAGTGTCTTGAAGTGTGCGTCTATGTAGTAAAGTTCACTTTGAATTTCTACATCATCTGCTGTCAATATTGCTGAATTAATATATGCTGCATCTTCTGGATTTAGCAAATGAAGCACCTAAGGACAAACATATAATAAATTAATTATGAAGAAAATAAGGACGATCCTAGGCCTCCCTCCTAGTATTAAAGTCGAATGGTGCAATATATTCAAGAAATGTACTGTAAACAAGTAAAATGTAAACCTTATACAGTATTGTCCATAAAAACTCCTATTATTTAGTCTATTTATAAAATTTGTCTATTTAAATTATAGAGATGTATTTACAGTAGAACTTGGCTCTAAGCATCAATGAAAAGTGCAAATATTTAAACTTAAGCTAGATAAATGAGAATGCCAACCTTCTTAATATCTTCAATGTGTGAACAGTAGTAAAGTGCAACAGTGATCCAGGTTCCCCATCTAGTTAATACAGGCTCTTATGGAAGGGGAGTTTCTGTTAGTTCTTCTCTGAATAGTGCCAGAGCCTTTACAAACACTTTTTTTTAACTGAAGAAATCAAATTGTTAGTCTTAGGATGCTGTGAATGAATCTCTTCAGGCCATGGACAATACAAGTAATATGGATAATTTTGGGGTAGAAACCTTGAAGCGCCCCCGCTGCTTTTAGCATATACGTTGCACTGTCACTTAATGCCAAGAATCTCTCTTCATGTTCTTTGCTTGGCCACAGTAAGCCTGAAAATAGAAGAAAAATTTAGACACAAGTCATTCTTTAATATATGTTTTTTTCAGTCATTTTCAGGACAATACTTATGCAATGCATTTCTCACTACCCTTGCAATGGTAGCATGATTGGATTTTTTAAAGGCAGTGCACTAATCAGATGCAGAGATCCAGCATCTATGGAATCCATTTTCCCCACAACTACATTAGCTACCTATCTCCCACAGGAGTCTGTAGTTTCATCCACCAAATCCCAAATAAATGATTCTCCTATGTCGTTCCTAATTTCTTGGAGGACTTACAAGCATTTTGCTTTAATAGTTATAAAAACAACTATTTTGAAATACACATAAATTACGAAATGTTTTAAACAATTAACTTTAATAAACATTGTTAAATAACTAAACCTACTTTTCATGTGGTGGACCCAAGTAATTTTTTTCTCAAAGTGGACTCGCCAAGAATTTGCCTTTTAGTGTATTTCTGCAAAAATCCACGAAATACTGGATTATCCAGTTTCCTCCAAGGTATATTAGCTGCACCTAGGGCTTCATAGAGGTTCACACTAAATGTATCATTTTCATTTTGTTATGGATTCAAATTAAACAAAGGCAGATAATTACTTTTCGTTGCATTTTTTATGTGAAATGCAGTCTGCAAATGCTGATCCACTTGGAATTTTTGTGCACTTCACCTATTAATTAAAACATTATGAGTGCAAACGTTCTTAACAGTGCAGTTGTTTATTGTAGACATTGCCAGCTGAGATCGGGAAAGAGAGTATTGTTATATCACAGTTCATACTTTTACAGAATAAAATATTTATTTCTGTATTAAGGTAGTATAAATATGCAAATATATGCTCTAAAAGTATAAACATGTCACATTGTTACAGATATACTCAAATAGCACAATAAAATTCTGCATACTAATTCCAAACAGTGAGAAATGCATTTATGTTTTGTCTACTTATAATCAAGTTTAAGAAAAAGAACATGCACATATGCAAAATCTGCAGCCTAGTCATGAATACAAACCTTAGGTCAGAGATAGTTACAATGGTTGAGGACTTTACCCATCATCGAGATATTTTACTCCAACCTTTCCAATAAGTGCTGTATAGATTTTGAAGAGGAAGTAACACCACTGTCATATGACTGTTACATGGTAATTAACATGCACTGAAGGAGGCCAATTTTTTATGGAGTTAAACCTATTTATAATACAAAAGGGTGTTAACACAATTGCTGGAGTAGTAAAATCGTGCAAGCATTTGCAAAATTACACACTGTTGATAGAGTTCCAGTGATAGACCAAGAACTTGTTGCAAACTACTGTTCTCCACGGTACCCAGTCTGTGAAACCAAGAAACTCCACTCTTCAAGTGGTGTCACTATCTGCATTTTTGACATGTCCACGAAGAGCTTCTTGGTTATCTTGGCAACCAAGGAATGCACCGAGCCAAGGAAAAACACGATGAATGATAGTACCCACATATACCATGCTCCTCACCTTTGAGGGCATTCGTCTGCCCAAGAGGATCAAGGCAGAATATGAATGTGTAGATAGGCAGCCATATTATACCATTTCCGTTGAGATGCTTTAAATGGCAACGTTTTGGACATGCAGGTCTCTTGCAAGAGCACTATTTCTATATGTGCCTTATGCAGTTGGCCCTATCACGAGGGTGATTGTACCTCCGCATCTGTCTGCATCAATTTTAAGGGAACTCATACTGCCTTGTTCCTGAACTGTCCGCGGTATTTTGATGAAAAGGCTATCCAGGAGCTCCACGTTAAGGAGAAACTTTCCTTCACGGAAGCCTGGAAACATCTTGCCCCTCAGCCATCTCACCTGTGATTCATCATGTTTAGTTCTGTTGCTGCTGCAACACTACTGCAAAGGGATGCCACCATGCAGACATATACCATGACTACTGCTTCCAAAATTAGCATCACACCATCGATGACCATGTTTTAAAGCTCCAGCTTTAAGTCATTTAAAGTCAGTCCTCGGTTACCATGTCATAAATCTAACGTGGATGTGTGTCAAGCCTCATTGAGGAAGTTTAAAAATAATGCTGGGAGGATTCCCTGAAGGTTTCAGCATGTAGGAAAGGCAAAAAGCAGTCGCCCCATCGACTTTGGAGGTCTCAGTCCATGATGCTCCTGTGTCCATCTGCAATTGGCAGTGTGTTTCCTGCCAGTTACCACAGCCAACCAATTCTCTGCTCTGGAATAGGTTCCAATACTTTACGCATAGCCTTTACTTCTGAAGAACCATTGGATCACAGCCAGGTCGAGACAAAATCTCCGAGCTTCACAAGGAAGAAAAAGGTCTTTTGAACAGGCCCAATATATAAAACAAGTATCCCTTCACAAATGGCCATACTGTTATGGAATGTACATTGTGTACGTGTGCATAGGGTTAACTTATTGCATCCTTATCTCCTACGACAGTTTTCTTGCAGGAGACTAAACGGTGCTCTCAGGCTGCCTTTGAAATCCGTCAATAAACCCCAGTGCACTTACACCAGAGGGGGATACTCCTGCACATGGAGGTGCCATGCTCATATTCGGGATGATGTTTATTACTAGTCTCTCATGCATCAACTATCATGCAAAATGCTGCTCTTAGCGTAACAATGCTGGTTTTTGTTTTTTCTGTTTACAGTCTACAGTCCATCTTTATCTACTTTCGCCATCGTGGACATTGTGCATCTGGTGTTGCAGCTCCCAGCACCTACCTTTTGTTCTATTTTAAACACCAGTGAACCCACTTTTGTTTCCGATTACTCTGACACACTCTCCAACTGTGATTTATCCATTTGCTCTGCACATTCTCCATTTGCTTTGCACAGCTTGCACACCGCTTTCATTGGAACATCGTCTCTGACACCTACTCCAGCGATCATTTCCCTTATGTCATTAGCTTGCTTTCTCACCACGTTCCAACATCATGTATACTCACTTGCCAAATGAAAATGGCAAACTGGCATCTTTATTTTAGCCATACCGACTTCAAAGACTGCCTTTTTGAAGATGTTGACCAGATGGTTGACCACTTCATCTGTCTTTTTTTCCGCTTCCGAACATTCTATCTTCTGGTTGTCTTCCCACCCAAGATGTTAACCGGTCCCCTTAGTGCACCTACAAATGCTAGGTGGCTCTTCGTGCATGTAGGGCTGCACTGCATTTTTTTTTGGGGGGGGGGGACACCTAATACTTGAAAATCTGGCCCACTATAAACAAATGTGCACCAGTGTTTGTTGCATCATTCAGACTAGCAAGAAGCCACAATGATACCAGTTTGTAGTCTCTTAACCACTTCATACCTTGATCAATAGTATGGGGTAAGTTGCATTATGTTGCTGGTGAAGAGAGACAGTGTACAGTACTTGGCTTCAAGGCAAATGAAGACCTCCCTGAAATAAGGGTGTAACCAACACATTTGTAGAAAGTGAGATGTTGGTGGAAATAGGATGTAACAATACTAATAATGTCCACTGTGGTGCCATCTTATGACATATTGCTGAACTAGGTGGAACACCAGTAGAGCCACTTAGAAATTATGCTTTTTGGAGAAAGGATGTAACATCATTCACAATGGCTGACAGTACTTGTGTTGGATCATTACCAGACGTCTTTAAGATGTTAAATAAAGGCTGTAGGCATAAAATAAATGTAAATGAGTCGAAAGATATGAAAAGGAAACATCTAAAGCAGAGTGGGAAGGAATATACAACAAGAAAAGACATTGTAAAAACAGGAAAACAGCTGAGGTAAGTGGAATAAGGGTATAAGAACCTAAATATTTTCTTTTATAACAGAACATCAGATACAGTGACATGGCCAGAAAAATAATACAGAGGGATATGTATAGGGATTCATTTTTAAAACAATTTGTATCAATTCAAACGATAAATATGAATTAATCCTGAGTTGAAATATTTAAATAAATCAATTTTTTATTTACATATTAAAGTGCAGCAATTAGAATTAAAATTAGGATAGAATGTTGTTACTACCACCACCACCACCACCACCACCACCCCACCCTCCTTTTGAATTTCTATACATTTCTTTGGGTTATATACATTAGATCACTAACACATTCACACTTTCATTCATACTTCCAGACTCTGGGGAGGATAGGGAATAATCTTGGCTGGAGAAAAATTCCCACCTCCCAGCCGGGAAGCGAATATTGCAACTGCATTTTAACAAACAACAAACTCCACCATTCTTGCCATTGCTAGGTTTGAGGGTGGAGGAGGTGTGGCATGAAGGTGTGAAACACTTCTACAGGTGTTGCATTGTTAATGAACATTTCTGTGCTAAGAAAGTGAGAATAAGTGAGGCACAAAGGCTTGTCAATTAATGATACACGTAGATCATTAATAAAATAAATAAGCCACTAATTGAGTTGAATTTTATCATAAGCCTCAAATAAATTAGTAGACCTTGGATTTTGGTAAATGCCTAATTAGTACCTTTAGGGGCCCTGAATAATTGATATTTATTAATCACGAAAACCGAACTCACTGAATGCACTTTATACTGCATAAAATGCCCTAAAAGGATGGTTAACACCTATTTTTATATTTTTTATGCCTAAAACTCCCCAAAAGTATTATAGTATCAAAGTATTTTAAAAGGATGCTTAGTGCACTTCTTTTTTTGCTTAGAAATGTCTAAAGGATTTTTAAAACAGTGTGCATATATAAAATTGCATCACTTGCAGAAGGGTTGTGAAGAGCACAGATCACAATCTGGATTTGAGTAAACCATAAATAAGAACCATTATGACTGGCCACCAACAGTTAACACACCTCTGAGTGCCAAAATGCAAGTTTTTTAAAGCTTTTTAATTCGTTCCTAGCTGGTGGATTATAAATACTTTCAAGATGGGAAAATCATGTTCTGTTGTTTATGAAACAAACAAGTAAGACTAAACATTTTCCTCATTATAATGGTGTTAATCAATTTTAACAGTATTAAATCATACTGGAATTGGGCGAGTTGAAGAGGTATTGGTGCAATAAAGATGGGAATAGGAAAAGAAAGAAAAAAAACCAGAAAAGTAACCTTTCTGGTGTTTTTATTTATTAAATAATGAATTGCAGATTTTAGCTTTCTAAGAATAAACTCCCCTCTGAACTGCTGAAAGGTCTTTGATTGACCATTAAATGTTTATGTTTAGGGTATGGAAATCAATACCAGAAGAAATGGCCATGAAACTTTTTAAAAAGGTTTTAAGTTTGCACCTATTATGTTTGAGCTTTAAGATGGATTTAGCAAGCCTAAGGAGAAACGGAGTAAAGCTTGATAATATACTAAGTGGCTAAAGTAAGTGCAAAAATTAAAGACATATGAACACTGGACAATGCTTGCAAAGAGCGGTGTTGCCAGGTGTAGTAAGCATGTACTGGCAGTGACTGTACATCAGAACACATTAATTATCCTTAAAACATTAAAAACTTAATGTGATGGTGTTAACCCATGACACATGTTGGATTAAAAAGTTTTATACATTAAATACAATGCTTCTGCCCTGAGCATCAATCACTTCACGTTTAATAAAAAAATCACTTGTCCTGGCTTTGAATGACGTTCACATGCTTGTATCACAAGCATAGGGGAAAAGAGAAGTATAATAATTTCATTTATATATTAACAATATTTCAGCTTGAGTTTGAAACACGGCTTAATATGTGCCCGGTCACTTTAATAATAAAATAACACACCACTACTCTGAAAATGAACTGAACATTAAGTCAGCACTTTTCAAACTTTGAAAAGTATAGTATAGTATGCTGTATGTGGTAGTATACTACTTCATAATATACTGTATATTTATATTTGTGATAAGCATTGTGAGAAAGGAATGGTTGTGTTTTTCAGGCTTTTCAATGTTGAACGAATGTTGAGAGATGATAACCATGTGAAGATAAAAGTGCATAGCTCACATTCTAAGCATCGTAGAGACAGGGCTTTTGTACAGCTATGATCATAAAATAAAATTTTGTCTTAATTATAACATTGGCACCTACCTTTTTAAAATATTCATCCGAACATAATTAAGGAAGATCATGTTCTTGATGCAGGTGCATAAGATGCATATGCCACATTCAGCAGTGCTGGTAGGAGGGGCAAACATATGATTCGCTGGAGTCTTCATATGCCTTTAACTTTTGCACTTATTCTAGTTACAAACATCATGTTAGACTTGTAGTAGTTATACTCAAATGTAAAAAAAAAAAAGTTTCTGCCTATTGCACTGTTGCTGTATCTCCAGCCCTAATACTTTGTGAGGGTAAAGAAAGAGATAAGTAAATATCAGTATTGCCACCTTTAGTAAGAATAGCACTCTTAATTTCAACAGTAAATGGGGTGATTCTGATTTGTTTCAACCTATTTAATTTATTGGAAACATTTTTCATAAATATAGTTTACTGTTGTTGGCTAGAGCTTTGCTACATGTGTAACACAAAAGAAAAGAAAATTAGCATGGCTTGCAGTGCTAGGGATGGCTTACAGCAAAGGGTGAAAGTTGTCTGCTGGTGCCAATCACAGGCTTCTTCCCCATATGTGACTATTACATTTTAGGCTATGTTGCCAATGCAGCTGTAAGCAGAGCATGTGGTGTCAGCTATTTGCTTTAGTCCATGAAAAGTTGGTTTCTTTTCTACAGTTGTAATTTACAGCATTGTTATCGTTATACTTATATTTATTGTTATAGCAATTTGGCTAGTGGTTCATCAGAATGAAGGGAAAAAAATCAGGTCTTAATGGCACCAAAGCCTCAAATTTATATTTAAGCTATGTGAGTACCTTAAGAAGGAGCAAGACAATGGGAAATCTCTTCTTCCTTTGGCAAGAGTGGTGGATAGAGTTTGTGATGCACTGAAGATGGGCAAAATAACCATGAAAAATGTGATAATGGTATGTCTGTACATATGTTCACAGAAGTGGCAAACCTTGGCCACACTGCCTCTCTTGGTCAGAGCCAGAGACAAAGCAGCTGGAATGTAATTAAAATATTGCCTAGTTTACTCCCTAATTATTAATCTAGTGACCTAATTCAGGTTTTTAAAATCTCACTTTTTCATACCTAAAATTCTAAGGTCTAGATATTAGAGTTCATTGAATTTACAACTTCTGAAAGCCTAGCAAAAAATAATCCAAGCTTTTGTAACACATGTAATTCCAAGCTTCCCATTTATGAATGGTAAGTCCAAAGTCCCATGAACCAAATGAAATGCACAATGAAGATAAATCAATTTTTCAACAAAGCCTTAATTTCTTGACTTAAGTTGCTTAATTATATACAAGTATTAGCAACTATTAGCAGTTTACAGCACCTTCAAGCCAAATACAAAACTGACCAGAAACGCCTGACAGACATGTTGCCCAAGCATAGCCTTATAAAATAAATAAAAATGACAGTTAAAGTAAATGAATATTGTTGTATTGCATGTAAGCACTCATCTGTCTCTCCTGCTGCTCCTCAATAACCACATTGACAATAGGAATATACCGGGTGGCACCAAAAGATTCTGCTCATGTACTTGGCGCGATGCACAAACAGCTTTGAGATTGTAAGTCATCTGTTAACTTTCTATACTCTGCTTATCTCAAAGTTAAAATAGCATTGCTTTTTGTATAATTTGCACCATATATGTATGCATTTCAGCAGTGTATGAAACAGACCAGTTTCTTAATTATGCTTAAAAAGAAATGGCAGCATGCTACAGAGTAAGCCAAAAGACTATGAACTGGCTGCGCTGTGTTTTCCCTGTCCGCATACTCGGCACTCGCCGTCTGCTGCTATCATACAGGATGAACCAAAAAACTACGAACCGCCTGCGCAGTGTTTTTCCTGTCCACGTCCTCGGTGCTTATTGCTGTCTGCCGCTATCATAGAAACTACTTTTAAAAATGTTGTATGGTTTCATCCTTGCTTTTCTATGATAGCGGCAGACAGCAACGAGCACTGAGGACGTGGACAAGAAAAACACTGCACAGGCAGTTCGTAGTTTTTTGGTTCACCCTGTATTAAACAGTCTTTCCAACATCATCAGAATTTGTTCTTGCATATTTTAAGATGAGAATCATCAAACTACGTTAATGCACAAGTAAATGTAAACTCTATATTAATATAGGCTCATAGAGCTTCCATTTTCTATAATAATAGAATTAGCACCTTATATTTTAACCTCAATTTTTGATAGATTCTGTTTGTGTGCTGTGTATTCCGACTTTTTTTTTTTTATGCATTACATTCTAAATACGAGGGCTGATCAACAAAGACTGAGACTGAATGTTTCCTGTAGCTTCCGTGATAGTTTCGTATCTGTAACAAATATTTGAAAAGAGCGGGTTTTTATGTATAATGTTGGTAGGCGGCAGCACTCTCGTATTGATAGGTTGGTATTAATGCTCTATTTTGTAGACCCTACGTGCATTTCGCATACCAGACAGTGGAGGTGACGCGAGAGGAGCAGTACAGCACAATCAAATTCTGTTTTCGTTTAAACCATACAGCCACCGAAACCTATGAAAAGCTGAAGCAAGCGTACAGTGAAGATGCACTTCCTCGTGCAACAGTGTTTAGGTGGTTCAAGGACTTCAAAGAAGGCCGACTTGTCAGTGTTAAGCAAGGTGGGCCTGGTGTTTCAGCTTCTGCTGTGACTGAAGTCAACATCAACACAGCTGCTGTGATTGTCCGAGAGGATCGGCGTATAACATTACGTAACCTCAGTGAAGTGTTGAGAATTTCATATGGCAGTGTGTTTACAATTATGCACAACCATCTCCATATGACCCTCATTGGGTGCCACGTCTGTTGACTCCCGAACAAAAGGCTGTGCGAATGGAGACAAGCCGTGAGGTGCTGCGTCTCTTTGCTGATGGAGGGGATGCATTTTTTAAATTGATTATCACCGGTGATGAGTCATGGCTGCATCACTATGATCCTGAAGGAAAACAAGCCAGCACAGTGTGGAAATTGCCAGGTTCTCCAACACCAAAAAAGGCAAAAGTTGTTCCATCTGCAGGGAAAGTGATGGTGATCACATTTTTTGACTGTATTGGAATGATATACCAGCATGCAGTTCCCCCTCACACTACTGTTACAGCAGCATACTACACGTCAGTATTGGCTACACTGAGGAAGCACATTGCAAAGAAACGACAAGAGCATTCTCGGACTGGGTGGCGACTTCATCATGACAATGCACGACCTCACGTCGCAAATCAAGTCATGCAGTTTCTGGCTCGATTCAACATTACCTGTGTACCACATCCACCTTATAGCCCCGATCTTGCACCCTGTGACTTTTTTTTATTCCCATCACTAAAGGCAAAGCTTAGGGGTATTTGATTTGAGAACTCTGAAGCAGTGCTCAAGAAAAGTGAGGCGATTCTCAAGGACCTGACAAAGAATGGTCTGCAGCACGTGTTCAAGGACTGGCAGAGACGCTATAAAAAGTGCATTGAAGTAGGAGGGGACTACTTTGAAAAAGATCATGTAAACATTGAATTGGAGTAATAAACATCTGTGGAAAAAAATCAGTCTCAGTCTTTGTTGATCAGCCCTCATATATCTTCCCCAACGAAATATGTCACCAATATTATATGTATGATAACTATAATGTCATATTAAAAAGACTAGATGCTCAATGGAGAGTTAAGTAAATAATGGAACAATAATAACAAAGTCTTTCTAATTATTAGAAAGGGTTTAAATAAAACAGTCATACTAGAAATCAGAGTCAGGTAAGTTTTTTCCAAAGTGCCAAAATTAATTTGGCTTTTTCCTTAATACTTCAGGATGTTCTGAATAAAAGTATTACATCCAATAGAATATCATTATTAACAATAAGAATATACAATTGAGCCTGAGAAATACCATTAAAACACAAACATGCCACTAGTGGCTGTATTATTTCCATTTAAAGAACTAAAATTTTAAAAAGCAATACTCACTTTTGATGAAATTCATGTTTATTTTCACTTTATTGTCCATCGTATTTTCAGTGTTCATTTTTATATCTGTGGACTTAAATTTTATCTCTCTTCTGCATAATTCAGTTTTCCTCCATTTCTGGAGGGAAATGATGCACAGCAACAATTACACACATTTAGGGTTTGTATTACGATCTCCGGTTAAAAGCTAAGGTTTTCTAACTTGTCATTGCTACCTGTTGGTTAACAGGAGTGCCCTGTATTACAAATGCAAAATAAATGTAGGACAGTTAACCTGGGGTTTGTTAACAATTTGGTATGGTTGGCAACACTTTCGTGCTCAATTTCACGCCACCTAGGATGAAACTTGTTGCATTTTATCTTTAAAATAAGCTTTCCGCTGTAATTTTCTTGAGTTTGCCATCTGATTTCCGTATATAATAACATATAAAGTTTTTATTAAATTAGTTTGAAGAATTTCATGATTAATATGGACCGTTTCTGACAGCTGGATACATTGAGGAACGTAATAAAGCATACTTGTTAATATTACAATTTTATATGTTAGGTAGCGCACATTTCTTATGCCGTTAGTTTGCATTGGAATAGGTAGTGTGTTTTAGTATGTTAAAGAATGACATGCCATTAATATAGTTCTTCGAGGTAGTGTAAAATAGGATAGCCATAATGTAGCATAGTTTGAAAATAAGTTAGAGTTTTCGGAGTATTAGGTTATCACTCTCAATATGATTCAGGTTAATGGGGAAAATAGATTTTGTATATAAGAACACATTGGTAGTGGAGAATGCTGGAGTCTCTCTTGATCCTAACATACACTAAAACATATTGCATTAGTGTTGCTCTTAAAGCATCCGAAACTGATTAGGGCAGGAATAAATCATTTACCTAATGTACATTAGTATCATACTTATTTCATTTCTGCCAGGTGCTTGATGGCATGGAGATATTAGCTATAAGGCTTACTTCACTACATTGAAATTCGTGGCAGTTACATTTAAGAAACAATTTTGACAAGTGCGTTGAGTTAAAAAAGGACCATAAACTTGGGAAGAGGTGGTAATGCTACTACAAATTATTACAGAGCATTAGCGTGATAGAAAATAGAGCCATAGTGCAATTTCCCAACTTCATCCCTCTCCTCGAATTTATTTTTCCGAAATCTTATTCCTATTATATAAATAATGTGTGGGCATTCACCTCGGCATCGCTACAAAAGGAATAATGTAGAGCTTTTGCTAGATTAAAACATTTCAGAATATTAAATTATATGGTTTTCACTGTTAACACACTTTGGGTAGTGTGAATGAAGTTATTAATAAATGCATACGTTTAAAGAAAACCCCCACAAACAAAAAACAGAAAGCCTGTGTTAAGTACCTAGGATTTCACTGTTAATATACTCTTTTAGATTAGTGTGGAAATATGTTTTTTTATTTTGAAGTATTAACTTATATGGATTTTTGTTTCCTCCTTCCTATAGGTTAGTAGGAAAATAGGACCTTTTGGAATGTAAGGTTAAGTTTCACTGTTATTTCGTAAAGGTTACTTGCAAAATAAGTTAAATGCATGAATATTGGGTTAATATGAGTTATGTATTTAAGCAAACATTACTGTCATTCACATTAAAAAAAGAAAATAAAGGATATCCAAATTATATCTAAAAATAATGCTGGAGGTATTATGCATCAGAAATGTAATAGAACTTAAAGGAACTAGTGCAACTTTCGACAATCTTAAAACGTTTACGAAATTCACCCTCGTCACAAACCTGGAAATTACTCTTTTGGAAGTCTAATTATTTTGGCTTTCCTCCAGTTGTATAAATATTGCTCTAATATTTTGCCTTGGAATTGCTATCGACTATCAATCGAGGCCGAAGGTACTCCATTTTTGTATGGTTACCTCAAAGTTAGTACCCTAATCTCTACCTGTGGTGGCGTTTAGTTCATCACTAAGAATAACTCCCAGTTAGCTGTTAACTGAAGGTTGTAATATGAAAATTTACCCTGACTTCCAGTTTAACCGGAACCTTAACTGGAGATTGTAATACAGGCCCTTAATGATAAAAAGCTGTAGCTTAAATGCTCCTTTAAACACAAATTCACACATTGCAAAAAAGGCACCAACAGAAGACAGAGCAGTGCCTACCACATGGAACAGTTCTTATATCTAGCAAAAAAATTTTGTATAAAGTTGTCTACACTGATTAACATTTAACAAAAATTGTCAAGTGCAGTATATTAACATTTTGCATGTTGGCAAATGCTTGACACTTTTAACATATTGGGTGTTTTCCACTTTTGATGGAAAACTTGTAAAGTCAATTCACTCTTTTTATGTAATTGGGCGAGCTTCGAATGTTTCCATACTGTAAGCATGGCAACAGCATACTTCCAATTCCTGCATGCATGCTTGGTGCTCAATAGTTCCCATTGTTCATTGTATTGTTCTGTGCTTGTATCTCTGATATGGTTTGCTCCACATGAATTTATTAAATGGACAAAAGAAAAAACGCTTTCATTAATCAATGATATTATGTTGAAGCCATCATTGTGGGACGTTTTGTGCAAAGAGTATAGGGACAAGATACAGTGTGTTCGTAGATTGGCCAGACCGTTCCGCGGTGTCATTGGACTGGGTGAGGATTTGCGTGCCTTCCGCCAGAGTTACGTGTAAACGACCGGCAAGTCATGGGTACAGAACACTAGCTACTGTACTAACTTACATTAGGCTTACCTGCATCACAACAGATGTTGAAATTGATGACCTTTAACGTGAACACTTTCCTTATATTTCTGGAAACAGTTCTGGTTTACTCGCAAAAGTTCATGTTGACTGATTGCCTGTATTTCTCTTGTGATGTCCTTCAATTCTTGTAACGTGTGTGGATTTGATGCGCACACTTTATTCTTTAATGCTCTCCATAAATAAAAATCGCATGGACATACGTCAGGGGAATGAGGTGACCACAATCCTCGATTAATTATTCTGTCACCATACACACTTGGCAATTCATACATAGAATTTGCAGAGTTTGTGCTCTAGCTGAATTCTGGTGAAACCAGCCACACAATCTTTCATTACTTGTTAATTGTGGAAAAAATGTATTTAAAATTGAATTTACATAAACGTGTGAATCAACTGTTGTGTCGAAAAATGTGGAACCAATAATTCTACGCGCACTCACTGTGCACAAAACCCCAACTTTTGCATCGTGGTGAGGAACTTCATGAATAATATGGGGATTTTCAGTAGCCCAGTATCTATTATTCTGAGTAGAAACATGACCTTGAAGATAAAATCACGCTCCATCATGAATGTTAAAAGTGGGTCCATGTCGCCATTACGAACGGAGTGCAAAAACCAATTGCAATAATTAGCCCTACTTACAGGATCTTGTGGTTGTAAAGCAGGAACTACAGTTACCTTGTACGGCTTAAGTTTCAGAAGTTTCGTTGCCACAAAAGCTGACACCTTGGAAATGCTAACCTCTTGTGCTAAACATCTCAGTGATTTTTGGGGTGAGTGCTCTAACCAGGTCCCTACTTCATCAAGCTTCTCTTCTGTCAGCAACTTTTTTTTTTTCTCCTGACTTTATTGATGATGTCATGAATAGTTGACCTGCTAGGAATTCAAACACCTGCAAATCAATGTTGAAATCTCTATGACACCTTCTTGCAGAAGAGTATTTCAAATATGCATCATACAGAAAAAATACGTTGTTATAAAGTGTACTCGACCATTATTAATGGACAATTCATCACCAAGAGACAACATAATTTTTCTCTAAACATGCAATCAAACGTCTTTCCCTCATGATAGATCTAACTCAACTGACGCTACAGCACTACTCTCTGGCGGCAGGCGTGCCACTCCTCACCCAGTCCAATGCTGCTGCAGAACGGTCTGGCTGATCTATGATTGCACGGTATAAAGGATGGCAACTATGCCGAACTATGCATGTGCAATTTATTTTGTTCCACAAGCAATATAAAAAAACTCCATTCGCAGTACAGTAGAGAACGTTGCACTCAAATGTGTATCCTTTTTGTGAGTAATAGGTTCTACCTTGCTCAAAACAAAGTGTGAAGTTACTTTCACATTCATTCTCAAGAAATTGTTGAAGCCAAACCTGTCCTCAATTTTAAGCTTGTTTAAAATATTTTCACTCCTGTGCTGATTAAACCAGATAGTCTCATTCACATTTTTCTTTGTTTCTTCTTTTTCAGTACATACCAAGCACAGACACAGGTAGCAATAGCCAAATCCTCATCACTGTTGTCTATTTTGCTTTTGGTTAAGAGATTTTGATGTCCCATCAAGTCATCCAGTGGGATGGAATGTTAAGTTCAGAGTTAAAGCATGCTGAATGAAATATTTTTTAATTGTTGAATGTTAACTGTTGATATGTTGAACAGTGTGGACTCACCTTAAGGCATCCCTATTGGGCTAAGTGGGCTGTTATTTCACACTGCACATATTCAAAAAGCTCTCAAAATAACCAGAAGAGTTAATTCCAGAGAGAAACGCAATAGTTATATATGAACATGTGCCAGTTTGACTGAGGCAGTCATGATATCACTTTGAGTTCAACAGAAAAGAAACATTATGGACAGCAAATTTATCAGAACTGCCACAAGCATAGCTACTGTATTTAAAATAAAGGAATCAAATCTTAAAAGCACTGTCTTGGAGTTGGATAGAAGCATGCCTATGAATTCGGCAATGAGAAATCCACTAACATGAAGGACAACTTAACAAACAGAAGACACGATCACTGGCACAAAGAAAGATCTGGAAAGACTTGCTGGACAGACTGGCAAATTGGAATTATTATTAATTATTTATTTATTTATAATTAAGAACTGGGGAAGCACAGAGATGCCAACCTCAAGAGTTTGGGTACGCTCATTAGAGTGTGGGAGGATGATCCAGGTCCTGAAGCTCAGAACACTTGGATACAAAGTGACTGCAACAGATTTTAACATTAAGCTGCCAAAATATGTATAATAGGATGACTATGAACTCCTCCAATGACATATTTCCACCGTTGCAGTGTACACCAGGTGCTACACATAGGTTAATGCCATAATATAGCAGGTGACCACTCTCTTGAGCCCAAGATGCTGAATGCAATCCCAACATTGGTAGCACCCAAGGTCATTTATGAGGTGCTTAAGAACCAATTTGGCACCACTGGTTGTCATATCACAGCCAGCTAAAATGAAAGATGCAACAACCATGGAAAGAGCTTCAAGAATTAACTCTAAGGATTGAAGAGCTTGAAAACAATGTCTCCAATGAACATGATGGCCACCTTTGTATTTCAGGTTGCATATGCCATTGCTGATGAGGTGTGCCTTAAGCTCAGCAATTATAAAAAGTATCAATTAGTTGATTACTGCTGTGCTGAGGATGGAGGCAGCCAGCCAGGCTGACATCTTTACTGCAAAAGAGTAAGGAACATTCGTTGTGATGCAGTCAGATCAGTTAGAGAAGCTGCCACAGACTATCAAGTGGTGTGTTGGGAGTGCAGCAATCTGAGACATCTGGTGAGAGGCTTCATATTATGCTAATGTGCAACCTGAAAATGAATAAAGATCAACATGAAGAGGGGCATGTGTGCCACCACCAACAAGCCTTTGAGTGATATGCGTTCTGAGCAGGAGAACAAACAGCATCACTGCAGAAGGCTGGATGATTGGGAGGTTGTGCTAAGTGCCAGTTTATGCTAGCTCAGCAGCTACCCTCTTAACCCATTTTGGTCATACAATTAGCCATGCTCACATAAGTTAGTAATGGCATTTAAATCACATGACGAACACTGCTCACAAGTGTGCACTGGTCAACAGAACTTCATATATATGCATTTTTATCTAACAGGTGGCATTCAAAGGATCTGTATATTGTAGCGGACCAGGTTGAGCATTGAGAATTGCAACATATTTCGTTAGCCAGCGCAAGTGTGGAATTCAGGTTAACAGAACGCGTCCACGCTGCACAACGCCAAGTCAGCGCTTCTGTATGTATTTATACTACAGGGTTTTGACTCGGTCGCGGAAGTTGCTACGCGAGAGTTGCCACGAGAGAGTTATCAGAGAGTTACCAGAGAATTGCCAGGCAGTTATCAAAGAGTCGTCAGATCATTTGTCAGACTCGCCACCAGTTAACGAGGTAAGCATGCGTCTCGTCTAAGTTCTATTGACTTGCCGGGGCTTCACCCCAAACTGAATGTACGCACACTTAAAGCAACAGTATAATTCATTGGGCCAATGCATCCCCTGTTCATCATTTAAATACCCTCTATCCTGGAACGCCACCCTGGCCTGCCTACCATCCCAGTCCCAACCAGCCACACAATCTTTCATTACTTGTTAATTGTGGAAAAAATGTATTTAAAATTGAATTTACATAAACGTGTGAATCAACTGTTGTGTCGAAAAATGTGGAACCAATAATTCTACGCGCACTCACTGTGCACAAAACCCCAACTTTGGCATCGTGGTGAGGAACTTCATGAATAATATGGGGATTTTCAGTAGCCCAGTATCTATTATTCTGAGTAGAAACATGACCTTGAAGATAAAATCACACTCCATCATGAATGTTAAAAGTGGGTCCATGTCGCCATTACGAACGGAGTGCAAAAACCAATTGCAATAATTAGCCCTACTTACAGGATCTTGTGGTTGTAAAGCAGGAACTACAGTTACCTTGTACGGCTTAAGTTTCAGAAGTTTCGTTGCCACAAAAGCTGACACCTTGGAAATGCTAACCTCTTGTGCTAAACATCTCAGTGATTTTTGGGGTGAGTGCTCTAACCAGGTCCCTACTTCATCAAGCTTCTCTTCTGTCAGCAACTTTTTTTTTTCTCCTGACTTTATTGATGATGTCATGAATAGTTGACCTGCTAGGAATTCAAACACCTGCAAATCAATGTTGAAATCTCTATGACACCTTCTTGCAGAAGAGTATTTCAAATATGCATCATACAGAAAAAATACGTTGTTATAAAGTGTACTCGACCATTATTAATGGACAATTCATCACCAAGAGACAACATAATTTTTCTCTAAACATGCAATCAAACGTCTTTCCCTCATGATAGATCTAACTCAACTGACGCTACAGCACTACTCTCTGGCGGCAGGCGTGCCACTCCTCACCCAGTCCAATGCTGCTGCAGAACGGTCTGGCTGATCTATGATTGCACGGTATAAAGGATGGCAACTATGCCGAACTATGCATGTGCAATTTATTTTGTTCCACAAGCAATATAAAAAAACTCCATTCGCAGTACAGTAGAGAACGTTGCACTCAAATGTGTATCCTTTTTGTGAGTAATAGGTTCTACCTTGCTCAAAACAAAGTGTGAAGTTACTTTCACATTCATTCTCAAGAAATTGTTGAAGCCAAACCTGTCCTCAATTTTAAGCTTGTTTAAAATATTTTCACTCCTGTGCTGATTAAACCAGATAGTCTCATTCACATTTTTCTTTGTTTCTTCTTTTTCAGTACATACCAAGCACAGACACAGGTAGCATTAGCCAAATCCTCATCACTGTTGTCTATTTTGCTTTTGGTTAAGAGATTTTGATGTCCCATCAAGTCATCCAGTGGGATGGAATGTTAAGTTCAGAGTTAAAGCATGCTGAATGAAATATTTTTTAATTGTTGAATGTTAACTGTTGATATGTTGAACAGTGTGGACTCACCTTAAGGCATCCCTATTGGGCTAAGTGGGCTGTTATTTCACACTGCACATATTCAAAAAGCTCTCAAAATAACCAGAAGAGTTAATTCCAGAGAGAAACGCAATAGTTATATATGAACATGTGCCAGTTTGACTGAGGCAGTCATGATATCACTTTGAGTTCAACAGAAAAGAAACATTATGGACAGCAAATTTATCAGAACTGCCACAAGCATAGCTACTGTATTTAAAATAAAGGAATCAAATCTTAAAAGCACTGTCTTGGAGTTGGATAGAAGCATGCCTATGAATTCGGCAATGAGAAATCCACTAACATGAAGGACAACTTAACAAACAGAAGACACGATCACTGGCACAAAGAAAGATCTGGAAAGACTTGCTGGACAGACTGGCAAATTGGAATTATTATTAATTATTTATTTATTTATAATTAAGAACTGGGGAAGCACAGATGCCAACTTCAAGAGTTTGGGTACGCTCATTAGAGTGTGGGAGGATGATCCAGGTCCTGAAGCTCAGAACACTTGGATACAAAGTGACTGCAACAGATTTTAACATTAAGCTGCCAAAATATGTATAATAGGATGACTATGAACTCCTCCAATGACATATTTCCACCGTTGCAGTGTACACCAGGTGCTACACATAGGTTAATGCCATAATATAGCAGGTGACCACTCTCTTGAGCCCAAGATGCTGAATGCAATCCCAACATTGGTAGCACCCAAGGTCATTTATGAGGTGCTTAAGAACCAATTTGGCACCACTGGTTGTCATATCACAGCCAGCTAAAATGAAAGATGCAACAACCATGGAAAGAGCTTCAAGAATTAACTCTAAGGATTGAAGAGCTTGAAAACAATGTCTCCAATGAACATGATGGCCACCTTTGTATTTCAGGTTGCATATGCCATTGCTGATGAGGTGTGCCTTAAGCTCAGCAATTATAAAAAGTATCAATTAGTTGATTACTGCTGTGCTGAGGATGGAGGCAGCCAGCCAGGCTGACATCTTTACTGCAAAAGAGTAAGGAACATTCGTTGTGATGCAGTCAGATCAGTTAGAGAAGCTGCCACAGACTATCAAGTGGTGTGTTGGGAGTGCAGCAATCTGAGACATCTGGTGAGAGGCTTCATATTATGCTAATGTGCAACCTGAAAATGAATAAAGATCAACATGAAGAGGGGCATGTGTGCCACCACCAACAAGCCTTTGAGTGATATGCGTTCTGAGCAGGAGAACAAACAGCATCACTGCAGAAGGCTGGATGATTGGGAGGTTGTGCTAAGTGCCAGTTTATGCTAGCTCAGCAGCTACCCTCTTAACCCATTTTGGTCATACAATTAGCCATGCTCACATAAGTTAGTAATGGCATTTAAATCACATGACGAACACTGCTCACAAGTGTGCACTGGTCAACAGAACTTCATATATATGCATTTTTATCTAACAGGTGGCATTCAAAGGATCTGTATATTGTAGCGGACCAGGTTGAGCATTGAGAATTGCAACATATTTCGTTAGCCAGCGCAAGTGTGGAATTCAGGTTAACAGAACGCGTCCACGCTGCACAACGCCAAGTCAGCGCTTCTGTATGTATTTATACTACAGGGTTTTGACTCGGTCGCGGAAGTTGCTACGCGAGAGTTGCCACGAGAGAGTTATCAGAGAGTTACCAGAGAATTGCCAGGCAGTTATCAAAGAGTCGTCAGATCATTTGTCAGACTCGCCACCAGTTAACGAGGTAAGCATGCGTCTCGTCTAAGTTCTATTGACTTGCCGGGGCTTCACCCCAAACTGAATGTACGCACACTTAAAGCAACAGTATAATTCATTGGGCCAATGCATCCCCTGTTCATCATTTAAATACCCTCTATCCTGGAACGCCACCCTGGCCTGCCTACCATCCCAGTACCAACGCATCCCCCTACCTCTGAGCTACCAACCCCCCTGTGTAATCACCTACTGCGGGGGTAACCATCCCCGTGGGGTGTTACAATGTGAAATGATGAACAGGGGATGCATTGGCCCAATGAATTATACTGTTGCTTTAAGTGTGCGTACATTCAGTTTGGGGTGAAGCCCCGGCAAGTCAATAGAACTTAGATGAGACGCATGCTTACCTGGTTAACTGGTGGCGAGTCTGACAAATGATCTGACGACTCTTTGATAACTGCCTGGCAACTCTCTGATAACTCTCTCGTGGCAACTCTCACGTAGCAACTTCCGCGACCGAGTCAAAACCCTGTAGTATAAATATACAGAAGCGCTGACTCAGCATTGTGCAGCGTGGACACGTTCTGTTAACCTGAATTCCACACTTGCGCTGGCTAACGAAATATGTTGCAATTCTCAATGCTCAACCTGGTCCGCTACAATATCTCCTTAGAAGACTAATGAACAGAGAAACTAATGTGTTGGTATCATGAGTGCAAATACGAGGGATATTATATTACCTGATATATCTCATAATAAAGTGAAACATGGCGAGTATCATGCATGCAAAATTTCAGGAAAGAAATTATACTGGTTGATTTTTATATGAATTTTTAAACTTCAGATTTGTACTTGTGCAGCTGTACGGGGATGTAAATCAAATCCCTTTTGAGGGTATTTAAATAAGAAACCAATGGCTCAAGACTAGAAAAGGCTGACAGCCTGCACTGGAATAACTGGAGCCAGCATTACAAACTGTTGATAACATTGGATGAACTTTGCCAGCCATGAAAGTGGAGTTGACCACAGGATGGCGAGTCACCAGGTTATGGGTGTTCCTCACAATGATAGTTGAGGATATAATACTGGGAATGAATGTCCTCAGGAGTCATAAAACAGCTGTTCATGTTGGCAGGAATATCCTCTGAATAGGGTGAGATGAACTTATGCTCTGGTATACTCAATAAACACTGGGAATCTGCAGGAAGTTTCTAAGTGAACAGATCAGATAGTGCTGGCTAGAAGTGGTAACGACCTCATGATTGGTAGGCCATGTACACCCATTCATGGAAGGAAGGTAGAACGACAACTGAAAAATTCAATTCCATAGACAGAACTTGAACCACAGATCTTTGGCTTCCTGTGCCGTTGCTCTAACCAGCTGAGCTATAATGGCAACATGCTGGTGCGACATTAAAAACCCCAAAATGACTCGCGTTTCTCCCGGTAAATCACAAGGCATTCTCAAGTTCACCCATTCATGGACTTTACCTTGAAATGCAACTGATACCATCCCAAGGGAGTGCTAATGTGGCTGCTCAATCTATGAGGGGAGTTTCATAAGTAATGCACATGATTTTTTTTTGTACTTGCACCTTTATATCGTTGAGATTACCTGTTCGCAATCCTTCAATATAGTCTCCCTGCTTCTCAGTAACTGAGTAACAATGTTTGGGAAGCATTATTATTCCGTTCAAGACATCACTTCTATTCATCTGTTGAATAGCTCGGGTAACATTGGTAGAAAGCTCTTCCAGAGAAAGGTAGAAACCTATGCCCACGCATAGGTTCTTTTAACTTTGGGAATAATTCAATGTCTGGTGAACTCATGTCTGGACTGTAGGGCACATAAGATAACACTTCCCACCCATAATTGTGAAGTTCCTTGGTTACAGCCTCCATGATGTGTGGGCAGTATTGTCAAAGAGAATTAGTGGTCCAGCCATAAGCAACTGAGATCAGTTCTTGTGCATTTTTCTGTGAAGTTTTTGCTTGAAATCACAATAATACACTCCAGTGACACTTCTTCCACATGGGACTCTTTATCTGTCATGATGACCCCTTGGTGATCATAAAGATCTTCATTTGCTTGAGCTCGTTGAAATTCGTTTTGGTTGAGGGGAATCTGTAGCTCACCTCTCACTGAACTGTGATTTCAAATCTAGCTCAAAGTCCCTAATCCAAACCACCTAAACTTGAAGAAACAGAAAGTCCTTAATTTAAATAAAAATAGGAATATTTTTGATTATCAGTATGAAATTTAAGTTTAAGGAATCAATATAAAGCTTGATTTATATAATTAGATTTAAAGGTTTCAGAGTTATAACAGCTTGAAGTTGGGAATTTTAGGAAGATGCAATAAATTTGAACAATTTTAATTGCAAAACTATGATGTTCTGAATTTTAAGAGTTTGTATAGAGCAATGCATTGTTCTTGTCTCCAGATATAAAATGTTTGTTTTGCTTAAAAAATGCAAGGTCTATTTTCCTTCTATTTTGGATGATGTGAAATGGAATAGCCCCTTCTTGCTTTAAGAGGATGTAAACTGTTCCTATAGGATTTACCTGGGGTCTACTTTTGAAATGACATCACACATAGATACATTAAGAATATCTTCAAAGTCTGGGTAGCAGAAGGAAGGTGAGGGTTCATGTGAATGTAAGAACATCCTTACTGTTTGATTTTCCTCAGCTGAGTCTAGAACACACCCTAACCACCAGTGTCCATCATATCTGCAGATCAAGAACCCAAACATTTCTGTGAATTCAGGATCAGCCTCAAAAGTTGTGCTTTCTACTCTTGAATTGTTAGGAAACGAAAATGCCTTCACTTGCACCTGTTCAGTGGAACAAAACAGTGAAGTTTCCGAGTACCTGGTATAGTTCTTGCTGTCATTGTCCTGAGTTTCAATGCCACCTCTTCCCCTTTATGATGTTCAGCTGCACTGTGCTGGAAATGTACTGGCTCAATGTATTCATTTGTCCAGTTATACAACTGTCTTGGAATCATGATCTGGTCATTGTAGGTCATTTGAAGACTGACTCTGGCTGCAAGTCTTTTAACAGTCTCACCCATACCATCACATGCACTTTTGCCATGTGATGTGGCAAAAAATGCCACTCTATTGATACCAAAGTCTGACTCCTGGTAACAGTGGTTGAGAAAATTGAGCCTGATTTAATACTGAGGTGCAGCACCATCACTATAGTAATAGATCAGACTTGGTTTTGTGGTAAAATGAGACTGCATGAAACCAATTAGGCATTTCTGGAAAAGTAGCACTGCTATTGTGTCATGTGCGAGGCCATCATAAATTGCGACAAAGGATGTGTGCATCTATGCTTTTGTTTTTAGATCTTGAAATAGATTGTGAAAGGGTGAATTGTTTTCTCTGCATTTTTCCTGTGGAAACCTTGGGTTGCATCTTTGGAGAACAAATACTTCTCAGCGAAATAACAGATTACAAGATATTCACCTTCTTTCAGAGACTGCTTCAGATAGGTGAGGTAACTGGACTGTTGAACTAGCAAGAAATGGGTGTACGGAAGTTCTTCAGAAAGAATGCTGAGGAATTCGTCAATAGATTTGGCTAATGCTTTGAGAGATGTTTTCTTTTTCAACGATTCTAGGAAAATTGGTCATGTTTTGTTAGACACACATAGTATTTGTCATACTGAATTCATCATAAATATATTTTTCACAAGTAGAATATTTGTCACACCTGTCGATTTGTCACTAAAGTGTTACTGGTAACATGCAAAATATGTCATAATATATCCATTCCTTAACATTGCACCAAAGATTTTATTTATTATTCAAAATACTGAACATTTACAGGTTGCATTCTCTTCTGAATTAGTGAAAGTAGTAAGCAAGAGAGTTAAATTGACATCTTTCATGAGATATTATGACCAATACCGCAGAGATAAGTGAAAACATTCTCTTGTGTTTTATACTCATTCTGTACAATTGTAGCTATCTGTGAATTTGAGTATACTTCCTCTTCTGGTAGGTGGAGAGTGTCCAGCTTGCAATTTTTCAATACCCTTATTTACTTCTCCTACTTCACATTGTAGTTCTTGCAGCAGATGATACAGAGATGGATTAGCCCTACCTATTAACTTGTTCAGTTTCATGTACCAACCTTCACATGTGTTAAGTGTATGTAGTACATTTTCTACCATCCACTGATGAAAATTCCATATATTTTGCAGATGTCATGGTCGCTGCCTACCTTTTTCTTGTCTTCTACCTCTTATATAACTGTCCTCCAGGTAATCAAACATGTCATTAGATAATTCTGTATTGTATCTCAAAGTTCATGAAATACTTCAACAAGGTCTCCTGGAATGAATGTTAGAGCTATTAGCGAATGGAATTGATCTCTCATATACTGGTTATCTTTCCTTGTATACTGTGCTGCTAAACCTACTGCTTGTAAGCATCTCGAGAAACTGCCCTAGATGAAACATGCAACCTGAAATTGCAGCATCAGGGAAAACTCCGACCTTACAACCTAATTACAGTGTTCACGTAATCCAGAGAGAAAACGTGGATTTAAGTTTCATTAGAATTTTGACGTTGCAGCGTCTTTAAGTAAATGGAAGTTAAATTCATAAGGTTGACTAGTTTTTCATCTCATTAGTACCAATACCACTGGAAACCACTGCTGTAAAATATGAACATGAATCGTTTGCACCTGCAGTAAGGTTCTTGGTGGAGCTTTGAATGTACCACCCATGATCCAGTGGTCAGAAGTTGCCAAAATAATGTAGATGTCTAGTTGCAGGTATAATTAACTTTTCTTCATCCTGTGAGTCAAAATGCAGTAGCCACTTATCGCCTTCAAGAGTTCTGGTGTATCTTGGGGCAATTTCTTGAAGTTCATCAATGCCTCTCGGTTCTGATGATAAATTCTTCCTCCTTGTGAGATGCAGCGTTCTCTTAATGCTGCTTTTCTTCGGTAAGCTAACATTCGCCTCACATGTCATTCCATGCATTTAATTTTGTGTTATACAGCCAATAGGTTCTCTAGACATTTGAGCGTTTACCTTAATGGCTACCATATGCTCTCTTGCCTGAATTCTTCTGCAGATAACAGGATGCTTTAATTGATTTTTTGGTTCTATAACAACTGAAATTTATCATGTGTAACAGTATAGCTACATTCTGAGCTTTAAAGCACTTCATTGTTTGCTTTTATGAGATCTGTGTTAAGTAAATTAATTACCATATGTAGGGACGCTATCATTTCAACATCCCAAGCCACTGCACTCGGCTTCGGATAGCTCTTATTTATATGATCAAAATATTTAATACTTATGCATTCTGTATGTTGCCTTCATTTACACTTACTTCACCACTTTTATTATTTGAAATCAGTGTAGTTTGCAAGGTTTCATCATAATAAGCCCCTGTTGATTTGTTAACTACAATACAAGGAATCTTGACAACTTATATTTGAATAGTCATATTATGCTTCCCAAGGGCCTACTGAGCATAGGTGTATTAATGTACAACAAATTAGTTACTACAATAAAACGCTTAGTTCCCAAATCCTTTAAAAGTAAACTAAGAAAGTTGCTCCTAAAGAAACAGTATTTACATATAAATGATGTCATCTCAAAATGAATTTTGAGATCTCCTTGTGGTTTACTGGGAAAAATGCGAGGCAGTTGCGAATCTATGTTGTGCTGCAGTGGCGGCTGAAGCATGAATGCAGTGGTAGTGCCAGGAATACTTCCCCAAAATTCATATATGAAGCAATAAATATACCACCACCATCACCATGCCATTTTTATATGGTTACCTCCAAGTTAGTACCCTAACTGCTACCCATGTGGCGGCTATTTCATCGCTAAGAATAACTCCTGGTTAGCTGTTAACCAAAGGTCATAATACGAAAATTTGCCCTGACTCCCAGTTAATATCTAACCAGAACCTTAACCAGAGATTGTAATACAGGCCCTTAATGGTAGAGGCACTATTATAGAGCACAAGTACATACACTAATGAAACTAAGCCAAACACCACGGTTCCCTTTCAAATCATGTGCGCAAACTCACAGCTGGCTGGGTGAAGGTGCTGTCTGTAGAGTCTTTACTTCTCTTTCAATTGTCTGCTGGACTGCTGGCAGAATGGGCAACATTATAAAAAGTAATTGATTTAAGTATCAACAATGGAAAAGTAATGACGAGTATGATATAACAAAGAAAAATTTTCACAGAAACACTGCAGGCAATCTTATTTCTCACTTCTCAGTGTAGCACACTTTGTCATAGGTATACGATTAAGTTCATACTTATGATTTGATGTGCTGCCAAGATAAGCCGTGACAGAAGATACTAACTGGCATGAGTGTGGGCTGTCCTCTTGTCCCTCCAATCTCCGCTAGAGTCTAGACTGAAAGCCCAGAGTGCTATGAATCTGCGCCAGGACAGAAGTGGCATGGATCCATAGAGCAATAATATAATAAGGTTGTAAACTCACAATTTGCAGTCGCTTCCTTCAGCTTCTAGTTTTCTATTGTTAGACAAGCTATTTCATTGTGGCTTTAAGAATAAAAGCATGACTGAATTCTTGATGTAATCATGGGTTATACAAATAATTGTAAATGCGCATTCCTTCATTTTATTAAAGTAGTGCCATGGTATGGAGACACTACCCCCAGAGCCACGCCTGTTGTGCTGGCATGTTGGCATGGTAGCTCAGTTGGTCAGAGCAACTGGACGGAAACCAAATGAGCTGTGGTTCAAATCCCGGCTATGGCATTGAATTTTTCACTCTGATTCTTCCTTTTTAACTGTCCTACGTATGGCTTGTGTGAAAGAACAATTGCATGTAAATGACTTTTTTGAATGATCCATGTTTTCCTCATTCCAGACATAAAGATGTAACTAATGTTTATACACTCTTTAAGCAGTTGCTCAATGTTATAGCATGTCTGTATTCAAATCTGTATTTTAATTTTTTTTTTTCAGTGCTAAGTACAAACATGATAGCTTGATCATTAGCCCTAGCTATTTGGCCAAGACCATCACAATTACAAAATTAACATATCTGATTACATCACATTGTCGTTTATGTTCTAATAAAGTATCATCAACTGTTTTCCTCTCCACTGATCATCTCCCATTTCATAATTACCTTTCATAAATATTCTCCAAGCCTGGGTATCTGTGTCTAATCATAACAAAATCTCCAATAGTAACTTTTTTATGCATTTCTAGCCACTTATATTTTAAATTAATTGTAGCTTGATAACTTGACCAAAGATTTGAAGTTGATAATCATTAATTACTGTATTTATCTAAACTATTGTAAATATTTCATATGCTGATATGTTCAATACAAGTACATTGTTCCCAAAGGATGAAAATAAAGTAATACATATTTTGCATGTCATTTAAAATCTCAATTACTCTTTTGCAGAATCAAAGCATTTCTTGGGGTCTTTTGTGCTCTCAAAATTTGGTATACCATCAGTATATGTGGTATATCTGAGAATACGCTACAGATATTGTCTAAATCCCATGGAATAGATTTTTCCAACATCAAACATAAAATTTTGGAATGCTGTTTGATGAAAAAGTATTAATAAATTTAATCATTGGCTCTGGATGCAATAGAAAACATTTGTTATAA
This sequence comes from Deroplatys truncata, assembly GCA_030765065.1. Taxonomy (NCBI): domain Eukaryota; kingdom Metazoa; phylum Arthropoda; class Insecta; order Mantodea; family Mantidae; genus Deroplatys; species Deroplatys truncata. The sequence goes on from CM060990.1 coordinate 378,383,371, forward strand.
GAGAGATCGGCCCAATAGAGAAACAATACCAAACTATGGAAAGTGTAAAATCTATCATGATTTCATAACTGATAGTGAGAAAGTTCAGAATTGGCATAAGTATTGCTGATCAAAATAAAAATGTGCATGCATGTACAAAAATAAAAAAGTAAAGGGAAGGGAAAGAATGCACACAAATGTTGTTTAAACATTTAATGATTTCCATAGTGTAATACATGATAGAGCCAGAAATGTGACAATACTACCCTGTTTGTTGCACTCCTTTGCAGCAGCTTGCTACTTGCAAACACCCACCATACTCTTAAATCATTTATGCAGTGACTATAAATAAAGTTTGTGCGCCTATTTTCATTATATGGATACTAAATAAAACCTAAGTTTCTTTTAAGCTGCAAGCCCCTAACTGGAGAGCCTTGGTGAGAGTAAACTATAGGATAAGTCAAAATACTTTCTGAGAATGAGTAGAGTGCTCTCAGACTTTTATTTATCAATCTAGGCTCATGTTAGATTTGACATGTGCCTTAAAAGCTAACAATAAAGACAAAAATTTTTTACTTGCTGTGTGATAACTAGACATGAACTTCATTGCCTCAAGACCCGATACATGTCTGTACATGGACTACACACCGCGTATGACGTCACGTCCATCCCTCAGTCTAGCATACAGCAGCAGGACAGCCACTAATTGTCAACACATATAACAATCTGTCATTCGCTTTTAGAGAGTACAGAGTGATTTAACGTTTGTAACGTTAAGTTATAATGTTTTCTGAATACAGAGGATTTTTAAGTGATCAGCAGAGAAATTTTTCTTTTGACAATATACAAAAATGTAATGTTATTTATTGTAATAGAACTGTGGAAACATAAATGAGTGGGTCATAAAAGGAAACTGTTTTATTGTTTGTATTCTAGTAATATATTCATTAATGTTTTGTATTGCAATGTGTGATACTGAAATTATATTGCAAAAATGTTGACTGCCATGCAAATCAAGTTGCAGCTAAGTTGCTCTTCACCACACTGTACCTATACAATGAAGCGAACAAAGCACTATCTGCCCATCCCTCCAAACCAATGCCTTGACATACACCTAACATTCCAAACGCAGGTAACTTGAGAAAGTGCACAATGAAGTCTGAGGTCTGGTGATAACTAGATCATTAAACCTAAAAGGCACTGCTAGCATAATCATAGTCTAATAATCACCTAGCGTATGTACACAAATATTTCAGAAGAATTAAATAATGCTTGCATTGCTTTAGACAAAGTAAGAATGACAAACTCTTGTTCAGTGCTATTTCTGCATGAATGAAATCTTGACAATATATACTTATCCAATCATTCACAACAGATAGGTGTAACTTTCCTTGTTCATTATAATGTGTATTTTCCTTGTTGCAGGTGGTTTCAAAGGTGGTAAAAATGTTATAATAGAACCTCACCGTCATGAGGGTGTGTTCATTGCACGTGGCAAAGAGGATGCACTAGTGACACGGAACATGGTACCCGGTGATGCAGTATATGGAGAAAAGCGTATCACTGTTGAGGCGAGTTTTTCATTGGAATAATCATTTTCCTATATGAAGTAATCATGTTGGTAATGCATTGCAATCATATTGATAGCCAACCATAAGGCTGGTGAGAAGCTAAGAACGTTTATATTTTATCGTTAGAATGAAGATGGCAGCAAGGTGGAATACCGTGTGTGGAATCCGTTCCGTTCTAAGCTTGCAGCTGCAGTTCTAGGTGGTGTGGATCAGATACACATAGCACCTGGTTACAAGGTGCTTTATCTTGGTGCAGCCTCAGGGACAACAGTTTCACATGTATCAGATATTGTTGGTCCAGTAAGTATACAATATATTGCATACAGAATTGCCAGAAATGTGGGATTTGCTAGTTTTTGTTTTCATATATGAGAATGTTGCAAAGAAAATATCCATTTTTCATGAGGACAATTGGGGAAGGCAGGAGATAATATGTACACAAAATAATACCAGGAAGTCATGTTAACAACAAACACAATATAATTCCTATTAAAGGTAATCATTCAAAGTCATTATAACAATTGGGAAACTTTTATCATAGCCATCAGCTCAATTTTAATCACTTCCAGGAAAGGAAAATTGTCTTCTTAAATGGGAAAAATGTGACAACATAATGCAAAACTACACAGTAGTGTGTGAGTTTGCAGTAGTATCATTATGCCAAAAACTAAGCAGCGCTTTAATTTGCCAAGTGAGGTATGAATTTTTCAGAATTCTTTCAGTTGCTGTTCTTCTCATTTTGTGGGACTTGCTCATAATTGATTGAAGGTCCTAAGCTCTACAGTAAGCTCATTATCCTATAAGTGTTGCCAGGCTTAATTTATGTTAAAGTGATAATGAATAAATTGTTTCTAAATGAGAAATATGTAGCACTATCAACCTGAAAGGGTACCAGTTTCAAAACCATGGTATGTCAGTTATCAGTAAACACTCTTCCAGAACTAAAAGCAATAAATTGTGAGCAATAAATATGTGGGAATATGACTGTAATGGGAACGATAATAGAGGTTCTACTATATTCTTCTCCTACAAATCCTCTTGAGCAGACACTTTAAAAACCCTGATCTTGTACAGTGATGTGCATTAATAAGTGATAGTATTCAAAGAAAATAAAACTAAACATCTACTTAATGAGTGATATAAAATAAAACGAGGCAAATAACCTTCAGAAACAGCTGTTAATTACCAAGTAGAGAAAAGTAACTTTAGATCCTCACTTAAGATTTCAAACTTTACAAAGAGGATGATCTGTTTACAAATGGGGAAAACAGTATGCAATACAGCTATTACCTATCTTGATTTAAACCCTAACAATGGCTAGGCTGTGGATTTAATGGATCATAAATACAAAAAATAGGTGGGCAAAAAGGTTAATTTAAAACTAAAAAACAATCACTCGGGTTAGGCATAGAAAAATCTTAGTAACTGTAAACTAGTTTAATTAAATTTCAAAAATTCAGTGCAAGGCAGGGTTTCTAATCACAAAACCATGCTGTTGCTCTACTGCTAAGCCAACATAATGATTTCAGATTTTAGCATATACATGACCATATGAAAGAAAAATTAATAACATTTTATGGAATTATGAATAAGCTAGTAACAGTGATGTGAATTTGAAATTATAGAAAAATTGAGTCAGAGTTTAAACACTTAACATCACTTACATGTTTTTCATCTTGACCAATTTCAAGAGCTACTTGTTATCATCAGAAGTGGCTGACTGGCTCCTCATGGTGTTGTCCAGACATTTCTTGTTTGTATTTTTCAGTGCATACAAAATTCTATTCATTGTGAAATTCAGAAATATAATGTGCAGCAAAATGCATCTATCAAAGTGAGTATAAATTAAACTATATTAATAATTATTGTATTATGCCTTTAAGAAGTATGAAGCTAGAGTCATTTATGTATACACAGCACCTGTGCATTAAGGAATATACATTAAAATTTTGGCGGAGAGCACACAGTTTTATAAAAAATGGATTTTCTGTGCTTTGTTTTCACAAAGTAAATTATATACTAATCTTAATCATGTATTATACTTGCACATAGATAAGTCAGTGTTTCATGAATATATGTCTTCTAACTTTTAGTTGTTACCTTCTCTAATATTTTTTCAGACAGAGGAAGAACAGAGTTTCCTAATTGCAAATACACAAGAGTTTATTTAACTGTTGCTGGTGGGTAAATGTATATTCTTGCTTTGCTGTTAGTGTTAACAAGGATTTACAATATCAGACTCAAACCCAGTGAGTCTTGAAAGTACAGCTGATAAAGCAACGACTATTGCATTTCTTTGTTGCATGTTGCCTAACCTTATCCTGTGTAAACATGCATGCAGTGCTACCAAGTAGTCAACAACATGCATTGAAACATGATCAAGAGTATAAAATAAACTGTAGTAAACAATTGTACATCTATTCCTATGCATCTCTCTCTCTCTCTCTCAAAAAAAAAAAAAAATATATATATATATATATATATATATATATATATATATATATAAGGTGAGTCAGCTGCCCCTAGGTATTCGAATCTATGCAATTTATAGACTAATGTGAAAACATTCACCCTTTTATCAAACAAACTGTTATTATAGCTCTGTCTTTCTATTGGATACTATACACAACCACCATTAGGGATTAAAGGCCTGAATGAGCCAAGGAGCTGCGAAAGGCTTTAAAAAGATGGCTTTTCATGGATATAATGCTTACAAGGAGATAGAGGTATGTTTTCCCGAAGAGCAGGAAACAACACATGCGTTCTGGCCAAGTGGATTAGCTGCCGGGATGTGGTAAAGCAACGGTTAGCTTCGGAAGCTCGAATCTAATACAAACATCAAATTGTTTTGGTTATTTTTTTCTTTCTCGTTGCATTTATTTTCTGTATTTTAGTATACTAATCTATTTATTTTTGTTATTGGCTCTCCTGTGAGCCAAAGACGCAAGAATTACAATCAGATAATTGTGTATTCATGCTTACGATAATAATCTGTACCTATCTGGTGTTGTAAACAGTGTCACGTAGTTAGCTTTTATTCTTTTGGGCACATATCAATGATATTAAATCTAACAGCTTTTGTTTCATGTTTAAACCTTATGTTTCACTACTTCTACTGACAAAGGATTTGTAAATGTGCATGGTAAACAGAATAATAAGTTGTTAAAGAGCGTGGATTTCATCAACAAAGTAAATGTTCAAAATGACGACCCCCTTCATCAATGCACATTTATATATGTTGCCGGAAAGACCTTCTTGCATGTTGTAACATGCCCGGTGTAATCTGCCTGCATTCTTCACATATGAGTGCCCGGAAATGATTTGGGCTTTGCGGTTCTTCTTTACAGTAGAAAAAAAAATGGTGATAATTCTATTTTGTACACACTTCTAATGTTATCAAAAATGTTCTTTGTATCATAATATCAACTTATAGACCAAAAGAGATAAAACTAAAGGTAATAACATTTTTGAACTTAACACGATGGATTTGAACCCACACTAAAGCGGCACAGTGGTAAATTTAAATTGAGTTTTATTTATGGACGCTCTTTAACTACTAAGGTTATTAGCATCCCATTCCATATTGGGCATGAAAGAATGGTAATTTTGCTCAGAGGCCTCTTTATCAGGCTTGAGGTTCTTTTACGTGCCATAAATCTACGACACGGGACCACTGGCTTTACTACCCTTCCGAAGGAAGCCATGCTAAGGATTTTTACACCCGAAAAAATCCATCACCCTCTGCCGGGTTTGAACCCACGACCTTGGGAACTAGAGGCTAGCACAGTACCACTAGTCCACAGAGGACGACAGTGGTAAAGCTACTATGATAATAGCATTCGGCCAATGCTGCGTTGGGGTTCCTATACAAATTAATAATAGCAAAACTCAAACCCACTTCAAATCTTTACATGCTTTTTGCAACTTCATACAGCGTTTGGATGTCATTTTGGTAACTTTAACTCAAATAAACAAACCGCATCAGTCATTTCAATTACTGTATGAACTGAAATATGCCATAGTTCGTGACAGAAGAGAAATTATCTACCTAATGCTTAGCATTTTTTAACAAGGCTGTACAACGAATGTTTGTTGGCTGATGGCTTAAATCCAATTCGTTGCACTGCTAGATCTTCCATTTTGTTTTTAAATATTTTTGTCAACCGATGCACGTGATAAGTGGTTCCTTCAGGGGCATTTTCAAAGGTGTGTATCAATGTATGCTAAAGAATAAAAGTTTGTAAAATCAGCTTAAAGTGCCACTGAAGCTCCCAGTGTCAGGGTGGGATGTTTTTGGCATCAACATACATGACGATAGCATTGTGTCCCGTAAAACACTTATGCACCGAGTTATCTATCCCTCTATAAAGTGTTAGGCAAATCAGCCTTTAAAAGGAATTCAAGAAAGGCATAAGTCACATATGTTGCTTAGCATGTTGCATAAATTCAAAAATAAATAGGGGCAGCTGACTCACCTGACTATAATACTTGACTATAACTAAACCAACCTAATTAATATTCTGGTAGATGAAGTCCATTCTCCTCTCCTTTTGTTCAGCAAAGTGATTGAAATTAGATGTGGACAGAAGGGCCTTCTCTATGGAACATATGGTTAAAGCATTAAGTCTATCTTCCTTTATAGTATTCCTAGTGAGCACTTTTATATTCTTGAGAGTTGAAAAACACCCCTCACTCTCTGATGTGATCTAGGAAATTGTGCAAATGATGCTTTGCTATTTACACTGTTCATTACGATTCCTGAACTAATTAATTTTGCTATAAAATAAACCCTTGCAGTTATTTAAGTGTATTCACCAAGAGCACACCACTTAAAGTGAAATTACTGGTTAAGTTAGTTATTTTACACATGTGCTTCTGAACATTGTACATAGTATGTACATGTGCGGATCACAACACTTGAGTGTGGGCACATGCAATGTGATGCACAAACAAAAGCTACCAATACAGAATGTAGCAAAGGGGAGTTATTGCTTTCTGCTCTGAGTCATTTAAATTATATGAGGACTGTCCCAGAAGTACCCGACCTAACAAAGAAAACAAAAATTTTGGAAAAAGACATGTTTACTTCTCTACATAGTCTCCTTTCAGCTTGATACACTTTTCCCAGCAATGTCAATAGCTTCAATACCCTGTTTATAGTGAGAACTGTCAAATTCTGCAAAATAGCCATCAACTGCAGACTCCACCTCTTCATTGTTGGCAAATCTTTTACCACCAAGCCATTTCTTCAACTTTGGAAACAGAAAATAAACAGAGAGGGCTAAATCTGGCGAATAGGGTGCACGCGGAAGCAATTCGAACTTTAACTTACTGAATTTGGCCATGGCAATAATGGATGTGTGAACTGGTGCATTGTCTTGATGAAACAAGACTTTCTTTTTCGCTAAATGCGGCCGTTTTTGCTTGATTTCATCATTCAAATGCTGCAATAAGTTTGTATAATACTCGCTATTGATTGCTTTTCCTTTTTGAAGATAATCAATAAAAATTATCCCACGCGCATCCCAAAAAAACTGATGCCATGACCTTGTCTGCAGATGGAACTATCTTCACCTTCTTTGAAGCTGATTCTCCCCTTTCAATCGACTGTTTTGACTGTTCCTTCGTCTCAGGTGTGAAGTGATGGACTCATGTTTCATTCATGGTTATGAATCGACGCAAAAACTCGGCATTATTGCAGCAATACATCGCCAAACACTCGACTGAAACATCTTCATGATGCTGCTTTTGCTCCATTGTGAGTAAACGCGGCACCCATCTTGCGCACAGCTTTCTCATGTCTAAAATTTCAGTCAGTATGCGATGTACAGCACTTCTTGAAATGCCTGCGATGTCTGGTAACTCGCACACTTTCAGTCGACAGTCGTCCAATATCATTTTGTGGATTTTCTTCACAATTTCTGGCGTCATCACATTTGGTCGACCACTGTGATGTTCGCCTTGGCAGCTCATACGGCCTAGCGTAAACTCTGGCACACAATATTTTATTATTGTCAACGAAGGAGCAGACTCCCCCAGAGTATAATCTAGCTCAGCTTTATTATTAGTTGGACTAAAACCTTTCAAATGAAAGTATTGTATGACATAACGATGACCAGTTTTATCCGTGTTTACAAATTCGATGAGAGCGTTCACAATTGATGGCTGCCAAACAATTACTAAACAATGTAGCATCGTCAAACTTAAGCTTTATAAGGTTGATACTTTCTATCACAGTCATTTGTTTGAAACAACCACTATCTATATGTCAGGTCGGGTACTTCTGGAACTGCTCTCGTACAATGCTATACTTCAAATCACATTTTAACTTAAAAATTAGATGGTTAATTCATGCAATAGAATCGAATTTTAGATAGGACTGAGTACTTCATTTTCATATGGTGGTGGCAGTGAAATTGAATGACTCCTCATGGAAAAGGCCATGTGGAGAAAGAATCAATAGCAAAGTGTGTTGCAAACTGCCAAATTTCTATTACCCCTCTGCACCCCTCATTCATAATTGAAACATTTCCCTCTGAATGTCTCACCTCTAATAGTACCCACAAATGCAAGGATTCCCGAACACACTTATGGCCGGTTTCAGCAACACATGATAAATTTTAACACAACGTTAAACTGATTTAACACTGAAGTTAACATAAATTCTGTTTCATCAAACAATGTTAACTTTAATAATGTGTTAAAGTTGGTGTTAAGTTAACATCCCCATACCCCTGTGTTAAGGCATTTAACAAATGTTAGAAATTGGAATATGGCTGCCGCAAACCAAGCTGTTGATGCGAGTTTGCTACAATTGGCATTTTTTAATTTCATTCCTTATAGAAGAGTAGTCTTATGTCATAAATTTGAAACCTTGCAAAAGGAGGAATTTTTAAAGCAATACAGACTGTCCAAGGGGCCATGAGCATGGTTTTATGGGAAATACGAGAGTTGAGAATAATGCCAACAGAAGCATGCCTCTTTTCCCTAAGTGTTAATTAGGTACTTGGATTTTATGCTACCAACATTTTTCATTTACTTTTGATAATGTTGGTATTTCCAAAACTACCGTTCGTGGGTTTATCCGGAAGGTTTTTCCGGTCGAAGTGGGTTCGTCCTTGTCGTGACCGGGGGGATGCAAGATAGGCTCTTGTGCTTTCTTTACATTTTGTTCCATGTCGCACCCTCGCCATCACTTCCATCTTCTCTGGTCTCCGTTTCTTAACATTTCACACCACGTCCATTCACACTATCAGTTCTTTTCCTACCTTGCGTGCAGAACGCCCACATATTGGACCACGTAAGTGTTTGACCCTTTTTGTTTCTTTTCCACACTTTCTTTCTTTCTTTTCTCCTCCGTGGATACAGCCAACGGATATCCGCGCACTCGGTGCGCAGCTGGGTGAGTGGGTAATGGCGTCATGTAGGGTCTGTGTGCCTATCCGCAGTTCAACTGCAATCCCGCAGAGGGGCCATTGCATGCGCTGCTGACTCCCGATGGCCATTGGGTCCCTCTGTCTTTGTCCTGGGAGGTGTGACCCTGGGGTGAGACCGGTATGGATAGGCCACTCACCTAAGCCGGGGTAACGCCTGGGGAGTCGGAGCCCGAGATCGGAGACGGTTGCAATGGTGGAGGATTTCATCCGTCATGAAGACCTCTTTCTCCAATTTATCTAGTAAGCGCCGTAGAGTTTTTGAAAAGGAAGTAACACCACCGTCATCTGGCTGTTGCTTAGTTATTACCCGTACTGAGGAAGGGCAGTCGTTTGCAAAGCTGAATCCTTTTATAATTCAAAAGGGCCTTGATTCCATTGCTGGTGCGGTTCAGTCCTGCAGTTGGCTTCGTAATGGTTCTTTGTTGGTGGAGAGTAAGTCCGAACTGCAGACCAAGACCTTGTTGCACGCCACACTTCTCCACGGGTATCCCATCCTTGTGGAGAAGCACAGCACTTTAAATTCCTGTAGGGGCGTTATCACCACCTATTGCCTTGACGGAATGTCGGGCGAAGACCTGCTCCAGTACCTATCCGATCAAGGAGTAACGGCCGTACATAGGGTGCAAACTAGACGGGATGGTGTGTTAGTATCCACCCGAACGTTGTTTCTAACTTTTGATGGCGTAGTATTGCTGCAGGGTACGAGCGTATTTCTGTGAGGCCCTACATACCCAGGCCTCTGCGTTGTTTTAAATGCCAACGTTTTGGACATACAAAGTTTCTTGCAAAAGCGCCGTTTCTATCTGTGCCTCATGTGGTCAGACCTCACACGATGGCGACTGTCCGTCGCCTCCCGTCTGTGTGAATTGTAACGGGTCCAATTCTGCATCCTATTCTATCTGTCCACGGTACTTGGACGAGAAGGCGATCCAGGAGCTCCGGGTCAAGGAAAAACTTTCCTTTGCTGAGGCCCGGAGGCGTTACCAAGCACGCCAGCCTGCGCTCCTACGTTAGGGTAACCTTTAATTCCCTTGTTGCCTCGCCAGTCCAACGGAAGGATGCTGCAACGCAGACGTGGACAATGACTGCCTCGAGCGACGCTCCCACCCGGCCGTCCATTTATTGCACTATCTCTAAGCCGTCTAAACCTCGTCCAAAAGGCATAAAATGCGCTGCCCCCGAGAAGCAGTTCGAGCAGAAATATAGGAAGGAAGATTTTCTTAAAGACCCTCCTCAGCGTACGCGAGCTCTCAAAAATTCACCTTCTCCTCGGAGGTCGCAATCCCAGGACGCCCATGGGACGAGCCGCATTCAGCGGCATTCTTCACCCGTTGCCACCCAGAACCGATTCTGCGTTTGAATCGGTTTCTGGCATTGCGCGCGAACGCTCCCTCCCCGAAGAGCCTGACCAGCTCCGCAACCAAAGCCCGAACCCTACGGTTAAGAAAAAGGTTACTCTGAATCACCCTTCCAAATAGGAAGTTTATCTCTTGTAATCATGGCTATCCTGACATGGAATTTACGTGGTGTACGATCACATAGGGCGGAACTACAACTTTTATTGCGTTCCCATTAACCTATGGTCCTGTGTTTGCAGGAGACCAAGTTTCGCCCTCACGATCCTTTTGATCTCCGAGGGTATACTACGGTTCGCTACGATCTTGCACCGGATGAGGGTTCTCCTGCTCATGGGAGTGTCATGCTATTAGTGCGTTCATTTTCAGACTCTCACACTTACGTCCGACTTGCAAATTGTTGCTGTTAGGCTTCAATTACCCGGCTTTTTCTTTTCTATTTGCTCCATCTATTCCCCTCCATCGTCTCCCCTCGCTAGCGCGGACATTCGAAATCTCCTGTCCGCTCTCCCAACACCATTTCTTCTATTGGGAGATTTTAATGCCCATCACCCCCTGTGGGGTTCGCCAAGGGGCTTCTTTCCGACATTTTTGCTCAGTTCAACCTCTCAATTCTCAATACAGGTGAGCGTACTTTTCTTTCTGATTCTTCTGGTACATTCACTTGGACCTTGCCGTTTGCTCCATCCAGCTTGCTTGTCGTCCGCAGTGGAACGTCGTCGCTGACACCTACTCCAGCGATCATTACCCTTGCATCGTTTCTCTTCTGTCTCACCACGTCCAGCATTCCAGAGCACCTACCTGGCAATTCCACAAAGGCGATTGGAAACTATTCCAGCCTCGTGTCACTGACGTTAACCAAATGGTGCAGCACCTTACCTCTGCGATTCTATTTGCTGCCGAACCCATAGTTACCCGTTCGTCCTCCCACCCTCGGCGTATTCCTGTTCCGTGGCGGACCGAGGACTGTCGGGACGCCGCTCGTGCCCGTAGAGCTGCGCTTAGGGTGTTTCGGCGACACCCTACACTTGATAATTTGGTTACCTTTAAACAATCGCACGTCAGGGCTCGTCGCATTATTCAGGATAGCAAGAAGGCGTCCTGGACTCGTTTTGTCGAGTCTTTTAATCGCTTCACGCCTTCCTCTGTTGTTTGGGATAAACTTCGTCAGTTCTGCGGTAAAGTGTCGCATTGTACTGTGTCTGGCCTTCAGGTTCTCAATGCCGCCATAGTGGATCTGGCTGCCATTGCTAACACTGGGTGCTGCCTTTGAGGCAGTTTCCAGTTCTGACCATTATTCTGCTGGCTTTCGCACTCTCAAAAAACTGGTTGGATTCCGAGACCTATAGTTTTCGGTCTCCTAATCAGAAGTGTTATAATGAACTTTTCACGATGAGGGAACTGGAGCACCCTCTCCATTTCTCTAGGCACTCCGCTCCTGGACTGGACGGCATTCAAATCCTGATGTTAAAGAACCTTTCAGCCCACAGTACTCTCTTTCTCTTACAGGTCTATAACCGTATTTGGCAAGACAGCGTTTTTCCTTCAGTTTGGCGTGAAGCCACCATCGTCCCTATTCTTAAGCCTGGGAAGGATCTCCAGCTACTGCCCTATCTCCCTCACTATTTGCATTTTCAAGGTGATGGAGCGCATGATCAACGGGTGGTTGACATGGTGGCTTGAGTCTAAGAACCTTCTAGCGAAAGCTCAGTGCGGGTTTTGTTGCCATCACTCTACTGTCGACCATCTGGTATCTCTGTCGATGCATATTATGAACGGATTTCAGTGTCAAACAGTGGCTGTGTTTTTTGACCTGGAGAAAGCTTATGACACTTGTTGGAGGGGCAGCATTTTACGTACACTCCACGCATGGAATAACGCGGTCATCTTCCCGTTCGGGAGTTTATGGCGGATCGCGTCTTTCGTGTACTTGTGGGCTCAGTTTTATCTAGTCATTTTATTCAAGAGAACAGTGTACCGCAGGGCTCTGTACTCAGTGTCACACCTTTTGTGATTGCTATCAACCCCATTGTTGAGCGTGTTCCACCTGGTATTTCATCGTCCTTTTTCGTTGACGATTTTGCCATTTATTGCAGTTCACGCCGGACCTGTCTGCTCGAATGCCTCTACGTCTGAAGTAATGCTAATGGCTTTAATTTCTCTGCTGAGAAATCCATCTGTGTCAATTTCTGGTGTCGGAAGGCTTTCCCTTCGCCCTCTCTCCATCTTGGGCTGGAGATACTGTCGCATGTGATGTTAGACTGACTCATTTATTTTACATTTATGCTCAGTTGCTTGCCGTTAGTGTCTATCTTTGGTTACCTAGCTGTATTGTGTTTTTTTTCCTACAATTTATGTACTGCTACTAGTATAATAGGTAGGGGACCTATTAGGAACTTTTAATATAATGTACAATAAGAGAATGGCAGTAGATAAAACTGTACTTTTACCACATTTAATATGAATTTACCGTTAATTATGTTACGTATATGCCTATCTTTAGTTTTCTGTAATTAATTTCTCCTGAACGGTTTTTAGTATGGGTATAACCTGGAGACATGAACGTTACTTTCGTTTCTTCTAGGTCCTATTGTATTTCTTATCTTATAATTAACTGGCGATGTTGCACAATTTCATAAGGGCCATAGTACCTGTGTAGTAACTTAGTTGACCTGCCTTTCTTACGTGTCGGGGTAAACAATTTTATTAGCTGTCCTGGTTGGAACTTAAGTGTTCGTCTCTTCCTGTCAAAGATTTGTTTATACTTATTCTGCTTGCGTGCTATGTTAGTTTTAACAATTTCTCTAGCTTCTTTGATTCGAGTCTGTATTTGTTTGACAAACAGATTGTCAGTCGTCGCTTTCAATTGAACCTCTTCCGGTAATGTGGAATGTCGTCCGTAGAGTAGGAAAAAGGGGGACATCCCTGTAGACTCTTGTCTACTGGTATTGTATGCAAAGAGTACATGCGGCAGCGCCGTGTCCCAATCGTCCTGTTTCGTGGAGGTGTAATGTGACATCATGTTAATGACTGGTTTGCTCTTTCTACCAATCCATTACAGGCTGGATGATATGCCGTAGTGAAGGTAGATTGAACACCCATTAGTTTTAATAGTTGTTTCGTTACATCACTAAGGAACACTGCTCCTCTGTCGGATAGTAATTCAACTGGTGCACCGTGACGACATATAATGTTTTCAAGTATGAATTTTGCAACATGCTCTATAGAACCCTTCAGGATGGCTTTACCTGCGGTCCATTTAGACAGATAGTCGCTAGCAATTATCACCATTGTATTACCTCTTTTTGACCTAAATGGTCCAATCAAATCTATACCCCAACTAGCGCCTACATGAGACACATGTATAGGTTGTAAAAGTCTGACTGGTTTAACATTTCGGGGCCCCTTACGCGATTGACAACTTGGACAACCCTTGACGTATTTCTCAATCTCTTTTTGCATTCCTATCCAGTAGTAACGCAAACTGATTTTGGTGAAGGTTCTGGTAAAGCCTAGATGACCTGACAGGGGGTCATGACATGAAAATAAAATTTCATGCTTTAACTGTTCGGGTATCACCAACAGGTGCAACGGTCCTGAGGCTCCTGCATTTTTGCGGTATAGCACACCTGATTTTAAGGTGTAAGAGGCTGCCTGCCGCTGTAGTTTTGGTGAGCCCGTGTTCGGGTTTTGTAATGTAGTAATTAATGGTCGAAGGTGAGGGTCACGTTCTTGTGCAACTTGCACTGGCGTTAGCAAACAAGTGATAAGTTCGTCCGTTTGTTCAACTATATGGGGTGTAGGTTCATCAACTGGAAAACAGGATAGCGCATCGGCGTCGAGATGACGTTTACCCGACTTATACTGAATGGTGAGGTTATATTCTTGAAGTTTGAGTGCCCATCTAGCCAGACGTCCTGTTATATCTTTAAGACTTCGTAGGTAGCATAACGCATGATGGTCAGTTACAACATGGACAGGAAACCCATAAACATAGGGTCTAAAGTGTGTCAAGCCATAAACAATGGCAAGTGATTCCAATTCGGAAATGCTATAGTTCTTCTCATGCTTGTTCAAAGACCTAGAGTAGAAAGCTATGGGGTGAAGTTGTCCATTTAATTGCTGCAATAGAGCACACCCTATCCTGATAGTGCTGGCATCGACGTGCATTTCTGTATACGCTCCCGGCTGAAAATGACCGAGAACGGGGGCCTGAGTCATCAGAAGCTTTAATTTATCAAAAGCATCTTGATGTCTTTGAGTCCATTCAAAGTCTTTGTTCTTTCGTGTGAGTTCGTGAAGGGGGCTCGCAATGGAAGCAAAATTTTGTATAAACCTTCTGTAGAAGCTAAATAAGCCCAATACTTTGCGTACGTCACGTACGTTTTTGGGAGTCGGCAATTGTGTGATGGCTCGGAGTTTATCAGAATCCGGCTCAGTTCCATTAGCCGAGACTTCGAATCCAAGAAGTTTAATTCGAGACATTCCAAAGAAGTATTTTTCAGGCTTTAATTTAAAGTTGTGTGTTTGCAGTTTGCGAAATACTTCCTCCAAATTGTTAAGCAATTTGGGAAATGTGAATGCGAATACGTCATTGAGATAGACCAACGCCTTTTTGAATTTTAGATCACCTAGCAGCTTACTGGATATTTCCGAAAAGAAACTTGGGGCATTGCGTAAACCAAAAGCTGATCTCTGGAAGCAAAAGTAACCTTGATCTGTGCAGAACCCTGTGTATTGTTGGCTATTTTCCTCAATCGGGACTTGAAAATATGCACTGAGCAAGTTTAAAGTGCAATACCATTGAGAATTTCCCAAATAACTAAGGAGATCGTCATTAAGGGGTAAGGGCTAGGATGAAGTCATTGTTACTGCATTTAACTTTCGATGGTCAACACAAAATCGCATTTCACCATTCTTTTTCTTGACTAAGACTACAGGCGCAGCCCAAGGGCTATGCTCTTCCTTGATAATACCTGCGTCGAGCATCTCACGCACCTGGGATTGTATGATTTCTCTTTGTGCCTGAGATACACAATAGGGTCTTTGTTTTATAGGCTTGTCATCAGTGACTTGTATTTTAAACTCTCCTATGTTAGTTTTTCCTAGCTCCTTTAATTGATTAGCAAATACATGTTGGTATTTTTGCAATAATGCACTCAGTTGCATTTGTTGGTCCTGTGTAAGTTGTGAGTTGAAGTTAAATTTTGCATTTTCAATGTCGACTGAATGTGTATCTTCGGGAGACCAATTTGCAGCTTGTATTAGCGCTACTTCATGCGCATAAGCAAGAGAGGTTCCCACGAAAATTGATTTAGGCTCCATTGTATTATTGTGTACTGAGATGACAGTCTTTACAAGCTTCGCAAAAGATAGGGGATATTTGCAAATTTTTCTTCTGCATGATAGCTCCATGTGGTTCTAAGAGAATTCTACCCATTACATTAGGAGGCAGTTTCGCTTCAACATTTACTGATGTGAAAGGGGGAATGCGAATATCTTGTATACAACACACTTTGTGTGGCACCGCGGTTTCCTCGTTTGATTCCACGGTAATTTGTGCCAATGGGCATCCTAATTTTTCTCCACAATTTAATTCTAATTGGGATGAGTCTGGAAATTTAAGAGTAATTGTGTATGTTTCCAAGTCAATTAGGGCCTTATATCGGTTCATGAAATCCATCCCAAATAGATCACGTCCGAACTCTTTAAGAACAAGAACATCCTCCTCAAAGGATATGGCATTAATGTTGAAGCAAAGAGTGGTGGAATAACATACATCTAGTAATGTATTATCTGCTGTCCGTAGTATCAAATCTTTCGGAATCAGGTGGGTGGGTGGGTGTGGTCACAAAATTTTGTTTACTATACTGACTGCGCTGCCTGTATCAAGCAGTATACTCACTGGTTGATTAGCAACCGTACTTTGCGTAGTAATAACATTTACCGACTGAATAAGTGCTGTCACTTGTTTTGGTGTACTCTCGGTGATGGGCATCACGGAACTTATTCCCGTGACGTTCCTTGCCCGTTTGGGTGATGGTATTGTTGTCTGCAGTTCGGGGCAGTATGTCCTGTCCGTCTGCATTTAAAGCATGTGAAACTACTTTTTGGCATGTGACGGGAGGCATTAGGGCCACGCCATGTTCCTCTCGAGGCAACGTTAAGACCGCCGCGTTGACTATAGCTACTATGCCCACGGCCTTGTCCTGTTGTATCATGTTGCTGCGGGGCATTGCGAGGCGTGTCAATAATTGGCCTCTGATATTTAAATTGCAATTTTTGCATTTGCTTCTGCAAGTCACGAATCTGGTGCTGCAGTTGCTTTACGTCTGATCGTGGACTTGGTTGGCTGACCAGAGTCGTCCTCCGTGGACTAGTGGTACCGTGCTAGCCTCTAGTTCCCAAGGTCGCGGGTTCAAACCCGTCGGAGGGCGATGGATTTTTTCAGGCGTAAAAATCGTTAGCACGGCTTCCTTCGGAAGGGAAGTAATGCCGGTAGTCCCGTGTCGTAGATTTACGGCACGTAAAAGAACCTCAAGCCTGATAAAGAGGCCTCTGAGCAAAATTACCGGTGTTTCACGCCCAATATAGAATGGGACGCTAAGAACCATAGTAGTTAAAGAGCATCCATAAATAAAAAAACTCAATTTCAATTTCAATTTGGCTGACCAGTGATACTGGTTTGGATGCGGGAAGTAGTTGGGCATCAACCCTTTTACCAGCCAGGTATCTGGCCGTTTCTACACGTCGAACAACCTGTATCAACTCTCTAATAGATTGTGGGTTCGAGGGGAGGACACTTTCTATTAACGAGGGTTTCAATCCACGCACAATATGGCGAATTATTTCAGGTTCAGCCATGTCTGGATTTACCTGGTCACAGAGAGCTAGTTCATCATATATGTAAGTCTCTGTTGATTCAGACAGGTCCTGCACTCTTTGATGTAAGCGGCATTCTAAAATATCATCATGCGCTGCTGGTACGAATGCTATCTTAAGGGCATGTTTCAGGTTGGTCCATTCAAGATGCGGGTGACGGAGTGAATATATTTTAAACCAATTTGCTGCTGCGTCTTGTAAATGGCATGGTAAATATTGTAAATATTCGCTGTAGCGATGGTTTCAAAGTTATAGAGGTAGTTTCCAACGTCCTGACCGCGTTTGCCTTCAAATTTTCCAGGGTCAATGAAAGGTCGTGCAAAAGGCACATTCGCGGTAATGACTGTTTTGCACTGGGTCCCTTTGGGAACCGAGGGTGCGGCCGATGTAGAGGCCGTATTCATTGCTTTAATGTCTTCCATCGAGCTTGAACCTGAAGACGCTAACGTTCCAAAATAATCTTGAAGCAAAACTGTGTTGTTTAGGTCACCCACGCTTCCTTTGATGAAAAATACTGAATGGGAGTCGAACCTCGGAGTCGTCTACTAGATCTAACATGAATATTGGACATATGCGCTGGATTCTGAGTCTGAGTGTTAGTATCCAAAATAGTCTGATATTCACGGATTAACTTTCTGATTTCAGTACTAATAGGGCAGTCGCTAAGATACTTTGGTAATAATTCCATGCAAAGGAGAAAAAGAGGAACTTAATAACTAGAAAAATTTAAAATTATGTGGTCGGCATTAGGAGCCATGAAAAAAATCGTAAACTTTTAAACTTGAGAGGCCGAAGATCGGACCTCACTTTTCAGTAAAATAATTTCTAAAAGCTGGTGCCTCCGCCATATTGTCACATCCATGACTGGATGGACATAGGGGGAATAGCAGTTTCAGGGTAGAACATCTCAAGCTTGGCTTAATTTTAATTATTTGGTTTATTAGATTTAGATATCTGCAATGTTGAGTTTACATTGAAGGGGGAACAAAGCTAGAGTACATGTAAAATCTTACCTTGAAGTACTTGTCGTGTGTAATGTGGATGGACCTGTGAACTCATCGTTACAGATAGCAGATTAGGATGCTGACGGGCAACGATTCGACCCCTGTCTAGCATGTGTTGGTCTCCCCCGAGTGACGCTCATGCGCTTGCTTAAATAGGCAAGAACCGACTCAATCCTAATGGCGTCTATATCCTGTTTGTGGTAAACCAACGCCATACTTTAAGTAGGATTGAGCGGAAACACGTGGTCAGTTCCATGTTGCAAAAGGCAACATTATTCTAAGAATTTCCATGGGAAATGACGCAAATAAAAAGTCCCTTGGGCCAAACCTAGGAAATGCGGTAGCCCACATACGTTCTGTCACGTACACATCTTAAAGTTTCTTTAGGCAGAAAATGTAAAATATGATTCTATCAGAATTTAGAAGAATGAGCCATATTAATGTTAAGACCCAAATTAATGTAAAATAAATGAGTCCATCTAACATCACATGCGACAATACTCCGCTGCTCTAAGATGACACCACCTGGTGGCGTTAAAAACTATAAAAACAAATAGAGCAGAAATAAAGTTCAAAGAGGTACCCAACATTGCGTAATAAACGGATACAAAAATGAAGTACAATAAAATATAAAGAAATACAAAGTTACATCACAGCACTTAGGCAGCCCAGCATACTTGCTAGGTGCTAATTCAGATAAAAGTTACAAAAATGAAGTATAGCCCTGCCTCCATGGAGGTAATAAACATACTACATTATGTGGCTGCAGAAAAAAAAAAAAGTTAGGATTATATAGGGGGGAAAATGGAAAAGGAAGAAGGGTTACAAGGTGAATTGCAGATCCAGCTCGAGCGAGGACAAGTCCCATCACGGCACAACATCACTGTATTGTCTGGTAAGTCTAGGACACACTGTAGCACTATGTACAACGGCGGACCAAAAACCGCAAGTTTATGCTCGTCGAACGCACCTATAAGGAACGTTTATAGAATTTCTGCACTGCCAGGAGAAGAGGAACACAAGTGCATGTGTCCTCACAGAAAGTCAGAAGTTGCGGGGAAATCCGGCGGAAATCACGTAGAGATTGTGTTCGTAATCACAACGTATAGTTAAATAATCAAGGATGCACCTGGAGAGTCGTTTTATCAGAGGTGAGAACTGTTCATATGCATTCCATTGTTTTCTCATGGTTGAAGAATGTCATCATGCATCCCATATGCCGTCAAGTGTCCAGTGCGTCCCATGATGAAAATGGAGCTGTGAATTTCCTTGCTGTAGTCCTTGCGTCGAAGTGGCGACCATGCTGTAGCCATAAAACCAAAAAAGAAATAAGGTTTAAGGGTGGAACATAAGCTAATCACAAGGGTGCAGTAAAGAACATTAGGGAAAAACAATTGGTGGGAAACAACGGAGGGGGGGGAATGAAAGGAAATATACAATGTGCCACTTAATTTATCAAACAAAAATATTAATCAAACTCACAGCTAAACATGTGAGAGGCAGGAGTGGGGTGAAACATCCATGTAACCAAGCCAGACAACATAAATGTCTGAATGAGGGTGGACAAAAGTGTACAGTATTTCTAAGGCAACATAGGCCAAAAATTTCGTAAAAGCAGCTGTCACAAGACAGAGACAGGTACACGCATGTTTCACCGCACACAGAATACATAAACTGTAACTTCTTTTCAGTGAACATAACATAACAAAAGTTCAACATAAACAGAAAGCCTCAGTTTCCGTGAATAATAATAAATTATCAAAATAATTGATTCATTTGTGAAACTTGAATGAAATTGTTCAAGTTTTTGCTTACGTAACTAGAAATTACGTATTATTTGCAAAAGTGTTATGTAATTATTTAGCTCCACGTTGAGGAATGCCACTTTGAGAATGTTATTGAGCCTCGTATTTGTTGCCAACTTTAAAAAAATTATTTAGCTGAATGCTGGATATGAGATGTGAGAATCCCTGCATATGTGCGTCACTTACGAAGAAGTATTTAACCCAACGTTCTTAAGATACACTTTGATGTTTTTTAATGTTTTGGATGCCAAAACTTTATAGTGAAGATGATGCTTGTTTTTACGTAATATCATTAAAGTTATTTGCCTTGGCTGCTTTCAGTTGCACTATAGAAACACGAGTTCTTGTAGGGTTGTGATAAGACTCAAATTATAAGACGCCACACAATTTACTTTTTAATTTTTACTTTTTTGTATTTCACTTTATATATGCACATTTTATAAACATAACATTTATAAAATAAAACTGTGAGCACTTAATACATTTTTGGAGGAGAACACAAATTTTAACATTTATACTTTACAACATTTTTACCCATGACTTTCACGTCTACTCTCTAAAACTTCATGTCCGCGACTGACACGTCTGCTCTGTCTAATATCTTGTCCGAGACTGACACGTCTGCTCTGTACTACATCTTGCCCGAGACTGACTAGATTCAATGGTAAAAACTTTTAGCTTGGGTAATGCCAGTCTCTTATTGTCTAATTCTAGTCTAATAGAATTTAAGTATTCAAACTAAAAATCTTTCTTTACTTTTGATTGGCTAATTCCAAACTGTAAGCGAAATTACGTTATTACCGATCTTTTTCATAACCAGTACTTTTAAAATTCCAAACACATTATTGTCACCAAAATTACATTATTGCCTCATTATTAACATCCTAAAACAGAGTATTTTCACAGTTTTTGCACTATTAGAGTATATAAACATTTACATATCACTAATAAATACATTTACAATAAAAATATACAATGATTTTACATACAATTTATATAATAATTATATACATATTATTTTCAAGGTGGGCTTTTATTGAATTTAATTAATAAAAAAAATACAATTAATATCATTTAGGCAATAAAATACTGCCTCAAACTATAAGGTTGCTCAATTTTCCAATGTGAGGAACCATGTGAACACAATGTTGTAAAGCTTAAAGTTGCCGAGGAGAACGAGGGGGAGAAAAAAAAGACATTTTCTTTCAAAAATGCGTATAAAAGGGGAGGAAGTGAGAGGAAAAAAAAGGAATGAATCTCTACCATCCCACGCCGACCATAAATGCCAGAAGTAATGTGTAGAAGATTGACTCAAGGTAGTGCCCTACCACAATAATAGCTCATAGTTTCTATTGACCTTGTACCATTTCTTTTCGTATTTTCAGAATTCCATATTTTTTTTTTTTTCCCCCCATACGTCCTAGTTACCTTAAATACTTCACTAGATGTATTTAATTAATACGTAAATATTGCCTGAATTATGTTCCTCGTTGCGAGAACTTTATTCGGTTAGTTATTAACTTCAACCTCAGCTTAGGAGGATATATCATTCTAATCTGTAAATACATAATTGCTATACCAGGCTGGTATATGCAGGTAATTATATGCAGGAAACAGTGCTTGGAAAGCATCCTGTTAATTGTGATATTTAGGAAACATAAGTTTCTTACGCAACATAGCTTATATTTATGTACATATATTTTATTTACGTAATATGTTTTAATTTTTTTTTTTGTCAAGTTATGATTACAGAAATGTTTTATGTGCCAACTGCTATGCCAGTATGGTTGAATTGTACACAAGCTCTTCGATACTGTTATTAGACACTCTTCCATATATCGTCAGTTTCCGACGATAGATTTTGGAAGCACACTTTGGACTTATTTCACAATTAAAGGTACGCATAATTCTATTTTATTTCTATTCATTGAGAGAAGCATCTCTCCCAGAGAGTGCCTCTTGGGAAATTTATACGGAAGTGACTTCCGCTTAACTTATCTTGGTTATGGTTTGAGAAATGTATATGAGAGTTCTTTTATTAACTTTAAAGATACCTAGAGATTATCAGTGCTTTTATTACACGCTTTACATCCTAATTTTAAATTTCAGCCTTAACTAAGGGTGAATCATAAGATCCCCCTAGTTTAATGGTAAGAACGTACGATATGAGTATAGGGATGATTTTACTGACTCGTTATGCTCTCGGGTTTACCGCCAGGTTCCGTTAGCATTTTAATTTGTGGGACTCTTATGTACTTATTAATGAGTTCATGGGTAGATTTTGATATCTACGTTTTTTCCCGTGCGCACGGATATGATTACAAATATTCAGCAATTACGATTTTTCTGATTGATATCAGTCTTTCTTTCGAATCTGACATTACAGTGAATTTCATTTTTTTGTGTGTGTATAGACACACATGATTAGTATCAGGATATTGGTGCTGAGTTATTTTATTTATGCCGAAGTAAATGATTGAGATATAGACTGGTTGGCTATGAATTACATATGCATAGCAATAATTTTTCTTTTACGTGGCATCGATTCCACGAAGGGCTGATTTTCTAATAACCTCTAGGATATGCCAATATTGCTTATTTCTCTCCCAGGGTGCCAGATATTAAAATAACAGTTGTGTAATGTATAATGTAATCTATTTATTATTGTTTTAATATGCAATGTTGTATAAATTGCTATTAGCTCTCCTGAGCACTTTATCTGTTCTCTGCATGGTTTCACCTAGTTGGCCATTGCATTTTTGTTGTGTTGTATGATCTCCTAGTAAAAGCTATAGGCTGTTTCCTTATACTCTTTACCTCCTATTGAACACAGGTTGTAAGCTTGAAAAATGCCAGGTGTATTACATTCTGTATGATAATAATTTTTTTAACCATTGTTTTTCCCTACTGATTTGGCAGGCCTGCCTCCTTTTTACTACAGAACTTCTACCCACCGTTTCCCATTGAATACCTGTGTACACATTAGACATTCACTTTGAGGCACACCCCCTCAATGTAACTCTGTGCACATTTTTGAGCTATTATTGTGGTAGGGCGCTACCTTGAGTCAATTGTTCTACACATTACTTCCGTCCATTTATGGTCGGCGTGGGATGGTAGAGATTCATTCCTTTTTTTTTTTCTCTGACTTCCTCCCCTTTTATATGCATTTTTGAATGAAAATGTCTTTTTTTTCTCCCTCGTTCTCCTTGGCAACTTTAAGCTTTACAACTTTGTGTTCACCTGGTTTTTCATATTGGAAAATTGAGCAACCTTATAGTTTCACAAACGAATCAATTATTTTGATAATTTATTATTATTCACGGAAACTGAGGCTTTCTGTTTATGTTGAACTTTTGTTATGTTATGTTCACTGAAAAGAAGTTACAGTTTATGTATTCTGTGTGCGGTGAAACATGCGTGTACCTGTCTCTGTCTTGTGACAGCTGCTTTTACGAAATTTTTGGCCTATGTTGCCTTAGAAATACTGTACACTTTTGTCCACCCTCATTCAGACATTTATGTTGTCTGGCTTGGTTACATGGATGTTTCACCCCACTCCTGCCTCTCCCATGTTTAGCTGTGAGTTTGATTAATATTTTTGTTTGATAAATTAAGTGGCACATTGTATATTTCCTTTCATTCCCCCCCCCCCCTCCGTTGTTTCCCACCAATTGTTTTTCCCTAATGTTCTTTACCACACCCTTGTGATTAGCTTATGTTCCACCCTTAAACCTTATTTCTTTTTTGGTTTTATGGCTACGGCATGGTCGCCACTTCGACGCAAGGACTACAGCAAGGAAATTCACGGCTCCATTTTCATCATGGGACGCACTGGACACTTGACGGCATATGGGATGCATGATGACATTCTTCAACCATGAGAAAACAATGGAATGCATATGAACAGTTCTCACCTCTGATAAAACGACTCTCCAGGTGCATCCTTGATTATTTAACTATACGTTGTGATTACGAACACAATCTCTACGTGATTTCCGCCGGATTTCCCCGCAACTTCTGACTTTCTGTGAGGACACATGCACTCGTGTTCCTCTTCTCCTGGCAGTGCAGAAATTCTATAAACGTTTCTTATAGGCGCGTTCGACGAGCATAAACTTGCGGTTTTTGGTCCGCCGTTGTACATAGTGCTATAGTGTGTCCTAGACTTACCAGACAATGCAGTGATGTTGTGCCATGATGGGACTTGTCCTCGCTCGAGCTGGATCTGCAATTCACCTTGTAACCCTTCTTCCTTTTCCATTTTCCCCCCTATATAATCCTAACTTTTTTTTTTTTCTGCAGCCACATAATGTAGTATGTTTATTACCTCCATGGAGGCAGGGCTATACTTCATTTTTGTAACTTTTATCTGAATTAGCACCTAGCAAGTATGCTGGGCTGCCTAAGTGCTGTGATGTAACTTTGTATTTCTTTATATTTTATTGTACTTCATTTTTGTATCCGTTTATTACGCAATGTTGGGTACCTCTTTGAACTTTATTTCTGCTCTATTTGTTTTTATAGTTTTTAACGCCACCAGGTGGTGTCATCTTAGAGCAGCGGAGTATTGTCGCATGTGATGTTAGATGGACTCATTTATTTTACGTTAATTTGGGTCTTAACATTAATATGGCTCATTCTTCTAAATTCTGATAGAATCATATTTTACATTTTCTGCCTTAAGAAACTTTCTTAAGATGTGTATGTGACAGAACATATGTGGGCTACCTCATTTCCTAGGTTTGGCACAAGGGACTTTTTCATTTGCGTCATTTCCCATGGAAATTCTTAGAATAATGTTGCCTTTTGCAACATGGAACCGATCACGTGTTTCCGCTCAATCATACTTAAAGTATGGCGTCGGCTTACCACAAACAGGATATAGACATCGTTAAGATTGAGTCGGTTCCTGGCTATTTAAGCAAGTGCATGAGCGCCGCTCGGGGGAGACCGACACATGCTAGACAGGGGTCAAATCAGTGCCCATCAGCATCCTAATCTGCTATCTACAACAATGGGTTCACAGGTCCATCCACATTACATACGACAAGTACTTCAAGGTAAGATCTTGTTCCCCCTTCAATGTAAACTCAACATTGCAGATATCTAAATCTAATAAACCAAGTAATTAAAATTAAGCTAAGT
This sequence comes from Deroplatys truncata, assembly GCA_030765065.1. NCBI lineage: Eukaryota > Metazoa > Arthropoda > Insecta > Mantodea > Mantidae > Deroplatys > Deroplatys truncata. Next base: position 378,408,551 of record CM060990.1, read on the forward strand.
TTGAGATGTTCTACCCTGAAGCCGCTATTCCCCCTATGTCCATCCAGTCATGGATGTGACAATACTTCCATTTGCAGACGCGAAATTTTTGGGGTTGATCTTCGATCGTAAGCTGAGCTGGACTTCGCACATTTCGTTTTTAAAAGCAAAGTGTGACCATTCTCTTAATCTTTGTCGTGTTTTAAGTGGCACGTCCATCCTGGGGAGCTGATCGAACCGTCCTTCTGCATCTTTATTCCTCTTTGGTCTGATCCAAGCTTGATTACGGGTGCATTGTCTATTCGTCAGCACGTCCATCTGTGTTATGTCGCTTGAATGCCATTCACCATCGTGGCATAAGAGTCGCTACAGGGGCCTTTCCAACTAGCACTGTACCCAGTCTGGATGCTTAAGCTGCAGAGCCTCCGCTGTCCTTCAGGTGTGAGATTCTTTTGTGCAGCTATGCATGTCGACTCTCAAGCTTGCCTGACCACCTGTCCTTCGAGTTATTTTTCGAGGAGTCGCTTGATCGGCAATATTTAGTTAGCTCCTCTGCATTGCTCCCTCCAGGGGTTCAATTTCGCCAGCTTCTTCGGCATTTGGACGTTACGCCAGTGCCGACACTTCCCAGGGGGGAAACACGGTTTCCTCGTTGGTTGCGCGCTGAGGCCCACTGTCACCTTGGGTTAACGTTGATGCTGAAGAATGAGACCCCTTCTTCAGTCCTTAGATCAGCCTTTTTAGAACTTTAGGCGCAATTCGGGGAATTTCATTTTATATATACTGATGGGTCAAAGACTGATTTTGGAGTAGGGTGTGCCTTTGTTGTTGGTCAACGTAGTTTTACCTTTTGTTTACCGGGGCAATGCTCGATTTTTACTGCCAAACTTTTTAGTATTTATCAATCTCTTTTACATATCCAGCAATGTGTTGTTTGTACAGACCTTTTGAGTGCTCTTCAGGGTATTTGCGTGTTGTACACCTACCGCCCACTTGTACAGCACATTCATGACCTGCTCCACTTGTTTCTGGCATCAGCGTTTCCTTCGTGTGGATTCCAGGTCATGTGAGCATCTCAGGGAACAAGTCTGCCAACGCCGCTGCCGAATCGGCAATTTTATCACCCAGATGTTTTACCTCTGTTGTTCCCTCCACAGATTTGTCTGTTATTTTACGTCACCGCACCCTCTCGCTTTGGCGCAATGAGTGGACGGTCCTCCGGAGGAACAAGTTGCGGGGAGTTAAACCTTTCCCGTTAGTCTGGGATACCTCTTCTCGTCGGGAAGAGGTAATTTCAGCTCGTTTACGTATCGGTCGTTGCCTTTTTGGTCATAGGCACCTGCTCAGTGGTGACTCCGCACCACTCTGAGCAGTGTGTTGCGCCCTTAACAGTGTGTCACATTTTAGCAAGAGTATCAAGTTTTAGCTCCATTGCACGTTCGTATGTCTGCCTCTTGGCATAGTCAACATTTTGGCAGACGACGCGCATGCTGTAGAATGTCTTTTACCTTTTATCAGTCACAGTGGCTTTAATTGGCGCATTTGATGTGCTGAGCGTCTTTTAGTTTTGTGATTTTATATTGTCTGTTTTAATGGGGCTCTTTTCCCCGGCGAACATATGGCGCTCTTGTCCTTTGCATTCTACACTTCTTGACACGTTGTTTTACTCTTTTATTGTTTTATTTACCATGTTTTTGGTGTGGTGGTTTTTATAATTTGCTGTCTTGTTTTTTATTATTTTAGTCTAAGCTGGTTTATGTCCCATATTTTAGTTTTTGGATTTTAAATTATATTCATTGTAAGCGTACTGATGACCTTAGATGTTTAGCACCCTTAACCCCCATCTCATCAACACTGGAAGGTTTTCAAAACAATTACTTCAAGAAGCAAAACTATTTTTTTCGGGTCTGCTTGATTAATCAGCGATAACACATTTTCGTCCACTTTAGTTTCAATGCAATGTCCACCACCAGTTTTAAACCATCTTAAATGCCCTTCGCACCTAATGTTTCTTGTGCAGCACTTTATATTAGCATAAAATTGCCGTAGTTGCTTACTGGACTTAAGAGAAATGCATTCATTCCAATTAAATTACTCATGGGTTTTGTCCCAGGCTGCAATCTTATCCTTTAATGTAAAACTGTCAGCTTTTTCGCATTTGACAATACGTCTATACTTATTAACCAGATGTTAATTAACCTGTTTTCAAACAGTGAAACGTTTATTTCAGTTGACATCGTGATTCTAACGTCAAACAACCGGGTGGCCATTGCAATGAATGTAAATAGTTGTCGGCTACTGGCACAGAGAGCGCGACGATATGTAGACAAAAAGTGCATCAATGTATGTTTAGAAACAGTGTAGTTCAGCCACTGCCTTCTCGAAAGCTAGCATTCGCAGTTGTCTTTGACGTTAACAAAATGTTAGCTAACAATTTGCTGTAAAAGCTTGATGAAATGCAAAAGTTTTAACCATATGTTAAACTTTGAACACCTTGTTAACAAACAAGATGTTAGAGTATTTTTAACATCGGTTGGTGAAACCAGCCCTTAAAGTAGTCCAAAATACACTCTGTAATAAAAGCATTCATGCTGCTCACTGTATAAGTGTTGCAAAAACATTTCAAACAAAAGAAATACTATAAACCAATTCAAGGAGTGCAGATATTTTTACTGCAATGACATCTGATGTTATCCTTCCTTTTTGTTTTTATTTATGGAAAAGGCATGGCCCTAGAGTCCTCCATCACCAACCGCCACTGTATTTCATACTCACAAAGGTGAACATAGCTTTTCAATGAATAGAATGTTATTCTTTAGAAAAGCCATAAGTGGGAAGGTTTGGTTCTATAAATGGTTAAATTGTTGAATGAAACAAATGCAGTTAGAGAGCTAATCAGTGGCAGATTGATACAAGTTGGGTTGCTGTTGTTCAAGCCATGTATCAGCTAATCTTAAACTGCGCAATAATTGCATCAGTCAGAGCTAAAAGGTATTAAGTCAACATTTGCATTTTTTGTGTTTTGTTTATGTTTTATTTAACAGTGAGAACTACTTAGACATGATACATCAAACAGCACTGTAAAGCATTAAGTTAGCCTTCCCCTTATATGTTAAACTGCTGTTGCGTGTAATGCGTGCAGAGGAGAAAAGCATTAAGTCATTGACTTAATACCTTTTCAGCCCCATGCAATAGTGTTATGCTGACTATGCTGTAAGTTCTGATTCCCTCGCAATTCTTATCACGTGGTTTCATACGCATTTAGTTGTTTGTCATGCTGAAGTGATTGTTTCATGTCGCCTAAGAGGAAAAGAAATTATTCTATTCACAAGAAGAATGTAATAAAGCAAGCCATTACTAAAGGTTTATCTTATACCAGCTACAGTGGAAAACAAGTGAACATTGCAGGTACTACAACAATATTGAGGATAATGAACCTTATTTCTACTACACTATTTACTGAGTTACCTAGCGTATCTTTTATTATTTCCCAATGCTTATTGTAGTACAATACTAGATTAAATAGGCAAAATTTATAAATAATCATTTTGGTTGTAGGTGCTGGAAACACTGTTTCGAGAGAATAGCTGACAATGGAACAAATCCATATATTGGCAAAATTTCATGACCTTCCAAACAAGAATGCTCAAGATTTATACCTAATGGGTCTTATTGAGGCATATGTCAAGTAGTACGGATCCCGGAAGTCAGATGGGGATGGACAAAATAAGCGTTGTTCCAGTTTTCGGTATTTTGTAATGTGCGGGTCACATAGAGTGCAGGTATGTCAAAAAGCATTTTGCAGTTTACACTCCATTGGTATGAAGCGGGTGTTCTCTGTAAATTGCACGTTAATAAATGGAAAATTGCCACAGATAAACATGGGAAGAATCTGAAAGGAAATAAGGTTTCTGAGAACATCCTGAAAACAATAGGTGAACATACAAAACATTTTCCTCTGAAGATCTCTCATTCTGCTGGGAAGGAAATTCAGTACTTAGGTTCTCGACTGTGTATAGGAACAATGTATCAGTTGTACTGTATCCAGGTGCAGCTGTGGAATACTACAAGCAGTTTTTTTGGGAAAATTACGATTATAAATTTGGCAGGCCACAGATAGATGTTTATTCTCTTTGTGAGGAACTTAATGCCAAATTGAAAAGTTCTCACCTCTGCAAAGCTTCAAAACTTGCAGCCAAAGTCAGACTTGGAAGTTCATCTCTGAAGGAGTTGCAAGTTTTATAAATTCCTAAAGGGGACCAACTCTCACTGTCTTCAAAAGGAAGAAATGGGTGCTATTGCCTTTGACTATATGCAGAATTTATCCCTTCTGGAAATTTCTCTGCAAGAAATCTTTTATATGCAGCAACTGTGGGTAAATGCTTTCAGTATTCACAATTTAAAAGATGACAGCTCTGTAGTGTACTTTTGTCATGGGGGTAATGGAAGAAAAATTGTGAATGAGGTGTGCACTTTCCTATACCATTACATTAAACACTACACTCCAGACACCATTAAACATTTCACTTGTTCTTAGACGGATGTACTGGACAAAACAGAAATCACACAATGGTGAGAATGTGTATGAGACTGACTGCAACTAGCAGGTTTGAGTCAATTACCCACATGTTTCCTGAATGTGGTCACTCATACCTACCATGTGATAGAAATTTTGGGGTATTCAAAAGGGAAATTAAAAGCTTTGATAGAGTGTATTCCCCAAAAGAATATGTAGTAATAATAGCAAACAGCAGGAAAAATGTGGAAGTTCATGTTGCAGAATTTGAAGAAATCATTAATTTTGATAAATAGTAGCCATCTAACTTTAAGATGATGGTTGTCAAGGTAAAGTGAAGTACTCCCAAGAGAGAAGAAGCAAGTGTTTTCCCCCTTAAAGTTCAAGCAATTCAAGTACCACAACAGTAAGATTGGAGAGATTCAAGCTTCTTTTTACATCAATTCTCCTGTTAAAAATAGATACTTTCTGGGAAAGCTCAAGTCACTACATCATCTTACTATGCGTTTTGAAAAGGTATATAATAACAAAGTTCCCATAAATTTTAACAAGATAAAGGACATTGGGAAGGTAGGATGCTCTGCAGTTTTATGAGAACATTCTGAAATGGCCAACAATGAATAGTCAAAGTGACTCTGTGTAAAGCCATCTGTCACAAGTCATGTTTTCATTTGTTTCTTCGTCCAATTTAAATTATATTTAGGCAAAGTGGGAAGACGTTTTGTAATCTACACTGCTCTATTCAATGAATTTATGTTTTAAAAACACATACAATCAATATAACTATATTAAATTTAAATATCAATACAGGTCTTGAATTTAATAGTCACCATGGAGCAGAAAAGCATTAAGTCAAAAATCCAGATAACACATTCAAATTATATTTTCACCAAGACAAATATGTTTTAAGACATAACTTTATAGAAAAATAAATTAAAAATCAATATTTGGCATTTTTGCGTCTATACTGTTTTTTCCTTCTCCTGAAAAGCAGAAATGGACTTAATGCCTTTCAGCTCCGATCGATTCAATTGTGACTGTAAAACTGAACTGCAATCATATGTGAGATACTGGCAATAGAACTAACCTGGAAAATAAGACAGACTTAATTCTGTGAATTCATGGCAAATATTTATTGCTGTCATTAGGATTTGGAAGCTACTAATAGATGTTTATAATTAGATAGTCCCTGTGGTATGGTTGTAAGTTTCCTGGCAACTGCATAGAGAGGCTCTCCCAGCATGAATGGAAGAGGAATGTTATCTGTAACAGTCTTATTCAACCTGAGATAAATGATAGCTTCTTAGCGAATGTATAAAATTTAAAATGGGCATAATACATATATAGTTCATGAATAATAATGAAAGCATATCTGCTAGAGAGAGAATTTTTATTCCTCTCTCTTTCTGTTGTTTATGAGTGGACCATCTATCACCAATGAAATTTTACAGCTATGCTTTGTTATGCATGTTCCCTATATTATAACAAGTGTTAGAATTGTTTAAGAACTGATAACAGAAGCATTTGCATTTGGTTTAATATTTTTCAATGGTATTTTGTGACTTGTGTGTAACTTCAATTGTTTTCATTAATTTATCACTATTCAGATCCTTGCTTTTGTCTTAGTGGGCTAGAAGTTTTAAGTTCTCTTGCAACATGGATAAATTCATTGAAAATGGAAAGCATAAAACAATGAAATTGGCGATACTGTTATATCATGGAACATCAGCGAAAATAATGTTGAACCATTCATGAGAGCGTTAAAAATTCTGGAAAATTGAAACATGGATGTTATGATAAATATACTGAAAATTAATTTTTAATCACTCCAGCTTCACCTCTATATGAAAACTTACTGGAACATGTTCTAAAGATTTTCTCCATCACCCTAGACTCGCTGCTGTGCTTCCTCTTGTGGCATGTAGATGATGTTTCCTTGCTGAACTTACTATGTGATGAGGTCACTTTGATATGGGACATCAGAATTGAACAAGCTGTGTGTATAGTTGGGTATAAATAGTTTTCCCAAAATGAGAATTTAACTGGTTACAGTGTGTTAAATTTTGAGTCCCAAATGATCCCTTAAGAAAACAGTCTCATCTCACAGTATGTCCTCCTTCAATTGACAAGAAGAAGCACAGCATGAATCTAAGATTCCAGATGGAGACACAGTTTCCAAAACACACTCCAGTAAGTTTTGATATAGAAGTGAAGTTACAGTGATTGAAAACTCATTTTGAGTATGTAATATGTCAAAAGCTTCAATGTTTTCCCAAAAGAAAAGAATTTAAATTACAATGAATGTTACATTAAATACGGTTTTGTACAAATATGTGTAATCATGCTCTTCCCCTCTGTGTTATTTGCAATCAAACTCTTGTTAAATATCTCTATGAAACCTCTGTTCTTCACAGACACTGGGGAGCCAATCATGCTGAGTTTAAATACAAGTCACTTGAATTTTTCAGCCATAAATGTCAAAATTTAGGTGAACGTTAAATTGTAATACAGAATTGCACACAATCAACAAAGGTGTCCTTGGAAATATCTTATGAGTTTGAGTTGTCAGTTGTAAAAAATAAATTGCTTTATACTGCAGTTGAATATTTTAATTATTCCTGGTGCTTTGATTAAAACAGAAATATTGTTACACAGAAACTTGTTAAAGTAATACAAATCATTGCAAATTGTGACACAATTGTAAAGCATAGAGTTGACAACATGGCACAAGAGGTTATTGAACAAGTAGTAGAAAACATTACAATGGACAAAAAATTTGCAATTTACTTTGCTGAATCACTGGTGCATATGACAATGCCAAGCTACTCATAAATGTTCACTGTTTTGACATTAAGAAATGTGCTATTTATTGGTAATGCAATTCTAAGATGTGAACGATTATTACGGGAACATACAAAGAGAGAGAGAGGTTTTTTATTTAATTTTTTTATATTCCATAAGTTTAAAATCAAATTTGTCATGCGAATGAGGTATAAGTGTGTCCACAGATGGTGCTGCTTCTCTGAGAGTTGAGAATACCTATTTTGTTGCTCATATTTGTGAAATTAATTGAAAGTATTGCATTATATGCATAGAAAATTTGATTGTTAAAAAGATACCTAATTTGCACAAAACGCTGAATGTTGCATGAAAGTCAATTTAATCGAGCTGTGTGTGTTGAACTGCGATCTTTCAAAGGGGAGGAGTGTAAGCAGATTGGGATCCACACTCTCTCAACTGTTTTTGCACACCAAGGTGTGACGGTTATAGCAAGGGTGCATATTGACTCCCCCTTTTTAACTGAAAAATAAGGCAAAGTGTTTCTTTTCAAAACTGAATCCAATTTGGTGTCATATTTAGAAGAGGAAGAGTGGATTTGCCAACTAGCTTACTTGACAGATTATTTAATGTAATGATCTCAGTCTTCAACTCCAGGGCTTAGACAAAAATACAGTGCAGTCATTTTAAGGTGAGGCCACAGACCACCTATAAGCAAAGTATGCTGTACTGAGTGACCTTGGTACTTTTCTGATGCACAACTGGCAGCACATGTTATCTTTATCAGCTGTGCTTCAGTTGCAGCTTTGTGTTTGTGGTGTGAAGAAAGTTGTGCTTTGTGCATCTCAGGTGAAAGTTTATTCAAGACATCTGGGTTGTGTGTGATTTGCTTAAGAGTGTTAATGCCTTCTTATTAGTCCACTGTAAATGCCTGCCAACAAATTCATGCATGAACAGAGAATTTTTATGTGCGATACATACATAAAAACCAAATCATGCAGGCAGGTATGTAGACAATTTTAGGAGAAATTTCCTGTTATTCCAGTTCCAGGTAGAGAAACTGTTATACGTCTGTTTAAGAAGTTTAGGACAATGGGATTGCTAAACACTAAACCTAAGTAGAGAAAACAAGATGTTCTAATGAAGGAAAAAAATTGACAAAATTGGTGCATCTATATGTGGGTAACCCTAAAAAACAAAGTTTATAGGAACAATCTCTGCACCATAGACGAACTTAAGGACAATATAAAAACAGAAATTATGAACATTACGCAAGAACTTGCACATGTGAATGGAAATTTCATCCAAATATACCAGGAATATCTTCATACAGATGGACACCACTTATAACAAGGTTAGTACTCATTATAGTGCATGTTACTATCACTTGTGGGTAATATAGGAGTTATGGAATGAAAAACCCCCAGTGTAATAGACAGTGTGCAAAGGACGCATACATGTGAATTGTGGCCTCACCATAAAACGACCGCACTGTATCTTTATAAGTCTGTGGGAAAGTGAAGGGGTTTTATAAGAAAGTTTTGTTTTGGATTGGTGTGTTAATAAGGGAAATGTTGTAGTTTTTTCAACTGTTTTGAACATGGATAACAAAATGGACTTCTGAAAATAATTTAATTTTATACATCTCCGGTTACACTTTCCGGATATTGAGAGAGACAGTGAAACATGCCAAAATACAATTTAAATACCAATCCCTTATACATTACCGCAATCAATTCCTATGATCTTATTGTAAAATTAAAAGAAAGCATTGTTGGAAACATGAATGCAAATTTTAATAATGTAAGCTAATTTAAAGTTAATGCAACACTTGAGAAAATAATGACTTTGCTTCATGTATGCAAAATTTTACTAGGACAAAATGCCTTAATATTTCTCACTGTGTATTTCATGTGGGTAAACTTTCGTGCATTATTATATAAGAGAGCATCACATTTGGATATTACATTATTTTGACGCAATTATGATCAAGTTTATCACTTGGATGGCAGCGCCCTTCAGCACCAGTCGACTGCTTGGCTGGAGAGATAAAGAGGGTGAATTCCGGAAGTCGTATCGAGGGACAACAAGAATATTCTGAATGGTTCTTGCCCCACCTCTGTGGAACTCTCAAAACTACAGTGGCTATATAATGACGAGCGTGCTCGCAAGAGTCGGTCAGATACTGAGTTGTTCCTAATATGACATGAAGTGCTGGTTACTCAATGTGTTCTACAAGTGAGGTGGTGATGACAGCTGTGACATAGAGTGCTGCTGCAAGCAATTAAAGAGCTCTTTTGCTCGATGCCCCACTGATAGAAGCAGAAGGAAGAAGAGGCTGCTTCGTGCGTGTTTCATTGCATTGCTACGTGTGAAGAAAAGTGAAATGGTAGTGAAGTTTGAACCAAATTACATCACAAGTGACAGTAAGAACTGAATTAAATCACATTGGCGAAGTGACGAAGTAAATTGGACAAAGTCACAATATACAGTAGAATCTCGTTAGTACGTTTTGCAGGGACCCAAGGATTTGGACATCATAGACAGGAAAACATGTTAACAAAAATACAAAATCTGCAATTTAAGAACATGTTTATGTAATAAAATCTAATAATACATCTTGCCTCAAAAACGGATGTGAAATACAGACACTATTTACACTGGTTTGAAATACATATCTATAGTTGATTGCTTTGCTGGTTTTAATGCCAAAATTTTACTGTCCATCTTGTTTACTAAATTCATTACATCATCAACATCGAAACTGCACACATATCGCTTCACTATGTCCAATTGCCTGCATCACTTCCAACACTGTAGGTACTGGCTCGGATCTGGCTCATCACTTTCATCTACCACTAACACTTCTTCTTTCACTTGTTCAAGTATTTCATCTTTTGCCACTGTTTCACACACTGGAATTTCATTGTCTATGTTTCAAAAGATACACTGGCATCACCTGCTATTTGGCGCCATTCTTCACTCTCGGAAAACTCATCTTCTTGCATGATTGCATCACCAAGAACCCGGCAAAAACTAGCTCTATTAAAACAGTTCCTAATGGTATCTTGCGTCGCACAATCCCAAGCAGTTCTAATAAAATGCATGGCATCTAAGATGGTGATTTTTCTTGTCATCGATTTCAGTGCATTCAACCTCCTCTGTACCAGCCTCTTCTGATACGTATGATTCATGCACTGAAGTATGCCTTGATCTAAAGGTTGTAGCTTACTCATGCTTACTGGGAAGAAAATGATCTTTATGTTTCTTAAATTTGAAACAGTTGGTGGATGAGCGGCACACTGATCAATAAAGAGTGCAATTTTCCTGCTTCTTATGCCCAGTCTTGTATCCCATGCTCGTAAGAAATTTTTTAAAAACGGCAAAAGTTATCCAGGCTCTTATGTTGGAAGTGTACTTACATGGAAAAGATCGCACATTCTTAAAGCATTGCAGACTGCATGCTTTTCCAATAACCGTGGTACCAATTTCTCCATTCTGCTTTCATTACAGCACAACAAAACTGTAATTCTCTCCTTGTTAAGCTTCCCACCATGGCACTTAGTGCCCTTAAAATCCAGGGTTTTGTCTGGCAAAAGATGGAAAAATGGTCCTCTTTCATCTACATTATAAACATCATCAGGCCTATAGTCTTTCAAAATTGACGGGAGCATTGTATTTTTCCACATTTCTATATTTTCACACAGTGTAGCGCCATTATCTAGGGCAGCAGCCTCACCATGCACACATCTGTAGACTAAGCCATGTCGATTCTTGAATCATTCAATCCAGCCATTGGATGCTTTGAAATCACCCAGCCCCATCTTCTGTGCTAAATGTGTTGCCTGAGCTCGAACCACAATACCGTGTATTAGCACATTTGAAGCTCTAGCTTGTGTAAACCACTTTAGCAGAACATCTTCTAATTCTGGGAAACTGGCCAGGGTGATTGTTTTCTTTTAGCATTTTTCCCTTCTTCAAAAGCAGTTTCAATTAGTTTATGTTTGCTAACAATTGTGTTTAAGGTTAACGGAGGAATGCTTAATTTCTGCGCTATATCCACACGCTTCATATTTGGATTGCGATCTACTTCAAGGATTTTCAGTTTTTCACTGTTGGTTATTTGCTGCACTTTCTTTTTCTCCATTGCGAACAAAAAGTTAAAATACAATTACATTTCGTCAACACTCAACAGCAGAAACTAACCATGCCAAGCCACCACTAAACTAAAGCATTCTCTATCCCTCCCACACAAATCGCATCTCACAAATATGTACATACATACATGCATGCCATTGGCTGCTGGTTTGACTAAAGTAGCAAATGAGGACGTCAAACTTTGAATGTAGTAAATCTACTCCCACTGGACTGACCAAGCATTGGCCAAAATAGCGAATGAGGGCGTCAAACTTCGAACGTAGTAAGCGGGAGCGAGAAAAAGTACTAAACAAACGTTATTTATTGCTTTTGGTGCCGGGACTTTTATAATTCAATGTAATACACGGGAAAACATGTTAATGAGGAACGTGCTAACAAGATTCCACTGTATATACTATGTTAGATTTACCATGTCAGTTTTATTAGTGGTGATATCTGCCAATTTATTGCTTATTATAAAGCATACTGCTACAAAAATGTGCCATGTGTAATACATCTTCCATGCAAAATGAAGCCAGTAATAATAATAATAATAATAATAATAATACCTACAGAAACAAAAGTCCATAAGTGTGCATTTACATGAAAATAAATATAAAACATCTGAAAATCACTGGCGGCAGTGAAAACTATGAGGTGATACATGTGTACATATATACATGATGGCTGCGAACATACTCAGCCTCGTAACCTAAGTCGCTGCTAAAACCTTATCCAAATCAGTAAATATTGATCAGATGCTTGTATTGGCTCAACAAGCCTCTGCAGCTTTCTCATTTATGCTTTTATAATCATGTGAATAAAGCCTAATTTTTGGAAAACCACTTATATAGAGTGAGAGCTAACTTAGAGGCAACAGTCTGTAAGTTGTCTTAAAACTGTGTTCTGCATTATGCAAGTTTGTTACATGTGCATAAAGGTATATTTATTTATAAATGTATTTACGCAATCCTACTATTATAAATATTTGTTGCTGTATTCAACATCATACATAATTGGCACATTATGGTACACGTGCCAATAGTAGCAATGATGTATTTCCTATAACAATGACATAATGCCTGTATTCCAGTTTACCATGGCTTATAGAGAGAAGATGAAACCATATTGCATTATTTTCTCTGAACAACAAAGATGCAAAAGCCTCTGTACATTATTAAATGTAGAAAAGGAAGGTCTGAATTTATAATTACCATGCTGTGCTAATTATAAGCTACATCACAGTCTGTAGCAGCTGCTGCTCCTCTTTCAGAAAGTCGTCCTCCGTGGACTAGTGGTACCATGCTAGCCTCTAGTTCCCAAGGTCGCGGGTTCAAACCCGGCAGAGGGCGATGGATTTTTTCGGGCGTAAAAATCGTTAGCATGGCTTCCTTCGGAAGGGAAGTAAAGCCGGTGGTCCCGTGTCGTAGATTTACGGCACGTAAAAGAACCTCAAGCCTGATAAAGAGGCCTCTGAGCAAAATTACAGGTGTTTCACGCCCAATATAGAATGGGACGCTAAGAACCATAGTAGTTAAAGAGCGTCCATAAATAAAACTCAATTTTTTTAAATTTCTTTCAGAAAGGTAATGCATGCAAGTGGCTGTCTTGTTTATCATTTCAACACGCCAAGTAATAACAAATGTAATGCAGGGAGAGAAGTTAACATCTCATAACATATGACAGGTATGGGCCAGCCGCATGTCATGTCCAGGAGAGTGGACCCTAGAGGAATACTGTGACAGGCATAGCTTCCCCTGTATCAGAGCAGTGCATAATGCAATTCTTTGGTTTGAAAAGCTAGAAATGCTTATTTATTAAAATCAAGGTATGCATTAAATGACATAACAAAATCAAGTGCCTTATTCATTATTATTCATACAATAAAGGTTTGAAACTCAAAATATCTCATACTTATTACCAAATTGAACTAAATATAATATTGCTAATAAACTTGCAAGAAAAATCATTTTGCAGAAAATATAAATTAAACAATTAGTTTATTAAAGCAGTGGTCTTCAGTGTTATTAAAGGGTTACTACCTACATTGAAAAGTCATTTGTATGGCACATAAACTAATTTATTCTTATGCATAAATTTGTTTGTTTTAAATAAGGGCCATTTCATATGAGGCATTCAGTTCCAAAACATGCCATATCCATTTCTGCAAGTTTCTCAGAAGGAAGAAACTTTTCCTGTGAAATCAATAACGGGTTGATACATTTTTGCTATTTTATGATATTAATTCACAATTTGCTAGCAGTTTCAATCTTTTACAGAAAATGCTGTCCATAAAATTGAAACACTATTTTACATACAGCAGGTTTCTGAACTGATGATAGAGGGTTCTGGAAATCACATGCTTGGATGAGGTAGGAAATGGAAAAGTGGTATCATATAAAACAAATATTAGTATTAAAGAAATTCCAGACAGTGTATAAAAGATCAAGGAATACAAGCAAATACTAACACCTAGAGCTTTTTTTTCTACATTTCCATTAACATTTGAACTAAGCAGATCATCACAGATTTTGTTTTGCCGAACAATTGTGTTTTAATCTTATATTCCCCCACATCAGATCAAATACTAAGGTCAAAGGCTTCTTCTCTAAGTTTGGGCTCATTCTCCGCAACAAAATTCCTTCTTAAATTCTCATTAAGCAGAGTTTTGTAGAAAGTACAATCATTGTTTCTTTTTCTCCATTCCTTTCCAAAATGTTTCTCTTGTAGCTTTTCTATATTTTGAAGCTTTTCCTTCTTTACTGTCACTCCTATTGCTTCATTCTATAGTTGAATGTCTACTATTTGTTTCCCCTTCTTTAGAATTGGATGATGTACACCTACATTGATCTTGTAACTAGATTCACCATTTATAACAACATTGATTTTTCCTTTTTTCAACTTTATTGTCGAGGGAATAAAACCTGTTGATTACCACACTAAACAGTGTTACCAGCATAATAAGTAAGGAGAATTTCATGTACTTCTCTACAGTACAATAACAGTTGTTCAGAAAGCTTCATGGATATGGTGGATATTGGAAATCACATAATAGCATCAAGTTGATGCTGGAAGTGTACCCAAAATAAAACATTGAAAATGGTTGGGAAAAAGTGGACTTTGGAACATGTTTGTGCTGCAGACATCTGCAAAGATGCTGTTAGAACCAGTGAGTACAAAAACCCTATTTCAAAAAAAATTTGATAAGGTGGGTTTCTGGAAATGACCCCACATATATATTTGTAGATTATTATTACTATTTTCAGTTAGTATGTTATATAGTTGCAACTTTATTATTTGTATTGTATACAATTTTATATATAGACACAGCACATTGTAGCATCTTTGTATGTTACTAAATATGAAACAGTCCATTATTCCCCAAATGTTTGACAGCTCTTGTGGAATACATCTCGTAATTGCATACTGTAGTGTTCCACCACTGGGTTTAGAAGACTGCTGTGTGTTGCAAACAAGAAGGGGAGAGGCAGAGGTCGCTTTACATTGAGGCAGTATTTTAATGCCTAAATGATATTAATTGTATTTTTTATTAATTAAATTCAATAACAGCCCACCTAGAAAACAATATGTATATAATTATTATATAAACTGTATGTAAAGTCATTGTAAATACTTATTTTTATTGTAAACGTATTTATTAGTGATATATAAATGTTTATATACTCTAATAGTGCAAAAACTGTGAGAATAATATGTTTTAGGATGTTAATAATGAGGCAATAATGTAATTTTGGTGACAATAATGTGTTTGGAGTTTTAAAAATACTGATTGTTATGAAAAAGATCATTAATAACGCAATTTTGCTTACAGTTTGGAATTAGCCAATCAAAAGTAAAGAAAGATTTTTAGTTTGAATACTTAAATTCTATTGGACTAGATTTAGACAATAAGAGAATGGCATTACCGAAGCTGAAGGTTTTTACCGTTGAATCTAGTCAATCTCGGGCAAGATATTAGACAGAGAAGACGTGAAAGTCGCGGGCAAGATGTAGTACACAGCAGACGTAACAGTCGCAGACATGAAGCTGTAGAGCGTAGACGTGAAAGTCGTGGGTAAAAATGTTGTAAAGTATAAAAGTGATAAAATTTGTGTTCTCCGCCAAAAATGTATTAAGTGCTCACAGTTTTATTTTATAAAGTGTTATGTTTATAAAATGTGCATATATAAAGTGAAATAAAAAGAAGTAAAAATTAAAAAGTAAATTGTGTGGCGTCTTATAATTTGAATCTTATCACAACCCTACAAGAACTTGTGTTTCTATAGTGCGACTGAAAGCAGCCGAGGCAAATAACTTTAATAATATTACGTAAAAACAAGCATCATCTTCACTATAAATTTTGGCGTCCTAAAAATCAAACAACATCAAAGTGTATCTTCATTACGTAACCAATAACCTTCTGCAAATTAGCGTACAACTGTGGGCCAAACTCCTCCAAATAATTACGCAACCTACTATCTACAATCTACAGAAATTGAAGAACAACACTTCTTCAAATTGGCGCCCAATGTGGGGCCACGAATACGACAAGAATTGATGACGTCACAGAAGAGAATCCAACAGGGCGGCCAGAAACAACAAACATACAGCGAAACTGCAGCTTGGAACTTCAAGATCAGCACCCAAATTGACAAAGGAATACAGGATAACAACAATTCTTCAGGAGTAAGGGGCACGTGGTAAACATCTTAACAACAAATTACGCAGGAACACTGAGTATTGAAATTAAATAACTACAAATTAAAGGTCAGAACGTTCAATTATTTTTCATGTTGTAAATATAAAATTTAGAAAATATTATAAAATTTAAATAAAATTCATGCTGTTAAGAAGTGGAGAAGTTAAGTTAAATAGTTCAAAAGTTAATAGAAACAATAAAATGGAAGCTATAAATAAAGTATGGAGGTAGTTGAGGTTGGGTCAGATATTACAGATTGTAATGTAGAAGTGGATGAGCATTTATCTGAAAATTCAGTAGATGTTGAAAGAG
The DNA here is from genome assembly GCA_030765065.1 of Deroplatys truncata. NCBI lineage: Eukaryota > Metazoa > Arthropoda > Insecta > Mantodea > Mantidae > Deroplatys > Deroplatys truncata. The sequence continues at coordinate 378,424,972 of CM060990.1, forward strand.
ATAGGAATAGTATGCAAAGTCAATCAGATAGCAGTTGTATACAAGGTCAATCACCTTTACAAATGTCAGTACAGGAAACAAAAGAAACAGATGCTATCCCTCACACATCTAGCCAACAAGAGCAAGGAAACTTCTCACAACAATTTTTGTGTCTTTTAAAAGCAATAACTGAAAGTTATACAGAGGTGAAAGTAGGGTTAATAAAACATTTAAATATGTTCGCTGAAACTAATAATATTCTAGATGAAATGATAACTGAAATGAGAGGAGAGAGAAAAGAGGTAAATAAAGTAACAAACAAGTACAGAGTTGAGAAAGGAAACTAATAAAGTAAATGAAACTAGTACAGAACTGGTAAAGGAAACTAATAATAAGTTCAATGAGTCTAGTACAGAGCTGAAAACAGAGTTAAATAAAGTACAAGAAACTAGTAAGGAAATTGAAAAAGTAGGAAACACAAATGTAAACATTGTGCAAATGCAAATGGATGTAACAGTACCAAAGGTAAATACAGATGTAACTAGATTTGTAAATGCTAAACAAATGAATGTTAGTAATACAAATACAGAGAGAAATGTATCACCATTGTTAACAAACAAAACAAGAGATGCAGTTGCTTTTTTCATAGCATCAACATCTCAAATATACAATGAGAGATAACACTCATGTACATGTACCAAATTTGATGTCAAACACAACTATGCAACATAAGAGTAGGGCAAAGCTAAAAAGTCTGTGGCATAAGAACAATATAAACAGTCTGAGAAAGAAAAAGAAAATAAAGTATTTAAATTATGTGTGGCATAGGAGTAAAATGAAAGAGAAAATAAATTTAAACAATCTGAGAAACAAAAAGAAAAGGAAAGTAAAGTTTACAGATTATGTGTGGCACAAGAGAAAAACAAAATAATGTATTTGGAACATACAAAGCAAAATCAATGTCATTTAAAATTGTAAATATTTTTTAGTCTTTTACTAAATAGAGCAAATAATAATTAACAAAAGAAAGTTTAGAAACAGAAGCATTAAAAATCCATTGTTAATATAAAAAAAATCTAAGTAGCAATTACAATTATATTATAAATTAAAATTTAGAAAACAAATTGTAAACAAAGGGTAACAAATGTTAACATGTATAAGTGTATATAAAAATGTAAGGCATATAAAGTGTTTATTAGTGAAAGTGATAGTGAATGAGCAAACTTAGCTCAGGTCATTAATCTTATACAAGGTCATTAACCTTGAAAAGTGCTACGCAAGTGAATAGGAAGTGTTCAGCTATACACGAGTGTTATGACAAACGAGTGTTGAAGAAAAAGTGAGAAAGTGAAAGTGAAAGATAGGAAGTGCAAAATAAAAGTTATGTTTCTTTCTTTCAGGAGACTTTTAGAAAATATTTGAAAATTTAAAAGAATCAACAAAAAGAGTAAATTTTTAATATTTCTAAAAGGGGGCAATTTGAGGCATATTTTAATGCCTAAATGATATTAATTGTATTTTTTATTAACTAAATTCAATAACAGCCCACCTAGAAAACAATATGTATATAATTATTATTTAAATTGTATGTAAAGTCATTGTAAATACTTATTTTTATTGTAAACGTATTTATTAGTGATATATAAATGTTTATATACTCTAATAGTGCAAAAACTGTGAGAATAATATGTTTTAGGATGTTAATAATGAGGCAATAATGTAGTTTTGTTGACAATAATGTGTTTGGAGTTTTAAAAGTACTGGTTATGAAAAAGATTGGTAATAACGTAATTTCGCTTACAGTTTGGAATTAGCCAATCAAAAGTAAAGAAAGATTTTTAGTTTGAATACTTAAATTCTATTGGACTAGATTTAGACAATAAGAGAATGGCATTACCGAAGCTAAAGGTTTTTACCGTTGAATCTAGTCAGTCTCGGGCAAGATATTAGACAGAGCAGATATGAAACTCATGGTCAAGATGTAGTACACAGCAGACGTAACAGTCGCGGACATGAAGCTGTAGAGAGTAGACATGAAAGTCGTGGGTAAAAATGTTGTAAAGTATAAAAGTGATAAAATTTGTGTTCTCTTCACTATAAAGTTTGGCGTCCTAAAAATCAAACAACATCAAAGTGTATCTTCGTTACGTAACCTTAATAATATTTACGTAACCAATAACATTCTGCAAATTGGCGTACTACTGTGGGGCAAACTCCTCCAAATAATTACGCAACCTACTATCTACAATCTGCAAAAATTGAAGAACAACACTTCTTCAACATGCAGGTGCAAAAATGCCCATACCTGACACATGAACACGCTTTCAGTTATGTCGGCTATGGATGCCAAAATATTCTATGACTTATTTCCTACAATTTATAATGCCAAAATTGTATAAAATGTTTATCCAATTCGTGGATAATCTTAATATGAGACATGTGAAAATTGTCATACTCCCTTTCATTTGTGTGACTAACATTTGCTCCTACCATCATAATCATCAGGATGCTCCACTTGTTGCATAAGTTACTATTACATATGAAATTCTTATATGGCAATACGGCATTAAGGAGACCGATCCATGAATTTTCCAAAACTCAAAATACTCTACTGAGTGTTTTGAGCTTTTTTTATCAAATGAGCTTAGTGGCTTAACACATTTGTTTCATACTAATAGCAGCATAGCAGGTTTTAGATAGCATATATTGGGGAAACTATTTCCGAAGTTTCATTCTTATGGCTTAAAAATTGCATGGCAGGGAGCATTTTAAATGTTGAAAGTGTCTCGAATATTAACAACCAAGAAAACGCACTGGGCAATATTTTATATTAAGTGGCCTGTTATTTTGCTTTTGTAGTTTTCAATGAGCCTAAATTGTTATATTGATAATTTTTGCCTATTTTTCGCTGACCGATCCCCTTAAACTGCAAAAGGAAACAAAGAGACAAATTGTTCACCATGGATGATCGAACCCCAGTTTGCAGTATGACAAGCAGAGATGTTAATCAGTACAATAATACAAAGTACCCCATGTGCTAGTCCTGATGTAGACTACTTACGCCACGAGCACCAAGCTGTGTATATAACCAGTCACTGTGTTGCTCTCATGGTTAAAATAGAACACTAGTACCCGGCCAGACTGGGGAAAAATCCCCCAGGCAAAGCAGACGAGTGGAAAGAAAACAAGTGCAGGCGACCATGTATCGACAGAGATTGGAAAAGGCGAGCACTGAAGTTGCTCGTTTATAGTCCTCTAATGTCTACTTACCAGAGATTAACTTGTCTGCACTCAGGTACTAAAGTAACAAAGAAAGTTTCATGTCCAGTTGATACCCCAGTCACCAAAGTCATAAAACTTAATGCAGAATAACACGAATCCCAGGGTTACCTTAAAGGTAATCCTAATCATTATTGTTCATGAACTGGGCTCATACATACTAACTACATTTATAAAACATGCCAATCAGTCACACTTGCAATACACACAACACACACGTATCTCCATTATATACAGTATATAACATTCTTATTCATACACATCAGATTTTCAATAAAAAGTCATTCTCTACTTGCTTAAGAACTTGTGTTTTTCTGTGAGTCATTTATACGTGCTTGATGAATCTAATTCAAACAAATTCCAATGAAAAAATGCATTTGAAAACCTACACAATTGCATGAAACAACAGTGTTAAAGAAGTAGCCCCCAATTTTATACTACTTTCCTGATTGTACAGTTGTTAAGAATGACCACTGATTCGTAAATAGTTTCAACATGCATGTGTTTCAAAGGTTGCTTACACTACTGCTGTCACAGTTGTATATGTTCTGTCAGTAGTGATCGAAATGGGTAAGCAAAAGGAGCTTAGTTCTGATCTGAAGCAAGTAATTATAAACTTGCCTTATGCAAGTGCAGCAAACAGAAAGAAATGAGTTGCATTTGCTAAAGATTATATTCATAAGGATCAGAACTTTTGGGACAGCACGATATGGTTAGACGAGACTAAGATAAACCTCTTCGGGTCAGATGGGATAAACAGAGTCTGGAGAAAAGCAAATTCAGACAATGACTACAAAAACACTCTTCCCACAGTTAAGCATGGTGGTGGTTCCGTTATGCTCTGGGCCTGCATGTCATCCAACAGTGTTGGTAATATACAATTTATTGATGGCACTATGGACAAATATATGTATTTTGACATTTTAAAGCAGAGTGCCAAGAAAATGGGCATGGCACCTGGTTATAAGTTTCAGCAGGATAATGATAGTAAACACAAGGCAAGACTGAACATGAACTACTACAAACACCACCTCAGAGTCCATACTTGAATCCAATCAGCATCTGTGGACAATTCTGAAGAAACGAGTCCATAAAAGCAGAGTAAAATCTAAACAAGAGCTTAAACATGTTGTGGAAGAAGAATGGAATAAAATTAGCCCAGAAGAATGCAAAAACTAGGTTACTTCTATGAAGTGAAGGTGTGAGGCAGTTATTAAAACCAAAAGGGTACCCAACAAAATATTAGATTATCAGTGGTGTATTTGTTATTAAACTATTACTTCTAATGTACAAATAGAAAAGTTGTACAAACATGGTCATGTTTCTTTTACAATTTTATTTAATTTAGTTTGCAAGTTCATAAGTTAATATTTAGTTAATTCCTAAAACTGCACGTGTTATGTTGTTCAACATGTATGGGAAAAATATTAATTTGACTGTGTCTTCTAACAAATATTAAAGTATTTTCTTAGAAAATTGAAGTGTATGAATAAGAATGTTATATACTGTATATATAGTATCACAAAAATTAACACTATAGATATATTTTAATGCATTTCTCACGTTTATTTCCACTGCTGTTCATTATAAACAAGTTTTTTTTTGTTTTCTAATTCATTTACTGATGAGACTGGCACCTCATCAGAGATCACCTCCAGTGTCCCATATCATGGCCATAGTGTAGATTCTAAGTTTTCTTGTACTCATTCAGTGTAGGTAATTTCTAGCTGTGCTGCTGCTTGCTAAATCTCAGGGCTATAGTGTTATCTGGTAGTCAAGAGACACATCGAGCACCAAACATGCATGCCCACAGCGGGATTCGAACCCGCGACCCTTTCACGGTGGAACGTCAACAACCATGGCTACCGGGGCCGGCATAAACAAGTTATGTACGCCTCGAGGCATTATGGGAACATTGCTTCTGCTCCCAAAATTACAATCCGAACATAGCGGAAGCTGCTAGTTTAAGGCCGAAAGCCAAAACTGCGGAACGACAACAGAGCGTAGCTGTAGGATCTGTGAAGCTAAACCCCAATGATCCAGGGTTGTTGGCGATATTGATTTAATGGCCTTTTACTCCTTGTGTCTCAAGTTGATGTAACTAGGCATTGTCCATTTAAAAAAATGTATGTTTGCTCAATGTATCTTGCCCGAGACTGACTAGATTCGACGGTAAAAACCTTTAGCTTTGGTAATGCCATTCTCTTATTGGCTAATTCTAGTCTAATAGAATTTAAGTATTCAAACTAAAAATCTTTCTTTACTTTTGATTGGCTAATTCCAAACTGTAAGCGAAATTACGTTATTGCCGATCTTTTCATAACCACTATTTTTAAATTCCAGACACATTATTGTCACAAAAGTTACATTATTGCGTTGATATTTTAATGAAAAGAAGCTAGAAACAGTGATGTGCATTGAATTTATTTAAAGGTGAGTCGGAATTGTTACACTACATCACTTAAGTTTACTCACTTAACATGTTTCGGGAAACGGTTGTTCCCATCCTCAGATGCTAATCCAACTGGCCCGTGTTGTTGGTGTTTCCATTTTGTGGACTGGATACTGTGGTGGCATCTTGTGGTGGTGAAATGTACTTCCATAGAGGATTTGGTGGTGGCAAATCAAAATTCATTAGATGTGTGTTGTGTGAATGGTGATCTTCTCCCATGCATCTAATTCGGCTGCAAATTTGGCTGGTTTGACTAATGTAATATTGGGTTTGATGTTGTGATTAGTGATCCAAAAATGGTGTGAAACTGCAGATTTGTCCATTTGTTTGTATTTGATACATCTCATGTGCTCCTTTAGCCTAGTTTTTAGGTTTCTTTTTGTCTTACCTATGTATACTTTATTGCAATCTGAACAATTGATTTTGTAGATTCCAGCTTTTTTGTCTTGTGGGATGGGGTCTTTTAACTTGTTACAAAGTAATTTCTCTATGTTAAATTTGTTCTGTGGAGCTAGGCTGATGTTGTGTTTCATGAAAATCTTCTTAAATTTGTGAAATGTTCCTGGGTGGTATGTGAATTTCTTGAACTTTAGCTGTTTATCTTGCTGGCTGAGATTTGTTGTGTTTCTGATGTGCTTCTGTCATTTGAATTTTGCAATTTTTTTGTCAATAGTTGTTTTGTTGTACCCATTATGTATTGCTGTGTCTACTATATGCTGGTATTCTAACTGGTATTCTTGTTTATTTAAGGGGGTATATACCAGTCTATGTGTTAGGCTGTTTAGTACTGCACATGAGAGTAGTAGGAGCACATGAGATGTATCAAATACAAACAAATGGACAAATCTGCAGTTTCACACCATTTTTGGATCACTAATCACATCATCAAACCCAATATTACATTAGTCAAACCAGCCAAATTTGCAGCCGAATTAGATGCATGGGAGAAGATCACCATTCTGAAACACAACACACATCTAATGAATTTTGATTTGCCGCCACCAAATCCTCTATGGAAGTACATTTCACCACCACAAGATGCCACCACAGTATCCAGTCCACAAAACGGAAACACCAACAACACGGGCCAGTCGGATTAGCTTCTGAGGATGGGAACAACCATTTCCCGAAACATGTTAAGTGAGTAAACTTAAGTGATGTAGTGTAACAATTCCGACTCACCTTTAAATAAATTACATTATTGCCTCATTATTAACATCCTAAAACATAGTATTCTCACAGTTTTTGCACTATTAGAGTATATAAACATTTACAATGACTTTACATACAATATAAATAATAATTATATACATACTGTTTTCAAGGTGGGCTGTTATTGAATTTAATTGATAAAAAATACAATTAGTATCATTTAGGCATTAAAATACTGCCTCAAATAGCCCCCTTTTAGAAATATTTAAAATTTACTCTTTTGTTTTGTTCTTTTAAATTTTCAAATATTTTCTAAAAGTCTCCTGAAAGAAAGAAACATAACTTTTATTTGCACTTCCTATCTTTCACTGTCACTTTCTTACTTTTTCTTCAACACTCGTTTGTCACAACACTGATGTATAGCTGAACACTTCCTATTCACTTGCTTAGCACTTTTCAAGGTTAATGACCTTGTATAATATTAATGACCTGAGCTAAGTTTGCTCATTCACTATCACTTTCACTTTATATGCTTTACATTTTTACATACAATTATACATGTTAACATTTATTACCCTTTGTTTACAATTTGTTTCCTAAATTTTAATTTATAATGTAAATATAATTGCTACTTGGATTTTCTACTAACAATGCTATTTTAATGCTTCTGTTTCTAAAATTTTCTTTTGTTATTTATTACTTGCTCTATTTAGTAAAACAAATTATTATTTACATATTACTTTACAATTTTAAATTACATTGCTTTCCCCTTTTATGTTCCAGATACATTAATTTCCTTCTTTTATTGTGCCTCGTATTGTTTACTCTTATATGGCTTTAACATTTGTTTGTGGAATTTTCCAATTATTTTGTTTGTGTTATTATTTTTAACTTCATATGTATCTGTTCCAAATATATTTATTACTTCATAAGGACCATGGTAGCTCAAAAATAATCTCCAATGTTCTTTACGAAGTTTATTTGTTAATTTTTTATTCTTTACTAATACTTGATCTCATAATTTTATTTTCCAAATTCTTCATTTTCTTTCTTCATGTTTTGGTTTTCTTTTGAGGACTTTTGCTTGTAATTTTGAAAATGCTAATTTGAAGATTTCTTCTTTCTCTGGTAATTTAGTTGTTTGGTCTTCAATAACTTTTGGTATATTAGAGCTCAATGTGTTGTACAATCTTCCATGGTGAAGTTCAATTGGTTTAAATCCTGTAACTGCATTTATGGATTGATTTAAAAGATTTTGGATAATACTGATGTATGAGTACCAACTGCTCTGTTTGTTATGACATACTACACGTAGATAATTTGCAATTTCTTTAATTTCTCTTTCCACTGGATTGGCGTTTGGTCTGTATCTTGATGAAAAATACTGTTTGACTCCTAAATCTTTAATTCCATTCATAAATTTAAAACTAGTAAACACTGATGCATTATCACAAAGTATGCCCTCAACTATTCCTTCCTCTGGGAAATATGATTTTGTTAGCTTGCTTAAGCATGCTATGCTGGTTGTATTCTTGAGTGCATAAATTCTTAACATATCTACTAAATACGTCATAACATACAAATAAAAATTTGTATCCAAATGTACTTGCTGGCATCAGACCATGTAAATCTGAACTCAATAAACATCTGGGTTTATCTCTAAGTACTGAATTTGTTGTATAGTCATAGGCAACATTAATTTGTTTTGCTTTCTGACTGAGGTCTCAACATGATACATATTTTTTAACTTTATGTCCTAATTTTGAGATATATAAATTTTCCAAAATGGTTAGGGTTGTCTTCTCTGCACCTGCATGCATCAATCTTAAATGAAATTGCTCTATTACTTCTAATTTCATGCTTGTTGAAATATATGTTTTCCACCTCTCTATTTCTTTTCCATGTTTCTTGTAAAGTACACCATCTTTAACAGCGATTGTACTGTTCTGTGCCTCTTCTATCGTTGTGGCTTTTTCTTTTAAACCTGCTAGTTTAATATCTTTGTCTTGCTCTTCTTTAATATTCTTGAATTGATTCTTCAATTCTTTCCTCATTGGAATGTCAATTGTAAGCACTTTAATTTCGTATTGTTGTCTTGAACAACTTTCAGGAAATTGTTTGTTGTGATTGATCCTTGAAATTAAATCGCTAAATGTATTTTGTTTTCCTGGAATATGTACAATTTCATCATCAAATTCCATTATAGCAAGAATCATTCTAGCTAATTTGCCACTATATAACTTAAATTTCTGAATGAAAGTTAAGCTAATATTTTCTGTATATATTTTCACTTTCTTCTGAAATGTATATGTTCTAAATTTTAGTAGTGAAAAATATAATGCTCCAATTTCTAACATTGTTACTGATGCATTTCTTTCAATGTTGATAAGGCCACATGATGCAGTACTAATAACATGAAATGTGTTGTCATGTTCTTTTTGTCCAAGTATTCCTGCATATCCCTGACAAGATGCATCCACGTATAACTCGTAATCTAACTCATCTCTTGGACGTTCCAATAATATTGCATTTGCAAACAGCTGTCGGACATTTTCAAAACATTCTTGTAGCTCTGCCGTCCATTTCCATTTATTTTTCTTCTTCAGCAATTGTCTTAAAGGTTCTACTTCTAAAGCATATCTTGGGAAGAATTTACTTTCATAATTCCAAATTCCAAATAAACGTCTTAGCTGTTGAATATTCTTAGGTGGTGGTATTCTTAATATGGCTTTTATTCTTTCCTCATCTAGTCGAATGCCTACTTCATTTATTACATAACCTAAAAATTTGATTCCAGGTACACAAAATTTTGACTCTTTTATGTTTACTGTCATGCCATGTTCATGTAATTTGTTCAACATATAAATTACATTTTCTAAATGTTCCTCAAAGTTTTGGCTTATAATTAGGAAGTCATCAGTGTATCTAATTAAGAAATCATCTGCTGTGTTACCAAAGATACTATGTATTGCTCTCAGGAATCCACTAGCACTATTCTTCAATCCATATGGATTTACACAATACCTATACTGTAATCCAAAAACTTGAAAAAAACTGTATAATCCTGTACTTTAGGATCTAGCTCGACTTGCAAAGATCTATGGAAGAGATATATTTTGCCACGTGATAATTTTGCAATGGTTTGTTCTATACTTTCATTTTGAAAGTGATCTGGTAGCATGAATTTGTTTAAATATCTCCCATCTATAGTGATTCTTAAACTGTTGTCTTTCTTTACTGTCCAACAAACACTATTTATGTATTGTGAATTGCTAAGTTCTATGATGTTTTCTAGCATACTAGCTATTACCTTTATAGCTTCTTTTCTTAAATTCACTGGTAGATTATTATACTTTCTCCAAAATGCTGGTACATTTTCTACTGTGAATGTGTGAACTTATGATGTACACCATCCTGGAATTTCACTGAAAATATGTTTATTGTCTTCTAACACCTTCTCCATTATTAACTTTTCATTGTCCGTCAATATTGTATTTGTCATCAGTGTGTCTTTATGTATCTTCTTGTCTTCAATCTCTGTTGTGTAATTATCTTCCACCTGCTCTAAAATATTTTCTTCTGCATTAGATTTCTTTACATGAGGGTTCCATTTGGTAAGGTTAGTGTTTTGTTCTTGGAAGTTAAGGGTCAATAACCTTTCTTTGTTTTCCCTGCTTGCTTGGATATTCATAATCTGTATGAAGCACTCTTCTTCATATACTACATATTCTTGCTCCATCCTTTGTACTTTACATACTTTATCTTTAATAAATGGCACATATATCTTCTTTTCTTCTTTATTTAATATTAATCTGTCCATTTTAAAATCAACTATCGCAGAGAACTCTATTAAAACACCACACCCAATTATAACTTCGCATATCAAGTTTGGAACAATTAAAAACATAACCTCCAATGTAATATCTGCTATCTGTACAGGTATCGAATGCTTGTGATTTGATGGTTTGTGTTATTGTACCTATAGCTACCCTATATATTAAGTTGCTGATTGGTGCAATCATGAGTTGTATTCCTTCATTTAGCAATTGTTCAAAAAATTTCTTCAAGCAGATAGAGCTTGATGATCCTGAATCTACTGCAACATTTATTTCCTTTCCAGCTTTTATAGCTTGTATGTATGGTGAATCATATTTGTTTTCATAATTCCCGGTGTTTGTGCTTAAATGATAACAATCAAAGTGTGTAGATATTTTACTTTTGCCACAAAGAGCAGAAGGTACTGTATTACCAGAATCTACGTCAGGCAATACACAATTTAGTTTTCCTGGTAGGTATTCTCAGTATTTACAGGATTGCCATTTTGTACCGCAGTTATAATTATTTCATCATCAATATTTGAATATGAGCCACGCCCTCTGGCTCTTGTTCTTCCTCTGAAATTGCTACGTCCTCCACGTATATATTCTTCACGATGATTGTCGCTGGTCTGATTATAGTTGTGAAAGTTTCCCCTGTTTTGTATATTTCCTCTTTGCTGAAATCTGTTATTATCCTTAGGTGATGTAGAATTTTGCTGATTCATTCTCTCAGTTCTCACATAATTTATGTGTTCCTGTCTCCCATGTTGTCTTGAATCTCTTATTTGTGTGTTATAGTTAAACCTATTCTGACCTTGAAATTCATTGTTTCTTCTGTTTACATTGTGGTAGCCTGTATTGTGTGGCATATCATTGCGTCTTTCTCACCTGATCTGTCTGTCTCGCCTATATAGACTCCACATTTCATTACCGTTATTTTCTTGCTATTCTAGTGATGACATTAGCTCTGTCATCTCGTAGATTGTTTTGGGTCTAGCAATGAGGATGTAGTTTTGGATGTGTAGAGGATAGTGTCTAGTAATTAAGCTAATGAAATCCTCCTCATGCATAGCTGGAGTTAAATATCTGATATATCCTGCGTACTTGATCAGATAATCAGTCATTGACAAATTGTCGTCCCTATTGTATTGTGAGTAGCTTAAACTTGCCCTAATCTTATGTTGTACAGTGGTGTTCCAAAATTTATTCATGAATAAAATTCTGAATGTTTCAAAATTCATTTCACTATCTGCTACCATATGTAACCATTCAAGTGTTTTGTTGTTTAAGCATTTTCTAACTAAGATCATTTTCAATGCTTCTGGCACATTTTTCAATTTAAATACTCTATTAGATCATTAATAAACTGCACTGGACTTGAGGAAGCATTAAAGTTAGGTAATGGTAACTCATTAAGCACAGAATGATAGTTTGATGCTTGGTTTGGTACATGCAAATGTGTGTCATCTATATTGCGTGTTTGAGAAGCTGATGCTATTGAAAAAGCATTAGCCTCTCTTGTGTTGTTTGTTAACAATGGTGACATACTTCTTTCTGTACTTGTATTATTTACATGCATTTGGTTAGCATTTACAGAACTACTTGTACTTGCATTTACCCTTGGTACATTTTTACTTAAATTTTCAAAACTACTTCTAAGTTTATCAATTTCCTTATTACTTTCTTGTACTTTATCTTTTATTTCATCTATCATTAACCTTACTTCTCCTTGCCCTGTACTTGCTTCTTTAACTGCTGCTGCATTTGTTTTAATCATTTCATGCATCTTACTAATTTCCCCAGTTAAATCTATCTGTACTTGTACTAGGTCTGAATTAGTATTTTCTACCATTGTTTTCATTTCTTCACTTTGTTTATGTAATTTATAACAAATACTCTGTTTAGTATCAGCAAGTTTTAACTCCATTTCAGTTACATTTTTGTCAATATGACTTGAGAATTTTTGTTCTAGCTGTTTACAACTTTTGTTTACTTTTACATCTATGTCTTTCTGAATTGCTTTGGAAGATTGTTCTAACTTTATTTCTAACCTCCTGCTTTCAGCTTTACATTCTTTCATACTGTTTTCTATTTGTCTAGCTAGGTCAATTTTAATACTAGCTAACTCTGTATTAGTTTCAGTTAATTTATTACTTAAGTCTGCACTATACCCCCGCCGCTGTAACGTTGCACTTGACAGCTCGCGTTTAAGTTGGTACACTCGCAAAAAAACAGATGAAAAGCTTTCACCATTTGACTTTCTAAGCCAATCACAAGGCAGCATTCTGGATGGTCGATGACAAAGCGGAACGGGAGCTGGAAGCGGCTCTGTTGCCGGATGTAGCTATCCCCAACCACGTGCTTCAGTTTGTGAATCTCTAGCACAAGCGTCGAGTTGTTCTTTGCAAGCTACATATTGTTCTTGTTATTTGTATTTGTGGTTATTGTTTTATAGTTTAGTTATTGTTCGTTTATACATATATATTTATATATTTATATATTTATCTGTTTTATATACATTTAAGTCATATTATTTATTTTTACAAGATTTAAGTGCGACAATGTCTGAAAAACGACGTCGATCGCCGAGTGATGATTCACGAAGTGTAAATCCTTTGCGCCACTTAATAGTCAGGCATTGGAACTATGTGAGGGAGAACAATAAGTCATTTACCATTACCGAGGTGGAAAGGCTTTTGTGGGAAGGTGTGGTGACGGTGGACGCGGCTTCGTGGAAGAAGAAAGTAGATCATGTGAATAAGCTAAGACGAAAAACACAAGAAATAGACGGAATTATTAGTGAGTGTGAACCATTAATGATATGCCTTGGTGAAGATAATGATGACGGGGATTTGGATGGAATTGAGCCATTGCTGTTTTAAATCGTGAATGAAAATAACTTTTGTTATCGCGTGGTTATAATTTGTTTTATTTCTCCTCAATGTGGCAGGCAAGTTTGCATTGTTCTGTTTCTATATTGTCAAAAGTGCGTAATTTATTCTACATATGCTGCAATGTTTATGCAAAGTTATTTTCAGTTAACAATAATAATACAAAATAGTTATTATACATTGACGTTCGCTACTACGTACACTTTTGTATGCGGCTTAGACACGATAGAAAGAACTATCAGCTGTTGTTGTTTACTAGCCACTCTGGCAACGTCGCAACCACAATGTAGCCAACTTTACGTGAAACCACATGAACTGTCAAGTGCAAAGATTCAGCGGCGGGGGTATAGTTTCAGTTAACGTATTACTTAACTCTACTCTTAGCTTTGCATTGTCTTCTTTTAACTCTCCTCTGATTTCAGTTAACTTATTATTTAAGTCTGCATTATTTTCATTTAACTTATTATATAACTTTGCATTATCTTCTTTTAACTCTGTAATGTTATTTATTTGTTTCAGTTATTGCTTTTAGAATGCACATTAGTTGTGATAAGTTTTCTTGCTCTATTTTTCTAGATGTCTGAGAGATAGTATCTCTTTGTTTTGTTCCTTGCACTAACATGTGTAAAGTTGATTGACCTTGCATATTACTGCTATCTGATGGACTTTGCATACTATTGCTATCTCTTTCTACATCTACTTCTGAATTTTCAGATAACTGCTCATCCACTTTTAAATTACAATCTGTAATATCTGACCTAACCTCAACTACCTCCATACTTTCTTTTTTTATAGCTTCCATTTTATTGTTTCTATTAACTTTTGAACTATTTAATTTAACTTTTCCACTTCTTAACAGCATGAATTTTATTTAAATTTTATATTTACAACATAAAAAAAATTAACATTCTGACCTTTAATTTTGTAGTTGTTATTTAATTTCAATACTCAGTGTTCCTGCGTAATTTGTTGTTAAGATGTTTACCACATGCCCCTTACTCCTGAAGAATTGTTGTTATCCTGGATTCCTTTTTCAATTTGGTGCTGATCTTGAAGTTCCAAGCTGCAGTTTCGCTGTATGTTTGTTGTTTCTGGCCGCCCTGTTGGATTCTCTTCTGTGACATCATCAATTCTCGTCGTACTCGTAGCCCCACGTTGGGCGCCAATTTGAAGAATGTATTGTTCTTCAACTTGCAGTTAGTAGGTTGCGTAATTATTTGGAGGAGTTTGCTCCACAGTTGTACGCCAATTTGCAGATTATTTAGCAATGTTGGATATGAGATGTGAGAATTTCCGTGTATGTGCGTCACTTACGAAGAAGTTATTTAGGTTACGTAATGAAGATACACTTTGATGTTGTTTGATTTTTAGGACGCCAAACTTTATAGTGAAGATGATGCTTGTTTTTTTACGTAATATTATTAAAGTTATTTGCCTCAGCTGCTTTCAGTCGTACTATAGAAACACGAGTTCTTGTAGGGTTGTGAATAAGACTCAAATTATAAGACGCCACGCAATTTATTTTTTAATTTTTTACTTCTTTTTATTTCATATGCATACTGTCATTCAACACTTGCTAGCCTAATATCTCTCCTCGGTTTCCTATCTCTCTCATATAAACGCATGCCAGCTTTAACATCTATCTTAGCACCTCCCTCGTATTCCCTATCTCACCAGTATAATCCTATATTCCCCCTCCAGCATCTGTCTAGTCTAGCACCTCTCCACGTATTCCCTATCTCTCTTATATAAAGCGCATTCCCCCTCCTCCCACCACTGTCTAGCCCAGCATCGCACCCCATATTCCCTATCTCTCCCATATTAACACATTTTCCTCCGCATTCACCCTCGTTTTCCCCATCCTTTCCGATATAAACGCAAAAAACTGTGCCAGAATTCCTCTATTGTACCTACTAGTAAGAATGCAAGAGACCAATGTTTTAGCGTCATGTCGTGGAGATGAAATAAAATCCAAAACCTCTTAACCGGCTGCCCTTTTACAACATCGATAAACAATGGCCATTTGATTAATATATATAAAACATCACTTGTTTCATCTGCAATCACAGCTAGGAAATCTGCCTCTTGAATTTGCTTCTAAATTCTCTCTTGGCATACATATAACATTATCTGAAGCACTTCGTTCTAGACGTTCCCTGGAAAACTAACCTGCTCTAGGTGACTTTTTAAATCGGAATCTAATTCTTAACTGAAGCTGACTAATCCTTTATAAAACCCAGGGTTTTGTGATGATTCAGTTTCGCCATGCCTCCGTAAAACTAATTTAGAAAGGCCACAAAATCGTATACAGTTTATTTAAATGTTCAAAATTAAGCTATTTTCTTTCACTTTCTCATTTTCTTCCGCAATTTTTCTCCTTTATACAGAATCTAACTGTGAAACCGCATTTACTTTCCCGTATAATGTTAATAATAAAACATTTCTTACAGGAACAGACGAGGATTCGAGTTTCCTGATGCTAGAACTTAAATGATTAATGACTGTAATGCCAGTTCTTGTCCACGATTGCTCACCTCCAAACAATATACATAGGAAGCAGGACAGAACGTTTTTCACTCCACAACCACAAGGCCATTCGTGGTTATTATAGATTTCTCTCCTGAAAACGTTCTTAAATATTCTTTTTGTTATACAAGCTACTTACCGAATTCATGATTTTGCATATCCTCTTAATTCGGATGTTAAAATTACATCCTCTTAAACACACATAAGGACAAATTACAACCACTTACTAAACTATTTGAAAAAAGAATTTACATTTATGTTACCTTTAAATGATATTGAAAGATTATGACACTAATCCGCCTTCTAACGATTTTAATTGCACGTGGTTATAGAAAGTGAAGAGAGTCGGGAATTTTCGTCCTAAGTAGTGTGTCATCGGGTAAATCGTGTTCTCTCGGCTCTTAAGAACGGAGGACTGCATTCGATCCTTTCTCTTTTAGAAAAAGAGACACATTGTCACTACTGTGATCTGACTGCTGTTGCACGAGTTCAGCAGTGACCAACTGCCTATATTGTTGGTATAGGGAAGTTGAAACTTCAGCCTCTCTCCGTATCTCTCTGCTGACCACAGTGATAATCTGTTGTTGCACTAGCTGTGCAACGACCACTCATTCATGCGTACATTTTGAAGAATGAAAATTTATTGAAGTGCTTTATGTTTATCTGCCCCACGTATGGGAGCCAATTTGAAGAAGTATTGTTCTTCAAATTTTTTAGATAGTAGGTTGCGTAATTATTTGGAGGAGTTTGCCCCACAGTTGTATGTCAATTTGAAGAAAGCAATTTAGCGATGTTTTTCTTTTATGTGAGATGTTTCTTGTAAGCCCTACGTTTTGCGTCAATTTGCGGTAGGTTTTTTGTTACATAAATATTATTAAGGTTACGTAATTAAGATACACTTTGATGATGTTTGAGTTTTAGGACGCCAAACTTTATAGTGAAGATGATGCTTGCTTTTACGTAATATTATTAAAGCTATTTGCCTCGGCTGCTTAGAGTCGTACTATAGAAACACGAGTTCTTGTAGGGTTGTGATAAGACTCCAATTATAAGACGCCACACAATTTACTTTTTAATTTTTTACTTCTTTTTATTTCACTTTATATTTGCACATTTTATAAACACAACACTTTATAAAATAAAACTGTAAGCACTTAATACATTTTTGGCGATGAACACAAATTTTATCATTTTTATACTTTACAACATTTTTACCCACGACTTTCACATCTACTCTCTACAACTTCACGTCTGCGACTCTTACATCTGCTGTCTACTACATCTTGCCCGCAACCCTTACGTCTGCTGTGTACTACATCTTGCCCGAGACTGACTAGATTCAACGGTAAAAACTTTTAGCGTCGGTAATGCTATTCTCTTATTGGCTAATTCTAGTCCAATAGAATTTAAGTATTCAAACTAAAAATCTTTCTTTATTTTTGATTGGCTAATTCCAAACTGTAAGTGAAATTACGTTATTACCGATCTTTTTCATAACAATCAGTATTTTTAAAACTCCAAACACATTATTGTCACTACTAGGAATCGAGATTGTTTGCTTTTTGTTTCTAAATAGATCAGGGTTTGTTGATTAAAATTATTACACCCAATAAAATACCAACATTACTAACAATATGCAGCTACTTGCGCCAAATACCATTTAAAGCCCCCAGGGGCTTACTTCGGTAAGTACGGGATTGGCGTTCCCAGTGTCCCGGGTTTTTGGGGGTTGGGTTAGGGTTAACTACCCTGACTACTACCACCACCTATCCCTTGGAGGATAGCTGGGGCGGTGCGGTGCGGGGTCTCAGGTCGACCCCGTTCGGACCCGCCAGGAGGTTCGACCTGGCATGGAGATCGAGGAGTCCAGTGACATCTCCGCGCATGGTATTCACTGGAGCTATGGACACTACCAAAGATTTTGGTCTTGTAACCTCTAAAAAGAGACATATGATGGAACTTGTCTCGGAAAGAAATATTTCTACGCCAGGAAAATGTGACACTCCCCGTTATTTAATTATGCGCTCCGCTACGCCGGACCAAACACCGCTTATCTGTTTAAACCCCTTCGTGGTTCAGTCCACCTTGGACAAAATCGCTGGCCCAGTTCAGAACTGTACCCGGCAATGCAATGGGTCTTTGTTGATATTGACTAAGGATGATTCAGTCTCTTCGTTTACTCCGGGTACATCAGTTTGGAACCCAAGACGTTATTGTTGAGCCACATGCTCCCTTGAATGTCTGTCGAGGTGTTGTGACTTCCTCCGCCTTAGATGGTCTCTCTGAAGACGAAGTCGCCTACCTTTCCTGCCAAGGTGTGAGTGCAGTTAAACGGCTCCTGCGGCGGGAAGGTGCAGAACAGGTCTCTACCAGAACGGTCTTTCTGACCTTTGCCTTAAGGCAGCTTCATCCCACACTTAAGGCTGGCTATGAGATACTGCGTGTTCGTCAATATGTTCCCAACCCTCTACGTTGTTTCTCCTGTCAAGGTTTCTGAAATATGGCATCCTGTAAATGGCAGCCTTTATGTCCTCGGTGTGGAACACATTAACACGACTGCTCTCCTTGCACCTCCATTTCCAAATGTGTGAATTGTGAGGGTGTCCATCCTGCATACTCTCGCAGCTGCCCGGTGTATAAAGAAGAATATGCCATTCAAGAACTGAGAGTTAAGGAAAAACTTGGCTATCAGGAGGCGAAGGAAAAACTTCGCTTGTTCTTTCCCACGAAGTTAGCTCGCGGATCCTTCCGCCAGGCTCTTGAGTCTGCAGCTACTACTACTCCTCCTGTGTCTTCGAAGTTGAACTGTTCTTGCATTTGTACCTGTACTCCGCGAGCTAGCTATAATGGCAGTTCTTCTATCCTTATCCTCCTTCCTTTTCAGCCCTCCCCCTTTCCACGCCTTTGAAATCTTCCAAGCCTCCTCGTCCGTTTTACTTCTCCAGCTCATCAGCGTCGGGAACCTTCGACCGTCACTTCAAGTGGGTAATCGCTTTAGTTCCTTACCCTTGTATAATCCTGCAGACCCATCAATGGATACCGACCAAGAGGACGCTGCTCCTTGCTTCCTCGAGAGAATTGCCTGTTCACATTTACTATGGCAGGAAACCCCGCAGTGTGTTATGGGTGCTCTTTCTGCCACAGCTTTACGGTGTTCCACCTCAGGTACTCCGTCATTGACATCCAGCAATTCTGGAAATTTAGACACGTTGGATGTTTCTCATCCACCAGTGATTTCTGTTGTGCCTTCGCTCCCCGCTGTCTCTGGCAGCATTGAGGGCGTCCGTTCTCCATCTACTAGTGGTATGGATAGGGACATTTCTTTCACACCTGTTGTGCCATCTCCTTTTTTCAAAGAAACGTGCGCGGCTGCTTCTGAGGATCTGTCCCAGGCCACCGCCGACATTTCTGTAGCAAACGTTTTACCTGCGGTGATCAGTGTTAAATTACCGTCTCAGAAGAAGTCCAAAGCTGCTGTGAATCCACCACTGCTGCCAGCGCTACGAATAAATCTTTCAAGCGGAAGCCTTCTAAACCATCTTTGTCGCCAAACTCCAGAAAGAAGAAATCGACCTCTAAGGTTCACAAACGCAAAAACAAACGTGTATCGAAATGGTTGCTACATTAAATTCAGTAGTTTCCTACATAAAATTTAATCGTGTAGTTTCTGGTGTGTTACTGCCTTTCTAACTGTGTTAGTACAAACTCAAGTGCTTGTATTTGCTGAGAATTAGTTCTGGTACCTTTTAATTTATGAGCTGTTTTGTGTCTTAACTTTTGTATCTTTCTTTTGTCTATTCTTTCTGCTTCTGTAATCGTAGTTGCTTAACTTGTACCTGTTTTGTTTTTATTGTATTGATGTACTGACTTGAATAAATTTATAGCCAGAGGGTGGCGCTGATGGCCGCCGCAGTTTTGCGCCACTCAAACCGCTATTACTACCACCATTTAAAATACGAGTACACCATTAGTGGCTGCATTATTTACAAAATTTATTCACTTTTGGCAAAGTGTGTGTTAATTTTACTCAGTCGGCCAGTTTTCCTCGTCCATTTCTGGAGAGAAATTGTTAAGAGGATTACACGCATTATTTTAATCCTTTATTCTCCCTCTGCAGTACCTATGTGTGGCATACAGTTGTGCTGACTTTAGATTGGCATCTTAAAGGTATATGACTCCGCATGTGTCTCAGAACAGCGGTAATCCTGAATTCTGCTTGTAAGTTTGAAAGGGTGTTTACTATTATGTTTATTGTTATTAAATACATTGTAATACGCTTCCAGATACACTCGCATTGGCGCACCAAGATCAGGATTACCGATAAATCTTGGTTGAAGAAAAAAAATCTTTTGATTTCGATGGGGAATCGAACGTCGTACCTCTCGCAAAGTATTCAGGTGCTCTGCCAACTACACTAGGTCGCCAGCTATATGTATTTATGGTTGCAAACTTGTAGCTTTGGTGTTCCTTTAAATACAAAGCAAAAGAGCTAATGGAAGACAGACAGCACGAACAGTCCTGCAATATACCGACAGAGCTTAATATATGACATCTCTATTTAGTAGTCATACCTTTCTTCCTAATAGGTGTGAAAGTTTTTACAATTTACCTGGTTTACAAAGTGTACATTGCTCTTTTGTGATCCGAAATACGTTTATGCGTACCTTGAGCTTGCTGAATGTTGCCTCGTGCAATTGCACGTGCCTTTTGAGTTTGTTGTGTATAACAAAGATTGACATAAATTGTATTTCTTCCGATAATGTAGGATGTGTCTATGACAAGCAAACGTTAAGGAGGGGCAGATAAAAATCTCACAATGTTATGAAATAGGTTTCAAACGCCAAACAAAATATTTACACTCCTTGCTTTCCACCCAAGGTCGACACTTAGTGTGATTTTGACCGATAATTTGGATACTCTTATGAGGATATAATTTGTGACGGTCTATCTGACCTCTTTAACGTAGTTGATTGGTTATTGATAACTCTCTTAGCATATATCCATTAATGTGTCATATTAATCATGTATCTAAATATCAAGTTATTATTTCAGAGGAGTTAAAGGATAATGTATATATTTTAGGTGTAATATTTAATTATGTATAACAGTGCCAGCAGTATGTGTTTACTAAATCCATGTTCCCATCGTCATCCCACAACCTGCAAGCACAAAGTACTCCATGATAAATAGCTAGCCGAGACAAATAGTCCAAAGTTAACCCACACATCAAACAGCACATAACACACTATGCATCATACAGCAAAGTAGCAGTCGTCACCTGTGAGAGAGGAACGTCACCAGTATCTTGGGGGAAATCATAACGTGCATGTACTAGAAATTCAAGTGGTTCCAATGAGCACAACCTACTCCTTAGTGGCGCCCACGCCACCACCTACCAATGCGGCTACAAAGTAGGAAAAACGACAAATATCTTGAACATAGACAAGGTCAAAGGAAAGCTGTTGAAACTCATACTGACCGTCAGGTGTTACAAAGACCTATAAGGTTTATTTTTTTTCGGTCATCGTAACTTGGCAATAAGCACTTAATAAATCCAGGGTACAATACCATTTTGATTTTCCTAAATAGCTTAATAAATTGTTCAGCAATGGCAATGAAAAAAGTTGTTACCGCGTTTAATTTACGGTAATCTATACAAAACCGAAATTCACCCTTTTTTAATTGCTAACACAACTAAGGATACCCAGGGGTACACGAGTCACGAATAACACCAGCTTCTTTCATTTCTTAACTTGATATTTTTACGTTGTTTGTTGTGATACCCGATGAGGTCTTTGTTTAATAGGTTTCGAATCTCTCGCATTTATTTGAAATTCTCATTGTCCATGAATACTAATACTTGTGATTTTGTAGCAAAGGCATTCCTTTACTTAGCCAAAAGAAGTATAACTGGGCACCTTGCACATGTGTTATTTCCTTATTTACACGAAGTTTTATGTTATCTATCTTAATCTCACGAATGTCTTCATTCCAATTAGTGGATTGCATTAATGCCACATCATGAACATTTGTAAGAGCCATTTTGGGTTCCCCTATATTATTAACGGAATCATGCATGTCCTTGAACTTCAATTACTGCAGGTGTTATACTTTTTTCTCTGTATTATTCACTCGAAGGTTCCATTATTAGACCTGTGCAATTAGAAGGAATTTTAACATTTATTTTTAAATATGTGTAGGGTGGTATCTGAATGTCATTCAGGCAGGAAGATTTGCAACTACTTTCCTCATTTAACAGCACCGCGCTAAACGGACAATCCCCTTTCTTCTGACAACAAGCATGCTCTTGCGTTTCATTGGACATTTTCAAGGAAACGGGTATTTGAGCAAATCATGTGTGGCTTGGTATCATCAAAGAAAATCCATACCCAGCAGTACATAAATATTTAGCAACTAGAACGTGCTCTGAAAGGTGGAGTCTGTTTAGCTCAAATTGTAATATAATGGAGTAAGATGCGCATAAGCTTATTAGCTGTTCTTAACATTCAGTCGCCAAAAACATGCAGGAATGTAAATTACTATAGCTAAGTTTAACCGTATCAAACATGACATCAATTAACTCATAAGCATTGAATGTGCTAACTGCACATTCAATAGTTTAAATACATTGTCATTTATGTAACGTCCTGACCGGAAGGATTAAATCCTTCACGTCTTGGGTAGGTAATTGTAAATATTGTTCACAAAATGAAACGCTGAACTACATTTAGCAGTCATGGAATTTAATCTCGTGATCGTTTGGCCCTTTAGGGGGATTTGTGCTCCGAAAATTGAGAGTTGTGGGTCTGCCGCATGCAAAACATCGGGTGGCCTTCCAAAGTGCGGTCACCTAAAGTCGTAGCTCGACCGCGTCCCCTAAGATTATAGTTAGCACTCCGGTAGTTCCCGGAAATGCTGTCCTATCCACGCCTTGAACTCTGGCCCTTAGGGGCTATACAGAGTGTGACAAAAATGTACAGTACAAATTGCAGGACGCATTTCTCACGTAGACGAAATTGTTATATGAACATGGGTCTGGAAACGCTTTGTTACCATGTTACAACACATTTTCTCCAACTCATTAATCATGGGAAACACACAAGAATGTACCAGCATATCACATGCAGCTCTTTCTCATGGGAGATCTTAAATATGTATGCCCTCCATGAGCATTGATACATTCATCAACCCGCCGTCATAGGGAATCCCGGATGCGCTGATGTATCCCTGGAGTATTGTGTATGGTTTCGCAGCCTTCCATAGTACGGGCACGGAGACTGAAAATCTGGTATTGGGGTTCGATACACAAGCTTTCAAATGCCCCCACAAATTAAAGTCCAGTGAGTTTAAGTCCGGGGAGCGTGGAGACCAGGCAATTGGTCCACCTCTACCTATCCATCTGTTGCCGAATCTGTTATTTAGAAGCCGAAGGACATTAACACTAAAATGAGGAGGTGTTCCATCGTGTATGGAGAAAATGTTTTGACGCACAGCTAAAGGAACATCTGCTAACAGATCAGGTAGAACATTCTCTACGAAATTATGGTAACTTTGTCCGTTGAGCCTGGGTGGAAGAACGTGAGACCTTACCAAACA
The DNA here is from genome assembly GCA_030765065.1 of Deroplatys truncata. Taxonomy (NCBI): domain Eukaryota; kingdom Metazoa; phylum Arthropoda; class Insecta; order Mantodea; family Mantidae; genus Deroplatys; species Deroplatys truncata. The sequence goes on from CM060990.1 coordinate 378,448,665, forward strand.
GTTGCCAAGAATGCCGGCCCAAACATTGACAGAAAATCTTTGTTGAGGACTTTGCTTCAACAGTTGCGCGAGGATTAACGTCAGCCCATACATGCCGATTGTGATAATTTACAATCTGATCTCGTTGAAACGATGTATCATCCGTGAACAGCACCGTTGCACTAAAATTAGGGTTGACACTTTGTTGCATAAACCATTCACAGAAGCGTACCCGTGCAGGAAAATCAGCTGCTGATTATGCCTGCACACGCTGTAAATGGTATGGATACAGCCGGACCTCGTATAACACTTGCCAGACGGTCATGTGGTCAACATTCATTGTTGCAGTTGCTTGTCTTGTACTGACATTAGGTCGTCGTCAGCTGCCTGAGGAATTGCGGCCTCCCGTTGCGGTGTCCTTGTCGTTCTAGGCCTCCCCCGTCGCGAGTATCAGGCTGAAATGTCCCATGTTCCCTAAGACAACGATCAATGGCTTTAAACGTTTTCCTGTCGGGGCACCTTCATCCTGGAAATCTCTCCCGGTACAAACGTTGAGCACAAGCGCCATTGCCATCTGCTAATCCATACATCAAATGGACATCTGCCATCTCTGCAATTATGTACACTGCCATTGTACGAGCCAAGTTTGTGATCAACTCTACTAGTACGTAGTAAGTCGTGTGCCTGCCAAGGTCGTACTGCTCACTGGAACAGTTGATGTTTCCTGTAAACAAGCAATGACGTAAGTCGCATGGCAACAGGAACATGTAAAACAAAACACTGGCGGTGCACCTACGATAATGACAACATAACCAAGAGTACATGTTCCACATGATTCTAACGTACTGTTCATGTGTTTTCCCATGATTAATGAGTTGAATCATGGGAACCAAGCATTTTCAGACGCATGTTCATATAACATAATTTCTTCGTCTATGTGTGAGGAATGTGTCCTGCAATTTGTGCCGTACAGTTTTGTTACATCCTGTATTTGCTAAGACACCCATGGATGCACTACTTGGTGTCTGCAGACGGTGAAATTGTTGGTGGACTTAACTTCGAGGAATATGGCGTGGGAGCATTGTTTATTAAGGAAATCGTGTAGGGAACGGCAAATTTGCAATGTTAACTCTTTGACCTGTTTCGAAACGTATCAACTTTTTCAAATGTTCAACACACTGAGGGGAAGGACCTGCTCTAATAAGGGTGGTTTCAGGCTCTGCATTATGTGACGTATACACTCCCTTTCTGACATGTTGGGGTTAACCTGATGTAACTATGGTGCTCAGGTTCAAGTAGATCGTGACCGTGCTGACACAAGGGAAATTCTAGAATATGTTTCTGGGACACAGAAAGAATGCAGCTTGTAGAGCGTTAAGTTCGCCCATCCAAATTGAGGTTGCTGAGTACAAGTGTTTTGTAGTTGCCTCTTGAAAGTAGCAGGGCAGATACTGCTTTTCTCCAGCTGTCATACCAAGTATTAAAGTACAAATTATACAGATATACAGAAACATTCTGCCTAGGCTTACCCTCAAAGCTATCCGGATAAATTAAAGGGCCAGCAAAGGACACCGGAGTTTGAATAACACTTTAATGTTCATCAATTTCAGTGATGTGGAAGTGGACTGGTCAGTTAAATTTGACGCCGTTGCCATCGCGAGCTCTTCCTTATAGTCTCCTGCGGATGTTAAGGCAGGGGAGAAATTATAGTACATAACTGTAGCATGGAGTATACGGATGACAGATTAATAAATGTAACGTTCACAAAAATTGAGTTGTCCATTTCTATATAACCAAACCGGTTTTGGAGTTTCAGACAGAGGTAGCGATCAAACCAGAACCTTTAAAACAAAAGTATAGGCGGGGCCGGTGCCTCCACCGATTTGTTGCAACTCCAAGGGGAGCGAAGTGGGCATTGGCTCAAAATATAACGTAATATTTATTCATAACATGTTAGATATGAATCTAGTCAAGAATTTATTATTGTAGGTTTTCAAGAATGAATTACAAGAGCGTATTCTGAGGAGCCACTTGCGTACCTCATTAAATTTTAGTTTTTTTATTTATGGACGTTCTTTAACTGTTTTGGGCCTTGGCATCTCATTCTATATTGGGCATGAAAAACCGGTAGTTTTGCTCAGAGGTCTCTATCAGGCATGAGGTTCCTTTACGTGCCGAAAATCTACGACACGGTACCACCGGTTTTACTTCCCTTCTGAAGGATTTTTACGCCCGAAAAATCCATCGCCCTTCACCGGGTTTGAATCCGCGACCTTGGTACAATTGGATACCTCAATTGTCGTTTGTAGGCCTACCTTGAAATCGATCCTAAAGCGAGAATCGAGCTATCAGACAGTTCTTGTAAAGTGAGGCTAGTTTATGCAAATATGGTTAGGGAAACCATGCCCCCTGTCATTGGGGATCAATGGTAGTTTTAACAATGAAACATTGGTTTGAATGAATAAAAGCATGCAATGGCTCAGACTCCACTTTCTTGAATGGAAGCTTATACAAAGGATGTATAAATAATTTAATAACGCTATTGTGAGTCAGTTTATTAACACTACTTAAAAACAAAGATCAAGTCTTCAATTTTGAGTTACTGTCAAGCTACAACCTCAGCAGGAACTTCCTTGAGAAGCCCCAGAGGATGAAAACAGGACAGCACATTCCGGCAGTTGGCAACAGGTTGATGATGGGAGCAGTTGAGCTGTCCAAACATGTCCTATTTTTATATTTAAAAAAAAAATGATGTGTCAGTAAACTGATTCGGGATAGTATTATTAAAATAGCTCAAAGCTTGCTAGTTCTAGGTCCTTACTCTGTTTCATATAAATAAAAACAGTTTCATTGTCTTTTCTTGCCACTGCTCAATGACCTTGGTCACTGAGCCAGTGCTCAAGATTTGATGTAAAATAAAGACACTGCAACTGCTTGCCATTTTTTGCAGCACCTCAAAACACAATACCGCTTGTTTACTTCTAGTTGAATGTTCAGTGGGCTTCGTGAGAGGAAAATATAAATTTGTACAAGGCTTAGGGAATCAGATGCACATATAAGCAGTTTTGTACGTTTAAAAAGGAAAATGGGACTGGCTTGCCCAATACTTTCTTCCAGAATCAAATGAAATGCATGGTGGAGCTCTTAGCAATGCTGATAGTCAAATGAAATGCATGGTGGAGCTCTTAGCAATGCTGATAGAATGCAAAATTTTTAAAGATATTTAGACAATCCTGGTTTTCAAGTTGGCATTGCAGAGGATGTTGGTGTTACCCAGACTGCAGTCTGAAATAGTTCCTTGGGAGTTGTAGATACTATCAAGGAAAAAGCAAGGCTGGGTACAGCTCTGTATAACTGCTGCCACTCTTTGGGAAGCTAAGACTTGTCAGGTGGCATGAATTCCCTACTGCTATTGGGACAACAGATTTTACTCGTGTGTTAATAAGGAAAGTGAATACACATGGAGTGAGCACATTAATAGGAAAGTAGATCCTGTGTAACACAACTGAAAGATTTCTGGTGTTGCTAGTTTGCCCAGTTCTGTCCTGATTCCTGTATATGGAAAAATACAGGCATCTAAGCTTCTGTGGCTGATAATGTTGTCAATACAATATTATTACTAGGGGATTCGGGTTATGGTATTGCATCATGGCTGATGACTCTGTATCAAAATCCTACTACCTCAGTACAGAGAGCTTACAACAGGTGTATTACAAAGGAGCAGGTAATCATTGAACAATGTTGTTGAAGTTGAAGCTACTAGTATAACCCGATCTGTAGACCTGGAAACATAAAAGTGTATAAATTACTGCCTATAGTATAGAGTAGATGTTATTAAATCATGAAAATAACATGTCTAGTTTTGTCCGTTGTTGATTTGGAAGTACTTGATTTCACCTGCAGGATATCCAGGAATTCATTTTCTCATTCTTTTAATGCAATTGGCTTGTTGCCAGTATGTGCTTTACGTCACTTTTATGCTTCAGCCTTCCTTTTACATTGTTTATTTTTTTGAATGCTTGTCCATCAGTAAAGGGAATTTTAAATTCCTCCTGTAATTGTTGTTTACTCATTTATTGCTGAAGCTTTTTTAATTTCGTTTTATATAATTGAGCCTTTATAAATGTATATTAACTTTAAGCAACTCAGCAAACTAATTTCTAAATACATTGCTCTCCTCAACCAATATTGAAAGCATAAATAGTGTAGCAGTAGCAAAAATGACTGCTATAACCTCTAAACATTTATATGTTTTCTTGGATGTGTTGCTTGCTGATATTTTAGCTGTACTGACAATATAGAGATTTCATCATATGTGGGTACAAATAATACTGAGCTGAATGTGAGGTCATAGTGGTCCACTTGTTGGAAGAGGTGATCACCTTTCCTCCTGCAACTAAAGCTGAGTCTTGTAATATTCACAAATATTGAATTCTTTAGCTTCATTTTGAAGAAACAGATAAGGGGCAAGTGAGTGTATATAGCAGAATGAACTCAAGTCTAGTTACAAAAGAAATTTCACCAATGCATGCACTTTTACTACTTCAGTTGGTAGGTGACAAGGTTTTATACTGCTATTAAATTATTGAAATCCATAATTGAATTTGGAGAGGAGATGCAAGTTTTCAGTTGCAAGTTGTGTGAATGGCAATTTGTTTTCAATTTGCCTAACTTTTGCTTTTATTTCTGTAATTTAAAACCTGCCTCACTTTATTAATGTGAGTATGCTTAACATTAGAAGGCATATGGATATATAAGCACACAAAGTGGCATATAAGCCACTGCTAGTTTTTATTTTTGTTTGCTGTTGTCCTATTATTTCATGGAAGATCTTCAAGATAATTTCTGAAAATACCTTTACAGGCTGTCAGAGGTAGTCTAATGTTGTTTGGACTGATGAATTTTAATTTGCTTCATGAGGTATAGCATGACGAGAAAGTGTGTTAGTATATGTCTTATCTTCTTCCTATTAGTTCTGCATCTTGCATCTTAACTGCACTTAGACAGAAAGCCTGCTCTACAGGAGAACCTAGTGTTAATACCTGCACATTACTCATTTCTGCTTCATGTTATAGAGAAACTGGAGTATGCAAATTATGGCCAGTATTCTGAATGATAGCTGGTGGCTTGACTGTGGTACAGTATATAGAATTAGTGTTGGATATTGTGCATGCAGATGTACAGTGACCATAGTGCCAATATGGGCTGTTTGTATGTTCATTACTAACACCTATTAATCTCATCATAAATACTTCTATTTGAAACCATTATAAATGAAATCTACTTTCATTCTAACAAAAGCTCTACATTCTGATTTATTGTGTACCAGTAACATATTACTCTCACTTTCAGAAAACACATACATATGGAATAATAAACTCTTTCTGCATTTGAACATGAAGTAAAAGAAAGACAATATCATTGGTAAAGGAATAAAATACAAATATTAAAAACGTTAATTCTCAGAATTTAATATTAATTATTACAACAGTGTTGGTTTATATACTCAGTGCTTTAATGGCAAAAATTACTAATAAAAATCCACCAATTCCTCATAACTTAACCCTTTTTAAATACTAATGCATCAAACTCTGGTAGGAGGTTATTAGACATGCAAATCTGTAAACTATTTCTGAAACTGTTATCAATTAATCTTCCTTTTATGTCAATTGGGAACATGCAAGGGAATATAATTATGCTCATAAATGAGTTATTCTGATTGAAAATTTAATGTAGGATTCGAAAATAAAACGGCAAATAAAAACAACAACTCTTTACTTAAATTACAATTTAAAGTGCAAAGAGGTCACTTAATGCAATAACACATTGTGCTTATGTGAAACAGAGACACGCTGTGCGTATTTCCTTTCATTTTGGTATATAGTGTAGTTAAGTGTAAATTTGGTGTAGCAGAACATTTTTGTATCGGTATCAACATGAATTCCAACTGGATATTGAAGCAGAAAGGCTACAAATGGTGTATAGTTCCTTTGTGCACCAATACATCGCTAACCTCCAGCAAATTGTTCGTTCACATGCCAAAAAAATCCTATCAGGAAGAAATGGATTTCGGCATGCCAAAGAAATGTTGAGGATATCTCGGAGAAATCTACAATAATTTTGTTGTGAGGATTATTTTTATATACAAGAGCGATACTGAAAATTTTTAGAATGCCATGTTTCTAAAAACAAATGAAATTTCGTTGATATTGTAATGAAAAGAAGCTAGAAACAGTGATGTGTATTGAATTTATTTAAAGGTGAGTCGGAATTGTTACACTAACATCACTTAAGTTTACTCACTTAACATGTTTCGGGAAACCGTTGTTCCCATCCTCAGAAGGTTAACTCGACTGATTTTTTGATTAGTGAGGAATTTTGATTGCATGTTTTGCCAAAGTGGGTAGCCGAGTGTGTCCGTTAATTTAAGGTGAAGAGCATATAATTCCAGTTCCAATTTTTGTAATTTTGCGTAGTGGTTGTTTCTCTCAATTATTATTACTTTTTTATCGGCTGATGTTTGGTGTTTGCTGTTTTTGTCATATTTTACAATTCTCCTTACAAACTTTGGTGTGACTTTGCTTTGTATGCATAGGTTTAAAAAACGGATGTCCGCAAATGTGTTTTTTCTCTTTTCTTCAATTTTTTGGTATCTTTTGATGTCACTTTTTATTCCACTGAAATCTGTATTGAAATTTAGGGTTTCTAATCTTACCTTGTTTTCTGCCATGACTTGTATTTTTTCCAACGTGGTGGCCAATTATAACTTTTGCTTCTTGTGACTTGTTGGTCTTAAATTACGTTGATATTGTAATGAAAAGAAACTAGAAACAGTGATGTGTATTGAATTTATTTAAAGGTGAGTCGGAATTGTTACACTAACATCACTTAAGTTTACTCACTTAACATGTTTCGGGAAACCGTTGTTCCCATCCTCAGAAGGTTAACTCGACTCAAGTCGAGTCGAGTTAACCTTCTGAGGATGGGAACAACGGTTTCCCGAAACATGTTAAGTGAGTAAACTTAAGTGATGTTAGTGTAACAATTCCGACTCACCTTTAAATAAATGAAATTTGTTTATATTCGACAGTTACTTTCTAATGTTTTATGAGTTAATTGCCATGTAGTTTGTTTAATTTGCTCTAATAGTTTGTTAATTATCATCATTTAAATATTTTGTGTCCATCCAAAAGTGAATTTGACTAGAAAACATTCCTGTGCTATGATTTTTTTTTTTTTTTGGGCGATTTTAAATTGTTTCGTGAGAAGTTCAATTCTGCACCAGAGAAAGGAGTAGGTTTTTTCCTGAAGTTTTACATTAGGTCATTCAGGTATTCTACTAGTTACATTAAGAAGGCAAGTTTTTGCAATGCACTTTGAATTTTCAGTTTCTTCAGTAGAGATGAAGTATGTGTCTTTTTTTTTCTATAGACATTTTATATACTGAGCCTTCTTCACCTTTCCCTTTTGCCTTTCTGCCCCAGGGGCCTCCTTTTGTAGGTACAGGTTTAGGACACTCTTTGGCCCAAGCCACCTAGGATTGGCAGTATAACCATAACCGATGGAAATTTGAGGAATTCCCCAAACCAACATCTGAACAAGAGAGGCTACACTGAAAGCTAAAATTGCAATACTAATCTTGGATGTTTCAGGCTATCACCTGCTCACCCTAAATATTTTTGATTCAGAGAACAATAGAAAGGAATAGTCAAAAAATAGTGTATCAGTTTCCCAGAGCTCAACCAGTGAACTTCACAATGATAATGTATCTCTCTGTAGTTTTTCATTGAGAGAATATAAAAATTCTTTATCAAGAAGTGGTGGTGGTGGTGGTGGTGGTGGTGATAAAAGTGTGTAATTGAATGTTTTCCCAGATGACATTTGTGAGTTTAATGATAGTCTCAAGTCATTTTTCAATGAAATGCTTTTAGCGTAGAGTGCTTCATTGCAAATAAGATGGTGCACTGCCATGAAATGAGTGACAGTAATGGATTTAAGTTTTGATTTTAATCATCTCACAGAACCTTTGGCCTCTGTAATCATTGTGGGTGCAGCATCAGCAGTAACAGACACAATGTTTTGAAGGTATAAGTGAATCCTAGTTATGATACCTTTTATGCATTCAAAAATATCCTGCTTTGTTGTAGTACTTTTCATTGGTGCTAGTTTCAAAAGTTCTTTAGTGACTTTAAAATACTTTGTTGCTGCACTTACAAAAATGCACAGTTGCACGGGGTACAGGTGTCCTTGTTTTCACCCAGTGTGAATGAATAATACTGCTTGTTTTTTTTCCCTGTTTGTTTACATTCAATACAGGATGCAATTTCTTCTCCCAGTTTTACAACTGTGTTTCTGCATAAGCAGTTGGAATCAAACTTAGATACTTCTAAAGGGCAAATATTTTTAGCAGCAGTACCAATCCACTGTTTCATGTAGTCCCCATGTTTAAACAGATGACATCCTGAAACTATATGTATGATTTTTTAATAACCAGCCCTGAAAAGTGCTGCTGATGAACATCCATTATTAATATCCTGCAAATAGAGGTATTAATGTAATATTTCGTTTGTAAAAATTTTCTTTATCAAGAGTGTGTTTCATAGATACAATTTAAATTGTGCACTAATTTTAAACTATGTTACTAATATTTTTGTGCCCGTTTTCAAATATCCTTTTTCATTAAAATGTATATTTTGTTGTCAACTTACTTACCTTTATAACTATGGGTTTTCATTCCTCTAACAGAACCATACTTTCTTCACCTACGATATATTTATAGTCTGCACTGTGTTTATTTCTATGGTATTTTTGTGTATTGTGTTTCTTAATTTGTAGTATTTGTTTGCACATGAGAAACATTACACAAGTGCCTAAATTCAAACATAAAAATTCTTCTTTCCATTTTTGAACAAAATATTCTTTTTCTGATACACTTGCTTTTGCCCTCTTGGACAGTGCTTTTTTGATTGAGCAGAGACCACTGATGCAGGGTAGCATGAGTACAGTACTTCTACGGGAGAAGTGTTGAGCATGTTGTAGTGTACTACATACCACCAGTGGCATGAAAGCTGCATTTAGTTGATCTTGACATGTCAACAAGAGACTAGGAGTCAAGTTTCTCCTGAATTGCATGGCAATCTTGGTAGATGTGGAAGCTGAGCAAAGAATTAACAACAATTTAGCATGTTGTACAAAAAGAAAATTCGGGTTATATATACAGAAAATTTTGTTTGTATTGAAGGGGCAAAGAAATTCTTGAGTTAAACAATAAGAAACTAAGTTTGCTACAGTTACAAGCTGTGAAGATGTGCATTGCTTTTCATTAAATAAGCTTGTACTTGCTGAAAAACAGTGTTCCTTCACAGCAGCAAATCTGAGGCTTATTTTTACCGCTACTACTGCACTTTACCTTTTCATAGTAAAAGTCTTGGAATCATTTAATATTTTATTTTCCTATAACTTTATTCCCATGTTATACATCAATTTACTTTTATCCTTTAAAGCTGTGCTAAAGAGATAAGTAATTTTACTATATGTTTATTGTTTAATTATTATACACAGGTGTGTACTTTTAACATGTTACTGCATATTTTAAAGATATTTAATGCATAGTTGAATTTGCATTTTGAGACCTTTTACTGCACATATATATATATATTTGGTTTAAGTATAATCTATTGGTAATAATGTGGTGACTAAATTGTTGAGCCAATTGTTACAGCCTGCCATGCGACAGCACAGGTAAGGGCGAATTCCAAAGCTGTACTGCAATTATAATAGCTTTCCAAAATGGAAGCTTCCAGGGCAAGAACAGTCAATAGTTTGGAATGCTCTGGAAAGAGGAACATAAAACCCATGGCACCTACACCATAAGGACAAAAGCTAGGATTGGTTGTTGGACTCGGTATGAGTAATGTGCTGCGAATGTGGTTTTTTTTTTTTATTTTATTTTATTTTTTTTTTTCATTCTTTAGATAGCAATAATTTATAAGAAGTGGAATGAATGAACTATATGAGTGCTATGAGGCAAAGAGCCACCAAAGACAATTAAGGAACAAGTGTTTTCAACCCATCTACATACAAAAAAAATTTCAAAACAGACCATTGACATTATAAAACTTATACTGCTTCATAGTTAAAACCTTTTTGGGATAATTTTTTTGTTCTTCATGAATAAAGGAAAAAACTTGTAAATGGAGACAAATTTTCAACAATTCTTGAGCAAATCATTAGTAGAAAATCTCTCGGTATTCATAATATTACCCTACAAATACTTTTTATTTGGTTTTCTGCTTCCTTCAATTTTTCTACAGCTTCACATGTCCCAAATTTTCCCTGTCTCTAAGTTTATGTAACATTAATGGGGTTAAGTGAAGTGATCTGAATAATAAGTCTTATTTTATCTCACGTGTGCAAGTTTAAAAAATAATTTTCATTCTTCAGGAGTTAATGGTAAAATTTAACTTTGAAAAATTATTTTTCTGTGAAAATGTAATTAATAATGAAGTGAAAATGCATAAATGCTCAAATGTATTTGAAATGTAGGATGCAGTAGAGGAAATGCACGTGTTTTGATTGGAAGGTACTCTGCAAGTAGAGGGGGTTGGGAACTTCTACTGCTTGTTAGTAGACAGCCATGATGCCAGTAGACCTTGGAGCATAGCGTGTTCTTCTTTGAAACTTATATTGAAGGAAAGTCTATAATTGCAGTGTCATTTCCATATACAGTTGAATGTGGAGCACTATGGAAACGTCCCTGATTGTAAGAGCACCATGGAAACATCCCTGATTGTAATGGAATACTGCAATGGTTTGAAGTATATAGAGAACAGGGTCGTTCATGAAAATAAAGCCATGTAGTCTTCCCACAACTGTGTGTACCCCTGAAAATGTTCAGAGGGTGGGAGCAACTGTTCTCTGAAGCCTGAAGCGTTCTGCTTGGCACCAAGCTTTAGCTTTGTGGATGTCAGATCAGTCCATATGTCACATCCTACATGAGGAATTAAAGTTTCATCTTTGCAAGATACTGATAATGCAAAAGCTGCTTCAAGGGAATTTCGCACAGTTAAACAATTTTGTAAGACAATGCTTGAAATTCTTGTTGAAGATGCGCTGATTACGATGAGTATGAAGCACATTTCTAGTTAGATGGGACTTTCAATAAACAAAACTGTGGGTACTGGCCACCAGAGAATCCACAACAGTTACACCAAACACCTTTCAACAGCTCAAAAGTAAGTGTAGTGCATTGTTGTCAAATTTGGAATTGATGGCCCTTTTTTTTTTTTTTTTTTAAAGAGAACACCACCTCAGTCACAGTGAATTCAGTGCATTATGTCAAAATGCTCAACAGTTTTCTGCATACAGAACTACGCAGACAAAGAGTCAACATGCAGCAAATCTGGTTCCAAAAAGATGGTGCCACAGTACAAATAGCAAGAGCATTGGTGAAGATGGTTCATATCATGTTGCCCCAAATTTTCACCTCCTTGGTGATGTCCATTGGCTGTCTCATTCATCTGACTTGTCCATATTGACTTTTCGTGAAAATTGACTAATTTATTGTTATTTTGAAAATATGTTTCCTGTGCCACACCCTTGTAAAAAGCTTTCTTGTGTGCAGTGGAAAGCTTGGTGGTCCGTTTTCATGCATGGCTATTCTTTCATGTAGCAACTAGGAAGAAATAAGACACCTGACAAGAAGAATTAATTCATAAACATGCATATTATAGTTCATTGTTTGAAATATCTTTTAGCTGTTTCAGAATAAAAGTGATTATTTACTTCAGCATTTAAACAACTTATATTGAAAATAGCAATTATTTATTTAAATTTATACACATATTGGAAAAATTATGTCACAGTTGTTTTTCCTTAGGAAGGACTTGTATATGCTGTGGAGTTCTCACCCAGATCTGGTCGTGATCTACTTAACATGGCCAAGAAGCGCACCAATGTTGTTCCTATAATAGAGGATGCTCGTCATCCATTGAAGTACCGCATGCTGGTTGGAATGGTCGACACAGTTTTTGCAGATGTTGCTCAACCAGATCAGGCCAGAATAGTTGCACTTAATGCAGCACATTATCTGAAAAATGGTGGACACTTTGTCATATCTATTAAGGTATGAGTAATATTACTAACTTAATAACCATGTTGAGTTTCAGTTAAGTTCATAATTTTATTTTGCATTATGTCAAATGTATATTTTTACGTTTGTCAAAATAATGCTGTAAGTGAAATTTCATGGCATTATTTACTTAGATTCTTTATTCACGATTAAATAATCCCAAGAGTATACATGTTTTGATCAAGTGAACTTAGTTCTAGGTACAATAATTTGAACTCAAGATACTCAACCATTCTTACTGAACTTAAAGATATAGAACATTAACTATATGTGCATAAGGGGTCTAAAATTCCTCTATACTCCTTCAGCCCCCCCCCCTTTTCTTTTGGGGAGAGAGAGAGAGAGAGAGTGCATACTTGCATGCGTCTGTACAAATATTCAGGGTAGGCAAAGTACGGATTAAGGAATTTACCTAATAAGTAGCTAATTCTACCTAATTTATTAATTAAATCAATGTGCTAAGTTTTTCTATTGGCATAACACTTAATCACGTCGTTATACTAGGACTCCTGCTTCTCCAGTTGATCCAAAAGATGACATTCAATAGATGCCGTGGCTAAAGCTGTAAGTCTCTCTTGTCCTATAGTGCTTCATAAATAAGATTTAATTCCTTCAAGTAAGAGGAGCTTCTTTTAATGCCACAGCTTGTTACTGGAATAGCTGCAGCCAAACAAAACAGTTTGTATGCTTCTGTAATATACTGTGAATGTCACTGTTCACAAACTTCATCACATTATCTGCAGAAATATTAATCACGAACTGGATATTAGAATAGACAAAATCTAATTCATTTTTTAGGCGAGGGAAGTCAAAATAAGTGGAATAATGGCTTTTTAAAGATGTTAATGCACTGAGGGGAAATGGTTTTTATAAACCTGGAATTTGGATGAATCTACTAATTGAAAGAACTCTGTAGGTTTCCAAATCTTGTATGAAGCTAAACTAAGATATTGTCTATAATTTCAAAGTACAGCTGTCTGTACTGATGTGAATTTCCATTTGAAGCCACTCTCATTGTTGAAGTATATGATGCACTATTCACTTTGTTGAATTATTGGGCTTTGGTTTCATTTCTCATTTCATCTAGCTCTCTAATTTGTTCCTGTATTGCCAGAAGAAAGTACTTTATGTCCAAAGACTTCTTTTGAAATATGTCAAATAATACTTTGGTCATTTCAAACTCTTCTTTGGAAGAGGAATTTGAAATCCTGCAATTAATTTTTTTAAACCCAATGCACCAGAGTGCAGAACTAGAGAGTGGGGCTTCCTTTATATGTTGAAATGCAATGAGGAATTTTTCTCTCTCAGCAGTAAGTGTTTCAAGAATTCTAGCATTAGAGCTGTACTGCACTTTGCTAGAAGTTGGCATCAGTTTACCTACAACTTTATCCAAAAACGAAGGTACACTTAGGTGATTTTGATAATATGTGGATAAAACTTGCCAACCAGAAAAGGATATGTGTACATCATTTATGCATTTTGCACAATAAGAATCGATGAGCGCAACAGTGTCTAAAGAGCGCTTGGGGACATGTCTTCTCACAAGTATGTGTAGCGTGCAATTTCACCAGCCATTAAACTTGCTCTATCATTGCTTTATTAATAATAATAATAATAATAATAATAATAATAATAATAATAATAAATAATTTAATTTATTGCCCATAGACTCAATTACAAGTTTTAAGTAAATACAAAAATAAAAAGCTGAAAAATTACAGTTTAGAGAATCATTAATATTATTGTGCTATTAATTTATTTTCGACATTAAATGTCTAAAAAAACTGTATGAAGCAAAGTACACAAATCTGAAGCTGTTCTCAGGACACCAACATTATGAAATAATAGAAACCTGCTAATGACTTTGGTGTCAAATGCAGCATATTAGAAAACAGCAACAATAGAAGTTTGCAATAATTCTTTTAAGTCTGTCATATCATCACATTATGCTGAAAACAAATGATGCTTTAAAACAGTTTTGGACAGTCTGGTGAAAGGTTTTCCTAATTCCTCCCAGTGCTGACACAGATGATCATCGTAATGAAAGAGACGGATTACTCTTTGAAATTTCTGCAGTTTAAGATGACTCACTTTTGTCATGTACACAAGAAAAGCAGCTTCTGTTTACACAACGAAACTGTAACATGAATCAGTTGTCTTACAAGCTATTTTTTCTAGCTTCTGTAGCAACATTAGTGATTGCATAAGTGGGTTGGTAATTTCTCCACGCAGCAACCATAAAAACATCAATCAGAGTGGGTTGATTGTTACCATTCATACATCATTCTCAAGAAAAAATCAATAGCAAACTGCTTCACAGGTATGAAAAGCCTGCTAGCTCACTATCAAAGGTCATTCAGTTTTGGCAGATTGTCTGTTCTTTCAATATGGCAAGTACCCAGAAGGTCACTTATGACATACAGTTCTGCAGGACAGTCACTGTCAGGCACTTCTGATGCATAGATCTACAAGAGTTAAAAGTTAATTGCGATAAACACCTTGCAAGTCATTCATTGAAGTTATCAATGCAGATTAGTCTGTGCAAGCAGGCTATAAGTCCATGGTGCCAGTTGTCATTTCACTGTCTGTGAAGTTGTTTCGATGAGTGGCATATGGTTCTTTGAGCAGCTTAATCTACATGATAGCATAATTACATTGTTGCTTCATAGCTATGTATAGCTGACAGCTACCAGTTGCAGCTACAACTACAACCTTGAGAATGGTTCCTTACACAATCACTAGAACTAGGTAGAGGCATGTGCAGTTTGGCGGCTAGGCAAGCAGGAGCTTGCTGATGTATGGCAGTACGTTACCTCTTGGAACAGCAGCATTAACATAGCAAGCTGTTTCGTTATTAAGATCGAATGAAGCACCACAATACCAGATAGTGAGACACTTCCTATAGTAATTGTTGTTTACAATTTTTTTTTATTTGGGGAACAGTTGTAATACTCATAAATTAATGTCATGTAAGTTCTTGCTTTGCATCCAAGGTTAAACATTTGGAAATGTTTTGGCTAATAGTAATTTCAAATTCAAATTGTGCCTTGAAAGATACTAAAACATTGATTTAAGCATATCGAGAAATATAGGTGGCTGTGAATACAATAAGTTGTATTGTATTTTAAGGTTTTAAATATGTGTTTTGAGTTACTGGAATATGCAACATTTTTAAAGGATAGTTTAACCCTCTTAGTGCCACGAGCCAATCTGATCGGCTTTCCAAAACCAACTCCCTCCGGGCTTAAAGTGCCACAGCATTTTAAGCGAGAAGTAGCTGTTATGAAAAATTGTATAACAATAGCTATGTTTAATAGATTAATGGTGGAAACATTTCAAGCATAAGGCCCAGGTAATATATCCATTTATAATACTATTGTCAGAGGTGTTATAAAATGGTTTTATTTTTTTACATTTGTGTTGATTTGAAATACAGAAGCTGTTTTGTGTTTTTATAATTTCTCTATCTCAACAAATCTACTCTATAATTTTAAGGGTGAGCAACCAAATCATATATATGTTCGAAAGTTTTACCTTATTTCTTTGCTGCTCATAACTTCAGTGAGTAGATGTCTCTCAGACTGTGTGAATGGACAGTGCCACAAATAATATGGCTAAAGAATGTTATATCTTTAAAAAAATGCCAGAGAAATGTAGCTTTGCTGTCGTGACAAATATTAATCTTGCTGCAGTCAATTAGATTCTACTTCTTTACTTCAATATAAGGACACTAAGGGCAAGAGAACTATTGTGTAGCATAAATAAATTAAATTGGACAATGGAGACAATATTATAATCTTTTACAATGGAAATTGACGATCAACATTATTCAGGTGATTCGGTCAGGTATAGAATGAAAACAAAGAAAGAAAAAGAAAAATAAAATACAGATATAAACATCAATAAATTTCAGTTAATTAGCAGTTCTCGCAGCTTGCAGTTTCTTCTTGAATTACCTGGAATTGAAAGAAAAAATGCTTTAAAGAAAAGAAAACCAAAACTTATTTATTACTAACATCCCAATTATCGAAAGTGACATTACCTTATTCAACCATAATAGTGAGTGCCTCTGCATTTGTTGGTGTCATTCTCCTCCTCCTGTCACTCACAACCAGACTGTGTGTAGAGAAAGATCTGAGTCAACGTTGGAGCATGGAAACCACACGCTCTTCAGTGCTGCAATTTTTCTGTGGATGACATGTTTTCAGGCTGCAAAGTACCTCTACCACCTTCACTTGCATATGGTCCTCCTTGCTAACATATTCTATGAAGGTAGTGAAATAAACACTGTGAGATTATACAAATTCTTCTTTTCCCAGTGCCCTCATGAATGGTATACATTTCTTAAGCTTAAGTAGTTCTGTAAGGGACATGAGCTTCGAGGCATTTCTTAAATCAAATAGGGAGCCTATGGCTTGAATAATCTTCTAACCTGGATCAGTCATCTTCAATTGTTTAATTTACACCAAAGCTGCATGTGAAGCACAAGTTGTTTTGGTTTCAACAGCCATTCTTAACTTTGTTGGTAGATGTTTAACTTGCTCTAATACAATCTGACTAAATATCCCATCACTGAACAATTTGAGTGTTACTTCCACATCACTGATTTTTCCACTAAGTAGATGTATGGTGGGATATGATGACCCTTCCAAGAAAGCGATCAGCTCCATAATTGGGCAGCAGACTGCTGACACGCAAACAGCTTGCAGTTTTATTATCTGGATATTAGTTGCATCAACTTCTTTGAATAAATGTAACTCCGCATTCCCATCTTCAAGGGTCTTGAGGAAATCTGCATAGCAGATTTAAACTATGAGTTCCATCTGGATCATGCTGACATAGTTATGCTTTTCAGCAGAGTCCTCGTACTTTGACTTCAAAAATGATATATAACTATTTTTGCATTTCCTAATGTTTAGGAATGCATTTTTCGCTTTCACAACTGCAAGGTTAAGTTTGTTGAGTTCGTCTTCAAAAACTTCCCAACAAGGTTTATTTTGTGGGCCCAGCATTGAATGTGATACAGCTTTCAGTTAAACCTTTCAAGGTATTCACACACATCATATAACATGCAGAATCCGTTATTACCACTGTGACTTGATCATTTTCAATTTTGTATGATCGCAGAGTGTCCAAAATAGCATTTGAACAGTTTGATCCTTTGGCCACATCCAGCAGTACTGACAAAGTCAGATGTGTCCATTGTTCTGTTGCTGGCACAGCAGGACGAAGCAACACATTGAATACACAATTACCATCTTTATCTGTTATTTCGTCGCATAATACAAACATGCCTTTGTTTTCTACATCTTTTATTTTCTCTCGCTTTTTCTGTCCCAACTTTTTGCCAAATCCAGTTAGCAGTTGTTAAATCCCCTACACCACCTAAAATGTAATTACTCGTCCAATTTCGGATTGCAGGATGATCAAGTTTTTTGACTGGTATATTTCCTTTCCAAATGCTTTGATAGTATCTAAAATAAATCCTCTTTTATATCTTTCACTCAACTTGAATTAGTTAGCATTTCTTGTAACGTGGCCACATCTGAGGTATTAGTACAAGCTTGGGCAGCTTTTCAGTGTTACATGTGTTAACCTGACATCTTGTGCTTGTCCAGTGCATCTCTACGCTGAAAATCAAGTCACACTTCACAGTATTTACAAAGCAGCCTGTTAGAAGACGCAATGTAACCGGATTTGAACTCCATAGCACACTCTTGTAATGTTACTTCTACCTTTGGCATGCTGCATTCGAAACCACTATAATCTGTCCACAATAACACTGTAATAACATACACTTCCAAGTTTCCAACAATAATGATGCTGGTCGCTAGACAGGCACTTGAGACATCATGACTTGCTAATTTCCGCTCTTTATGAGCCAATCAGAATCATCAGTGAACATAGCATCAAATGTACGCCATGATCAGCAGACAGGATCCTTGGTACACAATTTGTTGGCATGTCCTTTAACATGGATCTACTGATACTGGATATACTAGAAATATACTTGAATTTTTGTTACATACTGGGATGAAATATCCATATAGCATTATTGATTTTTTTCAGATCAAATTTTCAGGTGATTGATTCTTAAAAGATCTTGTTAATCAAATGAGTAATTTTTGACTGTTATTATTTTGCATGATATCTATTGTTTCATAATTTTCCATCTACGTAAAAATGACTTAAACATTTAGATAATATTTCACCCCTAACATTTTTTTACAAGCTATACAACATTTCCAGAATTTGAAGATTGTTACAGTGGAGGGCATGGAGAAGACTAAGATTAGAAATACAAAATCTATTGATATTTCATTCCCATTTCTGTGAATATCAGTGAATTTTTGGTCCTTCATTATGACTAGCGTGGGAGTTAAATGTAATTACAGTTCTAAGAAGTAATGGGGAGAAATCAGTGTAAAAAATATTTTAAATCATTGCACAATAATTTCATGAAGACTAGAGAGAGTAAATTTAATTAAATCATCATTCAAGATTTAAGCAGCCCCCATGCAACTTCAGGTATGGCAGCTAGTAATAAACACAGCTTCATATCGTGGCTGCAGAAACAAATAAAACAGTAAAGATGTTAAGCTAGCCAAACATGTATCTGAATACTGCTAATTTTTACTGCAATATGACTTTATGCAGTGCTGGAATTTTTTCAAAGCTTACACTGGAAATATACTGGAATTTTAAACCTTCAAGGCAGGAGACACCCTGTGTAGCCAATTTACACTTCACCAGCAAGGTCATGAATGGCTTGATGTTGATCCTCACAAACTACTTGTTGAATCTTCGGGCATTGTTCAGCTGATGGTCCTTCCTGTATGATTGTTGTCTTCAATGGATGCACTGCTGGCCCTGAACTGAGTATATGCTTCCCAAACACACATGTACAATTCGTACTTTGCTCCCCGAGCACTTATCCTTTTTAGTCTCCGTCGCACTTTTCCGAGATTCACAGAGAATTCAATACACACTCGCTGTTCCATTCTTTGATCCATTATGAAATCGTCACAAACAGCAGACAGGGTATGAAAATAATTGTAAAATCTAAATGCATTCATCCAGTTGCATGAAACTCTACAAACTGACTCATCAGATATATGCTAGTGCTACCATCTATTGTTTCAGAACATTATTGAAATTGCTGTCAAGATGGCAGCACCAGTTCGAAATATTTTGTATACCACCTCGTATTCAGCTAACTATTTCGTTTTTGTAATAGGATTCTATGTTGAATTGTGTCAAATGCCTCTTTCATCACATCTGGAAACAGTTCATCATATTCTCCTTTGTCAATAGTATCTAGAATTTGAGTAAAACTATATATTGCTGTAATAGATGACTTCCATTGCATAATCCAGTTTGAGATGGGTGGATCAGATTATGTTCCCCCAAGGGATGATGCTAATTTCTTAAACAGATCTTTTTCCAATACTTGTGAATGGTGATGAAACAGACACCAGCATATAATTTCCCACTTATCCCCTGTTTTGTAAATTGGTTACATTTTTACTATTCTTAACATGTCAATAAATCGCCCTAATTGGAAGCACAAATGGTTTTGCTAGCAACAAGGGACACACAAAAATCTCAGCAAGATCTAAAAAGTTGATCTGGCATTACCTTGTAGCCAGTTGAAGTTTTACTTTTGAATATATTTTTCACCTCCAACTCAGAAACTGGGAACTTAAACTCTTCTGTTTTACCGATTAATATTTGGAGAGCTGTAATTTTGTTTCCCCTACTAATTGTGCAACAATTTTACAATAATTTTTTTTTTTTCACATCCACATTGCTTTCTGTTTATTTTGTGCTGTATTAATGAATAGTAGGTTATTTTGTCTTTTAGCCTCTCTTAGAACTCTGTTGCATATAACTTCATATTTTTAACATATTTCTGTACATCAGAGATGTACCATTTTCTTCATTTTTAGTTATTTATTTATTTATAGTTAATTTAGGAATTTAGTTTTCAACCCTGATTTCAATATTCCTTTTGTTATCCAATTATTGTGCACATCTGTAACTTTTTATGCATGTGATATAATTTTCATAATACTGGTGAAGGATATATCTATTTCATGAACATCTTTTAGCTCATACAATGAGTTCCAGCTTTCCTGCTCCAGTTTACATTTTATAGAACCTATTTTTGTTAATATTTCTTCTGCAGGGTTTTGTTATGCTATTACTGTAAAGTGATTAGAAAAGCTGTGTCAGTCACTTCTACCTCAGTATATGAGCTATTTTTGGATAACAACAGTTGATCTAGTACAGAGACTTTGTTTGGACATGTGGACGGCCTAAAGGAGATTTTCTTGGCACTGGGAAGCATGTTGTCTGCTGGCAGAGTTAGATATTCACAGCCTCTTAAATTCAAGTGCATAGATTTCTCATGCAAATAGTAACTACAATAACCACATACCTCCATCATAGAAGATGTTGGAAATTATGACCTTGTACCACCACATATCTCTCGCACGTTTTAAGAAAATTTCCATCAAGACTCATTAATTCTCACAGCCAGGTCAATAAAACCATGCTTCATCCATAAAAGAAACAAAAGAGGAGGAAAAAAATACCAGTCAATAGAATATCCAGTTGCAGAAATTTACTCCCCTCACATTATGGCATGGTTGCTATTGCTGAGCTACAGTTATCTTATAGGAATTTAATTTAAAAAGTTTAGTGGCATTCCAAGCCGAGGTTTGCAAATTTCCTGATTCTTGTGCAAGCTTTCTCAGAGATTTCTTTGGACTTCTTCTAACTTTTCTCTGATGTCACATTGTTTTTCCTCTGTTAGAACACGGTGATTTACTTCCAGTTTCTTATCAAGAATATAGCCCACTACCCTAAGTCTATTCACAAGATTATGAACTGTTTCTTTGCGAGGTGCAGGAACAGCAGAGAATTTGTCTATAAATCACCATCTCACTTCTATACAAAAGTTTGTTGTCGCATAGGAATAATGCATGAAGTTTGTGTGTGCTAAAGTATACAGACTTTTTGGTATTATAACAGCACTAACACATCATAACACTGAAACACATAGACTCACAATGTATCAACCTCAGTACAAAGACTTCCTGTCAACTGATTAGCTGGCAGATTGAGAGGTGGGAAAGCAATGTGGGAACAGAATGGTTAGAAGTGCAGGGTATACAATTCCCCATAATATGGCCAGACATCATATGAAGGCTCGTATTACAGTGGAGATTTTTACTACTCTTGTCAGTTCAAATACTATAGACTGAAGGTTACAGGACCATGAATTTTGGATTCCACCATTTAGTCTCTTGCCAAAGTTAAAACTAAAATCCCTGCATACTCACATTTTTTCTCTACTGTGATACCAACTATTGTTTCCAAGGCTTGAACAAAATCAGCATTACTCAATAATGAGCAATAGACACATAATACAATCGTATTAAACTGTAGGAACTCAACTATACCAACTTTGAGATGGCCATCCCTGTCTAAATGGTTATACTTGACTATTTGCTTTGTCTCTACATTATTGTAAACTTAGATACAAGAACTACATGCAACTCCCCCCCCCTTACAGTAACTTGCCATCAATGTAAACCCTTCCAATTTTAATTTCCGGGTCATTCCATCGTAACTCACATTACAAAATGACATTTTTATATACATGCGGAGATCAATAACCAGGAAATGAAAAAAGCCATGCTGGTTTATATATGGTTATTTAATAAGGTTATATCTGGTAAACAAAATTATATTATAACTTTCATTATAAGATTATTAGGATAGCAGAACTTCATATATATGTGTTGGTAACTCACATTACAATTTTAAGACAAAGGTTTCAGGATACATTCTTTCCTAATTAAGTTCTGCTCTGATAATTACCTTTCTGTCTTCATTATTTTAAACAAAATAGCGAAGGGTTGTGAGAACATGTTAACACGCCGTATGAACTTCTGAACTCAAACTCAATTAAAAAAATTAATTCACAGTAACTCACAATACAATTTGGTAACTCGCATTACACAGTCAAACTTAAAATGACAAGCTGTTACAGCAGTAGGTGGAGTTATTTTCTTAATTACTTTGCCCTTTGTATAAAATATTTTGTCTTTCACATAGGGCCACTTCCACAATTTTCGATATTTTGTCATCACATTAATTTTATATTATATTCTTCGTCCATGACATTGGTTACAAAACATGGACATGATAAATCATCGTAGTCCACTGACACCCAATCATGTTTTTTTTTAACATGACTGCCTTGCATTTCTATGTTGGCAGTGCTAAATCTGTTGTTGTGAATCCTACAGTTTCACTATTATGGATTTGTAGGTGATGTACTTTCATAATGTTTGGTAAAGGAATATTGTTCTTAAGCAAGGAGGTGAGACTTAGTCTTCCATTTCTTTGAATAAAATCATCTTGTGTCATCAGAAG
The DNA here is from genome assembly GCA_030765065.1 of Deroplatys truncata. NCBI lineage: Eukaryota > Metazoa > Arthropoda > Insecta > Mantodea > Mantidae > Deroplatys > Deroplatys truncata. The sequence goes on from CM060990.1 coordinate 378,471,220, forward strand.
AACTGATACGTTTGATGAACTTAGGCGGAAAACGGAGATGATCCAGATACACTGCTGTTCCACGTTGGAACAAATGATTTACAAACAACCTACACCCCAGCTAACATGATGGATAAAATAGATAGTTTAGTGATAACAGCAAAATGCCTCTTCCCATGTGCAAAACTGTGTATAAGTGGAATTCTGAATAGGAGGGAAGAAGATAGATGTTATATTGAGGCAATAAATTCCACCCATGACTGGTTGTGCAAACGTCATGGGTGTAGCTTTGTGGATAGCAATAATTGGATAGGAGAGCAGGACCTAGGATGAGATGGGATCCACCTAAACAAGAGAGGGATACAGTTTGGGAGCCTATTGGACAGGGTTATATCGTGGCTAAACCTAAAATGCAAATCTCAGGAGGAGGAAGGACCTGAAAACAGTACACCCGCAAAACTGAACAACATTGAAGAAAATGATAGGTCAAGAAGCCCATGGACACAGGAAGAAAAGGGAAGCTCTCACCAGAGCAAAGCTTCAGAAGACCACATAGCAAGGGAAGAAGAACGAGGAACAATACCAGGGACTTGCTTGATTCAGAATGAAGAAAGAAGTCCATGGCATAGTGAGGTTCCAAAAGACCTCCACCTAGCAAGGGAAGCAGAATGAAGTACACCAAAACCAAGAACTTCATTAATACAGAGAGAAGAAAGAAGCCCACAGCAAAGCGAGGCTCAAGAAAACCATCAATCATCTAGGGAACTAGAACAGCGAACAAGGAACAGTAAGAAAACCATCTTTGTATTTTAAGAATGTCTTTATTTCTTTTTTCAACCCAAGAAAACCAGCAAAGAGTATCTTAAGTCGGCTCACTCTTTCTTCAGTATAAGGAACAGTAAACCAACAGCAAGGAGTGAGGAGGATTTTTGGTGGATAGGCCCAAGAACAAAGCAGTAGCAGAGGTAAAGGTATGTAATAGCATAAAGGATCTATACACAAATAAATTGCATGTTCTGCATCAAACGTACAAAGTTTAAACAATAAATTAACCAAACTGGAGATATTGTTAAACACTGATTTTAATTTCATTGATGTCCTAAGCTTTACAGAGCATTGGTTAAAGCCTGCACAAATTTCGGTAAACTTTATTGGAGATTTTATTTTAGCAGGTAAATATTGCAGGAAAAGCTCTGAACATGGTGGCTCATGTATATATGTCAGGAAAGAGTTAAAAATAAAACCATTAACAAAATTTGAAGATCTAAAAGATAACACAAACTTTGAACTGTCTGTAGTCGAAATTTATAAACATAATATAATCATTGCTTGTATATATAAATCTCCAGATGGGGAATCAATCACATTTTTAAACAAATTAAAACTTTTAATAAGCAGAATAACACAGAAGGGAAAGGAAATAATTTTATGCGGGGATTGGAATATAGATTTTGCACAAGAGCTTGCAACACCTAGAAAACTAAAGAATATTTTAATCAGATATAACCTCATAAATATGGTTAATACAGCCACTAGAATTACAAAATCAAGATGCCAGGGTAGCACATAGAACAAGAGGCGATACACAAGCATTAGTTATAGATACAGGTTATTCAGATCATTTAGCACAAATTTTAGAAATAAAGCTAAACAAAGAATTAACAATTAAAAGCCATGTTAGGATATGGAAAAGAAGGTTCAAAAAACAAAACATACATCTATTTAAGTATCTTCTGGAGACAAGATTGGACAGGAGTCTATTCAAAAAATGACGTAAATGAAAAATGTGAAGAGTTTTTAAATATTTTTTTGCATTGGTTCAATATTGCATTTCCATTAAAAATAACACAGCTAAAAATAACGGCAAAACCAAGTGGGATTACGAAGGGCATAATAGCGTCTGGAAAAAGATGATGGTTTCTTAATAGCCTGGAGAGAGAGGGTCTGGTAGACAAGGACACAAAATGCTACATTCGTAAGTACAAAAGTATTTATAAACAGGTAATAAAGGAAGCAAAAAAGAGAGAAAATGAAAGAACCATTGCTGAAGCAGGAAACAAAACAAAAAAATTATGGCAGATAAACAAGAAACCCCAAGACCCCCTTCATAAAATGATATAAAGCAGCTGATTAATGAAAATATCACTGTAACTGGACCTAAGAGTATAGCACAAACCTTTAACAAATATTTTGATAAGTTGGAGTAAAATATCACAAAATACAGTAATCAAAGCAAAGTATTAGACAAAATAATATCTTGTAAACAGAGTATATTTATGCCACGTATTACAGAATATGAAATAGAACAAGTAGTTAAAGGTTTAAAGAACAAGTACCCAGCTGGAATTGATGAGGTACCAGATATTGTAATTAAGAAAGGTATCAACTACATTAAATTTCCACTATCTTGCATATATAATGCTTCATTAGAAGAAGGCGTTTTTCCTGAGAGACTAAAGATGTCAAAAGTAAAACCACTTTTCAAGAAAGGAGAGAAAGGGAAGGTAGAGAATTACAGACTTATATCATTAATATCAATCTTTTCGGAAAAAAGTTTTGAGAAAACAATGTATCGTAGAATAATGAATTTTATTAAGAAACATAATATATTTTCAGATGCACAGTATGGATTTAGAACAGACAGATCAACACATTCAGCAATAAGTAAACTATTAAATAACATACAAATAGCAATAGACAAAAAGATAAATATAATAAGTATTTTCTTAGACCTAACTAAAGCATATGATCTGGATCATGACATCCTTTTATCTAAGTTTAATAAATATGGTATCCAAGGAGTAGTGAATGAATAGTTTAAGTCCTACTTAACAGACAGACAACAGGTAGTAGAAATTAGTATGGAAAATGAAACAAAAATAACTAAACATGTATCTACACCAAAGAAATTAAAACAAGGAGTACCGCAAGGTTCAGTACTAGGCCCATGATTGTTTTTGCTGTATATAAACGATTTACCCTTGTATATGCAGGGAAGCAGAAGTAATACTATATGATTAGATTAGATTTATTGTCAACCGTAGGAACTACAAGAATTCATGGTATCGTCAAAAACAAAAACAGTAAATGAACAAGATAAGAATAAATATGTACACTTAATTACAATATGTTAAATTACACACCCTAGAAGTATCATAGTTATTCAAAAGTATTTGCAAATTCTTCAATTGAATAAAAACAGTGCTGCAATAACAGTTCTTTTACTTTGCATTTAAATGTAGCTTCTGAGGTGGTAAGTTTTATATTATCAGGTAACTTATTATATAATGTAATCCCAGGATGTCTTATGCTTTTGCCAAATAATGACGTGTTATGTGCAATTATGCTCAATTTATGCCTATTTCTTGTGTGATAGCTATGCTTTTCACAGTTTTCCCGAAAGTATACCAGATTTTTCCTAACAAAAGTGACAACTTCTAATATATACAGGTAAGGAAGTGTCAATATGTGTAGTGTTCGAAATAAATTGTTGCAGGAATCCCTTTGTTTCTTCCCCATTATTATTCTAATTGCTCGTTTTTTAATTTTGAAGGTTATATTTTCTTTATCATAGTTAACCCAAAATATCACGCCAAATTTTAATAAACTGTTGAAATGTGCAAAGTATAGATTCCTCAGAGTTTTTAACTTTGCAATATTTTTTATCGACCTAAACATAAAACAAAGCTGACTCAACTTAGATGCCAGTTTCTCAACGTGTGTGCTCCATTTCAAATGCTCATCAATCCATACTCCCAGAAATTTGGTAGTGGTTCTATAATGTACTAATTTATTTTCTAGTTTTATTTGTGGCTTATGGACAGTGGTATTTTGAACGTGACTGAATGAAATGGCTACAGATTTATTCTTATTTATTACCAACTTATTTTGAATGAACCATTCCTGCATTTTTTGTACTAAAATCGATATATCTGCTTCAACATCTTTATTACTACCCATTATGTCTATGGAAGTGTCATCAGCAAACAAAACAATGTTACTTGGATGCAGATAGTTTACTAAGTCATTGATGTATAATAAAAATAAAAAAGGCCCTAAAACTGAACCTGGGGAACTCCACAAGTTTCACATTTCTTATTAGATCTATACACTTCAGATGTATTATTATGGGAATTTGCTTGTACTATTTCAACTAGTTGCTCACCTTGATTTAGATATGACTTAAACCAGTCGTTTGCCAGACCTCTTACCCCGAAGAATTCCAATTTTTTCAGCAAAATATTATGATTGACTAGGTCAAAGACCTTGGAAAGGTCTAGAAATATTCCGATATTGTTTTCTTTTTTATCTAGTGAACTGTATACTGCATCTAAGAAATTGAATATGGCTGTCTCAATCGATTTACCTTTAATGAACCCATTTTGTGCTGCAGTTAACATATTATGTTTTTGTATGAAGTTTTTACATACATACATACATACATACATACATACATACATACATACATACATACATACATACATACATACATACATACATACATACATACATACATACATACATACATACATACATACATACATACATACATACATACATACATACATACATACATACATACATACATACATACATACATACATACATACATACATACATACATACATACATACATACATACATACATACATACATACATACATACATACATACATACATACATACATACATACATACATACATACATACATACATACATACATACATACATACATACATACATACATACATACATACATACATACATACATACATACATACATACATACATACATACATACATACATACATACATACATACATACATACATACATACATACATACATACATACATACATACATACATACATACATACATACATACATACATACATACATACATACATACATACATACATACATACATACATACATACATACATACATACATACATACATACATACATACATACATACATACATACATACATACATACATACATACATACATACATACATACATACATACATACATACATACATACATACATACATACATACATACATACATACATACATACATACATACATACATACATACATACATACATACATACATACATACATACATACATACATACATACATACATACATACATACATACATACATACATACATACATACATACATACATACATACATACATACATACATACATACATACATACATACATACATACATACATACATACATACATACATACATACATACATACATACATACATACATACATACATACATACATAGCCTTTTCTAGTAGTTTTGAGATGGAAGATAGTATTGCTACTGGTCTATAGTTTTCAGTTTTACTCGTCACCCTTTTTGAATATAGGTATTATTTTTGCAGTTTTCATACACTTGGGAAACACGCCTGTTGAGAAGGAAGCATTAATTAAATAGAAAAGAGGTGCAATAAAAAGCTGATAAGTTTCTAAAAATACAATCAGGAATTTCATCTATTCCATGGGAGGTTTTATTTTTCATGCTCCTTAATATTTTGCTCACTTTGCTAACTGTGACCGGATAAAGGTATATTGTATTTTTATTTTTGAGGATTTGCCCACTTGTCCATGGTGTTTTATGTTTATGTGTAAGATCATTGAATATGTTTACAAAGTAATCATTAAATGACCTTGCCACTTCTTTTGGGTCCGAGATAAGCTCTCCTTTATTTCTAATGGTGGGCTTGTGTTTTTCTGAGTTAATTCCTAATTCTTTATTCACTATCTGCCACATAGTTTCTGATTTATTTTCGGAGCTTTGTATGGTCATCTCTGTGTGGTATTGTTTTGCAGCTATTAGAACCTGTTTATATATCTTTTTGTACTTATTAAAATATAGCTTGAAACACACTGAATTTGTAGTTTTGTTAAGTTCACTAAGAAATTTTAACCTTCTAGATGACTATGATTCCTTTTGTTAGACATGGCTTGGACTTTACCCCTATTTTATTTGCTTTTTTGGCTTCGCAATGTCTAGGTAATACTTTGTTATATTAGCAAATGTTTTGAACCTTTCATTTATGTCCACCGCCTCATATACTTTTTCCCATGTTACATTTTTTAGCAGATCTTTGAATATATTTGTATTATTACTACTATAAATACGTCCTATTCTATACCCATCTCTCGAATCGTATTTGCAAGTGTTCAAAACAATTTCAAATGTCTGTGCTCTGTGATCAGAAAGCCCTGTTTCTACTACTCTAATGTTTTCTACCTTAAGGCAGCCTTGCTTTATTAACGCTTGATCAATGATAGTTGCCGAGTGGGTTGTCACTCTTGTGGGTATATTTATAATGGGCATTAGGTTATGGAGTAACATAAATTCTTGCATTATTTTACATTACTTATCAGGGGAGAAGTCAATGTTCCAGTCTCCTATTATTACAATATCTTTAGCTGGTTGCAAATTATCTAGAATGGCACCTAGACTTGTTATTAATATGTTGATGTCACTATCTGGTGCCCTATAAAGACAAATAATAAGCATGTTATGTTTGGCTACTTCTATTACACTGGCCTCAAAGTGTGATTCTATGCTTTCAGCTTTATTTTTGGTATCTCCCTAGCTTCTAAATTTACTTTAGTTGTTATGCACGAACCGCCATGTTTTTTTTCTAGGTCTACAGTAGTGTGATGCAAGTTTATAATTATCAAGACTTAGGGATTGGATTTCATTACTATCCAACCAGTGTTCGGTAAGGCAAATTATATCAGGATCAATTTCGCCTGAATCAAGCAAGACTTCAAACAATAGTTTCTTATTTCTAAAGCTCTGTACATTTTGATGGAAAATCCTGATTGTATTTTCCACTGTCTTAGGCTTGGCTTTTTTACTTTTCACACTTTGAGGAATCTGTCTGCTACTTACCACCTCCGAGCTATTGTGTAATGGTCTGGCTATATCACCATCTGAACTACCAGTTAGTTTCCCTGTTGATGTTTACAAATTTCAACTAGTCTACTTATGGCTTGGCTAAGCAAAAATGAACCCCTGAAATTCAGATGTAACCCATCTCTTCCTAGGCATCTGTAGTCTATAAACCTGTTAACATCACAGTAAATTGCATTCAAACTCTGACAAACCCAGCGCAAGCTGCTGTTAATTTTGTTTATGTATTTTTCATGAACATCCCTACTTTTATCACCGAGTTAACCATAACACGTGCTTTAGGAAACTTCTTCACTTCTCTGATGGTGCCGTATATTTCTCCCATCACCTCGTCCGGATTGTTGGAGTTCTGGATATCGTTGGTGCCAACATGCAACATAACTGCTTTTGGTTGCTGCACTCCACTGTCCATATGTTCAATCTTATTCTGTAGCTGCCCAGCCTTTATGCCACGAAACACTTGGATGTCCACTTCCTTCACCTTCACATGCTTTATCGTGGAGTCACCCATTAACAACACTTCACTTTGTATCGCTTTGTCCTTGTTTTGCTCCGCCGCCATCTTAGATGTTGCGTTGGGATTTATCCATATGTATTTGCTTTTCACAACTTCGTGCACTTTAGGGGTGTTGATAACTTGTTTCATAGTCTTGGCCGGTTCTTTTAGCACTTCGTATTTGTTTGATATTTCAAGACCGCAAGGAACATTCTTCTAACTGTTAACACTTTTGCCATGCTTTTTCATGATTGTAGAGTATAGGGTATTTTCCCGCACTTCAGCCTTTAGTTTGTCGTTTTCAGTTCTTATTTCCCTAGCTTCCTCCTTTAGCTTGTTGTTTTCACTTCTTAGGCTATTTAGTTCGTCTTGTGCTTTCTTAAAATCTTTAAGATATTTATCACTATTTGCAGTGAAGCTATAATTTCGGCATCACGTGCTTCTCGCTACCCTCATTCTTCATTTGTAATGATAGCCGTTTCCCATTGTTCTACAGCTCCGATTCTTGTATCTTCATTTGTACTATTTCCTATGGCTCTGAATTTATCATTGTGCGAGTGTATTACTTATAATGTTTGTTATTTTGTTAGCCCCACGTTTGGGCGCCACTTTGATGTGGTATTACTTATAATGTTATATTTATTTAACATTATTGTAGCCCCATGTTGTGGTAGCCAATTTGTAACGGTATTACTTACAAATGTTTGTTTACATCAGTGTTGAAGCCATCTTGTGACGTCATTCATTTGTTTGGTTTGTAGCTCCATCTGGCGTTAGCAATTTGCGGTTCTTGGTATCAGTTTTTTAAATAATTCATTTCAAATGTCCTCCGGCTAGCTATTATCTTATCTTGGGTCGAACATGTGTCTCAATACAGGTTGTGAAATGGAAAGGAATCTTTTATCCAAAAATTACACTGATGAAGAAATTTGTTTTATAATTTTTATTGTCGAACACGTTCACTATCACTTTTACATATTGATCTAGATACTCGCCAAACTGAAACTGTTATAATACTTCTTACTGATCACTTTTAATTCACGTATTTCAACTTTGTGTATAATTAACTTTATAATACTTTAGATTTTCGTAACTTGTGAATCTATAGCCGACGTATCTCATACAAATATTTTGACGAACTGACGAACTTAAGACGACGTGTATTGCACTAAGAATTTTGATGAACTGCACGCAAGCTACCTCGAACCTACCCTATTTATACGCCTGCATCAAGATACGCCTAAAGATTATAACTGAGCTGCTATTGGCTAAGAAAACGCGCCAACATTAGCGTCTATTTTAATATCCAATGAAAATCACGAATACATATTGCTTTTAGGGGGAAAATATTCCAGAAGTTTCTACCGAAAACGCGCCAACATTACGTAACTTCCTCGTTCCCAATAATGATAAACAGCTCACCCCCCTCGCTGCATTATTGCGCTATTATTGACAGTTTCAGTAAGGCCGTATAAACTTACTTATCAATAATAATTACAATTAATAAACATCTGAAATCAATATCACATAAAAATGCATATTCATATTACAATCATTATTTACATTTAAGTAATTTGTGATACAAATTACTGCATCATATGCCCCACTAGAAACATAATTATAAATATTTACAACTTGTTTGGAAATTTTATAATTGTGTTTTTAGTCTCCTAAATCTTGGAACACACGCTATCACTTTCACTTTATACTTCACACGCATTTAACACACGACATATGGTTTTTTTTTGTTTTTTTTTATCTCGCCACTACTTACTGGCTCTGGTTTAATTAATTTAGATATTAATCTGACATCACAAAATTTTTTTATAGCAAATACTTTACCCTTAATTATTTAATTACTGTTACCAAATTCTTTACTTTCTTAAGTTGTTGACAAAAATTTATACATTTAAGATTTTTGTAATTATTACACATATTTACCAAAATATTCACCCTCTACACAAATATTTACATCTCTTAAATCTAGGCACTGTTTCACATTTCTATTTGCTACATAAATATTTTTTTTTTTAATCATATTTACCAATTTTTGTTATTTTGTACTTTATCTTAACAATACTCTTGGAATAGTATTTATGTACTTTACTTTAATATAACATCATGCTTTATTTCACATGTTCAGTTACTAATAAAATGTTATTTTCCTCTTAAACATTTAGTCATGTCCAAAATTTATTTCTCCTTTCACATGACGTACATATTTATTTAACCCTCTTACGTTCCAATACATTGCTCTGCATTTCGTCTTTAACTACCCAACATTTACTATTTATCATCTTTGTCTTCTGTTTCACATTGATCTTCATTGTTGTATGGTTTCAGCATCTCAATATGGAACTTTCCAATGCTTTTTCGAGTTGTTGGATTACATAACTCATATGTATTAGTTCCATATACTTCAACAACTTCATATGGTCCATGGTATTTGAGAAACATTCGCCAATAAAGTTTATTTGCTTTATCCGATAATTTCTTGGTTTTAACTAAAACTAAATCTCCTATTTTGATCCTCCATTCCTTTCTCTTCTTTTTTTCATGTTTAATTTTTCTTTTTATGGCCTTTTTCTTCATCCTATCGAATGCTTTTCGGAACATCTCTTCTTCTGTTTGTGGTATCGAATGCGCATCTGGAATGGCTTCTGGAATTTTTTTACACATTGTATTGATCTTCTTTCCTAACTTAAGTTCACATGGTTTGTATCCTGTCACATTGTTTACGGTTTCATTTAGTAGATTCTGAACGAAGTTCACGTATCCATACCATTGGGTTTGTTTTCGATGACACAACACCCTTAAATAATTTGAAATTTCCTTAATTTCCCTCTCCACTGGGTTGGAGTTCGGTCTGTATCTTGACGAAAAATATTGTTTAATACCATTTTCTTTCAGTCCATCCATAAATGTTTTTCCTGTGAAGTACGAAGCATTATCGCTCAATACAGATTGAATAGGTCCTTCTTCTATCACATATGACTTGAGTAGTCTATTCAAACATGCTAAACCTGTAGGTTTTCTCAAAGGGTAAATTCTTACATATTTGCTGAATATATCATAACAGACAAATATATATTTATTTCCAAATTGACTTGGAGGCATCGGACCATGAATATCAATACTAATTACACATCTCGGCTTATCCCTTATAACCGAATTAGTTTCAAATGCATATGCTGCATTTATTTGCTTTGCCTTCTGACACAGGTTGCAGCACGATATAAATTTCCGAACTTTCTGACGCAATTTAGATATGTATAAATTCTCTAAAATCATAGAAGTTGTCCGGTCAGTCCCTGAGTGTGCTAACCCTTCGTGAAAATTCTTAATTAGTTCCTTTTCCATGCTTTTCGGAACCATTACCTTCCAACTAGGCATTTCTTTTCCATGCTTCTTGTATAATGTCCCATCTCGAATTGCTACAATTTCTTTCTTTGCCTCTTCAATTAGTGGTGCCTTTTCTTTAAGTTTTAACAATTTTGCGTCCTCTTTTTGAGTTTCCCCCATATTTTTCAATTTTCTAATCATTTCTTTGCTTAAAGGAATTTCAATTGTCAATATTTTGACTTCATTTCTAGGCCTTTCAATATTTTCGGGAATTTGTGGGTTGTAGTTCAATCTTGATAGCAAATCACTGAAGGTATTATTTTTGCCAGGAATGTGGATAATCTCAATATCGAATGCAGATATTGCATGAATGTATCTAGCAAGTTTTCCACTACATAATCTACACCGTTGTATGAAAGTTAAGCTGATGTGGTCTGAATATACTTTCACCTTTTGCTGATAAATATAGGTTTTAAAACGAATTAATGAGAAATATAGTGCTCCAATTTCTAACTGAGTCACTGAAGAATTCCGCTCAATGTTTGTAAGTCCTCTAGAAGCTGTACTAATGACGTGAAAGTCATTGTTGATGTCTCGCTGTCCTAAAATTCCGGCGTATCCTTGCATTGATGCGTCGACATAAATCTCATATTCCAAATCTTCTCTAGGCCTCTCGAGTAATATGGACTTAGCAAAGAGTTCCTTTACTCTCTCAAAACATTTTTGATGATCCTCTGTCCATTTCCATTTATTGTTCTTTCGGAGAAGCTGTCGCAGTGGTTCTATTTCAGCCGAATATCTTGGTACGAACTTACTCTGAAAGTTCAATACCCCTAAGAGACGTCTAATTTGTTTTACGTTCCTTGGTGGTGGAATTTTCATTATTGCTTCTATTCTTTTCTGATCAGGTCTTATACCTCGTTCATCCACTACATAACCCAGAAAATTTATTTCCTTGACACAAAATTTTGATTTTAGTATGTTCACAGTCATACCATGTTGTTGTAGTTTATTTAACACATAATGGACATTATTCATGTGTTCTTCAAATGTTTGACTAATAATTAGGAAGTCATCAATATACTTTATTAAAAAGTCATCTGCAGAATTTCCAAAAATACTGTGAATGGCTCTCAAAAATCCACTTCCTGAGTTTTTTAAACCAAAAGGATTTACACAAAAACGATACTGGATCCCCGAGTATTGAAATGAAGTGTAATCACGCACTTGTGGATCTAATTCCACTTGCCAATATGATGCAGTGAGGTCAATGGATGTCAGAAATCTCCCTCTTGAAAGTTTTGTAATTAGTTGTTCAATTCCCTCACTTTGAAAATGATCTGGTTTCATATACTTGTTGACATATCTACCGTCTAAAGTTAATCTCAAACTACCATCTCGTTTAATACTCCAGCAGATTGAATTTATATACTGAGAATTACTTTGCTCAATAATCCCATTTTCTAACATGCTATTTATTAGTTTTCTAGCTTTGTCCCGGAGACTTATAGGTAAATTGTCATACTTGTGCCTATATGGTGGTACGTCTTCTACTTGAAATGTATGCTGATATACATTACATCTGCCTGGGATATTACTAAATACTGAACTATTGTTCATCAAAACATCATGAAGGATTTGTTTTTGCATTATCGTAATATTATAAGCTTCTTCACACTTGTGTATTATTTCCTCATTTCTTTTCTCTTTCCAGCTGTTGTCTGTCTCGCTCACATGGTCGTCTTTTGTTTGGATTGTAAATTCCTCTACTTTCTCTGGCATTTCTGCTAGCTGTTGAAAATATGGCGTGGTATTCCCTTCATATTCTGTGACTACCTGCTTTATCTGACTATTTCTATCAGTTTTTGTTATTTGTACAAAAAACTCTTGGTCACAAAGATTTTTCTCATCCTTTGTCATCTCGATTACAGAAACTTTCTCTTTTATAAATGGTACCCTTATTTCTCTATCGTCTTTTGTCATTCTTAACTCTTCATGTTTAAAATCTATACTTGCTTCATATTCATGTAGGAAGTCACAGCCTATAATTATGTCACAAATCAGATGGTTTACAATTAGAAACATAACCTCAAAATTCTCTCCGCCGATAAGTATGCTAAGTAGAGCTTGTGTTTTTATGACCTGTGTCGTTCTTCCGATTGCAACACGACAAACTAAATTACTAGTGGGAAGAGCCATAATTTGGTTACCTTCATTAATCAAATTTATGTAAAATTTCTGTGAGCAAATTGAAGCTGATGAACCAGAATCTATAGTTGCAATGATCTCTTTCTTCGCAATTTCCATCCTAACATGAGGTGACTCAAAATTTTCTCCCTTATCTTTTGTTGCTGTAATCTTATTACAGGGTGTATGTGTAGGCATATTATTTGTATTGGTAATGGATACTGAATTATTAAAGACGTCCTGAGAACCTACTACACAGGAGTCTGTTAACAGTTTTCCTGGTTATTTCCATGTTCACGTACGGGACTGCCATTCCTAACAGGCGCTAAATCTATCTCATTGTCGCTACCATTGTTTTGAGTTCCCCTTCCTCGAGTTCGAAATCCTCGATTTCTGACATTATGTCCCCTTGGCACGTAATTTTCTTGCCGTTCCTCAGACCTTTCCCGGTTATTGTTTTCCCTCCAGTGAGTGAAATTTCCCCTTTGTCTAATGTACCGCCTTCCATAATTTTGCCCTCTTTCAGGCAATCTTTCTGTCCTGACATAATTTATTTGTTCCTGTCGACCTGGTCTCCTATCTATCCTCGATCTTTCAAATTGTGGAACGTATGATTGATACCGTTGTCTGGTATTATTTTCATGACGCCTGTCTTGTCCTCTACTTTGCTGATAACTACCTTGGTAATTTCTTCTATCTCGCACATCTAAAAATCTATGCTCCCACTCCCGAGATATATCTTCTTCCTGTTGTTCCAAAGCTGTTATTAATTCTGTCATCTCATAGATGCTACGTGGTTTTGCAATTAATAAGTAATTTCGTATCCTTAAAGGATAATGCCTTGCGAGCAAACTCACAAAATCTTCCTCATTGATTGGAGGTGACAAGTTTCTAACCTGACTTGCATGTTTCAGTAAGTAATCAGTCATTGATATTCCCTCTCGTGGATTAAATTGACCATGACTAAGCATTGCTCGAATTCTTTGCTGTACCGTAACATTCCAAAATCTGTTCATGAATAATCTCTTAAAGGATTCATATGAAATTTCACCCCCTGATACCATTTGTAACCAATCTAAAGTTTTCTGGTCCAAACATCTTTTGACAACTATCATTTTCAATGCTTCAGGTATCTTTTTAATTTGAAAATACTCTGATAATTCTGCAATGAACTGTACTGGACTGGAGTTTTCATTAAATTTTGGAAGTGGAAAATCACTTAAGATATGATTGTAATTTTGCAAATTCCCTACTCCCATATTTAAATTCTCTAGTGTTACTTGTGCACTCTGAGTTTCAGCATTAGCTATAGATGAAGCTGCCGCATCACTCACATTATTTGTCATACCTGAGGAACTACCTCTATCATTATGTTGTACATCTGATACATTCACATCACATATATTTGCCCTTGAATTCAATTCTAACCTATTTACAGTACCTTGCAGATTTTCTATTGTCTGTTCCAATTTTTTATTATTCTCATTTTGAACAGTTTGGTGTTTGTTAATTTCAGAAGTTAGCTTTTGATTCAAATCTTTAGACAAATCTTTAACTTCATCAGACAATTTATTTCTCTGTTTTTCTGACTCCTTCTGAATTTCAGATATTTCCCCTCTGAAATTAACTTGCACCTGTATTAAATCTGCATTTGTAGCCTCCATCATCTCTTTTAACTCACTTGAAATGCTACTCATTCGGCTACCTAGCTCTGTACATTTTACATTAACATTTTCAAACTTAGTATTAACCTCATTTTTTTGGTTATATATTTCCCTGCTCATGTCCAACATTTTTTTTGAAACTTCACCTATTTCATTTGCTATCATTTCTTGATTTTCATTTTTCATTCTAATCATGCTACTATCTAGTTCCATGAATTTCTTTTCAATTTCTTCCCTATTTTGATCTAATTTATGCTCTAATTTCTCATTATTCTTACAAATTTCTTCCCTTATACTCTGAGTTAATTTTTGTTCTAATTTCTCAATATTCTTACTACTATCTTCCCTGTTTTGATCTATTTTCTTACTAAGATCTTCCCTCAATTCCCTCTTATTCTTTTCCATATTCTCATTCATATTTCTTAGCATTTCCATCATCATACTAACATCAAAATTAACATTTCCTGCTATTCTATTCTGACTTTCTGCACTAACATTTTCACCCTCAAATCCTAAAAAGTCTGGGCTGTTTTCTGTAACCTGTATTGAATTACAGCTAACTGTTACATTATCTCCCTCCATAATTATTTCTTCTGTATTATTAGTAGCCATTGTTTTCTTTATCCTACCGTTCCTAAGGTACATTTGTAGGTTACAATTTTGTTTTCTAAAAAAAAAATTATGATACTCTAACCTTTGTGATGCTGTCTGTTGCTGTTACATTGATGTCCAGCTTTTCTGCCCCTCTCTCCTAGGTTATATGTCGCTTCTGCGTTGTGTTATGATGAGTCCACGTCGTTTCGTTGTCCTGTAGTTTGGAATCTGCGTCTTGTAGATCATTTCACTGCTGCATTCGTTCCACGTCCTGGTTCCTTTCCTGGTCACTCTGCTACTTTCCTGGTTACTATGCTTCTTTCCTGGTCATCGTGTTCCTTTCCTGGTTATCGTGCCCCACGTTCTGGGTGCCAATTTGGTGCAGAGGGTGCTTACGTAATATGCTCCACGTTGTGGTGCCAATTTGCGAGTGTATTACTTATAATGTTTGTTATTTTGTTAGCCCCACGTTTGGGCGCCACTTTGATGTGGTATTACTTATAATGTTATATTTATTTAACATTATTGTAGCCCCACGTTGGGCGCCAATTTGCGAGTGTATTACTTATAATGTTTGTTATTTTGTTAGCCCCACGTTTGGGCGCCACTTTGATGTGGTATTACTTATAATGTTATATTTATTTAACATTATTGTAGCCCCATGTTGTGGTAGCCAATTTGTAACGGTATTACTTACAAATGTTTGTTTACATCAGTGTTGAAGCCATCTTGTGACGTCATTCATTTGTTTGGTTTGTAGCTCCATCTGGCGTTAGCAATTTGCGGTTCTTGGTATCAGTTTTTTAAATAATTCATTTCAAATGTCCTCCGGCTAGCTATTATCTTATCTTGGGTCGAACATGTGTCTCAATACAGGTTGTGAAACGGAAAGGAATCTTTTATCCAAAAATTACACTGATGAAGAAATTTGTTTTATAATTTTTATTGTCGAACACGTTCACTATCACTTTTACATATTGATCTAGATACTCGCCAAACTGAAACTGTTATAATACTTCTTACTGATCACTTTTAATTCACGTATTTCAACTTTGTGTATAATTAACTTTATAATACTTTAGATTTTCGTAACTTGTGAATCTATAGCCGACGTATCTCATACAAATATTTTGACGAACTGACGAACTTAAGACGACGTGTATTGCACTAAGAATTTTGATGAACTGCACGCAAGCTACCTCGAACCTACCCTATTTATACGTCTGCATCAAGATACGCCTAAAGATTATAACTGAGCTGCTATTGGCTAAGAAAACGCGCCAACATTAGCGTCTATTTTAATATCCAATGAAAATCACGAATACATATTGCTTTTAGGGAGAAAATATTCCAGAAGTTTCTACCGAAAACGCGCCAACATTACGTAACTTCCTCGTTCCCAATAATGATAAACAGCTCACCCCCCTCGCTGCATTATTGCGCTATTATTGACAGTTTCAGTAAGGCCGTATAAACTTACTTATCAATAATAATTACAATTAATAAACATCTGAAATCAATATCACATAAAAATGCATATTCATATTACAATCATTATTTACATTTAAGTATTTTGTGATACAAATTACTGCATCAATTGATAGACCCTTTTGTTACTATTTCACCATTTTTACTGTTTATTTCTTGTAATTTGTTCACTTGATTCCGAGTCATCACTGCACATGCCACCATCTGATGACACTAATGTTTTAGTACAAGGTTTGGATCAAAGTAAGCTACAAGTCAAAATCAATACAGTTGTGCATGATTTGTACATGTGGTTTAAAGCTAACAAGCTGAGCATTAATAAAGAAAAAACTATAGCCGTATCGTTTCACACATGGCAAAATAGAAATGTAACAAACCTATGATAGAATATAATTACAAAGCTATAACGTATGGCAAAGAAACAAAATTTTTGGGGGTGTACATAAATGAGAACATGAAATGGGATACCCATGTGAAATTATTAGCTTCTAAGCTTAGTTCTGCCTATTATGTGTTAAAATGCTGGAAGAATAAAATAAATTTGCATGCTCTAAATTTGCTTTCATACTTTCAGAGCTTGCTAAGCTATGGTGTAATGTTTTGGGGGGGGAGGTGCAGAAAACAAGAAAATATTTAAGATACAGAAAAAGACTATAAGATTAATGTATGGGGCAAATAGAAGAACATCATGCAGACATTTATTTAAAGAGTTAAAAATCCTTCCATTAGCCTGCATATTTATAATGGAAATAGCTTGTTATATCAAACAATCTCGCCAACGCACGGCAAAAAAACAACCTACACATGTCATTTTGCAGAACAAATATCCTAAAAACTAATGCTGTTCATAGGGGTATTAAAATATTCAATAAATTACCACCTGACATAAAAAATGTGAAAAGTTTACCACTGTTTAAGAAAAAAGATTAAATCCTTTCTGCTAACACATGCCTTTTACTCAGTAGCTGAGCACCTAGACCATAAATCATAATGTACTGTAATGTGTTGTAGTTTAGGTAAAATATAATTGTGTATATATGCTTTAATAATATGTTGTATGTATATTATATTTGACAAAACCATAATTTCTGTAAAGAATTACTACGGTGAATAAAGAATTGAATTGAACTATCAACAGCTTTTACAAATTCAGCAGCATTATTTACGCTACATTTCCTCTTGTTTTATGTTCATATGTAACGTTTTACGGCTCCACTTCTACCACCTACAGGTCCCTTCCCCCAAAGTAATTCCATGATATTTATCATGCTCTTTGGTGAGTATTTTAATTGCTTCAGATATACATGTATTCTTAAATTCAGAATTAGGTCTATCTGACAAAATATTGGATGTGTCGTGGAGGATGGCAAGTCTGCAAGTAATCTATTAACATATGCTACGACAGTATTCTTTGAATGAATAAGGATGTCACTAACTAGAGCATAAGACTGATAAGTTCCCGATTCCCAAATTGCAGCAGTGACTAGGCTAACCTGATTTTGTTGCTAGTGAGCACTTTGGATCTCATGTACAATGCTAAGTCAACTTGGATAACTGCAACATGAAGAGTATATTCATAAAAAGTGTGCTGCAAGTTGTAGCTCTTGGATTGCTTTATTTTTGTATAACAGTGCTTAAAAATGGACAATAGTCAATAGGTAATCTGTTAAATCCTTGAAGATTACCTTCTTCTTGTACTTTCCTTAAATCTTCCATCATGGTCTTTCCATACAAACCAGTTGACTTCAAAGTACTCATCTACATTTGCATGTGCTTGCTGAAGTTTTATTGAAATAAATTTTTTACATACAACGCATTTTCCAAACCAGCAATCATCTTTGGCATCCTGAAATACTAAGGAATCAGGGAAATTATTCGTGTACTGTTGGGAAATGAGAAAAATATGTGTGAACAGAATTTACTGCATGTATACAATTTTCATGGTACTTACAGAGGCACGTGTTATGTGGTAGCTTCTTGCCAAGCATCACATGCTTTGGCCTAAATTCAACTAACTTAACTTTTGCCAATAATTCTCCCCTTTTTGCTGCAAAATATAGCATGGGCCTCCAGGGATGGCACTAAATGCCGAATTTGTACCCTAGTTTTGATGTTGCTTTTCTTTATGGTCATGATGTCTTTTATTCCTGGGGCTTGATGAGTAATGTAATCTCTGTTATAAAATTCCTTTACCTCATTCACATCAGAGTCCAGTGCTGTTGATCTTGTTTCTCTCTATATGAACTGGCAGTGGCTCAACATAGGCTTCAAAGAGCCTTTTTACAACAGCAGTCCTGATTTTAGGGGAATGAGGAAGGATACATGTTGCCCTAGTAGCAGCTTTGCCTAAACTTGATAAATTCTTATAGGGTGGTACAACTGCAGATGTGGAAGGTGTGCATTGATGTGATGCCTCTTTTTTTCAATCTTCTACATTTAGCCACATACTCTCTTCGTCTTTGCCTCCTTTCTTCAATTCTTTTCTTTTTTACTTAATATAAGCTCTCTCTTTCTCTCCCTATGTCTATATTTTTAACAGTTTCTCTATGCTTCTTTTTGAACCCTTTATACTTTCCTTCAACTTCTCCCTTCTTCTTTTTATCTTTTCAGCTCCAGTTAAGGGCATCCTACATTAAATAAATGAAATAAAATAAAAAATTACAGGACTGGTCTAAAACCAATTGTATCACTCTCATCATAACCTGCTATTTAGGCATACTTTACTAGTTGAAAATTTGCATACACAGAGACTTCAAATAGCTCTACTTAATAAGATCAACATATACGTCAACCCTTGGTAATTCACATTGCATATTCTGAACTTCTTACTATTTAAACAAAGTATTATGTAAATATGAAGTAAATATGTAATTTCAACAATCTTCCAAAGAAGAAGGAAAATATGCATTATTGTTGTTTAACCTTTGTTATATAACATAAAATACTTAATTAAAAAATATATAGTTATGGTAATGCACATTACATTGAGAAGATCGCTACAGGAAATACTATAAGAAGGTATCAGAACTTCTTTTAAAATAAATATTATGCTCTTAATTTGTTGTCAATGTTATGTTCTTTAAGTTGCAATACAAAAAGGTATCAATATATGTAATTTATGTGTGTGTTCCTTACCTTAAAGTTCATACAACATTTTATTTTATTTTATTTATGGACGCTGTTTAACTGCTATGGTCCTTAGTGTACCATTCTATATTGGGCATGAAAGACCGGTAATTTTGCTCAGAGGCCTCTTTATCAGGCTTGAGGTTCTTTTACATGTGACCACTCTTTGACATGGGACCACCGGCTTCACTTCCCTTCCAAAGGAAGCCACACTAAGGGTTTTTATGCCCAAAAATATCCATCACCCCCCGCTGGGTTTGAACCTGCAACCTTGGAAACTAGAGGCTAGCATGGTAACCACTACACCATGGAGGACAACATATACAAAATTTAGTTTCAATATCAGCTGCACATGTGCTTCACAACAATGGCAAATAACAGGAAGCAGGAAGTTGCAGATGAGTCATTCAGTGTTGCAAATTTAACTTAAAAGTTCGTACTAATCATAGCTGAAGACGAAAGTTCCCCTCTAAATGTTTTAAATTTTGATGCTGATGTCCCTACTTAAATGGAATGACCCTCCCCTATTTCTTCCATACACACACGCACACACACACACACACACGCGCGCATGCCTGAGTATGTTCAAAAAGAACATAGGTAAAGATTCAAAATTGATGAGTTTATTCTTAAGGCGCTGAAGATTTTGAAAGCTGATTTTTAGGATAGTTGCATCCTGCTTGTTTGCTGTGCCTTTTTCATTGCCACCACCCTTTACTACAATTCACCACTGTTGCTAGTCTTTAGTTTCTGTGGTTCAAACATATATTAATGGTAGAACCAATTAGCTTACTTAATAGATGTAAACCATCTCTTCCCATGCAACTGTTGTCCAAATGCTTGTTCACATCTAGACAAATGCCTTTCAGCACTTTGTATGCCCATCTTATGCCTCCATTAATGCTGTTTGCTCTGTTGACCATCCTATTTACCACTACACATGTTTTCAGAGAGAGCACCATTTGGTCTGCCTCATAGTATCATACATTTTTACATCGCTTCATCAGGGTTTTTTGCCTTTTATATTATTCGTGCCCACTTGGAGCACTACAACCTTGGAGTTAAGCTAGTCTTGAGTTCACAGCTATTTCCTGCTGCTCTTGCACCTTTTTATGCTGCTGCTCAGCTTTGATGCTCCTGTAAATCATTACCCAAGATCCATTCAGCTTCATATGCTTCAGTATTTAGTGCCCCATTATCAATGCAGTCTCTTCTCTCTTCTTTGGCTTCACTGGAAGGTTAGGGTTGACCCACATATTTCTGAAAAGTCTTCTGCATTTAGTATCCTCTTCCTCTTCTGTGCTGTTTGCAAATGCAGTAAATATATTACTCATAGGAATTCCATCTTCACCCAGTTTCTAATTTTTCCCTGAAGCAAATATTCCCTTTTTTTAAATGTCAAGCTTCTCCTTTGATGCACTTCTTCCTTTAGTTTGCTATTTTCTAATATCAAGTTGTTTCTCTTCTTCATACCTTGTCCTCACATCTTCTCATCTGTTCCCTAAAATAGACACTGTTATCTTTGGTTTATAGAAGTTTGGTTAGTGTCACTTTCATCTAGAGCTCGTGGCTTACTGTTCCAAAAGTTACTGCTTTCCACTTGTTTGCTTAGCAACTTAATGTTTTTCTGTTAGCCTCTCGATCTCATTATTAGGATTCTATAAGTGTGTCTACATGATCTTGCATATTTTATGCATTTAGGGTGACCAGATTAAACAAATAAAAAAATAGGGATACCCACAGATAATTGGTAAAAATTGTCATTTTGTGAAGGAACAGTCATTGTTGCATGGTTATCTCTGCCAGTAGCAAAATCTATGTAGCTTTTTAAAATAACATTTTATTTACTTAATCCTATCGCTACTACAGAGTGGTTGCTGTATGGTGGGGCCACAGATGTCACATATGCCTGCTCTACCTGCACTGCAATGACATTGGTATTCTTCTGCTACGCACTAGTGGTGAATGACCTGCTCAGGGCTTTGTCTATTGGTTGTATTATACTCCTACTGTGTCAGTTGCTACCTTCTGTTCTTGCTGTAAGCACTAGAGTTCGTACATCTCAAAAGTGAAAGTTTATTCAAGACACCTGTGTTGTGTGTGATTTGCTTAAGTGTGTTCTTCTTGTTGCTGTTTTTGTTTTGTTATTAGTCCATTGAAATGCTTATCAACAAATTCACGCTTGAACAATGAATTTTTATGTATGATACATACATAAAAACCGAATTATATGGACAGGTGTGTAGACAATATCAGGAGAAATTTCTGCATTCCAGTTCCAGGTGGAGAAACTATTAGATGTCTGGTTAATAGGTTTAGGACAATGGGATTGCTAAATGCTAAACTTAAGAAGTGAAAACTAAATGTTCTAATGGAAGAAAAAAATTATCAAAATTGGTGCATATTTTAAACCTAAAAAAAATGAAGTTTATAAGAACAGTCCCCACTTCATAGACAAACTTAAGGTCAATATTAGACAGAAATTATGAGAATTATGCAAGAAGAGCTTAATGCATGTGAATGGAAATTTCACACAAAGATGCCAGGAATGCCTCAATGCAAATAGTCATCACTTTCAATACCACTTATAATAAGGTTAGTACTCATTACAGTGTGTATTACGATTGCTCGTGATTAAGTAATGTGAGAGATTTAGAATGGAAAACTCCCCCAGGGTAGTAGATAGTGCGCAGAGCATGCATACACGCGATATGCAGCCTCACAATATAGCAACCCCTCTGTGCTTTAATTTTTACATTACCTTTAAGCAGAAACAAGAATTAGGGCATTGATTGTCTCTTGAATGTCATATTCTTTTGATGATGGAATTTCATTTAGAAGTTCTGGTCCTTGCATCTAATCACTAGAAGTCTATACAAAAAATATGTTTAAAATGACATTTTGTAATTTATAGCAACTTTATAGTAATAGAGAACTGATTCCTATTGTCAGATCAAAATGCATTCATTAAAAAATACCCTTTCTGTTGATGCATTAGTACGAGTTATTGCTAAAATAAAAGTCACAATCTTCATATTCCTAAAACTAATGCCCTCATGTTTCATAATTTTAAGTATTTCAGACCACCTCACTGGTTTTTATGCCCCATTTCTTCCAATTGTCGATCTTTACTCACTCATAACATGATATTTTTCATTGAAGAGGTTATATTCATCTATCACTTTTGAATACATTAGGTCAATTTTCAGGATATTTTAACATTTTTCAGAGTTCATACCAAGCAGGAGAGTTACTTAGCAAAGTCCACTTAAAGCGATGTAGGCCTTCAAAAGGTTTGCCCCAATTTTCAGTATACTCTAGAAATGTATTCAAGAAATTAATGTTTTCTGCAAATTCAGCTTCTGTTATAACACCATCTTCTATCAGTTGACTTTATTTCCAAAGCAGTAGATGTAAAACATTGTTGCTCCTTCCTATGTGACTTCTGTATTTTCAAGATTCTCAGTTCTTCCGCCACTTTGACCAACAGAAATTTTAAACAGTTTAATTTGTCTGAGAATGAATTTTAAGTGTAGAATGGACTGTGGATTAGTAGAAAAGGTCTCAAGAGTTTGAGACATTTATCTTGCGAAGAGAAAAATGAGTTAAGATCACCAAACATCTTAATTGTTCTTTCTAATGCTAGCAACAAGGGGAGCCATCTGGTATTCTCACTGGTTTGTACTCAACTTTAACAAAAATGCAGAGAGCTTTCAGTTCAACTTGAACAGTAAAAATATGAACATGTTGAAAAATGTTATTCGTTACTGATTCAACATCAACTGATAACATGTCTGTACTTGTTTGCAAAGCATAATGAACCAATGTGCAACACATCCAACACCCAAAATATTGATTCCACACTTGTGTAATTTGAAAACACATTGCTTTTTCCTTTTCTATTAGGATGTCCAACTTTGGTGTTTGAATTATCATGAAATGCTATCACTTTCTCAGTTACTTGATATTTTCTCAGAACTGACAGGATGGTATACTAGAATTTCCAAGTGTATTCTGGAACTCTAAATAATTTTATTCAAAGTTTCTTTCATACATATAAAATATCTCATAAAAACTGATACTATAAGCTTGAATGGTACAGCAAATTTACTATCATAGAGACATACTTTGCTTCATACAAATCATTCAACATTGGTGAAGCACAAAAGGAGCAAATGCATTAACAATAATACTTTAATGTTTTATTCATGCACATGTAAATTATCTGGAAAACAAAGTATTTATGATATTGGATATGCAATCTACTGATCTAACAGTGTGATTGTGCTTCATAGTTTGAAAGGCTAACAATTCCTTCTGTGCAGCAAGAACTTTCCATTTTATGTCATCCATGAGGTTAGTTTGCCATGTTCATCTTTTGCTGCAGCTGCTGCTTTGTGCTCCTTTTTGTGATATGCTGCCCAATATTCAAGTATCTAAATATCTACCACACACTATTGAAAAGTGAGACCTAGAAACTGTGCACAACATTTTACCATCATCACTTTCAGTGAGGCACTGGCATTCCTTCTTTAGTGTATGACTGAAATTACACTTGTGCTTTGGTATCTTAGCATCCACCAACAAATTAATTTAGGTAATTTAAGTCTGATACACAAAGGTTCTATATTGTAGGCCTAAATTGTATAGCATGAAGACACAGTGAGCATGTTTAAATTTAAACACAATGTGAAGCAGAATAAAGATATCAAGCCCATGGTAATGTTATGTAATGCAGAATATGATTGTGATTTTTATATGTCTATGATTTATGCAATGCTTATGTAACTGTTGTAAATAGTAGTTTTATATCAGTGTAATATTTCTGTGTACACAAGGTGTTCTTGGTCGTACTCAATTTCATGGCTTAAAAGCTGCATTTTGCTTTGTAAAACTTGTGTTTATGACTCTAGCAAGGACAAGCAGGCTTTTGTTATCTACATGAGGGGGGAAATGTCTTTTCTCTTTTGTTATCAACTTCCAAGCATACAGGCATAGGTGTAAAAGCAGTGAAACAGGGAAATCACCCTGCAGCGTAACAGAAATAGCCATGTGATGCAACAGTGTAGCCTGTGATATTGCACTAATGATTTTGTCTTCACAATCCCACGCTATGAGGCCAGCAAAATTTTAGGCAGTCAGAAATAAATTAAGTTGTAACTCTCAAAAAGCGGCAGATTGTATAAATAATGTGTGTTCATGGATATTAGGCCATTTTCAATGTAAACTGAAGAACACCTCTGCATCACTCATCACTGCTGATTTACATGAAAAACAGTGTTAATAAGAAATGACAGCTGTCATTTACTATCAAAATGTAAAGTCTTACAGTGCTGGAATATAAACTGCCCTGTCAAATCCAGTTGGAAATGTTGCTTTATTCCAAAGTGAAATACCAGTAATGTTCCGTGAAGGTGCAGATATTTTCAGAAGCACTAGTATTGAACTCTGAAACTTAGAAATGTGACGAGGTAAAGTCATATAGCAGCGTGAAAATTGTGAGGTTGTGGAGACTGCAACATTTGTAAGAGCGAGAGGGGAGGCAAGAATAGCACTCTACAGACTGCAACATGCTAAGCAACTGGGATTCCTGAAATAGACTCAGGTTTGCTAAGAATTAGGAAATACATAGGAGATGCATCTTTAGAAATGCCGTCAGATTACATAATTCCAATTAAACACTTTATAAAGAACTTCAGAGTCATTATTGATCCTGAACGTTGGACAAATAAAACTCTGGAAACTCCTGAGAAAACTTGAACGTGGTTTACATACAGCTCAAAGGATGGCTCAGGAACAGGATCCAGAGTATATGGCATAAGACCAAGGTGCAAAAAGTTTTTTCCCTTGGATGAATATGCTACTGTTTTTGAAATAGAAATTAATATTATTATTCGAGGAGGAGAGCCTATACTGTTAAACAGATTCTTATCTTCTCAGAGCCAGGTTACACTGCACTTAAGGCTCTAAGTAGTCATAAGATAATGTCAGGACTGGTTTTAAACTGCCTAAACATACTCACAAGCTAGGCAGAACAGAATGAAGTTCAACTCATCTGGATGCTGGGTCATCCCTGGGATGACAGGGAAATGAAAATGCTGAAGAACTTGCAAGACAAAGAGCAGCTTCACAATTTATTGGTCCAAAGTAGATCATCATAAAACTGAATTAAAACTCCAGGAAACAAACATGGTAAACTATTTATTAGAAACCATGTAAGAAAAGAGCCGAAAGCTTACTTAAATGTAACAGACTCCAGCTGAGAACAATTATTGCATTTCTCACAGGACATGCTCATCAAACACCAGAGGCTGCAGCTGAAGATGAGAAGTATCTCATTAAGTAACTCGTAACATGCAGTTTGAGGTGGCTTAGCTTTGAGACAAGTAGGACAACTCTGGACAACATTTAAAATGTCTTTATACATGTGTTTCCATATAAAGTAACGGCAAATGCGGGATATGGTCTTAAAAACCCCGAGATGTGCCCCAAACTGTGAGGAATGAAAATATTGAAGCACAATAGGCATTAAAGCGGGAGGCAGAAGACGCGTAAGGCACGAGAATTCGGTAAACGTGCCAGTAAGACATCATTATGGAAAACATAATCTGGCGGAGCATTCTCCTAGCTAGCTGTCGTCCACACCGGACTCAAAATCGGATCGCGACGTTGGTGCTCAGGCAAAGAGGCGGAAAATCGCGAGAAAGAATATTCAGAAGAGCAAATAGCAGTAATTCTGGTGAAGGTTATAACTCTGGCTAGAATAAACGTGATAGAATATCAGTGATACAATTGTCAGATCCCCGTATATGACGAAGCATAAGTGGGAAGGCGTAAGACACTCGGCCCATCGAGCTAATTTTCCTGTTTGACAGTGGTGAGAGAGGATCCAGGTAATAGCCTGGTTGTCTCACTAACTGAAAGGATCGATGCTCCAGAAATGATTTATACAGGGTGGTCCCTCAGCGCTCTGGCCAGGAATTCCACGGCAGTCTTGTGCGACACGTCTGAATGAACTCAAGGCCACGGGCTCTTCCACTTATCGGACATGTGGCAGCGGGCTTCAGTCAGCAGTTATTGCTTCTTGTGTATAGACACGTGTGTAATAATGCGATTGAATTATCGGATTATTACAACCCGGAAATGGTACTCAAATTTTCGCTTGAACAAAGACTTTTTATGTATGATACGTATGTGAAAACAGACTCATGTAGACAGTGTGAGTAGGCAATTTCACGATGTTCCAGTTCCGAGTAGAGAAACATATCTGGTGAATAAAGTGAAGAGAACGGGATCATTTATTGTTGTAAGTTGTAAAAAGAAATGAAGGGTTCAAACTGAAGAAAAACTTGATGAAATTGGCGAAGCATTTGAACGGTCTCCGAATAAATCTTTACGACATGTAGCACAACAAGTCAGGGTTTCAAAAACCTCAGTACATAGATCTACGAAACTGTTGAAATTACTGTGTGTGACTTATATCTGTGGGGAACTCTCAAAAATAGAGTCTATAGGAATAATCCTCGCACCATAGACGATCTTAAAAACAATATAAGAACAGAAATTAGGAAAATTACGCAACAAGAACTTGTGCGCGTGAATGGTAATTTCATCAGAAGGTGCCTAGAATGTTTATCTACCGAAGGACACCACTTTCAACACAGACTGTGAAAAAGGTTAGTACTGATAAAATAAAAAGTAATTATGTTTGTTCAATAGATAATCAATATATCGTAATAATCATCATAAAATCAGTAATAATATGGTATCAGTATCAATAGTGAGAATAATAAACAGATACACTGAATATAGCACGCAGAACGCGCATCACGACTACCAGCCAGTAGTCTGAGGGACCGCTCTGCACTTCTCGGCGTTCTTGTTTCGCCAGGGTACAAGAAAAATATGCAATACCTCTGCGACCTTGAGAATTCTGCAAGAGCACAACCGAAAGTCCAACTGAGAAAGCATCCGTTTGCAAAATGAAAGGTTGATCAAAATCGGGCATCGCCAAAACAGGTGGATTTGTCAAGGCGAATTTAAGCTGCTCAAAAGCTTGTTGCTGGGCAGACAACCAAATAAAACGACCTCCTTTCCAGCGTAAAGCATAAAGCGATTTGCTATAGTTGCCAAATTTGGAATAAACTTGCCCCCCCCCAAAAAAAGAAAACTATTCCTAAACAGGAAGAAAGTTTCCCTAGACATGTATGCACAGGAAAATTGAGCACCGCCAACGTCCTTGCCGGGTCAATGGTTATAACCGCAGAAGAAATTAAATGCATTAAGAACGAAATTTGAGAAACCGCAAACGTTACTTTAGATGGCCGAACCTCAAGACCAACCTTACGAAGACAGTCAAAGACTTGACGCAAATGCGATTTAAAGTCCGTAGAATATATAACTAGATTGTCCAAATAATTGAAAACAAATTTGAATTTAAAATCACGTAACGCGCGATCAAGCAAACGTGAAAGTGTCTGAGCACCCTTAGAAATACCAAAGGATATTCTACAAAATTGATAAGAGATATCACGGTGTTGTAAAGGCCGTAATGGACGCGATGCAGGAGCTAGGGGTTTCTGATAATAAGCCTGATTTAAGTCAAGCGTAGTAAATACTGTTGCATCCTTAAAATAATGTGCGGCGTCGTGAATTTGTGGCAAAGGCTTTTGAGTCTAAAGAGATGCTCTTGTTAAGTTTATGGAAATCCACTACCACGCACGCTTCATTGTTTGGTTTTGACACCAAAACACACGGGCTAGTGCAACCACTTTCAGGTTCAATCGATTTCAGTCCGAAGAATTTGGCGTTTAGGAGACAATTTATAAGGAGGTGAACGAACCGGAGTACTATCTTTCAAATCAGTGTGATATTGAAAATCTTTGATCAGACCAAATTTATCCATTAACACATCCAGAAAATCGTGAATAAATTCCAAAAGCTGACGACCTTGATCTTCCGATAAATGCAACAATTTAGCGTGCAAATCCGGATAAGATGGCGTAACACAGAAAATAGACAGGATAAGGTGTGCGATCCTAAAGAGAATCTTGAGCTTGTCGACCAATCAAATGCAAATCTTTCCGTAAAATCAGAAAAATCAAGCCACAACTGAGAAAAAAGCATAAATGGAGCTCCCAAAACAATCGAATAAGGTAAATTCGAAACAATGGAAAACTCGACTCCACGAAAATTAATGAATTTTGAGATGCAACTGCACGGTTCCCGAAATATTAACTAATGAACCAGTAATAGTCATAGCGGAAGCTTGTTGATAGGTTCGCTTAATAACCAGGTTGCAAGGAATAGTCGAAGGAAAGTGTTCGTCGACCAAATTCAAGTTACTGCTCAAGTCTAATAGGGCAAGAATGGAATTTTACCACAAAATACCAAAATCGGAGAAGATACAAAGGGCAAAACGTAAATATGTGAAGAATTTGAACCAGATGCCCAATTGTGCTGTGAATGTTATGGAGCTGCTTGTCTAGATGTATTTGCTTTCCTATGATGCCGAAAACGAGCGAATGTATGACCCTGACATTGACAAAATGTACAATGTAGCGTTGAAGCCAAAGGTGGACATAAAGGAGAATCAGAAACTCCCGACACTTCTCTATGCGATTGTGAAACTGTTCTGATTTCGTTTGAACTTTGAACATTAAAGCGGATTGAAGATGCGTGGTATCGTTCAAACCTGATAAAATAACGTCACGGATTTGGTTTTCAGTATCAGACACACAAAATAATCTAGCATACCCACGAACATGTGCAACAAAGGTTCTAAACTTTTCATGAATAGCCTGAGGGCCATAATAATGTGCAGCCAAATAAGTTATATGCAAATGTGATGGAAAGAAAAATTTTAACACGGGATTATGAAAGTCTGCCAGATCTAACGCAGAACTCTTAGCCGTTTCCAATAAGATATTAATTTTCCCTTTGGTAATAGTTAATAACAACCTATATATGTCGCAAGGATTCAGTAATGCATCCGACAAACCGTCACAAACTTTAATGAAAACTAAAACATTCTAAAGCCTGACGAGAAAAATCGACTACCAAAATAAATTTGCAATTAAAGCTTGTATCGGAAGTTCAATCTTTAAAGACTGAAATTGAAAATGCGAAACCTGCACGTTTGAGCATTCATTCGACAAAATGGAAGAGAATGTTTTCATTGATACTGACTCGGTAATTCAAGACCATCCTTTTCCAAAGGAATCAAAGCAGTATAATTCTGTAACAAAGCAGAATATTCACTAGAAAGTGCAGATAAACTGTCCCGTTCCGAACCTGTAAGTGATGAAGTTTGTAAATACTGAATGCATTTTAACTAACGGTTTATCTGTGCGCGTAAACGGCGCCATACTGCTGGTGAAAATGGGGCAGTATGCTCTGAAAATGTATTAAGAAATTCCTGTAATTGGGATATTAAGTTTTCTGGGTAAGCATTATTAATTTCTCCTCAGAAAATTTTGTGACATCCAATGCCAAATGAAAATTGTCTTTTAAATATTTCACCAATTGTAGTACTGTATATGAACCACCGATACGTAACCTTCACAATTTAATATAAAAGAATAGTTTGTCATGATGTAGCAACTCCAGATTGCTGAAACAACGCGTGTAGCAAGTGTATGTTAATGCAGAGGAACAAAACTCCAGAAAATAGTAAAATCGGCTGCAAGAACAAGGTAATGAGTCAGACCATTTCCTTGATACCCAATTTGGCAAAATACAAGGTAAAGAGAATAAGTACAAACATAACAAAAATGCCAAAGAAGTGTGCATAAGTAAAGCAATAATTAATACACAACTACTACAATGTATTTCACACTCAACTGTTAACCTTGGTAGCCTTAGATAAAGATTTGTTTCCACGCTATCTGCTACCATTTTGTACCATCAAACACAATAAAGAAAGCTCCCCCGTGCTCGCTACCTTTTTGTAACATTTTTATCATCACAAATAAATCCGTGAATCATCCAAGTTGCCCACTATATTAATTTAGTGAAGTTATTCATAACTACTAGCTCCGTTTGTCAAATGTGTTATGCCCACAAAAATTGCGTGCTGGGCCCATTAACCTTCTCTCTTTTTTTTCCTAATGTGGTACATGTACTCTCTTTACAATAAAATAAAACAGTGGTTGATTCATGTACGTGGTAAGGAAATAACCAAAGTTTAAATAACACAAAGAAGTGATCGTAATGCTTGCAGGTATAACTTGAATGTATTTAACCATTTATTAACACTCCATAAATTTACATTGATTTAACAAAGTCGTAATATTTCGAAAGCCATTGTTCTTCTTGCACCTTTTAGAATGAATTACAAAGTATTTGTCTTTACAATCAACTTGAATAGAAACATGCTGTAATCCAAATGTTTGCTATACGCCACATGCATGGTAGAATATTAATGTTGAATAGTACTTACTGAGGAGAGTTAAAAGAAATTTAGAAATGGCCGAAAGTGTGTAGTTTTTGCCACTATCCCATGCATCAAGCTAAAGCCGCTGATCCGGTGGTAGTAAATTTTCAACTGAAGAAACTTTTCTGTGTCGGTTGCTGCTTGGGCCGACCTGCGGAGTGCAAGATCATGTGATGACATGTCACGCAGCTCCAATGCCATCCCGTGGGGAGCAGACCGCCATCTAGCATTCAGGAAACTTAGCTGCTTTCGCCGGCTCGGCAGACTCCCATGCTGGTTGCGTCGTCTTGTTGGCAGATGTAACTCATGGCTAGGTCAAATAATGCTGATGACCACTTTATTTAGTCACCACTGGCCTGGTAAGACGAGCGATTGGACGTAAAAAGGGAGCCAGCAATGACTCACATCAAATGCAAAATGTGCAAGTACCCTGTCATGTTTAAACCATACACACAAATTATCATAGGCACATTTTCCAGTAACCGTGAGAGGACATGTTCAGGTAAAGAAATGCAATTACATGGTAATGTGCTGCTGCAGATCACGAGTTCCTAGTATTCAAACAGCAATTATATGTGAACAACTTCCAAAAGTTTGTCGGTAGAGTTCATATCCATCCTGTACACATTTCCTACCACTATTCTTAACTTCAATGGTTTGGCGTGAGAGTCCAGCACCTTTCTACACTTATTACTGCACTGGTTCAGTGAATCTTCTTTGCACACATCCATAAAAACTATTACAGAGGAAGATTTAAATGTATATCTGGTTATAACAAAGTTACTCTTTCCTTCATTTTTGCCCAGAGTTTATTGTGCAATTTCTCAAGTATGAAAATTTATGCCATTCTTTTGTCAACATAAAAACCTCAGAAATGTTTTTAGCTCATACAAACAGTTATTCAGGTACATATTAGATAGATAAACTGTGATGTGTGGACAAGTTTGTCATATTATAGTTGTGCTGAGAGGCATCCTAGTGATCTGGTTGTTGATTTTGCCCCACAATAAGCATAATACTATCCATAATGTGACTTAAAATATTCAGTTGTTTTGCATTGTGCAGTGTTTTCCAACAGCAAAATTGTTTATATTTCTATTCTGATTTTGTAGTAGGGATCAGTTTCACAGTTGCTTCAATTTATCAGAAGTGGTTTGTAGAACATAAGTTTCTATATTTGATTCTCCCTCTGTGGTTACTTCACCTGTTGAATGATATCAATTTTCTCATGAATCTTAAAGTGAATTATCTCTCCTTAACTGAGCATCATATCTTCATCTAAGTATTAATATACTTCCATTATACTCATAAATGAAAGAAAGTATATTTATTCAGCACAGTAAGGTCCCAGCTAGTGATACTATTCTGAAAAATGTACTCAATTATTTTAATTTAATCCCACAAATAAACTTGGCATATTTGCAAATAGTGTCATGTTGAAAATGTAAACACCTCCAGACATTTTTCTTCAGATTTTAACCAGGCTTAGGGCTGGCAGCTTGTATATGAAACTTCTGCTAACATTTTGTTTGTTTTATAATCTGCTCCTTATACCCATGAGGTGGATGTACATTTTTGTAATCATTTGCGAACTAGTATGTTGTGATTGGATGATGGTACATGGTACACACAATCCTTTTGACGTGGAAGAGGGCAGGAACTCTTCAGATTTACAAAGTAACAAAGATTTGCATTCATAAAATTACATTATTGCTACTTCATAGTTAATGCAAAATAGAGTATAGTTATATTCTGTAATTTGATTAAGTTTCTGTATGGTAATCTTTGAAAATGCTGATAAAAGCATAAATGTTTGAATGAATAATACCAAACGTTTTGTTAAAATTTGAATGGAGAGATTCACACACATTAGTGTTGACAAACACTTCTGTAATGATAATTGTTTGAGTTGGAATTTGTAACACTAAAAGGTAATTTTACCTGGACATGTTTCGAGGCTTGTTTACCTCATTGCCATCATTCTCCAACTTGTGCAGTATTTTTCCTGGGGTTTTGAAAGAGATTGGCTTTGATGCAATTGGTACTGTGTGGTAGCAAATCAAAATTTAGGATATTGTTTTGGTTTTTTAAGATGTGGATTTTTTCCCATACAACTAATTCTGCTGCTTATCTTGCAGGTTTTACAAGCATTAAATTTTGTACTATTTCATGGTTAGTTGACCAGAAGTGGTGAGCAATGGCAGATTTGTCAGTTTGTATTCAATTGCTCTTAGATGTTCTTTCAGTTTGTTTTCAGATTTCTGTTGGTTTTTCCTATGTGGGGTTTGTTGCAGTCTGCACAGTCTCTTTTGTAAAGCCAGACTTTTGGTGACCTGGAATGGAATCCTTTAGGTTGGTGCACAGTATGTTTTATAGGCTGAAATTGTTTTGGAGAGCTATAATGTGATTTTGAATATTTTTCTGGAATTTGTGATGTAGCCTGGATAGTATGTAAATTTCTTGAAATTGAGTTTGTCTTTTGATTTAGTTTTGTGCTGTCTGTGATTTGCTTCTGTTTTTATTGTTTTTGCTTCTTTTTTATTTTCTTGTCTATTAGTTGTGGGCTGAAGCCATTGTTTAGTGCTGCGGATATTATGTGTTTATGTTCAATTTTATATTCTTCCTTTAACCCTTTATAACTGCTTATCCACCTGTCCATAACTCTCATATTCTCCTGAGATGATTAATGTTATGGTGAACCTTGAACCTTAATTAGGTGACAAGTATAAAATCCATAAGGCTCATTTTCCCGTGGTAATGATCCATATTATCTTGAACCTTGAGTAGGTGGCAAATATAGAGACCACCTTCCTATAAAGGGTTAATAGTGTGAAGACCAATCTGTACCATTGTTTTTTGTGTGTATGTGTGCTTTTTTGTGTTTGTTTGTTAAGTTTAATGTCCTTTAACCTGGTAGGTCATATCAGATGATGCTGTCAACTTGGGTCTAGGAGAGGTATAATGCTGTTATCTTCTAATTCCATGGTGAATTTGATTGATTTCTTTTGGATATTTAATAGTTTCAAAGCATCTGGTATGAACCATTTGGGTACTATGACTAAGATGTCATCTATGTATCAATGCCAGATTTTGAATATGTGTGGAATACTGTGATTATGTGAGTTTCAAAATAACTCTTATGAAGGTCTGCAAGGAATGGTGATAGAGGATTTCGCATTGTTAAGCCTGAGGTTTGTTGGTATATTTTTCTGTTGAATAAAAAGTAGTTACGGTTAATGCATAGTTCTGTTAGTTTTAGGTGAACATCTATTTCTATTTTCGCGCGTTTGGACTAACTATTCTGTTAAGTGTTGTAGCATTCTAAGTATTGGTAAGCTTAGATACAGAGCTATGACACCAAATGATAATATGTGTCTTCTGGTTTTAGTTCTATGTTTTGTGTTTTCTTGATTAGGTCTGCTGAATTTTTTATGCTCAAGCTGGGGTGTTTTGGTAGAATAGAACATTTTTGTACTAGCCATTTTGAAAGTTTGTATGTGGGTGAATCTATGTTGTTAAGTATTGATCTCACAGTATTTCCTTCTTTTCTCTTTCTTTGAAATGCATACAGTGTTGGTGGTGTTGTGCTGAATGTTCTGATTTTAGTTTAGATTTTGTATTGTTTGAGATTATTTTGGTTTCACTCATTGTGAGGTTATAATTTTTATGCAATCTTTTAGTGCATTCTTTTTTACTTCTATGAATTCTTCTTTTTGTAACATATTTTCAACTCTGGAGATGTAATCAGTTACGTTTGGTATTACTATTGTGTTGCTTTCATCTGCTTTAGTGTATATGACTGGTTTTGATTTTAAGGTGTGGATAGTTTGTCTGGAAAATAATCGTTAGTATGATTCATACTGCTTAAGATTTATTCACATTCCTTTTAAATTGATGTTTTGTCTTCATCATTTTAGCTTCGTGCATGCTATTTCAATTTCTACTATTAAGCCTTTGATTTTGTTGGAGTGGGTTATGCAGGTTTTTATTATCTATTAGAGAAAGTTTGTGTGGATGTCCAGGTAAAATTACCTTTTAATGATGTTTTAGTGTTAAATATTCCAACTCAGAAATGATTATCTAATTCAAAACACATCCAGTTTCTAACTTCTGTATAAAAATCATATAAATTCACAGCATACAAGTCATTTCCAGAAGTAAACAACTTCAATGATAGGGCACCACATGGTAACAAATAACAATGGAGGTAAAACCAGAATTTCTATATTTCAATACAGAATACACACAGTCATCCTTCGTGGTGTAGAGGTACCATGCTAGCCTCTAGTTCCCAAGGTTGTGGGTTCAAACCCAACAAAGTGCGATGGATTTATTTTGGGCATAAAAATCCTTAGCATAGCTTCCTTTGGAAGGGAAGTAAAGTTAGTGGTCCCATGTCATAGATTTATGGGATGTAAAAGAACCTCAAGCCTGATAGAGGCCTTTGAGCAAAGTTTCTGGTCTTTCACACCCAGTATAGAATGGGATGCTAAGAACCATAGTAGTTAAAGAGCATCCATAAATAAAACACTTTTTTTTTTTTTTTTTTTTTTTTTTTTTTTTTTTTTTTTTTGGTTAACAGCTCAACACAGACTTGGCAGGACAAAAATCAAACATAAAAAAATATTAAAGACTAAAAGAGAATCGCAAAGTTACATGTGCAGATATCACATTTTTAAACTGTTGTCTATTTCACCAAGTCACCCCGATCTTCATTAGGAGAACAGTAACATTCAGAAAAAACAATAAACAGCAAAACACTGCAGATAAGAAGGTCATTACATTAGAAAGGAACAAAGCATTATGCAAAATTACGAATGCTAGACTTAAAAAATATATGAGTTGAATTTAAAACTAACACACCATCTGGGATACCAATTTTGGGAAAACCTAGTCAAATTTTCTGTTCATAGTAAGAATAAGATGAGACCAAAGCCAATAAACTAAAGAATTTAAAATAAAGAGAGTTGAAGGTTGTTACACTACATCACTAAAATATTCTTACTTGAACGCATTTCGGGAGACGGTTTGTTCCCATCGTCAGCATGTCCTCAACTGATTTTTCCGGTCATTGTCTGGGGGATGTATGTGGCTAGTGGTGTTCTCTGGTGCTGGGTGGCGGCAGTTCGAAATTCAGTGTTCAAGTAAGAATATTTTAGTGATGTAGTGTAACAACCTTCAACTCTCTTTATTTTAAATTATGACACATCACTGTTACTAGCTTCTAAATCTTCAAAATTAGACTAAAGAAATTTGAAAACCTTTGCAAAAAAAGAACGGCAAAACAACCTAACCTCAAAAAATAGTACCTAACCACAGTAATAAAAAACTGAATCATGTAACAAATTATCCACAAAAACTTTCTCTAATAGAGAAATATCAACACTAAATCAAGGCTTAAAAACATGCATAACCCACTCCAACAAAATCAAAGACTTAATAGCAGAGATTGAAATAGCATGCACAGAGCTAAATGATGAAGACAAAACAACCATTAAAAAGGCATGCGAAGAAGTCCTAAGCAGTATGAACCCCACAAACAATAAGTTTCCAAACAAATTATCCACACCTTAAAATTAAAACCAGTCATATACACCAAAACAGACAAAAGCAACACAATAGTAATACTAAACAAAACTGATTACATCTCCAGAGTTAAAAACATGTTACAAAAAGAAGAATTCATAGAAGTCAAAGATGATGCACTAAGGATTGCATAAAGAACTATAACCTCACAATGAATGAAACCAAAACAATCTCAAAGAATACAACATCTAAATTAAAACCAGAACATCCAACAGTACCAAGAGTATGCACTTCCAAAAACCCACAAAACAGGAAATACTGTGAGACCAATAGTTAACAACATAAATTCAGCCACACACTAATTTTCAAAATGGCTAGTACAACAGTTTTCTACTTTACCAAAATACCCCAGCTTGAACATAAAAAATTCAGCAGCCTAATCAGGAAAATACAAAACATAGAACTAAAAGCAGAAGACGCACTATCATTCAGTGTCACAGCTCTGTATCTAAGCTTACCAATACCTAGAATGCTACAACACTTAACAAAATAGTTAGTCCAAACAGGCATCTAGAAAATAGAAATAAATGATCACCTAAAACTAACAGAACCATGCATTAACCATAACTACGTTTTATTCAACAGCAAGATATACCAACATACTTCAGCCTTAACAATAGGAAATCTTCTATCACCATTCCTTGCACATCTTCACATGAGTTATTTTGAAACACACGCAACCACAGCAGCCCCATGCATGTTCAAAACCTGGCAGATACATAGATGACATCTTAGCCATTGCACCCAAGCAGTTCATACAGATGCTTTAAAACTATTAAACATCCAACAGAAATCAATCCAGTTCACCATGGAAATAGAAGAAAACAGCATTTTACCTTTCCTAGATTTCAAGATAATTAGAGAATGCAATCACCTAACATTGGAAATTTACCATAAACCAATCCAAATTAACAACCACATAAAAAATAACTGTTAAAATGCCAAAACGCACAAACATATAGCATTGAACAGCCTAACCCACAGATTGGTTATCACACAATTAAAGAGCCATCTTCTGTGGTCTAGTAGTTCCATGTTAGGCTCTAGTTCCCGAGGTCATAGGTTCAAACCTGGTGAGGGCGATGGTTTTTTTTGGGCGTAAAAATCCTTAGCATGGATTCCTTCAGAAGGGAAATAAAGCTGGTGGTCCCATGTTGTAGATTTACAGCACGTAAAAGAACCTCAAGTCTGATAAAGAGGCCTCTGAACAAAAATTTCCAGTCTTTCACGCCCAATGTAGAATGGGATGCTAAGTACCATAGCAGTTAAAGAGCATCCATAAATAAAACTTAATTTCATTTACACCATTAAAGAAAGAAGAGTATAAAACTGGACATGATAAATATAATATCTGCAGCAATGGCTTCAGCTCACAACTAATAGACAAAGTCAAAAGGTTAACAGAAGAAAATCACAGATAGCACAAAACTAAGTCAAACAGAAGACAAACCTAATTTCAAGCAATTTACATAGCATCCAGGACTTCATCACAAATTCCAAAAAACCTTCAACAAATATAAAATCACATTAGCTCCCTAAAACAACTTCAGCTTACAAAAAATACTGTGCAGCAAATCCCAGAACACCGAAAAT
Organism: Deroplatys truncata; assembly: GCA_030765065.1. Classification (NCBI taxonomy): domain Eukaryota; kingdom Metazoa; phylum Arthropoda; class Insecta; order Mantodea; family Mantidae; genus Deroplatys; species Deroplatys truncata. The sequence continues at coordinate 378,509,666 of CM060990.1, forward strand.
CTGGCATTTACAAAACAGACTGCATACTGTAACAAACTCTACATAGGAAAAACCAAGAGAAATCTGTAAACAAGACTGAAAGAACATCTAAGAACAATTAAATATAAGCAATCCGACAAATCCACCATTGCTCACCACTTCTGGTCAACCAACCAATGAGATAGTACAAAATACAATGCTAGTATAACCTGCAAGATACAGAGCAGAATCAGGTGTGTGGGGAAAAAATCCACATCTTAAAAAACAAAACGACATCCTAAATTTTTATTTGCTGCCACACAGTACCATCTGGAAATTCCTAACGCAAGCACCAATTACATTAAAATCAACCACTTCCAAAACCACCAGGAAAACTACTGCACCAGTTGGAGCATGCTGATAATGCGGTAAAGAAGCCTCGAAACATATTCATGTAAATTACCTTTTAGTGATGTTTTAGTGTTACTAATTCCAACTCTGAAACTATTATTATCTAATTCAAAATGCATCATAGTTTCGAATTTCTGTACAAAAATCAAGCATTTTTCAAGTTAGTCCATATTTAAAAAAGAAATGTAGCATCTTTCGATATTTGGTTATCTAATAAATCTGAAAATGTTAGTATACCTGTTTCGCTCTAAGTTCAAATTAGAAGTAAACAAACCTTCATGCATACTCTTAGATTTTCTAGGGCTTCCAGTCTGGTGTAGAGTTGGTTATAAACAGTTGTTTCGGGAACGTACATCATTTCCATCTTCAGGGTAGCTGAATGATGCAAAATTAGGAGTCCTCCATATGCATATGAATGTCTGTGGAGCTAAGTCTGGACCTCTTAGAAAACGGATTGGGTACACTGAGGTGGTAAAAAGCACAGACATTATAGAAAATCATTTAGTCAAGTAATGTCTGATGTGATGATTCTGTGTTTTCTGTGCTGGTTTTGATACATTTTATCATTTTAAATATGGAGGGCTCCTAATTTTGCATCATTCAGCTACCCTGAAGATAAGAACGATGTACATTCCTGAAATGTCAGTTTCTAACCAACTCTGCACCTGGATGGAAACCCAAAAAAATCTAGAGTATTCACAACGCCAGGAAAGCTTCAGCTCATAATTCAAACCTTAATGTATCACTCTGCCGAGTACATGGCAGCATCACATGGATGGATGATGGAAACTAAGTACCCATGAGAGGAAAATGCTAGAGACAACATACGAATATGGCACATTGTGCAACATGGGGATCATTAACTTTTAAACATTTTGTATGCCTTATTCCTATATTTTGCATAGGTTTTAGAAATCATTCATTTAATGACCATTATCAGTATACCACTTTCATGAGTCAATGAAATAAGAAAATTATGAGCACTTCAAGTTAGAAAATAAAAGAGAAAACAAACATGACAGAACACAATCAATAATTCTGCATCACTAACAACAAAGTTCAATAATTGCTAAACAACAGTTAACCACATACATTGTTGGTTAAAGAATTTGTTAAAAACCTTTAAAACAATTGTCTTCTCCATTTTCTGCATTTATGTTTCTCTGCAGTGACGGAGGATTCACAGCTATTACACACTCAAGATGTAGTATTTTCTCAACAGATGCACATGTGGCAAGGAGTACACTGACAGCTTATCTGGAAACAAACTATAATGCCTGTGCATAACCTCATAAAACCTCTGCTATAACAGTTCAGTTAGTTATAGGTGAATCTGAATTAACATATTTTGTTTCATAAATTGAACTGTTACAATAATGGGCTTTTAAAGCTTCTCTGCACAAGAATGACCACAGATTGTTACAATATAAAACAAACCGTTTTATGTAGAGGAAGAGACGACATGCTAAGCAGAAAAAGTTGTAGTTTGCCCACCAGCCAGTGAGATGCTTCCTTGTCACATGGTTTTGTTTACACTCCTTTGAACTTAAAGGACTGCTTGCAAAAACAATGTGCTGTTTAAGGACTTAAACATAGAGGCGGGCGTTGCTTTATTGAACCTGAAAATGTGATATGAATGTGGTTTGTGGTGCCAAAATACAAATGCACAATAATCAGGGCTTCAGTTTTATGAAGTGCTAAAATACATCTTAAACATTCTGTCTGCTGATCTGCATACTAATTTAAGCATGTGATTCATTGTCCTCCTTTGTCATACACTCAGCTATATTCACTTAAATGTCTGGGTTATCAGTGTGTGTTATTAAACGTAATTACATCAGCATATTCCCAATATTTTTCGTTATAATGTTCAATTCATAAAGCTTATATATTTTATGGATGTGTATAAGAAATATTCTTGAAGCTCATCACATACAGTACCCAAGATCTAGAGTAGTTTCACTTCAATCCTAATGCCAAGAACAAATCATGTGTGCAATAATACATAATAGCTTCAACAGGTGCAGCAGTGCATTATTATCACACCAGAATGCATCAATTCAACATTCTAAATAGGACCACTAGTTCAAACGGCAGAGTAAATTAATTAACTTCACTTCAAAATAACCTCCGCATTAGATTTGCTTTCACTGCGTGAAATCTCATTAAAAATAAAGTTAGGTAATATCTGGCTTGTTAAATAGAAAAAAAAAAGCCTAAGCACATTTTTTTCTTATTAAATGCCTGCAGTGTAAGAAGCCAACTCATATGTATTAACCCAGGAGGAGGAGTACTAAATCATGCTGAAATTGCTCTAAGGGATTTAGCGGTCTCTGAGCACTCTCCACAGTCGTATCACCCTGAAAGGATATCAAAAAATTGCATAATCTCCATGTTTCTCTGTTCTCGCTCAGCACCTCATGTCAATAATAGTGGTGCTTAAGGTTGACACTGTCTAAACCATCTGTATGTAGTGTCAAAAAATTGACGTGATTTAGACACTTTAGAACTAAACATTGTTTTTGCAATGAGTTAAACAACATCTAGAGCTAAAAGTTGTGTAAGCATTGTTTTTTCAAGCAGCCCAAAGTGAAACCACTTTAGTTCATCTTCATATTGATGACAGCTCAATATGAAAATCTTTGCCAAAGTCCTCAGTTTCCATATATTCAAGTCTTAAAGTAGATACCTAACCATTTTCTTAGGCATTAGTTTTATTCTTATATTCCACAGCTAATCCAAGATACCGAATTTTAAACCACCAAGTGAATTATATTTGAAATCAACAACTGAGAGTGGTGTCTTGGCTAATGAGCTTAGTTGTGGAGTGGATTGCTTTTATGAAATCTGTTAAAATGATCTTTGCAGAGAATTTCTCCTTTTTTGTCATATTCAAGTTGAACAATCTAAAAAGTCTGTAGATAGATGTAATTTTATTCCCTGGAGCAGAATCCTTTTCAACACACAATGTAAATGCACAATGTATTCTGAGAAAATATGACTATCCAGAGAAAATTTTGCCAATTAAACTTTTTGCCCCCCTTCACTTTCTCCATTGGGAATTGTCCTGTGAAGAAATTGGCACAACAGACAAGCATGTGTTCATCATGTTAAACGGCACACCTTGTGGTTCTAAAACAGGAGATTTGTAAAAGGTGTTTATTTGCCAAGTATGGTGTTTATTATTCTGATCACTTTCGGAAAGTATCCCACTCTAACATCATAACTAACAACATCACTTCAAAAGTTGCCAAGAGAACTAGAGATAACTCTCGAGGATTATCTCCCTGGTTTTGATTGACAATTTTTGAAGTGGTGTTCTTAGTAATGATGTATGAAAGTGAAATTTTTTAAAAGTCCATTTGTTTTCTGATTGATATTGTAGTTTGATTAATTGACCCTAAAATGCTCATCAGGCCCCACAAGATGTAAGCCATTTTTATGCATGTAAGAGCCATGTGATGGCATTTAGAAATTTTTTGATATACTACTTGATGTCAATGCATGTATTACAATGACCTGTGTTGTAAACGTTGGATGATTTATAAGTTACTATCATTAGTATGAATTTTAATCATATTGAAATTTGGTTTTCTTGACTTTTATAGAAATGGTAAGTTTGCTCCACTATGTTTATCTGTTTTTATTTTCTCTGCCATATGCATAGTAGGTAGAGAAGGTATTGCATTCCACCCAAAAATTTGATACCGAGATTTTGCTGGAAATACATATTTTGTGGCCCCCTGAATCCAAAAAAGTGTTTTTAGAAAAAGGTCCATATGTGTCTGTGAGCAGCATAACTCAAAAACGAAAAGTTGGTTAAATACCAAACTTGGTATTTAGATTCAGTAGCTTCCAAAGATGCGACAAAAATTTTCAAGAAAATTTCCCCACCTCAAACTACCCTTTGCATGGAACGTTTTTCAAAATTTATTTTCTAAAAAATGGCTAACGATTTTGATTAAAATACCATATATTAAAGATATTTACATGACAAATAAAATGTATATCTTGAATTTTCTGAAAATATCCTGTGAAGTCCACTTCATTCGGAAGAAATTTTGTATATAACTGGTAAATGTTAAGCGATAGACGAAAACGTACTACACAAAAAAGTAGATTTCTTTAAACCATACAATTTATTTCAAATAACTTTTTTGTGGAATCTGCCATTTCCAAGATATTCGTTACTAATGGTTCAAATTGTTCAATACGTTTGTCATTCTTTTTAGTCCTTTTGATATTCACTTGTTTCTTGTGTTTGCGCGCAAAGAGCATGGAATTTTAAGGCCACTGTATAGTGCCCAGCTCTAACACATATGGCTATCGTTATTCCCTTTGTATCTATAACAAAATGTGTAATGCAGCTGTTTCCTGAAAGTTTTCTCTCAGTTAAATGAAGATGAATGAATAAATTTATTTCTCAATACCCAAAGCTATATAATTAAATTACATACATTTTAGACTATAATAACATTTGAAAATATTAGGCTATTTGTTATAAATTCACTTCTTGGTTGCTTGCCTATGCTAATCTATGGTCTCAATATACACAACTACTGGTTTTCCGTGTATTGATGACAAATGGGTTATGAGGAGGAAGAAAAGCTGGTTACAGGATGGGTGAGTAATATCCCTGATGAATCACTCTCAGAATAATTGTAGGAATCCTCTGATGAGATGATTTCAGAATGTAGTAATGAGGTCATAATTCCAGAAATTCCAAAGAAAGTAACCCTCTCTAGATTAGCTACTGTTTCCTGCAGTGATGTTCCTGAGCAAATTAGTCAGGCTTCTTCTGAAATAATCACAACACATGGCTTTCTTACTGAATAGGCCCTCAACATGAAAGAAATAATTATTTCCTCCAATGTATAAAGCTCTAAGAACAAGGTATACAACTCCAGCAATACTGACACCAACATTTTGGATCATCAGCAGCTTCCTGAACTTAACTGTCTCCTACAGCACCTCCAAGCAACCGATCAATATAGAGGGATGGAGTTAAGTAAAAAGGAATATAAAGGTAGCATTGGACTTGGCAAGGAATTTCTGGACCTGGAAACTCAGTTTCAGTTCCTTGGCAATTTTCTTCAGGGGAATTACTGGAGCACATTTTGCTCAAGACAGAAATACATTTTTCAGAAAGACAGCAGTACATTCAAATTAACAACAGAAGAGCTGAAGCATTTTTTCCAGTTGCTGCATTTTAATGAGTACAGTTCATCTGCCAAATGTTTGAGATCATTGGGGTCCATTTGGAAATTATTTGATAAGAGAGGGTTTATCTCTCAAAGTTTTAAAACTGAAAAGATATATGCACTTCAGTTATCTCTAGGGTGACCAACCATCCTGCATTTTGCAGGACATCCCACATTTTAAGGCATTTTGTAAATGTCCCACATAGGATGTCATTTGTCCTGTAATTGTTTTGTTTTCTATCTGAATGAATTTTTATGTTACTGCCATTGGTACAAATTTTCACACAAATTTTCATAATACACAATGTTTCTGCCACCTAGTTTCAACTAAACATAGCATAACCATTGCCAATAGTATGATCTTTGAAAGTGCTAAAAAGCAGTATATAACATTTTTAGAGAAGCATTCCGAATATATCTTCCAAGTTACTGTTAGTCCATGGCATGGATGTGTGGCCATTTTATAGCACAAAGCACATTAACATAGACGTGTTGTATTAACTGGTGTTTTTCTTTAAGTTTTTGTAATTTTTTAAGTGGATTCGGGTTGGATAGTGTTGACTCTACTTCATCACAAAAAAGAAAGCCATCATTTAAACCCAAAAAAGAGAAAAATATAAGTGTATGCTCATATATTGCAAAGTTGGATACAACCAGCCATACCCTGATTGAAGTAACGTCCACGAGGCATTTTGTAAACTTAAAAAAAAAGACATTCAGTATTTCTCATAGAGGATTCTATGATGAGATGAGACACAACAAAGGACAAGAACATGAGAAAGCAGTCAGCTTATCCCTCCAGAATGAGATATTAACTTTGGTTCCAGTTTTTGAAACATCCATCGAGACAAAATGACTGCTTCAGAAGTGACAAAGGTATTTCACAGTGTTATTCACATTGTGCCTTACTATTATTACAATTGTGACTCTAAACTAGTCCAAGTAATATTTCCAGACTCAGAAATAGAAAAAACCGTATCTTTAGAACAGACGAAAGCAACAGCAATTATTACAAATGTATTTGTACCTTTTTCTGTAAAAGAACATATCAAAGAACTAGTAGAGAAAATGCTTTATTTTGTATCTCCAAATGGGAGTGCGAGGTGAGCAGTGGAGGAAGAAGGTTGTGTGTGCAGGGAGCTCTGTCAATGAGAAGAAAAGCAAAACAAGTCACAATGGGATAGAACTTGCTGTATATAGCATGAGAATAGGGTTATTTATGATATAAAGAAATTTATGAGAGGTAAAATGGAGCAAAACATAACGATACACTGCTTAGTGCTTGGAAGCGTAATATTTCTACTATTAATGATAGGCAGGATTGAACTAAACCCAGAACCTGAGCAAATATAAACAGTGTTAGAGCAGCTTGAAGAAAAACTGAATAAGATAGATGGAATGGAAGAAGGCATAAAAGACAACCTGAAGCAAGTAGCCAAAGAAATAAAAAGAAAATATTGGAAAAGAGGTCTAGGAATAAGGAGAGATGTAGATGGGATCAAGATGAAAATGGAGAGAATGGATGAGAGGAGGAGAAGATTAAATTTGGTGTTCATGGGTGTGGAAGAGAGAAGAGGTGCTCAGCCAATGGAAGAAGTAAGGAAAATTCTAACGGACAAACTAGAAATGAATTTACAGGATGGAAGATTGGAGACATCAAGTAGGAAGGCAAAGTAGGAAAAGGCCAATAATAGCAAAATTTGCAGCATCCAATTTATTTCATGAAATTTTAAGAAGAGCAAAGATGTTTAAAGGGAGCAACATATTTATAAACAAAGACTTGACAATAGCTTGGAGAGATGTAAAAAGATTAATGATGGAAGCAAGATCAAAAGACAAACAAGCATTTATACGAAATCTAATCTCTGGATAGACGGAATGGATGTAGCATATGTGGGCAAGAAGGTCATATGGAGGAAAGAAATGGAATGAAACAAGTCCGCACAAAAGGAGTGAACGAGATGAATCAACATCCATGGCTGACAGAGAAAGCACAAAGTCCACATAGAGGCAAGAGCTGATAGATGTCAAACCCAGTACAAAAGGAAAGTGACATAATTTCAACAGGTGAAGGAACGTCACAGCATTCGTATGAACCAACAGAAAAGACAAAATCCAAAAAGGAAATGAACATGCTCAGTAATAGCAAATAAAGAAATTCCTGGATTATTATACACGGATGACTTAATGGTAGGATCTATAACAGTAGTTGGGTTACAAAGGGAAATAAATTAAGGTCAGAAATTCTGTGAAGAATGGGGAATTAGAGTAAATATAAACAAGTCAAAAGTTATGGTTTTCAAAAAAGGAACTAAAATGAGAAAAGAAGAAAAGTGGGTACTAAACGGGAAAGGATTAGAAGTGTTCAAAGAATTTGAATATTTAGGAGTGAGGCTGAATGACAAAGGGGAATGGGAGGCATATAGTAGAAAAAGAGAAGCAAGGGCTGCAATGACAGAATAAGAATATGTAAATACAAGCTAGAAATGACCACCAAATGGCTGGAAAGAATGCTTTATGCAGTAGAGATCTGGAGGGGGGGCACAATGTAAGCAAAAAGTAGATCATATGTATAGAATGTTCTCCAAAGAACTATTAGGGTTACCAAGAGAAGTAGCTTTAGTAGAACTAGGAAAATCAAGAAGGAAAGGAATAATAATGGTGAGAATAATAAAATTCTGGTATAGATGTTTGGTTAAAGAAGAGGGAGAAATCTTAAAGTTATGCATGAAGAAGCAAAAAAGCTTAGCACAAACAATTAGTGTGCAGGGATAGGAAGAATTATGGGGAAAATAGCAATGGCAGACATATGGAAGTTAGAAGAAAGGAATTAAAGTGATGTAAGTAAACTGGCAGGAGATATTCAGAAGTTTAGAAAACAAGAAATCATTGCACTTTTATAAACAATTACAAAGAAACTGGGGACGAGAACCCTATGTAGATTACTGTAACAGACAAGAAAAAGAAGGGATAGCTTGGATGAGAACAGGAAAAATATTTCTAAGAGGGATAAGAGGTAGAGATAAAGGAATATGTGAAATGTATGGCGAGAAAGAAAGTATAACACATTGCATGGCAGAATGTAAGGAGTTAGCGTTACGGAGAAAGAAAGTTTGTAAGGAAAAATGGGAAAAAATAGAGGGGAAAATTGTAGCTATAAAAATGTTAATGGGGAAAGAAGAAAGGAAGATTAGAAGTATGGGTGAGTTTTTACAGAAAGCAAAAGAAAAATTGGCAAGGAAAGTAAGGAGTACAAGAAAAGAAGAGAGAAGGAGGGGGAATAATTAAGATAAAGGGGAAGGGACGAGCTACCAGCCGGAGCAAACAGCCTGGGTGCCATGCAAGCTGAGGTAGCAACAAGGTTAATTTAATTTGTACATAGTTTGTTAGACAAATGAAAAAATTGTAAAAGCTATGTAAAAGAAGTTGTACAAATAAACTTGTTCAATCTACAAATTCACCTAATAATGGTCACATCACGATGTATCCAAGAGTATTAAGGTACTTTCATTGTGACAAAGAAATTAAGAATGCTGTGCTGGACCATTACAAAGACGGTCTTGAAACTACAGATGCTGTATTTGGTCAGTTCAAAATAGGAATGTTGCTCTTAATAAAGAGATGTGACACATTCTACTGACAGTGCCAATGTAAATTTTGGTAACAAGCATTCAGTATTTACAGTGTTGAAAACTGACAATGAAAGCATTCTGCCTTCACCTTGCTCTGCCCATAAAGGCCACAATACAGCTAAGTATGTGAATGGTTGTACAATATTAATGACTACTTGCTTTAGAAACCTGTTAGACATATCATAAATATCTTTACTATCAGAGATTTTCAATGTTGCCACAATTCTAAGAACATCTTCAGGTCTCACTTCTTTCCATTAAAACTTGAATTTAGACGCTACATGATTGTTAAGATATACATGAAAGGAAACACCATTATTCTGGATTCTATTCTTAATTTCTAACACACAGCTATTAAACTAATTCATGAAATTCTCAGGTGAAATACCTATATTTCCTGTCTTATTGGCATTATTCTTAAAATTATTAATAATATCCCAGGCAGATTTACTCTTAATTTAAGTCCTTTCAGTCTTCTCTGTTATAATTAATTTTAAACTTGCATTGCTTCAAATACATGTAATACCTTTTTTTGTCATCTATTTTGCCAGCAAGTTTAAAAATATCTTAAAAATTCCTAAGTTTATTGTTAATTAAAACCAGCTCTTCATTGTACCAGCAATTATTACATTTCTTTACAGTAGTTTTCTGACCGAGTTTAGGTTTAAAACACGTATTTAAAATGGATAAAAACGTACTAAAAAGTTACAAATGACATCTCAGCGTTGGAAAATGAATTCCTTAGCAATAGCTCCCACTGCACTGTCTTAAGAGATTCATTAAAAATATAAATATTATAATCTGAAAAATGTCTTTTTGCAATTCCGTTTTATTACAGGAAATTGAAGTACAGTTTATGGCATTTTTGTAAGTAAATCTCAAAGCTAAATAGTCAGAAAAATAAAACTGTTCTAATTTAAGCTGGCAATGGTTCTGAAAGTTAGTGAAAATATTGTCAAGACATGCCAGATCTTTAGTTGGCTTGGTATTATGATAATAAAAACCAAATTGAATTAATAAGTTTTTAAATACGATCACTGTTTTCTTGTTGGAGGTTTTATCAAAGTTGGAATTTATGTCACTGCCTGTGCATATTTTGTAGGTTGACCATTTTGTTAAATTCAATAAAAGATTTTCAAAGCATCTTAAAAACCTTTGTGTATTACCATGAGCTGGATGATAAAGAGAAGCAATAATTAGCTTTATATTATCAACTATGACTACCGAGGCTTCAAAATGTCATCATTTAAATTAAGTTTCCTACATGTAATATGTTCACGGGCTTAGATTGCACTACCCCCGTGTTTACACTGTGACCTAACATAAGATACAACTAACTTAAAATTATCTATCCTAAAACATTCAATATTATAGAGTTCAGCCAGTGTTGTGAAATGCATATAAAACTACACATGCTGTCCTTAATAAAGACTTCTAGAGCATTTAAGTTGCTCCAAATTCCCTGAATATTTAAAACCTGAAACTGTATAGAAGTTAGATGTAACATTGGTTTTTGCATAGTTTCGTCATTTAGGTTACTTTCTGTTGATAATTGTGGGGGAAAAATGCCACACACATGCATTTTCAGGCTAAATATTAGGATCCATTGCTGAGTTTAAATTTACTTAAAACATATCAGTTCTAAAAGATGAATATAGTTCCGGATATTTAAATGTTCATTTTTGGACCACTACTTCAGGATATAACAATTTTAGATATGTAGAAACATGTTCACAGGTAGTTTCAGGATCAGTCTATAAACGTACAGAGACACAGTTTTTGTAGTTATAACTAGAGGTTGAAATTTAGATTAGATGCTGTTAGAAAGTATTTCATGTAATTGATAAAACAAAGAAATGCCACAAGTATGTATTTTTTTCTTCTATTTACAATTTGAAAAACCTTTGATAACATTTAGGCTATAAAATGTTCAGTGTATCATTCAGAATTTGATGAATTTTATGTGTTTTCATTTAAATAAAGGATCTTTCAACCTCAGACTGGAAACAAAATTGTACAATAAAGATGAGTGAAATGTATTTTTCTATGTTATTACTTCAGTAAAAGTACTCTTGGTCATAAAAGAGTGAAACTGGCAACACAATGCTTTTGAAAATGTTTAAATTTTTCTTGTTTTAAAATTACAGCTAAAAATGTAGCTGTCTCCCAAAATTGTGGAATGTCCCCACATTGATGAATGTCTCAATGATTTTGTTCCAAGTGATAGTTCCTATGGCCTGATCCACAATGTTTACAATCCTTGTAAATTGTAAACTTTTTAACTTGCGAAAATCTGTTTCACAATGGAAGTTTCTAAAGTTGAACTTTACAAACAAGGTTAAATATTTACAAATTAAATTTTGTAGAATTTACAAGTGTTTTGTTACACTATGAAATAGTAATTTCACACATCACAGTATACAACATAGTAAAGCACATTTAGCCAATGACCTATCAAATCACAGGTCATCAGCATAGTCAATATGCTGCATTGCGAAAATTTGTAACTGTGTGTTCTCAATATTTAGTATCTTTTATTCTTCAAATACAATCAAATGGCTTTATATTGTATATTTCAGATTAAGAAGCCCATAATACTTATCAAATGTGCTAGAAGCATGGAGACTTAAAAGATCTTTAATGGTTTTTGTAATGCATGTTTGGTGACGGTTAGAAATGGGTACACAACAGAATGGGCATGATATTTATGTTTGTTTATCTGGATTTGTAAAGTTCCTCAAACTTAACAAGCTTTTATTGTGAAACAGAGTTTACAGACATTTGTAATCTTTTCCTTGTCATTTTTAAATTGTAAATATCGTGAATTTATTGTGGATGAGATTCTTACCTGTTTCTTGGGAACAGAGCCTGTCAATCAATGAACAGCTATGTTTCACATAGACATTACTTAAAGCATTATATGCCATCAAAACACCCCAAATGGGAATACAAATCTTTTGTTCTTGCTGGTGTAAGTGGATTTGTATAGAAATTTGGAATATATATATAATAATCATATCATAAATAATAATCATAAAAAAAACCTCATCTACATCCAGATCTGGTTCATATATATATATAGGCCAGGAAATTCTTCTCACCTGAGTATGCCAAATGAACCAGATCTGGATGTAGATGAGGTTTTTTTATGATTATTATTTATTGACACTCTTTAACTGCTGTGGTCCTTGGCATCCCATTCTGTATTGGGCGTGAAAGACCAGTAATTTTGCTCAGAGGCCTCTTTATCAGACTTGAGGTTCTTTTGTGTGCCATAAATCTATGACACGGGACCACCGGCTTTACTTCACTTCTAAAGGAAGCCATTCAAAGGATTTTTATGCCCGAAAAAAATCCATTGCCCTCCACCAGGTTTGAACCCACAACCTCAGAAACTAGAAGCTAGCATTGTACCTACACCACGGAGGACGACTGTGGAAGCAGATGGTAATGTTATTCAGTTATTAAGGGAGTTTCCAAATCCCAGAATTAGTGTTTATTTCGATAACTATTGTGCATAAATTCCTATTGTTTACATAAGATGGATGGGAATTCAATCTGCTACTATTTGACAGAGCAGGCTCCCTGGTTGTGATCTACCTGCTGAAAAGGATTTCAATAAAAATGCAACAGGAATATTTACTGAAACTGTGAGTTTCATTGGAGTAAAACTTACTGTGGTTATGTGATTGGACAACAAACCAGTTACATTAGTATCTACCTTTGTCGGTCAAGATCTTATAGAAGTAGTACAAAGGTTTGACAGAAAAAAAAAGTGATACATTCTCAGTCAAGTGTCCCCAGAAAAAAAATGTACAATAAAGTATTTGGGAAGTTAGACCTCTTGGATTCCAACATTGACAGACTAAAAATAAAAATTAAATCAAGGAAATGGTATTTTAGAATCTTCTGCCTCCTGATTGACCGAACTCTCACAAATGCTTGGATCCTCTATAATACACCATTACAAGAGACAGGTCATAATACCAAAGTAATGAGAGCTTCAGAGTTTCAACATGAGATAGCAGCATTTGCTAAAGGCAGACAGTGAGATGAAAAGAGGTACACCAAATGGTGAAGTTATGAGAAAAATTTAAAAGAATATCAAATGATATTCTTCAAAAGGTATTCATCCACGATGCAACTTAAATGGCTTGCAACTTCGAACTGCGTAAGAAAAGTGGAGTTTCACCGTGTAAATTGCCAAGCAAGTAGGAAAATTGCAAACACAACTCAAATTCAGTGCAACTTCTTGGTGGCATCCAACTTAGGAAGTTGTTCATGCACGCAGCGAAAAAAGGAAAGTTATCCATCTGAAAGTGGCTTGAACAGTTTAGAAAATTTTTGTGGCGTATTCCGTGCAACTTTGTTATGTCATCTGCTGTGATGATAAATAGCTGTTTAAAAGGTAGGTACAAGGATTATAATTTGTGTTGCACTAAATACAGAATTAAGACAGATACCTGCATTTTATTCCCTAACAATACAAACAATTTCTTGTAGTATGGTGACAATTTATTTCTTCATAGCTAATAATGTCCATAACAATAAATGGACGAGGGAAATCACAAAGAAGTTGCAGATTACAGAAATAAACTAAAGCGACAAAATGCGTTACATGATATAGAAATAGAGTTCAACATGTCGGCAGAGGAAATTAAAGTAAAAATCCACAGGTTGAGAACCCAGTTCACCAACGAAAGGAACTAAATGAGGGCAGGGAAATCTTGAAGTGGTGCAAAAGACAAGTATAAAACAAAATGGGAATTTTTCGATGCACTCCAGTTTGTTTTACCACACCAGCACCAATAATGATGCAGTAGATGAGTAGATTCTTTGGTAAGTACCAACACACTCACTTTAAATGTGATATTGCCATGGAACCTCTCCTTCACGGCAAAAAATACTTGTATTCCTAACTCTTTTTGCTGCAGTATGAGGATTTATACTTGCAGTTCTTTGCAATGGCACAAAGTCGTAGTTCTCATTGTGCCAAGTATTCGAAATAAATAAATTTGTGACTGATAGCTGCTGCCTAAAAAATAACATTGATTATATAGTTATAAATAATGATAGCCGAACGTGTTATATATTAAACTTGGTAATGTTGCCACTCCATAATTTTAAGCCGAATTACCTGTGGCTAGAAAGCCGTTCTGTTAGTGGTATTGACTTTCTCATTTTCGTGTCTTGCTTTTGCATTACAGGTGCTACAGAAAGAAATTTTTATCTCCCTCATGGAAGTCTTGCAGCAGGTTGCTTACAACCCACAATATTGGCGACTTAGAATCCACTCTCTTACCCAATATTTTCTTGTCGCCCTTATATGTGTCTCTCTACATCGAACTAAGTTACGAGACAAACATGCTGCGGACAAAACTTCATTTCAGACGACACATTCACCACAAGAAGAACACAGCTGACTAGAAAGTGGCATGCACAAAAATTTCCGCCACAAATATAGCATCATGTAAATGCTCGTGCAACATTTCTGTGGAGCATGCCACTTTTCTAGTGGCGCAACTCGAAATCGTGCAACTTTGCGTGCTGTGTGTAAACAGAAAGTGCCACAATTGTGGCCCACAAGAAAAGTGGCATGCCATAAAACTGGCATCGTGGACGAGTACCTTTAGTGTTTACATGATGTTATATTTGTGGTGGAAACGTTTGTGTATGCCACTTTCTAGTCAGCTATGTTTTTTGTGTGGCGAATGTCGTCTGATAATGCAGTTTTGTCCGCAGCATGTTTGCCTCTTATTTTACTTCGTCGACATAGAGAAAAATGTAAAGGGCGGCAAGAAAATGTTAGGTAAGAGAGTGGATTGTAAGTCACCAATATTGTGGGGTTATAAGCAACCTGCTGCAAGACTTCTATGAGGGAGATAAACGTTTCTTTAAGAATTTTCTTCACATATCACCGGTTGATTTTAATTATTTGCTTAGAAGAGTAGCACCTGTAATACAAAAGCAAGACAAGATAATGAGAAAGTCAATACCACTTGTGTTGACACTGAGATTTCTAGCCACAGGTAATTCGGCTTAAAATAATGGAGCAAATTTAATATTTATAACTATGTAACCAATGTGATTTTTTTTAGGCAGCAGCTATCAGTCACAGATGTATTTATTCCGAATACTTGGCACAACGAGAACTAAGACTTTGTGCCATTGCAAAGAACTGTAAGTATAAATCCTCATACTGCAGCAAAAAACGTTAGGAATTCAAGAAGTATTTTTTGCCGTGAAGGAGAGGTTCCATGGCAATACCGCTACATTTAAAGTGAGTGTGTTGGTACTTAACAAAGAATCTACTGCATCATTATTGGTGCTGGTGTGGTAAAACATAAACTACAGTGCATCGTAAAATTCCCATTTTGTTTTATACTTGTCTTTTGCACCACTTCCAGATTTCCCTGCCTATGTTTTGTTCCTTTCGTTGGTGAACTGGGTTCTCAACCTGTGGATTTTTACTTTAATTTCCTCTGTTGACCTGTTGAACTCCATTCCTATATCATGTAACACATTTTGTCGCTTTTGTTTATTTCTGTAATCCGCAGTGTCTACTCTCCACAAGCAATCTTTAGTCTCAATCAGTTCAATCAACTTTTTTGTCATTTCCCTCATCCATTTATTGTTATGGACATTATTAGCTATGAAGAAATAAATTGTCACCGTACTACAATAAATTGTTCGTATTGTTAAGGAAATAAATGCACGTATCTGTCTTAATTCTGTATTTAGTGTAACACAAATTATAATCCTTGTACCTACCTCTCAAACAGCTATTTACTATCACGGCAGACGACATAATAAAGTTGCACGGAATATGCCATAAAAGTTTTCTAAACTGTTCAAGCCACTTTCAGATGGTGCAACTTTCTTTTTTTCGCTGCGTACACGAAGCAACTTCCTAAGTTGAACGCCACTTAGAAGTTGCACGTGCAAGTTTCCTACTTGCTTGACAGTTTACACGGTGAAACTCCACTTTTCTTGCGTAGTTCGAAGTTGCAAGTCAATTAAGTTGCATCGTGGATGAGTACTTTAAGGCTCCAACTAGAGACACTTGTATGGATCAAACTAAGGCACTGGGTTCAATGAGAAGTAAAGAAAGGAAGATGTAAACTGGCAGGTTACAAAGGAAAGCTCATTCTGTCAAAAATGTGATGAATTTTTATGCTGTAATAAGGAGAAATTTTATTCTTGTTTCTTTCACAATAACTCATTGTTCATTATTGGTGTTCCTTTATAGAGGCTAATTGTTAAATAATATGTTTCTTCATTAATTTGATCAAAACCTCATATTATTGTAATAGTATTGTAATGTCCTGCTTAATGGTGCAGTGAGCTAGTGTGTGCAGCTTTGGTTCCCAGCCATGTAATGCACCCAGGAGTGCAGATTTTAAGTCCCAGGTATAGGACCAGTGCCCACTCAACACAGGGAATAGAAGATCCCAGCCTCACATAAGCCAATATTCTGGCTGGAGGATGCATGATACTGCTCATATCACCTCTCAGTTGGAAAATTGCCCACCTCTTCCAAGTGTGAGTGGGCATGAGGCCGGCAGTCAGGTTGGTCGGCCCAGGCCCCAATCACACTGTAGTCCTGTGGGATTAAATACAATGAAACCCGTATTTTACACTTGTCTGCAGACCACCAAAAAATGTTATAAAATTCAGGAAAATGTCAAATCAAGGAAACCAATGAAAAGTTTCACACATGCAGTTTTATTCAAATTAACATACTACATAATACTATGCAAAGAACTGAATAAATCATAAATGAATACTGAATAAATATGGAATAACAGCTAGTCAAGACTTGTGAAACATTACTTTCCCAGCCAATCCATTATGGAAACTTGTTTAATTTTCTCTGTTGATTTAATCCTGTAAAGTTCAGTTTTAAGCTTATTTATTACACATCACTAAATGTTCACTATCAGTGCCAAAAGAATGCAAATATCTTCTTACTGCATCCAACCCTCACAGAATGTAGGTTTTAGTTGCTCTGGTTCTTCTTCACTATTTTCTTCAGTGGTAGACACCTGCTGCCCCAGAACTTGTCTATGGTTTGTACTTCAAACAGTGATAGTTCATTGTCACAGTTGACATAGTCCTTAAAGACTACTTCAGTGGACTTTACCATTTTCCATCCCCTCAGTGGCTCACCCGGGGGTTCCCGAGCCAATCATCGCCATCTTCATCCTTTCACCCCCGTCCGGTCGAGGTGGGTTCGTTCTCGTGACCGGGGGACTCAAGGTAGGCTCTCGTGCGTTCTGTGCATATCATTACATCTCGCCCCTCACCATCGCTTCTGTCTTCTCTTTTATTTATGCACATTTCGCCCCACGCCCATTCATTTACACGTCTCTTTTACTTCTTCGCCGGCCTACCTTGAGTGCGAAACGCCCACACACTTTTAGTTTCTTTTAACCTTTTATGTTAATCCTCCGTGGACACAGCCTGACGGATACCCGCGCACTGGGTGCGCAGCTGGGTGAGTGGGTAATGGCGTCATCCCCACCACCCGGGGTCGTCATGTAGGGTTTGTGTTCATATCCGCTGTTCAACTGCAGTCCCGCGGGGGGGCCATTGCATGAGCTGCTGACTTCCGACGGCGATTGGGTCCCTCTGCCTATGTTCTGGGAGGTGTGACCCTGGGGTGAGCTAGGTATAGATAGGCCACTCACCCAAGCCGGGGTAACGCCCGGGAAGTCAGAGCCCGAGGTCGGAGACGGTTGCAATGGTGGAGGATTTTTTTCGCTATGGAGCACCCTTTCTCCATTATAAACAACAAGCGCCGAAAAACTTTAGTAACAGAAGTAGCACCGCCAACAGCTGGTTGTTACTTAATGTTACTTCTTCATTATTTTTCCCATTATTGGTACACTTACAAAATGAAAAAATATATATATTTGAAGAGAATTTTAAAAAAATCATGCTTTTAAGGGTTAATGGTAATAAAAACAATACTGCTCATATGTGCTCATATAACTGCTTTAATATACAGACTATGTTCATGTACTAATCTGCTTATCTTTATCTCAAATTCCTTTATAATATGTTTGGAGAAGCTTTGGTCCCTGTAGGTTATGCTGGAGAAAGACACAAAAGAGGCTGTGGGGGTTTTACCAGGTAAAGTAAAAACACAAGAGGTGCATATTGCCCATTGAAATGTTTATAAATTGTACATAATGGGGTAAAAGGCTTGATACAATAGTTAAATATGTATAGCTATGTTTTTTTGTTATGTTTCATAATAAACGTAGGTGATTTAAGCCTGTAATTTTTTCGCAAATTTTCACAAATTTCTTGTTTCCTCACTAAAGTCTTTAGTTGCACAGTAAATATGAGAATTGGAATATTTTATAAATTAGTTATAAAAATTACATTTGCATCCTAAAGTCCATGTAATGCTGGATGTGTGGATATGGTATGCAGCACATTTTAATAGTTGGACACCTCTGTTAACACGGGTATGTAGCTGCTTCATTCAACTGTCATTGGGGAAACTTCATTTATTTCATGTATTTCAACACAAAAGGGTACAGATCTAAATGGAACTACAGGAAGTGAATTTTTCTCAAATGTTATTCCTTCAACTTTAGCTTGTATTATTGTGCTACCCTAAAGGATGTCCGAGAATAAACAATCCACCACTGATGTTTCACATTGCAACATTGTCACTGAAGTTGGCAGTAGTGAAAGGCTTCCGAGAAGTAAACACAAGCCTCATGTTTGCATGTTAACCTTTTGAGTAGCATTAATATATTATATATTTCCAGTGTGAATCTTTAAGGAGAAACGAAATTGAATTTTATTTATGGAGGCTCTTTAACTGCTGTAGTCCTTAGCGTCCCATTCTATATTGGGCGTGATAGACCGGTGATTTTGCTGAGAGGCCTCTTTCTCAGGCTTGAGGTTCTTTTACGTGCTGTAAATCTATGACATGGTACCACCAGCTTTACTTCCCTTTTGAAGGAAGCCATGCTAAGGATTTTTACGCCCGAAAAAAATCCATCGCCCTTTGCCGCATTTGAACCCGCGACCTCGGGAACTAGAGGCTAGCATGGTAATCACTACACCACAGAGGATGACTTTTAAGGAGAAAATGGACCAAAATAGTCTATCTTCTTGTGTAGCTTGATACTGTAACCATGGATTTTATTTGAGTGAAAATATTATTTTGTTTAAATTTTGCGATGTCAGAATATAGTGGAAATGTAGAGATTCATGTGAGAGGCATATAAAGACTGGGCATTATGAAAATGATATTGAAGAAAGCAAAGAAACAAACATAACACCAAAACAGCAGCTAGGCAGCGAAACCTCATTTAAAAATAAGAAGAGAGAGCTAAGATAGACAAATTGAAATTCACCATCTTGCACACAAGCCCATTGTCATTCTTTTTGATGAGACTACAGATCGCAATGGAAATTATGTGTTTGCCATTTTGTTCAGAACTTTAAAGGAAAATCTTGCCAGGAGTTATTCCTCATCTCTGCACATTCCTCGAAGCTGTGAATGCAACTATGACTAGCCAGGCCATTTTGGATATGATTGACAGGAGAATTGATTATTGTAATATTATTTGCATGATAGCACAGCATCTACGTTAAAATGTGTAAAAACTCTAAAGCTGTTAATTGGGGGATCATTTCTGTGTGTTTACATGTTGGTGTCAAAGTTTCGTTGTTTTGACACTCACAATGTTTCAATAAGCTTGCCAATACCTGTGCTCCAAAAAAATATATACAGCCAAAATGCCATGGTCTTATTCTATGATATCATGTTACTTCTGTTACTACATTGCACTACTGATTACACCTACTGATAAGCTATGATGTGTTAAGTTTGACATTGTGAATTTCACTGAAGTGCCAACAGTGAAGACTTAAAGTATTAAAACAAGCAAAAGTTGCTTTCCAAAATGAAAATTTTTTGGCACATTGGAGCAGTATTGAACCAGCATTTTTCATCTCATTCATAGGCAAAAACCTAATTCTGTAAAAGAATATTGTGGTGAATGAAGATGACTACGAGTATGACTAAAGGCTGGTTCACAACCAACGAGAATGGTAACGAGAAAGTTGAAATACATATATTCAAATGGGAGTATTCACAATTGACGGGAAGCCTTTCCGGGCACAGCATATTAGATCCATATTGTGCATATTAGACTCTTCACTCTAAAGATTATACTAGGTGGCCGTGACACGAAACAGCCATAGTGCTCTCTATAGTCTCAAGCTGGAAACATGAAACTGGAAGAAATTAGTAGTAAACGTGCTTCCTAACCCCCATCCCAACACCCGCAAATCCAATGAGCGTTGGTTCCTCGGTGAAAGGGTCATTTGTAGTTTGTTTATATGCAACTCAAAACTGGCTATTACCTAAAAAGCAATGGCAAAAGCTACAAAGAACAGCTAAAACCGGTGGAAATTAAAAAACAACAATAAACAACTTTAATGTATGCCATTAAATAAAGGAATAAAAGCTTGGCACAACTAGAGCGATCGGAAAGGTAATGGATATGCATTTAGATAATGTTTACTCTATCGAATTTTGACGTTGCTTGTCTAAATTGGAAGTAGGTGAAAAAATATCATTGGTCAGTTAAAAGCAAATGAAATCCCCAATGTGCAAAATCGACTTTCACTTTGTGATCGATATGCATTCCTGTTCTCGTTACCGGGCTGTTGTGAACCAATATCTTGCATGGTGCATTGCTTCCCATTCTCATTTCCATTCTCGGGCGGTTGTGAACCAGCCTTAAGACATTACTGTATACCTAATATACTTTATGAACAACATGAGAAAAAAGAAGAATGACTGATACACAAAAACAATTAATTGCTCTTGTTCAGGGGCATGGTTAGGGGGATGTGAAAGGGTACACAAGCACCCCATAAAATATCTGAGCACCCCTTTGTGCACCTCCAAAAGATCATTTCTGATTTGGGCAATTTGGAAACAAAGTTACTATGCAGAAGTTATTTTGAAGAAGCAAAAACACTATTCCTGTAAGACAAATTGTATTAAATGCAATAATAAAAGAAAAACTAACAATTATTTAAACTATGGCTCCCATTGTATATCATTCACAGTTAAAATACAAATCAAATTAGCAGTTTTCACTCCATAAAGAGTATTGCATCTGCTTGAATCTTGTTAGCATCAATATTGTATGTTGGTGCATAACAGTCCACAAGGACTAGCCCAGTTGCTAGACACATTGGTATCTCATATATATGTTGACAAATGTTGGTACCCATATGGCTCTTATGACTAACGTGATATACGATAGTGAATCAAAATGACTATAGCATGCTTGATGTTTGAGGAATGGTAGCTCACTTTGAAGTGGTGGTTCAAGTTTGAAAATATTACTGAAGTTCAACATGCATGGAGGCGTGAATTTGCAACACAATCTCCAACATGCTTGACAATTACATGGCTTTGTGGTAGGTTTGAGATGCATGGTTCTTTCTTCTTCTTCCTTTTGTTTTTGTGTTGTACATAATGTACTGGAACTTTATAATCTAATAGAGATAGCATATCGCAATGCATCAATGATAACTGACATTGCTTTAACCCAGATAGTCCTGAATTTTTTTTTCTTTTTAATTTCACTTGAAATATTGATTATTTTGTTGCTGAATGCTTATATAATCATAATAATTTAAATTTCAGATGCATATAATTATTAGGTTTGTCACAATGCACCACCCTTTTGGAGGGACATCAGGGCAATATCACTACTTTTCGTGTGTTTGTAAAATAATGCACCTAATCAATAGCAAGTACTTTAGTTTTTCGTTTAGTGTGAAAACAAAGAAAACATGACACATGAAGTGGTAGGTCACACTTTCTACACATTGCTGTTGATTTTTTGTGACACATTCTGCAATGTAGTTTCTTCTTCTTCTTCTTCTTCTTAGTATTTTCATCCACTGGAAGGTCAGAAACATAGTGCTCTCTCCCATCATAGCGAGACTTAACTTTTAACATATTTGAAGGTCTTCCTTTGCTATGAATGATTCTCTTGTGTGGTTATAACACTGATGTAGCAATTCAACATCAAAAAGCTAGGTGATCTAAATTCCCCTCATTACGTCTGTACAAATTCCAGGTATTCTGCTCAGCTACATCAGTAAGGTGTGCAATGAGCGAAAAATACCACTTCTTTCTCCTTATGGCTGTTCGGTACAGAGAGATATTCTGGTCAGCACAATCAATGCCACCCATATAGCTGTTATAGGCATGAATGGGGTTGGGTTGAACAACACTAATTTTTTGCTTTTTGTTTCTGGAAAACCGCCCAACTTGTCTTAGCAGAAGCACTAGATCTTAATTTGTAGCAACAGTGACAGTACAGTCTTTCCATCAAACAAGGCCAATACCTGGAACAACAGAAACATGTTTTATAGATGTGTTCCAAGCTCGTGAGACTGGATGAAAATCCTACACTTACATAAGCCCAAATGCATGTTATGAAATAATAGGCATTATCATAAATTATATTGACAAATAACAAGCAGCCTATCTTAGATCAACATTTATCATAAGAGCTCAAAATTTACATAATACAGGCTAAATTAATACCTAGGTCACTTTTCATAGTAATGCCCATTCTAATGTAAACAAGCAGCATGCAGTTATTTATCTAATTTTGCATCATTTCTCTACTCCGCTCTACCAGTCTAAACATATATGAGGCTAGAGCAAATCTTTTGAAGCCAATGAGGAAAATGTAGTTCTGAATGCTGTCTTTTACATAAACTTACCTGATTTTCTTTCTGAACAGGCCTCGTATGTCCCTCTTTTAGATTTCTTGAACTTTTCCACAGGGGATAGAACACAGCTTTTATCTGTTTGATTTTGCCGTACTGTTCCTGTCACTCAATATTCCTCTTTTTCAGATCTCACAGAAGCTCCATGGTGGTAAACATGTTGTCAAAGAAAAAGTGGTATGGGACATTTTCAAGCAGTTAAATCACCATAAGTCATCACTACTTCATGCCCCAAACCTTTAGCAGCATATCTGTCACTACAAGTCCCAGCTCCTTGGTATGGTTCGAGCCAAACAATGTTCCATCACTGGTACCCCCATACCAGAACTTGTAATCATGGTGTATTGGCTTTCCTGAAAAAGTAATTGGACAACATTTAGAGACCAAAAATTTCAGTAACAAAACTGCATCAAAGAAAAGAATATTTACCTTTTATAAATTGTTTGCAGCCATGACTTCCAAAGTATGGCACCATTGACTCATAAATTGAATGGTGGCGCTCGTGGGGTGCAGAATTCTTGAAATGTTCATTCAGCATGCATAATAGTGTTCTAATTTTTTCAAAGCAGTCCGATTTGGGGAGTTCATCATTGTTGCAAACATGCAAGTTTGTAATAATAAAATAAAATCGATCCCTTGATATAGTATTGGATACAAGTTCATTGTGTCAGTCACTATCTCCTTTCCAGTATATTTTTCTCCTGGGGACATCCATATAACCACTGAGTAGAAGTACTGCTATAAATACAAGCATCTCATTCTCATTACAGTCTCCTAATCTGTTTCGTTTAGCAGCATATTGGTTAGTGTAAGCAACCATCATTCTAATTATATCTTCAAAAAATTGCATGAAGTACTGTAATGGACTTCTTCTTTGTTTGAATTGTATAATGTTCAGTAAGGGCCACTCAGAAGTTGATAAGCATAAGTCTGGTTTGGTCCAATCATATAAACCTCCCACTTGTTTCTTTTCTGAAAATTGTTGTAGGAAGAGCAGACACTGAATTAGATTGTGTATCCTTCTTTGACAATGGGGATGACTCCAGTTTCTTTTCTTGTGATGACTGGAAATGGCTCATAAAAGGCCCAGTAGCTAAATTTGCAGTGCATGGATCAATTATGAGCATAGCACTATGGAGTTGACTTGTGGGCAGGTTGTCAACACAGGGATTATTTTCAGGTCCAGAATCCTCATTGGTAATATCATCTGTTGCATTGAGTGAAGGAAAAATTGCTACATCTGCATCATTATTTGGAATATCATCAGTATTTTCCAGTATCTCGTATAGTTCAAAAAGCACTAGCCCTTTTCCTGTAAATAAGAAATTAAATGTCATATTCCTGACATTCTTTTGGAAGGATGTATAAAAATAAGTGCTTATACTTGCCCAGATATTTTATACAGCATTAAAATTGCAAATGAAAAAAGGGCAAGGGGCCTTCAGAAAGCTGTAAATCAAGAATCGGAATATTTATACATACAATATTGGTGTATACAGAGTGAATCACCTAAAACTTGCACTGCAAATATTTCAGAAATGGAAAGTGCTATTGATGTGCAGTTTTCACAGCATTGATTGGTAGTCAGGGGCTCGTACATTTTGCCTATAAACAGATTTTAATAATACTGAGAAAGTGTATTTTATGAGCAAACATACAATTTTTTAAATGGAACAATGCCTAGTTACATCAACAGAATAAAGGTAGGGTAAATTAGAATGTAATGGCGTTTGTTGCAAGATTCTAGTGCAAGTGGTTTACAAGAAATCTTATTTTGAAACTTTTACGCACCGACACTTGTACAACCTGTGGTAGCACAAACTAAAGAAAAATAAAAGGGAATTACAATACTTGTGTGGATTCTTAAAAGTAAAGAGAACATAGCCCTTCAAAAGTTGTATTCAAAATGACCACCGGCAGCTTCAATACACACTTCCAGTATGCTATGGAAAGACTGCTGCACACGTTCTAGCATTTCAGTGAAAATTTCAGAGCAGACAGCAGTAATTAGTCATTTCATATCATCTGGTGTAGTTGGTACATCCTTTTAGTCAGTGTCTTTCAGCCTTCCCCATAGAAAAAAGCCTAAAGGGGTTAGATCCGGTGAACGGGCCAGCCAAGCTACAGGTCCTCTTCGTCCAATCCAACGATTTGGAAACAATCCATTAAGACAAGCTGTAGTACTTTGTGCACTATGGGCTGGACAGCCATCATGTTGGTACCACAGGTTCCTCCTAGTCTGCAAAGGAACATCTTCTAGCATCTGTGGCAGATGGCCTGTCAGGAGGCTGCAATACTTATGCGAGTTCATTGTTCCTTCTATGAACAAAGGGCCTATGAGCTGATGGTTCACTATCCCACACCACACGTTTAAACTCCATGGATGCTGACATTCCACCTGATGAAGTCAACAGGGATTGTCAACAGACCAATAGTGCATGTTTCTGCCATTTACCTGG
Organism: Deroplatys truncata; assembly: GCA_030765065.1. Classification (NCBI taxonomy): domain Eukaryota; kingdom Metazoa; phylum Arthropoda; class Insecta; order Mantodea; family Mantidae; genus Deroplatys; species Deroplatys truncata. The sequence continues at coordinate 378,535,121 of CM060990.1, forward strand.
TCATGATTAGTAAAAAATGTTGCCTCGTAACTAAACAAGATACATGATGAATCTGGAGTATCATGTCTTAATGCCCATGTACAAAAGTTAACATGATTCTCAAAATCATTTCCATGCAGCTCTTGATGGAGAGAGATGTGATAGGGATGGAACCTATGTCAATGGCGAATGCGCAGTACACTTGCCTGACTTATGCCACTTCCACGTGCGATTGTGCGGGAACTAATTTGCGGATCTACTGCAATGGCAGCCAAAACATTAATTTCTGCCTCTTCTCCAGTCACTTGTTTGTTTATGTTATGTTTTCTAGGTGTTACAGTACCACTTTCACGTAATTGGTTGAAGAGATTGATAAATAATTGCTGAGATGATTGACGTCTATTGGGATACGTTTCCGCATACACCGTACAGGAACGAACTGCATTCTTCATACACTCTCCATACACCATGAGCATGTTGACTTTTTCTGCATAAGTAAACCCCATCTTCCACTCATGGCTTACTGCTTGAACTGTCACAAACTAACTGACCAGAAAGTCGCAATGCAATCAATGAACAGAAAACACAATGCAAACAAACATAACAACATCGTACCTAGCAACTAAGCAGGTTGAATGGGACAAACAATTGTCGGGGTGGAAACTTTTCAAAATAAGATTTCTCGTAAACCACTCTGCACTAGAATCCTGCAACAAAGACCATTGACATTCTAATTTACCCTACCTTTATTCTGTTGATGTAACTAGGCATTGTCCCATTTAAAAAATTGTATGTTTGCTCAAAAAATACACTTTCTCAGTATTATTAAAATCTGTTTATAGGCTAAATGTAAGAGCCCGACTACCAATCAATGCTGTGAAAACTGCACATCAATAGCACTTTCCATTTCCGAAATATTAGCGGTACAAGTTTTAGGTGATTCACCCTGTATACTTACCTGTTTAGAACCGTGCCAGTCAAATCGTCCATTGTAAATTGCATCCACACTTCACAATGCCACTAAACAGACTGAACCAGTTGAAAAGTGCTTGCTCAAGAATAAGTATTAACAATGAATGATTTACTCCTAAATCATTGTTGAAACCATCAGTTGTGACTTCACACATCATCAGTATTCGACATTGTTGTAGCACATGTCAAGTGGATTAATAATGACAGCAATGCTAACCATTATACTTTATGATAAATGCATATTTTATAAATTATGATATAAATTACGACAGTTTTTGATGTTACAAAAGAAAAGTGAATTGCAGATAGATGAGCGTCATTATGGTTGTTGCTTATTGTCTTCAAATTCCAGGATTCCCCTCGTATCTTATTCATGTTCAGTCCTATAAAGGATCTGTAAGTTACAATTGCATCCTGGAGAGGCAAAGGTTTTGTTCCGTACAGTTTTGTATGATAGTGATAGCTCAGACCCATTATAATAAAGAACAGTTTTATTAACATGGTTTAAGAAAAATAAAACTATGGTTGAGGTGCAAAGTGGTGAGGTATTAGAGAAAGGTACTGAGCCTATTGAGGTAATATTAAAGTTAAGTTATGAAATATTGGAGAAAACTTGTGATGAAATGATCATAAATATTAATCCAGATCTTCCCAGTGCATCTAAAGACATTGCGTGTGTGAGTGAACTCAGTAAAGGGAAAATGAAGCATGATTTACTGGAATGTTAAAATGAACTTAAATATTTTACACAGGAGTATTGATAGATTTTCATCAATCAAGGTGAACTTGATTGTAAAGTTTGTTCTGAAATTAAGATAAGAGTAAGTTATAAAAATCAGTACATACACATTTCCCAAGCATGGTCTCAAGCTAGAATTTCTTGTTTTGGTAATGGTAGAAATAGTCAGCAACTAAGCCTAAGAAGGAAAATAGAATATATAAAGTAAGCAGGGCTTATGATGCTGCCTCAAAGGTCTTAAAAGAAAGAAAAACATATCAATAAAGAAAGGATTGATTTATACCAATATGCCTGTTGATACTTCAAATACTAAATAGTGTAAACATGGGTATGATTGTACAATCAAATAAGTCTTGTGCAAAGATAACTTCTCACATTGCTACAAGCATACACTAAAAAATTATAGCCTACATTCGTGGTGGCGAAAACAGGACTCCTGAGGCAGTGTAACTCTCGGGCACCACTCCTTTTCTAGCTGTCTTCATTTGTTTTCCATATGCTGCTGATTGGTGTAGTGCATGTTGCATATTTAATGACTCAAGGGTGAAAGGCATTTTTGCCACCCTTGGCCTACATAGTAGAAAATAAACAAAAGATTAGTATTCTTATTGATGAATCTGCAACATTAAGCAAAAGGGAAGCATTAGTAATTTGCTTGAGATTTTCTATGAATAGTGATGGTACATGCCAAACAATATTCTTAGACCTTATAGAATTAAGAAATGGAACTAGCTGCCTTGCATATCTCAAATTCCCTTAGAGATAGTTTAAATATATATGGCTTGACTTTTGAAGTTTTGAAAGAATATCTTATTTGTATTTCCTGTGATGGTGCGGTGCATCTGCTATGTCAGGGGGGGAAAAAAGTGGTGTTGCAACAGAATTGAGTATTTCCATCTATAAAAGTTTGGCACTGCAGCAATCACAGGCTGGAACTACCACTTAGTATATTCTAAAAGAAGTGAATGGTTAGAATTTTTTTTTTTTTAATAGAAAAACTGTACAGTTTGTATAATTCATCTTCAAAAAATCAAGGACAGCTTCAACAATGTGCAAGCAATTCGGTTCAAAGGCCTTCATGCAAGTTTTTACAATTAAATGGGTGACTTAAAAGCCAGAGGGTTGTGAGAGCAGTATTGGAAGATTTTCGAAGTTTGTATTCGCATTTTAAAATGGCAGAGAATGTTGAAACTAGAGTTTCCAGGGAACAATCAAAATACAATGGACTAAGGAAAATTCTGGCTTCTATTGAATTTTTAAGCAAATACAGGAACAGTACTAGATGCATTGGCAGACTTAGGTGTCTTGTCACATGAACTCCAAAACAGGAACATTACATTACCAGCAGCAGACAAATTGGTCAGAAGGACTATATGAACTATAGAATACATGTCACGAAGTCCAGGGCCTTAAACAAAATGTGTCAGATTTAATGAAAACGGAATAAAAATCTGCCCCACTTATAAATAACAAGTGTGTCACCAAATTTAGAAGTCTGGTGGTAAATTTAGAAAACAGATTACTTATTACCATATCATCTCATTAGTGTGAAAGAAGATGGTAAATTAAGTGAAAATTATAACAAGCTTATTGAAAACTAATCAGTGTTATATCCAGGTGGTTGGCCTGATACTGTGTTCTTAGATGCCCAATATGAGAAGGAAGGGTGAGATAGTATTTGCACATACTGAAATATGAGATATTTATTTAAATTCCGCTTCTTAGAACATGTATAAAATCTTACCTCTCAAAAGATACTGGAAATGTTGTCCTCCTTCCTCATTTAAACAGGCATTATAATGGGAAAATAAATTCTGGTTGACACAATTAAGTTCGGGCACAGTAATGTTTCTGATTTCATTCCTAATGTTCTCCTTTAGTTGTTCCAGTGTATGAGGATTTGCCTTGTACTTAGACTATTCCACAAACAAAAATCACATACAGTTAGATCTAATAAGCGAGAGGACCATATACCAGCATTAATCATTCTATCTTGAAACACTTTTCTAATTTCATTCTTCGACTTTTCTGCGATATGAGCAGTGTCTGAATCTTGATGAAACCACCATGTGATTTCTCTCCTTCCATCGGGTGTTGGAAAAAATGGAGTGAAAATGTCATTTTGGTACCTCTTTGAATTTATTTTGTGCTCGTAAAAAATAGATCCAATTATGCATCTTGCACTAACAGCATACCAAACTCCAACTTTCCTGTCATAATGAGGGACTTCTTGTATGCGATGTGGATTTTCAAAACTCCAGTACAGTCTGTTATGAGTACAACCATAGCTGTGGGTCAATTAAACTTTCGTTCAATGACGAAAGAAACCAATAACAATAAAGAATTTGTGCTACTGGATTACCTTGTTTAAACACATGTATGGTTTTAAGGTTTTTAGTTTTGAGAGAGAGAGAGAGAGAGAGAGAGAGAGAGAGAGATTTTTCAAGAATAGCATCAATATTTTCCTCCACTAAAATTGTTGTGCATTTATGCTCATTTGTCCCCCTTTCCCCACTGAACCACTAAAATCAAATTTGTTTGCAGTCTTGTGAATTGCAGTTCTGGAAGGATGCACTTCATCAAGAAAGTTCAGAAAATATGCTCCACAAACACGATGGGCTGCTTAATATCTAAAATAACATTTGCACACAAAAATGCATTGCTGTAGAATCATTTGCCTGTTCATCTTAGCGAAAGAAGGGATACTAATGCAGAGAATGATGCTGCCATAAAACAAATTGACTTCAAGGACATCAGATTGTGTAAGCTGCCATTGGAGCAGCTGAGGAGCAAAACACTGCATGAGCAGGAAACATTTTATTATAAAGCCCTGTATTACTATTCCTGTATAGATTATTTCAAGCTTAAATTCTCAGAGAAATTTATAACTTGAAACCTAATGAATGTAGGGAGCATTTCTAACAGTTTCTGAGGTTGTGATAGTAGTTGAATTCCTTCATTTAAAGGGTTACATTATGAGTTATGACTTCTATTCATCTCATTAATCAAGAAGTTTGCTAGGATGAAACGTTTACACTTTGAGTTGCCACTGTTTCTGACTCACCAATCAAAAGGAAACTATGATGTTTTAGTAATTCCTATGGTGAATAAAATACTCTTAATTTTTTAAAATCATCAGCTCTTTTATTATTACAAACTGACAGGTTTGTTTCACATTATTGCAAATTGGGAGTCTGTCACAAGCTGTAGGAAAGGGGTATTTACTGATTTAGGAGGCATCGTTGCACTTATATGTATGACATTCGCCACCATTCTTTTGCAAATATATACATGAATCATATCAGGTTATGCAGCCTTGGTGACAAATCTACACTTAGTCTTGGGTATGAGCACGATATGTTAAGTGCTGATTCATAATGACAATATGTTATGAACCCGTACTCAAGAAAAAAAATAATATTGCATTGTTGAGTTTAGGTTGTTTCATCCAGAAACTTTCATGACAATATGAAGGTCAGTTAAGTGCTACCCAAAAATTTTCCAAAAATCGTTTTTTCCTTTAAAAAAAGGAAAAAAAAAAGGAATTCTGCCCAATTCGATTTAAAGTTTTTCTCAATTGTAACAATAACCCTTAAAAGTAAAAGAACTGAAGAAAACTTAGACAGATTTGGTCCAAAGGAGGAGGCGGTGGCGGTGGCAGCAGCAGCAAGAATATGTGAATAAACTTAAATAAAGTTTCCTTGGGAGCACAGAAGTCAGGTGCTGGTTAAAACACACTGAAAAATTTTAATGAAGTAAAGGATGGGGGTATGCCTGAATTATGCTGGAAAAATAGGAGAGGTAACTCACCAGAGAGAGTATATAATCAGAAACACAACTATAACTAACCCTTAAGTTAGATATGCAGAAGCCAATAGTAATGGACCTAAAGAATTAGGTTTTTATTTTGAAACTAGTTGCCCAATATTGCACAGTTAGCCTTTTAAATTGGAATGAACTTCATTTACCTCCTCCCATTATTTATGAAATTATTGTACGAGGTGCATCCAGAAAGTAAGTTTCCTGATTTTGTTTCCTTTAAAGTAAAGGTATTTAGCTGGGAAAATTGCACATGCATAACAGATCTATGGCATATCAATCATTGCCGGTTCGACAGGTGCCAGTCCCGCAGCAGCATGGCCTGAAATGGCAGTTCTTATTCGTTCTCCCAGCGCCTGTGAGATTTGGTCAGTGATAAAGTTCCTTATTGCACAAAACAGCATCGATCGAAATTCGTCAGCTCTGTCAGGTGACACCCGAGCACAAAACGAAATGCTTAGGAGCAGCACTGACATTTCTGCAGCGGTATCCTGATGACAGCAACGAGTTCCTCGACAAGATCGTCACGAGCAATGAGATGTAGATTTCGCACTTTACCCCGAAAACCAAACACAGTCAGTGCATTGTGGATCTCTGGTCAAGACGAAATTCAATCCGACTGTGTCGGTGCAGAAAGTGATTAATGTGTGTTCTGGGACAGGAAGGGCATTCTGCTCATTGACTTCCTGCCCAGAGGTGAAACAGTGAATGCTGACTGTTACTGTGCAACTGTGGAAATTGTGACGTGCCATTCAAAACAAGAGGTGTGGAATGCTTACTATAGGGTTGTGCTGCTCCATAACAATGCTCGTATACATACGGCTCAGTGTACAGCAACTGTTCTACAGGAGTTCGGCTGGGAGATGTTCGATCATCCATCATACAGTCCTAATCTTGCGCTCAGTGATTTCCATCTTTTCTTGCACCTCAATAAATTCCGTCCTCCAGTCAGCATTTTGGCAATGGCAAAGAGCTGAAGACGACTGTCACATGCTGGTTCCATTCACAGGCGGTAGACTACTACGACACAGGAATACAAAAGTTTATCCCACGATAGTCAAGTGTCTCAATTCTTGTCATGACTGTCAAAATAGCTCAAACATTGCTGCACCTGTTGTCAATAAAGTTTTTCATTTAACTATGTTTTCTTTGTTTTAAAAAAATAGGGAAACTTACTTTCTGGATGTGCCTTGTATAATGATCTAGAGATTTTTATGATTAATGCTCTCCTTTACCACTTGTAATTTCATACAGACCCGGCTATTCCTAATAACAGATGAAAAGTTTCCTGATATTCAGCCAAAAGGATGTGAAATATTGGCAGAATGTCCGACTTCCTAATCCCCCCCCCCTGACAGTCTTCAAAGTTCTGAAAATGCTGCATAGCCTATAAGTACCCTTTGGTGGTGAAATGATCATCTGCTGGTATGGTCATGTAATTTTTTAAACAATTAACAGAAGGTGAAATTTTAAACCTTATTTTGTCTTTGGACCCATATAAATGCCAATACCTAGTTACTTAATAAACATAAAAGCTACGTAGTTTGCACATAATGCTTAGATTCTTAACATATATAGGTACAACAAAATAGAGGTGAAGCTGGTAAACATAAGGATTTCCCACTCCACCAAGTTAACCATTTTGGAAAAGATACATAATCTACACTCATTGACAAACATATTCTTCTCAGTTATTAAAATATTGGTTCATGGATTTTTAATGTTAGTGATTTTCTCTCTGTATACAATTATTTAGCATGCCTTACTAACAACTTAATTACAATGTAAGTAAAAAAGAAATAAAACAAACTTTCTTATATGAGGGTTTTTAAAATATTTTGGCAGTGCATGCATATCATATCATTACAAGCATATCTTTATATATTCAATGTAAATGCAAGAAAATTACTAAATAAAGATGCAAAGGACAAGAAAATGAAAAATAATGATGTAAAATAACAAAAGTGGCCCTAGAAATATAAAATACCATTAAATGACAAAAAATTATCCAATAAATATGCACATTAATAATCTGGGATCCATGATAAGTATTTACATACACGTTAGCAATGCCTATGATGCAACAATTAAAAGATGACATCCAAATTCAGGCCCTGGTTATAATGTTCACAACTACACTGCATTATTGGCCAGGTAATGATTAGATGCAACTATGTATCAGTATATACATCACAGGTCAAAGTTATAAGCATTTTATGAACATAATGTACACATGTACTGTTTTGATTGGATAACGGATTATACCCATGCAAGTTTTGCATTGCTTCACACTTCTTCCTCCATCAATATCTTGCACTCATGTATGCCTTTAACCACAATACTATTGAGAGACAGTAACTTGAGCTAGGGAGGTATCTCTTCATTTTCCCTTGTCCTGTCAAGGTTCAATCGGTGGGACACTGCACATGTGTGCATGTTTTTTCTTCCTTCCCCTTTTTCCTTCAGGGTCCACTGAAAACTGTATACACACTTTTAATGTGCACAAATCCTTTATTGTGTATTAGTACTGAAATTAATTATGTATCACAGGTTTAATACAAGTTTTCTGCATCTGTTCAGTTACTTTTGGTTCTCAAAATGGTTGCTTGAGCAACGTTGGTCATTGTGTCTGCAGGGATTTCTGTGCATGCTGCTGTAATTTCTTGATAAAGGTCCTCCAGCATGGGTGACTTCTTGCAATCCACTTTAACTTTAACTCCCAAGGGTAAGAGCCCAGAGGTGTTAAATCTGGTGAACTTGCTGTGAATTCAGATGCACCTCTTCATCTTATCCAGTGTCATTGCAGATTCTCATTCATGAAAGCCTGCTTATCTTACTGGTACTGTGGGCATTCCCCATCTTATTGGTAGAAGAACTTGCTGTTTCCAAGAAGAGCACGTACAGTGGCAAAATTGATGTGCTTAGCATTTCCAAATACCTGGCACCAGTAACTGTACCTTCAAAAAAGGAGGATCCTCTTAAAATTCTACATGACGGTCCACACCAGACATTATCCTGGGAAAATTGGCTGTATTGACACGAACATATGGACTTTTTGGTGCCATTAAACACAATTATGATGGTTCACTGTTCTGTTAAGTTTAAAGTGGGCTTCATCAAATTACACAATCCTTGTCATAAACATTTCATCCTCATTTATCCTATGCTGAAACCATTCAGCAATCAGGATCATCTTCATTTAATGTGTGCAATAATCTGCTAAGGACATAGGTGCAGGGAAAGCCAGCTCCTGCATGCTTAGCTGCCACCAGCAAAGCACTATGCGAGTGACAAACCAGTAATTCTAAAGCCCTGTATCTCAGAATTATATATATATATATATATATATATATATATATATATATACACATATATGTTGTAACCCTTTTGTTCTCTGCCATCAAACTATAGCATCTCTATTACAAATATGGTATATTTGTAGCTCATGTAGGCAAGGTAATAAAATAAAATAAAATAGAGTAATCTGCTTTCCATCCAGAAAGAGTCATAACTGAGTAATTCATGGCTGCATTCTGATCATAAAACTCATGTCAGCATGTCAGATAATGGCTGCACTATAGAAGCTTGATGCCCAAGAATCTTTTCACTTATAATTTTAAATGTACTTATTAATCTGTTTATGAAGTCTTCCAATGATTCCTTCAACTTATGGATTTTTTTTAGATTTTCAGTATTTAGGAAGGGGTATAGGGAAGGCCAGAATGTAGTTTTACTTGGACACAAGCCCGCTCAAGCCGCCACATTGATGCTGCCGCTAAATAATAGTTCATGCCAATTGCATTGCTTTCAGATCATCTATGCATACAAGAGGTCTGCTCAAATGGAGGATCCCTGCTGCACTTATAGAATATAAGTATAGAACTTTTAACTAATAATTTTCTTAATAGTCAAAACATATTAATTAATATTCCAATTTCTATTAAACATCTGGTATTAGCAGAAATAGCTTTCAGCTGTACATCAGTTAAGAAACCTAAATTTCATTAACTATTCTTTATAACAGGAATCGTGTGCAATAATCCTGGATATTCAGATTAAATGGAAGTACACACTGGTTGCAAGAAAGAATTAAAGGCTTAGTTGTACTACTCTCAAACAAATATTTGGTTCAACACATTTTTTTCCTACAAATATCACTCATTTTTATTGAGAATATGCTGTTATGGCAAAAGCATGATTGAAATTTTTCTCGGTGCTAACCAAGCTTTCTAATTCAAGCTATCAAACTTGGCAAACTTAAAAAACACAGTTCTCAGTTAGTATATACAAGGCCTTTCTCAAAGTTTTGAGAATGGGTAACAATGAGTGATAAGCCAATGCAGGTTTTTCTAGTGTTAGATTGATGTTCAGATAGCAACATGCACAAGCCTGGACATGTGCCAACAGTGTGCAGTGCCAGGCATTTCTGTGTATGCATATGCTGCTATGCCACTCAAGCGAGAGCACTTCCTGCCAAGATTTTCTATGACCTTAAAGTCAGTTTAGAGGAGAGATAGTGCCCTGAAAGACAGCATCATGCATTTGGGGATCTTTGCTGTTTGAAATCCACCATTGATATGGTTTACATATTTTAGAAGAGGATTCAACAAGCCCAAAATATTGGATGGCAGCAGTGAAAACAATCCTCGAAGAAAAACTTAACATCAGGAAGCTCTGCAGTTGTTGGATCCCCCACCACCTCACAAATGAGCAGAAAGAAGCATATGTGCATTGGTACCAAGAAATGATAGAAAAATTTGATGGAGATTCAAAAACATGTTTAACATTGTAACAGGTGATGAAAGCTGGATATACCAGTATGATCCACATACTAAGTGACAGTCATTGATCTGGGTGTTTGCAAAAGAGGATCCCCCAACAAAAGTGAGGTAAGATGATGAATGTGTTTGTTCTTCTCAGCTTGTGGTCATATTGTGACAATTCCACTTGAGCAAAAAGGCTGGTCACTGCTATATTTTTAGACTACAAAATGTCTGCCTCAAGTCTTCAGTGAACTAGACTGGTCTGCATGGAATCTTGTTGCACCATGATAATACCTCTGCCCACACTGCACTAGAAATAACCCAATTTCCTCAGGGGTCGAATAGTTTTCCCATCCTCTCTCCAGATCTGGCCCATTTGTCTGTTTTTGATTCCAGAAAATAAAATAAAAAATTTCTGGTCAGTTATTTGAACCACATGGAACCACTTAGCTATGTACAAAGAATGTATTTGCGCTTGATCCAAAGAAGATTGGTTTTCACCACTTGCAAAAATTATTTGAAAATAGATGAGACAAATAGAATTCAATGGAAAATGCTTTGAAAAGATGCAATGATCAAATCTAAATTGTTAACATTTTGTTGCATTCATTCTTAAAACCTTTACAGTGTCCCTTGTATTTTTAATAAATGGATGTGTTCATTCTCGTATATCTACATTCATGTGTTCAATTTAAATGTATCACAGAAACATGTTTTCAGAATATATTATTTCTCTGTTCTGATCTGCTGGTTGCTAATGGGAAATAATACAAACGCTTTGTTTGCAGGCCAGTTGTATAGATTCTACAGCACAACCTGAGGCAGTGTTTGCTTCGGAAGTAAAGAAGATGCAAGCAGACAAGTTAAAACCACAGGAACAGTTAACGTTGGAACCCTACGAGAGAGACCATGCAGTGGTTGTGGGCATTTATAGGCCACCTCGAAAATCAAAAGGATAACTAGTGCTTATTTGTAGTACTTCTATTCGACTGTCATTTTTAAAATTTTTAAGAGAATGTGTAAGCATGCACAATGCTCAACTGTATTATGTGCTGTAAGAAATTCCCTTGAAAAAATAAAATGACTGTGTTTACATTTAATACATTAAAAACAAAAAGTTATACTTGTAATTATACAATAGACTGCCACATATGCCAGCATTGAAGTGAGCTATACTGATGCTACAGAACAGAGCAGGCCAGAATAAGATAATGTTGCTACCTTATGTTCCCTGGAATGATATAATACAATAAGGAATGATATAATGGCGAGGTGTTACTTCAGTGGCAAAATATGCAGAAGACTAAACATTGAATTTCATGTCTTCCTTTTTATGCTTTTTTTCTTACACTGTATTTTCATGTGGATTCTGCATTGTGCTGTAGGCAATGAATATTTTCAATATGAAGAATTTCCTCCCCTACAAAAGTTATGGTTTACTCACGCCAAATTCAACAATCTCATATCATCTGCGACTTTCAGTGATTTTTCTTTTTGCTAGGATTTTAGCCTGATGTTGCATATACATTTCCATGTCAGGGAACATAAGGCAGCAACATTACCCAGAATAATTGCAGATGTGATACATAACATTTCTCGCTACTTTTGATCTATGGCTCTACACCAAACTTCTGCAGCATTTGTTTGGAAAGGATATTTGAAATGTCATACAGACTGAAAGAAATCAATGGGGTGTTTATGGTGGATAGGAATAATATGGCTATTAGTAGGGGTCCATGAAAATGGTTTTATTTTTTAGGAAAATTTGTTTTAAAATATCAGATTTGGGTGTTGTCAATTTGCAGTGCTATTTTTATAAAAATATATAAGTGCAATTTACAATACTGAATTATTTTAAGGCCTTCAATGAAAAGCAGTAACAATATCCCAGACATAGATTTCATAAATTGCAGTGCATGGTTCTGAATACAATTTAGGCTTTTTCAATAAAATTTACCTTTTAGAAGAAAACAACCATGGTGAGTATCTCTGCATTCTCTGGCTTCAGTCTTCTCCTCCTGTCATTCACAAAATGCCATACCTAGAGATGGACCATTGTGAATCCATATTTGATTTTGGACATCAGATGGCTTCGAGAGAAGCTTTGACAAACTGCATACTCTTCTCTCAAGGAGCGAATAATCTTGCAAATGTCCACATAGGTACACTCTGGTTGTTTCAACTCTTCTTAAACTAACCCTTGCAGAATGACGTAGCCTTCAAAGAAGGTAACAGAGTCTATTAGACTTAAGTATGATAACTCTTTTCAATTCCATCATGACACTAGCAACAGTTAGGATTTCATTAGTGAGACTTATGGGATCAAATTATTTACCAACTGCTGAAAATGCCAACTTTAATGGGTCTTCTGTAATCAAGTTATTTAACTTGGTAAGGCTAGTTGTGCAATGGCCTTAAGTTGGTTCACTATTTACGCCTTTTTGACTGTTGTCATCTGTTGCAGCAAAGTGGTGAGCTCTGGTGAGAACACCTCATTAGTTAACAAGTCGAGCATGTTCTGCAGAACTATCAATCTAGAATTAAGTACATCAGCTGTTGGATAACTGTTGCCCTCAAGGAACATTATTAAGTTGACAAATTGGCTTCAGTTGTCAAAAACAAATTGAGCTTGAACTTAAACAGTAGCCAAGAAGTCAGGACTTATATCCTTAAGAAATTTAATTCCATTGTTTTTTTCATGAAGTTGCGGCATAAATTCCAAAATATCGAGGTATTCATATATGTACCTTGCAACTTCAAACCATGTGTTCCACCTTGTTTGTACTGGCATGGGAAATGTTTAACTTCTGTAGAGTCATTATGCTTTTGGCAAAGAAAATGTAATTATGAATGCTTCTTTTTCCTCGTGTTAAGGAATACAACTTATGTTTTTACAATGACAGTGTTGAGCTCGTCCAGATTGCATTGCCCGGTGTGGCCTACCAAGTTGATTTTGTGGGACCAGCACTGGACATGAAAAAAAACTGTCCCCCACTAGACCTTTAAGATTGCTGGCACACATAGTATGTATCGTGCTGAGTCAGTAAGAATCCCTAACACATTGTCACTTCGCTTCATATTTCCTTAAAATGTCCACTATACTTTGTACATGTTGAACCACTGGCTTTAAGAACAGTGCTGACAGCCAAATATACTATTTGTTGGTATATAGTTTCCAGAAGACAAAACAAAATATTAAATATGCAATTTCCAGACTCGTCAATAGTTTCATCACACATAACCAAAAGCTTACTGTTCTTCACTCTTTCCTTCAACTATTCAACTTTTTTCTGCCCAATGATAGGAATATAATGCTGGTGAATTCGATCTGCACTAGGCAAGTCACCACTGCCATTTACATATTTGTGAACCATTCCCTCATCTTGGAATGGTCCAATGACTACTGAAATTCCTGCATTCAAGAAGGTTTTTGTGGTATCAACAACAAACTCCAACATATCATCTTTTGCCTTTTTGGCCTGTGACTTTCCAACAAGCGCTGATGTTTTATGGAGGTGTTGCTTTTACTTTTACCATGTGCATGTGTGCCACAGCAATGTGCTTTAGCAATGTGTCTTCTCTCTCATATTCTAGCCTTTTATTACAATATTTGCACGTTAATATTTTCTTATCATTTACATAAAACTACTAAATTCATTTGCCCTGCAACTAGCTAAGACACTTGATTTAGTCATGGTAGCAGAAAAGTTGCAGTGGAGATCATTCTATTACAAAATAGCTACTGAAAGTATAACCTGCTGAACTGCACACCATTACCATTCATAGAATGAACTGTGCCAGTACAATTGTGGAAGAATAAAGGACAACTGTAGTGACACTTAACTGTTGCATAAAGCACCTATATCTCTTACATTACGTTACATTCAGGGTTATTCTTATTACAGATAGATGGAACCAACAAATACAAACTATTTAATTGTTGAAGTGCATAATTTGGCTGTAATCCAGGTGGCCTGAAATGTAAATTTTCATTTAAGGAGAAATGGACCATTGTTGGTTTGAGTAAAAGTCATACCGCCTGAATTTCCATCGCAGATTGTTTACTCCAGGCATGCTGTTTTATTAAAATAGGTTTCTATAAGCATGTAACAATGGGTAGAAGTTGCCTAATAGTGTCAACAAGAGTTTATAAAACAAACATATGAATTTAACATTGAATAATGTGGAAGATATACTGCATGGGGAATCATAGAGCTTAGAATCTACGAAGCAGACTGTGGTAATGGATTGACCTTGATCATGGCGAGATCCCAGGAGAAGTGAATCCAAAGACAAGTCCCCTTTGGACTAGCCAATATGGTGGCCACACATCCACATCTTTGCATTTCTTCATTCTAATTTTGTTTACTTTTAAAATGGCAAAAGAAAAATTGACATTGAGATGAAAATGAAACTTGTATATCACAAAAGGATTCCTTAAAAACACAGTATGACTAACATTTTGCAAACAAAAACAAAAAAACTGATTGTTGAAATCCATTAAATAATTGAAGCTATTGGTTTTATTTGCATTATGATGCAAAATTTGCATTATTTTGTGATTCAAAAGTGCATATTTTGGGGTTAAGGTAGCGACTCTTGAGACAGTTATACAAAATACTGTGGAAATTGAAGGAATTTGTTTATCGTGTCTCAAAAATTTCTTGGACCCTAGCTATTACTAATGTATCATTACTTTGTTAGAGGTATATAATTTAAATTTTAAAATCTGGGAATGTCAGGTATATGACCAATAGTTGACACTAACCCACTGGTATTTAACATAGTGTTAAAGAGTTAACAAGCTATTAATGCTAAAATTAACAAAAATTCAGTTTCACCAACTAACACTAGCTTTAATTAAAGGTTAAGTCTTGCTAATCTAACATCTAATTTCTTCTTTTTTCAAGTTTTCACAAACACTAGAGGTAAGAGAATGACTGCCTAAAGTTAAGGCCTCGGATGATAAATAACCATTTTTGTAAATTCTGTACGTCTTTCCTAACAAATAAAGAACTATAAATGTAATGAATTTAAAAATATTTAAGACGAAAATATTTTATAGCAATGTAAGTCTGAAAAACACTAGTTAGCAGTATTATGGATAAAGTATGAGAGAGGTTAGGACACACCATAGGCAGAAGCATGCCTCAATATTGTTATTTCAGAATTTATGCTGCTGACACACTTCATTAGTAATCTGTGACAGTGAAATTTTCAGTCACCCACCTACAAAGATTATTGGTAAAGCTTCCAGAGCATTTATATAAAAAAAATTAAGTACACCAAGTGATAGAAGTAATGGGCTGAATCTTGGAACTGCTTTCAGAGCACCCTGTCCTCTATTCCTGTCTATATTTTGCCTCAGAATTGCATGTTGAGATAGGTATGCATGGTTAAGTCTTCAGTTCTTCCTGTGATTCTGGTTTATTTTCCTTTCTTTTTTACAACCACTAACATGAATATTTACATGGACACACACACCCATGCATGAAGCGGGACTCAAACTTGCAGTCTACACACAATGGAATGCCAAAGCCAAACACACTAGCGATTGTGGCTACAAGGAGAGTGGCCATGTTAATACCAGTGTTAAAACCTTTTAGAACCTGTATTAAATCTCCAGTTAATGCTAACTCGGAGTCAGATCCAAATTTCCTCGGTTAACAGCTAACTAGAGATTATTCTTTGCAATGACTATCCATCATCTTGGGTACCAGTTAGGGTGCTAACTTGGGGGTAACCATACAAAAAATGGCATACCTTTGGCCTCAATTCATAGCCGATAGTGATTCCAAAGTGGAATATTGGATCAATATTTATATAATGGGAGGAAAGCCAAAATAATTAAGACTTTCAAAGAAAAATTTCTAGGGTTGGCATGAGGAAGAGTTTAAAAAAATGTTATAATGGTGTCAAAGCTGCACTTGTTACTTCATTTTCTATTACTTTTATGCTGTGTAATACCATAACATTATTCTTAGGCATAGTTAGCTTATTGTTTTATTTTATTTTCTTAAAGTGAATGGCAGTAATTTTTTCGTAAATATAATGCAACTGATAATTGTCCAATATTCATAAAAGTGCCTGACCTGTTATGCAGGTAACCTTATTCAATCTTATATTCCAAAATGTCCTATTTTATTACTAACCTGTTGGAAGTCAAAAATGCAACTGCAGAATAGCCCAACATATTTCCACACTGATATACACAAGTATATTAATGGCAAAATCCTATGTACATGACTTTCCATTTTTTTGTTTGTTGGACGTTTCACTTTAAACATAAGGCATTTATTAGTAACTTCATTCAAAATTAGTATTCTTGCACTAACCCACATAGAGCATGTTAACAGTAAACCCTATATAATTTAATATTCTGAAATGTTTTAATCTTGCAAAAGCTCTACATTATTCTAGCAGTGCCAAGAATGGCGTTGTGTATATAACAGGAATAAAATCTCGGAAAAATGTATTTGAGGAAAGGGATGAGGAAATTGGAAAGTAAATCAAATTAATGAAAACTGGATTATAGCTTTGCTTTCTTCCACACTTAAGATCTATAATAATTTCTGGCAGCATCACAACCTCTTTCTGAGTATATAATCATTTTTTTAACTCACACTTGCCGATACTGTTTCTTAAATGTAATCTGCACAAATTTCAGTAATAACTCTTTACTAAAAATAAGTACAATACTTCTACATTATGTGTACCATTTCATTCCACCCCTACCCTTTTTCAAGTGTTTTAACAGTACCATTATAACATACGTGTTAGCTTATGTTAGAATCAAGATAGCGACCTTCTCCGCTACAGCGAGAATTAGTCGTGTTCCTATGTGCAGCAAATCTATTTTTTCATTAATCTAAATTATATTGAAACCCTATATAACCTAATACTCAATAATGCCCCGACTTATTTTCAAACTATGCTACACTTATATCAATCATACTTTATACTACCTCCAAGAACTATATTAAAAGGCATCAGTGAAACTATGCTCAAAAATTTAAAAAAAAAAAAACACAAACTTTTTTTTGTGTTAAAAATAACCTTTGAACCATATACTTTCAAATCCAAGCCTTTGCCTTTCCCTCTGCACTTTAATTAGCAAAACCTGTGATGATTTAAATGACCATGTGGAGTGAGCGTAACCACACTTGGACATTTAAGTGCCAAAGTTATGTCTTAGGTGAAATTTTAGTGTATTATACATTTTGTTTTCAACTTACAAATGCTGGCTCTAAAAGTAAAGTGCATTCTTTCCCTTTTTAGGAAGGTAGGTAGTAGAACAAAAGAAGTGAAGATCAGATCCATATCATTTGCTTTGTATTTTGTAAACAATACTGCTTGAATACAATTGCTGCTTCTGAATTAGTTTCTTTTCAAGCTGAATAAGATATGCAACCATGTTATCCAATGGAGATGCAAAGATGCATAAACATTTAGAAGAGCTCGCAGTGTATGGGCTGGATTGCATGATCAATAAGGAAGAGTGTCTAAATTATATCCCCAAAAGATTAGGAACTGGGCTAAGAAATTTGGTGAAAGAAGTAAAAGGGAAACATCAGGGAGATGCAAAAGAAGGTGCCTTGAAAGAAGAAACTATTACTAAGTTGTGTAATTATTATCAAAAGCAATTAAAAATAATCTACTACTTGTAACTCAAGTGAAACAATCTGTTCATGCAACTTTATACAACTGTACCTCCACTGACGAAGACCCAAAGCACAATAAATGCCCAGGTGGAGAACAATCATGGTGCTTTTACAGTGAGCAGTTGCAGAAGTTGAAGTACCACCATCACACAACAAAGCGTGAAAACTATCTCTTCCAGGATGTTGTGGCCAAAATCTTACCTATTTATGCAAGATTAGCTTCTGATGTGGTCCTTCAAAGGTGTGCTTGTGGAAAAAGCTCGGAATGCTAATGAAAGTTTACATAGCATAACATGGGACAAAGCCCCAAAGAAATTTTTGTGAGCTAAAAGAGACTTTAGATGGTAGTAATGTTTTTTTTTTTCTTTGCTTTCCTTGTTTTAAACCAGAGATTGGGATGGAAGTTTAGGAAGTGGGTGGGGTTCTACCTAAGCAGTATCCGAGTTGAATATGGGCTGATAGTCTAGTGCCTGAAAGTTAAAGTTACTGAGGTTCAATAAGTGATTTGGGGAGAAAAACTGGTAAGAAGGGCATCCATCATGCATTATGAAGTAATTGAGCTTGCAGTAAGGGTTTCAAAACAGTTAGAAAGAGACTCTAAATAGGAAAAGTGGCTATTGAAGCCAAGAAACTTGGAGCTTAAGGTCCATCCTGTGTAGCTGGTACCTTTAAATCACAAAGTTTGTTTAACTAAATTTAAAAAGGTGTTAGAACTTCAAACTTAATTTACTCCCATTTAAGGAGTTCACAATTTTAAATATATAAAACAGTAAGCATGCCACAGTTTTCGACCAATGTTACCAAAGCTAGATAATAAGCCAATGAACAAAGTGTAGTAGAGCTTTTACTGTGCACTTGATAGTTCATTGGTTAAAAGTGTTGAAATTTGAAATTTATGTTTAAAAAAAAAAAGGACAAAAGGCTGCAACTAAACAAAGAAACTAAATACTACAAAAGTATATATCTCGGAGAAAACAGGTTATAACTGGCGCAAAACTTCTGGAATCGTGACCTTGATTGCCACCCCAGCTGCCGAGCCTAGGAATGGTTTATGTTTAGCTTACTCAACGAAAGTGATATAATACCTTTGCTTACTTACAGTGCATAACACGTACAGTCTGCATAGAAAGTGTCCGCTTCTGGTTGTAATTTCAAAGAGAGCAGTACGTAAATAGTGCTTATTTTATATTTGTTATATTTATAACCATGGCTCCTACGTTTTCAAAGTTAAATGGTAAGGTATTACGTATTCAAAGCAGGGAAATAATTGCAAATGTCCTAGACTTTATGAAGCAAGAAGTAGAGATGAAGGAAGAAAATATACGTTTACCGAGTTCCACAAAAGCCTTAAGAGAGCGAAAGAAAGAGTAGCTAAAGCAACTGGTATTTCACTGAGTTCCGTTTCCAGAGTTCTCAAAGATAAGAAAAGCCATATGGATGAAAGAGTACCATTTGACACACCTGTGAAGAAACATAAGGTCTCTAAACATATTACAGAAATAGACGATTTCGACAAATGCGTCATTCGGCGCACAATTCAAAATTTCTATGTGGAAGAAAAAACTGTGCCAACAAGCAGATTGCTCATCAATCTGAAAGATATCATAAGTTTTCAAGATGGTGCTACAAATCTCAGAAAAATTATAAAAGATTTAGGGTTCAAGTGGAAGAAAACGAAACCAAATACGAGAGTTCTAATAGAAAAGCATGACATACGATCTCAGCTGGAAGAGTACCTTACTCAGAGGTACAAATTAGAGGGTCAAATTATAGTGTATGAAGATGAGTCGTACATACACAGTAGTCATACTACATCTAAAAGCTGAAGTGACGATAGCGAATTAGGTTTTCAGGCACCTGTTGCCAAAGGGCAAATACTTATTATCGTTCATGCTGTTTGTTCCAAATGCCCTTCTTTTACAAGTCGCAACAAAAAACAGGAGATTTTCATCAAGAAATGAATACAGAAAATTACATGAAGTGAATCAGCACCATGTTGATATCTAATATGCCTGCTGGGTCTATTCTGGTTATCGACAATGCTTCACAATGCGTGAACACTCAAATTGACAAACAACCTACTTCAAATTCCTTGAAAGAAGAAATGAAAACCTGGTTGCTTAGGCATAATATAGCTTTTGATGAAAGCATGAGTAAAACAAATATAACTTAGTTAAAGCCTGCAAATCCCTTCAGAAGTCATAATACTTGGCCAGATATTAATACATCGCCGTAATGTACTTAGACTGCCACCATATCACCCAGATCTAAACCCAATCGAATTAATCTGGGCTGATGTCAAAAAATGGTTGGCCTGCAGAAATATCACTTTTAAACTAAAAGATGTGGAGCAGTTATGTCGCCAGCAACTTGCAGAAATTGGAAGGACAGAATGGGAAAATGTATGTTGACATGTTGAATAAATCGAGAATCATTATTTAAAAAAATACGGAATTTCAGACAATCAGTTAGAAAAAATTCTCATCCAGGATAATGGTGCAGAAAGTAGCGACAGCAGTGATGGCGGCAATGATGTGAGTGATTCTGCAGAAGAGGAAGGGCTGTCAGGTGTGGAAGAACTGGAGGCAGATGGTTGACAGTGTTTTTATATTAAGGGCATTTTACAGCGGTGGATTTAAATATACTGTATATAACTAAGTTTATCAGTGTAGTGCAGTGCATAACCGGTGTGCGGATATTTGATAATGACTGTCCCACGCACTCCTGCAGCATGCAGACGACCGGTCACCTCCTGATCTGGTAAGTAACTCGCTTCATAGCTGTCATTAAGATTTTCACATGTCTAGAACTGTTGCGCCAGTTATACTACACTTTATGTAATAAATTATTTTAAGTGTAACAGTACACTTTCAACAGGTAGGTGAATGTGTGTGGCATGGGTTCCATTTCGAATTTAATATAAAATCGCAATCTAAAATTCACAAATAATTTATTTTTTCTCCAAAAATGGTAGAACTTAGGAATTTGAAATATGTGTGTTTTTGTGCAAATGTGATGCATTTCCACAAAATTTCAGAATTTTAGATTCAAAATATGGAATTCATAGTTTTCACAGATGCCTCCCCTTAACGATAATGCATTATTTTTTAAATATACCAAAGTGCACCTAACCTATTACAAGCTTACTTATGCAAACTAAGTTAAAGCTTAATCCTTATACATGTAGCTTAATGTAGAGAAATGCACCACTACCTAACTTACACAAAACTTATTAACAGCAGGTGTGCCTTATTGCATTCATGAATGCATCCAGCCTATTATCAAACTACTTAAAACAATCTATATTAATCATGAAAGCCCACCACATTAATTTAACACAAGTTTAGATTTTATTATATACATAAATTACATGGCAGGCACAAGAGAATTAGGGCAGAATGTTTTATTTTGAAGATATAATTCTACAAGTTTCCACCTAGGTTGAAAAATCTAGTGATGTGAAATCTAAAATGTTGCCAACCAAACCAAATTGTTAAACTCCAGGTTAACTAACCTACAGTTACCTAGCATTCATAATATGGTGCACTCCATTTAACCAACAGCAAACCTCAGTTGTTAACCAGAAAATATAATACAAGCCCTTAGTAACTGGATGGTTAAAGTGTTTGCCTGCTATTAGCATATTTGCCAGGTTTTATGGTTTCCCCATAAAATCTACAGGAATGGAGGCTTTCTCTTTATGGTAGTGGATGCCTTTTTTTACTCTTTTTTTAGGGGGAGGCTGAATCAAAGTAAAAGTCTGAAATATGTTGTCCTGGTATCTGGAATTGCAAATTTATATATTTATTTATCAATTTCTTTCTAAACAATTTTTACGTTCTTTACTGTACAGATTTACCTGTAAATAAATAATTAAAATACATAAAAATAGAAAAGAAATTAAAATGATGATAAAGTAGATATATAAATATAATAAAAAGAATCCATGGTATAAAATTGCTACCCACTATAAATCATTTACTAACTACTTGCTGGATGCCAGCAAACACATAACTGGTATCCAACTATTACAATATTTACCCAAAATTTTAAAACTAATATTTATTAATCACTGATTTCCAGCAATATAAATGTGCTGGTGTTCAGCCATTCTGCTAATTTACCCCATCATTTATTATTTCAATTATTCCAAACTTCTTATAATAGTTTCTTTGATTATTGTTTCATTCTTCAAGTTACTATTAATATCATTCACATAAATTCCAATTCTGTGCCTCAAAAATGTATAATATATATTATAGTTCATAAAATAACTCTTGATTACCTTTAACTTAATTCTCACTACTACACTGCCATTTGTGAAAATTGCAACACCAAGAAGGAAACGCATGAAATCAATGAGTTTAACATCACAGGTTAGGTACCTACTTGATAAGTAACGTATGATAAACTTTTCATATCTATACATGACCTTTGAGCCCTAATATTCAGTATTTGGTGTGGCCACCATGCGCTGCAATTATAGCTGCTATATGCTGTGGCATTGAATCAAAAAGGTTCTGAATAAGTTCCTGAGGGATTTCTCTCCATGCAGTTTGTATTCAAGTCCACAAATCCGTGACGCACCAGGTGCCGACCAACCATATCCCAGACATGTTCGATGGGCGACATGTCAGATGAACGTGCAGGCCAGGGAAGCAATGGCACCCGTCGCTCTTCGAAGAAGGCTTGTACATTCCTTGCAATATGTGGCCGGGCATTGTCTTGTTGAATGTGGCCTGTAGAGATGCCTGAAGCAAGGGAGTACCGCCGGACATGTATGCGGCCATCACTGTAGGACACGCAGAAGCGGGATTCGTACGAAAGGACTACCTTTTGCCACTCAGCATCCCAGTGACAATGTTCACGTGCCCATTGCAGTCGGAGGAGCTTGTGGTTTCTGGACATTGGAAGCCGACGTAATGGCAACCAGTCCAACCTGCAGCAGATGGCGACGAACCGTTGATGCAGACAAGTTCACACCTGTTGCAGTGCTCCAGCATCGAGCCAACACTGTGGATGAAGCTGTATGGTCTGTTATGGCCATGCGGACAAGATGACGGCCATCCCGTGCTGTGGTCATGTTCTGTGGTCCAGTACCCGCTCTTCGCTGCATACGACCTTTATCTATTCACTGCTTCCATACATACATCACTGTCGTAGCAGCATGCCCTGCACGAGCCGAAATGTCACGGTATGATAAACCCTTTTCCCAGAGACCGATCATTCTGCCCCGTTCGAACTCACTCACATGCCAATATGACTCCCTTTGACATTGACGAGGCATACTGGCATTCACTTTATTGTTTCCACCTTATTTGAGAGCTCTGCACTGACTACACTGGGCGCAACACTGACCTTGTCGGACCGACACAAGAGGACTCTGCTCGGCTTACGTGTACCCCATCTCTCTACAAACCTAATCACTTATTGCTTGCACACTCTTCTACACTTCCACCAAGTTTGGAGTCATTTGGGAAATTGTTTCTTGGTGTTGCAACTTTCACAAATGGCAGTGTATTTAAATTTGCTAAATTTCCTTCTTAGCAATGTATTTATCACACTGGTATATTATTAGTTCACTAACCTTTCTAAAGATATTTATTATACCTTTACCTTTCACTTCACTCTAACACACTATCCATTTCAATTTAAATGTGTCTTATACTTCACTTTTAACATTATTACACCTTCTAATCTCTTTAATCACTTTTAATTGCAACAACCACTACTTTTCCACTCCAATCGCCTATCACTAATCTTCTCGCTGCCATTTCTCTCTGCCCTTCCCTGGCTCCTCCATTGCCCTACTTGTACTCTCCAACCTCCGTCAGCTGCCTCCTTGGCTCATCCCCCTCCATGTTTGCTGTAATCAACTCCATTTTCTCCCTCCTCTTCCATTCCCCTCCATCCTTCTTCCTCCAATTTCTTTACAGTCAATATAAATTTCATCTCTCTTCTTTTTGGTCTTATTCTCCTTCTTCCTGCCCATTCTTGTCTTCCAAATATTATCCAGTAATACTTCTTCTATTATAAATTTAATTTTCATATCCTTCCTCTTCTCCTTCTCCTATAATTATATCAGCATTCTGATTGTCTGGTATAGGTAAGGTGTCTGATGTGTTGAATATATTTTGCATGCATAATCTTTCAGATCTTCTAACTTCTTTTCCTGCTTCTGCTGTAACTACCCTCTCCTCCTGTTCTATTTTATCTTTCCATACAAGTTTGCTGATTTTATTTCCTAAGATGTCAAGTTGGTTATAAAAGAGCATTGTTCCTTAAAAAATGTAAGCTATTTGAAAAACACTTCAAGCTCTTCTCTCTTCAATGTTTTGATTACAATAAACGTACACATTCAAATAAAACATGCTCTGGAGTGTCTTATTTTCCACAATAATTACAAATGTCATTTTGTGTTTTATTAATGTTACACCAATAGGTTTTATTTGGCCCGTGACCATGAGATAATGAATTAGTCCTTTTGTAGGTTTAATGTCCCACAGTTTAATCTCTCCGTAATATTATTAAATCAATTAAATGTTGTTCTTCCTTTATCAATTCCTTCCCATTCTTGCTGCCACATCAATTTTTAAAGTAATTGTATTATCCTTGCCAATTTCATTATTGTTGATTCTGATTTTAATTTTGTGTAATCTGTATGCTTTCTAAAGTTTTGTTTCTCATCCAAATATAAGCCTAAGTTTTTTACATTGTTTTTCCTTCTAATAACTCAATTATTATATTTAATGCTGGGACTTCTCTTTAAATTCTCCCTAGAACCTAACTCTGGAGACATATCATTATATCCTTATTAACATTTTCTCTTATGCCCTTTATATAAACTCTTCTATTTGTACAGTAGTCTTTTAATAACGCATATAAGCATTTAGGATATTGCTTCTCATAACCTTTCAAAAAGGAAAGGCTACCACAAATTATCAAATGCCCCAGATATATCAACTAATATTCCAATTACATATTTAGCTTTTGACAATTCAACCATATTCAGTACTTCATTCACTGCATCTACATTAGATCTTCCTTTCCTAAACCCAAATTGCTTATCATTTATTCCCCCCCCCCAAAAGAAACTACTTCCAAAATTATATCTTTTAAATAAAATCCAACTAAAAATGGTATTCCACATAGAGTGAAATTTTCCTGGACATGACAAAACATTAATTTCTATTGTGTTATATTGTAATTTCTTTATGGTAGTAATGTAAGAATTTTCGCTAACTAAAGATTACAGCCTAAATGCACCATGCTAATGATATACAGTGCTATGATAGGCCAGAGCTTATCTGTCCATTTATCCTTCATGATGCTCTCCCTTAACTGAGCTGCAACAAAATGCAGCACATGTGTACTTTGTTTTGTGGGATTTAAAATTTGATTGCACAGCTAGTGGTCAGTTAATGGGCACAAGCAAATATTTAGTGATGGATGGTGTGAATCATAAAGTCATTTCTCCCTCAAATGATTTAGTCTCTTTGCATTCTGTTTCTGTGGGATGACAGGTTTTGGTTATAGCTCATAGTATGAAGCACAAAATATTAACTAGAAATTTGTGTGTAGTCTAGGAAGTGATGTTCTTTGCTACCATTTAATATATGTTTGTCTGTGGTACAAGTAAGGATTTCAGCATGCTTAATAGAAAGAAGCAGTATTGGTCTTCAGGGATTCTTATAAAATGGCATTCCCATTTATTTTACATCTAATTTTTGTATATTTTACACACCCTAAATTTCATGCAGTTGCAAAATTATGTTTTGCTGGATGAGGGAAAGTTTTACAGGTTTACCTATGCAAATATGCATTAGTAAGGCTCTTGACCCAAAACTCCATATGTATGCACACACACACTCTCTCTCAGCACTAGGGCTATTTTTAACCCATAAAAAAACTTGTGCAACTATTGCCACTGTACACTTTTTGGATTTTATTGGCCTTCACCTAACCTTAAAAGATAGTTTTAGTTGGAAGATACAGTTTGTCTTCCTCCAAAAAAAATAAACAAAACCAAACAAAAATGAAAAAAGTGGACTTATCTCACCCATGTTTTAAAATCTGTTTGCATCTCACAATTGAATCAGCGATTTGAAAACAGAAATAAGTCCTTGTTCCATAGTTTTGAGAAAAACAAAAAAAACTAAATAACATCGACAGCTGGCATCTGGTACACTTATGCTTTACACCAGAGGTGGTAAAAACGTAACTCGCAAGATGTTCATGTGGGATTATTGTACTATTTTTTTAACCTACTATTTTCTTTCTGTTGATTGGAAGAACAACTGTGCCATAAACCTTCTTGAAAGGCAGATCTGGATGTGCCTTCCCTTTTGCCAACATAAAAGACCACTGGACAAGCCCATCAATATACTCACGTGCCACAAGGTAACCAAAATGTTCTCTGTCATAAGTTAGATGCTTATACTTGGAAAGAGTCACACCAGGCTCACAATGAGGACTGCCAGGATGAGCCACAGCCTTGGTTGTCTTCTTAAAATATTTCGGCCACCAGGTTTTGAAGTCTATGATGTTCTCAGTGTCTATTACTGTTGCCATGAAAACATTTGGGCATTTCCTAGCTGATAATATCAGTGAAAGATATTCAAATGGTGTATACACTCTATCATGACAACGGAGAACACGCTTTATGAGACCAAAGTCACAGTCACACGGCAAGAAAGAGTGACCTCCTTCTGGAAAGTATTGGTGAATAACATTGAATCTTCCTGTCATTATCAATGATAATAAAAATCGCACAACAGTATGATTCCTGTTTTGACCTCCACACGAATCACTAAATAAATAGTGTCTTCACAGTTGGTGGAAGATGTCAAAGGTAGTCTTGCAAAAAGGTACACACCTCATCTGGTCCTCGTTTTGCCACACCTTCATGATATAAATAAAAGTGTGCATTGTCTAATTTGATGTCATGTATACGAATAAATAAAGCCATAATTTTCTCAGGTAAAACATTTACTGTACAGGCAAAGCTGGAAGCTGGATATTCTGCATAAAATCCCAAACTATAGCTACTGCAGTATCATCTTCTTCACATATTTTCTTTGCTTCATCCAATTCCTTATAAAACTTAGCTGTTCGTCTTTTATGGATAATCAGTTCTGCAATTGCAGCTCGCTTAGCTTTTCATTGAGTGTTGAGGACTTGATCTTTACATTTAAAGCCTCACATGCAGAACACACTCTACTTGTAGCCAACCAAATCGAAATCCATAGTTTTCATTGTAATACTTCAGATAGTCTCATACTTAACCATGCTTATTAAATCCCTGTTCTTGTCACAGAAGAGATGATGCATTGTTTTAACATTAAGTTGAGGATCAAGATATGTGATAGGTTTGTTTGAGTAATGTGTTTTGTGTGTAGGAAATGTCCTGATGTGCTCATCTATTTTACGATGTGCTGTTCCAGGTACTGCATTGCCACGATTTAAATGCTTCCCACACATATCAATGGGAGACTTTCCTTGAAGTAGGATGGACGTTAAGCGGTACACAGATTTTCCAGAGACAGCATACAAGTTCGGAAATGCTTCTTTACAAACTCGAACTCTACTGGAACCTAGCAACACATGAAAGATAAACAATCTTTTTTGTGAACCGTCTTCTTTTCTTGGATGTCTTCTCTGCACTGGTATACTTTCTATTAGTCCCATTAAAAATATATCTTGTTCATTTTTAGTACATCCACAGAGAGACTGTGATAGCATAGTCATTTTGTTAATATCAGAAAATGTATTTGTGCACTTCAGTCGGCAGTTGCAGTCAGTTGCTTAACTTTCATAACCTTGCTCTTCCCGGTAACATACTCCCTCCCAGCTAAACGAGCTCTTTTCCTCTTCTCATGCATATAATTATCAGTATTTCAAGTACCTTTCCTCTTACTCTTTCTTGGAGATTTGCCTTCTGAACTATCCATAATAAGTGACACACGATAGCTAACAAATTCTGAAATATTCACTGAAGAGAGTTAATATAACAATAATCATACAAATAACAGTCTTACAAACACTAAATTCTGCTGTGTGAGGATCAGTATTACCAATTCACCTATTACTAGTAATTTATTATTAATCACAGCCCATATAATGAATCCAGAAATTTGTCAGTGCCCTCTATGAGTATGTAAGAGAAACTAGTCCTGGACTTATTTCTCTTTTCCAATCATTCAGATTTTTAGTGGGCAATATAAGACACACTTTAAGCTGGACATGATTCTCTGTTACACTAATCACAAAGTAGAAAATATTGTGGCGTAAGGCCGACGATGACGCCATCGGCGTCCTCACCAGTCGTCATGAAAAGGATGAGGGGAAGGAAGCACAGAATGGCCCTAAGAGGGTTATAGGTTGCGGTAGCTGGAAGGGTGCTAGAAGGGTGACGTTATAGAACGTGTAACTTGTGTTCCCAAACTTTGTAACCTTTAATTTACCTAAAATAATCCAAACTACATTTCAAAAAGAAAGAATTAGACAACTGGTGGATTTACCTGCGGCTCAAAGAAGGTCCAGCGGTCCATCGTCGGGCCTAGCGTCTACGTCGAGATTGCAAATTAACACTAAATACATTTAAAAAACTGGCCAGCATAGAGTCCTGTTAGGCACGTGGTTGGTCGAGAGACCACCGTCAAAAATCCCTAAGTTTATATACCCGACAAAATGCTGATTAGTGCCTAGCTGATAACTGACGTAAGCGTATGTCAGCAGAAATTGCTAAACTCACCCACGTGTCGGACATGAAATGATCTTTTACCTTAAACCGCGTGTCATCCAACCTCTGCTTACTTCAACATCCGGGAAATAACTGGCAAGAAATCTAAAGCCAATTTCCTGGAGTTACTTAAAGTTTGACCTGAATATCTCAAACTTTGTAAAATATTTATCAAAACGTGTTAAAATAAAATTATAAGCCTCACAACCTCCGCCACAATTCGAAAACACAGCTGTGATAAAACCTACTAAGGAGAGAAAAATATTAACAAAAGTGAGAGTGCCTAACCTTGGAGGAGAAAAAACAAATAAGATTACAAAATTATACTGACAACATATGATGGGCCGGACAGGACGGATAACTGAGAATAGGGCAAGAACGGTTACGGGGGACAAAATAGCTATACGCAGAGGAGCGGAAAAAGAGAAAAAAAGGAAGAAACCACCTGAACACAGTAGTACTCGCAATGACATAAAGTGAAAATAGTCTAGTCGCTGTTACAGTAAGCACATGTCCGGAGGAGCACACCTAAACACACTGGTAACAACCTGTATGGGGATGGGCGAGACTAAGCTTGTTGCACCGCTGCAGTCACTGTTCATCAATGCCTTTTTCGGAAAAGCAATAATTAAGTTCGCGTGGAGGCACTGTATACAACATAAGATAAATTTTGAAGTAAGGTTCCTGAGGTACACTTTATTCGTAATGGATGAGTAAAAATTAGGTGTAATCACTGAAGCAACTGTGCAAGCAGGAAGATGTAGACAAGGTAGACCTGATAGGTCTTTGACCACATGGTACATACCTAACCTCACCACAGAGAGGCTCATACTCCGTTGACGACGGCCACTGGCCACACACACGCCATTGTCCAGAACGGAAAGCAGTCCCTCAGTGGATGACGCGAATGCGAAAACAGTGCCGAAGCAGCATTTCACGTGTCTCCTCAATAAGAGCTCATCATGAAGCACCTGAAGTAGGCATATCCCGTGTCAGCGACTACCCGTGCGACATATGGAGGAAGTCGGCAAATGGCACGACCCGGGAAAAACAAAAAAATTTAGGAGAACGTAGCAGAAATAAAGGAATGTGGGAATCGAAAGATGGGAGGTGGTGGTTGTCATGGTATGGGTACGATCAGAAACAAGGGGTTTGTTGGTCCGAAAAAGACAGAATTAATACCATATATGTGTATATATAACACATAAGTAGCAAGGAAACAACTGAGTTGACGCTGTTTAAAACCAATCGAAAAATCTGAGAGGTGCCTAGAGCTGAATAGATAAAGGATATATAATCAAAACAAAAACATAGCCTTGCAAAAATGGGAGATAGAAAAATATATGGAAGAGAAACACATACTTTGAAGAGAACAACAAAAAGGGCAAGACTCGATCATCCTCTCTAATTAACATAAAACGATTGTAGGAGAGAAATGCTTGCTGAGTCATAAGTTGCATAACAAGATACGTCATCTATGCGTTTTCATTTAGGTAGCATAAATTTATAGTCTGCGGTTGTGTAACCAAATTATGTCAAACAAAAGAGATGGAGCTAGCATACAGAGCGTGAATTATAATGCCAAAACATAAATGAATAATAGAAATGGTACTCCAAATTATTACAAGTCCATAAGTTGACTTCCAATAACCATAAAACATGCCTGAATGTGAACTGAACACACCAAACCTTGGTGTAGTACTTCACATAGAAAGCAAAATTATTTAGCAAAAACAGGGCTCACACTTTACCCTAGCCACGAACCTATGGGTTTATCAGAGACGCCAAGTATACATTCACATAAAAACCAATGGCAACTATACTCAAAAATCAATATCATAGTATCTGCTCAACATATCGCAACATTAGATCACAAGCAAGACCCTGCGGTTTTAACTTCAGTGAACTGAAAAAATTAGCGTCATTACCTTGAACAAGGCAAGAACACGCGCATTCAAGATCATCACAAAACCTACTACATCAGTAATTAACCTCACCAGAGACCATCAGTTTTGACACCCTAAACAATACGCATGGTCCGTAAAGCCTCTCACGCGCAAAAAGAAACAAAAAAATTAAAGCTGGCTCGGATAGGTCACGCCTTAAACCTAGAAAAAACATCATAATCTAGTCAAGAGGAGAAAAAGACATAAAGACTTAATACATTAAATTCATAACTGCAATGAAGTGACAGGTGTGTGAGGGACGAAAGGCCAACGAAAATAAATTCCAAAAAGTAGTCAAACATAACTTTCGGGTATACCATTTGCATAGCTCTTTACCGTTTTTAGCTCTGTAGAGGGGTTCACTCGAGGGTTGTTTTTTTTTCGGCAGAAACGACGCAACCAAAATCAGGCCGTTTCCGGACTGTGACATTTTACTGAGATGCAGGGTTTACATGCGGCTACGGAGCCGAAAGTTCTGTAAGGAAACTTAAAACTCATGTAAGTAACAAAGAAAAAATTAAGCATGAAAGGAACACGTTTTAATCATAGGGAACTAAGCTGCATGGAAGGAGAATTGCAGGCAAGGAAGTAATGAGAGAACCGAAGACGTAGCATTTCTGTGTGGAAGCAACAAGGTCGCACGGTCGAAGTAGCTATAAGCGCTTGCAGAAAATGCTTGTCTATAGCAGCTAGTGACGAGCTTTAAAATAACCTAGTCTCTAGGGAACCGAGTTAAAACAAGGATGAGAAGAAAGTCTTAATAGGCGAAGGCCACCGAAAAGAGCGTATCAAAATTACAGTTGCATGCTTCAGTAATCTCCGGCGGCGAAACCCGTGCAGAGCAATCAGTACCCGCGAAGGCATAAGAATAATCAGTATATACAGCATCTAGATCACACAGCACAAAAAATTACATACAATGGACCATAACATATAGAAAGCAATAAAACTAATGCAGAAAAAATCTCTGAGTGCCGGGCAGAAGGGAGCTTAAACAGAGAGTTTAAGCAACAGCATTATTAGCAACTGTAAACAACCAAAAGGAAGGGGCATAAAAATAACAGCATTGGGACCATGCTAGAAGGTACCGGATAGGTTGCGAAGAACTATACATAACATGTGCGCGAGTGAACTTAACATAGGCAATTTAACGCTCCCGCGGGAAACACAGGCCACTAAGGCGAGAAGGAGGAAACAAATGCAATTCCCATGCTTCAGCTACGTCTATACGGCAAATGATAATCGCTAAATCTCCTAACATGTACAGTACGTTCTGGATCTTTACGGCGACAGGGATCGCGAATAACGCACGTAACAGGTGAGAGCTTATTACAACCACGAAAGGTCCGTGATATCGATGAATAAGCTTCGTAATTAAGCATTTGTTACGCGCAGGGACATAGAGTTTAACAAGATCCCCGGACGTATAATACACATATCGACGTTATTGTCGAAAAGAGGTTTTTTCCTTTGAGTGGCAGTAATGTTATAACGTGCAAGTTCACATGCTTCAAGAATATCTCTGTGTATCATAAACAAAGGCATTAAAAGTGGTATATTTAAGCTGAACTTCTATCGGCACAGTCGGATTTCGCACATACATCAGAAAATAACCTATGTAAGTGACCCACGGATGCATGTTTAGAAGTAGTATACGACCAGATAACGTGAGGAAGTTAGATAGCCAATCATCGCACCTAGAGCTGATGTAATGACTAATCATATTAATAAGGGGCTGATTGCAGCGTTCCACCAAACTATTACATGCAGGGTTATAAACCGTAGTGCGATCGTGTTTGACTCTCATACGTTTTAATGGTTCCTGAACAACCTCACAAATGCAGTACCCCAATCAGATAACAGGGCAATAAGAACTCCATGACGACACAGAATATTTTCTAAAATAAACTTAGCCATATGAGGGGCAGAAGCAGATGGGAGGGGGTTGACATTCGACAAATTTACTAAAGTAATCGGTCGCGACAGCAATTACAGTATTGTCAGTCATAGTCTTATGCAATGGGCCTATAATACCAATACCAAAGGTTCACAAACATTAGTAATAGTGATCGGTTGCAACAGTCCGGCAGGTGGGAAATGCTTTGGTCCTTTCCGCAACTGACAGGAGGGTCAACCCTTAAAAAACTTTTTAATATATTTACCCATACCAAACCAGTAAAAGCGTGAACTGATTTTCGAAAGAGGTTTAGCAAAATCTAAATGTCCTGCCATGGGTTCATCGTGGTGGGAATATATAACTTCATTTTTAAGAGACTCAGGTATGACTAGAAGATGCAATTCACCTGATGCACCAGCATTTTCCCGATAGAGCACCGCGGTTTCAAAATGTAACCTGACGTCTGCCGTTGTAATGAGGGAGAAAGGAGATGAAGCTGCTCCACTGTAAATTAAAATACACAAACTCGGGTCTTCGTTCTCTTCTGCCGCCACGTCAGTCGGTTATAAATAACAGGTGGGCTTATCCTCGATTTGGGCATCTTCCTGGGCCTTTGAAGAACTGACGAGAAAGCGAGAAAAACAATCAGCATCTCTGTGCAATTTGCTAGCCTTATAAATGACGATACTATCGCATTCCTGCAATTTCAAAGCCCAATGCTGCAATCTATCTGCGGCATTTTTCATGGAGCGCAGATAGCACAAAGCGTGGTAGTCATAGACCACATGTACCGGGTAACCATACAGAAACGGCCGAAAGTGCGTAGGGGCGTAAACAAGCCTCAATAATTCCAAGTGGCTGTAGCGTTGCTCATGTTTATTAAGTGATAAAGCTTGTCAGCTATGCGGGAAAATTTTGGGGGACGTTCACCAGGCCAAAGAGAGTCCATGAAATTCGAACTGTCTGTTGACAGTGACAAAACTAGTATGTTTCTTACAAGAATCCAACACCGGGACTTGAAAATAGGCATTGAGAAGATCTAGGGTAGTAAATCATTTCGTTTTCTCTAAATAACTAAGAAAATCGTCAATTAAGGGGAGAGAAAACGAGAAGGCCTCAGTGACCGATTAAGCTTCCTATAATCAACACAAAAACGATAACCACCATCCCGGCGTTTAACCAACACAACAGGGAAGATCAGGGGCTAGAGAATTCCCGAATGATACCTGACTGTAACATTTCCTCAACCTGCGTGTTAATGATATCACGCTGCTTCTGAGAGGCACAATATGGTCGTTGCTTAATAGATCTAGGATCCTCTAGCTCAACATTAAACTCGCTTCACGTTGTCGTATCGAGTTGTAAATTTCTGGCAAAATTATGCCGAAATAGTTTAAAAGAACCAACAAGGGAGTTTTGTGTTCCAACGGAAGATTAGAATTAACGTGAAAAGCAGCACCCTGTATAACATGTGTGACATCAGTAGTAGATATATTTGTAGAGTGAACTAAAGGTACCTCGTGGACGTGTGCTAAAGCTGTTCCGGAAGCAAAGTTTTGGGTTCGGCAGTATTACTACGTACAAGATTGTTAAGTTCCCCTTTTGAGAGACAGAAAATAGGCGGAATTTCAATAAGCTTCTTTTGTATAATTGCATCTCCGGGTTCAAACAAAATTTGGTCAACCAGATTGGGGTGAAATTTCACAGAAACATGCGTGATACTAAAGGGTGGAAAACGAGCATTTTTAATACTCGTCGCCTTGTTAGAAAAGTCCGTTACCGACTGTTCCAAGGTAGTTTCATTCAGCGGGCAGTTGGGTTGCTCCTAACAATATTTCATGGGGTAATCCATTCGCAATTGCAGTGTGATGCAACATGTAGGCAAGATTAAGAGTAACCTTATAACGAGTTAGAAAATCCATCCCCAACAACAAATAGGGACCACAACGTGAAGCCACCAAGAGTTGTTCATTGAAAATATGGTCTTGTAGCGGAAACTGGCCGTCAGTGCCAAAGGAAACATCCAGCGGTTTGTTATTAGCTGTGCGGAGTACTAAATCGTTCGAAAGAGCAGTCTTAACAGAACACACTCACGCGTCATTAATCAAGCTGACTGCACTTCCCGTATCAGTAAGGACCGTAATAAGCTGGTGATTAGTTTCGCGAGGAATAGACAACACATTAGCAGGCCGAATGGTATTAAGAGGAAGGGGCATTGCTTCCACGAGCTTTATGCTCGCGGGGGGTTTCGACCGTTTTTTAATTTTGCGGTCGGCGATAGATGTTAAGGGCGACATGCCCGGACTTGTTACAAATAAAACGGATGGGGCACCCGTCAGTGGTACGATCCGTTCTCGGAGAATGCCAAAAAGCACCCCGAGAACCACCCGGCCGGCAGTCCAATTACCAGGAGGAGGCCTGGAACAATAAGCAGCCCTATTACCTCTCAGAGTGTAAGGTTTACACGGAGGCCCCAAGCTGAAATTATTTAGCTGCTGCTGGGGACTATGTAACTGCTGAGACATATCAGCCAACTGACTGCCCACCTTAGTGGAAGAGATAGGAGCTACCGTATCCTTCGAGCGGTGGAGACCATATCAACCCTATGTCCTGCCAAGTATCTGGCAGTTTCAGTGCGCCGAGCCAATTGCAACAACGCATCAACCGAAGTAGGGTTTGCTGACAACACATGTTCTAGAAGGGAAGATTTAAGGCCGCGCGTAATACACCTAATTTGTTCCCCCAACTTCATTTGTGGGTTAAGCTGGTCAAAGAGGGACAACACGCCATAAGTATAATGCTTCGTTGACTCGGCCAACTCTTGTACGCGCTGCCGTAGACGGTACTCAAGAACATCATCCTGTGTGACGGGAGTAAAGGCGTCGCGTAGGCAATCTCGCAGGTGAGCCCATTTAAAATTGGGATGCCGATGGGAAAAGTGTAAAACCACGTGGCGGCTGCGCCAGGAGGTAACACGGAAAACATTGCTGCTTATGTGGTTCACCCCAACCGCGGAAACTAAATCGAAATTATAGAGAAAGGGTCGAATGTCCTGCCCCGGTTTACTCTCAAAGATCTCCGGGTCAATAAAGGAACGGGTGAAGCTGGTAGTCGGTTGTTGTTCTGCAGCCATTTGTCAGCCTTTAAATTAAAATTGAGTTTTATTTGTGGACGTCCTTTAACTGCTATGGTCCTTAGAGTCCCATTCTATATTGGGCGTGAAAGACTGGAAATGTTGCTCAGAGGCCTCTTTATCAGGCTTGAGGTTATTTCACATGCCGTAAATCTACGACTTGAAGAGTCTCAGGGGTAGCAGGAAAGGATAAGAATTGCTGGACCGGGGTAGGGGTCAAACGGGGTGCAAGAACGAAGGTGAGGGGTGCCAACTGCAGTGTCACAGGGCTGAGCAACAATTTCTTAAGGAAAAAAGTTTTCCCGGGCCTTAAGTGAACGTGACACTATATTCATACAAGCCAGCAAGGCCTTTGGACAGGAACTGAATATTAGTAACCGCTTGCTCATGAATAGCCAGTCCTATCTAGGTCATCACGGAAATCCTCATGTAAGCGCAATATTTCTTGGAAAACAGGGGTATCAGACTCCAAACCCTTAGGAAATTCCATGCAATACAAATAATCGAAGGCGTCCTCATCAGTCGTCATGAAAAAGTGGCGGAAAGAAACACAGGATGGTCTTAAGAGGATTATAGGTTGCGGTAGCTGGAATGGTAAACGGGTGAGATTATAAGACATGTAAATTCTGTTTCCAATCTTGTAACCTTTAATTTACCTAATATAACCTAAACTACATTTAAAAAAGAAAGAATTGGACAACTAGTGGATTTACCTGCGTGGCAGAGGAGATCCAGCGGTCCATCGTCGGGTCTAGCGCCTACGACGAGATTGCAAATTAACACAAAATTAATTTAAGAAACTATCAGCAAAGAGGCACGTTGTTGCTGGAGAGACCACCGTCAAAAATCCCTAAGTTTAACTATCCGACAAAATGCTGATTAGTGCCTAGCTGGTAACTGACGTAAGGGTATGTCAGCATAAATGACGGAACTCACCCGCGTGTCGGACATGAAGTGATGTTTTACGCTAAACCGCGTTTACCCAATCCCTGCTTACTTCAGCATCCGGTAAATGGACTGGCAAGAAATCTAAAGCCAATTTTCTAGAGTTACTTAAACAAGGTTTGTCCTAAACATCCCAAACTTTATAAAAGCATATTTATCAAACTCTGTGAAAATGAAATTATAACCGTCACAATGTTTTCTTGTATGTATAGGGATTACAAACAACTGGGTTTCCTTGATGGATAAATAAGGATATTAAATTTTACAATTTTGTAATTTAAGTGTCCTTGAAAATCGAGTCAAGAAATATGATTCTGCCACATTTCATTCTGTTGCTGTTCCAAATGAGCGGATGAGCGCAACTTCGCTGCCATGTACCGTAACACAAAGTGCTCGCCGTAGGAATTCAAGTCATGAGCTATGACGATGGCGTCCAATTTTTTGAACCTAGTCTGCGCACGGTGAGCGATTTGGTCTTTCAGGTTGATTTGCGTTTAATAATACATTTTGTGGCGCTTCTCGTTGCACAGGCGGCAGGCCCGGACAACAGAGTGGTCCAACACGTGTTCATGCACGCTGCCTTTATCCACATAAGCGGTGTTTTGCATGCATTCGTAATTATTGAACTTAAAGATTAAATCGCATCGTCTGCTTTTTAAATGTTGAAGTTATATCTAACACAAGCAATATCATTCACGTATATCTTGCAATTGATTCATGCTGCATACCCGAATTGGTGGGGAGATTTCCTATGACTAAAGTTTGCAAGCTTACTAGAAGAGGGGCAGAGCTTCACAACATCACAAACAGAAGGTCTTGCTATAAACGACCCCCTCTCTCGAGTGTTACTCAAAGCATTGCTACCTCTCATAGTCTCGATTACACGCGTCAAAGTGTACATACATATCAAACCTTGCTGTATACAGTTAGCAATATTTGTGTATTTTACTTTACGTCGATGGTGTTGCTATGATTGATGGCAATAATACCGTACTTGAAACTCTTGTGCAAGTCCACTACGGTACTGCAGTGATCAGGATAAAATCAACTCAGTATGCATTTCAAACACGCTGTTGGATTTGTATAATACGTCCTTTCCTATATAATACCCCTAAGACGATAAATAAACTCCTTCAAAAGCTTTTCACATTGCTTCAAATTGTCATGTGAATCTACCACGGATTTTATCCAGCGTAAAGTCCTCTGGTTCTTCATAAAATCGAAACGCCACTTCGCTCTGCTATTGACATCATTGCATGCTATTACTATACACACCTCGATGATTCAGGTGTGTACACATTGTCTTGCGTTTTTCTAGTTAAATGATGCCTGTGTTACCAGTGCATAAACTATAGTGTTTGCTTACTGTTCAGAATCTGCTTACTTGGCCATCGGGCTGACTGAGATGTCGGTTTCAGAAAGAACGACTCTTTATACATCACTCACAGTGATGTCCATTTTTACAGGGTTCGGTGTTATCCATTACGTGCATTCCCATAATATGTATACCAAATGTATATGTCGAAAATAAACCCTATCGTGTTTTTCCTGTTTTTATTTGGTTAAAAATTTAGACTATTTTAATCAACACACTCCTTGAAGGTAGGGCCTAAAGTGTTACGTGAGTCACACTTACACTATATAAGTAACTCCATCATTGTCATTACACCAGGAATAGTTTTGGAGTACAGCAACACTAACACAGCACTGACTCACTTCAGTTGGAGTTTATCATATGCACCTCCCTCCCTATAAGGGCACATGGCGTGAAACGTAGTGCTTGCAATTCCAGCTGCAGAAAACGTCAATTTCCATTCCGTTTCCACGTGTGTGTAGCATACAAACGTGCTGAATTCCGTGTTCCTTCGCGTACGACAACTTCTCTTCCCATCACATTTTGTTTCACACACTTCTACAACATAAACGCATTCTGAGTGTTACATTTCCTCACATACAGCGACGTCCCTTCCCATCATAGCAGATATGACCTTGCATTTCCTTTTATATACTTTTGCAACCCAATTTCCAGCTGTGTATCGCATTCCCCCACGAATAACGACTTCCCTTCCGATACTCAGCAGATGTTACGTTGCAGTCTCTTTCCCACGTTTCTTACAAAATACGCACTAGCATGATCTAGCATTTATTCAGGTACCACTACACAACGTACACCTCTCATTCCGCTTAGTATTTCTACATATATGCGTATTTTGTGGTGCTTACTTTCTGTCATTATACCAGGTGAGTCAGCTGCCCCTGTTTATTTTTTAATTTATTCAACGTGCTAAGCGACATATGTGACCTATGCCTTCCTTGAATGCCTTCTAATGTCTGATTTGCATAACACTTTATAGAGGAGGAATAGATAACTCGGTGCATAAGTGTTTTACGGACAGAATGCAATCACTATGTATGTCGATGCCAAAAATATCCCACCCTGACACTGGAAATGCAGTATAGCACTTTTAGCTGATTTTACAATCTTTTATTATTTAGGATACAATCATACACATCTTTGAAAACGCCCCTGAAAGAACAACTTATCACATGCATCGGTTGACAAAACTATTTGAAAACAAAATGGCAGATCTACACACAGTGCGACCAAT
This sequence comes from Deroplatys truncata, assembly GCA_030765065.1. Classification (NCBI taxonomy): domain Eukaryota; kingdom Metazoa; phylum Arthropoda; class Insecta; order Mantodea; family Mantidae; genus Deroplatys; species Deroplatys truncata. Next base: position 378,574,325 of record CM060990.1, read on the forward strand.
TGGATTTAAGTCGTCAGCCTACAAAGATTCGTTGGATAGCCTTGTCAAACATGTCGAGTATTAGGTAGATAATTTCGCTTCTGTCACAAACTATGGCATATTTCAGTTCATACAGTAATTGAAATGGCTGATGCTGTTTGTTTATTTGAGTTAAAACTACCAAAACGAGCTGCAAACACTGTATGAAGCTGCAAAAAGCTTATAAAGATTCGAGTTGGGGTCTGAGTTCTGCAATTATTTATTCGTATAGGAACTCGCAAGTGAGCATTGGCCGACTGGTATCTTCATGGTTGCTTTACCACTGTGCCACTTCAGTTCGGGTTCAGATCCGTGTAAAGTTCAAAATCGTTATTACTTTTTGATTTATCTCTTTGGGTCTGTAATTTGATATTATGGTACAATGAACATTTTTGATAACATAAGTGTGTACAATATAGTATAATTGCCATGTTTTCTACTGAGAGGTGGATAATTTATACTTCTTAGTGTGCATTTTATTCGGCTCGGTATTATGATTGACCCATTCAAACAAATTTAAAACATCTCGCACATGCAAAGTGGCTTTAGCTATTTGCGCCTGCGTTAATCCTTGTTATAAACTCTCCATTATGTACTGAGGTTTGAAACCTTTCTGCGAGACACGACTGGTGTCATAATGTACACTAAAGACGAGTATGTTGACATGCTGTTAATCTATGAAGAAACAAGGTGTAATGCACTGTCGGCAAAACGCCTGTATGAAGAACGGTTTCCAGAAATAAGGGCACCTCTTTCAGACACTTTTCGCAGGGTTAAAAGACGCCTTCGTGAAACAGGATGATTTGGAAGAGCACCACCTGCTCGCGATACTCCAGTAACCGGAGGCAATGAAGAAGCTGTGCGAAACGCAATAGAAGACTATCCACATACCAGTTCAAGAGTCATAGCACAAGATCTGTACATACATAAGTCTAAGTCGGTCCTCAGTGATGCGCGTATCGCACCGTAATAAATATCATTAACCATCTACAACTACACCAGGCTCTCCATGGACGCGACTTTCAAGAGCAAGTGATGCATGCACAGTGGCTACAGCAGCGAGCGTAAATGGATGCAGAGTTTTTAGGAAATAATCTCTTCAGTGATGAAGGCACATTCCACATATAACGGAACTGTTAACCGCCATAGTATACACTACTGGAGTATAGGCAATTTTCACTGGAAGTGAGAAGCTGCATTCCAGAGTGGATCATTAATGTCTGTAGCGGAATATTAGGCGACCAGCTACCGCACTTTCTTGGAGGCAACCTCACAGGAACACGTTACCTTGCATTTCTACAAGACGAGTTGCCATTGCTACTAGATGTGCCACTAATGAAAACGACAGGAATGTGGATCCAGGAGGATGGAGGTGCACCACACTGGTCACTGCTTATAAGGAATCGCTTACATAGAACATATCCGCAAAAATGGATTCGTCGAGGTGGCCTAATTGCATGGCACCCAGATCACCTGATCTCACCCCACTGGATTTCTTCCTGTGGGGTCATTTAAAGGAACGGATCTACGCTCAAGAACAGCAAAGCCCAAATCATCTACGGGCACTCATGTGTGACGAATGCAGGCAGATTACACCGCGCATGTTACAGCTTGCAAGAAGGTCTCTCCGGCAACGTACCTAAATGTGCATTGATGAAAGGGTTCGTCATTTTGAACATTTACTTCGTTCAGGAAATCCACGCTCTTTAACAATTTATTATTCTGTTTACCCGTGAACTTAGCACATTTACAACTCCTTTGTCAATAGAAAAAGTAAAACATAAGGTTTAAACGTGAAAAAAATTGTTAGATTTAATAGCATCGACATGCGCCCAAAAAATGAAAGCTAACTACATAACACGATTTACAACACCGGATACGGTACAGATTATTAGGGTAAACATGCTCCGCAATTACTATCTGATTATAATTCTTCTGCCTTTGGTTCACTGGAGAGCCAATAACAAAAATACATATGTCAGTATACTAAAATACACAAATAAAATACAAGGAGCAAGCACAAAAACAACTTTATGATAAGTAGTAGATTCGAACCTCCGAAGCAAACCTTTGCTTTACCACATTCCGTCAGCTAATCCACTCGGCCACAATCCACAATCAACGTATTCTATCCCGCTCTTCGGGAGAACATTCCTCTGCCTCCTTGCAAGCATTATATCCATGATGAGCCGCATTTTTTTTTTTAGCCTTTCGCAGCTCCTTAACCCGTGCAAGCCTTTAATCATTAATGGTGGTTGCGTATAGTACCGAATAGAAGGGCAGAGCTATAATAACAGTTTGTTTGCTAAACGGGTCAATATTTTCACATTAGATATAAACTACGGGTTGCATAGATAAGAATACCTAGGAGGAATTGACTTACCTGGTATGCTGCTGTAGTATTATTAGTTTATATATTGTTTCTCAAAGCAACCTGCGCTTATAAATGTTGCTTATTGCTATGGAATTGTGTTGCCATGTTATTCATTATTTTTCAGTTTGGCAGTTTTTACTACCATAACAGCCTAGTCTTAAAATAATACCTAAACAGTAAAAATTAAATTACAATACAGAGTGAATCACCTAAAACTTGCACGGCATATATTTCGGAAATGGAAAGTGCTATTGATGTGCAGTTTTCACAGCATTGATTCGTAGTCAGGGGCTCGTACATTTAGCCTATAAACAGATTTTAATAATACTGACAAGATGCATTTTTTGAGGAAACAAAATTTTCAAATGGAACAATGTCTAGTTACATAAACAGACTACAGGTAGGGTAAATTAGAATGTCAGTTCCGTTTGTTGCAAGATTCTAGTGCAAGTGGTTTACAAAAAATCTTATTTTGAAACTTTTACGCACCGACACTTGTACAACCTGTGGTATCACAGACTAAAGAAAAGCAAAGGGAATTACAATACATCTGTGGATTATTACAAGTAAAGAGAACATAGCCCTTCAAAGGTTGTGTTCAAAATGACCACCGGCAGCTTCAATACACGCTTCTAGTCTGTTATGGAAGGACTGCTGCACACGTTCCAACATTTCAGCGGAAATTTCAGAGCAAGCAGCAGTAATACATCGTTTCATATCGTCTGGTGTAGTTGGTACATCCTTTCAGCCTTTCCCACAGAAAAAAGTCTAAACGGGTCAGATCCGGTGAACGGGCCGGCCAAGGTACAGGTCCTCTTCGCCTAATCCAACGATTTGGAAACAATCCGTTAAGACAAGCTGTAGTACTTCGTACACTATGGGATGGACAGCCATCATGTTGGTACCACAGGTTCCTCCTAATTTGCAAAGGAAAACGTCTTCTAGCATCTGTGGCAGATGGTCTGTCAGGAGGCTGCGATACTTGTGCGAGTTCATTGTTCCTTCTATGAACAAAGGACCTATGAGCTGATGGTTCACTATCCCACACCACACGTTTAAACTCCATGGACACTGACGTTCCACCTGGCGAAGCCAACGGGGATTGTCAACAGACCAATAGTGCATGTTTCTGCGGTTTACCTGGCCATGATTAGTAAATGTTGCCTCATCACTAAACAAGGTACATAATGAATCTGGAATATCATGTCTTAATGCCCATGTAGAAAAGTTAATACGATTCTAAAAATGGTTTCCATGCAGCTCTTGGTGGAGGGAGATGTGATAGGAATGGAACCTATGTCGATGGAGAATGCGCAGTACACTTGACTGACTTCCACGTGCGATTGTGTGGGAACTAATTTGCGGATCTACTGCAACGCCAGCCAAAACATCAATTTCTGCCTCTTCTCCTGTCACTTGTTTGTTTCTGTTACGTTTTCTAGGTGTTACAGTACCACTTTCACGTAATTAGTTGAAGAGGTTGAGAAATAATTGCCGAGATGGTTGACGTCTATTGGGATACGTTTCCGCACACACCGTACTGGAACGAATTGCATTCTTCCTACACTCTCCATACACCATGAGCATGTCGGCTTTTTCTGTATTAGTAACCATCTTCCACTCACGACTTACTGCTTGAGCTGTCACAAACTACCTGACCAGAAAGTCGCAATGCAATCAAAGAACAGAAAACACAATGCAAACAAACATAACATCGTACCTAGCAACTAAGCAGGTTGAATGGGACAAACAATTGTCGGGGTGGAAACTTTTCAAGAAAGGATTTCTCGTAAACCACTTGTACTAGAGTCCTGCAACAAAGATCATTGACATTCTAATTTACCATACATTTATTCGGTTGATGTAACTAGGCATTGTTCCATTTAAAAGTTTTATGTTTCCTCAAAAAATACACTTTTTCAGTATTAAAATCTGTTTATAGGCTAAATGTACGAGCACCTGACTACTGATCATTGCTGTGAAAACTGCACAACAATAGCACTTTCCATTTCCGAAATATTTGCGGTGCAAGTTTCAGGTGATACACCCTGTATACTTGTACAACATTTTCGTATTCGCAGCACTTGTGATGTGCCTATTTTCCATTATTCAAATTTCTCATCAATTAAGGCACACCTCCGTATATTTCTCCTGCAATTTTAGATCCAGTTTTTGTTATAGATCTTGTTTACATCTTCAACTTTCAGTTCTCTGTCTTGTCTTAAATCAACGATTAATTTGGAGTTCTCCACGTCCATAAACATTCATTTTACTTCCACCAAATATTTTGTGCTAACCATTCAACGGTTCTTCCCTTCAATCTCAACACACCACGTCATTTCCCTCAACCGTTTAGCCACTTCCAACGCCTTATTTCCCTCCTTTGCCAGCAGCGGCAAGTATTATTTCATTACTACTTTCTTGAAGTCACGCGATCATTAAGATAGAATATACAGGCTGTATAAACAATACTTTTGCAAGCTTTAGGAGTGTGTTCTTCACAATGTAAGCAAGAAACAATGTCCAAATAAATATATTTCCGAAAATCCCCCTTTTTTTTGAGTTGTTAATGAAATATATACCTCAGCTCATAAGACATGTTCAAAATGTAATCCGCTTGCTTCTACACACGCATAAACTTGGAACGTTTACTGCCGCAGCTTTTCAAATGCTCCCGGGCGATGTTGAATTGTTTCGGGGCCTTCCACGGCATGTTGATAAGCATCTCTGCAATAGGAATGCCTGCTTTATAAACCAAAAGTCCTGTTTTTTAGAGTTACTAATGAACTCTTCTCTTCGACGCAGTTTGAGATACACTCCAACAACTAAAGTACATACTGGGGTTTTCACGGCCGGCGTCACGACTAATAATTGAATTACTTCTTGTTTTATCAAATCAACAAACAACTTTAACCGGAAAGAAGAAGCTCTCCGTGTGCATAAAACCTGGACATGTCTTGGAGAAACACTTAGACAAAAATATCAGGCGTAATGATACCTCACCAAACCCATCCCTCCTAGAGATGCCAGCCAATCTCCGCACAAGACCTCACAGTAAGCCCTGCACACCCCCATTATATAAGAGCGCTATCCTCCGGTCTCCACACTTCGCTTCAAGACTCCGCAGAGGCAACATCTCTACGCTTCGCCGTGAATCGCCGAAATAGGGAAAAGAAGAAAACGTGGAACCGCTGATGGATCCACCGCTGCTTCTCCGGCTCCGGCCGCGGACACCGCCGTCTCGCCGGCAGCTTCACCGGCACCCACCGGGAAGGTTGCTTCGCCTCCACCGCTGACCGGGCCTAGCTACGCTTCGGCCGCTGCTTCACCCTGTCGCAGTATTGCAACGCCGGAGCCTGAACTTCCAGCACCACAGCTTGCCACCAGCCCTGTTACTCCTACACAGGGCTGTACGACGCCACAGACTACCGCCGGCTTACCTCCACTGTGAGTCCACTGTCACCGCAGACGCACCCTCCTTCAGATGGCCGCCACAGAGTTGTCATCTGTGGAGTGCCGAGAGACCTTCCAGTGCACTTCGTGCTGGATGCTGCAAGGCACCACTAGTGCTCTGCTATTCGGGCCTCCCGAATAACCTCATACAGAGGGCCAACACCGCTGGTACGCCTCCATCTGGCTTCCGCCTCGGACGTTCAGGTGGCCTTGGGATTAAGCCTGCCTCTGCTTGGGCAGTGTTTGCGTGTCGAGGCCAGCAGGAGTCAACGTCCGGGCACCCTGCCGTCGCTGTTGTGCCTTTGGCCACACAGCGGTTGCATGCGACACTGCACCTCGGTGCCATTACTGTGGGGCAGGTTGTCTCACAGCAAACTGCAGCGCCCACGACCTCCGACGACGACGTCGCCGATTCTGGGCCACCTGCTCCGGGCATACGCACTTTACAGGGCAGGCTCAATGCCCCCAGTACCCCCGGAGCAAACAAACAACTGCGTCAGCTATACTGACGACGACCACAAAACTGTCTCCGCCGACGCCGCCCCGTGTGAGGGCCAAGCCTCAACGAACAGCTCCTGAATCTACACAACCGGATCTACAAGCCACTTTCTGCAATGCAGGTCACATTCCAGGACTTCACCTCTCGCTTGGCTGAGTTACGCTGTGCAACCAACACGCGCCTTGCGGCAGTGGAGGCCAAGCAGCGGACCTCGGCCAGGGTAATCTTCGCCCTTTCAAGGCAAATCACGGACATCCAAGGTGACGACGGGATCCTCGCATCGGTTCAGCGCAAGCTGGAATGCATCGAGGGCCACCTCGTCGAACCAGCTGACGCAGAAGATGAAACAGATGACCGGCCGACGCAACTTGGAGCCCTTCAGGCTCAATTGACGGGGCTTCGAGATCTCCAAGCCGAATCTAACGGCTTCATCCACATGTGCAAAAAAAAACAACTACAAATTACATTAAAGTTTAGGGATTACCTTACCCATCTCGACAGACTCCGCACCTCAATTCAACGAATGGTTAAGGACGAACAGCACTTCGGCAGGAAGCTTCTCCAACCAGTCACGGATTCACTGGACTGGCCGGACGCAACAACCAGGGGCCGCAACAGACACCCTAGGAATTGTTAAACAACACCGCACTTTACTTCGCGGCGGCAAACTGGCCTTCGTCCAGCTTGCCTCTCGCCACACATCCCTCTCCTAACTTTCTTTCACACTTCACTCCCGAATTCCCAAGGGCGCAAGTAGGGCCTCGGTCATGCTTGCGTCCTGGCACCTTCCTTCACCCGGCTTAGGCCCATGCGGCCGGCCAGTACCTGTCACCATGAATCCGCAGGTGCATATTGCGGTACTACCTCATCTCCACCCTTTGACTTCCCTCCGGTGGAGAAGTTTTTAGTGGGTATGCCGAATATCGGTGAGTCCCACACTCTCAGTCCCGACTCCCTTCGGGACTTGGGTAAGTGATTAAATCATTTTCTCCTCCACTCGAAAAAAGGTCTCCACACTTCGCTTCGAGCCTTCGCCGAGAGAACATCACTAGAGAGGAGCTCCCGCAGAAGAAAGAAGAAGCGGTCCGCTGCAAAGAAGCAGCCACCGTTGGAACGGCTCGGCATTGCCGTGGTGTTTATACCAAAGCTAGCGGCTCAGCACTGCCTTGGTTTTTAAACCAAAGCCTAGCGTAGCTCCTTGAGCATTGCGCCCGTGCAGTACAGACGAGTAGGGCATATACGATCTCAGCAAGCAGTCGCAAGGCTAGCTTAAGCGCCTCTCTGAGGTCCGACCCTCTGTTTCCCCGTGCTTCTTAGCGCTCGCTTACTGTTCTTTTTCTTCATCTCTCATCTTTTCCCCTTTTCCTTTTCAATAAGCCCCCAGCTAGGTTAGATATTACGCTTTACTAGACTTCTCTCCTTCTTCTTCTTCTTCTTCTTCTTCTTCTTCTCCTTCTTCCACATAAACTACTGAACTGGAGGAATGTCGAAGGGTAATAAGGCTGCGAGGGCTACTAAACCAACTCTTTCACTTACTAGAACAATGACCATAGGAAGAATACCGCCATACCGAAAACCACTTTCTCGACTCCTTCATGCTCCAAGTCACCGGCACCGGAACCTAAACCTGTCACCCCTACTCCTTCCAGCACAAACTCTCCGTCACCTGAACCTAAACCTGCTTCTTCAAGCCCTACACCCAGCGCCACTCCGATTACACCTACTCCTGTAATACCTTCCTCATCACAACCCGGTACTTCGAAGAACTCGGGACACGACGCTAGACAGGAACCCTCCGTCAGGAAATAAGATCAAATATAGCGCCAATTTTGGTATACAAGAACCAGACCGCGACATTTCACCAACTAATGCGTGACATAGACAATACCTGCCATCTTAAAAATAAATATTTTGTGAGTATAGTCAGCAACTGCGGTGGCTTTTGCATAAGTCGTTCACCCTGGGTGACTACCAAATTTTGTTAGAACATCTCAAGGGAAGAGGCGTATAGCACTATCTGATAGCTCATCCCGAGAACAGAACCGCTCGTTTTGTGATTAAGGGGCTGTACGTCGAAATCACCGGGACAGAGGTTATACAAGACCTGGCACAATGCGGTTTCCAGGCGATTAGGCCGTTCAGATGCAGAGGCGCAACAGGAATAGGCCCCCTGCATATGTTCTTAATTGAACTGCATGATACCACATATAATAGGAAAATTCTCGACCTCAAGTTTTTGGCACACTTTCGCGTTCATGTAGAGGAGTATAAGGCTGCAGCAGAGCCAAAGCAATGCTCAGAATACCAGCAGTTCTGGCATGTGAAGCGAGAACGTAGGTTCAAACCTCCAGTATGCGCCAAATGTAAAGGACCCCACTTCTCTGGGACATGCACCGTTCCTCCTGAGGAGCGGTTGTGTGTTTTATGTGGCGCTTAAGGCCATGGAGCAACTTGGCGCAGTTGCCCAGCATACAACGCAGCATGTTGTAAGACCATGCCACGTGGAAGGCCTCCTAGGAATCCTCCCAGGCTAGGCAGAACGAAAACTTACGCAGAAGCTGGCACAAAGAAAACAGTAGTTCACTAGGGACAGTAAAGGTCGGACGCGTCTAGCCCCAGCATCTGAACGCTCTGTGGTTGGGGATCCTCGGCTCACTACCAAGGCTGACCCAATCAGCGACGTGCGACACCCCGCACAGCAGACAAAGAAAACACCCCTCTAGTAAATGTAGGTCCCTCACAGATGGCTGATGGGCATCACCCTGAAGCAAAGTCGCTCATCCCCGGAAAAGAACCAGTCATCACAAGGATGCTATACCCATTGCAATGGGCACACTAGTGAAGTAACTATGCATGTCCACAAGAAAGGTACCACTGACTACAGTACTTAAAATGGTTCAGAAGCTCTGCGATACAATATGTAATTTTGGAACAGACCCTATTATCGTAGCTCACTTCCTCTCCGACATGTTGACATCTCTTCGTAAGCTGTAACCATGGGTAATTCAGACACGATTAGAATAATTTTCTGGAATTGTCACAGAATAAGGAAAGAGACAAAACATTTAGCAGATTTACCTCAAACACAGTCAACACAATTAGCTTTATTATCAGAAACACACATTAACAATACAGATCGCCTATCAGTTCCAGGCTACAAAAGTTACAGAAACGATCGCGACCGCAGAGGAGGAGTAACCGCGATTGCCATACAGGCTAACATTCAATATCATCAAGTTAAATCTCCAGACCTAACTCACGCCGAAACCACGGCAATAAAACTTAACATTGCCAACACCGAAATCATCATGCGTGCGTCTACAATCCCCCTGGGGACGTAGACACGGACGACTTAGATAAAATAATGAATTTAAGACCGAGAGTCATTGCTGCAGGGGACTTCAACTGCAAACATTATCTTTGGAATTGTAAGAACCCCAATGCACAAGGTACTAAACTACTAAATTGCATGAACAATAGAAATTATGTAATAACAGGCCCGGAAGTGCTCACTTTTATATCTCATATGCCAAATCACACGCCACACATACTAGACATACCTCTTCTAAATAATATACGCTATAACATTGACCTAGAAGCCATGCAAGAGCTTACATCAGATCACATACCGGGATTGAAGACCATTAATACAACGATTGCATTTAAACCAGCTCCACTAAGGCGCAATTATAACGAAGTAGTCTGGGAAATGTTCAAAAACACGGTAGATCATTGCCTCCCAGATTTAGAAATAAACTCCATTACTGAGCAAGACTCCGCGATAGATAAATTAGAAACGGAGGTTAAATTAGCCACCACGGCTTAAGTACCACTTTCACAGCCACGCTCTATAAATGCTAAATTCCCATATGACTTAAAAATGCTGCAGCAAGCACAAAACAAAGCCGGGCTAAATGGCAACGAACTAGAAATACAATACACAGAACGGAATATTACCAAGCCAGAGAACTAGCAAACGAACGCGCCAGAACATATATCCAAAATCAATGGGACAACACACTCGAGAATTTAAATCCGCAACAAAACACGGTTTGGCGAATAGCAAAGTACCTAGCGCACACTCGAACTAATATACCTCCCCTTCAAATCAACAACGTCATAGAAGAAACACCCCGGGACAAGGTAAAAGCGTTCGCGGTCACGTTTGAAAATGAGTTCTTTCCTAATCTAACAGCTGGACAAGATGAATTTATATTAGAAACAGAAAACGAAGCCGATAACATAGGCCAAATTCGAACGCACAATAAGATGCGAAAAATAAACCCAGGTGAAATAGGCTGTATCATTAAACACCTGCCGACCAGAAAAGCACCTGGACCGGACAAAAATACCACATGTGGTACTAAAGAATCTCCCAATCAGAGCGCTGAGCACATTAGTAAATATATTCAACTACACACTTGAGCAAGGCCGGATTCCCCCTGCGTAGGAAGAAGCCAATATTTTGCTGTTTCCGAAAGTAAACAAATTTAACTCATCCCATGAAATACAGGCCAATAGCCGTCTTGGAAACTTTTAAGTAAAGTACTAGAAAAAGTAATATTAAAGCGAATAAATAAACTCATACACCAACATAATATACTAATACCCGAACAGTTTGGGTTTAGAGCTCAACATTCAACCATGCTATAACTACTAAGAATGACGTAGGCAATCGCCAAAGGATATACTAGAATAAATCAATAGGAGCCATTTATCTAGATATTGAGCGCGTGTTTGATAAAGTATGGCACGCCGGACTCCTAAAGAAATTAAAACAATACAATTTCCCAAAATCAGCTATATCCCTCTTTAGGGATTACCTCTGCGTTCGATGCTTTCACACGTCGGTAGAATTAGCGGACTCAAGAACTAAACCAATCAAGACCGGGGTACTACAAGGAAATCTATTGGGGCCGACGCTGTTTAATTTACATATAAGTGATACGCCAGATCTTGTAAGGTCAAATAAATATGTATAAGCAGATGACACTGCTATAATAACGCAGTTCACACAACCCAAAATAATACATTTGCGCTTGCAAAATGCGTTAAACACACTTAAACCTTGGTTCACCAAGTGGAGAACCAAAGTCAATCCCAGAAAACACAAACGATAGTCTTCACCAAAAGAACATTTCACCGCAAAGTAAACATTCTCTCCAGCCGCTTAATTATCAAGGCGAAGGAATCGAATGGAAGGACGAAGTGATCTACTTGGGTCTTATCATGGATCAAGGCCTGACCTGGAATAAGTACATTGCTAAGGTCAGAGGCAAGGCCAATGGTCAGCTAAATAGATTGTTCCCAATATTTAACATAAATAACCACCTGAAAGTAAACATGGAACTCGCCGTATACAGAAACTCTAATTGGGCTAATCATGACATATGCTGCCCCGGTGTGGGGATATTCGGCCAACATGCACATACATACACTACTAACATTCCAAAATAGGATAATACGAATAATAACTAAACAACCGCCGGTAGCCCTGGCATATCTCCTACACGAGGAATTGTCGTCCTCCGTGATGTAGTGCTTACCTTGCTAGCTTCTAGTTCCCGAGGTAACGGGTTCAAACACGGTGGAGGGCGATGGATTTTTTCGGGCGTAAAAATCCTTAGCATGGCTTCCTTAGGAAGGGAAGTAAAGCCGGTGTTCCCGTGTCGTATAGATTTACGGCACGTAAAAGAACCTCAAGTCTGCTAAGGAGGCCTCTGAGCAAAATTTCCGGTCTTTCACGCCCAATATAGAATGGGACGATAAGAACCGCAGCAGTTAAAGAGCGTCGATAAATAAAACTCTATTTATTTACACGAGGAATTAAAACTCCACACTGTCGAAGAATGCATCAAGAGTTTAAGCTTCAATCTCTACAAGCATAAGGGAAAGAACACAAGAATTAGGTTCATATGAAACCAACGATAACGAACACAAGCGACCGCTGTCTCTATTTGATAGAACATTTGGCCTAGGGGAACCCGAAATAGACATTCAAGAATACTTTGACTCACTAGTAACATTCCCATGATTCCATGACTACAGCTTCACTACGTGACCGTTGGTACCCCTCGAAGTCCTTGCTCTCTGAATCAAGGCGGCCTCCGGGGATTAAGGGCCCCCCGCGAGTGGCACTGGCTCGCACCTGCACTTTCTGGCAGGCAGCCCGCCGCGTGCGCATTCTATGCGACCCTGCAATGTATATGGATAATGCAAATGGTTTGTAAGAGCTAAGAACGATGCCAAACGGCTAAAAAGCAAATACTCATTAATTTAATTTAAAAACAAACGACTATTGTAAGGAAAAGACGACGCCACCAGGCGGAGCATAACAATACTATGAAAATCCACATTAACACTAACAATGTACACGCTCAAGGAACGAAGCCACATGGCTGAACCTACGTACAGTTAATAAGACACTTATGAATTTTCAAATAAGAACTAATAAGCAAATACATTTAAACTAAGCATATAACAACTAATATTAATGTGTATATGTATGTATTGTGTACTTGCATGTCTAGAATGATTTGCTCCAGGGACGCAGCCACCGACTCAAGCTCCAGCGACTCGCGCACAAGATAGTACTTGTGATACCCAACACTATTAATATAATACGACGTAACGCTCCGGCGTGATCAAGAATTCTCCTCAAACCAAGCTCCCCAAATTTGCCAGGGCGTAACCAGGGCTTCGGTCATGGCTACGTCCGGCCTCCTCTCCTTACCCCGGTCTAAGCCCTAAGGTCTGGTCTATATACCAGCTCCTTAAATCCACAGGTGCATAAGCGGCACTGCCTCACCTCTACCTAAAATTCACAACGGTGGAGGTCTTTTAGTAGGTAAGGCCGTGGCTCCCATTTATGAGGTTAGTACGTAAGTGTTTTCCTCCACTCGAAAAAAAGTCTCCGCATTCAGGCTCTGACCACCGCAGACAACAAATCACTTCGCCCTAAAGATGCCAAGCGTTGTACTTCGCGTCGGTATCTACGATGCCTTCCAGACCACGGCCTACAAGCCTGGATGGTGGTAATTCAATTACTATTCCAACAACTAAATGTTGTAACCAAGGAGATGACATTATGTTACCCTAGCGGCTTGTTTACAATTGTCATAAATGTACATTTGTGGATAGTCAGCCGTCAACGTTTCACTTGTGTAGTTAGTGAGTTACCTGAAAAATGTTCCATGTCACCATTGGATATTCATTTTGTAAATTCAGATAATCGTTTCAATCAACCATAGGTGATATGTCACCATGAAGTTCTGTTTACATTTGTAATGTGTAAATTTGTTGTTGGTTTTGCTTCAATGCTTCACTTGTGTATTAGGTATGAGTTGTTCTGAAAATCGTTCCGTTTAACCATGTTAGGACAATCATATCCTGAACAGACATGTTTGAATTTTATGTACGGACACGCTAATGGTAGTAGACGCGAGGCCGCAGGGCTACATCATATGGCGTTTCCAGAACTAAGGCAGCGATTCGCAAACGAAGGTACTGTTTATTGTACCTTTGCTGAGACAGGTTCGATAGCACCACTAATTATGGATCGAAGAAGACCAAGAGCCACTCTTACGTCTCACGAGGAAGAATTTATTCTACGAGCTGTCGAAGAAAATAGTAGTATTAGCACACGATTAGTGGCCTTAGCGTGAAGTGCATCTCAAGGTTTCGCATGGCGAGTTCTTAACTAGCAGCTTATGTGCCCGTGTCATTTGTAATGTGTAGGATCATCCCGTGCTGAACACCCGCCAATGAACCTTTGCTGATTGTTTGTTACACAAAAAATCCATTGTGTGGCTCTTCAGTCATGCTTACAGATGAAGAAACTTTTGAAAGAGATGAATAACCATTTTCGCAATCAATATTTCTGACCGGATGAAAATTCTCCTGCCAAATTTCACGCTAGACATCAGCATCGATTTAGGGTTAACGTGTGGGCGGAATTGTAGCCGACTTTCTGGTAGTTGCACATGTTTCATCGGCGATCTTACAGAACTCTGTCTACAGGAAATTTTGTGAGAAAGTTCTTCCAAACTTGCTAGCGGATATACCCCGAAAATAAGAAGAATGTGGTTTATGAATTATGGCACTTCAGCGCATTTTGGCCACATTGTTCGAGATGCACTGGCTGAAAACTACCAATGTAGATGGCTAGTTGGGAGAGGAACAGTTCCATGGCTTACACTTTCCCCGACATCAGTTATTTGGATTGTCATCTCTGGAGTCAACTAAAACAATTGGTTTATGCAGTATAACTGATAATGCAGAGACGCATCATCAACAAGTCGTGGAAGCCTGCGAAACCATTTGACATGATCAAGGAGTATTTCAGAGTTTGCGACCGTTAATTCGAGGAAATCTTGCTAATTTAAAAGAAATTGGATTTAATTTTGAACACTCGTTATGAGCTTTTGAGTTATTTCTTTCATTACTAACTCAAAAGCATAGGATTTTCGAAGCGGTATTTATATAGACTTTTTCTCTTAGTTTTGGTGTGAGGAACCCGCCCCCAAAGTTTGTAACCGTATTTGGATGCAATCTGTATATTTTTGTTCGTTATATTTTAAAATTTCTGTTACCACCTTAAACCCAAAGGACCTTGAACATGGTTGAGGAACTTCTGTGTATCTGTGATCTTGTGGGCTATACTTGAGTGGTTATCATTAGTGGTAACACTTATGGTAATTAGGTCACAGGGAAGATAAAAAACAAATAAGAGGCTTGCCATTCAAAATGTTACCCAGAGTCTCGCAGGGAGAAGTTTAGTAGACTTCCATCTGGCGATCCAAATAATTAAGGATCTTATCTACCGAAGCCTAAATGGAAATGCACCATGTCGAGGGATGTATGCCACTGGTGCAGTAAACTCAGAGTCATTACGATCTCTTCAGGGCACTAGGCGGCATCATATAGTGTTAAGCGTTTCCAGAATATCTGAGACTGTCTTGGGTGGTTATATTTGCACGATTCTCGTGGGATAAAAAAGGGTTGCCCTGAGTTAATAACAAAGAAGGATGACAGGGACCGTTCAGTTGAAACAAACCTATTATCTAATGAGGAGTATTGGCAATACTGCTTTATCAATAAGATGGCTGTAACAGGTATAAAGGTAGCTTTCAGGCGCAGCAAGAAAAGCATCATGCTAATCTAGGAGAGAAGATAGAATTGCGGTCACATGCTGCAAGGGTCCCATCTGACACTAGTAAATGGTCTCAAGCTGGGTAACGGACTTCGAGGACCTCCGAAAGGATCGGGACCAACGAGAAATTCCTATCCTTACGCAAAACCCATTCGCTTCTGTGAGCATCAGGGATTATTCAAATGGCTCAAGGGTAGTTTTTATGGAGTTCAGCTGATAAAAAATGACCTTAAATGTAATGGAAAATAAATACATTTCCAAATTAGTCAAGGTAGGACTTCGCTCCAGCAACTTTGATTCTCCTAAGGTGCTCCTTAGACCATTTAGCTACTCAATGCAGGTCTTGCTGCTATGCGATGGAAAGTCGTGGACAGATAGTCCGTTTTAGAAATCGACATATACTGTTCATTGACTAAAATATTCTTTGAAGCAATTCACTAGCATAGGTATGGCGCCTACACTAATGTAGACAGGTATTTTTATGATGCTGTCTGCTCACAGTCAGTACGCAGTTCAGAAGACGTGCACAAAGAAAGCGGCAGTCGAAGAGGAAGGAGTGGCTTCACAACCCATGCTTTTCGAGGATTCTATACAACTCCCAGCCCAGGAGACTGAATTTTGTAAGTGTCGTTTAAATATGCAAGTAGTTAGATTAACTTGCAGCATTTTAAAGCAGCCTGTGTTATCTTAAGCAAAAAACTGGCAGAGGAATGTGTACTTATAGCCCAATTAAGGAGCCTGCGCTACATAAGGGCTCCTTGATGGAAGTAATTATATCAAGAGCACATTGCAATAAAGAAAATCCAAGACATTGCATTTAAGCTCCACTTTGGTTAAGGTATAATTCTAGATATGTGACCACTATTAAAACGTCTTTAATAATGGGGCAAAAATGACCGTAGTGTTCTCATCTGCTTAATTAGCACATGATGAATCCACTCTACCCTCATACGCAGTTAGAGAATTTTCGCTCACGTGACAAGATAGGCAAGGAAATCATCCTAAGGATTAACAGCATAGCTCGCCATAGCTCCGACGTACAATTCAAAAGAAGAACAGTTAATGGAATATTTGGTTAGCACTTAACTACATATTCTCAACAGGGGTAACGAATCAATTTCTTGTTTCATAAAGGGCGAAGTTACTGATATGATGCTGCGACTACATTCATTGAGAACCTAGTTTTACACTAGCATGCACCTCAAATATTTCGCATCAGACCAAAAATATATTTACTTTAGAAACAAGTCTCAGATTATCAATCCATTGAGATACGGGAACCGGAGAAACATTGATTAGGACGGATACAAACGTGACCTATCAGCGTTAGTATCCGGCAAGAAATGCCCATTCGGAATTGGATGTGGAATTGGCTACTGACAGGTTGAACAATCTATTCTCCAATGCTTTTACCATAATTCTCAAGCTAAGGTTGTTACTCACCAAGATTACCTCCGTGAGGATATATGGAATAAGCGAACTTAGATGTAACGCAATGAAGCTTTTTAATCTTCCTAGAAAAAAATATAATTTGGCTTCTTCGGAAGAAATAACCAGCTATAATAAACCTCTCCGCAATTCCAAAAGACATTCATAAAGGCTACACTTCCAGGGGATAAAAAGAATTCTCAGTAGTGTAAGAGTCGTGAACATAATGAAAACCTGAAGGCAGTTACACTAGATCTGAAATGGAAACGCTATTGTACTTCGGAAATGTCCATTCTCCAAGCTAAAATGTACTCAATAAACAACCAATAGATCAGAGGGAAATCAATCTGTAGGGCTATGATTTTATGACAAAAAATCACATTAATGTGCAAAAAATATTCGGTTATTATTAATTTTTTTACAAATATGTACAATAACATAAACGATATGGGCTAACAATATTAAGGGATAAAATTTCAATTTAAAATAAATTAAGCAAGTTTGTGACAAATAAATATTTATTTAAGAATAAAACGCACATGATTAGCAAGCTAAACTATTGAATTTTATATTGTGGTATGCTTTTTATTTCATTAAAGTTATCAGTACATAGGTGATTATGCTGTGGTGCTTTTAGCATGCTTCGTTTTATTTCAGCTTGAGTTGTAAATATACCGTGAATACCTTATGCAAAATTTTAAACCGAATGATTTTACATTGTCAGTCAACAAATGTTTAAAAATAGGCACAGTAACATAGCAGATTTGTCCTAACAAGAGGTAAGATTTCAATTGTAAAAAACAAACCCTTAAGAGGTAAGATTTCGGTTGTAAAATAAATTACTAAACAACTTTGTGAGAATTAAATATTCATTTCAGAACAAAACGCACATGATTAGGAAGCTAAACTGTGGAATTTGGTATTGTAGTGTGCTTCTTATTTCATTAAAATTATCAGTACTACGTAATTATACTGTGATTTTTTCGAATGCTTCTTTTATTTAGCTTATGAGTCCTGAGTTGTAATTTACGGTGAATACCTAGTGCAAAATTTTAAACAAAGTAATTTTCTATTGTCCGCCAACAAATCCTTTTACTTAGAACGACTTCTTTCTACTTCAGCTGGCAGCATCAAATGAACACAGAAGAAAGCATTTGCATCTGAAAGCTTCTTTACATCTTGAAAGGGCGAAAATATAACAAACAAGCATATACTTATTAAAATATGCACTATCAGAAAGAAATGCCCATATATGCATAAACATAAATTAATAATTTACTATAGTTTGATTAGGGTTTTCATAACAAGCATTTATAACTTAAGGAGTATATTAGTCTTGCCAAAGAAAATGTATGCTCCACTATTACAACCACAGCCCTCCCAATCTGTAACAAATTGTTCGGGACAGAGAAGAATAGAACTGACCAGGGGTGTAGTTGGCCCCATTGGTGTAAATTGAAACCCTGCTTTGGGGGCAAAGGAAGTGAAAGTTGCTTAGTAAAACGCAGTATAGAATAGGTATGTTTAAAACAATTTTCAGTCTCTTTTCAGGTAAATACAGGATTAATTGTGATAATGAATAATAATAGTAATAATAATAATGTAAACATATCTGGTTTTATCGTAAAATGGATCCAGTGTCTAACAGCTGCAAAGCTTCTTAAGACTTATTTTCATAGCTAGTCACAGGTTAGTAATACGAAACTTTTTGTTATTTTTACTATCTAATTCCTGTTCCTCATGAGAAATATCCACAAGCAATGTTTCAAATAGTTAATATCGTGATAAGACATATTTGTCCTTGAATTTGTTAAAACGCAAGTCGATATAAAAATGTGAACTATGATGTCACAAACGCTTAACGTGAGCTAATGAGAAACTATGGAAGTAAACGCTAAAGGTTTTCTGCAACTATACGTAACTACAATATAATTATTTAAGACTTAATGGCAAAGATCTCAGGCATATCGGAAGTAATGAAATGTTTACGATGACATTTACGTAATTACCAGCTGATCGGTTTTCCATTATAGGAAAACTGTGATACAAAGTTCATAATGCACATATTTTCTACTTGAAAACTGATGTATTAATTTATACCTGTATGCAATTTTATGCTTTTACTTATAGCGGCTCAAAATAGTATGTTTGGAAATACTGGGGATGGCGAAAGTGTCTGATTGCTCCCCCAAACTACACCTATGATCGTGTTACTTAAGTAAGGTGGGTTGTTAACTCATCTGAACCATACAAAGCAGTAGGATCTGGGTTAGTCCTTCTTGCATGCTGCAACAAGGATTTGACATTATAGAGCCTGGCTTTGCAGCATTTACACAGAGTACAAACACTATCACTCTATTGCTTTGGCTTGACGGTCTCCTTTGGTGAGTTTTGTACCTAAACTTGGGCGTCCTAGCTAAACTGAGGCCAAGGCATCCCCAATATGTCTCTCCTCTATCTTTCTTAAAGGACAGAGAGATTGTTTGATACGCATAAAATGGACATTGTAGTGGGGGTCTTCACATTACTCAAGTAGCGGTTTGCCTATAAGTGTGGTGCAGTGTCTAAAATTCAGAAGTTTCTGACATTTAAGCAGGGGCGGGAGAGACTAGCAAGTTAGCGCTATCCCCATAAATGTTGTAACCAGTGGTCCATTTAATAAACAACGATATTTCTGTATAAAGACTCTCCAGAACTCTTAAAAAGTACTTGTTATCTGTAGGGGACTTGTATGTCCATCTATACAGGCCATGTTATATACCTAGTGGAAATAACGTATAAACAGTAGCTCCGCCCAAGACAGTGCTGTCATTAAATGTGTTGTGGGAAGAATCTCAGTTGGAACAGACGTGTAACGTGACATTTTAGTGTATTATTGTGTAAACAGTACCAATAGCATAATAATGATAATGATAATAGCGTATTGCGAGTGAAATGTATTCTATTGGTAATTTGCCGTTACAAGCACCTTCCCTAGGTCGTTGGAGGAGAAAATTTACATAAAAAGGGTTGGAAGACCAACACCTATTATCAAGCTTACACAAGCAATTTCATCGGAAGGTACGAACTTCAATAGAATTTTCAACACTAGTGTGTTTGGGAAATGTGACTGATTATGCAGTTGTGATGTAAAACTGCTCTGTTTTTTCTTTTCTCTGTGTACTATTCGGTGGAGCAGAAGCGTGGACCAAGATAGGTATCACTGATGTGCATCACTTAAACGAAAGAATTAAAGAGCACGAAGTATCATCAGCACATATGAAAGATGTATTTAGTTTGACCCTTATGGGAAATGTAAACATTGCTGCTCAAATAGATTACACGTGTTAACAAGTATTACACGTGTTAAACACGTGTAATCCGCTAATGACCGTCGTTAATGGATATTCGTTGTAATACATGTGTAACCGCTAATGACCGTCGCTAATGGATATTCGTGGTAATACATACGTAACCGCTAATGGATATTCGTGGTAATACATGTGTAACCGCTAATGACCGTCGCTAATGACCGCCACTAATGGATTTTGTGGTAATACATATGTAACCGCTAATGGCCGGCGCTAATGGATATGTGTGGTAATACATATATAATCCGCTAGTGACCGCCGCTAATGGTACGTCTATTGGACACACACGCGATCCTGCTACAGAGTGTTTATCATAAACAGGGGTGTGGGGTAACTGTGTACGAGCATCAATGTGATAAAACCGATAAGGGCGATAAAAAAGAATGATTGAACCGAGTATCGAACTCTGACTAACATCATCATCATAATTCCGGGTAGGCGTGATATGAGCGATATTCCCCGTAAAAGAGCCCCTTGGTAAAAAAAAAGGGCTATGAACCCTGGTATCGAACCTAAGAGTGATATGTGCGTTATTCGCAGTAACGAACCCCGGTATTGAACCTAGGAGTGGTATGTGCGTTATTCGCAGTAACGAACCATGGTATCGAACATAGGATGTGCGTTATTCGCAGTAACGAACCCCCTTGGTATAAAGCATATGAGTAACGAACCCTGGTATCGAACCTAGATTTAATATGTGTGATATTCGCAGTAACGCACCTATTGGTATAAAGCATATGAGTAACGAACCCTGGTATTAAAGCTAGATGTGATATGTGCGATATTCGCAGTAACGAACCTCTTGGTACAAAGCATGAGTAACGAGCCCTGGTATCGAACTTTAATGTTCGTCCATGCATAACATTATTGAAAAAAGAATCGAGGGTTAAACTGCTAACGTCAAGACATCGCGGCTCTAAACTGTTGGACGCAACCTCCCACCGCATGTATCATGATTAATGTGATTAAACGCTACTCGTCGATCGATGAATACGATTAAGTATTTATTTGATTAATGTTAATAAGTGTATATGAATTGACTCGCGTACCTGGTTACCATCGTATATGTGTATGAGGGAGACGATTATTACGCGTGTATAATTATTACGACTAATAACACATGTGGGAATGCCAAAAGACTCTTAAGATCGCCCTCCCACCTCCTTCCTAAATCATTGGTCGCGTGGTATTGCGAATACCGAAGATCTCTCCTGCCTAAAATCATTGCTCACGTGCCTAAACCGATAAGGAGGATAAAAAGAATGATTTAACGAGTAAAGAGCTGCCTTGGAATAAGGCATATGATTAACGAACCAGAGTATCGAGCCCAGGAGTGATATGAACAATATTCACAGTAACGAGCCCCCTTGGTATAAAGTATATGAGTAACGAATTCTGGTATCGAACATACATACATGCATAGAGACATACACACATACATACGTACATACATACAGACATACATAGACCCCTAGATACACACAGACACACACATACATACATCATACATACATACACACATACATACATAGACACACACACATACATACATACATCATACATACATACACACATACATACATAGGCACACACACATACATCATACATACATACGCATGGAAATAGCGCTCTAGATACGGAGAGTGCAAACTAATGTATGAACACAAGACTGAAATTGCTTAGACGTAATAACAATAACAAATATAACGAGAGAGAGAGAGAGTGTAACTCTTACGAATGTAGGTCACCGGTGTGCAATGTGAATACATTATACACTCATGAGGAAAAATAGCGATTAGCGCTCTATTCATGGAAAAAACCCAGGACGTTCGCTCTGGTAATGTAGCGAAGTGACAATAGCTGTGGACAGAGCCGATATGTAGGTCATCACTTCGCATGGAAATAGCGCTCTAATGTATGAACGTAAATGTAAATGGGGCCACCCTACCTACCCATCGTGACGCTGGATGAGCGGTGTATGAGTATAAAAAGACGGTGCACATTCAATATTTTCACCGTCTCGCAAGAAACCGACCTGAGTGCTCATTGTGCATGTTTTGTTTGACCAGTGTTCATTCAGCGATATTCGAAATGTCTAACGATAGCGTTACTCACACACCAGATGTACATGATTACTGGAGTGAGTGTGGGGAAGATTATCACCATTATATATATTTTCATACCGAAACCTGCAATGGATTAATGCATTCAATATTGTGTACTCAACCATTGCATCATGACCAGATGACTACATCGGATGTGTGTACAGAGAACTGCGAGGTTTATCGAAGAGGGATCATGTAAGTAATATTTTTCTATAATACACTAATATGCTTGCGTATTACATGAAATGTAATTCGAAATTGGTTATATTCTTACAGGGGATATCATATGGAGAACGGTCATCTTAGTGACTTCGATGAGGTGGAGGGCTTTGTAGCGTGCCATTTATCTAATTGTGATAGAGAATCGTGCAATGGATACATGCATTCAGTGCTTTGCACTAACCCGGCACAGCACGAACGGATGTCTTCATTCTTCCTTTGCAATGACAATTCCGAGGTATACCAACGTAGGAAGAGAAAACTAGAGTGAGTAGTGGGAATATTAAGCGGAACTATACATTCATTTCTAATGTTTCTTTCTTCTATGTCTAGGCTAAAAATAATTTATTGCAGATTGCGAATGATCGTCCCCGAGGTGCTAGTGCCCATAGAGGAGCTAAATCCCGAAAGGTCCGATGTTGATATTGTAGAACGCTACACCCAGCCTATGAATGAGTGTGTTGCTTCATTGCCGGACATTACTCCTACTGATGACCCGGCTAAGAGAGGCGAGGAGTGGTTAAATCAGAAGACTCCAGATTGCTCGCCACAGATACATCTAGAAACTCTCAAAACCTTGAAGTGAGTATGACGCGCATTATTTTTGTTTGACATGTGAAGAGGATTTTTTTTAATACATACATTTCTCTTTCAGATTCATGAAATCATTTTAGCTAAAAATCGCTATGAGGAGGGAGCAGCGGAAAAGGAAGAACAAGACCGAGCAGAAAAAAGCAGAAGCGTCAGTGTAAGAGGGAGATTCTCAACGAAGGTTCTCGGGTCTTCTTATTCCTCGAAGATACCCAGCATCTCCCGGGGGAGGATGGAGAATCGATTACTTGCGCTTGATGACGTCAGCATATCCCCCTCCCACAGTGTGAACATCGGACTATACTATGACATCCCCTCCCTCTGCATAAATTGTGAAAGTGATAAATCCTTTGTTTATATTACAAAATCAGACTGGGACATAATATCAAAAAATATTCTAATGATTGAAAATTGCCTACAAGAAGAAGAAAAGTTTGCGTGTGTAGAATATTGTGATAATGTAATTTATGCCTATAATATCATTGTATTTTTGACAAGTCAATTTATTTCATACATGCGTTTTTAAATCATTGTGAAATAACTTTAAACATTGATGGTATAGGGAATCTAAAGAGGCTTATGCATTATATTGAAAGACACTTGAATAATTTAAACGACTTCTGCAAGTCAGGAGCATCTAGCTTTTCAGGGAGTAGGAGGGGTAGAAGGAAAATGCTTGAAATGTATAATAAGCATAATAAAAGAATGTTGTAGTATATGAATTCGATTTATTATTTCAAAAAAATTATCCTATTACAATCCTTCACCAAAAAAGCCATACACTCATTTTCCAAACACGTGTCATTTATATAATTGTTTGCATCACATGGGAAAGAGGTTTGTAGGTAAACACTTTTTCGTGTAGAATTAAGCAATACAGTAACGTCAGAGCTGGAAAATTTTCAGATGCTTGAATATCGATTCTGATGTTCACAGCTCCATTTATATACTCTTCAGGTTGATGGGAGCAGTCAATCACGAATAATAGTGCACGCTGAAGAAAATCATTTCCCTTCAAGAGGGGGTAATTTTCTCTATCATAATAGGAACTTTGAAATTTACAGTACATTTCATACAGTGAAGCAAACTTTGAATTTCTAAAGCCCAAGTTCAAACCGTGGTAGGGGTAGCATTCACTATTGAGAAATAACCTCAAATTAGTAATGTCGCAGTGATCAAACTCGGAACTATTCTTGCTATAGTCACCCAATCTTGCATTCTGCATTTTTTTTAAAATTGTAAATTATTACATTATTGTTTTTCCCTCAGACTTATTTTATTAAATTGTATGTATCATTAGGAGTTTTAAACTGCATATTATTTTCCCCCTCAGGTATATGTATATACTACACTAATGAGGGTTTTTTAAAACTATTGTTGAATTTTCCTCAAAAAATTAATGAAAGGAAAAAAGATAATAGTACACTAATGGTTTACAACCATAAATATATCTTTTTATTGGTCTTTTTTCTTATCTTTACACCAAATCCTTTTCATTGATCCATTGATTATCTGCAAAACCATACCACTTTACAAGAATTCTGTTACCACGTCTACGTAGCACTTTTTCTATTAAATAAGTGTTAGGATACTTAGTCTTTTTTAGTTCATGTCCATAGAAGGCACTTTTTATCACCTCACCATACTTGTCCTTTAGTATGTATGAAGTAGGATTGGTACGCATCACACGAGTAACTTGGAAGATTTCAACACTCCAGTTAGATTCAAAACCCTTTTCAAAATGTCCTTCATGTTTAGATACTCTGACATAATCACCAACACTGAACTTCCTTGCACCTTTCTGCGCTCTTCGTTCTTGATTATAGTTATACACCGTCAGAAGGTCATTGTTTTTCACTACATTGGGTTTCATGCGGTTAGTCGAATGAAAAGTGTCATTGTATCTGGTAATTATCTTGGGTAGGAGTTCTAACTACTTGTATGATCCTTGGGCTAAAAACTCGCGAAACATCATATTCTTCAAGGTACGTATTAAACGTTCAACAGCTGCAGCCTTCACATTGCGACAGGTGCTGTAGTGATTAATATTATACTTTAACATTAATCGTTTAAAGAACTTGTTATAAAATGCTTTTCCGTTATCTCTTTGAATGTTTCTGGGAGCCGCCTCCAATCCTTGTAGTATATCTTCCATAGCCTTTGCAACATTAGCCCCGGTCTTATCTTTTAAAGGTCTTGTATATGCCATTTTAGAGTAAATGTTAACTGCAATCGGAATGTAATTGTAATTTTTGTTAACTCTTGCATAGGGTAGTATTTCAACCAAGTCAATTTGTAGCAAATCATTGAGCCCTTTGCTGATAATTTTGCGTCGTAAAAAGTTCCTCCTCGCGGGCCCATGAAGTTCTCTGGCGATATTCTGTTTGGTAGTCATGCTATAATTTTAGAGGTTTTCAACTCTCTGATTATTTCGTTAATCTCTTGAGTATGACTATTATTACCAGCGTATCTCGATGCAATGAGGTGTCTAAGTCGATTGACTAAGATGTTAGGATTTCTCCAGAAAACGCAATCAACCTTCTTATCTGGCTTGTGCTCCTTCCATACCAGTCCCAGGCGTGAATGCGTATTGAGCAAAGGACGTATTATATTTTTATATTTATATGATTTACCAGATATCAAACGAGCATGCCTGCTATAACCACTTCTATTAAGAAAAGTGTTTTTCATAATCTTAACATACGTATCCAAGTCCTCGCTGGTATATGTAGACATCTGAGGTATTCGCTTCCCCCCTAGGAGCCACAGGACCGTGTAGTTGGTGGGGAGGCTTCCGTGTACCAGTGATTTACCAAGCTGTGCTGGTAGAGGTACTCATGCCAGAGAGGTTCGTAATGAGGTACCAGACTAAGAAGTGGCTCAACAGAAAATCCAACCCAAAGGGACTCCCAGTTGGAGAACCTTGAGGGGCTTCCAGCTGGAGGACCTTCCAGGGGCTCTGGTCCACCCAATCCAAGGTGGGAATGCATCGTGCCGAGGGATGAATGGTACTGGGGTGGTAAAAAATGCAGTGTCGTGAACTATCTCTTCAGGGCACCAGGCGACACCCTGAAGTAATTAGCCTTCCCAATATATACGGTGCTCTGTATTGGGTGACTTTTATTTCCCTGCTACTCCTGGGACCAATATGGACCAAAATAAAATAATTATCACCAAGGCGCGTGAGAGAGACTCTCCAGTTGAGAGAAATCTCTCACCTAACAAAGAAAAGTCAAGTGACAGTGACTCTCCAGCAGAGAGAAATCTGTCACTAGATAAAAAATGCGTGCAATAGCATCTGGAATTAATAGAATGCACCTGGACACTAAGAAGTTGTCAGGGGCAGCTAGAAGAAGAATAAAAAAGCTAAGAAAATGAGTGAGGCCACAGGTAATGTAAACCCACAGAGTAAAGGGGTGGAGGTCCGTACTGATCCAGGGACTTCTAAAAGAACCAGGACAAGTGTGGATACTCTTCCTTCGGATAAAGTTAAACCTGTTAAGAGGCCTAGGGGCACTGAACCTGGTGTCGCTTACAGGGAAGCTTTGGCCGCTTTTAAGATGGCAATTGTTGAAGAATGCTATCCTGAGAAAAGGCTGATTGGGGAGGACATTCGACCCATTCAGGCTGAGATTCTGAGGAAGATAGATGAGGCGCCAACCAGTGAATCTCTACCTAAACTCAGGTCCTTTTCTATACAGGATGGGGCTCTGATATATTATGATGATGAGCAGTCATGTAATTGGCTCCAAAACATATTCAGGAAGCTAAAATCAAAGAGAGATTAGTTCTCAAAGTAGTAGATCCAAAAGATCTACCTATGCCAGTCAAGGTGGCCCTTAGGACTCGGGACATTACAACCGATGATCTTAAGGTGCTGCTAAGACGCATTCAGAGATTAAACCAGGAGCTGAATATAGAGCACTGGAAAATCATTGATAAGCAGGCAGAATCCTCTGGTCAACGCCTAATCTTAATGGTGGACCAAGAGTCTGCTAAGAAGATAAAGGAGCTGGGCATGTCGGCCTATACCGGGGTAGACAGGGCCCTTTTTAAGATCCTGTCTGGCCCGGAGGGGAAGGCAGTAGCAGACAAAGCGAAGAAGGCAGGCAGCGATGGCGGAGGCAGTCCGGAGACGTTGGAGATATGGGACTCTGGAGGATCCGCATCGGGTACTGCTTAAGGTAAGTGTTGTGGGTTAATGCAATTATGAAAATAGTTCAAATTAACTTGCAGCACTGTAAGGCAGCTTCAGCCATTCTAAGAGACTTGTTGAAGACAATGTTGATATTGCTCTCACACAGGAACCTTGGCTTTTCAGAGATTCAATTAGAGGGATCAGTTGTACTAAGGGCACTATATATAGACCTAGTAATAATAATGCAAGATTATGTATTTATGCTAAGAATTGGATAAACGCATTGCTTCTTACTGAGCACTGTTCCAGGGATGTAACTACAATCCAAACAACAGTGGAGGAGGCAGGAGATAGAAGAGTATTAATACTCTCTTCCGTCTATCTCCCTTACGAAGACTCTGATCCACCATCGATAGCGGTGAGGGACCTTGTGACCCACTGCGGAGAGAATGGAAAGGAGTTAATCCTGGGGGTTGATGCCAATGCACACCACACATTGTGGGGGAGCACTGATATCAATCCCAGAGGAGAAAAGTTAATGGAGTACTTGGTGAGTACAAACCTTAATATTCTAAATCGAGGTAATGAACCAACCTTTGTAACTTTGCGAAGGGAGGAAGTCATTGACATAACGATAGGGACTAATATTATTGAGAACCTAATTTCAAGTTGGCATGTATCATCGGAGATCACTCTCTCTGATCATAGATGCATAAGCTTCAATATTAAAGCACAAGTCACTCTACCAGTGATTTACAGAAATCCGAGGAAAACTGACTGGGACGGATATAGACGAGACCTATCAGCATTGACATCGGGTATCTCAAGGAACATTCGTTTGATATTGCATGTGGAGTTTGCCGTTGATGAAATACAACGGTCAATTCTCCTATCCTATCATCAAAATTGTCAGCCTAAGGTAGCTTACTCGCCAAGGCTTGTGCCTTGGTGGACTAAAGAGTTAAGGAGACTTAGGAAGAAA
Organism: Deroplatys truncata; assembly: GCA_030765065.1. NCBI lineage: Eukaryota > Metazoa > Arthropoda > Insecta > Mantodea > Mantidae > Deroplatys > Deroplatys truncata. Next base: position 378,602,633 of record CM060990.1, read on the forward strand.
GCAAGGAAATTATTTAGACTTGCAAAAAGAACTGATGATTGGGATTCATATAGACAAGCCCACACCAATTATAACAAAGAAATACGCAAAGCCAAAAGGATTTCGTGGAGGGAGTACTGCCAGGGGATGGGAATGTTCCCAGCAGTGCAAGATTCATGAAACACATGGCAAAGGGTGTTAAAAAATTGTGAGCACTATTAAACTGCCTGATGGCACCTATACACAGTCTGGTTCTGAGACGCTCCTGCAACTTGCGAGGGCTCACTTTCCAGACTTTAAGGTAGACAATGGCAGCAATTCTGTGAAGGGGCAACCAAATCTGGACCATCTTTCTTTGGACAGAGAGGATTGGAACCTAATCAGGAGCGTAGTCAATGTCACTAAAATACGATGGGCTGTCAAGTCGTTTGGACCATATAAATCGGCAGGCCCTGATTTAATCATTCCTGCATTACTACAATATGGTATTGATTCAGTTCAATTCCTACTTTGTGGTATTTTTAGAGTTTGCCTATCCTATGGATATATACCCATGGCTTGGAGACAAACAAAGGTGGTGTTTATACCTAAACCAGGGCGTCCTAGTTACGCCCAGGCCAAGGCTTATCGTCCTATAAGTCTCTCCTCTTTTATGCTTAAAACTCTGGAGAGGTTAGTGGATAGGCATATTAGGGATTATGTTTTAATGGAACATCCATTAAACAAGTACCAATTTGCCTATCAAATAGGGAAATCAACGGAAGCAGCACTTCATCAAGTGGTCTCGACTATTGAGAAGGCGCTTAATACCAGAGAAATAGCCATTGGTGCTTTTCTTGATATTGAAGGTGCGTTTGACACGACATCTTGTGATGTCGTGTCGAACGCCCTCTATGGACACGATGTACCTTCACTTCTTTGTGAGTGGATACGTTTTGTCTTACAACATAGGAAGATAACCATGAATCTATGTGGGGAGACGCTGGATGTGTCCACGGAGAGGGGCTGACCGCAGGGGGGTGTTTTATCACCCCTGCTATGGAACCTTGTAGTGGACACACTTCTTTGCGCTCTCAATAGTGATGGTTACTTCACAGTTGGTTTTTCAGATGATATTGCAATAATCATAAGAGGGAAATTTGCTCACACAGTTTCTCAAGTGCTACAAATGGCGCTTAAGAAAGTGGAAGCTTGGTGCAAGATGAATAATCTAACTGTTAACCCAAGCAAAACAGTAGTGGTACCCTTCACCAGGAGAAGGGGGCCTGATTTAACCAGACTCTCTCTCTCTTTGGTGAAGTAGTGCCCTATTCAACACAAGTTAAATATCTTGGGCTTGTTTTAGACAAGAAATTAACTTGGAAACATCACATTGAATTATGTATTACCAAAGCCTACAGAGTCTTTTGGACATGTAGAGGTATGCTTGGTAAGACATGGGATCTAAACCTAGCATAGTGTATTGGATATACACTGCCATGGTGAGACCTATATTCTCTTATGCCGCACTGATGTGGTGGCCTAGAGTTAATTTAAAGGTGTGCAGAAAGGAATCAGTAAATTACAGAGGACCTTCTGCATTTCAATTATGGGAGCCTTCAAAACTACTCCAACTGCGGCAATGGAGATGCTGATTGGGCTCACACCTCTCCACATATGGATGAAGGCAGAAACCATGATCGCGTATCACCGTATTTGTCGCCAAACCAAAGTATCTAATACTGGACATATTAATCATCTCTAGCTTCCTAGGGATAAGAATGTACAACAGATGCTCAACATGGGGACTGACATTCTGGAAACAAGATTCAAGTTTGATTTGAAATTTACGGTATCCTATCCACAGCGGAGTGAATTGGAAAGACTGGTAAAACCTCATAATAACAAAGGCCCAATCTGGTATACTGATGGTTCTAGAACCAAATCGGGAACGGGGGCTGGGCTTTACGGTAATGGTACCAATATTTCTTATAGTCTTGGTACCTTAGCTACAGTTTTCCAGGCTGAGGTTTATGCAATCCTAGCCAGTGTCATGGAAAGCATTAAAAGGCGATATAAGAATAGAAGTGTTCTTATCCTCTCAGACAGTCAAGCTGCTCTTAAAGCACTTGAATCACCATCAATAAAATCAAAGCTCGTCTCAGAATGCCGGGAATCCTTAATGACACTGGCTGAACACAATAAGGTTCAACTTATATGGGTGCCAGGACACATAGGTATACCAGGCAATGAGAAAGCAGATGAAGCAGCCAAGATTGACAGTGAAATCCCATTTTTTGGTCCGGAGCCTGTACTGGGAGTGTCCTACAGACCAGTGAAACAGGTTATTAAGTGCTAGGCTCAAGCAAAACACAAGAACTACTGGAACTCCATTGAGGGTTGCAGACATTCCAAGTTGTTCATTACAGACCTGGATAACAGCCGGGCAAAATACTTGCGCGGTCTTAGTAGAAGAAGACTTGCATGGGCAACAGGATTCATTACAGGACACTGCCCTAAAGTTTAATCTGTAGAGAATGGGATTGTTTAACAACCCTATCTGTAGTAGATGTCTAGAAGGAGATGAGACTGTTACTCATCTACTATGTGATTGCCCTGCTCTTGCGAATCAAAGAGCAAGTACTTTTGGCAGTCACTTTCCAAAGATAGATCAACTATCGAAAGCCTCAGTTAGCAGTCTGGTTAAGTTCATATCGAGCAACAGACTACTTAACTGATGAAAGGGGGATGGGCAATAGATCTTAAGGTCGCAGTGCTTGGGCAGAAAACCCACCCCTTCTCAAACTAGAACTAGAACTAGAGGTATTCGCTTAAAGATGAGCTCCTTCAAACCTCGGGTAAACTCGTAAGTTTCATCACCAATTAATATTTGATTATTTATAAAATGAATATCTTTATTTCCAAGCATATAAGTACCATCCTAATATCTCACACCGTATAATGTATCAATACGATCCTTCTCTTTTGAGCGAACTTGTTGCAGGTAAGTAAAAATACTTGTAGATTCATCATCCTCATTTCTGGTGGTGTCCACAGCTGATTTCTTTTGAGTATCCAAAATATCCTGTAGAGGGACGGTTACAGGCTTCATGGCTTCGAACATTACATGCTGAGTCTCAAACTTGAGACCTTTTAGAACTCTCAGTTTTTCCTTTACAGCCTTGGTATGTCTAGCTACAGACTCTTTAAGCCTTATACTTTCACTATCCATCTTACAAATGATGTGACATATATGATTACATTCAATTTATACTTTGCGTTCAACTTGAGCTCTCAATGTATCGATAGCCTTAGCTAGCATGCCAATCGAAGTTCTCATTTGTTCAGTTTCTTTCTTATGATCCTGTGTATGCGTCTTGAAGGCTTCAGCAAAGATTGCCGTATTGGCATACAGGCTTCTTACCGATTCCTCTAGACTCGCCATTTGCTTGTTGTGGCCATCCACCGCCATGTTTATATTTTCCTCTAAGACCTTGAGTTTATCATCGGAAGAATTAGGTTTGAAAGTATTCAAACCCTCGGCCTTTAGCTGCTTGCCTGTATCCTCTAGGCCTGAAACTTGTCTCATTGCTATTTTCTCCAAATTGTTAATTTTCTGATTACACATATTCTGAAGATTTGTTTTCTCTCTCCCAAGATCCTCGGCCAGTTGTTTAATAGAACCATTTGTAGAATCTGTCATTTCTTTTGTAGAAGTTGCTAGAGTATCCACTTTACCCATTGTCTTGTTCAAATTTGCTATGATGACTTGCAGCTTCTTACTTATTTGCGACTCGATCCCCTTTGGCAAGTATTTCTTTAACTGCTGTATATCGCTTTTGAGAGTATTCAAATTCTCAGTCATTAACTGCTGAATTGCCGTCTCTAGACTTGAAATTTGCATCTTTGTTAATTTTTCCATATTATTCAGTTTCTCATTATACATATTCTGGATGATTGTTTTCTCTATCAAATGTCTCTGTCACGTGTTTAATGGAAGGCATTAGCGAATCTGTGGTTTCTTTTGTTGAACTTTTTAGAGTATCCACCTTACCCATAGTTTTGTTCAAATTTTCTGTGAACCCTTCTAGTTTCTTGTCTATTTGCAAATTTGATTTCCTTTGGGAGATATCTATTTAACTGTTTACGCGTCTCGTTCGATTTACTAATGATCATGCCTCTAGCGTACCTTTTATTTACAGCATCCATATCTCCAACAGGATCTGCTATATCAATGATTCTCTTATTGCCAAATATAATGTTACCATTATTATCTGTAGGCTGTATACGGGAATTAATATATTCGGTGATGAACTTTCTATTCTGCACATCATTATCGTGAACTGGATCTAGCAATACTTTCAGCCTGAGTTTGTCTACCACGATGTTATTTTCCTTATCTCTTTTGAGAATATATCTTGAAATTAATGCATCGATCATGGTCTTAACCATAACCTCAATTTTGCTAGTATTTTGCTGAGAAAAATCTCGCATCCTATTTTAAAGAGTATCCACATAATTCTTATTGGACTCGTCATTACTATCTTCAGGATCGTGAACATTGCACAGCCTCTTGTTCTTGAATTGATAGTTTCCTTTGACATCTCTGTTTATGATAAAACGATCGAGTGCTCTTCTAACTGGAGCGGTCCTCTGAGACCCGAACCTGTCAATGCTCATGATTAACTACGAATGATCATTTTCTTTTTTATCGAGCTTAATATGTACATCAAATCCATTTCTATATCGCCCCTCATTCATGTGAAATTCAGGAACTATAACAACAAAGGGTCTTCCTTCTGATGCACTCTCCCAAACATTTTTACATATATCTTTAAATTCATTGTAGGCGATGTCGGTGTTTATATAATCCTCATAAATATGCTTTAAATTTAAATTATCTTGCCTGAAGAGTATAATCATGTTTGTATTATCGCGAATTAAATGCTTTGGTACTTTAGCATAGGATTGCGCTAGATACACAGAGTCTACATTTCGATGTCTACCCATACTGTAAAAGGAGGCGATCTTTCCCTGCTTTTCAGTAATGACGTCATCAAATAAAAAAATTGAATTTTCTTTAACTTCAGAAGCGTGTAGGGCATCATGTCCATTGTCAAAAGTGTTCACTTCTATACCTTCGATATTTCCAAGTACATTAATCAGATATTTGTACTTTGGCTGATAAAGCGATTTTGAATAAATATACAAGTTTTCAAAACGTAGTCCATTCTCGTGGAGTAGCATATTGAGCAATACATTTGTTTTCCCTGCACTGGAACTTCCTAAAATAAGAGCTCTGACATTAGAAGGAAACAGCTTGCCATGGCGATCACATCTAAAGTCACTTTCAAAGTCTAACACCTGGATACGCAGAGAGCACTGCTGCTTGACAAGTTCCATGATAACAACTAACTTATAAATGGTATACACCCTCTTTATATTGAGGAGTGTAAGCATTTTTTCCGTATTTATTAAGTGTCAAAGTTTAGATATAAAAGGGGTAATGCATTCATGTACTCGATTAGTATACCATGAGAGTTAAAAGAGGGAGATTGATGAATTATAAGAGAGGCTTTGGAATTATTAATTCCATAATTAATTCGCTACCTTTTGAAGCTCACTTTCCGGGATATAGATATTGTGGTCCAGGTACTAAATTGAAAAAGGGTCTAAAAAGAGGCTATCCTGGAATTAACCAATTAGACAACGCTTGTAAACAGCACGACATTGCATACGCTGATCATAAGGATACAGCTTCAAGAAATTTGGCAGATAAGGTTCTTTCAGAGAAGGCCTGGAAAGGTGTCCAGTCATCGGATTCAACTTCGGGCGAGAGGATAGTGGCAAGGATAGTAACTGCAATCATGAAGGCTAAGGTTGCAGTGGGAGCCAGAAAGAGGAAGAAGAAATGGGGGTTTTTACCATTGATTCCTATCATTGCTGATTTAGGCGCCGCAGCTGGAGGCGCTGCTCAGATAGCTTCTGCAGTCAATAAAAAAAGGGCTGCTGATAGACAGTTGGCTGAAATTTCAAGACATAACAAGGCCATGGAGACTAAAGGAAAGGGACTTCGAAATAGAAGGAGTAAGAAGAGGAATAAAGGAGGATTCTTACCTGTAATGACTGATGTCATCTTTAGCCGCTGCATCTAAAATCGCAAGGTCCTTGAAAAAAAAGAGGATCCAAGGGCGAAGGTTTAAAGAAGAAGTCAAAAACTGTGGAAGAGGATTGTACATATACCAGAGGAAGCCCTGAGTAACGTGGATATCGAAATACGCTAAACGTTTAAAAATCCCTTATTTTAGAGTTGTGTATATGTAAAACCACATTTCAAAGAGAGAATTATTGTTAATCTCGACACTTCTGACAATGAAGGAACACACTGGGTTGCTGTAAGAAAAGAAGGTAATGTGACACTCTACTTTGATAGTTTTGGCAACTTGAAACCCCCTCCAGAGATTGAGAATTATCTACAGGATGTTAAAATCTTGTATAATACACAGAGATACCAGAATTTTGATTCAGTCATCTGCTGGCACTTGTGCTTGCAATTTCTATCATTCTAAGAACGGCTGCATTTTCAATATGAGTTATGCAGTTACAGTGAGTGGATCAGACGCTGTTATTTCAACATATCTAAACCCTCCTTTACATATAGATCCTCCAGGTCATTATGAGGTTGCTCTCTTGAATTTTGAAACATTCTACTCGATACCAAACATCGATGAAGGTAATAATCGATTTCATTATATTCATAATGGTAAACCTGAAACCATTGTCATTCCTCACGGAACCTACGAGATTGCCGATATCAATTAATTTCTAAAGGATAAACTAGAATTGAATGATGAAGTCTTCTTCATACGACCTAATAATAATACATTGAAGGCTGAGATTAAATGCCCCTATGCAATAGATTTTGCTAGGGACAGATCTATAGGTACACTTCTAGGATGCACCGACAAAAAATAATTCCTGCTGGTGTAGTGGCTGAATCTGATGACCTTGTGAATATATTTAAAGTGAGCATCATACGTGTGGAGTGCAGTATTGCAACAGGTTCTTTCATTGATGGTAAAAGTGGACATTTGCTCTACGAGTTCTTCCCATCTGTTCCACCAGGCTATCACATCTCTCAAGAGCCTTCGAACCCGATATATCTACCAGTCATCGATTCAAATTATATAGATCAGATCACTATTCGAGTGGTAGATCAACACGGCAAGACAGTCAACTTCAGGAACGAGGTTATAACTACAAGACTCCACATAAGACGCAATGGCAATAAATTTTAAAAGATATCGCAAATACTATAATAGACGATGTGTAGCACGTTTGAAACGTACTATCTCTCCGACTACCGAGGAGTTAGCACGTGCTAACTGTACGTTCCTCGAAGGGTTAGGCTACACAATAGTATAATGGACATCTTAAACGTAACAGAGGTTGCAGTCTTTGATGACAAGATCACCAAGGAGGAGGAGCATGTTTTTCTACCATACAACACATCTGCTCTGAATGTGAATGATGAAATTAGAATACCCTGTCAAGCTGAAGATTTGTACATGCTACTTAACAAGAGCTATTTTACATTGAAGGCTCTCTCATTAAGCTAGTTGGGTCTCCTACAGCGACGAAGCTTATCAATAATGCCATAGCCTTCATGTTTGATGAAATTCGTCTAGATATGAACGCTACAACTACAGACACAACAAGGAATCCTGGAATTACTACAACTATACGTAATTATGCAGCTCTCAACCCAATAGATTCCAATCGTCTTCTGAATGCTGGTTGGGCTTATCCTGGTGAAGAAGTTGATATACTACATACTGCAAATGGGGCTTTCAACGCTATAGCTCCGCTTTCGATGCTCTTAGCATTTTCTGATGACCATAAGGAACTCATACTCAACAGCAAGTTTGAATTGATCCTCATAAGATCATAAGATCCAAAGAGGAAGCTAATCTTAAGTTAACTAGAATCGAATGGAGGATGCCTGTAATTCGTCTTTCTGATGCTGAAAGGGTTCACATTCTAAAATTGTAAAGGACGATAGACCTTTACATATCCCCTTTCGATCCATTGATCTCCATACCCAGCCTGCTGTGCCCCAGACAAGATCCTTCACGTGGAATGTGGCAACAACATCTAAGCTTGAGAAACCTCGATTTGTCATTGTGGGAGCGCAGACTGCAAGATTGGGTGACTATAGCAAGAAGAGTTCCGAATTTGATCACTGCGACATTACTAATTTGAGGTTATTTCTCAGTAGTGAATGCTACCCCTACCACGGTTTAGGGGAAACGCGCTTTCCTCCATGGTCGCGCGCTGAGGCCCACATCCACCTTGGGCTAACGTCGATGCCGAAAAATGCGACCCCTGCTTCTGTTCTTAGATCCGTCTTTTTAGAACTACAAGCGCAGTTCGGGGACTGTCATTTTATATATACTGATGGGTCTAAGACTGATGTTGGAGTAGGATGTGCCTTTGTTTTTGGTGTTCAGAGTTTTACTTTTCGTTTACCTCGACAATGTTCAATTTTTACCGCCGAACTTTTTAGCATTTATCAATCTGTTTTATACATTCAGCGGCTCGACTTACGGCACTGTTTTATTTGTACGGACTCTCTGAGTGCCCTTCAGGCTATTCATGCGCTGTACCATCACCACCCACTCGTACAGCGCATACATGACCTGCTCCACTCGCTTGGTGTCTCTGGCATCAGCGTGTCCTTCATGTGGATTCCAGGTCATGTGGGCATCTCAGGTAATGAGTCTGCCGACGCCGCTGCGAAATCGGCGATTTTATTACCCAGATTTTTTACTTCTGTTGTTCCCTCGTCTGATTCGTGTATTATTTTACGTCGCCGCATCCTCTCGCGCTGGCGCGATGAGTGGACGGCCCTCCGGGGGAACAAATTGCGGGAAGTTAAGCCTTTCCCGTTGATCTGGGGTACCTCTTCTCGTTCTTGTCGTCGGGAAGAGGTAATTTTAGCTCGTCTACGGATTGGACATTGTGTTTTTAGTCATAGGTATTTGCTCAGTGGTGACCCCGCACCACTCTGTGGGCAGTGTGTCGTGCCCTTAACGGTGCGTCACATTTTAACAGAGTGTCAGGTTTTAGCTGCATTGCGTGCTCGTGTGGGTCTGCCTGTTGGCCTAGCCAACGTTTTGGCAGACGACACGCGTGCTGTAGAATGTGTTTTACGTTTTATTCATGACAGTGATTTTAATCTGCGCATTTAATGCGTTGGGCGTCTGTTGGCTTAGTACTTTTATTCTGTCTGTTTTTATGGGAACTCTTATCCCCAGTGGACATATGGCGCTCATGTCCCTCGCATTCTACAGTTCCTGACACGTTTTAATCTTTTATTGCCCTTGCTTTTAGTGTGTTGATTTTTCAGAATTTTATATTGTTGTTATTGTTATTCTTGTTGTTCTTGTTATTGTTATTGTTATTGTTGTTATTGTTATTTTGTTATTGTTCTGTTGTTAGTTTTAGCTTTTTGAACATCGCGGGTTTGTGTCCCGTTTTTAACTATGCGGTTTTTTACCTGTTTTATATTTTGACCTTATCTTTTATACATTGTAAGGGCGCTGATGACCGTAGCAGTTTAGCGCCCTTAAACCGCATATCATCATCATCATCATACCACGGTTTGAACTTGGGCTTTAGAAATTCAAAGTTTGCTTCACTGTATGAAATGTACTGTAAATTTCAAAGTTCCTATTATGATAGAGAAAATTACCCCCTCTTGAAGAGAAAGGATTTTCTTCAGCGTGCACCATTATTCGTGATTGACTGCTCCCATCAACCTGAAGAGTCTATAAATGGAACTGTGAACATCAGAATCGATATTCAAGCATCTGAAAATTTTCCAGCTCTGACGTCACTGTATTGTTTAATTCTACACGACAAAGTGTTTACCTACCAACCTCTTTCCCATGTGATGCAAACAATTATATAAATGACATGTGTTTGGAAATGAGTGTATGGTTTTTTTGGTGAAGGATTGTAATAGGATATTTTTTTTAAATAATAAATCGAATTCATATACTACAACATTCTTTTATTATGCTTATTATACATTTCAAGCATTTTCCTTCTACCCCTCCTACTCCCTGAAAAGCTAGTTGCCGCTGACTTGCAGAAGTCGTTTAAATTATTCAAGTGTCTTTCAATATAATGCATAAGCTTCTTTAGATTCCCTATACCATCAATGTTTAAAGTTATTTCACAATGATTTAAACAAGTATTTATGAAATAAATTGACTTGTCAAAAATACAATGATATTATAGGCATAAATTGCATTATCACAATATTCTACACACGCAAGCTTTTCTTCTTCTTGTAGGTAATTTTCAATCATTAGAATATTTTTTGAGATTATGTCCCAGTCTGATTTTGTAATATAAACAAAGGATTTATCACTTTCACAATTTATGTAGAGGGAGGGGATGTAATAGTATAGTCCGATGTTCACACTATGGGAGGGGGATATGCTGACGTCATCAAGCGCGAGTAATCGATTCTCCATCCTCCCCCGGGAGATGCTGGGTATCTTCGAGGAATAAGAAGACCCGAGAACCTTCGTTGAGAATCTCCCTCTTACACTGACGCTTCTGCTTTTTTCTGCTCGGTCTTGTTCTTCCTTTTCCGCTGCTCCCTCCTCGTAGCCCTGTAACGTATATTCAAAGAGATCTTTAGCTAAAAAATTATTTCATGAATCTGAAAGAGAAGTGTATGTATTAGAAAAAAATCCTCTTCACATGTCAAACAAAAATAATGCGCGTCATACTCACTTCAATGTTTTGAGAGTTTCTAGATGTATCTGTGGCGAGCAATCTGGAGTCTTCTGATTTAACCACTCCTCGCCTCTCTTAGCCGGGTCATCAGGAGGAATAATGTCCGGCAATGAAGCAACACACTCATTCATAGGCTGGGTGTAGCGTTCTACAATATCAACATCGGACCTTTCGGGATTTAGCTCCTCTATGGGCACTAGCACCTCGGGGACGATCATTCGCAATCTGTAATAAATTATTTTTTAGGCTAGGCATAGAAGAAAGAAACATTAGAAATGAATGTATAGTCCCCCTTAATATTCCCACTACTCACTCTAGTTTTCTCTTCCTACATTTCATGTAACACGCAAGCATATTAGTGTATTATAGAAAAAATATTACTTACATGATCCCTCTTCGATAAACCTCGCAGTTCTCTGTACACACATCCGATGTAGTCATCTGGTCATGATGCGATGGTTGAGTACACAATATTGAATGCATTAATCCATTGCAGGTTTCGGTATGAAAATATATATAATGGTGATAATCTTCCCCACACTCACTCCAGTAATCATGTACATCTGATGTGTGAGTAACGTTATCGTTAGACATTTCGAATATCGCTGAATGCACACTGGTCAAACAAAACATGCACCATGAGCACTCAGGTCGGTTTCTTGCGAGACGGTAAAAATATTGAATGTGCACCGTCTTTTTATACTCATACACCGCTCATCCAGCGTCACGATGGGTAGGTAGGGTGGCCCCATTTACATTTACGTTCATACATTAGAGCGCTATTTCCATGCGAAGTGATGACCTACATATCGGCCCTGTCCACAGCTATTGTCACTTCGCTACTTTACCAGAGCGAACGTCTGAGGTTTATTCCATGAATAGAGCGCTAATCGCTATTTTCCCTCATGAGTGTATAATGTATTCACATTGCACGCCGGTGACCTACATTCGTAAGAGTTACACTCTCTCTCTCTCTCTCTCGTTATATTTGTTATTGTTATTACGTCTAAGCAATTTCAGTCTTGTGTTCATACATTAGTTTGCACTCTCCGTATCTAGAGCGCTATTTCCATGCGTATGTATGTGTGTGTCTATGTATATGTGTGTATGTAGGGGTCTATGTATGTGTATGTATGTGTGTATGTACGTACGTATGTATGATGTATGTGTGTATGCATGTATGTATATGTTTGTGTGCATGTGTGTATGCATGCACGTATGTATGTATGATGTATGTATGTGTGTATGTATGTACGTATATATGTGTGCATGTGTGTATGTCTCTATGCGTGTATGTATGTTCGATACCAGGATTCGTTACTCATATACTTTATACCAAGGGGGCTCGTTACTGTGAATATTGTTCATATCACTTCTGGGCACGATGCCCTGGTTCGTTAATCATATGCTTTATTCCAAGGCAGCTCTTTACTCGTTAAATCATTCTTTTTATCCTCCTTATCGGTTTTAGGCACGTGAGCAATGATTTTAGGCAGGAGAGATCTTCGGTATTCGCAATACCACGCGACCAATGATTTAGGAAGGAGGTGGGAGGGCGATCTTAAGAGTCTTTTGGCATTCCCACATGTGTTATTAGTCGTAACAATTATACACGCGTAATAATCGTCTCCCTCACACACATATACGATGATAACCAGGTACGCGAGTCAATTCATATACACTTATTTACATTAATCAAATAAATACTTAATCGTATTCATCGATCGACGAGTAGCGTTTAATCACATTAATCAAGATACATGCGGTGGGAGGTTGCGTCCAACAGTTTAGAGCCGCGATGTCTTGACGTTAGCAGTTTAACCCTCGATTCTTTTTTCAATAATGTTATGCATGGACGAGCATTAAGGTTCGATACCAGGGCTCGTTACTCTTGCTTTGTACCAAGAGGCTCGTTACTGCGAATATCGCACATATCACATCTAGCTTCGATACCAGGGTTCGTTACTCATATGCTTTATACCAATAGGTTCGTTACTGAGAATATCGCACATATCACATCTAGGTTCGATACCAGGGTTCGTTACTCATATGCTTTATACCAAGGGGGTTCGTTACTGCGAATAACGCACATCCTATGTTCGATACCAGGGTTCGTTACTGCGAATAACGCACATATCACTCCTTGGTTCAATACCGGGGTTCGTTACTGCGAATAACGCACATATCACTCTTAGGTTCGATACCAGGGTTCTTAGGCCTTTTTTTTAACCAAGGGGCTCTTTTACTGGGAATATGGCTCATATCACGCCTACCCGGAATTATGATGATGATGATAATGTTAGTCAGAGTTCGATACTCGGTTCAATCATTCTTTTTATCGCCCTTATCGGTTTTATCACATTGATGCTCGTACACAGTTACCCCACACCCCTGTTTATGATAAACACTCTGTAGCAGGATCGCGTGTGTGTCCAATTGACGTACCATTAGCGGCGGCCACTAGCGGGTTATATATATATATATATATCCATAGCGCCGGCCATTATCGGTTACATATGTATTACCACGCATATCCATTAGCGGCGGTCATTAGCAACGGTCATTAGCGGTTACACATGCATTACCACGAATATCCATTAGCAATGGTCATTAGCGCCTGCCATTAGCGGTTACAAATGTATTGCCACGAATATCCATTAGCGACGGTCATTAGCGGTTACACATGTATTACAACGAATATTCCTTAGCGACGGTCATTAGCGGATACGTGTTAACACGTGTTTTTGAGCCAGAACTCTCATGTTTAGACTACTAATGTCACGATTAAATCCCAATCCTAATAAAAGATGCGGAGCTCCTAGCTGTTTTTGCAGACGAAACAAGTGATGTGTCTAAGAAATTCTAATTCGTTGTAATATACAGATACATTCATAATAAGGGTCCTGTTGAAAGATCCTGGGGCTTCATGGTTCCTCCTGGCCACGATGCTCCAAATCTGGCAAAAGGCATTAAAGATGAACTTCATCGCCATTTAGAAACCTGCCCTAGAAAACTCATTGCTCAGAGATATGATGGTGCATCAGTTATGAATGGAGCGTGACATGGGGTTCAAGCACTAGTGAAGGAGCTTTACACAGATGCGCAAAATGTTCACTTTTAGGCACATCAGCTCAATCTGATCATACAAAATGCAGCATCAGTTAATAGGAACGTGAGAGTAATTTTTCTAATCTTCAGGGTATTAGTTCATTTTCCTCCACATCACCACAGAGAACAGCGGTTTTGGATGAAGTGGTTAAAATACGACTTCCAAAATCAGTCCCAACCAGATGGAATTTCCAGTCGCGAAGTGTCAGTACAGTGTATGAGTGTAGAAGTGAACTGATTGATTGTATGAGGGCAGTTCAAACTGAAGCTGGTATAACACATTCAACTACCATCACACAAGCCTGCGGCTATGAGGAAATTCTCTGAAACGAAAAGTTCATGTTCTGGCTTTCATTTTTTCCACCAAATAATGCCTCACGTTGACATTCTTTTTAAGCAGATGCGAAGAACATATTGTAAACCATCATATGTCCATAAACAGATACAAATATTTGTGCATGTTGTTTCGAACATTAGAGAAAATACAGATGTTTCTAGTACACAGGAGAGTGAAGCCAAAAGTAGAAGAATTTTTGACAGCATGGAAACCAGGAAACAGCAGACCAAAGAAATTCGTGATATAATAATACAAGGCAGAGCCCGCTTTGAATTCAAAGGCCACCTTTTAGCAGCTGTTATTTTCACCTCATAAATTTTCAGAATATCATGATTGTTTTGCTAAGATCACCTACAGGCTGTTTATAAGAACTACAATTTTATAGATGTGAGGAAACTACAAACAGAACTGACTGCAATATATGAAAGACAAGAATTTAGGAACATTACGGGTGTTCTATATGTGTCTGGCTTCATTATTGAAAATAACTTAGATGAAACTTTCAGCGAATGTGTGAAACTACTGAAAGTTGTGCTTACTAGCCCAGTGACCGCATCCAAAGCAGAACGCAGTTTCTCTACTCTGAAGAGAATAAACACATTTAAGCGCATGAGGTTGACCTAGGTGCCCTTGCCATGTTTTCAGTAAAACGAGATCTGATTATGCAGATACCTGATTTCAACAAAGAGTGATTGAAAAAATTGCAACCATATAGGATAGGGGAATATATTTTCTCTTCAGATAGGTGAGTTTATGTTTTTAAATGAAATCTCACGGTTAATTCGAAAACTGTTTAGTATTTTACTTATTTTACATTCTCAATTATGGTAATTCAGTGTAAGTGATCGCCATTAATGCATGCATCCCCCAAGATATTTAATCACCGGCCGCCGCTGCACGTGAGGAGATTGCCTTTGGGACATTTCTCGTTGTGGAAAGTGCTTTCGACAAGACCTCTGCAAGAGCAGTATGTCCCGCCAAAGTTTTATAGATCGATACATTTAATCTTTAAAAGTATGGAGATAACTGTGAAAATCCTTGGGAACAGCCTAACCGAAGGGAGGTGTTTCCTCATCCCTGCTTTGGAATCGAGCGGTGTACGGTTACTCATTAGGTCCTAATAATTTATTGTTAGCAGCACAGTTACGCTTTGAATTATTTTCATAACGAGGTAGTTTAGGTATTCTTGTAAGTCATTACCAGCATAGCTAGTTGGGAATAGTTAACAGAAAGCTTAACGGATCTTTGTAGCTGTAATAAATATGCTAGACATTCATAATTTAGTTATTTAATACCATGTCTCATTTGGGACTTTATGGTCTTATAAATCGACATCACATAGAGAGAAGGCCTAAGCATGAAAACAAGACGGCCACCCATTTAGGCTATTGGTTGCAATGAGCAGTAAAATGTAGTTGAGCCATTAAAAGTCGTTAAAGAGTATTTAACAAGAATCTTATTTCCGCATTTTTTGTGAACGAAAATGTAATTCACAAACCTAAACACGTAAAATGTGAATAGTTATTACGGTTGGATTATAAAAATGATGCATCACAAACATCCACTTTTTGAAATTTCTGTTTGGGCACATGTATTAATAAACGCAGTTATTGCTCACTGTATTACACTGAAATACTAAGATGGAAAATAAAATATTCAGTTTTTTTGGCAACTAAATCAATGTCTATTTTGTTCTTTAAAGAAAGACTGAATTAAAATTCACATGTCTATTTTATTTAATATTCTACAAGATCTTGGGTTGTGCATAATAACGTTGCAAACAGGAAAATGTACGACTTATCGTGCAGGGTATTTTCCACAACGACAGCGCACTGTGGAGACTCATACGGCTAGACAGCATTCTTGAAGTTGGTATCTCCTACCGGAGCAGATGATTAGCCATAGCGTTAAGTTCCAAATGTGGTCACTGTAGTGCCTGGAATATCCATGCTATAAAATGTCACTTCTTTGAACTCGTTTCATTGTTTATGTATTTTATTTTTCGTCGTTTTTTCATAAAGGTAATCCAAACCGAGGGAAGTACCAGCCTACTATTTCCTGCTTATTAGGTTTAATTTTCTGGGGTGAGCCAATATTATTAGGCATGTCACTACAGTCAGTAACTCCTGGTACAACATGCTCGTATTGAAACTTGTGTTCATTTATTTCACTCACTATTTGTGTTACAAGGTTTTGTCTCCACTCAAAAGTTTATTTCTCATACTTCTTTTTATACCCGTCTCCAGCCGATTTAGGATACTCCACAAAACTGCCCACTACTTTCTCCGTTGGTGAACATTATGATCTAGAGCAGCTATCACAGATCTGAAATGAAAAATATGTTCGTTTTGGGACATATTTCAAGCGCCAATTGTGATTGTATTCCAGGCTTCCTTTACGAAGAAAATGATTTATATGCGGAATGTCATTAAAAGATCTTCCATTATTTATATTGCTGCACAAATCATTCTATTCTGTGGAATTCTTACATAGCCAGTTTGTGTTCTTAGCTTTTTCTTCACTCGACACATAATGAGCACATGAATGAAATTTCTCAAAGTCTACCTCATTGGACAGTAGTGATGTGGATTAGAATTGACGTGAACTCTTCCTTTAGGAGTAAATTGACAGTTACACAAGTAATAAATGTCGAACACAGGTGATTATAAATAGAATGCTTCCATTCATGAAGGATAGATGATTTTGGAATCTTATTAAACATTTTCATAAGGAATTCCATACATCAAATTCGTGGTTTACGTGGAAATTTCTTTTCTATCCAAGTTCTAATACCCGTGTATCTGACTGTCAAGAACAATTTTATGGACAGGTTTTCATTCATAGAACTCAGTATGTTTTCGCAAGAAACTTTACCAATATCACCACTTACAGTTCCTCTCTGTACAATTATTAAGTCTAACATTTTATTTGTTGTCAAATGTATTATAGAATGTCACACATTTAACAGAAAATCCTTGGGAGTCATACTGTCCATCCCCACAAAACATAAATATGAATCATTCATGGCAATAGCGAAATCACTTCCTTATTCTCTTAACCAGGCTTTGTGTACAGAAGGAAAACAACATTTTTAACAAGTCTATAAAAATATATCCAGAAAAAAATAATAGTTTTGGTGCTTTTAAGAATGCAAGAAACAATTAAATCTTATTCGCAAAGATATATGCCTGAAGCTATGAATGCATTACTTTTCACACTTCACACTTCAACTTTTGCCTCCAGAGCACCACTCATAAGTGTGCCCTTTCACATAATGAGTTATAATCCGTATTAATGCCTCCCGTGTGTTAGATGAATGACAATACTGAATAGCGCAAGGAGAGCATTTACACATGCAAACACAAAGGAATGGTTTCTGGATATACCTACATCTTCTCCTTCACCGGATACGCTCAAAAATATTAATTTGCTTCACCATTTACTGTTGAAGATTCGCCTCCATCAAAATTCAAACTTGGCTCACATTAGCGCCGTTTATAGCACTAAAAAATTCAATTCCCAACTCGCACTGTATTTCAGCATCAATCCTCAACTCCACATGTAAAGACGGAGAAAGCAATGTAACTTCACTTTTTGGCTGAGAATTGCTTGCTGAATAATGAACTAGCTGTAGCACTTGCTTTCTTTTAAGAAAAATAGAGTTCTAGTCGTCCTAAAGATTTCGAACGCGCCACATCTTTCAGTCTAGGGCTTTTGAATTTCTCGTTCTTCTTCATTATTTTTATTTTTATATCAAACGACTCATTAAAATCGCTTTCTTTGAAATGAATTCTACATTCTCTAGCACTTTTGGTTGGCACAAAGTTTTTGCGTCTCAGAGCAGCAACCCATTTGCTGTACACATGTCCATTCTTATCTCTACCAGGGAGTGAGTAGAGGCCAACATTTCTGTTTACGCCGGAATTATTTCTACAGCCATAAGCACTGCACGCTGACATTGTTGACCTTACTCCTCACAGAACACTAGGAAAGGAAAACTTTCCTACAATCACAAAATAACAACAGGATTTATACACAACGCAGGGCTAACTAATACAAGGTGACAATAAGTAGCGTGGCGCAATCCTAGCCTTATGACGTCACGTGAGGATTAAACATAAAAGTGCCTCCAGAATGAAAACGAGAGGTCGTAGAACGACGCAGTTTTCAACAATGTGCTCAAAATTGTTTATATTTTATTTTTAGAAGTATTTAAAATTTAGTTCAGTACTCCTTTAAAATTCACGCTGGTATAAATATATATTATCCTTTCGGGCTAGTTCTGTTAAAAGCAATTATTGTTTGGAAAGGTTCCAGGGGTACCTAAAAAGAGATATCCTAAATTTGCGTAAAATTTAGATTTACTTTCGAAGAGTAAAGTCTAACAAGTTAATTTCAGGGTGATGGGGGTAATATAACAATAATTAAATCATTGTAACTGTTAAATTATGTCATACTCATGCTCACCATGTCATGTTGCCAAGGATGTTAGTTTGTGTCAAATTATTCAGATGGAAAGTGCCATTATTTTCCCACTTCAAATTTAGAAGGGGACAGCCCCAAAGAAACACAATAAAAGCACAGCACAAATATGAAAATGTGGGATAAAAAGTAAATCTACGTATGTAATAACAAAAGAAGTATACTCATCCTAAAATAATTATGGATGTGGAAAACATAATTTAGCATTTAAAATAAAGAGAGTTGAAGGTTGTTACACTACATCACTAAAATATTCTTACTTGAACGCGTTTCGGGAGACGGTTTGCTTCCATCGTCAGCATGTCCTCAACTCAGTTGCTGACGATGCTGACGATGGGAGCAAACCGTCTCCCGAAACGCGTTCAAGTAAGATTATTTTAGTGATGTAGTGTAACAACCTTCAATTCTCTTTATTTTAAATTATGACACATCACTATTACTAGCTTCTAAATCTTCAAATGTAGTCAATAATTGAGCATATAGCAGGTACATACAGAAAGGAAGTCTGTAACAATATTATTACTATGGCTTGCGTATAAAACGCAGCAGAGCTTCAGAGAATATTATTTGTTAGTATAATTACTTTTTTTTCAAGCATAAAGAAATATTGAAATAGTAACATTTCTCTTTCTTCGTGCGTTAGAGCTTTAAAGATGACTGAAATCATTTAACATATTTCATTTATTGTTTCATGAAAGCTGCAATATGCAAAAGGAAAATACTCCCTAGTACTGAATAACAACGTTTAAGAGATAAAAGTAAACAAGTAAGATAACAACTATTCCATAATACCCACAATTAGTTCCAAAAAGCAACAGTAGCCACTTTTCTACTTTAACTCACCTGTTCTTTTCCAACCATAATTTTTTTTTCCTTACAATGGAATCTCAAGCTATTGTTGGTAGGTTGCTTGTCATTAAGTCGTTCTGTTAGATGTGCTTTATTTGAATATTTTTTCCGCAAATAATACACATGCAAGTGTGATGATAAGCCTAGATTTCAAAAACAGTATACTCATAACCATTATTAAAAATTACTACTAACCTTAAAATTTATCTACATCTTTAAAAAGCGAGTTTCTGTAATTCTGAAAAATGTCACTGAGTTTATATTTTAAATTTCAGCAATACATTGAAAATCAGCTGAGGTCCAGAAGTACTAATTTTTACGATTTTGAAAAAAATAATCTTTGCTTGGTTAAGTTAGGTTATGAATACGTTATCAAATGCCAAACATGCTCACATATGTATATACGTAGCTATTTAAAACTTATTTATACGGTTACCTATTCCACTAAAAAGGAAATACAGAAAATTGACATACACATTCAAGTATGATGATACCCTAGATTTCAAAAACAATATGTTGATAACCATTACTAAAAATAGTACTAACCTAAAATTTATCTACATCTTTAAAAAGGGAGTTCCTGTAATTTTGAAAAATATCATTAAGTTTATATTTTAAATTCCAGACATACGTTCAAAAATCAGCTGAGGTCCAGAAGTGCTAATTTATACGATTTTGGAAAATAATGCTTTGTTTGGTTAAGTTAGGTTATGAATACCTTACCAAATGCCAAACATGCTCACATATGTATATACGTAGCTACTTAAAGCTTATTTATGCGATTACTTTTGGACTAAAAAGGAAGCACAGAAAATTAATGCTTAATAACTATTAAACTACGAGAGTATGCGTGGTCAGATTAAAACGCGTTTAACAAATATAATTTAATATTTTATATATCATTACCCTAATTAATGAAAGGGTGTTCAGAGGGTCCTAGCTCGAATCTTACCCAGCGAAACTGTAATGCTTAATAACTATTAAATTATGCACGGCCAGATTAAAATCTAATCAACAAATATAATTTAGTTTTTATATAACATTTCCACGATTAATGTAGAATATTCTTAGGTGCACAGAGGTCTTAGTTCGAATCTTACCCTGAACCCTAATGCTTAATAAATACTAAATTATTGAAGCATGCACGGACAGATTAAAATGTATTTAACAAATAAAATTTAATTTCATTACAATGTTTTAATGAGCGGGCTTAGGTGTCCAGAGGTCTTAGTTCGAATCCTACCAGAAACCCTAATGCTTAATAAATACTAAATTATTGAAGCCTGCACGGGCAGATTATAATGTATTTAACAAATATAATTTCATTTCATTACGATGTTTTAATGAGCGGGCTTGGGTGTCCAGAGGGCTTAGTTCGAAACTTACCAGAAACTCTAATGCTTAATAAATACTAAATTATTGATGCATGCACGGACAGATTAAAAACGTATTTAACAAATATAATTATTTATATATTCAGATGCCTAGACACGATTCTTTATTTTCTTTCTATCTACCTCTTTCTTTCTTCTCGACTTGCATATATCCAAACGTTCGCATATACACATACACAGAGCCATTACACACACTCATTCACACACCTGATACACGTACATACAACAACAAACATACACCAGTACACTTACACACGCACATGCAAGCACATACACACACGCACACGCCCTCACACACAAGCGCAGTCACATACACACACACATACCTGCTCACTTACACATACCAACACAAACCCACCCACATACACACACGCACATACACAACCGCACAGCCACACACACACACATGCACATACACGCATATACATGTTCACTTACACACACCAACACACCCACGTACACACATGCGCGAAAGCACATACATATACGCACACGACCGCACACACAAACGCAAGCACACGCACACACGCACATGCACTTACACACCCACACCCGCACGCATACGCATACACATATGCCTGTTCACTTACACCCACCAGCACCAACCCACACACGCACACACACACACACACACGCACACACCAACTCACGCACATGTCCTGAATGAAAAGAGACAAAATGATGCAATAAAAACTAATTATAGCTTGGAATGCAAGGCGCCATTTACGAATTGTTCGAAACTGGTCTGGATGCATGGGTTCGAATCCTAGGAGTGATTACAAATTCATCTTCTAATAACTCCAAAAATAATTAAGATAATGACTGTAAATAAACTTTATTACTTTCATGTCATTAGCTCGTTTCTTGTGAATGTATATTAGAGTACCAGGTGTCGTGGGTTCGATCCTTAATTTTACAATCTCAATTATCTCAGAAACTAGCAGGGATAGAGGAGCGAACCAAAGCATGATTGTTAGCTCCTATGATGGACAATTAATGCTGAATATAATTTCCAATCAAATGCCCCTAGTTCGAATCCCGATCTTCAGTGACTTCCTTAATTGTCCTCTGTACTCTAGAATATATCACTTAGATCAATGTTGTAACTGCATAAGGTCTTTTAAACATGTCAACCTAATATTATAAATACTTTTGGTTCTGGTGTTCTGAGTTCGAATACTGATTCAATGAAATTTACTTATAAATTTAATAACTTAGTAAATAATTAAGATAAAGGCACCTAGTAAACCTTATTACGTTTATGTCATCAGGTAGTATCTTGTGGGTGTATATTCGGGTACCTGCCGTCCAGGGTTCGATCCTTAAGTTTAAATCTCCATTATCTCATAAACTAGCCGAGTTAGAGGTGTGAACGAAAGCATGTTTGATAGCTCCTACAATGAATAATTCATACTATATATAATTTCCAATCAGTTGCCCCTAGTTCGATTCCCGATCTTTCAACGACTTCCTTAATTTTCCTCTGCACAGTAGAATATATCACTTAGATTGATGCTGTAACTGCATACAGCTTTGTGTAAAGACATTATAGATGTACTCTGAGAGAGAGAGCGAAAGGAAGTGAAACAAGTAGGGATATAAGTGTTGAGAGCCTCTGCGCATGCGCAGTAAGTGATGATAATTCCATTGGTGTAATAATCACGTGATGTGTAAGCATCATCACCATGATGACGTGCTGGCATCGCCTGGAGGGGGTTTAGATCCCTATATAAACAGATATATGCGCATGTTAGACCTGTTGTGTACTTATTAACCTTACATTTAAATTTTAAAGAACTTTAAAAGCAACGCGAGGTGCAGGCCATCTACACGTACAGCACACAAATCAATGCTGGCTTTTACAATACATTTAATTTTGTTTAAACGAAACAGTACATGAAAGACGATTCGTTACAAGAGCATCATATGTTTTAATCTGTACTTTACACTCACATGGATTTCTCTGCATACTCTTCTTCAGTTCACAGGATTTTCTCTACTCATTCTTCTTCTATTAAATTCACACCATTTTCTCTGCACATTCTTCTTGTATAAACATTCACATGATTCTTGCTACACATTCCTCTTACATAAACATTCACACAATTTTCTCCGCTCATTCTTTGTTTTCTCTGCAGGTTCATACTCTATTAACATTCATGCATTTTATCTACGCATTCTTTGTTTCTCTGCAGCTTCATCTTCCATGAACATTCATACGATATTCGCTACACATTCATCTATCAACATTCATATGATTTAGCCACGCATTCTTCTATTAACGTTCACACCATTTCTCTACACATTCTTTTGCAAACATTCATATGAGTTTAGCCACCCATTCTTCTATTAACATTCACAGCATTTCTCTACACATTCTTCTACAAACGTTCATATGATTTTCTCTACACATTCTTCTGTATACATTCACACCATTTCTCTACATATTCTTCTGTAAACATTCATATGATTTCCACTACCCGTTCCTCTTCTGTAAACATTCATATGATTTTCTCAACACATTTTCCTCTATTAAGATTCACACATCTTCTCTACACATGCTTCTGTATTGTGCCTCATTTTATATGTATCATAACAAAAAATGTAATCCTTTTCAGGCTGGCTTTACTTGACCACGGCCGATTTCTAGGACTTTCATTGTGCAGTGTTTCAGGCTGTGCAATAAGAGGAAGAAGAAGAGGAATAGCCCGAAGCCATGCAAAGGAGGCTGACTCTATTGGAGGATAGAATAAGCAGCATCGACAACTCCAAGAAACATTTCGGCAAGAAGCGGGTGCAGAGACATCTACATCACCGAAACATGTTAAAAAGGATTCTTAAATAACATTACAGGGCATAAGATGAAAAACACGGACAATTTTGTATACAATCTGATGCATAGTTGAGAGTTAGCTCAAGCGAGTCTCCCTATACTTGCTGAAAATAAGAATTGTGAACAGTAATTTAAATGATTGTGAAATACTTTAAAATAGACATGAAATTTGTACCCTAAAAGCCTTGCGCCCTGTATACATTAACAGCATTAAAACTGTTTGCCGCGCTGGAATACAAACTATGAAATTAAAGAGACTTTCTTTTAGATAATAAAGAAATTTGCAAAACCTACTGTTACAAGTGTAATGACATACAGAAACAATGAGTTGGATGAGGAAAGTGATGGAAATGTAAGATAAATAATAACAATAAAAATAATTAAGGTATGCTTGTACATAGCATCTTTATTCATTAAAAAACCTTGTATTCCTAATGAGAAATGAATCATTACAATGATTAGTTTAAGTTATGTTACAATGATCAAAAAGGGAACAGTGTTTAGTTGCATTACTCGATCTTAAAGTCAGAGCACCAAAAATGACAAATCTCGGCTTCTCCATTTTAGATGTGTTGTCACTATTCCAGGAAGTGTCTGTAACACAATAGGTTGAGTATGAAGATCCATGGTCCTAAATGAGTGAAACAGAATCTTATCCAGCTTGGCTGTCTTGAGGAGCTCAGCATCAGAAAGTCGAATCACAGGCCTTCTCCACTCGATTAGTACAGGTTTAAAAACAGCATTCTCTTCACCCTGAGACGGGGTGAAGTATATAAATGTTCAACTTGACAAGGAATTCTAAACTCGTTAGCGTCCAGAGCTGATGTATTATATGGTAAAAACACATGTTCCTCTTCTTAGTGATCTTGTCGTCGAATCTCGGTGTCATTGCGAAAGCAATGTCCCGTAACATTGAAGATGCCCCGTGATTATAGGATTCTGAAGCCCAATACCTGCAGGAACTGCCGATTTCGTGATGTTAACCCGATGGGCGTCAAGGACAGAGCATGATGTGTGCGTCGAATCACTCCATAATTATAACCTCGACGTCGTTGACTTCTTCTAAAATCTATAGGCATTATGCTTATATCCTTGTTTCTAAAGTCAATGATATTGCTGTTATGCTCTCCTATACTAAGACTGTTTGCTCTATGAAGCGAGTGTTTATGAACAGCAGGTAAAATTTGATTTGATGGTTCTTGTGAAATATGGTATCCAAGCGTAACAGATGGGAAAACTGATAGATCGAGTGTCCACTTTTACTGTCGAGGAAGGAGACTGATGCAATACTGCGCTAGATTCGTATGATGCTCAACCTAAATATATTCACTAGGAAATCAGATTCAGTCAGCTGATTAGGTGGAATAACTTTGTTGCTTAGGGGCCCCGGAAGGTTCCTATAGAACAATCATTGGAAAAAATCAAGAGTGAAAGGACATTTTAATTACATTACATTGCATTATTATTATTATTATTATTAATTGATCTAATAAAGAAGAAATTCGCATCCATACCTAGCCTATCTCTGATGCATTCATTAATGTCAGTAATCTCATAAGTTGCATCAAGTATATCAATGATGTTAATTTCATCATTGTGCATGTATTGAAATTGGATTGGAATAGACGGTTTCAAAATTCAATAGAGCAAGCTAATAATGACCCTTTGGATCTATCTAAATAGGATGATTGTGGTATTTAGTAAGAACAGACTCGTTGACACTGTCTGCGATAGTATAACTCATTGCGAGAGAAATTGCAAGCACAAGTGTCCGCAGATGACTGAATTGAAACTCTGAAACCCCTTAACAGTGTCTTAACACATATGAGGGATCTTTCTAACTCTTTCCTGGTTTCAAGGTTCCGCAGATGCTAATCACGCTATAAAACCACCCAGCTTTTTATTCTGAATAATTTCGCTAATCGCATCGGAAAAGTCATTTCTATCAGGTGTATGAAGCATCATTAGTACCCTTAGCATGTTTACCAAATCATTAGGATCGGTGTAGCGGTATAGCATCTCCTCTGTATTCGCTTTGGATATATCTACTAATCTAGGTGAGTTGACACTAGTATGCTTGCTTTCATTGGTGTGTTTATTCAGATTTTGCTTATTCAAAGAAACTGCTCTTATTGTTTCATCAATGGTAGCTCTTGACGTGATTACAGGATCACTTGAATTGGTTCCAAGTACGGTACATCTTGAATCCCGCTCTTCGGAACTTGAGAAGATTTCAGGATCTCGTTTGGGTATTGTAGTGAATGCACAGCTGGTCATCTCTTTACAGCATCTTCTCCTATGTTGCTTGAGTCTTGAAATTGTCCTGTTTTTTTAAGTTATATTACATATGCAGCACTTAACAAAGCGATTCCTTCCCCTTTGGGAAACATACGAGAAATCAAGATTCTCGTAAATTGACTGTAATTGACCATCTTTATGAGTGTTCATGCTCAAACAGTATATATAAACTAGTTAATGTATACTGTAGATGTTGAATTCGTATACGATAACACGAGACTGAACTATTTTTCAACATTTACGTATTTATATATGATCTTTAGGCTTTGATGCATATAAACAGTCATATCCGAATTAGACTAAGCAAAATATTGTAGTATTCATACATAATAGTTGTAATTCCGTTAATTATAACTATTTCATTAAGCACAAGCAGATTCAAGTAGCATGAAATGGATTCATAGGGGTAAGAGTGCTAGTTTTCTTGATAGCACAGAGAATGCGAGAGTTGAGTGAGATACTGGTATAAGTAGCACAAGTCTGAAGTTCATGTATCATCCTTTAGCGAAAATGGCACACATATCTGAGAGCCTTTAGTGAGAGTGGGTCACCTTTTCCCTGCCCTTTTCCCTGAGCGGGTCACCTTTTTCCTTGTGTGGGTCACCTTTTTCTCTGAGCAGGTCACCTTTTTCCCTGAGTGGGTCACCTTTTTTCCCTGAGTGGGTCACCTTTTTTCCATGAGTGAGTCATTTTTTCCCTGTGTGGGTCACCTTTTTCCCTTTTGGGTCCCCTTTTTCCCTGTGTGGGTCACCTTTTTCCCTTGAGTGGTCACCTTTTTCCCTTTGTGGGTCACATTTTTCCCTTTTTGGGTCACCCTTTTCCCGGTGTGTGTCAGCTTTTTCCCTTTGTGGGTAACCTATTTCCCTTTGTGGGTGTCCTTTTTCCCTTTGTGGGTCACCTTTTTCCCTTTGTGGGTCACCTGTTTTCCTGAGTGGGTCATCTTTTTCCCTGAGTGGGACACCTTTTTCCCTGAGCGAGTCACCTTTTCCCTGAATGGGTTACGTGATGGATATGTCTAGAGTTAAGAGTTCTAACATTGACAGGAAACAGTTTTCCACGAAGTTCGCGTTTGAAGTCGCTTTCAAAGTCTAACATATGAATAGGCTGTGAGTATTCTTGCTTCACTCGCTCTAGTTTGACAGCTAAAATAAAATAAATCGCCCTTAATGTAAATATGCTAATGAGAAAGTATAAAACAACTATGCTGCAATAAAATCAACTAGTATACCATAAGAGGTAAGGTCGGTTAAGGTCGCAAGAGGTTTCGGTTTAATTAACTCTCTCATTAACCTGCTACCGTTTGAAGTACATTTGCCTGGTTACATATACTGAGGAACTGGGACAAAGTTAGAGAAAAATTAAAGAGAGGAGACCCTGGAATCAGCCCGTTAGACGTATCGTGTAAACTTAACGACATTGCTTAAGCTCAGCATAAGGACTCTGCTTCGAGAAACATTGCTGACAAGATCTTGGCTGAAACGGCGTGGAAAAGAGTGCAAACATCTGATGCTACATTAAGTGAAAAAGTTGGCAGCGCTACTAGTAACAACCATTAGGAAGGGAAAGGTAGCTACTGGTGTAGGATCCATGAAGAAGAAACGAGGAGGATTTCTACCTCTCATACCAATTATTGCAGCTCTAGGCCCTGCCGCTGGAGGTGCAGCCCAAATTGCCCCAGCAGTAAATAAGAAAAAGTCAGCAGATAAACAAATCTTCGAAATGATGATGCATAAGAGAAATTGAGAGAAAGGTATCTGTTGGCGGCGGGTCCAAAAAGAAGAAACGAGGAGGCTTTCCACCGCTCATACCAATTATTGCAGCCCTAGGAGCCGCCGCTGGAGGTGCATCACAATTTGCTACAGCTGTAAATAAGAAAAAAAGCTGCGGATAAACAACTTGCTGAAATGATGAGACATAACAAAGAAATTGAATCAAGAGGGAAAGGCCTACGAGTGAAGAAGAATAAGGGGAGGAACATCGAATCGAAGAGGGCATAGATCAAGAAAGGGAATTCAAAAACTCTGGCAGAGGGCTATACTTGCACCTGAAAAACATTAAGTAAGATAGATCCCGGCTTGTATGTCCAGTGTTTTAAGATTCCTCATATTAGGATGCGAATGTCTTCTTATTAAATCAATTAATAATAATGCAATGCATTGTAACGTAATTAAAATGTCCTTTCACTCTTGATTTTTTCCAATGATTGTTCTATAGGAACCTTCCGGGGCCCTTCAGCGACAATGTTATTCCAGCTAATCAGCTGTCTGAATCTGATTTCCTAGTGAATATATTTAGGTTGAGCATCATACGAATCTAGCGCAGTATTGCATCAGTCTCCTTCCTCGACAGTAAAAGTGGACACTCGATCTATCAGTTTTCCCATCTGTTACGCTTGGATACCATATTTCACAAGAACCATCAAATCAAATTTTACCTGCTATTCATAAACACTCGCTTCATAGAGCAAACAGTCTTAGTATAGGAGAGCATAACAGCAATATCATTGACTTTAGAAACAAGGATATAAGCATAATGCCTATAGATTTTAGAAGAAGTCAACGACGTCGAGGATATAATAATGGAGTGATTCGACGCACACATCATGCTCTGCCCTTGACGCCCATCGGGTTAACATCACGAAATCGGCAGTTCCTGCAGGTATTGGGCTTCAGAATCCTGTAATCATGGGGCATCTTCAATGTTACGGGACATTGCTTTCGCAATGACACCGAGATTCGCAAGATCACTAAGAAGAGGAACATGTGTTTTTACCATATAATACATCAGCTCTGGACGCTAACGAGTTTAGAATCCCTTGTCAAGTTGGAACATTTATATACTTTACCCCGTCTCAGGGTGAAGAGAATGCTGTTTTTAAACCTGTACTAATCGAGTGGAGAAGGCCTGTGATTCGACTTTCTGATGCTGAGCTCCTCAAGCCAGCCAAGCTGGATAAGATTCTGTTTCACCCATTTAGGACCATGGATCTTCATGCTCACCTACTGTGTTACAGACACTTCCTGGAATAGTGACAACACATCTAAAATGGAGAAGCCGAGATTTGTCATTTTTGGTGCTCTGACTTTAAGATCAAGTAATGCAACTAAAGACTGTTCCCTTTTTGATCATTGTAACATAACTTAAACTAATCATTGTAATGATTTATTTCTCATTAGGAATACAAGGTTTTTTAATGAATAAAAATGCTATGTACAAGCATACCTTAATTATTTTTATTGTTATTATTTATCTTACATTTCCATCACTTTCCTCATCCAACTCATTGTTTCTGTATGTCATTACACTTGTAACAGTAGGTTATGCAAGTTTCTATATTATTTAAATGAAAGTCTCTTTATTTTCAAAATCTGTATTCCAGCGCGGCAAACAGTCTTAATGCTGTTAATGTATACAGAGCTCAATGCTTTTAGGGTACAAATTTCATCTCTATTTAAAAGTATTTCACAATCATTTAAATTACTGTTCACAATTCTTATTTTCAGCGAGTATAGGGAGACTCGCTTGAGCTAACTCTCAACTATGCTTCAGATTGTATACATAATTGTCCGTGTTTTTTCATCGTATGCCCTGTAATGTTATATAAGAATCCTTCTTAACATGTTTCGGTGATGTAGATGTCCGTGCACCCGCTTCTTTCCGAAATGTTTCTTGGAGGTGTCGATGCTGCTTATTCTATCCTCCAATAGCGTCAGCTTCCTTTGCATGGCTTCAGGCTATTCCTCTTCTGCTTCCTCTTATTGCATAGCCTGAAACATTGCACAATGGAAGTCTTAGAAATCGGCCTTGGTCAAGTAAAGCCAGCCTGAAAAGGATTACATTTTTTGTTATGATACATATAAAATATAGCATAATACAGAAGAATTTGTAGAGAAGATGGTGTGAATCTTAATAAAGGAAAAATGTGTTGAGAAAATCATATGAATGTTTACAGAAGAAGAACGTGTAGTGGAAATCATATGAATGTTTACAGAAGAATGTGTAGAGAAATGGTGTGAACGTTTACAGAAGAATGTGTAGAGAAAATCATATGAATGTTTGTAGAAGAATGTGTAGCGAATATCGTATGAATGTTCATGGAAGATGAAGCTGCAGAGAAAACAAGGAATGCGTAGAGAAAATACATGAATGTTAATAGAGTATGAACCGGCATAGAAAACAAAGAATGAGCGGAGAAAATTGTGTGAATGTTAAACTAGAAGAATGTGCAGAGAAAATGGTGTGAATTTAATAGAAGAAGAACCAGTAGAGAAAATCCTGTGAACTGAAGAAGAGTATGCAGAGAAATCCATGTGAGTGTAAAGTACAGATTAAAACATATGATGCTCTTGTAACGATCGTCTTTCATGTACTGTTTCGTTTAAACAAAATTAAATGTATTGTAAAAGCCAGCATTGATTCGTGTGCTGTACGTGTAGATGGCCTGCACCTCGCGTTGTTCTTTAAAATTTAAATGTGAGGTTAATAAGTACACAACAGTTCTAACATGCGCATATATCTGTTTATATAGGGATCTAAACCCCCTCCAGGCGATGCCAGCACGTCATCATGGTGATGATGCTTACACATCACGTGATTATTACACCAATGGAATTATCATCACTTGCTGCGCATGCGCAGAGGCTCTCAACACTTCTATCCCTACTTGTTTCACTTCCTTTCGCTCTCTCTCTCAGAGTACATCTATAATGTCTTTACACAAAGCTGTATGCAGTTACAGCATCAATCTAAGTGATATATTCTACTGTACAGAGGAAAATTAAGGAAGTCGTTGAAAGATCGGGAATCGAACTAGCGGCAACTGATTGGAAATTATATATAGTATGAATTATTCATTGTAGGAGCTATCAAACATGCTTTCGTTCACACCTCTAACTCGGCTAGTTTCTGAGATAATGGAGATTTAAACTTAAGGATCGAACCCTGGACGGCAGGTACCCGAATATACACCCACAAGATACTGCCTGATGACATAAACGTAATAAGGTTTACTAGGTGCCTTTATGTTAATTGTTTACTGTGTTATTAAATTTATAAGTAAATTTCATTGAATCAGTATTCGAACTCAGAACACCAGAACCAAAATTATTTATAATATTAGTTTGACATGTTTAAAAGACCTTATGCAGTTACAACATTGATCTAAGTGATATATTCTAGAGTACAGAGGACAATTAAGGCAGTCACTTAAGATCGGGATTCGAACTAGGGACATTTGATTGGAAATTATACTCAGCATTAATTGTCCATCATAGGAGCTAACAATCATGCTTTGGTCTGCTCCTCTATCCCTGCTAGTTTCTGAGATAATTGAGATTGTAAAATTAAGGATCGAACCCACGACACCTGGTACTCTAATATACATTCACAAGAAACGAGCTAATGACGTGAAAGTAATAAAGTTTATTTACAGTCATTATCTTAATTATTTTTGGAGTTATTAGAAGATGAATTTGTAATCA
This sequence comes from Deroplatys truncata, assembly GCA_030765065.1. NCBI lineage: Eukaryota > Metazoa > Arthropoda > Insecta > Mantodea > Mantidae > Deroplatys > Deroplatys truncata. Next base: position 378,634,184 of record CM060990.1, read on the forward strand.
CTCCTAGGATTCGAACCCATGCATCCAGACCAGTTTCGAACAATTCGTAAATGGCGCCTTGCATTCCAAGCTATAATTAGTTTTTATTGCATCATTTTGTCTCTTTTCATTCAGGACATGTGCGTGAGTTGGTGTGTGCGTGTGTGGGTTGGTGCTGGTGGGTGTAAGTGAACAGGCATATGTGTATGCGTATGCGTGCGGGTGTGGGTGTGTAAGTGCATGTGCGTGTGTGCGTGTGCTTGCGTTTGTGTGTGCGGTCGTGTGCGTATATGTATGTGCTTTCGCGCATGTGTGTACGTGGGTGTGTTGGTGTGTGTAAGTGAACATGTATATGCGTGTATGTGCATGTGTGTGTGTGTGTGGCTGTGCGGTTGTGTATGTGCGTGTGTGTATGTGGGTGGGTTTGTGTTGGTATGTGTAAGTGAGCAGGTATGTGTGTGTGTATGTGACTGCGCTTGTGTGTGAGGGCGTGTGCGTGTGTGTATGTGCTTGCATGTGCGTGTGTAAGTGTACTGGTGTATGTTTGTTGTTGTATGTACGTGTATCAGGTGTGTGCATGAGTGTGTGTAATGGCTCTGTGTATGTGTATATGCGAACGTTTGGATATATGCAAGTCGAGAAGAAAGAAAGAGGTAGATAGAAAGAAAATAAAGAATCGTGTCTAGGCATCTGAATATATAAATAATTATATTTGTTAAATACGTTTTTAATCTGTCCGTGCATGCATCAATAATTTAGTATTTATTAAGCATTAGAGTTTCTGGTAAGTTTCGAACTAAGCCCTCTGGACACCCAAGCCCGCTCATTAAAACATCGTAATGAAATGAAATTATGTTTGTTAAATACATTATAATCTACCCGTGCATGCTTCAATGATTTAGTATTTATTAAGCATTAGGGTTTCTGGTAGGATTCGAACTAAGACCTCTGGACACCTAAGCCCGCTCATTAAAACATTGTAATGAAATTAAATTATATTTGTTAAATACATTTTAATTTGCCCGTACATGCTTCAATCATTTAGTATTTATTAAGCATTAGGGTTCAGGGTAAGATTCGAACTAAGACCTCTGTGCACCTAAGAATATTCTACATTAATCGTGGAAATGCTATATAAAAATTAAATTATATTTGTTGAATAGATTTTAATCTGGCCGTGCATAATTTAATAGTTATTAAACATTACAGTTTCGCTGGGTAAGATTCGAGCTAGGACCCTCTGAACACCCTTTCATTAATTAGGGTAATGATATATAAAATATTAAATTATATTTGTTAAACGCGTTTTAATCTGACCACGCATACCCTCGTAGTTTAATAGTTATTAAGCATTAGATACTGCAGTGTAAGATTCCAGCTAGAACCGCTGAACGGTCTTTCATTAATCAGGGTAATGATATAATAATGTTTTATCCTAACAAAGTATCAATTTGGATACCTAAGTATACACCGGTGTTTAATATAAATAATTATAATTGTTAAATACATTTTGATCTGGCCGTGCATAGTTTAATAGTTATTACAGGGTAGAGTTTGCAGGGTAAGATTCGAGCTACAATCCTCTGAACACCCTTTTATTAATTAGGGTAATGATATAATAATAGCAATCCTCACTTTCTCATTAGCAATTAAAACATTAAACTTTTGATTACAGTAAGAATGGAACGCTGATCTATGGATATCCAAGTATACACAGAGGTTTAATGCATGTAATGAAATATATATTAAGCGCTTTTTTTGGAGTCGCTGCTTGAAATGAGCAAAACAGAATGCTTGTTAACTGTACTCGGGTATATTCGTAGGACCTCGTAGAACATTCGGAGAGAACAGCCCCTCAGGGCAAAAACCATTATGGCTGACTCTGACGTTGTTGAAGTGTTTACGTATAGCAGGTAAACAGACCTCTCTCTCTCTCTTTCACGCGAACAAAGACAGGGCCAGCATAAAGCCTCCCTCAGATTCTTTTGACAAGCACGCAGTGTTCGAACAATGGAAATGGACCAGCTTTATTATAGGGCAGTGGAATGGGATGCCCGCAGGGGTTTTTCTAAAGAAGTCTTGCCCCGGACAATAGAAAGAGAGTACAATAGAACTTGTTTCTTTGTTAACGGGCTTCAGTTCTCTTTTGTCATGACCCTAATTTATCATGGCCTTTGTTCATTTTGACAGTTGAAGGGCAAGCATTGTTCTTTTGTTAAACGCTAGTGGAATGGGAAATGCCAGATGGTCCTTCTAAAGAAGGCTTGCCCCGGACAATAGAAAGAGAATACAATAGAACTTGTTTCTTTGTTAACAGGCTTCTGGTTCTCTTTTGTCACGACCCTAATTTATCATTGCCTTTGTTCATTTTGACAGTTGAAAGGCAAGCATTGTTCTTTGTTATAGGACAGTGGAATGGGGATGCCAGGTGCTCTTTGTAAAGTAGCCTTGAACCGGACAATAGAAAGGGACACAATAGAATCTGTTCATTTGTCCATCATGCTCTTTGTTCATTTTGACAGTGATGGATAGTCTCTTGGGTAAGCTGCTGCAGGTGCAGAAGTGGTCGGATGTGGAATGGGTAGGAAAAAGCATCTCGCCTTTGTTACAGAACCATAAATTTACGACCCCCTTTGTTCGTTTTGACAGGTGAAGGATACCCTTAATTGCTTAACTGTCAAGCTTCCATTATACTCAACAAGATTTATGACCCACAGCTGCAACTAAACGTACCAAGGATCTGGGGGTGGGGGAGGGGACCTTATTTGCATATGAATACACATTCCTGCATATTAAGTGTGCCAGAAATCTCAATTCTATACTACTCACAATATATGAAGATACAGAAGATCTATGGAACCTATCGTTGATGGATACTTCAGAGATATTTCTTCTTCATTACAAGAGTATATACGTAAAACTGTCATACAAAGATCTTAAGGAACATTTATGTTTAGAAAATCCATAATCGATTCTACGGAGATGAAGAATTTATTACCTGCTTTGTGTTACTGGTTTAAATTTGTTTCACTATAGGCTTATTTTGTGAAGTGTTTCTTTGGGGGAAATAATGTGTTTGCTTTGGCATCTGTAAAACCAGAATGCACAATAAATTCAAAACCGGCGCCTATCAAAAACTGGGCTGAAAATACAGGATGCTAACTTATGGATTCCCTAGCCGTTTTGCCTCTATAAGTATTAGGCATAACTTTACTTAGGGGTAATATATTTTAATAATCATCTTTTTAACATAATCATAGAAACATCTGGTTTTATTGTTAATACTGTTCATAGTGTTAACTTCTAATTTAACGCAACGATTTATTTTAAAGTAAGATTTCGAAACTGTTAGTAGGTGAAGGGATTTTCTTGATTTTTACAGTGGAAGAGAGTATAATTTCCGCTTTTTAAAGCCTTTACAGGCATTTATGTTACGAAGTATACAAAATGTAACCTCGATGTACGCAGGGCTTAGCACGATGTAGAATTTCAAGCGCATTGCTATCCTGCAAACTATACATGCGCTATCTGTTAATGCTGATTCAGATTATCTCTGTTGAAGTATGCGGAGCGTAACTTTCTAAACGTCGTTTAATAGAAAGTCAACGATACCGTGATACTCATGACATCATTTTGGTTCCTGTTGACATGGGAGATGCCGCTATAACGAAGGACGCATTCGTTAGCAAAGTTGAAGTTAGAAGTACAATATATTCTGGTTGTTGGATTGAATACATAGATCTTGAAGAGAGTGGTTTTGAGCACTTTACTGTGAATCACAACTACGTGTTTGTGGATTCTGAAACTGGTGCTCATACGCAACTCATGGAACGGCATTGGAGGGAGGTTCATGGTGCAATGTCATAGTATGGGAGGGAATAATGTCACTGCGTCGAGTAGGTACTTGGTGAATCACATGTTCAAAAGTAAATAGCAAATTTTGGCTAGAGTGTGTGCATTTTTAGAGCAACTACGACTCTTTATTCGGTGAATTATTAGGGTAAAATTTGTGGATTGTTTAACAGAAATACGTAGATTAGGTTAGTTTATTTTGCGACACTTCTGTAAATACATTTGAAAAAGTAGATTGAATTAGCTTAGTTTACGAATATTTTTCGGAAATCTTCTAAAAAGTAGTACAGTTTAGGGGTTTCCCCCCAAACGTGTATAAAACAGCTTTGTAGTTGTTATGTTTAATTACCAATGTAATTTTGTGAACAAAAATGTATTCAGTCATATATGGTCTTTAATATTCTGAGAAGTAATTTGAAACAAACCTACTTCCTGTCCAGTGACTTCCTTTATGCCAGTAACCAACACTGGCCACTTTAAAACCACTTCCAAATTGCTGTGGCTATGCCAAAGGATGTTGGATAGACTCTGCCCGTCACCCTGGTTTAGGTTCCTGGACGTTCTGGCATTAGAGGTAATGAGACAGAGGACATGCTCGCCTAGAGGGGCTTAGGGCGTAATTGTATAGGACCCGAGCCCTTTTGTGGCGTGTCTTCTAGAATTGTCAAATATAGATAGACCAGTTAACCTGTAGGACTCATCTTGAGTATTGGAACAAACTAACTATTTCTGGGTACGCCCATGAATTAATTTCGGGTCCAACGTAAGCAGAGTGTGATTCGATTGAATGTAACTATATCTAAGCCCAGAGAGATTGGTGACTATCTTACGGGCCAGGACACACATCTACATATAATAGAATTTACACAAGAACCTTTGTGCAGGAAATGTGGAAGGGAATGTGAAACCTCTGAGCATATAATATGCAAGTGCGAAGGTTTTGCCATACATAGCTATGCATCGTTATGCTCCTTCTTCTAGGAACCTGAGAATATTAGAAAGGTAAATATCAAAGAGTCGTCCGTTATGTCGAGACCATCATTTTTTATCAATTGCCCAGATTATGGGGCACAACGGGCTCTTAAGAGTCTACGTTCGGGCTTCTTTGAGACCACTCAGTTTTTAATCACCATCATCATCAACACTGGTCAAAGTGAGTAAGGTACCTCTATCTCCGATAGAGTCAGAGGTTTGGCAGCCATGGGTTCACCGTTAGTGTTTTCATATCTGCCATATAGACAATCATTCCGCTTCACAAAATCTTCCAGTCCGTGAAGACCTAAAACATGAAGAATGATCGTATCAGTTATGAAGTTTATTTGTATACCCATGCATTAGCAGTCAGTATTAAGTCTAATGATATGTAATTTGAAAAGAACAGGCTTAAGCATCCTAACTGGAGGAAACATATTTCATATGTTGTTCCTTTTTACACTATATTAAAATTACTATAGAAAAATAAACTTTCACATATGTATTTTGCTTTACCTTTGATGATAATCACCATACGACCGTTTCGCTGGGTTATCCACGCATCTTCACCGGTTGCTGGTCGACTGAGGTTTTAGATTCATTTTAGGATAGTTAATGTTGTGGTAGGGGTTGAAAAGGAGAAGGTGTGTTGTGGGTATTATGGTATCCAATAGGGTGTGAGATTTGGAACTGAAATGGTTGTTGAGTACGGAAACTGGAAATAGTTTTATGTATTGATAAATGTTGAAATGCTCGAAGATGATAGTTTCTTTTTTCTGCAGTATTTCCATTTCTGTGTTTATTTTCTTAGCCGTTCTATGTCTTCCTCCGTGGTCTAGGTGTACCATGCTAGCTTCTAGTTCCTGAGGTCGCGGGTTCAAACCCGGCGGAGGGCGATGGATATTTTCGAGAGTAAAATTCCTTAGCATAGCTTCCTTCGGAAGGGAAGTAGAGCCGATGATCCCGTGTCGTAGGTTTACGGCATGTAAAAGAACCTCAAGCCTGATAAAGAGGTCTCTGAGAACGTTCCCGGTCTTTCACGTCTAATACAGAATAGGACGCTAATAACCATAGTAGTTAAAGGCGTCCATAAATAAAACGTCAAAATAAATAAATTAACTGTTCTGCAAGAATGTGCTCTGTGAAATTAGATTTTTTGTCTGCTTGATGGATGATTTTTATATGTTATTTAACTCTTCTAAACGATCTTCCTATGTAGATGTTGGAGCAGCCTTGGCACTTGAGTTTGAATTCTGCTGTTGGTTGTCTACTTCTGTTTGTTTCCTGGTTAGATTTTTTGAATGTGAAGTTTTTTTATGTTTGCTACCTTGTATTTGAGTTTCTTGAATGAGGTGGTAGTTTTATAGATGTTGCAGTTGTGGTAACCAAGAGCGATGAACGTGTTTTTTCATGTGTGTGTTTTGGTTTCATGGTTTTCCTGTTTAGTTTCTTTATGGCTTTGTTCAGTATCACGTTTATTATTTCTTGGTCGTATTCATTTCCTTGAGAAGCCAGACATTTAAGGGTCTTCAGTTCATCGTTGTATCCTACGTACCATTGTGTGTAGGCTACAATGGTAAGTTTATAAGCCTGCGGATGATTTAACAGAAAGTGGCATATTTGTGCTGTGCGGAGAGATTTGACGTACTCTGCATGAGGTTTTTTTTTTGTATTTGTGGATTCCTGTATATTTTAAATATGTGGTTTTGTTTGGTTATGTTTAGATGCAGGAAGATTATCGAATCGTTTTGTTCGGTTTCGAGTGCGAATTTCATTCTGGATGCAGATTCCTTTATCCAAGAGTGTAATTGTTTCGTTTGTTTGGTGTTGCTATTGTGAAGGAATAATATGTCATCTGTATACCTGTACCAGTAGTGATTTTGTGTTTATTCCTGTTGATCTATAGGATATATGTTTGTTCCACATCAATGGCGGTCCATGCCTTGATGAAGGACTGCAAAATTTAATAAACAACGATAGCAAAATTTAAGCATACTAATTTGGCTAGATAATAATCCTCATGCAAGACTCAACAATTCTATTTCGTGTATATTAAACCAATCCTCCGGTCTTTGACAGCAGCAAACTTATCTGTAATGTCCTTAAAATGGCTCATTCCTCATAAGTTTACACAAAAGTTCCTTCTGGACAGAGATGTGATGTGCGTCTGCCTTGTGATATAGTGTTTATAGTGACAAATTTCATTCTTTTCAAACACGAAACACTTCTTTCCACTGATGCACTTGTGGATGGAATTGTAAAGCTAAACAAATAACCTGCACGATTGCTCAAATACATCCATTTTCCGGGCACAATATAAACCACTGCGCTGTAGTAACAAACCTAAACACTTCATCAGCATACAAAAGACGCAGTTCATTCTTTAAACGATCCGTTATTTGAAATACCTTTGAATAGCATAGTTGTACATTTTCAAGAGCTGAAGAAGGGAACTCTTTAGCGTCATTTTAAAATTTTGTGGTATCCACAAGGGCAAGACATTGTAAATTGTTCACAATCCTGAAACCTTACTCTCATTTCCACTGAAACGGAATCCAAAATGTCAAAAATAAAATCTTGAAATTTTGGAAAATTTCATCCTCTGTCAAATTTTTTTCTTTGTGTCAGATTGGTCAGTTCTTTTGGCTTTCTCAAACAATTTAAAAATATTGTTCATTTCGTTTATTGCTTATTAAATCACATACCTATCACCCTGATCGTTCAAATGCAATAAGCAATGTCCAGTGATTTCATTCGCAAAACTTAAAAAAGAATGTCTGTCAAAGAAAATATGTCATTGAACACTACAACCAGAAGAGTATATCTGAAACTATTCATTTCGTTCAAAAATCCCTCTCCGAGCTGAATTGATCTTTTATCGGATTGCTTGTCATTCATGGTATTCTCAAACGCGTGTTTCAATTTTCCCAATCTTCTACAATTACAGGGAGTAATTTTGAGTTAGAATACCACCGGGTTTCTGCTAAGGTTGGAATATGTCTAGCTGAAAATGAATCTAGTATCTATGTTCTTTTTGATAAATGGTGGAAAAATGAAGGAATCCCACTGATACTTGCAAAAATATGCGAAATTTAGAAATTTAATCTTTGTTAAAGCACCAAGTTTAGTCGATGAGCTAAGCAATGCACAAAACAGATTGAGGTGCTTTGTCTTTAATTTTCTTCTGAAGACCATTTAAGTGACCTGCCATTACACTTACTCATCATAATATTGAGCCACTAATTTGTTCTTGTATGAAAACTCAGACAAAATCCCACCCAGAAGATTAAACAAAGCCTCAGATGTTCTATCAGCACTAACATCATAGAACCCTAGAAAACGCTCAAAAACATTTCCTTTAAAATTCATTCATCTTACTATGATAGGGCATTGTGATGTTAGAGTTATATCTGTGCTATCATCAACTTCAATAGCAAAAAAGTTACTGTTATGAATTTAATTTTTTACGTGTTCTTATATGCATTCAGATATGCAGTTTATGACTTCATTTTGAATTGTCTTGGAGTCCGCACTGAATATACTATTAATTTTCAAATAGTGATTTTGAATTTGCAATGGACTCCTCGATATTAATAAAGCAAGCAGTTCCTTGAAATTTCCACAAATTACCAGTTACACTTCCATCGTGCCCCTAAATCCAAGTTTTGTTTACCTAAATCTAGCACAGCATCTATAACCCGCTGGAAAAAAGGTTCATTCATACGAAAATTTTCATAGAATTGAACTATAAAATAAATAGTCTTATATTTTCCTGTAATTCGTGAGAAATTGCATTTCAATTCTTTAAACAAGTGTTGAATAGTAGATTGCATTTCAGGTGTTGAGCGGAACCTTTATGCTTATTTAGGGCTCGCTTAATGTTCTTAAATGTGAAAATCCTCGCTTATTCCAGGCATTATGATTAATATTAAAAATTAAAAAGGGCCAACAAAATAGTTTTTCTAAATTGGAGCTACTGCACACCACGGAAATTCGGAAAACAAAGATTTTTAAAATTAACACAGCAATTATCTTCTTTTCCTTTTTTACGCAAAGATGTAATGTTGTGGTAGGTGTTTCAACTGTTAACACGATTTTCTTACCCTCGTATAGCCACCTGGAGAACGGTGTCTCAAGTATATTACAAACTATGTCATTACTTGGATTCATTTCGCAAACACAAACGATAACATATATAAACAACTTGTAAACACCTCACTCACAATAGGAAAGCATACTCTTGATTGCGAGTTTGTATATCCCGCCCCCTGGCCCCTAAGCAAGTATGATTCATAGTTACTTGGGAAGGAGGGGAAAGGATTCTTATCTATTGAACCATTCTAGCGCTTAAAGGTTTAAAATCGCAAGCAGAAAAATGTTTGATGTCGCGTTATCATAGCAACCATGTAAACTAGAGGGAAATTGAGTTTTATTTATGGACGTTCTTTAACTACTGTGGTCCTTAGCGTCCCATTCTATATTGGGCGTGAAAACCGGTAATTTTGCTCAGAGGCCTCTTTATCAGGCTTGAGGTTCTTTTACATGCCGTAAATCTACGACACGGGACCACCGGCTTTACTTCCCTTTCCGAAGGAAGCCACGCTAAGGGTTTTTACGCCCGAAAAATCTATCGCCCTCCGCCGGGTTTGAACCCGTGACCTCGGGAACTAGAGGCTAGCATGGTAACCACTACACCACGCAGGACGACAACTAGAGGGAGAGACAACGCTTCGCAGACGCGTCCCTTCACATTGTGGTTAGAGAAAAATAGAGCACACACCCCCTCTCTGTCGAGTGTCGTTTGGCAGCCTGTCGCTTGAGAATGCGTAAACAATCGTGGGAAGCAGACTAGACTGCAGAGAAAAAACATGGCAGAGGAAAAGCAGCCTCTGAAAGCAACTGTGCTGAGAATTTTCAAATAAATATTGGTTGCATGATTCTTTAGTTTTAATCGCAAAGGATGTGAAGGGCCCCTTCACTCTCTTCACCCCAAAAATGGCCACTGTTTCACATAGTGTGTGAATATATATGATAGAATGTTTAATATCGGGGGACCAATCGGGAGGCCTTTGTGTATTTTATGTACCATTAAATGTCAAAAAGTTCTATTGTGTGATTTTCTCCGTTATATGCACTGTTTTTCTTGTTATGTTTCTGGTGCATACTTTTCTTTCAACATTTCTCTAGTATTTCTAGAGTTTCTTTTATTGGTACGCTGTATACAGATTTGTGATGTCAAATGAGCCAGGGGTGCAAATACATGAGACTGTTACATAGAACATCAATCTGTATAAAGAAGCAAGTTGGACCCTAACAACTCTGTGGTCATTCTCGTCAGTATTACAAACCAGATTTCAACAAACAGGGGCAATTATTTTTCTGCTGACGCTAAAGATGTAATGTAACTCAGTATTTTTAAATATCAAGAGACGTGGTATGGGTATTGTCTACCATAGCTATGAGAACTCTAAAATTATTTCGTATCGTCTACAATTAAACCAATAAACAAAAGAAAAGTGTATACTTACATATTTTCACCGTTTCACAACTTTTTGAAGACCACTGCCACTATTTTGGAGCTGGGCCATTTGTACCAAGAATTGCTCCACTTCCCGGCACCAGTTTGCGATGTCAGACGGCAGGTCCGCAGTACTCGATGGCTGCTTAGAAGACCTACATGAATCCTGTGCTGTTCCTGGCTGGTTTTAACACACCGCTCTCTATCCACCGCTGATCTGTTATACAAATTCACACAAAACGTCCCCAAGCTCTCGTATGCCGTAAGTCGAGAAATGTTATTCTAAAACCTAATGTCTTTGAAAGATATGTTTGCCTGGCAGAATTCTTGGTAAACCTTATAATTGTTTTGTTTAAAATATTCTAGATATTTTTATATAATTTACATAATTTTCATTACAGAGGAACGTAAAGATTTCATCTTCGGGTTACCCTTTTTAGCATGACAGCAGACTACGCAGCAGAGAATAATAAATTACGTTACAAGGACTACAAGCTGCAGTTTCACGGATTAGTTGAAATGTTTTCGGCCGAAGTGCAGTTGAGGCCAGCATTTCTAAACGAATCCGTAACACTCTTTCAATTCTCGTAATGTAGAGTATTTTGTTTCATACTACATCAAATGTCATTATTCTTATAAATATTAACGCATGCAATGTTGATATTAGTAAATGCCCTACGCTCATGTCGTTAATATCGTTCATTGCGGGGTTGTCTACTGTCCATCTGTCCACTAATTCATGGTTGCAGGCAGGAATACCTTCCAAAACGCATAGTCTCTACATTTTCTTGGAAGTTTTTGAAGTAGAAGAGGAACAAGATATGCTCCTCGTCGGACATGGCGACTCAGTTGGTTAGGCGCTGGCCTTCTGATTCTAAAGTCGCGCGTTCAAACCCGGCCCAGACCGATGGTTTTTAAGTATGCTTAAAAATGACAGTCCCATGTCAGTAGATTTACTAGCATGTAAGAAAACTTCTGTGGACGAAATTCTGGCACACCGGCGGCGCTGATATGACCCTGGCAATTGACAGCATTGTTAAGAAACAAAGTATTTCCTTAAATGCTGGTTGGAAGTCAATGGGCATGTACACGCCTAGAATTGCCATATATGGGGTTCAAAACAACCCAATGAAGTTGTCCAAATTGGATACACCTTCAGAAGATTGGAGTTTAGACTGCGTTTTCCGGTCAGAGACAAAAATATCTGGCCAATGTTCTTCGAAGGAAATTTAAATTCAAATCGCTACAGAAATGAAATTTTGGTTGATTTCATCTACCAAATAGATGAAACAGAAAAGGAAAACCCCTGTTTTCAACAGCATAGCGCACCTGCGCACATGGCCAATCACGCAATGGTGTTTCTTGTAGGGCACCCACTTGGAAGTTAGTAATAATAATAATAACAACTTATTATTAGAGTTTAGGCATTGTGAACAATAATTACTATTATGTGAAAATTAATTCAACGTAATGTTGTAATCGACAGAATTATCAGCAGCCCTCACTGGACTCGGATATCCTAAGATTTGACAACACCTGATTTTTTCTCTGGGTTTATCTAAACCTTCGAGTGTCTGCTAGATACCCCGAGAAACTGAACCCGCTGCGGAACTTCATACTCCAGGATATGACGACTGCCATATAACACAACATAACATAAGATCTCAGTCTATAGACCTTATAGTGAGCTAGACCAGCTTAAGGAAAGCTAGTCTAGTCTGGGATGTAGATTACGTCATAATTACACTGTGTACTTGTATGTAAATAAATTGTAGTTCTTATGTAGAGTACGTTAGGGCTAAAAAATTTAAAACAATATTATTTATACTTAATGTAGTTATAACATTTGGAAACATTTTATAGTCAGTTATTTTTTTGAATGAAAGAAATCCTCCTCTGTATAGAAGGTGTGAGTGATGAGATATCTTTTTAATGCTAACTTGAATTTATTTTTATTAGTTTTCAGTTCCTTAATATATGATGGAAGTGAATTAAATAATACTATACCATTGTAGTAAGGCCCTTTTTGGAATACTTGTAGGTTATTGCTTGGCCTGTGTAAGTCCTGCCCATTTCTGGTTTGTTTGCTGTGTATGTCTGAATTTTTATGAACACTTCTGGGTGGTCAACCACGGTTAAAAGTACAGCTAAAATATACTCATAGGCTAATGGTAGAATTCCAAATGTTTTGAATAGTGGTTTACAATGAGTTGATTTCTTTACACCTGCCATTGTTCTTATTACCTTTTTTTGTAAAAGAAATATTTTTTTTGCGTCTACTGAATTTCCCCAAAATATTATTCCATAAGTCATAATTGAATGAAAATAAGCATAATATACTGTTTTTAGGATGCTTTTATTTGTAAAATGAATTAATGATCTAATTGTAAAACATGCAGAGCTTAGTTTTGGTAGGATGTAGTCAATATGGTCTTTCCAATTCATATTATGATCTATAATAAGACCAAGAAATTTTATGCTACACGTTTCAGTAATTTCGTTGCCTTCATGTTCAATTCTTATGTCTGCAATACTTTTATTTTTTGTGCGAAAATTGATATACTTAGTTTTTTCAAAGTTTATATGAATTTTGTTACTATCGAACCAATTATTTAGCACACTGAAAATACCGTTGGATAACTCTGAGAGGCTACTGATGTTGTGTTCTTTAATTATAATACTTGTATCATATGCAAAGAGAACTGGGTGAGCATGTTCATTTATTACTCTGGGGAGGTCGTTGACATATATTAGAAACAATAATGGACCCAAAATCGAACCTTGTGGAACACCATGAGTAGTATATTATTGTATTTTCTGGATCAATTTATGGCTTTTTAATTGGCTTAATTGATTTAAATTGGCTGTAATTGGTCTTTCATGGAAGCCCGACCTAAGTAGCGGGTACGTTCTGGATCAATTTATGGCTTTTTAATTGGTTCACTTGGTTCAATTGGTCTTTCATGGAAGCCCGACCTAAGTACCTGGTACGTTCTGGATCAATTTATGGCTTTTTAATTGGTTCACTTGGTTCAATTGGTCTTTCAGGCAAAGGGGACCTATAGTGCATGAGTCTTCTGGATATATTAATGGTTACTGCTGGAGCTGGTAATTGCGAGGGTCGCTTACATGTCCACGTGGTGCCATTTACTTGAAGCATTTAAAGGCTCCCTCCTCCTCGGCTTTGGGTGAGGGAGGTAATCAAAATAATGTATGCATTTCCAGTCAGCTATGAGACATGATTCACCCCTATAAAGTACACAGCGTTAATTCTAATCATATACATCAAATAAAAAATACAAGTTTCAATTTTTGTGGCGAACGCGCCTAACGACTGAAAACCTTTTAAAAATCAAAAGGTTTAATTTTCACCATCCTACCGAGACTTGTTGCTTTCTACGACATGAATAACATGCTACTTAAAACCGTGTATGTATACAGTGAGGTCTCCCTCCACGTCAGTTTAAAAGACGATCGCCCGACTCTCCTGTCTGGAGATTCAATCATTGAGGTATAGTGTATTCCGAAAGAACGTTCACCCTACTATGGATAAAGAGTACATGGTTATCAAAAATATGTATGTATTGAGTATCTGTTGCGAGCACCTCTACCTCCCATGAGTTAGCGTTTAGAGGTTACGATAATATATCGCACCACTCTCTCTCATGCACACACATACACACACATACCCACTCATAATCAGGCTTAACACGCTACAGTATAGCAATTTTTGAGACAGACAGTCATCTATAATGCCCGGGTAATTAAGGCTATTGACTCACCCTTCGTATAAGGGGGGATCTATTCACGCTATTGATTTTTTCCGCTAGCTTCCCTCTCATATATAAGACTGGTATCTATTCTATCGCACCCTTGTAAAAGTTCGCTTTATCTACGCCAGATGCCAGAAGGTTGCAGAACTATAGATACCGGCAGAATCCGATCCGCTATTGATTTTTTCATTAAAACTGCATGAGAGTCAAACACACATTTATTTATAATGAAAAAAAGTTTCTTTATAGAGATAGCTAATTACAGTGTTACAAGCTGTATGTACAGTGAAATAAAAACGAATCACATTTAAAAAAAATTCTCATATGTTACACTCACATGACTTTCTCTACTCTTGTACAAACTTGAGTGGGTTGCCATGTGACGCATTCCATTCTCTTTACATGCCTAAGACATAAAAAATGAATAACGAATTCGAGAAAAAATATAATTATTGGGGAATTTAAGGGAATAACAAGCAATATCTCGAAAATAGTTCTCCATAAAACAGGGGGGCTCAAAACATAAATATCCGGTGAAGTCTCGTTATCGAATTTTCGGGTGGAATACCATACTTCCCTTACTTACTCTTCATAGTAGAGAAATTTAAAATACTTAGTTAAACAACGGGAAAGATGTCTTGTATCTTTTTCCCACGAGGTGTATGATTCATACAATAAACAGTAATTGAACAATGTCTTTATTACTTAATTAACAGCACACCCAAAGGCAGCTGCAACCATCAATAAATTCCCTCCCTTAAGTTACTTAAGTTCATGAAGATTTACAATTTCCTGTCTAAGGGCAATTTATCTTAATATTTCCCACAGATGTATGATTCATACAAGGTAATTGAACAATGTCTTTATTACTTAATTAACAGCACACCCAAAGGCAGCTGCAACCATCAATAAATTCCCTCCCTTAAGTTACTTAAGTTCATGAAGATTTACAATTTCCTGTCTAAGGGCAATTTATCTTAATATTTCCCGCAGATGTATGATTCATACAATAAAGAGTAATTGAACACTTCCTTTATTAATTCATTAACAGTACACGAGAATATATTACTTAATACACGGCGTCAAATACATTTATAACTTCATCAGATGTGATTAAAGATCCTGTGGAAAAGAAACGTGAATCATTAGACAAGGATAGATATAGCCAGCTAATATTGTTTAACCAAACAAAACACTCGATTACGGAGTGGATTCTTCTGCGCATTCTTTCTGGGAGAGGGAGAATGAACTTCAAAGTCTATATAAGAAGAAAGCAGGAGCGTTAAAGTTCATTCTTAAAGGAATAACGTCTGTGATTGTGATAGCGTGTGTTAGTGCAAAGATCTTCAAGTACTTAATTCATCTTAGATTTCAATTCGCAAGGTAAGTGCATATACTAGATTTCATACAGGAAATTCGTGTGATGTATTCTTAAAAAGTCGAGTGAAGATACTGAAAGTCAAAATCACATTTAAAAAAAACGTGTGATCACCTAGCTTCGTAAAGTTTGTCTTGCAATAATGTAGCAGGGTCAGTGTCTAGATGTATATTTAAACTTATATATCACTAATCAATGTCTAAACATCACACAAAAAACTTTAAAGACAATACTGTAACAAAAAATAACCGGGCTTAAGCAAGCTAAAACATAATACATTCTATCTGAACAATCTCATACGCAAATATTCAGTTTTCAGAACGCTAAAGTACGATTGAAAAGGAATATATACGTTAAAATCAAGTTCCATTTTCCACGTAAACGGATTACGACAAAACTAGAAGAGAAAGACAAAAGTAGACTAGAAAATGAGAAAGCAAGCGCAAATAGTAGTAGTTATTTGGGGACTTTAGCTACTTTCAACTGCAACTTATTTTAACTCAAGCAACCTTAAGACAGGGCTTCTATTAGCTAATTTCATAATTAAATAAAACAATTAATGTTTGAAAATACTTCATTAACATACTAATTATCAAAAATTAACTTAACTCTGAATTTTTCGTTGAAACTCTGTAATCTGCTATAAAATAGCTTGCATAATATATAAAAAATACTCTTACGACATGCAAAAAGCTTAACATACTTAAAGCTTAACCACGAATGTCAACAACTGAAAAAAAATTGAAAAGCGGTAATATGCCAGAAAATGGAGTATAGAATATAGGGAAATTATCCTTTTCTTCATTCATCAAGTTTACATGCCTAAATTATTATTTTCCAGTGAAGATGCACTCGAAGACAAACAAATTGAGTCTGGCAGGACGTGTCCGCCGCTCACCTGTCCCGGCACAGGACGCTCCTGAGTCCAGCACTCTACCGTCACCACCACCACTATCACCATTGATAAACGACGGGGCAGCTTCGTGGCTTGATGCTGATAATGCGGGGGACTTTATCATCCCACCTCCGCCAGGTTTCGGAGATGTTGAGAATTTCAGCGTCGTCCAAAATAACGACAGGGAGGATACACCCATGGAGGGAATTTGTACATGCACTAACTGCGGGTACAAGACCGCGCTCATCGAGTTGCTTCAGTCATTCCAAGGTAAGTCTTTCACTTCTTTTAACATTAATATTGATGCAATTTATTCCCATGTCTTCTACTAGAAGACTGCCTGCTTGATTGTCACAGATGCTAACAATGTGATGCTCCTATTGTTACAGATCTTGAACCTCTACACCCCGAGCCAGAGCCTCAGGCGAATGAGGCTTTGAGAAAAGGTGTCAAGAGACTTCGTGAAGCAGAAGAGGAGCGTGGTTCTGAAGAGGAATGTGCAGCAGCCAACCCTCCCGCAAATTAAACCATCAGGTGTACGCAGCACATGTTAACGGACCCGCGGCAACAACGTCCAGACCATCCCAGACAATTGATTCATCCTCACCATCACCGGCAAAAAGGGTATGTCGAAATGATTACGATGACCTAGAATGTAGGGTAATAGAGTCTGCATTCAAAGGTCGTATTTTCAATAGTAAAATTGAAAATACGGCTGGGATAATTGACCCCAGTGAGTTTCTCGAGGCATGCAGGGCTCTCGTTATTAAGGAAATCGAATCCACTCTAAAGAAGAGTATGTCTGGGATAAAGATGAGTTGTTCATTGAACGTCTCATACTTAATCCAGACACCAGATCATGAAAAAGTGGAATCGATATTTCTCAATTCCAAGACAAAGGAGATCCAGCAATCATCTAACCTCGATGTCATCTTTCATGCAATGAAACACGAAATTTTAGAAAATCTAGCCTGTTTTGAAGGCCAATCTAGTTCAAAGACACTGTTCGCAATCCACTCGCTGATAAATAGCGCAGCAAACTATAATCCCCTTCGTGCTTCAGGATTCATAGAGTTGCCAGCATGCATCAAGCGAAAGAAGGCACTTCTTAATATTCAGAATGCCGATCATTTCTGTTTCGCTTGGTGCATGCTAGCTTCCAGATACCCTGCAAAAGTCAACAAAAATAGACCATGTTCATACCCGCAGGATTTGCTATTCAAGGCGCTCAATTATGCTGGAATTACTTTCCCGTTTTCCGTCGATCAGATTGAACGCTTTGAGAAGCAGAATCCAGATGTATCTATAGCTGTATTTGCTCTGAATGCCAACGACTCAGTGGAGTCTATTCGCAAACCATCTGAGAGGAAGGCTAGACAAGTGAACCTCTTAATGGTTGAAGAGGGTGACAAGTCTCACTACTGCCTCATCACCAACTTATCGAGGCTTATTAGAAGTCAGATAACAAGTTCTAGCAGAAAAATGTGGCTATGCGAGGCATGCATGACAAGGTGTTCTAATGAGGATGCCTTGAGAGTGCATAAACTGAAATGCAATAAATGTCAGATCCTCAAAATGCCAAAGCAGGATGAGGTTCTGGAATTTAATGCATATTCAAAGTGTGCCCCTGTACCTTTTGTGATTTATGCAGATATCGAATCTGTTTTGAGGAAGGTTCACTCATGTGAACCCTCTGACGCAGAGAGCTGGATCCGAGCCATACAGGAACATGAAGCGATATCGATAGCGTTGAAGGTTATATGTAGACATGATCAGTCCTTGTCGAGATTCAAGCTCTTCAGAGGTGACAATGCACTGAATGGCTTCTTCATCGAACTTAGAACGATTGCTGATGAAGTCATTGAGATATATGGGCGAATACAGCCCATGCATATGTCACCTCAGGATATCCTGGATTTCAACAATGCTAATCACTGTCACATATGCAGGAGAGATTTTGCTATAGATGATGTTAGGGTGAGGGACCATTGTCATATCACTGGAGCATATCTTGGAGCGTCTCATAATGCTTGCAATTTGAATAGAAAATTGCCGAATTTTATTCCAATTTTCTTTCATTGCTTAAGCAATTATGACAGTCACTTCTTGATCAGGCACATGGCATATGATAAGGCTCCTATTTCATGTATAGCACAATCATCTGAACGATATCTGGCATTTACTAAATGGTACAATGGCATTAATTTCAGGTTTCTCGACAGCTACAAGTTTCTCGATGACAAGTTATCTAGCTTGGCGGACATTCTGAGCGCTGATGACTTCAATGTCACTAATGCCGAGTATTCTAATCCAGAACATCTGGAACTAATGAAGTGTAAGGGCATATTCCCCTATACATATCTGGATACCATCGAGAAGCTCCAAGAAGAGGAGCTCCCGCCGATAGAGCTTTTCGACGGTGTCACAGAGGAGGAATATGCTCATGCACTTAAGGTATGGAGCACATTCAACATAAAGAATCTCGGGGAATATAGTGACCTTTACCTAAAGACCGATACTCTGCTTTTAGCAGATGTATTCGAGAAGTTTAGAGACTTGTCGCTCGGGATGTATAACCTGGACCCAGCATGGTACTATACTCTGCCATCACTAGCCTTCGATGCCATGCTTAAGACAACGAAAGCAAGGCTCCAGCTAATAAGCGATCCCAGCATGATAGAATTTTTCGAGGAAGGTTTTCGCGGTGGGCTTTGCACGGTATCAAAGCGGTACTCCAAAGCCAACCACGAATACCTTGCAGACTACAAATCTGATGAACCTCGAAACTTTTTATCATCCTGGGACATCAACAACTTGTACGGCAAGAGCATGGCGTCCCCAATGCCGTATGGGAACCTCAGATGGCTTGATAGGGATGAAATAGACACCATCGACTTCGCTGCGATCCCTGAGGACTCCAAGACAGGATATGTCCTAGAGGTGGATTTGGAGTATCCGGACCATCTCCATGATGCACACAATGATCTACCTCTCTGTCCCCGGAGTGAGATACCACCCGGCAGCCAATACAAGAAACTGATTGCAAGTCTTGAGAACAAAAGCAAATATGTCTTGCATTATAAAATCTTGCAACAGTGCCTAGATCTGGGGCTGCTATTGAGACATATTCATCGGGTGGTATCGTATGACCAAGCTGAATGGCTTAAGGTCTATATTGACCTTAACGCCGAGAAGCGAGCCAGGGAAACTTCCAAGTTTGGTCAAAACCTCTGGAAGAAAATGAACAACGCTGTGTACGGTAAGTTCATTGAAAATGTTCGCAAGTACAGAGATTTCCGTATTGTACCTACCTGGGAGCAAGCACGGAAATTGACGGCTCGTCCAACATATGTATGTAGCCACATTTTTGATGAAAACTTAGTCGGCATAGAGTTGGCTCGAGAGGAGATCCTCATGAACAAACCAATCTATATTGGCCATGCAATTCTCGATCTTTCAAAATTTATTATGTATGATTTTTTTATAAAGTAATGAAACCCCAACTGAATGACCTGGTCCTGAATTATATGGATACAGATTCATTCATTTTCGAAACTTCTACAGACATTTACAAATTCATGAAAATCAATCCCCAGCATTTTGATACATCAAATTATAAGCAAAATAATGTATATGACATAAAGCAGGCCAACAAGAAAGTGATTGGGTTGTTTAAAGATGAGCTGGGTGGCATGGTGATGACTCAGTACGTTGGACTTAGGGCAAAGCTCTACAGCTATAAATATAACAACAGCACCATCATGAAAGCAAAGGGGATTTGCAAAGGTGGAATGCGAGCAATCACCTTTGAGAAATATTTCGAGTGTCTAAAAGATTTAAATAAAAATTTTTTGGCTAAACAAATTTGCTTCAGGAGTACAAAACATAAAGTCTCGACTGTGGAAATTAACAAAATTGCATTGCATGGAGGAGACACGAAGCGCAAGATGATTGATGGCTCTCATGCAACTCTCGCGTGGGGCCATTATTCACTTAGGGCCTCGTAATCCATTCCGACTTCCCTGGATGTCACATCCCCATCTCATGTATTATATTGTATATAGATTATTTATTGACTAATTTATTAATTGTATATATTGTATTTAATTATTTTTACTGTTTTTTTAATTATTTTATATAATACAATATTAATGGTACATTGTTCAGTTAAATGTATCAAAGGAGGAAATCAAATTACTGTAAATAAAACACGAGGTACTGCATTTAAGACTCTTTATTTCAGTATTAGCTACAATAAATCCTTTCCATCAATCCATTGGCTATTAGGGAATCCATACCATTTCACTAGAATCCTCTCTCCTTGCCTACGCAAAATCTTCTCCACTAAATAAGTGTTAGGGAATAGTGTAGAATGTAGTTCATGTCCATAAAATGCTCCTTTTATGTGATCTCCATCATTATCCTTTATGATGTATGTGGTAGGATTGGTTCGTTTCACATGAGCCACTTGGAAAATTTCAACACTCCAGTTGGGTTCAAAACCCTTTTCGAAATGTCCTTTATTCTTAGATATCCTCACATAATCGCCGACACTAAACCTCCTTGCACTCCTCTTCTCTCTTTTGGGATGGTTATACTTGTAAACAGTCAGAAGAAGGTCATTGTTCCTCACTTCACTGGGTTTCATTTTGATGGTTGAGTGGTAAGTGTCATTGTACTCTGCAACGATTTTAGGTAGAAGATCTAACCACTTATATGATCCTTGAGCTAGAAACTCCCGATACATCATATTCTTTAAAGTTCTGATTAAACGCTCAACGGCTGCAGCCTTCACATTAGTATAGGTACTGTAGTGATTGATATTATACTTTGCCATTAGATTTTTAAAGTGCTTGTTATAAAATTCTTTTCCGTTGTCACTCTGTATATTCTTGGGTGGCGTTTCCATGTCCTTTAGTATATCTTCCATGGCCTTTGCAACCTGTAGTCCTGACTTATCCTTTAATGGCCTTGCATAGGCCATTTTAGAGTAGAAGTTGACTGCAATCAGGATATATTTGAAATTCTTGTTGAGATTTGCATGGCGGATCATCTCAACCAAGTCGATTTGCATCAGATCATGCAGACCTTTGCTAACGATCTTTCGACGCAAGAAGTTTCTTCGGGCGGGAGCATGGAGCTCTCTTGCTATATCTTGCTTCACCGTCATGCTATAATCCTAGCCGATTTCAGTTCTTGAATAATTTCTTCAATTTCTTGTGTGTGATTATTATTTCCGGCGTCTCTGGATGCAATGAGAAGCCTCAGGCGATTCACCAGGTCGTTAGGGTCGTTCCAGTAGATGTATTCTTGCCTCGTATCACGGCGATGCTCCTTCCACTGCAAACCTAAACCCTTGTGTTTCGTTACTAGAGGGCGTATAATGCTTTTATACTTGTAGGAATTGCCTGATCTCAGCTGCCCGTGCTTGCTGAAGTTTCTTCGATGAACATGTGTTGCTTTCAATATTCTGCTATATGTATCCAGATCCCCTTCTGTATATACATGCATTTCAGGTATCCTCTTGAAGATGAGTTCACTCAATCCAGGTGTCACCTCGCACGTTTCATCACCTACTCGTACTTTATTGTTGAGGAAGTCAATGATCTTGTTCCCCAGCATATAGCTTCCATCTACGTATCTCACACCGTAGGCATTATCTATTTCATTCTTATCATTCCTTCGAACTTTCTGCAGGAATCTTAAGATATTCTCATCTTTCTCCTCTTTAAGTGGATCACTCTTTTTCTGACTCTCCTCATTGTTTGAAGTAACACTATTGTTTTTCTGAATTTGTAGTATATCATGTAACGGTTCTGCTACTGGCTGAAGAGCTTCACTCATTACTCTCAGGGTCTCAAACTTTTGTCCTTTTAGTGCACGTAACTTTTCCCTTATAGCCTTTGTATGCCTGGCTACAGATTCTTTAAGTCTTATGCTCTCGCTGTCCATCTTGAGATGATCTTCAATTTTGTTATTCACCTCATATATAGCTGTTCTATTCTGTTGGCCTCAGTTTATATGCTATACTCATTTCGATATTTAGAATATGGCCATCTTTTGCTCGATTGGCCGGAGCAGTAAAGGTGAGTGTATCTCCATTTGCAATAGGAGTAGGGAAGGTTCTGACTATGTTATTGTTTATAGCAAATAATGTATCTGCTCTTACAAAAGGAGGAGTTGACGATGTCATATAGCATGCAACGACCTTTCCGTTTACAGGTGCTCTGTAGTATTCGAGACCCGATGTTAATGTGTATCTTAGTGAATTCCCTCTGAAAGGCTTCGTCTGCAGGCTAAAAACGTGGTGACCTTTCATTTGATCTAATAGCGCATTTATAACATTCACTTGTGATTTAAGAATATTCACATTATTCATAGCTATTGTCAAGTGCTTATCCATGGAACTCTGTTGGTTCGCCATAGTTTCCATATGTTTCACTACTGTTTCGGTGATATCATTTCCAATAGAGGCTAGTCTCCTGTTTAGAGCTTGCTGTGCTTCATTGTGCTTTTTACCAATAATGTGTTTAACAAACTTTTTACTAGCTGCATCACTGTCATCGATGGGATCTGCTATCTCTCTTATTCTTCTTTTTTGAAAGGAAGCGTTCCCATCTGAATCGATCGCTGGTGTTCTTGCATTAACATAGTCTGATACATATTTCCTATTCGGTACATCGTAGTCCTCCTGAGGTGATAATATTATCTTCATTCTTGTTGTATCTAGAATAATGTTGTTTCCAGCGTCTCGTTTAAGTGCATGTTTGTCCAGGTATTTCATTAGAGACTCATATTGTCCATCTAGCGATTTCTGGATGTGATTCCTTATCATAGTTTCAAGTTCACCCATACGCTGATATGCCACTTTTTCGGTGAATTCCTGCATTCGATTTTCGGTAGAAGTCGTAAGGGTGTCAACATAACGTTTAGTGCTTGCGTCATTGTCTTCCTCGGGATCATGAACAATGCATAGTCTTTTGTTTTTAAATTGATAGTTTCCTTTTCCATCTCGGTTTATGATGAATTGATGAAGTGCTCTTTTAAATGGAGCAGTCCTCTGTGAACCGAACCTGTCAATACTCATTTCGATCTATGAATGATCCTTTTCTTTCTTTTCTACTTTAATATATACATCGAAGCCGTTCCTATATCGACCCTCATTCATAGGGAATTCAGGAACTATCACTACAAATGGTCTTCCTTCCGAGACACTTTCCCAAACACCCTTGCACAGGTCTTTAAATTCAGTATATGACATGTCAGTGTTCACATAATCCTCATATATATGTTTCAAGTTTAAATTATCCTGCTTGAAGAGAATAATCATGTTCGTGTTGTCTCTTATTAGATGTTTAGGCACTTTAGCATACGACTGTGCTAAATATATAGAGTCCACATTACGGTGTCTGCCCATGCTGTAAAAAGAGGCGATCTTCCCCTGCTTTTCAGTGATTACGTCATCAAATATAAATATGGAGTTTTCTTTAACTTCAGAGGGATGTAAGACACTTTCTCCATCTTCATAAGTGTTCACTTCTATCCCTTCAATGTTTTCGAGTAGCTTGATGAGATATTGATACTTTGGCTGGTAATGGGACTTTGAATAGATGTACAAGTTTTCAAAAC
This sequence comes from Deroplatys truncata, assembly GCA_030765065.1. Lineage (NCBI taxonomy): Eukaryota > Metazoa > Arthropoda > Insecta > Mantodea > Mantidae > Deroplatys > Deroplatys truncata. Next base: position 378,658,180 of record CM060990.1, read on the forward strand.
GTAAACCATTCACATGAAGCAGCATATTCAATAATACATTAGTTTTTCCGGCGCTTGAGCTGCCTAGAATAAGAGCTCTGACATTAGAGGGAAATAACTTTCCGTGTCGATTGCATCTAAAATCACTTTCAAAGTCTAGCACCTGAATGGGCAGGGAGCAATCTTGCTTCACTAGCTCCATCTTAATAACTAAATATAAAAAAGCATGCTTAATGTATATATATACATTTATATCAGGTGCGCATGGATTTCAGTTTGTAGCTTGAGAGTATAAAAGTCCAATACTATTTTAAAGTCAGCTAGTCTATCATGGGAGCTAGGAGGATCAAGATCTCCAGAGGCTCTGGGTTAATTAACTCTCTTATTAATTGGCTGCCCTTTGAAGAACATTTACCGGGCTACAGATATTGCGGTCCGGGTACGAAGTTGGAAAAACGCCTACAGAGAGGAGACCCCGGAATTAACCCATTAGACGAAGCCTGTAAGCAGCACGACATCGCCTACGCTGAGCACAGGGACTTTGCTACTAGAAATATAGCCGATAAGATCTTAGCCGAGAAGGCGTGGAAAAGAGTACAGGCATCGGACGCTACTTTAGGAGAAAAGTTGGCCGCCAGGCTAGTTACAGCAATTATGAAGGGCAAGGTGGCTGTAGGTGCTGGCTCCAGGAAGAAAAAGCATGGAGGATTTCTGCCTCTCATTCCTATTATTGCAGCCCTAGGTGCTGCAGCTGGAGGAGCAGCTCAAATCGCCACAGCAATGAATAAGAAAAAGGCTGCAGATAAACAGCTTGCAGAAATGGCAAGACATAACAGAGAGATAGAAGCAAAAGGAAAAGGTCCTCAAGTGAAGAAGAATAAGACGAGAAATGTCAAAAAGAAGAGACGCAACAGAAAGAATGGAAATTCAAAAAACTCTGGAAGAGGACTGTACTTGTCCGGAAAAAGCCTTGAGTAACATTGATCTCGATATGTATGCTAGACGTTTAAAGATTCCGCATTTTAGAGGTGTATATATGATTGATGAGTTGCCTACAATGCCTCATCACCATGAGAGGATTATCGTCAACCTCGATTCTTCAGAGAATGAAGGTACCCATTGGGTTGCTGTAAGGAAGGAGGGTATCATTGCATTTTATTTCGATAGCTTTGGGAACCTAAAGCCTCCTAAAGAGATAGAAAGGTATCTCAGAGGTGTTAGGTTAATGTATAATACTGAGAGGTTTCAGAGTTTTAGCTCAGTCATCTGTGGGCACTTGTGCTTACAATTTCTATCACAATGAGTTACACTATTGCCGTTAGCGGTAATGAATCTGTTCTGACAACACACCTGAATCCTCCTCTGAGGATCGATCCTAAAGGATATTATGAGATCGCTCTTTTGAATTTTGAAACCTTCTATTCTATTCCCAATGTGGATCATAGCAATAATCAGTTTCATTACATTTACAATGACAATCTTAAAGTCATTGATATACCTCATGGAACTTATGAGATTACTGATATTAATGCATACATCAAAGATAAGCTTCAATTGGATGAGGATGTCTTTTTTATTCGGCCTAATAATAATACAATGAAGGCTGAAATTAAATGTCCTTTTCCTATGGATTTTTCAAGGGAATGCTCTATTGGATCCCTTTTAGGCTTCAGTGAAAGCAAAGTCATTCCTGCTAATCAAGTGACTGAATCTGATTTCCCAGTAAACATATTTAAGGTGAGCATAATACGAATCGAGTGCAGTATTGCAACAGGCTCTTTCATCGACGGTAAAAGCGGACACTCGATCTATGAGTTTTTCCCTTCTGTTCCGCCAGGATATCACATTTCGCAAGAGCCTTCAAATCCCATTTACCTGCCTATCATAGACACTAACTTTATCGATCAAATCACTCTTCGAGTAGTCGACCAGAACGGTCATCCCATCAACTTTAGAAACGAGGATATAAGCATAAGACTTCACATACGTCGTAATGGGAATAGATTTTAGCAGAAGAAGACGCCTACGAGGATATAATAAGCCTGCGCATCGTCGTATACATCATACTCTACCTGCGACACTCAGTGTGTTAACATCGAGCAATAGGAGGTTCCTTGAAGCATTGGGCTTCAGAATTCTGTGATGGACATCTTCAATGTGACGGAAAGACCTACATTTGAGGACAAGATTGCTAAAGAAGAGGAGCATGTATAATACATCGGCTCTGGATGCGAATGATGAAATTAGAATCCCTTGTCAAGCTGAAGATTTATATACTCTACCTAACCGGAGTTATCTCTACATTGAGGGATCTGTTACTAAACCTAATGGAACAACTACTACAGCAAGGCTCACCAATAATGCTATTGCATTTATGTTTGACGAGATTCGATTGGACATGAATGGATCGACTATAGACAGAACAAGAAATCCAGGGATTACATCAACTATGCGCAACTATGCTGCACTCAACTCTATGGAATCCAACCGTTTACTCAATGCTGGATGGTGCTACCCTGGAGAAGATGTGGATATTGTGCATCCTGCAAGTGGAGCATTCAACGCTATAGTACCGCTGTCAATGCTTCTGGGATTTCCAGATGATCACAAGGACCTCATACTCAACAGCAAGTTTGAGCTGGTCCTCATTCGATCCAAGGACTCTAAAAACTGTATTCTGGCAACCGAAGGAGAAGAAAATGCTATTGTTAAAATTACAAGTATCGAGTGGCGGATGCCTATAATACGCCTTTCTGATGGTGAAAAGGTGGAGATCCTTAAGATTGTCAAGTCAGACAGGCCATTACACATAGCCTTTCGAAGTATGGATCTGCATACTCAGCCTGCGGTACCTCAAACTAGATCATTTACATGGAACGTTGCAACAACATCGAGACCCGAGAAACCAAGATTTGTTATTGTGGGAGCGCAGACTTCGAGAGTAAATAATGCAACTAAAGACTGTTCCGAGTTTGATCATTGCAACATAACCAATTTGAGACTGTACCTCAATAGTGAATGTTATCCCTACCATGATATGAACTTGGACTTTGGAAACTCTAGATTTGCCTCGTTATATGAAATGTATTCAAAGTTCCAAAGCTCCTATTATTCGAGAGAGAATTACCCCTTATTGAGGAGAAAAGATTTTCTTAAACATGCACCGATATTTGTCATTGACTGCTCACATCAGCCTGAGGAGGTTGTAAATGGAGCTGTCAATATTAGACTGGAAATTCAAACTAGTGCAAATATTCCTGCACAGACATCTTTGTATTGCTTGATAATTCATGACAAAGTATTTACATACAAGCCCCTGTCTCATGTGATGCAGTCTTTAATTTAAATGTAGTTATTTTATGCTTGATATAAGGAAGTATAAGGGGGTTTTTCGTGAATAAAAGCAAGTTATAAAAGATATATTTACTTCTTTATTTTCTTATTATACATTTCCAGCGCCTTCTGCCTCCAGCTCCTTGTCCCTACATATGTGTCTTCATTTACAATACATAGGTTCTGCAGATGTCTATCTATATAGGATTCGAGTCTTTTTATTAGTGATAGTACATCATAATTCAAATGAATTTCACCGTAATTCAAAGACGTATTAAAAAGTGTAATTTTTCCACTTTCCATAAACACCGTGATATTATAGGAGAATACAACATGTTCACTGTACTCTCTGTTCGGACACTTCTTCACTTTCAGATATGTTTCGAATTCTGCGAGACTTTTTTGAATTATCTGCCAGTCATATTTTGTCATATACACGAAATTATTATTGTCTGTTTCTTTTATGATGAGCACTGGGGTTTCATAATACAATCCTATATTGACACTACTGCTTCTTGAGGTGTAGCCGCCTTGGAGCACGAGTGCGGGTGCTTGCATCTCTCTTCGGGGTGTTAGCGCAGGTAATTCGCTCTTCCAATAGCGCCAACCTCCTATGGAGATCTTCAAAGGTTTTATTGTTCTTCCTCCTGGTGGGCTTCTTAGTAGCGGACCTGGAACATTACATATTGCGTCTATTAGAAAAATAATTTTTTAAATAAATTCGCAGGTCTCCTGAAAGGAATTGCACATGTTAGACACTATGAATGGGAGCGATGTAGTTTTATTTAAAGCATGCGTGTTCTTTCATAGATTTGAAATTAATACTCACTGTATTGCTTTGTGTAATTCTGCTCGTTTCCTGGGTGAATGTTCAGGAGTCACCTGGAGCATATCGCCATCTACTTGCAAATTGATTGGCCTCTCTTGGTCATCCAAAGTCATCAAAAGCTGCGGTACATTCGGGAAATCTACTTCATCTATGTCCTCTGTAGGAATAGGCGTTGTCTGACGATTTCTGGAACAATTTTAATTATTTTTTAAAAACATTAGATATTCTACAACCCCGTGCAGTGTAAGAGCATCTAGATATTTTCAATGCCACTTACCTTAAGCTTCCCCGCCTGAGTAAGAATACAGCGCAGTTTTCATCACACAGGAAGTACGACTTCATTTGATCGTGCACCTCTGGCTTCTCGCATAGTGTTGCATGCGTATCACCATTACAAAATTCAGAATGATGTTGGACTGCATGGGTGGTTACAAGGACATCGACATCATTCACGCCTCTGTGTTGTTCCTCATCTGCATCCCCTCCTCTGGAAGAACGAACATATTTCAAATTCGTTACTTTCTTTAAAGATTAGATGTAGCATAGTATTTCCTAGAAAGGAATAAAAAAGAGGGTCTACTTACAGGTACCTTCTTCTGTAGACTGGGCAGTTCTCTGTGCATATTTCACTTGAAGACATCTGATCATGATATGAGGGCATGTTACAGACAATTGAACGTATGAACCCATTGCACTCCTCCTTGTGGTAGTAGGTGTAGTGGTACGCTTCCTCTCCACACTCACTCCAAAAATCTTCCATTCCTGCCATACTAATAACGTGCAGATTGAGAAACTCTTTCTACAAAAACCTTCAAATAATACTTTCAGGGTGCTAGGCCTGAGACCTTATATAGCAGTGGTATAATGGTGGGGGGATAATTGCAGAAGGATAGGGCGGCGCATGCGCGGTCATAGGGTTTGAGGGCGGAGCTTGAAGCGAAGAATAGCTGTCTATTAGCTTTCACGGATGCGGTCCATTAATTTTTAAATTTGCAACTGTACCGGATTTGAAAGATTTATTAGACAACATGGGAAAGCGGTGTAGCAATGGTTCTCACGCTCGGTGAATCATGTTTCATCCTTAAAGTAATTACCTCCCCCACCCCTAGCCTGTACTTTCCTTGAGGAGGGATTTAGGTCGGGTCTTGCACGAAAGACCAATTGAACCAATTAAAAAGCCATAAATTGATCCAGAACGTACCAGGTACTTAGGTCGGGCTTCCATGAAAGACCAATTGAACCAAGTGAACCAATTAAAAAGCCATAAATTGATCCAGAACGTACCCGCTACTTAGGTCGGGCTTCCATGAAAGACCAATTACAGCCAATTTAAATCAATTAAGCCAATTAAAAAGCCATAAATTGATCCAGAAAATACAATAATATACTACTACCATGCTTTATTTCTGACCATTTGGAATATATTTTGGAATTATCTGCAGTATTTATTATATCCGCAATGCTTGAGGCGGTCTACAATAACGTGGTCATGCGATTGAGGAGGTGCTTACAATGGAATAGTGGGCACGTTGAATAACGTTTTTAAAGTTCTAATACGTTAATTCTTGGAAATTGTTTCAAAATTTGAAGGCTATTTTATATTTCTTACAAAAAAGCTTCTTTACCATTCAGAGAATGCAAAGAAATTTATTTTGCTATTTTCTCTTGCCGTCACCCTGCAATTAAACACACTTAATGCCTCAGAAAGCCCCGAAAATATTATGTGATGGGCTCCAAGTTTCGAAACCCTTTCACCTGTTCCTTCCACCCTATAACATATTCATGTAGCAGTTGCCGCCATGTGGCGTACAGATTCACTGACATTTGAAGACTTAAGGGATCGCCAGTCAGCGCTTACATCACATCCTATCCAATATGCTGGACAACGGACCAAAATAAAATGAACACGCCCTAGAAGGGCGTTTTTCCACCTCTACAGAGTGGTATGGAGCATTATCTAAAACTTCAACACAAGAAAGTGGCAAGTTAGATGCTAATTTTTCTGGAATTCACTTTTCAAGTTACATGGCGCATTTGTCTATTTCTTTAGTTATCCTGGGCTTGCAAACAAGAAGAGAGGTTTTATAAACGCATTTACATTAACCGTAGGCTGCATGAATTATTAACAATCTCTTTCCTGCATTACTGTTGATATAAACATGCCAAATTTCTCCTTACTTGGCTGCATTGCCCAATGCTTGCAATTTTGTACTAGTTACTCGTAAAGAAATTACGAGCGAAACTGAGATATCTGTTATGAATAAGAGTATGAGCAATTATAGCATAAAGACCATTAGTGCTGTGTTGGAACAATACGTATCAGCAGCATAATTAGGATAGTGAAATGTTTATAAACTCTCAGATAAGATTAACACGGAGACATAACTTCTCACCTTCAATCCCAGATGAACTTAAAGTGGCGAGCAGACAGTATGCAGGAACTGTTCGTAAGCGAGGTGTACGTATTGTTTTAATGTGACAGGTGCAGGAATAAGTACATATTATGGAGGGGACCCAGAAACCAGGGTAGAACACTGGAAGTAAGCTGTAAAAAGCCCTTTTGCTTCAAACGCAACTTATATCAACTGGGATAGGAACTTCCCGTGCTGCAACCATGTTCCCGCATCGACCACCCGAAAGGTCATTTTGAGCGCTGAATATTCCCATTGCTTCCAAATGCAGACGCTAGGTGACACTGTGCAGTTCGTAAGCTTAACATTCAAAGCTGCCAACACAATTACACTAAACTTTTGTGTTGAATACTAAATGGTTTTAAAAATAATATACATTTATTGGAATTAATTGAATTAATTGTTCTTTCACACAAGCCGTGTGTTGGACAGGGTTGGAAAGGTAGAATCAGATGACTGAAAAATTTAGAGCAACCGGACGGAGATCGGGAGATCCGTGGTTCAAACCCCGGCTATGGCATTGAATTTTTCAGTCATCTGATTCTACCTTTCCAATATACATTTAGTCCAAAATTTGCTGTATTACATTAGTTTACTATGTATAAAGCTGTTTTCATAATATTAGTGGAACGGCTTGTACTGTATCTGAGCTTAGTGTGCGATGTGAAAAAAATCCTGAGGTTGGCTAATTGTATCCGATTTGAGACGAAATTTTAAAGCCGCGGATCGTATTTTAACGGATGCGAAAGTAAATATGGTTAGAAAATTCTTCGATGTAGTAAAACTGGCAAGATTTGAAAAGCATACAAAAGCGTATGAACAGCAAGAAGGAAGCGAATATATTTTCTCAAAGGCCTGTTGCTAAGTAGGGTGTATGGATGTAATAAATAACTTTGAATAACCAAAATTAAATCCATGACATAAACTGAATTCTATTACATATAAACTTATTTTCAAAATACAATTGTATTGGCTACTCATGCTATGTGCTGGGTTAAGATTACGTTTTGTAAGTCAGCTGTAGTTCAAATCTAGTCTACTTATGCATGATGATACCAATAACAATGGTAATTTGATGAGTTACCATGTTGAGTTACTTATGATTTTACTATTGAAAAATAAAAGTCTGTTTGGTATCTTAGTTGGGTTTTATAGTTGTTAGAAAGCTAGAATTGAAACACTTTCCCTTTCCATTAAAATATTAAACTCACTTTTGCATTCTTTGAATTTCAGGGATGTGCATTTTTACTTTCTCTACTACGTATAGTAAGTAGGGGAAGTATTGCATTCCACCCAAAAAATCGATACCGAAATTTCACCGGAAATATATGTTTTGAGACTCCCTGAATCCAAAAAAATCATTTTTGGAAACATGTCCGTGTGTGTGTGTGTGTATATGTGTGTCAGTGAACAGCATAACTCAGAAAAGAACAGTCGGATAAACACCAAATTAGGTTATTTAGGACAGATCGAGCACAGTTTTTTGCGTTTATATGGGAAAAGATAGGGAAAACGAGGGTAGATGCTAGGCTAGGAGAGCATCCAAGGAGGAAAAATGCGTTTATGTGGGGGAGATAGTGATTACGAGGTTAGATGTCGACTAGACAGGGTTTGAAAGGTCGGAATATATGCTTTATAAGGGAAAGGATAGGGAAAACGAGGGGAGATGCTAGGTTGAGAGAGTCTTCATAGAGGAAAATGAGTTTATATGGGGGGGAGATAGGGAAAACGAGGGTAGATGCTAGGTTAGACAGAGGTTGAAGTAGGAGGAATGTGCTTTATATGAGAGTGGCAGGGAATACGAGGTGAAGTGCTAGGCTAGTCAGAGGTCGAGTAGAGTATACGACTATATACGAAAGATAGGGCGTAGTTGATAAGGCTAGACAGGTACTGAAGGAGGTGGAATATGGACTTACATACAGGAGGGATAGGGAACACGAGGAGAGGTGTTAGACTAGACAGGACTTGAAGGGTAGAATATAACTATTTTAGAACACACTTAGAAGCTTTTTAGGTACATGCTTAGCTAACTTTGCAGGTATTCTGATGATTTTAATGCGGTGGAACAGGCATTTGATATCCTCTTACTGGCTTTAAAATATTTTTAGACATAGGTATGTGATTTAATAAGCAATAAACGAAATGAACAATGTTTTTAAATTGTTTGAGAAAGCCAAAAGAACTGACCAATCTGACACAAAGAAAAAAATTTGACAGAGGATGAAATTTCCCAAAATTTCAAGATTTTATTTTTCGACATTTTGGATTCCGTTTCAGTGGAAATGGGAGTAAGGTTTCAGGATTGTGAACAATTTACAATGTCTTGCCCTTGTGGATACCACAAAATTTTAAAATGACGCTAAAGAGTTCCCTTCTTCAGCTCTTGAAAATGTACAACTACGCTATTCAAAGGTATTTCAAATAACGGATCGTTTAAAGAATGAACTGCGTCTTTTGTATGCTGATGAAGTGTTTAGGTCTGTTACTACAGCGCAGTGTTTTATATTGTGCCCGGAAAATGGATGTATTTGAGCAATCGTGCAGGTTATTTGTTTAGGTTTACAATTCCATCCACAAGTGCATCAGTGGAAAGAAGTGTTTCGTGTTTGAAAAGAATGAAATTTGTCACTATAAACACTATATCACAAGGCAGACGCACATCACATCTCTGTCCAGAAGGAACTTTTGTGTAAACTTATGAGGAATGAGCCATTTTAAGGACATTACAGATAAGTTTGCTGCTGTCAAAGACCGGAGGATTGGTTTAATATACACGAAATAGAATAGTTGAGTCTTGCATGAGGATTATTATCTAGCCAAATTAGTATGCTTAAATTTTGCTATCGTTGTTTATTAAATTTTGCAGTCCTTCATCAAGGCATGGACCGCCATTGATGTGGAACAAACATATATCCTATAGATCAACAGGAATAAACACAAAATCACTACTGGTACAGGTATACAGATGACATATTATTCCTTCACAATAGCAACACCAAACAAACGAAACAATTACACTCTTGGAAAAAGGAATCTGCATCCAGAATGAAATTCGCACTCGAAACCGAACAAAACGATTCGATAATCTTCCTGCATCTAAACATAACCAAACAAAACCACATATTTAAAATATACAGGAATCCACAAATACAAAAAACAAACCTCATGCAGAGTACGTCAAATCTCTCCGCACAGCACAAATATGCCACTTTCTGTTAAATCATCCGCAGGCTTATAAACTTACCATTGTAGCCTACACACAATGGTACGTAGGATACAACGATGAACTGAAGACCCTTAAATGTCTGGCTTCTCAAGGAAATGAATACGACCAAGAAATAATAAACGTGATACTGAACAAAGCCACAAAGAAACTAAACAGGAAAACCATGAAACCAAAACACACACATGAAAAAACACGTTCATCGCTCTTGGTTACCACAACTGCAACATCTATAAAACTACCACCTCATTCAAGAAACTCAAATACAAGGTAGCAAACATAAAAAAACTTCACATTCAAAAAATCTAACCAGGAAACAAACAGAAGTAGACAACCAACAGCAGAATTCAAACTCAAGTGCCAAGGCTGCTCCAACATCTACATAGGAAGATCGTTTAGAAGAGTTAAATAACATATAAAAATCATCCATCAAGCAGACAAAAAATCTAATTTCACAGAGCACATTCTTGCAGAACAGTTAATTTATTTATTTTGACGTTTTATTTATGGACGCCTTTAACTACTATGGTTATTAGCGTCCTATTCTGTATTAGACGTGAAAGACCGGGAACGTTCTCAGAGACCTCTTTATCAGGCTTGAGGTTCTTTTACATGCCGTAAACCTACGACACGGGATCATCGGCTCTACTTCCCTTCCGAAGGAAGCTATGCTAAGGAATTTTACTCTCGAAAATATCCATCGCCCTCCGCCGGGTTTGAACCCGCGACCTCGGGAACTAGAAGCTAGCATGGTACACCTAGACCACGGAGGAAGACATAGAACGGCTAAGAAAATAAACACAGAAATGGAAATACTGCAGAAAAAAGAAACTATCATCTTCGAGCATTTCAACATTTATCAATACATAAAACTATTTCCAGTTTCCGTACTCAACAACCATTTCAGTTCCAAATCTCACACCCTATTGGATACCATAATACCCACAACACACCTTCTCCTTTTCAACCCCTACCACAACATTAACTATCCTAAAATGAATCTAAAACCTCAGTCGACCAGCAACCGCTGAAGATGCGTGGATAACCCAGCGAAACGGTCGTATGGTGATTATCATCAAAGGTAAAGCAAAATACATATGTGAAAGTTTATTTTCTATAGTAATTTTAATATAGTGCAAAAAGGAACAACATATGAAATATGTTTCCTCCAGTTAGGATGCTTAAGCCTGTTCTTTTCAAATTACATATCATTAGACTTAATACTGACTGCTAATGCATGGGTATACAAATAAACTTCATAACTGATACGATCATTCTTCATGTTTTAGGTCTTCACGGACTGGAAGATTTTGTGAAGCGGAATAATTGTCTATATGGCAGATATGAAAACACTAACGGTGAACCCATGGCTGCCAAACCTCTGACTCTATCGGAGATAGAGGTACCTTACTCACTTTGACCAGTGTTGATGATGATGGTGATTAAAAACTGAGTGGTCTCAAAGAAGCCCGAACGTAGACTCTTAAGAGCCCGTTGTGCCCCATAATCTGGGCAATTGATAAAAAATGATGGTCTCGACATAACGGACGACTCTTTGATATTTACCTTTCTAATATTCTCAGGTTCCTAGAAGAAGGAGCATAACGATGCATAGCTATGTATGGCAAAACCTTCGCACTTGCATATTATATGCTCAGAGGTTTCACATTCCCTTCCACATTTCCTGCACAAAGGTTCTTGTGTAAATTCTATTATATGTAGATGTGTGTCCTGGCCCGTAAGATAGTCACCAATCTCTCTGGGCTTAGATATAGTTACATTCAATCGAATCACACTCTGCTTACGTTGGACCCGAAATTAATTCATGGGCGTACCCAGAAATAGTTAGTTTGTTCCAATACTCAAGATGAGTCCTACAGGTTAACTGGTCTATCTATATTTGACAATTCTAGAAGACACGCCACAAAAGGGCTCGGGTCCTATACAATTACGCCCTAAGCCCCTCTAGGCGAGCATGTCCTCTGTCTCATTACCTCTAATGCCAGAACGTCCAGGAACCTAAACCAGGGTGACGGGCAGAGTCTATCCAACATCCTTTGGCATAGCCACAGCAATTTGGAAGTGGTTTTAAAGTGGCCAGTGTTGGTTACTGGCATAAAGGAAGTCACTGGACAGGAAGTAGGTTTGTTTCAAATTACTTCTCAGAATATTAAAGACCATATATGACTGAATACATTTTTGTTCACAAAATTACATTGGTAATTAAACATAACAACTACAAAGCTGTTTTATACACGTTTGGGGAGAAACTCCTAAACTGTACTACTTTTTAGAAGATTTCCGAAAAATATTCGTAAACTAAGCTAATTCAATCTACTTTTTCAAATGTATTTACAGAAGTGTCGCAAAATAAACTAACCTAATCTACGTATTTCTGTTAAACAATCCACAAATTTTACCCTAATAATTCACCGAATAAAGAGTCGTAGTTGCTCTAAAAATGCACACACTCTAGCCAAAATTTGTATTTACTTTTGAACATGTGATTCACCAAGTACCTACTCGACGCAGTGACATTATTCCCTCCCATACTATGACATTGCACCATGAACCTCCCTCCAATGCCGTTCCATGAGTTGCGTATGAGCACCAGTTTCAGAATCCACAAACACGTAGTTGTGATTCACAGTAAAGTGCTCAAAACCACTCTCTTCAAGATCTATGTATTCAATCCAACAACCAGAATATATTGTACTTCTAACTTCAACTTTGCTAACGAATGCGTCCTTCGTTATAGCGGCATCTCCCATGTCAACAGGAACCAAAATGATGTCATGAGTATCACGGTATCGTTGACTTTCTATTAAACGACGTTTAGAAAGTTACGCTCCGCATACTTCAACAGAGATAATCTGAATCAACATTAACAGATAGCGCATGTATAGTTTGCAGGATAGCAATGCGCTTGAAATTCTACATCGTGCTAAGCCCTGCGTACATCGAGGTTACATTTTGTATACTTCGTAACATAAATGCCTGTAAAGGCTTTAAAATTATACTCTCTTCCACTGTAAAAATCAAGAAAATCCCTTCACCTACTAACAGTTTCGAAATCTTACTTTAAAATAAATCGTTGCGTTAAATTAGAAGTTAACACTATGAACAGTATTAACAATAAAACCAGATGTTTCTATGATTATGTTAAAAAGATGATTATTAAAATATATTACACCTAAGTAAAGTTATGCCTAATACTTATAGAGGCAAAACGGCTAGGGAATCCATAAGTCTCTAATGCTTAATAACAATTAATGCTGAATATAATTTCCAATCAAATGTCCCTAGTTCGAATCCCGATCTTCAGTGACTTCCTTAATTGTCCTCTGTACTCTAGAATATATCACTTAGATCAATGTTGTAACTGCATAAGGTGTTTTAAACATGTCAACCTAATATTATAAATACTTTTGGTTCTGGTGTTCTGAGTTCGAATACTGATTCAATGAAATTTACTTATAAATTTAATAACATAGTAAATAATTAAGATAAAGGCACCTAGTAAACCTTATTACGTTTATGTCATCAGGTAGTATCTTGTGGGTGTATATTCGGGTACCTGCCGTCCAGGGTTCGATCCTTAAGTTTAAATCTCCATTATCTCATAAACTAGCCGAGTTAGAGGTGTGAACGAAAGCATGTTTGATATCTCCTACAATGAATAATTCATACTATATATAATTTCCAATCAGTTGCCCCTAGTTCGATTCCCGATCTTTCAACGACTTCCTTAATTTTCCTCTGCACAGTAGAATATATCACTTAGATTGATGCTGTAACTGCATACAGCTTTGTGTAAAGACATTATAGATGTACTCTGAGAGAGAGAGAGAGCGAAAGGAAGTGAAACAAGTAGGGATAAAAGTGTTGAGAGCCTCTGCGCATGCGCAGCAAGTGATGATAATTCCATTGGTGTAATAATCACGTGATGTGTAAGCATCATCACCATGATGACGTGCTGGCATCACCTGGAGGGGGTTTAGATCCCTATATAAACAGATATATGCGCATGTTAGAACTGTTGTGTACTTATTAACTTTACATTTAAATTTTAAAGAACAACGCGAGGTGCAGGCCATCTACACGTACAGCACACAAATCAATGCTGGCTTTTACAATACATTTAATTTTGTTTAAACGAAACAGTACATGAAAGACGACTCGTTACAAGAGCATCACATGTTTTAATCTGTACTTTACACTCACATGGATTTCTCTGCATACTCTTCTTCAGTTCACAGGATTTTCTCTACCCGTTCTTCTTCTATTAAATTCACACCATTTTCTCTGCACATTCTTCTTGTATAAACATTCACACAATTTTCTCCGCTCATTCTTTGTTTTCTATGCCGGTTCATACTCTATTAACTTTCATGTATTTTCTCTACGCATTCCTTGTTTCTCTGCAGCTTCATCTTCCATGAACATTCATACGATATTCGCTACACATTCTTCTATCAACATTCATATGATTTTAGCCACGCATTCTTCTACTGACATTCACACCATTTCTCTACACATTCTTTTGCAAACATTCATATGATTTTAGCCACCCATTTTTCTGTAAACGTTCACACCATTTCTCTACACATTCTTCTGTAAACATTCATATGATTTACACTACACGTTCTTCTTCTGTAAACATTCATATGATTTTCTCAACACATTTTTCCTTTATTAAGATTCACACCATCTTCTCTACACATTCTTCTGTATTATGCTTCATTTTATATGTATCATAACAAAAAATGTAATCCCTTTCAGGCTGGCTTTACTTGACCAAGGCCGATTTCTAAGACTTCCATTGTGCAATGTTTCAGGCTATGCAATAAGAGGAAGCAGAAGAGGAATAACCTGAAGCCATGCAAAGGAGGCTGACGCTATTGGAGGATAGAATAAGCAGCATCGACACCTCCAAGAAACATTTCGGCAAGAAGCGGGTGCACAGACATCTACATCACCGAAACATGTTAAGAAGGATTCTTATATAACATTACAGGGCATACGATGAAAAAACACGGACAATTATGTATACAATCTGAAGCATAGTTGAGAGTTAGCTCAAGCGAGTCTCCCTATACTCGCCGAAAATAAGAATTGTGAACAGTAATTTAAATGATTGTGAAATACTTTTAAATAGAGATGAAATTTGTACCCTAAAAGCCTTGAGCTCTGTATACATTAACAGCATTAAGACTGTTTGCCGCGCTGGAATACAGATTATGAAAATAAAGAGACTTTCATTTAAATAATAAAGAAACTTGCATAACCTACTGTTACAAGTGTAATGACATACAGAAACAATAAGTTGGATGAGGAAAGTGATGGAAATGTAAGATAAATAATAACAATAAAAATAATTAAGGTATGCTTGTACATAGCATTTTTATTCATTAAAAAACCTTGTATTCCTAATGAGAAATAAATCATTACAATGATTAGTTTAAGTTATGTTACAATAATCAAACAGGGAACAGTCTTTAGTTGCATTACTCGATCTTAAAGTCAGAGCACCAAAAATGACAAATCTAGGCTTCTCCATTTTAGATGTGTTGTCACTATTCCGGGAAGTGTCTGTAACACAGTAGGTGAGTATGAAGATCCATGGTCCTAAATGGGTGAAACAGAATCTTATCCAGCTTGGCTGTCTTGAGGGTCTCAGCATCAGAAAGTCGAATCACAGGTCTTCTCCACTCGATTAGTACAGGTTTAAAAACAGCATTCTCTTCACCCTGAGACGGGATAAAGTATATAAATGTTCCAACTTGACAAGGGATTCTAAACTCGTTGTTAGCGTCCAGAGCTGATGTATTATATGGTAAAAACACATGTTCCTCTTCTTAGTGATCTTGTCGAATCTCGGTGTCATTGCGAAAGCAATGTCCCGTAACATTGAAGATGCCCCATGATTACAGGATTCTGAAGCCCAATACCTGCAGGAACTGCCGATTTCGTGATGTTAACCCGATGGGCGTCAAGGGCAGAGCATGATGTGTGCGTCGAATCACGCCATTATTATATCCTCGACGTCGTTGACTTCTTCTAAAATTTATAGGCATTATGCTTATATCCTTGTTTCTAAAGTCAATGATATTGCTGTTATGCTCTCCTATACTAAGACTGTTTGCTCTATGAAGCGAGTGTTTATGAATAGCAGGTAAAATTTGATTTGATGGTTCTTGTGAAATATGGTATCCAAGCGTAACAGATGGGAAAACTGATAGATCGAGTGTCCACTTTTACTGTCGAGGAAGGAGACTGATGCAATACTGCGCTAGATTCGTATGATGCTCAACCTAAATATATTCACTAGGAAATCAGATTCAGACAGCTGATTAGCTGGAATAACATTGTCGCTGAAGGGCCCCGGAAGGTTCCTATAGAACAATCATTGGAAAAAATCAAGAGTGAAAGGACATTTTAATTACGTTACAATGCATTGCATTATTATTATTAATTGATTTAATAAGAAGACATTCGCATCCTAATATGAGGAATCTTAAAACACTGGACATACAAGCCGGGATCTATGTTACTTAATGTTTTTTCAGGTGCAAGTATAGCCCTCTGCCAGAGCTTTTGAATTCCCTTTCTTGATCTATGCCCTCTTCGATTCGATGTTCCTCCCCTTATTCTTCTTCATTCGTAGGCCTTTCCCTCTTGATTCAATTTCTTTGTTATGTTTCATCATTTCAGCAAGTTGTTTATCCGCAGTTTTTGTCTTATTTACAGCTGTAGCAAATTGTGATGCACCTCCAGCGGCGGCTCCTAGGGCTGCAATAATTGTTATGAGCGGTAGAAATCCTCCTCGTTTCTTCTTTTTGGACCCGCCGCCAACAGATACCTTTCTCTCAATTTCTCTTATGCATCATCATTTCGGCGATTTGTTTATCTGCTGACTTTTTCTTATTTACTGCTGGGGCAATTTGGGCTGCACCTCCAGCGGCAGCGCCTAGAGCTGCAATAATTGGTATGAGAGGTAGAAATCCTCCTCGTTTCTTCTTCATGGATCCTACACCAGTAGCTACCTTTCCCTTCCTAATGGTTGTTACTAGTCGCGCTGCCAACTTTTTCACTTAATGTAGCATCAGATGTTTGCACTCTTTTCCACGCCGTTTCAGCCAAGATCTTGTCAGCAATGTTTCTCGAAGCAGAGTCCTTATGCTGAGCTTAAGCAATGTCGTTAAGTTTACACGATACGTCTAACGGGCTGATTCCAGGGTCTCCTCTCTTTAATTTTTCTCTAACTTTGTCCCAGTTCCTCAGTATATGTAACCAGGCAAATGTACTTCAAACGGTAGCAGGTTAATGAGAGAGTTAATTAAACCGAAACCTCTTGCGACCTTAACCGACCTTACCTCTCATGGTATACTAGTTGATTTTATTGCAGCATAGTTGTTTTATACTTTCTCATTAGCATATTTACATTAAGGGCGATTTATTTTATTTTTGCTGTCAAACTAGAGCGAGTGAAGCAAGAATACTCACAGCCTATTCATATGTTAGACTTTGAAAGCGACTTCAAACGCGAACTTCGTGGAAAACTGTTTCCTGTCAATGTTAGAACTCTAACTCTAGACATATCCATCACGTAACCCATTCAGGGAAAAGGTGACTCGCTCAGGGAAAAAGGTGTCCCACTCAGGGAAAAAGGTGACCCACTCAGGGAAACAGGTGACCCACAAAGGGAAAAAGGTGACCCACGCAGGGAAAAAGGTCACCCACAAAGGGAAAAAGCTGACCCACACCGGGAAAAAGGTGACCCAAAAAGGGAAAAATGTGACCCACAAAGGGAAAAAGGTCACCCACAAAGGGAAAAAGCTGACCCACACAGGGAAAAAGGGGACCCAAAAGGGAAAAAGGTGACCCACACAGGGAAAAAATGACTCACTCAGGGAAAAAAGGTGACCCACTCAGGGAAAAAAGGTGACCCACTCAGGGAAAAAGGTGACCTGCTCAGAGAAAAAGGTGACCCACACAAGGAAAAAGGTGACCCGCTCAGGGAAAAGGGCAGGGAAAAGGTGACCCACTCTCACTAAAGGCTCTCAGATATGTGTGCCATATTCGCTAAAGGATGATACATGAACTTCAGACTTGTGCTACTTATACCAGTATTTCACTCAACTCTCGCATTCTCTGTGCTAACTATCAAGAAAACTAGCACTCTTACCCCTATGAATCCATTTCATGCTACTTGAATCTGCTTGTGCTTAATGAAATAGTTATAATTAACGGAATTACAACTATTATGTGTGAATACTACAATATTTTGCTTAGTCTAATTCGGATATGACTGTTTATATGCATCAAAGCCTAAGATCATATATAAATACGTAAATGTTGAAAAATAATTCAGTCTCGTGTTATCGTATACGAATTCAACATCTACAGTATACATTAACTAGTTTATATATATACTGTTTGAGCATGAACACTCATAAAGATGGTCAATTACAGTCAATTTACGAGAATCTTGATTTCTCGTATGTTTCCCAAAGGGGAAGGAATCGCTTTGTTAAGTGCTGCATATGTAATATAACTTAAAAAAAACAGGACAATTTCAAGACTCAAGCAACATAGGAGAAGATGCTGTAAAGAGATGACCAGCTGTGCATTCACTACAATACCCAAACGAGATCCTGAAATCTTCTCAAGTTCCGAAGAGCGGGATTCAAGATGTACCGTACTTGGAACCAATTCAAGTGATCCTGTAATCACGTCAAGAGCTACCACTGATGAAACAATAAGAGCAGTTTCTTTGAATAAGCAAAATCTGAATAAACACACCAATGAAAGCAAGCATACTAGTGTCAACTCACCTAGATTAGAAGATATATCCAAAGCGAATACAGAGGAGATGCTATACCGCTACACCGATCCTAATGATTTGGTAAACATGCTAAGGGTACTAATGATGCTTCATACACCTGATAGAAATGACTTTTCCGATGCGATTAGCGAAATTATTCAGAATAAAAAGCTGGGTGGTTTTATAGCGTGATTAGCATCTGCGGAACCTTGAAACCAGGAAAGAGTTAGAAAGATCCCTCATATGTGTTAAGACACTGTTAAGGGGTTTCAGAGTTTCAATTCAGTCATCTGCGGACACTTGTGCTTGCAATTTCTCTCGCAATGAGTTATACTATCGCAGACAGTGTCAACGAGTCTGTTCTTACTAAATACCACAATCATCCTATTTAGATAGATCCAAAGGGTCATTATTAGCTTGCTCTATTGAATTTTGAAACCGTCTATTCCAATCCAATTTCAATACATGCACAATGATGAAATTAACATCATTGATATACTTGATGCAACTTATGAGATTACTGACATTAATGAATGCATCAGAGATAGGCTAGGTATGGATGCGAATTTCTTCTTTATTAGATCAATTAATAATAATAATAATAATAATGCATGTAATGTAATTAAAATGTCCTTTCACTCTTGATTTTTTCCAATGATTGTTCTATAGGAACCTTCCGGGGCCCCTAAGCGACAAAGTTATTCCACCTAATCAGCTGACTGAATCTGATTTCCTAGTGAATATATTTAGGTTGAGCATCATACGAATCTAGCGCAGTATTGCATCAGTCTCCTTCCTCGACAGTAAAAGTGGACACTCGATCTATCAGTTTTCCCATCTGTTACGCTTGGATACCATATTTCACAAGAACCATCAAATCAAATTTTACCTGCTGTTCATAAACACTCGCTTCATAGAGCAAACAGTCTTAGTATAGGAGAGCATAACAGCAATATCATTGACTTTAGAAACAAGGATATAAGCATAATGCCTATAGATTTTAGAAGAAGTCAACGACGTCGAGGTTATAATTATGGAGTGATTCGACGCACACATCATGCTCTGTCCTTGACGCCCATCGGGTTAACATCACGAAATCGGCAGTTCCTGCAGGTATTGGGCTTCAGAATCCTATAATCACGGGGCATCTTCAATGTTACGGGACATCGCTTTCGCAATGACACCGAGATTCGACGACAAGATCACTAAGAAGAGGAACATGTGTTTTTACCATATAATACATCAGCTCTGGACGCTAACAACGAGTTTAGAATCCCTTGTCAAGTTGTACATTTATATACTTCACCCCGTCTCAGGATGAAGAGAATGCTGTTTTTAAACCTGTACTAATCGAGTGGAGAAGGCCTGTGATTCGACTTTCTGATGCTGAGATCCTCAAGACAGCCAAGCTGGATAAGATTCTGTTTCACTCATTTAGGACCATGGATCTTCATACTCAACCTACTGTGTTACAGACACTTCCTGGAATAGTGACAACACATCTAAAATGGAGAAGCCGAGATTTGTCATTTTTGGTGCTCTGACTTTAAGATCGAGTAATGCAACTAAACACTGTTCCCTTTTTGATCATTGTAACATAACTTAAACTAATCATTGTAATGATTCATTTCTCATTAGGAATACAAGGTTTTTTAATGAATAAAGATGCTATGTAAAAGCATACCTTAATTATTTTTATTGTTATTATTTATCTTACATTTACATCACTTTCCTCATCCAACTCATTGTTTCTGTATGTCATTACACTTGTAACAGTAGGTTTTGCAAATTTCTTTATTATCTAAAAGAAAGTCTCTTTAATTTCATAGTTTGTATTCCAGCGCGGCAAACAGTCTTAATGCTGTTAATGTATACAGGGCGCAAGGCTTTTAGGGTACAAATTTCATGTCTATTTAAAAGTATTTCACAATCATTTAAATTACTGTTCACACTTCTTATTTTCAGCAAGTATAGGGAGACTCGCTTGAGCTAACTCTCAACTATGCATCAGATTGTATACAAAATTGTCCGTGTTTTTTCATCTTATGCCCTGTGATGCAGTAATTTGTATCACAAATTACTTTAATGTAAATAATGATTGTAATATGAATATGCATTTTTATGTGACATTGATTTGAGATGTTAATTGATTGTAATTATTGTAGGGAAGTAAGTTTATACTGCCTTACTGAAACTGTCAATAATAGCGCGCAATAATGCAGCGAGGGGGTGAGCTGTTTATCATTATTGGAATCGAGGAAGTTACGTAATGTTGGCGCGTTTAGAATATTCTGGAACGTTTCCCTAGAGCATATGTATTCATAATTTTCATTGGATATTAAAATAGACGCTAATGTTGGCGCGTTTTATTAGCCAATTGCAGTTCAGTTATAATCTTTAGGCATATCGGGGAGTGGGAGTATAAATAGAGGCTAGGTTAGAGGTAAAGTCCGTCAGTCGGCCAGTTCATCAAAAATCTGTGTACACTACACGTCGTCTTCAGTCAGTCAGTTCGTCGAAAGTATTTGTACGGCAAACGCCGGGTATCGATTCACAATTTACGCGCAGCAGAATTATGAATAATCTAAAGTGTTGTAAGGTTAATTATACAAAAAGTTGAAGTACGTAAATTAAGTGATCAGTAAGAAGTTATTATAACAGTTTCAGTTTGGCGAGTGTTAAGATCAGTGTATAAATGTGATAGTTAACGTATTTGACAATAAATGTGTAAAACAAATTTCTTCATCAGTGTTATATTTGGATAAAAGATTCCTTTCCGTTTACACACTCTGAACAAGAGACATGTTCGACTGAGAAATAATAGCTAGCCGGAGGACAGTAAACAAAACTTAAAATTCTTTCAAACACTAATACTACCACAAATTGCTAACACTAGATGGAGCTACAAACCGAACAAATGAATGACGTCACAAGATGGCTTCACATGAAGTAAACACACATACACAAACAAACTTTATAAGTAATAGCGTTACAAATTGGCGCCCAACGTGGGGCTACAATAATGTTAAATAACATTAATAATAACCACTACAAATTGGCTCCCAAATGTGGGGCTAACAAATACAAAAATTTGTAAAACACTTACAAATTGGCACCCAGAACGTGGGGCAAAGTGACCAGGAAAGGGGCAAAGTAACCAGGAAAGTAGCAGAATTAACCAGGAAAGTAGCAGAATTAACCAGGATGTGGAATGAATGGAGCAGGGAATTGATCTACAAGACGCAGATTCCAGAAACAACAAAAGGGACGACAGACTACGCGGATGATTGGACATCGTAATTCCGAGAATACAAGGCAACAGGGGAATTCAACTACAAAAACATCGAGAAGACGCAGATTCCAGAAACAACTATAGGAACGACAGACTACGCGGATGAGTGGACACAAAAACATCGAGACAACGCAGATTCATCATAATACAACGCAGAAGCAACATATAATCTAGGAGAGAGGGGCAGAAAGCTGGACATCAAAGCAACATCAGCAGATACCATCAGAAAGGTTAGAAACGTGTGATTTTTATTCTAAAAAAAGGTGTAAATTTAAATGTTATTAAGAAGTGGTAGGATAAAGAAAACAATGGCTACTAATAATATTGAAGAAACAATGATGGAAGGGGATAATGTAACAGTTAGCTGTAATTCAATACAGGTTACAGAAAATAGCTCAAACTATGTAGGATTTGAGGGAGGAAATGTTAGTGAAGAAAGTCGGAATAGAACAGCAGGAAATGTTAATTGTGATGCTAGTATGATGATGGAAATAATGGAAATGCTGAAATATATTCTTAAGAGTAAAGAGAAATTAGAAAAAAAAATAGATCAGAGTTATGAGAAATTAAATCAAGCTATGGAAAAAAGTCATAGGAAATTAATGGAAAGTATTGGTAGGAGGAATGAGATATTAGAGCAAAAAGTAGATCACAGCAGGGAAGTAATTGAAAAGAAAGTTATGGAGCTAGATAGTAGTATGCCAAAAATGAGAAATGAAAATCAGGAAGTAATAGCAAGTGAGATAGGAGAAATTTCAAAGAAAATGCTAGGCATGAGCAGGGAAATAGGTAACAAAGAAAGTGAGGTTAATACTAAAATGAACATGTTGATGTAGAATGTATAGAGTCAGGTATAAGAATGAGTAGCATTTCAAGTGAGCTAAGAGAGATGAAAGAGGTTATGAATGTAGACGTGAATCAGGCTCAAGTTAATTTCAGAGGGGAGATATCAGAAATACAGAATGAGTCAGAAATGCAAAGAAATAAATTGTACGAAGAAGTTAAAGTTTTGCCTGTAAATAATCAAAAGCTAACTTCTGAAATTAACAAACACCAAGCTGTTCAGAATGAAAACTCCAATCCAGTACAGCTTATTACAGACTTGTCAGAGTACTCTCAAATTACAAAGATACCAGAAGAATTGAAAATGACAATTGTTAAAAGATGTGTAGTTCAGAAAACTTTAGATTGGTTTCAAATAGTATCAGGTGGTGAAATATCATTTGAATCCTTTAAGAGGTTATTCATGAACAAATTTTTGAAGGTTAGGATACGGCTACGAGTAATGTTTAGCCACACACAATTTGATCCAGGAGGGTAATAGCAATGAGATGTAAAGTAAATGCTGGATAGTTAAAGATGACTTGCAGAGAAATGTATTGGATTGTAAGAGGGTTAAATAAATATGTACGTCATGTGAAAGGAGAAATAAAATTTTGGACATAATTAAATTTTTTTTAAAAGGAAAATAACATTTTTTTGTAACTATAACAGTATTTGAAAATTAAGAATGTAAAGATTGAAACTTAATAAGATATTAAAGTAAAAGAACGTAAATACAATTCCAAGAGTATTGTTAAAATAAAGTACAAAATAACAAAAATGGGTAAAAAAATTAAAAAAAAACAAATACTTATGTAGCAAACAGAAAAGGTGAAACATTGTCTAGATTTAAGAGATATCAATATATTTGTATAAAGGGTGAATATTTTTGGTAAATATGTTTAATAATTACAAAAAATTCTTGAATTGATAAATTTTTGTTAACAATATAAGAAAGTAAACCATTTTTGTAACAGTAATTAAATACTTCAGGGTACAGTATTTGCTATAAAAAAATTTTTTTTGTGTAATGTCAGATTAATGTCTAAACACATTAAACAAGAGCCAGTAAGTAGTGGCGAGATATAAAAAAAACATATGTCGTGTGTTAAATACGTGTGAAGTGTTAAGTGAAAGTGATAGCGTGTGTTCCAAGATTTAGGAGACTAAAAACCCAATTATAAAATTTTCAAACAAGTTGTAAATATTTATAATTATGTTTCTAGTGGGGCATATGATGCAGTAATTTGTATCACAAATTACTTTAATGTAAATAATGATTGTAATATGAATATGCATTTTTATGTGACATTGATTTGAGATGTTTATTGATTGTAATTATTGTAGGGAAGTAAGTTTATACTGCCTTACTGAAACTGTCAATAATAGCGCGCAATAATGCAGCGAGGGGGTGAGCTGTTTATCATTATTGGAAACGAGGAAGTTACGTAATGTTGGCGCGTTTAGAATATTCTGGAACGTTTCCCTAGAGCATATGTATTCATAATTTTCATTGGATATTAAAATAGACGCTAATGTTGGCGCGTTTTATTAGCCAATTGCAGTTCAGTTATAATCTTTAGGCATATCGGGGAGTGGGAGCATAAATAGAGGCTAGGTTAGAGGTAAAGTCCGTCAGTCGGCCAGTTCATCAAAAATCTGTGTACACTACACGTCTTCAGTCAGTCAGTTCGTCGAAAGTATTTGTACGGCAAACGCCGGGTATCGATTCACAATTTACGCGCAGCAGAATTATGAATAATCTAAAGTGTTGTAAGGTTAATTATACAAAAAGTTGAAGTACGTAAATTAAGTGATCAGTAAGAAGTTATTATAACAGTTTCAGTTTGGCGAGTGTTAAGATCAGTGTATAAATGTGATAGTTAACGTATTTGACAATAAATGTGTAAAACAAATTTCTTCATCAGTGTTATATTTGGATAAAAGATTCCTTTCCGTTTACACACTCTGAACAAGAGACATGTTCGACTGAGAAATAATAGCTAGCCGGAGGACAGTAAACAAAACTTAAAATTCTTTCAAACACTAATACTACCACAAATTGCTAACACTAGATGGAGCTACAAACCGAACAAATGAATGACGTCACAAGATGGCTTCACATGAAGTAAACACACATACACAAACAAACTTTATAAGTAATAGCGTTACAAATTGGCGCCCAACGTGGGGCTACAATAATGTTAAATAACATTAATAATAACCACTACAAATTGGCTCCCAAATGTGGGGCTAACAAATACAAAAATTTGTAAAACACTTACAAATTGGCACCCAGAACGTGGGGCAAAGTGACCAGGAAAGGGGCAAAGTAACCAGGAAAGTAGCAGAATTAACCAGGAAAGTAGCAGAATTAACCAGGATGTGGAATGAATGGAGCAGGGAATTGATCTACAAGACGCAGATTCCAGAAACAACAAAAGGGACGACAGACTACGCGGATGATTGGACATCGTAATTCCGAGAATACAAGGCAACAGGGGAATTCAACTACAAAAACATCGAGAAGACGCAGATTCCAGAAACAACTATAGGAACGACAGACTACGCGGATGAGTGGACACAAAAACATCGAGACAACGCAGATTCATCATAATACAACGCAGAAGCAACATATAATCTAGGAGAGAGGGGCAGAAAGCTGGACATCAAAGCAACATCAGCAGATACCATCAGAAAGGTTAGAAACGTGTGATTTTTATTCTAAAAAAGGTGTAAATTTAAATGTTATTAAGAAGTGGTAGGATAAAGAAAACAATGGCTACTAATAATATTGAAGAAACAATGATGGAAGGGGATAATGTAACAGTTAGCTGTAATTCAATACAGGTTACAGAAAATAGCTCAAACTATGTAGGATTTGAGGGAGGAAATGTTAGTGAAGAAAGTCGGAATAGAACAGCAGGAAATGTTAATTGTGATGCTAGTATGATGATGGAAATAATGGAAATGCTGAAATATATTCTTAAGAGTAAAGAGAAATTAGAAAAAAAAAATAGATCAGAGTTATGAGAAATTAAATCAAGCTATGGAAAAAAGTCATAGGAAATTAATGGAAAGTATTGGTAGGAGGAATGAGATATTAGAGCAAAAAGTAGATCACAGCAGGGAAGTAATTGAAAAGAAAGTTATGGAGCTAGATAGTAGTATGCCAAAAATGAGAAATGAAAATCAGGAAGTAATAGCAAGTGAGATAGGAGAAATTTCAAAGAAAATGCTAGGCATGAGCAGGGAAATAGGTAACAAAGAAAGTGAGGTTAATACTAAAATGAACATGTTGATGTAGAATGTATAGAGTCAGGTATAAGAATGAGTAGCATTTCAAGTGAGCTAAGAGAGATGAAAGAGGTTATGAATGTAGACGTGAATCAGGCTCAAGTTAATTTCAGAGGGGAGATATCAGAAATACAGAATGAGTCAGAAATGCAAAGAAATAAATTGTACGAAGAAGTTAAAGTTTTGCCTGTAAATAATCAAAAGCTAACTTCTGAAATTAACAAACACCAAGCTGTTCAGAATGAAAACTCCAATCCAGTACAGCTTATTACAGACTTGTCAGAGTACTCTCAAATTACAAAGATACCAGAAGAATTGAAAATGATAATTGTTAAAAGATGTGTAGTTCAGAAAACTTTAGATTGGTTTCAAATAGTATCAGGTGGTGAAATATCATTTGAATCCTTTAAGAGGTTATTCATGAACAAATTTTTGAAGGTTAGGATACGGCTACGAGTAATGTTTAGCCACACACAATTTGATCCAGGAGGGTAATAGCAATGAGATGTAAAGTAAATGCTGGATAGTTAAAGATGACTTGCAGAGAAATGTATTGGATTGTAAGAGGGTTAAATAAATATGTACGTCATGTGAAAGGAGAAATAAAATTTTGGACATAATTAAATTTTTTTAAAAGGAAAATAACATTTTTTTGTAACTATAACAGTATTTGAAAATTAAGAATGTAAAGATTGAAACTTAATAAGATATTAAAGTAAAAGAACGTAAATACAATTCCAAGAGTATTGTTAAAATAAAGTACAAAATAACAAAAATGGGTAAAAAAATTAAAAAAAAACAAATACTTATGTAGCAAACAGAAAAGGTGAAACATTGTCTAGATTTAAGAGATATCAATATATTTGTATAAAGGGTGAATATTTTTGGTAAATATGTTTAATAATTACAAAAAATTCTTGAATTGATAAATTTTTGTTAACAATATAAGAAAGTAAACCATTTTTGTAACAGTAATTAAATACTTCAGGGTACAGTATTTGCAATAAAAAAATTTTTTTGTGTAATGTCAGATTAATGTCTAAACACATTAAACAAGAGCCAGTAAGTAGTGGCGAGATAAAAAAAAACATATGTCGTGTGTTAAATACGTGTGAAGTGTTAAGTGAAAGTGATAGCGTGTGTTCCAAGATTTAGGAGACTAAAAACCCAATTATAAAATTTTCAAACAAGTTGTAAATATTTATAATTATGTTTCTAGTGGGGCATATGATGCAGTAATTTGTATCACAAATTACTTTAATGTAAATAATGATTGTAATATGAATATGCATTTTTATGTGACATTGATTTGAGATGTTTATTGATTGTAATTATTGTAGGGAAGTAAGTTTATACTGCCTTACTGAAACTGTCAATAATAGCGCGCAATAATGCAGCGAGGGGGTGAGCTGTTTATCATTATTGGAAACGAGGAAGTTACGTAATGTTGGCGCGTTTAGAATATTCTGGAACGTTTCCCTAGAGCATATGTATTCATAATTTTCATTGGATATTAAAATAGACGCTAATGTTGGCGCGTTTTATTAGCCAATTGCAGTTCAGTTATAATCTTTAGGCATATCGGGGAGTGGGAGTATAAATAGAGGCTAGGTTAGAGGTAAAGTCCGTCAGTCGGCCAGTTCATCAAAAATCTGTGTACACTACACGTCGTCTTCAGTCAGTCAGTTCGTCGAAAGTATTTGTACGGCAAACGCCGGGTATCGATTCACAATTTACGCGCAGCAGAATTATGAATAATCTAAAGTGTTGTAAGGTTAATTATACAAAAAGTTGAAGTACGTAAATTAAGTGATCAGTAAGAAGTTATTATAACAGTTTCAGTTTGGCGAGTGTTAAGATCAGTGTATAAATGTGATAGTTAACGTATTTGACAATAAATGTGTGAAACAAATTTCTTCATCAGTGTTATATTTGGATAAAAGATTCCTTTCCGTTTACACACTCTGAACAAGAGACATGTTCGACTGAGAAATAATAGCTAGCCGGAGGACAGTAAACAAAACTTAAAATTCTTTCAAACACTAATACTACCACAAATTGCTAACACTAGATGGAGCTACAAACCGAACAAATGAATGACGTCACAAGTTGGCTTCACATGAAGTAAACACACATACACAAACAAACTTTATAAGTAATACCGTTACACCTGTAATGTTATTTAAGAATCCTTCTTAACATGTTTCGGTGATGTAGATGTCTCTGCACCCGCTTCTTGCCGAAATGTTTCTTGGAGTTGTCGATGCTGCTTATTCTATCCTCCAATAGAGTCAGCCTCCTTTGCATGGCTTCGGGCTATTCCTCTTCTGCTTCCTCTTATTGCACAGCCTGAAACATTGCACAATGAAAGTCCTAGAAATCGGCTGTGGTCAAGTAAAGCCAGCCTGAAAAGGATTACATTTTTTGTTATGATACATATAAAATGAAGCACAATACAGAAGCATGTGTAGAGAAGATGGTGTGAATCTTAATAGAGGAAAATGTGTTGAGAAAATCATATGAATGTTTACAGAAGAGGAACGGGTAGTGGAAATCATATGAATGTTTACAGAAGAATATGTAGAGAAATGGTGTGAATGTTTACAGAAGAATGTGTAGAGAAAATCATATGAATGTTTGTAGAAGAATGTGTAGAGAAATGGTGTGAATGTTAATAGAAGAATGGGTGGCTAAACTCATATGAATGTTTGCAAAAGAATGTGTAGAGAAATGGTGTGAACGTTAATAGAAGAATGCGTGGCTAAAATCATATGAATGTTGATAGAAGAATGTGTAGCGAATATCGTATGAATGTTCATGGAAGATGAAGCTGCAGAGAAACAAAGAATGCGTAGATAAAGTGCATGAATGTTAATAGAGTATGAACCTGCAGAGAAAACAAAGAATGAGCGGAGAAAATTGTGTGAATGTTTATGTAAGAGGAATGTGTAGCAAGAATCATGTGAATGTTTATACAAGAAGAATGTGCAGAGAAAATGGTGTGAATTTAATAGAAGAAGAATGAGTAGAGAAAATCCTGTGAACTGAAGAAGAGTATGCAGAGAAATCCATGTGAGTGTAAAGTACAGATTAAAACATGTGATGCTCTTGTAACGAATCGTCTTTCATGTACTGTTTCGTTTAAACAAAATTAAATGTATTGTAAAAGCCAGCATTGATTTGTGTGCTGTACGTGTAGATGGCCTGCACCTCGCGTTGCTTTTAAAGTTCTTTAAAATTTAAATGTAAGGTTAATAAGTACACAACAGGTCTAACATGCGCATATATCTGTTTATATAGGGATCTAAACCCCCTCCAGGTGATGCCAGCACGTCATCGTGGTGATGATGCTTACACATCACGTGATTATTACACCAATGGAATTATCATCACTTGCTGCGCATGCGCAGAGGCTCTCAACACTTCTATCCCTACTTGTTTCACTTCCTTTCGCTCTCTCTCTCTCTCTCAGAGTACATCTATAATGTCTTTACACAAAGCTTATGCAGTTACAGCATCAATCTAAGTGATATATTCTACTGTGCAGAGGAAAATTAAGGAAGTCGTTGAAAGATCGGGAATCGAACTAGGGGCAACTGATTGGAAATTATATATAGTATGAATTATTCATTGTAGGAGCTATCAAACATGCTTTCGTTCACACCTCTAACTCGGCTAGTTTATGAGATAATGGAGATTTAAACTTAAGGATCGAACCCTGGACGGCAGGTACCCGAATATACACCCACAAGATACTACCTGATGACATAAACGTAATAAGGTTTACTAGGTGCCTTTATCTTAATTATTTACTATGTTATTAAATTTATAAGTAAATTTCATTGAATCAGTATTCGAACTCAGAACACCAGAACCAAAAGTATTTATAATATTAGGTTGACATGTTTAAAAGACCTTATGCAGTTACAACATTGATCTAAGTGATATATTCTAGAGTACAGAGGACAATTAAGGAAGTCACTGAAGATCAGGATTCGAACTAGGGACATTTGATTGGAAATTATATTCAGCATTAATTGTCCATCATAAGAGCTAACAATCATGCTTTGGTCCGCTCCTCTATCCGTGCTGGTTTCTGAGATAATTGAGATTGTAAAATTAAGGATCGAACCCACGACACCTGGTACTCTAATATACATTCACAAGAAACGAGCTAATGACATGAAAGTAATAAAGTTTATTTACAGTCATTATCTTAATTATTTTTGGAGTTATTAGAAGATGAATTTGTAATCACTCCTAGGATTCGAACCCATGCATCCAGACCAGTTTCGAACAATTCGTAAATGGCGCCTTGCATTCCAAGCTATAATTAGTTTTTATTGCATCATTTTGTCTCTTTTCATTCAGGACATTGCGTGAGTTGGTGTGTATGTGTGTGCGTGTGTGGGTTGGTGCTGGTGGGTGTAAGTGAACAGGCATATGTGTATGCGTATGCGTGCGGGTGTGGGTGTCTAAGTGCATGTGCGTGTGTGCGTGTGCTTGCGTTTGTGTGTGCGGTTGTGTGCGTACATGTATGTGCTTGCGCGCATGTGTGTACGTGGGTGTGTTGGTGTGTGTAAGTGAACATGTATATGCGTGTATGTGCATGTGTGTGTGGTTGTGTATGTGCGTGTGTGTATGTGGGTGGGTTTGTGTTGGTATGTGTAACTGAGCAGGTATGTGTGTGAATGTGTGTGTGTATGTGACTGTGCTTGTGTGTGAGGACGTGTGCGTGTGTGTATGTGCTTGCATGTGTGTAAGTGTGTGTAAGTGAACATGTATATGCGTGTATGTGCATGTGTGTGTGTGGCTGTGCGGTTGTGTATGTGCGTGTGTGTATGTGGGTGGGTTTGTGTTGGTATGTGTAAGTGAGCAGGTATGTGTGTGTATGTGACTGCGCTTGTGTGTGAGGGCGTGTGCGTGTGTGTATGTGCTTGCATGTGCGTGTGTAAGTGTACTGGTGTATGTTTGTTGTTGTATGTACGTGTATCAGGTGTGTGAATGAGTGTGTGTAATGGCTCTGTGTATGTGTATATGCGAACGTTTGGATATATGCAAGTCGAGAAGAAAGAAAGAGGTAGATAGAAAGAAAATAAAGAATCGTGTCTAGGCATCTGAATATATAAATAATTATATTTGTTAAATACGTTTTTAATCTGTCCGTGCATGCATCAATAATTTAGTATTTATTAAGCATTAGAGTTTCTGGTAAGATGCGAACTAAGCCCTTTGGACACCCAAGCCCGCTCATTAAAACATCGTAATGAAATGAAATTATATTTGTTAAATACATTATAATCTGCCCGTGCATGCTTCAATGATTTAGTATTTATTAAACATTAGGGTTTCTGGTAGGATTCGAACTAAGACCTCTGGACACCTAAGCCCGCTCGTTAAAACATTGTAATGAAATTAAATTTTATTTGTTAAATACATTTTAATCTGCCCGTGCATGCTTCAATAATTTAGTATTTATTAAGCATTAGGGTTCAGGGTAAGATTCGAACTAAGACCTCTGTGCACCTAAGAATATTCTACATTAATCGTGGAAATGCTATATAAAAATTAAATTATATTTGTTGATTAGATTTTAATCTGGCCGTGCATAATTTAATAGTTATTAAGCATTACAGTTTCGCTGGGTAAGATTCGAGCTAGGACCCTCTGAACACCCTTTCATTAATTAGGGTAATTATATATAAAATATTAAATTATATTTGTTAAACGCGTTTTAATCTGACCACGCATACTCTCGTAGTTTAATAGTTATTAAGCATTAGATATTGCAGGGTAAGATTCCAGCTAGAACCGCTGAACGGTCTTTCATTAATCAGGGTAATGATATAATAATGTTTTATCCTAACAAAGTATCAATTTGGATACCTAAGTATACACCGGTGTTTAATATAAATAATTATAATTGTTAAATACATTTTAATCTGGCCGTGCATAGTTTAATAGTTATTACACATTAGAGTTTACAGGGTAAGATTCGAGGTACAATCCTCTGAACACCCTTTTATTAATTAGGGTAATGATATAATAATAGCAATCATTAATTTCTCATTAGCAATTAAAACATTAGACTTTTGATTACAGTAAGAATGGAGCGCTGATCTATGGATATCCAAGTATACACAGAGGTTTAATGCATGTAATGAAATATATATTAAGCGCTTTTTTGGAGTCGCTGCTTGAAATGAGCCAAACAGAATGCTTGTTAACTGTACTCGGGTATATTCGTAGGACCTCGTAGAACATTCGGAGAGAACAGCCCCTCAGGGCAAAAACCATTATGGCTGACTCTGACGTTGTTGAAGTGTTTACGTATAGCAGGTAAACAGACCTCTCTCTCTTTCACGCGAACAAAGACAGGGCCAGCATAAAGCCTCCCTCAGATTCTTTTGACAAGCACGCAGTGTTCGAACAATGGAAATGGACTAGCTTTTGTATAGGGCGGTGAAATGGGATGCCCGCAGGGGTTTTTCTAAAGAAGTCTTGCCCCGGACAATAGAAAGAGAGTACAATAGAACTTGTTTCTTTGTTAACGGGCTTCAGTTCTCTTTTGTCACGACCCTAATTTATCATGGCCTTTGTTCATTTTGACAGTTGAAGGGCAAGCATTGTTCTTTTGTTAAACGCTAGTGGAATGGGAAATGCCAGATGGTCCTTCTAAAGAAGGCTTGCCCCGGACAATAGAAAGAGAATACAATAGTACTTGTTTCTTTGTTAACAGGCTTCTGGTTCTCTTTTGTCACGACCCTAATTTATCATTGCCTTTGTTCATTTTGACAGTTGAAAGGCAAGCATTGTTCTTTGTTATAGGACAGTGGAATGGGGATGCCAGGTGCTCTTTGTAAAGTAGCCTTGAACCGGACAATAGAAAGGGACACAATAGAATCTGTTCATTTGTCCATCATGCTCTTTGTTCATTTTGACAATGATGGATAGTCTCTTGGGTAAGCTGCTGCAGGTGCAGAAGTGGTCAGATGTGGAATGGGTAGGAAAAAGCATCTCGCCTTTGTTACAGAACCATAAATTTACGACCCCCTTTGTTCGTTTTGACAGGTGAAGGATACCCTTAATTGCTTAACTGTCAAGCTTCCATTATACTCAACAAGATTTATGACCCACAGCTGCAACTAAACGTACCAAGGATCTGGGGGTGGGGGAGGGGACCTTATTTGCATATGAATACACATTCCTGCATATTAAGTGTGCCAGAAATCTCAATTCTATACTACTATTGTATTTTACAATCTTGTCTCCATTTGGATGTACACTTCAAAGCCATTATTATTATTGTTGTTATATTATTATTATTATTATTATTATTATTATTATTATTATTATATTAAGGTTAACACACATCCAGGTGTCGTCCTCCGATGGCTTAGGGGTACCATGCTAGCCTCTGGTTCCCAAGGTCGCGGGTTAAAATCCGGCGTAGGGCGCTGGATTTTGCGGGCGTAAAAATCGGCATGGCTTCCTTCGAAAGGAAAGTAAAGCCAATGTTACCGTGCCGTAGATTTACGGCACATAAAAGAACTTTAAGCCTGTTAAAGAGGTTTCTCAGCAAAAGTTGCTGTCTTTCATGCCCAATATATCTGGAATGGGACGCTGAGCACCATAGTAGTAAAAGAGCGTCCATAAAAAGAAATTCAGGGTACGCTCGCATTCACGCACCAAACTCAGGCATACTGAGAAACCTGTTGGTTAAAGCAAAGTTTCTTGATTCCGGAGGGGAATCGAACCTCGTACCCCTCGCAAAGCAGTCAGGTGCTCTACTTGCTGTATTACGGGGTCAGCTATATGCACTTAAAGATATAAAATTCTAGCTTTAGTGTTCATTTAAATACAAAATTAAAGAGCCATCAGCTGAAAACAAAGCGCACCCCTAGCACAACTCAAAACGCATAGTTTTGAGAGCATTTGAAAGCTTTGGTTCGTAGTATTACCAGAATATTATGAATTGCAACACCGAATATTTCATGTAGTTACCTTTCGGAAGCCGGTTCAAGATATGGCGTTCTTTATTTTTAGAAGAGAACCGTTCCATGAACCAAGAATGGATGTAACTCAAAGCGGCCAATTTTTTAGTTATGGAAGTATTGTTTTAGGCTTTCGAGGGTGCGAAGGTATTCGTCTACCTTTATCATACTATGTCCCCCAATTTCAATGTATTCGTCACTGCATGCCTGATCCACAAATATCTAATGTACAAAAGGATACCAGAGGTTCTGTCTATGGAGCTAATATTTCTTTAGTGATGATTATGTTGTGTGTTATTTAAAATATACTGCATTGGACTTTAATTGTAAGTTAATTAATTGACTTTCGTTATCACAGAGGCCAGCAAACCTATGTAAATATTAGAGAGACCTTTCATTATACTTAAGTGTTATTTTAAATCAGATTTTAGATTAGAAATTCATAAGGAAAACAGTTAATCGTATTTTGTTTGTAAAGCAGGTATTGCTTTATCTGCTAAACCAGACCGTGTTTTGTCTGCCTTACCAACAAAATGCCATCAAATCAAAATGCTGCTTGTCTCTCCAACAAACTAACAGTCTTATCAACAACGCTACCAATTTACGACCAGCTATGCACTCAGCTATATCTTTAAATAAACGAGCTCATTAAGAATTCACATCAGGTGGGAATTTCATTCCAGGCGATGGAGTTTTCCTCCCAAATACAAAACAAGCTGTCTCAACCTCAAAAGTAAATTCTAAATATTTTGTTGACTTAACAGATGCTCATAAATTCCGCCCCATAAAATAAATGACTAAAGAAAATGAAGACGAGTCTTCAGCAGAAAATCTCTCTGCAGCTAACAAGGTCCATATCCCACCAATTTGTCTTCAAGAGATAAATAATTACCAACAAATAATTAATGATATAGATTCCACTGTTAAAGATGAATACTCTACACAACAGCAAAATAAAACTATTAAAATCAGCACCACTTCCGTAACTGACTTCCGATCGATCACAAAATTCTGGAAGAATCGCATACTTACCCTGACCTCAGCAGCAGAAGACTTCAAGTCATTCTAAGAAATGTTCCTCATTCTGTAACACATGGAGAAGTTACATCAGAACTAAAATATATTAATTTGCGAATAATGAAGGTCACTAGGATTTTCTATATGACTCGACAATCTATGCCACTGTGTGCCGTAGAACTAGAAAACAAGTAGCAGGGTAAAATATCTTTGAGGTTAAACACGTTTAGCATACAATAATCAAAGTAATCATCGCTTTTCTGAATGCACCAAAGCAAGAGATACCAAACCTATTAGCGTAAACTGCGCAGAGGCTCACTCAGCAAATTTTAGAGCCTGTCGTTGTTATCTTGTCTTAAAGAACAGGATCGATCAAAGGACCGCTGAAATTGCAGCAACGCCATGTACTCCGATTCTGAATGAGCTGGATTTCCGAAATTTTGTACCAAATTCTCCTTCAACAACCCCAATCGCATCTTCCTGGCAACTTTTTGTGCTACTAAAGACAAAGATACCAATCATTTAACTCACAGTCGTCTTTCCCTTCCTCCGATACAGTTGGGAATTTATACAAAGTGGAGTTAAGTTTCTAAAACTAGACTTACTGTAATCAAGTATTTCTTATTACAAACTGGTATAAGCTTATTCGATCATGGCCGCTAGTCAGGGACGCCAAGGACCACAGCAGCTAAAGAGCCTCCATAAATACAACTCAAATTAATTTATGGCCGCCAGTCAAAACAGCAGTATCAAAACTAAAAGATAACGTTTCCTAGAATTCATTTCTTGACACAACCTATCAATAGCATGCATTAGTATGACTTTTCTCGTTCAGAAAGATAAACTGTATGTTCCTGGTTACAATGCCTTCAAAACCGATCGCAATGCTCTCATTGCTTCAGGTGGTGTCGCAATAGTAATCAAGAAGTCTGCCTTCTTACCTGAACTACGTTATCTTAAAGCTTGTGCTATTAAAGTATCTTCACATTCTTTCCTAAAGTAACAATCACCGCAGTATACAAACCACCTGCATCTCCCTTAAATTAATTACATATTCAGATTTTATTTTTGGGCCGCGGCCCACTTTACTTGCAGGTAATCTGAACAGCAGTCAGCTATAGGATTGTCGCGTAACAACTCCAAACGCAACACGTCTCTTATCAGTTACTGAGAACAACGCAATCAATACCGCTGCACCAACAGAACCAACCCTCCATAAACCAATCGTTCTTCCTGGTGTATTAGACATGTAAAAACATTTATCACACCTGTTTATTGTGACAGCTATTCTATAGGCTCAGACCGTTGCCCATTACTAATACATTGCGGGCGTTTTAAGGTGAGACTACAGTAGCAGGCTGTACTGCAGTGACCTCGGTACTTTTCTGATGCGCAACTGGCGGCGCATGACCTGTTGAGGTTATGTTCATCAGTTGTGTTTTAGTCGCTGCTGTGTTCGTGCTATAAAGAGAGTTGACATTGTGCATCTCAAAGGTGAAAATTTATTCAAGACATCTGTGTTGTGCGTGATTTGTTTAAGAGTGTTAATGTCTTGTTATTAGTCCACTACAATGCCTGACGACAACTTCACACTTGAACAACATTTTATGCACTATACATATGTAAAAACCGAATTATGTAGACAATTTCAGGCGAAATTTCCTCGTATTCCACTTCCAAGTAAGAAACTGCTAGACGTCTAGTAAGTTTAGGTCAACGGGATCGCTAAACGCTCATCTAAGAAGCGAAAACGAAATATTCTAACGGAGGAAAAAAATTGACGAAATTGGGCATCTATTTATTGGGAACCCTTAAAACGGTTCATAGGAACAGTCCCCACACCAAAGAAGAAATTAAGGACAATATAAAAACAGAAAATATGAACACTACGCAAAGTTTAAATTGAGCTTTATTTATGGACGCTCTTTAACTGCTATGGTCCTTAGCGTCCCATTCTATATTGGGCGTGAAAGACTGGAAATTTTGCTCAGAGGCCTCTTTATCAGGCTTGAGGTTCTTTTACGTGCCATAAATCTACGACACGGGACCACCGGCTTTACTTCCCTTCTGAAGGAAGCCATGCTAAGGATTTTTACGCCCGAAAAAAATCGATCGCCTTCCGCCAGGTTTGAACCCGCGACCTTGGGAACTAGAGACTAGCATGGTACCACCAGTCTACGGAGCACGACGAACATTACCCAAGAAGAACTTGTGCGTATGAATACGAATTTCATTCGAAAATGCCAAGAATGTCTTCACGCAGATGGACAATACTTCCAACACCACTTAAAACAAGGTTAGTAATGAGTATTGTTACTAGAGTACTACTAATGAGTACTGCTACTGTGAGTGCATGTTACTATTACTCCTGAGTAAGTAACCCGGGAGTTACGGAACGAAAAACCACTAGTGTATCAGCTTGCGGAGCATGCATACGCGCAATCCGTGGCCTCACCATAAAATGATCGCACTGTATCTTTAGAAGGTAATTCACTTCCACGAACGCAGCCTAATGGTATATTTAAAGGGCTTGTAAAGTGGAACATTTTTCCACATATATTGGACAGTAAATTGGGACCCAATAATAACATAAAGGCTATCAATGATACCGGCACAGCTGTTTTTAACTTCATTTCATCCTTAATGGAGCTTCAGTACCACCAAGACTTAGCATACACAAAAAAAATAATCAACGAGACTTTACCCTCAGACATTACACGTCTTTTGAAAGAAAAACACAAAACAGGTCGGCTTTGGCAAAATCAAAGCCAACATGGCAACATCGCTGTCTAAATCAACTTACACTGCTTGTGAAGAATATGATGTATGAATACCAATACTCATTTTACCAACGACTTTTATCGTCTATAGCGCCAGATAATTCGTCTTTATGGAAAGAAACCAAAACAGTACAAAATAAATCTTATATAATGCCACCTTTGAAACAAAATGGTGAACGATACACGCCCGATCTCGAGAAAAGTGAACTAGTCGCAGGCACTCTTCAAACTACATTCACCCTAACCCAGCTAAAAACTAAGAATTCAACCAAGACTTAGAAGAATTTCCAACCCGCTACATTACTGCCCCTTTGCCGATTATCTTCACTTCACTTTCAAAAAATATATACTCAGTAATCCAGCTTCTTTCAAATAGAAAATCGCCAGTACACGAACTCATTACAAATATTGTTTCGATGCATATTACTCCAAAAGCTCTTGCAGTCTTAGATTCAACATTTAATGCTCCACTCTGCGTAGATTATTTTTCTGAATATGGGAACATGCAGTACTTACCGTTATACACATATATGGAAAATACCAGTAGGATATATAGGACAGACCTGGCGCAGTTTTTTGCGTTTATATGGGGAAAGATAGGGAAAACGAGTGTATATGCGGAGGTTCACGGAGGAAAATGCGTTTATATGGGGAAGATAGGGACTACGAGGATCGATGCTAGGCTAGATAGAGGTTGAAGGAATGAGGGTGTGCTTTATATGAGAGATTCGTGGAATACGAGGAGAAGTGTTGGACTAGATAGGGGTTGAGATATGGAATATGCATTTATATGGGAAAGATAAGGAAAACGTGAACAGAGGCTAGGATAGACAGATGCTGAAGCAGGGGGAATATGAACATATTTACAGGAGAGATAGGGGATACGTGGAGAGGTACCAGACTATTCAGGGTTTGAAGGGTAGAGTATGACTTTTTATATGAAGAGACGAGGAAAACGAGGGTATATGCTAGGTTGAGAGAACCTTCAAGGAGGAAAAAAATGCGTTTATATGGGAGAGATAGGGAAAACGAGGAGAGTTCTGAGGTAGAGCAGGGACTGAAGGAGGGAGAGATATGCTTTATACGACAGAGATAGGGCATGCGAGGGGAGGTGCTAGTGCAGACAGAGGTTAAGGAGTATGGTGTACGTTTATATGAGGAATATATGGAAAACGGGGACAGGCGGTATGATAGACAGAAGCTGCGTCACTTTTGCGTTTATATGGGAAAGGATAGGGAAAACGAGGGTAGATGCGACAGTTCAAGGAGGAAAATGCGTTTATAGGGGAGAGATAGGGAATACGAGGGCTGATGCTAGGCTAGTCAGATGCTAAAGGAGGGAGGGATACGCTTTATACGAGAGAGATAGGGAATACAAGGAAAGATGTTATACTAAACAGGACTTGAAGGGTAGAATATGGTGTTTTATATGAGCGAGATAGTGAACCGAGGAGAGGTATTAGGCTAGGAGTTTTGAATGATAGAGTAGGCGTTTATATGCGAGAGATAGGGAATACGAGGGTCGATGCTAGGCTAGACAGGGTTGAAGTAGGGAATGCGTCTTATATGAGAGAGGTAGGGGAATATGAGGAGAGGTCCTAGTCTAGACGTGTCGAGGAGCAGAGTATACGTTTATATGGGAGAAATATGGAAAACGGTAGAGATACAAGGATAAGCAGGGGTTGAAGGAGGAGGAATGTAGGTTTATACGGTAATATAGGAGTAATTCGATTATAAAACTTTTATCATCCAACGTTACAACACTTTTATATACTTTTTCTAAACCTTACAAACTTTTTATATGTTAAACATTAGCGCGCGAGGCGGCGAGGGACAAACTGTAGATCGGTTTACAGTGAAGTATACGTCCTAACCTATGCCCACCTTGTATGTTCTGCATCTTCTCATTGTCTATTCATTCCTAACAGACGTAACCAGCAAACGTAACCACGTAACAAGACGTAACATAACGGTACGACAAGACGTCATACTAAGCAACATAAGCACGTAACCACGCAACATCACGTGACATCTCGTAACCAGAAACGTTACACGACGTAACAACACGTAGCAACTATGTAACCAAGTAACAAAACGTAAGAACAACACGTAACCAATCCATTGCTAAGGCGATCTAAACTAATTCATCCTTCATAACTTAGACAATAAGTACGAGAACCTAGCCTAGATTAACCCGGCCAATCCTAAACGTTCCTCTCATCATCCTTTCTAGTCAGGCATCGACTAACCTAATCTGGCTAACCAAAGATAACCTCAACTTTCTTTTAGTGAAATTGCAATGTTTTATTCAGGTTTTATTATTCGAGAGTTTTAATTGAAAAGTTTACGCCAACATACCTTTATTTTAGTTCCTTGTAGATGTCTCTCCCCTTTTATCTAGGCTTGAGACTAGCACTAGGATTACTCCTAATGGCAGGGTTACCACCTTCCCTTCCATCTTCTTCTTTCTTCATCAGGCGTCAGCTATCTGCATATACAGCACACAGATAACCTTCTTTTTTAAGATTGTAGACTCACGAGAAACTCTTTATCTTTAACTTACATTCTTTTAAGCACTGTTTGTAATGGCGTAATGTCCATATGCATATGTCGTTATCCCATCCTCAGCAATAATTCTTTTATCATCAAACGGAGTCAATGCAATTTTATTCACTTGCACTGTAGCAAGAGCATGCTTTCGTGATAGGATCAGATTCATAGGTGTTCTGATGATTTCACAGGTTTTAAGACAGTCTGTATAGCTGTCAAACGAAATATGGTGCTTAATAGCGCTACGTTTTATACCTTTAATCTTTTTTATCATTGACCCTTGAATATCTAAGGCATACATCTTAGGACGTAGTCCAACAAAGCGTAGGATGATTTTGCTATTAGCCTCATCTTTAAATTTTCCCAATACCTTCTTGTTCTGAGTAGAGTAACATATATGGTTGACAGGGTAATCAGCTGTATCGAGATGCTCAAGAAAACGTAACTTGTCCTGGTACACATCTTCAGTTGTAACACGATGAATGAACGAATCAGTGTCCATATACATAAGCTTCAGGTTTTCAGCTCCATAATAAGGTAACAAAACGTCGTAATGATAGTTATACATTAATGTCTTGGAGATGTCCAACACACTCATACCAATGTATATAGGCTTGTTGAATACAATCTGTCGGGAGGCCATATGTACTGCAGCTAGATTATCAGCATATATTGTCCTGTCGATAAACGTAGGCTTGGCGATCAGCTTCTCTAGAGTTTTTTCATTGGTCACCAGTCGTATATCCATACGATTACGCAGTTCTCCATAGTTTTTCCGAACATAGCATTGTTGAACAATTTGTAGAGATCCTTCTCAAAATCATTTCCAGCTTGTTGTCGTAGTCTGTTGTTAAATTCTACATACGGTTTTAACCATCGAGACTGTTGGAATTGTAGCACACGATGGATTTTTGTTAACCGTAGCCCATGATCAAGAGCTTGCTTCAAAGCCTTGTAATGCACTACATACTTCTTTCGAGGTCCTAGATGAGGTATCAGTTTCTTTGTAGATGCTTCCAATGGTTTCATACACTCTGGCAGGAAAGGTAGATCGTTGTGTAGATCGTGAAGTTCTGCAGGATACTCGATGTCGACTTCTAATATGTAGCCGTAAGGATCATCTTCTTGTAGTCTTTCTAAGTCAATTTTTTCAGGCGATACCCACTCAAATCCACCATAAGGGAGAGCGTGACACATTGCCCACCCATATTGGTTATTAGCGTCGTCATATGTAATAAATTGGGTTGGTCTCGACGGATCAAACTTCTCCATATATGTGTTATTAGCCTCTGCATACCGATGGGAAACTTGACATAAACCTCCTCTTATACCAGATTCCACCATGAGTAATTGATCATAATCCTGTAACAGTTCCAGCTTAATTCCAGTGTACAGTAACATAGCGTCCCATGTAAGACCTGGAGAGGTAAAATAATGTGCAGGATCAACTTTGTGTGTTTTGAGGGTTTGCTCTCTGGACGTCTCAAAGACATCAGCTAGGAGAAGTACATCCGAAGTTAAGTAGAGATCGCTGTACTCTCCCAGGTTTCTCACATTAAACAGCTCCCATACATTTTTAGCATGATCGTAGTCAGCATCACTAATTTCTTCTTCATTTAATCTATTGTAGAAGGAGTCCTTAGGAGGTAAGCAGGTTTCGTTCAGGGCATCCCATGATGTAACAAAATCATATGGAAATACACCCTTACGGGTCATCAACTTCAATTTGTCTTCTCCAAAGTACTTTAGCGTTTCAGGATACGAGGTTAGATTTTTCACCAACTTATCCAAGCTTGTACTGAGGAATCGGAAGCTATCCACAAATCGAAGCTTTATATCTCCTACATACTTGGTGAATGAGATATAGCTTTCTTCGGAGTTAGGAATTACCTCCACACGTTCACTTGTGCAACCCAGCTCCTTAACAATGAAATGAGAGTCATATCCGCTAAGGTTATGCATGAAGACTGGTACATATTTAGGTGTTTTACAGGCTAAATTACATTCATTATGAAGACTTCCACGATATTCACCGCTGATGTGATCATGGTCGCGTACTTTATAGTTCTCTTCTGTAAAGGGTTTTCCATACAAGTAGCATGCTGAAGAAGACTCAAAATCCAACTGCTCTTGATCCGTAAGTTTCAGAGGCTTAGCAGATTTGTATATGTCAATCATTTTTGCAAGAGATGTCAGGTACAGCATAAACTTCTGAGCAGCATCAGCACCACGATACACATAGGGTTGCTTAGGAAGACCAGTTTCGAGATGTTCAACACCAGATGTAGGCTTCACGTAAACACAGAAGCTCATTGGTGTGTGCTCTTGATAAGGGATTGTATAGGAAGTTTCAGGATTGGGTATACACGTATGGCATGGAGTGAGAATACTCTCAAAATCAGCATAGATGACATAAGGTACTTTCAGCATCCTCTCAACATTTTTAAACTGTACAATTGCTTTCTCCTTTGTAGGCATAACTACCCTTGCAACACCATGCTGATTACAGATGGTTGCATGTTCTTGTAGTTTTTCCAGTCCACTTCGTCCATATCGATTATCAAAATGTGTAAAGCAACGCTTGCAGGTATATATCACTCCATCATGCTTAGTTTTCTGGCGTCGAACGAGCTTCTCAAAATTCTTTATATACACGTAGTGATGTTTTCCACTACTGTCATTCAATAGTAGCAGGTCGCGATGTTCAGGTAGTTCAATATCAACAACCTTTATCGGGTACACTTCATGCTTCTCATCCAACCCGAAAACGTTAATAGATATCTTGTTAAGCTTCTCAAATTTAGGTATTTGAGAAAGTGGAGTAGGGTAAGAAACACAGCTGAAGTCGTACTTATCTTGAAGCTGCTTGTATTTGCTCACACGTTGCGCATCCTTCTCAACGAATTTAGCTAGTACAGAATACATGTAGCATTTCTCATCACTAAAGTTCTGAATGTTTATACACGCTTTCCTTGCTTCAACAGATGACGGTAGTGGTATGTAGCTACTTCCTCGCAACGGGTTGTACTTGTTGATACGAAGTCGAACTCCTTCCACAGTAAGCAAGGCCCAGCTGCTACCCTTAAGCTGAGACTCCTCCATTTCAGTCACCAATTTCTTGAATTTCACTTCCAGCATAGAGTCCAGATCTGTTTCTAGGAAAACAGCTTGATTTCTGGTTTTAAATGTTTTGTCACAGGTTTCACCAATACTGTTAACAAATCGACACTCAGCCAGCAGATTAATTTTAACACTCTTATGAACGCTAAGCTCTTTATGCACAGCCTGGATTATACGTTGTTTTGCCTCTTGCAGATACATATTTAGGTCCTTAGCTGATTCGCATCGTATAAAATACGATTTCAATCGTCCTTCGAATGAAGTTTCATATTCTTTCATATCACAGTCCTCCATTGTTGACAGCAACTGATGTTTAGTTGGCTCTAATCTTCTTTTCTTCTGAGGGCTGCTTATTTCACATATATCTTCGTGTCGCTGTCCCTTATAACAATCTTTGAAGGTTACATTACAATGTTTACATTTGAAGAGCTTCTTGCAGCTCATCTCGTGTCTTCTCTTGTCATAACCTCGGAGGAACTTCTTCCCACATTTTCCGCATGCATATCCAGTAGCGCTTGGAATAATATCCTTATACGCTGAGTTATTCATCTTTATTCTTGATGTAATAACGTATTAATCACTGATCAATGAAATGTAGACCTCTTCAACTTGATACCACTTTAGAAAGCTGATTATTCTTGGAGAGAACACGATGTTAACACCTCAGAGATGATCAACAGAATGAATTTCAATACTCAAGTTCGCCCTATTTATAGAGAAAGCACGAACCTTTTTTAATCAATTATATCCTGATTATTAATACTAAAAACGGTGATGAAGCGTGTAAGCTCTTATATATTTCAATTCGTGTTACACTGATGTTCGAGCGTCTCCGTATAGCTTCGTATGTTTAGAGAGAAAGTGTAAAGTATTGTGAAGATGTTATGTATTGTTCGGCTATAATCGTACAGATTCGGAGAGCTTGACTGGTGAAGGTGATGAACGATCCGTCAACCGAGCAGGAGGCAAGCAGTCCCTTCGCGCAACGAAACCTAGATGCAAAAGAAAGAAAATCGTGTAGATGAGAAACCACCCAGACATTCGCCTGCAGACCATGGTAAACCATGAAAAAATATGATGTCAGAGTGATCGACCAACAGGGAAATCAAACAAAAGACCTTAGAAACATATAGGTTAAGATGTAAATCAAATAAAAATGCAATAAAATCGTGCTAGATGAGAAACCACTCCAGCATTCGCCTGCAGGCCAGGGGAAACCATGAAAAAATATGTCAGAGTGAGCGTCCAACGGAAGTCGAACCAGGGACTCTAAAAGCAAACGTGAAAGGTACAGATTATATAGAATGCAAGGAAATCGCTGACAATGAGAAACCACTCCAGCATTCGCCTGCAGACCAGGGAAAACCTAAAAAATATGATGTCAGAGTGATCGACCAACAGGGAAATCAAACAAAAGACCTTAGAAACATATAGGTTAAGATGTAAATCAAATAAAAATGCAATAAAATCGTGATAGATGAGAACCCACTCAGA
Source organism: Deroplatys truncata (assembly GCA_030765065.1). NCBI lineage: Eukaryota > Metazoa > Arthropoda > Insecta > Mantodea > Mantidae > Deroplatys > Deroplatys truncata. Next base: position 378,703,148 of record CM060990.1, read on the forward strand.
CATTCGCCTGCAAGCCAGGGGAAACCATGAAAAAATATGTCAGAGTGAGCGTCCAACGGAAGTCGAACCAGGGACTCTAAAAGCAAACGTGAAAGGTACAGATTATATAGAATGAAAGAAAATCGTGTTAGATGAGAAACCACTCCAGCATTCGCCTGCAGACCAGGGGAAACTATGAAAAAATCAAAGGGCCGAGCGAGTGGCTGATAGAGTGTGCGACCAACAGGAAATCAAGCAAAAGGTCTCTAGAGACAAAAAAGATGCAATTGAAATGGAATCATGATAGCAAATGCCGCTACAGCATTAGGTAGCAGACCGGCGAAAATCATGAGAAACGTAAGGTCAGAGTAAACAATTGATTGAAATCTAACCCCTGAACCCTAGAAATTCACGACAACTGAAAAACGAAACCCAGATGTAGAGGAAATTTTGTACACCCTTGACGAAAAAACCCCGTCCGCTGGGGAAGTAACCTTTAAGTATACAGTTGACGTCTGTCATACCGATAAGGGACGGTTTGAAAGGCTTCCTAATTGCTCTACGCAAGTCACCTGAGCAAACACAGGAAATTCCTAAACCAGACAATTACAAGCCTGCTAAAACATTTTTTCCTACAATAGGTAATTTAAATTCTACATGAAGATTATTCCAAAAAGTTTCATATCTCTTATTTCCTTCAATAAAATATCGAATATGACTCTAGCACCAGGGAAAAAAAAATTAAACGGAGGGAAGCGATATTTTCTTTTTACGCTGAAATTATAATTAAATGCATAGCGTTCTTGCATGAAAACCCCGCCCATATAGATTATAGGAATGGATTCTGTTTAAAACATGTATTTTCACGCGGGGTGTATAGATTGTATCAGTAAGCATTCGTGACTATTACAATTATTTCCAAGTATTATTTTAAAAAAGGTTGTCTTATTCTCTTAGTAAACATAGGACGAGAACGTTTTTTTTACTTGGTATTTAGGGGCGTTCTTGCAGGAAAACACTGCCCATATAGATTATAGGAATGGACTCTGTTTAAAACATGTATTTTTCACGCGTGGTGTATAGATTGTCTCAGTAAGCATTCGTGACTATTACAATTATCGCCAAGTATTATTTTACAAAAAGATTGGCTTATTCTCTTAGTAAACATAGGTTGAAATCGTTTTTTAAACAACTCTCCATTCGAGAGATATTTTTTGATTATTCCAGCAGAGAGAGAGAGAGAGAGGGAGAGAGAGAGATCGAGTCATATTTGTTTAAAAAAGCTTTTTTTTTTCATTCACAGGAAATCTTCGAGAAAATTCGAGGAATTATTCAGTTGTACACCCTTGCTAAAATAGTTTGTATACCCTTTGAAGAATGTTTACCTGGCTGAGGGTGTCTTGGAAATACCTCTGTCGACAGGCTGTCGCCCGCATGGCATCTTGGCCATTTATACATTAGGGAGGCTATTATGCTTTAAAATGGGATAGCTATGTTTTAAGCTTTCCACAACAAATTTTTTTCCCGATAATTGATATAATTCTACATGAAGAATATTAATGATAGTTTTCAATTAAACGTATACTGTATAGATTCTGTACTTAAACATTCGATTGTATCTTTGTCATTATTTAAATACTCGCGTACAAGAATTGCAAACATGATATCAAAAATTGTAGAAGTTTTTCCACCCTTATTTAATTAAAATTCATGTATATACTCTATTATTTAGCGATTTTTTCAATAATCATGTACATCATTCGTCAAAAAATCAGCGTACAATACGCATTTTTATACGTTTTAATGTTCGTTTATTTTTAAAACCGCTGCATTTGCCTCTAATTACGAACAATAATTTTTTTCAGATTTACTCAGATGTATAGCTTGTAGAATCGAATTAGAAAATGTTTTAATAAATGTATTGTATTTTTTAGGTTAAAGCATCTTCATTTTTAAAGTTAGCATACCCGTTATTTGTATTCAGCGTAAAGATATTCATATATCATTTTTAAATCCCTCTTCTTAAATATAATGTATCGCAATCCATTTTTAAAATCAAATCATAAATGCGTTTAATACATATAATGGATGTCTTCATATACCCAATATGGCTGCCTTCACGTGTCGGGAACCTAACATGGCGGCAGTCATCGTTTAGAAGCGTAACTTTCATGTCGGCATCAGCCTGGAGCGAGCGGCTGGCGGGGAGGAGAAGGGTTGCGAAAGGCGGCTGAGGGATGGCAGCTGGAGGGAGTAAGGTAGGATGAAAGGCCGGCTTCATAAGACGTTGAGAGCTAGCCAAGCCTCAAGTACGGCCTAGCGCGCCGTAAGGTTCGGACCTATACGTAGTAGCATGCATACCAACGCAGCTAGCGCCAGCGTCTTACGTAATTTAGTTTTTTACGCTCACTATACCATTTAAATATACATTCATCTAAGAGATATAATATTCGTCAGGATGTCAGATGTCCAAATATACATAACAAAGAAATTAGTTACTGATATAAATGTAATATCGTACGTTCACCATTTTATTTTAATTACTTTTTTTTATTTTATTCGAGGATGAATTTGTATTCATGTCACGGGATTCAATCCTAGTCCTCCAGCCGGACTTGGAACAACAATCAATAACGAGCTACAATCCAAGGATATAATCGGTAATAATACAAATATTTTGATAAAGACCATCAAATAAAAAGGCCTTTAAACGTATGTATTTCCCCTCACTTCCCCTCTTCCCCCCACCACACAGTAGAAAATAAATGGCGAATCCAGCTTCAAAGCCGATGCAACCACTGATAAGTTCCTTTCTTCTATGCCGCCGACCCCCACCCCCGCTTTTTGCTATTCCGACACCGCCATTTACGATGAGAACAATAATGCATTGTCCTGTGTCTCTGATTTGCGGTGAAAGAATAGCACACGTGAAAACACTTAACCTTTGTGGTTTCACCCTTAAAAGCTACTGGACCATGATAGCCCCTCCTCTCTGCTCTACTCCAATACCGAGGCCAGTGTGGGAGTAGAGCCCAAAGAGAGGGCGTGCCCAGTGTACGGGATAGGATTAGAAAGGATGGGGTAGGGGGATCAGGTGTCCAGTAGCTTTTAAGGGTGAGGTCACAAGGGAAGGGGTGGGGGAGGGGCAGATTGACGGCACGTGACCACACCACATGGGGGGAGGGGCGGGGCTAGCGGCACGCGACCGGGTGGCAAATAGTAGCGCACAAAGGGAGGGGGCGGGGCTATCGGCATAGATCAAAGAACCTTATCAGATGGCGGCAAATCCTTTGCGCCAGAACTCTCATTTATTTTATACTGTGTGGTGGGGGGAAGAGGGGAAGTGAGGGGAAATACATACGTTTAAAGGCCTTTTTATTTGATGGTCTTTATCAAAATATTTGTATTATTACCGATTATATCCTTGGATTGTAGCTCGTTATTGATTGTTGTTCCAAGTCCGGCTGGAGGACTAGGATTGAATCCCGTGACATGAATACAAATTCATCCTCGAATAAAATAAAAAAAAGTAATTAAAATAAAATGGTGAACGTACGATATTACATTTATATCAGTAACTAATTTCTTTGTTATGTATATTTGGACATCTGACATCCTGACGAATATTATATCTCTCAGATGAATGTATATTTAAATGGTATAGTGAGCGTAAAAAACTAAATTACGTAAGACGCTGGCGCTAGCTGCGTTGGTATGCATGCTACTACGTATAGGTCCGAACCTTACGGCGCGCTAGGCCGTACTTGAGGCTTGGCTAGCTCTCAACGTCTTATGAAGCCGGCCTTTCATCCTACCTTACTCCCTCCAGCTGCCATCCCTCAGCCGCCTTTCGCAACCCTTCTCCTCCCCGCCAGCCGCTCGCTCCAGGCTGATGCCGACATGAAAGTTACGCTTCTAAACGATGACTGCCGCCATGTTAGGTTCCCGACACGTGAAGGCAGCCATATTGGGTATATGAAGACATCCATTATATGCATTAAACGCATTTATGATTTGATTTTAAAAATGGATTGCGATACATTATATTTAAGAAGAGGGATTTAAAATTGATATATGAATATCTTTACGCTGAATACAAATAACGGGTATGCTAACTTTAAAAATGAAGATGCTTTAACCTAAAAAATACAATACATTTATTAAAACATTTTCTAATTCGATTCTACAAGCTACACATCTGAGTAAATCTGAAAAAAATTATTGTTCGTAATTAGAGGCAAATGCAGCGGTTTTAAAAATAAACGAACATTAAAACGTATAAAAATGCGTATTGTACGCTGATTTTTTGACGAATGATGTACATGATTATTGAAAAAATCGCTAAATAATAGAGTATATACATGAATTTTAATTAAATAAGGGTGGAAAAACTTCTACAATTTTTGATATCATGTTTGCAATTCTTGTACGCGAGTATTTAAATAATGACAAAGATACAATCGAATGTTTAAGTACAGAATCTATACAGTATACGTTTAATTGAAAACTATCATTAATATTCTTCATGTAGAATTATATTAATTATCGGGAAAAAAATTTGTTGTGGAAAGCTTAAAACATAGCTATCCCATTTTAAAGCATAATAGCCTCCCTAATGTATAAATGGCCAAGATGCCATGCGGGCGACAGCCTGTCGACAGAGGTATTTCCAAGACACCCTCAGCCAGGTAAACATTCTTCAAAGGGTATACAAACTATTTTAGCAAGGGTGTACAACTGAATAATTCCTCGAATTTTCTCGAAGATTTCCTGTGAATGAAAAAAAAAGCTTTTTTAAACAAATATGACTCGATCTCTCTCTCTCCCTCTCTCTCTCTCTCTGCTGGAATAATCAAAAAATATCTCTCGAATGGAGAGTTGTTTAAAAAACGATTTCAACCTATGTTTACTAAGAGAATAAGCCAATCTTTTTGTAAAATAATACTTGGCGATAATTGTAATAGTCACGAATGCTTACTGAGACAATCTATACACCACGCGTGAAAAATACATGTTTTAAACAGAGTCCATTCCTATAATCTATATGGGCAGTGTTTTCCTGCAAGAACGCCCCTAAATACCAAGTAAAAAAAACGTTCTCGTCCTATGTTTACTAAGAGAATAAGACAACCTTTTTTAAAATAATACTTGGAAATAATTGTAATAGTCACGAATGCTTACTGATACAATCTATACACCCCGCGTGAAAATACATGTTTTAAACAGAATCCATTCCTATAATCTATATGGGCGGGGTTTTCATGCAAGAACGCTATGCATTTAATTATAATTTCAGCGTAAAAAGAAAATATCGCTTCCCTCCGTTTAATTTTTTTTCCCTGGTGCTAGAGTCATATTCGATATTTTATTGAAGGAAATAAGAGATATGAAACTTTTTGGAATAATCTTCATGTAGAATTTAAATTACTTATTGTAGGAAAAAATGTTTTAGCAGGCTTGTAATTGTCTGGTTTAGGAATTTCCTGTGTTTGCTCAGGTGACTTGCGTAGAGCAATTAGGAAGCCTTTCAAACCATCCCTTATCGGTATGACAGACGTCAATTGTATACTTAAAGGTTACTTCCCCAGCGGACGGGGTTTTTTCGTCAAGGGTGTACAAAATTTCCTCTACATCTGGGTTTCGTTTTTCAGTTGTCGTGAATTTCTAGGGTTCAGGGGTTAGATTTCAATCAATTGTTTACTCTGACCTTACGTTTCTCATGATTTTCGCCGGTCTGCTACCTAATGCTGTAGCGGCATTTGCTATCATGATTCCATTTCAATTGCATCTTTTTTGTCTCTAGAGACCTTTTGCTTGATTTCCTGTTGGTCGCACACTCTATCAGCCACTCGCTCGGCCCTTTGATTTTTTCATAGTTTCCCCTGGTCTGCAGGCGAATGCTGGAGTGGTTTCTCATCTAACACGATTTTCTTTCATTCTATATAATCTGTACCTTTCACGTTTGCTTTTAGAGTCCCTGGTTCGACTTCCGTTGGACGCTCACTCTGACATATTTTTTCATGGTTTCCCCTGGCTTGCAGGCGAATGTCTGAGTGGGTTCTCATCTATCACGATTTTATTGCATTTTTATTTGATTTACATCTTAACCTATATGTTTCTAAGGTCTTTTGTTTGATTTCCCTGTTGGTCGATCACTCTGACATCATATTTTTTAGGTTTTCCCTGGTCTGCAGGCGAATGCTGGAGTGGTTTCTCATCGTCAGCGATTTCCTTGCATTCTATATAATCTGTACCTTTCACGTTTGCTTTTAGAGTCCCTGGTTCGACTTCCGTTGGACGCTCACTCTGACATATTTTTTCATGGTTTCCCCTGGCCTGCAGGCGAATGCTGGAGTGGTTTCTCATCTAGCACGATTTTATTGCATTTTTATTTGATTTACATCTTAACCTATATGTTTCTAAGGTCTTTTGTTTGATTTCCCTGTTGGTCGATCACTCTGACATCATATTTTTTCATGGTTTACCATGGTCTGCAGGCGAATGTCTGGGTGGTTTCTCATCTACACGATTTTCTTTCTTTTGCATCTAGGTTTCGTTGCGCGAAGGGACTGCTTGCCTCCTGCTCGGTTGACGGATCGTTCATCACCTTCACCAGTCAAGCTCTCCGAATCTGTACGATTATAGCCGAACAATACATAACATCTTCACAATACTTTACACTTTCTCTCTAAACATACGAAGCTATACGGAGACGCTCGAACATCAGTGTAACACGAATTGAAATATATAAGAGCTTACACGCTTCATCACCGTTTTTAGTATTAATAATCAGGATATAATTGATTAAAAAAGGTTCGTGCTTTCTCTATAAATAGGGCGAACTTGAGTATTGAAATTCATTCTGTTGATCATCTCTGAGGTGTTAACATCGTGTTCTCTCCAAGAATAATCAGCTTTCTAAAGTGGTATCAAGTTGAAGAGGTCTACATTTCATTGATCAGTGATTAATACGTTATTACATCAAGAATAAAGATGAATAACTCAGCGTATAAGGATATTATTCCAAGCGCTACTGGATATGCATGCGGAAAATGTGGGAAGAAGTTCCTCCGAGGTTATGACAAGAGAAGACACGAGATGAGCTGCAAGAAGCTCTTCAAATGTAAACATTGTAATGTAACCTTCAAAGATTGTTATAAGGGACAGCGACACGAAGATATATGTGAAATAAGCAGCCCTCAGAAGAAAAGAAGATTAGAGCCAACTAAACATCAGTTGCTGTCAACAATGGAGGACTGTGATATGAAAGAATATGAAACTTCATTCGAAGGACGATTGAAATCGTATTTTATACGATGCGAATCAGCTAAGGACCTAAATATGTAACTGCAAGAGGCAAAACAACGTATAGTCCAGGCTGTGCAAAAAGAGCTTAGCGTTCATAAGAGTGTTAAAATTAATCTGCTGGCTGAGTGTCGATTTGTTAACAGTATTGGTGAAACCTGTGACAAAACATTTAAAACCAGAAATCAAGCTGTTTTCCTAGAAACAGATCTGGACTCTATGCTGGAAGTGAAATTCAAGAAATTGGTGACTGAAATGGAGGAGTCTCAGCTTAAGGGTAGCAGCTGGGCCTTGCTTACTGTGGAAGGAGTTCGACTTCGTATCAACAAGTACAACCCGTTGCGAGGAAGTAGCTACATACCACTACCGTCATCTGTTGAAGCAAGGAAAGCGTGTATAAACATTCAGAACTTTAGTGATGAGAAATGCTACATGTATTCTGTACTAGCTAAATTCGTTGAGAAGGATGCGCAACGTGTGAGCAAATACAAGCAGCTTCAAGATAAGTACGACTTCAGCTGTGTTTCTTACCCTACTCCACTTTCTCAAATACCTAAATTTGAGAAGCTTAACAAGATATCTATTAACGTTTTCGGGTTGGATGAGAAGCATGAAGTGTACCCGATAAAGGTTGTTGATATTGAACTACCTGAACATCGCGACCTGCTACTATTGAATGACAGTAGTGGAAAACATCACTACGTGTATATAAAGAATTTTGAGAAGCTCGTTCGACGCCAGAAAACTAAGCATGATGGAGTGATATATACCTGCAAGCGTTGCTTTACACATTTTGATAATCGATATGGACGAAGTGGACTGGAAAAACTACAAGAACATGCAACCATCTGTAATCAGCATGGTGTTGCAAGGGTAGTTATGCCTACAAAGGAGAAAGCAATTGTACAGTTTAAAAATGTTGAGAGGATGCTGAAAGTACCTTATGTCATCTATGCTGATTTTGAGAGTATTCTCACTCCATGCCATACGTGTATACCCAATCCTGAAACTTCCTATACAATCCCTTATCAAGAGCACACACCAATGAGCTTCTGTGTTTACGTGAAGCCTACATCTGGTGTTGAACATCTCGAAACTGGTCTTCCTAAGCAACCCTATGTGTATCGTGGTGCTGATGCTGCTCAGAAGTTTATGCTGTACCTGACATCTCTTGCAAAAATGATTGAGGACATATACAAATCTGCTAAGCCTCTGAAACTTACGGATCAAGAGCAGTTGGATTTTGAGTCTTCTTCAGCATGCTACTTGTATGGAAAACCCTTTACAGAAGAGAACTATAAAGTACGCGACCATGATCACATCAGCGGTGAATATCGTGGAAGTCTTCATAATGAATGTAATTTAGCCTGTAAAACACCTAAATATGTACCAGTCTTCATGCATAACCTTAGCGGATATGACTCTCATTTCATTGTTAAGGAGCTGGGTTGCACAAGTGAACGTGTGGAGGTAATTCCTAACTCCGAAGAAAGCTATATCTCATTCACCAAGTATGTAGGAGATATAAAGCTTCGATTTGTGGATAGCTTCCGATTCCTCAGTACAAGCTTGGATAAGTTGGTGAAAAATCTAACCTCGTATCCTGAAACGCTAAAGTACTTTGGAGAAGACAAATTGAAGTTGATGACCCGTAAGGATGTATTTCCATATGATTTTGTTACATCATGGGATGCCCTGAACGAAACCTGCTTACCTCCTAAGGACTCCTTCTACAATAGATTAAATGAAGAAGAAATTAGTGATGCTGACTACGATCATGCTAAAAATGTATGGGAGCTGTTTAATGTGAGAAACCTGGGAGAGTACAGCGATCTCTACTTAACTTCGGATGTACTTCTCCTAGCTGATGTCTTTGAGACGTTCAGAGAGCAAACCCTCAAAACACACAAAGTTGATCCTGCACATTATTTTACCTCTCCAGGTCTTACATGGGACGCTATGTTACTGTACACTGGAATTAAGCTGGAACTGTTACAGGATTATGATCAATTACTCATGGTGGAATCTGGTATAAGAGGAGGTTTATGTCAAGTTTCCCATCGGTATGCAGAGGCTAATAACACATATATGGAGAAGTTTGATCCGTCGAGACCAACCCAATTTATTACATATGACGACGCTAATAACCAATATGGGTGGGCAATGTGTCACGCTCTCCCTTATGGTGGATTTGAGTGGGTATCGCCTGAAAAATTGACTTAGAAAGACTACAAGAAGATGATCCTTACGGCTACATATTAGAAGTCGACATCGAGTATCCTGCAGAACTTCACGATCTACACAACGATCTACCTTTCCTGCCAGAGTGTATGAAACCATTGGAAGCATCTACAAAGAAACTGATACCTCATCTAGGACCTCGAAAGAAGTATGTAGTGCATTACAAGGCTTTGAAGCAAGCTCTTGATCATGGGCTACGGTTAACAAAAATCCATCGTGTGCTACAATTCCAACAGTCTCGATGGTTAAAACCGTATGTAGAATTTAACAACAGACTACGACAACAAGCTGGAAATGATTTTGAGAAGGATCTCTACAAATTGTTCAACAATGCTATGTTCGGAAAAACTATGGAGAACCTGCGTAATCGTATGGATATACGACTGGTGACCAATGAAACAACTCTAGAGAAGCTGATCGCCAAGCCTACGTTTATCGACAGGACTATATATGCTTCTAATCTAGCTGCTGTACATATGGCCTCCCGACAGATCGTGTTCAACAAGCCTATATACATCGGTATGAGTGTGTTGGATATCTCCAAGACATTAATGTACCGGTATCACTATGATGTGTTGTTACCGTATTATGGAGCTGAAAACCTGAAGCTTATATATATGGACACTGATTCGTTCATTCATCGTGTTACAACTGAAGATGTGTACCAGGATAAGCTACGTTTTCTTGAGCACCTAGATACTGCTGATTATCCTACAAGCCATATATGCTATTCGCGTCTAAACAAGAAGGTACTTGGGAAATTTATAGATGAGGCTAATTGTAAAATCATTCAACGCTTTGTAGGGCTACGACCTAAAATGTATGTCCTAGATATCGACGGTTCAATGATAAAAAAGATTAAAGGTATAAAACGTAGTGCTATTAAGCAGTACGTCACGTTCGAGAGCTATACTGACTGCCTTAAAACCAGAGAAATTATCAGAACGCCCATGAATCTGATCCTGTCGCGACAGCATGCTCTTGCCACAGTACAAGTGAATAAAATTACATTGACACCATACGACGATAAAAGAATTATTGCTGAGGACGGTATAACGACATACGCCTATGGACATTACAGCATTACAAGTAGTGCATAAGACAATGTAAGTCGAATATGAAGATTTTCTCGTGAGTCTACAATCTTAAAAAAATGAAGGTTATCCGTGTGCTGTATATGCAGCTAGCTGACGACCGATGCAGAAAGAAGAAGATGGAAGGGAAGGTGGTAACCCTGCCATTAGGAGCAATCCTAGTGCTAGTCTCAAGCCTAGATAAAAGGGGAGAGACATCTACAAGGAACTAAAATAAAGGTATGTTGGCGTAAACTTTTCAATTAAAACTCTCGAATAATAAAACCTGAATAAAACATTGCAATTTCACTAAAAGAAAGTTGAGGTTATCTTTGGTTAGCCAGATTAGGTTAGTCGATGCCTGACTAGAAAGGATGATGAGAGGAACGTTTAGGATTGGCCGAGTTAATCTAGGCTAGGTTCTCGTACTTATTGTCTAAGTTATGAAGGATGAATTAGTTTAGATCGCCTTAGCAATGGATTGGTTACGTGTTGTTCTTACGTTTTGTTACTTGGTTACATAGTTGCTACGTGTTGTTACGTCGTGTAACGTTTCTGGTTACGAGATGTCACGTGATGTTGCGTGGTTACGTGCTTATGTTGCTTAGTATGACGTCTTGTCGTACCGTTATGTTACGTCTTGTTACGTGGTTACGTTTGTTGGTTACGTCTGTTAGGAATGAATAGACAATGAGAAGATGCAGAACATACAAGGTGGGCATAGGTTAGGACGTATACTTCACTGTAAACCGATCTACAGTTTGTCCCTCGCCGCCTCGCGCGCTAATGTTTAACATATAAAAAGTTTGTAAGGTTTAGAAAAAGTATATAAAAGTGTTGTAACGTTGGATGATAAAAGTTTTATAATCGAATTACTCCTATATTACCGTATAAACCTACATTCCTCCTCCTTCAACCCCTGCGTATCCTTGTATCTCTACCGTTTTCCATATTTCTCCCATATAAACGTATACTCTGCTCCTCGACACGTCTAGACTAGGACCTCTCCTCATATTCCCCTACCTCTCTCATATAAGACGCATTCCCTACTTCAACCCTGTCTAGCCTAGCATCGACCCTCGTATTCCCTATCTCTCGCATATAAACGCCTACTCTATCATTCAAAACTCCTAGCCTAATACCTCTCCTCGGTTCACTATCTCGCTCATATAAAACACCATATTCTACCCTTCAAGTCCTGTTTAGTATAACATCTTTCCTTGTATTCCCTATCTCTCTCGTATAAAGCGTATCCCTCCCTCCTTTAGCATCTGACTAGCCTAGCATCAGCCCTCGTATTCCCTATCTCTCCCCTATAAACGCATTTTCCTCCTTGAACTGTCGCATCTACCCTCGTTTTCCCTATCCTTTCCCATATAAACGCAAAAGTGACGCAGCTTCTGTCTATCATACCGCCTGTCCCCGTTTTCCATATATTCCTCATATAAACGTATACCATACTCCTTAACCTCTGTCTGCACTAGCACCTCCCCTCGCATGCCCTATCTCTGTCGTATAAAGCATATCTCTCCCTCCTTCAGTCCCTGCTCTACCTCAGAACTCTCCTCGTTTTCCCTATCTCTCCCATATAAACGCATTTTTTTCCTCCTTGAAGGTTCTCTCAACCTAGCATATACCCTCGTTTTCCTCGTCTCTTCATATAAAAAGTCATACTCTACCCTTCAAACCCTGAATAGTCTGGTACCTCTCCACGTATCCCCTATCTCTCCTGTAAATATGTTCATATTCCCCCTGCTTCAGCATCTGTCTATCCTAGCCTCTGTTCACGTTTTCCTTATCTTTCCCATATAAATGCATATTCCATATCTCAACCCCTATCTAGTCCAACACTTCTCCTCGTATTCCACGAATCTCTCATATAAAGCACACCCTCATTCCTTCAACCTCTATCTAGCCTAGCATCGATCCTCGTAGTCCCTATCTTCCCCATATAAACGCATTTTCCTCCGTGAACCTCCGCATATACACTCGTTTTCCCTATCTTTCCCCATATAAACGCAAAAAACTGCGCCAGGTCTGTCCTATATATCCTACTAATACCCTCCAAATTCAACAAGCTACGGTCCAATGAGCCTGCTGCCAACGCTATCCAAGGTATTTGAAAAAATAATGCATAAGCGCCTAGAAAGTTTTTCTAAAATCAAGTCTCAATAATACTTCCTTACCAGTATTATTTTCGTCTAAGTCATTCCACCACTCATCAATTTTCTACATTACTGAACAAGCAATGCAAGGTTTCGAGAGGAAAGAACACACTACTGTGACATTTATCGACTTCGCCCAAGCACTCGACAGGTATGGCATAAGGGTCTTCTACATGAAATGTTTATGAATGATACTCCAGATTATCAGCACGATAATGCTGATAGATTGCGACCATTCTATTAGTAATTAGATCAATAAGCACAGGCATTCCTCAAGGTTCTTCCTAGGTCCAATATAACCTGCATAGGTCTGAAATACCTACAACACCCTCGACACACATTGCCGTGTACGCTGATGACACAGCTGTTTATACAACGCAGTACAGTATTCATACAGCCGTGAATCACTACAGTATTCATACCGTCTTGAATCTTCTTCAGGCGGCCTTATACAGCATAACATCTTGGCTTGATAACTGGCGAATCAGCTAAATTACCAAAAACTGCGAGGCAATGATCTTCATACTGTGTCGACCAACCAACCAACCAACCCTCCATCAATTCAACTAATGAAATATCTTGGAAACCTGTAAAATACCACGGAATCCGCTTGGATCGATGCTTAACATGGAAAGTAGGTACATTAGAGGAATTTGAGCACAGTCTTTTGGGCATATATGGGAAAGGATAGGGAAAACGAGTATAGATGGGGCGGTTCAATTAGGAAAATGGGTTTATATGGGAGAGATAGGGAATACGACGACCGATACTATGCTAGACAGTAGTAATAGAAATGCTCCTTCAGAACCACAGACAGATGCCGACAACTGATAAGATGTAATCGATATCCCTTGTTCTGTGTTGTCGGCTCCCTTTGAGGTCTTAGATTCCGCCTGGTCTCGTGTCGCTAGGCCCCGCCCCCTCTCTCTTTGTGTTCTTACCTAATGCCGACCGTGTCTGTGCCGATAGGTCCTACCCCCTCCCCCATGCGGTCTGGTCGCGTGCCGTAGCGTCCTGTCTTGAGGTGTGCGGTAGGGAATGGTTTTCTCGATGCCTGCCACCCCTCGGCAAATCAATTAGGTAATGTTCCTCCATGCATAAAACATTATTGAAAAAAAGAATTGGCATTTTATTACTACTAATGCCCGCACATTGCATATCTAATGAAACGATGCTCCTCGAGCAATTACGTTTTTTGATTAATTAATTGTATATGAATTGACTCGCGCGCAAGTGCTCGTCATCGTATATGTGTGGTAGCGTATGTATAACTAGCACGCTCACGGCAGCAGTCCGTCATGTAATGAAAAACCCGGCAGCCTACTTTTGTCTGGTGATAAGGGTAATGTCCTTGTATACACTCATTAGCTGACAACGGTAGACGTTTTCACCACATTAAACATATTAATAGACTTTAAGATTGCATACCGGATCTGTATACAGTCATTAGCGGACAATGTCAGTAATTGGTTTCCTAAGTGCTCTGAAAAAACCCCAGACCCTCAATGTAAATACCTTTTAGCGATTCAATACATGTTCTTAATGATTAGCTAGAAAGGCTTCCTAATTGCTTGGCGTAGAATTTCCATCACAAACTGTGGAAAAACCCAAGCCTAGACAAGTTTAAGCTTACTACAACAATTTTTCCCTGATAATTAATATAAATTCTATATGAAGATTATTAATGATTAAGTTTCATAGCTCTTATTTCTTTCAATAAAATATTGCGAATAAAGTATATAGAATTCACATGGTGGAAAGAAATATTACATACGGTATTAAAATAAATAAGCGTCTCATTGATTGGTGAATATTACATATGTTATTAAAAAAATAAATACGGATAACATTATAGTTAAATATTATAAATGTTACTAAAGAATAAATGATTCGGTTAACATTATAGGTAATATTACATATGTTATTACAAATAAATAAATACGGATAACATTATAGTTAAATATTATAAATGTTATTAAAAAATAAATGATTCGGTTAACATTATAGGTGAATATTACATATGTTATTAAAAAAATAAATAAATACGGTTAACATTATAGTTAAATATATCACATACGTTATTAAAAATCAAATAGTGGTCTCGCTGATCGATGAATACAATTAACTATTTTTTATTAATTAATTGTATATGAATTGACTTGCGTATTTTGGTTATTGCGCTGGATGTCCCTAACGTTTCCAGATCTCGGATCGTTCAGGCTAGTTGCGCGTCTCTGTCATTTACCTTCTAAACTAAAGTTTAGATCTGTACAGCTTGCATTGCGGTGGATGTCCCTAACGTTTCCAGATTTTGGACCGTTCAGGCTGATTGCGTGTCTCTGTCATCTACCTTCTAAAGTAAAGTTTAGATCTGTACAGCTTATATTGCGGTGGATGTCCCTAACGTTTCCAGATGTCGGATCGTTCAGGCTAGTTGCGCGTCTCCGTCATCTACCTTCTAAAGTAAAGTTTAGATCTGTACAGCTTGCATTGCGGTGGATGTCCCTAACGTTTCCAGATCTCGAATCGTTCAGGCTAGTTGCTCGTCTCTGTCATCTACCTTCTAAAGTAAAGTTTAGATCTGTACAGCTTGCATTGCGTTGGATCTCCCTAACGTTTCCGGATTCCGGATCGTTCAGACTAGTTGCGCGTCTCTGTCATGTACCTTCTAAAGTAAAGTTTAGATCTGTACAGATTGCATTGCGCTGGATGTCCCTAACGTTTCCAGAACTCGGATCGTTCAGACTAGTTGCGCGTCTCTGTCATCTACCTTCTAAAGTAAAGTTTAGATCTGTACAGCTTGCATTGCGGTGGATGTCCCTAACGTTTCCAGATCACGGATCGTTCAGGCTAGTTGCGCGTCTCTGTCATCTACCTTCTAAAGTAAAGCTTAGATCTGTACAGCTTCCATTGCGGTGGATGTCCCTAACGTTTCCAGATCTCGGATAGTTCAGGCTAGTTGCGCGTCTCTGTTATCTACCATTTAAAAGAAAAGTTAAATCTGTACAGCTTGCATTGCGGTGGATGTCCCTAACGTTTCCAGATCTCGGATCGTTCAGGCTAGTTGCGCGTCTCTGCCATCTACCTTTCTAAAGTAAAGTTTAGATCTGTACAGCTTGCATTGCGGAGGATGTCCCTAACGTTTCCAGATCTCGGATCTTTCAGACTAGTTGCGCGTCTCTGCCATCTACCTTTCTAAACCAAAGTTTAGATCTGTACAGCTTACATTGCGGTGGATGTCCCTAACGTTTCCAGATCTCGGATCGTTCAGGCTAGTTGCGCCTCTCTCATCTACCTTCTAAAGTAAAGTTTAGATCTGTACAGCTTGCATTGCGGTGAATGTCCCTAACGTTTCCAGATCTCGGATCGTTCAGGCTAGTTGCGCGTCTCTGCCATCTACCTTCTAAAGTAAAGTCTAGATCTGTACAGCTTGCATTGCGGTGGATGTCCCTAACGTTTCCAGATCTCGGATCGTTCAGACTAGTTGCGCTCCTCTGTCATCTACCTTCTAAAGTAAAGTTTAGATCTGTACAGCTTGCATTGCGGTGGATGTCCCTAACGTTTCCAGATCTCGGATCGTTCAGACTAGGTGCGCGTCTCTGTCATCTACCTTCTAAAGTAAAGTTTAGATCTGTACAGCTTGCATTGCGGTGGATGTCCCTAACGTTTCCAGATCTCGGATCGTTCAGGCTAGTTGCGCGTCTCTGTCATTTACTTTCTAAAGTAAAGTTTAGATCTGTACAGCTTACATTGCGGTGGATGTCCCTAACGTTTGCAGATCTCGGATCGTTCAGGCTACTTGCGCGTCTCTGTCATCTACCTTCTAAAGTAAAGTTTAGATCTGTATAGCTTGCATTGTGGTGGATGTCCCTAACGTTTCCAGATCTCGGATCGTTCAGGCTAGTTGCGCGTCTCTGCCATCTACCTTTCTAAAGTAAAGTTTAGATCTGTACAGCTTACATTGCGATGGATGTGCCTAACGTTTCCAGATTTTGGATCGTTCAGGCTGATTGCGCGTCTCTGTCATCTACCTTCTAAACTAAAGTTTAGATCTGTACAGCTTGCATTGCGGTGGATGTCCCTAACGTTTCCAGATCTCGGATCTTTCAGACTAGTTGCGCGTCTCTGCCATCTACCTTTCTAAAGTAAAGTTTAGATCTGTACAGCTTACATTGCGGTGGATGTCCCTAACGTTTCCACATCTCGGATCCTTCAGGCTAGTTGCGCGTATCTGTCATCTACCTTCTAAAGTAAAGTTTAGATCTGTACAGCTTGCATTGCGGTGGATGTCCCTAACGTTTCCAGATCTCGGATCGTTCAGGCTAGTTGCGCGTCTCTGTCATCTACCTTCTAAAGTAAAGTTTAGATCTGTACAGCTTGCATTGCGGTGGATGTCCCTAACGTTTCCAGATCTCGGATCGTTCAGGCTAGTTGCGCGTCTCTGTCATCTACCTTCTAAAGTACAGTTTAGATCTGTACAGCTTGCATTGCGGTGGATGTCCCTAACGTTTCCAGATCTCGGATCGTTCAGACTAGTTGCGCGTCTCTGCCATCCACCTTCTAAAGTAAAGTTTAGATCTGTACAGCTTCCATTGCGGTGAATGTCCCTAACGTTTCCAGATCTCGGATCGTTCAGGCTAGTTGCGCGTCTCTGCCATCTACTTTTCTAAAGTAAAGTTTAGATCTGTACAGCTTACATTGCGGTGGATGTGCCTAACGATTCC
This sequence comes from Deroplatys truncata, assembly GCA_030765065.1. NCBI lineage: Eukaryota > Metazoa > Arthropoda > Insecta > Mantodea > Mantidae > Deroplatys > Deroplatys truncata. The sequence goes on from CM060990.1 coordinate 378,720,635, forward strand.
AGATGTCGGATCGTTCCGGCTGATTGCGCGTCTCTGTCATCTACCTTCTAAAGTAAAGTTTAGATCTGTACAGCTTGATTTTCGGTGGATGTCCCTAACGTTACCAGATCTCGGATCTTTCAGACTAGATGCGTGTCTCTGACATCTACCTTCTAAATTAAAGTTTAGATCTGTGCAGCTTGCATTGCGGTGGATGTCCCTAACGTTTCCAGATCTCGGATCGTTCAGGCTAGTTGCGCGTCTCTGCCATCTACCTTCTAAACTAAAGTTTAGATCTGTACAGCTTGCATTGCGCTGGATGTCCCTAACGTTTCCAGATCTCGGATCGTTCAGACTAGTTACGCGTCTCTGTCATCTACCTTCTAAAGTAAAGTTTAGATCTGTACAGCTTACATTGCGGTGGATATCCCTAACGTTTCCAGATTTCGGATCGTTCAGACTAGGTGCGCGTCTCTGTCATCTACCTTCTAAAGTAAAGTTTAAATCTGTACAGCTTGCATTGCGGTGGATGTCCCTAACGTTTGCAGATCTCGGATCGTTCCGGCTAGTTGCGCGTCTCTGTCATTTACTTTCTAAAGTAAAGTTTAGATCTGTACAGCTTACATTGCGGTGGATGTCCCTAACGTTTCCAGATCTCGGATCGTTCAGGCTACTTGCGCGTCTCTGTCATCTACCTTCTAAAGTAAAGTTTAGATCTGTATAGCTTGCATTGTGGTGGATGTCCCTAACGTTTCCAGATCTCGGATCGTTCAGGCTAGTTGCGCGTCTCTGCCATCTACCTTTCTAAAGTAAAGTTTAGATCTGTACAGCTTACATTGCGATGGATGTGCCTAACGTTTCCAGATTTTGGATCGTTCAGGCTGATTGCGCGTCTCTGTCATCTACCTTCTAAACTAAAGTTTAGATCTGTACAGCTTGCATTGCGAAGGATGTCCCTAACGTTTCCAGATCTCGGATCTTTCAGACTAGTTGCGCGTCTCTGCCATCTACCTTTCTAAAGTAAAGTTTAGATCTGTACAGCTTACATTGCGGTGGATGTCCCTAACGTTTCCAGATCTCGGATCCTTCAGGCTAGTTGCGCGTCTCTGTCATCTACCTTCTAAAGTAAAGTTTAGATCTGTACAGCTTGCATTGCGGGGAATGTCCCTAACGTTTCCAGATCTCGGATCGTTCAGGCTAGTTGCGAGTCTCTGTCATCTACCTTCTAAAGTAAAGTTTAGATCTGTATAGCTTGCATTGCGGTGGATGTCCCTAACGTTTCCAGATCTCGGATCGTTCAGGCTAGTTGCGCGTCTCTGTCATCTACCTTCTAAAGTAAAGTTTAGATCTGTACAGCTTGCATTGCGGTGGATGTCCCTAACGTTTCCAGATCTCGGATCGTTCAGGCTAGTTGCGCGTCTCTGCCATCTACCTTCTAAAGTAAAGTTTAGATCGGTACAGCTTGCATTGCGGTGGATGTCCCTAACGTTTCCAGATCTCGGATCGTTCAGACTAGTTGCGCTTCTCTGTCATCTACCTTCTAAAGTAAAGTTTAGATCTGTACAGCTTGCATTGCGGTGGATGTCCCTAACGTTTCCAGATCTCGGATCGTTCAGACTAGGTGCGCGTCTCTGTCATCTACCTTCTAAAGGAAAGTTTAGATCTGTACAGCTTGCATTGCGGTGGATGTCCCTAACGTTTCCAGATCTCGGATCGTTCAGGCTAGTTGCGCGTCTCTGTCATTTACTTTCTAAAGTTAAGTTTAGATCTGTACAGCTTACATTGCGGTGGACGTCCCTAACGTTTGCAGATCTCGGATCGTTCAGGCTACTTGTGCGTCTCTGTCATCTACCTTCTAAAGTAAAGTTTAGATCTGTATAGCTTGCATTGTGGTGGATGTCCCTAACGTTTCCAGATCTCGGATCGTTCAGGCTAGTTGCGCGTCTCTGCCATCTACCTTTCTAAAGTAAAGTTTAGATCTGTACAGCTTACATTGCGATAGATATAGGATTAACGGGAAGGTTGAGTGAAAATTTTTAATTTTTTGAACATTGGTCTACATGAATCTCTGTAGTTTGAGTGGTCTGTACAGCTTGCATTGCGGTGGATGTCCCTAACGTTTCCAGATCTCGGATCTTTCAGACTAGTTGCGCGTCTCTGCCATCTACCTTTCTAAAGTAAAGTTTAGATCTGTACAGCTTACATTGCGGTGGATGTCCCTAACGTTTCCAGATCTCAGATTCTTCAGGCTAGTTGCGCGTCTCTGTCATCTACCTTCTAAAGTAAAGTTTAGATCTGTACAGCTTGCATTGCGGTGGATGTCCCTAACGTTTCCACATCTCGGATCGTTCAGGCTAGTTGCGCGTCTCTGTCATCTACCTTCTAAAGTAAAGTTTAGATCTGTACAGCTTGCATTGCGGTGGATGTCCCTAACGTTTCCAGATCTCGGATCGTTCAGGCTAGTTGCGCGTCTCTGTCATCTACCTTCAAAAGTACAGTTTAGATCTGTACAGCTTACATTGCGGTGGATGTGCCTAACGTTTCCAGATGTCGGATCGTTCCGGCTGATTGCGCGTCTCTGTCATCTACCTTCTAAAGTAAAGTTTAGATCTGTACAGCTTGATTTTCGGTGGATGTCCCTAACGTTTCCAGATCTCGGATCTTTCAGACTAGATGTTTGTCTCTGACATCTACCTTCTAAATTAAAGTTTAGATCTGTGCAGCTTGCATTGCGGTGGAAGTCCCTAACGTTTCCAGATCTCGGATCGTTCAGGCTAGTTGCGCGTCTCTGCCATCTACCTCCTAAACTAAAGTTTAGATCTGTACAGCTTGCATTGCGCTGGATGTCCTTAACGTTTCCAGATCTCGGATCGTTCAGACTAGTTACGCGTCTCTGTCATCTACCTTCTAAAGTAAAGTTTAGATCTGTACAGCTTACATTGCGGTGGATATCCCTAACGTTTCCAGATCTCGGATCGTTCAGACTAGGTGCGCGTCTCTGTCATCTACCTTCTAAAGTAAAGTTTAGATCTGTACAGCTTGCATTGCGGTGGATGTCCCTAACGTTTCCAGATCTCGGATCGTTCGGGCTAGTTGCGCGTCTCTGTCATTTACTTTCTAAAGTAAAGTTTAGATCTGTACAGCTTACATTGCAGTGGATGTCCCTAACGTTTCCAGATCTCGGATCGTTCAGGCTACTTGCGCGTCTCTGTCATCTACCTTCTAAAGTAAAGTTTAGATCTGTATAGCTTGCATTGTGGTGGATGTCCCTAACGTTTCCAGATCTCGGATCGTTCAGGCTAGTTGCGCGTCTCTGCCATCTACCTTTCTAAAGTAAAGTTTAGATCTGTACAGCTTACATTGCGATGGATGTGCCTAACGTTTCCAGATTTTGGATCGTTCAGGCTGATTGCGCGTCTCTGTCATCTACCTTCTAAAGTAAAGTTTAGATCTGTACAGCTTGCATTGCGGTGGATGTCCCTAACGTTTCCAGATCTCGGATCTTTCAGACTGGTTGCGCGTCTCTGCCATCTACCTTTCTAAAGTAAAGTTTAGATCTGTACAGCTTACATTGCGGTGGATGTCCCTAACGTTTCCAGATCTCGGATCCTTCAGGCTAGTTGCGCGTCTCTGTCACCTACCTTCTAAAGTAAAGTTTAGATCTGTACAGCTTGCATTGCGGTGGATGTCCCTAACGTTTCCAGATCTCGGATCGTTCAGGCTAGTTGCGCGTCTCTGTCATCTACCTTCTAAAGTAAAGTTTAGATCTGTACAGCTTGCATTGCGGTGAATGTCCCTAACGTTTCCAGATCTCGGATCGTTCAGGCTAGTTGCGCGTCTCTGTCATCTACCTTCTAAAGTACAGTTTAGATCTGTACAGCTTGCATTGCGGTGGATGTCCCTAACGTTTCCAGATCTCGGATCGTTCAGACTAGTTGCGCGTCTCTGCCATCCACCTTCTAAAGTAAAGTTTAGATCTGTACAGCTTACATTGCGGTGGATGTCCCTAACGTTTCCAAATCTCGGATCGTTCAGGCTAGTTGCACGTCTCTGCCATCTACTTTTCTAAAGTAAAGTTTAGATCTGTACAGCTTACATTGCGGTGGATGTGCCTAACGTTTCCAGATGTCGGATCGTTCCGGCTGATTGCGCGTCTCTGTCATCTACCTTCTAAAGTAAAGTTTAGATCTGTACAGCTTGATTTTCGGTGGATGTCCCTAACGTTTCCAGATCTCGGATCTTTCAGACTAGATGCGTGTCTCTGACATCTACCTTCTAAATTAAAGTTTAGATCTGTGCAGCTTGCATTGCGGTGGATGTCCCTAACGTTTCCAGATCTCGGATCGTTCAGGCTAGTTGCGCGTCTCTGCCATGTACCTTCTAAACTAAAGTTTAGATCTGTACAGCTTGCATTGCGCTGGATGTCCCTAACGTTTCCAGATCTCGGATCGTTCAGACTAGTTACGCGTCTCTGTCATCTACCTTCTAAAGTAAAGGTTAGATCTGTACAGCTTACATTGCGGTGGATATCCCTAACGTTTCCAGATCTCGGATCGTTCAGGCTAGTTGCACGTCTCTGTCATCTACCTTCTAAAGTAAAGTTTAGATCTGTACAGCTTGCATTGCGGTGGATGTCCCTAACGTTTCCAGATCTCGGATCGTTCAGGCTAGTTGCGCGTCTCTGCCATCTACTTTTCTAAAGTAAAGTTTAGATCTGTACAGCTTACATTGCGGTGGATGTGCCTAACGTTTCCAGATCTCGGATCGTTCCGGCTGATTGCGAGTCTCTGTCATCTACCTTCTTAAGTAAAGTTTAGATCTGTACAGCTTGATTTGCGGTGGATGTCCCTAACGTTTCCAGATCTCGGATCTTTCAGACTAGTTGCGTGTCTCTGTCATCTACCTTCTAAAGTAAAGTTTATTTCTGTGCAGCTTGCATTGCGGTGGATGTCCCTAACGTTTCCAGATCTCGGATCGTTCAGGCTAGTTGCGCGTCTCTGGCATCTACCTTCTAAAGTATAGTTTAGATCTGTACAGCTTACATTGTGGTGGATGTCCCTAACGATTCCAGATCTCGGATCGTTGAGGCTAGTTGGGCGTCTCTGTCATCTACCTTCTAAAGTAAAGTTTAGATCTGTACAGCTTGCATTGCGGTGAATGTCCCTAACGTTTCCAGATCTCGGATCGTTCAGACTAGTTGCGCGTCTCTGTCATCTACCTTCTAAAGTAAAGTTTAGATCTGTACAGCTTGCATTGCGGTGGATGTCCCTAACGTTTCCAGATCTCGGATCGTTCAGGCTAGTTGCGCGTCTCTGTCATTTACTATCTAAAGTAAAGTTTAGATCTGTACAGCTTACATTGCGGTGGATGTCCCTAACGTTTCCAGATCTCGGATCGTTCAGGCTAGTCTCGCGTCTCTGTCATCTACCTTCTGAAGTAAAGTTTAGATCGGTACAGCTTGCATTGCGGTGGATGTCCCTAACGTTTCCAGATCTCGGATCGTTCAGGCTAGTTGCGCGTATCTCTCATCTACCTTCTAAAGTAAAGTATAGATCTGTACAGCTTGCGTTGCGGTGGATGTCCCTAACGTTTCCAGATCTCGGATCGTTCAGGCTAGTTGCGCGTCTCTGTCATCTACCTTCTAAAATACAGTTTAGATCTGTACAGCTTGCATTGCGGTGGATGTCCCTAACGTTTCCAGATCTCGGATCGTTCAGACTAGTTGCCTGCCTCTGCCATCCACCTTCTAAAGTAAAGTTTAGATCTGTACAGCTTACATTGCGGCGGATGTCCCTAACGTTTGCAGATCTCGGATCGTTCTGACTAGTTGCGCGTCTCTGTCATCTACCTTCTAAAGTAAAGTTTAGATCTGTATAGCTTGCATTGCGGTGGATGTCCCTAACGTTTCCAGATGTCGGATCGTTCAGGCTGATTGCGCGTCTCTGTCATCTACCTTCAAAATAAAGTTTAGATCTGTACAGCTTGATTTGCGCTGGATGTCCCTAACGTTTCCAGATCTCGGATCTTTCAGACTAGTTGCGTGTCACTGCCATCTACCTTTCTATAGTAAAGTTTGGATCTGTACACCTTACATTGCGGTGGATGTCCCTAACGTTTCCAGATCTCGGATCGTTCAGGCTAGTTGCGCGTCTCTATCATCTACCTTCTAAAGTAAAGTTTAGATCTGTACAGCTTGCATTGCGGTGGATGTCCCTAACGTTTCCAGATCTCGGATCGTTCAGGCTAGTTGCGCGTCTCTGCCATCTACTTTTCTGAAGTAAAGTTTAGATCTGTACAGCTTACATTGCGGTGGATGTGCCTAACGTTTCCAGATGTCGGATCGTTCCGGCTGATTGCGCGTCTCTGTCATCTACCTTCTTAAGTAAAGTTTAGATCTGTACAGCTTGATTTGCGGTGGATGTCCCTATTGTTTCCAGATCTCGGATCTTTCAGACTAGTTGCGTGTCTCTGTCATCTACCTTCTAAAGTAAAGTTTATTTCTGTGCAGCTTGCATTGCGGTGGATGTCCCTAACGTTTCCAGATCTCGGATCGTTCAGGCTAGTTGCGCGTCTCTGTCATCTACCTTCTAAACTAAAGTTTAGATCTGTACAGCTTGCATTGCGCAGGATGTCCCTAACGTTTCCAGATCTCGGATCTTTCAGACTAGTTGCGCGTCTCTGCCATCTACCTTTCTAAAGTAAAGTTTAGATCTGTACAGCTTACATTGCGGTGGATGTCCCTAACGTTTCCAGATCTCAGATCCTTCAGGCTAGTTGCGCGTCTCTGTCATCTACCTTCTAAAGTAAAGTTTAGATCTGTACAGCTTGCATTGCGGTGGATGTCCCTAACGTTTCCACATCTCGGATCGTTCAGGCTAGTTGCGCGTCTCTGTCATCTACCTTCTAAAGTAAAGTTTAGATCTGTACAGCTTGCATTGCGGTGGATGTCCCTAACGTTTCCAGATCTCGGATCGTTCAGGCTAGTTGCGCGTCTCTGTCATCTACCTTCAAAAGTACAGTTTAGATCTGTACAGCTTACATTGCGGTGGATGTGCCTAACGTTTCCAGATGTCGGATCGTTCCGGCTGATTGCGCGTCTCTGTCATCTACCTTCTAAAGTAAAGTTTAGATCTGTACAGCTTGATTTTCGGTGGATGTCCCTAACGTTTCCAGATCTCGGATCTTTCAGACTAGATGTTTGTCTCTGACATCTACCTTCTAAATTAAAGTTTAGATCTGTGCAGCTTGCATTGCGGTGGAAGTCCCTAACGTTTCCAGATCTCGGATCGTTCAGGCTAGTTGCGCGTCTCTGCCATCTACCTCCTAAACTAAAGTTTAGATCTGTACAGCTTGCATTGCGCTGGATGTCCTTAACGTTTCCAGATCTCGGATCGTTCAGACTAGTTACGCGTCTCTGTCATCTACCTTCTAAAGTAAAGTTTAGATCTGTACAGCTTACATTGCGGTGGATATCCCTAACGTTTCCAGATCTCGGATCGTTCAGACTAGGTGCGCGTCTCTGTCATCTACCTTCTAAAGTAAAGTTTAGATCTGTACAGCTTGCATTGCGGTGGATGTCCCTAACGTTTCCAGATCTCGGATCGTTCGGGCTAGTTGCGCGTCTCTGTCATTTACTTTCTAAAGTAAAGTTTAGATCTGTACAGCTTACATTGCAGTGGATGTCCCTAACGTTTCCAGATCTCGGATCGTTCAGGCTACTTGCGCGTCTCTGTCATCTACCTTCTAAAGTAAAGTTTAGATCTGTATAGCTTGCATTGTGGTGGATGTCCCTAACGTTTCCAGATCTCGGATCGTTCAGGCTAGTTGCGCGTCTCTGCCATCTACCTTTCTAAAGTAAAGTTTAGATCTGTACAGCTTACATTGCGATGGATGTGCCTAACGTTTCCAGATTTTGGATCGTTCAGGCTGATTGCGCGTCTCTGTCATCTACCTTCTAAAGTAAAGTTTAGATCTGTACAGCTTGCATTGCGGTGGATGTCCCTAACGTTTCCAGATCTCGGATCTTTCAGACTGGTTGCGCGTCTCTGCCATCTACCTTTCTAAAGTAAAGTTTAGATCTGTACAGCTTACATTGCGGTGGATGTCCCTAACGTTTCCAGATCTCGGATCCTTCAGGCTAGTTGCGCGTCTCTGTCACCTACCTTCTAAAGTAAAGTTTAGATCTGTACAGCTTGCATTGCGGTGGATGTCCCTAACGTTTCCAGATCTCGGATCGTTCAGGCTAGTTGCGCGTCTCTGTCATCTACCTTCTAAAGTAAAGTTTAGATCTGTACAGCTTGCATTGCGGTGAATGTCCCTAACGTTTCCAGATCTCGGATCGTTCAGGCTAGTTGCGCGTCTCTGTCATCTACCTTCTAAAGTACAGTTTAGATCTGTACAGCTTGCATTGCGGTGGATGTCCCTAACGTTTCCAGATCTCGGATCGTTCAGACTAGTTGCGCGTCTCTGCCATCCACCTTCTAAAGTAAAGTTTAGATCTGTACAGCTTACATTGCGGTGGATGTCCCTAACGTTTCCAAATCTCGGATCGTTCAGGCTAGTTGCACGTCTCTGCCATCTACTTTTCTAAAGTAAAGTTTAGATCTGTACAGCTTACATTGCGGTGGATGTGCCTAACGTTTCCAGATGTCGGATCGTTCCGGCTGATTGCGCGTCTCTGTCATCTACCTTCTAAAGTAAAGTTTAGATCTGTACAGCTTGATTTTCGGTGGATGTCCCTAACGTTTCCAGATCTCGGATCTTTCAGACTAGATGCGTGTCTCTGACATCTACCTTCTAAATTAAAGTTTAGATCTGTGCAGCTTGCATTGCGGTGGATGTCCCTAACGTTTCCAGATCTCGGATCGTTCAGGCTAGTTGCGCGTCTCTGCCATGTACCTTCTAAACTAAAGTTTAGATCTGTACAGCTTGCATTGCGCTGGATGTCCCTAACGTTTCCAGATCTCGGATCGTTCAGACTAGTTACGCGTCTCTGTCATCTACCTTCTAAAGTAAAGGTTAGATCTGTACAGCTTACATTGCGGTGGATATCCCTAACGTTTCCAGATCTCGGATCGTTCAGGCTAGTTGCACGTCTCTGTCATCTACCTTCTAAAGTAAAGTTTAGATCTGTACAGCTTGCATTGCGGTGGATGTCCCTAACGTTTCCAGATCTCGGATCGTTCAGGCTAGTTGCGCGTCTCTGCCATCTACTTTTCTAAAGTAAAGTTTAGATCTGTACAGCTTACATTGCGGTGGATGTGCCTAACGTTTCCAGATCTCGGATCGTTCCGGCTGATTGCGAGTCTCTGTCATCTACCTTCTTAAGTAAAGTTTAGATCTGTACAGCTTGATTTGCGGTGGATGTCCCTAACGTTTCCAGATCTCGGATCTTTCAGACTAGTTGCGTGTCTCTGTCATCTACCTTCTAAAGTAAAGTTTATTTCTGTGCAGCTTGCATTGCGGTGGATGTCCCTAACGTTTCCAGATCTCGGATCGTTCAGGCTAGTTGCGCGTCTCTGGCATCTACCTTCTAAAGTATAGTTTAGATCTGTACAGCTTACATTGTGGTGGATGTCCCTAACGATTCCAGATCTCGGATCGTTGAGGCTAGTTGGGCGTCTCTGTCATCTACCTTCTAAAGTAAAGTTTAGATCTGTACAGCTTGCATTGCGGTGAATGTCCCTAACGTTTCCAGATCTCGGATCGTTCAGACTAGTTGCGCGTCTCTGTCATCTACCTTCTAAAGTAAAGTTTAGATCTGTACAGCTTGCATTGCGGTGGATGTCCCTAACGTTTCCAGATCTCGGATCGTTCAGGCTAGTTGCGCGTCTCTGTCATTTACTATCTAAAGTAAAGTTTAGATCTGTACAGCTTACATTGCGGTGGATGTCCCTAACGTTTCCAGATCTCGGATCGTTCAGGCTAGTCTCGCGTCTCTGTCATCTACCTTCTGAAGTAAAGTTTAGATCGGTACAGCTTGCATTGCGGTGGATGTCCCTAACGTTTCCAGATCTCGGATCGTTCAGGCTAGTTGCGCGTATCTCTCATCTACCTTCTAAAGTAAAGTATAGATCTGTACAGCTTGCGTTGCGGTGGATGTCCCTAACGTTTCCAGATCTCGGATCGTTCAGGCTAGTTGCGCGTCTCTGTCATCTACCTTCTAAAGTACAGTTTAGATCTGTACAGCTTGCATTGCGGTGGATGTCCCTAACGTTTCCAGATCTCGGATCGTTCAGGCTAGTTGCGCGTCTCTGGCATCTACCTTCTAAAGTATAGTTTAGATCTGTACAGCTTACATTGTGGTGGATGTCCCTAACGATTCCAGATCTCGGATCGTTCTGACTAGTTGCGCGTCTCTGTCATCTACCTTCTAAAGTAAAGTTTAGATCTGTATAGCTTGCATTGCGGTGGATGTCCCTAACGTTTCCAGATGTCGGATCGTTCAGGCTGATTGCGCGTCTCTGTCATCTACCTTCAAAATAAAGTTTAGATCTGTACAGCTTGATTTGCGCTGGATGTCCCTAACGTTTCCAGATCTCGGATCTTTCAGACTAGTTGCGTGTCACTGCCATCTACCTTTCTATAGTAAAGTTTGGATCTGTACACCTTACATTGCGGTGGATGTCCCTAACGTTTCCAGATCTCGGATCGTTCAGGCTAGTTGCGCGTCTCTATCATCTACCTTCTAAAGTAAAGTTTAGATCTGTACAGCTTGCATTGCGGTGGATGTCCCTAACGTTTCCAGATCTCGGATCGTTCAGGCTAGTTGCGCGTCTCTGCCATCTACTTTTCTAAAGTAAAGTTTAGATCTGTACAGCTTACATTGCGGTGGATGTGCCTAACGTTTCCAGATGTCGGATCGTTCCGGCTGATTGCGCGTCTCTGTCATCTACCTTCTTAAGTAAAGTTTAGATCTGTACAGCTTGATTTGCGGTGGATGTCCCTATTGTTTCCAGATCTCGGATCTTTCAGACTAGTTGCGTGTCTCTGTCATCTACCTTCTAAAGTAAAGTTTATTTCTGTGCAGCTTGCATTGCGGTGGATGTCCCTAACGTTTCCAGATCTCGGATCGTTCAGGCTAGTTGCGCGTCTCTGTCATCTACCTTCTAAACTAAAGTTTAGATCTGTACAGCTTGCATTGCGCAGGATGTCCCTAACGTTTCCAGATCTCGGATCGTTCAGACTAGTTGCGCGTCTCTGTCATCTACCTACTAAAGTAAAGTTTAGATCTGTACAGCTTACATTGCGGTGGATATCCCTAACGTTTCCAGATCTCGGATCGTTCAGGCCAGTTGCGCGTCTCTGTCATCTACCTTCTAAAGTAAAGTTTAGATCTGTACAGCTTGCATTGCGGTGGATGTCCCTAACGTTTCCAGATCTCGGATCGTTCAGGCTAGTTGCTCGTCTCTGTCATCTACCTTCTAAAGTAAAGTGTAGATCTGTACAGCTTGCATTGCGGTGGATGACCCTACGTTTCCAGATCTCGGATCGTTCAGACTAGTTGCGCGTCTCTTTCATCTACCTTCTAAAGTAAAGTTTAGATCTGTACAGATTGCATTGCGCTGGATGTCCCTAACGTTTCCAGATCTCGGATCGTTCAGACTAGTTGCGCGTCTCTGTCATCTACCTTCTAAAGTAAAGTTTAGATCTGTACAGCTTGCATTGCGGTGGATGTCCCTAACGTTTCCAGATCTCGGATCGTTCAGGCTAGTTGCGCGTCTCTGCCATCTACCTTTCTAAAGTAAAGTTTAGATCTCTACAGCTTACATTGCGGTGGATGTCCCTAACGTTTCCAGATCTCGGATCGTTCAGGCTGGTTGCGCGTCTATGTTATCTACCTTCTAAAGTAAAGTTTAGATCTGTACAGCTTGCATTGCGGTGGATGTCCCTAACGTTTCCAGATCTCGGATCTCTCAGACCAGTTCGCGTCTCTGCCATCTACCTTTCTAAAGAAAGGTTTAGATCTGTACAGCTTACATTGCGGTGGATGTCCCTAACGTTTCCAGATCTCGGATCGTTCAGGCTAGTTGCGCGTCTCTGCCATCTACCTTTCTAAAGTAAAGTTTAGATCTGTACAGCTTACATTGCGGTGGATGTCCCTAACGTTTCCAGATCTCGGATCGTTCAGGCTAGATGCGCGTCTCTGTCATCTACCTTCTAAAGTATAGTTTATATCTGTACAGCTTGCATTGCGGTGGATGTCCCTAACGTTTCCAGATCTCGGCACTTTCAGACTAGAGCCGCGTCTCTGCCATCTACCTTTCTAAATTAAAGTTTAGATCTGTACAGCTTACATTGCGGTGGATGTCCCTAACGATTCCAGATCTCGGATCGTTGAGGCTAGTTGCGCGTCTCTGTCATCTACCTTCTAAAGTAAAGTTTAGATCTGTACAGATTGCATTGCGCTGGATGTCCCTAACGTTTCCAGATCTCGGATCGTTCAGACTAGATGCGCGTCTCTGTCATCTACCTTCTAAAGTAAAGTTTAGATCTGTACAGCTTGCATTGCGGTGAATGTCCCTAACGTTACCAGATCTCGGATCGTTCAGACTAGTTGCGCGTCTCTGCCATCCACCTTCTAAAGTAAAGTTTAGATCTGTACAGCTTACATTGCGGTGGATGTCCCTAACGTTTCCAAATCTCGGATCGTTCAGGCTAGTTGCACGTCTCTGCCATCTACTTTTCTAAAGTAAAGTTTAGATCTGTACAGCTTACATTGCGGTGGATGTGCCTAACGTTTCCAGATGTCGGATCGTTCCGGCTGATTGCGCGTCTCTGTCATCTACCTTCTAAAGTAAAGTTTAGATCTGTACAGCTTGATTTTCGGTGGATGTCCCTAACGTTTCCAGATCTCGGATCTTTCAGACTAGATGCGTGTCTCTGACATCTACCTTCTAAATTAAAGTTTAGATCTGTGCAGCTTGCATTGCGGTGGATGTCCCTAACGTTTCCAGATCTCGGATCGTTCAGACTAGTTACGCGTCTCTGTCATCTACCTTCTAAAGTAAAGGTTAGATCTGTACAGCTTACATTGCGGTGGATATCCCTAACGTTTCCAGATCTCGGATCGTTCAGGCTAGTTGCACGTCTCTGTCATCTACCTTCTAAAGTAAAGTTTAGATCTGTACAGCTTGCATTGCGGTGGATGTCCCTAACGTTTCCAGATCTCGGATCGTTCAGGCTAGTTGCGCGTCTCTGCCATCTACTTTTCTAAAGTAAAGTTTAGATCTGTTTAGCTTACATTGCGGTGGATGTGCCTAACGTTTCCAGATCTCGGATCGTTCCGGCTGATTGCGAGTCTCTGTCATCTACCTTCTTAAGTAAAGTTTAGATCTGTACAGCTTGATTTGCGGTGGATGTCCCTAACGTTTCCAGATCTCGGATCTTTCAGACTAGTTGCGTGTCTCTGTCATCTACCTTCTAAAGTAAAGTTTATTTCTGTGCAGCTTGCATTGCGGTGGATGTCCCTAACGTTTCCAGATCTCGGATCGTTCAGGCTAGTTGCGCGTCTCTGGCATCTACCTTCTAAAGTATAGTTTAGATCTGTACAGCTTAAATTGTGGTGGATGTCCCTAACGATTCCAGATCTCGGATCGTTGAGGCTAGTTGGGCGTCTCTGTCATCTACCTTCTAAAGTAAAGTTTAGATCTGTACAGCTTGCATTGCGGTGAATGTCCCTAACGTTTCCAGATCTCGGATCGTTCAGACTAGTTGCGCGTCTCTGTCATCTACCTTCTAAAGTAAAGTTTAGATCTGTACAGCTTGCATTGCGGTGGATGTCCCTAACGTTTCCAGATCTCGGATCGTTCAGGCTAGTTGCGCGTCTCTGTCATTTACTATCTAAAGTAAAGTTTAGATCTGTACAGCTTACATTGCGGTGGATGTCCCTAACGTTTCCAGATCTCGGATCGTTCAGGCTAGTCTCGCGTCTCTGTCATCTACCTTCTGAAGTAAAGTTTAGATCGGTACAGCTTGCATTGCGGTGGATGTCCCTAACGTTTCCAGATCTCGGATCGTTCAGGCTAGTTGCGCGTATCTCTCATCTACCTTCTAAAGTAAAGTATAGATCTGTACAGCTTGCGTTGCGGTGGATGTCCCTAACGTTTCCAGATCTCGGATCGTTCAGGCTAGTTGCGCGTCTCTGTCATCTACCTTCTAAAATACAGTTTAGATCTGTACAGCTTGCATTGCGGTGGATGTCCCTAACGTTTCCAGATCTCGGATCGTTCAGACTAGTTGCCTGCCTCTGCCATCCACCTTCTAAAGTAAAGTTTAGATCTGTACAGCTTACATTGCGGCGGATGTCCCTAACGTTTGCAGATCTCGGATCGTTCTGACTAGTTGCGCGTCTCTGTCATCTACCTTCTAAAGTAAAGTTTAGATCTGTATAGCTTGCATTGCGGTGGATGTCCCTAACGTTTCCAGATGTCGGATCGTTCAGGCTGATTGCGCGTCTCTGTCATCTACCTTCAAAATAAAGTTTAGATCTGTACAGCTTGATTTGCGCTGGATGTCCCTAACGTTTCCAGATCTCGGATCTTTCAGACTAGTTGCGTGTCACTGCCATCTACCTTTCTATAGTAAAGTTTGGATCTGTACACCTTACATTGCGGTGGATGTCCCTAACGTTTCCAGATCTCGGATCGTTCAGGCTAGTTGCGCGTCTCTATCATCTACCTTCTAAAGTAAAGTTTAGATCTGTACAGCTTGCATTGCGGTGGATGTCCCTAACGTTTCCAGATCTCGGATCGTTCAGGCTAGTTGCGCGTCTCTGCCATCTACTTTTCTGAAGTAAAGTTTAGATCTGTACAGCTTACATTGCGGTGGATGTGCCTAACGTTTCCAGATGTCGGATCGTTCCGGCTGATTGCGCGTCTCTGTCATCTACCTTCTTAAGTAAAGTTTAGATCTGTACAGCTTGATTTGCGGTGGATGTCCCTATTGTTTCCAGATCTCGGATCTTTCAGACTAGTTGCGTGTCTCTGTCATCTACCTTCTAAAGTAAAGTTTATTTCTGTGCAGCTTGCATTGCGGTGGATGTCCCTAACGTTTCCAGATCTCGGATCGTTCAGGCTAGTTGCGCGTCTCTGTCATCTACCTTCTAAACTAAAGTTTAGATCTGTACAGCTTGCATTGCGCAGGATGTCCCTAACGTTTCCAGATCTCGGATCTTTCAGACTAGTTGCGCGTCTCTGCCATCTACCTTTCTAAAGTAAAGTTTAGATCTGTACAGCTTACATTGCGGTGGATGTCCCTAACGTTTCCAGATCTCAGATCCTTCAGGCTAGTTGCGCGTCTCTGTCATCTACCTTCTAAAGTAAAGTTTAGATCTGTACAGCTTGCATTGCGGTGGATGTCCCTAACGTTTCCACATCTCGGATCGTTCAGGCTAGTTGCGCGTCTCTGTCATCTACCTTCTAAAGTAAAGTTTAGATCTGTACAGCTTGCATTGCGGTGGATGTCCCTAACGTTTCCAGATCTCGGATCGTTCAGGCTAGTTGCGCGTCTCTGTCATCTACCTTCAAAAGTACAGTTTAGATCTGTACAGCTTACATTGCGGTGGATGTGCCTAACGTTTCCAGATGTCGGATCGTTCCGGCTGATTGCGCGTCTCTGTCATCTACCTTCTAAAGTAAAGTTTAGATCTGTACAGCTTGATTTTCGGTGGATGTCCCTAACGTTTCCAGATCTCGGATCTTTCAGACTAGATGTTTGTCTCTGACATCTACCTTCTAAATTAAAGTTTAGATCTGTGCAGCTTGCATTGCGGTGGAAGTCCCTAACGTTTCCAGATCTCGGATCGTTCAGGCTAGTTGCGCGTCTCTGCCATCTACCTCCTAAACTAAAGTTTAGATCTGTACAGCTTGCATTGCGCTGGATGTCCTTAACGTTTCCAGATCTCGGATCGTTCAGACTAGTTACGCGTCTCTGTCATCTACCTTCTAAAGTAAAGTTTAGATCTGTACAGCTTACATTGCGGTGGATATCCCTAACGTTTCCAGATCTCGGATCGTTCAGACTAGGTGCGCGTCTCTGTCATCTACCTTCTAAAGTAAAGTTTAGATCTGTACAGCTTGCATTGCGGTGGATGTCCCTAACGTTTCCAGATCTCGGATCGTTCGGGCTAGTTGCGCGTCTCTGTCATTTACTTTCTAAAGTAAAGTTTAGATCTGTACAGCTTACATTGCAGTGGATGTCCCTAACGTTTCCAGATCTCGGATCGTTCAGGCTACTTGCGCGTCTCTGTCATCTACCTTCTAAAGTAAAGTTTAGATCTGTATAGCTTGCATTGTGGTGGATGTCCCTAACGTTTCCAGATCTCGGATCGTTCAGGCTAGTTGCGCGTCTCTGCCATCTACCTTTCTAAAGTAAAGTTTAGATCTGTACAGCTTACATTGCGATGGATGTGCCTAACGTTTCCAGATTTTGGATCGTTCAGGCTGATTGCGCGTCTCTGTCATCTACCTTCTAAAGTAAAGTTTAGATCTGTACAGCTTGCATTGCGGTGGATGTCCCTAACGTTTCCAGATCTCGGATCTTTCAGACTGGTTGCGCGTCTCTGCCATCTACCTTTCTAAAGTAAAGTTTAGATCTGTACAGCTTACATTGCGGTGGATGTCCCTAACGTTTCCAGATCTCGGATCCTTCAGGCTAGTTGCGCGTCTCTGTCACCTACCTTCTAAAGTAAAGTTTAGATCTGTACAGCTTGCATTGCGGTGGATGTCCCTAACGTTTCCAGATCTCGGATCGTTCAGGCTAGTTGCGCGTCTCTGTCATCTACCTTCTAAAGTAAAGTTTAGATCTGTACAGCTTGCATTGCGGTGAATGTCCCTAACGTTTCCAGATCTCGGATCGTTCAGGCTAGTTGCGCGTCTCTGTCATCTACCTTCTAAAGTACAGTTTAGATCTGTACAGCTTGCATTGCGGTGGATGTCCCTAACGTTTCCAGATCTCGGATCGTTCAGACTAGTTGCGCGTCTCTGCCATCCACCTTCTAAAGTAAAGTTTAGATCTGTACAGCTTACATTGCGGTGGATGTCCCTAACGTTTCCAAATCTCGGATCGTTCAGGCTAGTTGCACGTCTCTGCCATCTACTTTTCTAAAGTAAAGTTTAGATCTGTACAGCTTACATTGCGGTGGATGTGCCTAACGTTTCCAGATGTCGGATCGTTCCGGCTGATTGCGCGTCTCTGTCATCTACCTTCTAAAGTAAAGTTTAGATCTGTACAGCTTGATTTTCGGTGGATGTCCCTAACGTTTCCAGATCTCGGATCTTTCAGACTAGATGCGTGTCTCTGACATCTACCTTCTAAATTAAAGTTTAGATCTGTGCAGCTTGCATTGCGGTGGATGTCCCTAACGTTTCCAGATCTCGGATCGTTCAGGCTAGTTGCGCGTCTCTGCCATGTACCTTCTAAACTAAAGTTTAGATCTGTACAGCTTGCATTGCGCTGGATGTCCCTAACGTTTCCAGATCTCGGATCGTTCAGACTAGTTACGCGTCTCTGTCATCTACCTTCTAAAGTAAAGGTTAGATCTGTACAGCTTACATTGCGGTGGATATCCCTAACGTTTCCAGATCTCGGATCGTTCAGGCTAGTTGCACGTCTCTGTCATCTACCTTCTAAAGTAAAGTTTAGATCTGTACAGCTTGCATTGCGGTGGATGTCCCTAACGTTTCCAGATCTCGGATCGTTCAGGCTAGTTGCGCGTCTCTGCCATCTACTTTTCTAAAGTAAAGTTTAGATCTGTACAGCTTACATTGCGGTGGATGTGCCTAACGTTTCCAGATCTCGGATCGTTCCGGCTGATTGCGAGTCTCTGTCATCTACCTTCTTAAGTAAAGTTTAGATCTGTACAGCTTGATTTGCGGTGGATGTCCCTAACGTTTCCAGATCTCGGATCTTTCAGACTAGTTGCGTGTCTCTGTCATCTACCTTCTAAAGTAAAGTTTATTTCTGTGCAGCTTGCATTGCGGTGGATGTCCCTAACGTTTCCAGATCTCGGATCGTTCAGGCTAGTTGCGCGTCTCTGGCATCTACCTTCTAAAGTATAGTTTAGATCTGTACAGCTTACATTGTGGTGGATGTCCCTAACGATTCCAGATCTCGGATCGTTGAGGCTAGTTGGGCGTCTCTGTCATCTACCTTCTAAAGTAAAGTTTAGATCTGTACAGCTTGCATTGCGGTGAATGTCCCTAACGTTTCCAGATCTCGGATCGTTCAGACTAGTTGCGCGTCTCTGTCATCTACCTTCTAAAGTAAAGTTTAGATCTGTACAGCTTGCATTGCGGTGGATGTCCCTAACGTTTCCAGATCTCGGATCGTTCAGGCTAGTTGCGCGTCTCTGTCATTTACTATCTAAAGTAAAGTTTAGATCTGTACAGCTTACATTGCGGTGGATGTCCCTAACGTTTCCAGATCTCGGATCGTTCAGGCTAGTCTCGCGTCTCTGTCATCTACCTTCTGAAGTAAAGTTTAGATCGGTACAGCTTGCATTGCGGTGGATGTCCCTAACGTTTCCAGATCTCGGATCGTTCAGGCTAGTTGCGCGTATCTCTCATCTACCTTCTAAAGTAAAGTATAGATCTGTACAGCTTGCGTTGCGGTGGATGTCCCTAACGTTTCCAGATCTCGGATCGTTCAGGCTAGTTGCGCGTCTCTGTCATCTACCTTCTAAAGTACAGTTTAGATCTGTACAGCTTGCATTGCGGTGGATGTCCCTAACGTTTCCAGATCTCGGATCGTTCAGGCTAGTTGCGCGTCTCTGGCATCTACCTTCTAAAGTATAGTTTAGATCTGTACAGCTTACATTGTGGTGGATGTCCCTAACGATTCCAGATCTCGGATCGTTCTGACTAGTTGCGCGTCTCTGTCATCTACCTTCTAAAGTAAAGTTTAGATCTGTATAGCTTGCATTGCGGTGGATGTCCCTAACGTTTCCAGATGTCGGATCGTTCAGGCTGATTGCGCGTCTCTGTCATCTACCTTCAAAATAAAGTTTAGATCTGTACAGCTTGATTTGCGCTGGATGTCCCTAACGTTTCCAGATCTCGGATCTTTCAGACTAGTTGCGTGTCACTGCCATCTACCTTTCTATAGTAAAGTTTGGATCTGTACACCTTACATTGCGGTGGATGTCCCTAACGTTTCCAGATCTCGGATCGTTCAGGCTAGTTGCGCGTCTCTATCATCTACCTTCTAAAGTAAAGTTTAGATCTGTACAGCTTGCATTGCGGTGGATGTCCCTAACGTTTCCAGATCTCGGATCGTTCAGGCTAGTTGCGCGTCTCTGCCATCTACTTTTCTAAAGTAAAGTTTAGATCTGTACAGCTTACATTGCGGTGGATGTGCCTAACGTTTCCAGATGTCGGATCGTTCCGGCTGATTGCGCGTCTCTGTCATCTACCTTCTTAAGTAAAGTTTAGATCTGTACAGCTTGATTTGCGGTGGATGTCCCTATTGTTTCCAGATCTCGGATCTTTCAGACTAGTTGCGTGTCACTGTCATCTACCTTCTAAAGTAAAGTTTATTTCTGTGCAGCTTGCATTGCGGTGGATGTCCCTAACGTTTCCAGATCTCGGATCGTTCAGGCTAGTTGCGCGTCTCTGTCATCTACCTTCTAAACTAAAGTTTAGATCTGTACAGCTTGCATTGCGCAGGATGTCCCTAACGTTTCCAGATCTCGGATCGTTCAGACTAGTTGCGCGTCTCTGTCATCTACCTACTAAAGTAAAGTTTAGATCTGTACAGCTTACATTGCGGTGGATATCCCTAACGTTTCCAGATCTCGGATCGTTCAGGCCAGTTGCGCGTCTCTGTCATCTACCTTCTAAAGTAAAGTTTAGATCTGTACAGCTTGCATTGCGGTGGATGTCCCTAACGTTTCCAGATCTCGGATCGTTCAGGCTAGTTGCTCGTCTCTGTCATCTACCTTCTAAAGTAAAGTGTAGATCTGTACAGCTTGCATTGCGGTGGATGACCCTACGTTTCCAGATCTCGGATCGTTCAGACTAGTTGCGCGTCTCTTTCATCTACCTTCTAAAGTAAAGTTTAGATCTGTACAGATTGCATTGCGCTGGATGTCCCTAACGTTTCCAGATCTCGGATCGTTCAGACTAGTTGCGCGTCTCTGTCATCTACCTTCTAAAGTAAAGTTTAGATCTGTACAGCTTGCATTGCGGTGGATGTCCCTAACGTTTCCAGATCTCGGATCGTTCAGGCTAGTTGCGCGTCTCTGCCATCTACCTTTCTAAAGTAAAGTTTAGATCTCTACAGCTTACATTGCGGTGGATGTCCCTAACGTTTCCAGATCTCGGATCGTTCAGGCTGGTTGCGCGTCTATGTTATCTACCTTCTAAAGTAAAGTTTAGATCTGTACAGCTTGCATTGCGGTGGATGTCCCTAACGTTTCCAGATCTCGGATCTCTCAGACCAGTTCGCGTCTCTGCCATCTACCTTTCTAAAGAAAGGTTTAGATCTGTACAGCTTACATTGCGGTGGATGTCCCTAACGTTTCCAGATCTCGGATCGTTCAGGCTAGTTGCGCGTCTCTGCCATCTACCTTTCTAAAGTAAAGTTTAGATCTGTACAGCTTACATTGCGGTGGATGTCCCTAACGTTTCCAGATCTCGGATCGTTCAGGCTAGATGCGCGTCTCTGTCATCTACCTTCTAAAGTATAGTTTATATCTGTACAGCTTGCATTGCGGTGGATGTCCCTAACGTTTCCAGATCTCGGCACTTTCAGACTAGAGCCGCGTCTCTGCCATCTACCTTTCTAAATTAAAGTTTAGATCTGTACAGCTTACATTGCGGTGGATGTCCCTAACGATTCCAGATCTCGGATCGTTGAGGCTAGTTGCGCGTCTCTGTCATCTACCTTCTAAAGTAAAGTTTAGATCTGTACAGATTGCATTGCGCTGGATGTCCCTAACGTTTCCAGATCTCGGATCGTTCAGACTAGATGCGCGTCTCTGTCATCTACCTTCTAAAGTAAAGTTTAGATCTGTACAGCTTGCATTGCGGTGAATGTCCCTAACGTTACCAGATCTCGGATCGTTCAGACTAGTTGCGCGTCTCTGTCATCTACCTTCTAAAGTAAAGTTTAGATCTGTATAGCTTGCATTGCGGTGGATGTCCCTAACGTTTCCAGATGTCGGATCGTTCAGGCTGATTCCGCGTCTCTGTCATCTAACTTCTAAAGTAAAGTTTAGATCTGTACAACTTGATTTGCGGTGGATGTCCCTAACGTTTCCAGATCTCCGATCGTTCAGGCTAGTTGCGCGTCTCTATCATCTACCTTCTAAGTAAAGTTTAGATCTGTGCAGCTTGCATTGCGGTGGATGTCCCTTACGTTTCCAGATCTCGGATCGTTCAGGCTAGTTGCGCGTCTCTGTCATCTACGTTCTAAAGTAAAGTTTAGATCTGTATAGCTTGCATTGCGGTGGATGTCCCTAACGTTTCCAGATGTCGGATCGTTCAGGCTGATTGCGCGTCTCTGTCATCTACCTTCTAAAGTAAAGTTTAGATCTGTACAGCTTGATTTGCGGTGGACGTCCCTAACGTTTCCAGATCTCGGATCGTTCAGGCTAGTTGCGCGTCTCTATCATCTACCTTCTAAAGTAAAGTTAAGATCTGTGCAGCTTGCATTGCGGTGGATGTCCCTTACGTTTCCAGATCTCGGATCGTTCAGGCTAGTTGCGCGTCTCTGCCATCTACCTTCTGAAGTAAAGTTTAGATCTCTACAACTTGCATTGCGGTTGATGTCCCTAACGTGTCCAGATCTCGGATCGTTCAGGCTAGTTGCGCGTCTCTGTCATCTACCTTCTAAAGTAAAGTTTAGATCTATACAGCTTGCATTGCGGTGGATGTCCCTAACGTTTCCAGATCTCGGATCGTTCAGGCTAGTTGCGCGTCTCTGCCATCTACCTTTCTAATGTAAAGTTTAGATCTCTACAGCTTACATTGCGGTGGATGTCCCTAACGTTTCCAGATCTCGGGTCGTTCAGGCTGGTTGCGCGTCTATGTTATCTACCTTCTAAAGTAAAGTTTAGATCTGTACAGCTTGCATTGCGGTGGATGTCCCTAACGTTTCCAGATCTCGGATCGTTCAGGCTAGTTGCGCGTATCTCTCATCTACCTTCTAAAGTAAAGTATAGATCTGTACAGCTTGCGTTGCGGTGGATGTCCCTAACGTTTCCAGATCTCGGATCGTTCAGGCTAGTTGCGCGTCTCTGCCATCTACCATTCTAAAGTAAAGTTTAGATCTGTACAGCTTACATTGTGGTGGATGTCCCTAACGTTTCCAGATCTCGGATCGTTCAGGCTAGATGCGCGTCTCTGTCATCTACCTTCTAAAGTATAGTTTATATCTGTACAGCTTGCATTGCGGTGGATGTCCCTAACGTTTCCAGATCTCGGAACTTTCAGACTAGAGCCGCGTCTCTGCCATCTACCTTTCTAAATTAAAGTTTAGATCTATACAGCTTGCATTGCGGTGGATGTCCCTAACGTTTCCAGATCTCGGATCTCTCAGACCAGTTCGCGTCTCTGCCATCTACCTTTCTAAAGTAAAGTTTAGATCTCTACAACTTGCATTGCGGTTGATGTCCCTAACGTGTCCAGATCTCGGATCGTTCAGGCTAGTTGCACGTCTCTGTCATCTACCTTCTAAAGTAAAGTTTAGATCTGTACAGCTTGCATTGCGGTGGATGTCCCTAACGTTTCCAGATCTCGGATCGTTCAGGCTAGTTGCGCGTCTCTGCCATCTACCTTTCTAAAGTAAAGTTTAGATCTGTACAGCTTACATTGCGGTGGATGTGCCTAACGTTTCCAGATCTCGGATCGTTCAGGCTAGTTGCTCGTCTCTGTCATCTACCTTCTAAAGTAAAGTGTAGATCTGTACAGCTTGCATTGCGGTGGATGACCCTACGTTTCCAGATCTCGGATCGTTCAGACTAGTTGCGCGTCTCTTTCATCTACCTTCTAAAGTAAAGTTTAGATCTGTACAGATTGCATTGCGCTGGATGTCCCTAACGTTTCCAGATCTCGGATCGTTCAGACTAGTTGCGCGTCTCTGTCATCTACCTTCTAAAGTAAAGTTTAGATCTGTACAGCTTGCATTGCGGTGGATGTCCCTAACGTTTCCAGATCTCGGATCGTTCAGGCTAGTTGCGCGTCTCTGCCATCTACCTTTCTAATGTAAAGTTTAGATCTCTACAGCTTACATTGCGGTGGATGTCCCTAACGTTTCCAGATCTCGGGTCGTTCAGGCTGTTTGCGCGTCTATGTTATCTACCTTCTAAAGTAAAGTTTAGATCTGTACAGCTTGCATTGCGGTGGATGTCCCTAACGTTTCCAGATCTCGGATCTCTCAGACCAGTTCGCGTCTCTGCCATCTACCTTTCTAAAGTAAAGTTTAGATCTCTACAACTTGCATTGCGGTTGATGTCCCTAACGTGTCCAGATCTCGGATCGTTCAGGCTAGTTGCGCGTCTCTGTCATCTACCTTCTAAAGTAAAGTTTAGATCTGTACAGCTTGCATTGCGGTGGATGTCCCTAACGTTTCCAGATCTCGGATCGTTCAGGCTAGTTGCGCGTCTCTATCATCTACCTTCTAAAGTAAAGTTTAGATCTGTGCAGCTTGCATTGCGGTGGATGTTTCTTACGTTTCCAGATCTCGGATCGTTCAGGCTAGTTGCGCGTCTCTGCCATCTACCTTCTAAACTAAAGTTTAGATCTGTACAGCTTGCATTGCGCTGGATGTCCCTAACCTTTCCAGATCTCGGATCGTTCAGACTAGTTGCGCGTCTCTGTCATCTACCTTATAAAGTAAAGTTTAGATCTGTACAGCTTGCATTTCGCTGGATGTCCCTAACGTTTCCAGATCTCGGATCGTTCGGACTAGTTGCGCGTCTCTGTCATCTACCTTCTAAAGTAAAGTTTAGATCTGTAAAATTTGCATTGCGGTGGATGTCCCTAACGTTTCCAGATCTCGGATCGTTCAGGTTGGTTGTGCGTCTCTGTCATCTACCTTCTAAAGTAAAGTTTAGATCTGTACAGCTTGCATTGCAGTGGATGTCCCTAACGTTTCCAGATCTCGGATCGTTCAGACTAGTTGCGCGTCTCTGCCATCTACCTTTCTAAAGTAAAGTTTAGATCTGTACAGCTTAGATTGCGGTGGATGTCCCTTACGTTTCCAGATCGCGGATCGTTCAGGCTAGTTAAGCGTCTCTGGCATCTACCTTCTAAAGTAAAGTTTAGATCTGTACAGCTTGCATTGCGGTGGATGTCCCTAACGTTTCCAGATCCCGGATCGTTCAGGCTAGTTGCGCGTCTCTGTCATCTACCTTCTAAAGTAAAGTTTAGATCTGTACAGCTTGCATTGCGGTGGATGTCCCTAACGTTTCCAGATCTCGGATCGTTCAGGCTAGTTGCGCGTCTCTGTCATCTACCTTCAAAAGTACAGTTTAGATCTGTACAGCTTACATTGCGGTGGATGTGCCTAACGTTTCCAGATGTCGGATCGTTCCGGCTGATTGCGCGTCTCTGTCATCTACCTTCTAAAGTAAAGTTTAGATCTGTACAGCTTGATTTTCGGTGGATGTCCCTAACGTTTCCAGATCTCGGATCTTTCAGACTAGATGTTTGTCTCTGACATCTACCTTCTAAATTAAAGTTTAGATCTGTGCAGCTTGCATTGCGGTGGAAGTCCCTAACGTTTCCAGATCTCGGATCGTTCAGGCTAGTTGCGCGTCTCTGCCATCTACCTCCTAAACTAAAGTTTAGATCTGTACAGCTTGCATTGCGCTGGATGTCCTTAACGTTTCCAGATCTCGGATCGTTCAGACTAGTTACGCGTCTCTGTCATCTACCTTCTAAAGTAAAGTTTAGATCTGTACAGCTTACATTGCGGTGGATATCCCTAACGTTTCCAGATCTCGGATCGTTCAGACTAGGTGCGCGTCTCTGTCATCTACCTTCTAAAGTAAAGTTTAGATCTGTACAGCTTGCATTGCGGTGGATGTCCCTAACGTTTCCAGATCTCGGATCGTTCGGGCTAGTTGCGCGTCTCTGTCATTTACTTTCTAAAGTAAAGTTTAGATCTGTACAGCTTACATTGCAGTGGATGTCCCTAACGTTTCCAGATCTCGGATCGTTCAGGCTACTTGCGCGTCTCTGTCATCTACCTTCTAAAGTAAAGTTTAGATCTGTATAGCTTGCATTGTGGTGGATGTCCCTAACGTTTCCAGATCTCGGATCGTTCAGGCTAGTTGCGCGTCTCTGCCATCTACCTTTCTAAAGTAAAGTTTAGATCTGTACAGCTTACATTGCGATGGATGTGCCTAACGTTTCCAGATTTTGGATCGTTCAGGCTGATTGCGCGTCTTTATCATCTACCTTCTAAACTAAAGTTTAGATCTGTACAGCTTGCATTGCGGTGGATGTCCCTAACGTTTCCAGATCTCGGATCGTTCAGACTGGTTGCGCGTCTTCTCCATCTACCTTTCTAAAGTAAAGTTTAGATCTGTACAGCTTACATTGCGGTGGATGTCCCTAACGTTTCCAGATCTCGGATCCTTCAGGCTAGTTGCGCGTCTCTGTCACCTACCTTCTAAAGTAAAGTTTAGATCTGTACAGCTTGCATTGCGGTGGATGTCCCTAACGTTTCCAGATCTCGGATCGTTCAGGCTAGTTGCGCGTCTCTGTCATCTACCTTCTAAAGTAAAGTTTAGATCTGTACAGCTTGCATTGCGGTGGATGTCCCTAACGTTTCCAGATCTCGGATCGTTCAGGCTAGTTGCGCGTCTCTGTCATCTACCTTCTAAAGTACAGTTTAGATCTGTACAGCTTGCATTGCGGTGGATGTCCCTAACGTTTCCAGATCTCGGATCGTTCAGACTAGTTGCGCGTCTCTGCCATCCACCTTCTAAAGTAAAGTTTAGATCTGTACAGCTTACATTGCGGTGGATGTCCCTAACGTTTCCAAATCTCGGATCGTTCAGGCTAGTTGCACGTCTCTGCCATCTACTTTTCTAAAGTAAAGTTTAGATCTGTACAGCTTACATTGCGGTGGATGTGCCTAACGTTTCCAGATGTCGGATCGTTCCGGCTGATTGCGCGTCTCTGTCATCTACCTTCTAAAGTAAAGTTTAGATCTGTACAGCTTGATTTTCGGTGGATGTCCCTAACGTTTCCAGATCTCGGATCTTTCAGACTAGATGCGTGTCTCTGACATCTACCTTCTAAATTAAAGTTTAGATCTGTGCAGCTTGCATTGCGGTGGATGTCCCTAACGTTTCCAGATCTCGGATCGTTCAGGCTAGTTGCGCGTCTCTGCCATGTACCTTCTAAACTAAAGTTTAGATCTGTACAGCTTGCATTGCGCTGGATGTCCCTAACGTTTCCAGATCTCGGATCGTTCAGACTAGTTACGCGTCTCTGTCATCTACCTTCTAAAGTAAAGGTTAGATCTGTACAGCTTACATTGCGGTGGATATCCCTAACGTTTCCAGATCTCGGATCGTTCAGGCTAGTTGCACGTCTCTGTCATCTACCTTCTAAAGTAAAGTTTAGATCTGTACAGCTTGCATTGCGGTGGATGTCCCTAACGTTTCCAGATCTCGGATCGTTCAGGCTAGTTGCGCGTCTCTGCCATCTACTTTTCTAAAGTAAAGTTTAGATCTGTACAGCTTACATTGCGGTGGATGTGCCTAACGTTTCCAGATCTCGGATCGTTCCGGCTGATTGCGAGTCTCTGTCATCTACCTTCTTAAGTAAAGTTTAGATCTGTACAGCTTGATTTGCGGTGGATGTCCCTAACGTTTCCAGATCTCGGATCTTTCAGACTAGTTGCGTGTCTCTGACATCTACCTTCTAAAGTAAAGTTTATTTCTGTGCAGCTTGCATTGCGGTGGATGTCCCTAACGTTTCCAGATCTCGGATCGTTCAGGCTAGTAGCGCGTCTCTGGCATCTACCTTCTAAAGTATAGTTTAGATCTGTACAGCTTACATTGTGGTGGATGTCCCTAACGATTTCAGATCTCGGATCGTTGAGGCTAGTTGGGCGTCTCTGTCATCTACCTTCTAAAGTAAAGTTTAGATCTGTACAGCTTGCATTGCGGTGAATGTCCCTAACGTTTCCAGATCTCGGATCGTTCAGACTAGTTGCGCGTCTCTGTCATCTACCTTCTAAAGTAAAGTTTAGATCTGTACAGCTTGCATTGCGGTGGATGTCCCTAACGTTTCCAGATCTCGGATCGTTCAGGCTAGTCTCGCGTCTCTGTCATCTACCTTCTGAAGTAAAGTTTAGATCGGTACAGCTTGCATTGCGGTGGATGTCCCTAACGTTTCCAGATCTCGGATCGTTCAGGCTAGTTGCGCGTATCTCTCATCTACCTTCTAAAGTAAAGTATAGATCTGTACAGCTTGCGTTGCGGTGGATGTCCCTAACGTTTCCAGATCTCGGATCGTTCAGGCTAGTTGCGCGTCTCTGTCATCTACCTTCTAAAGTACAGTTTAGATCTGTACAGCTTGCATTGCGGTGGATGTCCCTAACGTTTCCAGATCTCGGATCGTTCAGACTAGTTGCGCGCCTCTGCCATCCACCTTCTAAAGTAAAGTTTAGATCTGTACAGCTTACATTGCGGCGGATGTCCCTAACGTTTGCAGATCTCGGATCGTTCTGACTAGTTGCGCGTCTCTGTCATCTACCTTCTAAAGTAAAGTTTAGATCTGTATAGCTTGCATTGCGGTGGATGTCCCTAACGTTTCCAGATGTCGGATCGTTCAGGCTGATTGCGCGTCTCTGTCATCTACCTTCAAAATAAAGTTTAGATCTGTACAGCTTGATTTGCGCTGGATGTCCCTAACGTTTCCAGATCTCGGATCTTTCAGACTAGTTGCGTGTCACTGCCATCTACCTTTCTATAGTAAAGTTTGGATCTGTACACCTTACATTGCGGTGGATGTCCCTAACGTTTCCAGATCTCGGATCGTTCAGGCTAGTTGCGTGTCTCTATCATCTACCTTCTAAAGTAAAGTTTAGATCTGTACAGCTTGCATTGCGGTGGATGTCCCTAACGTTTCCAGATCTCGGATCGTTCAGGCTAGTTGCGCGTCTCTGCCATCTACTTTTCTAAAGTAAAGTTTAGATCTGTACAGCTTACATTGCGGTGGATGTGCCTAACGTTTCCAGATGTCGGATCGTTCCGGCTGATTGCGCGTCTCTGTCATCTACCTTCTTAAGTAAAGTTTAGATCTGTACAGCTTGATTTGCGGTGGATGTCCCTATTGTTTCCAGATCTCGGATCTTTCAGACTAGTTGCGTGTCTCTGTCATCTACCTTCTAAAGTAAAGTTTATTTCTGTGCAGCTTGCATTGCGGTGGATGTCCCTAACGTTTCCAGATCTCGGATCGTTCAGGCTAGTTGCGCGTCTCTGTCATCTACCTTCTAAACTAAAGTTTAGATCTGTACAGCTTGCATTGCGCAGGATGTCCCTAACGTTTCCAGATCTCGGATCGTTCAGACTAGTTGCGCGTCTCTGTCATCTACCTACTAAAGTAAAGTTTAGATCTGTACAGCTTACATTGCGGTGGATATCCCTAACGTTTCCAGATCTCGGATCGTTCAGGCCAGTTGCGCGTCTCTGTCATCTACCTTCTAAAGTAAAGTTTAGATCTGTACAGCTTGCATTGCGGTGGATGTCCCTAACGTTTCCAGATCTCGGATCGTTCAGGCTAGTTGCTCGTCTCTGTCATCTACCTTCTAAAGTAAAGTGTAGATCTGTACAGCTTGCATTGCGGTGGATGACCCTACGTTTCCAGATCTCGGATCGTTCAGACTAGTTGCGCGTCTCTTTCATCTACCTTCTAAAGTAAAGTTTAGATCTGTACAGATTGCATTGCGCTGGATGTCCCTAACGTTTCCAGATCTCCGATCGTTCAGACTAGTTGCGCGTCTCTGTCATCTACCTTCTAAAGTAAAGTTTAGATCTGTACAGCTTGCATTGCGGTGGATGTCCCTAACGTTTCCAGATCTCGGATCGTTCAGGCTAGTTGCGCGTCTCTGCCATCTACCTTTCTAAAGTAAAGTTTAGATCTCTACAGCTTACATTGCGGTGGATGTCCCTAACGTTTCCAGATCTCGGATCGTTCAGGCTGGTTGCGCGTCTATGTTATCTACCTTCTAAAGTAAAGTTTAGATCTGTACAGCTTGCATTGCGGTGGATGTCCCTAACGTTTCCAGATCTCGGATCTCTCAGACCAGTTCGCGTCTCTGCCATCTACCTTTCTAAAGAAAGGTTTAGATCTGTACAGCTTACATTGCGGTGGATGTCCCTAACGTTTCCAGATCTCGGATCGTTCAGGCTAGTTGCGCGTCTCTGCCATCTACCTTTCTAAAGTAAAGTTTAGATCTGTACAGCTTACATTGCGGTGGATGTCCCTAACGTTTCCAGATCTCGGATCGTTAAGGCTAGATGCGCGTCTCTGTCATCTACCTTCTAAAGTATAGTTTATATCTGTACAGCTTGCATTGCGGTGGATGTCCCTAACGTTTCCAGATCTCGGAACTTTCAGACTAGAGCCGCGTCTCTGCCATCTACCTTTCTAAATTAAAGTTTAGATCTGTACAGCTTACATTGCGGTGGATGTCCCTAACGATTCCAGATCTCGGATCGTTGAGACTAGTTGCGCGTCTCTGTCATCTACCTTCTAAAGTAAAGTTTAGATCTGTACAGATTGCATTGCGCTGGATGTCCCTAACGTTTCCAGATCTCGGATCGTTCAGACTAGATGCGCGTCTCTGTCATCTACCTTCTAAAGTAAAGTTTAGATCTGTACAGCTTGCATTGCGGTGAATGTCCCTAACGTTACCAGATCTCGGATCGTTCAGGCTAGTTGCGCGTCTCTGTCATTTACTTTCTAAAGTAAATTTTAGATCTGTACAGCTTACATTGCGGTGGATGTCCCTAACGTTTCTAGATCTCGGATCGTTCAGGCTAGTTGCGCGTCTCTATCTTCTACCTTCTAAAGTAAAGTTTAGATTTTACAGCTTTCTTTGCGGTTGATGTCCCTAACGTTTCCAGATCTCGGATCGTTCTGGCTAGTTGCGCGTATCTGTCATCTACCTTCTAAAGTACAGTTTAGATCTGTACAGCTTGCATTGCGGTGGATGTCCCTAACGTTTCCAGATCTCGGATCGTTCAGACTAGTTGCGCGTCTCTGTCATCTACCTTCTAAAGTAAAGTTTAGATCTGTATAGCTTGCATTGCGGTGGATGTCCCTAACGTTTCCAGATGTCGGATCGTTCAGGCTGATTGCGCGTCTCTGTCATCTAACTTCTAAAGTAAAGTTTAGATCTGTACAACTTGATTTGCGGTGGATGTCCCTAACGTTTCCAGATCTCCGATCGTTCAGGCTAGTTGCGCGTCTCTATCATCTACCTTCTAAGTAAAGTTTAGATCTGTGCAGCTTGCATTGCGGTGGATGTCCCTTACGTTTCCAGATCTCGGATCGTTCAGGCTAGTTGCACGTCTCTGTCATCTACGTTCTAAAGTAAAGTTTAGATCTGTATAGCTTGCATTGCGGTGGATGTCCCTAACGTTTCCAGATGTCGGATCGTTCAGGCTGATTGCGCGTCTCTGTCATCTACCTTCTAAAGTAAAGTTTAGATCTGTACAGCTTGATTTGCGGTGGACGTCCCTAACGTTTCCAGATCTCGGATCGTTCAGGCTAGTTGCGCGTCTCTATCATCTACCTTCTAAAGTAAAGTTAAGATCTGTGCAGCTTGCATTGCGGTGGATGTCCCTTACGTTTCCAGATCTCGGATCGTTCAGGCTAGTTGCGCGTCTCTGCCATCTACCTTCTAAAGTAAAGTTTAGATCTCTACAACTTGCATTGCGGTTGATGTCCCTAACGTGTCCAGATCTCGGATCGTTCAGGCTAGTTGCGCGTCTCTGTCATCTACCTTCTAAAGTAAAGTTTAGATCTATACAGCTTGCATTGCGGTGGATGTCCCTAACGTTTCCAGATCTCGGATCGTTCAGGCTAGTTGCGCGTCTCTGCCATCTACCTTTCTAATGTAAAGTTTAGATCTCTACAGCTTACATTGCGGTGGATGTCCCTAACGTTTCCAGATCTCGGGTCGTTCAGGCTGGTTGCGCGTCTATGTTATCTACCTTCTAAAGTAAAGTTTAGATCTGTACAGCTTGCATTGCGGTGGATGTCCCTAACGTTTCCAGATCTCGGATCTCTCAGACCAGTTCGCGTCTCTGCCATCTACCTTTCTAAAGAAAGGTTTAGATCTGTACAGCTTACATTGCGGTGGATGTCCCTAACGTTTCCAGATCTCGGATCGTTCAGGCTAGTTGCGCGTCTTTTCCATCTACCATTCTAAAGTAAAGTTTAGAGCTGTACAGCTTACATTGTGGTGGATGTCCCTAACGTTTCCAGATCTCGGATCGTTCAGGCTAGATGCGCGTCTCTGTCATCTACCTTCTAAAGTATAGTTTATATCTGTACAGCTTGCATTGCGGTGGATGTCCCTAACGTTTCCAGATCTCGGAACTTTCAGACTAGAGCCGCGTCTCTGCCATCTACCTTTCTAAATTAAAGTTTAGATCTATACAGCTTACATTGCGGTGGATGTCCCTAACGTTTCCAGATCTCGGGTCGTTCAGGCTGGTTGCGCGTCTATGTTATCTACCTTCTAAAGTAAAGTTTAGATCTGTACAGCTTGCATTGCGGTGGATGTCCCTAACGTTTCCAGATCTCGGATCTCTCAGACCAGTTCGCGTCTCTGCCATCTACCTTTCTAAAGTAAAGTTTAGATCTCTACAACTTGCATTGCGGTTGATGTCCCTAACGTGTCCAGATCTCGGATCGTTCAGGCTAGTTGCACGTCTCTGTCATCTACCTTCTAAAGTAAAGTTTAGATCTGTACAGCTTACATTGCGGTGGATGTGCCTAACGTTTCCAGATCTCGGATCGTTCAGGCTAGTTGCTCGTCTCTGTCATCTACCTTCTAAAGTAAAGTGTAGATCTGTACAGCTTGCATTGCGGTGGATGACCCTACGTTTCCAGATCTCGGATCGTTCAGACTAGTTGCGCGTCTCTTTCATCTACCTTCTAAAGTAAAGTTTAGATCTGTACAGATTGCATTGCGCTGGATGTCCCTAACGTTTCCAGAACTCGGATCGTTCAGACTAGTTGCGCGTCTCTGTCATCTACCTTCTAAAGTAAAGTTTAGATCTGTACAGCTTGCATTGCGGTGGATGTCCCTAACGTTTCCAGATCTCGGATCGTTCAGGCTAGTTGCGCGTCTCTGCCATCTACCTTTCTAATGTAAAGTTTAGATCTCTACAGCTTACATTGCGGTGGATGTCCCTAACGTTTCCAGATCTCGGGTCGTTCAGGCTGTTTGCGCGTCTATGTTATCTACCTTCTAAAGTAAAGTTTAGATCTGTACAGCTTGCATTGCGGTGGATGTCCCTAACGTTTCCAGATCTCGGATCTCTCAGACCAGTTCGCGTCTCTGCCATCTACCTTTCTAATGTAAAGTTTAGATCTCTACAACTTGCATTGCGGTTGATGTCCCTAACATGTCCAGATCTCGGATCGTTCAGGCTAGTTGCGCGTCTCTGTCATCTACCTTCTAAAGTAAAGTTTAGATCTGTACAGCTTGCATTGCGGTGGATGTCCCTAACGTTTCCAGATCTCGGATCGTTCAGGCTAGTTGCGCGTCTCTATCATCTACCTTCTAAAGTAAAGTTTAGATCTGTGCAGCTTGCATTGCGGTGGATGTTTCTTACGTTTCCAGATCTCGGATCGTTCAGGCTAGTTGCGCGTCTCTGCCATCTACCATCTAAACTAAAGTTTAGATCTGTACAGCTTGCATTGCGCTGGATGTCCCTAACCTTTCCAGATCTCGGATCGTTCAGACTAGTTGCGCGTCTCTGTCATCTACCTTATAAAGTAAAGTTTAGATCTGTACAGCTTGCATTTCGCTGGATGTCCCTAACGTTTCCAGATCTCGGATCGTTCGGACTAGTTGCGCGTCTCTGTCATCTACCTTCTAAAGTAAAGTTTAGATCTGTAAAATTTGCATTGCGGTGGATGTTCCTAACGTTTCCAGATCTCGGATCGTTCAGGTTGGTTGTGCGTCTCTGTCATCTACCTTCTAAAGTAAAGTTTAGATCTGTACAGCTTGCATTGCAGTGGATGTCCCTAACGTTTCCAGATCTCGGATCGTTCAGACTAGTTGCGCGTCTCTGCCATCTACCTTTCTAAAGTAAAGTTTAGATCTGTACAGCTTAGATTGCGGTGGATGTCCCTTACGTTTCCAGATCGCGGATCGTTCAGGCTAGTTAAGCGTCTCTGGCATCTACCTTCTAAAGTAAAGTTTAGATCTGTACAGCTTGCATTGCGGTGGATGTCCCTAACGTTTCCAGATCCCGGATCGTTCAGGCTAGTTGCGCGTCTCTGCCATCTACCTTCTAA
Source organism: Deroplatys truncata (assembly GCA_030765065.1). Taxonomy (NCBI): domain Eukaryota; kingdom Metazoa; phylum Arthropoda; class Insecta; order Mantodea; family Mantidae; genus Deroplatys; species Deroplatys truncata. The sequence goes on from CM060990.1 coordinate 378,754,117, forward strand.
AGTAAAGTTTAGATCTGTACAGCTTACATTGCGGTGGATGTCCCTAACGTTTCCAGATCTCGGATCGTTCAGGCTAGTTGCGCGTCTATGTCATTCACCTTCTAAACTAAAGTTTAGATCTGTACAGCTTGCATTGCGCTGGATGTCCCTAACGTTTCCAGATCTCGGATCGTCCAGGCTAGTTGCGCGTATCTGTCATCTACCTTCTAAAGTAAAGTTTAGATCTGTACAGCTTGCATTGCGGTTGGTTTCCCTAACGTTTCCAGATCTCGGATCGTTCAGGCTAGTTGCGCGTCTCTGTCATCTACCTTGTAAAGTAAAGTTTAGATCTGTACAGCTTGCATTGCGGTGGATGTCCCTAACGTTTCCAGATCTAGGATCGTTCAGGCTAGTTGCGCGTCTCTGTCATCTACCTTCTAAAGTACAGTTTACATATGTACAGCTTGCATTGCGGTGGATGTCCCTAACGTTTCCAGATCTCGGATCGTTCAGGCTAGTTGCGCGTCTCTGTCATCTACCTTCTAAAGTACAGTTTAGATCTGTACAGCTTGTATTGCGGTGGATGTCCCTAACGTTTCCAGATCTCGGATCGTTCAGACTAGTTGCGCGTCTCTGCCATCCACCTTCTAAAGTAAAGTTTAGATCTGTGCAGCTTGCTTTGCAGTGGATGTCCCTAACGTTTCCAGATCACGGATCGTTCAGACTAGCTGCGCGTCTCTGCCATCTACCTTCTAAACTAAAGTTTAGATCTGTACAGCTTGCATTGCGCAGGATGTCCCTAACGTTTCCAGATCTCGGATCGTTCAGACTAGTTGCGCGTCTCTGTCATCTACCTACTAAAGTAAAGTTTAGATCTGTACAGCTTACATTGCGGTGGATATCCCTAGCGTTTCCAGATCTCGGATCGTTCAGGCCAGTTGCGCGTCTCTGTCATCTACCTTCTAAAGTAAAGTTTAGATCTGTACAGCTTGCATTGCGGTGGATGTCCCTAACGTTTCCAGATCTCGGATCGTTCAGGCTAGTTGCTCGTCTCTGTCATCTACCTTCTAAAGTAAAGTGTAGATCTGTACAGCTTGCATTGCGGTGGATGACCCTACGTTTCCAGATCTCGGATCGTTCAGACTAGTTGCGCGTCTCTTTCATCTACCTTCTAAAGTAAAGTTTAGATCTGTACAGATTGCATTGCGCTGGATGTCCCTAACGTTTCCAGATCTCGGATCGTTCAGACTAGTTGCGCGTCTCTGTCATCTACCTTCTAAAGTAAAGTTTAGATCTGTACAGCTTGCATTGCGGTGGATGTCCCTAACGTTTCCAGATCTCGGATCGTTCAGGCTAGTTGCGCGTCTCTGCCATCTACCTTTCTAATGTAAAGTTTAGATCTCTACAGCTTACATTGCGGTGGATGTCCCTAACGTTTCCAGATCTCGGGTCGTTCAGGCTGGTTGCGCGTCTATGTTATCTACCTTCTAAAGTAAAGTTTAGATCTGTACAGCTTGCATTGCGGTGGATGTCCCTAACGTTTCCAGATCTCGGATCTCTCAGACCAGTTCGCGTCTCTGCCATCTACCTTTCTAAAGAAAGGTTTAGATCTGTACAGCTTACATTGCGGTGGATGTCCCTAACGTTTCCAGATCTCGGATCGTTCAGGCTAGTTGCGCGTCTCTGCCATCTACCATTCTAAAGTAAAGTTTAGATCTGTACAGCTTACATTGTGGTGGATGTCCCTAACGTTTCCAGATCTCGGATCGTTCAGGCTAGATGCGCGTCTCTGTCATCTACCTTCTAAAGTATAGTTTATATCTGTACAGCTTGCATTGCGGTGGATGTCCCTAACGTTTCCAGATCTCGGAACTTTCAGACTAGAGCCGCGTCTCTGCCATCTACCTTTCTAAATTAAAGTTTAGATCTGTACAGCTTACATTGCGGTGGATGTCCCTAACGATTCCAGATCTCGGATCGTTGAGGCTAGTTGCGCGTCTCTGTCATCTACCTTCTAAAGTAAAGTTTAGATCTGTACAGATTGCATTGCGCTGGATGTCCCTAACGTTTCCAGATCTCGGATCGTTCAGACTAGTTGCGCGTCTCTGTCATCTACCTTCTAAAGTAAAGTTTAGATCTGTACAGCTTGCATTGCGGTGAATGTCCCTAACGTTACCAGATCTCGGATCGTTCAGGCTAGTTGCGCGCCTCTGTCATTTACTTTCTAAAGTAAATTTTAGATCTGTACAGCTTACATTGCGGTGGATGTCCCTAACGTTTCCAGATCTCGGATCGTTCAGGCTAGTTGCGCGTCTCTATCTTCTACCTTCTAAAGTAAAGTTTAGATTTTACAGCTTTCTTTGCGGTTGATGTCCCTAACGTTTCCAGATCTCGGAGCGTTCAGGCTAGTTGCGCGTCTCTGCCATCTACGTTTCTAAAGTAAAGTTTAGATCTCTACAGCTTACATTGAGGTGGATGTGCCTTACGTTTCCAGATCTCGGATCGTTCAGGCTGGTTGCGCGTCTCTGTCATCTAGCTTCTAAAGTAAAGTTTAGATCTGTACAGCTTATATTGCGGTGGATGTCCCTAACGTTTCCAGATCTCGGATCTTTCAGAATAGTTGCGCGTCTCTGCCATCTACCTTTCTAAAGTAAAGTTTAGATCTGTATAGCTTACATTGCGGTGGATGTCCCTAACGTTTCCAGATCTCGGATCGTTCAGGCTAGTTGCGCGTCTCTGCCATCTACCTTCTAAAGTAAAGTTTAGATCTGTACAGCTTGCATTGCGGTGGATGTCCCTAACGTTTCCAGATCTCGGATCGTTCTGGCTAGTTGCGCGTATCTTTCATCTACCTTCTAAAGTACAGTTTAGATCTTTACAGCTTGCATTGCGGTGGATGTCCCTAACGTTTCCAGATCTCGGATCGTTCAGGCTAGTTGCGCGTCTCTGTCATCTACCTTCTAAAGTACAGTTTAGATCTGTACAGCTTGCATTGCGGTGGATGTCCCTAACGTTTCCAGATCTCGGATCGTTCAGACTAGTTGCGCGTCTGTGTCATCTACCTTCTAAAGTAAAGTTTAGATCTGTATAGCTTGCATTGCGGTGGATGTCCCTAACGTTTCCAGATGTCGGATCGTTCAGGCTGATTGCGCGTCTTTGTCATCTAACTTCTAAAGTAAAGTTTAGATCTGTACAGCTTGATTTGCGGTGGATGTCCCTAACGTTTCCAGATCTCCGATCGTTCAGGCTAGTTGCGCGTCTCTATCATCTACCTTCTAAGTAAAGTTTAGATCTGTGCAGCTTGCATTGCGGTGGATGTCCCTTACGTTTCCAGATCTCGGATCGTTCAGGCTAGTTGCGCGTCTCTGTCATCTACGTTCTAAAGTAAAGTTTAGATCTGTATAGCTTGCATTGCGGTGGATGTGCCTAACGTTTCCAGATGTCGGATCGTTCAGGCTGATTGCGCGTCTCTGTCATCTACCTTCTAAAGTAAAGTTTAGATCTGTACAGCTTGATTTGCGGTGGATGTCCCTAACGTTTCCAGATCTCGGATCGTTCAGGCTAGTTGCGCGTCTCTATCATCTACCTTCTAAAGTAAAGTTTAGATCTGTGCAGCTTGCATTGCGGTGGATGTCCCTTACGTTTCCAGATCTCGGATCGTTCAGGCTAGTTGCGCGTCTCTGCCATCTACCTTCTAAAGTAAAGTTTAGATCTCTACAACTTGCATTGCGGTTGATGTCCCTAACGTGTCCAGATCTCGGATCGTTCAGGCTAGTTGCGCGTCTCTGTCATCTACCTTCTAAAGTAAAGTTTAGATCTGTACAGCTTGCATTGCGGTGGATGTCCCTAACGTTTCCAGATCTCGGATCGTTCAGGCTAGTTGCGCGTCTCTGCCATCTACCTTTCTAAAGTAAAGTTTAGATCTGTACAGCTTACATTGCGGTGGATGTGCCTAATGTTTCCAGATCTCGGATCGTTCAGGTTGGTTGTGCGTCTCTGTCATCTACCTTCCAAAGTAAAGTTTAGATCTGTACAGCTTGCATTGCAGTGGATGTCCCTAACGTTTCCAGATCTCGGATCGTTCAGACTAGTTGCGCGTCTCTGCCATCTACCTTTCTAAAGTAAAGTTTAGATCTGTACAGCTTAGATTGCGGTGGATGTCCCTAACGTTTCCAGATCGCGGATCGTTCAGGCTAGTTAAGCGTCTCTGGCATCTACCTTCTAAAGTAAAGTTTAGATCTGTACAGCTTGCATTGCGGTGGATGTCCCTAACGTTTCCAGATCCCGGATCGTTCAGGCTAGTTGCGCGTCTCTGCCATCTACCTTCTAAAGTAAAGTTTAGATCTGTACAGCTTACATTGCGGTGGATGTCCCTAACGTTTCCAGATCTCGGATCGTTCAGGCTAGTTGCGCGTCTCTGTCATTCACCTTCTAAACTAAAGTTTAGATCTGTACAGCTTGCATTGCGCTGGATGTCCCTAACGTTTCCAGATCTCGGATCGTCCAGGCTAGTTGCGCGTATCTGTCATCTACCTTCTAAAGTAAAGTTTAGATCTGTACAGCTTGCATTGCGGTTGGTTTCCCTAACGTTTCCAGATCTCGGATCGTTCAGGCTAGTTGCGCGTCTCTGTCATCTACCTTCTAAAGTAAAGTTTAGATCTGTACAGCTTGCATTGCGGTGGATGTCCCTAACGTTTCCAGATCTAGGATCGTTCAGGCTAGTTGCGCGTCTCTGTCATCTACCTTCTAAAGTACAGTTTACATATGTACAGCTTGCATTGCGGTGGATGTCCCTAACGTTTCCAGATCTCGGATCGTTCAGGCTAGTTGCGCGTCTCTGTCATCTACCTTCTTAAGTACAGTTTAGATCTGTACAGCTTGTATTGCGGTGGATGTCCCTAACGTTTCCAGATCTCGGATCGTTCAGACTAGTTTCGCGTCTCTGCCATCCACCTTCTAAAGTAAAGTTTAGATCTGTGCAGCTTGCTTTGCAGTGGATGTCCCTAACGTTTCCAGATCACGGATCGTTCAGGCTAGTTGCGCGTCTCTGCCATCTACCTTCTAAACTAAAGTTTAGATCTGTACAGCTTGCATTGCGCTGGATGTCCCTAACGTTTCCAGATCTCGGATTGTTCAGACTAGTTGCGCGTCTCTGTCATCTACCTTCTAAAGTAAAGTTTAGATCTGTACAGCTCTCATTGCGCTGGATGTCCCTAACGTTTCCAGATCTCGGATCGTTCAGACTAGTTGCGCGTCTCTGTCATCTACCTTTTAAAGTAAAGTTTACATCTCTACAACTTGCATTGCGGTGGATGTCCCTAACGTTTCCAGATCTCAGATCGTTCAGGCTAGTTGCGCGTCTCTGCCATCTACCTTTCTAAAGTAAAGTTTGGATCTGTACAGTTTACATTGCGGTGGATGTGCCTAACGTTTCCAGATCTCGGATCGTTCAGGCTGGTTGTGCGTCTCTGTCATCTACCTTCTAAAGTAAAGTTTAGATCTGTACAGCTTGCATTGCAGTGGATGTCCCTAACGTTTCCAGATCTTGATCGTTCAGACTAGTTGCGCGTCTCTGCCATCTACCTTTCTAAAGTAAAGTTTAGATCTGTACAGCTTAGATTGCGGTGGATGTCCCTAACGTTTCCAGATCGCGTTTCGTTCAGGCTAGTTGCGCGTCTCTGGCATCTACCTTCTAAAGTAAAGTTTAGATCTGTACAGCTTGCATTGCGGTGGATGTCCCTAAAGTTTCCAGATCCCGGATCGTTCAGGCTAGTTGCGCTTCCCTGCCATCTACCTTCTAAAGTAAAGTTTAGATCTGTACAGCTTACATTGCGGTGGATGTCCCTAACGTTTCCAGATCTCGGATCGTTCAGGCTAGTTGCGCGTCTCTGTCATTTACCTTCTAAACTAAAGTTTAGATCTGTACAGCTTGCATTGCGCTGGATGTCCCTAACGTTTCCAGATCTCGGATCGTCCAGGCTAATTGCGCGTCTCTGTCATCTACCTTCTAAAGTAAAGTTTAGATCTGTACAGCTTGCATTGCGGTTGGTTTCCCTAACGTTTCCAGATCTCGGATCGTTCAGGCTAGTTGCGCGTCTCTGTCATCTACCGTCTAAAGTAAAGTTTAGATCTGTACAGCTTGCATTACGGTGGATGTGCCTAACGTTTCCAGATCTCGGATCGTTCAGGCTAGTTGCGCGTCTCTGTCATCCACCTTCTAAAGTACAGTTTACATATGTACAGCTTGCATTGCGGTGGATGTCCCTAACGTTTCCAGATCTCGGATCGTTCAGACTAGTTGCGCGTCTCTGCCATCCACCTTCTAAAGTAAAGTTTAGATCTGTACAGCTTACATTGCGGTGGATGTGCCTAACGTTTCCAGATGTCGGATCGTTCAGGCTGATTGCGCGTCTCTGTCATCTACCTTCTAAAGTAAAGTTTAGATCTGTACAGCTTGATTTGCGGTGGATGTCCCTAACGTTTCCAGATCTCGGATCTTTCAGACTAGTTGCGTGTCTCTGTCATCTACCTTCTAAATTAAAGTTTAGATCTGTGCAGTTTGCATTGCAGTGGATGTCCCTAACGTTTCCATATCTCGGATCGTTCAGGCTAGTTGCGCGTCTCTGTCTTCTACCTTCTAAAGTAAAGTCTAGATCTGTACAGCTTGCATTGCGGTGGATATCCCTAACGTTTCCAGATCTCGGATCGTTCAGGCTAGTTGCGCGTCTCTGCCATCTACCTTTCTAAAGTAAAGTTTAGATCTCTACAGCTTACATTGCGGTGGATATCCCTAACGTTTCCAGATCTCGGATCGTTCAGGGCAGTTGCGCGTCTCTGTCATCTACCTTCTAAAGTAAAGTTTAGATCTGTACAGCTTGCATTGCGGTGGATGTCCCTACATTTCCAGATCTCGGATCGTTTAGACTAGTTGCGCGTCTCTGGCAACTACCTTCTAAAGTAAACTTTAGATCTGTACAGCTTGCATTGCGGTGGATGTCCCTATCGTTTCCAGATCTCGGATCGTTCAGACTAGTTGCGCGTCTCTGTCATCTACCTTCTAAAGTAAAGTTTAGATCTGTACAGCTTGCATTGCGGTGGATGTCCCTAACGTTTCCAGATCTAGGATCGTTCAGGCTAGTTGCGCGTCTCTGTCATCTACCTTCTAAAGTACAGTTTACATATGTACAGCTTGCATTGCGGTGGATGTCCCTAACGTTTCCAGATCTCGGATCGTTCAGGCTAGTTGCGCGTCTCTGTCATCTACCTTCTAAAGTACAGTTTAGATCTGTACAGCTTGTATTGCGGTGGATGTCCCTAACGTTTCCAGATCTCGGATCGTTCAGACTAGTTGCGCGTCTCTGCCATCCACCTTCTAAAGTAAAGTTTAGATCTGTGCAGCTTGCTTTGCAGTGGATGTCCCTAACGTTTCCAGATCACGGATCGTTCAGACTAGCTGCGCGTCTCTGCCATCTACCTTCTAAACTAAAGTTTAGATCTGTACAGCTTGCATTGCGCAGGATGTCCCTAACGTTTCCAGATCTCGGATCGTTCAGACTAGTTGCGCGTCTCTGTCATCTACCTACTAAAGTAAAGTTTAGATCTGTACAGCTTACATTGCGGTGGATATCCCTAACGTTTCCAGATCTCGGATCGTTCAGGCTAGTTGCTCGTCTCTGTCATCTACCTTCTAAAGTAAAGTGTAGATCTGTACAGCTTGCATTGCGGTGGATGACCCTACGTTTCCAGATCTCGGATCGTTCAGACTAGTTGCGCGTCTCTTTCATCTACCTTCTAAAGTAAAGTTTAGATCTGTACAGATTGCATTGCGCTGGATGTCCCTAACGTTTCCAGATCTCGGATCGTTCAGACTAGTTGCGCGTCTCTGTCATCTACCTTCTAAAGTAAACTTTAGATCTGTACAGCTTGCATTGCGGTGGATGTCCCTATCGTTTCCAGATCTCGGATCGTTCAGACTAGTTGCGCGTCTCTGTCATCTACCTTCTAAAGTAAACTTTAGATCTGTACAGCTTGCATTGCGGTGGATGTCCCTAACGTTTCCAGATCTCGGATCTTTCAGGCTAGTTGCGCGTCTCTGTCATTTATTTTCTAAAGTAAAGTTCAGATCTGTACAGCTTACATTGCGGTGGATGTCCCTAACGTTTCCAGATCTCGTATCGTTCAGGCTAGTTGCGCGTCTCTGGCATCTACCTTTCTAAAGTAAAGCTTAGATCTGTACAGCTTACATTGCGGTGGATGTCCCTAACGTTTCCAGATCTCGGATCGTTCAGGCTAGATGCGCGTCTCTGTCATTTACCTTCTAAAGTATAGTTTAGATCTGTACAGCTTGCATTGCGGTTGATGTTCCTAACGTTTCCAGATCTCGAATCTTTCAGACTAGTTGCGCGTCTCTGCCATCTACCTTTCTAAATTAAAGTTTAGATCTGTACAGCTTACATTGCGGTGGATGTCCCTAACGTTTCCAGATCTCGGATCGTTCAGGCTAGTTGCGCGTCTCTATCATCTACCTTCTAAAGTAAAGTTTAGATCTGTGCAGCTTGCATTGCGGTGGATGTCCCTTACGTTTCCAGATCTCGGATCGTTCAGGCTAGTTGCGCGTCTCTGCCATCTACCTTCTAAACTAAAGTTTAGATCTGTACAGCTTGCATTGCGCTGGATGTCCCTAACCTTTCCAGATCTCGGATCGTTCAGACTAGTTGCGCGTCTCTGTCATCTACCTTCTAAAGTAAAGTTTAGATCTGTACAGCTTGCATTGCGCTGGATGTCCCTAACGTTTCCAGATCTCGGATCGTTCAGACTAGTTGCGCGTCTCTGTCATCTACCTTCTAAAGTAAAGTTTAGATCTGTAAAATTTGCATTGCGGTGGATGTCCCTAACGTTTCCAGATCTCGGATCGTTCAGGCTAGTTGCGCGTCTCTTTCATCTACCTTCTAAAGTAAAGTTTAAATCTGTACAGCTTGCATTGCGGTGGATGTCCCTAACGTTTCCAGATCTCGGATCGTTCAGGCTGGTTGTGCGTCTCTGTCATCTACCTTCTAAAGTAAAGTTTAGATCTGTACAGATTGCATTGCAGTGGATGTCCCTAACGTTTCCAGATCTCGGATCGTTCAGACTAGTTGCGCGTCTCTGCCATCTACCTTTCTAAAGTAAAGTTTAGATCTGTATAGCTTAGATTGCGGTGGATGTCACTAACCTTTCCAGATCGCGTTTCGTTCAGGCTAGTTGCGCGTCTCTGTCATTTACCTTCTAAACTAAAGTTTAGATCTGTACAGCTTCCATTGCGCTGGATGTCCCCAACGTTTCCAGATCTCGGATCGTTCAGGCAGGTGTCGCGTCTATGTTATCTACCTTCTAAAGTAAAGTTTAGATCTGTACAGCTTGCATTGCGGTGGATGTCCCTAACGTTTCCAGATCTCGGATCTCTCAGACCAGTTCGCGTCTCTGCCATCTACCTTTCTAAAGTAAAGTTTAGATCTGTACAGCTTACATTGCGGTGGATGTCCCTAACGTTTCCAGATCTCGGATCGTTCAGGCTAGTTGCGCGTCTCTGCCATCTACCTTTCTAAAGTAAAGTTTAGATCTGTACAGCTTACATTGCGGTGGATGTCCCTAACGTTTCCAGATCTCGGATCGTTCAGGCTAGATGCGCGTCTCTGTCATCTACCTTCTAAAGTATAGTTTATATCTGTACAGCTTGCATTGCGGTGGATGTCCCTAACGTTTCCAGATCTCGGAACTTTCAGACTAGAGCCGCGTCTCTGCCATCTACCTTTCTAAATTAAAGTTTAGATCTGTACAGCTTACATTGCGGTGGATGTCCCTAACGATTCCAGATCTCGGATCGTTGAGGCTAGTTGCGCGTCTCTGTCATCTACCTTCTAAAGTAAAGTTTAGATCTGTACAGATTGCATTGCGCTGGATGTCCCTAACGTTTCCAGATCTCGGATCGTTCAGACTACTTGCGCGTCTCTGTCATCTACCTTCTAAAGTAAAGTTTAGATCTGTACAGCTTGCATTGCGGTGGATGTCCCTAACGTTTCCAGATCTCGGATCGTTCAGGCTAGTTGCGCGTCTCTGTCATTTACTTTATAAAGTAAAGTTTAGATCTGTACAGCTTCCATTGCGGTGGATGTCCCTAACGTTTCCAGATCTCGGATCGTTCAGGCTAGTTGCGCGTCTCTGTCATTTACCTTCTAAACTAAAAATTAGATCTGTACAGCTTGCATTGTGCTGGATGTCCCTAACGTTTCCAGATCTCGGATTGTTCAAGCTAGTTGCGCGTCTCTGCCATCTACGTTTCTAAAGTAAAGTTTAGATCTCTACAGCTTACATTGCGGTGGATGTGCCTTACGTTTCTAGATCTCGGATCGTTCAGGCTGGTTGCGCGTCTCTGACATCTAGCTTCTAAAGTAAAGTTTGGATCTGTACAGCTTGCATTGCGGTGGATGTCCCTAACGTTTCCAGATCTCGGATCGTTCTGGCTAGTTGCGCGTATCTGTCATCTACCTTCTAAAGTACTGTTTAGATCTGTACAGCTTGCATTGCGGTGGATGTCCCTAACGTTTCCAGATCTCGGATCGTTCAGGCTAGTTGCTCGTCTCTGTCATCTACCTTCTAAAGTACAGTTTAGATCTGTACAGCTTGCATTGCGGTGGATGTCCCTAACGTTTCCAGATCTCGGATCGTTCAGACTAGTTGCGCGTCTCTGTCATCTACCTTCTAAAGTAAAGTTTAGATCTGTATAGCTTGCATTGCGGTGGATGTCCCTAACGTTTCCAGATGTCGGATCGTTCAGGCTGATTGCGCGTCTCTGTCATCTACCTTCTAAAGTAAAGTTTAGATCTGTACAGCTTGATTTGCGGTGGATGTCCCTAACGTTTCCAGATCTCCGATCGTTCAGGCTAGTTGCGCGTCTCTATCATCTACCTTCTAAGTAAAGTTTAGATCTGTGCAGCTTGCATTGCGGTGGATGTCCCTTACGTTTCCAGATCTCGGATCGTTCAGGCTAGTTGCGCGTCTCTGTCATCTACGTTCTAAAGTAAAGTTTAGATCTGTATAGCTTGCATTGCGGTGGATGTCCCTAAAGTTTCCAGATGTCGGATCGTTCAGGCTGATTGCGCGTCTCTGTCATCTACCTTCTAAAGTATAGTTTATATCTGTACAGCTTGCATTGCGGTGGATGTCCCTAACGTTTCCAGATCTCGGAACTTTCAGACTAGAGCCGCGTCTCTGCCATCTACCTTTCTAAATTAAAGTTTAGATCTGTACAGCTTACATTGCGGTGGATGTCCCTAACGATTCCAGATCTCGGATCGTTGAGGCTAGTTGCGCGTCTCTGTCATCTACCTTCTAAAGTAAAGTTTAGATCTGTACAGATTGCATTGCGCTGGATGTCCCTAACGTTTCCAGATCTCGGATCGTTCAGACTACTTGCGCGTCTCTGTCATCTACCTTCTAAAGTAAGGTTTAGATCTGTACAGCTTGCATTGCGGTGGATGTCCCTATCGTTTCCAGATCTCGGATCGTTCAGGCTAGTTGCGCGTCTCTGTCATTTAATTTCTAAAGTAAAGTTTAGATCTGTACAGCTTCCATTGCGGTGGATGTCCCTAACGTTTCCAGATCTCGGATCGTTCAGGCTAGTTGCGCGTCTCTGTCATCTACCTTCTAAAGTAAAGTTTAGATCTGTACAGCTTGCATTGCAGTGGATGTCCCTAACGTTTCCAGATGTCGGATCGTTCAGACTAGTTGCGCGTCTCTGCCATCTACCTTTCTAAAGTAAAGTTTAGATCTGTACAGCTTAGATTGCGGTGGATGTCCCTAACGTTTCCAGATCGCGGATCGTTCAGGCTAGTTAAGCGTCTCTGGCATCTACCTTCTAAAGTAAAGTTTAGATCTGTACAGCTTGCATTGCGGTGGATGTCCCTAACGTTTCCAGATCTCGGATCGTTCAGGCTAGTTGCGCGTCTCTGTCATTTAATTTCTAAAGTAAAGTTTAGATCTGTACAGCTTCCATTGCGGTGGATGTCCCTAACGTTTCCAGATCTCGGATCGTTCAGGCTAGTTGCGCGTCTCTGTCATTTACCTTCTAAACTAAAAATTAGATCTGTACAGCTTGATTTGCGGTGGATGTCCCTAACGTTTCCAGATCTCCGATCGTTCAGGCTAGTTGCGCGTCTCTATCATCTACCTTCTAAGTAAAGTTTAGATCTGTGCAGCTTGCATTGCGGTGGATGTCCCTTACGTTTCCAGATCTCGGATCGTTCAGGCTAGTTGCGCGTCTCTGTCATCTACGTTCTAAAGTAAAGTTTAGATCTGTATAGCTTGCATTGCGGTGGATGTCCCTAAAGTTTCCAGATGTCGGATCGTTCAGGCTGATTGCGCGTCTCTGTCATCTACCTTCTAAAGTAAAGTTTAGATCTGTACAGCTTGATTTGCGGTGGATGTCCCTAACGTTTCCAGATCTCGGATCGTTCAGGCTAGTTGCGCGTCTCTAACATCTACCTTCTAAAGTAAAGTTTAGATCTGTGCAGCTTGCATTGCGGTGGATGTCCCTTACGTTTCCAGATCTCGGATCGTTCAGGCTAGTTGCGCGTCTCTGCCATCTAACTTCTAAAGTAAAGTTTAGATCTCTACAACCTGCATTGCGGTTGATGTCCCTAACGTTTCCAGATCTCGGATCGTTCAGGCTAGTTGCGCGTCTCTGTCATCTACCTTCTAAAGTAAAGTTTAGATCTGTGCAGCTTGCATTGCGGTGGATGTCCCTTACGTTTCCAGATCTCGGATCGTTCAGGCTAGTTGCGCGTCTCTGTCATCTACGTTCTAAAGTAAAGTTTAGATCTGTATAGCTTGCATTGCGGTGGATGTCCCTAAAGTTTCCAGATGTCGGATCGTTCAGGCTCATTGCGCGTCTCTGTCATCTACCTTCTAAAGTAAAGTTTAGATCTGTACAGCTTGATTTGCGGTGGATGTCCCTAACGTTTCCAGATCTCGGATCGTTCAGGCTAGTTGCGCGTCTCTAACATCTACCTTCTAAAGTAAAGTTTAGATCTGTGCAGCTTGCATTGCGGTGGATGTCCCTTACGTTTCCAGATCTCGGATCGTTCAGGCTAGTTGCGCGTCTCTGCCATCTAACTTCTAAAGTAAAGTTTAGATCTCTACAACCTGCATTGCGGTTGATGTCCCTAACGTTTCCAGATCTCGGATCGTTCAGGCTAGTTGCGCGTCTCTGTCATCTACCTTCTAAATTAAAGTTTAGATCTGTACAGCTTGCATTGCGGTGGATGTCCCTAACGTTTCCAGATCTCGGATCGTTCAGGCTAGTTGCGCGTCTCTGCCATCTACCTTTCTAAGGTAAAGTTTAGATCTGTACAGCTTACATTGCGGTGGATGTGCCTAACGTTTCCAGATCTCAGATCGTTCAGGTTGGTTGTGCGTCTCTGTCATCTACCTTCTAAAGTAAAGTTTAGATCTGTACAGCTTGCATTGCAGTGGATGTCCCTAACGTTTCCAGATGTCGGATCGTTCAGACTAGTTGCGCGTCTCTGCCATCTACCTTTCTAAAGTAAAGTTTAGATCTGTACAGCTTAGATTGCGGTGGATGTCCCTAACGTTTCCAGATCGCGGATCGTTCAGGCTAGTTAAGCGTCTCTGGCATCTACATTCTAAAGTAAAGTTTAGATCTGTACAGCTTGCATTGCGGTGGATGTCCCTAACGTTTCCAGATCCCGGATCGTTCAGGCTAGTTGCGCGTCACTGGCATCTACCTTTCTAAAGTAAAGTTTAGATCTGTACAGCTTACATTGTGGTGGATGTCCCTAACGTTTCCAGATCTCGGATCGTTCAGGCTAGATGCGCGTCTCTGTCATCTACCTTCTAAAGTATAGTTTATATCTGTACAGCTTGCATTGCGGTGGATGTCCCTAACGTTTCCAGATCTCGGAACTTTCAGACTAGAGCCGCGTCTCTGCCATCTACCTTTCTAAATTAAAGTTTAGATCTGTACAGCTTACATTGCGGTGGATGTCCCTAACGATTCCAGATCTCGGATCGTTGAGGCTAGTTGCGCGTCTCTGTCATCTACCTTCTAAAGTAAAGTTTAGATCTGTACAGATTGTATTGCGCTGGATGTCCCTAACGTTTCCAGATCTCGGATCGTTCAGACTAGTTGCGCGTCTCTGTCATCTACCTTCTAAAGTAAAGTTTAGATCTGTACAGCTTGCATTGCGGTGAATGTCCCTAACGTTACCAGATCTCGGATCGTTCAGGCTAGTTGCGCGTCTCTGTCATTTACTTTCTAAAGTAAATTTTAGATCTGTACAGCTTACATTGCGGTGGATGTCCCTAACGTTTCCAGATCTCGGATCGTTCAGGCTAGTTGCGCGTCTCTATCTTCTACCTTCTAAAGTAAAGTTTAGATTTTACAGCTTTCTTTGCGGTTGATGTCCCTAACGTTTCCAGATCTCGGAGCGTTCAGGCTAGTTGCGCGTCTCTGCCATCTACGTTTCTAAAGTAAAGTTTAGATCTCTACAGCTTACATTGCGCTGGATGTGCCTTACGTTTCCAGATCTCGGATCGTTCAGGCTGGTTGCGCGTCTCTGTCATCTAGCTTCTAAAGTAAAGTTTAGATCTGTACAGCTTATATTGCGGTGGATGTCCCTAACGTTTCCAGATCTCGGATCTTTCAGAATAGTTGCGCGTCTCTGCCATCTACCTTTCTAAAGTAAAGTTTAGATCTGTATAGCTTACATTGCGGTGGATGTCCCTAACGTTTCCAGATGTCGGATCGTTCAGGCTGATTGCGCGTCTCTGTCATCTAACTTCTAAAGTAAAGTTTAGATCTGTACAGCTTGATTTGCGGTGGATGTCCCTAACGTTTCCAGATCTCCGATCGTTCAGGCTAGTTGCGCGTCTCTATCATCTACCTTCGAAGTAAAGTTTAGATCTGTGCAGCTTGCATTGCGGTGGATGTCCCTTACGTTTCCAGATCTCGGATCGTTCAGGCTAGTTGCGCGTCTCTGTCATCTACGTTCTAAAGTAAAGTTTAGATCTGTATAGCTTGCATTGCGGTGGATGTGCCTAACGTTTCCAGATGTCGGATCGTTCAGGCTGATTGCGCGTCTCTGTCATCTACCTTCTAAAGTAAAGTTTAGATCTGTACAGCTTGATTTGCGGTGGATGTCCCTAACGTTTCCAGATCTCGGATCGTTCAGGCTAGTTGCGCGTCTCTATCATCTACCTTCTAAAGTAAAGTTTAGATCTGTGCAGCTTGCATTGCGGTGGATGTCCCTTACGTTTCCAGATCTCGGATCGTTCAGGCTAGTTGCGCGTCTCTGTCATCTACCTTCTAAAGTAAAGTTTAGATCTGTACAGCTTGCATTGCGGTGGATGTCCCTAACGTTTCCAGATCTCGGATCGTTCAGGCTAGTTGCGCGTCTCTGCCATCTACCTTTCTAAAGTAAAGTTTAGATCTGTACAGCTTACATTGCGGTGGATGTGCCTAACGTTTCCAGATCTCGGATCGTTCAGGTTGGTTGTGCGTCTCTGTCATCTACCTTCCAAAGTAAAGTTTAGATCTGTACAGCTTGCATTGCAGTGGATGTCCCTAACGTTTCCAGATCTCGGATCGTTCAGACTAGTTGCGCGTCTCTGCCATCTACCTTTCTAAAGTAAAGTTTAGATCTGTACAGCTTAGATTGCGGTGGATGTCCCTAACGTTTCCAGATCGCGGATCGTTCAGGCTAGTTAAGCGTCTGTGTCATCTACCTTCTAAAGTAAAGTTTAGATCTGTATAGCTTGCATTGCGGTGGATGTCCCTAACGTTTCCAGATGTCGGATCGTTCAGGCTGATTGCGCGTCTCTGTCATCTAACTTCTAAAGTAAAGTTTAGATCTGTACAGCTTGATTTGCGGTGGATGTCCCTAACGTTTCCAGATCTCCGATCGTTCAGGCTAGTTCCGCGTCTCTATCATCTACCTTCTAAGTAAAGTTTAGATCTGTGCAGCTTGCATTGCGGTGGATGTCCCTTACGTTTCCAGATCTCGGATCGTTCAGGCTAGTTGCGCGTCTCTGTCATCTACGTTCTAAAGTAAAGTTTAGATCTGTATAGCTTGCATTGCGGTGGATGTGCCTAACGTTTCCAGATGTCGGATCGTTCAGGCTGATTGCGCGTCTCTGTCATCTACCTTCTAAAGTAAAGTTTAGATCTGTACAGCTTGATTTGCGGTGGATGTCCCTAACGTTTCCAGATCTCGGATCGTTCAGGCTAGTTGCGCGTCTCTATCATCTACCTTCTAAAGTAAAGTTTAGATCTGTGCAGCTTGCATTGCGGTGGATGTCCCTTACGTTTCCAGATCCCGGATCGTTCAGGCTAGTTGCGCGTCTCTGCCATCTACCTTCTAAAGTAAAGTTTAGATCTCTACAACTTGCATTGCGGTTGATGTCCCTAACGTGTCCAGATCTCGGATCGTTCAGGCTAGTTGCGCGTCTCTGTCATCTACCTTCTAAAGTAAAGTTTAGATCTGTACAGCTTGCATTGCGGTGGATGTCCCTAACGTTTCCAGATCTCGGATCGTTCAGGCTAGTTGCGCGTCTCTGCCATCTACCTTTCTAAAGTAAAGTTTAGTTCTGTACAGCTTACATTGCGGTGGATGTGCCTAACGTTTCCAGATCTCGGATCGTTCAGGTTGGTTGTGCGTCTCTGTCGTCTACCTTCCAAAGTAAAGTTTAGATCTGTACAGCTTGCATTGCAGTGGATGTCCCTAACGTTTCCAGATCTCGGATCGTTCAGACTAGTTGCGCGTCTCTGCCATCTACCTTTCTAAAGTAAAGTTTAGATCTGTACAGCTTAGATTGCGGTGGATGTCCCTAACGTTTCCAGATCGCGGATCGTTCAGGCTAGTTAAGCGTCTCTGGCATCTACCTTCTAAAGTAAAGTTTAGATCTGTACAGCTTGCATTGCGGTGGATGTCCCTAACGTTTCCAGATCCCGGATCGTTCAGGCTAGTTGCGCGTCTCTGCCATCTACCTTCTAAAGTAAAGTTTAGATCTGTACAGCTTACATTGCGGTGGATGTCCCTAACGTTTCCAGATCTCGGATCGTTCAGGCTAGTTGCGCGTCTCTGTCATTCACCTTCTAAACTAAAGTTTAGATCTGTACAGCTTGCATTGCGCTGGATGTCCCTAACGTTTCCAGATCTCGGATCGTCCAGGCTAGTTGCGCGTATCTGTCATCTACCTTCTAAAGTAAAGTTTAGATCTGTACAGCTTGCATTGCGGTTGGTTTCCCTAACGTTTCCAGATCTCGGATCGTTCAGGCTAGTTGCGCGTCTCTGTCATCTACCTTCTAAAGTAAAGTTTAGATCTGTACAGCTTGCATTGCGGTGGATGTCCCTAACGTTTCCAGATCTAGGATCGTTCAGGCTAGTTGCGCGTCTCTGTCATCTACCTTCTAAAGTACAGTTTACATATGTACAGCTTGCATTGCGGTGGATGTCCCTAACGTTTCCAGATCTCGGATCGTTCAGGCTAGTTGCGCGTCTCTGTCATCTACCTTCTAAAGTACAGTTTAGATCTGTACAGCTTGTATTGCGGTGGATGTCCCTAACGTTTCCAGATCTCGGATCGTTCAGACTAGTTTCGCGTCTCTGCCATCCACCTTCTAAAGTAAAGTTTAGATCTGTGCAGCTTGCTTTGCAGTGGATGTCCCTAACGTTTCCAGATCACGGATCGTTCAGGCTAGTTGCGCGTCTCTGCCATCTACCTTCTAAACTAAAGTTTAGATCTGTACAGCTTGCATTGCGCTGGATGTCCCTAACGTTTCCAGATCTCGGATTGTTCAGACTAGTTGCGCGTCTCTGTCATCTACCTTCTAAAGTAAAGTTTAGATCTGTACAGCTCTCATTGCGCTGGATGTCCCTAACGTTTCCAGATCTCGGATCGTTCAGACTAGTTGCGCGTCTCTGTCATCTACCTTTTAAAGTAAAGTTTAGATCTCTACAACTTGCATTGCGGTGGATGTCCCTAACGTTTCCAGATCTCAGATCGTTCAGGCTAGTTGCGCGTCTCTGCCATCTACCTTTCTAAAGTAAAGTTTGGATCTGTACAGTTTACATTGCGGTGGATGTGCCTAACGTTTCCAGATCTCGGATCGTTCAGGCTGGTTGTGCGTCTCTGTCATCTACCTTCTAAAGTAAAGTTTAGATCTGTACAGCTTGCATTGCGGTGGATGTCCCTAAAGTTTCCAGATCCCGGATCGTTCAGGCTAGTTGCGCGTCCCTGCCATCTACCTTCTAAAGTAAAGTTTAGATCTGTACAGCTTACATTGCGGTGGATGTCCCTAACGTTTCCAGATCTCGGATCGTTCAGGCTAGTTGCGCGTCTCTGTCATTTACCTTCTAAACTAAAGTTTAGATCTGTACAGCTTGCATTGCGCTGGATGTCCCTAACGTTTCCAGATCTCGGATCGTCCAGGCTAATTGCGCGTCTCTGTCATCTACCTTCTAAAGTAAAGTTTAGATCTGTACAGCTTGCATTGCGGTTGGTTTACCTAACGTTTCCAGATCTCGGATCGTTCAGGCTAGTTGCGCGTCTCTGTCATCTACCGTCTAAAGTAAAGTTTAGATCTGTACAGCTTGCATTACGGTGGATGTGCCTAACGTTTCCAGATCTCGGATCGTTCAGGCTAGTTGCGCGTCTCTGTCATCCACCTTCTAAAGTACAGTTTACATATGTACAGCTTGCATTGCGGTGGATGTCCCTAACGTTTCCAGATCTCGGATCGTTCAGGCTAGTTGCGCGTCTCTGTCATCTACCTTCTAAAGTACAGTTTAGATCTGTACAGCTTGTATTGCGGTGGATGTCCCTAACGTTTCCAGATCTCGGATCGTTCAGACTAGTTGCGCGTCTCTGCCATCCACCTTCTAAAGTAAAGTTTAGATCTGTACAGCTTACATTGCGGTGGATGTGCCTAACGTTTCCAGATGTCGGATCGTTCAGGCTGATTGCGCGTCTCTGTCATCTACCTTCTAATGTAAAGTTTAGATCTGTACAGCTTGATATGCGGTGGATGTCCCTAACGTTTCCAGATCTCGGATCTTTCAGACTAGTTGCGTGTCTCTGTCATCTACCTTCTAAAGTAAAGTTTAGATCTGTGCAGTTTGCATTGCAGTGGATGTCCCTAACGTTTCCATATCTCGTATCGTTCAGGCTAGTTGCGCGTCTCTGTCTTCTACCTTCTAAAGTAAAGTCTAGATCTGTACAGCTTGCATTGCGGTGGATGTCCCTAACGTTTCCAGATCTCGGATCGTTCAGGCTAGTCGCGCGTCTCTGCCATCTACCTTTCTAAAGTAAAGTTTAGATCTCTACAGCTTACATTGCGGTGGATATCCCTAACGTTTCCAGATCTCGGATCGTTCAGGGCAGTTGCGCGTCTCTGTCATCTACCTTCTAAAGTAAAGTTTAGATCTGTACAGCTTGCATTGCGGTGGATGTCCCTACATTTCCAGATCTCGGATCGTTTAGACTAGTTGCGCGTCTCTGGCAACTACCTTCTAAAGTAAACTTTAGATCTGTACAGCTTGCATTGCGGTGGATGTCCCTATCGTTTCCAGATCTCGGATCGTTCAGACTAGTTGCGCGTCTCTGTCATTTACTTTCTAAAGTAAAGTTTAGATATGTACAGCTTACATTTCGGTGGATGTCCCTAACGTTTCCAGATCTCGGATCGTTCAGGCTAGTTGCGCGTCTCTGTCTTCTACCTTCTAAAGTAAAGTCTAGATCTGTACAGCTTGCATTGCGGTGGATGTCCCTAACGTTTACAGATCTCGGATCGTTCAGGCTAGTTGCGCGTCTCTGCCATCAACCTTTCTAAAGTAAAGTTTAGATCTCTACAGCTTACATTGGGTGGATGTCCCTAACGTTTCCTGATCTCAGATCGTTCAGGCTGGTTGCGCGTCTCTGTCATCTACCTTCTAAAGTAAAGTTTAGATCTGTACAGCTTGCATTGCGTTGGATGTCCCTAACGTTTCCAGATCTCGGATCTTTCAGACTAGTTGCGCGTCTCTGCCATCTACCTTTCTAAAGAAAAGTTTAGATCTGTACAGCTTACATTGCGGTGGATGTCCCTAACGTTTCCAGATCTCGGATCTTTCAGGCTAGTTGCGCGTCTCTGCCATCTACCTTTCTAAAGTAAAGTTTAGATCTGTACAGCTTACATTGCGGTGGATGTCCCTAACGTTTCCAGATCTCGGATCGTTCAGGCTAGATGCGCGTCTCTGTCATCTACCTTCTAAAGTATAGTTTATATCTGTACAGCTTGCATTGCGGTGGATGTCCCTAACGTTTCCAGATCTCGGAACTTTCAGACTAGAGCCGCGTCTCTGCCATCTACCTTTCTAAATTAAAGTTTAGATCTGTACAGCTTACATTGCGGTGGATGTCCCTAACGATTCCAGATCTCGGATCGTTGAGGCTAGTTGCGCGTCTCTGTCATCTACCTTCTAAAGTAAAGTTTAGATCTGTACAGATTGCATTGCGCTGGATGTCCCTAACGTTTCCAGATCTCGGATCGTTCAGACTAGTTGCGCGTCTCTGTCATCTACCTTCTAAAGTAAAGTTTAGATCTGTACAGCTTGCATTGCGGTGAATGTCCCTAACGTTACCAGATCTCGGATCGTTCAGGCTAGTTGCGCGTCTCTGTCATTTACTTTCTAAAGTAAATTTTAGATCTGTACAGCTTACATTGCGGTGGATGTCCCTAACGTTTCCAGATCTCGGATCGTTCAGGCTAGTTGCGCGTCTCTATCTTCTACCTTCTAAAGTAAAGTTTAGATTTTACAGCTTTCTTTGCGGTTGATGTCCCTAACGTTTCCAGATCTCGGAGCGTTCAGGCTAGTTGCGCGTCTCTGCCATCTACGTTTCTAAAGTAAAGTTTAGATCTCTACAGCTTACATTGCGGTGGATGTGCCTTACGTTTCCAGATCTCGGATCGTTCAGGCTGGTTGCGCGTCTCTGTCATCTAGCTTCTAAAGTAAAGTTTAGATCTGTACAGCTTATATTGCGGTGGATGTCCCTAACGTTTCCAGATCTCGGATCTTTCAGAATAGTTGCGCGTCTCTGCCATCTACCTTTCTAAAGTAAAGTTTAGATCTGTATAGCTTACATTGCGGTGGATGTCCCTAACGTTTCCAGTTCTCGGATCGTTCTGGCTAGTTGCGCGTATCTTTCATCTACCTTCTAAAGTACAGTTTAGATCTTTACAGCTTGCATTGCGGTGGATGTCCCTAACGTTTCCAGATCTCGGATCGTTCAGGCTAGTTGCGCGTCTCTGTCATCTACCTTCTAAAGTACAGTTTAGATCTGTACAGCTTGCATTGCGGTGGATGTCCCTAACGTTTCCAGATCTCGGATCGTTCAGACTAGTTGCGCGTCTGTGTCATCTACCTTCTAAAGTAAAGTTTAGATCTGTATAGCTTGCATTGCGGTGGATGTCCCTAACGTTTCCAGATGTCGGATCGTTCAGGCTGATTGCGCGTCTCTGTCATCTAACTTCTAAAGTAAAGTTTAGATCTGTACAGCTTGATTTGCGGTCGATGTCCCTAACGTTTCCAGATCTCCGATCGTTCAGGCTAGTTGCGCGTCTCTATCATCTACCTTCTAAGTAAAGTTTAGATCTGTGCAGCTTGCATTGCGGTGGATGTCCCTTACGTTTCCAGATCTCGGATCGTTCAGGCTAGTTGCGCGTCTCTGTCATCTACGTTCTAAAGTAAAGTTTAGATCTGTATAGCTTGCATTGCGGTGGATGTGCCTAACGTTTCCAGATGTCGGATCGTTCAGGCTGATTGCGCGTCTCTGTCATCTACCTTCTAAAGTAAAGTTTAGATCTGTACAGCTTGATTTGCGGTGGATGTCCCTAACGTTTCCAGATCTCGGATCGTTCAGGCTAGTTGCGCGTCTCTGTCATCTACCTTCTAAAGTACAGTTTAGATCTGTACAGCTTGCATTGCGGTGGATGTCCCTAACGTTTCCAGATCTCGGATCGTTCAGACTAGTTGCGCGTCTGTGTCATCTACCTTCTAAAGTAAAGTTTAGATCTGTATAGCTTGCATTGCGGTGGATGTCCCTAACGTTTCCAGATGTCGGATCGTTCAGGCTGATTGCGCGTCTCTGTCATCTACCTTCTAAAGTAAAGTTTAGATCTGTACAGCTTGCATTGCGGTGGATGTCCCTAACGTTTCCAGATCTCGGATCCTTCAGGCTAGTTGCGCGTCTCTGCCATCTACCTTTCTAAAGTAAAGTTTAGATCTGTACAGCTTACATTGCGGTGGATGTGCCTAACGTTTCCAGATCTCGGATCGTTCAGGTTGGTTGTGCGTCTCTGTCATCTACCTTCCAAAGTAAAGTTTAGATCTGTACAGCTTGCATTGCAGTGGATGTCCCTAACGTTTCCAGATCTCGGATCGTTCAGACTAGTTGCGCGTCTCTGCCATCTACCTTTCTAAAGTAAAGTTTAGATCTGTACAGCTTAGATTGCGGTGGATGTCCCTAACGTTTCCAGATCGCGGATCGTTCAGGCTAGTTAAGCGTCTCTGGCATCTACCTTCTAAAGTAAAGTTTAGATCTGTACAGCTTGCATTGCGGTGGATGTCCCTAACGTTTCCAGATCCCGGATCGTTCAGGCTAGTTGCGCGTCTCTGCCATCTACCTTCTAAAGTAAAGTTTAGATCTGTACAGCTTACATTGCGGTGGATGTCCCTAACGTTTCCAGATCTCGGATCGTTCAGGCTAGTTGCGCGTCTCTGTCATTCACCTTCTAAACTAAAGTTTAGATCTGTACAGCTTGCATTGCGCTGGATGTCCCTAACGTTTCCAGATCTCGGATCGTCCAGGCTAGTTGCGCGTATCTGTCATCTACCTTCTAAAGTAAAGTTTAGATCTGTACAGCTTGCATGGCGGTTGGTTTCCCTAACGTTTCCAGATCTCGGATCGTTCAGGCTAGTTGCGCGTCTCTGTCATCTACCTTCTAAAGTAAAGTTTAGATCTGTACAGCTTGCATTGCGGTGGATGTCCCTAACGTTTCCAGATCTAGGATCGTTCAGGCTAGTTGCGCGTCTCTGTCATCTACCTTCTAAAGTACAGTTTACATATGTACAGCTTGCATTGCGGTGGATGTCCCTAACGTTTCCAGATCTCGGATCGTTCAGGCTAGTTGCGCGTCTCTGTCATCTACCTTCTAAAGTACAGTTTAGATCTGTACAGCTTGTATTGCGGTGGATGTCCCTAACGTTTCCAGATCTCGGATCGTTCAGACTAGTTTCGCGTCTCTGCCATCTACCTTCTAAACTAAAGTTTAGATCTGTACAGCTTGCATTGCGCTGGATGTCCCTAACGTTTCCAGATCTCGGATTGTTCAGACTAGTTGCGCGTCTCTGTCATCTACCTTCTAAAGTAAAGTTTAGATCTGTACAGCTCTCATTGCGCTGGATGTCCCTAACGTTTCCAGATCTCGGATCGTTCAGACTAGTTGCGCGTCTCTGTCATCTACCTTTTAAAGTAAAGTTTAGATCTCTACAACTTGCATTGCGGTGGATGTCCCTAACGTTTCCAGATCTCAGATCGTTCAGGCTAGTTGCGCGTCTCTGCCATCTACCTTTCTAAAGTAAAGTTTGGATCTGTACAGTTTACATTCCGGTGGATGTGCCTAACGTTTCCAGATCTCGGATCGTTCAGGCTGGTTGTGCGTCTCTGTCATCTACCTTCTAAAGTAAAGTTTAGATCTGTACAGCTTGCATTGCAGTGGATGTCCCTAACGTTTCCAGATCTTGATCGTTCAGACTAGTTGCGCGTCTCTGCCATCTACCTTTCTAAAGTAAAGTTTAGATCTGTACAGCTTAGATTGCGGTGGATGTCCCTAACGTTTCCAGATCGTGTTTCGTTCAGGCTAGTTTCGCGTCTCTGGCATCTACCTTCTAAAGTAAAGTTTAGATCTGTACAGCTTGCATTGCGGTGGATGTCCCTAAAGTTTCCAGATCTCGGATCGTCCAGGCTAATTGCGCGTCTCTGTCATCTACCTTCTAAAGTAAAGTTTAGATCTGTACAGCTTGCATTGCGGTTGGTTTCCCTAACGTTTCCAGATCTCGGATCGTTCAGGCTAGTTGCGCGTCTCTGTCATCTACCGTCTAAAGTAAAGTTTAGATCTGTACAGCTTGCATTACGGTGGATGTGCCTAACGTTTCCAGATCTCGGATCGTTCAGGCTAGTTGCGCGTCTCTGTCATCCACCTTCTAAAGTACAGTTTACATATGTACAGCTTGCATTGCGGTGGATGTCCCTAACGTTTCCAGATCTCGGATCGTTCAGGCTAGTTGCGCGTCTCTGTCATCTACCTTCTAAAGTACAGTTTAGATCTGTACAGCTTGTATTGCGGTGGATGTCCCTAACGTTTCCAGATCTCGGATCGTTCAGACTAGTTGCGCGTCTCTGCCATCCACCTTCTAAAGTAAAGTTTAGATCTGTACAGCTTACATTGCGGTGGATGTGCCTAACGTTTCCAGATGTCGGATCGTTCAGGCTGATTGCGCGTCTCTGTCATCTACCTTCTAAAGTAAAGTTTAGATCTGTACAGCTTGATTTGCGGTGGATGTCCCTAACGTTTCCAGATCTCGGATCTTTCAGACTAGTTGCGTGTCTCTGTCATCTACCTTCTAAAGTAAAGTTTAGATCTGTGCAGTTTGCATTGCAGTGGATGTCCCTAACGTTTCCATATCTCGGATCGTTCAGGCTAGTTGCGCGTCTCTGTCTTCTACCTTCTAAAGTAAAGTCTAGATCTGTACAGCTTGCATTGCGGTGGATGTCCCTAACGTTTCCAGATCTCGGATCGTTCAGGCTAGTCGCGCGTCTCTGCCATCTACCTTTCTAAAGTAAAGTTTAGATCTCTACAGCTTACATTGCGGTGGATATCCCTAACGTTTCCAGATCTCGGATCGTTCAGGGCAGTTGCGCGTCTCTGTCATCTACCTTCTAAAGTAAAGTTTAGATCTGTACAGCTTGCATTGCGGTGGATGTCCCTACATTTCCAGATCTCGGATCGTTTAGACTAGTTGCGCGTCTCTGGCAACTACCTTCTAAAGTAAACTTTAGATCTGTACAGCTTGCATTGCGGTGGATGTCCCTATCGTTTCCAGATCTCGGATCGTTCAGACTAGTTGCGCGTCTCTGTCATCTACCTTCTAAAGTAAAGTTTAGATCTGTACAGCTTGCATTGCGGTGGATGTCCCTAATGTTTCCATATCTCGGATCGTTCAGGCTAGTTGCGCGTCTCTGTCATTTACTTTCTAAAGTAAAGTTTAGATATGTACAGCTTACATTTCGGTGGATATCCCTAACGTTTCCAGATCTCGGATCGTTCAGGCTAGTTGCGCGTCTCTGTCTTCTACCTTCTAAAGTAAAGTCTAGATCTGTACAGCTTGCATTGCGGTGGATGTCCCTAACGTTTACAGATCTCGGATCGTTCAGGCTAGTTGCGCGTCTCTGCCATCAACCTTTCTAAAGTAAAGTTTAGATCTCTACAGCTCACATTGGGCGGATGTCCCTAACGTTTCCTGATCTCAGATCGTTCAGGCTGGTTGCGCGTCTCTGTCATCTACCTTCTAAAGTAAAGTTTAGATCTGTACAGCTTGCATTGCGTTGGATGTCCCTAACGTTTCCAGATCTCGGATCTTTCAGACTAGTTGCGCGTCTCTGCCATCTACCTTTCTAAAGAAAAGTTTAGATCTGTACAGCTTACATTGCGGTGGATGTCCCTAACGTTTCCAGATCTCGGATCTTTCAGGCTAGTTGCGCGTCTCTGCCATCTACCTTTCTAAAGTAAAGTTTAGATCTGTACACCTTACATTGCGGTGGATGTCCCTAACGTTTCCTGATCTCGGATCGTTCAGGCTAGTTGCGCGTCTCTGTCATCTACCTTCTAAAGTATAGTTTAGATCTGTACAGCTTGCATTGCGGTGGATGTCCCTAACGTTTCCAGATCTCGGATCTTTCAGACTAGTTGCGCGTCTCTGCCATCTACCTTTCTAAATTAAAGTTTAGATCTGTACAGCTTACATTGCAGTGGATGTCCCTAACGTTTCCAGATCTCGGATCGTTGAGGCTAGTTGCGCGTCTCTGTATCTACCTTCCAAATATAAAGTTTAGATCTGTACAGCCTGCATTGCGCTGGATGTCCCTAACGTTTCCAGATCTCTGATCGTTCAGACTAGTTGCGCGTCTCTGTCATCTACCTTCTAAAGTAAAGTTTAGATCTGTGTAGCTTGCATTGCGGTGGATGTCCCTAACGTTTCCAGATCTCGGATCTTTCAGGCTAGTTGCGCGTCTCTGTCATTTATTTTCTAAAGTAAAGTTCAGATCTGTACAGCTTACATTGCGGTGGATGTCCCTAACGTTTCCAGATCTCGTATCGTTCAGGCTAGTTGCGCGTCTCTGGCATCTACCTTTCTAAAGTAAAGTTTAGATCTGTACAGCTTACATTGCGGTGGATGTCCCTAACGTTTCCAGATCTCGGATCGTTCAGGCTAGATGCGCGTCTCTGTCATTTACCTTCTAAAGTATAGTTTAGATCTGTACAGCTTGCATTGCGTTTGATGTTCCTAACGTTTCCAGATCTCGAATCTTTCAGACTAGTTGCGCGTCTCTGCCATCTACCTTTCTAAATTAAAGTTTAGATCTGTACAGCTTACATTGCGGTGGATGTCCCTAACGTTTCCAGATCTCGGATCGTTCAGGCTAGTTGCGCGTCTCTATCATCTACCTTCTAAAGTAAAGTTTAGATCTGTGCAGCTTGCATTGCGGTGGATGTCCCTTACGTTTCCAGATCTCGGATCGTTCAGGCTAGTTGCGCGTCTCTGCCATCTACCTTCTAAACTAAAGTTTAGATCTGTACAGCTTGCATTGCGCTGGATGTCCCTAACCTTTCCAGATCTCGGATCGTTCAGACTAGTTGCGCGTCTCTGTCATCTACCTTCTAAAGTAAAGTTTAGATCTGTACAGCTTGCATTGCGCTGGATGTCCCTAACGTTTCCAGATCTCGGATCGTTCAGACTAGTTGCGCGTCTCTGTCATCTACCTTCTAAAGTAAAGTTTAGATCTGTAAAATTTGCATTGCGGTGGATGTCCCTAACGTTTCCAGATCTCGGATCGTTCAGGCTAGTTGCGCGTCTCTTTCATCTACCTTCTAAAGTAAAGTTTAAATCTGTACAGCTTGCATTGCGGTGGATGTCCCTAACGTTTCCAGATCTCGGATCGTTCAGGCTGGTTGTGCGTCTCTGTCATCTACCTTCTAAAGTAAAGTTTAGATCTGTACAGATTGCATTGCAGTGGATGTCCCTAACGTTTCCAGATCTCGGATCGTTCAGACTAGTTGCGCGTCTCTGCCATCTACCTTTCTAAAGTAAAGTTTAGATCTGTATAGCTTAGATTGCGGTGGATGTCACTAACCTTTCCAGATCGCGTTTCGTTCAGGCTAGTTGCGCGTCTCTGGCATCTACCTTCTAAAGTAAAGTTTAGATCTGTACACCTTGCATTGCGGTGGATGTCCCTAACGTTTCCAGATCTCGGATCGTTCAGGCTAGTTGCGCGTCTCTGTCATTTACCTTCTAAACTAAAGTTTAGATCTGTACAGCTTGCATTGCGCTGGATGTCCCTAACGTTTCCAGATCTCGGATCGTTCAGGCAGGTGTCGCGTCTATGTTATCTACCTTCTAAAGTAAAGTTTAGATCTCTACAGCTTGCATTGCGGTGGATGTCCCTAACGTTTCCAGATCTCGGATCTCTCAGACCAGTTCGCGTCTCTGCCATCTACCTTTCTAAAGTAAAGTTTAGATCTGTACAGCTTACATTGCGGTGGATGTCCCTAACGTTTCCAGATCTCGGATCGTTCAGGCTAGTTGCGCGTCTCTGCCATCTACCTTTCTAAAGTAAAGTTTAGATCTGTACAGCTTACATTGCGGTGGATGTCCCTAACGTTTCCAGATCTCGGATCGTTCAGGCTAGATGCGCGTCTCTGTCATCTACCTTCTAAAGTATAGTTTATATCTGTACAGCTTGCATTGCGGTGGATGTCCCTAACGTTTCCAGATCTCGGAACTTTCAGACTAGAGCCGCGTCTCTGCCATCTACCTTTCTAAATTAAAGTTTAGATCTGTACAGCTTACATTGCGGTGGATGTCCCTAACGATTCCAGATCTCGGATCGTTGAGGCTAGTTGCGCGTCTCTGTCATCTACCTTCTAAAGTAAAGTTTAGATCTGTACAGATTGCATTGCGCTGGATGTCCCTAACGTTTCCAGATCTCGGATCGTTCAGACTACTTGCGCGTCTCTGTCATCTACCTTCTAAAGTAAAGTTTAGATCTGTACAGCTTGCATTGCGGTGGATGTCCCTAACGTTTCCAGATCTCGGATCGTTCAGGCTAGTTGCGCGTCTCTGCCATCTACCTTCTAAACTAAAGTTTAGATCTGTACAGCTTGATTTGCGGTGGATGTCCCTAACGTTTCCAGATCTCGGATCGTTCAGGCTAGTTGCGCGTCTCTGTCATTTACCTTCTAAACTAAAAATTAGATCTGTACAGCTTGCATTGTGCTGGATGTCCCTAACGTTTCCAGATCTCGGATTGTTCAAGCTAGTTGCGCGTCTCTGCCATCTACGTTTCTAAAGTAAAGTTTAGATCTCTACAGCTTACATTGCGGTGGATGTGCCTTACGTTTCCAGATCTCGGATCGTTCTGGCTAGTTGCGCGTATCTGTCATCTACCTTCTAAAGTACAGTTTAGATCTGTACAGCTTGCATTGCGGTGGATGTCCCTAACGTTTCCAGATCTCGGATCGTTCAGGCTAGTTGCGCGTCTCTGTCATCTACCTTCTAAAGTACAGTTTAGATCTGTACAGCTTGCATTGCGGTGGATGTCCCTAACGTTTCCAGATTTTCGATCGTTCAGACTAGTTGCGCGTCTCTGTCATCTACCTTCTAAAGTAAAGTTTAGATCTGTATAGCTTGCATTGCGGTGGATGTCCCTAACGTTGCCAGATGTCGGATCGTTCAGGCTGATTGCGCGTCTCTGTCATCTACCTTCTAAAGTAAAGTTTAGATCTGTACAGCTTGATTTGCGGTGGATGTCCCTAACGTTTCCAGATCTCCGATCGTTCAGGCTAGTTGCGCGTCTCTATCATCTACCTTCTAAGTAAAGTTTAGATCTGTGCAGCTTGCATTGCGGTGGATGTCCCTTACGTTTCCAGATCTCGGATCGTTCAGGCTAGTTGCGCGTCTCTGTCATCTACGTTCTAAAGTAAAGTTTAGATCTGTATAGCTTTCATTGCGGTGGATGTCCCTAAAGTTTCCAGATGTCGGATCGTTCAGGCTGATTGCGCGTCTCTGTCATCTACCTTCTAAAGTAAAGTTTAGATCTGTACAGCTTGATTTGCGGTGGATGTCCCTAACGTTTCCAGATCTCGGATCGTTCAGGCTAGTTGCGCGTCTCTAACATCTACCTTCTAAAGTAAAGTTTAGATCTGTGCAGCTTGCATTGCGGTGGATGTCCCTTACGTTTCCAGATCTCGGATCGTTCAGGCTAGTTGCGCGTCTCTGCCATCTAACTTCTAAAGTAAAGTTTAGATCTCTACAACCTGCATTGCGGTTGATGTCCCTAACGTTTCCAGATCTCGGATCGTTCAGGCTAGTTGCGCGTCTCTGTCATCTACCTTCTAAAGTAAAGTTTAGATCTGTACAGCTTGCATTGCGGTGGATGTCCCTAACGTTTCCAGATCTCGGATCGTTCAGGCTAGTTGCGCGTCTCTGCCATCTACCTTTCTAAGGTAAAGTTTAGATCTGTACAGCTTACATTGCGGTGGATGTGCCTAACGTTTCCAGATCTCAGATCGTTCAGGTTGGTTGTGCGTCTCTGTCATCTACCTTCTAAAGTAAAGTTTAGATCTGTACAGCTTGCATTGCAGTGGATGTCCCTAACGTTTCCAGATGTCGGATCGTTCAGACTAGTTGCGCGTCTCTGCCATCTACCTTTCTAAAGTAAAGTTTAGATCTGTACAGCTTAGATTGCGGTGGATGTCCCTAACGTTTCCAGATCGCGGATCGTTCAGGCTAGTTAAGCGTCTCTGGCATCTACCTTCTAAAGTAAAGTTTAGATCTGTACAGCTTGCATTGCGGTGGATGTCCCTAACGTTTCCAGATCCCGGATCGTTCAGGCTAGTTGCGCGTCACTGGCATCTACCTTTCTAAAGTAAAGTTTAGATCTGTACAGCTTACATTGCGGTGGATGTCCCTAACGTTTCCAGATCTCGGATCGTTCAGGCTAGATGCGCGTCTCTGTCATTTACCTTCCAAATATAAAGTTTAGATCTGTACAGCCTGCATTGCGCTGGATGTCCCTAACGTTTCCAGATCTCTGATCGTTCAGACTAGTTGCGCGTCTCTGTCATCTACCTTCTAAAGTAAAGTTTAGATCTGTGTAGCTTGCATTGCGGTGGATGTCCCTAACGTTTCCAGATCTCGGATCTTTCAGGCTAGTTGCGCGTCTCTGTCATTTATTTTCTAAAGTAAAGTTCAGATCTGTACAGCTTACATTGCGGTGGATGTCCCTAACGTTTCCAGATCTCGTATCGTTCAGGCTAGTTGCGCGTCTCTGGCATCTACCTTTCTAATGTAAAGTTTAGATCTGTACAGCTTACATTGCGGTGGATGTCCCTAACGTTTCCAGGTCTCATATCGTTCAGGCTAGATGCGCGTCTCTGTCATTTACCTTCTAAAGTATAGTTTAGATCTGTACAGCTTGCATTGCGGTTGATGTTCCTAACGTTTCCAGATCTCGGATCGTTCAGGCTAGTTGCGCGTCTCTATCATCTACCTTCTAAAGTAAAGTTTAGATCTGTGCAGCTTGAATTGCGGTGGATGTCCCTTACGTTTCCAGATCTCGGATCGTTCAGGCTAGTTGCGCGTCTCTGCCATCTACCTTCTAAACTAAAGTTTAGATCTGTACAGCTTGCATTGCGCTGGATGTCCCTAACCTTTCCAGATCTCGGATCGTTCAGACTAGTTGCGCGTCTCTGTCATCTACCTTCTAAAGTAAAGTTTAGATCTGTACAGCTTGCATTGCGCTGGATGTCCCTAACGTTTCCAGATCTCGGATCGTTCAGACTAGTTGCGCGTCTCTGTCATCTACCTTCTAAAGTAAAGTTTAGATCTGTAAAATTTGCATTGCGGTGGATGTCCCTAACGTTTCCAGATCTCGGATCGCTCAGGCTAGTTGCGCGTCTCTTTCATCTACCTTCTAAAGTAAAGTTTAAATCTGTACAGCTTGCATTGCGGTGGATGTCCCTAACGTTTCCAGATCTCGGATCGTTCAGGCTGGTTGTGCGTCTCTGTCATCTACCTTCTAAAGTAAAGTTTAGATCTGTACAGCTTGCATTGCAGTGGATGTCCCTAACGTTTCCAGATCTCGGATCGTTCAGGCTAGTTGCGCGTCTCTGCCATCTACCTTTCTAAAGTAAAGTTTAGATCTGTATAGCTTAGATTGCGGTGGAAGTCCCTAACGTTTCCAGATCGCGTTTCGTTCAGGCTAGTTGCGCGTCTCTGGCATCTACCTTCTAAAGTAAAGTTTAGATCTGTACAGCTTGCATTGCGGTGGATGTCCCTAAAGTTTCCAGATCCCGGATCGTTCAGGCTAGTTGCGCGTCCCTGCCATCTACCTTCTAAAGTAAAAATTAGATCTGTACAGCTTACATTGCGGTGGATGTCCCTAACGTTTCCAGATCTCGGATCGTTCAGGCTAGTTGCGCGTCTCTGTCATTTACCTTCTAAACTAAGGTTTAGATCTGTACAGCTTGCATTGCGCTGGATGTCCCTAACGTTTCCAGATCTCGGATCGTTCAGGCTGGTTGCGCGTCTATGTTATCTACTTTCTAAAGTAAAGTTTAGATCTGTACAGCTTGCATTGCGGTGGATGTCCCTAACGTTTCCAGATCTCGGATCTCTCAGACCAGTTCGCGTCTCTGCCATCTACCTTTCTAAAGAAAGGTTTAGATCTGTACAGCTTACATTGCGGTGGATGTCCCTAACGTTTCCAGATCTCGGATCGTTCAGGCTAGTTGCGCGTCTCTGCCATCTACCTTTCTAAAGTAAAGTTTAGATCTGTACAGCGTACATTGCGGTGGATGTCCCTAACGTTTCCAGATCTCGGATCGTTCAGGCTAGATGCGCGTCTCTGTCATCTACCTTCTAAAGTATAGTTTATATCTGTACAGCTTGCATTGCGGTGGATGTCCCTAACGTTTCCAGATCTCGGAACTTTCAGGCTAGAGCCGCGTCTCTGCCATCTACCTTTCTAAATTAAAGTTTAGATCTGTACAGCTTACATTGCGGTGGATGTCCCTAACGATTCCAGATCTCGGATCGTTGAGGCTAGTTGCGCGTCTCTGTCATCTACCTTCTAAAGTAAAGTTTAGATCTGTACAGATTGCATTGCGCTGGATGTCCCTAACGTTTCCAGATCTCGGATCGTTCAGACTAGTTGCGCGTCTCTGTCATCTACCTTCTAAAGTAAAGTTTAGATCTGTACAGCTTGCATTGCGGTGGATGTCCCTAACGTTTCCAGATCTCGGATCGTTCAGGCTAGTTGCGCGTCTCTGTCATCTAGCTTCTAAAGTAAAGTTTAGATCTGTACAGCTTGCATTGCGGTGGATGTCCCTAACGTTTCCAGATCTCGGAACGTTCTGGCTAGTTGCGCGTATCTGTCATCTACCTTCTAAAGTACAGTTTAGATCTGTACAGCTTGCATTGCGGTGGATGTCCCTAACGTTTCCAGATCTCGGATCGTTCAGGCTAGTTGCGCGTCTCTGTCATCTACCTTCTAAAGTACAGTTTAGATCTGTACAGCTTGCATTGCGGTGGATGTCCCTTACGTTTCCAGATCTCGGATCGTTCAGGCTAGTTGCGCGTCTCTGTCATCTACGTTCTAAAGTAAAGTTTAGATCTGTATAGCTTGCATTGCGGTGGATGTCCCTAACGTTTCCAGATGTCGGATCGTTCAGGCTAGTTGCGCGTCTCTGTCATCTACCTTCTAAAGTAAAGTTTAGATCTGTACAGCTTGATTTGCGGTGGATGTCCCTAACGTTTCCAGATCTCGGATCGTTCAGGCTAGTTGCGCGTCTCTAACATCTACCTTCTAAAGTAAAGTTTAGATCTGTGCAGCTTGCATTGCGGTGGATGTCCCTTACGTTTCCAGATCTCGGATCGTTCAGGCTAGTTGCGCGTCTCTGCCATCTACCTTCTAAAGTAAAGTTTAGATCTCTACAACTTGCATTGCGGTTGATGTCCCTAACGTTTCCAGATCTCGGATCGTTCAGGCTAGTTGCGCGTCTCTGCCATCTACCTTTCTAAGGTAAAGTTTAGATCTGTACAGCTTACATTGCGGTGGATGTGCCTAACGTTTCCAGATCTCAGATCGTTCAGGTTGGTTGTGCGTCTCTGTCATCTACCTTCTAAAGTAAAGTTTAGATCTGTACAGCTTGCATTGCAGTGGATGTCCCTAACGTTTCCAGATCTCGGATCGTTCAGACTAGTTGCGCGTCTCTGCCATCTACCTTTCTAAAGTAAAGTTTAGATCTGTACAGCTTAGATTGCGGTGGATGTCCCTAACGTTTCCAGATCGCGGATCGTTCAGGCTAGTTAAGCGTCTCTGGCATCTACCTTCTAAAGTAAAGTTTAGATCTGTACAGCTTGCATTGCGGTGGATGTCCCTAACGTTTCCAGATCCCGGATCGTTCAGGCTAGTTGCGCGTCTCTGCCATCTACCTTCTAATGTAAAGTTTAGATCTGTACAGCTTACATTGCGGTGGATGTCCCTAACGTTTCCAGATCTCGGATCGTTCAGGCTAGTTGCGCGTCTCTGTCATTCACCTTCTGAACTAAAGTTTAGATCTGTACAGCTTGCATTGCGCTGGATGTCCCCAACGTTTCCAGATCTCGGATCGTCCAGGCTAGTTGCGCGTCTCTGTCATCTACCTTCTAAAGTAAAGTTTAGATCTGTACAGCTTGCATTGCGGTTGGTTTCCCTAACGTTTCCAGATCTCGGATCGTTCAGGCTAGTTGCGCGTCTCTGTCATCTACCTTCTAAAGTAAAGTTTAGATCTGTACAGCTTGCATTGCGGTGGATGTCCCTAACGTTTCCAGATCTAGGATCGTTCAGGCTAGTTGCGCGTCTCTGACATCTACCTTCTAAAGTACAGTTTACATATGTACAGCTTGCATTGCGGTGGATGTGCCTAACGTTTCCAGATCTCGGATCGTTCAGGCTAGTTGCGCGTCTCTGTCATCTACCTTCTAAAGTACAGTTTAGATCTGTACAGCTTGTATTGCGGTGGATGTCCCTAACGTTTCCAGATCTCGGATCGTTCAGACTAGTTGCACGTCTCTGCCATCCACCTTCTAAAGTAAAGTTTAGATCTGTACAGCTTACATTGCGGTGGTTGTGCCTAACGTTTCCAGATGTCGGATCGTTCAGGCTGATTGCGCGTCTCTGTCATCTACCTTCTAAAGTAAAGTTTAGATCTGTACAGCTTGATTTATGGTGGATGTCCCTAACGTTTCCAGATCTCGGATCTTTCAGACTAGTTGCGTGTCTCTGTCATCTACCTTCTAAAGTAAAGTTTAGATCTGTGCAGCTTGCTTTGCAGTGAATGTCCCTAACGTTTCCAGATCACGGATCGTTCAGGCTAGTTGCGCGTCTCTGCCATCTACCTTCTAAACTAAAGTTTAGATCTGTACAGCTTGCATTGCGCTGGATGTCCCTAACGTTTCCAGATCTCGGATTGTTCAGACAGGTTGCGCGTCTCTGTCATCTACCTTCTAAAGTAAAGTTTAGATCTGTACAGCTCTCATTGCGCTGGATGTCCGTAACGTTTCCAGATCTCGGATCGTTCAGACTAGTTGCGCGTCTCTGTCATCTACCTTCTAAAGTAAAGTTTAGATCTCTACAACTTGCATTGCGGTGGATGTCCCTAACGTTTCCAGATCTCAGATCGTTCAAGCTAGTTGCGCGTCTCTGCCATCTACCTTTCTAAAGTAAAGTTTAGATCTGTACAGTTTACATTGGGGTGGATGTGCCTAACGTTTCCAGATCTCGGATCGTTCAGGCTGGTTGTGCGTCTCTGTCATCTACCTTCTAAAGTAAAGTTTAGATCTGTACAGCTTGCATTGCAGTGGATGTCCCTAACGTTTACAGATCTCGGATCGTTCAGACTAGTTGCGCGTCTCTGCCATCTACCTTTCTAAAGTAAAGTTTAGATCTGTACAGCTTAGATTGCGGTGGATGTCCCTAACGTTTCCAGATCTCGGATCGTTCAGGCTAGTTGCGCGTCTCTGTCATTTACCTTCTAAACTAAAGTTTAGATCTGTACAGCTTGCATTGCGCTGGATGTCCCTAACGTTTCCAGATCTCGGATCGTCCAGGCTAGTTGCGCGTCTCTGTCATCTACCTTCTAAAGTAAAGTTTAGATCTGTACAGCTTGCATTACGGTGGATGTCCCTAACGTTTCCAGATCTTGGAGCGTTCAGGCTAGTTGCGCGTCTCTGTCATTTACCTTCTAAAGTACAGTTTACATATGTACAGCTTGCATTGCGGTGGATGTCCCTAACTTTCCAGATCTCGGATCGTTCAGGCTAGTTGCGCGTCTCTGTCATCTACCTTCTAAAGTACAGTTTAGATCTGTACAGCTTGTATTGCGGTGGATGTCCCTAACGTTTCCAGATCTCGGATCGTTCAGACTAGTTGCGCGTCTCTGCCATCCACCTTCTAAAGTAAAGTTCAGATCTGTACAGCTTACATTGCGGTGGATGTGCCTAACTTTTCCAGATGTCGGATCGTTCAGGCTGATTGCGCGTCTCTGTCATCTACCTTCTAAAGTAAAGTTTAGATCTGTACAGCTTGATTTGCGGTGGATGTCCCTAACGTTTCCAGATCTCGGATCTTTCAGACTAGTTGCGTGTCTCTGTCATCTACCTTCTAAAGTAAAGTTTAGATCTGTGCAGTTTGCATTGCAGTGGATGTCCCTAACGTTTCCAGATCTCGGATCGTTCAGGCTAGTTGCGCGTCTCTGCCATCTACCTTCTAAACTAAAGTTTATATCTGTACAGCTTGCATTGCGCTGGATGTCCCTAACGTTTCCAGATCTCGGATCGTTCAGACTAGTTGCGCGTCTCTGTCATCTACCTTCTAAAGTAAAGTTTAGATCTGTACAGCTTACATTGCGGTGGATATCCCTAACGTTTCCAGATCTCGGATCGTTCAGGGCAGTTGCGCGTCTCTGCCATCTACCTTTCTAAAGTAAAGTTTAGATCTCTACAGCTTACATTGGGTGAATGTCCCTAACGTTTCCTGATCTCAGATCGTTCAGGCTGGTTGCGCGTCTCTGTCATCTACCTTCTAAAGTAAAGTTTAGATCTGTACAGCTTGCATTGCGGTGGATGTCCCTAACGTTTCCAGATCTCGGATCTTTCAGACTAGTTGCGCGTCTCTGCCATCTACCTTTCTAAAGAAAAGTTTAGATCTGTACAGCTTACATTGCGGTGGATGTCCCTAACGTTTCCAGATCTCGGATCGTTCAGGCTAGTTGCGCGTCTCTGTCATCTACCTTCTAAAGTATAGTTTAGATCTGTACAGCTTGCATTGCGGTGGATGTCCCTAACGTTTCCAGATCTCGGATCTTTCAGACTAGTTGCGCGTCTCTGCCATCTACCTTTCTAAATTAAAGTTTAGATCTGTACAGCTTACATTGCAGTGGATGTCCCTAACGTTTCCAGATCTCGGATCGTTCAGACTAGTTGCGCGTCTCTGTCATGTACCTTCTAAAGTATAGTTTATATCTGTACAGCTTGCATTGCGGTGGATGTCCCTAACGTTTCCAGATCTCGGAACTTTCAGACTAGAGCCGCGTCTCTGCCATCTACCTTTCTAAATTAAAGTTTAGATCTGTACAGCTTACATTGCGGTGGATGTCCCTAACGATTCCAGATCTCGGATCGTTGAGGCTAGTTGCGCGTCTCTGTCATCTACCTTCTAAAGTAAAGTTTAGATCTGTACAGATTGCATTGCGCTGGATGTCCCTAACGTTTACAGATCTCGGATCGTTCAGACTAGTTGCGCGTCTCTGTCATCTACCTTCTAAAGTAAAGTTTAGATCTGTACAGCTTGCATTGCGGCGGATGTCCCTAACGTTTCCAGATCTCGGATCGTTCAGGCTAGTTGCGCGTCTCTGTCATTTACTTTATAAAGTAAAGTTTAGATCTGTACAGCTTCCATTGCGGTGGATGTCCCTAACGTTTCCAGATCTCGGATCGTTCAGGCTAGTTGCGCGTCTCTGTCATTTACCTTCTAAACTAAAAATTAGATCTGTACAGCTTGTATTGCGCTGGATGTCCCTTACGTTTCCAGATCTCGGATTGTTCAGGCTAGTTGCGCGTCTCTGCCATCTACGTTTCTAATGTAAAGTTTAGATCTCTACAGCTTACATTGCGGTGGATGTGCCTTACGTTTCCAGATCTCGGATCGTTCAGGCTGGTTGCGCGTCTCTGTCATCTAGCTTCTAAAGTAAAGTTTAGATCTGTGCAGCTTGCATTGCGGTGGATGTCTCTAACGTTTCCAGATCTCGGATCGTTCTGGCTAGTTGCGCGTATCTTTCATCTACCTTCTAAAGTACAGTTTAGATCTGTACAGCTTGCATTGCGGTGGATGTCCCTAACGTTTCCAGATCTCCGATCGTTCAGGCTAGTTGCGCGTCTCTATCATCTACCTTCTAAGTAAAGTTTAGATCTGTGCAGCTTGCATTGCGGTGGATGTCCCTTACGTTTCCAGATCTCGGATCGTTCAGGCTAGTTGCGCGTCTCTGTCATCTACGTTCTAAGGTAAAGTTTAGATCTGTATAGCTTGCATTGCGGTGGATGTCCCTAACGTTTCCAGATGTCGGATCGTTCAGGCTGATTGCGCGTCTCTGTCATCTACCTTCTAAAGTAAAGTTTAGATCTGTACAGCTTGATTTGCGGTGGATGTCCCTAACGTTTCCAGATCTCGGATCGTTCAGGCTAGTTGCGCGTCTCTAACATCTACCTTCTAAAGTAAAGTTTAGATCTGTGCAGCTTGCATTGCGGTGGATGTCCCTTACGTTTCCAGATCTCGGATCGTTCAGGCTAGTTGCGCGTCTCTGCCATCTACCTTCTAAAGTAAAGTTTAGATCTCTACAACTTGCATTGCGGTTGATGTCCCTAACGTTTCCGGATCTCGGATCGTTCAGGCTAGTTGCGCGTCTCTGTCATCTACGTTCTAAAGTAAAGTTTAGATCTGTACAGCTTGCATTGCGGTGGATGTCCCTAACGTTTCCAGATCTCGGATCGTTCAGGCTAGTTGCGCGTCTCTGCCATCTACCTTTCTAAGGTAAAGTTTAGATCTGTACAGCTTACATTGCGGTGGATGTGCCTAACGTTTCCAGATCTCAGATCGTTCAGGTTGGTTGTGCGTCTCTGTCATCTACCTTCTAAAGTAAAGTTTAGATCTGTACAGCTTGCATTGCGGTGGATGTCCCCAACGTTTCCAGATCCCGGATCGTTCAGGCTAGTTGCGCGTCTCTGGCATCTACCTTTCTAAAGTAAAGTTTAGATCTGTGCAGCTTGCATTGCGGTGGATGTCCCTTACGTTTCCAGATCTCGGATCGTTCAGGCTAGTTGCGCGTCTCTGCCATCTACCTTCTAAAGTAAAGTTTAGATCTCTACAACTTGCATTGCGGTTGATGTCCCTAACGTTTCCGGATCTCGGATCGTTCAGGCTAGTTGCGCGTCTCTGTCATCTACGTTCTAAAGTAAAGTTTAGATCTGTACAGCTTGCATTGCGGTGGATGTCCCTAACGTTTCCAGATCTCTGATCGTTCAGACTAGTTGCGCGTCTCTGTCATCTACCTTCTAAAGTAAAGTTTAGATCTGTGTAGCTTGCATTGCGGTGGATGTCCCTAACGTTTCCAGATCTCGGATCTTTCAGGCTAGTTGCGCGTCTCTGTCATTTATTTTCTAAAGTAAAGTTCAGATCTGTACAGCTTACATTGCGGTGGATGTCCCTAACGTTTCCAGATCTCGTATCGTTCAGGCTAGTTGCGCGTCTCTGGCATCTACCTTTCTAAAGTAAAGTTTAGATCTGTACAGCTTACATTGCGGTGGATGTCCCTAACGTTTCCAGATCTCGGATCGTTCAGGCTAGATGCGCGTCTCTGTCATTTACCTTCTAAAGTATAGTTTAGATCTGTACAGCTTGCATTGCGGTTGATATTCCTAACGTTTCCAGATCTCGGATCTTTCAGACTAGTTGCGCGTCTCTGCCATCTACCTTTCTAAATTAAAGTTTAGATCTGTACAGCTTACATTGCGGTGGATGTCCCTAACGTTTCCAGATCTCGGATCGTTCAGGCTAGTTGCGCGTCTCTATCATCTACCTTCTAAAGTAAAGTTTAGATCTGTGCAGCTTGCATTGCGGTGGATGTCCCTTACGTTTCCAGATCTCGGATCGTTCAGGCTAGTTGCGCGTCTCTGCCATCTACCTTCTAAACTAAAGTTTAGATCTGTACAGCTTGCATTGCGCTGGATGTCCCTAACCTTTCCAGATCTCGGATCGTTCAGACTAGTTGCGCGTCTCTGTCATCTACCTTCTAAAGTAAAGTTTAGATCTGTACAGCTTGCATTGCGCTGGATGTCCCTAACGTTTCCAGATCTCGGATCGTTCAGACTAGTTGCGCGTCTCTGTCATCTACCTTCTAAAGTAAAGTTTAGATCTGTAAAATTTGCATTGCGGTGGATGTCCCTAACGTTTCCAGATCTCGGATCGTTCAGGCTAGTTGCGCGTCTCTTTCATCTACCTTCTAAAGTAAAGTTTAAATCTGTACAGCTTGCATTGCGGTGGATGTCCCTAACGTTTCCAGATCTCGGATCGTTCAGGCTGGTTGTGCGTCTCTGTCATCTACCTTCTAAAGTAAAGTTTAGATCTGTACAGCTTGCATTGCAGTGGATGTCCCTAACGTTTCCAGATCTCGGATCGTTCAGACTAGTTGCGCGTCTCTGCCATCTACCTTTCTAAAGTAAAGTTTAGATCTGTATAGCTTAGATTGCGGTGGATGTCCCTAACGTTTCCAGATCGCGTTTCGTTCAGGCTAGTTGCGCGTCTCTGGCATCTACCTTCTAAAGTAAAGTTTAGATCTGTACAGCTTGCATTGCGGTGGATGTCCCTAAAGTTTCCAGATCCCGGATCGTTCAGGCTAGTTGCGCGTCCCTGCCATCTACCTTCTAAAGTAAAGTTTAGATCTGTACAGCTTACATTGCGGTGGATGTCCCTAACGTTTCCAGATCTCGGATCGTTCAGGCTAGTTGCGCGTCTCTGTCATTTATCTTCTAAACTAAAGTTTAGATCTGTACAGCTTGCATTGCGCTGGATGTCCCTAACGTTTCCAGATCTCGGATCGTTCAGGCTGGTTGCGCGTCTATGTTATCTACTTTCCAAAGTAAAGTTTAGATCTGTACAGCTTGCATTGCGGTGGATGTCCCTAACGTTTCCAGATCTCGGATCTCTCAGACCAGTTCGCGTCTCTGCCATCTACCTTTCTAAAGAAAGGTTTAGATCTGTACAGCTTACATTGCGGTGGATGTCCCTAACGTTTCCTGATCTCGGATCGTTCAGGCAAGTTGCGCGTCTCTGCCATCTACCTTTCTAAAGTAAAGTTTAGATCTGTACAGCTTACATTGCGGAGGATGTCCCTAACGTTTCCAGATGTCGGATCGTTCAGGCTAGATGCGCGTCTCTGTCATCTACCTTCAAAAGTATAGTTTATATCTGTACAGCTTGCATTGCGGTGGATGTCCCTAACGTTTCCAGATCTCGGAACTTTCAGACTAGAGCCGCGTCTCTGCCATCTACCTTTCTAAATTAAAGTTTAGATCTGTACAGCTTACATTGCGGTGGATGTCCCTAACGATTCCAGATCTCGGATCGTTGAGGCTAGTTGCGCGTCTCTGTCATCTACCTTCTAAAGTAAAGTTTAGATCTGTACAGATTGCATTGCGCTGGATGTCCCTAACGTTTCCAGATCTCGGATCGTTCAGACTAGTTGCGCGTCTCTGTCATCTACCTTCTAAAGTAAAGTTTAGATCTGTACAGCTTGCATTGCGGTGGATGTCCCTAACGTTTGCAGATCTCGGATCGTTCAGGCTAGTTGCGCGTCTCTGTCATTTACTTTCTAAAGTAAAGTTTAGATCTGTACAGC
Source organism: Deroplatys truncata (assembly GCA_030765065.1). Taxonomy (NCBI): domain Eukaryota; kingdom Metazoa; phylum Arthropoda; class Insecta; order Mantodea; family Mantidae; genus Deroplatys; species Deroplatys truncata. The sequence goes on from CM060990.1 coordinate 378,795,458, forward strand.
TTCCATTGCGGTGGATGTCCCTAACGTTTCCAGATCTCGGATCGTTCAGGCTAGTTGCGCGTCTCTGTCATTTACCTTCTAAACTAAAAATTAGATCTGTACAGCTTGCATTGCGCTGGATGTCCCTAACGTTTCCAGATCTCGGATTGTTCAGGCTAGTTGCGCGTCTCTGCCATCTACGTTTCTAAAGTAAAGTTTAGATCTCTACAGCTTACATTGCGGTGGATGTGCCTTACGTTTCCAGATCTCGGATCGTTCAGGCTGGTTGCGCGTCTCTGTCATCTAGCTTCTAAAGTAAAGTTTAGATCTGTACAGCTTGCATTGCGGTGGATGTCCGTAACGTTTCCAGATCTCGGATCGTTCTGGCTAGTTGCGCGTATCTGTCATCTACCTTCTAAAGTACAGTTTAGATCTGTACAGCTTACATTGCGGTGGATGTCCCTAACGTTTCCAGATCTCGGATCGTTCAGGCTAGTTGCGCGTCTCTGTCATTTACTTTCTAAAGTAAAGTTTAGATCCGTACAGCTTCCATTGCGGTGGATGTCCCTAACGTTTCCAGATCTCGGATCGTTCAGGCTAGTTGCGCGTCTGTGTCATTTACCTTCTAATTTAAAAATTAGATCTGTACAGCTTGCATTGCGCTGAATGTCCCTAACGTTTCCAGATCTCGGATTGTTCAGGCTAGTTGCGCGTCTCTGCCATCTACGTTTCTAAAGTAAAGTTTATATCTCTACAGCTTACATTGCGGTGGATGTGCCTTACGTTTCCAGATCTCGGATCGTTCAGGCTGGTTGCGCGTCTCTGTCATCTAGCTTCTAAAGTAAAGTTTAGATCTGTACAGCTTGCATTGCGGTGGATGTCCCTAACGTTTCCAGATCTCGGATCGTTCTGGCTAGTTGCGCGTATCTGTCATCTACCTTCTAAAGTACAGTTTAGATCTGTACAGCTTGCATTGCGGTGGATGTCCCTAACGTTTCCAGATCTCGGATCGTTCAGGCTAGTTGCGCGTCTCTGTCATCTACCTTCTAAAGTACAGTTTAGATCTGTACAGCTTGCATTGCGGTGGATGTCCCTAACGTTTCCAGATCTCGGATCGTTCAGACTAGTTGCGCGTCTCTGTCATCTACCTTCTAAAGTAAAGTTTAGATCTGTATAGCTTGCATTGCGGTGGATGTCCCTTACGTTTCCAGATCTCGGATCGTTCAGGCTAGTTGCGCGTCTCTGTCATCTACGTTCTAAAGTAAAGTTTAGATCTGTACAGCTTACATTGCGGTGGATGTCCCTAACGTTTCCAGATCTCGGATCGTTCAGGCTAGTTGCGCGTCTCTGCCATCTACCTTTCTAAAGTAAAGTTTAGATCTGTACAGCTTACATTGCGGTGGATGTCCCTAACGTTTCCTGATCTCGGATCGTTCAGGCTAGTTGCGCGTCTCTGTCATCTACCTTCTAAAGTATAGTTTAGATCTGTACAGCTTGCATTGCGGTGGATGTCCCTAACGTTTCCAGATCTCGGATCTTTCAGACTAGTTGCGCGTCTCTGCCATCTACCTTTCTAAATTAAAGTTTAGATCTGTACAGCTTACATTGCAGTGGATGTCCCTAACGTTTCCAGATCTCGGATCGTTGAGGCTAGTTGCGCGTCTCTGTCATCTACCTTCCAAATATAAAGTTTAGATCTGTACAGCCTGCATTGCGCTGGATGTCCCTAACGTTTCCAGATCTCGGATCGTTCAGACTAGTTGCGCGTCTCTGTCATCTACCTTCTAAAGTATAGTTTATATCTGTACAGCTTGCATTGCGGTGGATGTCCCTAACGTTTCCAGATCTCGGAACTTTCAGACTAGAGCCGCGTCTCTGCCATCTACCTTTCTAAATTAAAGTTTAGATCTGTACAGCTTACATTGCGGTGGATGTCCCTAACGATTCCAGATCTCGGATCGTTGAGGCTAGTTGCGCGTCTCTGTCATCTACTTTCTAAAGTAAAGTTTAGATCTGTACAGATTGCATTGCGCTGGATGTCCCTAACGTTTCCAGATCTCGGATCGTTCAGACTAGTTGCGCGTCTCTGTCATCTACCTTCTAAAGTAAAGTTTAGATCTGTACAGCTTGCATTGCGGTGGATGTCCCTAACGTTTCCAGATCTCGGATCGTTCAGGCTAGTTGCGCGTCTCTGTCATTTACTTTCTAAAGTAAAGTTTAGATCTGTACAGCTTCCATTGCGGTGGATGTCCCTAACGTTTCCAGATCTCGGATCGTTCAGGATAGTTGCGCGTCGTAATCATTTACCTTCTAAACTAAAAATTGGATCTGTACAGCTTGCATTGCGCTGGATGTCCCTAACGTTTCCAGATCTCGGATTATTCAGGCTAGTTGCGCGTCTCTGCCATCTACGTTTCTAAAGTAAAGTTTAGATCTCTACAGCTTACATTGCGGTGGATGTGCCTTACGTTTCCAGATCTCGGATCGTTCAGGCTGGTTGCGCGTCTCTGTCATCTAGCTTCTAAAGTAAAGTTTAGATCTGTACAGCTTGCATTGCGGTGGATGTCCCTAACGTTTCCAGATCTCGGATCGTTCTGGCTAGTTGCGCGTATCTGTCATCTACCTTCTAAAGTACAGTTTAGATCTGTACAGCTTGCATTGCGGTGGATGTCCCTAACGTTTCCAGATATCGGATCGTTCAGGCTAGTTGCGCGTCTCTGTCATCTACCTTCTAAAGTAAAGTTTAGATCTGTATAGCTTGCATTGCGGTGGATGTCCCTAACGTTTCCAGATGTCGGATCGTTCAGGCTGATTGCGCGTCTCTGTCATCTACCTTCTAAAGTAAAGTTTAGTTCTGTACAGCTTGATTTGCGGTGGATGTCCCTAACGTTTCCAGATCTCCGATCGTTCAGGCTAGTTGCGCGTCTCTATCATCTACCTTCTAAGTAAAGTTTAGATCTGTGCAGCTTGCATTGCGGTGGATGTCCCTTACGTTTCCAGATCTCGGATCGTTCAGGCTAGTTGCGCGTCTCTGTCATCTACGTTCTAAAGTAAAGTTTAGATCTGTATAGCTTGCATTGCGGTGGATGTCCCTAACGTTTCCAGATGTCGGATCGTTCAGGCTGATTGCGCGTCTCTGTCATCTACCTTCTAAAGTAAAGTTTAGATCTGTACAGCTTGATTTGCGGTGGATGTCCCTAACGTTTCCAGATCTCGGATCGTTATGGCTAGTTGCGCGTCTCTAACATCTACCTTCTAAAGTAAAGTTTAGATCTGTGCAGCTTGCATTGCGGTGGATGTCCCTTACGTTTCCAGATCTCGGATCGTTCAGGCTAGTTGCGCGTCTCTGCCATCTACCTTCTAAAGTAAAGTTTAGATCTCTACAACTTGCATTGCGGTTGATGTCCCTAACGTTTCCAGATCTCGGATCGTTCAGGCTAGTTGCGCGTCTCTGTCATCTACCTTCTAAAGTAAAGTTTAGATCTGTACAGCTTGCATTGCGGTGGATGTCCCTAACGTTTCCAGATCTCGGATCGTTCAGGCTAGTTGCGCGTCTCTGCCATCTACCTTTCTAAGGTAAAGTTTAGATCTGTACAGCTTACATTGCGGTGGATGTGCCTAACGTTTCCAGATCTCAGATCGTTCAGGTTGGTTGTGCGTCTCTGTCATCTACCTTCTAAAGTAAAGTTTAGATCTGTACAGCTTGCATTGCAGTGGATGTCCCTAACGTTTCCAGATCTCGGATCGTTCAGACTAGTTGCGCGTCTCTGCCATCTACCTTTCTAAAGTAAAGTTTAGATCTGTACAGCTTAGATTGCGGTGGATGTCCCTAACGTTTCCAGATCGCGGATCGTTCAGGCTAGTTAAGCGTCTCTGGCATCTACCTTCTAAAGTAAAGTTTAGATCTGTACAGCTTGCATTGCGGTGGATGTCCCTAACGTTTCCAGATCCCGGATCGTTCAGGCTAGTTGCGCGTCTCTGGCATCTACCTTTCTAAAGTAAAGTTTAGATCTGTACAGCTTACATTGCGATGGATGTCCCTAACGTTTCCAGATCTTGGATCGTTCAGGCTAGAGGCGCGTCTCTGTCATTTACCTTCCAAATATAAAGTTTAGATCTGTACAGCCTGCATTGCGCTGGATGTCCCTAACGTTTCCAGATCTCTGATCGTTCAGACTAGTTGCGCGTCTCTGTCATCTACCTTCTAAAGTAAAGTTTAGATCTGTGTAGCTTGCATTGCGGTGGATGTCCCTAACGTTTCCAGATCTCGGATCTTTCAGGCTAGTTGCGCGTCTCTGTCATTTATTTTCTAAAGTAAAGTTCAGATCTGTACAGCTTACATTGCGGTGGATGTCCCTAACGTTTCCAGATCTCGTATCGTTCAGGCTAGTTGCGCGTCTCTGGCATCTACCTTTCTAAAGTAAAGTTTAGATCTGTACAGCTTACATTGCGGTGGATGTCCCTAACGTTTCCAGATCTCGGATCGTTCAGGCTAGATGCGCGTCTCTTTCATTTACCTTCTAAAGTATAGTTTAGATCTGTACAGCTTGCATTGCGGTTGATGTTCCTAACGTTTCCAGATCTCGGATCTTTCAGACTAGTTGCGCGTCTCTGCCATCTACCTTTCTAAATTAAAGTTTAGATCTGTACAGCTTACATTGGGGTGGATGTCCCTAACGTTTCCAGATCTCGGATCGTTCAGGTTAGTTGCGCGTCTCTATCATCTACCTTCTAAAGTAAAGTTTAGATCTGTGCAGCTTGCATTGCGGTGGATGTCCCTTACGTTTCCAGATCTCGGATCGTTCAGGCTAGTTGCGCGTCTCTGCCATCTACCTTCTAAAGTAAAGTTTAGATCTGTACAGCTTGCATTGCGCTGGATGTCCCTAACGTTTCCAGATCTCGGATCGTTCAGACTAGTTGCGCGTCTCTGTCATCTACCTTCTAAAGTAAAGTTTAGATCTGTAAAATTTGCATTGCGGTGGATGTCCCTAACGTTTCCAGATCTCGGATCGTTCAGGCTAGTTGCGCGTCTCTTTCATCTACCTTCTAAAGTAAAGTTTAAATCTGTACAGCTTGCATTGCGGTGGATGTCCCTAACGTTTCCAGATCTCGGATCGTTCAGGCTGGTTGTGCGTCTCTGTCATCTACCTTCTAAAGTAAAGTTTAGATCTGTACAGCTTGCATTGCAGTGGATGTCCCTAACGTTTCCAGATCTCGGATCGTTCAGACTAGTTGCGCGTCTCTGCCATCTACCTTTCTAAAGTAAAGTTTAGATCTGTACAGCTTAAATTGCGGTGGATGTCCCTAACGTTTCCAGATCTCGGATCGTTCAGGCTAGTTGCGCGTCTCTGTCATTTACCTTCTAAACTAAAGTTTAGATCTGTACAGCTTGCATTGCGCTGGATGTCCCTAACGTTTCCAGATCTCGGATCGTTCAGGCTGGTTGCGCGTCTATGTTATCTACTTTCTAAAGTAAAGTTTAGATCTGTACAGCTTGCATTGCGGTGGATGTCCCTAACGTTTCCAGATCTCGGATCTCTCAGACCAGTTCGCCTCTCTGCCATCTACCTTTCTAAAGAAAGGTTTAGATCTGTACAGCTTACATTGCGGTGGATGTCCCTAACGTTTCCAGATCTCGGATCGTTCAGGCTAGTTGCGCGTCTCTGTCATTTACTTTCTAAAGTAAAGTTTAGTTCTGTACAGCTTCCATTGCGGTGGATGTCCCTAACGTTTCCAGATCTCGGATCGTTCAGGCTAGATGCGCGTCTCTGTCATCTACCTTCTAAAGTATAGTTTATATCTGTACAGCTTGCATTGCGGTGGATGTCCCTAACGTTTCCAGATCTCGGAACTTTCAGACTAGAGCCGCGTCTCTGCCATCTACCTTTCTAAATTAAAGTTTATATCTGTACAGCTTACATTGCGGTGGATGTCCCTAACGATTCCAGATCTCGGATCGTTGAGGCTAGTTGCGCGTCTCTGTCATCTACCTTCTAAAGTAAAGTTTAGATCTGTACAGATTGCATTGCGCTGGATGTCCCTAACGTTTCCAGATCTCGGATCGTTCAGACTAGTTGCGCGTCTCTGTCATCTACCTTCTAAAGTAAAGTTTAGATCTGTACAGCTTGCATTGCGGTGGATGTCCCTAACGTTTCCAGATCTCGGATCGTTCAGGCTAGTTGCGCGTCTCTGTCATTTACTTTCTAAAGTAAAGTTTAGATCTGTACAGCTTCCATTGCGGTGGATGTCCCTAACGTTTCCAGATCTCGGATCGTTCAGGCTAGTTGCGCGTCTCTGTCATTTACCTTCTACACTAAACATTAGATCTGTACAGCTTGCATTGCGCTGGATGTGCCTTACGTTTCCAGATCTCGGATCGTTCAGGCTGGTTGCGCGTCTCTGTCATCTAGCTTCTAAAGTAAAGTTTAGATCTGTACAGCTTGCATTGCGGTGGATGTCCCTAACGTTTCCAGATCTCGGATCGTTCTGGCTAGTTGCGCGTATCTGTCATCTACCTTCTAAAGTACAGTTTAGATCTGTACAGCTTGCATTGCGGTGGATGTCCCTAACGTTTCCAGATCTCGGATCGTTCAGGCTAGTTGCGCGTCTCTGTCATTTACTTTCTAAAGTAAAGTTTAGATCTGTACAGCTTCCATTGCGGTGGATGTCCCTAACGTTTCCAGATCTCGGATCGTTCGGGCTAGTTGCGCGTCTCTGTCATTTACCGTCTAAACTAAAAATTAGATCTGTACAGCTTGCATTGCGCTGGATGTCCCTAACGTTTCCAGATCTCGGATTGTTCAGGCTAGTTGCGCGTCTCTGCCATCTACGTTTCTAAAGTAAAGTTTAGATCTCTACAGCTTACATTGCGGTGGATGTGCCTTACGTTTCCAGATCTCGGATCGTTCAGGCTGGTTGCGCGTCTCTGTCATCTAGCTTCTAAAGTAAAGTTTAGATCTGTACAGCTTGCATTGCGGTGGATGTCCCTAACGTTTCCAGATCTCGGATCGTTCTGGCTAGTTGCGCGTATCTGTCATCTACCTTCTAAAGTACAGTTTAGATCTGTACAGCTTGCATTGCGGTGGATGTCCCTAACGTTTCCAGATCTCGGATCGTTCAGGCTAGTTGCGCGTCTCTGTCATCTACCTTCTAAAGTACAGTTTGGATCTGTACAGCTTGCATTGCGGTGGATGTCCCTAACAATTCCAGATCTCGGATCGTTCAGACTAGTTGCGCGTCTCTGTCATCTACCTTCTAAAGTAAAGTTTAGATCTGTATAGCTTGCATTGCGGTGGATGTCCCTAACGTTTCCAGATGTCGGATCGTTCAGGCTGATTGCGCGTCTCTGTCATCTACCTTCTAAAGTAAAGTTTAGATCTGTACAGCTTGATTTGCGGTGGATGTCCCTAACGTTTCCAGATCTCCGATCGTTCAGGCTAGTTGCGCGTCTCTATCATCTACCTTCTAAGTAAAGTTTAGATCTGTGCAGCTTGCATTGCGGTGGATGTCCCTTACGTTTCCAGATCTCGGATCGTTCAGGCTAGTTGCTCGTCTATGTCATCTACGTTCTAAAGTAAAGTTTAGATCTGTATAGCTTGCATTGCGGTGGATGTCCCTAACGTTTCCAGATGTCGGATCGTTCAGGCTGATTGCGCGTCTCTGTCATCTACCTTCTAAACTAAAGTTTAGATCTGTACAGCTTGATTTGCGGTGGATGTCCCTAACGTTTCCAGATCTCGGATCGTTCAGCCTAGTTGCGCGTCTCTAACATCTACCTTCTAAAGTAAAGTTTAGATCTGAGCAGCTTGCATTGCGGTGGATGTCCCTTACGTTTCCAGATCTCGGATCGTTCAGGCTAGTTGCGCGTCTCTGCCATCTACCTTCTAAAGTAAAGTTTAGATCTCTACAACTTGCATTGCGGTTGATGTCCCTAACGTTTCCAGATCTCGGATCGTTCAGGCTAATTGCGCGTCTCTGTCATCTACCTTCTAAAGTAAAGTTTAGATCTGTACAGCTTGCATTGCGGTGGATGTCCGTAACGTTTCCAGATCTCGGATCGTTCAGGCTAGTTGCGCGTCTCTGCCATCTACCTTTCTAAGGTAAAGTTTAGATCTGTACAGCTTACATTGCGGTGGATGTGCCTAACGTTTCCAGATCTCAGATCGTTCAGGTTGGTTGTGCGTCTCTTTCATCTACCTTCTAAAGTAAAGTTTAGATCTGTACAGCTTGCATTGCGCTGGATGTCCCTAACGTTTCCAGATCTCGGATCGTTCAGACTAGTTGCGCGTCTCTGCCATCTACCTTTCTAAAGTAAAGTTTAGATCTGTACAGCTTAGATTGCGGTGTATGTCCCTAACGTTTCCAGATCGCGGATCGTTCAGGCTAGTTAAGCGTCTCTGGCATCTACCTTCTAAAGTAAAGTTTAGATCTGTACAGCTTGCATTGCGGTGGATGTCCCTAACGTTTCCAGATCCCGGATCGTTCAGGCTAGTTGCGCGTCTCTGCCATCTACCTTCTAAAGTAAAGTTTAGATCTGTACAGCTTACATTGCGGTGGATGTCCCTAACGTTTCCAGATCTCGGATCGTTCAGGCTAGTTGCGCGTCTCTGTCATTCACCTTCTGAACTAAAGTTTAGATCTGTACAGCTTGCATTGCGCTGGATGTCCCTAACGTTTCCAGATCTCGGATCGTCCAGGCTAGTTGCGCGTCTCTGTCATCTACCTTCTAAAGTAAAGTTTAGATCTGTACAGCTTGCATTGCGGTTGGTTTCCCTAAGGTTTCCAGATCTCGGATCGTTCAGGCTAGTTGCGCGTCTCTGCCATCTACCTTCTAAAGTAAAGTTTAGATCTGTACAGCTTGCATTGCGGTGGATGTCCCTAACGTGTCCAGATCTCGGATCGTTCTGGCTAGTTGCGCGTATCTGTCATCTACCTTCTAAAGTACAGTTTAGATCTGTACAGCTTGCATTGCGGTGGATGTCCCTAACGTTTCCAGATCTCGGATCGTTCAGGCTAGTTGCGCGTCTCTGTCATCTACCTTCTAAAGTACAGTTTAGATCTGTACAGCTTGCATTGCGGTGGATGTCCCTAACGTTTCCAGATCTCGGATCGTTCAGAATAGTTGCGCGTCTCTGTCATCTACCTTCTAAAGTAAAGTTTAGATCTGTATAGCTTGCATTGCGGTGGATGTCCCTAACGTTTCCAGATGTCGGATCGTTCAGGCTGATTGCGCGTCTCTGTCATCTACCTTCTAAAGTAAAGTTTAGATCTGTACAGCTTGATTTGCGGTGGATGTCCCTAACGTTTCCAGATCTCCGATCGTTCAGGCTAGTTGCGCGTCTCTATCATCTACCTTCTAAGTAAAGTTTAGATCTGTGCAGCTTGCATTGCGGTGGATGTCCCTTACGTTTCCAGATCTCGGATCGTTCAGGCTAGTTGCGCGTCTCTGTCATCTACGTTCTAAAGTAAAGTTTAGATCTGTATAGCTTGCATTGCGGTGAATGTCCCTAACGTTTCCAGATGTCGGATCGTTCAGGCTGATTGCGCGTCTCTGTCATCTACCTTCTAAAGTAAAGTTTAGATCTGTACAGCTTGATTTGCGGTGGATGTCCCTAACGTTTCCAGATCTCGGATCGTTCAGGCTAGTTGCGCGTCTCTAACATCTACCTTCTAAAGTAAAGTTTAGATCTGTGCAGCTTGCATTGCGGTGGATGTCCCTTACGTTTCCAGATCTCGGATCGTTCAGGCTAGTTGCGCGTCTCTGCCATCTACCTTCTAAAGTAAAGTTTAAATCTCTACAACTTGCATTGCGGTTAATGTCCCTAACGTTTCCAGATCTCGGATCGTACAGGCTAGTTGCGCGTCTCTGTCATCTACCTTCTAAAGTAAAGTTTAGATCTGTACAGCTTGCATTGCGGTGGATGTCCCTAACGTTTCCAGATCTCGGATCGTTCAGGCTAGTTGCGCGTCTCTGCCATCTACCTTTCTAAGGTAAAGTTTAGATCTGTACAGCTTACATTGCGGTGGATGTGCCTAACGTTTCCAGATCTCAGATCGTTCAGGTTGGTTGTGCGTCTCTGTCATCTACCTTCTAAAGTAAAGTTTAGATCTGTACAGCTTGCATTGCAGTGGATGTCCCTAACGTTTCCAGATCTCGGATCGTTCAGACTAGTTGCGCGTCTCTGCCATCTACCTCTCTAAAGTAAAGTTTAGATCTGTACAGCTTAGATTGCGGTGGATGTCCCTAACGTTTCCAGATCGCGGATCGTTCAGGCTAGTTAAGCGTCTCTGGCATCTACCTTCTAAAGTAAAGTTTAGATCTGTACAGCTTGCATTGCGGTGGATGTCCCTAACGTTTCCAGATCCCGGATCCTTCAGGCTAGTTGCGCGTCTCTGGCATCTACCTTTCTAAAGTAAAGTTTAGATCTGTACAGCTTACATTGCGGTGGATGTCCCTAACGTTTCCAGATCTTGGATCGTTCAGGCTAGATGCGCGTCTCTGTCATTTACCTTCCAAATATAAAGTTTAGATCTGTACAGCCTGCATTGCGCTGGATGTCCCTAACGTTTCCAGATCTCTGATCGTTCAGACTAGTTGCGCGTCTCTGTCATCTACCTTCTAAAGTAAAGTTTAGATCTGTGTAACTTGCATTGCGGTGGATGTCCCTAACGTTTCCAGATCTCGGATCTTTCAGGCTAGTTGCGCGTCTCTGTCATTTATTTTCTAAAGTAAAGTTCAGATCTGTACAGCATACATTGCGGTGGATGTCCCTAACGTTTCCAGATCTCGGATCGTTCAGGCTAGATGCGCGTCTCTTTCATTTACCTTCTAAAGTATAGTTTAGATCTGTACAGCTTGCATTGCGGTTGATGTTCCTAACGTTTCCAGATCTCGGATCTTTCAGACTAGTTGCGCGTCTCTGCCATCTACCTTTCTAAATTAAAGTTTAGATCTGTACAGCTTACATTGCGGTGGATGTCCCTAACGTTTCCAGATCTCGGATCGTTCAGGCGAGTTGCGCGTCTCTATCATCTACCTTCTAAAGTAAAGTTTAGATCTGTGCAGCTTGCATTGCGGTGGATGTCCCTTACGTTTCCAGATCTCGGATCGTTCAGGCTAGTTGCGCGTCTCTGGCATCTACCTTCTAAACTAAAGTTTAGATCTGTACAGCTTGATTTGCGGTGGATGTCCCTAACCTTTCCAGATCTCGGATCGTTCAGACTAGTTGCGCGTCTCTGTCATCTACCTTCTAAAGTAAAGTTTAGATCTGTACAGCTTGCATTGCGCTGGATGTCCCTAACGTTTCCAGATCTCGGATCGTTCAGGCTAGTTGCGCGTCTCTTTCATCTACCTTCTAAAGTAAAGTTTAAATCTGTACAGCTTGCATTGCGGTGGATGTCCCTAACGTTTCCAGATCTCGGATCGTTCAGGCTGGTTGTGCGTCTCTGTCATCTACCTTCTAAAGTAAAGTTTAGATCGGTACAGCTTGCATTGCAGTGGATGTCCCTAACGTTTCCAGATCTCGGATCGTTCAGACTAGTTGCGCGTCTCTGCCATCTACCTTTCTAAAGTAAAGTTTAGATCTGTATAGCTTAGATTGCGGTGGATGTCCCTAACGTTTCCAGATCGCGTTTCGTTCAGGCTAGTTGCGCGTCTCTGGCATCTACCTTCTAAAGTAAAGTTTAGATCTGTACAGCTTGCATTGCGGTGGATGTCCCTAAAGTTTCCAGATCCCGGATCGTTCAGGCTAGTTGCGCGTCCCTGCCATCTACCTTCTAAAGTAAAGTTTAGATCTGTACAGCTTACATTGCGGTGGATGTCCCTAACGTTTCCAGATCTCGGATCGTTCAGGCTAGTTGCGCGTCTCTGTCATTTACCTTCTAAACTAAAGTTAAATCTGTACAGCTTGCATTGCGCTGGATGTCCCTAACGTTTCCAGATCTCGGATCGTTCAGGCTGGTTGCGCGTCTCTGTCATCTAGCTTCTAAAGTAAAGTTTAGATCTTTACAGCTTGCATTGCGGTGGATGTCCCTAACGTTTCCAGATCTCGGATCTCTCAGACCAGTTCGCCTCTCAGCCATCTACCTTTCTAAAGAAAGGTTTAGATCTGTACAGCTTACATTGCGGTGGATGTCCCTAACGTTTCCAGATCTCGGATCGTTCAGGCTAGTTGCGCGTCTCTGCCATCTACCTTCTAAAGTAAAGTTTAGATCTGTACAGCTTGCATTGCAGTGGATGTCCCTAACGTTTCCATATCTCGGATCGTTCAGACTAGTTGCGCGTCTCTGCCATCTACCTTTCTAAAGTAAAGTTTAGATCTGTATAGCTTAGATTGCGGTGGATGTCCCTAACGTTTCCAGATCGCGTTTCGTTCAGGCTAGTTGCGCGTCTCTGGCATCTACCTTCTAAAGTAAAGTTTAGATCTGTACAGCTTGCATTGCGGTGGATGTCCCTAAAGTTTCCAGATCCCGGATCGTTCAGGCTAGTTGCGCGTCCCTGCCATCTACCTTCTAAAGTAAAGTTTAGATCTGTACAGCTTACATTGCGGTGGATGTCCCTAACGTTTCCAGATCTCGGATCGTTCAGGCTAGTTGCGCGTCTCTGTCATTTACCTTCTAAACTAAAGTTTAGATCTGTACAGCTTGCATTGCGCTGGATGTCCCTAACGTTTCCAGATCTCGGATCGTTCAGGCTGGTTGCGCGTCTATGTTATCTACTTTCTAAAGTAAAGTTTAGATCTGTACAGCTTGCATTGCGGTGGATGTCCCTAACGTTTCCAGATCTCGGATCTCTCAGACCAGTTCGCGTCTCTGCCATCTACCTTTCTAAAGAAAGGTTTAGATCTGTACAGCTTACATTGCGGTGGATGTCCCTAACGTTTCCTGATCTCGGATCGTTCAGGCTAGTTGCGCGTCTCTGCCATCTACCTCTCTAAAGTAAAGTTTAGATCTGTACAGCTTACATTGCGGTGGATGTCCCTAACGTTTCCAGTTCTCGGATCGTTCAGGCTAGATGCGCGTCTCTGTCATCTACCTTCTAAAGTATAGTTTATATCTGTACAGCTTGCATTACGGTGGATGTCCCTAACGTTTCCAGATCTCGGAACTTTCAGACTAGAGCCGCGTCTCTGCCATCTACCTTTCTAAATTAAAGTTTAGATCTGTACAGCATACATTGCGGTGGATGTCCCTAACGATTCCAGATCTCGGATCGTTGAGGCTAGTTGCGCGTCTCTGTCATCTACCTTCTAAAGTAAAGTTTAGATCTGTACAGATTGCATTGCGCTGGATGTCCCTAACGTTTCCAGATCTCGGATCGTTCAGACTAGTTGCGCGTCTCTGTCATCTACCTTCTAAAGTAAAGTTTAGATCTGTACAGCTTGCATTGCGGTGGATGTCCCTAACGTTTCCAGATCTCGGATCGTTCAGGCTAGTTGCGCGTCTCTGTCATTTACTTTCTAAAGTAAAGTTTAGATCTGTACAGCTTCCATTGCGGTGGATGTCCCTAACGTTTCCAGATCTCGGATCGTTCAGGCTAGTTGCGCGTCTCTGTCATTTACCTTCTAAACTAAAAATTAGATCTGTACAGCTTGCATTGCGCTGGATGTCCCTAACGTTTCCAGATCTCGGATTGTTCAGGCTAGTTGCGCGTCTCTGCCATCTACGTTTCTAAAGTAAAGTTTAGATCTCTACAGCTTACATTGCGGTGGATGTGCCTTACGTTTCCAGATCTCGGATCGTTCAGGCTGGTTGCGCGTCTCTGTCATCTAGCTTCTAAAGTAAAGTTTAGATCTGTACAGCTTGCATTGCGGTGGATGTCCCTAACGTTTCCAGATCTCGGATCGTTCTGGCTAGTTGCGCGTATCTGTCATCTACCTTCTAAAGTACAGTTTAGATCTGTACAGCTTACATTGCGGTGGATGTCCCTAACGTTTCCAGATCTCGGATCGTTCAGGCTAGTTGCGCGTCTCTGTCATTTACTTTCTAAAGTAAAGTTTAGATCCGTACAGCTTCCATTGCGGTGGATGTCCCTAACGTTTCCAGATCTCGGATCGTTCAGGCTAGTTGCGCGTCTCTGTCATTTACCTTCTAAACTAAAAATTAGATCTGTACAGCTTGCATTGCGCTGGATGTCCCTAACGTTTCCAGATCTCGGATTGTTCAGGCTAGTTGCGCGTCTCTGCCATCTACGTTTCTAAAGTAAAGTTTAGATCTCTACAGCTTACATTGCGGTGGATGTGCCTTACGTTTCCAGATCTCGGATCGTTCAGGCTGGTTGCGCGTCTCTGTCATCTAGCTTCTAAAGTAAAGTTTAGATCTGTACAGCTTGCATTGCGGTGGATGTCCCTAACGTTTCCAGATCTCGGATCGTTCTGGCTAGTTGCGCGTATCTGTCATCTACCTTCTAAAGTACAGTTTAGATCTGTACAGCTTGCATTGCGGTGGATGTCCCTAACGTTTCCAGATCTCGGATCGTTCAGGCTAGTTGCGCGTCTCTGTCATCTACCTTCTAAAGTACAGTTTAGATCTGTACAGCTTGCATTGCGGTGGATGTCCCTAACGTTTCCAGATCTCGGATCGTTCAGACTAGTTGCGCGTCTCTGTCATCTACCTTCTAAAGTAAAGTTTAGATCTGTATAGCTTGCATTGCAGTGGATGTCCCTAACGTTTCCAGATGTCGGATCGTTCAGGCTGATTGCGCGTCTCTGTCATCTACCTTCTAAAGTAAAGTTTAGATCTGTGCAGCTTGCATTGCGGTGGATGTCCCTTACGTTTCCAGATCTCGGATCGTTCAGGCTAGTTGCGCGTCTCTGTCATCTACGTTCTAAAGTAAAGTTTAGATCTGTATAGCTTGCATTGCGGTGGATGTCCCTAACGTTTCCAGATCTCGGATCTTTCAGACTAGTTGCGCGTCTCTGCCATCTACCTTTCTAAAGAAAAGTTTAGATCTGTACAGCTTACATTGCGGTGGATGTCCCAAACGTTTCCAGATCTCGGATCGTTCAGGCTAGTTGCGCATCTCTGCCATCTACCTTTCTAAAGTAAAGTTTAGATCTGTACAGCTTACATTGCGGTGGATGTCCCTAACGTTTCCTGATCTCGGATCGTTCAGGCTAGTTGCGCGTCTCTGTCATCTACCTTCTAAAGTATAGTTTAGATCTGTACAGCTTGCATTGCGGTGGATGTCCCTAACGTTTCCAGATCTCGGATCTTTCAGACTAGTTGCGCGTCTCTGCCATCTACCTTTCTAAATTAAAGTTTAGATCTGTACAGCTTACATTGCAGTGGATGTCCCTAACGTTTCCAGATCTCGGATCGTTGAGGTTAGTTGCGCGTCTCTGTCATCTACCTTCCAAATATAAAGTTTAGATCTGTACAGCCTGCATTGCGCTGGATGTCCCTAACGTTTCCAGATCTCGGATCGTTCAGACTAGTTGCGCGTCTCTGTCATCTACCTTCTAAAGTATAGTTTATATCTGTACAGCTTGCATTGCGGTGGATGTCCCTAACGTTTCCAGATCTCGGAACTTTCAGACTAGAGCCGCGTCTCTGCCATCTACCTTTCTAAATTAAAGTTTAGATCTGTACAGCTTACATTGCGGTGGATGTCCCTAACGATTCCAGATCTCGGATCGTTGAGGCTAGTTGCGCGTCTCTGTCATCTACCTTCTAAAGTAAAGTTTAGATCTGTACAGATTGCATTGCGCTGGATGTCCCTAACGTTTCCAGATCTCGGATCGTTCAGACTAGTTGCGCGTCTCTGTCATCTACCTTCTAAAGTAAAGTTTAGTTCTGTACAGCTTGCATTGCGGTGGATGTCCCTAACGTTTCCAGATCTCGGATCGTTCAGGCTAGTTGCGCGTCTCTGTCATTTACTTTCTAAAGTAAAGTTTAGATCTGTACAGCTTCCATTGCGGTGGATGTCACCTAACGTTTCCAGATCTCGGATCGTTCAGGCTAGTTGTGGGTCTCTGTCATTTACCTTCTAAACAAAAAATTAGATCTGTACAGCTTGCATTGCGTTGGATGTCCCTAACGTTTCCAGATCTCGGATTGTTCAGGCTAGTTGCGCGTCTCTGCCATCTACGTTTCTAAAGTAAAGTTTAGATCTCTACAGCTTACATTGCGGTGGATGTGCCTTACGTTTCCAGATCTCGAATCGTTCAGGCTGGTTGCGCGTCTCTGTCATCTAGCTTCTAAAGTAAAGTTTAGATCTGTACAGCTTGCATTGCGGTGGATGTCCCTAACGTTTCCAGATATCGGATCGTTCAGGCTAGTTGCGCGTCTCTGTCATCTACCTTCTAAAGTACAGTTTAGATCTGTACAGCTTGCATTGCGGTGGATATCCCTAACGTTTCCAGATCTCGGATCGTTCAGAATAGTTGCGCGTCTCTGTCATCTACCTTCTAAAGTAAAGTTTAGATCTGTATAGCTTGCATTGCGGTGGATGTCCCTAACGTTTCCAGATGTCGGATCGTTCAGGCTGATTGCGCGTCTCTGTCATCTACCTTCTAAAGTAAAGTTTAGATCTGTACAGCTTGATTTGCGGTGGATGTCCCTAACGTTTCCAGATCTCCGATCGTTCAGGCTAGTTGCGCGTCTCTATCATCTACCTTTTAAGTAAAATTTAGATCTGTGCAGCTTGCATTGCGGTGGATGTCCCTTACGTTTCCAGATCTCGGATCGTTCAGGCTAGTTGCGCGTCTCTGTCATCTACGTTCTAAAGTAAAGTTTAGATCTGTATAGCTTGCATTGCGGTGGATGTCCCTAACGTTTCCAGATGTCGGATCCTTCAGGCTGATTGCGCGTCTCTGTCATCTACCTTCTAAAGTAAAGTTTAGATCTGTACAGCTTGATTTGCGGTGGATGTCCCTTACGTTTCCAGATCTCGGATCGTTCAGGCTAGTTGCGCGTCTCTGCCATCTACCTTCTAAAGTAAAGTTTAGATCTCTACAACTTGCATTGCGGTTGATGTCCCTAACGTTTCCAGATCTCGGATCGTTCAGGCTAGTTGCGCGTCTAGGTCATCTACCTTCTAAAGTAAAGTTTAGATCTGTACAGCTTGCATTGCGGTGGATGTCCCTAACATTTCCAGATCTCGGATCGCTCAGGCTAGTTGCGCGTCTCTGCCATCTACCTTTCTAAGGTAAAGTTTAGATCTGTACAGCTTACATTGCGGTGGATGTGCCTAACGTTTCCAGATCTCGGATCGTTCAGACTAGTTGCGCGTCTCTGCCATCTACCTTTCTAAAGTAAAGTTTAGATCTGTACAGCTTAGATTGCGGTGGATGTCCCTAACGTTTCCAGATCGCGGATCGTTCAGGCTAGTTAAGCGTCTCTGGCATCTACCTTCTAAAGTAAAGTTTAGATCTGTACAGCTTGCATTGCGGTGGATGTCCCTAACGTTTCCAGATCCCGGATCGTTCAGGCTAGTTGCGCGTCTCTGGCATCTACCTTTCTAAAGTAAAGTTTAGATCTGTACAGCTTACATTGCGGTGGATGTCCCTAACGTTTCCAGATCTTGGATCGTTCAGGCTAGATGCGCGTCTCTGTCATTTACCTTCCAAATATAAAGTTTAGATCTGTACAGCCTGCATTGCGCTGGATGTCCCTAACGTTTCCAGATCTCTGATCGTTCAGACTAGTTGCGCGTCTCTGTCATCTACTTTCTAAAGTAAAGTTTAGATCTGTGTAGCTTGCATTGCGGTGGATGTCCCTAACGTTTCCAGATCTCGGATCTTTCAGGCTAGTTGCGCGTCTCTGTCATTTATTTTCTAAAGTAAAGTTCAGATCTGTACAGCTTACATTGCGGTGGATGTCCCTAACGTTTCCAGATCTCGTATCGTTCAGGCTAGTTGCGCGTCTCTGGCATCTACCTTTCTAAAGTAAAGTTTAGATCTGTACAGCTTACATTGCGGTGGATGTCCCTAACGTTTCCAGATCTCGGATCGTTCAGGCTAGATGCGCGTCTCTTTCATTTACCTTCTAAAGTATAGTTTAGATCTGTACAGCTTGCATTGCGGTTGATGTTCCTAACGTTTCCAGATCTCGGATCTTTCAGACTAGTTGCGCGTCTCTGCCATCTACCTTTCTAAATTAAAGTTTAGATCTGTACAGCTTACATTGGGGTAGATGTCCCTAACGTTTCCAGATCTCGGATCGTTCAGGCTAGTTGCGCGTCTCTATCATCTACCTTCTAAAGTAAAGTTTAGATCTGTGCAGCTTGCATTGCGGTGGATGTCCCTTACGTTTTACAGATCTCGGATCGTTCAGGCTAGTTGCGCGTCTCTGCCATCTACCTTCTAAACTAAAGTTTAGATCTGTACAGCTTGCATTGCGCTGGATGTCCCTAACCTTTCCAGATCTCGGATCGTTCAGACTAGTTGCGCGTCTCTGTCATCTACCTTCTAAAGTAAAGTTTAGATCTGTACAGCTTGCATTGCGCTGGATGTCCCTAACGTTTCCAGATCTCGGATCGTTCAGACTAGTTGCGCGTCTCTGTTATCTACCTTCTAAAGTAAAGTTTAGATCTGTAAAATTTGCATTGCGGTGGATGTCCCTAACGTTTCCAGATTTCGGATCGTTCAGGCTAGTTGCGCGTCTCTTTCATCTACCTTCTAAAGTAAAGTTTAAATCTGTACAGCTTGCATTGCGGTGGATGTCCCTAACGTTTCCGGATCTCGGATCGTTCAGGCTGGTTGTGCGTCTCTGTCATCTACCTTCTAAAGTAAAGTTTAGATCTGTACAGCTTGCATTGCAGTGGATGTCCCTAACGTTTCCAGATCTCGGATCGTTCAGACTAGTTGCGCGTCTCTGCCATCTACCTTTCTAAAGTAAAGTTTAGATCTGTACAGCTTACATGGCGGTGGATGTCCCTAACGTTTCCAGATCTCGGATTGTTCAGGCTAGTTGCGCGTCTCTGTCATTTACCTTCTAAACTAAAGTTTAGATCTGTACAGCTTGCAATGCGCTGGATGTCCCTAACGTTTCCAGATCTCGGATCGTTCAGGCTGGTTGCGCGTCTATGTTATCTACTTTCTAAAGTAAAGTTTAGATCTGTACAGCTTGCATTGCGGTGGATGTCCCTAACGTTTCCAGATCTCGGATCTCTCAGACCAGTTCGCCTCTCTGCCATCTACCTTTCTAAAGAAAGGTTTAGATCTGTACAGCTTACATTGCGGTGGATGTCCCTAACGTTTCCAGATCTCGGATCGTTCAGGCTAGTTGCGCGTCTCTGCCATCTACCTTTCTAAAGTAAAGTTTAGATCTGTACAGCTTGCATTGCGGTGGATGTCCCTAACGTTTCCAGATCTCGGATCGTTCAGGCTAGATGCGCGTCTCTGTCATCTACCTTCTAAAGTATAGTTTATATCTGTACAGCTTGCATTGCGGTGGATGTCCCTAACGTTTCCAGATCTCGGAACTTTCAGACTAGAGCCGCGTCTCTGCCATCTACCTTTCTAAATTAAAGTTTAGATCTGTACAGCTTACATTGCGGTGGATGTCCCTAACGTTTCCAGATCTCGGATCGTTCAGGCTAGATGCGCGTCTCTGTCATCTACCTTCTAATGTATAGTTTATATCTGTACAGCTTACATTGCGGTGGATGTCCCTAACGATTCCAGATCTCGGCTAGTTGCGCGTCTCTGTCATCTACCTTCTAAAGTAAAGTTTAGATCTGTACAGATTGCATTGCGCTGGATGTCCCTAACGTTTCCAGATCAGGCTAGTTGCGCGTCTCTGTCATTTACTTTCTAAAGTAAAGTTTAGATCTGTACAGCTTCCATTGCGGTGGATGTCCCTAACGTTTCCAGATCTCGGATCGTTCAGGCTAGTTGCGCGTCTCTGTCATTTACCTTCTAAACTAAAAATTAGATCTGTACAGCTTGCATTGCGCTGGATGTGCCTTACGTTTCCAGATCTCGGATCGTTCAGGCTGGTTGCGCGTCTCTGTCATCTAGCTTCTAAAGTAAAGTTTAGATCTGTACAGCTTGCATTGCGGTGGATGTCCCTAACGTTTCCAGATCTCGGATCGTTCTGGCTAGTTGCGCGTATCTGTCATCTACCTTCTAAAGTACAGTTTAGATCTGTACAGCTTGCATTGCGGTGGATGTCCCTAACGTTTCCAGATCTCGGATCGTTCAGGCTAGTTGCGCGTCTCTGTCATTTACTTTCTAAAGTAAAGTTTAGATCTGTACAGCTTCCATTGCGGTGGATGTCCCTAACGTTTCCAGATCTCGGATCGTTCAGGCTAGTTGCGCGTCTCTGTCATTTACCTTCTAAACTAAAAATTAGATCTGTACAGCTTGCATTGCGCTGGATGTCCCTAACGTTTCCAGATCTCGGATTGTTCAGGCTAGTTGCGCGTCTCTGCCATCTACGTTTCTAAAGTAAAGTTTAAATCTCTACAGCTTACATTGCGGTGGATGTGCCTTACGTTTCCAGATCTCGGATCGTTCAGGCTGGTTGCGCGTCTCTGTCATCTAGCTTCTAAAGTAAAGTTTAGATCTGTACAGCTTGATTTGCGGTGGATGTCCCTTACGTTTCCAGATCTCGGATCGTTCAGGCTAGTTGCGCGTCTCTGCCATCTACCTTCTAAAGTAAAGTTTAGATCTCTACAACTTGCATTGCGGTTGATGTCCCTAACGTTTCCAGATCTCGGATCGTTCAGGCTAGTTGCGCGTCTAGGTCATCTACCTTCTAAAGTAAAGTTTAGATCTGTACAGCTTGCATTGCGGTGGATGTCCCTAACGTTTCCAGATCTCGGATCGCTCAGGCTAGTTGCGCGTCTCTGCCATCTACCTTTCTAAGGTAAAGTTTAGATCTGTACAGCTTACATTGCGGTGGATGTGCCTAACGTTTCCAGATCTCAGATCGTTCAGGTTGGTTGTGCGTCTCTGTCATCTACCTTCTAAAGTAAAGTTTAGATCTGTACAGCTTGCATTGCAGTGGATGTCCCTAACGTTTCCAGATCTCGGATCGTTCAGACTAGTTGCGCGTCTCTGCCATCTACCTTTCTAAAGTAAAGTTTAGATCTGTACAGCTTAGATTGCGGTGGATGTCCCTAACGTTTCCAGATCGCGGATCGTTCAGGCTAGTTAAGCGTCTCTGGCATCTACCTTCTAAAGTAAAGTTTAGATCTGTACAGCTTGCATTGCGGTGGATGTCCCTAACGTTTCCAGATCCCGGATCGTTCAGGCTAGTTGCGCGTCTCTGGCATCTACCTTTCTAAAGTAAAGTTTAGATCTGTACAGCTTACATTGCGGTGGATGTCCCTAACGTTTCCAGATCTTGGATCGTTCAGGCTAGATGCGCGTCTCTGTCATTTACCTTCCAAATATAAAGTTTAGATCTGTACAGCCTGCATTGCGCTGGATGTCCCTAACGTTTCCAGATCTCTGATCGTTCAGACTAGTTGCGCGTCTCTGTCATCTACCTTCTAAAGTAAAGTTTAGATCTGTGTAGCTTGCATTGCGGTGGATGTCCCTAACGTTTCCAGATCTCGGATCTTTCAGGCTAGTTGCGCGTCTCTGTCATTTATTTTCTAAAGTAAAGTTCAGATCTGTACAGCTTACATTGCGGTGGATGTCCCTAACGTTTCCAGATCTCGTATCGTTCAGGCTAGTTGCGCGTCTCTGGCATCTACCTTTCTAAAGTAAAGTTTAGATCTGTACAGCTTACATTGCGGTGGATGTCCCTAACGTTTCCAGATCTCGGATCGTTCAGGCTAGATGCGCGTCTCTTTCATTTACCTTCTAAAGTATAGTTTAGATCTGTACAGCTTGCATTGCGGTTGATGTTCCTAACGTTTCCAGATCTCGGATCTTTCAGACTAGTTGCGCGTCTCTGCCATCTACCTTTCTAAATTAAAGTTTAGATCTGTACAGCTTACATTGGGGTAGATGTCCCTAACGTTTCCAGATCTCGGATCGTTCAGGCTAGTTGCGCGTCTCTATCATCTACCTTCTAAAGTAAAGTTTAGATCTGTGCAGCTTGCATTGCGGTGGATGTCCCTTACGTTTTACAGATCTCGGATCGTTCAGGCTAGTTGCGCGTCTCTGCCATCTACCTTCTAAACTAAAGTTTAGATCTGTACAGCTTGCATTGCGCTGGATGTCCCTAACCTTTCCAGATCTCGGATCGTTCAGACTAGTTGCGCGTCTCTGTCATCTACCTTCTAAAGTAAAGTTTAGATCTGTACAGCTTGCATTGCGCTGGATGTCCCTTACGTTTTACAGATCTCGGATCGTTCAGGCTAGTTGCGCGTCTCTGCCATCTACCTTCTAAACTAAAGTTTAGATCTGTACAGCTTGCATTGCGCTGGATGTCCCTAACGTTTCCAGATCTCGGATCGTTCAGACTAGTTGCGCGTCTCTGTCATCTACCTTCTAAAGTAAAGTTTAGATCTGTACAGCTTGCATTGCGCTGGATGTCCCTAACGTTTCCAGATCTCGGATCGTTCAGACTAGTTGCGCGTCTCTGTCATCTACCTTCTAAAGTAAAGTTTAGATCTGTAAAATTTGCATTGCGGTGGATGTCCCTAACGTTTCCAGATCTCGGATCGTTCAGGCTAGTTGCGCGTCTCTTTCATCTACCTTCTAAAGTAAAGTTTAAATCTGTACAGCTTGCATTGCGGTGGATGTCCCTAACGTTTCCGGATCTGGGATCGTTCAGGCTGGTTGTGCGTCTCTGTCATCTACCTTCTAAAGTAAAGTTTAGATCTGTACAGCTTGCATTGCAGTGGATGTCCCTAACGTTTCCAGATCTCGGATCGTTCAGACTAGTTGCGCGTCTCTGCCATCTACCTTTCTAAAGTAAAGTTTAGATCTGTACAGCTTACATTGCGGTGGATGTCCCTAACGTTTCCAGATCTCGGATCGTTCAGGCTAGTTGCGCGTCTCTGTCATTTACCTTCTAAACTAAAGTTTAGATCTGTACAGGTTGCAATGCGCTGGATGTCCCTAACGTTTCCAGATCTCGGATCGTTCAGGCTGGTTGCGCGTCTATGTTATCTACTTTCTAAAGTAAAGTTTAGATCTGTACAGCTTGCATTGCGGTGGATGTCCCTAACGTTTCCAGATCTCGGATCTCTCAGACCAGTTCGCCTCTCTGCCATCTACCTTTCTAAAGAAAGGTTTAGATCTGTACAGCTTACATTGCGGTGGATGTCCCTAACGTTTCCAGATCTCGGATCGTTCAGGCTAGTTGCGCGTCTCTGCCATCTACCTTTCTAAAGTAAAGTTTAGATCTGTACAGCTTGCATTGCGGTGGATGTCCCTAACGTTTCCAGATCTCGGATCGTTCAGGCTAGATGCGCGTCTCTGTCATCTACCTTCTAAAGTATAGTTTATATCTGTACAGCTTGCATTGCGGTGGATGTCCCTAACGTTTCCAGATCTCGGAACTTTCAGACTAGAGCCGCGTCTCTGCCATCTACCTTTCTAAATTAAAGTTTAGATCTGTACAGCTTACATTGCGGTGGATGTCCCTAACGTTTCCAGATCTCGGATCGTTCAGGCTAGTTGCGCGTCTCTATCATCTACCTTCTAAAGTAAAGTTTAGATCTGTGCAGCTTGCATTGCGGTGGATGTCCCTTACGTTTTACAGATCTCGGATCGTTCAGGCTAGTTGCGCGTCTCTGCCATCTACCTTCTAAACTAAAGTTTAGATCTGTACAGCTTGCATTGCGCTGGATGTCCCTAACCTTTCCAGATCTCGGATCGTTCAGACTAGTTGCGCGTCTCTGTCATCTACCTTCTAAAGTAAAGTTTAGATCTGTACAGCTTGCATTGCCCTGGATGTCCCTAACGTTTCCAGATCTCGGATCGTTCAGACTAGTTGCGCGTCTCTGTCATCTACCTTCTAATGTATAGTTTATATCTGTACAGCTTACATTGCGGTGGATGTCCCTAACGATTCCAGATCTCGGCTAGTTGCGCGTCTCTGTCATCTACCTTCTAAAGTAAAGTTTAGATCTGTACAGATTGCATTGCGCTGGATGTCCCTAACGTTTCCAGATCAGGCTAGTTGCGCGTCTCTGTCATTTACTTTCTAAAGTAAAGTTTAGATCTGTACAGCTTCCATTGCGGTGGATGTCCCTAACGTTTCCAGATCTCGGATCGTTCAGGCTAGTTGCGCGTCTCTGTCATTTACCTTCTAAACTAAAAATTAGATCTGTACAGCTTGCATTGCGCTGGATGTGCCTTAGGTTTCCAGATCTCGGATCGTTCAGGCTGGTTGCGCGTCTCTGTCATCTAGCTTCTAAAGTAAAGTTTAGATCTGTACAACTTGCATTGCGGTGGATGTCCCTAACGTTTCCAGATCTCGGATCGTTCTGGCTAGTTGCGCGTATCTGTCATCTACCTTCTAAAGTACAGTTTAGATCTGTACAGCTTGCATTGCGGTGGATGTCCCTAACGTTTCCAGATCTCGGATCGTTCAGGCTAGTTGCGCGTCTCTGTCATTTACTTTCTAAAGTAAAGTTTAGATCTGTACAGCTTCCATTGCGGTGGATGTCCCTAACGTTTCCAGATCTCGGATCGTTCAGGCTAGTTGCGCGTCTCTGTCATTTACCTTCTAAACTAAAAATTAGATCTGTACAGCTTGCATTGCGCTGGATGTCCCTAACGTTTCCAGATCTCGGATTGTTCAGGCTAGTTGCGCGTCTCTGCCATCTACGTTTCTAAAGTAAAGTTTAAATCTCTACAGCTTACATTGCGGTGGATGTGCCTTACGTTTCCAGATCTCGGATCGTTCAGGCTGGTTGCGCGTCTCTGTCATCTAGCTTCTAAAGTAAAGTTTAGATCTGTACAGCTTGCATTGCGGTGGATGTCCCTAACGTTTCCAGATCTCGGATCGTTCTGGCTAGTTGCGCGTATCTGTCATCTACCTTCTAAAGTACAGTTTAGATCTGTACAGCTTGCATTGCGGTGGATGTCCCTAACGTTTCCAGATCTCGGATCGTTCAGGCTAGTTGCGCGTCTCTGTCATCTACCTTCTAAAGTACAGTTTAGATCTGTACAGCTTGCATTGCGGTGGATGTCCCTAACAATTCCAGATCTCGGATCGTTCAGACTAGTTGCGCGTCTCTGTCATCTACCTTCTAAAGTAAAGTTTAGATCTGTATAGCTTGCATTGCGGTGGATGTCCCTAACGTTTCCAGATGTCGGATCGTTCAGGCTGATTGCGCGTCTCTGTCATTTACCTTCTAAAGTAAAGTTTAGATCTGTACAGCTTGATTTGCGGTGGATGTCCCTTACGTTTCCAGATCTCGGATCGTTCAGGCTAGTTGCGCGTCTCTATCATCTACCTTCTAAGTAAAGTTTAGATCTGTGCAGCTTGCATTGCGGTGGATGTCCCTTACGTTTCCAGATCTCGGATCGTTCAGGCTAGTTGCGCGTCTATGTCATCTACGTTCTAAAGTAAAGTTTAGATCTGTATAGCTTGCATTGCGGTGGATGTCCCTAACGTTTCCAGATGTCGGATCGTTCAGGCTGATTGCGCGTCTCTGTCATCTACCTTCTAAACTAAAGTTTAGATCTGTACAGCTTGATTTGCGGTGGATGTCCCTAACGTTTCCAGATCTCGGATCGTTCAGGCTAGTTGCGCGTCTCCAACATCTACCTTCTAAAGTAAAGTTTAGATCTGTGCAGCTTGCATTGCGGTGGATGTCCCTTACGTTTCCAGATCTCGGATCGTTCAGGCTAGTTGCGCGTCTCTGCCATCTACCTTCTAAAGTAAAGTTTAGATCTCTACAACTTGCATTGCGGTTGATGTCCCTAACGTTTCCAGATCTCGGATCGTTCAGGCTAGTTGCGCGTCTCTGTCATCTACCTTCTAAAGTAAAGTTTAGATCTGTACAGCTTGCATTTCGGTGGATGTCCCTAACGTTTCCAGATCTCGGATCGTTCAGGCTAGTTGCGCGTCTCTGCCATCTACCTTTCTAAGGTAAAGTTTAGATCTGTACAGCTTACATTGCGGTGGATGTGCCTAACGTTTCCAGATCTCAGATCGTTCAGGTTGGTTGTGCGTCTCTTTCATCTACCTTCTAAAGTAAAGTTTAGATCTGTACAGCTTGCATTGCGCTGGATGTCCCTAACGTTTCCAGATCTCGGATCGTTCAGACTACTTGCGCGTCTCTGCCATCTACCTTTCTAAAGTAAAGTTTAGATCTGTACAGCTTAGATTGCGGTGGATGTCCCTAACGTTTCCAGATCGCGGATCGTTCAGGCTAGTTAAGCGTCTCTGTCATCTACCTTCTAAAGTAAAGTTTAGATCTGTACAGCTTGCATTGCGGTGGATGTCCCTAACGTTTCCAGATCCCGGATCGTTCAGGCTAGTTGCGCGTTTCTGCCATCTACCTTCTAAAGTAAAGTTTAGATCTGTACAGCTTACATTGCGGTGGATGTCCCTAACGTTTCCAGATCTCGGATCGTTCAGGCTAGTTGCGCGTCTCTGTCATTCACCTTCTGAACTAAAGTTTAGATCTGTACAGCTTGCATTGCGCTGGATGTCCCTAACGTTTCCAGATCTCGGATCGTCCAGGCTAGTTGCGCGTCTCTGCCATCTACCTTCTAAAGTAAAGTTTAGATCTGTACAGCTTGCATTGCGGTGGATGTCCCTAACGTGTCCAGATCTCGGATCGTTCTGGCTAGTTGCGCGTATCTGTCATCTACCTTCTAAAGTACAGTTTAGATCTGTACAGCTTGCATTGCGGTGGATGTCCCTAACGTTTCCAGATCTCGGATCGTTCAGGCTAGTTGCGCGTCTCTGTCATCTACCTTCTAAAGTACAGTTTAGATCTGTACAGCTTGCATTGCGGTGGATGTGCCTAACGTTTCCAGATCTCGGATCGTTCAGAATAGTTGCGCGTCTCTGTCATCTACCTTCTAAAGTAAAGTTTAGATCTGTATAGCTTGCATTGCGGTGGATGTCCCTAACGTTTCCAGATGTCGGATCGTTCAGGCTGATTGCGCGTCTCTGTCATCTACCTTCTAAAGTAAAGTTTAGATCTGTACAGCTTGATTTGCGGTGGATGTCCCTAACGTTTCCAGATCTCCGATCGTTCAGGCTAGTTGCGCGTCTCTATCATCTACCTTCTAAGTAAAGTTTAGATCTGTGCAGCTTGCATTGCGGTGGATGTCCCTTACGTTTCCAGATCTCGGATCGTTCAGGCTAGTTGCGCGTCTCTGTCATCTACGTTCTAAAGTAAAGTTTAGATCTGTATAGCTTGCATTGCGGTGAATGTCCCTAACGTTTCCAGATGTCGGATCGTTCAGGCTGATTGCGCGTCTCTGTCATCTACCTTCTAAAGTAAAGTTTAGATCTGTACAGCTTGATTTGCGGTGGATGTCCCTAACGTTTCCAGATCTCGGATCGTTCAGGCTAGTTGCGCGTCTCTAACATCTACCTTCTAAAGTAAAGTTTAGATCTGTGCAGCTTGCATTGCGGTGGATGTCCCTTACGTTTCCAGATCTCGGATCGTTCAGGCTAGTTGCGCGTCTCTGCCATCTACCTTCTAAAGTAAAGTTTAGATCTCTACAACTTGCATTGCGGTTGATGTCCCTAACGTTTCCAGATCTCGGATCGTTCAGGCTAGTTGCGCGTCTCTGTCATCTACCTTCTAAAGTAAAGTTTAGATCTGTACAGCTTGCATTTCGGTGGATGTCCCTAACGTTTCCAGATCTCGGATCGTTCAGGCTAGTTGCGCGTCTCTGCCATCTACCTTTCTAAGGTAAAGTTTAGATCTGTACAGCTTACATTGCGGTGGATGTGCCTAACGTTTCCAGATCTCAGATCGTTCAGGTTGGTTGTGCGTCTCTTTCATCTACCTTCTAAAGTAAAGTTTAGATCTGTACAGCTTGCATTGCACTGGATGTCCCTAACGGTTCCAGATCTCGGATCGTTCAGACTAGTTGCGCGTCTCTGCCATCTACCTTTCTAAAGTAAAGTTTAGATCTGTACAGCTTAGATTGCGGTGGATGTCCCTAACGTTTCCAGATCGCGGATCGTTCAGGCTAGTTAAGCGTCTCTGGCATCTACCTTCTAAAGTAAAGTTTAGATCTGTACAGCTTGCATTGCGGTGGATGTCCCTAACGTTTCCAGATCCCGGATCGTTCAGGCTAGTTGCGCGTCTCTGGCATCTACCTTTCTAAAGTAAAGTTTAGATCTGTACAGCTTACATTGCGGTGGATGTCCCTAACGTTTCCAGATCTTGGATCGTTCAGGCTAGATGCGCGTCTCTGTCATTTACCTTCCAAATATAAAGTTTAGATCTGTACAGCCTGCATTGCGCTGGATGTCCCTAACGTTTCCAGATCTCTGATCGTTCAGACTAGTTGCGCGTCTCTGTCATCTACCTTCTAAAGTAAAGTTTAGATCTGTGTAGCTTGCATTGCGGTGGATGTCCCTAACGTTTCCAGATCTCGGATCTTTCAGGCTAATTGCGCGTCTCTGTCATTTATTTTCTAAAGTAAAGTGCAGATCTGTACAGCTTACATTGCGGTGGATGTCCCTAACGTTTCCAGATCTCGTATCGTTCAGGCTAGTTGCGCGTCTCTGGCATCTACCTTTCTAAAGTAAAGTTTAGATCTGTACAGCTTACATTGCGGTGGATGTCCCTAACGTTTCCAGATCTCGGATCGTTCAGGCTAGATGCGCGTCTCTTTCATTTACCTTCTAAAGTATAGTTTAGATCTGTACAGCTTGCATTGCGGTTGATGTTCCTAACGTTTCCAGATCTCGGATCTTTCAGACTAGTTGCGCGTCTCTGCCATCTACCTTTCTAAATTAAAGTTTAGATCTGTACAGCTTACATTGCGGTGGATGTCCCTAACGTTTCCAGATCTCGGATCGTTCAGGCGAGTTGCGCGTCTCTATCATCTACCTTCTAAAGTAAAGTTTAGATCTGTGCAGCTTGCATTGCGGTGGATGTCCCTTACGTTTCCAGATCTCGGATCGTTCAGGCTAGTTGCGCGTCTCTGCCATCTACCTTCTAAACTAAAGTTTAGATCTGTACAGCTTGATTTGCGGTGGATGTCCCTAACCTTTCCAGATCTCGGATCGTTCAGACTAGTTGCGCGTCTCTGTCATCTACCTTCTAAAGTAAAGTTTAGATCTGTACAGCTTGCATTGCGCTGGATGTCCCTAACGTTTCCAGATCTCGGATCGTTCAGACTAGTTGCGCGTCTCTGTCGTCTACCTTCTAAAGTAAAGTTTAGATCTGTAAAATTTGCATTGCGGTGGATGTCCCTAACGTTTCCAGATCTCGGATCGTTCAGGCTAGTTGCGCGTCTCTTTCATCTACCTTCTAAAGTAAAGTTTAAATCTGTACAGCTTGCATTGCGGTGGATGTCCCTAACGTTTCCAGATCTCGGATCGTTCAGGCTGGTTGTGCGTCTCTGTCATCTACCTTCTAAAGTAAAGTTTAGATCGGTACAGCTTGCATTGCAGTGGATGTCCCTAACGTTTCCAGATCTCGGATCGTTCAGACTAGTTGCGCGTCTCTGCCATCTACCTTTCTAAAGTAAAGTTTAGATCTGTATAGCCTAGATTGCGGTGGATGTCCCTAACGTTTCCAGATCGCGTTTCGTTCAGGCTAGTTGCGCGTCTCTGGCATCTACCTTCTAAAGTAAAGTTTAGATCTGTACAGCTTGCATTGCGGTGGATGTCCCTAAAGTTTCCAGATCCCGGATCGTTCAGGCTAGTTGCGCGTCCCTGCCATCTACCTTCTAAAGTAAAGTTTAGATCTGTACAGCTTACATTGCGGTGGATGTCCCTAACGTTTCCAGATCTCGGATCGTTCAGGCTAGTTGCGCGTCTCTGTCATTTACCTTCTAAACTAAAGTTTAGATCTGTACAGCTTGCATTGCGCTGGATGTCCCTAACCTTTCCAGATCTCGGATCGTTCAGGCTGGTTGCGCGTCTCTGTCATCTAGCTTCTAAAGTAAAGTTTAGATCTGTACAGCTTGCATTGCGGTGGATGCCCTAACGTTTCCAGATCTCGGATCTCTCAGACCAGTTCGCCTCTCTGCCATCTACCTTTCTAAAGAAAGGTTTAGATCTGTACAATTTACATTGCGGTGGATGTCCCTAACGTTTCCAGATCTCGGATCGTTCAGGCTAGTTGCGCGTCTCTGCCATCTACCTTTCTAAAGTAAAGTTTAGATCTGTACAGCTTACATTGCGGTGGATGTCCCTAACGTTTCCAGATCTCGGATCGTTCAGGCTAGATGCGCGTCTCTGTCATCTACCTTCTAAAGTATAGTTTATATCTGTACAGCTTGCATTGCGGTGGATGTCCCTAACGTTTCCAGATCTCGGAACTTTCAGACTAGAGCCGCGTTTCTGCCATCTACCTTTCTAAATTAAAGTTTAGATCTGTACAGCTTACATTGCGGTGGATGTCCCTAACGTTTCCAGATCTCGGATCGTTCAGGCTAGATGCGCGTCTCTGTCATCTACCTTCTAAAGTATAGTTTATATCTGTACAGCTTACATTGCGGTGGATGTCCCTAACGATTCCAGATCTCGGATCGTTGAGGCTAGTTGCGCGTCTCTGTCATCTACCTTCTAAAGTAAAGTTTAGATCTGTACAGATTGCATTGCGCTGGATGTCCCTAACGTTTCCAGATCTCGGATCGTTCAGACTAGTTGCGCGTCTCTGTCATCTACCTTCTAAAGTAAAGTTTAGATCTGTACAGCTTGTATTGCGGTGGATGTCCCTAACGTTTCCAGATCTCGGATCGTTCAGGCTAGTTGCGCGTCTCTGTCATTTACTTTCTAAAGTAAAGTTTAGATCTGTACAGCTTCCATTGCGGTGGATGTCCCTAACGTTTCCAGATCCCGGATCGTTCAGGCTAGTTGCGCGTCTCTGTCATTTACCTTCTAAACTAAAAATTAGATCTGTACAGCTTGCATTGCGCTGGATGTGCCTTACGTTTCCAGATCTCGGATCGTTCAGGCTAGTTGCGCGTCTCTGTCATCTAGCTTCTAAAGTAAAGTTTAGATCTGTACAGCTTGCATTGCGGTGGATGTCCCTAACGTTTCCAGATCTCGGATCGTTCTGGCTAGTTGCGCGTATCTGTCATCTACCTTCTAAAGTACAGTTTAGATCTGTACAGCTTGCATTGCGGTGGATGTCCCTAACGTTTCCAGATCTCGGATCGTTCAGGCTAGTTGCGCGTCTCTGTCATTTACTTTCTAAAGTAAAGTTTAGATCTGTACAGCTTCCATTGCGGTGGATGTCCCTAACGTTTCCAGATCTCGGATCGTTCAGGCTAGTTGCGCGTCTCTGTCATTTACCTTCTAAACTAAAAATTAGATCTGTACAGCTTGCATTGCGCTGGATGTCCCTAACGTTTCCAGATCTCGGATTGTTCAGGCTAGTTGCGCGTCTCTGCCATCTACGTTTCTGAAGTAAAGTTTAGATCTGTACAGCTTACATTGCGGTGGATGTGCCTTACGTTTCCAGATCTCAGATCGTTCAGGCTGGTTGCGCGTCTCTGTCATCTAGCTTCTAAAGTAAAGTTTAGATCTGTACAGCTTGCATTGCGGTGGATGTCCCTAACGTTTCCAGATCTCGGATCGTTCTGGCTAGTTGCGCGTATCTGTCATCTACCTTCTAAAGTACAGTTTAGATCTGTACAGCTTGCATTGCGGTGGATGTCCCTAACGTTTCCAGATCTCGGATCGTTCAGGCTAGTTGCGCGTCTCTGTCATCTACCTTCTAAAGTACAGTTTAGATCTGTACAGCTTGCATTGCGGTGGATGTCCCTAACGTTTCCAGATCTCGGATCGTTCAGACTAGTTGCGCGTCTCTGTCATCTACCTTCTAAAGTAAAGTTTAGATCTGTATAGCTTGCATTGCGGTGGATGTCCCTAACGTTTCCAGATGTCGGATCGTTCAGGCTGATTGCGCGTCTCTGTCATCTACCTTCTAAAGTAAAGTTTAGATCTGTACAGCTTGATTTGCGGTGGATGTCCCTAACGTTTCCAGATCTCCGATCGTTCAGGCTAGTTGCGCGTCTCTATCATCTACCTTCTAAGTAAAGTTTAGATCTGTGCAGCTTGCATTGCGGTGGATGTCCCTTACGTTTCCAGATCTCGGATCGTTCAGGCTAGTTGCGCGTCTATGTCATCTACGTTCTAAAGTAAAGTTTAGATCTGTATAGCTTGCATTGCGGTGGATGTCCCTAACGTTTCCAGATGTCGGATCGTTCAGGCTGATTGCGCGTCTCTGTCATCTACCTTCTAAACTAAAGTTTAGATCTGTACAGCTTGATTTGCGGTGGATGTCCCTAACGTTTCCAGATCTCGGATCGTTCAGGCTGGTTGCGCGTCTCTAACATCTACCTTCTAAAGTAAAGTTTAGATCTGTGTAGCTTGCATTGCGGTGGATGTCCCTTACGTTTCCAGATCTCGGATCGTTCAGGCTAGTTGCGCGTCTCTGCCATCTACCTTCTAAAGTAAAGTTTAGATCTCTACAACTTGCATTGCGGTTGATGTCCCTAACGTTTCCAGATCTCGGATCGTTCAGGCTAGTTGCGCGTCTCTGTCATCTACCTTCTAAAGTAAAGTTTAGATCTGTACAGCTTGCATTGCGGTGGATGTCCCTAACGTTTCCAGATCTCGGATCGTTCAGGCTAGTTGCGCGTCTCTGCCATCTACCTTTCTAAGGTAAAGTTTAGATCTGTACAGCTTACATTGCGGTGGATGTGCCTAACGTTTCCAGATCTCAGATCGTTCAGGTTGGTTGTGCGTCTCTTTCATCTACCTTCTAAAGTAAAGTTTAGATCTGTACAGCTTGCATTGCGCTGGATGTTCCTAACGTTTCCAGATCTCGGATCGTTCAGACTAGTTGCGCGTCTCTGCCAGCTACCTTTCTAAAGTAAAGTTTAGATCTGTACAGCTTAGATTGCGGTGGATGTCCCTAACGTTTCCTGATCGCGGATCGTTCAGGCTAGCTAAGCGTCTCTGGCATCTACCTTCTAAAGTAAAGTTTAGATCTGTACAGCTTGCATTGCGGTGGATGTCCCTAACGTTTCCAGATCCCGGATCGTTCAGACTAGTTGCGCGTCTCTGCCATCTACCTTCTAAAGTAAAGTTTAGATCTGTACAGCTTACATTCCGGTGGATGTGCCTAACGTTTCCAGATCTCGGATCGTTCAGGCTAGTTGCGCGTCTCTGTCATTCACCTTCTGAACTAAAGTTTAGATCTGTACAGCTTGCATTGCGCTGGATGTCCCTAACGTTTCCAGATCTCTGATCGTTCAGGCTAGTTGCGCGTCTCTGTCATCTACCTTCTAAAGTACAGTTTAGATCTGTACAGCTTGTATTGCGGTGGATGTCCCTAACGTTTCCAGATCTCGGATCGTTCAGAATAGTTGCGCGTCTCTGCCATCCACCTTCTAAAGTAAAGTTTAGATCTGTACAGCTTACATTGCGGTGGTTGTGCATAACGTTTCCAGATGTCGGATCGTTCAGGCTGATTGCGCGTCTCTGTCATCTACCTTCTAAAGTAAAGTTTAGATCTGTACAGCTTGATTTATGGTGGATGTCCCTAACGTTTCCAGATCTCGGATCTTTCAGACTAGTTGCGTGTCTCTGTCATCTACCATCTAAAGTAAAGTTTAGATCTGTGCAGCTTGCTTTGCAGTGAATGTACCTAACGTTTCCAGATCACGGATCGTTCAGGCTAGTTGCGCGTCTCTTCCATCTACCTTCTAAACTAAAGTTTAGTTCTGTACAGCTTGCATTGCGCTGGATGTCCCTAACGTTTCCAGATCTCGGATTGTTCAGACTAGTTGCGCGTCTCTGTCATCTACCTTCTAAAGTAAAGTTTAGACCTGTACAGCTCTCATTGCGCTGGATGTCCCTAACGTTTCCAGATCTCGGATCGTTCAGACTAGTTGCGCGTCTCTGTCATCTACCTTCTAAAGTAAAGTTTAGATCTCTACAACTTGCATTGCGGTGATGTCCCTAACGTTTCCAGATCTCAGATCGTTCAGGCTAGTTGCGCGTCTCTGCCATCTACCTTTCTAAAGTAAAGTTTAGATCTGTACAGTTTACATTGCGGTGGATGTGCCTAACGTTTCCAGATCTCGGATCGTTCAGGCTGGTTGTGCGTCTCTGTCATCTACCTTCTAAAGTAAAGTTTAGATCTGTACAGCTTGCATTGCAGTGGATGTCCCTAACGTTTACAGATCTCGGATCGTTCAGACTAGTTGCGCGTCTCTGCCATCTACCTTTCTAAAGTAAAGTTTAGATCTGTACAGCTTAGATTGCGGTGGATGTCCCTAACGTTTCCAGATCGCGTTTCGTTCAGGCTAGTTGCGCGTCTCTGGCATCTACCTTCTAAAGTAAAGTTTAGATCTGTACAGCTTGCATTGCGGTGGATGTCCCTAAAGTTTCCAGATCCCGGATCGTTCAGCCTAGTTGCGCGTCCCTGCCATCTACCTTCTAAAGTAAAGTTTAGATCTGTACAGCTTCCATTGCGGTGGATGTCCCTAACGTTTCCAGATCTCGGATCGTTCAGGCTAGTTGCGCGCCTCTGTCATTTACCTTCTAAGCTAAAGTTTAGATCTGTACAGCTTGCATTGCGCTGGATGTCCCTAACGTTTCCAGATCTCGGATCGTCCAGGCTAGTTGCGCGTCTCTGTCATCTACCTTCTAAAGTAAAGTTTAGATCTGTACAGCTTGCATTACGGTGGATGTCCCTAACGTTTCCAGATCTTGGATCGTTCAGGCTAGTTGCGCGTCTCTGTCATCCACCTTCTAAAGTACAGTTTACATATGTACAGCTTGCATTGCGGTGGATGTCCCTAACGTTTCCAGATCTCGGATCGTTCAGGCTAGTTGCGCGTCTCTGTCATCTACCTTCTAAAGTACAGTTTAGATCTGTACAGCTTGTATTGCGGTGGATGTCCCTAACGTTTCCAGATCTCGGATCGTTCAGACTAGTTGCGCGTCTCTGCCATCCACCTTCTAAAGTAAAGTTTAGATGTGTACAGCTTACATTGCGGTGGATGTGCCTAACGTTTCCAGATGTCGGATCGTTCAGGCTGATTGCGCGTCTCTGTCATCTACCTTCTAAAGTAAAGTTTAGATCTGTACAGCTTGATTTGCGGTGGATGTCCCTAACGTTTCCAGATCTCGGATCTTTCAGACTAGTTGCGTGTCTCTGTCATCTACCTTCTAAAGTAAAGTTTAGATCTGTGCAGTTTGCATTGCAGTGGATGTCCCTAACGTTTCCAGATCTCGGATCGTTCAGGCTAGTTGCGCGTCTCTGCCATCTACCTTCTAAACTAAAGTTTAGATCTGTACAGCTTGCATTGCGCTGGATGTCCCTGACGTTTCCAGATCTCGGATCGTTCAGACTAGGTGCGCGTCTCTGTCAGCTACCTTCTAAAGTAAAGTTTAGATCTGTACGGCTTACATTGCGGTGGATATCCCTAACGTTTCCAGATCTCGGATCGTTCAGGCTAGTTGCGCGTCTCTGGCATCTACCTTTCTAATGTAAAGTTTAGATCTGTACAGCTTACATTGCGGTGGATGTCCCTAACGTTTCCAGATCTCGGATCGTTCAGGCTAGATGCGCGTCTCTTTCATTTACCTTCTAAAGTATAGTTTAGATCTGTACAGCTTGCATTGCGGTTGATGTTCCTAACGTTTCCAGATCTCGGATCTTTCAGACTAGTTGCGCGTCTCTGCCATCTTCCTTTCTAAATTAAAGTTTAGATCTGTACAGCTTACATTGCGGTGGATGTCCCTAACGTTTCCAGATCTCGGATCGTTCAGGCTAGTTGCGCGTCTCTATCATCTACCTTCTAAAGTAAAGTTTAGATCTGTGCAGCTTGCATTGCGGTGGATGTCCCTTAAGTTTCCAGATCTCTGATCGTTCAGGCTAGTTGCGCGTCTCTGCCATCTACCTTCTAAACTAAAGTTTAGATCTGTACAGCTTGCATTGCGCTGGATGTCCCTAACCTTTCCAGATCTCCGATCGTTCAGACTAGTTGCGCGTCTCTGTCATCTACCTTCTAAAGTAAAGTTTAGATCTGTACAGCTTGCATTGCGCTGGATGTCCCTAACGTTTCCAGATCTCGGATCGTTCAGACTAGTTGCGCGTCTCTGTCATCTACCTTCTAAAGTAAAGTTTAGATCTGTAAAATTTGCATTGCGGTGGATGTCCCTAACGTTTCCAGATCTCGGATCGTTCAGGCTAGTTGCGCGTCTCTTTCATCTACCTTCTAAAGTAAAGTTTAAATCTGTACAGCTTGCATTGCGGTGGATGTCCCTAACGTTTCCAGATCTCGGATCGTTCAGGCTGGTTGTGCGTCTCTGTCATCTACCTTCTAAAGTAAAGTTTAGATCTGTACAGCTTGCATTGCAGTGGATGTCCC
Source organism: Deroplatys truncata (assembly GCA_030765065.1). Lineage (NCBI taxonomy): Eukaryota > Metazoa > Arthropoda > Insecta > Mantodea > Mantidae > Deroplatys > Deroplatys truncata. The sequence goes on from CM060990.1 coordinate 378,831,835, forward strand.
TAACGTTTCCAGATCTCGGATCGTTCAGACTAGTTGCGCGTCTCTGCCATCTACCTTTCTAAAGTAAAGTTTAGATCTGTATAGCTTAGATTGCGGTGGATGTCCCTAACGTTTCCAGATCGCGTTTCGTTCAGGCTAGTTGCACGTCTCTGGCATCTACCTTCTAAAGTAAAGTTTAGATCTGTACAGCTTGCATTGCGGTGGATGTCCCTAAAGTTTCCAGATCCCGGATCGTTCAGGCTAGTTGCGCGTCCCTGCCATCTACCTTCTAAAGTAAAGTTTAGATCTGTACAGCTTTCATTGCGGTGGATGTCCCTAACGTTTCCAGATCTCGGATCGTTCAGGCTAGTTGCGCGTCTCTGTCATTTACCTTCTAAACTAAAGTTTAGATCTGTACAGCTTGCATTGCGCTGGATGTCCCTAACGTTTCCAGATCTCGGATCGTTCAGGCTGGTTGCGCGTCTATGTTATCTACTTTCTAAAGTAAAGTTTAGATCTGTACAGCTTGCATTGCGGTGGATGTCCCTAACGTTTCCAGATCTCGGATCTCTCAGACCAGTTCGCGTCTCTGCCATCTACCTTTCTAAAGAAAGGTTTAGATCTGTATAGCTTACATTGCGGTGGATGTCCCTAACGTTTCCAGATCTCGGATCGTTCAGGCTAGTTGCGCGTCTCTGCCATCTACCTTTCTAAAGTAAAGTTTAGATCTGTACAGCTTACATTGCGGTGGATGTCCCTAACGTTTCCAGATCTCGGATCGTTCAGGCTAGATGCGCGTCTCTGTCATCTACCTTCTAAAGTATAGTTTATATCTGTACAGCTTGCATTGCGGTGGATGTCCCTAACGTTTCCAGATCTCGGAACTTTCAGACTAGAGCCGCGTCTCTGCCATCTACCTTTCTAAATTAAAGTTTAGATCTGTACAGCTTACATTGCGGTGGATGTCCCTAACGTTTCCAGATCTCGGATCGTTCAGGCTAGATGCGCGTCTCTGTCATCTACCTTCTAAAGTATAGTTTATATCTGTACAGCTTACATTGCGGTGGATGTCCCTAACGATTCCAGATCTCGGATCGTTGAGGCTAGTTGCGCGTCTCTGTCATCTACCTTCTAAAGTAAAGTTTAGATCTGTACAGATTGCATTGCGCTGGATGTCCCTAACGTTTCCAGATCTCGGATCGTTCAGACTAGTTGCGCGTCTCTGTCATCTACCTTCTAAAGTAAAGTTTAGATCTGTACAGCTTGCATTGCGGTGGATGTCCCTAACGTTTCCAGATCTCGGATCGTTCAGGCTAGTTGCGCGTCTCTGTCATTTACTTTCTAAAGTAAAGTTTAGATCTGTACAGCTTCCATTGCGGTGGATGTCCCTAACGTTTCCAGATCTCGGATCGTTCAGGCTAGTTGCGCGTCTCTGTCATTTACCTTCTAAACTAAAAATTAGATCTGTACAGCTTGCATTGCGCTGGATGTGCCTTACGTTTCCAGATCTCGGATCGTTCAGGCTGGTTGCGCGTCTCTGTCATCTAGCTTCTAAAGTAAAGTTTAGATCTGTACAGCTTGCATTGCGGTGGATGTCCCTTACGTTTCCAGATCTCGGATCGTTCTGGCTAGTTGCGCGTATCTGTCATCTACCTTCTAAAGTACAGTTTAGATCTGTACAGCTTGCATTGCGGTGGATGTCCCTAACGTTTCCAGATCTCGGATTGTTCAGGCTAGTTGCGCGTCTCTGCCATCTACGTTTCTAAAGTAAAGTTTAGATCTTTACAGCTTACATTGCGGTGGATGTGCCTTACGTTTCCAGTTCTCGGATCGTTCAGGCTGGTTTCGCGTCTCTGTCATCTAGCTTCTAAAGTAAAGTTTAGATCTGTACAGCTTGCATTGCGGTGGATGTCCCTAACGTTTCCAGATCTCGGATCGTTCTGGCTAGTTGCGCGTATCTGTCATCTACCTTCTAAAGTACAGTTTAGATCTGTACAGCTTGCATTGCGGTGGATGTCCCTAACGTTTCCAGATCTCGGATCGTTCAGGCTAGTTGCGCGTCTCTGTCATCTACCTTCTAAAGTACAGTTTAGATCTGTACAGCTTGCATTGCGGTGGATGTCCCTAACGTTTCCAGATCTCGGATCGTTCAGACTAGTTGCGCGTCTCTGTCATCTACCTTCTAAAGTAAAGTTTAGATCTGTATAGCTTGCATTGCGGTGGATGTCCCTAACGTTTCCAGATGTCGGATCGTTCAGGCTGATTGCGCGTCTCTGTCATCTACCTTCTAAAGTAAAGTTTAGATCTGTACAGCTTGATTTGCGGTGGATGTCCCTAACGTTTCCAGATCTCCGATCGTTCAGGCTAGTTGCGCGTCTCTATCATCTACCTTCTAAGTAAAGTTTAGATCTGTGCAGCTTGCATTGCGGTGGATGTCCCTTACGTTTCCAGATCTCGGATCGTTCAGGCTAGTTGCGCGTCTATGTCATCTACGTTCTAAATTAAAGTTTAGATCTGTATAGCTTGCATTGCGGTGGATGTCCCTAAAGTTTCCAGATGTCGGATCGTTCAGGCGGATTGCGCGTCTCTGTCATCTACCTTCTAAACTAAAGTTTAGATCTGTACAGCTTGATTTGCGGTGGATGTCCCTAACGTTTCCAGATCTCGGATCGTTCAGGCTAGTTGCGCGTCTCTAACATCTACCTTATAAAGTAAAGTTTAGATCTGTGCAGCTTGCATTGCGGTGGATGTCCCTTACGTTTCCAGATCTCGGATCGTTCAGGCTAGTTGCGCGTCTCTGCCATCTACCTTCTAAAGTAAAGTTTAGATCTCTACAACTTGCATTGCGGTTGATGTCCCTAACGTTTCCAGATCTCGGATCGTTCAGGCTAGTTGCGCGTCTCTGTCATCTACCTTCTAAAGTAAAGTTTAGATCTGTACAGCTTGCATTGCGGTGGATGTCCCTAACGTTTCCAGATCTCGGATCGTTCAGGCTAGTATCGCGTCTCTGCCATCTACCTTTCTAAGGTAAAGTTTAGATCTGTACAGCTTACATTGCGGTGGATGTGCCTAACGTTTCCAGATCTCAGATCGTTCAGGTTGGTTGTGCGTCTCTTTCATCTACCTTCTAAAGTAAAGTTTAGATCTGTACAGCTTGCATTGCGCTGGATGTTCCTAACGTTTCCAGATCTCGGATCGTTCAGACTAGTTGCGCGTCTCTGCCATCTACCTTTATAAAGTAAAGTTTAGATCTGTACAGCTTAGATTGCGGTGGATGTCCCTAACGTTTCCTGATCGCGGATCGTTCAGGCTAGTTAAGCGTCTCTGGCATCTACCTTCTAAAGTAAAGTTTAGATCTGTACAGCTTGCATTGCGGTGGATGTCCCTAACGTTTCCAGATCCCGGATCGTTCAGACTAGTTGCGCGTCTCTGCCATCTACCTTCTAAAGTAAAGTTTAGATCTGTACAGCTTACATTCCGGTGGATGTCCCTAACGTTTCCAGATCTCGGATCGTTCAGGCTAGTTGCGCGTCTCTGTCATTCACCTTCTGAACTAAAGTTTAGATCTGTACAGCTTGCATTGCGCTGGATGTCCCTAACGTTTCCAGATCTCTGATCGTTCAGGCTAGTTGCGCGTCTCTGTCATCTACCTTCTAAAGTACAGTTTAGATCTGTACAGCTTGTATTGCGGTGGATGTCCCTAACGTTTCCAGATCTCGGATCGTTCAGACTAGTTGCGCGTCTCTGCCATCCACCTTCTAAAGTAAAGTTTAGATCTGTACAGCTTACATTGCGGTGGTTGTGCATAACGTTTCCAGATGTCGGATCGTTCAGGCTGATTGCGCGTCTCTGTCATCTACCTTCTAAAGTAAAGTTTAGATCTGTACAGCTTGATTTATGGTGGATGTCCCTAACGTTTCCAGATCTCGGATCTTTCAGACTAGTTGCGTGTCTCTGTCATCTACCATCTAAAGTAAAGTTTAGATCTGTGCAGCTTGCTTTGCAGTGAATGTCCCTAACGTTTCCAGATCACGGATCGTTCAGGCTAGTTGCGCGTCTCTTCCATCTACCTTCTAAACTAAAGTTTAGTTCTGTACAGCTTGCATTGCGCTGGATGTCCCTAACGTTTCCAGATCTCGGATTGTTCAGACTAGTTGCGCGTCTCTGTCATCTACCTTCTAAAGTAAAGTTTAGATCTGTACAGCTCTCATTGCGCTGGATGTCCCTAACGTTTCCAGATCTCGGATCGTTCAGACTAGTTGCGCGTCTCTGTCATCTACCTTCTAAAGTAAAGTTTAGATCTCTACAACTTGCATTGCGGTGGATGTCCCTAACGTTTCCAGATCTCAGATCGTTCAGGCTAGTTGCGCGTCTCTGCCATCTACCTTTCTAAAGTAAAGTTTAGATCTGTACAGTTTACATTGCGGTGGATGTGCCTAACGTTTCCAGATCTCGGATCGTTCAGGCTGGTTGTGCGTCTCTGTCATCTACCTTCTAAAGTAAAGTTTAGATCTGTACAGCTTGCATTGCGGTGGATGTCCCTAAAGTTTCCAGATCCCGGATCGTTCAGCCTAGTTGCGCGTCCCTGCCATCTACCTTCTAAAGTAAAGTTTAGATCTGTACAGCTTCCATTGCGGTGGATGTCCCTAACGTTTCCAGATCTCGGATCGTTCAGGCTAGTTGCGCGTCTCTGTCATTTACCTTCTAAACTAAAGTTTAGATCTGTACAGCTTGCATTGCGCTGGATGTCCCTAACGTTTCCAGATCTCGGATCGTCCAGGCTAGTTGCGCGTCTCTGTCATCTACCTTCTAAAGTAAAGTTTAGATCTGTACAGCTTGCATTACGGTGGATGTCCCTAACGTTTCCAGATCTTGGATCGTTCAGGCTAGTTGCGCGTCTCTGTCATCCACCTTCTAAAGTACAGTTTACATATGTACAGCTTGCATTGCGGTGGATGTCCCTAACGTTTCCAGATCTCGGATCGTTCAGGCTAGTTGCGCGTCTCTGTCATCTACCTTCTAAAGTACGGTTTAGATCTGTACAGCTTGTATTGCGGTGGATGTCCCTAACGTTTCCAGATCTCGGATCGTTCAGACTAGTTGCGCGTCTCTGCCATCCACCTTCTAAAGTAAAGTTTAGATCTGTACAGCTTACATTGCGGTGGATGTCCCTAACGTTTCCAGATCTCGGATCTTTCAGACTAGTTGCGTGTCTCTGTCATCTACCTTCTAAAGTAAAGTTTAGATCTGTGCAGTTTGCATTGCAGTGGATGTCCCTAACGTTTCCAGATCTCGGATCGTTCAGGCTAGTTGCGCGTCTCTGCCATCTACCTTCTAAACTAAAGTTTAGATCTGTACAGCTTGCATTGCGCTGGATGTCCCTAACGTTTCCAGATCTCGGTTCGTTCAGACTAGGTGCGCGTCTCTGTCATCTACCTTCTAAAGTAAAGTTTAGATCTGTACAGCTTACATTGCGGTGGATATCCCTAACGTTTCCAGATCTCGGATCGTTCAGGCTAGTTGCGCGTCTCTGGCATCTACCTTTCTAATGTAAAGTTTAGATCTGTACAGCTTACATTGCGGTGGATGTCCCTAACGTTTCCAGATCTCGGATCGTTCAGGCTAGATGCGCGTCTCTTTCATTTACCTTCTAAAGTATAGTTTAGATCTGTACAGCTTGCATTGCGGTTGATGTTCCTAACGTTTCCAGATCTCGGATCTTTCAGACTAGTTGCGCGTCTCTACCATCTTCCTTTCTAAATTAAAGTTTAGATCTGTACAGCTTGCATTGCGCTGGATGTCCCTAACGTTTCCAGATCTCGGATCGTCCAGGCTAGTTGCGCGTCTCTGTCATCTACCTTCTAAAGTAAAGTTTAGATCTGTACAGCTTGCATTACGGTGGATGTCCCTAACGTTTCCAGATCTTGGATCGTTCAGGCTAGTTGCGCGTCTCTGTCATCCACCTTCTAAAGTACAGTTTACATATGTACAGCTTGCATTGCGGTGGATGTCCCTAACGTTTCCAGATCTCGGATCGTTCAGGCTAGTTGCGCGTCTCTATCATCTACCTTCTAAAGTAAAGTTTAGATCTGTGCAGCTTGCATTGCGGTGGATGTCCCTTACGTTTCCAGATCTCGGATCGTTCAGGCTAGTTGCGCGTCTCTGCCATCTACCTTCTAAACTAAAGTTTAGATCTGTACAGCTTGCATTGCGCTGGATGTCCCTAACCTTTCCAGATCTCCGATCGTTCAGACTAGTTGCGCGTCTCTGTCATCTACCTTCTAAGGTAAAGTTTAGATCTGTACAGCTTGCATTGCGCTGGATGTCCCTAACGTTTCCAGATCTCGGATCGTTCAGACTAGTTGCGCGTCTCTGTCATCTACCTTCTAAAGTAAAGTTTAGATCTGTAAAATTTGCATTGCGGTGGATGTCCCTAACGTTTCAAGATCTCGGATCGTTCAGGCTAGTTGCGCGTCTCTTTCATCTACCTTCTAAAGTAAAGTTTAAATCTGTACAGCTTGCATTGCGGTGGATGTCCCTAACGTTTCCAGATCTCGGATCGTTCAGGATGGTTGTGCGTCTCTGTCATCTACCTTCTAAAGTAAAGTTTAGATCTGTACAGCTTGCATTGCAGTGGATGTCCCTAACGTTTCCAGATCTCGGATCGTTCAGACTAGTTGCGCGTCTCTGCCATCTACCTTTCTAAAGTAAAGTTTAGATCTGTATAGCTTAGATTGCGGTGGATGTCCCTAACGTTTCCAGATCGCGTTTCGTTCAGGCTAGTTGCGCGTCTCTGGCATCTACCTTCTAAAGTAAAGTTTAGATCTGTACAGCTTGCATTGCGGTGGATGTCCCTAAAGTTTCCAGATCCCGGATCGTTCAGGCTAGTTGCGCGTCCCTGCCATCTACCTTCTAAAGTAAAGTTTAGATCTGTACAGCTTACATTGCGGTGGATGTCCCTAACGTTTCCAGATCTCGGATCGTTCAGGCTAGTTGCGCGTCTCTGTCATTTACCTTCTAAACTAAAGTTTAGATCTGTACAGCTTGCATTGCGCTGGATGTCCCTAACGTTTCCAGATCTCGGATCGTTCAGGCTGGTTGCGCGTCTATGTTATCTACTTTCTAAAGTAAAGTTTAGATCTGTACAGCTTGCATTGCGGTGGATGTCCCTAACGTTTCCAGATCTCGGATCTCTCAGACCAGTTCGCGTCTCTGCCATCTACCTTTCTAAAGAAAGGTTTAGATCTGTACAGCTTACATTGCGGTGGATGTCCCTAACGTTTCCAGATCTCGGATCGTTCAGGCTAGTTGCGCGTCTCTGCCATCTACCTTTCTAAAGTAAAGTTTAGATCTGTACAGCTTACATTGCGGTGGATGTCCCTAACGTTTCCAGATCTCGGATCGTTCAGGCTAGATGCGCGTCTCTGTCATCTACCTTCTAAAGTATAGTTTATATCTGTACAGCTTGCATTGCGGTGGATGTCCCTAACGTTTCCAGATCTCGGAACTTTCAGACTAGAGCCGCGTCTCTGCCATCTACCTTTCTAAATTAAAGTTTAGATCTGTACAGCTTACATTGCGGTGGATGTCCCTAACGTTTCCAGATCTCGGATCGTTCAGGCTAGATGCGCGTCTCTGTCATCTACCTTCTAAAGTATAGTTTATATCTGTACAGCTTACATTGCGGTGGATGTCCCTAACGATTCCAGATCTCGGATCGTTGAGGCTAGTTGCGCGTCTCTGTCATCTACCTTCTAAAGTAAAGTTTAGATCTGTACAGATTGCATTGCGCTGGATGTCCCTAACGTTTCCAGATCTCGGATCGTTCAGACTAGTTGCGCGTCTCTGTCATCTACCTTCTAAAGTAAAGTTTAGATCTGTACAGCTTGCATTGCGGTGGATGTCCCTAACGTTTCCAGATCTCGGATCGTTCAGGCTAGTTGCGCGTCTCTGTCATTTACTTTCTAAAGTAAAGTTTAGATCTGTACAGCTTCCATTGCGGTGGATGTCCCTAACGTTTCCAGATCTCGGATCGTTCAGGCTAGTTGCGCGTCTCTGTCATTTACCTTCTAAACTAAAAATTAGATCTGTACAGCTTGCATTGCGCTGGATGTGCCTTACGTTTCCAGATCTCGGATCGTTCAGGCTGGTTGCGCGTCTCTGTCATCTAGCTTCTAAAGTAAAGTTTAGATCTGTACAGCTTGCATTGCGGTGGATGTCCCTAACGTTTCCAGATCTCGGATCGTTCTGGCTAGTTGCGCGTATCTGTCATCTACCTTCTAAAGTACAGTTTAGATCTGTACAGCTTGCATTGCGGTGGATGTCCCTAACGTTTCCAGATCTCGGATCGTTCAGGCTAGTTGCGCGTCTCTGTCATTTACTTTCGAAAGTAAAGTTTAGATCTGTACAGCTTCCATTGCGGTGGATGTCCCTAGCGTTTCCAGATCTCGGATCGTTCAGGCTAGTTGCGCGTCTCTGTCATTTACCTTCTAAACTAAAAATTAGATCTGTACAGCTTGCATTGCGCTGGATGTCCCTAACGTTTCCAGATCTCGGATTGTTCAGGCTAGTTGCGCGTCTCTGCCATCTACGTTTCTAAAGTAAAGTTTAGATCTCTACAGCTTACATTGCGGTGGATGTACCTTACGTTTCCAGATCTCGTATCGTTCAGGCTGGTTGCGCGTCTCTGTCATCTAGCTTCTAAAGTAAAGTTTAGATCTGTACAGCTTGCATTGCGGTGGATGTCCCTAACGTTTCCAGATCTCGGATCGTTCTGGCTAGTTGCGCGTATCTGTCATCTACCTTCTAAAGTACAGTTTAGATCTGTACAGCTTGCATTGCGGTGGATGTCCCTAACGTTTCCAGATCTCGGATCGTTCAGGCTAGTTGCGCGTCTCTGTCATCTACCTTCTAAAGTACAGTTTAGATCTGTACAGCTTGCATTGCGGTGGATGTCCCTAACGTTTCCAGATCTCGGATCGTTCAGACTAGTTGCGCGTCTCTGTCATCTACCTTCTAAAGTAAAGTTTAGATCTGTATAGCTTGCATTGCGGTGGATGTCCCTAACGTTTCCAGATGTCGGATCGTTCAGGCTGATTGCGCGTCTCTGTCATCTACCTTCTAAAGTAAAGTTTAGATCTGTACAGCTTGATTTGCGGTGGATGTCCCTAACGTTTCCAGATCTCCGATCGTTCAGGCTAGTTGCGCGTCTCCATCATCTACCTTCTAAGTAAAGTTTAGATCTGTGCAGCTTGCATTGCGGTGGATGTCCCTTACGTTTCCAGATCTCGGATCGTTCAGGCTAGTTGCGCGTCTATGTCATCTACGTTCTAAAGTAAAGTTTAGATCTGTATAGCTTGCATTGCGGTGGATGTCCCTAACGTTTCCAGATGTCGGATCGTTCAGGCTGATTGCGCGTCTCTGTCATCTACCTTCTAAAGTAAAGTTTAGATCTGTACAGCTTGATTTGCGGTGGATGTCCCTAACGTTTCCAGATCTCGGATCGTTCAGGCTAGTTGCGCGTCTCTAACATCTACCTTCTAAAGTAAAGTTTAGATCTGTGCAGCTTGCATTGCGGTGGATGTCCCTTACGTTTCCAGATCTCGGATCGTTCAGGCTAGTTGCGCGTCTCTGCCATCTACCTTCTAAAGTAAAGTTTAGATCTCTACAACTTGCATTGCGGTTGATGTCCCTAACGTTTCCAGATCTCGGATCGTTCAGGCTAGTTGCGCGTCTCTGTCATCTACCTTCTAAAGTAAAGTTTAGATCTGTACAGCTTGCATTGCGGTGGATGTCCCTAACGTTTCCAGATCTCGGATCGTTCAGGCTAGTTGCGCGTCTCTGCCATCTACCTTTCTAAGGTAAAGTTTAGATCTGTACAGCTTACATTGCGGTGGATGTGCCTAACGTTTCCAGATCTCAGATCGTTCAGGTTGGTTGTGCGACTCTTTCATCTACCTTCTAAAGTAAAGTTTAGATCTGTACAGCTTGCATTGCGCTGGATGTCCCTAACGTTTCCAGATCTCGGATCGTTCAGACTAGTTGCGCGTCTCTGCCATCTACCTTTCTAAAGTAAAGTTAAATCTGTACAGCTTAGATTGCGGTGGATGTCCCTAACGTTTCCAGATCGCGGATCGTTCAGGCTAGTTAAGCGTCTCTGGCATCTACCTTCTAAAGTAAAGTTTAGATCTGTACAGCTTGCATTGCGGTGGATGTCCCTAACGTTTCCAGATCCCGGATCGTTCAGGCTAGTTGCGCGTCTCTGCCATCTACCTTCTAAAGTAAAGTTTAGATCTGTACCGCTTACATTGCGGTGGATGTCCCTAACGTTTCCAGATCTCGGATCGTTCAGGCTAATTGCGCGTCTCTGTCATTCACCTTCTGAACTAAAGTTTAGATCTGTACAGCTTGCATTGCGCTGGATGTCCCTAACGTTTCCAGATCTCGGATCGTCCAGGCTAGTTGAGCGTCTCTGTCATCTACCTTCTAAAGTAAAGTTTAGATCTGTACAGCTTGCATTGCGGTTGGTTTCCCTAACGTTTCCAGATCTCGGATCGTTCAGGCTAGTTGCGCGTCTCTGTCATCTACCTTCTAAAGTAAAGTTTAGATCTGTACAGCTTGCATTGCGGTGGATGTCCCTAACGTTTCCAGATCTAGGATCGTTCAGGCTAGTTGCGCGTCTCTGACATCTACCTTCTAAAGTACAGTTTACATATGTACAGCTTGCATTGCGGTGGATGTCTCTAACATTTCCAGATCTCGGATCGTTCAGGCTAGTTGCGCGTCTCTGTCATCTACCTTCTAAAGTACAGTTTAGATCTGTACAGCTTGTATTGCGGTGGATGTCCCTAACGTTTCCAGATCTCGGATCGTTCAGACTAGTATCGCGTCTCTGCCATCCACCTTCTAAAGTAAAGTTTAGATCTGTACAGCTTACATTGCGGTGGTTGTGCCTAACGTTTCCAGATGTCGGATCGTTCAGGCTGATTGCGCGTCTCTGTCATCTACCTTCTAAAGTAAAGTTTAGATCTGTACAGCTCTCATTGCGCTGGATGTCCCTAACGTTTCCAGATCTCGGATCGTTCAGACTAGTTGCGCGTCTCTGTCATGTACCTTCTAAAGTAAAGTTTAGATCTCTACAACTTGCATTGCGGTGGATGTCCCTAACGTTTCCAGATCTCAGATCGTTCAGGCTAGTTGCGCGTCTCTGCCATCTACCTTTCTAAAGTAAAGTTTAGATCTGTACAGTTTACATTGCGGTGGATGTGCCTAACGTTTCCAGATCTCGGATCGTTCAGGCTGGTTGTGCGTCTCTGTCATCTACCTTCTAAAGTAAAGTTTAGATCGGTACAGCTTGCATTGCAGTGGATGTCCCTAACGTTTACAGATCTCGGATCGTTCAGACTAGTTGCGCGTCTCTGCCATCTACCTTTCTAAAGTAAAGTTTAGATCTGTACAGCTTAGATTGCGGTGGATGTCCCTAACGTTTCCAGATCGCGTTTCGTTCAGGCTAGTTGCGCGTCTCTGGCATCTACCTTCTAAAGTAAAGTTTAGATCTGTACAGCTTGCATTGCGGTGGATGTCCCTAAAGTTTCCAGATCCCGGATCGTTCAGCCTAGTTGCGCGTCCCTGCCATCTACCTTCTAAAGTAAAGTTTAGATCTGTACAGCTTCCATTGCGGTGGATGTCCCTAACGTTTCCAGATCTCGGATCGTTCAGGCTAGTTGCGCGTCTCTGTCATTTACCTTCTAAACTAAAGTTTAGATCTGTACAGCTTGCATTGCGCTGGATGTCCCTAACGTTTCCAGATCTCGGATCGTCCAGGCTAGTTGCGCGTCTCTGTCATCTACCTTCTAAAGTAAAGTTTAGATCTGTACAGCTTGCATTACGGTGGATGTCCCTAACGTTTCCAGATCTTGGATCGTTCAGGCTAGTTGCGCGTCTCTGACATCCACCTTCTAAAGTACAGTTTACATATGTACAGCTTGCATTGCGGTGGATGTCCCTAACGTTTCCAGATCTCGGATCGTTCAGGCTAGTTGCGCGTCTCTGTCATCTACCTTCTAAAGTACAGATTAGATCTGTACAGCTTGTATTGCGGTGGATGTCCCTAACGTTTCCAGATCTCGGATCGTTCAGACTAGTTGCGCGTCTCTGCCATCCACCTTCTAAAGTAAAGTTTAGATCTGTACAGCTTACATTGCGGTGGATGTGCCTAACGTTTCCAGATGTCGGATCGTTCAGGCTGATTGCGCGTCTCTGTCATCTACCTGCTAAAGTAAAGTTTAGATCTGTACAGCTTGATTTGCGGTGGATGTCCCTAACGTTTCCAGATCTCGGATCTTTCAGACTAGTTGCGTGTCTCTGTCATCTACCTTCTAAAGTAAAGTTTAGATCTGTGCATTTTGCATTGCAGTGGTTGTCCCTAACGTTTCCAGATCTCGGATCGTTCAGGCTAGTTGCGCGTCTCTGCCATCTACCTTCTAAACTAAAGTTTAGATCTGTACAGCTTGCATTGCGCTGGATGTCCCTAACGTTTCCAGATCTCGGATCGTTCAGACTAGTTGCGCGTCTCTGCCATCTACCTTTGTAAAGAAAAGTTTAGATCTGTACAGCTTACATTGCGGTGGATGTCCCTAACGTTTCCAGATCTCGTATCGTTCAGGCTAGTTGCGCGTCTCTGCCATCTACCTTTCTAAAGTAAAGTTTAGATCTGTACAGCTTACATTGCGGTGGATGTCCCTAACGTTTCCTGATCTCGGATCGTTCAGGCTAGTTGCGCGTCTCGTTCATCTACCTTCTAAAGTATAGTTTAGATCTGTACAGCTTGCATTGCGGTGGATGTCCCTTACGTTTCCAGATCTCGGACCTTTCAGACTAGTTGCGCGTCTCTGCCATCTACCTTTCTAAATTAAAGTTTAGATCTGTACAGCTTACATTGCAGTGGATGTCCCTAACGTTTCCAGATCTCGGATCGTTGAGGCTAGTTGCGCGTCTCTGTCATCTACCTTCCAAATATAAAGTTTAGATCTGTACAGCCTGCATTGCGCTGGATGTCCCTAACGTTTCCAGATCTCGGATCGTTCAGACTAGTTGCGCGTCTCTGTCATCTACCTTCTAAAGTAAAGTTTAGATCTCTGTAGCTTGCATTGCGGTGGATGTCCCCAACGTTTCCAGATCTCGGATCTTTCAGGCTAGTTGCGCGTCTCTGTCATTTATTTTCTAAAGTAAAGTTCAGATCTGTACAGCTTACATTGCGGTGGATGTCCCTAACGTTTCCAGATCTCGTATCGTTCAGGCTAGTTGCGCGTCTCTGGCATCTACCTTTCTAAAGTAAAGTTTAAATCTGTACAGCTTACATTGCGGTGGATGTCCCTAACGTTTCCAGATCTCGGATCGTTCAGGCTATTTGCGCGTCTCTATCATCTATCTTCTAAAGTAAAGTTTAGATCTGTGCAGCTTGCATTGCGGTGGATGTCCCTTACGTTTCCAGATCTCGGATCGTTCAGGCTAGTTGCGCGTCTCTGCCATCCACCTTCTAAACTAATGTTTAGATTTGTACAGCTTGCATTGCGCTGGATGTCCCTAACCTTTCCAGATCTCGGATCCTTCAGACTAGTTGCGCGTCTCTGTCATCTACCTTCTAAAGTAAAGTTTAGATCTTTACAGCTTGCGTTGCGCTGGATGTCCCTAACGTTTCCAGATCTCGGATCGTTCAGACTAGTTGCGCGTCTCTGTCATCTACCTTCTAAAGTAAAGTTTAGATCTGTAAAATTTGCATTGCGGTGGATGTCCCTAACGTTTCCAGATCTCGGATCGTTCAGGCTAGTTGCGCGTCTCTTTCATCTACCTTCTAAAGTAAAGTTTAAATCTGTACAGCTTACATTGCGGTGGATGTCCCTAACGTTTCCAGATCTCGGATCGTTCATGCTGGTTGTGCGTCTCTGTCATCTACCTTCTAAAGTAAAGTTTAGATCTGTACAGCTTGCATTGCAGTGGATGTCCCTAACGTTTCCAGATCTCGGATCGTTCAGACTAGTTGCGCGTCTCTGCCATCTACCTTTCTAAAGTAAAGTTTAGATCTGTACAGCTTAGATTGCGGTGGATGTCCCTAACGTTTCCAGATCGCGTTTCGTTCAGGCTAGTTGCGCGTCTCTGCCATCTACCTTTCTAAGGTAAAGTTTAGATCTGTACAGCTTACATTGCGGTGGATGTGCCTAACGTTTCCAGATCTCAGATCGTTCAGGTTGGTTGTGCGTCTCTTTCATCTACCTTCTAAAGTAAAGTTTAGATCTGTACAGCTTGCATTGCGCTGGATGTCCCTAACGTTTCCAGATCTCGGATCGTTCAGACTAGTTGCGCGTCTCTGCCATCTACCTTTCTAAAGTAAAGTTAAATCTGTACAGCTTAGATTGCGGTGGATGTCCCTAACGTTTCCAGATCGCGGATCGTTCAGGCTAGTTAAGCGTCTCTGGCATCTACCTTCTAAAGTAAAGTTTAGATCTGTACAGCTTGCATTGCGGTGGATGTCCCTAACGTTTCCAGATCCCGGATCGTTCAGGCTAGTTGCGCGTCTCTGCCATCTACCTTCTAAAGTAAAGTTTAGATCTGTACCGCTTACATTGCGGTGGATGTCCCTAACGTTTCCAGATCTCGGATCGTTCAGGCTAATTGCGCGTCTCTGTCATTCACCTTCTGAACTAAAGTTTAGATCTGTACAGCTTGCATTGCGCTGGATGTCCCTAACGTTTCCAGATCTCGGATCGTCCAGGCTAGTTGAGCGTCTCTGTCATCTACCTTCTAAAGTAAAGTTTAGATCTGTACAGCTTGCATTGCGGTTGGTTTCCCTAACGTTTCCAGATCTCGGATCGTTCAGGCTAGTTGCGCGTCTCTGTCATCTACCTTCTAAAGTAAAGTTTAGATCTGTACAGCTTGCATTGCGGTGGATGTCCCTAACGTTTCCAGATCTAGGATCGTTCAGGCTAGTTGCGCGTCTCTGACATCTACCTTCTAAAGTACAGTTTACATATGTACAGCTTGCATTGCGGTGGATGTCTCTAACATTTCCAGATCTCGGATCGTTCAGGCTAGTTGCGCGTCTCTGTCATCTACCTTCTAAAGTACAGTTTAGATCTGTACAGCTTGTATTGCGGTGGATGTCCCTAACGTTTCCAGATCTCGGATCGTTCAGACTAGTATCGCGTCTCTGCCATCCACCTTCTAAAGTAAAGTTTAGATCTGTACAGCTTACATTGCGGTGGTTGTGCCTAACGTTTCCAGATGTCGGATCGTTCAGGCTGATTGCGCGTCTCTGTCATCTACCTTCTAAAGTAAAGTTTAGATCTGTACAGCTCTCATTGCGCTGGATGTCCCTAACGTTTCCAGATCTCGGATCGTTCAGACTAGTTGCGCGTCTCTGTCATGTACCTTCTAAAGTAAAGTTTAGATCTCTACAACTTGCATTGCGGTGGATGTCCCTAACGTTTCCAGATCTCAGATCGTTCAGGCTAGTTGCGCGTCTCTGCCATCTACCTTTCTAAAGTAAAGTTTAGATCTGTACAGTTTACATTGCGGTGGATGTGCCTAACGTTTCCAGATCTCGGATCGTTCAGGCTGGTTGTGCGTCTCTGTCATCTACCTTCTAAAGTAAAGTTTAGATCGGTACAGCTTGCATTGCAGTGGATGTCCCTAACGTTTACAGATCTCGGATCGTTCAGACTAGTTGCGCGTCTCTGCCATCTACCTTTCTAAAGTAAAGTTTAGATCTGTACAGCTTAGATTGCGGTGGATGTCCCTAACGTTTCCAGATCGCGTTTCGTTCAGGCTAGTTGCGCGTCTCTGGCATCTACCTTCTAAAGTAAAGTTTAGATCTGTACAGCTTGCATTGCGGTGGATGTCCCTAAAGTTTCCAGATCCCGGATCGTTCAGCCTAGTTGCGGGTCCCTGCCATCTACCTTCTAAAGTAAAGTTTAGATCTGTACAGCTTCCATTGCGGTGGATGTCCCTAACGTTTCCAGATCTCGGATCGTTCAGGCTAGTTGCGCGTCTCTGTCATTTACCTTCTAAACTAAAGTTTAGATCTGTACAGCTTGCATTGCGCTGGATGTCCCTAACGTTTCCAGATCTCGGATCGTCCAGGCTAGTTGCGCGTCTCTGTCATCTACCTTCTAAAGTAAAGTTTAGATCTGCACAGCTTGCATTACGGTGGATGTCCCTAACGTTTCCAGATCTTGGATCGTTCAGGCTAGTTGCGCGTCTCTGACATCCACCTTCTAAAGTACAGTTTACATATGTACAGCTTGCATTGCGGTGGATGTCCCTAACGTTTCCAGATCTCGGATCGTTCAGGCTAGTTGCGCGTCTCTGTCATCTACCTTCTAAAGTACAGATTAGATCTGTACAGCTTGTATTGCGGTGGATGTCCCTAACGTTTCCAGATCTCGGATCGTTCAGACTAGTTGCGCGTCTCTGCCATCCACCTTCTAAAGTAAAGTTTAGATCTGTACAGCTTACATTGCGGTGGATGTGCCTAACGTTTCCAGATGTCGGATCGTTCAGGCTGATTGCGCGTCTCTGTCATCTACCTGCTAAAGTAAAGTTTAGATCTGTACAGCTTGATTTGCGGTGGATGTCCCTAACGTTTCCAGATCTCGGATCTTTCAGACTAGTTGCGTGTCTCTGTCATCTACCTTCTAAAGTAAAGTTTAGATCTGTGCATTTTGCATTGCAGTGGTTGTCCCTAACGTTTCCAGATCTCGGATCGTTCAGGCTAGTTGCGCGTCTCTGCCATCTACCTTCTAAACTAAAGTTTAGATCTGTACAGCTTGCATTGCGCTGGATGTCCCTAACGTTTCCAGATCTCGGATCGTTCAGACTAGTTGCGCGTCTCTGCCATCTACCTTTCTAAAGAAAAGTTTAGATCTGTACAGCTTACATTGCGGTGGATGTCCCTAACGTTTCCAGATCTCGTATCGTTCAGGCTAGTTGCGCGTCTCGGCCATCTACCTTTCTAAAGTAAAGTTTAGATCTGTACAGCTTACATTGCGGTGGATGTCCCTAACGTTTCCTGATCTCGGATCGTTCAGGCTAGTTGCGCGTCTCGTTCATCTACCTTCTAAAGTATAGTTTAGATCTGTACAGCTTGCATTGCGGTGGATGTCCCTTACGTTTCCAGATCTCGGACCTTTCAGACTAGTTGCGCGTCTCTGCCATCTACCTTTCTAAATTAAAGTTTAGATCTGTACAGCTTACATTGCAGTGGATGTCCCTAACGTTTCCAGATCTCGGATCGTTGAGGCTAGTTGCGCGTCTCTGTCATCTACCTTCCAAATATAAAGTTTAGATCTGTACAGCCTGCATTGCGCTGGATGTCCCTAACGTTTCCAGATCTCGGATCGTTCAGACTAGTTGCGCGTCTCTGTCATCTACCTTCTAAAGTAAAGTTTAGATCTCTGTAGCTTGCATTGCGGTGGATGTCCCCAACGTTTCCAGATCTCGGATCTTTCAGGCTAGTTGCGCGTCTCTGTCATTTATTTTCTAAAGTAAAGTTCAGATCTGTACAGCTTACATTGCGGTGGATGTCCCTAACGTTTCCAGATCTCGTATCGTTCAGGCTAGTTGCGCGTCTCTGGCATCTACCTTTCTAAAGTAAAGTTTAAATCTGTACAGCTTACATTGCGGTGGATGTCCCTAACGTTTCCAGATCTCGGATCGTTCAGGCTATTTGCGCGTCTCTATCATCTATCTTCTAAAGTAAAGTTTAGATCTGTGCAGCTTGCATTGCGGTGGATGTCCCTTACGTTTCCAGATCTCGGATCGTTCAGGCTAGTTGAGCGTCTCTGCCATCTACCTTCTAAACTAATGTTTAGATTTGTACAGCTTGCATTGCGCTGGATGTCCCTAACCTTTCCAGATCTCGGATCCTTCAGACTAGTTGCGCGTCTCTGTCATCTACCTTCTAAAGTAAAGTTTAGATCTGTACAGCTTGCGTTGCGCTGGATGTCCCTAACGTTTCCAGATCTCGGATCGTTCAGACTAGTTGCGCGTCTCTGTCATCTACCTTCTAAAGTAAAGTTTAGATCTGTAAAATTTGCATTGCGGTGGATGTCCCTAACGTTTCCAGATCTCGGATCGTTCAGGCTAGTTGCGCGTCTCTTTCATCTACCTTCTAAAGTAAAGTTTACATCTGTACAGCTTACATTGCGGTGGATGTCCCTAACGTTTCCAGATCTCGGATCGTTCATGCTGGTTGTGCGTCTCTGTCATCTACCTTCTAAAGTAAAGTTTAGATCTGTACAGCTTGCATTGCAGTGGATGTCCCTAACGTTTCCAGATCTCGGATCGTTCAGACTAGTTGCGCGTCTCTGCCATCTACCTTTCTAAAGTAAAGTTTAGATCTGTACAGCTTAGATTGCGGTGGATGTCCCTAACGTTTCCAGATCGCGTTTCGTTCAGGCTAGTTGCGCGTCTCTGCCATCTACCTTTCTAAGGTAAAGTTTAGATCTGTACAGCTTACATTGCGGTGGATGTGCCTAACGTTTCCAGATCTCAGATCGTTCAGGTTGGTTGTGCGTCTCTTTCATCTACCTTCTAAAGTAAAGTTTAGATCTGTACAGCTTGCATTGCGCTGGATGTCCCTAACGTTTCCAGATCTCGGATCGTTCAGACTAGTTGCGCGTCTCTGCCATCTACCTTTCTAAAGTAAAGTTTAGATCTGTACAGCTTAGATTGCGGTGGATGTCCCTAACGTTTCCAGATCGCGGATCGTTCAGGCTAGTTAAGCGTCTCTGGCATCTACCTTCTAAAGTAAAGTTTAGATCTGTACAGCTTGCATTGCGGTGGATGTCCCTAACGTTTCCAGATCCCGGATCGTTCAGGCTAGTTGCGCGTCTCTGCCATCTACCTTCTAAAGTAAAGTTTAGATCTGTACAGCTTACATTGCGGTGGATGTCCCTAACGTTTCCAGATCTCGGATCGTTCAGGCTAATTGCGCGTCTCTGTCATTCACCTTCTGAAATAAAGTTTAGATCTGTACAGCTTGCATTGCGCTGGATGTCCCTAACGTTTCCAGATCTCGGATCGTCCAGCCTAGTTGCGCGTCTCTGTCATCTACCTTCTAAAGTAAAGTTTAGATCTGTACAGCTTGCATTGCGGTTGGTTTCCCTAACGTTTCCAGATCTCGGATCGTTCAGGCTAGTTGCGCGTCTCTGTCATCTACCTTCTAAAGTAAAGTTTAGATCTGTACAGCTTGCATTGCGGTGGATGTCCCTAACGTTTCCAGATCTAGGATCGTTCAGGCTAGTTGCGCGTCTCTGACATCTACCTTCTAAAGTACAGTTTACATATGTACAGCTTGCATTGCGGTGGATGTCTCTAACATTTCCAGATCTCGGATCGTTCAGGCTAGTTGCGCGTCTCTGTCATCTACCTTCTAAAGTACAGTTTAGATCTGTACAGCTTGTATTGCGGTGGATGTCCCTAACGTTTCCAGATCTCGGATCGTTCAGACTAGTTGCGCGTCTCTGCCATCCACCTTCTAAAGTAAAGTTTAGATCTGTACAGCTTACATTGCGGTGGATGTGCCTAACGTTTCCAGATGTCGGATCGTTCAGGCTGATTGCGCGTCTCTGTCATCTACCTTCTAAAGTAAAGTTTACATCTGTACAGCTTGATTTGCGGTGGATGTCCCTAACGTTTCCAGATCTCGGATTTTTCAGACTAGTTGCGTGTCTCTGTCATCTACCTTCTAAAGTAAAGTTTAGATCTGTGCAGTTTGCATCGCAGTGGATGTCCCTAACGTTTCCAGATCTCGGATCGTTCAGGCTAGTTGCGCGTCTCTGCCATCTACCTTCTAAACTAAAGTTTGATCTGTACAGCTTCCATTGCGCTGGATGTCCCTAACGTTTCCAGATCTCGGATCGTTCAGGGCAGATGCGCGTCTCTGTCATCTACCTTCTAAAGTAAAGTTTAGATCTGTACAGCTTGCATTGCGATGGATGTCCCTAACGTTTTCAGATCTCGGATCGTTCAGTCTAGTTGCTCGTCTCTGTCATCTACCTTCTAAAGTAAAGTGTAGATCTGTACAGCTTGCAATGCGGTGGATGTCCCTACGTTTCCAGATATCGGATCGTTCAGACTAGTTGCGTGTCTCTGGCAACTACCTTCTAAAGTAAAGTTTAGATCTGTACAGCTTGCATTGCGGTGGATGTCCCTATCGTTTCCAGATCTCGGATCGTTCAGACTAGTTGCGCGTCTCTGTCATCTACCTTCTAAAGTAAAGTTTAGATCTGTAAAGCTTGCATTGCGGTGGATGTCCCTAATGTTTCCAGATCTCGGATCGTTCAGGCTAGTTGCGCGTCTCTGTCATTTACTTTCTAAAGTAAAGTTTAGATCTGTACAGCTTGCATTGCGGTGGATGTCCCTAACGTTTCCAGATCTCGGATCGTTCAGGTTAGTTGCGCGTCTCTGCCATCTACCTTTCTAAAGTAAAGTTTAGATCTCTACAGCTTACATTGGGTGGATGTCCCTAACGTTTTCTGATCTCGGATCGTTCAGGCTGGTTGCGCGTCTCTGTCATCTACCTTCTAAAGTAAAGTTTAGATCTGTACAGCTTGCATTGCGGTGGATGTCCCTAACGTTTCCAGATCTCGGACCTTTCAGACTAGTTGCGCGTCTCTGTCATCTACCTTTCTAAAGAAAAGTTTAGCTCTGTACAGCTTACATTGCGGTGGATGTCCCTAACGTTTCCAGATCTCGGATCGTTCAGGCTAGTTGCGCGTCTCTGCCATCTACCTTTCTAAAGTAAAGTTTAGATCTGTACAGCTTACATTGCGGTGGATGTCCCTAACGTTTCCTGATCTCGGATCGTTCAGGCTAGTTGCGCGTCTCTGTCATCTACCTTCTAAAGTAAAGTTTAGATCTGTGTAGCTTGCATTGCGGTGGATGTCCCTAACGTTTCCAGATCTCGGATCTTTCAGGCTAGTTGCGCGTCTCTGTCATTTATTTTCTAAAGTAAAGTTCAGATCTGTACAGCTTACATTGCGGTGGATTTCCCTAACGTTTCCAGATCTCGTATCGTTCAGGCTAGTTGCGCGTCTCTGGCATCTACCTTTCTAAAGTAAAGTTTAGATCTGTACAGCTTACATTGCGGTGGATGTCCCTAACGTTTCCAGATCTCGGATCGTTCAGGCTAGTTGCGCGTCTCTATCATCTATCTTCTAAAGTAAAGTTTAGATCTGTGCAGCTTGCATTGCGGTGGATGTCCCTTACGTTTCCAGATCTCGGATCGTTCAGGCTAGTTGCGGTCTCTGCCATCTACCTTCTAAACTAATGTTTAGATCTGTACAGCTTGCATTGCGCTGGATGTCCCTAACCTTTCCAGATCTCGGATCGTTCAGACTAGTTGCGCGTCTCTGTCATCTACCTTCTAAAGTAAAGTTTAGATCTGTACAGCTTGCGTTGCGCTGGATGTCCCTAACGTTTCCAGATCTCGGATCGTTCAGACTAGTTGCGCGTCTCTGTCATCTACCTTCTAAAGTAAAGTTTAGATCTGTAAAATTTGCATTGCGGTGGATGTCCCTAAAGTTTCCAGATCTCGGATCGTTCAGGCTAGTTGCGCGTCTCTTTCATCTACCTTCTAAAGTAAAGTTTAAATCTGTACAGCTTACATTGCGGTGGATGTCCCTAACGTTTCCAGATCTCGGATCGTTCAGGCTGGTTGTGCGTCTCTGTCATCTACCTTCTAAAGTAAAGTTTAGATCTGTACAGCTTGCATTGCAGTGGATGTCCCTAACGTTTCCAGATCTCGGATCGTTCAGACTAGTTGCGCGTCTCTGCCATCTACCTTTCTAAAGTAAAGTTTAGATCTGTACAGCTTAGATTGCGGTGGATGTCCCTAACGTTTCCAGATCGCGTTTCGTTCAGGCTAGTTGCGCGTCTCTGGCATCTACCTTCTAAAGTAAAGTTTAGATCTGTACAGCTTGCATTGCGGTGGATGTCTCTAAAGTTTCCAGATCCCGGATCGTTCAGGCTAGTTGCGCGTCCCTGCCATCTACCTTCTAAAGTAAAGTTTAGATCTGTACAGCTTACATTGCGGTGGATGTCCCTAACGTTTCCAGATCTCGGATCGTTCAGGCTAGTTGCGCGTCTCTGTCATTTACCTTCTAAACTAAAGTTTAGATCTGTACAGCTTGCATTGCGCTGGATGTCCCTAACGTTTCCAGATCTCGGATCGTCCAGGCTAGTTGCGCGTCTCTGTCATCTACCTTCTAAAGTAAAGTTTAGATCTGTACAGCTTGCATTGCGTTTGGTTTCCCTAACGTTTCCAGATCTCGGATCGTTCAGGCTAGTTGCGCGTCTCTGTCATCTACCGTCTAAAGTAAAGTTTAGATCTGTACAGCTTGCATTACGGTGGAAGTCCCTAACGTTTCCAGATCTCGGATCGTTCAGGCTAGTTGCGCGTCTCTGTCATCCACCTTCTAAAGTACAGTTTACATATGTACAGCTTGCATTGCGGTGGATGTCCCTATCGTTTCCAGATCTCGGATCGTTCAGGCTAGTTGCGCGTCTCTGTCATCTACCTTCTAAAGTACAGTTTAGATCTGTACAGCTTGTATTGCGGTGGATGTCCCTAACGTTTCCAGATCTCGGATCGTTCAGACTAGTTGCGCGTCTCTGCCATCCACCTTCTAAAGTAAAGTTTAGATCTGTACGGCTTACATTGCGGTGGATGTGCCTAACGTTTCCAGATGTCGGATCGTTCAGGCTGATTGCGCGTCTCTGTCATCTACCTTCTAAAGTAAAGTTTAGATCTGTACAGCTTGATTTGCGGTGGATGTCCCTAACGTTTCCAGATCTCGGATCTTTCAGACTAGTTGCGTGTCTCTGTCATCTACCTTCTAAAGTAAAGGTTAGATCTGTGCAGTTTGCATTGCAGTGGATGTCCCTAACGTTTCCAGATCTCGGATCGTTCAGGCTAGTTGCGCGTCTCTGCCATCTACCTTCTAAACTAAAGTTTGGATCTGTACAGCTTGCATTGCGCTGGATGTCCCTAACGTTTCCAGATCTCGGATCGTTCAGACTAGTTGCGCGTCTCTGTCATCTACCTTCTAAAGTAAAGTTTAGATCTGTACAGCTTACATTGCGGTGGATATCCCTAACGTTTCCAGATCTCGGATCGTTCAGGGCAGTTGCGCGTCTCTGTCATCTACCTTCTAAAGTAAAGTTTAGATCTGTACAGCTTGCATTGCGGTGGATGTCCCTAACGTTTTCAGATCTCGGATCGTTCAGGCTAGTTGCTCGTCTCTGTCATCTACCTTCTAAAGTAAAGTGTAGATCTGTACAGCTTGCATTGCGGTGGATGTCCCTACGTTTCCAGATCTGGGATCGTTCAGACTAGTTGCGTGTCTC
This sequence comes from Deroplatys truncata, assembly GCA_030765065.1. Classification (NCBI taxonomy): domain Eukaryota; kingdom Metazoa; phylum Arthropoda; class Insecta; order Mantodea; family Mantidae; genus Deroplatys; species Deroplatys truncata. The sequence continues at coordinate 378,855,220 of CM060990.1, forward strand.
TGGCAACTACCTTCTAAAGTAAAGTTTAGATCTGTACAGCTTGCATTGCGGTGGATGTCCCTATCGTTTCCAGATCTCGGATCGTTCAGACTAGTTGCGCGTCTCTGTCATCTACCTTCTAAAGTAAAGTTTAGATCTGTAAAGCTTGCATTGCGGTGGATGTCCCTAATGTTTCCAGATCTCGGATCGTTCAGGCTAGTTGCGCGTCTCTGTCATTTACTTTCTAAAGTAAAGTTTAGATCTGTACAGCTTGCATTGCGGTGGATGTCCCTAACGTTTCCAGATCTCGGATCGTTCAGGTTAGTTGCGCGTCTCTGCCATCTACCTTTCTAAAGTAAAGTTTAGATCTCTACAGCTTACACTGGGTGGATGTCCCTAACGTTTCCTGATCTCGGATCGTTCAGGCTGGTTGCGCGTCTCTGTCATCTACCTTCTAAAGTAAAGTTTAGATCTGTACAGCTTGCATTGCGGTGGATGTCCCTAACGTTTCCAGATCTCGGACCTTTCAGACTAGTTGCGCGTCTCTGCCATCTACCTTTCTAAAGAAAAGTTTAGATCTGTACAGCTTACATTGCGGTGGATGTCCCTAACGTTTCCAGATCTCGGATCGTTCAGGCTAGTTGCGCGTCTCTGCCATCTACCTTTCTAAAGTAAAGTTTAGATCTGTACAGCTTACATTGCGGTGGATGTCCCTAACGTTTCCTGATCTCGGATCGTTCAGGCTAGTTGCGCGTCTCTGTCATCTACCTTCTAAAGTATAGTTTAGATCTGTACAGCTTGCATTGCGGTGGATGTCACTAACGTTTCCAGATCTCGGATCTTTCAGACAAGTTGCGCGTCTCTGCCATCTACCTTTCTAAATTAAAGTTTAGATCTGTACAGCTTACATTGCAGTGGGTGTCCCTAACGTTTCCAGATCTCGGATCGTTGAGGCTAGTTGCGCGTCTCTGTCAAATACCTTCCAAATATAAAGTTTAGATCTGTACAGCCTGCATTGCGCTGGATGTCCCTAACGTTTCCAGATCTCGGATCGTTCAGACTAGTTGCGCGTCTCTGTCATCTACCTTCTAAAGTAAAGTTTAGATCTGTACAGCTCGCATTGCGGTGGATGTCCCTAACGTTTCCAGATCTCGGATCTTTCAGCCTAGTTGCGCGTCTCTGTCATTGATTTTCTAAAGTAAAGTTCAGATCTGTACAGCTTACATTGCGGTGGATGTCCCTAATGTTTCCAGATCTCGTATCGTTCAGGCTAGTTGCGCGTCTCTGGCATCTACCTTTCTAAAGTAAAGTTTAGATCTGTACAGCTTACATTGCGGTGGATGTCCCTAACGTTTCCAGATCTCGGATCGTTCAGGCTAGATGCGCGTCTCTGTCATCTACCTTCTAAAGTATAGTTTAGATCTGTACAGCTTGCATTGCGGTGGATGTTCCTAACGTTTGCAGATCTCGGATCTTTCAGACTAGTTGCGCGTCTCTGCCATCTACCTTTCTAAATTAAAGTTTAGATCTGTACAGCTTACATTGCGGTGGATGTCCCTAACGTTTCCAGATCTCGGATCGTTCAGGCTAGTTGCGCGTCTCTATCATCTACCTTCTAAAGTAAAGTTTAGATCTGTGCAGCTTGCATTGCGGTGGATGTCCCTTACGTTTCCAGATCTCGGATCGTTCAGGCTAGTTGCGCGTCTCTGCCATCTACCTTCTAAACTAAAGTTTAGATCTGTACAGCTTGCATTGCGCTGGATGTCCCTAACCTTTCCAGATCTCGGATCGTTCAGACTAGTTGCGCGTCTCTGTCATCTACCTTCTAAAGTAAAGTTTAGATCTGTACAGCTTGCATTGCGCTGGATGTCCCTAACGTTTCCAGATCTCGGATCGTTCAGACTAGTTGCGCGTCTCTGTCATCTACCTTCTAAAGTAAAGTTTAGATCTGTAAAATTTGCATTGCGGTGGATGTCCCTAACGTTTCCAGATCTCGGATCGTTCAGGCTAGTTGCGCGTCTCTTTCATCTACCTTCTAAAGTAAAGTTTAGAGCTGTACAGCTTGCATTGCGGTGGATGTCCCTAACGTTTCCAGATCTCGGATCGTTCAGGCTAGTTGCGCGTCTCTGCCATCTACCTTTCTAAAGTAAAGTTTAGATCTGTACAGCTTACATTGCGGTGGATGTGCCTAACGTTTCCAGATCTCGGATCGTTCAGGCTGGTTGTGCGTCTCTGTCATCTACCTTCTAAAGTAAAGTTTAGATCTGTACAGCTTGCATTGCGGTGGATGTCCCTAACGTTTCCAGATCTCGGATCGTTCAGACTAGTTGCGCGTCTCTGCCATCTACCTTTCTAAAGTAACGTTTAGATGTGTACAGCTTACATTGCGGTGGATGTCCCTAACGCTTCCAGATCGCGGATCGTTCAGACTAGTTGCGCGTCTCTGTCATCTACCTTCTAAAGTAAAGTTTAGATCTGTGTAGCTTGCATTGCGGTGGATGTCCCTAACGTTTCCAGATCTCGGATCTTTCAGGCTAGTTGCGCGTCTCTGTCATTTATTTTCTAAAGTAAAGTTCAGATCTGTACAGCTTACATTGCGGTGGATGTCCCTAACGTTTCCAGATCTCGTATCGTTCAGGCTAGTTGCACGTCTCTGGCATCTACCTTTCTAAAGTAAAGTTTAGATCTGTACAGCTTACATTGCGGTGGATGTCCCTAACGTTTCCAGATCTCGGATCGTTCAGGCTAGTTGCGCGTCTCTATCATCTATCTTCTAAAGTAAAGTTTAGATCTGTGCAGCTTGCATTGCGGTGGATGTCCCTTACGTTTCCAGATCTCGGATCGTTCAGGCTAGTTGCGCGTCTCTGCCATCTACCTTCTAAACTAATGTTTAGATCTGTACAGCTTGCATTGCGCTGGATGTCCCTAACCTTTCCAGATCTCGGATCGTTCAGACTAGTTGCGCGTCTCTGTCATCTACCTTCTAAAGTAAAGTTTAGATCTGTACAGCTTGCATTGCGCTGGATGTCCCTAACGTTTCCAGATCTCGGATCGTTCAGAGTAGTTGCGCGTCTCTGTCATCTACCTTCTAAAGTAAAGTTTAGATCTGTAAAATGTGCATTGCGGTGGATGTCCCTAACGTTTCCAGATCTCGGATCGTTCAGTCTAGTTGCGCGTCTCTTTCATCTACCTTCTAAAGTAAAGTTTAAATCTGTACAGCTTACATTGCGGTGGATGTCCCTAACGTTTCCAGATCTCGGATCGTTCAGGCTGGTTGTGCGTCTCTGTCATCTACCTTCTAAAGTAAAGTTTAGATCTGTACAGCTTGCATTGCGGTGGATGTCTCTAAAGTTTCCAGATCCCGGATCGTTCAGGCTAGTTGCGCGTCCCTGCCATCTACCTTCTAAAGTAAAGTTTAGATCTGTACAGCTTACATTGCGGTGGATGTCCCTAACGTTTCCAGATCTCGGATCGTTCAGGCTAGTTGCGCGTCTCTGTCATTTACCTTCTAAACTAAGGTTTAGATCTGTACAGCTTGCATTGCGCTGGATGTCCCTAACGTTTCCAGATCTCGGATCGTCCAGGCTAGTTGCGCGTCTCTGTCATCTACCTTCTAAAGTAAAGTTTAGATCTGTACAGCTTGCATTGCGGTTGGTTTCCCTAACGTTTCCAGATCTCGGATCGTTCAGGCTAGTTGCGCGTCTCTGTCATCTACCGTCTAAAGTAAAGTTTAGATCTGTACAGCTTGCATTACGGTGGATGTCCCTAACGTTTCCAGATCTCGGATCGTTCAGGCTAGTTGCGCGTCTCTGTCATCCACCTTCTAAAGTACAGTTTACATATGTACAGCTTGCATTGCGGTGGATGTCCCTATCGTTTCCAGATCTCGGATCGTTCAGGCTAGTTGCGCGTCTCTGTCATCTACCTTCTAAAGTACAGTTTAGATCTGTACAGCTTGTATTGCGGTGGATGTCCCTAACGTTTCCAGATCTCGGATCGTTCAGACTAGTTGCGCGTCTCTGCCATCCACCTTCTAAAGTAAAGTTTAGATCTGTACAGCTTACATTGCGGTGGATGTGCCTAACGTTTCCAGATGTCGGATCGTTCAGGCTGATTGCGCGTCTCTGTCATCTACCTTCTAAAGTAAAGTTTAGATCTGTACAGCTTGATTTGCGGTGGATGTCCCTAACGTTTCCAGGTCTCGGATCTTTCAGACTAGTTGCGTGTCTCTGTCATCTACCTTCTAAAGTAAAGTTTAGATCTGTGCAGTTTGCATTGCAGTGGATGTCCCTAACGTTTCCAGATCTCGGATCGTTCAGGCTAGTTGCGCGTCTCTGCCATCTACCTTCTAAACTAAAGTTTAGATCTGTACAGCTTGCATTGCGCTGGATGTCCCTAACGTTTCCAGATCTCGGATCGTTTAGACTAGTTGCGCGTCTCTGTCATCTACCTTCTAAAGTAAAGTTTAGATCTGTACAGCTTACATTGCGGTGGATATCCCTAACGTTTCCAGATCTCGGATCGTTCAGGGCAGTTGCGCGTCTCTGTCATCTACCTTCTAAAGTAAAGTTTAGATCTGTACAGCTTGCATTGCGGTGGATGTCCCTAACGTTTTCAGATCTCGGATCGTTCAGGCTAGTTGCGCGTCTCTGCCATCTACCTTTCTAAAGTAAAGCTTAGATCTCTACAGCTTACATTGGGTGGATGTCCCTAACGTTGCCTGATCTCGGATCGTTCAGGCTGGTTGCGCGTCTCTGTCATCTACCTTCTAAAGTAAAGTTTAGATCTGTACAGCTTGCATTGCGGTGGATGTCCCTAACGTTTCCACATCTCGGACCTTTCAGACTAGTTGCGCGTCTATGCCATCTACCTTTCTAAAGAAAAGTTTAGATCTGTACAGCTTACATTGCGGTGGATGTCCCTAACGTTTCCAGATCTCGGATCGTTCAGGCTAGTTGCGCGTCTCTGCCATCTACCTTTCTAAAGTAAAGTTTAGATCTGTACAGCTTACATTGCGGTGGATGTCCCTAACGTTTCCTGATCTCGGATCGTTCAGGCTAGTTGCGCGTCTCTGTCATCTACCTTCTAAAGTATAGTTTAGATCTGTACAGCTTGCATTGCGGTGGATGTCACTAACGTTTCCAGATCTCGGATCTTTCAGACTAGTTGCGTGTCTCTGTCATCTACCTTCTAAAGTAAAGTTTAGATCTGTGCAGTTTGCATTGCAGTGGATGTCCCTAACGTTTCCAGATCTCGGATCGTTCAGGCTAGTTGCGCGTCTCTGCCATCTACCTTCTAAACTAAAGTTTAGATCTGTACAGCTTGCATTGCGCTGGATGTCCCTAACGTTTCCAGATCTCGGATCGTTCAGACTAGTTGCGCGTCTCTGTCATCTACGTTCTAAAGGAAAGTTTAGATCTGTACAGCTTACATTGCGGTGGATATCCCTAACGTTTCCAGATCTCGGATCGTTCAGGGCAGTTGCGCGTCTCTTTCATCTACCTTCTAAAGTAACGTTTAGATCTGTACAGCTTGCATTGCGGTGGATGTCCCTAACGTTTTCAGATCTCGGATCGTTCAGGCTAGTTGCTCGTCTCTGTCATCTACCTTCTAAAGTAAAGTGTAGATCTGTACAGCTTGCATTGCGGTGGATGTCCCTACGTTTCCAGATCTCGGATCGTTCAGACTAGTTGCGCGTCTCTGGCAACTACCTTCTAAAGTAAAGTTTAGATCTGTACAGCTTGCATTGCGGTGGATGTCCCTATCGTTTCCAGATCTCGGATCGTTCAGACTAGTTGCGCGTCTCTGTCATCTACCTTCTAATCTAAAGTTTAGATCTGTAAAGCTTGCATTGCGGTAGATGTCCCTAATGTTTCCAGATCTCGGATCGTTCAGGCTAGTTGCGCGTCTCTGTCATTTACTTTCTAAAGTAAAGTTTAGATCTGTACAGCTTGCATTGCGGTGGATGTCCCTAACGTTTCCAGATCTCGGATCGTTCAGGTTAGTTGCGCGTCTCTGCCATCTACCTTTCTAAAGTAAAGTTTAGATCTCTACAGCTTACATTGGGTGGATGTCCCTAACGTTTCCTGATCTCGGATCGTTCAGGCTGGTTGCGCGTCTCTGTCATCTACCTTCTAAAGTAAAGTTTAGATCTGTACAGCTTGCATTGCGGTGGATGTCCCTAACGTTTCCAGATCTCGGACCTTTCAGACTAGTTGCGCGTCTCAGCCATCTACCTTTCTAAAGAAAATTTTAGATCTGTACAGCTTACATTGCGGTGGATGTCCCTAACGTTTCCAGATCTCGGATCGTCCAGGCTAGTTGCGCGTCTCTGTCATCTACCTTCTAAAGTAAAGTTTAGATCTGTACAGCTTGCATTGCGGTTGGTTTCCCTAACGTTTCCAGATCTCGGATCGTTCAGGCTAGTTGCGCGTCTCTGTCATCTACCTTCTAAAGTAAAGTTTAGATCTGTACAGCTTGCATTGCGGTGGATGTCCCTAACGTTTCCAGATCTCGGATCGTTCAGGCTAGTTGCGCGTCTCTGACATCTACCTTCTAAAGTACAGTTTACATATGTACAGCTTGCATTGCGGTGGATGTCCCTAACGTTTTCAGATCTCGGATCGTTCAGGCTAGTTTCTCGTCTCTGTCATCTACCTTCTAAAGTAAAGTGTAGATCTGTACAGCTTGCATTGCGGTGGATGTCCCTACGTTTCCAGATCTGGGATCGTTTAGACTTGTTGCGTGTCTCTGGCAACTACCTTCTAAAGTAAAGTTTAGATGTGTACAGCCTGCATTGCGCTGGATGTCCCTAACGTTTCCAGATCTCGGATCGTTCAGACTAGTTGCGCGTCTCTGTCATCTACCTTCTAAAGTAAAGTTTAGATCTGTGTAGCTTGCATTGCGGTGGATGTCCCTAACGTTTCCAGATCTCGGATCTTTCAGGCTAGTTGCGCGTCTCTGTCATTTATTTTCTAAAGTAAAGTTCAGATCTGTACAGCTTACATTGCGGTGGATGTCCCTAACGTTTCCAGATCTCGTATCGTTCAGGCTAGTTGCGCGTCTCTGGCATCTACCTTTCTAAATTAAAGTTTAGATCTGTACAGCTTACATTGCGGTGGATGTCCCTAACGTTTCCAGATCTCGGATCGTTCAGGCTAGTTGCGCGTCTCTATCATCTACCTTCTAAAGTAAAGTTTAGATCTGTGCAGCTTGCATTGCGGTGGATGTCCCTAACGTTTCCAGATCTCGGATCGTTCAGGCTAGTTCCGCGTCTCTGCCATCTACCTTCTAAACTAATGTTTAGATCTGTACAGCTTGCATTGCGCTGGATGTCCCTAACCTTTCCAGATCTCGGATCGTTCAGACTAGTTGCGCGTCTCTGTCATCTACCTTCTAAAGTAAAGTTTAGATCTGTACAGCTTGCGTTGCGCTGGATGTCCCTAACGTTTCCAGATCTCGGATCGTTCAGGCTAGTTGCGCGTCTCTTTCATCTACCTTCTAAAGTAAAGTTTAAATCTGTACAGCTTACATTGCGGTGGATGTCCCTAACGTTTCCAGATCTCGGATCGTTCAGGCTGGTTGTGCGTCTCTGTCATCTACCTTCTAAAGTAAAGTTTAGATCTGTACAGCTTGCATTGCAGTGGATGTCCCTAACGTTTCCAGATCTCGGATCGTTCAGACTAGTTGCGCGTCTCTGCCATCTACCTTTCTAAAGTAAAGTTTAGATCTGTACAGCTTAGATTGCGGTGGATGTCCCTAACGTTTCCAGATTGCGTTTCGTTCAGGCTAGTTGCGCGTCTCTGGCATCTACCTTCTAAAGTAAAGTTTAGATCTGTACAGCTTGCATTGCGGTGGATGTCTCTAAAGTTTCCAGATCCCGGATCGTTCAGGCTAGTTGCGCGTCCCTGCCATCTACCTTCTAAAGTAAAGTTTAGATCTGTACAGCTTACATTGCGGTGGATGTCCCTAACGTTTCCAGATCTCGGATCGTTCAGGCTAGTTGCGCGTCTCTGTCATTTACCTTCTAAACTAAAGTTTAGATCTGTACAGCTTGCATTGCGCTGGATGTCCCTAACGTTTCCAGATCTCGGATCGTCCAGGCTAGTTGCGCGTCTCTGTCATCTACCTTCTAAAGTAAAGTTTAGATCTGTACAGCTTGCATTGCGTTTGGTTTCCCTAACGTTTCCAGATCTCGGATCGTTCAGGCTAGTTGCGCGTCTCTGTCATCTACCGTCTAAAGTAAAGTTTAGATCTGTACAGCTTGCATTACGGTGGAAGTCCCTAACGTTTCCAGATCTCGGATCGTTCAGGCTAGTTGCGCGTCTCTGTCATCCACCTTCTAAAGTAGAGTTTACATATGTACAGCTTGCATTGCGGTGGATGTCCCTATCGTTTCCAGATCTCGGATCGTTCAGGCTAGTTGCGCGTCTCTGTCAGCTACCTTCTAAAGTACAGTTTAGATCTGTACAGCTTGTATTGCGGTGGATGTCCCTAACGTTTCCAGATCTCGGATCGTTCAGACTAGTTGCGCGTCTCTGCCATCCACCTTCTAAAGTAAAGTTTAGATCTGTACGGCTTACATTGCGGTGGATGTGCCTAACGTTTCCAGATGTCGGATCGTTCAGGCTGATTGCGCGTCTGTGTCATCTACCTTCTAAAGTAAAGTTTAGATCTGTACAGCTTGATTTGCGGTGGATGTCCCTAACGTTTCCAGATCTCGGATCTTTCAGACTAGTTGCGTGTCTCTGTCATCTACCTTCTAAAATAAAGGTTAGATCTGTGCAGTTTGCATTGCAGTGGATGTCCCTAACGTTTCCAGATCTCGGATCGTTCAGGCTAGTTGCGCGTCTCTGCCATCTACCTTCTAAACTAAAGTTTAGATCTGTACAGCTTGCATTGCGCTGGATGTCCCTAACGTTTCCAGATCTCGGATCGTTCAGACTAGTTGCGCGTCTCTGTCATCTACCTTCTAAAGTAAAGTTTAGATCTGTACAGCTTACATTGCGGTGGATATCCCTAACGTTTCCAGATCTCGGATCGTTCAGGGCAGTTGCGCGTCTCTGTCATCTACCTTCTAAAGTAAAGTTTAGATCTGTACAGCTTGCATTGCGGTGGATGTCCCTAACGTTTTCAGATCTCGGATCGTTCAGGCTAGTTGCTCGTCTCTGTCATCTACCTTCTAAAGTAAAGTGTAGATCTGTACAGCTTGCATTGCGGTGGATGTCCCTACGTTTCCAGATCTGGGATCGTTCAGACTAGTTGCGTGTCTCTGGCAACTACCTTCTAAAGTAAAGTTTAGATCTGTACAGCTTGCATTGCGGTGGATGTCCCTATCGTTTCCAGATCTCGGATCGTTCAGACTAGTTGCGCGTCTCTGTCATCTACCTTCTAAAGTAAAGTTTAGATCTGTACAGCTTGCATTGCGGTGGATGTCCCTAACGTTTCCAGATCTCGGATCGTTCAGGTTAGTTGCGCGTCTCTGCCATCTACCTTTCTAAAGTAAAGTTTAGATCTCTACAGCTTACATTGGGTGGATGTCCCTAACGTTTCCTGATCTCGGATCGTTCAGGCTGGTTGCGCGTCTCTGTCATCTACCTTCTAAAGTAAAGTTTAGATCTGTACAGCTTGCATTGCGGTGGATGTCCCTAACGTTTCCAGATCTCGGACCTTTCAGACTAGTTGCGCGTCTCTGCCATCTACCTTTCTAAAGAAAAGTTTAGATCTGTACAGCTTACATTGCGGTGGATGTCCCTAACGTTTCCAGATCTCGGATCGTTCAGGCTAGTTGCGCGTCTCTGCCATCTACCTTTCTAAAGTAAAGTTTAGATCTGTACAGCTTACATTGCGGTGGATGTCCCTAACGTTTCCTGATCTCGGATCGTTCAGGCTAGTTGCGCGTCTCTGTCATCTACCTTCTAAAGTATAGTTTAGATCTGTACAGCTTGCATTGCGGTGGATGTCACTAACGTTTCCAGATCTCGGATCTTTCAGACAAGTTGCGCGTCTCTGCCATCTACCTTTCTAAATTAAAGTTTAGATCTGTACAGCTTACATTGCAGTGGGTGTCCCTAACGTTTCCAGATCTCGGATCGTTGAGGCTAGTTGCGCGTCTCTGTCATCTACCTTCCAAATATAAAGTTTAGATCTGTACAGCCTGCATTGCGCTGGATGTCCCTAACGTTTCCAGATCTCGGATCGTTCAGACTAGTTGCGCGTCTCTGTCATCTACCTTCTAAAGTAAAGTTTAGATCTGTACAGCTCGCATTGCGGTGGATGTCCCTAACTTTCCAGATCTCGGATCTTTTAGCCTAGTTGCGCGTCTCTGTCATTGATTTTCTAAAGTAAAGTTCAGATCTGTACAGCTTACATTGCGGTGGATGTCCCTAACGTTTCCAGATCTCGTATCGTTCAGGCTAGTTGCGCGTCTCTGGCATCTACCTTTCTAAAGTAAAGTTTAGATCTGTACAGCTTACATTGCGGTGGATGTCCCTAACGTTTCCAGATCTCGGATCGTTCAGGCTAGATGCGCGTCTCTGTCATCTACCTTCTAAAGTATAGTTTAGATCTGTACAGCTTGCATTGCGGTGGATGTTCCTAACGTTTGCAGATCTCGGATCTTTCAGACTAGTTGCGCGTCTCTGCCATCTACCTTTCTAAATTAAAGTTTAGATCTGTACAGCTTACATTGCGGTGGATGTCCCTAACGTTTCCAGATCTCGGATCGTTCAGGCTAGTTGCGCGTCTCTATCATCTACCTTCTAAAGTAAAGTTTAGATCTGTACAGCTTGCATTGCGGTGGATGTCCCTAACGTTTTCAGATCTCGGATCGTTCAGGCTAGTTGCTCGTCTCTGTCATCTACCTTCTAAAGTAAAGTGTAGATCTGTACAGCTTGCATTGCGGTGGATGTCCCTACGTTTCCAGATCTGGGATCGTTCAGACTAGTTGCGTGTCTCTGGCAACTACCTTCTAAAGTAAAGTTTAGATCTGTACAGCTTGCATTGCGGTGGATGTCCCTATCGTTTCCAGATCTCGGATCGTTCAGACTAGTTGCGCGTCTCTGTCATCTACCTTCTAAAGTAAAGTTTAGATCTGTACAGCTTGCATTGCGGTGGATGTCCCTAACGTTTCCAGATCTCGGATCGTTCAGGTTAGTTGCGCGTCTCTGCCATCTACCTTTCTAAAGTAAAGTTTAGATCTCTACAGCTTACATTGGGTGGATGTCCCTAACGTTTCCTGATCTCGGATCGTTCAGGCTGGTTGCGCGTCTCTGTCATCTACCTTCTAAAGTAAAGTTTAGATCTGTACAGCTTGCATTGCGGTGGATGTCCCTAACGTTTCCAGATCTCGGACCTTTCAGACTAGTTGCGCGTCTCTGCCATCTACCTTTCTAAAGAAAAGTTTAGATCTGTACAGCTTACATTGCGGTGGATGTCCCTAACGTTTCCAGATCTCGGATCGTTCAGGCTAGTTGCGCGTCTCTGCCATCTACCTTTCTAAAGTAAAGTTTAGATCTGTACAGCTTACATTGCGGTGGATGTCCCTAACGTTTCCTGATCTCGGATCGTTCAGGCTAGTTGCGCGTCTCTGTCATCTACCTTCTAAAGTATAGTTTAGATCTGTACAGCTTGCATTGCGGTGGATGTCACTAACGTTTCCAGATCTCGGATCTTTCAGACAAGTTGCGCGTCTCTGCCATCTACCTTTCTAAATTAAAGTTTAGATCTGTACAGCTTACATTGCAGTGGGTGTCCCTAACGTTTCCAGATCTCGGATCGTTGAGGCTAGTTGCGCGTCTCTGTCATCTACCTTCCAAATATAAAGTTTAGATCTGTACAGCCTGCATTGCGCTGGATGTCCCTAACGTTTCCAGATCTCGGATCGTTCAGACTAGTTGCGCGTCTCTGTCATCTACCTTCTAAAGTAAAGTTTAGATCTGTACAGCTCGCATTGCGGTGGATGTCCCTAACTTTCCAGATCTCGGATCTTTTAGCCTAGTTGCGCGTCTCTGTCATTGATTTTCTAAAGTAAAGTTCAGATCTGTACAGCTTACATTGCGGTGGATGTCCCTAACGTTTCCAGATCTCGTATCGTTCAGGCTAGTTGCGCGTCTCTGGCATCTACCTTTCTAAAGTAAAGTTTAGATCTGTACAGCTTACATTGCGGTGGATGTCCCTAACGTTTCCAGATCTCGGATCGTTCAGGCTAGATGCGCGTCTCTGTCATCTACCTTCTAAAGTATAGTTTAGATCTGTACAGCTTGCATTGCGGTGGATGTTCCTAACGTTTGCAGATCTCGGATCTTTCAGACTAGTTGCGCGTCTCTGCCATCTACCTTTCTAAATTAAAGTTTAGATCTGTACAGCTTACATTGCGGTGGATGTCCCTAACGTTTCCAGATCTCGGATCGTTCAGGCTAGTTGCGCGTCTCTATCATCTACCTTCTAAAGTAAAGTTTAGATCTGTGCAGCTTGCATTGCGGTGGATGTCCCTTACGTTTCCAGATCTCGAATCGTTCAGGCTAGTTGCGCGTCTCTGCCATCTACCTTCTAAACTAAAGTTTAGATCTGTACAGCTTGCATTGCGCTGGATGTCCCTAACCTTTCCAGATCTCGGATCGTTCAGACTAGTTGCGCGTCTCTGTCATCTACCTTCTAAAGTAAAGTTTAGATCTGTACAGCTTGCATTGCGCTGGATGTCCCTAACGTTTCCAGATCTCGGATCGTTCAGAGTAGTTGCGCGTCTCTGTCATCTACCTTCTAAAGTAAAGTTTAGATCTGTAAAATTTGCATTGCGGTGGATGTCCCTAACGTTTCCAGATCTCGGATCGTTCAGGCTAGTTCCGCGTCTCTTTCATCTACCTTCTAAAGTAAAGTTTAAATCTGTACAGCTTACATTGCGGTGGATGTCCCTAACGTTTCCAGATCTCGGATCGTTCAGGCTGGTTGTGCGTCTCTGTCATCTACCTTCTAAAGTAAAGTTTAGATCTGTACAGCTTGCATTGCAGTGGATGTCCCTAACGTTTCCAGATCTCGGATCGTTCAGACTAGTTGCGTGTCTCTGCCATCTACCTTTCTAAAGTAAAGTTTAGATCTGTACAGCTTAGATTGCGGTGGATGTCCCTAACGTTTCCAGATCGCGTTTCGTTCAGGCTAGTTGCGCGTCTCTGGCATCTACCTTCTAAAGTAAAGTTTAGATCTGTACAGCTTGCATTGCGGTGGATGTCTCTAAAGTTTCCAGATCCCGGATCGTTCAGGCTAGTTGCGCGTCCCTGCCATCTACCTTCTAAAGTAAAGTTTAGATCTGTACAGCTTACATTGCGGTGGATGTCCCTAACGTTTCCAGATCTCGGATCGTTCAGGCTAGTTGCGCGTCTCCGTCATTTACCTTCTAAACTAAAGTTTAGATCTGTACAGCTTGCATTGCGCTGGATGTCCCTAACGTTTCCAGATCTCGGATCGTCCAGGCTAGTTGCGCGTCTCTGTCATCTACCTTCTAAAGTAAAGTTTAGATCTGTACAGCTTGCATTGCGGTTGGTTTCCCTAACGTTTCCAGATCTCGGATCGTTCAGGCTAGTTGCGCGTCTCTGTCATCTACCGTCTAAAGTAAAGTTTACATATGTACAGCTTGCATTGCGGTGGATGTCCCTATCGTTTCCAGATCTCGGATCGTTCAGGCTAGTTGCGCGTCTCTATCATCTACCTTCTAAAGTAAAGTTTAGATCTGTGCAGCTTGCATTGCGGTGGATGTCCCTTACGTTTCCAGATCTCGGATCGTTCAGGCTAGTTGCGCGTCTCTGCCATCTACCTTCTAAACTAAGGTTTAGATCTGTACAGCTTGCATTGCGCTGGATGTCCCTAACCTTTCCAGATCTCGGATCGTTCAGACTAGTTGCGCGTCTCTGTCATCTACCTTCTAAAGTAAAGTTTAGATCTGTACAGCTTGCATTGCGCTGGATGTCCCTAACGTTTCCAGATCTCGGATCGTTCAGACTAGTTGCGCGTCTCTGTCATCTACCTTCTAAAGTAAAGTTTAGATCTGTAAAATTTGCATTGCGGTGGATGTCCCTAACGTTTCCAGATCTCGGATCGTTCAGGCTAGTTGCGCGTCTCTTTCATCTACCTTCTAAAGTAAAGTTTAGATCTGTACAGCTTGCATTGCGGTGGATGTCCCTAACGTTTCCAGATCTCGGATCGTTCAGGTTAGTTGCGCGTCTCTGCCATCTACCTTTCTAAAGTAAAGTTTAGATCTGTACAGCTTACATTGCGGTGGATGTGCCTAACGTTTCCAGATCTCGGATCGTTCAGGCTGGTTGTGCGTCTCTGTCATCTACCTTCTAAAGTAAAGTTTAGATCTGTACAGCTTGCATTGCGGTGGATGTCCCTAACGTTTCCAGATCTCGGATCGTTCAGACTAGTTGCGCGTCTCTGCCATCTACCTTTCTAAAGTAAAGTTTAGATGTGTACAGCTTACATTGCGGTGGATGTCCCTAACGCTTCCAGATCGCGGATCGTTCAGACTAGTTGCGCGTCTCTGTCATCTACCTTCTAAAGTAAAGTTTAGATCTGTGTAGCTTGCATTGCGGTGGATGTCCCTAACGTTTCCAGATCTCGGATCTTTCAGGCTAGTTGCGCGTCTCTGTCATTTATTTTCTAAAGTAAAGTTCAGATCTGTACAGCTTACATTGCGGTGGATGTCCCTAACGTTTCCAGATCTCGTATCGTTCAGGCTAGTTGCGCGTCTCTGGCATCTACCTTTCTAAAGTAAAGTTTAGATCTGTACAGCTTACATTGCGGTGGATGTCCCTAACGTTTCCAGATCTCGGATCGTTCAGGCTAGTTGCGCGTCTCTATCATCTATCTTCTAAAGTAAAGTTTAGATCTGTGCAGCTTGCATTGCGGTGGATGTCCCTTACGTTTCCAGATCTCGGATCGTTCAGGCTAGTTGCGCGTCTCTGTCATCCACCTTCTAAAGTACAGTTTACATATGTACAGCTTGCATTGCGGTGGATGTCCCTATCGTTTCCAGATCTCGGATCGTTCAGGCTAGTTGCGCGTCTCTATCATCTACCTTCTAAAGTAAAGTTTAGATCTGTGCAGCTTGTATTGCGGTGGATGTCCCTAACGTTTCCAGATCTCGGATCGTTCAGACTAGTTGCGCGTCTCTGCCATCCACCTTCTAAAGTAAAGTTTAGATCTGTACAGCTTACATTGCGGTGGATGTGCCTAACGTTTCCAGATGTCGGATCGTTCAGGCTGATTGCGCGTCTCTGTCATCTACCTTCTAAAGTAAAGTTTAGATCTGTACAGCTTGATTTGCGGTGGATGTCCCTAACGTTTCCAGATCTCGGATCTTTCAGACTAGTTGCGTGTCTCTGTCATCTACCTTC
Organism: Deroplatys truncata; assembly: GCA_030765065.1. NCBI lineage: Eukaryota > Metazoa > Arthropoda > Insecta > Mantodea > Mantidae > Deroplatys > Deroplatys truncata. The sequence goes on from CM060990.1 coordinate 378,870,588, forward strand.
TAAAGTAAAGTTTAGATCTGTGCAGTTTGCATTGCAGTGGATGTCCCTAACGTTTCCAGATCTCGGATCGTTCAGGCTAGTTGCGCGTCTCTGCCATCTACCTTCTAAACTAAAGTTTAGATCTGTACAGCTGGCATTGCGCTGGATGTCCCTAACGTTTCCAGATCTCGGATCGTTCAGACTAGTTGCGCGTCTCTGTCATCTACCTTCTAAAGTAAAGTTTAGATCTGTACAGCTTACATTGCGGTGGATATCCCTAACGTTTCCAGATCTCGGATCGTTCAGGGCAGTTGCGCGTCTCTGTCATCTACCTTCTAAAGTAAAGTTTAGATCTGTACAGCTTGCATTGTGGTGGATGTCCCTAACGTTTTCAGATCTCGGATCGTTCAGGCTAGTTGCTCGTCTCTGTCATCTACCTTCTAAAGTAAAGTGTAGATCTGTACAGCTTGCATTGCGGTGGATGTCCCTACGTTTCCAGATCTCGGATCGTTCAGACTAGTTGCGTGTCTCTGGCAACTACCTTCTAAAGTAAAGTTTAGATCTGTACAGCTTGCATTGCGGTGGATGTCCCTATCGTTTCCAGATCTCGGATCGTTCAGACTAGTTGCGCGTCTCTGTCATCTACCTTCTAAAAAAAGTTTAGATCTGTAAAGCTTGCATTGCGGTGGATGTCCCTAATGTTTCCAGATCTCGGATCGTTCAGGCTAGTTGCGCGTCTCTGTCATTTACTTTCTAAAGTAAAGTTTAGATCTGTACAGCTTGCATTGCGGTGGATGTCCCTAACGTTTCCAGATCTCGGATCGTTCAGGTTAGTTGCGCGTCTCTGCCATCTACCTTTCTAAAGTAAAGCTTAGATCTCTACAGCTTACATTGGGTGGATGTCCCTAACGTTTCCTGATCTCGGATCGTTCAGGCTGGTTGCGCGTCTCTGTCATCTACCTTCTAAAGTAAAGTTTAGATCTGTACAGTTTGAATTGCGGTGGATGTCCCTAACGTTTCCACATCTCGGACCTTTCAGACTAGTTGCGCGTCTATGCCATCTACCTTTCTAAAGAAAAGTTTAGATCTGTACAGCTTACATTGCGGTGGATGTCCCTAACGTTTCCAGATCTCGGATCGTTCAGGCTAGTTGCGCGTCTCTGCCATCTACCTTTCTAAAGTAAAGTTTAGATCTGTACAGCTTACATTGCGGTGGATGTCCCTAACGTTTCCTGATCTCGGATCGTTCAGGCTAGTTGCGCGTCTCTGTCATCTACCTTCTAAAGTATAGTTTAGATCTGTACAGCTTGCATCGCGGTGGATGTCACTAACGTTTCCAGATCTCGGATCTTTCAGACTAGTTGCGTGTCTCTGTCATCTACCTTCTAAAGTAAAGTTTAGATCTGTGCAGTTTGCATTGCAGTGGATGTCCCTAACGTTTCCAGATCTCGGATCGTTCAGGCTAGTTGCGCGTCTCTGCCATCTACCTTCTAAACTAAAGTTTAGATCTGTACAGCTTGCATTGCGCTGGATGTCCCTAACGTTTCCAGATCTCGGATCGTTCAGACTAGTTGCGCGTCTCTGTCATCTACGTTCTAAAGGAAAGTTTAGATCTGTACAGCTTACATTGCGGTGGATATCCCTAACGTTTCCAGATCTCGGATCGTTCAGGGCAGTTGCGCGTCTCTTTCATCTACCTTCTAAAGTAACGTTTAGATCTGTACAGCTTGCATTGCGGTGGATGTCCCTAACGTTTTCAGATCTCGGATCGTTCAGGCTAGTGTCTCGTCTCTGTCATCTACCTTCTAAAGTAAAGTGTAGATCTGTACAGCTTGCATTGCGGTGGATGTCCCTACGTTTCCAGATCTCGGATCGTTCAGACTAGTTGCGCGTCTCTGGCAACTACCTTCTAAAGTAAAGTTTAGATCTGTACAGCTTGCATTGCGGTGGATGTCCCTATCGTTTCCAGATCTCGGATCGTTCAGACTAGTTGCGCGTCTCTGTCATCTACCTTCTAATCTAAAGTTTAGATCTGTAAAGCTTGCATTGCGGTGGATGTCCCTAATGTTTCCAGATCTCGGATCGTTCAGGCTAGTTGCGCGTCTCTGTCATTTACTTTCTAAAGTAAAGTTTAGATCTGTACAGCTTGCATTGCGGTGGATGTCCCTAACGTTTCCAGATCTCGGATCGTTCAGGTTAGTTGCGCGTCTCTGCCATCTACCTTTCTAAAGTAAAGTTTAGATCTCTACAGCTTACATTGGGTGGATGTCCCTAACGTTTCCTGATCTCGGATCGTTCAGGCTGGTTGCGCGTCTCTGTCATCTACCTTCTAAAGTAAAGTTTAGATCTGTACAGTTTGCATTGCGGTGGATGTCCCTAACGTTTCCAGATCTCGGACCTTTCAGACTAGTTGCGCGTCTCTGCCATCTACCTTTCTAAAGAAAATTTTAGATCTGTACAGCTTACATTGCAGTGGATGTCCCTAACGTTTCCAGATCTCGGATCGTTGAGGCTAGTTGCGCGTCTCTGTCATCTACCTTCCAAATATAAAGTTTAGATCTGTACAGCCTGCATTGCGCTGGATGTCCCTAACGTTTCCAGATCTCGGATCGTTCAGACTAGTTGCGCGTCTCTGTCATCTACCTTCTAAAGTAAAGTTTATATCTGTACAGCTCGCATTGCGGTGGATGTCCCTAACGTTTCCAGATCTCGGATCTTTCAGCCTAGTTGCGCGTCTCTGTCATTGATTTTCTAAATTAAAGTTCAGATCTGTACAGCTTACATTGCGGTGGATGTCCCTAACGTTTCCAGATCTCGTATCGTTCAGGCTAGTTGCGCGTCTCTGGCATCTACCTTTCTAAAGTAAAGTTTAGATCTGTACAGCTTACATTGCGGTGGATGTCCCTAACGTTTCCAGATCTCGGATCGTTCAGGCTAGATGCGCGTCTCTGTCATCTACCTTCTAAAGTATAGTTTAGATCTGTACAGCTTGCATGCGGTGGATGTTCCTAACGTTTCCAGATCTCGGATCTTTCAGACTAGTTGCGCGTCTCTGCCATCTACCTTTCTAAATTAAAGTTTAGATCTGTACAGCTTACATTGCGGTGGATGTCCCTACGTTTCCAGATCTCGGATCGTTCAGACTAGTTGCGTGTCTCTGGCAACTACCTTCTAAAGTAAAGTTTAGATCTGTACAGCTTGCATTGCGGTGGATGTCCCTATCGTTTCCAGATCTCCGATCGTTCAGACTAGTTGCGCGTCTCTGTCATCTACCTTCTAAAGTAAAGTTAAGATCTGTAAAGCTTGCATTGCGGTGGATGTCCCTAATGTTTCCAGATCTCGGATCGTTCAGGCTAGTTGCGCGTCTCTGTCATTTACTTTCTAAAGTAAAGTTTAGATCTGTACAGCTTGCATTGCGGTGGATGTCCCTAACGTTTCCAGATCTCGGATCGTTCAGGTTAGTTGCGCGTCTCTGCCATCTACCTTTCTAAAGTAAAGTTTAGATCTCTACAGCTTACATTGGGTGGATGTCCCTAACGTTTTCTGATCTCGGATCGTTCAGGCTGGTTGCGCGTCTCTGTCATCTACCTTCTAAAGTAACGTTTAGATCTGTACAGCTTGCATTGCGGTGGATGTCCCTAACGTTTCCAGATCTCGGACCTTTCAGACTAGTTGCGCGTCTCTGCCATCTACCTTTCTAAAGAAAAGTTTAGATCTTTACAGCTTACATTGCGGTGGATGTCCCTAACGTTTCCAGATCTCGGATCGTTCAGGCTAGTTGCGCGTCTCTGCCATCTACCTTTCTAAAGTAAAGTTTAGATCTGTACAGCTTACATTGCGGTGGATGTCCCTAACGTTTCCTGATCTCGGATCGTTCAGGCTAGTTGCGCGTCTCTGTCATCTACCTTCTAAAGTATAGTTTAGATCTGTACAGCTTGCATTGCGGTGGATGTCCCTAACGTTTCCAGATCTCGGATCTTTCAGACTAGTTGCGCGTCTCTGCCATCTACCTTTCTAAATTAAAGGTTAGATCTGTACAGCTTACATTGCAGTGGATGTCCCTAACGTTTCCAGATCTCAAGTCGTTGAGGCTAGTTGCGCGTCTCTGTCATCTGCCTTCCAAATATAAAGTTTAGATCTGTACAGCCTGCATTGCGCTGGATGTCCCTAACGTTTCCAGATCTCGGATCGTTCAGACTAGTTGCGCGTCTCTGTCATCTACCTTCTAAAGTAAAGTTTAGATCTGTGTAGCTTGCATTGCGGTGGATGTCCCTAACGTTTCCAGATCTCGGATCTTTCAGGCTAGTTGCGCGTCTCTGTCATTTATTTTCTAAAGTAAAGTTCAGATCTGTACAGCTTACATTGCGGTGGATGTCCCTAACGTTTCCAGATCTCGTATCGTTCAGGCTAGTTGCGCGTCTCTGGCATCTACCTTTCTAAAGTAAAGTTTAGATCTGTACAGCTTACATTGCGGTGGATGTCCCTAACGTTTCCAGATCTCGGATCGTTCAGGCTAGTTGCGCGTCTCTATCATCTATCTTCTAAAGTAAAGTTTAGATCTGTGCAGCTTGCATTGCGGTGGATGTCCCTTACGTTTCCAGATCTCGGATCGTTCAGGCTAGTTGCGCGTCTCTGCCATCTACCTTCTAAACTAATGTTTAGATCTGTACAGCTTGCATTGCGCTGGATGTCCCTAACCTTTCCAGATCTCGGATCGTTCAGACTAGTTGCGCGTCTCTGTCATCTACCTTCTAAAGTAAAGTTTAGATCTGTACAGCTTGCGTTGCGCTGGATGTCCCTAACGTTTCCAGATCTCGGATCGTTCAGACTAGTTGCGCGTCTCTGTCATCTACCTTCTAAAGTAAAGTTTAGATCTGTAACATTTGCATTGCGGTGGATGTCCCTAACGTTTCCAGATCTCGGATCGTTCAGGCTGGTTGTGCGTCTCTGTCATCTACCTTCTAAAGTAAAGTTTAGATCTGTACAGCTTGCATTGCTGTGGATGTCCCTAACGTTTCCAGATCTCGGATCGTTCAGACTAGTTGCGCGTCTCTGCCATCTACCTTTCTAAAGTAAAGTTTAGATCTGTACAGCTTAGATTGCGGTGGATGTCCCTAACGTTTCCAGATCGCGTTTCGTTCAGGCTAGTTGCGCGTCTCTGGCATCTACCATCTAAAGTAAAGTTTAGATCTGAACAGCTTGCATTGCGGTGGATGTCTCTAAAGTTTCCAGATCCCGGATCGTTCAGGCTAGTTGCGCGTCCCTGCCATCTACCTTCTAAAGTAAAGTTTAGATCTGTACAGCTTACATTGCGGTGGATGTCCCTAACGTTTCCAGATCTCGGATCGTTCAGGCTAGTTGCGCGTCTCTGTCATTTACCTTCTAAACTAAAGTTTAGATCTGTACAGCTTGCATTGCGCTGGATGTCCCTAACGTTTCCAGATCTCGGATCGTCCAGGCTAGTTGCGCGTCTCTGTCATCTACCTTCGAAAGTAAAGTTTAGATCTGTACAGCTTGCATTGCGGTTGGTTTCCCTAACGTTTCCAGATCTCGGATCGTTCAGGCTAGTTGCGCGTCTCTGTCATCTACCGTCTAAAGTAAAGTTTAGATCTGTACAGCTTGCATTACGGTGGATGTCCCTAACGTGTCCAGATCTCGGATCGTTCAGGCTAGTTGCGCGTCTCTGTCATCCACCTTCTAAAGTACAGTTTACATATGTACAGCTTGCATTGCGGTGGATGTCCCTATCGTTTCCAGATCTCGGATCGTTCAGGCTAGTTTCGCGTCTCTGTCATCTACCTTCTAAAGTACAGTTTAGATCTGTACAGCTTGTATTGCGGTGGATGTCCCTAACGTTTCCAGATCTCGGATCGTTCAGACTAGTTGCGCGTCTCTGCCATCCACCTTCTAAAGTAAAGTTTAGATCTGTACAGCTTACATTGCGGTGGATGTGCCTAACGTTTCCAGATGTCGGATCGTTCAGGCTGATTGCGCGTCTCTGTCATCTACCTTCTAAAGTGAAGTTTAGATCTGTACAGCTTGATTTGCGGTGGATGTCCCTAACGTTTCCAGATCTCGGATCTTTCAGACTAGTTGCGTGTCTCTGTCATCTACCTTCTAAAGTAAAGTTTAGATCTGTGCAGTTTGCATTGCAGTGGATGTCCCTAACGTTTCCAAATTTTGGATCGTTCAGGCTAGTTGCGCGTCTCTGCCATCTACCTTCTAAACTAAAGTTTAGATCTGTACAGCTTGCATTACGCTGGATGTCCCTAACGTTTCCAGATCTCGGATCGTTCAGACTAGTTGCGCGTCTCTGTCATCTACCTTCTAAAGTAAAGTTTAGATCTGTACAGCTTACATTGCGGTGGATATCCCTAACGTTTCCAGATCTCGGATCGTTCAGGGCAGTTGCGCGTCTCTGTCATCTACCTTCTAAAGTAAAGTTTAGATCTGTACAGGTTGCATTGCGGTGGATGTCCCTAACGTTTTCAGCTCTCGGATCGTTCAGGCTAGTTGCTCGTCTCTGTCATCTACCTTCTAAAGTAAAGTGTAGATCTGTACAGCTTGCATTGCGGTGGATGTCCCTACGTTTCCAGATCTCGGATCGTTCAGACTAGTTGCGTGTCTCTGGCAACTACCTTCTAAAGTAAAGTTTAGATCTGTACAGCTTGCATTGCGGTGGATGTCCCTTACGTTTCCAGATCTCGGATCGTTCAGGCTAGTTGCGCGTCTCTGTCATTTACTTTCTAAAGTAAAGTTTAGATCTGTACAGCTTGCATTGCGGTGGATGTCCCTAACGTTTCCAGATCTCGGATCGTTCAGGTTAGTTGCGCGTCTCTGCCATCTACCTTTCTAAAGTAAAGCTTAGATCTCTACAGCTTACATTGGGTGGATGTCCCTAACGTTTCCTGATCTCGGATCGTTCAGGCTGGTTGCGCGTTTCTGTCATCTACCTTCTAAAGTAAAGTTTAGATCTGTACAGTTTGAATTGCGGTGGATGTCCCTAACGTTTCCACATCTCGGACCTTTCAGACTAGTTGCGCGTCTATGCCATCTACCTTTCTAAAGAAAAGTTTAGATCTGTACAGCTTACATTGCGGTGGATGTCCCTAACGTTTCCAGATCTCGGATCGTTCAGGCTAGTTGCGCGTCTCTGCCATCTACCTTTCTAAAGTAAAGTTTAGATCTGTACAGCTTACATTGCGGTGGATGTCCCTAACGTTTCCTGATCTCGGATCGTTCAGGCTAGTTGCGCGTCTCTGTCATCTACCTTCTAAAGTATAGTTTAGATCTGTACAGCTTGCATCGCGGTGGATGTCACTAACGTTTCCAGATCTCGGATCTTTCAGACTAGTTGCGTGTCTCTGTCATCTACCTTCTAAAGTAAAGTTTAGATCATTGCAGTTTGCATTGCAGTGGATGTCCCTAACGTTTCCAGATCTCGGATCGTTCAGGCTAGTTGCGCGTCTCTGCCATCTACCTTCTAAACTAAAGTTTAGATCTGTACAGCTTGCATTGCGCTGGATGTCCCTAACGTTTCCAGAGCTCGGATCGTTCAGACTAGTTGCGCGTCTCTGTCATTTACTTTCTAAAGTAAAGTTTAGATCTGTACAGCTTGCATTGCGGTGGATGTCCCTAACGTTTCCAGATCTCGGATCGTTCAGGTTAGTTGCGCGTCTCTGCCATCTACCTTTCTAAAGTAAAGTTTAGATCTCTACAGCTTACATTGGGTGGATGTCCCTAACGTTTGCTGATCTCGGATCGTTCAGGCTGGTTGCGCGTCTCTGTCATCTACCTTCTAAAGTAACGTTTAGATCTGTACAGCTTGCATTGCGGTGGATGTCCCTAACGTTTCCAGATCTCGGACCTTTCAGACTAGTTGCGCGTCTCTGCCATCTACCTTTCTAAAGAAAAGTTTAGATCTTTACAGCTTACATTGCGGTGGATGTCCCTAACGTTTCCAGATCTCGGATCGTTCAGGCTAGTTGCGCGTCTCTGCCATCTACCTTTCTAAAGTAAAGTTTAGATCTGTACAGCTTACATTGCGGTGGATGTCCCTAACGTTTCCTGATCTCGGATCGTTCAGGCTAGTTGCGCGTCTCTGTCATCTACCTTCTAAAGTATAGTTTAGATCTGTACAGCTTGCATTGCGGTGGATGTCCCTATCGTTTCCAGATCTCCGATCGTTCAGACTAGTTGCGCGTCTCTGTCATCTACCTTCTAAAGTAAAGTTAAGATCTGTAAAGCTTGCATTGCGGTGGATGTCCCTAATGTTTCCAGATCTCGGATCGTTCAGGCTAGTTGCGCGTCTCTGTCATTTACTTTCTAAAGTAAAGTTTAGATCTGTACAGCTTGCATTGCGGTGGATGTCCCTAACGTTTCCAGATCTCGGATCGTTCAGGTTAGTTGCGCGTCTCTGCCATCTACCTTTCTAAAGTAAAGTTTAGATCTCTACAGCTTACATTGGGTGGATGTCCCTAACGTTTTCTGATCTCGGATCGTTCAGGCTGGTTGCGCGTCTCTGTCATCTACCTTCTAAAGTAACGTTTAGATCTGTACAGCTTGCATTGCGGTGGATGTCCCTAACGTTTCCAGATCTCGGACCTTTCAGACTAGTTGCGCGTCTCTGCCATCTACCTTTCTAAAGAAAAGTTTAGATCTTTACAGCTTACATTGCGGTGGATGTCCCTAACGTTTCCAGATCTCGGATCGTTCAGGCTAGTTGCGCGTCTCTGCCATCTACCTTTCTAAAGTAAAGTTTAGATCTGTACAGCTTACATTGCGGTGGATGTCCCTAACGTTTCCTGATCTCGGATCGTTCAGGCTAGTTGCGCGTCTCTGTCATCTACCTTCTAAAGTATAGTTTAGATCTGTACAGCTTGCATTGCGGTGGATGTCCCTAACGTTTCCAGATCTCGGATCTTTCAGACTAGTTGCGCGTCTCTGCCATCTACCTTTCTAAATTAAAGGTTAGATCTGTACAGCTTACATTGCAGTGGATGTCCCTAACGTTTCCAGATCTCAAGTCGTTGAGGCTAGTTGCGCGTCTCTGTCATCTGCCTTCCAAATATAAAGTTTAGATCTGTACAGCCTGCATTGCGCTGGATGTCCCTAACGTTTCCAGATCTCGGATCGTTCAGACTAGTTGCGCGTCTCTGTCATCTACCTTCTAAAGTAAAGTTTAGATCTGTGTAGCTTGCATTGCGGTGGATGTCCCTAACGTTTCCAGATCTCGGATCTTTCAGGCTAGTTGCGCGTCTCTGTCATTTATTTTCTAAAGTAAAGTTCAGATCTGTACAGCTTACATTGCGGTGGATGTCCCTAACGTTTCCAGATCTCGTATCGTTCAGGCTAGTTGCGCGTCTCTGGCATCTACCTTTCTAAAGTAAAGTTTAGATCTGTACAGCTTACATTGCGGTGGATGTCCCTAACGTTTCCAGATCTCGGATCGTTCAGGCTAGTTGCGCGTCTCTATCATCTATCTTCTAAAGTAAAGTTTAGATCTGTGCAGCTTGCATTGCGGTGGATGTCCCTTACGTTTCCAGATCTCGGATCGTTCAGGCTAGTTGCGCGTCTCTGCCATCTACCTTCTAAACTAATGTTTAGATCTGTACAGCTTGCATTGCGCTGGATGTCCCTAACCTTTCCAGATCTCGGATCGTTCAGACTAGTTGCGCGTCTCTGTCATCTACCTTCTAAAGTAAAGTTTAGATCTGTACAGCTTGCGTTGCGCTGGATGTCCCTAACGTTTCCAGATCTCGGATCGTTCAGACTAGTTGCGCGTCTCTGTCATCTACCTTCTAAAGTAAAGTTTAGATCTGTAACATTTGCATTGCGGTGGATGTCCCTAACGTTTCCAGATCTCGGATCGTTCAGGCTGGTTGTGCGTCTCTGTCATCTACCTTCTAAAGTAAAGTTTAGATCTGTACAGCTTGCATTGCTGTGGATGTCCCTAACGTTTCCAGATCTCGGATCGTTCAGACTAGTTGCGCGTCTCTGCCATCTACCTTTCTAAAGTAAAGTTTAGATCTGTACAGCTTAGATTGCGGTGGATGTCCCTAACGTTTCCAGATCGCGTTTCGTTCAGGCTAGTTGCGCGTCTCTGGCATCTACCATCTAAAGTAAAGTTTAGATCTGAACAGCTTGCATTGCGGTGGATGTCTCTAAAGTTTCCAGATCCCGGATCGTTCAGGCTAGTTGCGCGTCCCTGCCATCTACCTTCTAAAGTAAAGTTTAGATCTGTACAGCTTACATTGCGGTGGATGTCCCTAACGTTTCCAGATCTCGGATCGTTCAGGCTAGTTGCGCGTCTCTGTCATTTACCTTCTAAACTAAAGTTTAGATCTGTACAGCTTGCATTGCGCTGGATGTCCCTAACGTTTCCAGATCTCGGATCGTCCAGGCTAGTTGCGCGTCTCTGTCATCTACCTTCGAAAGTAAAGTTTAGATCTGTACAGCTTGCATTGCGGTTGGTTTCCCTAACGTTTCCAGATCTCGGATCGTTCAGGCTAGTTGCGCGTCTCTGTCATCTACCGTCTAAAGTAAAGTTTAGATCTGTACAGCTTGCATTACGGTGGATGTCCCTAACGTGTCCAGATCTCGGATCGTTCAGGCTAGTTGCGCGTCTCTGTCATCCACCTTCTAAAGTACAGTTTACATATGTACAGCTTGCATTGCGGTGGATGTCCCTATCGTTTCCAGATCTCGGATCGTTCAGGCTAGTTTCGCGTCTCTGTCATCTACCTTCTAAAGTACAGTTTAGATCTGTACAGCTTGTATTGCGGTGGATGTCCCTAACGTTTCCAGATCTCGGATCGTTCAGACTAGTTGCGCGTCTCTGCCATCCACCTTCTAAAGTAAAGTTTAGATCTGTACAGCTTACATTGCGGTGGATGTGCCTAACGTTTCCAGATGTCGGATCGTTCAGGCTGATTGCGCGTCTCTGTCATCTACCTTCTAAAGTGAAGTTTAGATCTGTACAGCTTGATTTGCGGTGGATGTCCCTAACGTTTCCAGATCTCGGATCTTTCAGACTAGTTGCGTGTCTCTGTCATCTACCTTCTAAAGTAAAGTTTAGATCTGTGCAGTTTGCATTGCAGTGGATGTCCCTAACGTTTCCAAATTTTGGATCGTTCAGGCTAGTTGCGCGTCTCTGCCATCTACCTTCTAAACTAAAGTTTAGATCTGTACAGCTTGCATTACGCTGGATGTCCCTAACGTTTCCAGATCTCGGATCGTTCAGACTAGTTGCGCGTCTCTGTCATCTACCTTCTAAAGTAAAGTTTAGATCTGTACAGCTTACATTGCGGTGGATATCCCTAACGTTTCCAGATCTCGGATCGTTCAGGGCAGTTGCGCGTCTCTGTCATCTACCTTCTAAAGTAAAGTTTAGATCTGTACAGGTTGCATTGCGGTGGATGTCCCTAACGTTTTCAGCTCTCGGATCGTTCAGGCTAGTTGCTCGTCTCTGTCATCTACCTTCTAAAGTAAAGTGTAGATCTGTACAGCTTGCATTGCGGTGGATGTCCCTACGTTTCCAGATCTCGGATCGTTCAGACTAGTTGCGTGTCTCTGGCAACTACCTTCTAAAGTAAAGTTTAGATCTGTACAGCTTGCATTGCGGTGGATGTCCCTTACGTTTCCAGATCTCGGATCGTTCAGGCTAGTTGCGCGTCTCTGTCATTTACTTTCTAAAGTAAAGTTTAGATCTGTACAGCTTGCATTGCGGTGGATGTCCCTAACGTTTCCAGATCTCGGATCGTTCAGGTTAGTTGCGCGTCTCTGCCATCTACCTTTCTAAAGTAAAGCTTAGATCTCTACAGCTTACATTGGGTGGATGTCCCTAACGTTTCCTGATCTCGGATCGTTCAGGCTGGTTGCGCGTTTCTGTCATCTACCTTCTAAAGTAAAGTTTAGATCTGTACAGTTTGAATTGCGGTGGATGTCCCTAACGTTTCCACATCTCGGACCTTTCAGACTAGTTGCGCGTCTATGCCATCTACCTTTCTAAAGAAAAGTTTAGATCTGTACAGCTTACATTGCGGTGGATGTCCCTAACGTTTCCAGATCTCGGATCGTTCAGGCTAGTTGCGCGTCTCTGCCATCTACCTTTCTAAAGTAAAGTTTAGATCTGTACAGCTTACATTGCGGTGGATGTCCCTAACGTTTCCTGATCTCGGATCGTTCAGGCTAGTTGCGCGTCTCTGTCATCTACCTTCTAAAGTATAGTTTAGATCTGTACAGCTTGCATCGCGGTGGATGTCACTAACGTTTCCAGATCTCGGATCTTTCAGACTAGTTGCGTGTCTCTGTCATCTACCTTCTAAAGTAAAGTTTAGATCATTGCAGTTTGCATTGCAGTGGATGTCCCTAACGTTTCCAGATCTCGGATCGTTCAGGCTAGTTGCGCGTCTCTGCCATCTACCTTCTAAACTAAAGTTTAGATCTGTACAGCTTGCATTGCGCTGGATGTCCCTAACGTTTCCAGAGCTCGGATCGTTCAGACTAGTTGCGCGTCTCTGTCATTTACTTTCTAAAGTAAAGTTTAGATCTGTACAGCTTGCATTGCGGTGGATGTCCCTAACGTTTCCAGATCTCGGATCGTTCAGGTTAGTTGCGCGTCTCTGCCATCTACCTTTCTAAAGTAAAGTTTAGATCTCTACAGCTTACATTGGGTGGATGTCCCTAACGTTTGCTGATCTCGGATCGTTCAGGCTGGTTGCGCGTCTCTGTCATCTACCTTCTAAAGTAACGTTTAGATCTGTACAGCTTGCATTGCGGTGGATGTCCCTAACGTTTCCAGATCTCGGACCTTTCAGACTAGTTGCGCGTCTCTGCCATCTACCTTTCTAAAGAAAAGTTTAGATCTTTACAGCTTACATTGCGGTGGATGTCCCTAACGTTTCCAGATCTCGGATCGTTCAGGCTAGTTGCGCGTCTCTGCCATCTACCTTTCTAAAGTAAAGTTTAGATCTGTACAGCTTACATTGCGGTGGATGTCCCTAACGTTTCCTGATCTCGGATCGTTCAGGCTAGTTGCGCGTCTCTGTCATCTACCTTCTAAAGTATAGTTTAGATCTGTACAGCTTGCATTGCGGTGGATGTCCCTAACGTTTCCAGATCTCGGATCTTTCAGACTAGTTGCGCGTCTCTGCCATCTACCTTTCTAAATTAAAGTTTAGATCTGTACAGCTTACATTGCAGTGGATGTCCCTAACGTTTCCAGATCTCAAGTCGTTGAGGCTAGTTGCGCGTCTCTGTCATCTGCCTTCCAAATATAAAGTTTAGATCTGTACAGCCTGCATTGCGCTGGATGTCCCTAACGTTTCCAGATCTCGGATCGTTCAGACTAGTTGCGCGTCTCTGTCATCTACCTTCTAAAGTAAAGTTTAGATCTGTGTAGCTTGCATTGCGGTGGATGTCCCTAACGTTTCCAGATCTCGGATCTTTCAGGCTAGTTGCGCGTCTCTGTCATTTATTTTCTAAAGTAAAGTTCAGATCTGTACAGCTTACATTGCGGTGGATGTCCCTAACGTTTCCAGATCTCGTATCGTTCAGGCTAGTTGCGCGTCTCTGGCATCTACCTTTCTAAAGTAAAGTTTAGATCTGTACAGCTTACATTGCGGTGGATGTCCCTAACGTTTCCAGATCTCGGATCGTTCAGGCTAGTTGCGCGTCTCTATCATCTATCTTCTAAAGTAAAGTTTAGATCTGTGCAGCTTGCATTGCGGTGGATGTCCCTTACGTTTCCAGATCTCGGATCGTTCAGGCTAGTTGCGCGTCTCTGCCATCTACCTTCTAAACTAATGTTTAGATCTGTACAGCTTGCATTGCGCTGGATGTCCCTAACCTTTCCAGATCTCGGATCGTTCAGACTAGTTGCGCGTCTCTGTCATCTACCTTCTAAAGTAAAGTTTAGATCTGTACAGCTTGCGTTGCGCTGGATGTCCCTAACGTTTCCAGATCTCGGATCGTTCAGACTAGTTGCGCGTCTCTGTCATCTACCTTCTAAAGTAAAGTTTAGATCTGTAACATTTGCATTGCGGTGGATGTCCCTAACGTTTCCAGATCTCGGATCGTTCAGGCTGGTTGTGCGTCTCTGTCATCTACCTTCTAAAGTAAAGTTTAGATCTGTACAGCTTGCATTGCTGTGGATGTCCCTAACGTTTCCAGATCTCGGATCGTTCAGACTAGTTGCGCGTCTCTGCCATCTACCTTTCTAAAGTAAAGTTTAGATCTGTACAGCTTAGATTGCGGTGGATGTCCCTAACGTTTCCAGATCGCGTTTCGTTCAGGCTAGTTGCGCGTCTCTGGCATCTACCATCTAAAGTAAAGTTTAGATCTGAACAGCTTGCATTGCGGTGGATGTCTCTAAAGTTTCCAGATCTCGGATCGTTCAGACTAGTTGCGCGTCTCTGTCATCTACCTTCTAATCTAAAGTTTAGATCTGTAAAGCTTGCATTGCGGTGGATGTCCCTAATGTTTCCAGATCTCGGATCGTTCAGGCTAGTTGCGCGTCTCTGTCATTTACTTTCTAAAGTAAAGTTTAGATCTGTACAGCTTGCATTGCGGTGGATGTCCCTAACGTTTCCAGATCTCGGATCGTTCAGGTTAGTTGCGCGTCTCTGCCATCTACCTTTCTAAAGTAAAGTTTAGATCTCTACAGCTTACATTGGGTGGATGTCCCTAACGTTTCCTGATCTCGGATCGTTCAGGCTGGTTGCGCGTCTCTGTCATCTACCTTCTAAAGTAAAGTTTAGATCTGTACAGCTTGCATTGCGGTGGATGTCCCTAACGTTTCCAGATCTCGGACCTTTCAGACTAGTTGCGCGTCTCTGCCATCTACCTTTCTAAAGAAAATTTTAGATCTGTACAGCTTACATTGCAGTGGATGTCCCTAACGTTTCCAGATCTCGGATCGTTGAGGCTAGTTGCGCGTCTCTGTCATCTACCTTCCAAATATAAAGTTTAGATCTGTACAGCCTGCATTGCGCTGGATGTCCCTAACGTTTCCAGATCTCGGATCGTTAAGACTAGTTGCGCGTCTCTGTCATCTACCTTCTAAAGTAAAGTTTATATCTGTACAGCTCGCATTGCGGTGGATGTCCCTAACGTTTCCAGATCTCGGATCTTTCAGCCTAGTTGCGCGTCTCTGTCATTGATTTTCTAAATTAAAGTTCAGATCTGTACAGCTTACATTGCGGTGGATGTCCCTAACGTTTCCAGATCTCGTATCGTTCAGGCTAGTTGCGCGTCTCTGGCATCTACCTTTCTAAAGTAAAGTTTAGATCTGTACAGCTTACATTGCGGTGGATGTCCCTAACGTTTCCAGATCTCGGATCGTTCAGGCTAGATGCGCGTCTCTGTCATCTACCTTCTAAAGTATAGTTTAGATCTGTACAGCTTGCATGCGGTGGATGTTCCTAACGTTTCCAGATCTCGGATCTTTCAGACTAGTTGCGCGTCTCTGCCATCTACCTTTCTAAATTAAAGTTTAGATCTGTACAGCTTACATTGCGGTGGATGTCCCTACGTTTCCAGATCTCGGATCGTTCAGACTAGTTGCGTGTCTCTGGCAACTACCTTCTAAAGTAAAGTTTAGATCTGTACAGCTTGCATTGCGGTGGATGTCCCTATCGTTTCCAGATCTCGGATCGTTCAGACTAGTTGCGCGTCTCTGTCATCTACCTTCTAAAGTAAAGTTAAGATCTGTAAAGCTTGCATTGCGGTGGATGTCCCTAATGTTTCCAGATCTCGGATCGTTCAGGCTAGTTGCGCGTCTCTGTCATTTACTTTCTAAAGTAAAGTTTAGATCTGTACAGCTTGCATTGCGGTGGATGTCCCTAACGTTTCCAGATCTCGGATCGTTCAGGTTAGTTGCGCGTCTCTGCCATCTACCTTTCTAAAGTAAAGTTTAGATCTCTACAGCTTACATTGGGTGGATGTCCCTAACGTTTGCTGATCTCGGATCGTTCAGGCTGGTTGCGCGTCTCTGTCATCTACCTTCTAAAGTAACGTTTAGATCTGTACAGCTTACATTGCGGTGGATGTCCCTAACGTTTCCTGATCTCGGATCGTTCAGGCTAGTTGCGCGTCTCTGTCATCTACCTTCTAAAGTATAGTTTAGATCTGTACAGCTTGCATTGCGGTGGATGTCCCTAACGTTTCCAGATCTCGGATCTTTCAGACTAGTTGCGCGTCTCTGCCATCTACCTTTCTAAATTAAAGTTTAGATCTGTACAGCTTACATTGCAGTGGATGTCCCTAACGTTTCCAGATCTCAAGTCGTTGAGGCTAGTTGCGCGTCTCTGTCATCTGCCTTCCAAATATAAAGTTTAGATCTGTACAGCCTGCATTGCGCTGGATGTCCCTAACGTTTCCAGATCTCGGATCGTTCAGACTAGTTGCGCGTCTCTGTCATCTACCTTCTAAAGTAAAGTTTAGATCTGTGTAGCTTGCATTGCGGTGGATGTCCCTAACGTTTCCAGATCTCGGATCTTTCAGGCTAGTTGCGCGTCTCTCATTTATTTTCTAAAGTAAAGTTCAGATCTGTACAGCTTACATTGCGGTGGATGTCCCTAACGTTTCCAGATCTCGTATCGTTCAGGCTAGTTGCGCGTCTCTGGCATCTACCTTTCTAACGTAAAGTTTAGATCTGTACAGCTTACATTGCGGTGGATGTCCCTAACGTTTCCAGATCTCGGATCGTTCAGGCTAGTTGCGCGTCTCTATCATCTATCTTCTAAAGTAAAGTTTAGATCTGTGCAGCTTGCATTGCGGTGGATGTCCCTTACGTTTCCAGATCTCGGATCGTTCAGGCTAGTTGCGCGTCTCTGCCATCTACCTTCTAAACTAATGTTTAGATCTGTACAGCTTGCATTGCGCTGGATGTCCCTAACCTTTCCAGATCTCGGATCGTTCAGACTAGTTGCGCGTCTCTGTCATCTACCTTCTAAAGTAAAGTTTAGATCTGTACAGCTTGCGTTGCGCTGGATGTCCCTAACGTTTCCAGATCTCGGATCGTTCAGACTAGTTGCGCGTCTCTGTCATCTACCTTCTAAAGTAAAGTTTAGATCTGTAAAATTTGCATTGCGGTGGATGTCCCTAACGTTTCCAGATCTCGGATCGTTCAGGCTAGTTGCGCGTCTCTTTCATCTACCTTCTAAAGTAAAGTTTAAATCTGTACAGCTTACATTGCGGTGGATGTCCCTAACGTTTCCAGATCTCGGATCGTTCAGGCTGGTTGTGCGTCTCTGTCATCTACCTTCTAAAGTAAAGTTTAGATCTGTACAGCTTGCATTGCTGTGGATGTCCCTAACGTTTCCAGATCTCGGATCGTTCAGACTAGTTGCGCGTCTCTGCCATCTACCTTTCTAAAGTAAAGTTTAGATCTGTACAGCTTAGATTGCGGTGGATGTCCCTAACGTTTCCAGATCGCGTTTCGTTCAGGCTAGTTGCGCGTCTCTGGCATCTACCTTCTAAAGTAAAGTTTAGATCTGAACAGCTTGCATTGCGGTGGATGTCTCTAAAGTTTCCAGATCCCGGATCGTTCAGGCTAGTTGCGCGTCCCTGCCATCTACCTTCTAAAGTAAAGTTTAGATCTGTACAGCTTACATTGCGGTGGATGTCCCTAACGTTTCCAGATCTCGGATCGTTCAGGCTAGTTGCGCGTCTCTGTCATTTACCTTCTAAACTAAAGTTTAGATCTGTACAGCTTGCATTGCGCTGGATGTCCCTAACCTTTCCAGATCTCGGATCGTTCAGACTAGTTGCGCGTCTCTGTCATCTACCTTCTAAAGTAAAGTTTAGATCTGTACAGCTTGCGTTGCGCTGGATGTCCCTAACGTTTCCAGATCTCGGATCGTTCAGACTAGTTGCGCATCTCTGTCATCTACCTTCTAAAGTAAAGTTTAGATCTGTAACATTTGCATTGCGGTGGATGTCCCTAACGTTTCCAGATCTCGGATCGTTCAGGCTGGTTGTGCGTCTCTGTCATCTACCTTCTAAAGTAAAGTTTAGATCTGTACAGCTTGCATTGCTGTGGATGTCCCTAACGTTTCCAGATCTCGGATCGTTCAGACTAGTTGCGCGTCTCTGCCATCTACCTTTCTAAAGTAAAGTTTAGATCTGTACAGCTTAGATTGCGGTGGATGTCCCTAACGTTTCCAGATCGCGTTTCGTTCAGGCTAGTTGCGCGTCTCTGGCATCTACCATCTAAAGTAAAGTTTAGATCTGAACAGCTTGCATTGCGGTGGATGTCTCTAAAGTTTCCAGATCCCGGATCGTTCAGGCTAGTTGCGCGTCCCTGCCATCTACCTTCTAAAGTAAAGTTTAGATCTGTACAGCTTGCATTGCGGTTGGTTTCCCTAACGTTTCCAGATCTCGGATCGTTCAGGCTAGTTGCGCGTCTCTGTCATCTACCGTCTAAAGTAAAGTTTAGATCTGTACAGCTTGCATTACGGTGGATGTCCCTAACGTTTCCAGATCTCGGATCGTTCAGGCTAGTTGCGCGTCTCTGTCATCCACCTTCCAAAGTACAGTTTACATATGTACAGCTTGCATTGCGGTGGATGTCCCTATCGTTTCCAGATCTCGGATCCTTCAGGCTAGTTTCGCGTCTCTGTCATCTACCTTCTAAAGTACAGTTTAGATCTGTACAGCTTGTATTGCGGTGGATGTCCCTAACGTTTCCAGATCTCGGATCGTTGAGACTAGTTGCGCGTCTCTGCCATCCACCTTCTAAAGTAAAGTTTAGATCTGTACAGCTTACATTGCGGTGGATGTGCCTAACGTTTCCAGATGTCGGATCGTTCAGGCTGATTGCGCGTCTCTGTCATCTACCTTCTAAAGTAAAGTTTAGATCTGTACAGCTTGATTTGCGGTGGATGTCCCTAACGTTTCCAGATCTCGGATCTTTCAGACTAGTTGCGTGTCTCTGTCATCTACCTTCTAAAGTAAAGTTTAGATCTGTGCAGTTTGCATTGCAGTGGATGTCCCTAACGTTTCCAGATTTTGGATCGTTCAGGCTAGTTGCGCGTCTCTGCCATCTACCTTCTAAACTAAAGTTTAGATCTGTACAGCTTGCATTGCGCTGGATGTCCCTAACGTTTCCAGATCTCGGATCGTTCAGACTAGTTGCGCGTCTCTGTCATCTACCTTCTAAAGTAAAGTTTAGATCTGTACAGCTTACATTGCGGTGGATATCCCTAACGTTTCCAGATCTCGGATCGTTCAGGGCAGTTGCGCGTCTCTGTCATCTACCTTCTAAAGTAAAGTTTAGATCTGTACAGGTTGCATTGCGGTGGATGTCCCTAACGTTTTCAGCTCTCGGATCGTTCAGGCTAGTTGCTCGTCTCTGTCATCTACCTTCTAAAGTAAAGTGTAGATCTGTACAGCTTGCATTGCGGTGGATGTCCCTACGTTTCCAGATCTCGGATCGTTCAGACTAGTTGCGTGTCTCTGGCAACTACCTTCTAAAGTAAAGTTTAGATCTGTACAGCTTGCATTGCGGTGGATGTCCCTTACGTTTCCAGATCTCGGATCGTTCAGGCTAGTTGCGCGTCTCTGCCATCTACCTTCTAAACTAATGTTTAGATCTGTACAGCTTGCATTGCGCTGGATGTCCCTAACCTTTCCAGATCTCGGATCGTTCAGACTAGTTGCGCGTCTCTGTCATCTACCTTCTAAAGTAAAGTTTAGATCTGTACAGCTTGCGTTGCGCTGGATGTCCCTAACGTTGCCAGATCTCGGATCGTTCAGACTAGTTGCGCGTCTCTGTCATCTACCTTCTAAAGTAAAGTTTAGATCTGTAAAATTTGCATTGCGGTGGATGTCCCTAACGTTTCCAGATCTCGGATCGTTCAGGCTAGTTGCGCGTCTCTTTCATCTACCTTCTAAAGTAAAGTTTAAATCTGTACAGCTTACATTGCGGTGGATGTCCCTAACGTTTCCAGATCTCGGATCGTTCAGGCTGGTTGTGCGTCTCTGTCATCTACCTTCTAAAGTAAAGTTTAGATCTGTACAGCTTGCATTGCTGTGGATGTCCCTAACGTTTCCAGATCTCGGATCGTTCAGACTAGTTGCGCGTCTCTGCCATCTACCTTTCTAAAGTAAAGTTTAGATCTGTACAGCTTAGATTGCGATGGATGTCCCTAACGTTTCCAGATCGCGTTTCGTTCAGGCTAGTTGCGCGTCTCTGGCATCTACCTTCTAAAGTAAAGTTTAGATCTGAACAGCTTGCATTGCGGTGGATGTCTCTAAAGTTTCCAGATCCCGGATCGTTCAGGCTAGTTGCGCGTCCCTGCCATCTACCTTCTAAAGTAAAGTTTAGATCTGTACAGCTTACATTGCGGTGGATGTCCCTAACGTTTCCAGATCTCGGATCGTTCAGGCTAGTTGCGCGTCTCTGTCATTTACCTTCTAAACTAAAGTTTAGATCTGTACAGCTTGCATTGCGCTGGATGTCCCTAACGTTTCCAGATCTCGGATCGTCCAGGCTAGTTGCGCGTCTCTGTCATCTACCTTCGAAAGTAAAGTTTAGATCTGTACAGCTTGCATTGCGGTTGGTTTCCCTAACGTTTCCAGATCTCGGATCGTTCAGGCTAGTTGCGCGTCTCTGTCATCTACCGTCTAAAGTAAAGTTTAGATCTGTACAGCTTGCATTACGGTGGATGTCCCTAACGTTTCCAGATCTCGGATCGTTCAGGCTAGTTGCGCGTCTCTGTCATCCACCTTCTAAAGTACAGTTTACATATGTACAGCTTGCATTGCGGTGGATGTCCCTATCGTTTCCAGATCTCGGATCGTTCAGGCTAGTTTCGCGTCTCTGTCATCTACCTTCTAAAGTACAGTTTAGATCTGTACAGCTTGTATTGCGGTGGATGTCCCTAACGTTTCCAGATCTCGGATCGTTCAGACTAGTTGCGCGTCTCTGCCATCCACCTTCTAAAGTAAAGTTTAGATCTGTACAGCTTACATTGCGGTGGATGTGCCTAACGCTTCCAGATGTCGGATCGTTCAGGCTGATTGCGCGTCTCTGTCATCTACCTTCTAAAGTAAAGTTTAGATCTGTACAGCTTGATTTGCGGTGGATGTCCCTAACGTTTCCAGATCTCGGATCTTTCAGACTAGTTGCGTGTCTCTGTCATCTACCTTCTAAAGTAAAGTTTAGATCTGTGCAGTTTGCATTGCAGTGGATGTCCCTAACGTTTCCAGATCTCGGATCGTTCAGGCTAGTTGCGCGTCTCTGCCATCTACCTTCTAAACTAAAGTTTAGATCTGTACAGCTTGCATTGCGCTGGATGTCCCTAACGTTTCCAGATCTCGGATCGTTCAGACTAGTTGCGCGTCTCTGTCATCTACCTTCTAAAGTAAAGTTTAGATCTGTACAGCTTACATTGCGGTGGATATCCCTCACGTTTCCAGATCTCGGATCGTTCAGGGCAGTTGCGCGTCTCTGTCATCTACCTTCTAAAGTAAAGTTTAGATCTGTACAGGTTGCATTGCGGTGGATGTCCCTAACGTTTTCAGATCTCGGATCGTTCAGGCTAGTTGCTCGTCTCTGTCATCTACCTTCTAAAGTAAAGTGTAGATCTGTACAGCTTGCATTGCGGTGGATGTCCCTACGTTTCCAGATCTCGGATCGTTCAGACTAGTTGCGTGTCTCTGGCAACTACCTTCTAAAGTAAAGTTTAGATCTGTACAGCTTGCATTGCGGTGGATGTCCCTATCGTTTCCAGATCTCGGATCGTTCAGACTAGTTGCGCGTCTCTGTCATCTACCTTCTAAAGTAAAGTTTAGATCTGTAAAGCTTGCATTGCGGTGGATGTCCCTAATGTTTCCAGATCTCGGATCGTTCAGGCTAGTTGCGCGTCTCTGTCATTTACTTTCTAAAGTAAAGTTTAGATCTGTACAGCTTGCATTGCGGTGGATGTCCCTAACGTTTCCAGATCTCGGATCGTTCAGGTTAGTTGCGCGTCTCTGCCATCTACCTTTCTAAAGTAAAGTTTAGATCTTTACAGCTTACATTGGGTGGATGTCCCTAACGTTTCCTGATCTCGGATCGTTCAGGCTGGTTGCGCGTCTCTGTCATCTACCTTCTAAAGTAAAGTTTAGATCTGTACAGCTTGCATTGCGGTGGATGTCCCTAACGTTTCCAGATCTCGGACCTTTCAGATTAGTTGCGCGTCTCTGCCATCTACCTTTCTAAAGAAAAGTTTAGATCTGTACAGCTTACATTGCGGTGGATGTCCCTAACGTTTCCAGATCTCGGATCGTTCAGGCTAGTTGCGCGTCTCTGCCATCTACCTTTCTAAAGTAAACTTTAGATCTGTACAGCTTACATTGCGGTGGATGTCCCTAACGTTTCCTGATCTCGGATCGTTCAGGCTAGTTGCGCGTCTCTGTCATCTACCTTCTAAAGTATAGTTTAGATCTGTACAGCTTGCATTGCGGTGGATGTCCCTAACGTTTCCAGATCTCGGATCTTTCAGACTAGTTGCGCGTCTCTGCCATCTACCTTTCTAAATTAAAGTTTAGATCTGTACAGCTTACATTGCAGTGGATGTCCCTAACGTTTCCAGATCTCGGATCGTTGAGGCTAGTTGCGCGTCTCTGTCATCTACCTTCCAAATATAAAGTTTAGATGTGTACAGCCTGCATTGCGCTGGATGTCCCTAACGTTTCCAGATCTCGGATCGTTCAGACTAGTTGCGCGTCTCTGTCATCTACCTTCTAAAGTAAAGTTTAGATCTGTACAGCTCGCATTGCGGTGGATGTCCCTAACGTTTCCCGATCTCGGATCTTTCAGCCTAGTTGCGCGTCTCTGTCATTGATTTTCTAAAGTAAAGTTCAGATCTGTACAGCTTACATTGCGGTGGATGTCCCTAACGTTTCCAGATCTCGTATCGTTCAGGCAAGTTGCGCGTCTCTGGCATCTACCTTTCTAAAGTAAAGTTTAGATCTGTACAGCTTACATTGCGGTGGATGTCCCTAACTTTCCAGATCTCGGATCGTTCAGGCTAGATGCGCGTCTCTGTCATCTACCTTCTAAAGTATAGTTTAGATCTGTACAGCTTGCATTGCGGTGGATGTTCCTAACGTTTCCAGATCTCGGATCTTTCAGACTAGTTGCGCGTCTCTGCCATCTACCTTTCTAAATTAAAGTTTAGATCTGTACAGCTTACATTGCGGTGGATGTCCCTAACGTTTCCAGATCTCGGATCGTTCAGGCTAGTTGCGCGTCTCTATCATCTACCTTCTAAAGTAAAGTTTAGATCTGTGCAGCTTGCATTGCGGTGGATGTCCCTTACGTTTCCAGATCTCGGATCGTTCAGGCTAGTTGCGCGTCTCTGCCATCTACCTTCTAAACTAAAGTTTAGATCTGTACAGCTTGCATTGCGCTGGATGTCCCTAACCTTTCCAGATCTCGGATCGTTCAGACTAGTTGCGCGTCTCTGTCATCTACCTTCTAAAGTAAAGTTTAGATCTGTACAGCTTGCATTGCGCTGGATGTCCCTAACGTTTCCAGATCTCGGATCGTTCAGACTAGTTGCGCGTCTCTGTCATCTACCTTCTAAAGTAAAGTTTAGATCTGTAAAATTTGCATTGCGGTGGATGTCCCTAACGTTTCCAGATCTCGGATCGTTCAGGCTAGTTGCGCGTCTCTTTCATCTACCTTCTAAAGTAAAGTTTAGATCTGTACAGCTTGCATTGCGGTGGATGTCCCTAACGTTTCCAGATCTCGGATCGTTCAGGCTAGTTGCGCGTCTCTGCCATCTACCTTTCTAAAGTAAAGTTTAGATCTGTACAGCTTACATTGCGGTGGATGTGCCTAACGTTTCCAGATCTCGGATCGTTCAGGCTGGTTGTGCGTCTCTGTCATCTACCTTCTAAAGTAAGGTTTAGATCTGTACAGCTTGCATTGCGGTGGATGTCCCTAACGTTTCCAGATCTCGGATCGTTCAGACTAGTTGCGCGTCTCTGCCATCTACCTTCTAAAGTAAAGTTTAGATCTGTGTAGCTTGCATTGCGGTGGATGTCCCTAACGTTTCCAGATCTCGGATCTTTCAGGCTAGTTGCGCGTCTCTGCCATCTACCTTCTAAAGTAAAGTTTAGATCTGTACAGCTTGCATTGCGCTGGATGTCCCTAACGTTTCCAGATCTCGGATCGTTCAGAGTAGTTGCGCGTCTCTGTCATCTACCTTCTAAAGTAAAGTTTAGATCTGTAAAATTTGCATTGCGGTGGATGTCCCTAACGTTTCCAGATCTCGGATCGTTCAGGCTAGTTGCGCGTCTCTTTCATCTACCTTCTAAAGTAAAGTTTAAATCTTTACAGCTTACATTGCGGTGGATGTCCCTAACGTTTCCAGATCTCGGATCGTTCAGGCTGGTTGTGCGTCTCTGTCATCTACCTTCTAAAGTAAAGTTTAGATCTGTACAGCTTGCATTGCTGTGGATGTCCCTAACGTTTCCAGATCTCGGATCGTTCAGACTAGTTGCGCGTCTCTGCCATCTACCTTTCTAAAGTAAAGTTTAGATCTGTACAGCTTAGATTGCGGTGGATGTCCCTAACGTTTCCAGATCGCGTTTCGTTCAGGCTAGTTGCGCGTCTCTGGCATCTACCTTCTAAAGTAAAGTTTAGATCTGAACAGCTTGCATTGCGGTGGATGTCTCTAAAGTTTCCAGATCCCGGATCGTTCAGGCTAGTTGCGCGTCGCTGCCATCTACCTTCTAAAGTAAAGTTTAGATCTGTACAGCTTACATTGCGGTGGATGTCCCTAACGTTTCCAGATCTCGGATCGTTCAGGCTAGTTGCGCGTCTCTGTCATTTACCTTCTAAACTAAAGTTTAGATCTGTACAGCTTGCATTGCGCTGGATGTCCCTAACGTTTCCAGATCTCGGATCGTCCAGGCTAGTTGCGCGTCTCTGTCATCTACCTTCGAAAGTAAAGTTTAGATCTGTACAGCTTGCATTGCGGTTGGTTTCCCTAACGTTTCCAGATCTCGGATCGTTCAGGCTAGTTGCGCGTCTCTGTCATCTACCGTCTAAAGTAAAGTTTAGATCTGTACAGCTTGCATTACGGTGGATGTCCCTAACGTTTCCAGATCTCGGATCGTTCAGGCTAGTTGCGCGTCTCTGTCATCCACCTTCTAAAGTACAGTTTACATATGTACAGCTTGCATTGCGGTGGATGTCCCTATCGTTTCCAGATCTCGGATCGTTCAGGCTAGTTTCGCGTCTCTGTCATCTACCTTCTAAAGTACAGTTTAGATCTGTACCGCTTGTATTGCGGTGGATGTCCCTAACGTTTCCAGATCTCGGATCGTTCAGACTAGTTGCGCGTCTCTGCCATCCACCTTCTAAAGTAAAGTTTAGATCTGTACAGCTTACATTGCGGTGGATGTGCCTAACGTTTCCAGATGTCGGATCGTTCAGGCTGATTGCGCGTCTCTGTCATCTACCTTCTAAAGTAAAGTTTAGATCTGTACAGCTTGATTTGCGGTGGATGTCCCTAACGTTTCCAGATCTCGGATCTTTCAGACTAGTTGCGTGTCTCTGTCATCTACCTTCTAAAGTAAAGTTTAGATCTGTGCAGTTTGCATTGCAGTGGATGTCCCTAACGTTTCCAGATCTCGGATCGTTCAGGCTAGTTGCGCGTCTCTGCCATCTACCTTCTAAACTAAAGTTTAGATCTGTACAGCTTGCATTGCGCTGGATGTCCCTAACGTTTCCAGATCTCGGATCGTTCAGACTAGTTGCGCGTCTCTGTCATCTACCTTCTAAAGTAAAGTTTAGATCTGTACAGCTTACATTGCGGTGGATATCCCTAACGTTTCCAGATCTCGGATCGTTCAGGGCAGTTGCGCGTCTCTGTCATCTACCTTCTAAAGTAAAGTTTAGATCTGTACAGGTTGCATTGCGGTGGATGTCCCTAACGTTTTCAGATCTCGGATCGTTCAGGCTAGTTGCTCGTCTCTGTCATCTACCTTCTAAAGTAAAGTGTAGATCTGTACAGCTTGCATTGCGGTGGATGTCCCTACGTTTCCAGATCTCGGATCGTTCAGACTAGTTGCGTGTCTCTGGCAACTACCTTCTAAAGTAAAGTTTAGATCTGTACAGCTTGCATTGCGGTGGATGTCCCTTACGTTTCCAGATCTCGGATCGTTCAGGCTAGTTGCGCGTCTCTGCCATCTACCTTCTAAACTAATGTTTAGATCTGTACAGCTTGCATTGCGCTGGATGTCCCTAACCTTTCCAGATCTCGGATCGTTCAGACTAGTTGCGCGTCTCTGTCATCTACCTTCTAAAGTAAAGTTTAGATCTGTACAGCTTGCGTTGCGCTGGATGTCCCTAACGTTTCCAGATCTCGGATCGTTCAGACTAGTTGCGCGTCTCTGTCATCTACCTTCTAAAGTAAAGTTTAGATCTGTAAAATTTGCATTGCGGTGGATGTCCCTAACGTTTCCAGATCTCGGATCGTTCAGGCTAGTTGCGCGTCTCTTTCATCTACCTTCTAAAGTAAAGTTTAAATCTGTACAGCTTACATTGCGGTGGATGTCCCTAACGTTTCCAGATCTCGGATCGTTCAGGCTGGTTGTTCGTCTCTGTCATCTACCTTCTAAAGTAAAGTTTAGATCTGTACAGCTTGCATTGCTGTGGATGTCCCTAACGTTTCCAGATCTCGGATCGTTCAGACTAGTTGCGCGTCTCTGCCATCTACCTTTCTAAAGTAAAGTTTAGATCTGTACAGCTTAGATTGCCTTGGATGTCCCTAACGTTTCCAGATCGCGTTTCGTTCAGGCTAGTTGCGCGTCTCTGGCATCTACCTTCTAAAGTAAAGTTTAGATCTGAACAGCTTGCATTGCGGTGGATGTCTCTAAAGTTTCCAGATCCCGGATCGTTCAGGCTAGTTGCGCGTCCCTGCCATCTACCTTCTAAAGTAAAGTTTAGATCTGTACAGCTTACATTGCGGTGGATGTCCCTAACGTTTCCAGATCTCGGATCGTTCAGGCTAGTTGCGCGTCTCTGTCATTTACCTTCTAAACTAAAGTTTAGATCTGTACAGCTTGCATTGCGCTGGATGTCCCTAACGTTTCCAGATCTCGGATCGTCCAGGCTAGTTGCGCGTCTCTGTCATCTACCTTCGAAAGTAAAGTTTAGATCTGTACAGCTTGCATTGCGGTTGGTTTCCCTAACGTTTCCAGATCTCGGATCGTTCAGGCTAGTTGCGCGTCTCTGTCATCTACCGTCTAAAGTAAAGTTTAGACCTGTACAGCTTGCATTACGGTGGATGTCCCTAACGTTTCCAGATCTCGGATCGTTCAGGCTAGTTGCGCGTCTCTGTCATCCACCTTCTAAAGTACAGTTTACATATGTACAGCTTGCATTGCGGTGGATGTCCCTATCGTTTCCAGATCTCGGATCGTTCAGGCTAGTTTCGCGTCTCTGTCATCTACCTTCTAAAGTACAGTTTAGATCTGTACAGCTTGTATTGCGGTGGATGTCCCTAACGTTTCCAGATCTCGGATCGTTCAGACTAGTTGCGCGTCTCTGCCATCCACCTTCTAAAGTAAAGTTTAGATCTGTACAGCTTACATTGCGGTGGATGTGCCTAACGTTTCCAGATGTCGGATCGTTCAGGCTGATTGCGCGTCTCTGTCATCTACCTTCTAAAGTAAAGTTTAGATCTGTACAGCTGGATTTGCGGTGGATGTCCCTAACGTTTCCAGATCTCGGATCTTTCAGACTAGTTGCGTGTCTCTGTCATCTACCTTCTAAAGTAAAGTTTAGATCTGTGCAGTTTGCATTGCAGTGGATGTCCCTAACGTTTCCAGATCTCGGATCGTTCAGGCTAGTTGCGCGTCTCTGCCATCTACCTTCTAAACTAAAGTTTAGATCTGTACAGCTTGCATTGCGCTGGATGTCCCTAACGTTTCCAGATCTCGGATCGTTCAGACTAGTTGCGCGTCTCTGTCATCTACCTTCTAAAGTAAAGTTTAGATCTGTACAGCTTACATTGCGGTGGATATCCCTAACGTTTCCAGATCTCGGATCGTTCAGGGCAGTTGCGCGTCTCTGTCATCTACCTTCTAAAGTAAAGTTTAGATCTGTACAGGTTGCATTGCGGTGGATGTCCCTAACGTTTTCAGATCTCGGATCGTTCAGACTAGTTGCGTGTCTCTGGCAACTACCTTCTAAAGTAAAGTTTAGATCTGTACAGCTTGCATTGCGGTGGATGTCCCTACGTTTCCAGATCTCGGATCGTTCAGACTAGTTGCGTGTCTCTGGCAACTACCTTCTAAAGTAAAGTTTAGATCTGTACAGCTTGCATTGCGGTGGATGTCCCTATCGTTTCCAGATCTCGGATCGTTCAGACTAGTTGCGCGTCTCTGTCATCTACCTTCTAAAGTAAAGTTTAGATCTGTAAAGCTTGCATTGCGGTGGATGTCCCTATCGTTTCCAGATCTCGGATCGTTCAGACTAGTTGCGCGTCTCTGTCATCTACCTTCTAAAGTAAAGTTTAGATCTGTAAAGCTTGCATTGCGGTGGATGTCCCTAATGTTTCCAGATCTCGGATCGTTCAGGCTAGTTCGCGTCTCTGTCATTTACTTTCTAAAGTAAAGTTTAGATCTGTACAGCTTGCATTGCGGTGGATGTCCCTAACGTTTCCAGATCTCGGATCGTTCAGGTTAGTTGCGCGTCTCTGCCATCTACCTTTCTAAAGTAAAGTTTAGATCTCTACAGCTTACATTGGGTGGATGTCCCTAACGTTTCCTGATCTCGGATCGTTCAGGCTGGTTGCGCGTCTCTGTCATCTACCTTCTAAAGTAAAGTTTAGATCTGTACAGCTTGCATTGCGGTGGATGTCCCTAACGTTTCCAGATCTTGGACCTTTCAGACTAGTTGCGCGTCTCTGCCATCTACCTTTCTAAAGAAAAGTTTAGATCTGTACAGCTTACATTGCGGTGGATGTCCCTAACGTTTCCAGATCTCGGATCGTTCAGGCTAGTTGCGCGTCTCTGCCATCTACCTTTCTAAAGTAAAGTTTAGATCTGTACAGCTTACATTGCGGTGGATGTCCCTAACGTTTCCTGATCTCGGATCGTTCAGGCTAGTTGCGCGTCTCTGTCATCTACCTTCTAAAGTATAGTTTAGATCTGTACAGCTTGCATTGCGGTGGATGTCCCTAACGTTTCCAGATCTCGGATCTTTCAGACTAGTTGCGCGTCTCTGCCATCTACCTTTCTAAATTAAAGTTTAGATCTGTACAGCTTACATTGCAGTGGATGTCCCTAACGTTTCCAGATCTCGGATCGTTGAGGCTAGTTGCGCGTCTCTGTCATCTACCTTCCAAATATAAAGTTTAGATGTGTACAGCCTGCATTGCGCTTGATGTCCCTAACGTTTCCAGATCTCGGATCGTTCAGACTAGTTGCGCGTCTCTGTCATCTACCTTCTAAAGTAAAGTTTAGATCTGTACAGCTCGCATTGCGGTGGATGTCCCTAACGTTTCCCGATCTCGGATCTTTCAGCCTAGTTGCGCGTCTCTGTCATTGATTTTCTAAAGTAAAGTTCAGATCTGTACAGCTTACATTGCGGTGGATGTCCCTAACGTTTCCAGATCTCGTATCGTTCAGGCTAGTTGCGCGTCTCTGGCATCTACCTTTCTAAAGTAAAGTTTAGATCTGTACAGCTTACATTGCGGTGGATGTCCCTAACTTTCCAGATCTCGGATCGTTCAGGCTAGATGCGCGTCTCTGTCATCTACCTTCTAAAGTATAGTTTAGATCTGTACAGCTTGCATTGCGGTGGATGTTCCTAACGTTTCCAGATCTCGGATCTTTCAGACTAGTTGCGCGTCTCTGCCATCTACCTTTCTAAATTAAAGTTTAGATCTGTACAGCTTACATTGCGGTGGATGTCCCTAACGTTTCCAGATCTCGGATCGTTCAGGCTAGTTGCGCGTCTCTGTCATCTACCTTCTAAAGTAAGGTTTAGATCTGTACAGCTTGCATTGCGGTGGATGTCCCTAACGTTTCCAGATCTCGGATCGTTCAGACTAGTTGCGCGTCTCTGCCATCTACCTTCTAAAGTAAAGTTTAGATCTGTGTAGCTTGCATTGCGGTGGATGTCCCTAACGTTTCCAGATCTCGGATCTTTCAGGCTAGTTGCGCGTCTCTGTCATTTATTTTCTAAAGTAAAGTTCAGATCTGTACAGCTTACATTGCGGTGGATGTCCCTAACGTTTCCAGATCTCGTATCGTTCAGGCTAGTTGCGCGTCTCTGGCATCTACCTTTCTAAAGTAAAGTTTAGATCTGTACAGCTTACATTGCGGTGGATGTCCCTAACGTTTCCAGATCTCGGATCGTTCAGGCTAGTTGCGCGTCTCTATCATCTATCTTCTAAAGTAAAGTTTAGATCTGTGCAGCTTGCATTGCGGTGGATGTCCCTTACGTTTCCAGATCTCGGATCGTTCAGGCTAGTTGCGCGTCTCTGCCATCTACCTTCTAAACTAATGTTTAGATCTGTACAGCTTGCATTGCGCTGGATGTCCCTAACCTTTCCAGATCTCGGATCGTTCAGACTAGTTGCGCGTCTCTGTCATCTACCTTCTAAAGTAAAGTTTAGATCTGTACAGCTTGCATTGCGCTGGATGTCCCTAACGTTTCCAGATCTCGGATCGTTCAGAGTAGTTGCGCGTCTCTGTCATCTACCTTCTAAAGTAAAGTTTAGATCTGTAAAATTTGCATTGCGGTGGATGTCCCTAACGTTTCCAGATCTCGGATCGTTCAGGCTAGTTGCGCGTCTCTTTCATCTACCTTCTAAAGTAAAGTTTAAATCTTTACAGCTTACATTGCGGTGGATGTCCCTAACGTTTCCAGATCTCGGATCGTTCAGGCTGGTTGTGCGTCTCTGTCATCTACCTTCTAAAGTAAAGTTTAGATCTGTACAGCTTGCATTGCTGTGGATGTCCCTAACGTTTCCAGATCTCGGATCGTTCAGACTAGTTGCGCGTCTCTGCCATCTACCTTTCTAAAGTAAAGTTTAGATCTGTACAGCTTAGATTGCGGTGGATGTCCCTAACGTTTCCAGATCGCGTTTCGTTCAGGCTAGTTGCGCGTCTCTGGCATCTACCTTCTAAAGTAAAGTTTAGATCTGAACAGCTTGCATTGCGGTGGATGTCTCTAAAGTTTCCAGATCCCGGATCGTTCAGGCTAGTTGCGCGTCCCTGCCATCTACCTTCTAAAGTAAAGTTTAGATCTGTACAGCTTACATTGCGGTGGATGTCCCTAACGTTTCCAGATCTCGGATCGTTCAGGCTAGTTGCGCGTCTCTGTCATTTACCTTCTAAACTAAAGTTTAGATCTGTACAGCTTGCATTGCGCTGGATGTCCCTAACGTTTCCAGATCTCGGATCGTCCAGGCTAGTTGCGCGTCTCTGTCATCTACCTTCGAAAGTAAAGTTTAGATCTGTACAGCTTGCATTGCGGTTGGTTTCCCTAACGTTTCCAGATCTCGGATCGTTCAGGCTAGTTGCGCGTCTCTGTCATCTACCGTCTAAAGTAAAGTTTAGATCTGTACAGCTTGCATTACGGTGGATGTCCCTATCGTTTCCAGATCTCGGATCGTTCAGGCTAGTTTCGCGTCTCTGTCATCTACCTTCTAAAGTACAGTTTAGATCTGTACCGCTTGTATTGCGCTGGATGTCCCTAACGTTTCCAGATCTCGGATCTTTCAGACTAGTTGCGCGTCTCTGCCATCTACCTTTCTAAATTAAAGTTTAGATCTGTACAGCTTACATTGCAGTGGATGTCCCTAACGTTTCCAGATCTCGGATCGTTGAGGCTAGTTGCGCGTCTCTGTCATCTACCTTCCAAATATAAAGTTTAGATGTGTACAGCCTGCATTGCGCTTGATGTCCCTAACGTTTCCAGATCTCGGATCGTTCAGACTAGTTGCGCGTCTCTTTTTCATCTACCTTCTAAAGTAAAGTTTAGATCTGTACAGCTCGCATTGCGGTGGATGTCCCTAACGTTTCCCGATCTCGGATCTTTCAGCCTAGTTGCGCGTCTCTGTCATTGATTTTCTAAAGTAAAGTTCAGATCTGTACAGCTTACATTGCGGTGGATGTCCCTAACGTTTCCAGATCTCGTATCGTTCAGGCTAGTTGCGCGTCTCTGGCATCTACCTTTCTAAAGTAAAGTTTAGATCTGTACAGCTTACATTGCGGTGGATGTCCCTAACTTTCCAGATCTCGGATCGTTCAGGCTAGATGCGCGTCTCTGTCATCTACCTTCTAAAGTATAGTTTAGATCTGTACAGCTTGCATTGCGGTGGATGTCCCTAACGTTTCCAGATCTCGGATCGTTCAGGTTAGTTGCGCGTCTCTGCCATCTACCTTTCTAAAGTAAAGTTTAGATCTCTACAGCTTACATTGGGTGGATGTCCCTAACGTTTCCTGATCTCGGATCGTTCAGGCTGGTTGCGCGTCTCTGTCATCTACCTTCTAAAGTAAAGTTTAGATCTGTACAGCTTGCATTGCGGTGGATGTCCCTAACGTTTCCAGATCTTGGACCTTTCAGACTAGTTGCGCGTCTCTGCCATCTACCTTTCTAAAGAAAAGTTTAGATCTGTACAGCTTACATTGCGGTGGATGTCCCTAACGTTTCCAGATCTCGGATCGTTCAGGCTAGTTGCGCGTCTCTGCCATCTACCTTTCTAAAGTAAAGTTTAGATCTGTACAGCTTACATTGCGGTGGATGTCCCTAACGTTTCCTGATCTCGGATCGTTCAGGCTAGTTGCGCGTCTCTGTCATCTACCTTCTAAAGTATAGTTTAGATCTGTACAGCTTGCATTGCGGTGGATGTCCCTAACGTTTCCAGATCTCGGATCTTTCAGACTAGTTGCGCGTCTCTGCCATCTACCTTTCTAAATTAAAGTTTAGATCTGTACAGCTTACATTGCAGTGGATGTCCCTAACGTTTCCAGATCTCGGATCGTTGAGGCTAGTTGCGCGTCTCTGTCATCTACCTTCCAAATATAAAGTTTAGATGTGTACAGCCTGCATTGCGCTTGATGTCCCTAACGTTTCCAGATCTCGGATCGTTCAGACTAGTTGCGCGTCTCTGTCATCTACCTTCTAAAGTAAAGTTTAGATCTGTACAGCTCGCATTGCGGTGGATGTCCCTAACGTTTCCCGATCTCGGATCTTTCAGCCTAGTTGCGCGTCTCTGTCATTGATTTTCTAAAGTAAAGTTCAGATCTGTACAGCTTACATTGCGGTGGATGTCCCTAACGTTTCCAGATCTCGTATCGTTCAGGCTAGTTGCGCGTCTCTGGCATCTACCTTTCTAAAGTAAAGTTTAGATCTGTACAGCTTACATTGCGGTGGATGTCCCTAACTTTCCAGATCTCGGATCGTTCAGGCTAGATGCGCGTCTCTGTCATCTACCTTCTAAAGTATAGTTTAGATCTGTACAGCTTGCATTGCGGTGGATGTTCCTAACGTTTCCAGATCTCGGATCTTTCAGACTAGTTGCGCGTCTCTGCCATCTACCTTTCTAAATTAAAGTTTAGATCTGTACAGCTTACATTGCGGTGGATGTCCCTAACGTTTCCAGATCTCGGATCGTTCAGGCTAGTTGCGCGTCTCTGTCATCTACCTTCTAAAGTAAGGTTTAGATCTGTACAGCTTGCATTGCGGTGGATGTCCCTAACGTTTCCAGATCTCGGATCGTTCAGACTAGTTGCGCGTCTCTGCCATCTACCTTTCTAAAGTAAAGTTTAGATCTGTACAGCTTAGATTGCGGTGGATGTCCCTAACGTTTCCAGATCGCGTTTCGTTCAGGCTAGTTGCGCGTCTCTGGCATCTACCTTCTAAAGTAAAGTTTAGATCTGAACAGCTTGCATTGCGGTGGATGTCTCTAAAGTTTCCAGATCCCGGATCGTTCAGGCTAGTTGCGCGTCCCTGCCATCTACCTTCTAAAGTAAAGTTTAGATCTGTACAGCTTACATTGCGGTGGATGTCCCTAACGTTTCCAGATCTCGGATCGTTCAGGCTAGTTGCGCGTCTCTGTCATTTACCTTCTAAACTAAAGTTTAGATCTGTACAGCTTGCATTGCGCTGGATGTCCCTAACGTTTCCAGATCTCGGATCGTCCAGGCTAGTTGCGCGTCTCTGTCATCTACCTTCGAAAGTAAAGTTTAGATCTGTACAGCTTGCATTGCGGTTGGTTTCCCTAACGTTTCCAGATCTCGGATCGTTCAGGCTAGTTGCGCGTCTCTGTCATCTACCGTCTAAAGTAAAGTTTAGATCTGTACAGCTTGCATTACGGTGGATGTCCCTATCGTTTCCAGATCTCGGATCGTTCAGGCTAGTTTCGCGTCTCTGTCATCTACCTTCTAAAGTACAGTTTAGATCTGTACCGCTTGTATTGCGCTGGATGTCCCTAACGTTTCCAGATCTCGGATCTTTCAGACTAGTTGCGCGTCTCTGCCATCTACCTTTCGAAATTAAAGTTTAGATCTGTACAGCTTACATTGCAGTGGATGTCCCTAACGTTTCCAGATCTCGGATCGTTGAGGCTAGTTGCGCGTCTCTGTCATCTACCTTCCAAATATAAAGTTTAGATGTGTACAGCCTGCATTGCGCTTGATGTCCCTAACGTTTCCAGATCTCGGATCGTTCAGACTAGTTGCGCGTCTCTTTTTCATCTACCTTCTAAAGTAAAGTTTAGATCTGTACAGCTCGCATTGCGGTGGATGTCCCTAACGTTTCCCGATCTCGGATCTTTCAGCCTAGTTGCGCGTCTCTGTCATTGATTTTCTAAAGTAAAGTTCAGATCTGTACAGCTTACATTGCGGTGGATGTCCCTAACGTTTCCAGATCTCGTATCGTTCAGGCTAGTTGCGCGTCTCTGGCATCTACCTTTCTAAAGTAAAGTTTAGATCTGTACAGCTTACATTGCGGTGGATGTCCCTAACTTTCCAGATCTCGGATCGTTCAGGCTAGATGCGCGTCTCTGTCATCTACCTTCTAAAGTATAGTTTAGATCTGTACAGCTTGCATTGCGGTGGATGTCCCTAACGTTTCCAGATCTCGGATCGTTCAGGTTAGTTGCGCGTCTCTGCCATCTACCTTTCTAAAGTAAAGTTTAGATCTCTACAGCTTACATTGGGTGGATGTCCCTAACGTTTCCTGATCTCGGATCGTTCAGGCTGGTTGCGCGTCTCTGTCATCTACCTTCTAAAGTAAAGTTTAGATCTGTACAGCTTGCATTGCGGTGGATGTCCCTAATGTTTCCAGATCTTGGACCTTTCAGACTAGTTGCGCGTCTCTGCCATCTACCTTTCTAAAGAAAAGTTTAGATCTGTACAGCTTACATTGCGGTGGATGTCCCTAACGTTTCCAGATCTCGGATCGTTCAGGCTAGTTGCGCGTCTCTGCCATCTACCTTTCTAAAGTAAAGTTTAGATCTGTACAGCTTACATTGCGGTGGATGTCCCTAACGTTTCCTGATCTCGGATCGTTCAGGCTAGTTGCGCGTCTCTGTCATCTACCTTCTAAAGTATAGTTTAGATCTGTAAAGCTTGCATTGCGGTGGATGTCCCTAACGTTTCCAGATCTCGGATCTTTCAGACTAGTTGCGCGTCTCTGCCATCTACCTTTCTAAATTAAAGTTTAGATCTGTACAGCTTACATTGCAGTGGATGTCCCTAACGTTTCCAGATCTCGGATCGTTGAGGCTAGTTGCGCGTCTCTGTCATCTACCTTCCAAATATAAAGTTTAGATGTGTACAGCCTGCATTGCGCTTGATGTCCCTAACGTTTCCAGATCTCGGATCGTTCAGACTAGTTGCGCGTCTCTGTCATCTACCTTCTAAAGTAAAGTTTAGATCTGTACAGCTCGCATTGCGGTGGATGTCCCTAACGTTTCCCGATCTCGGATCTTTCAGCCTAGTTGCGCGTCTCTGTCATTGATTTTCTAAAGTAAAGTTCAGATCTGTACAGCTTACATTGCGGTGGATGTCCCTAACGTTTCCAGATCTCGTATCGTTCAGGCTAGTTGCGCGTCTCTGGCATCTACCTTTCTAAAGTAAAGTTTAGATCTGTACAGCTTACATTGCGGTGGATGTCCCTAACTTTCCAGATCTCGGATCGTTCAGGCTAGATGCGCGTCTCTGTCATCTACCTTCTAAAGTATAGTTTAGATCTGTACAGCTTGCATTGCGGTGGATGTTCCTAACGTTTCCAGATCTCGGATCTTTCAGACTAGTTGCGCGTCTCTGCCATCTACCTTTCTAAATTAAAGTTTAGATCTGTACAGCTTACATTGCGGTGGATGTCCCTAACGTTTCCAGATCTCGGATCGTTCAGGCTAGTTGCGCGTCTCTGTCATCTACCTTCTAAAGTAAGGTTTAGATCTGTACAGCTTGCATTGCGGTGGATGTCCCTAACGTTTCCAGATCTCGGATCGTTCAGACTAGTTGCGCGTCTCTGCCATCTACCTTCTAAAGTAAAGTTTAGATCTGTGTAGCTTGCATTGCGGTGGATGTCCCTAACGTTTCCAGATCTCGGATCTTTCAGGCTAGTTGCGCGTCTCTGTCATTTATTTTCTAAAGTAAAGTTCAGATCTGTACAGCTTACATTGCGGTGGATGTCCCTAACGTTTCGAGATCTCGTATCGTTCAGGCTAGTTGCGCGTCTCTGGCATCTACCTTTCTAAAGTAAAGTTTAGATCTGTACAGCTTACATTGCGGTGGATGTCCCTAACGTTTCCAGATCTCGGATCGTTCAGGCTAGTTGCGCGTCTCTATCATCTATCTTCTAAAGTAAAGTTTAGATCTGTGCAGCTTGCATTGCGGTGGATGTCCCTTACGTTTCCAGATCTCGGATCGTTCAGGCTAGTTGCGCGTCTCTGCCATCTACCTTCTAAACTAATGTTTAGATCTGTACAGCTTGCATTGCGCTGGATGTCCCTAACCTTTCCAGATCTCGGATCGTTCAGACTAGTTGCGCGTCTCTGTCATCTACCTTCTAAAGTAAAGTTTAGATCTGTACAGCTTGCATTGCGCTGGATGTCCCTAACGTTTCCAGATCTCGGATCGTTCAGAGTAGTTGCGCGTCTCTGTCATCTACCTTCTAAAGTAAAGTTTAGATCTGTAAAATTTGCATTGCGGTGGATGTCCCTAACGTTTCCAGATCTCGGATCGTTCAGGCTAGTTGCGCGTCTCTTTCATCTACCTTCTAAAGTAAAGTTTAAATCTTTACAGCTTACATTGCGGTGGATGTCCCTAACGTTTCCAGATCTCGGATCGTTCAGGCTGGTTGTGCGTCTCTGTCATCTACCTTCTAAAGTAAAGTTTAGATCTGTACAGCTTGCATTGCTGTGGATGTCCCTAACGTTTCCAGATCTCGGATCGTTCAGACTAGTTGCGCGTCTCTGCCATCTACCTTTCTAAAGTAAAGTTTAGATCTGTACAGCTTAGATTGCGGTGGATGTCCCTAACGTTTCCAGATCGCGTTTCGTTCAGGCTAGTTGCGCGTCTCTGGCATCTACCTTCTAAAGTAAAGTTTAGATCTGAACAGCTTGCATTGCGGTGGATGTCTCTAAAGTTTCCAGATCCCGGATCGTTCAGGCTAGTTGCGCGTCCCTGCCATCTACCTTCTAAAGTAAAGTTTAGATCTGTACAGCTTACATTGCGGTGGATGTCCCTAACGTTTCCAGATCTCGGATCGTTCAGGCTAGTTGCGCGTCTCTGTCATTTACCTTCTAAACTAAAGTTTAGATCTGTACAGCTTGCATTGCGCTGGATGTCCCTAACGTTTCCAGATCTCGGATCGTCCAGGCTAGTTGCGCGTCTCTGTCATCTACCTTCGAAAGTAAAGTTTAGATCTGTACAGCTTGCATTGCGGTTGGTTTCCCTAACGTTTCCAGATCTCGGATCGTTCAGGCTAGTTGCGCGTCTCTGTCATCTACCGTCTAAAGTAAAGTTTAGATCTGTACAGCTTGCATTACGGTGGATGTCCCTATCGTTTCCAGATCTCGGATCGTTCAGGCTAGTTTCGCGTCTCTGTCATCTACCTTCTAAAGTACAGTTTAGATCTGTACCGCTTGTATTGCGCTGGATGTCCCTAACGTTTCCAGATCTCGGATCTTTCAGACTAGTTGCGCGTCTCTGCCATCTACCTTTCTAAATTAAAGTTTAGATCTGTACAGCTTACATTGCAGTGGATGTCCCTAACGTTTCCAGATCTCGGATCGTTGAGGCTAGTTGCGCGTCTCTGTCATCTACCTTCCAAATATAAAGTTTAGATGTGTACAGCCTGCATTGCGCTTGATGTCCCTAACGTTTCCAGATCTCGGATCGTTCAGACTAGTTGCGCGTCTCTTTTTCATCTACCTTCTAAAGTAAAGTTTAGATCTGTACAGCTCGCATTGCGGTGGATGTCCCTAACGTTTCCCGATCTCGGATCTTTCAGCCTAGTTGCGCGTCTCTGTCATTGATTTTCTAAAGTAAAGTTCAGATCTGTACAGCTTACATTGCGGTGGATGTCCCTAACGTTTCCAGATCTCGTATCGTTCAGGCTAGTTGCGCGTCTCTGGCATCTACCTTTCTAAAGTAAAGTTTAGATCTGTACAGCTTACATTGCGGTGGATGTCCCTAACTTTCCAGATCTCGGATCGTTCAGGCTAGATGCGCGTCTCTGTCATCTACCTTCTAAAGTATAGTTTAGATCTGTACAGCTTGCATTGCGGTGGATGTTCCTAACGTTTCCAGATCTCGGATCTTTCAGACTAGTTGCGCGTCTCTGCCATCTACCTTTCTAAATTAAAGTTTAGATCTGTACAGCTTACATTGCGGTGGATGTCCCTAACGTTTCCAGATCTCGGATCGTTCAGGCTAGTTGCGCGTCTCTGTCATCTACCTTCTAAAGTAAGGTTTAGATCTGTACAGCTTGCATTGCGGTGGATGTCCCTAACGTTTCCAGATCTCGGATCGTTCAGACTAGTTGCGCGTCTCTGCCATCTACCTTCTAAAGTAAAGTTTAGATCTGTGTAGCTTGCATTGCGGTGGATGTCCCTAACGTTTCCAGATCTCGGATCTTTCAGGCTAGTTGCGCGTCTCTGTCATTTATTTTCTAAAGTAAAGTTCAGATCTGTACAGCTTACATTGCGGTGGATGTCCCTAACGTTTCCAGATCTCGTATCGTTCAGGCTAGTTGCGCGTCTCTGGCATCTACCTTTCTAAAGTAAAGTTTAGATCTGTACAGCTTACATTGCGGTGGATGTCCCTAACGTTTCCAGATCTCGGATCGTTCAGGCTAGTTGCGCGTCTCTATCATCTATCTTCTAAAGTAAAGTTTAGATCTGTGCAGCTTGCATTGCGGTGGATGTCCCTTACGTTTCCAGATCTCGGATCGTTCAGGCTAGTTGCGCGTCTCTGCCATCTACCTTCTAAACTAATGTTTAGATCTGTACAGCTTGCATTGCGCTGGATGTCCCTAACCTTTCCAGATCTCGGATCGTTCAGACTAGTTGCGCGTCTCTGTCATCTACCTTCTAAAGTAAAGTTTAGATCTGTACAGCTTGCATTGCGCTGGATGTCCCTAACGTTTCCAGATCTCGGATCGTTCAGAGTAGTTGCGCGTCTCTGTCATCTACCTTCTAAAGTAAAGTTTAGATCTGTAAAATTTGCATTGCGGTGGATGTCCCTAACGTTTCCAGATCTCGGATCGTTCAGGCTAGTTGCGCGTCTCTTTCATCTACCTTCTAAAGTAAAGTTTAAATCTTTACAGCTTACATTGCGGTGGATGTCCCTAACGTTTCCAGATCTCGGATCGTTCAGGCTGGTTCTGCGTCTCTGTCATCTACCTTCTAAAGTAAAGTTTAGATCTGTACAGCTTGCATTGCTGTGGATGTCCCTAACGTTTCCAGATCTCGGATCGTTCAGACTAGTTGCGCGTCTCTGCCATCTACCTTTCTAAAGTAAAGTTTAGATCTGTACAGCTTAGATTGCGGTGGATGTCCCTAACGTTTCCAGATCGCGTTTCGTTCAGGCTAGTTGCGCGTCTCTGGCATCTACCTTCTAAAGTAAAGTTTAGATCTGAACAGCTTGCATTGCGGTGGATGTCTCTAAAGTTTCCAGATCCCGGATCGTTCAGGCTAGTTGCGCGTCCCTGCCATCTACCTTCTAAAGTAAAGTTTAGATCTGTACAGCTTACATTGCGGTGGATGTCCCTAACGTTTCCAGATCTCGGATCGTTCAGGCTAGTTGCGCGTCTCTGTCATTTACCTTCTAAACTAAAGTTTAGATCTGTACAGCTTGCATTGCGCTGGATGTCCCTAACGTTTCCAGATCTCGGATCGTCCAGGCTAGTTGCGCGTCTCTGTCATCTACCTTCGAAAGTAAAGTTTAGATCTGTACAGCTTGCATTGCGGTTGGTTTCCCTAACGTTTCCAGATCTCGGATCGTTCAGGCTAGTTGCGCGTCTCTGTCATCTACCGTCTAAAGTAAAGTTTAGATCTGTACAGCTTGCATTACGGTGGATGTCCCTAACGTTTCCAGATCTCGGATCGTTCAGGCTAGTTGCGCGTCTCTGTCATCCACCTTCTAAAGTACAGTTTACATATGTACAGCTTGCATTGCGGTGGATGTCCCTATCGTTTCCAGATCTCGGATCGTTCAGGCTAGTTTCGCGTCTCTGTCATCTACCTTCTAAAGTACAGTTTAGATCTGTACCGCTTGTATTGCGGTGGATGTCCCTAACGTTTCCAGATCTCGGATCGTTCAGACTAGTTGCGCGTCTCTGCCATCCACCTTCTAAAGTAAAGTTTAGATCTGTACAGCTTACATTGCGGTGGATGTGCCTAACGTTTCCAGATGTCGGATCGTTCAGGCTGATTGCGCGTCTCTGTCATCTACCTTCTAAAGTAAAGTTTAGATCTGTACAGCTTGATTTGCGGTGGATGTCCCTAACGTTTCCAGATCTCGGATCTTTCAGACTAGTTGCGTGTCTCTGTCATCTACCTTCTAAAGTAAAGTTTAGATCTGTGCAGTTTGCATTGCAGTGGATGTCCCTAACGTTTCCAGATCTCGGATCGTTCAGGCTAGTTGCGCGTCTCTGCCATCTACCTTCTAAACTAAAGTTTAGATCTGTACAGCTTGCATTGCGCTGGATGTCCCTAACGTTTCCAGATCTCGGATCGTTCAGACTAGTTGCGCGTCTCTGTCATCTACCTTCTAAAGTAAAGTTTAGATCTGTACAGCTTACATTGCGGTGGATATCCCTAACGTTTCCAGATCTCGGATCGTTCAGGGCAGTTGCGCGTCTCTGTCATCTACCTTCTAAAGTAAAGTTTAGATCTGTACAGGTTGCATTGCGGTGGA
The DNA here is from genome assembly GCA_030765065.1 of Deroplatys truncata. Taxonomy (NCBI): domain Eukaryota; kingdom Metazoa; phylum Arthropoda; class Insecta; order Mantodea; family Mantidae; genus Deroplatys; species Deroplatys truncata. The sequence goes on from CM060990.1 coordinate 378,911,961, forward strand.
TGTCCCTAACGTTTTCAGATCTCGGATCGTTCAGGCTAGTTGCTCGTCTCTGTCATCTACCTTCTAAAGTAAAGTGTAGATCTGTACAGCTTGCATTGCGGTGGATGTCCCTACGTTTCCAGATCTCGGATCGTTCAGACTAGTTGCGTGTCTCTGGCAACTACCTTCTAAAGTAAAGTTTAGATCTGTACAGCTTGCATTGCGGTGGATGTCCCTTACGTTTCCAGATCTCGGATCGTTCAGGCTAGTTGCGCGTCTCTGCCATCTACCTTCTAAACTAATGTTTAGATCTGTACAGCTTGCATTGCGCTGGATGTCCCTAACCTTTCCAGATCTCGGATCGTTCAGACTAGTTGCGCGTCTCTGTCATCTACCTTCTAAAGTAAAGTTTAGATCTGTACAGCTTGCGTTGCGCTGGATGTCCCTAACGTTTCCAGATCTCGGATCGTTCAGACTAGTTGCGCGTCTCTGTCATCTACCTTCTAAAGTAAAGTTTAGATCTGTAAAATTTGCATTGCGGTGGATGTCCCTAACGTTTCCAGATCTCGGATCGTTCAGGCTAGTTGCGCGTCTCTTTCATCTACCTTCTAAAGTAAAGTTTAAATCTGTACAGCTTACATTGCGGTGGATGTCCCTAACGTTTCCAGATCTCGGATCGTTCAGGCTGGTTGTGCGTCTCTGTCATCTACCTTCTAAAGTAAAGTTTAGATCTGTACAGCTTGCATTGCTGTGGATGTCCCTAACGTTTCCAGATCTCGGATCGTTCAGACTAGTTGCGCGTCTCTGCCATCTACCTTTCTAAAGTAAAGTTTAGATCTGTACAGCTTAGATTGCCTTGGATGTCCCTAACGTTTCCAGATCGCGTTTCGTTCAGGCTAGTTGCGCGTCTCTGGCATCTACCTTCTAAAGTAAAGTTTAGATCTGAACAGCTTGCATTGCGGTGGATGTCTCTAAAGTTTCCAGATCCCGGATCGTTCAGGCTAGTTGCGCGTCCCTGCCATCTACCTTCTAAAGTAAAGTTTAGATCTGTACAGCTTACATGCGGTGGATGTCCCTAACGTTTCCAGATCTCGGATCGTTCAGGCTAGTTGCGCGTCTCTGTCATTTACCTTCTAAACTAAAGTTTAGATCTGTACAGCTTGCATTGCGCTGGATGTCCCTAACGTTTCCAGATCTCGGATCGTCCAGGCTAGTTGCGCGTCTCTGTCATCTACCTTCGAAAGTAAAGTTTAGATCTGTACAGCTTGCATTGCGGTTGGTTTCCCTAACGTTTCCAGATCTCGGATCGTTCAGGCTAGTTGCGCGTCTCTGTCATCTACCGTCTAAAGTAAAGTTTAGACCTGTACAGCTTGCATTACGGTGGATGTCCCTAACGTTTCCAGATCTCGGATCGTTCAGGCTAGTTGCGCGTCTCTGTCATCCACCTTCTAAAGTACAGTTTACATATGTACAGCTTGCATTGCGGTGGATGTCCCTATCGTTTCCAGATCTCGGATCGTTCAGGCTAGTTTCGCGTCTCTGTCATCTACCTTCTAAAGTACAGTTTAGATCTGTACAGCTTGTATTGCGGTGGATGTCCCTAACGTTTCCAGATCTCGGATCGTTCAGACTAGTTGCGCGTCTCTGCCATCCACCTTCTAAAGTAAAGTTTAGATCTGTACAGCTTACATTGCGGTGGATGTGCCTAACGTTTCCAGATGTCGGATCGTTCAGGCTGATTGCGCGTCTCTGTCATCTACCTTCTAAAGTAAAGTTTAGATCTGTACAGCTTGATTTGCGGTGGATGTCCCTAACGTTTCCAGATCTCGGATCTTTCAGACTAGTTGCGTGTCTCTGTCATCTACCTTCTAAAGTAAAGTTTAGATCTGTGCAGTTTGCATTGCAGTGGATGTCCCTAACGTTTCCAGATCTCGGATCGTTCAGGCTAGTTGCGCGTCTCTGCCATCTACCTTCTAAACTAAAGTTTAGATCTGTACAGCTTGCATTGCGCTGGATGTCCCTAACGTTTCCAGATCTCGGATCGTTCAGACTAGTTGCGCGTCTCTGTCATCTACCTTCTAAAGTAAAGTTTAGATCTGTACAGCTTACATTGCGGTGGATATCCCTAACGTTTCCAGATCTCGGATCGTTCAGGGCAGTTGCGCGTCTCTGTCATCTACCTTCTAAAGTAAAGTTTAGATCTGTACAGGTTGCATTGCGGTGGATGTCCCTAACGTTTTCAGATCTCGGATCGTTCAGGCTAGTTGCTCGTCTCTGTCATCTACCTTCTAAAGTAAAGTGTAGATCTGTACAGCTTGCATTGCGGTGGATGTCCCTACGTTTCCAGATCTCGGATCGTTCAGACTAGTTGCGTGTCTCTGGCAACTACCTTCTAAAGTAAAGTTTAGATCTGTACAGCTTGCATTGCGGTGGATGTCCCTATCGTTTCCAGATCTCGGATCGTTCAGACTAGTTGCGCGTCTCTGTCATCTACCTTCTAAAGTAAAGTTTAGATCTGTAAAGCTTGCATTGCGGTGGATGTCCCTAATGTTTCCAGATCTCGGATCGTTCAGGCTAGTTCGCGTCTCTGTCATTTACTTTCTAAAGTAAAGTTTAGATCTGTACAGCTTGCATTGCGGTGGATGTCCCTAACGTTTCCAGATCTCGGATCGTTCAGGTTAGTTGCGCGTCTCTGCCATCTACCTTTCTAAAGTAAAGTTTAGATCTCTACAGCTTACATTGGGTGGATGTCCCTAACGTTTCCTGATCTCGGATCGTTCAGGCTGGTTGCGCGTCTCTGTCATCTACCTTCTAAAGTAAAGTTTAGATCTGTACAGCTTGCATTGCGGTGGATGTCCCTAACGTTTCCAGATCTTGGACCTTTCAGACTAGTTGCGCGTCTCTGCCATCTTCCTTTCTAAAGAAAAGTTTAGATCTGTACAGCTTACATTGCGGTGGATGTCCCTAACGTTTCCAGATCTCGGATCGTTCAGGCTATTTGCGCGTCTCTGCCATCTACCTTTCTAAAGTAAAGTTTAGATCTGTACAGCTTACATTGCGGTGGATGTCCCTAACGTTTCCTGATCTCGGATCGTTCAGGCTAGTTGCGCGTCTCTGTCATCTACCTTCTAAAGTATAGTTTAGATCTGTACAGCTTGCATTGCGGTGGATGTCCCTAACGTTTCCAGATCTCGGATCTTTCAGACTAGTTGCGCGTCTCTGCCATCTACCTTTCTAAATTAAAGTTTAGATCTGTACAGCTTACATTGCAGTGGATGTCCCTAACGTTTCCAGATCTCGGATCGTTGAGGCTAGTTGCGCGTCTCTGTCATCTACCTTCCAAATATAAAGTTTAGATGTGTACAGCCTGCATTGCGCTTGATGTCCCTAACGTTTCCAGATCTCGGATCGTTCAGACTAGTTGCGCGTCTCTGTCATCTACCTTCTAAAGTAAAGTTTAGATCTGTACAGCTCGCATTGCGGTGGATGTCCCTAACGTTTCCCGATCTCGGATCTTTCAGCCTAGTTGCGCGTCTCTGTCATTGATTTTGTAAAGTAAAGTTCAGATCTGTACAGCTTACATTGCGGTGGATGTCCCTAACGTTTCCAGATCTCGTATCGTTCAGGCTAGTTGCGCGTCTCTGGCATCTACCTTTCTAAAGTAAAGTTTAGATCTGTACAGCTTACATTGCGGTGGATGTCCCTAACTTTCCAGATCTCGGATCGTTCAGGCTAGATGCGCGTCTCTGTCATCTACCTTCTAAAGTATAGTTTAGATCTGTACAGCTTGCATTGCGGTGGATGTTCCTAACGTTTCCAGATCTCGGATCTTTCAGACTAGTTGCGCGTCTCTGCCATCTACCTTTCTAAATTAAAGTTTAGATCTGTACAGCTTACATTGCGGTGGATGTCCCTAACGTTTCCAGATCTCGGATCGTTCAGGCTAGTTGCGCGTCTCTATCATCTACCTTCTAAAGTAAAGTTTAGATCTGTGCAGCTTGCATTGCGGTGGATGTCCCTTACGTTTCCAGATCTCGGATCGTTCAGGCTAGTTGCGCGTCTCTGCCATCTACCTTCTAAACTAAAGTTTAGATCTGTACAGCTTGCATTGCGCTGGATGTCCCTAACCTTTCCAGATCTCGGATCGTTCAGACTAGTTGCGCGTCTCTGTCATCTACCTTCTAAAGTAAAGTTTAGATCTGTACAGCTTGCATTGCGCTGGATGTCCCTAACGTTTCCAGATCTCGGATCGTTCAGACTAGTTGCGCGTCTCTGTCATCTACCTTCTAAAGTAAAGTTTAGATCTGTAAAATTTGCATTGCGGTGGATGTCCCTAACGTTTCCAGATCTCGGATCGTTCAGGCTAGTTGCGCGTCTCTTTCATCTACCTTCTAAAGTAAAGTTTAGATCTGTACAGCTTGCATTGCGGTGGATGTCCCTAACGTTTCCAGATCTCGGATCGTTCAGGCTAGTTGCGCGTCTCTGCCATCTACCTTTCTAAAGTAAAGTTTAGATCTGTACAGCTTACATTGCGGTGGATGTGCCTAACGTTTCCAGATCTCGGATCGTTCAGGCTGGTTGTGCGTCTCTGTCATCTACCTTCTAAAGTAAGGTTTAGATCTGTACAGCTTGCATTGCGGTGGATGTCCCTAACGTTTCCAGATCTCGGATCGTTCAGACTAGTTGCGCGTCTCTGCCATCTACCTTCTAAAGTAAAGTTTAGATCTGTGTAGCTTGCATTGCGGTGGATGTCCCTAACGTTTCCAGATCTCGGATCTTTCAGGCTAGTTGCGCGTCTCTGTCATTTATTTTCTAAAGTAAAGTTCAGATCTGTGCAGCTTACATTGCGGTGGATGTCCCTAACGTTTCCAGATCTCGTATCGTTCAGGCTAGTTGCGCGTCTCTGGCATCTACCTTTCTAAAGTAAAGTTTAGATCTGTACAGCTTACATTGCGGTGGATGTCCCTAACGTTTCCAGATCTCGGATCGTTCAGGCTAGTTGCGCGTCTCTATCATCCATCTTCTAAAGTAAAGTTTAGATCTGTGCAGCTTGCATTGCGGTGGATGTCCCTTACGTTTCCAGATCTCGGATCGTTCAGGCTAGTTGCGCGTCTCTGCCATCTACCTTCTAAACTAATGTTTAGATCTGTACAGCTTGCATTGCGCTGGATGTCCCTAACCTTTCCAGATCTCGGATCGTTCAGACTAGTTGCGCGTCTCTGTCATCTACCTTCTAAAGTAAAGTTTAGATCTGTACAGCTTGCATTGCGCTGGATGTCCCTAACGTTTCCAGATCTCGGATCGTTCAGAGTAGTTGCGCGTCTCTGTCATCTACCTTCTAAAGTAAAGTTTAGATCTGTAAAATTTGCATTGCGGTGGATGTCCCTAACGTTTCCAGATCTCGGATCGTTCAGGCTAGTTCCGCGTCTCTTTTATCTACCTTCTAAAGTAAAGTTTAAATCTGTACAGCTTACATTGCGGTGGATGTCCCTAACGTTTCCAGATCTCGGATCGTTCAGGCTGGTTGTGCGTCTCTGTCATCTACCTTCTAAAGTAAAGTTTAGATCTGTACAGCTTGCATTGCAGTGGATGTCCCTAACGTTTCCAGATCTCGGATCGTTCAGACTAGTTGCGCGTCTCTGCCATCTACCTTTCTAAAGTAAAGTTTAGATCTGTACAGCTTAGATTGCGGTGGATGTCCCTAACGTTTCCATATCGCGTTTCGTTCACGCTAGTTGCGCGTCTCTGGCATCTACCTTCTAAAGTAAAGTTTAGATCTGTACAGCTTGCATTGCGGTGGATGTCCCTAAAGTTTCCAGATCCCGGATCGTTTAGGCTAGTTGCGCGTCCCTGCCATCTACCTTCTAAAGTAAAGTTTAGATCTGTACAGCTTACATTGCGGTGGATGTCCCTAACGTTTCCAGATCTCGGATCGTTCAGGCTAGTTGCGCGTCTCTGTCATTTACCTTCTAAACTAAAGTTTAGATCTGTACAGCTTGCATTGCGCTGGATCTCCCTAACGTTTCCAGATCTCGGATCGTCCAGGCTAGTTGCGCGTCTCTGTCATCTACCTTCTAAAGTAAAGTTTAGATCTGTACAGCTTGCATTGCGGTTGGGTTCCCTAACGTTTCCAGATCTCGGATCGTTCAGGCTAGTTGCGCGTGTCTGTCATCTACCGTCTAAAGTAAAGTTTAGATCTGTACAGCTTGCATTACGGTGGATGTCCCTAACGTTTCCAGATCTCGGATCGTTCAGGCTAGTTGCGCGTCTCTGTCATCCACCTTCTAAAGTACAGTTTACATATGTACAGCTTGCATTGCGGTGGATGTCCCTATCGTTTCCAGATCTCGGATCATTCAGGCTAGTTGCGCGTCTCTGTCATCTACCTTCTTAAGTACAGTTTAGATCTGTACAGCTTGTATTGCGGTGGATGTCCCTAACGTTTCCAGATCTCGGATCGTTCAGACTAGTTGCGCGTCTCTGCCATCTACCTTTCTAAAGTAAAGTTTAGATCTGTACAGCTTACATTGCGGTGGATGTGCCTAACGTTTCCAGATGTCGGATCCTTCAGGCTGATTGCGCGTCTCTGTCATCTACCTTCTAAATTAAAGTTTAGATCTGTACAGCTTGATTTGCGGTGGATGTCCCTAACGTTTCCAGATCTCGGATCTTTCAGACTAGTTGCGTGTCTCTGTCATCTACCTTCTAAAGTAAAGTTTAGATCTGTGCAGTTTGCATTGCAGTGGATGTCCCTAACGTTTCCAGATCTCGGATCGTTCAGGCTAGTTGCGCGTCTCTGCCATCTACCTTCTAAACTAAAGTTTAGATCTGTACAGCTTGCATTGCGCTGGATATCCCTAACGTTTCCAGATCTCGGATCGTTCAGACTAGTTGCGCGTCTCTGTCATCTACGATCTAAAGGAAAGTTTAGATCTGTACAGCTTACATTGCGGTGGATATCCCTAACGTTTCCAGATCTCGGATCGTTCAGGGCAGTTGCGCGTCTCTGTCATCTACCTTCTAAAGTAACGTTTAGATCTGTACAGCTTGCATTGCGGTGGATGTCCCTAACGTTTTCAGATCTCGGATCGTTCAGACTAGTTGCGCGTCTCTGGCAACTACCTTCTAAAGTAAAGTTTAGATCTGTACAGCTTGCATTGCGGTGGATGTCCCTATCGTTTCCAGATCTCGGATCGTTCAGACTAGTTGCGCGTCTCTGTCATCTACCTTCTAATCTAAAGTTTAGATCTGTAAAGCTTGCATTGCGGTGGATGTCCTTAATGTTTCCAGATCTCGGATCGTTCAGGCTAGTTGCGCGTCTCTGTCATTTACTTTCTAAAGTAAAGTTTAGATCTGTACAGCTTGCATTGCGCTGGATGTCCCTAACGTTTCCAGATCTCGGATCGTTCAGACTAGTTGCGCGTCTCTGTCATCTACGTTCTAAAGGAAAGTTTAGATCTGTACAGCTTACATTGCGGTGGATATCCCTAACGTTTCCAGATCTCGGATCGTTCAGGGCAGTTGCGCGTCTCTGTCATCTACCTTCTAAAGTAACGTTTAGATCTGTACAGCTTGCATTGCGGTGGATGTCCCTAACGTTTTCAGATCTCGGATCGTTCAGACTAGTTGCGCGTCTCTGGCAACTACCTTCTAAAGTAAAGTTTAGATCTGTACAGCTTGCATTGCGGTGGATGTCCCTATCGTTTCCAGATCTCGGATCGTTCAGACTAGTTGCGCGTCTCTGTCATCTACCTTCTAATCTAAAGTTTAGATCTGTAAAGCTTGCATTGCGGTGGATGTCCCTAATGTTTCCAGATCTCGGATCGTTCAGGCTAGTTGCGCGTCTCTGTCATTTACTTTCTAAAGTAAAGTTTAGATCTGTACAGCTTGCATTGCGGTGGATGTCCCTATCGTTTCCAGATCTCGGATCGTTCAGACTAGTTGCGCGTCTCTGTCATCTACCTTCTAATCTAAAGTTTAGATCTGTACAGCTTACATTGCAGTGGATGTCCCTAACGTTTCCAGATCTCGGATCGTTGAGGCTAGTTGCGCGTCTGTGTCATCTACCTTCCAAATATAAAGTTTAGATGTGTACAGCCTGCATTGCGCTTGATGTCCCTAACGTTTCCAGATCTCGTATCGTTCAGACTAGTTGCGCGTCTCTGTCATCTACCTTCTAAAGTAAACTTTAGATCTGTACAGCTCGCATTGCGGTGGATGTCCCTAACGTTTCCCGATCTCGGATCTTTCAGCCTAGTTGCGCGTCTCTGTCATTGATTTTCTAAAGTAAAGTTCAGATCTGTACAGCTTACATTGCGGTGGATGTCCCTAACGTTTCCAGATCTCGTATCGTTCAGGCTAGTTGCGCGTCTCTGGCATCTACCTTTCTAAAGTAAAGTTTAGATCTGTACAGCTTACATTGCGGTGGATGTCCCTAACTTTCCAGATCTCGGATCGTTCAGGCTAGATGCGCGTCTCTGTCATCTACCTTCTAAAGTATAGTTTAGATCTGTACAGCTTGCATTGCGGTGGATGTTCCTAACGTTTCCAGATCTCGGATCTTTCAGACTAGTTGCGCGTCTCTGCCATCTACCTTTCTAAATTAAAGTTTAGATCTGTACAGCTTACATTGCGGTGGATGTCCCTAACGTTTCCAGATCTCGGATCGTTCAGGCTAGTTGCGCGTCTCTATCATCTACCTTCTAAAGTAAAGTTTAGATCTGTGCAGCTTGCATTGCGGTGGATGTCCCTTACGTTTCCAGATCTCGGATCGTTCAGGCTAGTTGCGCGTCTCTGCCATCTACCTTCTAAACTAAAGTTTAGATCTGTACAGCTTGCATTGCGCTGGATGTCCCTAACCTTTCCAGATCTCGGATCGTTCAGACTAGTTGCGCGTCTCTGTCATCTACCTTCTAAAGTAAAGTTTAGATCTGTACAGCTTGCATTGCGCTGGATGTCCCTAACGTTTCCAGATCTCGGATCGTTCAGACTAGTTGCGCGTCTCTGTCATCTACCTTCTAAAGTAAAGTTTAGATCTGTAAAATTTGCATTGCGGTGGATGTCCCTAACGTTTCCAGATCTCGGATCGTTCAGGCTAGTTGCGCGTCTCTTTCATCTACCTTCTAAAGTAAAGTTTAGATCTGTACAGCTTGCATTGCGGTGGATGTCCCTAACGTTTCCAGATCTCGGATCGTTCAGGCTAGTTGCGCGTCTCTGCCATCTACCTTTCTAAAGTAAAGTTTAGATCTGTACAGCTTACATTGCGGTGGATGTGCCTAACGTTTCCAGATCTCGGATCGTTCAGGCTGGTTGTGCGTCTCTGTCATCTACCTTCTAAAGTAAGGTTTAGATCTGTACAGCTTGCATTGCGGTGGATGTCCCTAACGTTTCCAGATCTCGGATCGTTCAGACTAGTTGCGCGTCTCTGCCATCTACCTTCTAAAGTAAAGTTTAGATCTGTGTAGCTTGCATTGCGGTGGATGTCCCTAACGTTTCCAGATCTCGGATCTTTCAGGCTAGTTGCGCGTCTCTGTCATTTATTTTCTAATGTAAAGTTCAGATCTGTACAGCTTACATTGCGGTGGATGTCCCTAACGTTTCCAGATCTCGTATCGTTCAGGCTAGTTGCGCGTCTCTGGCATCTACCTTTCTAAAGTAAAGTTTAGATCTGTACAGCTTACATTGCGGTGGATGTCCCTAACGTTTCCAGATCTCGGATCGTTCAGGCTAGTTGCGCGTCTCTATCATCCATCTTCTAAAGTAAAGTTTAGATCTGTGCAGCTTGCATTGCGGTGGATGTCCCTTACGTTTCCAGATCTCGGATCGTTCAGGCTAGTTGCGCGTCTCTGCCATCTACCTTCTAAACTAATGTTTAGATCTGTACAGCTTGCATTGCGCTGGATGTCCCTAACCTTTCCAGATCTCGGATCGTTCAGACTAGTTGCGCGTCTCTGTCATCTACCTTCTAAAGTAAAGTTTAGATCTGTACAGCTTGCATTGCGCTGGATGTCCCTAACGTTTCCAGATCTCGGATCGTTCAGAGTAGTTGCGCGTCTCTGTCATCTACCTTCTAAAGTAAAGTTTAGATCTGTAAAATTTGCATTGCGGTGGATGTCCCTAACGTTTCCAGATCTCGGATCGTTCAGGCTAGTTCCGCGTCTCTTTCATCTACCTTCTAAAGTAAAGTTTAAATCTGTACAGCTTACATTGCGGTGGATGTCCCTAACGTTTCCAGATCTCGGATCGTTCAGGCTGGTTGTGCGTCTCTGTCATCTACCTTCTAAAGTAAAGTTTAGATCTGTACAGCTTGCATTGCGGTGGATGTCCCTAAAGTTTCAAGATCCCGGATCGTTTAGGCTAGTTGCGCGTCCCTGCCATCTACCTTCTAAAGTAAAGTTTAGATCTGTACAGCTTGCATTGCGGTTGGGTTCCCTAACGTTTCCAGATCTCGGATCGTTCAGGCTAGTTGCGCGTGTCTGTCATCTACCGTCTAAAGTAAAGTTTAGATCTGTACAGCTTGCATTACGGTGGATGTCCCTAACGTTTCCAGATCTCGGATCGTTCAGGCTAGTTGCGCGTCTCTGTCATCCACCTTCTAAAGTACAGTTTACATATGTACAGCTTGCATTGCGGTGGATGTCCCTATCGTTTCCAGATCTCGGATCGTTCAGGCTAGTTGCGCGTCTCTGTCATCTACCTTCTTAAGTACAGTTTAGATCTGTACAGCTTGTATTGCGGTGGATGTCCCTAACGTTTCCAGATCTCGGATCGTTCAGACTAGTTGCGCGTCTCTGCCATCTACCTTTCTAAAGTAAAGTTTAGATCTGTACAGCTTACATTGCGGTGGATGTGCCTAACGTTTCCAGATGTCGGATCCTTCAGGCTGATTGCGCGTCTCTGTCATCTACCTTCTAAATTAAAGTTTAGATCTGTACAGCTTGATTTGCGGTGGATGTCCCTAACGTTTCCAGATCTCGGATCTTTCAGACTAGTTGCGTGTCTCTGTCATCTACCTTCTAAAGTAAAGTTTAGATCTGTGCAGTTTGCATTGCAGTGGATGTCCCTAACGTTTCCAGATCTCGGATCGTTCAGGCTAGTTGCGCGTCTCTGCCATCTACCTTCTAAACTAAAGTTTAGATCTGTACAGCTTGCATTGCGCTGGATATCCCTAACGTTTCCAGATCTCGGATCGTTCAGACTAGTTGCGCGTCTCTGTCATCTACGTTCTAAAGGAAAGTTTAGATCTGTACAGCTTACATTGCGGTGGATATCCCTAACGTTTCCAGATCTCGGATCGTTCAGGGCAGTTGCGCGTCTCTGTCATCTACCTTCTAAAGTAACGTTTAGATCTGTACAGCTTGCATTGCGGTGGATGTCCCTAACGTTTTCAGATCTCGGATCGTTCAGACTAGTTGCGCGTCTCTGGCAACTACCTTCTAAAGTAAAGTTTAGATCTGTACAGCTTGCATTGCGGTGGATGTCCCTATCGTTTCCAGATCTCGGATCGTTCAGACTAGTTGCGCGTCTCTGTCATCTACCTTCTAATCTAAAGTTTAGATCTGTAAAGCTTGCATTGCGGTGGATGTCCTTAATGTTTCCAGATCTCGGATCGTTCAGGCTAGTTGCGCGTCTCTGTCATTTACTTTCTAAAGTAAAGTTTAGATCTGTACAGCTTGCATTGCGCTGGATGTCCCTAACGTTTCCAGATCTCGGATCGTTCAGACTAGTTGCGCGTCTCTGTCATCTACGTTCTAAAGGAAAGTTTAGATCTGTACAGCTTACATTGCGGTGGATATCCCTAACGTTTCCAGATCTCGGATCGTTCAGGGCAGTTGCGCGTCTCTGTCATCTACCTTCTAAAGTAACGTTTAGATCTGTACAGCTTGCATTGCGGTGGATGTCCCTAACGTTTTCAGATCTCGGATCGTTCAGACTAGTTGCGCGTCTCTGGCAACTACCTTCTAAAGTAAAGTTTAGATCTGTACAGCTTGCATTGCGGTGGATGTCCCTATCGTTTCCAGATCTCGGATCGTTCAGACTAGTTGCGCGTCTCTGTCATCTACCTTCTAATCTAAAGTTTAGATCTGTAAAGCTTGCATTGCGGTGGATGTCCCTAATGTTTCCAGATCTCGGATCGTTCAGGCTAGTTGCGCGTCTCTGTCATTTACTTTCTAAAGTAAAGTTTAGATCTGTACAGCTTGCATTGCGGTGGATGTCCCTATCGTTTCCAGATCTCGGATCGTTCAGACTAGTTGCGCGTCTCTGTCATCTACCTTCTAATCTAAAGTTTAGATCTGTACAGCTTACATTGCAGTGGATGTCCCTAACGTTTCCAGATCTCGGATCGTTGAGGCTAGTTGCGCGTCTGTGTCATCTACCTTCCAAATATAAAGTTTAGATGTGTACAGCCTGCATTGCGCTTGATGTCCCTAACGTTTCCAGATCTCGGATCGTTCAGACTAGTTGCGCGTCTCTGTCATCTACCTTCTAAAGTAAAGTTTAGATCTGTACAGCTCGCATTGCGGTGGATGTCCCTAACGTTTCCCGATCTCGGATCTTTCAGCCTAGTTGCGCGTCTCTGTCATTGATTTTCTAAAGTAAAGTTCAGATCTGTACAGCTTACATTGCGGTGGATGTCCCTAACGTTTCCAGATCTCGTATCGTTCAGGCTAGTTGCGCGTCTCTGGCATCTACCTTTCTAAAGTAAAGTTTAGATCTGTACAGCTTACATTGCGGTGGATGTCCCTAACTTTCCAGATCTCGGATCGTTCAGGCTAGATGCGCGTCTCTGTCATCTACCTTCTAAAGTATAGTTTAGATCTGTACAGCTTGCATTGCGGTGGATGTTCCTAACGTTTCCAGATCTCGGATCTTTCAGACTAGTTGCGCGTCTCTGCCATCTACCTTTCTAAATTAAAGTTTAGATCTGTACAGCTTACATTGCGGTGGATGTCCCTAACGTTTCCAGATCTCGGATCGTTCAGGCTAGTTGCGCGTCTCTATCATCTACCTTCTAAAGTAAAGTTTAGATCTGTGCAGCTTGCATTGCGGTGGATGTCCCTTACGTTTCCAGATCTCGGATCGTTCAGGCTAGTTGCGCGTCTCTGCCATCTACCTTCTAAACTAAAGTTTAGATCTGTACAGCTTGCATTGCGCTGGATGTCCCTAACCTTTCCAGATCTCGGATCGTTCAGACTAGTTGCGCGTCTCTGTCATCTACCTTCTAAAGTAAAGTTTAGATCTGTACAGCTTGCATTGCGCTGGATGTCCCTAACGTTTCCAGATCTCGGATCGTTCAGACTAGTTGCGCGTCTCTGTCATCTACCTTCTAAAGTAAAGTTTAGATCTGTAAAATTTGCATTGCGGTGGATGTCCCTAACGTTTCCAGATCTCGGATCGTTCAGGCTAGTTGCGCGTCTCTTTCATCTACCTTCTAAAGTAAAGTTTAGATCTGTACAGCTTGCATTGCGGTGGATGTCCCTAACGTTTCCAGATCTCGGATCGTTCAGGCTAGTTGCGCGTCTCTGCCATCTACCTTTCTAAAGTAAAGTTTAGATCTGTACAGCTTACATTGCGGTGGATGTGCCTAACGTTTCCAGATCTCGGATCGTTCAGGCTGGTTGTGCGTCTCTGTCATCTACCTTCTAAAGTAAGGTTTAGATCTGTACAGCTTGCATTGCGGTGGATGTCCCTAACGTTTCCAGATCTCGGATCGTTCAGACTAGTTGCGCGTCTCTGCCATCTACCTTCTAAAGTAAAGTTTAGATCTGTGTAGCTTGCATTGCGGTGGATGTCCCTAACGTTTCCAGATCTCGGATCTTTCAGGCTAGTTGCGCGTCTCTGTCATTTATTTTCTAAAGTAAAGTTCAGATCTGTACAGCTTACATTGCGGTGGATGTCCCTAACGTTTCCAGATCTCGTATCGTTCAGGCTAGTTGCGCGTCTCTGGCATCTACCTTTCTAAAGTAAAGTTTAGATCTGTGCAGCTTGCATTGCGGTGGATGTCCCTTACGTTTCCAGATCTCGGATCGTTCAGGCTAGTTGCGCGTCTCTGCCATCTACCTTCTAAACTAATGTTTAGATCTGTACAGCTTGCATTGCGCTGGATGTCCCTAACCTTTCCAGATCTCGGATCGTTCAGACTAGTTGCGCGTCTCTGTCATCTACCTTCTAAAGTAAAGTTTAGATCTGTACAGCTTGCATTGCGCTGGATGTCCCTAACGTTTCCAGATCTCGGATCGTTCAGAGTAGTTGCGCGTCTCTGTCATCTACCTTCTAAAGTAAAGTTTAGATCTGTAAAATTTGCATTGCGGTGGATGTCCCTAACGTTTCCAGATCTCGGATCGTTCAGGCTAGTTCCGCGTCTCTTTCATCTACCTTCTAAAGTAAAGTTTAAATCTGTACAGCTTACATTGCGGTGGATGTCCCTAACGTTTCCAGATCTCGGATCGTTCAGGCTGGTTGTGCGTCTCTGTCATCTACCTTCTAAAGTAAAGTTTAGATCTGTACAGCTTGCATTGCAGTGGATGTCCCTAACGTTTCCAGATCTCGGATCGTTCAGACTAGTTGCGCGTCTCTGCCATCTACCTTTCTAAAGTAAAGTTTAGATCTGTACAGCTTAGATTGCGGTGGATGTCCCTAACGTTTCCATATCGCGTTTCGTTCAGGCTGGTTGCGCGTCTCTGGCATCTACCTTCTAAAGTAAAGTTTAGATCTGTACAGCTTGCATTGCGGTGGATGTCCCTAAAGTTTCCAGATCCCGGATCGTTTAGGCTAGTTGCGCGTCCCTGCCATCTACCTTCTAAAGTAAAGTTTAGATCTGTACAGCTTACATTGCGGTGGATGTCCCTAACGTTTCCAGATCTCGGATCGTTCAGGCTAGTTGCGCGTCTCTGTCATTTACCTTCTAAACTAAAGTTTAGATCTGTACAGCTTGCATTGCGCTGGATCTCCCTAACGTTTCCAGATCTCGGATCGTCCAGGCTAGTTGCGCGTCTCTTTTCATCTACCTTCTAAAGTAAAGTTTAGATCTGTACAGCTTGCATTGCGGTTGGGTTCCCTAACGTTTCCAGATCTCGGATCGTTCAGGCTAGTTGCGCGTGTCTGTCATCTACCGTCTAAAGTAAAGTTTAGATCTGTACAGCTTGCATTACGGTGGATGTCCCTAACGTTTCCAGATCTCGGATCGTTCAGGCTAGTTGCGCGTCTCTGTCATCCACCTTCTAAAGTACAGTTTACATATGTACAGCTTGCATTGCGGTGGATGTCCCTATCGTTTCCAGATCTCGGATCGTTCAGGCTAGTTGCGCGTCTCTGTCATCTACCTTCTTAAGTACAGTTTAGATCTGTACAGCTTGTATTGCGGTGGATGTCCCTAACGTTTCCAGATCTCGGATCGTTCAGACTAGTTGCGCGTCTCTGCCATCTACCTTTCTAAAGTAAAGTTTAGATCTGTACAGCTTACATTGCGGTGGATGTGCCTAACGTTTCCAGATGTCGGATCGTTCAGGCTGATTGCGCGTCTCTGTCATCTACCTTCTAAATTAAAGTTTAGATCTGTACAGCTTGATTTGCGGTGGATGTCCCTAACGTTTCCAGATCTCGGATCTTTCAGACTAGTTGCGTGTCTCTGTCATCTACCTTCTAAAGTAAAGTTTAGATCTGTGCAGTTTGCATTGCAGTGGATGTCCCTAACGTTTCCAGATCTCGGATCGTTCAGGCTAGTTGCGCGTCTCTGCCATCTACCTTCTAAACTAAAGTTTAGATCTGTACAGCTTGCATTGCGCTGGATGTCCCTAACGTTTCCAGATCTCGGATCGTTCAGACTAGTTGCGCGTCTCTGTCATCTACGTTCTAAAGGAAAGTTTAGATCTGTACAGCTTACATTGCGGTGGATATCCCTAACGTTTCCAGATCTCGGATCGTTCAGGGCAGTTGCGCGTCTCTGTCATCTACCTTCTAAAGTAACGTTTAGATCTGTACAGCTTGCATTGCGGTGGATGTCCCTAACGTTTTCAGATCTCGGATCGTTCAGACTAGTTGCGCGTCTCTGGCAACTACCTTCTAAAGTAAAGTTTAGATCTGTACAGCTTGCATTGCGGTGGATGTCCCTATCGTTTCCAGATCTCGGATCGTTCAGACTAGTTGCGCGTCTCTGTCATCTACCTTCTAATCTAAAGTTTAGATCTGTAAAGCTTGCATTGCGGTGGATGTCCCTAATGTTTCCAGATCTCGGATCGTTCAGGCTAGTTGCGCGTCTCTGTCATTTACTTTCTAAAGTAAAGTTTAGATCTGTACAGCTTGCATTGCGGTGGATGTCCCTAACGTTTCCAGATCTCGGATCGTTCAGGTTAGTTGCGCGTCTCTGCCATCTACCTTTCTAAAGTAAAGTTTAGATCTCTACAGCTTACATTGGGTGGATGTCCCTAACGTTTCCTGATCTCGGATCGTTCAGGCTGGTTGCGCGTCTCTGTCATCTACCTTCTAAAGTAAAGTTTAGATCTGTACAGCTTGCATTGCGGTGGATGTCCCTAACGTTTCCAGATCTCGGACCTTTCAGACTAGTTGCGCGTCTCTGCCATCTACCTTTCTAAAGAAAAGTTTAGATCTGTACAGCTTACATTGCGGTGGATGTCCCTAACGTTTCCAGATCTCGGATCGTTAAGGCTAGTTGCGCGTCTCTGCCATCTACCTTTCTAAACTAAAGTTTAGATCTGTACAGCTTACATTGCGGTGGATGTCCCTAACGTTTCCTGATCTCGGATCGTTCAGGCTAGTTGCGCGTCTCTGTCATCTACCTTCTAAAGTATAGTTTAGATCTGTACAGCTTGCATTGCGGTGGATGTCCCTAACGTTTCCAGATCTCGGATCTTTCAGACTAGTTGCGCGTCTCTGCCATCTACCTTTCTAAATTAAAGTTTAGATCTGTACAGCTTACATCGCAGTGGATGTCCCTAACTTTTCCAGATCTCGGATCGTTGAGGCCTGTTGCGCGTCTCTGTCATCTACCTTCCAAATATAAAGTTTAGATCTGTACAGCCTGCATTGCGCTGGATGTTCCTAACGTTTCCAGATCTCGGATCGTTCAGACTAGTTGCGCGTCTCTGTCATCTACCTTCTAAAGTAAAGTTTATATCTGTACAGCTCGCATTGCGGTGGATGTCCCTAACGTTTCCAGATCTCGGATCTTTCAGCCTAGTTGCGCGTCTCTGTCATTGATTTTCTAAATTAAAGTTCAGATCTGTACAGCTTACATTGCGGTGGATGTCCCTAACGTTTCCAGATCTCGTATCGTTCAGGCTAGTTGCGCGTCTCTGGCATCTACCTTTCTAAAGTAAAGTTTAGATCTGTACAGCTTAAATTGCGGTGGATGTCCCTAACGTTTCCAGATCTCGGATCGTTCAGGCTAGATGCGCGTCTCTGTCATCTACCTTCTAAAGTATAGTTTAGATCTGTACAGCTTGCATTGCGGTGGATGTTCCTAACGTTTCCAGATCTCGGATCTTTCAGACTAGTTGCGCGTCTCTGCCATCTACCTTTCTAAATTAAAGTTTAGATCTGTACAGCTTACATTGCGGTGGATGTCCCTAACGTTTCCAGATCTCGGATCGTTCAGGCTAGTTGCGCGTCTCTATCATCTACCTTCTAAAGTAAAGTTTAGATCTGTGCAGCTTGCATTGCGGTGGATGTCCCTTACGTTTCCAGATCTCGGATCGTTCAGGCTAGTTGCGCGTCTCTGCCATCTACCTTCTAAACTAAAGTTTAG
The DNA here is from genome assembly GCA_030765065.1 of Deroplatys truncata. NCBI lineage: Eukaryota > Metazoa > Arthropoda > Insecta > Mantodea > Mantidae > Deroplatys > Deroplatys truncata. The sequence goes on from CM060990.1 coordinate 378,929,704, forward strand.
ATCTGTACAGCTTGCATTGCGCTGGATGTCCCTAACCTTTCCAGATCTCGGATCGTTCAGACTAGTTGCGCGTCTCTGTCATCTACCTTCTAAAGTAAAGTTTAGATCTGTACAGCTTGCATTGCGCTGGATGTCCCTAACGTTTCCAGATCTCGGATCGTTCAGACTAGTTGCGCGTCTCTGTCATCTACCTTCTAAAGTAAAGTTTAGATCTGTAAAATTTGCATTGCGGTGGATGTCCCTAACGTTTCCAGATCTCGGATCGTTCAGGCTAGTTGCGCGTCTCTTTCATCTACCTTCTAAAGTAAAGTTTAGATCTGTACAGATTGCATTGCGGTGGATGTCCCTAACGTTTCCAGATCTCGGATCGTTCAGGCTAGTTGCGCGTCTCTGCCATCTACCTTTCTAATGTAAAGTTTAGATCTGTACAGCTTACATTGCGGTGGATGTGCCTAACGTTTCCAGATCTCGGATCGTTCAGGCTGGTTGTGCGTCTCTGTCATCTACCTTCTAAAGTAAAGTTTAGATCTGTACAGCTTGCATTGCGGTGGATGTCCCTAACGTTTCCAGATCTCGGATCGTTCAGACTAGTTGCGCGTCTCTGCCATCTACCTTTCTAAAGTAAAGTTTAGATCTGTACAGCTTACATTGCGGTGGATGTCCCTAACGCTTCCAGATCGCGGATCGTTCAGGCTAGTTGCGCGTCTCTGGCAACTACCTTCTAAAGTAAAGTTTAGATCTGTACAGCTTGCATTGCGGTGGATGTCCCTAACGTTTCCAGATCTCGGATCGTTCAGGCTAGTTGCTCGTCTCTGTCATTTACCTTCTAAACTAAAGTTCAGATCTGTACAGCTTGCATTGCGGAGGATGTCCCTAACGTTTCCAGATCTCGGATCGTCCAGGCTAGCTGCGCGTCTCTGTCATCTACCTTCTAAATTAAAGTTTAGATCTGTAAAGCTTGCATTGCGGTGGATGTCCCTAACGTTTCCAGATCTCGGATCCTTCAGACCAGTTCGCGTCTCTACCATCTACCTTTCTAAAGTAAAGTTTAGATCTGTACAGCTTACATTGCGGTGGATGTGCCTCACGTTTCCAGATCTCGGATCGTTCAGGCTAGTTGCGCGTCTCTGCCATCTACCTTCTAAAGTAAAGTTTAGAACTGTACAGCTTGCATTGCGGTGGATGTCCCTAACGTTTCCAGATCTCGGATCGTTAAGGCTAGTTGTGCGTCTCTGTCTTCTACCTTCTAAAGTAAAGTTTAGATCTGTACAGCTTGCATTGCGGTGGATGTCCCTAATGTTTCCAGATCTCGGATCGTTCAGGCTAGTTGCGCGTCTCTGCCATCTACCTTTCTAAAGTAAAGTTTAGATCTGTACAGCTTACATTGCGGTGGATGTGCCTAACGTTTCCAGATTTTGGATCGTTCGCGCTGATTGCGCGTCTCTGTCATCTACCTTTTAAAGTAAAGTTTAGATCTGTACACTTTGCATTTCGGTGGATGTCCCTAACGTTTCCAGATCTCGGATCTTTCAGACTAGTTGCGCGTCTCTGCCATCTACCTTTCTAAAGTAAAGTTTAGATCTGTACAGCTTACATTGCGGTGGATGTCCCTAACGTTTCCAGACCTCGGATCGTTCAGACTAGTTGCGCGTCTCTGTCATCTACCTTCTAAAGTAAAGTTTAGATCTGTATAGCTTGCATTGCGGTGGATGTGCCTAACGTTTCCAGATTTTGGATCGTTCAGGCTGATTGCGCGTCTCTGTCATCTACCTTCTAAACTAAAGTTCAGATCTGTACAGCTTGCATTGCGGTGGATGTCCCTAACGTTTCCAGATCTCGGATCTTTCAGACTAGTTGCGCGTCTCTGCCATCTACCTTTTGTAAAGTAAAGTTTAGATCTGTACAGCTTGCATTGCGGTGGATGTCCCTAACGTTTCCAGATATCGGATCGTTCAGGCTAGATGCGCGTCTCTGTCATCTACCTTCTAAAGTATAGTTTAGATCTGTACAGCTTGCATTGCGGTGGATGTTCCTAACGTTTCCAGATCTCGGATCTTTCAGACTAGTTGCGCGTCTCTGCCATCTACCTTTCTAAATTAAAGTTTAGATCTGTACAGCTTACATTGCGGTGGATGTCCCTAACGTTTCCAGATCTCGGATCGTTCAGGCTAGTTGCGCGTCTCTATCATCTACCTTCTAAAGTAAAGTTTAGATCTGTGCAGCTTGCATTGCGGTGGATGTCCCTTACGTTTCCAGATCTCGGATCGTTCAGGCTAGTTGCGCGTCTCTGCCATCTACCTTCTAAACTAAAGTTTAGATCTGTACAGCTTGCATTGCGCTGGATGTCCCTAACCTTTCCAGATCTCGGATCGTTCAGACTAGTTGCGCGTCTCTGTCATCTACCTTCTAAAGTAAAGTTTAGATCTGTACAGCTTGCATTGCGCTGGATGTCCCTAACGTTTCCAGATCTCGGATCGTTCAGACTAGTTGCGCGTCTCTGTCATCTACCTTCTAAAGTAAAGTTTAGATCTGTAAAATTTGCATTGCGGTGGATGTCCCTAACGTTTCCAGATCTCGGATCGTTCAGGCTAGTTGCGCGTCTCTGCCATCTACCTTCTAAAGTAAAGTTTAGAACTGTACAGCTTGCATTGCGGTGGATGTCCCTAACGTTTCCAGATCTCGGATCGTTCAGGCTAGTTGCGCGTCTCTGTCTTCTACCTTCTAAAGTAAAGTTTAGATCTGTACAGCTTGCATTGCGGTGGATGTCCCTAACGTTTCCAGATCTCGGATCGTTCAGGCTAGTTGCGCGCCTCTGTCTTCTACCTTCTAAAGTAAAGTTTAGATCTGTACAGCTTGCATTGCGGTGGATGTCCCTAACGTTTCCAGATCTCGGATCGGTCAGGCTAGTTTCGCGTCTCTGCCATCTACCTTTCTAAAGTAAAGTTTAGATCTGTACAGCTCACATTGCGGTGGATGTGCCTAACGTTTCCAGATCTCGGATCTTTCAGCCTAGTTGCGCGTCTCTGTCATTGATTTTCTAAAGTAAAGTTCAGATCTGTACAGCTTGCATTGCGGTGGATGTTCCTAACGTTTCCAGATCTCGGATCTTTCAGACTAGTTGCGCGTCTCTGCCATCTACCTTTCTAAATTAAAGTTTAGATCTGTACAGCTTACATTGCGGTGGATGTCCGTAACGTTTCCAGATCTCGGATCGTTCAGGCTAGTTGCGCGTCTCTATCATCTACCTTCTAAAGTAAAGTTTAGAACTGTGCAGCTTGCATTGCGGTGGATGTCCCTTACGTTTCCGGATCTCGGATCGTTCAGGCTAGTTGCGCGTCTCTGCCATCTACCTTTCTAAAGTAAAGTTTAGATCTGTACAGCTTACATTGCGGTGGATGTGCCTAACGTTTCCAGATCTCGGATCGTTCAGGCTGGTTGTGCGTCTCTGTCATCTACCTTCTAAAGTATAGATCTGTACAGCTTGCATTGCGGTGGATGTCCCTAACGTTTCCAGATCTCGGATCGTTCAGACTAGTTGCGCGTCTCTGCCATCTACCTTTCTAAATTAAAGTTTAGATCTGTACAGCTTACATTGCGGTGGATGTCCCTAACGTTTCCAGATCGCGGATCGTTCAGACTAGTTGCGCGTCTCTGTCATCTACCTTCTAAAGTAAAGTTTAGATCTGTGTAGCTTGCATTGCGGTGGATGTCCCTAACGTTTCCAGATCTCGGATCTTTCAGGCTAGTTGCGCGTCTCTGTCATTTATTTTCTAAAGTAAAGTTCAGATCTGTACAGCTTACATTGCGGTGGATGTCCCTAACGTTTCCAGATCTCGTATCGTTCAGGCTAGTTGCGCGTCTCTGGCATCTACCTTTCTAAAGTAAAGTTTAGATCTGTACAGCTTACATTGCGGTGGATGTCCCTAACGTTTCCAGATCTCGGATCGTTCAGGCTAGTTGCGCGTCTCTATCATCTATCTTCTAAAGTAAAGTTTAGATCTGTGCAGCTTGCAGTGCGGTGGATGTCCCTTACGTTGCCAGATCTCGGATCGTTCAGGCTAGTTGCCCGTCTCTGCCATCTACCTTCTAAACAAATGTTTAGATCTGTACAGCTTGCATTGCGCTGGATGTCCCTAACCTTTCCAGATCTCGGATCGTTCAGACTAGTTGCGCGTCTCTGTCATCTACCTTCTAAAGTAAAGTTTAGATCTGTACAGCTTGCATTGCGCTGGATGTCCCTAACGTTTCCAGATCTCGGATCGTTCAGACTAGTTGCGCGTCTCTGTCATCTACCTTCTAAAGTAAAGTTTAGATCTGTACAGCTTGCATTGCAGTGGATGTCCCTAACGTTTCCAGATCTCGGATCGTTCAGACTAGTTGCGCGTCTCTGCCATCTACCTTTCTAAAGTAAAGTTTAGATCTGTACAGCTTACATTGCGGTGGATGTCCCTAACGTTTCCAGATCTCGGATCGTTCAGGCTAGTTGCGCGTCTCTATCATCTATCTTCTAAAGTAAAGTTTAGATCTGTGCAGCTTGCAGTGCGGTGGATGTCCCTTACGTTGCCAGATCTCGGATCGTTCAGGCTAGTTGCCCGTCTCTGCCATCTACCTTCTAAACAAATGTTTAGATCTGTACAGCTTGCATTGCGGTGGATGTCCCTAACGTTTCCAGATCTCGGATCGTTCAGGCAATTTGCGTGTCTCTTTCATCTACCTTCTAAAGTAAAGTTTAAATCTGTACAGCTTACATTGCGGTGGAAGTCCCTAACGTTTCCAGATCTCGGATCGTTCAGGCTGGTTGTGCGTCTCTGTCATCTACCTTCTAAAGTAAAGTTTAGATCTGTACAGCTTGCATTGCAGTGGATGTCCCTAACGTTTCCAGATCTCGGATCGTTCAGACTAGTTGCGCGTCTCTGCCATCTACCTTTCTAAAGTAAAGTTTAGAACTGTACAGCTTAGATTGCGGTGGATGTCCCTAACGTTTCCAGATCGCGTTTCGTTCAGGCTAGTTGCGCGTCTCTGGCATCTACCTTCTAAAGTAAAGTTTAGATCTGAACAGCTTGCATTGCGGTGGATGTCCCTAAAGTTTCAATATCCCGGATCGTTCAGGCTAGTTGCGCGTCCCTGCCATCTACCTTCTAAAGTAAAGTTTAGATCTGTACAGCTTACATTGCGGTGGATGTCCCTAACGTTTCCAGATCTCGGATCGTTCAGGCTAGTTGCGCGTCTCTATCATCTACCTTCTAAAGTAAAGTTTAGATCTGTGCAGCTTGCACTGCGGTGGATGTCCCTTACGTTTCCAGATCTCGGATCGTTCAGGCTAGTTGCGCGTCTCTGCCATCTACCTTCTAAACTAAAGTTTAGATCTGTACAGCTTGCATTGCGCTGGATGTCCCTAACCTTTCCAGATCTCGGATCGTTCAGACTAGTTGCGCGTCTCTGTCATCTACCTTCTAAAGTAAAGTTTAGATCTGTACAGCTTGCATTGCGCTGTATGTCCCTAACGTTTCCAGATCTCGGATCGTTCAGACTAGTTGCGCGTCTCTGTCATCTACCTTCTAAAGTAAAGTTTAGATCTGTAAAATTTGCATTGCGGTGGATGTCGCTAACGTTTCCAGATCTCGGATCGTTCAGGCTAGTTGCGCGTCTCTGCCATCTACCTTCTAAAGTAAGGTTTAGAACTGTACAGCTTGCATTGCGGTGGATGTCCCTAACGTTTCCAGATCTCGGATCGTTCAGGCTAGTTGCGCGTCTCTGTCATTTACCTTCTAAACTAAAGTTTAGATCTGTACAGCTTGCATTGCGCTGGATGTCCCTAACGTTTCCAGATCTCGGATCGTCCAGGCTAGTTGCGCGTCTCTGTCATCTACCTTCTAAAGTAAAGTTTAGATCTGTACAGCTTGCATTGCGGTTGGTTTCCCTAACGTTTCCAGATCTCGGATCGTTCAGGCTAGTTGCGCGTCTCTGTCATCTACCGTCTAAAGTAAAGTTTAGATCTGTACAGCTTGCATTACGGTGGATGTCCCTAACGTTTCCAGATCTCGGATCGTTCAGGCTAGTTGCGCGTCTCTGCCATCCACCTTCTAAAGTAAAGTTTAGATCTGTACAGCTTACATTGCGGTGGATGTGCCTAACGTTTCCAGATGTCGGATCGTTCGGGCTGATTGCGCGTCTCTGTCATCTACCTTCTAAAGTAAAGTTTAGATCTGTACAGCTTGATTTGCGGTGGATGTCCCTAACGTTTCCAGATCTCGGATCGTTCAGGCTAGTTGCGCGTCTCTGTCATTTACCTTCTAAACTAAAAATTAGATCTGTACAGCTTGCATTGCGCTGGATGTGCCTTACGTTTCCAGATCTCGGATCGTTCAGGCTAGTTGCGCGTCTCTGGCATCTACCTTCTAAACTAAAGTTTAGATCTGTACAGCTTGCATTGCGCTGGATGTCCCTAACCTTTCCAGATCTCGGATCGTTCAGACTAGTTGCGCGTCTCTGTCATCTACCTTCTAAAGTAAAGTTTAGATCTGTACAGCTTGCATTGCGCTGGATGTCCCTAACGTTTCCAGATCTCGGATCGTTCAGGCTAGTTGCGCGTCTCTTCCATCTACCTTCTAAAGTAAAGTTTAGAACTGTACAGCTTGCATTGCGGTGGATGTTTCTAACGTTTCCAGATCTCGGATCGTTCAGGCTAGTTGCGCGTCTCTGTCTTCTACCTTCTAAAGTAAAGTTTAGATCTGTACAGCTTGCATTGCGGTGGATGTCCCTAACGTTTCCAGATCTCGGATCGTTCAGGCTAGTTGCGCGTCTCTGCCATCTACCTTTCTAAAGTAAAGTTTAGATCTGTACAGCTCACATTGCGGTGGATGTGCCTAACGTTTCCAGATCTCGGATCTTTCAGCCTAGTTGCGCGTCTCTGTCATTGATTTTCTAAAGTAAAGTTCAGATCTGTACAGCTTACATTGCGGTGGATGTCCCTAACGTTTCCAGATCTCGTATCGTTCAGGCTAGTTGCGCGTCTCTGGCATCTACCTTTCTAAAGTAAAGTTTAGATCTGTACAGCTTACATTGCGGTGGATGTCCCTAACGTTTCCAGATCTCGGATCGTTCAGGCTAGATGCGCGTCTCTGTCATCTACCTTCTAAAGTATAGTTTAGATCTGTACAGCTTGCATTGCGGTGGATGTTCCTAACGTTTCCAGATCTCGGATCTTTCAGACTAGTTGCGCGTCTCTGCCATCTACCTTTCTAAATTAAAGTTTAGATCTGTACAGCTTACATTGCGGTGGATGTCCCTAACGTTTCCAAATCTCGGATCGTTCAGGCTAGTTGCGCGTCTCTATCATCTACCTTCTAAAGTAAAGTTTAGATCTGTGCAGCTTGCATTGCGGTGGATGTTTCTTACGTTTCCAGATCTCGGATCGTTCAGGCTAGTTGCGCGTCTCCGCCATCTACCTTCTAAACTAAAGTTTAGATCTGTACAGCTTGCATTGCGCTGGATGTCCCTAACCTTTCCAGATCTCGGATCGTTCAGACTAGTTGCGCGTCTCTGTCATCTACCTTATAAAGTAAAGTTTAGATCTGTACAGCTTGCATTTCGCTGGATGTCCCTAACGTTTCCAGATCTCGGATCGTTCGGACTAGTTGCGCGTCTCTGTCATCTACCTTCTAAAGTAAAGTTTAGATCTGTAAAATTTGCATTGCGGTGGATGTCCCTAACGTTTCCAGATCTCGGATCGTTCAGGCTAGTTGCGCGTCTCTTTCATCTACCTTCTAAAGTAAAGTTTAGATCTGTACAGCTTGCATTGCGGTGGATGTCCCTAACGTTTCCAGATCTCGGATCGTTCAGGCTAGTTGCACGTCTCTTTCATCTACCTTCTAAAGTAAAGTTTAGATCTGTACAGCTTGCATTGCGGTGGATGTCCCTAACGTTTCCAGATCTCGGATCGTTCAGGCTAGTTGCGCGTCTCTGCCATCTACCTTTCTAAAGTAAAGTTTAGATCTGTACAGCTTACATTGCGGTGGATGTGCCTAACGTTTCCAGATCTCGGATCGTTCAGGCTGGTTGTGCGTCTCTGTCATCTACCTTCTAAAGTAAAGTTTACATCTGTACACTTTGCATTTCGGTGGATGTCCCTAACGTTTCCAGATCTCGGATCTTTCAGACTAGTTGCGCGTCTCTGCCATCTACCTTTCTAAAGTAAAGTTTAGATCTGTACAGCTTACATTGCGGTGGATGTCCCTAACGTTTCCAGATCTCGGATCGTTCAGACTAGTTGCGCGTCTCTGCCATCCACCTTCTAAAGTATAGTTTAGATCTGTACAGCTTACATTGCGGTGGATGTCCCTAACGTTTCCAGATCTCGGATCGTTCAGACTAGTTGCGCGTCTCCGGCATCTACCTTCTAAAGTAAAGTTTAGATCTGTATAGCTTGCATTGCGGTGGATGTGCCTAACGTTTCCAGATTTTGGATCGTTCAGGCTGATTGCGCGTCTCTGTCATCTACCTTCTAAACTAAAGTTCAGATCTGTACAGCTTGCATTGCGGTGGATGTCCCTAACGATTCCAGATCTCGGATCTTTCAGACTAGTTGCGCGTCTCTGCCATCTACCTTTTGTAAAGTAAAGTTTAGATCTGTACAGCTTGCATTGCGGTGGATGTCCCTAACGTTTCCAGATCTCGGATCGTTCAGGCTAGATGCGCGTCTCTGTCATCTACCTTCTAAAGTATAGTTTAGATCTGTACAGCTTGCATTGCGGTGGATGTTCCTAACGTTTCCAGATCTCGGATCTTTCAGACTAGTTGCGCGTCTCTGTCATCTACCTTTCTAAATTAAAGTTTAGATCTGTACAGCTTACATTGCGGTGGATGTCCCTAACGTTTCCAGATCTCGGATCGTTCAGGCTAGTTGCGCGTCTCTATCATCTACCTTCTAAAGTAAAGTTTAGATCTGTGCAGCTTGCATTGCGGTGGATGTCCCTTACGTTTCCAGATCTCGGATCGTTCAGGCTAGTTGCGCGTCTCTGCCATCTACCTTCTAAACTAAAGTTTAGATCTGTACAGCTTGCATTGCGCTGGATGTCCCTAACCTTTCCAGAGCTCGGATCGTTCACACTAGTTGCGCGTCTCTGTCATCTACCTTCTAAAGTAAAGTTTAGATCTGTACAGCTTGCATTGCGCTGGATGTCCCTAACGTTTCCAATCTCGGATCGTTCGGACTAGTTGCGCGTCTCTGTCTTCTACCTTCTAAAGTAAAGTTTAGATCTGTAAAATTTGCATTGCGGTGGATGTCCCTAACGTTTCCAGATCTCGGATCGTTCAGGCTAGTTGCGCGTCTCTGCCATCTACCTTCTAAAGTAAAGTTTAGAACTGTACAGCTTGCATTGCGGTGGATGTCCCTAACGTTTCCAGATCTCGGATCGTTCAGGCTAGTTGCGCGTCTCTGTCTTCTACCTTCTAAAGTAAAGTTTAGATCTGTACAGCTTGCATTGCGGTGGATGTCCCTAACGTTTCCAGATCTCGGATCGTTCAGGCTAGTTGCGCGTCTCTGCCATCTACCTTTCTAAAGTAAAGTTTAGATCTGTACAGCTCACATTGCGGTGGATGTGCCTAACGTTTCCAGATCTCGGATCTTTCAGCCTAGTTGCGCGTGTCTGTCATTGATTTTCTAAAGTAAAGTTCAGATCTGTACAGCTTACATTGCGGTGGATGTTCCTAACGTTTCCAGATCTCGGATCGTTCAGGCTAGTTGCGCGTCTCTATCATCTACCTTCTAAAGTAAAGTTTAGATCTGTGCAGCTTGCATTGCGGTGGATGTCCCTTACGTTTCCAGATCTCGGATCGTTCAGGCTAGTTGCGCGTCTCTGCCATCTACCTTTCTAAAGTAAAGTTTAGATCTGTACAGCTTACATTGCGGTGGATGTGCCTAACGTTTCCAGATCTCGGATCGTTCAGGCTGGTTGTGCGTCTCTGTCATCTACCTTCTAAAGTAAAGTTTAGATCTGTGCAGCTTGCATTGCGGTGGATATCCCTTACGTTTCCGGATCTCGGATCGTTCAGGCTAGTTGCGCGTCTCTGCCATCTACCTTTCTAAAGTAAAGTTTAGATCTGTACAGCTTACATTGCGGTGGATGTGCCTAACGTTTCCAGATCTCGGATCGTTCAGGCTGGTTGTGCGTCTCTGTCATCTACCTTCTAAAGTAAAGTATAGATCTGTACAGCTTGCATTGCGGTGGATGTCCCTAACGTTTCCAGATCTCGGATCGTTCAGACTAGTTGCGCGTCTCTGCCATCTACCTTTCTAAATTAAAGTTTAGATCTGTACAGCTTACATTGCGGTGGATGTCCCTAACGCTTCCAGATCGCGGATCGTTCAGACTAGTTGCGCGTCTCTGTCATCTACCTTCTAAAGTAAAGTTTAGATCTGTGTAGCTTGCATTGCGGTGGATGTCCCTAACGTTTCCAGATCTCGGATCTTTCAGGCTAGTTGCGCGTCTCTGTCATTTATTTTCTAAAGTAAAGTTCAGATCTGTACAGCTTACATTGCGGTGGATGTCCCTAACGTTTCCAGATCTCGGATCGTTCAGGCTAGTTGCGCGTCTCTGTCTTCTACCTTCTAAAGTAAAGTTTAGATCTGTACAGCTTGCATTGCGGTGGATGTCCCTAACGTTTCCAGATCTCGGATCGTTCAGGCTAGTTGCGCGTCTCTGCCATCTACCTTTCTAAAGTAAAGTTTAGATCTGTACAGCTCACATTGCGGTGGATGTGCCTAACGTTTCCATATCTCGGATCTTTCAGCCTAGTTGCGCGTCTCTGTAATTGATTTTCTAAAGTAAAGTTCAGATCTGTACAGCTTACATTGCGGTGCATGTCCCTAACGTTTCCAGATCTCGTATCGTTCAGGCTAGTTGCGCGTCTCTGGCATCTACCTTTCTAAAGTAAAGTTTAGATCTGTACAGCTTACATTGCGGTGGATGTCCCTAACGTTACCAGATCTCGGATCGTTCAGGCTAGATGCGCGTCTCTGTCATCTACCTTCTAAAGTATAGTTTAGATCTGTACAGCTTGCATTGCGGTGGATGTTCCTAACGTTTCCAGATCTCGGATCTTTCAGACTAGTTGCGCGTCTCTGCCATCTACCTTTCTAAATTAAAGTTTAGATCTGTACAGCTTACATTGCGGTGGATGTCCCTAACGTTTCCAGTTCTCGGATCGTTCAGGCTAGTTGCGCGTCTCTATCATCTACCTTCTAAAGTAAAGTTTAGATCTGTGCAGCTTGCATTGCGGTGGATGTCCCTTACGTTTCCAGATCTCGGATCGTTCAGGCTAGTTGCGCGTCTCTGCCATCTACCTTCTAAACTAAAGTTTAGATCTGTACAGCTTGCATTGCGCTGGATGTCCCTAACCTTTCCAGAACTCGGATCGTTTAGACTAGTTGCGCGTCTCTGTCATCTACCTTCTAAAGTAAAGTTTAGATCTGTACAGCTTGCATTGCGCTGGATGTCCCTAACGTTTCCAGATCTCGGATCGTTCAGGCTAGTTGCGCGTCTCTGCCATCTACCTTTCTAAAGTAAAGTTTAGATCTGTACAGCTCACATTGCGGTGGATGTGCCTAACGTTTCCAGATCTCGGATCTTTCAGCCTAGTTGCGCGTCTCTGTCATTGATTTTCTAAAGTAAAGTTCAGATCTGTACAGCTTACATTGCGGTGGATGTCCCTAACGTTTCCAGATCTCGTATCGTTCAGGCTAGTTGCGCGTCTCTGGCATCTACCTTTCTAAAGTAAAGTTTAGATCTGTACAGCTTACATTGCGGTGGATGTCCCTAACGTTTCCAGATCTCGGATCGTTCAGGCTAGATGCGCGTCTCTGTCATCTACCTTCTAAAGTATAGTTTAGATCTGTACAGCTTGCATTGCGGTGGATGTTCCTAACGTTTCCAGATCTCGGATCTTTCAGACTAGTTGCGCGTCTCTGCCATCTACCTTTCTAAATTAAAGTTTAGGTCTGTACAGCTTACATTGCGGTGGATGTCCCTAACGTTTCCAAATCTCGGATCGTTCAGGCTAGTTGCGCGTCTCTATCATCTACCTTCTAAAGTAAAGTTTAGATCTGTGCAGCTTGCATTGCGGTGGATGTTTCTTACGTTTCCAGTTCTCGGATCGTTCAGGCTAGTTGCGCGTCTCTGCCATCTACCTTCTAAACTAAAGTTTAGATCTGTACAGCTTGCATTGCGCTGGATGTCCCTAACCTTTCCAGATCTCGGATCGTTCAGACTAGTTGCGCGTCTCTGTCATCTACCTTATAAAGTAAAGTTTAGATCTGTACAGCTTGCATTTCGCTGGATGTCCCTAACGTTTCCAGATCTCGGATCGTTCGGACTAGTTGCGCGTCTCTGTCATCTACCTTCTAAAGTAAAGTTTAGATCTGTAAAATTTGCATTGCGGTGGATGTCCCTAACGTTTCCAGATCTCGGATCGTTCAGGCTAGTTGCGCGTCTCTTTCATCTACCTTCTAAAGTAAAGTTTAGATCTGTACAGCTTGCATTGCGGTGGATGTCCCTAACGTTTCCAGATCTCGGATCGTTCAGGCTAGTTGCACGTCTCTTTCATCTACCTTCTAAAGTAAAGTTTAGATCTGTACAGCTTACATTGCGGTGGATGTCCCTAACGTTTCCAGATCTCGGATCGTTCAGGCTAGTTGCGCGTCTCTGCCATCTACCTTTCTAAAGTAAAGTTTAGATCTGTACAGCTTACATTGCGGTGGATGTGCCTAACGTTTCCAGATCTCGGATCGTTCAGGCTGGTTGTGCGTCTCTGTCACCTACCTTCTAAAGTAAAGTTTACATCTGTACACTTTGCATTTCGGTGGATGTCCCTAACGTTTCCAGATCTCGGATCTTTCAGACTAGTTGCGCGTCTCTGCCATCTACCTTTCTAAAGTAAAGTTTAGATCTGTACAGCTTACATTGCGGTGGATGTCCCTAAGGTTTCCAGATCTCGGATCGTTCAGACTAGTTGCGCGTCTCTGCCATCCACCTTCTAAAGTATAGTTTAGATCTGTACAGCTTACATTGCGGTGGATGTCCCTAACGTTTCCAGATCTCGGATCGTTCAGACTAGTTGCGCGTCTCCGTCATCTACCTTCTAAAGTAAAGTTTAGATCTGTATAGCTTGCATTGCGGTGGATGTGCCTAACGTTTCCAGATTTTGGATCGTTCAGGCTGATTGCGCGTCTCTGTCATCTACCTTCTAAACTAAAGTTCAGATCTGTACAGCTTGCATTGCGGTGGATGTCCCTAACGATTCCAGATCTCGGATCTTTCAGACTAGTTGCGCGTCTCTGCCATCTACCTTTTGTAAAGTAAAGTTTAGATCTGTACAGCTTGCATTGCGGTGGATGTGCCTAACGTTTCCAGATCTCGGATCGTTCAGGCTAGATGCGCGTCTCTGTCATCTACCTTCTAAAGTATAGTTTAGATCTGTACAGCTTGCATTGCGGTGGATGTTCCTAACGTTTCCAGATCTCGGATCTTTCAGACTAGTTGCGCGTCTCTGCCATCTACCTTTCTAAATTAAAGTTTAGATCTGTACAGCTTACATTGCGGTGGATGTCCCTAACGTTTCCAGATCTCGGATCGTTCAGGCTAGTTGCGCGTCTCTATCATCTACCTTCTAAAGTAAAGTTTAGATCTGTGCAGCTTGCATTGCGGTGGATGTCCCTTACGTTTCCAGATCTCGGATCGTTCAGGCTAGTTGCGCGTCTCTGCCATCTACCTTCTAAACTAAAGTTTAGATCTGTACAGCTTGCATTGCGGTGGATGTCCCTTACGTTTCCAGATCTCGGTTCGTTCAGGCTAGTTGCGCGTCTCTGCCATCTACCTTTCTAAAGTAAAGTTTAGATCTGTACAGCTTACATTGCGGTGGATGTGCCTAACGTTTCCAGATCTCGGATCGTTCAGGCTGGTTGTGCGTCTCTGTCATCTACCTTCTAAAGTAAAGTTTAGATCTGTGCAGCTTGCATTGCGCTGGATGTCCCTAACGTTTCCAATCTCGGATCGTTCGGACTAGTTGCGCCTCTCTGTCATCTACCTTCTAAAGTAAAGTTTAGATCTGTAAAATTTGCATTGCGGTGGATGTCCCTAACGTTTCCAGATCTCGGATCGTTCAGGCTAGTTGCGCGTCTCTGCCATCTACCTTCTAAAGTAAAGTTTAGAACTGTACAGCTTGCATTGCGGTGGATGTCCCTAACGTTTCCAGATCTCGGATCGTTCAGGCTAGTTGCGCGTCTCTGTCTTCTACCTTCTAAAGTAAAGTTTAGATCTGTACAGCTTGCATTGCGGTGCATGTCCCTAACGTTTCCAGATCTCGGATCGTTCAGGCTAGTTGCGCGTCTCTGCCATCTACCTTTCTAAAGTAAAGTTTAGATCTGTACAGCTCACATTGCGGTGGATGTGCCTAACGTTTCCAGATCTCGGATCTTTCAGCCTAGTTGCGCGTGTCTGTCATTGATTTTCTAAAGTAAAGTTCAGATCTGTACAGCTTACATTGCGGTGGATGTTCCTAACGTTTCCAGATCTCGGATCGTTCAGGCTAGTTGCGCGTCTCTATCATCTACCTTCTAAAGTAAAGTTTAGATCTGTGCAGCTTGCATTGCGGTGGATGTCCCTTACGTTTCCAGATCTCGGTTCGTTCAGGCTAGTTGCGCGTCTCTGCCATCTACCTTTCTAAAGTAAAGTTTAGATCTGTACAGCTTACATTGCGGTGGATGTGCCTAACGTTTCCAGATCTCGGATCGTTCAGGCTGGTTGTGCGTCTCTGTCATCTACCTTCTAAAGTAAAGTTTAGATCTGTGCAGCTTGCATTGCGGTGGATGTCCCTTACGTTTCCGGATCTCGGATCGTTCAGGCTAGTTGCGCGTCTCTGCCATCTACCTTTCTAAAGTAAAGTTTAGATCTGTACAGCTTACATTGCGGTGGATGTGCCTAACGTTTCCAGTTCTCGGATCGTTCAGGCTGGTTGTGCGTCTCTGTCATCTACCTTCTAAAGTAAAGTATAGATCTGTACAGCTTGCATTGCGGTGGATGTCCCTAACGTTTCCAGATCTCGGATCGTTCAGACTAGTTGCGCGTCTCTGCCATCTACCTTTCTAAATTAAAGTTTAGATCTGTACAGCTTACATTGCGGTGGATGTCCCTAACGCTTCCAGATCGCGGATCGTTCAGACTAGTTGCGCGTCTCTGTCATCTACCTTCTAAAGTAAAGTTTAGATCTGTGTAGCTTGCATTGCGGTGGATGTCCCTAACGTTTCCAGATCTCGGATCTTTCAGGCTAGTTGCGCGTCTCTGTCATTTATTTTCTAAAGTAAAGTTCAGATCTGTACAGCTTACATTGCGGTGGATGTCCCTAACGTTTCCAGATCTCGTATCGTTCAGGCTAGTTGCGCGTCTCTGGCATCTACCTTTCTAAAGTAAAGTTTAGATCTGTACAGCTTACATTGCGGTGGATGTCCCTAACGTTACCAGATCTCGGATCGTTCAGGCTAGATGCGCGTCTCTGTCATCTACCTTCTAAAGTATAGTTTAGATCTGTACAGCTTGCATTGCGGTGGATGTTCCTAACGTTTCCAGATCTCGGATCTTTCAGACTAGTTGCGCGTCTCTGCCATCTACCTTTCTAAATTAAAGTTTAGATCTGTACAGCTTACATTGCGGTGGATGTCCCTAACGTTTCCAGTTCTCGGATCGTTCAGGCTAGTTGCGCGTCTCTATCATCTACCTTCTAAAGTAAAGTTTAGATCTGTGCAGCTTGCATTGCGGTGGATGTCCCTTACGTTTCCAGATCTCGGATCGTTCAGGCTAGTTGCGCGTCTCTGCCATCTACCTTCTAAACTAAAGTTTAGATCTGTACAGCTTGCATTGCGCTGGATGTCCCTAACCTTTCCAGATCTCGGATCGTTTAGACTAGTTGCGCGTCTCTGTCATCTACCTTCTAAAGTAAAGTTTAGATCTGTACAGCTTGCATTGCGCTGGATGTCCCTAACGTTTCCAGATCTCGGATCGTTCAGACTAGTTGCGCGTCCCTGCCATCTACCTTCTAAAGTAAAGTTTAGATCTGTAAAATTTGCATTGCGGTGGATGTCCCTAACGTTTCCAGATCTCGGATCGTTCAGACTAGTTGCGCGTCTCTTTCATCTACCTTCTAAAGTAAAGTTTAGATCTGTACAGCTTGCATTGCGGTGGATGTCTCTAACGTTTCCAGATCTCGGATCGTTCAGGCTAGTTGCACGTCTCTTTCATCTACCTTCTAAAGTAAAGTTTAGATCTGTACAGCTTGCATTGCGGTGGATGTCCCTAACGTTTCCAGATCTCGGATCGTTCAGGCTAGTTGCGCGTCTCTGCCATCTACCTTTCTAAAGTAAAGTTTAGATCTGTACAGCTTACATTGCGGTGGATGTCCCTAACGCTTCCAGATCGCGGATCGTTCAGACTAGTTGCGCGTCTCTGTCATCTACCTTCTAAAGTAAAGTTTAGATCTGTGTAGCTTGCATTGCGGTGGATGTCCCTAACGTTTCCAGATCTCGGATCTTTCAGGCTAGTTGCGCGTCTCTGTCATTTATTTTCTAAAGTAAAGTTCAGATCTGTACAGCTTACATTGCGGTGGATGTCCCTAACGTTTCCAGATCTCGTATCGTTCAGGCTAGTTGCGCGTCTCTGGCATCTACCTTTCTAAAGTAAAGTTTAGATCTGTACAGCTTACATTGCGGTGGATGTCCCTAACGTTTCCAGATCTCGGATCGTTCAGGCTAGTTGCGGGTCTCTATCATCTATCTTCTAAAGTAAAGTTTAGATCTGTGCAGCTTGCATTGCGGTGGATGTCCCTAACATTTCCAGATCTCGGATCGTTCAGGCTGGTTGTGCGTC
Source organism: Deroplatys truncata (assembly GCA_030765065.1). NCBI lineage: Eukaryota > Metazoa > Arthropoda > Insecta > Mantodea > Mantidae > Deroplatys > Deroplatys truncata. The sequence continues at coordinate 378,946,617 of CM060990.1, forward strand.
TCTGTCATCTACCTTCTAAAGTAAAGTTTAGATCTGTACAGCTTGCATTGCAGTGGATGTCCCTAACGTTTCCAGATCTCGGATCGTTCAGACTAGTTGCGCGTCTCTGCCATCTACCTTTCTAAAGTAAAGTTTAGATCTGTACAGCTTAGATTGCGGTGGATGTCCCTAACGTTTCCAGATCGCGTTTCGTTCAGGCTAGTTGCGCGTCTCTGGCATCTACCTTCTAAAGTAAATTTTAGATCTGTACAGCTTGCATTGCGGTGGATGTCCCTAAAGTTTCCAGATCCCGGATCGTTCAGGCTAGTTGTGCGTCCCTGCCATCTACCTTCTAAAGTAAAGTTTAGATCTGTACAGCTTACATTGCGGTGGATGTCCCTAACGTTTCCAGATCTCGGATCGTTCAAGCTAGTTGCGCGTCTCTGTCATTTACCTTCTAAACTAAAGTTTAGATCTGTACAGCTTGCATTGCGCTGGATGTCCCTAACGTTTCCAGATCTCGGATCGCCCAGGCTAGTTGCGCGTCTCTGTAATCTACCTTCTAAAGTAAAGTTTAGATCTGTACAGCTTGCATTGCGGTTGGTTTCCCTAACGTTTCCAGATCTCGGATCGTTCAGGCTAGTTGCGCGTCTCTGTCATCTACCGTCTAAAGTAAAGTTTAGATCTGTACAGCTTGCGTTACGGTGGATGTCCCTAACGTTTCCAGATCTCGGATCGTTCAGGCTAGTTGCGCGTCTCTGTCATCCACCTTCTAAAGTACAGTTTACATATGTACAGCTTGCATTGCGGTGGATGTCCCTATCGTTTCCAGAATTCGGATCGTTCAGGCTAGTTGCGCGTCTCTGTCATCTACCTTCTAAAGTAAAGTTTAGATCTGTACAGCTTGCATTGCGGTCGATGTCCCTAACGTTTTCAGATCTCGGATCGTTCAGGCTAGTTGCTCGTCTCTGCCATCTACCTTCTAAAGTAAAGTGTAGATCTGTACAGCTTGCATTGCGGTGGATGTCCCTATCGTTTCCAGATCTCGGATCGTTCAGACTAGTTGCGCGACTCTGTCATCTACCTTCAAAAGTAAAGTTTAGATCTGTAAAGCTTGCATTGCGGTGGATGTCCCTAATGTTTCCAGATCTCGGATCGTTCAGGCTAGTTGCGCGTCTCTGTCATTTACTTTCTAAAGTAAAGTTTAGATCTGTACAGCTTGCAATGCGGTGGACGTCCCTAACGTTTCCAGATCTCGGATCGTTCAGGTTAGTTCGCGTCTCTGCCATCTACCTTTCTAAAGTAAAGTTTAGATCTCTACAGCTTACATTGGGTGGATGTCCCTAACGTTTCCTGATCTCGGATCGTTCAGGCTGGTTGCGCGTCTCTGTCATCTACCTTCTAAAGTAAAGTTTAGATCTGTACAGTTTGCATTGCGGTGGATGTCCCTAACGTTTCCAGATCTCGGACCTTTCAGACTAGTTGCGCGTCTCTGCCATCTACCTTTCTAAAGAAAAGTTTAGATCTGTACAGCTTACATTGCGGTGGATGTCCCTAACGTTTCCAGATCTCGGATCGTTCAGGCTAGTTGCGCGTCTCTGCCATCTACCTTTCTAAAGTAAAGTTTGATCTGTACAGCTTACATTGCGGTGGATGTCCCTAACGTTTCCAGATCTCGGATCGTTCAGGCTAGTTGCGCGTCTCTGTCATCTACCTTCTAAAGTATAGTTTAGATCTGTACAGCTTGCATTGCGGTGGATGTCCCTAACGTTTCCAGATCTCGGATCTTTCAGACTAGTTGCGCGTCTCTGCCATCTACCTTTCTAAATTAAAGTTTAGATCTGTACAGCTTACATTGCAGTGGATGTCCCTAACGTTTCCAGATCTCGGATCGTTGAGGCTAGTTGCGCGTCTCTGTCATCTACCTTCCAAATATAAAGTTTAGATCTGTACAGCCTGCATTGCGCTGGATGTCCCTAACGTTTCCAGATCTCGGATCGTTCAGACTAGTTGCGCGTCTCTGTCATCTACCTTCTAAAGTAAAGTTTAGATCTGTACAGCTCGCATTGCGGTGGATGTCCCTAACGTTTCCAGATCTCGGATCTTTCAGCCTAGTTACGCGTCTCTGTCATTGATTTTCTAAAGTAAAGTTCAGATCTGTACAGCTTACATTGCGGTGGATGTCCCTAACGTTTCCAGATCTCGTATCGTTCAGGCTTGTTGCGCGTCTCTGGCATCTACCTTTCTAAAGTAAAGTTTAGATCTGTACAGCTTACATTGCGGTGGATGTCCCTAACGTTTCCAGATCTCGGATCGTTCAGGCTAGATGCGCGTCTCTGTCATCTACCTTCTAAAGTATAGTTTAGATCTGTACAGCTTGCATTGCGGTGGATGTTCCTAACGTTTCCAGATCTCGGATCTTTCAGACTAGTTGCGCGTCTCTGCCATCTACCTTTCTAAATTAAAGTTTAGATCTGTACAGCTTACATTGCGGTGAATGTCCCTAACGTTTCCAGATCTCGGATCGTTCAGGCTAGTTGCGCGTCTCTATCATCTACCTTCTAAAGTAAAGTTTAGATCTGTGCAGCTTGCATTGCGGTGGATGTCCCTTACGTTTCCAGATCTCGGATCGTTCAGGCTAGTTGCGCGTCTCTGCCATCTACCTTCTAAACTAAAGTTTAGATCTGTACAGCTTGCATTGCGCTGGATGTCCCTAACCTTTCCAGATCTCGGATCGTTCAGACTAGTTGCGTGTCTCTGTCATCTACCTTCTAAAGTAAAGTTTAGATCTGTACAGCTTGCATTGCGCTGGATGTCCCTAACGTTTCCAGATCTCGGATCTTTCAGACTAGTTGCGCGTCTCTGTCATCTACCTTCTAAAGTAAAGTTTAGATCTGTAAAATTTGCATTGCGGTGGATGTCCCTAACGTTTCCAGATCTCGGATCGTTCAGGCTAGTTGCGCGTCTCTTTCATCTACCTTCTAAATTAAAGTTTAGATCTGTACAGCTTGTATTGCGATGGATGTCCCTAACGTTTCCAGATCTCGGATCGTTCAGGCTAGTTGCGCGTCTCTGCCATCTACCTTTCTAAAGTAAAGTTTAGATCTGTACAGCTTACATTGCGGTGGATGTGCCTAACGTTTCCAGATCTCGGATCGTTCAGGCTGGTTGTGCGTCTCTGTCATCTACCTTCTAAAGTAAAGTTCAGATCTGTACAGCTTGCATTGCGGTGGATGTCCCTAACGTTTCCAGATCTCGGATCGTTCAGACTAGTTGCGCGTCTCTGCCATCTACCTTTCTAAAGTAAAGTTTAGATCTGTACAGCTTACATTGCGGTGGATGTCCCTAACGCTTCCAGATCGCGGATCGTTCAGGCTAGTTGCGCGTCTCTGGCAACTACCTTCTAAAGTAAAGTTTAGATCTGTACAGCTTGCATTGCGGTGGATGTCCCTAACGTTTCCAGATCTCGGATCGTTCAGGCTAGTTGCTCGTCTCTGCCATCTACCATCTAAAGTAAAGTTTAGATCTGTACAGCTTACATTGCGGTGGATGTCCGTAACGTTTCCAGATCTGGGATCGTTCAGGCTAGTTGCGCGTCTCTGTCATTTACCTTCTAAACTAAAGTTCAGATCTGTACAGCTTGCATATCGGAGGTTGTCCCTAACGTTTCCAGATCTCGGATCGTTCAGACTAGTTGCGCGTCTCTGCCATCCACCTTCTAAAGTATAGTTTAGATCTGTACAGTTTACATTGCGGTGGATGTCCCTAACGTTTCCAGATCTCGGATCGTTCAGACTAGTTGCGCGTCTCTGTCATCTACCTTCTAAAGTAAAGTTTAGATCTGTATAGCTTGCATTGCGGTGGATGTGCCTAACGTTTCCAGATTTTGGATCGTTCAGGCTGATTGCGCGTCTCTGTCATCTACCTTCTAAACTAAAGTTCAGATCTGTACAGCTTGCATTGCGGTGGATGTCCCTAACGTTTCCAGATCTCGGATCTTTCAGACTAGTTGCGCGTCTCTGCCATCTACCTTTCTAAAGTAAAGTTTAGATCTGTACAGCTTGCATTGCGGTGGATGTCCCTAACGTTTCCAGATCTCGGATCGTTCAGGCTAGATGCGCGTCTCTGTCATCTACCTTCTAAAGTATAGTTTAGATCTGTACAGCTTGCATTGCGGTGGATGTTCCTAACGTTTCCAGATCTCGGATCTTTCAGACTAGTTGCGCGTCTCTGCCATCTACCTTTCTAAATTAAAGTTTAGATCTGTACAGCTTACATTGCGGTGGATGTCCCTAACGTTTCCAGATCTCGGATCGTTCAGGCTAGTTGCGCGTCTCTATCATCTACCTTCTAAAGTAAAGTTTAGATCTGTGCAGCTTGCATTGCGGTGGATGTCCCTTACGTTTCCAGATCTCGGATCGTTCAGGCTACTTGCGCGTCTCTGCCATCTACCTTCTTAACTAAAGTTTAGATCTGTACAGCTTGCATTGCGCTGGATGTCCCTAACCTTTCCAGATCTCGGATCGTTCAGACTAGTTGCGCGTCTCTGTCATCTACCTTCTAAAGTAAAGTTTAGATCTGTACAGCTTGCATTGCGCCGGATGTCCCTAAGGTTTCCAGATCTCGGATCGTTCAGACTAGTTGCGCGTCTCTGTCATCTACCTTCTAAAGTAAAGTTTAGATCTGTAAAATTTGCATTGCGGTGGATGTCCCTAACGTTTCCAGATCTCGGATCGTTCAGGCTAGTTGCGCGTCTCTGCCATCTACCTTCTAAAGTAAAGTTTAGATCTGTAAAATTTGCATTCCGGTGGATGTCCCTAACGTTTCCAGATCTCGGATCGTTCAGGCTAGTTGCGCGTCTCTGCCATCTACCTTCTAAAGTAAAGTTTAGAACTGTACAGCTTGCATTGCGGTGGATGTCCCTAACGTTTCCAGATCTCGGATCGTTCAGGCTAGTTGCGCGTCTCTGTCTTCTACCTTCTAAAGTAAAGTTTAGATCTGTACAGCTTGCATTGCGGTGGATGTCCCTAACGTTTCCAGATCTCGGATCGTTCAGGCTAGTTGCGCGTCTCTGCCATCTACCTCTCTAAAGTAAAGTTTAGATCTGTACAGCTTACATTGCGGTGGATGTGCCTAACATTTCCAGATCTCGGATCGTTCAGGCTGGTTGTGCGTCTCTGTCATCTATCTTCTAAAGTAAAGTTTAGATCTCTACAGCTTGCATTGCGGTGGATGTCCCTAACGTTTCCAGATCTCGGATCGTTCAGACTAGTTGCGCGTCTCTTTCATCTACCTTTCTAAAGTAAAGTTTAGATCTGTACAGCTTACATTGCGGTGGATGTCCCTAACGCTTCCAGATCGCGGATCGTTCAGGCTAGTTGCGCGTCTCTGGCAACTACCTTCTAAAGTAAAGTTTAGATCTGTAAAGCTTGCATTGCGGTGGAAGTCCCTAACGTTTCCAGATCTCGGATCGTTCAGGCTAGTTGCTCGTCTCTGCCATCTACCATCTAAAGTAAAGTTTAGATCTGTACAGCTTACATTGCGGTGGATGTCCCTAACGTTTCCAGATCTGGGATCGTTCAGGCTAGTTGCGCGTCTCTGTCATTCACCTTCTAAACTAAAGTTCAGATCTGTACAGCTTGCATTGCGGAGGATGTCCCTAACGTTTCCAGATCTCGGATCGTCCAGGCTAGCTGCGCGTCTCTGTCATCTACCATCTAAATTAAAGTTTAGATCTGTAAAGCTTGCATTGCGGTGGATGTCCCTAACGTTTCCAGATCTCGGATCCTTCAGACCAGTTCGCGTCTCTACCATCTACCTTTCTAAAGTAAAGTTTAGATCTGTACAGCTTACATTGCGGTGGATGTGCCTCACGTTTCCAGATCTCGGATCGTTCAGGCTAGTTGCGCGTCTCTGCCATCTACCTTCTAAAGTAAAGTTTAGAACTGTACAGCTTGCATTGCGGTGGATGTCCCTAACGTTTCCAGATCTCGGATCGTTCAGGCTAGTTGCGCGTCTCTGTCTTCTACCTTCTAAAGTAAAGTTTAGATCTGTACAGCTTGCATTGCGGTGGATGTCCCTAACGTTTCCAGATCTCGGATCGTTCAGGCTAGTTGCGCGTCTCTGCCATCTACCTTTCTAAAGTAAAGTTTAGATCTCTACAGCTTACATGCGGTGGATGTCCCTAACGTTTCCAGATCTCGGATCGTTCAGGCTAGTTGCGCGTCTCTGCCATCTACCTTTCTAAAGTAAAGTTTAGATCTGTACAGCTTACATTGCGGTGGATGTGCCTAACGTTTCCAGATTTTGGATCGTTCAGGCTGATTGCGCGTCTCTGTCATCTACCTTTTAAAGTAAAGTTTAGATCTGTACAGCTTGCATTTCGGTGGATGTCCCTAACGTTTCCAGATCTCGGATCTTTCAGACTAGTTGCGCGTCTCTGCCATCTACCTTTCTAAAGTAAAGTTTAGATCTGTACAGCTTACATTGCGGTGGATGTCCCTAACGTTTCCAGATCTCGGATCGTTCAGACTAGTTTCGCGTCTCTGCCATCCACCTTCTAAAGTATAGTTTAGATCTGTACAGCTTACATTGCGGTGGATGTCCCTAACGTTTCCAGATCTCGGATCGTTCAGACTAGTTGCGCGTCTCTGTCATCTACCTTCTAAAGTAAAGTTTAGATCTGTACAGCTTGCATTGCGGTGGATGTGCCTAACGTTTCCAGATTTTGGATCGTTCAGGCTGATTGCGCGTCTCTGTCATCTACCTTCTAAACTAAAGTTTAGATCTGTACAGCTTGCATTGCGGTGGATGTCCCTAACGTTTCCAGATCTCGGATCGTTCAGACTAGTTGCGCGTCTCTGCCATCTACCTTTCTAAAGTAAAGTTTAGATCTGTACAGCTTAGATTGCGGTGGATGTCCCTAACGTTTCCAGATCGCGGATCGTTCAGGCTAGTTGCGCGTCTCTGGCATCTACCTTCTAAAGTAAAGTTTAGATCTGTACAGCTTGCATTGCGGTGGATGTCCCTAACGTTTCCAGATCCCGGATCGTTCAGGCTAGTTGCGCGTCTCTTCCATCTACCTTCTAAAGTGAAGTTTAGATCTGTACAGCTTACATTGCGGTGGATGTCCCTAACGTTTCCAGATCTCGGATCGTTCAGGCTAGTTGCGCGTCTCTGTCATTCACCTTCTAAACTAAAGTTTAGATCTGTACAGCTTGATTTGCGGTGGATGTCCCTAACGTTTCCAGATCTCGGAACTTTCAGACTAGTTGCGTGTCTCTGTAATCTACCTTCTAAAGTAAAGTTTATTTCTGTGCAGCTTGCATTGCGGTGGATGTCCCTAATGTTTCCAGATCTCGGATCGTTCAGGCTAGTTGCGCGTCTCTGCCATCTACCTTCTAAACTAAAGTTTAGATCTGTACAGCTTGCATTGCGCAGGATGTCTCTAACGTTTCCAGATCTCGGATCGTTTAGACTAGTTGCGCGTCTCTGTCATCTACCTTCTAAAGTAAAGTTTAGATCTGTACAGCTTACATTGCGGTGGATATCCCTAACGTTTCCAGATCTCGGATCGTTCAGGCCAGTTGCGCGTCTCTGTCATCTACCTTCTAAAGTAAAGTTTAGATCTCTACAGCTTACATTGAGGTGGATGTCCCTAATGTTTCCTGATCTCGGATCGTTCAGGCTAGTTGCGCGTCTCTGCCATCTACCTTCTAAACTAAAGTTTAGATCTGTACAGATTGCATTGCGCTCTATGTACCTAACGTTTCCAGATCTCGGATCGTTAAGACTAGTTGCGCGCCTCTGTCATCTACCTTGTAAAGTAAAGTTTAGATCTGTACAGCTTGCATTGCGGTGGATGTCCCTAACGTTTCCAGATCTCGGATCGTTCAGGCTAGTTGCGCGTCTCTGCCATCTACCTTTCTAAAGTAAAGTTTAGATCTCTACAGCTTACATTGCGGTGGAAGTCCCTAACGTTTCCAGATCTCGGATCGTTCAGGCTGGTTGCGCGTCTATGTCATCTACCTTCTACAGTAAAGTATAGATCTGTACAGCTTGCATTGCGGTGGATGTCCCTAACGTTTCCAGATCTCGGATCCTTCAGACCAGTTCGCGTCTCTGCCATCTACCTTTCTAAAGAAAAGTTTAGATCTGTACAGCTTACATTGCGGTGGATGTCCCTAACGTTTCCAGATCTCGGATCGTTCAGGCTAGTTGCGCGTCTCTGCCATCTACCTTTCTAAAATAAAGTTTAGATCTGTACAGCTTACATTGCGGTGGATGTCCCTAACGTTTCCAGATCTCGGATCGTTCAGGCTAGATGCGCGTCCCTGTCATCTACCTTCCTAAGTATAGTTTATATCTGTACAGCTTGCATTGCGGTGGATGTCCCTAACGTTTCCAGATCTCGGATCTTTCAGACTAGTTGCGCGTCTCTGCCATCTACCTTTCTAAATTAAAGTTTAGATCTGTACAGCTTACATTGCGGTGGATGTCCCTAACGATTCCAGATCTCGGATCGTTGAGGCTAGTTGCGCGTCTCTGTCATCTACCTTCTAAAGTAAAGTTTAGATCTGTACAGCTTGCATTGCGCTGGATGTCCCTAACGTTTCCAGATCTCGGATCGCTCAGACTAGTTGCGCGTCTCTGTCATCTACCTTCTGAAGTAAAGTTTAGATCTGTACAGCTTGCATTGCGGTGGATGTCCCTAACGTTTCCAGATCTCGGATCGTTCAAGCTAGTTGCGCGTCTCTATCTTCTACCTTCTAAAGTAAAGTTTAGATTTTACAGCTTTCTTTGCGGTGGATGTCGCTAACGTTTCCATATCTCGGATCGTTCAGGCTAGTTGCGCGTCTCTGCCATCTACCTTTCTAAAGTAAAGTTTAGATCTGTATAGCTTACATTGCGGTGGACGTCCCTAACGTTTCCAGATCTCGGATCGTTCAGGCTAGTTGCGCGTCTCTGTCATCTACCTTCTAAAGTAAAGTTTAGATCTGTACAGCTTGCATTGCGGTGGATGTCCCTAACGTTTCCAGATCTCGGATCGTTCAGGCTAGTTGCGCGTATCTGTCATCTACCTTCTAAAGTACAGTTTAGATCTGTACAGCTTGCATTGCGGTGGATGTCCCTAACGTTTCCAGATCTCGGATCGTTCAGGCTAGTTGCGCGTCTCTGTCATCTACCTTCTAAAGTACAGTTTAGATCTGTACAGCTTGCATTGCGGTGGATGTCCATAACGTTTCCAGATGTCGGATCGTTCAGGCTGATTGCGCGTCTCTGTCTTCTAGCTTCTAAAGTAAAGTTTAGATCTGTACAGCTTGATTTATGGTGGATGTCCCTAACGTTTCCAGATGTCGGATTGTTCAGGCTGATTGCGCGTCTCTGTCATCTACCTTCTAAAGTAAAGTTTAGATCTGTACAGCGTGATTTGCGGTGGATGTCCCTAACGTTTCCAGATCTCGGATCGTTCAGGCTAGTTGCGCGTCTCTATCATCTACCTTCTAAAGTAAAGTTTAGATCTGTGTAGCTTGCTTTGCGATGGATGTCCCTTACGTTTCCAGATCTCGGATCGTTCAGGCTAGTTGCGCGTCTCTGTCATCTACCTTCTAAAGTAAAGTTTAGATCTGTACAGCTTGCATTGCGGTTGGTTTCCCTAACGTTTCCATTTCTCGGATCGTTCAGGCTAGGTGCGCGTCTCTGTCATCTACCTTCTAAAGTAAAGTTTAGATCTGTACAGCTTGCATTGCGGTGGATGTCCCTAACGTTTCAATATCTCGGATCGTTCAGGCTAGTTGCGCGTCTCTGTCATCTACCTTCTAAAGTACAGTTTACATATGTAGAGCTTGCATTGCGGTGGATGTCCCTAACGTTTCCAGATCTCGGATCGTTCAGGCTAGTTGCGCGTCTCTGTCATCTACCTTCTAAAGTACAGTTTAGATCTGTACAGCTTGTATTGCGGTGGATGTCCCTAACGTTTCCAGATCTCGGAAAGTTCAGACTAGTTGCGCGTCTCTGCCATCCACCTTCTAAGGTAAAATTTAGATCTGTACAGCTTACATTGCGGTGGATGTGCCTAACGTTTCCAGATGTCGGATCGTTCAGGCTGATTGCGCGTCTCTGTCTTCTAGCTTCTAAAGTAAAGTTTAGATCTGTACAGCTTGATTTATGGTGGATGTCCCTAACGTTTCCAGATCTCGGATCTTTCATACTAGTTGCGTGTCTCTGTCATCTACCTTCTAAAGCAAAGTTTAGATCTGTGCACCTTGCATTGCAGTGGATGTCCCTAACGTTTCCAGATCTCGGATCGTTCAGGCTAGTTGCGCGTCTCTGCCATCTACCTTCTAAACTAAAGTTTAGATCTGTACAGCTTGCATTGCGCTGGATGTCCCTAACGTTTCCAGATCTCGGATTGTTCAGACTAGTTTCGCGTCTCTGTCATCTACCTTCTAAAGTAAAGTTTAGATCTGTATAGCTCTCATTGCGCTGGATGTCCTTAACGTTTCCAGATCTCGGATCGTTCAGACTAGTTGCGCGTCTCTGTCATCTAACTTCTAAAGTAAAGTTTAGATCTCTACAACTTGCATTGCGGTGGATGTCCCTAACGTTTCCAGATCTCGGATCGTTCAGGCTAGTTGCGCGTCTCTGCCATCTACCTTTCTAAAGTAAAGTTTAGATCTGTACAGTTTACATTGCGGTGGATGTCCCTAACGTTTCCAGATCTCGGATCGTTCAGACTAGTTGCGCGTCTCTGCCATCTACCTTTCTAAAGTAAAGTTTAGATCTGTACAGCTTAGATTGCGGTGGATGTCCCTAACGTTTCCAGATCGCGTTTCGTTCAGGCTAGATGCGCGTCTCTGGCATCTACCTTCTAAAGTAAAGTTTAGATTTTACAGCTTGCATTGCGGTGGATGTCCCTAACGTTTCCAGATCCCGGATCGTTCAGGCTAGTTGCGCGTCTCTGCCATCTACCTTCTAAAGTAAAGTTTAGATCTGTACAGCTTACATTGCGGTGGATGTCCCTAACGTTTCCAGATCTCGGATCGTTCAGGCTAGTTGCGCGTCTCTGTCATTTACCTTCTAAACTAAAGTTTAGATCTGTACAGCTTGCATTATGCTGGATGTCCCTAACGTTTCCAGATCTCGGATCGTCCAGGCTAGTAGCGCGTCTCTGTCATCTACCTTCTAAAGTAAAGTTTAGATCTGTACAGCTTGCATTGCGGTTGGTTTCCCTAACGTTTCCAGATCTCGGATCGTTCAGGCTAGTTGCGCGTCTCTGTCATCTACCTTCTAAAGTACAGTTTAGATCTGTACAGCTTGTATTGCGGTGGATGTCCCTAACGTTTCCAGATCTCGGATCGTTCAGACTAGTTGCGCGTCTCTGCCATCTACCTTTCTAAATTAAAGTTTAGATCTGTACAGCTTGCATTGCTGTGGATGTCCCTAACGTTTCCAGATCTCGGATCGTTCAGACTAGTTGCGCGTCTCTGCCATCTACCTTTCTAAAGTAAAGTTTAGATCTCTACAACTTGCATTGCGGTGGATGTCCCTAACGTTTCCAGATCTCGGATCGTTCAGGCTAGTTGCGCGTCTCTGTCATTTATTTTCTAAAGTAAAGTTCAGATCTGTACAGCTTACATTGCGGTGGATGTCCCTAACGTTTCCAGATCTCGGATCGTACAGACTAGTTGCGCGTCTCTGTCATCTACCTTCTAAAGTAAAGTTTAGATCTGTATAGCTTGCATTGCGGTGGATGTCCCTAACGTTTCCAGATGTCGGATCGTTCAGGCTGATATCGCGTCTCTGTCATCTACCTTCTAAAGTAAAGTTTAGATCTGTACAGCGTGATTTGCGGTGGATGTCCCTAACGTTTCCAGATCTCGGATCGTTCAGGCTAGTTGCGCGTCTCTATCATCTACCTTCTAAAGTAAAGTTTAGATCTGTGCAGCTTGCTTTGCGGTGGATGTCCCTTACGTTTCCAGATCTCGGATCGTTCAGGCTAGTTGCGCGTCTCTATCATCTACCTTCTAAAGTAAAGTTTAGATCTGTATAGCTTGCATTGCGGTGGATGTCCCTAACGTTTCCAGATGTCGGATCGTTCACGCTGATTGCGCGTCTCTGTCGTCTACCTTCTAAAGTAAAGTTTAGATCTGTACAGCTTGATTTGCGGTGGATGTCCCCAACGTTTCCAGATCTCGGATCTTCCAGACTAGTTGCGTGTCTCTGCCATCTACGTTTCTATAGTAAAGTTTAGATCTGTACACCTTACATTGCGGTGGATGTCCCTAACGTTTCCAGATCTCGGATCGTTCAGGCTAGTTGCGCGTCTCTATCATCTACCTTCTAAAGTAAAGTTTAGATCTGTGCAGCTTGCATTGCGGTGGATGTCCCTTACGTTTCCAGATCTCGGATCGTTCAGGCTAGTTGCGCGTCTCTGCCATCTACCTTCTAAAGTAAAGTTTAGATCTCTACAACTTGCATTGCGGTGGATGTCCCTAACGTTTCCAGATCTCGGATCGTTCAGGCTAGTTGCGCGTCTCTGTCATCTACCTTCTTAAGTAAAGTTTAGATCTGTACAGCTTGCATTGCGGTGGATGTCCCTAACGTTTCCAGATCTCGGATCGTTCAGACTAGTTGCGCGTCTCTGCCATCTACCTTTCTAAAGTAAAGTTTAGATCTGTACAGCTTAGATTGCGATGGATGTCCCTAACGTTTCCAGATCGCGGATCGTTCAGGCTAGTTGCGCGTCTCTGGCATCTACCTTCTAAAGTAAAGTTTAGATCTGTACAGCTTGCATTGCGGTGGATGTCCCTAACGTTTCCAGATCCCGGATCGTTCAGGCTAGTTGCGCGTCTCTTCCATCTACCTTCTAAAGTGAAGTTTAGATCTGTACAGCTTACATTGCGGTGGATGTCCCTAACGTTTCCAGATCTCGGATCGTTCAGGCTAGTCGCGCGTGTCTGTCATTCACCATCTAAACTAAAGTTTAGATCTGTACAGCTTGCATTGCGCTGGATGTCCCTAACGTTTCCAGATTTCGGATCGTCCAGGCTAGTTGCGCGTCTCTGTCATCTACCTTCTAAAGTAAAGTTTAGATCTGTACAGCTTGCATTGCGGTTGGTTTCCCTAACGTTTCCATTTCTCGGATCGTTCAGGCTAGGTGCGCGTCTCTGTCATCTACCTTCTAAAGTAAAGTTTACATCTGTACAGCTTGCATTGCGGTGGATGTCCCTAACGTTTCCAGATCTCGGATCGTTCAGGCTAGTTGCGCGTCTCTGTCATCTACCTTCTAAAGTACAGTTTACATATGTAGAGCTTGCATTGCGGTGGATGTCCCTAACGTTTCCAGATCTCGGATCGTTCAGGCTAGTTGCGCGTCTCTGTCATCTACCTTCTAAAGTACAGCTTAGATCTGTACAGCTTGTATTGCGGTGGATGTCCCTAACGTTTCCAGATCTCGGAACGTTCAGACTAGTTGCGCGTCTCTGCCATCCACCTTCTAAGGTAAAATTTAGATCTGTACAGCTTACATTGCGGTGGATCTGCCTAACGTTTCCAGATGTCGGATCGTTCAGGCTGATTGCGCGTCCATGTCTTTTACCTTCTAAAGTAAAGTTTAGATCTGTACAGCTTGATTTATGGTGGATGTCCCTAACGTTTCCAGATCTCGGATCTTTCAGACTAGTTGCGTGTCTCTGTCATCTACCTTCTAAAGTAAAGTTTAGATCTGTGCACCTTGCATTGCAGTGGATGTCCCTAACGTTTGCAGATCTCGGATCGTTCAGGCTAGTTGCGCGTCTCTGTGATCTACCTTCTAAAGTATAGTTTAGATCTGTACAGCTTGCATTGCGGTGGATGTCCCTAACGTTTCCAGATCTCGGATCTTTCAGACTAGTTGCGCGTCTCTGCCATCTACCTTTCTAAATTAAAGTTTAGATCTGTACAGCTTACATTGCGGTGGATGTCCCTAACGTTTCCAGATCTCGGATCGTTGAGGCTAGTTGCACGTCTGTCATCTACCTTCCAAATATAAAGTTTAATTCTGTACAGCTTGCATTGCGCTGGATGTCCCTAACGGTTCCAGATCTCGGATCGTTCAGACTAGTTGCGCGTCTCTGTCATCTACCTTCTAAAGTAAAGTTTAGATCTGTACAGCTTGCATTGCGGTGGATGTCCCTAACGTTTCCAGATCTCGGATCGTTCAGGCTAGTTGCGCGTCTCTGTCATTTATTTTCTAAAGTAAAGTTCAGATCTGTACAGCTTACATTGCGGTGGATGTCCCTAACGTTTCCAGATCTCGGATCGTTCATGCTAGTTGCGCGTCTCTGGCATCTACCTTTCTAAAGTAAAGTTTAGATCTGTACAGCTTACATTGCGGTGGATGTCCCTAACGTTTCCAGATCGCGTTTCGTTCAGGCTAGATGCGCGTCTCTGGCATCTACCTTCTAAAGTAAAGTTTAGATCTGTACAGCTTGCATTGCGGTGGATGTCCCTAACGTTTCCAGATCCCGGATCGTTCAGGCTAGTTGCGCGTCTCTGCCATCTACCTTCTAAAGTAAAGTTTAGATCTGTACAGCTTCCATTGCGGTGGATGTCCCTAACGTTTCCAGATCTCGGATCGTTCAGGCTAGTTGCGCGTCTCTGTCATTTTCCTTCTAAACTAAAGTTTAGATCTGTACAGCTTGCATTGCGCTGGATGTCCCTAACGTTTCCAGATCTCGGATCGTCCAGGCTAGTAGCGCGTCTCTGTCATCTACCTTCTAAAGTAAAGTTTAGATCTGTACAGCTTGCATTGCGGTTGGTTTCCCTAACGTTTCCAGATCTCGGATCGTTCAGGCTAGTTGCGCGTCTCTGTCATCTACCTTCTAAAGTAAAGTTTAGAACTGTACAGCTTGCATTGCGGTGGATGTCCCTAACGTTTCCAGATCTCGGATCGTTCAGGCTAGTTGCGCGTCTCTGTCATCTACCTTCTAAAGAAGAGTTTACATATGTACAGCTTGCATTGCGGTGGATGTCCCTAACGTTTCCAGATCTCGGATCGTTCAGGCTAGTTGCGCGTCTCTGTCATCTACCTTCTAAAGTACAGTTTAGATCTGTACAGCTTGTATTGCGGTGGATGTCCCTAACGTTTCCAGATCTCGGATCGTTCAGACTAGTTGCGCGTCTCTGCCATCCACCTTCTAAAGTAAAGTTTCGATCTGTACAGCTTACATTGCGGTGGATGTGCCAAACGTTTCCAGATGTCGGATCGTTCAGGCTGATTGCGCGTCTCTGTCATCTACCTTCTAAAGTAATGTTTAGATCTGTACAGCTTGATTTGCGGTGGATGTCCCTAACGTTTCCAGATCTCGGATCTTTCAGACTAGTTGCGTGTCTCTGTCATCTACCTTCTAAAGTAAAGTTTAGATCTGTGCAGCTTGCATTGCAGTGGATGTCCCTAACGTTTCCAGATCTCGGATCGTTCAGGCTAGTTGCGCGTCTCTGCCATCTACCTTCTAAACTAAAGTTTAGATCTGTACATCTTGCATTGCGGTGGATGTCCCTAACGTTTTCAGATCTCGGATCGTTCAGGCTAGTTGCTCGTCTCTGTCATCTACCTTCTAAAGTAAAGTGTAGATCTGTACAGCTTGCATTGCGGTGGATGTCCCTACGTTTCCAGATCTCGGATCGTTCAGAATAGTTGCGCGGCTCTGGCAACTACCTTCTAAAGTAAAGTTTAGATCTGTACAGCTTGCATTGCGGTGGATGTCCCTATCGTTTCCAGATCTCGGATCGTTCAGACTAGTTGCGCGTCTCTGTCATATACCTTCTAAAGTAAAGTTTAGATCTGTACAGCTTGCATTGCTGTGGATGTTCCTAATGTTTCCAGATCTCGGATCGTTCAGGCTAGTTGCGCGTCTCTGTCATTTACTTTCTAAAGTAAAGTTTAGATCTGTACAGCTTGCATTGCGGTGGATGTCCCTAACGTTTCCAGATCTCGGATCGTTCAGACTAGTTGCGCGTCTCTGCCATCTACCTTTCTAATGTAAAGTTTAGATCTCTACAGCTTACATTGGGTGGATGTCCCTAACGTTTCCTGATCTCGGATCGTTCAGGCTGGTTGCGCGTCTCTGTCATCTACCTTCTAAAGTAAAGTTTAGATCTGTACAGCTTGCATTGCGGTGGATGTCCCTAACGTTTCCAGATCTCGGATCTTTCAGACTAGTTGCGCGTCTGTGCCATCTACCTTTCTAAAGAAAAGTTTAGATCTGTTCAGTTTACATTGCGGTGGATGTCCCTAACGTTTCCAGATCTCGGATCGTTCAGGCTAGTTGCGCGTCCCTGCCATCTACCTTTCTAAAGTAAAGTTTAGATCTGTACAGCTTACATTGCGGTGGATGTCCCTAACGTTTCCTGATCTCGGATCGTTCAGGCTAGTTGCGCGTCTCCGTCATCTACCTTCTAAAGTATAGTTTAGATCTGTACAGCTTGCATTGCGGTGGATGTCCCTAACGTTTCCAGATCTCGGATCTTTCAGACTAGTTGCGCGTCTCTGCCATCTACCTTTCTAAATTAAAGTTTAGATCTGTACAGGTTACATTGCGGTGGATGTCCCTAACGTTTCCAGATCTCGGATCGTTAGGGCTGGTTGCGCGTCTCTGTCATCTACCTTCCAAATATAAAGTTTAGATCTGTACAGCTTGCATTGCGCTGGATGTCATTAACGTTTCCAGATCTCGGATCGTTCACACCAGTTGCGCGTCTCTGTCATCTACCTTCTAAAGTAAAGTTTAGATCTGTACAGCTTGCATTGCGGTGGATGTCCCTAACGTTTGCATATCTCGGATCGTTCAGGCTAGTTGCGCGTCTCTGTCATTTATTTTCTAAAGTAAAGTTCAGATCTGTACAGCTTACATTGCGGTGAATGTCCCTAACGTTTCCAGATCTCGGATCTTTCAGACTAGTTGCGCGTCTCTGCCATCTACCTTTCTAAATTAAAGTTTAGATCTGTACAGCTTACATTGCGGTGGATGTCCCTAACGATTCTAGATCTCGGATCGTTCAGACTAGTTGCGGGTCTCTGTCATGTACCATCTAAAGCAAAGTTTAGATCACTACAGCTTGCATTGCGGTGGATGTCCCTAACGTTTCCAGATCTCGGATCGTTCAGACTAGTTGCGCGTCTCTGCCATCTACCTTTCTAAGGTAAAGTTTAGATCTGTACAGCTTAGATTGCGGTGGATGTCCCTAACGTTTCCAGATCGCGGATCGTTCAGGCTAGTTGCGCGTCTCTGGCCTCTACCTTCTAAAGTAAAGTTTAGATCTGTACAGCTTGCATTGCGGTGGATGTCCCTAACGTTTCCAGATCCCGGATCGTTCAGGCTAGTTGCGCGTCTCTTCCATCTACCTTCTAAAGTGAAGTTTAGATCTGTACAGCTTACATTGCGGTGGATGTCCCTAACGTTTCCAGATCTCGGATCGTTCAGGCTAGTTGCGCGTCTCTGTCATTCACCTTCTAAACTAAAGTTTAGATCTGTAAAGCTTGCATTGCGCTGGATGTCCCTAACGTTTCCAGATCTCGGATCGTCCAGGCTAGTTGCGCGTCTCTGTCATCTACCTTCTAAAGTAAAGTTTAGATCTGTACAGCTTGCATTGCGGTTGGTTTCCCTAACGTTTCCATTTCTCGGATCGTTCAGGCTAGGTGCGCGTCTCTGTCATCTACCTTCTAAAGTAAAGTTTAGATCTGTACAGCTTGCATTGCGGTGGATGTCCCTACCGTTTCCAGATCTCGGATCGTTCAGGCTAGTTGCGCGTCTCTGTCATCTACCTTCTAAAGTAAAGTTTAGATCTGTACAGCTTGCATTGCGGTGGATGTCCCTAACGTTTCCAGATCTCGGATCGTTCAGGCTAGTTGCGCGTCTCTGTCATCTACCTTCTAAAGTACAGTTTAGATCTGTAAAGCTTGTATTGCGGTGGATGTCCCTAACGTTTCCAGATCTCGGAACGTTCAGACTAGTTGCGCGTCTCTGCCATCCACCTTCTAAGGTAAAGTTTAGATCTGTACAGCTTACATTGCGGTGGATGTCCCTAACGTTTCCAGATCTCGGATCGTTCAGGCTAGTTGCGCGTCTCTATCATCTACCTTCTAAAGTAAAGTTAAGATCTGTGCAGCTTGCATTGCGGTGGATGTCCCTTACGTTTCCAGATCTCGGATCGTTCAGGCTAGTTGCGCGTCTCTGCCATCTACCTTCTAAACTAAAGTTTAGATCTGTACAGCTTGCATTGCGCTGGATGTCCCTAACCTTTCCAGATCTCGGATCGTTCAGACTAGTTGCGTGTCTCTGTCATCTACCTTCTAAAGTAAAGTTTAGATCTGTACAGCTTGCATTGCGCTGGATGTCCCTAACGTTTCCAGATCTCGGATCTTTCAGACTAGTTGCGCGTCTCTGTCATCTACCTTCTAAAGTAAAGTTTAGATCTGTAAAATTTGCATTGCGGTGGATGTCCCTAACGTTTCCAGATCTCGGATCGTTCAGGCTAGTTGCGCGTCTCTTTCATCTACCTTCTAAAGTAAAGTTTAGATCTGTACAGCTTGCATTGCGGTGGATGTGCCTAACGTTTCCAGATGTCGGATCGTTCAGGCTGATTGCGCGTCTCTGTCATCTACCTTCTAAAGTAAAGTTTAGATCTGTACAGCTTGATTTATGGTGGATGTCCCTAACGTTTCCAGATCTCGGATCTTTCATACTAGTTGCGTGTCTCTGTCATCTACCTTCTAAAGTAAAGTTTAGATCTGTGCACCTTGCATTGCAGTGGATGTCCCTAACATTACCAGATCTCGGATCGTTCAGGCTAGTTGCGCGTCTCTGCCATCTACCTTCTAAACTAAAGTTTAGATCTGTACAGCTTGCATTGCGCTGGATGTCCCTAACGTTTACAGATCTCGGATTGTTCAGACTAGTTTCGCGTCTCTGTCATCTACCTTCTAAAGTAAAGTTTAGATCTGTACATCTCTCATTGCGCTGGATGTCCCTAACGTTTCCAGATCTCGGATCGTTCAGACTAGTTGCGCGTCTCTGTCATCTAACTTCTAAAGTAAAGTTTAGATCTCTACAACTTGCATTGCGGTGGATGTCCCTAACGTTTCCAGATCTCGGATCGTTCAGGCTAGTTGCGCGTCTCTTCCATCTACCTTTCTAAAGTAAAGTTTAGATCTGTACAGTTTACATTGCGGTGGATGTGCCTAACGTTTCCAGATCGCGTTTCGTTCAGGCTAGATGCGCGTCTCTGGCATCTACCTTCTAAAGTAAAGTTTAGATCTGTACAGCTTGCATTGCGGTGGATGTCCCTAACGTTTCCAGATCCCGGATGGTTCAGGCTAGTTGCGCGTCTCTGCCATCTACCTTCTAAAGTAAAGTTTAGATCTGTACAGCTTACATTGCGGTGGATGTCCCTAACGTTTCCAGATCTCGGATCGTTCAGGCTAGTTGCGCGTCTCTGTCATTTACCTTCTAAACTAAAGTTTAGATCTGTACAGCTTGCATTGCGCTGGATGTCCCTAACGTTTCCAGATCTCGGATCGTCCAGGCTAGTAGCGCGTCTCTGTCATCTGCCTTCTAAAGTAAAGTTTAGATCTGTACAGCTTGCATTGCGGTTGGTTTCCCTAACGTTTCCAGATCTCGGATCGTTCAGGCTAGTTGCGCGTCTCTGTCATCTACCTTCTAAAGTAAAGTTTAGATCTGTACAGCTTGCATTGCGGTGGATGTCCCTAACGTTTCCAGATCTCGGATCGTTCAGGCTAGTTGCGCGTCTCTGTCATCTACCTTCTAAAGAAGAGTTTACATATGTACAGCTTGCGTTCCGGTGGATGTCCCTAACGTTTCCAGATCTCGGATCGTTCAGGCTAGTTGCGCGTCTCTGTCATCTACCTTCTAAAGTACAGTTTAGATCTGTACAGCTTGTATTGCGGTGGATGTCCCTAACGTTTCCAGATCTCGGATCGTTCAGACTAGTTGCGCGTCTCTGCCATCCACCTTCTAAAGTAAAGTTTCGATCTGTACAGCTTACATTGCGGTGGATGTGCTTAACGTTTCCAGATGTCGGATCGTTCAGGCTGATTGCGCGTCTCTGTCATCTACCTTCTAAAGTAATGTTTAGATCTGTACAGCTTGATTTGCGGTGGATGTCCCTAACGTTTCCAGATCTCGGATCTTTCAGACTAGTTGCGTGTCTCTGTCATCTACCTTCTAAAGTAAAGTTTAGATCTGTGCAGCTTGCATTGCAGTGGATGTCCCTAACGTTTTCAGATCTCGGATCGTTCAGGCTAGTTGCTCGTCTCTGTCATCTACCTTCTAAAGTAAAGCGTAGATCTGTACAGCTTGCATTGCGGTGGATGTCCCTACGTTTCCAGATCTCGGATCGTTCAGACTAGTTGCGCGGCTCTGGCAACTACCTTCTAAAGTAAAGTTTAGATCTGTACAGCTTGCATTGCAGTGGATGTCCCTATCGTTTCCAGATCTCGGATCGTTCAGACTAGTTGCGCGTCTCTGTCATCTACCTTCTAAAGTAAAGTTTAGATCTGTACAGCTTGCATTGCTGTGGATGTCCCTAATGTTTCCAGATCTCGGATCGTTCAGGCTAGTTGCGCGTCTCTGTCATTTATTTTCTAAAGTAAAGTTTAGATCTGTACAGCTTACATTGCGATGGATGTCCCTAACGTTTCCAGATCTCGGATCGTACAGGCTAGTTGCGCGTCTCTGTCTTCTACCTTCTAAAGTAAAGTTTAGATCTGTACAGCTTGAATTGCGGTGGATGTCCCTAACGTTTCCAGATCTCGGATCGTTCAGACTAGTTGCGCGTCTCTGCCATCTACCTTTCTAAAGTAAAGTTTAGATCTCTACAGCTTACATTGGGTGGATGTCCCTAACGTTTCCTGATCTCGGATCGTTCAGGCTGGTTGCGCGTCTCTGTCATCTACCTTCTAAAGTAAAGTTTAGATCTGTACCGCTTGCATTGCGGTGGATGTCCCTAACGTTTCCAGATCTCGGATCTTTCAGACTAGTTGCGCGTCTGTGCCATCTACCTTTCTAAAGAAAAGTTTAGATCTGTACAGTTTACATTGCGGTGGATGTCCCTAACGTTTCCAGATCTCGGATCGTTCAGGCTAGTTGCGCGTCTCTACCATCTACCTTCTAAAGTATAGTTTAGATCTGTACAGCTTGCATTGCGGTGGATGTCCCTAACGTTTCCAGATCTCGGATCTTTCAGACTAGTTGCGCGTCTCTGCCATCTACCTTTCTAAATTAAAGTTTAGATCTGTACAGCTTACATTGCGGTGGATGTCCCTAACGTTTCCAGATCTCGGATCGTTGAGGCTAGTTGCGCGTCTCTGTCATCTACCTTCCAAATGTAAAGTTTAGATCTGTACAGCTTGCATTGCGGTGGATGTCCCTAACGTTTCCAGATCTCGGATCGTTCAGGCTAGTTGCGTGTCTCTGTCATTTATTTTCTAAAGTATAGTTCAGATCTGTACAGCTTACATTGCGGTGGATGTCCCTAACCTTTCCAGATCTCGGATCGTTCAGGCTAGTTGCGCGTCTCTGGCATCTACCTTTCTAAAGTAAAGTTTAGATCTGTACAGCTTACATTGCGGTGGATGTCCCTAACGTTTCCAGATCTCGGATCGTTCAGGCTAGTTGCGCGTCTCTGTCATTTATTTTCTAAATTAAAGTTTAGATCTGTACAGCTTACATTGCGGTGGATGTCCCTAACGTTTCCAGATCTCGGATCGTTGAGGCTAGTTGCGCGTCTCTGTCATCTACCTTCTAATGTAAAGTTTAGATCTGTACAGCTTGCATTGCGCTGGATGTCCCTAACGTTTCCAGATCTCGGATCGTTCAGACTAGTTGCGCGTCTCTGTCATCTACCTTCTAAAGTAAAGTTTAGATCACTACAGCTTGCATTGCGGTGGATGTCCCTAACGTTTCCAGATCTCGGATCGTTCAGGCTAGTTGCGCGTCTCTGTCATTTACTTTCCAAAGTAAAGTTTAGATCTGTACAGCTTACATTGCGGTGGATGTCCCTAACGTTTCGAGATCTCGGATCGTTCAGGCTAGTTGCGCGTCTCTGGCATCTACCTTTCTAAAGTAAAGTTTAGATCTGTAAAGCTTGCATTGCGCTGGATGTCCCTAACGTTTCCAGATCTCGGATCGTTCAGGCTAGTTGCGCGTCTCTGTCATTTATTTTCTAAATTAAAGTTTAGATCTGTACAGCTTACATTGCGGTGGATGTCCCTAACGTTTCCAGATCTCGGATCGTTGAGGCTAGTTGCGCGTCTCTGTCATCTACCTTCTAATGTAAAGTTTAGATCTGTACAGCTTGCATTGCGCTGGATGTCCCTAACGTTTCCAGATCTCGGATCGTTCAGACTAGTTGCGCGTCTCTGTCATCTACCTTCTAAAGTAAAGTTTAGATCACTACAGCTTGCATTGCGGTGGATGTCCCTAACGTTTCCAGATCTCGGATCGTTCAGGCTAGTTGCGCGTCTCTGTCATTTACTTTCTAAAGTAAAGTTTAGATCTGTACAGCTTACATTGCGGTGGATGTCCCTAACGTTTCGAGATCTCGGATCGTTCAGGCTAGTTGCGCGTCTCTATCTTCTACCTTCTAAAGTAAAGTTTAGATCTGTACAGCTTTCTTTGCCGTGGATGTCCCTAACGTATCCAGATCTCGGATCGTTCAGGCTAGTTGCGCGTCTCTGCCATCTACCTTTCTAAAGTAAAGTTTAGATCTCTACAGCTTACATTGCGGTGGATGTGCCTTACGTTTCCAGATCTCGGATCGATCAGGCTGGTTGCGCGTCTCTGTCATCTAGCTTCTAAATTAAAATTTAGATCTGTACAGCTTGCATTGCGATGGATGTCCCCAACGTTTCCAGATCTCGGATCGTTCAGACTAGTTGCGCGTCTCTGTCATCTACCTTCTAAAGTAAAGTTTAGATCTGTATAGCTTGCATTGCGGTGGATGTCCCTAACGTTTCCAGATGTCGGATCGTTCAGGCTGATTGCGCGTCTCTGTCATCTACCTTTTAAAGTAAAGGTTAGATCTGTACAGCTTGATTTGCGGTGGATGTCCCTAACGTTTCCAGATCTCGGAACTTTCATACTAGTTGCGTGTTTCGGCCATCTACCTTTCTATAGTAAAGTTTAGATCTGTACACTTTACATTGCGGTGGATGTCCCTAACGTTTCCAGATCTCGGATCGTTCAGGCTAGTTGCGCGTCTCTATCATCTACCTTCTAAAGTAAAGTTTAGATGTGTGCAGCTTGCATTGCGGTGGATGTCCCTAACGTTTCCAGATCTCGGATCGTTCAGGCTAGTTACGCGTCTCTGCCATCTACCTTCTAAACTAAAGTTTAGATCTGTACAGCTTGCATTGCGCTGGATGTCCCTAACCTTTCCAGATCTCGGATCGTTCAGACTAGTTGCGCGTCTCTGTCATCTACCTTCTAAAGTAAAGTTTAGATCTGTACAGCTTGCATTGCGCTGGATGTCCCTAACGTTTCCAGATCTCGGATCGTTCAGACTAGTTGCGCGTCTCTGTCATCTACCTTCTAAAGTAAAGTTTAGATCTGTAAAATTTGCATTGCGGTGGATGTCCCTAACGTTTCCAGATCTCGGATCGTTCAGGCTAGTTGCGCGTCTCTGTCATCTACCTTCTAAAGTAAAGTTTAGATCTGTACAGCTTGCATTGCGGTGGATGTCCCTAACGTTTCCAGATCTCGGATCGTTCAGGCTAGTTGCGCGTCTCTGCCATCTACCTTTCTAAAGTAAAGTTTAGATCTGTACAGCTTACATTGCGGTGGATGTCCCTAACGTTTCCAGATCGCGGATCGTTCAGGCTAGTTGCGCGTCTATGGCAACTACCTTCTAAAGTAAAGTTTAGATCTGTACAGCTTGCATTGCGGTGGATGTCCGTAACGTTTCCAGATCTCGGATCGTTCAGGCTAGTTGCGCGTCACTGTCATTTACCTTCTAAACTAAAGTCTAGATCTGTACAGCTTGCATTGCGGTGGATGTCCATAACGTTTCCAGATCTCGGATCGTCCAGGCTAGTTGCGCGTCTCTGTCATCTACCTTCTAAAGTAAAGTTTAGATCTGTAAAGCTTGCATTGCGGTGGATGTCCCTAACGTTTCCAGATCTCGGATCGTTCAGACCATTTCCGCGTCTCTGCCATCTACCTTTCTAAAGTAAAGTTTAGATCTGTACAGCTTACATTGCGGTGGATGTGCCTAACGTTTCCAGATCTCGGATCGTTCAGGCTAGTTGCGCGTCTCTGCCATCTACCTTCTAAAGTAAAGTTTAGATCTGTACAGCTTGCATTGCGGTGGATGTCCCTAACGTTTCCAGATCTCGGATCGTTCAGGCTAGTTGCGCGTCTCTGTCTTCTACCTTCTAAAGTACAGTTTAGATCTGTACAGCTTGCATTGCGGTGGATGTCCCTAACGTTTCCAGATCTCGGATCGTTCAGGCTAGTTGCGCGTCTCTGTCATCTACCTTCTAAAGTACAGTTTAGATCTGTACAGCTTGCATTGCGGTGGATGTCCCTAACGTTTCCAGATCTCGGATCGTTCAGCCTAGTTGCGCGTCTCTGTCATCTACCTTCTAAAGTACAGTTAGGTCTGTATAGCTTGTATTGCGGTGGATGTCCCTAACGTTTCCAGATCTCGGATTGTTCAGACTAGTTGCGCGTCTCTGCCATCCACCTTCTAAAGTAAAGTTTAGATCTGTACAGCTTACATTGCGGTGGATGTGCCTAACGTTTCCAGATCTCGGATCTTTCAGACTAGTTGCGCGTCTCTGTCATCTACCTTCTAAAGTAAAGTTTAGATCTGTAAAATTTGCATTGCGGTGGATGTCCCTAACGTTTCCAGATCTCGGATCGTTCAGGCTAGTTGCGCGTCTCTTTCATCTACCTTCTAAAGTAAAGTTTAGATCTGTACAGCTTGCATTGCGGTGGATGTGCCTAACGTTTCCAGATGTCGGATCGTTCAGGCTGATTGCGCGTCTCTGTCATCTACCTTCTAAAGTAAAGTTTAGATCTGTACAGCTTGATTTATGGTGGATGTCCCTAACGTTTCCAGATCTCGGATCTTTCATACTAGTTGCGTGTCTCTGTCATCTACCTTCTAAAGTAAAGTTTAGATCTGTGCACCTTGCATTGCAGTGGATGTCCCTAACGTTTCCAGATCTCGGATCGTTCAGGCTAGTTGCGCGTCTCTGCCATCTACCTTCTAAACTAAAGTTTAGATCTGTACAGCTTGCATTGCGCTGGATGTCCCTAACGTTTCCAGATCTCGGATTGTTCAGACTAGTTTCGCGTCTCTGTCATCTACCTTCTAAAGTAAAGTTTAGATCTGTACATCCCTCATTGCGCTGGATGTCCCTAACGTTTCCAGATCTCGGATCGTTCAGACTAGTTGCGCGTCTCTGTCATCTAACTTCTAAAGTAAAGTTTAGATCTCTACAACTTGCATTGCGGTGGATGTCCCTAACGTTTCCAGATCTCGGATCGTTCAGGCTAGTTGCGCGTCTCTTCCATCTACCTTTCTAAAGTAAAGTTTAGATCTGTACAGTTTACATTGCGGTGGATGTGCCTAACGTTTCCAGATCGCGTTTCGTTCAGGCTAGATGCGCGTCTCTGGCATCTACCTTCTAAAGTAAAGTTTAGATCTGTACAGCTTGCATTGCGGTGGATGTCCCTAACGTTTCCAGATCCCGGATGGTTCAGGCTAGTTGCGCGTCTCTGTCATCTACCTTCTAAAGTACAGTTTAGATCTGTACAGCTTACATTGCGGTGGATGTCCCTAACGTTTCCAGATCTCGGATCGTTCAGGCTAGTTGCGCGTCTCTGTCATTTACCTTCTAAACTAAAGTTTAGATCTGTACAGCTTGCATTGCGCTGGATGTCCCTAACGTTTCCAGATATCGGATCGTCCAGGCTAGTAGCGCGTCTCTGTCATCTGCCTTCTAAAGTAAAGTTTAGATCTGTACAGCTTGCATTGCGGTTGGTTTCCCTAACGTTTCCAGATCTCGGATCGTTCAGGCTAGTTGCGCGTCTCTGTCATCTACCTTCTAAAGTAAAGTTTAGATCTGTACAGCTTGCATTGCGGTGGATGTCCCTAACGTTTCCAGATCTCGGATCGTTCAGGCTAGTTGCGCGTCTCTGTCATCTACCTTCTAAAGAAGAGTTTACATATGTACAGCTTGCGTTCCGGTGGATGTCCCTAACGTTTCCAGATCTCGGATCGTTCAGGCTTGTTGCGCGTCTCTGTCATCTACCTTCTAAAGTACAGTTTAGATCTGTACAGCTTGTATTGCGGTGGATGTCCCTAACGTTTCCAGATCTCGGATCGTTCAGACTAGTTGCGCGTCTCTGCCATCCACCTTCTAAAGTAAAGTTTCGATCTGTACAGCTTACATTGCGGTGGATGTGCCTAACGTTTCCAGATGTCGGATCGTTCAGGCTGATTGCGCGTCTCTGTCATCTACCTTCTAAAGTAAAGTTTAGATTTGTACAGCTTGCATTGCCGTGGATGTCCCTAACGTTTCCAGATCTCGGATCGTTCAGGCTAGTTGCGCGTCTCTGTCATCTACCTTCTAAAGTACAGTTTAGATCTGTACAGCTTGCATTGCGGTGGATGTCCCTAACGTTTCCAGATCTCGGATCGTTCAGCCTAGTTGCGCGTCTCTGTCATCTACCTTCTAAAGTACAGTTAGGTCTGTATAGCTTGTATTGCGGTGGATGTCCCTAACGTTTCCAGATCTCGGATTGTTCAGTCTAGTTGCGCGTCTCTGCCATCCACCTTCTAAAGTAAAGTTTAGATCTGTACAGCTTACATTGCGGTGGATGTGCCTAACGTTTCCAGATCTCGGATCGTTCAGGCTAGTTGCGCGTCTCTGCCATCTACTTTTCTAAAGTAAAGTTTAGATCTGTACAGCTTACATTGCGGTGGATGTGCCTAACGTTTCCAGATGTCGGATCGTTCAGGCTGATTGCGCGTCTCTGTCATCTACCTTCTAAAGTAAAGTTTAGATCTGTACAGCTTGAGTTGCGGTGGATGTCCCTAACGTTTCCAGATCTCGGATCTTTCAGACTAGTTGCGTGTCTCTGTCATCTACCTTCTAAAGTAAAGTTGAGATCTGTACAGCTTGCATTGCGGTGGATGTCCCTAACGTTTCCAGGTCTCGGATCGTTCAGGCTAGTTGCGCGTCTCTGCCATCTACCTTTCTAAAGTAAAGTTTAGATCTGTACAGCTTACATTGCGGTGGATGTCCCTAACGTTTCCAGATCTCGGATCGTTCAGGCTAGTTGCGCGTCTCTGTCATTTATTTTCTAAATTAAAGTTTAGATCTGTACAGCTTACATTGCGGTGGATGTCCCTAACGTTTCCAGATCTCGGATCGTTGAGGCTAGTTGCGCGTCTCTGTCATCTACCTTCTAATGTAAAGTTTAGATCTGTACAGCTTGCATTGCGCTGGATGTCCCTAACGTTTCCAGATCTCGGATCGTTCAGACTAGTTGCGCGTCTCTGTCATCTACCTTCTAAAGTAAAGTTTAGATCACTACAGCTTGCATTGCGGTGGATGTCCCTAACGTTTCCAGGTCTCGGATCGTTCAGGCCAGTTGCGCGTCTCTGGCATCTACCTTTCTAAAGTAAAGTTTAGATCTGTACAGCTTACATTGCGGTGGATGTCCCTAACGTTTCCAGATCTCGGATCGTTGAGGCTAGTTGCGCGTCTCTGTCATCTACCTTCCAAATATAAAGTTTAGATCTGTACAGCTTGGATTGCGGTGGATGTCCCTAATGTTTCCAGATCTCGGATCGTTCAGGCTAGTTGCGTGTCTCTGTCATTTATTTTCTAAAGTATAGTTCAGATCTGTACAGCTTACATTGCGGTGGATGTCCCTAACCTTTCCAGATCTCGGATCGTTCAGGCTAGTTGCGCGTCTCTGTCATTTATTTTCTAAATTAAAGTTTAGATCTGTACAGCTTACATTGCGGTGGATGTCCCTAACGTTTCCAGATCTCGGATCGTTGAGGCTAGTTGCGCGTCTCTGTCATCTACCTTCTAATGTAAAGTTTAGATCTGTACAGCTTGCATTGCGCTGGATGTCCCTAACGTTTCCAGATCTCGGATCGTTCAGACTAGTTGCGCGTCTCTGTCATCTACCTTCTAAAGTAAAGTTTAGATCACTACAGCTTGCATTGCGGTGGATGTCCCTAACGTTTCCAGATCTCGGATCGTTCAGGCTAGTTGCGCGTCTCTGTCATTTACTTTCTAAAGTAAAGTTTAGATCTGTACAGCTTACATTGCGGTGGATGTCCCTAACGTTTCGAGATCTCGGATCGTTCAGGCTAGTTGCGCGTCTCTGGCATCTACCTTTCTAAAGTAAAGTTTAGATCTGTACAGCTTACATTGCGGTGGATGTGCCTAACGTTTCCAGATCTCGGATCGTTCAGGCTAGTTGCGCGTCTCTGTCATTTATTTTCTAAATTAAAGTTTAGATCTGTACAGCTTACATTGCGGTGGATGTCCCTAACGTTTCCAGATCTCGGATCGTTGAGGCTAGTTGCGCGTCTCTGTCATCTACCTTCTAATGTAAAGTTTAGATCTGTACAGCTTGCATTGCGCTGGATGTCCCTAACGTTTCCAGATCTCGGATCGTTCAGACTAGTTGCGCGTCTCTGTCATCTACCTTCTAAAGTAAAGTTTAGATCACTACAGCTTGCATTGCGGTGGATGTCCCTAACGTTTCCAGATCTCGGATCGTTCAGGCTAGTTGCGCGTCTCTGTCATTTACTTTCTAAAGTAAAGTTTAGATCTGTACAGCTTACATTGCGGTGGATGTCCCTAACGTTTCGAGATCTCGGATCGTTCAGGCTAGTTGCGCGTCTCTATCTTCTACCTTCTAAAGTAAAGTTTAGATCTGTACAGCTTTCTTTGCCGTGGATGTCCCTAACGTATCCAGATCTCGGATCGTTCAGGCTAGTTGCGCGTCTCTGCCATCTACCTTTCTAAAGTAAAGTTTAGATCTCTACAGCTTAGTATGCGGTGGATGTGCCTTACGTTTCCAGATCTCGGATCGATCAGGCTGGTTGCGCGTCTCTGTCATCTAGCTTCTAAATTAAAATTTAGATCTGTACAGCTTGCATTGCGATGGATGTCCCTAACGTTTCCAGATCTCGGATCGTTCAGACTAGTTGCGCGTCTCTGTCATCTACCTTCTAAAGTAAAGTTTAGATCTGTATAGCTTGCATTGCGGTGGATGTCCCTAACGTTTCCAGATGTCGGATCGTTCAGGCTGATTGCGCGTCTCTGTCATCTACCTTTTAAAGTAAAGGTTAGATCTGTACAGCTTGATTTGCGGTGGATGTCCCTAACGTTTCCAGATCTCGGAACTTTCATACTAGTTGCGTGTTTCTGCCATCTACCTTTCTATAGTAAAGTTTAGATCTGTACACTTTACATTGCGGTGGATGTCCCTAACGTTTCCAGATCTCGGATCGTTCAGGCTAGTTGCGCGTCTCTATCATCTACCTTCTAAAGTAAAGTTTAGATGTGTGCAGCTTGCATTGCGGTGGATGTCCCTAACGTTTCCAGATCTCGGATCGTTCAGGCTAGTTACGCGTCTCTGCCATCTACCTTCTAAACTAAAGTTTAGATCTGTACAGCTTGCATTGCGCTGGATGTCCCTAACCTTTCCAGATCTCGGATCGTTCAGACTAGTTGCGCGTCTCTGTCATCTACCTTCTAAAGTAAAGTTTAGATCTGTACAGCTTGCATTGCGCTGGATGTCCCTAACGTTTCCAGATCTCGGATCGTTCAGACTAGTTGCGCGTCTCTGTCATCTACCTTCTAAAGTAAAGTTTAGATCTGTAAAATTTGCATTGCGGTGGATGTCCCTAACGTTTCCAGATCTCGGATCGTTCAGGCTAGTTGCGCGTCTCTGTCATCTACCTTCTAAAGTAAAGTTTAGATCTGTACAGCTTGCATTGCGGTGGATGTCCCTAACGTTTCCAGATCTCGGATCGTTCAGGCTAGTTGCGCGTCTCTGCCATCTACCTTTCTAAAGTAAAGTTTAGATCTGTACATCTTACATTGCGGTGGATGTGCCTTACGTTCCCAGATATCGGATTGTTCAGGCTGGTTGTGCGTCTCTGTCATCTACCTTCTAAAGTAAAGTTTAGATCTGTACAATTTGCATTGCGGTGGATGTCCCTAACGTTTCCAGATCTCGGATCGTTCACACTAGTTGCGCGTCTCTGCCATCTACCTTTCTAAAGTAAAGTTTAGATCTTTACAGCTTACATTGCGGTGGATGTCCCTAACGTTTCCAGATCGCGGATCGTTCAGGCTAGTTGCGCGTCTCTGGCAACTACCTTCTAAAGTAAAGATTAGATCTGTACAGCTTGCATTGCGGTGGATGTCCCTAACGTTTCCAGATCTCGGATCGTTCAGGCTAGTTGCGCGTCACTGTCATTTACCTTCTAAACTAAAGTCTAGATCTGTACAGCTTGCATTGCGGTGGATGTCCCTAACGTTTCCAGATCTCGGATCGTCCAGGCTAGTTGCGCGTCTCTGTCATCTACCTTCTAAAGTAAAGTTTAGATCTGTAAAGCTTGCATTGCGGTGGATGTCCCTAACGTTTCCAGATCTCGGATCGTTCAGACTATTTCCGCGTCTCTGCCATCTACCTTTCTAAAGTAAAGTTTAGATCTGTACAGCTTACATTGCGGTGGATGTGCCTAACGTTTCCAGATCTCGGATCGTTCAGGCTAGTTGCGCGTCTCTGCCATCTACCTTCTAAAGTAAAGTTTAGATCTGTACAGCTTGCATTGCGGTGGATGTCCCTAACGTTTCCAGATCTCGGATCGTTCAGGCTAGTTGCGCGTCTCTGTCTTCTACCTTCTAAAGTAAAGTTTAGATCTGTACAGCTTGCATTGCGGTAGATGTCCCTAACGTTTCCAGATCCCGTAACGTTCAGGCTAGTTGCGCGTCTCTGCCATCTACCTTTCTAAAGTGAAGTTTAGATCTCTACAGCTTACATTCGGTGGATGTCCCTAACGTTTCCAGATCTCGGATCGTTCAGGCTAGTTGCGCGTCTCTGCCATCTACCTTTCTAAAGTAAAGTTTAGATCTGTACAGCTTACATTGCGGTGGATGTGCCTAACGTTTCCAGATCTCGGATCGTTCAGGCTAGTTGCGCGTCTCTGTCATCTACCTTCTAAAGTAAAGTTTAGATCTGTACAGCTTGCATTGCGGTGGATGTCCCTAACGTTTCCAGATCTCGGATCGTTCAGGCTAGTTGCGCGTCTCTGCCATCTACTTTTCTAAAGTAAAGTTTAGATCTGTACAGCTTACATTGCGGTGGATGTGCCTAACGTTTCCAGATGTCGGATCGTTCAGGCTGATTGCGCGTCTCTGTCATCTACCTTCTAAAGTAAAGTTTAGATCTGTACAGCTTGAGTTGCGGTGGATGTCCCTAACGTTTCCAGATCTCGGATCTTTCAGACTAGTTGCGTGTCTCTGTCATCTACCTTCTAAAATAAAGTTGAGATCTGTACAGCTTGCATTGCGGTGGATGTCCCTAACGTTTCCAGGTCTCGGATCGTTCAGGCTAGTTGCGCGTCTCTGCCATCTACCTTTCTAAAGTAAAGTTTAGATCTGTACAGCTTACATTGCGGTGGATGTCCCTAACGTTTCCAGATCTCGGATCGTTCACGCTAGTTGCGCGTCTCTGTCATTTATTTTCTAAATTAAAGTTTAGATCTGTACAGCTTACATTGCGGTGGATGTCCCTAACGTTTCCAGATCTCGGATCGTTGAGGCTAGTTGCGCGTCTCTGTCATCTACCTTCTAATGTAAAGTTTAGATCTGTACAGCTTGCATTGCGCTGGATGTCCCTAACGTTTCCAGATCTCGGATCGTTCAGACTAGTTGCGCGTCTCTGTCATCTACCTTCTAAAGTAAAGTTTAGATCACTACAGCTTGCATTGCGGTGGATGTCCCTAACGTTTCCAGGTCTCGGATCGTTCAGGCCAGTTGCGCGTCTCTGGCATCTACCTTTCTAAAGTAAAGTTTAGATCTGTACAGCTTACATTGCGGTGGATGTCCCTAACGTTTCCAGATCTCGGATCGTTCAGGCTAGTTGCGCGTCTCTGTCATTTATTTTCTAAATTAAAGTTTAGATCTGTACAGCTTACATTGCGGTGGATGTCCCTAACGTTTCCAGATCTCGGATCGTTGAGGCTAGTTGCGCGTCTCTGTCATCTACCTTCTAATGTAAAGTTTATATCTGTACAGCTTGCATTGCGCTGGATGTCCCTAACGTTTCCAGATCTCGGATCGTTCAGACTAGTTGCGCGTCTCTGTCATCTACCTTCTAAAGTAAAGTTTAGATCACTACAGCTTGCATTGCGGTGGATGTCCCTAACGTTTCCAGATCTCGGATGGTTCAGGCTAGTTGCGCGTCTCTGTCATTTACTTTCTAAAGTAAAGTTTAGATCTGTACAGCTTACATTGCGGTGGATGTCCCTAACGTTTCGAAATCTCGGATCGTTGAGGCTAGTTGCGCGTCTCTATCTTCTACCTTCTAAAGTAAAGTTTAGATCTGTACAGCTTTCTTTGCCGTGGATGTCCCTAACGTATCCAGATCTCGGATCGTTCAGGCTAGTTGCGCGTCTCTGCCATCTACCTTTCTAAAGTAAAGTTTAGATCTCTACAGCTTACATTGCGGTGGATGTGCCTTACGTTTCCAGATCTCGGATCGTTCAGGCTGGTTGCGCGTCTCTGTCATCTAGCTTCTAAATTAAAATTTAGATCTGTACAGCTTGCATTGCGATGGATGTCCCTAACGTTTCCAGATCTCGGATCGTTCGGACTAGTTGCGCGTCTCTGTCATCTACCTTCTAAAGTAAAGTTTAGATCTGTATAGCTTGCATTGCGGTGGATGTCCCAAACGTTTCCAAATGTCGGATCGTTCAGGCTGATTGCGCGTCTCTGTCATCTGCCTTTTAAAGTAATGGTTAGATCTGTACAGCTTGATTTGCGGTGGATGTCCCTAACGTTTCCAGATCTCGGAACTTTCATACTAGTTGCGTGTTTCTGCCAACTACCTTTCTATAGTAAAGTTTAGATCTGTACACTTTACATTGCGGTGGATGTCGCTAACGTTTCCAGATCTCGGATCGTTCAGGCTAGTTGCGCGTCTCTATCATCTACCTTCTAAAGTAAAGTTTAGATGTGTGCAGCTTGCATTGCGGTGGATGTCCCTAACGTTTCCAGATCTCGGATCGTTCAGGCTAGTTACGCGTCTCTGCCATCTACCTTCTAAACTAAAGTTTAGATCTGTACAGCTTGCATTGCGCTGGATGTCCCTAACCTTTCCAGATCTCGGATCGTTCAGAGTAGTTGCGCGTCTCTGTCATCTACCTTCTAAAGTAAAGTTTAGATCTGTACAGCTTGCATTGCGCTGGATGTCCCTAACGTTTCCAGATCTCGGATCGTTCAGACTAGTTGCGCGTCTCTGTCATCTACCTTCTAAAGTAAAGTTTAGCTCTGTAAAATTTGCATTGCGGTGGATGACCCTAACGTTTCCAGATCTCGGATCGTTCAGGCTAGTTGCGCGTCTCTGTCATCTACCTTCTAAAGTAAAGTTTAGATCTGTACAGCTTGCATTGCGGTGGATGTCCCTAACGTTTCCAGATCTCGGATCGTTCAGGCTAGTTGCGCGTCTCTGCCATCTACCTTTCTAAAGTAAAGTTTAGATCTGTACAGCTTACATTGCGGTGGATGTGCCTTACGTTCCCAGATATCGGATTGTTCAGGCTGGTTGTGCGTCTCTGTCATCTACCTTCTAAAGTAAAGTTTAGATCTGTACAATTTGCATTGCGGTGGATGTCCCTAACGTTTCCAGATCTCGGATCGTTCAGACTAGTTGCGCGTCTCTGCCATCTACCTTTCTAAAGTAAAGTTTAGATCTGTACAGCTTACATTGCGGTGGATGTCCCTAACGTTTCCAGATCGCGGATCGTTCAGGCTAGTTGCACGTCTCTGGCAACTACCTTCTAAAGTAAAGTTAAATCTGTACAGCTTGCATTGCGGTGGATGTCCCTAACGTTTCCAGATCTCGGATCGTTCAGGCTAGTTGCGCGTCACTGTCATTTACCTTCTA
Source organism: Deroplatys truncata (assembly GCA_030765065.1). Taxonomy (NCBI): domain Eukaryota; kingdom Metazoa; phylum Arthropoda; class Insecta; order Mantodea; family Mantidae; genus Deroplatys; species Deroplatys truncata. The sequence goes on from CM060990.1 coordinate 378,980,813, forward strand.
AACTAAAGTCTAGATCTGTACAGCTTGCATTGCGGTGGATGTCCCTAACGTTTCCAGATCTCGGATCGTCCAGGCTAGTTGCGCGTCTCTGTCATCTACCTTCTGAAGTAAAGTTTAGATCTGTAAAGCTTGCATTGCGGTGGATGTCCCTAACGTTTCCAGATCTCGGATCGTTCAGACTAGTTCCGCGTCTCTGCCATCTACCTTTCTAAAGTAAAGTTTAGATCTGTACAGCTTACATTGCGGTGGATGTGCCTAACGTTTCCAGATCTCGGATCGTTCAGGCTAGTTGCGCGTCTCTGCCATCTACCTTCTAAAGTAAAGTTTAGATCTGTACAGCTTGCATTGCGGTGGATTTCCCTAACGTTTCCAGATCTCGGATCGTTCAGGCTAGTTGCGCGTCTCTGTCTTCTACCGTCTAAAGTAAAGTTTAGATCTGTACAGCTTGCATTGCGGTAGATGTCCCTAACGTTTCCAGATCCCGGATCGTTCAGGCTAGTTGCGCGTCTCTGCCATCTACCTTTCTAAAGTGAAGTTTAGATCTCTACAGCTTACATTCGGTGGATGTCCCTAACGTTTCCAGATCTCGGATCGTTCAGGCTAGTTGCGCGTCTCTGCCATCTACCTTTCTAAAGTAAAGTTTAGATCTGTACAGCTTACATTGCGGTGGATGTGCCTAACGTTTCCAGATTTTGGATCGTTCAGGCTGATTGCGCGTCTCTGTCATCTACCTTTTAAAGTAAAGTTTAGATCTGTACAGCTTACATTGCGGTGGATGTGCCTAACGTTTCCAGATTTTGGATCGTTCAGGCTGATTGCGCGTCTCTGTCATCTACCTTTTAAAGTAAAGTTTAGATCTGTACAGCTTACATTGCGGTGGAGGTCCCTAACGTTTCCAGATCTCGGATCTTTCAGACTAGTTGCGCGTCTCTGCCATCTACCTTTCTAAAGCAAAGTTTAGATCTGTACAGCTTACATTGCGGTGGATGTCCCTAACGTTTCCAGATCTCGGATCGTTCAGGCTAGTTGCGCGTCTCTGTCATCTACCTTCTAAAGTAAAGTTTAGATCTGTACAGCTTGCATTGCGGTGGATGTCCCTAACGTTTCCAGATCTCGGATCTTTCAGGCTAGTTGCGCGTCTCTGTCATCTACCTTCTAAAGTAAAGTTTAGATCTGTACAGCTTGCATTGCAGTGGATGTCCCTAACGTTTCCAGATCTCGGATCGTTCAGGCTAGTTGCGCGTCTCTGTCATCTACCTTCTAAAGTACAGTTTAGATCTGTACAGCTTGCATTGCGGTGGATGTCCCTAACGTTTCCAGATCTCCGATCGTTCAGGCTAGTTGCGCGTCTCTGCCATCTACTTTTCTAAAGTAAATTTAGATCTGTACAGCTTACATTGCGGTGGATGTGCCTAACGTTTCCAGATGTCGGATCGTTCAGGCTGATTGCGCGTCTCTGTCATCTACCTTCTAAAGTAAAGTTTAGATCTGTACAGCTTGAGTTGCGGTGGATGTCCCCAACGTTTCCAGATCTCGGATCTTTCAGACTAGTTGCGTGTCTCTGTCATCTACCTTCTAAAGTAAAGTTGAGATCTGTACAGCTTGCATTGCGGTGGATGTCCCTAACGTTTCCAGGTCTCGGATCGTTCAGGCTAGTTGCGCGTCTCTGCCATCTACCTTTCTAAAGTAAAGTTTAGATCTGTACAGCTTACATTGCGGTGGATGTCCCTAACGTTTCCAGATCTCGGATCGTTCAGGCTAGTTGCGCGTTTCTGTCATCTACCTTCTAAAGTAAAGTTTAGATCTGTACAGCTTGCATTGCGGTGGATGTCCCTAACGTTTCCAGATCTCGGATCTTTCAGACTAGTTGCGCGTCTCTGCCATCTACCTTTCTAAATTAAAGTTTAGATCTGTACAGCTTACATTGCGGTGGATGTCCCTAACGTTTCCAGATCTCGGACCGTTCAGACTAGTTGCGCGTCTCTGTCATCTACCTTCTAAAGTAAAGTTTAGATCTGTACAGCTTGCATTGCGTAGGAATGTCCCTAACGTTTCCAGATCTCGGATCTTTCAGACTAGTTGCGCGTCTCTGTCATCTACCTTCTAAAGTAAAGTTTAGATCTGTAAAATTTGCATTGCGGTGGATGTCCCTAACGTTTCCAGATCTCGGATCGTTCAGGCTAGTTGCGCGTCTCTTTCATCTACCTTCTAAAGTAAAGTTTAGATCTGTACAGCTTGCATTGCGGTGGATGTGCCTAACGTTTCCAGATGTCGGATCGTTCAGGCTGATTGCGCGTCTCTGTCATCTACCTTCTAAAGTAAAGTTTAGATCTGTACAGCTTGATTTATGGTGGATGTCCCTAACGTTTCCAGATCTCGGATCTTTCATACTAGTTGCGTGTCTCTGTCATCTACCTTCTAAAGTAAAGTTTAGATCTGTGCACCTTGCATTGCAGTGGATGTCCCTAACATTACCAGATCTCGGATCGTTCAGGCTAGTTGCGCGTCTCTGCCATCTACCTTCTAAACTAAAGTTTAGATCTGTACAGCTTGCATTGCGCTGGATGTCCCTAACGTTTCCAGATCTCGGATTGTTCAGACTAGTTTCGCGTCTCTGTCATCTACCTTCTAAAGTAAAGTTTAGATCTGTACATCTCTCATTGCGCTGGATGTCCCTAACGTTTCCAGATCTCGGATCGTTCAGACTAGTTGCGCGTCTCTGTCATCTAACTTCTAAAGTAAAGTTTAGATCTCTACAACTTGCATTGCGGTGGATGTCCCTAACGTTTCCAGATCTCGGATCGTTCAGGCTAGTTGCGCGTCTCTTCCATCTACCTTTCTAAAGTAAAGTTTAGATCTGTACAGTTTACATTGCGGTGGATGTGCCTAACGTTTCCAGATCGCGTTTCGTTCAGGCTAGATGCGCGTCTCTGGCATCTACCTTCTAAAGTAAAGTTTAGATCTGTACAGCTTGCATTGCGGTGGATGTCCCTAACGTTTCCAGATCCCGGATGGTTCAGGCTAGTTGCGCGTCTCTGCCATCTACCTTCTAAAGTAAAGTTTAGATCTGTACAGCTTACATTGCGGTGGATGTCCCTAACGTTTCCAGATCTCGGATCGTTCAGGCTAGTTGCGCGTCTCTGTCATTTACCTTCTAAACTAAAGTTTAAATCTGTACAGCTTGCATTGCGCTGGATGTCCCTAACGTTTCCAGATCTCGGATCGTCCAGGCTAGTAACGCGTCTCTGTCATCTGCCTTCTAAAGTAAAGTTTAGATCTGTACAGCTTGCATTGCGGTTGGTTTCCCTAACGTTTCCAGATCTCGGATCGTTCAGGCTAGTTGCGCGTCTCTGTCATCTACCTTCTAAAGTAAAGTTTAGATCTGTACAGCTTGCATTGCGGTGGATGTCCCTAACGTTTCCAGATCTCGGATCGTTCAGGCTAGTTGCGCGTCTCTGTCATCTACCTTCTAAAGAAGAGTTTACATATGTACAGCTTGCGTTCCGGTGGATGTCCCTAACGTTTCCAGATCTCGGATCGTTCAGGCTAGTTGCGCGTCTCTGTCATCTACCTTCTAAAGTACAGTTTAGATCTGTACAGCTTGTATTGCGGTGGATGTCCCTAACGTTTCCAGATCTCGGATCGTTCAGACTAGTTGCGCGTCTCTGCCATCCACCTTCTAAAGTAAAGTTTCGATCTGTACAGCTTACATTGCGGTGGATGTGCCTAACGTTTCCAGATGTCGGATCGTTCAGGCTGATTGCGCGTCTCTGTCATCTACCTTCTAAAGTAATGTTTAGATCTGTACAGCTTGATTTGCGGTGGATGTCCCTAACGTTTCCAGATCTCGGATCTTTCAGACTAGTTGCGTGTCTCTGTCATCTACCTTCTAAAGTAAAGTTTAGATCTGTGCAGCTTGCATTGCAGTGGATGTCCCTAACGTTTTCAGATCTCGGATCGTTCAGGCTAGTTGCTCGTCTCTGTCATCTACCTTCTAAAGTAAAGCGTAGATCTGTACAGCTTGCATTGCGGTGGATGTCCCTACGTTTCCAGATCTCGGATCGTTCAGACTAGTTGCGCGGCTCTGGCAACTACCTTCTAAAGTAAAGTTTAGATCTGTACAGCTTGCATTGCAGTGGATGTCCCTATCGTTTCCAGATCTCGGATCGTTCAGACTAGTTGCGCGTCTCTGTCATCTACCTTCTAAAGTAAAGTTTAGATCTGTACAGCTTGCATTGCTGTGGATGTCCCTAATGTTTCCAGATCTCGGATCGTTCAGGCTAGTTGCGCGTCTCTGTCATTTATTTTCTAAAGTAAAGTTTAGATCTGTACAGCTTACATTGCGATGGATGTCCCTAACGTTTCCAGATCTCGGATCGTACAGGCTAGTTGCGCGTCTCTGTCTTCTACCTTCTAAAGTAAAGTTTAGATCTGTACAGCTTGAATTGCGGTGGATGTCCCTAACGTTTCCAGATCTCGGATCGTTCAGACTAGTTGCGCGTCTCTGCCATCTACCTTTCTAAAGTAAAGTTTAGATCTCTACAGCTTACATTGGGTGGATGTCCCTAACGTTTCCTGATCTCGGATCGTTCAGGCTGGTTGCGCGTCTCTGTCATCTACCTTCTAAAGTAAAGTTTAGATCTGTACAGCTTGCATTGCGGTGGATGTCCCTAACGTTTCCAGATCTCGGATCTTTCAGACTAGTTGCGCGTCTGTGCCATCTACCTTTCTAAAGAAAAGTTTAGATCTGTACAGTTTACATTGCGGTGGATGTCCCTAACGTTTCCAGATCTCGGATCGTTCAGGCTAGTTGCGCGTCTCTACCATCTACCTTCTAAAGTATAGTTTAGATCTGTACAGCTTGCATTGCGGTGGATGTCCCTAACGTTTACAGATCTCGGATCTTTCAGACTAGTTGCGCGTCTCTGCCATCTACCTTTCTAAATTAAAGTTTAGATCTGTACAGCTTACATTGCGGTGGATGTCCCTAACGTTTCCAGATCTCGGATCGTTGAGGCTAGTTGCGCGTCTCTGTCATCTACCTTCCAAATATAAAGTTTAGATCTGTACAGCTTACATTGCGGTGGATGTCCCTAACGTTTCCAGATCTCGGATCGTATAGGCTAGTTGCGCGTCTCTGTCATTTATTTTCTAAATTAAAGTTTAGATCTGTACAGCTTACATTGCGGTGGATGTCCCTAACGTTTCCAGATCTCGGATCGTTGAGGCTAGTTGCGCGTCTCTGTCATCTACCTTCTAATGTAAAGTTTAGATCTGTACAGCTTGCATTGCGCTGGATGTCCCTAACGTTTCCAGATCTCGGATCGTTCAGACTAGTTGCGCGTCTCTGTCATCTACCTTCTAAAGTAAAGTTTAGATCACTACAGCTTGCATTGCGGTGGATGTCCCTAACGTTTCCAGATCTCGGATCGTTCAGGCTAGTTGCGCGTCTCTGTCATTTACTTTCCAAAGTAAAGTTTAGATCTGTACAGCTTACATTGCGGTGGATGTCCCTAACGTTTCGAGATCTCGGATCGTTCAGGCTAGTTGCGCGTCTCTGGCATCTACCTTTCTAAAGTAAAGTTTAGATCTGTAAAGCTTGCATTGCGCTGAATGTCCCTAACGTTTCCAGATCTCGGATCGTTCAGGCTAGTTGCGCGTCTCTGTCATTTATTTTCTAAATTAAAGTTTAGATCTGTACAGCTTACATTGCGGTGGATGTCCCTAACGTTTCCAGATCTCGGATCGTTGAGGCTAGTTGCGCGTCTCTGTCATCTACCTTCTAATGTAAAGTTTAGATCTGTACAGCTTGCATTGCGCTGGATGTCCCTAACGTTTCCAGATCTCGGATCGTTCAGACTAGTTGCGCGTCTCTGTCATCTACCTTCTAAAGTAAAGTTTAGATCACTACAGCTTGCATTGCGGTGGATGTCCCTAACGTTTCCAGATCTCGGATCGTTCAGGCTAGTTGCGCGTCTCTGTCATTTACTTTCTAAAGTAAAGTTTAGATCTGTACAGCTTACATTGCGGTGGATGTCCCTAACGTTTCGAGATCTCGGATCGTTCAGGCTAGTTGCGCGTCTCTATCTTCTACCTTCTAAAGTAAAGTTTAGATCTGTACAGCTTTCTTTGCCGTGGATGTCCCTAACGTATCCAGATCTCGGATCGTTCAGGCTAGTTGCGCGTCTCTGCCATCTACCTTTCTAAAGTAAAGTTTAGATCTCTACAGCTTACATTGCGGTGGATGTGCCTTACGTTTCCAGATCTCGGATCGATCAGGCTGGTTGCGCGTCTCTGTCATCTAGCTTCTAAATTAAAATTTAGATCTGTACAGCTTGCATTGCGATGGATGTCCCCAACGTTTCCAGATCTCGGATAGTTCAGACTAGTTGCGCGTCTCTGTCATCTACCTTCTAAAGTAAAGTTTAGATCTGTATAGCTTGCATTGCGGTGGATGTCCCTAACGTTTCCAGATGTCGGATCGTTCAGGCTGATTGCGCGTCTCTGTCATCTACCTTTTAAAGTAAAGGTTAGATCTGTACAGCTTGATTTGCGGTGGATGTCCCTAACGTTTCCAGATCTCGGAACTTTCATACTAGTTGCGTGTTTCTGCCATCTACCTTTCTATAGTAAAGTTTAGATCTGTACACTTTACATTGCGGTGGATGTCCCTAACGTTTCCAGATCTCGGATCGTTCAGGCTAGTTGCACGTCTCTATCATCTACCTTCTAAAGTAAAGTTTAGATGTGTGCAGCTTGCATTGCGGTGGATGTCCCTAACGTTTCCAGATCTCGGATCGTTCAGGCTAGTTACGCGTCTCTGCCATCTACCTTCTAAACTAAAGTTTAGATCTGTACAGCTTGCATTGCGCTGGATGTCCCTAACCTTTCCAGATCTCGGATCGTTCAGACTAGTTGCGCGTCTCTGTCATCTACCTTCTAAAGTAAAGTTTAGATCTGTACAGCTTGCATTGCGCTGGATGTCCCTAACGTTTCCAGATCTCGGATCGTTCAGACTAGTTGCGCGTCTCTGTCATCTACCTTCTAAAGTAAAGTTTAGATCTGTAAAATTTGCATTGCGGTGGATGTCCCTAACGCTTCCAGATCTCGGATCGTTCAGGCTAGTTGCGCGTCTCTGTCATCTACCTTCTAAAGTAAAGTTTAGATCTGTACAGCTTGCATTGCGGTGGATGTCCCTAACGTTTCCAGATCTCGGATCGTTCAGGCTAGTTGCGCGTCTCTGCCATCTACCTTTCTAAAGTAAAGTTTAGATCTGTACAGCTTACATTGCGGTGGATGTCCCTAACGTTTCCAGATCGCGGATCGTTCAGGCTAGTTGCGCGTCTATGGCAACTACCTTCTAAAGTAAAGTTTAGATCTGTACAGCTTGCATTGCGGTGGATGTCCGTAACGTTTCCAGATCTCGGATCGTTCAGGCTAGTTGCGCGTCACTGTCATTTACCTTCTAAACTAAAGTCTAGATCTGTACAGCTTGCATTGCGGTGGATGTCCATAACGTTTCCAGATCTCGGATCGTCCAGGCTAGTTGCGCGTCTCTGTCATCTACCTTCTAAAGTAAAGTTTAGATCTGTAAAGCTTGCATTGCGGTGGATGTCCCTAACGTTTCCAGATCTCGGATCGTTCAGACCATTTCCGCGTCTCTGCCATCTACCTTTCTAAAGTAAAGTTTAGATCTGTACAGCTTACATTGCGGTGGATGTGCCTAACGTTTCCAGATCTCGGATCGTTCAGGCTAGTTGCGCGTCTCTGCCATCTACCTTCTAAAGTAAAGTTTAGATCTGTACAGCTTGCATTGCGGTGGATGTCCCTAACGTTTCCAGATCTCGGATCGTTCAGGCTAGTTGCGCGTCTCTGTCTTCTACCTTCTAAAGTACAGTTTAGATCTGTACAGCTTGCATTGCGGTGGATGTCCCTAACGTTTCCAGATCTCGGATCGTTCAGGCTAGTTGCGCGTCTCTGTCATCTACCTTCTAAAGTACAGTTTAGATCTGTACAGCTTGCATTGCGGTGGATGTCCCTAACGTTTCCAGATCTCGGATCGTTCAGCCTAGTTGCGCGTCTCTGTCATCTACCTTCTAAAGTACAGTTAGGTCTGTATAGCTTGTATTGCGGTGGATGTCCCTAACGTTTCCAGATCTCGGATTGTTCAGACTAGTTGCGCGTCTCTGCCATCCACCTTCTAAAGTAAAGTTTAGATCTGTACAGCTTACATTGCGGTGGATGTGCCTAACGTTTCCAGATCTCGGATCTTTCAGACTAGTTGCGCGTCTCTGTCATCTACCTTCTAAAGTAAAGTTTAGATCTGTAAAATTTGCATTGCGGTGGATGTCCCTAACGTTTCCAGATCTCGGATCGTTCAGGCTAGTTGCGCGTCTCTTTCATCTACCTTCTAAAGTAAAGTTTAGATCTGTACAGCTTGCATTGCGGTGGATGTGCCTAACGTTTCCAGATGTCGGATCGTTCAGGCTGATTGCGCGTCTCTGTCATCTACCTTCTAAAGTAAAGTTTAGATCTGTACAGCTTGATTTATGGTGGATGTCCCTAACGTTTCCAGATCTCGGATCTTTCATACTAGTTGCGTGTCTCTGTCATCTACCTTCTAAAGTAAAGTTTAGATCTGTGCACCTTGCATTGCAGTGGATGTCCCTAACGTTTCCAGATCTCGGATCGTTCAGGCTAGTTGCGCGTCTCTGCCATCTACCTTCTAAACTAAAGTTTAGATCTGTACAGCTTGCATTGCGCTGGATGTCCCTAACGTTTCCAGATCTCGGATTGTTCAGACTAGTTTCGCGTCTCTGTCATCTACCTTCTAAAGTAAAGTTTAGATCTGTACATCCCTCATTGCGCTGGATGTCCCTAACGTTTCCAGATCTCGGATCGTTCAGACTAGTTGCGCGTCTCTGTCATCTAACTTCTAAAGTAAAGTTTAGATCTCTACAACTTGCATTGCGGTGGATGTCCCTAACGTTTCCAGATCTCGGATCGTTCAGGCTAGTTGCGCGTCTCTTCCATCTACCTTTCTAAAGTAAAGTTTAGATCTGTACAGTTTACATTGCGGTGGATGTGCCTAACGTTTCCAGATCGCGTTTCGTTCAGGCTAGATGCGCGTCTCTGGCATCTACCTTCTAAAGTAAAGTTTAGATCTGTACAGCTTGCATTGCGGTGGATGTCCCTAACGTTTCCAGATCCCGGATGGTTCAGGCTAGTTGCGCGTCTCTGCCATCTACCTTCTAAAGTAAAGTTTAGATCTGTACAGCTTACATTGCGGTGGATGTCCCTAACGTTTCCAGATCTCGGATCGTTCAGGCTAGTTGCGCGTCTCTGTCATTTACCTTCTAAACTAAAGTTTAGATCTGTACAGCTTGCATTGCGCTGGATGTCCCTAACGTTTCCAGATCTCGGATCGTCCAGGCTAGTAGCGCGTCTCTGTCATCTGCCTTCTAAAGTAAAGTTTAGATCTGTACAGCTTGCATTGCGGTTGGTTTCCCTAACGTTTCCAGATCTCGGATCGTTCAGGCTAGTTGCGCGTCTCTGTCATCTACCTTCTAAAGTAAAGTTTAGATCTGTACAGCTTGCATTGCGCTGGATGTCCCTAACGTTTCCAGATCTCGGATCGTTCAGGCTAGTTGCGCGTCTCTGTCATCTACCTTCTAAAGAAGAGTTTACATATGTACAGCTTGCGTTCCGGTGGATGTCCCTAACGTTTCCAGATCTCGGATCGTTCAGGCTTGTTGCGCGTCTCTGTCATCTACCTTCTAAAGTACAGTTTAGATCTGTACAGCTTGTATTGCGGTGGATGTCCCTAACGTTTCCAGATCTCGGATCGTTCAGACTAGTTGCGCGTCTCTGCCATCCACCTTCTAAAGTAAAGTTTCGATCTGTACAGCTTACATTGCGGTGGATGTGCCTAACGTTTCCAGATGTCGGATCGTTCAGGCTGATTGCGCGTCTCTGTCATCTACCTTCTAAAGTAAAGTTTAGATTTGTACAGCTTGCATTGCGGTGGATGTCCCTAACGTTTCCAGATCTCGGATCGTTCAGGCTAGTTGCGCGTCTCTGTCATCTACCTTCTAAAGTACAGTTTAGATCTGTACAGCTTGCATTGCGGTGGATGTCCCTAACGTTTCCAGATCTCGGATCGTTCAGCCTAGTTGCGCGTCTCTGTCATCTACCTTCTAAAGTACAGTTAGGTCTGTATAGCTTGTATTGCGGTGGATGTCCCTAACGTTTCCAGATCTCGGATTGTTCAGTCTAGTTGCGCGTCTCTGCCATCCACCTTCTAAAGTAAAGTTTAGATCTGTACAGCTTACATTGCGGTGGATGTGCCTAACGTTTCCAGATCTCGGATCGTTCAGGCTAGTTGCGCGTCTCTGCCATCTACTTTTCTAAAGTAAAGTTTAGATCTGTACAGCTTACATTGCGGTGGATGTGCCTAACGTTTCCAGATGTCGGATCGTTCAGGCTGATTGCGCGTCTCTGTCATCTACCTTCTAAAGTAAAGTTTAGATCTGTACAGCTTGAGTTGCGGTGGATGTCCCTAACGTTTCCAGATCTCGGATCTTTCAGACTAGTTGCGTGTCTCTGTCATCTACCTTCTAAAGTAAAGTTGAGATCTGTACAGCTTGCATTGCGGTGGATGTCCCTAACGTTTCCAGGTCTCGGATCGTTCAGGCTAGTTGCGCGTCTCTGCCATCTACCTTTCTAAAGTAAAGTTTAGATCTGTACAGCTTACATTGCGGTGGATGTCCCTAACGTTTCCAGATCTCGGATCGTTCAGGCTAGTTGCGCGTCTCTGTCATTTATTTTCTAAATTAAAGTTTAGATCTGTACAGCTTACATTGCGGTGGATGTCCCTAACGTTTCCAGATCTCGGATCGTTGAGGCTAGTTGCGCGTCTCTGTCATCTACCTTCTAATGTAAAGTTTAGATCTGTACAGCTTGCATTGCGCTGGATGTCCCTAACGTTTCCAGATCTCGGATCGTTTAGACTAGTTGCGCGTCTCTGTCATCTACCTTCTAAAGTAAAGTTTAGATCACTACAGCTTGCATTGCGGTGGATGTCCCTAACGTTTCCAGGTCTCGGATCGTTCAGGCCAGTTGCGCGTCTCTGGCATCTACCTTTCTAAAGTAAAGTTTAGATCTGTACAGCTTACATTGCGGTGGATGTCCCTAACGTTTCCAGATCTCGGATCGTTGAGGCTAGTTGCGCGTCTCTGTCATCTACCTTCCAAATATAAAGTTTAGATCTGTACAGCTTGGATTGCGGTGGATGTCCCTAACGTTTCCAGATCTCGGATCGTTCAGGCTAGTTGCGTGTCTCTGTCATTTATTTTCTAAAGTATAGTTCAGATCTGTACAGCTTACATTGCGGTGGATGTCCCTAACCTTTCCAGATCTCGGATCGTTCAGGCTAGTTGCGCGTCTCTGTCATTTATTTTCTAAATTAAAGTTTAGATCTGTACAGCTTACATTGCGGTGGATGTCCCTAACGTTTCCAGATCTCGGATCGTTGAGGCTAGTTGCGCGTCTCTGTCATCTACCTTCTAATGTAAAGTTTAGATCTGTACAGCTTGCATTGCGCTGGATGTCCCTAACGTTTCCAGATCTCGGATCGTTCAGACTAGTTGCGCGTCTCTGTCATCTACCTTCTAAAGTAAAGTTTAGATCACTACAGCTTGCATTACGGTGGATGTCCCTAACGTTTCCAGATCTCGGATCGTTCAGGCTAGTTGCGCGTCTCTGTCATTTACTTTCTAAAGTAAAGTTTAGATCTGTACAGCTTACATTGCGGTGGATGTCCCTAACGTTTCGAGATCTCGGATCGTTCAGGCTAGTTGCGCGTCTCTGGCATCTACCTTTCTAAAGTAAAGTTTAGATCTGTACAGCTTACATTGCGGTGGATGTGCCTAACGTTTCCAGATCTCGGATCGTTCAGGCTAGTTGCGCGTCTCTGTCATTTATTTTCTAAATTAAAGTTTAGATCTGTACAGCTTACATTGCGGTGGATGTCCCTAACGTTTCCAGATCTCGGATCGTTGAGGCTAGTTGCGCGTCTCTGTCATCTACCTTCTAATGTAAAGTTTAGATCTGTACAGCTTGCATTGCGCTGGATGTCCCTAACGTTTCCAGATCTCGGATCGTTCAGACTAGTTGCGCGTCTCTGTCATCTACCTTCTAAAGTAAAGTTTAGATCACTACAGCTTGCATTGCGGTGGATGTCCCTAACGTTTCCAGATCTCGGATCGTTCAGGCTAGTTGCGCGTCTCTGTCATTTACTTTCTAAAGTAAAGTTTAGATCTGTACAGCTTACATTGCGGTGGATGTCCCTAACGTTTCGAGATCTCGGATCGTTCAGGCTAGTTGCGCGTCTCTATCTTCTACCTTCTAAAGTAAAGTTTAGATCTGTACAGCTTTCTTTGCCGTGGATGTCCCTAACGTATCCAGATCTCGGATCGTTCAGGCTAGTTGCGCGTCTCTGCCATCTACCTTTCTAAAGTAAAGTTTAGATCTCTACAGCTTACTATGCGGTGGATGTGCCTTACGTTTCCAGATCTCGGATCGATCAGGCTGGTTGCGCGTCTCTGTCATCTAGCTTCTAAATTAAAATTTAGATCTGTACAGCTTGCATTGCGATGGATGTCCCTAACGTTTCCAGATCTCGGATCGTTCAGACTAGTTGCGCGTCTCTGTCATCTACCTTCTAAAGTAAAGTTTAGATCTGTATAGCTTGCATTGCGGTGGATGTCCCTAACGTTTCCAGATGTCGGATCGTTCAGGCTGATTGCGCGTCTCTGTCATCTACCTTTTAAAGTAAAGGTTAGATCTGTACAGCTTGATTTGCGGTGGATGTCCCTAACGTTTCCAGATCTCGGAACTTTCATACTAGTTGCGTGTTTCTGCCATCTACCTTTCTATAGTAAAGTTTAGATCTGTACACTTTACATTGCGGTGGATGTCCCTAACGTTTCCAGATCTCGGATCGTTCAGGCTAGTTGCGCGTCTCTATCATCTACCTTCTAAAGTAAAGTTTAGATGTGTGCAGCTTGCATTGCGGTGGATGTCCCTAACGTTTCCAGATCTCGGATCGTTCAGGCTAGTTACGCGTCTCTGCCATCTACCTTCTAAACTAAAGTTTAGATCTGTACAGCTTGCATTGCGCTGGATGTCCCTAACCTTTCCAGATCTCGGATCGTTCAGACTAGTTGCGCGTCTCTGTCATCTACCTTCTAAAGTAAAGTTTAGATCTGTACAGCTTGCATTGCGCTGGATGTCCCTAACGTTTCCAGATCTCGGATCGTTCAGACTAGTTGCGCGTCTCTGTCATCTACCTTCTAAAGTAAAGTTTAGATCTGTAAAATTTGCATTGCGGTGGATGTCCCTAACGTTTCCAGATCTCGGATCGTTCAGGCTAGTTGCGCGTCTCTGTCATCTACCTTCTAAAGTAAAGTTTAGATCTGTACAGCTTGCATTGCGGTGGATGTCCCTAACGTTTCCAGATCTCGGATCGTTCAGGCTAGTTGCGCGTCTCTGCCATCTACCTTTCTAAAGTAAAGTTTAGATCTGTACAGCTTACATTGCGGTGGATGTGCCTTACGTTCCCAGATATCGGATTGTTCAGGCTGGTTGTGCGTCTCTGTCATCTACCTTCTAAAGTAAAGTTTAGATCTGTACAATTTGCATTGCGGTGGATGTCCCTAACGTTTCCAGATCTCGGATCGTTCACACTAGTTGCGCGTCTCTGCCATCTACCTTTCTAAAGTAAAGTTTAGATCTTTACAGCTTACATTGCGGTGGATGTCCCTAACGTTTCCAGATCGCGGATCGTTCAGGCTAGTTGCGCGTCTCTGGCAACTACCTTCTAAAGTAAAGATTAGATCTGTACAGCTTGCATTGCGGTGGATGTCCCTAACGTTTCCAGATCTCGGATCGTTCAGGCTAGTTGCGCGTCACTGTCATTTACCTTCTAAACTAAAGTCTAGATCTGTACAGCTTGCATTGCGGTGGATGTCCCTAACGTTTCCAGATCTCGGATCGTCCAGGCTAGTTGCGCGTCTCTGTCATCTACCTTCTAAAGTAAAGTTTAGATCTGTAAAGCTTGCATTGCGGTGGATGTCCCTAACGTTTCCAGATCTCGGATCGTTCAGACTATTTCCGCGTCTCTGCCATCTACCTTTCTAAAGTAAAGTTTAGATCTGTACAGCTTACATTGCGGTGGATGTGCCTAACGTTTCCAGATCTCGGATCGTTCAGGCTAGTTGCGCGTCTCTGCCATCTACCTTCTAAAGTAAAGTTTAGATCTGTACAGCTTGCATTGCGGTGGATGTCCCTAACGTTTCCAGATCTCGGATCGTTCAGGCTAGTTGCGCGTCTCTGTCTTCTACCTTCTAAAGTAAAGTTTAGATCTGTACAGCTTGCATTGCGGTAGATGTCCCTAACGTTTCCAGATCCCGTAACGTTCAGGCTAGTTGCGCGTCTCTGCCATCTACCTTTCTAAAGTGAAGTTTAGATCTCTACAGCTTACATTCGGTGGATGTCCCTAACGTTTCCAGATCTCGGATCGTTCAGCCTAGTTGCGCGTCTCTGTCATCTACCTTCTAAAGTACAGTTAGGTCTGTATAGCTTGTATTGCGGTGGATGTCCCTAACGTTTCCAGATCTCGGATTGTTCAGACTAGTTGCGCGTCTCTGTCATCTACCTTCTAAAGTAAAGTTTAGATCTGTACAGCTTGCATTGCGGTGGATGTCCCTAACGTTTCCAGATCTCGGATCGTTCAGGCTAGTTGCGCGTCTCTGCCATCTACTTTTCTAAAGTAAAGTTTAGATCTGTACAGCTTACATTGCGGTGGATGTGCCTAACGTTTCCAGATGTCGGATCGTTCAGGCTGATTGCGCGTCTCTGTCATCTACCTTCTAAAGTAAAGTTTAGATCTGTACAGCTTGAGTTGCGGTGGATGTCCCTAACGTTTCCAGATCTCGGATCTTTCAGACTAGTTGCGTGTCTCTGTCATCTACCTTCTAAAGTAAAGTTGAGATCTGTACAGCTTGCATTGCGGTGGATGTCCCTAACGTTTCCAGGTCTCGGATCGTTCAGGCTAGTTGCGCGTCTCTGCCATCTACCTTTCTAAAGTAAAGTTTAGATCTGTACAGCTTACATTGCGGTGGATGTCCCTAACGTTTCCAGATCTCGGATCGTTCACGCTAGTTGCGCGTCTCTGTCATTTATTTTCTAAATTAAAGTTTAGATCTGTACAGCTTACATTGCGGTGGATGTCCCTAACGTTTCCAGATCTCGGATCGTTGAGGCTAGTTGCGCGTCTCTGTCATCTACCTTCTAATGTAAAGTTTAGATCTGTACAGCTTGCATTGCGCTGGATGTCCCTAACGTTTCCAGATCTCGGATCGTTCAGACTAGTTGCGCGTCTCTGTCATCTACCTTCTAAAGTAAAGTTTAGATCACTACAGCTTGCATTGCGGTGGATGTCCCTAACGTTTCCAGGTCTCGGATCGTTCAGGCCAGTTGCGCGTCTCTGGCATCTACCTTTCTAAAGTAAAGTTTAGATCTGTACAGCTTACATTGCGGTGGATGTCCCTAACGTTTCCAGATCTCGGATCGTTCAGGCTAGTTGCGCGTCTCTGTCATTTACTTTCTAAAGTAAAGTTTAGATCTGTACAGCTTACATTGCGGTGGATGTCCCTAACGTTTCGAGATCTCGGATCGTTCAGGCTAGTTGCGCGTCTCTATCTTCTACCTTCTAAAGTAAAGTTTAGATCTGTACAGCTTTCTTTGCCGTGGATGTCCCTAACGTATCCAGATCTCGGATCGTTCAGGCTAGTTGCGCGTCTCTGCCATCTACCTTTCTAAAGTAAAGTTTAGATCTCTACAGCTTACTATGCGGTGGATGTGCCTTACGTTTCCAGATCTCGGATCGATCAGGCTGGTTGCGCGTCTCTGTCATCTAGCTTCTAAATTAAAATTTAGATCTGTACAGCTTGCATTGCGATGGATGTCCCTAACGTTTCCAGATCTCGGATCGTTCAGACTAGTTGCGCGTCTCTGTCATCTACCTTCTAAAGTAAAGTTTAGATCTGTATAGCTTGCATTGCGGTGGATGTCCCTAACGTTTCCAGATGTCGGATCGTTCAGGCTGATTGCGCGTCTCTGTCATCTACCTTTTAAAGTAAAGGTTAGATCTGTACAGCTTGATTTGCGGTGGATGTCCCTAACGTTTCCAGATCTCGGAACTTTCATACTAGTTGCGTGTTTCTGCCATCTACCTTTCTATAGTAAAGTTTAGATCTGTACACTTTACATTGCGGTGGATGTCCCTAACGTTTCCAGATCTCGGATCGTTCAGGCTAGTTGCGCGTCTCTATCATCTACCTTCTAAAGTAAAGTTTAGATGTGTGCAGCTTGCATTGCGGTGGATGTCCCTAACGTTTCCAGATCTCGGATCGTTCAGGCTAGTTACGCGTCTCTGCCATCTACCTTCTAAACTAAAGTTTAGATCTGTACAGCTTGCATTGCGCTGGATGTCCCTAACCTTTCCAGATCTCGGATCGTTCAGACTAGTTGCGCGTCTCTGTCATCTACCTTCTAAAGTAAAGTTTAGATCTGTACAGCTTGCATTGCGCTGGATGTCCCTAACGTTTCCAGATCTCGGATCGTTCAGACTAGTTGCGCGTCTCTGTCATCTACCTTCTAAAGTAAAGTTTAGATCTGTAAAATTTGCATTGCGGTGGATGTCCCTAACGTTTCCAGATCTCGGATCGTTCAGGCTAGTTGCGCGTCTCTGTCATCTACCTTCTAAAGTAAAGTTTAGATCTGTACAGCTTGCATTGCGGTGGATGTCCCTAACGTTTCCAGATCTCGGATCGTTCAGGCTAGTTGCGCGTCTCTGCCATCTACCTTTCTAAAGTAAAGTTTAGATCTGTACAGCTTACATTGCGGTGGATGTGCCTTACGTTCCCAGATATCGGATTGTTCAGGCTGGTTGTGCGTCTCTGTCATCTACCTTCTAAAGTAAAGTTTAGATCTGTACAATTTGCATTGCGGTGGATGTCCCTAACGTTTCCAGATCTCGGATCGTTCACACTAGTTGCGCGTCTCTGCCATCTACCTTTCTAAAGTAAAGTTTAGATCTTTACAGCTTACATTGCGGTGGATGTCCCTAACGTTTCCAGATCGCGGATCGTTCAGGCTAGTTGCGCGTCTCTGGCAACTACCTTCTAAAGTAAAGATTAGATCTGTACAGCTTGCATTGCGGTGGATGTCCCTAACGTTTCCAGATCTCGGATCGTTCAGGCTAGTTGCGCGTCACTGTCATTTACCTTCTAAACTAAAGTCTAGATCTGTACAGCTTGCATTGCGGTGGATGTCCCTAACGTTTCCAGATCTCGGATCGTCCAGGCTAGTTGCGCGTCTCTGTCATCTACCTTCTAAAGTAAAGTTTAGATCTGTAAAGCTTGCATTGCGGTGGATGTCCCTAACGTTTCCAGATCTCGGATCGTTCAGACTATTTCCGCGTCTCTGCCATCTACCTTTCTAAAGTAAAGTTTAGATCTGTACAGCTTACATTGCGGTGGATGTGCCTAACGTTTCCAGATCTCGGATCGTTCAGGCTAGTTGCGCGTCTCTGCCATCTACCTTCTAAAGTAAAGTTTAGATCTGTACAGCTTGCATTGCGGTGGATGTCCCTAACGTTTCCAGATCTCGGATCGTTCAGGCTAGTTGCGCGTCTCTGTCTTCTACCTTCTAAAGTAAAGTTTAGATCTGTACAGCTTGCGTTGCGGTAGATGTCCCTAACGTTTCCAGATCCCGTAACGTTCAGGCTAGTTGCGCGTCTCTGCCATCTACCTTTCTAAAGTGAAGTTTAGATCTCTACAGCTTACATTCGGTGGATGTCCCTAACGTTTCCAGATCTCGGATCGTTCAGCCTAGTTGCGCGTCTCTGTCATCTACCTTCTAAAGTACAGTTAGGTCTGTATAGCTTGTATTGCGGTGGATGTCCCTAACGTTTCCAGATCTCGGATTGTTCAGACTAGTTGCGCGTCTCTGTCATCTACCTTCTAAAGTAAAGTTTAGATCTGTACAGCTTGCATTGCGGTGGATGTCCCTAACGTTTCCAGATCTCGGATCGTTCAGGCTAGTTGCGCGTCTCTGCCATCTACTTTTCTAAAGTAAAGTTTAGATCTGTACAGCTTACATTGCGGTGGATGTGCCTAACGTTTCCAGATGTCGGATCGTTCAGGCTGATTGCGCGTCTCTGTCATCTACCTTCTAAAGTAAAGTTTAGATCTGTACAGCTTGAGTTGCGGTGGATGTCCCTAACGTTTCCAGATCTCGGATCTTTCAGACTAGTTGCGTGTCTCTGTCATCTACCTTCTAAAGTAAAGTTGAGATCTGTACAGCTTGCATTGCGGTGGATGTCCCTAACGTTTCCAGGTCTCGGATCGTTCAGGCTAGTTGCGCGTCTCTGCCATCTACCTTTCTAAAGTAAAGTTTAGATCTGTACAGCTTACATTGCGGTGGATGTCCCTAACGTTTCCAGATCTCGGATCGTTCACGCTAGTTGCGCGTCTCTGTCATTTATTTTCTAAATTAAAGTTTAGATCTGTACAGCTTACATTGCGGTGGATGTCCCTAACGTTTCCAGATCTCGGATCGTTGAGGCTAGTTGCGCGTCTCTGTCATCTACCTTCTAATGTAAAGTTTAGATCTGTACAGCTTGCATTGCGCTGGATGTCCCTAACGTTTCCAGATCTCGGATCGTTCAGACTAGTTGCGCGTCTCTGTCATCTACCTTCTAAAGTAAAGTTTAGATCACTACAGCTTGCATTGCGGTGGATGTCCCTAACGTTTCCAGGTCTCGGATCGTTCAGGCCAGTTGCGCGTCTCTGGCATCTACCTTTCTAAAGTAAAGTTTAGATCTGTACAGCTTACATTGCGGTGGATGTCCCTAACGTTTCCAGATCTCGGATCGTTCAGGCTAGTTGCGCGTCTCTGTCATTTATTTTCTAAATTAAAGTTTAGATCTGTACAGCTTACATTGCGGTGGATGTCCCTAACGTTTCCAGATCTCGGATCGTTGAGGCTAGTTGCGCGTCTCTGTCATCTACCTTCTAATGTAAAGTTTATATCTGTACAGCTTGCATTGCGCTGGATGTCCCTAACGTTTCCAGATCTCGGATCGTTCAGACTAGTTGCGCGTCTCTGTCATCTACCTTCTAAAGTAAAGTTTAGATCACTACAGCTTGCATTGCGGTGGATGTCCCTAACGTTTCCAGATCTCGGATGGTTCAGGCTAGTTGCGCGTCTCTGTCATTTACTTTCTAAAGTAAAGTTTAGATCTGTACAGCTTACATTGCGGTGGATGTCCCTAACGTTTCGAAATCTCGGATCGTTGAGGCTAGTTGCGCGTCTCTATCTTCTACCTTCTAAAGTAAAGTTTAGATCTGTACAGCTTTCTTTGCCGTGGATGTCCGTAACGTATCCAGATCTCGGATCGTTCAGGCTAGTTGCGCGTCTCTGCCATCTACCTTTCTAAAGTAAAGTTTAGATCTCTACAGCTTACATTGCGGTGGATGTGCCTTACGTTTCCAGATCTCGGATCGTTCAGGCTGGTTGCGCGTCTCTGTCATCTAGCTTCTAAATTAAAATTTAGATCTGTACAGCTTGCATTGCGATGGATGTCCCTAACGTTTCCAGATCTCGGATCGTTCGGACTAGTTGCGCGTCTCTGTCATCTACCTTCTAAAGTAAAGTTTAGATCTGTATAGCTTGCATTGCGGTGGATGTCCCAAACGTTTCCAAATGTCGGATCGTTCAGGCTGATTGCGCGTCTCTGTCATCTGCCTTTTAAAGTAATGGTTAGATCTGTACAGCTTGATTTGCGGTGGATGTCCCTAACGTTTCCAGATCTCGGAACTTTCATACTAGTTGCGTGTTTCTGCCAACTACCTTTCTATAGTAAAGTTTAGATCTGTACACTTTACATTGCGGTGGATGTCGCTAACGTTTCCAGATCTCGGATCGTTCAGGCTAGTTGCGCGTCTCTATCATCTACCTTCTAAAGTAAAGTTTAGATGTGTGCAGCTTGCATTGCGGTGGATGTCCCTAACGTTTCCAGATCTCGGATCGTTCAGGCTAGTTACGCGTCTCTGCCATCTACCTTCTAAACTAAAGTTTAGATCTGTACAGCTTGCATTGCGCTGGATGTCCCTAACCTTTCCAGATCTCGGATCGTTCAGAGTAGTTGCGCGTCTCTGTCATCTACCTTCTAAAGTAAAGTTTAGATCTGTACAGCTTGCATTGCGCTGGATGTCCCTAACGTTTCCAGATCTCGGATCGTTCAGACTAGTTGCGCGTCTCTGTCATCTACCTTCTAAAGTAAAGTTTAGCTCTGTAAAATTTGCATTGCGGTGGATGACCCTAACGTTTCCAGATCTCGGATCGTTCAGGCTAGTTGCGCGTCTCTGTCATCTACCTTCTAAAGTAAAGTTTAGATCTGTACAGCTTGCATTGCGGTGGATGTCCCTAACGTTTCCAGATCTCGGATCGTTCAGGCTAGTTGCGCGTCTCTGCCATCTACCTTTCTAAAGTAAAGTTTAGATCTGTACAGCTTACATTGCGGTGGATGTGCCTTACGTTCCCAGATATCGGATTGTTCAGGCTGGTTGTGCGTCTCTGTCATCTACCTTCTAAAGTAAAGTTTAGATCTGTACAATTTGCATTGCGGTGGATGTCCCTAACGTTTCCAGATTTCGGATCGTTCAGACTAGTTGCGCGTCTCTGCCATCTACCTTTCTAAAGTAAAGTTTAGATCTGTACAGCTTACATTGCGGTGGATGTCCCTAACGTTTCCAGATCGCGGATCGTTCAGGCTAGTTGCGCGTCTCTGGCAACTACCTTCTAAAGTAAAGTTAAATCTGTACAGCTTGCATTGCGGTGGATGTCCCTAACGTTTCCAGATCTCGGATCGTTCAGGCTAGTTGCGCGTCACTGTCATTTACCTTCTAAACTAAAGTCTAGATCTGTACAGCTTGCATTGCGGTGGATGTCCCTAACGTTTCCAGATCTCGGATCGTCCAGGCTAGTTGCGCGTCTCTGTCATCTACCTTCTGAAGTAAAGTTTAGATCTGTAAAGCTTGCATTGCGGTGGATGTCCCTAACGTTTCCAGATCTCGGATCGTTCAGACTAGTTCCGCGTCTCTGCCATCTACCTTTCTAAAGTAAAGTTTAGATCTGTACAGCTTACATTGCGGTGGATGTGCCTAACGTTTCCAGATCTCGGATCGTTCAGGCTAGTTGCGCGTCTCTGCCATCTACCTTCTAAAGTAAAGTTTAGATCTGTACAGCTTGCATTGCGGTGGATTTCCCTAACGTTTCCAGATCTCGGATCGTTCAGGCTAGTTGCGCGTCTCTGTCTTCTACCGTCTAAAGTAAAGTTTAGATCTGTACAGCTTGCATTGCGGTAGATGTCCCTAACGTTTCCAGATCCCGGATCGTTCAGGCTAGTTGCGCGTCTCTGCCATCTACCTTTCTAAAGTGAAGTTTAGATCTCTACAGCTTACATTCGGTGGATGTCCCTAACGTTTCCAGATCTCGGATCGTTCAGGCTAGTTGCGCGTCTCTGCCATCTACCTTTCTAAAGTAAAGTTTAGATCTGTACAGCTTACATTGCGGTGGATGTGCCTAACGTTTCCAGATTTTGGATCGTTCAGGCTGATTGCGCGTCTCTGTCATCTACCTTTTAAAGTAAAGTTTAGATCTGTACAGCTTACATTGCGGTAAATGTGCCTTACGTTTCCAGATTTTGGATCGTTCAGGCTGATTGCGCGTCTCTGTCATCTACCTTTTAAAGTAAAGTTTAGATCTGTACAGCTTACATTGCGGTGGAGGTCCCTAACGTTTCCAGATCTCGGATCTTTCAGACTAGTTGCGCGTCTCTGCCATCTACCTTTCTAAAGCAAAGTTTAGATCTGTACAGCTTACATTGCGGTGGATGTCCCTAACGTTTCCAGATCTCGGATCGTTCAGGCTAGTTGCGCGTCTCTGTCATCTACCTTCTAAAGTAAAGTTTAGATCTGTACAGCTTGCATTGCGGTGGATGTCCCTAACGTTTCCAGATCTCGGATCTTTCAGGCTAGTTGCGCGTCTCTGTCATCTACCTTCTAAAGTAAAGTTTAGATCTGTACAGCTTGCATTGCAGTGGATGTCCCTAACGTTTCCAGATCTCGGATCGTTCAGACTAGTTGCGCGTCTCTGTCATCTACCTTCTAAACTACAGTTTAGATCTGTACAGCTTGCATTGCGGTGGATGTCCCTAACGTTTCCAGATCTCCGATCGTTCAGGCTAGTTGCGCGTCTCTGCCATCTACTTTTCTAAAGTAAATTTAGATCTGTACAGCTTACATTGCGGTGGATGTGCCTAACGTTTCCAGATGTCGGATCGTTCAGGCTGATTGCGCGTCTCTGTCATCTACCTTCTAAAGTAAAGTTTAGATCTGTACAGCTTGAGTTGCGGTGGATGTCCCCAACGTTTCCAGATCTCGGATCTTTCAGACTAGTTGCGTGTCTCTGTCATCTACCTTCTAAAGTAAAGTTGAGATCTGTACAGCTTGCATTGCGGTGGATGTCCCTAACGTTTCCAGGTCTCGGATCGTTCAGGCTAGTTGCGCGTCTCTGCCATCTACCTTTCTAAAGTAAAGTTTAGATCTGTACAGCTTACATTGCGGTGGATGTCCCTAACGTTTCCAGATCTCGGATCGTTCAGGCTAGTTGCGCGTCTCTGTCATCTACCTTCTAAAGTAAAGTTTAGATCTGTACAGCTTGCATTGCGGTGGATGTCCCTAACGTTTCCAGATCTCGGATCTTTCAGACTAGTTGCGCGTCTCTGCCATCTACCTTTCTAAATTAAAGTTTAGATCTGTACAGCTTACATTGCGGTGGATGTCCCTAACGTTTCCAGATCTCGGACCGTTCAGACTAGTTGCGCGTCTCTGTCATCTACCTTCTAAAGTAAAGTTTAGATCTGTACAGCTTGCATTGCGTAGGAATGTCCCTAACGTTTCCAGATCTCGGATCGTTCAGGCTAGTTGCGCGTCTCTGTCATTTACTTTCTAAAGTAAGGTTCAGATCTGCACAGCTTACATTGCGGTGGATGTCCCTAACGTTTCCAGATCTCGGAACGTTCAGGCTAGTTGCGCGTCTCTATCATCTACCTTCTAAAGTAAAGTTTAGATCTGTACAGCTTTCTTTGCGGTGGATGTCCCTAACGTTTCCAGATCCCGGATCGTTCAGGCTAGTTGCGCGTCTCTGGCAACTACCTTCTAAAGTAAAGATTAGATCTGTACAGCTTGCATTGCGGTGGATGTCCCTAACGTTTCCAGATCTCGGATCGTTCAGGCTAGTTGCGCGTCACTGTCATTTACCTTCTAAACTAAAGTCTAGATCTGTACAGCTTGCATTGCGGTGGATGTCCCTAACGTTTCCAGATCTCGGATCGTCCAGGCTAGTTGCGCGTCTCTGTCATCTACCTTCTAAAGTAAAGTTTAGATCTGTAAAGCTTGCATTGCGGTGGATGTCCCTAACGTTTCCAGATCTCGGATCGTTCAGACTATTTCCGCGTCTCTGCCATCTACCTTTCTAAAGTAAAGTTTAGATCTGTACAGCTTACATTGCGGTGGATGTGCCTAACGTTTCCAGATCTCGGATCGTTCAGGCTAGTTGCGCGTCTCTGCCATCTACCTTCTAAAGTAAAGTTTAGATCTGTACAGCTTGCATTGCGGTGGATGTCCCTAACGTTTCCAGATCTCGGATCGTTCAGGCTAGTTGCGCGTCTCTGTGTTCTACCTTCTAAAGTAAAGTTTAGATCTGTACAGCTTGCATTGCGGTAGATGTCCCTAACGTTTCCAGATCCCGTAACGTTCAGGCTAGTTGCGCGTCTCTGCCATCTACCTTTCTAAAGTGAAGTTTAGATCTCTACAGCTTACATTCGGTGGATGTCCCTAACGTTTCCAGATCTCGGATCGTTCAGGCTAGTTGCGCGTCTCTGCCATCTACCTTTCTAAAGTAAAGTTTAGATCTGTACAGCTTACATTGCGGTGGATGTGCCTAACGTTTCCAGATCTGGGATCGTTCAGGCTAGTTGCGCGTCTCTGTCATCTACCTTCTAAAGTAAAGTTTAGATCTGTACAGCTTGCATTGCGGTGGATGTCCCTAACGTTTCCAGATCTCGGATCGTTCAGGCTAGTTGCGCGTCTCTGCCATCTACTTTTCTAAAGTAAAGTTTAGATCTGTACAGCTTACATTGCGGTGGATGTGCCTAACGTTTCCAGATGTCGGATCGTTCAGGCTGATTGCGCGTCTCTGTCATCTACCTTCTAAAGTAAAGTTTAGATCTGTACAGCTTGAGTTGCGGTGGATGTCCCTAACGTTTCCAGATCTCGGATCTTTCAGACTAGTTGCGTGTCTCTGTCATCTACCTTCTAAAGTAAAGTTGAGATCTGTACAGCTTGCATTGCGGTGGATGTCCCTAACGTTTCCAGGTCTCGGATCGTTCAGGCTAGTTGCGCGTCTCTGCCATCTACCTTTCTAAAGTAAAGTTTAGATCTGTACAGCTTACATTGCGGTGGATGTCCCTAACGTTTCCAGATCTCGGATCGTTCAGGCTAGTTGCGCGTCTCTGTCATTTATTTTCTAAATTAAAGTTTAGATCTGTACAGCTTACATTGCGGTGGATGTCCCTAACGTTTCCAGATCTCGGATCGTTGAGGCTAGTTGCGCGTCTCTGTCATCTACCTTCTAATGTAAAGTTTAGATCTGTACAGCTTGCATTGCGCTGGATGTCCCTAGCGTTTCCAGATCTCGGATCGTTCAGACTAGTATCGCGTCTCTGTCATCTACCTTCTAAAGTAAAGTTTAGATCACTACAGCTTGCATTGCGGTGGATGTCCCTAACGTTTCCAGGTCTCGGATCGTTCAAGCCAGTTGCGCGTCTCTGGCATCTACCTTTCTAAAGTAAAGTTTAGATCTGTACAGTTTACATTGCGGTGGATGTCCCTAACGTTTCCAGATCTCGGATCGTTCAGGCTAGTTGCGCGTCTCTGTCATTTATTTTCTAAATTAAAGTTTAGATCTGTACAGCTTACATTGCGGTGGATGTCCCTAACGTTTCCAGATCTCGGATCGTTGAGGCTAGTTGCGCGTCTCTGTCATCTACCTTCTAATGTAAAGTTTAGATCTGTACAGCTTGCATTGCGCTGGATGTCCCTAACGTTTCCAGATCTCGGATCGTTCAGACTAGTTGCGCGTCTCTGTCATCTACCTTCTAAAGTAAAGTTTAGATCACTACAGCTTGCATTGCGGTGGATGTCCCTAACGTTTCCA
This sequence comes from Deroplatys truncata, assembly GCA_030765065.1. Lineage (NCBI taxonomy): Eukaryota > Metazoa > Arthropoda > Insecta > Mantodea > Mantidae > Deroplatys > Deroplatys truncata. Next base: position 379,006,220 of record CM060990.1, read on the forward strand.
GATCTCGGATCGTTCAGGCTAGTTGCGCGTCTCTGTCATTTACTTTCTAAAGTAAAGTTTAGATCTGTACAGCTTACATTGCGGTGGATGTCCCTAACGTTTCGAGATCTCGGATCGTTGAGGCTAGTTGCGCGTCTCTATCTTCTACCTTCTAAAGCAAAGTTTAGATCTGTACAGCTTTCTTTGCCGTGGATGTCCCTAACGTATCCAGATCTCGGATCGTTCAGGCTAGTTGCGCGTCTCTGCCATCTACCTTTCTATAGTAAAGTTTAGATCTGTACACTTTACATTGCGGTGGATGTCGCTAACGTTTCCAGATCTCGGATCGTTCAGGCTAGTTGCGCGTCTCTATCATCTACCTTCTAAAGTAAAGTTTAGATGTGTGCAGCTTGCATTGCGGTGGATGTCCCTAACGTTTCCAGATCTCGGATCGTTCAGGCTAGTTACGCGTCTCTGCCATCTACCTTCTAAACTAAAGTTTAGATCTGTACAGCTTGCATTGCGCTGGATGTCCCTAACCTTTCCAGATCTCGGATCGTTCAGAGTAGTTGCGCGTCTCTGTCATCTACCTTCTAAAGTAAAGTTTAGATCTGTACAGCTTGCATTGCGCTGGATGTCCCTAACGTTTCCAGATCTCGGATCGTTCAGACTAGTTGCGCGTCTCTGTCATCTACCTTCTAAAGTAAAGTTTAGATCTGTAAAATTTGCATTGCGGTGGATGTCCCTAACGTTTCCAGATCTCGGATCGTTCAGGCTAGTTGCGCGTCTCTGTCATCTACCTTCTAAAGTAAAGTTTAGATCTGTACAGCTTGCATTGCGGTGGATGTCCCTAACGTTTCCAGATCTCGGATCGTTCAGGCTAGTTGCGCGTCTCTGCCATCTACCTTTCTAAAGTAAAGTTTAGATCTGTACAGCTTACATTGCGGTGGATGTGCCTTACGTTCCCAGATATCGGATTGTTCAGGCTGGTTGTGCGTCTCTGTCATCTACCTTCTAAAGTAAAGTTTAGATCTGTACAATTTGCATTGCGGTGGATGTCCCTAACGTTTCCAGATCTCGGATCGTTCAGACTAGTTGCGCGTCTCTGCCATCTACCTTTCTAAAGTAAAGTTTAGATCTGTACAGCTTACATTGCGGTGGATGTCCCTAACGTTTCCAGATCGCGGATCGTTCAGGCTAGTTGCGCGTCTCTGGCAACTACCTTCTAAAGTAAAGTTTAGATCTGTACAGCTTGCATTGCGGTGGATGTCCCTAACGTTTCCAGATCTCGGATCGTTCAGGCTAGTTGCGCGTCACTGTCATTTACCTTCTAAACTAAAGTCTAGATCTGTACAGCTTGCATTGCGGTGGATGTCCCTAACGTTTCCAGATCTCGGATCGTCCAGGCTAGTTCCGCGTCTCTGCCATCTACCTTTCTAAAGTAAAGTTTAGATCTGTACAGCTTACATTGCGGTGGATGTGCCTAACGTTTCCAGATCTCGGATCGTTCAGGCTAGTTGCGCGTCTCTGCCATCTACCTTCTAAAGTAAAGTTTAGATCTGTACAGCTTGCATTGCGGTGGATGTCCCTAACGTTTCCAGATCTCAGATCGTTCAGGCTAGTTGCGCGTCTCTGTCTTCTACCGTCTAAAGTAAAGTTTAGATCTGTACAGCTTGCATTGCGGTAGATGTCCCTAACGTTTCCAGATCCCGGATCGTTCAGGCTAGTTGCGCGTCTCTGCCATCTACCTTTCTAAAGTGAAGTTTAGATCTCTACAGCTTACATTCGGTGGATGTCCCTAACGTTTCCAGATCTCGGATCGTTCAGGCTAGTTGCGCGTCTCTGCCATCTACCTTTCTAAAGTAAAGTTTAGATCTGTACAGCTTACATTGCGGTGGATGTGCCTAACGTTTCCAGATTTTGGATCGTTCAGGCTGATTGCGCGTCTCTGTCATCTACCTTTTAAAGTAAAGTTTAGATCTGTACAGCTTACATTGCGGTGGATGTGCCTAACGTTTCCAGATTTTGGATCGTTCAGGCTGATTGCGCGTCTCTGTCATCTACCTTTTAAAGTAAAGTTTAGATCTGTACAGCTTACATTGCGGTGGAGGTCCCTAACGTTTCCAGATCTCGGATCTTTCAGACTAGTTGCGCGTCTCTGCCATCTACCTTTCTAAAGCAAAGTTTAGATCTGTACAGCTTACATTGCGGTGGATGTCCCTAACGTTTCCAGATCTCGGATCGTTCAGGCTAGTTGCGCGTCTCTGTCATCTACCTTCTAAAGTAAAGTTTAGATCTGTACAGCTTGCATTGCGGTGGATGTCCCTAACGTTTCCAGATCTCGGATCTTTCAGGCTAGTTGCGCGTCTCTGTCATCTACCTTCTAAAGTAAAGTTTAGATCTGTACAGCTTGCATTGCGGTGGATGTCCCTAACGTTTCCAGATCTCGGATCGTTCAGGCTAGTTGCGCGTCTCTGTCATCTACCTTCTAAAGTACAGTTTAGATCTGTACAGCTTGCATTGCGGTGGATGTCCCAAACGTTTCCAGATCTCGGATCGTTCAGCCTAGTTGCGCGTCTCTGTCATCTACCTTCTAAAGTACAGTTTAGATCTGTATAGCTTGTATTGCGGTGGATGTCCCTAACGTTTCCAGATCTCGGATTGTTCAGACTAGTTGCGCGTCTCTGCCATCCACCTTCTAAAGTAAAGTTTAGATCTGTACAGCTTACATTGCGGTGGATGTGCCTAACGTTTCCAGATCTCCGATCGTTCAGGCTAGTTGCGCGTCTCTGCCATCTACTTTTCTAAAGTAAATTTAGATCTGTACAGCTTACATTGCGGTGGATGTGCCTAACGTTTCCAGATGTCGGATCGTTCAGGCTGATTGCGCGTCTCTGTCATCTACCTTCTAAAGTAAAGTTTAGATCTGTACAGCTTGAGTTGCGGTGGATGTCCCTAACGTTTCCAGATCTTCGATCTTTCAGACTAGTTGCGTGTCTCTGTCATCTACCTTCTAAAGTAAAGTTGAGATCTGTACAGCTTGCATTGCGGTGGATGTCCCTAACGTTTCCAGGTCTCGGATCGTTCAGGCTAGTTGCGCGTCTCTGCCATCTACCTTTCTAAAGTAAAGTTTAGATCTGTACAGCTTACATTGCGGTGGATGTCCCTAACGTTTCCAGATCTCGGATCGTTCAGGCTAATTGCGCGTTTCTGTCATCTACCTTCTAAAGTAAAGTTTAGATCTGTACAGCTTGCATTGCGGTGGATGTCCCTAACGTTTCCAGATCTCGGATCTTTCAGACTAGTTGCGCGTCTCTGCCATCTACCTTTCTAAATTAAAGTTTAGATCTGTACAGCTTACATTGCGGTGGATGTTCCTAACGTTTCCAGATCTCGGACCGTTCAGACTAGTTGCGCGTCTCTGTCATCTACCTTCTAAAGTAAAGTTTAGATCTGTACAGCTTGCATTGCGTAGGAATGTCCCTAACGTTTCCAGATCTCGGATCGTTCAGGCTAGTTGCGCGTCTCTGTCATTTACTTTCTAAAGTAAAGTTCAGATCTGCACAGCTTACATTGCGGTGGATGTCCCTAACGTTTCCAGATCTCGGATCGTTCAAGCTAGTTGCGCGTCTCTATCATCTACCTTCTAAAGTAAAGTTTAGATCTGTACAGCTTTCTTTGCGGTGGATGTCCCTAACGTTTCCAGATCTCGGATCGTACAGGCTAGTTGCGCGTCTCTGCCATCTACCTTTCTAAAGTAAAGTTTAGATCTCTACAGCTTACATTGCGGAGGATGTACCTTACGTTTACAGATCTCGGATCGTTCAGGCTGGTTGTGCGTCTCTGTCATCTAGCTTCTAAAGTAAAGTTTAGATCTGTACAGCTTCCATTGCGGGGGATGTCCCTAACGTTTCCAGATCTCGGATCTTTCAGACTAGTTGCGCGTCTCTGCCATCTACCTTTCTAAAGTAAAGTTTAGATCTGTATAGCTTACATTGCGGTGGATGTCCCTAACGTTTCCAGATCTCGGATCGTTCAGGCTAGTTGCGCGTCTCTGTCATCTACCTTCTAAAGTAAAGTTTAGATCTTTACAGCTTGCAATGCGGTGGATGTCCCTAACGTTTCCAGATCTCGGAACGTTCAGACTAGTTGCGCGTCTCTGCCATCCACCTTCTAAGGTAAAGTTTAGATCTGTACAGCTTACATTGCGGTGGATGTGCCTAACGTTTCCAGATGTCGGATCGTTCAGGCTGATTGCGCGTCTCTGTCATCTACCTTCTAAAGTAAAGTTTAGATCTGTACAGCTTGATTTATGGTGGATGTCCCTAACGTTTCCAGATCTCGGATCTTTCATACTAGTTGCGTGTCTCTGTCATCTACCTTCTAAAGTAAAGTTTAGATCTGTGCACCTTGCATTGCAGTGGATGTCCCTAACGTTTCCAGATCTCGGATCGTTCAGGCTAGTTGCGCGTATCTGCCATCTACCTTCTAAACTAAAGTTTAGATCTGTACAGCTTGCATTGCGCTGGATGTCCCTAACGTTTCCAGATCTCGGATTGTTCAGACTAGTTTCGCGTCTCTGTCATCTACCTTCTAAAGTAAAGTTTAGATCTGTACAGCTTGCATTGCAGTGGATGTCCCTAACGTTTCCAGATCTCGGATCGTTCAGACTAGTTGCGCGTCTCTGCCATCTACCTTTCTAAAGTAAAGTTTAGATCTGTACAGCTTAGATTGCGGTGGATGTCCCTAACGTTTCCAGATCGCGTTTCGTTCAGGCTAGATGCGCGTCTCTGGCATCTACCTTCTAAAGTAAAGTTTAGATCTGTACAGCTTGCATTGCGGTAGATGTCCCTAACGTTTCCAGATCCCGGATCGTTCAGGGCTAGTTGCGCGTCTCTGCCATCTACCTTTCTAAAGTGAAGTTTAGATCTCTACAGCTTACATTCGGTGGATGTCCCTAACGTTTCCAGATCTCGGATCGTTCAGGCTAGTTGCGCGTCTCTGCCATCTACCTTTCTAAAGTAAAGTTTAGATCTGTACAGCTTACATTGCGGTGGATGTGCCTAACGTTTCCAGATTTTGGATCGTTCAGGCTGATTGCGCGTCTCTGTCATCTACCTTTTAAAGTAAAGTTTAGATCTGTACAGCTTACATTGCGGTGGATGTGCCTAATGTTTCCAGATTTTGGATCGTTCAGGCTGATTGCGCGTCTCTGTCATCTACCTTTTAAAGTAAAGTTTAGATCTGTACAGCTTACATTGCGGTGGAGGTCCCTAACGTTTCCAGATCTCGGATCTTTCAGACTAGTTGCGCGTCTCTGCCATCTACCTTTCTAAAGCAAAGTTTAGATCTGAACAGCTTACATTGCGGTGGATGTCCCTAACGTTTCCAGATCTCGGATCGTTCAGGCTAGTTGCGCGTCTCTGTCATCTACCTTCTAAAGTAAAGTTTAGATCTGTACAGCTTGCATTGCGGTGGATGTCCCTAACGTTTCCAGATCCCGGATCGTTCAGGCTAGTTGCGCGTCTCTGCCATCTACCTTCTAAAGTAAAGTTTAGATCTGTACAGCTTACATTGCGGTGGATGTCCCTAACGTTTCCAGATCTCGGATCGTTCAGGCTAGTTGCGCGTCTCTGTCATTTACCTTCTAAACTAAAGTTTAGATCTGTACAGCTTGCATTGCGCTGGATGTCCCTAACGTTTCCAGATCTCGGATCGTCCAGGCTAGTAGCGCGTCTCTGTCATCTACCTTCTAAAGTAAAGTTTAGATCTGTACAGCTTGCATTGCGGTTGGTTTCCCTAACGTTTCCAGATCTCGGATCGTTCAGGCTATTGCGCGTCTCTGTCATCTACCTTCTAAAGTAAAGTTTAGATCTGTACAGCTTGCATTGCGGTGGATGTCCCTAACGTTTCCAGATCTCGGATCGTTCAGGCTAGTTGCGCGTCTCTGTCATCTACCTTCTAAAGAAGAGTTTACATATGTACAGCTTGCATTGCGGTGGATGTCCCTAACGTTTCCAGATCTCGGATCGTTCAGGCTAGTTGCGCGTCTCTGTCATCTACCTTCTAAAGTACAGTTTAGATCTGTACAGCTTGTATTGCGGTGGATGTCCCTAACGTTTCCAGATCTCGGATCGTTCAGACTAGTTGCGCGTCTCTGCCATCCACCTTCTAAAGTAAAGTTTCGATCTGTACAGCTTACATTGCGGTGGATGTGCCTAACGTTTCCAGATGTCGGATCGTTCAAGCTGATTGCGCGTCTCTGTCATCTACCTTCTAAAGTAATGTTTAGATCTGTACAGCTTGATTTGCGGTGGATGTCCCTAACGTTTCCAGATCTCGGATCTTTCAGACTAGTTGCGTGTCTCTGTCATGTACCTTCTAAAGTAAAGTTTAGATCTGTGCAGCTTGCATTGCAGTGGATGTCCCTAACGTTTCCAGATCTCGGATCGTTCAGGCTAGTTGCGCGTCTCTGCCATCTACCTTCTAAACTAAAGTTTAGATCTGTACAGCTTGCATTGCGGTGGATGTCCCTAACGTTTTCAGATCTCGGATCGTTCAGGTTGTTGCTCGTCTCTGTCATCTACCTTCTAAAGTAAAGTGTAGATCTGTACAGCTTGCCTTTCGGTGGATGTCCCTACGTTTCCAGATCTCGGATCGTTCTGACTAGTTGCGCGGCTCTGGCAACTACCTTCTAAAGTAAAGTTTAGATCTGTACAGCTTCCATTGCGGTGGATGTCCCTATCGTTTCCAGATCTCGGATCGCTCAGACTAGTTGCGCGTCTCTGTCATCTACCTTCTAAAGTAAAGTTTAGATCTGTACAGCTTGCATTGCTGTGGATGTCCCTAATGTTTCCAGATCTCGGATCGTTCAGGCTAGTTGCGCGTCTCTGTCATTTACTTTCTAAAGTAAAGTTTAGATCTGTACAGCTTACATTGCGGTGGAAGTCCCTAACGTTTCCAGATCTCGGATCGTACAGGCTAGTTGCGCGTCTCTGTCTTCTACCTTCTAAAGTAAAGTTTAGATCTGTACAGCTTGCATTGCGGTGGATGTCCCTAACGTTTCCAGATCTCGGATCGTTCAGACCAGTTGCGCGTCTCTGCCATCTACCTTTCTAAAGTAAAGTTTAGATCTCTACAGCTTACATTGGGTGGATGTCCCTAACGTTTCCTGATCTCGGATCGTTCAGGCTGGTTGCGCGTCTCTGTCATCTACCTTCTAAAGTAAAGTTTAGATCTGTACAGCTTGCATTGCGGTGGATGTCCCTAACGTTTCCAGATCTCGGATCTTTCAGACTAGTTGCGCGTCTGTGCCATCTACCTTTCTAAAGAAAAGTTTAGATCTGTACAGTTTACATTGCGGTGGATGTCCCTAACGTTTCCAGATCTCGGATCGTTCAGGCTAGTTGCGCGTCTCTGCCATCTACCTTTCTAAAGTAAAGTTTAGATCTGTACAGCTTACATTGCGGTGGATGTCCCTAACGTTTCCTGATCTCGGATCGTTCAGGCTAGTTGCGCGTCTCTGTCATCTACCTTCTAAAGTATAGTTTAGATCTGTACAGTCCCTAACGTTTCCAGATCTCGGATCGTTCAGGCTAGTTGCGCGTCTCTGCCATCTACCTTTCTAAAGTAAAGTTTAGATCTGTACAGCTTGCATTGCGGTGGATGTCCCTAACGTTTCCAGATCTCGGATCGTTCAGGCTAGTTGCTTGTCTCTGTCATTTATTTTCTAAAGTAAAGTTCAGATCTGTACAGCTTACATTGCGGTGGATGTCCCTAACGTTTCCAGATCTCGGATCGTTCAGGCTAGTTGCGCGTCTCTGGCATCTACCTTTCTAAAGTAAAGTTTAGATCTGTACAGCTTACATTGCGGTGGATGTCCCTAACGTTTCCAGATCTCGGATCGTTCAGGCAAGATGCGTGTCTCTGTCATCTACCTTCTAAAGTATAGTTTAGATCTGTACAGCTTGCATTGCGGTGGAGGTTCCTAACGTTTCCAGATCTCGGATCGTTCAGACTAGTTGCGCGTCTCTGCCATCTATTTTTCTAAATTAAAGTTTAGATCTGTACAGCTTACATTGCGGTGGATGTCCCTAACGTTTCCAGATCTCGGATCGTTGAGGCTAGTTGCGCGTCTCTGTCATCTACCTTCTAATGTAAAGTTTAGATCTGTACAGCTTGCATTGCGCTGGATGTCCCTAACGTTTCCAGATCTCGGATCGTTCAGAGTAGTTGCGCGTCTCTGTCATCTACCTTTTAAAGTAAAGTTTAGATCACTACAGCTTGCAATGCGGTGGATGTCCCTAACGTTTCCAGATCTCGGATCGTTCAGGCTAGTTGCGCGTCTCTGTCATTTACTTTCTAAAGTAAAGTTTAGATCTGTACAGCTTACATTGCGGTGGATGTCCCTAACGTTTCCAGATCTCGGATCGTTCAGGCTAGTTGCGCGTCTCTGCCATTTACCTTTCTAAAATAAAGTTTAGATCTCTACAGCTTACATTGCGGTGGATGTGCCTTACGTTTCCAGATCTCGGATCGTTCAGGCTGGTTGCGCGTCTCTGTCATCTAGCTTCTAAATTAAAGTTTAGATCTGTACAGCTTGCATTGCGATGGATGTCCCTAACGTTTACAGATCTCGGATCGTTCAGACTAGTTGCGCGTCTCTGTCATCTACCTTCTAAAGTAAAGTTTAGATCTGTATAGCTTGCATTGCGGTGGAAGTCCCTAACGTTTCCAGATGTCGGATCGTTCAGGCTGATTGCGCGTCTCTGTCATCTACCTTCTAAAGTAAAGGTTAGATCTGCACACCTTGCATTGCGGTGGATGTCCCTAACGTTTCCAGATCTCGGATGGTTCAGGCTAGTTGCGCGTCTCTGCCATCTACCTTCTAAACTAAAGTTTAGATCTGTACAGCTTGCATTGCGCTGGATGTCGCTAACCTTTCCAGATCTCGGATCGTTCAGACTAGTTGCGCGTCTCTGTCATCTACCTTCTAAAGTAAAGTTTAGATCTGTACAGCTTACATTGCGGTGGATGTGCCTAACGTTCCCAGATTTCGGATTGTTCAGGCTGGTTGTGCGTCTCTTTCATCTACCTTCTAAAGTAAAGTTTAGATCTGTACAATTTGCATTGCGGTGGATGTCCCTAACGTTTCCAGATCTCGGATCGTTCAGACTAGTTGCGCGTCTCTGCCATCTACCTTTCTAAAGTAAAGTTTAGATCTGTACAGCTTAGATTGCGGTGGATGTCCCTAACGTATCCAGATCGCGGATCGTTCAGGCTAGTTGCGCGTCTCTGGCAACTACCTTCTAAAGTAAAGTTTAGATCTGTACAGCTTGCATTGCGGTGGATGTCCCTAACGTTTCCAGATCTCGGATCGTTCAGGCTAGTTGCGCGTCTCTGTCATTTACCTTCTAAACTAAAGTTTAGATCTGTACAGCTTGCTTTGCGGTGGATGTCCCTAACGTTTCCAGATCTCGGATCGTCCAGGCTAGTTGCGCGTCTCTGTCATCTACCTTCTAAAGTAAAGTTTAGATCTGTAAAGCTTGCATTGCGGTGGATGTCCCTAACGTTTCCAGATCTCGGATCGTTCAGGCTAGTTCCTCGTCTCTGCCATCTACCTTTCTAAATTAAAGTTTAGATCTGTACAGATTACATTGCGGTGGATGTCCCTAACGTTTCCAGATCTCGGACCGTTCAGACTAGTTGCGCGTCTCTGTCATCTACCTTCTAAAGTAAAGTTTAGATCTGTACAGCTTGCATTGCGTAGGAATGTCCCTAACGTTTCCAGATCTCGGATCGTTCAGGCTAGTTGCGCGTCTCTGTCATTTACTTTCTAAAGTAAAGTTCAGATCTGCACAGCTTACATTGCGGTGGATGTCCCTAACGTTTCCAGATCTCGGAACGTTCAGGCTAGTTGCGCGTCTCTATCATCTACCTTCTAAAGTAAAGTTTAGATCTGTACAGCTTTCTTTGCGGTGGATGTCCCTAACGTTTCCAGATCCCGGATCGTTCAGGCTAGTTGCGCGTCTCTGGCAACTACCTTCTAAAGTAAAGATTAGATCTGTACAGCTTGCATTGCGGTGGATGTCCCTAACGTTTCCAGATCTCGGATCGTTCAGGCTAGTTGCGCGTCACTGTCATTTACCTTCTAAACTAAAGTCTAGATCTGTACAGCTTGCATTGCGGTGGATGTCCCTAACGTTTCCAGATCTCGGATCGTCCAGGCTAGTTGCGCGTCTCTGTCATCTACCTTCTAAAGTAAAGTTTAGATCTGTAAAGCTTGCATTGCGGTGGATGTCCCTAACGTTTCCAGATCTCGGATCGTTCAGACTATTTCCGCGTCTCTGCCATCTACCTTTCTAAAGTAAAGTTTAGATCTGTACAGCTTACATTGCGGTGGATGTGCCAAACGTTTCCAGATCTCGGATCGTTCAGGCTAGTTGCGCGTCTCTGCCATCTACCTTCTAAAGTAAAGTTTAGATCTGTACAGATTGCATTGCGGTGGATGTCCCTAACGTTTCCAGATCTCGGATCGTTCAGGCTAGTTGCGCGTCTCTGTCTTCTACCTTCTAAAGTAAAGTTTAGATCTGTACAGCTTGCATTGCGGTAGATGTCCCTAACGTTTCCAGATCCCGTAACGTTCAGGCTAGTTGCGCGTCTCTGCCATCTACCTTTCTAAAGTGAAGTTTAGATCTCTACAGCTTACATTCGGTGGATGTCCCTAACGTTTCCAGATCTCGGATCGTTCAGGCTAGTTGCGCGTCTCTGCCATCTACCTTTCTAAAGTAAAGTTTAGATCTGTACAGCTTACATTGCGGTGGATGTGCCTAACGTTTCCAGATCTCGGATCGTTCAGGCTAGTTGCGCGTCTCTGTCATCTACCTTCTAAAGTAAAGTTTAGATCTGTACAGCTTGCATTGCGGTGGATGTCCCTAACGTTTCCAGATCTCGGATCGTTCAGGCTAGTTGCGCGTCTCTGCCATCTACTTTTCTAAAGTAAAGTTTAGATCTGTACAGCTTACATTGCGGTGGATGTGCCTAACGTTTCCAGATGTCGGATCGTTCAGGCTGATTGCGCGTCTCTGTCATCTACCTTCTAAAGTAAAGTTTAGATCTGTACAGCTTGAGTTGCGGTGGATGTCCCTAACGTTTCCAGATCTCGGATCTTTCAGACTAGTTGCGTGTCTCTGTCATCTACCTTCTAAAGTAAAGTTGAGATCTGTACAGCTTGCATTGCGGTGGATGTCCCTAACGTTTCCAGGTCTCGGATCGTCCAGGCTAGTTGCGCGTCTCTGCCATCTACCTTTCTAAAGTAAAGTTTAGATCTGTACAGCTTACATTGCGGTGGATGTCCCTAACGTTTCCAGATCTCGGATCGTTCAGGCTAGTTGCGCGTCTCTGTCATTTATTTTCTCAATTAAAGTTTAGATCTGTACAGCTTACATTGCGGTGGATGTCCCTAACGTTTCCAGATCTCGGATCGTTGAGGCTAGTTGCGCGTCTCTGTCATCTACCTTCTAATGTAAAGTTTAGATCTGTACAGCTTGCATTGCGCTGGATGTCCCTAGCGTTTCCAGATCTCGGATCGTTCAGACTAGTTGCGCGTCTCTGTCATCTACCTTCTAAAGTAAAGTTTAGATCACTACAGCTTGCATTGCGGTGGATGTCCCTTACGTTTCCAGGTCTCGGATCGTTCAGGCCAGTTGCGCGTCTCTGGCATCTACCTTTCTAAAGTAAAGTTTAGATCTGTACAGCTTACATTGCGGTGGATGTCCCTAACGTTTCCAGATCTCGGATCGTTCAGGCTAGTTGCGCGTCTCTGTCATTTATTTTCTAAATTAAAGTTTAGATCTGTACAGCTTACATTGCGGTGGATGTCCCTAACGTTTCCAGATCTCGGATCGTTGAGGCTAGTTGCGCGTCTCTGTCATCTACCTTCTAATGTAAAGTTTAGATCTGTACAGCTTGCATTGCGCTGGATGTCCCTAACGTTTCCAGATCTCGGATCGTTCAGACTAGTTGCGCGTCTCTGTCATCTACCTTCTAAAGTAAAGTTTAGATCACTACAGCTTGCATTGCGGTGGATGTCCCTAAAGTTTCCAGATCTCGGATCGTTCAGGCTAGTTGCCCGTCTCTGTCATTTACTTTCTAAAGTAAAGTTTAGATCTGTACAGCTTACATTGCGGTGGATGTCCCTAACGTTTCGAGATCTCGGATCGTTGAGGCTAGTTGCGCGTCTCTATCTTCTACCTTCTAAAGTAAAGTTTAGATCTGTACAGCTTTCTTTGCCGTGGATGTCCCTAACGTATCCAGATCTCGGATCGTTCAGGCTAGTTGCGCGTCTCTGCCATCTACCTTTCTAAAGTAAAGTTTAGATCTCTACAGCTTACATTGCGGTGGATGTGCCTTACGTTTCCAGATCTCGGATCGTTCAGGCTGGTTGCGCGTCTCTGTCATCTAGCTTCTAAATTAAAATTTAGATCTGTACAGCTTGCATTGCGATGGATGTCCCTAACGTTTCCAGATCTCGGATCGTTCGGACTAGTTGCGCGTCTCTGTCATCTACCTTCTAAAGTAAAGTTTAGATCTGTATAGCTTGCATTGCGGTGGATTCCCAAACGTTTCCAGATGTCGGATCGTTCAGGCTGATTGCGCGTCTCTGTCATCTGCCTTTTAAAGTAAAGGTTAGATCTGTACAGCTTGATTTGCGGTGGATGTCCCTAACGTTTCCAGATCTCGGAACTTTCATACTAGTTGCGTGTTTCTGCCAACTACCTTTCTATAGTAAAGTTTAGATCTGTACACTTTACATTGCGGTGGATGTCGCTAACGTTTCCAGATCTCGGATCGTTCAGGCTAGTTGCGCGTCTCTATCATCTACCTTCTAAAGTAAAGTTTAGATGTGTGCAGCTTGCATTGCGGTGGATGTCCCTAACGTTTCCAGATCTCGGATCGTTCAGGCTAGTTACGCGTCTCTGCCATCTACCTTCTAAACTAAAGTTTAGATCTGTACAGCTTGCATTGCGCTGGATGTCCCTAACCTTTCCAGATCTCGGATCGTTCAGAGTAGTTGCGCGTCTCTGTCATCTACCTTCTAAAGTAAAGTTTAGATCTGTACAGCTTGCATTGCGCTGGATGTCCCTAACGTTTCCAGATCTCGGATCGTTCAGACTAGTTGCGCGTCTCTGTCATCTACCTTCTAAAGTAAAGTTTAGATCTGTAAAATTTGCATTGCGGTGGATGTCCCTAACGTTTCCAGATCTCGGATCGTTCAGGCTAGTTGCGCGTCTCTGTCATCTACCTTCTAAAGTAAAGTTTAGATCTGTACAGCTTGCATTGCGGTGGATGTCCCTAACGTTTCCAGATCTCGGATCGTTCAGGCTAGTTGCGCGTCTCTGCCATCTACCTTTCTAAAGTAAAGTTTAGATCTGTACAGCTTACATTGCGGTGGATGTGCCTTGCGTTCCCAGATATCGGATTGTTCAGGCTGGTTGTGCGTCTCTGTCATCTACCTTCTAAAGTAAAGTTTAGATCTGTACAATTTGCATTGCGGTGGATGTCCCTAACGTTTCCAGATCTCGGATCGTTCAGACTAGTTGCGCGTCTCTGCCATCTACCTTTCTAAAGTAAAGTTTAGATCTGTACAGCTTACATTGCGGTGGATGTCCCTAACGTTTCCAGATCGCGGATCGTTCAGGCTAGTTGCGCGTCTCTGGCAACTACCTTCTAAAGTAAAGTTTAGATCTGTACAGCTTGCATTGCGGTGGATGTCCCTAACGTTTCCAGATCTCGGATCGTTCAGGCTAGTTGCGCGTCACTGTCATTTACCTTCTAAACTAAAGTCTAGATCTGTACAGCTTGCATTGCGGTGGATGTCCCTAACGTTTCCAGATCTCGGATCGTCCAGGCTAGTTCCGCGTCTCTGCCATCTACCTTTCTAAAGTAAAGTTTAGATCTGTACAGCTTACATTGCGGTGGATGTGCCTAACGTTTCCAGATCTCGGATCGTTCAGGCTAGTTGCGCGTCTCTGCCATCTACCTTCTAAAGTAAAGTTTAGATCTGTACAGCTTGCATTGCGGTGGATGTCCCTAACGTTTCCAGATCTCGGATCGTTCAGGCTAGTTGCGCGTCTCTGTCTTCTACCGTCTAAAGTAAAGTTTAGATCTGTACAGCTTGCATTGCGGTAGATGTCCCTAACGTTTCCAGATCCCGGATCGTTCAGGCTAGTTGCGCGTATCTGCCATCTACCTTTCTAAAGTGAAGTTTACATCTCTACAGCTTACATTCGGTGGATGTCCCTAACGTTTCCAGATCTCGGATCGTTCAGGCTAGTTGCGCGTCTCTGCCATCTACCTTTCTAAAGTAAAGTTTAGATCTGTACAGCTTACATTGCGGTGGATGTGCCTAACGTTTCCAGATTTTGGATCGTTCAGGCTGATTGCGCGTCTCTGTCATCTACCTTTTAAAGTAAAGTTTAGATCTGTACAGCTTACATTGCGGTGGATGTGCCTAACGTTTCCAGATTTTGGATCGTTCAGGCTGATTGCGCGTCTCTGTCATCTACCTTTTAAAGTAAAGTTTAGATCTGTACAGCTTACATTGCGGTGGAGGTCCCTAACGTTTCCAGATCTCGGATCTTTCTGACTAGTTGCGCGTCTCTGCCATCTACCTTTCTAAAGCAAAGTTTAGATCTGTACAGCTTACATTGCGGTGGATGTCCCTAACGTTTCCAGATCTCGGATCGTTCAGGCTAGTTGCGCGTCTCTGTCATCTACCTTCTAAAGTAAAGTTTAGATCTGTACAGCTTGCATTGCGGTGGATGTCCCTAACGTTTCCAGATCTCGGATCTTTCAGGCTAGTTGCGCGTCTCTGTCATCTACCTTCTAAAGTAAAGTTTAGATCTGTACAGCTTGCATTGCGGTGGATGTCCCTAACGTTTCCAGATCTCGGATCGTTCAGGCTAGTTGCGCGTCTCTGTCATCTACCTTCTAAAGTACAGTTTAGATCTGTACAGCTTGCATTGCGGTGGATGTCCCTAACGTTTCCAGATCTCGGATCGTTCAGCCTAGTTGCGCGTCTCTGTCATCTACCTTCTAAAGTACAGTTTAGATCTGTATAGCTTGTATTGCGGTGGATGTCCCTAACGTTTCCAGATCTCGGATTGTTCAGACTAGTTGCGCGTCTCTGCCATCCACCTTCTAAAGTAAAGTTTAGATCTGTACAGCTTACATTGCTGTGGATGTGCCTAACGTTTCCAGATCTCCGATCGTTCAGGCTAGTTGCGCGTCTCTGCCATCTACTTTTCTAAAGTAAATTTAGATCTGTACAGCTTACATTGCGGTGGATGTGCCTAACGTTTCCAGATGTCGGATCGTTCAGGCTGATTGCGCGTCTCTGTCATCTACCTTCTAAAGTAAAGTTTAGATCTGTACAGCTTGAGTTGCGGTGGATGTCCCTAACGTTTCCAGATCTCGGATCTTTCAGACTAGTTGCGTGTCTCTGTCATCTACCTTCTAAAGTAAAGTTGAGATCTGTACAGCTTGCATTGCGGTGGATGTCCCTAACGTTTCCAGGTCTCGGATCGTTCAGGCTAGTTGCGCGTCTCTGCCATCTACCTTTCTAAAGTAAAGTTTATATCTGTACAGCTTACATTGCGGTGGATGTCCCTAACGTTTCCAGATCTCGGATCGTTCAGGCTAGTTGCGCGTTTCTGTCATCTACCTTCTAAAGTAAAGTTTAGATCTGTACAGCTTGCATTGCGGTGGATGTCCCTAACGTTTCCAGATCTCGGATCTTTCAGACTAGTTGCGCGTCTCTGCCATCTACCTTTCTAAATTAAAGTTTAGATCTGTACAGCTTACATTGCGGTGGATGTCCCTAACGTTTCCAGATCTCGGACCGTTCAGACTAGTTGCGCGTCTCTGTCATCTACCTTCTAAAGTAAAGTTTAGATCTGTACAGCTTGCATTGCGTAGGAATGTCCCTAACGTTTCCAGATCTCGGATCGTTCAGGCTAGTTGCGCGTCTCTGTCATTTACTTTCTAAAGTAAAGTTCAGATCTGCACAGCTTACATTGCGGTGGATGTCCCTAACGTTTCCAGATCTCGGATCGTTCAAGCTAGTTGCGCGTCTCTATCATCTACCTTCTAAAGTAAAGTTTAGATCTGTACAGCTTTCTTTGCGGTGGATGTCCCTAACGTTTCCAGATCTCGGATCGTACAGGCTAGTTGCGCGTCTCTGCCATCTACCTTTCTAAAGTAAAGTTTAGATCTCTACAGCTTACATTGCGGAGGATGTACCTTACGTTTCCAGATCTCGGATCGTTCAGGCTGGTTGTGCGTCTCTGTCATCTAGCTTCTAAAGTAAAGTTTAGATCTGTACAGCTTCCATTGCGGGGGATGTCCCTAACGTTTCCAGATCTCGGATCTTTCAGACTAGTTGCGCGTCTCTGCCATCTACCTTTCTAAAGTAAAGTTTAGATCTGTATAGCTTACATTGCGGTGGATGTCCCTAACGTTTCCAGATCTCGGATCGTTCAGGCTAGTTGCGCGTCTCTGTCATCTACCTTCTAAAGTAAAGTTTAGATCTTTACAGCTTGCAATGCGGTGGATGTCCCTAACGTTTCCAGATCTCGGAACGTTCAGACTAGTTGCGCGTCTCTGCCATCCACCTTCTAAGGTAAAGTTTAGATCTGTACAGCTTACATTGCGCGGGATGTGCCTAACGTTTCCAGATGTCGGATCGTTCAGGCTGATTGCGCGTCTCTGTCATCTACCTTCTAAAGTAAAGTTTAGATCTGTACAGCTTGATTTATGGTGGATGTCCCTAACGTTTCCAGATCTCGGATCTTTCATACTAGTTGCGTGTCTCTGTCATCTACCTTCTAAAGTAAAATTTAGATCTGTGCACCTTGCATTGCAGTGGATGTCCCTAACGTTTCCAGATCTCGGATCGTTCAGGCTAGTTGCGCGTATCTGCCATCTACCTTCTAAACTAAAGTTTTGATCTGTACAGCTTGCATTGCGCTGGATGTCCCTAACGTTTCCAGATCTCGGATTGTTCAGACTAGTTTCGCGTCTCTGTCATCTACCTTCTAAAGTAAAGTTTAGATCTGTACAGCTTGCATTGCAGTGGATGTCCCTAACGTTTCCAGATCTCGGATCGTTCAGACTAGTTGCGCGTCTCTGTCATCTACCTTCTAATGTAAAGTTTAGATCTGTACAGCTTGCATTGCGCTGGATGTCCCTAACGTTTCCAGATCTCGGATCGTTCAGAGTAGTTGCGCGTCTCTGTCATCTACCTTCTAAAGTAAAGTTTAGATCACTACAGCTTGCAATGCGGTGGATGTCCCTAACGTTTCCAGATCTCGGATCGTTCAGGCTAGTTGCGCGTCTCTATCATCCACCTTCTAAAGTAAAATTTAGATGTGTGCAGCTTGCATTGCGGTGGATGTCCCTTACGTTTCCAGATCTCGGATCGTTCAGGCTAGTTGCGCGTCTCTGCCATCTACCTTGTAAACTAAAGTTTAGATCTGTACAGCTTGCATTGCGCTGGATGTCGCTAACCTTTCCAGATCTCGGATCGTTCAGACTAGTTGCGCGTCTCTGTCATCTACCTTCTAAAGTAAAGTTTAGATCTGTACAGCTTGCATTGCGCTGGATGTCCCTAACGTTTCCAGATCTCGGATCGTTCAGGCTATTGCGCGTCTCTGTCATCTACCTTCTAAAGTAAAGTTTAGATCTGTACAGCTTGCATTGCGGTGGATGTCCCTAACGTTTCCAGATCTCGGATCGTTCAGGCTAGTTGCGCGTCTCTGTCATCTACCTTCTAAAGAAGAGTTTACATATGTACAGCTTGCATTGCGGTGGATGTCCCTAACGTTTCCAGATCTCGGATCGTTCAGGCTAGTTGCGCGTCTCTGTCATCTACCTTCTAAAGTACAGTTTAGATCTGTACAGCTTGTATTGCGGTGGATGTCCCTAACGTTTCCAGATCTCGGATCGTTCAGACTAGTTGCGCGTCTCTGCCATCCACCTTCTAAAGTAAAGTTTCGATCTGTACAGCTTACATTGCGGTGGATGTGCCTAACGTTTCCAGATGTCGGATCGTTCAGGCTGATTGCGCGTCTCTGTCATCTACCTTCTAAAGTAATGTTTAGATCTGTACAGCTTGATTTGCGGTGGATGTCCCTAACGTTTCCAGATCTCGGATCTTTCAGACTAGTTGCGTGTCTCTGTCATGTACCTTCTAAAGTAAAGTTTAGATCTGTGCAGCTTGCATTGCAGTGGATGTCCCTAACGTTTCCAGATCTCGGATCGTTCAGGCTAGTTGCGCGTCTCTGCCATCTACCTTCTAAACTAAAGTTTAGATCTGTACAGATTGCATTGCGGTGGATGTCCCTAACGTTTTCAGATCTCGGATCGTTCAGGTTGTTGCTCGTCTCTGTCATCTACCTTCTAAAGTAAAGTGTAGATCTGTACAGCTTGCCTTTCGGTGGATGTCCCTACGTTTCCAGATCTCGGATCGTTCTGACTAGTTGCGCGGCTCTGGCAACTACCTTCTAAAGTAAAGTTTAGATCTGTACAGCTTCCATTGCGGTGGATGTCCCTATCGTTTCCAGATCTCGGATCGCTCAGACTAGTTGCGCGTCTCTGTCATCTACCTTCTAAAGTAAAGTTTAGATCTGTACAGCTTGCATTGCTGTGGATGTCCCTAATGTTTCCAGATCTCGGATCGTTCAGGCTAGTTGCGCGTCTCTGTCATTTACTTTCTAAAGTAAAGTTTAGATCTGTACAGCTTACATTGCGGTGGAAGTCCCTAACGTTTCCAGATCTCGGATCGTACAGGCTAGTTGCGCGTCTCTGTCTTCTACCTTCTAAAGTAAAGTTTAGATCTGTACAGCTTGCATTGCGGTGGATGTCCCTAACGTTTCCAGATCTCGGATCGTTCAGACCAGTTGCGCGTCTCTGCCATCTACCTTTCTAAAGTAAAGTTTAGATCTCTACAGCTTACATTGGGTGGATGTCCCTAACGTTTCCTGATCTCGGATCGTTCAGGCTGGTTGCGCGTCTCTGTCATCTACCTTCTAAAGTAAAGTTTAGATCTGTACAGCTTGCATTGCGGTGGATGTCCCTATCGTTTCCAGATCTCGGATCTTTCAGACTAGTTGCGCGTCTGTGCCATCTACCTTTCTAAAGAAAAGTTTAGATCTGTACAGTTTACATTGCGGTGGATGTCCCTAACGTTTCCAGATCTCGGATCGTTCAGGCTAGTTGCGCGTCTCTGCCATCTACCTTTCTAAAGTAAAGTTTAGATCTGTACAGCTTACATTGCGGTGGATGTCCCTAACGTTTCCTGATCTCGGATCGTTCAGGCTAGTTGCGCGTCTCTGTCATCTACCTTCTAAAGTATAGTTTAGATCTGTACAGTCCCTAACGTTTCCAGATCTCGGATCGTTCAGGCTAGTTGCGCGTCTCTGCCATCTACCTTTCTAAAGTAAAGTTTAGATCTGTACAGCTTGCATTGCGGTGGATGTCCCTAACGTTTCCAGATCTCGGATCGTTCAGGCTAGTTGCTTGTCTCTGTCATTTATTTTCTAAAGTAAAGTTCAGATCTGTACAGCTTACATTGCGGTGGATGTGCCTAACGTTTCCAGATCTCGGATCGTTCAGGCTAGTTGCGCGTCTCTGGCATCTACCTTTCTAAAGTAAAGTTTAGATCTGTACAGCTTACATTGCGGTGGATGTCCCTAACGTTTCCAGATCTCGGATCGTTCAGGCAAAATGCGTGTCTCTGTCATCTACCTTCTAAAGTATAGTTTAGATCTGTACAGCTTGCATTGCGGTGGATGTTCCTAACGTTTCCAGATCTCGGATCGTTCAGACTAGTTGCGCGTCTCTGCCATCTATTTTTCTAAATTAAAGTTTAGATCTGTACAGCTTACATTGCGGTGGATGTCCCTAACGTTTCCAGATCTCGGATCGTTGAGGCTAGTTGCGCGTCTCTGTCATCTACCTTCTAATGTAAAGTTTAGATCTGTACAGCTTGCATTGCGCTGGATGTCCCTAACGTTTCCAGATCTCGGATCGTTCAGAGTAGTTGCGCGTCTCTGTCATCTACCTTCTAAAGTAAAGTTTAGATCACTACAGCTTGCAATGCGGTGGATGTCCCTAACGTTTCCAGATCTCGGATCGTTCAGGCTAGTTGCGCGTCTCTGTCATTTACTTTCTGAAGTAAAGTTTAGATCTGTACAGCTTACATTGCGGTGGATGTCCCTAACGTTTCCAGATCTCGGATCGTTCAGGCTAGTTGCGCGTCTCTGCCATTTACCTTTCTAAAATAAAGTTTAGATCTCTACAGCTTACATTGCGGTGGATGTGCCTTACGTTTCCAGATCTCGGATCGTTCAGGCTGGTTGCGCGTCTCTGTCATCTAGCTTCTAAATTAAAGTTTAGATCTGTACAGCTTGCATTGCGATGGATGTCCCTAACGTTTACAGATCTCGGATCGTTCAGACTAGTTGCGCGTCTCTGTCATCTACCTTCTAAAGTAAAGTTTAGATCTGTATAGCTTGCATTGCGGTGGAAGTCCCTAACGTTTCCAGATGTCGGATCGTTCAGGCTGATTGCGCGTCTCTGTCATCTACCTTCTAAAGTAAAGGTTAGATCTGTACACCTTGCATTGCGGTGGATGTCCCTAACGTTTCCAGATCTCGGATGGTTCAGGCTAGTTGCGCGTCTCTGGCATCTACCTTCTAAACTAAAGTTTAGATCTGTACAGCTTGCATTGCGCTGGATGTCGCTAACCTTTCCAGATCTCGGATCGTTCAGACTAGTTGCGCGTCTCTGTCATCTACCTTCTAAAGTAAAGTTTAGATCTGTACAGCTTGCATTGCGCTGGATGTCCCTAACGTTTCCAGATCTCGGATCGTTCAGACTAGTTGCGCGTCGCTGTCATCTACCTTCTAAAGTAAAGTTTAGATCTGTAAAATCTGCATTGCGGTGGATGTCCCTAACATTTCCAGATCTCGGATCGTTCAGGCTAGTTGCGCGTCTCTGTCATCTACCTTCTAAAGTAAAGTTTAGATCTGTACACCTTGCATTGCGGTGGATTTCCCTAATGTTTCCAGATCTCGGATGGTTCAGGCTAGTTGCGCGTCTCTGCCATCTACCTTTCTAAAGTAAAGTTTAGATCTGTACAGCTTACATTGCGGTGGATGTGCCTAACGTTCCCAGATTTCGGATTGTTCAGGCTGGTTGTGCGTCTCTGTCATCTACCTTCTAAAGTAAAGTTTAGATCTGTACAATTTGCATTGCGGTGGATGTCCCTAACGTTTCCAGATCTCGGATCGTTCAGACTAGTTGCGCGTCTCTGCCATCTACCTTTCTAAAGTAAAGTTTAGATCTGTACAGCTTAGATTGCGGTGGATGTCCCTAACGTATCCAGATCGCGGATCGTTCAGGCTAGTTGCGCGTCTCTGGCAACTACCTTCTAAAGTAAAGTGTAGATCTGTACAGCTTGCATTGCGGTGGATGTCCCTAACGTTTCCAGATCTCGGATCGTTCAGGCTAGTTGCGCGTCTCTGTCATTTACCTTCTAAACTAAAGTTTAGATCTGTACAGCTTGCTTTGCGGTGGATTTCCCTAACGTTTCCAGATCTCGGATCGTCCAGGCTAGTTGCGCGTCTCTGTCATCTACCTTCTAAAGTAAAGTTTAGATCTGTAAAGCTTGCATTGCGGTGGATGTCCCTAACGTTTCCAGATCTCGGATCGTTCAGGCTAGTTCCTCGTCTCTGCCATCTACCTTTCTAAAGTAAAGTTTAGATCTGTACAGCTTACATTGCGGTGGATGTGCCTAACGTTTCCAGATCTCGGATCGTTCAGGCTAGTTGCCCGTCTCTGCCATCTACCTTCTAAAGTAAAGTTTAGATCTGTACAGCTTGCATTGCGGTGGATGTCCCTAACGTTTCCAGATCTCGGATCGTTCAGGCTAGTTGCGCGTCTCTGGCTTCTACCTTCTAAAGTAAAGTTTAGATCTGTACAGCTTGCATTGCGGTAGATGTCCCTAACGTTTCCAGATCCCGGATCGTTCAGGCTAGTTGCGCGTCTCTGCCATCTACCTTTCTAAAGTAAAATTTAGATCTCTACAGCTTACATTCGGTGGATGTCCCTAACGTTTCCAGATCTCGGATCGTTCAGGCTAGTTGCGCGTCTCTGTCATTTATTTTCTAAAGTAAAGTTCAGATCTGTACAGCTCACATTGCGGTGGATGTCCCTAACGTTTCCAGATCTCGGATCGTTCAGGCTAGTTGCGCGTCTCTGGCATCTACCTTTCTAAAGTAAAGTTTAGATCTGTACAGCTTACATTGCGGTGGATGTCCCTAACGTTTCCAGATCTCGGATCGTTCAGGCTAGATGCGTGTCTCTGTCATCTACCTTCTAAAGTATAGTTTAGATCTGTACAGCTTGCATTGCGGTGGATGTTCCTAACGTTTCCAGATCTCGGATCTTTCAGACTAGTTGCGCGTCTCTGCCATCTATTTTTCTAAATTAAAGTTTAGATCTGTACAGCTTACATTGCGGTGGATGTCCCTAACGTTTCCAGATCTCGGATCGTTGAGGCTAGTTGCGCGTCTCTGTCATCTACCTTCTAATGTAAAGTTTAGATCTGTACAGCTTGCATTGCGCTGGATGTCCCTAACGTTTCCAGATCTCGGATCGTTCAGAGTAGTTGCGCGTCTCTGTCATCTACCTTCTAAAGTAAAGTTTAGATCACTACAGCTTGCAATGCGGTGGATATCCCTAACGTTTCCAGATCTCGGATCGTTCAGGCTAGTTGCGCGTCTCTATCATCCACCTTCTAAAGTAAAGTTTAGATGTGTGCAGCTTGCATTGCGGTGGATGTCCCTTACGTTTCCAGATCTCGGATCGTTCAGGCTAGTTGCGCGTCTCTGCCATCTACCTTGTAAACTAAAGTTTAGATCTGTACAGCTTGCATTGCGCTGGATGTCGCTAACCTTTCCAGATCTCGGATCGTTCAGACTAGTTGCGCGTCTCTGTCATCTACCTTCTAAAGTAAAGTTTAGATCTGTACAGCTTGCATTGCGCTGGATGTCCCTAACGTTTCCAGATCTCGGATCGTTCAGGCTATTGCGCGTCTCTGTCATCTACCTTCTAAAGTAAAGTTTAGATCTGTACAGCTTGCATTGCGGTGGATGTCCCTAACGTTTCCAGATCTCGGATCGTTCAGGCTAGTTGCGCGTCTCTGTCATCTACCTTCTAAAGAAGAGTTTACATATGTACAGCTTGCATTGCGGTGGATGTCCCTAACGTTTCCAGATCTCGGATCGTTCAGGCTAGTTGCGCGTCTCTGTCATCTACCTTCTAAAGTACAGTTTAGATCTGTACAGCTTGTATTGCGGTGGATGTCCCTAACGTTTCCAGATCTCGGATCGTTCAGACTAGTTGCGCGTCTCTGCCATCCACCTTCTAAAGTAAAGTTTCGATCTGTACAGCTTACATTGCGGTGGATGTGCCTAACGTTTCCAGATGTCGGATCGTTCAGGCTGATTGCGCGTCTCTGTCATCTACCTTCTAAAGTAATGTTTAGATCTGTACAGCTTGATTTGCGGTGGATGTCCCTAACGTTTCCAGATCTCGGATCTTTCAGACTAGTTGCGTGTCTCTGTCATGTACCTTCTAAAGTAAAGTTTAGATCTGTGCAGCTTGCATTGCAGTGGATGTCCCTAACGTTTCCAGATCTCGGATCGTTCAGGCTAGTTGCGCGTCTCTGCCATCTACCTTCTAAACTAAAGTTTAGATCTGTACAGCTTGCATTGCGGTGGATGTCCCTAACGTTTTCAGATCTCGGATCGTTCAGGTTGTTGCTCGTCTCTGTCATCTACCTTCTAAAGTAAAGTGTAGATCTGTACAGCTTGCCTTTCGGTGGATGTCCCTACGTTTCCAGATCTCGGATCGTTCTGACTAGTTGCGCGGCTCTGGCAACTACCTTCTAAAGTAAAGTTTAGATCTGTACAGCTTCCATTGCGGTGGATGTCCCTATCGTTTCCAGATCTCGGATCGCTCAGACTAGTTGCGCGTCTCTGTCATCTACCTTCTAAAGTAAAGTTTAGATCTGTACAGCTTGCATTGCTGTGGATGTCCCTAATGTTTCCAGATCTCGGATCGTTCAGGCTAGTTGCGCGTCTCTGTCATTTACTTTCTAAAGTAAAGTATAGATCTGTACAGCTTACATTGCGGTGGAAGTCCCTAACGTTTCCAGATCTCGGATCGTCCAGGCTAGTTGCGCGTCTCTGTCTTCTACCTTCTAAAGTAAAGTTTAGATCTGTACAGCTTGCATTGCGGTGGATGTCCCTAACGTTTCCAGATCTCGGATCGTTCAG
The DNA here is from genome assembly GCA_030765065.1 of Deroplatys truncata. NCBI lineage: Eukaryota > Metazoa > Arthropoda > Insecta > Mantodea > Mantidae > Deroplatys > Deroplatys truncata. The sequence continues at coordinate 379,030,603 of CM060990.1, forward strand.
ACCAGTTGCGCGTCTCTGCCATCTACCTTTCGAAAGTAAAGTTTAGATCTCTACAGCTTACATTGGGTGGATGTCCCTAACGTTTCCTGATCTCGGATCGTTCAGGCTGGTTGCGCGTCTCTGTCATCTACCTTCTAAAGTAAAGTTTAGATCTGTACAGCTTGCATTGCGGTGGATGTCCCTAACGTTTCCAGATCTCGGATCTTTCAGACTAGTTGCGCGTCTGTGCCATCTACCTTTCTAAAGAAAAGTTTAGATCTGTACAGTTTACATTGCGGTGGATGTCCCTAACGTTTCCAGATCTCGGATCGTTCAGGCTAGTTGCGCGTCTCTGCCATCTACCTTTCTAAAGTAAAGTTTAGATCTGTACAGCTTACATTGCGGTGGATGTCCCTAACGTTTCCTGATCTCGGATCGTTCAGGCTAGTTGCGCGTCTCTGTCATCTACCTTCTAAAGTATAGTTTAGATCTGTACAGTCCCTAACGTTTCCAGATCTCGGATCGTTCAGGCTAGTTGCGCGTCTCTGCCATCTACCTTTCTAAAGTAAAGTTTAGATCTGTACAGCTTGCATTGCGGTGGATGTCCCTAACGTTTCCAGATCTCGGATCGTTCAGGCTAGTTGCTTGTCTCTGTCATTTATTTTCTAAAGTAAAGTTCAGATCTGTACAGCTTACATTGCGGTGGATGTCCCTAACGTTTCCAGATCTCGGATCGTTCAGGCTAGTTGCGCGTCTCTGGCATCTACCTTTCTAAAGTAAAGTTTAGATCTGTACAGCTTACATTGCGGTGGATGTCCCTAACGTTTCCAGATCTCGGACCGTTCAGGCAAGATGCGTGTCTCTGTCATCTACCTTCTAAAGTATAGTTTAGATCTGTACAGCTTGCATTGCGGTGGATGTTCCTAACGTTTCCAGATCTCGGATCGTTCAGACTAGTTGCGCGTCTCTGCCATCTATTTTTCTAAATTAAAGTTTAGATCTGTACAGCTTACATTGCGGTGGATGTCCCTAACGTTTCCAGATCTCGGATCGTTGAGGCTAGTTGCGCGTCTCTGTCATCTACCTTCTAATGTAAAGTTTAGATCTGTACAGCTTGCATTGCGCTGGATGTCCCTAACGTTTCCAGTTCTCGGATCGTTCAGAGTAGTTGCGCGTCTCTGTCATCTACCTTCTAAAGTAAAGTTTAGATCACTACAGCTTGCAATGCGGTGGATGTCCCTAACGTTTCCAGATCTCGGATCGTTCAGGCTAGTTGCGCGTCTCTGTCATTTACTTTCTAAAGTAAAGTTTAGATCTGTACAGCTTACATTGCGGTGGATGTCCCTAACGTTTCCAGATCTCGGATCGTTCAGGCTAGTTGCGCGTCTCTGCCATTTACCTTTCTAAAATAAAGTTTAGATCTCTACAGCTTACATTGCGGTGGATGTGCCTTACGTTTCCAGATATCGGATCGTTCAGGCTGGTTGCGCGTCTCTGTCATCTAGCTTCTAAATTAAAGTTTAGATCTGTACAGCTTGCATTGCGATGGATGTCCCTAACGTTTACAGATCTCGGATCGTTCAGACTAGTTGCGCGTCTCTGTCATCTACCTTCTAAAGTAAAGTTTAGATCTGTATAGCTTGCATTGCGGTGGAAGTCCCTAACGTTTCCAGATGTCGGATCGTTCAGGCTGATTGCGCGTCTCTGTCATCTACCTTCTAAAGTAAAGGTTAGATCTGTACACCTTGCATTGCGGTGGATGTCCCTAACGTTTCCAGATCTCGGATGGTTCAGGCTAGTTGCGCGTCTCTGGCATCTACCTTCTAAACTAAAGTTTAGATCTGTACAGCTTGCATTGCGCTGGATGTCGCTAACCTTTCCAGATCTCGGATCGTTCAGACTAGTTGCGCGTCTCTGTCATCTACCTTCTAAAGTAAAGTTTAGATCTGTACAGCTTGCATTGCGCTGGATGTCCCTAACGTTTCCAGATCTCGGATCGTTCAGACTAGTTGCGCGTCGCTGTCATCTACCTTCTAAAGTAAAGTTTAGATCTGTAAAATCTGCATTGCGGTGGATGTCCCTAACATTTCCAGATCTCGGATCGTTCAGGCTAGTTGCGCGTCTCTGTCATCTACCTTCTAAAGTAAAGTTTAGATCTGTACACCTTGCATTGCGGTGGATGTCCCTAACGTTTCCAGATCTCGGATGGTTCAGGCTAGTTGCGCGTCTCTGCCATCTACCTTTCTAAAGTAAAGTTTAGATCTGTACAGCTTACATTGCGGTGGATGTGCCTAACGTTCCCAGATTTCGGATTGTTCAGGCTGGTTGTGCGTCTCTGTCATCTACCTTCTAAAGTAAAGTTTAGATCTGTACAATTTGCATTGCGGTGGATGTCCCTAACGTTTCCAGATCTCGGATCGTTCAGACTAGTTGCGCGTCTCTGCCATCTACCTTTCTAAAGTAAAGTTTAGATCTGTACAGCTTAGATTGCGGTGGATGTCCCTAACGTATCCAGATCGCGGATCGTTCAGGCTAGTTGCGCGTCTCTGGCAACTACCTTCTAAAGTAAAGTTTAGATCTGTACAGCTTGCATTGCGGTGGATGTCCCTAACGTTTCCAGATCTCGGATCGTTCAGGCTAGTTGCGCGTCTCTGTCATTTACCTTCTAAACTAAAGTTTAGATCTGTACAGCTTGCTTTGCGGTGGATGTCCCTAACGTTTCCAGATCTCGGATCGTCCAGGCTAGTTGCGCGTCTCTGTCATCTACCTTCTAAAGTAAAGTTTAGATCTGTAAAGCTTGCATTGCGGTGGATGTCCCTAACGTTTCCAGATCTCGGATCGTTCAGGCTAGTTCCTCGTCTCTGCCATCTACCTTTCTAAAGTAAAGTTTAGATCTGTACAGCTTACATTGCGGTGGATGTGCCTAACGTTTCCAGATCTCGGATCGTTCAGGCTAGTTGCCCGTCTCTGCCATCTACCTTCTAAAGTAAAGTTTAGATCTGTACAGCTTGCATTGCGGTGGATGTCCCTAACGTTTCCAGATCTCGGATCGTTCAGGCTAGTTGCGCGTCTCTGGCTTCTACCTTCTAAAGTAAAGTTTAGATCTGTACAGCTTGCATTGCGGTAGATGTCCCTAACGTTTCCAGATCCCGGATCGTTCAGGCTAGTTGCGCGTCTCTGCCATCTACCTTTCTAAAGTAAAATTTAGATCTCTACAGCTTACATTCGGTGGATGTCCCTAACGTTTCCAGATCTCGGATCGTTCAGGCTAGTTGCGCGTCTCTGTCATTTATTTTCTAAAGTAAAGTTCAGATCTGTACAGCTCACATTGCGGTGGATGTCCCTAACGTTTCCAGATCTCGGATCGTTCAGGCTAGTTGCGCGTCTCTGGCATCTACCTTTCTAAAGTAAAGTTTAGATCTGTACAGCTTACATTGCGGTGGATGTCCCTAACGTTTCCAGATCTCGGATCGTTCAGGCTAGATGCGTGTCTCTGTCATCTACCTTCTAAAGTATAGTTTAGATCTGTACAGCTTGCATTGCGGTGGATGTTCCTAACGTTTCCAGATCTCGGATCTTTCAGACTAGTTGCGCGTCTCTGCCATCTATTTTTCTAAATTAAAGTTTAGATCTGTACAGCTTACATTGCGGTGGATGTCCCTAACGTTTCCAGATCTCGGATCGTTGAGGCTAGTTGCGCGTCTCTGTCATCTACCTTCTAATGTAAAGTTTAGATCTGTACAGCTTGCATTGCGCTGGATGTCCCTAACGTTTCCAGATCTCGGATCGTTCAGAGTAGTTGCGCGTCTCTGTCATCTACCTTCTAAAGTAAAGTTTAGATCACTACAGCTTGCAATGCGGTGGATGTCCCTAACGTTTCCAGATCTCGGATCGTTCAGGCTAGTTGCGCGTCTCTGTCATTTACTTTCTAAAGTAAAGTTTAGATCTGTACAGCTTACATTGCGGTGGATGTCCCTAACGTTTCGAGATCTCGGATCGTTCAGGCTAGTTGCGAGTCTCTATCTTCTACCTTCTAAAGTAAAGTTTAGATCTGTACAGCTTTCTTTGCGGTGGATGTCCCTAACGTTTCCAGATCTCGGATCGTTCAGGCTAGTTGCGCGTCTCTGCCATCTACCTTTCTAAAGTAAAGTTTAGATCTCTACAGCTTACATTGCGGTGGATGTGCCTTACGTTTCCAGATCTCGGATCGTTCAGGCTGGTTGCGCGTCTTTGTCATCTAGCTTCTAAATTAAAGTTTAGATCTGTACAGCTTGCATTGCGATGGATGTCCCTAACGTTTACAGATCTCGGATCGTTCAGACTAGTTGCGCCTCTCTGTCATCTACCTTCTAAAGTAAAGTTTAGATCTGTATAGCTTGCATTGCTGTGGAAGTCCCTAACGTTTCCAGATGTCGGATCGTTCAGGCTGATTGCGCGTCTCTGTCATCTACCTTCTAAAGTAAAGGTTAGATCTGTACAGCTTGATTTGCGGTGGATGTCCCTAACGTTTCCAGATCTCGGATCTTTCATACTAGTTGCGTGTCTCTGCCATCTACCTTTCTATAGTAAAGTTTAGATCTGTACACCTTACATTGCGGTGGATGTCCCTAACGTTTCCAGATCTCGGATCGTTCAGGCTAGTTGTGCGTCTCTATCATCCACCTTCTAAAGTAAAGTTTAGATGTGTGCAGCTTGCATTGCGGTGGATGTCCCTTACGTTTCCAGATCTCGGATCGTTCAGGCTAGTTGCGCGTCTCTGCCATCTACCTTGTAAACTAAAGTTTAGATCTGTACAGCTTGCATTGCGCTGGATGTCGCTAACCTTTCCAGATCTCGGATCGTTCAGACTAGTTGCGCGTCTCTGTCATCTACCTTCTAAAGTAAAGTTTAGATCTGTACAGCTTGCATTGCGCTGGATGTCCCTAACGTTTCCAGATCTCGGATCGTTCAGACTAGTTGCGCGTCTCTGTCATCTACCTTCTAAAGTAAAGTTTAGATCTGTAAAATCTGCATTGCGGTGGATGTCTCTAACGTTTCCAGATCTCGGATCGTTCAGGCTAGTTGCGCGTCTCTGTCATCTACCTTCTAAAGTAAAGTTTAGATCTGTACAGCTTGCATTGCGGTGGATGTCCCTAACGTTTCCAGATCTCGGATCGTTCAGGCTAGTTGCGCGTCTCTGCCATCTACCTTTCTAAAGTAAAGTTTAGATCTGTACAGCTTACATTGCGGTGGATGTGCCTAACGTTCCCAGATATCGGATTGTTCAGGCTGGTTGTGCGTCACTGTCATCTACCTTCTAAAGTAAAGTTTAGATCTGTACAGCTTAGATTCCGGTGGATGTCCCTAACGTTTCCAGATCGCGGATCGTTCAGGCTAGTTGCGCGTCTCTGGCAACTACCTTCTAAAGTAAAATTTAGATCTGTACAGCTTGCATTGCGGTGGATGTCCCTAACGTTTCCAGATCTCGGATCGTTCAGGCTAGTTGCGCGTCTCTGTCATTTACCTTCTAAACTAAAGTTTAGATCTGTACAGCTTGCATTGCGGTGGATGTCCCTAACGTTTCCAGATCTCGGATCGTCCAGGCTAGTTGCGCGTCTCTGTCATCTACCTTCTAAAGTAAAGTTTAGATCTGTAAAGCTTGCATTGCGGTGGATGTCCCTAACGTTTCCAGATCTCGGATCGTTCAGGCTAGTTCCGCGTCTCTGCCATCTACCTTTCTAAAGTAAAGTTTAGATCTGTACAGCTTACATTGCGGTGGATGTGCCTAACGTTTCCAGATCTCGGATCGTTCAGGCTAGTTGCGCGTCTCTGCCATCTACCTTTCTAAAGTAAAGTTTAGATCTGTACAGCTTGCATTGCGGTGGAGGTCCCTAACGTTTCCAGATCTCGGATCTTTCAGACTATTTGCGCGTCTCTGCCATCTACCTTTCTAAAGTAAAGTTTAGATCTGTACAGCTTACATTGCGGTGGATGTCCCTAACGTTTCCAGATCTCGGATCGTTCAGGCTAGTTGCGCGTCTCTGTCATTTACCTTCTAAACTAAAGTTTAGATCTGTACAGCTTGCATTGCGCTGGATGTCCCTAACGTTTCCAGATCTCGGATCGTCCAGGCTAGTAGCGGGTCTCTGTCATCTACCTTCTAAAGTAAAGTTTAGATCTGTACAGCTTGCATTGCGGTTGGTTTCCCTAACGTTTCCAGATCTAGGATCGTTCAGGCTAGTTGCGCGTCTCTGTCATCTACCTTCTAAAGTAAAGTTTAGATCTGTACAGCTTGCATTGCGGTGGATGTCCCTAACGTTTCCAGAACTCGGATCGTTCAGGCTAGTTGCGCGTCTCTGTCATCTACCTTCTAAAGAAGAGTTTACATATGTACAGCTTGCATTCCGGTGGATGTCCCTAACGTTTCCAGATCTCGGATCGTTCAGGCTAGTTGCGCGTCTCTGTCATCTACCTTCTAAAGTACAGTTTAGATCTGTACAGCTTGTATTGCGGTGGATGTCCCTAACGTTTCCAGATCTCGGATCGTGCAGACTACTTGCGCGTCTCTGTCATCTACCTGCTAAAGTAAAGTTTAGATCTGTACAGCTTGCATTGCGGTGGATGTCCCTAACGTTTCCAGATCTCGGTTCGTTCAGGCTAGTTGCGCGTCTCTGTCATTTATTTTCTAAAGTAAAGTTCAGATCTGTACAGCTTACATTGCGGTGGATGTCCCTAACGTTTCCATATCTCGGATCGTTCAGGCTAGTTGCGCGTCTCTGGCATCTACCTTTCTAAAGTAAAGTTTAGATCTGTACAGCTTACATTGCGGTGGATGTCCCTAACGTTTCCAGATCTCGGATCGTTCAGGCTAGATGCGTGTCTCTGTCATCTACCTTCTAAAGTATAGTTTAGATCTGTACAGCTTGCATTGCGGTGGATGTTCCTAACGTTTCCAGATCTCGGATCTTTCAGACTAGTTGCGCGTCTCTGCCATCTATTTTTCTAAATTAAAGTTTAGATCTGTACAGCTTACATTGCGGTGGATGTCCCTAACGTTTCCAGATCTCGGATCGCTGAGGCTAGTTGCGCGTCTCTGTCATCTACCTTCTAATGTAAAGTTTAGATCTGTACAGCTTGCATTGCGCTGGATGTCCCTAACGTTTCCAGATCTCGGATCGTTCAGAGTAGTTGCGCGTCTCTGTCATCTACCTTCTAAAGTAAAGTTTAGATCACTACAGCTCTCAATGCGGTGGATGTCCCTAACGTTTCCAGATCTCGGATCGTTCAGGCTAGTTGCGCGTCTCTGTCATTTACTTTCTAAAGTAAAGTTTAGATCTGTACAGCTTACATTGCGGTGGATGTCCCTAACGTTTCGAGATCTCGGATCGTTCAGGCTAGTTGCGAGTCTCTATCTTCTACCTTCTAAAGTAAAGTTTAGATCTGTACAGCTTTCTTTGCGGTGGATGTCCCTAACGTTTCCAGATCTCGGATCGTTCAGGCTAGTTGCGCGTCTCTGCCATCTACCTTTCTAAAGTAAAGTTTAGATCTCTACAGCTTACATTGCGGTGGATGTGCCTTACGTTTCCAGATCTCGGATCGTTCAGGCTGGTTGCGCGTCTCTGTCATCTAGCTTCTAAATTAAAGTTTAGATCTGTACAGCTTGCATTGCGATGGATGTCCCTAACGTTTCCAGATCTCGGATCTTTCAGACTAGTTGCGTGTCTCTGCCATCTACCTTTCTATAGTAAAGTTTAGATCTGTACAGCTTACATTGCGGTGGATGTCCCTAACGTTTCCAGATCTCGGATCGTTCATGCTAGTTGTGCGTCTCTATCATCTACCTTCTAAAGTAAAGTTTAGATGTGTGCAGCTTGCATTGCGGTGGATGTTCCTTACGTTTCCAGATCTCGGATCGTTCAGGCTAGTTGCGCGTCTCTGCCATCTACCTTCTAAACTAAAGTTTAGATCTGTACAGCTTGCATTGCGCTGGATGTCGCTAACCTTTCCAGATCTCGGATCGTTCAGACTAGTTGCGCGTCTCTGTCATCTACCTTCTAAAGTAAAGTTTAGATCTGTACAGCTTGCATTGCGCTGGATGTCCCTAACGTTTCCAGATCTCGGATCGTTCAGACTAGTTGCGCGTCTCTGTCATCTACCTTCTAAAGTAAAGTTTAGATCTGTAAAATCTGCATTGCGGTGGATGTCTCTAACGTTTCCAGATCTCGGATCGTTCAGGCTAGTTGCGCGTCTCTGTCATCTACCTTCTAAAGTAAAGTTTAGATCTGTACAGCTTGCATTGCGGTGGATGTCCCTAACGTTTCCAGATCTCGGATCGTTCAGGCTAGTTGCGCGTCTCTGCCATCTACCTTTCTAAAGTAAAGTTTAGATCTCTACAGCTTACATTGCGGTGGATGTGCCTTACGTTTCCAGATCTCGGATCGATCAGGCTGGTTGCGCGTCTCTGTCATCTACCTTCTAAAGTAAAGTTTAGATCTGTACAATTTGCATTGCGGTGGATGTCCCTAACGTTTCCAGATCTCGGATCGTTCAGACTAGTTGCGCGTCTCTGCCATCTACCTTTCTAAAGTAAAGTTTAGATCTGTACAGCTTAGATTCCGGTGGATGTCCCTAACGTTTCCAGATCGCGGATCGTTCAGGCTAGTTGCGCGTCTCTGGCAACTACCTTCTAAAGTAAAGTTTAGATCTGTACAGCTTGCATTGCGGTGGATGTCCCTAACGTTTCCAGATCTCGGATCGTTCAGGCTAGTTGCGCGTCTCTGTCATTTACCTTCTAAACTAAAGTTTAGATCTGTACAGCTTGCATTGCGGTGGATGTCCCTAACGTTTCCAGATCTCGGATCGTCCAGGCTAGTTGCGCGTCTCTGTCATCTACCTTCTAAAGTAAAGTTTAGATCTGTAAAGCTTGCATTGCGGTGGATGTCCCTAACGTTTCCAGATCTCGGATCGTTCAGGCTAGTTACGCGTCTCTGCCATCTACCTTCTAAACTAAAGTTTAGATCTGTACAGCTTGCATTGCGCTGGATGTCCCTAACCTTTCCAGATCTCGGATCGTTCAGACTAGTTGCGCGTCTCTGTCATCTACCTTCTAAAGTAAAGTTTAGATCTGTACAGCTTGCATTGCGCTGGATGTCCCTAACGTTTCCAGATCTCGGATCGTTCAGACTAGTTGCGCGTCTCTGTCATCTACCTTCTAAAGTAAAGTTTAGATCTGTAAAATTTGCATTGCGGTGGATGTCCCTAACGTTTCCAGATCTCGGATCGTTCAGGCTAGTTGCGCGTCTCTGTCATCTACCTTCTAAAGTAAAGTTTAGATCTGTACAGCTTGCATTGCGGTGGATGTCCCTAACGTTTCCAGATCTCGGATCGTTCAGGCTAGTTGCGCGTCTCTGCCATCTACCTTTCTAAAGTAAAGTTTAGATCTGTACAGCTTACATTGCGGTGGATGTGCCTTACGTTCCCAGATATCGGATTGTTCAGGCTGGTTGTGCGTCTCTGTCATCTACCTTCTAAAGTAAAGTTTAGATCTGTACAATTTGCATTGCGGTGGATGTCCCTAACGTTTCCAGATCTCGGATCGTTCACACTAGTTGCGCGTCTCTGCCATCTACCTTTCTAAAGTAAAGTTTAGATCTGTACAGCTTACATTGCGGTGGATGTCCCTAACGTTTCCAGATCGCGGATCGTTCAGGCTAGTTGCGCGTCTCTGGCAACTACCTTCTAAAGTAAAGATTAGATCTGTACAGCTTGCATTGCGGTGGATGTCCCTAACGTTTCCAGATCTCGGATCGTTCAGGCTAGTTGCGCGTCACTGTCATTTACCTTCTAAACTAAAGTCTAGATCTGTACAGCTTGCATTGCGGTGGATGTCCCTAACGTTTCCAGATCTCGGATCGTCCAGGCTAGTTGCGCGTCTCTGTCATCTACCTTCTAAAGTAAAGTTTAGATCTGTAAAGCTTGCATTGCGGTGGATGTCCCTAACGTTTCCAGATCTCGGATCGTTCAGACTATTTCCGCGTCTCTGCCATCTACCTTTCTAAAGTAAAGTTTAGATCTGTACAGCTTACATTGCGGTGGATGTGCCTAACGTTTCCAGATCTCGGATCGTTCAGGCTAGTTGCGCGTCTCTGCCATCTACCTTCTAAAGTAAAGTTTAGATCTGTACAGCTTGCATTGCGGTGGATGTCCCTAACGTTTCCAGATCTCGGATCGTTCAGGCTAGTTGCGCGTCTCTGTCTTCTACCTTCTAAAGTAAAGTTTAGATCTGTACAGCTTGCATTGCGGTAGATGTCCCTAACGTTTCCAGATCCCGGATCGTTCAGGCTAGTTGCGCGTCTCTGCCATCTACCTTTCTAAAGTGAAGTTTAGATCTCTACAGCTTACATTCGGTGGATGTCCCTAACGTTTCCAGATCTCGGATCGTTCAGGCTAGTTGCGCGTCTCTGCCATCTACCTTTCTAAAGTAAAGTTTAGATCTGTACAGCTTACATTGCGGTGGATGTGCCTAACGTTTCCAGATCTCGGATCGTTCAGGCTAGTTGCGCGTCTCTGTCATCTACCTTCTAAAGTAAAGTTTAGATCTGTACAGCTTGCATTGCGGTGGATGTCCCTAACGTTTCCAGATCTCGGATCTTTCAGGCTAGTTGCGCGTCTCTGTCATCTACCTTCTAAAGTAAAGTTTAGATCTGTACAGCTTGCATTGCGGTGGATGTCCCTAACGTTTCCAGATCTCGGATCGTTCAGGCTAGTTGCGCGTCTCTGTCATCTACCTTCTAAAGTACAGTTTAGATCTGTACAGCTTGCATTGCGGTGGATGTCCCTAACGTTTCCAGATCTCGGATCGTTCAGCCTAGTTGCGCGTCTCTGTCATCTACCTTCTAAAGTACAGTTAGGTCTGTATAGCTTGTATTGCGGTGGTTGTCCCTAACGTTTCCAGATCTCGGATTGTTCAGTCTAGTTGCGCGTCTCTGCCATCCACCTTCTAAAGTAAAGTTTAGATCTGTACAGCTTACATTGCGGTGGATGTGCCTAACGTTTCCAGATCTCGGATCGTTCAGGCTAGTTGCGCGTCTCTGCCATCTACTTTTCTAGAGTAAAGTTTAGATCTGTACAGCTTACATTGCGGTGGATGTGCCTAACGTTTCCAGATGTCGGATCGTTCAGGCTGATTGCGCGTCTCTGTCATCTACCTTCTAAAGTAAAGTTTAGATCTGTACAGCTTGAGTTGCGGTGGATGTCCCTAACGTTTCCAGATCTCGGATCTTTCAGACTAGTTGCGTGTCTCTGTCATCTACCTTCTAAAGTAAAGTTGAGATCTGTACAGCTTGCATTGCGGTGGATGTCCCTAACGTTTCCAGGTCTCGGATCGTTCAGGCTAGTTGCGCGTCTCTGCCATCTACCTTTCTAAAGTAAAGTTTAGATCTGTACAGCTTACATTGCGGTGGATGTCCCTAACGTTTCCAGATCTCGGATCGTTCAGGCTAGTTGCGCGTCTCTGTCATTTATTTTCTAAATTAAAGTTTAGATCTGTACAGCTTACATTGCGGTGGATGTCCCTAACGTTTCCAGATCTCGGATCGTTGAGGCTAGTTGCGCGTCTCTGTCATCTACCTTCTAATGTAAAGTTTAGATCTGTACAGCTTGCATTGCGCTGGATGTCCCTAACGTTTCCAGATCTCGGATCGTTCAGACTAGTTGCGCGTCTCTGTCATCTACCTTCTAAAGTAAAGTTTAGATCACTACAGCTTGCATTGCGGTGGATGTCCCTAACGTTTCCAGGTCTCGGATCGTTCAGGCCAGTTGCGCGTCTCTGGCATCTACCTTTCTAAAGTAAAGTTTAGATCTGTACAGCTTACATTGCGGTGGATGTCCCTAACGTTTCCAGATCTCGGATCGTTCAGGCTAGTTGCGCGTCTCTATCTTCTACCTTCTAAAGTAAAGTTTAGATCTGTACAGCTTTCTTTGCCGTGGATGTCCCTAACGTATCCAGATCTCGGATCGTTCAGGCTAGTTGCACGTCTCTGCCATCTACCTTTCTAAAGTAAAGTTTAGATCTCTACAGCTTACATTGCGGTGGATGTGCCTTACGTTTCCAGATCTCGGATCGTTCAGGCTGGTTGCGCGTCTCTGTCATCTAGCTTCTAAATTAAAATTTAGATCTGTACAGCTTGCATTGCGATGGATGTCCCTAACGTTTCCAGATCTCGGATCGTTCGGACTAGTTGCGCGTCTCTGTCATCTACCTTCTAAAGTAAAGTTTAGATCTGTATAGCTTGCATTGCGGTGGATGTCCCAAACGTTTCCAGATGTCGGATCGTTCAGGCTGATTGCGCGTCTCTGTCATCTGCCTTTTAAAGTAAAGGTTAGATCTGTACAGCTTGATTTGCGGTGGATGTCCCTAACGTTTCCAGATCTCGGAACTTTCATACTAGTTGCGTGTTTCTGCCAACTACCTTTCTATAGTAAAGTTTAGATCTGTACACTTTACATTGCGGTGGATGTCGCTAACGTTTCCAGATCTCGGATCGTTCAGGCTAGTTGCGCGTCGCTATCATCTACCTTCTAAAGTAAAGTTTAGATGTGTGCAGCTTGCATTGCGGTGGATGTCCCTAACGTTTCCAGATCTCGGATCGTTCAGGCTAGTTACGCGTCTCTGCCATCTACCTTCTAAACTAAAGTTTAGATCTGTACAGCTTGCATTGCGCTGGATGTCCCTAACCTTTCCAGATCTCGGATCGTTCAGACTAGTTGCGCGTCTCTGTCATCTACCTTCTGAAGTAAAGTTTAGATCTGTACAGCTTGCATTGCGCTGGATGTCCCTAACGTTTCCAGATCTCGGATCGTTCAGACTAGTTGCGCGTCTCTGTCATCTACCTTCTAAAGTAAAGTTTAGATCTGTAAAATTTGCATTGCGGTGGATGTCCCTAACGTTTCCAGATCTCGGATCGTTCAGGCTAGTTGCGCGTCTCTGTCATCTACCTTCTAAAGTAAAGTTTAGATCTGTACAGCTTGCATTGCGGTGGATGTCCCTAACGTTTCCAGATCTCGGATCGTTCAGGCTAGTTGCGCGTCTCTGCCATCTACCTTTCTAAAGTAAAGTTTAGATCTGTACAGCTTACATTGCGGTGGATGTGCCTTACGTTCCCAGATATCGGATTGTTCAGGCTGGTTGTGCGTCTCTGTCATCTACCTTCTAAAGTAAAGTTTAGATCTGTACAATTTGCATTGCGGTGGATGTTCCTAACGTTTCCAGATCTCAGATCGTTCAGACTAGTTGCGCGTCTCTGCCATCTACCTTTCTAAAGTAAAGTTTAGATCTGTACAGCTTACATTGCGGTGGATGTCCCTAACGTTTCCAGATCGCGGATCGTTCAGGCTAGTTGCGCGTCTCTGGCAACTACCTTCTAAAGTAAAGTTTAGATCTGTACAGCTTGCATTGCGGTGGATGTCCCTAACGTTTCCAGATCTCGGATCGTTCAGGCTAGTTGCGCGTCACTGTCATTTACCTTCTAAACTAAAGTCTAGATCTGTACAGCTTGCATTGCGGTGGATGTCCCTAACGTTTCCAGATCTCGGATCGTCCAGGCTAGTTGCGCGTCTCTGTCATCTACCTTCTGAAGTAAAGTTTAGATCTGTAAAGCTTGCATTGCGGTGGATGTCCCTAACGTTTCCAGATCTCGGATCGTTCAGACTAGTTCCGCGTCTCTGCCATCTACCTTTCTAAAGTAAAGTTTAGATCTGTACAGCTTACATTGTGGTGGATGTGCCTAACGTTTCCAGATCTCGGATCGTTCAGGCTAGTTGCGCGTCTCTGCCATCTACCTTCTAAAGTAAAGTTTAGATCTGTACAGCTTGCATTGCGGTGGATGTCCCTAACGTTTCCAGATCTCGGATCGTTCAGGCTAGTTGCGCGTCTCTGTCTTCTACCGTCTAAAGTAAAGTTTAGATCTGTACAGCTTGCATTGCGGTAGATGTCCCTAACGTTTCCAGATCCCGGATCGTTCAGGCTAGTTGCGCGTCTCTGCCATCTACCTTTCTAAAGTGAAGTTTAGATCTCTACAGCTTACATTCGGTGGATGTCCCTAACGTTTCCAGATCTCGGATCGTTCAGGCTAGTTGCGCGTCTCTGTCATCTACCTTCTAAAGTAAAGTTCAGATCTGTACAGCTCACATTGCGGTGGATGTCCCTAACGTTTCCAGATCTCGGATCGTTCAGGCTAGTTACGCGTCTCTGGCATCTACCTTTCTAAAGTAAAGTTTAGATCTGTACAGCTTACATTGCGGTGGATGTCCCTAACGTTTCCAGATCTCGGATCGTTCAGGCTAGATGCGTGTCTCTGTCATCTACCTTCTAAAGTATAGTTTAGATCTGTAAAGCTTGCATTGCGGTGGATGTCCCTAACGTTTCCAGATCTCGGATCTTTCAAACTAGTTGCGCGTCTCTGCCATCTATTTTTCTAAATTAAAGTTTAGATCTGTACAGCTTACATTGCGGTGGATGTCCCTAACGTTTCCAGATCTCGGATCGTTGAGGCTAGTTGCGCGTCTCTGTCATCTACCTTCTAATGTAAAGTTTAGATCTGTACAGCTTGCATTGCGCTGGATGTCCCTAACGTTTCCAGATCTCGGATCGTTCAGAGTAGTTGCGCGTCTCTGTCATCTACCTTCTAAAGTAAAGTTTAGATCACTACAGCTTGCAATGCGGTGGATGTCCCTAACGTTTCCAGATCTCGGATCGTTCAGGCTAGTTGCGCGTCTCTGTCATTTACTTTCTAAAGTAAAGTTTAGATCTGTACAGCTTACATTGCGGTGGATGTCCCTAACGTTTCGAGATCTCGGATCGTTCAGGCTAGTTGCGAGTCTCTATCTTCTACCTTCTAAAGTAAAGTTTAGATCTGTACAGCTTTCTTTGCGGTGGATGTCCCTAACGTTTCCAGATCTCGGATCGTTCAGGCTAGTTGCGCGTCTCTGTCATCTACCTTCTAAAGTAAAGTTTAGATCTGTACAGCTTGCATTGCGGTGGATGTCCCTAACGTTTCCAGATCTCGGATCGTTCAGGCTAGTTGCGCGTCTCTGCCATCTACCTTTCTAAAGTAAAGTTTAGATCTCTACAGCTTACATTGCGGTGGATGTGCCTTACGTTTCCAGATCTCGGATCGATCAGGCTGGTTGCGCGTCTCTGTCATCTACCTTCTAAAGTAAAGTTTAGATCTGTACAATTTGCATTGCGGTGGATGTCCCTAACGTTTCCAGATCTCGGATCGTTCAGACTAGTTGCGCGTCTCTGCCATCTACCTTTCTAAAGTAAAGTTTAGATCTGTACAGCTTAGATTCCGGTGGATGTCCCTAACGTTTCCAGAGCGCGGATCGTTCAGGCTAGTTGCGCGTCTCTGGCAACTACCTTCTAAAGTAAAGTTTAGATCTGTACAGCTTGCATTGCGGTGGATGTCCCTAACGTTTCCAGATCTCGGATCGTTCAGGCTAGTTGCGCGTCTCTGTCATTTACCTTCTAAACTAAAGTTTAGATCTGTACAGCTTGCATTGCGGTGGATGTCCCTAACGTTTCCAGATCTCGGATCGTCCAGGCTAGTTGCGCGTCTCTGTCATCTACCTTCTAAAGTAAAGTTTAGATCTGTAAAGCTTGCATTGCGGTGGATGTCCCTAACGTTTCCAGATCTCGGATCGTTCAGGCTAGTTACGCGTCTCTGCCATCTACCTTCTAAACTAAAGTTTAGATCTGTACAGCTTGCATTGCGCTGGATGTCCCTAACCTTTCCAGATCTCGGATCGTTCAGACTAGTTGCGCGTCTCTGTCATCTACCTTCTAAAGTAAAGTTTAGATCTGTACAGCTTGCATTGCGCTGGATGTCCCTAACGTTTCCAGATCTCGGATCGTTCAGACTAGTTGCGCGTCTCTGTCATCTACCTTCTAAAGTAAAGTTTAGATCTGTAAAATTTGCATTCCGGTGGATGTCCCTAACGTTTCCAGATCTCGGATCGTTCAGGCTAGTTGCGCGTCTCTGTCATCTACCTTCTAAAGTAAAGTTTAGATCTGTACAGCTTGCATTGCGGTGGATGTCCCTAACGTTTCCAGATCTCGGATCGTTCAGGCTAGTTGCGCGTCTCTGCCATCTACCTTTCTAAAGTAAAGTTTAGATCTGTACAGCTTACAATGCGGTGGATGTGCCTTACGTTCCCAGATATCGGATTGTTCAGGCTGGTTGTGCGTCTCTGTCATCTACCTTCTAAAGTAAAGTTTAGATCTGTACAATTTGCATTGCGGTGGATGTCCCTAACGTTTCCAGATCTCGGATCGTTCACACTAGTTGCGCGTCTCTGCCATCTACCTTTCTAAAGTAAAGTTTAGATCTGTACAGCTTACATTGCGGTGGATGTCCCTAACGTTTCCAGATCGCGGATCGTTCAGGCTAGTTGCGCGTCTCTGGCAACTACCTTCTAAAGTAAAGATTAGATCTGTACAGCTTGCATTGCGGTGGATGTCCCTAACGTTTCCAGATCTCGGATCGTTCAGGCTAGTTGCGCGTCACTGTCATTTACCTTCTAAACTAAAGTCTAGATCTGTACAGCTTGCATTGCGGTGGATGTCCCTAACGTTTCCAGATCTCGGATCGTCCAGGCTAGTTGCGCGTCTCTGTCATCTACCTTCTAAAGTAAAGTTTAGATCTGTAAAGCTTGCATTGCGGTGGATGTCCCTAACGTTTCCAGATCTCGGATCGTTCAGACTATTTCCGCGTCTCTGCCATCTACCTTTCTAAAGTAAAGTTTAGATCTGTACTGCTTACATTGCGGTGGATGTGCCTAACGTTTCCAGATCTCGGATCGTTCAGGCTAGTTGCGCGTCTCTGCCATCTACCTTCTAAAGTAAAGTTTAGATCTGTACAGCTTGCATTGCGGTGGATGTCCCTAACGTTTCCAGATCTCGGATCGTTCAGGCTAGTTGCGCGTCTCTGTCTTCTACCTTCTAAAGTAAAGTTTAGATCTGTACAGCTTGCATTGCGGTAGATGTCCCTAACGTTTCCAGATCCCGGATCGTTCAGGCTAGTTGCGCGTCTCTGCCATCTACCCTTCTAAAGTGAAGTTTAGATCTCTACAGCTTACATTCGGTGGATGTCCCTAACGTTTCCAGATCTCGGATCGTTCAGGCTAGTTGCGCGTCTCTGCCATCTACCTTTCTAAAGTAAAGTTTAGATCTGTACAGCTTACATTGCGGTGGATGTGCCTAACGTTTCCAGATCTCGGATCGTTCAGGCTAGTTGCGCGTCTCTGTCATCTACCTTCTAAAGTAAAGTTTAGATCTGTACAGCTTGCATTGCGGTGGATGTCCCTAACGTTTCCAGATCTCGGATCTTTCAGGCTAGTTGCGCGTCTCTGTCATCTACCTTCTAAAGTAAAGTTTAGATCTGTACAGCTTGCATTGCGGTGGATGTCCCTAACGTTTCCAGATCTCGGATCGTTCAGGCTAGTTGCGCGTCTCTGTCATCTACCTTCTAAAGTACAGTTTAGATCTGTACAGCTTGCATTGCGGTGGATGTCCCTAACGTTTCCAGATCTCGGATCGTTCAGCCTAGTTGCGCGTCTCTGTCATCTACCTTCTAAAGTACAGTTAGGTCTGTATAGCTTGTATTGCGGTGGTTGTCCCTAACGTTTCCAGATCTCGGATTGTTCAGTCTAGTTGCGCGTCTCTGCCATCCACCTTCTAAAGTAAAGTTTAGATCTGTACAGCTTACATTGCGGTGGATGTGCCTAACGTTTCCAGATCTCGGATCGTTCAGGCTAGTTGCGCGTCTCTGCCATCTACTTTTCTAAAGTAAAGTTTAGATCTGTACAGCTTACATTGCGGTGGATGTGCCTAACGTTTCCAGATGTCGGATCGTTCAGGCTGATTGCGCGTCTCTGTCATCTACCTTCTAAAGTAAAGTTTAGATCTGTACAGCTTGAGTTGCGGTGGATGTCCCTAACGTTTCCAGATCTCGGATCTTTCAGACTAGTTGCGTGTCTCTGTCATCTACCTTCTAAAGTAAAGTTGAGATCTGTACAGCTTGCATTGCGGTGGATGTCCCTAACGTTTCCAGGTCTCGGATCGTTCAGGCTAGTTGCGCGTCTCTGCCATCTACCTTTCTAAAGTAAAGTTTAGATCTGTACAGCTTACATTGCGGTGGATGTCCCTAACGTTTCCAGATCTCGGATCGTTCAGGCTAGTTGCGCGTCTCTGTCATTTATTTTCTAAATTAAAGTTTAGATCTGTACAGCTTACATTGCGGTGGATGTCCCTAACGTTTCCAGATCTCGGATCGTTGAGGCTAGTTGCGCGTCTCTGTCATCTACCTTCTAATGTAAAGTTTAGATCTGTACAGCTTGCATTGCGCTGGATGTCCCTAACGTTTCCAGATCTCGGATCGTTCAGACTAGTTGCGCGTCTCTGTCATCTACCTTCTAAAGTAAAGTTTAGATCACTACAGCTTGCATTGCGGTGGATGTCCCTAACGTTTCCAGGTCTCGGATCGTTCAGGCCAGTTGCGCGTCTCTGGCATCTACCTTTCTAAAGTAAAGTTTAGATCTGTACAGCTTACATTGCGGTGGATGTCCCTAACGTTTCCAGATCTCGGATCGTTCAGGCTAGTTGCGCGTCTCTGTCATTTATTTTCTAAATTAAAGTTTAGATCTGTACAGCTTACATTGCGGTGGATGTCCCTAACGTTTCCAGATCTCGGATCGTTGAGGCTAGTTGCGCGTCTCTGTCATCTACCTTCTAATGTAAAGTTTAGATCTGTACAGCTTGCATTGCGCTGGATGTCCCTAACGTTTCCAGATCTCGGATCGTTCAGACTAGTTGCGCGTCTCTGTCATCTACCTTCTAAAGTAAAGTTTAGATCACTACAGCTTGCATTGCGGTGGATGTCCCTAACGTTTCCAGATCTCGGATCGTTCAGGCTAGTTGCGCGTCTCTGTCATTTACTTTCTAAAGTAAAGTTTAGATCTGTACAGCTTACATTGCGGTGGATGTCCCTAACGTTTCGAGATCTCGGATCGTTGAGGCTAGTTGCGCGTCTCTATCTTCTACCTTCTAAAGTAAAGTTTAGATCTGTACAGCTTTCTTTGCCGTGGATGTCCCTAACGTATCCAGATCTCGGATCGTTCAGGCTAGTTGCACGTCTCTGCCATCTACCTTTCTAAAGTAAAGTTTAGATCTCTACAGCTTACATTGCGGTGGATGTGCCTTACGTTTCCAGATCTCGGATCGTTCAGGCTGGTTGCGCGTCTCTGTCATCTAGCTTCTAAATTAAAATTTAGATCTGTACAGCTTGCATTGCGATGGATGTCCCTAACGTTTCCAGATCTCGGATCGTTCGGACTAGTTGCGCGTCTCTGTCATCTACCTTCTAAAGTAAAGTTTAGATCTGTATAGCTTGCATTGCGGTGGATGTCCCAAACGTTTCCAGATGTCGGATCGTTCAGGCTGATTGCGCGTCTCTGTCATCTGCCTTTTAAAGTAAAGGTTAGATCTGTACAGCTTGATTTGCGGTGGATGTCCCTAACGTTTCCAGATCTCGGATCGTCCAGGCTAGTTGCGCGTCTCTGTCATCTACCTTCTGAAGTAAAGTTTAGATCTGTAAAGCTTGCATTGCGGTGGATGTCCCTAACGTTTCCAGATCTCGGATCGTTCAGACTAGTTCCGCGTCTCTGCCATCTACCTTTCTAAAGTAAAGTTTAGATCTGTACAGCTTACATTGTGGTGGATGTGCCTAACGTTTCCAGATCTCGGATCGTTCAGGCTAGTTGCGCGTCTCTGCCATCTACCTTCTAAAGTAAAGTTTAGATCTGTACAGCTTGCATTGCGGTGGATGTCCCTAACGTTTCCAGATCTCGGATCGTTCAGGCTAGTTGCGCGTCTCTGTCTTCTACCGTCTAAAGTAAAGTTTAGATCTGTACAGCTTGCATTGCGGTAGATGTCCCTAACGTTTCCAGATCCCGGATCGTTCAGGCTAGTTGCGCGTCTCTGCCATCTACCTTTCTAAAGTGAAGTTTAGATCTCTACAGCTTACATTCGGTGGATGTCCCTAACGTTTCCAGATCTCGGATCGTTCAGGCTAGTTGCGCGTCTCTGTCATCTACCTTCTAAAGTAAAGTTCAGATCTGTACAGCTCACATTGCGGTGGATGTCCCTAACGTTTCCAGATCTCGGATCGTTCAGGCTAGTTGCGCGTCTCTGGCATCTACCTTTCTAAAGTAAAGTTTAGATCTGTACAGCTTACATTGCGGTGGATGTCCCTAACGTTTCCAGATCTCGGATCGTTCAGGCTAGATGCGTGTCTCTGTCATCTACCTTCTAAAGTATAGTTTAGATCTGTACAGCTTGCATTGCGCTGGATGTCCCTAACGTTTCCAGATCTCGGATCGTTCAGAGTAGTTGCGCGTCTCTGTCATCTACCTTCTAAAGTAAAGTTTAGATCACTACAGCTTGCAATGCGGTGGATGTCCCTAACGTTTCCAGATCTCGGATCGTTCAGGCTAGTTGCGCGTCTCTGTCATTTACTTTCTAAAGTAAAGTTTAGATCTGTACAGCTTACATTGCGGTGGATGTCCCTAACGTTTCGAGATCTCGGATCGTTCAGGCTAGTTGCGAGTCTCTATCTTCTACCTTCTAAAGTAAAGTTTAGATCTGTACAGCTTTCTTTGCGGTGGATGTCCCTAACGTTTCCAGATCTCGGATCGTTCAGGCTAGTTGCGCGTCTCTGCCATCTACCTTTCTAAAGTAAAGTTTAGATCTCTACAGCTTACATTGCGGTGGATGTGCCTTACGTTTCCAGATCTCGGATCGTTCAGGCTGGTTGCGCGTCTTTGTCATCTAGCTTCTAAATTAAAGTTAGATCTGTACAGCTTGCATTGCGATGGATGTCCCTAACGTTTCCAGATCTCGGATCGTTCAGACTAGTTGCGCGTCTCTGTCATCTACCTTCTAAAGTAAAGTTTAGATCTGTATAGCTTGCATTGCTGTGGAAGTCCCTAACGTTTCCAGATGTCGGATCGTTCAGGCTGATTGCGCGTCTCTGTCATCTACCTTCTAAAGTAAAGGTTAGATCTGTACAGCTTGATTATCGGTGGATGTCCCTAACGTTTCCAGATCTCGGATCTTTCATACTAGTTGCGTGTCTCTGCCATCTACCTTTCTATAGTAAAGTTTAGATCTGTACACCTTACATTGCGGTGGATGTCCCTAACGTTTCCAGATCTCGGATCGTTCAGGCTAGTTGTGCGTCTCTATCATCCACCTTCTAAAGTAAAGTTTAGATGTGTGCAGCTTGCATTGCGGTGGATGTCCCTTACGTTTCCAGATCTCGGATCGTTCAGGCTAGTTGCGCGTCTCTGCCATCTACCTTGTAAACTAAAGTTTAGATCTGTACAGCTTGCATTGCGCTGGATGTCGCTAACCTTTCCAGATCTCGGATCGTTCAGACTAGTTGCGCGTCTCTGTCATCTACCTTCTAAAGTAAAGTTTAGATCTGTACAGCTTGCATTGCGCTGGATGTCCCTAACGTTTCCAGATCTCGGATCGTTCAGACTAGTTGCGCGTCTCTGTCATCTACCTTCTAAAGTAAAGTTTAGATCTGTAAAATTTGCATTGCGGTGGATGTCCCTAACGTTTCCAGATCTCGGATCGTTCAGGCTAGTTGCGCGTCTCTGTCATCTACCTTCTAAAGTAAAGTTTAGATCTGTACAGCTTGCATTGCGGTGGATGTCCCTAACGTTTCCAGATCTCGGATCGTTCAGGCTAGTTGCGCGTCTCTGCCATCTACCTTTCTAAAGTAAAGTTTAGATCTGTACAGCTTACATTGCGGTGGATGTGCCTTACGTTCCCAGATATCGGATTGTTCAGGCTGGTTGTGCGTCTCTGTCATCTACCTTCTAAAGTAAAGTTTAGATCTGTACAATTTGCATTGCGGTGGATGTCCCTAACGTTTCCAGATCTCGGATCGTTCACACTAGTTGCGCGTCTCTGCCATCTACCTTTCTAAAGTAAAGTTTAGATCTGTACAGCTTACATTGCGGTGGATGTCCCTAACGTTTCCAGATCGCGGATCGTTCAGGCTAGTTGCGCGTCTCTGGCAACTACCTTCTAAAGTAAAGATTAGATCTGTACAGCTTGCATTGCGGTGGATGTCCCTAACGTTTCCAGATCTCGGATCGTTCAGGCTAGTTGCGCGTCACTGTCATTTACCTTCTAAACTAAAGTCTAGATCTGTACAGCTTGCATTGCGGTGGATGTCCCTAACGTTTCCAGATCTCGGATCGTCCAGGCTAGTTGCGCGTCTCTGTCATCTACCTTCTAAAGTAAAGTTTAGATCTGTAAAGCTTGCATTGCGGTGGATGTCCCTAACGTTTCCAGATCTCGGATCGTTCAGACTATTTCCGCGTCTCTGCCATCTACCTTTCTAAAGTAAAGTTTAGATCTGTACAGCTTACATTGCGGTGGATGTGCCTAACGTTTCCAGATCTCGGATCGTTCAGGCTAGTTGCGCGTCTCTGCCATCTACCTTCTAAAGTAAAGTTTAGATCTGTACAGCTTGCATTGCGGTGGATGTCCCTAACGTTTCCAGATCTCGGATCGTTCAGGCTAGTTGCGCGTCTCTGTCTTCTACCTTCTAAAGTAAAGTTTAGATCTGTACAGCTTGCATTGCGGTAGATGTCCCTAACGTTTCCAGATCCCGGATCGTTCAGGCTAGTTGCGCGTCTCTGCCATCTACCCTTCTAAAGTGAAGTTTAGATCTCTACAGCTTACATTCGGTGGATGTCCCTAACGTTTCCAGATCTCGGATCGTTCAGGCTAGTTGCGCGTCTCTGCCATCTACCTTTCTAAAGTAAAGTTTAGATCTGTACAGCTTACATTGCGGTGGATGTGCCTAACGTTTCCAGATCTCGGATCGTTCAGGCTAGTTGCGCGTCTCTGTCATCTACCTTCTAAAGTAAAGTTTAGATCTGTACAGCTTGCATTGCGGTGGATGTCCCTAACGTTTACAGATCTCGGATCTTTCAGGCTAGTTGCGCGTCTCTGTCATCTACCTTCTAAAGTAAAGTTTAGATCTGTACAGCTTGCATTGCGGTGGATGTCCCTAACGTTTCCAGATCTCGGATCGTTCAGGCTAGTTGCGCGTCTCTGTCATCTACCTTCTAAAGTACAGTTTAGATCTGTACAGCTTGCATTGCGGTGGATGTCCCTAACGTTTCCAGATCTCGGATCGTTCAGCCTAGTTGCGCGTCTCTGTCATCTACCTTCTAAAGTACAGTTAGGTCTGTATAGCTTGTATTGCGGTGGTTGTCCCTAACGTTTCCAGATCTCGGATTGTTCAGTCTAGTTGCGCGTCTCTGCCATCCACCTTCTAAAGTAAAGTTTAGATCTGTACAGCTTACATTGCGGTGGATGTGCCTAACGTTTCCAGATCTCGGATCGTTCAGGCTAGTTGCGCGTCTCTGCCATCTACTTTTCTAAAGTAAAGTTTAGATCTGTACAGCTTACATTGCGGTGGATGTGCCTAACGTTTCCAGATGTCGGATCGTTCAGGCTGATTGCGCGTCTCTGTCATCTACCTTCTAAAGTAAAGTTTAGATCTGTACAGCTTGAGTTGCGGTGGATGTCCCTAACGTTTCCAGATCTCGGATCTTTCAGACTAGTTGCGTGTCTCTGTCATCTACCTTCTAAAGTAAAGTTGAGATCTGTACAGCTTGCATTGCGGTGGATGTCCCTAACGTTTCCAGGTCTCGGATCGTTCAGGCTAGTTGCGCGTCTCTGCCATCTACCTTTCTAAAGTAAAGTTTAGATCTGTACAGCTTACATTGCGGTGGATGTCCCTAACGTTTCCAGATCTCGGATCGTTCAGGCTAGTTGCGCGTCTCTGTCATTTATTTTCTAAATTAAAGTTTAGATCTGTACAGCTTACATTGCGGTGGATGTCCCTAACGTTTCCAGATCTCGGATCGTTGAGGCTAGTTGCGCGTCTCTGTCATCTACCTTCTAATGTAAAGTTTAGATCTGTACAGCTTGCATTGCGCTGGATGTCCCTAACGTTTCCAGATCTCGGATCGTTCAGACTAGTTGCGCGTCTCTGTCATCTACCTTCTAAAGTAAAGTTTAGATCACTACAGCTTGCATTGCGGTGGATGTCCCTAACGTTTCCAGGTCTCGGATCGTTCAGGCCAGTTGCGCGTCTCTGGCATCTACCTTTCTAAAGTAAAGTTTAGATCTGTACAGCTTACATTGCGGTGGATGTCCCTAACGTTTCCAGATCTCGGATCGTTCAGGCTAGTTGCGCGTCTCTGTCATTTATTTTCTAAATTAAAGTTTAGATCTGTACAGCTTACATTGCGGTGGATGTCCCTAACGTTTCCAGATCTCGGATCGTTGAGGCTAGTTGCGCGTCTCTGTCATCTACCTTCTAATGTAAAGTTTAGATCTGTACAGCTTGCATTGCGCTGGATGTCCCTAACGTTTCCAGATCTCGGATCGTTCAGACTAGTTGCGCGTCTCTGTCATCTACCTTCTAAAGTAAAGTTTAGATCACTACAGCTTGCATTGCGGTGGATGTCCCTAACGTTTCCAGATCTCGGATCGTTCAGGCTAGTTGCGCGTCTCTGTCATTTACTTTCTAAAGTAAAGTTTAGATCTGTACAGCTTACATTGCGGTGGATGTCCCTAACGTTTCGAGATCTCGGATCGTTGAGGCTAGTTGCGCGTCTCTATCTTCTACCTTCTAAAGTAAAGTTTAGATCTGTACAGCTTTCTTTGCCGTGGATGTCCCTAACGTATCCAGATCTCGGATCGTTCAGGCTAGTTGCACGTCTCTGCCATCTACCTTTCTAAAGTAAAGTTTAGATCTCTACAGCTTACATTGCGGTGGATGTGCCTTACGTTTCCAGATCTCGGATCGTTCAGGCTGGTTGCGCGTCTCTGTCATCTAGCTTCTAAATTAAAATTTAGATCTGTACAGCTTGCATTGCGATGGATGTCCCTAACGTTTCCAGATCTCGGATCGTTCGGACTAGTTGCGCGTCTCTGTCATCTACCTTCTAAAGTAAAGTTTAGATCTGTATAGCTTGCATTGCGGTGGATGTCCCAAACGTTTCCAGATGTCGGATCGTTCAGGCTGATTGCGCGTCTCTGTCATCTGCCTTTTAAAGTGAAGGTTAGATCTGTACAGCTTGATTTGCGGTGGATGTCCCTAACGTTTCCAGATCTCGGAACTTTCATACTAGTTGCGTGTTTCTGCCAACTACCTTTCTATAGTAAAGTTTAGATCTGTACACTTTACATTGCGGTGGATGTCGCTAACGTTTCCAGATCTCGGATCGTTCAGGCTAGTTGCGCGTCGCTATCATCTACCTTCTAAAGTAAAGTTTAGATGTGTGCAGCTTGCATTGCGGAGGATGTCCCTAACGTTTCCAGATCTCGGATCGTTCAGGCTAGTTACGGGTCTCTGCCATCTACCTTCTAAACTAAAGTTTAGATCTGTACAGCTTGCATTGCGCTGGATGTCCCTAACGTTTCCAGATCTCGGATCGTTCAGAGTAGTTGCGCGTCTCTGTCATCTACCTTCTAAAGTAAAGTTTAGATCTGTACAGCTTGCATTGCGCTGGATGTCCCTAACGTTTCCAGATCTCGGATCGTTCAGACTAGTTGCGCGTCTCTGTCATCTACCTTCTAAAGTAAAGTTTAGATCTGTAAAAGTTGCATTGCGGTGGATGTCCCTAACGTTTCCAGATCTCGGATCGTTCAGGCTAGTTGCGCGTCTCTGTCATCTACCTTCTAAAGTAAAGTTTAGATCTGTACAGCTTGCATTGCGGTGGATGTCCCTAACGTTTCCAGATCTCGGATCGTTCAGGCTAGTTGCGCGTCTCTGCCATCTACCTTTCTAAAGTAAAGTTTAGATCTGTACAGCTTACATTGCGGTGGATGTGCCTTACGTTCCCAGATATCGGATTGTTCAGGCTGGTTGTGCGTCTCTGTCATCTACCTTCTAAAGTAAAGTTTAGATCTGTACAATTTGCATTGCGGTGGATGTCCCTAACGTTTCCAGATCTCGGATCGTTCAGACTAGTTGCGCGTCTCTGCCATCTACCTTTCTAAAGTAAAGTTTAGATCTGTACAGCTTACATTGCGGTGGATGTCCCTAACGTTTCCAGATCGCGGATCGTTCAGGCTAGTTGCGCGTCTCTGGCAACTACCTTCTAAAGTAAAGTTTAGATCTGTACAGCTTGCATTGCGGTGGATGTCCCTAACGTTTCCAGATCTCGGATCGTTCAGGCTAGTTGCGCGTCACTGTCATTTA
Source organism: Deroplatys truncata (assembly GCA_030765065.1). NCBI lineage: Eukaryota > Metazoa > Arthropoda > Insecta > Mantodea > Mantidae > Deroplatys > Deroplatys truncata. The sequence continues at coordinate 379,056,918 of CM060990.1, forward strand.
CCTTCTAAACTAAAGTCTAGATCTGTACAGCTTGCATTGCGGTGGATGTCCCTAACGTTTCCAGATCTCGGATCGTCCAGGCTAGTTGCGCGTCTCTGTCATCTACCTTCTGAAGTAAAGTTTAGATCTGTAAAGCTTGCATTGCGGTGGATGTCCCTAACGTTTCCAGATCTCGGATCGTTCAGACTAGTTCCGCGTCTCTGCCATCTACCTTTCTAAAGTAAAGTTTAGATCTGTACAGCTTACATTGTGGTGGATGTGCCTAACGTTTCCAGATCTCGGATCGTTCAGGCTAGTTGCGCGTCTCTGCCATCTACCTTCTAAAGTAAAGTTTAGATCTGTACAGCTTGCATTGCGGTGGATGTCCCTAACGTTTCCAGATCTCGGATCGTTCAGGCTAGTTGCGCGTCTCTGTCTTCTACCGTCTAAAGTAAAGTTTAGATCTGTACAGCTTGCATTGCGGTAGATGTCCCTAACGTTTCCAGATCCCGGATCGTTCAGGCTAGTTGCGCGTCTCTGCCATCTACCTTTCTAAAGTGAAGTTTAGATCTCTACAGCTTACATTCGGTGGATGTCCCTAACGTTTCCAGATCTCGGATCGTTCAGGCTAGTTGCGCGTCTCTGTCATCTACCTTCTAAAGTAAAGTTCAGATCTGTACAGCTCACATTGCGGTGGATGTCCCTAACGTTTCCAGATCTCGGATCGTTCAGGCTAGTTGCGCGTCTCTGGCATCTACCTTTCTAAAGTAAAGTTTAGATCTGTACAGCTTACATTGCGGTGGATGTCCCTAACGTTTCCAGATCTCGGATCGTTCAGGCTAGATGCGTGTCTCTGTCATCTACGTTCTAAAGTATAGTTTAGATCTGTACAGCTTGCATTGCGGTGGATGTTCCTAACGTTTCCAGATCTCGGATCTTTCAGACTAGTTGCGCGTCTCTGCCATCTATTTTTCTAAATTAAAGTTTAGATCTGTACAGCTTACATTGCGGTGGATGTCCCTAACGTTTCCAGATCTCGGATCGTTGAGGCTAGTTGCGCGTCTCTGTCATCTACCTTCTAATGTAAAGTTTAGATCTGTACAGCTTGCATTGCGCTGGATGTCCCTAACGTTTCCAGATCTCGGATCGTTCAGAGTAGTTGCGCGTCTCTGTCATCTACCTTCTAAAGTAAAGTTTAGATCACTACAGCTTGCAATGCGGTGGATGTCCCTAACGTTTCCAGATCTCGGATCGTTCAGGCTAGTTGCGCGTCTCTGTCATTTACTTTCTAAAGTAAAGTTTAGATCTGTACAGCTTACATTGCGGTGGATGTCCCTAACGTTTCGAGATCTCGGATCGTTCAGGCTAGTTGCGAGTCTCTATCTTCTACCTTCTAAAGTAAAGTTTAGATCTGTACAGCTTTCTTTGCGGTGGATGTCCCTAACGTTTCCAGATCTCGGATCGTTCAGGCTAGTTGCGCGTCTCTGCCATCTACCTTTCTAAAGTAAAGTTTAGATCTCTACAGCTTACATTGCGGTGGATGTGCCTTACGTTTCCAGATCTCGGATCGTTCAGGCTGGTTGCGCGTCTTTGTCATCTAGCTTCTAAATTAAAGTTAGATCTGTACAGCTTGCATTGCGATGGATGTCCCTAACGTTTCCAGATCTCGGATCGTTCAGACTAGTTGCGCGTCTCTGTCATCTACCTTCTAAAGTAAAGTTTAGATCTGTATAGCTTGCATTGCTGTGGAAGTCCCTAACGTTTCCAGATGTCGGATCGTTCAGGCTGATTGCGCGTCTCTGTCATCTACCTTCTAAAGTAAAGGTTAGATCTGTACAGCTTGATTATCGGTGGATGTCCCTAACGTTTCCAGATCTCGGATCTTTCATACTAGTTGCGTGTCTCTGCCATCTACCTTTCTATAGTAAAGTTTAGATCTGTACACCTTACATTGCGGTGGATGTCCCTAACGTTTCCAGATCTCGGATCGTTCAGGCTAGTTGTGCGTCTCTATCATCCACCTTCTAAAGTAAAGTTTAGATGTGTGCAGCTTGCATTGCGGTGGATGTCCCTTACGTTTCCAGATCTCGGATCGTTCAGGCTAGTTGCGCGTCTCTGCCATCTACCTTGTAAACTAAAGTTTAGATCTGTACAGCTTGCATTGCGCTGGATGTCGCTAACCTTTCCAGATCTCGGATCGTTCAGACTAGTTGCGCGTCTCTGTCATCTACCTTCTAAAGTAAAGTTTAGATCTGTACAGCTTGCATTGCGCTGGATGTCCCTAACGTTTCCAGATCTCGGATCGTTCAGACTAGTTGCGCGTCTCTGTCATCTACCTTCTAAAGTAAAGTTTTGATCTGTAAAATCTGCATTGCGGTGGATGTCTCTAACGTTTCCAGATCTCGGATCGTTCAGGCTAGTTGCGCGTCTCTGTCATCTACCTTCTAAAGTAAAGTTTAGATCTGTACAGCTTGCATTGCGGTGGATGTCCCTAACGTTTCCAGATCTCGGATCGTTCAGGCTAGTTGCGCGTCTCTGCCATCTACCTTTCTAAAGTAAAGTTTAGATCTGTACAGCTTACATTGCGGTGGATGTGCCTAACGTTCCCAGATATCGGATTGTTCAGGCTGGTTGTGCGTCACTGTCATCTACCTTCTAAAGTAAAGTTTAGATCTGTACAATTTGCATTGCGGTGGATGTCCCTAACGTTTCCAGATCTCGGATCGTTCAGACTAGTTGCGCGTCTCTGCCATCTACCTTTCTAAAGTAAAGTTTAGATCTGTACAGCTTAGATTCCGGTGGATGTCCCTAACGTTTCCAGATCGCGGATCGTTCAGGCTAGTTGCGCGTCTCTGGCAACTACCTTCTAAAGTAAAGTTTAGATCTGTACAGCTTGCATTGCGGTGGATGTCCCTAACGTTTCCAGATCTCGGATCGTTCAGGCTAGTTGCGCGTCTCTGTCATCTACCTTATAAAGTAAAGTTTAGATCTGTAAAGCTTGCATTGCGGTGGATGTCCCTAACGTTTCCAGATCTCGGATCGTTCAGTCTAGTTCCGCGTCTCTGCCATCTACCTTTCTAAAGTAAAGTTTAGATCTGTACAGCTTACATTGCGGTGGATGTGCCTAACGTTTCCAGATCTCGGATCGTTCAGGCTAGTTGCGCGTCTCTGCCATCTACCTTCTAAAGTAAAGTTTAGATCTGTACAGCTTGCATTGCGGTGGAGGTCCCTAACGTTTCCAGATCTCGGATCTTTCAGACTATTTGCGCGTCTCTGCCATCTACCTTTCTAAAGTAAAGTTTAGATCTGTACAGCTTACATTGCGGTGGATGTCCCTAACGTTTCCAGATCTCGGATCGTTCAGGCTAGTTGCGCGTCTCTGTCATTTACCTTCTAAACTAAAGTTTAGATCTGTACAGCTTGCATTGCGCTGGATGTCCCTAACGTTTCCAGATCTCGGATCGTCCAGGCTAGTAGCGGGTTTCTGTCATCTACCTTCTAAAGTAAAGTTTAGATCTGTACAGCTTGCATTGCGGTTGGTTTCCCTAACGTTTCCAGATCTCGGATCGTTCAGGCTAGTTGCGCGTCTCTGTCATCTACCTTCTAAAGTAAAGTTTAGATCTGTACAGCTTGCATTGCGGTGGATGTCCCTAACGTTTCCAGAACTCGGATCGTTCAGGCTAGTTGCGCGTCTCTGTCATCTACCTTCTAAAGAAGAGTTTACATATGTACAGCTTGCATTCCGGTGGATGTCCCTAACGTTTCCAGATCTCGGATCGTTCAGGCTAGTTGCGCGTCTCTGTCATCTACCTTCTAAAGTACAGTTTAGATCTGTACAGCTTGTATTGCGGTGGATGTCCCTAACGTTTCCAGATCTCGGATCGTGCAGACTACTTGCGCGTCTCTGTCATCTACCTGCTAAAGTAAAGTTTAGATCTGTACAGCTTGCATTGCGGTGGATGTCCCTAACGTTTCCAGATCTCGGATCGTTCAGGCTAGTTGCGCGTCTCTGTCATTTATTTTCTAAAGTAAAGTTCAGATCTGTACAGCTTACATTGCGGTGGATGTCCCTAACGTTTCCATATCTCGGATCGTTCAGGCTAGTTGCGCGTCTCTGGCATCTACCTTTCTAAAGTAAAGTTTAGATCTGTACAGCTTACATTGCGGTGGATGTCCCTAACGTTTCCAGATCTCGGATCGTTCAGGCTAGATGCGTGTCTCTGTCATCTACCTTCTAAAGTATAGTTTAGATCTGTACAGCTTGCATTGCGGTGGATGTTCCTAACGTTTCCAGATCTCGGATCTTTCAGACTAGTTGCGCGTCTCTGCCATCTATTTTTCTAAATTAAAGTTTAGATCTGTACAGCTTACATTGCCGTGGATGTCCCTAACGTTTCCAAATCTCGGATCGCTGAGGCTAGTTGCGCGTCTCTGTCATCTACCTTCTAAAGTAAAGTTTAGATCACTACAGCTCTCAATGCGGTGGATGTCCCTAACCTTTCCAGATCTCGGATCGTTCAGACTAGTTGCGCGTCTCTGTCATCTACCTTCTAAAGTAAAGTTTAGATCTGTACAGCTTGCATTGCGCTGGATGTCCCTAACGTTTCCAGATCTCGGATCGTTCAGACTAGTTGCGCGTCTCTGTCATCTACCTTCTAAAGTAAAGTTTAGATCTGTAAAATTTGCATTGCGGTGGATGTCCCTAACGTTTCCAGATCTCGGATCGTTCAGGCTAGTTGCGCGTCTCTGTCATCTACCTTCTAAAGTAAAGTTTAGATCTGTACAGCTTGCATTGCGGTGGATGTCCCTAACGTTTCCAGATCTCGGATCGTTCAGGCTAGTTGCGCGTCTCTGCCATCTACCTTTCTAAAGTAAAGTTTAGATCTGTACAGCTTACATTGCGGTGGATGTGCCTTACGTTCCCAGATATCGGATTGTTCAGGCTGGTTGTGCGTCTCTGTCATCTACCTTCTAAAGTAAAGTTTAGATCTGTACAATTTGCATTGCGGTGGATGTCCCTAACGTTTCCAGATCTCGGATCGTTCACACTAGTTGCGCGTCTCTGCCATCTACCTTTCTAAAGTAAAGTTTAGATCTGTACAGCTTACATTGCGGTGGATGTCCCTAACGTTTCCAGATCGCGGATCGTTCAGGCTAGTTGCGCGTCTCTGGCAACTACCTTCTAAAGTAAAGATTAGATCTGTACAGCTTGCATTGCGGTGGATGTCCCTAACGTTTCCAGATCTTGGATCGTTCAGGCTAGTTGCGCGTCACTGTCATTTACCTTCTAAACTAAAGTCTAGATCTGTACAGCTTGCATTGCGGTGGATGTCCCTAACGTTTCCAGATCTCGGATCGTCCAGGCTAGTTGCGCGTCTCTGTCATCTACCTTCTAAAGTAAAGTTTAGATCTGTAAAGCTTGCATTGCGGTGGATGTCCCTAACGTTTCCAGATCTCGGATCGTTCAGACTATTTCCGCGTCTCTGCCATCTACCTTTCTAAAGTAAAGTTTAGATCTGTACAGCTTACATTGCGGTGGATGTGCCTAACGTTTCCAGATCTCGGATCGTTCAGGCTAGTTGCGCGTCTCTGCCATCTACCTTCTAAAGTAAAGTTTAGATCTGTACAGCTTGCATTGCGGTGGATGTCCCTAACGTTTCCAGATCTCGGATCGTTCAGGCTAGTTGCGCGTCTCTGTCTTCTACCTTCTAAAGTAAAGTTTAGATCTGTACAGCTTGCATTGCGGTAGATGTCCCTAACGTTTCCAGATCCCGGATCGTTCAGGCTAGTTGCGCGTCTCTGCCATCTACCTTTCTAAAGTGAAGTTTAGATCTCTAAAGCTTACATTCGGTGGATGTCCCTAACGTTTCCAGATCTCGGATCGTTCAGGCTAGTTGCGCGTCTCTGCCATCTACCTTTCTAAAGTAAAGTTTAGATCTGTACAGCTTACATTGCGGTGGATGTGCCTAACGTTTCCAGATCTCGGATCGTTCAGGCTAGTTGCGCGTCTCTGTCATCTACCTTCTAAAGTAAAGTTTAGATCTGTACAGCTTGCATTGCGGTGGATGTCCCTAACGTTTCCAGATCTCGGATCTTTCAGGCTAGTTGCGCGTCTCTGTCATCTACCTTCTAAAGTAAAGTTTAGATCTGTACAGCTTGCATTGCGGTGGATGTCCCTAACGTTTCCAGATCTCGGATCGTTCAGGCTAGTTGCGCGTCTCTGTCATCTACCTTCTAAAGTACAGTTTAGATCTGTACAGCTTGCATTGCGGTGGATGTCCCTAACGTTTCCAGATCTCGGATCGTTCAGCCTAGTTGCGCGTCTCTGTCATCTACCTTCTAAAGTACAGTTAGGTCTGTATAGCTTGTATTGCGGTGGTTGTCCCTAACGTTTCCAGATCTCGGATTGTTCAGTCTAGTTGCGCGTCTCTGCCATCCACCTTCTAAAGTAAAGTTTAGATCTGTACAGCTTACATTGCGGTGGATGTGCCTAACGTTTCCAGATCTCGGATCGTTCAGGCTAGTTGCGCGTCTCTGCCATCTACTTTTCTAAAGTAAAGTTTAGATCTGTACAGCTTACATTGCGGTGGATGTGCCTAACGTTTCCAGATGTCGGATCGTTCAGGCTGATTGCGCGTCTCTGTCATCTACCTTCTAAAGTAAAGTTTAGATCTGTACAGCTTGAGTTGCGGTGGATGTCCCTAACGTTTCCAGATCTCGGATCTTTCAGACTAGTTGCGTGTCTCTGTCATCTACCTTCTAAAGTAAAGTTGAGATCTGTACAGCTTGCATTGCGGTGGATGTCCCTAACGTTTCCAGGTCTCGGATCGTTCAGGCTAGTTGCGCGTCTCTGCCATCTACCTTTCTAAAGTAAACTTTAGATCTGTACAGCTTACATTGCGGTGGATGTCCCTAACGTTTCCAGATCTCGGATCGTTCAGGCTAGTTGCGCGTCTCTGTCATTTATTTTCTAAATTAAAGTTTAGATCTGTACAGCTTACATTGCGGTGGATGTCCCTAACGTTTCCAGATCTCGGATCGTTGAGGCTAGTTGCGCGTCTCTGTCATCTACCTTCTAATGTAAAGTTTAGATCTGTACAGCTTGCATTGCGCTGGATGTCCCTAACGTTTCCAGATCTCGGATCGTTCAGACTAGTTGCGCGTCTCTGTCATCTACCTTCTAAAGTAAAGTTTAGATCACTACAGCTTGCATTGCGGTGGATGTCCCTAACGTTTCCAGGTCTCGGATCGTTCAGGCCAGTTGCGCGTCTCTGGCATCTACCTTTCTAAAGTAAAGTTTAGATCTGTACAGCTTACATTGCGGTGGATGTCCCTAACGTTTCCAGATCTCGGATCGTTCAGGCTAGTTGCGCGTCTCTGTCATTTATTTTCTAAATTAAAGTTTAGATCTGTACAGCTTACATTGCGGTGGATGTCCCTAACGTATCCAGATCTCGGATCGTTGAGGCTAGTTGCGCGTCTCTGTCATCTACCTTCTAATGTAAAGTTTAGATCTGTACAGCTTGCATTGCGCTGGATGTCCCTAACGTTTCCAGATCTCGGATCGTTCAGACTAGTTGCGCGTCTCTGTCATCTACCTTCTAAAGTAAAGTTTAGATCACTACAGCTTGCATTGCGGTGGATGTCCCTAACGTTTCCAGATCTCGGATCGTTCAGGCTAGTTGCGCGTCTCTGTCATTTACTTTCTAAAGTAAAGTTTAGATCTGTACAGCTTACATTGCGGTGGATGTCCCTAACGTTTCGAGATCTCGGATCGTTGAGGCTAGTTGCGCGTCTCTATCTTCTACCTTCTAAAGTAAAGTTTAGATCTGTACAGCTTTCTTTGCCGTGGATATCCCTAACGTATCCAGATCTCGGATCGTTCAGGCTAGTTGCACGTCTCTGCCATCTACCTTTCTAAAGTAAAGTTTAGATCTCTACAGCTTACATTGCGGTGGATGTGCCTTACGTTTCCAGATCTCGGATCGATCAGGCTGGTTGCGCGTCTCTGTCATCTAGCTTCTAAATTAAAATTTAGATCTGTACAGCTTGCATTGCGATGGATGTCCCTAACGTTTCCAGATCTCGGATCGTTCGGACTAGTTGCGCGTCTCTGTCATCTACCTTCTAAAGTAAAGTTTAGATCTGTATAGCTTGCATTGCGGTGGATGTCCCAAACGTTTCCAGATGTCGGATCGTTCAGGCTGATTGCGCGTCTCTGTCATCTGCCTTTTAAAGTAAAGGTTAGATCTGTACAGCTTGATTTGCGGTGGATGTATCTAACGTTTCCAGATCTCGGAACTTTCATACTAGTTGCGTGTTTCTGCCAACTACCTTTCTATAGTAAAGTTTAGATCTGTACACTTTACATTGCGGTGGATGTCGCTAACGTTTCCAGATCTCGGATCGTTCAGGCTAGTTGAGCGTCGCTATCATCTACCTTCTAAAGTAAAGTTTAGATGTGTGCAGCTTGCATTGCGGTGGATGTCCCTAACGTTTCCAGATCTCGGATCGTTCAGGCTAGTTACGCGTCTCTGCCATCTACCTTCTAAACTAAAGTTTAGATCTGTACAGCTTGCATTGCGCTGGATGTCCCTAACGTTTCCAGATCTCGGATCGTTCAGAGTAGTTGCGCGTCTCTGTCATCTACCTTCTAAAGTAAAGTTTAGATCTGTACAGCTTGCATTGCGCTGGATGTCCCTAACGTTTCCAGATCTCGGATCGTTCAGACTAGTTGCGCGTCTCTGTCATCTACCTTCTAAAGTAAAGTTTAGATCTGTAAAATTTGCATTGCGGTGGATGTCCCTAACGTTTCCAGATCTCGGATCGTTCAGGCTAGTTGCGCGTCTCTGTCATCTACCTTCTAAAGTAAAGTTTAGATCTGTACAGCTTGCATTGCGGTGGATGTCCCTAACGTTTCCAGATCTCGGATCGTTCAGGCTAGTTGCGCGTCTCTGCCATCTACCTTTCTAAAGTAAAGTTTAGATCTGTACAGCTTACATTGCGGTGGATGTGCCTTACGTTCCCAGATATCGGATTGTTCAGGCTGGTTGTGCGTCTCTGTCATCTACCTTCTAAAGTAAAGTTTAGATCTGTACAATTTGCATTGCGGTGGATGTCCCTAACGTTTCCAGATCTCGGATCGTTCAGACTAGTTGCGCGTCTCTGCCATCTACCTTTCTAAAGTAAAGTTTAGATCTGTACAATTTGCATTGCGGTGGATGTCCCTAACGTTTCCAGATCTCGGATCGTTCAGACTAGTTGCGCGTCTCTGCCATCTACCTTTCTAAAGTAAAGTTTAGATCTGTACAGCTTAGATTCCGGTGGATGTCCCTAACGTTTCCAGATCGCGGATCGTTCAGGCTAGTTGCGCGTCTCTGGCAACTACCTTCTAAAGTAAAGTTTAGATCTGTACAGCTTGCATTGCGGTGGATGTCCCTAACGTTTCCAGATCTCGGATCGTTCAGGCTAGTTGCGCGTCTCTGTCATTTACCTTCTAAACTAAAGTTTAGATCTGTACAGCTTGCATTGCGGTGGATGTCCCTAACGTTTCCAGATCTCGGATCGTCCAGGCTAGTTGCGCGTCTCTGTCATCTACCTTCTAAAGTAAAGTTTAGATCTGTAAAGCTTGCATTGCGGTGGATGTCCCTAACGTTTCCAGATCTCGGATCGTTCAGGCTAGTTACGCGTCTCTGCCATCTACCTTCTAAACTAAAGTTTAGATCTGTACAGCTTGCATTGCGCTGGATGTCCCTAACCTTTCCAGATCTCGGATCGTTCAGACTAGTTGCGCGTCTCTGTCATCTACCTTCTAAAGTAAAGTTTAGATCTGTACAGCTTGCATTGCGCTGGATGTCCCTAACGTTTCCAGATCTCGGATCGTTCAGACTAGTTGCGCGTCTCTGTCATCTACCTTCTAAAGTAAAGTTTAGATCTGTAAAATTTGCATTGCGGTGGATGTCCCTAACGTTTCCAGATCTCGGATCGTTCAGGCTAGTTGCGCGTCTCTGTCATCTACCTTCTAAAGTAAAGTTTAGATCTGTACAGCTTGCATTGCGGTGGATGTCCCTAACGTTTCCAGATCTCGGATCGTTCAGGCTAGTTGCGCGTCTCTGCCATCTACCTTTCTAAAGTAAAGTTTAGATCTGTACAGCTTACATTGCGGTGGATGTGCCTTACGTTCCCAGATATCGGATTGTTCAGGCTGGTTGTGCGTCTCTGTCATCTACCTTCTAAAGTAAAGTTTAGATCTGTACAATTTGCATTGCGGTGGATGTCCCTAACGTTTCCAGATCTCGGATCGTTCACACTAGTTGCGCGTCTCTGCCATCTACCTTTCTAAAGTAAAGTTTAGATCTGTACAGCTTACATTGCGGTGGATGTCCCTAACGTTTCCAGATCGCGGATCGTTCAGGCTAGTTGCTCGTCTCTGGCAACTACCTTCTAAAGTAAAGATTAGATCTGTACAGCTTGCATTGCGGTGGATGTCCCTAACGTTTCCAGATCTCGGATCGTTCAGGCTAGTTGCGCGTCACTGTCATTTACCTTCTAAACTAAAGTCTAGATCTGTACAGCTTGCATTGCGGTGGATGTCCCTAACGTTTCCAGATCTCGGATCGTCCAGGCTAGTTGCGCGTCTCTGTCATCTACCTTCTAAAGTAAAGTTTAGATCTGTAAAGCTTGCATTGCGGTGGATGTCCCTAACGTTTCCAGATCTCGGATCGTTCAGACTATTTCCGCGTCTCTGCCATCTACCTTTCTAAAGTAAAGTTTAGATCTGTACAGCTTACATTGCGGTGGATGTGCCTAACGTTTCCAGATCTCGGATCGTTCAGGCTAGTTGCGCGTCTCTGCCATCTACCTTCTAAAGTAAAGTTTAGATCTGTACAGCTTGCATTGCGGTGGATGTCCCTAACGTTTCCAGATCTCGGATCGTTCAGGCTAGTTGCGCGTCACTGTCATTTACCTTCTAAACTAAAGTCTAGATCTGTACAGCTTGCATTGCGGTGGATGTCCCTAACGTTTCCAGATCTCGGATCGTCCAGGCTAGTTGCGCGTCTCTGTCATCTACCTTCTGAAGTAAAGTTTAGATCTGTAAAGCTTGCATTGCGGTGGATGTCCCTAACGTTTCCAGATCTCGGATCGTTCAGACTAGTTCCGCGTCTCTGCCATCTACCTTTCTAAAGTAAAGTTTAGATCTGTACAGCTTACATTGTGGTGGATGTGCCTAACGTTTCCAGATCTCGGATCGTTCAGGCTAGTTGCGCGTCTCTGCCATCTACCTTCTAAACTAAAGTTTAGATCTGTACAGCTTGCATTGCGGTGGATGTCCCTAACGTTTCCAGATCTCGGATCGTTCAGGCTAGTTGCGCGTCTCTGTCTTCTACCGTCTAAAGTAAAGTTTAGATCTGTACAGCTTGCATTGCGGTAGATGTCCCTAACGTTTCCAGATCCCGGATCGTTCAGGCTAGTTGCGCGTCTCTGCCATCTACCTTTCTAAAGTGAAGTTTAGATCTCTACAGCTTACATTCGGTGGATGTCCCTAACGTTTCCAGATCTCGGATCGTTCAGGCTAGTTGCGCGTCTCTGTCATCTACCTTCTAAAGTAAAGTTCAGATCTGTACAGCTCACATTGCGGTGGATGTCCCTAACGTTTCCAGATCTCGGATCGTTCAGGCTAGTTGCGCGTCTCTGGCATCTACCTTTCTAAAGTAAAGTTTAGATCTGTACAGCTTACATTGCGGTGGATGTCCCTAACGTTTCCAGATCTCGGATCGTTCAGGCTAGATGCGTGTCTCTGGTATCTACCTTCTAAAGTATAGTTTAGATCTGTACAGCTTGCATTGCGGTGGATGTTCCTAACGTTTCCAGATCTCGGATCTTTCAGACTAGTTGCGCGTCTCTGCCATCTATTTTTCTAAATTAAAGTTTAGATCTGTACAGCTTACATTGCGGTGGATGTCCCTAACGTTTCCAGATCTCGGATCGTTGAGGCTAGTTGCGCGTCTCTGTCATCTACCTTCTAATGTAAAGTTTAGATCTGTACAGCTTGCATTGCGCTGGATGTCCCTAACGTTTCCAGATCTCGGATCGTTTAGAGTAGTTGCGCGTCTCTGTCATCTACCTTCTAAAGTAAAGTTTAGATCACTACAGCTTGCAATGCGGTGGATGTCCCTAACGTTTCCAGATCTCGGATCGTTCAGGCTAGTTGCGCGTCTCTGTCATTTACTTTCTAAAGTAAAGTTTAGATCTGTACAGCTTACATTGCGGTGGATGTCCCTAACGTTTCGAGATCTCGGATCGTTCAGGCTAGTTGCGAGTCTCTATCTTCTACCTTCTAAAGTAAAGTTTAGATCTGTACAGCTTTCTTTGCGGTGGATGTCCCTAACGTTTCCAGATCTCGGATCGTTCAGGCTAGTTGCGCGTCTCTGCCATCTACCTTTCTAAAGTAAAGTTTAGATCTCTACAGCTTACATTGCGGTGAATGTGCCTTACGTTTCCAGATCTCGGATCGTTCAGGCTGGTTGCGCGTCTTTGTCATCTAGCTTCTAAATTAAAGTTTAGATCTGTACAGCTTGCATTGCGATGGATGTCCCTAACGTTTACAGATCTCGGATCGTTCAGACTAGTTGCGCGTCTCTGTCATCTACCTTCTAAAGTAAAGTTTAGATCTGTATAGCTTGCATTGCTGTGGAAGTCCCTAACGTTTCCAGATGTCGGATCGTTCAGGCTGATTGCGCGTCTCTGTCATCTACCTTCTAAAGTAAAGGTTAGATCTGTACAGCTTGATTTGCGGTGGATGTCCCTAACGTTTCCAGATCTCGGATCTTTCATACTAGTTGCGTGTCTCTGCCATCTACCTTTCTATAGTAAAGTTTAGATCTGTACACCTTACATTGCGGTGGATGTCCCTAACGTTTCCAGATCTCGGATCGTTCAGGCTAGTTGTGCGTCTCTATCATCCACCTTCTAAAGTAAAGTTTAGATGTGTGCAGCTTGCATTGCGGTGGATGTCCCTTACGTTTCCAGATCTCGGATCGTTCAGGCTAGTTGCGCGTCTCTGCCATCTACCTTGTAAACTAAAGTTTAGATCTGTACAGCTTGCATTGCGCTGGATGTCGCTAACCTTTCCAGATCTCGGATCGTTCAGACTAGTTGCGCGTCTCTGTCATCTACCTTCTAAAGTAAAGTTTAGATCTGTACAGCTTGCATTGCGCTGGATGTCCCTAACGTTTCCAGATCTCGGATCGTTCAGACTAGTTGCGCGTCTCTGTCATCTACCTTCTAAAGTAAAGTTTAGATCTGTAAAATCTGCATTGCGGTGGATGTCTCTAACGTTTCCAGATCTCGGATCGTTCAGGCTAGTTGCGCGTCTCTGTCATCTACCTTCTAAAGTAAAGTTTAGATCTGTACAGCTTGCATTGCGGTGGATGTCCCTAACGTTTCCAGATCTCGGATCGTTCAGGCTAGTTGCGCGTCTCTGCCATCTACCTTTCTAAAGTAAAGTTTAGATCTGTACAGCTTACATTGCGGTGGATGTGCCTAACGTTCCCAGATATCGGATTGTTCAGGCTGGTTGTGCGTCACGGTCATCTACCTTCTAAAGTAAAGTTTAGATCTGTACAATTTGCATTGCGGTGGATGTCCCTAACGTTTCCAGATCTCGGATCGTTCAGACTAGTTGCGCGTCTCTGCCATCTACCTTTCTAAAGTAAAGTTTAGATCTGTACAGCTTAGATTCCGGTGGATGTCCCTAACGATTCCAGATCGCGGATCGTTCAGGCTAGTTGCGCGTCTCTGGCAACTACCTTCTAAAGTAAAGTTTAGATCTGTACAGCTTGCATTGCGGTGGATGTCCCTAACGTTTCCAGATCTCGGATCGTTCAGGCTAGTTGCGCGTCTCTGTCATTTACCTTCTAAACTAAAGTTTAGATCTGTACAGCTTGCATTGCGGTGGATGTCCCTAACGTTTCCAGATCTCGGATCGTCCAGGCTAGTTGCGCGTCTCTGTCATCTACCTTCTAAAGTAAAGTTTAGATCTGTAAAGCTTGCATTGCGGTGGATGTCCCTAACGTTTCCAGATCTCGGATCGTTCAGGCTAGTTCCGCGTCTCTGCCATCTACCTTTCTAAAGTAAAGTTTAGATCTGTACAGCTTACATTGCGGTGGATGTGCCTAACGTTTCCAGATCTCGGATCGTTCAGGCTAGTTGCGCGTCTCTGCCATCTACCTTCTAAAGTAAAGTTTAGATCTGTACAGCTTGCATTGCGGTGGAGGTCCCTAACGTTTCCAGATCTCGGAACTTTCAGACTATTTGCGCGTCTCTGCCATCTACCTTTCTAATGTAAAGTTTAGATCTGTACAGCTTACATTGCGGTGGATGTCCCTAACGTTTCCAGATCTCGGAACGTTCAGGCTAGTTGCGCGTCTCTGTCATTTACCTTCTAAACTAAAGTTTAGATCTGTACAGCTTGCATTGCGCTGGATGTCCCTAACGTTTCCAGATCTCGGATCGTCCAGGCTAGTAGCGGGTCTCTGTCATCTACCTTCTAAAGTAAAGTTTAGATCTGTACAGCTTGCATTGCGGTTGGTTTCCCTAACGTTTCCAGATCTCGGATCGTTCAGGCTAGTTGCGCGTCTCTGTCATCTACCTTCTAAAGTAAAGTTTAGATCTGTACAGCTTGCATTGCGGTGGATGTCCCTAACGTTTCCAGAACTCGGATCGTTCAGGCTAGTTGCGCGTCTCTGTCATCTACCTTCTAAAGAAGAGTTTACATATGTACAGCTTGCATTCCGGTGGATGTCCCTAACGTTTCCAGATCTCGGATCGTTCAGGCTAGTTGCGCGTCTCTGTCATCTACCTTCTAAAGTACAGTTTAGATCTGTACAGCTTGTATTGCGGTGGATGTCCCTAACGTTTCCAGATCTCGGATCGTGCAGACTACTTGCGCGTCTCTGTCATCTACCTGCTAAAGTAAAGTTTAGATCTGTACAGCTTGCATTGCGGTGGATGTCCCTAACGTTTCCAGATCTCGGATCGTTCAGGCTAGTTGCGCGTCTCTGTCATTTATTTTCTAAAGTAAAGTTCAGATCTGTACAGCTTACATTGCGGTGGATGTCCCTAACGTTTCCATATCTCGGATCGTTCAGGCTAGTTGCGCGTCTCTGGCATCTACCTTTCTAAAGTAAAGTTTAGATCTGTACAGCTTACATTGCGGTGGATGTCCCTAACGTTTCCAGATCTCGGATCGTTCAGGCTAGATGCGTGTCTCTGTCATCTACCTTCTAAAGTATAGTTTAGATCTGTACAGCTTGCATTGCGGTGGATGTTCCTAACGTTTCCAGATCTCGGATCTTTCAGACTAGTTGCGCGTCTCTGCCATCTATTTTTCTAAATTAAAGTTTAGATCTGTACAGCTTACATTGCGGTGGATGTCCCTAACGTTTCCAGATCTCGGATCGCTGAGGCTAGTTGCGCGTCTCTGTCATCTACCTTCTAATGTAAAGTTAAGATCTGTACAGCTTGCATTGCGCTGGATGTCCCTAACGTTTCCAGATCTCGGATCGTTCAGAGTAGTTGCGCGTCTCTGTCATCTACCTTCTAAAGTAAAGTTTAGATCACTACAGCTCTCAATGCGGTGGATGTCCCTAACGTTTCCAGATCTCGGATCGTTCAGGCTAGTTGCGCGTCTCTGTCATTTACTTTCTAAAGTAAAGTTTAGATCTGTACAGCTTACATTGCGGTGGATGTCCCTAACGTTTCGAGATCTCGGATCGTTCAGGCTAGTTGCGAGTCTCTATCTTCTACCTTCTAAAGTAAAGTTTAGATCTGTACAGCTTTCTTTGCGGTGGATGTCCCTAACGTTTCCAGATCTCGGATCGTTCAGGCTAGTTGCGCGTCTCTGCCATCTACCTTTCTAAAGTAAAGTTTAGATCTCTACAGCTTACATTGCGGTGGATGTGCCTTACGTTTCCAGATCTCGGATCGTTCAGGCTGGTTGCGCGTCTCTGTCATCTAGCTTCTAAATTAAAGTTTAGATCTGTACAGCTTGCATTGCGATGGATGTCCCTAACGTTTCCAGATCTCGGATCTTTCAGACTAGTTGCGTGTCTCTGCCATCTACCTTTCTATAGTAAAGTTTAGATCTGTACAGCTTACATTGCGGTGGATGTCCCTAACGTTTCCAGATCTCGGATCGTTCAGGCTAGTTGTGCGTCTCTATCATCTACCTTCTAAAGTAAAGTTTAGATGTGTGCAGCTTGCATTGCGGTGGATGTTCCTTACGTTTCCAGATCTCGGATCGTTCAGGCTAGTTGCGCGTCTCTGCCATCTACCTTCTAAACTAAAGTTTAGATCTGTACAGCTTGCATTGCGCTGGATGTCGCTAACCTTTCCAGATCTCGGATCGTTTAGACTAGTTGCGCGTCTCTGTCATCTACCTTCTAAAGTAAAGTTTAGATCTGTACAGCTTGCATTGCGCTGGATGTCCCTAACGTTTCCAGATCTCGGATCGTTCAGACTAGTTGCGCGTCTCTGTCATCTACCTTCTAAAGTAAAGTTTAGATCTGTAAAATCTGCATTGCGGTGGATGTCTCTAACGTTTCCAGATCTCGGATCGTTCAGGCTAGTTGCGCGTCTCTGTCATCTACCTTCTAAAGTAAAGTTTAGATCTGTACAGCTTGCATTGCGGTGGATGTCCCTAACGTTTCCAGATCTCGGATCGTTCAGGCTAGTTGCGCGTCTCTGCCATCTACCTTTCTAAAGTAAAGTTTAGATCTCTACAGCTTACATTGCGGTGGATGTGCCTTACGTTTCCAGATCTCGGATCGATCAGGCTGGTTGCGCGTCTCTGTCATCTACCTTCTAAAGTAAAGTTTAGATCTGTACAATTTGCATTGCGGTGGATGTCCCTAACGTTTCCAGATCTCGGATCGTTCAGACTAGTTGCGCGTCTCTGCCATCTACCTTTCTAAAGTAAAGTTTAGATCTGTACAGCTTAGATTCCGGTGGATGTCCCTAACGTTTCCAGATCGCGGATCGTTCAGGCTAGTTGCGCGTCTCTGGCAACTACCTTCTAAAGTAAAGTTTAGATCTGTACAGCTTGCATTGCGGTGGATGTCCCTAACGTTTCCAGATCTCGGATCGTTCAGGCTAGTTGCGCGTCTCTGTCATTTACCTTCTAAACTAAAGTTTAGATCTGTACAGCTTGCATTGCGGTGGATGTCCCTAACGTTTCCAGATCTCGGATCGTCCAGGCTAGTTGCGCGTCTCTGTCATCTACCTTCTAAAGTAAAGTTTAGATCTGTAAAGCTTGCATTGCGGTGGATGTCCCTAACGTTTCCAGATCTCGGATCGTTCAGGCTAGTTACGCGTCTCTGCCATCTACCTTCTAAACTAAAGTTTAGATCTGTACAGCTTGCATTGCGCTGGATGTCCCTAACCTTTCCAGATCTCGGATCGTTCAGACTAGTTGCGCGTCTCTGTCATCTACCTTCTAAAGTAAAGTTTAGATCTGTACAGCTTGCATTGCGCTGGATGTCCCTAACGTTTCCAGATCTCGGATCGTTCAGACTAGTTGCGCGTCTCTGTCATCTACCTTCTAAAGTAAAGTTTAGATCTGTAAAATTTGCATTGCGGTGGATGTCCCTAACGTTTCCAGATCTCGGATCGTTCAGGCTAGTTGCGCGTCTCTGTCATCTACCTTCTAAAGTAAAGTTTAGATCTGTACAGCTTGCATTGCGGTGGATGTCCCTAACGTTTCCAGATCTCGGATCGTTCAGGCTAGTTGCGCGTCTCTGCCATCTACCTTTCTAAAGTAAAGTTTAGATCTGTACAGCTTACATTGCGGTGGATGTGCCTTACGTTCCCAGATATCGGATTGTTCAGGCTGGTTGTGCGTCTCTGTCATCTACCTTCTAAAGTAAAGTTTAGATCTGTACAATTTGCATTGCGGTGGATGTCCCTAACGTTTCCAGATCTCGGATCGTTCACACTAGTTGCGCGTCTCTGCCATCTACCTTTCTAAAGTAAAGTTTAGATCTGTACAGCTTACATTGCGGTGGATGTCCCTAACGTTTCCAGATCGCGGATCGTTCAGGCTAGTTGCTCGTCTCTGGCAACTACCTTCTAAAGTAAAGATTAGATCTGTACAGCTTGCATTGCGGTGGATGTCCCTAACGTTTCCAGATCTCGGATCGTTCAGGCTAGTTGCGCGTCACTGTCATTTACCTTCTAAACTAAAGTCTAGATCTGTACAGCTTGCATTGCGGTGGATGTCCCTAACGTTTCCAGATCTCGGATCGTCCAGGCTAGTTGCGCGTCTCTGTCATCTACCTTCTAAAGTAAAGTTTAGATCTGTAAAGCTTGCATTGCGGTGGATGTCCCTAACGTTTCCAGATCTCGGATCGTTCAGACTATTTCCGCGTCTCTGCCATCTACCTTACTAAAGTAAAGTTTAGATCTGTACAGCTTACATTGCGGTGGATGTGCCTAACGTTTCCAGATCTCGGATCGTTCAGGCTAGTTGCGCGTCTCTGCCATCTACCTTCTAAAGTAAAGTTTAGATCTGTACAGCTTGCATTGCGGTGGATGTCCCTTACGTTTCCAGATCTCGGATCGTTCAGGCTAGTTGCGCGTCTCTGTCTTCTACCTTCTAAAGTAAAGTTTAGATCTGTACAGCTTGCATTGCGGTAGATGTCCCTAACGTTTCCAGATCCCGGATCGTTCAGGCTAGTTGCGCGTCTCTGCCATCTACCTTTCTAAAGTGAAGTTTAGATCTCTACAGCTTACATTCGGTGGATGTCCCTAACGTTTCCAGATCTCGGATCGTTCAGGCTAGATGCGCGTCTCTGCCATCTACCTTTCTAAAGTAAAGTTTAGATCTGTACAGCTTACATTGCGGTGGATGTGCCTAACGTTTCCAGATCTCGGATCGTTCAGGCTAGTTGCGCGTCTCTGTCATCTACCTTCTAAAGTAAAGTTTAGATCTGTACAGCTTGCATTGCGGTGGATGTCCCTAACGTTTCCAGATCTCGGATCTTTCAGGCTAGTTGCGCGTCTCTGTCATCTACCTTCTAAAGTAAAGTTTAGATCTGTACAGCTTGCATTGCGGTGGATGTCCCTAACGTTTCCAGATCTCGGATCGTTCAGGCTAGTTGCGCGTCTCTGTCATCTACCTTCTAAAGTACAGTTTAGATCTGTACAGCTTGCATTGCGGTGGATGTCCCTAACGTTTCCAGATCTCGGATCGTTCAGCCTAGTTGCGCGTCTCTGTCATCTACCTTCTAAAGTACAGTTAGGTCTGTATAGCTTGTATTGCGGTGGTTGTCCCTAACGTTTCCAGATCTCGGATTGTTCAGTCTAGTTGCGCGTCTCTGCCATCCACCTTCTAAAGTAAAGTTTAGATCTGTACAGCTTACATTGCGGTGGATGTGCCTAACGTTTCCAGATCTCGGATCGTTCAGGCTAGTTGCGCGTCTCTGCCATCTACTTTTCTAAAGTAAAGTTTAGATCTGTACAGCTTACATTGCGGTGGATGTGCCTAACGTTTCCAGATGTCGGATCGTTCAGGCTGATTGCGCGTCTCTGTCATCTACCTTCTAAAGTAAAGTTTAGATCTGTACAGCTTGAGTTGCGGTGGATGTCCCTAACGTTTCCAGATCTCGGATCTTTCAGACTAGTTGCGTGTCTCTGTCATCTACCTTCTAAAGTAAAGTTGAGATCTGTACAGCTTGCATTGCGGTGGATGTCCCTAACGTTTCCAGGTCTCGGATCGTTCAGGCTAGTTGCGCGTCTCTGCCATCTACCTTTTTAAGTAAAGTTTAGATCCGTACAGCTTACATTGCGGTGGATGTCCCTAACGTTTCCAGATCTCGGATCGTTCAGGCTAGTTGCGCGTCTCTGTCATTTATTTTCTAAATTAAAGTTTAGATCTGTACAGCTTACATTGCGGTGGATGTCCCTAACGTTTCCAGATCTCGGATCGTTGAGGCTAGTTGCGCGTCTCTGTCATCTACCTTCTAATGTAAAGTTTAGATCTGTACAGCTTGCATTGCGCTGGATGTCCCTAACGTTTCCAGATCTCGGATCGTTCAGACTAGTTGCGCGTCTCTGTCATCTACCTTCTAAAGTAAAGTTTAGATCACTACAGCTTGCATTGCGGTGGATGTCCCTAACGTTTCCAGGTCTCGGATCGTTCAGGCCAGTTGCGCGTCTCTGGCATCTACCTTTCTAAAGTAAAGTTTAGATCTGTACAGCTTACATTGCGGTGGATGTCCCTAACGTTTCCAGATCTCGGATCGTTCAGGCTAGTTGCGCGTCTCTGTCATTTATTTTCTAAATTAAAGTTTAGATCTGTACAGCTTACATTGCGGTGGATGTCCCTAACGTTTCCAGATCTCGGATCGTTGAGGCTAGTTGCGCGTCTCTGTCATCTACCTTCTAATGTAAAGTTTAGATCTGTACAGCTTGCATTGCGCTGGATGTCCCTAACGTTTCCAGATCTCGGATCGTTCAGACTAGTTGCGCGTCTCTGTCATCTACCTTCTAAAGTAAAGTTTAGATCACTACAGCTTGCATTGCGGTGGATGTCCCTAACGTTTCCAGATCTCGGATCGTTCAGGCTAGTTGCGCGTCTCTGTCATTTACTTTCTAAAGTAAAGTTTAGATCTGTACAGCTTACATTGCGGTGGATGTCCCTAACGTTTCGAGATCTCGGATCGTTGAGGCTAGTTGCGCGTCTCTATCTTCTACCTTCTAAAGTAAAGTTTAGATCTGTACAGCTTTCTTTGCCGTGGATGTCCCTAACGTATCCAGATCTCGGATCGTTCAGGCTAGTTGCACGTCTCTGCCATCTACCTTTCTAAAGTAAAGTTTAGATCTCTACAGCTTACATTGCGGTGGATGTGCCTTACGTTTCCAGATCTCGGATCGTTCAGGCTGGTTGCGCGTCTCTGTCATCTAGCTTCTAAATTAAAATTTAGATCTGTACAGCTTGCATTGCGATGGATGTCCCTAACGTTTCCAGATCTCGGATCGTTCGGACTAGTTGCGCGTCTCTGTCATCTACCTTCTAAAGTAAAGTTTAGGTCTGTATAGCTTGCATTGCGGTGGATGTCCCAAACGTTTCCAGATGTCGGATCGTTCAGGCTGATTGCGCGTCTCTGTCATCTGCCTTTTAAAGTAAAGGTTAGATCTGTACAGCTTGATTTGCGGTGGATGTCCCTAACGTTTCCAGATCTCGGAACTTTCATACTAGTTGCGTGTTTCTGCCAACTACCTTTCTATAGTAAAGTTTAGATCTGTACACTTTACATTGCGGTGGATGTCACTAACGTTTCCAGATCTCGGATCGTTCAGGCTAGTTGCGCGTCGCTATCATCTACCTTCTAAAGTAAAGTTTAGATGTGTGCAGCTTGCATTGCGGTGGATGTCCCTAACGTTTCCAGATCTCGGATCGTTCAGGCTAGTTACGCGTCTCTGCCATCTACCTTCTAAACTAAAGTTTAGATCTGTACAGCTTGCATTGCGCTGGATGTCCCTAACGTTTCCAGATCTCGGATCGTTCAGAGTAGTTGCGCGTCTCTGTCATCTACCTTCTAAAGTAAAGTTTAGATCTGTACAGCTTGCATTGCGCTGGATGTCCCTAACGTTTCCAGATCTCGGATCGTTCAGACTAGTTGCGCGTCTCTGTCATCTACCTTCTAAAGTAAAGTTTAGATCTGTAAAATTTGCATTGCGGTGGATGTCCCTAACGTTTCCAGATCTCGGATCGTTCAGGCTAGTTGCGCGTCTCTGTCATCTACCTTCTAAAGTAAAGTTTAGATCTGTACAGCTTGCATTGCGGTGGATGTCCCTAACGTTTCCAGATCTCGGATCGTTCAGGCTAGTTGCGCGTCTCTGCCATCTACCTTTCTAAAGTAAAGTTTAGATCTGTACAGCTTACATTGCGGTGGATGTGCCTTACGTTCCCAGATATCGGATTGTTCAGGCTGGTTGTGCGTCTCTGTCATCTACCTTCTAAAGTAAAGTTTAGATCTGTACAATTTGCATTGCGGTGGATGTCCCTAACGTTTCCAGATCTCGGATCGTTCAGACTAGTTGCGCGTCTCTGCCATCTACCTTTCTAAAGTAAAGTTTAGATCTGTACAGCTTACATTGCGGTGGATGTCCCTAACGTTTCCAGATCGCGGATTGTTCAGGCTAGTTGCGCGTCTCTGGCAACTACCTTCTAAAGTAAAGTTTAGATCTGTACAGCTTGCATTGCGGTGGATGTCCCTAACGTTTCCAGATCTCGGATCGTTCAGGCTAGTTGCGCGTCACTGTCATTTACCTTCTAAACTAAAGTCTAGATCTGTACAGCTTGCATTGCGGTGGATGTCCCTAACGTTTCCAGATCTCGGATCGTCCAGGCTAGTTGCGCGTCTCTGTCATCTACCTTCTGAAGTAAAGTTTAGATCTGTAAAGCTTGCATTGCGGTGGATGTCCCTAACGTTTCCAGATCTCGGATCGTTCAGACTAGTTCCGCGTCTCTGCCATCTACCTTTCTAAAGTAAAGTTTAGATCTGTACAGCTTACATTGTGGTGGATGTGCCTAACGTTTCCAGATCTCGGATCGTTCAGGCTAGTTGCGCGTCTCTGCCATCTACCTTCTAAAGTAAAGTTTAGATCTGTACAGCTTGCATTGCGGTGGATGTCCCTAACGTTTCCAGATCTCGGATCGTTCAGGCTAGTTGCGCGTCTCTGTCTTCTACCGTCTAAAGTAAAGTTTAGATCTGTACAGCTTGCATTGCGGTAGATGTCCCTAACGTTTCCAGATCCCGGATCGTTCAGGCTAGTTGCGCGTCTCTGCCATCTACCTTTCTAAAGTGAAGTTTAGATCTCTACAGCTTACATTCGGTGGATGTCCCTAACGTTTCCAGATCTCGGATCGTTCAGGCTAGTTGCGCGTCTCTGTCATCTACCTTCTAAAGTAAAGTTTAGATCTGTACAGCTTGCATTGCGCTGGATGTCCCTAACGTTTCCAGATCTCGGATCGTTCAGACTAGTTGCGCGTCTCTGTCATCTACCTTCTAAGTTAAGTTTAGATCTGTAAAATCTGCATTGCGGTGGATGTCTCTAACGTTTCCAGATCTCGGATCGTTCAGGCTAGTTGCGCGTCTCTGTCATCTACCTTCTAAAGTAAAGTTTAGATCTGTACAGCTTGCATTGCGGTGGATGTCCCTAACGTTTCCAGATCTCGGATCGTTCAGGCTAGTTGCGCGTCTCTGCCATCTACCTTTCTAAAGTAAAGTTTAGATCTGTACAGCTTACATTGCGGTGGATGTGCCTAACGTTCCCAGATATCGGATTGTTCAGGCTGGTTGTGCGTCACTGTCATCTACCTTCTAAAGTAAAGTTTAGATCTGTACAATTTGCATTGCGGTGGATGTCCCTAACGTTTCCAGATCTCGGATCGTTCAGACTAGTTGCGCGTCTCTGCCATCTACCTTTCTAAAGTAAAGTTTAGATCTGTACAGCTTAGATTCCGGTGGATGTCCCTAACGTTTCCAGATCGCGGATCGTTCAGGCTAGTTGCGCGTCTCTGGCAACTACCTTCTAAAGTAAAGTTTAGATCTGTACAGCTTGCATTGCGGTGGATGTCCCTAACGTTTCCAGATCTCGGATCGTTCAGGCTAGTTGCGCGTCTCTGTCATTTACCTTCTAAACTAAAGTTTAGATCTGTACAGCTTGCATTGCGGTGGATGTCCCTAACGTTTCCAGATCTCGGATCGTCCAGGCTAGTTGCGCGTCTCTGTCATCTACCTTCTAAAGTAAAGTTTAGATCTGTAAAGCTTGCATTGCGGTGGATGTCCCTAACGTTTCCAGATCTCGGATCGTTCAGGCTAGTTCCGCGTCTCTGCCATCTACCTTTCTAAAGTAAAGTTTAGATCTGTACAGCTTACATTGCGGTGGATGTGCCTAACGTTTCCAGATCTCGGATCGTTCAGGCTAGTTGCGCGTCTCTGCCATCTACCTTCTAAAGTAAAGTTTAGATCTGTACAGCTTGCATTGCGGTGGAGGTCCCTAACGTTTCCAGATCTCGGATCTTTCAGACTATTTGCGCGTCTCTGCCACCTACCTTTCTAAAGTAAAGTTTAGATCTGTACAGCTTACATTGCGGTGGATGCCCCTAACGTTTCCAGATCTCGGATCGTTCAGGCTAGTTGCGCGTCTCTGTCATTTACCTTCTAAACTAAAGTTTAGATCTGTACAGCTTGCATTGCGCTGGATGTCCCTAACGTTTCCAGATCTCGGATCGTCCAGGCTAGTAGCGGGTCTCTGTCATCTACCTTCTAAAGTAAAGTTTAGATCTGTACAGCTTGCATTGCGGTTGGTTTCCCTAACGTTTCCAGATCTCGGATCGTTCAGGCTAGTTGCGCGTCTCTGTCATCTACCTTCTAAAGTAAAGTTTAGATCTGTACAGCTTGCATTGCGGTGGATGTCCCTAACGTTTCCAGAACTCGGATCGTTCAGGCTAGTTGCGCGTCTCTGTCATCTACCTTCTAAAGAAGAGTTTACATATGTACAGCTTGCATTCCGGTGGATGTCCCTAACGTTTCCAGATCTCGGATCGTTCAGGCTAGTTGCGCGTCTCTGTCATCTACCTTCTAAAGTACAGTTTAGATCTGTACAGCTTGTATTGCGGTGGATGTCCCTAACGTTTCCAGATCTCGGATCGTGCAGACTACTTGCGCGTCTCTGTCATCTACCTGCTAAAGTAAAGTTTAGATCTGTACAGCTTGCATTGCGGTGGATGTCCCTAACGTTTCCAGATCTCGGATCGTTCAGGCTAGTTGCGCGTCTCTGTCATTTATTTTCTAAAGTAAAGTTCAGATCTGTACAGCTTACATTGCGGTGGATGTCCCTAACGTTTCCAGATCTCGGATCGTTCAGGCTAGTTGCGCGTCTCTGGCATCTACCTTTCTAAAGTAAAGTTTAGATCTGTACAGCTTACATTGCGGTGGATGTCCCTAACGTTTCCAGATCTCGGATCGTTCAGGCTAGATGCGTGTCTCTGTCATCTACCTTCTAAAGTATAGTTTAGATCTGTACAGCTTGCATTGCGGTGGATGTTCCTAACGTTTCCAGGTCTCTGATCTTTCAGACTAGTTGCGCGTCTCTGCCATCTATTTTTCTAAATTAAAGTTTAGATCTGTACAGCTTACATTGCGGTGGATGTCCCTAACGTTTCCAGATCTCGGATCGCTGAAGCTAGTTGCGCGTCTCTGTCATCTACCTTCTAATGTAAAGTTTAGATCTGTACAGCTTGCATTGCGCTGGATGTCCCTAACGTTTCCAGATCTCGGATCGTTCAGAGTAGTTGCGCGTCTCTGTCATCTACCTTCTAAAGTAAAGTTTAGATCACTACAGCTCTCAATGCGGTGGATGTCCCTAACGTTTCCAGATCTCGGATCGTTCAGGCTAGTTGCGCGTCTCTGTCATTTACTTTCTAAAGTAAAGTTTAGATCTGTACAGCTTACATTGCGGTGGATGTCCCTAACGTTTCGAGATCTCGGATCGTTCAGGCTAGTTGCGAGTCTCTATCCTCTACCTTCTAAAGTAAAGTTTAGATCTGTACAGCTTTCTTTGCGGTGGATGTCCCTAACGTTTCCAGATCTCGGATCGTTCAGGCTAGTTGCGCGTCTCTGCCATCTACCTTTCTAAAGTAAAGTTTAGATCTCTACAGCTTACATTGCGGTGGATGTGCCTTACGTTTCCAGATCTCGGATCGTTCAGGCTGGTTGCGCGTCTCTGTCATCTAGCTTCTAAATTAAAGTTTAGATCTGTACAGCTTGCATTGCGATGGATGTCCCTAACGTTTACATTTCTCGGATCGTTCAGACTAGTTGCGCGTCTCTGTCATCTACCTTCTAAAGTAAAGTTTAGATCTGTATAGCTTGCATTG
The DNA here is from genome assembly GCA_030765065.1 of Deroplatys truncata. Classification (NCBI taxonomy): domain Eukaryota; kingdom Metazoa; phylum Arthropoda; class Insecta; order Mantodea; family Mantidae; genus Deroplatys; species Deroplatys truncata. The sequence continues at coordinate 379,082,842 of CM060990.1, forward strand.
CGGTGGAAGTCCCTAACGTTTCCAGATGTCGGATCGTTCAGGCTGATTGCGCGTCTCTGTCATCTACCTTCTAAAGTAAAGGTTAGATCTGTACAGCTTGATTTGCGGTGGATGTCCCTAACGTTTCCAGATCTCGGATCTTTCATACTAGTTGCGTGTCTCTGCCATCTACCTTTCTATAGTAAAGTTTAGATCTGTACAGCTTACATTGCGGTGGATGTCCCTAACGTTTCCAGATCTCGGATCGTTCAGGCTAGTTGTGCGTCTCTATCTTCTACCTTCTAAAGTAAAGTTTAGATGTGTGCAGCTTGCATTGCGGTGGATGTTCCTTACGTTTCCAGATCTCGGATCGTTCAGGCTAGTTGCGCGTCTCTGCCATCTACCTTCTAAACTAAAGTTTAGATCTGTACAGCTTGCATTGCGCTGGATGTCGCTAACCTTTCCAGATCTCGGATCGTTCAGGCTAGTTGCGCGTCTCTGTCATCTACCTTCTAAAGTAAAGTTTAGATCTGTACAGCTTGCATTGCGGTGGATGTCCCTAACGTTTCCAGATCTCGGATCGTTCAGGCTAGTTGCGCGTCTCTGCCATCTACCTTTCTAAAGTAAAGTTTAGATCTCTACAGCTTACATTGCGGTGGATGTGCCTTACGTTTCCAGATCTCGGATCGATCAGGCTGGTTGCGCGTCTCTGTCATCTACCTTCTAAAGTAAAGTTTAGATCTGTACAATTTGCATTGCGGTGGATGTCCCTAACGTTTCCAGATCTCGGATCGTTCAGACTAGTTGCGCGTCTCTGCCATCTACCTTTCTAAAGTAAAGTTTAGATCTGTACAGCTTAGATTCCGGTGGATGTCCCTAACGTTTCCAGATCGCGGATCGTTCAGGCTAGTTGCGCGTCTCTGGCAACTACCTTCTAAAGTAAAGTTTAGATCTGTACAGCTTGCATTGCGGTGGATGTCCCTAACGTTTCCAGATCTCGGATCGTTCAGGCTAGTTGCGCGTCTCTGTCATTTACCTTCTAAACTAAAGTTTAGATCTGTACAGCTTGCATTGCGGTGGATGTCCCTAACGTTTCCAGATCTCGGATCGTCCAGGCTAGTTGCGCGTCTCTGTCATCTACCTTCTAAAGTAAAGTTTAGATCTGTAAAGCTTGCATTGCGGTGGATGTCCCTAACGTTTCCAGATCTCGGATCGTTCAGGCTAGTTACGCGTCTCTGCCATCTACCTTCTAAACTAAAGTTTAGATCTGTACAGCTTGCATTGCGCTGGATGTCCCTAACCTTTCCAGATCTCGGATCGTTCAGACTAGTTGCGCGTCTCTGTCATCTACCTTCTAAAGTAAAATTTAGATCTGTACAGCTTGCATTGCGCTGGATGTCCCTAACGTTTCCAGATCTCGGATCGTTCAGACTAGTTGCGCGTCTCTGTCATCTACCTTCTAAAGTAAAGTTTAGATCTGTAAAATTTGCATTGCGGTGGATGTCCCTAACGTTTCCAGATCTCGGATCGTTCAGGCTAGTTGCGCGTCTCTGTCATCTACCTTCTAAAGTAAAGTTTAGATCTGTACAGCTTGCATTGCGGTGGATGTCCCTAACGTTTCCAGATCTCGGATCGTTCAGGCTAGTTGCGCGTCTCTGCCATCTACCTTTCTAAAGTAAAGTTTAGATCTGTACAGCTTACATTGCGGTGGATGTGCCTTACGTTCCCAGATATCGGATTGTTCAGGCTGGTTGTGCGTCTCTGTCATCTACCTTCTAAAGTAAAGTTTAGATCTGTACAATTTGCATTGCGGTGGATGTCCCTAACGTTTCCAGATCTCGGATCGTTCACACTAGTTGCGCGTCTCTGCCATCTACCTTTCTAAAGTAAAGTTTAGATCTGTACAGCTTACATTGCGGTGGATGTCCCTAACGTTTCCAGATCGCGGATCGTTCAGGCTAGTTGCGCGTCTCTGGCAACTACCTTCTAAAGTAAAGATTAGATCTGTACAGCTTGCATTGCGGTGGATGTCCCTAACGTTTCCAGATCTCGGATCGTTCAGGCTAGTTGCGCGTCACTGTCATTTACCTTCTAAACTAAAGTCTAGATCTGTACAGCTTGCATTGCGGTGGATGTCCCTAACGTTTCCAGATCTCGGATCGTCCAGGCTAGTTGCGCGTCTCTGTCATCTACCTTCTAAAGTAAAGTTTAGATCTGTAAAGCTTGCATTGCGGTGGATGTCCCTAACGTTTCCAGATCTCGGATCGTTCAGACTATTTCCGCGTCTCTGCCATCTACCTTTCTAAAGTAAAGTTTAGATCTGTACAGCTTACATTGCGGTGGATGTGCCTAACGTTTCCAGATCTCGGATCGTTCAGGCTAGTTGCGCGTCTCTGCCATCTACCTTCTAAAGTAAAGTTTAGATCTGTACAGCTTGCATTGCGGTGGATGTCCCTAACGTTTCCAGATCTCGGATCGTTCAGGCTAGTTGCGCGTCTCTGTCATTTACCTTCTAAAGTAAAGTTTAGATCTGTACAGCTTGCATTGCGGTAGATGTCCCTAACGTTTCCAGATCCCGGATCGTTCAGGCTTGTTGCGCGTCTCTGCCATCTACCTTTCTAAAGTGAAGTTTAGATCTCTACAGCTTACATTCGGTGGATGTCCCTAACGTTTCCAGATCTCGGATCGTTCAGGCTAGTTGCGCGTCTCTGCCATCTACCTTTCTAAAGTAAAGTTTAGATCTGTACAGCTTACATTGCGGTGGATGTGCCTAACGTTTCCAGATCTCGGATTGTTCAGGCTAGTTGCGCGTCTCTGTCATCTACCTTCTAAAGTAAAGTTTAGATCTGTACAGCTTGCATTGCGGTGGATGTCCCTAACGTTTCCAGATCTCGGATCTTTCAGGCTAGTTGCGCGTCTCTGTCATCTACCTTCTAAAGTAAAGTTTAGATCTGTACAGCTTGCATTGCGGTGGATGTCCCTAACGTTTCCAGATCTCGGATCGTTCAGGCTAGTTGCGCGTCTCTGTCATCTACCTTCTAAAGTACAGTTTAGATCTGTACAGCTTGCATTGCGGTGGATGTCCCTAACGTTTCCAGATCTCGGATCGTTCAGCCTAGTTGCGCGTCTCTGTCATCTACCTTCTAAAGTACAGTTAGGTCTGTATAGCTTGTATTGCGGTGGTTGTCCCTAACGTTTCCAAATCTCGGATTGTTCAGTCTAGTTGCGCGTCTCTGCCATCCACCTTCTAAAGTAAAGTTTAGATCTGTACAGCTTACATTGCGGTGGATGTGCCTAACGTTTCCAGATCTCGGATCGTTCAGGCTAGTTGCGCGTCTCTGCCATCTACTTTTCTAAAGTAAAGTTTAGATCTGTACAGCTTACATTGCGGTGGATGTGCCTAACGTTTCCAGATGTCGGATCGTTCAGGCTGATTGCGCGTCTCTGTCATCTACCTTCTAAAGTAAAGTTTAGATCTGTACAGCTTGAGTTGCGGTGGATGTCCCTAACGTTTCCAGATCTCGGATCTTTCAGACTAGTTGCGTGTCTCTGTCATCTACCTTCTAAAGTAAAGTTGAGATCTGTACAGCTTGCATTGCGGTGGATGTCCCTAACGTTTCCAGGTCTCGGATCGTTCAGGCTAGTTGCGCGTCTCTGCCATCTACCTTTCTAAAGTAAAGTTTAGATCTGTACAGCTTACATTGCGGTGGATGTCCCTAACGTTTCCAGATCTCGGATCGTTCAGGCTAGTTGCGCGTCTCTGTCATTTATTTTCTAAATTAAAGTTTAGATCTGTACAGCTTACATTGCGGTGGATGTCCCTAACGTTTCCAGATCTCGGATCGTTGAGGCTAGTTGCGCGTCTCTGTCATCTACCTTCTAATGTAAAGTTTAGATCTGTACAGCTTGCATTGCGCTGGATGTCCCTAACGTTTCCAGATCTCGGATCGTTCAGACTAGTTGCGCGTCTCTGTCATCTACCTTCTAAAGTAAAGTTTAGATCACTACAGCTTGCATTGCGGTGGATGTCCCTAACGTTTCCAGGTCTCGGATCGTTCAGGCCAGTTGCGCGTCTCTGGCATCTACCTTTCTAAAGTAAAGTTTAGATCTGTACAGCTTACATTGCGGTGGATGTCCCTAACGTTTCCAGATCTCGGATCGTTCAGGCTAGTTGCGCGTCTCTGTCATTTATTTTCTAAATTAAAGTTTAGATCTGTACAGCTTACATTGCGGTGGATGTCCCTAACGTTTCCAGATCTCGGATCGTTGAGGCTAGTTGCGCGTCTCTGTCATCTACCTTCTAATGTAAAGTTTAGATCTGTACAGCTTGCATTGCGCTGGATGTCCCTAACGTTTCCAGATCTCGGATCGTTCAGACTAGTTGCGCGTCTCTGTCATCTACCTTCTAAAGTAAAGTTTAGATCACTACAGCTTGCATTGCGGTGGATGTCCCTAACGTTTCCAGATCTCGGATCGTTCAGGCTAGTTGCGCGTCTCTGTCATTTACTTTCTAAAGTAAAGTTTAGATCTGTACAGCTTACATTGCGGTGGATGTCCCTAACGTTTCGAGATCTCGGATCGTTGAGGCTAGTTGCGCGTCTCTATCTTCTACCTTCTAAAGTAAAGTTTAGATCTGTACAGCTTTCTTTGCCGTGGATGTCCCTAACGTATCCAGATCTCGGATCGTTCAGGCTAGTTGCACGTCTCTGCCATCTACCTTTCTAAAGTAAAGTTTAGATCTCTACAGCTTACATTGCGGTGGATGTGCCTTACGTTTCCAGATCTCGGATCGTTCAGGCTGGTTGCGCGTCTCTGTCATCTAGCTTCTAAATTAAAATTTAGATCTGTACAGCTTGCATTGCGATGGATTTCCCTAACGTTTCCAGATCTCGGATCGTTCGGACTAGTTGCGCGTCTCTGTCATCTACCTTCTAAAGTAAAGTTTAGATCTGTATAGCTTGCATTGCGGTGGATGTCCCAAACGTTTCCAGATGTCGGATCGTTCAGGCTGATTGCGCGTATCTGTCATCTGCCTTTTAAAGTAAAGGTTAGATCTGTACAGCTTGATTTGCGGTGGATGTCCCTAACGTTTCCAGATCTCGGAACTTTCATACTAGTTGCGTGTTTCTGCCAACTACCTTTCTATAGTAAAGTTTAGATCTGTACACTTTACATTGCGGTGGATGTCGCTAACGTTTCCAGATCTCGGATCGTTCAGGCTAGTTGCGCGTCTCTATCATCTACCTTCTAAAGTAAAGTTTAGATGTGTGCAGCTTGCATTGCGGTGGATGTCCCTAACGTTTCCAGATCTCGGATCGTTCAGGCTAGTTACGCGTCTCTGCCATCTACCTTCTAAACTAAAGTTTAGATCTGTACAGCTTGCATTGCGCTGGATGTCCCTAACGTTTCCAGATCTCTGATCGTTCAGAGTAGTTGCGCGTTTCTGTCATCTACCTTCTAAAGTAAAGTTTAGATCTGTACAGCTTGCATTGCGCTGGATGTCCCTAACGTTTCCAGATCTCGGATCGTTCAGACTAGTTGCGCGTCTCTGTCATCTACCTTCTAAAGTAAAGTTTACATCTGTAAAATTTGCATTGCGGTGGATGTCCCTAACGTTTCCAGATCTCGGATCGTTCAGGCTAGTTGCGCGTCTCTGTCATCTACCTTCTAAAGTAAAGTTTAGATCTGTACAGCTTGCATTGCGGTGGATGTCCCTAACGTTTCCAGATCTCGGATCGTTCAGGCTAGTTGCGCGTCTCTGCCATCTACCTTTCTAAAGTAAAGTTTAGATCTGTACAGCTTACATTGCGGTGGATGTGCCTTACGTTCCCAGATATCGGATTGTTCAGGCTGGTTGTGCGTCTCTGTCATCTACCTTCTAAAGTAAAGTTTAGATCTGTACAATTTGCATTGCGGTGGATGTCCCTAACGTTTCCAGATCTCGGATCGTTCAGACTAGTTGCGCGTCTCTGCCATCTACCTTTCTAAAGTAAAGTTTAGATCTGTACAGCTTACATTGCGGTGGATGTCCCTAACGTTTCCAGATCGCGGATCGTTCAGGCTAGTTGCGCGTCTCTGGCAACTACCTTCTAAAGTAAAGTTTAGATCTGTACAGCTTGCATTGCGGTGGATGTCCCTAACGTTTCCAGATCTCGGATCGTTCAGGCTAGTTGCGCGTCACTGTCATTTACCTTCTAAACTAAAGTCTAGATCTGTACAGCTTGCATTGCGGTGGATGTCCCTAACGTTTCCAGATCTCGGATCGTCCAGGCTAGTTGCGCGTCTCTGTCATCTACCTTCTGAAGTAAAGTTTAGATCTGTAAAGCTTGCATTGCGGTGGATGTCCCTAACGTTTCCAGATCTCGGATCGTTCAGACTAGTTCCGCGTCTCTGCCATCTACCTTTCTAAAGTAAAGTTTAGATCTGTACAGCTTACATTGTGGTGGATGTGCCTAACGTTTCCAGATCTCGGATCGTTCAGGCTAGTTGCGCGTCTCTGCCATCTACCTTCTAAAGTAAAGTTTAGATCTGTACAGCTTGCATTGCGGTGGATGTCCCTAACGTTTCCAGATCTCGGATCGTTCAGGCTAGTTGCGCGTCTCTGTCTTCTACCGTCTAAAGTAAAGTTTAGATCTGTACAGCTTGCATTGCGGTAGATGTCCCTAACGTTTCCAGATCCCGGATCGTTCAGGCTAGTTGCGCGTCTCTGCCATCTACCTTTCTAAAGTGAAGTTTGGATCTCTACAGCTTACATTCGGTGGATGTCCCTAACGTTTCCAGATCTCGGATCGATCAGGCTAGTTGCGCGTCTCTGTCATCTACCTTCTAAAGTAAAGTTTAGATCTGTACAGCTTGCATTGCGCTGGATGTCCCTAACGTTTCCAGATCTCGGATCGTTCAGACTAGTTGCGCGTCTCTGTCATCTACCTTCTAAAGTAAAGTTTAGATCTGTAAAATCTGCATTGCGGTGGATGTCTCTAACGTTTCCAGATCTCGGATCGTTCAGGCTAGTTGCGCGTCTCTGTCATCTACCTTCTAAAGTAAAGTTTAGATCTGTACAGCTTGCATTGCGGTGGATGTCCCTAACGTTTCCAGATCTCGGATCGTTCAGGCTAGTTGCGCGTCTCTGCCATCTACCTTTCTAAAGTAAAGTTTAGATCTGTACAGCTTACATTGCGGTGGATGTGCCTAACGTTCCCAGATATCGGATTGCTCAGGCTGGTTGTGCGTCACTGTCATCTACCTTCTAAAGTAAAGTTTAGATCTGTACAATTTGCATTGCGGTGGATGTCCCTAACGTTTCCAGATCTCGGATCGTTCAGACTAGTTGCGCGTCTCTGCCATCTACCTTTCTAAAGTAAAGTTTAGATCTGTACAGCTTAGATTCCGGTGGATGTCCCTAACGTTTCCAGATCGCGGATCGTTCAGGCTATTTGCGCGTCTCTGGCAACTACCTTCTAAAGTAAAGTTTAGATCTGTACAGCTTGCATTGCGGTGGATGTCCCTAACGTTTCCAGATCTCGGATCGTTCAGGCTAGTTGCGCGTCTCTGTCATTTACCTTCTAAACTAAAGTTTAGATCTGTACAGCTTGCATTGCGGTGGATGTCCCTAACGTTTCCAGATCTCGGATCGTCCAGGCTAGTTGCGCGTCTCTGTCATCTACCTTCTTAAGTAAAGTTTAGATCTGTAAAGCTTGCATTGCGGTGGATGTCCCTAACGTTTCCAGATCTCGGATCGTTCAGGCTAGTTCCGCGTCTCTGCCATCTACCTTTCTAAAGTAAAGTTTAGATCTGTACAGCTTACATTGCGGTGGATGTGCCTAACGTTTCCAGATCTCGGATCGTTCAGGCTAGTTGCGCGTCTCTGCCATCTACCTTCTAAAGTAAAGTTTAGATCTGTACAGCTTGCATTGCGGTGGAGGTCCCTAACGTTTCCAGATCTCGGATCTTTCAGACTATTTGCGCGTCTCTGCCACCTACCTTTCTAAAGTAAAGTTTAGATCTGTACAGCTTACATTGCGGTGGATGTCCCTAACGTTTCCAGATCTCGGATCGTCCAGGCTAGTTGCGCGTCTCTGTCATCTACCTTCTAAAGTAAAGTTTAGATCTGTAAAGCTTGCATTGCGGTGGATGTCCCTAACGTTTCCAGATCTCGGATCGTTCAGGCTAGTTCCGCGTCTCTGCCATCTACCTTTCTAAAGTAAAGTTTAGATCTGTACAGCTTACATTGCGGTGGATGTGCCTAACGTTTCCAGATCTCGGATCGTTCAGGCTAGTTGCGCGTCTCTGCCATCTACCTTCTAAAGTAAAGTTTAGATCTGTACAGCTTGCATTGCGGTGGGGGTCCCTAACGTTTCCAGATCTCGGATCTTTCAGACTATTTGCGCGTCTCTGCCACCTACCTTTCTAAAGTAAAGTTTAGATCTGTACAGCTTACATTGCGGTGGATGTCCCTAACGTTTCCAGATCTCGGATCGTTCAGGCTAGTTGCGCGTCTCTGTCATTTACCTTCTAAACTAAAAATTAGATCTGTACAGCTTGCATTGCGCTGGATGTCCCTAACGTTTCCAGATGTCGGATCGTCCAGGCTAGTAGCGGGTCTCTGTCATCTACCTTCTAAAGTAAAGTTTAGATCTGTACAGCTTGCATTGCGGTTGGTTTCCCTAACGTTTCCAGATCTCGGATCGTTCAGGCTAGTTGCGCGTCTCTGTCATCTACCTTCTAAAGTAAAGTTTAGATCTGTACAGCTTGCATTGCGGTGGATGTCCCTAACGTTTCCAGAACTCGGATCGTTCAGGCTAGTTGCGCGTCTCTGTCATCTACCTTCTAAAGAAGAGTTTACATATGTACAGCTTGCATTCCGGTGGATGTCCCTAACGTTTCCAGATCTCGGATCGTTCAGGCTAGTTGCGCGTCTCTGTCATCTACCTTCTAAAGTACAGTTTAGATCTGTACAGCTTGTATTGCGGTGGATGTCCCTAACGTTTCCAGATCTCGGATCGTGCAGACTACTTGCGCGTCTCTGTCATCTACCTGCTAAAGTAAAGTTTAGATCTGTACAGCTTGCATTGCGGTGGATGTCCCTAACGTTTCCAGATCTCGGATCGTTCAGGCTAGTTGCGCGTCTCTGTCATTTATTTTCTAAAGTAAAGTTCAGATCTGTACAGCTTACATTGCGGTGGATGTCCCTAACGTTTCCAGATCTCGGATCGTTCAGGCTAGTTGCGCGTCTCTGGCATCTACCTTTCTAAAGTAAAGTTTAGATCTGTACAGCTTACATTGCGGTGGATGTCCCTAACGTTTCCAGATCTCGGATCGTTCAGGCTAGATGCGTGTCTCTGTCATCTACCTTCTAAAGTATAGTTTAGATCTGTACAGCTTGCATTGCGGTGGATGTTCCTAACGTTTCCAGATCTCGGATCTTTCAGACTAGTTGCGCGTCTCTGCCATCTATTTTTCTAAATTAAAGTTTAGATCTGTACAGCTTACATTGCGGTGGATGTCCCTAACGTTTCCAGATCTCGGATCGCTGAGGCTAGTTGCGCGTCTCTGTCATCTACCTTCTAATGTAAAGTTTAGATCTGTACAGCTTGCATTGCGCTGGATGTCCCTAACGTTTCCAGATCTCGGATCGTTCAGAGTAGTTGCGCGTCTCTGTCATCTACCTTCTAAAGTAAAGTTTAGATCACTACAGCTCTCAATGCGGTGGATGTCCCTAACGTTTCCAGATCTCGGATCGTTCAGGCTAGTTGCGCGTCTCTGTCATTTACTTTCTAAAGTAAAATTTAGATCTGTACAGCTTACATTGCGGTGGATGTCCCTAACGTTTCGAGATCTCGGATCGTTCAGGCTAGTTGCGAGTCTCTATCTTCTACCTTCTAAAGTAAAGTTTAGATCTGTACAGCTTTCTTTGCGGTGGATGTCCCTAACGTTTCCAGATCTCGGATCGTTCAGGCTAGTTGCGCGTCTCTGCCATCTACCTTTGTAAAGTAAAGTTTAGATCTCTACAGCTTACATTGCGGTGGATGTGCCTTACGTTTCCAGATCTCGGATCGTTCAGGCTGGTTGCGCGTCTCTGTCATCTAGCTTCTAAATTAAAGTTTAGATCTGTACAGCTTGCATTGTGATGGATGTCCCTAACGTTTACATTTCTCGGATCGTTCAGACTAGTTGCGCGTCTCTGTCATCTACCTTCTAAAGTAAAGTTTAGATCTGTATAGCTTGCATTGCGGTGGAAGTCCCTAACGTTTCCAGATGTCGGATCGTTCAGGCTGATTGCGCGTCTCTGTCATCTACCTTCTAAAGTAAAGGTTAGATCTGTACAGCTTGATTTGCGGTGGATGTCCCTAACGTTTCCAGATCTCGGAACTTTCATACTAGTTGCGTGTCCCTTCCATCTACGTTTCTATAGTAAAGTTTAGATCTGTACAGCTTACATTGCGGTGGATGTCCCTAACGTTTCCAGATCTCGGATCGTTCAGGCTAGTTGTGCGTCTCTATCATCTACCTTCTAAAGTAAAGTTTAGATGTGTGCAGCTTGCATTGCGGTGGATGTTCCTTACGTTTCCAGATCTCGGATCGTTCAGGCTAGTTGCGCGTCTCTGCCATCTACCTTCTAAACTAAAGTTTAGATCTGTACAGCTTGCATTGCGCTGGATGTCGCTAACCTTTCCAGATCTCGGATCGTTCAGACTAGTTGCGCGTCTCTGTCATCTACCTTCTAAAGTAAAGTTTAGATCTGTACAGCTTGCATTGCGCTGGATGTCCCTAACGTTTCCAGATCTCGGATCGTTCAGACTAGTTGCGCGTCTCTGTCATCTACCTTCTAAAGTAAAGTTTAGATCTGTAAAATCTGCATTGCGGTGGATGTCTCTAACGTTTCCAGATCTCGGATCGTTCAGGCTAGTTGCGCGTCTCTGTCATCTACCTTCTAAAGTAAAGTTTAGATCTGTACAGCTTGCATTGCGGTGGATGTCCCTAACGTTTCCAGATCTCGGATCGTTCAGGCTAGTTGCGCGTCTCTGCCATCTACCTTTCTAAAGTAAAGTTTAGATCTCTACAGCTTACATTGCGGTGGATGTGCCTTACGTTTCCAGATCTCGGATCGATCAGGCTGGTTGCGCGTCTCTGTCATCTACCTTCTAAAGTAAAGTTTAGATCTGTACAATTTGCATTGCGGTGGATGTCCCTAACGTTTCCAGATCTCGGATCGTTCAGACTAGTTGCGCGTCTCTGCCATCTACCTTTCTAAAGTAAAGTTTAGATCTGTACAGCTTAGATTCCGGTGGATGTCCCTAACGTTTCCAGATCGCGGATCGTTCAGGCTAGTTGCGCGTCTCTGGCAACTACCTTCTAAAGTAAAGTTTAGATCTGTACAGCTTGCATTGCGGTGGATGTCCCTAACGTTTCCAGATCTCGGATCGTTCAGGCTAGTTGCGCGTCTCTGTCATTTACCTTCTAAACTAAAGTTTAGATCTGTACAGCTTGCATTGCGGTGGATGTCCCTAACGTTTCCAGATCTCGGATCGTCCAGGCTAGTTGCGCGTCTCTGTCATCTACCTTCTAAAGTAAAGTTTAGATCTGTAAAGCTTGCATTGCGGTGGATGTCCCTAACGTTTCCAGATCTCGGATCGTTCAGGCTAGTTACGCGTCTCTGCCATCTACCTTCTAAACTAAAGTTTAGATCTGTACAGCTTGCATTGCGCTGGATGTCCCTAACCTTTCCAGATCTCGGATCGTTCAGACTAGTTGCGCGTCTCTGTCATCTACCTTCTAAAGTAAAGTTTAGATCTGTACAGCTTGCATTGCGCTGGATGTCCCTAACGTTTCCAGATCTCGGATCGTTCAGACTAGTTGCGCGTCTCTGTCATCTACCTTCTAAAGTAAAGTTTAGATCTGTAAAATTTGCATTGCGGTGGATGTCCCTAACGTTTCCAGATCTCGGATCGTTCAGGCTAGTTGCGCGTCTCTGTCATCTACCTTCTAAAGTAAAGTTTAGATCTGTACAGCTTGCATTGCGGTGGATGTCCCTAGCGTTTCCAGATCTCGGATCGTTCAGGCTAGTTGCGCGTCTCTGCCATCTACCTTTCTAAAGTAAAGTTTAGATCTGTACAGCTTACATTGCGGTGGATGTGCCTTACGTTCCCAGATATCGGATTGTTCAGGCTGGTTGTGCGTCTCTGTCATCTACCTTCTAAAGTAAAGTTTAGATCTGTACAATTTGCATTGCGGTGGATGTCCCTAACGTTTCCAGATCTCGGATCGTTCACACTAGTTGCGCGTCTCTGCCATCTACCTTTCTAAAGTAAAGTTTAGATCTGTACAGCTTACATTGCGGTGGATGTCCCTAACGTTTCCAGATCGCGGATCGTTCAGGCTAGTTGCGCGTCTCTGGCAACTACCTTCTAAAGTAAAGATTAGATCTGTACAGCTTGCATTGCAGTGGATGTCCCTAACGTTTCCAGATCTCGGATCGTTCAGGCTAGTTGCGCGTCACTGTCATTTACCTTCTAAACTAAAGTCTAGATCTGTACAGCTTGCATTGCGGTGGATGTCCCTAACGTTTCCAGATCTCGGATCGTCCAGGCTAGTTGCGCGTCTCATTCATCTACCTTCTAAAGTAAAGTTTAGATCTGTATAGCTTGCATTGCGGTGGAAGTCCCTAACGTTTCCAGATGTCGGATCGTTCAGGCTGATTGCGCGTCTCTGTCATCTACCTTCTAAAGTAAAGGTTAGATCTGTACAGCTTGATTTGCGGTGGATGTCCCTAACGTTTCCAGATCTCGGAACTTTCATACTAGTTGCGTGTCCCTTCCATCTACGTTTCTATAGTAAAGTTTAGATCTGTACAGCTTACATTGCGGTGGATGTCCCTAACGTTTCCAGATCTCGGATCGTTCAGGCTAGTTGTGCGTCTCTATCATCTACCTTCTAAAGTAAAGTTTAGATGTGTGCAGCTTTCATTGCGGTGGATGTTCCTTACGTTTCCAGATCTCGGATCGTTCAGGCTAGTTGCGCGTCTCTGCCATCTACCTTCTAAACTAAAGTTTAGATCTGTACAGCTTGCATTGCGCTGGATGTCGCTAACCTTTCCAGATCTCGGATCGTTCAGACTAGTTGCGCGTCTCTGTCATCTACCTTCTAAAGTAAAGTTTAGATCTGTACAGCTTGCATTGCGCTGGATGTCCCTAACGTTTCCAGATCTCGGATCGTTCAGACTAGTTGCGCGTCTCTGTCATCTACCTTCTAAAGTAAAGTTTAGATCTGTAAAATCTGCATTGCGGTGGATGTCTCTAACGTTTCCAGATCTCGGATCGTTCAGGCTAGTTGCGCGTCTCTGTCATCTACCTTCTAAAGTAAAGTTTAGATCTGTACAGCTTGCATTGCGGTGGATGTCCCTAACGTTTCCAGATCTCGGATCGTTCAGGCTAGTTGCGCGTCTCTGCCATCTACCTTTCTAAAGTAAAGTTTAGATCTCTACAGCTTACATTGCGGTGGATGTGCCTTACGTTTCCAGATCTCGGATCGATCAGGCTGGTTGCGCGTCTCTGTCATCTACCTTCTAAAGTAAAGTTTAGATCTGTACAATTTGCATTGCGGTGGATGTCCCTAACGTTTCCAGATCTCGGATCGTTCAGACTAGTTGCGCGTCTCTGCCATCTACCTTTCTAAAGTAAAGTTTAGATCTGTACAGCTTAGATTCCGGTGGATGTCCCTAACGTTTCCAGATCGCGGATCGTTCAGGCTAGTTGCGCGTCTCTGGCAACTACCTTCTAAAGTAAAGTTTAGATCTGTACAGCTTGCATTGCGGTGGATGTCCCTAACGTTTCCAGATCTCGGATCGTTCAGGCTAGTTGCGCGTCTCTGTCATTTACCTTCTAAACTAAAGTTTAGATCTGTACAGCTTGCATTGCGGTGGATGTCCCTAACGTTTCCAGATCTCGGATCGTCCAGGCTAGTTGCGCGTCTCTGTCATCTACCTTCTAAAGTAAAGTTTAGATCTGTAAAGCTTGCATTGCGGTGGATGTCCCTAACGTTTCCAGATCTCGGATCGTTCAGGCTAGTTACGCGTCTCTGCCATCTACCTTCTAAACTAAAGTTTAGATCTGTACAGCTTGCATTGCGCTGGATGTCCCTAACCTTTCCAGATCTCGGATCGTTCAGACTAGTTGCGCGTCTCTGTCATCTACCTTCTAAAGTAAAGTTTAGATCTGTACAGCTTGCATTGCGCTGGATGTCCCTAACGTTTCCAGATCTCGGATCGTTCAGACTAGTTGCGCGTCTCTGTCATCTACCTTCTAAAGTAAAGTTTAGATCTGTAAAATTTGCATTGCGGTGGATGTCCCTAACGTTTCCAGATCTCGGATCGTTCAGGCTAGTTGCGCGTCTCTGTCATCTACCTTCTAAAGTAAAGTTTAGATCTGTACAGCTTGCATTGCGGTGGATGTCCCTAGCGTTTCCAGATCTCGGATCGTTCAGGCTAGTTGCGCGTCTCTGCCATCTACCTTTCTAAAGTAAAGTTTAGATCTGTACAGCTTACATTGCGGTGGATGTGCCTTACGTTCCCAGATATCGGATTGTTCAGGCTGGTTGTGCGTCTCTGTCATCTACCTTCTAAAGTAAAGTTTAGATCTGTACAATTTGCATTGCGGTGGATGTCCCTAACGTTTCCAGATCTCGGATCGTTCACACTAGTTGCGCGTCTCTGCCATCTACCTTTCTAAAGTAAAGTTTAGATCTGTACAGCTTACATTGCGGTGGATGTCCCTAACGTTTCCAGATCGCGGATCGTTCAGGCTAGTTGCGCGTCACTGTCATTTACCTTCTAAACTAAAGTCTAGATCTGTACAGCTTGCATTGCGGTGGATGTCCCTAACGTTTCCAGATCTCGGATCGTCCAGGCTAGTTGCGCGTCTCATTCATCTACCTTCTAAAGTAAAGTTTAGATCTGTAAAGCTTGCATTGCGGTGGATGTCCCTAACGTTTCCAGATCTCGGATCGTTCAGACTATTTCCGCGTCTCTGCCATCTACCTTTCTAAAGTAAAGTTTAGATCTGTACAGCTTACATTGCGGTGGATGTGCCTAACGTTTCCAGATCTCGGATCGTTCAGGCTAGTTGCGCGTCTCTGCCATCTACCTTCTAAAGTAAAGTTTAGATCTGTACAGCTTGCATTGCGGTGGATGTCCCTAACGTTTCCAGATCTCGGATCGTTCAGGCTAGTTGCGCGTCTCTGCCATCTACCTTTCTAAAGTAAAGTTTAGATCTGTACAGCTTACATTGCGGTGGATGTGCCTAACGTTTCCAGATCTCGGATCGTTCAGGCTAGTTGCGCGTCTCTGTCATCTACCTTCTAAAGTAAAGTTTAGATCTGTACAGCTTGCATTGCGGTGGATGTCCCTAACGTTTCCAGATCTCGGATCTTTCAGGCTAGTTGCGCGTCTCTGTCATCTACCTTCTAAAGTAAAGTTTAGATCTGTACAGCTTGCATTGCGGTGGATGTCCCTAACGTTTCCAGATCTCGGATCGTTCAGGCTAGTTGCGCGTCTCTGTCATCTACCTTCTAAAGTACAGTTTAGATCTGTACAGCTTGCATTGCGGTGGATGTCCCTAACGTTTCCAGATCTCGGATCGTTCAGCCTAGTTGCGCGTCTCTGTCATCTACCTTCTAAAGTACAGTTAGGTCTGTATAGCTTGTATTGCGGTGGTTGTCCCTAACGTTTCCAGATCTCGGATTGTTCAGTCTAGTTGCGCGTCTCTGCCATCCACCTTCTAAAGTAAAGTTTAGATCTGTACAGCTTACATTGCGGTGGATGTGCCTAACGTTTCCAGATCTCGGATCGTTCAGGCTAGTTGCGCGTCTCTGCCATCTACTTTTCTAAAGTAAAGTTTAGATCTGTACAGCTTACATTGCGGTGGATGTGCCTAACGTTTCCAGATGTCGGATCGTTCAGGCTGTTTGCGCGTCTCTGTAATCTACCTTCTAAAGTAAAGTTTAGATCTGTACAGCTTGAGTTGCGGTGGATGTCCCTAACGTTTCCAGATCTCGGATCTTTCAGACTAGTTGCGTGTCTCTGTCATCTACCTTCTAAAGTAAAGTTGAGATCTGTACAGCTTGCATTGCGGTGGATGTCCCTAACGTTTCCAGGTCTCGGATCGTTCAGGCTAGTTGCGCGTCTCTGCCATCTACCTTTCTAAAGTAAAGTTTAGATCTGTACAGCTTACATTGCGGTGGATGTCCCTAACGTTTCCAGATCTCGGATCGTTCAGGCTAGTTGCGCGTCTCTGTCATTTATTTTCTAAATTAAAGTTTAGATCTGTACAGCTTACATTGCGGTGGATGTCCCTAACGTTTCCAGATCTCGGATCGTTGAGGCTAGTTGCGCGTCTCTGTCATCTACCTTCTAATGTAAAGTTTAGATCTGTACAGCTTGCATTGCGCTGGATGTCCCTAACGTTTCCAGATCTCGGATCGTTCAGACTAGTTGCGCGTCTCTGTCATCTACCTTCTAAAGTAAAGTTTAGATCACTACAGCTTGCATTGCGGTGGATGTCCCTAACGTTTCCAGGTCTCGGATCGTTCAGGCCAGTTGCGCGTCTCTGGCATCTACCTTTCTAAAGTAAAGTTTAGATCTGTACAGCTTACAATGCGGTGGATGTCCCTAACGTTTCCAGATCTCGGATCGTTCAGGCTAGTTGCGCGTCTCTGTCATTTATTTTCTAAATTAAAGTTTAGATCTGTACAGCTTACATTGCGGTGGATGTCCCTAACGTTTCCAGATCTCGGATCGTTGAGGCTAGTTGCGCGTCTCTGTCATCTACCTTCTAATGTAAAGTTTAGATCTGTACAGCTTGCATTGCGCTGGATGTCCCTAACGTTTCCAGATCTCGGATCGTTCAGACTAGTTGCGCGTCTCTGTCATCTACCTTCTAAAGTAAAGTTTAGATCACTACAGCTTGCATTGCGGTGGATGTCCCTAACGTTTCCAGATCTCGGATCGTTCAGGCTAGTTGCGCGTCTCTGTCATTTACTTTCTAAAGTAAAGTTTAGATCTGTACAGCTTACATTGCGGTGGATGTCCCTAACGTTTCGAGATCTCGGATCGTTGAGGCTAGTTGCGCGTCTCTATCTTCTACCTTCTAAAGTAAAGTTTAGATCTGTACAGCTTTCTTTGCCGTGGATGTCCCTAACGTATCCAGATCTCGGATCGTTCAGGCTAGTTGCACGTCTCTGCCATCTACCTTTCTAAAGTAAAGTTTAGATCTCTACAGCTTACATTGCGGTGGATGTGCCTTACGTTTCCAGATCTCGGATCGTTCAGGCTGGTTGCGCGTCTCTGTCATCTAGCTTCTAAATTAAAATTTAGATCTGTACAGCTTGCATTGCGATGGATGTCCCTAACGTTTCCAGATCTCGGATCGTTCGGACTAGTTGCGCGTCTCTGTCATCTACCTTCTAAAGTAAAGTTTAGATCTGTATAGCTTGCATTGCGGTGGATGTCCCAAACGTTTCCAGATGTCGGATCGTTCAGGCTGATTGCGCGTCTCTGTCATCTGCCTTTTAAAGTAAAGGTTAGATCTGTACAGCTTGATTTGCGGTGGATGTCCCTAACGTTTCCAGATCTCGGAACTTTCATACTAGTTGCGTGTTTCTGCCAACTACCTTTCTATAGTAAAGTTTAGATCTGTACACTTTACATTGCGGTGGATGTCGCTAACGTTTCCAGATCTCGGATCGTTCAGGCTAGTTGCGCGTCTCTATCATCTACCTTCTAAAGTAAAGTTTAGATGTGTGCAGCTTGCATTGCGGTGGATGTCCCTAACGTTTCCAGATCTCGGATCGTTCAGGCTAGTTACGCGTCTCTGCCATCTACCTTCTAAACTAAAGTTTAGATCTGTACAGCTTGCATTGCGCTGGATGTCCCTAACCTTTCCAGATCTCGGATCGTTCAGAGTAGTTGCGCGTCTCTGTCATCTACCTTCTAAAGTAAAGTTTAGATCTGTACAGCTTGCATTGCGCTGGATGTCCCTAACGTTTCCAGATCTCGGATCGTTCAGACTAGTTGCGCGTCTCTGTCATCTACCTTCTAAAGTAAAGTTTAGATCTGTAAAATTTGCATTCCGGTGGATGTCCCTAACGTTTCCAGATCGCGGATCGTTCAGGCTAGTTGCGCGTCTCTGGCAACTACCTTCTAAAGTAAAGTTTAGATCTGTACAGCTTGCATTGCGGTGGATGTCCCTAACGTTTCCAGATCTCGGATCGTTCAGGCTAGTTGCGCGTCTCTGTCATTTACCTTCTAAACTAAAGTTTAGATCTGTACAGCTTGCATTGCGGTGGATGTCCCTAACGTTTCCAGATCTCGGATCGTCCAGGCTAGTTGCGCGTCTCTGTCATCTACCTTCTAAAGTAAAGTTTAGATCTGTAAAGCTTGCATTGCGGTGGATGTCCCTAACGTTTCCAGATCTCGGATCGTTCAGGCTAGTTACGCGTCTCTGCCATCTACCTTCTAAACTAAAGTTTAGATCTGTACAGCTTGCATTGCGCTGGATGTCCCTAACCTTTCCAGATCTCGGATCGTTCAGACTAGTTGCGCGTCTCTGTCATCTACCTTCTAAAGTAAAGTTTAGATCTGTACAGCTTGCATTGCGCTGGATGTCCCTAACGTTTCCAGATCTCGGATCGTTCAGACTAGTTGCGCGTCTCTGTCATCTACCTTCTAAAGTAAAGTTTAGATCTGTAAAATTTGCATTGCGGTGGATGTCCCTAACGTTTCCAGATCTCGGATCGTTCAGGCTAGTTGCGCGTCTCTGTCATCTACCTTCTAAAGTAAAGTTTAGATCTGTACAGCTTGCATTGCGGTGGATGTCCCTAGCGTTTCCAGATCTCGGATCGTTCAGGCTAGTTGCGCGTCTCTGCCATCTACCTTTCTAAAGTAAAGTTTAGATCTGTACAGCTTACATTGCGGTGGATGTGCCTTACGTTCCCAGATATCGGATTGTTCAGGCTGGTTGTGCGTCTCTGTCATCTACCTTCTAAAGTAAAGTTTAGATCTGTACAATTTGCATTGCGGTGGATGTCCCTAACGTTTCCAGATCTCGGATCGTTCACACTAGTTGCGCGTCTCTGCCATCTACCTTTCTAAAGTAAAGTTTAGATCTGTACAGCTTACATTGCGGTGGATGTCCCTAACGTTTCCAGATCGCGGATCGTTCAGGCTAGTTGCGCGTCACTGTCATTTACCTTCTAAACTAAAGTCTAGATCTGTACAGCTTGCATTGCGGTGGATGTCCCTAACGTTTCCAGATCTCGGATCGTCCAGGCTAGTTGCGCGTCTCATTCATCTACCTTCTAAAGTAAAGTTTAGATCTGTAAAGCTTGCATTGCGGTGGATGTCCCTAACGTTTCCAGATCTCGGATCGTTCAGACTATTTCCGCGTCTCTGCCATCTACCTTTCTAAAGTAAAGTTTAGATCTGTACAGCTTACATTGCGGTGGATGTGCCTAACGTTTCCAGATCTCGGATCGTTCAGGCTAGTTGCGCGTCTCTGCCATCTACCTTCTAAAGTAAAGTTTAGATCTGTACAGCTTGCATTGCGGTGGATGTCCCTAACGTTTCCAGATCTCGGATCGTTCAGGCTAGTTGCGCGTCTCTGCCATCTACCTTTCTAAAGCAAAGTTTAGATCTGTACAGCTTACATTGCGGTGGATGTGCCTAACGTTTCCAGATCTCGGATCGTTCAGGCTAGTTGCGCGTCTCTGTCATCTACCTTCTAAAGTAAAGTTTAGATCTGTACAGCTTGCATTGCGGTGGATGTCCCTAACGTTTCCAGATCTCGGATCTTTCAGGCTAGTTGCGCGTCTCTGTCATCTACCTTCTAAAGTAAAGTTTAGATCTGTACAGCTTGCATTGCGGTGGATGTCCCTAACGTTTCCAGATCTCGGATCGTTCAGGCTAGTTGCGCGTCTCTGTCATCTACCTTCTAAAGTACAGTTTAGATCTGTACAGCTTGCATTGCGGTGGATGTCCCTAACGTTTCCAGATCTCGGATCGTTCAGCCTAGTTGCGCGTCTCTGTCATCTACCTTCTAAAGTACAGTTAGGTCTGTATAGCTTGTATTGCGGTGGTTGTCCCTAACGTTTCCAGATCTCGGATTGTTCAGTCTAGTTGCGCGTCTCTGCCATCCACCTTCTAAAGTAAAGTTTAGATCTGTACAGCTTACATTGCGGTGGATGTGCCTAACGTTTCCAGATCTCGGATCGTTCAGGCTAGTTGCGCGTCTCTGCCATCTACTTTTCTAAAGTAAAGTTTAGATCTGTACAGCTTACATTGCGGTGGATGTGCCTAACGTTTCCAGATGTCGGATCGTTCAGGCTGTTTGCGCGTCTCTGTCATCTACCTTCTAAAGTAAAGTTTAGATCTGTACAGCTTGAGTTGCGGTGGATGTCCCTAACGTTTCCAGATCTCGGATCTTTCAGACTAGTTGCGTGTCTCTGTCATCTACCTTCTAAAGTAAAGTTGAGATCTGTACAGCTTGCATTGCGGTGGATGTCCCTAACGTTTCCAGGTCTCGGATCGTTCAGGCTAGTTGCGCGTCTCTGCCATCTACCTTTCTAAAGTAAAGTTTAGATCTGTACAGCTTACATTGCGGTGGATGTCCCTAACGTTTCCAGATCTCGGATCGTTCAGGCTAGTTGCGCGTCTCTGTCATTTATTTTCTAAATTAAAGTTTAGATCTGTACAGCTTACATTGCGGTGGATGTCCCTAACGTTTCCAGATCTCGGATCGTTGAGGCTAGTTGCGCGTCTCTGTCATCTACCTTCTAATGTAAAGTTTAGATCTGTACAGCTTGCATTGCGCTGGATGTCCCTAACGTTTCCAGATCTCGGATCGTTCAGACTAGTTGCGCGTCTCTGTCATCTACCTTCTAAAGTAAAGTTTAGATCACTACAGCTTGCATTGCGGTGGATGTCCCTAACGTTTCCAGGTCTCGGATCGTTCAGGCCAGTTGCGCGTCTCTGGCATCTACCTTTCTAAAGTAAAGTTTAGATCTGTACAGCTTACAATGCGGTGGATGTCCCTAACGTTTCCAGATCTCGGATCGTTCAGGCTAGTTGCGCGTCTCTGTCATTTATTTTCTAAATTAAAGTTTAGATCTGTACAGCTTACATTGCGGTGGATGTCCCTAACGTTTCCAGATCTCGGATCGTTGAGGCTAGTTGCGCGTCTCTGTCATCTACCTTCTAATGTAAAGTTTAGATCTGTACAGCTTGCATTGCGCTGGATGTCCCTAACGTTTCCAGATCTCGGATCGTTCAGACTAGTTGCGCGTCTCTGTCATCTACCTTCTAAAGTAAAGTTTAGATCACTACAGCTTGCATTGCGGTGGATGTCCCTAACGTTTCCAGATCTCGGATCGTTCAGGCTAGTTGCGCGTCTCTGTCATTTACTTTCTAAAGTAAAGTTTAGATCTGTACAGCTTACATTGCGGTGGATGTCCCTAACGTTTCGAGATCTCGGATCGTTGAGGCTAGTTGCGCGTCTCTATCTTCTACCTTCTAAAGTAAAGTTTAGATCTGTACAGCTTTCTTTGCCGTGGATGTCCCTAACGTTTCCAGATCTCGGATCTTTCAGACTAGTTGCGCGTCTATGCCATCTACCTTTCTAAAGTAAAGTTTAGATCTCTACAGCTTACATTGCGGTGGATGTGCCTTACGTTTCCAGATCTCGGATCGTTCAGGCTGGTTGCGCGTCTCTGTCATCTAGCTTCTAAATTAAAATTTAGATCTGTACAGCTTGCATTGCGATGGATGTCCCTAACGTTTCCAGATCTCGGATCGTTCGGACTAGTTGCGCGTCTCTGTCATCTACCTTCTAAAGTAAAGTTTAGATCTGTATAGCTTGCATTGCGGTGGATGTCCCAAACGTTTCCAGATGTCGGATCGTTCAGGCTGATTGCGCGTCTCTGTCATCTGCCTTTTAAAGTAAAGGTTAGATCTGTACAGCTTGATTTGCGGTGGATGTCCCTAACGTTTCCAGATCTCGGAACTTTCATACTAGTTGCGTGTTTCTGCCAACTACCTTTCTATAGTAAAGTTTAGATCTGTACACTTTACATTGCGGTGGATGTCGCTAACGTTTCCAGATCTCGGATCGTTCAGGCTAGTTGCGCGTCTCTATCATCTACCTTCTAAAGTAAAGTTTAGATGTGTGCAGCTTGCATTGCGGTGGATGTCCCTAACGTTTCCAGATCTCGGATCGTTCAGGCTAGTTACGCGTCTCTGCCATCTACCTTCTAAACTAAAGTTTAGATCTGTACAGCTTGCATTGCGCTGGATGTCCCTAACCTTTCCAGATCTCGGATCGTTCAGAGTAGTTGCGCGTCTCTGTCATCTACCTTCTAAAGTAAAGTTTAGATCTGTACAGCTTGCATTGCGCTGGATGTCCCTAACGTTTCCAGATCTCGGATCGTTCAGACTAGTTGCGCGTCTCTGTCATCTACCTTCTAAAGTAAAGTTTAGATCTGTAAAATTTGCATTGCGGTGGATGTCCCTAACGTTTCCAGATCTCGGATCGTTCAGGCTAGTTGCGCGTCTCTGTCATCTACCTTCTAAAGTAAAGTTTAGATCTGTACAGCTTGCATTGCGGTGGATGTCCCTAACGTTTCCAGATCTCGGATCGTTCAGGCTAGTTGCGCGTCTCTGCCATCTACCTTTCTAAAGTAAAGTTTAGATCTGTACAGCTTACATTGCGGTGGATGTGCCTTACGTTCCCAGATATCGGATTGTTCAGGCTGGTTGTGCGTCTCTGTCATCTACCTTCTAAAGTAAAGTTTAGATCTGTACAATTTGCATTGCGGTGGATGTCCCTAACGTTTCCAGATCTCGGATCGTTCAGACTAGTTGCGCGTCTCTGCCATCTACCTTTCTAAAGTAAAGTTTAGATCTGTACAGCTTACATTGCGGTGGATGTCCCTAACGTTTCCAGATCGCGGATCGTTCAGGCTAGTTGCGCGTCTCTGGCAACTACCTTCTAAAGTAAAGTTTAGATCTGTACAGCTTGCATTGCGGTGGATGTCCCTAACGTTTCCAGATCTCGGATCGTTCAGGCTAGTTGCGCGTCACTGTCATTTACCTTCTAAACTAAAGTCTAGATCTGTACAGCTTGCATTGCGGTGGATGTCCCTAACGTTTCCAGATCTCGGATCGTCCAGGCTAGTTGCGCGTCTCTGTCATCTACCTTCTGAAGTAAAGTTTAGATCTGTAAAGCTTGCATTGCGGTGGATGTCCCTAACGTTTCCAGATCTCGGATCGTTCAGACTAGTTCCGCGTCTCTGCCATCTACCTTTCTAAAGTAAAGTTTAGATCTGTACAGCTTACATTGTGGTGGATGTGCCTAACGTTTCCAGATCTCGGATCGTTCAGGCTAGTTGCGCGTCTCTGCCATCTACCTTCTAAAGTAAAGTTTAGATCTGTACAGCTTGCATTGCGGTGGATGCCCCTAACGTTTCCAGATCTCGGATCGTTCAGGCTAGTTGCGCGTCTCTGTCTTCTACCGTCTAAAGTAAAGTTTAGATCTGTACAGCTTGCATTGCGGTAGATGTCCCTAACGTTTCCAGATCCCGGATCGTTCAGGCTAGTTGCGCGTCTCTGCCATCTACCTTTCTAAAGTGAAGTTTAGATCTCTACAGCTTACATTCGGTGGATGTCCCTAACGTTTCCAGATCTCGGATCGTTCAGGCTAGTTGCGCGTCTCTGCCATCTACCTTTCTAAAGTAAAGTTTAGATCTGTACAGCTTACATTGCGGTGGATGTGCCTAACGTTTCCAGATTTTGGATCGTTCAGGCTGATTGCGCGTCTCTGTCATCTACCTTTTAAAGTAAAGTTTAGATCTGTACAGCTTACATTGCGGTGGAGGTCCCTAACGTTTCCAGATCTCGGATCTTTCAGACTAGTTGCGCGTCTCTGCCATCTACCTTTCTAAATTAAAGTTTAGATCTGTACAGCTTACATTGCGGTGGATGTCCCTAACGTTTCCAGATCTCGGACCGTTCAGACTAGTTGCGCGTCTCTGTCATCTACCTTCTAAAGTAAAGTTTAGATCTGTACAGCTTGCATTGCGTAGGAATGTCCCTAACGTTTCCAGATCTCGGATCGTTCAGGCTAGTTGCGCGTCTCTGTCATTTACTTTCTAAAGTAAAGTTCAGATCTGCACAGCTTACATTGCGGTGGATGTCCCTAACGTTTCCAGATCTCGGATCGTTCAGGCTAGTTGCGCGTCTCTATCATCTACCTTCTAAAGTAAAGTTTAGATCTGTACAGCGTTCTTTGCGGTGGATGTCCCTAACGTTTCCAGATCTCGGATCGTACAGGCTAGTTGCGCGTCTCTGCCATCTACCTTTCTAAAGTAAAGTTTAGATCTCTACAGCTTACATTGCGGAGGATGTACCTTACGTTTCCAGATCTCGGATCGTTCAGGCTGGTTGTGCGTCTCTGTCATCTAGCTTCTAAAGTAAAGTTTAGATCTGTACAGCTTCCATTGCGGGGGATGTCCCTAACGTTTCCAGATCTCGGATCTTTCAGACTAGTTGCGCGTCTCTGCCATCTACCTTTCTAAAGTAAAGTTTAGATCTGTATAGCTTACATTGCGGTGGATGTCCCTAACGTTTCCAGATCTCGGATCGTTCAGGCTAGTTGCGCGTCTCTGTCATCTACCTTCTAAAGTAAAGTTTAGATCTTTACAGCTTGCAATGCGGTGGATGTCCCTAACGTTTCCAGATCTCGGAACGTTCAGACTAGTTGCGCGTCTCTGCCATCCACCTTCTAAGGTAAAGTTTAGATCTGTACAGCTTACATTGCGGTGGATGTGCCTAACGTTTCCAGATGTCGGATCGTTCAGGCTGATTGCGCGTCTCTGTCATCTACCTTCTAAAGTAAAGTTTAGATCTGTACAGCTTGATTTATGGTGGATGTCCCTAACGTTTCCAGATCTCGGATCTTTCATACTAGTTGCGTGTCTCTGTCATCTACCTTCTAAAGTAAAGTTTAGATCTGTGCACCTTGCATTGCAGTGGATGTCCCTAACGTTTCCAGATCTCGGATCGTTCAGGCTAGTTGCGCGTATCTGCCATCTACCTTCTAAACTAAAGTTTAGATCTGTACAGCTTGCATTGCGCTGGATGTCCCTAACGTTTCCAGATCTCGGATTGTTCAGACTAGTTTCGCGTCTCTGTCATCTACCTTCTAAAGTAAAGTTTAGATCTGTACAGCTTGCATTGCAGTGGATGTCCCTAACGTTTCCAGATCTCGGATCGTTCAGACTAGTTGCGCGTCTCTGCCATCTACCTTTCTAAAGTAAAGTTTAGATCTGTACAGCTTAGATTGCGGTGGATGTCCCTAACGTTTCCAGATCGCGTTTCGTTCAGGCTAGATGCGCGTCTCTGGCATCTACCTTCTAAAGTAAAGTTTAGATCTGTACAGCTTGCATTGCGGTGGATGTCCCTAACGTTTCCAGATCCCGGATCGTTCAGGCTAGTTGCGCGTCTCTGCCATCTACCTACTAAAGTAAAGTTTAGATCTGTACAGCTTACATTGCGGTGGATGTCCCTAACGTTTCCAGATCTCGGATCGTTCAGGCTAGTTGCGCGTCTCTGTCATTTACCTTCTAAACTAAAGTTTAGATCTGTACAGCTTGCATTGCGCTGGATGTCCCTAACGTTTCCAGATCTCGGATCGTCCAGGCTAGTAGCGCGTCTCTGTCATCTACCTTCTAAAGTAAAGTTTAGATCTGTACAGCTTGCATTGCGGTTGGTTTCCCTAACGTTTCCAGATCTCGGATCGTTCAGGATATTGCGCGTCTCTGTCATCTACCTTCTAAAGTAAAGTTTAGATCTGTACAGCTTGCATTGCGGTGGATGTCCCTAACGTTTCCAGATCTCGGATCGTTCAGGCTAGTTGCGCGTCTCTGTCATCTACCTTCTAAAGAAGAGTTTACATATGTACAGCTTGCATTGCGGTGGATGTCCCTAACGTTTCCAGATCTCGGATCGTTCAGGCTAGTTGCGCGTCTCTGTCATCTACCTTCTAAAGTACAGTTTAGATCTGTACAGCTTGTATTGCGGTGGATGTCCCTAACGTTTCCAGATCTCGGATCGTTCAGACTAGTTGCGCGTCTCTGCCATCCACCTTCTAAAGTAAAGTTTCGATCTGTACAGCTTACATTGCGGTGGATGTGCCTAACGCTTCCAGATGTCGGATCGTTCAGGCTGATTGCGCGTCTCTGTCATCTACCTTCTAAAGTAATGTTTAGATCTGTACAGCTTGATTTGCGGTGGATGTCCCTAACGTTTCCAGATCTCGGATCTTTCAGACTAGTTGCGTGTCTCTGTCATGTACCTTCTAAAGTAAAGTTTAGATCTGTGCAGCTTGCATTGCAGTGGATGTCCCTAACGTTTCCAGATCTCGGATCGTTCAGGCTAGTTGCGCGTCTCTGCCATCTACCTTCTAAACTAAAGTTTAGATCTGTACAGCTTGCATTGCGGTGGATGTCCCTAACGTTTCCAGATCTCGGATCGTTCAGATTGTTGCTCGTCTCTGTCATCTACCTTCTAAAGTAAAGTGTAGATCTGTACAGCTTGCCTTTCGGTGGATGTCCCTACGTTTCCAGATCTCGGATCGTTCTGACTAGTTGCGCGGCTCTGGCAACTACCTTCTAAAGTAAAGTTTAGAACTGTACAGCTTGCATTGCGGTGGATGTCCCTATCGTTTCCAGATCTCGGATCGCTCAGACTAGTTGCGCGTCTCTGTCATCTACCTTCTAAAGTAAAGTTTAGATCTGTACAGCTTGCATTGCTGTGGATGTCCCTAATGTTTCCAGATCTCGGATCGTTCAGGCTAGTTGCGCGTCTCTGTCATTTACTTTCTAAAGTAAAGTTTAGATCTGTACAGCTTACATTGCGGTGGAAGTCCCTAACGTTTCCAGATCTCGGATCGTACAGGCTAGTTGCGCGTCTCTGTCTTCTACCTTCTAAAGTAAAGTTTAGATCTGTACAGCTTGCATTGCGGTGGATGTCCCTAACGTTTCCAGATCTCGGATCGTTCAGACCAGTTGCGCGTCTCTGCCATCTACCTTTCTAAAGTAAAGTTTAGATCTCTACAGCTTACATTGGGTGGATGTCCCTAACGTTTCCTGATCTCGGATCGTTCAGGCTGGTTGCGCGTCTCTGTCATCTACCTTCTAAAGTAAAGTTTAGATCTGTACAGCTTGCATTGCGGTGGATGTCCCTAACGTTTCCAGATCTCGGATCTTTCAGACTAGTTGCGCGTCTATGCCATCTACCTTTCTAAAGAAAAGTTTAGATCTGTACAGTTTACATTGCGGTGGATGTCCCTAACGTTTCCAGATCTCGGATCGTTCAGGCTAGTTGCGCGTCTCTGCCATCTACCTTTCTAAAGTAAAGTTTAGATCTGTACAGCTTACATTGCGGTGGATGTCCCTAACGTTTCCTGATCTCGGATCGTTCAGGCTAGTTGCGCGTCTCTGTCATCTACCTTCTAAAGTATAGTTTAGATCTGTACAGTCCCTAACGTTTCCAGATCTCGGATCGTTCAGGCTAGTTGCGCGTCTCTGCCATCTACCTTTCTAAAGTAAAGTTTAGATCTGTACAGCTTGCATTGCGGTGGATGTCCCTAACGTTTCCAGATCTCGGATCGTTCAGGCTAGTTGCGCGTCTCTGTCATTTATTTTCTAAAGTAAAGTTCAGATCTGTACAGCTTACATTGCGGTGGATGTCCCTAACGTTTCCAGATCTCGGATCGTTCAGGCTAGTTGCGCGTCTCTGGCATCTACCTTTCTAAAGTAAAGTTTAGATCTGTACAGCTTGCATTGCGGTGGATGTTCCTAACGTTTCCAGATCTCGGATCGTTCAGACTAGTTGCGCGTCTCTGCCATCTATTTTTCTAAATTAAAGTTTAGATCTGTACAGCTTACATTGCGGTGGATGTCCCTAACGTTTCCAGATCTCGGATCGTTGAGGCTAGTTGCGCGTCTCTGTCATCTACCTTCTAATGTAAAGTTTAGATCTGTACAGCTTGCATTGCGCTGGATGTCCCTAACGTTTCCAGATCTCGGATCGTTCAGAGTAGTTGCGCGTCTCTGTCATCTACCTTCTAAAGTAAAGTTTAGATCACTACAGCTTGCAATGCGGTGGATGTCCCTAACGTTTCCAGATCTCGGATCGTTCAGGCTAGTTGCGCGTCTCTGTCATATACTTTCTAAAGTAAAGTTTAGATCTGTACAGCTTACATTGCGGTGGATGTCCCTAACGTTTCCAGATCTCGGATCGTTCAGGCTGGTTGCGCGTCTCTGTCATCTAGCTTCTAAATTAAAGTTTAGATCTGTACAGCTTGCATTGCGATGGATGTCCCTAACGTTTACAGATCTCGGATCGTTCAGACTAGTTGCGCGTCTCTGTCATCTACCTTCTAAAGTAAAGTTTAGATCTGTATAGCTTGCATTGCGGTGGGAGTCCCTAACGTTTCCAGATGTCGGATCGTTCAGGCTGATTGCGCGTCTCTGTCATCTACCTTCTAAAGTAAAGGTTAGATCTGTACACCTTGCATTGCGGTGGATGTCCCTAACGTTTCCAGATCTCGGATGGTTCAGGCTAGTTGCGCGTCTCTGCCATCTACCTTCTAAACTAAAGTTTAGATCTGTACAGCTTGCATTGCGCTGGATGTCGCTAACCTTTCCAGATCTCGGATCGTTCAGACTAGTTTCGCGTCTCTGTCATCTACCTTCTAAAGTAAAGTTTAGATCTGTACAGCTTGCATTGCGCTGGATGTCCCTAACGTTTCCAGATCTCGGATCGTTCAGACTAGTTGCGCGTCGCTGTCATCTACCTTCTAAAGTAAAGTTTAGATCTGTAAAATCTGCATTGCGGTGGATGTCCCTAACGTTTCCAGATCTCGGATCGTTCAGGCTAGTTGCGCGTCTCTGTCATCTACCTTCTAAAGTAAAGTTTAGATCTGTACACCTTGCATTGCGGTGGATGTCCCTAACGTTTCCAGATCTCGGATGGTTCAGGCTAGTTGCGCGTCTCTGCCATCTACCTTTCTAAAGTAAAGTTTAGATCTGTACAGCTTACATTGCGGTGGATGTGCCTAACGTTCCCAGATTTCGGATTGTTCAGGCTGGTTGTGCGTCTCTGTCATCTACCTTCTAAAGTAAAGTTTAGATCTGTACAATTTGCATTGCGGTGGATGTCCCTAACGTTTCCAGATCTCGGATCGTTCAGACTAGTTGCGCGTCTCTGCCATCTACCTTTCTAAAGTAAAGTTTAGATCTGTACAGCTTAGATTGCGGTGGATGTCCCTAACGTATCCAGATCGCGGATCGTTCAGGCTAGTTGCGCGTCTCTGGCAACTACCTTCTAAAGTAAAGTTTAGATCTGTACAGCTTGCATTGCGGTGGATGTCCCTAACGTTTCCAGATCTCGGATCGTTCAGGCTAGTTGCGCGTCTCTGTCATTTACCTTCTAAACTAAAGTTTAGATCTGTACAGCTTGCTTTGCGGTGGATGTCCCTAACGTTTCCAGATCTCGGATCGTCCATGCTAGTTGCGCGTCTTCTTCATCTACCTTCTAAAGTAAAGTTTAGATCTGTAAAGCTTGCATTGCGGTGGATGTCCCTAACGTTTCCAGATCTCGGATCGTTCAGGCTAGTTCCTCGTCTCTGCCATCTACCTTTCTAAAGTAAAGTTTAGATCTGTACAGCTTACATTGCGGTGGATGTGCCTAACGTTTCCAGATCTCGGATCGTTCAGGCTAGTTGCCCGTCTCTGCCATCTACCTTCTAAAGTAAAGTTTAGATCTGTACAGCTTGCATTGCGGTGGATGTCCCTAACGTTTCCAGATCTCGGATCGTTCAGGCTAGTTGCGCGTCTCTGTCTTCTACCTTCTAAAGTAAAGTTTAGATCTGTACAGCTTGCATTGCGGTAGATGTCCCTAACGTTTCCAGATCCCGGATCGTTCAGGCTAGTTGCGCGTCTCTGCCATCTACCTTTCTAAAGTAAAATTTAGATCTCTACAGCTTACATTCGGTGGATGTCCCTAACGTTTCCAGATCTCGGATCGTTCAGGCTAGTTGCGCGTCTCTGTCATTTATTTTCTAAAGTAAAGTTCAGATCTGTACAGCTCACATTGCGGTGGATGTCCCTAACGTTTCCAGATCTCGGATCGTTCAGGCTAGTTGCGCGTCTCTGGCATCTACCTTTCTAAAGTAAAGTTTAGATCTGTACAGCTTACATTGCGGTGGATGTCCCTAACGTTTCCAGATCTCGGATCGTTCAGGCTAGATGCGTGTCTCTGTCATCTACCTTCTAAAGCATAGTTTAGATCTGTACAGCTTGCATTGCGGTGGATGTTCCTAACGTTTCCAGATCTCGGATCTTTCAGACTAGTTGCGCGTCTCTGCCATCTATTTTTCTAAATTAAAGTTTAGATCTGTACAGCTTACATTGCGGTGGATGTCCCTAACGTTTCCAGATCTCGGATCGTTGAGGCTAGTTGCGCGTCTCTGTCATCTACCTTCTAATGTAAAGTTTAGATCTGTACAGCTTGCATTGCGCTGGATCTCCCTAACGTTTCCAGATCTCGGATCGTTCAGAGTAGTTGCGCGTCTCTGTCATCTACCTTCTAAAGTAAAGTTTAGATCACTACAGCTTGCAATGCGGTGGATGTCCCTAACGTTTCCAGATCTCGGATCGTTCAGGCTAGTTGCGCGTCTCTGTCATTTACTTTCTAAAGTAAAGTTTAGATCTGTACAGCTTACATTGCGGTGGATGTCCCTAACGTTTCGAGATCTCGGATCGTTCAGGCTAGTTGCGAGTCTCTATCTTCTACCTTCTAAAGTAAAGTTTAGATCTGTACAGCTATCTTTGCGGTGGATGTCCCTAACGTTTCCAGATCTCGGATCGTTCAGGCTAGTTGCGCGTCTCTGCCATCTACCTTTCTAAAGTAAAGTTTAGATCTCTACAGCTTACATTACGGTGGATGTGCCTTACGTTTCCAGATCTCGGATCGTTCAGGCTGGTTGCGCGTCTTTGTCATCTAGCTTCTAAATTAAAGTTTAGATCTGTACAGCTTGCATTGCGATGGATGTCCCTAACGTTTACAGATCTCGGATCTTTCATACTAGTTGCGTGTCTCTGCCATCTACCTTTCTATAGTAAAGTTTAGATCTGTACACCTTACATTGCGGTGGATGTCCCTAACGTTTCCAGATCTCGGATCGTTCAGGCTAGTTGTGCGTCTCTATCATCCACCTTCTAAAGTAAAGTTTAGATGTGTGCAGCTTGCATTGCGGTGGATGTCCCTTACGTTTCCAGATCTCGGATCGTTCAGGCTAGTTGCGCGTCTCTGCCATCTACCTTGTAAACTAAAGTTTAGATCTGTACAGCTTGCATTGCGCTGGATGTCGCTAACCTTTCCAGATCTCGGATCGTTCAGACTAGTTGCGCGTCTCTGTCATCTACCTTCTAAAGTAAAGTTTAGATCTGTACAGCTTGCATTGCGCTGGATGTCCCTAACGTTTCCAGATCTCGGATCGTTCAGACTAGTTGCGCGTCTCTGTCATCTACCTTCTAAAGTAAAGTTTAGATCTGTAAAATCTGCATTGCGGTGGATGTCTCTAACGTTTCCAGATCTCGGATCGTTCAGGCTAGTTGCGCGTCTCTGTCATCTACCTTCTAAAGTAAAGTTTAGATCTGTACAGCTTGCATTGCGGTGGATGTCCCTAACGTTTCCAGATCTCGGATCGTTCAGGCTAGTTGCGCGTCTCTGCCATCTACCTTTCTAAAGTAAAGTTTAGATCTGTACAGCTTACATTGCGGTGGATGTGCCTAACGTTCCCAGATATCGGATTGTTCAGGCTGGTTGTGCGTCTCTGTCATCTACCTTCTAAAGTAAAGTTTAGATCTGTACAATTTGCATTGCGGTGGATGTCCCTAACGTTTCCAGATCTCGGATCGTTCAGACTAGTTGCGCGTCTCTGCCATCTACCTTTCTAAAGTAAAGTTTAGATCTGTACAGCTTAGATTCCGGTGGATATCCCTAACGTTTCCAGATCGCGGATCGTTCAGGCTAGTTGCGCGTCTCTGGCAACTACCTTCTAAAGTAAAGTTTAGATCTGTACAGCTTGCATTGCGGTGGATGTCCCTAACGTTTCATGATCTCGGATCGTTCAGGCTAGTTGCGCGTCTCTGTCATTTACCTTCTAAACTAAAGTTTAGATCTGTACAGCTTGCATTGCGGTGGATGTCCCTAACGTTTCCAGATCTCGGATCGTCCAGGCTAGTTGCGCGTCTCTGTCATCTACCTTCTAAAGTAAAGTTTAGATCTGTAAAGCTTGCATTGCGGTGGATGTCCCTAACGTTTCCAGATCTCGGATCGTTCAGGCCAGTTCCGCGTCTCTGCCATCTACCTTTCTAAAGTAAAGTTTAGATCTGTACAGCATACATTGCGGTGGATGTGCCTAACGTTTCCAGTTCTCGGATCGTTCAGGCTAGTTGCGCGTCTCTGCCATCTACCTTCTAAAGTAAAGTTTAGATCTGTACAGCTTGCATTGCGGTGGAGGTCCCTAACGTTTCCAGATCTCGGATCTTTCAGACTATTTGCGCGTCTCTGCCATCTACCTTTCTAAAGTAAAGTTTAGATCTGTACAGCTTACATTGCGGTGGATGTCCCTAACGTTTCCAGATCTCGGATCGTTCAGGCTAGTTGCGCGTCTCTGTCATTTACCTTCTAAACTAAAGTTTAGATCTGTACAGCTTGCATTGCGCTGGATGTCCCTAACGTTTCCAGATCTCGGATCGTCCAGGCTAGTAGCGGGTCTCTGTCATCTACCTTCTAAAGTAAAGTTTAGATCTGTACAGCTTGCATTGCGGTTGGTTTCCCTAACGTTTCCAGATCTCGGATCTTTCAGGCTAGTTGCGCGTCTCTGTCATCTACCTTCTAAAGTAAAGTTTAGATCTGTACAGCTTGCATTGCGGTGGATGTCCCTAACGTTTCCAGAACTCGGATTGTTCAGGCTAGTTGCGCGTCTCTGTCATCTACCTTCTAAAGAAGAGTTTACATATGTACAGCTTGCATTCCGGTGGATGTCCCTAACGTTTCCAGATCTCGGATCGTTCAGGCTAGTTGCGCGTCTCTGTCATCTACCTTCTAAAGTACAGTTTAGATCTGTACAGCTTGTATTGCGGTGGATGTCCCTAACGTTTCCAGATCTCGGATCGTTCAGGCTAGATGCGTGTCTCTGTCATCTACCTTCTAAAGTATAGTTTAGATCTGTACAGCTTGCATTGCGGTGGATGTTCCTAACGTTTCCAGATCTCGGATCGTTCAGAGTAGTTGCGCGTCTCTGTCATCTACCTTCTAAAGTAAAGTTTAGATCACTACAGCTCTCAATGCGGTGGATGTCCCTAACGTTTCTAGATCTCGGATCGTTCAGGCTAGTTGCGCGTCTCTGTCATTTACTTTCTAAAGTAAAGTTTAGATCTGTACAGCTTACATTGCGGTGGATGTCCCTAACGTTTCGAGATCTCGGATCGTTCAGGCTAGTTGCGAGTCTCTATCTTCTACCTTCTAAAGTAAAGTTTAGATCTGTACAGCTTTCTTTGCGGTGGATGTCCCTAACGTTTCCAGATCTCGGATCGTTCAGGCTAATTGCGCGTCTCTGCCATCTACCTTTCTAAAGTAAAGTTTAGATCTCTACAGCTTACATTGCGGTGGATGTGCCTTACGTTTCCAGATCTCGGATCGTTCAGGCTGGTTGCGCGTCTCTGTCATCTAGCTTCTAAATTAAAGTTTAGATCTGTACAGCTTGCATTGCGATGGATGTCCCTAACGTTTACATTTCTCGGATCGTTCAGACTAGTTGCGCGTCTCTGTCATTTACCTTCTAAAGTAAAGTTTAGATCTGTATAGCTTGCATTGCGGTGGAAGTCCCTAACGTTTCCAGATGTCGGATCGTTCAGGCTGATTGCGCGTCTCTGTCATCTACCTTCTAAAGTAAAGGTTAGATCTGTACAGCTTGATTTGCGGTGGATGTCCCTAACGTTTCCAGATCTCGGATCTTTCATACTAGTTGCGTGTCTCTGCCATCTACCTTTCTATAGTAAAGTTTAGATCTGTACACCTTACATTGCGGTGGATGTCCCTAACGTTTCCAGATCTCGGATCGTTCAGGCTAGTTGTGCGTCTCTATCATCTACCTTCTAAAGTAAAGTTTAGATGTGTGCAGCTTGCATTGCGGTGGATGTTCCTTACGTTTCCAGATCTCGGATCGTTCAGGCTAGTTGCGCGTCTCTGCCATCTACCTTCTAAACTAAAGTTTAGATCTGTACAGCTTGCATTGCGCTGGATGTCCCTTACGTTTCCAGATCTCGGATCGTTCAGACTACTTGCGCGTCTCTGTCATCTACCTTCTAAAGTAAAGTTTAGATCTGTACAGCTTGCATTGCGCTGGATGTCCCTAACGTTTCCAGATCTCGGATCGTTCAGACTAGTTGCGCGTCGCTGTCATCTACCTTCTAAAGTAAAGTTTAGATCTGTAAAATCTGCATTGCGGTGGATGTCCCTAACATTTCCAGATCTCGGATCGTTCAGGCTAGTTGCGCGTCTCTGTCATCTACCTTCTAAAGTAAAGTTTAGATCTGTACACCTTGCATTGCGGTGGATGTCCCTAACGTTTCCAGATCTCGGATGGTTCAGGCTAGTTGCGCGTCTCTGCCATCTACCTTTCTAAAGTAAAGTTTAGATCTGTACAGCTTACATTGCGGTGGATGTGCCTAACGTTCCCAGATATCGGATTGTTCAGGCTGGTTGTGCGTCTCTGTCATCTACCTTCTAAAGTAAAGTTTAGATCTGTACAATTTGCATTGCGGTGGATGTCCCTAACGTTTCCAGATCTCGGATCGTTCAGACTAGTTGCGCGTCTCTGCCATCTACCTTTCTAAAGTAAAGTTTAGATCTGTACAGCTTAGATTGCGGTGGATGTCCCTAACGTTTCCAGATCGCGGATCGTTCAGGCTAGTTGCGCGTCTCTGGCAACTACCTTCTAAAGTAAAGTTTAGATCTGTACAGCTTGCATTGCGGTGGATGTCCCTAACGTTTCCAGACCTCGGATCGTCCAGGCTAGTTGCGCGTCTCTGTCATCTACCTTCTAAAGTAAAGTTTAGATCTGTAAAGCTTGCATTGCGGTGGATGTCCCTAACGTTTCCAGATCTCGGATCGTTCAGGCTAGTTCAGCGTCTCTGCCATCTACCTTTCTAAAGTAAAGTTTAGATCTGTACAGCTTACATTGCGGTGGATGTGCCTAACGTTTCCAGATCTCGGATCGTTCAGGCTAGTTGCCCGTCTCTGCCATCTACCTTCTAAAGTAAAGTTTAGATCAATACAGCTTGCATTGCGGTGGATGTCCCTAACGTTTCCAGATCTCGGATCGTTCAGGCTAGTTGCGCGTCTCTGTCTTCTACCTTCTAAAGTAAAGTTCAGATCTGTACAGCTCACATTGCGGTGGATGTCCCTAACGTTTCCAGATCTCGGATCGTTCAGGCTAGTTGCGCGTCTCTGGCATCTACCTTTCTAAAGTAAAGTTTAGATCTGTACAGCTTACATTGCGGTGGATGTCCCTAACGTTTCCAGATCTCGGATCGTTCAGGCTAGATGCGTGTCTCTGTCATCTACCTTCTAAAGTATAGTTTAGATCTGTACAGCTTGCATTGCGGTGGATGTTCCTAACGTTTCCAGATCTCGGATCTTTCAGACTAGTTGCGCGTCTCTGCCATCTATTTTTCTAAGTTAAAGTTTAGATCTGTACAGCTTACATTGCGGTGGATGTCCCTAACGTTTCCAGATCTCGGATCGTTGAGGCTAGTTGCGCGTCTCTGTCATCTACCTTCTAATGTAAAGTTTAGATCTGTACAGCTTGCATTGCGCTGGATGTCCCTAACGTTTCCAGATCTCGGATCGTTCAGAGTAGTTGCGCGTCTCTGTCATCTACCTTCTAAAGTAAAGTTTAGATCACTACAGCTTGCAATGCGGTGGATGTCCCTAACGTTTCCAGATCTCGGATCGTTCAGGCTAGTTGCGCGTCTCTGTCATTTACTTTCTAAAGTAAAGTTTAGATCTGTACAGCTTACATTGCGGTGGATGTCCCTAACGTTTCGAGATCTCGGATCGTTCAGGCTAGTTGCGAGTCTCTATCTTCTACCTTCTAAAGTAAAGTTTAGATCTGTACAGCTTGCATTGCGGTGGATGTCCCTAACGTTTCCAGATCTCGGATCGTTCAGGCTAGTTGCGCGTCTCTGTCATTTACCTTCTAAACTAAAGTTTAGATCTGTACAGCTTGCATTGCGGTGGATGTCCCTAACGTTTCCAGACCTCGGATCGTCCAGGCTAGTTGCGCGTCTCTGTCATCTACCTTCTAAAGTAAAGTTTAGATCTGTAAAGCTTGCATTGCGGTGGATGTCCCTAACGTTTCCAGATCTCGGATCGTTCAGGCTAGTTCCGCGTCTCTGCCATCTACCTTTCTAAAGTAAAGTTTAGATCTGTACAGCTTACATTGCGGTGGATGTGCCTAACGTTTCCAGATCTCGGATCGTTCAGGCTAGTTGCCCGTCTCTGCCATCTACCTTCTAAAGTAAAGTTTAGATCAATACAGCTTGCATTGCGGTGGATGTCCCTAACGTTTCCAGATCTCGGATCGTTCAGGCTAGTTGCGCGTCTCTGTCTTCTACCTTCTAAAGTAAAGTTTAGATCTGTACAGCTTGCATTGCGGTAGATGTCCCTAACGTTTCCAGATCCCGGATCGTTCAGGCTAGTTGCGCGTCTCTGCCATCTACCTTTCTAAAGTAAAATTTAGATCTCTACAGCTTACATTCGGTGGATGTCCCTAACGTTTCCAGATCTCGGATTGTTCAGGCTAGTTGCGCGTCTCTGTCATTTATTTTCTAAAGTAAAGTTCAGATCTGTACAGCTCACATTGCGGTGGATGTCCCTAACGTTTCCAGATCTCGGATCGTTCAGGCTAGTTGCGCGTCTCTGGCATCTACCTTTCTAAAGTAAAGTTTAGATCTGTACAGCTTACATTGCGGTGGATGTCCCTAACGTTTCCAGATCTCGGATCGTTCAGGCTAGATGCGTGTCTCTGTCATCTACCTTCTAAAGTATAGTTTAGATCTGTACAGCTTGCATTGCGGTGGATGTTCCTAACGTTTCCAGATCTCGGATCTTTCAGACTAGTTGCGCGTCTCTGCCATCTATTTTTCTAAGTTAAAGTTTAGATCTGTACAGCTTACATTGCGGTGGATGTCCCTAACGTTTCCAGATCTCGGATCGTTGAGGCTAGTTGCGCGTCTCTGTCATCTACCTTCTAATGTAAAGTTTAGATCTGTACAGCTTGCATTGCGCTGGATGTCCCTAACGTTTCCAGATCTCGGATCGTTCAGAGTAGTTGCGTGTCTCTGTCATCTACCTTCTAAAGTAAAGTTTAGATCACTAAAGCTTGCAATGCGGTGGATGTCCCTAACGTTTCCAGATCTCGGATCGTTCAGGCTAGTTGCGCGTCTCTGTCATTTACTTTCTAAAGTAAAGTTTAGATCTGTACAGCTTACATTGCGGTGGATGTCCCTAACGTTTCGAGATCTCGGATCGTTCAGGCTAGTTGCGAGTCTCTATCTTCTACCTTCTAAAGTAAAGTTTAGATCTGTACAGCTTTCTTTGCGGTGGATGTCCCTAACGTTTCCAGATCTCGGATCGTTCAGGCTAGTTGCGCGTCTCTGCCATCTACCTTTCTAAAGTAAAGTTTAGATCTCTACAGCTTACATTGCGGTGGATGTGCCTTACGTTTCCAGATCTCGGATCGTTCAGGCTGGTTGCGCGTCTCTGTCATCTAGCTTCTAAATTAAAGTTTAGATCTGTACAGCTTGCATTGCGATGGATGTCCCTAACGTTTACAGATCTCGGATCGTTCAGACTAGTTGCGCGTCTCTGTCATCTACCTTCTAAAGTAAAGTTTAGATCTGTATAGCTTGCATTGCGGTGGAAGTCCCTAACGTTTCCAGATGTCGGATCGTTCAGGCTGATTGCGCGTCTCTGTCATCTACCTTCTAAAGTAAAGGTTAGATCTGTACAGCTTGATTTGCGGTGGATGTCCCTAACGTTTCCAGATCTCGGATCTTTCATACTAGTTGCGTGTCTCTGCCATCTACCTTTCTATAGTAAAGTTTAGATCTGTACACCTTACATTGCGGTGGATGTCCCTAACGTTTCCAGATCTCGGATCGTTCAGGCTAGTTGTGCGTCTCTATCATCCACCTTCTAAAGTAAAGTTTAGATGTGTGCAGCTTGCATTGCGGTGGATGTCCCTTACGTTTCCAGATCTCGGATCGTTCAGGCTAGTTGCGCGTCTCTGCCATCTACCTTCTAAACTAAAGTTTAGATCTGTACAGCTTGCATTGCGCTGGATGTCGCTAACCTTTCCAGATCTCGGATCGTTCAGACTAGTTGCGCGTCTCTGTCATCTACCTTCTAAAGTAAAGTTTAGATCTGTACAGCTTGCATTGCGCTGGATGTCCCTAACGTTTCCAGATCTCGGATCGTTCAGACTAGTTGCGCGTCTCTGTCATCTACCTTCTAAAGTAAAGTTTAGATCTGTAAAATCTGCATTGCGGTGGATGTCCCTAACGTTTCCAGATCTCGGATCGTTCAGGCTAGTTGCGCGTCTCTGTCATCTACCTTCTAAAGTAAAGTTTAGATCTGTACAGCTTGCATTGCGGTGGATGTCCCTAACGTTTCCAGATCTCGGATCGTTCAGGCTAGTTGCGCGTCTCTGCCATGTACCTTTCTAAAGTAAAGTTTAGATCTGTACAGCTTACATTGCGGTGGATGTGCCTAACGTTCCCAGATATCGGATTGTTCAGGCTGGTTGTGCGTCTCTGTCATCTACCTTCTAAAGTAAAGTTTAGATCTGTACAATTTGCATTGCGGTGGATGTCCCTAACGTTTCCAGATCTCGGATCGTTCAGACTAGTTGCGCGTCTCTGCCATCTACCTTTCTAAAGTAAAGTTTAGATCTGTACAGCTTAGATTGTGGTGGATGTCCCTAACGTTTCCAGATCGCGGATCGTTCAGGCTAGTTGCGCGTCTCTGGCAACTACCTTCTAAAGTAAAGTTTAGATCTGTACAGCTTGCATTGCGGTGGATGTCCCTAACGTTTCCAGATCTCGGATCGTTCAGGCTAGTTGCGCGTCTCTGTCATTTACCTTCTAAACTAAAGTTTAGATCTGTACAGCTTGCATTGCGGTGGATGTCCCTAACGTTTCCAGATCTCGGATCGTCCAGGCTAGTTGCGCGTCTCTGCCATCTACCTTTCTAAAGTAAAGTTTAGATCTGTACAGCTTGCATTGCGGTGGATGTCCCTAACGTTTCCAGATCTCGGATCGTTCAGGCTAGTTGCGCGTCTCTGCCATCTACCTTTCTAAAGTAAAATTTAGATCTCTACAGCTTACATTCGGTGGATCTCCCTAACGTATCCAGATCTCAGATCGTTCAGGCTAGTTGCGCGTCTCTGCCATCTACCTTTCTAAAGTAAAGTTTAGATCTGTACAGCTTACATTGCGGTGGATGTGCCTAACGTTTCCAGATTTTGGATCGTTCAGGCTGATTGCGCGTCTCTGTCATCTACCTTTTAAAGTAAAGTTTAGATCTGTACAGCTTGCATTGCGGTGGAGGTCCCTAACGTTTCCAGATCTCGGATGTTTCAGACTATTTGCGCGTCTCTGCCATCTACCTTTCTAAAATAAAGTTTAGATCTGTACAGCTTACATTGCGGTGGATGTCCCTAACGTTTCCAGATCTCGGATCGTTCAGGCTAGTTGCGCGTCTCTGTCATTTACCTTCTAAACTAAAGTTTAGATCTGTACAGCTTGCATTGCGCTGGATGTCCCTAACGTTTCCAGATCTCGGATCGTCCAGGCTAGTAGCGGGTCTCTGTCATCTACCTTCTAAAGAAGAGTTTACATATGTACAGCTTGCATTCCGGTGGATGTCCCTAACGTTTCCAGATCTCGGATCGTTCAGGCTAGTTGCGCGTCTCTGTCATCTACCTTCTAAAGTACAGTTTAGATCTGTACAGCTTGTATTGCGGTGGATGTCCCTAACGTTTCCAGATCTCGGATCGTGCAGACTAGTTGCGCGTCTCTGCCATCCACCTTCTAAAGTAAAGTTTCGATCTGTACAGCTTACATTGCGGTGGATGTGCCTAACGTTTCCAGATGTCGGATCGTTCAGGCTGATTGCGGTCTGTGTCATCTACCTTCTAAAGTAATGTTTAGATCTGTACAGCTTGATTTGCGGTGGATGTCCCTAACGTTTCCAGATCTCGGATCTTTCAGACTAGTTGCGTGTCTCTGCCATCTACCTTTCTAAAGTAAAATTTAGATCTCTACAGCTTACATTCGGTGGATGTCCCTAACGTTTCCAGATCTCGGATTGTTCAGGCTAGTTGCGCGTCTCTGTCATTTATTTTCTAAAGTAAAGTTCAGATCTGTACAGCTCACATTGCGGTGGATGTCCCTAACGTTTCCAGATCTCGGATCGTTCAGGCTAGTTGCGCGTCTCTGGCATCTACCTTTCTAAAGTAAAGTTTAGATCTGTACAGCTTACATTGCGGTGGATGTCCCTAACGTTTCCAGATCTCGGATCGTTCAGGCTAGATGCGTGTCTCTGTCATCTACCTTCTAAAGTATAGTTTAGATCTGTACAGCTTGCATTGCGGTGGATGTTCCTAACGTTTCCAGATCTCGGATCTTTCAGACTAGTTGCGCGTCTCTGCCATCTATTTTTCTAAGTTAAAGTTTAGATCTGTACAGCTTACATTGCGGTGGATGTCCCTAACGTTTCCAGATCTCGGATCGTTGAGGCTAGTTGCGCGTCTCTGTCATCTACCTTCTAATGTAAAGTTTAGATCTGTACAGCTTGCATTGCGCTGGATGTCCCTAACGTTTCCAGATCTCGGATCGTTCAGAGTAGTTGCGCGTCTCTGTCATCTACCTTCTAAAGTAAAGTTTAGATCACTAAAGCTTGCAATGCGGTGGATGTCCCTAACGTTTCCAGATCTCGGATCGTTCAGGCTAGTTGCGCGTCTCTGTCATTTACTTTCTAAAGTAAAGTTTAGATCTGTACAGCTTACATTGCGGTGGATGTCCCTAACGTTTCGAGATCTCGGATCGTTCAGGCTAGTTGCGAGTCTCTATCTTCTACCTTCTAAAGTAAAGTTTAGATCTGTACAGCTTTCTTTGCGGTGGATGTCCCTAACGTTTCCAGATCTCGGATCGTTCAGGCTAGTTGCGCGTCTCTGCCATCTACCTTTCTAAAGTAAAGTTTAGATCTCTACAGCTTACATTGCGGTGGATGTGCCTTACGTTTCCAGATCTCGGATCGTTCAGGCTGGTTGCGCGTCTCTGTCATCTAGCTTCTAAATTAAAGTTTAGATCTGTACAGCTTGCATTGCGATGGATGTCCCTAACGTTTACAGATCTCGGATCGTTCAGACTAGTTGCGCGTCTCTGTCATCTACCTTCTAAAGTAAAGTTTAGATCTGTATAGCTTGCATTGCGGTGGAAGTCCCTAACGTTTCCAGATGTCGGATCGTTCAGGCTGATTGCGCGTCTCTGTCATCTACCTTCTAAAGTAAAGGTTAGATCTGTACAGCTTGATTTGCGGTGGATGTCCCTAACGTTTCCAGATCTCGGATCTTTCATACTAGTTGCGTGTCTCTGCCATCTACCTTTCTATAGTAAAGTTTAGATCTGTACACCTTACATTGCGGTGGATGTCCCTAACGTTTCCAGATCTCGGATCGTTCAGGCTAGTTGTGCGTCTCTATCATCCACCTTCTAAAGTAAAGTTTAGATGTGTGCAGCTTGCATTGCGGTGGATGTCCCTTACGTTTCCAGATCTCGGATCGTTCAGGCTAGTTGCGCGTCTCTGCCATCTACCTTCTAAACTAAAGTTTAGATCTGTACAGCTTGCATTGCGCTGGATGTCGCTAACCTTTCCAGATCTCGGATCGTTCAGACTAGTTGCGCGTCTCTGTCATCTACCTTCTAAAGTAAAGTTTAGATCTGTACAGCTTGCATTGCGCTGGATGTCCCTAACGTTTCCAGATCTCGGATCGTTCAGACTAGTTGCGCGTCTCTGTCATCTACCTTCTAAAGTAAAGTTTAGATCTGTAAAATCTGCATTGCGGTGGATGTCCCTAACGTTTCCAGATCTCGGATCGTTCAGGCTAGTTGCGCGTCTCTGTCATCTACCTTCTAAAGTAAAGTTTAGATCTGTACAGCTTGCATTGCGGTGGATGTCCCTAACGTTTCCAGATCTCGGATCGTTCAGGCTAGTTGCGCGTCTCTGCCATGTACCTTTCTAAAGTAAAGTTTAGATCTGTACAGCTTACATTGCGGTGGATGTGCCTAACGTTCCCAGATATCGGATTGTTCAGGCTGGTTGTGCGTCTCTGTCATCTACCTTCTAAAGTAAAGTTTAGATCTGTACAATTTGCATTGCGGTGGATGTCCCTAACGTTTCCAGATCTCGGATCGTTCAGACTAGTTGCGCGTCTCTGCCATCTACCTTTCTAAAGTAAAGTTTAGATCTGTACAGCTTAGATTGCGGTGGATGTCCCTAACGTTTCCAGATCGCGGATCGTTCAGGCTAGTTGCGCGTCTCTGGCAACTACCTTCTGAAGTAAAGTTTAGATCTGTACAGCTTGCATTGCGGTGGATGTCCCTAACGTTTCCAGATCTCGGATCGTTCAGGCTAGTTGCGCGTCTCTGTCATTTACCTTCTAAACTAAAGTTTAGATCTGTACAGCTTGCATTGCGGTGGATGTCCCTAACGTTTCCAGATCTCGGATCGTCCAGGCTAGTTGCGCGTCTCTGTCATCTACCTTCTAAAGTAAAGTTTAGATCTGTAAAGCTTGCATTGCGGTGGATGTCCCTAACGTTTCCAGATCTCGGATCGTTCAGGCTAGTTCCGCGTCTCTGCCATCTACCTTTCTAAAGTAAAGTTTAGATCTGTACAGCTTACATTGCGGTGGATGTGCCTAACGTTTCCAGATCTCGGATCGTTCAGGCTAGTTGCGCGTCTCTGCCATCTACCTTCTAAAGTAAAGTTTAGATCTGTACAGCTTGCATTGCGGTGGATGTCCCTAACGTTTCCAGATCTCGGATCGTTCAGGCTAGTTGCGCGTCTCTGCCATCTACCTTTCTAAAGTAAAATTTAGATCTCTACAGCTTACACTCGGTGGATCTCCCTAACGTTTCCAGATCTCAGATCGTTCAGGCTAGTTGCGCGTCTCTGCCATCTACCTTTCTAAAGTAAAGTTTAGATCTGTACAGCTTACATTGCGGTGGATGTGCCTAACGTTTCCAGATTTTGGATCGTTCAGGCTGATTGCGCGTCTCTGTCATCTACCTTTTAAAGTAAAGTTTAGATCTGTACAGCTTGCATTGCGGTGGAGGTCCCTAACGTTTCCAGATCTCGGATGTTTCAGACTATTTGCGCGTCTCTGCCATCTACCTTTCTAAAATAAAGTTTAGATCTGTACAGCTTACATTGCGGTGGATGTCCCTAACGTTTCCAGATCTCGGATCGTTCAGGCTAGTTGCGCGTCTCTGTCATTTACCTTCTAAACTAAAGTTTAGATCTGTACAGCTTGCGTTGCGCTGGATGTCCCTAACGTTTCCAGATCTCGGATCGTCCAGGCTAGTAGCGGGTCTCTGTCATCTACCTTCTAAAGAAGAGTTTACATATGTACAGCTTGTATTGCGGTGGATGTCCC
Source organism: Deroplatys truncata (assembly GCA_030765065.1). NCBI lineage: Eukaryota > Metazoa > Arthropoda > Insecta > Mantodea > Mantidae > Deroplatys > Deroplatys truncata. Next base: position 379,126,716 of record CM060990.1, read on the forward strand.
TAACGTTTCCAGATCTCGGATCGTGCAGACTAGTTGCGCGTCTCTGCCATCCACCTTCTAAAGTAAAGTTTCGATCTGTACAGCTTACATTGCGGTGGATTTGCCTAACGTTTCCAGATGTCGGATCGTTCAGGCTGATTGCGGTGTGTGTCATCTACCTTCTAAAGTAATGTTTAGATCTGTACAGCTTGATTTGCGGTGGATGTCCCTAACATTTCCAGATCTCGGATCTTTCAGACTAGTTGCGTGTCTCTGTCATCTACCTTCTAAAGTAAAGTTTAGATCTGTGCAGCTTGCATTGCAGTGGATGTCCCTAACGTTTCCAGATCTCGGATCGTTCAGGCTAGTTGCGCGTCTCTGCCATCTACCTTCTAAACTAAAGTTTAGATCTGTACAGCTTGCATTGCGGTGGATGTCCCTAACGTTTTCAGATCTCGGATCCTTCAGGCTAGTTGCTCGTCTCGGTCATCTACCTTCTAAAGTTAAGTGTAGATCTGTACAGCTTGCATTGCGGTGGATGTCCCTACGTTTCCAGATCTCGGATCGTTCAGACTAGTTGCGCGGCTCTGGCAACTACCTTCTAAAGTAAAGTTTAGATCTGTACAGCTTGCATTGCGGTGGATGTCCCTATTGTTTCCAGATCTCGGATCGTTCAGACTAGTTGCGCGTCTCTGTCATCTACCTTCTAAAGTAAAGTTTAGATCTGTACAGCTTGCATTGCTGTGGATGTCCCTAATGTTTCCAGATCTCGGATCGTTCAGGCTAGTTGCGCGTCTCTGTCATTTACTTTCTAAAGTAAAGTTTAGATCTGTACAGCTTACATTGCGGTGGATGTCCCTAACGTTTCCAGATCTCGGATCGTACAGGCTAGTTGCGTGTCTCTGTCTTCTACCTTCTAAAGTAAAGTTTAGATTTTACAGCTTGAATTGCGGTGGATGTCCCTAACGTTTCCAGATCTCGGATGGTTCAGACTAGTTGCGCGTCTCTGCCATCTACCTTTCTAAAGTAAAGTTTAGATCTCTACAGCTTACATTGGGTGGATGTCCCTAACGTTTCCTGATCTCGGATCGTTCAGGCTGGTTGCGCGTCTCTGTCATCTACCTTCTAAAGTAAAGTTTTGATCTGTACAGCTTGCATTGCGGTGGATGTCCCTAACGTTTCCAGATATCGGAACTTTCAGACTAGTTGCGCGTCTCTGCCATCTACCTTTCTAAAGAAAAGTTTAGATCTGTACAGTTTACATTGCGGTGGATGTCCCTAACGTTTCCAGATCTCGGATCGTTCAGGCTAGTTGCGCGTCTCTGCCATCTACCTTTCTAAAGTAAAGTTTAGATCTGTACAGCTTACATTGCGGTGGATGTCCCTAACGTTTCCTGATCTCGGATCGTTCAGGCTAGTTGCGCGTCTCTGTCATCTACCTTCTAAAGTATAGTTTAGATCTGTACAGCTTGCATTGCGGTGGATGTCCCTAACGTTTCCAGATCTCGGATCTTTCAGACTAGTTGCGCGTCTCTGCCATCTACCTTTCTAAATTAAAGTTTAGATCTGTACAGCTTACATTGCGGTGGATGTCCCTAACGTTTCCAGATCTCGGATCGTTGAGGCTAGTTGCGCGTCTCTGTCATCTACCTTCCTAATATAAAGTTTAGATCTGTACAGCTTGCATTGCGCTGGATGTCCCTAACGTTTCCAGATCTCGGATCGTTCAGACTACTTGCGCGTCTCTGTCATCTACCTTCTAAAGTAAAGTTTAGATCTGTACAGCTTGCATTGCGGTGGATGTCCCTAACGTTTCCAGATCTCGGATCGTTCAGACTAGTTGCGCGTCTCTGTCATTTATTTTCTAAAGTAAAGTTCAGATCTGTACAGCTTACATTGCGGTGGATGTCCCTAACAATTCCAGATCTCGGATCGTTCAGGCTAGTTGCGCGTCTCTGGCATCTACCTTTCTAAAGTAAAGTTTAGATCTGTACAGCTTACATTGCGGTGGATGTCCCTAACGTTTCCAGATCTCGGATCGTTCAGGCTAGTTGCGCGTCTCTGTCATTTATTTTCTAAATTAAAGTTTAGATCTGTACAGCTTACATTGCGGTGGATGTCCCTAACGTTTCCAGATCTCGGATCGTTGAGGCTAGTTGCGCGTCTCTGTCATCTACCTTCTAATGTAAAGTTTAGATCTGTACAGCTTGCATTGCGCTGGATGTCCCTAACGTTTCCAGATCTCGGATCGTTCAGACTAGTTGCGCGTCTCTGTCATCTACCTTCTAAAGTAAAGTTTAGATCACTACAGCTTGCATTGCGGTGGATGTCCCTAACGTTTCCAGATCTCGGATCGTTCAGGCTAGTTGCGCGTCTCTGTCATTTACTTTCTAAAGTAAAGTTTAGATCTGTACAGCTTACATTGCGGTGGATGTCCCTAACGTTTCCAGATCTCGGATCGTTCAGGGTAGTTGCGCGTCTCTATCTTCTACCTTCTAAAGTAAAGTTTAGATCTGTACAGCTTTCTTTGCGGTGGATGTCCCTAACGTTTCCAGATCTCGGATCCTTCAGGCTAGTTGCGCGTCTCTGCCATCTACCTTTCTAAAGTAAAGTTTAGATCTCTACAGCTTACATTGCGGTGGATGTGCCTTACGTTTCCAGATCTCGGGTCGTTCAGGCTGGTTGCGCGTCTCTGTCATCTAGCTTCTAAATTAAAATTTAGATCTGTACAGCTTGCATTGCGATGGATGTCCCTAACGTTTCCAGATCTCGGATCGTTCAGACTAGTTGCGCGTCTCTGTCATCTACCTTCTAAAGTAAAGTTTAGATCTGTATAGCTTGCATTGCGGTGGATGTCCCTAACGTTTCCAGATGTCGGATCGTTCAGGCTGATTCCGCGTCTCTGTCATCTACCTTTTAAAGTAAAGGTTAGATCTGTACAGCTTGATTTGCGGTGGATGTCCCTAACGTTTCCAGATCTCGGATCTTTCATACTAGTTGCGTGTTTCTGCCATCTACCTTTCTATAGTAAAGTTTAGATCTGTACACCTTACATTGCGGTGGATGTCCCTAACGTTTCCAGATCTCGGATCGTTCAGGCTAGTTGCGCGTCTCTATCATCTACCTTCTAAAGTAAAGTTTAGATGTGTGCAGCTTGCATTGCGGTGGATGTCCCTTACGTTTCCAGATCTCGGATCGTTCAGGCTAGTTACGCGTCTCTGCCATCTACCTTCTAAGCTAAAGTTTAGATCTGTACAGCTTGCATTGCGCTGGATGTCCCTAACCTTTCCAGATCTCGGATCGTTCAGACTAGTTGCGCGTCTCTGTCATCTACCTTCTAAAGTAAAGTTTAGATCTGTACAGCTTGCATTGCGCTGGATGTCCCTAACGTTTCCAGATCTCGGATCGTTCAGACTAGTTGCGCGTCTCTGTCATCTACCTTCTAAAGTAAAGTTTAGATCTGTAAAATTTGCATTGCGGTGGATTTCCCTAACGTTTCCAGATCTCGGATCGTTCAGGCTAGTTGCGCGTCTCTGTCATCTACCTTCTAAAGTAAAGTTTAGATCTGTACAGCTTGCATTGCGGTGGATGTCCCTAACGTTTCCAGATCTCGGATCATTCAGACTAGTTGCGCGTCTCCACCATCTACCTTTCTAAAGTAAAGTTTAGATCTATACAGCTTACATTGCGGTGGATGTCCCTAACGTTTCCATATCGCGGATTGTTCAGGCTAGTTGCGCGTCTCTGGCAACTACCTTCTAAAGTAAAGTTTAGATCTGTACAGCTTGCATTGCGGTGGATGTCCCTAACGTTTCCAGATCTCGGATCGTTCAGGCTAGTTGCGCGTCACTGTCATTTACCTTCTAAACTAAAGTTTAGATCTGTACAGCTTGCATTGCTGTGGATGTCCCTAACGTTTCCAGATCTCGGATCGTCCAGGCTAGTTGCGCGTCTCTGTCATCTACCTTTCTAAAGTAAAGTTTAGATCTGTACAGCTTACATTGCGGTGGATGTGCCTAACGTTTCCAGATCTCGGATCGTTCAGGCTAGTTGCGCGTCTCTGCCATCTACCTTCTAAAGTAAAGTTTAGATCTGTACAGCTTGCATTGCGGTGGATGTCCCTAACGTTTCCAGATCTCGGATCGTTCAGGCTAGTTGCGCGTCTCTGTCTTCTACCTTCTAAAGTAAAGTTTAGATCTGTACAGCTTGCATTGCGGTAGATGTCCCTAACGTTTCCAGATCCCGGATCGTTCAGGCTAGTTGCGCGTCTGTGCCATCTACCTTTCTAAAGTAAAGTTTAGATCTCTAGAGGTTACATTCGGTGGATGTCCCTAACGTTTCCAGATCTCGGATCGTTCAGGCTAGTTGCGCGTCTCTGCCATCTACCTTTCTAAAGTAAAGTTTAGATCTGTACAGCTTACATTGCGGTGGATGTGCCTAACGTTTCCAGATTTTGGATCGTTCAGGCTGATTGCGCGTCTCTGTCATCTACCTTTTAAAGTAAAGTTTAGATCTGTACAGCTTGCATTGCGGTGGAGGTCTCTAACGTTTCCAGATCTCGGATCTTTCAGACTAGTTGCGCGTCTCTGCCATCTACCCTTCTAAAGTAAAGTTTAGATCTGTACAGCTTACATTGCGGTGGATGTCCCTAACGTTTCCAGATCTCGGATCGTTCAGGCTAGTTGCGCGTCTCTGTCATCTACCTTCTAAAGTAAAGGTTAGATCTGTACAGCTTGCATTGCGGTGGATGTCCCCAACGTTTCCAGATCTCGGATCTTTCAGGCTAGTTGCGCGTCTCTGTCATCTACCTTCTAAAGTAAAGTTTAGATCTGTACAGCTTGCATTGCGGTGGATGTCCCTAACGTTTCCAGATCTCGGATCGTTCAGGCTAGTTGCGCGTCTCTGTCATCTACCTTCTAAAGTACAGTTTATATCTGTACAGCTTGCATTGCGGTGGATGTCCCTAACGTTTCCAGATCTCGGATCGGTCAGCCTAGTTGCGCGTCTCTGTCATCTACCTTCTAAAGTAAAGTTTAGATCTGTACAGCTTACATTGCGGTGGATGTGCCTAACGTTTCCAGATCTCGGATCGTTCAGGCTAGTTGCGCGTCTCTGCCATCTACTTTTCTAAAGTAAAGTTTAGCTCTGTACAGCTTACATTGCGGTGGATGTGCCTAACGTTTCCAGATCTCGGATCGTTCAGGCTAGTTGCGCGTCTCTGCCATCTACCTTTGTATAGTAAAGTTTAGATCTGTATAGCTTACATTGCGGTGGATGTGCCTAACGTTTCCACATTTTGGATCGTTCAGGCTGATTGCGCGTCTCTGTCATCTACCTTCTAAAGTAAAGTTTAGATCTGTACAGCTTGATTTGCGGTGGATGTCCCTAACGTTTCCAGATCTCGGATCTTTCAGACTAGTTGCGTGTCTCTGTCATCTACCTTCTAAAGTAAAGTTGAGATCTGTACAACTTGCATTGCGGTGGATGTCCCTAACATTTCCAGGTCTCGGATCGTTCAGGCTAGTTGCGCGTCTCTGCCATCTACCTTTCTAAAGTAAAGTTTAGATCTGTACAGCTTACATTGCGGTGGATGTCCCTAACGTTTCCAGATCTCGGATCGTTCAGGCTAGTTGCGCGTTTCTGTCATCTACCTTCTAAAGTAAAGTTTAGATCTGTACAGGCTTGCATTGCGGTGGATGTCCCTAACGTTTCCAGATCTCGGATCTTTCAGACTAGTTGCGCGTCTCTGCCATCTACCTTTCTAAATTAAAGTTTAGATCTGTACAGCTTACATTGCGGTGGATGTCCCTAACGTTTCCAGATCTCGGATCGTTCAGACTAGTTGCGCGTCTCTGTCATCTACCTTCTAAAGTAAAGTTTAGATCTGTACAGCTTGCATTGCGTAGGAATGTCCCTAACGTTTCCAGATCTCGGATCGTTCAGGCTAGTTGCGCGTCTCTGTCATTTACTTTCTAAAGTAAAGTTCAGATCTGCACAGCTTACATTGCGGTGGATGTCCCTAACGTTTCCAGATCTCGGATCGTTCAGGCTAGTTGCGCGTCTTTATCATCTACCTTCTAAAGTAAAGTTTAGATCTGTACAGCTTTCTTTGCGGTGGATGTCCCTAACGTTTCCAGATCTCGGATCGTACAGGCTAGTTGCGCGTCTCTGCCATCTACCTTTCTAAAGTAAAGTTTAGATCTCTACAGCTTACATTGCGGTGGATGTCCCTAACGTTTCCAGATCTCGGATCGTTCAGGGTAGTTGCGCGTCTCTGTCATCTACCTTCTAAAGTAAAGTTTAGATCTTTACAGCTTATAATGCGGTGGATGTCCTTAACGTTTCCAAATCTCGGAACGTTCAGACTAGTTGCGCGTCTCTGCCATCCACCTTCTAAGGTAAAGTTTAGATCTGTACAGCTTACATTGCGGTGGATGTGCCTAACGTTTCCAGATGTCGGATCGTTCAGGCTGATTGCGCGTCTCTGTCATCTACCGTCTAAAGTAAAGTTTAGATCTGTACAGCTTGATTTATGGTGGATGTCCCTAAAGTTTCCAGATCTCGGATCTTTCATACTAGTTGCGTGTCTCTGTCATCTACCTTTTAAGTAAAGTTTAGATCTGTGCACCTTGCATTGCAGTGGATGTCCCTAACGTTTCCAGATCTCGGATCGTTCAGGCTAGTTGCGCGTTTCTGCCATCTACCTTCTAAACTAAAGTTTAGATCTGTACAGCTTGCATTGCGCTGGATGTCCCTAACGTTTCCAGATCTCGGATTGTTCAGACTAGTTTCGCGTCTCTGTCATCTACCTTCTAAAGTAAAGTTTAGATCTGTACAGCTCTCATTGCGCTGGATGTCCCTAACGTTTCCAGATCTCGGATCGTTCAGACTAGTTGCGCGTCTCTGTCATCTAACTTCTAAAGTAAAGTTTAGATCTCTACAACTTGCATTGCGGTGGATGTCCCTAGCGTTTCCAGATCTCGGATCGTTCAGGCTAGTTGCGCGTCTCTGCCATCTACATTTCTAAAGTAAAGTTTAGATCTGTACAGTTTACATTGCGGTGGATGTGCCTAACGTTTCCAGATCTCGGATCGTTCAGGCTGGTTGTGCGTCTCTGTCATCTACCTTCTAAAGTAAAGTTTAGATCTGTACAGCTTGCATTGCAGTGGATGTCCCTAACGTTTCCAGATCTCGGATCGTTCAGACTAGTTGCGCGTCTCTGCCATCTACCTTTCTAAAGTAAAGTTTAGATCTGTACAGCTTAGATTGCGGTGGATGTCCCTAACGTTTCCAGATCGCGTTTCGTTCAGGCTAGATGCGCGTCTCTGGCATCTACCTTCTAAAGTAAAGTTTAGATCTGTACAGCTTGCATTGCGGTGGATGTCCCTAACGTTTCCAGATCCCGGATCGTTCAGGCTAGTTGCGCGTCTCTGCCATCTACCTTCTAAAGTAAAGTTTAGATCTGTACAGCTTACATTGCGGTGGATGTCCCTAACGTTTCCAGATCTCGGATCGTTCAGACTAGTTGCGCGTCTCTGTCATTTACCTTCTAAACTAAAGTTTAGATCTGTACAGCTTGCATTGCGCTGGATGTCCCTAACGTTTTTAGATCTCGGATCGTCCAGGCTAGTAGCGCGTCTCTGTCATCTACCTTCTAAAGTAAAGTTTAGATCTGTACAGCTTGCATTGCGATTGGTTTCCCTAACGTTTCCAGATCTCGGATCGTTCAGGCTAGTTGCGCGTCTCTGTCATCTACCTTCTAAAGTAAAGTTTAGATCTGTACAGCTTGCATTGCGGTGGATGTCCCTAACGTTTCCAGATCTCGGATCGTTCAGGCTAGTTGCGCGTCTCTGTCATCTACCTTCTAAAGAAGAGTTTACATATGTACAGCTTGCATTGCGGTGGATGTCCCTAACGTTTCCAGATCTCGGATCGTTCAGGCTAGTTGCGCGTCTCTGTCATCTACCTTCTAAAGTACAGTTTAGATCTGTACAGCTTGTATTGCGGTGGATGCCCCTAACGTTTCCAGATCTCGGATCGTTCAGACTAGTTCCGCGTCTCTGCCATCCACCTTCTAAAGTAAAGTTTCGATCTGTACAGCTTACATTGCGGTGGATGTGCCTAACGTTTCCAGATGTCGGATCGTTCAGGCTGATTGCGCGTCTCTGTCATCTACCTTCTAAAGTAATGTTTAGATCTGTACAGCTTGATTTGCGGTGGATGTCCCTAACGTTTCCAGATCTCGGATCTTTCAGACTAGTTGCGTGTCTCTGTCATCTACCTTCTAAAGTAAAGTTTAGATCTGTGCAGCTTGCATTGCAGTGGATGTCCCTAACGTTTCCAGATCTCGGATCGTTCAGGCTAGTTACGCGTCTCTGCCATCTACCTTCTAAAGTAAAGTTTAGATCTGTACAGCTTGCATTGCGGTGGATGTTCCTAACGTTTCCAGATCTCGGATCTTTCAGGCTAGTTGCGCGTCTCTGTCATCTACCTTCTAAAGTAAAGTTTAGATCTGTACAGCTTGCATTGCGGTGGATGTCCCTAACGTTTCCAGATCTCGGATCGTTCAGGCTAGTTGCGCGTCTCTGTCATCTACCTTCTAAAGTACAGTTTAGATCTGTACAGCTTGCATTGCGGTGGATGTCCCTAACGTTTCCAGATCTCGGATCGTTCAGCCTAGTTGCGCGTCTCTGTCATCTACCTTCTAAAGTACAGTTTAGATCTGTATAGCTTGTATTGCGGTGGATGTCCCTAACGTTTCCAGATCTCGGATCGTTCAGACTGGTTGCGCGTCTCTGCCATCCACCTTCTAAAGTAAAGTTTAGATCTGTACAGCTTACATTGCGGTGGATGTGCCTAACGTTTCCAGATCTCGGATCGTTCAGGCTAGTTGCGCGTCTCTGCCATCTACTTTTCTAAAGTAAAGTTTAGCTCTGTACAGCTTACATTGCGGTGGATGTGCCTAACGTTTCCAGATCTCGGATCGTTCAGGCCAGTTGCGCGTCTCTGCCATCTACCTTTCTATAGTAAAGTTTAGATCTGTACAGCTTACATTGCGGTGGATGTGCCTAACGTTTCCAGATGTCGGATCGTTCAGGCTGATTGCGCGTCTCTGTCATCTACCTTCTAAAGTAAAGTTTAGATCTGTACAGCTTGATTTGCGGTGGATGTCCCTAACGTTTCCAGATCTCGGATCTTTCAGACTAGTTGCGTGTCTCTGTCATCTACCTTCTAAAGTAAAGTTGAGATCTGTACAGCTTGCATTCCGGTGGATGTCCCTAACGTTTCCAGGTCTCGGATCGTTCAGGCTAGTTGCGCGACTCTGCCATCCACCTTTCTAAAGTAAAGTTTAGATCTGTACAGCTTACATTGCGGTGGATGTCCCTAACGTTTCCAGATCTCGGATCGTTCAGCCTAGTTGCGCGTTTCTGTCATCTACCTTCTAAAGTAAAGTTTAGATCTGTACAGCTTGCATTGCGGTGGATGTCCCTAACGTTTCCAGATCTCGGATCTTTCAGACTAGTTGCGCGTCTCTGCCATCTACCTTTCTAAATTAAAGTTTAGATCTGTACAGCTTACATTGCGGTGGATGTCCCTAACGTTTCCAGATCTCGGATCGTTCAGACTAGTTGCGCGTCTCTGTCATCTACCTTCTAAAGTAAAGTTTAGATCTGTACAGCTTGCATTGCGTAGGAATGTCCCTAACGTTTCCAGATCTCGGATCGTTCAGGCTAGTTGCGCGTCTCTGTCATTTACTTTCTAAAGTAAAGTTCAGATCTGCACAGCTTACATTGCGGTGGATGTCCCTAACGTTTCCAGATCTCGGATCGTTCAGGCTAGTTGCGCGTCTCTATCATCTACCTTCTAAAGTAAAGTTTAGTTCTGTACAGCTTCCTTTGCGGTGGATGTCCCTAACGTTTCCAGATCTCGGATCGTACAGGCTAGTTGCGCGTCTCTGCCATCTACCTTTCTAAAGTAAAGTTTAGATCTCTACAGCTTACATTGCGGAGGATGTACCTTACGTTTCCAGATCTCGGATCGTTCAGGCTGGTTGTGCGTCTCTGTCATCTAGCTTCTAAAGTAAAGTTTAGATCTGTACAGCTTCCATTGCGGGGGATGTCCCTAACGTTTCCAGATCTCGGATCTTTCAGACTAGTTGCGCGTCTCTGCCATCTACCTTTCTAAAGTAAAGTTTAGATCTGTATAGCTTACATTGCGGTGGATGTCCCTAACGTTTCCAGATCTCGGATCGTTCAGGCTAGTTGCGCGTCTCTGTCATCTACCTTCTAAAGTAAAGTTTAGATCTTTACAGCTTGCAATGCGGTGGATGTCCCTAACGTTTCCAGATCTCGGAACGTTCAGACTAGTTGCGCGTCTCTGCCATCCACCATCTAAGGTAAAGTTTAGATCTGTACAGCTTACATTGCGGTGGATGTGCCTAACGTTTCCAGATGTCGGATCGTTCAGGCTGATTGCGCGTCTCTGTCATCTACCTTCTAAAGTAAAGTTTAGATCTGTACAGCTTGATTTATGGTGGATGTCCCTAACGTTTCCAGATCTCGGATCTTTCATAAAAGTTGCGTGTCTCTGTCATCTACCTTCTAAAGTAAAGTTTAGATCTGTGCACCTTGCATTGCAGTGGATGTCCCTAACGTTTCCAGATCTCGGATCGTTCAGGCTAGTTGCGCGTTTCTGCCATCTACCTTCTAAACTAAAGTTTAGATCTGTACAGCTTGCATTGCGCTGGATGTCCCTAACGTTTCCAGATCTCGGATTGTTCAGACTAGTTTCGCGTCTCTGTCATCTACCTTCTAAAGTAAAGTTTAGATCTGTACAGCTCTCATTGCGCTGGATGTCCCTAACGTTTCCAGATCTCGGATCGTTCAGGCTAGTTGCGCGTCTCTGCCATCTACATTTCTAAAGTAAAGTTTAGATCTGTACAGTTTACATTGCAGTGGATGTGCCTAACGTTTCCAGATCTCGGATCGTTCAGGCTGGTTGTGCGTCTCTGTCATCTACCTTCTAAAGTAAAGTTTAGATCTGTACAGCTTGCATTGCAGTGGATGTCCCTAACGTTTCCAGATCTCGGATCGTTCAGACTAGTTGCGCGTCTCTGCCATCTACCTTTCTAAAGTAAAGTTTAGATCTGTACAGCTTAGATTGCGGTGGATGTCCCTAACGTTTCCAGATCGCGTTTCGCTCAGGCTAGATGCGCGTCTATGGCATCTACCTTCTAAAGTAAAGTTTAGATCTGTACAGCTTGCATTGCGGTGGATGTCCCTAACGTTACCAGATCCCGGATCGTTCAGTCTAGTTGCGCGTCTCTGCCATCTACCTTCTAAAGTAAAGTTTAGATCTGTACAGCTTACATTGCGGTGGATGTCCCTAACGTTTCCAGATCTCGGATCGTTCAGGCTAGTTGCGCGTCTCTGTCATTTACCTTCTAAACTAAACTTTAGATCTGTACAGCTTGCATTGCGCTGGATGTCCCTAACGTTTCCAGATCTCGGATCGTCCAGGCTAGTAGCGCGTCTCTGTCATCTACCTTCTAAAGTAAAGTTTAGATCTGTACAGCTTGCATTGCGGTGGATGTCCCTAACGTTTCCAGATCTCGGATCGTTCAGGCTAGTTGCGCGTCTCTGTCATCTACCTTCTAAAGAAGGGTTTACATATGTACAGCTTGCATTGCGGTGGAAGTCCCTAACGTTTCCAGATCTCGGATCGTTCAGGCTAGTTGCGCGTCTCTGTCATCTACCTTCTAAAGTACAGTTTAGATCTGTACAGCTTGTATTGCGGTGGATGTCCCTAACGTTTCCAGATCTCGGATCGTTCAGACTAGTTGCGCGTCTTTGCCATCCACCTTCTAAATTAAAGTTTCGATCTGTACAGCTTACATTGCGGTGGATGTGCCTAACGTTTCCAGATGTCGGATCGTTCAGGCTTATTGCGCGTCTCTGTCATCTACCTTCTAAAGTAATGTTTAGATCTGTACAGCTTGATTTGCGGTGGATGTCCCTAACGTTTCCAGATCTCGGATCTTTCAGACTAGTTGCGTGTCTCTGTCATCTACCTTCTAAAGTAAAGTTTAGATCTGTGCAGCTTGCATTGCAGTGGATGTCCCTAACGTTTCCAGATCTCGGATCGTTCAGGCTAGTTGCGCGTCTCTGCCATCTACCTTCTAAAGTAAAGTTTAGATCTGTACAGCTTGCATTGCGGTGGATGTCCCTAACGTTTCCAGATCTCGGATCGTTCAGGCTAGTTGCGCGTCTCTGTCATCTACCTTCTAAAGTACAGTTTAGATCTGTACAGCTTGCATTGCGGTGGATGTCCCTAACGTTTCCAGATCTCGGATCGTTCAGCCTAGTTGCGCGTCTCTGTCATCTACCTTCTAAAGTACAGTTTAGATCTGTATAGCTTGTATTGCGGTGGATGTCCCTAACGTTTCCAGATCTCGGATCGTTCAGACTGGTTGCGCGTCTCTGCCATCCACCTTCTAAAGTAAAGTTTAGATCTGTACAGCTTACATTGCGGTGGATGTGCCTAACGTTTCCAGATCTCGGATCGTTCAGGCTAGTTGCGCGTCTCTGCCATCTACTTTTCTAAAGTAAAGTTTAGCTCTGTACAGCTTACATTGCGGTGGATGTGCCTAACGTTTCCAGATCTCGGATCGTTCAGGCCAGTTGCGCGTCTCTGCCATCTACCTTTCTATAGTAAAGTTTAGATCTGTACAGCTTACATTGCGGTGGATGTGCCTAACGTTTCCAGACGTCGGATCGTTCAGGCTGATTGCGCGTCTCTGTCATCTACCTTCTAAAGTAAAGTTTAGATCTGTACAGCTTGATTTGCGGTGGATGTCCCTAACGTTTCCAGATCTCGGATCTTTCAGACTAGTTGCGTGTCTCTGTCATCTACCTTCTAAAGTAAAGTTGAGATCTGTACAGCTTGCATTGCGGTGGATGTCCCTAACGTTTCCAGGTCTCGGATCGTTCAGGCTAGTTGCGCGTCTCTGCCATCTACCTTTCTAAAGTAAAGTTTAGATCTGTACAGCTTACATTGCGGTGGATGTCCCTAACGTTTCCAGATCTCGGATCGTTCAGCCTAGTTGCGCGTTTCTGTCATCTACCTTCTAAAGTAAAGTTTAGATCTGTACAGCTTGCATTGCGGTTGATGTCCCTAACGTTTCCAGATCTCGGATCTTTCAGACTAGTTGCGCGTCTCTGCCATCTACCTTTCTAAATTAAAGTTTAGATCTGTACAGCTTACATTGCGGTGGATGTCCCTAACGTTTCCAGATCTCGGATCGTTCAGGCTAGTTGCGCGTCTCTATCATCTACCTTCTAAAGTAAAGTTTAGTTCTGTACAGCTTTCTTTGCGGTGGATGTCCCTAACGTTTCCAGATCTCGGATCGTACAGGCTAGTTGCGCGTCTCTGCCATCTACCTTTCTAAAGTAAAGTTTAGATCTCTACAGCTTACATTGCGGAGGATGTACCTTACGTTTCCAGATCTCGGATCGTTCAGGCTGGTTGTGCGTCTCTGTCATCTAGCTTCTAAAGTAAAGTTTAGATCTGTACAGCTTCCATTGCGGGGGATGTCCCTAACGTTTCCAGATCTCGGATCTTTCAGACTAGTTGCGCGTCTCTGCCATCTACCTTTCTAAAGTAAAGTTTAGATCTGTATAGCTTACATTGCGGTGGATGTCCCTAACGTTTCCAGATCTCGGATCGTTCAGGCTAGTTGCGCGTCTCTGTCATCTACCTTCTAAAGTAAAGTTTAGATCTTTACAGCTTGCAATGCGGTGGATGTCCCTAACGTTTCCAGATCTCGGAACGTTCAGACTAGTTGCGCGTCTCTGCCATCCACCATCTAAGGTAAAGTTTAGATCTGTACAGCTTACATTGCGGTGGATGTGCCTAACGTTTCCAGATGTCGGATCGTTCAGGCTGATTGCGCGTCTCTGTCATCTACCTTCTAAAGTAAAGTTTAGATCTGTACAGCTTGATTTATGGTGGATGTCCCTAACGTTTCCAGATCTCGGATCTTTCATAATAGTTATGTGTCTCTGTCATCTACCTTCTAAAGTAAAGTTTAGATCTGTGCACCTTGCATTGCAGTGGATGTCCCTAACGTTTCCAGATCTCGGATCGTTCAGGCTAGTTGCGCGTTTCTGCCATCTATCTTCTAAACTAAAGTTTAGATCTGTACAGCTTGCATTGCGCTGGATGTCCCTAACGTTTCCAGATCTCGGATTGTTCAGACTAGTTTCGCGTCTCTGTCATCTACCTTCTAAAGTAAAGTTTAGATCTGTACAGCTCTCATTGCGCTGGATGTCCCTAACGTTTCCAGATCTCGGATCGTTCAGGCTAGTTGCGCGTCTCTGCCATCTACATTTCTAAAGTAAAGTTTAGATCTGTACAGTTTACATTGCAGTGGATGTGCCTAACGTTTCCAGATCTCGGATCGTTCAGGCTGGTTGTGCGTCTCTGTCATCTACCTTCTAAAGTAAAGTTTAGATCTGTACAGCTTGCATTGCAGTGGATGTCCCTAACGTTTCCAGATCTCGGATCGTTCAGACTAGTTGCGCGTCTCTGCCATCTACCTTTCTAAAGTAAAGTTTAGATCTGTACAGCTTAGATTGCGGTGGATGTCCCTAACGTTTCCAGATCGCGTTTCGCTCAGGCTAGATGCGCGTCTATGGCATCTACCTTCTAAAGTAAAGTTTAGATCTGTACAGCTTGCATTGCGGTGGATGTCCCTAACGTTACCAGATCCCGGATCGTTCAGGCTAGTTGCGCGTCTCTGCCATCTACCTTCTAAAGTAAAGTTTAGATCTGTACAGCTTACATTGCGGTGGATGTCCCTAACGTTTCCAGATCTCGGATCGTTCAGGCTAGTTGCGCGTCTCTGTCATTTACCTTCTAAACTAAACTTTAGACCTGTACAGCTTGCATTGCGCTGGATGTCCCTAACGTTTCCAGATCTCGGATCGTCCAGGCTAGTAGCGCGTCTCTGTCATCTACCTTCTAAAGTAAAGTTTAGATCTGTACAGCTTGCATTGCGGTGGATGTCCCTAACGTTTCCAGATCTCGGATCGTTCAGGCTAGTTGCGCGTCTCTGTCATCTACCTTCTAAAGAAGGGCTTACATATGTACAGCTTGCATTGCGGTGGAAGTCCCTAACGTTTCCAGATCTCGGATCGTTCAGGCTAGTTGCGCGTCTCTGTCATCTACCTTCTAAAGTACAGTTTAGATCTGTACAGCTTGTATTGCGGTGGATGTCCCTAACGTTTCCAGATCTCGGATCGTTCAGACTAGTTGCGCGTCTCTGCCATCCACCTTCTAAATTAAAGTTTCGATCTGTACAGCTTACATTGCGGTGGATGTGCCTAACGTTTCCAGATGTCGGATCGTTCAGGCTTATTGCGCGTCTCTGTCATCTACCTTCTAAAGTAATGTTTAGATCTGTACAGCTTGATTTGCGGTGGATGTCCCTAACGTTTCCAGATCTCGGATCTTTCAGACTAGTTTCGTGTCTCTGTCATCTACCTTCTAAAGTAAAGTTTAGATCTGTGCAGCTTGCATTGCAGTGGATGTCCCTAACGTTTCCAGATCTCGGATCGTTCAGGCTAGTTGCGCGTCTCTGCCATCTACCTTCTAAACTAAAGTTTAGATCTGTACAGCTTGCATTGCGGTGGATGTCCCTAACGTTTTCAGATCTCGGATCGTTCAGGTTGTTGCTCGTCTCTGTCATCTACCTTCTAAAGTAAAGTGTAGATCTGTACAGCTTGCATTGCGGTGGATGTCCCTACGTTTCCAGATCTCGGATCGTTCTGACTAGTTGCGCGGCTCTGGCAACCACCTTCTAAAGTAAAGTTTAGATCTGTACAGCTTGCATTGCGGTGGATGTCCCTATCGTTTCCAGATCTCGGATCGCTCAGACTAGTTGCGCGTCTCTGTCATCTACCTTCTAAAGTAAAGTTTAGATCTGTACAGCTTGCATTGCTGTGGATGTCCCTAATGTTTCCAGATCTCGGATCGTTCAGGCTAGTTGCGCGTCTCTGTCATTTACTTTCTAAAGTAAAGTTTAGATCTGTACAGCTTAAATTGCGGTGGATGTCCCTAACGTTTCCAGATCTCGGATCGTACAGGCTAGTTGCGCGTCTCTGTCTTCTACCTTCTAAAGTAAAGTTTAGATCTGTACAGCTTGCATTGCGGTGGATGTCCCTAACGTTTCCAGATCTCGGATCGTTCAGACTAGTTGCGCGTCTCTGCCATCTACCTTTCTAAAGTAAAGTTTAGATCTCTACAGCTTACATTGGGTGGATATCCCTAACGTTTCCTGATCTCGGATCGTTCAGGCTGGTTGCGCGTCTCTGTCATCTACCTTCTAAAGTAAAGTTTAGATCTGTACAGCTTGCATTGCGGTGGATGTCCCTAACGTTTCCAGATCTCGGATCTTTCAGACTAGTTGCGCGTCTGTGCCATCTACCTTTCTAAAGAAAAGTTTAGATCTGTACAGTTTACATTGCGGTGGATGTCCCTAACGTTTCCAGATCTCGGATCGTTCAGGCTAGTTGCGCGTCTCTGCCATCTACCTTTCTAAAGTAAACTTTAGATCTGTACAGCTTACATTGCGGTGGATGTCCCTAACGTTTCCTGATCTCGGATCGTTCAGGCTAGTAGCGCGTCTCTGTCATCTACCTTCTAAAGTATAGTTTAGATCTGTACAGCTTGCATTGCGGTGGATGTCCCTAACGTTTCCAGATCTCGGATCTTTCAGACTAGTTGCGCGTCTCTGCCATCTACCTTTCTAAATTAAAGTTTAGATCTGTACAGCTTACATTGCGGTGGATGTCCCTAACGTTTCCAGATCTCGGATCGTTCAGACTACTTGCGCGTCTCCGTCATCTACCTTCTAAAGTAAAGTTTAGATCTGTACAGCTTGCATTGCGGTGGATGTCCCTAACGTTTCCAGATCTCGGATCGTTCAAGCTAGTTGCGCGTCTCTGTCATTTATTTTCTAAAGTAAATTCAGATCTGTACAGCTTATATTGCGGTGGATGTCCCTAACGTTTCCAGATCTCGGATCGTTCAGGCTAGTTGCGCGTCTCTGGCATCTACCTTTCTAAAGTAAAGTTTAGATCTGTACTGCTTACATTGCGGTGGATGTCCCTAACGTTTCCAGATCTCGGATCGTTCAGGCTAGATGCGTGTCTCTGTCATCTACCTTCTAAAGTATAGTTTAGATCTGTACAGCTTGCATTGCGGTGGATGTTCCTAACGTTTCCAGATCTCGGATCTTTCAGACTAGTTGCGCGTCTCTGCCATCTATTTTTCTAAATTAAAGTTTAGATCTGTACAGCTTACATTGCGGTGGATGTCCCTAACGTTTCCAGATCTCGGATCGTTGAGGCTAGTTGCGCGTCTCTGTCATCTACCTTCTAATGTAAAGTTTAGATCTGTACAGCTTGCATTGCGCTGGATGTCCCTAACGTTTCCAGATCTCGGATCGTTCAGGCTAGTTGCGCGTCTCTTTCATCTACCTTCTAAAGTAAAGTTTAGATCACTACAGCTTGCAATGCGGTGGATGTCCCTAACGTTTCCAGATCTCGGATCGTTCAGGCTAGTTGCGCGTCTCTGTCATTTACTTTCTAAAGTAAAGTTTAGTTCTGTACAGCTTACATTGCGGTGCATGTCCCTAACGTTTCGAGATCTTGGATCGTTCAGGCTAGTTGCGAGTCTCTATCTTCTACCTTCTAAAGTAAAGTTTAGATCTGTACAGCTTTCTTTGCGGTGGATGTCCCTAACGTTTCCAGATCTCGGATCGTTCAGGCTAGTTGCGCGTCTCTGCCATCTACCTTTCTAAAGTAAAGTTTAGATCTCTACAGCTTACATTGCGGTGGATGTGCCTTACGTTTCCAGATCTCGGATCGTTCAGGATGGTTGCGCGTCTCTGTCATCTAGCTTCTAAATTAAAGTTTAGATCTGTACAGGTTGCATTGCGATGGATGTCCCTAACGTTTACAGATCTCGGATCGTTCAGACTAGTTGCGCGTCTCTGTCATCTACCTTCTAAAGTAAAGTTTAGATCTGTATAGCTTGCATTGCGGTGGAAGTCCCTAACGTTTCCAGATGTCGGATCGTTCAGGC
Organism: Deroplatys truncata; assembly: GCA_030765065.1. NCBI lineage: Eukaryota > Metazoa > Arthropoda > Insecta > Mantodea > Mantidae > Deroplatys > Deroplatys truncata. The sequence continues at coordinate 379,144,842 of CM060990.1, forward strand.
TGATTGCGCGTCTCTGTCATCTACCTTCTAAAGTAAAGGTTAGATCTGTACAGCTTGATTTGCGGTGGATGTCCCTAGCGTTTCCAGATCTCGGATCTTTCATACTAGTTGCGTGTCTCTGCCATCTACCTTTCTATAGTAAAGTTTAGATGTGTACACCTTACATTGCGGTGGATGTCCCTAACGTTTCCAGATCTCGGATCGTTCAGGCTAGTTGCGCGTCTCTATCATCTACCTTCTAAAGTAAAGTTTAGATGTGTGCAGCTTGCATTGCGGTGGATGTCCCTTACGTTTCCAGATCTCGGATCGTTCAGGCTAGTTGCGCGTCTCTGCCATCTACCTTCTAAACTAAAGTTTAGATCTGTACAGCTTGCATTGCGCTGGATGTCGCTAACCGTTCCAGATCTCGGATCGTTCAGACTAGTTGCGCGTCTCTGTCATCTACCTTCTAAAGTAAAGTTTAGATCTGTACAGCTTGCATTGCGCTGGATGTCCCTAACGTTTCCAGATCTCGGATCGTTCAGACTAGTTGCGCGTCTCTGTCATCTACCTTCTAAAGTAAAGTTTAGATGTGTAAAATTTGCATTGCGGTGGATGTCCCTAACGTATCCAGATCTCGGATCGTTCAGGCTAGTTGCGCGTCTCTGTCATCTACCTTCTAAAGTAAAGTTTAGATCTGTACAGCTTGCATTGCGGTGGATGTCCCTAACGTTTCCAGATCTCGGATCGTTCAGGCTAGTTGCGCGTCTCTGCCATCTACCTTTCTAAAGTAAAGTTTAGATCTGTACAGCTTACATTGCGGTGGATGTGCCTAACGTTCCCAGATATCGGATTGTTCAGGCTGGTTGTGCGTCTCTGTCATCTACCTTCTAAAGTAAAGTTTAGATCTGTACAATTTGCATTGCGGTGGATGTCCCTAACGTTTCCAGATCTCGGATCGTTCAGACTAGTTGCGCGTCTCTGCCATCTACCTTTCCAAAGTAAAGTTTAGATCTGTACAGCTTAGATTGCGGTGGATGTCCCTAACGTTTCCAGATCTCGGATCGTTCAGGCTAGTTGCGCGTCTCTGTCATTTACCTTCTAAACTAAAGTTTAGATCTCTACAGCTTGCATTGCGGTGGATGTCCCTAACGTTTCCAGATCTCGGATCGTCCAGGCTAGTTGCGCGTCTCTGTCATCTACCTTCTAAAGTAAAGTTTAGATCTGTAAAGCTTGCATTGCGGTGGATGTCCCTAACGTTTCCAGATCTCGGATCGTTCAGGCTAGTTCCGCGTCTCTGCCATCTACCTTTCTAAAGTAAAGTTTAGATCTGTACAGCTTACATTGCGGTGGATGTGCCTAACGTTTCCAGATCTCGGATCGTTCAGGCTAGTTGCGCGTCTCTGCCATCTACCTTCTAAAGTAAAGTTTAGATCTGTACAGCTTGCATTGCGGTGGATGTCCCTAACGTTTCCAGATCTCGGATCGTTCAGGCTAGTTGCGCGTCTCTGTCTTCTACCTTCTAAAGTAAAGTTTAGATCTGTACAGCTTGCATTGCGGTAGATGTCCCTAACGTTTCCAGATCCCGGATCGTTCAGGCTAGTTGCGCGTCTCTGCCATCTACCTTTCTAAAGTAAAATTTAGATCTCTACAGCTTACATTCGGTGGATGTCCCTAACGTTTCCAGATCTCAGATCGTTCAGGGTAGTTGCGCGTCTCTGCCATCTACCTTTCTAAAGTGAAGTTTAGATCTGTACAGCTTACATTGCGGTGGATGTGCCTAACGTTTCCAGATTTTGGATCGTTCAGGCTGATTGCGCGTCTCTGTCATCTACCTTTTAAAGTAAAGTTTAGATCTGTACAGCTTGCATTTCGGCGGAGGTCCCTAACGTTTCCAGATCTCGGATCTTTCAGACTAGTTGCGCGTCTCTGCCATCTACCTCTCTAAAGTAAAGTTTAGATCTGTACAGCTTACATTGCGGTGGATGTCCCTAACGTTTCCAGATCTCGGATCGTTCAGGCTAGTTGCGCGTCTCTGTCATCTACCTTCTAAAGTAAAGTTTAGATCTGTACAGCTTGCATTGCGGTGGATGTCCCTAACGTTTCCAGATCTCGGATCTTTCAGGCTAGTTGCGCGTCTCTTACATCTACCTTCTAAAGTAAAGTTTAGATCTGTACAGCTTGCATTGCGGTGGATGTCCCTAACGTTTCCTGATCTTGGATCGTTCAGGCTAGTTGCGCGTCTCTGTCATCTACCTTCTAAAGTACAGTTTAGATCTGTACAGCTTGCATTGCGGTGGATGTCCCTAACGTTTCCAGATCTCGGATCGTTCAGCCTAGCTGCGCGTCTCTGTCATCTACCTTCTAAAGTACAGTTTAGATCTGTATAGCTTGTATTGCGGTGGATGTCCCTAACGTTTCCAGATCTCGGATCGTTCAGACTAGTTGCGCGTCTCTGCCATCCACCTTCTAAAGTAAAGTTTAAACCTGTACAGCTTACATTGCGGTGGATGTGCCTAACGTTTCCAGATCTCGGATCGTTCAGGCTAGTTGCGCGTCTCTGCCATCTACTTTTCTAAAGTAAAGTTTAGCTCTGTACAGCTTACATTGCGGTGGATGTGCCTAACGTTTCCAGATCTCGGATCGTTCAGGCTAGTTGCGCGTCTCTGCCATCTACCTTTCTATAGTAAAGTTTAGATCTGTACAGCTTACATTGCGGTGGATGTGCCTAACGTTTCCAGATGTCGGATCGTTCAGGCTGATTGCGCGTCTCTGTCATCTACCTTCTAAAGTAAAGTTTAGATCTGTACAGCTTGATTTGCGGTGGATGTCCCTAACGTTTCCAGATCTCGGATCTTTCAGACTAGTTGCGTATCTCTGTCATCTACCTTCTAAAGTAAAGTTGAGATCTGTACAGCTTGCATTGCGGTGGATGTCCCTAACGTTTCCAGATCTCGGATCTTTCAGACTAGTTGCGCGTCTCTGCCATCTACCTTTCTAAAGAAAAGTCTTGATCTGTACAGCTTTCATTGCGGTGGATGTCCCTAACGTTTCCAGATCTCGGATCGTTCAGGCTAGTTGCGCGTCTCTGCCATCTACCTTTCTAAAGTAAAGTTTAGATCTGTACAGCTTGCATTGCGTAGGAATGTCCCTAACGTTTCCAGATCTCGGATCGTTCAGGCTAGTTGCGCGTCTCTGTCATTTACTTTCTAAGGTAAAGTTCAGATCTGCACAGCTTACATTGCGGTGGATGTCCCTAACGTTTCCAGATCTCGGATCGTTCAGGCTAGTTGCGCGTCTCTATCATCTACCTTCTAAAGGAAAGTTTAGATCTGTACAGCTTTCTTTGCGGTGGATGTCCCTAACGTTTCCAGATCTCGGATCGTACAGGCTAGTTGCGCGTCTCTGCCATCTACCTTTCTAAAGTAAAGTTTAGATCTCTACAGCTTACATTGCGGAGGATGTACCTTACGTTTCCAGATCTCGGATCGTTCAGGCTGGTTGCGCGTCTCTGTCATCTAGCTTCTAAAGTAAGGTTTAGATCTGTACAGCTTCCATTGCGGGGGATGTCCCTAACGTTTCCAGATCTCGGATCCTTCAGACTAGTTGCGCGTCTCTGCCATCTACCTTTCTAAAGTAAAGTTTAGATCTGTATAGCTTACATTGCGGTGGATGTCCCTAACGTTTCCAGATCTCGGATCGTTCAGGCTAGTTGCGCGTCTCTGTCATCTACCTTCTAAAGTAAAGTTTAGATCTTTACAGCTTGCAATGCGGTGGATGTCCCTAACGTTTCCAGATCTCGGATCGTTCAGGCTACTTGCGCGTATCTGTCATCTACCTTCTAAAGTAAAGTTTAGATCTGTATAGCTTGCATTGCGGTGGATGTCCCTAACGTTTCCAGATGTCGGATCGTTCAGGCTGATTGCGCATCTCTGTCATCTACCTTCTAAAGTAAAGTTTAGATCTGTACAGCTTCCATTGCGGTGGATGTCCCTAACGTTTCCAGATCTCGGATCTTTCAGACTAGCTGCGCGTCTCTGCCTATCTACCTTTCTAAAGTAAAGTTTAGATCTGTATAGCTTACATTGCGGTGGATGTCCCTAACGTTTCCAGATCTCGGATCGTTCAGGCTAGTTGCGCGTCTCTGTCATCTACCTTCTAAAGTAAAGTTTAGATCTGTGCAGCTTGCATTGCGGTGGATGTCCCTTACGTTTCCAGATCTCGGATCGTTCAGGCTAGTTGCGCGTCTCTGCCATCTACCTTCTAAACTAAAGTTTAGATCTGTACATCTTGCATTGCGCTGGATGTCCCTAACGTTTCCAGATCTCGGATCGTTCAGACTAGTTGCTCGTCTCTGTCATCTACCTTCTAAAGTAAAGTTTAGATCTGTACAGCTTGCATTGCGCTGGATGTCCCTAACGTTTCCAGATCTCGGATCGTTCAGACTAGTTCCGCGTCTCTGTCATCTACCTTCTAAAGTAAAGTTAAGATCTGTACAACTTGCATTGCGGTGGATGTCCCTAACGTTTCCAGATCTCGGATCGTTCAGGCCAGTTTCGCGTCTCTGTCATCTACCTTCTAAAGTAACGTTAAATCTGTACAGCTTACATTGCGGTGGATGTCCCTAACGTTTCCAGATCTCGGATCGTTCAGGCTACTTGCGCATCTCTGTCATCTACCTTCTAAAGTAAAGTTTAGATCTGTACAGCTTGCATTGCGGTGGATGTCCCTAACGTTTCCAGATCACCGGATCGTTCAGGCTAGTTCCGCGTCTCTGCCATCTATCTTTCTAAAGTAAAGTTTAGATCTGTACAGCTTACATTGCGGTGGATGTGCCTAACGTTTCCAGATCTCGGATCGTTCAGGCTGGTTGTGCGTCTCTGTCATCTACCTTCTAAAGTAATGTTTAGATCTGTACAGCTTGCATTGCGGTGGATGTCCCTAACGTTTCCAGATCTCGGATCGTTCAGACTAGTTGCGCGTCTCTGCCATCTACCTTTCTAAAGTAAAGTTTAGATCTCTACAGCTTACATTGGGTGGATGTCCCTAACGTTTCCTGATCTCGGATCGTTCAGGCTGGTTGCGCGTCTCTGTCATCTACCTTCTAAAGTAAAGTTTAGATCTGTACAGCTTGCATTGCGGTGGATGTCCCTAACGTTTCCAGATCTCGGATCTTTCAGACTAGTTGCGCGTCTGTGCCATCTACCTTTCTAAAGAAAAGTTTAGATCTGTACAGTTTACATTGCGGTGGATGTCCCTAACGTTTCCAGATCTCGGATCGTTCAGGCTAGTTGCGCGTCTCTGTCATCTACCTTCTAAAGTTAAGTTTAGATCTGTACAGCTTGCATTGCTGTGGATGTCCCTAATGTTTCCAGATCTCGGATCGTTCAGGCTAGTTGCGCGTCTCTGTCATTTACTTTCTAAAGTAAAGTTTAGATCTGTACAGCTTAAATTGCGGTGGATGTCCCTAACGTTTCCAGATCTCGGATCGTACAGGCTAGTTGCGCGTCTCTGTCTTCTACCTTCTAAAGTAAAGTTTAGATCTGTACAGCTTGCATTGCGGTGGATGTCCCTAACGTTTCCAGATCTCGGATCGTTCAGACTGGTTGCGCGTCTCTGCCATCTACCTTTCTAAAGTAAAGTTTAGATCTCTACAGCTTACATTGGGTGGATGTCCCTAACGTTTCCTGATCTCGGATCGTTCAGGCTGGTTGCGCGTCTCTGTCATCTACCTTCTAAAGTAAAGTTTAGATCTGTACAGCTTGCATTGCGGTGGATGTCCCTAACGTTTCCAGATCTCGGATCTTTCAGACTAGTTGCGCGTCTGTGCCATCTACCTTTCTAAAGAAAAGTTTAGATCTGTACAGTTTACATTGCGGTGGATGTCCCTAACGTTTCCAGATCTCGGATCGTTCAGGCTAGTTGCGCGTCTCTGCCATCTACCTTTCTAAAGTAAAGTTTAGATCTGTACAGCTTACATTGCGGTGGATGTCCCTAACGTTTCCTGATCTCGGATCGTTCAGGCTAGTAGCGCGTCTCTGTCATCTACCTTCTAAAGTATAGTTTAGATCTGTACAGCTTGCATTGCGGTGGATGTCCCTAACGTTTCCAGATCTCGGATCTTTCAGACTAGTTGCGCGTCTCTGCCATCTACCTTTCTAAATTAAAGTTTAGATCTGTACAGCTTACATTGCGGTGGATGTCCCTAACGTTTCCAGATCTCGGATCGTACAGACTACTTGCGCGTCTCTGTCATCTACCTTCTAAAGTAAAGTTTAGATCTGTACAGCTTGCATTGCGGTGGATGTCCCTAACGTTTCCAGATCTCGGATCGTTCAAGCTAGTTGCGCGTCTCTGTCATTTATTTTCTAAAGTAAATTCAGATCTGTACAGCTTACATTGCGGTGGATGTCCCTAACGTTTCCAGATCTCGGATCGTTCAGGCTAGTTGCGCGTCTCTGGCATCTACCTTTCTAAAGTAAAGTTTAGATCTGTACTGCTTACATTGCGGTGGATGTCCCTAACGTTTCCAGATCTCGGATCGTTCAGGCTAGATGCGTGTCTCTGTCATCTACCTTCTAAAGTATAGTTTAGATCTGTACAGCTTGCATTGCGGTGGATGTTCCTAACGTTTCCAGATCTCGGATCTTTCAGACTAGTTGCGCGTCTCTGCCATCTATTTTTCTAAATTAAAGTTTAGATCTGTACAGCTTACATTGCGGTGGATGTCCCTAACGTTTCCAGATCTCGGATCTTTCAGGCTAGTTGCGCGTCTCTGTCATCTACCTTCTAAAGTAAAGTTTAGATCTGTACAGCTTGCATTGCGGTGGATGTCCCTAAAGTTTCCTGATCTTGGATCGTTCAGGCTAGTTGCGCGTCTCTGTCATCTACCTTCTAAAGTAAAGTTTAGATCTGTACAGCTTGCATTGCGGTGGATGTCCCTAACGTTTCCAGATCTCGGATCGTTCAGCCTAGCTGCGCGTCTCTGTCATCTACCTTCTCAAGTACAGTTTAGATCTGTATAGCTTGTATTGCGGTGGATGTCCCTAACGTTTCCAGATCTCGGATCGTTCAGACTAGTTGCGCGTCTCTGCCATCCACCTTCTAAAGTAAAGTTTAGACCTGTACAGCTTACATTGCGGTGGATGTGCCTAACGTTTCCAGATCTCGGATCGTTCAGGCTAGTTGCGCGTCTCTGCCATCTACCTTTCTAAAGTAAAGTTTAGATCTCTACAGCTTACATTGCGGTGGATGTGCCTTACGTTTCCAGATCTCGGATCGTTCAGGATGGTTGCGCGTCTCTGTCATCTAGCTTCTAAATTAAAGTTTAGATCTGTACAGGTTGCATTGCGATGGATGTCCCTAACGTTTACAGATCTCGGATCGTTCAGACTAGTTGCGCGTCTCTGTCATCTACCTTCTAAAGTAAAGTTTACATCTGTATAGCTTGCATTGCGGTGGAAGTCCCTAACGTTTCCAGATGTCGGATCGTTCAGGCTGATTGCGCGTCTCTGTCATCTACCTTCTAAAGTAAAGGTTAGATCTGTACAGCTTGATTTGCGGTGGATGTCCCTAACGTTTCCAGATCTCGGATCTTTCATACTAGTTGCGTGTCTCTGCCATCTACCTTTCTATAGTAAAGTTTAGATCTGTACACCTTACATTGCGGTGGATGTCCCTAACGTTTCCAGATCTCGGATCGTTCAGGCTAGTTGCGCGTCTCTATCATCTACCTTCTAAAGTAAAGTTTAGATGTGTGCAGCTTGCATTGCGGTGGATGTCCCTTACGTTTCCAGATCTCGGATCGTTCAGGCTAGTTGCGCGTCTCTGCCATCTACCTTCTAAACTAAAGTTTAGATCTGTACAGCTTGCATTGCGCTGGATGTCGCTAACCGTTCCAGATCTCGGATCGTTCAGACTAGTTGCGCGTCTCTGTCATCTACCTTCTAAAGTAAAGTTTAGATCTGTAAAATTTGCTTTGCGGTGGATGTCCCTAACGTATCCAGATCTCGGATCGTTCAGGCTAGTTGCGCGTCTCTGTCATCTACCTTCTAAAGTAAAGTTTAGATCTGTACAGCTTGCATTGCGGTGGATGTCCCTAACGTTTCCAGATCTCGGATCGTTCAGGCTAGTTGCGCGTCTCTGCCATCTACCTTTCTAAAGTAAAGTTTAGATCTGTACAGCTTACATTGCGGTGGATGTGCCTAACGTTCCCAGATATCGGATTGTTCAGGCTGGTTGTGCGTCTCTGTCATCTACCTTCTAAAGTAAAGTTTAGATCTGTACAATTTGCATTGCGGTGGATGTCCCTAACGTTTCCAGATCTCGGATCGTTCAGACTAGTTGCGCGTCTCTGCCATCTACCTTTCCAAAGTAAAGTTTAGATCTCTACAGCTTAGATTGCGGTGGATGTCCCTAACGTTTCCAGATCGCGGATCGTTCAGGCTAGATGCGCGTCTCTGGCAACTACCTTCTAAAGTAAAGTTTAGATCTGTACAGCTTGCATTGCGGTGGATGTCCCTAACGTTTCCAGATCTCGGATCGTTCAGGCTAGTTGCGCGTCTCTGTCATTTACCTTCTAAACTAAAGTTTAGATCTGTACAGCTTGCATTGCGGTGGATGTCCCTAACGTTTCCAGATCTCGGATCGTCCAGGCTAGTTGCGCGTCTCTGTCATCTACCTTCTAAAGTAAAGTTTAGATCTGTAAAGCTTGCATTGCGGTGGATGTCCCTAACGTTTCCAGATCTCGGATCGTTCAGGCTAGTTCCGCGTCTCTGCCATCTACCTTTCTAAAGTAAAGTTTAGATCTGTACAGCTTACATTGCGGTGGATGTGCCTAACGTTTCCAGATCTCGGATCGTTCAGGCTAGTTGCGCGTCTCTGCCATCTACCTTCTAAAGTAAAGTTTAGATCTGTACAGCTTGCATTGCGGTGGATGTCCCTAACGTTTCCAGATCTCGGATCGTTCAGGCTAGTTGCGCGTCTTTGTCTTCTACCTTCTAAAGTAAAGTTTAGATCTGTACAGCTTGCATTGCGGTAGATGTCCCTAACGTTTCCAGATCCCGGATCGTTCAGGCTAGTTGCGCGTCTCTGCCATCTACCTTTCTAAAGTAAAATTTAGATCTCTACAGCTTACATTCGGTGGATGTCCCTAACGTTTCCAGATTTCAAATCGTTCAGGGTAGTTGCGCGTCTCTGCCATCTACCTTTCTAAAGTAAAGTTTAGATCTGTACAGCTTACATTGCGGTGGATGTGCCTAACGTTTCCAGATTTTGGATCGTTCAGGCTGATTGCGCGTCTCTGTCATCTACCTTTTAAAGTAAAGTTTAGATCTGTACAGCTTGCATTGCGGTGGAGGTCCCTAACGTTTCCAGATCTCGGATCTTTCAGACTAGTTGCGCGTCTCTGCCATCTACCTCTCTAAAGTAAAGTTTAGATCTGTACAGCTTACATTGCGGTGGATGTCCCTAACGTTTCCAGATCTCGGATCGTTCAGGCTAGTTGCGCGTCTCTGTCATCTACCTTCTAAAGTAAAGTTTAGATCTGTACAGCTTGCATTGCGGTGGATGTCCCTAACGTTTCCAGATCTCGGATCTTTCAGGCTAGTTGCGCGTCTCTGTCATCTACCTTCTAAAGTAAAGTTTAGATCTGTACAGCTTGCATTGCGGTGGATGTCCCTAACGTTTCCTGATCTTGGATCGTTCAGGCTAGTTGCGCGTCTCTGTCATCTACCTTCTAAAGTACAGTTTAGATCTGTACAGCTTGCATTGCGGTGGATGTCCCTAACGTTTCCAGATCTCGGATCGTTCAGCCTAGCTGCGCGTCTCTGTCATCTACCTTCTAAAGTACAGTTTAGATCTGTATAGCTTGTATTGCGGTGGATGTCCCTAACGTTTCCAGATCTCGGATCGTTCAGACTAGTTGCGCGTCTCTGCCATCCACCTTCTAAAGTAAAGTTTAGACCTGTACAGCTTACATTGCGGTGGATGTGCCTAACGTTTCCAGATCTCGGATCGTTCAGGCTAGTTGCGCGTCTCTGCCATCTACCTTTCTAAAGTAAAGTTTAGATCTCTACAGCTTACATTGCGGTGGATGTGCCTTACGTTTCCAGATCTCGGATCGTTCAGGATGGTTGCGCGTCTCTGTCATCTAGCTTCTAAATTAAAGTTTAGATCTGTACAGGTTGCATTGCGATGGATGTCCCTAACGTTTACAGATCTCGGATCGTTCAGACTAGTTGCGCGTCTCTGTCATCTACCTTCTAAAGTAAAGTTTAGATCTGTATAGCTTGCATTGCGGTGGAAGTCCCTAACGTTTCCAGATGTCGGATCGTTCAGGCTGATTGCGCGTCTCTGTCATCTACCTTCTAAAGTAAAGGTTAGATCTGTACAGCTTGATTTGCGGTGGATGTCCCTAACGTTTCCAGATCTCGGATCTTTCATACTAGTTGCGTGTCTCTGCCATCTACCTTTCTATAGTAAAGTTTAGATCTGTACACCTTACATTGCGGTGGATGTCCCTAACGTTTCCAGATCTCGGATCGTTCAGGCTAGTTGCGCGTCTCTATCATCTACCTTCTAAAGTAAAGTTTAGATGTGTGCAGCTTGCATTGCGGTGGATGTCCCTTACGTTTCCAGATCTCGGATCGTTCAGGCTAGTTGCGCGTCTCTGCCATCTACCTTCTAAACTAAAGTTTAGATCTGTACAGCTTGCATTGCGCTGGATGTCGCTAACCGTTCCAGATCTCGGATCGTTCAGACTAGTTGCGCGTCTCTGTCATCTACCTTCTAAAGTAAAGTTTAGATCTGTACAGCTTGCATTGCGCTGGATGTCCCTAACGTTTCCAGATCTCGGATCGTTCAGACTAGTTGCGCGTCTCTGTCATCGACCTTCTAAAGTAAAGTTTAGATGTGTAAAATTTGCATTGCGGTGGATGTCCCTAACGTATCCAGATCTCGGATCGTTCAGGCTAGTTGCGCGTCTCTGTCATCTACCTTCTAAAGTAAAGTTTAGATCTGTACAGCTTGCATTGCGGTGGATGTCCCTAACGTTTCCAGATCTCGGATCGTTCAGGCTAGTTGCGCGTCTCTGCCATCTACCTTTCTAAAGTAAAGTTTAGATCTGTACAGCTTACATTGCGGTGGATGTGCCTAACGTTCCCAGATATCGGATTGTTCAGGCTGGTTGTGCGTCTCTGTCATCTACCTTCTAAAGTAAAGTTTAGATCTGTACAATTTGCATTGCGGTGGATGTCCCTAACGTTTCCAGATCTCGGATCGTTCAGACTAGTTGCGCGTCTCTGCCATCTACCTTTCCAAAGTAAAGTTTAGATCTGTACAGCTTAGATTGCGGTGGATGTCCCTAACGTTTCCAGATCGCGGATCGTTCAGGCTAGATGCGCGTCTCTGGCAACTACCTTCTAAAGTAAAGTTTAGATCTGTACAGCTTGCATTGCGGTGGATGTCCCTAACGTTTCCAGATCTCGGATCGTTCAGGCTAGTTGCGCGTCTCTGTCATTTACCTTCTAAACTAAAGTTTAGATCTCTACAGCTTGCATTGCGGTGGATGTCCCTAACGTTTCCAGATCTCGGATCGTCCAGGCTAGTTGCGCGTCTCTGTCATCTACCTTCTAAAGTAAAGTTTAGATCTGTAAAGCTTGCATTGCGGTGGATGTCCCTAACGTTTCCAGATCTCGGATCGTTCAGGCTAGTTCCGCGTCTCTGCCATCTACCTTTCTAAAGTAAAGTTTAGATCTGTACAGCTTACATTGCGGTGGATGTGCCTAACGTTTCCAGATCTCGGATCGTTCAGGCTAGTTGCGCGTCTCTGCCATCTACCTTCTAAAGTAAAGTTTAGATCTGTACAGCTTGCATTGCGGTGGATGTCCCTAACGTTTCCAGATCTCGGATCGTTCAGGCTAGTTGCGCGTCTCTGTCTTCTACCTTCTAAAGTAAAGTTTAGATCTGTACAGCTTGCATTGCGGTAGATGTCCCTAACGTTTCCAGATCCCGGATCGTTCAGGCTAGTTGCGCGTCTCTGCCATCTACCTTTCTAAAGTAAAATTTAGATCTCTACAGCTTACATTCGGTGGATGTCCCTAACGTTTCCAGATCTCAGATCGTTCAGGGTAGTTGCGCGTCTCTGCCATCTACCTTTCTAAAGTAAAGTTTAGATCTGTACAGCTTACATTGCGGTGGATGTGCCTAACGTTTCCAGATTTTGGATCGTTCAGGCTGATTGCGCGTCTCTGTCATCTACCTTTTAAAGTAAAGTTTAGATCTGTACAGCTTGCATTGCGGTGGAGGTCCCTAACGTTTCCAGATCTCGGATCTTTCAGACTAGTTGCGCGTCTCTGCCATCTACCTCTCTAAAGTAAAGTTTAGATCTGTACAGCTTACATTGCGGTGGATGTCCCTAACGTTTCCAGATCTCGGATCGTTCAGGCTAGTTGCGCGTCTCTGTCATCTACCTTCTAAAGTAAAGTTTAGATCTGTACAGCTTGCATTGCGGTGGATGTCCCTAACGTTTCCTGATCTTGGATCGTTCAGGCTAGTTGCGCGTCTCTGTCATCTACCTTCTAAAGTACAGTTTAGATCTGTACAGCTTGCATTGCGGTGGATGTCCCTAACGTTTCCAGATCTCGGATCGTTCAGCCTAGCTGCGCGTCTCTGTCATCTACCTTCTAAAGTACAGTTTAGATCTGTATAGCTTGTATTGCGGTGGATGTCCCTAACGTTTCCAGATCTCGGATCGTTCAGACTAGTTGCGCGTCTCTGCCATCCACCTTCTAAAGTAAAGTTTAAACCTGTACAGCTTACATTGCGGTGGATGTGCCTAACGTTTCCAGATCTCGGATCGTTCAGGCTAGTTGCGCGTCTCTGCCATCTACTTTTCTAAAGTAAAGTTTAGCTCTGTACAGCTTACATTGCGGTGGATGTGCCTAACGTTTCCAGATCTCGGATCGTTCAGGCTAGTTGCGCGTCTCTGCCATCTACCTTTCTATAGTAAAGTTTAGATCTGTACAGCTTACATTGCGGTGGATGTGCCTAACGTTTCCAGATGTCGGATCGTTCAGGCTGATTGCGCGTCTCTGTCATCTACCTTCTAAAGTAAAGTTTAGATCTGTACAGCTTGATTTGCGGTGGATGTCCCTAACGTTTCCAGATCTCGGATCTTTCAGACTAGTTGCGTATCTCTGTCATCTACCTTCTAAAGTAAAGTTGAGATCTGTACAGCTTGCATTCCGGTGGATGTCCCTAACGTTTCCAGATCTCGGATCTTTCAGACTAGTTGCGCGTCTCTGCCATCTACCTTTCTAAAGTAAAGTTTAGATCTGTACAGCTTACATTGCGGTGGATGTCCCTAACGTTTCCAGATCTCGGATCGTTCAGGCTAGTTGCGCGTTTCTGTCATCTACGTTCTAAAGTAAAGTTTAGATCTGTACAGCTTGCATTGCGGTGGATGTCCCTAACGTTTCCAGATCTCGGATCTTTCAGACTAGTTGCGCGTCTCTGCCATCTACCTTTCTAAATTAAAGTTTAGATCTTTACAGCTTACATTGCGGTGGATGTCCCTAACGTTTCCAGATCTCGGATCGTTCAGACTAGTTGCGCGTCTCTGTCATCTACCTTCTAAAGTAAAGTTTAGATCTGTACAGCTTGCATTGCGTAGGAATGTCCCTAACGTTTCCAGATCTCGGATCGTTCAGGCTAGTTGCGCGTCTCTGTCATTTACTTTCTAAGGTAAAGTTCAGATCTGCACAGCTTACATTGCGGTGGATGTCCCTAACGTTTCCAGATCTCGGATCGTTCAGGCTAGTTGCGCGTCTCTATCATCTACCTTCTAAAGGAAAGTTTAGATCTGTACAGCTTTCTTTGCGGTGGATGTCCCTAACGTTTCCAGATCTCGGATCGTACAGGCTAGTTGCGCGTCTCTGCCATCTACCTTTCTAAAGTAAAGTTTAGATCTCTACAGCTTACATTGCGGAGGATGTACCTTACGTTTCCAGATCTCGGATCGTTCAGGCTGGTTGCGCGTCTCTGTCATCTAGCTTCTAAAGTAAGGTTTAGATCTGTACAGCTTCCATTGCGGGGGATGTCCCTAACGTTTCCAGATCTCGGATCCTTCAGACTAGTTGCGCGTCTCTGCCATCTACCTTTCTAAAGTAAAGTTTAGATCTGTATAGCTTACATTGCGGTGGATGTCCCTAACGTTTCCAGATCTCGGATCGTTCAGGCTAGTTGCGCGTCTCTGTCATCTACCTTCTAAAGTAAAGTTTAGATCTTTACAGCTTGCAATGCGGTGGATGTCCCTAACGTTTCCAGATCTCGGATCGTTCAGGCTACTTGCGCGTATCTGTCATCTACCTTCTAAAGTAAAGTTTAGATCTGTATAGCTTGCATTGCGGTGGATGTCCCTAACGTTTCCAGATGTCGGATCGTTCAGGCTGATTGCGCATCTCTGTCATCTACCTTCTAAAGTAAAGTTTAGATCTGTACAGCTTCCATTGCGGTGGATGTCCCTAACGTTTCCAGATCTCGGATCTTTCAGACTAGTTGCGCGTCTCTGCCTATCTACCTTTCTAAAGTAAAGTTTAGATCTGTATAGCTTACATTGCGGTGGATGTCCCTAACGTTTCCAGATCTCGGATCGTTCAGGCTAGTTGCGCGTCTCTGTCATCTACCTTCTAAAGTAAAGTTTAGATCTGTACAGCTTGATTTGCGGTGGATGTCCCTAACGTTTCCAGATCTCTGATCTTTCATACTAGTTGCGTGTGTCTGCCATCTACCTTTCTATAGTAAAGTTTAGATCTGTACACCTTACATTGCGGTGGATGTCCCTAACGTTTCCAGATCTCGGATCGTTCAGGCTAGTTGCGCGTCTCTATCATCTACCTTCTAAAGTAAAGTTTAGATCTGTGCAGCTTGCATTGCGGTGGATGTCCCTTACGTTTCCAGATCTCGGATCGTTCAGGCTAGTTGCGCGTCTCTGCCATCTACCTTCTAAACTAAAGTTTAGATCTGTACATCTTGCATTGCGCTGGATGTCCCTAACGTTTCCAGATCTCGGATCGTTCAGACTAGTTGCTCGTCTCTGTCATCTACCTTCTAAAGTAAAGTTTAGATCTGTACAGCTTGCATTGCGCTGGATGTCCCTAACGTTTCCAGATCTCGGATCGTTCAGACTAGTTCCGCGTCTCTGTCATCTACCTTCTAAAGTAAAGTTAAGATCTGTACAACTTGCATTGCGGTGGATGTCCCTAACGTTTCCAGATCTCGGATCGTTCAGGCTAGTTTCGCGTCTCTGTCATCTACCTTCTAAAGTAACGTTAAATCTGTACAGCTTACATTGCGGTGGATGTCCCTAACGTTTCCAGATCTCGGATCGTTCAGGCTACTTGCGCATCTCTGTCATCTACCTTCTAAAGTAAAGTTTAGATCTGTACAGCTTGCATTGCGGTGGATGTCCCTAACGTTTCCAGATCACCGGATCGTTCAGGCTAGTTCCGCGTCTCTGCCATCTACCTTTCTAAAGTAAAGTTTAGATCTGTACAGCTTACATTGCGGTGGATGTGCCTAACGTTTCCAGATCTCGGATCGTTCAGGCTGGTTGTGCGTCTCTGTCATCTACCTTCTAAAGTAATGTTTAGATCTGTACAGCTTGCATTGCGGTGGATGTCCCTAACGTTTCCAGATCTCGGATCGTTCAGACTAGTTGCGCGTCTCTGCCATCTACCTTTCTAAAGTAAAGTTTAGATCTCTACAGCTTACATTGGGTGGATGTCCCTAACGTTTCCTGATCTCGGATCGTTCAGGCTGGTTGCGCGTCTCTGTCATCTACCTTCTAAAGTAAAGTTTAGATCTGTACAGCTTGCATTGCGGTGGATGTCCCTAACGTTTCCAGATCTCGGATCTTTCAGACTAGTTGCGCGTCTGTGCCATCTACCTTTCTAAAGAAAAGTTTAGATCTGTACAGTTTACATTGCGGTGGATGTCCCTAACGTTTCCAGATCTCGGATCGTTCAGGCTAGTTGAGCGTCTCTGTCATCTACCTTCTAAAGTAAAGTTTAGATCTGTACAGCTTGCATTGCTGTGGATGTCCCTAATGTTTCCAGATCTCGGATCGTTCAGGCTAGTTGCGCGTCTCTGTCATTTACTTTCTAAAGTAAAGTTTAGATCTGTACAGCTTAAATTGCGGTGGATGTCCCTAACGTTTCCAGATCTCGGATCGTACAGGCTAGTTGCGCGTCTCTGTCTTCTACCTTCTAAAGTAAAGTTTAGATCTGTACAGCTTGCATTGCGGTGGATGTCCCTAACGTTTCCAGATCTCGGATCGTTCAGACTAGTTGCGCGTCTCTGCCATCTACCTTTCTAAAGTAAAGTTTAGATCTCTACAGCTTACATTGGGTGGATGTCCCTAACGTTTCCTGATCTCGGATCGTTCAGGCTGGTTGCGCGTCTCTGTCATCTACCTTCTAAAGTAAAGTTTAGATTTTACAGCTTGCATTGCGGTGGATGTCCCTAACGTTTCCAGATCTCGGATCTTTCAGACTAGTTGCGCGTCTGTGCCATCTACCTTTCTAAAGAAAAGTTTAGATCTGTACAGTTTACATTGCGGTGGATGTCCCTATCGTTTCCAGATCTCGGATCGTTCAGGCTAGTTGCGCGTCTCTGCCATCTACCTTTCTAAAGTAAAGTTTAGATCTGTACAGCTTACATTGCGGTGGATGTCCCTAACGTTTCCTGATCTCGGATCGTTCAGGCTAGTAGCGCGTCTCTGTCATCTACCTTCTAAAGTATAGTTTAGATCTGTACAGCTTGCATTGCGGTGGATGTCCCTAACGTTTCCAGATCTCGGATCTTTCAGACTAGTTGCGCGTCTCTGCCATCTACCTTTCTAAATTAAAGTTTAGATCTGTACAGCTTACATTGCGGTGGATGTCCCTAACGTTTCCAGATCTCGGATCGTTCAGACTACTTGCGCGTCTCTGTCATCTACCTTCTAAAGTAAAGTTTAGATCTGTACAGCTTGCATTGCGGTGGATGTCCCAAACGTTTCCAGATCTCGGATCGTTCAAGCTAGTTGCGCGTCTCTGTCATTTATTTTCTAAAGTAAATTCAGATCTGTACAGCTTACATTGCGGTGGATGTCCCTAACGTTTCCAGATCTCGGATCGTTCAGGCTAGTTGCGCGTCTCTGGCATCTACCTTTCTAAAGTAAAGTTTAGATCTGTACTGCTTACATTGCGGTGGATGTCCCTAACGTTTCCAGATCTCGGATCGTTCAGGCTAGATGCGTGTCTCTGTCATCTACCTTCTAAAGTATAGTTTAGATCTGTACAGCTTGCATTGCGGTGGATGTTCCTAACGTTTCCAGATCTCGGATCTTTCAGACTAGTTGCGCGTCTCTGCCATCTATTTTTCTAAATTAAAGTTTAGATCTGTACAGCTTACATTGCGGTGGATGTCCCTAACGTTTCCAGATCTCGGATCGTTGAGGCTAGTTGCGCGTCTCTGTCATCTACCTTCTAATGTAAAGTTTAGATCTGTACAGCTTGCATTGCGCTGGATGTCCCTAACGTTTCCAGATCTCGGATCGTTCAGACTAGTTGCGCGTCTCTGTCATCTACCTTCTAAAGTAAAGTTTAGATCACTACAGCTTGCAATGCGGTGGATGTCCCTAACGTTTCCAGATCTCGGATCGTTCAGGCTAGTTGCGCGTCTCTGTCATTTACTTTCTAAAGTAAAGTTTAGATCTGTACAGCTTACATTGCGGTGGATGTCCCTAACGTTTCGAGATCTTGGATCGTTCAGGCTAGTTGCGAGTCTCTATCTTCTACCTTCTAAAGTAAAGTTTAGATCTGTACAGCTTTCTTTGCGGTGGATGTCCCTAACGTTTCCAGATCTCGGATCGTTCAGGCTAGTTGCGCGTCTCTGCCATCTACCTTTCTAAAGTAAAGTTTAGATCTCTACAGCTTACATTGCGGTGGATGTGCCTTACGTTTCCAGATCTCGGATCGTTCAGGATGGTTGCGCGTCTCTGTCATCTAGCTTCTAAATTAAAGTTTAGATCTGTACAGGTTGCATTGCGATGGATGTCCCTAACGTTTACAGATCTCGGATCGTTCAGACTAGTTGCGCGTCTCTGTCATCTACCTTCTAAAGTAAAGTTTAGATCTGTATAGCTTGCATTGCGGTGGAAGTCCCTAACGTTTCCAGATGTCGGATCGTTCAGGCTGATTGCGCGTCTCTGTCATCTACCTTCTAAAGTAAAGGTTAGATCTGTACAGCTTGATTTGCGGTGGATGTCCCTAACGTTTCCAGATCTCGGATCTTTCATACTAGTTGCGTGTCTCTGCCATCTACCTTTCTATAGTAAAGTTTAGATCTGTACACCTTACATTGCGGTGGATGTCCCTAACGTTTCCAGATCTCGGATCGTTCAGGCTAGTTGCGCGTCTCTATCATCTACCTTCTAAAGTAAAGTTTAGATGTGTGCAGCTTGCATTGCGGTGGATGTCCCTTACGTTTCCAGATCTCGGATCGTTCAGGCTAGTTGCGCGTCTCTGCCATCTACCTTCTAAACTAAAGTTTAGATCTGTACAGCTTGCATTGCGCTGGATGTCGCTAACCGTTCCAGATCTCGGATCGTTCAGACTAGTTGCGCGTCTCTGTCATCTACCTTCTAAAGTAAAGTTTAGATCTGTAAAATTTGCATTGCGGTGGATGTCCCTAACGTATCCAGATCTCGGATCGTTCAGGCTAGTTGCGCGTCTCTGTCATCTACCTTCTAAAGTAAAGTTTAGATCTGTACAGCTTGCATTGCGGTGGATGTCCCTAACGTTTCCAGATCTCGGATCGTTCAGGCTAGTTGCGCGTCTCTGCCATCTACCTTTCTAAAGTAAAGTTTAGATCTGTACAGCTTACATTGCGGTGGATGTGCCTAACGTTCCCAGATATCGGATTGTTCAGGCTGGTTGTGCGTCTCTGTCATCTACCTTCTAAAGTAAAGTTTAGATCTGTACAATTTGCATTGCGGTGGATGTCCCTAACGTTTCCAGATCTCGGATCGTTCAGACTAGTTGCGCGTCTCTGCCATCTACCTTTCCAAAGTAAAGTTTAGATCTGTACAGCTTAGATTGCGGTGGATGTCACTAACGTTTCCAGATCGCGGATCGTTCAGGCTAGATGCGCGTCTCTGGCAACTACCTTCTAAAGTAAAGTTTAGATCTGTACAGCTTGCATTGCGGTGGATGTCCCTAACGTTTCCAGATCTCGGATCGTTCAGGCTAGTTGCGCGTCTCTGTCATTTACCTTCTAAACTAAAGTTTAGATCTGTACAGCTTGCATTGCGGTGGATGTCCCTAACGTTTCCAGATCTCGGATCGTCCAGGCTAGTTGCGCGTCTCTGTCATCTACCTTCTAAAGTAAAGTTTAGATCTGTAAAGCTTGCATTGCGGTGGATGTCCCTAACGTTTCCAGATCTCGGATCGTTCAGGCTAGTTCCGCGTCTCTGCCATCTACCTTTCTAAAGTAAAGTTTAGATCTGTACAGCTTACATTGCGGTGGATGTGCCTAACGTTTCCAGATCTCGGATCGTTCAGGCTAGTTGCGCGTCTCTGCCATCTACCTTCTAAAGTAAAGTTTAGATCTGTACAGCTTGCATTGCGGTGGATGTCCCTAACGTTTCCAGATCTCGGATCGTTCAGGCTAGTTGCGCGTCTTTGTCTTCTACCTTCTAAAGTAAAGTTTAGATCTGTACAGCTTGCATTGCGGTAGATGTCCCTAACGTTTCCAGATCCCGGATCGTTCAGGCTAGTTGCGCGTCTCTGCCATCTACCTTTCTAAAGTAAAATTTAGATCTCTACAGCTTACATTCGGTGGATGTCCCTAACGTTTCCAGATCTCAAATCGTTCAGGGTAGTTGCGCGTCTCTGCCATCTACCTTTCTAAAGTAAAGTTTAGATCTGTACAGCTTACATTGCGGTGGATGTGCCTAACGTTTCCAGATTTTGGATCGTTCAGGCTGATTGCGCGTCTCTGTCATCTACCTTTTAAAGTAAAGTTTAGATCTGTACAGCTTGCATTGCGGTGGAGGTCCCTAACGTTTCCAGATCTCGGATCTTTCAGACTAGTTGCGCGTCTCTGCCATCTACCTCTCTAAAGTAAAGTTTAGATCTGTACAGCTTACATTGCGGTGGATGTCCCTAACGTTTCCAGATCTCGGATCGTTCAGGCTAGTTGCGCGTCTCTGTCATCTACCTTCTAAAGTAAAGTTTAGATCTGTACAGCTTGCATTGCGGTGGATGTCCCTAACGTTTCCAGATCTCGGATCTTTCAGGCTAGTTGCGCGTCTCTGTCATCTACCTTCTAAAGTAAAGTTTAGATCTGTACAGCTTGCATTGCGGTGGATGTCCCTAAAGTTTCCTGATCTTGGATCGTTCAGGCTAGTTGCGCGTCTCTGTCATCTACCTTCTAAAGTAAAGTTTAGATCTGTACAGCTTGCATTGCGGTGGATGTCCCTAACGTTTCCAGATCTCGGATCGTTCAGCCTAGCTGCGCGTCTCTGTCATCTACCTTCTCAAGTACAGTTTAGATCTGTATAGCTTGTATTGCGGTGGATGTCCCTAACGTTTCCAGATCTCGGATCGTTCAGACTAGTTGCGCGTCTCTGCCATCCACCTTCTAAAGTAAAGTTTAGACCTGTACAGCTTACATTGCGGTGGATGTGCCTAACGTTTCCAGATCTCGGATCGTTCAGGCTAGTTGCGCGTCTCTGCCATCTACCTTTCTAAAGTAAAGTTTAGATCTCTACAGCTTACATTGCGGTGGATGTGCCTTACGTTTCCAGATCTCGGATCGTTCAGGATGGTTGCGCGTCTCTGTCATCTAGCTTCTAAATTAAAGTTTAGATCTGTACAGGTTGCATTGCGATGGATGTCCCTAACGTTTACAGATCTCGGATCGTTCAGACTAGTTGCGCGTCTCTGTCATCTACCTTCTAAAGTAAAGTTTACATCTGTATAGCTTGCATTGCGGTGGAAGTCCCTAACGTTTCCAGATGTCGGATCGTTCAGGCTGATTGCGCGTCTCTGTCATCTACCTTCTAAAGTAAAGGTTAGATCTGTACAGCTTGATTTGCGGTGGATGTCCCTAACGTTTCCAGATCTCGGATCTTTCATACTAGTTGCGTGTCTCTGCCATCTACCTTTCTATAGTAAAGTTTAGATCTGTACACCTTACATTGCGGTGGATGTCCCTAACGTTTCCAGATCTCGGATCGTTCAGGCTAGTTGCGCGTCTCTATCATCTACCTTCTAAAGTAAAGTTTAGATGTGTGCAGCTTGCATTGCGGTGGATGTCCCTTACGTTTCCAGATCTCGGATCGTTCAGGCTAGTTGCGCGTCTCTGCCATCTACCTTCTAAACTAAAGTTTAGATCTGTACAGCTTGCATTGCGCTGGATGTCGCTAACCGTTCCAGATCTCGGATCGTTCAGACTAGTTGCGCGTCTCTGTCATCTACCTTCTAAAGTAAAGTTTAGATCTGTAAAATTTGCTTTGCGGTGGATGTCCCTAACGTATCCAGATCTCGGATCGTTCAGGCTAGTTGCGCGTCTCTGTCATCTACCTTCTAAAGTAAAGTTTAGATCTGTACAGCTTGCATTGCGGTGGATGTCCCTAACGTTTCCAGATCTCGGATCGTTCAGGCTAGTTGCGCGTCTCTGCCATCTACCTTTCTAAAGTAAAGTTTAGATCTGTACAGCTTACATTGCGGTGGATGTGCCTAACGTTCCCAGATATCGGATTGTTCAGGCTGGTTGTGCGTCTCTGTCATCTACCTTCTAAAGTAAAGTTTAGATCTGTACAATTTGCATTGCGGTGGATGTCCCTAACGTTTCCAGATCTCGGATCGTTCAGACTAGTTGCGCGTCTCTGCCATCTACCTTTCCAAAGTAAAGTTTAGATCTGTACAGCTTAGATTGCGGTGGATGTCCCTAACGTTTCCAGATCGCGGATCGTTCAGGCTAGATGCGCGTCTCTGGCAACTACCTTCTAAAGTAAAGTTTAGATCTGTACAGCTTGCATTGCGGTGGATGTCCCTAACGTTTCCAGATCTCGGATCGTTCAGGCTAGTTGCGCGTCTCTGTCATTTACCTTCTAAACTAAAGTTTAGATCTGTACAGCTTGCATTGCGGTGGATGTCCCTAACGTTTCCAGATCTCGGATCGTCCAGGCTAGTTGCGCGTCTCTGTCATCTACCTTCTAAAGTAAAGTTTAGATCTGTAAAGCTTGCATTGCGGTGGATGTCCCTAACGTTTCCAGATCTCGGATCGTTCAGGCTAGTTCCGCGTCTCTGCCATCTACCTTTCTAAAGTAAAGTTTAGATCTGTACAGCTTACATTGCGGTGGATGTGCCTAACGTTTCCAGATCTCGGATCGTTCAGGCTAGTTGCGCGTCTCTGCCATCTACCTTCTAAAGTAAAGTTTAGATCTGTACAGCTTGCATTGCGGTGGATGTCCCTAACGTTTCCAGATCTCGGATCGTTCAGGCTAGTTGCGCGTCTTTGTCTTCTACCTTCTAAAGTAAAGTTTAGATCTGTACAGCTTGCATTGCGGTAGATGTCCCTAACGTTTCCAGATCCCGGATCGTTCAGGCTAGTTGCGCGTCTCTGCCATCTACCTTTCTAAAGTAAAATTTAGATCTCTACAGCTTACATTCGGTGGATGTCCCTAACGTTTCCAGATCTCAAATCGTTCAGGGTAGTTGCGCGTCTCTGCCATCTACCTTTCTAAAGTAAAGTTTAGATCTGTACAGCTTACATTGCGGTGGATGTGCCTAACGTTTCCAGATTTTGGATCGTTCAGGCTGATTGCGCGTCTCTGTCATCTACCTTTTAAAGTAAAGTTTAGATCTGTACAGCTTGCATTGCGGTGGAGGTCCCTAACGTTTCCAGATCTCGGATCTTTCAGACTAGTTGCGCGTCTCTGCCATCTACCTCTCTAAAGTAAAGTTTAGATCTGTACAGCTTACATTGCGGTGGATGTCCCTAACGTTTCAAGATCTCGGATCGTTCAGGCTAGTTGCGCGTCTCTGTCATCTACCTTCTAAAGTAAAGTTTAGATCTGTACAGCTTGCATTGCGGTGGATGTCCCTAACGTTTCCAGATCTCGGATCTTTCAGGCTAGTTGCGCGTCTCTGTCATCTACCTTCTAAAGTAAAGTTTAGATCTGTACAGCTTGCATTGCGGTGGATGTCCCTAAAGTTTCCTGATCTTGGATCGTTCAGGCTAGTTGCGCGTCTCTGTCATCTACCTTCTAAAGTACAGTTTAGATCTGTACAGCTTGCATTGCGGTGGATGTCCCTAACGTTTCCAGATCTCGGATCGTTCAGCCTAGCTGCGCGTCTCTGTCATCTACCTTCTAAAGTACAGTTTAGATCTGTATAGCTTGTATTGCGGTGGATGTCCCTAACGTTTCCAGATCTCGGATCGTTCAGACTAGTTGCGCGTCTCTGCCATCCACCTTCTAAAGTAAAGTTTAGACCTGTACAGCTTACATTGCGGTGGATGTGCCTAACGTTTCCAGATCTCGGATCGTTCAGGCTAGTTGCGCGTCTCTGCCATCTACCTTTCTAAAGTAAAGTTTAGATCTCTACAGCTTACATTGCGGTGGATGTGCCTTACGTTTCCAGATCTCGGATCGTTCAGGATGGTTGCGCGTCTCTGTCATCTAGCTTCTAAATTAAAGTTTAGATCTGTACAGGTTGCATTGCGATGGATGTCCCTAACGTTTACAGATCTCGGATCGTTCAGACTAGTTGCGCGTCTCTGTCATCTACCTTCTAAAGTAAAGTTTAGATCTGTATAGCTTGCATTGCGGTGGAAGTCCCTAACGTTTCCAGATGTCGGATCGTTCAGGCTGATTGCGCGTCTCTGTCATCTACCTTCTAAAGTAAAGGTTAGATCTGTACAGCTTGATTTGCGGTGGATGTCCCTAACGTTTCCAGATCTCGGATCTTTCATACTAGTTGCGTGTCTCTGCCATCTACCTTTCTATAGTAAAGTTTAGATCTGTACACCTTACATTGCGGTGGATGTCCCTAACGTTTCCAGATCTCGGATCGTTCAGGCTAGTTGCGCGTCTCTATCATCTACCTTCTAAAGTAAAGTTTAGATGTGTGCAGCTTGCATTGCGGTGGATGTCCCTTACGTTTCCAGATCTCGGATCGTTCAGGCTAGTTGCGCGTCTCTGCCATCTACCTTCTAAACTAAAGTTTAGATCTGTACAGCTTGCATTGCGCTGGATGTCGCTAACCGTTCCAGATCTCGGATCGTTCAGACTAGTTGCGCGTCTCTGTCATCTACCTTCTAAAGTAAAGTTTAGATCTGTAAAATTTGCTTTGCGGTGGATGTCCCTAACGTATCCAGATCTCGGATCGTTCAGGCTAGTTGCGCGTCTCTGTCATCTACCTTCTAAAGTAAAGTTTAGATCTGTACAGCTTGCATTGCGGTGGATGTCCCTAACGTTTCCAGATCTCGGATCGTTCAGGCTAGTTGCGCGTCTCTGCCATCTACCTTTCTAAAGTAAAGTTTAGATCTGTACAGCTTACATTGCGGTGGATGTGCCTAACGTTCCCAGATATCGGATTGTTCAGGCTGGTTGTGCGTCTCTGTCATCTACCTTCTAAAGTAAAGTTTAGATCTGTACAATTTGCATTGCGGTGGATGTCCCTAACGTTTCCAGATCTCGGATCGTTCAGACTAGTTGCGCGTCTCTGCCATCTACCTTTCCAAAGTAAAGTTTAGATCTGTACAGCTTAGATTGCGGTGGATGTCCCTAACGTTTCCAGATCGCGGATCGTTCAGGCTAGATGCGCGTCTCTGGCAACTACCTTCTAAAGTAAAGTTTAGATCTGTACAGCTTGCATTGCGGTGGATGTCCCTAACGTTTCCAGATCTCGGATCGTTCAGGCTAGTTGCGCGTCTCTGTCATTTACCTTCTAAACTAAAGTTTAGATCTGTACAGCTTGCATTGCGGTGGATGTCCCTAACGTTTCCAGATCTCGGATCGTCCAGGCTAGTTGCGCGTCTCTGTCATCTACCTTCTAAAGTAAAGTTTAGATCTGTAAAGCTTGCATTGCGGTGGATGTCCCTAACGTTTCCAGATCTCGGATCGTTCAGGCTAGTTCCGCGTCTCTGCCATCTACCTTTCTAAAGTAAAGTTTAGATCTGTACAGCTTACATTGCGGTGGATGTGCCTAACGTTTCCAGATCTCGGATCGTTCAGGCTAGTTGCGCGTCTCTGCCATCTACCTTCTAAAGTAAAGTTTAGATCTGTACAGCTTGCATTGCGGTGGATGTCCCTAACGTTTCCAGATCTCGGATCGTTCAGGCTAGTTGCGCGTCTTTGTCTTCTACCTTCTAAAGTAAAGTTTAGATCTGTACAGCTTGCATTGCGGTAGATGTCCCTAACGTTTCCAGATCCCGGATCGTTCAGGCTAGTTGCGCGTCTCTGCCATCTACCTTTCTAAAGTAAAATTTAGATCTCTACAGCTTACATTCGGTGGATGTCCCTAACGTTTCCAGATCTCAAATCGTTCAGGGTAGTTGCGCGTCTCTGCCATCTACCTTTCTAAAGTAAAGTTTAGATCTGTACAGCTTACATTGCGGTGGATGTGCCTAACGTTTCCAAATTTTGGATCGTTCAGGCTGATTGCGCGTCTCTGTCATCTACCTTTTAAAGTAAAGTTTAGATCTGTACAGCTTGCATTGCGGTGGAGGTCCCTAACGTTTCCAGATCTCGGATCTTTCAGACTAGTTGCGCGTCTCTGCCATCTACCTCTCTAAAGTAAAGTTTAGATCTGTACAGCTTACATTGCGGTGGATGTCCCTAACGTTTCCAGATCTCGGATCGTTCAGGCTAGTTGCGCGTCTCTGTCATCTACCTTCTAAAGTAAAGTTTAGATCTGTACAGCTTGCATTGCGGTGGATGTCCCTAACGTTTCCAGATCTCGGATCTTTCAGGCTAGTTGCGCGTCTCTGTCATCTACCTTCTAAAGTAAAGTTTAGATCTGTACAGCTTGCATTGCGGTGGATGTCCCTAACGTTTCCTGATCTTGGATCGTTCAGGCTAGTTGCGCGTCTCTGTCATCTACCTTCTAAAGTACAGTTTAGATCTGTACAGCTTGCATTGCGGTGGATGTCCCTAACGTTTCCAGATCTCGGATCGTTCAGCCTAGCTGCGCGTCTCTGTCATCTACCTTCTAAAGTACAGTTTAGATCTGTATAGCTTGTATTGCGGTGGATGTCCCTAACGTTTCCAGATCTCGGATCGTTCAGACTATTTGCGCGTCTCTGCCATCCACCTTCTAAAGTAAAGTTTAGACCTGTACAGCTTACATTGCGGTGGATGTGCCTAACGTTTCCAGATCTCGGATCGTTCAGGCTAGTTGCGCGTCTCTGCCATCTACTTTTCTAAAGTAAAGTTTAGCTCTGTACAGCTTACATTGCGGTGGATGTGCCTAACGTTTCCAGATCTCGGATCGTTCAGGCTAGTTGCGCGTCTCTGCCATCTACCTTTCTATAGTAAAGTTTAGATCTGTACAGCTTACATTGCGGTGGATGTGCCTAACGTTTCCAGATGTCGGATCGTTCAGGCTGATTGCGCGTCTCTGTCATCTACCTTCTAAAGTAAAGTTTAGATCTGTACAGCTTGATTTGCGGTGGATGTCCCTAACGTTTCCAGATCTCGGATCTTTCAGACTAGTTGCGTATCTCTGTCATCTACCTTCTAAAGTAAAGTTGAGATCTGTACAG
Source organism: Deroplatys truncata (assembly GCA_030765065.1). Classification (NCBI taxonomy): domain Eukaryota; kingdom Metazoa; phylum Arthropoda; class Insecta; order Mantodea; family Mantidae; genus Deroplatys; species Deroplatys truncata. Next base: position 379,171,638 of record CM060990.1, read on the forward strand.
CTTGCATTGCGGTGGATGTCCCTAACGTTTCCAGATCTCGGATCTTTCAGACTAGTTGCGCGTCTCTGCCATCTACCTTTCTAAAGAAAAGTCTAGATCTGTACAGCTTTCATTGCGGTGGATGTCCCTAACGTTTCCAGATCTCGGATCGTTCAGGCTAGTTGCGCGTCTCTGCCATCTACCTTTCTAAAGTAAAGTTTAGATCTGTACAGCTTACATTGCGGTGGATGTCCCTAACGTTTCCAGATCTCGGATCGTTCAGGCTAGTTGCGCGTTTCTGTCATCTACCTTCTAAAGTAAAGTTTAGATCTGTACAGCTTGCATTGCGGTGGATGGCCCTAACGTTTCCAGATCTCGGATCTTTCAGACTAGTTGCGCGTCTCTGCCATCTACCTTTCTAAATTAAAGTTTAGATCTTTACAGCTTACATTGCGGTGGATGTCCCTAACGTTTCCAGATCTCGGATCGTTCAGACTAGTTGCGCGTCTCTGTCATCTACCTTCTAAAGTAAAGTTTAGATCTGTACAGCTTGCATTGCGTAGGAATGTCCCTAACGTTTCCAGATCTCGGATCGTTCAGGCTAGTTGCGCGTCTCTGTCATTTACTTTCTAAGGTAAAGTTCAGATCTGCACAGCTTACATTGCGGTGGATGTCCCTAACGTTTCCAGATCTCGGATCGTTCAGGCTAGTTGCGCGTCTCTATCATCTACCTTCTAAAGGAAAGTTTAGATCTGTACAGCTTTCTTTGCGGTGGATGTCCCTAACGTTTCCAGATCTCGGATCGTACAGGCTAGTTGCGCGTCTCTGCCATCTACCTTTCTAAAGTAAAGTTTAGATCTCTACAGCTTACATTGCGGAGGATGTACCTTACGTTTCCAGATCTCGGATCGTTCAGGCTGGTTGCGCGTCTCTGTCATCTAGCTTCTAAAGTAAGGTTTAGATCTGTACAGCTTCCATTGCGGGGGATGTCCCTAACGTTTCCAGATCTCGGATCCTTCAGACTAGTTGAGCGTCTCTGCCATCTACCTTTCTAAAGTAAAGTTTAGATCTGTATAGCTTACATTGCGGTGGATGTCCCTAACGTTTCCAGATCTCGGATCGTTCAGGCTAGTTGCGCGTCTCTGTCATCTACCTTCTAAAGTAAAGTTTAGATCTTTACAGCTTGCAATGCGGTGGATGTCCCTAACGTTTCGAGATCTCGGATCGTTCAGGCTACTTGCGCGTATCTGTCATCTACCTTCTAAAGTAAAGTTTAGATCTGTATAGCTTGCATTGCGGTGGATGTCCCTAACGTTTCCAGATGTCGGATCGTTCAGGCTGATTGCGCATCTCTGTCATCTACCTTCTAAAGTAAAGTTTAGATCTGTACAGCTTCCATTGCGGTGGATGTCCCTAACGTTTCCAGATCTCGGATCTTTCAGACTAGTTGCGCGTCTCTGCCATCTACCTTTCTAAAGTAAAGTTTAGATCTGTATAGCTTACATTGCGGTGGATGTTCCTAACGTTTCCAGATCTCGGATCGTTCAGGCTATTTGCGCGTCTCTGTCATCTACCTTCTAAAGTAAAGTTTAGATCTGTACAGCTTGATTTGCGGTGGATGTCCCTAACGTTTCCAGATCTCTGATCTTTCATACTAGTTGCGTGTGTCTGCCATCTACCTTTCTATAGTAAAGTTTAGATCTGTACACCTTACATTGCGGTGGATGTCCCTAACGTTTCCAGATCTCGGATCGTTCAGGCTAGTTGCGCGTCTCTATCATCTACCTTCTAAAGTAAAGTTTAGATCTGTGCAGCTTGCATTGCGGTGGATGTCCCTTACGTTTCCAGATCTCGGATCGTTCAGGCTAGTTGCGCGTCTCTGCCATCTACCTTCTAAACTAAAGTTTAGATCTGTACATCTTGCATTGCGCTGGATGTCCCTAACGTTTCCAGATCTCGGATCGTTCAGACTAGTTGCTCGTCTCTGTCATCTACCTTCTAAAGTAAAGTTTAGATCTGTACAGCTTGCATTGCGCTGGATGTCCCTAACGTTTCCAGATCTCGGATCGTTCAGACTAGTTCCGCGTCTCTGTCATCTACCTTCTAAAGTAAAGTTAAGATCTGTACAACTTGCATTGCGGTGGATGTCCCTAACGTTTCCAGATCTCGGATCGTTCAGGCTAGTTGCGCGTCTCTGTCATCTACCTTCTAAAGTAACGTTAAATCTGTACAGCTTACATTGCGGTGGATGTCCCTAACGTTTCCAGATCTCGGATCGTTCAGGCTACTTGCGCATCTCTGTCATCTACCTTCTAAAGTAAAGTTTAGATCTGTACAGCTTGCATTGCGGTGGATGTCCCTAACGTTTCCAGATCACCGGATCGTTCAGGCTAGTTCCGCGTCTCTGCCATCTACCTTTCTAAAGTAAAGTTTAGATCTGTACAGCTTACATTGAGGTGGATGTGCCTAACGTTTCCAGATCTCGGATCGTTCAGGCTGGTTGTGCGTCTCTGTCATCTACCTTCTAAAGTAATGTTTAGATCTGTACAGCTTGCATTGCGGTGGATGTCCCTAACGTTTCCAGATCTCGGATCGTTCAGACTAGTTGCGCGTCTCTGCCATCTACCTTTCTAAAGTAAAGTTTAGATCTGTACAGCTTACATTGCGGTGGATGTCTCTAACGTTTCCAGATCGCGGATCGTTCAGGCTAGTTGCGCGTCTCTGACATCTGCCTTCTAAAGTAAAGTTTAGATCTGTACAGCTTGGATTGCGGTGGATGTCCCTAACGTTTCCAGATCTCGGATCGTTCAGGCTAGTTGCGCGTCTCTGCCATCTACCTTCTAAAGTAAAGTTTAGATGTGTACAGCTTACATTGCGGTGGATGTCCCTAACGTTTCCAGATCTCGGATTGTTCAGGCTAGTTGCGCGTCTCTGTCATCTACCTTCTAAAGTACAGTTTAGATCTGTACAGCTTGCATTGCGGTGGATGTCCCTAACGTTTCCAGATCTCGGATCGTTCAGGCTAGTTGCCCGTCTCTGTCATCTTGGCAGCTATGTTTCACAGAATGATTGGAGCAATATTTCCTTTTATGAGTTTTATTCATTTGGAATGTACTTTCATTATATTGAAAAACAACACATTTTGCACAACTTATTACAATTTTTTGCAGGTGTTACCTTTAACACCCTGAGTGGTCATATTGGCCACTATAAGATAACCTTACAATTTTGTTTATTGGTATGCCTTACGTTTATTTCATGCACTCCCATAGTCCAACTATTGCACTTTATGATGCAATAATTAACTTTTGTTCATATTATTGTCGTATAATGGACAGTAGACTCAATACGATTTACCTTTGTTTGTCACTCCCTTGCAAAAAGCATTTTATTTCATGCACTCTCTTATTAAAGCCATTTTATTTTATGATGTAATAATTAACTTTTAATCATATTATTGTGGTAGGAACTAACAACAATGCTCACTTTACGACACACTTTTATTTATCATTCCCTTGCAAGAATCAGTGTTTCAAAGGTGATAGTAAGGTGAAGCTTGCAATTTATCGGAAATGTTATTTACGTGAAGATGAGCTACTTTTGAACTTTTTTCTGATGACTCAGAAGAAGAGTAATACTGCAGCAGCTAGAGAAGATGAATCTTCTAATAGTAATGATACCGATTCTTCAAATATTGGAACTGGAAATATATAATCTCTTAAGATATTATTATTATTATTGTATTATAATTGTATTCTTATCTAAATATAATTTTACAGTATATAATTTAGCATTTATAATTGCTTTTCTACACTTTTACTGTTATTCGTTGGTTTAATTAAAAATTATTGTGTTTTATAGATAAAGAAGATTCAAGAGATGTTCCTGTTCCTCGGAGTAGATAACTATATGATCAACATTTGGAGATGTACTATAACAGTGGTGCATAGAGTACTAGGAAATGACAGCTGGTCAGTGTCCATGGAAGAAATAAAAGCATTTATTTGAATAACAATTTATGTACATGGTGTGAGTGGTAGCAGAAGTACAGACCTCCACAGCTTATGGTCACCCTCCTGGGGGCCTACCTTTTTGTGTGGAAACCATGAGTAGAAATAGATTCTGTGAAACTATGAGATTCTTGAGGTTTGACAAGAAGTCTACATGCTCTTTACGTTTACAGACTGATGATTTTGAATTGGTTTCTGCTGTTCGGAACAAATTCATAAAAAACTGTACCATATGTTGCAAACCGGATCTAACATAATGATAGATGAGCAACTCTTCCTGAGTAAAGCTAAGTGCCTGTTTACACAATTCATGGCTTCAAAGCCAGACAAGTATGGACAAAAGTACTTGTTAGCTGTAGATGTTGATAGCAAGTATGTTCTCAATGGTTTCCCTTACCTTGGTATGGATAATGCACAATCCAAAGATGAAAGAATTCAGATTATTAGTGATGCGTCTTGTGGAACCATTTTATCCAAAGGCAGAAACGTTACTACAGATAATTACTTCACTTCCCTCAAACTTGCCAAGAAATTAAAATAAAAGTCAAATGCCATTGAAGGAGCAGTAAATAGAGCAAATAGGTACCACATGCTCTGAAGTCTTTGAAGACCTCTTTGTATTCAACAAAAACTTTTAAAATATATTTCCTTGACAGCCTATTAAGGAAAGAAAGTAAAAAATGTACTAGTGATGAGTTCCCTTCTTCCTAAAGTTGCTATAAATAAAAATGAGAAAAAAAGAGAAAAAAAAACCTCCAGAAATGTAAGCTACTACAAGACAAAATGTTGGGGTTCACATAGTAGACAATATTCAATCAAGGCCTCCTCAAGGAGATGGCCAGTGAGGCAGTATTTTTAACACTTAATTGATATCAGTCTAATGATATAATATAAAATAAAATAACAGCCCGCCTTAAAGCAATATGTGTATAATGTAATATATAAAGTGTATGTAAATGTATTAAGTAATTTAAAATGTAGGAGCTGTGAGAATAGAAGCCGAAAGTTGCTAACAATGAGGTAACCTTGAGGCAATAATGAATTGGAAAGTTTAATAATGCTACTAATAATCCTGGAACAATAATGTAATATTTAAAACATTTTTATAAATAGCCAATTAACAACTAGAAAGGCTAAAAGTTAAATAAAGGTATTCTATTGGAGTAAAATTAGCCAATCAGAGACTTGAAATACAGAAATTTACAAATATAAGCGGTAAACGCCAGACACTACTAGACAGCATTCCTGAGCACTTTGATACGGTACAGCGTAAGTGTGAGACATAAAACTTCATTACGGTGAGAATAAAATAAAGTTTGTGTGTTAAAAGTTCAATAAATAAATAATCTCACAGATCTACAGTATGATATATCAGTGAAGTGTTATTTAATCGTGTGAAAGATTTGTTTATGTATCAGAGGCAAATGAAAGTTGAATGGCATTAGCAATTGTGAATTGATTCAATACAATTGCAGTGATCTGAGATTAGTGAATAATGAATAAAGTTTATTTCTCAATACTCAGTACATAATTAAGTTATATACTTTTAGACTATAATAATATTTGAAAATATTAGGCTATTTACACTATAAATTCACTTCTTTGTTGTTTGCCTATACTAATCTATGGTCTCAGTACATACAACTCCTGGTTTTCTGTGTATCGATGACCCACTGTCTACTTGCTTATGTTTCATTATATATATACCTTTATTTATTCATTTTTTTTATTAATGTGCCATATGTATGATTTCCAATTCAGTTGTTAGTCATTTATCGTGCCTATAAAGTCACTGTAGTTTGTTTCTGGAATAATTTCTCCATTTCTTATCTATTTTTATTTTGTTACTAATTGTGGAGCTCTTTTTTAATTCAGAATTCATCAGGCTGTCTTTTTAACATTTAATACCATATCCAAACTAGCATAATGCTGTTGTACTAGTTTTAGCATAGAATTTGCTTTTTCTCAACCTCAGTTATTGTTTTGACTTTAATTATTAATGTCATGTCATCTGCATATCGAATGGCTAAGCCACTGTTTCTTAAAATCAGCTCAAATATATCATTCACATATACCAAAAATAAGCATGGTCGTGGATTAGAACCTTGCGGAACCCCCTGTTTAATAGTTCATAGTGTGATTTTAATTTTTCCATTGTTTCATTTTTCTTATTTATGTAATTTATTTCAATACAATGTGTTCTGTTTCTTAGATATGAATTGATCCAAGCCTTTGTTAATCCCTGAGCTGCTAGTTTTCTAATTTATCAATTAACACTAGGACAACCCGACCTTTCCCTGCCCTCTCTAACATCCAGAGGTTCATTTTGACCTCTACCATATAACATTAACATTCTGCATCATTATTTCAAATTTATATTTGTATTCAATTAGTATATTTTAATGTTTTTACATGATTTATATGCCAGTTAAAATGCAGAATTGTGAATTCTGCAACAAAACACAAATAATATCAATTATTAAAAAATAAATAAATTTCATTGAAACCCATAAAACCCAAACAAGAGTAAGCAAATGAGGGAGTTTACTTAGTTTTAATTGCATAGAAAAATTGAATTATTCATGTTTACAGCAATTTTAGCTAGTTCATACTCTACACAATTGACACATTTATAATCAGGTTTCTTTGTGCATTTTCCACAAACCATTTTCTTACAAACAGTGCACTTGGAAGTAGTTTTATTACACTTGCAGAATTTAAGAACTTGACATTTATGGTATTTCTGTGTTATATCGTCTTCATTTTCATAATCGTCTGTAGTCCTACAAAGTGAGCGACTCTTCACATAGAGTGTAGTTCCTCTGCAAGTTGCTGAATAAAATTTCTTCTTTCGATCTTTTTACAGTAACAGCCCTGAATACTACATAAGCATTTATTCCTGCCAGGTTAAGAATATTGTATGAGTGTACTGGTGAAGTAGGAGTTGTAGTTCCACTGTTGGGGAGCCAAACTTGAAGTAGTTGCAACCATGTACGATACAAACTTTCCGGTGGCCTTTGCCCCGAGTTCACTTTTTTGGTGGCCTTTGCCCCCCAAGTTTAAAAATACTCTTTGTATTTTTAATGTTTATTTATATATATATATATATATGCCTCGGCTGCGTCAGTAATAATTTGTAGAAACATGTATCTCTTAGCAGGGGTGGTGTGGATAAAGAATGAAGGCTTACACAAATTATTATTTTTACTTCACTCCTTTTCAATAATCTTTCACACGATTAAATAACACTTCACTGACATATCATAATGTAGATCTGTGAGATTATTTATTTATTGAACTTTTAACACACAAACTTTATTTTATTCTCACCGTAATGAAGTTTTATGTCTCACACTTAACCTGTACCGTATCAAAGTGCTCAGGAATGCTGTCTAGTAGTGTCTGGCGTTTACCGCTTATATTTGTAAATTTCTGTATTTCAAGTCTCTGATTGGCTAATTTTACTCCAATAGAATACTTTTATTTAACTTTTAGCCTTTCTAGTTGTTGATTGGCTATTTATAAAAATGTTTTAAATATTACATTATTGTTCCAGGATTATTAGTAGCATTATTAAACTTTCCAATTCATTATTGCCTCAAGGTTACCTCATTGTTAGCAACTTTCGGCGTCTATTCTCACAGCTCCTACATTTTAAATTACTTAATACATTTACATACACTTTATATATTACATTATACACATATTGCTTTAAGGCGGGCTGTTATTTTATTTTATATTATATCATTAGACTGATATCAATTAAGTGTTAAAAATACTGCCTCACTAGCCATCTCCTTGAGGAGGCCTTGATTGAATATTGTCTACTATGTCAACCCCAACCTTTTGTCTTGTAGCAGCTTACATTTCTGGAGTTTTTTTTTTTCTCTTTTTTTCTCATTTTTATTTATAGTAACTTTAGGAAGAAGGGAACTCATCACTAGTACATTTTTTACTTTCTTTCCTTAATAGGCTGTCAAGGAAATATATTTTAAAAGTTTTTGTTGAATACAAAGAGGTCTTCAAAGACTTCAGAGCATGTGGTACCTATTTGCTCTATTTACTGCTCCTACAATGGCATTTGACTTTTATTTTAATTTCTTGGCAAGTTTGAGGGAAGTGAAGTAATTATCTGTAGTAATGTTTCTGCCTTTGGATAAAATGGTTCCACAAGACGCATCACTAATAATCTGAATTCTTTCATCTTTGGATTGTGCATTATCCATACCAAGGTAAGGGAAACCATTGAGAACATACTTGCTATCAACATCTACAGCTAACAAGTACTTTTGTCCATACTTGTCTGGCTTTGAAGCCATGAATTGTGTAAACAGGCACTTAGCTTTACTCAGAAAGAGTTGCTCATCTATCATTATGTTAGATCCGGTTTGCAACATATGGTACAGTTTTTTATGAATTTGTTCCGATCAGCAGAAACCAATTCAAAATCATCAGTCTGTAAACGTAAAGAGCATGTAGACTTCTTGTCGAACCTCAAGAATCTCATAGTTTCACAGAATCTATTTCTACTCATGGTTTCCACACAAAAAGGTAGGCCCCCAGGAGTGTGACCATAAGCTGTGGAGGTCTGTACTTCTGCTACCACTCACACCACGTACATAAATTGTTATTCAAATAAATGCTTTTATTTCTTCCATGGTCACTGACCAGCTGTCATTTCCTAGTACTCTATGCACCACTGTTATGGTACATCTCCAAATGTTGATCATATAGTTGTCTACTCCGAGGAACAGGAACATCTCTTGAATTTTCTTTATCTATAAAACACAATAATTTTTAATTAAACCAACGAATAACAGTAAAAGTGTAGAAAGGCAATTATAAATGCTAAATTATATACTGTAAAATTATATTTAGATAAGAATACAATTATAATACAATAATAATAATAATATCTTAAGAGATTATATATTTCCAGTTCCAATATTTGAAGAATCGGTATCATTACTATTAGAAGATTCATCTTCTCTAGCTGCTGCAGTATTACTCTTCTTCTGAGTCATCAGAAAAAAGTACAAAAGTAGCTCATCTTCACGTAAATAACATTTCCGATAAATTTCAACCTTCACCTTACTATCACCTTTGAAACACTGATTCTTGCAAGGGAATGATAAATAAAAGTGTGTCGTAAAGTGAGCATTGTTGTTAGTTCCTACCACAATAATATGATTAAAAGTTAATTATTACATCATAAAATAAAATGGCTTTAATAAGAGAGTGCATGAAATAAAATGCTTTTTGCAAGGGAGTGACAAACAAAGGTAAATTGTATTGAGTCTACTGTCCATTATACCACAATAATATGAACAAAAGCTAATTATTGCATCATAAATTGAAATAGTTGGACTATGGGAGTGCATGAAATAAACGTAAGGCATGCCAATAAACAAAATTGTAGCGTTATCTTAAAGTGGTCAATATAATAACTCAGAGTGTTAAAGGTAACACCTGCAAAACAATTGTAATAAGTTGTGCAAAATGTGTTGTTTTTCAATATAATGAAAGTACATTCCAAATGAATAAAACTCATAAAAGGAAATATTGCTCCAATCATTCTGTGAAACATAGCTGCCAAGATGACAGACACGCGCAATTAGCCTGAACGATCCGAGATCTGGAAACGTTAGGGGCATCCGCCGCAATGCAAGCTATACAGATCTAAACTTTACTTTAGAAGGTAGATGACAGAGACGCGCAACTAGCCTGAACGATCCGAGATCTGGAAACGTTAGGGACATCCACCGCAATGTAAGCTGTACAGATCTAAACTTTACTTTAGAAGGTAGATGGCAGAGACGCGCAACTAGTCTGTACGATCGGAGATCTGGAAACGTTAGGGACATCCACCGCAATGCAAGCTGTACAGATCTAAACTTTACTTTACAAGGTAGATGACAGAGACGCGCAACTAGCCTGAACGATCCGAGATCTTGAAACGTTAGGGACATCCACCGCAATGCAAGCTGTACAGATCTAAACTTTAGTTTAGAAGGTAGATGACTGTGCGCGCAACTAGCCTGAACGATCCGATATCTGGAAACGTTAGGGACATCCACCGCAATGTAAGCTGTACACATCTAAACTTTACTTTAGAAAGGTAGATGGCAGAGACGCGCAACTAGTCTGAAAGATCCGAGATCTGGAAACGTTAGGGACATCCACCGCAATGCAAGCTGTACAGATCTAAACTTTACTTTAGAGAGGTAGATGGCAGAGACGCGCAACTAGGCTGAACGATCCGAGATCTGGAAACGTTAGGGACATCCACCGCAATGCAAGCTGTACAGATCTAAACTTTACTATAGAGGGTAGATGACAGAGACGCGCAACTAGCCTGAACGATCCGAGATCTGGAAACGTTAGGGACAACCACCGCAATGTAAGCTGTACAGATCTAAACTTTACTTTAGAAGGTAGATGACAGAGACGCGCAACTAGCCTGAACGATGCGATATCTGGAAACGTTAGGGACATCCACCGCAATGCAAGCTGTACAGATCTAAACTTTACTTTAGAAGGTAGATGAAAGAGACGCGCAACTAGCCTGAGCGATCCGAGATCTGGAAACGTTAGGGACATCCAGCGCAATGCAAGCCGTACAGATCTAAACTTTACTTTAGAAGGTAGATGACACAGACGCCCAACTAGCCTGAACGATCCGAGATCTGGAAACGTTAGGGACATCCACCGCAATGTAAGCTGTACAGATCTAAACTTTACTTTAGAAGGGTAGATGGCAGAGACGCGCAACTACTCTGAACGATCCGAGATCTGGAAACGTTAGGGACATCCACCGCAATGCAAGCTGTACAGATCTAAAGTTTACTTTAGAAGGTAGATGACTGAGACGCGCAACTAGCCTGAACGATCCGACATCTGGAAACGTTACGGACATCCACCGCAATGTGAGCTGTACAGATCTAAACTTTACTTTAGAAAGGTAGATGACAGAGACGCGCAACCAGCCTGAACGATCCGAGATCTGGAAACGTTAGGGACATCCACCGCAATGCAAGCTGTACAGATCTAAACTTTACTTTAGAAGGTAGATGACAGAGACGCGCAACTAACCTGAACGATCCGAGATCTGGAAACGTTAGGGACATCCACCGCAATGTAAGCTGTACAGATCTTAACTTTACTTTAGAAAGGTAGATGGCAATGACGCGCAACTAGTCAGAACGATCCGAGATCTGGAAACGTTAGGGACATCCACCGCGATGCAAGCTGTACAGATCTAAACTTTACTTTAGAAGGTAGATGACAGATACGCGCAACTAGCCTGAACGATCCGAGATCTGGAAACGTTAGGGACATCCACCGCAATGCAAGCTGTACAGATCTAAACTTTACTTTAGAAGGTAGATGACAGAGACGCGCAACTAGCCTGAACGATCCGAGATCTGGAAACGTTAGGGACATCCACCGCAATGCAAGCTGTACAGATCTAAACTTTACTTTAGAAGGTAGATGACAGAGACGCGCAACTATCCTGAACGATCCGAGATCTGGAAGCGTTAGGGACATCCAGCGCAATGCAAGCTGTACAGATCTAAACTGTATTTTAGAAGGTAGATTACAGAGACGCGCAACTAGTCTGAACGATCCGAGATCTGGAAACGTTAAGGACATCCACCGCAATGCAAGGTGTACAGATCTAAAGTTTACTTTAGAAGGTAGGTGACTGAGACGCGCAACTAGCCTGAACGATCCGACATCTGGAAACGTTAGGGACATCCACCGCAATGTGAGCTGTACAGATCTAAACTTTACTTTAGAAAGGTAGATGACAGAGACGCGCAACCAGCCTGAACGATCCGAGATCTGGAAACGTTAGGGACATCCACCGCAATGTAAGCTGTACAGATCTAAACTTTACTTTAGAAAGGTAGATGGCAGAGACGCGCAACTAGCCTGAACGATCCGATATCTGGAAACGTTAGGGACATCCGCCGCAATGCAAGCTGTACAGATCTAAACTTTACTTTAGAAGGTAGATGACAGAGACGCGCAACTAGCCTGAACGATCCGAGATCTGGAAACGTTAGGGACATCCACCGCAATACAAGCTGTACAGATCTAAACTTTACTTTAGAAGGTAGATGACAGAGACGCGCAACTAGCCTGAACGATCCGAGATCTGGAAACGTTAGGGACATCCACCGCAATGTAAGCTGTACAGATATAAACTTTACTTTAGAAAGGTAGATGGCAATGACGCGCAACTAGTCAGAACGATCCGAGATCTGGAAACGTTAGGGACATCCACCACGATGCAAGCTGTACAGATCTAAACTTTATTTTAGAAGGTAGATGACAGAGACGCGCAACTAGCCTGAACGATCCGCGATCTGGAAACGTTAGGGACATCCACCGCAATGCAAGCTGTACAGATCTAAACTTTACTTTAGAAGGTAGATGACAGAGACGCGCAACTAGCCTGAACGATCCGAGATCTGGAAACGTTAGGGACATCCACCGCAATGCAAGCTGTACAGATCTAAACTTTACTTTAGAAGGTAGATGGCAGAGACTCGCAACTAGCCTGAACGATCCGAGATCTGGAAACGTTAGGTACATCCACCGCAATGCAAGCTGTACAGATCTAAACTTTACTTTAGAAGGTAGATGACAGACACACGCAACTAGCCTGAACGATCCGAGATCTGGAAACGTTAGGGACATCCACCGCAATGCAAGCTGTACAGATCTAAACTTTACTTTAGAGGGTAGATGACAGAGACGCGCAACTAGCCTGAACGATCCGAGATCTAGAAACGTTAGGGACATCCACCGCAATGCAAACTGTACAGATCTAAACTTTACTTTAGAAGGTAGATGACAGAGACGCGCAACTAGCCTGAACGATCCGAGATCTGGAAACGTTAGGGACATCCACCGCAATGCAAACTGTACAGATCTAAACTTTACTTTAGAAGGTAGATGACAGAGACGCGCAACTAGCCTGAACGATCCGAGATCTGGAAACGTTAGGGACATCCAGCGCAATAACCAAAATGCGCAAGTCAATTCATATATAATTAATTAATAAAAAATATTTAATTGTATTCATCGATCAGCGAGACAATTATTTTATTTTTAATAACGTATGTAATATTTAACTATAATGTTAACCGTATTTATTTATTTTTAATAAGATATGTAATATTCACCTATAATGTTAACCGAATCATTTATTTTTAATAACATTTATAATATTTAACTATAATGTTATCCGTATTTATTTATTTTTTTATAACATATGTAATATTCACCTATAATGTTAACCGAATTATTTATTTTTAATAACATTTGTAATATTTAACTATAATGTTATCCGTATTTATTTATTTTTTAATAACATATGTAATATTCACCAATCAATGAGACGCTTATTTATTTTTAATACCGTATGTAATATTTCTTTCCACCATCTGAATTCTGAATACTTTAGTCGCAATATTTTATTGAAAGAAATAAGAGCTATGAAACTTAATCATTAATAATCTTCATATAGAATTTATATTAATTATCAGGGAAAAAATTGTTGTAGTAAGCTTTAACATGTCTAGGCTTGGGTTTTTCCACAGTTTGTGATGGAAATTCTACGCCAAGCAATTAGGAAGCCTTTCAAGCTAATCATTAAGAACATGTATTTTATCGCTAAAAGGTATTTACATTGAGGATCTGGGTTTTTTTCAGAGCACTTAGGAAACCAATTACTGACATTGTCCGCTAATGACTGTATACAGATCCGGTATGCAATCTTAAAGTCTATTAATATGTTTAATGTGGTGAAAACGTCTACCGTTGTCAGCTAATGAGTGTATACATGGACATTACCGTTATCACCAGACAGAAGTAGGCTGCCGGGTTTTTCATTACATGACGGACTGCTGCCGTGAGCGTGCTAGTTATACATACGCTACCACACATATACGATGACGACCACTTGCGCCCGAGTCAATTCATATACAATTAATTAATCAAAAAACTTAATTGCTCGAGGAGCATCGTTTCATTAGATATGCAATGTGCGGGCATTAGTAGTAATAAAATGCCAATTCTTTTTTCAATAATGTTTTATGCATGGAGGAACATTACCTAATTGATTTGCCGAGGGGTGGCAGGCATCGAGAAAACCATTCCCTACCGCACACCTCAAGACAGGACGCTACGGCACGCGACCAGACCGCATGGGGGAGGGGGTAGGACCTATCGGCACAGACACGGTCGGCATTAGGTAAGAACACAAAGAGAGAGGGGGCGGGGCCTAGCGACACGAGAGAAGGCAGTATCTAAGACCTCAAAGGGAGCCGGCGGGAGGCGGCAACACAGAACAAAGGATATCGATTACATCTTATCAGTTGTCGGCATCTGTCTGTGGTTCAGAAGGAACATTCCTATTTCTACTGTCTAGCATAGTATCGGTCGTCGTATTCCCTATCTCTCCCATATAAACCCATTTTCCTAATTGAACCGCCCCATCTATCCTCGTTTTCCCTATCCTTTCCCATATATGCCCAAAAGACTGTGCTCGAATTCCTCTAATGTACCTACTATGGAAACACCATATAAACCGCAAACTTAAACTAGCTGAAGGAATGCTGACAAAACTCTTATCTATTGCTTTACCGAAAATCTTTATTAAAGCACAAGCAGTGCCTTCTACTTTACACAGCACTTCTTCGACCGCTGCTTTTCTTTAGGGGGGGCAGAACCGCTTCAAATGAAGTTAAACGTACACAATCCTGCCAAAATGAAATATTACGCATTTCAGCCAATGCTCCATGATTTGTCCGAAATAGTTAGTCGTAGAGAAACAGACATAAACACCTTCAACAGTTTATTTCGTCACAGGCTGATAGCTCTACTACAACCTAGGTATTGTTACAGGCGCATTCCACTACTCCCTGGGAAAGGAATGCAACTGCACAATTCGCATCAAGCCGTCTACCCATGGATCTTTTATTGTAATAATTCGCAAATTTAACTTTCTTTGAGTAGTCCAATTGGGCCTGCCCCTCATTTCATTGTTATTTTTGTTTATATTTGTATCACAGTGGTTTGTACAGCGCAAATGCACTATTCGATCAATAAAACCTTTAAAAAAGAATAAATACCAGGCGACAACTGCTTCAGGTGTTAAATTCAACCTTCACTAAGAAATACCGCCGAGGAGGTTTAAAGAATAGTAAAGTTGCAGAAAGACGGAAAACATCAACATTCGCTTTAGTACGTTCACTTAAAGGGTACCCTAGCGAATAGACTAAAACATATGTGCTTCACTTTTTTCTTTGCGTACTACCTCTAATATTTTCGCACCTCAGTGTGAGGTTTAGCTGTTTAATCTGAAACTTTGCATACCATAGATTATAACCACGATTAATGAAATATCTTACGATGACTGCTTCCTTCAGTTCTACGCTCCCATGAATCTAATTTCGTAATCACCATGCGTTTCCTCTATGTCAGAACACATGCAAGAAAGGTCTTCTTTCAGCTATTTGCTCCAAAAAAATGTGATTTCGCTTCCACCAAAAGAGCCATCCATATCAGTACAGCTGCACGAAACAAAAGTATGATACGTTACATTTACATGGCTTTCCCTAGCCACTAGCGTTCATTTTTATATGACTTCTACACACTATTCTTGCAAACGCAAATTCTTCTGTCTACATCACGTTAACTGAGATAAACGCTTCCACACATAGTTTGATTACTCATTTTCGTTATAGGACAAAGGGAATGCGGTAGTCATATGTTTGCTGGTCTTGAATTTCCATGCCCTGGTGCAGTCTTTCTTTTTCAGATGAATTTTGCCATTGGTTATGAAATGTGTCGCTAGCTGGCAACATAAACAAAACGCTACAACCATTAAGTGGCAGTCAAACCAATTCAATGACGCCGCACCGAATGGTTTCCCTTAGATCAGTTGTGGGCACATTCCGTGCTCTGTGACGTCACACATCAGATCAGTAAGTAGAGCAAGTATTGTATTCCACCCAAAAATTGAACAACGAGATTAATACTCGGAACGGAAATACTCGTTTTCAGACTCCCTGAAACTAAACAAAGCTTTTTTACTTTCTCTACCACTTAGTTACAGCAAGTAGAGCAAGTATTATGTTCCACCCAAAAATTGAATGAGTTTCACCGCATATACACGTTTTGAGACCCCCTGAATTCAAGCAAAGCATTTTTACTTTCTCTACTACGTAGCTACAGGAGGTAAAGAAAGTATTGTTATCCACCCAAAAACTGAATAACGAGATTCCCCGGATATACACGTTTTGAGACTCCCTGGATCCAAAGAAAATATTTTTACTTTCTCTACTACGTAACTACAGGCGGTAGAGGAAGTATTGTTATCCACCCAAAAACTGAATAACGAGATTCCCCGGATATACACGTTTTGAGACTCCCTGGATCCAAAGAAAATATTTTTACTTTCTCTACTACGTAGCTACAGGCGGTAGAGGAAGTATTGTTATCCACCCAAAAACTGAATAACGAGATTCCCCGGATATACACGTTTTGAGACTCCCTGGATCCAAAGAAAATATTTTTACTTTCTCTACTACGTAGCTACAGGCGGTAGAGGAAGTATTGTTATCCACCCAAAAACTGAATAACGAGATTCCCCGGATATACACGTTTTGAGACTCCCTGGATCCAAAGAAAATATTTTTACTTTCTCTACTACGTAGCTACAGGCGGTAGAGGAAGTATTGTTATCCACCCAAAAACTGAATAACGAGATTCCCCGGATATACACGTTTTGAGACTCCCTGGATCCAAAGAAAATATTTTTACTTTCTCTACTACGTAGCTACAGGCGGTAGAGGAAGTATTGTTATCCACCCAAAAACTGAATAACGAGATTCACCGGATATACACGTTTTGAGACTCCCTGGATCCAAAGAAAATATTTTTACTTTCTCTACTACGTAGCTATACTAAGTAGAGCAAGTATTATATTCCACCCAAAAATTGAATAACGAGATTCAACAGAAATACACGTTTTAAGATTCCCTGAATCCAAAGAAAGTGCTTTTACTTTCTCTACGTAGTTACCGTAAGTACAGAAAGTATTGTGTTCCACCAAAAAATTTAATAAAGAGATTCACCGGAAATACACGCTTTCAGACCCCCTGAATCCAAAGAAAGCATTATTACCTTCTTTACTACATGGCTACAGGAGGTAGAGAAATAATTGTATTCCACCCAAAAATTCAATAAAGAAATTAGCCGGAAATACACGTTTTGAGACCCCTGAATACAAAGAAAGCATTTTTAATTTCTCTACTACGTAGTTACATGAGGTGGAGAATGTATTGCATTCCACCCAAAAAGTCAACGATATTCACCGGAAATACTCGTTTTGAGACTCCCTGAATCCAAAGAAAGCATTTGTACTTTCTCTACTACGTAGTTACAGTAAGTAGAGCAAGTATTGTATTCCACCCAAAATTGAATAACGAGATTAATACTCGGAACGGAAATACTCGTTTTCAGACTCCCTGAAACCAAACAAAGCGTTTTTACTTTCTCTACTACGTAGTTACAGTAAGTAGAGCAATTACTGTATTCCACCCAAAAATTGAACAACGAGATTAATACTCGGAACGGAAATACACGTTTTCCGACCCCCTGAATCCAAGCAAAGCATTTTTATTTTCTCTAGTACGTAGCTACAGGCGGTAGAGGAAGTATTGTTATCCACCCAAAAACTGAATAACGAGATTCCCCGGATATACACGTTTTGAGACTCCCTGGATCCAAAGAAAATATTTTTACTTTCTCTACTACGTAGCTATACTAAGTAGAGCAAGTATTATATTCCACCCAAAAATTGAATAACGAGATTCAACAGAAATACGCGTTTTGAGATTCCCTGAATCCAAAGAAAGTATTTTTACTTTCTCTACTAAGTAGTTACAGTAAGTAGAGAAAGTATTGTGTTTCACCAAAAAATTGAATAAAGATATTCAACGGAAATACACGTTTTGAGACTCCTGAATCCAAAGTAAGCATTTTACTTTCTCTACTACGTAGTTACAATAAGTAGAGAAAGTATTGCATTCCACCCACAAATTGAATAACGAGATTCAACGGAAATACGCGTTTTGAGACCCCTGAATCCAAAGTAAGCATTTTTACTTTCTCTACTACGTAGCTACAGTAAGTAGAGAAAGTATTGTGTTCCATCTTAAAATTCAGTGTCGTAATTTCACCAGAAATCACGTTGTGACACCTGAATCCAATGAATTTATATTTAGAAAATGATCCAAGTGTGTGTGTGTGTATCCATGAATAGCATAACTCAGAAGCAAAAGGTTGGTTAAAAACCGAACTTGGTGTTTAAGTTCAACTTCTCCCAAGAATGCGACACTGAGATTTTAAAGAAAATCCTCCACTCCACACTAGCCTTTACATTGGACATTTTTCGTAATTTTTTATTCTTTCAAAAACGACTCTAAGAATTTTGATTAAAATATATATGTTTAAGCTATTTTCATGATAAATAGAATGTATATCTTTTATTTTATAGGAATAGTCTGTAAACTTATTTTTATTGTCAATGACTTTTGATAATTAGTAAATCGTAAGAGAGAGAGACAAAATCTTACCGCACAACAACTGTAGATCTTGTTAAAGCACAAAATTTATATCAAATAACATTTTCATTTTATGTCAAATAACCTTTATATTTTACCTATTCTGAAAGTTTCTTCGTTATTAGTTTGAATTTTCAAATACCTTATACTTCTCTCAACTGCAAATAGCTATTGTTTTTCTTTCATTCCTTCTTTCTTTCTTTCTTTCTTTCTTTCGTTCTTTCTTTCTTTCTCGTGTTCATACAAAGAAAACAGAATTTCAAAGCTATCACGTCTGTGGCTCACATTCGGGAGGTCGTGGGTTGGATTCCTCTGGCCGACCTTCCTGACCCATAGGTTTTTTTCGGGGGGGGGGTTCCCGGGTCGCCAGGCGAGTCCTGGGAAGGATTCTCACATCCCCGAATTTCCGGACGTCCATTTCATCTCCATTCTAATTTCCCTTCAACTTTCATCCGTTGGTCTCTTTCAGGGTTAGAAGTGTCGGCGATGGTGTTTCGGTGCAGTGTGGCAGGGGAAAAGGATGCTTTTTGTGACTTTCTCCGTCCTTCAGCTTTCGGCTGACTGTCGGGAGTATCCTAACTTCCTTGAGGGGCGTTGGACAACCTCTGTGCTGGGTGGAGTCCCCGGTCTGCCTGTTCGTCTGACGGGGAGTTTCTATCTGAAAACTTAGGGACCCTGCCATTCCTGTGCCGTTATTCCTGGTTCCGGACGTCCGGTATTGTGGCAGTCACCTCCTGTCCGAAGTTGTGGGTGTTTTTCAATGCCCGTTGCTCGCGGCTTACCTTGTTGCATCCTCCATGTTGGCTCCAGATGTTCGCAGTGTGCTGGTTCTCTGCATTTTTTTATCCTCGGCTAGCTGCAGTAATTTTCTTTAAACTATGTGGGAGCATGGACTTATCCTTGGTAAAGGAAGCGTAGATCTCGTGTGGTGGTAAAAGGATAAATAGACCTGCTTTGGTTACGAAAAAACGACACTGCAGTTTCTTTTATTTAGCTACTCCTCGTAGTACACCACACTGATATTGCCGCCGTTAAAACACTGTCCACCGCTGTTGAAACACGGCGCGGGTATGACGCGAAGTTTATATATGTTTATTATATCTCTTTACGCGTAGCGATTCTTATGTGTGTTTCGAAAACTGTCTTCATTCACTTTTGGCGCGATATCTCTCAAACATCCTGCAGCATCTCTCCCTGCCTGTAGTTTAGCAAAATATTCCCTGACCAAATGACAAATGACCCGCAAATGACCCCCAATTTGTTCCTCGCAGATCCATTTATAGTCGCAGGCTTCTGGGGCTGCTTCCTTTCCTATTGGTCCATTTTTTAGCGCCACTCAACGCGTCTCACTATTTCATATAAACTTACAGGGATATCTCATTGGTCCAAATTTAACATAAATCGCGGCTTTTCCTAAATTTACCGTTAAGCTAGTTGTCTCTCTTACTTGGTCACGGCGAATTATCGTATAAAGGAACAAAAACTCTACACCCTCGCTGTATGAACAATGCCCCTGCGACCAGAGAGACATCGTAAAACTAGACTTTCTGCCTTCGAAGACACTATTCCTGTAGCTAAGACATTTTGTCGTGGACAGTATTTTAACATAGCGCTTAAATTATTTACATTAAACAATTTATAACTCCTCTAATATTAGTAACATAAATACAGACATATCGTTAAATCACCCTTCTTAAGCTATACAAGCAGTAAAAGAAAAAGATATGTACATAGTATGATTTAACATCAATAAAAATTAATAAATCAAATTATCTATAATTACATTTCTCGGGCTCGACCTAGAGTTGCCGTTTCAAATTGCCCTGTTCTGGAAAAGAATAAATTTTTCAGCACTTGATACACTTTTCCTTTCCAGAATACTTCCTCTAAGTATACATTTTTTATTTTGTTTATAGAGAACCCTTCGCTATACCTGTTCCTTCACAAGGGTTCTGACAAACCGGCGGTGTTTACACTTGGGTCATTCCCTCTTATGCTTTGTTGTGGGGGTTGTTCTTTCTCTCGAGAATGAAAATCCTTTTAAAACAGGTTTTTCCGAGAGGCATTCTGTCGCACAATACACTTTCACTCACCCGAATAACTTGTAGCGCAGACAAATATGCTAATACCCAAATTAAGTTCTAACAATTAAATCTATTTACATACATACTGATAAATAATAATTATTATGTATTTAGTTATTTACTGATTTCTTTGTTTATCCGGTGTATTACCTTTACCACTTGTTCATAAGTTTGCTACCTCATTTCGAGTAGAACTAACCTGATTATTTTCATTACATTCTTCCCCCTTCTCATTCTCTAAACATTTGTACGGTTTGAGCAACTGTTTATGATATCTCCCTACGATCTTTGAATTCTTTATTTCTTGTAACTCAAATGTATCCGAGCCAAAAATGCTAATCACCCGGTATGGACCTTTAATTAAATTTTCCATTCTATGATACCTTTTGTTCAGAATGCTAGACTTTTTCTTGTCCCGTACCAATACTAAGTCTCCCAGTTCGATCAACCAGGGCTTCCGCTTCTTTTGTTTAAATTTTTCCTTCCTTTTCTGCGCCTTCTTCGACATTCTTACAAAAGCTTTCTTAAACATCTCTTCTTCCGTTAGTGTTTTCGGATCTTTGGTTTCTAGTGTCTGTGGTAATTCCCCTTCAAGTGTTTCCATTAACTTCCCCTTCATCATCTCAATGGGCTTATAACCGGTAGTAGGGCTCACACTTTCATTTAAAATATTTTCAATACTCTGGTAGAGATTTGCCCAATCGCTGTGTTTTTATGGGCCAAAATTCTCAAATAAACCGAAATGTCCCGTATTATTATTTCGCAGGGATTGCTTTGTGGGTGGTATTTTGAGCAATGATATAATGTGATTTCGTTTTCTTTTAAGGTGTCTACAAATTTTCTACTGGTAAATATTGAAGCATTTTCACATAAAATTGCCTTCATCTTTCCAAATTGTGGAACATACGACTTCATTATCTTCCTTATGCATGTTTCACTTGTAATCTTCCTGACTGGGTAAATTTTCACGAATTTTGAAAATACATCTATTAGCACTACTATATACCTAAATCCAAATTTACTACTAGGCATGTCACCATGACAGTCCAAGGTCACTAACATGCCTGGTTTTTCTCTTAGGATGGAGTTTGTCTCGTATTCATATTGTGGGTTTAATGGCTTTGCTTTTTGACACTGTAAGCACGTCGAAATTATTCTCCTTACTTTATGATGTAATTTTGGAATATACAGATTTTCTTGGATCATTAAAGCGGTGCGTTCTGAGCCAGAATGTGCTAAAGCTTGATGAAACGTGCTTATGAGGTCATTCTCCATGTTCTTAGGTATATACGTCTTCCATTTCTGTATTTCGCTGCCATGTAGTTTATATAACACGCCCCCTTTTACCCCTATGTTTCCCTTGATATTTTCAGCTATTTCTGGGGCCTTTTTTTATTGATTTATTTAACTTCTCATCTTGTCGCTGCTGGTCCCCTATTCCTTTTAATTCTGTTATCAATCTTTTGCTCAAGGGTATTTCGATGCTCATTAATGTTACTTCATTTTTAGGGCGTTCTATTCTCTCCGGTATTTCACTGTTGCTATGTAACCTAGACAGCAAGTCGCTAAAAACATTTGTTTTTCCTGGAATGTGTTTCACCTCAACATCATACGAAAGAATCTCATGGATGTACCTAGATAATTTAGTGCTCGTAAGCCGACAACGTTTCATAAATGAAAGACTCACATGATCTGTGTATATAAGAACCTTCTGTAGATATATGTATGATCTAAATTTCTGTAGTGCGTAATACACAGCACAGATCTCTAATTCGGTGACCGAAGCATTTTTCTATGTTTGACTTAAGACTCTTGAAACGGTACTTATCACGTGTAGTTGATTGTCTTCATCTGATTGGGCTAGAACACACCCATATCCGTGTCCTGAAGCATCCACGTAAATTACATATGGTAAGTTGTCCTTGGGTCTCTCTAAGAGAATTAATTTTGCAAATAGTTCTTTTATCTTTTCAAAAGCTTTCTGGTGTATCTCGTCCCATTTCCATCGCACTTTCTTTTTAAGCAATTCGCGCCAAGGTGCTATTTCTGCGGCGTACCTTAGGATAAATTTGCTTTGATAATTTAGCACTCCCAGAAACGATCTAACCTGCTTAACACTCTTGGGCGCTGGTATTCTTCTCACAGCCGCCACTCTTTCTTCGTTTGGCTTTATTCCTCTGTCATGAATTACATAACCTAGAAATTCCACCTCACGGATGCACAATTTGGATTTATTAATGTTCACCGTCATGCCGTTTTCCCTAAGTTTTCTAAGCACATAATCCACGTGTTTAATATGCTCATCAAAATTTTCATCAACTATTAGAAAATCGTCGATGTATTGGATCAAAAATTCGTCGGCCGTGTCGCCAAATATTGCATCGATGGCTCTTAATAGTCCACTACATGACGTAAGCATACCAAAAGGCATTCTCGAAAATTCGAACTGTTTCCCAAAAAATAAAAAAGAAGTATACTTTCTAACATCCTCGTGAAGCTCGATCTGTCAGTATGACGCAGTTAAATCAATAATGGAGAAATACTTGCCTTTGGTTATTTTTGACAGCAATTTTTCTACACTTTCGCTCCGAAATCTGCCTGGCTGAGTATGTTTGTTTATCTTTCGACCATCTATCGTCATCCTAAGTTCGCCATTGCGCTTCGTCACCCAACATAATGGACTGCTGTATGGAGAATTTGATATCTGTATAATTCGGTCTCTCAACATTTTATCGATCACTTGTTTGGCTCTCTCCCTTAATGCAATCGGAATATCCCGATACTTATGTGTGAAAGGTGCAATATCTTGCACTTTAAAGTTGTGTTTATATGCTTTGCACTTGCCTGGGACGTCTAAAATACCGTTTTGTTTTCTTGTAAACATTCGCCTTAATAGATGCCTTTGTGTGTCGGTGAGGTTCTCAGCAAGGGTCACTCTCTCCTCGACCGCTTCGTCTACCTGACTGCCGGTCGGCGCTAACGTAGTTTCTCATTTATTTTGCGCGTTACCATCATCTTTCTCATTGTACTCCGTATATCCACCGTAAAACCTGTCAGCGAACGCATGCATCTCATCGGTTTCTTCCCCTTGTACTATAGCAATTAGTTTCTCATTCCTACCTGTTTGTACTAATTGTACGAAAAATCTTTCTTCGGCGATATCTTCTTCTCCTTGGGTTTTGTTATAATTATCTAGCTTCATACCTTCTACAAAAGGGATTTCTAATAGTTTTCTGTTCTTCTCTATTTTCAAAAGTTAATCATCAAAATCCACCCTAGCTCTTAATTCAAACAAAACGTCACACCCAATCAAAATGTCACAAATCAAATTGTTAATTACCAGAAATATAAACTCAAAATTTTCTTCTCCTATCTTCACGTTTAACATTACTTGCATTTTTATTCGGGTAACCTCTTTGTTGACTGCTACCCGGTATAAGCGTTCCTTATAGGTAATGTCATTAGCTTAATGCCTTTATTTATCAGGTTCTGGTATAGCCTCAGACTGCATACGCTCACATTGGCTCCAGAGTCTATTAAAGCGTTATATTCTTCATCCAATAATACTACTCTTATGCTAAGGGAATCTGTCAGGTCCTTATCTGAGTGATTTTGAATAGTAGTTATCAGTTCTCCTAGTATAAAATCATTTTTGAGCCCTGTTTCACATTTGCTATTTATTTGAGAATTTGTGCGCTTAGAATCCGCTCCGAGGTCTTGATTGGATCCTGTCTTAGTTTTCCGGATTATCGTCATTAATTGGTGCTCCGCTAGTTTCTTCTACATTTCCCTCTCTATGGGTTTGCCTATTGCTTCCTCTAAAATGTCCCGGGAAGGTCTCTCTCTCCTTTCGTCTCTCTCTGGGTAATTCTCGTCATACCTCTCTCCTACGTCGTTTTCCCCTCGGTCAGAAAAATAATGTTCCCTGGGTCTGTTTTCATTGTTCCTGCCTCTCCTATAGATAAAACGGCCCCTGTATCTTGGTCTGGTTTGTATAGTATTGATGTGATACTGGTTATCACCTTCCCTCCTGAAGCGGTTATTTTCCCGGTTTCTGTTTCCAGATTGAGGCACGTCGTTCCAGTATCTCTCTCTGGGGTTATAGTTCCCTCTCACGTTTCCTCTCCAGTTCGCATTCCTTGCATTATCCAGTAGTGGTCGAACTTTATAGTTTTGTCCGTGGTCCCTACTACTTGTCTCGAATGATGATACCAATTCAATCAATTCGGGAATGGAATTTGGCTTCGCAATGAGTAGGTAATGGCGTATGCGCTCTGGATAATGGGGTATAATCATGTTAATGAAATCCCTCTCACTTATAGGTTGCTCGATTAATCTACTGCTTTGTACTTTAGTTAGTAAATAATCTACCATGCTCAGGTTTCCGCGTTCGTCGTACTTGCCATTAACTAGGATAGATCTCACCTGGTTCTGAGTATTAGTACTCCAATACTTATTCAAGAATGCCCTTTTGAAATACTCAAAATTATTATTCTCCCCCAAAGTCTATCTTACCCATTGAAGAACCCTTTGACGTAAACCTTTACGAACGATTAACATTTTAGCTCGTCCGGGATTTGCTTTAAACGCAAATATTCCTCAAGGTCATTTAGATATTGTTTTGGATTATCAGCCGAGTTTTCCTTGAAAGTAGGTACCCCTATCTCATTTAACAAATGGTAGTTTGCATTACTTGCATGGTTCGATGTACATTGGTGCCCTGAATTGAAATTATATGGGTCGGCAGCTGGACTTTGACCTCCATTTGCCTCCCTAAAAGTGGTGCTAGTTTCACTGGTTGAACTATCATCACTCTGTCTCACAACTATCCCAAGTCTACCAATAGAGCGTTTTAACTCCTTTACACAATTTTCATGTTCTTCAACCCTCTTCACAATTTCATGATGATTTGAGAGCTGTTCAGTTATTTTTGACGAAAGTTCATTTATCTTTCCCTGATCCTTCTCTACCACTGTTCTAAATTCTCTGAACTCCCTCTGGATGTTAGATTCTAAGGTACTTTGTTTTTTTTCTAAAGAAACATTTACAGCTCTTAAGTCATCATCCAATTGCTCTTTTATGGCTAAGCTGGTGACACTTAATTCCGTTTCTACATCCCTTGTTTGCTGAATTTAGAGTCCAGCTGACTTTGTAATCTGGCGACCTGTTCACCTAAATATTCCCTCATCTCCTGAGCTAATTCCCCTCTCATTTTTCTGTTTTCCTCTCGGACATACTCCCCTATCTGGATACTCTGCTCATTTAATTTCCCTTCTAAATTTTTATTTTGTTCACTCAGTTTTCTTTCTAAGTCCTTACTCTGCTCACTTAAGTTTCTTTCTAGGTCCTTACTCTGCTCATTTAATTTCCCTTCTAAATTCTTATTTTGTTCACTTAACTTTTCTAAGTTTTTACTCTGCTCACCTAATTTCCCCTCTAAATTCTTATTTTGTTCACTTAAGTCCTTACTCTGCTCATTTAATTTCCCCTCTAACCTCTGACTTTGTTCGTCTATCTTTGTGCTCAAGATAGTGTGTTGAAGGAATATCATCAGCTGGTTCTGACCTGGGTCAA
Organism: Deroplatys truncata; assembly: GCA_030765065.1. Taxonomy (NCBI): domain Eukaryota; kingdom Metazoa; phylum Arthropoda; class Insecta; order Mantodea; family Mantidae; genus Deroplatys; species Deroplatys truncata. The sequence goes on from CM060990.1 coordinate 379,197,927, forward strand.
TGGCCTGCTCAATTGGTGGTTGCCCTTCCAGCCTAACTTCTACCTCTGCTTCCTCCATATTTCCTCCATCTGGTGTTATACGGACAATGGCCTCCCTATTCAGTTCTTCCAAATCTTCCCTTGACCTACTCATGGTTCCGTTAGCAAGTTCTACCTCCCTAGTAATGACTTTACCCCCTCTTAATAACATGTTTCACAAATACTGAGTAACTACTCTGCATGCCTTTTTGTTTGTTTGTTTTTGTATAAATGTTCTAACCTGTACTATCTCCTATGTTAATTGATGCGTCCCGGGTTCGAATCCTGGTGAATTTCTAGAAGCGAAGTTCTCAGCTGTTTTGTTATCCCACGTAGGTAGACTAGAAGTTCGCGTTGTAATTTTGTTCTGCTGTGCCCCTTTCCTCTGAAGTTTCTTCCTCTATGCGTTGTTTCCTAGTCCTCCGTTCGTACTGGTCTTCCCTTCGTGCCCCACGTTGGGCGCCAGTTTGTGGCAGTCACCTCCTGTCCGAAGTTGTGGGTGTTTTTTAATGCCCGTTGCTCGCGGCTTACCTTGCTGCATCCTCCATGTTGGCTCCAGATGTTCGCAGTGTGCTGGTTCTCTGCATTTTTTTATCCTCGGCTAGCTGCAGTAATTTTCTTTAAACTATGTGGGAGCATGGACTTATCCTTGGTAAAGGAAGCGTAGATCTCGGGTGGTGGTAAAAGGATAAATAGACGTGCTTTGGTTACGAAAAAACGACACTGCAGTTTCTTTTATTTAGCTACTCCTCGTTGTACACCACACTGATATTGCCGCCGTTAAAACACTGTCCACCGCTGTTGAAACACGGCGCGGGTATGACGCGAAGTTTATATATGCTTATTATATCTCTTTACGCGTAGCGATTCTTATGTGTGTTTCGAAAACTGTCTTCATTCACTTTTGGCGCGATATCTCTCAAACATCCTGCAGCATCTCTCCCTGCCTGTAGTTTAGCAAAATATTCCCTGACCAAATGACAAATGACCCGCAAATGACCCCCAATTTGTTCCTCGCAGATCCATTTATAGTCGCAGGCTTCTGGGGCTGCTTCCTTTCCTATTGGTCCATTTTTTTAGCGCCAGTCAACGCGTCTCTCTCACTTGGTCACGGCGAATTATCGTATAAAGGAACAAAAACTCTACATCTTCGCTGTATGAACAATGCCCCTGCGACCAGAGAGACATCGTAAAACTAGACTTTCTGCCTTCGAAGACACTATTCCTGTAGCTAAAACATTTTGTCGTGGACAGTATTTTAACATAGCGCTTAAATTATTTACATTAAACAATTTATAACTCCTCTAATATTAGTAACATAAATACAGACATATCGTTAAATCACCATTCTTAAACTATACAAGCACTAAAGGAAAAAGATATGTACATAGTATGATTTAACATCAATAAAAATTAATAAATCAAATTATCTATAATTACATTTCTCGGGCTCGGCCTAGAGTTGCCGTTTCAGTGTTTTGTCTCGCCTCATTCTTCCTCCCGGAGACGCCCCCTTATGGGGCGTAGACACAGTATCCACTATGTGGATCAGTGCCGAGTCCCCGCCGTAGCCAACCAATCCAAAGCTATTACGTAGCGATCAGCTTTGAAGGATTTGGCTATCGCTTTAGGTTAATATGTTCTGGTTATACCTACAACGAATTGTGAAAATAAGTGATGAAGGTTTATGGGTATTAACATGACATAGGTGCAAAATAAGCTTCGTAAGAAGAGTGAGTAGAGAAAGTCATGCGAATGCAACACATATTTTGGGGCACAACCTCCATATCCCTGCGTCTCTGTGAACAACATAAATCCAAAGCGAAAAGTGGTTAAATACTAAACTTGATATTTAAGTTCAGCATCTTTCAACGATGTGACAAGGATTTTCAAGAAAATCTCCCCATCCTGAACAACCCTTTACATGGAAAAATTTTCGAAATTTAGTTTCTTAAAAATGGCTCTAATTATTTTGATTAAAATACTCACTGTTTAAAATATTTTCATGACAAACGAAATATATATTTTGAACTGACTGAGAAGTGCCTCTAAAGCCTTCTTCATTCTGAATAACTTTTTGTATAATTGGAAAACTAAAAGATTGGACAACGTTTTGCTACACAAGAAATGCAGACCCCGTTAAGGCACGCAGTTTGTTATACATATATTTTATGAGATTAATTAATTCGCAGATATTTTTTGTTATTGGTTTGAATACTTTTTGTAACTGAGAAGTCTGTATTCGTTTTGTTTTTGTCGCGGTCATATAAACAGCATGGAATTTCAAAGCATCACGTAGAGAGATGGTATTTAAGGGCGCTCAACATAAAGCATCATGTAGTGACATGCGTTTTGAAAATGTGACTATCGCCTTATCTACATATACTACATCGAAACGTGTAAATGTGAACTTTTTTTATATACAATTAAAGTCCTTTAACCGGGTAGGCCATTACCGAAGGTGAATGAACGAAATGGTTAAATGATTGTCAAATGGGCCCGAGGTCCCTAGAAATTAGAATCTAACATTCATCTTCTCAGGATAAGAGGAAACCCTGGAAAAAACTTTACCCAGGTATTTCACTTTAACCGAGATTCTAACTCGGGACCTCTTGAATGTGAGGCAGACACCCACACCATACAGATGAACTAAATGTGATTTGTAAGTTCATCTGGATTATAAGAAGTAGACAGAAAAATGAGATTTAGAAAAAAGAATTTGTAGAATGGTGAGAAGAGAAAGTTATGTGAATGCAACACGTCAGTTTGTTCAATTTAAAATAATAATTTAATCTATATTTTAATATAATTCTTCCTAATCATAATTCTCGTGGTAATGCAAAGAGCGTGGAGTTTCAAAGACACCACATAAAAATCTGACTATCGTTTGAGCTACTGCATTCTTCTTATACTTACAACGAAGTTTGTAATTGCAGTTTCATCTCAATTAACAAGAAGACTCTTTCACTCAAGCCGTGTGTAGGACAAGGTTGGAAAAATAGAATCAGATTGAAAAATTCAATGTCATAGCCGAGATATGAACTACGGATCTTCCAGTTTACGTCCAGATGGCGCCGCGGTAAGGCGTGCGCCTCGCATTCGAGAGATCCCTAGTTCGCTTCCCGGCTACCGCCCAATCTGACCCACTGGTTTTTTTCGAGAGCTTTCCTGGGTCGTCAGCGAATGTTGATTTCTCTCAGTCCCCGAATATCGTTCCATTCCTCATTTCATTCATCCTTAGCCGCGTTAGGTCTGTTTCAGGGTTGGAAGCGTCGGCGATGGTATTCGGGTGCGGTATGGCAGAGAAAAAGAATGCACTTGTGGAACCTTATCCGTATCTCGATCTTCGGCTGGTTGCCAGGGTATACGGACCGCTTCTTGGGGGCGTTGGACCCTCTGTGTGGGGTGGTGTCCCCGGTTTGCCTGCTCGACTGTCAGGACGTCTCAATCTGGAAACTTTAGAAACCTTGACATTGCTCTTCCGTCACTCCTGGTTCCGGCCGCCCGGTGTCTCGGTGTCCCTCACCTCGTCCGTCCCTCCCGGTAGCGCCCCCTCGAGGGGCACAAGCACAATATCCTCATTCACTAGATCGGGGTCGAGTCCCCTCCGATACACATTCCATTCCATTCTAGACCAGAGAAGAGATGCAAGAATTCAGAACGTGAATCGCAATACAAAGCCTTCTTTTGGTGGGGGGGGGCATCTTCAGATTTGTAACTTGAAAGCAATTTAGTTTCCAAGAATAGACTGCTTTAAAAGAAACCAATTGCAACAAAAGTGCATCAACTTGTCTGCATTGACACTTCGGGTCACTATTTTGAAAATTTAGCTTATATGTTATCCTAAACAAATAAAACAACTATATAGAAACTGCATATTTTGCGCTAAATGTTGTTTCCTCGTATCTATTAACATTTTACATACAATAACTAAATAGGTGATTTTACTCTACGTCCACTATACGACTGGCACGGTTTTTCTTCTTTTCTCTTGTGAATGTGCATGTAAGGGGAATTATGTTTCAAATAAAACAATCTTTATTCGTTTTTCAGTAACAAACACATAATATATCTCATTTTGAAGAAAATTTAATGTTGTGGTTAATTGTTCCCAAACTGCTTCAACAGTTTGACATTAATATTACTTTTGCTGCCATATTTTTAAAACATTACTGGGATATCAGAACTGAATGTGCCAACTGTATGGAACTACACACTTAGCGCTAAACGTTGTGATCAATATCTATGACAATTAAAAAGCAAAACCAACTTATATTCAAGGTAATAAATACTCTCGGAGTACGCGTAGAACGTTCTAATGGTGATAATTATGAAACTATTCTTAATAATATTATTATTTATTACTAGCAACAAACGTTAAAAACAAGATATGCATTATGCGAAACTTGTTTCTCAAGAAAATTACTGAATCTTAGACTTGTCTAGCACCCGCTTAAAGAGTGCAATATTTGATTTTTAAACAACATATTATGCAAAGAATATGTTAATTTATTTCGCTTGAATAGTTCCAGTAAAGAGAAAAGTATCTGGTTTCGTCTTCTTTCTTCTTAGAGTCAGGTCGCTGAATTCATACACAGAAGTAAACGTGACCTTTGAGACGACCGTCATTTACTGTTGGCTATAGCCAGGCATGACTAGTCGAGAAGAAATTTCTTCCCCCTCTTCCTCTACATTCCTTGGCCCATCGGAAAACATTTGAAGCCCCCTGTACTAATATAATGCGCTCAGGTATTTTGAGACTGTATGTCAATTGTTTTCAACCGAACAGAATTTTCAATCCATTACAGTGATAATGTCGATATATTTGTACGAAGTCTACCACAGAACTGTGGAAAATCAATATGGCAAAATACGTATTTTGCTTTATAATCTTACATTAGTAATACTGTAAATGGGATATATAGAGGAATTCTGGCACACCTTTTTTGGCATATATGAGAAAGGATAGGGAAAACGAGGGTAGATGCCAGGTTGAGAGAGTCTTCAAGGAGGAAAAAGGGTTTATATGGGAGAGATAGAGAATACGACGACCGATACTAGGCTAGACAGGGAGGGGGATGAATGAGGGAAGTGCGTTTATATGGAAGAGATAGTGGAGAGGTTAGGCTACACAGAGGTTGAGAAGTAGAGAATGCGCTTGTATGTATGAGAGGTATAGGAACAGGAGGAGAGGTATTAGGCTAGAAAGAGTTGAAGGGTACAGTATGGTTAATATGAGCGGTATAGGAAAATGAGGAGAGGTGTTAGGCTAAACAGAGTCGAAGGGTAGAGTATGGCTTATGTGAGAGGTAAAGGAAAACGAGGAGAGGTGTTAGGGTAGACAGAGGTCGAGGAGTAGAGTATGATTTATATGAGAGGTATAGGAAAACGAGGAGGGGTATTAGGCTAGGAGAGTTTGAGTATGTGTTTATAAGGAGAGACGAGAAAACGGAGAGAGATCCTATGCAAGGATAGACAGGTGTTAAAGGTAGAATGTGTTTTATATAGGTTAGATAGGAAAATGAGGAGATACTCAGCTAGACAGGAGGCAGAAGGGGAATACGCTTTATGAGAGGTAGGGGATACGAGGAGAGATGCTAGACTAGACAGAAGTTGAGAGTAGTGTATGCGTTTATATGTATGAGAGGTATTGGAACAGGAGGAGAGGTGTTAGGCTAGACAGATACTGAAGGGATAGACATATGAGCTTATGTACAGGAGAGATAGGGAATACGAGGGGAAGAGCTAGACTAGTCAGGAGTTGAAGGGTAGAATATGGCTTTTAATTTGGGAGAGATAGAAAACCGAGGAGAGGTATTAGGCTAGGAGGGTTTGAATATGCGTTTATAAGGAGAGACAAGAAAACGGAAAGAGATCCTACGCTAGGAGAGAGTTGAAAGAGAGGGAAATGTCCTTTATATGGGAGAGATAAGGCATACAAGGAGAAGTGATAGGCCAGACATGTTGAGAGGTAGAGCATGCGTTTATATGGAAAAGACAGGATTACGGGAGGGATGCTAGACTAGACAGAGGTTGAGAGTAGAGTATGCGTTTGTATGTATGAGAGGTATAGGAAAACGAAAAGAGCCGGTAGGCTAGACAGATAGTGAAGGAGTAGGAATATGGACTTATACACAGGAGAGATAGGGAATAGGAGGGGAGGTGCTAGACTTTGAAAGCGACTTTAGACGAGAACTTCATGGAAAAATGTTTCCTCTCAATGTTGGAACACTAATTCTAGACAGCTGTAGCACGTAAAAAGCCGAACCACTCACGTAAAAAGGTGACCCACTCACGTAAAAAGGTGCCCCACTCACGCAAAAAGGTGATCCACTCACGCAAAAAGGTGACCCACTCACGCAAAAAGATGACCCACTCACGTAAAAAGGTGACCAACTCGCATAAAAAGGTGACCCACTCACGAAAAGAATTTGACTCACTCACGAAAAGAATTTGACCCACTCGCGTAAAAAGGTGACCCGATCACTTAAAAGGTGTCCCAACACGCAAAGATGTGACCCACTCACGCAAAAAGGTAACCCACTCACGCTGAAAGGTAAGTAATTCAGGTAGTATCACAGCGTAGAACAGATTCCGGGAAGCGAATATAGCATAGTTCCGTGTGATTTCACAGGCAATTCAGCTAGTATACTGGGCATTTAAGCTAATTCAGCTAGTATCACAGGAGGCTAGATTCCAGATGCTGAATGCATCAGAGATGTGCATGATTTCACAGGTAATTCAGCTAGTATCGTAGGTATTTAGGCTAATTCAACTAGTATCACAAGACGATAGATTCTAGGGGTTGGGTATTGCATAGTTTCGTATTTCACAGATGGTTCAGATAATATCGTAAGTATGGGGTAATCACCATAGTTTCACAGATATTCGTGATAATTTCGATCAGCGATTTGTATCATAGCTATTTAAGGTAATTGCAGGTGATTCAGTTTGTATCAAAAGTATTTGCGTCATTTTAACAGATAATTCAACTAGTATCATTGATATTAAGGGTAAACCAGATAGTATCACAGCTGGTTGTGCTAATTTTAAGCAGGGATCCGTATCAGCGCTATTTAAGGTAATTTCACATGATTCGGGTAGTATCACAGGTATTTAAGTCATTTTAACAGATAATTCAACTAGTATCGCAGGCATTCATGGTAATATAGAGAGTAATTAAATTATAAACATTTCTCATCCAACGTTACAACACTTTATATACTTTTTGTCTAAATCTTACAAACCTTTTATATGTTAAACATTTAGTGTGCGTGGCGGAGAGGGATAAACTGCATATTGGTTCACAAATTGAAAAGCTTTGCGTCAACATACCTTTATTTTAGTTCGTTGTAGGTGTCTTTCCCCTTTATCTAGGCTTGAGACTAGCACTAGGATTGCTCCTAATGGCAGTGTTACCACCTTCCCTTCCATCTTCTTCTTTCTTCATCAGGCGTCTGCTAGTTGCATACACAGCACACGGATAAACTTCATTTTTAAGATTGTAGACTCACGAAAAAAGTTTCATCTTCGAGTTACATTCTCTTAAGCACTGTTTGTAATACTGTAATGTCCACACGCTTAGGTAGTTTTTCCATCCCCAGCAATAACTCTTTTATCATCGAAGGGATTCAATGTAATTTTATTCACTTGCACTGTGGTAACAGCATGCTTTCGTGACAGAATTAGTTTCATGGGCGTTCTGATGACTTCACAGGTTTTAAGACAGTCTGTATAGCTGTCAAACGTAATGTACTGTTTAATAGCACTACGTTTTATACCTTTAACTTTTTTATCATTGGACCGTGGATATCTAGTGCATTCATCTTAGGTCGTAGTCCTACAAAGCGCTGGACGATTTTACCATTAGCCTCATCTTTAAATTTCCCAAGCACCTTCTTGTTTAGAGCTGGATGGCATATGTGGTTGACAGGGTAGTCAGCGGTATCCAGATGTTCAAGAAAACGTAGCTTGTCCTGGTACACATCTTCAGTTCTCACTCGATGAATGTATGAATGAATGAATCAGTGTCCATGTACATAAACTTCAGGGTTTCAGCTCCATAATACGGTAAACACATCATAGTGATAGTGATGCATTCATGTCTTGGAGATGTCCAACACACTCATACCAATGTATACAGGCTTGTTGAATACAATCTGGCGAGAGGCCATATGTACAGCAGCTAGATTAGCAGCATATATCGTCTTATCAATAAACGTGGGCTTGGCGATAAATGTTTCCAGAGTCTTCTCATTTGTCACCAGTCGTATATCCATACGGTTACGCAGGTTCTCCATAGTTTTTCCAAACATGGCGTTGTAAAAGAGCTTGTAGAGATCCTTCTCGAAGTCATTTGCAGCTTTTTGTCGTAGCCTGTTGTTAAATTCCACATAAGGTTTCAACCACCGAGACTGTCGGAACTGTAGCACACGATGGACATTTGCTAGTCGTAGCCTATGACTAAGAGCTTTCTTCAAAGCCATGTAATGCGCTACATACTTCTTTCGAGGTCGATGATGGAATATCAGTTTTTTTGTAGATGCTTCCAATGGTTACATGCATTCAGGCAGGTAAGGTAAATCGTTGTGTAGATCGTGAAATTCTGCAGGATACTCGATGTCGACTTCTAATATGTAACCATGAATATCATCTTCTTGTAGTCTTTCTAAGTTGATTTCTTCAGGTGACACCCACTGAAATCCACCATAAGGAAGGGCGTGACACATTGCCCACCCATATTGGGTATTGGCGTCCTCGTATGTGATGAATTGCCTTGCTCTCGAAGGACCAAACTTCTCCATATATGGGTTATTAGCTTTTGCATACCGATGATAAACTTGACATAAACCTCCTCTTATACCTGAATCCGACATGAGTAGTTGATCATAATCTTGTAACAGCTCTAGCTAAATTCCTGTATACAGTAACATAGCATCTCATGTAAGTCCTGGAGAGGTAAAATAATGTGCTGGATCAACTTTGTGTGTTTTTAGGGTTTGCTCTCTGAACGTCTCAAAGACATCAGCTAGAGGAAGCACATTTGAAGTTAAGTAGAGATCGCTGTACTCGCCCAGGTTTCTCACATTAAAATGTTCCAATACATTTCTAGCATGTTCGTAGTCAGAATCACTAATTTCTTCTTCATTTAACCTATTGTAGAAGGAGTCCTTGGGAGGCAAACAGGTCTCGTTCAAAACATCCCATGACGTGACAAAATCATATGGAAATACTCCCTTACGGGTCATCAACTTCAATTTGTCTTCTCCAAAGTACCTTAGTGCTTCAGGATATGATGTTAGATTTTTTACCAACTTATCCAAGCTTGTACTGAGGCATCGAAAGCTATCCACAAACCGAAGCTTTATATCTCCTACATACTTGGTGAATGAGATATAGCTTTCTTCAGAGTTAGGAATTACCTCCACACGTTCAATTGTACACCCCAACTCCTTAACAATGAAATGAGAGTCATGTCCGCTAAGGTTATGCATGAAGACGGGGATATATTTAGATGTTTTGCAGTATAAATTGCATTGATTATGAAGACTTCCACGATATTCTACGCTGATGTGATCATAGTCGTGTACTTTGTAGCTTTCTCCTGTAAATCCTTTTCTACACAAATAGCATACCGTAGAAGAGTCAAAATCCTTTTGCTGCTGGTCCGTGAGTTTCAAAGGCTTGGCTTATTTGTACACATTATTAATTTCCTTTGCAAGGAACGATAGGTATTCCTAAACTTCTGAGCAGCATCAGCACCACGATATGGATGAGGTTGCTTAGGAAGACCAGTTTCAATATGTTCAACACAGGATGATGGCTTCACGTAAACACAGAAGTTCAATGTGTGCTCTTGATAAGGGGTTGTATAGGAAGTTTCAGGATTGGGTATACACGTATGGCATGGAGTGAGAATGCTCTCAAAATCTGCATAGATGACATAAGGTAGTTTCAGCATCCTCTCAACATTTTTAAACTGAACGATTGATTTATCCTTGGTAGGCATAAAAACCCTTGCAGCACCATGTTGATTACAGATGGCTGCATGCTCTTGTAGTTTTTCCAGTCCACTTCGCCCATAATGATCATCAAAATGTGTAAAACAATGCTTACAGGTATAAACGCGTTCATTACATTTAGTTTTCTGGTGTCGAATGAGTTTCTTAAAATTCTTTATATATAGATAGTGATGTTTACCGATACTGTCACTCAATAGTAGCAGGTCACAGTGTACAGGTAGTTCAGTGTCAGCAACCTTTAGGGGATACACTTCTTGCTTCTCATCCAGCCAAAAAACTTTGATAGACATCTTGTTAAGCTTCTCAAATTTAGGTATTTGAGAAATTGTGGTAGGATAGGAAACGCAGTTGAAGTCGTACTTAGCTTGAAGCTGTTTGTATTTGTTCACACGATGTTCATTCTTCCCCATGAATTTAGCTGGTACAGAATACATGAAGCATTTCTCGTCGGTAAACTTCTGGATGTTTACGCAGACTTTCCTTGCTTCAACAGATGGCGGTAGTGGTATGTAGCTACCTCCTCTCAGCGGATTGTACTTGTTGATACGAAGTCGAACTCCTTCCACAGCAAGCAAACCCAGTTGCTACCCTTAAGCTGAGATTCCTCCATTTCAGTCACCAGTTTCTTGAATTTCGCTTCCATCTTTGACTCGCGATCAGTTTCTAGGAAAATGGTTGATTCCGCGTTTTAAACGTTTTGGCACAGGTTTATCCAATACTATTAACGAATCGACACTCAGCGAGCATATAAATTTTACCACTCTTATGAATACCAAGCTCTTTATGCACAGCCTGGATTATGCGTTGCTTTGCCTCATGCAGATACATATTCAGGTCCTTAGGTGATTCACATCGTATAAAATACGATTTCAATCGTCCTTCGAACGATGTCTCGTATTCTTTCATATCACAGTCCTCCATTGTTGACAGTAACTGATGTTTAGTAAGCTCCAATCTGATTTTCTTCTTAGGACTGCTTATTTCACACATATCTTCCTGTCGCTGACCCTTATAGCCATCATTGAACGTAAAACTACAATGTTTACATTTGAAGAGATTCTTACAAGTCATCTTGTGTCTTCTCTTGTGATAACCTCGGAGGAACTTCTTCCCACATTTTCCGCGAGCGTATCCAGTAGCGCTTGGAAAAATATCCTTATACGTTGAGTTATTCATCTTTATTCTTGATGTAATAACGTATTAATCCTTCTTCAAGAGAAATGTAGACCTCTTCACCTTGATAACACTTTAAAAAGCTGATTTTTCTTGGAGACAGCACGATGTTAACACCTCAAGACTAATTAGCACAATGAAGTCCAATGCCCTAGACCTCCCTATTTTATAGAGGGAGCACGAACCTTTTAGTTCAATCATAAACTTGCTCCATAACTAGCTGTATATGATCGCTCTACGCGTATTAACCTCCGTCATATAATCTCACGCCCAGAGGCAGGATATCTATGACGTCACACCCAGAGACAGGATGTCTGGTAGTATCAAACATGTTGAAATTCGTTCCATAGCTATCTGTATATGCTGTCACACCAACAAGAGAAGTATTCTCACACTCTCATTCAGACCGATGTTGTTATTCAAAGCCTACGACAACCACCACCACCACCGCTACTACCACCCATTGCACCAAGGTTAACTTCAGCTCTATTATCACAATACTTAAAAGTAAAGGCTTAAAATGTAACGTAGAAGATTTCCCCCTTATTTAGTGAACTGTATATACTACATTATTTCAGGTTATCATTCCCGTTACAATTCTTCTCTTCCATCTTCCCACAGAAAGATCACTACATTTCACTACAACCACGATCAAAGTAATTTTTCCAGAGTTACACAGATTCTAAGCTTCTAGAATCGAACCTTGTAATGCTTTTACAAATGTATTCTAGATATTTATCTCCCCCGAATTATTATCTACCATATAACCTTTACTCGAACCTGGTATGATTCATAGGCTTGAATTATATGAAATCACCCCTTCGAGATTCGATCTGAATACTTTAGGTAATGTTTGTCATGATAACGATATTTAGCGACCAGGTACTCCGTTTACTTTTTACTTGACCTGACCATCTAAATTAGAATTCAATTAGTAAGTAAATTTCATTGAATCTGTATTCGAACCCAGAACACCAGGAACAAAATTATTTATAATATTAGTTTGGTATGTTAAACAAAGCTGTATGCAGTTACGCCATCAATCTAAGTGACATATCCTAGAGTATAAAGGAAAATTAAGCAAATCATTAAAAGATCGGGATTCGAATTAAAGACATACGAGCTATCAAAAATGCTTTGGTCCACGTGCCTAACTCTCTTAGTTTCTGAGATAATGGAGATTTAAAAATTAAGGTACGAACGAAGGACACCAGGTACGCAAATATAACTTCACATCATACTAACTAATGACATAAATGTAATAAAGTTTATTTGATGTCTATCGTAATACGTTCCGGAGTTATAAAATTTAATAATAAATTTCATTTTATCAGTATTAGAATCCAGAAAATCAGGAACAAAATTATTTAGAATATTAGTTTTACATGTTTAAAATAGCTGTATGCAGTTACGGCATCAATCTAAAACATATGTTCTAGAGTATAGAGTGAACTTAAGGAAGTCATTGAGAGATCAAAATACGAACCAAGGACAACTAATCAACAGTTATATACAGCATTAATCACACATTATAGGAGCTATCAATCATACCTTCGTCCAACCGTTTATCTGTTTTAGCTTCTAAGATAATGGAGATTTTAAAATTAAGGATCGAAGCCACGAAACCAAGTGCCCAAATATAGATTCATAAGAAACTACCTAATGACATAAATGTATTACGTTTATTCGGCGTCATTGTCTTAATTAGCTCCGGAGTTATTAGAAGCTGAATTTGTAATCACAACTAGGATTCGAACTCGGGCATCCCGGTCAACTTGCAACAATACCCTAATGACGCGAAGCATTCCAGGGACTTAATTAATTTTTATCTCATTGTTCTATCTCTTTTCATTCAGAAGATATAAGCGATTAATCAGTAGTATAGAAATGATGGTTCAAGCACACTTAATATGCAGAAATGTGCAATTAATATGCTAACTAGCCCCATCCCCCAATAATTAGTCCCATCACCTCAATTCTATAGCTTATGTACATGCACACTGATTCATTCATTCATCGAGTGAGAACTGAAGATGTGTACCAGGACAAGCTACGTTTTCTTGAACATCTGGATACCGCTTAGTACCTTGTCAACCATATATGCCATTTAGCTCTGAACAAGAAGGTGCTTGGGAAATTTAAAGATGAGGCTAATGGTAAAATTATCCAGCGCTTTGTAGGACTAGGACCTAAAATGTATGTACTAGATATCCACGGCTCAATGATATAAAAATTAAAGTTATAAAACGTAGTGCTATTAAGCAGTACATCACGTTTAACAGCTATACAGACTGTCTCAAAACCTGTGAAATCATAAGAACGCCCGTGAATCTAATTCTATCACGAAAGCATGCTGTTACCACAGTGCAAGTGAATAAAATTAAATTGAATCCCTTTGATGATAAAAGAGTTATTGTTGGGGATGAAATATCTACCTAAGCGTATGGACATTACAGTATTACAAACAGTGCTTAAGAGAATGTAAGTCGAAGACGAACATTTTTTCGTCAGTCTGCAATCTTAAAAATGAAGTTTATCCGTGTGCTGTGTATGCAACTAGCAGACGCCTGATGAAGAAAGAAGAAGATGGAAGGGAAGGTGGTAACCCTGCCATTAGGAGGAATCCTAGTGCTAGTCTCAAGCCTAGATAAAGGGGAGAGACACCTACAACGAACTAAAATAAAGGTATGTTGACGCAAAGCTTTTCAATTTGTGAACCAATATGCAGTTTATCCCTCTCCGCCACACACACTAAATGTTTAACATATGAAAGGTTTGTAAGATTTGGACAAAAAGTATATAAAGTGTTGTAACGTTGGATGAGAAATGTTTATAATCTAATTACTCTCTATATTACTAAGAATGCCTGTGATACTAGTTGAATTACCTGTTAAAAAGACTTAAATACCTGTGATACTACCCGAATCAAGTGAAATTACCTTAAATAGTTCTGATACGGATCCCTGCTTAAAATCAGCACAACCAGCTGTGATACTATCTGATTTACCCTGAATATCAATGATACTAGTTGAATTATCTGTTAAAATGACGCAAATACTTTTGATACAACCTGAATCACCTGCAATTACCTTAAATAGCTATGATACAAATCGCTGATCGAAATTATCACGAATATCTGTGAAACTATGGTGATTATCCCATACCTACGATATTACCTGAACTATCTGTGAAATACGAAACTATGCAATACCCAACCCCTGGAATCTATCGTCTTGTGATACTAGCTGAATTAGCCTACACACCTACGATACTAGCTGAATTACCTGTGAAATCATGCACATCTATGATGCAGTTAGCATCTGGGATCTAGCCTCCTGTGATACTAGCTGAATTAGCTTAAATGCCCAGTATACTTGCTGAATTGCCTGTGAAATCATACGCAACTATGCTAAATCCGCTTCCCGGAATCTGTTCTACCCTGTAGTACTACCTGAATTACTTACCTTTTAGCGTGAATGGGTTACCTTTTTGCGTGAGTGGGTCACCCTTTTGCGTGAGTGGGTCACCGTTTTGCGTGAGTGGGACACCTTTTTACGTGAGCGGGTACATTTTTCCGTAAGTGGGTCACCTTTTTACGTGAGTGTGTAACATTTTTGCGTGAGTGGGTCACATTTTTACGTGAGTGGGTAGGCTTTTTGCGTGAGCGGGTCACCTTTTTGCGTGAGCGGGTCATGTTTTTGTGAGTGGGTTACCTTTTTAGCATGAGTGGGCTACCTTTTTGCGTGAGTGCGTTACCTTTTTGCGTGAGTGGGTTACCTTTTTGCGTGAGTGGGTTACCTTTTTGCGTGAAAGCATTACCTTTTTAGCATGAGAGGGTTACGTGCTACAGTTGTCTAGAATTAGTGTTCCAACATTGACAGGAAACATCTTTTCATGAAGGTCTCGTCTAAAGTCGCTTTCAAAGTCCAGCACGTCCCCTCCTGTTCCCTATCTCTCCTGTATATAAGTCCATATTCCTACTCCTTCACTATCTGTCTAGCCTACCCGCTCTCCTCGTTTTGCTATACCACTCATACATACAAACGCACACTCTACTCTCAACCTCTGTCTAGTCTACCATTTCTCCCGTAATCCTATCTTTTCCATATAAACGCATACTCTACCCCTCAACATGTCTGGCCTAGCACTTCTGCTCGTATGCCGTATCTCTCCCATATAAAACACATTTCCCTCTCCTTCATTTATCTCCTAGCATAGGATTTCTTTCCGTTTTCTCGTCTCTCCTTATAAACGCATACTCAAACCCTCCTAGCCTAATACCTCTCCTCGGTTTGCTATCTCTCCCATATAAAATGCCATATTCTACTCTTCAAGTCCTTACTAATCTAGCTCTTCCCGTAGTATTCCGTATCTCTCCTGTATATATGCTCATATTTCTACTCTTTCAGAATCTGTCTAGCCTAACACCTCTCCTCCTATTCCTGTACCTCTCATGTATATAAACGCATACACTACTCTCAACCTCTGTCTAGTCTAGCATCTCTCCCCGTATCTCCTACCTCTCATAAAGCGTATTCCCCTTCTGTCTCATGTCTAGCTGAGTATCTTTTCGGTTTCCTATCTAACCTGTATAAAACACATTCTACCTTTAACACCTGTCTATCTTAGCATAGGATCTCTCTCCGTTTTCTCGTCTCTCCTTATAAACACATGCTCAAACTCTCCTAGCCTAATACCTCTCCTCGTTTTCCTATACCTCTCACATAAACCATACTCTACCCTTCGACTCTGTCTAACCTAACACCTCTCCTCGTTTTCCTATACCTCTCATATAGACCATACTCTACCCTTCAACTTTTTCTAGCCTAACACCTATCCTCCTGTTCCTATACCTCTCATACATATAAACGCATACTCTAGTTCTCAACCTCTGTCTAGCCTAACCTCTCCACTATCTCTTCCATATAAACGCACTTCCCTCATTCACACCCCTCCCGCGTCTAGCCTAGTATCGGTCGTCGTATTCCCTATCTCTCCCATATAAACCCATTTTCCTCCGTGAAGACACTCTCAACCTGGCATCTACCCTCGTTTTTCCTATCCCTTCCCATACAGGCCCAATAAAGTTTGCCAGTATTCCTCTATATATCCTACTACTGTAGTATACTACTTACTGCAGTAGTAAGTAGTATGAAACGCATAATGCTACCAACTGCTGAGGCGTTCTCATTTACAAACGTGCTTTATTCAGTAATGTAACACTTTTCTTGCTCGGAAAAGTAAACTAGTTTTAATTAATTTTTGTACAATTATCTGTCTTTATTTACCTTAACTCAGAATAAACGACACATCTGGGTTACTAGTATGCAAAGTTTATTAATGAACACCATCATTGTATGTCACTGTTTTGTCCAACCTCAGCGTTGTGCCGATGTTTTTCTCCCCTTTTCTCACGCACTAATTTTGAAACATTTGGAGTTGTCTGGCTAACACACAAGCGAAGGACTTCTTCAAGTAGAGATTAGGCAGTTGATTCCTGTGCTGTGGTTTTCAGATCTTCACACACGAAAAGAACTGTTCATATGCGTAAATTGATCTGAATATGCTCAACATCCCAGCAGCGAGGGAATTTTACTTACGGAAAGCTTCTATAAAAGGTAGAAAATCGTTTTTAAAGCGGTCTGTCATGTCTGTCATACTGTATATCAATTAATTCTAGTTGAAACACGGTCAATATTCACTGAAAGTATTGTCGCAAATAAGCGTGTATCGGATTGGAGATTTGTAATATCTTGCAACCTGCTGTCAAATTCCTGTCTCAGTTCTTCTAATACTTATACATAATTATTCATGTCGGTACTCGGGTGACATACTGTAGACGCCTTTGGAAAATGTGAGCTATCCCTGATGATTAACCGTCGTTTCCACAAGTCTGGTTTTATTATAAATACACTAAATTTTCCACATATTTCGGTGATTATCTGACCTCTGTCGTAAAGGGAAAGGTTAAAAACATTCAGATGAGCAGTTAAATCTGCCAAGAATGCCAGACCACAAATCTAGTTTCTATCTCGCAGTTCTGGAAATAGCTACCGTTGGTGGAGGATAAAAAAATAGGAAATACATGAACACTGCAATCTTTTCTTTTAACTCAAAGAATTTTTTCAGTACTGTACCTCGACTCAACCAGCGCAGTTCACTATGGTCTGGCAGGTCACCATATTGACTATGGCGTATTCCAAGAACAGGTTTAAACTGGCGGTGGGTCAAAGCTTTCTTTCTAATAGTGTTCGTGATCTTCACAACTGTCCCCATAATATTATCAAGTGTTGCACGTTAAGCAATATGTTGTTGGTGTATTATACAGTGCACCGCAATTAATTCATGAAAAGCGTTAGGTTATTTCAGTTTGTATTTTAGACGTCCACCTAATCCACTCGTATGCCCCAACATAGAATACTGAACCAAAACGTCCAACACAGTCAACAGCTTGCCCAATGTATGCAAAAATGTGCAAACCTTTCGTTGTATCTTTCAGTGAAATAAGATCCAACAGCTCCTCTCTCGCACAAAGGTTTACATCCACAGCTTTGATGAACATAGCTAATTGAGCGGCGTCTATATATCAGTGCTTTCATCTACTGCCAGTGAATATGTGACGAACTGTTTCGAAGCTTCTATAAGTTGGTCCTGAAGATCACCGGCCATATCTCGGAAGCGACGAACTACATTTTCTTGGAGATAAACTGATGGATTCACATTCCTATGTTTTGCTACAGAGGAACTCCTCTATTGCCATTATGGCAATATGTCTTGCAAATTCCCCATCAGTAACAGGACGCATTTTATTTGCAATTGTTAGTGAAAGTCTATAGCTTAAGTTCAACACTGATTCACTGACAGTGTTCTTCAGATTCGCATAACTTATCTTTTAATTGCTGCATTAGCACTTGACGATATTTTCCCACATATCTGTCATAATCATGGCATGACATGCAGAATACTGTCGTATATTGAACTTCTTTACGTGTTGAAGAATCTTGACGCAAATTAAACACTTCGCCATTCCTCCATCTCCATAAACAACATGTCTTCCCATAACGATATAAACGCCGTGGGAGTTGATGGTCTTTCATTACTACTCTCTTTTAACTCAGCCATGGTCAAATATACGCACTTCAAAATACAGCAGGGCTCAACTAAACCGCCCCGCTGTATTACTGCACTGACCACCATTGCGCTCGTGCATGTGTGCAATAGACCATGCCCACGGCTAGCTGTTCCAAGCTCTTTCCTCCCTACTTATTACATCACAAGTGCGGCATCTGCCGACTACTACCCTAGATGATTTCCTGACGCTCTTTTTCCTAGTTTCATTAGGACTGAGTAGTGGGTGTACGCGGATTTTGAAACAGGTACGTATGTGTGTTTGAATCCGTGTAATGAATAAACGGTGTTAGAAACCGCGTATGTGAGTAACGTGTGGGATTACGTGATGTTGAGAGTCTAAGGTGAAGTCTGTACGAAGCTCGTCCCTCTCTCTCTGTGGGGTTTTGAAACATGTATGTGGGTGTTAGAAGCCGTGTAATGAATAAACGGTGTTAGAAACCGCGTATGTGAGTAACGTGTGGGATTACGTGACGTTGGGAGTCTGAGGGAGAAGTTTGAAGTCCGTCCCTCTCTCTCTGCGGTCCTCCCTGCAGCACATCATTTCCCCTCGTGAAGTTGTTGATACACTTTATTGTTATGCTGTGCAGTTAATGAATAATAAAAATAATTAAAAGCCAAAAAAATGTGAAATTTCCATCTGTGTTGTGCGCGCGCGCGTTTGCGCTCACGTCCCCCCCCCCACCCGCGATTTTTCTTTTTAGTTTTGCTAAAACGAAATGTATACCTCTGAAAAAATTGCAAGAAGAAGAACTCCGTTCAGAGGCAATGAGGTATATATATGAGAAAAAAGACATATGGTCTAAATAATATTCGAGTTATGTGTACGGTTATCTCGTTGCTAAAAAAACTTAATGTATGGCTCTGAAATGCATCAAGAACCACGTTCAGAGGCAATGAACTATATGAGACAAAAAAGACACGTGATCTAATAATATTGGAATAATATGGTCTAATAATATTTTGCTAAAACTAAATGTATGATTGAAGTGTAGCAAGCCCGTTCAGGGGCAATGATCTATGGTCTAATAATAATCGAGTTATGTGTACGGTTATCTCGTCATACCAAAAGTTTTGTTTTGCTAAAACTAATGTATGACTCTGAAAAAAATGCATCAAAGAAGAAGAGATCCCGTTCACACTGGATCAGTAAGAAGGCAATGAAATATAAATAAGAAAAAACACGTAAACTATTTCTAAGGGGGCTAATAATATTCGAGTTAGGTGTAACGTTACGTCGTCATAACAAAAATAAGTTTTCGAGTCCCCCCGCAACTAAAACCTTGGAATCTTTCATCAAGAAGGCAATGAACTATAAAATAAGAAGTCCATGCGAGTGATTCCTACGAGTCTAATAATATTAAAGAAGAAGAGATCCCGTTCACGCTGGATCAGTAACAGAAGGGGCAACAAGGCAATGAACTATAAATTACTAAAATTAAATGCTTTAAAAAAACACGTGAATGATTCCTCGGCATATCGAGCTCACAGCTAAAACTAATGTATGTCTCTGAGTCATGCATAATGCAATGTCTTTATGACGGTGAAAAGCCAACATGTTCTCGTCTCTGTAACCCCAAGGCAGACAGAAACGAGGACTTCCTTCGGTAGTCAGAATTTATAAATTGAACCTAATGATAGGTTAAGTAAAAACTCTGAAAGTAGCGTAAGGAATTGCCTGTAGCAAAAAGGAAGAAACATCACGGATCCTACCAATGCTATAATTATCGTAAGTACTGGGGCCAGATCGAATCGGTGGACAAGGTAATTTTTTATGTACGAATCTCAGCCAATGGTCAGATAACTGCGTGCGCATACTTGATGGAGAAGGGGGAAAAGCCGGAAAAAACTAGATTGTATAAAACGTTGGATATAGTTCTTAAGAAATTAGTACTTATTCCGCTAAACATGTGACTGTAGCATAGAACAAGTGTTTCTGGGGGAGGGGGTTAACAACGTCGGGGACATCTAAAATGTGTAAGGGAATACGAAAAAGACCATTTGCAACAGAAGCGCACCGCTCGTTACAACCCAGGAAAGAACATGGATGGTAAGTGAAAAGAATTATTATTTGTTACAATTTCGATCTGTGTGTCTTTTTTAATTTGTGTTTTGTACATATACTTCAGTGACCTAAACAATCGATTCAATGTGTCTTTTATTTCCGTGTTCAAATCCTGTTGAAACACGTCTGTATGTTTCAGATCAAATCATAAGCCAGCTCAATGAAATTTGAGACGGCGCTCCAATAGTACCAATAAAGAAACTTGCAGATCTTGAGATAAACGTACCGTTCAAAATAAACAAGGTGAAGACGCTTTGCACAAGATTTCGGGAACGCGTCGTAGTAACATTAGATCAGTATCAGATCTTTCTTCCCGAGCGATTTAAGAAATTGACTACAGAACAGAAAACCGCTATAAAGGAAGGCGGCTATCAGCTTGTGTATATGGGACAAGAGACGCTAGCTAGCGGGTATCGACGTCACAAGATAACTTTTTTACAAAAAAAGGTATATTAAAACAGTTTTTTTGCATGTGTTAGCTCAGTTCAGAAAAAAAATAATGCATCTCGGAAAAGAGAAAAAAATTCTTAATGTCAATTTTTGCATGGAATAGTTCTAACTTTTTGACCTTTTAGGATTAATTTGACATAACTATAATGCATGGATAAAATCTAGTCTTTGTACGTGTAAAAAATGAATATCTCTAAATTTCAGATTATAACGGTGTTTTATTTTGTAAAAAATGTTATATTTTATAGCCAGTCGATAAAATGAACATATATATGTTATTTATGACTTACCATTTTCACTTCTCAGATCGTTACAATAATGAATTGTATAATTTTCAGACGAGTTCAAACATGCAAGAAATCCTCAAGCGGAGGAAGCGCATCTGAAGAAGGTGAGTGTAGCTAGCAGAAAAAAGCGTGTTATTATCGTTTACATGCGGTTCTATCTAAAACCGGCTTTCTAAAGTGTTAAAAAGGAACATTCTTTCTGTAATATATAAAGCTTAAAATCACGTTCAAAAATGTAGTTTTATTCACAGCACTTTTTTGTGTCATTTTTTCAGACAATGCAGTAAAACAAGAAATACACAGAAAATCCAACAATAGAGACTCCATGAAAAGAAAAGGTGAGTTATTGTTTTTTGTGAAAAATATTCTTATGGTTTGCATGTATGTGCTAAAACAAAACAATACTTTTTGAAAAATAATAAAGTAATCGGATAAGAGAATAAATTTTTAGCTTAAACATTCAACAAAAAATACAACTTGAGAATATTTCTTTTTCAGCTATAAGTAAAATTATATTTCTTCTTTTTAATTTATAACATGAAGCAATACTTGGAAATAAAATGAACAGTTGTTATATATATGCATAGATATGTTTTAACCTTAATGGCAGTAGCATCAAACATTACTAATGAACCATTTTTGTTTTATAAGTGTATAGATTTTTTCAGTTTTCATGCATGCTTAAAAAGGGGAAATTTTTCTTTTCAGTTTTAAAGAAAATTAGATTTCAGTTTTTAAACTTTACTTTGAAATAAAATGAAAATTTTGTATACATATGTTCAGGTTAAAAAGATATCAAACATGTTTTCTCTTTTTTCAGCCTTAATAAAATGAACTATATATTTTTTCAGCTTTCATGCATGCTTCAAAAACCTCAACATTTTTTATATATGTGTGTAGATTTTTTCAGCTTAAAAATGTTCACACATCAAGCAAAATATAGATATTCTGATATATATGGCATCAAACATTACTTTTAAATAAAAATGAACTATTTGTTATAGATTTTTCAACTTTCATGCATGCTTCAAAAAGAGTAACAAATTAATATCACGAAAAAATAAAATTGGATTACAGTTTTTTTAAAAAAACTTTACTTGAAATAAAATCAACATTTTTCCAGCTTAAAGATATTTATACATATATGGCATCAAACATTACTTTCAATAAAAATGAACTATTTATTATAGATTATTCAGCTTTCATGCATGCTTCAAAAAAGTAACAAATTAATATCACAAAAAAGAAAATTCGATTTCAGTTTTTTTTAAAAAACTTTACCTGAACATTTTTTCAGCTTAAAAGATATCAAATGTGTATTACTGATGACACCTCATTTATTTCAATTTCGGAGGAACACGTGCACGTGATCTCAAATAAGACCGGAGCCCCGAACAAGAGGACGACGACGAGCACCTCGAAAGATGACAGTGCGTCTCCATCAAAGAAACCAAGAACAGATTCGGTGAGTGAACAGAGGCAGAAGGATCTTGCATGCAACTATTGAATCGGCATTTAAAAATCGGATCTATACTAGTCAAATAGAAAACTCGCTGGGGATGATAGATCCTGAAACATTTCTAGATGAATGTCAACCGCTCGTTAACAGCGAAGTTCGGAGGAATCTCGCTCGTCATTTGTCAGGAATAAAGTTATGTGCTACATTAGTATGCAAATATGTCATCCAAACACCCGAAAATGAAACGATCGAGATATTTAATTTCAATAGTAAAATGGATGCTATCTTACAAGGTCCAAACATTAGCGAATGGTATGAGAATAAACTTAAACATCCCATTTTATTGAACATTGATACATTCGAATCGAAAAGCAGTTCGAAATCACTATACAAAATATGTTTGTTAATTCTAAATTTCTGTCAGTACGATCTTTTAAATGCAGGTTGTAACATAAAAGTGTCTGATTTCATAAAACACAAGAGAGCAGTGACCAATATTAGGAATACTGATAACAAATGTTTCGGATATTGCCTACTGGCATCCAAATTTCCAGTAAAGCGTAACAGCTATAGAGAGAGTTCGTACTCCAAGTGCAATATGTTTAAAGAATTTAATTTCACAGGAATAAAGTTTCCAGTATCTTTAGATGACATACAAAAATTTGAAAAGCAAAATGATAATATATCTATCACGGTATATGCTATAGATGAATTTTCAATTATTATATTATATCAAACCTCAGAACGTAAAGAGCATCATGTGAACCTTTTAAGAATTGCCGATGAAGCTAGATCACACTATTGCTTAATAAATGATCTATCTCGCCTATTGTCTTCACAGCTAACTACACGGAAGTGTAGAATGTGTATATGTGAAGCATGCATGAAATAATTCTCGAATGAAAGCAACCTAGCTAAACATAAAAGGAGATGCATGAAATCGCAAGTTGTTAATATGCCTGAAATAGCGGTAAATGACACCATTCGATTCAATTCATACTCAAAGTGCTCTCCGGTGCCATTTGTCATATATGCAGATATCGAATCAATACTTAAAATGTGCATTCATGTCAGCCCTCCGCAGATAGCAGTTCGACGAGATCGCTACAAAGACACGAAGCAGTATTAATAGCTTTAAATCTTGTATGCAACTATGACGATTCGTTATCGAAACTCAAAATCTTTAGAGGTCCTAATGTGATTCAAGATTTTTCAGCGAATTAACTGTAATTGCAGACGATGTAATCGATATTTACCTGAAAAACAAGGAGTTAAATATGACCGATGCAGATAAAATAAAATTCAGAAATACTCATTTCTGTCATCTGTGTGAACATAAATTTGAGTCCGAATCTGACAAAATATTAGACCATTGCCATTTAACCGGTAGATTCATAGGACCAGCCCACAATTCGTGTAATCTGAATAGAAAGTTACCAAATTACACACTGATTTTTTTCATTGTCTGTCAAACTACGATTCACATTTTCTCGTGAAACATCTCGCTTACGATCGAGAACCCATATCATGTATTTCACAAACATCTGAAAACTATCTATCATTCAGTAAAAGACATACGTGCAATGGAAAAAGTATATATTTCAAATTTCTTGATAGTTATAGATTCTTCGATGATAAACTGAGCAATTTAGCTGATATGTTAAACCCCAAGGACTTTAAAAGTACAAACAGAGCATACGAAAATCTTGCACATCGGCAGCTAATGAGACGCAAAGGCGTATTTTCATACACATATCTGGATTGCGTAGAGAAATTAAAAGAGACAGCATTACCAGATATATCACAATTTGTTGATATAACAACGGAAGATTACTTGCATGCTCAAACAGTATGGCGAGAGTTAAATATCAGAAACTTATGTGAATACAGCTATCTATATCTTAAGAGTGACACATTGCTATTGACTGACATTTTTTAAACTTTCAGAAACTTATGCCTAAATTTATATAAACTAGATCCGTGCCACTTCTACACTGCTCCCAGTTTGGCCTATCAGGCGATGTAAAAGACGACTAAAACAAAATTATTGCTAATCACCGACAAAGAAATGCTAGAGTTTTTCGAGTCAGGAATCAGGGGTGGGCTTTGCACGGAGTCGCAGGTTACTCCAAAGCCAATAACAAGTACATGAATGAATACAACGAATCGCTACCAGTTAAATACTTAGCACTTTTCGATTGTACAAACTTATATGGATATGTCATGGCAAGGCATGCAATTATTTGCGGCGAACTCAGATGGTTAAATAGAGATGAAATTAATGCAATAGAATTCTTAACCGCACCGCCAGATTCGGAAACGGGTTATGTGCTCGAAGTCGATCTCGAATATCCTAAAGCCATTCACGACGAACACAACGATCTTCCACTGTGTCCAAAGAGCGAAATACCTCCAAAGGATAAATGCAATAAGCTCCGTGCCACACTATCTGATAAGTCTAAGTATGTCTTGCATTACCGTAATCTACAGCAATGTGTAGAACTAGGAATGAAGTTGAAATACGTACATAGAGCAGTGGCTTACAAACAATCCTTCTGGTTAAAATCATACATTGACTTGAACGCTGCAAAACGTGCTGAGGAGAAATCTAAATTCGGCCAGAATCTATGGAAAAAAATGAATAATTGTGTTTATGGAAAATGTACGTAAGTATAACGATTTTCATCTCGTTACCAGTTGGAAACAAGCGAATAAGCTGATATCGCGTCAAACGTTTTTGCGTTACATTATATTTTACGAGAACCTTGTGGGTATCGAACTGTCAAAGGAAGAAATTCACATGTGTAAGCCCATATACATAGGACAGGCAATACTTGACATTTCTAAATATGTGATGTACCACTTTTATTATAACATTCTGAAAAATAACCTAAATGATTTGTCTTTAAATTACATGGATACCGATTCATTTTTGTTTGAAACTAATACAGATGTTTATGATTTTATCAAAACCAACATTCCGCATTTTGATACAACAATTGCCCACCCGATAACATATATTCGATACCTCTGGTAAACAGGAAAGTAATGGGCTTATTTAAAGACGAATTATCGGGTAAAATAATGACAGAATACGCTGGGCTAAGATCTAAGCTGTACTCATACCGTTTTTGACGGTCAGATTGTTAAGAAGTCAAAAGGTCTTTCAAAGGCTGCAATACGTTCAATAACTTTTGATGATTACCTATCTTGTCTCAATGACATGAATGTAGCACATTATGCCAGACAAACAACTTTCCAAAGTCGTAAGCATAACGTTCACACAGTAGAAATAAATGAAATTGCATTGAGAGGGCTTGATACCAAACGTTATATGATTGAAAACTCGCATAAAACTATGGCCTGGGGACATTTTTCTATTCCAAGAGATCCTGCTACCTCTGAGCACAGCTGACATTGTCATAAGGTTTCTGCCATTTCATGTAATTCTGCTTAATGAGAAAGAGATTGAATGTGTTCCATTTCATGTAATTCTCGTTGAAGAGAGAGAGAGACTATGTTTTTACCTTATTGAAAGTATGCCATTTCA
Organism: Deroplatys truncata; assembly: GCA_030765065.1. Taxonomy (NCBI): domain Eukaryota; kingdom Metazoa; phylum Arthropoda; class Insecta; order Mantodea; family Mantidae; genus Deroplatys; species Deroplatys truncata. Next base: position 379,224,079 of record CM060990.1, read on the forward strand.
TGTAATTCTGCTTAATGAGAGAGAGAGGGATTGTTATACTTTAAAGTTTATGGTGTGTGATATGTAAACCATACTTTTTTCGCGTTCACATGTCCAATACTCATTTTAGAGAGAGAGAGATTTTGTAATTGCATTTGTTATACTTTGAAGTTCCCAAATCTTGTTTTATAAATGCAAACACATGACCACCTGAATAAGTACTCGTTTTTACATGTTTATACTTTTTGGGGTGATGGGGGATAAAGTAGGGTTATTTTTTAAAAATAAATAACACTCAATTACTTTTGGATTCTGCTGCTTTGTTTCTTAAGAAATAAAATTATACAACACATATCCTGAATCCTAAAGTTTTTTTACAGGTTGTTAAAAAAGTCTTAGTTTTTTGCATCTTCTACACTACAGCATTCCTTTCTATCCATTCACTTTTTTGAAAGCCTAGCCACTTGACGAGTAACCTATTCCCCCGTCGACGTAGTACCTTTTCTACGAGATATGTGTCAGCGTAACTAGTTCTTAACAATTCATGACCGCAGAATCCACTTTGTATTACCTTCCCCTCACAATCTTCCAGATGATAGGTGGGTGGGACTGTGCGTCTTACCCTGACAATGCGAAAGATTTCAGTGCTCCAATTAGGTGTGTAACCTTTCTCGAGTAGACCCTTATGCCTAGAGATCCTCACATTGTCTCCAGCATTGAACCTCCTGGCGTTCCTCTTTCGTACCTCATAACATCATGACGATACACCGTGAGGAGGAGATCGTTGTTCCTGACGTCACGAGGCTTCATCTGAATCGTCGAATGGTAAGTATTATTGTAGATGTTAATGATTCTTGGCAAGAGATCCAGCCATTTATATGAACCTTTGGTCAAAAATTCCTTATGCATCATAGTTTTAAGCGTTCTTATTAAACGCTCGACAGCAGCAGCCTTAATGACACTGAAAGTACTATAGCGATTAATTCCATACCTGGTCATTAATTGCCTGAAATGCTTATTGTAAAATTCCTTGTCGTTATCGGATTGAATATTCTTAGGTGTTGTATCCAGATTCTCCAGTATATCTCGCATTGCTTTTGTAACATAAACTCCGGTCTTGTCCTTCATAGGTCTTGCGAAAACCATTTTTGAGTAACAATTAAGAGCAATAAGAATGTACTTATAGTTTCTGTTTTGTTTTGCGTATTGTATCATTTCAATAAGGTCTATTTGTAACAAGTCATTAAGACCTTTACTAATTATTTTCCTACGTAGAAATTTCCTTCTGGCCGGGGAATGTAATTCACTAACGATGTTTCGTCTAATCATGCTATTATTTTCGAGTTTTTCAATTCTGTGATGAACTCTTGAATTTCCGTTGTATGATTCAAATTGCCAGCCTCCCTCGATGTAATTAGCAATCTGAGTCTGCTAATCTGACTATTAGAATCGGACCAGTATACGTAGTCCAACTTCCTAGCCGGAACTTGCTGCTTCCATTCGAGACTAAACCGGTCGTAGTTTCGATTATCCTGCGTATGATATTCTTATATTTATACCCCTTGTTCGATCTCAGACGACCGCTCCTGCTGTAGCCCTGTCTGTGAACTAGAGTTTGTTTCAAAATCTGAGAATAAATATCCAGATCATCTTCCGTATACGATGAGGTCTGAAGTACTCGCTTGAATAATAGTTCGTACAGCCCGAGGATAGCCACATAAGTCCCATCTCCTATCTACACTGTTATCTGCAAATGTAATTAATTTATTTCCTATCTTATAATCCCCGTCTTCGTACCGTACTCAAAAAGTAACTTCCAGATCGCTGCCGCTAGCTGTTCGAACCTTCTTCAGATAATTCACGAGGGTATCGGCTTCTTCTTCTTCTTCTTCTTCTTCGGGGTGAGAGAGAGGGGTTTTGCTTTTTTCTTGATTCTTTAGTATATCCTTCAGAGGAACGGTGACGGGTTGAAGAACCTCGGACATCACACGTTGGGTTTCGAACTTGAGACCCCTCAGGGAACGTAACTTTTCCCTTATCGCTTTACTGTGCCGAGCGATGGACTGCTTGAGTCTGACGCCTTCTACATCCATCTTAAAATGAATGCAGATTTAAGCTGCTGCCGTCAATATATAGGAGAGTTTTAATTCGATACTTAGAATATGTCCATCTTTAGCTCGATTAACTGGAAGCTGTGAAGGTCAACTTATCGCCTATCATGATGGGTGCAGGATAACTTTCAACTCGCTTATCGTTTATTGCAAATATTGCATCCACTCTCGTATTGGGATGCGATGATGAAATCATATTGCAGCCAATCACCTCTCCACTAACCGAGGACCTGTAGTATTCGAGTCCCGAAGTTAGCATGTATCTCTGTGAGTTACCTCTGTACGGTTTCGTTAGCAATGTAATGATGAGCTGTCCTCTCATTTGCTCTAGAATAGCATTTATTGCATTCACTTGCGAATTAAGATTAGCAATATTATTAATAATTGAGGCTACGTCGGTATCCAGACCTTTTTCTACTGCTGCAACAATTTCTTGAGGCATAGAAGCTAGAGTTCGGTTTAAAACTGTCTGTGTTTCTGCATTTTTCTTTACAACTAAATGTCTTAACATATTTTTTAGTTGCGGCATCGTTATCGTCCACGGGATCGGCTATCTCCCTTATCCGTTTCTTTCGAAAGGAAAAGTTACCGTTTGAATCGGGAAGCGGTGTGCGTGCATTTATGTAATCCAAAATATATTTTTTATTCGGAACATCATGATCGTGAACTGGAAGCAATAATACCTTCATTCTTATCGTATACAGAATGACATTATTTTCTGCGTCGCGTTTGAAGCATATTTACTCAGGTATTCCATTAGGCTCTGATGTTGCCCTTAGAGCGATGCTTGCACGTGCTGCCTAAGCATAGCTTCAAATTCGCCCATACGCTGATATGAAGTCTTTTCGGTGAACGTCTGCATTCGATGCTCGACGATAGTCGTAAGCGTATCCACATAGTGTTTAGTCGTTGCATCATATTCTTCTTCAGGATCCTAAATATTGCATAACAGCTTTTTCTTGAATTGATAGCTTCCCGTTCCATCTCGATTTATAATATAACGGTTAAGCACACCCCTGGATGGGGTGATCCTGCGGATGCGAATCTGTCGATACGCATAGCTGTATGGAGCGATACTCTCTATTTATTCACTGATAAATACATAGAAACCGTTTCTGTATCGTCCTTCATTCAGCGGAAATTCAGGTACCATGACAACAAAGGGTCTCGAGTTCGATCTGTCATTACTCTCCCATACCTGCTTACACAACTCTCTGAATTCCGTATACGACATGAAAGTATTTACGTAATCGTCGTATATGTGCTTTAAGTTGAGATTATCTTGTCGGAATAGCACGATCATATTTGCATTGTCTCTAATTAGATGTTTGGGCACCTTTGCATAAGATTGTGCTAGATATACAGCATCGACGTTGCGGTGTCTGCTCATGCTGTAATACGAAGCTATTTTACCCTGTTTCTCGTTGATGACGTCATCGAATACGAATATGGAATTTTCTCTGGCTTCTGAGGTTTCCAGTACTTTTCTAACCGTCCTCGAACGTGTACACTCCTATATCGGGTATGGTTTTCAGCACTTTGAACAGGTACTGATATTTCGGTTGATGCAGTGATTTCGAGTAAATGTAAAGATTCTCGAACCTTAGCCCGTTCTCATGGATTAGCAGGTTGAGTAAGACATTCGTCTTTCCCGCATTTGAGCTACCCAGAATGAGCGCTCTGACGTTGCTCGAGAAGAGAGAGCCGTGCTTTCCCTCGCGAATGTCATTGTCGAAGTCTAAAACTTGTATGGCTAACGAGCACTTTTGCTTCACTACTTCCATCGTGCGACTAAGATTATAAGTTATATCTTTCGCTTTTTATTTTCATAATGTATCATGTGCTCTGGACGAGTTCGGAAGGGTTCCGGAGTACTTAATTCTTTGATTAATTCTCTACCGTTTGAGGCTCATTTGCCCGGCTACAGGTACTGCGGTCCCGGAACTAAGCTACATAAGCGATTGCAGCGAGGGGATCCGCCTATAAACGAATTGGACGCCGCGTGTCGAGAACACGATATCGCCTACGCCGCACATCAGGATACTGTTCCGAGGCATTTGGCTGATAAGGTTCTTGTGGAAAAAGCCTGGTATCGGGTGCAGTCTGCCGACGCTACTTTTGGCGAGAAGCTTGCCGCTAGACTTGTGACCACAATCATGAAGGGAAAGCTGGCCATGGGTGCTGGATTGCGCAAACGTCGGAAGAGAATACTACCGCCTCCCGCTAGAAGTGGGATCGTACCTTTGCTACCGCTTTTGGCAGCATTGGGTGCTGCAGGTAGCTTGGCAGGGGGAGCCGCACAGATCGCTACCTCGGTGAATAAGAAACGTGCTGCGGAGAAGCAACTGAACGAGCTGGTTCGTCACAATCTGCACATGGAAGCATTAGCCACGGGCAAGGGCAGAGGTCTTAAGAAGGGAGGTGGACGACGCAGGAAGGGAAGGGGCTTGTATCTACGTCCGAATAACTCGGGGCGAGGTCTGTACTTATCCCGGAAAAAGCCTTAAGCGGTGCGAAGATTGAAACTTATGCTGAACGTCTACGCATTCCTAATTTAGAGGCGTATACATGCTAGATAAACTGTCTCTAAGACCTAGACGTGCAGAGAGAATCGTCGTCAATTTGGACAACTCGCAGAATCTCGGTACCCATTGGGTTGCTATACGCAAGGATGGAAATTTAGCCTTTTATTTTGACAGTTTCGGCAATCTGAAACCTCCAAGAGAGATCGAATCCTATCTCGACGGTGTTAAGATCATGTATAACAGACACAGGTATCAGAATTTCGATTCTGTCATCTGTGGTCATCTGTGCTTGCAGTTTCTGTTATAAAACGCTTTCGACAGGATGTTCGAATGGTCAAAATGAGTTACACTATCACTGTGAGCGGATCTGATTCTAGCTTCTCTACCCATTTGAATCCGCCACTCCATCTGAATCCAGATGGAGTTTACGAGATTGTTCTACTGAATTTCGAGACATTTTACTCGATACCAAATGTTCATCCTAGCAATAACCTTTTCCATTACGTGCGGGATGGAAAACTTGAAACCGTCGAAATTCCACCTGGAACTTATGAAATAGAAGATATAAACACCTTCCTCAAGGATAGACTTTTCTCCGTCCCAATAATGACACTATGAAGGCTGAGGCTCGGTGCCCCTACGTTATCGATTTCGCTCGAGAGAGATCGGTGGGCTCTCTTCTCGGTTTCACCGGCAAGCGCACGGTGGAGCCGGGTGTACTGACCGAGTCTGACGAACTGGTGAACATCTTTAAGGTCAGCATTATACGCGTCGAGTGCAGCCTTGCCACTGGATCCTTCATCAACGGTAAAAGTGGGCATTCTATCTACGCGTTTTTCCCGTCGCTTCCTCCGGGCTACCACATCTCGCAGAACCGCCCAGTCTTATATATCTACCCATCATCGACATGAATCTCATTGATCATCTCAGCATTCGTGTGGTAGACCAGAACGGGGATACGCTCGACTTCAGAAACGAAACTATAACAGTGAGACTGCATATAAGACGGAATAGGAATAAATTTTAAAAGGCATTACTATAATAAAAAGCTTCTCTCGAGATTGATACCTACTCAGACTTCGACACGCAAACTGCTAACACCATCCAACCGAGAGTTCCTCGAGCGTCTGCGATTCAAGGTTCTATAATGGATGTTTTAGATGTGACCGGAGTTCCGACGTTTGACGATAAGATTAGTAAAGAGGAGGAATATGTCTTCCTACCTTACAATACGTCTGCTCTAGATGTGAATGATGAAATTAGAATACCATGCCAAGCCGAGGATTTGTACAGGCTTCCTAGCAGAAGTTACCTCTACATAGAAGGATCTGTGACAAAAACTACTGGCGAAGCTTCATCTGCACAACTGACCAACAATGCCATGGCGTTTCTGCTCGATGAAGTTCGCTTAGATATGAATGGTACTACTATAGATAGAACAAGAAATCCCGGAATTTCTACGACTATGCGCAACTATGCAGCTCTCAACACTTTGGACTCCAATCGCCTGCAGAACGCCGGCTGGACGTATCCTGGAGAAGCTGTAGACATCGTGAACGCATCGAATGGTGTATTCAACGCTATCGTCCCTCTTTCGATGCTTCTGGGTTTCGCAGACGATCACAAGGAACTAATACTTAATAGCAAGTTTGAACTCGTTTTAATTAGATTTAAAAATTCTAATAATTTTGTGATGGGCAACGATGTGACTATCATTAAACTAAACCGCATCGGATGGAGGATGCCCGTACTTAGACTCTCCGATGCCGAGAGGGTGGAGAAACTTAAACTCGTCAAGTGAGATCGCCCACTGCACGTTGCTTTTCGAACCCTGGACCTTCACACTCAACCTGCAGTACCGCAGACTAAAGCATTCACGTGGAACGTTGCAACGACATCGAAGCTTGAGAAACCGCGTTTTGTCATAGTGGCTGCATAGACCGACAGACAGAACTATCTTGCTAAAGATAGCTCTATCTTTGATCACTGCAATATCACCAATCTGAAGCTTTATCTCAACAGCGAATGTTAACCGTATCATGACATGAATTTGGATTTTGCAAATTCAAAGTTTGCATCTCTGTATGATCAGTTTTCTAAATTTCAATACTCTTATTATGGCAAAGAAAATTACCCTCTTTTGAAGAGAGGCGATTTTCTGAAATATGCACCACTATTCGTCATAGACTGTTCTCATCAACCGGAGGAGACCGTGACTGGAGCCGTTAACATCAGATTGGAAGTTCAAGCATCGGCGAATTTTCCTGCACAAACATCTTTGTTTTGTTTAATTATTCACGATAAATTCTTCACTTATAAACCCCTAACTCATGTTGTTCAATCTTTCATATAATAAATGAAAATTATTTTGTTTATATCAATAAAGAATGAAATTTTTATATTTTTTTACTGATTTTAGCATACATCTCCTTTAACTTTAATCTGACACTCCTACCTCTAACATCGTATAAACACATTGATTTATAAACTTCATACAATTGAAATAAATATATTTCAATGTATGGAATTAGTCTCTTCAGTCCTGCTATTGCAACAATGTCCAGGTTTATGACATTTTCGTTTAGACACGTATTCACAAATGCTATTTCATTAACTTTATTCATATGCACTGTTATATTATATGCATAGATTATATTCTCACTGTACGATAACTGAGGAAGCTTACCGTCTTTCACATACGTTTCAATCACAGCTATATTTCGAACTATTATCTGCCAGTCCTCTTTTGTTATGTATACAAAAGTTTCGTCAACTGCCTTGATGAAGAGGGATGCGAGTTCGTAATGCAGTCCTATATTCACACGATGCTTGGAGCTGATGGAGATGTCGTCGAGCATAAACACGCTATTTGGATTCATCTTTCTCTGACTTTTCTAGAATGGGGTCAAAGATGAGGACTATAACGTTCTCTCGAGAGGCTTCCAGCATCTTCTTCTTGTTTACGACCTTTGCCTTGTTCCTCTTCTTGTCAGGTTTTTTTTCGGACTTGTAGACATATACACAAGATCTCTGTTTTAACACGCGAGTCATTATTAAAAAACTCTTTCTTTTTATTCACAATGATTCTGCTTACCTTTCTTCTTCTTTCTCCTCCACGGGCTCGGACGTCAACAACGACCAATCCACGTCGCGATGCGGCGGCACATCTTCTCCTTCAGGTGTTCTGTAGAAAAATGCACAGTTTTTTGCTAGCTATGTTTTTTTCTCCCCTACTACATCTATTCTATCACATGTTCTTTACTTACTTACCCTTTTGCTTTGAGATACACGTCACAGCAGTCTCCACAACGGAAGAATGACGACATTTGTTGATGCTGTGATGGTTCCTTACAGATGATGGTATGCGTATCGCCATCACATATTTCCTCATGCTTATCGAGACAGTGCTGCTTCATTTGCTCGTACTCCTCAAGGTTCACCCAGCAACAATTGTCACTATCGCTCGCGATTCTGATATTTTTACTACTCATCGTGCTGGCTCATAGTCGACTTTGAACGCCGATCCATTCTCGTTTCACCTTTAATGGATAGGGTGTTGGGGATTGAACATGCTCTTTCTTGCACTGACCTCGTTTATACCGTTACGCACTTGGGCTCTTGCTCACATACAGTCTTCTGACATCCTTCTTTTTAACATACTCATGCAACCTAACTTTCATTACGTACTGGTAGCTGTGAGCTCGATATGGCGAGGAATCATTCACATGGTTTTTTAAGCATTTAATTTTAGTAATTTATAGTTCATTGGCTTCTTGCCCCTTCTGTTATTGATCCAGCGTGAACGGGATCTCTTCTTCTTTAATATTATTAGACTAGTAGGAATCACTCGCATGGATTTCTTATTTTATAGTTCATTGCCTTCTTGATGAAAGATTCCAAGTTTTTAGCTGCGGGGACTCGAAAACGTACGTTTGTTATGACGACGTAACGGTACATCTGACTCGAATATTATTAGCCCCCTTAGAAATCGTTTACGTGTTTTTTTTCTTATTTATAGTTCATTGCCTTCTTACTGATCCAGTGTGAACGGGATCTCTTCTTCTTTGATGCATTTTTTCAGAGTCATACATTAGTTTTAGCAAAACCAAACTTTTGATATGACGAGATAACCGTAAACATAACTCGATTATTATTAGACCATAGATCATTGCCTCTGAACGGGCTTGCTACATTTCAGAGTCATACACACACAGATGGAAATTTCACATTTTTTGGCTCTTAATTATTTTTATTGTTCATTAAATGCACAACATAACAATAAAGTGTATCAACAACTTCACGAGGGGAAATAACGTGCTGCTGGGACGACCGCAGAGAGAGGGTCGGACTTCACACTTCTCCCTCAGAATCCCAACGTCACGTAATCCCACACGTTACTCACATACGCTGTTTCTAACACCGTTTATTCATTACACGGCTTCTAACACCCACATACATACCTGTTTCAAAACACCACAGAGAGAGAGGGACCAGCTTCGTACAGACTTCACCTTAGACTCTCAACATCACGTAATCCCACACGTTACTCACATACGCGTTTTCTAACACCGGTTATTCATTACACGGATTCAAGCACACATACGTACCCATTTCAAAAACCGCGTAACCCCACTACTGGACTGTCCTAATAAGTCTGATATGCTAGACCTTTAAGTTCCTGCTCATTTGGCGATATTGAGGTAATTTATACGCTCTTATCGCGTTCTCAACTCTTTCACTCTGCTTCTCATAATGCATAGATGTTGTCAAAATAAAGCTAATGTTCAGATTGAAAAAAGGGGGAGGTAAAACGGGCTGGAGATTTTAACATTAATTTATAATATTGCTAGTAACAGAGTAAGTTGCACAATTTCATGAACAAAGAAATGGATATATTGACTCATATTTTTATTTTAGTACATAAATGGTGCATAATAATATTCTAAAAAAAATTACATATGTATTTCTACTTTTTTCATATATTCGGCATTTTATCCGGATAACTAATGGATTACTAACGTGGAGGGGGTAGAGCAACCACGCTGTAGTTTTACGTTTAAAATGCTCTAACAGGCGAATATTTATGGACGGCTTTACGTGCACTGAAACATCTCAGGAGAAACAACACAAGTCTCAAAAACTGTAAGGACTGCAGGAAAGTTTGTGGTTTGATGAGTAGAATAAATTAAGAACAGAGCTATAATGCCGTGTAACTGTTACACGTTCGTGTATTAATTTTTAAGTAGACAGGTAAACATTATTATAACGTCGCGCGGCCGTTACACAATGTAGTCAGTGTGTTAATTATTACGTGGACAGATAAGCACGTAATAAAAACCGTGTGACTGTTACACATCCGTGTATTAGTTATTAAGTGAACAGATAAACACGAATTAAAACATTGTGTGACTATTACACATCTATGTTTTAATTGTTAATGTGTCAGATAAACACGCATCAAAAACGCCGTTTGTCTGTTACACTATGTACTAAGTATTAAAACTTTGTGTGACTGTTACACCATGTATTAATATTGTTAAAACGACGTCTGACATATTACACCATGTATTGTTTATTAAAATGTTGTGCGATTGTTACAGTTCGCGTATTAACTGTTAAGTGAACAGATAAATACGTATTAAAAACCTCGTGTCACTGTTACACACCCGGGTATTAATCATTAAGCAGACAGATAAACACGCATTAAAAGCGTAACACACATAGGTGTGTTAATTAATTAATAACTTGACAGATGAATACACATTTAAATATTTCCTGTGATTGTTACACATTCTGTATCAGTTATTAAGCGGACGGATAGGTATATACTAAAACAGTATGTGACTCTTACACATCAGTGAATTAATTATTACATGGGCAGAGAAACACGTATTAAAATGTCGTGTAACTCTTTCTTAGCGGATTTGAAGTCTCGTTCGACGCGATGGTAGAACTGTATTCCACAACATTGTGTCCCCGCATAACGGCCTCCATCGTTATTGTGCAGATTTTTAATATGTGTTACTCTATCCACTTAACAATTAGTAGTATACGGATATATAGCAGTCACACGACATTTGTAAGCACGTATTTATCCGACCACCTAATAATAACGAAGGCTTTCACGGCCGGTGTAATAGTGGAAACATTGGTTTCCGGGCCTGTGAGCCGTAGTATATTGGAACATTCTTTCCAGACGTTTGGTTTGTAGCTGCGATGAACATCTTCAGTGGCGTTTTCGAAGTGGCCTCCTGGGAACCTCGACTGTTTCAGAGCCTTTTTATTAAGGTGAGGAAATAGGGTGATGTTAAGGGTAGGAATCGAAAGCAAGTAAATGTTACGGATGTTGGAGTTCTGCGTTAACAACTCCGTTAGTAAATGATCTTGCATCCGGAGCTGCCGGTGCATTTCCGAGAGCGGATTAACGCCCATGGCACAAGTCCCTAATTGTCTCCAGGAGGTTTTGTGAAGGATGGGAAGGGTTCTTTTATGATACTTTACATTAAAAGTTCTCGCATGAATTTTCCCAGCGATTATTACGCACGTAGTTGTAAGAGGGGGGATGAAAGCGGAAGTATATGTGTTTCCATAAAGGCTCTGTTGAGGATGTAGCCTTCCTGTAGCTGTTTGTGGTTATCCTGTAGCCGCTGCAGGTTTTGAAGAATGGTGGTTTCAGATTCCAGGTGCTGCTCTCGAAGCTCAGCGATCGAGGCCTAAAGGCACTCAGCTGCGTGGGTCGGTCGTCTCAGTCGCTATCAGTGGCGACATGCGAGTCCATGAGGTGGCGCTCGATGCACATCAGCTTGGGCTGACACGACGCGACCATATTCGAGTGGTCGTCATCCTGTACGGTCTGGCGGAGTCTCAGAAACTGTGAGGTCATCGTTGAAAGGTGACGAATGGTGCTGCGATGCTTGGCCTCCACAGCCGCAAGGTGCGCATTGGTTGCTCGTTGTACCGCCTCGAGGCGAAGACTAAGGTCACGTAGGGGTTGCTGGATGCTCTGAAAGGCATCCTGGAGTTCTGGTGGTGCAGGAAGGCTGTTGGTGGTGCGCTGTAGGTGGTGCTGGTGTGCTCTTTTGTGGGATGTATTGCGCTGGTGGTGCTGGTTGTGTGTGAGGCGGAACTGGAGACGATGAGTGTTGACGGCGGTGCTGCGGTGCCCTTGGGTAGTCCGGGCAAGAAGCCTGACCCGTGAAGTGGTCACCGCTACCAAACGTAGTGCAGTAGCGGCGACGAAGAGCCAGGTTGTGCCCGGTGCAGGCTGATGTGAGTGAGGGCAAGCCGCAGTAATGACAACGTGCTGTTGATCGCCACGTGACCGTATTGGCAGCAGCGGCGACAAGGTATGTGTCGGTTGGTGCGGCTCGCCTCAATGCGAATGCGCTGTAGCTGCCTAAAAGAGTTAGGCCAGTCGTGAGAGATGCAGTGTAGTGCGCTGTCAAGGAAAGTCAGGCGCAATCGTGGCATCGATCCTCTGCCAGAATAGATTCTGTTGACGCGGATCAGCGATGACTAGAGCAGCTGAGGGCCTCCAGTACAATCCGTTCCGGGAGGAGGTGGTGGACTCCAAACACCGCAGCGCTAAAAGCGCATAACGACCCATGAAATCGTTCGGTGGTGAAGCAGCGAGCCGGACATAGGACACCCGGAGCTGCGGCGACAGGTGGAGTGTGCTGTCTTGGCGGAGGTGTGGTGCTCAACATCGTGATCGGCTCTGACGCGGCGGTGTGATGCCCACTGCGTTGGCGTCCGCGGCAGGAGCTGTGTCAGCAGCTGTTGCTCCTGTGGCCACTGATGCCGCTTCCGGCAGCGGGGTTCACTCGACAGCTGCGGTGGTTGACTTCGGCGAAGTAGCAGTGGCGAGGCGGTGTCTCTTCTTCTTTCCAATTGCCGGTATAGTGCGGTTTATAAACCACGAATTGGGCGGAGCTTATTCCTCATTGGTGCGAGCCAATGTCGCCTTCCTCCTGATTGGACCGGCGGTGGTGTAGTTTGGACTAGCGCTGGGACTACGTTTAACGACCACATTGCGAGGACTATCTTGTCTTTGCGCTTTCAGCTTCGTCATGTCGTTTGAGTGCCTTATCTGAAGCTTCCCTGTAATATCTTATAGAGCCGGGTGCCAAGTTTTTTTGGGTCCTAATGACTACTCCTGTTCAAGGAATTGTGTTTGTGTTTAAAGATTCCTATTGCTTCCCTATTTAGTCCAATGTGATAGTGTTTAGTGGAAGAAATCACCTTGGTATCCTTATACTGCATTACATCTTCCCCCTTATGCAGCTCATGTACCGCCACGCCGGATTTCTCGGATTGCCGTAGTCGGGAGCAATTCCTGTGCTCTGTGATGCGAGTGTTGACACGTTGCTGAGTCATGTCAATGTATGCATCGCCACACCAGCAGGGCATTCAATAAACACCTGTTTCGGAAAGCGGAGCTTATTTGTTCTTAGCTGTACGGAGCATTCTGCGGATTTGTTATGTTGGTTTGTAGATTGTGTCACTATTTGGACGTTTTAGTGGCTTTCCGATTTGACGTGTCACCTCCTTAATGTAAGGAAGGAAAGTAACACCTTTCTTCTTTGGTTTCGGTCTGAGTTTAGGTGTTGGGCGTTGGTTACTTCTTGGTATGCAACGCTCTCTTTACTTCCTTGGCGGTTTATCCATTGGCTTGTAGAGCATTATTTAAATAATGGATTTCTGAGCGGAAGACTTGTGGCTCACAGACGCGGGTTACTCGGTCTACCAAAGTTTTCATCATGGTGCGTTTCTGGCCTGGGTGGTGGTTGGAGTTCTTGTGTAAGTAACAAACTGTATGGGTGGGCTTGCGACAAATTGCATAGCCTAGAGTACCGTGTTATTTCCAGTTGACCAGGTCGTCCAGGAATGCTAGTTGGTCATTGTTCTCTCTCTTTCTTCTCTCTCTCGATTGCGAACTGTATGTGTGGATTTATGGTGTTTAAATACTGCAAAAACTCGGCTAAAGCTATGTCATCATGGCCCCAAACGACGAAGGTATCGTCATCGTAGTGTAGCCGGTAGGGAAGTTTCAGATCAGCAGCTCCCAGTGCGGCGAATTCGAAAAATTCCATAAAATAATTAGCTTGCGATACACCCCATATCTACCCGTCCGTTTACTGAAAGAATTCCTGGTTCCATTCAAAATAGGTTTTAGCCAGTACATGGCGAAACAAGGCCGAGGTTCCCAGAAGAGTCACTTCGAAAACGCCACTGAAGCTATTCGTCGCAGCTACGAACGTAACGTCTGGAGAGAATAGTTGTTCCAGTAGACCACGGCCCACAAGCCCTGAAACCAATCCCCTTACTATTGCCACCGGCCGTGAAAGCCTCCATTGTTTAATGATCCGCCTCTACTGGAAGGAAGCTAATAGAATGATTCGGCGCCTTGAGGTATTACGCAAGAAAAAAATACAGCTTCTTTGCTCACTTAGCTTCCTACTACGCTGAGGAGACACCAAACTCATACCACGATTCCTACGCCAAAGGCGCTTTTCATCTCCACTCACAACATTTATAACCGTACAGAGCAAGCGCTACTACGAGAGCATATTTACCAGGTTTACCGGGACATGGACTTCAGTGACAATTCACTTTTGTTCATACACTTGCAAGTCCAAAACATGCTAAAACAACACGAAAAATCGAGCTGGTGGGTTATCATTCAGCTCTGTGTCTTCGAACCTCAGCTGTTCCACATTAAGACAGAAGAAGTACTCAAGTTTACATAACCTTGAAACCACTGCCACTACTGAAACCGGCCGCACAGTTGTCAACTTATTCCATTAACAATTGGCTCCCACCAAATCTGCGGTGCCCTCCAAGGGCTACAGTGACGCCGTCACTCCGCACACAATAACTACAGAAGATATTATTGCCAACTTAGAATCCGAAATCCGTAGTCTTCCTCCGGCCGCGGTTGAGAAAATACGCCAAGAGGCCTGCAGAATTCTGCAACAAGCAAGTCGTCCTCCGTGGTGTAGTAGTTACCATGCTAGCCTCTAGTTCCCAAGGTCGCCGGTTCAAACCCGGCGGAGGGCGACGGATTTTTTCGGGCGCAAAAATTCTTAGCACGGCTTCCTTTGGAAGGAAATTAAAGCCGGTGATTCCGTGTAGTAGTTTTACGGCACGTAAAAGAACCTCAAGCCTGATATAGAGGCCTCTGAGCAAAATTACCTGTCTTTTACGCACAATATAGAATGGGACCCTAACGACCATAGCATTTAAAGAGCATCCATAAACAAAACTCAATTTTAAGACCTGCGAAAGTTAATTTAACCGAAAACAAGAGGCTCGGGCTCAAGAACCTCAATAGCAAAAGGGAAATTATCATATTACCAGCTGATAAGGGCAACGCTACCGTCATCTTGAATCAACATGACTACCTGCAGAAGATCTCTAACATTCTGGATGTCAGAGAAGGTGGCACGCAATTCCACTCCAAGCTTCCTTCGGAGGACCAGCCACTTAGTCAATCTTCCATTTCTAAGGAAGAGCATCGCAGATTTGTACCATCTGAAGTCCAAACTCCAAGGTTATACGGACTACCAAAAACACACAAATCAGACGTGCTTCTCCCGCCAACAGCCAGTGCCATTGGTTCTCCTACGTACAATTTAGCGATATATCTCACCGGCCTATTGCGGCCTTATGTAGGCAATACTGACTACCACATCAGGAACACTTCACACTTTGTCGAGAAACTGAAATCCATAACCTTAGAGACCAAAGATTAACTTGTCAGCTTCCATGTAGTTTCTCTGTTTACGATGGGGCCTGCAGAGGAGACCATCACGTGTGTGACACAGCCTTTCCCAACTGATATCACAGCCTTGTTTCGCCATGTACTAACTACAACCCATTTTCAATTGAACCAAAAAATCTGTGAGGGATAGCTATGGGGTAGCTATGGGGTATCCCATAGAAAATTATTTTATGGAATTCTTTGAACCCAACACTGGAAACTGCTGATCTGTAACCTTTATGCTGGTTACGCTACGTGGACGACAACTTCGTCGTTTGGAGCAATGATGACATAGCTTTAGCCGAGTTGCTGCAACATTTAAACACCATAAAACCACGCATACAGTTCATACTGAGAAGAGAGAGAGAGAACAATGACCAACTAGCATTCCAGGGTGCCCTGGTCAACCGGGAAGAAGACGGTACGCTGGGCCATGCAGTTTGCCCCAAGCCCACACATACACATCGTTACTTACCAAGAAATCCCAACACCATCCAGGCTAGAAACGCAAAATGATCATACTCTCACAGACCAAGCAAATCGCGTGTGTGAGCCACAAGACCTCCGCTCAGAAATCCATCATTTAACTTATTGAATAGATCTACAAGCGAATAGTTACACCACCAAGGAATCGAAGAGAGCGTTGCACCCTAAGAAGAAACCAACGCCAAATATCGATACTGAAAACCGAAACCAAAGACGAAATGTACTACTTTCCTTCCTTAAATTAAAGGGGTTACACATTACATCGGAAAGCTGCTAAAACGCCGAAATTATGGCAAAATCTAAAAGAAAAACAACAAATCCTCAAAAGTTCCTTACGGCTAAGGACCAATTAGCTCGGCTTTCCGCAATACGTGTTTATAAGATACCCTGCTCGTGTGGCGATGTATACTTTGGCACAACTAAACAGTGTTAACACTCGCGTCACAAAGCACGGGAGATGCTACCGACTACGGAATCCGAGAAATCCGCCGTGGTGGTAAAGACCTACATGAAGATGGAAAAATTAAATTGAGTTTTATTTATGGACGCTCTATATCTGCTGTGGTCCTTAGCGTCCCATTCTATATATGGCGTGAAAGACCGGAATTTTTGCTCAGAGGCCTCTTTATTAGGTTTGAGGTTCTTTTACATGCCGTAAATCTACGACACGGGACCACCGGCCTTACTTCCCTTCCGAAGGAAGACTTGCTAATGAAGAGGGAGAACACATAATACAGTATTAGGATACTAAGGTGATTTCTTCCACTACCACACCCGACTAAATAGGAAAGCAATAGAAATCTTCAAACACAAAAGCAATTCTTTTAACTGGAAGCAGACGTCACTAAGACTCAATTAAACTTGGCACCCGGCTCTACAAAATATTATCCGGTAGCTTCAGATAACACACTCGAACGACATGACGCTGTGGCAAGCACAAAAACAAGACAGTCCCTCGCTAGCTGCTGCTGAAAGGCTGAGGTTCAGCCTGAGTGCCCACCCTCAATAGGGTTTTACCGCAGGATGATTTAACCAAGGAAGGGTAAATAAGTACAGCGTTTTTATTTTAGAGTGGTATGACAAGATAGGAGGAAGCATGCTGCTCTTCCACAGCTGTCCGTTAGAATGCAGCAATCCTTCTGCACACTGGTAGGAGTGGTTAAGCAATACTCAGTTTTCATTGGCTGGTGGTGTGTAATTTTGAGACCAATCAGGTGTTGGCTAGATTTGAATGGAGCTCAGTTTTAGCTGCGGTTGGTTACACTCCTTAGTTACCTTTTTGTCCGCATGCTATGCGGGGAATCCGATAACGCCTAGAAGGCGAGTTCTAAAGTTATAATCCCCAAGAGATCGGACCAGGGCACTCTGATAGTTGGTAAACTCTCCTAAAATTTAGATACCCGGCGCTTAATTTCATCTATCACGTATGAAAGCGATGAGGAATAAAGTAGTAGACTCACAGGGAAGGCACGGCCATGTAATAGGTGGACCGGAGTCCCCTATTCTTCGACCGTTGTGGCCATAAGAACCACCTGTCTGCAGCCATGCCCCAAAACTCGCAAGCGTATAGCATGAGGGAAATATCGCGGTACGCAAAAGGTGTAGCTTTAAGCGAAAAGGCGTCCCGGACCTCAGGATCGGATACAAGGAAGCAATTGCCCCTGCAACCGGACGAGACATCCTGAATGTGCTCGCAAAAATTTGGACCTCTGTCCAGCTTCACTCTGAGGAAGGTGATCGAATTCCTCCATTTGATCCTTCGGCCTAGGTATCTGAATTTGGGGCAGTCTGCGGAGATGTCGCGGTTTGCTAGTAATATGGCATCGCTCTTTCCCGCATTAACGGACATGCGCCTATACCGGCACAACTCCTGGATGAGGCTGAGGTGTCTCTGTACTGGGTTGAAGACTATGAGGAAGTGTTAATTGGTGCAGAACAGCAGCATACTGAGCAATTTCGACTTACTGCTGTGTTGGAAAGTCCTCCTAAAGACGCTAAATAGCGTGGGGGATAGCACACAGCCTTCGTGTCTCCGCCTCTCTTTTACCTAAGGGTTGATGTTCTCCCCGCAACTGTGACCTCAAAAGTGCTGTGTCTGAGGAAACCGTCTAGAATAATGTTTAACAGTGTAGGTAATCCCAGTTGAATGAGTGTGTATAGGAGACTCGCATGCCATGTCGTTGAGAAGACCATTTCGACCTACAGCGATAACGCGGCGGTGAAGGAGCCATCCTGGAACCCCAGTGCCGCCGTCTCCGGCACTCACAGCAGCTGTTGAGTTGTCTAGTGTTCAGGACGGAATTCAAACTGATGGGCAGGGATGGCTTGAATGTCTCCCAAAATCGGGAACAAGCGGTTGAGTCTCTCGAAAACCTTCGAGAGGATCGAAAGGAGGCTAATGGACCGGTAGTTGGAAGGATGCACTGGTTCTTTCCCTGACTTCAAGATGCACATCACCCGGGTCTCTTGACACTCTCGTGTGAAGTGACCTAGACTGAGACACATTCTGAACACCCTCGTAAGAAAGAGCACGGCGTTGAAGATTAGATTCAGTTTAATTTATGGACGCTCTTTAACTACTGTGGCTCTTAGTGTCCTATTCTATATTGGGCGTGAAAGACCGCTAATTTTGCTGAAAGACCTCTTTATCAGGCTTGAGGTTCCTTTACGTGCCATAAATCTGCGACACGGGACCACCTGTTTTACTTCCCTTCCGAAGAAAAGCTTGCCAAGGATTTTTACGCCCAAAGAAAATCCAGCCCCTCAACCGGGTTTATATTCGAGTGCTCGGTAACTAGAGGCTAGCATGGTGCGGCGTTGATGGGAAGGTGGTGGAGTATGAGGGGTTAGCCCGTCAGGTCCGTTCGCCTTTAGGCGCAGGAGTGCCCCGTGGAGTTAATTGGGAATGATCGATAGCCGATCTGCATCATCCGGAGGGCGCCGAAAGTATCGTCGTACTCCCAAGGAACGTACTCGGAGAGGATGTCATCCTGGGAATCATCTATCGGAAGCAGAGTACGTTCAAAGTAGTCGGCGAACACGTTTGCTTTGGCACGGGGATCATATGCGAACCCTTGGCTGCCTTGGAAAGGTGTATTGGCATCGACGATTACGGAGGCTTTTTGCTATCCTCCCCATGTCACCACTATCGATGCGCAGCCTTGTCATCGTATCCTCCCATGATACATTTTGTGCTCACGTAAGGAGGATTTGGACTTGACGTCATAGACGCCGTAAGAGCGTTCGATTGTGGCTGAGGTGTTGCTGGTAGACTCTGTCTGCAGCCCAGCAGCGGCGTATAATGATGCTTAGGTCAACTGGAAGGACGTCTGGATATACGGGGCTGGAGCAAAAAAAGTCAAGTTCCG
The DNA here is from genome assembly GCA_030765065.1 of Deroplatys truncata. Taxonomy (NCBI): domain Eukaryota; kingdom Metazoa; phylum Arthropoda; class Insecta; order Mantodea; family Mantidae; genus Deroplatys; species Deroplatys truncata. Next base: position 379,243,310 of record CM060990.1, read on the forward strand.
GGCAGCTTGTGTCCCTATGGAGGTAAAGAAAGAGACTACTGCCTCCAGAGACGGGATGTCTGTGATCCTAAGGTTCAATGGTATGGAAGTGCGAAGGCAGTTCGTTACGCCTACCCAATTCGACCTATCGAGTTTGAAACGAGGAGTCGTGACCGCAAACCCTGGTGTTTTGTCAACATGGGATTATGATCAGAATGAAGTGTTGTGATTGAAGTGAGGGTGAGATAGGATGGGAACTGTTTGGGGGTCGTGATGTCGATGACAGGACAGCCCTCCACCTTGCGTATGGTCTGTGGTTTGCCAGGGATCCGGCAATAGAAGCAAGAGGACCGCGACCATAAAGCAAATAATTGCATTACCTCGAGCGTCCGCCCAACGACTGCAATGCTACGCGGATGTTTGGTATCGCAGTCGCCAGCCAGAATTGCACTATGATGGTGGACTACGATGGTAAAGTAGTCGTTGGGTACAAACTGCCTCGCAGGGGGATGATACACAGAGACCACCAAAACCTCAGTTCCTTCTAGGTCCACACATACTGCCTTGGCCTCTAGGGTCTGAAGGGGTGGGATTTGTAATGAGCGATGGACCAGGTTCTGCCGCAACAGGACCGCCGTGCCGCCTACTGGATGAACCTGTCAATCCGTCCTGTGGCAGACGTAGCGTGGAAGACGGACACGGTTGTCGAGACGGAGATGTGTTTCACCGAATAAGATGACGTCTAGTGCATGGCAGAAGGAAAAATGCTGCAACTCATCCCCTGAAGAATTTGACCAGCAGCTCGCAGATCTGGCGACCATGGTACATCAGCAACTGCTGTAGACATCTCATCATCACTGCAAAGTCCAAGATAGGGGTAGGAGGGACGTCTGGTGTATGATTGTTGATAGGAGCTTCTAGGAGGGAGAAGGCTCCTCGCCAGCCATATTGGCAATCTACTTGCGTGGAGGATTGGATGAACCACTCCGTCATTTCGGTTGCTAAGTTATGCTCCACGGTGTCCCTGTTCCTCCTCGGTCTTGTGGAGCTGGGGTTTGGGCTTCGAAGAGCTGGGATTGGTGTTGGTTTGTGTGCGTAGTATATGTCTGCTAAACGTGAGACATTCGTGTGTTACGCGGAGAGTGTGGGCCTTATATATATTTCCTGATGGTGTGGCGGTTGCTAATGGATGGGCGCGATGTCGCATCGGAGGCAGGATAGGCCAGGGCTGAGTGGCGCTGGTGATAGCCATTATCCTCTGATTGACTGGTAATCCTACTTCTGTCTCTGGGGAGGCGAATGTGGCCGACTGGAGGCAACGATGGCCTTCCTCGTAGAACACCCACCGCGGAGGGCCACGGGCTCACCCTTCAGCTTGCGCATGTGGGTACATCCGTGAGTGTATATGGGCAAGCCTCTTTACGATGGGCGTCACCGCACCGGTAGCAGCGTAGGTTGCGATGACAAAATTGGCTGAAATGGTTGAACCCCAGGCACCTGTAGCATTGGGTAGGAGCCCAGAGCTTCGAGAGGCCTCTACTTTTACCCAGAGGTATTAGTTGGTTGTGACGCCATCTGTCTTCGCCACCGGGTCATTATCTAGCTCCATCACTACTAAGAATAGGGGGACGGCAACTTTGGCTACATAATTATAAGGAGCGGGCATGGTGTGCCGCTTCACAACAAGAAAAGAATGCCCTGGAGGCAGAGGTCAACCTCGATATCGCCCACAGGTTTGTCCACGGAAAGACTTCGTATGATCCTCGTATGTCCTTAGCTTTGTCCAGACCGAAGGTGAAGAAACGTATCTTCTTCCTATCCAGGGAAGAAGGAAGGAGCTGGTAGTCCTCCACGGGCTGCACCTGGAGGACAAAGCGGCTTTACCGCCCACTCCAAGTGCACGGCCCCGACAGGATCAGCATGATCTCATTGAGGAAGCCCACCACACAACGGCAGTCGTCTACAATGAGAGACGGTATGTGCCGCCTGACTAGCTCCTGCTGAATAGAGGCCGTGCCTTCCGTATGCAGATGGGTAGATTTCCGCCTCTTTCGGCGATTCTCTACTACCTGAAAAGCAGCTTGGAAGCCATCCGTAAGGAGGTCGTAGGAGCTGGCCTCACCGACTTCCATATTGGAGATATTAGTAGGGACGGAGCGCCGCAGTAGCGAACCGAAGTCACAGTGACATCCCTATCTTCACAATACCAGTCCGAAGGATCGAACTCAGAAGTTTGGCCTAGTCGTATAGATGTAGGTAGGTGATAAGAGCCCTGGTCAGATGAATGATTGGCCGTAGCCAGACGTTTTGCTTTGCCTCATCCGCGCTTCTTATGGCGCTTTTGACAAGGCTGGTTCGTAGTATGGTCTGTCTGAGTTGAGCTCAAGGCTGACATGTTAGGAACAACAGTGCTAACGCTAGGTACTGCTGCATCCTAGTCTACAGGTTGAAGCCTGCTCCCAGAATTAAGGTGATGGTTAGCGATGAAGGACGGGTCGAGGTTGGGCATCTTGCCCTGCACCGAGGTTGAGGCGAAACCCAAATACACTAAAAGTGACCCCTAAACTGCAATAGCGGGTGCTAATAAGCAAGACCAACAGAGAACCGGACACCTAAGTGCGCCTAAAACCCACAAAGGCGTTGACTGTGTCCTTACTGCTCACCCACTGTGTGTGGATCTACTGTTGATGTAGTGAAGTTGAGTCGTTTGCTTTTACAAAAGCAGATCGGCGATATTGAAGATAAGCAGTAGTTATTGCTCCGAAGTATGTTGCTTAACATGAGCTCGGTCAGAGGATGGCTGCGTGACCCTTTTTTATTCGACGTTTCTTGTTTAAAGCGAATTCCTGAGACTAATAATAGTCAAGCGCCCTCAAGGGTTTTGACCGTTTGGAACTCCTTCGTCGGCTGCTGATATGTGTCCTCTACGAAGTCTGGAAGCTAAATGCGACACACTTCGCCTGTAGAGAAGACAGTCGGTCTATCCGCTCTACTGACAGACTGATTCAGAGGATCAGCCTGAGTGCAATATACCGCATGTCTACCCTCTATAGAGATTTACCGCAGAATGCTTTATGCAAGGATAGGTAAATTAAGGATGGCGGTTTTATTTTTAGAAGCGTATAACAAGAAAGGAAGAAACATGTTCTCCTCGACAGCTTCTTTTCAGGATGTAGCGGCCCTTCCGCACCCTGAAGGAGGTGTTTTAGCAGTACTCAGCTTTCATTGGCTGGGAGTGTTTAACTTTGAGACCATTCGCTTCTTAGCTGGGTCTGAATGGATGTCAGTTTTAATTGCATTTGGATACACCCGTAGTTATCTGGTATACCCGCATGCAAGGAAAACACAGTCCGAAGCCGGAAACATGTTGGCAGGCTGAGGGCAGCCCGAAGGTGTGTTATTTAGTGTACCTACCTTTGTTAGGGTTAAACAACTTGTTGGTAGGAGAAGGTAATTACAGGGTGGTTGAGAATAAGGTTGTAGGAGTGAATGAAGGCAGCAGTGTAGCATCTCAACGACTGCAGGTCAGGATGCAACGGTCCTAGTGCACGATGGTGGAAGATGATTTGAAAGTTTGCATTGGGTTTAACTTAAAACGTACCAACAAACTAGTAATTGGACAATATAGGCGCTCAGCATTTGCTACTCGTTGGGGTAGCTCCTTGTTTATCGGCAAGCCATGTGAGGATACCGATGACGCCGCAAGCGCCGTTCTCTGTGGTTATGGTCCGAGTGCATTCCGATGGAAAGGTAAAGGGTCGAAGAGTTTTACAGCCCGACGCCTAATTTCATCCTTATGCTATGGAAGAGATGAGACTTCGTGAACTAGTCTCACGGGGAGAGCACGACATACAGAATAGATGGTCCGGAGGCCTCTATTTTGTACCCATTGCAGTCGGAGCAGACTGGAGTCTGCGGCCATGCCCATATCACGCAGACGTACAGTAGGACACGGATTATTAGTGCTCTAATGGGAGTAACTTAAGAGAACTCGGCATGCCGGATCCCAGCATGCGGAACAAGGAGGCTGTATCCCGCAAGGCCCGATGCGAGAAGTCCGCGCTGTTACCCTCAACCGTTAGGCGCCTCTCTAGCTGAACACCTAAGTAAGAGATGGAATTCGTCCACTCAATCCTACGTCGGACGTATGTGAATGAGGGGAGGTTGGCAGGGAAGCGGCGCTTGGTGAAAAGTATATCGTGGCTTTTCTCCGGATTAATGGATAATCACCAACGCCTGCACCACTCTTGGATGAGGCGGAGATGTCACTGTATGATGTTGAAGACTCGGCGTGAGTTTTTCTATGTGAAGTATAACAGCACGTCGTCAGTATATTGAGCTATATTGACGTGCTACTCTGCTGGTACGTCAGCTACATAGACGCTACATAGCGTGGGCGATTATACAGATCCTTCGAGGACTCCGCCTCGTATTGGCCTGTGAGTAGATTTGTTCCCCGCAAATGAGACAACAAGGGATATCTGTTTGAGGTATGAGTGTAGAAGGTGTATTTAGTGTGATGGTAGTTCCAGTTGAATCACCTTGTATAGGAGATCCGCAGGCCAAGGCCATGCAGAAGACCTTCACGACGTCCAGAGACACAGCAGTAGTAAAGGCCCTGTCCTGGAAGCCCCGTGCAACGGCCTCCACCACCCGCAGTAGCTTGTTGGGCATCGAGTACCCAAGACGAAACCCAAATTGATGGTCAGGAATGGCGTGAACGTCACCCAGAACAGGGGACAAGCAGGCAAGTACTAGCTTCTCGAAAACCTTCGAGAGGGCTGACAGGAGACTGATGAAGCGAAAGTTGGAAGCATGAACCAGGTCTTTCTACGGTTTCAAGATGCAGATCACCCGTGCCTCTCTCCACTCGCGTAAAAAGTGACAAATGGCGAGACACATACTGAAGGCCTTGGACAGAGGAGAACGGCACGGAAGGGAAGGTGAAAGAACATGTCGGGTGTGAGCTCATCTCGGACCGCGGCCTTTTTGGTGGCGCTGTAATGCGCCTTGGACTTAACTTGGTTTCATTATAGGAGGCCGATCTGCCGCGTCTAGAGGACACCAAAAAATCGGGGAACCTCATGATGGACAGGTTTGGAAACGGCGTCGTCTCCGGGCCACATTGTCCGTTCAAGGTAGTCTACAAACACATTTGCTTTGACTTGGGGTTCATAGGCCAGGCGTTGGGTGCCGTGGAGTGGGGAGGTGTATTGACCTCGCTGGATCCTATGTCTTTTTGCGATCTGCCACGCATCAACACTCAAGAGGTTCGTGCGGGACATCATGTCCAATCACGACACGCAACTTATGCTCGCGTAGGCGGACCCGGACCTCACAGGCTCTCGACTGTGTGGCGTGTAGTGTCGTTGGTAGTCTGCGAACCGCCAAGAATCGGCGGATGAGAGGGATAAGTTCTACTGGTAGAACATCTGGATGTAGAGGTGGAGGGGTGAGAACAGTAAGGTTATGAGCAGTTGTCACCACTGTGGAGGTGAAGCAAGAGACAGCGGCCTCTAGGGAAGGGATGTCGGTAATTCCTTTATTGGGAGGAATGGAGACGTTAAGACAACCAATTACACAGTCCCAGTCTACCTCACGATGTTGATCCGGAAAGTCGTGACTGGTAGCCCGTGTTATAAATTCTGCTAACACTTGATTATGGTATGAGTTAAGTACATTGTTCGAAATGAGTGAAGTGAGGAAGGGGCAGTGTTTGCTGATCACGAAGTCAATAACTGCAGCCCGTCTTTGACCTCTTGAATGGTGCGTGGGTTGCTAAGATCCCCCTACCTTGAGCCTAGTTTCCGCATCTGCCATGCAAATGATATCATTGCCACAATGCCTAGCATTAAAGTCCCGATCACAATGACGTCGGGGTGTACGGCGAAGATCGAAAGCTAATCGTTGGATAAAAACTGCCTACGGGAACAGTGGTATACGGACACCATCAAGACTTTAGTCCCACCGAGATCAACAAAAACAGCCGTGCTCTCGAGGCTTTGAAATGGTGGGAGCTGGACAGGTCGATGGACTACACTGCACTTTACGAAGACCACTGTGCCACACCCTCTTCGTCCCACTCGGTCAGTCCTGAGGCAGCTGAAGCCCGGTAGGCGGAATGGGATGTTGGGTCAGAGATGTGTTTCCGAGAATAAGATGACGTCCAGGGAAATTAGACCGGCAAAGCGCTGAAGTTCCTTCCCCTGGTGCGCCGGACCACACGCGTTCCAGAACGCTAACCGGAATGAGGTGCGAGACACATTACGATTCGCCATTCTGGATCGTCCGGTTGACGCAAGACAGGGAAGCAATCCCTCTATGGCAATAACCATCTTTGTGGCCGGGTCGGTGTCGGTTAGGAATCTGAGCAGTAGATCACACATACGCTGGCAGTGGGTCTGCAGCTACTGCTGCAGCCACGCGATCATAGCCAGATGCTGCGGGGCAGTGGGTCAAGTGGGTTTTTTTGAAGAAGTATTGGAGGAGAGAGGCGCTGGGGCGCCAGTCTGCCAGTGCCTTGCTCGGTCCCAGCTGACCCGTGTGCGTGGGAGTACCACCACACACGGTGAGGTGGGTTCCGAGTTTAGCCCCAGGGCTGCCCGACGTCCCTTCGCCCTTTTGGAGCGGGTTTGCGCTCGGAGAGCTGGAACTGGTATTGTTGTTGTGGGTGGTGTTTGTATATCAAAATTAATGCTTTGCAAACAGAAAACAATAATCCACAGGTCCCCTTTTCGTTTCAACAGCATATTAAAGCCACTCTCCCCTTATTTATTTAAAGACTGCCTTCATAAGTTATGATTCCCAGAAGGGAAAGTGTGGGGTGGGATAATTTGGTAGAATGTTCTATGTTTCCACTTATCAGGAACATTATTTCCTCTGCTACTTACCTATGGTAAGTAGAGGAAGTATTCCATTTCACCAAAATATTCGGTACCGAGATTTCACCGCAACTACACGTTTAGAGTCTATAGGAATCCAAAACGGAAGGTTTTTAGAAAAAGTCTCTGTATGTGTCTGTCCTTTAGCATAGCTCAAAAATGAAAAATCGGTGAAGTACTAAACTTACTATTTAAGTTCAGCGTCTTTCAAACATGCTACATGAAGTTTTCCAAGAAACTCCACCCATCCCAAACAGCCCTTTACATGGAAAGAGTTCCGATGTTTTCGATTTTCTCAAAAATGGTTCTAACGATTTTCATTAAAATATCACTATTTAAGATATATACTTGACAAATCAAATGGTATCTTGAATTTTCTGGGAATTGCCTGTGAAGTCCACCTCATTCATAACGAGTTTTGTATGATCATGTATAACGGTTAAACCATACGAGACAAAAACGTACTGTACGAAAAATGTAGAGCTCTTTAAAGCACATAATTCATTTCAGAGAACGTTTTTGTCACCAGCCCATACCGAGATATACGTTAATATTAGTTTGAATGTTTCAGTTCCTTGTATTGTTCTAAAGTGCTGTCGCTATTCAGTTGTTTCTTCCGATGTCATGGAAAAAGTATGGAATTTCAAGGTCAGCATATAGCCAGTCGCTTTTAAACATTTGACTATCCATTTTGTTTCCTCTGCCCCTCTTGTACCTAGAACAAAAGTACTGTTTCCAAAGGTTTATTTCGATTAACAGTAAAGAAGATAGAAAAATAAGCTCTCGTAGGAACAGCTTGTAGAAGCTACATAAAAATAAAGGATAGTGGATAGGGAAAGTCATGTGAATGTATATCGTATTTTATTTTCAAGTGATAGTCATTAATTGGAGAGTTTTTTTCTTGTTTCTTTTTCCTCATGGCCATGCAGAGGGCATAGAATTTCAGAGCCGCCATATGGGGACCCACTTTTTAAAAATCGGACTACCGCTATAGCTTACTGTATTCTTCTTATACCTACACCGAATGTATAAATGTGTAATGAAAGTTTATTTGAACTAACATGAAGGAGATATAAGAATAATTTTTTAAGAATAGCTTTTGTAAGAGTGAGTTGAGAAAGTCATACGAATGCAGCACATCAGACTTTTAGTTATTAAACCCGGTAAAACAGTGGTAAACGATTATATCTTGCTTTTCTTCTGCAGCTTTGTATAAAACAGTGTCTGGTATAGCGGTAAAGAAATAAATGAAATATGGTGATAAAAAGGATGAAAAGCAAATCCGCGGATTAAGTTACCCAACCCAGCATTCGCCTAGCGACCGAGGAAAACCGCGAAAAGGAAAACCTTGGTTCAGGTTGCTCGGTCTTGGATGTTTGAACTCGGCACCTCCCGAATACGAGTCGCACACGTTACGGCGGCGGCACTTCGCTGGGCTTAACAAAAACTTCGTAGATCAAATTATTCGAGTAGTCGATCAGGACAGCAAGACCATCGACTTTGGAAACGAGGTTAAAGCTGCTAAACATCATATCAGGCGAGATAGGTATAACTTCTAAATGACAGCATCACAAATATAATTTATCTCACCTATCAAGACCGACTCACACTCTATCATTGCCTAGCAAGGGAAAGTTTAGGTTACAGAGTTCTATAATGGATATATTAAACGTAACCGGAGTTCCTAATTTTAGTGACAAGGTTAAAAAAGAATAGGAACATATATTTCTATCTATAATACAACAGCTCTAGATTCAAGTGATGAGATTAAAATCCCTTGTCAAGAAGACTTGTATACGCTACCTAATCGAAGTTATCTCTACATTGAAGGATATATCTCGAACCTAATAAAGAAGCTACTATTGCCAAGCTTACTGTTAATGCTATTGCTTTCATTTTTATCAGATTCGTCCAGACTTGAATGGAACATCTGTAGATAGAACTAGAAATTATGGCATTTCCTCAAGTAAGCGTAACTAAGCAGTCCTCAGCACAACGGAATCGAATCACCTAATTAATGCTAGATGGACCTACCAGTGAAGACCTCGTCATTGAGCATGCTGCAAGTGGAGACTTCAATGCTATCGTTGCGCTTTCGATGCTTATTGGCTTCGTTGACGATCACAAGGAACTTATCCTCAACAGCAAGTTTGAATTGGTGCTTATTCAATGTAAGGATTCCAGAAGTTGAATGCAAGGTGAGTAGACGCATGTAAAACTTGTAAGAATTAAATGAGGATGCCCGTTATCAATTTCCGACTCCGAGAAGGTGGAAATTCTTAAAACTGTCAAGCCTGACAATCCATTACATACCGCTTTTCGAACCATGGATTTTCATACTCAACCTGTTGTAGCTCAGGCTATATCGTTCACATAATCTTTTCATCATCACTACATCATTATCCAACCCTAGCGACCGAGGAAAACCGCGTAAAGGAAAAACCTTAGGTCAGGCTGGTCGATCCCAGGACCTCCCGAATACGAGTCGCACACGCTAACGCGGCGCTACATCGAATAGTGTATACTTCCATGAACCTTGAAAAGTGATAACTGTAAGTGTGTCTATTCTTTATATTTTTATTTTTATGATATATATTTTGATAATATATACAGTAATTCTTACAGTTAAAGCTTTTGTGCCACATTCCTATTTACATCCTCAACTGAGTTTGCTTTCACTGTATAGATAAAAAACACATTTCTCTGGTTTATCATTTCTAATAGCCATTTTGGTTTGAAAATCAATTAAATCGTGAAAAACAATAAATAAATATGGGTAAAACACAATTCTATGTATTTTGAATGTGAAATGATATAAATTAGCGAGACTATTATAATTATTCCGTATGGAATATATTCATATACAAAATTATTATTCAAGTCTGTACATAAACGACGAGAATAGATAATTAAATGAGAATTGTATTAAATAATAATTTGCGCTTTAAGCTGAATGATATTGGATAGTTTAAAAATCCATGAGATAATTCCATGTTAGAGCTAGCTAATAAACATGAAAGTTACGTTTCATATTTGAATCACTTTTAAAATATTTAAGCGGAAACACTTGAATACACTTCAAATACCCAGAGTGAGAATTACATTTAATTAAAAGTGAATACGTTTTTAAAACTTACCAGACATTTTCAATGAAATGAAGTATTAGTTTACAGCGGAGACAAATGCTTGCACTGTCACTGCATATAACTATAAACACACACACGCACCTGTCAGACTCGTGCTACGCAGTGAAAAATGAGTGTAAAATTAGTTTCTCTTTATAGCGTTCTGTGTACTGACAATTCGCATGCAAGACTGCTTCAATGCATGCTTAATACACGCGCAGGCGCTTTAGATAAATCTCGAACCTATTTGATTGGGTGGTCTTGTTTCTGCAGCTTTATGTTAATTGGTTGCTGAAATACCATTTTTTCATTGGCTTACCAACATTTTTCGTCGAGTTTGGGATGGTCGCTGTTTTGAAAGTATAACCTCTGGGTATGAAATAATTCCTGTTGTGATATGTAATGGTGTATTTTTCTATTTTTCGGATGATTTAATTTCACAGAAGGAAAAACAACTTCTTTCTCAGAATTTTTGCACACTCCAACACGTATTTTGGTTCAAAAGGTTTACTGCCTGTAAAAATAAAGCCATTGTTTCGAGAATCAAGCCATTTAAAACAGAAGCAGGAGCATGAGAAATCATCGATAGGTTTATAATTTTTCGCGAGCAATTGTTTTAACTCTGAAAAGAGAGAAAACCACACAAGGAAATAGCTTGTGTTATTCCTATACAGTAGCGCAGAGAGTTGTAAACATATTTCCAGCTAACTCTCATTCAAGCGTAAATAGGTGTTTTTTCCATTTTAACAAATTTCTTGTTTGAAAGGGTGATTATTGTTAAATATTTTTTTCGGAATTCCAGTGATAGAAACCCGACACGTGTATACATGCTTTTCAAATTATACAGTCACCTCTCGCTGGAGATCTAATGGGTTTTGATTTTAATGTTTCTAAGAATCAAAACAATTCTTGTCTCCGAAAACAAAGTTATTGTTCCGAGAATCAATCCATTTGAAACAGGAAGAACAGCGTGAAAAATAAACGAAAGATTTGTTTATCGCGAACACAGAGGGATACATGACTTTGCTTGGAGGACTGAGTTTGTTATGTTAAAAGCTTTAAAAGATGTACTCAGAAATGGTAGCCATGCAGATTTTAAAAGTTTTTATTATAGCTTAGTGTTTTCTGAATGGAATATTAAATACATCTTTTTAAAGTTTTATTTAAGAGTGGAAAAGTGATGTTTATAATGTAGGAATTCCTCTTTTGGGATGGATTAAATTTATTTGATAAATTGCGGGTTATTTTAATACCCTCACGAAATTTGATATATTGTCCCTATCGCCTAGCTGGTTATCTGGAGACCTGAGTTCTAATCTTAAGAGTTCATAGATAACAGGTTCCAGATAACGGCAAATTATGGAATACGTGATGAACGTATATTTACAAAACATTCTTTCTAAGGATTTATGAATGGGTTTTGTATTTCCTATCGTATGATTGGGACATCTATCTTTGCTACAGGATATCGGATTCGGAGTTTCCTGTTAACATTATAACTGCAGGCAGAGCCTGAAAAGTTTTTAACATGGCAATGCGCATATTATAAATAACATGTCTTGTTAAAACCTATTCCCAATGCAGAGTTTCCTCACATATCATGATCAGTCATTTCGTGAGTATTCATCAAAGGGAGCCTTGGTTCTCGCTGTCGCTTAAAGTGGTCACAAATGTTATAAATGGCATGAAGATCAATGATTAACCTTCGCATTTAAACAACTGCCGAATCATCCGTTACATTACTTAATTTATTACCTTCCCAGAGGGTGTCTTCATAGATATGACCTTGGTTTTGTAGTGGAATGTCAGTGACACTTATATCACTCTTACACTAATGCCACTATGCCACTTCTTGTGGTAGAATGCCCATTATATAGCCAAGTCATCCCTGACATTAATTAATTTATTACCTCGTCAGAGGTGTGTCTTCATAGATATGACTTTGCATATGCAGTATTCACGTGTCCCCCACCCCTTGTCCTTGAGTTTGCAGTAGAAACGGCATGGCACTTAGATTACTCTTGCAGTTATGTCCCTTATGTAGATTATTATATCCTTAACCGTAGATGCACTTAGCTCGCTTCCTGTCCTTAAACATAAAATACATCACTACCTATACGGCCGCATCTTATAGGAACAAAACTACACTTTCATATTTAATTCCCTTGGCCAGAATAACAAAATTGCCTTATTGAACACTTCCGCGATTATGGAATGATTTGTTGTTGCTATTTCTTCCACGGTTAGAAGATAAGCTTTTACAATTTAATTTTGACAGATTGTAGCAACAGTTACATTACATGCACATCAGTAGGTAAATATAGAGAGAGCTGGGCCACTTTTTTGCGTTTATATGGGAAAGGATAGGGAAAACGAGGGTGGATGCGGAGGAAAATGCGTTTATATGGGAAAGGATAGGGAATACGAGGACTGATGCTAGGCTAGACAGTGGTAGAAGGAGGGGGAATGCGGTTTATATGAGACAGATAGGGAATACGTGGAGAGGTGCTAGGCTAGACAGAGGCTGAGGAGTAGAGTATGGTTTATATGAAAGGTATAGGAAAACGAGATGTGTTAGGCTAGACAAGGTTGAAGGGTAGAGTATGTATTTTATATGAGAGGTAGGGAACACGAGGAGAGCTGTTAGGCTAGACAGAGTTGAAGGGTAGAGTATGTCCTTTATATGAGAGAGGTAGGGCACAGGAGGAGAAGGGTGCTAGGCTAGACAGAGGTCGAGGAGTAGAGTATGTTTTATATGGGAGATATTGGAAAACGAGGAGAGGTGTTAGACTAGACAGAGTTGAAGGGTAGAGTATGTCTTTTATACGAGAGAGGTAGGGAACAGTAGGAGAGGTGTTAGGCTAGACAGAGTTGAAGGGTAGAGCATACCTTTTATATGAGAGAGGTAGGGAACAGGAGGAGGGGTGTTAGGCTACACAGAGGTTGAGGAGTAGAGTATGGTTTATATGAGGGATATAGGAAAACGATGAGAGGTGTTAGGCTGGACAGAGATCGAGGAGTGGAGTATGGTTTATATCAGAGGTGTAGGAAAACGAGGAGGGGTATTAGGCTAAGGAGGTTGAGTATACGTTTATAAGGAGAGACGACAAAACGGAGAAATCATATGCTAGGATAGACAGATGTCAAAGGTAGAATGAGTTTTATATGGGAACCCAAGGAGAGATACTCTGCTAGACAGGGGGCAGCAGGGCAATGCGCTTTATGAGAGGTAAGGGATACCGGGAGAGATGCTAGGCTAGACAGAGGTTTAGAGTAGAGTATGCGTTTATATGTGTGAGGGGCGTAGGAACAGGAGGAGTGGTATTAGGCTAAGGAGGTTGAGTGTGCGTTTATAAGGAGACGAGAAAACTGAGAGATCCTATGCTAGGATAGACAGATGTCAAAGGTAGAATGAGTTTTATATAGGTTAGATAGGAAACCAAGGAGAGATACTCAGCTAGACTGAGGACAGGAGGAGAATGCGCTTATGCGAGGTAGGGGATATGGGGAGAGATCCTAGACTAGACAGAGGTTGAAAGTAGAGTATGCGTTTATATGTATGAGAGGTACAGGAACAGGAGGAGAGATATTAGGCTAAGGAGGTTGAGTAGGCGTTTATAAGGAGAGATGAGTAAACGAAGACATCCTATGCTAGGATAGGCAGGTGTTAAAGGTAGAATGTGTTTTATATAGGTTAGATAGGAACCCAAGGAAAGATAGACCGCGGGCAGGAGGGGAATGCGCTTATCAGAGGTAGGGGATACGGGGACAGATGCTAGTCTAGACAGAGGTTGAGAGTAGAGTATGCGTTTATATGTATGAGAGGTATAGGAACAGGAGGAGAGGTGTTAGGCTAGACAGATACTGAAGGAGTAGCAGTATGGGTTTATATACAGGAGAGATAGGGAATAGGAGGGGAGGTGCTAGACTTTGAAAGAGACTTTAGACGAGAACTTCCTGGAAAGCTGTTTCTGTCAATGCTAGGGCATAAATTCTAGACAGCTGTAGCACGTAACCCACTCACGTAAAAAGGTGACCCACACAGGGAAAAGGTGACCCAGTCAGCGAAAAAGGTGTCCCGCTCAGGGAAAAAGGTGACCAACAAAGGGAAAAGGTGACCAACAAAGGGAAAAAGGTGACCAACAAAGGGAAAAAGGTGATCCAGCAAAGGGAAAAGGTGACCAACAAAGGGAAAAAGGTGACCAACCAAGGGAAAAAAGTGATCCAGCAAAGGGAAAAAGGTGACCCACTAACGTAAAAAGGTGAGTAATTCAGGTAGCATCACAGGGTAGGACAGATTCCGGGAAGCGGATATAGCATAGTTCCGTATGATTTCACGGGTAATTTAGATAGTATCGTAGGTATTTAGGATAATTCAAGCGTCATAGGTGTTTAGAGTCACTCGGCTAGTATCACGGGAGGCTAGATTCCAGGGCCAGGGCGAATCATAGCTGTGCATGATTTCACAGATAATTCAGCTAGTATCATAGGTATTTAGGCTAATTCAGTTAGTATCACAGTAGGATAGATTCTAGGGTTGGGAGTACCATAGTTTCGTATTTCACAGGTAATTCAGAGAGGATCGTAGGTATTTAGGCTAATTCAGCTAGTATCACAAGAGGATAGATTCCAGGGGTTGGGTATAGCATAGTCTCGTATTTCACAGGTAATTCAGAAAGTATCGTAGGTATTTAGCATAATTCAAGTATCATAGGTGTTTAGGGTAATTAAGCCAGCATTACAGGAGGATAGGTTCCAGGGGTCGGTTATAACGTAGTTTCGTATTTCACAGATAGTACAGGTAATATGTAAGTATTTGCGGTAGTCAGCATAGTTTCACATATACTCGTGATAATTTCGATCAGCGATTTGTATCACAGCTATTTAAGGTAATTGCAGGTAATTCAGGTTGTATCCCAAGTATTTGAGTCATTGATATTTAGGGCAAACCAGATAATATCACAGGTGCTCGTGCTAATTTAGAGCAGGAATTCGTATCATTGCCAGTTAAGGTAATTTCACATGATTCGGGTAGTATCAAAGGTATTTAAGTCATAGCAGCAGCAGCCGCATTACATAGCAGCTGTAGCAGCAGAAGCAGCAAATCCAACAACTGTAGATGCAGCAACCTCAGCAATAAGAAGCATCACAACAACAGCAACAGCAAATACGACAGATGTAGTAGCAGATACAGCATCTATAGCAACCGCAGCTACAGTGATATCAGCAATAGATCCTGCAGCTACAGAAACATCAGCCGCGGCCTGTACAATAGCCGTAGCAGAAGCAAATACAACGGCTACCGTAGCAGATACAGCAGCTGTACAACAATAGATGTAACAGATCTTACAGCTGTAGCAACATCTGCTACAATAATAACAGCGACAACAACCAGTTACATAACAGCTGTAGCAACAGCAGTCATCACAGCAGCTGTAACATCAAATACGAGAGCTGTAATAGTAGATACAAGGCTGCAACTTCAGCTACAACAACAACAGCATTCGATCAGGTAGCTGTAGCAGCATTAGACACAACCTGCACAATAGCCGTAGCAGAAGCAAATACAACAGCTACCGTAGCAGATACAGTAGCTGTACAACAATAGATGTAACAGATCTTACAGCTGTAGCAACATCTGCTACAATAATAGCAGAGACAACAACCAGTTTGTTCAGCAACAGCAAATACGACAGATGTAGTAACAGATACAGCATCTATAGCAACAGCAGCTACAATGATAGCAGCAACATATCCTGCAGCTACAGAAACATCAGCCGCAGCCTGCACAACAGCCATAGCAGAAGCAAATACAGCAGCTATCGTAGCAGATACAGAGACTGTACAACAATAGCTCTAACAGATCCTACAGCTGTAGCAGCATCTGCTACAACAATAGCAGCAGCAGTCGCATTATATAACAACTATAGCAACAGCTATAGATTTAGCAGTCTTAGCAATAGCAAGCATCACAGCAATGGTATTCCAGCTGTAGATTCACCCACAACAGCAACAGCAGTCATCACAACGACAGATGTAGTAGCAGATACAGCATCTATAGCAACAGCAGCTACAACGATAGCAGCAATAGATCCTGCAGCTGTAACAGCATTAGACACAGTCAGCACAATAGCTGTAGCAGAAGCAAATACAATAGCTATCATAGCAGATACAGCAGATGTACAACAATAGATGTAACAGATCCTACAGCTGTAGCAACATTTGCTACAATAATAGCAGTGACAACAAAAGGTTACACATCAGCTGTAGCAGCAGCAGCTAATCCATTTTTGTTCAAATGTAGCAGCTTTATCAGTTAAATCATTGCTTCATTAAACAAGGATTGTAAGGGTAGACATCTCTCCCTTTATCTAGGCCTGAGACTAACACTAGTATTTGCTCTTAATGGCAGTGGTTACCGCCTCCCTTTCCATCTTCTCCTTTCTTCACCATTTGTCTGCTATGTGCATACACAGCACATGAGTAAACTTCAATTTTTAAAGATTGTAGACTCGCGGAGAAAATCTTCATCTTCGACTTACATTCTCTTAAGCACTGTTTGCAATACTGCAATGTCCATACGCATAGGTAGTTACTCCATCCTCGGCAATAACTCTTTGATCATCAAAGGGATTCAATGTAATTTTATTCACTTGCACAGCAGTAACAGCGTGCTTTCGTGATAAGTTTAGATTCATAGGCGTTCTAATGATTTCACAGGGTTTAAGACAGTCTGTATAGCTGTCCAACGTAATGTACTGCTTAATAGCACTACGTTTTATACCTTTAATCTGTCTTACCATTGGGCCTTGGATATCTAAGGCATACATCTTAGCTCGTAGTCCAACAAAGCGTAGGATGATTTTGCCATTAGCCTCATCTTTAAATTTCCCAAGCATCTTGTTTAGAGCTGAATATCATATATAGTTGATAGGATAATCAGCATTATCCAGATGCTCAAGTAAACGTAACTTGTCATGGTACACATCTTCAGTTGTTACACAATGAATGAATGAGTTTCCATGTACATAAGCTACAGGTTTCCAGCCCCGTAATATGGTAACAACACACCATAATGATGGTGATACATCAATGTCTTGGAGATGTCCAACACACTCATACCAATGTATATAGGCTTGTCGAGAGGCCATATGTACAGCAGCTAGAATAGCAGCATATATTGTCCTATCGATAAACGTAGGCTTGGCGATCAGCTTCTCTAGAGTCTTCTCATTGGTCACCAGTGGTATATCCATACGGTCAGGCAAATTCTCCATAGCTTCTGCAAACATGACGTTGTTAAAGAGGTTGTAGAGGTCCTTCTCGAAATCATCTGCACCTTGTTGTAGTAGTCTGTTGTTAAATTCCACATAAGGTTTCAACCACTGTGACTATTGGAATTGCAGCACACGATGGATTTTTTTAGTCGTAACCCATGATTAAGAGCTTGCTTCAAAGCCATGTAATGTACTACATACTTCTTTAGAGGTCCAAGACGAGGTATCAGTTTCTTTGTATATGATTTCAATGGTTTCATACACTCAGGCAGGAAAGGTAGATCGTTGTGTAGATCGTGAAGTTCTATGGGATACTCGATGTCTATGACGTCACACCCAGAGACAGGATGTCTGGCAGCATCAAACACGTTTAAACTCGTCTCATAACTACCTGCTTATGCTGTCACACCAGAAAGAGAAGTATTATCACACGCTCATTCAGGCATATATTTCAAATTCAAAACCTACCACAAAAACCGCCGCCACCACCGCTACCACCACCCACTGCACCAAGGCTAACTCCAGCTCTGTTATCACAGTACTTAAAAGTAAAAGCTTTAAAGGTAACGTAGAAGATTTTCCCCCTTATTTAGTTAAATGTATGTATATACTACATATTTCATGTTTTTCTTCCCTTTTCAATTCTTCCTTTCCATCTTCTCCCAGAAAGACCATTACATTTCACTACAATAAGGAGCAAAGCAATTTTTCCAGAGCTACACAGATTCTCAGCTTCCAGAATCGAACTCGGTAATACTTTTAATAAATGTATTTTTAGTAATTTAACTCCCCCACATCAGCATCTACCATTTAATCTTTATTCGAACCTGATATGATCCATAGGCTTGAAGATATATGAAATCACCCCTTCGGGATTCGATCTGTGTACTTTAAAGTAATTATTGTCATGATAACGATATTTAGAAACTAGGCACTTTTGTTTACTTTTTACTTGGCGTGTCTATCTAAATTAGATTACGAGTTACTAAATTTGTAAGTAAATTTCATTGAATCGGTATTCGAACCCAGAACACCAGGAACAAAATTATTTGTAACATTAGTTAGTATGTTAAATACAGCTGTATTCAGTTACACCATCAACCTAAGTGACATATCCTAGAGTACAGAGGAAAATTAGGGAAGTCATTAAAAGATAGGGATTCGAACCAGGGGCAACTGATTGGCAATTATATACAGCATTAATCACCCAGTACAGAGCCTATCAATCATGCTTTGGTCCACTCCTCTAACTCGCTTAGTTCCCGAAATACTGAAGATTTAAAAATTAAGGATCGAACCCAGGACGTCAGGTATCTAATTACACATTCACAAGATGCTACCTAATAACATAAACGCATAAAGTTTATTTGGCGTCTTTATCGTAATTAGTTTAGGAGTTATTAAATTTATAATTAAATTACATTTTATCGGTTTTGAACCCAGAAGACCAGAAACAAAATTTTTTACAACGTTGGTTTGATATGTTTAAACGAGCTGTATACAGTTACAGCATCAATCTAAGTGATATATTCTAGTGTATAGAGAAAAATTAAGGAAGTCATTGAAATATCGGTATTCCAACTAAGGACAACCGATTGTAAATTATTTACAGTATTAAATACACATTATAACAGTTATCAGACATGCTTTGGTCTATTCCTCTACCTTTCTTAGTTTCCGAGATAATGGTGATTTAAGCACTACAGATCGAACTCAGGACAACAGGTACTCAAATATACATTCATAAAAAACTACGTAATATAAATGTAATAAAGTTTATTTGGCGTATTTATCTTAATTACTCTCTGAGTTATTAGAAGATGAATTTGTAATCACTCCTAGGATTCGAACACAGGAATCCCAGCCAACTTGGAATAATATCTCAAGGTCGCGGCGCATTCCAAAGAATTGATTAGTTTTTATTCCATTGTTCTATCTCTTTTCATTCAGGAGATATAAGCGATTAATCAGTAGTATAGGTTCTGGGGTGAGGGCTAATTAGGGGGGCGGGGCTAATTAGTATATTAATTGCACATTCATGCATATTAATTGTGCCAGAACCGGGTTCGATCCTTAATGTTTAAATCACCATTATCTCGGAAACTAAGAAAGGTAGAGGGATGGACCAAAGCATGTTTGATAGCTGTTATAATGTGTAATTAATACTGTATATAATTTCCAATCAGTTGTCCTTAGTTCGAATCCCGATCTTTCAATGACTTCCTTAATTTTTCTCTATACACTAGAATATATCACTTAGATTGATGCTGTAACTGTATACAGCTCGTTTAAACATATTAAACTAACATTATAAATACTTTTGTTTCTGGTGTTCTGGGTTCGAATACCGATAAAATGTAATTTAATTATAAATTTAATAACTCCTAAACTAATTAAGATAAAGACGCCAAATAAACTTTATGCGTTTATGTTGTTAGGTAGTATCTTGTGAATGTGTAATTAGATACCTGACGTCCTGGGTTTCATCCTTAATTTTTAAATCTTCATTATTTCGGGAATTAAGCAAGTTAGAGGAGTGGACCAAAGCATGATTGATAGGCTCTGTACTGGGTGATTAATGCTGTATATAATTGCCAATCAGTTGCCCCTGGTTCGAATCCCTATCTTTTAATGACTTCCCTAATTTTCCTCTGTACTCTAGGATATGTCACTTAGGTTAATGGTGTAACTGAATACAGCTGTGTTTAACATAACAAACTAATGTTATAAATAATTTTGTTCCTGGTGTTCTGGGTTCGAATACCGATTCAATGAAATTTACTTACAAATTTAGTAACTCGTAATCTAATTTAGATAGACACGTCAAGTAAAAACTAAACAAAAGTGCCTAGTTTCTAAATATCGTTGTCATGACAATAATTACTTTAAATTACTCAGATCGAATCCCGAAGGGGTGATTTCATATATCTTCAAGCCTATGGATCATATCAGGATCGAATAAAGATTAAATGGTAGATGCTGATGTGGGGGAGTTAAATTACTAAAAATATATTTATTAAAAGTATTACCGAGTTCGATTCTAGAAGCTGAGAATCTGTGTAACTCTGGAAAAATTGCTTTGCTCCTTATTGTAGTGAAATGTAATGGTCTTTCTGGGAGAAGATGGAAAGGAAGAATTGAAAAGGGAAGAAAAACATGAAATGATGTAGTATATACATACATTTAACTAAATAAGGGGGGAAATCTTCTACGTTACCTTTAAAGCTTTTACTTTTAAGTATTGTGATAACAGAGCTAGAGTTAGTCTTGGTGCAATGGGTGGTGGTAGCGGTGGTGGCGGGGGTGGTGGCGGTTTTTGTGGTAGATTTGAATTTGAAATATATGCCTGAATGAGCGTGTGATAATACTTCTCTTTCTGGTGTGACAGCATAAGCAGGTAGTTATGAGACGAGTTTAAACGTGTTTGATGCTGCCAGACATCCTGTCTCTGGGTGTAACGTCATAGACATCGAGTATCCCATAGAACTTCACGATCTACACAACGATCTACCTTTCCTGCCTGAGTGTATGAAACCATTGAAATCATATACAAAGAAACTGATACCTCGTCTTGGACCTCTAAAGAAGTATGTAGTACATTACATGGCTTTGAAGCAAGCTCTTAATCATGGGTTAGGACTAAAAAATCCATCGTGTGCTGCAATTCCAATAGTCACAGTGGTTGAAACCTTATGTGGAATTTAACAACAGACTACTACCACAAGGTGCAGATGATTTCGAGAAGGACCTCTACAAGCTCTTTAACAACGCCATGTTTGCAGAAGCTATGGAGAATTTGCCTGACCGTATGGATATACGACTGGTGACCAATGAGAAGACTCTAGAGAAGCTGATCGCCATGCCTACGTTTATCGATAGGACAATATATGCTGCTATTCTAGCTGCTGTACATATGGCCTCTCGACAAGCCTATATACATTGGTATGAGTGTGTTGGACACCTCCAAGACATTGATGTATCACCATCATTATGGTGTGTTGTTACCATATTACGGGGCTGGAAACCTGAAGCTTATGTACATGGAAACTGATTCATTCATTATGTAACAACTGAAGATGTGTACCATGACAAGTTACGTTTACTTGAGCATCTGGATAATGCTGATTATCCTATCAACTATATATGATATTCAGCTCTAAACAAGATGCTTGGGAAATTTAAAGATGAGGCTAATGGCAAAATCATCCTACGCTTTGTTGGACTACGAGCTAAGATGTATGCCTTAGATATCCAAGGCCCAATGGTCAGAAAGATTAAAGGTATAAAACGTAGTACTATTAAGCAGTACATTACGTTTGACAGCTATACAGACTGCCTTAAACCCTGTGAAATCATTAGAACGCCTATGAATCTAATCTTATCACGAAAGCACGCTGTTACTGCTGTGCAAGTGAATAAAATTACATTGAATCCCTTTGATGATCAAAGAGTTATTGCCGAGGATGGAGTAACTACCTATGCGCATGGACATTACAGTATTGCAAACAGTGCTTAAGAGAATGTAAGTCGAAGATGAAGATTTTCTCCGCGAGTCTACAATCTTTAAAAATTGAAGTTTACTCATGTGCTGTGTATGCACATAGCAGACAAATGGTGAAGAAAGGAGAAGATGGAAAGGGAGGCGGTAACCATTGCCATTAAGAGCAAATACTAGTGTTAGTCTCAGGCCTAGATAAAGGGAGAGACGTCTACCCTTACAATCCTTGTTTAATGAAGCAATGATTTAACTGATAAAGCTGCTACAGTTGAACAAAAAATGGATTAGCTGCTGCTGCTACAGCTGATGTGTAACCTTTTGTTGTCACTGCTATTATTGTAGCAAATGTTGCTACAGCTGTAGGATCTGTTACATCTATTGTTGTACATCTGCTGTATCTGCTATGATAGCTATTGTATTTGCTTCTGCTACAGCTATTGTGCTAAATGTGTCTAATGCTGTTACAGCTGCAGGATCTATTGCTGCTATCGTTGTAGCTGCTGTTGCTATAGATGCTGTATCTGCTACTACATCTGTCGTATTTACTGTTGCTGTTGTTGTGATGACTGCTTTTGCTGTTGTGGGTGAATCTACAGCTGGAATATCATTGCTGTGATGCTTGCTATTGCTAAGACTGCTAAATCTATAGCTGTTGCTACAGTTGTTATGTAATGCGACTGCTGCTACTATTGTTGTAGCAGATGCTGCTACAGCTGTAAGATCTGTTACAGCTATTGTTGTACAGTCTCTGTATCTGCTACGAAAGCTGCTGTATTTGCTTCTGCTACAGCTATTGTGCTGACTGTGTCTAATGCTGTTACAGCTACCTGATCTGATACTGTTATTGTTATATCTTATGTTACAGTGTTGTATCTACTACTACAGCTCTCATATTTGATGTTACAGCTGTCGTGATGGCTGCTGTTGCTGTGGTGGGTGAATCTACGGCTGGAATATCATTGCTGTGATGCCTGCTATTGCTAAGAGTGCTAAATCTATAGCTGCTGCTATAGCTGTTATGTAACTGGTTGTTGTCGCTATTATTGTAGCAGATGTTGCTACAACTGAAAGATCTGTTACATCTATTGTTGTACAGCTGCTGTATCTGCTACGGTAGCTGAAGTATTTGCTTCTGCTACGGCTATTGTGCAGGCTGCAGCTGATGTTTCTGTAGCTCCAGGATCTATTGCTGCCATCATTGTAGCTGATGTTGCTAGAGATGCTGTATCTGCTACTACATATATCGTATTTGCTGTTGTTGTGATGCTTGCTGTGCTGAGGATGTTGAATCTACAGTTGTTGGATTTGCTGCTGCTGCTACTACAGCTGTTATGTAATGCGACTGCTGCTGCTAGTTTGTAGCAGATGCTACAGATGTAGGATCTTTTACAGCTATTGTTGTACAGTCTCTGTATCTGCTACGATAGCTGCTGTATTTGCTTCTGCTACAGCTATTGTGCTGACTGTGTGTAATGCTGCTACAGCTGCAGGATCTATTGCTGCTATCGTTGTAGCTGAAAGACTATATCATTGTATCTACTACTACAGCTCTCGTATTTGATGTTGCAGCTGCCGTGATGACTACTGTTGCTGTGCGGGGGTGAATCTACAACTGGAATATCATTGCTGTGATGCCTGATATTGCTAAGAGTGCTAAATCTATAGCTGCTAGATTAGCTGCTGCTGCTACAGCTGTTATGTAACTGGTTGTTGTGGATGCTATTATTGTAGTAGATGTTGCTACAGCTGTAAGATCTGTTACATCTATTGTTGTACACCTGCTGTATCTGCTATGGTAGCTGTTGTATTTGCTTCTGCTACGGCTATTGTGCAGGCTGCGGCTGATGTTTCTGTAGCTGCAGGATCTGCTGCTGCTATCATTGTAGCTGCTGTTGCTATAGATGCTGTATCTGTTACTCCATCTGTCGTATTTGCTGTTTCTGAACAAACCGGCAGTTGTTTCTGCTATTATTGTAGCAGATGTTACTACAGCTGTAAGATCTGTTACATCTATTGTTGTACATCTACCGTATCTGCTACGGTAGCTGTTGTATTTGCTTCTGCTACGGGTATTGTGCAGGCTGTGTCTAATGCTGCTACAGCTACCTGATCTGATGCTGTTATTGTTGTAGCTGATGTTGCAGCCTTGTATCTACTACTACAGCTCTTGTATTTGATGTTACAACTGCCGTAATGACTGCTGTTGCTACAGCTGTTATGTAACTGTTTGTTGTCGCTGTTATTATTGTAGCAGATGTTGCTACAGCTGAAAGATCTGTTACATCTATTGCTGTACAGCTGCTGTATCTGCTACGGTAGCCGTTGTATTTGCTTCTGCTACGGCTATTGTGCAGGCCGCGGCTGATGTTTCTCTAGCTGCAGGATCTATTGCTGATATCATTGTAGCTGCTGTTGCTATAGATGCTGTATCAGCTACTACATCTGTCGTATTTGCTGTTGCTGTTGTTGTGATGCTTCTTATTGCTGAGGTTGCTGAATCTACAGTTGTTGGATTTGCTGCTTCTGCTGCTACAGCTGCTATGTAATGCGGCTGCTGCTGCTATGAATTAAATACCTTTGATACTACCCGAATCATGTGAAATTACCTTATCTGGCTATGATACGAATTCCTGCTCTAAATTAGCACGAGCATCTGTGATATTATCTGGTTTGCCCTAAATATCAGTGACTGAAATACTTTGGATACAACCTCAATCACCTGCAATTACCTTAAATAGCTGTGATACAAATCGTTGATCGAAATTATCCCGAGTATATGTGAAACTATGCTGACAACCCCAAATACTTACGATATTACCTGTACTATCTGTGAAATACGAAACTACGTTATAACCGACCCCTGGAACCTATCCTCCTGTAATGCTAACTTAATTACCCTAAACACCTATGTTACTTGAATTATGCTAAATACCTACGATACTTTCTGAATTACCTGTGAAATACGCGACTATGCTACACCCAACCCCTGGAATCTATCCTCTTGTGATACTAGCTGAATTAGCCTAAATACCTACGATACTAGCCTTAATTACCTGTGAAATCACGCACAGCTATGATGCATTTAGCCTTTGGAATCTAGCCTCCTGTGATACTAGCTGAATTGGTTTAAATACCCACGATACTAGCTTAATTGCCTGTGAAATCATATACAACGATGATACGTGCTGCCCCTAGAATCTAGCCTCCTGTGATACTAGATGAGTGACTCTAAACACCTATGATACTTGAATTATCCTAAATACTTACGATCCTCTCTGAATTACCTGTGAAATACGAAACTATGCTACTCCCAACCCTAGAATCTATCCTCCTGTGATACTAATTGAATTAGCCTAAGTACCTATGATACTAGCTGAATTATCTGTGAAATCATGCACAGCTATGATTCGCCCTGGCCCTGGAATCTAGCCTCCTGTGATACTAGCCGAGTGGCTCTAAACACCTATGACGCTTGAAGTATCCTAAATACCTACGATACTATCTAAATTACCAGTGAAATCATACGGAACTATGCTATATCCGCTTCCCGGAATCTGTCCTACCCTGTGATGCTACCTGAATTATTCACCTTTTTACGTTAGTGGGTCACCTATTTCCCTTTGTTGGTCACCTTTTTCCATTTGTTGGTCACCTTTTCCCTTTGTTGGTCACCTTTTTCCCTGAGTGGGACACCTTTTTCCCTGACTGGGTCACCTTTTCCCTGTATGGGTCACCTTTTTACGTGAGTGGGTTACGTGCTACAGCTGTCTAGAATTTATGCCCTAGTATTGACAGAAACAGCTTTCCAGGAAGTTCTCGTCTAAAGTCTCTTTCAAAGTCTAGCACCTCCCCTCCTATTCCCTATCTCTCCTGTATATAAACCCATACTGCTACTCCTTCAGTATCTGTCTAGCCTAACACCTCTCCTCCTGTTCCTATACCTCTCATACATATAAACGCATACTCTACTCTCAATCTCTGTCTAGTCTAGCATCTCTCCCCGTATCCCCTACCTCTGATAAGCGCATTCCCCTCCTGCCCGCTGTCTGTCTCTCCTTGGGTTCCTATCTAACCTATATAAAACACATTCTACCTTTAACACCTGCCTATCCTAGCATAGGATGTCTTCGTTTACTCATCTCTCCTTATAAACGCCTACTCAACCTCCTTAGCCAAATATCTCTCCTCCTGTTCCTGTACCTCTCATACATATAAACGCATACTCTACTTTCAACCTCTGTCTAGTCTAGCATCCTCCCCGTATCCCTACCTCTCATAAGTGCATTCTCCTCCTGTCCTCAGTCTAGCTGAGTATCTCTCCTTGGTTTCCTATCTAACCTATATAAAACACATTCTACCTTCAGCATCTGTCTATCCTAGCATAGGATCCCTCAGTTTTCTCGTCTCCTTATAAACGCATACTCAACCTCCTTAGCCTAATACCACTCCTCCTGTTCCTACGCCCCTCACACATATAAACGCATACTCTACTCTAAACCTCTGTCTAGTCTAGCATCTCTCCCGGTATCCCTTACCTCTCATAAAGCGCATTTCCCTCCTGCCCCCTGTCTAGCAGAGTATCTCTCCTTCGGTTCCCATATAAAACTCATTCTACCTTTGACATCTGTCTATCCTAGCGTATGATTTCTCCGTTTTCTCGTCTCTCATTATAAACGTATACTCAACCTCCTTAGCCTAATACCCCTCCTCGTTTTCCTACACCTCTCATATAAACCATACTCCACTCCTCGATCTCTGTCCAGCCTAACACCTCTCATCGTTTTCCTATATCCCTCATATAAACCATACTCTACTCCTCAACCTCTGTGTGGCCTAACACCCCTCCTCCTGTTCCCTACCTCTCTCATATAAAAGGTATGCTCTACCCTTCAACTCTGTCTAGCCTAACACCTCTCCTACTGTTCCCTACCTCTCTCATATAAAAGGTATGCTCTACCCTTCAACTCTGTCTAGCCTAACACCTCTCCTACTGTTCCCTACCTCTCTCATATAAAAGACATACTCTACCCTTCAACTCTGTCTAGTCTAACACCTCTCCTCGTTTTCCAATATCTCTCATATAAAACATACTCTACTCCTCGACCTCTGTCTAGCCTAGCACCCTTCTCCTCCTGTTCCCTACCTCTCTCATATAAAGGACATACTCTACCCTTCAACTCTGTCTAGCGTAACATCTCTCCTCCTGTTCCCTACCTCTCATATAAAATACACACTCTACCCTTCAACTTTGTCTAGCCTAACACATCTCGTTTTCCTATACCTTTCATATAAACCATACTCTACTCCTCAGCCTCTGTCTAGCCTAGCACCTCTCCACGTATTCCCTATCTGTCTCATATAAACCGCATTCCCCCTCCTTCTACCACTGTCTAACCTAGCATCAGTCCTCGTATTCCCTATCCTTTCCCATATAAACGCATTTTCCTCCGCATCCACCCTCGTTTTTCCTATCCTTTCCCATATAAACGCAAAAAAGTGGCCCAGCTCTCTCTATATTTACCTACTCACATCGTTTACATGCAGGAGCGTCATTTCAATTTCTGCTTAGGGGACAGGATTGCCTGAAGCAGTTTCCCGAATTTTCATGTGAATTTTAACGATAATTTTAGCCTAAATAACAATAATCCTTTACTTTATAAGTTTTAAATATTTATATTAAAAGTACCTACAGTTGTAATTTTCCTTTGGTAGAGCAATAATAATCAACAGCCTAAATATTTCCTTAACTTAGACGCGGTAATTGACCCCCTGATTCCCAAATGACACCCCTGTTTACATGCATCCAGATTTTCTTCCAAACTAACCCAGATTAGATTATGTTTAATTCCATCACGAATTTCGTGTACTGTTATTTCATAAATTAAAGGAACATAATGGGTGTTGTCAATACAGTTAAGAACAAACTTTTCTAATCTTTCTCATGATCAAGATGAGCATGCTCATTTAATGGAGAATGGTGGTAAAAATAGTATCGATAAAAACATCTTTCTCTTTCTACACGCAAGCGTAGGATATGCTTTTTCTCAGCTCCCGTGCTGCTTGACCGCCTAGCAGTTCATTCTGGTGTGTGTATGTGTGTGTGTGTGTGTGTGTGTGTGTGTTTGTTTGTTAACGTTCGATAATGTTAGAAATGGGTGACTCGGAAATAGAAGTTACTGCAAGTAAGTGCGGATCTTTGTCAGATGTTGTAGATATATTACAGTCGTATCCAATAGTGTACCAGAAATCAGTGCTGCCTGATGCAAGGCCAAAAAGATCTGTAGCTCTTGCTGAGATTAAGCAAAATATGAGGGCAAGTATGGAGATGATATTTCAGAGGGATAGGTATATAAAAATTACCTAATATGAGGACTCGTCTGAGAAAAATACCGATCGTAACCTGGCAGGCAATAAGCCAATAGCTGTGCTAGATTACTGAGAAAAGAAGTTCCACAATGTAATGAAGGATAATAAATTCATAACAATCCTTTTGTTAACAAAGTTGCAGGTACGTAATTAAAATTATTCTCTTCTAATGCCGAAAAAAACGACAGCAGCAGGAACAACAACAACAATAAAATGATATTAATTTCGTGCTTATGCAAATATATAATACATAGCTTTTATTTATTGTTAGCCGTGCGAGACATATTATACTAATAATTTCATATAGGAGTTGTAAAATGTGGTGGTGTCTCTCATTGCGATGAGCAGGAAAATATGCCCTCTCCTTCGTTTGAAGAAATATTTTCCACTACACTACCGCCTCCATCAAAGCGCTGTCAGTAGTAATAGAAATGTATGATTGGAGCCACAGACAGATGCCGACAACTGATAAGATATAATCGACATCGTTTGTTCTGTGTTGCCGCCTCCCGCCGGCTCCCTTTGAGGCAGCCGCCGAATATGACCACTCCTTTTCGCCGGTTCCTTCCCCTTTCTTTGTGTGCTAACTCTTAAAGCCGCCGAAGATGACCCCTCCTTTTGGCCTCCTAGCATGTCGCCAGACTCTGTGTCGCTAGCCCCCGCCCCCTCGCTTTGTGGCCTTCCTAATGCCGATAGGTCCTACCCCCTCCCCCATGCGGTGTGGTCGCGTGCCGTAGCCTCCTGTCTTGAGGTGTGCGGTAGGGAATGGTTTTCTCGATGCCTGCCGCCCCTCGGCAAACATTATTGAAAAAATAATTGGCATTTTATGACTACTAATGCCCGCACATTGCATATCTAATGCTCCTCGAGCAATTAAGTTTTTTTGATTAATTAATTGTATATGAATTGACTCGCGCGCAACTGGTCGTCATCGTATATGTGTGTATAAGTAGCACGCTCACGGGAACAGTCCGCAATGTAATGAAAACCCTGCAACCCACTTCTGTCTGAGGATAACGGTAATGTCCA
This sequence comes from Deroplatys truncata, assembly GCA_030765065.1. Lineage (NCBI taxonomy): Eukaryota > Metazoa > Arthropoda > Insecta > Mantodea > Mantidae > Deroplatys > Deroplatys truncata. Next base: position 379,272,465 of record CM060990.1, read on the forward strand.
TGTATACACACATTAGCTGACAACGTTAGACGCTTTCACCACATTAAACACATTAATAGACCTTAAGATTGCATCCCGGATCTGTATACAGTCATTAGCGGACAATGTCAGTAATTGTTTTCCTAAGTTCTCTGAAAAACCCCAGACACTCAATGTAAATGCCTTTTAGCTTGTAGAATTTCCATCACAAACTGTGGAAAAACCCAAGTCTAGACAATTTTTTCCCTGATAATTAATGATTAAGTTTCATAGCTCTTATTTCTTTCATTAAAATATTGCGAATAAAGTATTCAGATTTCAGATTGGCGGAAAGAAATATTACATATGGTATTAAAAATAAATAAGCGTCTCATTGATCGGTGAATACTACATATGTTATTAAAAATAAAATAAATACGGATAACATTATAGTTAAATATTATAAATGTTATTAAAAGAATAAATGATTCGGTTAACATTATAGGTGAATACTTAATATGTTATTAAAAAATAAATACGGTTAACATTATAGGTGAATATTACATACGTTATTAACAGTTTTAGGCAATAAGCAAGTGTTTCTTCCGACAAGATATTCAACCCTAACAAGCCAACAGTTGGAGGAAATGCCAGGGAAGTTTCAAATGGTATATCATGGAGTAGTACCATCCGGCAAGTTTAAGACATGTAAATTGTCTTTTCTTCCTGTTAAGGTTTGTAGAAATAATTCAGCTATCCTTTCAAAGCTTCATTTAGAGTTACATTCGTTGAGTTTATAAATTCACACTTCACTAGGATTACATTCGTCTAAAGTATACATCACTGTGTAAATAACGCCTAGGGTGTAGTCTGGGCGAGGACCTGCAGAAAGAAGTTTAATAGTCTATTCACTGATTCTTTACCTCAAAGCAGATACCTACAGCAAGTTGCAAATAATTTCCAGTAGGTTAGCAGTTGTCAAAGCATGCATCACTGTATTAAAACAAATATGTGTAAATAATGTCTAGATTGTAGTCTGAGTGATTTCGTGCAGAAAGAAGTTTAATACCCCTTGCAATGATTCTCCGCATCGAAGTATATACCTACAACAAGCTGCAAATAATGTGAATGTTTGTTACAGGAATGCCCAGATGAATGTAAATGAAGAGGAAGAACGAGATAGCTTAAAACAACATGAACAGAAATGTGATAGGAACATTCTCAACATGAAGAATTGCAGCACCGTGCAGCATGGAACATTCGCGTGTGTAGAATATAGCAATAATATATAAATTATGTAGTCATTATTACTGCTATACCTGCCAATACCATTGCTTTCATATATAATTTCATAATTGTTTAAAGGAGAATGCATTATCTTAAAACATTGATGCTACATGAAATCTAAACAAAAAAATTATTGAACTATTACTGAAAGAGACTTGAATAAATGGGAATCTAGAAGCCAGAACCATCTTAATATTGGACTGTGTGATATGAGGTGTATAAAAAGATTAATAAAAAATCAGGGCTATGTAATATAAACAACATTTATTTTTTATAAAACATTATCCTATTACATTCCTTCACAAAAAACCCGAACATATTTCCTAAAGACAAAAGTGATAGTCTAGACCTTCTAAACATGCAGTTATAGGGGAAAGGATGCTCTCCTGAAACATTAGGCATCTAGACAGAAATTGTTCACAGAGCCGGAGACGTCAGGACGGATGGGACAGACGCCAAGTTCAAATCTTTAAACGGTAGGGCCGCCCCCTTTTTGCCTATCATGTCTCCTGAACCACCCTTACAGCTTAACATTACGTTACAATGCCACGTAACCTGATTAACGACGGTCAGTCGCTCAGACCTTTGACTTCTTTTGTGATTTTCCCTGGTCTGCAGGCGAATGCCTGTGCACCGTATGCTACCACGTTTTTCATGTTATATCATTCTATCTTAACCTACGTGCTTCTAAGGCACTCTGGCTGGATTACCGTCGGCCACTCGCTCAGACCTTTGATTTTTTCGTAGTTTTCCCTGGTCTGCATGCGAATGTCTGCTCAAAAAGATACTTGTCCCTTCCTCGGTTGGCGGTTAAGGAGTACGGTATACGATTATATGAGGAATATATGGAAAACGGAGACATACGGTATTATAGACAGAAGCTGGTCCACTTTTGCGTTTATATGGGAAAGGATAGGGAAAACGAGGGTAGATGCGATGGTTCAAGGAGGAAAATGCATTTATAGGGGAGAGATAGGGAATACCAGGGCTGATGCTAGGCTAGTCAGATGCTAAAGGAGGGAGGGATATGCTTTATACGAGAGAGATAGGGAATACAAGGAAAGATGCTATACTAAACAGGACTTGAAGGGTAGAATATGGCGTTTTATATGAGCGAGATAGCGAACCGAGGAGAGGTATTAGGATAGGAGTTTTGAATGATAGAGGCGTTTATATGCGAGAGATAGGGAATACGAGGGTCGATGCTAGGTTAGACGGGGTTGAAGGAGGGAATGCATCTTATATGAGAGAGGTAGGGGAATATGAGGAGAAGTGCTAGGCTATTCAGGAAGGTCTGCATGACATGGCATGCGTTTATATGGAGAGACAAGGAAAACGAAGGTAGGTGCTAGGTTGAGAGAGTCTTCAAGGAGGAAAATGCATTTATATGAGAGCGGTAGGGCATACGAGGAGAGGTGCTAGTCTAGACATGGTTTGAGGAGTAGAGTATACGTTTATATGGGAGAAATATGGAAAACGGGAGAGATACAAGGATAGACAGGGGTTGAAGGAGGAGGAATGTAGGTTTATACGGTAATATGGAGAGTAATTCGATTATAAAACTTTTCTCATCCAGCGTTACAACACTTTTATATACTTATTTTCTAAACCTTACAAACTTTATATATGTTAAACAGTAGTGCGCGAGACGGAGAGGGACAAACTGTATTTTTTTTGTGGTTTTCCCTGGTCTGCAAGCGAATGCCTGAGCACCGTATGCTACCACGTTTTTCATGTTATATCATTCTATCTTAACCTACGTGCTTCTAAGGCACTCTGACTGGATTACCGTCGGCCACTCGCTCAGACCTTTGATTTTTTCGTAGTTTTCCCTGGTCTGCATGCGAATGTCTGCTCAAAAAGATACTTGTCCCTTCCTCGGTTGGCGGTTAAGGAGTACGGTATACGATTATATAAAGAATATATGGAAAACGGAGACAGACGGTATTATAGACAGAAGCTGGTCCACTTTTGCGTTTATATGGGAAAGGATAGGGAAAACGAGGGTAGATGCGACGGTTCAAGGAGGAAAATGCATTTATAGGGGAGAGATAGGGAATACCAGGGCTGATGCTAGGCTAGTCAGATGCTAAAGGAGGGAGGGATATGCTTTATACGAGAGAGATAGGGAATACAAGGAAAGATGCTATACTAAACAGAACTTGAAGGGTAGAATATGGCGTTTTATATGAGCGATATAGCGAACCGAGGAGAGGTATTAGGATAGGAGTTTTGAATGATAGAGTAGGCGTTTATATGCGAGAGATAGGGAATACGAGGGTCGATGCTAGGCTAGACGGGTTGAAGGAGGGAATGCATGTTATATGAGAGAGCTAGTGGAATATGAGGAGAAGTGCTAGGCTAGTCAGGAAGGTCTGAATGACATGGCATGCGTTTATATGGAGAGACAAGGAAAACGAAGGTAGGTGCTAGGTTGAGAGAGTCTTCAAGGAGGAAAATGCATTTATATGAGAGCGGTAGGGCATACGAGGAGAGGTGCTAGTCTAGACATGGTTTGAGGAGTAGAGTATACGTTTATATGGGAGAAATATGGAGAACGGGAGAGATACAAGGATAGACAGGGGTTGAAGGAGGAGGAATGTAGGTTTATACGGTAATATAGAGAGTAATTCGATTATAAAACTTTTCTCATCCAGCGTTACAACACTTTTATATACTTATTTTCTATACCTTACAAACTTTATATATGTTAAACAGTAGTGCGCGAGACGGAGAGGGACAAACTGTATATCGGTTTACAGTGAAGTATACGTCCTAACCTATTCCCACCTTGTATGTTCTGGATCTTCTCATTGTCTATTCATTCCTATCATCTAACGTAACCACGTAACAAGACGTAACACAACGTAACATAACAGCATGACAAGACGTCATACTAAGTAACATAAGCACATAACCACGCAACATCACGTGACATCTCGTAACCAGAAACGTCACACGACGTAACAACACGTAGGAACTATGTAACCAAGTAACAAAACGTAAGAACTACACTCTATGTGAAGAGTCGCTCACTTTGTAGGACTACAGACGATTATGAAAATGAAGACGATATAACACCGAAATACCATAAATGTCAAGTTCTTAAATTCTGCAAGTGTAATAAAACTACTTCCAAGTGCACTGTTTGTAAGAAAATGCACAGAGAAACCTGATTATAAATGTGTCAATTGTGTAGAGTATGAACTAGCTAAAATTGCTGTAAACATGAATAATTCAATTTTTCTATGCAATTAAAACTAAGTAAACTCCCTCATTTGCTTACTCTTTTTTGGGTTTTATGGGTTTCAATGAAATTTATTTATTTTTTTAATTGATATTATTTGTGTTTTGTTGCAGAATTCACAATTCAGCATTTTAACTGGCATATAAATCATGTAAAACATTAAAATATACTAATTGAATACAAATATAAATTTGAAATAATGATGCAGAATGTTAATGTTATATGGTAGGGGTCAAAATGAACCTCTGGATGTTAGAGAGGGCAGGGAAAGGTCGGGTTGTCCTAGTGTTAATTGATAAATTAGAAAACTAGCAGCTCAGGGATTAACAAAGGCTTGGATCAATTCATATCTAAGAAACAGAACACAATGTATTGAAATAAATTACATAAATAAGAAAAATGAAACAATGGAAAAAATAAAATCACACTATGAACTATTAAACAGGGGGTTCCGCAAAGTTCTAAACCACGGCCATTCTTATTTTTGGTATATGTGAATGATATATTTGAGCTGATTTTAAGAAACAGTGGCTTAGCCATTCTATATGCAGATGACATGACATTAATAATTAAAGTCAAAACAATAATTGAGATTGAGAAAAAGCAAATTCTATGCTAAAACTAGTACAACAGCATTATGATAGTTTGGATATGGTATTAAATGTTAAAAAGACAGCCTGATGAATTCTGAATTAAAAAAGAGCTCCGCAATTAGTAACAAAATAAAAATAGATAAGAAATGGAGAAATTATTCCAGAAACAAACTACAGTGACTTTATAGGCACGATAAATGACTAACAACTGAATTGGAAATCATACATATGGCACATTAATAAAAAAATAAATAAATAAAGGTATATATATAATGAAACATAAGCAAGTAGACAGAGGGTCATCGATACGCAGAAAACCAGGAGTTGTATGTACTGAGACCATAGATTAGTATAGGCAAACAACAAAGAAGTGAATTTATAGTGTAAATAGCCTAATATTTTCAAATATTATTATAGTCTAAAAGTATATAACTTAATTATGTACTGAGTATTGAGAAATAAACGTTATTCATTATTCACTAATCTCAGATCACTGCAATTGTATTGAATCAATTCACAATTGCTAATGCCATTCAACTTTCATTTGTCTCTGATACATAAACAAATTGCAAAATGGAGAAGGACGAAAGTAATAAAAAGACTCAGGCAGCAAATTTTAAGAAAGAAGAGAAAGATATATGACCGACATTGTTTTAGAACACAAATTAGTGTTGAAAATAAAATGACTGATAGCTCTGCTAAGCGTAAGGAAGAGACATGGAAATAAATTGCAAATGAGTACAATTCTAGGAAGATCATCCAGTGTGGATGAAAATCCCTGAAATGATATTATGAGAACATAGAGAAAAGAATGAAGCAAGCAAATGCCATTGACAAGGTACGATTGTACAAAACTGGAGGCGTATGTATGTACCGCCTTTCTTAGACAATAGTAGCCAAATAACAATTGTTGCTCTTCTATTCAATCGCCAATGAGTTTGATGATGAAGTTGGATTCCATTCAGAAGTAATCACCACAGTGAAGGACATTGAAATAGTAAATCCAGATCCAACATGTCCTTCAGCAATTTTAATAACAGGTGAGGAATTTGAAGAAAGAGAGAGTGTAAAGGTGGCGTCTGCAGTTCCCATACAGAACTTTCAACTCCATTGCCTGAAAAGAACAAAGAAGGCATAAGGGAGGGTTTTTATGAGAGGAGGCTTGAGTGTTTGGAAGAAGAGTACGCAGTGAAAATGAAGAACTTGAAATTGGAACTAGAAATGAAAGAATGTCAGAAAAATTAAGTGTTGTTAATAACTTATACAACCATAAATATATTACAAAAAATGTAATGAAACAGGCAAGGAATAATATGGATAAAGAAACTGTTAAGCAGATCTACTACGCTTTCATTTATTTGCACATACTCAAAGTATGGAATTAAACTTTCGGGAAATATTGCAGAAATAGACATGAAAAAGATATTTACGCAAAAAAATAAAAAAGGACTTAGAATATTAGAAAAAGTAGATAAACAGCATTCATGTAAACCAATTTTTAAAAATCATAAAATTTTAACTAAATTAAATTGAATTTTACCCTTTCTCCATCCCTGCCTCCCTCCCTTTCTTTCTTTCTTTCTTTCTTTCTTTCTTTATATTCATTTAAATAGTTTTATATTTATAATGCTGAAGCTTATATACCTGTGCATCTGAAAGGGCTTATTTTGAACTCATTATTACTGTAATATTTAATTGCATAATTTCAGAATGTAATAGAGCTTACAATAGGTAGCGCTAAAATTACTGTTTATGGAAAGAGGATAGGTGCACTATAAGATACAACCTGAGCCAAAAGAACATTTACAGAATGAAAACTACACCATTTTCATTTCACTATTCTTTCCTTCTTGAATCGTGAATTATGTTTCCAGAATTCACAATCTTCATTTTCATTTGGTGCCCCGTTTCTTTCTGTTTTTATCTTAAAACAAGATTAAATATATTCCTTGCCTAGAACACCCTAGGGTGAGTGGTAGATGCCATCCATCAGCCTAGCCTGCAGGGTAGGAGCTGTCTTCAGCCATAACGCATATCACCAACACCACCGTCGCCGCCAGTGCCACCACCACCACCACCAACTACTACTCACATTTACTGAAAGCGGGTTGGTGATATGCGTTATGGCTGAAGACAGCTCCTACCCCTGCAGGCTAGGCTGTTGGATAGCATCTACCACTCACCCTAGGGTGTTCTAGGCAAGGAATATATTTAATCTTGTTTTCAGATAAACACAGAAAGAAACGGGGCACCAAATGAAAATGAAGATTGTGAATTCTGGAAACATAATTCACGATTCAAGAAGGAAAGAACAGTGAAATGAAAATGGTGTAATTTTCATTCTGTAAATGTTCTTTTGGCTCAGGTTGTATCTTATAGTGCACCTATCCTCTTTCCATAAACAGTAATTTTAGCGCTACCTATTGTAAGCTCTATTACATTCTGAAATTATGCAATTAAATATTACAGTAATAATGAGTTCAAAATAAACCCTTTCAGATGCACAGGTATATAAGCTTCAGCATTATAAATATAAAACTATTTAAATGAATATAAAGAAAGAAAGAAAGAAAGAAAGAAAGAAAGAAAGAAAGAAAGAAAGAAAGAAAGAAAGGGAGGGAGGCAGGCATGGAGAAAGGGTAAAATTCAATTTAATTTAGTTAAAATTTTATGATTTTTAAAAATTGGTTTACATGAATGCTGTTTATCTACTTTTTCTAATATTCTAAGTCTTTTTTATTTTTTTGCGTAAATATCTTTTTCATGTCTATTTCTGCAATATTTCCCGAAAGTGTAATTCCATACTTTGAGTATGTGCAAATAAATGAAAGCGTAGTAGATCTGCTTAACAGTTTCTTTATCCATATTATTCCTTGCCTGTTTCATTACATTTTTTGTAATATATTTATGGTTGTATAAGTTATTAACAACACTTAATTTTTCTGACATTCCTTCATTTCTAGTTCCAATTTCAAGATCTTCATTTTCACTGCGTACTCTTCTTCCAAACACTCAAGCCTCCTCTCATAAAAACCCTCCCTTATGCCTTCTTTGTTCTTTTCAGGCAATGGAGTTGAAAGTTCTGTATGGGAACTGCAGACGCCACCTTTACACTCTCTCTTTCTTCAAATTCCTCACCTGTTATTAAAATTGCTGAAGGACATGTTGGATCTGGATTTACTATTTCAATGTCCTTCACTATGGTGATTACTTCTGAATGGAATCCAACTTCATCATCAAACTCATTGGCGATTGAATAGAAGAGCAACAATTGTTATTTGGATACTATTGTCTAAGAAAGGCGGTACATACATACGCCTCCAGTTTTGTACAATCGTACCTTGTCAATGGCATTTGCTTGCTTCATTCTTTTCTCTATGTTCTCATAATATCATTTCAGGGATTTTCATCCACAATGGATGATCTTCCTAGAATTGTACTCATTTGCAATTTATTTCCATGTCTCTTCCTTACGCTTAGCAGAGCTATCAGTCATTTTATTTTCAACACTAATTTGTGTTCTAAAACAATGTCGGTCATATATCTTTCTCTTCTTTCTTAAAATTTGCTGCCTGAGTCTTTTTATTACTTTCGTCCTTCTCCATTTTGCAATTTGTTTATGTATCAGAGACAAATGAAAGTTGAATGGCATTAGCAATTGTGAATTGATTCAATACAATTGCAGTGATCTGAGATTAGTGAATAATGAATAACGTTTATTTCTCAATACTCAGCACATAATTAAGTTATATACTTTTAGACTATAATAATATTTGAAAATATTAGGCTATTTACACTATAAATTCACTTCTTTGTTGTTTGCCTATACTAATCTATGGTCTCAGTACATACAACTCCTGGTTTTCTGTGTATCGATGACCCTCTGTCTACTTGCTTATGTTTCATTATATATATACCTTTATTTATTTATTTTTTATTAATGTGCCATATGTATGATTTCCAATGCAGTTGTTAGTTATTTATCGTGCCTATAAAGTCACTGTAGTTTGTTTCTGGAATAATTTCGCCATTTCTTATCTATTTTTATTTTGTTACTAATTGCGGAGCTCTTTTTTAATTCAGAATTCATCAGGCTGTCTTTTTAACATTTAATACCATATCCAAACTATCATAATGCTGTTGTACTAGTTTTAGCATAGAATTTGCTTTTTCTCAATCTCAATTATTGTTTTGACTTTAATTATTAATGTCATGTCATCTGCATATAGAATGGCTAAGCCACTGTTTCTTAAAATCAGCTCAAATATATCATTCACATATACCAAAAATAAGAATGGCCGTGGTTTAGAACTTTGCGGAACCCCCTGTTTAATAGTTCATAGTGTGATTTTATTTTTTCCATTGTTTCATTTTTCTTATTTATGTAATTTATTTCAATACATTGTGTTCTGTTTCTTAGATATGAATTGATCCAAGCCTTTGTTAATCCCTGAACTGCTAGTTTTCTAATTTATCAATTAACGCTAGGACAACCCGACCTTTCCCTGCCCTCTCTAACATACAGAGGATCATTTTGACCCCTACCATATAACATTAACATTCTGCATCATTATTTCAAATTTATATTTGTATTCAATTAGTATATTTTAATGTTTTTACATGATTTAAATGCCAGTTAAAATGCTGAATTGTGAATTCTGCAACAAAACACAAATAATATCAATTAAAAAAATAAATAAATTTCATTGAAACCCATAAAACCCAAAAAAGAGTAAGCAAATGAGGGAGTTTACTTAGTTTTAATTGCATAGAAAAATTGAATTATTCATGTTTACAGCAATTTTAGCTAGTTCATACTCTACACAATTGACACATTTATAATCAGGTTTCTCTGTGCATTTTCTTACAAACAGTGCACTTGGAAGTAGTTTTATTACACTTGCAGAATTTAAGAACTTGACATTTATGGTATTTCGGTGTTATATCGTCTTCATTTTCATAATCGTCTGTAGTCCTACAAAGTGAGCGACTCTTCACATAGAGTGTAGTTCTTACGTTTTGTTACTTGGTTACATAGTTCCTACGTGTTCTTACGTCGTGTGACGTTTCTGGTTACGAGATGTCACGTGATGTTGCGTGGTTATGTGCTTATGTTACTTAGTATGACGTCTTGTCATGCTGTTATGTTACGTTGTGTTACGTCTTGTTTCGTGGTTACGTTAGATGATAGGAATGAATAGACAATGAGAAGATCCAGAACATACAAGGTGGGAATAGGTTAGGACGTATACTTCACTGTAAACCGATATACAGTTTGTCCCTCTCCGTCTCGCGCACTACTGTTTAACATATATAAAGTTTGTAAGGTTTAGAAAATAAGTATATAAAAGTGTTGTAACGCTGGATGAGAAAGTTTTATAATCGAATTACTCTCTATATTACCGTATAAACCTACATTCCTCCTCCTTCAACCCCTGTCTATCCTTGTATCTCTCCCGTTTTCCATATTTCTCCCATATAAACGTATACTCTACTCCTCAAACCATGTCTAGACTAGCACCCCTCCTCGTATGCCCTACCGCTCTCATATAAATGCATTTTCCTCCTTGAAGACTCTCTCAACCTAGCACCTACCTTCGTTTTCCTTGTCTCTCCATATAAACGCATGCCATGTCATTCAGACCTTCCTGACTAGCCTAGCACTTCTCCTCATATTCCACTAGCTCTCTCATATAACATGCATTCCCTCCTTCAACCCGTCTAGCCTAGCATCGACCCTCGTATTCCCTATCTCTCGCATATAAACGCCTACTCTATCATTCAAAACTCCTATCCTAATACCTCTCCTCGGTTCGCTATATCGTTCATATAAAACGCCATATTCTACCCTTCAAGTCCTGTTTAGTATAGCGACTTTCCTTGTATTCCCTATCTCTCTCGTATAAAGCATATCCCTCCCTCCTTTAGCATCTGACTAGCCTAGCATCAGCCCTGGTATTCCCTATCTCTCCCCTATAAATGCATTTTCCTCCTTGAACCGTCGCATCTACCCTCGTATTCCCTATCCTTTCCCATATAAACGCGAAAGTGGACGAGCTTCTGTCTATAATACCGTCTGTCTCCGTTTTCCATATATTCCTCATATAATCGTATACCGTACTCCTTAACCGCCAACCGAGGAAGGGACAAGTATCTTTTTGAGCAGACATTCGCATGCAGACCAGGGAAAACTACGAAAAAATCAAAGGTCTGAGCGAGTGGCCGACGGTAATCCAGCCAGAGTGCCTTAGAAGCACGTAGGTTAAGATAGAATGATATAACATGAAAAACGTGGTAGCATACGGTGCTCAGGCATTCGCCTGCAGAGCAGGGAAAACCACAATAGAAGTCAAAGAATTGAGCGACTGACCGTCGTTAATCTGGTTACGTGGCATTGTAACGTAATGTTAAGCTGTAAGGGTGGTTCAGGAGACATGATAGGCAAAAAGGGGGCGGCCCTACCGTTTAAAGATTTGAACTTGGAGTCTGTCCCATCCGTCCTGACGTCTCCGGCTCTGTGAACAATTTCTGTCTAGATGCCTAATGTTTCAGGAGAGCATCCTTTCCCCTATAACTGCATGTTTAGAAGGTCTAGACTATCACTTTTGTCTTTAGGAAATATGTTCGGGTTTTTTGTGAAGGAATGTAATAGGATAATGTTTTATAAAAAATAAATGTTGTTTATATTACATAGCCCTGATTTTTTATTAATCTTTTTATACATCTCATATCACACAGTCCAATATTAAGATGGTTCTGGCTTCTAGATTCCCATTTATTCAAGTCTCTTTCAGTAATAGTTCAATAATTTTTTTGTTTAGATTTCATGTAGCATCAATGTTTTAAGATAATGCATTCTCCTTTAAACAATTATGAAATTATTTATGAAAGCAATGGTATTGGCAGGTATAGCAGTAATAATGACTACATAATTTATATATTATTGCTATATTCTACACACGCGAATGTTCCATGCTGCACGGTGCTGCAATTCTTCATGTTGAGAATGTTCCTATCACATTTCTGTTCATGTTGTTTTAAGCTATCTCGTTCTTCCTCTTCATTTACATTCATCTGGGCAATCCTGTAACAAACATTCACATTATTTGCAGCTTGTTGTAGGTATATACTTCGATGCGGAGAATCATTGCAAGGGGTATTAAACTTCTTTCTGCACGAAATCACTCAGACTACAATCTAGACATTATTTACACATATTTGTTTTAATACAGTGATGCATGCTTTGACAACTGCTAACCTACTGGAAATTATTTGCAACTTGCCGTAGGTATCTGCTTTGAGGTAAAGAATCAGTGAATAGACTATTAAACTTCTTTCTGCAGGTCCTCGCCCAGACTACACCCTAGGCGTTATTTACATAGTGATGTATACTTTAGACGAATGTAATCCTAGTGAAGTGTGAATTTATAAACTCAACGAATGTAACTCTAAATGAAGCTTTGAAAGGATAGCTGAATTATTTCTACAAACCTTAACAGGAAGAAAAGACAATTTACATGTCTTAAACTTGCCGGATGGTACTACTCCATGATATACCATTTGAAACTTCCCTGGCATTTCCTCCAACTGTTGGCTTGTTAGGGTTGAATATCTTGTCGGAAGAAACACTTGCTTATTGCCTAAAACTTTTAATAACGTATGTAATATTCACCTATAATGTTAACCGTGTTTATTTTTTAATAACATATATAGTATTCACCTATAATGTTAACCGAATCATTTATTTTTAATAACATTTATAATATTTAACTATAATGTTATCCGTATTTATTTTATTTTTAATAACATATGTAGTATTCGCCGATCAATGAGACGCTTATTTATTTTTAATACCGTATGTAATATTTCTTTCCGCCAATCTGAAATCTGAATACTTTATTCGCAATATTTTATTGAAAGAAACAAGAGCTATGAAACTTAAACATTAATTATCAGGGAAAAAATTGTCTAGACTTGGGTTTTTCCACAGTTTGTGATGGAAATTCTACGAGCTAAAGGGTATCTACATTGAGTGTCTGGGGTTTTTCAGAGCACTTAGGAAAACAATTACTGACATTGTCCGCTAATGACTGAATACAGATCCGGGATGCAATCTTAAAGTCTATTAATGTGTTTAATGTGGTGAAAGCGTCTAACGTTGTCAGCTAATGTGTGTATACATGGACATTACCGTTATCCTCAGACAGAAGTAGGTTGCAGAGTTTTCATTACATTGCGGACTGTTCCCGTGAGCGTGCTACTTATACACACATATACGATGACGACCAGTTGCGCGCGAGTCAATTCATATACAATTAATTAATCAAAAAAACTTAATTGCTCGAGGAGCATTAGATATGCAATGTGCGGGCATTAGTAGTCATAAAATGCCAATTCTTTTTTTCAATAATGTTTGCCGAGGGGCGGCAGGCATCGAGAAAACCATTCCCTACCGCACACCTCAAGACAGGAGGCTACGGCACGCGACCACACCGCATGGGGGAGGGGGTAGGACCTATCGGCATTAGGTAAGGCCACAAAGCGAGGGGGCGGGGGCTAGCGACACAGAGTCTGGCGACATGCTAGGAGGCCAAAAGGAGGGGTCATCTTCGGCGGCTTTAAGGGTTAGCACACAAAGAAAGGGGAAGGAACCGGCGAAAAGGAGGGGTCATCTTCGGCGGCTGCCTCAAAGGGAGCCGGCGGGAGGCGGCAACACAGAACAAACGATGTCGATTATATCTTATCAGTTGTCGGCATCTGTCTGTGGCTCCAAACATACATTTCTATTACTACTGCTGTCGATCCAGTCCAGTCCTTGAGCAGTGCAAGATGGAGCAAACAAAAGAGCTGCATATTTTCGAGTTCCATAGGCTAGTGTTGTTACAACAATTCGCAACTTTTAAAGAACAATACGAACTTCCTAAAGAAATGAAAGTAAAGTTAGCTGTGAGTAATAATGATAATATGGCAAATTCTGATCCCACTTATTTTGTAAAGTATGTTTATTTTGCTTGTTAGAGCATAACAATTAACCACACACTATAAAATATGTTTATTGAGATTATTTTCTGTTAAAATTCAACATTTTTTCTAAATTTTTAGGCTTATTTGAGTTATATTAACATCAAATATCACTTTCTATTTTACTTTATAAGCTAGTTGTGCTGTAATTGCTTCACACATACACAGTATTATAATATGTATTAACATAAAAATGCATTTCTAAATAAACACAAATACAGTGGTTTTCCCCACGATATATTTTATTGTATTATTATCATTATTATTATTAGCGGTGTCAATAATATTAGTGGTGATGGTAGTAGTAGTAGTAGTAGTAGTAGTAGTAGTAGTAGTAGTAGTAGTAGTAGTAGTAGTAGTAGTAGTAGTAGTAGTAGTAGTAGAATGGTATAATGTGTATAATTCTGGCGATTCTTCTTCTCCCCTGTCACCTCTGCTTTACTTGCAGACCCTCCTCCTCTGCTGGAACGCCATTATCCTCATGATCACCTGCAACCCAAAATTGTCATCTCTTAAGCACACAGCACAGTTATGCAGCACAAAACAGGATAAAATTACTGAAGGAACTTTTCCTGTTTGAAGGGTAACTTTAAAACTAAGAATAGTGAATCTCTTTTTAACTTTTCCAAAACATCGCTCAATTACAACACGCTCTCTAGTAAAGCCGTTGTTGTGGGCCCTTTCTTGTGGTATTGCAGGGTCATAAAATAGTGTCCTGAGCCATGGGACTATGGTGTATTCTGAGTCAGTTAACAGGAAGCATTAGCTTAAATTTCAATCATAATTCTACAAATGCTGGAATTCAACCATACGCGTGAATCATGTACAGACTCAGGCTAAGAGACGTCTACACTCGTCAATTCTTCCTTTGCATTGCAAGTTACTGGAACATTGAAGCTATAGACCCCTTGTGATTAAATACTCATCCTCATGATTGCGAGGCCGTGTAATTTGTATATGCGTGCTGTCTGCTACTCCTAGAGCATATGAAATGTAAAGCGCTCTTGCCATTCGTTCATTGCAATTTCCATTTGAGGTAATGTTGATGGAAGCTTGATCCACAAGTAAGCCTTCCATATTATTTTTCCAACACACCATGAAATGTAGCTGACATAGTACTCTGACTCACTCCAATGTCTTCGGCAATCCCGCTCTGCAACCCTGAGTCACTTAAGTATCTCAGGAATATCCTCATTTTCTGTTCAATTGTGAGAGCTCCTCCTCTTGTTTCGTTGTTTTGCACCAGGAAATGATCTGACAGCCACTCTACATTCTCCTTTTCACATTTTTAGAGAGCCTTGTAGTCCTCTAACCTTGAATCTCTCCGCTCCTTATATACTTTTCTGTGCTGAATTACGTTCATAAATGCTGCCACCACCCCAAACAGCTGTACTACGTGAAGCTGAGTCACCTACTGAGGTAACTTCAATTTCGTGAAAAAGAAATTCTCAAAAGAAGGATAATACTATAACTTTATCGATAGCGAGGACTGAGTTTTCCCCGGCAAAACACCTTTTGTCCGATGTGGAGAAAGTTCTTCAAGAGCATTTCGCATATTTCTCCATTTTATCGCTTAAATTCTTGACTCTGCTCAACAAATAGGAGAATTTTCAATTTTCGCATCTTTATCGATATGTTCCAAAGGGTCATGTCAATGAAGCTGAGAATATTAGTTTCTCATCTTTCTCATGATCAAGATGAGCATGCTCATTTCATGCAGAATAGTGATAAAAACCCTATCTATAAAAACGTCTTTCTCGTTCTCCACGCAAACGGAGGATATTCTCCGTTTTCTCACTCCCCGTGCTGCTTGACCGCCTAGCAGTACATTCTGGTGTGTGTGTGTGTGTGTGTGTGTGTGTGTGTGTGTGTGTGTGTTAGCGAGCGATCATATTAGAAATGGTTGAGTGTGAAATAGAAGTTACTACAGGTAAGGGCGAATCTTTGTCAGATATTTTTTAGATATATTACAGTCGTATCTAATGGTATTCCAGAAATCAATACTACCTGATGCGAAGCAAAAAGTATCTTTAGCTCTTGCTGAGATTAAGCCGAAGTGTGATAACAAGTTTAGAGTTGGTATTTCAGAGGAACAGTTGTATAAAAATTAGCAAATATAAAGACTCATCTGAAATAGAAAACCGATCGAAACCTGACAGGCAATAAACCAATAACTGTGCTGAATGACTGGGAGAAGAAACTCCGCAATTTAATGGAGGGTGATAACTATTCTTCTGTTAACAAAGTTGCAGGTACGCAATTAAAATTATTCTATATTAAAGAGGAACCAAACAGCAATAATAATAAAACAATAAAATAATAATTAATATAAAATTCGTGCTTACCCAAATATAAAACAAACAACTTGTATCTGTTATTAGTAGCTGTGCGAGCAATTTCTATATCAACGACTTCATACAGAGACTGTTACATGTGCTGCTGATTCTCATTCGCGATGAGCAGGTTAATACGCCCTCTCCTTCGTTTGAAGAAATGGTTTCCACTACCCTAGCGGCTCCATCAAAGCGCCGTCGACCCAGCTCAGTCCTCGAGCAGTACGAGACGGAACAAACAAAACACCTGAATATTGTTGAGCTACAAAAGCTAGTGTTCTTACAACAATTCGCAACTCACAAAGAACAACATGAACTTGCTGAACAAATGATAGGAAGGTTAGCTGTGGTTAACAACGATAATAATATGGAAAGTTCTGATCCCACTTATTTTACTTTGTAAACGGTGTTTATTTTGCCTGTTACAGCATAAAAATTAAGCACACACTATAATAAGATATGTTTATTATGATAATTTTCCGTTAAATTTCAATATTTTTCTACATGTTAAGCTCTATTTGAGTTATACTAACATCAATTACCACCTTCTATTTTACTTTATAAACTAAGTATCCTGTTACTGCTACACACAGACACAGTATTCTAATATGTATTAACATAAAAAGCATACCTGAATAAACATAGATACAATACTTTGCCCCACAATATACTTTATTGTATTATTATTATTATTATTATTATTGTTATTATCGCCATTGCTATTGAAGTCAATAGTACTAGTAGTAACAGTAGTGATATTAGCAGAAGTAGTAGTAGTAGTAGTAGTAGTAGTAGTAGTAGTAGTAGTAGTAGTAGTAGTAGTACTGGTAGTGGTGGTATTAATAGTAGTAGTTGAAGAAGATGATTAGTAACTGAGTTGAAGTTTTTGCAGTACAGGTTAATTTAATGAACATTATGTATAAATTTGGCAACTCTTCTTCTTGTCTCCTGCCCCCTCTGCCTCACTTTCTGACCCTTCTCCTCTGCTGGAACAACGTCGTCCTCCGTGGTGTAGTGGCTACTATTACTAAAACGTCTAGTTCCCAAGGTCGCGGGTTCAAAACCGGCGGAGAACTATGGATTTTTTCGGGCGTAAAAATCCCTAGCATGGCTTCCTTCGGAAGGGAAGTAAAGCCGGTGGTCCCGTGTCGTAGATTTACGGCACGTAAAAGAATCCCAAGCCTGATAAAGAGGCCTCTGAGCAAAATTTCCGGTCTTTCACGCTCAATATAGAATGGGACGCTAAGGACCACAGCAGTTAAAGAGCGACCATAAACAAAAGTTGATTTAGTTTCTTTCTGGAATGCCATTATCTTCATGATCACCTGCAACCTCAAAATTTTCATCTTTTAAGTACACAGCACAGTTATGCAGTGCAAAACAGGATAAAATTACAGAAGGCATTTTGCTTGTTTGAAGTGTAATTTTAACATTTAAACTCATACCGCAAAAATATTCTTTTGGAATGAGTAAGATAAAATTGTTAGGATTGGGAGAGTCAGCAGAAGGCATAGACCCCGACATGGATAAAATTCAGGCAATCACGCAGTTAAGAACCCCAAGCAAAGAAAAGGGAGTAAGACAGGTGTCCGTCTATAGGAGGTTCGTTTGTAACTTTGCAGCGGACGAGAGGACACTAAATGATCTGCCAAAAGCCGACCAAAATTTTGTATGAGGTCAGGAATAGCAGGAAGCGCTCCAGAAATTAAAATACTTAATGGTAAAAGCTCCGGTCTTGGCATATTTTATACCAGGGGCCAAAACCCAAATACACTGCGAACGGCATCGGCTGTTGCCTTCTACAGGAACAGGATGGGAAAATGCGCCCAGTATGGTTCGCCTCTAGGAGTTTGAGCAAAGTCAAGAAAAATTACAGTGTATCAGAGCAAGAACCATTAGCGGTTATATATGGGTTATCAAAATTCCACCAGTACATACGAGTATACGGTTAAACGTTAAACGTAACAATAGTGACAGATCATACATGTCTGTGCCACTTAACTAAACTTAGGGATCTGTCAAGAAGATTGGCACGCTGTAGCTTAATGTTGCTAGAAAATGGCTACACAATCCAACACAAATCATGGAGTGAAACATACAGATGCTAACTGTTTATCGAGGATGCTAGTAGATCCCCCGGAATACGAGACAGCACAGGAACATGAAGATACAATAACGTGTATTTTAGAGCCTGTAGCAGTAGCGCAAAGGCAAGAGGAGTACCCTCAACTGAAACCCCTGATATAAGCTGTAAAACAGCCGGGCACGGAAAATGCCAAGTGTACACGACAAGCCGCGACATACATGCTAAACTCCAATGTGCTATACATAAAAACACAGGCAGTACAGGTGACATACACATATTAGTTGTACCTCATAGTTTGAAACAGGATATACTTCATAATAATCATGGGGATGCACTAGGTGGACACTTTGGATTTGCAAAAACCTTCCACAAAATTAATTCACGCTGCTCTTCGATCGGAATGAAAAAGGATATACAAAATTATGTGAAAATATGCGTTTCCTGCCAACGGCGAAACTAACCGGTCAACTTTCCGGGAGAGAGGTTTCCGATATGCATTTTGGGTCCCTTTCCAAAATCAAAAAGGGGCAATCGTTATATAGTAGCGGCCAACGAGTTTTTGTCTAGATGCTTAGAAATGCGCGGAATCCCCAAATCATCGATAGAGCACGTGGCTGAATTTATCCTGAATGACTCATTTGCCGTCAGGTCGCGCCCAATTATATGCTACCCGACAGAGGCTCAGTATTTATGAGCGACATAACGCAGAAATTACTTAAGCTAATTGGAACAATCTCAAATTTCACAACAGCCCACAGGCCACAGACAAACGGCTTTATAAAGAGAGCAAATAGAACCATCGCGCAAGTAAACAGCTACTATGTAAATCCGCAATACACTAATTCGGATAGCAACTTACACCATATTCGGCTTGCGATTGACACGAGCAAAGTGGGAGGCATGACATTCACGCCGTTCGAACGCACGAAAGCCGGTGTTATCCCCTGATGTGTAACCACACCGCACAGTTCAAGATTTATTCGTGCAGCAAACGAGGGACGCGATTGTGAAAGTAAGAGCGCTAGCGTCGAAAATACAGGAAAGGGCGAGAGAAAATACAAGCGGCTATATGATCGAAAGAGGAGGCACATTGCATATAAGCAGGGTTAGGATTTTTAGGTGCAAATTTCAGATGAAAAAAGGAAGGGAAAGGGTGCTCAAATAAGTTGAAAAAGGGACAATAAGGTGCTGGTTTATTTAAGGGGATGCTCAACTGATATTGCTATTTTCTAAACTATACATTCAATTGGGCTTACTTTTTAACCACATATCAGTCTTCTTTAGATATAATTGTTTTGTGAATTTCAATACAAAATCTTAATTAGTTTTCAAGTTATTAATTTTAAAAATATAAAATTATGGGTATATGCTAAATGCAACACATGTTGCATTTTTCAAAAAAATATCTTATGTTGCTTCTATGTCAAGGAACTACAAATCTGTCATATAATTTTTTCTACCATTCTTAGTTTAAGAGAAAAAAGTTTTGCATTTGCATTCTTTTCGTTTTTTTTGTATAAATGTTATCTTCAAAAATTAGTAGTGCAAAAGCTACACAGAAAAATTATATGACAGCTTTATTTATTTGGGTTTTTGAAATAAGCATAAAAATGTCAATATGAATGGATGAAAACTATATCGTGTGGAACATTTTGAATATGCAGAAATGCTGAAAATAAGAAACGCCTTAAAATGAAGTTTTAAAAATATAAACAGCTAGCAACCAAATGCGCAAGGGAATTTAAAAAGTCTAGTAACGATCCTCAAGCGGTCGCTAGGTCAAAAATAAAAGTGGATTCTGAAACTACAAACAACGGAGAATTTTTGTGAACATAATTTTTTCTTTTTTTAGATTTTTTGAGATTTTGGGTTAATTTCAATTGTGCATTCCCTTAACTAATTCAACTATTTCTCTTTCCTCTTTTCCAATTTATTTAACTATAAACAAGTACATCAAATTATCACTCATCAAAAGAAGGAAAACATGAAGCTGTTATACTTCAAGACATTAAGCATCTCCACATTTTTAAAAGTAAGTCTGTTTCTATTAGGAGATAGAATGTCTTTGTAGATGGTAAAACTTCTTTCAACATCCACAGAAACCAGTGGGGCAAACCTTGTATTCACTCGGAATGGCAACTCTACAGATGTGGCGAATTCCTCAATGTCTGGATTCTTTTGAATACTAGATTCAAGTTTCTCTTTGGCAAAGCCATCTAACTGCTCCCTCACGAAAGTAAAATATGCCATTGTTTTTCCTTTTCGAGACCTTGTTTTTCCAATCGTTTAATAACTGCAGGCAGGTACTTGTAACTATGGACACAATATAGTTCTGTCTGCAAATTATGTATTTTCTCCGGTAACAGAAGTTGCTGTGCCTTGGAAATTGCACCATACGTCTGATGGATACAAAGAAAGAACAAACACTTTAATTTTGTCAAAATTCTCACACAACATAGCAGCACACTCAATCCAAGATCCCCAGCGAGTAATGACCGGGAAATTTGGAAGGGCAGGCCAGTGATTTCCCTGTAGTAAACAACACGGCTCGGAGCTTTCAGTAGAATCTTCTTCAGGGCAGAGATGAATTGATTTGCGATGTCGTATTCGTTCCTTATGGATTCACAAACTCTGTGAAGGGCATGAGCCAAGCATGTCACATGTTTCAAGTTAGGAAATAAAGGTTTCAATTGGTTAACAGCTGAAATCATATATGGAGCCTGGTCCGTAACCACAAGAAGAAGTTTTTCAAACTCGATACCCGTAGGCCAGAGTTTTTGGCAGAAGTCCATAATGGATTGCATTACTGTACTGGCATTGGCTTTCTGCAGCTCGTACATTTTCAACAGCATGGGCATAACTCTCTCCCCTGCTAAGGGAAAAACTAAAATGTTCAAAACATATCGTTTCATTTAGTCTATGGTTTCATCCACAATGATTCCCACATCGCAATCAGACACTTTTTCCTTGATTCTTTGTATTATTTCTTGGGAAACAGGCTCCATGCAGTTTTTTCTTAAAGTACTGTCATCGGGTATTGGCATCTTTGTGTATTTTCAAGAAATCCCTTGAAGACTGGATGGTTCATCTTATTGAGTGGAATTCCTGCTTGTGTAAGAGCTGCACACAAATCAAGTCTTAATTCCTTCAAATTTTGGCTTTTTGAAGAACTCTGTTGAAACGCATTTCGTAATAGAGGTTGCCGTGATTTGTTTGCTTGAAGAGTCTTGTTCATGTGATGCTTAGAGCTGGGAATGTGTTGTTTGATGCTATCTCACTGGTGTTTTTCATCTAACAAAATTCCTGAATCACAAATAGCACATCGCATAACAGTTCCATCAGTGTCTATGAAATGTTGTTTGAATTCCTCAGTCAGAACAATAACTCGAGCACTGGACACCTTTGGCATGGTAAAATCTAGTAATAGTACACTCAATTTGAGAGCTAACACTAGTTCACTTGCTAACACAATGCGACTGTCACACAACTCACTCCTGCGCCCATTTGCTGTCCACATTCTCTTATAACACCGCGACAATTACCAGAATGTTCTCGTTCATGCTGGAACTTCAGTCTCAGCGATTTCTAGTAGTTTCGAGCAGAACCTAGTCTTAATAATTCTCGGAACTGCGCGGGTGAGGTTACTGGCGTCTATGCGTGCCCAGCCTTCGCCTCCACGCAAACAGATGAAGTCTCTCACAGTAACAAACTCACATTCACTAACAGCAGGCTACTGATTCGGGTGGGATAGAATCACTCATTGGCAATTGCATTATTGTGGGTTACTTTATAGCGTAAAGCGAGAGAGAAAGGTTTTCGTTGAACACACAATTATTTTCCATTGTTGCGGGTGTGCTTTCAATTCCCGCGCGAGGTTTACTGAAAGAGGTAGGCTTACTATTCCAAGTACACAGCAAGCTGAGGAGACGTTAATTGAAAGTTGAAGAATAACTTGGAATGAAACTTAAAAGAATTAAGGGGGGAAAGGGAATTATGGGCATGGTTGGGTGAAAATGGGATAAAGGTCCCAAAAAGAAGTACAGATCCCAAAAAAGGGAAAAAGGTGCGAGAAAATGCCTCTTTTCGCAACTAGAAACAAAATTTCACACTGTGATATCTTTCCGCACAACTTTAACTTACCCTAAGAAAAAAGGTGCGCACCTAGAAATCCTAACCCTACATATAAGGTTGGCAACCTGGTGAAACGTACACTCCCAGGAGAAATGTGGCCAGAGCGACGAAGATGTTAATGAATTATACAGGTCCGTACAAGATAGTGCAGAAACTAAGCCCCCTGAATTACGTGATCAAAGCAAAAATTCCACAAGACAGCAAAACGTCCATATTAGCAGGATTTCTCGGTAATACGCGTTATAAAGTGAAAGTAGGAAAACATTGCAAGATACGCAAACGCAGAACCTGCAAGAAAATGCCTTGAGAGTGCCACACACGAAGGAAATGAAAACCGCTAAGGTTTCGCCTTACGACACACACTAGCGAAAGTGTTTCCACAGACGAACCTCGAAATGCACTGCCCTCCGCAAACACGCAACAATAAGTGATGATAAAGGAAAAGAAAGAGAATGGAAGGAAATGAGGAAAAGAAGAGAGATGTTAAGCTTTGAATTAATGTAATAGTTCTGGAAGGCTAGAAAGTAGTTTAAGTGATTTGTTATAATACAATGCGTTGTATTTTTGTACCTCCAGCGTAATTTAGGTTTTTTTGTAGAGCAGATGGTAACACTAGTCTGCATGATATCGGATGACTGAAAACTAATAAGTGATTCTGTTTCACTTTTTATGCTGATTTCAGAACTGCTTTTAGTTTTTTCTGTCAGTACAGTCTTTTTCACAATTTCACTTCAAAAAAATAGAGATATAAAGATACTGCTTCCGCCACTACACATAAAATTGGGCTTGATGAAGCAATGTGTAAGGGCTCTACCACAGGATGGACCCTGCTTTAGGTACCTTTCCAAGAAATTTCCCTTCATTACACAAGACAAATTCAAGGCTGGAATTTTTGTTGGTCCTCAAATAAAGAAATTGATGAAGGATGAAGATTTTGAGAAGACAATGAATGAGAGAGAAATAGAAGCATGGACCGCCTTCCGATCAGTTACTGAAAACTTCTTAGGCAATAACGAAGATCCTAATTACAAGGCCATTGTCGAAACAATGTTGGAAAATTTCAAGAAGATGCGTTGTAACATGAGTGTAAAGGTGCATTTTCTGCATTCACATATCGACTACTTTCCAGAAAATCTGGGACATTATAGTGAAGAGCAGGGTGAACGTTTTCACCAAGATATTAAGGAAATGGAGAGGAGGTACCAGGGAAGTGGAATGAAACTATGATGGCCGACTACTGTTGGATGTTGAGGAGGGACAGTCATCTTCAAGAATCTGCAAGGAAGTCAAAGAAGAGAAAGTTTGAAAAAATTGAATGGAACACTTTGGCTTCTTGTTTTGTTAAAATGTAGTCATGAAATAAATTAGGGGAGTTCTTGAGAGTATTCTTAAAATGTTTCTTGAATAAAAACTTACCTTGTGTGAAATGGTATTTGAATACTTTTCTACGCTCATTAGTAAAATTGTCAACACATTACTTATTTTGTGTAAAACCTTTACGTGATAGAAAAAAACGGAAGTTATTTCTGGAATCAGCATAAAAACTTAATTCAAGAACACCTACTTTTAAGAAATCATCTGACAAAAAGTTCGAAAATGCAGACTAGTGTAATCCACGTGACCCAAGTGTTGTTTTTAGAGGCATTAAAATAGAGAAAAGTCTTACTTGAGATGCAAAAGGTAATCCGGAATGCGACGCTGTTATTTTTACATTGATAAGATATCAAAAGCTGATATTTATGGATTTGAATGGAGTATATTTGTTGTCCAAATAGCTAAATTCGGGAACACAATTGTGTTGACAAGTTGATTTTGAGGAAGTTCATGTGTACACCTTAAAGGAATATGCATACATGAGATATGAGAGTATTATGGGTTTCCCATATCTTCTATGGTAGGATAAAGACTGAAAATTATAGTGGAGTATGTTATGAATATCTAAGTTAGGTATAATCTTAGAATTGTCTTTTACGAAGTTAGGTTATTTCGAAAATTATTCATGACAGATCTTAAGCGAGTTGGAGCTGATTTCTCCAAAAGTGGAGTTTTTCAGGCTAGAACTGTAAATAAATAAGTAAATAAATAAAGAGTTTTGATAGCGGAAAAACAGGACAACGCAGTGTTACAAGAAATTTATAGTATATTGGATGATAAATGCTAAACGAATAAATTTTCAAGGAAAATAAATATTAAATGTAATATGGCAGAAGTTTAATAAACAACAGTATAATGTTACATTATTAGTTACAAGAAAAGACGCGGAAGAACACGGAAGAACAATATTGGCAACCTTAAATTTTGAACAGCGCACGCAACGAACTGGTTATAGCAGCACATATTCCGAACGCGAATACTAGCTCCATTATGCGAAACCAAGCTATAGAAATTGTCAAAATTCATTTCTTAGTGTTGTGCTTAATAGTAATGGCCACCATAGGGTATAAACTGGTGGAATCGTTTTGCCATAGAAACCAAAACATTAACGGAGCCGCTACAGAAATACAGGAACCATATGCACCGGCGAATGGAATTTTAATTTTGGCCACACGAATAGATCCCGTACCGGAAGGAACCCAAACCTAAACGGATCTTAGTGGACGAAAAGACAAAGTTGAACGGAAGCATAGTTTATATATATATATATATAATAAAACAAAAAGAGAAGAAGAGAAGGGAAAGCCACAAGGGGGTAGGTACACTTAAGCGACAATTACACACAAATACGTAGTAAGGGGAAGATGATAATACACCACACTCGCAATATTACGCGAATAAAAGAACAAGAATAAAAAGAGACGTTTTAAACACCTCAGCGATACAGGTCTCACCTCGATCACATTTACTCTCATACCGAAACACGGGAATTGGTAGCCAGCACCAGGCGAACTGATGTGTAACATCACATTTCTCACGAGCACGACAGAATGAACACGACAGTTGCGGGCAAACTGACCATGGATGCATGAAAATGTGTAATATGTAGATACCGGTATAAACGATTAAAGGTAAGGAAGGTACAAAACAGATGGATATAGAGCCCCCTCTCGGATAGTAATCATACTAATAAGATAAGTATAGCGTACTATTAGCAACCAGTAGATATAGTATGAAATAATCCTAGCCATTAAGAATATTCTTATTTTTTGTCTTGTGATTGTTAATAGTATATCCCATTCTGCATACAGGTAGAGAGGCCAGGATGCAATGCTGCGGCTGAAGAATCCAGGAAGCCGCAGCAAATGGAAGGACGAAAAGTTAACAACCGAAGTTATAGTAACCAACCAGATAACGAGGGTGGTGAGAAAAGTTTGGGTCATACGGGTTCACTTGGAAAGGAGAATTGATAGGATATTCGGATATAATGGTTGATGAGTACAAATCATTGTAAAAAAGTACCCTTTCCCCTGAAAAACGAGGAAGGAGAAGATATAGGGTGCTCCACATGAGCGGTCCCATTTGGAAAGAGCAAACGGAACGCTCCGCAAGTGTTCACGCAAAGTTGACATTAAAATATTTGAGGAAGTTTTAAGAGTTCCTTGCTTTTGCGATGATGTTATTTTGTTTATATCGTGAATGTGAGCGCTCATAAACATAATAGGAAAATAGTTATGAGGATCAGGTGCCACAAATAAGTAACTAATGTAGCGATTGAAGTATTACAGAACCCGGCAGAGGATGTGCCGCTCAAGACAGAAGCAGGGACGAGGTTTGGCGAGAGAAACGATGAACCACGAGACAGAATCAGACAGTCCGGATCAAGGCAAATCGGGCTGCAAATCAAAAAGAATAAGAAAAAAAGAGGAAGAACGAATACACAAAGCACCACACTTTGACGCAAAAGCATGATTGTACAGATACAAACATTCACTTAGTTGTAAATTGTAACGAATAGCAGGAGGGATACAGTTAAGATAGTACGAGCAGAACTTAACAGCAATACGTTGAACCTGGAGAGAAAGATGCAAACGTTTTTTCTTTTGTTTTGTTTTTTTTCATTGTCAAAATTCGGAGATAGGCAGAGAATCGGCAGGCGTACTTACTTATTTTTCTGATTTTATTCCCTCTCTGCTTTTATTGGACTCACCCCGGAAAGTTAAAATATAATAATCTCTGCGGTCTTCCAATTCCCTCTTTGCAAAAACACATCCATCTGAAGGAAGAAATCCTCCCGCTGCACATCAACGCCCGGATTTGAGACAACATAAACCGCGTTAACGAGCAAGAACAACCCATAAAGAAGCCAGGGTTCAAAAATACCCCAACATGACCAATAATGGGTAACAATGCTCATTCCTCCGGTGACTGTCTAAACCAGAAACAAGGAGTAAATAACCACCACTGAAACACGTCAAATAGCACGTAGTACAAATGAAGCACCAACCATGGAAATTCACAAACTCAGCAGAAAGTCTTGCGGTCACGCAAACAGTGGGTAGTACAGGCCCTTACACGCAATGTGGAACAGTGAAGAATCAAGAGATATGCAACAGCACAGAACATCTCAGCCAAACCCACCCTTATGATAACCCAACCCCAGAAGGACGATGCCATTATTTCCATGTCTTGTATAGCGGTGAGACAATAGAGCTAGCAAACCAAAATTGTAATGGTCGGTCAGTCGACTAGGCTGCAAGACCATAAGTTGAGGTTCAAACGTGGAATCGGAGATTGCGTTATATTTATCAAAGTGTGGAAAGATGGTCTGGCTTTGTAGCTAATAAGGGCGCACTGTCAGCGGGTCAGAAATTACTTAACGGCCGCGCATTTAGGTCACGGAGGCAGATGTTCACTCATTGACAACCGTTTCTCTCGCACGAGAAGCTCGGAGCGACTGGGATATGCCATCCCCAACATAACTCAGTTAAGCATTTAATTAGTGGTAACTTCAAGATATACCAACAGACCTCAGGTAAGATGAACTAGACATAAGTTCCTGCTCGTGCTACCCTCACCTCCAGCAACCATATAAATTAATCGCAAATACAGTTGCTAGTCTTTATTCAACCCCCGGTTTATTTTTCGATGCCTCTTTCCTAACTCACCCCATGCAACCGGCCTACTTATCCAACCCGATACCAACGCTCTCCCGTCTGAGCCTACCGCGCCCTCTGGTTGTCTGGGGGCTAACTATCCCAAGGATTGCTACAATATTTCAGTCGTATCAATAGTATTCCAGAAATTAGTGCTAGCTGATGCGAGGCAAAAAAGATTTATATCCCTCACTAAGATTAAGGGAAAATATGAAAGCAGGTTTGAAGCTGGTATTTCAGAAGGACAGTTGTATAAAAATAAGCAAATAAGAGGACTCGTCTGAAAAAGTAAAGCGATCGCAGTCTGATAGGCAAGAAACCAATAATGGTGCTAAACGACTGGAAGAAGAAACTGCAGTTTATTGGAGGGTGATAACAATCCTTCTGTTAACGAATTTGCAGGTATATATTAAAAATATTAGCTTTTAATGGTGAACCCAATGACAACAACAATAATAATAAATTGATGTGGATTTCGTACTTAGACAAAAACAGAGCAAATAACTTTTATTAGTAAATGTGCGAGCCATTTTATATTAATAATTTCACACAGGGGCTGTAATATGTGGTGGTGCCCTTCATCGCAATTAGCAGAAATATACGCCCTCTCCTTCATTTTAAGAAATGGTTTCCACTACCCTACCGCCTCCATCAAAGCCGCCTACCAAGCCCAGTCCTCGCACGTTCGAATCCCACTTATTTTACTTTGTAAACCCTGTTTATGTTGCTTGTTACAACATAACAATTAAAACACACTATAATAAGATATGTTTATTATGATTATTTTCTGTTAAAATTCAACATTTTTCTACATTTTCAGCTGTATTGAATTATACTAATATCAAATACCACCTTCTGTTTTACTTTATAAACTAGTTGTCCCGTAACTGCTTCACATAGACATTTATAATATAATAGTATGTATTAGCATAAAAAAGCATCCCTGAATAAATATTAATACAATACTTTGCCCCACAACTTATTTCTATTCTGTTATTATTGGTGTCAAAAATAGTGGTATTAGTAGCTGTAGTATTAGGGAAGCGTTAGTGATAGTAGTAGTAGTAGTAGTAGTAGTAGTAGTAGTAGTAGTAGAAGTAGTAGTAGTAGTAGTAGTAGCAGTAGAATGATAATTGAGTTGAAGCTTTTGCAGTACAGGATAATTTAATGGACATTACGAATAACTGGCGATTGTTCTACTTCTTCTCTCCTGCCTCCTCTGTCTCGCTCAACTACAACACGATCTCTAGTAAAGCCGTTGTTGTAGACCCTTTCTTTTGGTAGAGCAGGATTACGAAATAGTGTCATGAGTTATGGGGCTGTGGTGTATCCTGAGTTAGCTAACAGGGAGCATTAGTTTGATTTTCAGTCATAATTCTATAAATGTCGGAATTCGACCATATACGTAAATCATGAATAGACCCGGGGCAAGAAATGTCCATATTCGTCAATTCCTCCTTTGCATTGCAGATTGATTGAACATTGAAGCTGTGGAACACCCTGCGATTAATATACTCATTTCCATGTTTGTGAGACCGTTTAATTTGTATATGCATGGTCTACTATTCCTAGAGCATATGTAAAAGTAAAGCGCTATTGCCGTTCGTTCATTGCAATTTCCATTTGAGGTAACGTTGATGGAAGCTTGATCCACAAGTAAGCCTTCCTTAATATTTTTTTCCAGCACATTATAAAATGTAGCTGAAGTAGTGTTCTGACTCAACCCAATATCTTTGGCAATCCGCTCTGGAACCCTGGGTCTTTTAAGTATCTCAGGAATATCCTCATTCTCTATTCAATTGTGAGAGCTCCTACTATTGTTTCGTTGTGGTTTTGCCCCAGGAAATGATCTGACAGCCACCCTACGTTCTCCTTTTCAAATTTATAGAGAGCCCTGTAGTCTTCTAATCTTGAATTTCTCAGCTCCATATATACATTTCTGTGTTGTATTACATTCATAAATGCCGCCACCATGCCAAACAACTCTACTGTGTGAAACTGATTCACCGATTCACCTACTGAGATGACTTGAATTTCTTGGAGAAAAATTCTCAAAGCAACGCCAATACTGGCTATCGATAGCGAAGACTGAGTTTTCTCCGGCAAAACACCTTTTATCCGACGTGGAGAATTTCCTTCAAGAGTATTCTCAAATTTCTCCATTTTATGGATCAGAATCCTGACGCTGCTCAACTGAAAGGAGAATTCTGAATTTTCTCAACTTTATCGATATCCCCAATGTTTGCGAAGAGTAGAATCATGTGGTATAGCTTGTTTTCTGCATGTTTCTAAGAATGCACGTAAGTAGCTTATATAGGACAGGCCTGGGCCACTTTTTGCGTTTATATGGGAAAGGATAGGGAAGACGAGGATATATGCGGAGGTTCACGGAGGAAAATGCGTTTATATGGGGAAGATAGGGACTACGAGGATCGATGCTAGGCTAGATAGAGGTTGAAGGAATGAGGATGTGCTTTATATGAGAGATACGTGGAATACGAGGAGAAGTGTTAGACTAGATAGGGGTTGAGGTGTGGAATATGCATGTATATGGGAAAGATAGGGAAAACGTGAACAAGGGTAGGATAGACAGATGCTGAAGCAGGGGGAATATGAACATATTTACAGGAGAGATAGGGGATACGTGGAGAGGTACTAGACTATTCAGGGTTTGAAGGGTAGAGTATGGCTTTTTATATGGAGAGACGAGGAAAACGAGGGTATATGCTAGGTTGAGAGAACCTTCAAGGAGGAAAAAATGCGTTTATATGGGAGAGATAGGGAAAACTAGGAGAGTTCTGAGGTAGAGCAGGGGCTGAAGGCGGGAGAGATATGCTTTATACGACAGAGATAGGGAATACGAGGGGAGGTGCTAGTGCAGACAGAGGTTAAGGAGTACGGTATACGCTTATATGAGGAATATATGGAAAACGGGGCAGGCGGTATGATAGACAGAAGCTGGGCCACTTTTACGTTTATATGGGAAAGGATAGGGAAAACGAGGGTAAATGCGACAGTTCAAGGAGGAAAATGCGTTTATAGGGGAGAGATAGGGAATACCAGGGCTGATGCTAGGCTAGTCAGATGCTAAAGGAGGGAGAGATACGCTTTATACGAGAGAGATAGGGAATACAAGGAAAGATGTTATACTAAACAGGACTTGAAGGGTAGAATATGGCGTTTTATATGAGCGAGATAGCGAACCGAGGAGAGGTATTAGGCTAGGAGTTTTGAATGATAGAGTAGGCGTTTATATGCGAGAGATAGGGAATACGAGGGTCGATGCTAGGCTAGACGGGGTTGAAGGAGGGAATGCGTCTTATATGAGAGAGGTAGGGGTAAATGAGGAGAAGTGCAAGGCTAGACAGGAAGGTCTGAATGACAGAGCATGCGTTTATATGGAGAGACGAGGAAAACTAAGTAGGTGCTAGGTTGAGCGAGTCTTCAAGGAGGAAAATGCATTTATATGAGAGCGGAAGGGCATACGAGGAGAGGTGCTAGTCTAGACATCGTTTGAGGAGTAGAGTATACGTTTATATGGGAGAAATATGGAAAACGGGAGAGATACAAGGATAGACAGGGGTTGAAGGAGGAGGAATGTAGGTTTATACGGTAATATAGAGAGTAATTCGATTATAAAACTTTTCTCATCCAGCGTTACAAATCTTTTATATACTTATTTTCTAAACCTTACAAACTTTATATATGTTAAACAGTAGTGCGCGAGACGGAGAGGGACAAACTGTATATCGGGATACAGTGAAGTATACGTCCTAATCTATTCCCACCTTGTATGTTCTGGATCTTCTCATTGTCTATTCATTCCTAACATCATCTAACGTAACCAACAATAACCACGTAACACACCGTAACATAACAGCATGACAAGACGTCACACTAACTAACATAAGCACGTATCCTCGTAACATCACGTGACATCTCGTAACTAGAAACGTTACACGACGTAACAACGCGTACCAACCATGCAACCACGTAACAAAACGTAAGAACAACACGTAACCAAGCATTTGCTAAGGCAATCTAAACTAATTCATCCTTCATAACTTAGACAATAAGTACGAGAGCCTAGCCTAGATTAACCGACCAATCCTAAACGTTCCTCTCATCATCTATTCTACTCAGTCATCGACTAACCTAATCTGGCTAACCAAAGATAACCTCAACTTTCTGTTAGTGAAATTGCAATGTTTTATTCAGGTTTTATTATTCGAGAGTTTTAATTGAAAAGTTTACGTCAACATACCTTTATTTTAGTTCGTTGTTGGTGTCTCTCCCCTTTTTATCTAGGCTTGAGACTAGCACTAGGATTGCTCCTAATGGCAGGGATACCACCTTCCCTTCCATCTTCTTCTTTCTTCATCGGTCATCAGCTAGCTGCATATACAGCCCACGGATAACCTTCATTTTTTTAAGATTGTAGACTCACGAGAAAATCTTCATATTCGACTTACATTCTCTTATGCGCTACTTGTAATGCTGTAATGTCCATAGGCGTATGTCGTTATACCGTCCTCAGCAATAATTCTTTTATCGTCGTATGGTGTCAATGTAATTTTATTCACTTGTACTGTGGCAAGAGCATGCTGTCGCGACAGGATCAGATTCATGGGCGTTCTGATAATTTCTCTGGTTTTAAGGCAGTCAGTATAGCTCTCGAACGTGACGTACTGCTTAATAGCACTACGTTTTATACCTTTAATCGTTTTTATCATTGAACGGTCGATATCTAGGGCACACATTTTAGGTCGTAGCCCTACAAAGCGTTGAATGATTTTACCATTAGCCTCATCTTTAAATTTCCCAAGTACCTTCTTGTTTAGAGGCGAATAGCATATATGGCTTGTAGGATAATCAGCAGTATCTAGGTGCTCAAGAAAACGTAGCTTATCCTGGTACACATCTTCAGTTGTAACACGATGAATGAACGAATCAGTGTCCATATACATAAGCTTCAGGTTTTCAGCTCCATAATACGGTAACAACACATCATAGTGATACCGGTACATTAATGTCTTGGAGATATCCAACACACTCATACCGATGTATATAGGCTTGTTGAACACGATCTGTCGGGAGGCCATATGTACAGCAGCTAGATTAGAAGCATATATAGTCCTGTCGATAAACGTTGGCTTTGCAATTAACTTTTCCAGAGTCTTCTCATTTGTCACCAGCCGTATATCCATACGATTACGCAGGTTCTCCATAGTTTTTCCGAACATAGCATTGTTGAACAATTTGTAGAGATCCTTCTCAAAATCATTTGCGGCCTGTTGTCGTAGTCTGTTGTTAAATTCCACATACGGTTTTAACCATCGAGACTGTTGGAATTGTAACACACGATGGATTTTTGTTAACCGTAGTCCATGATCAAGAGCTTGCTTCAACGCCATGTAATGTAGTACATACTTATTTCGAGGTCCTAGATGAGGTATCAGTTTCTTTGTAGGAGAGTCCTTAGGCGTCATACACTCAGGCAGGAAAAGTAGATCGTTGTGTAGATCGTGAAGTTCTGCAGGATACTCGATGTCGACTTCTAATATGAGCCGTAAGGATCATCTTCTTGTAGTCTTTCTAAGTCAATTTTTTCAGGTGATACCCACTCAAATCCACCATAAGGGAGAGCGTGACTCATTGCCCTCCCATATTGGTTGTTGGCGTCCTCATAGGTAATAAATTGGGTTGGTCTCAACGGATCATACTTCTCCATGTAGGTGTTATTAGCCTCTGGATAGCGGTGGGAAACTTGACATAAACCTCCTCTTATGCCAGATTCCACCATGAGTAATTGATCATAATCCTGTAACAATTCCAGCTGAATTCCAGTGTAGAGTAATATGGCATCCCATGTAAGTCCTGGAGAGGTGAAATAATGTGCAGGGTCGAATTTGTGTGTTTTGAGTGTTTGCTCCCTAAATGTCTCAAAGACATCAGCTAGGAGAAGCACATCAAAGATTAAGTAGAGGTCGCTGTACTCGCCCAGGTTTCTGACATTAAACAGCTCCCATACATTTTTAGCATGATCGTAGTCAGCATCACTAATTTCCTCTTCATTTAATTTATTGTAGAAGGAGTCCTTAGGAGGTAAGCAGGTTTCGATCAAAACATCACATGAAGTGATGTAATCATAGGGAAATACACCCTTACGTGTCATAAACTTCAACTTGTCTTCTCCGAAGTACTTCAATGTTTCAGGGTACGATGTTAGTTTTTTTACCAGCTTATCCAAGCTTGTACTCAGGAACCGAAAACTATCTACAAACCGGAGCTTTATACCTCCGACATACTTGGAGAATGATATATAGCTTTCTTCAGAGCTAGGAATTACTTCCACCCGCTCACTTGTACATCCCAGCTCCTTAACAATGAAATGAGAGTCATATCCACTGAGGTTGTGCATGAAGACAGGTATATATTTAGGTGTTTTGCAGGCTAAATTACATTCATTATGCAGGCTCCCCCGATATTCACCACTGATGTGATCATGGTCGCGTACTTTATAGTTCTCTTCAGTAAAGGTTTTTCCACACAAGTAGCATACTGTAGAGGCGTTAAAATCCATCTGCTGTTGATCTGTAAGTTTCAGGGGCATGACAGATTTGTATATATTATTAATCTCCTTTGCAAGGAATGACAGGTATTCCATAAACTTCTGAGCAGCATCAACACCACGATATACATAGGGATGCTTAGGAAGACCAGTTTCCAGATGTTCAACGTTGGTTCATGGTTTAACGTAAACACAGAAGCTCATTGCTGTGTGCTCTTGATAAGGGGTTGTATAGGAAGTTTCAGGACTGGGAATACACGTATGACATGGAGTGAGAATACTCTCAAAATCCGCATAGATGACATAAGGTACTTTCAGCATCCTCTCCACATTTTTAAACTGTACAATTGATTTCTCCTTTGTAGGCATAACTACCCTTGCAACACCATGCTGATTACAGATGGTTGCATGTTCTTCCAGTTTTTCCAGCCCACTTCGTCCATATCGATTGTCAAA
This sequence comes from Deroplatys truncata, assembly GCA_030765065.1. Classification (NCBI taxonomy): domain Eukaryota; kingdom Metazoa; phylum Arthropoda; class Insecta; order Mantodea; family Mantidae; genus Deroplatys; species Deroplatys truncata. The sequence goes on from CM060990.1 coordinate 379,307,178, forward strand.
ATGTGTAAAGCACCGCTTACAGGTATATATCACTCCATCATGCTTAGTTTTTTGACGTCGAACGAGCTTCTCAAAATTCTTGGTATATACATAGTGATGTTTTCCACTACTGTCACTCAATAGCAGGAGGTCACAGTGGTCAGGTAGTTCAGTGTCAGCAACCTTTATCGGATACACTTCATGCTTCTCATCCAGGCCGAAAACGTTGATAGACATCCTATTAAGCTTCTCAAATTTAGATATTTGAGAAAGCGGAGTAGGATAGGAAACTAAGCTGAAGTCCTACTTATCTTGAAGTTTCTTATATTTGCTCACCCGTTGAGGCTTGACGCTGACAAATTAGGCTAATATAGAGTGCATAAAGCATAGCTCATCAGTTAAATTCTGGATGTTAATGCAGGCTTTTCTTGCTTCAACAGATGGCGGTAGTGGTATGTAGCTACTTTCTCGTAACGGGTTGTACTTGTTGATACGAAGTCGAACTCCTTCCACAGCAAGCAGAGCCCAGTTGCTACCCTTAAGTTGTGATTCCTCCATTTCAGTAACCAACTTCTTCATTTTCGTTTCCAACATAGAGTCCAGATCCCTTTCTAGGAAAACAGCTTCATTCCGTGTTTTAAATGTCTTGTCACAGGTTTCTCCGACACTGTTAACAAATCTACACTCAGCTAACAGATTAATTTTCACACTTTTGTGAATACCAAGCTCTTTATACACAGCCTGGATTATCCGCTGTTTCGCCTCATACAGGTATATATTCAGGTCCTTAGTCGATTCACATCGTCTAAAGTACGATTTCAAGCGTCCATGGAATGAAGTTTCATATTCTTTCATGTCACACTCCTCCATTGTAGATAACAACTCTTGTTTTGTCGGTTCTAATCTACGTTTCTTCTCAGGTCTGTTTATTTCACACGCATCTTCGTGTCGACGACCCTTATAACTGTCTTTGAAGGCTACATTACAATATTTACACTTGAAGAGCTTTTTACAACGTAGCTCATGTCGTCTTTTATCATATCCACGGAGGAACTTCTTACAGCATTTACCACAAGAATATCCTGAGACACTAGGAATGATATCCTTATACACCGAGTTATTCATCTTTATTCTTGATGTAATAACGTATTAATCCTTCTTCAAGGGAAATGTAGACCTCTTCACCTTGATATCACTTAGAAAGCTGATTATTTTCTGAGAGAACAGCGATGTTAACACCTCAGAGTTGATCAACAGAATGAATTTCAATGCTAGAGGTCGCTCTATTCATAGAGGAAGCACGAACCTTTATGCATCAATTATATAACGTATTAACCCTTCTTCAAGGAAATGTTAGCCTCTTTACCTTGATAAAACTTTAGGAAGCCGATTATTTTTCTGAGAGAACAGCGATGTTAACACCTCAGAGATGATTAACAGATTGAATTTCAATGCTAGAGGTCGCTCTATTTATAGAGGAAGCACGAACCTTTTTAGATCAATTATATCCTGATTATTAATACTAAAAACGGTGATGAAGCGTGTAAGCTCTTATATTTCAATTCGTGTTACACTGATGTTCGAGCGTCTCCGTATAGCTTCGTATGCTTAGAGAAAGTGTAAAGTATTGTGAAGATGTATGTATTGATCGGGTATAATCGCGCAGATTCGGAAGCTTAACTCGCGAGGCTGCCAACCGAGGAAGGGACAAGTATCTTTTTGAGCAGGCATTCGCCTACAGACCAGGGAAAACCATGAAAAATATGTCAGAGTGAGCGTCCAACGGGACTCGAACCAGGGACTCTAAAAGCACACGTAAAAGGATACAAATTATATAGTTCTTTCATTCATTCATTATCTGTTTACCCTCCTCTTATGTAGGACTTACACCCCCCAGGACTTACAAGCGGGTGCCTGTGGTCAGAGGCCCGTCGAGGAGCAGACACTCATGGATCAGACAGAGCATCCAAGATGGGTGATCAGCCCGATGCCTGGTATGGGATGAAGGAAGTAGATGAAACGAAATTTTGGTGAAATGGATGAAAGGAAAGGTGATGATGGAGCAGTTGGTGGAATGAATGGCGGGGGAAACCGGAGAACCCGGAGAAAATCCGCCCAGACGCCGCTTCGTCCACCACAAATCCCACATGCAGGTCCCTGGGATTGAACCCGGGCCGCCTAGATGGGAGGCGAGCGGTCTAACCGCTCGGCCACGGCGCCGCCCGTACAAATTATATAGAATGAAAGGAAATCGGATTCGATGAGAAACCACTCAAGCATTCGACTGCAGACCAGGGAAAACCCTAACAAATATGATGTCAGAGTGATCAACCAACAGGAATCAAACAAAGGACCTTAGAAACACCTAGGTTGAGATGTAAATCAAATAAAAATGCAATAAAATCGTGATAGATGAGAAACCACCCAGACATTTGCCTGCAGACCAGGGAAAACCTTGAAAAATAGAGATCAGAGTAAACAATTGATTGAAATCTAACCCTGAACCCTAGAATTTTACGTGAAAAATGCGAATAAAATGGATTGAAAGGGAATCGTGATAGCAAATACCACTACAGCATTCGACAGCAGACCAGCGAAAATCGTGAGAAACCTAAGGCCAGAGTACTCGTCCCTACGGGAATCGAATCCGAGATCTCTCGAATGCAAAGTGCTGTCGTTATTGACTGAACAAAACAGTAAGAACAGACCTCATTCGCAGTCGACGATGCTTAAAGATGTTAACTTTCACCATATGACGTCACAGTTGGGGACAGTTTGACTATCGCCGACATGTCGAGACATGCACATTTTAGGCATCTCATAACAAGAGAAGCATATTCTAGCGTCATATACAGAAGTTTCATGCCAACGTACTCACTACGCTCGCAAAGATAATCTAAAATTTCATCGTTGAAATACTTTGGAAATAGCGTAGAAGTTTTTCCACCCTTATTTAATTAAATTCATGTATATACCCTATTATTTAGTGATTTTTTCAATAGTTTCTCCCCCTCATCTCAATCATTCTTCAAAGAATCAGTGTACAATATGCATTTTTATGCGTTTAAATGTTCGTTTATTTTTAAAACCGCTGCATTTGCCTGTAATTACGAGCAATAATTTTTTTTCAGATTTACACCGATTTTTAGCTTGTAGAATCGAACTAGGAAATGTTTTAATAAATGTATTGTATTTTTTTAGCTTAAAGTATCTACATTTTTAAAGCTAGCATGCCCGTTATTTGTATTTAGCGTAAAGATTATCATATATCATTTTTAAATCCCTCTTCTTAAATATAATGTATCGCAATCCATTTTTAAAATCAAATCATACATGCGTTTAATGCATATAATGGATGTCTTCATATACCCAATATGGCTGCCATGCACGTTAAACATTCAATATGGACGCGTCGAGCATCTTTTTCATTGAACATGCTTCCGACTCTCTCCGCTAGGTGGAGCGCATGATGCCTGCTACGAGGATGGAGGGGGACAAAACAGATTTATTTACGCCTGCATTGAAGATAGCGTACCAGTCGGCCTGAGAGCCTCGTTCAGGGAGATCGTATAGTTCTCGCAGCCATGTTAATACGCGTCGTCGTATCGCGTGTTCGTTACGTAATTTTTTTCGTTTTTTGTTTTTTTTGTTTTTACCTTTCTTAGTCATACATTCATCTAAGAGATATAATATTCGTCAGGATGACAGATGTCCAAATATCCATAACAAAGAAATTAGTTACTGATATAAATGTAATATCGTACGTTCACCATTTTATTTTAATTACTTTTTATTTTATTCGAGGATGACTTTGTATTCATCTTACTGGATTCAATCCTAGTCCTCCAGCCCGACTTGGAACAACAATCAATAACGCGCGACATTCCAAGGATATAATCGGTAATAATAAAAAAAATTGGTAAAGACCGTCAAATAGAAAGCACTGTAAACGTATGTATTTCCCCTCACTTCCCCTCTTCCCCCCACAGTAGATATAAAAGGGCGATACGCAGCTTCAAAGCCGGTGCCGACAACTAATAAGTTCCTTTCTTCTATGCAGTCGACTCCCACCCCCGCTTTTTGCTATTCCGACACCGATCTTTTTACGTGTGCTTTTAGAGTCCCTGGTTCGAGTCCCGTTGGACGCTCACTCTGACATATTTTTCATGGTTTTCCCTGGTCTGTAGGCGAATGCCTGCTCAAAAAGATACTTGTCCCTTCCTCGGTTGGCAGCCTCGCGAGTTAAGCTTCCGAATCTGCGCGATTATACCCGATCAATACATACAAGGTTCGTGCTTCCTCTATAAATAGAGCGACCTCTAGCATTGAAATTCAATCTGTTAATCATCTCTGAGGTGTTAACATCGCTGTTCTCTCAGAAAAATAATCGGCTTCCTAAAGTTTTATCAAGGTAAAGAGGCTAACATTTCCTTGAAGAAGGGTTAATACGTTATATAATTGATGCATAAAGGTTCGTGCTTCCTCTATGAATAGAGCGACCTCTAGCATTGAAATTCATTCTGTTGATCAACTCTGAGGTGTTAACATCGCTGTTCTCTCAGAAAATAATCAGCTTTCTAAGTGATATCAAGGTGAAGAGGTCTACATTTCCCTTGAAGAAGGATTAATACGTTATTACATCAAGAATAAAGATGAATAACTCGGTGTATAAGGATATCATTCCTAGTGTCTCAGGATATTCTTGTGGTAAATGCTGTAAGAAGTTCCTCCGTGGATATGATAAAAGACGACATGAGCTACGTTGTAAAAAGCTCTTCAAGTGTAAATATTGTAATGTAGCCTTCAAAGACAGTTATAAGGGTCGTCGACACGAAGATGCGTGTGAAATAAACAGACCTGAGAAGAAACGTAGATTAGAACCGACAAAACAAGAGTTGTTATCTACAATGGAGGAGTGTGACATGAAAGAATATGAAACTTCATTCCATGGACGCTTGAAATCGTACTTTAGACGATGTGAATCGACTAAGGACCTGAATATATACCTGTATGAGGCGAAACAGCGGATAATCTAGGCTGTGTATAAAGAGCTTGGTATTCACAAAAGTGTGAAAATTAATCTGTTAGCTGAGTGTAGATTTGTTAACAGTGTCGGAGAAACCTGTGACAAGACATTTAAAACACGGAATGAAGCTGTTTTCCTAGAAAGGGATCTGGACTCTATGTTGGAAACGAAAATGAAGAAGTTGGTTACTGAAATGGAGGAATCACAACTTAAGGGTAGCAACTGGGCTCTGCTTGCTGTGGAAGGAGTTCGACTTGGTATCAACAAGTACAACCCGTTACGAGAAAGTAGCTACATACCACTACCGCCATCTGTTGAAGCAAGAAAAGCCTGCATTAACATCCAGAATTTAACTGATGAGCTATGCTTTATGCACTCTATATTAGCCTAATTTGTCAGCGTCAAGCCTCAACGGGTGAGCAAATATAAGAAACTTCAAGATAAGTAGGACTTCAGCTTAGTTTCCTATCCTACTCCGCTTTCTCAAATATCTAAATTTGAGAAGCTTAATAGGATGTCTATCAACGTTTTCGGCCTGGATGAGAAGCATGAAGTGTATCCGATAAAGGTTGCTGACACTGAACTACCTGACCACTGTGACCTCCTGCTATTGAGTGACAGTAGTGGAAAACATCACTATGTATATACCAAGAATTTTGAGAAGCTCGTTCGACGTCAAAAAACTAAGCATGATGGAGTGATATATACCTGTAAGCGGTGCTTTACACATTTTGACAATCGATATGGACGAAGTGGGCTGGAAAAACTGGAAGAACATGCAACCATCTGTAATCAGCATGGTGTTGCAAGGGTAGTTATGCCTACAAAGGAGAAATCAATTGTACAGTTTAAAAATGTGGAGAGGATGCTGAAAGTACCTTATGTCATCTATGCGGATTTTGAGAGTATTCTCACTCCATGTCATACGTGTATTCCCAGTCCTGAAACTTCCTATACAACCCCTTATCAAGAGCACACAGCAATGAGCTTCTGTGTTTACGTTAAACCATGAACCAACGTTGAACATCTGGAAACTGGTCTTCCTAAGCATCCCTATGTATATCGTGGTGTTGATGCTGCTCAGACGTTTATGGAATACCTGTCATTCCTTGCAAAGGAGATTAATAATATATACAAATCTGTCATGCCCCTGAAACTTACAGATCAACAGCAGATGGATTTTAACGCCTCTACAGTATGCTACTTGTGTGGAAAAACCTTTACTGAAGAGAACTATAAAGTACGCGACCATGATCACATCAGTGGTGAATATCGGGGAGCCTGCATAATGAATGTAATTTAGCCTGCAAAACACCTAAATATATCCCTGTCTTCATGCACAACCTCAGTGGATATGACTCTCATTTCATTGTTAAGGAGCTGGGATGTACAAGTGAGCGGGTGGAAGTAATTCCTAGCTCTGAAGAAAGCTATATATCATTCTCCAAGTATGTTGGAGATATAAAGCTCCGGTTTGTAGATAGTTTTCGGTTCCTGAGTACAAGCTTGGATAAGCCGGTAAATAATTTAACATCGTATCCTGAAACATTGAAGTACTTCGGAGAAGACAAGTTGAAGTTGATGACACGTAAGGGTGTATTTCCCTATGATTACATCACTTCATGTGATGTTTTGAACGAAACCTGCTTACCTCCTAAGGACTCCTTCTACAATAAATTTAATGAAGAGGAAATTAGTGATGCTGACTACGATCATGCTAAAAATGTATGGGAGCTGTTTAATGTCAGAAACCTGAGCGAGTACAGCGACCTCTACTTAATCTCTGATGTGCTTCTCCTAGCTGATGTCTTTGAGACATTTAGGGAGCAAACACTCAAAACACACAAAGTCGACCCTGCACATTATTTCACCTCTCCAGGACTTACATGGGATGCCATATTACTGTACACTGGAATTCAGTGGAATTGTTACAGGATTATGATCAATTACTCATGGTGGAATCTGGCATAAGAGGAGGTTTATGTCAGGTTTCCCACCGCTATGCAGAGGCTAATAACACCTACATGGAGAAGTATGATCCGTCGAGACCAACCCAATTTATTACCTATGAGGACGCCAACAACCAATATGGGTGGGAATGAGTCACGCTCTCCCTTATGGTGGATTTGAGTGGGTATCACCTGAAAAAATTGACTTAGAAAGACTACAAGAAGATGATCCTTACGGCTACATATTAGAAGTCGACATCGAGTATCCTGCAGAACTTCACGATCTACACAACGATCTACCTTTCCTGCCTGAGTGTATGACGCCTAAGGACTCTCCTACAAAGAAACTGATACCTCATCTAGGACCTCGAAATAAGTATGTACTACATTACATGGCGTTGAAGCAAGCTCTTGATCATGGACTACGGTTAACAAAAATCCATCGTGTGTTACAATTCCAACAGTCTCGATGGTTAAAACCGTATGTGGAATTTAACAACAGACTACGACAACAGGCCGCAAATGATTTTGAGAAGGATCTCTACAAATTGTTCAACAATGCTATGTTCGGAAAAACTATGGAGAACCTGCGTAATCGTATGGATATACGGCTGGTGACAAATGAGAAGACTCTGGAAAAGTTAATTGCAAAGCCAACGTTTATCGACAGGACTATATATGCTTCTAATCTAGCTGCTGTACATATGGCCTCCCGACAGATCGTGTTCAACAAGCCTATATACATCGGTATGAGTGTGTTGGATATCTCCAAGACATTAATGTACCGGTATCACTATGATGTGTTGTTACCGTATTATGGAGCTGAAAACCTGAAGCTTATATATATGGACACTGATTCGTTCATTCATCGTGTTACAACTGAAGATGTGTACCAGGATAAGCTACGTTTTCTTGAGCACCTAGATACTGCTGATTATCCTACAAGCCATATATGCTATTCGCGTCTAAACAAGAAGGTACTTGGGAAATTTATAGATGAGGCTAATTGTAAAATCATTCAACGCTTTGTAGGGCTACGACCTAAAATGTATGTCCTAGATATCGACGGTTCAATGATAAAAAAGATTAAAGGTATAAAACGTAGTGCTATTAAGCAGTACGTCACGTTCGAGAGCTATACTGACTGCCTTAAAACCAGAGAAATTATCAGAACGCCCATGAATCTGATCCTGTCGCGACAGCATGCTCTTGCCACAGTACAAGTGAATAAAATTACATTGACACCATACGACGATAAAAGAATTATTGCTGAGGACGGTATAACGACATACGCCTATGGACATTACAGCATTACAAGTAGTGCATAAGAGAATGTAAGTCGAATATGAAGATTTTCTCGTGAGTCTACAATCTTAAAAAAATGAAGGTTATCCGTGTGCTGTATATGCAGCTAGCTGACGACCGATGCAGAAAGAAGAAGATGGAAGGGAAGGTGGTAACCCTGCCATTAGGAGCAATCCTAGTGCTAGTCTCAAGCCTAGATAAAAAGGGGAGAGACACCTACAACGAACTAAAATAAAGGTATGTTGACGTAAACTTTTCAATTAAAACTCTCGAATAATAAAACCTGAATAAAACATTGCAATTTCACTAACAGAAAGTTGAGGTTATCTTTGGTTAGCCAGATTAGGTTAGTCGATGACTGAGTAGAATAGATGATGAGAGGAACGTTTAGGATTGGTCGGGTTAATCTAGGCTAGGCTCTCGTACTTATTGTCTAAGTTATGAAGGATGAATTAGTTTAAATTGCCTTAGCAATGGGTTAGTTACGTTTTGTTCTTACGTTTTGTTACGTGGTTGCATGGTTGGTACGCGTTGTTACGTCGTGTAACGTTTCTAGTTACGAGATGTCACGTGATGTTACGAGGATACGTGCTTATGTTAGTTAGTGTGACGTCTTGTCATGCTGTTATGTTACGTTGTGTTACGTGGTTATTGTTGGTTACGTTAGATGATGTTAGGAATGAATAGACAATGAGAAGATCCAGAACATACAAGGTGGGAATAGATTAGGACGTATACTTCACTGGAACCCGATATACAGTTTGTCCCTCTCCGTCTCGCGCACTACTGTTTAACATATATAAAGTTTGTAAGGTTTAGAAAATAAGTATATAAAAGAGTTGTAACGCTGGATGAGAAAAGTCTTATAATCGAATTACTCTCTATATTACCGTATAAACCTACATTCCTCCTCCTTCAACCCCTGTCTATCCTTGTATCTCTCCCGTTTTCCATATTTCTCCCATATAAACGTATACTCTACTCCTCAAACGATGTCTAGACTAGCACCTCTCCTCGTATGCCCTTCCGCTCTCATATAAATGCATTTTCCTCCTTGAAGACTCTCTCAACCTAGCACCTACCTTCGTTTTCCTCGTCTCTCCATATAAACGCATGCTCTGTCATTCAGACCTTCCTGTCTAGCCTAGCACTTCTCCTCATATTCCCCTACCTCTCTCATATAAGACGCATTCCCTCCTTCAACCCCGTCTAGCCTAGCATCGACCCTCGTATTCCCTATCTCTCGCATATAAACGCCTACTCTATCATTCAAAACTCCTAGCCTAATACCTCTCCTCGGTTCGCTATCTCGCTCATATAAAACGCCATATTCTACCCTTCAAGTTCTGTTTAGTATAGCATCTTTCCTTGTATTCCCTATCTCTCTCTCTCGTATAAAGCGTATCCCTCCCTCCTTTAGCATCTGACTAGCCTAGCATCAGCCCTGGTATTCCCTATCTCTCCCCTATAAACGCATTTTCCTCCTTGAACTGTCGCATTTACCCTCGTTTTCCCTATCCTTTCCCATATAAACGTAAAAGTGGCCCAGCTTCTGTCTATCATACCGCCTGCCCCGTTTTCCATATATTCCTCATATAAGCGTATACCGTACTCCTTAACCTCTGTCTGCACTAGCACCTCCCCTCGTATGCCCTATCTCTGTCGTATAAAGCATATCTCTCCCGCCTTCAGCCCCTGCTCTACCTCAGAACTCTCCTAGTTTTCCCTATCTCTCCCATATAAACGCATTTTTTCCTCCTTGAAGGTTCTCTCAACCTAGCATATACCCTCGTTTTCCTCGTCTCTCCATATAAAAAGCCATACTCTACCCTTCAAACCCTGAATAGTCTAGTACCTCTCCACGTATCCCCTATCTCTCCTGTAAATATGTTCATATTCCCCCTGCTTCAGCATCTGTCTATCCTAGCCTCTGTTCACGTTTTCCCTATCTTTCCCATATACATGCATATTCCACATCTCAACCCCTATCTAGTCTAACACTTCTCCTCGTATTCCACGTATCTCTCATATAAAGCACATCCTCATTCCTTCAACCTCTATCTAGCCTAGCATCGATCCTCGTAGTCCCTATCTTCCCCATATAAACGCAAAAAGTGGCCCAGGCCTGTCCTATATAAGCTACTCACGTAATTTAGGATGTTGTAATTTTTAAGTGGAATGTCAGCATTAGTAAAAGTCTCACAAACGTCCTTATTAAAGACTGACAGCTGTAGGCCGAAAGTTTAACAATTGCTTCGTTTGGAGTATTTACCTTTAGCATACACTGTTTAGAACTTTCCTGCAGCGAAGCATTTCATAAATGCTTTGCTGTTTTCAAATGTTGCGTCACATGAAGACGAGTGTCCACACTTATACGCATTTCACACACAACTCAAAATAACACGAGCCCATCTATAGTAAGTACGCCTTGAATTTTACGTACATATATACTGAGTTGAGTAGATAACCGTAATTTCACTGGTGGAATTTTTCTACAAGTCAACACTGGAGTTTAACTGTAACAAGCACGGGGACTGAAACGTAACATCCGGCCATTCAACACTCAGAGTTAAAGCTGAACTGGAATGCAGAGCGACTGAATAATTAAAAGCTTATGCCTTCATTTCTTCCACATTCATTCTATGACATCATGAATGCAATATAATATTTATATACAAGAGCAATGTGTGTACAGTATTGCTAATCTTAGTTATTCTTAGTGCGCCACTAAACCCACGTATCTTATCTTTGTAAACAAACACTTAGAGTAAGATCTGTTATGGTCACGGCGTTTATGTTTGCTGAGATTGCCAGTCATCTGGGATATGACTGTTTATTACTGTTAGCTTACGATATCCAACAGGAATGAATCCAATTTATAATTCCTTTAAAAAGGTTAGTAAATAGATTATATACTTTAAACATCTGCCTACGAAAATCGAAAAATATATACGAATATGTACAATTGTAACCATACCCTCTAAATATTATGCGATTATGAAAATACGCATAATATGCTAAAGCATTTGCCATAAAATTTAGATTTTCAGACTCGGGAGACCTTATTTCCTGCACATATTACAATATGCATATGTTTTAATCAAAAAAGAAAAAAGTATAACTATCCTAGCCCTACTTATGAATGTTAATCTTTTGCCAAATAATTAAAGTCATCATAATAAAGATTAGCTGAGAATATGATTGGATCATGATAAAAAATAATAGTAGAAGTAACCTCTGCAAATCATTCAAAACGTTCAAAAACATTGATTAAATCAATCAGATCATTGGTTTCGTTAATAAAATTAATGTTAAAGTCACCACTGATAATAATGTTTTTGTTCTTTTTACGACTAGGCATTAAATGTAACACATCATAAAAGCGAGATAAAAACTATTAAAACACTTATTATTGGGTGATCTGTAAAAGGTGACACATAGAAGATTTAAACTTTCAATAACAGCACAATATGCTTCAAAATTATTCTGTACAACAAGGTTAGAAATTTGCATAAGTTGGCTGGATTCATGCACATTTTTAACGAATACCGCAGATCCGCCATGTTTTCCGCTTGGCCTACAGAAATGACTTGCCAAATAATAACCAGGGATTCTTAAGGTAAAAATATCATTGTCACTGAGCCAGTGTTCAACATAACAAATTAAATCGTGTCATAACTATTAAGAATGCCAATAAAACTGCCCATTTGTTCAATATACTCTGCACATTCCAACAAATAATATTAAGATTTCATTTGCTTTTATCCTTCATGCTACTGAAATTTGTACCAACAGTATTGAGGTTATCCCATTTTCTTTGGCAGTTCTGTAGTTTAAATATCGCTTTAGAGAATTAAATTTACGTATAAAAGAACCACTGTGACAAAAATAAGGTGTATAAACGCCCTCAAATGAAGAGGGCACACCGATTTTAAAAGAACTATAACTTAGGTAGCATTTTTCCACAATGTGATTACCTGGTTTGCGCTCATTAATATATTCAAGGACATTGGGAGCATTCAGTTTCTGGGTCAATCGCCAAACAAACAGAAAATGCAGTTTTTCAGCTACGGCAAGTTTCCATTGACAGCATTACCGATAATAAATTCTTTCTTTATAGGCTTGTTTGAATTAACATTGGATTTTAATTGAGTTTTTGAGCTTAACTTACTTTTGTAAGATACTAGCTTACAATGCTCTTTCGATTGATTAACTGATTAACTCCATCACTAATTTCTGTAAATTCTACTCTTACCTTATTTGGTATTTGTGCTCCACCTAGCTGAAAATTCTTCTTCAGTTGAACATTCTTGTTCCTGTCAGAGGCATCGCCGGAGATGTTGGAACCGCTTCCCCTTTGCTAAAAAATGTAAAACTTAATATAAAAATAACTCCGTTTAAATAATAATAGCACGCTACCAGGTCCACGGGAACGAGATACTTCCTAATCGTATCACTGGTAGCGCTATATTTACGCCGCATGTTTTGGACACGACCAAAAGTGACAGCAACAGAAATTGTACTTAAATGGCGCTGGAACAATCATGTTAATATATCACGGGCATGTTTTCGTTCCGGTGCTAAATCTGAGTGGTTTCCAAATTGGTGTAATATCTCCCAGTTTAGAGCATTACTAGAAATCCTGTTTTGGAAAGAAATAAAATCGCCTGCAGCAGTAATATAAAATACTTCATTGTGGTCATTAATTCTCATGCCACAATACATTTCCTCTTTACAATACGCAAAACATTTTATCCTAATTTTAATTCCAATTGCTGCGCCTTAATCTGTGAATAGCAAATTGATTTATTTAAATATTTCATCTCAGAATCAATTCACATTTATTGTTTAAAAAGTATACCCCTATACATAACTCCCTTAATAATCTTGTGACCGCTACTGGTTCCTGTTGTGTTCTGGGTATCCCTTACATTGTCTGGATGAAACTGGGACAACTTCACTGAAAATTGCACCACCCACTGACATCTTTCTGCGTCATCGCTGCCTGAGTTTCTTGTAGTTGAAGCATTGAATTGTCCCTGTTTACCTCGGAAGAAATTACATTTTTCTGTTTTATTGCCATCGCCGTACTCAGACGTATATAATAGCTGAATATGAATCTTGAAACTAGTATTATAATGGGAGTTCTGGAAAAAGAGCAACATATGGATGCGTGCAAAAGTGACTTAAGTGGCAAGGGAATTCTGGCAGAGGTCACGTGGCGTATAGTAGAAGCGGGTGATTTTTTCGCTATAATGGATCATTTAATTTGCATTTCCGACCACGCGTTTGCTTTGAGAGAAAAGAAGACCTATATACGCCGGGAATTCCGGCACAGCTCACGTGATCATGTGGTGGGAAGGGTGTAATGACTATTTTAATTAGCATTTCCGGTCAGTAGGGCATATAGAGGAATCCTGGCGCAGTTTTTTGCGTTTATATGGGAAAGGATAGGGAAAACGAGGCTAGATGCGGCGGTTCAAGGAGGAAAATGCGTTTATATGGGGGAGATAGGGAATACAAGGACTGACGCTAGGCTAGACAGTGGTAGGAGGGGGAGGGCGCTTCATATGCGAGAGATAGGGAATACGAGGGTCGATGTTAGGCTAGACAGAGGCTGAGTAATGTATGGTTTATATGAGCGGTATAGGAAAACGATGAGAGGTGTTAGACTAGACAGGGCTTGAAACGTAGTGCATGGTTTATATGAGAGATATAGGAAAACGAGGAAAGGTGTTAGGCTAGACAGAAGTCGAGGAGTAGAGTATGGTTTATATGAGAAGTATAGGAAAACGAGGAGAGGAGTTAGACTAGACAGAGGTCGAGGAGCAGAGTATGGTTTATGTGAGAGTCATAGGTAAACGAGAGAGGCGTTAGGCTAGACAGAGCTAGAGGAGTAGAGTATGGTTTATATGAGAAGTATAGGAAAACGAGGAGAGGTATTAGGTTAGGAGAATTGAGTTTGTGTTTATAAGGAGAGACGAGAAAACAGAGAGAGATCCTATGCTAGGATAGACAAGTGTTAAAGTTAGGTTAGATAGGAAACCAAGGAGTGATACTCAGCTAGAGGGGGGGCAGGAGGGAATGAGCTTTTGAGAGGTAGGGGATACGGGGAGTGGTGTTAGACTAGGCAGGGCTTGAAACGTAGGGCATGGTTTATATGTATGAGAAGTATAGGAACAGGAAGAGGGGTGCTAGGCTAGACAGAGGTTGAGGAGTAGAGTATAGTTTATATGAGAGGTATAGGAAAACGAGGAGAGGAGTTAGACTAGACAGAGGTCGAGGAGCAGAGTATGGTTTATGTGAGAGTCATAGGTAAACGAGAGAGGCGTTAGGCTAGACAGAGCTAGAGGAGTAGAGTATGGTTTATATGAGAGGTATAGGAACAGGAGGAGAGGTGTTCGGCTAGACAGGTAGTGTAGCAGTAGGAATATGGACTTATATACAGGAGAGATAGGGAATAGGAGGTGCTAGATTTGAAAGCGACTTTAAACGTGAACTTAGTGGAAAACTGTTTCATGTCAATGATCTAGACATGCCCATCACGCAACCTATTCAGGGAAAAGGTGACCTGCAACGGGAAAAGCTAACCCACTCACACTAACAGGTAAGTAATTCAGCTAGTATTGCAAGAGGTTGACTGTATCATAGCAGTGTATGATTTTACAGGTAATTCAGAGGGTATCGTAGGTATTTAGGATAATTCAAGTAACATAGGTGTTTAGAGTAATTAAGCAAGTATCACAGGAGGCTAGATTCAATGATCAGGGTTTCGTATCAGAGCTATTTAATGTAATTTCACTTGATTCGAGTAGTATCACAGGTAATTAAGTCATTTTAACGGGCAATTCAACTAGTATCACAGGTACTCATGGTAATATAGAGAGTAATTAAATTATAAAACATTTCTCATCCAACGTTACAACACTTTATATTCTTTTTTCTAAATCTTACAAACTTATTATATGTTAAACAGTTATTGTACGATGCGGAGAGGGATAAACTACATATTGGTTCACAAATTGAAAAGCTTTACGTCAACATACCTTTATTTTAGTTCGTTGTAGATGTCTCTCCCCTTTTATCTAGGCTTGAGACTAGCACTAGGATTGCTCCAAATGGCAGGGTTACCACATTCCCTTCCATCTTCTTCTTTCTTCATCAGGCGTCAGCTATCTACATATACAGCACACAGATAACCTTCATTTTTTAAGATTGTAGACTCACGAGAAAATCTTCATATTCGACTTACACTTTTAAGCACTGTTTGTAATGGCGTAATGTCCATAGGCGTTTGTCGTTATACCGTCCTCAGCAATAATTCTTTTATCGTCGTATGGTGTCAATGTAATTTTATTCACTTGTACTGTGGCAAGAGCATGCTGTCGTGACAGGATCAGATTCATGGGCGATCTGATAATTTCTCTGGTTTTAAGGCAGTCAGTATAGCTCTCGAACGTAACGTACTGCTTAATAGCACTACGTTTTATGCCTTTAATCTTTTTTATCATTGAACCGTCGATATCTAGGGCATACATCTTAGGACGTAGTCCAGCAAAGCGTTGAATGATTTTACCATTAGCCTCATCTTTAAATTTCCCAAGTACCTTCTTGTTTAGAGGTGAATAGCATATATGGCTTGTAGGATAATCAGCAGTATCTAGGTGCTCAAGAAAACGTAGCTTATCCTGGTACACATCTTCAGTTGTAACACGATGAATGAACGAATCAGTGTCCATATACATAAGCTTCAGGTTTTCAGCTCCATAATACGGTAACAACACATCATAGTGATACCGGTACATTAATGTCTTGGAGATATCCAACACACTCATACCGATGTATATAGGCTTGTTGAATACAACCTGACGAGAGGCCATATGTACAGCAGCTAGATTAGAAGCATATATCGTCCTGTCGATAAACGTTGGCTTTGCAATTAACTTTTCCAGAGTCTTCTCATTTGTCACCAGCCGTATATCCATACGATTACGCAGGTTCTCCATAGTTTTTCCAAACATAGCGTTGTTAAAGAGCTTGTAGAGATCCTTCTCGAAATCATTTGTAGCTTGTTGTCGTAGCCTGTTGTTAAATTCCACATAAGGTTTCAACCACTGAGACTGTCGGAATTTTAGCACACGATGGATTTTTGTTAGTCGTAGTCCATGACTAAGAACTTGCTTCAAAGCCATGTAATGCACTACATACTTCTTTCGAGGTCCAAGATGAGGTATCAGTTTCTTTGTAGATGATTCCAATGGTTTCATACACTCTGGCAGGAACGGTAGATCGTTGTGTAGATCGTGAAGTTCAGCAGGATACTCGATGTCGACTTCTAATATGTAACCGTAAGGATCATCTTCTTGTAGTCTTTCTAAGTCAATTTTTTCAGGTGATACCCACTGAAATCCACCAAAAGGAAGGGCGTGACACATTGCCCACCCATATTGGTTATTAGCGTCCTCGAATGTGATAAATTGGGTTGGTCTCGACGGATCAAACTTATCCATATAAGTGTTATTAGCCTCAGCATACCGATGGGAAACTTGGCATAAACCTCCTCTTATACCTGATTCCACCATGAGTAGTTGATCATAATCTTGTAACAGTTCCAGCTTAATTCCAGTATACAGTAACATGGCGTCCCATGTAAGACCTGGAGAGGTAAAATAATGGGCAGGATCAACTTTGTGTGTTTTAAGGGTTTGCTCTCTGAACGTCTCAAAGACATCAGCTAGGAGAAGTACATCCGAAGTTAAGTAGAGATCGCTGTACTCTCCCAGGTTTCTCACATTAAACAGCTCCCATACATTTCTAGCATGATCGTAGTCAGTATCAGTAATTTCTTCTTCATTTAATCTATTGTAGAAGTAGTCCTTAGGAGGCAAGCAGGTTTCGTTCAGGACATCCCATGACGTAAAAAATCATAGGGAAATACACCCTTACGGGTCATCAACTTCAATTTGTCTTCTCCAAAGTACTTTAGCGTTTCAGGATACCAGGTTAGATTTTTTACCATCTTATCCAAGCTTGTACTGAGGAATCGGAAGCTATCCACAAATCGAAGCTTTATATCTCCTACATACTTGGTGAATGAGATATAGCTTTCTTCAGAGTTAGGAATTACCTCCACACGTTCACTTGTACAACCCAGCTCCTTAACAATGAAATGAGAGTCATATCGGCTAAGGTTATGCATGAAGACTGGTATATATTTAGGTGTTTTACAGGCTAAATTACATTCATTATGAAGACTTCCACGATATTCACCGCTGATGTGATCATGGTCGCGTACTTTATAGTTCTCTTCTGTAAAGGGTTATCCACACAAGTAGCATGCTGAAGAAGACTCAAAATCCTTTTGCTCTTGATCCGTACGTTTCAGAGGCTTAGCAGATTTGTATATGTCATCAATCATTTTTGCAAGAGATGTCAGGTACAGCATAAACTTCTGAGCAGCATCAGCACCACGATACACATAGGGCTGCTTAGGAAGACCAGTTTCGAGATGTTCAACACCAGATGTAGGCTTCACGTAAACACAGAAGCTCATTGGTGTGTGCTCCTGATAAGGGGTTGTATAGGAAGTTTCAGGATTGGGTATACACGTAGGGCATGGAGTGAGAATACTCTCAAAATCTGCATAGATGACATAAGGTACTTTCAGCATCCTCTCAACATTTTTAAACTGTACAATTGCTTTCTCCTTTGTAGGCATAACTACCCTTGCAACACCATGCTGATTACAGATGGTTGCATGTTCTTGTAGTTTTTCCAGTCCACTTCGTCCATATCGATTATCAAAATGTGTAAAGCACCGCTTGCAGGTATAAACACGTTCATTACATTTAGTTTTCTGGCGTCGAACGAGCTTCTCAAAATTCTTTATATACACGTAGTGATGTTTTCCACTACTGTCATTCAATAGTAACAGGTCACAGTGTTCAGCTAGTTCATTGTCAACAACCTTTATCGGATACACTTCATGCTTCTCATCCAGCCCGAAAACGTTAATAGACATCTTGTTAAGCTTCTCAAATTTAGGTATTTGAGAAAGTGGACTGGGGTAAGAAACACAGCTGAAGTCGTACTTATCTTGAAGTTTCTTATATTTGCTCACCCGCTGTGCATCCTTCTCAACGAATTTGGCCAATACAGAGTACATGAAACATAGCTCATCAGTTAAATTCTGGATGTTAATGCAGGCTTTTCTTGCTTCAACAGAGGGAGGTAGGAGTATGTAGCTACTTCCTCGCAACGGGTTGTACTTGTTAATACGAAGGCGTACCCCTTCCACAGCAAGCAGAGACCAATTGCTTCCCTTAAGCTGAGACTCCTCCATTTCAGTAACCAATTTCTTCATTTTGGCTTCCAGCATAGAGTCCAGGTCCGTTTCTAGGAAAACAGCTTGATTCCGTGTTTTAAATGTTTTGTCACAGGTTTCACCAATACTGTTAACAAATCGACACTCAGCCAGCAGATTAATTTTAACACTCTTATGAATGCTAAGCTCTTTATGCACAGCCTGGATTATCCGTTGTTTTGCCTCTCGCAGATACATATTCAGGTCCTTAGGTGACTCGCATCGTATAAAATACGATTTCAATCGTCCTTCGAATGAAGTTTCGTATTCTTTCATATCACAGTCCTCCATTGTTGACAGCAACTGATGTTTAGTTGGCTCCAATCTTCTTTTCTTCTGAGGGCTGCTTATTTCACATATATCTTCGTGTCGCTGCCCCTTATAACCATCTTTGAAGGTTACATTACAATGTTTACATTTGAAGAGCTTCTTGCAGCTCATCTCGTGTCTTCTCTTGTCATAACCTCGGAGGAACTTCTTCCCACATTTTCCGCATGCATATCCAGTAGCGCTTGGAATAATATCCTTATACGCTGAGTTATTCATCTTTATTCTTGATGTAATAACGTATTAATCACTGATCAATAAAATGTAGCCCTCTTCACCTTGATACCACTTTAGAAAGCTGATTATTCTTGGAGAGAACACGATGTTAACACCTCAGAGATGATCAACAGAATGAAGTCCAATGCCCTAGATCACCATATTTATAGAGGGAGCACGAACCTTTTAGATCAATCATAAACACGTTTCATAACCAGATGTATATGATCGCTCAACGTGTATTAACCCCCCAGCCATATAACCTCAAGTCCAGAGACAGGATGTTTATGACGTCACACCCAGAGACAGGATGTCTGGCAGCATCAAACACGTTTAAACTCGTCTCATAACTACCTGCTTATGATGTCACATCAGCAAGAGAAGTATTCCCACACGCTCATTCAGACATATATTTCAAATTCAAGCCTATCACCACTACCACCACCATCACCACCTATTGTACCAAGGTTAATTCAAGCTGTATTATCACAATACTTAAAAGTAAAAGCTTAAAAGGTAACGTAGAAGATTTTTCCCTTATTTACTTAATTATTTCATGTTTTCATTCCCTTTTCAATTCTTCCTTTCCATCTTCCCACAGAAAGACCATTACATTTCACTGCAATCACGAGAAAAGCAAACGCTCATTCAGGCATATATTTCAAATTCAAAGCCTACCACCACCACCACCACCACCACCACCACCACCACCACCACCACCATTACCTATTGTACGAAGGTTAATTCCAGCTGTATTATCACAATTCTTAAAGTAAAAAGCTTAAAAGGTAACGTAGAAGATTTTCCCCCTTATTTACTTAATTATTTCATGTTTTTATTCCCTTTTCAATTCTTCCTTTCCATCTTCTCACAGAAAGACCATTACATTTCACTGCAATCACGAGAAAAGCAAACGCTCATTCAGGCATATATTTCAAATTCAAAGCCTACCACCACCACCACCACCACCACCACCACCACCACCACCACCACCACCACCACCACCACCACAACCACCACCATTACCTATTGTACGAAGGTTAATTCCAGCTGTATTATCACAATTCTTAAAGTAAAAGCTTAAAAGGTAACGTAGAAGATTTTCCCCCTTATTTACTTAATTATTTCATGTTTTTATTCCCTTTTCAATTCTTCCTTTCCATCTTCTCACAGAAAGACCATTACATTTCACTACAATCATGAAAAAAGCAATTTTTCCAGAGTTAACACAGATTCTAAGCTTCTAAATCGAACCCGGTAATACTTTTAATAAATGTATTTTAGCTCCCCAATATCAGCATCTACCATTTAATCTTTACTCGAACCTGATATGATCCATAAGCTTGAAGATATATGAAATCACCCCTTCGGGATTCTATCTAAGTACTTTAAAGTAATTTTTATAACGATAACGATATTTAAGGACTAGATACTCTGTTTACGTTTACCTTGACATGTCTATCTAAATTAAATTACGAGTTATTAAATGTTTGCAAGTAAATTTCATTGAATCGGTATTCGAACCCTGAACACCAGGAACAAAATAATTTATAATATTAGCCTGACATGTTAAACAAAGCTGTATGCAGTTACATCATCGATCTAAGTGATATATTCTAGTGTACAGAGGAAAATTAAGGAAGTCATTAAAAAATCGGGATTCGAACTAGAGACAACTGATACAGTAAAAACAGACCTCATTAGCACTCGTCATGCTTAAGCACGTTAACTTTCACCATATGACGTCACAGTCGGGGACAGTTTGACTGTCGCAGCCATGTCAGGACATGCATATTTTAGACATCTCATATTCTAGCATCATACCAACGTACTCACTACGCTCGCAAAGATAATCTAAAATTTCATCGTTGAAATACTTTGGAAATAGTGTAGAAGTTTTTCCGCCCTTATTTAATTAAATTCATGTATATACCCTATTATTTAGTGATTTTTTCAATAATTTCTTCCTCTCATTCGTCAAAAATCAGTGTACAATACGCATTTTTATACGTTTTAATGTCCGTTTATTTTTAAAACCGCTGCATTTGTCCGTAATTACGAGCAATAATTTTTTTTCAGATTTACTCAGATGTGTAGCTTGTAGAATCGAATTAGGAAATGTTTTAATAAATGTATTGTATTTTTTAGGTTAAAGCATCTACATTTTGAAGCTGCCATGACCGTTATTTGTATTTAGTATAAAGATTGTTATATTTTCATTTTTAAGTGTTCCTTTGTTATAGATAATGTCTTGCAATCTATTTTTAAATTTCTTTTAAAACCACCTGAACCCTAGAAATTCACGTGAAAAAATACAAATAAAAATGGTTTGAAAGGGAATCGTGATAGCAAATACCGCTACTGCATTAGCCAGCAGACCAGCGAAAATCGTGAGAAACGTAAGGTCAGAGTGCTCGTCCCTACGGGAATCGAATCCGAGACATCTCGAATGCAAAGTGCTGCCGTTATTGTCTGAACAAAACAGTAAAAACAGACCTCATTAGCAGTCGACAGTGCTTAAACACGTTAACTTTCACCATATGACGTCACAGTCGGGGACAGTTTGACTGTCGCCATCATGTCGGGACATGCATCTCATATACAGAAGTTTCATACCAACGTACTCACTACGCTCGCAAAGATAGTCTAAGATTTCATCGTTGAAATACTTTGGAAATAGCGTAGAAGTTTTTCAGCCCTTATTTAATCAAATTCATGTATATACCCTATTATTTAGTGATTTTTTCAATAATTTCTTCCTCTCATTCGTCAAAAATCAGTGTACAATACGAATTTTTATACGTTTTAATGTCCGTTTATTTTTAAAACCGCTGCATTTGTCCGTAATTACGAACAATAATTTTTTTCAGATTTACTCAGATGTGTAGCTTGTAGAATCGAATTAGGAAATGTTTTAATAAATGTTTTGTATTTTTTAGCTTAAAGCATCTACATTTTTTAAAGCTGCCATAACCGTTATTTGTATTTAGTATAAAGATTGTTATATTTTCATTTTTAAGACTTCCTTTGTTAAAGATGTCTTGCAATCTATTTTTAAATTTCTTTTGCAAAGATAATCTAAAATTTCATCCTTGAAATACTTTGGAAATAGTGTAGAAGTTTTTCCACCCTTATTTAATTAAAATTCATGTATATACCCTATTATTTAGTGATTTTTTCAATAATTTCTTCCTCTCATTCGTCAAAAATCAGTGTACAATATGCATTTTTATACGTTTTAATGTTCGTTTATTTTTAAAACCGCTGCATTTGCCCGTAATTACGAGCAATAATTTTTTTTCAGATTTACTCAGATGTGTAGCTTGTAGAATCGAATTAGGAAATGTTTTAATAAATGTATTGTATTTTTAGGTGAAAAACAACGATCTTCTTCTGACTGTGTATAATTATAATCAAGACCGATTTGTATTTAGTATAAAGATTGTTATATTTTCATTTTTAAGACTTCCTTTGTTTAAGATAATGTCTTGCAATCTATTTTTAAATTTCTTTTAAAACCAAAGCGAACGTTATCAACTATAATGGCTACCTTCATGTATCGGAAAGCTAACATGGCCGCTTCAGCCGCCTTTTAGAAGCGTACCTTTCATGTCGGCATCGGACGGGAGCGAGCAGCTGGCGGAGAGGAGAAGGCTTGCGAAAGGCGGCTGAGGGGAGGCACCTGGAGGGAGAAAGGTAGGAATGAAAGACCGGCTTCATGAGGCTATGAGAGCTACACGTGACCGTCAGTACGGCATAGCACGCCGTAAGGGTCGGACCTATACGTAGTGGCATGCATATACAGCTGCAGCACGCGTCAGCGTCTTACGTAATCTAGTTTTTTACGCTCACTATACCATTTAAATATACATTCATCTAAGAGATATAATATTCGCAAGGATGACAGATGTCCAAATATACATAACAAAGAAATTAGTTACTGATATAAATGTAATATCGCACGTTCACCATTTTATTTTTAATTACTTTTTTTATTTTATTCGAGGATGACTTTGTATTCATGTCACGGGATTCAATCCTAGTCCTCCAGCCCGCCTTGGAACAACAATCAATAACGAGCTACAATCCAAGGATATAATCGGTAATAATACAAATATGTTTTTTGATAAAGACCGTCAAATAAAAAGCTCTGTAAACGTATGTATTTCCCCTCACTTCCCCTCTACCCCACCCTACAGTAGATAATACATAGCGACTTGGAGCCACAAAGGATATGCAGCCATCTGATAAAGTTCTTTGATCTTTGCCGACAAGACCCGCCGCCTCCCTTTGAGGCCTCATATGCCGCCTGCTCGCACGTGCCACTAGCCCCGCCCCCTCCGCCCATGTGGTCTGGTCACGTGCTGGCGGCCACCCCTCCCCCACCCCTTCCCTTGTGACCTCACCCTTAAAAGCTACTGGACACCCGATCCCCCTACCCCATCCTTTCTAATCCTATTCCGTACTCTGAGCACGCTCTCTCTGGAGAACAATGGGCTATTGCTCAAATCGCCTAAGCCAGCGTTGGAGTAGGGCAGAGAGGAGGGGCATCATGCTCCAGTAGCTTTTAAGGGTGAAACCACAAAGGTTAAGTGTTTTCACGTGTGCTATTCTTTCACCGCAAAACAGGGACACAGGACAATGCATTATTGTTCTCATCGTAAATGGCGGTGCCGGAATAGCAAAAAGCGGGGGTGGGAGTCGGCGGCATAGAAGAAAGGAACTTATCAGTGGTTGACATCGGCTTTGAAGCTGCGTGTCGCCATATATTATCTACTGTAGGGTGGGGGAAGAAGGGAAGTGAGGGGAAATACATACGTTTACAGAGCTTTTTATTTGACGGTCTTTATCAAAAAAAATATTTGTATTATTACCGATTATATCCTTGGATTGTAGCTCGTTATTGATTGTTGTTCCAAGGCGGGCTGGAGGACTAGGATTGAATCCCGTGACATGAATACAAAGTCATCCTCGAATAAAATAAAAAAAGTAATTAAAAATAAAATGATGAACGTGCGATATTACATTTATATCAGTAACTAATTTCTTTGTTATGTATATTTGGACATCTGTCATCCTTGCGAATATTATATCTCTTAGATGAAAGTATATTTAAATGGTATAGTGAGCGTAAAAAACTAGATTACGTAAGACGCTGACGCGTGCTGCAGCTGTATATGCATGCCACTACGTATAGGTCCGACCCTTACGGCGTGCCATGCCGTACTGACGGTCACGTGTAGCTCTCATAGCCTCATGAAGCCGGTCTTTCATTCCTACCTTTCTCCCTCCAGGTGCCTCCCCTCAGCCGCCTTTCGCAAGCCTTCTCCTCTCCGCCAGCTGCTCGCTCCCGTCCGATGCCGACATGAAAGGTACGCTTCTAAAAGGCGGCTGAAGCGGCCATGTTAGCTTTCCGATACATGATGGTAGCCATTATAGTTGATAACGTTCGCTTTGGTTTTAAAAGAAATTTAAAAATAGATTGCAAGACATTATCTTAAACAAAGGAAGTCTTAAAAATGAAAATATAACAATCTTTATACTAAATACAAATCGGTCTTGATTATAATTATACACAGTCAGAAGAAGATCGTTGTTTTTCACCTAAAAATACAATACATTTATTAAAACATTTCCTAATTCGATTCTACAAGCTACACATCTGAGTAAATCTGAAAAAAAATTATTGCTCGTAATTACGGGCAAATGCAGCGGTTTTAAAAATAAACGAACATTAAAACGTATAAAAATGCATATTGTACACTGATTTTTGACGAATGAGAGGAAGAAATTATTGAAAAAATCACTAAATAATAGGGTATATACATGAATTTTAATTAAATAAGGGTGGAAAAACTTCTACACTATTTCCAAAGTATTTCAAGGATGAAATTTTAGATTATCTTTGCAAAAGAAATTTAAAAATAGATTGCAAGACATCTTTAACAAAGGAAGTCTTAAAAATGAAAATATAACAATCTTTATACTAAATACAAATAACGGTTATGGCAGCTTTAAAAAATGTAGATGCTTTAAGCTAAAAAATACAAAACATTTATTAAAACATTTCCTAATTCGATTCTACAAGCTACACATCTGAGTAAATCTGAAAAAAATTATTGTTCGTAATTACGGACAAATGCAGCGGTTTTAAAAATAAACGGACATTAAAACGTATAAAAATTCGTATTGTACACTGATTTTTGACGAATGAGAGGAAGAAATTATTGAAAAAATCACTAAATAATAGGGTATATACATGAATTTGATTAAATAAGGGCTGAAAAACTTCTACGCTATTTCCAAAGTATTTCAACGATGAAATCTTAGACTATCTTTGCGAGCGTAGTGAGTACGTTGGTATGAAACTTCTGTATATGAGATGCATGTCCCGACATGATGGCGACAGTCAAACTGTCCCCGACTGTGACGTCATATGGTGAAAGTTAACGTGTTTAAGCACTGTCGACTGCTAATGAGGTCTGTTTTTACTGTTTTGTTCAGACAATAACGGCAGCACTTTGCATTCGAGATGTCTCGGATTCGATTCCCGTAGGGACGAGCACTCTGACCTTACGTTTCTCACGATTTTCGCTGGTCTGCTGGCTAATGCAGTAGCGGTATTTGCTATCACGATTCCCTTTCAAACCATTTTTATTTGTATTTTTTCACGTGAATTTCTAGGGTTCAGGTGGTTTTAAAAGAAATTTAAAAATAGATTGCAAGACATTATCTATAACAAAGGAACACTTAAAAATGAAAATATAACAATCTTTATACTAAATACAAATAACGGTCATGGCAGCTTCAAAATGTAGATGCTTTAACCTAAAAAATACAATACATTTATTAAAACATTTCCTAATTCGATTCTACAAGCTACACATCTGAGTAAATCTGAAAAAAAATTATTGCTCGTAATTACGGACAAATGCAGCGGTTTTAAAAATAAACGGACATTAAAACGTATAAAAATGCGTATTGTACACTGATTTTTGACGAATGAGAGGAAGAAATTATTGAAAAAATCACTAAATAATAGGGTATATACATGAATTTAATTAAATAAGGGCGGAAAAACTTCTACACTATTTCCAAAGTATTTCAACGATGAAATTTTAGATTATCTTTGCGAGCGTAGTGAGTACGTTGGTATGATGCTAGAATATGAGATGTCTAAAATATGCATGTCCTGACATGGCTGCGACAGTCAAACTGTCCCCGACTGTGACGTCATATGGTGAAAGTTAACGTGCTTAAGCATGACGAGTGCTAATGAGGTCTGTTTTTACTGTATCAGTTGTCTCTAGTTCGAATCCCGATTTTTTAATGACTTCCTTAATTTTCCTCTGTACACTAGAATATATCACTTAGATCGATGATGTAACTGCATACAGCTTTGTTTAACATGTCAGGCTAATATTATAAATTATTTTGTTCCTGGTGTTCAGGGTTCGAATACCGATTCAATGAAATTTACTTGCAAACATTTAATAACTCGTAATTTAATTTAGATAGACATGTCAAGGTAAACGTAAACAGAGTATCTAGTCCTTAAATATCGTTATCGTTATAAAAATTACTTTAAAGTACTTAGATAGAATCCCGAAGGGGTGATTTCATATATCTTCAAGCTTATGGATCATATCAGGTTCGAGTAAAGATTAAATGGTAGATGCTGATATTGGGGAGCTAAAATACATTTATTAAAAGTATTACCGGGTTCGATTTAGAAGCTTAGAATCTGTGTTAACTCTGGAAAAATTGCTTTTTTCATGATTGTAGTGAAATGTAATGGTCTTTCTGTGAGAAGATGGAAAGGAAGAATTGAAAAGGGAATAAAAACATGAAATAATTAAGTAAATAAGGGGGAAAATCTTCTACGTTACCTTTTAAGCTTTTACTTTAAGAATTGTGATAATACAGCTGGAATTAACCTTCGTACAATAGGTAATGGTGGTGGTGGTGGTTGTGGTGGTGGTGGTGGTGGTGGTGGTGATGGTGGTGGTGGTGGTGGTGGTGGTGGTGGTGGTGGTGGTGGTGGTGGTGGTGGTGGTGGTGGTGGTGGTGGTGGTAGGCTTTGAATTTGAAATATATGCCTGAATGAGCGTTTGCTTTTCTCGTGATTGCAGTGAAATGTAATGGTCTTTCTGTGGGAAGATGGAAAGGAAGAATTGAAAAGGGAATGAAAACATGAAATAATTAAGTAAATAAGGGAAAAATCTTCTACGTTACCTTTTAAGCTTTTACTTTTAAGTATTGTGATAATACAGCTTGAATTAACCTTGGTACAATAGGTGGTGATGGTGGTGGTAGTGGTGATAGGCTTGAATTTGAAATATATGTCTGAATGAGCGTGTGGGAATACTTCTCTTGCTGGTGTGACATCATAAGCAGGTAGTTATGAGACGAGTTTAAACGTGTTTGATGCTGCCAGACATTCTGTCTCTGGGTGTGACGTCATAAACATCCTGTCTCTGGACTTGAGGTTATATGGCTGGGGGGTTAATACACGTTGAGCGATCATATACATCTGGTTATGAAACGAGTTTATGATTGATCTAAAAGGTTCGTGCTCCCTCTATAAATATGGTGATCTAGGGCATTGGACTTCATTCTGTTGATCATCTCTGAGGTGTTAACATCGTGTTCTCTCCAAGAATAATCAGCTTTCTAAAGTGGTATCAAGGTGAAGAGGGCTACATTTCATTGATCAGTGATTAATACGTTATTACATCAAGAATAAAGATGAATAACTCAGCGTATAAGGATATTATTCCAAGCGCTACTGGATATGCATGCGGAAAATGTGGGAAGAAGTTCCTCCGAGGTTATGACAAGAGAAGACACGATATGAGCTGCAAGAAGCTCTTCAAATGTAAACATTGTAATGTAACCTTCAAAGATGGTTATAAGGGGCAGCGACACGAAGATATATGTGAAATAAGCAGCCCTCAGAAGAAAAGAAGATTGGAGCCAACTAAACATCAGTTGCTGTCAACAATGGAGGACTGTGATATGAAAGAATACGAAACTTCATTCGAAGGACGATTGAAATCGTATTTTATACGATGCGAGTCACCTAAGGACCTGAATATGTATCTGCGAGAGGCAAAACAACGGATAATCCAGGCTGTGCATAAAGAGCTTAGCATTCATAAGAGTGTTAAAAATTAATCTGCTGGCTGAGTGTCGATTTGTTAACAGTATTGGTGAAACCTGTGACAAAACATTTAAAACACGGAATCAAGCTGTTTTCCTAGAAACGGACCTGGACTCTATGCTGGAAGCCAAAATGAAGAAATTGGTTACTGAAATGGAGGAGTCTCAGCTTAAGGGAAGCAATTGGTCTCTGCTTGCTGTGGAAGGGGTACGCCTTCGTATTAACAAGTACAACCCGTTGCGAGGAAGTAGCTACATACCCCTACCTCCCTCTGTTGAAGCAAGAAAAGCCTGCATTAACATCCAGAATTTAACTGATGAGCTATGTTTCATGTACTCTGTATTGGCCAAATTCGTTGAGAAGGATGCACAGCGGGTGAGCAAATATAAGAAACTTCAAGATAAGTACGACTTCAGCTGTGTTTCTTACCCTACTCCACTTTCTCAAATACCTAAATTTGAGAAGCTTAACAAGATGTCTATTAACGTTTTCGGGCTGGATGAGAAGCATGAAGTGTATCCGATAAAGGTTGTTGACAATGAACTGGCTGAACACTGTGACCTGTTACTATTGAATGACAGTAGTGGAAAACATCACTACGGGTATATAAAGAATTTTGAGAAGCTCGTTCGACGCCAGAAAACTAAATGTAATGAACGTGTTTATACCTGCAAGCGGTGCTTTACACATTTTGATAATCGATATGGACGAAGTGGACTGGAAAAACTACAAGAACATGCAACCATCTGTAATCAGCATGGTGTTGCAAGGCTAGTTATGCCTACAAAGGAGAAAGCAATTGTACAGTTTAAAAATGTTGAGAGGATGCTGAAAGTACCTTATGTCATCTATGCAGATTTTGAGAGTATTCTCACTCCATGCCATACGTGTATACCCAATCCTGAAACTTCCTATACAACCCCTTATCAAGAGCACACACCAATGAGCTTCTGTGTTTACGTGAAGCCTACATCTGGTGTTGAACATCTCGAAACTGGTCTTCCTAAGCAGCCCTATGTGTATCGTGGTGCTGATGCTGCTCAGAAGTTTATGCTGTACCTGACATCTCTTGCAAAAATGATTGATGACATATACAAATCTGCTAAGCCTCTGAAACTTACGGATCAAGAGCAAAAGGATTTAGAGTCTTCTTCAGCATGCTACTTGTGTGGAAAACCCTTTACAGAAGAGAACTATAAAGTACGCGACCATGATCACATCAGCGGTGAATATCGTGGAAGTCTTCATAATGAATGTAATTTAGCCTGTAAAACACCTAAATATATACCAGTCTTCATGCATAACCTTAGCCGATATGACTCTCATTTCATTGTTAAGGAGCTGGGTTGTACAAGTGAACGTGTGGAGGTAATTCCTAACTCTGAAGAAAGCTATATCTCATTCACCAAGTATGTAGGAGATATAAAGCTTCGATTTGTGGATAGCTTCCGATTCCTCAGTACAAGCTTGGATAAGATGGTAAAAAATCTAACCTGGTATCCTGAAACGCTAAAGTACTTTGGAGAAGACAAATTGAAGTTGATGACCCGTAAGGGTGTATTTCCCTATGATTTTTTACGTCATGGGATGTCCTGAACGAAACCTGCTTGCCTCCTAAGGACTACTTCTACAATAGATTAAATGAAGAAGAAATTACTGATACTGACTACGATCATGCTAGAAATGTATGGGAGCTGTTTAATGTGAGAAACCTGGGAGAGTACAGCGATCTCTACTTAACTTCGGATGTACTTCTCCTAGCTGATGTCTTTGAGACGTTCAGAGAGCAAACCCTTAAAACACACAAAGTTGATCCTGCCCATTATTTTACCTCTCCAGGTCTTACATGGGACGCCATGTTACTGTATACTGGAATTAAGCTGGAACTGTTACAAGATTATGATCAACTACTCATGGTGGAATCAGGTATAAGAGGAGGTTTATGCCAAGTTTCCCATCGGTATGCTGAGGCTAATAACACTTATATGGATAAGTTTGATCCGTCGAGACCAACCCAATTTATCACATACGAGGACGCTAATAACCAATATGGGTGGGCAATGTGTCACGCCCTTCCTTTTGGTGGATTTCAGTGGGTATCACCTGAAAAAATTGACTTAGAAAGACTACAAGAAGATGATCCTTACGGTTACATATTAGAAGTCGACATCGAGTATCCTGCTGAACTTCACGATCTACACAACGATCTACCGTTCCTGCCAGAGTGTATGAAACCATTGGAATCATCTACAAAGAAACTGATACCTCATCTTGGACCTCGAAAGAAGTATGTAGTGCATTACATGGCTTTGAAGCAAGTTCTTAGTCATGGACTACGACTAACAAAAATCCATCGTGTGCTAAAATTCCGACAGTCTCAGTGGTTGAAACCTTATGTGGAATTTAACAACAGGCTACGACAACAAGCTACAAATGATTTCGAGAAGGATCTCTACAAGCTCTTTAACAACGCTATGTTTGGAAAAACTATGGAGAACCTGCGTAATCGTATGGATATACGGCTGGTGACAAATGAGAAGACTCTGGAAAAGTTAATTGCAAAGCCAACGTTTATCGACAGGACGATATATGCTTCTAATCTAGCTGCTGTACATATGGCCTCTCGTCAGGTTGTATTCAACAAGCCTATATACATCGGTATGAGTGTGTTGGATATCTCCAAGACATTAATGTACCGGTATCACTATGATGTGTTGTTACCGTATTATGGAGCTGAAAACCTGAAGCTTATGTATATGGACACTGATTCGTTCATTCATCGTGTTACAACTGAAGATGTGTACCAGGATAAGCTACGTTTTCTTGAGCACCTAGATACTGCTGATTATCCTACAAGCCATATATGCTATTCACCTCTAAACAAGAAGGTACTTGGGAAATTTAAAGATGAGGCTAATGGTAAAATCATTCAACGCTTTGCTGGACTACGTCCTAAGATGTATGCCCTAGATATCGACGGTTCAATGATAAAAAAGATTAAAGGCATAAAACGTAGTGCTATTAAGCAGTACGTTACGTTCGAGAGCTATACTGACTGCCTTAAAACCAGAGAAATTATCAGAACGCCCATGAATCTGATCCTGTCGCGACAGCATGCTCTTGCCACAGTACAAGTGAATAAAATTACATTGACACCATACGACGATAAAAGAATTATTGCTGAGGACGGTATAACGACATACGCCTATGGACATTACGCCATTACAAACAGTGCTTAAAAGAATGTAAGTCGAATATGAAGATTTTCTCGTGAGTCTACAATCTTAAAAAATGAAGGTTATCTGTGTGCTGTATATGCAGATAGCTGACGCCTGATGAAGAAAGAAGAAGATGGAAGGGAAGGTGGTAACCCTGCCATTAGGAGCAATCCTAGTGCTAGTCTCAAGCCTAGATAAAAGGGGAGAGACATCTACAACGAACTAAAATAAAGGTATGTTGACGTAAAGCTTTTCAATTTGTGAACCAATATGTAGTTTATCCCTCTCCGCATCGTACAATAACTGTTTAACATATAATAAGTTTGTAAGATTTAGAAAAAAGTATATAAAGTGTTGTAACGTTGGATGAGAAATGTTTTATAATTTAATTACTCTCTATATTACCATGAGTACCTGTGATACTAGTTGAATTGCCCGTTAAAATGACTTAATTACCTGTGATACTACTCGAATCAAGTGAAATTACATTAAACAGCTCTGATACGAAACCCTGATCATTGAATCTAGCCTCCTGTGATACTTGCTTAATTACTCTAAACACCTATGTTACTTGAATTATCCTAAATACCTACGATACCCTCTGAATTACCTGTGAAATCATACACTGCTATGATACAGTCAACCTCTTGCAATACTAGCTGAATTACTTACCTGTTAGTGTGAGTGGGTTAGCTTTTCCCGTTGCAGGTCACCTTTTCCCTGAATAGGTTGCGTGATGGGCATGTCTAGAACATTGACATGAAACAGTTTTCCACTAAGTTCACGTTTAAAGTCGCTTTCAAATCTAGCACCTCCTATTCCCTATCTCTCCTGTATATAAGTCCATATTCCTACTGCTACACTACCTGTCTAGCCGAACACCTCTCCTCCTGTTCCTATACCTCTCATATAAACCATACTCTACTCCTCTAGCTCTGTCTAGCCTAACGCCTCTCTCGTTTACCTATGACTCTCACATAAACCATACTCTGCTCCTCGACCTCTGTCTAGTCTAACTCCTCTCCTCGTTTTCCTATACCTCTCATATAAACTATACTCTACTCCTCAACCTCTGTCTAGCCTAGCACCCCTCTTCCTGTTCCTATACTTCTCATACATATAAACCATGCCCTACGTTTCAAGCCCTGCCTAGTCTAACACCACTCCCCGTATCCCCTACCTCTCAAAAGCTCATTCCCTCCTGCCCCCCCTCTAGCTGAGTATCACTCCTTGGTTTCCTATCTAACCTAACTTTAACACCTGTCTATCCTAGCATAGGATCTCTCTCCGTTTTCTCGTCTCTCCTTATAAACACAAACTCAATTCTCCTAACCTAATACCTCTCCTCGTTTTCCTATACTTCTCATATAAACCATACTCTACTCCTCGACTTCTGTCTAGCCTAACACCTTTCCTCGTTTTCCTATATCTCTCATATAAACCATGCACTACGTTTCAAGCCCTGTCTAGTCTAACACCTCTCATCGTTTTCCTATACCGCTCATATAAACCATACATTACTCAGCCTCTGTCTAGCCTAGCATCGACCCTCGTATTCCCTATCTCTCGCATATGAAGCGCCCTCCCCCTCCTACCACTGTCTAGCCTAGCGTCAGTCCTTGTATTCCCTATCTCCCCCATATAAACGCATTTTCCTCCTTGAACCGCCGCATCTAGCCTCGTTTTCCCTATCCTTTCCCATATAAACGCAAAAAACTGCGCCAGGATTCCTCTATATACCCTACTCCGGTCATATGTTGTTTTAATACAATAAACACCCAAAAACAATGAAAATTCTTCCACAAATTCATTGCCACTTCGGGGAGGATATAAAAACAATGGTAGAATTTCTATCGCTCATACTCCTTCTTGGGCCAAGTAGTGGCTTCCAGTGGAGTGTAGAGGATTCTTAGCGCAACTTGTGGGGTAGAATGTTATTTTAAGGATGAAACATGCCTTACCAACTCCATGAGAATTATTGATACTATGCTTTCCCACCCAAAGGCGTCCTATGCACAAGGCACACCAATGCTTTTAAACAACATGTAAAACAAATGGGAATTTTTGCTTGAGAAACGGGTTAATCATATGTAAACTCCACGTACTGTCGCAAAAATGATAACTGAAAGCATAACACTAATCATACACACACATGCACGCACACAGACATACAGTCATATAATCACACTTTAAAATACACCAATAAAAATCTACGTTTGGATGCGAATGCCCTAATGCGAGAGAAGGTTCTTCAAAATTTAAAAGGAATCGATTCCCTCTCCAGACATACGCATAGCGGA
The DNA here is from genome assembly GCA_030765065.1 of Deroplatys truncata. Classification (NCBI taxonomy): domain Eukaryota; kingdom Metazoa; phylum Arthropoda; class Insecta; order Mantodea; family Mantidae; genus Deroplatys; species Deroplatys truncata. Next base: position 379,341,024 of record CM060990.1, read on the forward strand.
GGGTAATACAAGTTAGCGATCCATTTTCGCCTGTAGCTAAAGGAACTCTCACTGAACTTGGAAAGCTTGAAAACCCGCTGCCCTTGTCGTAATTAACAAATCTAACAGTAGGTGTCGACTGGGTTCAATCATATACCGACATCTATTTCTTTCCATTGAAAAAATGACGTATTTTAACTAAAGTACTCTAAGCATATAACTGACTCCATCAAAATATTAAATTACATTTATAAACATATTTCTTCATAGAGGTAGTGAATTAGGCCGTTCTCTCTCTCTCTCTCACTCTCTCTCGCAAGCACACGTGCATATATATGTGTATATACACACACGTATACACACATGTCATAACAACTTCACTGAAATAAATAAATAAATAAATAGCTTTCAAGCTGGAGAGTCGAGAACGCGCCCCCTTATGACTACTTCCAATTGTAACTACAATGAAATATGAAATAAAGTGAATCTCCTTTGCAAATGCCTAGCTGGAACACTGTGAAGACTGAATCTTAACGTTTCCCACAGAGATGCATGATTTATGCTGAAAAAACCAATTGAACACCTGTATTATTTCAAAAAGAGCTCACAAAAATATATTACATGCATGTGGAATAAAATGAGTCTCCTTTACATATGCCTAACTGGAACACACTGAAGACTGAATATTAACGTTTTCTTCGATTCTTAATTTTCTTCCTTTCTCTCTTTCTTTCGTTTTTTCCTCCCTTCTTTCTTCTTCTTGATCCACACACAAACACACATAATATACACACACGCACATGCTCACGGACTCATCGACACTCAGAAATACACATACATACGTGCACATCTTACTTACATACATACACAGGCATGTACCAACAGAAACACACAAACAAAGAAACACACAAAAACACTCAACCAAATACACCCAGAGACAGTCAAACACGCAGAAAACTAACAGAGACAGTTAGACTTATACACACACGCATATAGAAACACAGAAATGCACCAACGCACAAACACGCAAACATACAAAAATACTCACAGAAACACACCTAGGGACATAAATACATACACATACATACATACATATATATACATACATACACACCTCCAAACAACTCTCCAAATACACGTACATCCACGAAGACCTACGGACACACTGTTGCATTAATGAAAATACAACCGCCGTAAGATAGCCTCTCATATATGAAGCTACATTATAACAGAGTCACGTACCTATGAGTTCGAGTGTCGGTCTCTAATAGTGTTTTGTATGTTTCTGTATGTGTATATGTGTGTCTATGCATGTGTATGTGTTCGAACGTGTTCATAGGTCTTCTCTAATGCCCTGTGTTTGCAGAGGTATTCGGATATATATACCAGGTGAGTCAGCTGCCCCTATTTATTGTTTAATTTATGCAACGTGCTAAGAGACACATGGGACTTACGCCTTTCTTGAATGCCTCCTAATGGCTGATTTGCATAACACTTTATAGCGGAGGGATATATAACTCAGTGCATACTTGTTTTACGGGACAGAATGCAATTGCCATGTATGCCGATGCCAAAAACATCTCATCCTGACACTGGGAGCTGCAGTAACACCTTTAGCTGCTTTTACATACTTTTATTCTTTAGCATACATTCATACACACCTTAGAAAACGCCTCTGTAGGAAAAACATATCACATGCATCGGTTGGCAAAACTATTTGAAAACAAAATGGCAGATCTACGAAGTGCGGCAAATTGGGCTTAAGCCGTCAGTCGACAAAGGTTCGTTGTACAGCCTTGTCAAAAAATGCTAAGTATTAGGTAGATAATTTCGCTTCTGTCACAAACTATGGCATATTTCAGTTCATACAGTAATTGGGTCTGCGTTCTACAATTATTTATTCGTATAAGAATCCCAGTTCGCAAGGTAATATTGGCCGAATGGTATTATCATGGTTGATTTATCGCTGTTCCACTTCAGTTCGGGTTCAAGCTCTTCGTGTTATGTTCAAACTCATATTACCTTTTGTTTTATCTCTTTGGGCCTATAATTTGATATTATGATACAAAGAACGTTTTGAAAACATTATAAGTGTGAACAAAATAGAATAATCGCCATGTTTTCCACTGACAGGTGGATAATTTATACTTCGTAGTAGATCTTTTATTGAGCTCGGTATTAAGCCTGGCCCATTCAAGCAAGTTTAAAACAGCTCAAACATGCAAAGTGGCTTTAGCTATTTGCGCCTACGTCAATGCTTGACGTGAATAAACTCTCATTATCTACTGAGTATTTGAAACCTTTCTACGAGACACGGCTGCTGTCATATCGCATACAATAACGAGTGTGTTGACATGCTGTTAATCTATGAGGAAACAAGGTGTAATGCACTGTCAGCAAAGCGCCTGTATGAAGAACGGTTTCCATGAAGGAGGGCACCTACTGCAGACACTTTCCGAAGGATTGAAAGACGCCGTCGTAAAACAGGATGATTTGGAAGAGCACCACCTGCTCGCGATGCTCTAGTGACCTCTGGAAGCAATGAAGAAGCTGTGCGAAACGCAATAGAAAACAATCCACATACCAGTTCCGGACCATAGCACCAAATATGTACATAATTCTAAGTCGGTCCTTGGTGATGCGCATATTGCACCGTAATAAATGTCATTCGTGCAATCTACAATTACACCAGGGCTCCCTATGGACGCGACTTTCAAGCGCGAGTGTTATATGCACAGTGACTACAGCGTCGAGCGTAAATGGATGGAGTTTTTAGGAAATGTTCTCTTCAGTGATGAAACCACATTACACAATAATGGAACTGTTAACCGTCACAAGATGCACTACTACAATACAGGCAATCCTCACTGGATGAGATAAGCTGCATTCCAGAGTGGGGCATCACTGCCTGTTGCGGAATATTAGGTGACCAGCTAATTAGGCCGCACTTTTTTGAAGGCAACCTCACACGACCACGGTACCTTGTACTTCTACAAGAAGAATTGATATTACTACTAGAAGATGTGCCACTAGTGAAAAGGACAGGAATGTGGATCCAGCAGGATGGAGCTCCACCACACTGGTCACTGATTGCAAGGAATCACTTACGTAGAACATATCCGCAAAAATGGATTGGCCGAGGGGGCCCAATCGCATGTCCCCCTAGATCACCTGATCTCACCCCACTGGATTTCTTTATGTGGGTCTACGTTTAAGAACCGCATAGCCCAAATCATCTACGGACACCCTTACGTGAAGAATGCAGGAAGATTACACCGCGCATGTTACAGCATACAAGAAGGTCTCTCCGCCAACGTACCCAAATGTGCATTGATGAAGGGGGTCGTCATTTTGAACATTTACTTCGTTGATGAAATCCACGCTCTTTAACAATTTATTATTCTGTTTACCCGTGAACTTAGCACATTTACAACTCCTTTGTCACTAGAATAAGTAAAACATAAGATTTAAACATTAAACAAAAACTGTTACATTTAATAGCATCGACATGCGTCCAAAAGAATGAAAGCTAACTATCTCACACGATTTACAACACCAGTTACGGTACAGATTATTAAGGTAAACATGATCCACAATTATTATCTGAATGTAATTTTGTGTCTTTGACTCACAGGAGAGCCAATAACAAACATATTTAAATTAGAATACTAAAACACAGAAAATAAACACAGGGATAAATAAAGAAAAAGAACCAAAACAATTTGATGTTAGTATTGGATTCGAACCTCAGAAGCTAACCTTTGCTTCACCACATTCGGTCAGCTAACCCACTCGGTCAGAACCCAAGTATTCTGTCCCGCTCTTGGGGTGGGAACATTCCTCTACCTCCTTGCAGGCATTATATCCATGAATAGCCGTATTATTTTAAAGTTCCCTTGTTTACCCAGTTTATGATTACTGTGTTTTACAGTTTAATTTACCGATTATTACCTCAATTACACATATAATAGACACACACAAACACCCGTGCCCATGGCTGGACTCGAACCCGCGACTCTCAGCTGTATAGAGCGCCGAAACTATACGCTCCAGCGACCACGGTTACGAGGGCCGGCACTTTTTTAAGCCTTCCGCAGCTCCTTGGTTTTCATTCAGGCCTTTAATCATTAATGGTGGTTACGTATAGTGCCGAATAGAAGGGCAGAGCTACAATAACAGTTTCTTTGCTAAAATGGTCAATGTTTTCACATTAGACTATAAATTGCGGTTTGCATAGATACGAATATCTAGGGGCAGCTGACTCACCTGGTAAATAAGAGTGTGGGTGTATGTATATATGTGTGTGTGCTCGGGTGCGTCGGTAGGTCTTCGTGCATGTCCGTGTGTTTAGAGCGGTATTCGGAGGTGTGTATGTATGTCTCTAGATGTGTTTGTGAGTCTTTTTGTGTGTTTGTGTGTTGGTGCATATCCGTGTTTCTATGTGTTAATGCATGTGTATGCCTTTTTGCGTGTATATTTCTGTCTCTGTTAGTGTTTTGCATGCTTGACTATCTGGGTGTTTTTGGTGAGTGTTTTTGTGTGTTTCTGTATTTGTTTGTTGGTAATGTCTGTGTTTATAGGCGTGTATGTGTGTGTATTTATGTTGTCGACGGGTCTGCGCGTGAGTGTGTCTGTGTGTGTGTGTGTATGTGTGTGTGTGTGTGTGTTTGGGTGTCTGTGGATCAAGAAGCAGAAGAAAAGAAGAAAGAAAGAAAGAAAGAAAGAAAGGAAAAGGAAGGAAAGAGAAAGAACGAGATAGAAGAAAGAAAGAAGAAAATTAAGAATCGAGGAAACGTTAAGATTCAGCCTTCACAGTGTTCCAGCTAGGCATTTGTAAAGGAGATTAATTTTATTTCATATACATGTAATATATTTTTGTGAGCTCTTGTTGAAATAAAGCAGGAAGTGTTGAATTAATTTTTTCGGCATGAATCATGCATCTCTGTGGGAAACGTCAAGATTCAGTCATCACAGTGTTCCAGCTAGGCATTTGTAAAGGAGATTCATTTGATTTTATATTTCATTGTAGTTACAATTGGAACTAGTCGTCAGGGGATGCATTCTCGATTCTTCAGCTGGAAAGCCAGTTATTTATTTCAGTGAAGCTGTTATGACATGCAGGCGGCGCCGTGGCCGAGTGGTTAGACCGCTCGCCTTCCACCGAGGCGGTCCGGGTTCAATCCCAGGGACCTGCATGTGGGATTTGTTGTGGACGAAGCGGCGTCTGGGCGGGTTTTCTCCGGGTTCTCCGGTTCCCCCGCCATTCATTCCACCAACTGCTCCATCATTACCTTTCCTTTCATCCATTTCACCTACATTTCGTTTCATCTACTTCCTTCATCCTATACCAGGCATCGGGCTGATCCCCCATCCTGGATGCTCTGTCTGATCCATGAGTGTCTGCTCCTCGACGGGCCTCTGACCTCAGGCACCCGCCTGTAAGTCCTGGGGGTGTAAGTCCTACATAAGAGGAGGGTAAACAGATAATGGATGAATGTTATGACATGTGTGTATGTAAGCATGTGCTTGCGAGAGAGAATGAGAGAACAACCTAATTCGCTACCTCTACGAAGAAACATATTTATAAATGTAATTTTTAATAATAATACGTTATTTTTTCAATGGAAAGAAGTAGATGTTGGCGCGTTCCCATCCAAACGTAGATTTTTATTAATGTATTTTAAAGTGTGTATATGATTGTATGTGTGAATGCGCGCGCGCGTGTGTGTAAGCGCGTGTGTGTATGCTTAAGTGTGTATGTGATTAGCATTATCCTTTCAGTTATCTTTCTTTTCCGACAGTATGAGGAGTTTGCATATGATTACCCCTGTTTTTCAAGCAAAAATCCCCATACGTTTTACATGTTGCTTAGAAGCATTACTATGTCTTGTGCTTAGGGTGGGAAAGCATTGTACCAATGATTCTGGGGGTGGTAATGCATGTTTCATCTTTAAAATAATTACTTCTCACACAAGCGATGTTAGTAATACTCCCCACTCCACCGGGAGCCAGTACTTGACCCCAGAAGAATATGAGCGATCTGGAAATTCTACCATTGCTTTTTATTACCTCTCCCAGGTGGCAATGAATCTGTGCTACAACCCGCGTGGCTTTGGGAGTTTGTTGCATTAAAAATCAACGCGTGGCCGGAAATACTAATTAACTAATACTAACGAAAAACACCCCCTTCCACTATACGTCACGTTAGTTGTGACAGAATTCCCAAGTCACTTTGATCACTTTTGCACGCACTCGTGCGACTTAGGTCGCTCTTGTACCAGAATTCCCGTTATAATACTTATTTTGAAGCATCAACATGTTCTTTCTTTTAATTATCAAGTCTTTTTGTTAAAGATACCTATACTTTAAATAACAATTTCTGTTTTATCATATATTATATCATCAATCGAATCGTCAATAACTGAAAGTTCCAAGTTATCTGCGTTTTCAGAGCAATTTATAATTCCCAGGCTTTTATTCATAATTTCAGTGGATTTTAACAAGGTCATGAGACCTTGCTATGACAAATTGTTCCACAGTTTACACGTTTTATACCACTGTGAGCTACCCTAGAGCACCATTTACAAGTCTTTATTATCATCATCCACTTTTTCTTCCGCCATTGGAAGAAAAGGCTCCTTCAACATGTAAACATTAAGCACAACATTTCAGGTTCCAGTTGCAATGTTCCTGCGAGATGGCCGTTCGCCTGTACCAGTATTAAGCAAGTTATTAAGTAATAATTAGTATTGAGCAAGGACAAAGCAACCAGTAATTTCTTTTCTCTTTTCTCCTATGGACTTCACAATAATTAAAATTTATAAGCTGCATGTAACTTATATTTCATTTGATATTGTATTATTAAATGTTATTTTAATCTAATGAACTAATTTCAGTATTTTAGTTACCTAGGAGGACAAGTAATAGCGGAGCTTACGAAGGGAAACGTCAGCTGCGAAAGTTAGTGAACCACTAGTATGCAGAAATGCCGGGATTAGGATGAACCTTACTTAACGTGACTTAACCTGACATAACGGAAGTTATGAAATGCTGCTGAACTGAAGGTCTAATTAGGATGCACTTAACGTGACGAGAATACTCTCGAATGGTAGCTGCTTTTATTACTTCGCGCTACTGCTTCACGCCGATTGGATTTAATTACCAGTGATGACAAGCTTAACGTGAAAGGAAAAGTTTGGCATTGCTGAACTCATAAGTTACGTCGCGTTAAGTTAAGTCACGTTAAGTCGACCCTAAATCATTTAATACAGTGTGCTAGACTTTCACATTACGTCGCGTTAAGTCACGTAAGTTAAATACATTGCAATCCCGGCATAAGAATTTCACTAATATCTAAACACAATGAAAATAACATCTTTACCGAGAACTCGAATACACCAAGCAGTCAGTAATGGCACATAAAAAGTCGCCTTCTCAATTTGTCCCTGCCGGATTCGAACGTGACCTAGCAATCTAAATTCACAATACGCATAAGTAGGATATGTAGAGCAATTCTGGCACACTTTTTGGGCTTATACATATGGGAAAGGATAGGGAAAACGAGGGTAGATGCCAGGTTGAGGAGTCTTCAAGGAGGAAAATGGGTTTATACGGGAGAGATAGGCAATACGACGACTGATACTAGGCTAGACAGGGCCTGGAGGGAAGTGCGTTTATATAGAAGAGATAGTAGAGAGGTGTAAGACTAATCAGGGTTGAGGAGAAGAGTATGGTTTATATGAGAGGTATAGGAAAACGAGGACAGGTGTTAGCTAAACAGAGTTGAAGGGCAGAGTATGTCTTTTATATGGGATAAGTAGAGAATACGAGGAGAAGTGCTAGGCTAGACAGAGGTTGAGGAGTAGAGTGTGTATTTATAGGGGAAAGATAGGGAAAACGAGGAGAGCTGTTAGACTAGACAGGGCTTGAAGGGTATAATATGACTTTTATATGGAAGAGATAGCAAACCGAGGAGAGGTATTAGGCTAGGAGGGTTTGAGTATGCGTTTATAAGGAGAGACGAGAAAACGCAGAGCGATCTCATGCTAGGATAGACAGGTGTTAAAGGAAGAATGTGTTTTATATAGGTTAGATAGGAAACCAAGGAGAGATACTCAGCTAGACAGGAAGCAGGAGGAGAATACGCTTTATGAGAAGTAGGAGATACGGGGAGAGATGCTAGACTAGACAGAGGTTGAGAGTAGAGTATGCGTTTATATGTATGAGAGGTTTACGAAAAGCAGGTGCGGTGTTAGGCTAGCAAGAGGTTGAGGAATAGAGTATGGTTTATGTGAGAGGTATAGGTAAACGAGGAGAGGTGATAGGCTAGACAGAGGTCGAGGAGTAGAGTATGGTTTATATGAGAGGTATAGGAAAACGAGGAGAGGTATTAAGCTAGGAGAGTTTGAGTACGTGTTTATAAGGAGAGACGAGAAAACGGAGAGAGATCCTATGCTAGGCTAGGCAGGTGTTAAAGTTAGAATGTGTTTTATATAGCTTAAATAGGAAACCAAGGAGAGATACTCAGCCAGACAAGGGGCAGGAGGGGAATACGTTTTATGAGAGGTAGGGATACGGGAAGAGATGCAACTCTAGACAGAGGTTGAGAGTAGAGTATGCGTTTATACGTATGAGAGGTATAGGAACAGGAGGAGAGGTGTTAGACTAGACAGATACTGAAGGAATAGAAATATGAGCTTATATACAGGAGACATAGGGAATACCAAAGGAAGAGCTAGACTAGTCAGGACTTGAAGGGTAGAATATGGATTTTTATATGGGAGAGATAGCAAACCGAGGAGAGGTATTAGGCTAGAAGGGTTTGAGTATGCGATTATAAGGAGAGACGAGAAAACGGAGAGAGATACTATGCTAGGAGAGAATTGAAGCAGAGGGAAATGTGCTTTGTATAGGAGAGATACGGCATACGAAGAAAAGTGCTATGCCAGATATGTTGAGGGGTAGAGTATGCGTTTATATGGAAAAGATAGGGATTACGGGGAGAGGTGCTAGACTAGACAGAGTTTGAGTGTAGAGTATGCATTTGTATGCATGAGAGGTATAGGAAAACGAGGAGAGCCGGTAGGCTAGACAGATACTGAAGGAGTAGGAATATGGACTTATATACAGGAGAGATAGGGAATAGGGGGTGAGGTGCTAGACTTTGAGAGTGACTTTAGACTAGAACTTCATGGTAAAATGTTTCCTGTCAATGCTGGAACACTTAATCCTAGACAACTGCAGCACGCAAACCACACACGCTAAAAGGTAACCCACTCACGCTAAAAAGGTAACCCACTAACTCAAAAAGCTAAACCACTCACGAAAAAAGGTGACCCACTCACGTAAAAAGGTGACCCACTCACGCAAAAAGGTAAACCACTCACGCAAAAATGTGACCCACTCACGCTAAAAGGTAACTCACTCACGCCAAAAGGTGATCCACTCATGAAAAAGGTGACCCACTCACCTGAAAAAGTAACCCAATCACGCAAAAAGGTAACCCACTTACGCTAACCCACTCACAGAAAATGGAAACCCACTCCGGCAAAAAGTTAACCCTCTCTCTCAAAAAAGTTAACCCGTTCACGTAAAAAGGTAACCCCCTCACGCAAAAAGGTAAACCTTTCACTCAAAAAGGTAACTCACTCACGCAAAAAGGTAACCTACCCACGCAGAATGGTAACCCAATCACGCAAAAGGTAAGCCACTCATTCAAAAAGGTAACCCACTCACGCAAAACGGTAACCCACTAACAAAAAAATGTAACTCACTCAGGCAAAAAGATAAGCCACTCACTTGAAAAAGGGACCAACTCACGCATAAAGCTGTCCCACTCACGCAAAAATGTGACCCAATCATGAAAAAAAGTGACCCATTCATGCGCAAATCTGAATCAATCTCGCAAAAACGCGACCCACACATGCAAAAATGCGAACCACTCTTGTAAAAAGGTGACCCACTCATGCAAAAAGGTGACCCACTCACGGATAAAAGGTGATCCACTCATGCAAAAAGGTGACCCACTCACATAAAAATGTGACCCACCCACGCAAAAAGGCGACCCACTCACGCAAAAAGGTGATCCACTCACTGAAAAAGGTGACCCCTCTAGGAAAAAGGTGATCCACTCACGCAAAAGGTGATCCACTCACGCAAAAAAGCGACCAACTCACGCTTATAGGTGACCCGCTCACGCAAAAAGGTAAGTAATTCAGGTAGTATCACAGGGTAGAACAGATTCCGGTAAGCGGATATAGCATAGTTCCGTATGATTTCACAGCTAATTCAGATAGTATCTTAGGTATTTAAGATAATTCAAGTATCATAGGTAATTAGAGTCACTCGGCTAGTATTACAGGAGGCTAGATTCCAGGGGCAGAGCGTATCATAGTTGTATATGATTTCACAGGCAATTCAGCTAATATCGTGGGCCTTTAAGCTACTTCAGCTAGTATCACAGGAGACTAGATTCCAGAGGCTGACTGCATCATAGCAGTGTACGATTTCACAGGTAATTCAGTTAATATCGTAAGTATTTGTGCTAATTCAGCTAGTATCACAGGAGGATAGATTCCAGGGGTTGGGTATAGCATAGTTTCGTATTTCACAGGTAATTCAGAGAGTATCGTAAGTATTTACGATAATTCAAGCATCATAGGTGTTTAGAGTAATTACAGGAGGGTAGGTTCCAGGGGTCGGTTATAACATATTTTCGTATTTCACAGAGAGTTCAGGTAATATCGCAAGTATGGGGTAATCAGCATAGTTTCACAGATATTCGTGATAATTTCGAGCAGCGATTTCTATCACAGCTATTTAAGATAATTGCAGGTGATTCAGGTTGTATCAAAGGTATTTGAGTCATTTTAACAGGTAATTTATATCATTGATATTTAGGGTGAACCAGATACTATCACAGGGGGCCGTGTTAATTTCGAGCAGGGATTCGTATTAGAGCTTTTTAAGGTAATTTCACATGATTCGGGTAGTATCACAGATTTTTAAGTCATTTTAAAAGATAATTCAGATAGTATCACAGGTTTTCATGGTAATATAGAGAGTAATTAGATAATAAACATTTCTCATCCAACGTTACAACACTTTATATACCTTTTTCTAAATCTTACAAACCTTTTATCCGTTAAACAGTTAGTGTACGAGACGGAGAGGGATAAACTGCATATTGGTTTACAAATTGAAAAGCTCTGCGTCAACATACCTTTGTTTTAGTTCGTCGTGGGTGCCTCTCCCCTTTATCTAGGCTTGGCACTAGCACTAGAATTGCTCCTAATGGCAGGGTTAATACCTTGTCTTCCATCTTCTTCTTTCTTCATCAGGCGTCTGCTAGTTACATACACAGCACAAGGATAAACTTCATTTTTTAAGATTGGAGACTCACGAGAAAATATTCATTTTCGACTTAGATTCCTTAAGCACTGTGTGTAATGCTGTAATGTTCATACGCATAGGTAGTTATTCCATCCTCGGCAATAACTCTTTCATCATCAATGGGATTCAATGTAATTTTATTCACTTGCACTGTGGTAACAGCGCGCTTTCGTGATAGGATTAGATTCATAGGCGTTCTGTTGATTTCACAGACAATTCAGCTAGTATCGTAGGTATTTAGGCTAGTTCAGCTAGTATTACAGGCGGCTAGATTCCAGGGGCAGGGGGTATCATAGCTGTATATGATTTTCGCTGGTAATTCAGCTAAAATCGTGGGCATTGACACTAATTTAGCCAGTATCACGGGAGGCTAGGTGCCAAAGGCTGACTGCATCATAGCTGTGTATGATTTCACGGGTAATTCAGCTAGTATCGTAGGTATTTAAGCTAATTCAGCTAGTATCACGGAAGGATGGAATCCAAGGGTGGGGTATAGCATAGTTGCGTATTTTACAAATAATTCAGAGAATATCGTAGGTATTTACGATAATTCAAGTATCATAGTAGGTGTTCAGAGTAATTCAGCTAGCATTACAGGAGGGTAGGTTCCAGGGATCGGTTATAACATATTTTCGTATTTTACAGATAGTTCATGTAATATCGTAAGTATGGAGTAATCAGCATAGTTTCACAGATATTCGTGATAATTTCGAGCAGCGATTTCTATCACAGCTATTTAAGATAATTGCAGGTGATTCAGGTTGTATCAAAGGTATTTGAGTCATTTTAACAGGTAATTTATATCATTGGTATTTAGGGTGAACCAGATACTATCTCAGGTGGCCGTGTTAATTTCAACCAGGGATTCGTATTAGAGCTATTTAAGGTAATTTCACATGATTCGGGTGGTATCACAGGTATTTAAGTCATTTTAGCAGATAATTCAGGTAGTATCACAGGTATTCATGGTAATATTGAGAGTAATTAGATTATAAACCTTTCTCATCCAACGTTACAACACTTTATATACCTTTTTTATAAATCTTACAAACCTTTTATATGTTAAACAGTTAGTCTACGAGGCAGAGAGGGAGAAACTGCACATTGGTTTACAAATTGAAAACCTCTGAGTCAACATACCTTTGTTTTAGTTCGTCGTAGGAGCCTCTACCCTTTATCTAGGCTTGACACTAGCACTAGAATTGCTCCTAATGACAAGGGTTAATACCTTGTCTTCCATCTTCTTCTTTCTTCATCAGGCGTCTGCTGGTTACATACACAGCACAAGGATAAACTTCATTTTTTAAGATTGGTGACTCACGAGAAAATGTTCATCTTCGACTTCCATTCTCTTAAGCACTGTGTGTAATGTTGTAATGTCCATACGCATAGGTAGTTATGCCATCCTCGGCAATAACTCTTTCATCATCTAAGGCATTCAATGTAATTATATTCACTTGGAATGTGGTAATAGCGTGCTTTCGTGATAGGATTAGATTCATAGGCGTTCTGTTGATTTCACAGGTTTTAAGACAGACTGTATAGCTGTCAAACGTAATGTACTGCTTAATAGCACTACGTTTTATACCCTTAATCTTTTTTACCCTTGAGCCGTGGATATCGATTGCATACACCTTAGGTCGTAGGCCGACAAAGCGCTGGATGATTTTAATATTAGCCTCATCTTTAAATTTTCCAAGCACCTTTTTTAGAGCTGAATAGCATATAAGGTTTGTAGGATAATTAGCAGTATTCAGATGCTCAAGAAAACGTAGCTTGTCATGGTACACATCTTCAGTTGTTACACGATGAATGAATGAATCAGTATCCATGTACATAAGCTTCAGGTTTTCAGCTCCGTAATATGGTAACAGCACATTATAATGATAGTGGTACATTAATATCTTAGAGATGTCCAATACAGTCATACCATTGTGTATAGGGTTGTTGAATACAATCTGTGAATGTATATTTGGGTACCTGCTGCCCTACGTTGGATCCTTAATTTTTAAATCTCGATTATCTCGGAAACTAAGAGAAATAAAAGGGTAAACCAAAGCATGTTTGATAGCTCCTATGATGATTAATTAATACGAGAAAACTGAGAGAGATCCTACGTTAGGATAGGCAGGTGTTAAAGTTAGAATGTGTTTTATATAGGTTAAATAGGAAACCAAGGAGTGATACTCAGCCAGACAAGGGGCAGGAGGGGAATACGCTTTATGAGAGGTAGGGATACGGGGAGAGATGCCAGACTAGACAGAGGTTGAGAGTATAGTATGCGTTTATACGTATGAGAGGTATAGGAACAGGAGGAGAGGTGTTAGGCTAGACAGATACTGAAGGAATAGAAATATGAGCTTATATACAGGAGACATAGGGAATACGAAGGGAAGAGCTAGACTAGTCAGGACTTGAAGGGTGGAATATGGATTTTTATATGGGAGAGATAGCAAAGCGAGGCGAGGTATTAGGCTAGGAGGGTTTGACTATGCGTTTATAAGGAGAGACGAGAAAACGGAGAGAGATAGATACTATGCTAGGAGAGAATTGAAGCAGAGGGAAATGTGCTTTATATAGGAGAGATACGGCATACGAAGAGAAGTGCTATGCCAGACATGTTGAGGGGTAGAGTATGCGTTTATATGGAAAAGATAGGGATTACGGCGAGAGATGCTAGACTAGACAGAGTTTGAGTGTATAATATGCATTTGTATGCATGAGAGGTATAGGAAAATGAGGAGAGCCGGTAGGCTAGACAGATACTGAAGGAGTAGGAATATGGACTTATATACAGGAGAGATAGGGAATAGCAGGTGAGGTGCTAGACGTTTAGAGCGACTTTAGACGAGAACTTCATGGTAAAATGTTTCCTGTCAATGCTGTAACACTTAATTCTAGACAGCTGCAGCACGCAACCCACACACGCAAAAAGGTAACCCACTCACGCTAAAAAGGTAACCCACTAACGCCAAAAGCTAAACCACTCACGAAAAAAGGTGACCCACTCACGCAAAACTGTGACCCACTCACGCTAATAGGTAACTCATTCACGCCGAAAGGTGATCCGGTCACGAAAGAGGTGACCCACTAACGTGAAAAAGTACCCCACTCACGCAAAAAGGTAACCCACTCACGCAAAAAGGTAACTCATTCACGCTAGAAAGGTAAACCACTCCGCAAAAAGGTAACCCACTCCCGCATAAAGGTAACCCACTCACACTAAATGGAAACCCACTCCGGCAAAAAGTTAACCCACTCTCTCAAAAAAGTTAACCCGCTCACGTGAAAAGGTAACTCCCTCACGAAAAAAGGTAAACCTTTCACTCATAAAAGGTAACGCACTCACGCAAAAGGGTAACCCACCCACGCAGAATAGTAACCCAATCACGCAAAAGGTAAGCCATCCACTCAAAAAGGTAACCCACTCACGTAATACGGTAACCCACTAACACAAAAATGTATACCCACTCAGGCAAAAAGATAACCCACTCACTCAAAAAAGGGACCAACTCACGCATAAAGGTGTCCCACTCACGCAAAAATGTGACCCACTATGCAAAAATGTGAACCACTCTCGCAAAAAGGTGCCCCACTCATGGAAAAATGTGAACCACTCTCGTAAAAAGGTGACCCACTCATGCAAAAAGGATACCCACTCACGCATAAAAGGTGATCCACTCAAGCAAAAATGTGACCCATCCACTTAAAAAGGTGATCCACTCACGCAAAAAGGTGACCCACACACGCAAATAGGTGACCCACTCACGCAAAAAGGTGACCCACTCACGCAAAAAGGTGATCCACTCACTGAAAAAGGTGACCCCTCTAGCAAAAAGGTGATCCATTCACGCAAAATGGTGATCCACTCACGCAAAAAAGGCAACCAACTCACGCTTAAAGGTGACCCGCTCACGCAAAAAGATAACCAACTCACGCTAAAAGGTAAGTAATTCAGGTAGTATCACAGGGTAGGACAGATTTCGGTAAGCGGATATAGCATATTTCCGTATGATTTCACAGCTAAATCAGATAGTATCTTAGGTATTTAGGATAATTCAAGTATCATAGGTAATTAGAGTCACTCGGCTAGTATTACAGGAGGCTAGATTCCAGGGGCAGGGTGTATCATAGCTGTATATGATTTCACAGGCAATTCAGCTAATATCGTGGGCATTTAAGCTACTTCAGCTAGTATCACAGGAGGCTAGATTCCAGAGGCTGACTGCATCATAGCAGTGTATGATTTTACAGGTAATTCAGTTAATATTGGAGGTATTTTGGCTAATTCAGCTAGTATAACACGAGGATAGATTCCAGGGGTTGCGTATAGCATAGTTTCGAATTTCACAGGTAATTCAGAGAGTATCGTAGGTGTTTACGATAATTCAAGCACCATAGGTGTTTAGAGTAATTAAGCTGGCATTACAGGAGGGTAGATTCCAGGGGTCGGTTATAACATAGTTTCGTATTTCTCAGATAGTTCAGGTAATATCGCAAGTATGTGGTAATCAGCATAGTTTCACAGATATTCGTGATAATTTCGAGCAGCGATTTCTATCACAGCTATTTAAGGCAATTGCAGGTGATTCAGGTTGTATCAAAAGGATTTGAGTCATTTTAACAGATAATTCAACTAGTATCATTGATATTTAGGGTGAACCGGATACTATCACATGTGGCAGTGCTAATTTCGAGCAGGGATTCGTATCAGAGCTTTTTAAGGTAATTTCACATGATTCGGGTAGTATCGCAGGTATTTAAGTCATTTTAACAGGTAATTCAGATATCACAGGTATTCATGGTAATATACAGAGTAATTAGATTATAAACATTTCTCATCCAACGTTACAACGCTTTATGTACCTTTTTTAAATCTTACAAACCGTTTATATGTTAAACAGTTAGTGTGCGAGGCGGAGAGGGATAAACTGCATATCGGTTTACAAATTGAAAAGCTTTGCGTCCACATACCTTTATTTCAGTTTGTCATAGGCCCCTCTCCCCTTTATCTAGGCTCGAGACTAGCACTAGGATTGCTTCTAATGACAGGTTTAACACCTTCTCTTCCATCTTCTTGTTTCTTCATCAGGCGTCTGCTAGTTGCATACACAGCACACGGATAAACTTCATTTTTTAAGATTGTAGATACTTGAGAAAATCTTCATCTTCGACTTACATTCTCTTAAGCACTGTTTGTAATAGTGTAATGTCCATATGTATAGGTAGTTATTCCATCCTCGGCAATAACGCTTTCATCATCAATGAGATTCAATGTAATTTTATTCACTTGCACTGTGGTAACAGCACGCTTTCGTGATAGGATAGATTCATGGGCGTTCTGTTGATTTCACAGACAATTCAGATAGTATCGTAGGTATTTAGGCTATTTCAGCTAGTATTACAGGAGGCTAGATTCCAGGGGCAGGGGGTACCATGGCTGTATATGATTTTCACTGGTAATTCAGCTAAAATCGTGGGCATTTACACTAATTTAGCCAGTATCACAGGAGGCCAGATTCCAAAGGCTAACTGCATCATAGCTGTGTATGATTTCACAGGTAATTCAGCTAGTACCGTAGGTATTTAAGCTAATTCAGCTAGTATCACGGGAGGATAGATTCCAGGGATGGGGTATAGCGTAGTTGCGTATTTTGCAGGTAATTCGGAGAGTATCGTAGGTATTTACGATAATTCAAGTATCATAGTAGGTGTTCAGAGTAATTCAGCTAGCATTACAGGAGAGTAGGTTCCAGGGGTCGGTTAAAACATAGTTTCGTATTTCACAAATAGTTCAGGTAATATCGTAAGTATGGAGTAATCAGCATAGTTTCACAGAATTTCGTGATAATTTCGAGCAGCGATTTCTATCACAGCTGTTTAAGATAATTTCAGGTAATTCAGGTTGTATCAAAGGTATTTGAGTCATTTTAACAGGTAATGCAACTAGTATCATTGATATTTAGGGTGAACTAGATACTATCACAGGTGATCGTGTTAATTTCGTGCAGGGATACGTATCAGAGCTATTTAAGGTAATTTCACATGATTCGGGTAGTATCACAGGTATTTAAGTCATTTTAACAGATAATTCAGATAGTATCACAGGTATTCATGGTAATATAGAGAGTAATTCGATTATAAACATTTCTCATCCAACGTTGCAACACTTTATATACCTTTTTCTAAATCTTACAAACCTTTTATATGTTAAACAGTTAGTGTACGAGGTGGAGAGGGATAAACTGCATATTGGTTTACAAATTGAAAAGCTCTGCGTCAACATACATTTGTTTTAGTTCGTCGTAGGTGCCTCTCCCCTTTATCTAGGCTTGACACTAGCACTAGAATTGCTCCTAATGACAAGGGTTAATACCTTGTCTTCCATCTTCTTCTTTCTTCATCAGGCGTCTGCTAGTTGCATACACAGCACAAGGATAAACTTCATTTTTTAAGATTGGTGACTCACGAGAAAATATTCATCTTCGACTTCCATTCTCTTAAGCTCTGTTTGTAATACTGTAATGTCCATACGCATAGGTAGTTATTCCATCCTCGGCAATAACTCTTTCATCATCAAAGGCATTCAATGTAATTTTATTCACTTGGAATGTGGTAATAGCGTGCTTTCGTGATAGGATTAGATTCATAGGCGTTCTGATGATTTCACAGGTTTTAAGACAGACTGTATAGCTGTCAAACGTAATGTATTGCTTAATAGCATTACGTTTTATACCCTTAATCTTTTTTACCATTGAGCCGTGGATATCTAGTGCATACATCTTAGGTCGTAGTCCGACAAAGCGCTGGATGATTTTAATATTAGCCTCATCTTTAAATTTCCCAAGCACCTTTTTTAGAGCTGAATAGCATATAAGGTTTGTAGGATAATCAGCAGTATCCAGATGCTCAAGAAAACGTAGCTTGTCATGGTACACATCTTCAGTTGTTACACGATGAATGAATGAATCAGTATCCATGTACATAAGCTTCAGGTTTTCAGCTCCGTAATTTGGTAACAACACATTATAATGATAGTGATACATTAAAATCTTAGAGATGTCCAATACAGTCATACCATTGTGTATAGGGTTGTTGAATACAATCTGTGAATGTATATTTGGGTACCTGCTGCCCTGCGTTGGATCCTTGATTTTTAAATCTCCATTATTTCGGAAACTAAGAGAAATAGAGGGGTAAAGCAAAGCATGTTTGATAGCTCCTATGATGGGTAATTAATAATGTATATAATTTTCAATAAGTTGTCGTTAGTCCGAATCCCGATCTTTTAATGACTTCCTTAATTTTCCTCTATACTCTAGGATATGTCACTGAGGTTGATAGCGTAACTACATACAGCTGTGTTCAGCATCCCAAACTAAGATTATAAATAATTTTGCTCCTGGTGTTCTGGGTTCGAATACTGATAAAATTAAATTTACTTATAAATTTAATAACTCCTGAACTAATTAAGATAAAGACGTCAAATAAACTTACATTAATGTCATTAGGTAGTTTCTTGTGAGTATATATTGGGGTAGCTGACGTCCTGGGTTCTATCCTTAATTATTATGTCTCCATTATCTCAGAAACTAGGAGAGATAGAGGGGTGAACCAAAGCATAATTGATAGCTCCTATGATGGGGAATTAATACTGTATATAATTATCAATCAGTTGTCCTTAGTTCGAATCCCGATCTTTTAATGGTTTCCTTAATTTTGCTCTATACTCTAGGATATGTCACTTAGAATGATAGCGACCTGCATGCAGCTGTGTTTAGCATACCAAAATAATATTATAATACTTTTGTCCCTGGTGTTCTGGGTTCGAATTTCGATTCAATGAGATTTACTTACAAATTTAATAAGTCGTAATCTAATTTAGATATACACGTCAAGTAAAAAGTAAACAGACTATCTAGTTTCTAAATATCGTTATCATGACAAAAATTACTTAAACGTACTCAGGCCGAATCCCGAAGGAGTAATTTCTTATATCTTCAAGCCTATGGATCATATCAGGTTCGAGTAAAGATTAAATGGTAGATGCTGATGCGGGGGGCTATGTTAGTAAAATATATTTATTAAAGCATTACTAGGTTCTATTCTAGAAGCTTAAAATCTGTGTAGCTCTGGAAAGATTGCTTTGCTCATGATTGTAGTGAAATGTAATGGTCTTTCTGGGAGAAGATGGAAAGGAAGGATTGAAAAGGGAATGAAAACATGAGATAATGCAGTATATACACATATTTAACTAAATAAGGGGGAAAATTTTCTACATTACCTTTTAAGCTGTGCTAGCTTTGATGTAATGGGTGGTGGTGGTGGTGGTGGTGGTGGTGGTGGTGAGGGTGATGGTGGTGGTGGTAGGCTTTGAATGGAAACATCTGATTGAATGCGAGTGTGAGAATACTTCTCTTGTTGGTGTGATGTCATATACATATAGCTATGGAACGAGTTTAAACATGTTTGATACTGTCAGACATCTTGTCTCTGGACGTGACGTCATAGACATCGAGTATCCTGGAGAACTTCACGATCTACACAACGATCTACCTTTCCTGCCTGAGTGTGTCAAACCATTGGAATCATCTACAAAGAAACGTATACCTCATCTTGGACCTCTAAAGAAGTGTGTAGTACATTACATGGCTTTGAAGCAACCTCTTAATCATGGGTTACGTTTGAGTAAAGTCCCTCGTGTGCTACAATTCCAAAAGTCGCAGTGGTTAAAACCTAATGTGGAATTTAACAACAGGCTACTACAACAAACTGCAAATGATTTCGAGGACTTCCACAAGCTCTTTAACAACGTCATGTTTGCAAAAACTATGGAGAATCTGCGTAACCGTATGGATATACGACTGGTGACAAATGAGAAGACTCTAGAGAAGCTGATCGCCAAGCTTTCGTTTATCGATAGGACAATATATGCTGATAATCTAGCTGATGTACATATAGCCTCCCGTCAGATTGTATTCAACAAGCCTATATACATTGGTATGATTGTGTTGGATTTCTCCAAGACATTCATTTGTCATTATCATTATGATGTGTTGTTACCATATTACGGAGCTGAAAACCTGAAGCTTATGTACATGGATACTGATTCATTCATTAATCGCGTAACAACTGAAGATGTGTACCATGACATGCTACGTTTTCTTGAGCATCTGGATACTGCTGATTGTCCTACAAGCCTTATATGCTATTCAACTCTTAACAAGAAGATGCTTGGGAAATTTAAAGATACGGCTAATATTAAAATCATTCAGCGCTTTGTCGGACTACGACCTAAGATGTATGCACTAGATATCCACGGCTCAATGGTAAAAAGATTAAGGCTATAAAACGTAGTGCTATTAAGCAGTACATTACGTTTGACTGCTATACAGACGGTCTTAAAACCTGTGAAATCATCAGAACGCCTATGAATCTAATCCTATCACGAAAGCACACTGTTACCACAGTCCAAATGAATAAAATTACATTGAATGCCTTTGATGATATAAGAGTTTTTGCCGAGGATGGAATAACTACCTATGCGTATGGACATTACAGTATTACAAACAGAGCTTAAGAGAATGTAAGTCGAAGATGAATATTTTCTCGTGAGTCACCAATCTTAAAAAATGAAGTTTATCCTTGTGCTGTGTATGCAACTAGCAGACGCCTGATGAAGAAAGAAGAATATGGAAGGGAAGGTGTTAACCCTGCCATTTGGAACAATCCTAGTGCTAGTGTCAAGCCTAGATAAAGGGGAGAGGCACCTACGACGAACTAAAACAAATGTATGTTGACGCAGAGCTTTTTAATTTGTAAACCAAAATGCAGTTTATCCCTCTCCGCCTCGTACACTAACTGTTTAACATATAAAAGGTTTGTAAGATTTAGAAAAAGGTATATAAAGTGTTGTAACGTTGAATGAGAAATGTTCATAATCGAATTACTCTCTATATTACCATGAATACCTGTGATACTATCTGAATTACCTGTTAAAATGACTTAAATACCTGTGATACTACACGAATCGTGTGAAATTACCTTAAATAGCTCTGATACGTATCCCTGCACGAAATTAACACGATCACCTGTGATAGTATATAGTTCACCCTAAATATCAATGATACTAGTTGCATTACCTGTTAAAATGACTCAAATACCTTTGCTACAACCTGAATCACCTGCAATTATCTTAAATAGCTGTGATAGAAATCGCTGCTCAAAATTATCACGAATATCTGTGAAACTATGCTGATTACTCCATACTTACGATATTACCTGAACTATCTATGAAATACGAAACTATGTTATAACCGACCCCTGGAACCTACCCTCCTGTAATGCTAGCTGAATTACTCTCAACACCTCTGATTCTTGAATTATCGTAAATACCTACGATACTCTCTGAATTACCTTGAAATACGCAACTATGCTATACCCAACCCCTGGAATCTATCCTCCTGTGATACTAGCTGAATTAGCCCAAATACCTACGATATTAACTGAATTACCTGTGAAATCATACACTGCTATGATGCAGTTAGCCTCTGGAATCTAGCCTCCTGTAATACTAGCTGAAGTAGCTTAAATGTCCACGATATTAGCTGAATTGCCTGTGAAATCATATACAGCTATGATACCTCTGCCCCTGAAGTCTAGCCTCCTGTAATACTAACCGAGTGACTCTAATTACCTATGATACTTGAATTATCCTAAATACCTAAGATACTGTCTGAATTAGCTGTGAAATTATACGGAACTATGCTATATCCGCCTACCGGTATCTGTCCTACCCTGTGATACTACCTGAATTACTTACCTTTTAGCGTGGGTTGTTACCTTTTTGCGTGAGCGGGTCACCTTTAAGCGTAAAATACGAAACTATGTTATAACCGACCCCTGGTAGCTACCATGATGAAATGCTAGCTGAATTACTCTAAACACCTACTCTGATGCTTGAATTATCCTAAATACCTACGATACTCTCTGAATTACCTATGAAATACGCAACTATGCTATACCCCAGCCCTGGAATCTATCCTCCCGTGATACTAGCTGAATTAGCTTAAATACCTACTAGCTGAATTACCTGTGAAATCACACACAGCTATGGTGCAGTCAGCCTTTGGAATCTAGCCTCCTGTGATACTAGCTGAATTAGTCTAAATGCCCACGATTTTAGTTGAATTGCCTGTGAAATCATATACAGCTATGAATACAGCCCTGGAATCTAGCCTCCTGTGATACTAGCTGAGTGACTCTAAACACTTATGATATTTGAATTATCCTAAATACCTACGATACTATCTGAATTAGCTGTGAAATCATACGGAACTATGCTATATCCGCTTACCGCATCTGTCCCACCCTGAATTACTACCTGAATTACTTACCATTTAGCGTGAGTGGGTTACCTTTTAACGTCATTGGGTCACCTTTTTACGTGTGTGGCTCACCTTTTTACGTGACTGGGTCAGCTTTTGCGTGAGTGGGTCACCTTTGTTCCGTGAGCGGGTGATCTTTTTGTGTGAGTGGTTCACCTTTTTGCATGAGTGCGTCACCTTTTTGCATGAGTGAGTCACCTTTTTGCGAGAGTGGGTCACCTTTTTGAGTGAGTGGGTTTCCTTTTTGCCTGAGTCGGATACCTTTTTGTGTTAGTGGGCTACCGTTTTGCGTGAGTGGGTGAAAGTTTTGAGTGAGTGGGTTACCTTCTTGCGTGCGTAGTATACCTTTTTGCGTGGGTGGGTTAACTTTTGTCGTGAACTGGTTACCTTTTTTGAGAGAGTTGGTTAGCTTTTTACTTGAGTGGATTACCTTTTTGCGTGATTGGGTTACCTTTTTGCGTGGGTGGGTACCTTTTTAGCGTGAGGGGTTTACCTTTTTGCGTTAGTGGGTTACCTTTTTAGAGTGAGTGGGTTACCTTTTTACGTGAGTGGGTCACCTTCTAGCGTGAGTGGGTCACGTTTTTGCGTGAGTTTGTTACCTTTTAGTGTGGGTGGGTCAGCTTTTTGCGCTAGTGGGTTACCTTTTTGCGTGGTCGGGTTACCTTTTTTCGTGAGTGGGTTACCTTTTTACAGTGAGTGGGGTACCTTTTTACGTGAGTGGGTCACCTTTTTGTGTGAGTGGGACATTTTTTGCATGAGTGGGTCACCCTTTTGCGTGAGTTGGTCACTTTCTTAGTGATTGGGTCACCTTTTTGCGTGAGTGGGTTACCTTTTTGCGTGACTGGGTTACCTTTTTAGCGTGAGTGGGTTACCTTTTTGCGTGGGTGGGTTGCGTGCTGAAGCTGTCTGGAATTAGTGTTCCATGAAGTTCTCGTCTAAAGTCGCTTTCAAAGTCTAGCACCTCACCTCCTATTCCCTATCTCTCCTGTATTTAAGTCCATATTCCTACTCCTTCAGTATCTGTCTAGCCTATCGGCTCTCCTCGTTTTCCCATACCTCTGATATATACAAACGCATACTCTACTCTCAAGGTCTGTCTAGTCTAGCATCTCTCCCCGTAATGCGTATATTTACCATATAAACGCATACTCTACCCCTCAATATGTCCGGCATAACGCTCCCTTTCGTATGCCGTATCCCTCCCATATAACGCGCATTTCTCTCTCCAACTCTCTCCTAGCATAGGATCTCTCTCCGTTTTCTCGTCTCTCCTTATAAACGCATACTCAAACCTCCTAGCCTAATACATCTCCTCGGTTTGCTATCTCTCCCATATAAAAATCCATATTCTACCCTTCAAGTCCTGACTAGTCTAGCTCTTCCTTTGGTATTCCCTATGTCTCCTGTATATAAGCTCATATTTCTATTCCTTCATTAGCTGTCTAGCCTAACACCTCTCTTCCTGTTCCTATACCTCTCATACATATAAACGCATACTCTACTCTCAACCTCTTTCTAGTCTAGCATCTCTCCCCATATCCCAACCTCTCATAAAGCGTATTCCCCTCCTGCCTGTTGTCTAGCTGAGTATCTCTCCTTGGTTTCCTTTTTAACCTATATAAAACACATTCTACAGTTAACACCTGTCTATCCTAGCATAGGATCTCTCTCCGTTTTCTCGTCTCTCCTTAAAGACACATACTCAAACTCTCCTAGTCTAATACCTCTCCTCGTTTTCCTATACCTCTCATATAAACCATACTCTACTCCTCGACCTCTGTCTAGCCTAACACCTCTCCTCGTTTTCCTATACCTCTCACACAAACCATATTCTACTCCTCAACCTCTGCCTAGCCTAACACCTTTCCTCCTGTTCCTATACCTCTCATACATATAAACGCATACTCTACTCTCAACCTCTGTCTAGTCTAACATCTCTCCCCGTATCCCCTACCTCTCATAAAGTGTATTCCCCTCCTGCCTCCTGTCTAGCTGAGTATCTCTCCTTGGTTTCCTATCTAACTTATATAAAACACATTCTACCTTTAACACCTGCCTATCCTAGCATAGGATCTCTCTCCGTTTTCTCGTCTCTCCTTATAAACACATACTCAAACCCTCCTAGCCTAATACCTCTCCTCGTTTTGCTATACCTCTCATATAAACCATACTCTACTCCTCGACCTCTGTCTAGCCTAACATCTCTCCTCGTTTCCCTATACCTCTCACATAAACCATACTATACTCCTCAACCTCTGCCTAGCCTAACACCTTTCCTCCTGTTCCTATACCTCTCATACATATAAACGCATACTCTACTCTCAACCTCTGTCTAGTCTAACATCTCTCCCCGTATCCCCTACCTCTCATAAAGTGTATTCCCCTCCTGCCTCCTGTCTAGCTGAGTATCTCTCCTTGGTTTCCTATCTAACTTATATAAAACACATTCTACCTTTAACACCTGCCTATCCTAGCATAGGATCTCTCTCCGTTTTCTCGTCTCTCCTTATAAACACATACTCAAACCCTCCTAGCCTAATACCTCTCCTCGGGTTTCTATCTCTCCCATATTAAAAGCCTTATTATACCCTTCAAGCCCTGTCTAGTCTAACAGCTCTTCTCGTTTTCCCTATCTTTCCCCTATAAAGGTATAATCTACTCCTCAACCTCTGTCTAGACTAGCACTTCTCGTATTCCCTACTTCTCCCATATAAAAGACATATTCGGCCCTTCAACTCTATTTAGCCTAACACCTCTCCTCGTTTTCCTGTACCTCTCATATAAACCATACTCTACTCCTCAGCCCTGATTAGTCTTATACCTCTCTGCTATCTCTTCCATATAAACGCACTTCCTTCCTTCAGCCCCTGTCTAGCCTAGTATCAGTCGTCGTATTCCCTCTCTCTCCCATATAAACCCATTCTCTTCCTTGAAGACTCTCTCAACCTGGCATCTACCCTCGTTTTCCCTATCCTTTCCCATATGTATGTGCCCAAAAAAGTGTGCCGGAATTCCTCTATATAAACTACTCGCATATACTGGAATGGAAACGAATATTCTCCACGAAAATTGTGCTAACATAGAAACCTATTAGAATTTTATGTTTTGGATCCCGAGTACCTAAACTCAGAATATCCCTGAAGTTTATCAATAAAATCATAAACAGTAATCGCACTAGAGATTTTGATTCATCTAGAGAAAACCAAAACTCGCGTGGGATTTAATTAACTTTCTCATTCATGATTAGAAGAAATTATATAACGATAAGAAAAAATAAATACAACAAAATAATAAACAACTCTCTAAAATATTAAACGCCCTTTTCAGTTGACTATCCATGTAAAAAATAAATAAATGAATTTCAAAAAATGCGAACGCACAGCGCGTTTTATTGTATCGTATGGCAAACAGAGAAACAAATGCTAAGAGGGTGACAACAACTGAGGGGGAAAGAAGCCATGATTTGTTGAAATATGTGCTTCGGCACCGTTCATTGGTCAAAAGTAGTATGACGTATGAAATATTAAAATTAAAGGCTTTAGTATTCTCATAATTACGTTCTAATTTCTTTTCAGCATTAATTCGTTCAGTATTATCATAGTAATTGTTTTTAAACAGCGCTATAGAATTGTCCAACAGAGGCCTAACAACGAAACGCGTATTCATCCCATTTGTTTTGCTTGCTAAGAATTCCTTCCACTCTTCTCGTATACGGACGGAGGCGGAAGGCGGATAAAGTGCACCTGCCTGTGCTTGTTTTGGCGGCTGCTATTGAATTTTGGAGGGGGGCAGGTAAAGCAGCTGCCGATGAGGCATGTACGTCATTCTCCAATAGATGTCTGTAGTAGTGCGGCTTGATTAGCTGCATGCCCAGTATCTCTACAACATTTAATAAACAGCGAGTTACTAATTAAGGGTGTTTGAGTAATATGTGTTGTGTTTAGTGCGTGTTGAATTTAATTATGTGCATCAGTTTTGTTATCTGATCCCACCGATGGATTCAATATAGCCGTTTGTAAGTTTTTGCAATAATGCCGTATTTGTATGACATTATGGTGTGTAAAATGCTGGTATTGTTTCAAGCTGTAGATGTATTATGTAAGCATACACTAGCCGATTCAAATACATCAAGCATATATTATGTAGTACTACAGTCTATAATGTTCGGGCATTACAATTCTCTGATATTCGCTAGATAACTGCTTTAGGTGTACTAAATGGCAGCGTATGTAAATTGTTACAGGTTTTTATGAATGAGTAATGAAAAATGAAACCCTAGAAGCCGTTGAATTAGTTCACCATATTTATTTTAGTGATCATAAAGTACCGATTGCCAGATAATTCCTGTCTTAATTCTTCTCTATTGAATCAGCAACTTTTTCAGACAAGGAACAGTTGAATGCATAGGAAACAAGACATCTTCGTCAGCCTTACAGCACATTGAAGGTACTTTCGATGCTCTGTACAATTCCTAGTGCCAGTCAAACTTCAGATTCTCCCTAATGATGAATAACCAACTTGTAAGAAGAAGAAGAAGAAGAAGCGGCGGCCATCTTGTTTGAATCGCAAATCGTGTGAAACCTTTGTTGACAGTGTATTTTATGGTTGTGCTTATACTTGAACTGCTAATAGAATCCGTTTATATATCATTTTGTAGCATGTATTCATTGTTTGAGTGAGTATGGATTTTGAATTTTAATAATGAAAAAAAAAAACCTTGACAGCTTAACGAAGTGTGTGTATTAGACAAAGTAAGAAGCATGCCGGGATATAAACACCCAAGTTTATGTACCCAAATTAACCTACCTGCGCTTCGTCATCTTTCGAAACGTGGCCTTTTGAATGGTTATTGTTTTTGTTATCATCAGAATGGCTGAGTAGCATCACCCGGTGTTTTGTTTAGAAAGAAATGACCTTAATACTGTGTTCTACTGCCCAAGATGGCTGCCCCGACGGGAACTTAATAGTGTATAATCACGTAGCTAATGCTAAAAGCGGGACAGTGTATAGCATTTATTAGTTGATATGATTAACCTCCTGTGTGTTTTAAGCCTGTGAAGTTAAATCTTTGTGGTTGATAGTATATTAACGATCGCATAAATTAAAGCGGTAGGGATAGGAACCCATTTGCGAAAGCGTTGTAGGGCGAATGGGCTTGCCCAATTGTGATGACGCGTTTTGGGCGTGAAATTACGGTCGGTCGCGTTGACTTAGGAGTGTATTACTAACTCTGAAGTATTTTTCAAATAGATTAGCATCAAGTAACTTCAGAAAAAAGTATTACAATAATCTACAAGCTGTGATTTACAATTTGGTGTTTATTAAGAGACATGTTGGTTACTGTGTAATGCAATTTCTCTCTCCTTTTCTTTTGTTCCAGGTATCGGATTTATGTTTTCTTAGAAGAAGCGGTAGTGAAATCAGGAGAGGCGAAAGGCGGGATTTCGTTCCAGTGAGTTCCCGCCCGGAGCCTGCATAGCATTATGTGAATGAAAGTTGCAAGTCCGTACAGTGTTGGTGCGATCGAGTGGCGGCGGTTAAAGTGGAGTTTCAGGACTAGTCATATTCAATGTGCATGTGTAATTTTCATATCTTATCATGAGAGATCAAGAAGCAGTAAATCAGACAACATGGGCCACGTGGATCCTGGAGGCTATCAGGAAAATTCGTAGCCAAAAGCAGAGGCCATCGGTGGAGAGGATTTGTCATGCCATTAGACAGCATCACAGTTTACCGGATGCAGTGATAGCCGAAAACTTGGAAAATGCTGTCAAAGAAGGTACGGTCCTCAAAGTGTTCAATAAAGGCCAAAGCTCCTATAAGGACCCAGGCGGTGTTCAAAGTCGTCAGTTGAATATCGCTGAAGGAACTGACCTGTCCAAAGTTATCGTGAAAGCCGCCAGGGAGCTCGATGAGAAGGACGGATCAACTCTAAAAAGTATTGAAAAATATATTCGGCAATCTCATGCGGTGAATCTCGAATCTGCAGATATAGATTTCCGGTCATTATTGCGTATATCAGTGAAACGCGCGGTTGCAAGGGGGCTCGTAACACAAGAAGGGCGCTTATTTAAACCAGTAATTCGTCAGTCGACATCAGGCGTTAATGCTAGTGTCAGTGCATCGCAGAAACGACCGTCTGTTGCATCGGCGTCTAAACACCGACGCTCAACTGACAGCCATGCCTCCGTCACGCCACAAACGCCTAAGGTAAGTGCCATGTTAGTAATATGGTTTAAGCTGAGAACAAGTGAAATCATAATTCAGAAGATGGTACAAATGTGTGATGAACTGTATACCACCAGTAAAGCATCTCACTGAGAACAGTTTGAAAAAGCTTATATATAGGTACCTGAATTAGCAATAAAATTATACACTTTGCATTAAACCTTTTAATTCGTATATTATGCATTAAACCTTTTAATTCGTATATTATGAAAAGGGTAGGATAATTGAAGAATCATAGGAAATCCTTACAGGCTTATTTGTATTGAGGTTTTGGCCGTTTAGATATTGGCATGCACAGTAAGCAATGCTCAGGGATAATGAACATTCTCATGAATGGGTATTTCAATGTGTTGTATACAAATGGAAATGATGAACACTTGGAAGTGAATGTTTCTACATTTCTGATTGCAGTACAACAAATTGCCTAAGCTATATTTAGGTTTACTCCTATTTTATATAGCTTGAACACAAATTACGCATATAGTAATATTCTTAATGAAGGGCAGAGCGTCAGAATGATCGTCATCTAATGTAAACAGTTTACTTTGCCAAATAACACAGAGCTGAAATCATTAAAATTATCCCATTTATTTTAGTGCATAAAAAAATCATACAACACTGACTGCATTTATGATTATGAGCTGCAAAATGGATTTGAAAAAAAAAAGTATGTTTTTTCGTTCTTGCAACATATTAAATAATTGATAATTAGTGCAGTTTTAAGCACTTTTTTACCCTATGAGGCTGGCACTGCATGGTTTGTTAAAGTGGTACTTACTAGTGATGGGCACCATTGAATGAAAACTTCAGGATTATTTGATAGTTGCCTAGCTATTGTGTTATTCAATTGCTACCAAGTATTCAGTTTTAAAATGCTCCTTTGGTGCTGCCTGGGTTATGTAATGCTATTATTGTGTCGGTTGCTGGTAGTCGATAGTCCAAATCACCTTTTAAGTTGCTTTAATCAATGAACCAGTGCAAATTTGATGCCAACCCCATTGCAAAGAGCATAAGGTCAATCTGTGGAGCTACTCTTCTATTGAGTTGCACCAAAGAATGCTACCAAGCAAGAAAATATAAATGTGCAGTTGGTCCATGGCAAACAATGTTGTAAAAAGTTGCATTAACAGTAATTTTCATAATCATACATTAAAAGGTTCTATACTTGGCCCTTTGTTATTTTTGAATTTATAAATGATCTGCCATATTATCTTAGCAAAGATAGCTTGTCTTTTTGCAGATGATACTAGTGTACTTATATCTGAAAAGTTAATCAGCAATTAAGAAACTGTCAATAAAGTGTTCGAACAGCTCAACTATTGCTT
This sequence comes from Deroplatys truncata, assembly GCA_030765065.1. Taxonomy (NCBI): domain Eukaryota; kingdom Metazoa; phylum Arthropoda; class Insecta; order Mantodea; family Mantidae; genus Deroplatys; species Deroplatys truncata. Next base: position 379,371,334 of record CM060990.1, read on the forward strand.
TGAAGCTAATATGCTTTCATTAAACTATAATAAAACTTATTTTATTCAATTTCAAACGAAGCATAAACAAGTGAGGGAATTAGCAATCAGGTCCAACAATTACACCATAAATAAGGTATCTGATACCCAATTTCTTGGACTTCAAATAGCTGGGGACTTCAGCTGGAGAAAACAAATAAAAATCATGCTTCCAAAACTCAGTTCGGCTTCCTTTGCCTTAAGAAACTTAAAAAATTTGCTCCACCAAAATGCCTTAAGAGCAGCGTATTTTGCCTACTTTCACTCCCTGTTGCAATATGGAATAATGTTCTGGGGTAATTTGGCACATAGCAAGCAAGTATTTATATTACAGAAAAAGGTCATGCATATTATCTTTGGTGTTGCATCCTGTCATTCCTGTAGACCCTTGTTCAAAACCCAAAAGGCCAAAAAGTTCTTACTCTCACTGGTGAGTACGTATATTCTCTCTTGAGCTACCTTACAGATAATTATGATAACTTCACAATGAACTTTGCTGTGTATGACTACAAGACAAGGCATGCAGGCAATTTGCATAGACCAGCAAATAGCTTAAAACTGTTCCAAAAAGGAAGTTGGTATTCTGCAATAATTTAGAATAACTTTCCATGCTACTTAAAACCATTACGCAAGCCTAATCAACATATCTTTAAGAAAGAACTAAAGCCTTTCTTATATACTATGGAGGAATTTTTTAATATGTCGTGCAACATATACATCATAGTGCAGATGGCATATGATAGTGACTTACACTTATTTATTGTCCTACTGTAATGCATGTTGAGATGTTTACTCTTGGAATGGTGATGGTTTGCAAATTTTCATTTCTTAGATAACGCATGATGTGGGGAGAGGGAGAAATGTTCTTGGCGCTGGGTATGTTTATTAGTTATGCTGCATATTTCATAATTGTATGACATGTTCAATGTCCCTGAGCGTTGCTCACGGTGGTACCAAATGAACAAACAAAAGCCACAGAAAACCAAACTAACCTAAAAGAAAATATTACACAATCCAGGGTAAGCACTGCATCAGTGTTTTTGGAGATGCAACACTTTGGTTTAGTACTTGTAAATAAAAACCAAAACTTCAATTCCAAACCTAAACATGACTATTTTTTTTTTTGCAGAGCAGAAGTTAAAGTTGTGGTAATGATGCTGCTTTGTTTCCTAGCTCTAGTTAACAGCCTCAAACACTGTTGTAGTTCCGCACCTGTTTGGATATTAAAATCGAGAAGCACACAAAGCTTAGAATGTAGTTACCATGTAAGCTATGCTTTACATGCTTCAACTCATCCCAAAAATCAGTTATCCAAATTTAAGACAGAGCACTGCAATTATAGAATAAGAACAGTTGCCTAATCAGGGCCTCCTTACACTGTGATGGAATAAACTTTAGCTCATTCATTTTAATCTCAAAATAAATGTGATATAACCTAGCATAACCTATACCACATAACCCCAAATAACTATTAAATCAAAACCTTAAAATGTTAGTATATTAACCTATACCACATAACCCCAAATAACTATTAAATCAAAACCTTAAAATGTTAGTATATTTCTTTATAACCTTTATTTAACAAATACATAGTTCCATTAGAGAGCTTCGCATGCTAGTCTGATTGGGAAATGGTATGCTTTCACAATCCAATATTAATGAAATTAATTTTTGCTCTAATTATTGCAGAATAATTGCAAGCAGTTTTGTAATTGTTTCAATTTTGCAACATAATGTACCCTACAATAAAAATAAAATATTTTGTTTGTTAACGAAGCTGTCAATTGCCAGGATCATATCAGTGCCACCAGTTTGCCGGAATCTCGTCCCTCGGATGTTCTTTTACATGCCAGTAAAGCTACTGACATGGGGTTGTGGCTTTTAAGCACACTTAAAAACCAGTGGTCTGGGCCTGGTGTGAACTTGCAACCTTGGGATAAGAAGGCCAGCGCCTAACCAACTGAGCCACTCAGGCTGACATGTGCACTACAGCCATATTTATATTGCTCCAAGGGTAGAATGCATGCTATGAAGTAACGAAATCTATTTAGTAAGTTGTGTATGTTAATACTTCATTCATTTTGTGTAAATAAATAGCTTTTAAAAATGAATGATAAAGCGAACTTTTTCATTCAGTAGTCATTTCTCAGTATTGTAATATATTCAGTTGTTGAAAACATTCGATAATGTCCATCACTAGTACTTGCTAACGTATGAAAGCTATGTATCCAACTTCTAATTGTGGCATACCTGTGTACCAGTTAGTGTTGCATGCCTAGAATTTGGATGCATGTTCGGAATGGTATTTTTTGGTAGCACAAATGTTGGAGTCATTAACCCTCCCCATGTTATGTATTGATAATTTTGGAACGTGCGTTTAAGAACTAAGCAGAATAAGAAGGGATTGTCGACTAAGTGCTTTGGACATGTGTATCCTTCAAGACAAATTTAATTGACCTTGCTCATGGCCAGCTCTATTAGAAGGCCATATTCTCAATGTGGCAATGCTGTATGCTGCGAGCACAGCAGGCCAACACAGCAGGCTTTTCCTTTTCCACTACTTTGTTTTGTTTTTTTTTCAGCTTTAGCAGTTGGAGTCCCAAAAGGGTTGCAGGGCTTGTTAGGCACAGTACCATTTTTACCCTGTGTTTATGCAAAAATTATTGAAGATATGCTATATTTACACTGCTCAATAAAGGTAAATCCAAAGGTTTCAGTAGTGGTGAAAAGATTTTAGTTGAAGATCTTAAATTATCGATGCCTATATAAAGTTTCAAACTTTCAGGGCAAATTCTGTCAAATACTCCTGCCGCTGTTAATCATGCATCAGCAGGATGCCAATTACAGCTCTATAGGGATTATTGCCTTCACATATTTAACTCTTTAATTAAATTCTGCCCCCACTCTCCAAAAAAGGAATAAATGAAGCCGTCAATTATTTATGTTTCAACGTTGGACAGTCTCTTGAAATACTTAAATTTAATCATCAACAGTTTGTTTTAAAGCATTTTGTTACTGATTCAAATTATTGGATTGTAAGCAAAGATACAGCCAATGTAAAATCTGTCTGTCTTAAAAGGAGCAATTTAGGTGGCCTTTGTTCATTATTATTAATAATAACAATAAATAAATGTTCAGCATATAGGAAACTTGAGTATCTCTATTCTTAAAGCTTATACTTATCCTTGGATGTGATGAAATGTTAAATGCTATTTTGAAAATGCACATTTGGTAATTTGTGGTTGGTTTATTAATCCCTCTCTCTTAGAAACTTTTTTTGCCGATACTTAAGGCAAATACTGAATAGTGTCAATTTAATTTATGGTCAAGATTTAAATTTGGTTTTTCTAAGTGATAGGCATTGAATCCTATTGTAGTGAATAGCAGCCTATGTTACACTGTTCTGAAAGTAAAAACATTCACAAATAACATTAGTAAGAATTTATAAACATTTTAACCTACACTGAGTATGTATGGAAAAGGATGCTTTACTTTTGTATTGTGCATATGATAAATGAAATATAAGGAACTAAGAACAATATGAAAAGATTAAAATTTAGTACATTTCAGAATTGTGGTTGCAAGTTGTTTTAATTCCAGCTACTAAATTTTCGATACAGAACTGCTGCTAACTCCTTTTTTTTCAGCAGCACAAGTCAAACATAATTTCACATACACTTCAATGAAGTGTTGCACATTGTGGCTTTCTTGAACAATTTTGCAACAGTTTTCTCAAGAGAGGTAATATGTGACAAAAACAGTCGCATACTATATTGAAATTAATATCTGCATTAAACTGAGTACGCATTTGCAAATTCCAGTAGCAAAATCTGAAGTTACTTTAAGCCCACCCCTGTTTAAAGCTTTGAAATATTCATTTGTTGTTTCTTTATAATCGGTGAGAAGAGAAACACAGCTTGCAATTAAGTGATGACATTTTATGGAAAGCTTAACCACTTATGTATAAGAAAGCTGGTTCTGTTCTGTCCTCTAGCAGAAAATCATAATTAAACGTGGACTCAAACAGCAGTATTGACAGTTTCAGATTTTCACCTACGTCTTCATTGTTTAACAGAAAGTTGAAATTATTGTTGAGTTACATTGCCATATCTAGCAGAGACCTAGTAAACTCTTAATTCTGAATTTATTTAAAGGTGAGTCGGAATTGTTACACTAACATCACTTAAGTTTACTCACTTAACATGTTTCGGGAAACGGTTGTTCCCATCCTTAGAAGTTAATTCGACTGGCCCGTGTTGTTGGTGTTTCCGTTTTTTGGACTGGATCCTGTGGTGGCATCTTGTGGTGGAGAAATGTACTTCCAGAGAGGATTTGGTGGCGGCAAATCAAAATTCATTAGATGTGTGTTGTGTTTTAGAATGGTGATCTTCTCCCATGCATCTAATTTGGCTGGTTTGACTAATGTAATATTGGGTTTGATGTTGTGATTAGTGATCCAAAAATGGTGTGAAACTGCAGATTTGTCCATTTGTTTGTATTTAATACATCTCATGTGCTCCTTTAGCCTAGTTTCTAAGTTTCTTTTTGTCTTACCTATGTATACTTTATTGCAATCTGAACAATTGATTTTATAGATTCCAGCTTTTTTGTCTTGTGGAATGGGGTCTTTTAACTTGTTACAAAGTAATTTCTCTATGTTAAATTTGTTCTGTGGAGCTAGGCTGATGTTATGTTTCATGAAAATCTTCTTAAATTTGTGAAATGTTCCTGGGTGGTATGTGAATTTCTTGAACTTTAGCTCTTTATCTTGCTGGCTGAGATTTGTTGTGTTTCTGATGTGCATCTGTCGTTTGAATTTTGCAATTTTTTTGTCAATAGTTGCTTTGTTGTACCCATTATGTATTGCTGTGTCTACTATATGCTGGTATTCTAACTGGTATTCTTTTTTATTTAAGGGGGTATATACCAGTCTATGTGTTAGGCTGTTTAGTACTGCATGTTTGTGTGTGGTTGGATTGAAACTCTTATATAGTGGTTTTACTATTTTCATTTAGGTTGTAAGTAGCAATCTCAATGTCTGCGACTATTTCATCGGTTGTTTTTGTGTAACCGATGAAATAGTCGCAGACATTGAGATTGCTACTTACAACCACTATAAAAAAAGAATGTGAAATGGTTCTCCAAGAAATACAAGCAGATAAACATAACAATTTCCCAACCAAACATGTGATCAAAACAATAAAATCAAAACCAGTAGTATACACTAAAGCTGACAAGGGAAATAAACTAGTTGTACTGCAAAAAGATGATTATATTGCCAGAGTAGAAAATATGCTGCAACAAAAAAATTACATACAAATTCAAGAAGACCCATTAAAATTACATTTAAAAGCCTTCAATCAAACCATCCAGGAAAGCAAAGCTATAACAGACACTGATAAATCTAGATTAAAACCAGACCACCCCACTTTACCAAGAATGTATGCTCTACCTAAAATACACAAACCGGGTAATAAGATGAGACCAATCGTCAGCAATATTGATTCTCCTACCTACAAACTGGCAAAATGGTTAGTACAGAGATTCTCTTCACTACCAAAATTCAATAGCAAAAACATAATGAATTCAGAAGATTTAATACAGAAGATAAAATCCCTGGAACTCGAACCAGAAGACAGATTAGTTTCCTTTGATGTCACTGCACTATTTCCAAGTGTCCCTACAGATCAACTCCTGCGTCAATTAAGGCTGGTTCACAACCACCCGGTAACGGTAACCAGAACGGAAACGAGAATGGGAAGCAAGAAATTTTGATTCACAACAGCCCGGTAACGAGAACGGGAATGCATATCGATCACAAAGTGAAAGTCGATTTTGCGCATTGGGATTTCATTTGTTTTTAACTGACCAATGACATTTTTTCACCTACTTCCAATTTAGCCAAGCCAACGTCAAAATTCGATAGATTATCTAAATGCATATTCATTACATTTCCGATCCCTCTACTTATGCCAAACTTTCATTCCTTTATTTAATGGCATACATTAAATTTGTTTATTCTTTTTTCATTTCCACCGGATTTAGCTGTTCTTTGTAGCTTTTGCCATTATTTTTAGGTAATAGCCAGTTTTGAGTTGCATATAAACAAACTACAATTGATCCCTTCACCAGAGGAACCAACGTTGATTAGATTTGTGGGTATCGGGATGAGGTTAGGAAGCACATTTACTACTAATTCCTTCCAGTTTCATGTTTCCAGCTTGCGACTATAGAGAGCACTAGTGGCTGTTTCATGTCACGGCCGCTTAGAATAACCTCTAGAGTGAAGAGTCTAATATGCAAAATAGGGATCTAATATGCCGTGCCCGGGAACGAGAACGAGAAAGTTAAAATTTGGGCAACTCTTCTTCCCGTTCCCAGGGTCCGGGAGGGCTTCCCGTCGGTTGTGGACACTCCCATTTGAATACATGTATTTCAACTTTCCCGTTCTCGTTCTGGTTACCGTTCTCGTTGCTTGTGAACCAGCCTTTAAAGAAATGGCTACAGCAGACTAACCTACTTGAAGAAGAAATAGAAGACCTCATACAACTTACCAATTTATGCATTGCACAAAATTGTTTTAGTTTCAATAAGAAGTTCTATCAACAACCAACTGGTCTAACCATGGGCAACCCACTTTCACCCTTCTTGGCAGATTTATTTATGAGCTACTTAGAAACACACATAACAACTTCCTTTCCATACATGTTTAAAGTTTGGCACAGATATGTTGACGACATCTTCGCTGTTGTCCCTAATAGGTTCATACAAGACTCCTTAGCCTTACTAAACCTACAGAACCAATCAATAAAATTCACCATAGAAATAGAAAAAGAAGGCATGCTACCATTTTTAGACCTAAAAATCATCAGAGAACAAAAGAACCTAACCTTTGGCATATACAGGAAGCCAACACACTCTACTAATTACATAAAAAATAAGAGTTTCAATCCAACCACACACAAACATGCAGTACTAAACAGCCTAACACATAGACTGGTATATACCCCCTTAAATAAAAAAGAATACCAGTTAGAATACCAGCATATAGTAGACACAGCAATACATAATGGGTACAACAAAGCAACTATTGACAAAAAAATTGCAAAATTCAAACGACAGATGCACATCAGAAACACAACAAATCTCAGCCAGCAAGATAAAGAGCTAAAGTTCAAGAAATTCACATACCACCCAGGAACATTTCACAAATTTAAGAAGATTTTCATGAAACATAACATCAACCTAGCTCCACAGAACAAATTTAACATAGAGAAATTACTTTGTAACAAGTAAAAAGACCCCATTCCACAAGACAAAAAAGCTGGAATCTATAAAATCAATTGTTCAGATTGCAATAAAGTATACATAGGTAAGACAAAAAGAAACTTAGAAACTAGGCTAAAGGAGCACATGAGATGTATTAAATACAAACAAATGGACAAATCTGCAGTTTCACACCATTTTTGGATCACTAATCACAACATCAAACCCAATATTACATTAGTCAAACCAGCCAAATTTGCAGCCGAATTAGATGCATGGGAGAAGATCACCATTCTAAAACACAACACACATCTAATGAATTTTGATTTGCCGCCACCAAATCCTCTCTGGAAGTAAATTTCTCCACCACAAGATGCCACCACAGGATCCAGTCCAAAAAACGGAAACACCAACAACACGGGCCAGTCGAATTAACTTCTGAGGATGGGAACAACTGTTTCCCGAAACATGTTAAGTGAGTAAACTTAAGTGATGTTAGTGTAACAATTCCGACTCACCTTTAAATAAATTCAATACACATCACTGTTTCTAGCTTCTTTTCATTACGATATCAACGTAATCTTAATTCTGAGTTTTATTTCTGCCTCATATACTTAGGCAAACCTAAGATTATAGTTTCCACTGGAAAGGTGCCTATAACAATTTTATCTACATTCCTACTAATGTATCTGAAACTTTCCTGGTCCGCTTTGATAAACATATTTCTAATTTTCTATAAGCTGATATAAAACAAATGTACTACAGTACAAAGCAAACCATGTATCCTGGGTTAAACAATTGGCATTAACACTAGTCTGCTTCCATCTGGGAAGCCAATTAAGAAATTTGTTGAAAAAACTTGGTCTTTCATTATCAAGGAAATGAAATGGATGTAACCACCACTTACGTAAAATTAGGGATCTGGTTTTTCGTTTTATTTTTTGGTGGAAATCAGGGTTATTTTTGGAGAATTTCGCTTTATTTTTACATATTTTTATTATGAGGCAGTATTTTAATACCTGAATAATTTTAATTGTTATTTATAATTGCTAAATTCAATAACAGCCCACCTTGAAACAATATATATACCAGATATATATTTAATTATTTAAAGTGTATGTAACAGTCATTGCAAATGCTTATTTTTATTGTAAACCTATTTTATTAATGTTATGTGAATACTTTATATATTCTAATAATGCCAGAACTGTGAGAATAGTAAATTTTAGATTGCTAACAATGAATAATAATGAGGTAATTGTGGCAATAATGTGTTTGGAATTTAAAAATATACTGGTCATGATTAGAACGACGATGAAGTAGTTTTAGTGACAGTTTTAAAATAAGCCAATCAACAGCAAAGAAAAGTTTTAAGTTGAATGCAGAAATTCTATTGGACTAGAATTAGCCAATCAGAGACTCGCATTACCTAAGCTTAAGGTTTTTAACCGTTGAGGTTAGTCAGTTCCTGGCAAGACGTGATAGTGTGTAGATGGAAAAATGTGTTCTCTACGGGCATTTAGTAAAAACTGATATACTCGTTAAGTGAGTGTATAAAAGTTTCTTACAGTTCTTTTAAAACTAGTGGTTTATAAATAATGTGCAAGAAGTTAAAATAAAAGTGAAAAATTTAAAAGTTTAATTCTGTTACGTCTGCAATAATTGTCATTACCACACCCTGTATAAGAATCCTGACTCTGAATTAAGACTGACGCAGCTGAGGCAAATTCAAACAGTAATATTACGTAAGCATTAAATTCAATCTGATGCTCAAAGCAACTATTAAACATAATAACTCTTCAAGTTTGCATAAACATTTATTATGCAACATTACGTAACAGCAGCAAATCATCTTCAAATTAGCGCACATACGTGGGGCTAACTCAAAAAGCAGCTAAAAATAATACTTGAACCAACTAACCCACATATTTCAAAGTTGAAGAAACCAACTTCTTCAAATTTGGCGTCCCAAACGTGGAGCTAATAAATACTTCAAATTGTCGCCCAACGTGGGGCTAGATACCTAAACTTCAAATTGGCGACCAACTGAGGGGCTTCGAAGAAGACTAGAATTTGTGACGTCAGAGAAGACACCATTGACGATAAACAACGCGACCAGAAACCACGAGACTACATCTCAGAATTTCAAGATCGTCAACAGAATTCAAGGATAGCAATAATTCTTCAGGAGTAAGGGGCACATGGTTAACATCTCAACAATCTGCGCGGTAATACTGAGTATTAAAATTTAATAACAGCCAGAACAAAAGGTCAGGAAATTCCATTTTATATTGTAAAATTTAGGGAATATATTGTTATTTTTGAGCAAATTTCATGTTATTACTAAGTGGAAAATTAAGCAATTCAAAGGCAAATATAAAAAGTAAAATGGAAATTCAAAACAATGAAAGTATGGAAATAGTTGAGGTTAGGTCAGCCAATACAGATTGCAATGTAGATTTACAATCAGGGCTAGAGAAAACAGATTAGATGTATAAAAACAGTTATCTGAAAATTCAGAGGTGATGTAGAAAGAGATAGCAGTAGTATGCAATGTCAAATCACCTCTACACATGTTAGTGCAAGAAACAAAACAAACAGATACTATCCCTCACACATCTAGCCAAAAAGAGCAAGAAAACTTGTCACAACAAAATTAATATGTAAAGTGTATTCTAGAAGCATTAAATGAGTGTACTGTAGAGATAAGAAAAATGAGAGTAGGGTTAAGGAATGATAAAAAAAAGTTATGCAGAGCTGAAAGTAGGGTTAATTAAAGATTAAACAATATGTTCACTGAAACTAATAATAAGATAAAAGAAATCAGAGTGGGGTCATGTAATAAAGTAACTGAAACTAGTACAGAGCTGAGAAAGGAAACTAATAGTAAATCAAATGAAACTAGTTCAGAACTGGTAAAGGAAACTAATAAGTTCAATGAAGCTATTACAGAGTTGAAAACAGAGTTAAATAAAGTACAAGAAACTAGTAAGGAAACTGAAGAAGTAGAAAACACAAATGTAACAGTACCAAAGGTAAATACAGATGTAACTAGTTCTGTAAATGCTAACCAAATGCATGTCAGTAATGCAAGTACAGAGAGAAATGTATTACCTTTGTTAACAAACAAAACATGAGATGTAATTGCTTTTTCCATGGCATCAACATCTCAAACACAGAACATGAAAGATAACACACATGTACATGTACCAAATTTGCTCTCAAACACAACTGTGCAACATAAAACTAGGGCAAAGCTAAAACGTCTGTGACATAGGAATAAAAAGAAACAGAAAAATGTAAACAGTCTGAGAAACGAAAAGGAAAGTAAAGTATGTCGGGTATATGTTGAACAAAAAGAAACCGAAAATAAATGTAAAAGGTCTTTGAAACAAAAAGAAAATGAAATATTTAGGTTATGTATTGAACAAAAGGAAAGAGAAAATAAATGTAAACAGTCTGAGAAACAAAAAGAAAGGGAAAGTAAAGTATATAGGTTATGTGTGTCATAAGAGAAAAACAAAATAATGTATCTGGAACATAAAAAGGAAAGCAATGTAATTTAAAATTGTAAAGTACTATGTAAATTAATTTTTTTTTAAATGTAGAGAATTATCTATAACAAAGGAAATTTTAGAGAAAGAGAAGTAATAAAAATCCATTGTTAGTAAGAAAAACTGAATAGCAACTACATTTATATTGTAAGTTAGAAATAGTAAGAAACATTAAAAATGTTAAGGAAACAAATTGTAAACAAAGGGTAACAAGTATAAATATATGTAATTTTATGTAAAATGTATAGCATATAAACTGCTTAATAGTGAATGTGATGGTGAATGAGCAAACTTCGCTCAGATCATTAATCTTATTCAAGGTCATTGACCTTGGAAAGTGTCCAGCAAGTATATATGAAGTGTTCAGCTATACACGAGTGTTGTGAAAAACCAGCGTTGAAGAAAAAGTGACAGTGAAAGATAGGAAGTGCAATAATAAAAATTATGTTTCTTTCTTTCAGGAGACTTTTAGAAAATATTTAAAAATTTAAAAGAACAAAACAAAAAGAGTAAATTTTATATATTTCTAAAAGGGGGTAATTTGAGGCAGTATTTTAATACCTGAATAATTTTAATTGTTATTTATAATTGGTAAATTCAATAACAGCCCACCTTGAAACAATATATATATATATATATAATAATTATTTAAAGTGTATGTAACAGTCATTGCAAATGCTTATTTTTATTGTAAACCTATTTTATTAATGTTATGTGAATTTTATATATTCTAATAATGCCAGAACTGTGAGAATAGTAAATTTTAGATTGCTAACAATGAATAATAATGAGGTAATTGTGGCAATAATGTGTTTGGAATTTAAAAATATACTGGTCATGATTAGAACGACGATGAAGTAGTTTTAGTGACAGTTTTAAAATAAGCCAATCAACAGCAAAGAAAAGTTTTAAGTTGAATGCAGAAATTCTATTGGACTAGAATTAGCCAATCAGAGACTCGCAGTACCGAAGCTTAAGGTTTTTAACCGTTGAGGTTAGTCAGTTCCTGGCAAGACGTGATAGTGTGTAGATGGAAAAATGTGTTCTCTACGGGCATTTAGTAAAAACTGATATACTCGTTAAGTGAGTGTATAAAAGTTTCTCACAGTTCTTTTAAAACTAGTGGTTTATAAATAATGTGCAAGAAGTTAAAATAAAAGTGAAAAATTTAAAAGTTTAATTCTGTTACGTCTGCAATAATTGTCATTACCACACTCTGTATAAGAATCCTGACTCTAAATTAAGACTGACGCAGCTGAGGCAAACTCAAACAGTAATATTACGTAAGCATTAAATTCAATCCAATGCTCAAAGCAACTATTAAACATAATAACTCTTCAAGTTTGCATAAACATTTATTATGCAACATTACGTAACAGCAGCAAATCATCTTCAAATTAGCGCACATACGTGGGGCTAACTCAAAAAGCAGCTAAAAATAATACTTGAACCAACTAACCCACATATTTCAAAGTTGAAGAAACCAACTTCTTCAAATTTGGCGTCCCAAACGTGGAGCTAATAAATACTTCAATTATCATATTTTGGGATTTTAAAGGTACTTTTTCATGTAAATAGATTATTGAAGAACAATGTGCAGTTTTATTTTAAAAAACACGTTTTTATCCTTCAATTAGCACTGAAGAAGGCTTAACAGGAAAGAAAAATACATATTCCTTTTTCTAACTGGAAAAGGAGAACTTCATCGCTTTCCTGTTGCAACCCAAGTCGCTAAAAGCTCCTGAGTAGCAAGAGAAGAAAATTTCAGTCAAAATTAGACACTGATACTATAATGACCGACTGTTAAGTCTCACTGAAATGGACATAAACGAAAAGTACATTATGTTGTGTTTTCTAACTGTCATGGGAGAACATTGCCATAATGTTTGCATTTTCTTCTGTCATATTGCAATGCAATTCGCTCAAAACTCCTGAGTAGCAAGAAAGAAAGGAAGGGAAAATAAACTTCACAGTCAACATTAGCACATGGGTACAACACTGACTGTAGAGCACTGCCACTAAACTCAGGATGATTGTCAAGCAAACTATGCAAAATTTCGCAATATTTATTTTTCCATCTCGCAACATAATTTGATTAGTTTGCTCTTTGAAGTTCACAGTACCCTTTTGTAATCACTGAATCATTCACATTTTTAAAGAATGGAGTAGACTTCACTTTTTTCACTAGTACTGAATCGATATTACTGTTAATGATGAATATTGGACTAAACACTTTGTGCTGAATACAACGTATTAGCAGGGTCTTCAAAGATCAGTAACTGCAATTTTGCAAATGTTAATGTTGCAATGCTTTTCACACCTGATCTAACATTTCCTGGAACATCTGCGCTTATGATGCACTTTAGCTTCTCTTCAGTTTCACTAAAGGAGTTCCCTTCTTTTGCTACTTCGAAATTTTTCGATATTTTCCTGAGTTTTCCATAAGTATAGGACTTGTTGGGTATGAAGATCCTTCTAGTTCTGCGATGTATTCCAATAAATCATTCGTCAGTGATTTCATGAAATCGACACCAGATTGCTGACACAGTCCAGATCTTCTGACTCCACAAACTCAATCATATCACAAAGATGCTTCTCAACGTAGAAAACAGCCTCGAACCAAGTATTCCATCTTGTCAGCACTGGTATTCCAAACCATAGGTTTCTCAGACGGATACTTTTCTTTGAGAAATCGAAAATACCAGTGCTTTCTCTTTCTCATTGAGAAAGACAGCTATAACCTTAGCCACAGCTGCATCAAGTTTCGTTAGTTCTTTCATGAATATGCATCCCACCAAATTTAGCCGGTGTGCCCAACACTGAATATGAACTGCATCCTCTTTGAGGAAGCACTTTGTCACATATTTTGCACTGTTGCTTTCTAGCTCCCAAGTTATTGTCATAGTTAATAGAGCACTTCTGTACAGAATAAAGTATTGTCCTGCTATATCAGCTGCTTCCAGAATATGTACATCAGCAACATACAACTCTTGCTCTATTTTTGGTTCAAGAAGGTGAAATAACACGACAAATACACATCGACCCAACCCATCTGTCGTTTCGTCACATAGTAACATAACCTTCTGACCAAAGACTGCTTCTTTCACTTGTTGATCTCTTTCATCTCTCAGCAGTGGAACATACTTCTCCCTTAACAATCTAACTTGTGGCAAATTTCCGGCACCTGTTAAAAATTATATTAGGAATTAATGTTATAAAGTTCCGTTTCGAAGTGAAAAATAACACAATTTTGGCAGTGATCTATTCAGTATACTTAGCGACAATTTGCCAAGCAAACGCTGTGAATTCGCATTATTGCGTATATAAAATTGACATATTTGCGTTATTGTCTCATTTCATTTTGTTTCGCAAAATAAATCTCTTAATTTTCGAATTGTTAACGTTATGCATAGGTAACTTGTTTCCCAAGCATTTTAGGGAATATTTTTAAAAAGTCTTATCGCAAATGTGAAAAATCCAGGTCCCTACGTATAATTCCTACAAACTGAGTAGTTATCGTCTTTGCTATATGATAACAGCTACATGTGTCGTTTCATGAAAAATATTGACTGTAAACTCTGTTTTGCATTTCAAAACTGCTGGGGAAGACAGTCTTATAATTTAATTTAGGAGCCTTTTTAACTAGCATTCTAGTAGCAGTTCCAAATATAACTCTTATTGCTGAAAACTTAGCATTCATTACTGTGAAGTGAGTTTTGTCCCCAAGTGATGGAAACAAGATATCTTAAGAAACCCATAAGCACCCAGTAATAAAGTACTTAAAGTGGCAGGCCGTCTTTGAGATTGTCATCTCTAGTGAGATGCCTTGGTGATTTATCTGGGAAACAGCTTGAGTCAGTTGGCGAATTCAAATGTCCCACCAGCATGTTGTCACCAGTAGTTCAATGGCTAGAGCAACCACATGGAGAGTGGGAGAACCATGCTCAAATCCTGCCTTTTGGCATTGAATTTTTAATTGACTCTATATTAAAAACATGCCAAGACCAGGCTAAGCTCTCTAAAAAGTATAATTAATTTCAATTAATTTTGTATATATATAATTAAAAAAAGAAAGAAAAATTATTTTTAAAATCATTATAGGCCTACACAAAGCAATGGAAAAAGAGTTGTGGAATATACATAATAATAAGTGCATTTTATTATTTGAGATTCCACTCATTAAAAATAACTTTATGAATAATTTATAATAAATGACCGTTTTCCTAAAATTAGCCCTTATTTTTACAGTAATATAATGACCAAAAAAAAAATAAAACCAAAATGTCCCAAAACAGAAAGTTTCAAATGAAAGGAAAAAAGAATCCTTGCAAAAATTAAGGCAATCGTTAAAGAATGAGCCAAGAGAAAGGAAAGGGAGTGATATCATGCTAGGAAGGAGGCAGGGAAAAAAAAGTTTATAAATGACTCAATGGGAGCGAGAAAGATTAGAATAGACTGGCGTGGAAGAGATAGAAGGTATTAAAAGATAAAAAGAAAAGAAAAAAACAAGATGAGCAAATTGAGATGGTTAATCTGTGTAAAGCCGGGATAAGTTTGATATGTAATGAGAATCGACAACATAAAGTAAAGAAATTACTCAAAAGTAAAGGTGCGCTTACAATACACATAACATAACTTAATGACATGCACATAATTTTGATTGGAAATTGCCCTAATGGTCGGCAAACATGTCTTTGTACCTACTCTGCCTGGCTCGCAACAGCTTCAATTACGAAACTGTCATTCATTTCATTGCTACAGCATTATTTTTAACCTCTTCTGTTTTCTGCTAGGTATTCACAGAAATGAAGAAAAACAATATAATAGTACAGATAACTTGAGTACAGTGTATCATTCCCAGGCCTTTGCTCCATACTCATTGGATAGATTTAGTCATATGATTATAAAACTGACAGTAAAGGGAAGGGCGCTTGACATTGAGATACTCCAGCCCTCCATTTAATGCATGAAGACCTTGACGTCGCATCTCAGTCAACATAATTCCAGCTAAGTGTTGACATGGTGATGTTATGACTTGGAATCACCCCACATTGGTGGATTATTTAATCCTTTTAAAGTTAGTTTTAGAGTCATGGCAAACTGGCTATTTGCAGAGACAGTGAACATTTATAAAAGGTGGAGGATGCTGGACATGTCTTGTGCTTCAAGATTTGATTGTTAGCCCATACCAGAAAGTCTTAAGAGTTGTGAATACTTACACATTTTGAGCTACAATATGTTTAGCAATTCACATATCCAACTTCTTGTGCTGTGCCTTTGAATTTAAAGTCTCGCACAATTGCATAATCCATATTAGGCGAAAATGTGATAAGTGATTAACAACCTGTTTTATTTCTAAACTGAAGCGGAATGAGCACTGCAGATATAATACTTGATGGCATTTTTTGTTTTAATTTCCAGGATTATTAATGTTAAGTTTGAGTTTTCTATGCAGGTTCACAAGGATGTACTGTTGGACCACCATAAGAAGGCAAGAGAGTTTAAACTCTTATCGTTTATCTGCTGACATAGTTGATTTGTTTACTACGAAGTGTGTGTGTCTCAACCCTGCTCCAGATCTAATCCTTGTATGTGAAATGATGCTGTGATTGGTATTACGCATTGTCTGGCTTCTGCTAGTGTGCATTACGGTATATAGTATGTACAATTTATAATATTTTGTTACTTTTATTCTTTAGTTATGGCTGCAGTTCGAAAGAAGGGACAGCCAATTCACAATGAAGCAAGGGAAGTATTAAGAAAGTTGATTAAAGAATGTGGGAAGAAGCAAAATCAGAACAATTGAAATATATAATTTCACAGAGTAATTTATGTGTTGCAAATTATTGTGAGATATCGGAACATGCTGTATCAAGAATAAGGACAAAAGGTGTTATAGTAGTGAAAAATTATTGCATACTCTGAAAAAAAAGAAATTGCGTGCTGAGGAATGGAAATTCTATTGTGACGACTTCGATAATAGAATGATAATTAAGAAACTTAATTCAATACTTTTATTTGGTAAAAAAAAAAAACCTACTGTTCGCAGGCCACTTTTAGCAATTAGGGAAATTATATATTTTCCATAGGGAAGAGAAACTCTAGAAGCTATTGCACAAAGTGGGCCAATGTGGAAGCAAGAGAAAATTATTTATTGAACGTCCAGACATAGTTAACTGGAGAGCAAGATATCTAAGAGCCATAAATGGATACAGAAATGCTGAGAGAAATATTGTTCACATTGATGAATCCTGAATGGATAATAATTTGACATTCAGAAAGTGCTGGCTGAGTGAAATCTATGGGGTAACAAGTACCAGCTCTTCGAACCACCTGATTCTTGTAAATGCAGGCAGCAATGAAGTTGTTATACCTGGAACTTGTTTGATAATCATAGCTGGACTTGCTAGCGGGGATTACCATGGCCAAAAATGTATAGAGTAAATTTCCAAAAAAGGTTGGAGAAGAAACTTTTCCTAGTATATCCTGCAACAGTGTCATCATGCATGATAATACTCCATATCACATCAAAATAAGCCTCCATTAAAGTATTCTGTAAAACAAATAGTGCAATGGTTGGAGTACAATATTATTTCGTGTTCTGCTGTAATGTGGAAGGCCGGGTTGTTTTACTTAATTAAAATGCATAAACCAAAAGAAAAAGTATACCATATCAACTAGGTAATAGAAATTCATGGACATACATACAATTCTTAGGTTACTTCCTTATATGTGTTAGTTGAACGCAATAGAATTGGCTTGGGCAGTAATAAAACGACATGTAAGAGAGCATAATGTAACTGGTGACCTATCTTTAAGAACGCTATAGCAAGTGTGTGAAAACGAACAGTATTATAGCAGCCAATAGGGTGGATTGTATCAGGCATGTTAAGAAACTCGAGGTTTGAGTTCAGGCAAAAGGTAGGACTGGTAGAAGATGTAATAGATGATTTTGTGTTACATTTGGGACCTGGAGTCTCGTGACGAAGATACGGAGAGTGGCAGCAGCGAAAATGAGGACTTCTCAGATTCGGATCTTGTACGACCGCTGGACTTCTAGCCATGGGTGGGTTATGAGACAACACTGTACTTTGTACTTTATATGAAACTACAGAGTGTGCCAAAAGACTCCGAACCGCCTGCCCGGCGCTTTTCCTGTCCGCGTCCTCGGCGCTCGTCGCCGTCTGCTGCTGCTATCATAGAAAGGCGCGGATGAAACCGTACTACGTTATAAAACTACTTTTAAAGGCTTTACTTACCAACTTTATGAAAGGAAATGCTGAAACTGGCCACCGTTGTCCATACATTTTTGGCACCTGTTTAGGAAACTATCCATCAAGGAATTTTTGGGGGGAATTTTCCAAACGATGACCGAAGTCATCTAATGTTTTTTCGGTAAGAAGCGAACGCAGTCTTTTAGATTTCTTAGCCTGAACACTTTCTGTGGCCTGAATTTGCTGTAAAGTTCATGGATTGTTGTACGGCCTGGAACTTTTACACCTGGAAATCTTTCTGCAAATCGTACTTTCATATAGCGAGCTGACTGAGTTAAAACATACGAATCATAAACAAATACACGCTGTGCAGTAGAAAACACATACTGAGCCATATGTCACTTTGTGACTAAGTACAGGACAAAATAATAAATAATTCCTAATAACTGAACCACATCACATCACCGTCAACTCAAAACTGCACTTCACACTGCAAAGCAAAACCACAACAGCATGGCTTTGTTTATAGCAGCGTGCGTTATCATGTTTTTATCATATTCCTACATGCCTAGTGGAAAAACACCGCGCAGCCGTTAATATAGTTCATAAAATACCCCTCCGGGGTAACTTAAAACATAAAGTGTGCAAGACAAAACCACGCACCCTGGAAGAATTAAAACAAAATATCCGCCAGGAAATTTCTCGACGTGAACTACGGCGAGTGATGGATAGTTTCCTAAAGAAGTGTCAAAAAAGTATGGACAACGACGGTGGCCAGTTTCAGCATCTCCTTTCATAAAGTTGGTAAAGTAAAGCGTTTAAAAGAAGTTTTAAACATTTGTTTGGTTTCATCCGCGCCTTTCTATGATAGCGGCAGACGTCAACGAGCGCCGAGGAAGCAAACAGGAAAAACACCGCGCAGGCGGTTCGGAGTCTTTTGGCTCACTCTGTACTAGCGTGCATAAACATGATGGGTACGGTAGAAAATGTTTACGTAGCACATCCCCCTCTCTCGCCTTCTCTCTGTATCTATACCACTCTTGTATATATTTTTCTCCCCCCTCCCCATTTTCATTAAAGGTCGATCAGCAGTTTCCCGCTTTACAAACCAGACAGAATGCAAGATACATAAGGTAACACAAAACAAAAGTACAACAAATTAAAATAGAAAATAACAAAATGAGGACGGGCTCCTCCATCAAGTAATTACCGTGGTGACAAGAAGCCAGGCAAAAGTTAAAATAGTAGGGAGACAAGAGCAGGTCTTGTGGTAGGCAACTGCAGATTTTGTTGGAAACGGTGGTCCGGCGGCCAGGGAAAATAAGACTAAGCTGGGAACTGAGGGTAACTTGGAAAAGAATGTCTGTGGTTGGTGAGAGATGAACTCTAGGGTAAGCAGATGCTCTTGTATCGACCACCATTACGTGCTATCTACATTGACGTTGGACTGCGTACCGCCGGTTAGAAGTGGACAATATTGCAACATATGCTCACTAGAACACCTGAAGCGTAAAACACAAATTATTAGATCCGACCGCCATTGTGCTGAAATTTACGTGTTACATTATTTTGCACATGTCAGAAGCCATGGCAGTGTAGGACAGTTCGTAATTGCACAAGAGGAAGTTCAGAGCACTATGTTGTCATACAAAATGTTACTCCTACGTCATCAACCATAAGTTTTATAGCGTTTGTCATGGTAACTTTGTGTTCTTAAGGTACATAATTCAGCTTGGTTGAGCTGTTGTATAGAAACTTCAACTTTAGCCTTAACTAAGTTTGTTGCATATGCACAAGGTACAAACATAATAATAATAATAATAATAATAATAATAATAATAATAATAATAATAATCCGTTAAAAGAAAATGTATCACTACTGTACCAAGGCTTTCCCATGCCTTAACCTCCAGGTTGTTTGCTTGTATAAATTAACGTTTGCTAGACTTTCATAATAGGTTTTCTGGCAATACTGGACGAACTGGATAGACTGGGATCACGTTTTTTGTTAGTAAAAGTAACCCGTTATGTGTATTTTCAATATAAGTTTCATGAAATGCAAGCACTCAAAAGTACCAGAAATAAGCATTGCAAATGAGGGAAGGAAAATGTGTGTACATTGGCGGGCGCAGTTCTCATGCAGGTACAGTGACTCCAGAAAGTATTTACCTCTGCGTAAAACAACAGCCAAGTTGAAGATTCTCATTTTTAATATGTAGAAACAACAAACAGTACTACAGTTTATGCATTCTGCGTTTTGTTGTATATTTTTCATGTTATTGGTGTTATAATTTTTTGAAAATTGCACCGATTTTTGTACTTTTTCGTGTGTTATGTTCACAAAATTATTTTTATGCGTGTAGTGGAGCATTATTTTATAATAAATTAGACGAATACTTTCTGGAGTCATTCTATACGTTGTATTGTTTACTTTGGTACTAGAAGTTTACCACTAACTTCAGCTGCATTTCTCAGCAGTTGCTGTGTCACGCTTTTCGTTTTATATACGGTATGCAATTTCGAATTTCCAGTAAGGAAACTGCAGCCGGGAAAGTATTAGCGATTATCGAATATTAAGTTTGAAAGACTTCATAGAAAAGAACCTTGTTGGCTCCAAATTATTGACCGACACGCAGTTGATGTTAGGTATAGGGCCAGAGGAAATTGCCAAACTGTGCTTTTCATTTTAACTCGATTGCTGTAATTAAAAATGTTAAAAACATAACAGCTTTTCTGAATAACTGCATGTTTGCATTATTGGTTTAACATCAACACACAGAGAGAGCCAAAAAAACTACGAACTGCCTGCGCGATGTATTTTCTGTCCGTATCCTCGGCGCTTGTTGCCGTCTGCCGCTATCACAAAGGCGCGGATGAAACCATACCACATTTTTAAAAGTACTTTTAAAGTCTTTATTTACCAATTTTATGAAAGTGGATGGTGAAACTGACCGCCGCAGTTCAAGCTGAGGAATGCGGGCAATTTCCTAACGGATATATTTTTTAATGCTTCCAGGGTGTGTGGGTTAGTCTTGCACACTTTGTTTTAAGTTAACCCAGAGATAGAAATCGCAGGGGATTCGATCGGGGCACCGAGGGGGCCACAAATCTTTACTAATAATTCTGTCCTCAAACGCACTTTCAATTGTTCTCATCGAAATATTGCAGTATAAGCTGTTGCAGAGTCTTGTTGAAAACAGGCAAAATCACGCTCCCCAGCTGTTAATTCTCTAAAAAAAGGGGGGGCAAAATTGCATTCACATATGTACGGGTATCAACTAGAGATTTGTGGCCCCCTCGGACCCCCGGCCTAACAGCCTGCGATTTCTATCTCTGGGGTAACTTAAAACATTAAGTGTATAGACAAACCCACACACCCTGGAAGAATTAAAACAAAATATCCGCCAGGAAATTGCCAGCATTTCTCAACGTGAAATACGTCGAGTGATGGATAGCTTCCTAAAGAGGTGCCAAAAATGCATGGACAACGACGGTGGCTAGTTTCACCATCTTCTTTCATAAAATTGGCAAGTAAAGCCTTTAAAAGTAGTTTTAAAAATGTGCGGCTGCATCAGCGCCTTTCTATGATAGCGGCAGGCGGCAACGAGCGCCGAGGACGCGGACAGAAAAAACACCGCGCAGCCGGTTCGTAGTTTTTTTGGCTTTCTCTGTACTTTTAAAATGAAACACCTTTTACCAAAACTTTTTTTTTTCTATCTTCTAATGTTTACTCACAAATGAAAGACAAGAGTAAACAAATTAATGGCATCTTTTGACACTCTTAAATGTTCACCACCCTGAGTTACACAACGCTGTAATCTTCCACTGACATTGATGGCACGGCTAAATTCGTCACTGCTGAGAGGCGCACAGGGTGCTCGAATTCTTGCCTAGTTGTAGGACGCACCTCGTAGACAGTGTCTTTAATTCTCCCTCATAAGAAGTCTATTATGGTGTTAGGAGATCGGGCCGACCACTGTACTGGTGCTCCAATCCACCGTCCAGGAAACAACTGGTCAAGAACTTGTCGAGCCCTAAGTGAAAAGTGAACCGGACAGCCATCCTGTTGAAGCCACATCGGTAAACGTACAGCCAGAGGAACACCATTACGCAACTGGTGCAAAATGTTGACGAAGAAGTCTATCGTTCATTTGTGAGTAAGCTTTACAAGATACGAAGAAAACGTTTTGGTAAAAGTTGTTTAATTTTAAAAATGGTACCTTAAACAATCCATGTTCCCATTTAAAATTTCAAAGCAGACCACGAGTACCCCTTTTTCCGGTTTATTCCAGAAAATGGAAATGCCACCAATCGATTCTTTACGTAGGTTTTAATTATCAAATTGCTTTTGCGAACAAGAAGTCTCTTTCGAGACAAACGGCTGATACGGGTGCTCTGGGACACCGGGTACAGTTTCGGGAGCGGAAATCTTCAAAAAACTAATATACACTACGTGATCAAAAGTATTCAGACACCTGGCTGAAAGTGACGTACAAGTTCGTGGCGCCCTCCATCGGTAATGCTGGAAGTCAATGTGGTGTTGGCCCACCCTTAGCCTTGATGACAGCGTTCACTCTCGCAGGCATACTTTCAATCAGGTGCTAGAAGGTTTCTTGAGGAATGGCAGCCCATTCTTCACGGAGTGCGGAACTGAGAAGAGGTATCGATGTAGGTCGGCGAGGCCTGGCACGAAGTCGCGTTCCAAAACATCCCAAAGGTGTTCTATAGGATTCAAGTCAGGACTCTGTGCAGGCCAGTCCATTACAGGGATGTTATTGTCGTGTAACCGCTCTGCCACAGCCCGTGCAGTATGAACAGGTGCTCGATCGTGTTGAAAGATGCAATGGCCATCCCCGAATTGCTGTTCAACAGTGGGAAGCAAGAAGGGCTTAAAATATCAATGTAGGTCTGCGCTGTGATCGTGCCACGCAAAACAATAAGGGGTGCAAGCCCCCTTCAGGAAAAACACGACCACACTATAACACCACCGCCTCCGAATTTCACTGACGTTCACCGGGCATTCGCCATACCCACACCCTGCCATCGGATCGCCACATTGTGTACCGTGATTCGTCACTCCACACAACGTTTTGCTACTGTTCAATCGTGTAAAGTTGACGCTCCTTACACCAAGCGAGGCGTCGTTTAGCATTTTCCTGCGTGATGTGTGGCTTATGAGCAGCCGCTCGTCCATGGAATCCAAGGTTTCTCACCTCACGCCTGTCATAGTACTCGGAGTGGATCCTGATGCAGTTGGGAATTCCTGTGTGATGGTCTGAATGGATGTCTGCCTATTACTCTTTATGACCCTCTTCAAATGTTGGCGACCTCTATCAGTCAACAGACGAGGTCGTCCTGTACGCTTTTGTGTTGTACATGTCCCTTCACGTTTCCACTTCACTATCACATCAGAAACAGTGGACCTAGGGATGTTTAGGAGTGTGGAAATCTCTTCTGACACAAGTGACACCCAATCACCTGACCACGTTCGAAGTCCGTGAGTTCCACGGAGCGTCCCATTCTGCTGTTTCACGATGTGTAATGACTACTGAGGTTGCGGATAATGAGCACCAGGCAATAGGTGGTAGCACAATGCACTTAAGATGAAAAACGTATGTTTGTGGGGTGTCCGGATACTTTTGACCACATGGTGTATTATTATAAAATGCAATGAAGTGCTGCCAGTGTGTTCTTATCTTGGGGAATAAATCCTTACCAATTAGCTTCGTCCCATACCAACTTTAAGTGTAATGAAACAATTCAGCAACTTATTGGTATAGTGTATCAGATCCTGCGTACCCTTCAGCTATCCTCTCAATGGGAGGAGCAAGTAGGTCAAAGTCGAGAAATGCTGATACGGTTAGTTGCATGAGAGGATGTTTGTTTCCCCTCTCGTCAAATCAGAAGTAAACACTTGTTACTACGTTACACCAAATGTTCTATTAACTTTGTACATAGCTTTCGCTATTGTGGGGCCGCGGATTGCTCGTTTGCGTTCTCCGCGCACTAATACACTGGGGGTTTTCCGTTCTAAATCTCCTGCATTTCAGTGGACTAATAAAGAGACAAGATCACTCTAAACCAAATCACACACAATACAGATATATTGAATAAACTTTCACGTTTGAGATACACAAACTAGTTCTTTCATCACGAACCGATGGTAGCAATTGACGCGGTGCAGGTATAACAAAATGATAAACGTAGCCTTGTGTGGGTGATTTCTTTCGGGATGGAAGTAAAGCCGGTGGTCCCGTGTCGTAGATTTACGGCATGTAAAAACTTTGATAGGGCCTCTGAGTACAATTTCCGGTATTTCACGCCCAATATAGAATGTGCTGCTACGGACCATAGTAGTTAAAGAGCGGCCATAAATAAAACTACATTTTAATTTAACCACTGGTGCGCAGCAGAAAAATACCGAGGTCACTGCAGTACAGGCGGAGCATTCATACGCGCGATCTGTGTGTATTTAGGGATAATATAGTATATTTTCAGGACTTTCTCCGGAAAACATAAAACATACATAATAAAATTAAATTGAATTCATAATTTTCTCATGGTGCAATTGGGAAAGCGTTTTGACGTCTGCGATATCGGCAGTATGAACATAACACAAACTAAAGTGAGACATGCTAAATGCTTTCCTACGATCGAAGCCTAGTGGTGGTTTTCGTGAAGTGGCGAAAATCCGTGCTACTACGCATGCTCAAAATGTCTGGAGTGATAATAGTTTACCTTGTAGATGCTGCGTTAGGCACATAGAGATAGATTGAGGTGGGGCGGTGTAATTGTTTGAAGAACTGGTCGGCAAAGTTTACATGCGTATTCAGGGCTATTCTGTAACATCTTGTTGAGCGGAAGAAAATTGTTAACGATACCAAGACCCTGTTAGAGCTAGCAATATTCTTCTACTACTATGTACCACTACTGGCTGAAAAGCAGTGATTTTAGTGCTTATGACTTCTGAAGTTCAAAGGAATGAACGCCGCAGGAGTTAAGTAGCATAAAGGTGTGTTTTCGTGCATCTAATCGTGAAATATACACAAAGTGCGTATATTCCGTAAGATATAACGTAATCTCAACTTTTTACGAATTAATTTATTTTCGTAATAGTAAATTCCGCATGTACACGCGAGTGGTAAGTGCAATTGTTTACTTACCTATCGTCACTGCATCGTGAAGAAAGGCAAACTACTTTTTCTTTTTTTAATTTTACTGCTACTGTGCAGCACACCTGGAACAAAACCACTGTACTCATTAGCATTTACATACATTAATCATTGTAAAAACAAAATAGTACCATCCGTGTTCGATAATACACATTTTGTATCCACAGAAAAAGAAATAGAAACAATTATGTAGCAATGTTATCATGTAAGGCAATTTCGCAGTATTTTCACAAACATAATGTTTGATTAAACTTAGATACACTTTTGGAAATTAGTTTTTTCGGTAATCCCATAACTGACAAACCATTTTAATAAAAATTTTGCGACACCGTATCATCTGGTCCCTACAGTACACAGTCCTCGTCTTTAGAGCCTGAACCTTCACATCATCGATCACACGTAAACAGCTTCATTTGTTTGCTGTGTTTGCATTTGTCATAAGGTGTTAAACAAAAAGAGCACTGTGTCCATGATGCACCAGTCTTATTTGCATCGACTGAATGGGCTTTAGAGCAAACGCCACAAATCCAATAATCTTTCTTGTTGCCTGGATGTTACCGTATGGACGAACTACCTGCAACATTCTCTGTGGATTTGGAAGTTGCAGTAGAATCTTGGGTGCTCTCAACTAAATTGAGGTACTTGGCTAGTGAGTCCTTTTTCCTTCTGCTTCCTTGCAAGGTGGGGATGTTTAGGGGCATTCGGAATTTGTAGCAGGTCTTCTACTTTTCGCAGGAACTGGTTCCCGTTCCGCTGAAGATGTAGTTACTTTGCTAGGTGCATCAGGTGTAGGGAGTGAAACATTTAGTTTTATTTATGGACGCTCTTAACTGCTGTGGCCCTTAGCGCCCCATTCTATATTGGGCATGAAACACTGGTAATTTTGTTCAGAGGCTTCTCTATCAAGCTTAAGGTTCTTTTATGTGCCATAAATCTATGACACGGGACCCCCGGTTTACTTCCCTTCCGAAGGAAGCCATGCTAAGGATTTTTACACCCGAAAAAATCTATCGCCCTCCGCCGGGTTTGAACCCGTGACCTCGGGAACTAGAGGCATGGTAACCACGGAGGACGACGATATAGGGAGTGGATTAGGTGACCCTTGCTCAGTCATCTTACTGGATACTAATGCCTTTGTTGGGACCGCATCATAGTTCAAGGGGCAAGCAACAGCTTTCTTGAAAGCATTAATGATGTTCAGAGGGAAAAAACTGGAGGAAAGGCATGTTGAACGGTTCATAAAAGTAGGAACGATTGAGTTTTTGATGATGTTGCAACATGTAGGAGTTGAATTTTTTGGACTACTGGCTCTTTAAGGATACGTAAACGATCACATCGAGGGCCTGCAGCAAATGGCTTCTGTGTGCAGGTATCGTCATTATCGCCAAATTTATTATTTCTATTCCAACATGAGTTCTGTCCGAGTTCATCAGTAAAACAAGCTGCCTTTCTGATGTAACACAAGCAATGAACGATTTGAACCTTTCAAGAAAGAATTCTGCAGTAATCCACATTTTGGCGATATTCTTGTGACAGAGTTAGGCAAAGCGTCTTTAGACAATGAATCATTCCATCTAAGCCCTTTGAATATCACGAATGGAGGTATGACTGCACTTTCCGCAGAAACACATCTTACTAACGTGGGAGTTTCCCCTCTCTCAGCATATGCTCTTTCATAAGCATACTTTTTCCCTATTTTGCACACTACTTTGTGGCCTTCACATAACTCAATCCAGTTTCGTCCACATTCCATATTTGGCATGGTTTATCCTTTATGTCCAACTTTGTAAAATAATATCTAATTACAAAAGGTTTGGCCATTGAGGCACGATACTCCGATAAATTCTCAGAAACGCTTAAGCTTAAACCATAACGTTCCTTGCATGTGGACCACCACCACTTACTAGCCACTCCCTTTTCAGGATTAAATATATGCTGTCTTCCATGGGGCGAAGCTAAATCATAGGCAAGTTTTCACGCTTGGGTCGCAGTTAGACCAAAGCCTAACACCTGCATCTCTACCGTGTAGTTCACAATGCATTGCTGGATATCAACTGGTAATACAAAATGCCCGACCCAATTTTTGTATTTGTGGAATTTCCAGGTCTTCATTTGCGAGCACAAATTTCTTAAATGTGTTGTAAGCAACACTATACAATTTTGTTGATTTCTATATTATCACATTTTTCGAATTTCACTTTCCTAGCTGCATCAGAAGATCTGAAGTTTCATACTATCTGTACACTTTTTGATTAGTCTTCGTCGTCTTAGGGGCCATGTTGAGCAGAATTCTGCAAAAGTATTAAAACATTAAATGAAATATGCAGTTTATAACTCCAAATATATTGCTTAATAAATAAATACTATTTCCTTATGATGCGTAGGTAAGTTGGCAACACGACATAGTATTTGGTAAGGTAATTTGACAGTAGTCTAAAATTGAGTTTTTATGATTACTAATGTAGAATACTTACCTCTGTAATCTGTGTAACAACTGTTGTGCAAGAACATGTGGAACTGATGAAAGAGCAACTTAAACAGCTGAAGAATTGAATGGTCTAAGATGTACACACATTTTCATAACAAAATGCGCTGGTTGCTCAAGGTTCTTGTATGGTTATGCGCCACAAAGCAATTCACCTAATCGTGTATACAACACTATACACCACATATATGTATTCCTGTTAATAAAACGTAACTTGCTTCATATGGCTTGAAATTAAATTTAAAACTGGGTAGGCATACAACACTTTCTTTTTCACAGTAAACTCGACACTAAATGGGAAAATCTTAGATCTGCATTCCATCGACCTCGAGAGTCTGGAATGCCGACCAGTTTGAAGGGAAGATGTCATTCTACCTGGTAAGAAAACTGTGAAACCTTAGAGCAGTAGGCAAGGTTGCAGCATGCTCTTAAAAAAAGAATGCTGCGAAGTTACCTATACAGGAAATAGTAGATTGTTACAAGCGTTAAAAGTGGGGTTTTACTTTACGAGTAGACATGTCTGCGAAACGAAGGCCATAGCTCGAGTTTCGCAATCCTACGAGGAAAATGAAACCGCTTTTAACATGTGTGGCATATACAGTTGTTTTAGACAGCGCTAGAATTTTTAAAAATATCAATAAACCAATATTATATTGATTTCTGAAACTAAGAGAAATTACGCTTAGAACGAGTTCAATTCACGTGTATAGCAAAATTCTTGAAACAGGATAAACGACATTAGAATCGAGATCAACCCTAGTGTGCAGCTAGAGATTAGATAGAGTTTTGTTTATGCACACTATTTAACTGCTGTAGTCCTTAGCGTCCCATTCTATATTGGGTGTTTAAGACCGGTAATTTTGCTCAGAAGCCTCCATCAGGCTAGAGGTTCTTTTACGTGACCTAAATCTACGACACAGGACCACCGGCTTTACTTCCCTTCCGAAGGAAGCCATGCTAAGAATTTTAACTCCCAAAAAATCCATCGCCCTCCACCGGGTTTGAACCTGCAACCTCGGGAACTAGAGGCTAGCATGGTAACCACTACACCACGGAGGACGACGTGCAGCTAATGCCAGAGGTTTGGGTGTTTTGTTGATTCGCTAGAAGTCATTTTCAGTGAAATTATTTTCAACATGTTTTGCCATTTGCCCAGGCAATGAAGCGATTAAATGCTATGTCATATTGCCTTCTGGATTTTTTGGGGGTAAGTAGTTCAAGTGTTATTCTTTCTGCTGCTTCTGTAATTTCACCTGGTTCTTCCATTTCAGTTTCTTCTGAATTCATAATTGCCGCCTTTTAATCTTTATGTAGGTTCCTACATAAAAGTATGTTTTAGATAAAAGAAAGGGGGGGCACAAGTCTGCCAATATAAGGTATAGGTGTACTCCACAACGAATTGCTATAAATTGAAGTATGGCGATTGTATTGAGAACAGATGATACCGGCAGTAGAAATTAATCATGTAAAAATACGTAATAAAAAGTAGAATCTAACCAAACCAAGTAGAATTATTAAACGTGTACGAATACAAAGGATAATTGCCAAGTGATTGGAGCTGAAATCGAAGGTGGTCACAATGGAGTGGTATAAAAATGTTATCACACACGTGCGATAATGTAAGGTGTTTAGTTCTTGTGCATTATGTTCTACTTTTAGCTATGCTGTCTAAAAATACCTTGCGTTATCCCCAAACTTGTTTTAGACAAAACCTGAAGTGGGATGGTGGTGGTTCATTTATTAGTGTTTAACGCCCGTTGTTATTGCAACGGCACCATAACAGTGGACACTGATGATACATGACATGATAATTGGGGAAGGACATTTCGGAAGGAAAAGTTCCTATCCTAAGTTTAGGGCTCTTCCCCGGTATTTGCTAATTGTGAGAAAACCCGAGAAAAACATGCCATGGAGGACGGTCCTTGCGGATTTGAATCGCAGACCTCCCATTCACGAGTTCGTGCCTTAACGATTTCGGCTACCCATGTTAGTACAAAATAGTATTGATTATGTTAATATGTGTACATACTGATTCTTAGCAACTCTTGATTAATTTTTGCAGGCAAAAGTAAAAGAGTACAGTAAACACACTTTAGTAACTTTTAGGAAGAGAAGCTTGCAAACATTTCATGAATAATTCGGATTGTAAAACGCATTTACTACGCTTTACTGTTTTTGTAGTTTTTAATTCATGTAACATATAATATGATCACGCTGCTTTTGCAATGCAATTTGTTAGCACGCAGCCAAGCATTTTTGCCTGTTATTTTACTAACCAAGATGTATGTTAGCACTGGCACTTTTATGTGCAACGTTTTACTAGTCTTAATGTAGCTTCTACTTCATGCAATGTATGATAAGATCACGCTGCTTTTGTAACGCGATTGTTACCACGTGGCTTTTCGTATTTATTTTAAAAATTAATTACAATGTCTACAATGATATATTGCACCATCCTTAAAAAAAAATGCAAATACATCCATAAAGGATATAAATGAATGAATGAATAAATGTTGCACTACTCCATGGTTTACTCCTTTTGCAGCTCATTGCAAGTGTTCAAATTTCCGATGAGGCCCTCCCATTTTCTTTCCAATTCTTTCACGCCCATATTTAGGGTCATTCACTCAGTTTTCATTACTGCTTCTCAAGTATTCCGCGTTTCTTTTATGTTGCTCTGGGGTAGCTTTAAAGCTTAGTTTTCTTTCCATTTCGCATAAATACCACAGAACAACACTTCTGAGGAAGAACCAAAACAATTAACTCAGGATCTCCTGTGCGCCAAGAATTAATGATGACATAAACAAAACACGCTTCCAAAGCGTTCTAATTTGCGATTAGTTACTTGGGTGCTTAACAACATGGAAGACAATCTTCCTTCACCGTAACACAGTTACAGGATACCAAACACCACCAAAGTTGTTCAGGGCTCATTGATAGCCGTAACGGTATCTTCCTAACAAGAAAGAGAATAGCCCTGATTAGGAGATATCGGTAAGACAGTGTATATCGTCATTGTTAACATAGCATTTTCCGACCTGCCAACATAAAAGTTTCTAAGTCTCTTGTATGGAATGAATTGTTTGTTACATAGAGCAGTAAGAAATGAACGCAGATTACTGTAATCTATACATTTTTTTTAAATACTTCATGCTACTTGTACACGTTGAAATTACCATACTGACTGTTCGGCGATGTTGTAGCTACTGGGTGGTGTAGCCCTCCCAAGCAGGTAGGGTTTTAGATACTGCAAGGAGATAAGTGTTCGCTTGGTCCACAGATTAATACCACATTCACAACTCAATGGTGGGGGTAAGGTGTCGCATAGGGCGCTTTTTGCAGACCTTTTGGGTGGTCCTTACTAACGCTGCGGTCGGTAATGCACCTTACTTCATTATCAACCGATCACGCCTGCTGCTGGCCCCGCCCATCCGCTTTTGAAACGTGCGCAAACCAACTGTAAGGAGTGCAAGTCTCAAATAAAATCACCTGCGTTTTTAATGGTTTTCTCAAACTGACGACAAATCCATTAAACCCACAGGTGACTTTATTTAAAACTTGCACTCCTTTCAGTTTGCCTTACTCATCTGCTAGACTATTGAGATAAGTTTTGTCTTAAATTGACAATCTTTTTATACTAATTTTCAATTAAGTGGGAAAATAGGAAAGACAGTGGTAGGGCATTATATAACATTATTCTTTGTTTACAGCACTTTACCATTCATCATTTTAAAACCTGTTAACCCCATGACCGAAATACCATTGATTTGCATTCTGCAATAATATACCAATTATAACAAAAATGATATCCTACCATGTACAAAGAATGCCAGCATTTAGTTATACATAAAACACCACATAATATATTAACACGTATATTGAAAAATAAATGAAATACGTCAGCAAAAACAGAAAGTAACTATTCAGATACAAAAAAAATAATTTTAATAAAGCAACATCTTATGCAACACAAACTTGAGCAAAATTTCTTACACTAACATCCTGTGATGCAGATTTAAAAACCACTACATTTTTAATAGCTGCTGGTACATCATCCAAATCATAAATTTCTTAGCAATTAACTTGTGATTAGTTATTGCTCTTTGTTGCATTTTTATTTGAATATGTGTTGCAGTCTAATCTAGTATCTATATGAGTACTAACACCATGAATTCTATCTCCTTTTTTTTAAGTTAAAGAAGGTTAGCTATTTTTTATTAGTTTAGTTTAGATATAAAAACTTGTAATATGCAGGCCATCAACTCGCTGCTCCATGGTGCACTGAGAAGTGCTCATTTACTCAAACCTGTGCCCAAGATAGCACATAGGTAGAAGTGAAGTTGAAAAAATGGAGGTAAAGGAAGTAAAAAATATTTTTCAGTTTGACTATGGAATCTTAATACTCAACAACTTTGTGCTTAATACAGGTTTGAACCACAATTGTCTTTAGTATAGCTGTGAATATAAAGACTGTCTTATGAGCACCATATTAGAGATAATTTCTCCTTGTTTTCTTTGTACTGTTAAATTCTTAATACTTAAAATACGTAATTATTCTTTCTTTCTACAGCAGCAGATTAAAATATTTATTAATGTGCAGCAAATGCATTACTAAACCATGAGGGAGGGGGGGAATAAACTGTAATACACATGACTCTTGTTTCCTCAGCAAGCTGATATGTTTCATTACTATAAAAATGTTTGCCCCTCCCATGAAGTTGCACTAATTATGGCTTTTTTTAAAATCATATTTACATTAATTATGACTTAATAATAACTTAATAAATAATACACATTTTCCTTAGCATTATTCATGACTGTCAATTTTTAAATGAAAGCACCATCATTCATCATAGTTGCCACACCAACATCACTTTGCATGGCAGTTTCTGAGCCTGCTGTAATATTGTTAACAACAGGCTGTAAACCCTACGACATATGAAATTAAGTTAAATATTTCGCACACATCCACAATTTTCTAATCAGGGTGCTTAGTTGCAATTTGGCAGTACTGTTATATTAGGAAGACCTAACAAACAATGCATGCATTTTTTTTTGTTTTGCCTTTAATGTCATTGTATATGAAGATAGTGAAAGCAAATCTATTTTGCAAATAACAATTACAGGAAGCTGTAATTTAGGAAAGCTACTGTCTTTAAGCTCAAAACTACTTTCATTAAATAGACTGCTAATGGTGACTCTTTGCATTCTCTGCAACATGAGGGTGCTATTTCTTAGTGTCAAAAGAATCACAAAGCTAACTGAAGTCCATGCTACTATTTTGTTTATTTAGTGGATAACAAACATTTCAGAAAAAGCATGTCTGTAGTTATATTCATCTATTAATAACAGCAACTAAAAATTGTAGCTTCAAAGCTATTAACACAGAATCATTAAAACCTACCAATACACTGAAATAACTGCCTAATATTACTCGCGCAAAACTTCTGGAATCGTGACCTTGATTGCTACCTCAGCTGCCAAGCCTAGGAATGGTTTATGTTTAGCTTAATCAACGAAAGCGATATAACACCTTTGCTTACTCACAGTGCGTAACACATACAGTCCGCATAGAAAGTGTCTACATCGTGTTGTAATTTTAAAGAGAGCAGTATCTAAATAGTACTTACTTTATATTTGTTATATTTATAACCATGGCTCCTATGTTTTCAAAGTTAAGTGGTAAGGTGTTACATAGTCAAGTAGGGAAATAATTGCAAATGTCCTCTACTTCATGAAGCAAGAAGCAGAGATGAAGGAAGAAAATATATGTTCATCCCAGTTCCACAAAAGCCTTAAAAGAGTGAAAGAAAGAGTAGTCAAAGCAACTGGTGTTTCACCTAGTTTCGTTTCCAGAGTTCTCAAAGATAAGAGAAAAAAAAACATATGGCTGAAAGAGTACCATTTGACACATCTGGATAGAAAGAAACATAAGGTCCCTAAACGTATTACAGAAATAGACTTTCGAATGCGTCATTCGGCGCATGATTCACAATTCCTATGTGGAAGAAAAAACTGTGCTAACAATAAGCAGATTGCTCATCAAGCTGAAAGACAGCAGAAACTTACAAGGTGGTGCTACAAATCTCAGAAAAATTATTAAAGATTTAGGGTTCAAGTGGAAGAAACCGAAATCAAATAGAAGAGCTCTAACAGAAAAGCAAAATAAATAAATAAATAAAATAAAAAATAAATAAAAATAAAAAGTAAATGTTGCCATGATAGCTTAGTCGGTTAGACCAACGGCACGGAACGCCTAAGGATCCGGGGTTCAAATCCCGGCTATAGCATTGAATTTTTCAGTCTGATTCTACCTTTCCAAATGAGTATAATTTTATATGTACTTATATCAGTGTGTACTTATATCAGCATCAATTTTTAAGGTGGTGCTACAAATTTCAGAAAAATACTATAGTGTATGAAGATGAGTCATACATACACAGCAGTCGTACAGCATCTAAAAGTTGGAGTGACGATAGCGAATTAGGTTGCAGGTTCCTGTTGCTAAAGGGCAAATACTTATTATCGTTCGTGCTGTTGGAAAGATCGGCTTCGTTCCAAATGCCCTTCTTTTACAAGTTGCAAAAACAACAGGAGATTTTCATCAAGAAATGAATACAGAAAAGTACATGAAGTGAATCAACGCCATGTTGATACCTAATATGCCTGCTGGGTCTATTCTGGTCATCGACAATGCTTCACAATGCGTCAACACTCAATTGACAAAACCACCTACCTCAAATTCCTTGAAAGAAGAAATGAGAGCTTGATTAGTTAGACATAATATAGCTTTAGATGAAAGCATGAGTAAAACAAAGCTATATAACTTAATTAAAGCCAACAAACAGCTTCAGACGTCATACATACGTGACCAAATAGTAATACAACATCGCCATAATGTAGTTAGACTGCCATCGTATTGCCCAGATCTAAACCCAATCGAATTAATCTGAGCTGATATCAAAAAATGGGTGGCAATGCAGAAATATCACTTTTAAATTAAAATATGTGGAGTAGTTATAATGCCAGCAATTTGCTGAAATTGGAAGGCCAGAATGGGAAAATGTATGTCGACATGTTGAATAAATTAAGAATCATTATTTCGAAAAATACGGAATTGCAGAAAATCAAATAGAAAGAATTCTCATCCAAGATAATGGTGCAGAAAGTAGTGACAGCAGCGATGACGGCAGCAATGTGAGTGATTCCGCAGAAGAGGAAGGGTTGTTAGGTGTGGAAGAATTGGAGGCAATGATTGACATTGTTTTTTATATTAAGCGCTTTTTACAGCGTAGATTTTAATATATGGTATATAACTAAGTTTATCATTGCAGCGCATAACCGGTGTGCAGATATTTGACAATGACTGTCCCACGCACTCCTGCAGCATGCAGACGACCGGTCACCTCCTGATCTGGTAAGCAACTCGCTTCTTAGCTCTCATTAAGATTTTCACATGTCTAGAACTGTTGCGCCGATTATACCAACTTCACTTTTTCTGAAAATTCAGAACGTTTTCAGCAATAGTCCTCAATGTTTTAATTAATTTTTCAACTGATGTTGAAATGAAATTCCAAATTGTAAGGAATGTTTGATATTGTATGACAGCAAATTGCTGCATAGGTGAGAGAAAGCTTTTTAATAATGTTCCTGGGGGTTATCCTGCGACTCAGCGTACCCAAATTCCCTTGACTCCACAATTTGGGTATCTGCCAGCATACCTCTGGTAGTTTGACATGGTGAGTGTGCTAAACAAAAGAAAGAGAAAAAGCCTCATTAATGCTTTAATAATTAAATAATAAGGTTAATAAAAGTGCTTTGAAAGTGATGGACTTTGCATCTACAACATCCATGACTGACATTTCATCACTAAATACTGTATTAATCAAGAGTTTGAACTATAAAATATCCTGTTATTTTTAACATAACCTCTGTTCATTTGCAGCAACTATTTTGTTCATTGTTCAGCAACACAGATCAAAAAATTCTTTAACTTCATAAATATGGTACAGTATTTCCACTTATTGCTTTTTTAATTTTTTTTGGGGCTTAATCTGAAAACTCGATGGTTTTAGAAAGAAATATTTCTGTTTATAAGGTACCACAAAAAATACCAGAAAATATATGTTAAACTAAATATCAAGTAAACCAATGGTAAGATTGTGCAGACTGAAACATTGCAACAACTTATGAAGTATCCAATACCAGATGTTTTAATTCTTTCTTTACTAAAGTTTGGAAATTTAAATGGTTTATTTGATAAAACAGCACCATTACTTTGTGCAGTTTGCAAAAAAGTTTTTAATCTTAGCATATAGTACTAGGCCATGGCATAATGCTGTCCCAGAAATGTTCATAGTTGTGCACAATGTAATCTCACTGTGGAAAAGGAAAGACAAAAAGATAATTTAGAAAGATGGAGCAACAACTCCGCCATTAGCCAGTGAGAGCAAAACAGAAATTCTGTTAAATATAACTCACTTCAAATGATGAATGAAGGAAATCTGTGCATTAATCCTAAGGATACTACATCTGGAGGTGTTGAACAGGAGAATGAACTGCAGTAGCCCATATATAAAACTTCACAGTTCTGAAATTCAAAGAATGCAACAATAAATTTTATATTTAACTGGGAAGGGAAAGCCTTTCAATTCTAGCTTTCTAACAACTGTAAAGCCCAACTAGGATACCAAATAGACTTTATTATTTTTCACTAGTATTTCATTCATAAAATGAACATTATTATTATTATTATTATTATTATTATTATTATTATTATTATGCATAATTTGGCTAGATTCCAACTACAGCTGACTTATAAAATGTAATATTACTCATGAGCAGTCAATACAATTTTATTTTTAAAATGCATATGTAATGCAATTCTGGTTATGTTATGGATTTAATTTTGGTTATTCTACATTATTTATTACATTCATACATCCTACGTAGTAAGCGGGCTTTGAAAAAATAGATCGCTTCCTTCTTGCTGTTTATACGCTCTTATATGCCCTTCGAATCTTGCCAGTTTTACTAAATCGAAGAATTTTCTCCTCGGACGCATCCGTTAAAATACGATCCGCAGCTTTGAAATTTCGTCTCAAATGGGATACATTTAGCCAATCTTAGTTTTTTTTTCACATCGTACATTGAGCTCAAATACTGTACAAACCGGTCCACTAATAGTATGAAAACGACTTTATACATAGTAAACTGATATAGTATATCAAATTCTGGACTAAATATGTTATTTTTAAAACCATTTAATCAGCAGTTTAGAATAATTGTGTTGGCAGCGTTGAATGTTACACGCACGGGCTGCACAGTGTCTGCTGCGTCTACATTTGAGGCAATGGGCATATGCAGCGCTCAAAATGTACCTTCCTATCACACTTGATATACGCTGGCTTCGTCTAAGGCAAGTGAGGGGAGAAAGGACGTGCGATAGGCTGTTGGCCGTTTTCCTTTGTACGTGCCACGCGCGGCAAGAGTTTAGATGTGCACTTTTCCACCAGCTAAAGCTTTACCTGGGAGATAGCCACCGCACTCCACTAGCTAAAACGTCGTTGAGCAGGCAGTAAGCAAGCAAGCAAACAAACAAACAAACTAACTAACTGTGTGCCGTATGTAACACACAGAATTTACCGATCCTTTTTTCAGTTACTGAATTGAATTTTGAAGTATAGATTCGAAACAGAAAATGCATTGCTTATCAGATTATACAGAGTGAGCCAAAAGACTCCGAACTGCTTGCGTGGTGTTTTTCCTGTCCGCGTCCTCGGCGCTCGTTGCCGCCTGCTGCTACCATAGAAAGGCGCGGATGAAACCATACATTTTTAAAACTACTTTTAAAGGCTTTACTTACCAACTTTATGAAAGGAAATACTGAAACTGGCCACCGTCGTTGTCCATACATTTTTGGCACCTCTTTAGGTAACCATCCATCAAGGAATTTTTGGGGGGAATTTTCCAAACGATGACCGAAGTCATCTAATGTTTCTTCGGTAAGAAGCGAACGCCGTCTTTTAGATTTCTTAGCCTGAACACTTCCTGTGGCCTGAAATTTACTGTAAAGTTCATGGATTGTTGTACGGCCTGGAATTTTTACACCTGGAAATCTTTCTGCAAATCGTACTTTCACTTGGCGAGTTGACCGAGTTAACACATACGAATCATAAATACAAGCTGTGCAGTAGAAAACATACACTGAGCCATAATATACTTTGACTTAGTACAGGACAGAATAATAAATAATTCCTAATAACTGAACCACATCACATCGCTGTCAACTCGAAACTGCACTTCACACTGCAATGCAAAACCACAACAGCGTGACTTTGTTTATAGCAGCGTGCATTATCATGTTTATATCATATTTCCACACGCCCAGTGGAAAAAACACCGCGCAGCCGGTAATATTGTTCATAAAATACCCCTCCGGGGTAACTTAAACCATAATGTGTACACGACAAAACCACACACCCTGGAAGAATTAACACAAAATATCCGCCAAGAAATTTCTCAACGTAAACTACGGCAAGTGATGGATAGTTTCCTAAAGAGGTGTCAAAAATGTATGGACAACGACGGTGACCAGGTTCAGCATCTCCTTTCGTAAAGTTGGTAAAGTAAAGCGTTTAAAAGAAGCTTTAAAAATGTTGTATGGTTTCATCCGCGCCTTTCTATGATAGTGGCAGACGGCAACGAGCGCCGAGGACGCGGGCAGGAAAAACACCGCGCAAGGCGGTTCGGAGTCTTTTGGCTCACTCTGTACATACTGAATGCAAAATATGCTCTTACACAATTTTTTAAATTATGTCTGTTGGAAAGAAACCCAAGATCTAAGAAAACAAAAGTTTAAACAAAGAATGCCACTTTTTTATAAGTACCTATCGTTGAAAATCTGATAAGAGTAGTGTAGATAGTGTTAGAAATTAAATAAAACGCATCAGAGGACGTGCAAAGTAGGCACAAAAGCTGATTGTGCATTTGGTTTATGGTTAAAGAAGAAACGGTTAAGGTTGAGTTCGGCGATACTGATTTGCTTGTTTCACCGGTGTAAAGCGTGATAGAGATAAAGAGCGGCCATTCATCAGTAGGAGAGAAAAGTAACACCCTGGACTGTCAAAATGGGGAGAAATCATATAGAAACAAGCAAGGAAACAAAACTAATTTTTAGATTCCACAAGGAGTGCAAATATTTTTGAGAAATTAAGACATTCTTACACTGTAATTACATTCAGTAATTGTAGATTTTGTGGTTCAAGTCCATTGTGAAACAAGACAAATTTGGAAGACCAAAAGTCTAGGCATAAAAAGATCAAGGGTTTACACCAAGCGAAGAAGGGGGTGGGACCCAAAGACAGTGCTTTGAAGTTGGCGGCGTACATGGGAAGACCGCGTTATTTCAGCCATCACCATTCACGTGTTTAAAGTGAAGAGTATCATAGTTGGTAAGTTCTTAGCGAATGAGAAAAATTGCATTAAGCCATTACATTTCTTAGCATTAAAAAAAACTCGACTTCTTTAAAAGACATTTTTTCCCCTACGAAACGAAATGCAATTCTTGGTTTAGATGGAGCATATGATCTGGCGCAAGAAAAATTGAAAAATACTCTCAAAATCTCATACCTAATATGTATCTCAACCATTGACTGGGGCTGTATGAACACTTCAGAAGTGGTTTCACTGAACTTTCTCAATGGATTGATGGACCATAAAGTGTATATGAGCATTTTAAAGGAAAATATCCATTCTGTGCTTAAAAGCTGGGCCTTGAGAATACCTTTGTTTACAGCAAAACATCGACCACAAACGTATAGGGAGAAATACCTGCGGTTGCTTTATAATACACCAAAGCAACTTAATACAAAACCACAGTGACCTAACATTAATCTAGAGAGCATCAGTTGTATGTTTTTGTTAGAGAAAATCAGAATGCACAGTGTGTTTCCAGTAAAGAAGACTTGAAGCAATTCAAAGGGAATGGGACTTAACTGATCCTCAAACTACAGCAGAGCTAGTGGAATCAATGCTACAAAGGCTGAAGGCTCTTGAATGCTGACTAAGTTTATAAATATATTATACAAATTATAGATGTACGGTGGCGTTTTGTGAGGAACAAGTCCATTTGTGTATAGTAAGAAGGGATTGTTTATTATTTTATACTTATATGTGGAACTAAATTAGGCATTATTCGTCATAACCAGGGTTAGGATTTTTAGGTGCAAATTTCAGATGAAAAAAGGGACAATAAGGTGCTGGTTTATTTAAGTGGATACACAACTGAAATTGCTATTTTCTAAACTATCCATTCAAATGGGCTGAAATTTTAACCACACGCCAGTCTTCTTTAGATATAATTGTTTTGTGAATTTGAATCCAAAATCTTAATTAGTTTTCAAGTTATTAATTTTCAAAATATAAAATTATGGGTATATGCAAAATGCAACACACGATGCATTTAAAAAATCTTGTGTTGCTTCTATGTCGAGGAACTACAAATCTCTCATATAATTTTTTTTCTACCATTCTTAGTTTAAGAGAAAAAAAGTTTTGCAGTTTTGTATTTGAATTTCTTTTTCGTTTTTTTGTATACATTGTTATCTTCAAAATTAGTAGCGCAAAAACTATTCATTACACAGTAAAATTATATGACATTTTTATTTATTTGGGTTTTTGAAATAAGCATAAAAATGTCAATATGAATGGATGAAAACTACATCGTGTGGAACATTTTGAATATGCAGAAATTCTGAAAATAAGACACGTCTTAAAATGAAGTGTTAAAAATATAAACAGCTAGCAACCAAATGCGCAAGGGTATTTAAAACGTCTCGTAACGATCCTGAAGCGTTCGCTAGGTCAAAAATAAAAGTGGATTCTAAAACTACAAGCAATGGAGAATTAACTAATTCAACGATTTCTCTTTCCTCTATTCTAATTTATTGAACTACAAATAAGTACATCAAATTATCACTCCTCAAAAGAAGGAAAAAACATGAAGCTGTTGTACTTCAAGATATTAAGCATCTCCACATTTTTAAAAGTAAGTCTGTTTCTGTTAGGAGATAGAATGTCTTTGTAGATGGTAAAGCTTCTTTCAACATTCACAGAAACCAGTGGGGCAAACCTTGTATTCGCTCGGAATGGCAACTCTACAGATGTGGCGAATTCCTCAATGTCTGGATTCTTCTGAAGACCAGATTCAAGTTTGTCTTTGGCAAAGCCATCTAACTGCTCCCTCACGAAGTAAAAATATGCCATTGTTTTTCCTTTTCGAGACCTTGTTCTTCCAATCGTTTAATAGCGGCAGGCAGGTACTTGTAACCATGAACACAATATAGTTCTGTCTGCAAATTATGTATTTTCTCCGGCAACAGAAGTTGCTGTGCCTTGGAAATCACACCTGCGTCGGATGGATCCAAAGAAAGCACAAACTCTTTAATTTTGTCAAAATTCTCACACAGCATAGCAGCACACGCTATCCAAGATCCCCATCGAGTAATGACCGGGAAATTTGGAAGGGGCAGGTCAGTGATTTCCCTGTAGTAAACAACACGGCTCGGAGCTTTCAATAGAATCTTCTTCAGTACAGAGATGAATTGATTTGCGATGTCGTATTCGTTCCTTATGGATTCACAAACCCTGTGAAGGGCATGAGTCAAGCATGTCCCATGCTTCAAGTTAGGAAATAAAGGTTTCAGTTGGTTGACAGCTGAAACCATGTGTGGAGCCTGGTCCGTAACCACAAGAAGTTTTTCAAACTCGATACCAGTTGGGCAGAGTTTTTGGTAGAAGTCCATAATGGATTGCATTACTGTACTGGCATTGGCTTTCTGCAGCTCGTACATTTTTAACATGGGCTTAACTTTCTTCCCTGCTAAGGGAAAAACTAAAATGTTAAAAACATACCGTTCCATTGAGTCTATGGTTCCATCCACAATGATTCCCACATCGCAATCAGACACTTTCTCCTTGATTCTTTGTATGGTTTCTTGGTAAACAGGCTCCATGTAGTTTTTTCTTAAAGTACTCTCATCGGGCATTGACATCTTTGTGTATTTTTCAAGAAATCCCTTGAAGGCTGGATGGTTCACCTTATTGAGTGGAATTCCTGCTTGTGTAAGAGCTGCACACAAATCAATGTTTAATTCCTTCAAATTTTGGCTTTTTGAAGAACTGTTGAAATGCATTTCGTAATAGAGGTTGCCGTGATTTGTTTGCTTGAAGAGTCTTGTTCATTTGATGCTTAGAGCTGGAAATGTGTTGTTTGATGCGACCTCGCTGGTGTTTTTCATCTAACAAAATTCCTGAATCACAAATAGTACATCGCATAACAGTTCCATCAGCGTCTATGAAATCTTGTTTGAATTCCTCAGCCAGAACAATACATCGAGCACTGGACACCTTTGCCATGGTAAATTCTAGTACTATGCTCGGCGCCAATCAAGAAGGTGATTGACAGTTACTAACCACGTGGCGGAAAGCTTCAAATGAATGGGAGGGGATGAATACGCCACAGCGGTCGTCATAGGAACCATTAGAAGGGCCAATTAGAACTAAGACGTTTCTATAGCAACGATAGACGCAAATGCGTTGTTGCGATATTTTAACACGTGATTATCATGACGTGCCGGGCGAGCGACCGTTGCAGTAACATGAACATAAGTCTTATCTTCTGCTGTGGCTGCAGTTATAAACAATTCCTCCTTTTAGCCCCAGCTTGCTTTTGTGTTTGTATTTGTATGGTATTTGCCTTGTGTTACGTGTATTTGTGTGTGTGTGTGTGTGTG
This sequence comes from Deroplatys truncata, assembly GCA_030765065.1. Lineage (NCBI taxonomy): Eukaryota > Metazoa > Arthropoda > Insecta > Mantodea > Mantidae > Deroplatys > Deroplatys truncata. The sequence goes on from CM060990.1 coordinate 379,413,838, forward strand.
TGTGTGTTGTTTGAGCATTTATAATTGTGTTTAATGGATATTTAACAAAGTCCAAAAATAGTGACAAAGATAGCGTAGCCAAACGAAAAACTGGGCGCACTCGGGAACCGAATAAGTATGAAGCGAGCAGCAACAGCGATGCAAGCGATTCGGAAATCAATGGCATTTTCCCATTAAAATAAGCATCAATATTTCACAGGTATGTTTCTTCTGTTAACGCAGATCTTTACACTTATATATTCTTGCATGATCTACCCTCTGCACCTAGCTTCATTATTTTACAATTGTCTTCGGATACGAATATAAATAGTATCCGCTCTACAATGCAGGTGCAACCCAGTCTCTTTCGACACGCTCTCCACGTGGTCGCGATGAGCGGCAACGTCGCCTCTGTCGCTCCGCGAAATGTCAATCACCTTCTTGATTAGCACCAGGTATAGTACACTCGTTTGGTGAGCTAACACTAGTTCACTTGCCCACACAACGCGACTGTCACACAACTCACTCTTTCGCCCATTCACTGTCCACATCTCGTATAACACCGCGACAATTACCAGAATGTTCTCATTCATGCTGGAACTTCAGTCTCCGCGATTTCTAGTAGTTTCGAGCAGAACCCAGTCTTAATAATTCTCAGAACTGCGCGGGTGAAATTACTGCTGTCTGCGTGCCCAGCCTTCGCCTCCACGCAAACAGATGACGTCTCTCACAGTAACAAACTCACATTCACGAACAGCAGGCTAGTGATTCTGGTGGGATAGAATCACTCATTGTCAATTGCATTATCTCGGCCTACTTTATAGCGGTAAAGCGACAGAATGAGGTTTTCGTCGAACACAATTATTTTCCATTGTTTTGGGTGTGTGCTTTCAATTCCCGCGCGGCGTTTACTGAAAGAGGTAGGCATACTATTCGCACGTACGCAGCAAGCTGAGGAGATTTAAATTGAAAGTTAAACAATAAATTGGAATGAAACTTAAAAGAAAAGAGGGGATTATGGACATGGTTGGAGGAAAATGGGATAAAGGTCCCAAAAAAGGGAAAAAGGTGCGAGAAAAAATGCCTCTCTTCGCAACTAGAAACAAAATTTCACACTGTGATATCTTTCCGCACAGCTTTAAGTTACCCTAAGAAAAAAGCCGCGCATCTAAAAATCCTAACCCTGGTCATAACTACAGTATATCCGTATTTTCCCAGTATCCTGCCCCTATTCCCACATTGTTTTACTGTAATTTTCTAGGTGTAGAGACTTTTTTTTGCACTCACTGTAATAACTATGCTTGTGCATTGAAGGTTATTGTTATTAATCTAGATCCGCTTTGTGTATAACAAGGTTTATTGATAACGGGGCAAGAGTCTATCTCTGAATGTTATTCCATATTACCTATTCTGAAATAAGCAGCAAAGCTAGGGCACAGAAAATAATTTGATTAGAACCGAGTAATTGCACGTAATAGCTATAAACTCAACTATATGCAAGTTTCGAATTTCAAAGCTTTAAATTAACATGAATATCACTAAACATGCCTAATATCCTGCTCGCCATATTCGTTCTTCAAATGTTCTCATCATGTTTATCCTAAACTACTACTTTGTTCTACAGAGAAATGCACACCTAAGTGTCAGCGTGTATTTAAATAGCGTTTGTGTTAGGTATATTAACGGCCCTTTTTTGTGTGTTGCAAAAAGCATATGGATTGAACCCCAAATATCCAAATAAAAACCAAAAATATTTTGTAAGAATAACAAAAGCAGGGAGAAGTAAGCTGGTCTTTGTGATTACCACCTCATTTCTCATGTAACCTCGAAACTAGCTAAAATCGTAATCCTACAATCTATTTGGTTGTGAATATTAACGATAATGATATAATAACAATTTTGTTACTATTATTATGCATGATGGCTGATAAGGCGTGATATCGCACAGATGAAAACATGAGATGGCGGCCATGTTGTATAAAACGTGCACTAAATTTGTGAATGACTCCGCCCACACCATGAAATATGAAAATGCGGTCAAATTTTGATTAAAACGTGCGAAAAACCTTCATACAAACCTACAGCACACCACTGCTGCGACGTGCTAGAGACTGGTGAGCTCTGCCTACTTCTGAATGACAAATTAATTTTTTATTAGAGTTTCAGCAATTTAGAGTGTAACTGAAGTCCTATTATTTTAGGACAAACTAAATGCTGTGCTTATAAGTAAGACAAAGTGAATATTTCATTAGGTGTACAAGAATAATAATTAATTGTCCGAAACTATTTTTAAACGCATGTTCTATTTGTAAATAAGTTAGCTTTCAGAGAAGAAACTCTGCAAGCCTGTCATTTTAATTAATTTTAACAGACTTCTTTTTTTTATAAATATACTGTGGAAAATGTTTATTCTGGTTATTGAAGCTGTCGGTTGTACATGCAGTTAAAAACTGAATTACTTTAAGTTTGCGCAGTTATTTGGTTTCCACCTCCAAATTTATCGTAGCGTTCAAGTAATGTTTGCTCCAAGAACGAGGAGTAGAGATAAAGAAGCACCTGTATCAAAGTGACATGTACCCGAACACAGCAAGTTTGTACATTATTAATGTGTTTTATGCATTGAGCATTACAAATATTAAGTACACTCCCTTAGGGTATTTCATATCCGATAATAAAAATATAAGAATTTAAGGTTATACGGAAATTGCTTCGCATTTGAATATGGGATTAAGAAGTTACTGAATTAGCTAACTTAAGAATAGGCATTGCACGAGCGTAAGAATTTGTTTAGCACGCTCATATGTGGACTTGAAAGCGTAAAAAAGCACAGTGAACGCTTCTGCATTCCTCCTTGCAGTGTAGTGTTATTTATTTAAATCTACTCGAAACTGTGCCCCCCCCCCTCGGATTAGGTGTTGAACGGTACGATTCATTTAACTAAAACCTTATTCTGAGAGAGAAGCGCTAATGAGCGATACCGTAATTATTGACGGGAAGATATAAATCAAATAGAGAAATGATAGAAACAATTGCAATAAATAATTTCTGTATATTAAACTAATATATAATAAAATAACCTTGAGCTGAAAGATTTGTCCGAAGAAAAGGGTAATTAGGCGTCATGTTAAACAGTCATAGAGGAGCGGAAGCGTTAGCTTAAAGATTCTTGGAAGGCAGTTTAGAATTAAGTTCAGTATGTTTGAACAGTGAGACAAATTCTGAAAAAGAAAAGTGAAAGGTATTTCTGAGAGCTTATGCAGCCATGCATAGCAACAAGGTAGCAGACGCACACTTATAGCTATTGGCTCCGCCCAAGAAAGGATGTTGTAAGGGAGTAATATGTAGACGGAGCTTGAGTTAATATAGGGGCGGGCAATCTAATCAGAGACATTCGTTCGTGCACATCTTCGTGCATACATTCGTCACTTAATCTGGTGATTACTCGTGTTATTTTAAGCGACTCACGACAAGTTGCGCTTTTAACTTCTTTTATAGCGGAAACAGTTATTTCAAACCGTAAAATTGATACTGCAGACGTTAGCAGGTATGATAATTCAATTGTTATAGTTTCGAGTGCTGTGATTCATAATCAGTTTCATTATTTATCTTCAGACAGTCAGCAACTCGCTTCAATAGCTGAAGTATTAGATCACATTAAGTCTCTCAGTCAATTTAACTGGTGTTATCTTTCGCATTACACTCGCGCATACCCTGAGAAAGTACTCATAGCTCTACCACTGGAGCAGCTGCCGCATGTGACAACAACGAGCTACGAGATAACATCAGAAGCAGGTAAAGTATACTACTTCGTGATTGCCCACCATCTCGCGGCTCTAAAAATTCAGATAATGTAGTACGTTATCATGAGTAATCGATCTAATGTAATCGTTAGAGCGACTCGACCAGTGTTAGCGATTCTCTTTTGTGAAAAATGCTGCGTATGGCTTACATTCTGCTATTATTTCAAATTTCTCATCTCGCTTACATTTTCTGCAGTCGTACTATTACTGCTGAATGATGACATGCGGATTTTGCATAGTGTTCCGTCCTATATTCGCAGAAAGTCAATAGGAGCAATGTCAACGTTTAGGAGTTCTAGCATGCTTCTCAGCAGATGGAAAACAAAAGGAATACGCGGACAGGCTGGTAAGTTACATAAACAAAATGTTTATGAAGGCTACAGGTAGTAAATAATGAGGACAACATAACCTTTGGAACTGGTTGTCTATTGGCGATGGCGTTAACTCGTATTCTCTTGTCGTGGGTTTCTTGTTACTTTTTGGGTTTTAATCATTAGATCACACTCGCACACACAGGCACACACTCTCTCTCTCTCTCTCTCTCTCTCTCTCTGGGAGGATGGGGAATAATCGTGGCTAGAGAAAAATTTCCAGTCGGGAATGGAACCCGGGACCTTTTACACAGCAGGCAGGTGCTCTACCGACTGAGCTACGGGGCCAGCCTGAAATGCACTTTTGGTTGTAGCATGACTGGCAAGTGAGGGTTTAATGAATCGGTTACACTTTTTTTAGTTCCATTTATACCCTGCGTTTAACTACATTGATGTTATCGGCGGCCTTTCCGTTGGGACTTAATGCCTATTGGCAATGGTATTAACTCGTATTCTCTTGTCGAGTTTTTTGTATTTTTGGGGTTTTAATCATTAGATCACACACACTCATTCATACTTCCAGACACTGGGGAGGACAGGGAATAATCTTGGCTAGAGAAAATTTCCCACCACCAGCCGGGAATCGAACCCGGGACCTTTCGCACAACAGGCAGGTGCTCTACCGACTGAGTTACGGGGCCAGTCTAAGATGCATTTTTGGTTGTAGTATGACTGGCATTTTGCGGCGGTTTGTCCGTGTTCGGTGAGGGTTTAATGAATCGGTATCAGTTTTCTTTCGTTATTTAAATGTCTTATCCGGCGTTGCACAGTGGAATTTTTGTTTGCAAAAATATATCGCCACTTAAACGACTGAAGTAATTTCAAGATAATTTGCATGTTAGTCGATAATTGTCTAGTCTTATAGGTAAGAGTGCAAATTCTTGTTCATATGGGTTAAGTAGTGAGATTTCAAGTAGAAGCAAAAATTCGTTTTATAGTAAGGTGTTGAAAGTCGTAGGTAGGCGTAATCATTAGCTGTGACCAAAGGTATGTCAAAAGTTTATTCATATCGGTCAGAAAGTTTATGTATCTACATCAAGGGTGGCGAAAACGACTTCCTTCCGCGAGTCACCAAATATGCAACACGCACTGCATCCTCAGCAGCATGTGAAAAACAAACGGACGGCTGCAGAGAGGGAGCGGTGCCCGCGAGTCACGTTTTCGCCACCTCTGATCTACATAAATGGAAGTCTTGGAAATTTGTAAGGTAGCGTATAATTTTCCCGAGCGGTATAGCTTTAAGTGCAGAAATGTTTGTCTCGATAGGTCAAGCGATGTAGTTTTGTTTGTAAGTAGTTAAAAATTAGGGCACGGGAAGTTTTTAAAACTTTGAGGGTGCTAAAAGATTGAAAATAAGTTTTGGAGTAGTTTTTGGAAGATGTTGGATAACCTTACGACTTCTGCAATATCCTATATTATAGAGTAGAATATTGTGGCTAGATGCATTGAACGGTCCAGATTTCTACATCTATTTCTGAAAATATGTTAGGCGTTTTTTGAAAGCTTATAATGTAGCCTATAATTTTCGTTAGGTGCTATAGTGTAAGTGTATGAAGTTCTGTCTAGAATATCGAGGGTTTGAAAATAGGATAGCGAAAATATTGAATAGCGTATAATTGTTAGCTCCTAACATTCCAAATGCACCAAGTCCCCCCCCCAAATTCATACCAAAAATACTCTGATAATATTCAACGAAAGATGAGAATTTCACAGATACGAACACTATAAACAATTCCCCCACCCAATTTTAACATCTTAAGTCTCCCCTTTTACTCAATTGAGCTGGAAGTGATTACAAATCTGCTTGTTTGCAATGCGGGACTTAACTGTCACCTGATACACATTTTCTACAAAATTCGTTGGCAGAAAATGCAACATTCACCCCCCCCCCAACTGTTAATATTTATAACAGTGTAAGCCTCTGTCCACAGAGAAACGGCGTTTTAGATGCTGAAAAATGATTGTTTTTTTTTTTTTTTTTTTTTAGACAAACTGAATATGCATGTGCACATGCACACTACCTGTTTTTAATTTCTCTGCCGCGTACCCAGTAGGCACAGAAGGGAGAAATTCGATATCGAAATTTCACCGGAAATGCATGTTTTGAGACCCCATTGAATCCAAAAAGGTATTTTTACTTATCTACTTACCAGTAGTAGGTAGAAGTATTGTATTCCATCTGAAATTTGAAACCGAGATTTCGTTGGAAACACAGTTTTGAGATTCCCTGAATCAAATAACATGTTTACTTTCTCTACCACGTACCTATTAGGTACAGAAGGTTTTGCATTCCACCCAAAAGTTCGATGCTGAGATTTCACCGGAAATACATGTTTTAGGATTTCCTGAATAAAAAGAGAAGCATTTTTAAGAACAGTGTGTGTGAGAGAACACCGTGACCCAAAAACGAAATCTCGGATGAATACCAAACTTGGTATTTTAGTTCAGTACATTCTAAAGATACGACACGAAGATTTTAAAGAAAATCCTCTCGCCCCAAACTACGCTTTACATGGTACATTTTTAAAAAAAAAATATTTTCTAAAAATGACAACGATTTTGATTAAAATACAATATATTAAAGATATTTAGATGACAAATAAAATTTGTACGTTGAATTTTCTGGGGATAGCCTGTGAAGTCCTCTTCATTGGGAAGGAATTCTGTATAACTGGTAAAGCGACAGACGAAAACGTACGACATAAAAGATGTAGATCTCTTTAAAACACACAATTTACTTCAAATAACTTTTGTGGCAAAGGCTATTTCCGAGATATCCGTTATTAATGGTTCCATTTGTTCAATACTTTGTCATTCTTTTAAGTCCTGCCGATTTTCAATTGTTTATCGCGATGGTATGCAAACAGCATGGAATCTTAAGGCCAGCATGTAGCATCCAGTCCTTAAAACATTTGACTATCGCTGTTCTATTTGTATCCTAACTCAATGTGTAATTTGGCGATTTCTGCAAAGGTTTATCTCGATTAAAATGAAGTGGGTAGAAAAATTAACTTTCTTAATAATAATTTGTATAGCTACTAATAAATGATAGAGGGTAGTTGAGTCATGTGAATGTAACACAACGGATTTTTAGAACAACCCCTGTGTGTGTGTGTGTGTGTGCGCGTGTGTGCGTGTGCGCGCGCGCGCACATAAGTGCATAACTCAAAAACGAAAAGTACGCTAAATTGAAGTTGAGCATCTTCCAAGAATGAGACACGAAGATTTTCAAGAAAATCCCCCACCCCAAACTACCCTTATTTGCAAAATTTTGATTTTCTCAAAAATGCCTATCACTTCTGATTAAAATACTATACCATATGTTTAAGATATTTCCATGATAAATTAAATGAATTTTCTGGGAATAGCCTCTGAAGCCCTATTCATTCTGAATGACTTTTGAATAAGTGGTAAACCGTAAGAGATAGACAAAATTATACTACGCAAAGAATGCAGATCTCGTTAAAGCACACAATTTAACTAAACGTTTTATGTAGTTAACCATTTCCGAGATTATGTTTGTAATTGGTTTTAATTTTTAAATACGCATACCTACCTACTTTTCTCCAACGGGAATTCTCTCTCTCTCTCTCTCTCTCTCTCTCTCTCTCTCTCTCTCTCTCTCTCGTAAACAGAACGGAATTGCAAAGCCATCTCATAGCGACCAGCTCTTGAGATATGACTATTATCGCTTAAGCCGGCTGTATTCCCCTATTCCCATTGTACCTACAAGGAGATACGGAATTTCTACAAATGAAGACCACCTTAAAATAACGTATATCACTTGTTTGGAAATGTGGAGTTTTCGGTAGAATAACGTAGTATGTCATTAGATGCTTCTTAGCAACACATGAAAAGCAGTTGGCAATAATGTAAATCAGAAAATTTCTTAGTTTAGAAGTTAACATAAGTGGAATGATGTACATAGAGTAAAATGGCGGACTCCAGTGTGTGACGCACAAGTTATACTGAATGTTTAAATAAAGGCAGAAGGAAAACTGATGCCTTAAAATGGAAACAGAATGTTAAAATGAGGCTATGGATTGCAGGAGAAAGTTACATTTTGCAAAGCGGCAAGCGGTCAAGAAAACAGCTTTAGATAAGTGAAAGAACATTGTATGTCTCCTAACTTACAAGTAATACTAATGTTGTGTTCATGTCTTCCATGCCATTTTAAGCGATGCTTATAATTTCTTACGCTATATAATTAAGAAACACCATTGTATAACAGTATTAATTATTAATAATTTAGGTTGGAAACCTAAAGTTCTATTAAAATATATAGTGTGGTTTAAATCGGAAGGAACTCCAACTTACTAAACATTCATTGTTTCATTAACAATATGAACTTTCTTTAGCTTCTTACGTTTAAAATTTATGTTAATTTTGCTAACCCAGGAATTAAAAAAAAAAAAAATACGCTCTTCAAGGAATTACAACGGTCAGTGCTTCCCTAAGCAAAAACATGGAAATTTCAGAACCACTGAAAAGAAGAGGTCAGAATACAGAGGCAACCGCACGCAGGAAGTGTACATATAGGCATTACATGGCCATTGAAGGTAAGCACGCAGAAGTAATTTGAAAAATTTTGACAAACTGAGTGCAACTCCTCGTCGTATACAGATCCTCCTGAGGATTTAAGAAAGAAAGAAAGAAAGAAAAACATAGAATTAACAGAAAGTTAAATTAAACAGTCATTCTGATGGACGTGGAAAACATTACAATCGTCATCATGCTTTTACTGGCTTGGTGAAGAATGAAATTAGGGAGCATATAAAGCTCTGCCAAAACAGCCTAGCCATTATAGTAGTCGGAAAGCTAAAAATGAATATTTACCACCTGAGCTAAACTTAAGATGTACTTTTAAATACTTTTAAATGAAAATATCCCAACAACCCTGCCAGTGAACAAATTTCCCGAGACATATCCAATTCAAAATTTAGTTTAAAACTTAGTGTACCATGAAGCATTTAAGTATTCCGATGGACTATTTCATCAGTTAGTTGAAGCAGAAGCTGAAGAAACGCGTAATAGAATTCGGCTACAAAGTATTGTCCATCGTTCAAAAGCTTAAGCACCATAAAACAGTCTCAAAACTGATACTGAAAAGTCTCAGTGCAATGAAAGTGTTGTCCTTTGTGCAAATTGCCTCAAATTTTGTCTTGTCTTAAACTGAAACACACTAGCATGTACGTTCAGGGCCAACTTTTCATTTACAATTTTGCTATTAATTTCAGTGCCAAGCAAAGCGTGGGTCATCAGAAATTCGCGTCTTGTTTGCTTCAATATGTCGTAGACAAATACGACGTTCTTGAAAATGTTAAAGAAAGACGGTTGGTTGTTGTGTTTGCCAAAATAATAATTGGAAAATAACACTGAACAGCAAATTTCAACTTTTTTTTTTGCACTTGAACGAAAATAGGTGATTTTGTACATATTAGCTATGCTGAATTCAGATCTGAAATCCAAAATTCCCTATCACATACCATTTTTTTGGAGAAATTCTTTTCAATTGTTTTAAAAAATGAATAAAACAGATCTAATTAAAATATTGTAATCAATCTTTAGGTGGAATTATTTCATACAGGTCAGCATTATTACGAAATAAGTATGCAGAATAAGTATGCATTTGAAGGTACACCATGTAACATCCATAGTTCAGGTGGCTTAGGAACTGGAAGGGAATTGTCAAGAGTAGGGGTAGGATATTTATGACCTAAAAATCACCATAATATGCACAAACAAATATGCTCTTATGTGACCAAACATTTACCAAAATTTGCACAATAACATAATAAATATGACCTAACAATATTAAAATGAGGTAAACTTTCTATTGTAAAATAAATTAGTAAGTCAGTTTTGATAATGAACTATTTATTTGAGAATAAAATGCACATGAGAAGCAATCTTAACTATGCAATTTGACATTCGCATGATTTTTATTAACATTATAGGAACATAGTTAACCTATGTGCTTTTTACATCCTCATTCTGCCCTCATATAAGCTCTGAGTTGAAATACACAATGAATACCTTGTGCAAATTTTCAAATGAAAAGATTTCCTATTGTCAGCCAACAAAGCTTTGTACTTCAAAAAGTTCCTTTCTACTTCAGCTGACTCGAGGAGCTTATTTAAAATGAACAATATCATTTGAATCTAAATCTGAATGATTAAGAGAGAACTTTTCACCTAACAAAATCATTGAAATGGAACACAGTGTATGACACCCTTCGTTTTTTCTAACGCATTTTCCATTTTCTTTGACACTTCTTTTCCCTCTTTACCACAAACACCCTCTAATTTATTCACAACTTTTTTCACTTGTTCTATCTGCTTCACTAGTGGCATTTCTGATTCCTCCAAAGCAATTACGACAGCAGGAATAAATCCAAAATTTGCTTTTATGTATGAAAGTTTGCCTGAAATTTCATTAGACATTAATTCTTGAGCTAGTCCAATTGAAGTAGCTTCACTGCTATCGAATGAATCAACGATGCTTTTCACAACGTTGAAGTTCTGGCAGTAATAGTTGCAGGCATCAATCCAGGACCCCCATTTTGTCAAATGGGAAATGGTGGCAAGGGAATGTCTGGAGCTAACAATTTAAATGCTGCAACACGTGAAGGGGCTTTCAAAAATACCTTTTTGACACACCAATAACATTTTCAACGTCACTGAATTTACTACGAATCTCCTCTGCAACTCGGTGCAAGGCGTAAGCTAAACAAGTCACATGCACCATTTTACTGTACAATGCTTTTAGAAAATCGGCAGCTTTCACCATATAAGGTGCAGCATCCATTACGAAGAGAAGTACATTGTCATGCTTAACACCTTCTGGCCATATGGCAGCCATAGATCTGACAAACAACTTATAAATGGTGGAAAAATTTCCGTTTTCTAAATCTTCACAGTTTATTAGAAACTTTTCGCCTAGACCATCTTCTTCCAAAGTTCCCACAATGGCATTTGCAATATATCTTCTCATAGAGTCTGTAGTTTCATCAATTGATACCCAAATCTTTTTATTTACAAGCTGTTTGATTTGTTGCTGTTTTTTCGTAGCTTCGGCTGACAAAGTTCTTTCTTAATGTGAAAGAATCAGGAAGAGATTTGTCTGTATATTTTTCTAAGAATTCACGAAATTTTTGATGATTTAGTTTACTTAAGGGAACATCAGCACAAAGGAAAGCTGTACAAAGTTCTTCACAGAATGTTAAATAAGACTAGCGGGATTCCCCTAGGAGCATTTGCTGTAGTGTTTTTTCATTTTCAATCTGTTGTACTCCACGTTTGTGTTTATCTGTTGCCACACGCTGCTGAACATTAAATGACTTCTCCGCAGTTACTCTGATGTCGCACAGTTTACAATACAGAATTTTACCATCACTTGAAAATACTTTCTCACCATATTGAGACACAAACCTTTTTAATTTTACTTGAGCATTTTTCTTCACTTTAGGCATTTTTTTCTGAACTTTACTGCACATGCTTACGACTTCAATAAGACTGAATAACACAATGAGTGAATTAGACACTTGTCTGCAGTCCAGGGTCAAGACTTAAGACTGCATCAGCTACCTGCTCATAGAGTAACAATGGCTTACACAAACTCACTGATGCATAAGGGTGAAGTCCATATTGTGAATTCAAAGGAAACAGGGAAGGAAGGTAGATACTTGCCATTTTTCAGGAAACAAAATGAGGTGCGCAATTCTGAGAAATGTAACACGAAGAAATAAATTGCATGAGAAAGTTATTTTCTTCTTGAAAGAGTGAAAATATGACGAATATGACCATTTACTTGCTAAAATATGCTCTATCAGAGAGAAATGGGCATATATACAAAAATATGACTTAACAAATTAGGTTAATTCATTTCGCTGTTTCATAAGAAGCATTTATATGTATTTAAGGAGCATGTCAGTCCTACCAAAAAATATATGCCCTATCATAGAAATCCTAGCCCTAGTCATGAGGTACAGGTCTTATAGCCGAAGGAATATTTGGATACTCTGACATGTTTTGACTTTGAAGAGAAGCCAGATACTTTTGTTAAACTAAAGTAACAATCTGTAATATGATCCCTTGGTTCTCTCCAAATCATTGGTATAGCAAATGGCATTGATTTATGAGTGTCATTTAACCACCCCTGAAGGTATCGCGAACATCTAGTGCAGCATGTACTTGGTGCCCACCATTTGCCTTCATCCCCAGCTTTACACCCAAAATATAACTCTCACCTTAGGCGTTGAAGATTTTCGTTGAGATTTTGTCGTAAATTCGCCACAGATATAACAAAATAAGTTTGCAGAATTTAAACACTTGCGAGATATTTCAAAACAATAACATCTGTATATAAATAAACAACTGCTGTCAGTGTCTGTAGTATGCAAGAAAACGCAGTTAAAAGGAGTCTGAAGTATATAACTTCTTTTTAACGTAGTTCACAAAAACGTATTACTTCAAAGAACACAACATTCCTTGCACTTTGCTGAGACAGATACTTGTATACAACTACTGCTCGTTCCAAACATGACACACGGCTTTATGACCCGCAGTAGAGAACATGGTAAGGAATTCTTCTAGCCACAGAGGATGACGAGGGTGGGGGTGAAGAATAGTCAGCTTTCGTCTAAAGATGGTGGACACTGGTTGTGTAGTTAAAAGGTGTGTTTAGTGCAAAAAGTGATGTTTGGCAAAGGCAAACAGCATTATGCCATTCTTGCAGAGTTTTGCCATTATTGCTCCAGTATCTTCATGGATAGATGCCATCTGCTGTCCCTCTTAAGACCTTTCAAAGAAGTCATATTTTAAGCCCCTTGTCAAAATGCTGAAGTTACCTCGCCTACAATAAAACTCTTACCAGCCTTGAATGACAACGGATGTTGAGAGGATGAGCCGACCAATAAAGGTTGAGGCGGTGGGAGCGGCCTAGCGCAGCGGATTTTCGCAAATCACAAAAAGGACAATATCTAAAAAAAAAAAAACGTTAGGTGATATCACAAAACGGATTTCAGTTCTGAAATTCGTGCTTAAAAAATCTATTAGAATCGCCTATTTTTGGTCAGTGCAAATTTCAGTGTTGTTCAGTATTATATAGCTGTTTTGCTCTAAGAGGTTACTTTACACAAGTTGAGCAAACATTTCTAGTTTCAAGCCACGGCTTTTTGTTTTGCGCCCGCACCTTTGTCAAAAAAGGTTAGGAATCTGAAGATCCCGTTTTGAGTGGAAGTATGTTAAGAAGCCTGCTTGAATACGCGATTTACAATAAAGGAAATTGATCAAAATGATGTTGAGTTAAGTGCCCCTTTAAATACCATGAAACGTGATATTAACGTGAAGATCACTTCAGTGATATGGCTCAAGTTTGTCGGTTGATTCCACAGCGTTTTTTGTAAGACCAAGCCACAATGTTCAGCCTTGGCAACGTTATTCCCTAGCAAAGAGGGCCAAAGGAAACCAGCAACACACCACTTCCACCCCTTCAGTTTCCCTGTCTGTACTTTCAATCAACTCTTTTGATGGTGGAGAAAAGAAACAACTGACAATCCCTGTTCCATTTGTATCTGTAACGAAATGTGCAATGTAGCTACTTCTGCAAAGGTTTACTTAGATTAAAATAAGTAAGCGAAAAAGAATCTGTTTACGTTCCCATGACTTTCTCTACCCTTTATAGTTTATTGGTGAGTACACAAGCTATTCTCAGAGAAGTTGTTTGTTTATATCTACTTCATTTTAATGAGATAAACCTTTGCAGAAATAACTACGTTATACATTTCGTTATGGATACAAAGGAAATAGCGATGGCCAAATGTTAACCCTCTAATGCATAAATTATTTTGCTACATATGCCACTTTCTCTAATTCCCAAACCGGTTTAGATATCCCTGTCACAGGCACTTCAACGTAAGCCATTCGAATAGCCATAATTGTTAAGGCGAGATGAAATGGACTAGCCATCCATTCAAAGCCGAACGTCGTGAGTTCCAATCCCAGCGACGGCAGTCAAATGTTGTAAAGGATTGGGAGGGCCCACGTGAAATAACCGATATGATGGCACGCGTGGATGAAGGGGTTACATTTGAAGTTGCATGGATTTTGATTTTTGTTCTAAAAAAAGACACTACAATAATACTGCCATAAATTCATATACATTTTGTTATATGCCAAACGGAAGTAGATCGAGAAATAAATCTGGTGTTACATTCCCATGACTTTCACTATCCTCTATCGTTTATTAGTGAGTACGCAAACTATTCTTATAGAAGTTTATTTTTTATCTACTTTATTATGAGATAAGCCTCTGCAGATATAGCTATATTATACATTTCGTTACAGATAAAAAAGGGAATAGCGATAGTCAAATGTTAAGAACTGAATGCTATACACTGGCCTTAAAATGACGTATCTGCTCTTTCCGTGCAATCGCGAGAAACAACTGAATATCTTCAGGAATTTAAAAGAATAACTAAGTATTGAACAATTCGCACAATTACTAACAGATATCTCGGAAATGGTTTATGCCACAAAAAAGTTATTTGAATTAAATTTTTTGTGTAGTACGTCTTCGTCTGTCGCTTAACATATACCAGATTATACAAAATTCCTTAAGAATAAAGAGGACTCTTCACATGCTATTCCCAGAAAATTCATGATATACATTTTATTCGTCATGTAAATATCTTTAATATATCATGCATTCCATGGTAACAGTGTTAAATTTGCACAATTAAAAAGCTTATATTGTAATTTCTAACAAAAGTACATTACGACTTACAGTCCAGTTATGCTAAGCAAACAATTCACCCATTGGAATATAATGTTTTTGCATTTGAGAAACTTGTAACTGGTGTTACATTGAATGGGCCTGAGTGCATGCGAGAGGTTAAAAAAGAGCCTTTATTTAAATATTGTTAATATATATATGTATATATACAGAGAGAGAGAGAGAGAGAGAGAGAGAACAAACTCTGTTTATAAGAACTTAAAAATAACTGCCTTAGCTGACAATATATAAAAAAATAATTCAGTATAACGGGTATTACACAGTACAAAAGTTTCAACAGCAGATTCACTTGACTATTATTATTATTATTATTATTATTATTATTATTATTATTATTATTATTATTGAGTATTAAAGTAAGGGCATTTTTTCAAACACGGAACACTTTGAAGTTTTCAAAGAAGGAATGCAACATTTTTATGGGTTTTAAGCAACAAATCAATACAAATTAAAACTAATTTTCCAAAACTTCCATCTTTTTGTTGAATTTATGAAACATCCTGTCACCTTTGATTTTGATATTTGGCATGGGTAACGTAGTCATTATAATTGAATTTCACAAAAGTAAGGTTCTACAGGTTTAAGCAAGGGTTTTTTTTTAACTCCCACAAGGCTGGAAAAACATTTTCACATCGACTTCATCCGCAACATTTTGACATACCAACTTAAATAGATTGATATTTATTTTCTCTTTGTTGCTTTCAGTTGCCACTTTCACTAATACAAATCATTAAGTTCGTTTAGGCCTAACTCCTTTTTAGAATCACGCTAAACGTCACTAGTGAAGTCTCTCTGATCCAACTTGAACTTCAGGAAAGTTTTGCGCCATTTCTGATTGGGAAGCAAACTCTTCTGAGCATATGACGGGAAGTGATGACATCCTTGTATTTCTGGTATTGGGCGAACATTTTGCTATCTTTATTTAATTTCCAGTTCTTTTTGGGTAACAGTTTCTTTGTCAACATACAAGTTCGTGATGCCCTTTACATGCTTTTGAACATAAACATAAAAATCTTTTGTTTCAGAAACGGTTCTCCTAGCCTCAACACCATTCATACACAACGCTTAATATTCCCACAGATGCCATTGACAGCGCATGTTCCATGCCCCCCCCCCAAATTGGCTTCTAATTAAGGCCATTCTTAATGTAACAAACATTGAAATTACAATTTTGTTCCTAAACTACCCTGCACAGTTGTCACTAAATATCAGATGATGGTTGATAGTAGGTGTTTTCTTATTTATTTCTTAAGTAATTTAATCAAGAAGTAACGTGCAGCATATTTGTTGAGCGACAGTTCATTACTTACAATAATATAAGGTTGAAAAACATTGCCACATAACCATAAACCACAAGTGAATATGGTAATTTAGTTGTGGCTCCAATTAACAGGTTGTGACACCATGGAGTAGTTTTCTACGAAGACAATCTGAAGCACAGCAGAATTTTCAGTTTTTTTTTTTCCAGCAAAATATTCAGCTTGGATTTTCTTAAGATAACTGGGTAGTATTTTCACAAGTTTTTTCAAAGCTAAATCAATACTTCCACCTACTTTTTGAGTTTAAGGTGGCCATCAACATCCCATTGTCGCTAAGTGATAATGTGTTTCAAACGTTGTGACTGTTAATTTCTCAATGCTAGAGTTAATATTGGAACATTCTGAACATATGCCCATCATACAATTTCGCATAATCCACATTGCATGCCATAGCTGGAAGTAATTGTTATGGGTCTCAGGAAAGCCTGGGATGTATCTTGAAATAGCCCCTATCAGATTAATACTGTTGTGATACTTGAATACAAACACATTGTGGGGTGTGTCTGCTACTGAAAACATACTTAGGCCATAAAGAAAAAAATGTTGACTTGCCAATGCTACTTCTGAATGAGTGTTAATTCTTGAAATGCTGCTCGACCAATCTGGCTGAAGGTGTTTTCCTCGGTCGCTAGGCGAATGCTGCGTTGGATAATTTGATCTGCGAATTTTCATATCATCTCTTTCATCACTACATTTCATTTTCTTCTTCACCGCTATATTAAGTATTGGCTGATCACTGATCCCGAGTTTGCTTGCCTCTCGTCAGGCTAGTGACCCAAGGCATTGCCTTGTAAGTTCTTGGGGTATGAGTTTTACAAACAGGATGGTAATCAATTAAAGAAGAAGAAATGGTTTTCCAATGGACATAATCAAAAGTAACGCTACGCCTCATGGAAATACACGAAGTCAACAGAGCTTGGTTCACACATGAACGTTTTTCACTACAAACAAGACTTACGTAAAACTCCAGCTTAGATGACATATATTACGTTATTATATAAAAAACCACCAGGGAAGTATTCCAAAGAATGGTTCTTCGCAAAAATGCACAGGTAAATATTCAAATACAAACCCAAACCTTTCGATTTGAACCTTGGTTACACGACTTTATAAAGAGAGAATACCACTTAACGTAGAAGTGGCTCACTGCCATCGTGGTGGTTTGAAGTTCAGGGTACTTATTTGAAGAGACGGCTCAAACATAGCAATCCGCGTGTACTTCGTGTTCACGCACTTTTCATAGTCACTTTGTATATTTATGCAGATTATGTTTTAGGTTTATATTAATTCTGTGGCTATTTATCTGCTGTTCTCGAAAAAAAAATTACATAAAAACCATAATTCTACATAGAGATCTGAGCTCCGGCCACTGTTAAATGTAAGAGAGGGAGAGAGATAGATCTAATTAAACTAAGGCAATCGGAAGGAATAACAAAACTCTTAATGTTTTTTGTAGCACCATATATTGTCTATCACCGCCCTCAATCTTTGGGACTTGGAACTCGCCAGTTCCTGGAATACTTGGTATTCTCTGCTAGTGATTCCCAAGTGTCTTCTACGGCATACCAGAGCTCTGTAGCATTTGTGAACCTGGGACACCGAGAAGGTCTCTTTTTTATTTTTGCACAAACGTGTTTTATGGGATTCAAACCAGGTGACTTTGGATGCCATGGCATCTGCTAAAAAATGTCCATGTGAACCGAAAACCAGCTTTGAATTCCGGTTGACGTATGGACCGAATGGTTATCCTGCTGGAATATTTTAATTTTATCAGGATAACGCTATAGGGCAGACAGGAGTAGAACATGTAGGGGTATTTAAATATACGTTTCGCCGTTCAACTTTCCATGAACACATAAAATTACTGGGCCTTATCGCGAGTAGTTAGAAGTGTTGGCTGTGATACATAACTGCGAGGTATACGCATGTATAAGTAATACGCATTTTCTAACATGATCTTATGGAAACTATAGGGAGAGCCAAAAAGCTACGAAGCGGCTGCGCGGTGTTTTCCCTGTCCGCGTCCTCGGCGCTCATTGTCGTCTGCCGCTATCATAGAAAGGCGCGAATGAAACCATACAACAGCTTTAAAACTATTTTTTAAGGCTTTACTTACCAACTTTATGAAAGTAGTTGCTGAAACTGGCCACTGTCGTCCATACATTTTTGGCACCTCTTAGGAAACTAACCATCACTCGCCGTAGTTCACGTTGAGAAATGCTGGCAATTTCCTGCCGGATATTTTGTTTTAATTCTTCCAGGGTGTGTGGGTTTGTCCGTACACTGTATGTTTTAAGTTACCCCAGAGATATAAGTCGCAGGGTGTTAGGTCGGGGGACCGAGGGGGCCACAAATCTCTACTTATAATTCTGTCCTCAAACGCATTTTCAATTGTTCTCATCGAAATATTGGCCTTATGAGCTGTTGCAGAGTGTTGTTGAAAAAGGCAAAATCACGCTCTCTGCCTGTTAATTCTCTAAAAACAGGGGGCAAAATTCTATTCACGTATGCACGGCCTTCAACTATTGACTCGAAAAAAAATTGGAAATGTAGAATGACCTCTGCCCCGTGAGTGCAGTGATCACCTTATAACGGAGGTTCTCGGTGGTGACGCTTATAAGCTACTGAAAACGGAACACGAATAAACGTTTCGTTGGCCGAGAGGTTAAGGAAGTACCTACCGCTTGCGCTCATAAGCTCCTCAGTTCAAATCTTGTATTACTTATTGTTAATTTTATGACTGGATGTGTAGAACATAATATTGCATTAATCCAACTTTAGCATTTTAATTAGGCATATATATGCACACAGAAACACAATGATATTAAAATACTCGTTTTAAATAAATAAGTGCAAATAAACTTATCTTCTAAAACTAAAACACACAAAAATAAACAACATTAATAACGGGTGTAAGAACCCTGAGCACCTATAACTGCCCTCATTTTCAGTTTATAGATGAAATTAAATCCCTGTAATAATATGGACGAGAAGCTACAACATACCAGGATTCTTGAATTTGTGCTCAGAATCCTGTAGGAATTCAACAATCCCATCAGTATATTTTATCCTCACAGAGGGAATCAGAATATTCTCAGGTATTACCGTGTATTTCGCACTGTTTAATGTATCGTCAAGCTGCCACAACACACCTAGACCGTCCTTATACATAAATGGAGTATCTATATCGAAAATAGTAGCCACTACGTGTTGATTAAACATTAACAGAAGGGAAAAATGTGTTTGCTACATGCGGAAAGCGAATAAGCTTTGGTAAGTATAAGTTCAGAACCTTCCAAATATACATACGAAGGTTTTCAACAAAATCTTTCCACCCCAAACTACTTTTTAAATGGAAAGTTTTTAAAAAATTTTCACTTTTTCAAAAACGGCTAAAGATTTTGATTAAAATACTATATATTGAATTTATTTATATGACAAAATATGTACCTTGAATTTTCAGGGAATAACTTACAAAGTCCTCTTCATTTGCAATGAATTTAGTATAATCTTGTACAGCAGGTGGAACTGATACACAAAATATTACTACAAACATTGTAGATCTTTTTAAAACACACACTTTATTTCACACTTCTGTTTAGCCTCCAAAAATCGTGCGGAATATGACTAAACTTAAACGCTTTTATTATTTTCGCACTTCGTTTAAGTAGTTTCTGTAATACTTTCACGTCCTTCATAACTCAAGTTAGCAATATGATGCCACAAGCAGCACATCCTATAGCAGTGGTGTGTCGGTTGTCAACTATAGCGCGCCTCACGCTTAAAAGACAGTACAGGTTAAATGGGGCACACTGTTGCCACCTGTACTATACGTACGCTCGCAACTTCGCCGCTCAGCTGCGATCGGTCTAACAATTTAATGTCATCTTGTGAATGATACATCATCAAATAGTGAAATATGTGCACCACTGTATAAGACTACTGTGGGGCATTTGATTTTCACCTGCACTTTTTCTCTCTTTATATTTTCAGTACTTTCAAATACAATTTTATAGGCATAAAAGATATATTATCAAACAAATACGTAGATATAAAATGACACAAGTTTCAAGTTGATAGGATATCATCACTGTTTATCGTTAATAAAATTACATTCAGCGTGGGTGGAATGTTTTCAAACGGCAAAGAATGAACGATGCACCGCACTCCGCTTTGCTTTATATATTCATATTGCGTTAACCTAGCATGTTTTTGTTTCCCCTGCCCTTTTTGCTGTTTTTATGACGTTCTTAGAGGACTTCTATTCGTTGCCTTTTTCTGTCGTCCTCCGTGGTGTAGTGGTTACCATTCTAGCCTTTAGTTCTCGAGATCGTGGGTTCAAACCCGGCAGAAGGCGATGGATTTTTTTCGGGCGTAAAAATCCTTAGCATGGCTTCCTTCGGAAGGGAAGTAAAGCCGGTGGTCCCGTGTCTTAGATTTACGGCACGTAAAAGAACCTCAAGTGTGGAAGAGAGGCCTCTGAGCAAAATTACCGGTCTTTCACGCCCAATATAGAAGGGGAGGCTAAGGACCATGTCAGCAGTTAAAGAGCGTCCATAAATAAAACTCGATTCAATGTTTTCAATTTTGTTGACTTTTTGATCCTATACACTACTGCTTCTGAACACCGGTAGCCTTAGCTGTTTCGTTTACTGGCTTGCTAACATTCATTTTACTTGAATAATTTAACACCATTATTGTTTTGCATTTCTTCTTAGTTTACCAACATTTCGTCTCTCGCTAGCTTCTCCCTCCATAACTACAAATATTTACGTAAAATTTTGAATAAAAAACTTGTGTAACTTTCACGGTGTGCGACACGCTATAAACGTAACACTTCCCTACAACTAATGTTAAACCTCTACTGCCTTTTCGCGTCCGACGCCTGTTAGCCGAATATATGAATGACTTTGGTTTGTCATACACAATAAATGCAAGACGTTTCAGGATTTTTGCTTCTTTTAACCCTCAACATTTTCTCTCGGTTGGTTCCTGTTGTAAATCCAACAATGAAAGGGTTTCTCGCTGGCTACCGAGCGGGATGGCTCAGGCGAATGCGTCTGTGGTCCGCATTCTGGAGATCCCGGGATCAATCACCGGTCACCGACATACAGGGCCAGTGTAGCAATGATCATGATGATAGTAAATTGAGTTTTTATTTATGGACGCTCTTTAACTGCTGTGGTCCTTATTGTCCCATACGTATGGAATGTCAATATTACGTCCTGGTGATGGATCTTCATACCTAATGGTTTCAGAACCTCACAGTAGGTTACATTTCGCAGGCGTATAAATGCGGAGGTGAAATTGTCAATTATTTTTATCGATGATGCTGATTGTGGTTGATTGGCTGGCGTTGATATCATGGGTGAGTCGGTTATTTCGATTGTTGAAGTCAGTGTTTGTTTCGGTGAATGTGAGGTGCTGGCGATTGTGTTGGTGTAGGTGAATGCGTGAGATTGATAATTGTGTGTAATGTTTCAGGTGAATATCTTAATATTATTAGGAATCAGCGTTGTTGTGTGGGATTCTGTCAATGGTTCGCCGCCTGCTGCTGCTGATGATGATGATGAGAGAGTTGGTGTTGCGAGGATTCTTTTATGTTGATATATCTGTTTGTTTTGGAGTTCAGCAATGTCCTGCATAAATTACATCAGCAGGATGCGGTGACATGTGATGGCTCCTTCGTACACTTTGGCACTTTCACGTAATCACTAGGCATGCCTAAAAGGCTATATAAATATGGGTGTTGCAGAGGTTTGGCCTGTCATGACTAACACATTTGATATAATACAAAATAAAATAATGAACCGTGAAAGGGATGAAGATATTTTCATGCAGCTCTGAAACTCTTTTTACCTGGGTTAAGTTATCTCCTAGATTTTGATTTAAGTTGAAGTAGTTACAGTGTAGTGCTCTAAACGAACCTTGTGGAAAAACTCTTGAGACTATATATAGTGAGGTTAAAGAAAATTGACAATCTTTTTAAGGATATTTATTCACCATCCACCTTTTTTTTATTAGAAAGAAACTCTAAAGCACTTTCATTAGGAAATATACTTAGCACAAATATAACAAGACTATTATTAAAGATTTTCCTTGTAATAGTTGTTTCTTGGGATATATATACCAGGTGAGTTAGCTGCCCCTAGGTATTCGTATCTATGCAATCCGCAGTTTATAGTCTAATGTGAAAATATAGCAAACCAACTGTTATTGTAGCTACCCTTTTATTCAAATTAAATTGAGTTTTATTTATGGACGCTCTTTAACTACTATGATCCTTAGCGTCCCATTCTATATTGGGCGTGAAAGACCTGAAATTTTGCTCAGAGGCCTCTTATCAGGCTTGAGGTTCTTTTACGTGCCGTAAATCTACGACACGGGACCACCGGCTTTACTTCCCTTCCGAAGGAAGCCATGCTAAGGATTTTTACGCCCGAAAAAATCCATCGCCCTCCGCCGGGTTTGGACCCGCGACCTCGGGAACTAGAGGCTAGCACGGTACCACTAGTCCATGGAGGACGACACCCTTTTATTCGGTATATACGCAACCACCATTAATGAATGAGCCAAGGAGCTGCGAAAGGCTTAAAAAAAGGACGGCTTTTATGGAATATACTGTTTGCAAGGAGGTAGAGGAATGTTCTCCCGGAGAGCAGGACAATATGCGTGGGTTTTGCGAGTGGGTTAACGCACGATATGTGGTGAAGCAAAGGTTTGCTTCGGAGGTTCGAATCTAATATTTGCATCAAATTGTTTTGGTTATTTTTTTTCTTTCTCCTTGTGTTTATTTTCTTATTTTAGTATACTAATTTATTTATATAGTTTTATTATTGGCTCTCCTGTGAGCCAAAGGCACAAGAATTACAATCATACATTAGCTTTCATTCTTTTGGGCGCATGTCGACGCTATTAAATCTAAAAAAAAACGTGTTTAAACCTTATGTTTTACTTGTTCTACTCAAAGGAGTTGTAAATGTGCTAAGTTCATGGGTAAACAGGATAATAAATTGTTAAAGAACGTGGATTTCATCAACGAATTAAATGTTCAAACTGACGGTCCCCTTCATCAATGCACATTTGGGTACGTTGCCGGAGAGACCTTCTTGCATGCTGTAACATGCGCGGTGTAATCTGCCTGCATTCTTTACGTATGAATGCCCGTAGATGATTTGGGCTTTGGGGTTCTTGACCGTAGACCATTTCCTGTAAGTGATTCAACAGAAAGAAATCCAGTGGGGTGAGATCAGATGATTTAAGGGGCCATGCAATTGGATCCTCTCGGCCAATCCATTTTTTGCGGATATGTTCTATGTGTTTCCTTACAACCAGTGACCATTGTGGTGGAGCTCCATATCACTCGCGCTTGAAAGTTGCTTCTGTGGAGAGCCTGGTGTAGTTGTAGATGGTACGGATGATATTTATTACGGTGCAATATGCGCATTACTGAGGACCGGCTTAGACTTATTTGCAGATCTTGTGCTATGGTCCTTGAACTGGTATGTGGATTGTTTTCTATTGCGTTTCGCACAGCTATTTCATTGCTTCCAGAGACTACTGGAGCATCGCGAGCAGGTGGTACTCGTCCAAATCATCTGTTTCACGAAGACGTCTTTCAACCCTTCGTAAAATGTCTGCAGTAGGTGCCCTCCTTCCTGGAAACCGTTCTGCATACAAGCGCTTTAATGACAGTGCATTACACCTTGTTTCTCCATAGATTAACAGCATGTCAACATACTGGTCGCTTGTATACGTTATGACAGCGGCCGTGTCTCGTAGAAAGGTTTCAAAACTCAGGAGAAAATGGAGAGTTTATTCACGCTAAACATTGACGCAGGTGCAAATAGCTAAGGCCACTTTGCATGTGAAGTGTTTTAAGCTTGGCTGAGTGGGCCAAGCATAATACCGAGCACAATAAAATACTTACTACGAAGCATAAATTATCCATTTGTAAGTGTAAAACATAGCGATTATTGTATTCTGTACACACTTATAATGTTATAAAATGTTCTTTGTATCATATCAAATTATAGGCCCAAACAGATAAAACAAAAGGCAATAAAAGTTTGAACTTAACACGAAGGATTTGAACCGGAACTGAAGTGGCACAGTGGTAAATGAACCATGATAATACCATTCGGCCAATCCTACCTTGCGAGCTGTCGTTCGTATACGAATAAATAATTGCAGAACTTAGACCCCACCTCGAATCTTTACATGCTTTTTGCAGCTTCATACAGTGTTTGGAGCTCGTTTTGGTAGTTTTAACTCGATTAACAAACTGCACCAGCCATTTCAATTACTGTATGAACTGAAATATGCCATAGTTTGTGACAGAAGGGAAATTATCTACCTAATACTTAGCATTTTTTGACAAGGCTGTACAACGAACCTTTGTTGGCTAACAGCTTAAATCCAATTGGTCGCACTGCGTAGATCTGCCATTTTGTTTTCAAATAGTTTTGTCAACCGATGCATGTGATAAGTTGTTCCTTCAGGGACGTTTTCAAAGGTTTGTATGAACATATGCTAAAGAATAAAAGTTAGTAAAACCAGCTAAAAGTGCTACTGTAGCTCCCAGTGTCAGGGTAGGATGTTTTTGGAATTGACATACATGGCGATTGTGTTCTCTGCCGTAAAACACTTACGCACTGAGTTATCTATCCCTCTATAAAGTGTTATGCCAACCAGCCATTAGAAGGTATTCAAGAAAGGCGTAAGTCACATGTGTCGCTTAGCACGTTGCATAAATTAAAAAATAAATAGAGGCAGCTGACTGACCTGGTATAACGCTGTGTTTAATTTAACCCATTGTTTTAAGATACAGCTAGAACAGCTCGCAAGTATGATTCACTTTAGAACGAAATATGGATAATGGTACCAAAGGATGTAAACCTTTAGAGAGCGAGTTTAAACGAATAAGAGAATGTTTTTTTATAGATTCATACGTTCCGTTCTGAAAATGAAATGTAAATCATAAGTTACATATATGAACTCTTGAACTCTGTTGCAGTCTGGCCCTATAGGCGTGTTTGGAGCAAACACTTTAACGATCAAGTGAGTTTGTTCGAGAGATAGTGGTTTTACACGTTTCCACAGCTATAAGCGAATGCTTCATTTTTTTTTTTTTTAGTAAGAGGCGACTTGATGGTTTGAACGGCTGGATGAAAGAAACTACTTTTTATTGGCTCATAGAACAGTTAAAATACAGTGTAATCATGCCCCTATATCCTTAAGGCTGAAAGTGGGATTAAGGTCAAAATTATTTAAGGTCATGGAAGGTAACTTGGTGTAGGTTATAAACCTGTAGTAATAGCTGTCCTTTGTTAAGCGTGGAAAGGGAAAATGTTTTTATATATACCCCTCCACCTGTTCATTATTTTAAAATCGCCATTCATATTCGCCTGCATGAGTCAATAGTCAGCAGGTGCTCTCTAGTTATACGTATAAGCTATGTTACTCTGCTTGCGAAGCACTTTCTCTCTCTCTCTCTCTCTCTCATATTATATGTATATAGAATACCGACCCACCAATGAATGTTCTACAATTAATAGAATGGCTGGCTTTGATGAAGATTGGGTCGGTTGCCTCATTGACAAATGTAGAGATATTCTAACATGGGGGGTTGTTAAATGGAGGATCTTCACCTCTAGGTAGATATGGAGTACATGCATGCTACAAAGCTCATTCTGTATTCATAGCTTATTTGACATTTCTATTACAGACTTATCTTAACGAATTGGGTAGAATATTTAGTACTGAGAAAGCAGTATGTTAATGTTAACAATCGCCTTTTAATGTATTATAGTTTTTATATTTTTGGAGACCTAATTTACTTTCTGGAATGTTAACGAGAGTTTACCCTTAGACATAATTAAAACACAATGCTTTCCCAGTGCACGTGTTCGTCTGCGGGAACTCCTAGGATACGGCATAGCGGATCTAAACTTATTTTACGGATCGGTTATTTTGATTCTCTCGAAAAGAATTTCCTATTATACCTAGATAACGCAAAATAAAACGATATTGAATATGCACTGCGAGAAATGTCTTTCCTGGAATCAATGGCTATATATTTCCCGTCCGCAAGAGGGTTCGAATTTTTCGTTTGATATAGTTCGTGTATTAGCCTAGCACCATGTCGGCTTGGAAATTAAAATAACAGGGTTTCAATAAATGGTTTTATCTTCTCGTCTTCATGTTTGGAGTTCATTCTTAAACTGGACTTTTTATCAACCCCACAGCGTGTGACTGAAAAACAAACTGGCTAGGCAAAGCCTGAAGGAGAGATGTGTGTGTCTGCATATGAGCATGCTGTGGCCACGTGTGCGATTGTATTTCATGTGATATATTCACATTAGCTAGTATTACATTTTATTTTAGATCGGTCAGGGAAGGCATGAATCAGTTTGTTTATTCCGAATAAGATTGGTGTAAGAGCGTTGCCAACCCGTGATGAAGGCAGGTTTTAGCTAAGATTCATTACTCGCGCAAAACTTCTAGACTCGTGACCTTGTTTGCCAACCCAGCTGCCGAGCCTAGGAATGGTTTATGTTTAGCTTTATCAACGAAAGCGACATAATACCTTTGCTTACTCACAGTGCGTAACACATACAGTCTGCATAGAAAGTGTCTGCATCTGGTTGTAATTTTAAAGAGCTGCAGTATCTAAATAGTACTTATTTCATATTTGTTATATTTATAACCATGGCTCCTATGTTTTCAAAGTTAAGTGGTAAGGTGTTACATAGTCAAAGTAGGGAAATAATTGCAAATGTCCTCGACTTCATGAAGCAAGAAGCAGAGATGAAGGAAGAAAATATATGTTCATCCGATTTCCACAAAAGCCTTAAGAGAATGAAAGAAAGAGTAGTCAAAGCAACTGGTGTTTCACCGAGTTCCTATTCCAGAGTTGTCAAAGATAAGAGAAATAAAACATATGGATGAAAGAGTACCATTTGACACACCTGGGAAGAAACATAAGGTCCCTAAACGTATTACAGAAATAGACGATTTCGAATGCGTCATTCGGCGCACGATTCACAATTCCTATGTGGAAGAAAAAGCTGTGCTAACAATAAGCAGATTGCTCATCCAGCTGAAACACAGCAGAAACTTACAAGGTGGTGCTACAAATCTCAGAAAAATTATTAAAGATTTCGGGTTCAAGTGGAAGAAACCGAAATCAAATAGAACTCTAACAGAAAAGCAAAATAAATAAATAAAATAAAATAAAAAAAATAAAAAGTAAATGTTGCCATGATAGCTTAGTCGGTTAGACCAACGGCACGGAAAGCCTAAGATCCGTGGTTCAAATCCCGGCTATAGCATTGAATTTTTCAGTCTGATTCTACCTTTCCAAATGAGTATAATTTTGTATGTACTTATATCAGCATCAATTTTTAAGGTGGTGCTACAAATTTCAGAAGAATACTATAGTGTATGAAGATGAGTCATACATACACAGCAGTCGTACAGCATCTAAAAGTTGGAGTGACGATAGCGAATTAGGTTGCAGGTTCCTGTTGCTAAAGGGCAAATACTTATTATCGTTCATGCTGTTGGAGAGATCGGCTTCGTTCCAAATGCCCTTCTTTTACAAGTTGCAAAAACAACAGGAGATTTTCATCAAGAAATGAATACAGAAAAGTACATGAAGTGAATCAACGCCATGTTGAGACCTAATATGCCTACTGGGTCTGTTCTGGTCATCGACAATGCTTAACAATGCGTCAACACTCATTTGACAAACCACCTACCTCAAATTCATTGAAAGAAGAAACGAGAGCTTGGTTACTTAGACATAATATAGCTTTAGATGAAAGCATGAGTAAAAAAAGCTATATAACTTAATTAAAACCAACAGACAGCTTCAGACGTCATACATACTTGACCAGATACTAATACAACATCGCCATAATGTACTTAGACTCCCATCGCATCACCCAGATCTAAACCCAGTCGAATTAATCTGGGCTGATATCAAAAAATGGGTGGCATGCAGAAGTATGACTTTTAAATTAAAATATGTGGAGCAGTTATAACGCCAGCAATTTGCTGAAATTGTAAGGCCAGAATGGGAAAATGTATGGCGACATGTTGAATAAATTAAGAATCATTATTTCGAAAAATACGGAATTGCAGAAAATCAAATAGAAAGAATTCTCATCCAAGATAATGGTGCAGAAAGTAGTGACAGCAGCGATGACGGCAGCAATGTGAGTGATTCCGCAGAAGAGGAAGGGTTGTTAGGTGTGGAAGAATTGGAGGCAATGATTGACATTGTTTTTTATATTAAGCGCTTTTTACAGCGTAGATTTTAATATATGGTATATAACTAAGTTTATCAGCACAAAGCAGTGCATAACCGGTGTGGATATTTGACGATGACTGTCCCACGCACTCCAGCAGTATGCAGTCCACCGGTCACCACGTGATCTGGTAAGCAACTCGCATCATAGCTCTCATTAAGATTTTCACGTGTCTAGAACTGTTGCGCCGATTATATGTATGTACCTGTTCGTGTATGTGTTTATGTAAGTAAGACCGCGTGTGCGTGCGTGTGGATTTTTCATCTCCGTACCTCTCGATACCGCTCTCCCAATGTTATATCGTTCCTCAGTTATCGCGCGTATGATGATTTGCGCGCTGCAATAGTATTTATGCATCATTGGTTTGGACTCGGCTACAACGCCTCTCGCTCTCTTCCCCCTCCCTCCATATCTCCTCTCCGTCTCACTCCTGTCTATACAATGAATAGGTCACTTGGTTATTTTTTCATGAGCTAGAACTTGTCATGTATATTATTTCATGTATTATCATTGTACTCCTCTTTATTCATTTATGGCTGGAGGTATCTGGAAAATAATGACGACATTGAAATAGCGAGAAAAAGTTGTTTTGTTAAAGTGGTCGACATACTTCAAACGATTCGTGCAATTTCTGTATACAGTTTCATAGGATGCAAATTATAAATGGTTGACAGGCTGGTGCCGCGTATATGCAGGTGTTCCTGATACGTAGAAATGATGATCGAGGAGAATACGTTAGTTTAATGACCATAATTTATATAAGTATACTATATTTATTTGACGCTTGATATTTTAAGACCTAATTGTGCAGGTCGATTATGCAAAAGGGGTTTAGACCCTTTTCCTATAAACGTTATTTAAGGTGTGTCTAAAAAGCACAGTGAATGGTGCTGTATCTGAACGGCAACATTGCACATGTGCACGGTTTTTCAGAGGCATGGGGGAAGCGACACCTACTATCCATTCCAAACCAGAGTTCCCTCTGATGTAAACAGAAGCACGTGCTTCTGCTTGTCACGAACCCAAGAGCACTCTCTTACGCCAACGTAAATAGTTCCTTAACACATGTATTGTATCCTGAGATATTAGGGCAGGAAAAATATATAACTACACATTTTATTGCGGTTATCATAAGAACTCATTGCTAAAGGTAATGGATATATACTAGCTGTTAAGAGATTACAAAATATGATTTTCGTCTGCTATTACGCCAACTCCGAGAGCATCTTGCTTGTTAATACCAACCGTATGCATGACTGCCACTCTCTTACATATACAAGAAATGCAGCAATGAATTCCCAGAGGTGCTATCTGAGTACCCAATAAACACTTTGTGTAACACAGGAAATATGATAAGCGAACAGTCATTCATAATACGCTAGTACACGTATGCTCAGCTCAGGTCAAATCTTGTGATTTAGTCAGTTGGTATTAGAGTTCTCATGGCAGAGGAAGGTGCGTGTAGTGCGAACAAACTGTTCAAACACAAAAACGGGAAACAGTTAAAAAGTGGCGAAAAGCAAACATCTTCGGAGGATTCGGATTTGGGTGTTGCACTTTTGCTCGAGGATTGTGATTAACGTAAGTAAAATATTCATTACCGCATATTTATTAAATCGATTGTTACCTCAGGTTGCATTATGAAATATGATTCTCACACAGGGCGCGTTTTTATAGATTTAAACAGTGTTCAACAAGCACGTGGGAGGGGCGGGAATTACGAACTACTTTCGCGCGGATAATACAAGAAGTTTGCTTTCAGTGAAAGGCACTCTGGTTTGAAATGGACAGTAGCTTGGACTGATGTCATCTGCAGTTACTGAACCCGCAATGGCCAGTAGAACGTAGTCAATGTCGGAGGTAGTATTCCAGCGCAATGGAGCAACGCGTAAACATAAAGCTCTACTAGAATTAGTGAAAACGCCAACGGAGACGCATGAAATTTTGGTGCAAGCTTACGGGAGCGAAGCCGTGAGCAGCAGTTTATGACTGGTCCACACGCTTTCGCAAAGGAAAGGAAGCGACTGAGGATAAGTCATGTTCAGGTCGGCCAACGACAAGCAGAACAATAGAAATGATCAAGAAAGTGCGACAAATGCTTGCACAGATCAACGACAGCGATTGATATTGGAGGAATTGGGCATTAGCAAGCACACGGCGCACACCATCGCTCGCGATTATTTGGGCGAGCGGAAGATCTCTCAGTATGTGCCGCACAAGCTGACAGGCGAGCAGAAAACAAAGCGGATGGTGACTGCTGGAGATTTCATTACCACGTTTGACC
Organism: Deroplatys truncata; assembly: GCA_030765065.1. NCBI lineage: Eukaryota > Metazoa > Arthropoda > Insecta > Mantodea > Mantidae > Deroplatys > Deroplatys truncata. Next base: position 379,444,699 of record CM060990.1, read on the forward strand.
AGGATCCATCCCTTCTGTACATCGTCGTCACGCGGATGAGACCTGGTGCTACCAGTACGATCCGGAATCCAAACGGCAATCGATGGCTTGGTGTTCACCTACTTCCCCGCGACCAAAAAAGAGTCGTCTGCAGAATTCCAAGGTCAAAATATTGTTCGTCTTCGACGCAATGGCATCATTCATAAGCAGGAGCCGGATTTTGATGACATGTTATGTTTTTTTCCTTATGCAGTATGCATTGCTCTTAAGTATTAAAATGCTGAACACGAATCTTGATCATAAAAATATTATTTTTATTGGGCATTTCTCGTCATTTTGTTTTTGAAGTTTTAGGTCGCTGTTTGTCTTCTTTTTTTCTTTTAAACTGTTTACGTTATTTTTTGTTGTACTTCTTCTTCTGGTCCTTTTCTTTCTTTTTTGCAAGAAATCATATAAACTAAAATTATTACATTATTTAACATTTATTTTTAATCTAACGAAATCTAACTTGTCATTTAAGACAGATTGTATCTAAATTTGAATATGTTTTCTCTACGGACGTTGAAGTGTTACTTTGTAAGATGTGCGAAACAAAGGTATCAGCCGAAAGAAAATTCTCTGTTCGGCAACATGTGGGTCGCGATAAGCATATACGGGCAGTGCAACTCGCAAGTAAGAAATCCACGCAACGTTTACTGCAACAAAGTGTATCCATGAAGGAGAATAAATTGTAAGATTTTTAGAGACTTTTGTAAAGCTTTAGTTTCTGCAAACATCCCATTTTGCACTTCGAACAATGCTAAATTGAAGGGTATGTTTTTGTTATGGCCTAAAGGCACAGAAATGACATTGCTTTTCATGACTGTCGCAGCGCCATACATTGTGAAAGCAGGAAAGTCAATACAAGCTTTTTATCCGAAAATGTTGCACATTGCCTAGCGCACGCTATGCATAGTGTGGCAGAGGAAGATAGAGCACATTTTTCTCAAGTGGATTTCCTAGTGTCAAAGACGAAAATTTTTGTGAAGGCTCCATCTCGTAAACTGCTCTTAGAGTCCATGGCTTCCGGTATGCCACTCCTACCAGAACATATCATCCGATGGGGCATCTGGATAGATTCAACAACTTCTTATTGCGATCATTTCCAGATGGTCAAACGCGTTATCGAAACACTGAATCATGAGGATGCTACTGCAATTGATACGGCTAAAACACTATTTTCAAACAGCGGAATTGAAGGACAGCTAGCCTTCGTAAAGCAAATTTCAGTTGCTTAACACAAGGAATCTCACGTGTACAGGAGAAAGGTGCAAGTCTGGAAAGTTCTCCAACTCTAGTTAACCAAATTGCATCGTATTTGAAAAGTGTAGGGGCAGAAGATGAAAGAAGGGTATCTAAGAAAGTGGAAAGTGTTCTTGATAAAAACTTTGGATACAAAACTTGTGGGTCGCATTTCTCAAGTGCTAACTGGTGAAGCATTTGATACTTCCTGCATTAAAGATGATCTCTCTGCCAGTGATTTAGCGTATTTCAAGTAAGCTCCATTGGTATCAACGGATGTGTAAAGGAGTTTCTCACATTACAAAAATGGCTTTCCGACAACAGGGTTCCCTAACTTTCGAGAACTTGCGCCTGCTGCTGGTTACCTACTACAATACTTCTGAATAAGGTAAGATTTTTCTATACGTTCATCTTCCTAGGACATACAAATTCGCGAGTTTAAATTAATATTAATTTTTAATTTCATTTCTAACGTTACAGAAGTAATAATTGTCCTGTATTCTCATACTTGGAAACGGACAAAAAAAAAATTAAGCTTTTTTAGATAACTTTATTGATTTTAGGTCATTTTGTTGATAATTTTTAGATATTTTTAGGTCATCAGAATCCGAGCGCTGTTCATAAGGAATTCGTTCCTGCAGGTCAAACTTTTAATGCCGCGTTTTACCTGACAGTTTTGAAACGATTGCTACAGCGCATCCGTCATGTTCGGCCAGTTTCACAGGAGTGGAAGGTGGATGTTACTGCACGGTAATGCCTCTGCACACAATGCGATCTGCGTGCGCCAATTCCTTGCTGAGCGTGGGGTACTTGTGCTTGATCATCCACCATACTCTCCTGATCTGGCTCCTGCAGACTTCTTCCTGTTTCCTCGCTTGAAGAGAGTCATCAAAGATGAACGTTTTGGGGATGTGGCTATCATCCAAAATCGTGTGACAGCTGCTCTGAGATCAGTTCCTCAGGAGTACTTTGCTGAAAGCTTCCAGAAGCTGTACGAACGTTGCCAGAGATGTCGTAGCGGATGGATACGCTTTTGAATGACAATACATGAAATTTGTATCTTCTATTGTTTGTTTTCTGACTAATTTGAAGGGCAATAAGGGAAATTTGTTTCTATGTTCTATTTTGCTTGCTTTTATAGTATTCGCCGAACTTTTTACACACATCTTCTTTATAGTCATTAAAGTCGTCATAAAAGTAAAATATTAGCTATATATAAGCATTAATGACAAACCAAAACCATACATCAACATAGATATAATTAACCTAATTATGCATGCAAATCCTTTGTCGGCATCATAACTGTCATAATCATCTTAATGTCTTTGATTTATGCTATTTTTATGTAAAGTTGCTTTCAACATATCCTCTATACTACAGAGTGAGCCAAAACACTCCGAACCGCCTGCGCGGTGTTTTTCCTGTCCGCGTCCTGGGCGCTCGTTGCCGTCTGCCGCTATCACAGAAAGGCGCGAATGAAATCATACAACATTTTTAAAACTACTTTTAAAGGCTTTACGTACCAACTTTATGAAAGGAAATGCTGAAACTGCCCACCGTCGTTGTCCATACATTTTTGGCACCTCTTTAGGAAACTATCCATCATGGAATTTTTGGGGGGAATTTTCCAAACGATGACCGATGTCGTCTAATGTTTCTTCGGTAAGAACCGAACGCCGTCCTTTAGATTTCTTGACCTGAACACTTCCTGTGGCTTGAAATTTACTGTAAAGTTCATGGATTGTTGAACGGCCTGGAACTTTTAACACCTGGAAATCTTTCTGCAAATCGTACTTTCACTTGGCGAGCTTACCGAGTTAACACATACGAATTAAAAATAAATACACGCGGTGCAGTAGAAAATATATGCTGAGCCATAATATACAAAGATATTATGGACAAAATAATAAATAACTCGTAATAACTGAACTACATCACATCACCGTCAATTCAATACTGCACTTCGCGTTGCAAAGCTAAACCACAGCCTGACTTCGTTTATAGCAGCAGTACGTTATCATGTTTTTATCATATCTCCACACGCCCAGTGGAAAAACACCGCGCAGCCGGGATAACATAAAACATAAAAGTGTACAAGACAAACCCACACCCCCTGGGGGAATTAAAACAAAATATCCGCCAGGAAATTTCTCAGCGTGAACTACGTCGAGTGATGGATAGTCTCCTAAGAGGTTGCAAAAACGTATGGACAACGGCGGTGGCCAGTTTCAGCATCTCCTTTCGTAAAGTTCATAAGTAAAGCCTTTAAAAGTAGTTTTCAAAATGTATGTTGACGGCAACGAACGCCGAGAACCCGGACAGGAAAAACACCGCGCAGGCGGTTCGGAGTCTTTTGGCTCACTCTGTACTTTTGCTCTACCCCAAAGTACTATCAGGAAATACTCCGGTGTGTTTTGGAATCAACGCATAAAACCGGAAGGTTTATGTAACCTTGAAGGTTTATGTAACCTTGGAGTGATAAGGACGAGATCGATCTCAGCCCATCCCATTCCATGCGTGGGAGTGGGAGAGAGATAAAAATACTAGAGGAAATATATTTTTAACGTTTGCAACATTTTCTACGAAACAAAACTAATGTCGCCCCATTGTACCCTTCCAACATAAGATTTTATATTTTAATTGGAAACCATTCCAACTTCTACGCCTAGTTGGAAAGCACAATGTATACTGTAGCTAGGGATAGTGATTTTTCGCAAATGCGATATAGCACGAAATGCTCATAAAGGCTTAGTCTTTTATTTTCATTTTCATGACCTGTAAAAGCAGTCAACTCTGTTTTAAAATGCGAAAATTATACTAAAATGCAATATAAATGGGAAATGTTGCAATTCATAGACTCTTTTTCAAATGAAAGTGTAAAAACCAAAATTAAAACATGTTAATGGAATGTTTGCCTAAATGCAACGAAAGGTTGAACAGTCGCATGGAAGAAAATGCGAGAAACATTTTTTTTCCCTCCCAAGTGGTTGCTGAACTTTTTAATCCTGTCACCTTTGGCCGAGTATTGTCAATAACAATGGAGAGATAAGTGAAAGTAAAAGAAAAATAGCACCTTTTATAGTTTTTAATGCCGATAGTTTTTTTTGCGGGGGATATGAATATTTTCATTCTCAATTGGTAGTTCATACTATCCAGATAAATAATTATGTAGATGTCTACAAATGCTGATGACAGCCTAAATATCCAGATTTTGCTTAAGCACTTCTGTATTATACTTGGTATCCTACCTATAGCGTAGATGCCGATAAATATTTAGCAAGCACAATTAATTCTAATTATGTTCTAGGATTTCTTCAAACAGCGTTGCTGATTTATGAACTTAAATGATTTGAGTTAATTTTGTGTATTTTATGTTTATTCTGGTTTTAAGTAAGAATTTCCCTTTTTTCTGTATGCTTTAACTTGTATCAGTTCTAGTTTCACCAGTGTTCCTTTAACCTATATTAGTTTATTTAAAATGCGCAGTTTACTTTATGCATTTTATTTCACTAATAATCCTTATCAAATGTGATTCAAAATGATAAACGTTACCATTGCCAACTAGAGCGTATTTGGAAATGTAATATATATTGGATGTTTTAAGGTGTTTCGCATGTTTGGAATGACGATTATAAAGTGCGTTCATTATATAATCGAACCGCGGATCGCGCGTATGTGCGTCCGCGCACTACTACATTGTGGGATTTTCCGTTCTAAAGCTCCCGCGTTAACTTGGAATGATAGTAACACGCATTATAATGACTACTAACCTTGTTATAAGTTGTGTTGAAAATGGTGTCCATCTGCATTGGGACATTCCTGGCGTTTTTCGTCATCAGGATGTTGTAATTCATGAACTGTATCACTTTGTGGGGTTTAAGTTTTAAAATTTTATCAGCTCTATGAACACAGGTTCTTTAAACGCCTACTTGCGTTGCAACACGTCTATGACCTCCTTTGGAGAGCGTTCGGATGATGCATTAATTTTGTTTCTCGCCTCTTAGGTTTAGGGTATAGCGACCCCGTTGTCCTAAACTTATTGACCATACATCTAACAGTATCTCTACCTGGAATTGGAATACCAGGAAATTTCTCCTGATAATATCTACATGAATCGGCTACTATGTAAGGTACGAGTACATTAAAATTCTTGGTTCAAGCGTTTCAGTGGAATAATAAGATTAATCTATTGTAATTCACACACAACAGAAATGTCTTAAATAGACTTTAGCTTTTGAGATGCACAATGAACAAACTAGTCTTTACAGCTTGAACAGAAGGTAGAAACTGGTACCATACAACACAGCTGATAAATGTAGTCTTGAGCGGGTAATTCACCGCTAGTGGAACATACCGAGGTCACTGCAGTGGTAGCGAGCTACGCATATCCGCGATCCGGCTATAAATCGAACGCATGGTATATCCTAAGGATTGAAATTGGTATGCTGTTTTATTGTGTTTACATGATGTTTGTAAAGACATTCATAGCATAGAAGAATGCACTTCTCTTAACTTAAAATATTCAAGTTGCCAAAAAGCTTCAAATTTGAATGCAGCTAAAAGTATAAATTAAGACCCACGTACATGATTCGTTATTCATACTTAGTTTTATGTGACTGGTTCACTCAAGATGTGATATCTGCGCTTAGCAAAATGCGTCAACACTAAGAACCCTTTTATTGTTCATTAGCTTTAAAGTTTAGGCTAGAAACGCAGTGCTCCTGGCTCTCTCATCAAGGACTTGCAAATGCTTGTATTTGAAGTAGTGAGCTGTCGAGATTTGACAGAGGGCCAGTAATTAACCGCTTCACAATACTGCAGCATAGTGTATATTTTCTCAAAAGTGCTCGTATCTGATTATATGAAATAAATGAGAAAGTTTAAAAACATTCAAGCAGATAGGCAATACATGTTCAAAATTAGAACAGACCTGTTCAACTTTTAGGGGACTTGAAGCAAAATAACATGTGTTACTCCAATCGCAGGCCGTTCACAAGAAATTAGAAATTTAATTTTATATGTGTTATATTTACTTTTATAGAGTTTTAAACAATGTTTGAAAACATTGCGCTAAACTTCTCTACGTCATCTTACAGTAGGATACAATATAAATGTAAAATAGCAGGAAATCAGAGAATCAACTAAAACAATTACATTGTAAATGTTTCTGTAAGCAGAATAGAGAATGCTTTGTTTACAAAAAGGTAAAGTGTCAAGAAAGCACAGCCGGTAACTTATTTCTACATACAAAAGAAAAATGAAGTTTAGCATATCTAATTCTGTAAATTAAAAATAGTGAGTCAAAACCTTTACCGATCGCCTTCTACGTATAAAACATTTTATTGCTCTACATCGTTGTCATTGGCATTGTGTAAAATGATAAATGGAGTCAATGAAAGATCCTTCTATTAAGATAATATGAAAACAAGCTATTAAACCATTGCTGTGTCCAAATAAAATACATAGAACTAACATTGAAATTGTCATGATTACTTCGCGAGTATTACACAGAACATCTGCATGGTTATGCGATAGTATTGCTACCTGCATAGCGGCATACGTGCTTTAGATCTCTGGACACTTTCGCACGCTAGGAAGTTTGAAACCTAGAGCATAGGGGGAAAAACTTTTATTTCGACATAAAAATTGTGATTTGACACGGATTTCTGTAGTGCACCAATATATACCAGGTGAGTCAGCTGCCTCTAGGTATTCGTATCTATGCAACCCGCAGTTTATAGTCTAAAGTGAAAACTTTGACCCTCTTAACAAAAAAAAAAAAAAAAAAAAAAAAAACTTACTGTAGCTGTGCCGTTCTATTCGGTGCTATACGCAAGTAACATTAATGATTAAAGGCCTAAATGAGAATCACAGAGCTGCAAAAGCTTTAAAACAGACGCCGTTTCATAGATATAATGCTTGCAAGGAGATAGAGGAATGTTTTCCCGAAGAGCGGGACAGACTACGTGGGTTAGCTGCCGGAATGTGGTGAAGTAAAGGTTAGCTTCGGAGGTTCGAATCTGATACAAACATCAAATTGTTTTGGTTTTTTTTATATTCTCCTTGTGTTTACATTTTGTATTTTAGTGTACTAATTTATTTATTTTTGTTATTGGCTCTCCTGTGAGCCAAAGACACCAGAATTACAAACAGATAATTGTGTATCATGTTTATCCTAATAATCTGTATCTATCTGGTGCTGTAAAGCGTGTTAAAACTTTCATTCTTTTGGGCACATATCAACGATATTAAATCTAACAGTTTTGTTTCATGTTTAAACCTTGTGTTTCACTTCTATTGACAAAGCATTGTGAATGTGCTAAGTTCACGGGTAAACAGTGTAACAAATTGTTAAAGAGCGTGGATTTCATTAACGAAGTAAATGTTCAAAATGACGACCCCCTTCATCAATGCACATTTGTGTACGTTGTCGGAAAGACCTTCTTGCATGCTGTAACATGCGCGGTGTAATCTGCCTGCATTCTTCACGTATGAGTACACGTAGATGATATAGGTTTTGCGGTGCAAAACATGGTGAGTATTCTGTTTTGTACACATTTATAATGTTATCAAAAATGTTATTTATATCATAATATCAAATTATAAGCCCAAAGAGATAAAACAAAAGGTAATAAAATGTTGGAACGTAACACGAAGGATTTGAACCAGAACTCAACTGGCACAGTGTTAAAGCAACCATGATAATACCATTCGGCCAAGCTACCTTGCAAGCTGAAGTTTCTATACGAATTAGTAATAGCAGAACTAGACCCCACCTCAAATCTTTACACGCTTTTTGCAACGTCATACAGTGTTTTGAGCTCGGTTTCGTGGTTTTAATTCAAACAAATAAAGTGCATGTCATTACAATTACTGTGTGATCTGAAATATGCCATACTTTGTGACATACGAGAAATTATCTACCTAATACTTAGCATTTTTTGACAAGGCTGTACATCGTTGACTGACGGCTTAAATCCAATTGGTCGCATTGCGTAGATATGCCATTTTGTTTTCAAATGCTTTTGTCAACCGATGCATGTGATATGTTGTTCCTTCAGGGGCGTTTTCAAAGGAACGCGCTAAATAAAAGTTTGTAAAATTGGCCAAAAGTGTTACTGCAGCTCCCAGTGTCAGGGTGGGAGGTTTTTTTTTTATCGACATACATAGCGAGTGCCTTCTGTCCTGTAAAACACTTATGCACTGTGCACTGAGTTATCTATCTCTCCTCTATAAAGTGTTATGCTAAACAGCCATTAGAAGGCATTCAAGAAAGGCCTAAGTCAAATATGTCGCTTAGCACGTTGCATAAATTCAAAAATAAATAGGGGCAGCTGACTCACCTGATGTATATATATGTATATATATATATATATATATATATATATATATATATATATATATATATATATGTATGTATGTTCGTGCCAACGGCAGTGGGTAGGAATCTTATAAAAAAGTATCTGCAGCATTCAAAATTTATCTCGGTTAAGTAAGTGTTGATATGTTATCACAATATTTAATAAACTTAACGGTGACATGAACTGGGCAGCCAGTATTGACGTCATGAAGTAACCACGGCATGTATACTGAAATTGTCACTTGTACAGCTGATCGTAAAATGTACCTGGTTTTCTGTTTTAACAGTAATCATCGGTTACTAATACAATTTAAAAACCTCTAACCATAAACCAAGAGAAATAGAAAATATCAGACATATAGAGAGGAAAAACAAAAATGTAGCTACTTTGCTTCCTTCGTACTTTTTAGTAACATTTTCGAGGCACTCGATGAAACATTACACTTAACAGTGCCTTAGAGGTAATTTATCAGTTTGGATGTATGCATTAATCACGATCTATAGGATATTAACGTCGCTTGTTACAGTGTTATATTAAGTAAACCACTTCGCAAAGTTTTTTGAGATTCTTTCCCGCTACGAAATATAAACGGCTGGCCATTTGCCGCTGCGCTTTCTTACTATAAAAATTCTATTGAAAGTTTTTAAACAAAATTTTGTATTTCGTTTTTAATTTTTTAGGTTAATTACTTGTTATTGCATGTAAGAAAAATGAGGTGAGAATACGAAAATAGGTGCAAGTACAGTAAAGACTGCTTTAGAAGTGCAACATAGTCCTAATTAAGTCTACTGACATTGTCCTTTATACTTCATTCTCATGAGAGTCCAAAGTACGAGGGCGATTTAAAAAGTACAGCAAACTAACAGTATCATATGCAACGAACATTCCAGGGGTTTAAAACTCCCGGGAAGTGAAGATGCATGCTTTCAGAAAGTGCCGACATATGCCGACAGATGGAATGACATGCTGAATAGGAAGGCTAGTTAAAACCAAATGACCGCGTCCCTAGCTGTGTGCACCGTAGAAGAACGAGCAGTAATAAGATTTTTGCGGTCAGAGGGCGTAAAACCTCGACAAATCCGTAAAAGAATGTTGCAAAGGTATGTAGATAGCTGCATTAGCGAGAGAATAGTGTACGAGTGGGTAGATTTGTTGAAAAGTGGACGTACGTCAGTCACAGATGAGCAACGAAGACTTTACTGACCTCGTGGACGCGACTGTGGCCTACCTCTATGAGGAACCACAGCCACCCCACGGGCAGATCCATCTTCCTATAGTCACACCTACACAAGTGGCATCCGAACTCCAGAAACTGAACCCTAACAAATCCCCTGGACATGATGGCGTTACTGCACCCATGCTCCAGTACCTTCTAGAAAAGCCGTGATTCACTTGATGAGGAACTTTAATGCATGCCTATATCCTCGCCACTTTCCACCTATTGGGAGGAGGCAAGAGTGGTATGCATCTTGAACCCCGGTAGGACCCGATCTTCCCCTGTAATAACCGATCCATAAGCTTGCTCCCGACGGTCTCAAGAGTCTGGGCGGTTACTCCTGAACGGCCTATTCTTCTATTCGAGGAAAGGCTTCTCCTACTGGATCACCAGTTTGGTTTTCGCCACGGGCATTCCACTACCTTGCAGTTGCTGCGAGTGGCCGAAAAGCCTCCACGGGTTTCCAGGAGAACTTCAAGATCATGGCGGTACTGCTTGAGGTAGAGAAGGCCTTTGCCACTATGTGGCATCAAGGCTTTTTGTTCAAATTCAGGGAAGCAGACCTTCCTCCCCCTATCTTGCGAGACCGCCTTTTCAGAGTAAGAGTGGAAGGAAAAGTTACATCAGTCAGACCCATAGCTACAGGAGTGCCGGAGGGCAGTGTGCTGTACCCGCTTCTCTTTGCGGCATACATGCCCGACTCCTCAACGGAACCCAGGACCGTGACGCGCCAATATGCGGACGACGTCCTCATAACGGCACAGAACAAAAATGTCCGCTTCTGTTATCCTGCAGTGCAGCGACAGCTCCAGGCCATCGGCAGGTGGAGGATGGCCATTAGTCCGGGAAAGATCTCTGCACTTATCCTGGGCAAGGTCCGGCGCTGCCGGGCGGCGCGGGCTCTGAGATTGCGGCGGAGGAGAATCCCCTGGGTTACCTCTGCTAAATATCTCGGGGTCCTGCTCGACCGCGGGTTCATTTTCGCTCCGCATGTCAGATTGAAGGTCTTCTCGGCCACGCCGCACTCAGACAGCTGTTTTGTTTTTCGCTCCAGTATGCCTACTCGCTTAAAACTACGCATGTATCAGGCAATCATCCCGCCCCTGATTCTGTACGGATGCGAGGTGTGGGAATCGGTGGCAGCGTTCACCATCCACACCATGTACACAAAACTTGCAACACATCCCAATCAGCTGGTAAACGCCCTGGGTCACTGATCATAGGGCACCCAGAAAACGGAAGAGCTACCGTCTACTCAAGGACGCCATGGGACCGCTTGCATAAGGACTACCGATCCTCTCACTCTCCCCAAGTTAAGCTGTATTTGGCGTGGGTGCTAGCTGGATGAGCCGCCTAACTGCCAACTTGAATACCCCCAAGTTAAGCAAGCATTCGGTTTAGTCACTAACTGGACGATTGACCGTTCAGCAGTGACGCGCCCTCTTATTACCTTGGTAACCCCAAATCCTATACCTACATCATACCTTTGCTGCCAATCGGACTGCTTATTTTCACAACCATGCAAGCGATTGTAGAAGTTAAGCAGTATTGGGCTTGGTCGTCACCTGAACGCATGTCTGCTCGAGTGATTCGCCAGGACTCAGCCAATGGCAGCACAGGAAGCGAAGCTCCGCCCACTGACACTCGACATAAGAACTTGTGAAAAAACTGAAAACCTATTACATCGCTCGGGTAAAGCCGCGCTAGCGGCTAGGTACTGTGCCAATCGATTGCTGCTGCATTACTGGAGATGAGCAACGCTCTGGTCGTTCCAGCTCTGCCATTAATGATGGAGAATGTGGGCCGCGCTGGCGCCACGATCCGCGAGAACCGGCCTACTTCTGTATAAGTTTTAGCCAGGGAACTGGGTATCAATGTCGGATCCGCACACACTATCATTAGTGACGTTCTCAAGTACCGCTTTTTGTGTGCAAGGTGGGCGCCTATGATGTTTACGAATGAACACAAGATAATTCGTATTCAGACTACGACATCGTTTCTGGCGCGATATGACGCTGAAGAAGACGACGACGACTTTGACACGTATCGTCACAGGAGATGAAACCTGGGTGCATCACCATGAAGCAGAAAGCAGTCTTTGGAATGGCGATACATGTCTTCTCCAGCCAAGAAGAAATTCAGGTTTCAGCCCTTTGCCGGAAAGGTCCTCTTCACCCTCTTCTGGGATATGAATGGGCCGATTTTGGAGCACTATCAGCAAAGGGATGAAACAGTGAATAGTGTCTGGTACAGCGACATGTTGGAGAATGAGCTAAAGCCAGCTATACGGAGCCGTCGCAGAGAACTTCTGTCTAGAGGCGCTCTTATCCTTCACGACAAGGCTCTTATCCTACACCACCTCTGCAACACTTGATGTCATTCGGAGATTGAGATTTCAGTTCTTACAGCATCCGTCATACAGCCCTGATGCCGCTCTTTCGGATTACCGTGTGTTTGGACCCCTGAAAAAAGTTGTCAGAGATCGACGATTTAAAAGTGATGCTGAGGTTAAAGAAGGGGTGTATTCTTGGTTGCGCGCACAACCGAAAACCTTTTATTCTGATGGAACACAAAGGTTGGTGCAACGATGTGAGAAATGTATCGAAAAGGAAGGTAATTATGTTGAAAACTAACATCTTGTTTGTATCTGAAATTGAAATATATACTTCACAAAACTTAGTTTGCTGTTACTTTTTGAATCACCTTCGTAGAATGATACGCCAAGATTTTGTGTGGAAGTAAAGTATGGACTGGAAACGAAATAGCTCTGAACACTATTTCTCGTTCTGAAACTCGTGCAAAGTTAAAAGCAATTGGCTATTTTTAGTGGTAAGACTACCGGGTGTTTCAAAAATAGATGACATAATTTCAGGTATGCATTCCCCGTATGTAGGCAATGAAAAAGTCCATTACATGTGTCTGAAAATGCTGGGTTTCTAAGTTATGGCCTTCAAAACAGCGATATTCACTGGAACGTTTATCTTCCCGCAGGTAGTTACCGTGGCAGAAGACATTAACATGACACTCTTTGACAGTTCATTCCGAGGCGAAGGCTACATTGAGTGTTCGTTTGGCGTTCGATTGAGCGACATGTACTCAAATCAGGAGCTGGCAGAAATAAAGTTGTACGGTAAGTCGAACGGAAATGTTGAGCTGACTCGTTTGTACCAAGAGAGAGGTACCCACAACAAAGATGTCAAAATGGGAAGACATTTGAACGTCTCCGTCGTCTGTGCGCTCGTGGGAAGTTTACATCTCCTGGTTTTGGGAGGGGACAGCCAAGATTTACCCTGGTCTGCAGGCGAATGCCCGAGTGGTTTTTCATCTATCACGATTTCCTTTCATTCTATACAATTTACATCTTTAACGTGTGCTTCTAAGGCCCCTGGTTCGATTTCCCGTCGGTCGCTCTGACCTCGGATTTTTCGTGATTTTCCCTGGTCTGCAGGCGAATGCCTGAGTGGTTTCTCATCTATCACAATTTCCCTTAATTCTATATAATTTACATCTTTCACGTGTGCTAGGAGCCCTGGTTCGATTCCCGTTGGTCTCTCACTCTGACCTCAGGTTTTTCGTGGTTTCCTTGGTCTGCTGGCGAATGCCGGATTGGTGTATGCTATCACGATTTACTTTCATTCGCATCTTTGTGCTTCTAGGTTTCGTTGCGCATGGTGAATGCTTGCTCAAAAGATACTTATCCCTTGCTCGGTTGACAAATTGTTCATCACCCTCATGAGTCAAGCACCCGAATCTGTACGATTATACCCGAGCAATACATACATCTTCATAATACTTTACACTTACTCTAAGCACCCGAACCTGTACGGAGACGCTCGAACATCAGTGTAACACGAATTGAAATATAGGAAATTAGATGCTTAATCACCCTTTTTAGTATTAAAATTCAGGATATAATTGATCTAAAAAGGTTCTTGCCTCCTCTATAAATAGTGTGATCTCGAGCATTGGAGTTCATTCTGTTATCTCCGAGGTGTCAACATCCTTGTACTCTCAGAAAATAATTGGCTTTCTAAAGTGTTATCAGGGTGAAGAGGCGTACATTTCCTTGAAGGATTAATACGTTATTACATCATAGTAAAAATGAATAAGTCCTCATATAAGAATATCATTCCTAGTGCCTCAGGATATTCTTGTAAATACTGCAAGAAATTCTTCCGCGGTTATGATAAAAGAAGGCATGAGCAACGTTGTAAGAAGCTCTTCAAATGTAAATATTGTAATGTAGCCTTCAAAGACAATTATAAGGGTCGGCGACACGAAGATGCGTGTGAAATAAACAGGCCTGAGAAGAAACGTAGATTAGAACCTACTAAGCAAGAGTTATTATCTACCATGGATGGCTGTGACATGAGAGAATATGAAACTTCATTCAATGGACGCTTGAAATCATATTTTATATGTTGTGAATCAACTAACGACCTGTTCATGTACCTGCATGAGGCGAAACAGCGGATAATCCAGGCTGTACATAAAGAGCTTGGTATTCACAAGAGTGTGAAAATTAATCTGCTAGCTGAGTGTCGATTTGTTAACAGTATCGAAGAAACATGCACAAAACGTTTAAAACCCGGAATCATGCCCTTTTCCTAGAAACGGACCTGGACTCTATGTTGGAAACGAAAATGAAGTTGGTTACTGAAATGGAGGAATCACAACTTAAGGGTAGCAATTGGAAGCCTACATTAACATCCAGAATTTAACTGATGAGCTATGCTTTATGTATTAGCCAAATTCGTTGAGAAGGATGAACAACGCGTGCGGAAATACGAGCAACGTCAAAATAAATATGACTTCAGCTGTGTTATTTATCCAACTCCAATTTCTCATATATCTAAACTTGAGAAGCTTAACAGGATATCTATCAACGTCTTCGGGTTGGATGAGAAGCATGAAGTGTATCCAATAAAGGTTACTAGGTTACTAGCACTGAACTACCTGAACATCGTGACCTGCTACTATTAAGTGACAGTAGTGGGAAACATCACTACGTATATATAAAGAGTTTTGAAAAGCTTATTCTACGTCACAAAACTATGTATAATGGACGTGTTTATACCTGTAAGCATTGTTTTACACATTTTTATGGTCGATATGGACGAAGTGACTGGAAAAAGTGGAGAAACATAAGGAATTGTGTGTACCACATAATGTTACTATGGAGTATCATGGTTAGTAAGGATACAAAGTGAAAAGATAGCTGAAATTAACTTATGTTATATGTGCTGTATTTTTGAACATATTCTCAAAAAAATTAAACTCCAAGAACTATAAGAACATACTGTAGTGAAATCATTACAACACTACTGAATTTTGACATCTCGAAGTCGTATTGTTACGTTAGTATAAGTGGATAAGATCAAGTTTACTGTCTATGATGATAAAAGTTATTGATAAGGTTGAAATAGCGACATAATCGTATGGATATTACAGCATTACAAACAATACTTAAGAGAATGTAACTTGGATCTCAAGAGTGATTTTCTCCATGAGACTACAATTTTTAAATGAAAGTTTACTCGAGTGCTGCACACATCTGGTGAAGAAAGAAGAATAAGAAGATTGAAGGGGAAGGCGTTAACCCTGCCATTAGGAGCAAATCCTAGTGCTAGTCTCAAGCCTAGATATAGGGGCGGAGGCGTCTACAGCGAACTAAAATAAAGGTATGTTGACGTAAAACTTTTCAATTAAGACTCAAATAATAAAACAGGAATTTCGCTAAAAAGAAATTCAACGTTATCTCTGGTTAGCTAGATTAGGTTAAACGATGACTGAGTAGAATAGACGATGAAAGGATGGTCTGGGATTGGTTAGATTAGGGTAGATTCTCGTACTGATTGTCTAAGTTATGAAGGAGGGGTTAGCTTAGATTGACTTAGCAATGGGTTGGTTACGTCTTGTCAAGCTGTTACGTGCTTATGTTACGTGGTGTTACATCTTGTCACGAGTTTGTTACGTGATGTTACACATATTACGTGGGTACACGATTATGTCACGTGTTATGTCTGTTTACGTGGTCACGTTACGCTGTGTTACGTGGTTACGAGCTTATGTTACGTAGTTTGACGTCTTGTTACTTTGTTACGTGCTTATGTTGCGTGATGTTACGTTTGTCACGTGATTACGTGTTCTTACGTCTTGTTACGCGGTGTTATGTGGGTACACGATTGTCACGTCTTGTTATGTCTGTTTACGTGGTCACGTTACGCTGTGTTGCGTCTTGTCACGTGGTTACGTGCTTATGTTACGTAGTTTGACGTGTTACGTGCCTAGGTTACGCTATGTTACATGGTAATGTTACGTGGTGTTACGCCCTGTTACTTGGTTACATGCTTATGTTACGTGGTGTTACTTTGTTACGTGATTACGTTTTCTTACGTCTTGTTACGCTGTTACGTGGGTGCATGGTTATGTTACGTGTTATGTCTGTTTACGTGGTCATGTTACGCTGTGCTACATCTTGTTACGTGGTTATGTCACAGTGTTACGTCATGTTACGTTGTTACATTTACTGGTTACGTTACGTGCTTCTGCTACGTGGTTATGTTACGTTTGGTTACGTCTTGTGTTACTAGGTTATGCTCCGTCTTGTTACGTGGTTATGTTACGTGGTGTTACGTCTTGTCACGTGGTTACCTGCCGGTGTTAACGTCTTGATACGTTACTGGTTACGTCATGTCACAGGGTGTTACGTCATGTTACGTGGTTACATGGTTACTACGTTTTGTTACATTTACTGGCTACGCTGTTACGTATTGTCATGCGCTTATGTTACGTTAGTTACGTCTTCTCACGTGGTTACGTGCTTATGTTACGTAGTGTGACGTCTTGTTACGTGGTTGTTATGTTACGTCTTGACACGTGGTTACGTGCTTATGTTACATATTGTGGCGTTCTGTTATGAGCTTGTGTTACGTCTTGTTACGTGCTTATGTTACGTAGTGTTACGTTGTTACGTAGTGCGACGTCTTGTCATGCGGTTATGTTGCGTAGTGTGACGTCTTGTTACGTGGCTGTGTGACGTCTTGTTACGTGGCTATGTTACGCTGTGTTACGTCTTACAGGTGTTTACGTGCTTATGTTACGTAGTGCGACATCTTGTCATGCGGTTATGTTACGTTGTGTGACGTCTTGTTACGTGCTTATGTTACGTAGTGTGTCGTCTTGTTACGCTGTGTTACGTCTTGACACGTGGTCATGCGGTTATGTTACGTTGTGTGACGTGTTGTTACGTTGGTTAGGTTAGACGATGATAAGATTGAATAGACAATGAGAAATGAAGGTAGGGATAGGTTAGGGTGTTACTTTAGAATACTTCTATATACCTTCACTGTAACCTAATATGCAATTTATCTCTCTCCGTTTCGCACAGTAACTGTTTAACATGTAAAAAGTTTGTAAGATTTAGAATAAGTATATAAAAGTGTTGTAGCATTGGATGAGAAATGTTTATAATCTAATTACTCTCTATACTACCGTGACTACCTGTGACGCTACCTTAATTACCTGTTAAAATGACTTAAGTACTCTACATTCTACCCGAATCATTTGAAAATTACATTAAATAGCTCTGGTATGAATCGCTGCTCTGAATTACCGTGAGCACTTGTGATACTAATCGGTTTACCCTACATATACACTTATTTACATTAATCTGGGACGTTAGCGGTATAAATCTTGAAGTCAATGAATCTAAATGATTTTATGCATGGACGAACATTACCTGACACAGATATTTTAGAACATTAGCGTCGGGGACTTCACCTCAATGTCGAGAAAATACCGTCAAAGGGTGTCAAAACATTTGTAAACTTTAATTGGTGGTGTCGTTGCGGTCTAAACCCCTTCCTCCTTTAACTCTGTCTATCCTAACATCTCTCCACGTTTCCCCTATCTCTTCCATATATAGCGTATCCCTTTCTCCTTCCGCATCTGTCTAGCCTAGCATCTCTCCTAGGTTTCCTAGCTCATCTATATAAACCTATATTCCCCTCATTCAGCCTCTGTCTATCCTTGCATCTCTCCCCGTTTTCCATAATTTCCCAATATAAACGCCTACTCTACTCCTCAACCTCTGTCTAGACTAGCACCTCCTCGTATTTTCCTCCTCTCACATATAAAGCACATTGCTCCTCCACTCTCTCCTAGCATAGGATCTCTCCACGTTTTCCACATCTTCCTTCACATAAACGTATACCCTACTCCTCAACCTCTGTCTAACCTACTACCTCTCCTCGTATTTTCCTCCTCTCACATATAAAGCGCATTGCTCCTCCACTCTCCTAGCATAGGATCTCTCCACGTTTTCCACATCTTCCTTCACATAAACGTATACCCTACTCCTCAACCTCTGTCTAACCTACTACCTCTCCTCGTATTCCCTACCTCTATCATATAAAGCCCGTCCACACTCCTTCAGCCCCTGCTCTACCTCAGATCTCTCCTCGTAGTCCCTATCTCTCTCATATAAACGCATTTTCCTTCTTGAAGACTCAACCTAGCATCTACCTTCGTTCTTCGTCTCTCCATATAAACGCATACTGTCATTCAAACCTTCCTGGCCTAATACCTCTCCTCAGCTTGCTAGCTCTCCCATATAAAAAGGCATATTCTACCCTTCAAGCCCTGTAAAGTCTAGCACCTCTCCTCGTATTCCCTATCTCTCCTGTATATAAGTCCATATCCCCCCCCCTCCTTCAGTATCTATCTAGCCTATCATCTGTTCACGTTTTCCCTATCTTTCTCATTTAATCATATACTCCACACCTCAAACTCCTTCTAGCACTTCTCCTCGTATTCCTCTCACCTCTCTCATATAAAGCGCATTCTCACTCCTTCAACCCCTGTCTAGCCCATCATCTGCCCCCCCCCCCGTTTTCCCTATCTTCCCCATATAAACGCATTTTCCTCCTTGAACCCCCGCATCTAGCCTCGTTTTCCCTAACCTTTCCCATATAAACGCAAATCTGCGCCAGAACCCCCTATAATATGCTACTTTTATATATATTTATTATTTCCCAGATGGTTCTGCTGCCCAATGAATGAATAGCCAATTTGTCCCTGAAGGGCTAAGGCCGCCTCTTGCGAGGGGTAATTTGATATGACTCATGAGGGGAGCTAGTCCGCATAAGTGGTGTTTTTCTTCGCGTTCTCTCTTCTGCACCTCGCACTATTGTTCATTCACTTCTTTGCGATCGGCACTCCATGATCTTGTTTGGAGTTCCTCACTTCGCACACTTCTTCCCTCAATTCCCATCGGACACTAGGTGGTTGTGTTTAGCACTTCCTGCCTACCGAAGAAGGCTGCCCAATACAAGAAGTGTAAGAATTTCATCAATCTCTGCCTCCACGAGAAAGACTTCGGTTGTTCTGCAGAATGACGTTTTTGGAGTGATATATATGGCATGTGATGGGATAGCTGGTACAGTTAAACGCTTAACAGCACAAGCAAGTTTGTAAAAACCTTTAAACAACCATATATTGACTCCTCTGCAATTATATCAGTGGTGCAAAGACAAAATCAAAGCAATTAATTTTGAGTATGTGACTAGTTCACAATACAGTGAAAAACTTAACCTTCTCCAGGAGAGATTTTCTGACATCAAGGCGATACCTGGAACGCAGAAACTACATGCTTTCGTACCCACTGGAGATAATAAAATTAGAACAAAATAGTATTCAAAACAGTGAAAAGTATAAATATGAGAGCCTTCTTCTCATGGATTATGTTGAAGTTGTTATTGACATATCAGGATTTGTTGCTTGTATATGTGATTCTAAATGGTGTATTGACTGTTTATTACGTACTGAAGACTTTAAAGATAAAGTCAAGAATATGTTCCTCCACCCACTTGGACCATCAATTATCATTTGTGTATCCTTCAAAATCTGTTATATATCAGGACAGTTTCAAGACGTGTTTTAATGAAAGTGGATTTGCTCACAGCAACAGGAAAAAGTTACAACTCGCATGCCGACGAAACTGAAAAAGTCAACAGAAAATATAATTCAGTTCTATATTAAGGCATGTGTTAATGTTTGAAGGGATTTTTGTTTTTTAGTTCCTGCTGTTTTGAAGAAGTGTAACTTCACTATTCACATACTACTTAGTACAAGTTAGGTTAATCTAAATTGTCATACCCTTCATTGATACAAATTAATTTATATATCTCAAGGAAATTTGCGTTCCAGTATCAAAGTAACAGTGTATATTTATCATAACCAGAGTGTCAATATTAATTCTTACAGATTTTTAAAAATGTAGGTTTTGAAAAATTCAATTTCAAATTTTGAATTTTAATTTTGTGATGAAAAATTATATGGTTATGACAACGCTGATATATTTAAAAATATGCCCCTTTAATGAGCTTTAAAGTGAGACCACATCCATTCTCCTATCTTTATTAGTTCCTTAGCAAAGTCAAACTTTAGTCTCAAAAACGTGACACATTTTGAGCTATATCTCAAAGTTCATTTATCTCGCAATTTGACAAATATTTGACATAAACTTCTTATAGTCAATATGCATTCATTTCTTAAGAAGTGAATGAGAACATTTACGGAAAAAATCATTCATTTTTAAATCGATTAAGTTGAAAATTACTTCCAAGTGTGTTGATTTCACATGGAATGACTCATTTATCATAAGTTCAGATACCGTTGGAAACGCCTAAGCATTAAGTACCCCGTGGACAAAAACAATGAGTCATCCCTAGATCTATGTGCGGATCAGAGGGCTTCGTGTACCTTCGTAACAGCTGTGTTTACTACGTACATGCAGGAACTGTAGAATCGTCTGCCAGTGAGGCAATGGTCACTTATAAGTTACTGAAAATAGAGCATAACGTTACGGTGACCGAGAGGTTAAAAAGGCACTGCACGAGCTCATAGCTCCACGGTTCAAATCTCGCATTAGTTATTTTTATGTTAACTTTATGACTGGATGTGTAGAACATTATATTGCATTAATATAACTTTAGCATTTGAAGTTTTAGCCATATCTATGCACACAGAAACATAATTCTGCTAAACACTCGTTTTAAATGACTGAAGAAATAAGTGCAAATAAATTATTTTCTAAAACTAAAACACAAAAAATAAAGAAAATATCGGATTATGAACCGTCACCACGTATAACTGCCCTCAATCTTCGGTGCATAGATGAAGTAGATCCCTGTGTTAACGTGGACGAGAAGCTATAACGTACTAGGCTTCTTGAATTTGTGCCCGGAAGCCATCATTTGTCCTTAGCGCATCCGCAGCTCCCTTTTCACCTCGGCCCATACATTTTCTATAGGGTTGAAATTTGGTGAACAGGGAGGCCAATCTGTAATCTTGATATCCTGCGTTTCTGAGAACCAATTTGAACCTTTTCGCTTGTGGGGACAGGATGATTATCCTGATGTATTCAACAATTCTCATCCTCAAAGAGAGAATCAAAATATTCTCAAGTATTACCGTGTATTGCGCACTGTCATTGTGTCCTAAAACTGCCACAGCTAGACCATCCCTTGATATCCAGCCCCAACAAGATACAGATACGCGACCATGATAAAATTTGAGGCCACGTATTTTCAATCGTATCGGGACCCCTTTGGACGGTAGACAATCACCTTTCCCTTACATGTGGAAGAAAATGTCACCTCGTCTGAGAATATCATGCTATTCCAGTCGCGGTTGGCATTTTCCTCTGTAGACGCGAAACGAAGCAATCGTGATCGTTTGTCGGTTGTTGCTTTTTAACTGCCCTTCGTGCAAGAAGTCCTGCGTCGTTTACACGTTGTTCGAGCTGACCCGGGGAATTACGAATGTGCCTTCATTTCAGAAGTAGTTTGGAAAGAGTTCCTCTCTGCAACTGCAATTAAAGCTGTATCCATTTCAGGAGTGGACACATGTCTTCTTTTTGAACCAGGACTGCGCCGTTCAATCCCTTTTCTGGATAATCCCACCCACCTTTGCGCCATAGTTGCAGGGAGCGCAATACGAGCTGCAGCTTCACTAGCAGAAAAGCCTGTTACATTGGCTAAGTGCAAGGAGACACTACCTTATGCCTTTGTCTTTGCGTGCGCGTTCTACCATTGTCAAACTCGGTGTGATTCCCTGAAAGAGAACCTGCTCGGGTCTGATGCATTTGTGCACCCTTCTGCGCATCACGTAGTTTCGTGTGCAGCGTATGCAGTTAGGTAGAATAAACCCTTAAAGAAACATTACTATAATTATTCTATTACCAACTTCACGGAATGTGTGTATAAAATGCAGTATATCGAAAATAAGCAGCCGCTGTGTGTTGATTAAACATTAACAGGAAAGAAAAGTGTTTGCTTTGCCACAGCGCTACAGAGAAGACGCACGGAAGGTAGCATGTTTAGTAATGCCGTACAACTTGCTGCAGCGGCTGCATAACTACTCGTAATATTGCGTATGGTGTAAACAAGGCGCTGTGCCGTGTAGGACTTAAAAAATTTGGTGTTTAAGATATGACTCTCTCTCTCTCTCTCTTTCTCCCACGGGTGTGCATTGTCCAGTGAGCTGCATTATATACTATATACGCGTATGTTGGAATGTAATAAGCAGGGCCAGATTTTGTTGTTTATTTTTAAAAAAGTTCGAAACGTATTTGTAGTTTAAAATATAGTAGAAATTTCGTGGTAATTTTTAATGTCATAGGGAATTGCTGTCATTGTCGCAGCTGCGCGAAGTGTTTGAAATTCGGCTGCAGACAAGCTTTCTGTCGTTAGTTTCCACGTGGTCAAATATTTTTGCGCTGTAGCAATTACTTCAAGAACTTCAAAACGAAAGCATATGTAACAGAATGGCACAAAAGCGCAGGAAAACCGTGTCAGTTGTCATGGATGGTCCTGCAGGTCATAAGATAGAATAAATAACAGTCTAATTTTTTGAGTTAATGTACTTTCCAAATGACTGCTCATTTCTTTACAGCCAGCATCTTCAAAACGAATACATCTTTTAAAAGTGACATTTATTGGTGTTTATCGTAAAAATAAAGATTTTCGCAGAAGCTATCAATTTTCGCGAAAATATTACAGGCATAAATCGGCCACATTTGTCATAAATCGTGCATGTACTTCTTGCTGCATCTCTCCGTTATGTTCCGCATATGCCGTTAATAAAAAAAAAGCCGGCCCTGCTGATAAGGTAATCTTATCAGAGGATCTCTCTAGGTAGTCCATGGCTCATTGCTACGTAGTTGGTTCGCATCATTTTCGACTGACTGTGGGTGTTCGATAAACGGTTCCTTTTTTATTATTATTATTATTATTATATTTCGGATTCAGATCTGGATACTTCTAGATGTGACATTTTGAACCAGAAATGTGGAATCAAAAGGAGCACGCCGGTTCCCCAGCGGCAGGTACTAAAACTCGAGTCCCGGTAGTGGTGGTCCTTCATGATTCTAATTTCTGCAAGTGAACGACAGCAATGATTCAAACGGGAATAGTTGGATATGGCCCAGCACCTTGTGGAGGCTGGCGGCAGCGTTCAGCAGGCGAGAAGATGCTACACTTGACACTATCAGGTTTTCGCCTACCTACCTATCCTCCAATTCCGGCGCACATCGTGACGGAAATGTGAGTATAGGACCATGTCTTCGGGCAAGGCAGGTGACGAAGGTTAATGAGCCGCGTTTACTTTCCGGTGAGGAGGAGCTATGGCTTCGCGCGGAATGTTCGTTGGTGTGAACTGGAAAAGAGACGAAGCTGCCTAAATTGTAGTTTACAGAAGTCATTTATAGCTTAATAAATTCTCCCGTAGTCACCTTTATTTGCCAAATAAAGCCACTTTTATTAGGATTATCGCATGAGGGTACTAAATATTGAAATGTTAAAGAATATCAACACTCGCTTTGTAATGTCCGACAATTGTATGGATAAATTAAGGCGGGTGAATACTTCTTATCGCGATGTGATTAAAAAATCACGAAATTCGGCACAAGTTCGCGTGATAATGCAGTCATGACATACGTGAAATACAAACGCGGTCAACGTTCACAGCTGATATGTGAGTGTATGCATTAACAATGAATTACTAACAATAATATGCTTGGTCGGTTGATTTACAATTAGGTTATTATTCAGTTACTGTATGTACATTATGAGGTATGTTCTTGCTTTGAAGCTATGACAAAATTTCACCTTTCCTAGAATTTTTATTGAGGATTTTGTTCTTTAAACATTGTCCATCACTATCACACACCCTTCTTCCAGTCCCTGAAGGAGATCGGTAAACCATTCCCTAAACACTATATTACTTATCACTTATGATAATCACAACCACTTTTTGACTGAAACACTAAATCTGCCCCTTCTGTGAAACCATATTTGGCCTATCTGGCATGGCAGATTATTACGTATTATCCTTTACCTAATGAAATTCATTCACGGCAACATTCATATGTTGGAGGTGTAAAATGCTAAAACCAAAATAAGTTATTGTTTTTATTACCAGTTATTATATTCTCCTTCACATGAAAAAGTCGATCACTGTGTTCATTTACAGCAACATTCATTTGCTGGAAGTGTAAATTGGAAAAACAAAATCAAGTTATTGCTTTGTTATATTTTATTTCATCCGAAAGTGTTGACTTTGTGTTCATTCACAGCAACATTCATTTACCGGGAGCGTAAATTGCTAAAAGAAAAATAAGTTATTTTAAGCTATTGATTCCTTATGTCGAAGCATACGAGATAGAGCACGATAATATATGGTATTTTCACCTGAGTTTCTCATTTAGATTCTGAAAAGAACTCCGTAATGTACACATGAAATTAACCCAGAACTAAGTCATACATATTCAGCCTGAGTATACATTCTGTGAAGTGTTTTAAAGTTTCTTTTTAGAAAACTGTCTTTGATTTTATTTTTTATCAGATTTCATATTGTACAACATGAAGTTGCTCTCAGATATCGTCATTTGTCATTACCGAGTTTTTCCAGCTTTGTTAATTTGCATTTGATTAAAAGAAAACTAAATTTTGAATACAATAAGCTTATTTTTCAGTAGTGGACCTACATCATTAATGTAAAGCAACAACTTTTAAATAATTAACCTGAATTTGCGTTAAAGGTTGGTAGTAGCATACTTTAATGGCAGTTGTGCAATTTCTGGCTTCCATTGCGTATCATAGTGTAGTAAAACAAATCTTTACCATAAACAGTAGCTAAAAAAAAGTCGAAAATGCTGCAACATGGCTTAGGCTATTGTCATTCCTTTACATTAACACATTGAAGCAATATGATTGACCACACCGCTATGATGTGAACTCTCGAACGAGCGAATACCCGAACGGGTAAATACTCAATGGGACCCATTTCCCACGTGTAGGCATGTGTACCAGAAGCTCGACCATAGTTCGGTATATTTATTGCTGCTTTTAAAATGAGTTGGGTTGGGAGAAACGGGCAAGTCCCATGTATCTTATGAAACGAACGGGTAAAACACATGTCCTTGACAGCTCTAATATACGAGGGCAGTCCCGGAAGTACCCGACCTGACATGTATAGCGGTTGTTTCAAACAAATGACTATGGTAGAAAGTAGCACCCTTAAAAAGCTTAAGAGTGACGGTGCTACGTTGTTTAGTAATTGTTTGACAGCCATTAGTAGTGAGCTCTCTCAGTGAATTAGTAAACATGGATAAAACTGGCCATCTTTATGTGATACAACACTTTCATTTGATAGGTCGTCCAACTAATATAAAAGCTGAGATAGATTCTACTCTGGGGGAGCCTGCTCCTTCGTTTACAACAGTAAAATAGTGGGTGGCAGAGTTTAAGCGAGGCCGTACGCTGCTAAGATGAACATCGCAGTGGTTAACCAAATGAGTTGACCACGCCAGAAATTGTGAAGAAAATCCACAAAATGGTATTGGATGACCGTCGACTGAAAGTGCGCGAGTTAGCAGACATCGTAGGCATTTCAAAAAATGCTGTACATTGCATATTAACTGAACATTTAGACATGAGAAAGCTGGGTGCCGCGTTTACTCACAGTAAAACAAAAGCAGCGTCTTGAGGATGTTTCATTCGAGCGTTTGGCGATGTTTAGCTGCAATAAAGCCGAAGTTTTTCGTCGATTCATAACCATGGATGAAACATGGGTCCATCACTTCACACCTGAGACGAAGGAACAGTCAAAACAGTGGATTGAAAGGGGAGAATCGGCTCCAAAGAAGGCGAAGACAGTTCCGTCTGCAGGCAAGGTCATGGCATCGGTTATTTGGGATGCACGTAGGATAATTCACATTGATTATCTTTAAAAAGGAAAGGCAACCAATGACCAGTATTATGCAAACTTATTGCAGCGTTTGAATGATGAAATCAAGCAAAATCGGCCGCATTTAGCGAAAAAGAAAATTCTGTTTCATCAAGACAATGCACCAGTTCACAGATCCATTATCGCCATGGTCAAAATCAATGGGTAAAAGTTCGAATTGCTTCCTCGTGCACCCCATTCGCCAGACTTAGCCCTCTCTGATTGTTTTCTGTTTCCAAAGTTGAAGAAATAGCTTCGTGGTAAAAGATTTGCCAACAATGAAGAGGTGGAGTTTTCAGTTCATGGCTATTTTATAGAACTTGACGGTTCTCACTATAAGCAGGGTATCGAAGCTATTGATATCGCTGGGAAAAGTGTATCGAACTGAAAGAAGACTATGTGGAGAAATAGATGTTTTTTCCCAAATTTTCTTTTCTTTGTTAGGTCGGGAGTAGCATATTAATTAGGGAAGCTGGGCCACTTTTGCGTTTACATGGGAAAGGATAGGGAAAACGAGAGCCTTCAAGGAGGAAAATGCGTTTATATGGGGAAGATAAGGAATACCAGGGCTGATGCTAGGCTAGTCAGATGCTGAAGAAGTGGAATGTGCTTTATACGAGAGAGACAAGGAATACGAGGAAAGATGCTATACTAGACAGGGCTTGAATATGACTATATGGGAGTAATAGCAAACCGGGGAGAGGTATTAGGCTAGGAGGGTTTGAATCATGGAGTATGCGTTTATATGCGAGAGATAGGGAATACGAGGACCGATGCTAGGCTAGACGGGCTGAAGTAGGGGAATGCGCCTTATATGAGAGAGGTAGGGAATACAAGGAGAAGTGCTAGGTTAGACAGAGTTTGAGGTGTGAAGTATGACGTTTATGGGTAAGATAGGGAAAACGCGGACAGATGGTATGATAGATGCTGAAGGAGGGGGAATATAGGCTTATACGGGAGAGATAGGGAATACGAGGAGAGGTGTTATACTAGACAGGGCTTGAAGGGTAGAATATGGTTTTTACATGGGAGAGCTAGCAAACCAAGGAGCGGTATTAGGTTAGGAGGATTTGAATAGCAGAGTATGTGTTTATATGAAGAGACGAGAAAAATGAGCGTAGATGCTAGGTTGAGAGGGCTTTCAAGTAGGAATAT
This sequence comes from Deroplatys truncata, assembly GCA_030765065.1. Taxonomy (NCBI): domain Eukaryota; kingdom Metazoa; phylum Arthropoda; class Insecta; order Mantodea; family Mantidae; genus Deroplatys; species Deroplatys truncata. The sequence continues at coordinate 379,471,981 of CM060990.1, forward strand.
GCGTTTATATGGGAGAGATAGGGAAAACGAGCTGAGATCCGAGGTAGAGCAGCTGCTGAAGGAGGGGGAACGCCCTTTATATGATAGGGGCAGGGAATACGAGGAGAGGTAGTAGGTAGACAGAGGTCGAGGAGTACGGTATTCGTTTATGTGGGGATGATATGGAAAACGGAGTGAGATCCATGGTAGAGCAGGGCTGAAAGAGGAGCAAAGTGCTTTGTATGATAGGTGGGGGAATACGTGGAGAGAAGCTAGTCTAGACAGAGGTTGAGAAGTACAGTATTTGTTTATATGCGGAATATATGGGAAGCGCGGAGAGATGCTAGGCTAGGCTAGGCTAGGCTAGGCTAGGCTAGGCAAGGCAGATGCTGAAGAAGGGGAATGTGGGTTCCTACAGGTGAGGTAGGAAACCAAGGAGAGATACTAGGCTAGACAGATGCTGAAGGAGGGAGGGATATGCTTTATACGGAAGAGAGAGGGGGAACGTGGAGAGATGCTAGGGTAGACGGAGTTAAAGGAGGAAGAGGTTTAGGCCACAAAGACACCGCCAATTAAAGTTTACAAACGTTTTGACACCCTTTGGAGGTATTTTCTCGACACTAAGGGGAAGTGCCCCCAGCGCTTAAGTTCTAAAATATCTGTGTCAATCAATCGGGTAATGTTCGTCCGTGCATAACATCTAACGTTATTGAAAAAAATCAAGGATTTATACTGCTAACGTCCTGGCACCGTGAATCTAAAGGGTCGTCAATGGATGTACCCCGCCGCGTGTATTTTGATTGATACAGTATAAAGAGTAATTCGGATAGTATCGTATATATGTAGGGTAAACCGATTAGTATCACAAGTGTTCATGGTAATTCAGAGCAACGATTCATACCAGAGCTATTTAAGGTAATTTTTATATGATTCGGGTAGTATGTCGGGTGTTTTAACTCATTTTAACAGGTAATTCAGATAGCGTCACAGATATTCATGGTAATATAGAGAGTAATTAGATTATAAATATTTCTCATGCAACGTTACGTCATTTTTATATACTTTTTTCTAACAAACTGCATATGGGTTGACAGCGAAGGTATATAGAAGTATACTAAACTAAACCCACACCGAACGTCCTGAACTATCCCTACCTTGACTTATTATCTATTCAATCCTATCATGTCTAACCTAGCCAACGTAACAAGACGTAATACCGCGTAACATAACCACGTAACAAGACGTAACGTAACCAGCAAACGTAACCACGCAACGAGACGTAACATAGCCAAGTAACGCAACGTAACATAAGCACGTAACCACGTAACAAGACGTCGCACTACGTAACATAGCCACGTAACCCGTGACAAGACGTAACATAATCACATAACCACGTGACACCACGCAACCAACGTAACTTCACGTAACATAAGCACGTAGCACCACCTAACATAAGCACGTAACAAGACCTAACAACACGCAGCAACCATGTAACCACGTTTCACAACCACGTAACATGACGTAAACGTAACATCACGTTACACCGCCACGGAACCAGAGATACCCTCGAATTTCTTTTAGTGAAATTGCGGCGTTTTATTCAGGTTTTATTATTTGAGAGTCTTAATTGAAAGGTTTTACATCAACGTTCCTTGAGTTTAGTTCGTTGTAAGCGCCTCTTCACTTTATTTAGGCTTGAGATTAGCACTACGATTGCTCCTAATGGCAGGGTTAACACCTCCCCTTCCATCTTCTTCTTTCTTCACCAGGTGTCTGCTGGCTGCATACACCACACAAGAGTAAACTTCCATTTTTTTTAAATTGCAGACTCACTCTTCATCTTCGACTTACATTCTCTTAAGCACTATTTGTAATGGTAATATGCATATGTCGTTATGCCATCCTCGGAAATAACTCTTTTATCGTCGTATGGAGTCAATGCATTTTTATTCACTTGCACTGTGGCAAGAGCATGCTGTCGTGACGACCAGATTAATTGGCATTCTTATTATTTCTCTGGTTTTAACAGTCGGCATAGCTCTCGAATGTGACGTACTGCTTAAGAGCACTACGTTTTATACCTTTAATCTGTTTTTATCATTGAGGTGTGGATATCTGGTGCATACATCTTAGGTCGAAGTCCGACAAAGCGCTGGATGGTTTTACCATAAACCTCATCTTTAAATTTCCCAAGCACCTTGTTCTAAGGAGAGTAACATATATGGTTGACAGGGTAATCAGCTGTATCTAGGTGCTCAAGGAAACGTAGCTTGTCCTGGTACACATCTTCAGTTCTCACTCAATGAATGAATCCTTGTCCATATACATAAGCTTCAGGTTTTCAGCTCCATAGTACGGTAACAACACGTCATAATGATAGTAATACATTAATGTCTTGGAGATGTCTAACACACTCATTCCAATGTATATAGGCTTGTTGAACACAATCTATCGGGATGCCATATGCACAGCAACTAGATTGGTAGCATATATTGTTCGATCGATAAACGTAGGCTTAGCAATAAACTTTTCTAGGGTCTTCTCATTTTAACCAGTCGTATATCCATACGATTACGCAGGTTCTCCATAGTTTTTCTGAACATAGCATTGTTGAACAATCTGTAGAGGTCCTTCTCAAAATCATTTCCTGCCTTTTGTAGCATGTTGTTAAATTCCACATACGGTTTTAACCACTGCGATTGTCGGAATTGTAGCAAACGATGGACTTTTGTCAGCCGTAGTCCACGATTAAGAGCTTGCTTCAAAGTCATGTAATGTGCTACATACTCCTTTCGAGGTCCAAGATGGGGTATCAGTTTCTTTGTAGTCGAGTCCTTACGCTTCATGCACTCGGGGAGGAAAGGTAGATCGTTGTGTAGATTGTGAAGTTCCGCAGGATACTCGATATCAACTTCTAATATGTATCCATGAGGATCATCTTGTAGTCTTACTAAGTCGATTTTTTCAGGTGACACCCACTCAAATCCACCATAAGGGAGGGCGTGGCACATTGCCCAACCATATTTGTTATTGGCGTCCTCATATGTAATAAGTTGGGTTCGTCTCGACGCATCATACTTATTTACTTCGGTATACCGGTGGGAAACTTGACATAAACCTCCTCTTATGCCGGATTCCACCATGAGTAATTGATCATAATCCTGTAACAACTCCAGCTGAATTCCTGTATACAGCAACATGGCGTCCCGTGTAAGTCCTGGAAAGGTAAAATAACGAGCAAGATCGACTTTGTGTGGTTTAAGGGTTTGATCTCTAAATGATTCAAAGCTATCAGCTAGAGTTCGCTGTACTCGCCCAGGTTTCTTACATTAAAACAGCTCCCATACATTTCTAGCATGATTGTAGTCGGGATCACTGATTTCTTCATTTAATCTATTGTAGAAGGAGTCATTAGGAGGCAAGCAGGTGTCATTCAAGACATTCCATGAAGTGACGTAATCATAGGGAAATACGCCCTTACGAGTCATCAACTTCAACTTGCCTTCTCCGAAGTGTTTCAGGGTAAGATGTTAGATTTTTCACCAGCTTATCCAAGCTTGTACTGAGAAACCGAAAGCTATCCACAAAGCCCAGCTTTATATCTTCTACATACATGGAGAATGATATATATAGCTTTCTTCAGAGCTAGGAATTGCTTCCACCCGCTTACTTGTGCCACCCAGCTCCTTAACAATGAAGTGTGATTCATACCCATGGAGGTTGTGCCTGAAGACTGGAATATATTTTGGTGTTTTGCAGGCTGAATTACATTCATTATGTAAACTTCCACGATATTCACCACTGATGTGATCATGGTCACGTACTTGTTCTCTTCAGTAAAGGTTTTTCCACACAAGTAGCATACTGTAGAGGAGTTGAAATCCATCTGCTGTTGATCTGTAAGTTTCAGAGGCATGGGAGATTTGTATATATTAATTTCTTTTGCAAGGAACGACAGGTCCATAAACTTCTGAGCAGCATCAACACCATGATATACATAAGGATGATCAGGAAGAACAGTTTCCAGATGTTCAACGTCAGATGACGGTTTAACGTAAACGCAGAAACTCATAGGTACATGCTGCTGATAAGGAGTTGCATATGAAGTTTCAGGATTGGGTATACATGTATGACATCGTGCGACAATGCTTTCAAAGTCTGCGTAGATGACGTAAGGTAGTTTCAATATCTTTTCATAATTTTTAAATTGAACAATTGATTTCTCCTTCGTATCCATAACTACCCTTGCAACGCCATGTTGACGCATGTTGTAGTTTTTCCAGTCCACTTCGTCGGCACTGACCATCACAATGTGTGGAACAACGCTTACAGGTATAAACACGTTCTTTATGCTTATTTTTCTGACGTCGATTAAGTTTTTCATAATTCTTTATATAAACGTAGTGATGTTTGCCACTACTTTCACGCAATGGTAGGAGCTCACGGTGTTCAGGTAGTTCAGTCTCAGCGACCTTTATTGGATACACTTCATGCTTCTCATCCAGGCTGTAGACGTTGATAGACATCCTGTTAAGCTTCTCAAATTTAGATATTTGAGAAAGTGGAGTTGGATAAGTAACACAGCTGAAGTCATATTTATTTTGAAGTTATTCGCATTTGCTCACGCGGCGAGGCTTGATACTGACGAATTTGGCTAATACAGAAAACATAAAGCATAGCTCATCAGTATAATTCTGGATGTTAATGCAGGCTTTTCTTGCTTCAACAGATGGTGGCAGTGGTATGTAGCTACTTCGTCGTAACGGATTGTACTTGTTAATACGAAGGCGAATCCCTTCTACAGCAAGCTGGGGCCAGTTGCTGCCTTTAAGTTGTGATTCCTCCATTTCAGTAACCAACTTCTTCATTTTCTTTTCCAGCATAGAGTCCAGATCCGTTTCTAGGAAAACAGCTTGATTCCGGCTTTTAAATGTTTTGTCGCAGGTTTCTCCGATACTGTTAACAAATCGATATTCAGCCAGCAGATTAAGTTTCACACTCTTGTGAATACCAAGCTCTTTATGTACAGCTAGGATTATCCGCTGTTTTGCTGCATGCAGGCACATATTCAGTTCCTTAGTTCATTCACAGCGTATAAAATATGATTTCAAGCGTCCATCGAATGAAGTTTCATATTCTTTCAATCAGTCTTCCATTGTAGATAATCTTGTTTAGTAGGTTCTAATCTACGTTTCTTCTCAGACCTGCTTATTTCGCATGCATCTTAGTGTCGCGGACTCTTAGAACTGTCTTTGAAGGTTACATTAGAATATTTACACTTGAACTTCTTACTACGTCCATCGAATGAAGTTTCATATTCTTTCAGTCACGGTCCTCCATTGTAGATATTAACTCTTGTTTAGTAGGTTCTAATCTACGTTTCTTCTCAGACCTGTGTATTTCGCATGCATCTTAGTGTCGCCGACCCTTATAACTGTCTTTGAAGGTTACATTAGAATATTTACACTTGAGGAACTTCTTACAGCGTAGCTCATGCCGTCTTTTATCATACCCACGTAGAAATACCTTTCCAAATTTACCACAAAAATATCCTGATACACTAGGCATGATATCCTTATATGAGGACTTATTCGTCTTTACTTTGGTGTAATAACGTAATAATCCTTCAAGGAAATGTACGCCTCTTCACCTTGATAACACTTTAGAAAGCCGATTATTTTCTGAGAGAGCAACGATGTTGACACCTGGAGATAATTAGCGGAATGAAGTCCAATGCCTGAGATCACCCCATTTATACCGGAGGTATGGACCTTTTTATATCAATTATGTAGTGTATTAATCCTTCAAGAAAACGTACACCTCTTCACCTTGATAACACTTTAGAAAGCCGATTATTTTCTGAGAGAACAACGATATTGACACCTCGGAGATAACAGCAGAATAAAGCCCAATGTCCGAGATCGCCCTATTTATAGAGGAGGCACCAACCTTTTCAGATCAATACTGAAATTTAATAATAAAATTGTGATTAAGCGTCTAAGCTCTTATATTTCAATACGTGTTACACAGATGTTCAGATGTATCCATCTTCGCACATGTTCATGTATTTAGAGAGGCGCGCAGAGATGTTCATGTGTGATTGTACGTAATCGTAGGTCTTCGTATACCTTCGGGTGCTTGGAGGAAGTGAACGCGTGTATCTATGTGATCGTAGCTCTTCGTGCATGTTCGAGTATTTAGAGAGGCTTTTAGAGATGCTTGTGTGATTGTACGTATTCGTAGGTCTTCGTACAGCTTCGCGTGCGACAAAGATCGCCGATTGATGGTGTAATCAGAGGAGAAGTGTTTTCACACCTCTGCTTTGTGTACGAGAACAATGGGGTATTCTACTCCTCTACAGGGCGGCCTTCGTACCAGGCCACAAAGAGGGGGCGTGACCAGCATACGCGGACAATACCCCGTTGTCCTCGTATGAGGACAATAGCCCATTGTCCCAATTCTCCGCCGGCCGGCATTCAGACCAGGGCACAAAGGAGGGGGCGTGGCCGGCGCCGTGGAACAAACGATATCGCATTACATCTTATCAGTTGTCGGCATCTCTTTTTTTCGTTGAATGCACATCTTTTTACTACTGTGAGGTAATCAAATCAATCACACATCTTTTTAATTGGCGGTTTGTCACAAAAAGAATCTATTATTACTACCGTTAAATGCTTATTTCTCCTAAACCAAAACATAACTATGCGGTAAAGGATGATATCCTTGGAATGTGGCGTGTCATTGACATGTTCCAAGTTGACCTGGAGGTCCTGGGTTGAATCAAGTGACATGAATACAAATTCATCTTCAAATAAAATCAATAGTAATTAACGTCGAATAAACGTTATTACATTTACATCATTAACTAGTCCGTCGTCCTGGCATCGATATTTCATTACATTTATATCATTAGTTAGTTTCTTTGGAATGTATAATTGAACCACTGGCGTCCTGAAATAAATACGTCATTGCATTTATATCATAAGCTAGTTTCTTTGTAATGCATATTTGACTACCTGCTGTCCTGATGAATATTACATCTCAGATGAATTAAGAATGCATCACTAAAGGGTGAAGTTAGCGTAAATAGCTAACTCAAAAATTACCCTAGACGCTGACGTGCAGTAAAGCGGATGCGTGACCTATAGCTCCAACCTAAGTAGCGGTCTCCCGCTCAATGATCTACTCTCGAATCTGACATCTTATGTTGAAACACTTCGGAGAAGACAAGTGGAAGTTGATGACTCGTAAGGGCGTTTTTCCCTATGATTACGTCACTTCATGGAATGTTTTGAACCAAACCTGCTTATCTCCTAAGGGCTCCTACAATAGATTAAATGAAGAAGAAATTACTGATGCCGACTACAATCATGCTAGAAATGTATGGGAGCTGTTTACGGTAAGAAACCTGGGTGAGTACAGCGACCTCTGCTTAACCTCTGATGTACTTCTTGCTGATGTCTTTGAGACATTTAGAGATCAGACACTTAAAGCACACAAAGTCGATCCTGCTCATTAGTTTACCTTTCCAGGACTTACATTCGACGCCATGTTGCTGTATACAGGGATTCAGCTGGAATAGTCACAGGATTATGATCAATTACTCATGGTGGAATCCGGCATAAGAGGAGGTTTATGTCAAGTTTCCCATCGGTATGCCGAAGCAAACAATTATGGTGATTCGAGACGAGCCCAATGTATTACATATGAGGACGCCAATAACCAATATGGTTGGGCAATGTGCCACACCCTCCCTTATGGTGGATTTGAGTGGGTGTCACCTGAAAAAATCGACTTAGAAAGACTACATGATCCTCATTGATACACAGAAGTTGACATCGAGTATCCTGCGGAACTTCACGATCTACACAACCATCTACCTTTCCTCCCCGAGTGTGTTAAGCCTAAGGACTCGACTACAAAGAAACTGATACCCCATCTTGGACCTCGAAAGGAGTATGTAGCACATTACATGACTTTGAAGCAAGCTCTTAATCGTGGACTACGGCTGACAAAAGTCCATCGTTTGCTACAATTCCGACAATCGCAGTGGTTAAAACCGTATGTGGAATTTAACAACAGACTACAACAGGCAGGAAATGATTTTGAGGACCTCTACAAATTGTTCAACAATGCTATGTTCGGAAAAAGTATGGAGAAACCTGCGTAATCGTATGGATATACGACTGGTTACAAATAAGAAGACCCTGGAAAAGTTTATTGCTAAGCCTACGTTTATCGATCGAACAATATATGCTACCGACCCAGCTGCTGTGCATATGGCATCCCTACAGATTGTGTTTAACAAGCCTATATACATTGGAATGAGTGTGTTGGACATCTCCAAGACATTAATGTATCACTATCATTATGATGTGTTGTTACCGTACTATGGAGCTGAAAACCTGAAGCTTATGTATATGGACACTGATTCATTCATTCATCGAGTGAGAATTGAAGATGTGTACTAGGACAAGCTACGTTTCCTTGAGCACCTAGATACAGCTGATTACCCTGTAAACTATATATGCCACTCTTCAGAACAAGAAGGTGCTTGGGAAATTTAATGAGGCTAATGGTTAAATCATCCAGCGGTTTGTCGGACTATGACCTAAGATGTATGCATTAGATATCCACAGCTCAATGGTAAAAAGATTCAGGGTATAAAACGTAGTGCTATTAAGCAGTGCGTCACATTCGAGAGCTATACCGACTGTCTTAAAACCAGAGAGATAGTAAGAACGTCCATATATTTGAACCTGTCACGACAGCATGCTCTTGCCACAGTGCAATTGAATAAAATTACATACGACGATAAAACAGTTATTGCCGAGGATGGCATAACGACATATGCCTATTGGCATTACAGCATTACAAATAGTGCTTAAAAGAATGTAATTCGACGATGAAGAGTGAGTCTACAATTTAAAAAATGGAAGTTTACTCTTGTGCGGTGTATGCAGCTAGCAGACACCTGGTGAAGAAGAAGAAGAAGATGGAAGGGGAGGTGTTAACCATGCCATTAGGAGCAATCGTAGTGCTAGTCACAAACCTAGATAAAGGGGAGAGGCGCCTACAACGAACTAACCTAGAGGTATGTTGATGTAAAACTTTTCAATTAAGACTCAAATAATCAAACCTGAATAAAACGCCGCAATTTAATTAAAAGAAACTCTAGGTTATCTCTGGTTACGTGGCGGTGTAACGTGATGTTACGTTTACGTCATGTTACGTGGTTACATGGTTGCTACGTCTTGTTACGTGGTTACGTGCTTACGTTACGTTGTTTCACGTGGTTACGTGGCTGTTACGTAGTGTGACGTCTTGTTACCAGGTGTTAACATCTTGTCACAAGGTTACGTGCTTATGTTGCGTTGTGATGCGTGGTGTTACGTTAATTACGTGGTTATGTTACGCATTGTTACGTCTTGTTACATTAGTTAGGTTAGACGATGATAGGATTGAATAGACAATGAGAAGTCAAGGTAGGGATAGGTTAGGGCGTTCGGTGTGGGTTTAGTTTAGAATAGTTCTATATACCTTCGCTGTAAACCAGTATGCAGTTTATCCCTCTCTGTCTCGCACACTAACTGTTTAACATATAACAAGTTTGTAAGATTTAGAAAAAAGAATATGTGACGTAACGTTGAATAAGAAATGTTTATAATCTAATTACTCTGTATTACCATGAATATTTGTGGCGCTATCTGTATTGCCTGTTAAGATTAATTAAATACCCGACATACTATCCGAATCATATGAAGATTACCTTAAATAGCTCTGGTACCAATCGTTGCTCTGAATTGCCATGAACACTTGTGATACTAACCGGTTTACCCTACATATATACGATAATATCCGAATTACCCTTTATACCGTATCAATAAAAATACACTCGGCGGGATGCTTCGATCGGCGACTAGCGTCCAACCCTTTAGAGGCACGATGCCGGGACGTTCTCGATTTTTTGCAATAACGTTAGATGATGTTATGCACGGACGAACGTTACCTGATGGATTGACACATATTTTAGAACTTCAGCGCCGGGGGACTTCGCCCTCAGTGTCGAGAAAGTACCTCCAAAGGGTGTCAAAACATTTGTAAACTGTAATTGGCGGTGTCTTTGTGGCCTGAACCTCTTCCTCCTTTAATTCTGTCTATCCTAGTATCTCTCCACGTTTCCCCTATCTCTTCCGTATATAGCATATCCCTCCCTCCTTCAGCATCAGTCTGGCCTAGCATCTCTGCTTGGTTTCCTACCTCACATGTATAAACCCGCATTCCCTTTCTTCAGTATCTGTCTAGCATCTCTCCCCGTTTCCCATATATTCCGCATATAAACGCATACTGTACTCCTCAACCTCTGTCTAGACTAGCACCTTTCCTCGTATTCCCCACCTCTCATATAAAGCCCATTGCTCCTCCTTCAGACCCTGCTCTACCACGGATCTCTCTCCGTTTTCCATATCTTCCCCACATAAACGAATACCGTACTCGACCTCTGTCTAACCTACTACCTCTCCTCGTATTCTCTGCCTCTATCATATAAAGGGCGTTCCCCCTCCTTCAGCAGCTGCTCTACCTCGGATCTCACCTCATTTTCCCTGTCTCTCCCATATGAACGCATTTTCCTCCTTTAAGGCTCTCTCAACCTAGCATCTACCCTCGTTTTCCTCGCCTCTTCATATAAACGCATACTCCACCATTCAAACCCTCCTAGCCTAATACTGCTCCTCGTTTTACTAGCTCTCCCATATAAAAGCCATATCCTACCTTTCAAGCCCTGTCTAGTATAGCATCTTTCCTCGTATTCCCTATCTCTCTCGTATAAAGCACATTCCCCTCCTTCAGCATCTGACTAGCCTAGCATCAGCCCTGGTATTCCCTATCTTCCCCATATAATCGCATTTTCTTCTTGAAGGCTCTCGTTTTCCCTATCTTTTCCCATATAAACGCAAAAAGTGGCCCAGCTTCTAATATGCTACTATGCTACTGTCGGGTACTTTTGGGACAGACCTCGTAGGTGCCGTGCGCACTGATCGAATGTTTGATGTTTCATAAATCGTGGTCAGCCACATCTGATCAAAGGAAATCCAGAACCAATTATAAACAAATTGCGAGTTTATGTTGGAGAAGTAGCAACCATTCACCATGTTATGAGCCATAAAATTGCGACGAACTCACGGATTAGATATGGATTGTGTTACTAAATGAAGTCATATTGAATATTCATAATACGTGTACATGAAACTTGAAGTTGCACTGATGTGTTTGCTTCATTATTCAATTAAATCTGTTTTCTACTTTCGTCACAATTTAAGTTCTTTTTTGTATAACCAAAGGGCTGGCCCTGTTCTAGCTTCGAATTTCAGAGCTTGAATTTGTCTTGTAAATATTTTCCGCAAATTCTAAACGTTAATTTATGCATTAAAATTTGCTGAAAGGTTGTGCCTTATAATAAAAGAAGAAACAAACTGATGTCAGACGCACAACTTTCTCTGTCTTATGTGAATTTACAGATATGTACATTTCCGGACAAAATCTACCTTACTCGCAGCATTCCACCGTTTTCCGGACATATCGGTGTAATAATTATGTCTCACCAATATGATACCTCGCCCGAAGATGCTTAACAATCCATCGTTACCACTGTAACAGTTATAATCGTAGCAAGAATTCAAATACTGAACAGCAACTAAGAATATGTATTGTTTCACATATTAGGAAGAATAGCTTAGGGTGATTAAGCTGTGTAATGTAATCTCAGTTTCAGGAGGAAAGCGCTTAAGGTTTGTCCCGAACAACATCCTTAAATGATAACGCTCACATAAAAGCGAATCCTTCTATTCTGGTAAGCAAGGGGGAATCGAGGCACAAGGAGAACCGGATCTGTTCTCTAACTTTGCCTTCATATGCAAGAGAAAAGGTACACTCAGTAATTTCTACAGTATCTTCGCAGTAAATGAAGCATATTTATTATCCTTATGGACTCGGACGGACTCAGGGTCAAAGGGCATGAATCAAATTTAGAGCTCAAGCAAAACAAAAAGAGATGAATTTCACATTTTCAAATGTATAACAGATGTTGCACTATCAATAATGGCTAACTTTAAAGAAGTTAAACAGACGAATTCAAAAGCGGCTAATGCTTGAGTTTGACATAAGTTGTATGTTTTAATGAGCTGTCGATACAAAGTCGAACAAAACCAGGTGAATTTTCTGTAAACTTCATCTGCGTCCCTCCGTATCCCCACGTGCCTGCTTCGGTAAAAATGGAACTAGTACTCCCGGGAAGCCGGGCCACCGGTCTCCGGGTTCGAGGGTTGGGTTTCCATTGACAGTCCTACCGTAATACTGTTTGTTTTGAATCCTTTTAAGGATATTGTGGCGGTGCGCGGCCTCAGGTTTTTGTTTTTCAAAACCATCACGTCTAACATGGATGAATAAAACCAACACTAGACCGTGGAAGACGGATTAGTGGCGTTTCTCTATGCGCGGAATCCACATGTGCAACGGACGCCAATCACACCAGGCTCTTCTTAACCAGAAAGGCACATTGCTCCTTCTGCCTTGGAGGGAGTTGAAACTGTCCAGGAAAATAAAATATTCCTAGTTATCCGTGTGTACAGCTGCAACTTAACACACACATCTTAGTTTTCAAAACCGCTTTGTAATTCAGGTTGCTTTAGGAGAAATAGCTATCCTGCAAAGCACAGTAACAGGTACTGCAATTGTTGCCTAATGATACAGACTAACGATCAGAAGATCCTTCGCCTGCATTAAAGTACAGCAGTTTTGAAGTGTTACCGTAGAGCATATGTGACATTCCATTTCAAAATCGTCCGAGATAGAAGAAAAATCGACCTTGCATTTTTTAAGCGAAACGAAATTTTTTGTATTTGGAGACAATCCCGATACAGTGCTTTATGCAAACTCTTGAAGTTCAGAACATCATAGTTTCGCAATTAAATTGTTCAAATTTATCGTATCTTCCTAAAATTTCTAACTTCAAGCCTGTTATAACTCTTGAAACGTTTAAACCATTTATTAAATAGAGCTTTATTTTGATTCCCTAAACTTTAGTTTCATACTGATAAGTAAACATGTTCTTATTTTTGTTTAAGTGAAGAAACATTTATTTTTTCAAGTGCAGGCGATAACGGATTAAGAAAAATGATTGTATTATGTATGGTAAGGTTCTGTAATTTAAACACAATCAAATTTACTGTAATGGTGACTGATAAGGGTTAGTCTAAAATAATTCAAGTAAATTACTTCATGCGCGGGAGTAGTAAAACACGTGCTCATTGTCACTCGCACATTTGTCTGAAGGTCAAGCAAGCTGCTGTGTGTAAGGTTAAACAATGAGGACGGTTACTAAGCAGTATGCGATTCTGAGTATTTCCTCACAGGTTCACAGAGCGCTTGATCATCGTGCATCATCCACGTAAATCGCTTCGTTTATTCACTTTTGGTGTTATAACTACGAACACCCTAACATTACCATTTAACCAACATTGCCGGCTTCTCTTTACACTATGAATTATTCCAAATCTAATATTTTAGTGTTATAAAAATCCGGAGATGCTTAAAATGAATAGATATTTGTGAATTTTATGAAAATAATTAGTATATGCTGTAATGAAATGCGGACTTCATTCTACAAAATGAAATTTGGTACAATATTCTGAAATAAAGGGTGTCCGGAGCTATACGCACTTAAAATGCTACAAAATGAATTAATACGATACATTTATCCTTCAATAACGTGACAACCGTTGTGTTTTAGATGCTAATATTTGATAATTATGCCTTCCTTAGCACCCTTTATTAATAGGAAAAATTACAACAGAAACAAAAAATGCTAGGTTTTTGCAGTTCGATTAACATGGAATGTGCCACATGCAACGTTTATTTCACCTGCATTAAATGTCCTAGCGGAGTACGATATCGTGGAGCGTTTTTCTAGTCAGAGCAGCAAAGCGAACCGTGAAGCGAGAAGTTAAAGAATACTCAGAAGGACTGGTTTTGACATTAATGGCCGTGTGCACCATTCTCGTTAAACAAACCCTTCCGGGACCTTCAGCTTACCGCGGTAAGAATTTGACCTGGGTAATCATCAAACAGCGGTGCACCAATGTTCACCGCAGTTTAGGTGACCGCGGTTACCTGGCAGGCGCTCACCTTGGTGGAGCGCACCGTTCATTGCAGGTAAACTCTACTGAATGCACCCGGATGTACATCATGTCGTCTGCTTTTTACATGTTCTACCTCTTTGCTGAAGCGTATGCATGTAGTTCAGCGTGCAATGGCGGAAAGCAAAAGCAGACCAAAGATTATCTACTATTTATTAAATTTAACTTGAAATTCTTAAGAAAAGTATAGAGATAGAAGCAATAACTTTTAAGATGGACATGTGGGAAAAATTGGCCTTACAACTGATTAGAAAAATATGCTGAACTTTATAGAACTTTTTTTTTCTTTCTTTCCACACTGACTACATTTCAGTTACCTTAGTCGATATTCACTTACTGAAAAACAGGCAGAAAAAAGAAAGAAAAAAATTATATACTCCCAAACAAGAGTTCAACCCGAAACCCTTCAATGGGAGTCGCACACGCTACCCCGACACCACCATGAGAACTTCAGATTCCAAACTTCGGCATTGACTTTTTCATTTTGTCGGATTCCCATATCTGTGCAATTAAGGTACATAATATTCTTTAAAATGTATTAATTGCACTAAATCCATTCATTACTCCCCTGATTTCTGCCTTGTTGTGGAACTATGCTTCAACTGATATAATTATGATATGTAACGCCGTGATTCTGTGTATTTTCGTTACGTCTTGGCTCAGGATATTTAAGGCACCTGTCGCAGCAAAAAAAAAGAAAGTTTTCAGCATTAAAAATTGCAAAGTACATTAAAGTAACTTTATCAGGATGCAATTCATTTGCGAAAATGGGGTGTATCTATTTGTTGGGAATTCTAACCTATATCGTTCCGCCATTTTAACATTTCAGCACAAGAGTTGGAAATAATCGGCGAAAACCGGCCGTTCATGGCCGGTCAGATTTACCCGCGGTAAAATCAATATTTTACCACGGTAAAATCTTGATCGAGAATGGTGCACACGGCCGTAAGTGAATCTTCATACACTGGCTTTCTAATGGAAAGAGGCAACGGGAAGCGATGCCTGGGAATGTGCTGCCACTTGCTTCATCCTTCTCATTTAAATTTCTCTCTCTCTCTCCCTCACACACACACACACACACACACCTATCTAAGTCAGGTCAGATTTAAACACTTGTAGATATGCAAACTAACATATACACAAACAACGAATAATTACGTACTTCCTCTTTTAGTCCAGTGGAACTGTTAAGGGGGGGGGGGTCTTCTGTGTCGCTATCATCACTATTCATTTGTCAGAAGTCAGTTCATTTTCACTATCTTCAGTTGTGTTGTAAATTTAAAATGGGATCTACATCTTGTCGCGTCCTATTTATTTCGTGGAGTCTTAACTTTTGTATTTCACCTTGTTGCACGCAGGATTTCCAGGCTTTTTTATTCACTTCGTCGATTTGCCCGTTTAAATGGACTCGACACCTCCATTTATCTTTAGTATCTGATGACTTGCAAAAAGAGATTGAACTCGTGATATGAGCTGTTTAACCGCATGAGATACAAACGGCGACCTAAGCACCGTAAGAGTTTTAGCCAAGGTAGGAGGTATAACGATTTGAAGTACTCTGTCGCTATTTTACAGCCATCGTTATCGTGCATAATGGCTGAGACTTATATCGTGGTAGGTACTACGCATTTCAAGTTTAATATATGAAGGTACTGCATTCAAGTCTGTTTTACTACAAGCTGAACTCATTTTAAATTTTCAAAGCTACAAAATTGCATGACACTGCCTACATCCAGTTTTTAAAATATTTGTTTTTCATATTGAGTGTGTGAAGAACTTGTGTAAACTCACAAGTAGAATAGTTGCAAAACATACCGAGTGGTTCATCTGTTCCTTGTGATTTGGTTTTGTGCCACCCGCGGATTACAGTCTAACCTGAACACATCGTTCCCGGAACGCATCCAGGATTAACAGAACGATACTATACCTTTTTCACCCTAACCTGAAGGAGAAGTAAACAAAGCCACGTGACAAGACAGCACCGCATTGGCTGGTGGGTACATTACAACTTTTCCCGCTTAGCATGGCGTCTCTTCCTCTACAAAAACAGTTCGGTTCATATCGTAACATTTTGTGGTTATTCTCGTGCAGAGAAATTTAAAAAAACTCATTATTGTAACAGTTAAATTTATAAAACTAAATGTGTTTGTTCAGATTCAGCTATAACTAAATGAACCGCTACAGCAGAGGGTTTAAGAGGCTATGTGCAGGCGCTGTAGTTCGTTTACGGTTTCTGGCTGAGCATCTTCTGCCACTGTAGAAAACAAACGAGGGAAATGGAAAGAAGACAATTGTGTTAAATGCTTTTAACAAATTCTGTAAAAAGCACCCACATTTAACCGACAGTGAATATGGTCGCCCATTGTTTAGCAATAATTAAGCTTTTTTGTTAGTGATGCAGAAATGTTACTCCGAGAGCTTGGTTTGCGTTTGTTTTCTGTGGGTTTCTAACTTATAGTGCTAATCGTTATTTAACTTTGACACAAAAGGTTAAAGTAAAAGTGGTAAGTAGGTTATTTAGGAGAGAGCTGGCGCACTTTTTGGGCATAAATGGGAAAGAGTAGGGAAAACAAGGGCAGATGTCAGGTTGAGAGAGCCTTCAAGAAGGAAAATGGGTTTGTATGGGAGAGATACGGAATACGACGACCGATACTAGGCTAGACAGGGTTGACGGAGGGTAGTGCGTTTATATGGAAGAGATAGTGGAGAGGTGTTAGGCTAGACAGAGGTTGAAGAGTAGAGTATGGTTTATATGAGAGGTATAGGAAAACGAGGAGCGGTGTTAGGCTAGACAGAGTTGAAGGGTAGAGTATGTCCTTTATATGGGAGAGGTAGGGAATAGGAGAAGTGCTAGGCTAGACAGAGGTTGAGGGGTAGAGTATGCGTTTATAGGGGAAATATAGGGAAAACGAGAACTGTTAGACTAGACAGGCCTTGAAGGATAGAATAAACACTTTATATGGGAGAGACAGCAAACCGAGGAGAGGTATTAGGCTAGGAGGGTTTCAGTATGCGTTTATAAGGAGAGACGAGAAAACGGAGAGAGATCCTATGCTAGGATAGACAGGTGTTAAAGGTAGAATGTGTTTTCTATGGGCTAGTTAGGAAACAAGGGAGAGATACTAAGCAAGACAGAAGGCAGGAGGGAATGCGCTTTATGTGTGAGGTATGAGATACGAGAAGTGCTAGGGATTACGCGAAGAGATGCTAGACTAGACGGAGGTTGAGAGTAGAGTATGCGTTTATATGTATGAGAGGTATAGGAACAGGAGGTAAGGTGTTAGCCTAGACGGATACTGAAGGAGTAGAAATATGAGCTTGTATAACAGGAGAGATAGGGAGTGCGAGCGGAGGAGCTAGACTAGTCAGGATTTGGAGGATAGAATATGGCTTTTATATGGGAGAGAGTAGGAATATAGGCTTATATACAGGTGAGATAGAGAATACGAGGGGAGGTGCTAGACTGGTCAGGACTTGAAGGGTAGAATATGCTTTTTATTTGGGAGAGTGAAAAAAACTAGGCGCAATTTAAGGAATATAAAGTTTAAAAATACAAAATTATATACAGCGAGGGGAAAAAAAAACTACAAGAATGACGATCCAAATTAAAGGGGAACGAAAGAAAAAATCATGTTTCTTCCCAAATGAAGGTATGACCTGTAAAATGCTGTGTTAACATTGTTTTCTTACTACGCCACAACGATATTGCTGAGCAAGCGAAGTAATAACCACCTTGTACGTCATCAGAGCTAGCTGTGCGCTGGAAGCACTTGGGAGGTCAGAAGTCAGTCATTGCTGCACGTGCAGTATTGCGTTTTCAAAAATTGTTCTTGTTGGTATTTAAGTTCAAGAGTAGTGTACTTTGTGGTGGTGTTTTGCTGATGGTGTTGCCGAGTCTTTCTTTCTTAGTTTTTTGTATGGACGCTCTTAAACTGCTGCGGTCCTCAGCGAAACATTCTATATGGAGTGAAAGGCCGGTAAGTTTGCTCAGAGGTCTCTCTTATCAGCCTTGAGGTTCTTTTACGTGACGTAAATCTACGACACGGAACACCGGCTTTACTTCCCTTCCGAAGTAAGTCATGCCCTCGCCGGATTTGAACACGCGACCTCGGGAACTAGAGGCTAGCATGGTAACCACTACGCCACGAAGGACGACAAATCAGTCTAGTATTATACAACGTAAGTAGTGTATAAATGTTTTTTCTAGCACAAGAACCGACACATGGGACAATTTGAAAAACAGGGTTTAGTGGAAAAGCGACCTAAATAACATGTACGTTCTGGCACAGGTCACGTGATCTTTGGTATTGGAAGGGGCTTTAATTGGTTTAATTGGCATCCCCGGGACGTGTTAATGTTTAGAGCAAGACTCGAACCAAATGACATACGTTCTGGCACAAGAACCGACACAAGAGAATTTCCCTTCCACGTGGTGGCTTTTAGAGGAAGACCCGACCTAAACGCCATGAGACTTGAGCATCAAACTCAAGGTTATTGCTGGAGTTGGTAATTGTAGGGTCGCTTACATGGCCACGTGGTGACATTTAGTGGAAGAAACACTTAAAAGTCGCGTACCTCCTCAAGCAAAGTACTGGCTTTGGGTGGGGGAGGTAATCAAAATAATGTCTGCATTTCCAGTCAGCTGTGAGACATGGTTCAGCCACTATAACGTACACAGCGTTAATTATAATCACGCAACTTTTATACAGCAACTAAAAATACGAGCTTCAATTTTTGTTGGGAACACGCCTAACGAAGGAAAATGTTTTAAAAATCAAAAGGTTTCATTTTCACAATGCAAGAGTTTCCTACTGTCAATTGTTGATTTGTACGCCATGAATAACATGCTAGGGTATACGGTGTTCGGTAACTTAAGTATGCTGCTTTATTACGGTGAGAAATCACAAGCAATGAAAAAATAAAACACGGTCGCGTCTGCTCTCCTGTACAAGACAAACCACAAAGGAATGATCGCGCCCCTATGTCTGGGAATTTCAATCATGGAGGGTGGCTCCCCCATTCGTATGTAAGGACGGTAGCTATTGTCAGAGTCGTCCCCTACTAAAAGTTCACATTATCCACGGCAGAGGCCAGAAGGCTACAGAACTATAGATACCGACACTATCCAGCCCGCTATTGATTTTTAATTGAAAACTGCATGAGAGTCATACACATTAAATTATAATGAAAAAAATGCTTCCTTATAGAGATAGCTAATTACACTGTTACAAGGTGTATCTACAATGAAATAAAAACGAATCACATTTAAAAACATTCTAATGTGACTTTCTCTACTCTTGTGCAAACTTTTTTTTTACAAACGCTTATTCTCCTTTGCTTCTTGCAGGTGCAAGAGGAATATAGTAGGCTTTAAGCATTAGTCAAATCTTTTTGCTATGTGACGCATTCCATTGTCTTTGCATGTCTAGGATATAAAAAATGAATAACGAATTCGAGAAAAATATAATTATTGGAAAATTTAAGGGAATAATAAAACAGGGCCTTAAAACATAAATATCCGGTGAAATCTTGTTATCGAATTTTTGGGTGGAATACAATACTTCCCTTACTTACTCTACATAGGGAAATTTAAAATACTTAGTTATAACAGCGCGAAAGATGATTTGTATCTTTTTCCCACGAGGTGTATGATTCATACAAGGTAATTGAACACTGCCTTTATTATTTCATTAACAGTACACCAAAAGGCAGCTGCAATCATCAACCCTTAAGTTACTTAAGTTCATGAGGATTTACAATTTCCTGTCTAAGGGCAATTTATCTTAACATTTCTCACACAGATGTATGATTCATACAATATAGAGTAATTGAACACTTCCTTTATTATTTCATTAACAGTACACGAGAATATATTACTTAAGACACGGTGTCAAGTACATTTATAACTTCGCCAGATGTGATTAAAGATCTTGGGAAAAGAAACGTGAATCATTAGACAAGGATAGATATAGCCAGCTAATATTGTTTAACCAATCATAACACTGGATTGCGGAGTGGATTCTTCTGCGCATTCTTTCTGGGAGAGGGAGAATGAACTTCAAAGTCTATACAAGAAGAAAGCAGGAGAGCTAAAGTTCATTCTTAAAGGAATAACTTCAGTGATAGTGATAGCGTGTGTTAGTGCAAAGATCTTCAACTACCTAATTCATCTTAGAATTCAATTCGTAAGGTAAGTGCATATATAAGATTTCATACAGGAAATTCGTGTGATTTATTCTTAAAAAGTCGAGTGAAGATAGTGAAAGTCAAAATCGCATTCAAAAAAACGTGTGATCACCTAGGTTCGTAAAGTGTGTCTTGCAATAATGTAGCAGGGTCAGTGTCTAGATGCATTATTTAAACTTATGTAACACTAACCAACGTCTAAAAATCACACAAAAAGCTTTAAACACAGAAAATAAAAAAATACTGTAACAAAAATAACCGAGATTAAGCAAGCTAAAACAATACATTCTATCGAAACAAGCTCTTACGTAAATATTCAGTTTTCAGAACGCTAAAGTACCATTATAAAGGAATATATACGTTAACATCAAGTTCCATTTCCACGCAAATTAAAAAAATACAGAATACGAAAATCAGAAGAAAATACAAAAGTAGGCTGAAAATGATCCTACTAGTACAACTAGTAGTAGTTATTTGGGGCCTTGAGTTACTTTCAAATGCAACTTATTTTAACTCCAGCAACCTTAAGGCAGGTATTCTATTAGCTAATTTTATACTTATTAAAACAATTAATGTTTAAAAATACTTCATTATCATACTAATTAACAAAAATTAACTTAACTCTGAATTTTTCGTTGAAACTCTGTAATCTGCTATAAAATAGCTTGCATAATATATAAAAATACTCTTACGACATACAAAAAGCTTAACATGCTTAAAGCTTAACCTCTAATGTCAAAAACTGAAAGAGGTTGAAAAGCGGTAATATGCTAGAAAATGAAGTATAGAATATAGGGAAGTTATCCATTTCTTCATTCATCAAGTTTACATGCCTAAAATTATTATTTTCCAGTGAAGATGCCTATGAAGTCGAACACAAGCAAATTGAGTCTGGCAGGACGTGTCCGCCGCCCACCTGTCCCGGCACAGGACGCTCCTGGGCCCAGTACACTTCCGTCACCACCACCACCACTATCACCATTACTAGACGACGGGTCAGCTGCTGGCTTGATGCAGATAATGCGGGGGACTTTATCATCCCACCTCCGCCAGGTTTCGTTGATATACCAATGGAGGGAGTTTGTACCTGCACTAACTGCGGGTACAAGACCGCGCTCGAGTTGCTTCAGTCATGCCAAGGTAAGTCTTTAACTTCTTTTAACATTAATATTGATGCAATTTATTCCCAAGTCTACACCATTGCATGTTTGATTTGTCACAGATGCTAACAATGTGATGCTTCTATTGTTGCAGATCTTGAACCTCTACACCCTGAGCCAGAGCCTCAGGCAAATGGGGCTTTGAGAAAAGGTGTCAAGAGACCTCGTGAAGCAGAAGAGGAGCGTGATGCTGAAGAAGGAAAGTGCAGCAGCCAACCCTCAGGCGAATTGAACCAGCAGGAGTGCGCACCACATGTAAACGGAGCCGTAGCAACATCTTCCAGACCAGTCCAGATAACTGATTCATCCTCACCATCACCGGCAAAAAGGGTATGTCGATATGATTACGATGACCCACATTGTAGGGTAATAGAGTCTGCATTCAAAGGTCGTATTTTCAATAGTAAAATTGAAAATACGGCTGGAATAATTGACCCCAGCGAGTTTCTCGAGTCATGCAGGGGGCTTGTTATTAAGGAAATCGAATCCACTCTAAAGAAGAGTATGTCTGGGGTAAAGATGAGTTGTTCATTGAACGTTTCATACTTAATCCAGACACCAGTTCATGAAAAAGTGGAATCGATATACCTCAGTTCCAAGACAAAGGAGATATAGCAATCATCTAACCTCGATGTCATTTTTCATGCAATGAAGCACGAAATTTTAGAAAACCTAACCTGTTTTGAAGGCCAATCTAGTTCAAAGACACTGTTCGCGATCCACTCGCTGATAAATAGCGCAGCAAACTATAATCCCCTTCGTGCTTCAGGATACATAGAGTTGCCAGCATGCATCAAGCGAAAGAAGGCAGTTCTTAATATTCAGAATGCCGATCATTTCTGTTTCGCTTGGTGCATGCTAGCTTCCAGATACCCTGCAAAAGTCAACAAAAATAGACCATATTCATACCCTCAGGATTTGCTATTCAAGGCGTTCAATTATGCTGGAATTACTTTCCCGTTTTCCGTCGATCAGATTGAACGCTTTGAGAAGCAGAATCCAGATGTATCTATAGCTGTATTTGCCCTGAATGCCAACGACTCAGTGGAGTCCATTCGCAAACCATCTGAGAGGAAGGCTAGACAAGTAAACCTCTTAATTGACGAAGAGGATGACAAGTATCACAACTGCCTCATCAATTTATCGAGGCTTATTAGAAGTCAGATAAGTTCTCACAGAAAAATGTGCCTATGTGAGACATGCATGACAAGGTGTTCTAATGAGGATGCCTTGAGAGTGCAGCAACTGAAATGCAATAAATGCCAGATCCTCAAAATGCCAAATCAGAATGAGGTTCTGGAATTTAATGCATATTCAAAGATATCGAATATCTGTTCTGAGGAAGGTCCACTCATGTGAACCCTCTGACGCAGAGAGCTGGCCCCGAACCATACAGGAACACCAGGCGATATCGATAGCGTTGAATGTCATATGTTGACATGATCAGTCCTTGTCGAGATTCAAGCTCTTCAGAGCTGACAATGCACTCAATGACTTCTGCAGCGAATTTAGAAAGATTGCTGACGAAGTCATTGAGATATATGGGCGAATACACCCCATGCATGTCGCCTCAGGATGTCCTGGATTTCGACAATGCTGATCACTGTCACATATGCAGGAGAGATTTTGCTATAGATGACGTTAGGGTGAGGGACCATTGTCACTGGAGCATATCTTGGAGCGGCTCATAATGCTTGCAATTTGAATAGAAAATTGCCGAATTTTATTCCAAGTTTCTTTCATTGTGTAAGCAATTATGATAGTCACTTCTTGATCAGGCACATGGCATATGATAAGGCTCCTGTTTCATGTATACCACAATCATCTGAACGTTATCTGGCATTTACTAAATGGTACAAGGGCATTAATTTCAGGTTCCTCGACAGCTATAAGTTTCTCGATGACAAGTTATCTAGCTTGGCAGACATGCTGAGCGCTGATGACTTCAAGATCACTAATGCCGAGTATTCTAATCCAAAACATCTGGAACTAATGAAGTGCAAGGGCATATTCCCCTATACATACCTGGATACCATCGGTAAGCTCCAAGAAGAGGAGCTCCCGCCGATAGAGCTTTTCGACGGTGTCACAGAGGAGGAATATGCTCATGCACTTAAGGTATGGAGCACATTCAACATAAATAATCTCGGGGAATATAGTGACCTTTACCTAAAGACCGATACTCTGCTTTTAGCAGATGTATTCGAGAACTTTAGAGACTCGTCGCTGGGGATGTATAACCTGGACCCAGCATGGTACTACACTCTGCCATCACTAGCCTTCGACGCCATGCTTAAGACAACGAAAGCAAGGCTCCAGCTAATAAGTGATCCCAGCATGATAGAATTTTTCGAGGAAGGTATTCGCGGCGGGCTTTGCACGGTATCAAAGCGGTACTCCAAAGCCAACCACGAATACCTTGCAGACTACAAATCTGATGAACCTCGATACCTTTTATCGTACTGGGACATCAACAACTTGTACGGCAAGAGCATGGCGTCCCCAATGCCGTACGGGAACCTCAGATGGCTTGATAGGTATGAAATAGACACCATCGACTTCACTGCGATCCCTGAGGACTCCAAGACAGGATATGTCCTAGAGGTGGATTTGGGGTATCCTGACCATCTCCATGATGCACACAATGATCTACCTCTCTGTCCCCGGAGCGAGATACCACCCGGCAGCCAATACAAGAAACTGATTGCAAGTCTTGAGAACAAAAGCAAGCATGTCTTGCATTATAAAATCTTCCAACAGTGCCTAGATGTGGGGCTGTTATTGAGACGTATTCATCGTGTGGTATCGTATGACCAAGCTGAATGGCTTAAGGTCTATATTGACCTTAACGCCGAGAAGCGAGCCAGGGAAACTTCCAAGTTTGGTCAAAACCTCTGGAAGAAAATGAACAACGCTGTGTACGGTAAGTTCATTGAAAATTTTCGCAAGTACAGAGATTTCCGTATTGTACCTACCTGGGAGCAAGCACGGAAATTGACGGCTCATCCAACATATGTATGCAGCCACATTTTTGATGAAAACTTAGTCGGCATAGAGTTGGCTCGAGAGGAGATCCTCATGAACAAACCAATCTATATTGGCTATGCAATTCTCGATCTATCAAAATTTATTATGTATGATTTTTTTATGAAGTAATGAAACCCCAACTGAATGACCTGTTCCTGAATTATATGGATACAGATTTATTCATTTTCGAAACTTCTTCAGACATTTACAAATTCATAAAAACCAATCCCCAGCATTTTGACACATCAAATTATAACCAAAATAATGTATATGACATAAAGCAGGCGAACAAGAAAGTGATTGGATTGTTTAAAGATGAGTTGTGTGGCATGGTGATGACTGAGTACGTTGGACTTAGGGCAAAGCTCTACAGCTATAAAGATTACAACAGCACCATCATGAAAGCGAAGGGGATTACCAAAGGTGGAATGCGAGCAATCACCTTTGAGAAATATTTCGAGTGTCTAAAAGATTTAAATAAAATTTTTTTGGCTAAACAAATTTGCTTCAGAAGTACAAAACATAAAGTCTCGACTGTGGAAATTAACAAAATTGCATTGCATGGAGGAGACACGAAGCGCAAGATGATTGATGGCTCTCATGCAACTCTCGCGTGGGGCCATTATTCACTTAGGGCCTCGTAATCCATTCCGACTTCCCTGGATGCCTCATCCCCATTTCAGGTATTATATTGTATATAGATTATTTATTGTCTAATTTATTAATTGTGTATATTGTATTTAATTATTTTTACTGTTTTTAATTATTTTTACTGTTTTTAATTATTTTCTATTTTATATAATACAACGTTAATAGGACATTGTTCAGCTCAATGTATCAAGGGGGAAAAGAATCAAATTACTATAAATAAAACACGAGGTACTGCATTTAAGATTCTTTATTTCAGTGTTAGCTACAATAAATCCTTTCCATCAATCCATTGGCTATTAGGGAATCCATACCATTACACTAGAATCCTCTCTCCTTGCCTACGCAAAATCTTCTCCACTAAATAAGTGTTAGGGAATAGTGTAGAATGCATTTCATGCCTATAAAATGCTCCTTTTATCTGCTCTCCATCCTTATCCTTTATGATGTAGGTGGTAGGATTGGTTCGTTTCACATGAGCCACTTGGAAAATTTCAACACTCCAGTTGGGTTCAAAACCCTTTTCGAAATGTCCTTTATTCTTAGATATCCTTACATAATCGCCGACACTAAAGCTCCTTGCACTCCTCTTCTCTCTTTTGGGATGGCTATACTTGTAAACAGTCAGAAGGTCATTGTTCCTCACTTCACTGGGTTTCATTTTGATTGTTGAGTGGTAAGTGTCATTGTACTCTGCAACGATTCTAGGTAGAAGATCTAGCCACTTGTATGATCCTTGAGCTAGAAACTCCCGATACATCATATTCTTTAAAGTTCTGATTAAACGTTCAACAGCTGAAGTCTTCACATTAGTATAGGTACTGTAGTGATTGACATTATACTTTGCCATTAGATTTTTAAAGTGCTTGTTATAAAATTCTTTTCCGTTATCACTGTATATTCTTGGGTGGCGTTTCCATGTCCTTTAGTATATCTTCCATGGCCTTTGCATCCTGTAGTCCTGACTTGTCCTTTAAGGGCCTTGCATAGGCCATTTTAGAGTAGAAGTTGACTGCAATCAGGATATATTTGAAATTCTTGTTGAGATTTGCATGGGGGATCATCTCAACCAAGTCGATTTGCATCAGATCATGCAGACCTTTGCTAACGATCTTTCGACGCAAGAAGTTTCTTTGGGCGGGAGCATGGAGCTCTCTTGCTATATCTTGCTTCACCGTCATGCTATAATCCTAGCCGATTTCAGTTCTTGAATAATTTCTTCAATTTCTTGTGCGTGATTATTATTTCCGGCGTCTCTGGATGCAATGAGAAGCCTCAGGCGATTCACCAGGCCGTTAGGGTCGTTCCAATAGATGTCGTCTTGCCTCGTATCAGGACGATGCTCCTTCCACTGCAAACCTAAACCCTTGTGTTTCGTCACCAAAGGCCGTATAATGCTTTCATACTTGTAGGAATTGCCTGATCTCAGTTTCCCGAGTCTGCTGTAGTTTCTACGATGGACCTGGCTTGCTTTCAGTATTCTGCTGTATGTATCCAGATCCCCTTATGTATATACATGCGTTTCAGATATCCTCTTGAAGATGAGTTCACTCAATGCAGGTGTCACCTCGTACGTTTCATCACCTACTCGTACTTTATTGTTGAGGAAGTCAATGATCTTGTTCCCCAGCATATAGCTTCCATCTTCGTATCTCACACCGTAGGCATTGTCTATTTCATTCTTATCATTCCTTCGAACTTTCTGCAGGAAGCTTAAGATATTCTCATCTTTCTCATCTTTAAGTGGATCACTCTTTTTCTGACTTTCCTCTTTACTTGAAGTATCACTATTGTTTTTCTGAATTTGCAGTATATCATGTAACGGTTCTGCTACTAGCTGAGGAGCTTCACTCATTACTCTCTGGGTCTCAAACCTTTGTCCTTTTAGTGCACGTAGCTTTTCCCTTATAGCCTTTGTATGCCTGGCTACAGATTCTTTAAGTCTTATGCTCTCGCTGTCCATCTTGAATTTTGTTATTCGCCTCAATATATAGCTGTTCTATTCTGTTGGCCTCAGTTTATATGCTATATTCAATTCGATATTTAGAATATGTCCATCTTTTGCTCGACTGCCCGGAGCAGTAAAGGTGAGTGTATCTCCATTTGCAATAGGAGCAGGGAAGGTTGTGACTATGTTATTGTTTATAGCAAATAATTTATCTGCTCTTACAAAAGGAGGTGTTGACGATGTCATATAGCATGCAATGATCACTCCGTTTACAGGTGCTCTGTAGTATTCGAGACCCGATGTTAATGTGTATATTAGTGAATTCCCTCTGAAAGGCTTCGTCTGCAGGGTAATAACGTGTTGGCCTTTCATTTGATCTAATATCGCATTTATAACATTCACTTGTGATTTAAGAATATTCACATTATTCATAGCTATTGTCAACTGCTTATCCATGGAACTCTGTTGGCTCGCCATAGTTTTCATGTTTCACTACTGTTTCGATGATATCATTTCCAATAGAGGCTAGTCTCCTGTTTAGAGCTTGCTGTGCTTCATTGTGCTTTTTACCAATAATGTGTTTAACAAACTTTTTACTAGCTGCATCACTGTCATGGATGGGGTCTGCTATCTCTCTTATTCTTTTTTGAAAGGAAGCGTTCCCATCTGAAACTATCGCTGGTGTTCTTGCATTAACATAGTCCGATACATATTTCCTATTCGGTACATCGTAGTCCTCCTGAGGTGATAATATTATCTTCATTCTTATTGTATCAAGAATAATGTTTGCAGCGTCTCGTTTAAGTGCATGTTTGTCCAGGTATTTCATTAGAGACTCATATTGTCCATCTAGCGATTTCTGG
The DNA here is from genome assembly GCA_030765065.1 of Deroplatys truncata. Lineage (NCBI taxonomy): Eukaryota > Metazoa > Arthropoda > Insecta > Mantodea > Mantidae > Deroplatys > Deroplatys truncata. Next base: position 379,499,987 of record CM060990.1, read on the forward strand.
ATGTGATTCCTTATCATAGTTTCAAGTTCACCCATACGCTGATATGCCACTTTTTCGATGAATTCCTGCAATCGATTTTCGGTACCAGTCGTAAGCGTGTCAACATAACGTTTACTGCTTGCGTCATTGTCTTCCTCGGGATCATGAACAATGCATAGTCTTTTGTTTTTAAATTGATAGTTTCCTTTTCCATCTCGGTTTATGATGAATTGATGAAGTGCTCTTTTAACTGGAGCAGTCCTCTGTGAACCGAACCTGTCAATACTCATTTCGATCTATGAATGATCCTTTTCTTTCTTTTCTACTTTAATATATACATGGAAGCCGTTCCTATATCGACCCTCATTCATAGGGAATTCAGGAACTATCACTACAAAGGGTCTTCCTTCCGAGACACTTTGCCAAACACCCTTGCACAGGTCTTTAAATTCAGTATGACATGTCAGTGTTTACATAGTGCTCATATATATGTTTCAAGTTTAAATTATCCTGCTTGAAGAGAATAATCATGTTCGTGTTATCTCTTATTAGATGTTTAGGCACTTTAGCATTCTACTGTGCTAAATATATAGAGTCCACATTACGGTGTCTGCCCATGCTGTAAAAAGAGGCGATCTTCCCCTGCTTTTCAGTGATTACGTCATCAAATATAAATATGGAGTTTTCTTTAACTTCAGAGGGATGTAAGACACTTTCTCCATCTTCATAAGTGTTCACTTCTATCCCTTCAATGTTTTCAAATAGCTTGATGAGATATTGATACTATGGCTGGTAAAGGGACTTTGAATAGATGTACAAGTTTTCAAAACGTAAACTATTCACATGAAGCAGCATATTCAGTAATACATTATTTTTTCCGGCGCTTGAGCTGCCTAGAATAAGAGCTCTGACATTAGAGGGAAATAACTTTCCGTGTCGATTGCATCTAAAATCACTTTCAAAGTCTAGCACCTGAATGGGCAGGGAGCAATCTTGCTTCACGAGCTCCATCTTAATAACTAAATATAAAAAAGCATGCTTAATGTATATATACATATATATCAGGTGCGCATGGATTTCAGTTTGTAGCTTGAGAGTATAAAAGTCCAATACTATTTTAAACTCAACTAGTCTATCATGGGAGCTAGGAGGATCAAGATCTCAAGAGGATCTGGGTTAATTAACTCTCATTAATTGGCTGCCGTTTGAAGCACATTTACCGGGCTACAGATATTGCGGTCCGGGTACGAAGTTGGAAAAACGCCTACAGAGAGGAGACCCCGGTATTAACCCATTAGACGAAGCCTGTAAGCAGCACATCGCCTACGCTGAGCACAGGGACTCTGCTACGAGAAATATAGCCGATAAGATCTTAGCCGAGAAGGCGTGGAAAAGAGTACCGGCATCGGACGCTACTTTAGGAGAAAAGTTGGCCGCCAGGCTAGTTACAGCAATTATGAAGGGCAAGGTGGCTGTAGGTGCTGGCTCCAGGAAGAAAAAGCATGGAGGATTTCTGCCTCTCATTCCTATTATTGCAGCCCTAGGTGCTGCAGCTGGAGGCGCAGCTCAAATCGCCACAGCAGTGAATAAGAAAAAGGCTGCAGATAAGCAGCTTGCAGAAATGGCAAGACATAACAGAGAGATAGAAGCAAAAGGAAAAGGTCCTCAAGTGAAGAAGAATAAGACGACAAATGTCAAAAAGAAGAGACGCAACAGCAAGAATGGCAATTCAAGAAACTCTGGAAGAGGACTGTACTTGTCCCGGAAAAAGCCTTGAGTAACATTGATCTCGACATGTATGCTAGACATTTAAAGATTCCGCATTTTAGAGGCGTATATATGATTGATGAGCTGCCTACAAAGCCTCATCACCATGAGAGGATTATCGTCAATCTCGATTCTTCAGAGAATGAAGGTACCCATTGGGTTGCTGTAAGGAAGGAGGGTAACATTGCATTTTATTTCGATAGCTTTGGGAACCTAAAGCCTCCTAAAGAGATAGAAAGGTATCTCAGAGGTGTTAGGTTAATGTATAATACCGAGAGGTTTCAGAGTTTTAGCTCAGTCATCTGTGGACACTTGTGCTTACAATTTCTATCACAATGAGTTACACTATTGCTGTTAGCGGTAATGAATCTGTTCTGACAACGCACCTGAATCCTCCTCTGAGGATCGATCCTAAAGGATATTATGAGATCGCTCTTTTGAATTTTGTAACCTTCTATTCTATTCCCAATGTGGATCATAGCAATAATCACTTTCATTACATTTACAATGACAATCTTAATGTCATTGATATACCTCATGGAACTTATGAGATTACTGATATTAATGCATACATCAAAGATAAGCTTCAATTGGATGAGGATGTCTTCTTTATTCGACCTAATAATAATACAATGAAGGCTGAAATTAAATGGATTTTTCAAGGGAATGCTGTATTGGAACCCTTTCTGGCTTCAGTGAAGGCAAAGTCATTCCTGCTAATCAAGTGACTGAATCTGATTTCCTAGTAAACATATTTAAGGTGAGCATAATACGAATCGAGTGCAGTATTGCAACAGGCTTTTTCATCGACGGTAAAAGCGGACACTCGATCTATGAGTTTTTCCCTTCTGTTCCGCCAGGATATCACATTTCTCAAGAGCCTTCAAATCCCATTTACCTGCCTATCATAGACACTAACTTTATCTACCAAATCACTCTGCGAGTAGTCGACCAGAACTGTCATCCCATCAACTTTAGAAACGAGGATATAAGCATAAGACTTCATATACGTCGTAATGGGAATAGATTTTAGCAGAAGAAGACGCTTACAAGGATATAATAAGCCTGCGCATCGTCGTATACATCATACTCTACCTGCGACACTCAGTGTGTTAACATGGAGCAATAGGAGGTTCCTTGAAGCATTGGGCTTCAGAATTGTGTAATGGACATCTTTAATGTGACGGAAACACCTACATTCGAGGACAAGATTGCTAAAGAAGAGGAGCATGTGTTTTTACCGTATAATACATCGGCTCTGGCCGCGAATGATGAGATTAGAATTCCCTGTCAAGCTGAAGATTTATATACTCTACCTAACCGGAGTTATATCTACATTGAGGGATCTGTTACTAAACCTAATGGAACAACTACTACAGCAAGGCTCACCAATAATTCTATTGCATTTATGTTTGACGAGATTCGATTGGACATGAATGGATCGACTATAGATAGAACAAGAAATCCTGGGATTACATCAACTATGCTGCACTCAACCCTATGGAATCAAACAGTTTACTCAATGCTGGATGGTGCTACCCTGGGGAAGATGTGGATATTGTGCATCCTGCAAGTGGCGCATTCAACGCTATAATACCGCTGTCAATGCTTCTGGGATTTCCAGATGATCATAAGGACCTCGTACTCAACAACAAGTTTGAGCTGGTCCTCATTCGATCCAAGGACTCTAAAAACTGTATTCTGGCACCCGAAGGAGAAGAAAATGCTATTGTTAAACTTACGCGTATCGAGTGGCGGATGCCTATAATACGCCTTTCTGATGGTGAAAAGGTGGAGATCCTTCAGATTGTCAAGTCAGACAGGCCATTACATATAGCCTTTCGAAGTATGGATCTGTATACTCAGCCTGCGGTACCTCAAACTAGATCATTTACATGGAACGTTGCAACAACATCGAGACCCGAGAAGCCAAGATTTGTTATTGTTGGAGCGCAGACTTCGAGAGTGAATAATGCAACTAAAGACTTTGCCGAGTTTGATCATTGCAACATAACCAATTTGAGACTGTACCTCAATAGTGAATGTTATCCCTACGATGATATGAACTTGGACTTTGGAAACTCTAGATTTGCCTCATTATATGAAATGTATTCAAAGCTCCTATTATTCGAAAGAGAATTACCCCTTATTGAGGAGAAAAGATTTTCTTAAACATGCACCGATATTTGTCATTGACTGCGCACATCAGCCTGAGGAGGTTGTAAATGGAGCTGTCAATATTAGACTGGAAATTCAAACTAGTGCAAATATTCCTGCACAGACATCTTTGTATTGCTTAATAATTCATGACAAAGTATTTACATACAAGCCCCTGTCTCATGTGATGCAGTCTTCAATTTATATGCTTGATATAAGGAAGTGTAAGTGGGTTTTTTCGTGAATAAAAACAAGTTATAAAAGAGATATTCACTTCTTTATTTTCTTATTATACATTCCCAGCGCCTTCTGCCTCCAGCTCCTTGTCCCTACATAAGTGTCTTCATTTACAATACACAGGTTCTGCAGATATCTATATAGGATTCGAGTCTTTGTATTAGTGATAGTACATCATAATTCAAGTGAATTTCACCGTAATTTAAAGAAGTATTAAAAAGTGTAATTTTTCCACTTTCCATAAACACCATGGTATTATAGGAGAATACAACATGTTCACTGTACTCTCTGTTCGGACACTTCTTCACTTTCAGATATGTTTCGAATTCTGCGAGACTTTTGAATTATCTGCCAGTCATATTTTGTCATATACACGAAATTATTATTGTTTTTTTCTTTTATGAGGAGCACTGGGATTTCATAATACAATCCTATATTGACACTACTGCTTCTTGAGGTGTAGCCGCCTTGGAGCACGAGTGCAGGTGCTTGCATCTCTCTTCGGGGTGTTAGCGCAGGTAATTCGCTCTTCCAATAGCGCCAACCTCCTATGGATTTATTGTTCTTCCTCCTGGCGGGCTTCTTAGTAGCGGAACTGAAACATTACATATTGCATATATTAGAAAAATCATGTTTTCTTTTAAATAGAATCGCAGGTCTCCTGAAAGAAATTGCACAGGTTAGATATAAAGAGAGCGATGTAGCGGTTACAGTGTATTTAAACATGAGTGTTCTTTCATAGATTTGAAACTAATACTCACTGTATTGCCTTGTGTAATTCTGCTCGTTTCCTGGGTGAATGTTCAGGAGTCACCTGGATTAGATCGTCATCTACTTGAAAATTAATTGGCCTCTCTTGGTTCTCTAAATTCATCAAAAGCTGCGGTGCATTTGGGAAATCTACTTCATCTGTGTCCTCTCTAGGAATAGGAATTGTCTGACGATTTCTGGAACAATTACAATGATTTTTTTAAACATTAGATATACTACAATCCCGTGCAGGGTAAGAACATATACATATTTTCATTGCCTCTTACCTTAGGTTTCTCCGTCTGAGTAAGAATACAACGCAGTTTTCATCACACATGAAGTACGACTCATTTGATCGTGCACCTCTGCCTTCTCGCATAGGGTTGCATGCGTATGACCATTACAAAATTCAGAATGGTATTGGACCGCATGGGTGGTTACAAGGACATCGACATCATTCACGCCTCTGTTGTTCCGCATCTGCATCCCCTCCTCTGGAAGAACGAACATATTTCAAATTCGTTATTTTCTTTAAAGATTAGATGTAGCATACTATTTCCTAGAAAGGAATAAAAAGATGGTCTACTTACAGGTACCTTCTTCTGTAGACTGGGCAGTTCTCTGTGCATATTTCTCTTGAAGACATCTGGTCATGATATGAGGGCATGTTACAGACAATTGAATGTATGAATCCATTGCACTCCTCCTTGTGGTAGTAGGTGTAGTGGTACGCTTCCTCTCCACTCTCACTCCAAAAATCTTCCATTTCTGCCATACTAATAACGTGCAGATGGAGAAACTCTTTCTACAATCACCTTCAAATAATACTTTCAGTGTGCTAGGCCTGGGACCTTATATAGCAGTGGTATAATGGTGGGAATAATTGCAGAAGGGTAGGGCGGTGCATGCGCATTCATAGGGTTTGAGGGCGGAGCTTGAAGCGAAGAACAGTCACCTATTGGCTTTCACGGATGCGGTCCATTAATTTTTAAGTTTGCAACTGTACCGGATTTGAAAGATTAGTCAACATGGGAAAGCGTTGTAGCACTGGTTCTTACGGCCGGTGAATCATGTTTCATCCTTAAAGTAATTACCTCCCCCACCCAAAGCCAGTACTTGCTTGAGGAGGGACGCGACTTTTAAGTGTTTCTTCCACTAAATGTCACCACGTGGCCATGTAAGCGACCCTCACAATTACCAACTCCAGCAATAACCTTGAGTTTGATGCTCAAGTCTCATGGCGTTTCGGTCGGGTCTTCCCCTAGAAGCCACCACGTGGAAGGGAAATTGTCTCTTGTGTCGGTTCTTCTGCCAGAACGTATGTCATTTGGGTCGAGTCTTGCTCTAAACATGAACACGTCCCAGGGATGCCAATTAAACCAATTAAAGCCCCTTCCAATACCAAAGATCACGTGACCTGTGCCAGAACGTACATGTTATTTAGGTCGCTTTTCCACTAAACCCTGTTTTACAAATTGTCCCTTTTGTAGGTTCTTGTGCCTGAAAGAACATTTATACACTACTAACGTAATATTGTGAAAAGTAAAATGCCTCAATATTGTGCAATATGGCTGTAACGTGAGAAGGGAACAGACAAGGGAACTCATTTTTACGCGTTTCCAAACAAAGACAAAAAGCATTGTTTCTGAGCTTTGCGATAGGTTACTTGTAATAAGACTGACAACGAAGGCGATAAAGATAAAAGTAGTGAAAGAGAATTCAGAATAGAAGGTGATGAAAAAACCAAGAATTCAGTACAATGTGAACTAGGTACTAAAATCATAAGCAAACAGATATTGTTGAAACCTGAAAAATCTACGAAACAAGCAATGATGAGCAAGATAAGAATATGCTGAATGAAAGTTTCTACGAACCTGATACTTCAGATTCTGATACAAGTAATAACGAGGAAGAAGAATAGACTTTCATCATACATGGAAATGAAGCTACAGCGGAATATTTCATTGTTGCTTGGACATCTCTACTTTTATTTTTCAAGGTGCGAGTTTTATGTAGAAATGAAATCAAAACAATTTCTGTTTACATTAAAGGGAAAATGCTGTGTATTCAAACGATGTGTTAATTGCAGTAGTGTACATTCACTTGAAACTCACAAAATTTATCACGAAAGAAACCAGAAGGAAGTGCTTCAATAACAAGTTCTTTATTATTATACGGTATATTGTTTCAGCAATTTAAATCCTGGAAATCAATGGTTTTGGCAATGTTTCCAAGAGTACACTTGATAAAACCATTCGAAACATGGCAGCACCAGTTGGTAGAGCATTTTGGATTAAAGAAAGAAAAAGTAACTTGAATTCATTAAAAGGTTGTGGTATAACTCTTTGATTGGCAGGGGATGGGCAGTATGACTCTCCAGTATTTTCATCCAGATATTTGGTCTATTCTGTCATGGATTTAATTCCCGCGAAATTATTGATTTGGGACATGTTCTAAGATGGTTGGTAAAAGGCGCCTTGGAAAAGGCTGCTTGTGACAACATAATGACAAGACTTGCAAAACAGGAAATGAGTAGAATTGAAGTTTTTTCTCTCCCACAGACATAAAGGTGCAAGATAGCTGTTAAACTCGTATCCGGAAGTTGACATGAATTTGACGTATGGCGTTTGTCTAAAAGTGTAATGAAAAAAAATTTAAAATAATAGAAAAATAAAACCAGAGCTGATGGAATGGCAAACCAGTATAAATAAACATATGGTGGGCTGCGCAAAACTGTAATGAGAACGGTACCATATTAATTGCAAAATTCACGTCAATTCTTCATCATATAAAAATGAATATAAATGGCTAGAAAACAGTGAATGAAAATTTTGTGAACATGATGAATTGTTGGAAAAGAGCAAAGAAATAATTTATGGATTAAGACGAATCAAACGCCTATAATGCTTTGGAGGATATTATTTTGGATAGCGCCTTAAAAGATTTGGCTCATATTCGACATTGTATACATACTGGCAGATTAGAAAGTTATCACGTCATCGTCTCAGATATGCTCCAAAAATACATTTTGCATATAATAGCCTTCAACTTAGATCCATGATAGCGCTAGATCACAATTTCAATATAAATGAAATAAAAATACTGGTGTCAAAACCCAGTACTCCAAAGCATCTGGGTCTTGGATCGTGATAAATAAATATGAGGAATCTAACGAAGAATGGAAACTGAAATAAAAAATTCTCTTCACGCACGTTGTGTGGATCCATTACCGGACGCAGCAATTGATCTGTCACTACTGAAGAATATACACTACATAAAAGTATCCGGACACCTGGCTGAAAATGACGTACAAATTCTTGGCGTCCTCCATCGGTAATGCTGGAAGTCAATATGGTGTTGGCCCACCCTTAACCTTGATGATAGCGTTCACTCTCGCAGGCATACCTGCGAGGTGGTGGAAGGTTTCTTGGGGAATGGCAGCCCATTCTTCACGGAGTGCGGAACTGAGGAGAGGTATCGATGTAGGTCGGTGAGGCCTGGCACGAAGTCGGCGTTCCAAAATATTCTAAAGGTGTTCCATAGGATTCAAGTCAGGACTCTGTGCAGGCCAGTCCATTACAGGGATGATGTCGTGTAACCACTCCGCCACAGCCTTTGCAGTATGAACAGGTGCTTGATCGTGTTGAAAGATGCAATCGCCATCCCCGAATTGCTCTTCAACAGTGGGAGGCAAGAAGGTGCTTAAAATATCAATGTAGGTCTGCGCTGTGATCGTGCCACGCAAATTAAGGGGTGCAAGCCCCCTCCAGGAAAAACACGACCACACCATAACACCACCACCTCCGAATTTCACTGTTGGCACTACACACGGTGGCAGATGACATTCACCGGGCATTCGCCATACCCACACCCTGCCATCGGATCGCCACATTGTGTACCGTGATTCGTCACTCCACACAACGTTTTGCCACTGTTCAATCGTATAATGTTGACGCTCCTTACACCAAGCGAGGCGTCGTTTGACATTTTCCTGCGTGATGTGTGGCTTATGAGCAACCGCTCGACCATGGAATCCAAGGTTTCTCACCTCACGCCTGTCATAGTACTTGGAGTGGATCCTGATGCAGTTTGGAATTCCTGTGTGATGGTCTGGATAGATGTCTGCCTATTACTCTTTACGACCGTCTTCAAATGTCGGCGGTTTCTGTCAGTCAACAGACGAGGTCGGCCTGTACGCTTTTGTGCTGTACATGTCCCTTCACGTTTCCACTTCACTATCACATCAGAAACAGTGGAACTAAGGATGTGTAGGAGTGTGGAAATCTCTTCTGATGCAAGTTACACCCAATCACCTGACCACGTTCGAAGTCCGTGAGTTCCACGGAGCGTCCCATTCTGCTGTCTCACGATGTCTAATGAATACCAGGCAGTAGGTGGCAGCACAATGCACCTAAGATGAAAAACGTATGTTTGTGTGGGTGTCCGGTTACTTTTGATCACATAGTGTAGCTCCCACGCTTCGACTTCCATTAGAGTTACTACGATTGAAGCACTTCTCACGTACTAAGCACTACACATGATGCATGACATCTCTTCCTCTGTGTCCAATAGTGGTCCGTGAATTAATCCAGTACACTGTTTATACCAGGAATATCGCCAGGTCTTAGCAGGATTGTTGGCGGTGAGGTATTTCTTATAAGCTCGACTTTTGTTTTTAACGCTAAATAATGTCTCACAATATTCAAAGCGTCACGATCTATAACTAATATGTGAAAATTAGGATGCTTTGTGTTACAGACAAAGTCACCCTTCACCAGTTTTGTGTTTTCATAGTCCGAGCAACACACACTTTCCGCATCATTATCCATCGGTATACATTCCTTACTCTTACACAAATGGATGGAACCACAAGCTTTTGGGTGTTCACACTCGGAATCGGTTCAGAATGGTGTGAATCTTCAAAATCGCTGTTTTTAGTTCAACTGATGAGGTCGGATACCACGTTCACTCATTTTTAAAGCAGATGTTGGACTACTGTTTATCATCTAGTAGGTATTAAGTGGATTATGGAGTGATTGGTTAGCTTTAGCTCTACTCTTTGTTATTCAGATAAGTTATGAACTTCCAGCGAAATTAACACGTAAATTTGTTAGTCATTTAAAACACCTATGCTGCGTGCGTCTTGTCTGTGTGCAGTGTGGCTCTCATGACGTCACGCGTCAACTCATCAGGCCGTAACTCGATAACCATCCACATTGGGATAATGAAACCGCGTGCGTTGTTATTTATTCCTGACGACAAATAAAGTAATGTGAATGAAATATTCACTTTTGTGTTTCGTTCCCCTATAATTCATAATTTCAGTTTTATTTATGTATTTAATGAATATAATGTTTCATAAATACAAAACTATATACAGAAGGAAAAGAACTAAATAAAGAAATGTTTCTTCTGAATTCAGCGAACTCGCAATGGATATCCTGGAGAAAGAAATTGAAATAGGTATAACTAGAATCATATTTGGCCTAACCGCACAGGGTTACAGAAACTGGAATTGGACTTTGTCTCATTTGGCATTGCAGTGTATCACAGTAGTCATCTCCAGGTTGTTAGGTGTAAAGCATAGTCGGTAGCATGGCTTTCTTCGAAAAGAAAGTGAAGCCGGTGTCCCGTGTCGTAGATTTACTGCACGTAAAAGAACCTCAAGCCTGATTAAGAAGCCTTTGAGTAAATTTACCGGCCTTTCACGCCCAATATAGAATGGGACGCTAAGGAGCACAGCAGTTAAAGAGCGTCCATAAATAAAACTCAGTTTAATTTAAGGATCGTCGGTTTTCTGATAGCACGTTGTGAAACATGAGATACTTCTCTCCACATCAACGGAAGTCATTGGTGGATATTTGAATAATGTAGTTCTCGTGGAGAAAATTTCTCTTCAAAAACACTCGCATCACAATTTTCTCCTTTCAATATTTCACTTATCGTGTGCACGGTTTCATATCCCCGCTTTTTTCAAGCACTAGGTTCATCTTCTGGCTGACGGCTTTTCCAGCTTCACCTTCACATTGTTCCAATTGTTGCTGTACATCACTCACGTTTGAAAGCACTGAATGAATGGTTTCATTGTTTTTCCAGATAGTTTGACTCACTAAATGAGCAAAATTGCTGTTAATGTACGCTAGGCTGCCCTTTAGCTGAGGGTTAGCCATTGGATCTTGCGTCATGGCAATGGAAGCAGAATGTTCTCTATCCAAGCTATCAATCACAGATTTAGTCACATCAAAATGAGTGCTGCAATACATGCAAGCGCTTAACCAAGTACCTCACCTTGTCAGCGCTGGTTTCGGAGTTTGAGGTATGCCAGGGGCATTCTTGCGAAAGTGTCGCACTCTAGATGGGGCTTTTAAGAACACTTTCTTAACACTGGACACAAGTTTGTCAACATCTGGAAAACTTTTTCGCACTTCTTCGCTCACTCATACAAAGCATTTGTAAGGCAGGTTACATGAACCAACTTTGGATAAAACGCTTTAATTGCCTTCCCCACCTTTACCATGTATGGTGCTGCATCGGTGAGAAAAAGCAGAGCATCGTCGTGTTTCATTCCCTGTGGCCACAAGAAAAAAAAATGCTTTTGTCATACAGCTGGCAAATAGTTTGGTGATTCACTCTCTCCAGGATTTCCATTGCGAGGAGAAATATTTTCCCAGGTTTGTCCTCTATCAAGAATCACATTTGCAATGGAGCGAACCCACTTCATCACATGTTTTGTCAATAGACACAAATATTTACTTATCTGCAATCTAGTTGTGGATTTTTTCGATTGTTTCTTCATAGCAGCAGTACACGTACTCCTTCCGAAGGGTAGACTCGTCAGGAATGTTCCGATTAGTATACCGTTCTAATATGTTTTGAAGGATTCATTGCGTATCTTTGCTAACGGAATGTTCGCCTAACTAAGACACTGCAAAGAATGTAAATTGGAGGATTTCCGTTTGTCCGCAGCCCGGAGGCTGCTCCCACATGTTTCTCACGCCCAATATGCTGTTAGACATGGAACCGCTTTTCTGTACTAACTTTTATCTCGCAATATTTGCAGAAAAGAATACTTCCATCAGTGGAAAATACCTCCGCTCCAAACTCGGATACAAGCTGTCGCAAAAAAGAAGTTTTACTAGCCTTAGATTTAGGCATGTTTACGGTCTGAATTTCTTCCACAAAGTGTGAAACTGCAGTAAACATATGATGTGAATACAACCAACCCACCCCACCCCATCCCCTTCTCGAGGTCATTGTCACGATGCTGGTCAAAAAATAACGGGATATTTAGCGAGGTTGCACTAGTTTCTCGCAGGAAGTCACCCCTCTGCTGTGGCTAATGACATCAGTGCAATAGAAACGGTCCTCTCAATATACTGTTAGAGAATAATACCTGCTGTTGCCAGTCTTAACAGTTCTGCATACAACTCTAGTGTGTATTTGTTAAAAGAAATTGGAACTGAGAAGACTAGACTAGATTCCACTGTTCAGAAAAAATGCAGTTGAAAGAAGTAAAGGTACCACCCCCCAAAAGCCGTTAAAGGCCCCCCCAAAAAAGACATGTATGCCAAAAAAGGACAAACAAAAGCACACCATTTTCTGGCTTACAATGACCCATAATGAACATCATTTCTGCTGGGCCTCGTCGTCGGACACTTTAAAAAAAATAATAAAAAAATAACAATAAAAAGGATTTGTCCTCAACTTCCTAGCCTGCTGATGCTTGTTCCTTTGCCAGTGAAAAAGGTGGAGACTGCCCGCGTGTTAATTTTTACCAGAGGTAACTTGATGCTTCTCTAACAGGACCTGTCATTTCAAGTGCTGTTATACATAATCGACGTTCAGCATGCCGAAAAGTGTTGGATGTCGATTTTCATCTAATTGATTTTCATACAAGCATTTAGCCTGTAATGCGTTCTGTTGAGCTTCTCCGTAAAAAAATAGCATGTCAACGTGCTCACCACTGGAATACACGTCGTTGTCGTCCTCCGTGGTGTAATGATTACCATGCTAACCTCTAGTTCCCGAGATCACGGGTTCAAACCCGGCGGAGGGCGATGGATTATTTTCGGGCGTAAAAACCCTTTGCATGGCTTCCTTCGTGAGGGAAGTAAAGCCTGTGGTCCCGTGTCGTAGATTTACGGTACGTAAAAGAACCTCAAGTCTGATAGAGAGGCCTCTGGGCAAAATTACCTGTCTTTCACGCCCAATATAGAATGGGACGCTAAGAACCATTTCAGTTCAAGAGCGTCCATAAATAACACTCAGTTAATTTTTTTTTACTGGAATACATCGGGACAGACCGATTTTACTACCTAATGGGCTATGAAGTTCATGGGAGATCAGCTTTGCTGTATGCCTACAAGTGTATCTTCGTCTAATTGGGCATGTCTAGACCTACAGTGACTTCCGAAAGTATTCGCTAACTACTATGAAGGTTCTGGCGGCCAAACTAGTGTAGAGAAAAAATTGGCATTTTTAACGTAGGAACCATCGATAATAACATGTTAAGTGTTCTTGTATTTTGCAATTGTATGTGTTAATTTTATACGTTTTGAAAATTGCATTAATTAAACATTTTAATGGTTTGTTTTTAAAAATAATTCCAATGAAACCTAGGGATTGAAAACTGTAGAAGTCGTAAAATGAACTGAGCTTTGTTCTTCCTTCGTATACATATTTGTTTTACTGCTACAATTTTTGGAGTGACAGAGGAGTTCTCTGAAATCACTACTTGTACCTTGATGGATGCAAACAACGTCCACGCACGTGCTGGGACTCGAGCCGCGGACACACTCTCAGTGGACGAGGGAACGTCAACTTAACCAACCGAGCTACAATCACTGTATTCGCTTTTCCCATTAGAACCCGTACACATAGCATTCTCTCTCTCTCTTTCTGCTTCTGATATTTTTATAACCATCGTGTAACTCCTTTTTGTAGCTTAAGCCGTACACTAACCTTCGTTCATTAAAATTTACGCTACGGAACGTATGATAGTCATCGTTTTGCTGCCACATGCATTGTAATAGCAGCTATTAACTGATGTGTTTGGAATGGACATTGCTCTTGCTGCTAAGGTCTGTTTTCTTTGAAGAGCAGGCTGGATTTACATGGCTACCAAATAGCCAGCAAGCATAGTAATATCGACCTCCTTGATTTCAAAGCAATGCAGTGCTGCATATCTCCATAAATAATAAGGGAAGGTGAACCACTCGGTATTATTTTCCAATTACTGGTGTTAGAAGAATCTTCAAGGAACGTGGCTATTGAAGGTATATCAACTGTGTTAATGTTTTGGGTTTTGTAATTGAGAGTTTGTACCTTGAATAATGTGTCTGTAAGGAATGTGTTGACATCAACAATTCTATCGCTATCTGAGAAAGATTACGGGTCTGGTTTCAACATATCAACAAGACTTACGGCCTCTTAGAAAGCATACGCTCTTCTGCTAGTAATGCGAAATGGCCGATTGCTTTTGTTTGGTTTCCTCGTCACAGATTTTAACAACGTTGGTAACTATTTTTCGAGCTTGACTCTATAGAGCTTTTGCTTGCTTACTGGACACTGTAAATTACTTTATAAATCACTAGAAAACACGCACTGCTCCAAGTGAAACACGCTGGAATAGTAACGTTACGCGATGTTCATAATGTAGATAGTACCTAGATCTATTTTATGACGTCGTGAGTTGCCACGTGGTACTGCCCCCCTCACTCTTCCGGAGAGCAGAACATCCCGCAAACGTTTTCTCGTCAGAGGCCTGCAGTAGTTTGTTTCTGTATGCATGGATATATTCGGAAGTGGGATGTTGGACTTTCACCAACAAATTGGGGGCTTAGTCATTCAGGAAAGTAACACTGCGCTTTTCTCTGAGATATAGGAGATGGAATGCTATGAGTTTGACGTGAAAGTTGTGAATGAAGTCCACATTTGTAGGGAAAATGCAAGTGATGGGATACGGCACATGCCCCTGGTGCAGCATGACATCCATGCCCTAGGTAGTAAAGTTCTGCTTCTGGGAATATTGGTTTCAGATCCAGTTACTGTTAGTGTTCATTATGTTCCTAGAATAACATTTTAAACGATAATTGTTTTGATATTAATTTCAGTGCCCGAAGAATGAGGAGGAATATAGGGAAATAGCACAAACGTTGTGTGAAAGATCCCAGTTTCCCCAATGTTTGGTGCAGTCGATGGAAAACAATGTGCAAAATGTACAACCAAAAGGCGGTGGCTCATATTACTGCAATTGTGAACAGGCCTACAGTTTAATTCTGGTCTGTGGATTCAAATTACAGGGATTTCTTGATGCAGCTACGGATTCTTAAAGGAAGACAACCAAAAATTCACTTGTTTATTTTATTTAATATTCTACAAGATTTTGGCGTTGTGCATAATAATGTTGAAAACCGGAACAATGTACGACTTACCGTTCAGAATCTACAGGGTATTTTCCACACCGGCAGCGCACTGTGTTGCTGTCATGCGGCTAGCTAACATTCTTGAAGCGAGTATCTCCTGCCGGAGCAGCTGATCAGTCATAGCGTGAAGTTTTTACAGGGATGTATAGCCACTGCAGTGCCTTGAATATCCATGCTTTAAAATGTCACTTCTTTGAACTCGTCTCATCATTTACGTATTTTATTAGTTTTTTTTTTTCGCCCATTTCTCTCAAACCGAGAGTACCGGCCTTTCATTTCCTGCTTATTAGGTTTAACTTTCTGGAGTGAGCCAATGTTATAAGTAGACTTCGGACATGACTAGGTTAAGTTATCTTCTATCATTTTGTTTTCAATCGAGCGAAGAGGAGAGAGACAGTAGTCTCGTGCACTACCAAGTTTGTGCTGTGCTAAGTACTGTGTACGCTATAGGTATAGGTGGGCACAAAAATATACAATTCTGTAGTAAACTTAAGCTTTTATTACAAAGTATAAATAAGATGAACAAAATAATAAATCTGAACTGTGGCAGATGAAATCACTTTCATGTGTGATTTACATGCCTGGACAATTACTACAATGGATTACAATATATTTTCTGAATGTATCAAAAGCAAAACCTCTTCTCAAACTGAAAAGGTTTATATCTTGAAAAGCTCCGTTCCACATCACATCATGTTACTAGTGCAAACCGAAACTGACGAACGTCACACACCTCTGGGAAACGCATGTATTTTCATTATTTAGAATAATGTTATTCTTAACATTAATAATATTAGTAATGCCTAATACGGCACATAATTGCATATTCTGGGTTTTTATCTAAAACACTTTAGTTTCTGCTGTGCTATTTTAGCAGCAGAACAGTTGTATACTTCTGTAAAGTGTTGTCAAATTATCGACCAGTTTCAAGAACTCTGGTATTGCAATCTATGACAAAGACAAATAAAACTTGCGTAAAGTAGACTCTCAAGGAAATTTCATAGCTGTACATTTCTCCAGAGACGTTTTAAAAGCAGAATTTTGCAGCTTATTAAATAGGATATTTGTGCTTACCATCATGTCAGACGAATCCCTGTAAACTTCGCTTTGGCTACACGAGTTCGTGGATTCTAATGTGGATAATATATCCTCACCCCCTCATTTCTAGGAAGCAACGTAATATTTTGTAAGTGTTTTTTAGATTTACAATGTCTTGCAATAAAAACCCTTCTCTCTCCTTTGATTTCAATCTGGCATACTTTACCAAATATATTTTCCCCTTTTACATCAAAATACTCAAGTCCATATTCATTTACAAGTAAGACAATCTTCTTACTTGTTGTTTTCAGCATGTTTTGTCAGCTAACAACGGCCGGACTTTGTAACTTCAGAACAGACTATATATACTGATCGCTTGCTTAGAGTGAATGACTGGCAGTGCTTGGGGAGGGAGAGATCTCAATGAAACCCTGTGCGCAAGTAACTGTTTTCCATTCAAAGTGCAACGAAACAGCAGCCGTGGCCGAAGCCTAGTTATAAGGAATGTCACTACGGTCAGTAACTCTGGTGCAACATACTCGTATTGAAAGCTGTGTTCGTTTACTTCACTATTTGTCATAAGTAGACCTCAGATTTTTAGGCTATTAAACACAAACATTTAGGCACCAAAATGTTTTAAAAACTTGAAAATACGTACTTAAAATGCCATTTTAGGTTCTTTAAAGCCCGATTGTATAACGCAGTCGATCTTAGATCAGAGAGAAAACAACCTGAGATCAAACTGAACCTGGGAATTTTCATTGTATAAACGTTGATCTACAATCATGTTCTTTGATCTGAGATCAACTTTGACTGGAGAAATTTCTAAGTTCAAGGTTACTGATCTGAGATCAGCAAATAGCGTAACAAAATAAGTGCATTTTTTGGACTCATTTGCACTTTACATCACACGAAAAGGTAAGTTAATGTTTACAAAATAATGTAAAATATGAGTGCTATCTCCTCCTTCGGTTAATTTTCATTTAAAACTAGAGCGAGACATTCCAGTACGGAATCTGTTGCAAGTACTCCAAATTAGCAAAATAATCTGTCGTAATTTTTTTATTCTGCGGCTCAGCATTGCTTTTAATGTGAATCAAATATTCCTCCATAAATAAAGTTGATTAGGATATATTACAACTTTACCTTTATCCGACGACGACATAACCTCTAATTGATTGCAAATATAATTCAATATGTCCATAACCTGTAATTGCTCCTGTTATATTGCGATTTTTCATATGTCGGATTATTCGGACATTTCCTCAGACGATGAGAATAATGAACTTCATCATGCTCATCGCACCTTCCACGAAAGAGGCAATCCTCTGAGGTATTTTAATGACAAAAAATTTAAAACAAGATACAGGTTAGATAAAAACACAGTGGAAAAATTGGAACTGAGGTTGCTCGAATCCCTTCTTAGGCGAACAAGGAGAAATAAACCTTTATCACCGATGTTAATGATTTTATTAACTTTAAGATTCTTTGCCACAGAAACCTTCCAGATGGTTATTGGCGATTTGTTACAGGTGGACACAGCAACAGTTTACCGAGCAATTCATCGCGTGTAAAACCGTATTGCTGGTATTAAACCCCAGTTTATTAAAATGCCTGCTGCAGGGAATAAGGCAAGATGCAACAAACGAATTTTTCGACGCAAGTCACTTCCCTGGTGTCTTGGGTGTAATAGATTGCTCTCATATACGAATAACTTCTCCTGGAGGCAATAACGCCGAGATTTACAGAAACCGACGGGTGGTTTTCATTAAATGTTCGTCATATGCGATTCAAAGCTCAGATGTTTACATATTGTAGCCAGGATCTGCCCATAACGGCAACATTTTTGTGAATTCAAGGGTCCATGCACAATTTGAAACCGGACAAAGGCCTGAAGGTGTGTTCCTAGGAGACAGTGGTTATCGGGTTGTCACTATTTGTTAACACCAGTGCTACATGAAGGGACTGATTCAGAGCGTGCGTATAATCGTTCCCATAGGAGAGCTCGTTCTGTGATTGAAAGAACTTTTGAGAGTTGTGAAGAGAAGATTTCCTTGCCTTAGCATGGGGCTAAGAATAAAATTACTTCGTGTACCTGTCATCATTGTAGCAGTATTTGTGTTGCACAACATCGCTATAGAGGCAAAGGAGTCCCTGAGCTAGACGACGCTGCAAGAGCATTGTATGAAGAAATTCTACTGCCACATGTACATGAGGGGAACAGGAGGGATAATACTGCTGTGAGAACAGCAATTATCAATAATGTATTTAATTAATAATACTTGAAGTTGCTTTCGATTACTGTAAAATTTAAAAAGTTATTCAATTTAGAAACAAGATACTGAGAATGCTTAATATTATGAAATCAAAGTCATCTTATAAAGAGTGCATGCGCACAAACTCACACATTCCAGGAATTATTAACAGCGTATTTAGATAATACTTGCAATTATTGTAATGAATACCGTAAATTTTAAAAAGGAATTTACAAAAGGTTTTGGAAATGCTTAATATTATAAAATCAAAATAATCTTAAAAACAGCATGCACACACACATTCATAACATTTCCAGTAAGTGCTTAATATTGTATCAAAATACAAAAGAAACCCACACATTTTTAAATTACCTCCTGTAGATCTTTTTCATACTTGTTAACTTCTGTTAGTAATTAAAGTTTGTGTATTTTGATTTAACACCCATCTTATCAAGGACATGTTTCTTTCTTTCTTACAGGAGAAATTGATCTGTAGCCTGTCTTGGGCATTGTCAACAGTTGTTTGATCGTGGTTCGAGTTTAATAAATATGAAATGTTTTATCACTTGTTCTATATTAATGCTGCCCGCTAATTCGTCTTGGAACAGATTTCCACACCTCCTTCCTGTTAATCCTGCGTCATTGGAGATGCTGCTGTGAGCAACTGTTTTTTGTATGTTATTTTTTTATAAATATAAGTAATCAAAAGAAATTAAATTTAATCTCAAATGTGTATTAATTGCTCTTTCGCATGAGCCATGTGAAGTCCTAACTGAAAGCTGTTGCACACAAGAGCTTAAGATATCCTCTTCAATGCCAAAAACTTGCTAATTGTACACATTCTACTGCAGCATACAAAGAGATGATACAGCCTGTTTGATTCAGACTGTTATGTGTAATAGAGTGCGATTTTATGAAAAATGTAATTCACTGATAACCTTAAAACTCGGAGGCAACATTACTCCCTCGCTTTCAGTGCCATGTCGATTCCATTAGAATAGTATTATCCCACACGACTATTAACTTAGCATGGATGAAAACTGCTCATGTATAATTTACTTGTAAAATAATGATGTTTTGTAAAATTTCCATGCCCAATATACAGAACAAAAAGGGGGAGGAAAAAATTCCGAAAAAGAATATAAATGCATAAAATCAACAGATGTAGATTGTGAAGGCTGTAACTAAAACAACCGCTCTAATTGTTTATCTTACAATAGAAAAATTGTCAGACCTTAAGGTTATTTTCACTGCTACTTTGCAAAACAGAACCTGTTAAAAATGTGAATAAATAGGTGAAGTGATATAGCGATAGCAATGCTCTAGACATAATGCGCTAAATATAGCATTATAGACTTTGCTCAAGGAGCATTATGGAACAAGTCCACAATACTGTAGCATGAACTTAATGTGACTTTTCCACTGCAATAGGATCAGTTCACATGCTCACTGAAATTAACTAGCCTTGAGATAAACCTGAAAACCATAGCATTCACCATTTCCTTGAGGCCTGATGGCTTTTAGAAAGGCTAAAGTAAAGGAACTCAACCAGGGATGAGTGTCGCAAAGTGCAGAAACTAAACATTCACACTTCATATGAAAGTTTGGAAAAATGTAGTATAGTGTTCAAGTATGCTTCTATTTACCCATATGCTTAATAATTAATTAAACATTACAAGTAATTCTTTGAATGATAGTAATGACAGACAAGGTTACTGCTATTACGCATATGTTTAAAATGAATCATTACAAGTAATTCTTAACTGAATGATAGTAATGACAAAGTATTGCTTTCTATTACCCATATGCTTAAAATGAATGAATCATTACAAGTAAACTCTAGTAATGACGGAAAAAAAGTATTGTGCACCAAAATCCACTAGAATTTGTAGCAAATATGTGTAAGCTGTCAAATATTTCCACAAAGATAACATATCCCAATTTTTATTTTCTGTACTGGACACTTAAGGCGCACTTTGCAACAATCATTACTAATAAGAGTTGCTACAAGAGGTAGTATGTTAGAAGCAAAGAATATGCGACGTAATTTAATAAACTGAACATTTCATATGGAAGTTCAGCAAAATTTTAGCATACTATCCAAGGAAATATAATTCCTTGTTTATAGATGTATTATTCTGATATTTCAGTGTATAAGAGCAATGAATTTCAGCGGGAGCCTTATATATTTCACACAAGGGGAAATCCTTTGTTATATAGTGATTAAATAAAAGCCTAGAAAATGTGTAACTTGAAAGTTCATTACCACAGGAAGTTGTCATGTGGTCATTGACAACTTAAGGCAACCATTGAGAAATTATGCCCCAAAAATGGAGAAAAATACAAATTTTATTTTATACTTGTTTTGTATTCAGCATTCCAATTGCTCTGATATGAAGTAATTCATGAATTTAAAAGTGTTTGCTCAGTTCTTTACTTGTTATTTCATCTGATGCAAATTTCAGCATTAGTGGAGGAGTGTTTAACAAAGAAACTGATTTGAGCATTGAGTAAAGTATGACATCAATATTTGAGCATTTTAAAACGGAAATCGAAAAGCATTTTCTGCAAACCCCAAATCGCATCTTTACTTTCTCCACTACTCTCTTATAATTAGTATTATATTTGACGAAGTATTATATTCCACCCTAGAGTACTACCATCACCACCACCACCACCACCACCACCACCACCAATAATTTGGGGGGAAAGGTGTGCTTGTGTTAATACAAGAATAAGCTTTTGTAAGAACAGGTTATAGACGAGTGATTAGAGAAGGTGATGTGACTTTTAATACTGCAGAAATTCAATTTGAACCAAAAAGATGTAATTTTTCATCACAAGCAGATTTTCAAAAAGTGCAAAATTATAACCTAAAATTTTTGAGTTTCACCTTGGCCATGCTTCTGTTTTTAGCACTATCCAGTTAATCTGATGCTCCTTCCTATTAACAATTTTGACACTGCAGGAAGTATCGTACATTCTGCCTCATTCATTTCAGCATTTACAAAATAGCTAGACTTCTTTAGAAGCTCATTTGTAAATTCTCACTCACATTTGGGCACTTTCTTACACAATGTTAATACTTTTACTCTAAAATTATTTACAAGAGCCTACTAGTATAATTTGACCTAACTTCCTTGCAAATCTCTGTTTGGCTGTGTCACTTTCTTTGTGACCAATTGTTTACATTGTTGAGGTTGGAACTTTCAACTTCTACTTTTTCTCAAAATGATAGGAAACTGGAGTATGGTGGCGCGTGAAAAAATCTGCCCAAGCGCATATTTTACTCTTAAAAAGAGGACATGTATAACTCCGCTAAAGATGCAATGAAAGAGGCCCCTGAGATAGACGAGACTTTACCTGCTGTAAGAATAATATGCAAGGAAATTCCAATGTCAAATGTTCATCAGGGAAAGGGAAGGGGGAGGGATAGAGAATAGCAATTATCAGCAATAGGTTTAGGTAATAATTTTAATGCTTAAAACAATATAATGTAATCAATCTCTCACACACACATCAATTGTTTAAACCTAACCCCCCCTTTTTTTAATAAAACCTCAAGTTGCTCGAGCTCTTTTTCTAATAGCAACGTGTTCATTTTTACTTATGCTCTATTTCAGACACACTCGTCGTCTTTTGTAAAACTGCAACTTCTCTTCTAGGACACTCACTTTTTTTCTTTGTGCTAGAAGTCTTCCAACCTGCCCTTGATGTTGCTGGAGTTGCAACTTCACTTGGAGGTGCCTGAAAGAACATGATTATTTTCTTGCCTTTAGACTAATACAGCTCAGTTTTGTTAGTAATGAAATATTTTCTTACTTGTTTTATATTACCAGTATTCACTGTTTCTTCTTGAAACAGAATTTCTAGGTATTCTTCCTCCTGAACATCATCATTGTTGGCACTGCTTGCTTGGACTGCATCACTTGTTTCGTCTGCAAAAAATAAAAAAAATAAATCAGAATTATAATAAAATCAGTACTACATACAGTGTACTCAACCCATCCTTAAAACGTAACATTAATATTCTGATGTTGCAGAGTAAATCTTAGCCCGTTTAGTTTGCACTTGCCTCCAGCAGGTTGTGCTGATTTCATAATGCGTTACAAAGGAAGCAAGATGTTTGGCTCTGATGCGAAAACAAATTGCTTCTAATAATACTCTTTATCATACAAATGGTTTAATAAACATAAAGGAAACACCTACTTAACTGAAATGTTGATCGAAATATACTCGGATAGTTGGAGGTAGTGTGACAAACTACACAAGCTAAATATGTGCTTGCATAACAGTATTTATTCACATTCGGTTACAAACTGAGATATTTGTGCAACTAATGTGTGCAGCAATTGCAAAGAGCAATGTAATCCAAAACGTTTCTTCAGATTTTGAAAAATCAAATTAGTAGTGAAAGTGAATACAGTGCTTAAGTACAATGACTTTCTGGCAAAACATTACACATTTTATTGAATTTTACAATTATCGTTGTGTAATATGTTATCTAAGCTTATTTCTGACAGAAGCAAGATACCCCCTAAAAATATTTGTGAAGTTTACAGTTTTGGTATTAATCATTCATATAAGCTTTAATTGGATAAACCCAAATTATTTATTACATAAGTGATATTGCTGCTTGTTCTAGAAAAAAAATTTAGTATATAATGCATATGTTTTTAAGATTTGCATTTTCCACATTGTGAGTTAATTCCTATTTCTTATGGTTTCCAGATTGTATAAAATACACAGAGCGAAGAGAATTTTGCATACGATCCTCAGAAAATATATACTTTAGCGAAATGCTTAGGCATTTTTTAAAACAAAAATAACAAAAACTCTTCCGGGTAAAGAGTAGTTCGTGTGACATTATTCCATCAAAACCATTATTCAAAACCTTCAATGATGTCGAAGTTAAATATTCAATTTGGGATTTGTTGTGGTTTTTGGGTTATCCACACATTCTCAGAGCAGGGTTTCAGGGGACATTTTTATCAAATTTTAGATGGAACACAATACTTCCCCTAACATAGGTAGAGCGTAGAGAAAATAAAAATTATTTATGGATGGTCTATAAAATGTGCTGTTACTTAGCTTAGTACAAGTGCAGCTGTAATCACCGAGAATTTCTGGTACTGCAACACGGGAAAATATGATTTAGTTAAACCTTAGTTGAATGAAATTTTTGATACTTGTGGTACATAATTTTTGTTCAATTAAAAATTGAAAACCATGTAATTTGAACACCAATGAAGCACACCAATACATTGAAATTATGTACAAGTCGACATATTACTCTGAACTTCATTTACGTTAAAATTATGTATAATTACTGTCCGTGAGGTTTAAGTTGTCGTGTCCCTTTTAGACAGAGAAAGGAATACTCACCATCTCGCTCTCGCTCTATGGTGACGCAGGCAAAGCAGATACACCAGCCAAACAAGCATCAGTGGCGGGATGCCCCTCCTCCTCTCCGACCGGTTGTTCATTCTCCGATTCACCATCAGAGACTTCAAACGAATATTCGTACTCATCTTCCGATTCCGATTCTTCTAAATGTATGACTAATCTGTCCGTAATTTCATCTACCAGACCGTCTTTCTCCCAGTAAAACTGTTCAGTGCTTTGTATATGCTCACACGCCCTTTTCCAGTTGTCTGGAGTCACTTTTGTAATCGCATTATCAAACAACGCTTTTACATCACCACTTTTAAATGAAATATTATGTTTGGCAACATCGTTCTTGACTTGCGCCCATATAAGTTCTATAGCGTTAAAATCACAGTGATAAGGTGGCAACCGTACTATGGTATGTCCATGCATTTCTGCTAGTGTATCTATTTCATAAACTTTGAAATTGTCTTTTTTCAAATTAATTAGCTCATATAGCACTGGTTTTGTTGCTCGGGGATCAAACTCAATATTTCTATTACGGAGCCATTCCTGCATATGGGATTTGAGTGAAGATGAAGTGGGTGCTTTATTAATTTCTATGGAATGATAAGGGGCATTGTCCATAACGATGACACTATTAGAAGGAATGTTAAGTAGCAGTTTATTAACAAAACAATCCTTGAAAATATTGTTATCCATTTCTTCATGGTAGTCTTTACTGGATTTTGACTTAAAAGTTAGCAAGGCATTAGGAATAAACCCTGTTGAACATCCAGCATGTACAACTATAAATCGCTGTCCTTTGCCTATTGGTGTTTTAAGAGGGAAATCATTTTCATCACCGTCACACTTCCACACCTTATTTCTCGTATGGTTTATATTTAGCCACGTTTCGTCAAGGTACACTATAGACCTACCAGTAGCCCCCAGTTCCTTCATTCGTCTTAAAAACTGAAATCTTTTAGAAACAATATCCATTCGTTCCATTAAAAAACGTCTTCCTTGCGAATTTTTGCTATAACTGAAATTAAGCTTTCTAAGAATTTTTCTTACCGACCACACGCTTCCTTTCAGTAAGTCTTGAACTTTTAAAGCCTCATAAATGTCCTGCAAACTAGGCAGAAAGTCCGTACGATATAGCGAATAGATTGTTCGCTTAATAACAGCTGTCGTGAATGAGTCTTTGTTTTTTGCGATCTCCTATTCGAGCACTTCTTGTCTGGAGTTTGCAATCTACCGCCACTAGCTTCAGTATTTTTATGTTCTTTTAAAATTCGCCGGACGGAACGAGCAGAAATACCTGTAGCAGCAGCAGTTCTCTCAACTATACTAGTCACTGAAATAGTCGGCTTTCCACATTTGAACGCGTCACATTCATCACTGAAGAAACTGTGAACTTTGACTACCATTTCCCTACCATCTGATTTTAGAACTTTCCCTCGAGACCCAATTTGATACAATGCAAATACAGCCAAAACTACTAGAAAATAATTCAACATTATATCCATATGCTGTAACACTGAAAACATCTTGCGTATCGTGTAAAACCACAAAACTCCAAACTCACAGTTTCGCAGCTCATACGCCACTGTAACCTTCAGTCAGCATACAATAGGGACACGAGCTTCTGCGGGTCTGGAATTTCCACAAATCGCAAGAAAGAAGTGGTTGCTGTTCCACCCCCTGTGCTAGACAAGGACAGCACTCTGTGTGAGACAAAGACAGTAGAAAACCTGCCAAGTTAAACCTCACAGAGTTTAGTTTCCCGGGCGATCTCCCTCGTCAACTGCTTGTTTACTAGGCACGAAAACTTTTATTGCTTCCGCAGCCATCACACTGGGCCTACATTCCCCAACAGCTCTAGTACTGTTAACAATATCCTAAAACTTACTCCAAAACATAAGTTTCCCCAGCACAAAATGGATTAGGATTTAGTCTTGAATGAAACCAGTTCTTGGCATTTTTGTATCGCAGCCAGAAAAATGATTGCTTACTTTGTTAAAGAATCAAATGCAAAATTTAGGGTAGGCAAAATCCGTCTACGTTAGTTATCATACTAGTACAAATGCAGGATTGTTCCCTTACACAATGTGCGCATTTTTGTTTCCATTAAATTCTGGTTAGATTACAGCTTTGAAAGTGAATGTTGCTATATTCTGGTTTTCTACATTCTTAGAATTAAAAATTTTGGTGGTTTTGATTAGTCTTCATATAATTTTCCCCACGAAAATACACGCACACACACACACAAACACACACACACACACACACACACACACACACAGTTTTTTCATGCGTAAAAGCTACGTCTTGCCTACAATCCCGGCGGTATGTAAGTTTAAATCGTCATAAGAATTTGGCAACGGAGTAAACTGTGGCCTCAATGCGGTCATTGGCTTCTGGCCGGTTTCGTCTATGGAGGGATTAAAAGTGCCCCCTCCTGTTTTTTGCAGCTCAACCTGGAAAAATAATATATATATATATTCATTCGAAATACAAATGCCAACATTACTGCACAAGATTAAAAGTGTATCATATCTTAAAATACCCTATACTTTTTATTCACAGAATAATTTGTGCATTTCGATATTTAACTTACCTTGTTTTGAAAATTGCTTTTTTAGTTCTTTTCTTTGTTTTCGTAGCAAACTTTTAAGGATTTCCAGGTGAGGCTTGGTCGATTTGTGATCCTAGAATTGAAATCTGCAGCGATTTCCTTCCATGCGGTTTTCTTTTCAGAAACTGAAATTGCAACTGCATTTTTTTTAAATTCCAGTACATGCTTATATTTAATTACTACAGTATCCACTAGCATATTTTTTATCCTCGCGTGTGAAATTTAACGCTCGCTCTTGCCTCTTATTTTCCGTCATTTTCTTATCGTCCTGCGCCCTGTCGAATGTATCCGAAGCTGAAAAACAAGGGAGTGTTGCTGCCCGGGGACAGCGATTTTCAGCTGTTTTGCGACGTTGCCAAACGTTATCTTACGAACTGAGATCAAAGTTGAACTGAGACCTGTTGATCTTAGATTAGTTTTATACAATGCAATTCTATTCTGATCTCGGTTCATGTTCTAATCTTAAATCAAAGCTGATCTCCAATCAGCTATATTTATACAATCCGGCCTAAATTTGTTATTACTTTAAAAGACTATTAGTCAGTAATATTAATTAACAAATAAGACCAGAATGCACCTACATGTTAAATTAAATTACAAAACTAACAATAGGGATAAAAAATGAGTAATTAATTACTACAACCAGTATGTGTTTATTGGCCTTAAAAGAAACATACACTTATGAAATATTCATTAATACTTTTTTTTCTCCATAAGTGAGATCCCGAATAAAACAATCGGATGAGGAAATAAAAGAACAATTCAAAGAAAAAAATCAAAACATTTACTACACCAATGCAATGTTCTATGTTACTTGAGCGTTCGCTTTGTCTCTAATCTCAATTACTAATGCTTGCAGCATTGTGTGCCCTTTTGATAATTGGCAGTACAATATATTACTATTAATTTTTCCAAATTTTCCGATGTTAAACTGCATATTTTATTAGAAGCATTTTATACGCTGAAATACCCTTCAACAGACACTGAAGTGATGGGAGCATATTTAGATTTTGCTACATTTGAAATGTTTGTGTTGGTAGACCTACATCTTCACTATGCAATACTTCGCACACATTTTTCAAAATAGAAAACGCAGCATTCTTTTTCAACAATGCACTCCACTAGTCCTTTGTCACCAACTCTCCCCACTGCCGTTTTTACCTCGGCTTCTACTTCTTGAATTATGTCACTTTGTTCTGGAAGGGAGTTTCCCGTTGCTTCAAGTTTTGTAATGCAAGAAGACAAAGAAAAATTGGACTGTATCTAAACAACGTCTTTCTTTAGGGAGTTATCTTGCAACAGTTCTTTTAACAACTTTCACACATGCCACACTATCGTCTGGCAGTCCACTCACAACACTGACTACTTCTTCCAAATGTTCAGCATAATACACGACAGCATCAATCCATATGCCCCAACGGTAATTACAAGTTATGGAGAAAGGGCAACTGTGTGACGGTATTCTTTGTTAAGTTCCACGTTGTGGTAGCCAATTTGCGATGGTATTAGTGTTTGTTTGAAAGAATGCTACTGTTTATTTGCCGCACGTATAAAAGACAATTTGTCGCGGTCACTTCGTGTTATCTTTTACTGAGCGCCTATTATTGTATTTAATTTTTGGGTTCACTGTCCTCCGGCTAGCTATGATCTCTCGGTCAAGCAAATCTCTTAATCAAGGTGTGTAAACGGAAAGGAGTTTTTATCCAAAGATAACACTGATAAAAGAATTTGTTTTATACTTTTATTGTCGTAACACATTATGCACTTTCACGTATTAATCTTGACACTCGCCAAACTGAAACTGTTATAATAACCTCTTTACTGCCCCTTATTAATTCGCGTACTTCAACTTTTTGTGTAATTAACTTTACGACACTTGAGATTTTTTTATAACTTTGCTACGCGTAACCTGCGAATCGATAAACTATGCTATGTATTCACCATGACTGTTTTTGTTGAACTCAGCGACGTGTAATGCACAAATGTTTCCGATGGACTGGAGCCGACGTGTAATGTACAAATGTTTCCGATGAACTGGGAGGGATCTACCTCTGACTTAGCCCTTTTTATACTCCCACACCCCGATATGCCTAAAGATGATAACTGAGCTGCTATTGGTTAATAAAACGCGCCAACATTAGCGTCTATATTTATATCCAATGAAAATTACGAAAACATATGCTCTAGGGAAAATGTTCCCGCAAATTCCTAAGAAAAACGCGCCAATATTACGTCATTTGCTCCTCTCTAATAATGATAAACAGCTCACCCCCTCGCTACATTATTGCACGCTATTATTGTCAGTTTCAGTAAGGCCGTATAAACCCAGTTCTCGACAATGCTTACAATCAACAAACATCTCAAATCAATGTCACACTATAATCACTCTTGACATTTACATAATTTGTGATACAAGTTACTGCGTCAATTGACGGAATGTTTTGTCGGAACAATGCTACTCTTGAAGGAGATTTACAGAAGACTTTTATGTTTGATACAAGGCTAGCTTTAGAAAATTCATTTCGGATGGTTTCAGCAACTCTGTACAATGCATGGACTAAACAGGTCATGTGAATTAAATTTGGACAAAAGACTTTCAGGAGAGGCGATGCAGCAACCATGTAAGATGCAGCTTCAGTACAGAGAGGAAGAACTTTGGAATCATCAATAGGTACCATTCGGGAAAAGCAATTGCAGATTCCTATTAATAAAATAAGCAATTGTTGTGCTGTTGACTCTTACCTAGCTGTTTTGAACAAAGGAGATAATGGGACGAGAGTTCATGTGGATCCATTTTGCCAACACTTATATTTCCCAAATACCTCCCCATCGCATCAGTTGTTCCGTCTACGCACGCCCAGATGCAGGAATTCCCTATGTTATCGCGAATTGATCGCAAATTAGTCTCATATCTAGAATTTAGATAATTTTTTTCGCAAAATCCATTCAGATGGAATGCAATGCAATGCTTGCAGTACTTCTGTAAAAATCCTTTGAAAATCTGATTCTTTACTACATTCCAAAGGATGTTAGCATAACTACTAAAGCTTTGCATGGATCTATATTAAAATTAGTTTCACTTGTATATGTAGAAAGCTGTATTAATAAAGTTCCTTTAATGGAGTCTGGGAAGCTCTAGCTTTACGGCTACAATCATAAATATGTTGATAGATACGAGATTTCTTTTCATGCGAAGCCTGCACAAAAGAAAAGGAGGAAACTTTTAGTTACAGTAAACGAGAATTTTGTGCCAAATAGAATTGAAATGTAATTTTGTTGTATGTTTCTACAAGTTGATTGTCAAAATTAATTACCTGTATTGCAGAATTTACAGAAAAAGATTTTCCCACCATTGGCGAGTCCTGGTATTCGCTGGATCCATTGTTCTATCGGTGCACTTTTAGATGATTTCACTTTCGGCATTTTCACGCTTTATATTAATTATAGCTGTTTACAGACGCAAGTTAAACACTTAGGACCGTATTCATAGATTTCACATTGGTCTGGACTTTCTCCAGACTCATTTGGTCCGGAACAAAGGCCGACCAAGTTTTTGATATTCATAGACGATAAAAAGTCTCGGACCAAGAAAGACCGTGGATCAGCAAGGAGAAGATGTTACACGACGAAGAAAGGTAGTTCTGCGCATGCGCGACTGTCATAGAGTAGTAAACTAAAATGACTGTTTTCTTTAATACAAAAAATGATGGATATTATTGAAAACAAATAGGTTTCGACAATTGCAAACGCAAACAAAAACAAAACAAAAATGGAGGTATGGAGGGAGATAATACATATATAGGCAGTTTTGTGCATGATTCCAACCTATTGCCACCGCTCCCTTTTTGGAAACGTTCTTATCCTCACAGTTTCATGGCATTGTTAATCATTTCGACAAGAATTTATCTTGCTGGAATATTAATTTTTAACCTTAAAATTTCAGAATAAACTCGTATTTGAATAGGAAGGAACATTTGCTGTCTTTAAAATCTCACCCTGGATCTTAACCGAATAAATATTGTGTGATAGTAATTAATACAGAAATAATTACCTGAGGAAATTCTAATATATCATAAACCTTCCGGGAGTTGTAATCCTCCTCTCCTCGCCGTGAAAACGTAAGTAAAGCTTGAATTACTTCGAACTTAACCCAAATGACTTAACTCAGCGCGACATAGCGTGTAGATCTTATACATTGTATTAAATAGAGCTATTTAGGGTTGTCTTAAAGTGGATTACTTTAACGACGTAACTTAAGAATTTGGCAGTGTTAAACTTTTCCTTCCCGTTACGTCAAGTTTAATGTGGCATGGCAATTAGAACCAATCGGCGTGAAGCAGTAGCATGAAGTAATAGAAGAACAATCAATCAGGATTTATTCCCGTTACGTTAAGTGCATCCTAATTAAACCTTTACTGTAGCAGAATTTCTTAACTTCGCATTACATCCCGTTATGTTAAGCAAAGTGCATCGGAATCCCGGTTTAACGAAGGTAAATTAGCAATGGCATAGAATCATTAGCTATAATGCGGCTTACTGACGCCTTACTAAGGTCAGTAGTGTTTTCTTGATACCCTTCTCTTGCATAATGTGGAAGTGCTATTAGCATCGTATCAATTGAGATACTCAAGCCTCGGTTATCATCTGTCATATAGCTTAGGATGAATCCGTTTTATCAGCCTTCTAACCTTTGCTTTACTAAACCTGTATTTGTTTTGAAGTTTAGGTCGCCATACTTTCCAATTGTGGCTAATTTTGGTAGACAGTTTTG
Organism: Deroplatys truncata; assembly: GCA_030765065.1. NCBI lineage: Eukaryota > Metazoa > Arthropoda > Insecta > Mantodea > Mantidae > Deroplatys > Deroplatys truncata. Next base: position 379,531,373 of record CM060990.1, read on the forward strand.
CTCCATCGTCATTACGCGAATTCTACGCAAGCAACCCACCCATTACTCCAAAGTCATCCATTTTGTAAAGAATATCTGCCTTTAATCTACCCCTCTGAGGTAGACCACAATTTGGTCCCTACCAAGGCGTTTGATCCCCGGACCAACGCAAGTCCCGATTTATGAATAAGAAAATCAATGGTCCGCTGTAAATCCACCGGAAGCAGCAGGTTGGTCCGGACCAAAATCGACTATGAATACCGCCCATAGAAACAGCTAACACTGTACTGGTACCGTAGAAGGCCTACAGTAAGGAACAAGTTTTAGAGGGATGTCTATATTCCATACGGCAGTTGGTTATCTTTAACTACCTAATCTCTTCCAGATTTCACAGCAACAAGTGCCACTGTTCACAGCAGAAGTACCACTGGTATTGAGAAACTAGGCAGTGAAAGTTGACTTGAACCATCATTAGCGCAGCCCCCTTCTAGAACGGTAAAGTAGCAGTAAAATTGCCATTTTCAAATTAAAGGTCGTTACAAATTGCTTCTTGGAGGGTTGCTAGAAATTCAAAGGTTTGTTGATCGAGAAATTTCTTTCATGCTTGATACTCAAGGTCAACTCATCTCATTCCAAACCGTGTTTTGAATTCACCGCTTTGTGTGGAACTGATTGCAACTGACTTGCTTGCGATCAGAAACGTGGCCCTCCTTTCAGCTTTTAGGAATGCAATTTTAAAATACTTTATCTATTTAATATGTTCGAACTATTTTCTTGTTCTCGAAACGTATGTCCAGGTATTCTTTATTTAGTGATCTGTGGTATTTCAAACCCTGACTCAAAACTAAACTGACAACGCAACACCGTTTTATAACTTCTGTTTGTTATAGTTAGACATTTGTAGGCTTAAAAACCATGAAATAGATACATTGGGGTATAATAGACACTTATAGGCACTTTAACGGAAGTGTAATTTTACATGAAACGTGAACATATATAATTTGATTTTGATTACTTCTTCAGGAAAAATAGGCATAAAACCTAACATCCCAGGTCTAGTTATAAGGTTTTGTCTTCACTCATAAGTTTTTCTCATACTTCTGTTTATACACCCAGTCTCTGGCCGATTTAGAGCATTCCACGGAACTGCCCACTACTTTTTCTTTGGTAAAATTATGATCTACAGCAGCTATCATTGATCTGACATATATGCGCAGAAATGAAAAATGTGTTTGTTTTAGGACATACTTAAAGCGCTCATTTTGAAAGGATTCAAGGCTTCCTATATGATGAAAATTATTTGACACGTAATGTCACTTAAAAAGTTTCCATTAATATTACTGCACAAGTCATTTTATTCTATGGAATTCTCACATAGCCAGTTTGTGTTTTTAACCTTTTCTTCATTCAATACATGAGAACATGAATGAAATTTCTCAAAACCTACCTATTTATGGACATTAGAAATGTTATTTAGAATTGACGTGATTTTTTTTTTAAAGGAGTACACTGTCACTTTCACAAGTAGCATATGCCCACCACACATGATTATAGTCGTTCTCCGTGGTGTAGTGGTTACCATGTTAGACTCCAGGTCCCGAGGTCGCGGGTTCAAACCCGGCGGAGGACGATGGATTTTTTCGGGCGTAAAAATCCTTAGCATGGCTTCCTTCGGAAGGGCAGTAAAGCCGGTGGTCCCGTGTCGTAGACTTACGGCACGTAAAAGAACCTTAAGCCTGATAGAGGCCTCTGAGCAAAATTACGTCTTTTACGCCCAATATAGAATGGGACGCTAAGGAGTGTTCATAAATAAAACTCAATTTATTATTATTATTATTATTATTACAAATGAGTAGTGTATAAATGTTCTTTTTAGCACAAGATACGACACAAGGGACAATTTGTAAAACAGGGTTTAGTGGAAAAGCGACCTAAATAACATGTACGTTCTGGCACAGGTCACGTGATCTTTGGTATTGGAAGGGGCTTTAATTGGTTTAATTGGCATCCCCGGGACTTCTAGCACAAGAACCGACACAAGGGACAATTTGTAAAACAGGGTTTAGTGGAAAAGCGACCTAAATAACATGTACGTTCTGGCACAGGTCACGTGAAAAGATTTGGTTCAGAGGGTGGGCAATGTCTTCGTGTGAAAAGATTTGGTTCAGAGGGTGGGCAATGTCTTCGTGTGAAAAGATTTGGTTCAAAGGGTGGGCAATGTCTTCGTGTGAAAAGATTTGGTTCAGAGGGCGGGCAATGTCTTCGTGTGAATAGATTTGGTTCAGAGGGTGGGCAATGTCTTCGTGTGAAAAGATTTGGTTCAGAGGGTGGGCAATGTCTTCGTGTGAAAAGATTTGGTTCAGAGGGTGGGCAATGTCTTCGGGTGAAAAGATTTGGTTCACTGTCTGCGTATTGGTTGAATTCCTGGTGATTATGATACTGTGATGAGCGTTGATCTAATGGACTAGATCCTTGAGGAATTTCTCCATAATGGAGATGTCGCAAGCGACTGCTGCGCGTAGGGTTTGCTTGTCACTGTATTCTCCATTTCTAGAGTATGCATAAAAAGAAACATCCAAATTAGGGAATCTTTCAGATTGGATAGCTTATTCATGTAATAATGCATGTAATTTCTTAAAAAATTGAAGCAAGAAGGTATGTAAGAATCTAAAAATTGAATTTAATTTCGCTACAGATGCTAATTAAAAATAGAGAAAGTAAAAATCAATTATAGAAGCATCATGAGTATTACAGTCTCGATTATCTCTATCGTGATATTATTGATGGCTGAAATCGATGTGATGATTTATGATTAATATATAGCTCCCTCAGTGTATGCATTTAGCCTACCTATATATATATATATATATATATATATATATATATATGAAACGCTTCAAATATCACTCGGTGTAGTTAAGTAGTTGTAAATTTGTTGCTTAAAGAGAAATATTTAATGCATTGCAATGAAAGGATGATAATTGAATAGCCGAATGATAAGACAACGTAAGCAATTTCTTACCTTGCAAAGTGTATATCCAAGTGATGATGAAAATGAACTCTTTTCCAAAAATAGTAGTGAAGCACTTCAATAGGTTTTTTAAAACTCTTTGTGGTTTCTGTTCAGAAACTGGCACAAGTAAGGAGTCCCTTTATGAAAACTGTGAAGTGCGGGGCAATGTAGACGGTTTATATAGTGCGTCTTTCAATATCACACCCCTTCCGCGTGGGCTAAGGAAAGAAAAAAATCATGTTTTTAGTAGCTTATGCCAGTTCATTGGTGAGAAACAGGGAGGGATGAATGTCACATGTCCCCTGACAATCTGGAAATGTATACAATATTTATTATTATTATTATTATTATTATTATTATTACTTAGACCGCATAAATGAGTATGAAACTATAATAGAAACATGAGGGTGTCATTTAAATGTTTCTTGCTATAAGAATAGTGACGTGTCCGTAAATGTCTCTTAACTTATCTCTGGGGTCTCTGCGAGAAAAAAAGAGCTTTAATGGGGAATTCATTGGCTTGCTATGCAGAGCCCTATCCTTATTGAATGCCGCCAGCATAGGGATGAGATCCATATCCCACGTGCATCTGAGAGGGAGGCTTTAAATGAATGATAAATGCCAAAAGTTAACACGTATTATTTTACGCTGTGAACATGTATACAGGTGGGAGTCCTATTTTTTTCGTGAGAACTGTTAAGCTAAATTGTGCTTAGACAGGAAATTGTAAATCTTCATGAACTTAAGTAACTTAATGGTGGGAACTTTTTGTTGATTGCAGCTGCCTTTTGGTGTACTGTTAATGAAATAATAAAGGCAGTGTTCAATTACCTTGTATGAATCATACACCTCGTGGGAAAAAGATGCAAGTCATCTTTCCCGCTATTATAACTAAGTATTTTAAATTTCTCTACTATGTAGAGTAAGTAAGGGAAGTATTGTATTCCACCCAAAAATTCGATAACAAGATTTCACCGGATATTTATGTTTTGAGATCCCTGTTTTATTGAGAACTATTTTCGAGATATTGCTTGTTATTCCCTTAAATTTTCCAATTACATTTTTCTCGAATTCGTTATTCATTTTTATGTCCTAGACATGCAAAGAGAATGGAATGCGTCACATAGCAACCAGCTCTTAAAAGATTTGACTAATGCTTAAAGCCTACCATATTCCTCTTGCACCTACAAGAAGCAAAGGAGAATAAGCGTTTGTAAAAAAAAAGTTTGTACAAGAGTAGAGAAAGTCATGTGAGTGTCATGAGAATTTTTTAAAATGTGATTCGTTTTTATTTCACTGCACATACACCTTGTAACAGTGTAATTAGCTATCTCTATAAAGAAACTTTTTTTCATTATAATTTAATGTGTGTTTGACTCTCATGCAATTTTAATGAAAAATCAATAGCGGATTGGATACTGTCGGTATCTATAGTTCTGTAGCCTTCTGGCATCTGCCGTGGATAATGTGAACTTCTAGTAGGGGACGACTCTGACAATAGCTACCGTCCTTACATACGAATGGGGGAGCCACCCTCCATGATTGAAACTCCCAAACATAGGGGCGCGATCATTATTCCTTTGTGGTTTGTTCTGTACAGGAGAGCAGACGCGACCGTGTTTTATTTTTTCATTGCTTGTGATTTCTCACCGTAATAAGGCAGCATACTTTAGTTACCGAACACCGTATACCCTAGCATGTTGTTCATGCCGTACAAAGCAACAATTGCCAGTAGGAAACTCTTGCATTGTGAAAATTAAACCTTTTGATTTTAGAACATTTTCCTTCGTTAGGGGTGTTCCCAACAAAAGTTGAAGCTCGTATTTTATGTGCTGTATATGAGTTGCGAGATTATAATTAACGCTGTGTACTTTATAGTGGCTAAATCATGTCTCTTAGCTGACTGGAAATGCAGACATTATTTTGATTACCTCCCCCACCCAAAGTCAGTACTTTGCTTGAGGAGGGACGCGACTTTTAAGTGTTTCTTCCACTAAATGTCACCACGTGGCCATGTAAGCGACCCTCACAATTACCAACTCCAGTAATAACCTTGAGTTTGATGCTCAAGTCTCATGGCGTTTAGGTCGGGTCTTCCTCTAAAAGCCACCACGTGTAAGGGAAATTGTCTCTTGTGTCGATTCTTGTGCCAGAACGTATGTCATTTGGGTCGAGTCTTGCTCTAAACATGAACACGTCCCAGGGATGCCAATTAAACCAATTAAAGCCCCTTCCAATACCAAAGATCACGTGACCTGTGCCAGAACGTAATGTTATTTAGGTCGCTTTTCCACTAAACCCTGTTTTACAAATTGTCCCTTGTGTCGGTTCTTGTGCTAGAAGTCCCGGGGATGCCAATTAAACCAATTAAAGCCCCTTCCAATACCAAATATCACGTGACCTGTGCCAGAACGTACATGTTATTTAGGTCGCTTTTCCACTAAACCCTGTTTTACAAATTGTCCCTTGTGTCGGTTCTTGTGCTTAAAGTCCCGGGGATGCCAATTAAACCAATTAAAGCCCCTTCCAATACCAAAGATCACGTGACCTGTGCCAGAACGTACATGTTATTTAGGTCGCTTTTCCACTAAACCCTGTTTTACAAATTGTCCCGTGTGCGGGTTTTTGTGCTAGAAAGAACATTTATACACTACTCAGATGATTATAAATAGAATGCTTCTATTAATGAAGACAGATGATTTTGGAATATTATTAAACATATTCATAAGCGATTTAGCAAGGTGCCATTCAACCCTCCCTCCCAGGAGCTTAGGCACAAAAGATCTTCATATGCCGAGGTTCTAAGTCCCCCTCCGCTCCTAGTCCTAGCAAGATGCCATACATCAAATTCATGGTGTATATGCCGAAATTTCTTTCCATCAAAGCTCTTAATACCCGTGTGTCAGAAACAATTTTATCGGCAGATTTTCATTCATAGAAGTTGATATATCTTCGAAGCAGCTTTCCCAATATCACCACTTACAGCTCCTCTCTCTACAATTATGAAGTGTAATATTTTATTTGTTGCCAAATTCATTATAGAATCTGTGGCATATTTAACAGAACATTCTGGGAGTCCTGCTGCCCATCCCTACATAAACATAAATTTGAATCATTCATGGCAGTTGAAAAATTACTTCCCTTTTTTAAACCAAGGTTTATGCACAGAAGGGAAGACAAATTTTTAACAAGTCAATAAAAAATATTCAGGAAAAAAACAGTTTTATTGCTTTTGAGAATGCTAAGAAACAGTTAAATGTCATCCCGCAAAGATACATGCCTGAAGCTATGTCACATTACTTTCAGAGTTCCACGTTCACTTCCAGAGCATAACTAATAAGTGTGTCCAGTCACACAATCCGTTATAATTCGCATTATTGCCCCTCGTGTGTTAGATTTTCTTTCAGTGGCAGACGCACCACACGTGTGACAAAAACTGAATAGCGCAAAGACAGCATTTACACGTACAAACACAAAAGAATATTTGTGGGCATACCTACATCTTCATCGGATTACCTCGTTCATTCGATTTATAACCTTCACAATTTACAGCTGAAGAATTGCCTTTCTTGTCAGTAAAACTTTGGTTCCGTTAGCGCCGTTTATAGCAGTACAAATTTCAGTTCCCAACTCGCGCTGTATTTCACCATCGAACTCAACTCCATGTTTAAAGACTCGGAAACTAGTGTACCTTCACTTTCCTGCTGAGAACTTACGGAATTATCAACTAGTTCTAGCACTTGCTTTCTTTTAGAAATATTTGAGGGTGTTTTGTTTTATAGGTTTTTCTTCTAGTCCTAAAAATTTCGGAGGCACCACATCTTCCACTCTAGGGATTTTAAATTTCTCGATCTTTATTATTTTGTATAACATCCGACTCATTAATATCACTTTCTTTGAAATTAATTCCGCATACTCTAGCATTTTTGGTTGGCATAAAGGTTTTGCATTAAGGTTTTGCATTCAGCAACCCGTTTGTTGTACATACACTATGCGATCAACAGTATCCGGACACCTGGCTGAAAATGACGTACAAGTTCGTGGCGCCCTCCATCGGTAATGCTGGAAGTCAATGTGGTGTTGGCCCACCCTTAGCCTTGATGACAGCGTTCACTCTCGAAGGCATACTTTCAATCAGGTGCTGGAAGGTTTCTTGGGGAATGGCAGCCCATTCTTCACGGAGTGCGGAACTGAGGAGAGGTATCGATGTAGGTCGGTGAGGCCTGGCACGAAGTCGGCGTTCCAAAACATCTTAAGGCTGTTATATAGGATTCAAGTCAGGGCTCTGTGCAGGCCAGTCCATTACAGGAATGTTTTAGTCGTGTAACCACTCCGCCTCAGCCCGTGCAGTATGAACAGGTGCTCGATCGTGTTGAAAGGTGCAATCGCCATCCCCAATTTGCTGTTCAACCGTGGGAAGCAAGAAGGTGCTTAAAATATCAATGTAGGTCTGCGCTGTGATCGTGCCACGCAAAACAAGGGGTGCAAGCCCCCTCCAGGAAAAGCACGACCGCACCATAACACCATCACCTCCGAATTTCACTGTTAGCACTACACACGGTGGCAGATGACGTTCACCGGGCATTCGCCATACCCACACCCTGTCATCGGATCGCCACATTGTGTACCGTGATTCGTCACTCCACACAACTCCTTAGACCAAGTGAGGAGTCGTTTGACATTTTCCTGCGTGATGTATGGTTTATGAGCAGCCGCTCGACCATGGAATCCAAGGTTTCTCGCCTCACGCCTAACTGCCATAGTACTTGGAGTGGATCCTGATGCAGTTTGGAATTCCTGTATGATGGTCTGGATAGATGACTTTACGACCCTCTTCAATTGTCGGCGGTTTCTGTCACTCAACAGACGGGCTCGGCCTGTACGCTTTTGTTCTGTACATGTCCCTTCACGTTTCCACTTCACTATCACATCAGAAACAGTGGACCTAGGGATGTTTAGGAGTCTGGACATCTCGCGTACAGACTTCTGACACAAGTGACACCCAATCACCTGACCACGTTCGAAGTCCGTGAGTTCCACGGAGCGTCCCATTCTGCTGTTTCACGATGTCTAATGACTACTGAGTTCGCGGATTATGAATGCCATGCAGTAGGTGGCAGCACAATGCACCTAAGATGAAAAACGTATGTTTGTGGGGGTGTCCGTATACTTTTTATCACAAAGTGTATGTCGAGGGAATGAGTAATAACCAGGGTTAGGATTTTCAGGTGCAAATTTAAGATAAAAAAAGGAAGGGAGAAGGTGCTCAAATAAGGTGAAAAATGGGATAATAAGGTGCTGGCTTATTTAAGGAGATGCACAACTGAAATTGCTATTTTCTAAACTATCAATTCAATTGGGCTGAAATTTTAACCACATGTCAGTCTTCTTTGGATATAATTGTTTTGTGAATTTCAATCCATAATCTTAATTAGTTTTCAACTTATTAATTTTCAAAATATAAAATTATGGGTATATACAAAACGCAACAATTGATGCATTTAAAAATCTTATGTTGCTTCTATGTTGAACTACAAATCTGTCATATTTTTTTCTACCATTCTTAGTTTAAGAGAACAAAAAGTTTTGCAGTTTTGTATTTTCATTTTTTTCGTATACATTGTTATCTTTAAAAATTAGTGGCGCAAAAAGTATTCGTTGCACAGAAAAATTATATGACAGTTTTATTTTTGGATTTTTGAAATCAGCATAAAAATGTCAATATGAATGGATGAAATACTTAAAATAAGAAACGCCTTAAAATGAAGTTATAAACATATATACAGCTAGCAACCAAATGCGCAAGGGTATTTAAAATTCTCGTAACGATCCTGAAGCGTTCGCTGGGTCAAAAATAAAGTGAATTCTATACCTACAAGCAATGGAGAATTTTTTGGGAACACACATATATGTATGTATGTGTATATATATATATATATATATATATATATATATATATTTAAATTTTGAGATTTTGGGTTAATTTCAGTTGTGCATTTCCTTAACTAATTCAACGATTTCTCTTTCCTCTATTGTAATTTATTGAACTACAAACAAGTACATCAATTTATCACTCATCAAAAGAAGGGAAAAACATGAAGCTCGTGTACTTCAAGACATTCAGCATCTCCATATTTTTAAAAGTAAGTCTGTTTCTATTAGGAGGTAGAATGTCTGTAGATGCTAAAGCTTCTTTCAACATCCACAGAAACCAGTGGGACAACCCTTGTATTCACTCGGAATGGCAACTCTATAGATGTGGCGAATTCCTCATTGTCTGGATTCTTCTGAAGACTAGATTCAAGCTTGTCTTTGGCAAAGCCATCTAACTGCTCCCTCACGGATGTAAAAATATCCCATTGTTTTGCCTTTTCCAGGCCTTGTTCTTCCAATCGTTTAATAACTGCAGGAAGGTACTTGTAACTATGGACACAACATAGTTCTGTCTGCAAATTATGTATTTTCTCCGGCAACAGAATTTGCTGTGCCTTGGAAATTGCACCTGCGTCGGATGGATCCAAAGAAAGCACAAACTTTAATTTTGTCAAAATTCTCACATACTCAATCACAGCACACTCAACCCAAGATCCCCATCGAATAGTGACCGGGACATTTGGAAGGGGCAGGTCAGTGATTTCCCTGTAGTAAACAACACGGCTCGGAGCTTTCAGTAGAATCTTCTTCAGGGCAGAGATGAATTGATTTGCGATGTCGTATTCGTTCCTTATGGATTCACAAACCCTGTGAAGGTCATGAGTCAAGCATGTCACATGCTTCAAGTTAGGAAATAAAGGTTTCAATTGGTTGACAGCTGAAACCATGTGTGGAGCCTGGTCCGTAACCACAAGAAGTTTTTCAAACTCGATACCAGTTGGGCAGAGTTTTTGGCAGAAGTCCATAATGGATTGCATTACTGTACTGGCATTGGTTTTCTGCAGCTCGTACATTTTTAACATGGGCTTAACTTTCTTCCCTGCTAAGGGAAAAACTAAAATGTTAAAAACATACCGTTCCATTGAGTCTATGGTTCCATCCACAATGATTCCCACATCGCAATCAGACACTTTCTCCTTGATTCTTTGTATGGTTTCTTGGTAAACAGGCTCCATGTAGTTTTTTCTTAAAGTACTCTCATCGGGCATTGACATCTTTGTGTAATTTTCAAGAAATCCCTTGAAGGCTGGATGGTTCACCTTATTGAGTGGAATTCCTGCTTGTGTAAAAGCTGCACACAAATCAATGTTTAATTCCTTCAAATTTTGGCTTTTTGAAGAACTGTTGAAATGCATTTCGTAATAGAGGTTGCCGTGATTTGTTTGCTTGAAGAGTCTTGTTCATTTGATGCTTAGAGCTGGAAATGTGTTGTTTGATGCGATCTCGCTGGTGTTTTTCATCTAACAAAATTCCTGAATCACAAATAGTACATCGCATAACAGTTCCATCAGCGTCTATGAAATCTTGTTTGAATTCCTCAGCCAGAGCAATAAATCCAGCACTGGACACCTTTGGCATGGTAAAATTAGTACTAGTACACTCGTTTGGAGTGCTAACACTAGTTCACTTGCTAACACAATGCGACTGTCACACAACTCACGCTTGCGCCCATTCGCTGTCCACATTCTCTAATAACACCGCGACAGTTATCAGAATGTTCTCATTCATGCTGGAACTTCAGTCTCAGCGATTTCTAGTAGTTTCGAGCAGAACCCAGTCTTAATAATTCTCGGAACTGCGCGGGTGAGGTTACTGCTGTCTCTGCGTGCCCAGCCTTCGCCTCCACGCAAACAGATGACGTCTCTCACAGTAACAAACTCACATTCACGAACAGCAGGCTTCTGATTCTGGTGGGATAGAACCACACATTGTCAATTGCATTATTGCGGGCTACTTTATAGCGGTAAAGCGAGAGAAAGAGGTTTTCGTCGAACACAATTATTTTCCATTGTTGCGGGTGTGCTTTCAATTCCCGCGCGGCGTTTACTGAAAGAGGTAGGCTTACTATTCGCACGTACACAGCAAGCTGAGGAGACGTTAATTGAAAGTTAAAGAATAAATTGGAAGAAAAAAGGGGGAAAAAAGAGGATTATGGGCATGGTTGGGGGAAAATGGGATAAAGGTACGAGAAAAAATTACTCTCTTCGCAACTAGAAACAAAATTTCACACTGTGATATCTTTCAGCACAGCTTTAAGTTACCCTAAGAAAAAAGGTGCGCACTTAAAAATCCTAACCTTGGTAATAACTAACGTTTCTGTTTACCCTCTGAAGTATTTGCACAGCCATAAACACTGCACGCGGCATTCTTAACCTAACACCTCACAGAATACTAGGAAA